>OV743439.1:13587200-18587200 GCA_928269145.1 Agriphila tristella | reverse complement strand
GTTTAATGCTCAAACAATACGAAGGGTACAAAAGTTATATGGCCGATTGCACTAAACTTAAGAATCGCCTAAGTCTTTTCCTAACTACAACACGACCAAATTAAAACGGTGTCATAAATTTAGCCGTTAGTAGCTGTCATTCGCCTAGTTAACTTGTGGCCGATTGCACTAAACTTAAGAATCGCCTAAGTCTTTTCCTAACTACAACATGACCAAATTAAAACGGTGTCATAAACTAAGCCGTCATGTAGCTGTCATTCGCTAAGTTAACTTGGTCGAGTTGTAGATAAGAAAAGACTTAGGTGATTCTTAAGTTTAGTGCTTTCACGCGTTGGTCGAGTTGTAGATAAGAAAGGACTTAGGCGATTCTTAGTGGCGTGTATTTTACTAACCAAACTTATCTTTAAGGAGTTTCTGCACTTGAGTTGAATTTACACGTCGTCATCACGTTACAAAGATAAATTATCAATTTTGAGAAATCGGAAGTTTTTCAAATTATCATAGCAACTTTTAAAACTATTGAAAATGTTCAATGAAGTCTTACGGACGTGGTAAGTGGGAAATCATGTAAAAACTTGGTTTGCCTCGCACCTCATTCAAATAGAAATTTATGCGATAATAAGTGGTTGAGTAACGGCATCGTACTTTCAGTTATATTACTTCTGAGATTTTTATTTAGTTTCTACAGCACTAATTAGCAGTCGTTTTTTTCGCGATTTTTTTAAATATTTTGGTGTCAATCAACAATGTTTAATTCAATAGGAGGAGTCACAATAAATTATACCTCATTTATTTCAGATGTTACCATCGTAAAACCACTGATTTGGTAGAGAATGCTGAACAGTTAATTTATTAAAACACTTTATTATTCAAAATTTTATCATAATTAGAACACAATTAGGAATTTATTACTAAAAAATAAGCCAAAGGCCAAAGCCAAAGGCCAAAGGCCAAAGCTAGTGATAATAAATTATCACTAGCTTTTGGCCGTGACTTCGTTCGCGTGATTAAGGTGTGCATTTATTTTGATTGCCACGGATTACCAATACTTTTACCTAGGTATTTATCAGTAGACCTCATTTCACACATTTAAATTTTCCTATAAAAAATCATGTACAAACTGGAACACTCTGCTTACCTAGACCATGAAATGTATCTCAAAAAATGGTATCTCTACCAGCAATAATGGTTCAACCATCCACAAATTCCCATACACACTGGAACAGTTTGTAGCACCCTGTATAGCGGGAATTTTCCAAAACCCTTTCTTAGTGCTCACCTACACCATGAAAGGTATCTACTCTCCAAACATGGTGTCTCTACCTCCAGCCCTATACAAATTCCCATACAAACCGGAACACCCTGTAGCACTCTGTATAACGAGAGTTTTCCAAAACCCTTTCTTAGTGCTCACCTACACCATGAAAGGTATCTACCCTCCAAACATGGTGTCTCTACCTTCAACCCCATACAAATTCCCATACAAACTAAAACACCCTGTAGCACTCTGTATAACGAGAGTTTTCCAAAACCCTTTCTTAGTGCTCACCTACACCATGAAAGGTATCTACCCTCCAACATGGTGTCTCTACCTTCAACCCTATACAAATTCCCATACAAACTAAAACACCCTCTAGCACTCTGTTTAACGGGAATTTTCTAAAATCCTTTCTTAGTGCTCATCTACATCATGAAAGGTACCCATTTTTCTTGTCAGTTAAAAGACGTCATAATGGGTGGCAGGGTAAAAGAATTGACGATTTAAAAATGCTTATTATGTGAGCTTATTTAAATAAAATATATTTCACTTTCACTTTCACTTTCACTACCTACCCAAGAAGCTTATACCCACAATGGAGATTGCACGCCTAGTATCATAGTGAAGATTGAAAAAAGACTCTTAAGTGACGTCACGGCTTATTGCTATCTCTTTCTTTTCGTTTTACAATACGTTTTCGTTTCTCACGAACGAACGAACGACGAACAACGAACACGTATTGTAACACTAAAAAAAGAGGTTGCAATAAGCCGTCACGTCACTCAAGGACATTTTTTCTATCTTCACTATGACACTGGCCGTGCAATCTCCATTGGAGGGAGGTATAAGCTTCTTGTACCTACCCTCCAAAAATGGTGTCTCTTCCTTTAGCCACAGAATACATAATAGTACAAGTCTTCAGCCGTTAGGGCTCTAGGCGTATCCCAACAATGAATCAGTGAATGAATCAATCAATCATAGTTTTATGTATAGATTATGAAAAATGCAAATAGGTTACTACGAACATAATGATACGACTACTTTTTATGAATGAGGTTAAAAAAATATTTTTTAATCAGAAAGAAAGTTTGAAAATAATTTGATCGATTGATTCTTCTTCCCAATGACAAAGATTTTAAATAAGATTATTTAATTTCAGTTTTAATAATTCAGAAATAAGTACCTATTTTATACTTATGTGCTTATACGTATTGGGATTACGCGTTTGCGAGAATTTGGCAACCTGTTAATTGGTGCAAACCAATGGTAATAAAAAACGTTAACGATAAAAAATAGATGCCTTCGTTTCGTGATTCGACTAAGGAAAACGTGAAAACCAACCATCATATAATATTTGTGCGGAATCCCAAAGGAAAAGCGAGGTTTATAATTCTAAACGCTCACCTCCCGTTAGATTTATGGTTTCAGCGTGTACGTCATCACCTCTCGGCACATTTTGACACAAATAAACATAATCATAATATCATAATGCTTTCTTTTGATGTATAACATGAAATACGTGTCACCTTTTATATGATTTCGATTCCGAATCCGTATAGAGTTAATCAAACTCCAACAGAAGCTTGGTTGTTTGTTGCTCAAGAATCCAAGCCACATTTAAAAATGTTATTAGAGAAAGCGTTCTACAGCAACAGTATTGATGTCTTTATTGGATGATATTAAATAACCGATGCCTTTGTGTACCTGGCAGCTATAATTGACATTTTCAGTACGCAACGTTCAAAAGGACCACTACCTCTAGGAGTGCGGAAATGGTGCTAAGTGAGGCGTCTGCGAGGGAGCGCGACATCGGCACTCGAGGATCGTTTTCGAGATAGTGCACGTTCGTGAGATGAAGCTTGGCCGATGGCGATGGCCCTCTTTGTGACTACTGTGCGCGTTTAGCATAACACCACCGATCTAAACTGACCCTTATAAGGTTGACATAAGGATCACATGCAGCACGTTTGTTAAATATATTTTAAAGCTCACTTTTTAATGTAACTCGAGCATTCTAAAGTATTTTGTACGGAATAGTTTGTCTAACACAAAATGTCTTGTAATATTTAAAACATTTGATATTAAATAACGTACCAACCATTGACTACCTACTGACAAAAATTGATAATAATTTTAGAATTATAACAATCACCATATTAGGTAGGTATCCAAAAAATAACGATTTATAAAAAAATAAGGAGTCGATATATCACACATTTTCGATTAAACAGATTTCCAAAAAGCTCGGTTACTTTTAAGGAAACTTCTCTTTATTTGGACCAAATTTTAAATATTTTACCTAGTGTATCTTAGTATGAAAGTTATGGCGAGTGGGTTGAGTTATGACTCTTCGCAGGATGTCCCTGGAGGGCCGTTCGATAACATTGAATGGTCTGTTCAGTGATCCAAGCCAGCGACGCTCCGGAGGCCATTTTGAACAACTGTTGCGATTAAATAATTTGTTTGTTTTGTAGCGGAAATAGTCGTACAATTTGCATCAATCATTGTCTCTTTCTTATTAATTGATTTTCGATTTACGTAGTGAAAAGCGAATTACAATTGATTTTATTTGTTTTATTAACACTTGATAAGGAAACACGTGCAAATAGGTAAACACTACAAACATCGTATCGAGGTAATAATGAAGTCATCAAATTAAGTTAATGGTTAAATGGCAGCAATTAACTGATGTTGTCTGTTAACTATTCTAAATTCAATTAGGACATGTAACGGTTGCGTGTTAGTAAAGAATTTCCAATTCACACGATGACGATGTAACAATAACATTTAACATACATTGTAATTTTAAACGTGTGAATTAACAAACTGACCTTACTTAATTTAATTAGTTAAAAAAGCATGAATTGTTTTTGTCAAACACATACTTAAAAGCTCCAAAAATTATTAACAATATTAACTATTAACATTAAAATATATACCTACCTGTAATTGGGTACTTTTATATTAATCAAACTTATAGCAGCGTGAACGTAGAAGGATTAAAAAAAGTTTTGGAAGGGAAAATTCGAAACTTTACATAAAAATTCATTACTTAGTACACGGACAGATACTCGACACGATGGCGAGTGTAACATTGTCTGTACAGTAACAGTAAATAATCTGTTTAATGTTAGTGAAAAATGAGAGTATTGTAGGAAATATAAGTGCTAGGTTTTCAGCAAAAAAAATATATTCTAGAATATGAATATAAAATTCTTGGTCTTCAAATAACTAAACAACGAATAACAGAGTATTTAATGGTGATATAAACGTATAAAAGATATTCTAGTCCATTTATTTAAGAGCTTCTTATTTTGCAAACTAACAACTGAACTCGTTGTTAATATTATAAAGTTATAGGAACAATATACTGAAACAATCATTAATGTAAATGATATGTTTTATCACTCAATCATTAATAGGTAGTTAGGTTAGATTGAGTGATAAAAAACATGAGTCGTTTAGTTTACACAATTGATCTATTTCATTAATTTATCTAAATATATATAACTTTTTAGGGTTCCGTAGCCAAAATGGCAAAAAAACGGAACCCTTATAGATTCGTCATGTCTGTCTGTCTGTCTGTCTGTCTGTCTGTCCGTCTGTCTGTCTGTCCGTCCGTATGTCACAGCCATTTTATTCCGAAAGTATTAGGATTACACAAATGAAACTTGGTAGGTAGATGTATTCTGTACACCGCTTTACGATTTTGACATAAAAATAAAAAAAATAAAAGATTAAGGGGGGGCTCCCCATACATGGAACTGAAACTGATTTTTTTTTTTTCATCCAACCTATACGTTTATCTATAGACAGGTCTTTTAAAATGTCATTGAGGTTTCTCAAACGATTTTTTTTCAAAGTCAACCGTTTGAAAGATAGACACTTCCAAAGTGGTAAAATGTGTGTCCCCCCCCCCCCCCTTTAACTTTTGAAATAAAAAATCTAAAAAAAATGTATGCTGTAGATCCTAATAAATACTTTCAACGAAAAAATTGGTTTGAACGAGATATATTCATAACTTTTAGAGATATAGCACATTTTCCAAAACCGCAAATATAACTTTGTCATTCATACAAACACTATGAAAATAGTTATTTGTTATACAAGTGACCAAAATCAAATTGTGCTGCGAGTGGCGACTTAAAATCACGAACTAGCAAAGTAGTCTAGAATTGAATCACGAGCGTAGCGAGTGATTCTAATATAGACTACTGAGTGATTTAAAGGCACGAGGCAGAACAACATTTTGGTCTCGTGTTAAACATACAACTTTTCACCTCGACCAGCGAGAAAATTTTCACGTGACTTTCCTGGTAAAAAAGCTTAATTCAGCATTAGAAACTTGTTCACTTTACACTCTTTTGGAGTAAGGAAACTATCTTAATCGTTGGACGCATCATTTTTGTAATTAATCACAAAAATAATTCAATCAAACCTATGCTGAAAAATTTTATTCATAGAGTCAGTAAAGTAGATTCCCGTCGGTCGTTTTGATTACATTAAGTTGTGTTTTTCTCTTATTCATTAAACATATAATTTATTAATAAATTTCATTTATTTTTCTTATTTCATATTTGTTCCATACATGTGACCTCATTACCTCCATACTCTTTATTTCGAATTATCAACCTTCTTTTTTAACAATCCTTATTTAAAACTCCTTGGTATATCCGTGCATTTTATTTTTTTACTTTTTAATCCGTGTATGACACCATAAAGCACTCTATCTATCCTTTTCTCACATATCAATTTTACAAGTGTCATCCTTGTCACTTTATTTGTTTTTTCTTTATTATTTTAAAAGTTGGTGTTAGAAATGAAAAAGCACTTTGTCTCACGCTCGCAGCAAAAATCGATTTTGCTGCGAGTTTTTACGCGCCAAAAACACCCTTTTCGTGCTGGAGAGGTGAAAACAAAGTTATTTTTGACGACGAAAAATTTATGTGGTATTCAATATGGTATGGTATAAGGTAACTACGAAACCTACTGCGCGTGGCCCGACACGCACTTGGCCGGTTTTTTAATAATGTTTATGAATACAGTGCTCATGACGCAAAATTTGTTTAAAAAATAAGACTCTTCAATAATATAGATAACAAAATGAATACTGAAACAATCATTAATGTAAATGATATTTTTTATCACTCAATTATTAATAGGTAGTTAGGTTAGATAGAGTGATAAAAAACATGAGTCGTTTACATTTTGTTCAGTCTGCATAGAAACCTCTGTAAAAAAATCACTCAATATATCAACATTGAACATTAAGTAGTTTTTCCGTAAAGTATTTTCCTCACCTCCATTACATTTAAGGGAAACAAAGTTTAGAACTGTCCCCACGACATGGAGAAAGTTATGTATCACTGTAAACAAACCCGAGCCCCCTTCGTCACCTCCGAGCTTCGACTCCGAGCATCGCATAAATCTCTATATCCAACGCCGACCACATTGAAGTTGGATACTTCGTACTTTTCTAACTCTCCACTCTCCATTGTGTAATGGATGAAGGTCAGACATTTGGTCTATTAATTTTTGGGATCCAACCGCAGCTTTATTTTACAAATGCTTTTAGTAAATTTTACATGCAACTTTTTTTTTAAAGGTACCTTTTCATTCTGACAAACTTTCTATAATGTTTTTAACCGACTTCAAAAATTTTAAAAGGAGGAGGTTATCTATTCGTCGCGTATTTTTTTTTTACTATGTATGTACACCGATTACTCGAAGAAGGCTGAACCTATTGAAATGATTCAAACGTTATAACATGAGGTTTGTACCCAAGTTGGTCCCATTTTTTGAAATTTTGAATACAGTTCAGTAGTTTTCAAGTAATCTTGAAAATACTGTCGTTTCCGTTACCATTTTATGAAATCAACCATTATTATTAACCGACTTCAAAAATTTGAAAAGGAGGAGGTTATCTATTCGTCGCGTATATTTTTTTTTTTTACTATGTATGTACACCGATTACTCGAAGAAGGCTGAACCTATTGAAATGATTCAAACGTTATACCATGAGGTTTGTACCCAAGTTGGTCCCATTTTTTGAAATTTTGAAATCAGTTTAGTAGTTTTCAAGTAATCTTGAAAATACTGTCGTTTCCGTTACCATTATATGAAATCAAACGGATTTTCAACCATTACTTTTTTGTTTATGAACCGATTTAGATGATTCTTTTTTTGTTTGAAAGAAGACACCTTAAAAATGATTTTATATTAATTTCATTGGGATTGGACTTTGAATTTTAAAGACACACGAAGGAACTCCTCAAAATCAAATAGGAACTGTACAGCGATTGAAATATTGGTAGGTTTATGACAATCAAAAATAAGTTAAGGACCTATCTATTGTCAAGGACGTTCTGGACTAGAGTTGAACTGCGAAGGCCCAACGGAACTCCTGTGGAAATTGAGTTACTCGGGGTATACCTACCATTGAAAAATGTGAAACATTATACGTTTTATTTTATAAAAAAAGATTCGCTTACATACCTACCACAAAAAAGTTTAAAATAAAAACTTAAATAGACTTCAATAGACGTGTTTTAATTAATCGATTTGAACATTATTTCTTGCTTTTTATAGAGCTGTTTTTTTAAGATTTTTGAAGGAGGTTTTGCTTTTTTTAAAAAGCTTTTTATCTCAACTTTACACAACAATCAGTAGGTGTGTTGAGAAGATCACAAAGATATTTTTTTTACCACTGAAAATGGTTAGCAGATGCAAATCGCCTGAAATGTATTTTTGACCATATCTCCGAGGATTTTGGGAGGATCGAGATGGGAATAGTACCAAAAGTTGAGAATTTATCGAGACACGTGTGAACGTTTGAATATTGAAAATTTACTGGTAACCTTTTTGGAATTTTGCAAAATTCAGTTTTTTTGCGGGGTATTTGTTTACTAAATTGTAAATATTTCGGAATAAACCGACTTAAGAAAAAATTTAAAAGGTCCTAGAGTTTTGCTACAAAATGGCGAAAAAATTTTGAAAATCGCTTAATAATATTTCTGCTGCGTCGATGCAGTCAGCAAATAGGTACTACCTAGGTAACTTGAAAAATATAATAGGATTTTGCATTTGATTTGATTTTGGTTTTTGGTAAATTTTTGTATTCATTTTCAATGCTCCGACTCTTGCGTGGACTGCAAAATCTGTGAGTTTTTGATTATTTGTGATTTTACGATGGCTGCGACATAGTTCCTTAAATCAATTTGCTAAACATTTTTTTTTCAGAATAGGTATCTTACAATCTACCACGACTCATAGAAAAATTGTCACTAATCGAGATTTATCTGCATCCACCGTTGTTAATTGTGTATCGCCTGTTTCAACTGAATTGGGCGTATGTTCACTCAACTCTAAGATATCTATAGTACGGCGTTTCGGAAATCTGTGTGTCTGTAAAATGTTGCACTTGAACCTGTCTTCGAACATTGATTCTCCCTCTTTGTAGTGTTTGGTTTTTAATTTTGTTTTCCGTATTCTTTATGAGGGACACTACACGATCATTCAGACTGACGCCAGACTGATGCAAGGTTGCCAACTGCACTGTTTTTTTCCATGAAATTTCAAAGGAAAAAATCGTGTAGTTGTATCAGTCTTGCATCAGTCTGATGTCAGTCTGAATGATCTTGTACCTAATCTCTTACAATGGAATTGGTATCGTGGTAACGTCAATCAAGTCCGTATTAGCCGAAGGCGGAAAAGATGTGATCGCTTATAATTACGCGTTCAGAGAAAAAATGTATTGAAAAGAAATTTCACCGTGAAAATGTAATGCCTTCCGATGTCGGTATCAGGTGTGGGTGTAATACCAACATGGCCGCGTAACGTATGGTTTCAATATGCCGCGTTATCCGAGAGAACACGCAGCCGACCTTCGTTTGCATCTTTTATAGTATCAAATGTACAATATCTTGGCGGTGTTCTAAGGGAACAATGTAAGGGATAACAATGATATTTTCTCTACTTATTACTATCTTCATTTTTTTATTCATAACTGTACTGTAAATAAGTACTAAAATATAATTAGTAATTTCATTAAAAAAGTGAAAATAAGAAAGGGTACCCTAGTATTTAATCGGGTCACAATAACTTCCCATTTTAGGTATCAAAATTACAAAAAAATCTTATTCAAAAAAAACGTTTTTAAAACGCACAAAAAATTATAAAAGTCAGACTTAAAAAAATTAATTGAAACAGACTATAATAAAAATCAGATCCTAAAAAGTATGAAAAAATAAAGTCTTCTGTAAATATATATTATAACCATATATACTCTGTAGTTTACTTCTTCTGTAAGTTTTAAACCTAAAAACGCGGGGCGCATGCTTATTGCAATGCAAATTTACAAAATGCGCATGCTTATTGCAATGCAAATTTTCAAAATGAGCCCCACGTTTTTAGGTTTAAAACTTACAGAATAAGTAATTTTTTGTGCGTTTTTTCTGCTTTTTAGTTAACGAGTTAAAGCTCATAATATACCATATTCTATCAAAACACTCGTCGAGACGATTCAAACAAGCTCAAACTCGATGGAGTTGCATGGTTTTACTGCAGAGTTCTAGTGGCCTTCTTTTCCCAACAAAGTACTTGTCTAAACGATACAAACGAGCCCAAACTCGATGGGATAGCGTGGTTTGATGAATGAGTTCCTGTGTACTTCGTCTGGCTCCATCATCAGAACCTGGAAACTATTTCCGAATAAAGTACTTGTCAAGACAATTCAAACGAGCCCAAACTCGATGGAGTAGCGTGGTTTTATTATAGAGTGCCTGTATCCTTCTTCCGGATCCATCATCAAACCCTGAAAACTAATTCCCAACAAAGTACTCATCAAGACGATTCAAACGAGCCCAAACTCGATGAGGTTACATGGTTTTATCATAGAAATCCTATGGCCTTCTTCCGGCTCCATCATCAGATCCTTGGAGACTATTTCCCATTAGAGTACTTGTCAAGACGATTCAAATAAAAGGAATTAAAATAAAACGTCATGAGCAATTAAAAGTTCTAGTTTTAATTGTATCTCTGTATAATTATTTTTGGTATTTAACAAGAATTCCAAGCATACAATTACTCGATATCATGGGAAAGTACTAGTATTACCAGTTTAAACAGTATTCAATACAATAATACACTGATACCTGACCTTAAGCAGTGGTATCTCTCCAGCAGGAATAGCGTATCGCGACAAATTTATCAAAGTCATCTGGTATTATGACTTTATTTAACAACTTTATTGAAAACACTTATTTCACCGTTCAACCTTTCACTGTGACGACTTGAGCACGACTGAGCGCGCCTCTACCCCGTCACCGCATATTTAAACGTTATGCGTGGCGTGGTAGGGGCGAGCGTGGCGTGACTGGCGTGGTAGGGGCGACTGCAGTCACCCGATTACTACAACTACCGTTTAAGTACTTTTAATGGAATAAACACACAAATTTAGTTGTACTACATGGTTCATCACGAATAATAATTAAAGTAATTTATACAGTAACCTTACAGTCGGCCATCCTGCTAGAGCGAGTCCCATCGCGTAAAACAATATCTTTTATAACTCTGAGTACATCCATTCAATTAGTCATAAAATATTCTTAAATAAAAACATCATTTTATTAGAAGAAAAATAGCAGCCTTCCAACAAAATATTTCGCATTTTTGCGAAAGTCATAATTATTATTTAATTACATTACAAATATTTATTGCATGACACAAAACGTAATTACGTTTTTATTTATACATAAGTAGGTATTCAGAAAACATCCCGTTAGAGAAAGGGTATGTATATAAAGTGACATTTATTTGTCTACAATTAACGTAATTAGATTACTTAATTTAATTAAACTTAAAATTTTACAATTCAATTCAACTCTGTTTACATCAATAAAAATATAGTCGTATGGCATTTCATCCGAGCACGTTATAAACACGAGCAATAGCTTGTTTAACGATAGATTATCAACATCAAAATTCATTAATATAATTACAAGATACTTTAGAAATTAAAAATGGATGTATACCTTAAATAAATTGCTAAGGGGTTAATATTTCATTGCACCGAATTATAAAGATTGCAAACTTAGAAATATTTTTTTATCATTAGCTATTGCAACTTATTTTATTTACTTAAGTCTTAGAATCATTAGTTACGTGTAGGCATTTCAATATTTGTCTCCAATACAAACTTAGTTTAGAAAAATACCTACTAACAACAATCAACAAAAAGTCATCAAAACGCTATAAAAGGCTCATCATTAAAATAGAAAATTGAAGTAATCGTTTCTGTAAATATGTTTATATATATATATATATATATATTACTAAATACTATATTGAATGTAATATCTTTCTCATACCATTTGTAATGCTTGAAATACTTTTATAATTTTTATACCATATTAATTAAAAAATCACGCGCGGCGGCGCTATGGCTATGGGCAGCATTAATTACATGGATTAGACGTTTCAATAAAAATTTGCCCTGAGATAACTTTGGGGTGCACCCAGTGCTTCAATTAGTGTAACACAGTGACAGAAAAAGCATATTTCAGTGACACATGTCATAAACTATTATGATATCCAATAATTTAATCATCAATTTGCAAAAAGTTTTCTTTCTTTTAAGTAGTTATTGTACCTACATAACACTTGTACTATTATGTATTTCGTGACACAACTCAGTAAGAGTAAAATAAAAAATAGCATTCTACATTACAGCAAGGTAAAAAAAACTTTTTATTTTATTTACAAAGTATTCTGAAGGTCTTTTAAATTAGTAATGGTTTTAAATTTACCCTTACTAATTTAACCAGGTTAACCTTTTGTTTAGTTATATACATTAGCATACTTCCCTATATAATGGATATGTAAATGTAATATGTACTAAAGAGAAGTTTAGATATCGTAGAAGTGACTCCACTATACACACAGTACGTTATGTGGAGGTACCTTCCTTGAATATAACTGCACATTTTAAAAACTCGATCAGAATAAACACTAAGTAATAAATGATTTTAGAAATCAGTATTTTGGTAATCTTACTTCCCATAGCGGGCACACAGAGTCCAAATACAAATCACATTATGTATTATCAATCCATGTACAAAAGTAATTAGCTATAATCCCACACAAGCACCACCCTTACTATCTATCTGGTTTAAGTTTTTTTTCGAGTACCTACGGTGCCCAATATAATGTGTTCTAAAAGCAGATTGAATTGTCCTACTAAGTAAGTAGTTACTTCATTCTATCGCGACCCTCAGTCATGAGGAACAAGAAAAATCATGATAAAAGGATTTTTTTTCTTTTTAATATTATTTCATTTTAATGAGGAGCACTGTCATCACCAGGACCGTGCGTTAGTCTACAGAATTACTTAATTGTTTTGTGAAAAGTTTCACCTAGTTTATGGATCGCCTTGAATTTCTCAAATAGAAAAGGCAGGGTAAATTACCCAATTATTGGTCTTTAGAGTAATAAACCGAAACAATAAATTTTGCCTATTGATTTTAGTAGCTCTATTTGAAATAAACATAGTGGGTGCTACACGCAACGCAATACACAATACGGATTCTCTCTTTTTTTTTGTATTTTGTATGTATGTCGTTTTAAGCTATTACCACCACACATACACCATCATATTATGTATAAATAAATAAACCCATAGTCCATTCATTAGTACCCTTCAACCTATTATTGGCATGTACCGATCAAATTACTGGTACACCTTACGCCAATAATAATTTAATAGGCAACAGTTAATAAAATTATAGGTATTATTCTCAGTACCTTTATTAAAATATTGGCATGCTTTCACCAAGTACAGGTACAACTTAGAAGTTTTATTTTCGACTATTGGAATAGGGCCAATTTTTTGAAGCCTTATAGAAAACTTCATTATTATTTATGAATTATTTAATTTCAAATTTGTCCTGAATACTAACATAGGATTTAAGTTAATTGTTACTAACAAAATGGATTGTAATATCTGAATTATGAAATAAATTATTATTATTATTTCCATTATTTGATTAAAAAAATACATTAAATGATCATTGAAAATAAGGTTCTAATTTCTCATTAAATATTAAGATAATATGCCAAAACATTATAATTGAGTTTTTTCCATAATTAGGTAACACAGTTTATCGAATAATATTCATGTTTTTTTATGTTAAGTTTAGAGTGCCAACAAATATAAGGGTGTAATAACAGGTCAAGTCACCCCTACATGATTGACGTGAGAAAATTATGTTAAAATTGTAATAATCCGGTATCGGAGATAAAATGCAATGAATACGAAAATAATTATTTTGTCTAGAAATTGTATCATTGATTACGAAATTTCATTTCATTTTTTTCATTTAAAAATTCTTTATTTCATATTATAAACAATATTGTAACAAGTACTAAGATAATACATGTACATTGATTAATTTAAAGATACTTCATTAGGCTTAACTTACCACCTACGAATGCTTTAGAAATATATGTTATTCCACTTTAGTTTTATTATCTTGAAATATTAACACACAGTATTTAAATGGCACTATTCGCAGACAAAAAAAATCTACAAAACAAAAGTGATTTGCTTATTGCATATCAGATTACGAAATAAAAAGCACAATAGTTTTGTTTTTCAATAACATTTGTAGGAATGTGAAGGAAGAATTAGAATTAATATTAAGTATAGTAAAATTACTGTTGCATTATTGTGTATTATGAATATAGTTTTATTTTAAGATTTATATGTAATTATTTCTTTTATTTATTGTTTGTTAAATTTTTTTTTCTTATCAAATTGGATCAATAATTGTTATCTGAAATAAATGAATTTTATTATTTTTCTTTTACTACCGGTAAACTTCAGTAGAGTTGGTCATTGCTCACAATGGCCATTTAAAAATATATACGCTCAATACACCATTATAAATGGCATCACATTCTATGTTTTACTAATTACTCATTAAATGACTTAGCAACAGATGCACGAGCTGATCATAGTGTAGTAAAATTAATAAGAATAATATTTGAAATTGAATTACTAGTTTATTAAAAGAACGGTAGGTATAGCCATAATTGGCAATAATACATGGCTGGACTCATTGGACTCAATTAGTTGCATTGCAGTAAATACATTTAAAGAGGATTTACATTCAGCATACTTAATTATTTGCTCTTTATTGTACTCACAAAAGAGTTGCAGAGGAGTTATTAATTAAATCATTGTAAGGAGAACTGGATTTATCTTTCAGATAGCTTTCTTGCAGGTTCCAGCAAACCCAGGACATGTTAGGGATTTTTCAAGTAAGTATGGATAAGTTATGTACTGCAAATATCTAGAGTACTTATGTTTATATTGGTTTTAGTGTGCGTTCGTCGCATCTATATCTATCATTTTAACTAAGAAAAATAATATAAACAAAACAGTAAAATAATACTTATAACGATGATAAAACATTCTGATGATTTAGATTTAAAAGAAATGATTATAATAATTATAATCTAGAAAACTTGTTAAAAATTACCTTACGGATGTTCGCAATAATTTTACTTGCTTGTCAAACAATATGGCTAAGAACAGTTATTAAAAAAATAAATTTAAGTGGAACAAAATTAAGAGAACTTGCATGAGTTGCATGTTCAAAAACCAAATACATAAACAGTTTTTTTTCACGCTACATACTTAATGTAGTAGTATGTAGCGTATAGTAGCGTGTAGTATTTAGACTATGTACATCTAACATAGCAAAACGTTTAAATAATATAAACAGGTGGGTTATTAATTAAGATAAAGATTGCTATCAGATTCAAGCCTCGTACGTACTAAAGTCAACCCTACTCTAGATGATTTTATTACTTAGGTATTTACTTCTTACAACAGACAATTATAATTGCATTCACTTGATAATGCTCTGATAAATTTTGAAAAATGAGATATTGAGAAGCAAGCTTCATGTCCAAGAAAAGTTATAGTCTACCTAAGACTTTCTTTATCTTCGAATTATTTATATTATTCTCTTTAAGCATTTGCGTAAATTATACACACTTTTTCTTTATTTAATAATCAATAAAACTAACTTAAATTAATGTTATCAACTCAATCTATTGCAATTCTTTTCAAATAAGTATATTCATCGATGAAGTCTGTCTTAAGCCTAAGTTATGACTCTTGATATCGTATAAACCAGCACGAATGCTTGCGACTGTAGCTGACTTTCAAGCGCCCGCTTCCTTACTCAAGATATTGCCGTCTGAATATTTTACTAGTTGTTACTAAGGACGCCTTACGCTCTCACAGCTGCGTCTTAAATTGTACAATTTTGAACAAAGATTACACAGTATTACTTAATTTATCGATCGATATGATAACCAATAATAGACCTATAGTCTCGGAACATAATATAAAAAACGTAGCTAGCTTTCTAGTTATTCTTAATAACAGTTTTTTTTTAATAAGAAATAGTTTATTTGTTATTAATTAAAAATGTGATAATGCCAATAATTTCGATAATTCTTACTATGAAAATTCCTTATAGCGTTGTACGGCCTCTCAAGGATGATGCCTTACGTTCTCACAGCTGTATTTTAAAATATGTAAACAGCTTATATACGACACACCGAGCGCTTGCGGCTTTGCCCGACTATGTCAGGCTCCCTTCCGCTCCCTCACTCGTGTCGCAAAATATTACGATTCGAAATTGCGTTTGACGCTTTACGCCCTCATAGCTGCGTCTTAATTATATAAACAGAGAAAGTAAATAAGACATACCGAGCGCTTGCGGCTTTGCCCGACTATGTCAGGCTCCCTTCCGCTCCCTCACTCGTATCACTATTACAATTTGAAATTTCGTGTAACCACGTAGTGGACGCTCAACAGCATCAGTTGGAGTCAAAATTGTTGCTATGAATCTTGCACTCAACTTCCAATTTGCGATATGCATTTTTCATTGCTGAAACTTGCACAAAATTTTATGTAATTAATCACTATTTGTCACCCAATAAATTTAGAATGGTCTTATCATATTTAATTAATTGGGCAACTGAATTGTTATATGATTGTAGGTACAGAATCCGTAATCTATGCTCAATATGTTACGTGACACGTGATCTTATTTGTATTCAATGTAAAAAGACAGCAGGGATGGGAAAATGCTAAATTGATCTTAAAAGAACAGTTATTTTCCAACTTTAACTGTAATATTGGTAATATTAGTATTATATCAGTATCAACAAAACGTTTCATGAAAACTAAACCTGTATTAGAGAAAACTATCTTAGAGAGAGAGAGTGAAAAAAAAATGCTACGTAATCCGCCTCTGAGCACTAGAGTGAATAGTTATAGATGATTAGCACAAAAACAAAAAAAACTTAAGGGTTTTAATGATTTCTATAAATAATTTCTCCCTCTAGTTATCATCATAGTATGCTTACGTGGAATTCTCCATTTTATTTATTTTGTGCGGGCAGGATAAGCGAGAATTCTAAAGAAATCTCGTTTATCCCACTTCTGAAGTTAAAAGGAATTAAAATAAAACGTCATGAGCAATTAAAAGTTCTAGTTTTAATTGTATCTCTGTATAATTATTTTTGGTATTTAACAAGAATTCCAAGCATACAATTACTCGATATCATGGGAAAGTACTAGTATTACCAGTTTAAACAGTATTCAATACAATAATACACTGATACCTGACCTTAAGCAGTGGTATCTCTCCAGCAGGAATAGCGTATCGCGACAAATTTATCAAAGTCATCTGGTATTATGACTTTATTTAACAACTTTATTGAAAACACTTATTTCACCGTTCAACCTTTCACTGTGACGACTTGAGCACGACTGAGCGCGCCTCTACCCCGTCACCGCATATTTAAACGTTATGCGTGGCGTGGTAGGGGCGAGCGTGGCGTGACTGGCGTGGTAGGGGCGACTGCAGTCACCCGATTACTACAACTACCGTTTAAGTACTTTTAATGGAATAAACACACAAATTTAGTTGTACTACATGGTTCATCACGAATAATAATTAAAGTAATTTATACAGTAACCTTACACAAATGAGCTCAAACTCGTTAGGGTTGCATGGTTTTATTACAGAGTTCCAGTGGCCTTCTTCCGGCTCCATCATCAGATCCTGAAAACTATTTCCCAACAAAGTACTCGTCAAGACGATTGTAACGAGCCCAAACACGATGGGGTTGTATGCATTCATCATAGAGTTCCTTCTTCCGCATCCATCATCAGATCAGCTCAATGACACCATAATATTGCATTTCTTTCAAGTTCTGACCTATGTTTAAAGTTTCAAGTCTCTAGCTTTTTGGGAAGCTAGTATAAAATCGTTCGCAAACTTTGCGGACAAACAAACAAACTAGAAAGCAACCTAATAAAACGTGTTTATGGCGTAGGTACTGAAATAGGTACTAAGTGGGCAACGGACTACAAAATGTTGAAAATGGGTGACTTTAAAATACAAATTGAGTAATAGATATAATAGTATAGTAACTGTGCGAGCAAGAATAGGTCAACTTTTTAACCGACTTCACAAAACGGAGGAGGTTCTCAATTCGATTGTATGTTTTTTTTGTCGTTGTTTGCGCGTATCTTCGACATTTATGGACCGATTTTGATGATTCTTTTTTGTTAGATTGAGTTTTCTTGCGAGATGGTCCCATTTTTTTTTCAAATCATTCAGTAGTTTTCAAGAAATCCTGAAAATACTATGATTTTGCATCAACTACCTTGACGACTTTGTTATTTATTATTAACTAAATTTATTTTTTTTTTGTTGGGAAAGGGGTACTTTTAGTGTAATCTTTTTCAAAAAAGAGAAGGTTCTCTCTCAGTTTGACCTGTATGAATGTATGTTTCATAGAGTAAGATAGTATGTTTTTCTCCGCGAATATCTCACGTTTGACTGAGCCGATTTTTCTACCAAATAATATACTTACGCTACCTAATAGAAAAGGTACTTACACTAAAAATAATAAAA
The DNA here is from genome assembly GCA_928269145.1 of Agriphila tristella. Classification (NCBI taxonomy): domain Eukaryota; kingdom Metazoa; phylum Arthropoda; class Insecta; order Lepidoptera; family Crambidae; genus Agriphila; species Agriphila tristella. Next base: position 18,568,939 of record OV743439.1, on the reverse strand, counting down.
AAATGTTTTAAAAAAAAACAATAAAACGGACTTCAAAAAACCTGCCTCTAAAAAGCAAGAAAAAATATTCAAATCATTAGATACGCATTATAATTGTTATAATAACAACACGTCTATTGAAGTCGTGGCTTTTAGAATAAAAAAGGAAGTTATACTCCAGCCTCGCCCGACTTCAATAGACGTTTTGTTATTATAAGAATTATAATGCGTATCAGCTAATGATTTGAATATTTTTTCTTGCTTTTTATAGGCAGGTTTTTTGAAGTCGGTTTTAATTGATGCATAAACGAGTAATTCAATCTTACGGAAGTTTTCAAACGTTACGGAAATAAGGTTTTGGACATATACTGGTAGGTAATTTAAAATAAAGCTAATAATAAATAATCACAATGAATTTATGAGTGAAATGAACGAATGTAATATTAGTGAATGACACATACCAGTACAAGGTCAGAAAAATTAAGTAAAATTTGCTATCATAAATAGACTTATAGTCAGTACAATTATAATAGAGTAAAATAATTAAATGCTATTGGTACTAGAACTAAAGAAACCAAAGATATGAGCTTTACATGCAACCCAGGATTACATTGAACCCAGAACCTTAAAGAAGCTTGGCCTTGTATTAACTCAGTTACAAGGGTTGTAAAGATACCTAGTTAGAATTAGTTATTATGATGGAATATAAAGGAGTAAATTCAACTCTACCCTCACTACATCCATGCTTTCAGCGACTTGACATTGACATATAAGTTCATCGGGTTAAATTGACAGCTGTCAAATGTATACTAGAAATATAATCCAATGTGATCCAATTAGTCACGCGAACCCGAGCGCTCATGTATAGACAAGGAATTTCATGCGTGCAACTGATAATTCTCAATAATTTATGTAATTAATAATAATAGCTCATAAGACCCAGGACTCATGATTTAGTGAAAAGTCGCATTTACAAACATTTATAAGTTGGATTAAACTCCTGTGATTTTATCACAACATGGACTGAGTGCGAACGACCTATCGCAATAGATGGCGATTTTGCAGTGGTTACAATTTTTTTGGGATAAAAACAGTGTAATTCCTTTTTACTTACACTGATAAACTTGTAGCTACATATTCCATTACAATCGATTTTACCGGGTCGGCTGTTTTATGTGGCACACGAGCAGGATGTGCCTCGCACATGGGCCTCGACAATTCAGAGCCTTTTAACCGTGATCACTTTCGTTGATTAGTTTCATAGCTACACAAAAACAAAACTTACAGCCAGTCAAGCCTTCAGGCTTTTATTCCGTACCCTAGTAATTTAATTTCGTTTACAAAGAAAACAATGTTGTTGCAAAACAAACTCACGGCAATTTTTATGATGTAGTTTGGTTGGGTACCAAACCAATACATTTAACCACCCCATCAACTGTAACTTGTCCACGGTACCAGGATAAACAATAAAATTGTGCTGCAGTTACTATTTTATTAATTTACCATCACACTTGCCGTAAAAAACTACGTCTTTAGCGACTCAGGTTACTGCAAATAAATTGTAAATTCTTCAGAAAAAAACCGTTTTACCCTACGGCAATCCTTTTTTGCTACATCAAAGTTGTAACAACTAGTTGTATTTGATTGTTTAGAAGTTTTATGCATCGTTACCGACAGTTGTACTATCATTCGGATAAGCTCTACCGTAATTACCAGTCACTCGTAATCGCAGCAGTAGTTTTTTTTTGCTTAGGCAAAGTCAGAAATTATGACGTTTTAGTCGCGTCTGTAGAGTCAAAATATCATTTCGTGAACCAAACATTTCCTTTGGCAGGATTGGTCTTGGCCCAAGGATGGATTTAAGAAGTAGAACCACCAAGATTTTTGATAGCGTCTCAAGTCAAGATACTGCAAATAAATTGTAAATTCTTCAGAAAAAAGAACCGTTTTACTAGCTACGGCAATCATCAATGTTGTGACAACTAGTTATATTTGATCGCTAAGACGCTTTATGCATCATTACCGTCAGTTGTACTACCATTCGGATGAGCTCTACCGTAATTAACAGTCACTTGTAATCGCAGCAGTAGTTTACATAAGCTAAGAAACAAATTAGACTTGTATTGTTACCACAATGAGCGCAAACAATGTAGGCTAAACACAACGTGTATAGAAGCAAAGGCGAATATCTCCACTTTTCCTGATTTTGTAAAAAACGACAAAAACAATCTTTGTTAAGATCCTCATGTTTTTGTACTATTATGTTTTGCTATTCAGTAAACTAGAGGTGGATGAATATATAAAGCCAGTTTGAACCACATTCATTGCAAAAGTTTTTGAGTAAACACGGATAGAATTTTGGAGATTGCTATGTTTGATTCCAGTAACTAACTTCAGCGGTTGTTTTGATCAGTATCTGCAAATAATTAAAGCAGTTTTAAACGTAGGTTAAAACCTTAAGTAGTAAAACTTGGAAAAATGATTTTGCATATCTGACAATTTAGACAAAAATGTTTTATGCAATAATTCCATACCTTTCTTTTTGCTTTACTGTCCTTTTTCACATACTGGGGTTTCTAAGCTTTTAGCTTGTTTTGAAGGCATAGGCATTTAGCTCCATTTTCACATTTATAAAACAATGAAAAAGTTATTCAATCCGTTTTTAATGTTTAACAGTTTGAACATGTCATAACAAAAGTAACAGTTTCCACTGGACATTGCTATCTTTGTTTGGATTGGTCGTTTTCAAGTATAAATTTCTAGTGGATACAGACGTATTTGGTTATGATTTTTAGACAGATCACAAGCTTTGAATCAGTGCTACTACATGGAATAATTAGTCACATTCTTGTCAAAAGTGGAGATAGTCGCCTTTGCTTCTATACCCCTCTGTTCAGATTGGATGTGCTCTAGAGGCAGATCGATTCAATCTAGATTATTTCAAGACCCATCCATTAAAAAATAACCCCCATACAAGCGGTCGCGAGATTTGAATATATATGGGACATTGTCATCTTATACGACAATGAAATGAATAAGGACTAACATGATATCCTGTGGGTTGAAGCGTTATTCTTGAGTTTTAAAAGCCTTCTGTACTCGTAACACGTGCACCTGGACTCAAACTCGTTTTCATAAAGTTTTGCATGAGCATTTTACCATTAAACTTTTTAACAAAAAATTGCAACCCTCATACCATGGAGGTTTTTGAGAATAATGAAATTGATTAAAGCACTTAATAATGGCCAGATGTTAATGGGCATTCACTTTTATCAATAAAATATTCTTTTGGAAATTTCAGAGTTTAAATTGGGTAATGAAATTCTTAGTTGCTTAAATATAAAAGGAGAAAATTATTAAAGGCCACTAAACATCGGTTTGACTATGACCACAATTTAAACTCCTTCCTTTATATTACCATAAGGACTAATTACATTCATCTTAAGTGGAACAAACTTCTAAGGGAAAGGGTTAATTCAATTCAAGAGCACTTACGGCAATAAGAATTTCAATAAAGCTCAAACCTCGAGTAAAATAAGCCGCAAAAGTTGCCTTAAAAATTTATAGACTGATTCTTATTTCCTGCTAATATTATAAATGTGAAAGTTTGTGGGTTTGGATGTTTGTTCCTCAATCACGCAAAAACTACTGATCTGAGTGTCTCATAATTTAAAACTATCTATTCTAATGTAATTTTATAAGACAATATAAAAAATAAAGATTAAACATCTACTTACAAGATAAAAATAAGGTAATTTTAGACGACGACTACAAGTACAGAAGATTAAAGCCTAGTCTTTAATAAATCATTTAAAATGCAATAATTACAATACGTAAAACTAGAACACCGGAAGTTGAACACCAGATTACGTTCAAATTGTAACCAACTCACAAGACAAACGAACGAAATTACTTTTGTTGAACTTAATTTTTAGTAGCAGTCTAATTTGGTGAGCTAACAACAAAACGAGTGTTTTGAAATCGTCCGAGCAGCGCAGAGTCAATAAAAGCCATTCATCGCCCGCTAAGTGCCTCGGAGGAATCAAACGGCCGTTTGAGCGTTTTACGTGCAATTAAACGACTCACTGACTCGGGACTTATTGTCTGCACGAAAAAAAACAAACATCATCCATGCGAAGAGTTTAGATAAGAATGGTTATTTGTCAACTTTTATACCTATTTCTGCTATCTCTGTTGTGACTACGTAATTTTGGCATGAATAAAGTTTTCATTATTATTATTATTACAGTATTTGTACCGTACTCTATTGCTCTTTCTAACTATTTCTAACAAAGGCTACTCTCTCAAACTATTTAAGTTTGACATTAAAAAGACAGATACAAAACACTAAACTATTCACCCACTATGTAATACTACGATTTTTAATTTGTATTACTGGTTAATGTTGCTGCTAATTACAAACAATACCTAGCGCAAGAACTGAAGTTCAGGAAAATCAGTCAAAGTCAAAATGGCTTTATTCAAATAAAGTTAATTCCTAATTAAGCACTTTTGAATCGTCTATTTTTTCCTACCCCCGTTCCAGACTTTTTTAACTGACAAGAAGAACGGACACAAAATTGATCCTTATGTATATAGGAGTAATTTTAAATTTAGAGATTTTAGCATTCTAAATGCAATTTTTATACAATACTAAATTCTAAAAAATTATCTCGTGCGAGTATTTTTTTTCTAATAAGTATTATTAATTAGTATTATATAGAAGTACCTATCTAAATTAAATTATTGCTCTACATTTACCAGTTCTTAGTTTATGCGGGCAAATGTATTCATGTATTACAGATTTTCATGTAGTTAAATGAAAAGTCATGAAGCTATTGATTTATTAAGAAATGCTACTATTTATAATCATTAATCTCAACCAGCACACAACAAACTTGGTAAATTTCCTTCAGTTTAATTCGCCCTAACACAAACAGTAAGACAATGAAAGTTCAAACATGAAGACAGTTGCTGAAGATTCATGCATATCTTCAAATTCTTCAAAACTACGACTTACTTTAACCCACTTTGAAACTCTCTTGGTGGGAGATCTTACAATATCGGCTGAAAATTTTCAAACCCGATTGAGACTAAAACATTTAAAGTATTCTTATAAAAATTAACTTCTAGTTAAGTTCAATCTGGTATTTATTTTTCTTTCTTTTCTCAATATTATTATCTTCGTAATATATGATGTAGACTTATACATATTTAAAGTTTAAACATGGAAATGTAAAGACAGAACAAAAGCTGTTTGTTTATTTGAACCATAAAATTACACAATTATTAACTCAAGACGCATAATCTAAGTAATGAGGGATCCTTATACACTCGGTAATATGAAAGACTCGTTTATTAATTCAAAGATAAACCAGCGTAGAAGAGAGATCAAAATTTGCAGGATAAACTAGAAGTACTATAATATTAACATTGTGCGCAGATAATATGACGATTTGACGAAGGAAACGGATCAAAGTTGCGAAGTTTGAATGCGTTCTGAGTATATTACAAGTTCCGTGGGTATACACAGAACAGAGATTTTTTTCCTCGGCTATATAAGTTGAAAATGACCCTGGTTAGCCGGGCGGTCTAAGTAGGAAAAGCTATTTTCGAATACTGGAGGTAACTTGAGGAAAGTATTTCTTTTTAGCTTGAATTGGTATCAAATTCAACTTCTTTCCTAATTGGCAATTGCCTCATTAAAAACAAGATTTAATATACACAAGTAGATCCGGGTTCAAATTTTCTTTTCGTTGAAATGTAATTAGATAAAGGGAATTAGATAGCAGTATTTAGAAGCCTAAATTCAATGACGGTTCATCAATTTCTAACGTACCTATTAAATCAAACTTAATAAAAATTACCGACTACTTATTTTCACTGATTCGACTACTTTATGTAGCAGTATGCAATGTAAGAAAAGGCAGTAAATTGAGTATATTATCCCGATTTTCTAGTTTGAACTGTTGACAGAAAAGCTGTCAAAAGCTTAGGTAATTTCGCTCCTGAATCTGGTAGGTACAGTGGGCAGCTGTAATTGGCGTTTCAGTGTCACTGAACTAGTCTGAGAATCAACAGGCGTTTCACAGCACACAATCCTGCACACAAGTAGCTCGTGCCTTAATTTGGGTCGGCCGCCACAGCGCAGGTACAAAAGGACCACAGCCACGGATAGCCGTATAGTGGGCTTCGTTAAGTTAATTAGTTTGCATTCAGTCTGTCCCCGATACAACCATCTTCAATGGCCAGTGCAAAAGAATGTCACTGTCAATTATTGTTAGAGAGACAGTTGAACTTAAAACCCGAAAACGGAAAAATTTACCCCCGATCAAGCTCGGAGCTTCCGTTAATAGCGTAAGTTCAGTTTTCAGTTAGTAAGCTGTCGTCCCTAGTAAAGCAGACATTGAAATTTTAACTAAATCGTATATATTTCGTCGTCTATATTTAGGGTCTGTCTGTCTATGTGTATACTAGTAACTGGCTGTCCCTGAACGTTATTATTACGACGACATACATGTTAAACGCGAACTCCAGAGAGGTTATTGATTGATGGATTAACAGTCATCTAATGGGTATGCTATTGTTTGCAAACAACAGTGATATTGAATCATACATAACTTATACTTATATATGTCGTAGGATAATCGTATAAGCCGGTTTTTTACAAAAATCCTAGGTTGATTGTAAAGAACCAGATAATTGAAATCTAAGATAGATTTTCGCAATCGTCCGAGAATTTTTTAGGATCTTTGTAAAAATCCCAGTATCTTTCGGACAATTGTAAACTTGAATGCTGATTGGATAATCTAAGAGACGATTTATAACATCTTCAATCTGATTGGTCAGAACATATAGCTGATGGGTTTTGGGGTTATTTCGTAATTTTGCCGAATTAAATTATTCAATTAAAGTTTTAACAAAGTTTTGCACAAACATGTTGACGAGCGCTGTAGAACTTTCTTAGCTCTGTGTGGAAAAGTTATTTTTCGGTTAAACTTAACCTCTAAATTGTCTGCACTGATCGAGCCCAGCACTTGTATAATATCCAATTCACTCACTTCACTCATCGTAGTACATTAATGTATCTTGATTGATTTGAGCACTCAGTTTTCTTTTTTAAATAAAAAACATAAGATTCGAACAATACGCTGTAGAAATATTTGACAATAATACAACAATAACAATGGACGCAGCAATGTTGCCGTTAGCCAATCAGAGCATCCGTCAGTTCATAACGTTAACGTCAGCCAATCAGCGCGCGCATAGTGATGGTAATTGGCAATTTGCTTAAAAATCCTAATCATCACTCGGATGATTGCAAAAATCTGTCTTAGATTCTAATTATCCGGTATTTTACAACCATACTAGGATTTTTGTAAAAATCCTATTTGTACAATTCCTACGACATATACATGTAAATAATAATAATCTTCACATTTACACTAGGTTTCCACTTGCTGTAGAATTATATTAAGTTTCCCTAAGTGGACACATAAGTGCCTAGAGGAGCTCGGTGGCGCAGTGGTTTAGCACCTGGCCCAGCGATTGCGGAGGTTAAGCAACGTTCGCAAGGGTCGGTCATGGGATGGGTGACCAAAAACGTATTATTTACGTTGCTTGAGCTCCTCCGTGCTTCGGAAGGCACGTTTAGCCATTGGTACTGGCTGCATTTGCAGTCGTTAACACCCACCAATCCGCATTGGGCCCGCATGGTGGGTTATAGCCCGTCCTCCTTATCCACCCATAAGGAAGGCCTGTGCCCCAGCAGTGGGGACATTAAGAATGGCTGACAGACAAGTTTGGTGTTCATTTCAATAGCTTGTAAAGAATTTAAGTTTTTGAATGTTATGATAGGTATGATTTTCACTTGCACTAATTAAAGACTAAAAAACCGTCCAAGTGCGTGTCGGGTCACGCGCAGTATAAGGTTCCGTAGTAACCTCATATAATTTTTTCACGTATCCAAAAACAACCGCTTACCTTCTCAATGAAGGGGGAAACTTGACTTCAACAAAAAATAGTACTTCAAAAGCTTAATATTCGCGAATGGATCCCTGAGTCGAAAGTGGTCTTCACAAACCTACAACATTTTTAAAAGACATATAAAACGACACGCTCATTAATCTCACACTATGAGCTTGATAATAAAAAAGAAAATAGATTGATGTGAACAGACGGACATGGTGAAACTATAAGGGTTCCTTGTTGACTTGACTACGGAACCCTAAAAAAGGCAGTTCTAGCAACAAAGTTCTTTAGTTCGTTGAGTTCAATTAATATTTGTTAAAGCAAAAGAGATATAGAGAAGATTTAGCGAGCGTTCTACATTTTAAAGACGGGTAGGGTACATTACACCCATATCTGTAAGTGACGTGTCGGTGCCATAGGTTAGACCAGTGTTTTCCAATCTTTTTGATTTCGCGACGCCTTTACAAGTTGAAAAATTCTGGCGACCCCCTTGTGTCATAGTTATAGTAAAGAAATCGACCGCGCAGCCGCGCAGCGCGATTTTTAGTCAGTTTAATCCAGAAATCTTGTGATCTTTTATGTTTATAGTAAATAAAAAGGCCGCGCAGCGCGTTTTATAGACAGTTTTATCCAAGTAACCTTGTAATCTTGTCCATTTATAGTAAAAAAAGACGGCCGCGCAGCGCGATTTTTAGTCAGATTCATTCCCTTATCTTGTAATCTTGCTTATTTGCAGCAAAAAATGGCCGCGCAGCGCGATTTTTAGTCAGTTTCATCCACTCATCTTGTAATTTTGCTTCTTTATTTATAGTAAATAAAACGGCCGCGCACCGCGATTTTTAGTCAGATTCATCCAGGTAACCCTGTAATCTTGCCTGTTAATAACTTGTGTTTTTATTGTAGTGTTAGAACCTTGCCTTTTTCTTTCAGTCGGCGACCCCCCGAGTAAGGCTTCGCGACCCCCCTAGGGGTCGCGACCCACAGATTGAAAAACACTGGGTTAGACATATCATACTCAGGAAATACGATCCGAGCGCTTATCCTTTCACACACATTGATAAAGTTTTAGCGCGTTTGAATGGCAATGGCTGACATTACCGTAAAAGTCGAAACTTTGTGTTGAAATAGCTCTGGCGAGACATAAGGGGTTCACGTACAATTGCTAAAGTTTCTAATATACTAGGATATACGTTCGTATCGTTTCTGTAATATCTCATAAAAATGTCATATTGTGTAAGCGTCCCCTCGAGTTTCAATATCTCTTGCGCTTCCTGTATTGTTTCTCGGCTCGAACTTGGGCAGTTTGCTTAATGCTAACTTATTTCAATTTAAAATACAACAGTCTGGGAAGGAATAATTCCAGGAAAATATTAAGATAACAATTTAGCTTTGTAATTTTGGAAAAGTAATGTTATTTATAAAACAAACAAAAAGACGTAACCTTAGCTTGTTGTTAAAATATGTTTTTGATTTACATTCGAATGCTATTTTAAACGTATAAGATGTCCCTTTTTCCTTTTACAAACTCTATTTTTAAATTAAATAAATCTCATTATAAATCTAAACACAAGTTTTGTAACCGCCAAATGGCGTTCAGATATCAATACTATTTATTAAATTGAACAGACATTACAACAGAAGTTGATGTACAAATTTTAACGATAGAAAAGTTTCGTTAATCGAAGGGAAGCCAGAAAGGTCGCGGTACGTCTTCCTATCGGGTTACGCGATCGGGGCTCAGCGCAGCAAATACCTTCGGGCTATAGTTTTTCAATAATTAACTGTCCTTGCACTGTATCTGGTAAGTACTTGTTATTGATTTATTTTTTATTGATACAAGTGGTAAGTATGTATTTCTTCTCCAAATGCAGAAAATTGCTGTTGTCTTAACTCTTTTCACGTGAGGTGAACAAAATCACAGATTTTACAGTCCCCGCAAGAATCGGAGCATTGAAAATGAATACACAAAAACCAAAATCAAATCAAATGCAAAATCCTATTATATTTTTAAAGTTACCTAGGTAGTACCTATTTATTTTTACGATTGTGACATTGTGACACTCGGCTCCGCCTTAGGATCGTGTCACAAAAGCGCCCGCTGACTGCCTCGACGCAGCCGAAATATTATTAACCGATTTTCAAATCTTTTAACACTACTACCATGACGATCGGTGATTAATTATAGAAGCTACATCACTTTTTATGTCCGGAAACACCCGTTTTTCCAGAATTCCAATCTAAAGGGACCACCACAAATAATTTGCCATTTGGTAGCTAAACTAATACCCTAGGATCCTTTTTTCCATTTTTTCTTAAGTCAGTTTTTTTTTCCGAAATATTTACAATTTAGTAAACAAACAAAAAACCCAGATTTTTTGGAAATTTGCAAAATTATTAAAAGTTACCTGTAGATTTTCAAAACTCAAACGTTCACACGTGTCTCGATAAATTCCTCAACTTTTGGTACTATTTCCATCTCGATCCTCCCAAAATCCTTGGAGATATGGACAAAAATATGTCTTAGGCGATTTGCATCTGATAACCATTTCCAATGGTAAAAACATTAATGCATAATATTTATGTATGGAATTCAAACTGCTTTAATTATTAAGGGGTGGAAATAGTCTAAAACCTATGTTTGCGGTTGCTGACTATACGTCACCTGCACTCTAAACTGATATTAGAATAGCGGCCAATAAAACACAAAGCGGAAAACCAATTATAGTCTCTGTGTTTGTAGAACACTGCCATCCAAAACTTGTTATAGATATTTTTTCGTTTGTTGCAATTCCGATATTCCTGTGGTTTGAATATAAATCCCCAATCTACGCTCACGTGTTGAAGGATCTTGGTAAATTCAATTCAATGCTACTAAATGGTTATACGAATGTTATCATTATACATTTCGCCGTTTGTGTAATAGATACCACGCGAAATACTGGTATTAATTCATAGAGCACGTTTGTAGAGAAAACTTATTGTATTTTTGTACACTTTATTACCTAAATTTTTATTGAGTTAATATAATTTTAAGCAGACTTCTATGGATCCATATTTCGTAGGATCATTCTTACGTTAATGTGCTATTAGAACGTTATATTTTATCAATTACAAACAAGAATTCATCAATTTTGATTAAAAATTACTTATCAATGTTTTACAGTCACTAATAAATATCACTTTACGCTGTACTCATTACAACGCGCCTCTAACTGAAAATATAAACAGATGCCTCAGTAGCGGCGCGGAGTATACCGTATTTATCATAGAAAAGAGCAATCTAGCTTAATTGCTCGCAATTGTTTACGATTAATGCGCCGACGACACGGGCTGAGTGCCACCGAGCACTCGCGTGGTCTAATTAAGTGCTACAAGAACAGGTTTGAGGGCACCGCTCAATTATTCTCAAGTTGATGCGAGATCACGCCCTCATCCTCGCCCGCAAATCCGACCAAAGCATAGCAAAATTCCACACCACAATTATGTGGATAACGCGACACTCAGATGGATTATGAGAAATTAAGCGCGCAGCAGTAACTAAGTGAGCATAACTCACGGCGCCTCATCAGCACGTAGACAAAAGTGCGAGCATGGAAACTGAGCCCGCACGCATTACTCCAGAGGTGATAATGTTTCAGGTGATAATAATTATAAAATTATATTACTATTATCACTTGAAACATTATCACCTCTGGAATAACCGAGCTACGCTCAGAGCTTAGGTGTTTCAGAGTATAATTGCTCTTAAACACATACACACACTACTTACACAATACCCGTATACCTACATAAGTGATTATAATATTTATTTTTAGAAGTAAAGTCTAAGTAGATATTTAGCTAGAAAGAACTCAGAAGTTTGTTTTCGAAGAAACATTTTTTCTTTGAGTAAAGTCTAGAAAACATGAGACTTATTTGACAAATTAGAAATAAAAAAATGGCTTAGCTAGGTTAGTAAATAGATTAAAATTTTACCAAAACTATGTATATTATGGAAATGCCTAAAAATTTCTTCTCCAAATGAAGAAAATTGCTGTTGTCTGATGTGAATTAAAACCCTAATGCATATCTATGTATGAAATTCAACCTACCTAAAATATTAAGGGGGCTAAAATAGTCTAAAACCTATGTTTGTGATTGCTGACTATACGTCACCTGCACTCTAAACCGATATTAGAATAGCGCCCAATAAAACGAAAAAGCGGAATTTTCACCAAAACTATATCATGTAAATCATGTCATGGAAAAGAGAAAATAAAACCAATTTCAACCTTAGAAATTTCTAATTTAAAACCACAAAACATTTTCGTATGAAACCTAAACAACAATACTTACATTGGGCATTAATTACTTCACTTCACTCCAAAAGGGACTTTATTTAAGGGCAACAAATTGCTAAGGTCCTTTGCTTAATGGCTCGCCAAGTGGCATCTCTTGTTTTTCAATTATAAAAAGAGGTTTGTATAATAAATATAGGTCCTCAAACAAAGAGGAGATGCCTTTACATTTTAGTATCGTTAAGGGTTTGTTTTGTGCTTGTCATAAATTGACGAAAAATGTAATATGAAATGTTTCCTGCAAAAGTAGAATGTTACTTTACTCAATGGAGGGTGTAGGAAAATTTGGCTGTTGTGAATGGAAAATAAAAATAAATAGATGTGATACTTTATGATAAAACAATTTTAAACACGTTAGAACATAAGTACTTATTTAAAATTGTATTAAGTAAAATGACGTGTTCCTTTCGCACCATTAATTCGCTTCAAGATTTCCGAGATTTGTATTTTAACCCTTATCTTAACGATTCTGAGCCACCCAAGCGCTTAAATTATGGGCGTAATCCAAAGGCTCTTCCAAAATAATTTCTCTGTTAAACTGCACTCGCCCAGGTGCCCACCTGTAAAGCTAAGAAAAATTCGATTTAGGCATTTAAATGTGGTTATTATTCAAACAGTATTACTCATCTTTCGTCTTTGTTGTTGAAGGGGAGAGAAAAAGTGTGTTAGGTCTATTGTTTTAGGGTCCATTGTTGGTTGTTGAAAAAGGGGACTTAGCCATAACATTGTGAGATTACGGCGTGTCGTTACGATGCTCGTTTAGATACGGAGCATGAAGAATTGCAGATCTAGAAACGGGAGGGAAGCTCGCGGCCAGCGCTGGCCTCCGCACACACTTAGGGGATACGTCATGCATTTCGTTCCTAGGACTTGTATATTCTCCTTATGAAAAATGGGAAAACATGTGTCTTACAAGGCGTACGCTTCCATATTTCTCATGCGGAAACTGGATGAAAAAGCACTTTTTTCTTGGAAGTAAAAAATATTTTAGTGTAGGTAGTATGAAACGGATGGACAATGCGGGGCGGGGATGTCTCAAAATCGATCCCGCTTGGTGGTGCTATGCTACTGCTGCTGGAGACCGTTGTACTGGCATTTACCCCCGATTTTCCCATATATTTTATATATCTAAAATAGTTGATACTATTAAATAATGATTATGGAAATCGCAGAGTTAACGAATTAAAGATTGAAGAAACCCAAAATGTGTTGGAAGAAAAATTTAAATTTGCGAAAATTCGCTTCCAACATCCAAAAATTGATAGCAAACACATAGAAAACAACAAAATGACAGGTCTACATCTACACTAGCGCCAAGTTAGCGGTAGTGCGCCGACTGGTGGACGATTTGTGGATTAGCAAAATTATCCTGCCATTGAACAATAAAGTGTATGTTAGTTTAGGTGACAGATAACTCGCAATAATGAAATTTGCCCACATTTTTTGTAGTTACAGGCGTGTCACAGGCTCGTCGACCTAAAGTTTATTCTAATGATGATAACGAATATGTAAAGGGAACAGATTTGGTAAGGTTTTGGTCAGAACGGCGAAACGGTTAGCGGATTCGGAATACTATAAATAAATTGTGTTAAGTAGTACTTACTAATATTAAATTTTAGCAACCCTGCATATATGTAAATGAATTGAAAAGGCAGAGATGCAGTTACCCATATAAGAGTTAAGCCTGTCTCAAACGTGTCACAGACGACAGTGACCATAATAAACATTATGACTTAGCACATGTTAGGACTTTAAACTTTAGTAGGTACTTTTATTAACAGCGTGTGTGGTCCTTTCAACAAGCTGTTAAACTATTATGCGCATATATAAAATACTAGTTACCTATTCAAGTTTATGAATTAAGTTCAACTCTAAATCGAATAAAAAAAAGTTTTTCTTCAGCGAGCATTGCTATGATCAATTTCTTAATTTTATTGTGTCAACTCAGTATAATTCAAGACGTTACTTCATGATCACTGAACTGATTACATTTCAAAATAATAGTTAAAAGGAGCATAATGATTTACGGCAGATTTTAATAAACAATGTAAACATTTAACACCCGCTTATTCACGTAGGTTAACGGTGTAACTTATAAAAAAAGGATAACTGGAACCTCAGGGAGCGCCATGCAACGCGTTCTTTGATCTTTATTATTTAATAAACTTAGTTCATTTCGCCGGGTAATGAATATTAATGTTCTTGCTTAAGTCATAAAATAAACTTTATCTGCACAACGCGTCGTCGTGCCGCCACCTCGGCTACCTCGGGCCTAGTGATAAATTCACAAAGAATAAGCCAAACTCTGGCCGTTTTCAATTATAACCAAAATACCTATTGCATAATTCCAAAGTTGTGGAATTTATTCAGGACCCGTCGTAAATAATTATAAAAGCTGTTATCAAATACTAAACAGATACAATCTAACGTAACTACACAAAATTGACTATCGAATCACATAACTTTAAAATGTTTTTCGTACAATAAATCAAATTGAAGGGTTTCAAAGGTTGATAAATTAATTGAAGAATGAACATTGCAAAAAAGGTCAGTTACATTACAATACAATAGACAATTTGACAACATTGAAAATATACTACAAATTATGGTCATCCTAACAGATAATGGCGTAAGAAAACATATTCAACTATTAAATGGACTAAATTAAGTCTATTAATTGATTAATTTCACCTAGAAAATGCAATACTGATGACGTCACATGCCTGTTAATAAATATGGCTTCAGGCATAGCCTTCTATATCTTCCAAGCCCTGAAGTTGGGCAGAACGGCAACATCGCATGTGGTCAAGCACATAGTATAAAATTATTTTAAAAATTATTTATTATTTGTTTCTCCTATATTATCTATGTTTAAACTAGTTGTAAATTGTGATGAAAGATTATTTCAATAAAGTTTTATATTTATTATTGTTATTTATTTATTAGAACATAAGGTTTGAGTCAAATTATTTGAACTTTTCGGGGGTCCTTTAGTACGATGAGCATTTTGATCTAAGCCTCCTCTAGCAATAAATCTTACATCATTGGAAAGGTATTTAAATTTGAAACACTTTATTGTAAAACTATAAACGTCAACTTTTAGTGCTTTGAGAGTTATAACGCTCTAAACTTGACCAATTTTTTTTACATTAATGACCTAAAACTCCGAAAATACTAACAATTAATAGAAAGTATGTTAGCAGCAAATATTTGTCATATAAAAACCTTTCTTATGATATATCATTCATTTCCATAGGTGTGGTAGATCAACTCCCATAGACAATAAACCACTTTTATACTTTAATAACCTTTAACTCCAAAAGTATTAACAATTGATATAAAGTATATAAACAGCAAATATTTGTCTTTAAAAGACCTTTCTAATGATATATAATTTATTGCTAGAGGGCGTGTTAATCAACTCCTTGCTGAAGAAAATCAACAAAAAAGATGACATCTTTGACAGCCATTTTTTCCTGGTTAACATTGATATTTTTCTTATTGTTTAATATACAAAGCATTTCAATAAAAGAACTAAATTATTTTCATATTTTAAACCTCACACGATTACTACCAAAAAATATCGACCTCTTAAAATTGAAATATTCCCATACATTTAGTATGGAGACTGGCCGACGACTTGACCACGAACTGACAGTAACAGACGTTGCCAAACTTATGTTCACGGCTTGGAAATAAAGAAGGCTATGCTTCAGGCGTTTGACACGACCACAGACTAGGATCCGCGATTGATAACAAGTCAACAAGTCACGTGGCCAGCGCCATAGCGTTTTTGGCACGGTTTTAAAATTTTAAACTTCAACATAGATTTTTTTATGAAATACATTGATTTTTCCTGAAATATCAATGTGGTGCGCTTATTACGTAATAAGGAATAATTTAAAACGGTTTTCCAAAATTAGTCAAATAGTCTATTGCAAAAAAGCACATTCAAAGTTATAATAATGCAGCCATTTTCATTTGCTGTACACAAAAGCGAGCTACCTTAATTTCAGGCCACCCCGCACCCTGATTATATAAAAAGAAACTATTTAGCGACCGGTTGCATTTGACATACATTGCCACTTTTCTTTAGTATGTTTTTTTAACCCAAAAAGAAGTAGCAATGGATCACGATCATCTGTGAACTGCAACCAGTCGCTAGGTGGTTTTTAATTAGATAATCAGCCCGCCGGTCATAATTCGAAATCCCGGAAGTAGGTACCTAATACAAGAGAGCTAATTGCGAGTTATGGAAAAATACTCAGAGTAAAACAACATTAAATTAGTCTAATTATTTCTAACGGAGGCATGATTCACAGAGGTGTAAGTAAGACTATCAACAAGGGCTAATCTCGTTCTATCCGTTTGCCGAGCAAACATCAGCATGTTTGCGCAGACAATAGCCAAGCACAATAATTGCACATGAAGTACCCTAGAGGCGAGGCTTGTTGTCAGAGCGGTCCCTAAGCCTTTCCGATGTGTGACTAATGTTTGGTTATGTTAATGAGATGTTAATTGCAGTTGCGAGTTCAGTGTAACTGGATCATCGGGCCCTGATCACCGGGCCGCTGCACCTTCGAGTGGCCAGCTTTCTGAATAAACAATGTTCTTTACTTTGTTTGAGCGCACGGATTCGGTGGGCTGACCGCGACCACAACTTTTACTGTTGTTTAAACATGAATCGGAGACAAAACTCTTCATAGCTTTATGTCGCAATGCAAATAATACGAAACAGACTCTAAACTCATCTCGAACGTAAATGGAATATCTATGTTATAATTTAGTAACAGTAATATTGGTTTAAACTCAACGTCGTCGGAGTATAGACGCTACAACCATAATGAAATGACAATGTTGTCCGAGGAGCAGGCGCTTGCGGTGGAATCGGTCTCATAGTCTCATGTTTTTAATGTGCGAAACATTACTGACATCACCAAGTAAATATAGGGTACGAGTATGAGTCAACGAACTAAGATGTAGGTCGTGAAGTCATTCAGTTATACTGTCAAAATTTTCTTCGAAATCGTATCTGGGACCTTTACAGTTTAAGAGAACTGCGTGGCCGCGCGCTTCTCCATGTTTCGACCGCGTAGACGGTCCTTACTACAACTCCTTACAACTTTCTGAATATTGGATCTACGAATTCGTGACTTTTATTGTTAGTTTTTTACAAATTCCTTCGTTATATGACGTAGTCGTTTTTTTCTTCTACATACTGTGGCAAAGCAGTCAAAACAGACACATTATGCAGAGCTTTTTCTACAGCGGCTAAATAGATAATGGTATGAATAAATAGAATACATAAGATTAAGATTATAAAACATCAATGACTTGAGAACAATATAATCACATAAACTCGATTAGCTTTGTGGTCGACTCGACACTAAACGCATCAATAAGTTTCTAGAATACATACCTATTACCTACTAAGCAGTAGGTAGATTACATAACTATAAGTACTTAACAGTAGGTAGATGCATTCCTAGTTTATCTGACTATAGTTGGGCCACTAAACTGATTGGTAACCAATAGCTGTTTTAAATATGTATAAAAAATATTGAAGAAACTTATTATGTTGGATAAGGAGTGAGACACATTTCTAATGAAAATTATTTTAAAATAATATAATTGTATTTTGTTAATTAGCATAAAAATAATGTAGGTAATAATAATAGATATAAGATAGCAAAACAGAAATGTCATAGAATAAGAAAAGAATAAATAAATGTATTTAGTGATAAGGAAATTTAACCGTATTAAAAACCTGAATTGTAAAGTATGTACGTAAAAATAAGAAATGAAATAGAAAGTAAAGAAATATGTACTAGAAATTAGAAAAAAAGGGGTTGTAATAAAATGTTTTAATAGAGAGAGTGTTAAAACAGGCTCTGACTTCTGTCAGAGGTATGAGAATAAAAAAAAAAACATGTGGATAAACAAAAATCGTATCGCTACTTTGATATTACGAAAAATACTAAAGGCAGGAGTAGCTATTGCTAGAGAACTCATTGATTCATTTTTTAAGTCATTTAGGGTTTTCATCGAAAATTGTTACAAAATTGTGATATTAGATCACACACGATAATTTTTCAACCAGGTATTCTACTATGCAATTTTTGGAACATTAAAACGCAGATTTTTTTATTCAGTGTCGTTCAATCAAACCTGAATTACATCCCAACAGCAATTACAACTTCCGATTTTCTAAATATGAGTCATTGCAATGCAATAAGATCGTACTTTAAATAAAATCTTTCATAATAGGTTAATAGTTTAAAAAAATATGGATTTATTATTTGCTATACTATACATACAGGGTGTCCCAAAACTTTGCCACATGGAGGGAAAGTAAGTACCTTAAATATTGAAGATAGGAAATTTTACTTAAAAAAGACTTAATTTTGTTTTTAAAAAGAAATAAAAAGCATTCAAAGATTTAAAAAAAATCGCTAACGATTCGATACAAAATGATACAGTTTGTAATAATAAAAATGTTAATGTTAAATTTCATGATCTTCCTTTAGTTAAAGATGCTGTGTCTCATAAGAAAAAAAAATCATTTTGATTAACCCTTTCGATTGGTATCGTAAAAATAAAAATATTTTTTATTTTTCGTTTGTGGTGGGTTCTATTCCTGGTTAAGGCAGGCGATTTTTCGAAAATCTTTGAATGCAGTTCCAATTATATTTAAAAATAAAATGAAGTCTTCTTTCAGTTAAATTTCCTATCTTCAATATTTAAGGTACTTTCTCTCCGTGTGGCAAAGTTTTGGGACAATACATTACAAATAATTAGTACGTATACATCCTTTAGTTTTAGAGCGTCGTCGCCCATGATTGAAATCGTAAATACCTTGGTAGATTATTTATCTAACGTTACAACACGTACAACGCACAACGCTTTTAGGGTGATTGCGAAAAGGCCAGCAATTATTGTTATTTCGCTAAGTAAAACAATCGCATTTTGTAGCTATGTTGGTAGAAACAACATATGAAAATCATTGGGTCAATATTTTTACAAATGTAATACTTACCTTCTTACATTAGGTAATAATGATTGTATCAATCAAATATTTTTCTAGCTTTCAAATAAAAAGGATCTTTTTATATTTAATTTGTTTCCATAAAATATACAAATACGTAACGTACATTATAGTGTTTGAAAATCAGAAACAATATTTCGAAAAACAAGATAACCTACGACATAAAATAGAAAAATGGTAGAACTTAGTTTCAAAATCTGGTTCCCGTTTCCTTGCAAGCCAAAACTCTTCAAACTAACTTTCACCAAATATAATATTTCTGACGCAAAACTTTCAGACAAAGTAATCATCTTAGGGACTAATTTAATGCGATGGCTGCTCTCCAACTATTTGGTTACGTAAACTTCGTGATTTCGTGGCCCGATTGACTATTCTAGTCAAATGAACCCGAATGTCACGAGCTGAGTGGAGAGGTCGGAGATTTGGAGAGCTGCGCCCGACTATTGTCGTGGCATGCCACAAGTAGCTGTTGACCTGGGCCATCGACGTCTTGTGGGTCATCTCCACAAATTCGCTAGCATTTCAATATCTACTATATATATTTTAGTAAGCACCCACTTGGGGTATCTATACATATAAAACTCTAAATTGATTGATTGATTCATTCATTCATTATTTGTTGGGATAAGCGTGGAGCCCTAACGGCTGAAGGTAGAGACACCATTTTTGGAGGGTAGATACCTTTCATGATGTAGATGAGTACTAAGAAAGTATTTTAGAAAATTCCCGTTATACAGGATGCTACAGGTTGTTTAAGTTTGTATGAGAATTTGTATAGAGTTGAAGTAGAGACACCATTTTTGGAGGGTAGATACCTTTCATGGTGTAGGTGAGCACCTAGAAAGCGTTTTGTAAAATTCGCGTTATACAGGGTGCTACAGGGTGTTCCAGTTTGTATGAAAGTAGAGACACCATTTTTGGAGGGTAAATACCTTTCATGGTGTAGGTGAGCACTAAGAAAGGGTTTTGGGAAATTCCCATTATACAGGGTGCTACAGAGTGTTCCAGTTTGTACATTAATTTTTATGAGATTTAAATGTGTGAAATGAGGTCTACAGATATAGGTATTTATCTGTCAATCTGGCAATCCATGACTTTCAAAATAAATGCAAAGTCGCGGGCAAAAGCTAGTTATATTTGAATCATTAATAACGCCGAACACAGGTAACGATTAATAATTATTATAATTATATTAGAAAAATCGCAATGTAGAGTTCTGATAAGTAATTTTCATGTTTCAGCTAAGGTAGTATTTTTTTAGTTGCCATATTAAAAAATGTGAACTTTAGTTATAATTATAGATTTAGGCACAAATACTTTTAATAATTAGGTGACAGTTGAGTGATATAAACTTTTTTAATAAGTCTAATAGGATGAAAAACTAAAGTTTCCTAGCGACGACGTACCAACTTAGACCACTAGCAAGGCTGTAAAGCTAGGGTTTCATAGGATGACGGTGCCGTCATATTACGGCCGTAATTTAGCGGCGTAGAACGTTGTCTATGTAAACGATACGGCGCGGTTTCTGTCGTTACGGTGTCGCCGTATTGTTTACATAGACAACATTCAACGCCGCTATATTAAGGCCGATATGACGGCACTGTTATCCTAGGAAACCCTAGCTTAACAGATTGTCAACTCACTAGCAATTATTTATTAATTATAAAATCTTCTTAAACTACATCTAAACCAGTTCCCTTTCACGTTCAGCTTGCCTAACGTATGCCTAAAGCTCCGTAGCCTACGGCGAAGTAGGGCATGATTGCACGCCCTACGGACCGTAGCGTAGGGTGCGCAGTGCATACTTCTCGAAGAAACTTGCAAGCGTTTGACGCAAAACGAATAATAATAAATAAAAGTTGAAGACGGAAGATGAACGGGAAAGCGAACTGGTGTAGACCATAAAGTTAATATACCTATAGTTAGGTATATTAACTGTATGGTGTAGACACAGACATAGCTGACCTTTCTTTAATTATTTTATAGAGTTATATCATGAGGATTCTTTTTGAATGTTATAATATTTTCTATATTTCCCCGCATGTTGAAAGTTGTTTATAACTGAAACTGAAACAGTATCGTGAAACATTTTATGTTCAAACAAACTTTGTAATGCTTTAATTTTTTGTTTGTTGATGTATTGTTTGTTATATTAGAGTGAAAGTAGGTATATGTATTCTTCTATATGTGGTTAGTTATGTAAGTTAGTCATAGTAATATTAAAATAAGTACCCACAATATAAAAAATGAGTTTTATCCTGTTATGATAGTTGTAAGGTTTGAAGTAAATTAAATAAATAAGGTACTGCCATTTTTGAACTGCAGAGTGGTTGCCATTGAACAAAGCTAGGTTACTTTCTATTATAAACACTATGTTTTGCTCAATCTTATATATTTTTTAGAATTTTATTGTATGTAAAACTTTATTTTCGAATTATTTGAATTATAGACTACCGTTGTGCTGTAAATAGGGGGATAATAATCTGAATAAGTACCTGTAAAGCCTTATTTGACGAAAGCAGCTTTAATTTGTGAGCTTGTATAGCGGACTGGCCAGTCCGAGTATGAAAACCAAAATATAACACGTATTTAGTACAATATATTCATAAATTGTGTGCGAGAAAGGTGCGCTGATAACAATAAGTTTTCAAGAATAATTCATGCCCGTTGCATTCATACGAGAGCGAGGCACGTACGGTAAAGTACGGCCCAATTTTGGCGTACAATTTACCTGCAGATGCAACAAACACAAAGAGGTTATATTTCGGAGGAGGGTTGAGGGGCAGGCGGGGGTGCGCGGGGCGGGGGTGGCGGGCAGCGGGTCGGATTACGGCGGCCATCTGCCGCGCGACACCGAACAATCAACCTAACGAGCCGCGCTCGCGAGACCGGATTAAAGCCTAATGCCGCCTGCGAACAATACCGTCGACGGCCTTTATCAGTTACAGTTAGACGCTAACAGATCGCTCGTGTCGCGACAATGGCCCTCCTTGTTTATGGCTAATCCTAAGTGGATTACTCGGCGGCGCGCGGCGCGGCGCGACCCGCGACGGTTCCGCGCGGACGGACGTCGTCGGCCGACGAACGATCGCTTGTTTATTTAAGTGGACTTGCCGATAATCCTACGTATTTTCAATGATGTGCTTTCAATAAAGAGTCGTTTATATGTAATATACTTAATAAGTCATCGACTTAATTACTTAAATCCACTCAAGGCTTTCGATTGACAAGTATATTTTTAAAATCTGTTGTAAACAATAAAAGGAGAAGCGGCTCTTTGAAAAAATGCTTAGCTTGTATACGATTGACTTTGATTTTAAATAAATCCAATAAGTTCTGTCTTATTTTCAGCGCATGTAGAAAAAAATTTATTTAATAATGTTTTTTTTTAATATGGAACACTACAGAAACAACTAGGCATTATCAAAAAAGTTCTGTTTCCTTCTTCTTCTTCTTCTTTCCAGACTCAATTTTCAAAGGGCAGAAAAGTCACAATGTAATGTAAAGCGTGGAGGCTGCATAACGATAAGTCTTTGCCTTTTTCGAAATTAAGAAAACGAAATGTCAATTTAACGTGATTTATTTGGCGTTGATCTGTCATTTGGTTGACAGATACCACAGACTAATAAGTACAGCGCACCAGCAGATAATGAAAAAAAAATGCAACTTAAGCATAAAAGGGCGGGTCTCCTTTTTACGTCTTTTTATTCTTCACTTATTTCAGTTTTTTTGCAAGTTACTAACTACAACCCGACACTTTCATTTGCGAGCAATGATAATTAAATTTTAATTATCACATAGTCATCTTCTAACAGAATCGAATTCTATCAGAGCCGTTGAATAATTAAAGCCCTTACAACAGTGTTAAACGTAAAAGCTGAACGGTGGAGGGCTCTACATAGTCGTAATAGGCACCCACTTGGCTTTTAACAACATGATCAATTAATTCATTTTACCATACCAAAACGTGACTAATCTTTTTAAACAATTCCAACTTTAACATTTAATAAATAGCTAAGTAGCCTAGTAACTATTTAGAATAGAAGGTAGGTACTCATTGTGAATTAATGTTATTCTGATCAGTGTAAGATAAAATTTAATAATATTACGTCTAGCTAGACAAACTAATAGATATCATCATTATAATTGTAATCTGTGATATCATTAATAAAACCTCTGTCTAAAAATTTACAAATCGATATCTTATAATATTTATAATTATGTTTATTCACTAAATTAGTACTTAGACTAACTTATTTACAACTTGTCACTTTCAAGAACATCTACATACTGTGACATCTATTTCTTTGATATTACTGAAATGTGTTAATAAACCATTAACGACGATCCAAAATTGTAACTCTCTATTACTGTTTGAATTAATAGGATGGTCACAATATCCGCTCAGTACGAAGATTGGCTCTGCCTTTGTGGGATCAAAGGCTAGGTTCATTAATATTGATAGATTGATATTTTAAGTAAAGATTTTTTAAAGGTTTATAGCTCACATTTATATAAATACTAGCGGCCGCCCACGATATCGTCTGGGTGAAAATAAATATAAAAAGCACGCTTCTATGACATTTTTTTCCTCAAAGACACCAAATAACTCAAACACAGGTTGGTCAAAAAGTTTTTGACCAATCAGAGGTCATTATCAATACTCAGGAGTTACATTTTGCTTATAATATGCACCCCTGACAACGTGTATGTAATATTTGATGATAATCGGTTCAGTAGTTAAGACGTGAAGGCGTAACTAACAAACAAACGGACTTTCGCTTGTATAATATTTGTAGGCGCGGGTTTCTTGAAAGAGTATATACGATTTTTTAAGGATTAGTTTGTGACACAGAGGCGGCTAAATTGCTAGGAACAAAAGGAAAAGAAAAATGGAAGGCAAAACATGCAGCTTACCAAAGTCCTGGATCGAGATGGTTTCGGGAGCTCCCAAACAGCAGGATGACACTGTCGGACACTGTGATTGCGTAGGCACTATAACTTTGAGTTTTCACCGATATTTGGAACAATTAATGTGAGAGTAATTAATATCGGTCGCGCGCGCACGTCAACAATCGGGTTACTGGCGCGGCCGGTGTATTTGTTTCTTCTCGCTGCATTTGCCATTAAGGATGCGGAAATTGAGCGAGAGGGCAATAGATAGGGTCATAGGAAAGACAAGGATAGGAAGCATTTCGTCGCTCCGTGTCACACTATCTATTAAGATTAAATAGGTACTTATGTATATTATTGTTATAACAAAAATGAATTATTTAATGCCTTAATGTGGCGTTAACAATATTAGTAAGGACTATTATAAATAGAATAATATGCGGCGTGACGAGACGATACGCATCTCGTAAGGTCAAAGTTGCTAAAGCACATTTTGTTATTCAAAAGAACTATTTGTTTGTGGCTCTTTCATGAAAAATATCACGTCCGTTATCAAGGATCTCCACGACGATTTTACTGTTGCGCTATGTTCCAGGATAAAACGACATGTATTTATATGACGTGTAACAGAATTAATGGCTAAACCAGATGGTAGTTATGGACCATCAAATCGAACAACTTTTAGTATGGGACCAACTCTGAAATCGCAAAAAAAAACAGCTATTTCATACATTTTCATATTTTCGTTATTCGATTGCGATTTCAGAGTTGGTCCCATAGTAAAAAGTTGCTCAGTTTGATGGTCCCTCCCTATCTACTATATTCAGCCTATCTATATTGTCTAATTTCAAAATCTATCGCAATGAGTTTCAGGATGTGATACATTGATACTTCTTTTTGGCACAAATAAAAACTTACCAAAGAAATGTAGCAATGAGTCACATCCATCTATCAAATGAAAGCGATTGCAACAGATGTTGAAATTAGACAATTAGCCCCCTGGTTTAGTTTAACCATTAATTTTATTACAAGTTCTACTACCATACTTTAATACCCACTATTTTGTAAATAAATTACTTAATTAATTCGTAGAAATAACTTACATTAATCACCTCACCGGAAAAACAATGAAACTCCAGAAAATTGCTGTTCATTTTATAAATCATACGCTTACCCAATTTAAATACTCATTTATTTTATGTATAATTGTCGAGATTACATTTTACTTTGCGTTTTAATGCGATAAACATCACAGCTTTTATTTGCAATAATTACTGAAAAAACAATTAAACACTATTCTTAATTTTAAATATTTATTCTTAAACAAAAGACAACCAACAGATTAGGTAGGTACACAGACCATACAACAAGGTTAGGTACTTTTTGCTGCAAATGTTCTGAAGCAATGAAGTAAGTAATACCACAGATAATTGCTTAACTTTCTTCAGTTTATAATACATATTTATTGTAATAATCAGGAAATAAAGCAAAGAACAATGGCGAAATAATTGTTGAGTTAATTATTTAGCGTATTAAAATGTCATTATTATGAATTTACGTATTATAAATTAATAAGATTTTTCAGATTATAATTAAGTCCTGACTAAGTCAGGGAAAAAAAACAATTTAAAAAGTAACTCAAATGTCTGTTTATTAGGAACACAAACCATACAATAAGTACTGTGATTGATTAGGAAACAGTAAAAACTGTCATTATTTCTTCTTATTTTTTGTTTGTTTTGGCAATCTACTTTCTTTTGGAGGTAACTTTTGCCAGTGTCAAGTGTTTGCTATTCGCTGAAGACTTAGGATTAGGACTACGATAAAAACTTCAAACTGGAATATCTTTATTTCTAGACTTGTGGCAATCGTATACTTAACGTCAAATTATTAAGGAATTTAAGCAATATATTATACCATATTTTTAATACTAATACGCATAAAAAATATGTCAACAAAAATTTGTATGGAGGTTTGCCATTGTTCTTTACGATTTATTTTGACAAATTACACTATGGACTGACATATGTCAAATGTGGCCTATTAAAGTGGCCCTACTTAAACGAGACGCAGCCATTCACCTTAAAAGTTGAAGTTGAAGTAGATATAAGTACTACCGTACATACCTTCCCTATACAGGGTGTCCCAAAACTTCGCCACACGGAGGGAAAGTTCCTTAAATATTGAAGATGAGAAATTTTACTGAAAGAAGACTTCATTTTGATTTTTAAAATAATTGGAACTGCATTTAAAGATTTTTGAAAAATCGCATATTTAACACGGAATCGAACCCACTAAATTAGAAAAAAAAACAATCTTTTATTTTTATGATACTGATCGAAAGGGTTATTCATAAGGATTATTTTTTATTATGTAACACAGCATCTTAAACAAAAGGAAGACCATGAAATTTAACATTTAAATTTTAATTATTAGGTATTGTATCAATTTGTATAAGAATGAATGCGATTTTTTTTAACCCTAGAACCGTACCCATATTGAGAATCACATTAATGGTACCCTAGGGTACTGGTGTATCCCAATAAAAAGTAGCAGTTAACGAAACGATTAGAAACTTTTATTAAAAATCAACATACATAAGCTTCTTTCACGTTAATTTCAGTTTCACTAATAACAGCTTGGCGCATAATTAGGAACGAATAAAAAAAATTGGGCATATTTTGCTTTTGAAAAAAATTTTTTTTCACTCGGTGCATTGTATGCGTAATTTACGATCTTCCGACTTTAGGCATAAATAATACCTTACAGATTTCGGAGCTAAAAAGGTTGTCGCAGCTTCTTGTCATTGTTTGCCCCTTAGAGTAAGACGGGCTTCTACAGAAAGAGAAGCCATACGAAGCGTTTCCCCTCTGCCGAAGTACAAGCCCAAATGGGCATACGCGTTAGTAAAACCAGTTGCGCCCGGATTTCTTTCTAGACCGAGTCCAGTCGCGCATGTGAACGCTGCTCTGTTTAAAATGTCGAATTGATGAGTTTTTTTGCTGTTAAAAGAGATCTTGAACATCAAGTATACAAAAAGACGGTTTTACATTTCACATAAAAGTAATTTTTTACCGTATTATTGCTATTTGTTTACATTTAAACATTAAATTCGTATATTTTATTCTTGATTAGTTGTCAAATTTGTTCAGTGACATCGGGTCTGCTAGTCCATGGCTCGTCCGTACAAATTTCAGATCTGTCGCTAGATAAATCCGAGTTCTCGCCGATGGGCAACTTAGTGATGTTACCGTTAAATAATGTTTGTCGATAAAGTGTTGGTCAATCTGGCCCTGATTCTGCGCTAAATTCAAATTCAAATACTTAAAACTTAACTTAACTCAACTTAAAATCGCTTATTATTCACTCTTATGGTTGAATTAAACGCACTTTTTAGAGTGGCGATGGTAAAATAGTAGATTATACAACAAGTGAAAAAAGAAGGAATTTAGTTCGAGGTACTATGTTGGATCCCGAGAGCAGCGAAGGATTCTAGAGTTGAATCCCGAGCGTAGCGAGGGATTCAAAAGTAGAATCCTGAGCGAAACGAGGGATACAAAGGACCGAGATGAAATTTTTTTTCACGAGTTGTGTACTCTACTTTTTACCATTGACTGCGAGAAAACATAATAGCACTACTTACACCTATAGTACCTATTTATAGTTATCAAATTTTATTATTTAGATAGGTACCTAATCGGTAATTTAACCGTTAGAAAATAGTGAAACTATAAGTTTTCCAATGACATAAAACAACCATGCTATATGAGGGAAATTACATGATCAGTCTGACATCAGTCCATTTCATCAGTTTGTATAGACTTTGAATTTTTACAGACTGAAGATCGTACCAGACTGATGGAATGGACTGATGCAAGACTGAACATCTAATCTCCCTCTAATATAAAGAAAAGAACCCAAAGATAAGACACTAAAAAGAACCTTATTATATTGGCGAGAAATTTTTTTTAGAAAAGAACCCAAAGATAAGACACTAAAAAGAACCTAAACAAAATTGGCGGGATATTTTTTTTTAATTGTATAACTATGGCTTTATCTATGGAATAGCTCCATACTTTCAGCACGTTTTATTTTTTTTTGTACATAATTCATACGATGCGCGCTTGTTCCAAATTCAAATTATTTTTATTCACTCGGTGAATAAAATCGCTTATTATTCACTCTTATCGTTGAATTAAACGCACTTTTTAGAGTGGCGATGGTAAAAAAGCAATTATTCAATGATGTAACTGTGATCAACGTTAAGACGGGGAACGATCACCGATTGTTGTAAATTCAAATTGTTGGGTGTGCAGATGGCAGTACTGTCATGGAGCGATGTTCAGTGTCAGCAGCCTGAGCCCAACTTCCCTGGGTACACATTAGTCCCAACCCAATCACCTACACTCTCGAGCTTTTTGTATAAAGCTCGAGCGTATAAAAATGACCTCTTTGTTGTTATTCACCCCATCGTAAAATGATTGAGTTTGTAACCTTTATTCCTTTTTCCGTATCGATATTGCTGCATCGACAGTTGAGCCCAGCCCTTTATGTCAAAAACGTGTCATATTTTGATGTGTGACTCATCCGTACACAAATTTTTGCTGTTTTGTTTTATTTTTTATGTGTGAGTGTCGTCATTACAGTGTAGTGTTTGTATGTGGGTATGCGGAACTGCACTTGTGTGCATTTTCCCCCCCCGCAAAAAATGCCAGAATAATTTGAATAGAGTAATATCGCTAAGGCTTCTCCCTTCGTGACAAACGAAGCCTTTTGTTGCTCGAAGGTTTGCCCAATCTATCTTTGGTAATTTTTTTTAGGGACGTCAGCAAAATTCGGTATTGAAGCCTCTGTACTATGCAATGTTTTATGAGATCAAAAGTTTTTTTTTTTTTTTTTTGGTGAATAAGGTCGTTTCCTCTTCTATCTTCATAAGAATATTCTCTATTTTGTTTTTGTATGAATTACACTGTGAAATAATCAGACAAAAAATAATACAGTAAATAAAAGGAGAAAATGAGTATCAAAATAAATACCTCTTGAAAAAATCAAAATAACCTACTTGAGCTCGCTACTTTTTGTATAAAATTATTTACCTAATATCAATAACAAAAAAATATTCGTAATAAAATACTTACGTTGATCGTACCCTGCGGTGCTGGTGTACCCCACATGGTGGTCTACTATGTCTATTTTTCAACAAAACTGACACCCAGTGGAGGTATCCACGCGTCTCGCTGCTACTCGTAAATACACCCACGAGCAGAATAAAGCGTCTTATAGCAAAAGAGTTATCAGCGTTTTTTTTTTTCATTTGTACCCCAGGGTACGGTTCTACGGTTAAATCTTTGAATGCAGTTCGCGTTATTTTTTAAAACAAAACGAAGTCTTCTTTCAGTAAAATTTCCTATCTTCAATATTTAAGGTACTTTCCCTCCGTGTGGCAAAGTTTTGGGACACCCTGTATACATAGTATTATATTATCTGTGCTACCTTCACAGACCATACAACAAGTACTTATGTAGCTACATTGACGTCCATTATACAAGTACGCTGGACAGGCTATTGTCATGAAATGACAGCAATTTTTGTGCCGATTTGAGAATCGCACTATTGGCGCTGAGAGCACCAGATTCTACTATAGCAGTAGTGAGTGTACTTGGAACTAATTAATTCCAAGTACACTCACTACTGCCATAGTATAGAATCTACTGCTCTCAGCGCCAATATGGCGATTTCCAAATCGAAACAAACGATTGGTGACGTTCGCTTGTCCAGCGTACTTGTATAATGGACGTCAGTGCGTAGCTACCTTTGACAATGTTTTAAACGAAAGAAGTTTTGTATGAAAATTGATTTGAAGTATTATACTCTACGCGTGATATACACTCGACGTCAGAAAAACCGCACCTCTTTGACACTAAGTTTAGACTTGGCCATCTGCTATTTCTAGCTAACGTTTTATTGTGTAAATGTTGATATCTATTGAAAGTACATTTAATGAGCTTTCTTTTGATAATTAACGTAGTTATATAACGTGTTACAAAAATACCCCTAATGCCGAATAGGGTAGATAACTAGATAGATAGTGACCATCAAACTGAACAACTTACTATGGGACCAACTCTGAAATCTTGAAAAAAAGATCAGCTGTTTCAAACATTTTGATATTTTTGTTATTAATGTTTGTATGAAACAGCTTTTTTTTCGTGATTTCAGAGTTGGTCCCATAGTAAAAGTTGTTCAGTTTGATGGTCCCTATCTACCATATTCGGGATTAGGGGTTTTTTGTAACACATTGTATATTATAGGACACATAATCTTTTTAATGTTAAACAATTAGCAAAAAACTGCTTCAGATCCAGATCCTCATTCAAGGGAAGTTTGCGTAGCGTGGTGGATGACACACATTTTTCACACGATAGCCAAAAAAGAAAAGTGTATTATGTTCAAGGTTCATGTATAAGTAGTTGTATGTATGTGAGCTTCTTTATTCCACCATAATTTCAAAATGCCTGAAAGGTTTCGTTAGAATCCTTACATCACCCCGAATGACATTGGCTATTAATGACATTGGAATTCATATTAATGAAGAACATTTAAGATCAAAGAAGAAAGTAAATGTTTCGGCTGAATGACGTCATTTTGTAATGTGAAAAAAAATATATTCAAAACTA
Source organism: Agriphila tristella (assembly GCA_928269145.1). Lineage (NCBI taxonomy): Eukaryota > Metazoa > Arthropoda > Insecta > Lepidoptera > Crambidae > Agriphila > Agriphila tristella. Next base: position 18,538,037 of record OV743439.1, on the reverse strand, counting down.
GAGCCAAAAACGAACTAAAAAGTTAAATAACAAGTTTCAATGGGCGCATTCTGCCAGACAAATCTTTGAGTCATCGATCGCCATAGAGTACATTAACCATGGAAAGTAAAATATTGAATATTCCATACAAATTACTCTCCATGGTTAAAATATACTCAATGTCGATCGATGACTCAGAGATTTGTCTGGCAGAATGCGCCCATTGGGTAGGCAGACCTCTTTGATTAAAAATTGATTCACAGAACGGTCCGCCGACTGCAATGATACTTGTTATTTAAGACGACGCCTCGTGAAAAAAATTTTTTACAGGCTCCGCCCACTCACCCCTCGTATCCCATAGTGACATTCTGCCTTCAATCGTAAAGTTTGATTTTCGCGCCAAATGCCTGTGAGGTTTCATCGAAAGTTTAAAGAAGAAGAATAGAGAAACGATGGAGTCGCAATACATTGTATTTAGAACATTTTCTTTGATAAATTTATGTATCTTCAAATTGAAAAATGAAAATCCACGAGGTATCCTCTTAACTTTTTAGTTCGTTTTTGGTAGGGAAGTCGTGTTTTTATATTTTTGATATCTTTTTTAAACTTGTTGGATTACATGCTATAACCCCCAATGTTAATATTGGGGGTTATAGTATGTTATTTTTCTCACACATAGAGGCTCTCATTTTCTTCTATGATGTTAAGATGCTTCGGTTACTTGTTATTTTCGAATTATGATCATAACGGCCCACTTGAGTCTGGTCAACGAAAGATGAACCGGAAATGGAGGCGCCACTTTCCCTGTTGAATTAACGTTTAGAGGTTAAGTTATCGGAAACTGCACCATAAAATAAGGCGCAAGATTCCATTTCCAACCGAGACTCACTCTATCAGCAATAAAAATATTTCTGATTTTTTTCCTGAACGTTAAAAAACTGACCTAAAAGTGACTTTTCCTTTTTCGTTAGTAGAAATGACCACTTAAGGGGCCATAATAGGAAAACATGGTTTGCGCTGGCCAAGAAGCTTATACTCCCAATGGAGATTGCACGGCCATATGTCATAGTGAAGATTGAAAAAAGGTCATTTAGTGACGTGACGGCGTATTGCTATCTCTTTCTTTTCGTTTTACAATACGTTTTCGTTTCCCACGAACGAACGAACGACGAACAACGAACACGTATTGTAACACTAAAGAAAGAGGTAGCAATAAGCCGTCACGTCACTAAAGGAGCTTTTTCAATCTTCACTATGACATATGGCCGTGCAATCTCCATTGGAGGGAGGTATAAGCTTCTTGGCGCAGGCCATACATATTTTTATATAGAAAACGTAAAGTTGTACCGCTAGTTTTTTTTACATTCTCTTTGGTTGTAGCCACAAAAAAAAACATACGACAAGCTAAAGAGATTATCTAGTAGCTACAAGTATTAAACTGCGTATAAACGTCACAGATGATTGTAAAAAAAACAGAATATCATCAAAAGCGCTTGTCGCGGGTCATATTTTTGGCGTAAATAATAGCGGAAACGTATTGAGTTCTATATCAAAATACACTTTAACGTACTGTGCAGTTGCGCCAATAACTTTTTTTCAAGAAAGATAATTGTGCTAAAGATTATGATGAAAACACAACGAAAAACTTCGATAAAGTGCATTTATTTTTCATACTCTTTACACGTAAAAAAAATATTTTTTTGGATAAAAGTTTTAAAACATTAGCGTTCACGGTTGTTAAATAAATTACAATGTTAGTAAGGAAAATGCAAATTCTTTAAAATACTTCATACAAAACGGCAATTTCACTCCCACTCAACTACGCTAAGATTCCCCACTATCTTCGGCATAAGAACCGTTATCAACATAACAATATAAAAATTTATTATGTAATTGCCCAATTCACTTACATAGCCTAAAGAGGGGCTTAGTTTAGTACGGTTAATTTCTGTCTTGCTGTCCATTTTTATTATGTACATTTTTTGCTTCAGCGGTGACAAACGTGTTGACATCACGGCCTGCATTTGTTATAGTGATCCAGGACATTGCGTGGAAATGCGGTAATATGGTGTAATATCGCTGGAGATTGGCCACTTCGGTCGCTGTTAGGAACGCCATTCATCGCGCCTCGTCCCATTCAAAGCCGTTTCAGACTGTAACGGACCTAATCTCAGAACCATTTTTTAATTTGTCACAAAAGCCTTAACTATCCCGTCCCCTTTGTCAGGAAAACATACGAAATCTTTTTTCTTTTCCTACTTTTTGCAAGGATCTTTTAGGAAAATAATGTTTCATTGTGGCTTTGACTTCGTTTACCCGAACTACCCTATTGTGTGCCAAAAGTAATACTTAAGTGTATCAAACGTTGAAAGTATTTTGATGATCGGTTACGAATTGGAAAGGATTGCCTTATACCTCCTTGATTTTTCTGACATTGTAGAGGTAAGTAATACTTATTGGTAATACTCATCAACTTTGTCTAGGGATAGAGGTGTTATTTTCATACAAACGAGGTAACTTTGAAGCCTTGGTTTTCTGCCAGGGATGTACCGTGCTGTGATCTGATGATGGCCATCCAGGGAGTGAATGGAGGAGATTCAGATCGCTATACATACCCAACTGATCTGATTAGCATTCTAAAAGATGAATGGGTCAGAGTTCTCAGTTTCAAGATTTCCATAAATTTTCATGCTATTTTCGCGGTTTTTTTAGAATGCTGGTCAGATCTGTTGGGTGTGTATAGCGATCCGAATCTCCTCCATTCACTTCTTTGATAGCCATCATCAGATCACAGCATAGTACATCCTTGGCAGAAAACCAAGGCTTCAAAGTTACCTCGTTTGCATGAAAATAACACGTGTATATGTATATTAATGTAAGTATGTCCATCAGCTATTTTAATGTCCCCATTGCTGGGGCACATGCATTCCTTATGGGTGGATAAGGAGGACAGGGCCATAACCTACCACGTGGGCCCAATGCGGATTACCGGGTGTTAACGACTGCAAATGCAGCCGGGACCAACGGCTTAACGTGCCTTCCGAAGCACGGAGGAGCTCAAGATAATACATTTTTGGTCACCCATCCCATGACCAACCCTTGCAAAAGTACTATACCACTACTAAGTACTATACTAAACCACTGCGCCACCGAGCTCCTCAATGTAATGTAAGTATATTCGCTTTTAATTATCGGAGAATGTTGTCAATCTTACAACTTTTATTATTGCAGAAGAAAAACGATAACTGAAACTTGCTGGTTGTGCCAATAAAATATTAATTCAATTTTCTCAGTTTCCTCGATTACGGTGGTCGTGTAGGCCCCCGAGAACCGTTTGCGGAAAACAATGGCAGATACATCACGGGACGGAGGGGCCACTTGTCACCGCGGCGCGCGCCCACCAAACTAAACGTTTCTGCCAAAAGTACGTGACCTTAATGTATATCAATTCGAGGATGATTTATACAGGAGGGATCTGTAAAATATGATATAAAATAAACATTGACAACCAAAACGATGAAATACGACGTAGCGTTGTGATTTAAGGGCGCGTTTCAGGAGATTTTATGACGCTATAAAATCAGCTCGCGCGGTGTTTCTCGCCCGGAGCGCACGTACTGCACAGATTTGACAAAACAGACGACGGACATTTATTTGTTCGCTAGTTTTTTTTTGCAAGTTTTATGGACTGGTGCCAGGTTTATGGTCTACGATCGACATACGCGTTTGACAGTGTTAAATTGAGAGATGAACCCTGATTTGTTGTCTGCGGAAACATTATCTGTTACAAGTTTATTTCATTCGTCCGTAAGATTACTCTTATTTGGTTTGGTACATTCGCAAAATAATTTTTAGTCCTGTTACGATCAAGACTGCGCTCCGCGAAGATGGAAGAAGCAAACGAAGTAGGTACCCCTGTCTTCCCCTTTCTTTACTTTAGAACCTTTAGGACCTTTTTAACATGGAGTGCTCAATTATTCATAAGATGAAATATCTTAAACCATTTTTTCCTGTATCTTAAAATATTGAAAAATGCCCTAAAATCGTCCCACTAAATCTATTATGAAATTGAATCAGATTGATGAATAGCGATAGTTCATTACCGTTGTATTAATTTATGAAACGATGAACGACAGTCGCGAACCTATTATATTTTTAATCTGTTCTATACCTTAATACGATACAAACTGTGGGAGTGTTAAAAAATAAGTAAATAAAAAAAATTAGACATTTCAAACACACGTTAATAAATGCCACGATAACACCACAGAATATAGGAAGGTACAAGACTTAAAACAAATGATGATATCTAAAGAGATCGCTTTACTAATGACCTGCTCCATGCAAAGTGCCACTGGCGTCGTAGAGTCACTTTATAACACAAGAACCCTAGAACTAAATTGGCATATCTCATATTCTCCACTAACCACTAAAGGTTAACATAAGTGCCGTAGGTGTTACTCAACTTTACGGGTCATTGCCAGGCCCATAACGTTCCTCCTCACTTTCTTTAACTGTTGAATGTTTGTTTACGAGGTTGTATATTTTTAATTGTTGCACAAGACGTTTATAACTTGTAGGTACTTAAGTCTTCCTTTGTGAATATACCTATCTACTGAACATTAACACCATAATTGGAGCGTTTTCCATGTAGATTTTCAGGACTAAAAATATGTTCCTAAACTTTCAATCTAAATGTGGATCGATCGTTTCACAAACACTGAACGGTTACACAATTATTAAAAATTCTGGCGAATATCGCGGAAACCGTTGAATATGACGCTGTGATCACGATTAGCTAGACTTTGAAAATTTGACATCCTAGATTTCGCAATTTTGAACTTATATATTTTCAGAATGAAGTCTTATTTACACATTTTTACACTGTCACACTTCCTTTCACAAATAAAAATAAGTAATCTGCATAAATAGTCCGTGAGCCCACGACAGTATTGCCTACGTCACATGACGTCACGTGTTTACTGATGTCACATGACGTAAATATAATCTTAAAATTTTGACCGGAAGTGCAAGATTTTCTCAAGCTTCCGGCCAATTTTATTTGCGATAATCTTCTGATCCTCGCTCAGCACTACTTTTCCGACCGTGTGCCATGCATTTCATCTTGATGTCATATGACGTAGGCAATACTGTCGTGGGCTCACGGACTAAAATATGAACGTTGACTCTTGTATTTTCCCTAATTTTTTATATGTATTGTTCTTATTGTTTGATATAGATATTCACATTAAGTTCTAGTATATTAAGTTAAAGTTATTTTAAGAAATTTAGCTACATAATTATAAACAAACGTAGGTTGACGTTCATGGAAAAGAAAATACGTTTTTCTTAGAGAGACGCAATTGAATTATTCATACCCACGACATGGCTGATATTTACCTAATGACGGAATCGTTTCTCGATCACAGAAAATCACGGACGATAAGGTAATAAGCAAATAGTTGATTTGTTATTTACAATTTTATTTACTTTAACAGGAAGAAAAAGAAACAAAATTTTCATAATAATTATAAAAGATTGAGTTTCAATGTAGGCAAGCAATAACCAGGCATGATTATATATTAGATGTGGCAGCATCGTTTACTATTTTATATAGAGAACATTATAAAGATCGCTAAATAAAATAAAAAGAATTATGATAAATTACAGTTTTTTTTCCATAAATATGCTGGCAGCTATCACGTGCGTTGTGGCACAACTGAGACTCTCATTTATCAAATGAGATATTTAATCATTTGCTAATAATGTTACGCCTTAAAAAGATAAAATTGTGATTTCAGCTTGTATCTATTTTAGTAACCGCGTATACCATCAGGGTGGACAATTTTACATTTTCAGTATCAGTTAAACTATGCTCAGCCCTACGTTAGATTTAGCCCCCTAGATTACGTAACTCTGTTGCTAACAATTCTGGTTTGAAATCGATTGAAACCGTTTTGAAAACGCGCAACGGGATATTGCTTGGCCTTCATCTCACCTGATGTTAAGTGACGATAAAGCCGAAGGTGAAAGCACTACTTCCGGAATTCTCATCACTGAGGAACTGGCTATCTTACCTCTAACTGCCGGAACACATTTTTTTTGATTGTTGTTATGGGATCAGACTTAGGTAAGATGGTGGTACCTAGCCAGGCGGACTTGAAATAAGCCCTAGCACCAACCAAACCGTACAAATTATACCTCCCCTGGGAATCGAACCCGGGACCCCTGCGTCTTACACGGGTGGACGAACCACTAGACCACAGAGACGGTTAAAATCTTTGAAATAAATAAAATTTCACAGTTTCATTTGTTATCAACTGAAACTGACACATTTGTTTTCACCTGACACTGTCAAATTTCATTAATTTCAAACGGTTTTCGAGCATGTTAGCAACAGAGTTACGTAATCAGGGCTGAGGGCAGGCCGCCAACACCGATACCCTCTGTCGATTTATTTTTTGTTGTCAAACCATTTCTCTTACCACTCAAGACTCAAGTCTCCAGCCAATATCGAACCCTTAAACCTTCGCTCGTCACTTTAATATTTATTCATGACAACAATCAATAGCCATTAAATGTAAAGATATAAGTTCTGTAACTATGGAAAACATGAATAATACTAAATTTACAAATAATGCTACAATGAATTATATACCAAATGAAAGCACAAATATTTAAGATTATCACGTATTAAAATTATTCGAAATGACCGCCTCTGGCATGAATACACGACTTTAGACGACGAGGCCAGTCATCGATGGCAGCACGAACTACCACCATATCCAATTCTGCGACTGCCTTGAGAATAGCGCGCTTAAGAGAGTCGAGATTCATGTGGGGCTTAGCACATGCTTTCTCCTCAATAAGTTGCCATATGGCATAATCCAGAGGATTTAAGTCTGGGCTGGAGGATGGCCATTCTTCCTGCGCGATAAAATCAATTTTGTTAGCCCGAAACCATGCTTGTGTAGATTTTGCTTTGTGCGCAGGGGCAGAGTCCTGCTGGAAGATCCATGGCTGGTTTTGAAATAAAGTGTGGCTTAAGGGTTTGACAGCAGGTTCCAGAACGGTATCTTGATAGACTCTAGCGCCAGTTTTCACACCTTTTTCACAGAAATGAACCTTACTTAGCCCTGAATAGGACACCCCCAGCCAAATCATCACTGATGAGGGGTGGTGACCTCGTTGGACCCTCGGAGCAATCATGCTGGCTTCTTTACTATTCTTAGCGTATACTCTATCATTTTGACGGTTAAAATTTTCTTCGACTGTGAAGATTTTTTCATCAGTAAACAAGATTTTTCGATGGCCGTTTTGTGCGTACTGCTTTAGTAGAGCGCGACTTCGTGCTAACCTCATAGCCTTCAATCGTGCGTTTAGCAGATGGCCCTTTCGTCTACGGTAAGCGTGAAGCCCAAGGTCATCATTGATAATTTTTTTAAGGGAACTTCTCTTCACAGTCATCTGTATTGCCAATAACTTTTGCTTCCGGACGGGATTTCTCGTGATTCTCGCCTTCACTGCCTTGATCACAGCTGGTGTCTGAACGGTGCGTGGTCTTCCTGATCTTTTTCGGTCATCGACGGTCAAGGTATTACTGTACCTATGGATAGTGCGATAAATAAATTGCTTGTTGATTTTCAACTTTTGTAGCAACTTGAAAATCATATTCGGTGGCTGCCCACATTTGTGCAGAGCAATTACAGCGACACGATTCTCCTTCAACTCCCATTCCATGGTGAAATAAACAAAATATGATATACGTGTGGTATGGAATTATAGCTTATAAAACTGTCAATAATATGTCATTTTTATTTTTTCTTTTCATTTGTTTTAATGGCCAGTAATCGATAAAGAAACTCAGTAACAGAACTTTTGACCAACCTGTGTATATAAATACAGTTTACCATTTTCTAATGGTTTCAACTGATTTACTTTTTGTATAAATGTTTTCCTCAGATTTTCAATAATGATTATGGTTTATAAATAGTAAATGAAGGTACAGTTAAAACTCAGATTATAGGGATGGATTCATATCTTATACACGTTTTCCATTATAACTTTCCCTTCATATCTAGATGTAAATTTCCCCTAAAATACAAACTGCTTTCGATGTTAAAATAATATTGTTCAAACCTACGCTACGCAACAACTGGTGAACTTTAAATTTAAACAAACCTCTCAAAGATCAGTACTTAGAGACGATAATAGTAAAAAAAAAGAAAAACACTCGGCAGGCTTATTACCGATTTTCAAATGACATTCGTAATCGCAGTTGTTGCCATTGCTGTCGATAGTACCTATAGGTATACGAATTTGAGTTTTGACCGTTTTGACAGTAATAATTGTACAACTTAGCGAATGCGACTGTCACTTAAAAATCGGTAATAAGCTTGCCGTACTAGAGAGCATCTAATAATTGAGTACGTTTTATAATCTAAGTAAAATAAAAGAACCTCCTACACCACCTTTAAGTTAAATTGGATCAAAACTCATATTATCTCGGTGTAATTTTAGCTGGACCAGTCGGACGCGCGTAACGGGCGGCCGGCTAACTTTCTGTGACGGCTCAGCGCGAGTGAGCGCAGGCGCAGAAACGTTACTGACTCAGCTCCTACAACAGTGTAGTATTCATGAATCTTGTTTCACTCAAGTTCCAACTTTGACAGTGACGCTAACTACTTTTAGGTGTCCTATCATCTTACACATTTGACCTAACCACTATTCATTTTCAAATTGAGTTAAGACAAGTCAAGGTCATATTGAGTTGATTGAATTTGTAAGCGCGCTATCAGATATTAAGTTCAATTCGTTAAGAATTTTGAAGCTTAGATGATACGTGTAGGTATCTGTTATTTCTTACTATCAATGAAATAACATAGAATAAAGTAACAATTAGTGGCATTGTAGATATTCATAATTATTTTAATATTATGTACCTATACCAAGCCTATAGGTATACTAATCCTTACTTTTATTATCCTTACTATTAGTAATATTATCCTTACTTCCTTACTAATATTATAAATGCAAAAGTCCGTTTGTTTGTTTGTTTGTTTGTTACGCCTTCACGTCCTAACTACTGAACCGATCGTTATGAAATTTTGCATACACGTTGTCAGGGGTACAGAGAAGGACATAGGGTACTTTTCATCCCGAAAAAAAGTATTGTTCCCGAGGGATAGCAAAAACCTTTCCACGCAGACGAAGTCGCGGGCGGCCGCTAGTCCTTACTAATATTATAAATGCGAAAGTCCGTTTGTTTGTTTGTTTGTTACGCCTTCACGTCCTAACTACTGAACCGATCATCATGAAATTTTGCATACACGTTGTCAGGGGTAGTGAGAAGGACATAGGGTACCTTTCATCCCGAAAAAAGTATAGTTCCCGAGGGATAGCAAAAAAAACCTTTCCACGCAGACGAAGTCGCGGGCGACCGCTAGTATTATATAAATTGAACTAGCTTTCCTGCGTGTATGTGCCCAACGTCACAGAAAACAAAAGAAACGCATCACGCGGACTACGTGAAGTCCGTATGATGAAGCAATCAAAATTTTGTGTCACATCTACGTGTAACAAAGAGCTCAAGAGCCTGAGTCATCCGGCCCATTGTCTCCAAACGAAGCAGGATTATAAAAGTGTAATGGATTATTGTTGGAGGCAGCCACCGGCGCGGACACGGTTTGCCCCCGATTCAATTGCCGCACGCGTTGTGGCGCCACCCGGCCGCTTTGGTGACGCGACCGCAACAAATGCTGAACACCAATCACATAAATTGATGTTAAAAGGAAAGAAGAATATATGGAACTTGTATGAAATTAATTAAGTAAACAGAGACAATTTAGGTAGGTATCTAAAGTGTAATGGATTATTATTGTTGGAGGCAGCCAGCGGTTCAGATATGGTTTGCCCCCGATTCAAATGCCGCACGCATTATGTCACTACCCGGCCGCTTTGGCGGCGCGACCACAACGAATGCTGAACACCAACACACAAAGTGATGTTAAAAGCAAAGACTTCGTAAATATGGAACTTATGTAAAAATTTATCAATAGATAGGTTATGTTATAAATAGTTATGTTTATGTTATAAATATAGAGGTTATGTGCCTAAATTATTGATTATTGTTGGAGATAGCCACCGGTGCGGACACGGTTTGCCCCCGATTCAATTGTCGCACGCATTGTGGTGCCACTTGGCCGCTTTGGTGGCACGACCACAACAAATGCTGAACACCAATCACATAATTTGATGTTATAAGCAAAGAAGAAAATATGGAACTTGTAAGAAATTAATTAAGTAAATTGATACATCTTAGGTAGGTATCTAAAGTATAATGGATTATTGTTGGAGGCAGCCACCGGCGCGGACACGGTTTGCCCCCGATTCAATTGCCGCACGCATTGTGGCGCCACCCGGCCGCTTTGGTGGCGCGGCCACAATGAATGCTGAACACCAATCACATAAATTGTTGTTGAAAGCAAAGACTCGGAAAATATGGAACTTCTATTAAGTAAATAGAGACATTACGTGTCTAAATGATTAATTATTGTTGGAGATAGCCACCGGAACGGACGGTTTGCCCCCGATTCAATTGCCGCACGCGTTGTGGCGCCACCCGGCCGCTTTGGTTGCGCGACCACAACGAATGCTGAACACCAATCACATAACTTGATGTTAAAAGCAAAGACTTCAAGTATATGAAACTTACATAAAAGTCAATAATTTCTTAAAACAATAGCAATACTTAATATGTTAAGTAAAATATGCATTATAAATAGCAATCCATATATGTTTTATTTCATGTTTAAATTAGGTTGTAGGTTTTAATTAATCTGATGATATACCAACTTTCACAGTAACTCTACATACCTAATAATTACAGCTGGTGTCACGATCGGGTTTCCTACTTGATACCGAAACTTGATATATCGAACGCCGTGACGGCGAAAACGGTGCGCCGACTGGTCTTCAAAGCGATGGTACGCCACATCGAATATCGCTACAGCGAATGTCTCGATGTCGAACCATCACTGCATCGAATTGTTTAACACAATGAATGTCTTGACATCTATAGGTCGTGGTATAGATGAACCATGACGTCGAAAATCTAAATAAACAAGTACTTAGTAGGTTCGAATACACAAAATAAAATCTCAACATTAAATAAAAATATGGATGTGAAAGAAAGAAAAGTACGTTAAAATATTGTCAAGTAAACGCATTTAAATAAAAATAAAACAAATTCCATAGACTTAGAAATTTTTTATTAAGTTTATGACAAATTCATTGTTTTATTTTTCTATTTCTAACTACTCTCGTTGAAAGTAAGTAGTATTTTTACAATGATTTTATTCTTTGCCTTCGTTGGTTTCGTAAACTAAGATGAGTGAAGTTAACTTATTTAAAACCGATAAGGGCAGTGATTGCTTGGTTATAGATAGGTTTAAGACGGTGAAAAACAAAGTCAGTGATAAAGGAAGTTATTACTGGTAATTTCGTTGTTTATTTAATATCAAAAATATATAAAAAGTAGATGTATTATTTGACTAACTGTTACCCAATTTATTATTATTTGTCGTAAATATTCACTATGGCGGCGCCAGCGGCGTCCCGTCAATCGCAACTGATGTCAAAACCTGTTGATACTGTGACTACTGACTATTCGATGTCGTAACAATCGGATGTCGCGAAATTCGACGTAGTAGTAGCGTCGATTTGATAACCTGTCGATGCTGTAATCATTCAATGTCGCGACATTCGATGTGGCGTACCATCGCTTTGACGACCGATCGGCGTACCGTTTTCGCCGTCGCGGCGTTCGATGTATCAAATTTCGATATCAAGTAGGAAACCCGTCACGATCACCTAAATATACACCAAAATAATTATAATACGAGTTTGTACCTCACACGCTTCTATCAAAATGTTTAGAAAACAAAGTTGGAGGAAAAACCGTAACTTCATCTTTGTGATTACTCGTCAGCCAGCAAAGTTTTAATAAGCAATCTCGGGACACATTGGGAAAAGCTCAATGGCGAGCATTTGCACCTTAATTACTTGACTCATGTAAGTATTGGAGATATCTTAATTTTTTCTACATAAATTCATTTGGCTTGAAATAAAACACTTTTTAACGGATACTAGCGCGGTTTTATTGAAAGTACTTTGGTAATTAGTTGGTATTTGGTTTGATTTTTTATTTTCCCGATGTATCGGCACCTTTGCAGCTGCCGTGGTCACGGGGGACTGAAGCTACTCGTGAGCATTATACCCTCAAGCGATGAATTTTTTAAGCCGTTCAGAAATTAATATTTAACAAAAAAATATTTAATTGGTTTAAGTTAAGTTATAATTTAATTTGGTGAATTTATTAATGCTAAAAAGAAAGAATTAATTTGGCTTTCTGCCAAATACTTTCCGAACTTTTGAAAAACGATATTTTATTATTATATCCTCTAAGGGTGCCGATTCAACAAAAACTTAAATAGAACAAAAGGTGCGAATGGATACGAACGTTAACACACTCTAACTGCCAATTTAAGTTACTACGGGCGCAGACAGCGGCGAAGCTGTATACTCTATAGCCAGTCTACGTTATTGACGTGAACTCTCAACAAGAACTAGGCAATTCAAGGGATCGGCCCAGGGGACCGGAGCACCCCAGAGCGGTGGGGAGTTTGAATGGCCTTAAAACTAAGTTTGTATTTTGAGACCTGAGGGCTCACTCTCGATGTGATTTCAATCATTTTCTTGTGCTTTCATTCATTTCTACAACAGACGATAAATGCACGAACGTGATATTACTTTTATGCGAATATGTAATGTATATGTTATGTATAAAATAAATTAAAAAAAAATACGTAGAAAATTTTACGTTTCATTGTGATTATAATAAAGATTGAGCTTTTTTCAATATATAAATTATGTTAAAGAATGAGCTCTTTTAGTATTTATAAGGTAGAGTAAATAATAAAACTAGTATATTACTACTACCTACTACTATTAGCTAATTGTGATTCCCTACTACTACTGTTACAATTTACAATGTACTCTATGACTCTAAACTACCTTACTACTAGATAGTGATAGCGATACTTACTACCTACTAACTAGTGTATTAGAAATGAAAATTATTCTAATGCCTATTGTGTCTGAAAGTTGAACTACATTAATAGTGCCGGTATTTAAGCAAGATATTTAGTTGCTAATTATTGTAGCTGTATTTGTTGTATCGCTGTCAGAGACTACTTATTATACTGAGCGATGCGATGGACAATGATTTATTTTTTCAGCGCAGTCATCACAACGTTCGCATTTTTCAGAGTTGCAAATGAATCACCATTGTCTGACGGTAACGGAGGACCATAAAAATAATAGCTTCAAGTAATTGCCTATTAATGTGACTGCGCGGGACAAAGGCTTTATTGGACCCCTCCCGCCCTACCAACACTAGGTAATCGCACAGAGTTGCGCAATATGCTACACATAAAAATGTTATTAAATGTCGCTACCAAAAAATATTAATGTTACAAGGAGATTAAAAACTACTTAGGTAATGCTTCCTTCTTCCTTGCATAGTAATTTTGATATATTTTTTTGCCAATTATATTTATCAGAGGCATGCTTAACTTTACGTTTAGAATTTTTTACAATGATGTAAAATGTCTTACTAGATTTATGTAACTAACTTTTAGTAGACCTCATAGGTATTTCTGTAAGCAGATTTTTTTAATGCATAGTAAAAGTAAAAGATGCGACTCAACTTAGAAAATTGAATACTTAATCCGCTACAAAGTAACACTTAAAAGGACATGTCCCATCGCGCCTATTTCATTTGCCCCACCATTCTCAAAAATGAAAGTCTATCGCATCTTAATCAAAGTAGTATGTCAGAGTAGGTATTTTACTCTAGAATCAGATTGATAATTATTTTCTGCATTAAAAAAAAAGTGGGATTTTGAAGTTAAAACGATTTTAAATCACATTTTTTTTATTAATAGAGTACTATTTTCTAAAATTTTGTTCACAAAATACGTCAGAAAACAAATTAATGTTTTTGTAATTGTTTTTTTAAATATAAAACAATTCTTGACTGATACTATACCTAAATAAAATTTAATTAGCATTTTTTAATTATGAAAGTAACTAAATAAAATGAAACTGGGGCAACGCTCGGACATCACCTTTACATTTTAAACCTTTCAAACCTTATACTTAACTTTTGTTGCATCCCTCAATTCTACAAAAAATATTTTGCTATAACAGGGTGGCAAAATATAAACCACAAACAAATTTCAATTTTCTTTAGTCTTTTTCAAACATTTCAGGAGAACTTCAGGAGAGGAAATAATTCAGCGCTAACTCAGTCTTTACTGAAGCGGGTTATGTGTCGTCGGACCTAACTATCGTCAGCACAATAGTCTATCAGACACGTTAACGAAGTATTTTGTTTGGATCAATGGACAGTTTGTTCCATGGCGCAGCTAACAGAAATGCACTTATTGGGGACTTGATGATGTATTAACAATTTTAGCTGTGCATTTAAATGATCTAACTTTCAATAAAAATTAAAACTTTTATAAAAAATCGCACTGCTGTAGGTATCTATTCTGTGCTGCTGTCTTAATTTTTCTAGTGAAATTATTCAGACGTTTTTAAGAAGGGCTTCGGCTAGCCACTTTCACGTTTTGTTCTTTGTAACGCGTAATTTTAACATCGATTTACATTTAGCTTGTAAGGTTAGGTTAACGCCTAAGTAAAATACATTTTTATATCATAAACTCGTAAATGTCAAAGTCCTAAAAGAAAGCATATTAAAATGAAGATTTCTTTTATTTTGTTATGCAAAAATAAAAATCTTTTCGGTTATTGTTATAAATATAGGTACTATTCCTCAAAAGAGACTATCACCGATACTGCCTTCAATCTCTTTCGTATCCTACTAATATTATAAATGTGAAAGTTTGTGGGTTTGGATGTTTGGATGTTTGTTCCTCAATCACGCAAGAACTACTGAACGGATTTGGTTGAAATTTGACACACAGATAGTAGATAGCCTAGATTAAAACATAGGATACTTTTTATCCCAATATTCTCACGGGAACGGGAACCACGCGGGTGAAACCGCGGGCGGCCGCTAGTTTTTTTATAAAACTCCATGGAAAAAACAACGAGTTATTAAGGTGGCACCTTGAGTGAAAGTGGCGCCACGGTGAATTTTGTTTAATATTATAATTCTAATACACAATTTTAATAACGTATTACGTGGAATTTTTAGGGCCCACGGTCTAGTATTTTTAGACGGTATCATTACATTCTCTCGTAGTCACTGCTAGAAGTAGATAGCAAAACTGCTAAAAGTGGCCGTTTTTGACACATTTGCTATCCACTTCTACGAATAACTACGAGGGCATGTAGTGATACCTTCTAAAAATACTAGACCATGGGCCCTAAAAACTCCACGTAAAATATTATTAAAATTAATAACTTATTAAATAAATCTGAGGGTGCCACTTTCGGTCATCGCCTTAAAGGAAAATTTGCCTTCCAATAGGTAATGTTCACTGAATTAATAAAACAAAATAACACGGTTTACACTAATTTAAATTCAGACAGAATTTTCATTTTGTTAAATTATACAGTTAAAGCAAAATATTCAATATAAGGTCGGTCGCCGTGGCGGTCGTGGGCTAAATTAACATATTATGGTCTATGTCTATACGCAACGTATCTTCCCTGCCACTTTTGTAAACAAGATTATACCTTGAGGGTCCCGTATCTTGCGAGTTATGAAAAGCCCGAACGCGAATGCGCCGCAAATACGGTGCGCAATGAACATTTATAACTCTGGATAAATATAATCGTTTCAACAAAACGTAAGCCGAAATTTGCGAGAACGCGGCGCGCGGCAGCCGGAAGGTTATATGCGGCCGGTTTTATCTATGTTATTGCTATGATTTTTCAACCAGCTGCACTTTATATTATTCGTATTTTAACAAACATTTTACGACGCTATTCAACGTAAAATAGATTGCGATGTGATATTAAGATATTAATAAAGCATATAAAACTATTTAATTCCTTCAGCTACAATGCTAGTTATAGATTACCTTCGTATGCCAATCAAAGCCGGGACAATTTCAGATTTTATTATACCTAAGCATGCTAACTCTAAAAAGCATATCAATATTTACGTATAAGTATCAAACTATATTTTTAAATCTTCAACTTCTGTAGACACTGCCTAATTTATCATTCACACATTTCATCAATCAAATCGTTCACGTATACGATTTGTTATTATCGATGTATTTCATTGTACGCACTATTCACATTTTCTCAACTTAACATAAATCATATTTTTTCGTAAAATTCATAAAATTATTGAGATGCTTTTATTTTATATTCACTACCCCGATTAATCATCTGGTAATTAGATTCCCTCCGCTAAGTCTGGCGATATTTATCAGTCTTTTTGAGCTTTATTCTTTGCAAATAGCAATGAAAATATTAATTGTATAAATTTTGTACACGTTTTTAAGAAACGTGAAAATTGCCATTCTTGCCGCTGAGCTTTATGTAGCCTCATAGATGGGATCATAACTTTTAATAACCTCGTTAAATTCATTATAAGTTTTACAAGTACACCGAAAGTAGTGGAAATAATATTATGTATGTTCATCATAATTATACGGTATTATGTATGGGTTCTTTTTTAACAGAAAGAGATTATTTCAGTCAAAAAAGATTATGAGATTCAACAAATATCGATGGTGATTGTGCATTTGGTACCTAATAAGTTTCCCAGAACATCTTTGACATCTTTCAAACATAGATCGGTAAGATTAACCAAAAGAGGTAGCCGCAGCGTCAAGAAAAGCTGAAAATTAGTCACGAGATAAGCAGTGATTAATTTTAGAAAAATCGGCTACAATACGTCATTGATGGAGCAAATTTGATTTAGATTGATAAAATTCGTATATTTAACGTTTATTTGTACATTAAACTGAACAGCTCATATTAATTTTTTTTAAACAAAAATTAATAGTTTTTGTCTCTTTACTTCTGGGATGCCCCAGTAAATCTTTTGTGTAAAGATTCATCTACGTGTACAAATAATTATGTCTGAAAAATTTAGATGCGTTGAATGGAATTGTATGCTAGTCTGAAGTAACCAGAGATAACGTGAGCGGGGTATCTAATATGAAATTGCTAAACCGTATCTGATGGCTATTACGTAATTGGAGCTCATCTCAGCGGATACAATGCAAATTATTATGCTAATGAGTGCCTATTGAACCCACATCAAGTGTTCTTATTAGATGAGATTGTATTACAGATATATTAAGCACTGTGCGAGCGCCGAAGCTTATTTAAAATAAAAATAAAATCTCCTCGAACACACTATATTCTTTGATGCAAGGCAAAGATGGGACTTAAATCTACAAATAAAGCACTATGTTGAGTTACCTGCTTATTACTGGCAGCTACTTTGTTACAGCCAATAAAAAAATCGTTAACAACAATGATACTCAGTTTATTAAATTGCTTGTAAATTGCGTGATCATACTTTGGCAGAGCGAAACAAACTTCGTAGAATATAATAGCTAGTTGCAATACTAGTGCTTGAATTGCGACAAAAGCTATTTCCAAAGTGAAATAAATTAATTAGTAGTAGTAAAAAGCACCAAGTTTTTAGTCTTCACCGATATTTACTGCCAGTAAAACAATTAATTTAATAAGTATTGAATCCTCCGTGCTTCGGAAGGCACATTAAGCTGTAGTTCCCGGCTCCATTTGCAGTCGTTAACACTCACCAATCCACATTAGGCCCGCGTGGTGGGTTATGGCCCCTCCTCCTTATCCACCCATAAGGAAGGCCTGTGCCCCAGCAGTGGGGACATTAAAAATGGCTAATGGACAAGTATTTAAAAATGTTTTACTGGTGCTCATAATAATAATTTCGTAAAAACATCGCTATTTAATAATTCCACTAGAAAAGTTAAAATAAAACATTGATTGAAAAAAACAGTATTAACTTACCCAAATATCAAAGTAATATATTCATGTACTTACCTACTTTGAAGTAGGTAGGTACTATTTATGACAACAAAATGTTGTTGATACATTATTTATTAACGACCTGTAACGATTTTCTGAAACTAGACACAACGAGGCCAATTCAACAGTTCTATCGGAATCCTTTTAACTCTGTTTGAAACACATGAAACAAATTAGAAGTAGTTAAAATCAAAGCGAGGGCTTCGGTCTTTGGCTGAATATTTATGACGGAGCTTCACTGTAGCCAATCTCTATTCTATGCATAAGTAATGAAGAAAATATGGAACCTAGACTCAAGCGAACGATAAATATTGACAAGATGCGTACAAACAAATATATTACACAAACATACTTTTTGCGATCAAACACTTCTCTTGTTGCCATCTTAACTTAATCTCTACAAATCTGTTTTATATCTGCATCAATCATGATTCATCAAAATTAACAATCACCTAAATGTGATTATGTTCACTGAATCTTTTAGCTGTTACTATTTATTTGAACGATACAAAACAGATGCTGAAATTCTCCTGAATATTAAATCTTCGTATACTTCAACTGATATCTGATTCGCATTGTGTAATAATCCGTCAACCATCTCGAAATTGCGAATTTAAATGTAATGCTCTTTGTTGGACGCAAACTTATTTATACACTTCATAAATACAAATGACATGATATTACAAAACATATGATTAACGTACTCTATTTAGACGCGTATTCTTCTATCATAAATAACAAATGATTTTATTTGAAGTGGGAATAAAGTTGTTTTGATTATCTATAATAAACAAAGAGTCCATATCTTTATAGGTAACACAGACAATACTGGGTAGCAGCGAGTGACAGGTAAATATTTTGAATGGCAAAGCATGGTGTGACGAATGACACATTTTGCAACATAAATTGGCATATTCAAGCTCGAATCGTATTCAGCGAAACAAACGCTTCGTCGAAGTTAATGCATGAAAGCTAGTTGCAATATAGCGACAAAAGCTGTTTCCAAAGTGAAATAATTAATGTTACCTACCAAAACAATTTTTCATCGAAAGCGTTAAAAAATCGCCAAGTTTTTAGTCTTCACCGAATAAATATTCGGTTTATAATATAAATATATTGGTGGAATTTATTAAAATTAAAAAATAAGTTTTTTTAAATGTACCTACGTATTTGGAAACACGGCGGTTACTCCCGATGCAATCGAGAATATCGGGATCGAATTGGAATCGAGTAAACATCAAAAGAGGAGCTCGGTGGCGCAGTGGTTTAGCGCGTGGCCCAGCGATTGCGGAGGTTAAGCAACATTCGCAAGGGTCGGTCATGGGATGGGTGACCAAAAATTTACTATCTCGAGCTCCTCCGTGCTTCGGAAGGCACGTTAAGCCGTTGGTCTCGGCTGCATTTGCAGTAGTTAATACTCACCAATCCGCATTGAGCCCGAGTGGTCGGTTATGGCCCATCCTCCTTATCACCCATAAGGAAGGCCTTTTTTTTTTTTTTTTTTTTTGCCGAAGAAAAACGCTTTTACGCGCTTCCCCTCCCACAGGTGAGTGAGAGGGGGGCATGTGGGACTCGCCAGGAGGGGACCGCAACATTCAACGTTGCGGCTCCCTCCACGACTGCCTCCCGTGATTCCACCCAACCAGTTGGTTCGATGGGATGTGCCCCAGCAGTGGGGACATTAAAAAGGGCTGATGGACGAAACATCAAAACGGTCTTATGGAAGGAAACCATGGAAACCGTTTTCAATGTAGCAAAATAACAATTTTTTAAGGTTTATTCGATCCTGATGAGAAGTCGATCCCTCCGATTCCCGTCGAGAGTAAGGGCTGTTCTAGGAAAAAGGTGAAATAAATAAATTTGTTCAATGTTACTAATGTGAGAGTTTATGAAATGAATGTTGGTACCACTGGAAATTATGAGAGTTTTCGGCCGAAAGGACCGACAGAGAAGAAATGCGGTAAATCTTTTATTTTTATTTCACTTGAAAATACAAGTTCGAGGTACACTTTGAAGAACGCTTTGTCGACACTAGGTTATAGGTAAGTACGTAATTTTAGACAAGCAGCGAGTACTGGCAGATATTCGGTGTAGCGTTCAATTGTAGTTTCGTAAAATAATCTGCACTGACGAGCCCATTATGCAACCCGACTTAATAGGGTATTTTCCAATTTTTTGAAAACTGCTTAAATTTAAAGATTGGGACGATCGATTTAACAGAAAAATAAAAATAAATTAATTAATGTCTTTTTTCTCTATTAAAACAATTAAAGTCTAATTTATTTTTAATGGTTTTGAATTTACCGCCAAAACGCTCAGTTCGATGTCGTCTACTGTGAGACGTCAACTTTGTGAAAACAATTTTAACACCTATGTAGTCTGTGTAACAATTTACTCTATTGTTTACACAAAGATGACGTCACACAGTAGACGTCGTCGAACCAAGCGTTTTGGCAGTAAATTCAAAACTATTTAAAAATAAATTTAACATTAATTGGTTTAATGAAGAAAAAAGACATTAATTATTTTTTTTATATTTTTCTGTTAAATCGTTCGTCTCAATCTTTAAATATAAGCAGTTTTAAAGAATTTGGAAAATACCCTATTCTATTATCGTAGTAGTGATATCTTTTTTATGTAGGTACAAATTTCACTTGGAAGGTTTATTTATACGAAGTCACTATAACTGAAACGTCATCAGCGAATAAAATCATTTGATGCTTCGTCACATTAGGTAAATCATTTACATACAGCAAAAATAGGAGTGGTCCAAGAACATTTCCCTACAGCACTCTCGAGTAGTTTTAGGCTTAGGTATACCGTGCGGTCTTAGTCAAGTTGTTAAATTCCATAAATTGCTTACAATAAGACTAAGTATTGTAAGGTGAACAAGAATGATCTCATAAACCGATTATCCCAACGACCGACGACGGTTCTAAGCCGATTTTTGAGGGTGGTCTTGTTTGGCTTATTGTAAAATACTGCCAAGTATAATTCTTGTATTAATAGGCTTATTTTGTTTAATCACGCTTATTTCCCGGTCTGAGGATTTATGCAGTTTTTGTAAATAAAAATATATTTTTACGGAATAAGGCGCATTTGAACAATTTGGACTTAAGCTTTTGCATATAAATATTTCGACGTTTCGGCTCCTTCAAGAGCCGTCGTCGTAACATAATTGTTAATGCTGCTCATAAGTTCACTTTACACAATGTTGTGGAAAAACTGAAGCAAAACATAGCTGAAATTATAAAAACAAACATGAAAATATAATCCAACTTGTCAATCCTTTATTACAAGGTAACAATGACGCAAAATTCAGTAATAGTTTGACATAATGTTACCACACGAGCCTGCTAGGCGCCTAACCCATTAAAAGCTTAATTAGTACAGTCCTAAGACAATATTGTATTACTGTTTCGTACAGTTTTAGTTAAACTCCCGTGGGCACGTTGTGTCAACAGATTGCT
This sequence comes from Agriphila tristella, assembly GCA_928269145.1. Taxonomy (NCBI): domain Eukaryota; kingdom Metazoa; phylum Arthropoda; class Insecta; order Lepidoptera; family Crambidae; genus Agriphila; species Agriphila tristella. The sequence goes on along the minus strand of OV743439.1, from coordinate 18,516,522 downwards.
TGCATTCTTAATAAGACTTAGCGATATTGGGGTGTTAATTTTCATTTAACTTGTTTAGTGAATAATTTATTTTAAAGTTAAGTGAAATATTTAAGCCTCTTATTTATGATCTTATTTCGTTACTTAAATAGATGATTGTTTATATCAACTTTCATCATAAACTTTAGCAAGTAGGTAATTAAGAAGTTAGTGTTGGTAATGAACCTACTACGATACCTTAATCTCAGATTACATAATAGTAAGCAACTAAAGTAACATATTTTTATGGAAGTTAGTATAATAATAATATAATATTTGACAACATCACATACATTGCTCTAATTCCAAAGTAAGTAGATATAGCACTTGTGTTATGGAAATCAGGACCAGCGGTGGTATGACAAACACCCAGACCTTAGACAATATTGAAAAGTTTATTTTCTACATTGACCCAGCCGGGGATCGAACCCGGGACCTCAAGAGATAGTGACGCCTTGAAAACCGGCGTGCAAACCACTCGACCATGGGGGTCGTCAAAGTATAAATAAACTGTGTGTATTAATTTTTTTGTTTAGATTCGTGGAATTTTAAGTGATCTCTAAGTAAATGCACAAAACTCCACTTATTTATTCAAAGCTTTATTACCCATTTCGTTTATTTAGAGAGTTTGACTTCAGCACCGCTTCGAGCATTTTCATTAGATCAGAAGGCTAGAGCGCATAGGAGCTTATCTCGGCAGCTTATTTTCTCGCCAACTTAGCCATCATTGTAACCAACAAATTTTAATATACTTACCTTATTTACAAAGTAGAACATAAATGTGTCTCAGACTTTATACGAAAAGAAAGTAAATGTCTGCCAGTATGAAGTCATTACAGTCGACAGCCCTGCGTAATGGAAATTTGCATACGCACCTTAAAATTTTATTCATAAGGAGAAAATTGTTTCACATACGAGGCGTTCGCGACGCCAGCGTACTCAAGTAAAAAAATCGAATTATTGCCGAACATTAGGGAACTCGGTAACATTACCTTAGGAATAACGAACCGTAGCCTTATTGCAGAAAAATGAACTAAACACATCCATGTTTTCATATTATCTTTTACATGGGGAAAAAAGAATTACCCTTTTTATTCATCTAGTAGGTAGTGGGTGGGAATATCGTTGGGTAGTGATAAAATAGTAGAACACGACCTTTAAAAGAAGGTTTATTTAAACGCAAATGACAAAGATATGTGAAAACATGGAAAAGTAATACTTAGGTACACAATAATATAAGGTTCCAAAATGATTCCAAATTTTCAAAGAAAACGCAGACAAAGAACTAGCAAACGGCATTTCGAGTTGCAATCTCTCTCAGTGAGTAACGATGTGAAAACTCAAGTGTTTCTCCTCGTTTAACTTGAGTCAAGCTTTATTCAGCCATAGTAGTCTCAGAAGTACCTACCTACAGACAAAAGGAGCGGTCGACTTGCAAGACTTCTCAAAATTAAGTCATTTCTATGGTGAACTCCATTCTGTAGTAACTATAGGTACTGCCTTCGGTGGTAGATTGAATGAGATAAATTTATCTCTAAATGATAAACTTAATTTTTTCACACAAACGTTCAACTGCACTAAAAGAAACCACTTCGATATCCAACAAGCGATGCCATTAAAGCACTTAAACTAGATTAGTTATCTTAATTTTAATATTAGTGACTTTCTATAAAGTCAGAAACACAGTACATTTTAAGGATAAAGATACAAGATATTTGCATTAGTGTCTGAGCTATTAAAATATTTTAATTAACAAAAGAGAATATACACAATAAGAAAAATACTACTCGCCTAAAATATCACGCTTAGCTATTTTCAAATATCGTCTTCTCCACTCCTACCCCTACCAAGTAATTCATTAAATTATTTTATATTTATGCAAAGCATAATTAATTGCCTAACTTTATTAGCAGAGAAATCGTACAAAGTTATATTTAAAGTGGTTTTGAAATAATACGTTTATCGGACAATATCTAGTTTTATTTCATTAGTGACATTGCGGTCGTGGTTGTTATGCTGATTACCTTCTTTGGTAAGTAGAGATTGATAGACAAACATACATAATACGTAGGTACATAATAACTTTGTATAGACACCATAAATAGCAAGTGCAAATCCGGGGATGTAGATCAAAAAAACTTCCCTCTTAATCGTTCCCTCGTAACTGATGATCGTGATCACCGGCTGCTTTTACGATTTGCCTCCATCGGTCTCGGTCCATAGTTGCTCTCACTGCTTGATGGAATTTGCTTGAGGAGGTTACTACTCATACTTGGTCAGACCATCTGATTGGCGAACGACCTCGGGCTCTTTTGCCTTCTATTCCACCAACCACGACCAGCTCTTCGAGACTTTCATCTCCTCTTCGCATTATGTGGCCAAAGTTTGAGATAGTAGACAGCCGAATCTTGACATTTCATTGTGTTAGGATAGATACATTTGTGCGTTTGGCCGTCCAGGGTATCCCAAGCATTCGCCTCCAATACCACATCTCGAATGCAAATGCAATAAAAAAAATGTGGTTATACCGATACACTTACTAGGTACCTACCTACCTTATACAATTATAAATTGAATTAAAACTAACTCCGCTGCAGGCGAGGCTGTTCAGCAGAGTTCCGAGAGGCATGCTCATACAATATGCACAGAAACAGCTGAATATAATAATGAAGCTTTATTCCTAATGTTTTATTCTTCAGTAATAACGGTAATGTAGAGTGTTTTATCCGCAACCGACGTCACTGTAGCCTTTATTGCAAAGGTTATTATGTCATATTTCATAAATTATTTGAGATGGCGATTACCCTGGTAACAGGGCGAGATAACAAGAGGGTCGCGACGTGCGGCCGCGGCTTGGCTGGCACACGATTTACGACTCTCTTCTAGGATTCAACGAACAAAAGCTTAATATTGTTTGTAAATAAAGAAGGAGCGATTGTGAAATCGTCACAAAAGACAAACTACAGATTATCACAATCTCACAGTTTCTAGTTATTCCAATTAGTTTTTTTTAATAATTTAACAGCTTGTGTCGGCAAAAAGATATAACTACTTACCGTAAAGTTGGGTTAAACTAAAAATATTTCTTACTAGCCTCCGCGCGCGTCTTCGTCCGCGTGGCCAGTAGAAAAATAAGGTGACTTTTTAAATGACCTCCTCAGTGTATGAAAGTTAGTACTACGGAGAATTCAAGTTGTTTCCTTGGTTATAGCCACCCGAATTAGATGAAACATAGCTTAGATTTTAAGTTGGACCCCAAGCTATCAAACTGTGAAAAGCCCATCAAAATCCGTTCAGCAGTTTTTGCGTGACCCCGCACAAACATATAGAATTCGCAGTTTTTTTTATATGTATATAATATAGACAATCTCGTCTCGTAAGTATTTACTCATCACTTAAAAGGTTTCTTAAAGGAACATAATTCAGCTGCGTTTTAATATAACTTGAAACAAGTCAAAGCACTTTGAGACTAAAACGCTCGTAAAATTAATTTGAAGGAAAACAATATTGTGTTGTAACATACCTATGTACCATGTTTGTTTCAATAACGTGAAAGTAATTGTAATAATGCATCGCGAACCCGCAAACTTAAGTTTCCAGATTCAATAAAGCACTTCACCTGGCCACTCTTAAGCTGGGGCTCGCGAAGTTGTGCGCACTTAGGTATAAGGAACTCAGTTTTTATAACCACTTTAAAGAAGCGTATTATATCGTACTTGCAGCAGAGCCTATTCAATTCAACACACTCAGTACCCCTAGCACGAAATTCTATGGAATAAAAACGCGCGTAGAATTACTTGATAGAGTAATTTATGGAAAAACCGACTTCAAAAAACCTGAAAATAAAAACACAAAATTAGCTTCAAAATTAAATACCTCTAAAAAACAAAAAATATTTTCAAATCATTAGATACGCATGTTATTGTAATAAAACACCGTCTAATGAAGTCGGGTGGGGCTGGAGGACAACTTCTTAGAAGAGCACTTCTTACAAACCAATTGCATCAAATTATAGATTTACGACATACTGGCTCAAGATTGCATTCTCGTCTAAATAAAAAAAAATATTACTGTATTCAGCGTGAAATGTTGATCATTTGGTTCCCGCGGTGAGGTGGTTCCACTCATGATTACAAGCAACTTTTTCTATGGGGCCAAATCTGATATAGCGAAATAAATATCTATTCCATAAATTAAGGTCGAGTAGGTATTGCGCTTTTGTATGGAACAGCTGATTTTTTTCGCGATATCAGTGTTGGCCCCATAATAAAAGTTGCTTGTAACCATGAGTGGAACCACCCCACTGCGGGAACCAAATAACAAAAATTTAAGCGTGTATATTCGCAAAGTTAATGCTACTGCACACTCGTCAATGTAATGAATGTAAGTTAAGTTGTCGAAATTTAATATTTTGCCCAACAGTAATTTTTAACCTCGAACACAAAAACAAATGAAAACGAATGTTTTAATAAACACGTCTGAAATAGGTACGGTTTTATACGCGCTATAATAAACGAAAGTAGAATTAAAATCAATAGCATGTTTGGTTTTAACAATGGATCGAGTCAGCCGTCTACAATGAAGAGTATTCTTCCTTTTTACAAAACATAGACAATGAAGTATCGTCCAATGTGTAGATTAAAAGGGGCTTTTTGAATTGTTTGATGGAATTGAAAACTTTAGTATGAATAGAAAGGTCAAAGTTTTTATTTGTTGTTCTGTACCTGTTCTGTCTACATTGAATGACAGGTTAGTCATAATATCCCTATTATGTGTCGGAGTATATATAAAGGCTTATGAAAATCTATACATTTGTAATGCTGTTCTATTTTGATGAAATATAAAATCTGCTTTATATAGCCACTTTCGCAAGCTTGTATGGTTTATCCGTCTTATCTCCTCCACATTTATATACGTGATTGGGACAACAGGGGGGCTACTCAAATGACCACTTTTCTTTTCGTTCGCTAACTTAAGAAATAAAAATAAGCCATAAACTCTAAAATGACGTGTCGTAGGCTTGTCAATTCCATACAATATAACAATGTCTGTGATTTACAGAAAATTTGCGAATTGTGACTTGATCGTCTAATTGCTTATTTTTAAGCTTTAAGTTAGCGAACGAATAGAAAAGTGGCCATTTGAGTAGGGGGGCTGTTCAACTAATGAGACTTTCGTTCGTCCGCAGGAGCTGAACTGCACAAATAGCATGCCGTGTGCGGCATTATTCCGAATTACTCGGAACACCGTAGATTTAAGTTGAGTCACAAACTTTAATTCCCGTACCTATTCGTTATTCATCGTATGTCTAGTGTTCGCTTGTATCTTTGCGAAATTCCTCAGTTACCTGTAACTCACTGAAAATGAAATTACAGAATAACAGAGTTGGTCAGATAGTTCTGTGCTTATCAACGTATTCGCTATTCATTGTATGTTTACTGTTCACTTGTATCTTAATGAACCTTCTAAGGAGCCCTATTCTTCAACCTTCGGCTGGCGTCAAGCGCTCTTTTCTACTGATTTTCGTTCGACATTTGACTCAATCTCATTCATTTGAGTCAAATGTCGAACGAAAATCAGTAGAAAAGAGCACTCGATGCCAGCTGAAGGATTCAAAATTAGGGCCCCTGTGACTTGTAACTGACTGAAAATAAGATTACAAAATATAACGAAGGTAGTCAGTCAAGCGAGGTGGTCAGAAAGCTCTGAGCTTATCGATGCATATCCAAAGTCTGTTTATGGTTTATGTGACCGTTATAGGTCGCGATGCTTAGAGCATTCAATACTTGGTTGAATGCTCTAAGGTCGCGATGACACCGCAACGAAGCGACTCGTTTCAATCTGTACTCTATGCATAAGTAATGTAAAAGTGTGAAAATGCGGTGTGGATGCGAATCCACGTTTCTCTAAAATATCGCCGTCATTTTTATGATACAGTGACTTCAGTTATTTGTTTCTCACTGGGGCGACTCTGCTGTAATATCAACAGTAAGACTAAACCGTGGTTGATTCGTCCACGGACTAAACTAAACCCTAACGAATAAACCCTTCTTTCCACGTTACATATATTTAAATTAGTTGCTTTCTTCTTACACGACACAAATACTTATATGCGTTCACTATTACCTTTATAAATAACAACTAACTCATAATCATGGATCGTAATCACAGATGATCTTTCAAAAACACTTCATTCTAAATTCTCATTTTTTGTGCCAAAATTTATTTGTAATCTATTCACAGTTCCAACAATGGCGCAGATTTAAAGGCAACAATAATGATTATAATATCAATAGGAAATGTGGGAGCACAGGGATCTCCGAGGCTTGTGTTTTCAAAATAAAATCCAAATGGTTATCTTTTGATAAATCAATTATAAATAGCCCGTGAGCGGTCCCAGCATGGATTACGAGGAGGAAATCAGCTCATGGAAAACCTTACTATAAAGTCATTTTATCGCATGTAAAGGACTAATGGTACAATAAAATAAATAAATCAAAATATTTAATGTTGCATTAAATGTATTCATTAAGATGGCCCATTAAAATTATAATTATTTTATCAATGTCCTTGCCTTGTTGACTAAATATATGTTCATTCACAGATCACAGAAATGTTCTGACTAAGTGTTCATATAATTATGTCGTTAGACTACTTATCCATTCTTGCTCGTCGTCGTCACTATCTGTCATAGAAGGTACTATTAATACTGTCTATTTTATCATAATTGAATGTATTGAGGACGAAAAAAGTCATCGCATGTACCATGGGCAACAGCGTCGCTTAACCACTGCTAAGGTTAAAATCGCTTGCACACCGCGCCCGCTGTCACATACGTTTAGTTCGTGCAGGGGCGATACGCGCGCACACGAATTTTGTTGCAAACTGGTTAAGCGATGCTGTTGCCCATAGTACATATAACTAGCTTACAAAAAATTCCCTTAAAAATGACAAATGGCTATGACAAATACAACTCCATTCGTTACCAGTAGCCCGTAAAAACGCGCTCGACGTTTTGCGTTACCATAACTATTTCTAAAACAGTACAAATTTACGGCAGGTTGTATTCATCATCGCGTCGCAAGACATCCACATAACCGAGTTATGGCTTATGGCATGTAAATAAACGAGCGTTTGGCGTGGCTGGTGTCTATTCCGCCATGAGCAATAACTGCGCGATTATCCTATTTGAGCCCAACAACCAACGGGCGTGACTCGCCCACCATTTTTTATATTAACCAACTTTGAACATGTTGCCGAATCCCAATTGGATCGTACCATCCAATATTATGAAGATGTAGACGTCAATGCTACCACTTTTGAATTTTCGCGTTGCATTTTATTAGAATAAAACTCGCGACCACGGCCGATGCAACTCGGTCGAAACGTCGGGAAAAAGTAGGTGTTTAAACACCTAAATGCATTTAATACCTGTGTTTATAAAGTCCATATTACCTTTTTCTTTTGATAAAAATTGAGTTTTGATCACGAGGCTGAATAAATTTTCTTTTATAATAAATATTAACTCCAACAAATTAAAAAAGTATTTTTTAGATAGATCGATACTAGAAACATAAAATACAATATAGGGTAAAACCCGGATAGTTGCCCCACTTTTTGAAATTACTTTATATCTCTTAGTACAAAAAGCGAGATTCTTTAGTTGTTAAACGATAGCTACTTTGGTTTATTATCTTCAAATTTATGAAAGGAATAAATATTATCTTTGATATTTCCAGAGTATTGGCGATTTTTGCGGACTTCAAAGTTTTGGGACAACTATCCCATATAGGGGATAGTTGCCAAATTTATATAAATTATTATTCTATTCTCTTAATCGCAATCGAGGCTACTATACCCCCGATGCGACTATCCGGGTTTTACCCTATTTATTGCAAACAACACGAAGTCTTCATCATTCCTTGATTTTTTTTCCTTTTTCATCTCCAATTGTGTTTCACGACTTGATAGGATTCTACATTATGGAACAGTATTATCCTTTTACTCACTCAACACGAAATATCTTGTACGAGATTATCTCTTTGTATCATATACCTATATATACTTAGTTGAACTCCGAAACAGAATCCTCTTACCTGAATTCGAGTTACACAGAAAACAACAAATTAAACGTTACTTACCTACTGAAGATTTGAAGATTAGGTTACTAGGAATAATATATATGTCGGAGCGTGAGCACCGTGCTGCTCAAGATTATTGGAACCCCTAGCGCCATCTATTGAGTTTAGTCGTAACTATCAAGTCGGAAACGTCAAGTGGCTCACTTGGGTAAGGTCGATACAGCGAGTGTGTGATCTGTGCAGGATGTGTGACAGTTGACAGGTTTGATGTTTGTCAGTTTGACAGTTGACAGCCTTGACGTTTCCGGAGGCGGGAAAATGTGGAGAGCGCAATCGGGGGGTAGTCGGTGGGACATTCTGTTACCGGCAGCCGTAGTGAACGGTCGTTCATTTTGAGTTCACCTCGCTGTGTCGAACTTGCCGCGTTTACCGACTTGAATCCGTGTGAATCTGTTCGATCATCCGTTATTTTGAGCTAACTTGATGTTGATTGTACGAATAGAGGTTGTGCATTGTAAAGAAACTACTATTTTGTGCTTGGCGGTGAATAACCTTATCCTGACTCCGTCTTCAGAAGTGGGATGCAATCCAAACGTCCCACGTGGTGAGAAAAGTGAATCAAACGATATGAGGTGTGATAACGAGACACGTGCAACGGAAAATCAATGTGATCGACGAAAAGTGGCGTCTATTGACCAAATCGCAATATTATTGCTTTGGTACAATACAAGCGATGCGTGTGCCTACTTCGAGTGCCAATGTTCGTTCCTGACTTTGACCCCGAGAGAAAAAAATGTTGACGTGCGTGCCTGGATCATAACGACGTAATGAAGCTATGGTGATGGATGAAATGGTGTGATTTCAAGCAGCTGTTCATGCTAAGGTGTAGCATTCCAGTACATCGCACAGTACCGACTGATTCCAAGGATAACAGGTCATGTGATCGTTCCACTTTTTCTAGTGCTTGTTCTCATGTCAAACAACAACCAAATGCACCTATGATTATCTGCTTCAGGTGCTTCACAACACAAGACAACAGCGGTGCAACAGGCAGCGGCAACAGTTGTGGAGCTGAGCAAAGCAACTAGCAGCGCAAGCGGTGATGCAGTGGCGACAGCGATGCAATGGCAATGGCGATGCTCTGTGGCGGGTGCTAGTGCAGCATTACAAGCTGAGAGCATCCTGTTACTCGGCACAGCCAGCATAGTGAATCTACGAGTTCACTTTATAGAGGTCAGTCGTAACGATTTTATTGTGATTTAATTTTTAAACGAAAAGTCACTAAATATTCCTAATGGTTGCGATTATGAAAACGGCACAGATTGAAGTCTCATTTTGTTTCAAAATTATTCAAGGCAGTGAATTTAACTAAAATTAAAGGGGTTAGTAATATTTTGTTGGTGAATGGTGACTTCAATCAACAGAAATTGTTGTTGAAATTTAGTGCAAAAATAAGGAAAATAGAATAAAAACCTTCTTAGTAATGTCATTTATCTTGTGGTACTGTAATTTTAGCACTATTCTGTCGTAATGTAACCACTTTTCTGTTTGAATTCACTGCTAACAGTTGGTACATGCATCAATGTTTCTGAATATGTTTACTGTTGGTGTGCAGTGTTACTGCAGTGTTGGTAGTGTTGGTACAGTTCTGTTACAGTGTTAGTACACTGTTCTGTTAGTACACTGTTAGTACACTGTTAGTACAGTGTTAGTACAGTGTTAGTACACTGTTAGTACACTGTTAGTACACTGTTGGTACACTGTTAGTACACTGTTAGTACACTGTTAGTACACTTTTAGTACACTGTTAGTACACTGTTAGTACACTGTTAGTACACTGTTAGTACACTGTTAGTACACTGTTAGTATACTGTTAGTACACTGTTAGTATACTGTTAGTACACTGTTAGTACACTGTTGGTACATTGTTAGTACATTGTTAGCACACGCACACTGTTAGTACACCGTTTGTACACTGTCAGTACACTTTTAGTCATAGTGTAGTGAATTTGAGTAAGCAGCTATGTAGGAATATAAATTCAGTTTAGTCACTACTGTTCATAATCATGAAATTAAATTACTTCCTGATTTAACAAAGTTAGACCCGAAGTTCAGGGGGCCATTTAAAGTCATAGAAATACTTGATAACAATCGTTATGTTTTAAAAGCCCTAAACTCAAAGCGTACTTACAAGTACGCACATGATAGGTTAAAAAAAAAAGATGCCTGAGGGACAAGTACCTAATGACATCAGCGATTCGGAGTGTTCTGAAAATTTTGAGTTTTAACTGATTATTTTATTGTGTCCTCTTAAGTCATCTTGTTGAGTAAGATCACAGGGATGATCTTATGTGTGAGATCACAGGGATGATCAAATGTGTAAGAGCCACAGGGATGGTTCTGAGGAGTCACAGGGATGACTTAATTTATGAGCTACAGGGATAGCCGGACTAAAGAGGTACAAAGTAAATTGATAATTCAATTGTTTGAAAAAAAAAGAATAAAATCAATTGGGTACTTGGCCCTCCAGCATATTTGGCTGTAAATTCTGTAAAAAGTTATCATTAGTTATTATGGTGATGATGGGGAATATGATGATGATGATGATGGTGATGATAATGGTGATTATAGTGATGATAGTAAACGAAGGGGCTGGACTCTCAACTAGTTTTAATTAGTTCAAACAATACTCATTTCTTGTGATTGTTTATTCAATAGTATGCAAGTCGCTCAGATTGGTTACATCTTTCGTGCATTCGTAGTCGTAGGCGTAAATCGGGCCTGATTTCCCGTCGCAGTGCGGCCACGCTTGTGAGTGGCGTGCGTTTAGCTCAAAGATGTAAGCGATCGCTGTTGAGTCGCCGGATAGAGGCGCTGTGTTGTGTAAGGGTACCGGATGGAGGTAGCCCTTGTTTTGGGTGATGACCGGATAGAGGTTGTCATTGGGTGCTGGATGGAAGCATCTGAATTGTAGAGTATTGCATACTACACTGATTACACAATCTATTTAGTTTGATTTGGAAAGATTAGTCTGATGAGTTTTGTTGAATTTTTGTGATAAGTTATTTTGATTTGTTTACTTTCATCACTGTTATTTCATGAGGTACCTATGGATTTTGAGTAAGCAATGTTATAATTTTGAATAAAGTTGTGGTATTACAAGATCTGACCCTTTTGGTCAGGAAGGTCGAGCGTTTGAACATTTTACTGTTCAGGTACTATCTCCCTTTGCAGGATCTTCCCCAGCCACCTCACACGAGGACGTGTGAAATGTCGGGATGGCCGTGTCGGAGCGTGAGCACCGTGCTGCTCAAGATTATTGGAACCCCTAGCGCCATCTATTGAGTTTAGTCGTAACTATCAAGTCGGAAACGTCAAGTGGCTCACTTGGGTAAGGTCGATACAGCGAGTGTGTGATCTGGGGTGCGTTCGTAAAGTTCGCTCGACGACGCTCGATGACATAGTACGCGTTCTAAAACCACCGAGGCGATCGTCCGACGATCACTCTTACCGTTCGTAAATGTCGCCCGGCGAACGCACCGGTCACCCCACGAAATAGGTGGGTGAAATTCGCTCTGACGTTTTATTGGACAGTTGACACGTCTTCTTTGTTTATAAACATTGGTTTTGGAAAAAGGCGGGAAACGTTTGACTCGTCGGACGCGTTTTTTGATGTGAGATTTTGTTTAATTAATTTATAGTGTTATTGGTGATCAGAATTACTTAATTTTATCTTATTGTATCTATTGGACATATCAAATCTTTCTCCAACTGGTCAGAAAATAAGATAATAACGGGATTAGATAATTCTAGTATACATGTCGTTCGTAAACGTCGGATGACGAACGTCGCACGCCTCGGAGTGAAGGTCCGTCGTCGAGCGAACTTTAGGAACGCAACCCTGTGCAGGATGTGTGACAGTTGACAGGTTTGATGTTTGTCAGTTTGACAGTTGACAGCCTTGACGTTTCCGGAGGCGGGAAAATGTGGAGAGCGCGATCGGGGGGTAGTCGGTGGGACATTCTGTTACCGGCAGCCGTAGTGAACGGTCGTTCATTTTGAGTTCACCTCGCTGTGTCGAACTTGCCGCGTTTACCGACTTGAATCCGTGTGAATCTGTTCGATCATCCGTTATTTTGAGCTAACTTGATGTTGATTGTACGAATAGAGGTTGTGCATTGTAAAGAAACTATTATTTTGTGCTTGGCGGTGAATAACCTTATCCTGACGACACCCCGCTCGCCTCCTGACTCCGTCATATATTTATATGACGATAACAAAAAGATTGGAAAAAATATTCTAAAATAAATATACCTGGTCTAAAGAGGAGAATAAAATCGTCTTACTCTTTGAAGACTTTACTATCTTATTTAAACAATCAAGGCTAGTAAGCGAGAAAAACACACCTATTACAAAACATAATTTAAATAACTTTCACATTATGAGAAGCTTCTTGAAACGTTAAATTTTTTTTGCACATAACCAAGTTTTTTTTTAATATGCAACAAAACTTATGAGAAACAATGGAGTGCAAATAAAGCATCTCCAAATCACATTTATTAAAGTTACTCATTATTATATTATGTTAAAGTTGATCGACCACGCCGCGTGTTGTTGTTGTTTTAATTTTGTTTAGTTAGTACTAAGTAGTGCCATTACATGGCACATGCTCCAAGTTGTTAAAACATTTCGTTATCGCATTAATATTTTTGTAGTTAAGCATTTCTGCTAGAACAATCTTAATTATAAACTCGTTCAAGCGAAATCCAGAAAAACTTTCTTTTCGCAATTTTCTTCGGAAAGCAAAAAAGCTAAAGTTTTCTCTCTACTTGTATTTGAAGTGACAGGAATGTAAAATTAGGAGAGAAAAGCATAAATATTCAGCACGACTATATAAATAAAAGAAGTTTGGGCCATTTATTCCGATACACCGGGACTCGGTGCAGAGACTGGAAAAGTTAGGCGGAAACGGGATTTCCTAATGCGATTTTAATTCGTTCTTTCCGCGACGAAGAGGGTAATTTCAATAAAAGCAAAGTCAGTAGATATTTTGTCCCCGAACAGGGAATTGGAGGAAAAAATACGTGTGAATTCAGATATTTGGAAGTGGCAGTGAGTGCCGTTCTGTGTCGTTTTTCTGGGCTGTTAATTGTTCATTATTAGACCGTTGATAATTCTGCCAGAAAAGTGCTTAAAATAGATCAATTTGAAATGAGAATCAAAAGCTCGGCTTAATTTACTTTTTTTTTTGTTTCCTTCGATGACCGTCCCGAAATAACCGTTATTTCGATCGAATCGGGAATAAACTCTTTTTTGTATAGGGAATGAAGACATGAATATAGTCGTCGTATTACTCGCTTTGATTCGATCTGATTTGATTTTGATCAACCGTTATGAGTAAATAAGTAATATTTTTTACACGACTGCCCAAAAAGGATGTATATGTGTTCAGGGTTCATGTATGTTTGTGAGTTTCTTTATTTCTCGCATATGCTTGCTTATAACTTGAAATTTTATTTAGAACTTTGAAAATGGAAAATTTCACTAATCCAAAAGTTGTGTTTTTCACCAACAACAAACATTATAATATTTATATCTTAAACTATTTGATTATATTAAACAGTCTTATAATTTCTCGGTCTTATAATTTCCCAATAAAAATACAGTCAGTCTTATAATTTCTCAATAAAAATACCTAGGTAAAGTATTCCGTTTGTCCATTTTATTCGCTTCGTAACTGTCAAATGCCAGTACGAAGCCGTCTCCACTTAGTAGCAACATAACATCAAAATGCGCTTTGTTTTACCCTGCTTGCTGAAATTGACTTATCGAGCGAAAAGCTCGAAGAATAGCGTGTATTAAGCGATTTGTTTACATTTAGCTCCTATCGTGACCAATTACTGTAATGTGGGATGTTTTCGCTATGTTTACTTATGTCTACGCTATTCCTTTTATTCAAATTACCCAGCAACTGGTATTTGCACAACAGAAGTAAATATCTGGTTCGTTTTTTTTTGTTTTATGTTTGCAAATTTTGAACTACTTTTTCAACGGCCTATTCCGAGTTTCTTAGTCTTAATTTTCTGGAACTGGCTGTCACTCTACAGACGGTAGGTTATGCAATCAAATTAAATGTATGAATCAGCATTTTAGTTCATTTTACATTTTTAAAGAAATAAAGTTTAGGTATCTCTCCATCTTACCTAAGTCTGACGCCCTAAAAACAATATTGAATAAAATTGTTGTGTTCCGGCAGTTAGAGGTAGATAGTCAGTTCCTCAGCGATGAGGATTCCGGGTAGTAGTGCGCTCCCACCTTCGGCCTTATCATCACTTAACATCAGGTGCGAAGAAGGCCAAGCTCTATTCCGTTGTGCATAAAAAAAGCTTGAGTTTTTCACTTAAATTCTCGTATTGTACTTATATGAAAAAATACACAGGAAAACAAAACAAACCAGAAAATTTCCCTGTATTTTGTTCTAACATGATAGGATAAAGCTTCGAATTTGTTATGTCATTTTACTATTCGTATTGGAATTCGTACAGGAAATAACCAATACATTAGGTTAGGTACCTACTAATGCATTGGTTTGCATGTTCCTCACAGCCCGAGAGAGAAGCTAAAAGGATTCTGGAGACATAGGTATGGCATAGTCTGACATAAAATAGTGAAGAATGATTTATGTTTAAATCTTAAATCTTAGGGACCAGCGCAGTCAGATATTGTATGGATCGTGCAAAATTGTAAAAAAAAAGTCCTCTGATATCCACCTAATTAACTGCAATCTTTGACACCAGCCATTTTTAATGTCCCCACTGCTGGGACACAGGCCTTCTTTATGGGTGGATAAGAAAGATGGGCCATAAACTAACACGCAGGCCCAATGCACATTGCACTCTTTATTTTCTTATTAATTAATTCGTTCATCATACTAGTACTTATTTAAAAAAATTAATTTATTTTCAGCATTTTAATTAATACGTTCTGACGTCACAAGGTTAGAAAATATAAAGAAAAATATAAAGCTCAAAAGGCTTCCATAAAACGTGAGATTGTACTGAGACACTTCGTTAGCCACCGGAACACTTTGCCGCACATAAAGCCTTGCTCCGAACAAATCTCAACGGAATCTCATTCTAATGTCTGATTTACTTAAAAGATTTTTTCAACGATTAGAAAGAGCAGTTAAATACAACAACAACACCGTAAGGAACAAATTCGTTTCTTTGATTGTTTTCTTTGCATCTTCAACTTTAATGTTGTAGAGGACTTTTAATTTTATTAATCTTGTTGTTTGTTTAGTTTCCACATTTATGTTGACATTAAATATTAATGAAAATTATCTAGTAAGCTCTAATCAACTTAGTTAGACCTTTTCAAAGTCTAACTAAGTTGATATAGGTTTCTGATTTATTAGGTGACATGAGACGTGTTCATTTTAATTAAATTTAGTAACGTATTACGTCACAACGATTGCAAACCAACGGCCCATTAAGAGGAGCAAATGGGTGTTCAGGCTGAACAGTTTCCAACAAAAATGAGATACATTTATTTTTTTAAGGAAAAGAACGTTAATTAAGGAATGTTGGAGAAAGTATATATACCGGAAATAATTAACAAGAAATAGGTAAGTATTTTAAACTTTTAGATTTTTGCATTCACAATGCTATTTTTATATTAAGATGAATAAATAATGAAAAAATATTAGAAAAAATCGGCTCACCCGTAGCAACTCAGACGGGATTCGAACCCGCACCCTTAGGATTCCGGCCTAATGCACTACCAATTATGCTACTGAGCCACTAATGGATTTGGCGAAATTTTCTAATACTTTTTACGTTTCCGCTGAAGATCAGCGCCATCTCACCAATGTGAAGAGAACTACTTCGACATTCGAATGTAGCACCCATTGCAGGTGCCAGACAATCAATTAAGGTGAAACAGTCATACAATTTTAAACTTTTAGATTTTTGCATTCACAATGCTATTTTTATATATTAAGATGAATAAATAATTAAAAAAATATTAGAAAAAATCGGCTCACCCGTAGCAACTCAGACGGGATTCGAACCCGCACCCTTAAGATTCCGGCCCAATGCACTACCAATTATGTTACTGAGCCACTAATGGATTTGGTGAAATTTTCTAATACTTTTTACGTTTCGGCTGAAGATCAGCGCCATCTCACCAATGTGAAGAGAACTACTTCGACATTCGAATGTAGCACCCATTGCAGGTGCCAGACAATCAATTAAGGTGAAACAGTCATACAATTTTAAACTTTTAGATCTTTGCATTCACAATGCTATTTTTATATTAAGATGAATAAATAATGAAAAAATATTAGAAAAAATCGGCTCACCCGTAGCAACTCAGACGGGATTCGAACCCGCACCCTTAGGATTCCGGCCCAATGCACAACCTTTTTTCTAATATTTTTTCATTATTTATTCATCTTAAGAAATAGGTACTGAAAATACATCGTCGTCAGTAGTAACTTATATGTATATTAAAATTGTTTTAGTCGGGTTTTTGTATGTTTTCACGACACATGACAAGACTTTCTTCAACAGAAATTGTCAATTAGCTACGTGAGTTCCAAGTACCAAATGTTCCATAGACATAAAACAAACATAGATGTATGTAAGTAAATATGAATATAAAACACTAAATTGATTGACTGATTCATTCATTGTTGGGATAGGCGTAGAGCCCTAACGGCTGAAGGTAGATACACCATTTTTAGAGGGTAGATACCTTTCATGGTGCAGGTGAGCACTCAGAAAGGGTTTTGAAAAATTCCCTTTATACAGGGTGCTACAGAGTGTTCCAGTTTGTACATTATTTTTTTTATGGCAAAATTTAAATGTGTGAAATGAGTTCTACTGTTAAATACCTAGGTATATTGGTAATCCGTGACTTTCAAAATAAATGCACAACTATCTTAATCACGCGAACGAAGTCGCGGGCAAAAGCTAGTATGAATATAAAATTCTTGTATGTATGATTCATTAGCTATCTTGTGATTGAGAAACAAACATTAAACTTATATGTTTGTCATATGATGGAAGATAAACCTCATTAATCTGTAATGAAACCCTTCATTATCCATCCACTCCTCATTTATTATTCGTGCGCAGTAACATTTTACATTGGATCCGAGTTCAACATTTA
Source organism: Agriphila tristella (assembly GCA_928269145.1). NCBI lineage: Eukaryota > Metazoa > Arthropoda > Insecta > Lepidoptera > Crambidae > Agriphila > Agriphila tristella. Next base: position 18,499,249 of record OV743439.1, on the reverse strand, counting down.
CTTTTCTGTGGTCTGTACAATAACAAGTTGAAATTTGCTCCCGGTCTACTTCGGAACAAACTGCCACATTCTGCCTACGTTATGCCCTTTCTTTATACCGTAATAAATTCTCCAAATCCGATTACTTTCATCAATTTTCTGTAACCTCCACAAGGAGCTGGAATTATTATATAGGTTTTAAACTTAACCTTACAACTCGAGGATATCAAAACGAGATTTAATAAGGATATTTCAGAATTCAATCTGCGAAATGCGAAACCTGATAAACATTTAATTATACTTTGTACTATGTAGATTGTATTGATATGTATTATACTTTGTAGTACATACAATGGTTTTACTACATACAATTGAACTTAGAACTTAGGTTTTGTTGCCACGTTGATTGCGAAAACTAATATCCACAAACTTGATATGCATATTGCAACACTTTGATTGATATTAAATTGCAATTATGAGTTTAACAACATTAGTTGGCATCATTCAAAACTCGTCCAATTTGAAAGTTCTACGATAATGTTTTAAAACATCTCTATCACTTCAATTGGGATGTTGACAACTTTTTTTATTTTATATTACATAAATTACCTCTCAAAAAAAGAAACTTTGGTAAAATAATTATTTCGCTAGCTCGAAAACTGCCCGAGATATCACAGTGTGAAATGCACACAAATGGACTCGCCCAAAAACGCTCCATACTAACGGCTACTGAATTATGACGTCACGCCTCAGTAGTTTGTATGCAACGCGTAGGAAATTTGTTCGGCAGCTATATTAAATATTGTGTTTATCAAAATGGTTTCTTAGACAAATTTGCTATACATTTTACGAACTAATTAAAGGTATCATTTATTTTAATAAATTTTATACTTTTTAAATGGACTTGTCCACCCAACTTTGAAGGGTCATAAAACAAATAATATGCATATAAAACCAAGAGGTATATAAGCTACTTTAAAAGTTTAATATGTTTACGATTTTTATTAGTATTTCGTTATTTTATTCATTAGGCAACATCCCAATTCTTTCGTTGTGGGGCATTTACACGGGTCGATTTTTCAGGCAACTTCAGTCAACTAGGGCTTTTTATCGACAATCGCTTGTAAAATCAAATCGCTTCCTCATTGCCCTATGCGACCAAAGTCACCTGGAAAACCGACCCATGTAAATCCTCCATTAGAAATAAGTTTAACACAATAATTACCATTTGCAATTATAATTGAAAATTCGGCCTTATTTTCCATGATTTTTTCACTGACCTCTGCACAGCAGCATGACCGCTAGCACCAACACTCGCGGCGGTACCGGCGACGCCATATCGCGAGCTACAGCGCGCCTGCGGTCCAGCTAACGCACCCGCGCCCACGGCCGCCTCTCACTCTCATCCTACACCATCACCTGAAACATAAAAATTGTAAAATATTTGTTAACTAGAATGGTACTTTCACGTCTAGAGTCTGGTCAACGAAAGAGGAGACTGGTAAAACGCGGCAAATTCAATGGCATGGCAACTCTGATTAAAGTTGGAAACATAGTTTTGAAAAGTACTTGTTATTTACTATATAACAAGAATAAAAACTATACGATATATTATTAACTAGCGGCCGCCCGCGGTTTCACCCGCGTGGTTCCCGTTCCCGTGGGAATATCGGGATAAAAAGTATTCTATGTTTTAATCCAGGCTATCTACTATCTGTGTGCCAAATTTCAACCAAATCCGTTCAGTAGTTTTTGCGTGATTGAGGAACAAACATCCAAACATCTAAACATCCAAACCCACAAACTTTCACATTTATAATATTAAGTAGGATTATTTATTAGTGTCTTTGCTCTTGTATTAGCGAAAAAATTTAAAGGCGTGAAATAATAGGTGTATTTTATCGACAAAAATCCAGAGAAATTAATTTTTTTTGGGACGGTCGGCGGTCATCTAAATGTAAGGGCCAGCGATTTTAACAGAAGAGAAGATTGACCTCAACATGTAGGTGTTTTTGTGAATAAAATAAGGTGCATTTCACGCTTTAAAATAATCGGTACAAGCAAGACCAAAGACACTATAGGTACAACAGGCATCAAAACTGTATTTCCGACTATAATCAGAGTTGCCATGCGTTGTTTTTGAATTTTCAGCTTTTTTTCAGTCTCATGTTTCGTTGACCAGACTCTATGACTCGAGAGCTACTCAAATAAAGGATAATAATAATGGTCTGTCTTCACCAAGTCGCTTCAACTTTAAAGTCAACTTGCGTCAAGCGCATGCAATCTTGATTGCCTCTAAACCATACGCTTTCACGTTCAACTTTCTGCCATACAATACAATTTTGTCATTTTTTTTGAGAAGATAGGGCATGCGCTATTTCATGTCTGGCATGCCTCTGTTGAAAGCGCAAAAAGAAAGCGATAGCGCACGGTAGTGCGTCAGGTGAAAGTGAAATTGAACGAGAAAGCGATCGTACACACCTTAATACCTATTTAAAAAATGAATACTATTTATGCTAGTGGAGGTTGCATATCCATGACATATCCTCATATTACGGCCAAGTCATAATTTAGCGGCGTAGAACGTTGTCTATGTAAACAAAACGGTGCGCCATAGACATTTACATAGACAACATTCTATGCCGCTAAATTACGGCCGTAATATGACGGCACCGTCATCCTAGAAAATCCTAGCTAAAGAATGCCGAGAGACCGCTCTGCTGTCCGTCTGCTAAAACGCCGCCCTTTCACCGCCATTTTTCTTTTTTTTTCGTCCCTACTTTATGGCACAGATATTTTTAATGGCGGTATTGCCATTTTAAAATCGATACTTTTTTTTAATAAATTGCTATCTTACGATAAATCAGCTTTAAAATCGTATCTACGATAAACAGAAAAATCATGACTAAGGATTTTATAAAAAAATATGTTTTCGGGCTTTTACCATTAGAGTTTGGCAAATGCTACGTTTTACCAATGATGGTTGGTAAATGTTAATTTATAGGCTAAAAACGGGACCCTGTTACTGAGACTTCTCTGTCTGTCTGTCTGTCGCACCAGGCTGTATCCATGAACCGTGATAGCTAGAGGAAAGGAGGGTAATTTGGAATACCGTTTTGTTTCAGACCTGCAACTTTTTTCCGTGAGGTATTAATAAAATGAAACCTTGATTAAATTGAAGCTATATTATCTTACTATCGATGTGCAAGCTATCAAAAACAAATACACATCTCTACAGGTTAAAATTTTAGTTTGAATGCAAAATGGCTCAATTCAGATTTGGAGATAGGGTGCAGGTATTTTGGAATAGGAATTCCAAATTATATTCACCATGCTTAACTTAGTTATGTAAGCTATTACTAAGTAAGTGTTTGAGAAGAAAGTGGAAGGTTTGTGATTATAATATTAATCCCAGAGAGCAACTCTGTAAAATCGGTTCCTAAACCAACTGAAGGTAATTTGGCATACCATTTTGGTATTCCAAATTACCTTCAGTCAAGATTAAATACCGCGATGGTAGGTAAATGATTTAAATGTGAAAGGATAATTATTCTCTAAGTAAATAAAAAGAAATATGATTTATATTATAAAATTAAATCAGCCTTTAAGTACCTTCAATTAAATCTTGGAATATTCCAAATTAACATCACATTGGGTATTCCAAATTAGCAACAAGACGTAGTGGGACATAACCTCAATTTATTTATTTATAAATGTACAAACTGTTGAAATCAATGCTAATATGCAAAATTAATAACCTATTTTACAGTACACATAAAGCCAAACAACATAATCATAAGGAAATTTAGCGATGGGAATGGGTTAAACACGTACCTCATAATTTTTCTCACACGCTGTTCACCTTTTCAATCTCTAATCGCCATCTTAGAAAAATGACAGACTATCCATGAAAACACATCGATAGATGGCACTACTTGTGATAAGTTTACGGTCCATAAAACGAGATGGCGCCATTAGTTTTGGTGATACCCTGCTATCCGAAATTAACAACAGTATTCCAAATTACCCTCCTTTCCTCTATTAAAATTTTCACAGATGATGTATTTCTGTTGCCGCTATGACAAAATACTTAAAGCATTGATTTTTTTTAAATAAATCAGTGAATTAACTGAATGATAAAATTAAAAAATGTCTCTTTTGTATAAAATCCTTAGGTATTACCAACTCATATTGGTAACTCCTAAGATTTAAGTGGTAAAACTTGCTAAATTGCTTGCGGTTTAATCAAATTCAGCCGAAACATAATCGATCAATAATTCATTATTCATTTAATCCTTTTATAAATTGAATGGTATTTTGATTTCATTAATATCTATTCTTCACAATCAGATACGGCTTCAAAGGTATTTAGTTTAGTTTCAACTACGTATTTAGAAATTGATACAATGCATTTATTACGATACACATTATTAAATAAACATTTATGAATGAATTTATTAAAATACATTATTAAATATCATTGACTAAAACCAGTCTGTGTATACTGCATATGTCACCGGCAATGTATGAAACGCAGGCATTGTATACAATGCCTTGCCCTTTTAGGCAATGTATGAAATAGAATGAATATTATTGTCTATTTCAGACATTACCTAGGCATTCTGGCATTGTATACAATGCCTGCTGGTCCACCGTTAATGTGTAAAATAAAAAGATTTTGATCGAGGGGGGCTCGAGGGAGGCTCGAGGGGGGCTCGGGGGGGGCTCGAGGGGGGATCGTATGGGCTCGGGGGGGGGGGCTCAAAGGGGCTCGGGGGGGGCTAGAGGGCGGGTTATTGAGTTTGGAACCGAACCTGCTTTACTCCTGTAGGTCCCGGGTTAGGTTAGAAATTTTATAAAAATATAAATTTCGAGGTTATTTTTTTATAAAGGTGCGTCCAGATATGTTCTTTTGCCCGTACCGTACCTCCGTTCCGATCGGCGTCGCGATCAAAGAACGCTAGTCTGGACGCATGTTCGGAACGGTGCGGAGGTACGCCGTTCCGTTCGCCGAACAGGTACGCCCCGATCCACCTCGAATCTCTCGCTCTTTTGCCCGTACCCGTATCTCTCGCTCTTGAGCGTCGCGAACAAAGAACGCTAGTCTGGACGCATGTTCGGAACGGTGCGGAGGTACGCCGTCTCGATCGCCGACAGGTACGCTCCGATCCATCGCGAGTCGGTTTTTTCGCCCCGTTCAAAGGAAAAACGGAACGGAAGAACGGTACGGCGCTAGTCTGGACGTGATCGCGGCGACTCCGACGTTCGGAGGTTGTAGTACAGTAGCCCGTAGTACATTTAAATTACGAAAAAGGTTAGGTACCGTTTGCCGTTGTGATATAGTTATTTATTATGAAATTAAAGATACTTTAACCCAACTTTTACAGATCGCAACTCGCCGTAACCTATATTTGTATATCTCCAAAAATGAGATTTTTTATTTTTCGAGGTTAATCACATGGTTTAGCTATTGTCGTGTTCTACAGCGCTATGTTTGATTGCCAATTGCCACTGATAATACTTAGACTGTGAAAAGTAGCCATACACAGATTTAAGACCAGATGAAATGGATGGACTTTATCTGGTCTTAAATCTGTGTATGGCTACTTTTCATAGTCTTAATATTATCAGTGGCAATCAAACATAGCGCTGTAGAACACGACAATAGCTAAACCATGTGATTAACCTCGAAAAATAAAAAATAATCATTTTTGGAGATATACAAATATAGGTTACGGCGGGTTGCGATCTGTTAAAGTATCTATAATTTTGTAATAAATAACTATATCACAACGGCAAACGGTAACCTTTTTCGTAATTTAAATTTACTACGGGCTGCTGTACTATTGGAACGGAACGGAGGTACGGTACGGCGCTAGTCTGGACGTGATCGCGGCGACGTTCGGCGGTTTGATCGGAACGGTGGTACGGAACGGAGGTACGGAACGGGCAAAAGTAGCGTCCAGACTTATTTGATCGGAACGCTGGTACGGAACGGAGGTACGGAACGATCAAAAGAACATATCTGGACGCACCTTAACAGACAACAGAAATAAACTTATTTTAAACATTGCCGGTGGACCAGCAGGCATTGTATACAATTCCTAGGCAATGTATAAAATGAATATCATTTCATACATTGCCTGATCGTTTCAGGCATTAGGCATTGTATACAATGCCGGAGAATACACATTGCCGGTAACACATACACCGTCATTTTGTAGTCGTTTTAATTAACTTAAGGGAGTGTTCTACTAACGGAACTAAACATTTTTGCCCAAGAAACATGGGTCGAAAAACGACAAAAAAAATTGACTTTCCCATACTAATAAAATGTTTTAGCTGTCTAGTTAGTATGGGAGACCCATTTTTTTTTTGTCGTTCTTCGACCCATGTTTCTTGGGCAAAAATGTTTATTTTCATTGGTACAACACACCCTTAAGTTAATTAAAACGACTACAAAATGACGGTGTATACTGACATAAGTTTTGAATCTATAAATAATGAAAAAGGTAAGTATTATTTTCTGTACCGTAGCATTAGAAAGATAGACATACAAATTATATCAATTTTGATCAAAGCTTGACTATTATTATAGGTTATAAGCGCAAACTCGCAACTCAACTCTCAAATTCTCGTCTCAGACACATTAGTATGATTCGTACTTCGAATAATAATAGCAGTCTGCTATTTGTGTATTAATCGATGTGTAGATTCGGTCTAGAAGACTCTAGAATAATTATGTAACTAGATCATTTACCCCAGATTCACATAATGAGTAACAGCCAAGCCAAACTAAACAACTCGCTTTTCGACTAAGCAATTACGAGTTAAGAAAACGTTCAGAGAGATTCTGTAATTAGGGTCCATTCATTTGCTTCCCAAAAATTAATTTCATGGCTTGTACTAGTATTCTGTGGTCATGGTTCCATTAAAAGGCAACTTTGAAGCCTTGGTTTCGTGCCAGGGATGTACCGTGCTGCGATCTGATGGCTATCCAGGGAGTGAAGAAAGGAGATTCAGATCTCAATACTCACCTAACTGATCTGCCCCACTGCTCAAATGGCCAACTTTCTATTCGTTTGAACGCTACGCTTACTTTTAAAGCTTAAATATGATCAATAGATGATTAAATCACATGTCGCAAACTTATTTAAATCACAGACTTCGATGTATTGTATGGAATTGTCAAGCTTACGGCACGTGATTTTACTGTTTACTGCTTATTTTAAATTTTTAATAGTAAGCGTAGCGATCAAACGAATAGAATGTTGGCCATTTGAGTAGGGGGACTGATCAGCATTCTACATTGATGCCTAGATAAAAGTTGATGTGTGTAGATAAACTTTCAAAAAATAATTATCTAGTACCAATGGCTTTGATGGTGCAGCATTGTAATACATATGTAAATACGCCATCGCGGTACAAAATTATGTTAACGATTACGTATCGAATAGAGAACTTATCCTCAGCCAAGTAAGTATTACAATTTTTGTTAACCATAATGTTTAAATAAAAATAAAATATCCAAAGTCAATGTAAATAAGTAACTATTGTATTTTCAAAGAGAGTAATGTTGATACATGTTGATAACAGGAATGTTTGGAATTGAAATAATGGCCTATTCCCGTCGTCCCCCACTTTGTCCTCCACTGGGGGAAAAAAGTTTTTTTCACACATTTCTTTCCGATATCCCGCAATGGGGGACGACTGGAATGGACCGTCGATACTTTATTTCCCGATATCCAGTAGCCGTGGGGGATAAAGGTGGGGGACAACGGGAATTGGCCGAATTAATTATAAAAAATAGATTGTCATTTTTGTAAATGTAAATTATTGTATAATAGGGAATATGCATCAATTTTTTTTTATCAAAATCAAAAGTATAATGCGTGAGAAAATCAACTGTAATATTAAAACTTTTATCTTGCGTTTTTTTCTCGTGATATAGTTACCTACTTGAAGTTAGCACGCAGCAGCAACCGCCGAAAACGCTCTATACAAAACGGACATGATTATGACGTCACATATCACGTTTCGGGCGCCCGTTTATTATGGAGTTAGCCAAGAATTTTCGATTATTTTCAATCAACTCCCTAAATTTTGCGTTTATGTACATATGTGTCATACAAAAAATGATTTCTTATTCGATATTCTATCTGACTGTTAATCAATTCAAAAGTTCATTATATTCAAAAGTGAAAAAAAAAATTGTTATTTTGCCCTGATTTCATCGTGTGATAAAACTAAAATAATACATTTTTTTTCCTGTTTCATCATGTTTTTATGTGTCCGAAGCGATCAAGCTCAAATTTATCAAAATCGGTGACTTGTGCATATTCCCTATTATTGTCTCAGCTAATATTCCAATTTAAAAAAATCTCTCAGGGCCAGTTTCACAGGTTCCGGTTATGTTCCAGTTAACATAACTGACAGATATTTTCATACAAATTCTGTTCCGTTTTTTTTTATATTTAAACAGAATACTTATGGTGCTATCCGAAAGTGGAACAGGCCCGCGGTCCTACATTCAGATTCCGAACAAATAGTTTGGTATTAATTGAGTAAAAACCGAATTTCGACCCCCGTGCACATCTGTAGCATACGGGCCGGAGTTAAATAAAACGCACGTTCTTAATTGGGCTTTTTGGAACATTAATCAAGTGGTAACGTCAGGGGAGATTTTTTGAGAGACGAACCCGCGTGACTGATGGCGAAGCCATGGGGTCGTGGCGCGATGCATTCATCAAGGACGCGTCACTGTGCTTGCTAGATGCAGCTTATGAAGGTGGTCAAGGGATGTCGTCACTGACCTAGCTAGATGCACTTCCTATGACGTTTTGTAGGTTATCTATACATATAAAACTCTAAATTGATTGATTCATTCATTCGTTCATTCATTCATTCATTGTTGGGATAAGCGTGGAGCCCTAACGGCTGAAGGTAGAGACACCATTTTTGGAGGGTAGATACCTTTGATGGTGTAGGTGAGCTCTAAGAAAAGATTTTAGAAAATTCCCGTTATACAGGGTGCTACAGGTTGTTTAAGTTTGTATGAGAATTTGTATAGGGTTGAAGTATAGACACACCATTTTTGGAGGGTAGATGCCTTTCATGGTGTAGGTGAGCACTGAGAAAGGATTTTAGAAAATTCCCGTTATACAGGGTGCTACAGGTTGTTAAAGTTTGTATGAGAATTTGTATAGGGTTGAAGTAGAGACACCATTTTTGGGGGGAGACACCTTTCATGGTGTAGGTGAGCACTAAGAAAGGGTTTTGGAAAATTCCTATATACAGGGTGCTACAGAGTGTTCCAGTTTGTACATATTTTTTATAGGAAAATTTAAATGTGTGAAATGAGGTCTACTGATAAATACCTAGGTATATTGGTAATTCGTGACTTTCAAAATAAATGCACAATTATCTTAATCACGCGAACGAAGTTGCGGGCAAAAGCTAGTACCATATAATACGATTGTAGCTAAGTATACCTTGTGCGACCAAATTTATTTTAGCATTTTTTTATTAAAACATTCCAACTAGTTTGGTCACAAGCGAATGACGTAAGTACAAGTCCTTAGACCTTAGTATTATTAGTCCTTTTATATTATAAATGCGAAAGTCAGTTTGTCTGTTTGGTACCTTTTATCCCGATAAAAAGAAATGTTGGAAAAACGAATCCTAGGGATAGACAAAACACTAGCCCGCGACTTCGTATAGTACAAAATACTATACGAAGTCGCGGGCGGTCGCTAGTAAAATATAAAAATGAGTCAAAGCTTAAAGTAAAAAAAAAATAAGAACGTTGGTTCGTCAATGAGGGCTTTTCAAAATAACAAAAAGCTGTAGGCCCGATAGATGGCGTTGAAAAAAAATAAGGGATTCAAAGTATTTTTTACTACCAATTTTGACTTCCCTCTTACCATCAACGCCATCTAGTGAGGCAAATAGTTACTTTTTTTCTTTTTAAATGTCAATTTGAAAACCCCTCATTGAATTTTATGTTTTATGTTTGTGTTGCTTTGCTGCCCAAAATGAAAGAAACATCAACCAATTAAGTAACGTGTTTTTATTTAACATAAAATTGACAAAAAGGGCAGTTGTTAGCACTGTAAAATGTCATTTTATGTTATTTTTAACGTCGACAAATGCACAAACTGATTGATATTTCTCCCGGGAGGTACCTTCTGTACAAGTGCTTTATTGTACCACATGTACCATATTGCAACCTTCGGTACAAAAGGTTTGATGCTTGTCAAGGTCTACAGTTTTGGAAATTACTATTAGGACTTGGAAAATAGATACTTGTGCATTGAAAACCATTTGGCGTCTCTATATTTTGAATTGTTCTTATTTCTCCCTCTCATAAAGACACTGTAACCTTTACAACAGTTATTGGTGAAACTGAAATACCAAAGCGTATCTAATTGTCGTTTTCAGGTGACGTGTAGAGCGCTGTGGCTCTCTACAAATGATGAATAGTTCGGTGAGCGATAGAGCACCCACAAATGGGGTTGTGATACAATTTCGGTCCTCAATTAGGGGGCCAAATTCGAACATTGACAATTTGTATTGTATTTAAAGTACGAACGGAATTGGATCAAGTAACATCAAAAATATCCATTACAAATGCATTATTTCTAAACGTACTTTACTTTTATTTTCTATTTTCTTTGCATAACATTCGATAGAGTAATTTTGTATGGGAAATTTTGTACAGCACCATCAAAAGCGAAATTAAATTTTCCATAAGATTTTCTCTATCGAGTACTTTACGCGCGTTTTTTTTCTTGATAAATGTTTGTGCCAGGGGTACTATCTAACTATGTCTTTGTTTTAATTACTTATTTATTAACATGAAATGGATACCAAAAAAGTATTAAACAAAGAAAAATTTAATAGGGTATTTTCCAAATTTATGAAAACTGCTTATATTTAAAGATTGGGACGAACGATTTAACAGAAAAATTAAAATAAATTCAAGAATGTCTTTTTTCTCCATTAAACCAATTAAAATCAAATATATTTTTAATGCTTTTGAATTTACCCCCAAACGCTCGGTTCGATGACGTCTACTGTGTGACGTCAACTTTGAGTAAACAATTTCAACATCTTTGTAGTCTGTGCAAGAAGCTTATACCTCCCTCCAATAGAGATTGCACGGCCATATGTCGCATAGTGAAGATTGAAAAAAAGGTCCTTTAGTGACGTGACGGCTTATTGCTACCTCTTTCTTTAGTGTTACAATACGTGTTCGTTGTTCGTCGTTCGTTCGTTCGTGAGAAACGAAAACGTAATGTAAAACGAAAAGAAAGAAATAGCAATACGCCGTGACGTCACTAAGAGTCTTTTTCAATCTTCACTATGTTACTAGGCGTGCAATCTCCATTGTGGGTATAAGCTTCTTGAGTCTGTGTTACAACTTACTCTATAGTTTACACAAAGTTGACGTCACTCAGTAGATGTCATTGAACCGAGCGATTGGGGGTAAATTCAAAAACAATTAAAAATAAATTTGACTTTAAATTGTTTAATGGAGAAAAAAACATTAATTAATTAATTTTTATTTTTCTGTTAAATTGTTCGTCCCAATCTTTAAATATAAGCTATATATAAGTTTTTAAAATTTGGAAAATATCCTATTGTGTTAGGTCCGTGCGAAAAACCTAGATCTTTTTAATGGTAGCACGAGCCTACCAGAGTCAACACTCGGCCTCCGACCCAACCTCTGTAAACACTTGCAATACTATTCGCTCTATTTCCTGTTTTCCTGCAAAAACAAATGTTTCGAAATGTAGGCAGACTGTTTAGTTAGTGTTATAATTCGTCAACTAGACTGTTACAAAACTGAATTATTACTCTTATTAGAATCAAATATGGTGTTGCGTTACAATACGTAACTTATTGAATTCCCGTATAATTTTAACATATAAAGTTTATTCACCAATTTACATAATTTAAATACTCTATCTTTTATTATAATCATTGAAGCAATCCCACAATCGTATGGGAAAATAAAATAATGTTTCCATTTGTATATTCTCGTAAGAAAATTATTTTTGCTATCGTCGAACCCAAGGGAAATACAACGTGTGCAAAATGTTACCAAGAGAATCTTTTACTGACTGAAGCAGTTGGTAACACATAAACCCAGCGATTGTTCTAAATATTACACATTTATTTCTTTTATACTATCATGCATCTTATATAACTAAAATATGTAGTTCACCAAATATAGTTTGCACCTTGAAGTTTGAACTCCAAAAGTTCAATGTATCAAAATTGTCAGCTGTTTGTCAATGAAATTAATCTTGCTGCAGTACTTTTCGGGTGGTCTATAACAAAAAAATGGAGTCATGCGGCGGCGGGCGGCGAGCGGGTGTAAAAATAAATAATAATAACGCACCGTGCGCGTACGCAGTGAACGTTGCGGTTCGGCAACGTAAACATTACATCCGTGATGTGACTTCCGACGATATCGTATGATACAAACCACTCGCAACATAACTCTTTGGATGCTCACTTTAAACAAGATGCGCGGACTTTATTCTTTATTTTATATTATTACCATAAACACAGCTTTACTTAGACATAAACGTCATAATTTTCTTTGAAATAATTTTATAGATTGCTAGCCAGCGGCTTCGTCTGTGTGGAAAGTTTCTTTGCTATCCCTCGGGAACAATACTTTTTATCAGGATAAAAGGTACCCTGTGTCCTTCTCTGTACCCCTGACAACGTATAAGTAAAATTTTATGATAATCGGTACAGTAGGTAGTAAGACGTGAAGGTAACGTAACAAAGAAACAAACAAACGGACTTTCGCTTTTATAATATTAGTAAAGATTATTTTAATCATATCTTTACTTTTTACGTTAGACTAACATCAGTCCAGCGTGAACATCTAACGAAAAAAAAAAATAAAATAAAAAAAATGTACAGCGTCATCTACCGCCGAAAAGCGAAATGAAATTTTTCATAGAAAATTACTCTATTGAGTACTTTTACGCGCGTTTTTTTATGATAGGTGTTCACGCTAGGGGTAGGTATTGATGGTATTGATCTACGAAGTACCTAAGTACAGTCGAGTTCAATAATATGTAGGTACGCATTGACAGTTATTAACCTTTTGCCTTTCAACATCTGTCAAAAGTGCTTACATATTATTCGACTCCTGTATAGGTCGACTTTAACAACTTGATTACAAAAGCATTGTCTTTGCATTAACGAATTAGATTGGAGGCTAGGGACCCTTGATTATCAATGAACCAATCTATAAATGTTAAATGAAGTGCTGTTCGGGTCGCCATTATACTAGCAATACAAAGTTATTGCTTCATAAACATCAATTTATTTAAATTAGAATATTGGTGATAATAGGTAGGCGTCCTTTTACTGTACCTGCTCTACGAGTATCGATACTCGAGTACAAAATCTACAAAAAAGAATGTACTGAATGAGGGCTTTTAAAGTGACATTTAAAATTTACTGAAAAAAAACATATTTAAAAAACACGTTTTTAAAACGGACTAAATTATTACAAAAAACATCGGACTAAAAACATTAAAACGGACTAAAAAGTAAAAAATAATTTCTTCTGTACATATTTATAACCCTACCTACAGAAATTTTAAACCTAAAAACGTGGGGCGCATTTTGTAAAATTTATCATCCATATTGTCTTTAGCATGCGCCCCACGTTTTTAGGTTCAAAATTTCTGTAGGTAGGGTTATAAATATGTACAGAAGAAATTATTTTTTACTTTTTAGTCCGTTTTAATGTTTTTAGTCCGATTTTTTTTGTAATAATTTAGTCCGTTTTAGAAACGTGTTTTTTAAAAAAGTTTTTTTTTCAGTAAATTATTATTTTCTGCTTTTTAGTTAACAAACTAAGACTAAAAATATACCATCTCCTATCGGAGCACTTGTCAAGACGATTCAAGCGAGCCCAAACTCGATGGGGTTGCATAGTTTTATTCTAGAGTTTCTATGGCTTTCCTCCGGCTCCATCATCAGATCCTCGGACACTATTTCCCATCAAACTACTCGTCAAGACGATACAAACGAGCCCAATCTCGATGGGGTAGCATGGTTTTATTAAAGAGTTCCTGTGTCCTACTTCCGCCTCCATCATCAGACCCTGGAAACTATTTCCCAACAAAGTCTTGACGAGTGTCAAGACGATTCAAACGAGCCCAAACTCGATGGGGTTGCATGGTTTTATTCTAGAGTTTCTATGGCTTTCCTCCGGCTCCATCATCAGATCCTCGGACACTATTTCCCATCAAACTACTCGTCAAGACGATTCAAACGAGCCCAATCTCGATGGGGTAGCATGGTTTTATTAAAGAGTTCCTGTGTCCTACTTCCGCCTCCATCATCAGACCCTGGAAACGATTTCCCAACAAAGTCTTGACGAGTGTCAAGACGATTCAAACGAGCCCAAATTTGATGGGGTTGCATGGTTTTATTCTAGAGTTTCTATGGCTTTCCTCCGGCTCCATCATCAGATCCTCGGACACTATTTCCCATCAAACTACTCGTCAAGACGATTCAAACGAGCCCAATCTCGATGGGGTAGCATGGTTTTATTAAAGAGTTCCTGTGTCCTACTTCCGGCTCCATCATGAGACCCTGGAAACTATTTCCTAAAAAAGAACTCGTCAAGACGATTCAAACGAGCCCAAATCTGATGGGTTTGCATGGTTTCAATATTGAGTTCCTATGGCACGGCCTTTCGGCTTCATCATCAGACCCTGGATCTCATCTCCCATTAGAGTACTCGTCAAGACGATTCTAACGAGCCCAAACACGATGGGCTTGTATGGTTTCATCATAGAGTTCCTGTGGCCTTCTTCCGGCTTCATCATCAGATCAGCTCGATGGCACCATAATATCACATTGCCTTCCAGTTCTGACCTATGTTCAAAGTTTCAAGTCTCTAGCTCATCGGGAAGCTAGTATAAAATCGTTCGCAAACTTTGTGGAGAAACAAACAAACACACAAACGAGAAAGCAACCTAATAAAAACGTGTTAAAAACTCAAAATAGTAACTATTTGCCTCACATAGCGTTGATGGAAAGAGATGTGTCAAAATTGGCTTTTTAAATATAAACGGCATGTACCATAGAGGCAAGCCAGCGCTCACTGGCTGACATCTGCCCAAAGAGAAACATTTTAGGGTTAGATCTGCATGCCTACCTAGGTACTCTTCGAAGCTTAGAAAAAAATATCACATTGGCACATACATTTTTATCAACGCCATCTCTCGCGCCGACATATTTTTGTCATTTTGAAAATTGTAAAGCCTCGTGTCCATACTGAAATGGTTATATCATAAGGTATAGCAGAACTCCTCCTCAGACTCCGTTAGGCCAAAGAGTAATCTGTATTTTTTTGTCAAAAATGACATATTGATACAGCAGCATTGCAAATTTCAAACGTCATAGACTGTTCAATCAACCGAATCAAAAGCGGTCATTTCCTCTGGTAAATTGAATTTAAAATCTCGAGTTACAATCAAAAACGGCTATCTTTTTTCACACAAAATCCACAAATTCCGCCAATTTGATTTTTTCTTTTTCATTTTACCACAAATTAGTAAAATGACAAATAGGTTTTGATTTTATACGACTCTGGTTTGATGAAGGATTTCCAAAATGACAAAAAAAACTGTAGGTTCGATAGATGGCGTTGATAAAAATGTATGTGTCAATGTGATTTTTTTACTTAGCTTCGAATAGTACTTAGGCAATAGGTAGGCAGATGTAACCCTGAAATTTTTCTCTTTGGGTAGATGTCAGCCAGCGATCGCTTATTTGCCTTTTTGGTACAGGCTGTTTATTTTAAAAGCCAATTTTGACACTTCTCTTTCTATCAACGCCATCTAGTGAGGCAAATAGTTACTATTTTTTTGTAATTTTGAAAAGCTTTCATTAATCAAAAGAGTTTTTGACAATAATCGCCCTCCTAAAGGAAAAGAGAAATATATTTTTTATATTATTTAAACTAGCTCTTCCTTTTCGCTCGACTTTTGGAAGTATTCAGTTTTGCTCTGAGATGCGAGCTAAACCGAGTTTGTAAGGGACTTGCTCTTTTCTACTCGCGTTGGAAACCAGACTCAAACATTGGTTATGCATCTTCAAACCAAAGTCAAAGTTCGTATGCAGTTTGAATACATTAAACTCAGTATGCGCTGTCCCAGCACCGATCATGTTGTCACATTAAAATTACAAGACGCAACAGATTCAGAATACAAAACGGCCTTTCATCTGGTACTACTTGCTTAAAGTCTAAATTTACGTTTAAAAAGCCAGCGAACAGCGAACCAGCTACAAATGAAACGCAAAAAAAGAATTAGCATTTTATCCATTTTTCTAATTTCAACTTTTGTGACATAATAAATTGGATAAATCTTTTGAAAGTAAAATATTAAATTATGTCAGAATTACTAATTGCATTCGTCTTAATTAAATTTTAACGTATCACCTTTTTAATTCTAATGAAAATAAATTAACAAAACCGGACAAGTGCGGTCAATTAACTTCAATACGTTAACGTGTTTTTAGGGGGCGTTGAGTGCTCTCTATTAGTAGTTTTTATCCGATAGCCATGGCTATCTGTGATTGGTTAGACCGTCAGCTATGGCTAACTGTGATTGTTTGACCGTCAGCCATGGCTATCTGTGATTGTTAGACCATCGGCCATGGCTATCTGTGATTGTTAGACACTCAGCCATGGCTATGTGTGATTGTTAGACAATCAGCCATGGCTATCTGTGATTGTTAGACCGACAACCATGGCTATCTGTGATTGTTAGACCGTCGGCCATGGCTATCTGTGATTGTTAGACCGTCAGCCATGGCTACCTGTGATTGTTAGACCGACAACCATGGCTATATGTGATTGTTAGACCGACAGCCATGGCTATCTGTGATTGTAAGACCGAAAGCCATGGCTGTCGAATAAAAATGAATAGTAAAGAGCGCTCGACGTATTTCAAAAGTACTCTAGGCCTCTGTTGTATTCAAAAAGGGTCTTGTTTTGACAGACACATAAACGGACAACCAAGTCATTCTACCGATATAAGTGTTATTCTTGTTGAGGTATACTGAAGTCCAAAAACAATAGTCAAAGAGATTTTATTATGTAATGTTCAAAGCAGCGTTTACCCAAAATTCCAATGTTTCATTTTTAAAAAGCTTCTGAGCACCCACTTCATTGTACAAAGCTTAAAAAAAAAAATTAAAAAAAATATTAAAAAACACGACTGCCCTGCCAAAACGAACTAAAAAGTTAAACAACAAGTGTCATTGCAGTCGGGGGACCTTATCATGGAACAATTTTTGATCAAGTGGTCCCCCGACTGCAATGACACTTGTTGTTTAACTTTTTAGTTCGTTTTGGCAGGGCAGTCGTGTTTTTAATATTTTTTTTTATTTTTTTTTTTTTAAGCTTTGTACAATGAAGTGGGTGCTCAGAAGCTTTTTAAAAATAAGTATTCTAACGATACCCCATTTATCCAAATCAGTTCAGGCATTTAGAAGTTATGGTGGAATAAAGAAACTCACATACCCACAAACATACATGAATCCTGAACACATAACACTCTTTTTGCTTTGGGCAGTCGTGTAATTAAAAAGTCAAGTAACAAGTTTCGTGGGAAGAACATATCATATCCACCGACAGTCACCTTTATACTATTTCCATATAAATATTATATATTTTTGAGACAAGAACATAATTATTGTAACAATCACGGCAGATTGTTCCCGACCCACGCATAGCCCATACTGTTTGCTCCGGTTTGAGACGTAACGACCAAATAAAAGTCATGTTTACGCCGAAAATACACATTAAATTTGCTTTTCATTCGCGTGGCTTAATAAATGTATTACTGTGTTAATCTAAGAATATAAATTACGTTTATCGCAAGTTTTGGATTTTTAGATGGTAATGTTTCTTACAGGAGTGTGGAATGTTTACCAAAGAGATAGATAATGTTTATATCTTCTTTAAATTATTGGACTATAATTAAAATTCTTACTAATTTTAGTCTAATCAGTATACGTTACAGAAATAAATAAACCTACTTCCTACTACCATCTACTACTCTACGTTAAAAGTGTATCTACCACCTTAAGAGAACTAAGATTTCGTTAGACACGAAATCGACTGTCAATCGATAGGTAGATTGTTTTTAGGGTTCCATACCCAAAGTGTAAAAACGGGACCCATTACTAAGCCTCCGCTGTCCGTCTGTCTGTCTGTCTGTCTGTCACCGGGCTGTATCTCATGAACTGTGATAGCTAGACAGTTGTTTTCATAGATGATGTATTTCTGTTGCCGCTATAACAACAAATACTAAAATAAATGTTTAAGGGGGGCTCCCATACAACAAACGAGATTTTTTTGCCGTTTTATGCTTTATATTAATAACGACAACAAGTCGACAGTTGAAATTTTCACAGATGACGTATTTCTGTTGCCACTATAACAACAATTCTAAAAACTGAATAAAATAAATATTTAAGGTGGGCTCCCATACAACAAACGTATTTTTTTTTGCCGTTTTTTGGTACGAAACCCTTCGTGCGCGAGTCCGACTCGCACTTGGCCGGTTTTCGTTATTGGGCATAAGTTATTCAAAACTGTCACTGTGAGATGTGGTAATGGTTACCTAAGATACGCTGACTGTACATTAAAATAAATCCACTCAAAAATAATTACTTATAGATAGACTGCTATCGAAATCTGTGAGTTACATTCTTTACCCGTAGCACGAATAGGTATAGAAAAAATAACGCAGGTAAAAACATTCCATAGAGTAATTTTGTATGGGAAATTTGTACAGCGCCATCTATTATGAATTACTCTATCGAGTACTTTTACGCGCGTTTTTTTTCTCGATAGCTGTTCGTGTTAAGGGTATTAAGTTTAATAAATATCAGTCACTATGTTGAAAAATGAGAATCAACTTGAACATATTTCAGGCAAATTACCTATCTAGGTAAATCCCAGTTATTTTAGATTTTAATTATATTTATTGGAAAACTCCTCGTTCAATGTGTTACGTTACTAATTAACGTCAATTACGTACACTGAATAGACTTTTACCTTGACATTTTTACTGTTCCAAAGAGGAAATGTCGGATATCGCGTTATTTGTGAAAAAAAGTTAAAAATTACCGTGATTATTTTGTTCAAACTCTGTGATAAGTCATCCTTTAGGCGCATAATATCAGAAACGCAAAATTTCATCACAGAGTTTGTACAAAATAATCACGTTCAACGACCTATAATACCTTAAGGTTAATTTGTATGGCGCAAAGTATTAATTTTAAAGCTAAGCAATTAAATTGTATAGTGCAAAGTATTAATTTTAAAGCTTAGCATATTTATAGTGGAAACCATTATTTTTAAAGTTCATTCAATAAATTTTGAAGCTAAACATTTTAAAGTGTGTTACATTATTTTTAAAGTGCATATATATATTCCCCAATGAATAATACTGAGATGCAGTGGCGAAGGGTCCATACAAGCCGATTACTATCGGCTTACCTTTTACAAATCCCAGCTCACCCATCCACTATGCAGATCACAACATTTTTGTAGAACGGCTTACCTTCGCCACAATTTCACTCCTCGCTACTGCTGAGATGTCATACTCGCAGGTTAAAAGAAATAAATAATTAATGTTAGGCTTGGACGAATTAATTCGTCCAAGATGTTAGGTCTAATCTAACGCTGTTATATAGATTGTCTACGTCAAATAGTTTTTATATTGTAATTATAACCCTGAATGTCATCGTAAAAACGGCTTTGTAACCTCTGATTGGCACGATATAATTTTTGTATTTACTAGCTTTTGCCCACTACTTGATTCACGTAAAACTTTATTTCCATAAGAAAACGCGAGTAAAACTACTCTGTAGATAAATTCTCTATGGGATTTTTTACCGCTTTTCGGCGGTAAGTATGTGGCGCTATGCAAATTTCCCTACAAAATTACTCTTATTGATATATATTTTTAACACGTTTTTTTTAGTTTTTTTTTACGTTACCCACAATCATAATTTTATTTTTATCCTTACAAATATTTTTCTTAACCCTCAACAATACCAATAACTTGTTTCTTTTTATTGTAACAAGTTTTACTACAATCACAATATAATCCGCTATTCGCTAAGTCTGCTTCTTAAGAAAGTATAACTTCAATTAAATGTAATTAATTGGAAATGCTAACTACAGCAAGCAAACAAAAAAGCACTTTGTTTTCTTTTTTATTCAAATGGCTTCAGAAATATTTAATGTTTCCCGAAGAACGAACAAAAGATTGACGAGTAAAAAATAAGGGAGGAGGAAACTGTTAGCATTTATCAAAAAAGTCAGTCATCAAAAGATTTGCTAACACAATATGAATGTCCTAACCGAAAGGGAAAAGTAGCTCACATATCTAATGAAAAATAATTTAGGCGCAGACAGGCGGTATTAATATTAATAAATAATAAGGCGACGGTTCGCACGGTAGTACATAAATCCAGCACGCTGCGAGACGTCACAATAGTAATATATTAGGACAAATGTTATTACAAGCTCGACTCGTTATGTTATTTTTGTTCCCCCGAGTTAGGAAGCCGGTCGCGGGCGCGCGGCCGCTAAGACCGCAGACCGCGCCGACTGTTACCGACTACACCAACTCGCACCAACTTCTATTAATCCACCCTACAACTATAGCTCAAAGGTTCCCAACCTCCATTCCACCAACTTCCAAGAACAACAATGACTGACCAGATGTTATCATAATTAATATCCGCTCAACTGAGTTTTTCAGTCGCAGACAGATATTCTGATTATTTCACAAAGCTTGTACCTATTTTTATAGGTTTTATTCATTTCAACTTATTTATGTTTTCATAGTTTTGTGCTACCCCTGACTCTGGTGAATTTATGAATCAAGGGTGGGTTTTTGTGGATCACGGATTAAAGTGGACATAAGAGTGCAAAAAGATCCAGCAATGGATTTTTACAATGGATTTTAGTGGATCTAGGAGATTTCCCTAAGTATAAGATAAAGATATGTGCTTTATTTTTTACTGAATTAACCCTAATTAGACTTTGCTCTCGTAACGAATATATTTTTTTTGTAAATATTAACGGTATTTGAAGAATTAACGCCAAAGCACTTCTCTATAAAGTTAATTGTTTTGTTTGAGCATCGGCCATTGTTTGCGGTAGTGAAAACTCAACGCCCCGGTACGAATTTATTGGTTGACGTGACATTGAATATCATTTGTTAAGCTCCCATCGCATTTGTCGTTGACGAATTGATTAAGCATTATGAATACTCATACTGTTTTCGTTTAAAATAACGATCCAAAATTTCCTGTTCGATTCGGTTGTTAGAAAATAAAGTTATTTCCTAACAACTTTGTCATCGCCACGTAAGCAAAACTTATGTTTCGCATTTAATTCACCGTCTCGGCATGAGAATAAACATTGCAACACGTTACTTTAACGCCTGTATTATGACGACGAATATTTGCCACCATTTCGCCCCGGACTTAATTTCAACCAACGTTTCGGCAGCTCGTATATGCTGCGGGTGTTTTATTTATGATGAATTTTATTTTCATAGCGTTAAATGCGCCTTGTAAAGTAGCTTACATACAAATTGAACGAGTTAGAAGCGTGGAAGTGTGTTTGGTGGAGTAATTATTTTTTGTTAGGGTGTTTAATTTAATGGGCTGCTGACATGTGGCGCGGCCGACGGGCGCACGGGATTGGCTGTTCACAACAACCCACTGCGTGACCATATGGAAAAGTCAGCTGATAACACCCTCTTTGTAACGTCAAACTTTATAAAATAATGAAATAAAATATCATTCCTACTTCGCTGTCGACACTCACATGATAACGTCTGGTACACAATGAAATCCGAGATAATTAAAATACCAGACTGTAAAAAACCCGATGGATCCAACTAGCAATTAACTTAAGTTGATGACTCTAGCAGAAATATTCACTGCCGTGAAAATTTTTTAGCAGACAGCTATCGTAACATTACGCTAATAGTAGCGCAGCGTGATACAGGCAGCGCGGTAAAGATTAATTAATATAACCTGATGGCGGTACGTATGCAGTTTGTCCCATTGCGCTGCGCGAATAAAATGCAACTTATTTTTGGGCTGCATGCCATTCATTCGGGTGTCGGTTCGGAGTCAATTATACAATATGGCGCAGTAAAGCGACGGTGTGTCGACGCTCGTCCTCGATCACTTTGATCGGCCGGATGTCACAGTCGTTTGGGCCGTTGCGAACAGTTTCGCGAACGGCCCAGTCAATAAATATCGTTTAATTTTAGAATAATGCCGAACAGATCTGCCAGCCAGGGCCTACGATTCATGACACTATAAAGTTACCCTGTGGCTTGTTTATTGCATCGCCAATTTGATACGAAATTATGGCAAAATGTAAAAGCAGTGGTAGAAAATAATTGCTATTTTCATTAAGGCAAATGTATGAGCGAAAGTGGCGGACTCAAAGGTTTTTAATTAATAAGTTATTAATAGAAACAGGTTTTAATAATGTTTTACGTGGAGTTTTTAGGGCCCATGGTCTAGTATTTTTAGAAGATATCACTACAGGCCCTTGTAGTTATTCGTAGAAGTAGATATCAAATGTGTCAAAAACGGCCACTTTTAGCAGTTTTGCTATCTACTTATAGCAGTGACTACGAGGGAATGTAACGATACCGTCTAAAAAAATACTAGACTGTGGACCCTAAATATTCCACGTAAAGCATTTTTAAATTGGTGTATTGCAATTATAAAATTCACCGCGGCGTCACTTTCGCTCAGAGTGCCACCTTAAATAGACGAGATTATGTACTTGTGAAATACTAATAATCCTAAAATAGAGCACGGATCTTACTCATTGTATCCTTATAGAGCATGAATAGAAGTTAAAAGCATGACAAAACAGTACATAAATTATGTCCTAACCTACCTAATGTGGTTAGCTGAATAGGGACCACGGTGTACTAGCGACCCGCCCTCGTTTTGCTTTGGTTGCTTCCTTTTTTGTACATATAATACTTCCTCTTGAATCACTCTATCTATTATCTTCTTAATATATAAAATCGTAAACTGAATGACTGACTGACTGACTGATCTATCAACGCACAGCCCAAACCGCTGGACCTAGAGACTTGAAATTTTGCACACAGATACTTTATACAGTGTAGGCATCCACTAAGGAAGGATTTTTGAAAATTCCATCCCTAAGGGGATGAAATAAGGGATGAAAGTTTGTATGAAAGTCCCTCAGTTTTGAAGCTAGAATCTTCAAATTTTGTGTTTAGGCTGACGATTGAAAATTAATAAATACGGGTCTCAGCGTTTTTCAAAATTCTACCCCCGAAGGGGTCAAAAGGGGGATGAAGTTGTGTATTAAAGAAAATCCTTTATTTTCGAAGTAAAAATCGCTAAATTTATAATTTAGGCTTATGGATAGAAATCTAAAGCAACGTATATTGTTTTTGTTAGGATTTCAACTCCAAAGGGGATGAAATGGGGGTGAAAAGGGTTAAAAAAACCTAAAAATAGATATCGTTATCGGGGTTTTGTGGGATGATGATTGCAAAAATGGCATTTATTTTGAAGTCCAACCACGGTGGACATGATTTAACCTCTAAAGGGGTGAAAATGGGGTCCAAATTTTGTATGGAAAAATAATATAAAATAGACATTACAACTTTAAACTTTGTAGGAGCACATCTAAAAATAAATAGGCAAATATATATTTTGTTATTTTGAAAATCAACCCCTTAGGGGGTAAATGGGGTGAGTAAACATAAAAATCGATATTGATGTCGTTATTGGGGTTTTCTGGGATGACGATTGCAAAAATGACATTTATTTTGAAGTCCAACACGGTGGACATGATTTAACCCCTAAAGGGGTGAAAATGGGGTCCAAATTTTGTATGGAAAAATAATATAAAATAGACATTACAACTTAAAACTTCGTAGGAGCACATCTAAAAATAAATAGGCAAATATATATTTTGTTATTTTGAAAATCAACCCCTTAGGGGGTAAATGGGGTGAGTAAACATAAAAATCGATATAGATGTCGTTATTGGGGTTTTCTGGGATGACGATTGCAAAAATGACATTTATTTTGAAGTCCAACACGGTGGACATGATTTAACCCCTAAAGGGGTAAAAATGGGGTTCAAATTTTGTATGGAAAAAGAATACAAAATCGAAATTACAACTTTAAAATTCGTAGGAGCACGTCTAAATATATATTTTGGGATTTTGAAAATCCACCCCTTAGAGGGTAAGTGGGGTGAGTAACATAAAAATCGATATGGATGTCGTTTTTGAGGTTTTATGGGCTGGTGATTGCGAAAATTAGATTTATTTTGAAGTCCAACGCGGTGGACATGACACATATGGACCTGGACCTGGACATGCACATCCAGGGAACGGGAACGGGAACCGGAACGGGCACGGGCATGGGAACGGGAACGGAACGGAACGGAACGGAACGGAACGGAACGGAACGGAACGGAACGGAACGGAACGGAACGGAACGGAACGGAACGGAACGGAACGGAACGGAACGGAACGGAACGGAACGGAACAAACCGGACCGGACCGGACCGGAACGGAACGGAACGGAGCGGAACGGAACGGAACGGAACGGAACGGAGCGGAATGGAACGGGAACGAGACGGTAACGGGAACTAGAACGGGACGGGTACGGGAACGGGAACGGAAGGGGTACGGGACGAGTACGGGACGGGATCGGACGGGAACGGAACAGAAACGGAACGAAACGGGAATGAAACAGGAACGTAACGGGAACGGAACGGGAACGAAACTGGAACGAAACTGGAATGAAACGGGAACGGAACGGGAATAGAACAGGATGGGAACGGGAACAAGAACCGGACGGGAACGGAACGGGAACAAGAACGGGAACGTAAGGCGTACGGGACGGTTAGGGGACGTTTACGGGACGGGAACGCAGCGGGAACGGAACGGGAATGGGAACGGGAAAGAAACGTGAACGGAACGGGAACGGAACGGGAACGGAACGGAAACGGAACGGGAATATAATGGGACGGGAACGGGAACGAGAACAGGATGGGAACGGGACAGGAACGGGATGGGAACGGGAACGGAAACGGAAGGGGTACGGGACGGTTACGGGTCGTTTACGGGACGGGAACGCAAACGGGACGGGAACGGAACGGGGAACGGGAACGGGAGCGGGAGCGGGAACGGAAACGGGAACTGGAAGCCTTGTGCTTGGCCCGCCACACGCGGCAAATGTCTTGCCTCGCGAGGCAGCGCGCTTGATGGGGACTCGCCTAATCGCGTAAAAATGGCTGGCCGGATCCTGGTTGAAGGTTCCTTAAAAG
This sequence comes from Agriphila tristella, assembly GCA_928269145.1. Classification (NCBI taxonomy): domain Eukaryota; kingdom Metazoa; phylum Arthropoda; class Insecta; order Lepidoptera; family Crambidae; genus Agriphila; species Agriphila tristella. The sequence continues at coordinate 18,473,835 of OV743439.1, read as the reverse complement.
GATTTCGTCTAATATCCACGCGGACGAAGTCGCGGGCAGAAGCTAGTAATATATAAAATCGTAAACTGAATGACTGACTGACTGACTGACTGACTGATCTATCAACGCACAGCCCAAACCGCTGGACCTAGAGACTTGAAATTTTGCACACAGATACTTTATACAGTGTAGGCATCCACTAAGGAAGGATTTTTGAAAATTCCATCCCTAAGGGGATGAAATAAGGGATGAAAGTTTGTATGAAAGTCCCTCAGTTTTGAAGCTAGAATCTTCAAATTTTGTATTTAGGCTGACGATTGAAAATTAATAAATACGGGTCTCAGCGTTTTTCAAAATTCTACCCCCGAAGGGGTCAAAAGGGGGATGAAGTTGTGTATTAAAGAAAATCCTTCATTTTCGAAGTAAAAATCGCTAAATTTATAATTTAGGCTTATGGATAGAAATCTAAAGCAACGTATATTGTTTTTGTTAGGATTTCAACTCCAAGGGATGAAATGGGGGTGAAAAGGGTTAAAAAAAACCTAAAAATAGATATGGATGTCGTTATCGGGGTTTTGTGGGATGACGATTGCAAAAATGACATATATTTTGAAGTCCAACCACGGTGGACATGATTTAACCCCTAAAGGGGTGAAAATGGGGACCAAATTTTGTATGGAAAAATAATATAAAATAGACATTACAACTTTAAACTTCGTAGGAGCGCATCTAAAAATAAATAGGCAAATATATATTTTGTTATTTTGAAAATCAACCACTTAGGGGGTAAATGGGGTGAGTAAACATAAAAATCGATATAGATGTCGTTATTGGGGTTTTCTGGGATGACGATTGCAAAAATGACATTTATTTTGAAGTCCAACACGGTGGACATGATTTAACACCTAAAGGGTTGAAAATGGGGTCCAAATTTTGTATGGAAAAATAATATAAAATAGACATTACAACTTTAAACTTCGTAGGAGCACATCTAAAAATAAATAGGCAAATATATATTTTGTTATTTTGAAAATCAACCCCTTAGAGGGTAAATGGGGTGAGTAAACATAAAAATCGGTATAGATGTCGTTATTGGGGTTTTCTGGGATGACGATTGCAAAAATGACATTTATTTTGAAGTCCAACACGGTGGACCTGATTTGACCCCTAAAGGGGTAAAAATGGGGTTCAAATTTTGTAAGGAAAAAGAATACAAAATCGAAATTACAACTTTAAAATTCGTAGGAGCACGTCTAAATATATATTTTGGGATTTTGAAAATCAACCCCTTAGAGGGTAAGTGGGGTGAGTAACATAAAAATCGATATGGATGTCGTTCTTGAGGTTTTATGGGATGGTGATTGCGAAAATGAGATTTATTTTGAAGTCCAACGCGGTGGACATGACACATATGGACCTGGACCTGGGCATGCACATCCAGGGAACGGGAACCGGAACGGGCACGGGCACGGGCACGGGCACGGGCACGGGCACAGGAACGGGAACGGAACGGAACGGAACGGAACGGAACGGAACGGAACGGAACGGAACGGAACGGAACGGAACGGAACGGACTGGACCGAAACGGAACGGAACGGAACGGAACGGAACGGAACGGGAACGAGACGGTAACGGGGACGAGTACGGGACGGGATTGGACGGGAACGGAACGGGAACGGAACGAAACGGGAATGAAACAGGAACGTAACGGGAACGGAACGGGAACGAAACAGGAACGAAACTGAAATGAAACGGGAACGGAACGGGAATAGAACAGGATGGGAACGGGAACGGGAACAAGAACCGGACGGGAACGGAACGGGAACAAGAACGGGAACGGGATGGTTAGGGGACGTTTACGGGACGGGAACGCAGCGGGAACGGAATGGGAATGGGAACGAAACGTGAACGGAACGGGAACGGAACGGGAACGGAACGGGATTATAACGGGACGGGAACGGGAACGAGAACAGGATGGGAACCGGACAGAAACGGGATGGGAACGGGAACGGAAACAGAAGGGGTACGGGACGGTTACGGGACGTTTACGGGAGGGGAACGCAAACGGGACGGGAACGGAACAGGAACGGGAGCGGGAACGGGAACGGGAACTGGAAGCCTTGTGCGAGGCCCGCCACACGCGGCAAATGTCTTGCCTCGCGAGGCAGCGCGCTTGATGGGGACTCGCCTAATCGCGTAAAAATGGCTGGCCGGATCCTGGTTGAAGGTTCCTTAAAAGGATTTCGTCTAATATCCACGCGGACGAAGTCGCGGGCAGAAGCTAGTGCAAGATATAAGGCATTGAAAATGTCATTTAGAAATAAAGCACACAGCGCCGTTATCAATGCCGCATAGGCTCCATCATACATACCTAGTTATAAAAAAACCGACTTCAAAAAACCAGAAAATAAAAGCAAAAACAGCTTCAAAAGGAAATACCTCTAAAAAGCAAGAAATAATATTCCAATTACTAAATACGCTTATCATTATAATAAAATATGCGACTTCATTAGACATATTTTATTATAATGATAAGCGTATTTAGTAATTGGAATATTATTTCTTGCTTTTTAGAGGTATTTCCTTTTGAAGCTGTTTTTGCTTTTATTTTCAGGTTTTTTGAAGTCGGTTTTTTGTTTTTTAAACAGTTTTTTATTTTAATCTTTTTAGTGTGAGTACCTTCTGTATTATGTAAATAATTAGGTACCTACTTCAGTTTATTATTATCATATCTATCAGCTTTTTTTTCTGGTAGATATATTTAGCGACGATATTATCTAAGTTACAATCGTCTTACGTCAATGGCTCATCACCTTTTACAAAATACTGCTTTTACCGACGCAGGGGCGTTAGCTGTTGAGGAGTTCTCCTGGTACTTTACTATCAGCTCCACTTCACCATATGCATTATGACGCCCATAATCATATCGCACCACTGAAATACTTAGTATTGAATAGTTCCGATGATCATCTGTGGTCTTCATCATCAGTTTCACTTCACCAAAATGGTGCTTCCCAAAAGCAAATGCACGAGTTATTTCCATCCTGTATACAAGGCAGGGCGCTTAACTTATATAGTTTCAATAATGTAATATTCCCTTGGAATTATAATTCCAAGAATTTGCGCCAATTTTATTTTGAACAACAGCTCAAGAATTATTAAACACAGCACAAAGGATCTACAGATCCCTTGTTTACAATCAAACAGACCAACAATTCGCAAAATGTGCACCTCTTGCAAAATTTACAATACGCCAAATATAATGTACAATATGCAAAATATTTGTACATATAGGTACTGTACCTGACCAACTCTATCACTTATTCAGTATTTTCTATGTAAAATCATGTGCGAAGCTGGGGCGGGCCGCGCCGCGAGTCACTTATATCAGTATTTTGTATTGTTTTGTGTTTTTTTTGCCGTTTTTTGTACGGAACCCTTCGTGCGCGAGTCCGACTCGCACTTGGCCGGTTTTTAGTTGTAACATCTTTATAGCATTATGGTTGCAATAAATATATTGATTATTGAATATATTGAATATCCCGATCCATTATTTCCGTTTCTTGAATAAAAAGCTCAAAAAAATATTCGCAAATTCTCGATCCAAGTCGGCGATAGAATATTGATAATTTGGAAAATCTCTAAAAGTTAACGACCGATTTCCTAAAATCCTTTGCACTTGTGCTTTAAATTTAGGGATTCAAAGTGCAATTTTAAATTTGAATTCCTAAATTCAAATTGCACTTTGAATCCCGTCGGCAGACGCACATTTTGACATATGGTTCATCCACGTACCTCCTGCGAAACTACAGGCAAATGTCACAATTTCATAAATCGGGGCACTATACTCGATCACGAAAACATAAATATTTTCTATGTTTGAAAACCGCATCAAAATCCGTTGCGTAGTTTTAAAGATCTAAGCGTATGTACATAGGGACATACAGCGGGAAGCGACTTTGTAGTGATTGCGCTAGTTATTATAAAAAAGTGTTATGCGTTTCTTCATTGTTAATTCTTATTTGAACAATTGAAACGACAATAGTTTAGCGCAAGTACAGGCATTACATTTCAAAGTTTCATTTCACGACCTACTCGATATGATAATGAATGACCAACAATTGAATTTTCCGGCCGCCGCGCCGCCATGCGCCATCGAGAAACGTCGTAGACACGCATTTAAATAAAGCTGCAATACATTTGGCCAACGTATTGGCAAGCACGCCACTTAACTGCACATTTAGGTTGCAATCTGTATTCAAGAGAGGCGATTCTTATTTACAGATTAGATGTTTATGTGCGGAGGGTGGCACTAAAGCTTGAAGTATGTGCGTAGTTTTTATTCCACTAGTTACTTACATTATATTTATGTTTTATTAAATCAATTGCTGCTACACGCTTGGCATTGAAAACAAATAATTTTCTTTTACGACTTTTATTGATTTTTTATTCGTTGGAAATGTTTTTTTTTTTGGAACTTGTTAGCCACAAAAGTTTTCGCAATAACTTGAAGAGTCATTGAAATGTAAGTTTTTTTAGAAATCTCTTCGCCGCCGGCTCGTATGAGAATAAAATTTAAATCAGTACTCCCATTTTGACATTGAAAATGTCTTTTCGTTCGCTCCAGTATAGGCACCGATTTCACGAAAAAGTGCGATCCCCTTATATCACAGAAGGTTGTGAAGATATGATATTCAAAAAGACTCAAAAGACGCGTATTTACGAGAGCTACAAGGTGCAATAAGAATTGGGATGTTGACTAATGAATAAAATAACGAAATACTAATAAAAATCGGAAACATATTAAACTTTTCTTGTATACCTCTTGGTTTTATATATTGCATATTATTTGTTTTATGACCCTTCAAAGTTGGGTGGACAAGTCCATTTAAAAAGTATAAAATTTATTAAAATTAATGATACCTTTAATTAGTTCGTAAAATGTATAACAAAGGACATCAGGCAGAGTCCCATAGAAAAAAACCAAAGATTGTATAACATATCTGTATTTTCCAAAATGTAGGCATTTAATTAGTAATTCATAGAAAATATTCAGATTTTTACGAAGATTTATGTTTTAAGAGTTATTTATGTTTGAAAGTTTTTTTTTTGGTAACTCCGACACTAAATAGCAACACCACCACGACAACAGGTTTCGTTAGCTGCGTTATGCTAGGGCCACACTACCTACCGTGATATGCCAACAATTATGACCATTGATGAACCTTATGCGTATAGGAATAAGAAAAAATATGGCCATAATTATTGCCATATCACGGTAGTGTGCACGTAACATTAGTGATACAGATTAGCACCACAATGTACGAGTCGGAACCAGGGGGTGATTTTGTAATTTTGTTGCAATCAACTCTGACAGAAATCGCAGTTACATTGCTGCTTTAGTTAGAACCAATGTGACAACTATCTTAACTAAAGCAGCAATACAACTGCGCTTTCAATCGATTTCAATCGAGAATTGTTAGCAACAGCTTTACGTAATCAAGGTACAGATCACACGGAAAATCTGTGCATATGTCGCACGCAAAACACTTTTGACAGTTGACTGTCAGCCGGCAGACATTCTTTTTTTTTTAATGCGCAATCACTTATGCCACAGAACAAATATACTCAGGGGAGACTTGTGTAATCGCTGACAAAGATGTCCGTTTCATTGATATCCTTTGTTTTTTCAATAATTAATTAAAGCTTAATTAAGGAGTTAAAAAATAATGTTGCTGCTGTTTTATGATTAAGTGTTTATAGATAACAGAATTATGTTTATACACTTTTGGGTCTCATGTGCCTGATGTCCTTTGTCTAAGAAACCATTTTGATAAACACAATATTTAATATAGCTGCCGAACAAATTTCCTACGCGTTGCATACAAACTACTGAGGCGTGACGTCATAGCTCAGTAGCCGTTAGTATGGAGCGTTTTTGGGCGAGTCCATTTGTGTGCATTTCACACTGTGATATCTCGGGCAGTTTTCATCCTAGCGAAATAATTATTTTACCAATGTTTCTTTTTTTGAGAGGTTATTTATGTAATATAAAATAAAAAAAGTTGTCAACATCCCAATTATTCGAGAAAATAAAAAACGTAAAAAATTATGGCCGAAATAGTGGAAAAAAATCTATTTTTTTCCGATTTTTTGATTTTGACGCTCGATATTTTGGAAAGGAAGAATGATATCAAAATTTTGAGAAAATTTTTTCTGAACAATTTAGTCAGCTACAATTTGAGCCTAAAACAAAGACGATCGGGTTAAGGATTTGCCCTGTAGCTTAACCTTTAACATTGAAAATGTTTTTTAGATCGCTTCATTATAGCCCCCATTTTCGCTCAGAGTGCGATATCGCCTTGGTGTCGTAAGTTTTTAAGCTACATTAATGGTTGAAGCCTCAAATCCAAAGACGCGTATCAACGAGGGCTACAATTTATATGTAGCGTGTTGGCGTAATTTCGGGAAACGCGCTCCTTAGATGCACATCGCGTCGCTGAGTTGACGTAGTTGAAGCCCGAGGCGAAGCTTGGGCTTCAAATTAATACAATTCTTAGATTTTTTATATATTTAAGGTTATAATTACTACCTTTCAAAAAAATAGTAATGTTTATAACAATAAAATATTTCTATATGAATTTCATACACACGAATCACAGAAAGGTAAATCCAAAATTTATTCATGGCTTTGCTGTGATTTCAAAGTATCGTAAGTACTAATTCAAACAAAGGAATATATTTTTTATAAAATTCAATTTTTTAATTCATTTTCAATGTACCAGAAGTTTGTGAAAGGCACGAGATCTGTGATTTTTTTATATTACTGGTGACAGACTTTGATAGCTTATGGAGTAAGTAATATCCATATGAAGCCCCGTCGTAGACTTAATTCACCTGAGCAATTCACCTGGGTGAATTAAGTAGGTATACATGGGTGCAAGCGTGTAGCGGAGCTAAAACATTGTAACAATTTAAATCTATTCGACGAAGACGGGATGATTTGGATCGAACTTCACTTAGGGTAAGTTCGTTTGATCATTAAAGTATATTTAATTCACCCATATGGTTTATTTTATGTGTTATTACAGAGAAAGCGGTTTTATCAGAAAAAAAAATATTTATTTGGTTAACAATGATAAACCATTGTATTTAACAGTGTCTAAAGAAAACAGAAAGTAACACCTTAACAGAAAGAAAAGTAAGAAACATCATTTATTAGTTACCTACATTAAAATAATCTTCCAATTTAACTTATGATAAGCTACCACAATAATTCGTCTAGTTTTACGTCAAAATGAAATTGTAGAGATAAATTGAAAAATGAAAAAAATGATTTTATATACAAAATACTGATACAAGTGACTCGCAGCGCGGCCCGCCCCGGCTTCGCACGGGTGCAAATAATTTTAAATAGAAAATACTGAATAAGTGATAGAGTTGATCAGGTAAAGTACCTATATGTACAAATATTTTGCATATTGTACATTATATTTGGCGTATTGTAAATTTTGCAAGAGGTGCACATTTTGCGAATTGTTGGTCTGTTTGATTGTAAACAAGGGATCTGTAGATCCTTTGTGCTGTGTTTAATAATTCTTGAGCTGTTGTTCAAAATAACATTGGCGCAAATTCTTAGAATTATAATTCCAAGGGAATATTACATTATTGAAACTATATAAGTTAAGCCTTGCCTTGTATACAGGATGGAAATAAAAGACGGTAAGTAGTTGGAGGGAAAGTAGTGTACCCTGTGTTTAGAGTAGGTTCTAATATAAAATAGGTTAGATATAATATAACTATCTAGTTACTAATTATCTTAAAACGAGATTGCTTTACTCTACGTTTATTTTTTACGTTTAAATAAACATAATTTAATAGTCAGTTATCAAAATATAATGCAATGTTTACGTAACTAATACCCCGACATCTTGCACACACATCAGGATGTGAAACAACATAGAGGCGCCAGTTCTTAGAAATTCGGTCAAATTAAATCCTTACGTCGGTCGTATATGAGTAACAAGCGCAGATGTCGAACCCGCACTCATTTGCGACAATCGGCCTCAGTACGGCTGATTGCTTAATTGCTTCGTTTAATCAATTGACCGCTTGAGAAACGCCGCCGCCTCCCGCCCCGCTACGCCGAAAACAATCAAACACTAGAGCAGTACTCCAACTCGGCAAATCGATTTTAAATGACATAAGTAAGGGAAGTGGCTTCGACTTGTTGCGGTATGGCTGCTCTCCGCCTTTCGTAAAGCGCCTATCGGAAGTGTAAACATTAGTTCGTGTCTAAAAGTTTTAGAAACTATCGCTGTTCTTGACGAACTAATAATTACAGAGCTAAGTTGGAACGTTTGGTGTAGCAGTCAAAAAATTTACAAAAAATTGGATGGGAATTAACTATCTTTTATCTGCTTCTTGAAGAAAAATTTACATAGTTGACGCGAAGCATCTTTGCTTCAGCTTGGTCAAAAAATAAATCGTATGTCCGTCCGGCAGATGTCTGTCTGTTTCTTCTCCTCTACAGGTGGCATTTCTCAACTGATTCTCGTGAAATTTTGTGAGCAGGTTCGATAAATTCAATCGAGCCAGTTTTTCAAAAAAAAACACAGTGGCGGAGATATGACATAAAAGACATATTTTAGCCGTTTCGAAAAATTATCAAAAAGTAACTAAACTTTTTGGTTAGTGGTGCAAAAAAGGGTGCAAAGCAAATTTTGATTTTTATTTTATTTTTTGAAGACTCAAAAGTTCATCAATCAAAACATTTCTGGCCAATATGCGAAATTTGAAAATAAATAAGGTTGTGATCAAGAATATTCTAAAGATTTTTGGTTGTGATGTGACAGAACCTAGGACTGCGTATATTATTTACACAGTATAGATACTTATTAGTTGAAAAACTTAACACCTTTATACCATGTTTTGTGCAAATAAAGATTTCTTATTTTTATTCTTATTCTTGAATAAAGTAGTGTCTATTCGTGTTATTTGTTTCTAAAAAACATTTGAGCTACTTTTTAAGCGAGGTCTACAGCTGACGGAGCCACTAGTTTTAATTATTGTTTCGTGTACAAAACCGTGTACCGATTCAAAAAAGTCTTCGAGTATACTGCACAACTTTTTGTTGCGTGCAGTCCGCCGAACGCAGAGTTATTGGTTCACGAGTCCGGGGGTCAATAAATCTTTCGTTTAGAGGGCGTTTTTATTAATGAACCCAGTGACATGTTTGCCCCGGCGCATGTGTAATTGCGTTCCACTCGTAAACTGCTGCGCCTAACTAAACACACAGTTTAATACAAACGCCGTTTGTTGCCCATAAAAAGAAGATTTTTTGCTTAAAGCTTCGCGTTTTTGGATACTTTGTTAGCATTTTTTAAATAATGATATTACTGATATTTTCTTGTCTGGTTATTGAAGGTTATATAAAGCAAAATATGGTTGGACCCGTCTGAGAAGCTATGGGTAGTAATAGCTGGGTAGTATTCTTTGTGGGTGAGTCGATTATTTCTACAATAATATCATTGTGAATGCTAACAAAACTAGATTTTAAAAAATATGGTTGGATGGTAGACATAACACCCATCCATGATGTAACACAATCCAAAGCAATTTTTTAGGAAATATTGAATACTTAGATGAAAAACGTCCAAGAAAATTTTATTTTCAGGATAGTTTATACCACCTATATACAATAATCTAGGTGCAGAAACTCCCTAAACTGTTAAACCGAGATCAAAGGGTGAATATATGACAGCCACCTTAGGGAATACCGAAAACTGTATAGTTACTTGACATTAGAATAGAAATTAGTTCAATTACGCACAAACAGTTGTAATATTTTGTACCTGAAGGAAATACAGGGTTATTTGTAAAACACTAAGGACCTCGCAAGGGTAGATTACTAACATCATAAACAACAACATTTTGTTCTACAACTTTTCCAAAAACAGACAAATAAATCCGACTTTTCATACAAAACTCGATCAGCTGTTCGGACATTTGTATGGAATGTAGATTTTTGTCTGTTTTCAGAAAAGTCATAGAACAAATGTTGTTGTATATGATGGTAATCTACTCCTGCGAGGTTGTAAGTATTTTCCAAATAACCTTGTATATGGAAACTTAGGAAAGACAGACTTTTCTAATAAATAAAGATTTATTATTTGAAGCGGTATTTTATAAAAGTGCGTTACAAGAGCAAATGGACTAGAACTAATTGGGTTGGTAAACTTTTTCAAAACTGTTGTGAATTATATATTTTCTGGTAGCTTTTGGCTTTGGAGTCAGGAATAACCAATAGGGAATATGCATAAGTCACCGATTTTGATGAAATTGAGCTTGATCTCTGCGGACACTTATAAAAACATGATGGAACAGGAAAAAAAAAAAAAAAATATTATTTTAGTTTTATCACACGATGAAATCAAGGGAAAATACCGATTTTTTTTTTCATTTTCGGATATAATGCACTTTACAGTCAGATAGAATATCGAATAAGAAATAATATTTTGTATAACACATATGTACTTAAACGCAAAATTTAGGGAGATAATTGAAGATTATTGGCTGCAATATAACACTGCCAAGTGTACAATACGCTCCCGATATTTAATTCTATAATTCCCTAAAAACAAGTGCAAAAGTATACTTTAATCATATCATTCTGTAACATTATACTAGTGTAACCGGTGATACTCTTATCAGTGTTTTACTCTGGCCGTGGATCATCTAAACACGAAAAGATAAGTTGTATTCAAATACCTACATAACATCTTATCGGTTTTAATTGGTGCTAGTACCCACAAAGTAGCCAATATTATATCTGTCAAAATCAACTGACAGTATCAATTTCGACTTTGACAAAGTGTCATTATCAACTGACAGTAACTTATTGAAATTGACAAGTTGAAAAGTGTTGCTATACAAAAATTATTGTCCCTAAAAGTGGGAATTGTAAATTTGACGGACTTACCACGCAATATTTAGCAGCCTTTATACTGATCTAAATAAAGATGTCTGTACCAAAACAGAAAAGCAAAATTAGTGATTGTAAAGCTTCTACAACAGTACTTTGTCATAAATGTGGGAAAAATAGCAATATTCGAGATACTGTTCTATGTACTAAGTGTAATAATAGGTACGAATTTGATTGCATTGGTCTATCGGAAAAATTATATCGTATCATGGACAAAGGTTGGAAATGTACTACTTGTTCCACAAAACAAAACAAAACTAATACTACAAATTCCGATCATACCAATATAACTCTAAGGAATCGGAAAAAGATTGTAAAAACGCCCATAAACATTGAATCACCGCGTAAGTTAGACATGCCTTCAGAAATATCGTGCGTTACACCACCTTCAATAACATCCGCGTGTGACTCTGAAGAATACAATGACTCTCACATTATAACTAAGGACTTAGAATCAGATGAATCTTATATGGTTACCGAACGATTGTCAAAAAGTGCAGAACATACGTTACTCAATGATACCTTGACGGAATATGAATTAAGAGAAGAGAACAAACAATTAAAAATGAACCTTATTTCTACAGAATCTGAGTTAGAAAACAAAATACTCGAAAATAATGATTTAAATAAATGCATAACGAAGCTTACAAAAGAATTAAATTTATTAAAAAACCTCTGCCAAAGACCATGTCACGAGAACAAACAAACTTCTTTGCCTCGCTATTACACACCCCAAAAGTCTCTCTGTTCGGAAAAGAATACGTTAGACCACACAAATGAGTCATTCAGTTATCTTCAAACAAAAATATCTGAACTGAAACAGTCACTTCTAAACGCCCAAATTGAAATAGATAACCTTAATATGCAGATTAATGATCTCAAACAAAAATTAAATGAAACAAGTTTAATGAGAGACCAAACAATAGCAACTATTTTACCAGAAAATAGTCCAAACTGTAACCTCCATCAATACAAGGAGCCAACGGATAAACAAAAAGCGCGTACAATTCATATTATAGGTGACGAACAATTGAAAGGTTTATCTTCTGCTATGCTCGATTCCAGAATTGGAAAATGGAACGATAGATATATAACTTCTGCAACCATACTAACGGATGCTTCAAGCTCGGAAATGTTACAATGCTGTGAAAGTATATCAAATGACTTGAATAAAGACGATATTGTGATTTTAGGGTTCGGTTCTAACGACAGTGATATTCATAAATTTCATTCTAATTTGTGCATAGCTATTAATATGTTGGCAGGATCGACTATATACATTGTTCCTATTCGTAGAAATCCATACTTTAATGAAATTCAACTGTATAATTGTATGAAATTGTGGATAAAACACTTTGACAAATGTACCTTAATTGACATTAATGATTTTATATTATGTTCTGACTATAACTTTAAAAAGAATATCTGTAATAAAATTAATTTATACATTGACTACTGTGAATATAAAAACCAATTTTTGACATTTAAAAATTTACGTAATATAATAAAAAATAATGTAACTAAAGATAACGTTAAGTACACCAGTACTGCGAAATCACCAAAAAAAGGCACAATTCCTTTTTATTTTAAGGTTTTAAATAACTCTGTTAACAGAAATGCTGACAAAATATCGTTTACTTCTACACCAACTAATATTAATAATAGCCAATCATTTTTTCGAGACTAAAAATTCAGACTTTAAAGTATTGCATCAAAACATTGCCAGTGTTTTATCGAAAAAAGAAATACTAGACTTGACTATCTTGGAATTAATTGAGGAAAATAAGGAACCTGATGCAATATGTTTGACAGAAACATTTCTAGAGTCAGGCCATGAAAATTATGTTAAAATTGAAAATTATCAATTGGTGTCTTCATTTTGTAGGAATAAAAAAAGAGGTGGCACCTGCATATTAGCTAAAAAGGGTATTATTTGTAAGGAATTAATGTGCACGAAAAAATATGCCTTGCAAAAATGTTTTGAATGTTGTGGCATTGAAATTGTAGCGAGTAGGTTAATCATCATTTGTTTGTACAGAATACCAACATCGGATCCTAATATTTTCTTAACTAATCTAGACAATTTACTATATGAGATATTCAACAAATATAAATATAAAATAAAGATAGTTTTGGCTGGTGATATAAATATCAACACATTTAATAGAAATAAAGTGACAAAAGATCTAAATGACTTAGTCCAAAACTATAATTTAACGCTGCATATTACAGTACCCACTCGAAAGCAGTCGTGTATAGATCACATAATAAGCAATATGGAAAATGCTTCAGCTTTAGTCTTGCCACGCCATCTCTCTGATCATGAAACTGCACAATTATTGAGTTTTCCAGTAAAGAATAAATATACAGGTCCTCGGTCTTACTCCATTTACAGGAGAGACTATAGTTGTGAGAACATCTCAAAGTTCAAAGACTGTCTAAAAAGCATCTCTTGGTCAGACATCTATAACGAGACCGATTTGAATGATGGTTTTAATGAATTCCATGAACTGTTCACACTTTTTTACAAATTATGCTTCCCAAAAATAAAAATAAATATCGAAATCTCTAAAAAAAAGAAGAGTAATTGGATAACGAAAGGATTGAAGCTAAGTTGTAGAAATAAAAGGAAATTTCGATACATATATTATAAAAATAAAACAGTATTAAACAAGGATAAATATTTAAATTATTCGAAATTGCTAAAGAAATGTATTCAAGCTTCCAAAAAAAAATCAAACATTGACTTTATCAATAAAAGTGAAAATAAATGTAAAGCGTCTTGGACCATAATAAAAAACGAATTGACTGATACGAAACATTCTCTTAAACATATAAGTGAATTAAATATAAACAATTCAATATTGACGGATCCTCTTAGCATAGCTGCGGCATTCAATGATCATTTTGTAAATTTATCCAATGGTGAATCTCATAACAACATGAAAAAAGATATAAAGCAATCTCAAATATTAAATACTATGTTCTTAAAACCTCTTAGTAAAACAGATGTAAGAAAAGAAGTAATGTCATTGAAAAACACCAAAGCCGAAGGATATGATGAAGTTTGCACTAAGGTTTTAAAGGATTGTGTGAATGAATTCATTGCCATTTTGACTCACTTAATAAACTTATCGTTTTCTACTGGTATGTTTCCAGAACTGCTTAAACTTACATTAGTAAAACCATTGTTCAAAAAATGAAATACCGACGAAATTGATAATTATCGTCCTATTGCAAAGATATCAGTGTTCTCTAAAATATTTGAAAAGTGTATGCATAAGCAATTGGTTGATTTTTGTGATAAATTTCATTTATTAAATAGACATCAATACGGTTTCCAAAAACACAAATCAACCACTTTGGCGATACATAAACTTATGGAAACTATATTGACAGGTATTAACGACAAAAAATTAACAACTGGTATATTTGTTGACTTATCAAAAGCATTTGATCATGTATCACACCAATTGCTTATAAGAAAACTAGAAATGATTGGTGTACGAGGTCATGCGCTAGAGTGGATAAAATCATATATTAGCAATAGAAAACAGTGTGTAGTTATAGAAAAACTAAATAACAGAAATGAAGTTGTAGCGTATTCATCACAATATAAACATAATCAATGTGGTGTGCCGCAAGGTAGCGTATTAGGCCCAATGTTGTTTATTATTTATGTTAATGACATTTTTAATGCAATCGGTTATCAATGCATCGCATTTGCTGATGATATTTCTGTAGTAGTAACTTCAAATAAAACAGTGACAGAACATGAAAATGACATAAATAAGACTTTATATAACCTGACTCAATTTCTTGACATGCATAATTTAAAAATTAATTTGACTAAAACTAAATACATACAATTTAATAAATATAAAAATATAAACCTTGACATTAAGTATAAAGACATTAATATTGATGAAGTAAAGCAAATCAAATTTCTGGGAATAATAATAGATAGTGACATAAATTGGAAAATGCATATAGACAATATTTGTACCCGAATTAATAAATTTGTATACGCACTAAAGTGTGTCAGAACTGTAACGAATTTAAATACTGCAATTGCTACTTACCATGCTTATGTGTGTTCCATTTTACGATATGGGTTACTGATATGGGGCAATAGTTCTCATATTAACAGAGCTTTTATTGCTCAAAAAGGTGGTTAAGAGCATTATATGGTGTTCCACCACGGTCCTCTTGCCGTTCTTTATTTGGTCAAATGCAGTTACTGACTCTAACATCGCTTTATATTTTTGATGCATGTGTATTTGTAATGCAGAATAAGCATTTATTTAAAAGAGCATGTGATATCTATCCAAGAAATACTCGAGATCCAAATAGGTTGGTATTTCAGGTAACTCCAAAAACAATGCAGTACAGAAAAAGCTGTTTGACAATGTGCATCAAAATCTTTAATAAAATACCCAAAGAGTTTAGGACCTTACATATCGATAATTTTAAAAGACACTTGGGTAAATGGTTAGGCTCACATACCCTGTATGACTTAAAAGAATTTTTTGACATTAGAGATTAAATTGTATATTGATTGTATTATATTAACGATGACATATTAAAATAAGGAAATTACTACCTACCTAAATTATTAATGTGAATATTTTGTATTTGAATTTTGCATGCTAATTAATTTGGCTAAACATGTTTAGTGCCTATTATTATTACTTATTAAATCTTTATATACCATGTTTATATGCAAATAAAGATTATGATTATGATTATTATGATTATAACTCCATATTAAACGCGCCGAAACACACCTGAAACGTGATGTGTGACGTCACCGTTTTGTATGGAGCGTTTTCGGCGGGTGCTGCTGCGCGCTAACTTCAAGTAACTATATCACGAGAAAAAAACGCAAGAGAAAAGTTTTAATATTACAGTAAATTTTCTCACGCATTATACTTTTGATTAAGATTAAAAAAAAATTTGATGCATATTCCCTATTGCGGAATTTTTATAATACGTCATTTTAATTTAAATAATAATTTAAATTTTAAATTTACAGCATAGTACAATAAATCACTATTACGGCAGTATGCCGTAATGCCTTTGCTCAAATATAAAATTGAAAAGTTTGGCATTGGCAATGTCAACTAGTTATCATGTCATGTCAGTTACAGTCAGCTAAAATAAATAAAATAACTCTTTTGTAAGTTTGTACCATAGACTTATTATATTACTAGCGTATTCCTTTTGAAATCATTGGTTTGTACACATATATTTACGAGATTATCACAAACGTATAAAGCTCTCTGAGGGCAATTCCTGTTTAATCCTCTGCACCACGTCTCTTTCAAATTCAGAGGTATGGGAATTGTAAAAAAATTGTTCTGCGGATGGTCACGTCTATATTTCAAACAAAACGGAACAAAAGCAGTGTAGGTACTTCATCGGAGCTGGATAATTGATTTCTTCAAGCTGATCCATTTGCCATAACTGAACAAGAAAAACACCAGAAAATCACAATAAATAAGCTGAAAAACAAACAACAATTTTAAACTTTTAGATTTTTGCATTCACAATGCTATTTTTATATTAAGATGAATAAATAATGAAAAATATTAGAAAAAATCGGCTCACCCGTAGCAACTTAGACGGGATTCGAACCCGCACCCTTAGGATTCCGGCCCAATGCACCACAACAATTATTGATTACCAAAGAGTAAAAAATTGTTGGATTACTCTTTGTCACGTCTTTCTGTCAAATCTGTCCTGTCAATCAGTTTTTTATCAGTAAATGCAAGGGAACTTCGTTTTCAGCCGTTCGTTTGAAATTTTATCGCGATAATAATATAAAAAATATATTTCATTAACAAGGTGAAATAAAAAAATCATAATATTATTTTCTATTCTTCAAACTTGTGCTATCAAAAAAAAATATAAACCTCTCTTCGAAAAAGTTTACCAACCCAATCATAAACAATTATTTTATAAAGCCAATGCAGTTAGATTGTTTCACAATGTTTCTATAGTTAGAGAAAGTGTATTTATTTATTTAAGTATGTACATTTTAACAGGGGCCTATTTCATAAATATTACAATCTGTAATTTACTACGGTCGTATACATTGCGGTGTCTGTGAGTAGTTTATGTTTTAGTTTTCAAATTGATGACGCAATGAACACCAAACGATCGTTGTAATATACGTTAATGAAACAAAACCGTTTTATGCCAAGTTTGAATCATCACTATTGCATTATAATATAATCTATACAACGTGTTACATATAATAACCCTTTATGCCGAATATAGTCCTAGAGGGGCAAACAAACTGAAAACGCGAAAAACAATCAGCTGTTTCATACATTTTGATATTATCGTTATTAATTTTTGTGTGAAACAGCTGTTCTTTCACGATTTCAGAGTTGGTCCCATGGTAAAAGTTATTCAGTTTGATGGTCCCTATCTACTTTATTCGGCATTAGGGGTTAATGATATTTTAATACTTACTCAATGATATCAATATTTTATTACCAATTCAAAAACTTAAGTTTTGTCACACACAACTCATTTATAGACCGAACCCAAACACTCACGTACACAACGGGGTCGGCGATTAATTATCTCGGGTACTAGAACTTACATCGTTCAAGTGTCCCAACGAGCGGACACTCAACATCAAATATCGTTCCTAAGCGAAATATTCATGGCTAGTTTCGTCCCATTTGCTCTACAAAATGCCCGAAGTACGACATTTGTAAAACCCGTACTCCGTATTAACCCATTCCTTACAGCGCTATTTGATGCTGGAATAATAAAACTAGCTCATCAAATAACCTAAACTTTTTACTGTTTAGGTTCATAAAACTTTTACAAGATATCCAATGAACGAAACTTTAAAAACGATAACGAAACGGAAATGTCCGAGCGATTCTGAGTGGGATGAAACTTTAGTTTATTGATTTTTTTTAATTTCCCAATGTTTCGGCACCTTTCCGGTGATATAAAAAAAAAATATCCGCTCGAATGCTAAATTTCTTTTACGGCTACATTCTGATGTTTTTTTTTTATTATTTATTTGATTGGAATATTAAAAAAAGACTAAACTACTGAATTTACCACCATCATTCACAACATTGAGAAACGTCTGGAAGAGAGAACTGGCTAGAAAAATTGCCGACCTCCATCTTGTAATATCTACAAAAAGAAATACTGTATCTTTAGATCCTGTAACGTGTGCTTTGGGGTGGGACTTTAATTGATGAATTATTTTGAGTCCAAACACACAAACACAAACAAGTACTGTGGGTTCAAAGCTAGTTTTCTAACCATATTCTCTATTAAAATTAGAGTATCCCGAATACCACGGCCGCTGGAAAAGTGCCAGAACGTCGGGAAATTAAAAAGCCAATAAAACCAAACAAAATAATCACCTGAAATAATAATATAGGTTGTAATCCGTAAAAATTTATTATTTTAATCACCTTTTTTCAAACCAGCGTGCAACTGTGCACAAAAATTCAAATAACAAAGATAAACGCAATAAATTAACAACAAAAGGTGTGTCTTCATACGATCGCTCTCCCGTTCGCTTTCACTTTCATCTGACGAAATCTAGCGCATGCAATAGCGCATATATGCTCTATCTTCTTAAAAAAACGTCAAATTTGTATTGTATGACAGAAAGTTGAACGTGAAAGCGCATATTGCAAGTGTTTGACGCAAGTTGACTTAAAAGAAAAGCCCGGCCTTCTTATCCACTCATAAGGTAAACCTATGCCCCAGCGGTGAGGACATTAATAAATGCCTGAAATGCAAGGAAGATAGGCCCTAACAGACGATGCGGTCCCAATGTGGATTGGTGAGTATTAACGACTGCGAATGCAGCCAGGACCAACGGCAAAACGTGCCATCCGAAGTACGATTTTTCGAATTGCCCCAGAAAAAAAATACTGGTAACTCGGTGAAGAAAGTACAAAATAAGTACCTAAGCTACGAATTGTTGTTATCAATTTCTCGTCTTATATTTAACATAAATTGAAACTACTTTTATGCCTGATTCTGTGCCACTGTCAATCTTGACGAAGGTATTATTATGGCGAAGGGAACGACACCCTAAGGGACATTTAAAATATATTGATCTGATTTCAAACAAGGAAAAGTACTTTGTGTTAGGAAAATACAGAATCAATAGAGTTTTTTCGTAGATAAACATTTGCCCGGCGGCAAGCGGTGACACGTAGCCATTTTGAATTTGATGTAACACTTCGGCAAATCATTTTTATTCCTTTTATCTGGTTTTTTTAATGCTGAACAGATATTTCAAATAACTACCTTGTCAAAGTAAATCGAAAATGACTAATTAACGTTACTATTATATTATTATATTCTGTGTAATTAGTTAATTTTAATTTTGATCATTAAACTAATTGTTTACTTGTCTTACTTAAATTTGCAGAAATGTTTTCGATAATTAATCCCATTAATGGGATTGCAAAAAGCAAGAAACAATTTCGGTCTAGGGATGGCACTATGCATTTTATGACTACTGGCTCCGTGAGCTGTAGACCTCGCGTTAAAAAGTAGCTCAAATTGTATGTTGCTTAAAAAATAATCTAAAAGATGTCGCCCCCCCTTTTGCCCACACTGTTCACGAGCTTTTCAAAGCACGTAGTACGTGCTGTTTAATATTATTTGGTAGGTATATTCGCAGCTAGATGGCGCTTCTAATTTAAACATTTTTAGAAATGGTGATTATTGGTAAATTTAGAAAAACTGGCTAAATAAAAAAATCTATATACTAAAACTTCACGAGAATCTGTTGAGAAATGCGACCCGTAGAGGAAAATGGACAGCTGGAAAGTCGGACTGGAATATGTTTTTTTACATTCTCCGTCATTATGAAAAATTTAGAAAACTGTCTCAACTTAAAAAAACCTATATGATTTTCGAACCTGCCCACAAAATTTCACGAAATTCGGTTGAGAAATGCGACCTGTAGAGGAGAAAAGACAGAGCCGGAAAGCTGAACTGCAATATGTTTTTTTTTTACTTATCTCCGCCATTTTGAAAAAAATCGAAAAAGTGGCGTGACAAAAAATTCTATATCATTTTCAAACCTGCTCACAAAATTTCACGAGAATCGGTTGAGAAATGCGACCTGCAGAGGAGAACAGACAGCGCTAGAAAGCCGTAAAACCTGTTTTTTTTACATATCTCCGACATTTTGAAAAATTAAAAAAATCTGGCTCTACAAAAAAATTATATATAATTTTCGAACCTGCTCACAAATTTTCACGAGAATTGGTTGAGAAATGCGACCTATAGAAGAGAACATACAGACATACGAAAGTATTTTTGCCCAAGCTGAAGCAGAGACGCTTCTCGAGTCTGCTTCTGACTACCTATCTTAATGCATATTGAATTGTATGTTTTTATTTTATTTTTATTTATTGTAACAGCCTAGACTGAATAACAAGTTCAAACTTTGAATTTAGCTTAAAATCTGTAAATTGATTAAGAAATTTGAAACTCATTAAGAAATGAGCTAAGTCAATAATGTTATTTATTTGTTAATCTTTGTTAATATAAAGTCTGGAAACGATATACATATTTGTAAATATCGTTCCATCTGATTGATAAAGCTGACAAGTTTTTTGCGCCCATTTTTCTTGTCAGTTAAAAGACGTCATAATGGGTGGCAGGGTAAAAGAATTGACGATTTAAAAATGCTTATTATGTGAGCTTATTTAAATAAAATATATTTCACTTTCACTTTCACTTTCACTTTCACTTCGCTCGCACTTCGTGCTCGCTCGGTCAATAAAACAGTGATTTCAAATATTTTAAATAAAAGTTTTAATTTTACATATTTGGCTTCATAAGTATATTAGGTACCAAACACCCTGTATAGAACGTACATAAAAGTTTTTTTTAAACAAAACCTCCTTCAACAACCTAGTTACTTAAGAAAATACCAAAATCGCTAAAAGCACCTATTATATTTGAAGAGTTCCTTAGATTTCTCCAGAATCCCATCATCAGATCCTGACCTTATGACAATGGGACCAACTTAGAAACATATGCTTTCAAACAAAATAAGAATATTTCAAATCAGTCCAGCCGTCTTCGACTAATCGAGTGGCATACATAAAAACAAAGATTCCGACGAATTAAGAACCTCCTCCTTTTTTGAAATCGGTTAAAAATTTCTAGCACCGGTCGTCTCCTTCAATAGAACTATCTTGTTTTGCTCCAATAACGTCAGGTTATTACCGCCCTGACCTTAACATCAAAGGATCTTATACCCATATGATAAGATTCAATTTAGCTTAACTGTGTAATACCTGGATTGCCACTGACATACTAGTAACCTTTTGAAACATTTCATATAAGTACCCCAGCTCAGGCGCTTATTAAATGCTAACACATTGAAGATATCTATCTAGATTTCTAGACTTGATAAGTTGACAGACACATAAGAGTGGCATCATAAATAATTATAAAATACTGAAAATTTAAACTGAGTAGTAATATTTACAGATCTACATCTTTGAAAAATTTTCATAAGTTATGCAATATTATTGCAAAGTAATACGTTTGCATAAATAATGATATCTCTGTTTAGTATCAAACATTTTTAAATAAGTGATTGTTAAAATGTTTTATTTACTTCCTTAAAAGTATCAAAGGAGCAATCAGCTCGTCTTAGATTGCGTGATTTACATAATCGGCCACACGACTATGCGATGCGATCACGCGATTCAAATGGTAAATAAACGATGTTTCCATGATCTGAAGATAGTACGAACACACGATCAAACAAACTGATCTAACTGAAATTCATGCAAGACGGGCCCAGTGTTAAGTAAGTAATCACTAATATGGCGCAGTGGAAACCCTGAATTTCACTTTCGGAGCTCCGAAAATATTACTAACAAGAAAATTGCAATCTTCTGCAAGCTTGAAACGCCATCGGATATGATCATTCTTAAAAATGATGATATGGTTATCATCTACAAATATACCGATTCAATTAATTTTAAAATTTTAGATTTTTGCATTCACAATGCTATTTTTATATTAAGATGAATAAATAATGAAAAATATTAGAAAAAATCGGCTCACCCGTAGCAACTTAGACGGGATTAGATCAATTAATTTATTTTTATTATAGGGATAACAATCAGTTACAATATTTGTATTAACTAATTAAAAGTAATCATATAGTACACCACATTAAATAAGATAATACTGTAACCCATAAAATTATCCACAGATTAGCAACAGAATAAAACAAGTAAACTAGAGTGTCTTGTTGAATCCAGTTAGATAAATAAAATATCTACTTTTACTATGTATACTTACATAAAAAATAGAGAAAAACTTAATGTTAAAAAAAGAAACAAAAACTACCTAACATAACTACTTATTACATAATATCATGCATTCTTTATGTTAAAACAACAAAAAAAACCGGGCAAGAGCGTGTCGGGCCACGCGCCGTAGGGTTCCGTAGTTACCTTATACCATACGATATTTAATATTACCACTATTATTTTTCGTCTGCAAATATAACTTTATTTTTCACAGTGTTGGTATGAATGACAAAGTTATATTTGCGGTTTTGGAAAATGTGCTATATCTCGTAAACTAATTATTATATCTCGTTCAAACCAATTTTCGTTGAAAATGTTTATTAAGATCTACAGCATATTTTTTTTTTTAGATTTTCACTCGCTATTTCAAAAGTTAGAGGGGGGGACACACATTTTACCACTTTGGCAGTGTTTATCTTTCAAACGGTTGACTTTGAATAAAATTCGTCTTAAAAACCTCAATGTATTTTTTGAAGACCTATCTATAGATACCCCGCACGTATTGGTTTGAACAAAAATTTTTTTTCCGTTTCAGTTTCATGTATGGGGAGCCCCCCCTTAATCTATATTTTTTTTTATTTTTGTGTTAAATTCGTTAAGCGGTTAACAGAATACATCTACCTACCAAGTTTCAACTGTGTAATCCTAATACTTTCGGAACAAAGTGGCTGTGACATACAGACAGACAGACAAACATGACGAATCTATAAGGGTTCCGTTTTTGCCATTTAGGCTACGGAACCCTAAAAAAGGAGTAATATAAAAAATATTACATCTACCTCTACATCCTCAGTTTTAAGTAAGTACCTACTAATGTCTGGAATCTGAAGATTAATTCCGTAGCGGCCAATTTACTTAGCTGGTTATGACAACGCAGGATAATAATACCCTTATTAGTTGTCATGGTTATGTAAATCTTAATCCTCAAGGTGTAGACGTGAAAGTCCCTTAAAATGTCCAAATACCCGAAGTTAGCAGCGGATTAATAAGCTCACAGCCCAAATTGGTCGCTGCTGGGAAGCCGAGCAAAGGTCTTTTCATCGTAACAAATAATTGGCACAGGTTTAAGAGCATTTAATTTAAAATTTAACTAACATACTTATATGATATTTACACGGGTTGACTTGAAAGGTGACTTGTTGATCGATTATAGTCAATTAGCACTTTATTGTATATATTTTTTTCTGTTTAATATTATCAATATGTATGGCACTTCTTAATCAAAACATAAAATTAATATAACCTTGTTTCGATTTCTCACTTTTTTTTTTGCAATCATTTTGCTTTCTATAGTCAGTAGTTTTGTAAGTAAAGGCCTATGAAAAGCTTTTGGATATTAGTTTTCAATTCATTGCCTTAGGATGGGTAGCCTAAGTATGTCCTGCTCTCTTTAATCATTTCTGCGGTGGTGTCGTGTGGGGCGGGTCGTTACAGTCCCTCAAATATGGTTAAGCGAGGCGATGGCTGGTCAATGCGTCATGCTCGAGAACGGGTGCTGCCAGTGGGAATGGGTCTGCTTCTGAGTACCTATCTTAACGCATATTGAATTGTAATTTTTTTTTATGTCTTTTTGCCTACTTAGGTGCACTTTCGAGTAGCAGACAGAGTGATTTCTTAACTAGTTGAAAGTTATGTACCTATCCGTTATGTAGTAGGTATTTAATTTCAACCTACTTACCCTTTGTGTGCAAACTTTTGGAATTGGAAAATGACCTCACTTTAAATGTGGAGCTCATTTTTCAATGTTAACGACTGTATGAAATATACAAGAAGAAAAAAGCAGCTCTTGACGAGTTTCTTGCCGGTTCTTCTCGTTACAAGGTCTTCCGAATAGGGTTTGCGAACCGATGGCGTAGCTTCTATGACATTCACAAGTGCTAGTGATGTACAAGCCTCGAGTCCTCCGAGTCCTTTTGTCCAGAGCTCGGAGTCGTTTTACAGGGCTCGCCTCGTTTGTACGAAGCTCGACGACTCTGGAGTCTTTTTTAGCGCTCGAGTCTTTTTCAGAGCTCGGCCGACTTCGAGCCATTTTCACGGCTCGAGCCTTTTTGGAGAGCTCGGTCGATCTCGAGGCTTTTTCACGACTCGAGTCTTTTTCGGCGCACTAGTTGTGATAGGCTGCTGATGAATGAGGATAAGTAGAGCTAAAGCACAATAGATTAAGCATCTACGGTGCTCTTTATAACATAAGCCATTTATCTATTTGAGTTCTAATTTTGAAGACTAGATTCAGATTTTCAGGGCTCTGTGAGCTCGATAGGCTCGGCTTTAATATCTCCGTAAATGATAATATTGTAAATACTATTATTTACGGAAATATTAAAGTCATAAACATGAACTCGAAGCTTTTTATGAAGCTCGCGTTCATTTTAAGACTCGAGCTTTTTTGAAGGCTCGAGCTTTTTAATAGGTTCGTGGCTCATAGAGCTCGTTTTTCGGCTAGGCTCGGGCTTACGAGCCTACTGAGCTCACCGAGTCCTGACAATCCGAGTCGAGTCTTCAAAAGTATCCTTACTTATATTATAAACTAGCGGCCGCCCGCGACTTCGACTGCATGGCAAGGTTTTTTGCTATCCCTCGGGAACTATACTTTTTTTCGGGATGAAAGGTACCCTATGTCCTTCTCTGTACCACTGACAACGTGTATGCAAAATTTCATGATGATCGGTTCAGTAGTTAGGACGTGAAGGCGTAACAAACAAACAAATAAACAAACCCGGACTTTCGCATTTATAATATTAGTAAGGATGCGAAAGTCCGTTTGTTTGTTTGTTTGTTACGCCTTCACGTCTTAACTACTGAACCGATCATCATGAAATTTTACACACACGTTGTCAGGGTTACAGAAAAAGACATAGGGTACCTTTCATCCCGAAATAAGTATTGTTCCCGAAGGGTAGCAAAAAAACTTATCACGCAGACGAAGTCGCGGGCGGCCGCTAGTTGTAAATATTACTAAGCACTGCTCGAACATATCATGTCTTATTATAATAGTTTATAACCAAATTATTTATTTTCGTCCAATATGGCGGTTGCCTAAGGTAAAAATATAAGATTTAGGTCGACATACTAATTTTCACACCTTCTGACCGTATGTGCAAAGATTATTTAAGGCGCTGTAGGTAGTGAATGTGGCGCCCCCACTACATTTATTTTTATTACTCGTAAACCAAGTCAATATTTAAAAAAAGCACAAGTAATAATCTCTTAAATTGTGTCTAATAATTTTTGAATAACTCTTCAACAGTTGTCATTCATTCTGTAAGTTTTAAAATCCATAATTGCCAAAAGTGGCCACTTTGAGCTAAAATGGATTTTAAAACTTACAGAAAGAATGAAAACTGTTGAAGAGTTATTCAAAAAATACTAGACACAATTTAAGAGATTTATACTTGTGCTTTTTTTAAATATTGACTTGGTTTACGAGTAATAAAAATAAATGTAGTGGGGGCGCCACATTCACTACCACCGCGCCTTAAACACCGTGGATATGGTTGACAAACAGCAAATAAAAACATGCCCATAAACAAGAATTAATTCAGATTAAAAAGAAACGTTGTTACCAACTTAAATGTTTTGATATCTCTGAAAAAGTTGAATTTGTATATTTATTTCATGTCTTGTAATTTTCCCGTTGTGGTAGTCTTGTGAAATCATAATTAGGTACGTAGGTTTCTAATCTGAGTTAACGATATCAAAACCTTGAACGTCTAAGAGATTATCTAAAAGGTCGTCTTTCTACATCGGAATCGAGCCCTATGAGCTTTAAGACTTTTGGCAACACAGGTCTAAAATGAGAATCAGCAACAGGTTTGAATCAAATAGTTTTATTGGTATAATATAAAAACATATTCATAGTTATGAAACTTAGTGAAAGTTTCTTTTTTGAAATGCGTTTAGAAATGGTTGAGTTATAAGGGTTTTGAAGGAATTGCCAAGCTCAATGCAATATGTGCTTTATCAAGTACGACATAAGGTTCGTGTGCGTCTTGAAAAGGTTATAAGGACCTCCCAAAATAAAAAGTGTTTTAGCACGTTTTAGCTCCTATAACTTCAATTTCTTCACAGTTAATCATGTGGTGGCATAAGCTTTCTGATAAACCACTAAACAAAAATCGTTACTGATCCTCATTACTGAAAACTCTTTTGTAATTTCCAAGTTTAATTGATAGTGAGCATGTTCTTAGGTCGGCATCCGTGGGATTAAATTTGTTTTATTCATTACTTAAATATATACCTAGGTATACCTATGTTTAATTTTCACTCATTTTGGCACTTTTCTCCATGTTGCTTTGCTTGCTATAGCAAGTGTGAGTGAAAATTAAATATTTCATCAGCTCATTTGTATGTTTTTAGAGTTGTTTTTATTGTTATACCAAAATAAGCGAACACCAAATATGGGCGTAATTAAATTTCTAACAACTCGTACCAACATAGTCCCAAAAGTTTTACCTAGCTGAATTCCCAACTAGCGAGTACCAAAGTGAGCACAAAGGCTAATAAAATAAGATATTACCATTTCAGACAGAAACTGAATGAGCCGAGGAGTCAACAAGGAGGTTGTTAAAAACATTGGCTTCCTTTGTGTTGCGGGAAGTAATGGGGAATCTGCACGTATCTACGCTGAGGACCATTAGGCCAAATGCGTTGGGAGGAAGCGAATGGCGAAAGTAGTCACGGCTCCTAATGATTCGGTGAGTAGACTTAACATAAAATATGATGGCTGAAATACTTGTGTGCTCGATATTACACTTCACGTGAAGTATTGCGTTAATGCGCGCGTTGCGGAGTCATGGTGGAATTATTTATTCAGATTAAAAAGGATTGAATACAAATATCTGTTTAATCATAAATATTTTTTGTACCAAAGTAAAGTAATTTGTACAAATGGCTTGGCTGAATCAGAATTAAATAATGAATGCTGATTCTCCTTTTGCTGTATAAAAGCAAACGTGCTTTCAAGCCACACCCAATTTTGTACCCGTTGGAGGTGATTAGTACAAAAATATGACCAAACTTTACTTACCACGCATACCATAGACTACGCTTACGCATTTTGTATCTGTTTCAATTACTTACCATACCACGCATATAAATATGATACAATAGACTACGGTTACGCATTTTGTACTTATTTCATTTACTTACCAAGCATATAAATATAATACCATAGACTACGCTTACGCATTTTGTGTACCTATTCCATTTACTTACCATGCATATAAATAATAATAACCATAGACCACGCTTACACATTTTGTACCTGTTTCATTTAGTTACCACAGATATAGATGTGATACCATAGACTACGCTTACGCATTTTGTACGTATTCCATTTACTTACCATTACCATGCATATAAATATGATACCATTGACTACGCTTACACATTTTGTACTTATTTCATATAGGTACTTACCACGCATATAAATATGATAACATAGACTACGGTTACGCATTTTGTATCTATTTCATTTACTTACCACGCATATACATATACATATGATACCATAGACTACGCTTACGCATTTTGTGTACCTATTCCATTTACTTACCATGCATATAAATAATAATAACCATAGAACACGCTTACACATTTTGTACCTGTTTAATTTGGTACTTACCACGCATATAAATATGATACCATAGACTACGCTTAAGCATTTTGTATCTATTTCATATTATATAGAACTAATTGACTTGATTTTGACTTTGCCATGTCTTAACAATTAACGATACATAAAGAGCTTCTGGTCACTCCATGCATGCTGCACTGCAACACGACTGCAAACGGGTAACTTCATTCAAATGTGTAAATTATTTAGTATAACTCCACAAAATATGGTATAACGAGTACTATCATATATTCTGTGATATAACTGAGTAGGCGCAAATGAGGATTTCAAAATTCTGACAAAACTTGTAAATTGTAGAAGTTACTGTTTAATGAAAGTATATTTACCCATTTGGCGTATCCGCGGACGGGCGCTTTTTTGTAGCTGCGATAATCGCGGCGTTAATCGCGGCGATAGTCGCCCGCGAAATGACACGACAAAATATGTTTTAAGTATTTAGCCAGCGACAAAAAAGCGCCGCGATTAACGCCGCGTTTAAGTATCGCAACTATAAAAAGTAGCTCGTGGGCGTTTACGTATTGAACTCTGTATGTTCTATTCTCAGCGATAAAAAATAGCTCAGCGATTAATCGCCCGTTATTTCAGCGGGGACGCTCATACTCGACAAGACATAATTTTCAAGTGTACGGCATAAAAGCTTAGTTCATGTTTTTTTTTATGAAAGTTTATCCAAGCGCTAACTGTCGTAATTATCGCATATTAGTGTGTGGCCTAATTTTGTAAGTAGAAACATAATTATAAATACTTGTTATTTACGTTTATCGTTAGTTTCTACTATGAAAATATCATCGTTATTTCACTAACGACTTTTCTCGCACGGTGAAAATTTACTATATAAATGGCAATGCGGCCTGACTAAACTCGGCCGTGTAAATGCACGTTGTGACTCAAGCCACCACCACAGTCAATTAAAATCGACCCGTGTAAATCCCACATTAACTAGTGCCTACGAGAGCTGTAGACCTCGCGTTAAAAAGTAGCTCAAATTGTACGTTGTTATTGTTAAAAAAACAAATAATATTCGTATTCCTAAGTTCTGTCACAACCTTCTTCTTCTTCTATTTTTATTTTGGCAACCTACTTTCCTCTTGGAAGTAATTTATGCCAGTGTCAAGTGTTTAATAGTTCAGTGATAGGTATTGTTTGTTTACATTAGAATGCGGGTGCATCACATTCATTATTTTTTTCAAATGTCGAATATCGACGAAATGTTTTGATTGATTTTTAACTACCAAACTTCTGAGTCTTCTAAAAAAAAACAAAATTTGCTTTGCACTGCTAACAAAAAGTTATTAAACAGATTTTTTTATCAATTCATTTTTTGATTTGTTTTTTAAATGGCGGAGATATGTTAAGGCGAGGTCCACTACAACTCACAGAGCCACTAATTACCTATTTATTGATTGACTGAAAATAAAGTGGTAATGTAATGTAATGTTACCATTGCTAATTATAATTATATCGGGTCATTTTGAACATACCTACCATCCAAATTTTGAGGATGTGTTCAGTCCATGAAACTGAACAAAATATGTAAAATAAAAATCGACTTTCCATACAAATCAAAGAGATCACGTGATCAATTTAGTGGGATGACCAAAATTTTGTGGTGAAATTTGACCCATGTTTATTTCGTTTCATGGACTGGACACATCCTTAAAATTTGGATGGTAAGTTCAAAATGACCCGGTATAATGACTTGAAATAAAACGGTAATATTAAAATGGTAGAGCTTATTACCAGTATTGACACATTCGAGTTGTTTTAGAAATATGGATCATACAAAAACTGAACCAAAAGAACGTGAAATAAATTATCATACCGATATTTCACTATCACTACACATCTGAAACGTATGAATATTTCAGCAACCTATTCGGTTTTGTCGAAAATAAAGTGAAATAAAACAAATTAGTAATTAAAATTCAATAGGAAATATGCATCAATTTTTTTTTTATCAAAATCAAAAGTATAATGCGTGAGAAAATTAACTGTAATATTAAAATGTTTTTCTTACGTTTTTTTCTCGCGATATAGTTATTTGAAGTTAGCACGCAGCAGCTACCGCCGAAAACGCTCCATACAAAACGGACATGATATGTCACGTTTCAGGCGCGCGTTTACTATGGAGATAGCCAAGAATTTTCATTTTTTTTCAATTATCTCCCTAAATTTTCCCTGATTTCATCGTGTGATAAAAATAAAATAATACATTATTATTTTTTATTTTTATGTTCCATCATGTTTTTATACGTGTCCGAAGCGATCAAGCTCAAATTTATCAAAATCGGTGACTTATGCATATTCCCTATTGATAAATCAACTATAAAAAATCCTAATAGTCCATCCATACACTCACTTATTACCGAAGTACCTACTAGTCGCTAATAAAACCAATAGCAACAATTGAATTATCAATGTAACAAATAATAGAATTAAATAACATCACTCTTAGAACTCACCCATTAGTCGGCGTAAAAATCCGTCATTACATTTCCATGCCCAAACTTGAAACAAACAGTTACAAAACTTTTCAAATGCACAAAACTCTGTCACGGCACTGAGTAAACTGCACAAATTGCATCCAATTTTCGTCCGGAGCACGGCTCACTTTTGCGCTTAGTTCGTAAGTTCCGTAAAGTTTGCGCGGCGGCGCTGCCTCGTCGCGGGCCGTGCGGGCGTCTCGGCAGACTGCGCGAGAATGGACCTCCGTACTTCGGAGCTTTTTGTGCTTACGGATTGAGTCGGTTGTCCGCCGTTCCGCCTTCGGAACTCCCACCGATCGTATCAACCCCTTTTACCATTTTTTCTGTATTCAATGACAGTAATTACTTGTGCTCTTCGACACGCGGACAAACGCCGATAAGGTAACTAAATTGATACTTTTTTCGTTACATCTGTGACTCTAAAAGTAATTAACCTATAAAGCGCAATAAATATTAGAACTCGGACTTAACTTTAGTCCGGGCCAACACAGTTTCTAGATTTCTGGAATAATAATAAAAACTAAAATACAAAAAAAAACGTCGGGGAAATCAATAATCAAACCAAATACCAACTAATTACCAAAGTACTTTCAATAAAACCGTGTTAGTATCCGTTAAAAAATGTTTTATTTCATTAAAAAAAAGTTGTTTCATTTTAAATAAACCAGAAGATAAAGTACTTTAAGTGCACTAAGCAAACAATCAAATCATTAAATTCAATAATACATTTAATAATGTATTATTGAATCAAAATCAAATTGAATAATACATTTAATAATTGATTTGATTGTTGAATTGTTTGAATAACTCTAATGAGTTATTCATAATGTGGATCATAGTATGTTTTTTTTTAATCTTGTTTAATTTTTTTTTTAATGTTACGCTATTTAGATTTTAATTCTGTAAATGTCGGTCAGCATGGCTTAAAGTGCTGCTTTCAACCCACAGACCATTTAATATAATTTCAACAGTCCCACCTGTCCTATCATGGGACTGGGTCAACGGGACTAGTGGGACAGACAGGAATATTTGTTACTATAACTACAAATGAAGCATGCTACCTTTACTACCAAACCAAAACGTGTCAAAAATTATCAAAAATGTCACAAACGTGTTGTCTATAGCTCTACCTACAGAGCCAAATATTGGTAAAGAATACCTCTATGTCATGTGACTGTATTTAGCCAAACCTATAACCCCTTTTATAGTAAGGCATATAGATACGTTATCGCTGAAACTCGAATAGGGATGTTGACTTATGAATAAAAGAACGAAATACTAATAAAAATCGTTAACATATCAAACTTTTGGAGTAGCTGAATACCTTTTGGTTTTATATATTGCGTATTATTTGTTTTATGACCCTTCAAAGTTGGGTGGACAAGTCCATTTAAAAAGTATAAAATTTGTTAAAATTAATAATACATTTAATTAGTCCGTAAAATGTATAGCAAATTTGTCAAAGAAACCATTTTGATAAACACAATCCTACTAATATTATAAATGTGAAAGTTTGTGGGTTTGGATGTTTAGATGTTTGAATGTTTGTTCCTCAATCACGCAAAAACTACTGAACGGATTTGGTTGAAATTTGGCACATAGATAGTAGATAGCCTAGATTAAAGCATAGGATTAAGCACTTTTTATCCCGATATTCCTACGGGAACGGGAACCACGCGGGTGAAACCGCGGACGGCCGCTAGTATTTAATATAGCTGCCGAACAAATTTCCTACGCGTTGCATACAACGTAGGAAGGCGTGACGTCATAACTTGGTAGCCGTTAGTATAGAGCGTTTTCGGGTGAGTCCAATTTGTGCATTTCAAACTGTGATATCTCGGACAGTTTTCATGCTAGCGAAATAATTCTAATACAAATGTTCCTTTTTTTTGAGGGGTAATTAATGTAACATAAAATATAAAAATAGTCAAAATGCCTATTCATTAGGTATCAAATCGGATACAAAACAGATCCTCATTAATTATTAAGGTCTGTTAAAAGCCAGTACCTATTTGAGAAGTTGACGAACTTCCAGACTGATATGTAATTTTGTTCAATGTGTCAAGAAAAGGATTATGCCGATTTTACTATACAAGTTAGGCCATGATGCGCTTTGATGAATTACCAAAATACTATAGTAATTTTATAGTGATTGCGTGGGAAGAATATCATTAAAATATAATGCGGGAAAAAAGAGAAATCTCAATCTCAAGGAGGCGTTTGGGGTTATATTTGTTTGACATTTTCCTACTATATGACATTTTGTTATCTACCCCTTTTTGACATGACATGAGTCTGTCACAGATATGTATGGTTGATCGGCATGATCCTTTACGTGATTAATTTTGATCAGTAAGTAAATAATGTATTGGCTTTCTGAGCCATATCTGTGAAGAAAATGCCTCACGACGTAGTTATCCATAATTATCAGGAAAAAACAATTCAGTGCAAATAATTGCTACTAAAGTTAGTACAGATTCGAAGGCTACCGGAACCGGAAACTAGAACAGTTTTGCCGCTATTTACGGCTGAGAAGGGATCGGCTTCGAACCGAGATCCAGCAGGAATCATACACAAATATTCAAATTAAGGGTTCGATTTAGAATTGCCACTTTAGTGTGTACCTATATGTGCCGCTGGGGAATTTCGTATTCTCGCCAAGAGCGGGGTAAAGTAGCACGTTATAACTATTTATTATTATAATAAAAGGTTTATTCTAATGCAACTAAATACAGAATTAATAATAATGTTAGCTATATATCCCTATTCCTGCACTCATATTAGGTAGTTGATTGCGATACTAAACTTGTAATTCTGTGGGTTAGTTTTAAAGGTTTCTGATATGGTTAACAGAACTAGATAATTTTATAAAAATGTTGTTTACTTTCATTATTTCAAAATTAAACCAGAAGAAGTGCTATTCATGTATCTTATACTTGTGATAAGAATCTCATTTTTTGCGAATCGGCTATTTTGCGTTTCTGATATTATGCGCCTAAAGGGATACGTAGGTATGTGTATTCGTTCATCAACTTAAAAATTTTACTCACTTATGATGACAATTTAAAACGTCTGTCTAATGCATACATCTTTTTTATACATTTCTTTGAGCCGATATATCGCTAATACTTTCTATCGTCATTAAAAATATTCCAATTATACAATGCATGCATTATTTAAGCAGGAGGATATTATTGTGTGGTAGTCCGTCATTTTGTTTTGGTGAAATACCGTTTTCCTTCAAAGCATCAAGCTTTTCCCGATGTCATTACGAAGGGCCGGTGGACGTGCGTGGAATATGTCTCAAAACGCGACATACTTACCGACATATAATATTACATACAAACCAGACTCGTACATCCGTCACATCACATACAATCGTACGTAAGGTGTGTAAACAAATAGCCAATTTAACGATGATATTTAAATGAAACGTGAATATGTATGTATTTTTAACCGACTTCAAAAATTTGAAAAGGAGGAGGTTATCTATTCTTCGCGTATAAATCGATGAATTAATACACGTCTATTAATTGAAGTCGGGTGGGGCTTTTAGAATATAAACAAAAGTAAAAAAAATACTTTCAGCTCCACCCGACTTCAATAGACGTGTATTAATTAATCGATTTGAACATTATTTCTTGCGTTTTATAGAGCTGTTTTTTTAAGGTTTTGCTTTTTTTAAAAAGCTTTTTTTAGTATATGAAGCCTAGTACAAAAAAAATACAATAATAAATACGATACTAACTGCTTAAAATCACTACAGAGACCTCTATTTGTAAAACAATAACGAACTTATTGCTTTCCTAAAATGAATGGATTTTTACGTACATCCTGAGGCGGTATTAAGATTTTTTGTAGTACACGTATATTGTAACATTTAGTTTGAATAAATAACTTTCGCTGTTGCGTGAATCTGTTGTTTGATTTATCTAATCGACACGGACTTTATTTGGGATTTATTCATACGCAAATAAATTTTAATTCTTAGCGAAAGCTTTAGTTTAGTACATCTTTACATAGTAAAGTTTATCGTCGATTTAGCATAGTCTATTGGCTACATGGCCTTAGTGGAAATATTTTTCCACTTACCAAACCCCTTGATGTCAAACACGTACGAAAAGTTCTACTAGATTCTCCGACTCCGAAAATAAATAATGTGTTCACACCTGAACCACAGAATAACTCCTGAACTTCATAATATTCCTAACGTGATTTATTATTATCTTCCAAAGCTCGCGGTAAAAATTCCATACAAAGCTTTTTATTTATATTGCATAATTAAACACCGAGTCGGATACTAAAAAAGAGGACATATTTATAATCTTTTTATAACCATGCCGGGGTTCAACCGAAAAGACATTTCTCTTCCACAGTCGAAGAATTAATTAGCTTGTTAAGTAAATTAATCACTTGTTAGAATGTAAAATGCAGTGAAATAAAAACAAAAGCGTCTTTTAGAGAATGTTTATTAGATTCTTCATTTTAAGTAGTTATTCACATTTAATTAATTATGGCTATGATTAACTTATCCATCTTTTTATTTTAAGTAAGTAGTTATCGTCTTTACATAAAGTGTATGTATTGTACATTTTTGTATTTAATTATCACTTTTTTTAATTTAAATCCTACCTTGTTTTCCTATCCATGTGAAAGTTTGGATATTTGAATGTTTAGTTTTTTGGAAGTTTGTTACTCAATCACACAAAACGGGTCAACGGATTTGCATGAATATACACTCAAATATATTAGTTTACAGCTTAGATTAAAATATATATAGGATACTTTTTATCCCGGCCAAAGGTTTTCTAGGGATAGTCCGAATGTACTCCAAGTACTCCACGACGAAGTAGCGGGAGGAAGCTAGTAAATTTTATTTATTTGATTTCTAAATGAAAAGTAAACTAATTTATACTTACCCCGAAACATATTTTTAGGACTTTTGGTGGATAGCAATGTTTCCTATTAAACGCAATTTCCAAAAACCAAATTGTGCATGATACTAACATGTAAAGTTAAAAAAAATCAAATCTAACTTAGATTGAATCACTGGATTACTATCGAACTACTTAGTTTCAAAA
This sequence comes from Agriphila tristella, assembly GCA_928269145.1. Taxonomy (NCBI): domain Eukaryota; kingdom Metazoa; phylum Arthropoda; class Insecta; order Lepidoptera; family Crambidae; genus Agriphila; species Agriphila tristella. Next base: position 18,438,322 of record OV743439.1, on the reverse strand, counting down.
CAACAAAGACTGACCTATTAATAGGGTAAAGATATATATGTCACCGGTAATGTATGAAAAGCAGGCATTGTATACAATGCCTGGCCCTTTTAGGCAATGTATGAAATAGAATGAAAATTATTGTCTATTTCACACATTACCTAGGCATTCTATACAATGCCTAGGCATTGTATACAATGCCTGCTGGTCCACCGGCAATGTGTAAAATAAAAAGATTTTGATCGAGGGGGGCCTCGAGGGGGGCTCGAGGGGGGCTTGAGGGTGCTCGAGGGGGGTCCGAGGGGGCGAGGGGGGGGGGCGAGGGGGCGGCTAATTGAGTTTGGAACCGAACCTGCTTTACTCCTGTAGGTCCCGGGTTAGGTTAGAAATTTAAGGCGAGCGCGTAGCGCAGCGGAGCGTGAGCCTTAAATTTCGAGGTTATTTTTTTATAACAGACAACAGAAATAAACTTATTTTACACATTGCCGGTGGACCACCAGGCATTGTATACAATGCCTAGGCAATGTATAAATGAATATCATTTCATACATTGCGTGATCGTTTCAGGCATTGTATACAATGCCGGAGAATACACATTGCCGGTAACATATACATTATAATTATGGTAGTTAAGTAAATATTGATATTGTGTAAAATTGAAAGTCAAATTGCTAAATGAGGCGAGTTTCATTAACTTACTGCTTCTGCATAAAATTATTTTATATATGTAGGTACTTATATAAATTATAAATTCCGATCCTTTTTTTGGAATTCAACTTTTAATCGACACACAAGCTATTTATTATCATTAAAATCACTATCTAGTCTGTCTACAGTAACTTGACCTGAGAAATATGCTACAAATTAGGGACGCGCGGCGCGCCGATCCGATTCGATCCTTTGAAAGTTCGGATCGGCAGGCATACGATCCGGCGATTTTCGGATCGGATCGAGGTCATACGATTTTTTGCCGGATCGATACAAAACTTGAAAGATCGGATCGCTTGGATCGCATGAATTAAAATGCGGTTTGTTTACAAAAAATGGGTAAGTTCTTAGGTTTATTTTTTACGAAATTTATCTTTGTGTACATTTTAGATCTTGGTCAAAGACTGGTGCCTATAAAATATCTACTTAACTATAGTTACACACCTGTCTTCGATCGAAGTATAAACTTTCGAGAAATACCTGTATGTCTTTTCTGAGTACAACCTATTTAACACTGTTTTTCTTTTAATCCTTCAAGATATTTGTTTACAAGTTATACATGGGTTTACCTTAATTAAGATGTAAAATTAAATAATTGTTACTTATTTGCATCCGATTCGGATCGATTTTCTGAAGATAGGATCGACGGCATGCAATCGGATCGTGGCATTACGATCCGAAAAATCGGATCGACAACCCCGGATCGCGCATCCCTACTACAAATTCTCAATCCTTTAATTTAAGATGTAATGCCTTTACTAGTCTGTGGCTTTATGTCGCCCGTGCCACAGTATAGTAATGGGGACGGGTGCCCAACAGCCCGAGCGCATTAACTGCAACTTAACGACCGGAAAATTGTTGTTTGTTATGCTATTTACAAAACAAAAATGCGCATAAAACAACACTGTTATTACTTTATGCTATTGTTCCAAAGCATAATAGGTACGACAAAACGTCTTTTACATTAATTATGTAAAGTGAGTACGTAGCTTCGTTATCCTACTAATTTTATAAATGTGTAAGTTTGTGGGTTTGGATGTTTGTTCTTCAAACAACGCAAAAACTACTTAACGAATTTGGTTGAAATTTAGCATACACATAGTAGATAGCCTAGATTAAAACATAAAATACTTTTTATCGCGATATTACCACGGGAACGGGAACCATGCGGGTAAAACCGCGGGCGGCCGCTAGTATTTTATACGTCCTTTTTCTTATTTCAAATTAACTTGGTCAAATATTTTTTCTGCTTTATTTGTATATGGATTTACTTCGAAAACGAATAGATACTATTCATTTGTAGAGCTACCTTTGCTTATTTATTTAATCACCAAACCCAGAAGGAAAGTATAATTAATTAATATGCTTTTTGATGATTCTCTTAAATTGACAAATCCAAACTGCCAGTTACTTTTTTACCATGTTGCAGTCAAACCAAAATTGAGATACGATATTCAACCAGCTGAAAAATGATATTGTTCGGAGTACCATCACGGCAGAACAAGAAATTAGAGTGAGTTCGATCGTTCCCTACTAACTTTTTTACAAATCTTTTGTTTCGGTGAATATTGAGTGAGGAATAATTTAAACAAAGGACTAAAAATGTAATGAAAAGAAACATGATAACCAGCACTCAGATATTGCCATAATAATACGGATTCGATGATGCTCTGATAGACAATGCGGAATGTCTGAAAAAATCAAATTGACTGAAAATTTTTATAATAATAAAGCTCCCTTATTAGTAGAAAAAACTTGTACCTACGCATGTAAAAAATATAAATACAAGCCAGAGAAGAGCGAAAAACGATTTTGTATTATAAGAATTAACTTCATATCATTTTAAGTTGCTTTCTTGCCAGTGTAATCCAGTTGGAGTAATACTTGAAGCAACAAGTAACGGTTTACATAAGTATGCAGTATCTGCTCAAACATTCAACGCATTACTTGAGCGAGAAGTAATTATAAGCCCCTGAGCTTTAGGAAACAACAATCGTAACTCTTCGGGACACAACTTATATTTTTGCAGGCATCCTGCAAGCGAAACTTTGACTTTATTAGTCGCGAAGTTTCTTCGAACTTAAGTATATCCCAGCGGCTCGCGCATAAACATGCATTATTATGAATTCATATTCCCATTAGGTCTGAAACAGATGCCTTGACCTAATTAGTCCTAGAAATTAGGTCTCGTATTCTGCCAAAAGAAATTCTCATTGCTTTAGTCGTCCTAGTTGCTGTAGTTGCACTGAAACTGAATAATTGAATAGAGTTAATATGGATAATAACAGTGTTTGCTCTTGAGTCAAAGTTACAATTGATTTCCACTTAATTGCATTGGGTGATACAATTCAGAGTAAAATGGATTGCGAAATAAAATGTACATGAACTCATTTCCGAACGGTCGATCCCCTCTCGCAGTTTTTATCATCACAAAGGCAATTTCCATCAAAATGCACGAATTTGGTCCTTGGAGCGTGAAGCTGCCGAGCCACCCCGCCACTACCTATACGCCGCGCCGTATGTGCTCGTAAACAATACGTCCCACCTACGCTTTCAACATGAATAAACGTACCATCATAAGGGTTATTAAACATGCTAAAACATCAATTAGATTTGTAAAATTCAAACTTAGATTAGTCACTCAAAAGAATAAATTGAGAATTATATTGAAAGTATGCAGATATGAAAGCGCAGGACCAATCGTTGGTCGTGGAGATCCTTAGGTGAGGCCTATATATTTAAGTATTGTATAAAAACCAAAATTATAGGGGTAGGTTCGTGTAAGTAATTAAAATTATCACTGGTCATTTCAGCACCTTGGTCATTTTAGCACCTTGGTCCTAACGCCCCGAAAGGAAAAAAATGGTAAAGCTTACATCAATCGAATGCGTTTTTTAAAAGAAGAAGAAAAGTAAAATCATTCAATTAACAGTATTTCAGTGAGTTCTAAAAACATTTGTAGCATTTTATCCCCACAGGATTTCAAAACTCGGTTCGATAGCCTGTTCTATGTATAACATAATCTTAACTCTTGCCAGGAAACTGGCAACTCTTACTAGGAAACTATAATATTAATGTAATATTTATTCCCAGAAGGAAAGAAAAGCCGGTAAAATATTTCCTTCAAGTAAAAATATCGATGAAACAGTTTTTACTTAAACAATCTTAAATTAATAAGTTTAGATACAAGTACCTTCACATATATTTAGAAGCGAGGCATATTTAATACAGCGTAATCTCATCTAACCCATTTATGTTTTAAGCTCTACTAATTCAGCAAACTTGACTGTTTATTGTATTGCTTTGATCCCAAAAGGGGACCCAGATTGTCATTCATCCTGATGTACGTTAGGAAACTTGCCAAGTAGCCAGGGTTGCCACCCGTGCCGATTTTGCCTGGATAGTCCCGATTTTGATGATATTGTCCCGCGTCCCGACGATCCATCGGTTTTGTCCCGATTTTTAATGCATCAAAATCAAAGTGTTGTTAAAAATTTGGTCCAAATATTCAAAAGTATAAAAGACAACAAGTTAAATGCCTTATTTTGCGTTGTGTCCCTTCAAATACACGAGCGAGTATTTTCCCATATGACGCGTAAATGACCTAATGTCAGAAATAGTTGCTCTGTAGATTAAATGAAAGCAGAATTACAAAAGACATGCCTTGTTTGGAATTCGTAAGTAAATATAAAAATGACGCGGAATTAATGAGTACCTACAGTAGTTTTACTGACAGTTTTAATGTTTTCAACGTATACATTTAGAAAATAGACCAAAAAATTTTTCGCGGCTCGAGCTTCGCGCTCGCCCCCGCCCTTGTCTCGACTTTTATGTTCCTAAAGGTGGCAACCCTGCAAGTAGCTACGCGTCTGATGTAGGTACTTGAATTATGCTAAACTTAATCCAATTCAAATAGTCTATAAATACACATTAGAATTAATTTTGGCTAACACTCGGACATTTTATCACGAAAATTATTTTAAGACCTAAAAAAATTAATACAAGCAAGGTAAAAAAGTGAAACACGGTAATTAAAAAGGTAAATGAGAATAAACAGAGAGTTTTCGGAGTGGAGCAAGTTGAAGGACGAATTTATTTGATAAATTGTTTTATTACGACGTGAGCGATGCTATCTGAATAAGTAAGTACTTTTAGATGTTTGATTTTTCATATAATTACTCAGTTTATGCCTTTAGGTAATTACTTAATAACGTTGGGTTCAATTGTAATGTTAGCTGTTAGAATAACCATGATTTATTTAAAAAAAAATTTCCAGAAAAAAAATTCTTTCAGTGTAGCCTTTAAAAAAAAATATGTTACAAAAATATTAACATAAGAAAAATACGTACCTGACAACATCCAATTTTTCTTTCTTACCACATCTCATGTTATCATTATATTTTTTATGTTGAATTTTATTCGAAAACTATTCCGGGTCTATAATTGTATTCTAGGTTCGCGAAACTATTGTACATTCAAGCCAGTTTTTAGAAATTTTCCAAAAAATCACCTATTTTGAAAAATGGTAAAAATTAGAAGTGCCATCTAGCTGCAAATATACATACCAAATAATATACACGAACCCACTATGTGCTTCGAAAAGCTCGTGAGCAGTGTGGGAAAAAGGGGTGGCGACATCTTTTAGATTATTTTTTAAACAACATACAATTCGAGCTATTTTTTAACGCGAGGTCTACAGCTCACGGAGCCACTAGTAAATATACGATATACCATACTTATATTTTTATAATAACAACACAACATCAAACCAGGTAATAACATCAACAGCTGAGTTCACCAAAGCATCGTAAAATTTACCCTGATTTGGATTCCCACCTCAATGTAAAGGGAGTAAACGACAGTACAAACAATTTATCATGATACAAGCTCGCGTGTCAATTCGACGCCCCGTGATAATGCACGTTTAAACAGGCCTAAGTTGAGGGCAAGTGATCCGTACGCATATACAGGGTGGCTTTGACACAGTTTTCGGTAATTTACGTCAACCAATCCGAAGACCATTCTTGATACTTTGAAATAAGAAATACTGAACATCACTTCACAATTTAATGACAAGATAACAACATTTCAGTAGGTACTCTTTTTGTCACAATGACAACAGTCTGAATCAAAAACATTTCACTCAAAAAATAACTAGCGACAGTTAGTCGGCGTGGAAAGTTTTTCATGCTATCACTCGGGAACAGCCCTTTTTTTAGATAAAAGGTACCCTTCTCTGTACCCCTGAGAACGTGTATTCAAAAAACGTGATGGCGTAACCAACAAACAAATAAACAAACAAACGCATTTATAATATTGGTATGCATTAATCGTGCAATATTAAGTGAACTATATTGACAGAGCTCAAAACACACACATGATGTATCGCTTTATAAAATGTTGGTGATACCCGAGAACTTTAAATTCATATTGTGGTACCACAACCACCAAGAAAAAAAAGAAATTAAAGGTAGGTATACCTTTAATTTCTTTATATTTAAGAATATTTTTTTTCATATTTAAGAAACCAAAATCATTAAAAAAGTTTTATTTCATTTTCAATTTAAATATCGTTAACGGAAAATGTCACTCTGTATAGCAGGTAGTAATAATAGTATCGTCGCGTGTGGGTGGCGGCGGGCGGCGGGGCGAGCGCCGCACGCGTGCGCGCCGCCAGGTGGGAACGCAACATCTGCGCGCACGCCGCACCACGCAATATGGCCACCAGTGACCGCATTGCCTTTAAAAAACAAGGCGAGCAAAAAATTTGCATGTGGCTTACCCCAGCAGAGACAGATGGACAAAGAAAGTACAGGTACCGATTTCGAATAAGTTTTTGTTAGGTTCGAAGAAACCCTGTACATTTTTAAGGTAGAGGTGTTTTAAGAAGAATGTACGTTTAATTTTATTTTATTAGACACAACATTCTAAGGCTCTATCACATTATAGATGGCAGTGACTGCACCACAATTGGTGCGGAGGATGCACAATAACGACCTCCCTTACTCTACCTATGCGTGCCCGCAGACTACAGACCAAACTGTCGGCCGATAGTTGGAATCAGTATGAAGAAGTATGCAAATGCGCACGCTACTCGTACAACGGTTTGGTATCGGCCGATTCTTCTTACAAAACCAACTATCGGCCAACAGTTTGGTCTGTAGTCTGCGGGCACGCCAAGGGTCAGGCTAGTAAAAAACAATATCATTAAATTTAAAGGTCACGGTCTAAAAAAGGGAAGAGTTCCACATTAGCCTGAGCTGGTTACCTTAAGAACTAGTACAAACTAAATACTATGATGACATTGATGACACACTGACAAATGTGTAAACTGACTTTGTAGAAGTTCAATCTCATAAAAACTTTCTTAACCCGAGAAAAGTTAATCCAACAACACTCTATTTCCATGAAAAAACTCTATCCAACGTACTTTCACACAAAAAGGCGAAGAAAAAACACGTCACGTTTTATTCGTCAAATAATGTTAATGTTGCGAGTTAGTTTGGCTTGCTTTTACATGAATCCGGTTAAAACTTGCCTACCTATACACAATGGCGCTAACTCGAGCCGAGAGCTAATTACACTTATTCAACGCGTTTCGTATTCCGTAATCAATTTTGGTCGAATCCAGAGAAATATTTGCACGAATATACCACGTTATACGATAAAAGTTAGTCCAGTACCTTTTGGGTTTCAAATGATAAATTATCACCGAAACAAAATGTTTTTTGCACCCAGGGCATGCAGTCTCTACATTAGTTAGCGATAATATCGTTACTAACCGATCGATAACCAAAGCGAAAAAAAACGCTTGCCGTAACGATTCCCTTGCAGTCTCGACGTAGATTTCTATGTAAAGTTAACGAATTCGATCGATAAGTCACAACGAACAATTATTCTTCGATTTTTGGTAGTCTCTACCATCATAACTACCGATAATTTTCGATAACGTATTTATACACTGAGAAAAACGGGCTACTTAAAATTGGCAAATTTGTAATGCACTGGCAGCCAGATACGTATAATGTGCTTTTCACATGAAATAAATAAGAGCCATACTTATAATGAGCCGACACCATGTCCAGTAAGTATGCGGCATAATGCCCTGTAAAGACAATGTAAACGAGTTACTTGTAATGAGGCCGAATCCTTAATACGTAAGCCGCATCATGAAATTACTGTGCCCGCACTGTTAACGTTTACGTATGCGGTTTAATGATGCCGCATATGTATTAACGGAGCAGCATACGTAATTTACTTAACCCGCAACAGGAAATATATATGCGCTATACGTACGAAGTTATACAGCCGCATTATTTCAGTATCCAGGCTCTTTACAACAGTAACTGGTTGCCAAATCATTGTACTGACTCCGTCTCATTAAGTAATGGTCCGGGTTACGTACATAATGTACGAGCAGGGTCGGAGATATGCCGATACATTTTACGTACACGGGATAATTAATAATGTCTCCGCCTACATAAACATTTACGTATCCTGGCTCATTTTACGAACTCCGTTTACTTACTGGCAGTGTTCGGTACATAGAATCTTTATGACGTCAGCCGCATCATGAAATTACTGTGGCGCACTCTTTACAGTTACGTATGCGGCTTAATGATTCTGCACGGAGCAGCATACGTAATTTACTTTACCCGTAACATGAAATATGTATGCGCTATACGTACGAAGTTATACAGTCGCATTATTTCAGTATCCAGGCTCTTTTTAACAGTAACTGGTTGCCAAATCATTGTACTGACTCTGTCTCATTAAGTAATGGTCCCGGTTACGTACATAATGTACAAGCAGGGTCGGAGATATGCCGATACATTTTACGTACACGGGATAATTAATAATGTCTCCGTCTACATCATCAGTTTTTATGTATCCTGGCTCATTTTACGAACTCCGTTTACTTACCGACTGTGTTTGGTACGTAGAATCGTTATGACGTCAGCCGCATCATTAAATTACTGTTGCGCACTCTTTACAGTTACGTATGCGGCTTAATGATTCTGCACGGAGCAGCATACGTAATTTACTTTACCCGTAACATGAAATATGTATGCGCTATACGTACGAATAGTTATACAGCTGCATTATTTCAGTATCCAGGCTCTTTATAACAGTAACTGGTTGGCAAATCATTGTACTGTCCCTGTCACATTAAGTAATGGTCCCGGTTACGTACATAATGTACGAGCAGGGTCGGAGGTATGCCGATACATTTTACGTACACGGAATAATTAATAATGTCTCCGTCTACATCATCAGTTTTTACGTATCCTGGCTCATTTTACGAACTCCGTTTACTTACCGACAGTGTTTGGTACGTAGAATCTTTATGACGTCAGCCGCATCATTAAATTACTGTTGCGCACTCTTTACAGTTACGTATGCGGCTTAATGATTCTGCACGGAGCAGCATACGTAATTTACTTTACCCGTAACATGAAATATGTATGCGCTATACGTACGAATAGTTATACAGCTGCATTATTTCAGTATCCAGGCTCTTTATAACAGTAACTGGTTGCCAAATCATTGTACTGTCCCTGTCACATTAAGTAATGGTCCCGGTTACGTACATAATGTACGAGCAGGGTCGGAGTTATGCCGATACATTTTACGTACACGGGATAATTAATAATGTCTCCGTCTACATCATCAGTTTTTACGTATCCTGGCTCATTTTACGAACTCCGTTTACTTACCGACTGTGTTTGGTACGTAGAATCTTTATGACGTCAGCCGCATCATGAAATTACTGTGGCGCATTCTTTACAGTTACGTATGCGGCTTAATGATTCTGCACGGAGCAGCATACGTAATTTACTTAACCCGTAACATAAAATATGTATGCGCCATACGTACGAATAGTTATACAGCTGCATTATTTCAGTATCCAGGCTCTTTATAACAGTAACTGGTTGCCAAATCATTGTACTGTCCCTGTCACATTAAGTAATGGTCCCGGTTACGTACATAATGTACGAGCAGGGTCGGAGGTATGCCGATACATTTTACGTACACGGGATAATTAATAAAGTATCCGTCTACATCATCGGTTTTTACGTATCCTGGCTCATTTTACGAACTCCGTTTACTTACTGACTGTTTTCGGTACGTAGAATCTTTATGACGTCAGCCGCATCATTAAATTACTGTGGCACACTCTTTACATTAACGTATGCGGTTTAATGATATTAAACCGATTTTTGTTTTTCGGCCGATTTCATTAAACTTGGTTTTTGGTATTATTTTAACAAGGAAATAACAAGGCAATGTTAAAAATAATAAAAATATCTAAGATGGCGGCCAACTTTTTTTGTTTTTGGGCCGATTTACATGAAACATGGTTTTCGGAATTATTTAAACGAGAAAACAGCAACGCAATGTTGAAAATATTGCAAAGTCCAATATGGCTGTTAACTTTTTTGTTTGTGAGCCGATTTCGATGAAACTCCGTCTTTTGGTACTATTTTTACAGAAAACAGTAACGCAATAATAAAAAAATAAAAAATAGATGGCAGCCCACAGTTTGTTTTTGACTAATTATTTACTAATTAAACTCGATTTTTGATACTATTATACAAAAAAAACAGCTTGGGAAAAAAGGGATCGTTTTCGTGTTATTTGGTTAAAAAAACAAATAAAGAATTTGGCTGTCATCTTAGGTGTTTTAATATTTTAAACATTGCATTGCTGTTTACTTGTAAAATAGTACCTAAAACCAAGTTTCATCGAAATCAGCCAAGAAACAAAAAAGTTGGCCACCATCTTGGATTTTTTTATATTTTTAACATTGCGTTAATATTGCCTTGTTAAAATAACACCATAAACCAAGTTTCATCGAAATCGGCCCAGAAACAAAAAAGTTGGCCACAATCTTGGATTTTTTTATATTTTTAACATTGCGTTGTTATTGCTTTGTTAAAATAACACCATAAACCAAGTTATATCTAAATCGGCCGATAGACAAAAAAGTTGGTCGACATCTTAAATTTTTTTATATTTTTAACATTGCGTTGTTATTGCCTTGTTAAAATAACACCATAAACTAAGTTTCATCGAAATCGGCCCAGAAACAAAAAAGTTGGCTGCCATCTTGGATTTTTTTATATTTTTAACATTGCGTTGTTATTGCCTTGTTAAAATAACACCATAAACCAAGTTTCATCGAAATCGGCCCAGAAACAAAAAAGTTGGCTGCCATCTTGGATTTTTTATATTTTTAACATTGCGTTGTTATTGCCTTGTTAAAATAAGACCATAAACCAAGTTTTATCGAAATCGGCCCAGAAACAAAAAAGTTGGCCGCCATCTTGGATTTTTTTATATTTTTAACATTGCGTTAATATTGCCTTGTTAAAATAACACCATAAACCAAGTTTCATCGAAATCGGCCCAGAAACAAAAAAGTTGGCCACAATCTTGGATTTTTTTATATTTTTAACATTGCGTTGTTATTGCCTTGTTAAAATAACACCATAAACCAAGTTATATCTAAATCGGCCGATAGACAAAAAAGTTGGTCGCCATCTTAATTTTTTTTATATTTTTAACATTGCGTTGTTATTGCCTTGTTAAAATAACACCATAAACCAAGTTTCATCGAAATCAGCCCAGAAACAAAAAAGTTGACTGCCATCTTGGATTTATTTATATTTTTAACATTGCGTTAATATTGCCTTGTTAAAATAACACCATAAACCAAGTTTTATCGAAATCAGCCCAGAAACAAAAAAGTTGGCCGCCATCTTGGATTTTTTATATTTTTAACATTGCGTTAATATTGCCTTGTTAAAATAACACCATGAACCAAGTTTCATCGAAATCGGCCCAGAAACAAAAAAGTTGCCCGCCATCTTGGATTTTTTTATATTTTTAACATTGCGTTGTTATTGCCTTGTTAAAATAACACCATAAACCAAGTTATATCTAAATCGGCCGATAGACAAAAAAGTTGGTCGCCATCTTAATTTTTTTATATTTTTAACATTGCGTTGTTATTGCCTTGTTAAAATAACACTATAAACCAAGTTTCATCGAAATTAGCCCAGAAACAAAAAAGTTGACTGCCATCTTGGATTTATTTATATTTTTAACAATGCGTTAATATTGCCTTGTTAAAATAACACCATAAACCAAGTTTTATCGAAATCAGCCCAGAAACAAAAAAGTTGGCCGCCATCTTGGATTTTTTATATTTTTAACATTGCGTTAATATTGCCTTGTTAAAATAACACCATGAACCAAGTTTCATCGAAATCGGCCCAGAAACAAAAAAGTTGCCCGCCATCTTGGATTTTTTTATATTTTTAACATTGCGTTGTTATTGCCTTGTGCAAATAACACCATAAACCAAGTTATATCTAAATCGGCCGATAGACAAAAAAGTTGGTCGCCATCTTATTTTTTTTTTATATTTTTAACATTGCGTTGTTATTGCCTTGTTAAAAAAACACCATAAACCAAGTTATATCTAAATCGGCCGATAGACAAAAAAGTTGGTCGCCATCTTAATTTTTTTTATATTTTTAACATTGCGTTGTTATTGCCTTGTTAAAATAACACCATAAACCAAGTTTTATCGAAATCAGCCCAGAAACAAAAAAGTTGGCCGCCATCTTAGATTTTTTATATTTTTAACATTGCGTTAATATTGCCTTGTTAAAATAACACCATGAACCAAGTTTCATCGAAATCGGCCCAGAAACAAAAAAGTTGCCTGCCATCTTGGATTTTTTTATATTTTTAACATTGCGTTAATATTGTCTTGTTAAAATAACACCATAAACCAAGTTTTGTCGAAATCAGCCCAGAAACAAAAAAGTTGGCCGCCATCTTGGATTTTTTATATTTTTAACATTGCGTTAATATTGCCCTGTTAAAATAACACCATAAACCAAGTTTCATCGAAATCGGCCCAGAAACAAAAAAGTTGGCCGCCATCTTGGATTTTTTTATATTTTTAACATTGCGTTAATATTGCCTTGTTAAAATAACACCATAAACCAAGTTTCATCGAAATCGGCCCAGAAACAAAAAAGTTGGCCACAATCTTGGATTTTTTTATATTTTTAACATTTCGTTGTTATTGCCTTTTTAAAATAACACCATAAACCAAGTTATATCTAAATCGGCCAATAGACAAAAAAGTTGGTCGCCATCTTAATTTTTTTTATATTTTTAACATTGCGTTGTTATTGCCTTGGTGTGGCGTGTAAATAGCCCACCATGAGGTGGCTTCCACCGGTATAATGTTTGAACCCGATGTCGGGTATGAGGTAACAAAGGTCGCCTAAACTACGCCCACTTACCTCCAGGATCATGAAGAGCAGTTCAGCATCGCGATGCTTGGCGCGCAATTACGGCGCTCTCAAAATAAATATTCCTGTTTTTCTTTTATTCACTTTTTCAAAAACAGCACAAATAAAATCCGTTCACAGGGAAAAAGTCACACATTGACAAGGGCGTTCTTTTTTCACCCAATGCAAGACCATAGATAAAGAACAAATGGCCAGCACATCTTGCGGGCATAGATGGCATGATCCCACAGAATAATGAGCGCAAAGGTTCCCAACGACACCTCATACACATTTCATTCATAAAATAATTACAGAATAAAAATAATCCTTATGTGCCTAACCATGCTCCCCGCCTTGGAAGTTCGCAGAAGTTTCAAAACAAAAATAAATTACAAACATAATCATGGCAACATAACATAGCATGCACGCAGTTTATATTAAGGCTAACAGAATGGCCAAGCTTCATGGCTAAGTCCTAAACAAACTAAATTACAACTAAATATAAGATGCAGAAAATTATTTGACAACATCACAATATCAACATTTGACAACAATATGAGTAGGTATAAGATATAATTTTACAATAGGACGCTTAAAGATCCCGAAACTAGTTTTCACCGTCGCTACTCGAATAATTCCGCCCGACCCAGGATGAATCTCCGTAATTACACCTAAAGGCCAGTTCAAGGAAGTGGATACTCTGCACTGAAAGTACCACAAATTTCTCGGCAGTCATAATATTATTGACTACTCCAGAAGAAGGCGAGATTATTTTAATAAATCGGAGGACGTACACAACAATCCGTAAAAGTTTATCCCACCCGGATATACGCTGAGCCAATTCCATCAGAGCCGGGGGTTCACACTGAACCGTTGCAGTCAGCACAGTAACTTTGTGCTCAGGCAACTCGGCAGTTATGGTAGGTGAAAAGGCTTTCATAGGCCAATTTGACGGAGGGCTACGAATCCATGATGGGCCGTTCCACCATAAATCATGTGAAGCGAGTTGGGAGGGAAGCATCCCCCGGGAAAGACAATCACTTGGATTCTCACTTCCTGCCACATGATAAAAGTGTTCAGGAGGCAGATTCTCTTGACATTGAGCGACGCGGTTACTTACAAACACCGACCAACGATGCGGTGAAGAATGAATCCACGAAAGCGCAATAGTCGAATCAGAGAAAGCATACGTTCCCGCAATGGGTACACGCGCTTGATAAGACTCTTGAACTGTCCGTATTAGTTTGGACATCAAGACGGCAGCACATAATTCCAAACGTGCCAGTGTGGTCACTTTAGTGGGTGAAACCTTTGACTTCGCACAAAGTAATCTGACAGTAATATTGCCCACGGAGTCAGTGGTGTGTAAATATAAGACACAACCATAACCGTTCATACTCGCATCACAAAACGCCACAATAAGTACCGTACGATCGTTAAAGACACCTATATGACGTGGGATTTTCAAAAATGAGATGAGAGGAAATTCCTGCATAAGCGCCGAGAATTTTCGTATAACACTCTCAGGGGGAGAATCATCCCAATCTATGTTGCATAACCATAGCTCTTTAATAAGCAGCTTGGCGTACAAAATTACAGGGGCCATCAAACCGAGGACATCAAACAAACGAGCAACCACAGAGAGTATATTCCGTTTTGTACATTTCTCTTGGACGTAAGCAGTCGTAAAGAAGAAGTTGTCATCGGCTGGTTCCCACGAAAGGCCTAACACCTTCAAGGTATGGTTAGAACCATCATTCAAATCCACTGCACTGCGGTGGGAGTCGGGAAGGTTTTCCAGGACTACATGAGCATTACTTGTCCATTTGACCAGGTCAAAGGCACCGGCCTTGAACAGCGAGATTAATTCTCGAGACAGACGCACGGCGCTGACTTCATCCGCAATAGAATAAACTAGATCATCCATGTACAACCTAGACTCTGCCACCTCAGCAGCTTCCGGGTAATGTGATCTCATGTCATCAGCCAGCTGACGAACAGTTCGCATTGCTAAGTATGGGCTTGATTTGAGACCAAAGGGGACCCGATTAAATTGAAAGGTTCGTATGACTTCGTTCTCCGAAAAACGAAATAAAATCCTAATATACACGGTATTTACGGTGTTCATACGGAACCAAAATCTGTAAATACATCTGTTTAACATCAGCAGTCATAGCGACTGGGAAAAGACGAAAGCCAAGCAAAAGCAGAAATAAATCGGCTTGCAAATTAGGGCCAATATGAAGGACATCATTTAGTGACAACCCTGTATGCGTTCTCGCACTAGCATCGAGCACGATCCGAGGCATGGGCTTACTCGGATGGGTGACAGCGTGATGCGGGATGTAGTATCCTTCCTCCGTCACCTCGGATTCAGGAACTTCAGACAAATAGCCCTTTTCAATATATTCACCGATAACACTATTATATTTATCTCGTAAATGTGGTGACTGTTTAAATCTCCGCTCCAAAGCCATAAATCGCCTTTGGGCAGCAGTGCGAGAGTTACCCAATTCCTTCGGGTTCTTGCAGAATGGTAAAGCAACCGAGTACCTACCACCCTCCCCCCGGGTGACCGACGAAACAAACAAATTTTCACATTCCGTCTCCTCCGGACTCAAAAACTTCATGTTAGGTAATTCTTCTAATTGCCAAAACTTCTGCACCATATCATTAAGTGAAAGTGCGCAGAGCGACGTAGAAGTATTAATAAGAACATCACTTGGGAAATCACCCATCAGCACGTAACCGAACGCGGTCAGCAAAGCAGGAGGCGCACTGGTACCAGATATGACCCTATTTCCTAAATAAATGTATGGAAACAGCTGAGCACCCAGAACGACATCCACCGACCCGGGAACGTTCCATGTCAGATCGGCGAGGGGAATCCCTTTCAAATAACCCATATCACCCGTGTCCACATAATAAGCAGGCAGCTGATCGGTGATACAGTCGATCACTAAAGCATGTATAGTGTACTTATTATCCGTATAAACACGGGACTCAATATCCAAATAAACGTATCCTAAAATCGGCTGAGACGCTAAACCAATTCCTTTGACAAAAGAGTTACTCAGTGGAATTATTGGTAAATTAAGCGATTTACAACAGTCCATAGTAATTAAATTATTTTGCGAACCGTTGTCTATCAAACAGCGGATAATTCTCCTATTATTGCAATTTTTTATTTTAGCATAAACTTGAGCTGTCGATAGTAAAATCGTAGAGTTTGGTCTCACTTCCGCACTTAAAGACAAGGAAGGGGTAGCCGGGGTACCTAAAATAGTCGGGGTACCCGAACTAGGTGGGGTACCCAAACTAACTGGAGTACCCAAAACCGAAGGGGTCCCCATAATAGATGGGGTACCCGATGGGGTGTTCAAAACACACGGGTTTGATCCTACGCCGGGTGCGGAGAGAGGCGACGCTGTCGGCAGCGAGGCGACGGACGGCACCGACGACGGTAAATAAGGCAACGACCCTTCAATGGTAGGTACTTGCGACGTATGAGCGTAAGTATTTTTCCGACCATTATTACTCTTGGTATCGAAGTGTAAGAGGGTATGATGACGTTTTTTGCATAATTCGCAAACAACCGTCGACCTACATGACGTTACGGTATGCGACCCACTAAGACAACTTACGCAACCCTGTTTCGATTTAATAAAATCAAATCGGGCCTGGGGTGATCTCAAACTTTTAAACTGTGAACAAGCATTAATTGAATGATCACTTTTATTGCAAAAAATACACGACTTCCCCGACGTGTCATTACTCGCGACAAACGACTTGTAAGTATTAGGACGGGCTGCCGCGGTCACGACCGACGATGACGCTTTATTAACACCACCGCTCGAAGACCGTGACGAGTATGAAACATTAGACCGTTCTAAGATTTTAACTTGATCTTGCACGAAAGAGATTAATTCGCTATAAGAAGGAATGTCCTTATGACGCACAGATAATTCGAACGCTTGAACAGTTTGAACATCGATCTTCCTTAGAGCACAATGCAAAAGTATAAAATCGGTCACATCACTAATATTCAGTTGTTTTAAGGCCAACACAGACGCTGAATATTTTTCAATAAAATAATCAAGACTAGCTGCCGTATTCGAACAACTTTTCGCATCGAGAATATTGTTAAGATAAAGTGTACCTAATGCACGGACATCTTGATATTTATTCACCAAGCTATCCCAAATAATATTATAGGTTTCACCCGAGGGTACAATACCCGCGGTAGCCTTAAGCGCGCCGTGAGTTAATTTCCCTACTAAATACTGCACGCGTTGCGAGTCAGACAGCTGTGTGTTATTGTGAATGTTGGACTTAAAAGATTCGTAAAATTTAGGCCAGTTTTCCGTTTTGCCGTCGAAGCTCGGCAGTTCAATCGAAGGAAGCTTAATGGTGCATCCAGGATTATGATCGCCGGAACTATTCGATGACGACGGCACAATTGATTGCGACGACTGAATAATGTTATTTCGAACGCGTTTTACAACAAAGTACAAATCTTCAAAAGCAGTCAAAGGCTGATAGTCAGGCAGAAATTTCGAATCCAACGTAAGCTTGCGGTCATTTATGTCATCAATTATAGACTCAAATTGCCTTCGCATTTCATCGATTATTTCAGACTGAGCCATGAAAGTCTCGTTATTTCGGGACGCAAAATTCGATACATTGTTCGCAAATCTATAAAGATCATTCATCCGCGAAAAAAGACGTTCCTTTTTTGCTATTAATAAGGTAAGCTGTTTATCAGGTAGTTCAATGACGGAATCAACCGAATCATCACTTGATTTCAACATTTTTATAAAGAAATTACGCTATTTAAATGCGAAAATAAATTAAAAGTAATGATGCTATTTCAATGCGAAAATAAATTAAATGAAATCACACGCTATTATAATGCGAAAATAAAATACTTAAATGAAATTACGCTATTACAATGCGAAATTAAACTAAAATAAATCACCCGCTATTTCAATGCGGGAATACCCTAAAAGAAATCACGCTATTACAATGCGAGATTTAAATTCGAGTAAAAATAATTTTATTCCGTAAAATTTTGTATCAATTACAAAATGGCGGAGTATGGCGGTAAGTACGTAGCAAATTCGCGAATTTTACCAATTAATACGTAATCATCTAGCGAACATCCAACGTACCAAAAAACTTAAAAGCTGGAGCATGGTATCCGCTCAAAGGACCAAAAGATGGAGTGACGTGTAAATAGCCCACCATGAGGTGGCTTCCACCGGTATAATGTTTGAACCCGATGTCGGGTATGAGGTAACAAAGGTCGCCTAAACTACGCCCACTTACCTCCAGGATCATGAAGAGCAGTTCAGCATCGCGATGCTTGGCGCGCAATTACGGCGCTCTCCAAATATTCCTGTTTTATTCACTTTTTCAAAAACAGCACAAATAAAATCCGTTCACAGGGAAAAAGTCACACATTGACAAGGGCGTTCTTTTTTCACCCAATGCAAGACCATAGATAAAGAACAAATGGCCAGCACATCTTGCGGGCATAGATGGCATGATCCCACAGAATAATGAGCGCAAAGGTTCCCAATGACACCTCATACACATTTCATTCATAAAATAATTACAGAATAAAAATAATCCTTATGTGCCTAACCATGCCTTGTTAAAATAACACCATAAACCAAGTTTCATCGAAATCAGCCCAGAAACAAAAAAGTTGGCCGCCATCTTGGATTTTTTATATTCTAAACATTGCGTTAATATTGCCTTGTTAAAATAACACCATGAACCAAGTTTCATCGAAATCGGCCCAGAAACAAAAAAGTTGCCCGCCATCTTGGATTTTTTATATTTTTAACATTGCGTTGTTATTGCCTTGTTAAAATAAAACCATAAACCAAGTTATATCTAAATCGGCCGATAGACAAAAAAGTTGGTCGCCATCTTAATTTTTTTTATATTTTTAACATTGCGTTGTTATTGCCTTGTTAAAATAACACCATAAACCAAGTTTCATCGAAATCAGCCCAGAAACAAAAAAGTTGACTGCCATCTTGGATTTATTTATATTTTTAACATTGCGTTAATATTGCCTTGTTAAAATAACACCATAAACCAAGTTTTATCGAAATCAGCCCAGAAACAAAAAAGTTGGCCGCCATCTTGGATTTTTTATATTTTTAACATTGCGTTAATATTGCCTTGATAAAATAACACCATGAACCAAGTTTCATCGAAATCGGCCCAGAAACAAAAAAGTTGCCCGCCATCTTCGATTTTTTTATATTTTTAACATTGCGTTGTTATTGCCTTGTTAAAATAACACCATAAACCAAGTTATATCTAAATCGGCCGATAGACAAAAAAGTTGGTCGCCATCTTATTTTTTTTATATTTTTAACATTGCGTTGTTATTGCCTTGTTAAAATAACACCATAAACCAAGTTATATCTAAATCGGCCGATAGACAAAAAAGTTGGTCGCCATCTTAATTTTTTTTTTTATTTTTAACATTGCGTTGTTATTGCCTTGTTAAAATAACACCATAAACCAAGTTTTATCGAAATCAGCCCAGAAACAAAAAAGTTGGCCGCCATCTTGGATTTTTAATATTTTTAACATTGCGTTAATATTGCCTTGTTAAAATAACACCATGAACCAAGTTTCATCTAAATCGGCCCAGAAACAAAAAAGTTGCCTGCCATCTTGGATTTTTTTTATTTTTAACATTGCGTTAATATTGTCTTGTTAAAATAACACCATAAACCAAGTTTTATCGAAATCAGCCCAGAAACAAAAAAGTTGGCCGCCATCTTGGATTTTTTATATTTTTAACATTGCGTTAATATTGCCTTGTTAAAATAACACCATAAACCAAGTTTTATCGAAATCAGCCCAGAAACAAAAAAGTTGGCCGCCATCTTGGATTTTTATATTTTTAACATTGCGTTAATATTGCCTTGTTAAAATAACACCATAAACCAAGTTTCATCGAAATCGGCCCAGAAACAAGAAAATTGGCCGCCATCTTGGATTTTCCAATATTTTGAACATTGCGTTATTATATCCTTGTCAAAATAGAACTATGAACGGAGTTTCATCGCAATCGGCTCAAAAACCAAAAAGTTGGCCGCCATCTTGGATTTTTTATATTTTTAACATTGCGTTGTTATTGCCTTGTTAAAATAACACCAAAAACCGGGTTTCATCGAAATCGGCCTACAAACAAAAAAGTTGACTGCCATTATGGATTTTTCAATATTTTCAACATTGCGTTGCTGTTTTCTCGTTAAATTAGTTCCATAAACCGTGTTTCATAGTAATCGGCCCACAAACAAGAAAATTGGCCGCCATTTTGGATTTTCCAATATTTTGAACATTGCGTTATTATATCCTTGTCAAAATAGAACTATGAACGGAGTTTCATCGAAATCGGCTCAAAAACCAAAAAGTTGGCCGCCATCTTGGATTTTCCAATATTTTGAACATTGCGTTATTATTTCCTTGTCAAAATAGAACTATGAACGGAGTTTCATCGAAATCGGCTCAAAAACTAAAAAGTTGGCCGCCATCTTGGATTTTTCATATTTTTAACATTGCGTTGTTATTGCCTTGTTAAAATAACACTATAAACCAAGTTTAATCAAAATCGACCAAAAAACAAAAAAGTTGGCCGCCATCTTGGATTTTTTTATATTTTTAACATTGCGTTGCTGTTTTCTTGTCAAAATTGTATCATAAACCGAGTTTCATCGAAATCGGCCCAAAAACAAAAAAGTTGGCCGCAATCTTGAATTTTTATATTTGTGTCATTGCGTTGCTGTTTTCTTGTCATAATTGTACCAAAAAACAAGTTTCATCGAAATCGGCTTACAAACAAAAAAGTAGGCTGCCATAATGGATTTTTCAATATTTTCAACATTGAGTTGCTGTTTTCTTGTCGAAATAGTACCAAAAAGCGAGTTTCATCAAAATCGGCCCACAAACAAAAAGTTGCCGCCATAACGGATTTTTCACTATTTTTAACATTGCGTTGCTGTTTTCTCGCTAAAATAGTTCCGAAAACCGTGTTTCATGGAAATCGGCCCACAAACAAGAAAATTGGCCGCCATCTTAGATTTTTCAATATTTTGAACATTGCGTTATTATTTCCTTGTCAAAATAGTACTATGAACGGAATTTCATCGAAATCGGCTCATAAACCACCAACTTGGCCGCTATCTTGGATATTTTTATATTTTTAACATTGCGTTGCTGTTTTCTTGTCAAATAGTATAAAAAATCGAGTTTCATCGAAATCGGCCCACAAACAAAAAAGTTGGCCGCCATCTTGAATTTTTTATATTTTTAACATTGCGTTGTTATTGCCTTGTTAAAATAACACCATTAACGAAGTTTCATCGAAATCGGCCGAAAAACAAAAAAGTTGGTCGCCATCTTGGATTTTTTATAATTTTATTATTGCGTTGCTGTTTCCTTGTCAAAATAGTAACAAAAACCGAGTTTCATCAAAATCGGCACACAAACAAAAAGTTAGCCGCCGTATTGGTTTATAACATTCTTAGTAGATATGTAGTTATATACCTACCTCGAATATAGATGTCCCGAAACACTTTCAATAGTCGCATTAGTTAAAAAGATATTCTGGCACCGGAAAAAACAGAGCCGCTATACTTAACTGTAGTGGCATACATTATACTGCAAGCCTTATACTTAAAATAAGTAACGAGCTACATTATAAATAACGCGGCTATTTATAATGAATCTGCTTACTTATTACCTAAAGAACGTCGTACCTACTGCGCATTTTACGCAAATTTGGGGTTGCCATCACAATTAAAGTTATGTTGTTTGGTGGTCATTCATTAGCTACTTCATAAGTTTATTAACCATGTTTGTGTTTGCTCTTTTTTTAGAACTAAGTGGGCAACCACTTTAGTTGTGTAAAAATATAAGCGAAACAAAATTAGTCTGTAAGATGCATCGGCTACTTTCTAACCTTACAATTTTGCATTATATTAGCCGAACGCTGTATTTATTTTGGATTACAAGAATCGATCGAAGATAAGTTACAGATAGGACATGACAGGCAGCCGCGCGTAGTAAGATTATAAAAAGTATCGAATCATCTAATAAGATTTAGTTAAATTATTTTCTGTCCTGCACTTGACTTAATTTGATTTTTTCTTGAGATAAGTTGATACTTGTCTTTGTGTGAAAAACAACTAATAAGCACACGAATCAAGAGAAAAATCGATGTAAATGTTATAACAAGAAATTCCACTTTTTGTTGAAAATCTGCGTGTTTTTAAGCACAGCTACCGCATTTTCATTTTGCTCATCTGGCAACACTGAAGCAAGCAGAGAGCGGCCGGCCGGCGCGGGCGGCAGTGATGCCAACTTGGGGGATTTTCCCCTAGATTTAGGGGGGGCAAGTGTCAAAAGGGGATTTTTTAGGGGCAGGAATATTTCAGGGTTTTTTTTAGGGGCTTCAAACAAAACCTTCGTACAATAGGAAATTCCATGTGAGTACTCGGATTTCATTGATTCAAAACTTTACAAACACGCAGCCTGTGAATTAGTAATTAGAAGCAGAGATTTGAGTTTGAGTTTGATTCTATAATACGAACCTTAATATGCAAGCGTTTTATTTGATTAGTCACGACCTACTTTATAATAAGAATTTAAACTTGGGGGTTTTTAGGGGAATTTTGAAAATTTCTTGGGGGAAGATTTTGGCAGTGGTTGGCAACACTGGCGGGCGGCCATTTGTGACAGCAGAGTTAGCACTCATTGCAGCGTTTTGAGACGCTTTTGTTTTCTTAGTTTTATACCTAGGTACAAAACTTGTTTAAGAGTGAGTATCGTGAATACAGTTATTTCGAAAAAACACTCGAGAACTTTTTTAAAATGCCGTCTTGTGCTTTTTATCTGTGCAGTGCAAATACAACATTTCACGTGTAAGTATTATTTAGAGTTTTCTCCATAGACTTATTATTATTATCATTGGTTTTCTCGTAGGTTTTTAAACGTGTTTGGCAAAGCATTTGTTTTATTGAAAAATCTGCATAATACTAATGACAAACAAGTTGAACAATGAAAAACCTTATCCATTGCTTGTTGGCTAAAGTCGTAAACTATAATGAAGAGACAGAAATTTTTTCTTATTGAAAACCGGGGGAGGAGAAAATATTTTCTTTTCTGTCGATCTTTTAAATCTATTTTTTTTTACATTTGAGCTCTAGCTTGTTTATTAGAGCATTCATACCTTAGAGCATTCAACCAAAGAATGCTGTACAAGATTCCACCACTCCATTATGTAATACCTAATTAAAGTATAAAACATTAGATCATGAACATCTTAGAACACGTAGACAACTAGAAAATTTGAACATGTACTTAGGCAATAACAAGTAGGTAGGTACGGTCGAGTCCATTAATATGTTGGCACTTTTGACAGTTCGTCAACCTTTATCCGCTCAGGCGATGGCACCGCGCGATAATTATGCCTTTGTAATAAAAGTCAATATCCTGCCAAACGTGCCAACATATTAATGAACTCGACTGTATCTACACGTAAGTACTTGTTGTATGGTTACCTACATAACAAGTTTGTGTTTGCATTTTTCAGTCAACCTTATTTAACTAAATTGAAACTGCCATTCTGCAAAACGATGAAGAATAAAAAAAAATATTCCAAAAATAGAATACTATAAAAATTGGCCACAACATCTTAAAGCGACCGGTGTCAATGTAAGTACGTACTTGTTTTTATACATCTTGTATTTAGGTAAAATATGAAAATGTTAACATAAAAACGTTTTCTTTGTGTTTTCTCTTGGAACTCTGCTGTGTACTTAATAATAAACCTTTAAATTATTATTCTAGAACCTTGAAATTAAGAACGCTGAGCTAAACAACTCAAAAAACTTAAACGCTGTATTGTACGCACAGACCATACAACAAGTACTGTGATTGTACGGGACATCGGATCGGTGATAATGAAAAAATATTCACAGATTTATTAAACTGCAGCTAATAACACTGTGAGTTATCATAACATTATTTTTTTACATTGTAATCATAACATTACACAACCTCGAAGTCATCTGATCCACGCCAACTATCACAGATGCCTGGCGCCTGGAATATCTGGGAAGTGGTGGGCAAATAATAATTACTAGTCAAATTCGAGTCGGGCTCGCACCGCGAAGGTACCAGTTAAGTATACCGGGTGTAGCAAGACACTTAACGAAGCCGAGGTCTACGTATTCTGCCCATCATCAGAACCATTTCTGTTTAAAATTATTGCAGGGAAACGATTTTAATGTTTGGTGTTAAAAAGCATTACCACACAAGGTAACTTTATAAAAGACCGCGCCTGCGAGTGAATGCTACAGAGCTGCGTGCGGCCGAGTTGAAAAGCAACGTTTGCGTGCTCATGAAATACATTGAGTGATAATATTTTGAAGCCATTGTTTGTTACGAAATACATAATATTTTGATAAATGTTTCTTTCTAAATGTTTCAAACATTAGGAAATAACGAATAAAATAAGATTTCATATTTTGAAAAAAAAAATTTTGACTTGACCTTCAATAACTTCGTAGCTATTGGTTTCCCAGGTATAGTCTAAAAGACAAAAATGAACCTGATGATGGGCGGAATGCGTGGACTTCGGCTTCGTTGAGTGTCTTGTTACACCCGTTTTGTTAATAGTGCCTTCCCTCAAGGGAAAAAAAATGCGCTTGATGAAACTAGCGGCATAGTTTAGTATGTTGTTAGGCATGGTATTCTGACTAAAAAACCATCGGGAGACAGTTCTTAACGGGGGGGGAGGGGGTTCATAACGGGTTATGACGTCATAAAAGTTGCTGTTGCCGCTTTCAGAATATGGCGTATACAACAGAAAGTATGTAATTTATAAGCTTGTGTGGGGTGTCATAAAAAGCAAAATTAAATGCGCTACAGTGTGGTTTTTCCTTTTGACCTTGTAAATGCTACATTTGCGAGAAATTTAAAGTTTTATTTTAAACATTGTAAATTTTGTAGGTACCTATCCGTCTAATATGACATGGTGAATGAGACAAACTTTGGTTAAATCATGAAAAAAATATAACAATAACCGATTAAAGTAAAAAGAACGAAAGTTTTTATAGGATTTTTTTATTACCTCGTAAGTCCTAGCGCACTTCATAAAGTACAAATTGACGCTAGTATTTCAGACCTGACAATTGAATTCTATAGCAAGACGTAACTACCTAATGTACTACGTAGAGTACAAATTCTAATCTCCCGTTTTCGACGAAGTTTTTTCTAGAATGGTAA
Source organism: Agriphila tristella (assembly GCA_928269145.1). Lineage (NCBI taxonomy): Eukaryota > Metazoa > Arthropoda > Insecta > Lepidoptera > Crambidae > Agriphila > Agriphila tristella. The sequence goes on along the minus strand of OV743439.1, from coordinate 18,413,000 downwards.
TATCGAGACAGCCATTTACTTCTGTAATCTATGGCCAACCTTGCCACCTTAAACCAGTACTGTCAACTGCCACTGTCAGTGTCATTTCTTTGAAAATGTCCACGCAGTCGGTTTCCAGGCCGATACGAGGTAAGTATAAGTAAATCCAGCTATATTAACGTAATCTTATGTTTATTTCATTGTTTTTAATTTAAAAGAGTAAATTTAAATAGTAATTAATACAAATAAAACAAAATTTAGTTGATAACTCCATATCACCCAAGTTAGATGATTGGTTGAAATAACTTGTACTGCATACAGTACGTTAAGTATTTCTTCCAATTTCATTTGGTATGTTAGATATTTACTTTTATTTATATACTTGTTACATTTCAGCTTTTGATGATGAGCATATTGCAAAACTTTTAAACAATTTCATTCACGATGATTTTGGTGGTGAAAAGGTGTTCATACCTGAATAAATCATCATCATTTACTCAGATGAAGACAAAAATGTTCAAGAAATCTAAATCAGGATATCTACTTAAATTAAGTTTATTAATCGACAGTGGGACTGTTAACTTTGTTAACTAACCGTACATACTTTTATATTTTAATTTTCTCTCTTTTAGTCTTACACCGATGTGTGTAAGTGAGCTTAAGAATTAAGGCTAAATTGTTAATAGTACTGTTTTTTACAAGTATTTTTATGAAAATTAGTTAATTATTGTTTATGTTTGATAGAAGATATGATTTTGTTGATAATAATAATAACTTTTAAATAAAAATGAAAAATGAATTTTGTTGTTTTCGTATTCAAAAACTATCAAAACCTAGTGTGCATCGTTCTGGCAGCGCCACGGTCTCCGATTTGCGTGAAAAAAATTCACCATGTAGGCCGACTTTTTCCCAGTCGGGAAAAAATACGTTTGATTTTTTCCCTCCACTGGATCCGAAGATATACGAGGTTTTTTGTGGCGCTGCCAGAACGACGTCGTTCTGACAGCGCCACGGCTATATCTCATTAATTACAAATGCTAGAATAAATCCGATTACATACAGATTTTTGGCTTTTTTTTCCATTTCACACAAGCTAACATGTATATGAATGTACATAACCCGTGAATGTCAACAGATTCAGGAGTAATCGTGGGTCATTTGTGGCGCTGCCAGAACGACGTCGTTCTGGCAGCGTCACGGCTGTATCTCAGCAATTCGTTTTTTTTCCTGGAAACGGTGTGGGTATATATTTAATACCTTCGTCATAAGGCACGGCAAAAAACGAATTTCTACATTTCATCGTGGATTAAGGATTTTATAGGCTTTGAGAAATTCTAACCTCAAAAAAAATTTTTTTCGCTCTAACGCCTTTAATTGATGTATTAAATAACATTCGCGCATTCCCTTATCTTCCTATAAAGGGAAAAAAATAAACCACCATCGCAGCATTAGCCGTTCCAGAGAAATCATAGGTTTAGATTTGGTTCATACATTAGGCATCGTTCCCGCAGCGCCACACCCAGTACACCATGATCCAGGGCACCTGTCGCCAAACTGAGTATGCCAATATTTAGTACCACCATAGCGAACACGGAAAAAAATCTGATAACGTGTATAACACAGCTACTTTCCGAGAAATAAGCCATTGATTCAATATGCCATACAATTGGTACATTCGAGTAGAAAAGTTTTAAATTGCTTTTTAGTTTAGCATTTTAAGTATCGGATCCGGTGCCCAAAACCATTTTTTACTATACACGGTGTTTGGTAATAGCCTTATAAAGCCGAATATGGTACATTTAAATATTTTGTTTATTAATTTTTGTATAAAAAAACAGCTGATTTTTTTTCGCGATTTCAGTGTTGGTCCCATAGTAAAAGTTGTTCAGTTTGATGGCCTCTATCTACAATATTCGGCTTTATAAGACTATATTACCAAACACCCTGTAAAGATAAACTAAACGATCGTTCAGACAATGCTTGATAAGCTTGTAAACGGTAACTGTAACTGCTCAAACATCGCTTCTAGACTATAAGAAAGGCTTGCAGAAACATTTTTATTATAACGGTTAAACCGGTTTTATCGAATAATTGCGTTCCGGTGCGGAACGAAATAGAAGCGATACTTTAAACCTAAATAAACCGGTTTATTCCTTGGTCATCGCCCGGGCAGTCATATCATAGGGGATTCTCAGAAATCGTCAAAAAATCATTAGGGTCAATTCAAGTTGGGAGAGCGCAGCGAATTTTGGTACTTCGAAATTTTCTAAAAAATGCTAAAGACAATATGGATGATAAATTTTACAAAATGCGCCCCACGTTTTTAGGTTTAAAATTTCTGTAGGTAGGGTTATAAATGTGTACAGAAGAATTTATATTTTTCTTTTTAGTCCGTTTTAATGTTTTAATCCAATTTTTTTTTTGTAATAATTTAGTCTGTTTTAAAAACGTGTTTTTTTAAAAAGATTTTTATATTTTTTTTAAAGAAGAAATAAAGAAAATTTCGAAGTACGAAAATTCGCTGCGCTCTCCCAACTTGAATTGACCCTTATGATTTTTTGACGATTTCTGAGAAACCCCTATGATATGACTGCCCGGGCGATGACCTAGGAATAAACCGGTTTATTTAGGTTTAAAGTATCGCTTCTATTTCGTTCCGCACCCGAACGCAATTTTTCGATAAAACCGGTTTAACCGTTATAATAAAAATGTTTCTGCAAGCCTTTCTTATAGTCTAGAAGCGATGTTTGAGCAGTTACAGTTACCGTTTACAAGCTTATCAAGCATTGTCTGAACGATCGTTTAGTTTATCTTTACAGGGTGTTTGGTAATATAGTCTTATAAAGCCGAATATTGTAGATAGAGGCCATCAAACTGAACAACTTTTACTATGGGACCAACTCTGAAATCGCGAAAAAAATCAGCTGTTTCATACAAAAATTAATAAACAAAATATTTAAATGTACCATATTCGGCTTTATAAGGCTATTACCAAACACCGTGTATAGTAAAAAATGGTTTTGGGCACCGGATCCGATACTTAAAATGCTAAAATAAAAAGCAATTTAAAACTTTTCTACTCGAATGTACCAATTGTATGGCATATTGAATCAATGGCTTATTTCTCGGAAAGTAGCTGTGTTATACACGTTATCAGACGTCATTTTTTTCCGTGTTCGCTATGGTGGTACTAAATATTGGCATACTCAGTTTGGCGACAGGTGCCCTGGATCATGGTGTACTGGGTGTGGCGCTGCGGGAACGATGCCTAATGTATGAACCAAATCTAAACCTATGATTTCTCTGGAACGGCTAATGCTGCGATGGTGGTTTATTTTTTTCCCTTTATAGGAAGATAAGGGAATGCGCGAATGTTATTTAATACATCAATTAAAGGCGTTAGAGCGAAAAAAAAATTTTTTTGAGGTTAGAATTTCTCGAAGCCTATAAAATTCTTAATCCACGATGAAATGTAGAAATTCGTTTTTTGCCGTGCCTTATGACGAAGGTATTAAATATATACCCACACCGTTTCCAGGAAAAAAAACGAATTGCTGAGATACAGCCGTGGCGCTGCCAGAACGACGTCGTTCTGGCAGCGCCACAAATGACCCACGATTACTCCTGAATCTGTTGACATTCACGGGTGGATGTTAGCTTGTGTGAAATGGAAAAAAAAGCCAAAAATCTGTATGTAATCGGATTTATTCTAGCATTTGTAATTAATGAGATATAGCCGTGGCGCTGCCAGAACGACGTCGTTCTGGCAGCGCCACAAAAAACCTCGTATATCTTCGGATCCAGTGGAGGGAAAAAATCAAACGTATTTTTCCCGACTGGGAAAAAGTCGGCCTACATGGTGATTTTTTTTCACGTAAATCGGAGACCGTGGCGCTGCCAGAACTATGGACACCAAAACCTAACATACTAAATTTAGTACAAAATATTTTTACTTTTTGCTTCAAAATATAGTCTGGAGCATATCAAACATACCAAAAAACATAAACAACCAGGTTCCACATCTAAATTCGCAGAAAATGAAACTTTTCTGTCTCGGTCTGAAGCACTAATTTTAGTTTGTACTTCATACAGTACGTCAGGTCGTTGGAACTACACATTTCAAAAACACAGGACTTACGACGATAGAACTTAAAATTCTCGCAAACTATGGTATTTACAAGATCAAATGAAATCAATCAATGTAAATGGTCAAATGTAAACGTGTAGGTATTTACTTACCTACCTTGTAAAAAAAAAATTTTTTATTTTTTTTTATGATTTGACCAATGTTTGTCACATTAATCATAAACGCCACTAATTGTAAACACCTCAATACACTGTTGTAAAATATTTGTCGGATAGGTAGGTACTATGGGCAACAGCGTTGATTAACCAGTTAGCAACAAAATTCGCGTGCAAGCGATTTTAACCTTAGCAGTGGTTAAGCGACGCTGTTGCCTATAGTTCCTACACAATTTACAATGTTTAAAATAAAACTTAAAATTTCTCGCAAACAGTAGATTTACATGGTCAAATGTAAAAACAATATTGTACCACATTTAATATCATTTTTTTTTTCATTTTTTTTTTTTCATTTCAATTTTAATTTTTAATTTCATTTCATTCACTTTGACGTTTGACAGCTCGACTGCTGTCATCTCAATCTGCCCTTGATGCGCTTCCTCTTGTTAACTCATCCCACCATACACATTTATGTGGTTTACGTGTGTATTACAGGTATTGTCTAAAGAAACATTAGTCTGGCTGAAAAATGAAATATCATGGAAATCTGGAAACCATGGAAATCTGTTGAAGAAAAGTGGGCAGAAACTGCCTAAACCGCATCCAATGTGGAAAAAGTGATATAGTGGATTACTTCAAGGATTTCCCAGCCTTGAAACAATCACAAGGCTATACCTTGGTAAGCATATACCGCAGTCCGCAGCCTTATCTTTGTAGTTTTTTTTATAAAAACGTACGCAATGACATATAAATGACAAAAGTTACTTATTCTTTTTTCAGCTAATGAACGATTTCAGTCGTCTGTATCTAGGAATGGAAAACAAATTATTTTCCTCTATCACCCTCAAAAAAGGGAGAAATTATAAAATATTATGCTTCATCAAAATTGCGAAAAAATAGAGACACGAGAACAAAAATAGCAAATATAATTGCACTGATTGACGGTAAGAATTTTTTCTCAAATATTAGTTCTTATTATTAAACCTTGATAGAAATAACTATACCTTGGTAAGCATATACCGCAGTCCGCAGCCTTATTTTTTTTTTTTTTACATAATCTTTGTGGTTTTTCTATAAAAACGTACGCAATGACATATAAATGACAAAAGTTACTTATTCTTTTTTCAGCTAATGAAGGATTTCAGTGGTCTGTATCCAGGAATGAAAAACAAATTATTTTCCTCTATCACCCTCAAAAAAGGGAGAAATTATAAAATATTATGCTTCATTAAAATTGCGAAAAAATAGAGACACGAGAACAAAAATAGCAAATAATTGCACTGATTAACGGTAAGATTTTTTTCTCAAATATTAGTTCTTACTATTAAACCTTGATAGAAATAACTTTACCTTGGTTAGCATATTATATCGCAGTCCGCAGCCTTATTTTTTACATAATCTTTGTAGTTTTTCTATAAAAACGTACGCAATGACATATAAATGACAAAAGTTACTTATTCTTTTTTCAGCTAATGAACGATTTCAGTCGTCTGTATCTAGGAATGGAAAACAAATTATTTTCCTCTATCACCCTCAAAAAAGGGAGAAATTATAAAATATTATGCTTCATCAAAATTGCGAAAAAATAGAGACACGAGAACAAAAATAGCAAATATAATTGCACTGATTGACGGTAAGAATTTTTTCTCAAATATTAGTTCTTATTATTAAACCTTGATAGAAATAACTATACCTTAGTAAGCATATACCGCAGTCCACAGCCTTATTTTTTACATAATCTTTGTAGTTTTTCTATAAAAACGTACGCAATGACATATAAATGACAAAAGTTACTTATTCTTTTTTCAGCCAATGAACGATTTCAGTCGTCTGTATCTAGGAATGGAAAACAAATTATTTTCCTCTATCACCCTCAAAAAAGGGAGAAATTATAAAATATTATGCTTCATCAAAATTGCGAAAAAATAGAGACACGAGAACAAAAATAGCAAATATAATTGCACTGATTGACGGTAAGAATTTTTTCTCAAATATTAGTTCTTATTATTAAATAGTTCAGGAAAGGAATGCTCAAAAAAGGGTATAGAGGGAAAGGCGTGGAACACAATTTTTGACTTCGTAACTTTGTTTGGACCTGTTAGGAGGTGAACATATCAAAAGTCCCCGCCCGTAGCCCCTATGCCGGGGGGGAGGGGGAGTTTTGAAGGTCCCATTTTTCGGTTTTTCACATATATCTCGAAAACTATACATTCCAGCGACATGAGTTTTTTCACAAAATGAATGCTGGTTAAATTTGCTACATGTTTAATTCAGTATTTTTTTTGATATCTTGTATAGTTTTCGAGATATTCACTATTAAAGTCTGTAATTTTATCTTTAATATATAAAAGAAGAAACTGATTGGTGACTGACATATCAACGCATAGCCCAAACCGCTGGGTCTAGAGACTCCAAATTTGGCACATAGGTTTCTAATGAGGTCTAGGGATGCACAAAGAAAGGATTTTTCAAAACTCACCCCCTAAAGGGTGAAACGGGGGTCCAAAGTTTGTATGAAAGTCCGTCAGTTTCGAAGCTAGGATCTTCAAATTTTGTGATTAGGCTGACGATAAAAAATTAATATATACGTGTCCCAGCGTTTTTGAAAATTTTACTCCCGAAGGGATGAAAAGGGGGATGAAGTTGTGTATAGAAAATCCTTCATTTTCGAAGTAAAAATAGCTAAATTTATAATTTTAGCATATGGATGCAAATCTAACTCGACGTATATCGTTATTGTTAGTATTTCAGCCATTATGCGGATGAAATGGGGGCGAATAAAACATCAATCAAAAAATATTATTTTTCCTAAATTACAGATATTCAGGAGCGGATATCTCAAAAACTATACAAGATATCGAAAATTTTTCCATTATAAATCTTGTCTCAAATTTAATCAGCTTTTATTTTATAAAAGAACTCATGTCGCTGGAATGCATAGTTTTCAAGATATATCTGAAAAACCGAAAAATGGGACATTCAAACACCCCCCTCCCCCCCGGCATAGGGGCTACGGTCGGGGACTTTTGATATGTTCTCCTCCTAACTGGTCCCAACAAAGTTACGAAGTCAAAAATTGTGTTCCAATCATTTCCCTCTACACCTTTTCATTTACTGGGCTATAAACCTTGATAGAAATAACTATACCTTGGTAAGCATATACCGCAGTCCGCAGCCTTATTTTTTACATAATCTTTGTGGTTTTTCTATAAAAACGTACGCAATGACATATAAATGACAAAAGTTACTTATTCTTTTTTCAGCTAATAAAGGATTTCAGTGGTCTGTATCCAGGAATGAAAAACAAATTATTTTCCTCTATCACCCTCAAAAAAGGGAGAAATTATGAAATATTATGCTTCATTAAAATTGCGAAAAAATAGAGACACGAGAACAAAAATAGCAAATATAATTGCACGGCATTGCATATGATTGACGGTAAGAATTTTTTCTCAAATATTAGTTCTTATTATTAAACCTTCATAAAAATAAGTATTAAAAAATTAACCGAAACTTTTTTCTTTGAATACAGAAGATAAACCAGAGAAATCCTGCAATATTGCTTTGATGTTGCTGGCTTATGTCATCAACATTTCACTTGCACGGAATGCGACGGCTATATATCGCAAGCTGCTTCTGAATCCGACGTATCCAACAAGATCATTCAAAGAAAGCATAATGTTTCACGGGTACGCCAATTTGACGACCATGTAATTCTAGAATAGTATGATTAATTAAGCTTGTTGTGGTTTTTTTGTAACTAAGTATGTCTCAATTTTTGCGATTGAAAATAAATAATATGAATCTTTTATGTCTATTTCCTTTTAAGCATGTTAAGCTATAAAACTTGTACAGGGTTTGAGAACGGAATTTCTTCTGTTAATAACCTTGTAAAAGTTAAAAAATAAAAAATGTTGTATCATGGCTGTGTACACTAAATGTATAATGTATCGTGAAGTATGATTTTATCTAAATTACCAATTATTATATGCTTTTCACTTACAGGTCTGGACTTTGGTGCTATATCGGTGCAGCTGTTAAGTTTGCTTTAAAATTATTTTGCATAATAATAATAATAGCCGCACTAATATCGTACAAGTTCAACATAAGTAGATAAAGCCTGACCAGAGTTTAAAAAAACCCTGCAATGAGGACGCGACCTTTGTGATTTATTTATACGTAACTATTGCCAGTAAAAGAAATTAAATGTGAAAAATGCCGCATGCCGGTTTTTAAAACATCTGGTCAGCTTTAAAATGATACATCATTCTTTATCGTACCCGCACCAATATTTATAAGTAGATATCTACGTAACCAGTGCAGGTTTTACTACAAAGAAGCATAATGTTGTATAAAACTTATTAACTGTTATAGTAGAGGTATGAACGGGAAGTCGAAGCGTGGGCAGACCGCCATTCCTAAGATGTCAGGGCCTACCTCAACCAGATACGCCGCAACAAGGACGACATAGGAAAACCATGGGAGAAGCATATCTCCAGCATTGGACAAATATATATGCTGAGAAGACAAATAGAAGGTATGATACTAGTGTGGGACAATAAGGCACCATACCATTCACCATACGTATGTACATAGATGGACGGCTATTAGACATACTTTATTTTTAGGGTTCCGTGCCTCAAAAAAAGGAAAAACGGAAACTTAAAAATCAATTGTGTCTAATTAGACTCACGCCCGAGTACATGCGATACTGTTGCGGGTATAAGGCATGATGCACTATTGCACTACGTGTTACGTATTGCACACTATGCCTTACGATAATTGCACCTGTATTTTCCTTATGTTGGCATGGTACAGTCAGTGTCATTCATATACATAAATACAGCCATTGAGTCAAAATATGTAAACACCAACCTTATTGTCAGTGACATAGAGGTGTGTAGATATTTTTGAGCTCTTGTTAACGTATATATATTTATGACGCTGGCCGTACATACATAGGTGTTCAGATAATTATTTTGAATATTAACCAATCAAAGTCAATTAAATTTTGTAAATATGGTCTAGAAAGTAATACCTAGGTCTGTGGTATTTTCATATTTTCATTAAAAACTCCCTGCAATATTTAAACTATACATTTTTACGAAAATGTAATAAACTATAGACCTAGATATTAGTTTCTCGATCGTGTCTACAAAATTTCATTGAATTTGGTTAATATTCATACTAATTATCTGAACACCTTTGTATGTACCATGCCAGCATAAGGAAAATACAGGTGCGAGTATCGTAAGGCATGGTGTGCCATACGTAACACGTATAGTGCACCATGTCTTACTATACCCGCAGCAGTATCGTACGTACGCTGGCGTGTTACATAAGTATGGTTCACCGTGCTTTACTGTTCCCGCACCAGTATCGTACGTATGCTGCCGTAGTATATACGCACGGTTCATCATGCCTTACTGTACCGGCAACGGTACCTTACCTCTACTACGACAGTTAATACGTCTGGCACATCATGCTTTACTGTGCCTGCCACAGTATCCTACCTATGCCGCCATGGTGCACACGTATGGCGCACCATGATTGACTGTGTCCGCCATAGTATCGTAAGTATGCCGCCGTGGTGCAAACGTATGGCTCACCATGCTTGACTGTGCCCGCTACAGTATCATACGTATGCCACCATGGTGCACACGTATGGTGCACCATGATTTACTGTGCCCGCCACAGTATCGTACGTACGCCGCCGCGGTGCACACGTATGGCTCACCATTATTTACTGTGCCCGCTACAGTATCGTACGGTTGTCGCCGTGGTACACACGTACGACTCACCGTGCTTTACTGTGTCTGCCACAGTATCGTACGTATGCCGCCGCGGTGCACACGTATGGCTCACCATTATTTACTGTGCCAGCTACAGTATCGTACATATGCCGTCGCGGTACACACGTACGGCTCACCGTGCTTTACTGTGTCTGCCACAGTATCGTACGTATGCCACCGCGGTGCACACGTATGGCTCACCATTATTTACTGTGCCCGCTACAGTATCATACGTATGCCGTCGCGGTACACACGTACGGCTCACCGTGCTTTACTGTGTCTGCCACAGTATCGTACGTATGCCGCCGCGGTGCACACGTATGGCTCACCATTATTTACTGTGCCCGCTACAGTATCATACGTATGCCGTCGCGGTACACACGTACGGCTCACCGTGCTTTACTGTGTCTGCCACAGTATCGTACGTATGCCGCCGCGGTGCACACGTATGGCTCACCATTATTTACTGTGCCGGCTACAGTATCGTACATATGCCGTCGCGGTACACACGTACGGCTCACCGTGCTTTACTGTGTCTGCCACAGTATCGTACGTATGCCACCGCGGTGCACACGTATGGCTCACCATTATTTACTGTGCCCGCTACAGTATCATACGTATGCCGTCGCGGTACACACGTACGGCTCACCGTGCTTTACTGTGTCTGCCACAGTATCGTACGTATGCCGCCGCGGTGCACACGTATGGCTCACCATTATTTACTGTGCCCGCTACAGTATCGTTCATATGCCGTCGCGGTACACACGTACGGCTCACCGTGCTTTACTGTGTCTGCCACAGTATCGTACGTATGCCGCCGCGGTGGACACGTATGGCTCACCATTATTTACTGTGCCCGCTACAGTATCGTACGTATGTCGCCGTGGTACACACGTACGGCTCACCGTGCTTTACTGAGCCCGCTACAGTATCGTACGTATGCCGCCGCGGTGCACACGTATGGCTCACCATTATTTACTGTGCCCGCTGCAGTATCGAACGTATGCCGCCGTGGTACACACGTACGGCTCACCGTGCTTTACTGTGTCTGCCACAGTATTGTACGTATGCCGCCGCGGTGCACACGTATAGCTCACCATTATTTACTGTGCCCGCTACAGTAACGTACGTAAGCCGCAGTCGTAGTTTCAGGAGTATTCAGTGCGACTTGCGCACTACGTATGTACGTAGCCGGATGTCGGGCTACGTACGTACGTACAAAAATCGACCACTCGTAAATTACGTAACCCGCTCCATGATGAGCGTCAGTATGCCGACTACGTATGACTGACTACTTACGCGTAATGTAGCGGGTTACACACGTCATAGTGGTCGATTTTTATCCTTATTTTACGTAGTGCGGCAGAGGAAATTTTTCTCAGTGTAACAACTGTCACCTAAACGATTTTAGCTGTTTAGTTTGCGGCGAAATTTGACAGCCCGCAAACTTTGCGATTCATCGTTACAGGTACTTGGCGGCCATTTAATGTTTTTGTGACACTGACTTATAAAATATAATTTACTTTTGTGGTGTTTATTGTGTGTTTAGGAAATCCAAAAAAGCAAGAAATGGCAAGGCATAGGCCTATTTAGCGTAGGATTTAGTTGCTCTCAAGCATCGAGCTAAAATGGTGAGGCGTCGAAGCGTGGCGAGGAATAGACGCAATAATCAAAACAAACCCTTTAAAGGGACGAGTTCCTCAGACTTTATAGGGAAAGAAGATGTTCACCGAGCTGATGGAGCTGAGCTCGTCGAAGAGTTGCGGCCATATGGCCTTATCTTTAAAGACAGCGGCCTTGGGGATTCTCTACCTATACAATAGCAAGTGAGTAGGTACCAAACTGTAATTAAGTATTTTAAACTCGAAATGTAAGATCTTTGGTTTGGTTTGAGCTAAAATTAATAAAATATATTAGCAACCACCCGCGACTTTGTCTGCGTGGTCGGTTATTTCTCTGAACAATAGTTTTTTTCGGAATAAAAGGTATAAGTACCTTCCTTATGTCTTTCCTTGTACCCCTGACAACGTATATGTAAAATTTCATGATGATCGGTTCAGTAGTTAAGACGTGAAGGCGTATAAACAAACAAACAAACGGACTTTCGCATTTATGATATTACCCAGTAAGAATTTGCAATTTACCATCATCATCTTATTTTAAATTAAAATTTCATTTGGATTTTTTTTATGTACTACATGTTTTTCTATTTTTTACTGTTTGTTTTAGATACTAACCGCTCTTCGTTCATCATCATCAGCAGCTAATTGGCATGGCATTCGCTTATTATCGAGTGTCAAGAAAATTATGGTGTGGCGTCGAAGATGGGGAAGAACTGACGCTATAACCGAAATCCGGTTGATTTGGAGGATGACGGAATTCCTCACAGATCACACACTACTGCCTGGACGATCATCAGTTGCACAGTGTCAACGCTCGTATCCAACTTTATGAGTATCTACACTGGACACTAATTGCAATTATTTAAGCTAGTTTAGTCAAATAAAAGAGTACAATCAAATAACTTGAGGTATTTATTATTGTTAACAACATATCCTTTTATTTCATGGATAGATACTATGGACAATACTTCCGCTTTACTAGTGAGCTGAAAATCGCTTGTATGCCACGCCATCACTGATATACTGGTTAGTTCATGCAGGGGCCAAACGCCATTGATGCCTCAGTCTCCGTAGCCTCATTTCTCATGGGAGCCTTTGAATTCTTGGATTAAATCTCTGAAATAAAAAATATAAATTAAATTAGAAAAAATAGATTCTTAAATTAAAATATTGAGACAGATATTAATTAAATACTTAAGTAAGTAGTGGACATCAGCAAATTCATTGCATTGATCATAAAAGTAAATAACTAAATCACATGTGACTATGAAAGATCGAAAACAACATAAAGAAATCACAAGCATCCAAACCCGTGTGACGCGTGTTGAGCAGATTTTAAAATACATTTTTGACCTCAATACTATATTATGTAAAACTAAACATAAATGCATTGGTATAGAAGGTATAACAAACATAATTAAATATTGAAAGATCCAAAGAAAACTCAAAGAAAAGTATTTGTACTTACAGCATATTCCTCACAGCAGACAGCAGCTTAGCTTGCGTCTAGCTAGTGGACCGAACCCGAAACCGAATAATTATTACTCCTTTGAGTTGAAGCCACTATTATAGAGATTTTTTATTCTTTAATGAATTTATTTATTAAAAAATCAACACCATACACTTGACAGTTTTAGTTATCAATCGTAAGTAAACACAGATTTCATTGACATATGACTGTTGGCATGACAACGCCATAACCGTTGGCTATGACACAGTGTTACAAGTAAAATTATAGTAATGTCCACAAGTTCAGATACATATTTTTAGTGGTTATTCATGTAATAATAAAAGAAGGAATTTTATATCAGATGATAAATTAAGAAAATATAATAAGAGATGTTTTTTTTTATTTTTGGTTAAATAAAGTAGTTGCTTTTTAATAAGCATAATATTTAAATTTCCCTTCATCAAAGGGAGGGCAATTCGATGGCCACACAATTACTTAAAATTTTCGGTAACTTATCGACTAAAATTTTTACGATTTTGTGCGATAACGTAATAGTAGAGACTTGCATTTGCCTTATCGATCGTTACGGCAAGCGATTTTCCCCGCTATTGCTATAACCGAAATCATTGTGTGGCCATTGAATTACTGTCCCTCCGATTTAGGGAAATTTAAAAAATATGCGAAAATGCAACTGTCTTACACCGACGTTTAAAACTTATTCAAATTGCAATTTCTCTTCTATAAAAGTTACGAGTTGTAAAATAAAAAACGTTTTATAGCAAATATCATCAACTTTCTTTGAAGTTATAGTTTATTATACATTATTATTAACTTAAATACCTATAAAACAAAAAAAAACACTTTTTGACTAACTGGCAAAAACTCAAACAACATAATAAAATAATTATTTACGCCTTATTTACATTTTAATAATATAAATATTATATAAGGAATAAAGAGTAAGGAATATAAGGAATAAGTATAAGGATAAGGATTAAAACTTTTCACTTCACATAGGTAGATACTTGATTAGTAAAGGGAAAAGAGATACGCTCATTTAACTCTTTTAGATGTAAGTAGGTAGGTACTTAAAAACTACCCATGTTTAACAAAAAATTACAAAAAATAAAAGTATTTTATTTTTTTGTCTTTATTCATCATAAGTTAATAATTATAACATTCCTTCTTTAGAGAGATAGGTATAAAATAAACTAATTATAAATATTGTGAAGATGCTTCTAAGTATTTTCCGGCAATTTTTAGCGGTTTTCCTGTGGCCGGCAGGCGGCAATTTTGCTAGCAATACCACTAAAGCAATATTTTAAGTATGGCCCGGCAATTATAGCCACATATTTTTGGTAAGTCAAAACATTTTCATGTAAATTTGGGATTCTGCATCGTTGGCCATACTATTGACACCAATTGCAGCCATATTGCAACAATGCAATATAAATTGTATTTGTGTTGGCTTGGCCGGGCAATGGTGGACATTAAATGACTATTACTTGTAACACTGACTAGACAGAACCCAGTGCCACAGCATATATTAAATCTAATATAATATAAAATATGTGTCAATGGTTGAGTGTCAAAATGAGAGTACCGACACGTAGTGATTTTTTCCTCTGTGGTAATCGATACGGTACCGAAAATATTGCAGCCATATTGCAACAATGCAATATAAATTGTATTTGTGTTGGCTTGGCCGGGCAATGGTGGACATTAAATGACTATTACTTGTAACACTGACTAGACAGAACCCAGTGCCACAGCATATATTAAATCTAATATAATATAAAATATGTGTCAATGGTTGAGTGTCAAAATGAGAGTACCGACACGTAGTGATTTTTTCCTCTGTGGTAATCGATACGGTACCGAAAATTATCGGTAGCTATGATTGTAGAGACTACCAAAAATCGAAAATAAGTTGTTAAAATGATATATCGACCGAATTCGTTAATTTTACGATCGCTATCTATGTCGAGACTGCAGGCCCAGGTGATTAAAGTTTACGAATAGTTAATTCACCTAGGTGATTTAATCTAGGTGAATTAAGTTTACGGAGGGGAGAATACGTTCAATCACAGATAATTGTTCTATCCATCAGCCATTTTTAATGTCCCCACTGCTGGGGCACAGGCCTTCCTTATGGGTGGATAAGGAGGACGGGCCATAACACACCACGCGGGCACAATGCGGATTGGTGGGTGTTAACGACTGCAAATGCAGCCGGGACCAACGGATTAAGGTGCCTTCTGAACACAGAGGAGCTCGAGATAATAAATTTTTGGTCACCCATCCCATGACCGACCCTTACGAACGTTGCTTAACCTCCGCAATCGCTGGGCCTGGCGCTAAACCACTGCCCCACCGAGCTCCTGTGGAGATAAATGTTCAATTAATTATATTCCCTCCAGTTTACAATAGAATTCCTTTTTTATGCCTTTTTCAAGTAATAATTAATATTGCAAGTATTGCAACAGCCTTTGATATCTTTTAGTGAACACTTTACTTTTAACCGACTTCAAAAAAAGGAGGCGGTTCTGAGTTCGTCGGAATCTTTCTAATTGAGGAGCACTATTTCCGGGAGAAGATGATGATACTTGAGTACCGATAGATTCATATTTGTATTAATTATTATAAACTAACGGCCTTATTCATTAACGCCTAGCTAGTAATTCAATTTTAGCTATTGCACCATTAAAAACGTTTTTATCATTTGTCAAAAGAGTAAAAAGAAACAAAATACTTTATAAGCCTTCTATAGCTTTGCTTATTTTTATGTATGCTTATTTTAGGTCGTGTACTCGTAAGTAAAGTCGTGGGTGGATTTAGATACCTAGTACATATAAACCTACCCCAGACCATGACAAAAAGTATATCTTTTCGTTAGATGTAAAATTTACATCGAATACGAAAATGCAACAGAACTCCAAACATTGGAACAACATAATCGCACTACTTTCCAATGTTTTTACATCGTTTTATAAAAACGACGCGCCATTTTATACCTAAATAAATTATAACATCGCAAAGTTAAATTCAGGACTGCTCATTAAAAGTTAGGAGCCACAGCAAGGGAGCCCCTATGTAATTAATACGTAGAAACTTTTCAACATAGACAAGATCACGGTTAATATAATACGTAAAGCAAATTTCGTACAATTATACAACATTTTAAATGGCGCAACATTTTTATTGATACAAATATTCACTAATTTGTATACTTTCAGGAAAAACGAAGTCTTAATGAAACGGTGCCTATCTTTATAAGGTTTCACATTCGCTTGAGCAAAGAAAATTACTGATATCTCATAAATATATTATATCTATTAACGTAATAGTTCCTATAACAACTCATACGTATATTTTCTTGGTTATTTTTAAAACACCAACAGTCTCGTAAGAGTAAATTTCTAACAACATAAACGTTTGTTCTATGAGTTTTCCAAAAAAAGACTAAAAAAGGGTTATTATCATTTTATTAACTTTCTCTTCGACTTTCCATACAAACGTCCGAACAGCTGAATAAGTTTTGTATGAAAAGTATATTTTTAGGTTTTCGTACCGAAATGGTAAAACGGAACCCGTATGGTGCGACTCAGCCTGTCTGTCAGTCCGTCTGTCACAGCTGGATATCCCAAGAACTACTAATGCTATCAACTTAAAATTTGGAATACTGATCAGATCAGTTGGGTATGTATAGCGATCTGAAGGTCCTCCATTCAGTGCCTGGATGGCCATCATTAGACACAGCTAGGCCAATCTTTGGCGGAGAACCATGGCTTCAAAGTTGCCTCGTTTGTATGAAAAACTACTGGTAGCCTTAATTATCAGGCCACGAGTATTTATTTATTTCTTTTGCAACAGGGACTGAAAGGGGGTATTATAATTCGAAGTATGGCTACTAGGGCATGTAGAGTGTGAAAGAAAGCTGTTTGCATATTCTCAAACACTTTTTCTTTTTTTAGGTCGACTAGTTTTCGACGTTTTTTGTCAATTACGAAAATCTAACACATGAAAATTATTTCTATTGGTGTCATTCCACCAATAACATATTCCTATATGCAAATGAAATATCAATCAAATGTCAGGCACGAACTATAAAAATCCCACATATTAGAATGTATTCTACAAAGGGTTATCGCAGTGTCCTATAATAATATTGACTCTATCTCCTCACACAAAGTATATAATAGATTACTGTTCGAACAGTCGTATATGTATCAAACTTAATAGGAAAAGGGTATATTGTAACATTGGGAATATTGATCGGACATCTGGACAAACATTATGGGAACGGTTGAATGTTAACTAGAAAGTAATTCCGACCAATTTTAACAGCTGTTATAACATTAATATAATTGTAACCTGCTCATGTTGTCTTGTAACAGTTCAAAATTGAACATGTTATCTTTGTCTCAAATATTTAATAAAAATAAAAATAAGAGGGGTTACTGACCTATGAACCGGCACTGGGAAAGATATTTTGTTGCTCCTTAATAATCCCATCGCCTCCAATGTATTACCTTTTTCTATCGCCTTGGAGTCTCCATTTCTTTCAATTAACTTCTATTTTAGTGATAATTTGTAAATCTGCGAGATACAAAGAAGTCCAGGGTTGGAAAAAATAGTTGTAAGCAATAAAAAAATAAAGTTATGTGATTGAATCAATAAATAAACTCGTTGAATAACTTACCATGAAGGGATGTTTATTCTCATTGTAATAAAAAAAGGGTTGTTTATGCAATTTGGGATGTCTTTCAATGCATATTGTCTGGCATTACGATATTTACTGCAATTACAACAGTATTCTTGTAGCACAAACTCTTTGATCACAGATAATTGTAGGCTATGACTGCGACTTGCAAATACAACATTCACGAATTATCATATTTCTATATAAAAAACGGATACTTTTGCGGGATTTCTTTAACCTGAAAATATGTTTCTACAATAATAAACAATTCGTTGACATTTACATAGACAAATGCATTTGACATTTGGTGGCCGTTTTTGGAACTAAAGTGATAATCCATAGAGAAAAATCACTCTATATTTTAAAGAGAAAAAAAAAGAGAACGAAATAATCCTTGGTAAATTATATCATTAAAAATTTATAAGGTAAAAGGAAGTCGAATGATTATAAAATATTAAAATAAACAAATAATAATTTAGTTATTCTAAATGTGTAAAATAATGTTTAGGTTTGGTGTAAACACACATATCGCGTTTCGTTTTCAGCAAATTTCAAAAAACACTATTTGTAAATTAAGCTTGGGATTATGAATAAAGTAAAATCATTTAATATTAAAAGTAAAGGAAGAATACGAATGATTATATTTGTAATAAATAAACATTAAATAGAAACGATAACTAGTAAAAAGTTGTAAAAGGAACTAGACATAAAAACAATCTACCGTAGAATGGATCGTGGCTTTCCTTTTGTTCATAAACAAAAGACGAAGGGAAAATGTTGTGGTAGCCAATCGAGAGCTCGGAATCTGTGTGGGCGTGGATTTTCCTAAGATTAAGCTACATGGCGCCAGATTTTAAAGTAACCAATCATAATTCGCAATAGTGACGTGTAAAATTAAATGTTACCAGTTAGAGTCTATAAAGTACCCTTAGTAATATAATATGGAAAAAAACTGGCCAAGTGCGAGTCGGACTCGAGAGCAAGGTTCCGTGCCAGGGGAACGGCAAAAGAGGTCGTGTATGTATGTATGGATCGGGGGTGTTAAGGCCTGGATTCATCTTAAGGCATATCTTAAGGCAGTATATTCGAAATTGTGAGATTTGGTGTATTTTCGATTCATCAATAAGCGATCAAATGTTCCTTTGTTTTGAATAGATGAAAATATATGCTTAGATTTTATAAACGACGTTGATCGTCTTACAGTAAGAAATATGATATCCATATATTCAGTATAGTAAACCTGCAAATACAATAAAAACTTTAATTGATTTTATATTTTCTGAATAATATTTGGAGATTACAAATCCTTTACCCACAATAATAGATATATGAATAGATTAAATGTTATTAAGATGAGGCGACAAAATAGGGCATATACAACAGTAGGTTACGTATGTGAGTAATATTCGTTGTTAGCGTTATTATACCCCAAGTTTGGTTGGTTAAGCATAATATCATTGGGTTCTCGTTATCAATTCTTTGCTATTATTAAATAAAGCTATGCGTCGATTGGAAATAATAAAAGCGGTCAGATAACATATTTATTGATTATAAGATTTTTCTTGGGAGGTTAGAATAGTGATAGACCAAAATATGTATTCAAACGTACAGGGAAGGTTAAATCGATTGTGTCATTAGGAAATTAGAACAATATTTGCGTATGTGAGGAGTTTTGTAAATTCTAGAATAAGCAAAACTAATTATATTTATAATTATAACTATCGTCAGTATCGAAGTAATTACGGGTTCCTATTATTATATTCACGTGATAGGTAGATTAGTTCAGGGAGAAATTACCCCATTATTGGGTAAATTAGAAAATTAGTGACAGGGCACTCTAAAAAATTAAGAACCAATAAGATTAAGCGTCATCAAGATTTTCGCAGAGGTAACTTTTCCGCATGTATATAAGGCCGGGCGCGGGGGAGCCGGCTCTCTTTCCTTGACTGCCACCGAAGAAGACGCAAGCACACTTCCCTCTGTAAGATGGCTGCTGAACAAGTTTTTCTTTAACTCAAGACCGAAATAGTCTGCAAATAAGTGAAAGAAACGAAAGTCTATGTGCATAGGTCTTGCACGGGCAAGTTTCTAACCTTTGGGGTAATGTTTCAGACAAGCTTTGAATGGTAAAATTAAGGCCTGACTGAAATATATAGTTTGGGTGTGAAGTTTACATCAAATTAACGTAGCTGTATCAAGTAAATTCAAGAATTATTGAAAATAGATTTTCTAAAACTAATTTCATTTGAAATGGAATGTGGGAAGGGAGTTTTTTATCTTGAATAATTAAAAATAGGATTGTGTCGTGCTGGGGCGATTCGCTATGGACTTTCGGGGGGGTACTAGGTAAATTGAAGTTTATGATTGTGGCGTCATAAACGGGCGGCCAATTCGTTGGTCTGCCTAGTTAGTCACATAATGTAAGCCTGCGTGACTTAATATGGAAAAAGGCTTCATCAAGTGCTGCCGTTAGAACGTAGTTCTGTTTTCCGTTTAAGCCCCTAGAGCAGGTTTTCATTATTCCTTTGGTTAGGGCCTAATGGTGGTCCTACCTCCCCACCATTAGCACGGCCAAGCTGTTAGCGAAATTAGGGAGTATGCTTGCTCACACTGTACAGGAACGGGGCGACGTGTGGCGCTGGTAAGAACCACAAAATTTGGCATAGGAAATTCTCATGTAGTCTGAATTAGGCAGGTAAAATCATAGGTCAATTGTAGGGATAATCGCGCGAAAATTAGGTAGAGTATCACAAAACCGGGGGGGGCTTGTGATACTGGTGTTTTGAATGATCGTCAATAGAGCGGAATAGGCACATAATCTGCTAGACAGGCATGTGGAACGAGCGAAAATCTAGTTAGGTAGGTCGTCACATTGTAAAATTAGCGTTCTAGAATCGAAATTGTTGTAGGATAACTTAGGCATAATTCAACAAAATGGCCGAATTATTATTTATCGATAGGAAAATTGCAAAGGTGCATTACAAAATGGCCGCTATTGGTTCACTAAGTGATGCATTTCATCCAAGCTAATTATGATAAACAACATGGCGGATCATGACAAAAGTAAATTAAAATTTATGATAAATTTTAGGTTGTGTCATAGGCAGGTAAATGCGAGCAAGTTGGAGGGTTAAATGGGAACGTATTAGTGAATTTGTTATCTTAAATTCTCAGTAATTCCAGAGAATAGGTAGTGTTGTGGCATCTATGGGTGTTGTGAAGTGGCATTGTAAATAAATTTCAGTGAATGAAAAACATCTACCTACTATTGTGCTAAAGCTAGCTGGACGCACAATCTAATTAACTAATAGACTATCAATTCATAACAGAAGTAATATCTTTGAATTGGGCTGACTTTACTAATTTTGACCACGGTTCAATCTGTTGACTATAAATAAAATAAAATATTTTGGTAATAAATGTGGATGAATGCTAAATAAAAGTCTGGGTGTAATGTTGACCCGTGATATTATTTGAGCCATGTCAATTCCAACTCATTAATATCACAAGACACAATTTTGAGTAAGCTTCCACAAATTAACAAAATAATGCTCGGTATGTAGCACTAAACAATACTTTGACCAACATTTATATACTATGAAAGTATCAAATAAATTGGTGAATATGTTAAGTTCACGATTACTGGAATCAAAGTATTCTCTGAGTTAAATATTCTAAATCAAATTTAACAGTCGACTCAATTTAAAGGAAATCAATATCAAGTTTATCACACAATAATCTTAAGAAGATTTATTCAATGCCATTTTGACAATGCAATCCGAAGCTATTGTTCAAAAGTAGGAAAGGTTTAACGCAAATATTTATTTATTATTATGTCCCTAAATTTAATAAACTTTCCTTCTGAAATCCCTAGATTTTCCAGTACTTATTCCCTTTTTTAAGTTCATAAATTGTAAGATTGAATTTATGTTGATATAAGATAAATCAGAATTTAAAAAAAAAAAAAGAAAAAAAAATTGATCTGGCCATCACATTTGAGAAAAGAATATCTCAATTGTGAAAAACTGGGAAATCGCTTGGAGCATTTTGCTTGTCCTCTTCTTGTTGGAATATACAGACAAACTTAGACTATCGACCATATACTTTACTTAAATTAAAGAATGATTGTAATTGGCTGGTCACTGGGGGAAAGCTGTCCAGTTCTGGAGACGAGGCTTACCATATTGAGCGGAGGAGGGGCTCTTTATCTAGCCAGGAAAGCCACGTTGTATATTTTTAAGTAACACTAAAGATAGCAAATAAATTCTTAATCAGTGACGAAGACGGGTTTTTCCATGCCTTGATTTCAGGCGACTATAACTCTTTAACTTGCTTCAAATTACCTCTCTTATCTTGATAAACTAAGTCGACATTGGATGATTTACATTACTTAGAATAACGTTGTATGTGACAAATAAACTAATATTTGGTAGCGGAGTAGAATTACCCAAACTTAACTTTCTTTATAGCTCGAGTTACCTCCTTTTACCCTATTGATTATTATGGCTCGATATACCCTCTTCTACCCTACTAATTTATAACAATACTCCAATTAACTCATAAATTCACTTTGACCAATTTCTATCAACATTGTTCATACTTACTTCATTCAGCGGTATGTAGTTGGAAACGCTTATCTCTTTCCTATAGTATCTCCATTTCTAATCGCTAGAGACTATTAAAATTTCCATGGTATAGTAACAAATATTAAGAATTAGTATGAGATTAAAAAAAGCTTATTTAGGAAAATTACAAACTTAAATTCTATTTCCCTGGTTATATCAAAAGAGTAATAATATCCATTTGGTAGTAATTTTATTAAGTAATAGCTGTAATAACAGGAATAATTGAGGCCTAGTAATAAAAGCGAATACTTTTGTTGTAAGATGAGGAATCAATACCATTAACTAGGAAACCGTCTGATTACATTCTTCCTTGGGTATAAAACACATTAAACTGAAGATAGGCAACGACCAACTATGCAATCCAATAGTGATGAGCGAAGCCTCATTTGTTTAAGCACATACTTAACGTTACAAATATACTTACTAAACTCACATTGTAGTCAGAGCGTTGGTTTCATATCCTTTGTTCAGAGCTAGGACATCTATACATCAAATTAGACGAATAGAAATAAAGAAATAAATCATAAAAGCAAACATTCAGATTTTCATAATATAATTTCAGTATTGGTTCTGGCATTAACATAGAAAACTAGGTGAGAGGCAACCCTAAGATACTTTTCCAAGATATTTATATAACATTATTCCTTTTAAAGTTAGAAAGTTAACAAATTCTAGAGATTTTCTAAAACTGCGGTTGGGCTGGCTATGATTATTAAAATTTGTTAAGTAAATCCAAAGATATGAATTGAAACATTGTTGGCATAGATAATAGATTCTTTATAACTGATAGTATAGTAGTAAAATAGGTAAATTCTCAATTTTTCATTAACACAGCAGGCGGACACTAGTAATTCATTGTTGAAGTTATAACTACTAGTAATAAATTATCAATAAAGTTGATAAAGCATGATCATGACATCATAAGGTAGAAATCTAATGGATTAGGGTCCTCCGTAATAAAATAGATCGGTATTTTATTTGATAAACATAGTTATTTCTAAGCATTAAACAAAGTAACAGATTAGTATGAAGTTGGGTCAATTTGGAATGAGCAATTAATATCTTAATTTCTATTCTGTAGGAAAATCAGGCAAAGTAATTTCCTTCTTTTAGTAATAGGTTCTTAGTTCATTATCTATCGAAGCATAAATAATTAAAGTTAGTCATGTAAAGTTAATATTTATATCCACCCAGCAATATTCGAGAACTTAGGGTAATTACGGATTACAACTTGGGAAATATCACTAGACATTACGCGCCCATTTCACACTTACAAAAGCATTAATATAAGATTATTCTATCATGCAATAAAATAGGGTTAGGGAAAATAAACTAGGCAAAACATAGATAAAACATTTAATGGAATCACAAGTAGGGATGGTTAGTTCGGAAGCCGTTTAGCGGCTAATCAACATGAATGGGATTTGTAGTTAGGTATGCGTTAGGTTAACTATGCTAGGGTTAGAATATCACCAATCCATATAGTAAAACAGTAAGAACTAGGATCCAATAAAATCCCATCACCAGGTATTATTAGGTAAATAAGTTAGGTAAGTTAGCTATCAAGTTAGTAGTCAGTAGTCATCATCATTCATGTAGTATCATTCATCATATAGTTTATTAATTAGTTGTAGAAGAGGGGGGGGGGGGGATCATTACATCGTTGATACCGTGACCAGGATTCATAGCGAAAAAAGTAGTAGGTACTTACAACTTGTATTTATATACTTTATATTGTAGATTATTATTTAGGTATTTTTGCGAATCCAGCATTTTGTGTGAACGAGGGGTCGTACTCATTTACTCTGGTAAGGCATCAATCATTATATTATGAGATGTCGTGACCAGAATTAGTAGTTTTACATACTTTTAGCATAGATTCCACTTCAACGAATTCCAGGCTTTTGTAATGTGAAATGCAGTGACCAAAATACAGATAAGATGATTTTGGTCACATTTTGCTGCTGCGAAAATAGGAACGATATTGCTGGCCGTGGATTGAATATGCTTTGTTTTGTAGTGTAGCATCCATTTTGATCTTTTGTGTGCGATCTGTTATGTAATCCTTTTGGTTATAGCTGAAATTAAAGAAAAATATCAAAATAGGTTATGTAGTTCACATTAATGTTTATAGAGTTATATTTTAGCGTTTGAGAAAGGGTTCTTATTGATTGAGGTAAAGTAACATTGAGCTGGTAGGGGGGCATTGATTTTATGGACATTTGTACTCCATAAAGGTTTCACTATGAAAACAGAAAATTTTATCAAAAAAAATGCCAACCGAAAATTTTATACTTACAAGAAGTTTTGTAGTAGGAATGAAATTCACCACTAAAAAGCGCTATTTTCATTCTCCTTTGGTTATTGTGTACAAATACAACAAGTACAAATTTATTCTTGAGTAAAAACATCGTGAATTTTAGGTTAAAATAAATTATGGAAGTCGTCATAGAGAATATAAATATAATCACTGTCGTGACAAAGATTACTTAGGATTCTGATAGAAACAGGGGTTCTGTCAAATAAACAGACTAGAAAAAAAATCTGACAGTTAAAACATGTTAGCACGTTGGCCCACGGCGGCACATATAGCGATTTTAAAATCAAATGTTGAGTATCGAAACGGGTGTGTGATTGTGTTTATGGGCCTTGACGAGTTTTGTAGCGGGGTTATATTGAACTGCCTTACTTTCGTACTACGGCCTTAAGCAGTCCTGTAGGGCCGTTTAAACTGAATGTTTTCTTGATTGCAAATGTTTAGAATTTAAATTTTATAAAGTTGACTTCATAAATAAAATCTAGAATTAAAATTTTACTAGCAATCGATAAAAGAAACAGGAAATCGACTTATCTAGAAATATTCTATTAGCATAAACGTTATTGTTATTTTCTTTATGCTATTTCGGGAATTATTAGAATAGACGGGTTTTTGTCGAGCGTTTTATTACCGCCGGATTTCGATTATGATATTGATAGCGTGATGAACATTGAGCTCATGTCTTGGAAGGAATTGGGGTCGGTTGAATTAAGAAAACTGAATGCGGGAGTTAAATTGTCGAATAAATGAATAGGATAAAATATAATAAGCTATTATTCATCGAAATGGCTCAGGTTATGATGTCAGTTGCACTGTCTGTTCTTATTTCTAAGTTACGACAAGTGTGAACGTAGCTTTAGTATGAAATAGGTCTACGGAAAAATATCATAGATGGCGTTAGTGAAAACTAAAACTTGTAGTCATGGAAATAAAAAATTTTGTTACATTGATAAATATGTAGTAGATTTTATGGGTTGAATAAATATAAAGGATTTAGTAAGGATAAGGGATCGTCTGGGTTACGATAAAAAGACATTTAAGGCGGTTTCATTTTAAGAAAGAAATTAGAAAATAAAGAACGAATGTCAGATAGAAGAACGAATGCCGGATGAGCGGACGGGGTTTTGTTTCATTGTCATTCAACTAAGAACTTCATTCAATTGTCAACGTCAACCTGACAGCAAAAGTCACTCTATAGTGTGGTCAGATTCAGTGTGCTTAACACAAATTCCGTCTAAATTTCGCGACCGTTCGGACATAGAGATTTGATAATTAAGTTGGCGGATATAAGTAATTATTGCTAACGGTGTCGATGTCATGTTAAGACAATTAAGTAAAATTGCTCTTTTAGCTTCATTAGAGTTTCCATAGTAATAAAACTATCGGCATTTGCTAAGCGTAGCTAATAATTACCTTTAGGTTGGTTTCAATTAAAATATTGTAGTACGACTTTAACGTTCGTCGAAATGACAAATGCGAAAAAAAACATGTTGCGAGAGTTAGTATTTCACCGGTGTAATTTTTCTCATATGAGACTGTTAAATTTTCATTTTTCTTCTGCAATTTAGTCTGTTTTGCGTTCAGAAGCTGGCCACACTAGTCTGATGTCAACAAACAGAAAAAGAGGTTATAATAAAGTTAGTAATTGAAAAACAATGGTTAAATAAACGAGTTTTAGTGAAAGTTTGACTGTGATGATGATATAAAGGTTATGTGGGTCATTGTGGAATAAATGTTGCATTGTGATTATGTGATAAAAATTTAAAGGTGTAAACAATAATAATGAGATTGGAGCCGGTATGCAATTGAGAAAATAACTGATTGTGAGTGATTTATGACTGAAATACTTATTGATTTGACTAGAGCTATAGGGAAACTTTTGATAAAGTTGCCTAGGAAATATAAAATGGTTTACAATAAACATAATCTCTAACTTGACTGTAATGTCAATTGAAGAAAAATATCAGATAATTGTACTTAAATATCAAAGTGAGATTTACTGAAAGTACCTTAAAACAGACAGATATAAAAGTGATGTATTGACAACGGGGGGTCGCGAATTAACTATGTAAATTTAAAAGCAGAAATTAAGTGAGCGAAGCATGTCTAGTCGACTAGAACTCAGCTGGTTAAGTGTCAACTAGTACAGTTAAGAGAAGTGAATACTTAAGAGAATGTTGATAAAAGAGTATTGCAATTATCATATAAAGTGAGACGGTTTAATTGTGATTTTTAGAAAGGGTGATTTTTAAACATTTTGATTTGCGCTAACGGAATAAAGTTGAAGTTAAGTCAAGAAGAGGTTGTATAGCATTTTTAAAGCAGACAAATGAACATAGCTAATTGCTTACAGATGCTTTATACGCTACCTTAGTATTAAAAGACAGCCGCTAGTTAAATAAAAATTCTTTACAAAATAATTTTAGCGGACGGAGCGTTGACACATATCTTGAGATTATTATTGTAGATGTGGATATCTGGCTAACGGGGTAGCCTAGCTGTTATTGTGGAATAGAAGAATTAGTCTAAGAGCCAAGGGCTTAAAAATTGGTTCTTCAATATAAATAAATAAAAAAATCTATAGTAGATACTTAGTGAAATAGTCGGGTTGCCAAAGTATGTATATATTGAGTAGGTAATGTTTAGTTATAAAAGTCAAAATTAAAAATTCAATAAAATCGTGCAGTAACAATGAAGATTCAGCTAAACTTTAAACAGCGACTATTAGCAGTCCGCGACTTTTTTTTAACTAGAGTTACGGAGGAATAATTTCTTAGTGAATTGTTTAGGTTATCGTTGATAGTTATAGAGACATGTTTAAGTATCAAGTTTGGATGTATGTTACAAAATTACATTAGACATTTGTTTCCCGTGGTGATGACATTGCAAACGGCACGTCTGAGGAAAAGTCCTGCTATTAAGGTTTTGTTTAGCGTACGGTTTTAAAATCATTCAAGTATGCTCATACTGTTTTGTTACTAAAAAATATAAGTAGATAGATTAATACAATTAAATTTATGGCGCCTTTTGATGTGACCGTCTACGACTAGACATGGACTAAATGTTAGATTTATTTGGGAACTATTGTATGCATTGGTCCAAATTTAATTTTTAATTCTTGACTCGAGGTATATGAGGAAGGAGTTTTTGAGAGTTAGCGTAGAGTTTTATTTTGTTATATAAAAAAAAAAGAATTGGAAAAAAATACAAACAATTAAATTAAAACTAACCAAATAGATAATTCGGTAGAAAATTAGAATTAGCTGCAATGTTAAAACCAAAATAAATACCCCAAACAAAAAAAAAAACAAAAAAAAAAAACTTTATAGCGGACAAATAAAAAATTTGAAAGCATGGTTTTTTTATATCCAATCTTTGGATATTATAAAACCAAGCTAAATAAGGATGTGTGCTAATATTTTATATAGATCTGACATTACACTGAAGGCAACGAACAATTAAAACTCGCCATGGGGAAACCGGTCCGAGTTCGTCGTGCGCCAAAGCGGTATGAATCATCCGAGGAGCCGGCGGAAATAGTAGAGGTTCCACATAGTTCCCGACAGTCGGAATCCGAGGTTGTAGAAAATAGAGGGCCGCAACCGGTAGAGGTGCGACAGCGGCTAGTAAAGACGATAGTTAAACCGAAGGTAACGCGATCGCGCGAATTGATGACAATACAAAGAATGTTGAATCGCACGGTAGGCGTGTTAACTAAGAGGATAGATGACCTAAGCGAAGAAGTCAAAAGGACTCAAGGTTCTAATCAGGATACTAGCGAAGTCGAAAAATCGCCGGTAGTCGAAGTAACGCCGATGAACGATGTGGAAATAGAAAATAGGAATGAGACTAAGGAGCCTAATGCGATGGAAGATATTCAGAAGTACGTCATTTGTAACGTCAAAAATATAAATTTAGATAGACCTAAATTTGGGGATTCGTCAATACATCCAGTTGATTTCATTGAAGATTTAGAAATTTACTTAAAAAAGGCGGGAAAGGCTGAAAACGAATTAAGCCTAATACAAGACTGCTTAACTTCGAGTTCGAAAGACTGGTTTAGAGTATATAAAGGAAGATGGACAGGATTGGCTGATTTTAAAGTAGATTTCTTAAAAGCATATTGGGGAGAGAATGAACAAAATGAGTTGAGAAGGAAGATAGTGCAAGGCGTATGGAATAGGACGGAGACGCCCACCATGGTGGAACATTTCTTGAAGCTGACAGTCAAGGCGCAGATGTTAAGCTACAACATTCCTGAAAAACAATTAATTAGCGATATCATTCGGCATTATCCGAAATTTATTCAACAAGCGTTCGTGACAAACAAGATAGAAAATATAATAGAAGCGGCAGAATTTTTAAGAAGTATGGACAACATACAGAAGCAAGAAGCACCGAGCACTTCGGCAGCTAAGAATTCTAAGGATTGGGAACAGAAGAAGAGGGGCCTTCAGCAAAACTATAGGCAATGGCAGAAACCAAGAGAAAATCAAATACAAGCGGTTAGCTTAAATAATAATAATGTTAATGTAGATGGTAGCGAAATGTTAAACTAGCGGAAGCTGATGCTTTAGTCCCCAGGTCAGCTTCAACTACAGGGGACCTAAATTATAATATGATGGTTAAAATGAATTGGTGTCCGGGTGAATCTTTAGGGCGAAATAATACCGGAATTAAGATACCTATTTGTACGTATCCGAAAGAAAATAATTTAAAATTGGGTTTAGGATATAGTGAGCCAGAGGGTTTAGTTCAAAACATTCCTAGCCAAATAGTAGAGATTTTAAAATTAAAAATAGAGCAACTTTTGGTCGATACTGACAATAGCGTACACGCAATTTTTGATGAGGAAGTCACAAATAGGGTAGATACTCCAGCATTCAAGTCTGAATTATTAGTTCAAATATTTGATGAAAATCTAGTAGCTTTGCTGGATACAGGTAGTGATATAACATGCGTTTCAGAAGAGTTTTGGAATAGGTTAAAAGAGAAAAGGCCAACGATACCCACTATGCCTATTAAACCACTTCTTATTAAAACTGCAGTAGGTCAGAAAAGTGTAGAAATAAAAAAAATTGCTTTGGTCACGTTAGGAATAGGGGCTTTTGAATGTGATTTAACAGTTTTAATTGTACCAGGTCTTAGTGCTGATTTGATATTGGGATTTGATTGGATGAAAGAAAATCAAGCGTCAATAAAACTTAATAAAGAGGAAGAAGGGGTAGAAATTATCATAGGGAATGAGAAAAAATTATTTAAATTTTATAAAGGCGAGAATGCTTTCAGTAATTGTAATCCGTTAACAAATTTTAATATTGAAACAGTAGTTGAAGAGAACGTAGAAAAAAATATTCGAGATATGATTCACCAGTCAAATCTAGATAAAAATAAACGTGGAGCTTTAGAGGAAGTTTTAATGAAACATAAAAATCTATTTACATCCAAATTAGGGAGAGCAAATTGTTATGAACACGAAATTATTATGGAGCCTCACTCACCTGTAGTAAAAAGAACATATCCAATACCTTATGCGTATAGAGACAAAGTAGAAGCCAAGTTAATGGAAATGGAAGAGCAAGGGATCATTAGTCGTTCGTCCACGCCATATTGTAGTCCATTGACGTTCACTTTAAAAAGAGACGGGTCAATTCGTGTGTTATTGGATGCCCGAGAAATAAATAAGTACATGATATCAGAAACCGAAAAACCGCCATTACAATTAGATGTTTTAAATTCTTTTCAAGGGGCAAAATACATTAGTAAGGTAGATTTGAAAAATGCTTATTATCAAGTAGGGTTAACAGAAGCTAGTAAAAAATATACAGGGTTTTCTTTTAATGGGAAGTCCTACGTTTATAATGTACTTCCACAGGGTTTGAAGACCTCTGTCGGTTCGTTTAGCCGTTTGATTAGTATCATCCTAGGTCATGAGGTTAGGGAATTTTGTGTTAATTATCTTGACGACTTGGGAATTATAACGACAGGAACGCTATCTCAACATTTAGAACATTTAAACATTGTGCTAGGGAAGTTATCTGAGGCAGGGTTAACTTGTAATTTAGAAAAATGCGAATTTTTAAGTACCGAAGTAAAAATGTTAGGTTATATCATTTCAACTAATGGAATTAGCACTGATCCGGAAAAGGTTAAATCCATACAATTATTCCCTGTACCAAAGAAGCTAAAGCAAGTTAGGGCTTTCTTAGGGCTTTGTAACTTTTATCGTAAATTTATACCAAATTATAGTTTTCATACTAGATCTTTATGTGAGTTGTTGAAAAAGGACAAGAAATGGAATTGGGGACAAACAGAGCAAGAAGCTTTTGAGAAAATAAAATCACTTTTTATTAGGTCCGTAGAGTTGAATCATCCGGATTTTACTAAACCTTATTACTTACAAACCGACAGTTCAGGAATAGGGTTAGCTGGGTTCTTATACCAGATGGATAATCAAGGGGACATAAAAATTTTAGGGTTTCACAGTAAATTATTAAGGGGGGCTCAATTAAATTGGACGGTAACGGAGCAGGAATTTTATTCAATAATTTGTTGTTTAGAAAAATTTGAAACTTATTTGAGAGGAGCGAAAGTGATAATTCGAACAGATCATAAAGCATTAACATTTGTAAAGAATTGTAAGTTATATAATGCACGGGTAACTAGATGGATAAATTATTTAGAGCAGTTTCAATATGAGGTTTAACATGTAAAAGGTAGGGATAACGTGGTAGCTGACGTGTTATCTAGATATCAGCCTGAAGGAGATTTATTACAAGAGGATAAAACTAATTCACCGAGGATATTTTATACTGAAATTAGAGATAATAAAGAATTACGCAACAAATTAAAGAATTTGGCAAAATTACAACAGGATGATACAGAAATAGGCGAAATAATTAAAAATCTGAATAGTGGGGTCGAACCAAATAGTGAGATAGGTTAAGACTTAGGTATATAAAAAAAAAAAAGCCGCCGACACACATTTTTCTTTCTTCGGGGGGGGAATTTTTTTTTTCTCATAAGTAAGTAGAGATATTGAAGAGAATTAATTTTACAATTAACTACTAACATAATCTTAGATTATTAAGGGATACTGAAAAAAAAAAAGGTATCTTAATAAGGGAAAGACGCTTATGGAATTGAGAATGTACGAGATTTCTTCAATTTATGAATCATTAATATATATGCAATTATATATACATGTATAAATATATTTAAATATAAAAGATTAAACAGATAAAATGAATTACAGGTATTACTGCTAATGGTATTCAAAATTTAATAATCAACAAAAGCAGGATTACGGAAATAAAAGGAAATACATTTAGGTTGAACAGGGATATTTATTAATGAACGGAGCGGCGTATAGTTGTGAAATAGGAGAGTTGCGTAAAGTAGAGATGCGTACTGGGGGAATGCTTAGGGATAAGCGAATCTAAAGCGTACAGACGTTACTATTGCGTAATTACTATTGCGTAATTTATTTGCAATCTAATTAACAGATATTTTAATGCAATCTGCGTAGAATTCCATATGGTGACAGACGACGTATTTAATCTTATCATTGAAAATATAATTCAAAATCATTCATCGTTAGTTGTATAAATTTTGTATTCAGTTGGTTTTGCCACCGAAACGAAATTTGCCAATCTACACCCTCAGTTCAATTTGAAAATTGATTCTCTGCTACCATTTTAACGAATAAAGAACTGATTGAGAAAGTTATTACGAGTTTAATTTGTGAGTACGACTTATAGAGACAAATCAATGACAACTAGACAGGATATAAACACAAAGAGAGTACAGAGACATAGCATAACATTCAATGTCACAGTGTACAATCATAGAGTCGACTAATACAAGAAGGTGCGTAGCCTTACTTCTTTACACTTGGGTGGCGTAAATGTAGGCTAGTGAATGATGATAGTGGATGCCGCGTGATGAGAAAAGATGAACGAAATGAGAATCTAAAATAGGATAGAAGTATGAATAGAGTGATGAGCTAAGAGAATGAAAGAATGAAAGTTGTTGAAAGAAAGGAACGTTAGTTAAAATATAGATTCTATAGGAGGGCTTTGGATTATAACATATGTGAAACCTGAATGCAGGCTTATTATCTTTCCAAGAGATAGGACCATCACACTGCTTTAGCGCTAGGTTTGTGCTTCCGGCCAGGCCGGCGTCTAGGGTTGACAAACTTGAATTTTGTACAGTAGGACTTTTTGGTGTTAGGTTAATAAAAAAAAAAGAGAGAAACAAACACAGTTGAAGTTTGTAATTGTCCTGGTGTAAACAGCTGTCCAAAATTCATACTACACAAGAAGCTAAGAGCTAAATTGATATTCGGCAACTGCACACTCTCCAAGGCTGTATTAGGGTTGTTCCAGAGTCTTAAGTAAGCTTTTGGAAATATATGGTCATTGTATATGCTCGCCGTTAAGCCTTTGGTTTGGAAGGAGTAATATTTGATTGCGGAGGGGTACAATGCACAAATATGAAGCGCAATGCGCGTACTTTTTCATAAGGTTAGGAAAGGTCTTATTTGTCCATGTAGGCTTACTAGGAGCTGTGGATTCACAACCCACACCTTACCGTGATTTTGTACGACTCTGGTGTTGAATATGCATACGACGGAATTGGCAAAAGCAACAGACACTTAAAACTCGCTTAATAATTTTTGATATGGTCTTGGTTTAAATACACTCTACAATCTTAAATTTCACTTACACTAGGGCTCACCCAACAATTCTTTGATCTTGGAGAAATAATAATGATTAGGATTAAAGAGAGAGGGGGGAAGATTCGAATATATATATATTTATATATATATTAAAGAAACAACAGTAGAAGGGGTAATATAAATATTTGAGATTTGAGAAGAAAATTTTACTTCGGATCCAATACGTAGTTTTGTCACCTATGTATAAATTTTGGGGTCGAGCTGTAACAGTTCAAAATTGAACATGTTATCTTTGTCTCAAATATTTAATAAAAATAAAAATAAGAGGGGTTACTGACCTATGAACCGGCACTGGGAAAGATATTTTGTTGCTCCTTAATAATCCCATCGCCTCCAATGTATTACCTTTTTCTATCGCCTTGGAGTCTCCATTTCTTTCAATTAACTTCTATTTTAGTGATAATTTGTAAATCTGCGAGATACAAGTGCCGTGTATGTGCCGGCCTAGAATAGCACTACCCCCTATCATCCCGTGGGTGTCGTAAAAGGCGACTAAGGGAGCATAGCCTTCATAGCCTTCAAGAGACGGGCAGCAGCGTCTCCAAAAAACCTTGGCCTACTGCGATCGCCAACCCGCCTGCCAAGCGTGGCGATTATGGCAAACCCCCCCCCCCCCTCATGCACAATGGATCAAAAAATTGGCCCCCAGTCCCCGGCAGCCCCGCTATTCCTAGCTACGGTAGCGGCTACGGTAACGGCGGGGCAGGGGGTGCTAAGAATCCCCGGGAGCGGCTCGGCTACCAAAAACGACGACAACTGCACCTGGCAACCTATAACACGCGCACACTAAGGACCGACGCGAAGTTAACCGAGTTGGAAGAAGTTATCAGCAAGGTACACTGGGACATTATCGGGTTATCTGAAGTCCGAAGAGCGGGAGAGGACTCGATAATCCTCAACTCCGGTAACTTGCTTTACTACCGGGAGGGCGACCAACAGTCCCAAGGTGGTGTCGGGTTCATCGTCCACAAGTCCCTTGTCAACAACGTGATTACCATCGGAAGTGTGTCGACCAGGGTGGCGTACCTTATACTCAGAATATCCAAACGGTGTTCGCTGAATGTTATACAGGTTTACGCACCGACCTCAACACACCAAGATGACGAAGTGGAGGCTATGTATGAGGAGATCTCTAAAGCCATGCATAGCTACAAAACCCACTACACTGTTGTGATGGGGGACTTCAATGCAAAGTTGGGGAAACGATGCGGTGATGAGCTGAGAGTGGGGCAATTTGGAGTTGGGCAACGGAATGACAGAGGCCAGATGCTGGCTGACTTTATGGAGAAGGAGAACCTCTTTATGATGAACTCCTTCTTCAGAAAGCCGGAAAGCCGGAAGTGGACCTGGGTCAGTCCGGACGGTAAAGTCAGAAATGAGATAGATTTTATCATGTCGACGAAAAAGCAAATATTCAATGATGTCACTGTGATCAACGCTGTTAAGACGGGGAGCGATCACCGATTGGTACGTGGCACATTGAATATCAACCCAAAGCTGGAAAGATCTCGACTGATAAAATCAACAATTCGACCATTGCCGGCCCATATTCAAAACCCCGAGAGCTTTCAACTCGAACTCCAAAACCGCTTCGAAGCCCTTGAGAACAGCATAGATGTGGACGATCTAAACAACATGGTGGTGGATACTGTCCGTACGGTAGGGTCCAAGCTCTTTAAGACCCGCCGTCCCAAGATAAAGAAACTCTCCGACCACACACTCCTACTCATGGATCAGAGACGTGAAATGAGGCTCCAGAGTTCAGTAGATGCTAATCGTTATCGGCAGCTTAATAGACAGATATCTAAGTCTTTGACGAGCGACCTTCGCCAATTTAATACGAATCGTATTAAAGAGGCTATCGAGCGGAATAAAGGCTCCAAAGTGTTCGCGAGAGATCTGTCTATTGGGCAAAGCCAGATGACGAAGCTGAAAACTGACGACGGACGCATCATTTCATCAAAGCCTGAAATCCTGAGGGAGATCGAGAGCTTCTATGGGCAGTTATATTCCACGCAGACACCTGTTGAAAGCAAGGCTAAAGACCCCAGAGCCAAGCTTACCCGACACTATACCCAAGATATCCCGGACGTCAGCCTGTACGAGATTAGTATGGCTCTCAAACAGCTGAAAAACAACAAGGCGGCGGGTGACGATGGAATCACTACAGAACTTCTGAGAGCGGGCGGTAAGCCGATACTCAAAGTCCTCCAGAAGCTCTTTAATTCCGTCATCGTCCAGGGCAGAACGCCAAAGACATGGAACATAAGTGAGGTGATCTTGTTCTTTAAAAAGGGTGACAAGTCCCTCTTAAAGAACTATAGACCCATCTCGCTTCTGAGTCATGTCTATAAGTTGTTTTCGAGAGTCCTTACGAATCGTCTCGCTCGCAAGTTCGACGACTTCCAACCTCCCGAACAAGCCGGGTTCCGAAAAGGCTTTAGCACCATAGACCACATCCATACGCTTCGGCAGGTTATACAGAAGACCGAGGAGTATAATGAGCCACTTTGCTTGGCGTTTGTGGACTATGAGAAAGCCTTTGATTCGATTGAAACCTGGGCGGTGCTGCAGTCTCTCCAAAGGTGCCAAGTGGACTATAGGTATATCGAGGTGTTGAGGTACTTATACCAAAATGCCACCATGACGATCCGAGTACAGAACCAGAACACAAATCCTATCCAACTGCAGCGTGGTGTGAGACAGGGAGACGTTATTTCTCCGAAACTGTTCACAGCTGCGTTGGAGGACATCTTTAAGCTCTTGGACTGGAAAGGACTCGGCATCAACATTAATGGCGAGTACCTAACACACCTTCGTTTTGCCGATGATATAGTCCTTATGGCTGAGACCATGGAAGACCTGAACACAATGCTCGAAGATCTCCGTAGTGCTTCCCAAAGAGTGGGTCTTAGGATGAACATGGAAAAGACGAAAATTATGTCAAATGCCCATGTTGTACCCTCTCCAGTTCATGTTGGGAACACTACACTTGAAGTTGTTGACCATTACGTATACCTAGGACAGGCAGTCCAGTTAGGTAGGTCCAACTTCGAGAAAGAGATCTCTCGCCGAATCCAACTCGGGTGGGCAGCATTCGGGAAGCTTCGAAAAATCTTCGCGTCCGACTTACCTCAGTGTCTCAAGACGAAAGTCTATGAACAGTGTGTGTTGCCAGTGATGACTTACGGCAGTGAAACGTGGCCGCTAACTATGGGTCTCATAAGGAGGCTCAAGGTTGCTCAGCGTGCAATGGAGAGAGCCATACTCGGCGTTTCCCTACGTGATCAAATCAGAAACGAGGAGATCCGCAGGAGAACTAAAGTAACCGACATCGCTCGAAGGATTGCTCAGCTGAAGTGGCAATGGGCGGGACACATAGCGAGAAGAACCGATGGCCGTTGGGGCAGAAAGGTTCTGGAATGGCGACCGCGCACCGGACGACGCTCCGTGGGTAGGCCCCCGACAAGGTGGACCGACGATCTGGTGAAGGTCGCGGAAAGCCAGTGGATGCAGGCAGCGCAGGACCGATCGTCGTGGAGATCCTTAGGGGAGGCCTATACCCAGCAGTGGGTGTCGTGTGGCTGATATGATGAGATACAAAGAAGTCCAGGGTTGGAAAAAATAGTTGTAAGCAATAAAAAAATAAAGTTATGTGATTGAATCAATAAATAAACTCGTTGAATAACTTACCATGAAGGGATGTTTATTCTCATTGTAATAAAAAAAGGGTTGTTTATGCAATTTGGGATGTCTTTCAATGCATATTGTCTGGCATTACGATATTTACTGCAATTACAACAGTATTCTTGTAGCACAAACTCTTTGATCACAGATAATTGTAGGCTATGACTGCGACTTGCAAATACAACATTCACGAATTATCATATTTCTATATAAAAAACGGATACTTTTGCGGGATTTCTTTAACCTGAAAATATGTTTCTACAATAATAAACAATTCGTTGACATTTACATAGACAAATGCATTTGACATTTGGTGGCCGTTTTTGGAACTAAAGTGATAATCCATAGAGAAAAATCACTCTATATTTTAAAGAGAAAAAAAAAGAGAACGAAATAATCCTTGGTAAATTATATCATTAAAAATTTATAAGGTAAAAGGAAGTCGAATGATTATAAAATATTAAAATAAACAAATAATAATTTAGTTATTCTAAATGTGTAAAATAATGTTTAGGTTTGGTGTAAACACACATATCGCGTTTCGTTTTCAGCAAATTTCAAAAAACACTATTTGTAAATTAAGCTTGGGATTATGAATAAAGTAAAATCATTTAATATTAAAAGTAAAGGAAGAATACGAATGATTATATTTGTAATAAATAAACATTAAATAGAAACGATAACTAGTAAAAAGTTGTAAAAGGAACTAGACATAAAAACAATCTACCGTAGAATGGATCGTGGCTTTCCTTTTGTTCATAAACAAAAGACGAAGGGAAAATGTTGTGGTAGCCAATCGAGAGCTCGGAATCTGTGTGGGCGTGGATTTTCCTAAGATTAAGCTACATGGCGCCAGATTTTAAAGTAACCAATCATAATTCGCAATAGTGACGTGTAAAATTAAATGTTACCAGTTAGAGTCTATAAAGTACCCTTAGTAATATAATATGGAAAAAAACTGGCCAAGTGCGAGTCGGACTCGAGAGCAAGGTTCCGTGCCAGGGGAACGGCAAAAGAGGTCGTGTATGTATGTATGGATCGGGGGTGTTAAGGCCTGGATTCATCTTAAGGCATATCTTAAGGCAGTATATTCGAAATTGTGAGATTTGGTGTATTTTCGATTCATCAATAAGCGATCAAATGTTCCTTTGTTTTGAATAGATGAAAATATATGCTTAGATTTTATAAACGACGTTGATCGTCTTACAGTAAGAAATATGATATCCATATATTCAGTATAGTAAACCTGCAAATACAATAAAAACTTTAATTGATTTTATATTTTCTGAATAATATTTGGAGATTACAAATCCTTTACCCACAATAATAGATATATGAATAGATTAAATGTTATTAAGATGAGGCGACAAAATAGGGCATATACAACAGTAGGTTACGTATGTGAGTAATATTCGTTGTTAGCGTTTGCAATGTGGCGGTTCGGGAATGTAATAACAAGTCTGACTGCGATCAATAACTGATTTATTAAAGTAAAGAAATGGCTTATATACGAGGAGAGATGAGTGTGTGTAAGTACATATTGGTACACACACTACACCTCCCCCCTAAAAAAGAAAAAAAATACATGAAAAGATTAACTTTTTTCTAAATATCAACATTATTATTTCGGACGATTCTGATTCAATTTTCTTTCTAAAATAAAACAAATTGAAGTTATTTTTTTTCTAAAAGGTACATAAATCATTATTTAAAAGAAAAACATAAGTATATTTTATATAAGAAAAATATTCAACAGATATCATTTTTTTTAGAAGATTTCAAAAGTTATATTCTAATTTGTATAATGAGAGTAAAGAAAATACATAGTTACATAAAATGAAGGTACCTATCTATCATTTATTTATAAGGATTATTACATTCTTATCTTCCCATCTTCAACTCTAACATGACAACACTAAAATTTATTTTATACAAAAAAAAATTGACACATAAAATAAACGAAAACTTTATACTGAAATAGTTATACATTATTAAAAGGTATTTAAAAAAACTGTACTCATATTTATTATATGAATAGGTCACATATCTGATAAAGTTATTATAACTAACATCCAGTTCTGTAATATTTTATTAGCAAGAAAAAATTGAATTATTAAAAAAACAAATTTCATAAGCTAACTTAATAAGCATTCCGAATTGTATACCTCCTTAACACTATAATATCGATTTCATAACAAGTTACAAACAATAACGTGAACACCACGACAGCATAAAAGTACCTAGGTACAAGGTACAAAGTTAAAGTAAATTACAGATTTCCAAGAGATACTTATAATACTAACTAATATCTGTGTTCGTAACATCCTTACATTCTTATTAAACTTCCATAATTCACATTTCAAAGTTAGTTTTTTAAACCAAAAGTTTATTAGTCATTTCTTAATAATTATTAATATAAAACATCACTACTACATTAGGTAACCTTTCGATTTATATCGAAATAGATTGCACTAACTAATAGTAAAACATTCTTATTCCTTGAAAGAAATAAAAAAAAAACCCTTACACACTCACTAATTAGTTTTTTCTCTTCTGTCGTTGATAAAGGTAACTGACTTCAATACAAATTCAACTTTAAATATCTGATTAAAATATTCTACTTTCCTTATGTCTCTTTCATAAATAAAACTTCCATTTCAAGTTACTTTTTGCTAACATACCTACCTACACATACATAAGAATTTCACTTATCATTCTTCACTCGCATTTACATAAAAAATATTCTATCTTTAAATTTTTTTTCATCATTCATCAACCTTAAATCATGTTATTACATAATAATTATCCTCTTCCATTTCCTATGTTTATCATAATCATAACATAACTTCCCATATTTCAATATTTTTATCTTTCGACATTCTATCTCTCAATATTCTTATCTAAATTATCATGTGTCAAAAACAATATTCCCATATATTTACTTCACTTTAAATCCTATTTTTGCTCGTTATAAACTTCAATTTCATAATAACTATCGGTACACTTATACACATATCACCTACTAGGTACTCACATATCATAATTCGCCCGGCGCCGGCGTACTTTCATTTTTATTTAACTCATCATTTTTGGTACATACTTTATCATATTTATTTATAGTCGACTTCATTATCATCATAAAAATGGACAATTGCCATTTTGGGCTGTGGCCACAGCTCACTTATTAATGGGGGCAGTTTTTTAAGTTCTCGGACTCCAACAAACCTCACAGAGGAAATCTCGTTTCGCACCATGATCGACTAGAAGGATCTGACACCCCACGTATGTACCATTATTTAATAGGGTCATGAATTAAGACACATACTAATTTGGTCTCCAAACAGGATTCAAAGGGGAATCTCGTTCACACCTTGATGCAACTGAAGGACCTGAACCCTATTAGTACCTCTCCTTTAATGTGTACCGTATAATCGAGCTTTTATATTAACCATTTCATTCCAAAAACCTATCAAATAAACTAACAATCCTAAATTGAATATAAAGTAAATAAGAGTTTCATCGCTTTTGGGTGATCAGTCCAATCGCAAGTGAAACCTTATAAACCGTATATTCCCTAACTTCTATAAATAAACCCTTATCATCATTCCAAATCCTACATAAAAAAAAACGCATCACATTACCTAAACCTATACCATGCTGTACCTAATTGCAAACTAAAGAGCTACAAAAAGATTTTTAATACAGCTACATTAACTTTCCTACAATATTCCTAATATAAAACCTTTCCTTTATTCTAATCATATACCTACCAAGCTTTCAAACTGTTCCTCTAACTTTTTCCTTTCAAACTGCAACTATAATTTCCACAAACATAAATCTCAATCATACCTCAACATAAACTTCCGTGTCCAATTAATAAGTTCCTTAAAGTTTTCTTTCCCACCAAATTAATACTTACTCGTTATCATTACCATAAAAAACAATGTTTTATATTACAGCTTAACTAGCGAACTCGTGTGATATTTTGTGACAAGATTAATGTTACTGCATCAACTTGCATAAATGCAGCTGCGCTACTCTTTGTAAGCTGCCGATATCGAAATACAACACTCTACATTCCAATACCTTGTTCGTTATAAGTTAATCAAAACAAATGATTGCATCACTTCTAAGAATAAATTTTGTCACATGATAATTTGTCATCGATACTTATTAAATTGAATTGCGTAGGTTTACTAAACTCATATTGAAACAAATTACAAATTTCATCGCTATTCAGGACAATAATGAAATATTATAGTTTTACTCTCATTTGTGTGGTAAATCAAGTGTTAATATTTAGAAATAGAATATTAAATAATATAGAATAAGAATACTATATAGCTAACCATAGTATTAAAATAATTACCTAACCATTATTTTCGATCATTAATTCCTAAAACATAAAAGAAGACAATTTCTCTACAAAAATGAATAAATTTAAATTTATATCGAGCATTTATTTACTTACTATACATAACAGCATTATACAATACATAAATAAAATACAATTACTTATGTTATTCGTAAAAATAGAGCGGAAATTTATCTGAAATTGTGATTGTATGTAAAGTACTTATGTAAAGTAATGAAACCTAATTTTAGTTTTGTCAAATTCATAAATAATATTAAGAAAATAATCAAACTCGTAAATAAAATTTTATCAAACAAACTTCAAATACAAAAGGAATTTTCGAACTTCCCTATTCTTTATAATTTAATTGGTTATTTCGTAAGACAGAATAAAGTTATTATAAATTACTTGTACGCCTACATAAATATATGATATACCTAGCAAGAAATGTACGAAGACAAAAGATAGTCTCAATAAGATAGCTAATTTCCTAATTAG
Source organism: Agriphila tristella (assembly GCA_928269145.1). Lineage (NCBI taxonomy): Eukaryota > Metazoa > Arthropoda > Insecta > Lepidoptera > Crambidae > Agriphila > Agriphila tristella. The sequence goes on along the minus strand of OV743439.1, from coordinate 18,370,989 downwards.
TTTACGATTTTATAAAAGTTACTACTAGTTTAAAAAAAATTACAAGTAAAATACTTAGGTACCTACAATGTTATGAATGACACTTTCCAAATCCATTGAAAAATTTTTAAAATGTACATAAGTAGGTATGTCATAGTCATAATGAAAAAAAAATATATAAGTATTGAGTTTCATAGTCTGATAAAATATTATATAGAAATAATGAAAAGCAATAATATACCTATGAAGAATTTATTTATATATAAAATACGATTATTTACTACCTAAATAAAATTGTTAGTAACATAGTCATGTAAAAGAAACAAATCTACTATTCAGTCCGTTATGAACCTTTTTGCAATTTCAATGAAAAACGTTATTTATACATTCTTTACAAACTTACTTAATTTACGATAGAAAAAAAAACTCAATTCTTTTGGCTTAACAAAATGATGCCTATTCAGTTCGCTGCTACAATATCACACGTGTCGCTAAGTCAGCAATTACGATGTCGTTCACCTATTTATAACGCATTACGAAATCCAAACTTTTATGCAAATAAAAATAATTGACATCGATAAAGTAATTATTAAAATGTATTTGAGAAAAGGTAATTCACAAAATTACTTAAGTACTTGATTTTGAATCAAGATCATGGCAAAATTAAACTACAAAACCTCGAAAAAGGAATAAAATAATCCATATTCATACGAAAATTATATCTCAAGTTAAATAATCAAAACTTCATAAATGAAACCTAAGAGTTACCTTTATCAACCACGCTGATTCTCTGGAAAACTAGCTGTGAAATAAAAACCAGACATATATAAACCATCATCAAATCATCATCACCACAAACAAAATTCAATAACGTTACTTTTTATGTGCAATCGTATGCCTAAAATACAAAATAGAAAAAAATCTAACCTATTTAACAAAAGACAAGTTAAAAAAAAATAACGTAGAATATACCATAAAGTTAGATACAGCTACCAATTTTTATGCCATCAAAATAAATTTTCATACATTTGTGGTTAAACATTTTTAATAAAAATACTAATACCTAATTCACGTATTATAATAATAACGTCAATACTTATCAAAATAAAATAATCAATAAAATCTTCAAATAAATTCTTCAAACGTTATCTAATTTACTTTTACTTTCAATTCATTGGGAAAAAAATACACATATCTAAATTATTATTTCGAAAAACCAAAAACAATTACGCTATATATACCTAATTATTGTCATTATTATATTTATAATTTTATGTCTATTTCAGTTCATTTTTAGCACCCACTTCACTTTATTTATATATAGTCCAAATATAGTCCAAATTATTTGTATTTAAAATATTCACTTTACGGTAAACCGGCTGCACAGCGCCGCCAACGCAGGCGGCACTGGCAGGGTCGCCATGCAATGTGGCGGTTCGGGAATGTAATAACAAGTCTGACTGCGATCAATAACTGATTTATTAAAGTAAAGAAATGGCTTATATACGAGGAGAGATGAGTGTGTGTAAGTACATATTGGTACACACACTACACGTTATTATACCCCAAGTTTGGTTGGTTAAGCATAATATCATTGGGTTCTCGTTATCAATTCTTTGCTATTATTAAATAAAGCTATGCGTCGATTGGAAATAATAAAAGCGGTCAGATAACATATTTATTGATTATAAGATTTTTCTTGGGAGGTTAGAATAGTGATAGACCAAAATATGTATTCAAACGTACAGGGAAGGTTAAATCGATTGTGTCATTAGGAAATTAGAACAATATTTGCGTATGTGAGGAGTTTTGTAAATTCTAGAATAAGCAAAACTAATTATATTTATAATTATAACTATCGTCAGTATCGAAGTAATTACGGGTTCCTATTATTATATTGTAACCGTTGCCCTAACAAGAATGGAATAAATCTAGATGATCACGGCCTATGAAAGAGACTAAAACCTAAGTGGAAACCTAATAACCTACAGGACAGGAGGACAATCAAAATCCGCTTACTATTTACCGTTGATTATAACTAAACTACTGGAACCTAATTATACTGGATTAAATAACCTCCAAAACGCAATTTACTAAGTTTACTTTATTCAACCTTAACTAACCTACAAAGAACCTTACTAACAAGCTTTGTGTGATCTGAGAGGACCTGTGAATGTCTAATGGAGGAACCCTGGTTGTGATAATTAGTGAACCCAAATTCTTTTAAAAGTGTGATTAGTATTGATTTTCATTTTCCAATAGAAGTATTCGCTTTTATTACTAGATTTTAATTATTCCTGCTATTACATTTATTTCCAAATGAAAATACCACTAAAGGAAAGTTATTGCTCTATTGATACAACCAGAAAAATAGAAATTAAGTCTGTGTTTTTCCTAAGTGAGCCTACTTTAATTTCATATTAATTCTTAATATTTGTCATACTGCCAAGGGAAACCCCATAGCTCTTTAGTGTCAAAAATGGGAATACTATAAATAGAGAGGAAAACGTTCCCAACTACGTTCCGTTGATGAAGTAAGTATGAGTGAAATAAACCTACGTTGATAGGAAATGATCAAAGTGAATTTATGAGTTAAATGGAGTATTGTTATAAGGTAAAAGAGGGTATGTTCAACCATAATAGACTGTAAGGTAAAAATAGGTAAGTCGGGTTATAGAGAAAAGTTAAATTTGGATAATTCTCTTCCGCTGCCAAGTGTCAAATTATAGGTCATGTATGACGTTATTCTAAATAATGTAAATTATCTATTGTCAACTTAATTCATTAAGATAAGAGAGATTATTTCAGGTAAGTTAAGGAGTTTTAGTCGCCTGAGATCAAAGTATAATAAAACCTTCAACGCTTTTAAATAAGGATTCTTTTACTTTCTTAAGTTATTGTACAAGTAGTGGATATGCAATTGTGGTTTTGCCAGCTAAGGTACAAAGCTCCTCCCCGCTCTATACAATGAGTTTCGACACCGGACGTGGGCAACTCCCTTCTGGCCAGCCATATTTTTTTTCATGATAAATTTACTTAGTAAGTTTATTATATTAAGATATTTGGTCTTTGTCAGTCTGTTTCTACAAAAGAGGACGGAGCAAAATGCTCCCAAGCGAACTATCAGTTTTCACAATGAAGAATTCTCCTTCAATTGTGATGGCTGAATTACAATTTTTTTTTCTTTAATAAATAATTCTAGTATGAATGTTTAACATTATAACAGATGGACACAACATTACTATCCATTTACTTGGGACACTGATAGTTCTCATATTCTGAAGGAAAGACAATTCTAAACAAGGTAATAAAGCTCTATGAAGGATTTTTCACACTTTAATCTCGGCTAGATTATAAATATACAACCATAAACCGAATTGACTTCAGTTCATTTCATTTAAAGTTAAAGGCGATATTTCAATTAAACGTTGAGTAGACTAGGCAATATTTGATATCAATAAAATTCTATTTCTTTCATCCTCAAATTGAGTTGGTTGAACCTAGTTGTATTATTTGAACTCAGATAATATGTTGAACTTATTATTTGTGAATTTAATGTATTCACTAAATAATATAATATTTTCATAGTAGGTAGATACTTCTCAAAGTATTATCTCACTGTTAGTCATATCCTTCATTCTGTTAATTTGAAAGGTTTACTCAAACTATGATCTAGTGTTCCATAAACTGTGATTCAACATTAGTCTAATGGTAACACGGGATTATTCCATACGCCCAGATCTTGTTTTAGTATTCCTCCCACAATCACCAAAACGGATTATCTCAACTGTAAACGACCAATTGAAAACAGGCTCAATTTTACCAATCCAAATCAAGGATGAATAATCATTCTTTATTTATGATTCAACTTTCACTATTAAATCATTATCCAATATTAACAGAAGAATTTGTCTAGCTCTAATTAATAGTAAATCAAACTGTAGGTACTACTGAAGCTTGCAAAGTCTACTCAATTGAGCACATTATAATAATTATTCACAACACTGAATCAAAGCATTAATAGATCTTTGTTAAGGCACCTACCATGGAAGATTGATACTTTTCCTTCGGATCGGTCAACTTGTGGGTACTTACTGAAGCTTGCAAAGTCTACTCAATTGAGCACATCGCAGTAATTATTCACAACACTGAGTCATAGCATTAATAGATCTTTGTTAAGGCGCCTACTATGGAAGATTGATAATTTTCCTTCGGATCGGTCAACTTGTGGGTACTTACTGAAGCTTGCAAAATCTACTCAATTGAGCACATCGCGGTAATTATTCACAACACTGAGACATAGCATTAATAGATCTCTGTTAAGGCGCCTACTATAGAAGATTGATACTTTTCCTTCGGATCCTACCCAGTAGTTTCACATAACCTTTCGTTCACTATATTTAACACTTCTGCGCTTCCTAGATTCCGTTCCTAAATCATCCTACCTCATCACACCCTAGTCAAGTTCCTATGTACCACTGAATGACCTGCGGCAGCCATCTTGTTGATACCATTCTCGACACCACCTGCCTATGTTTCGCTTCGACAGCCATTTTGTCGTACACCAACCTAATTGCGGCCTACCTAAATCTGATACACTGCGAATTGACCTACCTCTCCTTTGCCTATATAAGAGTTCCTAGCTTATCTAACGTTACTGCTGTTACCTTGCTGACAGCTCGACCTTCTTGAGAACGTCCAATCTTTTACCAGCATCCAAGTTTCCCTCCCGCCTTGAGATGCAAACCTAACCTACTGTTCCTACGCGCCTAACAATGAATTTATAAACCTAATGAGTTTACCTGCCTACCAGCGACTAAATTTAGATTTCCTATGCAATATTTGTGATGCTTACCCCATCACCGAAGCCCTGAATCTGTACAGCGTGAGCAAGCATGACTCGCCTATCTCTCTCCTAGCAGCTTGTACGTGGCCAAATTTGATTGGGAGGGAACAAATAGGCACCTACAGCGGAATAAGTATACCGAATCCTCGGGACACCAACGCTAGCACGGAATTAGATTCTCAACTCCTTTCGGACCGTCGGATTGCTAGAGATGGGACACATTCGGTACACTTATGTGACTAGCTAGGCAATCTAGAAATTTTGATGCCCGTCTGATACGCCACATACCAGACTATTTTACCTAACCCCTTGAGGATTGACCGAACGCCCCTTAGAGACACAACACTAATGACATTTATTCAAAATCAAACCCCCCTTTATCGTTTCCCAACTGCTTATATAAATTTCAAACAAATTTGATTCGGAAAATTCTTAGATTTATTGGGAAATTTACTTTACTTTATGAAAATTCGCAAACAAAATCTACCTACTTTAATTTCAAGCTTACTTATACCATATAAGCCCTAATTAAAGCGTATATGCAAAAGACTCGCACCCGGTTGCGGACCTATACGTCAAAACCTCAATTAAACACTTTCTTCCTGACTTCTTGCTGTTTTCTTGCGTTATAAAAATACTACTTGTTCGAAGCTATCTTACAAAGAGGGTATTGACGGCTTCTACCGAGGTTCCACTTGATGCTACGTTGACGACGAGGAAAGTAAAGAGAGCGATTCCCCTCGAGCCACGTCTTTTATAGCCCCCCAAAATCATTCACTCACTCCAGGAACCTCACCCCACACGACCTAAGCATCTTTTTTACCTACCTTCATTTCCCTACTTTACATAAATTATTCCTAAAATTTTCCCTTCTCCTTCAAAAATGGGGAGAATTCAGTTTTGTTTTACTCAACTTGTAAATATAATATTTAAGTTGCTAATCTTACAAAATGAACCCCTATACTAATCAATAATTCCAACGTACAATTCAACTAACTAATAACCTTCTATCTTCAAGATTCTTTATACTCAAGCGCACAATGACGCTCCATTTGTAACCAAATTAAAATTAATCTGTTACCTAAATATTTCTTTATACTGACATTTCATCTACATTTGATTTAAACAATTCATACAATTGTATGAAACAACGTTTCAATCATAAATAAATCAACAAGTTTTCCCCCTTACATCATTTCTAACAAAACTAACAACTTTGAATAATATTCAGAATATTTATCCAGAATCATATGAAATTATTGTACTATAATCATAAAACTCTGATTAATACGAATTTTATATTCACAACAAATCGAACCTCCCATATGCTACAATTAGAATCCAACTTTTCAATCTTTTTATCTCGCCTTCCCCAAAATATCATAACCTCTAGAATCAATTTGCTAAAATACGTATTACAACATTTTCCATTAAGTATTCGGTCCAATTAAACCTAAAATTTCCGATCAATTTAGCATCACAATGTTGGTACTTTAAAAACCCTAACTGGCAACACTCATCCGACTACTTTTACATTTTCTAAATGCCTACCCTCATTTGAATTATAAACCTGCAGCATAAAATCCCGCTTTCGAAGAAACTTCATATCAATCTTTCTTCGTACAACACCCAACGACAAGACAAACTTTATTAGGCTCCATCCACATTTTCCCATGAAATACTTTCTTATTACACCTTCAATAACTATTGTTTATGTTTTTTAATAATATTTCTAGATTTATCCTTACAATATTTCTATTAATTAATTATCTCCCCTTTTATTTTACAATTCGAGTCTTCAATTTACCACTAAACTGTCAACTAAACTCCGCCCAGAATAAAACATTGTTCCATTTCTTTTCTTTCTCTCTGTATTACCTCTGAACATCAAACCATATTATAAAATCAAATTAAACTTCAATTTTAATTTAAAATCTCCAATTCAACTGTGTCATGAAGCAAAGACATGGTATAACAAAATACCCTAATTTAAACAAATACCGCCTACGATTAACAAAATGTACTAGATCCGCTACAAAATTCTCCAAACCAACTAAACTTGCATTTATCCCCCAAATCTAACTAATGTCTAATATTTCCTAAAACAAAATTTAAATTTACAACTATGATCTGGCAAAAAGGTATGGGACTTGCCTTTGCGACCCTCAGTTACCATCTGGCAATCGACTTCTCATCGATTGATCCACTGGAATGACCTACTATATTTAATTTCGTTCTTTAGCTAAAACACATCACGTGGTGTGACACTACTGACAACTTACAGAAATAATTAACACCGAATTCAATCCTTTTTTAAGTAATCTTCTAAAATAAACTATTATAATGATATTCGAGAGGCTCTAATAAAATTTGATAAATAAACAATAATAAATATAAATAAATTTTAAGCCTATTAGCGTCGTTACCTACGCAGAGACTAATATTTGAATTTTAGCGCCGTGAAAGATTAAAAGAACTTCCGACATTATTGCTAACTCAAAACCTGAACTACTCTTTATTATAATAACTTGTTCGATAGTTAAATAATATTATGCTTAATATGAAACAAAATTCGAAAAATATTTGAGATAAAATAGCATGTTCAGTTTTGAACCGTTACAGCTCGACCCCAAAATCCTGCACAGGTGACAAGACTACGTATTGGATCCGGAGTAGGATTTTCCTTCTCAATTCTCAAATATTTATTCCGCCTCTACTCTTAATCCTCAATTTTTACTCATACATCCCTTTTGTATAAAAAAAAAACCCTTCCCCCTAATAACCCTAACCATTATTATTTCTCCAAGATCAAAGAATTGTTGGGTGAACCCTAATGTAAATGAGATTTAGATTGTAAAGTGTATTTAAACCAAGACAATATTGAAAAGTTATCAAGCGAGTTTTAAGTTTTATGTGACTTTTGCCAATTCCGTCTTATGCATATTCAACACCAGAGTCGTACTAAATCACGGTAAGGTGTGGGTTGTGAATCCACAGCTCCTAGTAAGCCTACATGGACAAATAAGTCTTTTTCTAACCTTATGAAAAAGTCTGCGTATGACGCTACATATTTGTGCATTGTACCCTTCCACAATCAAGTATTACTCCTTTCTTGCCAACAGGGCCTACTCCGTCGGTCCGAAGTGAGCCTATACAATGACCCTATATTTCCAAAAGCTTACTTAAGACTCTAGAACAACCCTAGTATCGCCTTGGAGAGTGTGCAGTTGTCGAGTTCAATTCATAGCTCTTAGCTTCTTGTGTAGTACGAATTTCGGACAGTTGTTCACACCAGGACAATCACAAACATCAACAGTGTTCGTTTTTCTCATTTTTTTTTCTCTATCCTAACACCAAAAGTCCTACTGTACAAAATTCAAGTTGTCAACTCTAGAACGCCAGTCCGGCCGCAAGCACAAACGAAGCGCTAAAGCAGTGTGATGGTCTTATCTCTTGAATCAATAATAAAGCTTGCATTCAGGTTTCACATATGTTATAATCCAAAGCCCTCCATATAGAATCTAAATTTAGCAACCACTCTTAATTCACATTAACTCTCATTCCATTCAACCTTTTAAATTAACAATTAAATCATACTCATAACCTATATTAGATTCTCATTTTATTCATCTGTTCTCATTACGCTGCATTCACTGTCTTCATTCACTAGCCTACATTCACGCCACCTAAGATTATATCATAACTACTCCCTGAATGCAATTATAAATAACTAAATTGTATAGAGATTAATTATACCGTGCTAGACTCAATACGCTGACTGTCACTCGATGAAATTATATGTAACATTTGCAATAATGTATTATCTCAAACACTTTACGAAAGAGAAAAGAGAGAGAGAAAAAAAAATCTTATATCACGCACTTAATACACTACGCTTTACACTCCTCCCACATTAACAAAGTGTTCCCTTTTTTTTTTTTTTCTTTCACGATCAACTCTATCAAAACGCATTTCAAACTTACGTTAACGTAAAACTTTAAACTACCCCTTTATATATGAGTTTATTTCATGTAACTGACTCATTATCAATTTTAATTATGGTGTATTTAACTGTATATGCCTTTTCCTCTTCATAACCCTGCCTAAACACAGTCGGACCTCCTGCCAACTACCTAGCTCTATATCATCTTAACGACTGCCTAGACCTATATTTAATCAAAAAAAATTCCCCCCCGGAAAAAGAAAATGTGTGTTGGTGGCTTTTCTTTTTATAACCTATACCTACAGTCTTAACTATTCTACTCTTAAACTATACCAAAAGTCTTCCAAACTACTTTCTATACCTCTACCTAAAACTAGTAGAGCTCCGAAACACATGTTAAATCACTACCTGTATCTAGTTAAGCTACAAGACTTCCAACAAACCGCACATGACATCCAACATAGTCTCAACTCAAAAAACTTATCTTTGAGATAGTGTTTCAAGGATTTAGAAAATCTTAGTCCGACTGTAAAGTATTTTTAGCCTGATCGTTATAACGTTAAAAAGCTACATTATTCTATTTTGTATACTTTAAAAATGAAGTCTTTAGAACTAATATAAAAGGATATTCAAGCTACTTTTTAGAACCACCTAGAGTGCAAAAAGTATTAACTAAAGAAAAGTACTAAATTCAAAATAAACAAGCAAAACAGTAATCATCATCATCATATCTGCCGCACGACACCCACTGCTGTGTATAGGCCAAAACCAGTAAAACAGTAATAACTCAAAATAACAATTGATTTTATATTAAATTTGACAGGCAAAACGGTATCAAGTTACAATTAAAACGCTCACATTTATAAATAACTAGAGGCCGCCCGCGATTTCGTCTGCGTGGACAGTTTTTTTTTGCTATCCCTCGGAAACTGTACGTTTTTTTTTCTGGATGAAAGCTACCCTATGTCCTTTTCTGTACCCCTAACAACGCCTATGCAAAATTTTATGATGAACGGTTCAGTAGTTAAGACGTGAAGGCGTAACAAACAAACAAACAAATAAACAAGCAAACGGACTTTCGCATTTATAATATTAGTAAGGATTTTCTAATTTGGTGTGTTAATTCGAGATGTAACACTAACTTATGTTTTAATTGCCTCGGTACCGAACAACACCATCTCAAAATGCAATCCAAACGACTTAAGGCTACAACAATTTTACTAGATTGTACAGAAAAACTGCTGATTCCGAATATATAAATAACTCAAAATTCAATTCCTTCCAGTCAACACCATGCCGAATATCATGTGCGAAATATTTAAACTAACAATACCGACCTAAATACCCGCATATCAATTCTACTTATAGTCTCCTCACCAAAAATTACACTTACATAAATGTTAGTATCAACCAAACATTACCCCATTCCTAACCTTAACATCTCCACTACTAGTCTAGGAATAATTTAAACTATATCCTAACCCTACCTTTACTTCTCAAATGATTCATAACACTTGAGTGCGCAACGAACTCGAGTCCGAACTCTACCCAGTTTACCCTAAAGAAACTTAATTTCTACGATAGCTCTTGCAACTCCTCTTGTCTTTCTGGTTGCAAGATCAGATCTTCAAATAAATTAAAATATAGTACCCGTGCTAATTTGGTTTTAAAAAATCCACCGCCTTGGACTCCACAAAACCACGCTCCCTAATACTCGACTTATGTAAATGTTGAAACTAATCATTTCGAATTAAATATCTAATTCTCAGAAAAACGTCAATCACATTCTTTGCTACCATTACTATTCTACATGATTTAAATATTTTAAACTCTCCTTTTATCATTAAATCCCAACACTTTATACCTCCCTAGCCAACTTCTTCAACATTGTTTCCACAATTAAAACGTCTTAGTAACTAGTTCTACAACGACCCCCAGTTAGATAATTTTCGAAAGTCACGACGATTAGTTTCAAAATTAATTCACCTCGGATAAATATTTCAAAATGATAATCTATAAATGACTAACTCAAATCTTAAACGATCACAATCCCTTCAATAGTACAGTCTCAAAGGTAGGTTACTAAATTAAACTAAAATCTAATCACCACATACTAAGTTTTCTAGTTTCAATTTTAAAAGTTTATTAAAATATTTCACGACCCCATCATTCTATGCTACTAATATCCCTCTAGCTTCACTATTACTATTCAGAAGTTAGCGATAACACCCAAACTCTAAAACTATTTATTACATTATACGCTAATATTATTATTTTTTGTAACTTTGTAAGTTGAATCTAGAATTATCTTACAACACTCACTAACCCTAAATTTCTCCACGACTTCAGTATTACTAAACGTTACTGCCGTTCCTATTATCTAACGCATCAATCGTATAATATTAAGTTAACCACGAACGTGATAACGACAACGACAGATTTCATCTCTCAAACTGCCAATGACAAAACGTCAATCCTTCTTAATTGCTTAGAGTTAATCGGTTATCGTATACCTATAAAGTAATTATGGGCAGAACCTTCTGCATGTCTACTTCCATAGTTACTTTTCCATTGGCATATGCCACCATTACCCTTATGTCCCTTTTATCGTACAGTTAATAATAAAGTAACAGTCACTAACCCCTAATCTCTTATCAAGCTTGCCATTATCAATTTCCTAACACACAATCAAATTGTAAACACGCAATTGAATCTTTCTCTTTGCAATGGTATTTACATGTTATTCTAGTTAACTGAAATGACTGAAACTGAAATTTTACTCACCGAATAAAGAGCTAACAACCATTGACCTCAACTCGAGAACACAATTAGGTACCTCTTCATTAGTTCAATGTAAAAATTCCAATGCACTTTGCCACTCAAACTACAATCTGAATCGCTAGTATGAGAATATTCAACAATAGCAAATTATTTTTGTTAAAAAAAAAACCACCGATTAACGAAACAACACAAACAAAGGATTACTCGTTTTCTCATCGCTCCCCTTTAACACCCTTCTTATCATTTTCACTGTTAATTAACGCTGAAATCTTACAAAATATAATTTAACCTTATTGGCATAAACAAAAACTCATTATATATGTCATTAAAATCAAAGAGTAGGAATCTGTCAAGGGCTGCATTCCGAATCACACCAAAATCGATGACAGCATACTAAAATGCGTTCCGAGTCGGTGATTTTGTATGGGTTTGACAGATAACGTGAGCGCTGACATCGATTTTATCGCGATCCGGAATATACCCAAGTTGACGTTTCGTTCGGAAATCGATAACATGTAATTTCTTTGGCCGCGTTCCTGACCTTATTCACATTCAGCCATTTACGTAACAACACACTATTACTAAAAGTTACACAGACAATGTTACGCACACGTGCGTATACATTTACTAAAATTACTACAAATCCCGTGTCCTATCAACCACGCTTTCGAGCAATTTATTCGATTTTACGAGTGATAAAAAATAAATAAAAGTGTGCACACGTGTGACCATACATTCTTTTTTCTTTAAGAATCATAGCTTTGACACAACAAAGCACCTATGATTTCGCTATAGCCGTAAATTCAATTGACAGTCCACCTATCACCGTCATCCTACTTCGCAATCATCAAATTAACACGACTAGAATTTTATAATCGAACATATCCTATGATCTGCTTTATTTATTAGGTATAAACAAAAGAAGAACAAAAGTTTTTTTTTTTTTTTTTTTATAACGTGTCTTTAAAAATAACGTTGAAGTTTCTTATTTTATTTTATTTTATTTTATTTTTATTTCTAGGAAGGCCAACAGCACCAAACAATAATAGGTAATGGGAATTGTATTAGATAGCCAATTAGAGGCCCTCACAAATAGTAATTAAAAAATATTAAATTAACACTTACGAACTAAAATTACACACGTTAAGAGCACTACTATCGCTTATACATCGCTAATATCGCTATTAATGGGAAAATATCTTATTGAAGAATTAACAAAAATTGAAAAAATGCCTACCGATCGTATTTCTCGCACTGGTCGTACTTGTGTTGAAAAGGTCAAAATCAAAAGTTCTACACAGTTCATTGAATTTATCGCTAGCACGCCACATAAACTCATTCTGCCTGTAATTAGTATTGACAAGGGGCAAGAACAAAAGGGAGTTATTTCTGAGGGACTTTGAGGGAACTCTAAGTGATATCTGAGACAGCAACTCGGGACAGTCAATAGAGCCTGATGCAATTTTTAGCAAAAACACTAAGTCACTAATAGTACGACGTAATTCCAATGGCAGGAAGTGATGCTTCCTACATAGGTCGTGATAATTACTAGAAGAATAAGAATCCTTTGTACGGTAACATAAAAATCGTATAAACTTTTTCTGAATTTGTTCTATACGCGCTATATAGATATTATACCTAGGATTCCAAACTTCGCTGGCGTATTCTAAGATGCTCCGAACAAAAGAACAAAACAAGATTTTTAAGGTTTTGATACTGGAGAACTCCTTAGCACAGCGCATGAGAAGCCCAAGTGACCTCGATGCTTTAGCCACAACACTGTCAATATGGGAGTCGAATAACAATTTGGAATCGTGCATTACACCCAGATCACGCACAACTAACTGACGCTGCAGCAGAGCACCCTTAAGAGTGTTAAAGTGTAAGTGTTCTTACTTCACTTTCCCTCAAAGTCAATAGTTTGGAAGTATTGATCCCCAAAGTGATTTATGCTATTATTTTGTCAATCAACTTTGACACCTCATGACAATATTGATGCGTATTGACATATGATTGATAAGAAACCGCCAAGCTCTCGTCGTCCTTAGTTATACATTTAAAATCGTATATGTGGTAATCTATAAAAAGGTCCCCTTTTTTTTCTAACTTAATCATATCAGTGAATAAAATCCGAGTCAAAATTCAATTTTTAAATCGATCTCGGTCCATGGCCGAAAAGTGGATTCGGTCGGACCTTGATGCGGACCTTTGAACAGAGTAAAATAAATTTGACTTGAATAGATAAACCGGAACTGGGAAAATAATTATATCGATTATCGATAGTGTATATCAATAAAAACTATCGCGATACGGTTTGATTAACTACGCAATTTACCTTAAACGAGACTATACTGTATGAACAAGTAATAATTTAGCTGCATAATTGTATCATTGTAACCAAACGTAGTGTGTAAAATGACTATAGAACCAAATGCAATACAGTTAACCTAAGTGTCGATAGTTTACGTAAATATCGATAAGGTATCAGAGGCGTCGATAGTTTTGGCAGCACTATAATGACAATGAAAACATTATATGTATCGAAAATATTTTACAAAATTTGTCCTAAAACAGTGGTTATTTGTGTATTTGTTTTCAGAGATATTTAACTAAAATCTTACAAATGATTCGCAAAACGAAAGTTTCAAGGACCAGCCAAAGTGACAAGTTAATCGCCATAACTCGTACCAGAATGATAACTTAACAACCATTGGAAAAGAAAATCAGTGTTTTAACATATCAAACCTTTATACCCACTTCACCGCAACAAAATGTGACTGTCACAATCTCACTTGTTAACAGTCACTCACTCCCAAACCACACAAAACCTGAAGATTCGCAATAATATGACATCCTGGTCTCACGGCACCTATGATGTAACCGTCGCCCTACCTACAATGAAATCTAGATGATCACGGCCTATGAAAGAGACTAAAACCTAAGTGGAAACCTAATAACCTACAGGACAGGAGGACAATCAAAATCCGCTTACTATTTACCGTTGATTATAACTAAACTACTGGAACCTAATTATACTGGATTAAATAACCTCCAAAACGCAATTTACTAAGTTTACTTTATTCAACCTTAACTAACCTACAAAGAACCTTACTAACAAGCTTTGTGTGATCTGAGAGGACCTGTGAATGTCTAATGGAGGAACCCTGGTTGTGATAATTAGTGAACCCAAATTCTTTTAAAAGTGTGATTAGTATTGATTTTCATTTTCCAATAGAAGTATTCGCTTTTATTACTAGATTTAAATTATTCCTGCTATTACATTTATTTCCAAATGAAAATACCACTAAAGGAAAGTTATTGCTCTATTGATACAACCAGAAAAATAGAAATTAAGTCTGTGTTTTTCCTAAGTGAGCCTACTTTAATTTCATATTAATTCTTAATATTTGTCATACTGCCAAGGGAAACCCCATAGCTCTTTAGTGTCAAAAATGGGAATACTATAAATAGAGAGGAAAACGTTCCCAACTACGTTCCGTTGATGAAGTAAGTATGAGTGAAATAAACCTACGTTGATAGGAAATGATCAAAGTGAATTTATGAGTTAAATGGAGTATTGTTATAAGGTAAAAGAGGGTATGTTCAACCATAATAGACTGTAAGGTAAAAATAGGTAAGTCGGGTTATAGAGAAAAGTTAAATTTGGATAATTCTCTTCCGCTGCCAAGTGTCAAATTATAGGTCATGTATGACGTTATTCTAAATAATGTAA
This sequence comes from Agriphila tristella, assembly GCA_928269145.1. NCBI lineage: Eukaryota > Metazoa > Arthropoda > Insecta > Lepidoptera > Crambidae > Agriphila > Agriphila tristella. The sequence continues at coordinate 18,355,707 of OV743439.1, read as the reverse complement.
ATTATCTATTGTCAACTTAATTCATTAAGATAAGAGATATTATTTCAGGTAAGTTAAGGAGTTTTAGTCGCCTGAGATCAAAGTATAATAAAACCTTCAACGCTTTTAAATAAGGATTCTTTTACTTTCTTAAGTTATTGTACAAGTAGTGGATATGCAATTGTGGTTTTGCCAGCTAAGGTACAAAGCTCCTCCCCGCTCTATACAATGAGTTTCGACACCGGACGTGGGCAACTCCCTTCTGGCCAGCCATATTTTTTTTCATGATAAATTTACTTAGTAAGTTTATTATATTAAGATATTTGGTCTTTGTCAGTCTGTTTCTACAAAAGAGGACGGAGCAAAATGCTCCCAAGCGAACTATCAGTTTTCACAATGAAGAATTCTCCTTCAATTGTGATGGCTGAATTACAATTTTTTTTTCTTTAATAAATAATTCTAGTATGAATGTTTAACGTTATAACAGATGGACACAACATTACTATCCATTTACTTGGGACACTGATAGTTCTCATATTCTGAAGGAAAGACAATTCTAAACAAGGTAATAAAGCTCTATGAAGGATTTTTCACACTTTAATCTCGGCTAGATTATAAATATACAACCATAAACCGAATTGACTTCAGTTCATTTCATTTAAAGTTAAAGGCGATATTTCAATTAAACGTTGAGTAGACTAGGCAATATTTGATATCAATAAAATTCTATTTCTTTCATCCTCAAATTGAGTTGGTTGAACCTAGTTGTATTATTTGAACTCAGATAATATGTTGAACTTATTATTTGTGAATTTAATGTATTCACTAAATAATATAATATTTTCATAGTAGGTAGATACTTCTCAAAGTATTATCTCACTGTTAGTCATATCCTTCATTCTGTTAATTTGAAAGGTTTACTCAAACTATGATCTAGTGTTCCATAAACTGTGATTCAACATTAGTCTAATGGTAACACGGGATTATTCCATACGCCCAGATCTTGTTTTAGTATTCCTCCCACAATCACCAAAACGGATTATCTCAACTGTAAACGACCAATTGAAAACAGGCTCAATTTTACCAATCCAAATCAAGGATGAATAATCATTCTTTATTTATGATTCAACTTTCACTATTAAATCATTATCCAATATTAACAGAAGAATTTGTCTAGCTCTAATTAATAGTAAATCAAACTGTAGGTACTACTGAAGCTTGCAAAGTCTACTCAATTGAGCACATTATAATAATTATTCACAACACTGAATCAAAGCATTAATAGATCTTTGTTAAGGCGCCTACCATGGAAGATTGATACTTTTCCTTCGGATCGGTCAACTTGTGGGTACTTACTGAAGCTTGCAAAGTCTACTCAATTGAGCACATCGCAGTAATTATTCACAACACTGAGTCATAGCATTAATAGATCTTTGTTAAGGCGCCTACTATGGAAGATTGATAATTTTCCTTCGGATCGGTCAACTTGTGGGTACTTACTGAAGCTTGCAAAATCTACTCAATTGAGCACATCGCGGTAATTATTCACAACACTGAGACATAGCATTAATAGATCTCTGTTAAGGCGCCTACTATAGAAGATTGATACTTTTCCTTCGGATCCTACCCAGTAGTTTCACATAACCTTTCGTTCACTATATTTAACACTTCTGCGCTTCCTAGATTCCGTTCCTAAATCATCCTACCTCATCACACCCTAGTCAAGTTCCTATGTACCACTGAATGACCTGCGGCAGCCATCTTGTTGATACCATTCTCGACACCACCTGCCTATGTTTCGCTTCGACAGCCATTTTGTCGTACACCAACCTAATTGCGGCCTACCTAAATCTGATACACTGCGAATTGACCTACCTCTCCTTTGCCTATATAAGAGTTCCTAGCTTATCTAACGTTACTGCTGTTACCTTGCTGACAGCTCGACCTTCTTGAGAACGTCCAATCTTTTACCAGCATCCAAGTTTCCCTCCCGCCTTGAGATGCAAACCTAACCTACTGTTCCTACGCGCCTAACAATGAATTTATAAACCTAATGAGTTTACCTGCCTACCAGCGACTAAATTTAGATTTCCTATGCAATATTTGTGATGCTTACCCCATCACCGAAGCCCTGAATCTGTACAGCGTGAGCAAGCATGACTCGCCTATCTCTCTCCTAGCAGCTTGTACGTGGCCAAATTTGATTGGGAGGGAACAAATAGGCACCTACAGCGGAATAAGTATACCGAATCCTCGGGACACCAACGCTAGCACGGAATTAGATTCTCAACTCCTTTCGGACCGTCGGATTGCTAGAGATGGGACACATTCGGTACACTTATGTGACTAGCTAGGCAATCTAGAAATTTTGATGCCCGTCTGATACGCCACATACCAGACTATTTTACCTAACCCCTTGAGGATTGACCGAACGCCCCTTAGAGACACAACACTAATGACATTTATTCAAAATCAAACCCCCCTTTATCGTTTCCCAACTGCTTATATAAATTTCAAACAAATTTGATTCGGAAAATTCTTAGATTTATTGGGAAATTTACTTTACTTTATGAAAATTCGCAAACAAAATCTACCTACTTTAATTTCAAGCTTACTTATACCATATAAGCCCTAATTAAAGCGTATATGCAAAAGACTCGCACCCGGTTGCGGACCTATACGTCAAAACCTCAATTAAACACTTTCTTCCTGACTTCTTGCTGTTTTCTTGCGTTATAAAAATACTACTTGTTCGAAGCTATCTTACAAAGAGGGTATTGACGGCTTCTACCGAGGTTCCACTTGATGCTACGTTGACGACGAGGAAAGTAAAGAGAGCGATTCCCCTCGAGCCACGTCTTTTATAGCCCCCCAAAATCATTCACTCACTCCAGGAACCTCACCCCACACGACCTAAGCATCTTTTTTACCTACCTTCATTTCCCTACTTTACATAAATTATTCCTAAAATTTTCCCTTCTCCTTCAAAAATGGGGAGAATTCAGTTTTGTTTTACTCAACTTGTAAATATAATATTTAAGTTGCTAATCTTACAAAATGAACCCCTATACTAATCAATAATTCCAACGTACAATTCAACTAACTAATAACCTTCTATCTTCAAGATTCTTTATACTCAAGCGCACAATGACGCTCCATTTGTAACCAAATTAAAATTAATCTGTTACCTAAATATTTCTTTATACTGACATTTCATCTACATTTGATTTAAACAATTCATACAATTGTATGAAACAACGTTTCAATCATAAATAAATCAACAAGTTTTCCCCCTTACATCATTTCTAACAAAACTAACAACTTTGAATAATATTCAGAATATTTATCCAGAATCATATGAAATTATTGTACTATAATCATAAAACTCTGATTAATACGAATTTTATATTCACAACAAATCGAACCTCCCATATGCTACAATTAGAATCCAACTTTTCAATCTTTTTATCTCGCCTTCCCCAAAATATCATAACCTCTAGAATCAATTTGCTAAAATACGTATTACAACATTTTCCATTAAGTATTCGGTCCAATTAAACCTAAAATTTCCGATCAATTTAGCATCACAATGTTGGTACTTTAAAAACCCTAACTGGCAACACTCATCCGACTACTTTTACATTTTCTAAATGCCTACCCTCATTTGAATTATAAACCTGCAGCATAAAATCCCGCTTTCGAAGAAACTTCATATCAATCTTTCTTCGTACAACACCCAACGACAAGACAAACTTTATTAGGCTCCATCCACATTTTCCCATGAAATACTTTCTTATTACACCTTCAATAACTATTGTTTATGTTTTTTAATAATATTTCTAGATTTATCCTTACAATATTTCTATTAATTAATTATCTCCCCTTTTATTTTACAATTCGAGTCTTCAATTTACCACTAAACTGTCAACTAAACTCCGCCCAGAATAAAACATTGTTCCATTTCTTTTCTTTCTCTCTGTATTACCTCTGAACATCAAACCATATTATAAAATCAAATTAAACTTCAATTTTAATTTAAAATCTCCAATTCAACTGTGTCATGAAGCAAAGACATGGTATAACAAAATACCCTAATTTAAACAAATACCGCCTACGATTAACAAAATGTACTAGATCCGCTACAAAATTCTCCAAACCAACTAAACTTGCATTTATCCCCCAAATCTAACTAATGTCTAATATTTCCTAAAACAAAATTTAAATTTACAACTATGATCTGGCAAAAAGGTATGGGACTTGCCTTTGCGACCCTCAGTTACCATCTGGCAATCGACTTCTCATCGATTGATCCACTGGAATGACCTACTATATTTAATTTCGTTCTTTAGCTAAAACACATCACGTGGTGTGACACTACTGACAACTTACAGAAATAATTAACACCGAATTCAATCCTTTTTTAAGTAATCTTCTAAAATAAACTATTATAATGATATTCGAGAGGCTCTAATAAAATTTGATAAATAAACAATAATAAATATAAATACATTTTAAGCCTATTAGCGTCGTTACCTACGCAGAGACTAATATTTGAATTTTAGCGCCGTGAAAGATTAAAAGAACTTCCGACATTATTGCTAACTCAAAACCTGAACTACTCTTTATTATAATAACTTGTTCGATAGTTAAATAATATTATGCTTAATATGAAACAAAATTCGAAAAATATTTGAGATAAAATAGCATGTTCAGTTTTGAACCGTTACAATATTCACGTGATAGGTAGATTAGTTCAGGGAGAAATTACCCCATTATTGGGTAAATTAGAAAATTAGTGACAGGGCACTCTAAAAAATTAAGAACCAATAAGATTAAGCGTCATCAAGATTTTCGCAGAGGTAACTTTTCCGCATGTATATAAGGCCGGGCGCGGGGGAGCCGGCTCTCTTTCCTTGACTGCCACCGAAGAAGACGCAAGCACACTTCCCTCTGTAAGATGGCTGCTGAACAAGTTTTTCTTTAACTCAAGACCGAAATAGTCTGCAAATAAGTGAAAGAAACGAAAGTCTATGTGCATAGGTCTTGCACGGGCAAGTTTCTAACCTTTGGGGTAATGTTTCAGACAAGCTTTGAATGGTAAAATTAAGGCCTGACTGAAATATATAGTTTGGGTGTGAAGTTTACATCAAATTAACGTAGCTGTATCAAGTAAATTCAAGAATTATTGAAAATAGATTTTCTAAAACTAATTTCATTTGAAATGGAATGTGGGAAGGGAGTTTTTTATCTTGAATAATTAAAAATAGGATTGTGTCGTGCTGGGGCGATTCGCTATGGACTTTCGGGGGGGTACTAGGTAAATTGAAGTTTATGATTGTGGCGTCATAAACGGGCGGCCAATTCGTTGGTCTGCCTAGTTAGTCACATAATGTAAGCCTGCGTGACTTAATATGGAAAAAGGCTTCATCAAGTGCTGCCGTTAGAACGTAGTTCTGTTTTCCGTTTAAGCCCCTAGAGCAGGTTTTCATTATTCCTTTGGTTAGGGCCTAATGGTGGTCCTACCTCCCCACCATTAGCACGGCCAAGCTGTTAGCGAAATTAGGGAGTATGCTTGCTCACACTGTACAGGAACGGGGCGACGTGTGGCGCTGGTAAGAACCACAAAATTTGGCATAGGAAATTCTCATGTAGTCTGAATTAGGCAGGTAAAATCATAGGTCAATTGTAGGGATAATCGCGCGAAAATTAGGTAGAGTATCACAAAACCGGGGGGGGCTTGTGATACTGGTGTTTTGAATGATCGTCAATAGAGCGGAATAGGCACATAATCTGCTAGGCAGGCATGTGGAACGAGCGAAAATCTAGTTAGGTAGGTCGTCACATTGTAAAATTAGCGTTCTAGAATCGAAATTGTTGTAGGATAACTTAGGCATAATTCAACAAAATGGCCGAATTATTATTTATCGATAGGAAAATTGCAAAGGTGCATTACAAAATGGCCGCTATTGGTTCACTAAGTGATGCATTTCATCCAAGCTAATTATGATAAACAACATGGCGGATCATGACAAAAGTAAATTAAAATTTATGATAAATTTTAGGTTGTGTCATAGGCAGGTAAATGCGAGCAAGTTGGAGGGTTAAATGGGAACGTATTAGTGAATTTGTTATCTTAAATTCTCAGTAATTCCAGAGTATAGGTAGTGTTGTGGCATCTATGGGTGTTGTGAAGTGGCATTGTAAATAAATTTCAGTGAATGAAAAACATCTACCTACTATTGTGCTAAAGCTAGCTGGACGCACAATCTAATTAACTAATAGACTATCAATTCATAACAGAAGTAATATCTTTGAATTGGGCTGACTTTACTAATTTTGACCACGGTTCAATCTGTTGACTATAAATAAAATAAAATATTTTGGTAATAAATGTGGATGAATGCTAAATAAAAGTCTGGGTGTAATGTTGACCCGTGATATTATTTGAGCCATGTCAATTCCAACTCATTAATATCACAAGACACAATTTTGAGTAAGCTTCCACAAATTAACAAAATAATGCTCGGTATGTAGCACTAAACAATACTTTGACCAACATTTATATACTATGAAAGTATCAAATAAATTGGTGAATATGTTAAGTTCACGATTACTGGAATCAAAGTATTCTCTGAGTTAAATATTCTAAATCAAATTTAACAGTCGACTCAATTTAAAGGAAATCAATATCAAGTTTATCACACAATAATCTTAAGAAGATTTATTCAATGCCATTTTGACAATGCAATCCGAAGCTATTGTTCAAAAGTAGGAAAGGTTTAACGCAAATATTTATTTATTATTATGTCCCTAAATTTAATAAACTTTCCTTCTGAAATCCCTAGATTTTCCAGTACTTATTCCCTTTTTTAAGTTCATAAATTGTAAGATTGAATTTATGTTGATATAAGATAAATCAGAATTTAAAAAAAAAAAAAGAAAAAAAAATTGATCTGGCCATCACATTTGAGAAAAGAATATCTCAATTGTGAAAAACTGGGAAATCGCTTGGAGCATTTTGCTTGTCCTCTTCTTGTTGGAATATACAGACAAACTTAGACTATCGACCATATACTTTACTTAAATTAAAGAATGATTGAAATTGGCTGGTCACTGGGGGAAAGCTGTCCAGTTCTGGAGACGAGGCTTACCATATTGAGCGGAGGAGGGGCTCTTTATCTAGCCAGGAAAGCCACGTTGTATATTTTTAAGTAACACTAAAGATAGCAAATAAATTCTTAATCAGTGACGAAGACGGGTTTTTCCATGCCTTGATTTCAGGCGACTATAACTCTTTAACTTGCTTCAAATTACCTCTCTTATCTTGATAAACTAAGTCGACATTGGATGATTTACATTACTTAGAATAACGTTGTATATGACAAATAAACTAATATTTGGTAGCGGAGTAGAATTACCCAAACTTAACTTTCTTTATAGCTCGAGTTACCTCCTTTTACCCTATTGATTATTATGGCTCGATATACCCTCTTCTACCCTACTAATTTATAACAATACTCCAATTAACTCATAAATTCACTTTGACCAATTTCTATCAACATTGTTCATACTTACTTCATTCAGCGGTATGTAGTTGGAAACGCTTATCTCTTTCCTATAGTATCTCCATTTCTAATCGCTAGAGACTATTAAAATTTCCATGGTATAGTAACAAATATTAAGAATTAGTATGAGATTAAAGTAAGCTTATTTAGGAAAATTACAAACTTAAATTCTATTTCCCTGGTTATATCAAAAGAGTAATAATATCCATTTGGTAGTAATTTTATTAAGTAATAGCTGTAATAACAGGAATAATTGAGGCCTAGTAATAAAAGCGAATACTTTTGTTGTAAGATGAGGAATCAATACCATTAACTAGGAAACCGTCTGATTACATTCTTCCTTGGGTATAAAACACATTAAACTGAAGATAGGCAACGACCAACTATGCAATCCAATAGTGATGAGCGAAGCCTCATTTGTTTAAGCACATACTTAACGTTACAAATATACTTACTAAACTCACATTGTAGTCAGAGCGTTGGTTTCATATCCTTTGTTCAGAGCTAGGACATCTATACATCAAATTAGACGAATAGAAATAAAGAAATAAATCATAAAAGCAAACATTCAGATTTTCATAATATAATTTCAGTATTGGTTCTGGCATTAACATAGAAAACTAGGTGAGAGGCAACCCTAAGATACTTTTCCAAGATATTTATATAACATTATTCCTTTTAAAGTTAGAAAGTTAACAAATTCTAGAGATTTTCTAAAACTGCGGTTGGGCCGGCTATGATTATTAAAATTTGTTAAGTAAATCCAAAGATATGAATTGAAACATTGTTGGCATAGATAATAGATTCTTTATAACTGATAGTATAGTAGTAAAATAGGTAAATTCTCAATTTTTCATTAACACAGCAGGCGGACACTAGTAATTCATTGTTGAAGTTATAACTACTAGTAATAAATTATCAATAAAGTTGATAAAGCATGATCATGACATCATAAGGTAGAAATCTAATGGATTAGGGTCCTCCGTAATAAAATAGATCGGTATTTTATTTGATAAACATAGTTATTTCTAAGCATTAAACAAAGTAACAGATTAGTATGAAGTTGGGTCAATTTGGAATGAGCAATTAATATCTTAATTTCTATTCTGTAGGAAAATCAGGCAAAGTAATTTCCTTCTTTTAGTAATAGGTTCTTAGTTCATTATCTATCGAAGCATAAATAATTAAAGTTAGTCATGTAAAGTTAATATTTATATCCACCCAGCAATATTCGAGAACTTAGGGTAATTACGGATTACAACTTGGGAAATATCACTAGACATTACGCGCCCATTTCACACTTACAAAAGCATTAATATTAGATTATTCTATCATGCAATAAAATAGGGTTAGGGAAAATAAACTAGGCAAAACATAGATAAAACATTTAATGGAATCACAAGTAGGGATGGTTAGTTCGGAAGCCGTTTGTAACCGTCCGACTAAGCACAAAAGGAACTAGATGATCACGGCCTATGAAAGAGACTAAAACCTAAGTGGAAACCTAATAACCTACAGGACAGGAGGACAATCAAAATCCGCTTACTACTCACCGTTGATTACAACTAAACTATTGGAACCTAATTTTACTGGATTAAATAACCTCCAAAATGCAATTAACTAAGTTTACTTTGTTCAACCTTAACTAACCTACAAAGAACCTTACTAACAAGCTTTGTGTGATCTGAGAGGACCTGTGAATGTCTAATGGAGGAACCCTGGATGTGATAATTAGTGAACCCAAATTCTTTTAAAAGTGTGATTAGTATTGATTTTCATTTTCCAATAGAAGTATTCGCTTTTATTACTAGATTTTAATTATTCCTGCTATTACATTTATTTCCAAATGAAAATACCACTAAAAGAAAGTTATTGCTCTATTGATACAACCAGAGAAATATAAATTAAGTCTGTATTTTTCCTAAGTGAGCCTACTTTAATTTCATATTAATTCTTAATATTTGTCATACTACCAAGGGAAACCCCATAGTTCTTTAGTGTCAATAAATGGGAATACTATAAATAGAGAGGAAAACGTTCCCAACTACGTTCCGTTGATGAAGTAAGTATGAGTGAAATAAACCTACGTTGATAGGAAATGATCAAAGTGAATTTATGAGTTAAATGGAGGATTGTTATAAGGTAAAAGAGGGTATGTTCAACCATAATAGACTGCAAGGTAAAAGGAGGTAAGTCGGGTTATAGAGAAAAGTTAAATTTGGATAATTCTCTTCCGCTGCCAAGTGTCAAATTATAGGTCATGTATGACGTTATTCTAAATAATGTAAATTATCTATTGTCAACTTAATTCATTAAGATAAGAGAGATTATTTCAGGTAAGTTAAGGAGTTTTAGTCGCCTGAGATCAAAGTATAATAAAATCTTCAGCGCTATTAAATAAGAATTCTTTTACTTTCTTAAGTTATTGTACAAGTAGTGAGTATGCAATTGTGTTTTTGCCAGCTAAGGTACAAGCACCGCCCCGCTTTGTACAATGGATCTCGACACCGGAATTGGGCAATCCTCTTCTGGCCAGCCATATTTTTTTCATGATAAATTTACTTAGTAAGTTTATTATATTAAGGTATTTGGTCTTTGTCAGTCTGTTTCAACAAAAGAGGACGGAGCAAAATGCTCCCAAGCGAACTATCAGTTTTCACAATAATTCTCCTTCAATTGTGATGGCTGAATTACAATTTTTTTTTTTCTTTAATAAATAATTCTAGTATGATTGTTTAACATTATAACAGATGGACACAACATTACTATCCATTTACTTGGGACACTGATAGTTCTCATATTCTGAAGGAAAGACAATTCTAAACAAGGTAATAAAGCTCTATGAAGGATTTTTCACACCTTAATCTCGGCTAGATTATAAATATACAACCATAAACCGAATTGACTTCAGTTCATTTCATTTAAAGTTAAAGGCGATATTTCAATTAAATGTTGAGTAGACTAGGCAATATTTGATATCAATAAAATTCTATTTCTTTCATCCTCAAATTGAGTTGGTTGAAACTAGTTGTAATATTTGAACTCAGATAATATGTTGAACTTATTATTTGTGAATTTAATGTATTCACTAAATAATATAATATTTTCATAGTAGGTAGATACTTTTCAAAGTATTATCTCACTGTTAGTCATAACCTTCATACTGTTAACTTGAAAGGTTTACTCAAACTATGATCTAGTGTTCCATAAACTGTGATTCAACATTAGTCTAATGGTAACACGGGATTATTCCATACGCCCAGATCTTGTTTTAGTATTCCTCCCACAATCACCAAAACGGATTATCTCAACTGTAAACGACCAATTGAAAACAGGTTCAATTTTACCAATCCAAATCAAGGATGAATAATTATTCTTTATTTATGATTCAACTTTCACTATTAAATCATTATCCAATATTAACAGAAGAATTTGTCTAGCTCTAATTAATAGTAAATCAAACTGTAGGTACTTACTGAAGCTTGCAAAGTCTACTCAATTGAGCACATTATAATAATTATTCACAACACTGAGTCAAAGCATTAATAGATCTTTGTTAAGGCGCCTACCATGGAAGATTGATACTTTTCCTTCGGATCGGTCAACTTGTGGGTACTTACTGGAGCTTGCAAAGTCTACTCAATTGAGCGCATCGTAGTAATTATTCACAACACTGAGTCATAGCCTTAATAGATCTTTGTTAAGGCGCCTACTATAGAAGATTGATACTTTTCCTTCGGATCCTACCCAGTAGTTTCACATAACCTTTCGTTCACTATATTTAACACTTCTGCGCTTCCTAGATTCCGTTCCTAAATCATCCTACCTCATCACTTCCTAGTTAAGTTCCTAAGTACCACTGAATGACCTGCGGCAGCCATCTTGTTGATACCATTCTCGACACCGCCTGCCTATGTTTCGCTTCGACAGCCATTTTGTCGTACACCAACCTATTTGCGGCCTACCTAAATCTGATACACTACGAAGTGACCTACCTCTCCTTCGCCTATATAAGAGTTCCTAGCTTATCTAACGTTACTGTTGTTACCTTGCTGACAACTCGACCTTTTTGAGAACGTCCAATCTTTTACCAGCATCCAAGTTTCCCTCCCGCCTTGAGATGCAAACCTAACCTACTGTTCCTACGCACCTAACAATGAATTTATAAACCTAATGAGTTTACCTGCCTACCAGCGACTAAATTTAGATTTCCTATGCAATATTTGTGATGCTTACCTCATCACCGACGCCCAGAATCTCTAAAGCGTGAGCAAGCATTACTCGTCTACCACCACTAGCAGCTTGTACGTGGCCATATTTGATTGGGAAGGAACAAATAGGCACCTACAGCGGAATAATGATACCAATTTCTCCAGATCTTAATCAGTGGGCGGAATTAGATTCTCAGCGGCTCCACTTGGACGAAGTCTCCCACTAAGTTAAGACACAATTGGTAACATTATGTGACTTAGCTAGGCAATCTAGAAATTTAGATGCCCGCCTGATACGCCACATACCAGGCTACTTCTACCTAACCCCTTGAGGATTGACCGAACGCCCCTTAGAGACTCAAAACTAATGATATTTATTCACAACCAAACCCCCTTTATCGTTCCCCAACTGCTTATATAAATTTCAAACAAATTTAAATCGGAAAATGCTTAGATTTATTGGGAAATTTACTTTACTTTATTAAAATTCGCAAACAAAATCTACCTACTTTAATTTCAAGCTTACTTATACCATATAAGCCCTAATTAAAGCGTATATGCAAAAGACTCGCACCCGGTTGCGGACCTATACGTCAAAACCTCAAATAAACACTTTCTTCCTGACTTCTTGCTGTTTTCTTGCGTTATAAAAATACTACTTGTTCGAAGCTATCTTACAAAGAGGGTATTGACGGCTTCTACCGAGGTTCCACTTGATGCTACGTTGACGACGAGGAAAGTAAAGAGAGCGATTTCCCTCGAACCGCGTCTTTTATACCCCCCAAAATCATTCACTCACTCCAGGAACCTCACCCCACACGACCTAAGCATCTTTTTTACCTACCTTCATTTCCCTACTTTACATAAATTATTCCTAAAATTTTCCCTTCTCCTTCAAAAATGGGGAGAATTCAGTTTTGTCTTACTCAACTTGTAAATATAATATTTAAGTTGCTAATCTTACAAAATGAACCCCTATACTAATCAATAATTCCAACGTACAATTCAACTAACTAATAACCTCCTATCTTCAGGATTCTCTATACTCAAGCGCACAATGCCACTCAATTTGTAAGCAAATTAAAATTAATCTATTACCTAAATATTTCTCTATACTGACATTTCAACTACATTTGATTTAAGCAATTCATACAATTGTATGAAATAACGTTTCAATCATAAATAAATCAACAAATTTTCCCCCTTACATCATTTCTAACAAAACTAACAACTTTGAATAATATTTAGAATATTTATCCAGAATCATATGAAATTATTGTACTATAATCATAGAACTCTGATTAATACGAATTTTATATTCACAATAAATCGAACCCCCCATATGCTACAATTAGAATCCAACCTTTTCAATCTTTTTATCTCGCCTTCCCCAAAATATCATAACCTCTAGAATCAATTTGCTAAAATACGTATTACAACATTTTCCATTAAGTATTCGGTCCAATTAAACCTAAAATTTCCGATCAATTTAACATCACAATGTTGGTACTTTAAAAACCCTAACTGGCAACACTCATCCGCCTACTTTTACATTTCCTAAATGCCTACCCTCATTTGAATTATAAACCTGCAGCATAAAATCCCGCTTTCGAAGAAACTTCATATCAATCTTTCTTCGTACAACACCCAACGACAAGACAAACTTTATTAGGCTCCATCCACATTTTCCCATGAAATACTTTCTTATTACACCTTCAATAACTATTGTTTATGTTTTTTTTTAATAATATTTCTAGATTTATCCTTACAATATTTCTATTAATTAATTATCTCCCCTTTTATTTTACAATTCGAGTTTTCAATTTACCACTAAACTGTCAACTAAACTCCGCCCAGAATAAAACATAGTTTCATTTCTTTTCTTTCCCTCTGTATCATCCCTGAACATCAAACCATATTATAAAATCAAATTAAACTTCCATTTTAATTTAAAATCTCCAATTTAACTGTGTCATGAAGCAAGGCATGATATAACAAAATACCCTTATTTAAGCAAATACCGCCTACGATTAACGAAATGTACTAGATCCGCTACAAAATTCTCCAAGCCAACTAAACTTGCATTTATCCCCCAAATCTAACTAATGTCTAATATTTCCTAAAACAAAATTTAAATTTACAACTATGGTTTGGCAAAGAATATGGGACTTGCCTTGCGACCCTCAGTCACCATTTGGCAATCGATTTCTCATCGATTGATCCACTGGAATGACCTACTATATTTAATTTCGTTCTTTAGCTAAAACACATCACGTGGTGTGACACTACTGACAACTTACAAAAATAATTAACACCGAATTCAATCCTTTTTTAAGTAATCTTCTAAAATAAACTATTATAATGATATTCGAGAGGCTCTAATAAAATTTGATAAATAAACAATAATAAATATAAATAAATTTTAGGCCTATTAGCGTCGTTACTTAGACAGAGACTAATATTTGAATTTTAGCGCCGTGAAAGATTAAAAGAACTTCCGATATTATTGCTAACTCAAAACCTGAACTACTCTTTATTATAATAACTTGTTCGATAGTTAAATAATATTATGCTCAATATGAAACAAAATTCGAAAAATATTTGAGACAAAATAACATGTTCAGTTTTGAACCGTTACACGTTTAGCGGCTAATCAACATGAATGGGATTTGTAGTTAGGTATGCGTTAGGTTAACTATGCTAGGGTTAGAATATCACCAATCCATATAGTAAAACAGTAAGAACTAGGATCCAATAAAATCCCATCACCAGGTATTATTAGGTAAATAAGTTAGGTAAGTTAGGTATCAATAGGTATATAATATCTTTAGGTCTCATCATTAGGTATCACATTAGGCATTAGGTATCATCATAGTAATCATCAATAATCATATAGTTTGGGGGGGGGGAGCATTACAGTCTTTTATACGAATACGGAGATTTGCTTGAGTCTTGCTTTGAATAAATCGCGAATGTGGTAATACAAATTCTGTATTCATTTGTTTTTGTTTGTTTATTTCAGTGCCACGTTTGTTGGTGTCGGAAAAGCCATTAAAAAGCTGTTGTAGAGATTGAAATCACAAATCTTTTAAAAAGTATCTAAATATAATTTTCAAAAATTTTCCACGCAGTCAAAAACTTTGAATTTTTCTATTATATTAGGGAGCTTATTTCAACCTATAAAAATATTCAGCCAATTTGATTTTTTCAGACATTCCCAACCGGGATTTTTTTTAATACCATGTTGGGGTTGTGTCAGGTGGTGGCAAAGGTATAATCTGCATTCTGCAACATATTCTGTAAAATCGAAGAGATTTTTTATTTTTTTATTTTTTCACGCAACCGAAAATTCTGAAACTTTTTCTATTACAAAGGGAGCTTATTCCTAACCATAAAAAAAATATTCAGACAATTTGATTTTTTTCAGACATTCCCAATTACATAAACCTACACCAAAAATAGTTTTCTGTAATGCATTCATAGATTTTTGGTCTAAGAAACACCCACACGAATTGACCTTAACTAATTGGTTGAAGTTACAAAACATTCCGAAATGTTAAGTTTCTCCGGTGAATAAGATTGCAGATGTTCTTGGGGTCTGTATATTGTAAGGGTAATCAACATGTAACTATCCCTCGTCTCTATTCTTAATATAAGTATGACCACCACCTGTTTTACCATTGAAAATGGTTATCAGATGCAAATCGCCTGAGACGTATTTTTGGCCATATTTCCGAAGATTTTGGGAGGATCGAGATGAAAATAGTACCATAAGTTGAGGAATTTATCGAGACACATGTGAACGTTTGAATTTTGAAAATCTACTGGTAACTTTTTTTGGAATTTTGCAAAATTCCAAAAATTCCGGGTTTTTAGGGGGGTGTTTGTTTACTAAATTGTAATTATTTTGAAACAAAAACCGACTTAAGAAAAAATGAAAAAAAAGGTCCTAGGGTATTACTTTAGCTACCAAATGGCGAAATAGTTTTGAAAATCGGTTAATAGTTGTGACCTGTAGGTGGTCCCTTTAGATTTGGAATTGTTGAAAAACGGGTGTTTCTGTACATAAAAAGTGATGTAGCTTTTATGATTATTGGCCGATCGTCATGGTAATAGTGTTAAAAGATGCAGAAGCAGACGAGAAGTGCATTCGTAGGAATTTTGAAAATAGGTTAATAATATTTCGGCTGCGTCGAGGCAGACAGCGGGCGGCCGAGTGTCACAATCGTAAAAATAAATAGGTACTACCTTACCCAGGTAACTTTAAACATATAATAAGACTTTGCATTTGATTTGATTTTGGTTTTTCGTAAATTTTGGTGTTCATTTTCAATGCTCCGATTCTTGCGGGGACTGTAAAATCTGTGAATTTTTTTTACACGACTGCCCAAAAAGTAGTGTATATGTGTTTAGGGTTCATGTATGTATGTGGGTACGTGAGTTTCTTTATAACTTTTAAATGCCTACTTCTTGACGCCGAGCCGGCCGCATGAGGCCAGCACTTTATTTACGTTTTCTTCTATTGTTCTCTTATCTTCTGTGGTGCTAATAATTTTTAGGAGGGTATACGGCCGGCGCAGATGGGTTAACTGATTTGGAGGTACTTATGGGGTATCGTTAGAATCCTTACATCTTCCCGAGTGACACTCGCTATATTTAAAAAAAAATGTAGGAACTATACGACGCCGCTATCAAATGTGAAAAAATACAATATAGGCATCAAATGAAAGGCCTTCATGAGCACATTCCAAAACTATATAATTTGTCACTAAAATGTGTGAAATAAAAATAAATAAATTAAAGAAATATTAAAAACATGACTGCCCTACCAAAAACAAACTAAAAAGTTAAATAACAAGGTGTCATTGCAGTCGGGGGACCACTTTGATCAAAAATTGTTCTATAAAACGGTCCCCCGACTGCAATGACACGTCTTGTTATTTACGTTTTTAGATCGTTTTTGGTAGGGCAGTCGTGTTTTTATTTTTTTTATTAGTTTTATTTTTTTATATGTAGTTGGGAGAATGCATTTACGCATTCCCCGTGAGTGTTAAGCAATGTGGTCATGAAGGACTCACCTTTGGGAGGCCCACTAAACTCCCTACTATGCGCTCTCAAAGGCTCGAACAAAATATGATCACCTCCTAACGTTACGTATGCTGTTATCTAGTTTTCCATGACTCCATCAAATAAATGATTAAAAACAAATAAAAAGGCTTCTGCTCAAATCGATCGCCTCCCCTATAACAGCCAACAGATACCGCAAGCTCCCCAACTCCATCACATTTTTGGGGAAAGACAAAAATCCAATTTACATCTCCTTGCTTGCCTTGAGTTACTTCATTCTTTCTCTCTGTGAAAATAAATCTCCCGTAATTGATTCCGCTTTAGTTCAATTTGTCTTCGTTAAAACTCAATTTCTGTAGTCTATTTGTGAATAATAAATTGCGTACTTCAGCATTGTGCCAGGTTTGTTATTTTGCGTATGTTTCGCGTGGAAAACAATTTTAACTGCGCTAGAAACGAGTCAATCTAAATTACCGGATAACACACTTGACGTCGCACTTTTCACTCCGCCTTCATTGGTTCCCGCCGAGTCGCGCTGGGATTGTCTATTTATTAATGCAGGAGAGCTGCTCCCAGCCGGCAGCCTCCTGACATTCGAACCGGTGGGTGTTTACTTTGCAAGCTTACCTTTGTGCTGCAGTAATCTAATTCTACCAACATGTGTGAACTTTCTTCAGCTAGCTTGCATAACCTGGCCACTATGCTGACAGATTTATCTGAATAGTTCAACAGTACCGGTAAACCAAAGCAGGCACAAAATATCCCTCGAATATTAAGCTTAGCTGCATAGTGCGGTCCGTCTTGCCCGTGATTACGTTATTGTTAATAAACATATGAAAGTGAAGAAAATCAAATGTAAAAAGAAATTTTTCAGCACCTTAAATTTGTATTTTCATTATATTTCGCACACATCGGTGGCCGAAGGATTGGATACCCCCTTTTCTTTGAAAGTAATCAAAACATGAATTTAAACATATAACGCACTTCCAGTTATCTGGAATTGAACAGTAAAAAGATAAGGCGCTATAGAGTCGTCAATGTAACGGTCCCACATATTGAGGCCCCTTGGCACGTCTCCGACCCTCCGCTTATCTTCGGGGCATCGAGGCTTGAGGGTAAACATCTAATCTACCGCACAAACAAGCTGTCTCAATTGCCTCTAAGGTTATCGAATACTAAATTAAATTGGATACCACGCTAGGATAAACCCGCAATGCCCGCCCCGGAAACAACGTTTGCACGCACTTATACTCCGACACACACACTACGATACAATCACAGATATAAAGTCCAATTTGCATTGCAACAACACTTTCCTACGAACTAGTTGAATTGCTTGATATTACTAAGTCAGCGCCTTTAAAGCAGCTGTACGGTACATACGTAGGTATAATTACAGAAATAACGTAAATTTGCATTCTAGTAGCAATTCTGTTTGTTAAGAAGGAAGTATAGGAGTCACACAATTCGAAATCCACAATCGTCGCTGATCAAATTACCTATCAAATGTAATATCGCACTTTGATTACATATCAAAAGAAACAAATGTAACGCAGTTGACTTTCCAGGAAGGTCCTTTAAGAAATTGTCGGGACCTTTGTAAACCAACAAATGAATGTTTTTCTTCCAAACAAAGCCTCCATGGGTATTGTTTCATTATAGAGAATAAGTGCAACGTTTCAGGATGAAGCGGAAAGGTATATCAATACAAATGAAACTACCAATGATCATGACGGATATAATTATGGACAAGGAGCTAATGAGGACTAAAGCAATTTAAGTAGGTATGACAGCAGATGATTGCAACCATTTTTGTTTAGGTAAAGCGCACAAGAGTAAGTTTGGAAGGAAGTAAGTAAGGGAGTGAGTTAGAGTTAAAAGTATTGGTTTTCATAATGTTTTCATTATATCGTTTCCACAATGAAAACGACTTCTAAATTCCACATCTTTTTAAAAAAATGTTAATAGGGAAAATCCAACATAGTAAACAAATTATTAAGTAATTTAATTTCATTAGCGTGTTCCGCGTCAAAATCCTTGTGTTCACACAGATACCTAATTCATTGGAATAATCCCATCGTGTAAATATGGACGAGATGCTAATGCAGCGGGAAGAAAGCGTTTTAATGAAGTTATTTACGTAGGAGCCAGGTGAAAGTTCACAAATTAGTGTTAACGGTGGCGCGTTTAATAAGCAGGATGGCTCGACGCGCATCACAATCAGCTGGCACAGCACGCCGCCGCCTCACGCGTGGACTTAACGCGTCTTCTTTGGAAAGTCACACCGCGTCTCTGTTTTAATGAGTTTTCGTCTAATGCTCCCTTGCAGAGCAAATTTATGTCATGAATAATAATAGACGCTAACAGAGCACCGTTTAAATCCCGCACAGACACGTCCGATCATAATCCGCGGAAGAAATATCTTAATAAACACTGTTTTAACGAGTTAGCGACAAGAAAAGCTGCGTGGGGATTTCGTGTCGGATACATACTTAAATTTAACTTTATATGAAAACAGTTTGTTGTTTGAGTTGTCGTTTCTTAAACCGACAGACTGATATTAACGATATTGTCATGTAACCTAACTACATCTTTATGTTATTATACAACCGCACACACTGACTTGAACCTCTAATATCGCAAATCTTAACAAAATGTAGAATCCCCAACACGATTTAAAAACGCAAAAAATCTCTACGGCCACGCGTCGCCCTGTGGTACATTCTCGTAAATAGCATTGTGTTGTGAATGCCTAAATCTAAAATTTAATAATAGGTACATAGCTGTGAAATGATTATTCTATAATTGCAAGAGAAATACAGAATTAGACGAGTAGTGTGTTAGCCTAAAATATTTCCAGCTCAGTGCACTCGGGATAGCCTAGCTACTAGGTACAAAGTTTAATCTCATTCATTAAGAAATCATATCAAAATGTTGAACAGAGGGATAATAATGTGGTAAACGTACATAAACCGTTAAAATCTTTTGTTTTAAAATTCACGCTCGCTACTTTGAGCAAATACAACTACCGCGGTACGCTTGTATGAAATCTCTTCTGGATGAAATACTTAAATATTTAATTTTCCACTGCCACTTACATGCCACTCGTGAAACTGATTCATTTGTGAAAATATTTAATGTGAGGTCTTAAGTTAAATTTACTACTTAACTAAATTATCTGATATAGAATTAACGTTATAATTGGGCTTGACGTTAGAACTTTATTGTTTTGAAAAATCACAAAGAAAAGTCTTTTTTTTCATTTTCTGAATATAAACCCATGTGATCAAGAGCCGTTGGTTTAAAACCTTACCTATACTTGGGTTTAGTTCTGTTGCCAATTATTTACCTAGGTACTTACTTTTTATAAGGTATTTAATTTTTCATAATAGCTTGTCCTTCACAAGTGCTTGTAACCTAGACAGGATAATAGGGATTTCTAATTTTAAAAAAAATACAGGCCTTATTATTCGATGATAATGTGACTTTCTATAGGTGGAGCAATTTTTAAAACGGATTAACGTAGTTTTTGAGTTTATTTATTATCATTGTAAACAAACAAATCTTACCTCTTTATAACATTAGTATAGAAGACAGGTAAAGTATGTAAACATAATACTTAAAAGAAGTCATAAAGGAGCCCATTTCATAAAAAGTAAATTCCAATCGTGCAAGAAAGTTATAAGGAACCAACTATTAACTATTCTGGCAATATTTCTGGGAATCGTATTTCATTTTAAAGGTGCTATAAAGGGTCAGTTTTTCTTCATATTTCACACGCTCAAGTGGAACTGAAGGGAAATCGATTTGGTGTGCTATCGTAAAAAAATTGGGAAGCTCACTAGATTCAGTATACAATTCAATGCTTATAAAATTAACTTTAAAAATAAATGTCCAAAGATTAAACCCTGGATACGGCTGTTTAGCTAAAAATTCGACAAGTAAGTATAATAGACTGGTAGTTCATATTAAAATTTTCAAGTTCAACGGCATTTTGTTAGCCACTTTGGCAACGTGTCTTTTCCGAAGTAAAAAAGCCTGCTGAATTCGGTTCTGAATGTAACTGTTCCCAAGCCCAATTTTGGCTCCTTTGCTCAAAATTCAAAATGGCGACCAAAATGGAGCCTTAATTTAAAAACGATTCTGGCCGTGTAAGGTGTCCTGACAAAAGTTTTGGGGGTTGCTGAATTCAATTTTGATAACCGGAAGTCCGCCCCGGAACCGGAAGTGGCTGGAAAAAAATATATAGCAAAATTCCGCCACGTAAAAAATATTTTTTGGACACAGTTACTAGACAAAAATGTTTAATACATTTATTATTCTATATATAGTGAAAAAACTGGGCTATTTACCGGTTTTTTTTCTACGGCAAATCTTTATAGTTTTAATTCTATGGGGGATTTTAAAAAAATAGAGAAAATTCCGCCGCGCAAATCAAAATTTTTTTTTAACACAGTTACTAAACAAAAATGTTTAACAAGTTTATTATTTTACGTAGTAAAATAACTAGGCTAATTACAAGTATTTTTTTCTGGGGTAAATTTTAATTGTTTTAATTCTGTAGAGGATTTTAAAAAAAACTGAGAAAATTACGCCGCGCGATGCAAATAATTTTTTAACACAGATACTAGACAAAAATGTTCAACAAGTTTATTACTCTACATAGTGAAATAGCTGGGCTATTTACTAGTGTTTCTTTTCTGAGGCAGATCCTCATAGTTTTAATTCTGTGGAGGATTTTCTGAAGAGGAATATAGAGATATTTTCTTGAATCAAGTCGTTATTAGAGCAAAACACGCATGAAAAAAATCAGGGGGAGAGGGTGCCAAAATCCTGCTTGGCAACATTCAGAATCAAATTCAGCAGACTTTTTTACATCGGATGTCATCATGTTGCCCAAATGGCTCACAAAATGCCTTTGAAACGGTAAAGGAAGCCGAGAATTTTCTACCAGTCTATTTTGGAAAAGTTTGCAAAATATCAAAATACTATTAGTTTTTTAATACCTATGTAGTCTGGACAAGTTACAATAAAAAAATTTCACAGATTTCGCAGTTCCCGCAAGAATCGGAGCATTGAAAATGAATACAAAAATTTACGAAAAAACTAAATCATACCAAAAGCAAAATCCTATAATTTTTCTAAGGTATACTAGGTACCTTTTTATTTTTACGATCGATTATGACACTCGGCTGCGCCTCGTGTCACAAAAGTGCCCCTGACTGCTTCGACGCGGCTGAAATATTATTAACCGATTCACAAATATCAACTAATGCACTTCTCGTCTGCTTGCGCATCTTTCAATACCTTTACCATGACGATCGGTCAATAATCATAGAAACTCCATCACTTTCTATATACCGAAATACCCGTTTTTCTACAATTCCAAATCTAAAGGGACCACCTACAGGTCACAATTATAAACCGATTTTCAAAAAAATTTCGCTATTTTGTAGCTAAACTAATACCCTAGGATCCTTTTTTTCATTTTTTCTTAAGTCAGTTTTTCTCTCGAAATATTTACAGTTTAGTAAACAAACACCCCCCAAAAAACCCGAATTTTTCGAAATTTCAAAAAAAGTTACCAGCCGATTTTCAAAATTCAAACGATCACACATGTCTCAATAAATTCCTCAACTTTTGGTACTATTCCCATCTCGATGCTCTTAAAATCCTCGGAACTATGACCAAAAATACGTCTCAGGCGATTTGCATTTGATAACCATTTTCAATGGTAAAATATTCTTCTAACTATTTATACTACTTGCACCAAGTGGCAGTAAAATACTTAAGTATTGCAATATGCAATTTGTTCATTTCTGTCTTCACAGTACACAATTTTTGTTTTAACCGAGCCGGTCTATTCGCAGAGGCTGAGAAAAAATTTGGAATTAACATAAAGATTTCACAAAACATCGTGGGAGCGGGTGAATGAATAATCAGTCCGGAATTCATGGGCATCAGCACTATCGAGGGGCAGGGAAGGAGGGGGGGACTGCCCCAAGTTCTCCAAGGGAGTGTTTTAGCGACATAAATTGCCAGCGCCTATTTACATTACGCTCTCGTAAATTAACATATCCGCGGGTATTCCCAAGCCAACAACCTGAATATCCCCGCAAAATTCACACAATTTACAGAAAAAACAGTGTTCACATACAGTCGGGCTAACGAAATTGTTGAACCTTTTTTAATAAAGGGAACCTTTTCACTTATTTTTCTTCGTTCCTCTCTCTGTCTTTCTCTGTTACTGCATTTTCCTGTTGAATTAAATAATTACATAAAATTCAACTAATAACAATTAAAATTAAATTCTTGTAGGTAGGTGTTTGTTCCTCCTATTCAGATAGCAAAATATTCATTTGAAGTTTTTAACCCTGGGAACTCTGGAGTAGAGATGGGCAAAAGACCCGGTTTAACCCATTATATTTTTATGTTATATAGAATCTTTTTACAGATTTTCTTTTTTATTTGAAATGTCAAATGTGATGTTGCTATGAAAACAATAGTATCGATTCGGTTGGCAACGACTTAACTAAATTGACAGGATTAAACTAAATTTAGTTTTCCATCCTTTTCTTTCTGTTTCGAAAAGACAAGAACAGAATGCTAAAATTTAGTTTAGTCCTGTCAATTTAGTTAAGTCGTGCTAACCGAATCGCACCAATATCTTGTTAAATCAATAAAAAAAATATTCAAAAGAAAATACATCTCATATTTGTAAAGATTTTATTCAGTTCAACAAAATGGTCAATGGGATTTAACTGGGCTTAGACCCAGTAGTTGAGTTTGAACCGGGAATTTTTCCCATCTCTTTCTGGAGATATCCAATCCAACAAACAAGTACAGAATGTCCCTAATAGACGGGAGAGTCAAATTCGCAATGATAAATATGGCACTGACTGCTGAAAGATGACAAAATAATATAAACTCCGCCATTCCATTGCCAAATACGAATCACTACAACTTTGCTACAACTACATGAGACACGCAATTACAGTCTGCCTCAATAACTCTGGCATTGCTCTCATTAAAACACTTATTAGTGCACTAAAGCCAAGTTCACCAAAAATTCAAATACCAATCAATTTGTTATTCTGGTATTCGTAATGATATGATTTTGTTTATAGCTATGGAAACCTCTAATTGGGTTTATTTAAGACCTAAGTAATGTGCTCCTATAACGATCATTCGCGATTGTAAATTTTTACTGATGCGAATTTTTTTTAATTGATGCGAAAATTGATCACTTACACGTACGTGAAATGAGGATCAGTAACAGGTTTGAATCCTATAGTTTTATTGGTATAATATAAAATCATTTTTTTTATCCGTTTAGAAATGGTTGAATTATAAGGGTTTTGAAGGAAATGCCAAGCTCAATGCAATATACGCTTTATCACGTACGACATAAGGTTCGCGCACGTCTCAATGACGTCATAAGGACTCCCTAAAACAGCAGTGTTTTAGTACATTTTAGCTCGTATAACTTCTCAGGTTTAAGAGATATCGTAAAAAAATATTCACAGTTAATCATGTGGTGGCATAAGCTTTCTAATAAGCCACTATACAAAAATCATTACTGATCCTCATTGAAGCGATTGTCAATTCATCCAACAAAGGCATTGACGTAAAAATTGACAACCGCAATTTAAACTCATTTTGTGTTTAATATACCTAGCTGTGGGTTTTCTGAATCAAAATAAATAAATAAGTACTGATAGAAACATTCGAGCTGTACGTATGTTGATGCTCTCTATCCTACACATCCTATATACCACACGTATATAAGTAGATCGCAAAAAAAAAACTTGTTGCGATCAATTAGTTCACACTTGCCCATAACAGTATTGTTGCATGGTTTGAACCCATAACAAACAAATAATTGCTTATGAACTATTAGATAAAAATATCAGCTATTGCCATTGAATTACGTTGTCTTTTTATTTTATGATTTTTGTTCTCCCTAGTTTCTTAATTTTATTTGTCTTCAAGGTTGCAACAGCAAAATGTAACTTTTTATGAAATAAAGGGCTCTATACCTACTTAATACATTTGCCTACTTTTATAGTACGAGACAGATTTTTTTTATGTACCTACCTAAGTATTAACAATATTAACCTATTTCCGTTGTCCATAAAAAGTCGTGCATTTTGTCATCGGAATCTTTGACAATCCACAATAGATGAAACAAGCGGCATCTGTTAACCCGTATTTGCTGGCATTTTGTTGAATTGATGATCCAATCTCGATGTGATCGAAGAAAACGTGCAGCTTTATAACCTGCCATACATCTACGGAAACAAATATTGACGATATTTTATAATAATCCAGGAGAATATTAAATATTAAGCGACATTAAAATTTGACTCTCGATTTGAAAGTATAAACGACTGATTTTGTCCAACAATTAAATACGGCTTAATCCAAATTGAATGTAATAAATATTATTTGAATTAAACCCTTAATGTTCATACTACAAATGTTTTGACAAGGAAAGCTGACTTTACACAACTCACTCAGAGGATAATAACAACCAACCAAATTACTCAACTAAAGCTTAACTAAAGCTCGATTCTAGTTTGTGGCATTTTCAGAAATGTATTTTTTACCACAAAAAACTTTGTTATGTCCCCGGTTCTCATAACGTGAATATTATTCACGTTACACCACACGTGTGGCCTTGGCCTTACGCGGCAGATGCGTGCAATATCGGCCTGATGAAACAAGCATCGCATGCGGCCCGCGAATCCGCCAGATTACAGCTTCAATCAACGAAACGTGGCCCATCATTAGCGCAGCGGCGTCAGCGCGGATAACGACACAAAATTAATCTCATCTCAATACACGCATACAGTTTGGGTTTACATTTCCAGGCCTTACCTTAGTAGAACACTTCAATTCTTCTTGAATTTTATTAGTTAAGTGTAATTTTGTAATATTTACTAAAGCTCCTACAGAAGATTTTTGTTTACTTTCTACAGTTCACTCACACAAGACATATGTAATTTGTTATCATATAACTTCCATATTTTTCCTAACTTCTAATACCATAACTAGAACAAAGCGTTAATTTTTATTACGGTTAGAAAATTACATAAGATTTACTTTCGAATAAACTGAAACAATTGTTAGATGTTCTCGATGTATGAAAATTAAAGCCTACAAAAGAACTCTAGAAATGTCAGTTCATTAGAAATATAAGTAGAACACTTTATATAACGCCTTTGATATTGTTCACGTCCCAAATATTTTGTGCTAATGTAGAATACAAAATACCTTCAAAAGGCAAGAAGTCTTACAATCAACGCCGTGAATCACCGAAAGTGCACGAGTACCCGAAACACAACATTACAATATAATACAACAAACGATAGAATATTCCTTTCTCAAATGTACGTACGAAGGGTGTCACATAGCGAATTTCGCTGTGTCCCGTTTTAATAAATCTCTATTTACAATTCCGCGCCCGGCGAGTGGAAAGGCTTAAGCTTAGACATTTTTCTTCATTCGCGAGTGTGTGCTAACAAAGTCGCTGTCGCGGTGCGCGGTGGGGGACGTTTACCCTTCTCAATCTTACCAAATTCGGTTATACTTTCCTCGTGACGCGAAAAAACGTGCCCACGCAGATTAATCTTTAATAAGTATTTTTAATCTGAGCCGTGATTTCCTATTGCTTGTCTTACCTCCAACACTCTTATGTTAACCAGTATTTATGTAGGCTGAAATGCGAGATTTGTTTGTAATGAACAATAAGCATTCTCTACATTGTATATTCTTCTTGTAAGATAAAAAGTCTCAAATAGTGGTAGGAAATATAGACAATTCAAAACCACTTAATTTCTAACTTTATTTGAATAAATAAAATTTTACTTTTTAACACTGTAATCAAACATGGACTACTTAAAGCACAATAATCTTTCAAGGCATTAATTTAATACCTACTTAGGTAGGTAATTTAAAATCCTAACTAGTTATATTCACAAATGCTATCAAAAGTTCACAAAAAGTTCCTTTTGACTCGACAGTGACAAATCTAATAGAATATTTTCTGCTGAAACTGTAAATTAGGAAACTTTCGTTTCCATAATTTCTTAACGTAAGGTAAAAACAAATTGTTTTATCGAGTATACGAAGACAAGCCTATTCCCACTAGTGGACGTCTTATGGCTGATACTTGGGCTAATGGTTGCATATTAGAAAATCAAAACTTTGTCGAGCAAATTTTTAAAGAACAACGAACAAAACAACAAAGTTGAATTGACCAAATGTTTTATTCAGAAAAAAAATATAATCCCAATGTATGTGACATCAAATTAACGACTGATCAAAAGTTGCTAGATGTAATTTTAAAATAGCAAATCATTACTAAATCTAATTACATATTACAAATTAATCTAAACTATGAAATGAGTCTAAACTAGTCTACTGGGACTTAGAGACCGTAGGTCACGACTCACGAGATAGGTGCGAGGAGCGTAGCGACGAGCATGTTAGGTTGACATGAACTCAGCGCGTGCGACGAGCGAGCGAAGCGAGCGTGCCGCGGCAGCGGCCGGCGAAGCGCCAGAAAAAAATCTATTCCAAATTCAATTGGTGGATTTTGTTCGCCGGCTACTGAATCAGTGACTGGCACCGGCTACCGAATCAGGGAGCGGCGCGGCTATGGTGATGTGCGGCGGAGGCACAGGCAGAGGTTAACCCGCAATTATTTAACCTAATTCTTCTTCTTCTTCTCCCGCAATCCTTTTGACCTTAGAACGATTTGGTCAATAGTGCAATAAATAATTTATAGATTGATATTCCAGACTTTGCTTAGTTGAACTTTTGGTCAAATGACCATTGTTATTTTAAACTTTGTTATTTTGTTCGTTGTTCTTTAAAAATTTGCTCGACAAAGTTTTGATTTTCTAATATGCAACCGATATAATACAGTAGATAAGCTATACTGTACTGTAAACAAGTAAAAATAATTGTATTAAATGGTGTTATCAAATGCAATAAGAGCATCGCCGAACATCGCTTAATGGCACCCTTAATTCCACTCGATTACTCCGAAATAAAGCAAACAACAAAGTACAATAATCTAAATTAGTAATTTGCTATGGTCTGTAAAGGTATTTCCTCTGATTTATATAGGGGTTCTGTTTGTTGTGCGAAATCGATGTTCTGCGAATTAGGGACATTAAAGTATGAAAGAAACGGATGTGTTGCTTTTTGTAATGCATTATGAACATAAAAGTTGAAACTAGAATGCATACAGGTGACGCGGGCACCTCTGTAATATGCTCGTGTACTAGTTTATTCATAAACCCTAGAAGCCGCAGTCGCATCGTTTCGAGAATTCTGACGTGTTACATAATATAATTATGTGAACATTGCGCATTTACTTATCTGATTGTAACCGTTTTTTTCTATGGAGTAAAGTTAAATTTAAGTGTTTTTATCCCTATGTCCACTAAGATCCATTGTAAAAATCCATTGATGGATCTTTTTGCACTTTTATGTCCACTTTAATCCATGATCTACAAAAACACACCCTTGATTCAGTATTTTTGCAAAGTGGATTTTTTAGAACTAACGGTGTCTGAAAATCCATTAAAGAATGGGTGACACATGATTGCATGGTGACACATAATGGATTTTCAGACACCGTTAGTTCTAAAAAATCCACTTTGCAAAAATACTGAATCAAGGGTGTGTTTTTGTAGATCATGGATTAAAGTGGACATAAAAGTGCAAAAAGATCCATCAATGGATTTTTACAATGGATCTTAGTGGACATAGGGATAAAAACACTTAAATTTAACTTTACTCCATACATTCTGAATCATGGATTAAAGTGGACATAAAAGTGCAAAAAGATCCATCAATGGATTTTTACAATGGATTTTAGTCGATATAGGGGTTTTTATTAGGTACTCTTTATTATGAATTATAAAGAAGCATTTAACATCATTACCTTCAATGTTAAAAGTGTTTGATTAGATTATTAGACAACATGAATCACAAATATTTCTGTTTTCAACGTACCTACCCTTACAAGAGAAAGTATTTGGAGTTACACTAAATAAAATCCAACTTAGTGCACATCAAATCTCAAAATTGTGAAATTAAAAATACAAACAACCTATAAGTATTTATGTACAATGTTTAAATAGAGAAACGGATGAAGCAGCCATCTTTACAGTTAAACGACTAAGAACCAGCGAAGCTTAAAAATCATAGAATGTAATACAAGCTCAGTAAATCTGATCCTCTTAACGCGAAGAGAGGGGAATTGGAGCCTCGGTCCGAGCTACGAGCGTAGCCAATTCGGTTTACCCGTAGCGTCGCCGTCGCAGCCTCACCCACCACTTTGGACACGACAATTTTGAATTCCTAGAAATTGTGGCGACAAAAATAAAAAAGGAGCAATAGATCAGGTGTTTTATTTCTAAATCAAATTAAGTCATAAGTCTAATGTACCGAGCTGTAATTACTATACTAACGTTATAATTACCTACCTACCTTACCTACCTATACCTACCTTTTATTAACGTTTTTGTAACCATTGATAAAATATTTACATTACGTCGTTGTATTAGTTAGATAATAGTAAAATAAAAAAACCCACATGTAGGTAAAAGTTCAAGTTATTCCTAAGATCCCCAAAATAATAACAACGTAGAGTAGAACGATAGTTCCCTTCCCTACAAAACGCGCTTAGCCATTTAGGCTCAGTTTTAGTTGCCTCACCTTACACACAAGGACTCGGCTTCTAGATGTTATTATTCTAAGTTCCTACAAAAGTTTACTAAAAGTTACACTGCTGAACAGCAACAATTTGAACGCACCTATCGATTTTTTATTACTAAACACGACATCATTGTGTACCCGGCAACGGCCGCGTATATCCCAAAGCGTTTTATATATCTTAAGCACTACTCGTATTCAAGACCCCAACCCACTTCCATACGTTGTCCGCCGGGGTCACTCATAAATTTCAATGTACTATTCTGGCCTGCGTACTTTAAGTGAAATATCTGCTCCATTTGGGGATCCAAACACCCAAAAGTACTTGATGAATTCCAATACTCTTTCGTGACTAAAAATATAAGTCGTAATACGTTTTTTGCTATTTGAGATTTGTGTGTGATTTTATCCATTTTAGTCTATTTAATTGTCTATTGTAAGGAACCCTGACCAAGAATATCTACGAGAATAATTACTCTAAATAAACAAGTCCTTATGAATGAAAATAAGTATGATACGTATTAAAACGTAATTCGCCAATTTTGATTACTGAAAAGCAAAATTGGCTAAGTACGTTTCAGACACATAAACAAAAAGAAAACCAAAGAAAAAATGATTTTAATGATGATGAAGTATTCTGAAAAACATAAGGAGGTTGTTTTGTCGTTTGTGTCATTTAAGGAAAAAACGTACTTAAATTGAAATTTATTGTTACTTAAGTACCTACTTACAAATTACTTAGAATTTCTCAGATATCTACGTACAACTTGAAAGTAGTGCACATTATTTTACCTAGGACTGGAGTGGAACTCCCATAATCTACAAAGAATAATATATTATATTCGAGTGAGAAACTATTCCACGTCAAGAGAAAGCGAAAAACTCGTAATCCTGTTCTAATAAAGCATGAGCATCGGGTAAAGCTTTACATAATAAATACAATGCTTGAGCTTCGCGCTAAGAAGCTCACACGTTCGAAAACAGAGGATAGAGTCCTTGTTAACATTTCCCCTACTTTTCCCAAATTGCTATTCATTACTATGAATAGATTTTGTTCCAAAATTAAAAAGTCTCGACGAAGAAAGAACAGTGTAATAGACAAGCCAGATTTAATTGGGTCACGAACGGACGGTGTCGAACATGGGCCGCGATTAATTGGAAGAATTCTTCCTTTACTTATCACAAGGAGTTGCCTTAAAAATAATGGCCACCGATTTGTTCAGTAATGAAAATGACGATTTTAATTTTGTACCAATTATAAGTTGCGTTGGGTCGAGACCAGACTTTGAAAAGATCAAAGTTTTTAAGTCTAAAGATTATAAGTTGACCTTCAACTGTCATAAGCTACATTTTACTTCGGTACTTATAGAATTGTCTCCTAGACTTTTTGTGCTTATACAAATCATTGTATAGCGGATAAGTCTAGCGGATAAGTGCTACAAATAATCTTAAACTGAAAAATGTTTGATGCCGTACTGCCATTCGGCTGAAAACTAGACTTTTGCTTAACTTAAGCACATGTACACAATGTAAAAGTCTACTTCGAACGCAATGAAAAATGATTGTGTCAGTTGTAATTTTATTTATTTACATCAAGATAGAAAGTATAAGGGAGATAACAATGGAGATCCTCGCAATATTTTTTATGATGCAAGTTTTTCTAGCAGAAGATGAAATATGAAATCGTGGGACGCGATTAAAGTAAGGTAAAGGCTAGAGACAAGTAAATAAAACAGTTAATGAATTTGTTTTATTTAAAAGAGAAATTAAATTGCTTACTTCTGCAACAACGACGCACGTGACTGTTTAGGTAATTGATAAATTATAATTTTATGGTATTGATTTTCAAATATAAAAAAATATTTTTTATAGCAGAAGTAAGCAATTTAATTTATCTTTTAAATAAAACAAATTCATTAACTGTTTTATTTACTTGTCTCTAGCCTTTACCTTACTTTAATCGCGTCCCACGATTTCATATTTCATCTTCTGCTAGAAAAACTTGCATCATAAAAAATATTGCGAGGATCTCCATTGTTATCTTCCTTATACTTTCTATCTTGATGTAAATAAATAAGATTACATCCGACACAATCATTTCTCATTGCGTTCGAAGTAGATTTTTAGACTGTGTACATATGGTTAGGTAAAGCAAAAGTCTAGTTTTCAGCCCAATGGCAGTACGGCATCAAACATTTTTCAGTTTAAGATATTTTTTTTTCTTTTTATTTTGGTACGAAACAGTCACTACAATAATGACATGATATTTTAAACTAAATTTTTAGACAATGTGTACCGAAAAAAAGCTTTTTAAAAAAAAAGAAAAACCGCCTTCAAAAAACCTGAAAACAAAAACAGCTTAAAAATTAAATACCTCTAAAAAGCAAGAAATAATATTCGAATCATTCATTACACATATCAATATTAATAAAACACGTCTATTGAAGTCGGGTGGGGCTGGAGGACAACTTCATTTTTTTCTAAAAGCCCCACCCGACTTCATTAGACGTGTTTTATTAATATTGATATGTGTAACGAATGATTCGAATATTATTTCTTGCTTTTTAGAGGTATTTAATTTTTAAGCTGTTTTTGTTTTCAGGTTTTTTGAAGGCGGTTTTTCTTTTTTTTTAAAAAGCTTTTTTATTTTCAACTTTTTAGTGGTAGGTATGTAAGCGCAGCGTGTAAATATTTTTTTACTTTATATTATAACATTTTCAATGGTAAAATGCCCAGAACTCAATTTCCAAATTCACGCTGTTTGTTTTTGAGGAGTTCCGTTGTGTTTTCGTAGTCCAAATCTAGTCCAGAACGTTGCATCGTAAACCATGATTTGGTTTGTTTTGGATTGCCATAAACTTACCAAAACCTAAATCACTTTACATATACTATTTGACTTTGAGGAGTTCCCTTGTGTATCTTCGAAGTTCGAAGTCCAATAACGATGAAATTAAATTGTGACCACTCTTGAAGTATACCCTTTCAAATAAAAAAAGAATCATCTAAATCGGTTCATAAACAAAGATGTTATGTCCGAAATTCCATAAAAACTCGTACGATGGCGAGCTAAATAATTGATATTTTTCAGGATTATGAGAAAACTACTGGCCAGATCTCTGAAAAAAATTTATGGGACCACACACGAACTATGTTCTTTGAGATAAAAAAAGAATTGTACAAATCGGGTAACAACTGACGAAGCTATGTTAAAACATACATAAAAAAAAAAAAAAAAACCGTCTACTTGAGAACCTCCTCCTTTTTTTGAAGTCGGTTAATTACTTAGATAACATTACATTAATATGAAGCTTAAAATAAAAGCTGGAAATGCAAGTAAAAATTAAACAATACTAGTGGTACGGTATCGTAAACAATAGGTTCATGATTGGTTACAGTTACACTACAAACCATCAAACTTCAAGCAAATAATTATAATAGTTAATTGTGAAAAAAAGAAGTGCAAAATTAGATTGGTTGTAGCACTAATCCGCTATTATGGACAAGTAACGTTTCTAACTGAAAAACGTTTCACCCTCACTAAATCGCACTCTGTCAGCCGCCTTCATGAGCGAATCTCGCATAAAAAATCGATAGAGTAATAATAATTTTGTATGGGAATACAGTGCCATCTACAGCCGAAAAACGAAATGAATGTTTCCATAGATAATTATTAAGTACTCTGTCAGGTACCATGGGCAACAACGTCGCTTAACCACTCCTAAGGTTGAAATCGCTAGCACGCCGAGCGCCGTCACAACATATGTTTAGTTCGTTCGTACACTAATTTTGTTGCTAAATGGTTAAGCGAAGTTGGTGCCCATAGTACTATTACCCGCGTTTTTTTTCTCGATAGATGTTCGTGACCCTTTAGGGTCTTAGAGCAAGACCAATGCTCTAACTAAGGCTAGGGGTAGACTCCCACAGACTAGACACAGCTTACTGTAAAATGTGCACGAGTCTAAATAGGATAATTTTATCAACGGCCAATATTGCTCCGGCAATAAATAACTGACAATCATTTTAATTTAAATTATCAAAAGCCCTGTGTCCAACTTTTCTTTCTCTATTTATCACCAACGATCTTTATGGTGGACACAGCACAGAAGCAGCGACCATGATTCAATTTTGTTTCACAGCTTACTGTAAAATGTGCACGAGTCAAAATAAGATAAATTTATCAACGGCCAATATTGCTCCGGCAATAAATAGCTGACAATCATTTTAATTAAAATTATCAAAAGTCCTGTGTCCAACTTTTCATTCTCTATTTATCACCAACGATCTTTATGGTGGACACAGCACAGAAGCAGCGACCATGATTCAATTTTGTTTCACAGCTTACTGTAAAATGTGCACGAGTCAAAATAGGATAAATTTATCAACGGCCAATATTGCTCCGGCAATAAATAGCTGACAATCATTTTAATTAAAATTATCAAAAGTCCTGTGTCCAACTTTTCTTTCTCTATTTATCACCAACGATCTTTATGGTGGACACAGCACAGAAGCAGCGACCATGATTCAATTTTGTTTCAAAAGACATTAAAACTTGCTGCTAAGAGTGAAAAATAATCTCGCTAAAATTATAGCTTACAAGATGAACGCCGACAGATAACGCTAAGCGTGGATTACCGCTACAGGGCTGTGAGAAGGGGTCTTTATATTTTCTATAGTTTTTTTTTATGTACAACGGGATACTGCTTGGCCTTCATATTAAAATAATACATTTATGAAACGAGTAATGAATAAATATAATACAAGAAGGGTAAGGGAAAATAAATATGTGTGTTCTAAGGTCAAAAATTATTACGGTAAAAGAACTAATAAATATGTACTGCCAAGTATTTATAATAGGATAGACTTTTTAAGAAAAAATATAAATATCTGTAAATTAACTTTAAAAAAGAAACTTAAATCATTTTTGCTTGAAAATCTTGATAAGCAATAACATGAATGCATGTATTTTGTTTAACATAGATTTAAAGTTTTTGATTTGTGTAACTATACATTATTTAAAAATGGGTGTAAACTTACTTGCCAACAAACTGCACTGCAGTTTGGCGAGATAGAAAAATGTGAAAACATGTAATGTATTATTATGAATAAATAAATTAAATTAAATTAAATATTTTGTAACTCAACTGACAGCATAAACTTGTAAGTACATGCTGGGTTTTTGTAGAGAGTCATAACATTGATTTTTACTATAGCAGCAATGTACTTACAACTTAGATCAGTGATGATCATTTTAAGCTGTCAGTTGAGTTACAAAAATTTTAAACCTAAAAACGTGGGGCGCATTTTGTAAAATTTATCATCCATATTGTCTTTAGCATGCGCCCCACGTTTTTAGGTTTAAAATTTCTGTAGGGTAGGTAATAAATATTTAAAGAAAAAAATATTTTATAGTTTTTAGTCTGTTTTTACTAGTCCGTTTTAATGTTTTTAGTCACACTTTTTTGTAATAAAAACGTGTTTTTAAAAAAGTATTTTTTTTAGTAAATTTTTATTTTCTGCTTTTTAGTTAACGAGCTAAGACTAAAAATATACCATCTCCTATCGGAGCACTCGTCAAGACGATTCAAACGAGCCCAAACTCGAAGAGGTTGCATGGTTTTAATACAAAGTCCCAGTGACCTTCTTCCGGCTCTATCATCAGACCCTAGAAACTTCCCAACAAAGTACTCGTCAAGACAATTCAAACGAGCCTAAACTCGATGGGGTTGCATGGTTTTATTATAGAGTTTCTATGGCCTTCCTCCGGCTCCATCATCAGATCCTCGGACACTATTTCCCATTAAAGTACTCGTCAAGATGATTCAAACGAGCCCAAACTCGATGGGATTGCATGGTTTTATCACCGAGTTCCAGTGGCCTTCTTCCGGCTCCATCATCAGAACCTGGACACTATTTCCCAACAAAGTACTCG
Source organism: Agriphila tristella (assembly GCA_928269145.1). Taxonomy (NCBI): domain Eukaryota; kingdom Metazoa; phylum Arthropoda; class Insecta; order Lepidoptera; family Crambidae; genus Agriphila; species Agriphila tristella. Next base: position 18,320,224 of record OV743439.1, on the reverse strand, counting down.
TCAAGACGATTCAAACGAGCCCAATCTCGATGGGGTAGCGTGGTTTTATTAAATAGTTCCTGTGTCCTTCCTCCGGCTCCATCATCAGATCCTGGAAACTATTTCCCAACAAAGAACTCGTCAAGACGATTCAAACGAGCCCAAATTTGATGGGGTTGCACGGTTTCAATATTGAGTTCCTATGGCATGGTCTTTCGGCTTCATCATCAGACCCTAAACTACGTCTCCCATTAGAGTACTCGTCAAGACGATTCTAACGAGCCCAAACACGATGTAGTTGTATGGTTTCTTCATAGAGTTCCTATGGCCTTTTTCCGGCTTCATCATCAGATCAGCTTAATGACACCATAATATTGCATTGCCTTCCAGTTCTGACCTATGTTCAAAGTTTTAAGTCTTTAGCTCATCGGGAAGTTAGGATAAAATCGTTCGCAAACTTTGTGGAGAAACACAAACACTCTCGCAGGTTCTTACTTGGTTTAATGGTTTAATGTAAATAATCTCTAGCTTAATGCTAAGAAAACCAAATGTGTTAAATTCGCTTTATCTAATGTACAGGCGAATCCCACTGAAATTGTAATCAATAATGAGAAATTACATTTGCTCGATTCAACAGTTTTCTTGGGTGTTACTCTTGACAGTCAACTTCAATGGAATATGCATATAGCAGCTCTGGCGGGCAAGCTCAGCTCTGCTGCCTATGCCATTAGAAAAGTTAGACAGTTAACAGATGTAGAAACTGCCAGATTAGTGTATTTCAGTTATTTTCATAGCATTATGTCATACTGTATTCTTTTGTGGGGGATAGCAGCCGATATAAATACTATTTTTGTTTTACAAAAACGAGCAATAAGAGCTATTTATCAACTAAGTTCTAGAACATCTCTTAGGGATAGATTCAAAGAGATTGGTATATTGACAGCAGCATCTCAATTTATATTTAACTGCATACTTTTCGTGCGTCGCAATATTAACTTATATACAAAACATAGTGATTGGCACAATCGGAACACCAGAAACAAAGACAAACTTGTAATGCCTCAGTATAGATTAGAAAAAACAGATTATAAAAAATATAAAAAATTAATAAAAAAATATATAAATAAAAAAGTATAAAATAAAATATAAAATAAAAAAAAAGTATAAAAAAAAATATTCTCGAACTTCACAGAGATTTGTCCAAGGACGATTCGTTTTACAATTATCTAAAACACAAACGTTCTTTTCAGCAGTAAGTATATTTACTTATAAACTGATGTAGGATTATAACCCTATACAGAAGTTTTAAAACGAAAAACGTGGGGCGCATTTTGTATTAGAGAGAGAAAGCATAATAGTTCATGTCATTTGCATTTTTTTTTTTTAACTTGATGATGAATTCATGCATTAAATTATCTTTTGCATGCCTGCGCCCCACGTTTTTTCGTTAAAGGGTTTCCTAGGATCACGGTGCCATTCAACGCCGCTATATTACGGCCGTAATATGACGCCACCGTCATCCTAGGAATCCCTAGCTTAAGTCCAGAACACAACAATTTTTAACTGTTATTATGGCGACAGCCTTAGGTAAGATGGTTTGATTTTCGTTGAATTGACGAATGCTTTTGGTATAAAGATCACAAACTTAATACACTAGCGTGGTTAACTTGCGCTAGTAGAAGTAAGTCTATGATAAAGATATGGGCCAGATAATTAAGGAAACCAGTAAATTTTCATACAAACGAGGTGGCTTTAAATCCTTGATTCTCCGCCAAGGTTTGACCTAGCTGTGATTTGATGATGGCCTGTCCATCTAGGGAGTGAATGTAGGAGATTCAGATAGGTCATAAGCATAATCAAGTTCCGCAAAGTCCTCATTCTTTTCGAAATTATAAACTATGTGCCCTAGTGCCACTCCTGACGTAGCCCAGTCTAGATTCCATAATTTGTTCAAAAGGTACAGTTAACCACATTTCCTTGGTGTACTTGTCTTATTCAAGGTTATTTTACTGTTGTAGTCATATTTTTGCTGTTATTAATAAACAACTTTGAAATCTTCAGAAAATTGATGACAGATTTTTTCGCTCGGATAAATAACACTATTAAAAACATAGTAAGTAAATAAAGTCAAAGGTGGAAGCGAAATATAAAGTAATACCTACTTCGATTTTAATGTATACGCAGTGTTTAGGTAGTTACAAGTGCTACAACAACGCGTATACATACATTCAAATCAAAGTCAAACGTCAAAAAGGAGACTAGGCTTATTATATTACTAGCTTAGAATAATAACACCTAGAACGATAGTTCTCTACAAAGCGCACTGTCAAAAGTGAGGCAACTAAAACAGTCAAAATGGCCCCGTTATCAGATTTTATTCTCCATTATACCGAATAAGTACAAAACAGATTCAGTTTTCCTATATTTATTAGATAAGTTACTATATTATTGGATTTTAGTTACGATTAGGTAACGTATGAAGAATATAAATCTGAAAACTAAGCCATTGTGGCTTAGTATTAGTTGCCTCACTTTGTATACGAGGACACGGCTTCTAGGTATTATTATTCTAAGATATTACTAGGAATATAAGCAATCAAACCATTAAGATTGTGTCAATAATTTACAAAAAGTCATCCTATGTTATTGAATAGTTAAAGGTTAGGTATTGAACGAAATACAAACGCATGTTGTTTTTTTTTAATAAAATAAACTTATTTTTAGTTGGCTGTTTCTATGTACTAGTTACTCATACTTGTTTACCTAAAACATCTGAAATGTTTTGATCCTAAATACTCGAGAGTTTTAAATGTTTCATCTTAGATCACTGTCTAATCAAAATGAGACATCACTCTATTTGTTAAAAATCCGTGACTAAAGTTTTAGTATAACTACGTCTTTAAAAGCTTTTAAAAACAAAGTTAAGTTTTTAAGACTGTCTTATTTTAAATAATAAATATACTAAACACTGTTGTCTAAATTTTATGATAGCTTTTGCTCATTACGCAGTAATTAACACTCAACATAGCTATGAAAGTATGCAAACTATATAAACCCTTATAAATAAGTACACTAGTACCTAATAAGAGTTCGTTAATTACATGTCGAAACCCACACAAACGGGCCGCTTGTTCACTTTACCTGAGAAACTTATAGGCCCTTCAGCTTGCCATTCGGAAAATATTTATTTAGCATCCTTTCCTTAAGCCCCGTGGTTCTCAGGTGCGCGATCGCCCTAACTCAAATACGAGCCAACCATTTAAATAAGGCTGCGATCTCATTAGACTTAGCGGAGCATTCATCTGCGTGTGTCTCCTTGAAACAAATCTTCAAATTAATTTGTTCGTTTGTAACACGGATAAAAGATTTATCAAAAAAATGATTTTATAATACGATTTCCAGCGAACTCGACTACTTACCTAGTTTTAGTTTTACTTGTACCTAATTTTATATATTTTTTAGTGTAGAACAATGACGAATCCGGTAAACTCATATAAACGTGAAAAGTGGTCCGTTATTATGAACACGATTCAGTTTAAGTTTTTTAATCTCTGTCTAAACTTGCTATTCTTAATGCTAGCTCCACCTGCGTTAACGTTGCTGGTTATGTACATAACTACGCGTTAGCTAAGGAATTATATATATAACTTGTTACAAAAATACCCCTAACGCCAAATATATAGTAGGTAGGGACCATCAAACTGAACAACTTTTACTATGGGACCAACTCTGAATTCGTTAAAAAACAGCCGTTTTGATATTTTCGTTATTAAGTTTTGTATGAAGCAGCTGTTTTTTTTTCCCCGATTTCAGAGTTGCTCCCACAATGAAAGTTGTAAAGTTTGATGGTCTGTATCTACCATATTCGGCTTTATAAGACTATTACCAAACACTCTAATTTAGAAATGTCGTTTGTAAATTAACACGTTAAAGTGTTGGCCAAGTTGGCCACATCTGCGTAACGCCCAGATTAACGTGTTAATTTACGCGTGTAGACGCAGGTGGAGCCGTAGCATAAAAAATAAAAATATACTTGTGAGTATAATCTGATACCGAAGCTATCTATGCTCGTAGACAATGAAAAGAAGTGCTACGAGCTACGACTTTACGTAGCGCACTACAGACACGCTACGACGTAGCGCTGACCAAAAACCATACCCAAACAGTGGCCCTACCATGAGGTGAAGCAAACTGTTTTCGCTACAAGGGAACGTACCCAAACTACGTGACCAGTCACGAGGGGGGAAGGAGGTCTTTAAAATACCACGCTTGGTCACAGGGGCGGGGGAGGAGGGCTTAGGTTTCGTCACGTGGTCAATATCTTCTATGGAAATCTGCCGCTTTTTCGAGCTGTATTCAAATATGGCGCGCAGCGAAAAATTTTTTCTTCTTGATACATTGTTTTTCACTTGTAGTTGTACGTAAAATTATGCACACGTTATTGGCGTTACGTTGCAAGCGCGCCGTACTAATTAAAAGACAAATATGAGCTATTTTTTTTTTACTTTTTATTACAAATGATTTCTATAAATTATTTAAGGGGGGATCTTGGCATATACTAGGGGTGGTCACCAAAAATTTTGAAAAATGGGTCACGTAGTATGGGTATGGGCACGTTCCCTAAACTAGCGTTTTCTCTCTTTTACTCGTAATGACTGCGAGCAGTATATGCGATAGTTCTGTAGCAAAAACTGTTTGCATCAACTCATGGTAAAGCTATATGTTTTACGTTGAATGATTAACGTTTTATTTTTAAAAGCGAAATATAAACGTATCTACCAGCTACTTATGTTCGTTCAAATATAGATGATGTTTTATCAATCTTAATAATTTTAGCGTAAAATGATAACGATTAGTCAAATACAAAAACACCTATCTACGAATAATATAAATCTAAATTAGCTAATGATCTATACCGGACGGATTTTATTAATTCCACCTCAGCAAACAAAAGGCAAGACGAAATATCTTCTTTTTAAAGGGACTTCAGACAAAAGCGTAAATTGGAAGGATCAAAGTGGGGTAAGATTTTTGTTCGGCTTAATTAAGTCACGAACCTTACACGGTGTTCGGTGGCCATTTCTTTGCGCAGGTAATCGCGATCGAAGGGCATTAATTCAAAAGTCTAGTGTGGCCCTCTGGCCACTCAGGCACGTCGCAAATGAACAAGATTGCACGGAAACAAAAGACGGTACCGGTACTCTCACATTTAGGTAAACTCAGTTGGTTTTCAACTGTTTTCGTAACAAAAGAATTGTAAATCATATTTTTTCACATCCCTCTTTTTGTACCTACCTATTTACTTGAAAAAAAATCCTAAGTTGTCTTATTCTTTATAAGTACCTACCTAAATACTTTTAGGCTTAATGTATCTATTGAACTATTCATGAAATCAATTTATTTTATTTATGGCTCAATTTCAGCCGAATCTCATTTCCAATTAGAGAAAATAAGACAATCTGTAAAGATTCCTACTAAATTGAATTGTCATGAACAAATTGGAATACAATCTAAATTTTAACACCGCCTGTGAAAAGTAATAAATTACGCTATTTATTAGAATAATTTTGTTTGTATACGTATGTAACAGTTTTTGACGAACGATTACACGATTACACGTCACTGGACCTTGAAACGTCTTAAGACTAATAGAAAAGACATAATTATTGTTTTTATTCAACATTGAAAAACTTCCTTTTTCCTTCCCTAATTTTTTTTTTTATATAAAATTAACACAACACAACATAATACCTATTGAGAAGCTCGATGGCGACGTAGTTTGCGGAAGTTAAGCAAGTTTCGCAAGGGTCTGTCATGGGATGGGTGACCAAAAATTTATTATCTCTAGCTTCTCCGTGCTTCGGAAGGCAAATTAAGCCGTTGACCCTCAGTGCATTTTGCAGACGTTAACACCCACCAATACGCATTAGGCCCGCGTGGGGGGCTATATGGCCCATCCTCCTTATCCACCTAAAAGGAAGGCCTGTGCCCCAGCAGTAGGGACATCAAAAATGCCTGATAGTCAACATAATATTGTAGGTCGATAGGGTCGCCTACACAGTGAGATCGCGCTGCGATATTGTTACTCCTACATTCAAACAAAAAAAGTAAAAAATCGTATATTCAAGTGGACGATATTTCAAGGAACACGGGAACAGTAGGTCGCGTCGCGGCGAGTCACTGGAACAGAAACAATCCATTTTATCTCGTCGCGGTTGTCCTGTTATTTCGTTATCAGCGCCGTGTCGCTGAGCACGCGACCAATTTGCGCGCTTTCCCCGGGTTTGATACGGTAATGAGACGTTGCCCGCTCAACTCTATTATAAGCCTCTTTGTCTAACCACATTCTCAATTAAAACTACCGAGTATTTGTAACACAACTGTTTGATGTGCAAATGATATTTATTTCCGCGCTCCATACCAACAATATTAGTTTAATTATTATTTTAACTCAATTAAGTTTTGCAGCCAAGTTTAACGAATACTTAATGCATAACACCCAACACACTCTCAATAAACTGTGCCTACACTTCAAGATGAAGTGCAACAATTTTTGCAATACTACAAAACTGAGTATTATTTTATAACTTTTAATGCTCTAGGTTTTGCGGTCACTGGTCGAATGTTGTTTTGTTTTGCAAAATGTGAAAAAAATGTTCGTTCGGTCTTCTTGCGTTCGTTCAGTATGATTGTGTCACAAAAGCATGGTATCCTAATCAAATGCAGTTTCTAATACAATAAATGACTTTATGAAGTTTTAAATAGGTAGTTTTAAAGTCCTCCCAGGCTCCCATCCCAACAACACATTATCTACACAAAATCTGGTAGTATTTGCCACGACGTGTTGTCAAAATTACGTACAGTACGTATTTATAGTAGTTAGTATGTCGGAAATTATTTAGTAGGTTACTAATTTTTTTTTTATCGAGTATACCTACTGTGAAAGCAAAATTTAAAGCGATTAATAAAAACAAGTAAAATGAGTAGGAGTCATTTGCATGGATTGTCGAAACATTGTTACTGTAGAGACATTTATAATATAAACTAGCTTCTGCCCGCGACTTCGTCCGCGTGGATATTAGACGAAATCCTTTTAAGGAACCTTCAACCAGGATCCGGCCAGCCATTTTTACGCGATTAGGCGAGTCCCCATCAAGCGCGCTGCCTCGCGAGGCAAGACATTTGCCGCGTGTGGCGGGCCTCGCACAAGGCTTCCAGTTCCCGTTCCCGTTCCCGCTCCCCGTTCCCGTTCCGTTTGCGTTCCCGTCCCGTAAACGTCCCGTAACCGTCCCGTAACCGTCCCGTACCCCTTCCGTTTCCGTTCCCGTTCCCATCCCGTTCCTGTCCTGTTCTCGTTCCCGTTCCCGTCCCGTTATATTCCCATTCCGTTCCCGCTCCGTTCCCGTTCCGTTCACGTTTCGTTCCCGTTCCCATTCCCGTTCCGTTCCCGCTGCGTTCCCGTCCCATAAACGTCCCCTAACCGTCCCGTACGCCTTACGTTCCCGTTCCGTTCCCGTCCGCTTCTTGTTCCCGTTCCCGTTCCCATCCTGTTCTATTCCCGTTCCGTTCCCGTTTCATTCCATTTTCGTTCCTGTTTCGTTCCCGTTCCAGTCCCGTTACGTTCCTGTTTCATTCCCGTTTCGTTCCGTTCCCGTTCCGTTCCCGTCTGATCCTGTCCCGTATTCGTCCCGTACCCCTTCCGTTCCCGTAACCGTACCCGTCCCGTTCTAGTTCCCGTTACCGTCCCGTTCCGTTCCGTTCCGTTCCGTTCCGTTCCGTTCCGTTCCGTTCCGTTCCGTTCCGTTCCGTTCCGTTCCGTTCCGTTCCGTTCCGTTCCGTTCCGTTCCGTTCCGTTTCATGTCCGGTCCGGTCCGGTCCGTTCCGTTCCGTACCGTTCCGTTCCGTTCCGTTCCGTTCCGTTCCGTTCCGTTCCGTTCCGTTCCGTTCCGGTCCGGTCCGTTCCGTTCCGATCCGTTCCGTTCCGTTCCGTCCCGTTCTAGTTCCCGTTACCGTCTCGTTCCCGTTCTGTTCCGTTCCGTTCCGTTCCGTTCCGTTCCGTTCCGTTCCGTTCCGTTCCCGTTCCCGACTCCCGTGCCCGTGCCCGTGCCCGTGCCCGTTCCGGTTCCCGTTCCCGTTCCCTGGATGTGCATGTCCAGGTCCAGGTCCATATGTCTCATGTCCACCGCGTTGGACTTCAAAATAAAACTCATTTTCGCAATCACCATCCCATAAAACCTCAAGAACGACATCCATATCGATTTTTATGTTACTCACCCCACTTACCCTCTAAGGGGTTGATTTTCAAAATCCCAAAATATATATTTAGACGTGCTCCTACGAATTTTAAAGTTGTAATTTCGATTTTGTATTCTTTTTCCATACAAAATTTGAACCCCATTTTTACCCCTTTAGGGGTTAAATCATGTCCACCGTGTTGGACTTCAAAATAAATGTCATTTTTGCAATCGTCATCCCAGAAAACCCCAATAACGACATCTATACCGATTTTTATGTATTATCACCTCATTTACCCCCTAAGGGGTTGATTTTCAAAATAACAAAATAAATATTTGCCTATTTATTTTGAGATGTGCTCCTACGAAGTTTAAAGTTGTAATGTCTATTTTATATTATTTTTCCATACAAAATTTGGACCCCATTTTCACCCTTTTAGGGGTTAAATCATGTCCACCGTGGTTGGACTTCAAAATAAATGTCATTTTTGCAATCGTCATCCCACAAAACCCCGATAACGACATCCATATCTATTTTTAGGTTTTTTAACCCTTTTCACCCCCATTTCATCCCCTTTGGAGTTGAAATCCTAACAAAAACAATATACGTTGCTTTAGATTTCTATCCATAAGCCTAAATTATAAATTTAGCGATTTTTACTTCGAAAATGAAGGATTTTCTTTAATACACAACTTCATCCCCCTTTTGACCCCTTCGGGGGTAGAATTTTGAAAAACGCTGAGACCCGTATTTATTAATTTTCAATCGTCAGCCTAAATACAAAATTTGAAGATTCTAGCTTCAAAACTGAGGGACTTTCATACAAACTTTCATCCCTTATTTCATCCCCTTAGGGATGGAATTTTCAAAAATCCTTCCTTAGTGGATGCCTACACTGTATAAAGTATCTGTGTGCAAAATTTCAAGTCTCTAGGTCCAGCGGTTTGGGCTGTGCGTTGATAGATCAGTCAGTCAGTCAGTCAGTCAGTCAGTCAGTCATTCAGTTTACGATTTTATATATTAAGATAAAAAAGTTTTTTTTCAGTTGCATAAATTCCAAGTGTTCGGCTCTGTATAGGTACATAGTACACACAAAACATCATAGATACGAAATTATGTATTGTGTGAGGTTCCGTTCAATGGGAGCACTCCGGCATATCAATGCGTGCTCATATATCTCAATGATCCAGCCGGCGCATTATGTAGCTGTGACACATTCATAAAGGAATATGAAAATGTGTAAATTCTCCCTCATTTCTCACCTACATAGTTACTTTCGCTTATGAACGCAAGTTGTTTTATGTCTTGACATAGCGATATGGCTGTAGCGTAAATAATACGAGTATTATAACACAAGGTAGGTTTTAAAATGTTTTCTTTCACTCATAATAACACAATTCCGCAGCCCGCAGCATAATAACACAATTGCCCATCATCAAGATCATTTCTGTCTTTTAGACTATACCTACCTGGAAACTTAGAATAATTACACCCTGGAAACCAAGAGCTACGAAGTTATTGAAGGTCAAAGATCACACAATTAGTTGCTTAGAATAGAAATAAGTAACAGGTGTTTACATGAAAAAAGCTTATAAATGTAAAATTATGGATTCTATGAACTTGTTATAATATTTTTTGAGGAACTAATAGAGTATAATGATTGTTACATTCAAATCCTCGTAAAAGCTTTTGGATTCCTTTCGACGCATAGTGCCAGAAACGCAAATTACCGTACACGCTAACGACCATGTTTTTAACAGCAAACTACCAGATATGCAAATGACCAGATTTTTTTCCGCAAACGACCAGTATTTAATTTATACGCATAGTGCCAGATACGCAAAGTACCACCTGGGACTTAGAATTATTTTGTTACTGAAGTGAAGTGGCCAAATAAACTTTTACTAAGGTTCCTCAGTCTGCGCTGCATTCACTTTATCGTCAGTATAATAAATAAAGAATTTCCTATGAAGCCATATGCGCTAATAGCGAACCTTGGAATACGATTAAAACGAAAAGTACCATGCTAGTATGAATGTAAAGGAGCTAATCACAGTACCTGTTCATCAGATCCGGTCAGCATTTTCCCCACAGCTCTCGAGTCCTAACTGCCGGAGTCCTAACTGCTGGAGACTTGGTCTAACAAGCCCAAAAAGTTTATTGAAAATTACCAGGCTGGCATTTAAAGGAATTTAAAGGAGGTCTTATCATACCTGTTCATCAGACTGATCCGGTCAGCATATTCCCCACAGCCCTCAACGGGAGTCCTAACTGCTGATACCCTAACCTCTCTAACCAAAAATAAATACTAAACAAAAGAAAAGTCTAGAATTACAGTTGTTCTAGCTGTCTTAGTAATTACTGCACTTCAAATTGTGTTCTAAGACAAATTTCCGGTCGTTTGCGTGCCTGGTCAATTGCGAATTCGTTTCAGGTCGTTTGCGTATCGGGTCATTTGCACGTCTGGTAAGTTGCGAATTTGAAACATGGTCGTAAGCGTGTATGGTAATTTGCGTTTCTGGCACTATGCGTCGAAAGGTTTGGATTTTATTCATACGGCAATATCTCCGCGGTTTTGACGTTAGAATGGCCGACCACCTAAAATAGGAATTAGTTGAAACACGTTTAAGAACTAATATTTTAAGTAATGGCACAATAGATATAAGTACCTACCTACTACCGTAAAGTTATTGAAAGAGAATTAACAACATACATATATGTATAATATGCAAAATTATGACTTGATTCCGCGATTCTGACATTCACATAACATGTAAGCAGGGGTTCAAATACCGCTAAAAATTAGTAACGTTAAAAAAAATTATGTTAAAACTGGAAATTAATAACGGTAAAATTAATAACGGTACTTATAACAGAATTTATCGTTATTTTTTCGTTTTTAAAAAGCCTTTTTAAATGTAAAAAAGCTTTTAAAAAAAAAGAAAAACCTCCTTCAAAAACCCTAAAAAACAGCTCTATAAAAAGAACGAAATAATATTAAAATCTATTAATTAAAACACGTCTATTGAAGTCGGGTGGAGCTGGAAGTATTTTTTTTTACCTATTGTATTGTTTATATTCTAAAATCCCCACCTGACTTCAATAGACGTGTTTTAATGAATCGATTTGATTCGTTCTTATTATTTCGTTCTTTTTATAGAGCTGTTTTTTTAGGGTTTTTGAAGGAGGTTTTTCTTTTTTTATTTAAAACCTTTTTTTTTACTTTTTTGTAGTACCTAGGTATGTAAGCGAAGATTTTATAAAATAAAACGTTCTAATGTTTCACATTTTCAATGGTATACCCCAAGTAACTCAATTTCCCCAGGAGTTCCGTTGGGCCAACTCTAGTCCAGAACGTCCGTCTTTGACAATAGATAGGTACTTAACTTGATTTTGATTGTCATAAACCTACCAATGTTTCAATCACTGTACAGTTCCTATTTGATTTTGAGGAGTTCAAAACCCAAAGTTAAAACCAATGAAATTATTATGGTATCATCCTTAAGGTGTCTTCTTTCAAACAAAAAAAGAATCCATAAAAAGAATCATCTAAATCGGTTCATAAACAAAAAGTAATGGTTGAAAATCCGTCTGATTTCATATAAAATGGTGACGAAAACGACAGTATTTTCAAGATTACATACTTGAAAACTACTGAACCGATTTCAAAATTTCAAAAAATGGGACCAACTTGGTAACAAACCTCATGACGTTATAACGTTTGAATCATTTCAATCGGGGCAGCCGCCTTCCAGTAATCGGTGTACATACATATAAAAAAATATATACGCGACGAATAGATAACCTCCTCCTTTTAAAATTTTTGAAGTAGGTTAATAAAAATATTTAAAATCAATGAGTAATTGACGTTGACGCCGCACACACGGCAAAATGGCTTGTTTACGACGACAAAAATATGAATTTCAAATTAAACCGCACAAAGTTAATATGTATATTACCTTTAATTATTAAGCGTGTTAAGAGTTAGTTTTTATCAAAATAAAACACAAAAAGTTAAAAAAAAATATTTGAAGTCGGTGGAACTTTTTTTTAAAACCTACTCAAACATAAGCAAACAGCAAAAAATCTTAAATTTCTTATCACGCTTATTCATTGATATTTTTAAATTAAATGGCTTTATGTAACAAGGTAATTATTTATTATTTATAAAGTACTAACCACTAGGTAAAACATCCATGGTTAAAACAAATTGTATAATTCACAAAACAAGTCCATATCACACCTGATAAATAGGGTAATTAAAACAATATTGAATAGAAAAAGGGGAAATGACGAGCGAGTGCTGATTTTCCGATTGTCTTAAACCGGTTTGGGTAATCCTGCATGAAATATTTCTTTTGTTCTTAATGCACTGGTTACTTAGGCACGTTTTGAAAGGTGTATTAAGTTATTTTTAACCACTTTGCATTTTGACTTTTGTCGTCGTAAATGAGCCATTTTGCCGTGTGTGCGCCGCCGACGCCGTGACGTGATCAGTCTCTGCGGTAGGTACTAGCATGTACTATTAAAAATTACCATTAAAAATAACGTTATTTTTATTAACGATATCGACATTAATTTAACGTTATATTAAGGTTATGTTACTAGATATCGTTAAAAAAATTAACGTTATCAAGGGCGTCGCCAGCCCATTGCCCAGGGGGGGTGCAGTCAAGAGCACCTAGTGAATTTATTCAAGTTTATTTATGCAGGATATATCGGAAAAGCAAGTCAATTGCACGGCCTTAGGACTTTGGTTACGTTGCAGTTGGCTACATTTTTTAACCTCTAGGGGGGCTGCTGCCGCCCCCCTGCCCACCACTGGCGACGCCCTTGAACGTTATCAAGGTATCATATTGAAAATAACGTTACGAAACGTTATTTTTTCTGTTAATTGGTAACGTTATAAAGCCCTGCATGTAAGTAGGTCCTACTTAGATGCAAAAATCATGACACAATAAATCTGGCGTCGGCCGCTCGTCCTATAATGCAAGCCTCCGTCCGGAGCGCGGGCGGGCGGCGGCGGGCGCGCGTCTCGCGGGCAGCAGCCCAGAAAATTGAGGCTCCCACTACTTAACTGCTAAAGTACTGCATACCAACACTTGGTATGCACCAACACTACTTTACTTACCTAACTTTTGTGTGATAATTATGTAAGTAGGTAGGTATGTTGTCAACTTACGAGTAGCTATCTCCTACTTAGTAAGTACATAAATGTAACATGTACCTATAGATATAAGTTTTAAATCCAGTATATCTACACATCTTTAGATGTATTCTTGCTATGTAGGTACGTAGTCCACGCTATTTACCACCAAACCCAACCGTATCAGTGTAATGAGCAGCATGGTTTTAGACCAGCCCCCCTAGCCAAAGTAACATTTGCAAATTTTCGCTATCGCTTCGCTTCGAAACATGTTATGAATTTGACGTTTTAAAATTCGATAGTTAACGAAACCTTATGTCAATCCCATACATGTTTTGAAAGCGAAGCGATAACGAAGATTTGCCAATGTTACTTTGGCTAGGGGGGCAGAGGTGCCCAAACAGTCGATCGCAATCGACCGGTCGATTGCGAGAGGTTTTACGGTCGATCGCCATGGATAACACATTTGACAGTTTATGCACCTAATGTAGTTTTACTATGCAATTTCTTTTCTTGATATTTCGTGGGTTAAACGGTCAAAATGTCGAACATTTTTCTAGGTCGATCTCCTTAAGAAAAAGTATGGGCACTCCTGTTTAGACCAAAAAAGATCTGTTGACACGAATTTGATAGTTTTTGTAGAACATCTACCTATCTAAGAGTATGGACAGTGGCAAGCGTTGATGTCATTTACTTCGATTTTCATAAGGCATTCGATCGGGTTGACTGTAACATCCTGCTGGCAAAACTAGATTTTATAGGTTTGCCCCTCAGCTCCTACGAATCTTCGCTGATTATCTCAATGCTCGGAAACAGTTTGTGCGCTTCGGCTGCTACGTATCGGACTCCTACCCAACTTCCACGGGTGTGACCCAGGGCTCGATCCTTGGGCCACTGCTATTTCTGATCATGATCAACGACATAGTAAAGGTTGTCAGCCATGCCAAATGCTTACTTTACGCTGACGATCTGAAGCTTTATGCGGAGGTAAGCAGCGAGCAGGATTGTGCACTCATCCAACGAGATATTCATCCATTGCATGATTGGAGCAATGAAAACAAGTTGGAATTTAACCTTAGTAAATGCTCTGTGTTGACATTCATTCGCCAGCGTTCACCTGGTAAATTTGGGTACAGATTGGGGGCTAGTAATGTTGAACGCACTGGCTCCATAAAAGATTTAGGTGTGATTTTTGATGTTTACGTGCCTGATAACTACCTCCACCATCGAGCAAGTTGCCGGGACCATTTATTTGCACGATCAACGGGCCACACTTTAGCGCGTGTGCAGCATAGATCTAGATCGTTAGATCTGCCCTGGTACTGAAAATCTGTTGGATTATTTTAAATCTGTCAAAATGGCGCACGCATGCGTGATGCGTTGTTTACGTCCATCGGAATTGACAACGGAAGGAAAATAAATTTCGATAATAATTGAAATCTAAATACTTACGCGTGATATGTTACACAATTTTGCTATAATTGTATTCCTAGAATTATTGGTGTACAGATGAAAGGCACAAGACAGTTTACTAGTGGTTTTTTCTTAAAAAATATAGAAGTGATTGACACCGTGTTCAAACCAACACTAAGAGCAAAGAAGTGAGGCTCACTCATTTGAATGTTGACACATTTCGGTGAGCTCATACTATGTTTGGGGCACATCTAACGATCTAGATCTATGGTGTGCAGTACGTACGCTCTCAGTCGCCTTTCCTAATAAAACTGGATATTTTTGTAGATTAATGGAAGTTGTTGATGTCCACATGTTCAAAATATTGTGAAAACATTTCTTAAATTTAATTATTATCATAAAATAAAAAATTAAATAAATATTATGTATCTTCTCAAGCTAAAATAATAAATTATACAGTTGAATGAAATTAAAAAAATTAGAGACACAAAAGTGTTTGAACCTTTTAGTATGAGAGGCTGGCATAATACCTAGTGGTAACGATATTTTTTTATTTTTGACGGGCATTTCGTATATATAGCGGCGTACGATAAAACCTGTAATAGTACATTATGATATAAGTGCGGTAAGTTGAAAATTACAGCTGAGGCGATATTGCTAGCCCGAGCCGTAGGCGAGGGCTACAAGAAAGCAGAGGCTGTAATTATCGAAGCGCACGTATGTCATACGACGTTTTATAACATATTTGCGAGGAAATAAATAAAACTCGGACTTTGCATTTTTGCTTGTTTTCCATAATGATGAAATTTTGATACACTTGTAAGTATCTATCGGTCGATTTTTCTGCCTTTCACTTCGATTGTGAGGAAATCAAACAACAATAAAGTAAAAAAACAAAAATTAAAAAAAAAATTTTTTTCTTAAATTTTAGTGACAAATTATGTAATTTTGGAATGTGCTAATCAAGGCCTTTCATTTGATACCCATATTCAAAAATTGAAAAAAAATTTTTTTTTTTCTTAAATTTAGTGACAAATTATATTATTTTGGAATGTGCTCATCAAGGCCTATCATTTGATACCGATATTCAAAAATCGAAAAAAAAAAATTTTTTTCCTAAATTTTAGTGATACATTATATTATTTTGGAATGTGCTCATCAAGGCCTTTCATTTGATACCCATATTCAAAATTCGAAAAAAAAATTTTTTATTTTTATTTTAGTGACAAATTATATCATTTTGGAATGTGCTCATCAAGGCCTTTCATTTGATACCCATATTCAAAAATGAAAAATAAAATAAAAATAAATGTAAAATTAAATTATATAAAGTAAATTTTATTCATAAAATGTTGACCAAGAAGAGGTCAATCGCACATGACGCATCAGAAAAGATTCTGATATAAAAACTCTTTGCTAAGATTTAAAAAAGTACCGTTCGTTTAAGACGAAGCATCTTGATAAACCGTGCGTTTTACTTTACATTACCGCACAAGTTCGTAATGAGATACAATACGATATTGAAATTGGCGTAATAAGAGACCCTTTACGAGCAAATATGTTATAAAAGTATATTAAATAGGGGATCTATAGACAAACAAAAAATGTCTATGATATAAAGTCCTAAAACGCAACGTTTTCGAGCTAATGTTTTTCAGTGTTTATTAAATTTTCCGTGGTTGTATTGTATGCATTACCCTATCTACCATATTCGGCTTTATAAGGCTTTGCCAAATAAGCTGTATAATAGGGAATTAATTTATGAATAGTCCAATCAGTTTCTTTACATTACACTACACAGCAGACTGTATGTGGTGTTAAAGACAGACCGAACAAAATGAAGTTTTGCTTTCAAAGGAGCAATTGATCGTAGAAATAGCTTCCATTTGGAGCTGGCTCTCAATTAATGAAGTATATTCTGCCGTTGATTCTCGCCGGTTTGGCTGCAGTTCATGTTCTGGCTATAAATTAAACTGAAGTCGAATACCTCTGTTCAAAGTGTGGATGATTAGCGGATCTCTGTTACTGGCATTCTTATGGCCGGTACACATTTTGATTAGTGTTTAGTGCGAGTAGCCTGTTTAGTGTTTAGCAAAAAACAATTACTTAACACTAATCAGAGACTGTCCGAACGTGTTTTTTGCTAAACACTAAACACTAAACGAGCTACTCGCACTAAACACTAATCAAAATGTATACCGGCCATTAGATTCTAGACGTAGATTGTTATTTCATTTATTGTTATTTCATTTATTTTTGTATAACTGTTACGGCTACCTGAAGTGCGGCTAACGGGCTAAGCCTAGTTTTAGGCGGCTAAATCTATGTGTAGCCTATTATAGCTGTTGGCTAATAGGTACTAGGTGTAGCTGATTTGCTCGCGGCTAATACTAGGTGTAGTCGGTTTTATTTATTCTTATGGTTTAGCCTTCTTTGTGCTTCAGGGGTTTCAGGGTAATTTATGGGGTACCTATTAAGAAAGTTATTTTTGCTCACGCTCACGCTCCGCTGCACTTCATGCTCTCCTTAAATTTTTTACTTACCTATATTCGGGACCTACAGGAGTAAAGCAGATCGGTTACACCTAGTTTTAGCCAAGATCTATCGGTTTTAACCGGCTAAAACTAGGTTTAGCCGCACTTCGGGTATTAGCCGTAATATAACTACAGAATAAGATTCTGACGAACCGAGAACCTCCTTTTTTAAAGTCGGTTAAAAACTGCAACTTTTTAGCAAAATGGAAAACAATAGAAGACACGGGATCGATTGCAGTGCAGCTTTACGGCCGTGGCGAATTCTCCCAGAAGGCTTCATATTAAGGTCCATACTCGAGTGCGGGCTCGCTAGAATAACGCCGGCGAACAAGTAGCAATAAGCGGACTATTCGAGAGGCCGCGAGGGCCCTCGTCCGTTCAGCGCTCTCTGCCGGAGTCGCCTCTCGACCTAATGTAGCTTACATGAGCAAATAGGATCACCTAATCAGGTACACTTGGAATGAGGCAAAACCATTATTACATTATCGAACACTTTTGATTAAAGCTATATTTTTTAATAACGTACCTACTCGTTATGACACACACTTGTTTGTTATTATATTTATGCCGTTTTTAGGGTTCCGTAGCCTAAATGGCAAAAAACGGAACCCTTATAGATTCGTCATGTCTGTCTGTCCGTCCGTATGTCACAGCCACTTTATTCCGAAAGTATTAGGATACACAGTTGAAACTTGGTAGGTATTCTGTTAACCGCTTAACGAATTAAACACAAAAATAAAGAAAATAAAAGATTAAGAGGGGGCTCCCCATACATGGAACTGAAACTGAAAAATAAAATAGTCAACCGTTTGAAAGATAAACACTGCCAAAGTGGTAAAATGTGTCCCCCCCCCCCATCTAACTTTTAAAATAAGAAAGTGAAAATTAAAAAAAAAAATATGCTGTAGATCTTAATAAACACTGTCAACGAAAATTGGTTTGAACGAGATATAATAATTAGTTTTTGAGATATAGCACATTTTCCAAAACAGCAAATATAACTTTGTCATTCATACCAACACTGTGAAAAACAAAGTTATTTTTGCAGACAAAAAATAATTTATATATTTTTTTTTATATTTATATTATATTTGACAACATCACATACATTGCTCCAATTCCAAATAGTGGTATTAAATATCGTATGGTATAAGGTAATTACGGAACCCTACGGCGCGTGGCCCGACACGCACTTACCCGGTTTTTATAACAGAATTCTAATAAATAATCCTACTTCCTACTAATATTATAAATGTGAAAGTTTGTGGGTTTGGATGTTTAGATGTTTGTTTCTCAATTAACTAGGTAAGTACTGAACGGATTTGGTTAGAATTTGGAACACAGATAGTAGATAGCATAGATTAAAACATATAGTTATAGTTAATCTGCAGATTAACTAGTTAAAGTGCGGAAATCGTCTATTTTAAGAATAATTCCGCACTTTAACTGGTTCGACCAGTTAATCTGCAGATTCACTAGTTAATCTGCAGATTAACGGATTCCGTACTCTAACGGTAACATATACACATGTCGTCGGGAAAACGTCGGGAAAATAGGTAGGTGTGAAAATACCAGCGAAAATTTTTCTATGTCTATGGAAAATACCTATCGTAGTTGCACGCGTTTAATTCCTGCTATTTTAACTAATTAAATAAATCTGATGGCTTTTTTGTATTTTTCCCTGATTAACATGATTTTCTTTTGTTCACAATACGGCACAAACCCTATCCGCATTCCTTTATTCGCAAAATATAGTGTGGTAGGTGGGTTAGTTATTTAACCAAGCGCGAGTGGGTTCGCCACTCAGTAACTTTGCTTTCTCGAATTTACTTAAGGTCATTAAGAAGCATTTCATAATAAAATACATTCCTACAAAATTAAAGTAGGTACCTACCTACGATGTGTTCCAAAACTTTACCACACGAAATATGAAGGTAGGAAATTTTACTGAAAAAAGAGCTTATTTTGTTTATAAAAAAAAGATTAGAACAGCATTCAAAGATTTTTGAAAAATCGCCTGCATTAACCAGGAATCAAAGGTACAAAATATTGAAAAAAAATACCTTTTTATGATACCGCTCGAAAGGGTCACTCTCATTAGGATTTTTCTTAATTCTCTTCTTATTTTTCTTGAACGCAGAATATTAAACAAAAGGAAAACCAACGGCGTACAAAAACGAAATAGGTGTGTAGATAAATGTGTCTGCTACTCAATGTTATCACCATAGCATTTCCATAATAAATACAATAAAATAAACAAACGTTTATTATGCTTGTACCACGCATTTTCAAAATGCTGAAAGTAAAAACTTCTGTTTTATTAACAAAAGTTTAATTAAACATATACCTACTCACATACCACCTACATACCTACCCACCTACATACTGTAAAAAACTTTTTTCTGCCGGTCGGTAGGAACATAAAAAAATAATACATAGGTATTTTGAACAGGTGGGATTGAATTCTTCAATTTAAAACTGGTTTGGTTTCTGTACGCGAACTTTCATTAAACAGGGGTGCTATTGCCTAAGTTGATCGTATTCATTTGACAGTTCATATCGTATTCCATCGGCTGCAATTTGTATGGGATGACATTTATAATGATACAATATGAACTAAGATGAATAAATAATGAAAAATATTAGAAAAAATCGGCTCACCCGTAGCAACTTAGACGGGCTTCTTAATGACCTTAAGTAAATTCGAGAAAGCAAAGTTACTGAGTGGCGAACCCACTCGCGCTTGGTTAAATAACTAACCCACCCACCACGGAATATTTTGCGAATAAAGGAATGCGGATAGGGTTTGTGCCGTATTGTGAACAAAAGAAAATCATGTTAATCAGGGAAAAATACAAAAAAGCCATCAGATTTATTAAATTAGTTAAAATAGCAGGAATTAAACGCGTGCAACTACGTCTAAGTTGCTACGGGTGAGCCGATTTTTTCTAATATTTTTCATTATTTATTCATCTTAATATAAAAATAGCATTGTGAATGCAAAAATCTAAAAGTTTACAATATGAACTGTCAAATGAATACGATTGACTTTACGCAATCGCCTAGCAGGTCAAATATGCCCAATGACCTTTATCATATAAGTTTTAATTAATACGAACTTATCGTATCGTATGCAATTTTATTTTTTAATCTTTGGATGCAGTTCCAATTATTTTTAAACAAAATAACATCAAATTCAAAGGTATACTGTATTTATGACTATTATATCGTCGGTCTATACGTGACACCTAGTATATGCAAATTGACCAACTTTACAGGAGAGACAAAAAACGACTTCCATGCTTGAGTTCACTACAAATCTTCAATTATTTTACTCATTTAGTCATAAAATACTATTTAGTTTGTTAAGAATAATCAAAATATATATATTTTAACATTTTAAATTATGAATTTGTATTTACGAGGTAACACTACTATGTCTCTTAATATTAGGCATCACTTACGTGGAGTCACTAACACGAAATTATTAAAATACCTACTAGGCTACCTAATGAACCACCTCTTTTTCGCATTAAATCTATTTTATTTTATCTCTTATAAGAGATAAAAATAAAATATAAATAAAAATATAAATATGAAAATAAAGGGATGAATGACAGATCAACGCCCAGCCCTAACCACTGGACTTAAGAGACTTGAAATTTATTACCTACATACAACGTAAGAATTTACTAAAAAAGGATTTTTGGAAATTCCACCCCTAAAGGTGTGAAATGTAGGTTAAAAGCTTTTATGGATAAAAATAAAAAATAGTCATGTTTACATACTTCATTGGACTATTTTAAAAACAAATAAGCTAACTGGAGCTAAATGTAGTTTATTTTGAAACCCAACACGATAGACGTGATTCAACTCCTAAAGGGGTAAAATCGAGGGTCAAATTTTGAATAGAAAAAATATAAAATAGATATCTTGACTTAAAAACTTCGTAGAAGTACTTCTAATAAACAAATAACCAAACACGTATTTCGTTGTGAATCAACCCCTTAGGGGGTAAATGGGATAAAAAAAAAGCCTAAAATCTATATGGATGTCGTTACTGAGTTTAAAGGGAAGTTCATTGCGAAAATAGCATTTATTTTGAAGTCCAACACGGTGGACATGATTCAACTCCTAAATCGCCTTAAATGAGTGTCTAAATTTTGTATGGAATATACGGGAACGGGGCCTTGATTTCACCCCTTTAGGAGTTGAATCACAACTCCTAAAGGGGCGAAATCGAGGTTCAAATTTTGAATAGAAAAAATATAAAATAGACATTTTGACCTAAAAACTTCGTAGAAGTACTTCTATAAACAAATAATCAAACACATATTGCGTTGTGAATCAACCCCTAAGGGGGTAAAGTAAAGAATATACGGGAACGGGGCGAAAACGGGGACAAACAGGTACGGAAAATGGATATCCTACAAATATTATAAGTGTAAAAGTTTAAATGTTTGGATATTTAGATGTTTGTTATTAAATCACGCTAAAACGATGGATTTAGAATGGCACACAGATAGTTTATAGCCTAGATTAAAACATAGGATATTTTTAAGGACTTAAATCTAAAACACTTATATAAATAATCTTTAGAGGTACGTACTTTTGCTTATATAGTAATACCTACTTATTACTAATATGGCAACAAATTAATTACTTATTAAACTTTGTTCTGTCCTGTCCTTGACGCTATTTTGAAATACTCTGCAGTTCCGAGTTCTCACAAAGTATAAAGTGACTCTGACAAAGCGTAGATACTAACGTACATACGTGGTCTCACTTTATACTAGATGTCACTAGGAAATTTTACGAGGTAACACCAGAAAGAATGTTATCAACGTTTGTTACAAGATGTCACTACGGGTCGTTTTTTCGGCGTTTTAAGACGTAATTTGCAGTAGGCACTTACACGTTCCCACCAGAAACACCGTGTGAATCTTTCTGCATCAAAAGTAAAAAATACTCAAAATTGCAGATACGAGGTGTCACGTATAGACCGACGATATGTATTTTTCATCCCTTCTATTCGAAAAAGGATGCATTGTTCCTATATAAGTGGGACCAAAATAGCTCTTTTCTGGTAAGAACTTTTTAGTGGGAGGAAAAGAGATTTGAATTTAGAACATGTATCTTTCAAAGAATTCGAACGCCGCCGCCGGCTGGTAGGTATGTATTGACTGGCTGTATAGACGGCGCGGAGACTAAAAAAAACATAAGCGCGCGAATTAAGTCTGTGTTCTTGTAATTAGTACATACTTACATACTTAGTACAATAACTTTTGAAAATTGCGCTAGTGTATCAAACGTTACTATGAATTTGTAATTATTTTTACTTTTCACGTGTCTTTTTTAAATAAAGAACATTTTCATTAATTACATGAACACAGTCTCCTATTTATTTTCTCATAGAAAGGGGATGAAAAGTAGAGTATATGACTCGGGCGCAAAATATTTTTGGCGAGGGCGACATACTTTGAATCCCTCGCTACGTTCAGGATTCTACTGAAGAATCCCTCGCTACGCTCGTGATTCTACTCTAGAATCCCTCACTTCGCTCTGGATTCAAAAAAGCGCCCTCGCCGTAAAAATATTATTTTGCTCCCTTGTAATACAATCTACTATCACATCTACTACGCGTTCACTTCATTCGTGCCGCTACCTCCCGGCCCGCTTCTTCATACCGCGCCCCCGGCGTCGCCTGGGGAGGCGCGCGGGAGAGCGACACAGGGGGTGCAGAATGATAAAGCGGGCCGGGAGGGAGCGGCAACGATGAAGTGAACGCGTAGTAAAGAATAAGGAAAAGGTTGATATTATTTAAATTAAAAAAACTGTCTATTCGTTGTTTTTTTAATATTATGATAATGAATGACAGATCTTTAGCTACCAATGTTAGTGACACCTACTCTTGAATGAAAAAAAAAATATTCAAAACTACAACACGATAAAAACAATTCATTTTTCTTCGTTCGATTGAAATGAGGTGTAAAGAAAACATGAGATTATCGACTACTAGCGACCCGCCCTCGCTTCGCTTCGGTGTAGTGTGGAATTTAACACCATGTATTATTCTACATACACCGTCATTTTGTAGTCGTTTTAATTAACTTAAGGGTGTGTTGTACCAATGAAACTAAAAATTGTTGCCCAAGAAACATGAGTCAAAAAACGACAAAAAATTTTGGTCCTCCCATACTAACTAGACAGCTATATTTGTATGGGAAAGTCCAAAATTTTTGTCGTTTTTCGACCCATGTTTCTTTGGCAAAAATAATTATTTTCATTAGTAGAGCACTCCCTTAAGTTAATTAAAATGACTACAAAATGACGGTGTATAAACCTTCCTCTTGAATCACTTTATCAATTAAAAAAACCGCATCTAAATCCGTTGCGTAGTTATAAAGATCTAAGCACACATAGGGACAGACAGCGGGAAGCGACTTTGTTTTATACTATGTAGTGAATGTAACAAAGTTGTCACAATAGTCAATATCTAATGTTGACAATACAACACTATATAAAAATCTTCAGTCATACAAGTATAGTTACACATATACTGTCTTATTCAGAGTGCGTTCGTTAAGCTTTAGACTGCGGACTAACGTCATTTTAGCGCAAATCGTATTCAGAGTGACAGTTTAACGTTTATTCCCACCGTTTAAGGATTAAAAGGTGCATTGTGATTGGTTTACAAACATTAAACCAGGTTTTGTTAGAACAGTCTTGCACCCCAGTTTTGTGAAACATCTCTGAATAAGACAGTTATCGTTTTAAATATCGAACCAAAGTTACTGTAATGTTTTTTTTTTACTTCGCTATATTTAAAACCATGTTACAACTTGCGCAAAATAACTTGACCCAAATTTTAGTACCACGTGACTTGCGCAGTAGCAATTTTAGGTACAAATAGGTTTAGTGCGCAAGCCTCATTGTCTATGGTTTGGTTCAGCGAACTAAAACTTAGTTCGTTGGTTTGGTTCAAGTTATGTTGCGCGAGCTGTACCACAAAATCTACTAAGTCCATTTAAGAAAAGCTTACCGCAGTAAAAAAGATTTATTGCAATAACTGGAATGTAGTAATAAATAAATTACTATGATACAAATCTCAAAATGATTTTGGAAATACCTATAGTACAGGGTGGAAAAAAAATACAGTAGTTGGAGGTAAAGTACTCTAAATAATGATGATGGAAAATTCCACTGAAAGAAAACATTCCTTTATTTTTTAAATATGTAAAACTGCATTCAGTTTTTTGAAAAAAAATAAGAAGAAGGGACAACAAAATCGTTTGAACTAAACTACCATTTTTTATCAATCTTTAATTTAAGATACTATGTTTACTAGAAAAAAATTGCCCTTTATCATTGGCTCTACCGATTGGTATCATAAAAGTGCAGGATTTTAACTTTTTCTGATTTAGCTCTGATTCCCGGCTGAGAAAAGCGATTTATTAAAAATTTGAATGCAGTTTTACTTATTTGTAACAATAAAGGAATGTTTTCCTTCAGTGAAATTTGCCATCATCAATATTTAGGGTAGGGTATTTAGGGTCTGATTTAGCTCGTTTGATTCCCGGCTGAGAAAAGCGATTTAATAAAAATTTGAATGCAGTTTTACTTATTTTTAACAATAAAATAATGTTTTCCTTCAGAGAAATTTGCCATCATCAATATTTAGGGTAGGTACTTTTCCTCCAACTACCGTCTTTTTTCCACCCTGTATATAATAATAATAATAACGATGCCTCAATAAGAACATAATTAGATTCAGCATTATGAGATTTATGCACAATATTAAAAAAATATGATACAAGTTCGTTTCACTCTAACGGTAAATAATTTTAGTAATGATTAGTATACATTAGGATTACGAAGGAATGTCATCAGTAGAAATTCTAAAGAGATTACACAATATTAAGTCTTATTGTTAATTTTCACATTATATTGATATGGCAACAATTTTCAAGTAGAAACTTTAGCCCACTTTAGGTCTTCCGTACGACGTCAGAAACAGACGTGAAATGGCGTCTAATTTTAACCAATTTACTATCTCACGAATCGTACTTACTTAAGAGTACTAAAAAACTTGCCGATATTTTTCAGTAACTTCCGGACAAACGTACGAAAGACGGATCCAAAGTGCAACTGGCCTTAAGGTAACAAACGTGGTATCTTAAATATTAACTGTTATTATCATCAGATTTTTAGTTCAGCAGGAATTGTTGCACAAACCGACATCGCCGGCATTGTCCCACATCTTGAGCAACTGGCTGAGAAAATTGTTACTTTTGCGCAACAATTGTTGATTATTCATCTTTTAAAATACGGCAACTAAACTTAGAAATAGATTGTCCATATTAGTTGCTTATCGACTAACAATTGATCGTTTGATGATGAGGAAACACAGATTCACCACAAACATTATGGAAAAAATGTTAAAACGTTATCTAACATCATTGACCTACTTGTCGATACGTACATACATACAAGGGCGATCTTGAAACAAAACAACAATACCTAGTAAGTTGAATCAAGAACACAATACAATTCGTCAAAATACACTCCATGTAAGCGAGTAGATCGACTCACTTTCCAAGTATGCAAAAACTACCGCGCAGATAAATAATGGGACTGGAAATTTCAATTAAGGCGCTGCCGCGCGAACTGTACGGGCTGAACATTGACACACGACTAAAGTGCGAAACACACCGGATGCGTAAGCGTGCACGTGCACGTAGACGTACCATGTCTGGAACTTTATAAGACATAGCACACCGCTTGCGTGACGTATGCGTGCATGTAGACTGTATGCGTACCCCTACACGCTTGCCGCAATAAGTATGAGTGAGAGAGCGATATAGGTTTGGTGATATGGTGTGCGAGCAAGAAGAGAACATGTACGATGCCGTTTTTAATTCCATTCTTTAACGGCGCGGGTGGTAAGCGCGGTTAACCGAAATTCCCAGTCCCATTCTTTATCTGCGCGGGAAGTACATTTTCTCACAACTAAGTATATCGAAATAGTCGGGTCTGTAATGTTTTATTAGAATCAGCAAGCACGTATAGTTGTTACTTGCATACTAAAAAGATGCTTAACTTACTTTTAGAAAATTAGCAGACCTTGTCTTTTTGTAAATAGAAGTATTTATTTATGAAATCGATTAAGAATAAAATGAATATAAAATGATAAAAAATATGTACACGCTGGAATTGCATCTGATTTGTAAAAATGGAGAAGATATAGTTGCGTGTGTAAAAGTCAAGAACTACTAAAACCTCCTGTTTGGAATGTGAACACTGTTAAGCGAGTAAATAACTTAGACAAAGCGCATTATATTAAAAATATCATACATCACTGGTAACTAAGGCCCTTTACTCATTTGTCGGCGCGGCATCGGTACGACATCAGCATGCTCGGTTTACGCGGTACCGAAAACATACCGAAAGCTTACTGGACGCCTATATTTCCAGTTACAGTTAGTACAGTTTGTACGAGACTCTATGGAAATATAGGCGTCCAGTAAGCTTTCGGTATGTTTTCGGTACCGCGTAAACCGAGCATGCTGATCGATGTGCGCCGACAAATGAGTAAGGCTCTAACTGCATTTGATATTGCACTATATTTGTTGATGTTTAAGTTGTGCAGCCTTATTATTAACCTCCGCGCGGGTGGAGTTCACTCCTAAAAACATAACAAACAGACAGATAAACTATAAAACAATGGGATTTTAGTCAACCCAATTAAAATAAAACCCACTCAACAATGTATCAGAAAAAAACTTAATATCTGTATCATGAATAACAATAACCATGTCGTTACAATTAAAACTGTATCATTCTACAAATATCTAGACCTATGATAACCATGACCTCTTAAAGCAAACTTGTATATCTGGTATTAAAATAAATATTTCTAATATGTAAATCGTTATCACTTTAAATATTGCCCATTCTTAGTTGTATGAATTAGCTATTAACACAGTACATATATAAGTTTTTTCAAACAGTAGAGGAGCTAACATCACTTAGGCCCTTTTGTCATTGCAATCCGTCGGATCGCTAGGGTTGGCATTTTCCGGCCGTCTCGTGGAATGCTACGCGGTAACGCTATGGAAACAACGGCGACGCGATGTCACAACCCTGACCAAAGTACTGCGAACTTTGCTTACAGCTCTTAGAGTGACGTCAGCCGTCAAATTCGAAAGTTTCCATGGAGCTCTCTTACTGTTTGAAAAACTTATATATGTACTGTGCTATTAATTAGCAACACAATATACAAAGTAATTATTATATCCTTAGTCTAACCTTACACAAGACAAAACACTACAATATACAATATTATTTAAAGCAATTCTAACATACTACATTCTGAGAATGTTGTTTTATAAAATATGGCTACATACATGTATACATCATACAAATTATAAAAATACATTCTGATTAATCGTTGAAGTCAAATTTAAACAAGAAATACATGGTTACATTACATATCAGTTACAATTTAAAGCAAAATATTATAATTTAAGAGATTCTTTCTTTGGATATTTGTCAAAAGTCTTGTTAAAAAGGCTATTTATAAATAAATTCTACCCACACTCACACTGTTACATCCTATTTTACTGCACAAGTGCGAGACAACTGTCGGCTCAGGGTTATGCTACATTGGCCCGCCTGGCACCGCGTTTTTCATCGAAAAGGCAACATCGTTTAAGCCCGTAGCACATCTCCGCCGCGAAACAATACCTGCGAAACCGCAGTAGTTCCGCATGAATTTTCTTCTATCGAGGACGATATATGACGATCACATCTACGTAACGATTTCGCATCATTATTTTCGCGGCGGTGTGCCAACGGTTGGAGCCGATCGGGCGGAATCCCACGTGAAAGATATAGCATGCATCATGGTTAAATCTATGCATTAGAACAGGGGGTCAAGTCTGCTAATGTTAACGTCAAAATCGTGTTTCAATGGTGTTTGAATGGTTTTGACACTATTTTTGTTTCTGACCAAACCCAAAATCGAGACAATGCGCGTCCGTTTTGAGTTTAAGAAACACAATGTGTTTCGAATTTGGGCTTAAGAAGCAAGAACTGTGTCAAAAAGCATTACTATTCAAACACGATTTTGACGTTAACATTATCAGACTTGACCCCCAGGCTGTTTCGCATTTGTATCGCTTGTCGTAAAACTGACAAGTCATTCCGGAGCTACTGCGGTTTCACTGTTATTGTTTCGCGGCGGAGGTGTGCTACGGGCATTACTGGAGCGAGAAAAACACTTGGACACTTCCGGCACATGAGTTGAGAAATGACCAGAGACAAAGCTTCTTAAGAACGTGAAATTCAAACTTTCAACTAACAAAACAAGCAATCCTTTATCTTACTCTATGCAAGCAATGCCCGTCCACTGGCTGCAGTTGTCAAAACAGGTTTTTTCCGGTTTTTCCGCGACGTGACGAGCGGCCAGTGGACACGCACACATGCCCCGCGTGCTTGTAGTAGTGCAATTCGCGCGGTTGTACGAAGCTTTGTCTCTGGTCCATTCTTTTCTCATGTGCTTCCGCGCTCTTCGGCATCGGCAAGCCGGTCGTCATCGAACGGTATTCTCGCTCTAGCGAAGGGTATTTTTGAGCAGCAGAAAGAGATAGGTATTCGGAAAGAGATAGAAACATTCGGAGCCAAGTGGTCCAATATAGCTTAATCACATTTGCGTGCGAAAAACACTGAAGTTTAGTTCACCATGTGTCAGTTTTCTTGATTGTCATGCAAATTATTTTAGTAATAACATAAATGTTAGTGATAATTTTTGATTTTGGTTATGTTTGATATGATGGCTGATATATGATAGTCAAGCGATATACGAAAGGATCAAAGATTATTTAAATAATTGTTACAGAAAAACTGTTAATATTCATTTACAGAGCAAAGGTTCAATTCAAAGGCATGCATTTAGATTCAGCCCTAAAAACCTTATCGACTAAAACTTAAATCTGCGTTGTCACATTTTCGATTTCAAAAATCGTATTTAGTACATTATTCAATACGGAACTCTAGCATTTTTATTCAGCTTCGTATTTAGAATTTTATTAAAAGTTAGGGGCTTAAAGTACATCGCCCAACAGGCCTTCGCTTAACACTCGAGCAAGCAATTAATACATATTACTTTTGCCTAATACATTAATAGATAAACGACCAACGACGCCCTTACAAGCCACGCCTTTTTTTCGTACATAAATACAAATAGAATGTACGTAACATTTATTAGGTAGGGAATTCATTTTAATTCATTTGTTTCGCAACCAATGTTGATACAGATCCATAAACCAAGATATTTTCTTTCTTTCTAAAAAGTCACGAGCGATTTAAATTTCCGTAAGATTTCAATTTATAAACAAAGGAGTTGATCGGTAGGACCATGGTACATTTTACTATACAATGTGCTACAAAATAACCCCTAATGCCGAATACTTATGGTAGATACCAACTCTGAAAGATGGGAGCAACTCTGAAAGCGCGAATAAAAATCAGCTGTTTCATACGTTTTGTTATTTTTATTTTTATTTTTTGTATGAAACAGATGGTTTTTATTCGCGCTTTCAGAGTTGGTCCCATAGTAAAAGTCGTTCCGTTTGATGATCTATCTACCATATTCGGCATTAGGGGTTACTTTGTAACAAGTTGTATAATAAAATGTACCATGGTCCTACCGATCAACTCCTTTGTTTATAAATTGAAATCTTACGTAAATTGAAATCCCCCGTGACTTTTTAGAAAGAAAGAAAATATCTGGGTTTAATATTATCATCATTAGAGATTATTTTGTAACACGTTGTTTACTGCGCTGGGTATAGCATTCCGAGGCAGAGGAAGTTCGCTGTGTGGGTTTTGACGCAGATCGTCATTTTCGCAATTGGTCATCGCGAAAAATTTGGTCACTTTCGCAGAATGTCATTTTCTTTAATGGTCACTTTCGCAAAACGTCGCTTTCGCAGAATGTCTTTCACATTTTTTTTCTTTTTTTTTTCATTGTTAGTTTGAGAAATTGTGAATGACATTCTGCGAAAGTGACCTTTTGCGAAAGTGACCTCTTGCGAATGTGACCTTTTCCGAAAGTGACCATTTGCGAAAATGACATTCTGCAAAAGTGACCAAATTTTGTGCGATGACCAATTGCAAAAATGAGGATCTGCGTCAAAACCGCTGTGTGGGAGTGTCGGCGCGTCGGCGTGGCCGCGAGTGCTAGTGAGCTAGTACTGCGATGCGTCGGTGGCGGTCGCGGGCGCGGTGGCGGGCGCGGGTTATAGCGGCTGCGCGGGCGGGTCGGCGGGCAGCGCGTGCACGCGTGCCGACAGTAGGTTGTGCAGGATGAACACTGCAGGCTTAGGGCTGCCTTCCATGTCCAGCTCCTACCAAATGGTGCGTCGGTCGTTATACAGGTTTATTTGTAAAACACTAACAAACTCGCAGGAGTAGATTACTAGCGTCATAAACAATAACATTTTTGTTCTACTTGTTCAAAAACAGAAAACAAAATCGACTTTCCATACCATGCTGATCAAGTTTTGTATGAAGTGACGATTTTTTTTTTGTCTTTTTCGGAAAACAGTAGAACAAACATATTGTTTATGACGTTAGTAATCTACTTCTGCGAGATTGTTGGTGTTTAATAATCACAAATAACCATGTATAGGCGTTACAAAATTATGTGACTATACTTAAACAGGTGATAATGTCGCTCAAACCGAACAACTTAGTGTACTCACGATGGTGTCGTCGTCGGTGAAGTGCAGCCAGAGCGCGGCGCGGTCGTCGTCGGCGGAGGCGCGCAGCGCGTGCAGCGGGCGGCGGTACAGCGCGCGCGCGCCGCCGCGCCCCAGCGAGCCCGCCGCCTCCCACACGCACACGCCGCCCGCGCCCAGCGACAGCCGCGCGCACCCGCCGCGGAACCGGCAACCTGATCATAATCATACACACTTTATTGCACTTTAAGACAAAAACATATTACAATGTATAACAAAATTAAAAATTTTAAAAACCCCCCAACACACGGTACCAAATTTCGAATCGATAGGACATATGAGATAGTCAGATCCAAAAAAAAAACTAAACGAAAATCGGTTCATCCATTTAGGAGCTACGATACCACAGACAGATACACACAGACACACAAAAACGTTAAACTTATAACACCCCTCTCTTTATGCGTTGGGGGTTAAAAAAACAAAAGAAAGCACACAAAAATACGTACGTAAATAAAAATTAAACTTTTTATATGATTTTAAATGGTTGAATCACTACTCACGGAAGGTGAACTCGGGCATGGCGCGCACGGCGTGATGCGCGCCGTCGACGAGCGCAGCCGCGACTGCGGCGAGGTCGTGCGGCGTGTGGGCGCGCACGCGCAGCCTGTGGCTAGTGTGTATATACTCAC
Organism: Agriphila tristella; assembly: GCA_928269145.1. Lineage (NCBI taxonomy): Eukaryota > Metazoa > Arthropoda > Insecta > Lepidoptera > Crambidae > Agriphila > Agriphila tristella. Next base: position 18,288,483 of record OV743439.1, on the reverse strand, counting down.
GGAAGGTGAACTCGGGCATGGCGCGCACGGCGTGGTGCGCGCCGTCGACGAGCGCGCCCGCGACGGCGGCGAGGTCGTGCGGCGTATCGGCGCGCACGCGCAGCCTGTGGCTAGTGTGTATATACTCACGGAAGGTGAACTCGGGCATGGCGCGCACGGCGTGGTGCGCGCCGTCGACGAGCGCGCCCGCGACGGCGGCGAGGTCGTGCGGCGTGTCGGCGCGCACGCGCAGCCTGTGGCTAGTGTGTATATACTCACGGAAGGTGAACTCGGGCATGGCGCGCACGGCGTGGTGCGCGCCGTCGACGAGCGCGCCCGCGACGGCGGCGAGGTCGTGCGGCGTGTCGGCGCGCACGCGCAGCCTGTGGCTAGTGTGTATATACTCACGGAAGGTGAACTCGGGCATGGCGCGCACGGCGTGGTGCGCGCCGTCGACGAGCGCGCCCGCGACGGCGGCGAGGTCGTGCGGCGTGTCGGCGCGCACGCGCAGCCTGTGGCTAGTGTGTATATACTCACGGAAGGTGAACTCGGGCATGGCGCGCACGGCGTGGTGCGCGCCGTCGACGAGCGCGCCCGCGACGGCGGCGAGGTCGTGCGGCGTGTCGGCGCGCACGCGCAGCCTGTGGCTAGTGTGTATATACTCACGGAAGGTGAACTCGGGCATGGCGCGCACGGCGTGGTGCGCGCCGTCGACGAGCGCGCCCGCGACGGCGGCGAGGTCGTGCGGCGTGTCGGCGCGCACGCGCAGCCTGTGGCTAGTGTGTATATACTCACGGAAGGTGAACTCGGGCATGGCGCGCACGGCGTGGTGCGCGCCGTCGACGAGCGCGCCCGCGACGGCGGCGAGGTCGTGCGGCGTGTCGGCGCGCACGCGCAGCCTGTGGCTAGTGTGTATATACTCACGGAAGGTGAACTCGGGCATGGCGCGCACGGCGTGGTGCGCGCCGTCGACGAGCGCGCCCGCGACGGCGGCGAGGTCGTGCGGCGTGTCGGCGCGCAGCGCGCGCACGCACAGCCCCGCCGGCGTGCCCGCGCGCACGCCCAGCGCCGCCGCGCCCGACGTACCGCTACTGCCACCAGAGTTCGCTACAACACATTAACAGTCTTAATACTACTATAGTCGTCCGACTGATGTACTTCTCGGGGCAACGTTGTGGGGTCTAATCTCCCTATAGCTTACGCTCTTTAATCTGAAGGAGTGTTAAGCGTAAACAAAAATTAATTTCTAATCATCAGATTTCGTAATTTTTAAACGACAGTGATATGATAATTTTTTTTATGCAAAAAGAATAGCTTTTTAGGGTTCCGTACCCAAATGGTGAAAACGGGACTCTATTACTAAGACTTCGCTGTCCGTCTGTCTGTCTGCCTGTCTGTCTGTCTGTCTGTCTGTCACCAGGCTGTATCTCATGAACCGTGATAGCTAGACAGTTGAAATTTTCACAGATGATGTATTTCTTGTGCCGCTATAACAACAAATACTAAAAACAGAATAAAATAAATATTTGAGGGGGGCTCCCATACAACAAACGTAATTTTTTTGCCGTTTTTTGGTACGGAACCCTTCGTGCGCGAGTCCGACTCGCACTTGGCCGGTTTTTATTAATCTAACACAATAGCCGAGTACATTATTGATAAATAATCCAGTATTCCGGAAATCAATAAAAATGTACTCGTCAAAGGATTATGCCGATTTTTCTATACAAGCTAGGCCATGATGCGCTTTGATGAAATTACCAATATACTATAGAAATTTTATACTGATTGCGTGGGAAGAATGTCATTAAAATATAATGCGGGAGAAAAGAGAAATCTCAATCTCAAGGAGCTGTTTACAGTTATAATTGTTTGACATTTTCCTATTATATGACATTTCAAAGTCAAAGTCAATGAGATATGTATGGTTAATGCGCATCATGGCCCAGACAGAATCCGGCATGATCCTTTCTAGCGAAGCAACAGAAAGCTATGCAAAAATCAGCATATTCCAAAGAGATAGTGAAAGTGTAGATTTCGTGAACTGCCTTGCCTCAAGGCGCCGTAGTACCTACTACTAGCGCCGCCAATATTTTTATTTTTATTACTCATGAATAGGGCTGCGACCTGCCACTGCTTGATTTAAGGGTTACCAGCAAAAAAATTCTGGTTTTAGATTCTTTACAAAAGATAATTAAATCAGCTGATGTTTATTATGAAGATAATTTAGATTACAGATTCTTTTACTCCCTATTTTATTTTCAAAATTACGGGTTTCAGTATTATCTTACCCTGAAAAAAAGAGTAACCCGTAAAATACGGGGCATCTGGCAACCCTACTCGTAAAACAAGTCAATATTTTGAAAAACCGGCCAAGTGCGAGTTGGACTCGCGCACGAAGGGTTCCGTACCAAAAACGGCAAAAAAAAACACATTTGTTGTATGGGAGCCCCCCTTAAATATTTATTTTATTCTGTTTTCAGTATTTGCTGTTATAGCGGCATTAGAAATACACCATCTGTGAAAATTTCAACTGTCTAGCTATTACGGTTCATGAGATACAGCCTGGTGACAGACAGACAGACAGACAGACAGACGGACAGCGGAGTCTTAGTAATATAGGGTCCCGTTTTTACCCTTTGGGTACGGAACCCTAATAAGCTAAAAACAAACCCTCCTATTGTCTCTAATATTTTTTGAATATCTCTCCAACAGTTTTCATTCTTTCTGTAAGTTTTAAAATCCATTCTAGCCAAAAGTGGCCACTTTGAAAAAATCAAAGGTACAACCCTAATTTTTAAGGCATTTCAAAAACATACCAAAAAATTAATTGCTGTCGTTTAAGGTTTAGATAGAGGGTGGGTAACGTTATCACCGTTTGTATGGAGACCGTTTGCTTGACAATCCTATTAAGGCGATTAGTCTCCTCACAGTGGCGCCCTCACCTTAATTAAAATTATTGCTCGCTAAGTACATAATTTATCTGAAATTCAAACGTTGAGAATAAAGCTAAGGTTCTATAGTTTATTTACAAACAATAAACTCTGTAAAATATAGTTCCTTGTAGTAGTAGTGGGTAAAAAAGCAAAAAGTGGCCACTTTTGGCACTTTTGCCTACTACTACTACAAGGAACTATATTTTACAGAAGTTATTTTTTGTAAATAAATTATAGAACCTTAGCTTCAATCTCACTCAACGTTTGAATTTTCAATACATTACGTACTTAGCGAGCAATAAATTTAATCAAGATGAGGGCGCCACTTGAGGAGACTATTATCACCTTAAACAGCATGGCAGTAAATGGTACCTGTGCCAGTGGGCCCGCGCCTCCACCACGCCAGGCGCGTCGCGGCCAGGCTGAAGCTCTCCATGGGCGCGCACCACGCCTCCGCCGACCACGGCGCCGCTTCATGCATCTATTGTAGTAGATGTAGGGGCAGTAAATGGTACCTGTGCCAGTGGGCCCGCGCCTCCACCACGCCAGGCGCGTCGCAGCCAGGCTGAAGCTCTCCGTGGGCGCGAACCACGCCTCCGCCGACCACGGCGCCGCTTCATGCATCTATTGTAGTAGATGTAGGGGCAGTAAATGGTACCTGTGCCAGTGGGCCCGCGCCTCCACCACGCCAGGCGCGTCGCGGCCAGGCTGAAGCTCTCCGTGGGCGCGCACCACGCCTCCGCCGACCACGGCGCCGCTTCATGCATCTATTGTAGTAGATGTAGGGGCAGTAAATGGTACCTGTGCCAGTGGGCCCGCGCCTCCACCACGCCAGGCGCGTCGCGGCCAGGCTGAAGCTCTCCGTGGGCGCGAACCACGCCTCCGCCGACCACGGCGCCGCTTCATGCATCTATTGTAGTAGATCTAGGGGCAGTAAATGGTACCTGTGCCAGTGGGCCCGCGCCTCCACCACGCCAGGCGCGTCGCGGCCAGGCTGAAGCTCTCCGTGGGCGCGAACCACGCCTCCGCCGACCACGGCGCCGCTTCATGCATCTATTGTAGTAGATCTAGGGGCAGTAAATGGTACCTGTGCCAGTGGGCCCGCGCCTCCACCACGCCAGGCGCGTCGCGGCCAGGCTGAAGCTCTCCGTGGGCGCGCACCACGCCTCCGCCGACCACGGCACCGCTTCATGCATCTATTGAAGTAGATCTAGGGGCAGTAAATGGTACCTGTGCCAGTGGGCCCGCGCCTCCACCACGCCAGGCGCGTCGCGGCCAGGCTGAAGCTCTCCATGGGCGCGAACCACGCCTCCGCCGACCACGGCGCCGCTTCATGCATCTATTGTAGTAGATGTAGGGGCAGTAAATGGTACCTGTGCCAGTGGGCCCGCGCCTCCACCACGCCAGGCGCGTCGCGGCCAGGCTGAAGCTCTCCATGGGCGCGAACCACGCCTCCGCCGACCACGGCGCCGCTTCATGCATCTATTGTAGTAGATGTAGGGGCAGTAAATGGTACCTGTGCCAGTGGGCCCGCGCCTCCACCACGCCAGGCGCGTCGCGGCCAGGCTGAAGCTCTCCGTGGGCGCGAACCACGCCTCCGCCGACCACGGCGCCGCTTCATGCATCTATTGTAGTAGATCTAGGGGCAGTAAATGGTACCTATGCCAGTGGGCCCGCGCCTCCACCACGCCAGGCGCGTCGCGGCCAGGCTGAAGCTCTCCGTGGGCGCGCACCACGCCTCCGCCGACCACGGCGCCGCTTCATACAACCTATTGTCATAATATTAGTTTATTATTACTAAAAAGATCACAGTTACTACATAAGGCTCAGTTGCACCACCTAACTTTAACGATAACTAGCTTGTTAAAGTACCGGTTAAGCACAAGATAACCAAAAAAAGAGGTTGCCAGCCAGCATGATATCCTTTGACAAGTTTGACGTGACAAATAGGTGGAATTATCATTTGACGCGATAACTTTAACTTTGACAACTTTGACTACAGTATTTTGTATTGAAACTGGGATTTTCTGGGAATAAACGATGATTGTTTCACCAGGTTTTAGACAGGACAAATCTTGGAAAATCCGAATAAAGAAGCAAATCTTATTACTTTTCGGTAAACGATGTTATATAGAACTTCACTTTTTAACCGACTTCAAAAACTTTGAAAAGGAGGAGGTTATCTATTCGTCGCGTATATTTTTTTTTTTTATATGTATGTACACCGATTACTCGAAGACGGCTGAACCGAATGAAATGATTCAAACGTTATAACATGAGGTTTGTTCCCAAGTTGGTCCCATTTTTTGAAATTTTGAAATCGGTTAAGTAGTTTTCAAGTAATCTTGAAAGTACTGTCGTTTTCGTTACCATTTTATACGAATTGAGACCGATTTTCAACCATTACTTTTTTGTTTATGAACCGATTTAGACAATTCTTTTTTTGTTTACAAGAAGACACCTTAAGAATGATACCATATTAATTTCATTGGTAATGGACTTTGGATTTTGAAGATACACGAGGGAACTCCTCAAAATCAAATAGGAACTGTACAGTGATTGAAATATTGGTAGGTTTTTTATTGTCAAGGACGTTCTGGACTAGAGTTGAACTGCGAAGACCCAACGGAACACCTGTGGACATTGAGTTACTCGGGGTATACCATTGAAAAATGTGAAACATTATACTTAACGTTTTATTTTATAAAATCATCGCTTACATACCTACCACCAAAAAGTTTAAAATAAAAAGCTTTTAAAAAAAAAGTAAAACCTCCTTCAAAAACCTTAAAAAAACAGCTCTATAAAAAGCAAGAAATAATGTTCAAATCGATTAATTAAAACACGTCTATTGAAGTCGGGTGGGGCTTTTAGAATATAAACATCACAATAAGTAAAAAAAATACTTCCAGCTCCACCCGACTTCAATAGACGTGTTTTAATTAATCGATTTGAACATTATTTCATGCTTTTTATAGAGCTGTTTTTTTAAGGTTTTTGAAGGAGGTTTTACTTTTTTTTAAAAGCTTTTTTTAAAATTCTGTTCTAGTCTATTTTACCTCAGCTCGCGATCTGTAATAGCGACGAAAGTCGGCTGCCATCCTTCTGCCTCGTCTGAACTGTCCGAACCACCAGATGCACTTATCTGTAGACAATAGGGTTTTTTGAGACCAGCTACACTTAATGATTTTGCCTTCGTAATTATAAAGTTTTTTACTATAACCTTTTAAAAACAAAGGTTTCATCGCGGACTCACGTGCCTAACCACTTTGCAGACATTTTCGTTTGCGCGCGCGTTACCCCAGTACAAACTAAACCTAAGAAAATGAAGACGCGGCGTGCAAGCGATTTTAACTTCAGGAGTGGTTAGGCGTCCGCGTCACCGTTAGAGCCCAAATAAACGTAAAGAGAGAAAATTAAGAAATTCATTTTTTACCATCGCCACTCTAAAAAGTGCGTTTAATTCAACGACAAGAGTGAATAATAAGCGATTTTATTCACCGAGTGAATAAAAATAATTTGAATTTGGAACAAGCGCGCATCATACAAAAAAGTACCTATACCAACTGGCTGCTATGGAGCTATTCCATAGAGCCATAGTTACACAATAAAATTAAACGAAAAAAATATATATCCCGCCAAATTTAATTAGGTTCTTTTTAGTGTCTTATCTTTGGGTTCTTTTCTATCTATTAGAGGGAGATTAAATGTTCAGTCTTGCATCAGTCCATTCCATCAGTCTGGTACGATATTCAGTCTGCAAAATTACAAAGTCTATACAGACATTACAGACTGATGCCAGACTGATCATGTAATCTCTCTCTTAGCGTGGTTGTTTTATGTCATTGGAAAACTTCTAATTTCACGCATGGGTCGGTCATGGGATGGTTGACCAAAAATGTATTATATCGAGCTCCTCCGTGCTTCAGAAGGCACGTTATGCCGTTGGTCCCGGCTGCATTTGCAGTCGTTAACACCCATCAATCCACATTGGGCCCGTGTGGTGGATTATGGCCCATCCTCCCACCCATACGGAAGGCCTGTGCCCCAGCAGTGGGGACATTAAAAATGGCTGATGGTCAACTTTAATACTAAGTATAAAGTACTGATAGGTACCTATTTGTTTTCTCGCAGTCAATGGTAAAAAGTAGAGTACACAACTCGTGAAAAAAAAATTCATCTCGGTCCTTTGTATCCTTCGCTACTCTCGGGATCCAACTTAGTCCCTCGAACTAAATTCTCTTTTTATTCACTTGTTGTATAATCTACTATTTTGAGACAATCGCACACAAAATAAAGACAAGCCCAAACACATTGTTTCAAAAAGGTCCCGACTCAGCATAATGCATGGTCTGCGACTAGCGCTGGTGTTCTGTTTGTTAACGCTGCGATGACAAAAATATATAAATAACAAAATAACACGAAAAATCATACTTAACAAATACGATGCCTTTGCCTTGCCAGGTTGAGAAAATACCCGTTAGAAAAATATAAGTTATGAGACGACCCGTGTCGTGTACTTACATGATCTTGCGGCGGCCTGCGCGCGAGCCACCCGGCGTAGCGCACGTCGCCCAGCAAGGAGCGGAGGCGCGGGCGGGCGCGGGCCAGCGCGGCGCGGGCGGCTCGCCGCGCGGCCGCGTGCAGCGCGCGGTGCCAGCCCGCCGCCGCCGCCGCCGAGCCCGCGCGCAGGGCCAGCGCGTGGACGCCGTCCGGCGAGTACACTTCGATTGTGCGGTCCTCTGTAGTACCATGTTCGGTTAAGTCGAAATCGATTTTTTAGCATCTATAAGCCAACTTTAGAAAGAATGTTTGTACACAAAACTTTGCTCTTTTTTCGTAATTGCTCTACAAATCCACAAACGCAAAGTTTCAGTGAATTATAATCCGTGAGAACGTTCGTGGCACGCCACGCGAGGTTGAAAAATATGCGAACAGAGTAGCTATATTGCGCACTCCCTTGCACTTATAAGCCTTATGGACGAGCTGACTCAATCAATGGCACGCGCAACCCTAATGACTACCGTCACTGACACGTTTTACAACCCCGCGTGCCACGAACGTTCTTCTTAGGGACTACCTCCGCCGCGAAACAATACCAGCGAAAGCGCAGGAGGTTCCGCCATAAATTATCAGTTGTACGACAAGCGAAACAGATGCGAAACAGCCTATTGTAACGCATAGATTTAATAATGCCGTCTCTTTCACGCGCGATTCCACCCGATCGGCTCGGACGGCTGGCGGTCTGTTGGCAGACCTCCCGCCGCGATGAATCGAAAACAACAAATTAACTATAGGTAATAATGTCGGCTACTGCTGCGCGCGTCGCTGAGAAATAGCAATATTTTTCTTGTTTCGACCAAGTTTCGACCCATGCATCTCTTACTACACAAAACAACCAAACAATGACGTGTTTCCAAAGAGCTTGCCTTGCCCGTGACTCGTGAGATCAGTCCAGCAATGATTATTAGCACGATATATAAATTCATGCACGTCAGCCGCTGGGGATCTACCTAAGTATAGTACAATAAATCTAAGTTAAGCCTATTCCAGACAATTTGATTGGAAACTTAAATTGTGTAGTAATCGGCATCTGAATTGAATTGGCTGTCCACCTGACGACGTCCAATCTCATTAATTTTTTTCAGTTAGGGCTCATGATCAGTTCAGATGAAGAAAGGAAAAGAATGTGTGCGAAGAATTGACTGCTACAAAGAAAAAACATAAACCATATGGCTCAAAAGAACTAAATAAAAGAGCTAAATTGGCAATCGTTATCCACACGACACAATTTGATCGGGCCGACTGGAATCGGGTGATCTCGCCACCCGTTCCCAATTCGGGTAAATTGACAATGAAATTGTGTCATCTGGCTTTATGTGAGGTGAGAGTGAGACATTTGGGTGCGTAGCTTTTGTGACTTCTGTTCAGTTCATAGTGCAGCTTTTTATGTTTTAATAGCTAGAGACTGGGTTTGTAAGTAAAAATATCGATAGATGGCGTTTTTATGAAAGCCGAGTCATGGTAAAGTTGCTCATATGGCGGAAGACTACCTACAGCATTTGTGATAAAAATTATCAAAAAAATTGCATGCAATGAATTGCTTAGTGTGAAGGGGTTTAACTTAACGGCTCGGCTTTCATAAAACGCTATCTATCGAAAATTGAACTATTTTTTTATTAGAGCTGCCCTAAAACCGCCCATTACCTGGGTCATGATGACGTAGGTTTTTAGCGACACAGGCCATCAACAGAGGCACGTATCGCGTGTCTGCGCGGCGGCGGCGCGGGGACGGCGGGGAGGGGGGCGCGTCCGCCATGTACCCGCGCTGCAGCTCCCACCCCACCTCGCTGATGATGGACGCCTTACGGAAGTATGGCGTCACCTCTCTCAGGTATTTCACTGTAACATGTTGTATTGTGTTAAGGTGCGTCCAGATATGTTCTTTTGATCGTACCGTACCTCCGTTCCGTACCAGCGTTCCGATCAAATAAGTCTGGACGCTATTTTGCCCGTTCCGTACCTCCGTTCCGTACCACCGTTCCGATCAAACCTCCGAACGTCGCCGCGATCACGTCCAGACTAGCGCCGTACCGAACCTCCGTTCCGTATCAACGTTCCGATCCAATAGTACAGCAGCCCGTAGTAAATTTAAATTACGAAAAAGGTTACCGTTTGCCGTTGTGATATAGTTATTTATTACAAAATTATAGATACTTTAACAGATCGCAACCCGCCGCAACCTATATGTGTATATCTCCAAAAATGATTATTTTTTATTTTTCGAGGTTAATCACATGGTTTAGCTATTGTCGTGTTCTACAGCGCTATGTTTGATTGCCACTGATAATATTAAGAATATGAAAAGTAGCCATACACAGATTTAAGACCAGATAAAGTCCATCCATTTCATCTGGTCTTAAATCTGTGTATGGCTACTTTTCACAGTCTAACTATTATCAGTGGCAATCAAACATAGCGCTGTAGAACACGACAATAGCTAAACCATGTGATTAACCTCGAAAAATAAAAAATCTCATTTTTGGAGATATACAAATATAGGTTACGGCGAGTTGCGATCTGTAAAACTTGGGTTAAAGTATCTATAATTTCATAATAAATAACTACATCACAACGGCAAACGGTACCTAACCTTTTTCGTAATTTAAATGTACTACGGGCTACTGTACTACAACCTCCGAACGTCGGCGTCGCCGCGATCACGTCCAGGGCCCTATTCAATAAAACTTACAATCCTACAAATTTGTCAATAAGTGACATATTTGTGAAGTTGTATGACAAGTGCTGTTCAATAAACCTTACAATTTTGTAAGAATTTTACAAGTAAAAATGTTACAAATATTACAATTATAAATGCTGTTCAATAAACGTTTACATATGTAGAAAACGCCTGTAGATTTCGATGACAATATTGTATCTACAAATTTGTAGTTGTAATTTACAAATTACATAAATTTGTTAATTGTTGTTGTCCATCAGCCATTTTTATGTCTCCACTGCTGGGGCACAGGCCTTCCTTATGGGTGGTAAGGAGGACCGGCCATAACCCACCACGCGGGCCCAATGCGGATTGGTGGATGTTAATGACTGCCAATGCAGCTAGGACCAACGGCTTAACGTGCCTTCCGAAGCATGGAGGAGCTCGAGATCGGAGATAATAAATTTTTGGTCACCCATTACATGACCGACCCTTGCGAACATTGCTTAACATCCGCAATCGGTGGGCCAGGCGCTAAACCACTGCGCCACCGAGCTCCTAGAATTTTTTGTCGAAGATTCTTAATTGACGTGGAAAGATTTCAAAAATATTATATTTTTAAAATAAAATCGATAGTTGCCTTACTTACCCTAAACTTCTCATTAAATGTAAAATCAGTAAACTCAAAAGAATAAAATATTATGTTTTTAAATATTTTTCTTTGTCGTTCGATTAGCACGATTTCATCGTTATCACTCCTCTCACTACTGGATATTGGTAAAAAAGCAGCTAAAACAAAAAAATTAGGCCGAGTTATAAAATTTTACCGAGGGTGAGGTCACCTGTCAGAAATGTATTACAATTATACAAATAAGTAAACTTGTAAATACAATTATGCGTTCAATAAAGCAGTTTTTCCTACAAATTTGTAAATTGTCACCTGTAACAGGAAAATGTTTATTGAACAGAAATATGTAAAATTGTAAGTACAATTCGACAAATACGTAAATTTTCCACCATTACAAATTTGTAACTTGTATTTTTTATTGAACAGAAACTTGTAAAATTGTCACCTGTCACCTGTAATTGTAAATTGTAAGTTTTATTGAATAGGGCCCAGACTAGCGCCGTACCGTTCCTCCGTTCCGTTTTTCCTTTGAACGGGGCGAAAAAACCGACTCGCGATGGATCGGAGCGTACCTGTCGGCGATCGAGACGGCGTACCTCCGCACCGTTCCGAACATGCGTCCAGGGGGTCAAGTCTGCTAATGTTTTCGTCAAAATTGTGGTACAATGGTGTGTGAATGGTTATGCTTTTTGACACTGTTCTCGTTTCTTAAACCAAAATCGAGACACAATATGTTTCCGTTTCGGGTTCAAGAAACACAATGTGTTTCGGTTTTGGGTTTAAGAAACAAGAACTGTGTCAAAAAGCATTACTATTCAAACACCATTGAACTACTATTTTGACGAAAACATTAGCAGACTTGACCCCCAGGTGGTCAAGTCTGCTAATGTTTTCGTCAAAATCGTAGTTCAATGGTGTTCTAATGGTAATGCTTTTTGACACAGTTCTTGTTTCTTAAACCCAAAATCAAGACGCAAAATGTTTCCGCTTTGGGTTTAAGAAATACAACGTGTTTTTGTTTTTGTGTTTAAGAAACAAGAACTGTGTCAAAAAGCATTACCATTCAAACACCATTGAGCTACGATTTTGACAAAAACATTAGCAGACTTGACCCCCAGACTAGCGTTCTTTGTTCGCGACGCTCAAGAGCGAGAGATACGGGTACGGGCAAAAGAGCGAGAGATTCGAGGTGGATCGGGGCGTACCTGTTCGGCGAACGGAACGGCGTACCTCCGCACCGTTCCGAACATGCGTCCAGACTAGCGTTCTTTGATCGCGACGCCGATCGGAACGGAGGTACGGTACGGGCAAAAGAACATATCTGGACGCACCTTTAGACAACTAATTTTATGTTATAGGTGAAACACAAAACTTTGCGTATTTTTCGTAATTGTTCCACAAGTATGTTAAGTGGCGATTATCACAATGACGACGGAGGCGCAGGTCATTTTTAGGTCGCATTGGCGTGGGACGTGAGCCATGGTGCGGGGCTACTGCAAAACTGCGCTACGCAGTAAAGTTCTGTCAAAATGTAGATTTTATCAATTATCACGTGAGAAGTAACGCCTCATAAAATTGCATTTTTTGTTATTTATAAATTGTTAACTAAAATAAAAATCAGCAGTACAGAATTAGAGAAAATTAATATCTAAGATTGCCAATCGAAGATATGCCATCATTATGTATGCCATCATTAGTAATGATGCCATCATTACAATTAGTCTAATATGTTATAGTCAAAGCCCGATGTGTAGTCTCTTCGCGGAATGACTGGTTAATCCTAGGTTTGACTGACGCCTTTCGGCAAACCCCGAAATTAATTCTTATTTCGGACTTTGACATATATATTTTTAGGCAAACCTAGAAGTGCCTAAATGTTTAGTCAAACCTCAAATGCAAAATAATCTGTTTCGGACTTTGCCTAGTCAATCCTAGGAACGACTAAGGCAAATTAGTTAAACTTCGATTTGTACTGCATTTGTTGCATTATTAAACAGGGTTTATTTATCAACAGTCGATTAATTGTACTGTTAAAACATTGATTTGCACTGCATGTGTATCTTGCTTAAACAGGTTTTTTCGTTAAATGTTGATTTGTACTACGCTAGTTGCATATTTTCAACGTTTTATAGATATGTTGTTATGTAGATATTTCGTCAGGTTTAGACAAATATCACAAAAGAGTCCATAAAATTTTATTGAGACTTATGCCAAAAGCGTCACAAGAAAAAAAACACCCTAAAAAGGTGTGCGTTACCCTAGCAAAAAGTTGTGCTTTAGAGAGATGAGACCTTATCAGATAATTAGTGTGTCATGAGGAGAAATTTGTTTACTAATAGCAAAATTTGTGTGAGTTGTAGTTTTTAAGATATATGAGAAAAACAGATTTTGCTGGGGTCACGTTTTAAACATTACCCTGGCAAAAAAAATTGTTTCAGCCTGGAACCAAATACATGAATAGATAGCTTTTGTTGCATAGTAAATGTTAGCAAATAGCAAAAATTTTGTGTGTTATGGTTCTTGAGTTATTTAAGTTTTTGCTGGGGTAACGTTTTGGGTTTTCCCAGATCTCGAAAACGGTTCAACGCAGAAGTTTGAAAAAAATACCACTAATAGACCTTAATTTGTTTAAATTTGTTTAATTGTTAATTTTTTATTTGGTTGTCGCAAACCAACGTAATTAAATGGTTTCGAAAAACAGAAAAAACGAATTTGCAAGTAAACTAGTACACTTATAATCAAATAAACAGCTGTAAAAAATAGCCGTGGTAGACACTTATTACGTCAAGAATTTTAGGCTTTGTAACTTTACACGATATAAAGATATAAACAAAGGTGATGTCCAAAAATGTATGAGGTCTGGGCCACGTCTTTGTACAGTATACCAAAAAATAGATAAAGACACGATAAACAGTTTCTAATTATTCAATTTCTTTAAAATTGCTTTGTTTTCTGGAAGGAACATTAAACAAAATGCAAAAACGCATAAAAAAGCATCATGGCGGAAGGAAGGTGTTAAAAACTTCTTATACGTCTGTGTTAACAACAACCCACAGCACAGAGTAGGTAGAACTCAATGACAGTGACAATGGGCGCATTCTGCCAGACAAATCTTTGAGTCATCGATCGCCATAGAGAGTACATTTTAACCGTGGAAAGTAAAATATTGAGTAATACAGACAGCTAGACCGCCTATTTCAAAGCGATAGTAATGCTCTAACCATCTTGTGCTACACGGTCCATGTATCTTGCGCACGTTGAGGCACGGGTTACTTGCGCGGGTGTTCAATGCTATGGAGCTGGACCCGTTTTACGTGTTTCCACGGAGCATGTAACCTGCGCAAGTGCTCGACTTGCGCGGGCTACTTGCACCGTGTAGAAACACCCTAAGCACCTACCGCTATACTTTCCATGGTTAAAAATGGCAATCGATGACGCAAAGATTTGTCTGGCAGAATGCGCCCACTGCAGCTTTTTAACGGAGAGTTGCCATATTTGACGTCTTATTTCAAGTAAAAAATATTAATCTGTTTTGATTAATAACCATTTAACCATGCATTCTATAAAATTATTTGTATTTTTCTCAGAATCAGTGTATTTTTCTCCATCTTTGAGGGTGGTGTACATAGACGTGGCCCAAATTAGGACATGTCCTTTGATAAATTTTAGACTGGTCGTACTTTAGCAATCGAATACACAGTTTCCATAACATTAAGATACATGGCATACATTAAACAAATTTAAATAATTCATTAAAATTCCTTCCTGTTAATTTCAGCTTTCAATTACGCCTATCATGAAAGTTTTAACAAAAACAAGAATATGACAACAATTCTCTAATAAGCCGCCTAAATTGTAGAGGTCACGTAAAAGCGACCGCGCCATACATAAGCGTAACCATCTTAACTGAACGGGATGTTATGGATCTTTTGTTAGTACAGTTGCGTACAAAAGTTTGCTGGTCAGATTATCTTTAAATATAAAATGTACGTTAGTCTCGCGAAAACTCAAGATTGGCTTGGCCGATTTTGGTTTTAAAATGTTTGTCGTATTCCAGGGGAAGGTTTAAATTGTAAGAAATATAAATGGAAAAAAATGCGAGGTAGTTTCCGTAAAAACTGTTCCTAGGTAGGAACATAGTGGTCACTGGATTGACATGAGTAGGTTTGGTATTAAAATAAAACATTTGGTTTGAGCAAACAGAAGCAACAAATTACAATAAATGTATATATTGATACTGACAAATAAATCACACTATAAATTGCTTAGCGAGATTATTTCCTACTTAGGTTTAGATTATTATTTACCTTTATTTATGTAATGTTGAGTGCCTTCAAACTTTTAACTTTCGTGAATCATTACATTCTTTAAAAATACTATTAATCGCGTAAGTGTATTATTTTATATTAATAAACACGATATTAATTTATAAAATAGAAAACTAGTAGAATCTAAGCTATATGAATAACATTTTTCTTCATAACTGTACAAAACATCAGATACTAAGCTGCTATTTTGCGAAGATAACCCGTACGTATGGTGCGGTCGCTTTTTAGTGACCTTTACAATTTGGTCGGCTTATTCAAGAATTGCTGTCTTAATCTTGTTTTTGTTAAAACTTTCATGATAGGCGTAATTGAAAGCTGAAATTAACAGGAAGGAATGTTAATGAATTACTTAGATTTGTTTAATGTACGCCATGTGTCTTAATGTTATGAAAACTGTGTATTCGATCGCTAAAGTGCGACCGGTCTAAAATTTATTAAATTTGTTTATATCTTTATATCGTGTAAAGTTACAAAGCCTAAAATTCTTGACGTAATAAGTGTCTACCACGGCTATTTTTAACAGCTGTTTATTTGATTATAAGTGTACTAGTTTACTTGCAAATTCGTTTCTTCTGTTTTTCAAAACCATTTAATTACGTTGGTTTGCGACAACCAAATCAAAAACTAATAATTAAACAAATTTAAACAAGTTAGGGTCTCTAAATGGTATTTTTTTCAAACTTCTGCGTTGAACCGTTTTCGAGATCTGGGAAAACCCAAAACGTTACCCCAGCAAAAACTTAAATAACTCAAGAACCATAACACACACAATTTTTGCTATTTGCTAACATTTACAATACAACAAAAGCTATCTATTCATGTATTTGGTTCCAGGCTGAAACAACTTTTTTGCCAGGGTTAATGTTTAAAACGTGACCCCAGCAAAATCTGTTTTTGTCATATATCTTAAAAACTACAACTCACACAAATTTTGCTATTAGTAAACAAATTTCTCCTCATGACACACTAATTATCTGATAAGGTCTCATCTCTCTAAAGCACAACTTTTTGCTGGGGTAACGCACACCTAAAAAGAGGCTAGTAGTTAAATCGTTGCTATTTAAAGAGATTCATGCACGAAGACAAGTGGATCTTAAAGATATGCAAACGTGTCCTGATCGTGATTACAAATACATTTTAAACCATAAAGATCATTACAACATTTTTGATACAATGTCTCCTTCATACAAAAACAGCACAGGAAGTAGCTCACATTCTTCGATATTTTCTGTACTTTGGGCGCACCATCTGTGCTTCAATCAAATAATGGGCGAGAATTTCCTAGTCGTGTCGTAGAAGAGCTGAAAGTTATGTAACGTGGCCCGAATTGTCCATAGTCCATGGCAAAACGCGCCACTCACAAAGTCAGAGAAGCGTCGAGCGTGCCAACCAAGACGTAGGTACAGAAAATACTATTTCCTTGGATGTTTGATAATAAAACTAATCGTTTGAGTGAGGGCCTTCGAATCTGCCACTTGCAGAAAAACTGCGCATACCATCATGGTACACAACAATCGCCGTTTGAACTTATATTTTACAGTAACGTAAAAATATATTAATACAAGAAATAGTAGTAAAAATGAAGTAGCAGTGTCTTTACTATATTTGCTTGCTTTATTTAATTTATATTATTTGTTCATGTTGTATCAATAAATAAATATAAATCGAGTCGTTATTTGTTATATTAATCCACTACGGTCGCAACTGGAATAAACAATTTGATTTTCTTAATTCTAGGAAGAAAAGCTCATGTTTCTAGGTTTGACTAGTCAAACCCCGTTTTAACCGTATTGAGTTTCGGACTTTGACTGCCCAAGTTAGGCATTCCTAGGATTAGTCATGAATTCATTAGTCAAAGCCCGAAACACGCTATTGCTTCGGACTTTGACTAAGACTTCTTGTCAAACCTGAGCTTTGACTAGGCAAACCTAGGAGCGCCTGGACTTCGGGGTTTGACTATAACATATATAAATAAAAATGAATCGTCGAAATTCATATAAGCACATAACTTTAAAATGACTGCATCAAATTAGATAATTTTATTTTGTTGTGTTTGGTATATATCATGACAAGGTTTGCAAAAAAGAAATTTTCAAAATATTGTTTTCTCTTTTCTGTCATTTTAAATCGCAATATAACTAATAAATGGCACCACCCGTACGACGCTGGGGCGGGGCAGCTAGTTAGTATACTAAGAATAAGCATGCTGTGATATTCAGATGTCCTGTCTACTATATCAAATTAACCTCAAAACTGACACTAATAAAGAGGTCATGATTTTAATGATGAACACCGAACTGACCCCTTCATTACAAGTTCAAGACAGGGTTATAAGCTAAGTAATGACCACCTGCGACTTCATGTGCATGGACAGTTCCCCAATGCGTATCCCTTGGGAACAGTTATTTTCTTCTGGATAAAAGAAACCCTATGTTTTTTTCTGTACATACCTCTGACAACATGACGATCGACTGAAAAGTAAAGATGTGAAAGCATAACAAACAAACTTACTTTTGGGTATTATAGTAAGAATAAGGATCATACTCAGGCAATTGTCACGCAAAAATTAAAAATATTTGTTGTTTTACATTTTAGTGTGATAAAGATTGGATTAAAGCACTTAATTTGATATGGGTTTATTTAAGATCCTAAGGCCTCCTTAAGACCGGGTATTTCGATGCAAGCCTTGTTTTAGGAGGTGGGGGGACCTGACCCTTGATCACGTAAGTCTGTTGCTAACAATTCTCGATTGAAATCGATTGAAAGCGCGGTTGCATTGCTGCTTTAGTTAAGATAGTTGTCACATTGGTTCTTACTAAAGCAGCGATGTAACTGCGATTTCTGTCAGAGTTGATTGCAACAAAGATACGTAATTACCCCCCTGCTCACTGCTCCCCTACCCAAACTAATGTCATTTCATGGTTAGACTATGATAATGTTAATCCAAAAAGTTAGTATACCTTCTTCTAAGTGATGTAAGTTTTTTTATTTATAGTTTTAATAAAATTCTAGTACCACATTGTGTCAGCCAGGGTGGACTAATTTCACTTCTGTAACTATATTTAACTCTTTTGACTAATTTCAATTCTGTAACTATATTTAACTTACTTTTTTTTATTTTTGTGTCATATTTTGATACACGTGAACTATATAAAATCTATAGATAATAAAAACAAAACATGTTCCGTTTCACACAAAAATATAAAGTACTGATATTTTGTCACACTAGATTGTTTCTCTCAGATACCTACACTAAAATAACAATAAAAATAAAAATACACATTTCCTCTTCCGAAAAGTGGTGTCATTTGGAAGGTCTTTCAAAGTTCTACAAAATGAGAATAAATTTTTTAATTCCAAAATCAGGCACACCGACTTTAAAGCTAACTCTTTTTTTATCAGTGCTTTATTATCATTATTGTTTGTTATTTTCGACTCTCATTCCAAGAATTATTATTTTCTGAGTTTGTTTAAGTTTTTATTAATTTGTTGGTCTACCTGTGATCTTACCTTCTAATTGTACCATTTTTCCAGCCCTCTTTAATGCCTTCACAGCTTCTTCATGTGTTGCATCCTTTAGATCTTCTCCATTTACTGACAATATTGCATCGCCTACATATAACTGTTCTGTAAGATCGGCTGCCATACCTTTAAATATCTTAGATATCAATATGGGCATATTATTTTCTATTCCACCTTTTATTGAAATACCCAAACCATTATTGTCTGACTTCACTACTTGCACTAAACGTTTTTGATTTGCAATTGCTTCCGGCACTTCTGTGAAATCACTGTTTGGAGTCTCTACATTGTTATTATTGATAGACCCATTGAGTGTAGTAGTCGCATCATATCCGTCGTCCAAACAAACACTAAAATAATCATCTTCTAATGAGCAATGCACTCTATACCATACTCCACGCACCAATGTTTCCAGTAGTCCAGAACGAACACATGTTGCATTCGGGCTATCGCTTCCCCCACTAGACGCGCCGTTTTCCACCATAATTTTATAAAATATAATGCAAACACCAAAATAGTCCAACTTGACAATCCACAAATTATTTCACATTCAATATTATTCTGATATCGTTATCGTTAGTATAAACTCATCGCAGTTGTTATAAAGACAAATGCCTGTTTCTTATTAAAATGAACCACAATACAATGCAATCAACCACAACAATGATTTTTAAAGAATTAAAGAATTTAAAGACACAAATTCACGCATTCATTGCACAATCAATAAATAAATTTGACCGACCACAGATTACGATCGACCGACAAACGTCAAACAGGTTGACTGAGGCTGCATTCCGAATGACACTAAAATCGATGACAGCGCACTAAAATGCGTTCCGAGTCGGTGATTTTGTATGGGTTTGACAGATAACGTGAGCGCTGACATCGATTTTATCGTGATTCGGAGTATAGCCTGAAAAGTAATAGTCCGACCGAGATCTCGGTCTCGGCTCGGCCAGTCTCGGCCAAAAATTGCTCGGTCTCGGTTTCAGCCAAATTGTTCGAGAATCTCGGCGTATTAGTACCTACGTACGTAGGCCTAGTGATGGGCCAACTCGGTTTATTTCCAACTCGAGTCAACCCGTTTCAAAATTCGCGTAACTCGGTTTCAACTCGAGTTAGCCAACCCGAGTTGGCTCGCGGGTCAACCCGCTACGACCCGCGAGCCAACTCGGAAATTTGCGTAACTCGGTTTCAATTCAACTCGAGTTAGCCGACCCGAGTTGGCTAGCGGGTCGTAGCGGGTTGACCCGTTAACACCCGTAAACACATACGGACGTAAGTACACATAGTAGTAAGTTTGCAAAGTAGTAATAGTAGTAGTAGTACACACAGTAGGCACCTAATTTAGTTTTACAAATGAATGTGAATGTTATTTTAATTATTTTTATAGTGGTTGGCGTACGAACTCAAAATCAATGGCAAACCGTAAATCCATCTAAGGCATAGCCGTTTGGTACAAGTATACTTAAGGTCAAAACAATATTTTGGACCGGCAGTTCTTAAAAATTCTTCTCTTAGGAGAGAATGTTATGGTATCATATTTTTTTGTATGGGATTTTTTTCTACAACCTATCGTGTGTGGTATCCAATTAAAGAGCTTTCTGAGCCTGTTCCTAAAATATATCACATCGTTACAAATTTAAATTAAACCAAAAAAGACACTTGTTTTAAATTAAACCAAAAAGCATTTTTTAAATATTCCAAGTTTTGCCGCTCTTACAGAATACGATATGGTTGAATTATTTTTCATAAAATATATCTTATATCTAACCTTATCTCATATCTTACTTCATTTAAGCAATTTTGAAAATATTGACATTAAGTTTATTTTTTATTTTTCATGATTACAAATCTTTTACAAAGTGCATATTATGTATGATTAAAAAAAAAATATCTGAAAACTATCGCGTGTGATATTGAATGAAAGGGCTTGCTAAACTATTTCTAAAAATATATTTCAGCATCTTCAGAATTACATTTCAGCACTTGTTTTAAATTAAACCATTAATCACTTTCAAAAAATACCGTAAGTTTGGGCAAAAATTAGAAAAAAATACTAAATGTTAACATTAGGATATTACTTATATTTTAAGGTATGTTTTACAAAAATAACTTAACCACATTCGATCTGAAGGAGCCCAAAATTTGTATGTTTTGAAAATATTTTTCCCCATTCAAAAAAAAAACATCATGATCCTATTATCAAGAACTGCTGATCCAAAATATTGTTTTGACCTCAAGTTCACCTTGACCATAAAGAGTTGAAATTAAATATAATGGAACTAAAAATATCCAGTACAAAATATAGGCAGTGTTGCCAAATTATTCGTGATTTTGACGTATTTACATAGAAAGTGGCGCCCTCAATTTTAGTCAACTCTTTATGGTCAAGCTGTACCTATACGTGTACAAAACTGTGGGTCTATTGCCCAAGTGTCGTCGACTTCGCCGTCGGCTTCATTTGACAGATGGATGGAAGACATTGCTACTTTTTTTTTGGTACAAATAAAAACTTACCAAAGAAAAGTAGCAATGTATTGCATCCATCTGTCAAATGAAGCCGACGGCGAAGTCAACGACACTTGGGCAATAGACCCACTGTGCTGTACATCGATTTGCGGTTTTTTTTGCGTACACCTAGCGCTTTTATGATTTAACAAAGATTTTTGATTAAATTAAATGTGTTTTTTCATCAATATTTGCCATTTTACAGTTACATTAAAAAAAACAAAAACTCGATCTCGGTCTCGGTTTTCGGCGAAAAATGGGTTCGGTCGGTCCCTACAGAAAAGGAAAAAACCGGCCAAGTGCGAGTCGGACTCGCGCACGAAGAGTTCCGTACCAAAAAACTGCAAAAAAACACGTTTGTTGTATGGGAGCCCCCCTTAAATATTTATTTTATTCTGTTTTTAGTATTTGTCGTTATAGCGGCAACAGAAATACATCATCTGTGAAAATTTCAACTTCCTAGCTCTCACGGTTCATGAGATACAGCCTGGTGACAGACAGACATACAGACAGACGGACAGCGGACCCTTAGTAATAGGGTCCCGCAGCACTGTGGGAAAAAAATCGGCTCTAGAAGAAATAGGATTTAAAAAAAAAACAACTTCGTTTCTGGTAAAAACTGTCAAGGTCCGAACAAATTATCGGACGCGGCTTACTGCCGCGGCTGATCTGAGGTGTGCAAACTATCGGATGTAGTAGGTCGCGGACGTAACCATAGACTAATATGACGTCATCGGACGTCCGATAGCTATCTGGCACGCAGGATACTATGAGAGTGTGCACACTTATCAGCCGCGGCAGTAAGCCGCGTCCATAAGCCGCGTCCGATAATTTGTTTGGACCTTCAAGGTCCGAACAAATTATCGGACGCGGCTTACTGCCGCGGCTGATCTGAGGTGTGCAAACTATCGGATGTAGTAGGTCGCGGACGTAACCATAGACTAATATGACGTCATCGGACGTCCGATAGCTATCTGGCACGCAGGATGTTATGAGAGTGTGCACACTTATCAGCCGCGGCAGTAAGCCGCGTCCATAAGCCGCGTCCGATAATTTGTTTGGATCTTCAAGGTGCAAACAAATTATCGGACGCGGCTTACTGCCGCGGCTGATCTGAGGTGTGCAAACTATCGGATGTAGTATAGGTCGCGGACGTATCCGATAGTTTGCACACCTCAGATCAGCCGCGGCAGTAAGCCGCGTCCGATAATTTGTTTGCACCTTTAGTGTACTTCGATTTAGATCATAATTATAAGACTTTTTTATTATGACCACTTTTTCTAATAATGCATAGTTTAGGAGAAAACGGTCACATTCGTTTCTTATTGTATGGAACCAGAATTTTAATATGATCATGTTGCTTTATCTTAAGTTTCCTAAAACTGAAACTAATGCGTGTCTATAGTCCCAATGGTTGAGTATTTTACCTATATACCACTTTTTCCCCCTGCGTCCCCTAACTCGAGTTTTAAGGGATCTAAGATCACGTCTTTTCGTGTAAAATCAAGTACATTTAATTCAATTTAAAATCGGTTCTTTTATACTGGAATGGTTGTTATAGGCTTGTTTATGCATAAAGGTCCGAACAAATTATCGGACGCGGCTTACTGCCGCGGCTGATCTGAGGTGTGCAAACTATCGGATGTAGTAGGTCGCGGACGAAACCATAGACTAATATGACGTCATCGGACGTCCGATAGCTATCTGGCACGCAGGTTGTTATGAGAGCGTGCACACTTATCAGCCGCGGCAGTAAGCCGCGTCCATAAGCCGCGTCCGATAATTTGTTCGGACCTTAAAACACAACAAACAGATACAATAATAAAAAAAAAAATAGTATTTTGCAAACAAAAAGGTTGCAATAAGCCGTCACGTCACTCAAGGTCATTTTTTCTATCTTCACTATGACACTGGCCGTGCAATCTCCATTTGAGGCAGGTATAATATCGTCAGCTTAGATCGAAAACTGCTTAACTCCACTTTTGGTCAAAAATGACTTTTTGGTATCGTTCAACGCGGAATTTCTGGGCGCATCGTTTCGTTAACGTCTTAAATCCATCAAAAATACAAAGTTGACTACAAACAATAAAACGCATACTGCTTATCTCCAGAGCGCCATTTTGTAACGGGAAAACTTCGTAACTCCCCGCTTTTCAATACATTGCACGACGCCGTGAGGAGCACACGTCTTTTTTTTCGTTTTTTGTGTGTTAAACACGTCGATACCGTCCTAAAAGCATGTTTTTCTTTTTATTTAGTGATTATATTACCTGCGTTGATAACTTCATGATAAATTTGAACCAAAATTAGAATAAAAAAAAGGAAATAAGCCTTTAACAATTTCTCAGTGGAGTTCAGCATTATGAGGACAAACATTTTGGCTTTGGCCAGGGACTTTAGTAGTAGTTTTCTTTTTATTTTAACCGACTTCATTAACTGACTTCAAAAAGAAGGAGGTTATTAGTTTGATCTTTATGTATGTGATATAGTTGGAATTGGATAATATTTGAGTATAACGTTTTATTTTAGGCTTCCAAGCACATGTGTTAAATTTTGTCTGTCTGCAAATTTATCAAAAACTAAAAGCCGTATTGAAATGATTCTTTTTGACTTAAGTTAAGTGTGTTTTTACTGAGGGAAGTTTCATCAAAATCGGTTCGGTAGTTTTTGAGATATGAAGGAAACCCCAAAAACTAGTTTTATAACTGGAGATAAGGGCATGATGCTATGTACATCTCAAGAGAATTGAATATGAAAAGCCGTATTACGGCTTGGACACAACTGGCACCAGATACCTAACCGTAAGTTCATCATAATGATTACTTTTCAGTATCCAAAATGATCAAGCTCGTGTATCTGACTTTGAATAGCATGATTTGACTTGTACCTCCATTGTTATTGATCACTGATTATTGATCCATTATGATTGAACTTAAAACCAAACACACAGGTCCAAACTGTATATTTTACAGGTTCACAGGGCACAGAGGAACCTTTGGATGGCCCAGTTAACAGGAGAATTATAGTTACTGCCGATATCCACAACGAACCTAACTTACCAGATAATCACCTCACCAATTCCATTGGCAATATAGTTTTACCTGAAACTGAAACTAGCAGCTTGTCTCAAGTTGGCCACGACTCACTGCAATGGAATGGAACATCAGAATAAAACGAATCCTAACATGTTTGTTATGTTAGGATTCGTTTTATTCTGATGTTCATTTAGTATTTTGATGGTGCCCTTTGATGAACCCACTCCTACGCTCAGAAACAACGACGCCGACGATAACATCTAGATCACCTTAGATCATTCAATAGTTACGTCAATAGTTAAGCATTGCATTGGTAAATAAAATAAAAAATATTGTGTATAAAATAGATAACATAATGTTTTATTTCACAACAAAGAACCTATTAAAACACTTGACCGTCACTGGAAGCTTTATTGAGATAGCATTTCCGTTTCCCGTCGGTTTTACTAACTTTTTCCTACTTTTTAACCAATACTCCTTCCGGCTCAGTGGCGACACCTGGCGGAGCGCGCCAATTTTTTGTTTATATAAGTCATAGCCTTCTATATCTTCCAAGCCCTGAAGTTGAGCAGAACGACAACATCGCATGTGGTCAAGCACATAGTATAAAATTATTTTAAAAATTATTTATTATTTGTTTTTCCTATATTATCTATATTTAAACTAGTTGTAAATTGTGATGTAAGGTTATTTCAATAAAGTTTTATATTTATTATTATTATTTATTTATAAGAACATAAGGTTTGAGTCAAATTATTTGAACTTTTCGGGGGTCCTTTAGTACGATGAGCATTTTGATCTAAGCCTCGTCTTGCAATAAATCTTACGTTATTGGAAAGGTATTTAAATTTGAAACACTTTATTGTATTACTATAAATGTCAACTATTAGTACTTTGAGAGTTATAACGCTCTAAACTTGACCAATTTTTTTAACATTAATGCCCTAAAACTCCGAAAATACTAACAATTAATAGAAAGTATGTTTGCAAGAAATATTTGTCATATAAAAACCTTTCTTATGATATATCATTCATTTCTATAGGTGTGGTAGATCAACTCCCATAGACAATAAACCAATTTTATACTTTAATAACCTTTAACTCCAAAAGTATTAACAATTGATATAAAGTATATTAACAGCAAATATTTGGCTTTAAAAGACCTTTCTAATGATATATCATTTATTGCTAGAGGGCGTGTTAATCAACTCCCTGCTGAAGAAAATCAACAAAAAAGATGACATCTTTGACAGCCATTTTTTCCTAGTTAACATTGACATTTTTCTTATTGTTTAATATACAAAGCATTTCAATAAAAGAACTAAATTATTTTCATATTTTAAATCGCACACGATTACTATGAAAAAAAATATCGATCTCTTAAAATTGAAATATTCCCATACATTTAGTATGGAGACTGGCGGACGACATGACCACGAACTGACAGTAACAGACGTTGCCAAACTTATGTTCACGGCTTGGAAATAAAGAAGGCTATGTATAAGTCCATGCGCGCCATTTTTGGGTCATTGGCGTTTTAGCACAGAATAGATAATAGTACTAGCGTACAGAATTTGCACTCCTCAGAATCGTTTAAATAAATAGCGACTCTAGCCCCGAGACAATAAAGTGCAATTCAGGTCGCACAGCGCTCCCTTCGCTCCAAAACATTCACTTAGTAGTTGCCTCTCTTTCTATCGCGTAGGTCTTATCCTTTCTGATGTATGAAAATTGTCCTCTCAGAGGACGCCGAGCGTTTCATAGTCGCGCGTGGAGTGACGGAGCCCTGGTTTTAGTTCCCGTCGAGTGAAGTCGTCATCAGTGATCTGCCTAAATCACTGTGAATTTCCTACTAAAGGAAAACCTTGAACTACTCAAGGAACACCTTATTAGTTAGAATCAGTGAAAGTGATAAAAAACTGTAAGTACAAAACAATTTTAACGGTTTTCCGTTCGATATAAATGTTAATTCGAATTGAAATTAACAGTGATTGAAGAAAATCTAAAGACATCATGATGACTCATTACATTCTATGAAGTCTTTTTCTTTTGTCTGAGTTTAAAATTTTCCTTTTTCTTATAAACTACCTCCGGTTTAAGATAAAACATTCAATGCGATTTCTTTTTGTTATAGCAACGAAATGAGTTCAGTTGGTAATATGAAGTGTTTTTATGAACATTTTTATGCATTTATGTTGTCTGTAGACGAATTTTCTAATATTTTTTAAATAACTGGACCGATGAAATATTGTTTAATCTTAGCAAAGGTTTTTAGTTTTTACACATTTAATCATTCTTACCTAGGAGTTGAACGTTTTCTGAAAAGATTTGAATTTTAATTACAATATATTTAGTTATAGCAATGGATCATGGTTCAACATCTGAGCAACAAGCAAATGCCGCACCCAATGGAGGAAATCGAAAACGAAATCGAGACCGAGGCAGTCAGAGCCGATCCACGAGCAGCAGCAGCAGCAGCAGCAGCAGCAGCAGTTCATCGAGCTCGTCGTCATCCGGAAGCAAACGTAAGCGATCACGCCGACACCGCAATAAAAGAAGTAAGCGCACACATCATTCTACTCGTAAGATAGATCAATTATTCCAAGAAATGAGTGAACTTCGTAACCATATTATGAATTCTAATAATACTGCTTGTGAGGAAGGTATATCTATTTTGTCTGGAGTCAGTGATGAGTTATATGAACAACATTTTCCTAATGAACAAAATGTTCCTAATGAACAAAATGTAGATTTTAATTTTACTTTTGATATCGAAACGAAATTAAAAGAACCGACTGTTCCAAAAACCTCAGATCAATATCTTAAAATGTTTACTGAGGTACAACGTTTTGGCACTGATTCTTGGTCAGATGTTAGATATAGCGACACCCAAAAACTTTATAATCATAGCCCAGGTTTTGTGGACCTCGAATCAAACGACGAGGTAAAAAATTATGATTCCTTGCGCCATCTGCAGCATACCTACTGAAAAAGCATAGATATGCAGCAATTACATATTGTATACTTAAGCAAAAAGAGTCTTTGCAAGATAACATTCGAAAACTTATTTCTTGGTCCAAAGATACAAATGTTAATTCCGATAATTTAACTGAGAAAGTTGAAGAATTATTTCTGAAGGGTGATTATCATAAAATATCGTCGGATCTTTTGCAATTAACGTGTGGGCATAGAGCGGAAACAGTCGAAATGAGACGAGAAAACATAACAAAACATGTTAAAGAACCCTTAGTTAAAGCAGCTCTAAATAAAATACCGCCATCCCAGACAAACCTTTTTAGTTCAGATACTTTCACTTCAACGCTTGAAAAAGCTGGAGGAGTGCGTAAAGCTTTTTGGCCTTTAAAAAATGATGGTTTCAAACCAAATCGGCTCTCGCGGGGCCAAGGTCCACGAAAGGCAAACGTTCCATCGCGTGGAACTTCTTATATCAATTATGAGTCAGGCATTCCTACTCATACAAATGCCTATAATAACCCACCCTCGCGGGGTGTATACCAACATTACCAACAGAATGTGAATTCTTATAGAAGCCAAGCTTCTAACAATTCTTTTGGTGATTATAAAGGCAATAAAAGGGGTTCCTTTCACAACCGAGGCTCGCGGCCCGATCGTGGAAATAGCCGAGGACGCTCAAATGCTACTCGGAATTCCAGAGAAAGTACAAAAAAGTACAAATGACTCGAAGAAATTCCAAGCAGGTCAATTAATACATTATCGAAATCAATGGCAGGAAATGGGGGCACCACAAGTAATCTTAAAATTAATTCAAGGTTACCGTATACCTTTTTCTCAAAAACCTCCACTAATTTATCCCAATGTGGAAAAAAGTCCTTTTCAAACTCCCATTTCGGAAGAAATGACCACTATTATACACCAAATGAAAAGGCAAGGAATTTTGAAGACTGCTCAAAACACACCGAGTTTCATTTCCCCATTATTTCTGGTGCCAAAACCCGACGGGTCAGCCCGTCCCATTTTCAACCTCAAAGCCCTAAACGAATACATAAAAAAACGGCAAAAAAATCACGTTTGTTGTATGAGAGCCCCCATTAAATATTTATTTTATTAAATTTTTAGTATTTGTTGTTATAGCGGCAACAGAAATACATCTTCTGTGAAAATTTCTGTCTAGCTATCACGGTTCATGAGATACAGCCTGATGACAGACAGACAGACGGACAACGGAAGCTTAGTAATAGGGTCCTGTTTTTACCCTTTGGGTATGGAACCCTAAAAAGCACACAAAAGGTGACATAAATCTTGAAGAATTGAAGTAGGTAGTAAGTAACTGTTGAGAGGAAATTTTACTAAATACCTAGTTATTACTTGAAGTTTTCTGTACATATGAGCAATAAAAAAAAATTAAAAGTAAGTACCCCACTTTAAAATTTTATTTTATTTTATATGTTTTTTTTTTTAATTTCACTATAATTTAATAGGTCATAATTATAATTAGTTATAAATAAAACTAAAAAGGAACTTGGAATTCAAGGTATTTTTGCGATAATATTGAAACAAAACTGACTTTGTGGCGAAACTGGCTCCGTTGTGTCACTAAATTTAAAAGCATAATAAAATGAAACTGTGAAACTAATGCGCCTTTTCAAAATTTATTTAGACTAATTATTATGTATGATTATAAAATACAGGGTGTCCGGGAAGTCATGGATAACCCTTTACCTGCCGATAGGCCACATTGGGATCTACAAATAAAAAAATTATGACCTCAGTAAAAGTCTTATGGTGTTGAGGATAGGGCTCGAAATCACTAAAACACGTTATTCTCGTTCCAAGTTTTACTGTCAACCAAATACAAACATTTTGTTTTACAATATGTCACTGAAATTTAGAATTTAGAACGTAAACCAAAGAGAAAACCAAAAAGGCTGTAAGTAACTCGTGCTGGTCGGCAACATATGGTTTCCGAGTTTTTTGATGTTTTATGCAATTTTGGAAAATTTCTACCTTTGATCGGTTTTTTTCATGCCATTTCTATAAAATTTTTTTTTATTACGGTTTTTTTATTTTAATCTTGAATTATCCTGCTATCGATTGGATACAAGAAAATTACAGATATCCTCCATTAAAGACCGAAAATTTAAGTCCAGACTTAAAATTTTTACCAAGAATTTTTTTTTCTTTACTTTTGATCACCCCTGGTGAAAAAAAAAATTACTGTGCAAATTATTTTAAAAAGTACTTCATTTCATAAGGATTTTAAAATAGTATAAAAGTTAATAACTTTTTCTTTTAAACTCTTGTTATTGCAATTTTAATCCAAAAGGGTAATTTTTGGCAAGTGTTTGAAATAAAGTTGTAATAGCAAAACATGTTTATTTTTATGTGTCTGGAGGTAAATAACAACAAAATAACATGTAAATAAAAAAAAAACATTGTTTTTAATTACAGCAGGTGTTCAAAATGGCGGCCTTCGGCTATAATGCACATTCGGCACCTTCTGATCAATTATCTTTTGATTCAGCGTGCATAACCCGCATTGTTGATTTGTTCGGCGGCTGAATCGATTCTCTCTTGCAGCTGGTGTATGGACGTTATGGGAGTTGCATAAACCAGGTCCTTCAGAGCGCCCCAGTAAAAACAATCCTAGAGATTGAGATCCGGAGACCTAAGTGGCCATAATATTGGGCCTAAGCGCCCGATCCAGCGTCGCGGGAAATGTTCGGTCAAGTGCTGCCGTACATCACGGGCGTAGTGAACTGGGCACTAGTCGTTTTGGTACCACATTCCTTGCCTGGTTACCAGCGGCACTTCTAACAGTAGCTCGAATAAATCATTTTGGAGAAATTCCAAGTAGATCTCACCATTTAGTTTATTAGCTGGTATTGCATGTGGTCCAATTATTTGCCCATTTATGATGCCCGCCCACAATTTATTTGACTTGTGTTTGTGAGCGATCAATACGAGTGGCATGCGGGTTCTCAACTGCCCAGTGATGCAAATTTGTATTTGTGTAAATTTGTGTAGCTGTCCTTACGGCAGGATGACTCGTCTGTCCACAGAATCTTGATTAAATTTGGATTGTTTTTACTGGGGCGCTCTGAAGGACCTGGTTTATGCAACTCCCATATCGTCCATACACCAGCTGTAAGAGAGAATCAATTCAGCCGCCGAACAAATCAGCAATGCGGGTTATGCACGCTGAATCAAAAGATAATTGATCAGAAGGTGCCGAATGTGCATTATAGCCGAAGGCCGCCATTTTGAACACCTGCTGTAATTAAAAACAATGAATTTTTTTTATTTACATGTTATTTTGTTGTTATTTACCTCCAGACACATAAAAATAAACATGTTTTGCTATTACAACTTTATTTCAAACACTTGCCAAAAATTACCCTTTTGGATTAAAATTGCAATAACAAGAGTTTAAAAGAAAAAGTTATTAACTTTTATACTATTTTAAAATCCTTATGAAATGAAGTACTTTTTAAAATAATTTGCACACTCCATGTAGTAATTTTTTTTTTCACCAGGGGTGATCAAAAGTAAAGAAAAAAAATTGTTGGTAAAAATTTTAAGTCTGGACTTAAATTTTCGGTCTTTAATGGAGGATATCTGTAACTTTCTTGTATCCGATAGCAGGATAATTCAAGATTAAAATAAAAAAACCGTAATCGAAAAAAAAACATTTATAGAAATGGCATGAAAAAAACCGATCAAAGGTAGAAATTTTCCAAAATTGCATAAAACATCAAAAAACTCGGAAACCATATGTTGCCGACCAGCACGAGTTACTTACAGCCTTTTTGGTTTTCTCTTTGGTTTACGTTCTTAATTCTAAATTTCAGTGACATATTGTAAAACAAAATGTTTGTATTTGGTTGACAGTAAAACTTGGAACGAGAATAACGTGTTTTAGTGATTTCGAGCCCTATCCTCAACACCATAAGACTTTTACTGAGGTCATAATTTTTTTATTTGTAGATCCCAATGTGGCCTATCGGCAGGTAAAGGGTTATCCATGACTTCCCGGACACCCTGTATTTTATAATCATACATAATAATTAGTCTAAATAAATTTTGAAAAGGCGCATTAGTTTCACAGTTTCATTTTATTATGCTTTTAAATTTAGTCACACAACGGAGCCAGTTTCGCCACAAAGTCAGTTTTGTTTCAATATTATCGCGAAAATACCTTGAATTCCAAGTTCCTTTTTAGTTTTATTTATAATTAATTATAATTATGACCTATTAAATTATAGTGAAATTTAAAAAAAACATATAAAATTAAATAAAATTTTAAAGTGGGGTACTTACTTTTACTTTTTTTTAATTGAAGACTGCTCAAAACACACCGAGTTTCATTTCCCTATTATTTCTGGTGCCAAAACCCGACGGGTCAGCCCGTCCCATTTTCAACCTCAAAGCCCTAAACGAATACATAAAAAAAAACGGCAAAAAAATCACGTTTGTTGTATGAGAGCCCCCATTAAATATTTATTTTATTAAATTTTTAGTATTTGTTGTTATAGCGGCAACAGAAATACATCTTCTGTGAACATTTCTGTCTAGCTATCACGGTTCATGAGATACAGCCTGATGACAGACAGACAGACGGACAGCGGAAGCTTAGTAATAGGGTCCTGTTTTTACCCTTTGGGTATGGAACCCTAAAAAGCACACAAAAGGTGACATAAATCTTGAAGAATTGAAGTAGGTAGTAAGTAACTGTTGAGAGGAAATTTTACTAAATACCTAGTTATTACTTGAAGTTTTCTGTACATATGAGCATAAAAAAAAAGTAAAAGTAAGTACCCCACTTTAAAATTTTATTTTATTTTATATGTTTTTTTTTAAATTTCACTATAATTTAATAGGTCATAATTATAATTAATTATAAATAAAACTAAAAAGGAACTTGGAATTCAAGGTATTTTCGCGATAATATTGAATCAAAACTGACTTTGTGGCGAAACTGGCTCCGTTGTGTGACTAAATTTAAAAGCATAATAAAATGAAACTGTGAAACTAATGCGCCTTTTCAAAATTTATTTAGACTAATTATTATGTATGATTATAAAATACAGGATGTCCGGGAAGTCATGGATAACCCTTTACCTGCCGATAGGCCACATTGGGATCTACAAATAAAAAAATTATGACCTCAGTAAAAGTCTTATGGTGTTGAGGATAGGGCTCGAAATCACTAAAACACGTTATTCTCGTTCCAAGTTTTACTGTCAACCAAATACAAACATTTTGTTTTACAATATGTCACTGAAATTTAGAATTTAGAACGTAAACCAAAGAGAAAACCAAAAAGGCTGTAAGTAGCTCGTGCTGGTCGGCAACATATGGTTTCCGAGTTTTTTGATGTTTTATGCAATTTTAGAAAATTTCTACCTTTGATCGGTTTTTTTCATGCCATTTCTATAAATTTTTTTTTTTTCGATTACGGTTTTTTTATTTTAATCTTGAATTATCCTGCTATCGGATACAAGAAAGTTACAGATATCCTCCATTAAAGACCGAAAATTTAAGTCCAGACTTAAAATTTTTACCAAGAATTTTTTTTTCTTTACTTTTGATCACCCCTGGTGAAAAAAAAAATTACTGTGCAAATTATTTTAAAAAGTACTTCATTTCATAAGGATTTTAAAATAGTATAAAAGTTAATAACTTTTTCTTTTAAACTCTTGTTATTGCAATTTTAATCCAAAAGGGTAATTTTTGGCAAGTGTTTGAAATAAAGTTGTAATAGCAAAACATGTTTATTTTTATGTGTCTGGAGGTAAATAACAACAAAATAACATGTAAATAAAAAAAAAACATTGTTTTTAATTACAGCAGGTGTTCAAAATGGCGGCCTTCGGCTATAATGCACATTCGGCACCTTCTGATCAATTATCTTTTGATTCAGCGTGCATAACCCGCATTGTTGATTTGTTCGGCGGCTGAATCGATTCTCTCTTGCAGCTGGTGTATGGACGTTATGGGAGTTGCATAAACCAGTGTAAGGTTACTGTATAAATTACTTTAATTATTATTCGTGATGAACCATGTAGTACAACTAAATTTGTGTGTTTATTCCATTAAAAGTACTTAAACGGTAGTTGTAGTAATCGGGTGACTGCAGTCGCCCCTACCACGCCACGCTCGCCCCTACCACGCCACGCATAACGTTTAAATATGCGGTGACGGGGTGGAGACGCGCTCAGTCGTGCTCAAGTCGTCACAGTGAAAGGTTGAACGGTGAAATAAGTGTTTTCAATAAAGTTGTTAAATAAAGTCGTAATACCAGATGACTTTGATGAATTTGTCGCGATACGCTATTCCTGCTGGAGAGATACCACTGCTTAAGGTCAGGTATCAGTGTATTATTGTATTGAATACTGTTTAAACTGGTAATAGTAGTACTTTCCCATGATATCGAGTAATTGTATGCTTGGAATTCTTGTTAAATACCAAAAATAATTATACAGAGATACAATTAAAACTAGAACTTTTAATTGCTCATGACGTTTTATTTTAATTCCTTTTAACTTCAGAAGTGAGATAAACGAGATTTCCTTAGAATTCTCGCTTATCCTGCCCGTACAAAATAAATAAAAAAGCTTTTAAAAAAAAAAGAAAAACCGCCTTCAAAAAACTGAAAACAAAAACAGCTTAAAAATTAAATACCTCTAAAAAGCAAGAAATAATATTCGAATCATTCGTTACACATATCAATATTAATAAAACACGTCTATTGAAGTCGGGTGGGGCTGGAGGACAACTTCATTTTTTTCTTAAAGCCCCAGGTTTAGTTTTCATGAAACGTTTTGTTGATACTGATATAATACTAATATTACCAATATTACAGTTAAAGTTGGAAAATAACTGTTCTTTTAAGATCAATTTAGCATTTTCCCATCATCATCATCATCATCATCATCGGTTCTTCTCGCTATGTGTCCCGCCCATTGCCACTTCAGCTGAGCAATCCTTCGAGCGATGTCGGTTACTTTAGTTCTCCTGCGGATCTCCTCGTTTCTGATTTGATCACGTAGAGAAACGCCGAGCATGGCTCTCTCCATTGCACGCTGAGCGACCTTGAGCCTCCTTATGAGACCCATAGTTAGCGGCCACGTTTCACTGCCGTAAGTCATCACTGGCAACACACACTGTTCATAGACTTTCGTCTTGAGACACTGAGGTAAGTCGGACGCGAAGATTTTTCGAAGCTTCCCGAATGCTGCCCACCCGAGTTGGATTCGGCGAGAGATCTCTTTCTCGAAGTTGGACCTACCTAACTGGACTGCCTGTCCTAGGTATACGTAATGGTCAACAACTTCAAGTGTAGTGTTCCCTACATGAACTGGAGAGGGTACAACATGGGCATTTGACATAATTTTCGTCTTTTCCATGTTCATCCTAAAACCCACTCTTTGGGAAGCACTACGGAGATCTTCGAGCATTGTGTTCAGGTCTTCCATGGTCTCAGCCATAAGGACTATATCATCGGCAAAACGAAGGTGTGTTAGGTACTCGCCATTAATGTTGATGCCGAGTCCTTTCCAGTCCAAGAGCTTAAAGATGTCCTCCAACGCAGCTGTGAACAGTTTCGGAGAAATAACGTCTCCCTGTCTCACACCACGCTGCAGTTGGATAGGATTTGTGTTCTGGTTCTGTACTCGGATCGTCATGGTGGCATTTTGGTATAGGTACCTCAACACCTCGATATACCTATAGTCCACTTGGCACCTTTGGAGAGACTGCAGCACCGCCCAGGTTTCAATCGAATCAAAGGCTTTCTCATAGTCCACGAACGCCAAGCAAAGTGGCTCATTATACTCCTCGGTCTTCTGTATAACCTGCCGCAGCGTATGGATGTGGTCTATGGTGCTAAAGCCTTTTCGGAACCCGGCTTGTTCGGGAGGTTGGAAGTCGTCGAACTTGCGAGCGAGACGATTCGTAAGGACTCTCGAAAACAACTTATAGATATGACTTAGAAGCGAGATGGGTCTATAGTTCTTTAAGAGGGACTTGTCACCCTTTTTAAAGAACAAGATCACCTCACTTATGTTCCATGTCTTTGGCGTTCTGCCCTGGACGATGACGGAATTAAAGAGCTTCTGGAGGACTTTGAGTATCGGCTTACCGCCCGCTCTCAGAAGTTCTGTAGTGATTCCATCGTCACCCGCCGCCTTGTTGTTTTTCAGCTGTTTGAGAGCCATACTAATTTCGTACAGGCTGACGTCCGGGATATCTTGGGTATAGTGTCGGGTAAGCTTGGCTCTGGGGTCTTTAGCCTTGCTTTCAACAGGTGTCTGCGTGGAATATAACTGCCCATAGAAGCTCTCGATCTCCCTCAGGATTTCAGGCTTTGATGAAATGATGCGTCCGTCGTCAGTTTTTAGCTTCGTCATCTGGCTTTGCCCAATAGACAGATCTCTCGCGAACACTTTGGAGCCTTTATTCCGCTCGATAGCCTCTTTAATACGATTCGTATTAAATTGGCGAAGGTCGCTCGTCAAAGACTTAGATATCTGTCTATTAAGCTGCCGATAACGATTAGCATCTACTGAACTCTGGAGCCTCATTTCACGTCTCTGATCCATGAGTAGGAGTGTGTGGTCGGAGAGTTTCTTTATCTTGGGACGGCGGGTCTTAAAGAGCTTGGACCCTACCGTACGGACAGTATCCACCACCATGTTGTTTAGATCGTCCACATCTATGCTGTTCTCAAGGGCTTCGAAGCGGTTTTGGAGTTCGAGTTGAAAGCTCTCGGGGTTTTGAATATGGGCCGGCAATGGTCGAATTGTTGATTTTATCAGTCGAGATCTTTCCAGCTTTGGGTTGATATTCAATGTGCCACGTACCAAACGGTGATCGCTCCCCGTCTTAACAGCGTTGATCACAGTGACATCATTGAATATTTGCTTTTTCGTCGACATGATAAAATCTATCTCATTTCTGACTTTACCGTCCGGACTGACCCAGGTCCACTTCCGGCTTTCCGGCTTTCTGAAAAAGGAGTTCATCATAAAGAGGTTCTCCTTCTCCATAAAGTCAGCCAGCATCTGGCCTCTGTCATTCCGTTGCCCAACTCCAAATTGCCCCACTCTCAGCTCATCACCGCATCGTTTCCCCAACTTTGCATTGAAGTCCCCCATCACAACAGTGTAGTGGGTTTTGTAGCTATGCATGGCTTTAGAGATCTCCTCATACATAGCCTCCACTTCGTCATCTTGGTGTGTCGAGGTCGGTGCGTAAACCTGTATAACATTCAGCGAACACCGTTTGGATATTCTGAGTATAAGGTACGCCACCCTGGTCGACACACTTCCGATGGTAATCACGTTGTTGACAAGGGACTTTTGGATGATGAACCCGACACCACCTTGGGACTGTTGGTCGCCCTCCCGGTAGTAAAGCAAGTTACCGGAGTTGAGGATTATCGAGTCCTCTCCCGCTCTTCGGACTTAGGATAACCCGATAATGTCCCAGTGTACCTTGCTGATAACTTCTTCCAACTCGGTTTCATTTTCCCATCCCTGCTCTCTTTTTACATTGTTTATTTGTTTATTTGTTTATTTATTAGGTACACCAGCATTTGTTTACACTATTACATACACTAGCTTAAAATAACATCTACTTATTAGTTGATAAGTGTAACAAATTTTTAAGGTGAACACCACATGCGTAGATACAACAACATAACCAATCTATTTTTTTATATAAACATAAAATAAAATAATATTAAAAAAAATACCCTAAAAAAATTACACAGAATTCTGCCAAGCTTCGCAAAAGTTTTTTTTGAACTTGGTAAATGAGTCTGCAAAAATGTCGACGCAGCTTCCATTAAGAAGCTTACATAGCCTCGGTACGACGGAGTTTGCACCCAGAGTGGTCCTGCGTAGAGGAGGACATAGCGGAGTGACGGGAGCTCGAGGAATTCTCCTCGGGACACGAAATTTGAATCTCTCGAGCAATTGAGGGCAGTTAATTATATTTTGTAGTATTTTGAAAAGAAACGAACCATCCAGTAAAACCCTACGGGTTTCTAGCGAGAGCATGCTAAAAAATTGCAATCTCTTTTCGTAGGAGCGTGTTTTCTTTGAAATCTTGTTCCAATATGCCAAGCTAGAGACAAACCGCTTCTGTACGCGCTCCATCTTTAAAGAATGAACAGCATAATGAGGCCTCCAGACCACGCTACAATATTCTAATAAACTACGAACCAGACTGTTGTATAGAATAATTTTAACAGTATTATTTTTAAACACCTTTGCATTGCGGATCAAGAAACCGAGCATTCGACTTGCCCTTTTAGTAACATTTTCTATATGATTTGTGAAGGTTAATTTATTGTCAAACAAAACACCTAAGTCCTTAATACTATCCGTCTTTTGTACTAGGCTACCCTTGATTTGATACTCGGATTCAAGAGTATTGATTTTCCGTGTGAATTTCATATGGTAACATTTATTAGTATTTAGTTCCATACGGTTATCATGGCACCACTTAACTAGCCTATCTATGTCACTTTGAAGTAATTTCACATCCTCAATAGAATTGCATGTCTTGAGAATCTTCAAATCGTCTGCATACATGAAGGGTGTAGAGTGTAGGAAACAACCCGGAATGTCGTTAACAAATGCGTCAAAGAAAAGCGGACCCAAATGAGAGCCCTGTGGCACCCCTGTTGTTATCCTGTGTGAAGACGATTCATAGCCATTGATAACAACATAGAAACCACGGTTTTGCAAATATGATTTAACCCATGATAGAAGTGATCCAGTAATGCCATAGGCTGCTAGTTTTAAAAGAAGAATGTCATGTGGAACCCTGTCAAACGCTTTGCTGAAGTCAGTGTACAATACATCAACTTCCTTACTTGCGTCCAGTGCCTCGACAATGACTTCGGTAAATAATGCTAGATTTGTACAGGTTGACCTAGATTTTACGAAACCATGTTGATATTCAGAAAGGTTCATTTTCCCATCCCTGCTCTCTTTTTACATTGAATACAAATAAGATCACGTGTCACGTAACATATTGAGCATAGATTACGGATTCTGTACCTACAATCATATTTAACAATTCAGTTGCCCAATTAATTAAATATGATAAGACCATTCTAAATTTATTGGGTGACTAATAGTGATTAATTACATAAAATTTTGTGCAAGTTTCAGCAATGAAAAATGCATATCGCAAATTGGAAGTTGAGTGCAAGATTCATAGCAACAATTTTGACTCGCAACTGATGCTGTTGAGCGTCCACTACGTGGTTACACGAAATTTCAAATTGTACTAATGACACGAGTGAGGGAGCGGAAGGGAGCCTGACATAGTCGGGCAAAGCCGCAAGCGCTCGGTATGTCTTATTTACTTTCTCTGTTTATATAATTAAGACGCAGCTATGAGGGCGTAAAGCGTCAAACGCAATTTCGAATCGTAATATTTTGCGACACGAGTGAGGGAGCGGAAGGGAGCCTGACATAGTTGGGCAAAGCCGCAAGCGCTCGGTGTGTCGTATATAAGCTGTTTATATATTTTAAGATACAGCTGTGAGAACGTAAGGCATCATCCTTGAGAGGCCGCACAACGCTAGAAGGAATTTTCATAGTAAGAATTATCTAAATTATTGGCATTATCACATTTTTAATTAATAACAAATAAACTATTTCTTATTAAAAAAAACTGTTATTAAGAATAACTAGAAAGCTAGCTACGTTTTTTATATTATGTTCCGAGACTATAGGTCTATTATTGGTTATCATATTTATATTATTCATACATTTTGGGATCGATAAATTAAGTAATACTGTGTAATCTTTGTTCAAAATTGTACAATTTAAGACGCAGCTGTGAGAGCGTAAGGCGTCCGTAGTAACAACTAGTAAAATATTCAGACGGCAATATCTTGAGTAAGGAAGCGGGCGCTTGAAAGTCAGCTACAGTCGTAAGCATTCGTGCTGGTTTATACGATATCAAGAGTCATAACTTAAGCTTGAGACAGACTTCATCGATGAATATACTTATTTGAAAAGAATTGCAATATATTGAGTTGATAACATTAATTTAAGTTAGTTTTATTGATTATTAAATAAAGAAAAAGTGTGTATAATTTACGCAAATGCTTAAAGAGAATAATATAAATAATTCGAGGATAAAGAAAGTCTTAGGTAGACTATAACTTTTCTTGGACATGAAGCTTGCTTCTCAATATCTTATTTTTCAAAATTTATCAGAGCATTATCAAGTGAATGCAATTATAATTGTCTGTTGTAAGAAGTAAATACCTAACTAAGTAATAAAATCATCTAGAGTAGGGTTGACTTTAGTACGTACGAGGCTTGAATCTGATAGCAATCTTTATCTTAATTAATAACCTACCTGTTTATATTATTTAAACGTTTTGCTATGTTAGATGTACATAGTCTAAATACTACACGCTACTATACGCTACATTAAGTATGTAGCGTGAAAAAAAACTGTTTATGTATTTGGTTTTTGAACATGCAACTCAAGCAAGTTCTCTTAATTTTGTTCCACTTAAATTTATTTTTTAATAACTGTTCTTAGCCATATTGTTTGACAAGCAAGTAAAATTATTGCGAACATCCGTAAAGTAATTTTTTAGATTATAATTTTCAAGTTTTCTAGATTATAATTATTATAATCATTTCTATTAAATCTAAATCATCAGAATGTTTTATCATCGTTATAAGTATTATTTTACTGTTTTGTTTATATTATTTTTCTTAGTTAAAATGATAGATATAGATGCGACGAACGCACACTAAAACCAATATAAACATAAGTACTCTAGATATTTGCAGTACATAACTTATCCATACTTGAAAAATCCCTAACATGTCCTGGGTTTGATGGAACCTGCAAGAAAGCTATCTGAAAGATAAATCCAGTTCTCATTACAATGATTTAATTAATAACTCCTCTGCAACTCTTTTGTGAGTACAATAAAGAGCAAATAATTAAGTATGCTGAATGTAAATCCTCTTTAAATGTATTTACTGCAATGCAACTAATTGAGTCCAATGAGTCCAGCCATGTATTATTGTCAATTATGGCTATACCTACCGTTCTTTTAATAAACTAGTAATTCAATTTCAAATATTATTCTTATTAATTTTACTACACTATGATCAGCTCATGCATCTGTTGCCAAGTCATTTAATGAGTAATTAGTAAGACATAGAATGTGATGCCATTTATAATGGTGTATTGAGCGTATATATTTTTAAATGGCCATGGTGAGCAATAACCTACTCTACTGAAGTTTACCGGTAGTAAAAGAAAAATAATAAAATTCATTTATTTCAGATAACAATTATTGATCCAATTTGATAAGAAAAAAAAATTTAACAAACAATAAATAAAAGAAATAATTACATATAAATCTTAAGATAAAACTATATTCATAATACACAATAATGCAACAGTAATTTTACTATACTTAATATTAATTCTAAATCTTCCTTCACATTCCTACAAATGTTAATGAAAAACAAAACTATTGTGCTTTTTATTTCGTAATCTGATATGCAATAAGCAAATCACTTAAAAATGTTTTGTATAATTTTTTTTGTCTGCGAATAGTGCCATTTAAATACTGTGTGTTAATATTTCAAGATAATAAAACTAAAGTGGAATAACATATTTCTAAAGCATTCGTAGGTGGTAAGTTAAGCCTAATGAAGTATCTTTAAATTAATCAATAAACATGTATTATCTTAGTACTTGTTACAATATTGTTTATAATATGAAATAAAGAATTTTAAAATGAAAAAATGAAATGAAATTTCGTAATCAATGATACAATTTCTATTAAGATGAATAAATAATGAAAAATATTAGAAAAAATCGGCTCACCCGTAGCAACTTAGACGGGATTACAATATTACAATTTCTAGACAAAATAATTATTTTCGTATTCATTGCATTTTATCTCCGATACCGCATTATTACAATTTTAACATAATTTTCTCACGTCAATCATGTGGGGGTGACTTGACCTGTTATTACACCCTTATATTTGTTGGCACTCTAAACTTAACATAAAAAACAAGAATATTATTCGATAAACTGTGTTACCTAATTATGGAAAAAACTCAATTATAATGTTTTGGCATATTATCTTAATATTTAATGAGAAATTAGAACCTTATTTTCAATGATCATTTAATGTATTTTTTTAATCAAATAATGGAAATAATAATAATAATTTATTTCATTATTCAGATATTACAATCCATTTTGTTAGTAACAATTAACTTAAATCCTATGTTAGTATTCAGGACAAATTTGAAATTAAATAATTCATAAATAATAATGAAGTATTCTATAAGGCTTCAAAAAATTGGCCCTATTCCAATAGTCGAAAATAAAACTTCTAAGTTGTACCAGTACTTGGTGAAAGCATGCCAATATTTTAATAAAGGTACTGAGAATAATACCTATAATTTTATTAACTGTTGCCTATTAAATTATTATTGGCGTAAGGTGTACCAGTAATTTGATCGGTACATGCCAATAATAGGTTGAAGGGTACCAATGAATGGACTATGGGTCTATTTATTTATACATAATATGATGGTGTATGTGTGGTGGTAATAGCTTAAAAAACGACATACATACAAAATACAAAAAAAAGAGAGAATCCGTATTGTGTATTGCGTTGCGTGTAACACCCACTATATTTATTTCAAATAGAGCTACTAAAATCAATAGGCAAAATTTATTGTTTCGGTTTATTACTCTAAATACCAATAATTGGGTAATTTACCCTGCCTTTTCTATTTGAGAAATTCAAGGCGATGCATAAACTAGGTGAAACTTTTCACAAAACAATTAAGTAATTCTGTAGACTAACGCACGGTCCTGGTGATGACAGTGCTCCTCATTAAAATGAAATAATATTAATAAGAAAAAAAATCCTTTTATCATGATTTTTCTTGTTCCTCATGACTGAGGGTCGCGATAGAATGAAGTAACTACTTACTTAGTAGGACAATTCAATCTGCTTTTAGAACACATTATATTGGGCACCGTAGGTACTGGAAATAAAACTTAAACCAGATAGATAGTAAGGGTGGTGCTTCTGTGGGATTATAGCTAATTACTTTTGTACATGGATTGATAATACATAATATGATTTGTATTTGGACTCTGTGTGCCCGCTATGGGAAGTAAGATTACCAAAATACTGATTACTAAAATCATTTATTACTTAGTGTTTATTCCGATCGAGTTTTTAAAATGTGCAGTTATATTCGAGGAAGGTACCTCCATATAACGTACTGTGTGTATATTGGAGTCACTTCTACGATATCTAAACTCCTCTTTAGTACATATTACATTTACATATCCATTATATAGGGAAGTATGCTAATGTATATAACTAAACAAAAGGTTAACCTGGTTAAATTAGTAAGGGTAAATTTAAAACCATTACTAATTTAAAAGACCTTCAGAATACTTTGTAAATAAAATAAAAAGTTTTTTTACCTTGCTGTAATGTAGAATGCCATTTTTTATTAGTTCAAGAAGTAACAAATTTTACTCTTACTGAGTTGTGTCACGAAATACATAATAGTACAAGTGTTATGTAGGTACAATAACTACTTAAAAGAAAGAAAACTTTTTGCAAATTGATGATTAAATTATTGGATATCATAATAGTTTATGACATGTGTCACTGAAATATGCTTTTTCTGTCACTGTGTTACACTAATTGAAGCACTGGGTGCACCCCAAAGTTATCTCAGGGCAAATTTTTATTGAAACGTCTAATCCATGCAATTAATGCTGCCCATAGCCATAGCGTCGCCGCGCGTGATTTTTTAATTAATATGGTATAAAAATTATAAAAGTATTTCAAGCATTACAAATGGTATGAGAAAGATATAACATTCAATTTAGTATTTAGTAATATATATATACATATTTACAGAAACGATTACTTCAATTTTCTATTTTAATGATGAGCCTTTTATAGCGTTTTGATGACTTTTTGTTGATTGTTGTTAGTAGGTATTTTTCTAAACTAAGTTTGTATTGGAGACAAATATTGAAATGCTTACACGTAACTAATGATTCTAAGACTTAAGTAAATAAAATAAGTTGCAATAGCTAATGATAAAAAAAAAATATTTCTAAGTTTGCAATCTTTATAATTCGGTGCAATGAAATATTAACCCCTTAGCAATTTATTTAAGGTATACATCCATTTTTAATTTCTAAAGTATCTTGTAATTATATTAATCTATCGTTAAACAAGCTTTTGCTCGTGTTTATAACGTGCTCGGATGAAATGCCATACGACTATATTTTTATTGATGTAAACAGAGTTGAATTGAATTGTAAAATTTTAATGTTAATTAAATTAAGTTAAGTAATCTAATTACGTTAATTGTAGACAAATAAATGTCACTTTATATACATACCCTTTC
Source organism: Agriphila tristella (assembly GCA_928269145.1). Classification (NCBI taxonomy): domain Eukaryota; kingdom Metazoa; phylum Arthropoda; class Insecta; order Lepidoptera; family Crambidae; genus Agriphila; species Agriphila tristella. Next base: position 18,244,880 of record OV743439.1, on the reverse strand, counting down.
TCTAACGGGATGTTTTCTGAATACCTACTTATGTATAAATAAAAACGTAATTACGTTTTGTGTCATGCAATAAATATTTGTAATGTAATTAAATAATAATTATGACTTTCGCAAAAATGCGAAATATTTTGTTGGAAGGCTGCTATTTTTCTTCTAATAAAATGATGTTTTTATTTAATAATATTTTATGACTAATTGAATGGATGTACTCAGAGTTATAAAAGATATTGTTTTACGCGATGGGACTCGCTCTAGCAGGATGGCCGACTGTAAGGTTACTGTATAAATTACTTTAATTATTATTCGTGATGAACCATGTAGTACAACTAAATTTGTGTGTTTATTCCATTAAAAGTACTTAAACGGTAGTTGTAGTAATCGGGTGACTGCAGTCGCCCCTACCACGCCACGCTCGCCCCTACCACGCCACGCATAACGTTTAAATATGCGGTGACGGGGTGGAGACGCGCTCAGTCGTGCTCAAGTCGTCACAGTGAAAGGTTGAACGGTGAAATAAGTGTTTTCAATAAAGTTGTTAAATAAAGTCGTAATACCAGATGACTTTGATGAATTTGTCGCGATACGCTATTCCTGCTGGAGAGATACCACTGCTTAAGGTCAGGTATCAGTGTATTATTGTATTGAATACTGTTTAAACTGGTAATAGTAGTACTTTCCCATGATATCGAGTAATTGTATGCTTGGAATTCTTGTTAAATACCAAAAATTTATACAGAGATACAATTAAAACTAGAACTTTTAATTGCTCATGACGTTTTATTTTAATTCCTTTTACTAGGTCCTTCAGAGCGCCCCAGTAAAAACAATCCTAGGGATTGAGATCCGGAGACCTAAGTGGCCATAATATTGGGCCTAAGCGCCCGATCCAGCGTCGCGGGAAATGTTCGGTCAAGTGCTGCCGTACATCACGGGCGTAGTGAACTGGGCACTAGTCGTTTTGGTTGGTTGGCACCACATTCCTTGCCTGGTTACCAGCGGCACTTCTAACAGTAGCTCGAATAAATCATTTTGGAGAAATTCCAAGTAGATCTCACCATTTAGTTTATTAGCTGGTATTGCATGTGGTCCAATTATTTGCCCATTTATGATGCCCGCCCACAATTTATTTGACTTGTGTTTGTGAGCGATCAATACGAGTGGCATGCGGGTTCTCAACTGCCAAGTGATGCAAATTTGTATTTGTGTAAATTTGTGTAGCTGTCCTTACGGCAGGATGACTCGTCTGTCACAGAATCTTGATTAAATTTGGATTTTTTTACTGGGGCGCTCTGAAGGACCTGGTTTATGCAACTCCCATATCGTCCATACACCAGCTGTAAGAGAGAATCAATTCAGTTCCGAACAAATCAACAATGCGGGTTATGCACGCTGAATCAAAAGATAATTGATCAGAAGGTGCCGAATGTGCATTATAGCCGAAGGCCGCCATTTTGAACACCTGCTGTAATTAAAAACAATGTTTTTTTTTTATTTACATGTTATTTTGTTGTTATTTACCTCCAGACACATAAAAATAAACATGTTTTGCTATTACAACTTTATTTCAAACACTTGCCAAAAATTACCCTTTTGGATTAAAATTGCAATAACAAGAGTTTAAAAGAAAAAGTTATTAACTTTTATACTATTTTAAAATCCTTATGAAATGAAGTACTTTTTAAAATAATTTGCACAGTAATTTTTTTTTTCACCAGGGGTGATCAAAAGTAAAGAAAAAAAAATTCTTGGTAAAAATTTTAAGTCTGGACTTAAATTTTCGGTCTTTAATGGAGGATATCTGTAATTTTCTTGTATCCAATCGATGGCAGGATAATTCAAGATTAAAATAAAAAAACCGTAATCGAAAAAAAATACATTTATAGAAATGGCATGAAAAAACCGATCAAAGGTAGAAATTTTCCAAAATTGCATAAAACATCAAAAAACTCGGAAACCATATGTTGCCGACCAGCACGAGCTACTTACAGCCTTTTTGGTTTTCTCTTTGGTTTACGTTCTAAATTCTAAATTTCAGTGACATATTGTAAAACAAAATGTTTGTATTTGGTTGACAGTAAAACTTGGAACGAGAATAACGTGTTTTAGTGATTTCGAGCCCTATCCTCAACACCATAAGACTTTTACTAAGGTCATATTTTTTTTATTTGTAGATCCCAATGTGGCCTATCGGCAGGTAAAGGGTTATCCATGACTTCCCGGACACCCTGTATTTTATAATCATACATAATAATTAGTCTAAATAAATTTTGAAAAGGCGCATTAGTTTCACAGTTTCATTTTATTATGCTTTTAAATTTAGTCACACAACGGAGCCAGTTTCGCCACAGAGTTAGTTTTGTTTCAATATTATCGCGAAAATACCTTAAATTCCAAGTTCCTTTTTAGTTTTATTTATAATTAATTATAATTATGACCTATTAAATTATAGTGAAATTTAAAAAAAAAACATATAAAATTAAATAAAATTTTAAAGTGGGGTACTTACTTTTACTTTTTTTTTAATTGAAGACTGCTCAAAACACACCGAGTTTCATTTCCCCATTATTTCTGGTGCCAAAACCCGACGGGTCAGCCCGTCCCATTTTCAACCTCAAAGCCCTAAACGAATACATAAAAAAAAACGGCAAAAAATGAAATGAAATGAAACTTTTTTATTAGCACACATCACACAACAATAACATAATATAAAAAACATAAAAATAAATCAGAAAAACATTATTCTAAACAAGTATAGAAAAAAACAAACAAAAATATACAAATCACAGACGATACAAATATTATTACCTACGCTAAATTGTGCGACGGGCCAATCAGGACCCTGCCTCAGCTTAAGCTGTTACGACATGAGATCGTCACACCACAACAGCGCTGGTATTCTGACAGGGCCTGTTCGAGAAATGTTTATCGTACACATATTCAGAAATAATAATAATGATATATAGTAATAATAATGATATATCATATCAGAATAATAATATAAATAAAAATAAATAAATACATCACCGTGCTATGCAGTATCCGAACAGACAAGTAAGTCATAGATAATAGGCTTATGTCACGATATCTGTCTGTACTGTACTGTCACTTTTGACATATCCTAAACTGAAAAAAATGACAACGTCACGCACGACCGACCATGAGGTGCCACGTTGGTGCCTATGCCACGTAGTTAAATAAAAGCCACGTTGGCTATCCGATTTTTAAGGACGGAAGGTCATTTAAAGAATGGAGAAAAGGAAAATAACATCTTGGCGTCCGCAGCGAATCCAATGCTTTCAACACGACGTGAAGAACCTATTCGTAAGTAGACAAGAGGATAGTATTTTGTTTTAAAGAAGTGTAATCTGGAGCGATAGTAAATATTTCTTGAGGCATCTTTTGAATGTGTTTATTGATTTAAGGTCACGCACCACCGGCGGCGGAAGATCGTTCCAGCAACGCGTGGCTGCGAACCTGAAGGACCCACGAAAAGCCAAAGTACCGCGATTACTTGGTGTCGCAAAGATGTTTCTGCAAGTTCTTATCGGATTGCCAGTATAACTTTGGGCCCAAGTGAGTTTCTTAAGTAAATATATTGGTTTTCCTGATTTGAGGACACCAAACATTAAGGTGGCAAGATGAAGCTTTCTACGGGCCTCCATTTTCAATATGTTAGCACTATTAAGGAATGGGGTCACATGAGTCCGAGGTGGCACATAGAAACAAAAGCGTGCACAAGCATTTTGCACGCGTTGAACAAGCTTAGATGTCCTGGCTAGAAGACGTGGACCATAAACGGTGTCACAATAATTGAGTTTTGAGAGTATGAGCGATTCACAGAGTGTTATTCGAAGCTGCTCATGTAAATATGGACGTATTCTATAAAGTAGTTTGAGGCGGTAGAAACAGCTGCGAACACACTCAGTGATGTGGTCCTCAAAGTTTAAGTGACTGTCTAGAGTTAGTCCTAGATTCCTACACTTGTCCACGCGAATAATGCCTTCGCCATTCAATTGAATGTTTAGGCTCATGTCATCCAATTTTTTAAGTTTATTTTTAGAACCTATCAGCATAAATTTAGACTTTTTTGGGTTAAGGATTAGGCAGTTACACTCACACCAAGTTGCTAATCTTGACAAATCACTATTAATTTTTGCTACAGCATTGTCCAAATCATCAGGGTTAAAAGACAAATATAGTTGTAGGTCATCTGCATACAAATGGCGGTTGCAGTGTTGAATGTTATTGATCATGTCTGCACTGTACAAAATATAAAGAATGGGACCAAGTATGGACCCCTGTGGAACCCCACGCATTATAGAAAGAAGAGATGAGTCTGATCTGACACCATGTGTATCTCGAAGTTGCACATACTGTTGCCTTTGTGTTAAATAACTTTCGAACCATTTTACTGTGGCTGTGTCCGCTCCATAGTAGGAGAGCTTGGACAACAGTAATGTGGGATTTAAAGTTTCGAAAGCGCGTGAGAAGTCCAAGAGCACAAGAATACTAACATTTCCTTGATCCTGAGCTGCAAGGATGTTGTCAACTACATCAGCCAATGCCGTAGCAGTACTGTGACCCTTGCGAAAGCCCGACTGATAACAAGGCAACATCTTGTTTTCTTCCAGATATTGAGTCAATTGATCACAGACCACCCGTTCCAAGACCTTGGACAAACATGGCAGGATGCTTATGGGACGAAGATCCTGAAGAGCTGATGGTGAACTGACTTTAGGCAAAGGCTTAATGACCGCTGTCTTCCAGGTGTCTGGGAAGGTACATTCTGCTATTGACCTATTGATTATAACGGTGATGGCATACAGAGTATACGGCAGTGTCAATAGTAACATATCTAGAGAAATACCATCACAGCCCTGAGCGTTCGATTTGAGGCTTCTGATGATTTTAAGCACCCTATCTTCACTAACAGGCTTCAGTGAAAGTGTAGACGAGCCATGTCTAAAATGCTCGAAATACATAAGCTGGGAAATTGAGACATTGTTGTGACCAGGTGCGCTAAGGAAATGAGCATTGATGGTGTCAGGGTTGTCAAAACATGGAGGGAGTTCAGATGGTTTGCCATCGGCCAACACAGTGTTTCTTAAGTTTTGCCACAGCCGTTTAGGATTATTTCTATTAGAGTTGATGTGCAAGTTAAAGTAACACCTCTTTTCATTTACAATGGCTTTTTCTACAAGGCCCTTCATTTCTAAATAAGAAGTTTTATGCGAATCAGTCTTATTTGTTCTGTAGCTTTGTAAATATGTGTCCCTTACATGCATCATGGATTTCACAGTGTCTGTGATCCAGGGGTGAGGAGGGTGCTTAAATTTACGTTTTTTGATTGGAGCATGCAAATTAAATAGATTTGTTAAACAAGAAGTAAAATTTTTTACTAACAAGTTAACAGTATTTGCTTTATTAAAATGGCTCCAGTCAATTTGTTCGAGATCAGTTTCCCATTTGACTCTGAATGATGTCCTTCAAAGGCCTATATTCAACCCACTGAGGACAAACCTTCTCTTTTTTAATTTTAAAATCTGCTACGACCATAGCATGACCTCTGAGATCAGGGCAGATTCTAACGGTGACTTTTGATGCTCGTGTGTCAGTGGCAATAATATCTAATAAACTTTGACTGTGATCCGTAAAATGAGTTGGTTCAGTTACTAACTGATTCAGGTTCATGGACTCGAAGAATTGTAGTAGTAATCGTTGCCCACTACCCCTGCCGTCAACAAGGAGGTCTATGTTAAAGTCTCCCAATAAGATAAGCCCGTCACATCTAGTGAAAGAGGAGATGGAGTCAGTTATGGCGTCCAGAAAGAGGTTAACATCCAGCCATTGTGGTCTATAAGCCGTGCCTATTATTATAACTTTGTTTAGCAAGCGAACACTCAACCACATTTGCTCTACTGATGGTGAAATGGGGTGAGGGCACGTACGCACATTTATGCCCTTACGAACATAGAACCCCACTCCACCACCCCGCCCACCTCGAATGTTGTTCGGTCGTGGTAAATGCCGCAGACTATAACCGGCTAATCTAGGTGCTTTGTCATCCTCTGCCGACCTTAACCAAGTCTCATTTATGGCCATGATATCTGGGTTTAGCTCCTCCATTGCCACCAGGAAATCCTCATGCTTTGTAGAGAGAGAGCCGGCATTAAAAATACCAACTTTAATGTTCCTATGATTATTCATTTGTTACTATTAATTTCAATGTATACTGCTGATATATAGTCTTAGATAAAAATAAAGTTTATAAAATAAAATAAATTATGTAATACAGGTGTGAATATGAGAAATTGTACATAGAATTTTGTATGCCGTCAATTGAAAATATAAGTAAACGATGAGAATTGCCAATTATTGTGAAATTTATAAGAATATTGGATTTTAAAACTAAAATGATGTTTAACTTTAAAAAAGTAGTTTTTAAAATAAATTTTATAGTAAAAAGGTACAGTATTTTTAAATTTACTGATGGCCCCCCACACAAGGAAAATGTGATAAGTACACAAAACAGCTCATTGACAATGTAAAATACACTTAAAAGCGAGGATAGTACGATAATGATAGGTACAGACATAATGTTTTGATTTAAGATATACACAAAGAAAAAAAGAAGGGAATGAAAAGTTAAAAATAATTTCCAGGTTAGTTCGAGTCATGCCGATTGAGAACCAAGAACACGCGCCAAGTCTTCTTCAGAGCGAAGCCGAAAGACTGGTTTACCATCACTTTGGCGAACGAAAATACGGCCCTGTTTCGTCCAGGAGTATCGCCAATTCAGCCTGCGGCACTCCGTACGAGCCTGGTTGAAAAGCAGACGGTTCACTCGAGTCAGCCGCTCGTTGACGTAAATGCGTCCCCCCTGAGGAGATTTTAAGTTTCGGCGGACGCGAGCGGCGCGCAGTACCTCGTCCCGCAGGTGGCGGCGCGTCAGTCGCACCACGATGCGGCGCGCGCGGCCACCCTCAGCAGGGGGCGCGCCCACGCGCTCCGCGAACACCACGTCGCGATCGTCCAACGTGACGCCCAGTTGGGCGGCCAGTACGGTGACGGTGTGCGTCACGTTCTCCCCTTTCTCCTCGGGAACGTGGCCGATGTCGAGATCAGCCAGTAGCGCCTCTTGGTCTCGTTCATTTAACTCGAGGCTCAGTGCAGCAACCGTACGCTCCAGCTCTGGTATGCGTCCAGGTCCATCTTCAGTCCTGCGGCCCTCGAGCGCCTCCAGTCGCTGCTCCATGCCGCTCAGTCTCCTGTCCATGTCGTCCAGCCGCTCCGTCAAGGTTGTAATCGACTGCCTCAGCAACATAGTCTCGTTTCTAAACTCGCGCATTTCGGCCATGCACTCGGCGAACACCCGACGAAACTCCAACATATCATTTGGTGGAAAACGGCCAGTATCTTCGGCTCCAGGGCTGTCCCCAAGGGAAGATACGGCATCAGTGTACGCCGCTAGTGGGGAGTTGGCAGCTGAGGGCCCACCTGGTGTTTGGCTGTTATCTCCCTTCCGTGCTCCCTGCTTACAAGTCGGACAAACCCAGTCCTTGCTGATTTGGGCTTTGTCTGTCTGAGCCAGGCACGCCTTGTGGTATTTCAACGGGCATGAACTACAAGTAGCGGCACCTGCCGCCGCCAAGAACTTTCCGCATGCACCGCACTGTGGCATGGCTCCTACCGCTGTCGCAGTAACTTGAGAGTTGAAGTATCGCCGATGCTAGATGTCGCTGCGCTGTGCTTGTTGTATTGTGTTGGTGTAATTTCAATGGCCACAATATAGATGGCGCTAGATGGCGAAGATTTAAAAACTGTTATGTGGGTTTGAGTATGATTTTCAATTTTTAAATTACCCTCTCAGTAACAATCTGTTACTAATTGCTTAAGCAAAACACCAAAAAACACCACAATCCGATCGAAAATCAGCGCACCCACAATTAGGGCATGGATACCGGTATACCGAAATACCGGTATACCGGTAATTTTTTTCGGTATTTTGATACCGGTATTTGAGAGTGAAATACCGGTATTTCGGTATTTCGAAAAAAGCTGTATATTTTTGCAAGGGTGTTTAAATACAATGCAGAACGTTCAATTTCTATGGTTCACAGTGTTGTCCATACTGCAGATGAGTTTACGATATGAAAACTCAACGAATCACGAATAATCATGATTATAGAAAAAATCACCACTAAATCAACTACGCAAAACACTGCATGCATATAGCTTATCTAGATGGTATTTGATGATATTCCTTTTAGTTGTTAGTTTAATGTTTTCATCATCATCATATCAGCCGCACGAAGACCACTGCTGGTCTTATTCAAGGATCTCCGCCTCCCTCAAGGATCTCCAAGACGATCGGTTCTGCGCTGCCCGCATCCAGAGGTTTCCTGCAACCTTCACCAGATCGTCGATCCACTTTGTCGGGGAACGTCGTCCGGTGCGCGGTCACCAGTCCAGAACCTTTCCGCTTAAACGGCCATCGATTCTTCTCGCTATGTGTCCCACCCACTGCCACTTCAGCTGAGCAATTCTTCGAGCGATGTCGGTTACTTTAGTTCTCCTACGCATCTCCTCATTTCTGATTCGATCACACAGGGAAACGCGGAGCATGGCTCTCTCCAATGCATGCTGGGACCTGGGTGACCTTGAGACCCCCTTTTTATGAGACCCATAGTTAACGCCCACTAACCGGAAATGATATTTTAATATAGATAAATTATCTTTATATATAGACTTTCGTCTCGAGACACTGAGGTAAGTCGGATGCGAAGATTTTTCGAAGCATCCTGAATGCTGCCCAGCCGAGTAGGATTCGACGAGAAATCTCTTTCTTGAAGTTGGACTTGCCTAACTGGACTACCTGTCCTTACCTAGGACGTAATGATCAACAACTTCAAGTGTAGTGTTCCCAACATGAACTGGAGTGGGCACAACATGGGCATACGACACGATTTTCGTCTTATCCATGTTCATCCTGAGATCCACTCTTTGAATACGGAGATCTTCGAGGTTGTATTCAGGTCTTCCAAGGTCATAGCCATAAGAACAATATCATCGGCAAAACGAAGGTGTGTTACGTACTAGCCAGCCTTAACTGGACACTGAAAACTAAACAGACACCTGTTTCATATGAAATTGAGTGATACTGACGTCTGCTGATATTGTAATGAGGAGCAGGAAACACCCAAGCACCTCTTATGTGGCTGTGGACCTCTAATCCACAGGCGTAGCATCCATCTGGGACGACACATAATCGACCCAGAGGAAATTAAAACTCTTAAAACCAGGAAGATTCTCGACTTCTTGGAAGCCGCTGGGCTCAACTTGAGCTGCATAGCCCCTAACACTCAAATAATAGTTACTGGTCATTAATATTGATACCAAGTCCATTCCAGTATATGAGTTTAAAGATGTCCTCCAACGCAGCTGTGAACAGTTTCGGAGAAATAATGTCTCCCTGTCTCACACTTCGCTGCAGTTGGATTTGTGGTATAGAACTCTATACTATGGTACTTTAAAGCCTTTTCGAAACCCGGCTTGTTTGGGAGGTTGGAAGTCGTCAAACCTGCGAGCGTGACGGACGATTCGTAAGGACATGGCTCAGAAGTGAGACGGGTCTAGTTTTTTAAAAGGGGCTTCTTCCCATTTTTAAAGAACAAAATACTTTACTTGAGTTATATTGCGCCAGAAAACACGATCTAGCTACTGAATCTACCACCAGTTCACAAATTAGGCGGCCTCTCAGAGAAAGAACTGGCGGAAAAAAACTCAGAGAGGTTATGTCGACCTCCCTTTTGATCCCTATCTACAAAACAAACTAACTGTATCTTTAGATCCTGCAGTGTGTGATTTGGGATGGGATTTTAGTTGATGAATTATAGGGTCCCAAGACTCCCAAGCTGGTGGTACTCTCCAACCATCTTCTTTATGGAAATTTTGATATTTGTAGAATTCAATAATAATTGAATCAAATAACGTATTTTCTTTAGTATTCTTAATTACCTAGGTATTATTTTAATAACTCATTTTGTGGAGTTTCTGCCATAAAATATAGCGTAGAAAATTGCTTTAATCACTCTCCACAAACAAGACTTACTAATCGTTCTTAGAACCATTTAAAAAGTATGTAACTAGCAGTTTTTAAAAAAATACCGAAAAAATACCGAAATACCGGTATACCGGTAATTGAAATTTCAATACCGGTATCAATACCGGTATGAAAATCATTCCGGTATTCCATGCCCTACCCACAATTGACCAGCTGCACTAACACTTCACGATGCTTTATGAAACGGTTTTAGTACTCGTAGTGGTATTTAAAATGATAAATTGTAATTAAAAGGCGCACAGAATGTTGACCAAACGTAGTACGAAACGTCTCCCCATCAATCACGTTTGTTGTATGAGAGCCCCCATTAAATATTTATTTTATTAAATTTTTAGTATTTGTTGTTATAGCGGCAACAGAAATACATCTTCTGTGAACATTTCTGTCTAGCTATCACGGTTCATGAGATACAGCCTGATGACAGACAGACAGACGGACAGCGGAAGCTTAGTAATAGGGTCCTGTTTTTACCCTTTGGATATGGAACCCTAAAAAGCACACAAAAGGTGACATAAATCTTGAAGAATTGAAGTAGGTAGTAAGTAACTGTTGAGAGGAAATTTTACTAAATACCTAGTTATTACTTGAAGTTTTCTGTACATATGAGCATAAAAAAAAAAGTAAAAGTAAGTACCCCACTTTAAAATTTTATTTTATTTTATATGTTTTTTTTTATTTCACTATAATTTAATAGGTCATAATTATAATTAATTATAAATAAAACTAAAAAGGAACTTGGAATTCAAGGTATTTTTGCGATAATATTGAAACAAAACTGACTTTGTGGCGAAACTGGCTCCGTTGTGTGACTAAATTTAAAAGCATAATAAAATGAAACTGTGAAACTAATGCGCCTTTTCAAAATTTATTTAGACTAATTATTATGTATGATTATAAAATACAGGGTGTCCGGGAAGTCATGGATAACCCTTTACCTGCCGATAGGCCACATTGGGATCTACAAATAAAAAAAATATGACCTCAGTAAAAGTCTTATAGTGTTGAGGATAGGGCTCGAAATCACTAAAACACGTTATTCTCGTTCCAAGTTTTACTGTCAACCAAATACAAACATTTTGTTTTACAATATGTCACTGAAATTTAGAATTTAGAACGTAAACCAAAGAGAAAACCAAAAAGGCTGTAAGTAGCTCGTGCTGGTCGGCAACATATGGTTTCCGAGTTTTTTGATGTTTTATGCAATTTTAGAAAATTTCTACCTTTGATCGGTTTTTTTCATGCCATTTCTATATTTTTTTTTTTTTCGATTACGGTTTTTTTTATTTTAATCTTGAATTATCCTGCTATCGATTGGATACAAGAAAGTTACAGATATCCTCCATTAAAGACCGAAAATTTAAGTCCAGACTTAAAATTTTTACCAAGAATTTTTTTTTCTTTACTTTTGATCACCCCTGGTGAAAAAAAAAATTACTGTGCAAAATTTTTTTTTTTAAAAGTACTTCATTCCATAAGGATTTTAAAATAGTATAAAAGTTAATAACTTTTTCTTTTAAACTCTTGTTATTGCAATTTTAATCCAAAAGGGTAATTTATGGCAAGTGTTTGAAATAAAGTTGTAATAGCAAAACATGTTTATTTTTATGTGTCTGGAGGTAAATAACAACAAAATAACATGTAAATAAAAAAAATTCATTGTTTTTAATTACAGCAGGTGTTGGGCGGGGTTGGGTGTGGTCTCATGGGTTTAGTCCCATGGCCCTGATCGCCGAGAGCAGACCCAACCCTAGTCTGCCCTTCTGTCCGGAGAGCAGACATGGCGAAGGGTCATGGGAGGAGCGCAACAGTCGCTGATCCCCATGGCATGTCTAGCTGATTATCCTTCTCGAGGTTGCTGCCTGTTATTGGTCTGGTTCCCTCTGAAACAGACGTAACCAAAACGGCTAGACGCAATTCTTTTCCTGACCTTTCCCATCCTTCCATCCTATTTTACACCTTACTGCGAGTACTATGTGGTTGGTACTTGCGGCCTCATCATCAAACATGACTGATGGTGAGGGGGAGGGGAACAACCACCCGCGTGTTTGTGCCGTGCGCGGGGACCCGTACGGGGGGATGAAGGTGTCCTGGTGATTGAGTCGATGGAGTGTAGGCTGTTTAAACACTCCTGAGACAACACATCACTTTGGCCCGGATTTCCTCTTACACGGGAGGCCTAGGACTAGCCATCCTAGGTCAATCGGCTGGGACATCTCGTCAGAGGGCTGTCAGGCGAGAGTCCTGATATGGTAGGGGTAGACGACGGGCGGGACGACTTTGTCTTCCTGCTCTGTTCAGCCTGCCTCCTGCTATATTGGGACTCTATATCTTTGTTGTATTTCTGGCGTTTGTGTGCCATTTGCCGCAACGTCCCCACTTGAGGGCTCCATGGAGGGTGGAAAGCAACAAAGACGAATCTACTAACAACATACATGGCATCTAAAAACAAAAAACAAAAAGATACCCAACAAACCAAGGCTGCACCCCAAGGTGAAAACCAAGGCGGCGCGCCCAGCACCCAGGCTGCACCTCAGGTGAATAACCAGAGTGGCGCGCCACACAACACACCGGCAGCTCCTCAGGTGCACAACCCGAGTGTAGCGCCACAAAACACACCGGCAGCTCCTCGGGTGAACAACCCAAGTGTAGCGCCGCCAGCTAGTCACAGTTTGGACCTCTCCTCTCTGAAGGCAGCAATGCCAACGACCTCTGAACCCCAACAGGAGGAATCCGGTTGGAACGAAGTAGTCGTTAAGAAGAAGAAGCCCAAACAACCACCCAACCAACCACCCAACCCGCCTGGCCAGTCACGCAACGCCAAACGGCTGGAGGCCCGGAGGGAAGCGAGGAAGGCGCGGCGACAGGCTGCAGATGGTAGTAGGCTGCGTGAAGCGGCCGAGGGGGCTGCAAAGCCCCACGACGCCCCCCACAGTGATGCGCCGACTCCTCATGTGGACAATAGTCCTGCTGAGGAGAAAGCTACTCCTGAAGGGGCACCATCTGTTGCCTCGAAGCCAGCTGCCGCCAGCGCACCTGAGCGACGCAGACCCGCCAGGCGAGGTCACCGGGGGAAAGGGAATACCGTTACGCCCGCCAAGCCCGTAAAAAGGAATCGCCCCGACGATTCCTTTACTCCGCAAGGAGGGGGCAAGCGCAGCAAACCCCATCCCACCACTACCAGCTCCATCGCATATGCCGACGCTCTGAAATCCGATCTTAGCGTCGCGATCATGCTGGAGCCATATTATGACCTTACCAAGGAGCAGGCTGAGGTCATCAAGGGGCAGGTGGATGGTTTGCTGGACGACGAGATTTTTTCTCCGAGACCATCAAGCCATCCATATGTCGCACCAGCTTTTAAGGCAAACGCCTTCTATAGTGACGGCGTCCTTAAATTCTGGTGCAAGGATGACCTCTCGCTCCAGTGGCTCCATCGCACTACTGCGAGAATCGGATCACCACGTCCTGGCACCAAACTGGTTGTCAAGCGACAACTAGAGATCCCCAAGCGCGTAAAAACGGGGCTCTTGGTGCCACAGTACGGACCACACGACACCTTAGACCGGGTACGCATGCGCCTCACGTGCCAGAACACCCATCTTAACGTCTCCAACTGGGCCGTCTACCACGCCGAGGAACAGGAGGACAAACAATGCCTGTTCCTCGTGCTTGGTGTCCCAGAGGAAGACGTTGAGATACTCAAGGCAAGCGAGCGTAGAGTTTACTACAAACTGGGTAACATCTACGCCCGCTTCTTTGATAACACGAGTACGCCCCCGCCGAACTCCGATGCACCCGGGGAGGTCACTAGTGACCTAGGCAGCGGCACAGCACATCACACCGCACAAGCAAACACCCCGCAACCACCACCACAAACCACCGACATCGCTGATCCGCCCAAAGGGGACCCCAGGGCAGTCCCCCCGGAGGAGGGGATGGGGGATGCCCCTATGGATGACGAGGACGAGAGCGGAGACAGCGACGTAGACGAGGAGGCCTTGCTAGACAGCGACCATGGCGCTGCCAGCACCCCCCAGCAATAACCTCCTCGTCCTCCAAACCAACCTCCAGCACAGCCAGACTGCAACGGCTAACCTACGCAGGATGCTGGAGGTCAATCCCAAGACCGTAGCCCTAATCCAGGAGCCGTGGATTAGGAAGGGCAGAATATGCGGTCTAGGCAACATCGGAGGTAAGCTACTCCTAGACACCACCGCTGACAACCCGCGTACATGTATCTTCACACCTAAACACGCAAACACAACCTTAATGACCGAGTTCTGTTCCAGAGACCTAACCACCATCAGGCTTCGAAATGACCCCTCCCCAGGCCTGCCTGACGTGGTGATTGCGTCCGCCTACCTGCCGGGCGACGCGGATATCCCCACCCCTGAACTGGCCGCGCTGGTGCAACACTGCGAGCGCGAGGGACTGGAGCTGATCATATCAGTTGACTCCAACGCACACCATGTGCTATGGGGCAGCAAGGAAAACAACACGCGAGGTGAGGATTTCGTTTCTTTTCTACTCGCGACTAATATGAACCTAATCAACAGGGGCTCTGAACCGACTTTCGTAACATCACGAGCCCAGACAATCATTGACCTTACTCTGGCGAGCGAGCACGCGTCTCATCACATCTCCGATTGGCATGTATCTGACGAGGCGTCGTGCAACAACAACAACACTAACCACTAGCTTTGAAGAAACATGCCCACTTTCTACTCCCAGCTCCCGGCCAGGCAACAAGTGTCACTGGTGGGGACCTGACTTGGAGAAACTACGCCGCAAGGTAAGAAAGTTGTTCAACAAAGCAAAGAACTCGAGGGAACCGCACCATTGGGACGCATATAAACAAGCCCAATATGACTACAGGAAGCGTATTCGCCTCAAGAAAAGAGAATGCTGGAGACGCTACTGCACCAACATTGAAACCAACAACGAGGCTAACAGAGTGAAAAACATCCTGTGCAGCGAACCAACACACAATCTTGGTTTCCTGAAAAAGCCTGACGGAACATATACCAAAACAGATCATGATACCTCAGAACTGTTAATGACCACTCACTTCCCCGGATGCCGCATAACGGAAAGTCGAACATGGGAAGGAAAAGATGAGTACCTACCTGCTGAAACCGACTGGACTACCGCCCACAAGGTTGTCAACCCGGAGAAAGTAAGATGGGCAATCAACAGCTTCCTCCCATTCAAATCAGCGGGACTAGATGGAATTTTTCCAGGGCTGATGAGGTGGAGCGACGGTGGTCTTATTGACCACCTCGTAGCCATCTACAGAAGCTGCCTAGCACACCGCTATATTCCCATGAAATGGAGGGAAGTCAAAGTAGTCTTTATTCCTAAACCCGGCAAAGGAGACTACACTCAACCTAAATCATTCAGACCAATTAGCCTCACATCATTCCTTTTAAAGGTGCTGGAGAGACTAATAGACAAGGAGATAAGGAGCACTGCTTTAGTCAGGAACCCCTTAAATCCAAACCAACATGCCTACTCTGCAGGCAAATCAACAGAGTCTGCCCTACATAAGGTGGTTTCTTATATAGAAGGCAATCTCAAACACCAAATATCAACACTAGGCACCTTCATCGACATTGAAGGAGCCTTTGACAAAACCAATTTTACCAGCATAAGCCAGGCCCTCTCTAAACATGGTGTAGATCCCACTATTGCCGGGTGGATTGACAGCATGTTAAGAGATAGAGCCATACAATTTACTGTGAATGGTACTACCAGAGGGGTAGTAGCTAAAGGATGTCCCCAAGGGGGTGTCCTCTCACCTCTCTTATGGAACATTGTGGTGAACGAGCTGATTAGTTGGCTCAACGACCGCAACTTCCTCACAGTAGGCTATGCAGACGACCTGACCATACTCATCAGCGGACGAGTTGAGAGTGTGATATGTGACCGAATGAGGTCCGCATTGAAGGTCGTCGAACAGTGGTGCAATAAACACAATCTAACAGTGAACCCAACAAAGACGGAGTTGATCATGTTCACAAACAAACGAAGTCTAGGCAATCTTAAACTACCTAAACTTTTTAACACCAGTCTGTCCCTTAGCAAGGAAGTCAAGTATCTAGGAGTGATACTAGACAACAAACTCCTCTGGAATAGACATCTCGAAGGGAAACTAAACAAAGCCACCATCATCTTTTGCCAATGTAAAAGACTACTCGGCAAAAGCTGGGGGCTATCACCGAAAATAACAATGTGGCTGTATAAAACCGTGATACGTCCCAAAATCACATACGGAGCCGTTGCCTGGTGGTCCAAAACAGAGCAAAGCACCGTTATCAACAAGCTGCAGAAATTCCAAAGATTGGCATGTTCTGCGATAACCGGCTGCATGCGAACTACCCCCACAGCCGCCCTAGAAGTAGCCCTGGACCTGTTTATACAACAGGAAGCCTCCATGGCTGCTATAAGGCTTAAACACCTGGGTCTGTGGTACAACCGAGAGGGTCCTCATTCCACATTGTGGAATAATCTAGTGAAACACGAGCCACTAATCGCTGCCCCATGCGATAGGATCCCAAAACAATACATTTTCGAAAAGAAATACCAGATACAGTTATTTGAAAGTGACCGAGATTACTCCGGCATACATGAAGTCCGAATTTATACGGACGGCTCCAAGATGGGGACTGGCACTGGTGCTGGAGTATTCTCACAAGACCTAAACATCAAAATATCACAAGCATTAGGCCAACACAGTTCGATATTTCAATGCAAATGTGTTGCAATAATAAATGCCGCTACCACGGCCCTGTCTAGAGGTATGAAGGAAATAAACATCCGCATACTGACCGACAGCATGGCCGTTCTAACAGCACTGGAGGCCAACACGATCAACTCCAGTATCGTATACGAATGCCACCAAGTTTTGGATCGTTTAGCATCCAAAAACAAAGTAATCCTACAATGGATTAAAGGGCATAGTGGATCACACGGGAACGACGCCGCCGATGAGCTGGCTAGAAAGGGATCTTCTACAACAGTGGCAGGACCCATACCCATTCTGCCACTCCCGTTCAGCCAACTGCGCTCATGGGTAAGACTACGTACTCGTGCTGCACATAATACTCGATGGGTAGATCTAACAAGCTGTAGACAGTCCAAGTTGGCGATGACCGCAGTCTCGCCGCGGTTGACCTGTAGACTGCTCAGCCTTAACCGTCCAGACCTCCGAATAGTTGTAGGCACACTTACAGGTCACCTTGCGTTAAACCGACAACTATTCATCATGAATGCGACAGACAGTCCCCTATGTAGAGGATGCCTGGACGCAGAGGAAACAGCCGCCCACGTGATCCTGGAGTGCGTGGGGTTGGCCGCACACCGGGCAGAAATCTTCAAAGACGTGAGGTCGCTCCTAGAAGCCTGTGAACGCCCCAGGAGGCTTCTGCGCTTCTGGAAGGAGCTGGGATGGCTTGACTAGCCACACCAATGCTGTGTTCACGCATAACGGACCAAATAGGAGTCTAAATGCGGAAAAAAGAGCCCATCACCAATACCAATACCAATACCAGCAGGTGTTCAAAATGGCGGCCTTCGGCTATAATGCACATTCGGCACCTTCTGATCAATTATCTTTTGATTCAGCGTGCATAACCCGCATTGTTGATTTGTTCGGCGGCTGAATCGATTCTCTCTTGCAGCTGGTGTATGGACGTTATGGGAGTTGCATAAACCAGGTCCTTCAGAGCGCCCCAGTAAAAACAATCCTAGGGATTGAGATCCGGAGACCTAAGTGGCCATAATATTGGGCCTAAGCGCCCGATCCAGCGTCGCGGGAAATGTTCGGTCAAGTGCTGCCGTACATCACGGGCGTAGTGAACTGGGCACTAGTCGTTTTGGTACCACATTCCTTGCCTGGTTACCAGCGGCACTTCTAACAGTAGCTCGAATAAATCATTTTGGAGAAATTCCAAGTAGATCTCACCATTTAGTGTATTAGCTGGTATTACATGTGGTCCAATTATTTGCCCATTTATGATGCCCGCCCACAATTTATTTGACTTGTGTTTGTGAGCGATCAATACGAGTGGCATGCGGGTTCTCAACTGCCCAGTGATGCAAATTTGTATTTGTGTAAATTTGTGTAGCTGTCCTTACGGCAGGATGACTCGTCTGTCCACAGAATCTTGATTAAATTTGGATTGTTTTTACTGGGGCGCTCTGAAGGACCTGGTTTATGCAACTCCCATAACGTCCATACACCAGCTGTAAGAGAGAATCAATTCAGCCGCCGAACAAATCAGCAATGCGGGTTATGCACGCTGAATCAAAAGATAATTGATCAGAAGGTGGCGAATGTGCATTATAGCCGAAGGCCGCCATTTTGAACACCTGCTGTAATTAAAAACAATGATTTTTTTTTATTTACATGTGATTTTGTTGTTATTTACCTCCAGACACATAAAAATAAACATGTTTTGCTATTACAACTTTATTTCAAACACTTGCCAAAAATTACCCTTTTGGATTAAAATTGCAATAACAAGAGTTTAAAAGAAAAAGTTATTAACTTTTATACTATTTTAAAATCCTTATGAAATGAAGTACTTTTTAAAATAATTTGCACACTCCATGTAGTAATTTTTTTTTTCACCAGGGGTGATCAAAAGTAAAGAAAAAAAATTGTTGGTAAAAATTTTAAGTCTGGACTTAAATTTTCGGTCTTTAATGGAGGATATCTGTAACTTTCTTGTATCCGATAGCAGGATAATTCAAGATTAAAATAAAAAAAACCGTTATCGAAAAAAAAAATTATAGAAATGGCATGAAAAAAACCGATCAAAGGTAGAAATTTTCTAAAATTGCATAAAACATCAAAAAACTCGGAAACCATATGTTGCCGACCAGCACGAGCTACTTACAGCCTTTTGGTTTTCTCTTTGGTTTACGTTCTAAATTCTAAATTTCAGTGACATATTGTAAAACAAAATGTTTGTATTTGGTTGACAGTAAAACTTGGAACGAGAATAACGTGTTTTAGTGATTTCGAGCCCTATCCTCAACACCATAAGACTTTTACTGAGGTCATAATTTTTTTATTTGTAGATCCCAATGTGGCCTATCGGCAGGTAAAGGGTTATCCATGACTTCCCGGACACCCTGTATTTTATAATCATACATAATAATTAGTCTAAATAAATTTTGAAAAGGCGCATTAGTTTCACAGTTTCATTTTATTATGCTTTTAAATTTAGTCACACAACGGAGCCAGTTTCGCCACAAAGTCAGTTTTGTTTCAATATTATCGCGAAAATACCTTGAATTCCAAGTTCCTTTTTAGTTTTATTTATAATTAATTATAATTATGACCTATTAAATTATAGTGAAATTTAAAAAAAAAACATATAAAATAAAATAAAATTTTAAAGTGGGGTACTTACTTTTTTTTTATGCTCATATGTACAGAAAACTTCAAGTAATAACTAGGTATTTAGTAAAATTTCCTCTCAACAGTTACTTACTACCTACTTCAATTCTTCAAGATTTATGTCACCTTTTGTGTGCTTTTTAGGGTTCCATACCCAAAGGGTAAAAACAGGACCCTATTACTAAGCTTCCGCTGTCCGTCTGTCTGTCTGTCATCAGGCTGTATCTCATGAACCGTGATAGCTAGACAGAAATTTTCACAGAAGATGTATTTCTGTTGCCGCTATAACAACAAATACTAAAAATTTAATAAAATAAATATTTAATGGGGGCTCTCATACCACAAACGTGATTTTTTTGCCGTTTTTAGTTAGACAGTTGAAATTTTCACAGATGATGTATTTCTGTTGCTGCTATATCAACAATAACTAAAAACCGAATAAAATAAATATTTAAGGGGGGCTCCCATACAATAAACGTGATTTTTTTCCTTTTTTTTGGTACGGAACCCTTCGTGCGCGAGTCCGACTCGCACTTGGCTGGTTTTTTTATTTACCCACAAAAAGGTACCTACTAAATAGTTCCTTTTTAGGGTTCCGTACCCAAAGGGTAAAAACGAGACCCTATTACTAAGACTCCGCTGTCCGTCTGTCTGTCTGTCTGTCTGTCACCAGGCTATATCCCATGAACCGTGATAGCTAGATAGTTAAAATTTTCACAGATGATGTATTTCTGTTGCCGCTAAAATAATAAATACTAAAAACAATTTAAAATAAATATTTAAGAGGGGCTCCCATACAACAAACGTGTTTTTTCCCGTTTTTGGTACGGAACCTTTCGTGCGCGAGTTCGACTCGCACTTAGCCGGTTTTTAAACTTTGCAAGAGATAGGTACGGTACGAGGTAGGCCAATAAGTACTAGAATATGTCATCTCATCAATCAGTCTATATACCTACGACAATAACAACACAGTAAAATCAAATAAGTACCTATCATATATGCATTCGTATGTGGTTGATTCGTCCAATAGGCAACCGACACGATGTCAGCCAAGTAGCCGCCACGCCACTACCGGCTGCAGCGCGCCCCGGCTCCCCCCCCCCCCCCCCCCCTGTATGTAATATAGATGCTATTGATAAAAACATTTTTATTTTTTATTAAAAACGACACAAAATAGTTAATAGTGTTACGTACGTTAAATGTTATAAACATAGGCGGCGCGCCGGCGGCGGCGGGTGGTTCTCCGCCCCGCACGCACCCATCGCATGCATTCTGCTCCACTACTTGCTTTCGCGTGTTTACAATTAAATTGTAAATTTCTTAAACGTGACATTTACATGTTTAATTTTGATGAAAACATGATCGTAGTACACAAAAACCTATTATTAAACAAAAATTTTACCGTTATGATTTTTAACTACTGAGAATACATTATTATAAAAACGTAAAACACAAATGTTTAATTTTTGACTTAAATGTCTAAAAATACGCATCATAGCTACAAGTAGGGCTGCCATCTCTAAAACCTGCCGCCCAGGACCGGAAGCTTAAAAACCCCGGACTTTGGAGCCTCGACCCCGGACATTTAATTTTTTTTATATTCACTTTTGGCTAGGAAAAATTTTTTTCCGAATACTTGACTGAAAAAAATAATTGAATTTTAAGCTTTTTTTCGCATAAAATAGTGAATTTTACTAGTTATTATGTAGAGCCGGGGTGTCCAACACAATTTTGTGGAGGGCTAGGGTCTAGGTTTAGTAGTTTTGAAACCGTAGCGGGCCAAAATAAATTCCTAAACAGCCAGGGGCGGCCAGCAAATTTTTTGCGGGGTGCGCGGTGCTTATCTATAGCCAAAAAAATGGGCCGCGCAGCGCGATTTTTTGCGGGGTGCGCGGTGCTTGTATATTATAAAAGAGAAAAATAGGCCGCGCAGCGTGATTTTCGCGGGGTGCGCGATGCTTGGTTATCGTAAAAAAGAAAAATGGGCCGCACAGCGCGATTATTTGTGGGGTGCGCGGTGCTTGTTTATAGTAAAACAAAAAAGAGCCGCGCAGCGCGATATTTTGCGGGGTGCGTAGTGAAGTGAGGCGCCCGGTAGCACGTGCGCTGAATGAATATAGTAGGTACTTTTTTGAGTGGAGTTTGATCCATAATCCGGACTTTAATTATAGTCCGGGTTTTCCCCGGACTACAATCAGAACCCCGCCCGGACGCTCCCCGGACGCCCTCCAAACTAGGACAAATCCGGGGAAACCCGGACGGATGGCAGCCCTAGACACAAGCCTCATAGTTACCATTTTGGCTTATCGAGATATTGAGATTAGATGAATACTCTGAAAAAAAACCAACATGCGATTTTGCTTTTAGTTTAATTTTGCTATTAGGTGATGGCATTCGAATGCACCTTAAAATTATACAAACAAGGTATTTGGTTACTTATTTCACTTTTAGGAAAAAGTTAGGTAGTGTACGAAATCTCATGATTTTTATATAAAAGGGGTACCACCCCGGATTTTTTACATCATATGTCTAATTAATATTTGACACTTAATATCAATATCCGATAGAATAATAAAAATTGCGAGTTTATTAATTTTGTCCAGATAAAGCTACTTTTATGCGCCTACACCGGCACCCTGATTATCTAAAAAGAAACTATTTAGCGACCGTGCGTTTGCGTTTGACATACATTGCGACTTTTCTTTGGTATGTTTTTTTTTAACCCAAAAAGAAGTAGCAATGGATCACGATCATCTGTGAACTGCAACCAGTCGCTAGGTGGTTTTTAATTAGATAATCAGCCCGCCGATTTCAAGATACGTGCCTCGCACTGTACCCCCCCACCCCAGACCTATTCAATAAAAAATTGCCAACTCTCAAGTCGTGGGGCGGAAAAAAGCCTTTGTTCGCACAAAATATTACATTCGCAAAATATTACATTCTCAAAATATTATACTTTGTACAATCACAGTCAAAGTAGTTTCTGCTTCTGCAAATGCCAGATTTTAGTAGATATGGAGAAATATTATTTTCAATCACTTTTTGATTTTTTTATATAGGTATATTTGATGTATTTAAATTATATATTTTTATTTGTATGTCACCAAAGTACTAGGGTCACATAAATATGGCGAAGGTTTATTTCTACAATCTTCAATCACTTTTAGATTTTTTTCTTTTTTCCGTAATGCGTCGTCTTCTACAATTTTCTTCCCTTCATTTCCTCACTTTTTTTCCTTTGTAATACGTCACCAAAGTACCAGGGGCCCTATTTTTGAATCGCTCGGCTGGCGTCGAGCGCTCGTTTCTACTGATTTTCGTCCGACATATGACTCTATCTCGAACATTTGAGCCATCGAACGAAAATCAGTAGAAAAGAGCGCTCGACGTCAGCCGAGCAATTCAAAAATAGGGCCCCAGGACCACATAAATAAAAGGTTAAATTCTATATTTTATTTTAACACAAAATTTAAAAATATCAAAATGTTATTTACAGAAGTTAACCCATGCCATATTTATATGATTCTGGTACTTTGATGACGTATTAGGAGGAAGAAAAGAAATTAAACAAAAACACTTAGGTACAGTCAGTGGCACGAATCATGTAAATTTTTCGACGGAGTGGGGTATGTTCGCGCATGTGCTCTTGTGAGCGACCAATAGCGCGCGCCCCTCTCCCGCCGCCCGCGCCCCTCACCGCAACGCATACCCAAAATACGCGTTCCGCGCAATCCCCACCGGCACCCTGATTATCTAAAAAGAAACTATTTAGCGACCGGTTGCATTTGACATCCATTGCCACTTTTCTTTGGTATGTTTTTTTTACCCCAAAGAAAAGTAGCAATGTATTACGTTCATCTGTGAACTGCGACCGGTCGCTAGGCGGTTTCTAATTAGATAATCAGCCCGCCGATTTCATGATTCGTGCCACTGACTGTACCTACTCTATTTTGTTTGTGTTTGATTGTATTTATAATATTTTGAGAATATAATATTTTGCGAATGTAATATTTTGCGAACAAAGGGAAAAAAGTACATATTAGCCGAAAACTTTATTTATCTTTCAAACAAAAATAAAACCATTATTATGAAACGTATTTATTGCTTATAAATACAGAAAATGCGTACCTATCAAGGAGATAGATAAGAGAATCAAAAAATATACAGGTACAAACAAATTATAATCATAGCATTTCTAAAATTGACCTTATCTTACTTAAATCTTATATACAACTTGTAAAAAACATTAATATTTGAAATATTACACATATTAGTTAATTTTCAATGCAGAATATTATTTACAAAAATTCATCACACCAATCTTTTAAACATTGATAACAATCGGCAGACTGTTTGGAATTAGCACTACATGTCTCTTTCATCCACTCCTGGAAAAGTTCTTTATCCTTTTTCAAAACTAAAAACTGACCAAGCACCACGAAGGCCTGAAAATAAAAAATATACAGTTAAATAGCTATTAATAAGAGTGCTATTAGACTATCATAGAAATATGATCATATATGTATGAGTCATTTTTATATGAATAAAATAGGACGGTTTAATAACTACATGTGATGCATTTGTCTATGATCATAGTTATGGGATCCTATTTAACAGCCAGCGTACAAGTAGGATCATATTAGTCGCCTCAAAAAATGGCATCTTTGATAATAATAGTTAAAAACAACCTCATCCGTCCGCGAGATATGTTTTGTAAGAGTTTTTATCCTCCAATCTTTATTCTTCGAGTAAGGTGTTAGGGACTCCTCTTTCTGAATGTCTTGCTACCCATGATCTAACCCAACCAAATACGTCTTTTATCTTTTTGTTTTTTTCTTAACAGTTTTCTTCTTTTTTAATGCTATTAATAAAATTGCACACATAGCAGCGGAAAACATGGCTAAATCTGTACCTACCCATCTTGATTTATGAAGTTTATATGATCATAGGTGGATCATAATAGTGTATTAGTAAAAATGAAGGACAGCATCATTTAACTATGATCATAGAATTTGACAGATATGAAATCATATATAAATGAGATATATATGATAATGTAATAGCGGCCTAAGACCAACCGGTGAATTCTTCCAAATCGATGTCGACAAATACTAGATTCTATAAATGTTAGATGAGCTTATAAAGCCAGATTCTATAATAATACCGGATTCTTCTAATGCCATGGATAAATATAATTTATTACACTGGGTAAATTATACCTATCCATTAATCTTCTTTAAACCGGCTATCTTTCGAACTTTGGTAGGGTCTGCAGGGCTTCACCTTAAAAACAGATAAATCAAGGTAAGGAATTTTAAATTGTACTATTTGCCCAAGTTATTTGGCAGATATAGATGTTCATGTGACATCATGAACATCGATATCATGAATGGCAAACCCCAATTTTGGCTTGATTTATCTGTTTTAATTTGAAGCCCGGCGGACTTGCCGAGGTTGGGCGCATTAGCCAGTATGGCCCATAATCCCATTAATTTGGGAGAAATATTGTTGTTACTTTTACAAGGGGCTTGTCCTCTGATGGTCAAATGTAAGAAACTAATTTATCTGAATTATCAGCATCTCCGAAATGTAAATTATCTATTCAGTTTAGAACGTAGATGAAGCAAATGTTGGTATGATATTTAATTTGCTTCACCTACATTCTAAACTGAATATATTTTTTTAAATATCTTTGAATTAAGCGAATCATTCATACTTCATTCATACAGAGGGAAATAAACAATTTAAATCTTTGGGGATAATAATTATCCCCAAAGATTATTACTATTGCTAATACGATGAAACCTTGTCACATTACCATCCACGTTGACTTCATCCGCAACTAAAAATGGCATGTAACAATAAATTAAGTAATTTAATATATTAATTGAATTATATTTTCAATAAGTTATGGTCTTGGTTAAATAAAAATATTTTTTTTTGTTTTGGAGGTAAAAAAATTGGCCGCTAGGTCCTTTAGCAAGTTGCGAAGATAGGTAGGTAGATATATCATCATCCACAAAATAAACCATATAGACTGAAGTAAATAAGTTACAACTAACTAACCTTATCAAATCCTGCAGTTTCTAGTCTTTTTCCCAAAACTTCACCCACTCCGGCAAGATCCGTGACCGGTTTCTCGCCCATAGGCTCGGCGACAAAATTTCTGTGTTTTTGAGATGTGCTCGACATTTTTACTTCCTATTAAAAAAACACTTGCTGATAACGAGATTTACGGAGATTCCATAGAAATAAACAGAATTATATAGCGCACAATTTGCGGTTGAATAAAAAATGGCGGATTGGTTTGTTTTCGTTAATTTGGTACAAAGTTGGTTGCTTGGCTTGGCTTAGGGATGCTCGGCTCGTCTCGTATATCGATTTAAAAAAAAACAATCGTTATTTGCCCTTGATATATCGAATCAGTCCACTGACCTCGTCGGAGACGCCTACACACGCAGTAAGTAAATACTGAAATCCGTATTTAATCAGGGGCATATTTCACAAAAGATTAGTAAATTAACTACAATAATTTACCATTGTTGTTATTGGGGTAGAATTACGTTTTAGAATTAATAAGATACCTAATTCTACCCCAATTACAACATTGGTAAATTATTGTAGTTAATTACTAATCTTTTGTGAAATATGCCCCTGATTAAATACAGAGGGCCTAGTACGAGTTGTATTTCTCACCTCACTTTGCTAATAGTATCGAGTGAAAGAGAGAAAATCATGCGAGTGAGTGAACGAGTGAAAGAGAGAAGACGATAGTTAACTATTCGCAAAGTGAAGTGAGAGCAAAAAACCAACTCGTACTAGGCCCTCTGAAGGTCAAAACAAATTATCGGACGCGGCTTATGGACGCGGCTTACTGCCGCGGCTGATAGGTATCTGGGACTATGAAAATACAATGAGGTGTGCAAACTATCGGACGTAAGTCGCGGACGTAACCATAGACTAATATGACGTCATCGGACGTCCGATAGCTATCTGGCACGCAGGATGTTATTACCCGGTCAAGGTCCAAACAAATTATCGGACGCGACTTACTGCCGCGGCTGATAAGTGTGCACACTCTCATAACATCCTGCGTGCCAGATAGCTATCGGACGTCCGATGACGTCATATTAGTCTATGGTTACGTCCGCGACCTACTACATCCGATAGTTTGCACACCTCAGATCAGCCGCGGCAGTAAGCCGCGTCCGATAATTTGTTTGGACCTTCACTCACATGCGCGCAAAGGTTCGTACATTGTACGAATGTTTTAAATTTTGTATGGAAAAACATTCGCGAAGTCATTCGCGAAGGTCGTCCTACACATGTATTCGCGAACCTTTGCGCACATGTGAGTGACCGGGGTTAGAGTGTGCACACTTATCAGCCGCGGCAGTAAGCCGCGTCCATAAGCCGCGTCCGATAATTTGTTTCCGCCTTAATGGATTTCATGTATTTAATGTGTGAAGGTCCAAACAAATTATCGGACGCGGCTTATGGACGCGGCTTACTGCCGCGGCTGATAAGTGTGCACACTCTCATAACATCCTGCGTGCCAGATAGCTATCGGACGTCCGATGACGTCATATTAGTCTATGGTTACGTCCGCGACCTACTACATCCGATAGTTTGCACACCTCAGATCAGCCGCGGCAGTAAGCCGCGTCCGATAATTTGTTAGGACCTTCACTAGTCGTCGCCGTCCGATATAATCGAAACATCAGAGGGCCTAGTACGAGTTGGTTTTTTGTTCTCACTTCACTTTGCGAATAGTTAACTATCGTCTTCTCTCTTTCACTCGTTCACTCACTCGCGTGATTTCATCTCTTTCACACCATACTATTTGCAAAGTGAGGTGAGAAACACAACTCATACTAGGCACTCAGAAATCGATATTTATATCGATATATTTTATTCGGTACACAGAAAATCGTTTACTGGCTGGCAAAAACACATTATAATCTATGGTTCGATTACCTTCTTCTTCTTCTATTTTTATTTTGGCAATCTACTTTCTTCTTGGAAGTAATTTTTGCTAGTGTCAAGTGTTTAATAGTTCAGTGGTAGGACGTTTAAGTTTACATTAGAATGCGGGTGCATAGCATTCCAATGTTGCTTGGAGCATTTGGCAACAAGTATATCAAGACAGTTTACTCGGTAAGTTCTGCCGAGGTAGCTACCACTACAATAAAAGTCTCAGCTTCACACAACCAAGATCGCACCTATTTCAGAAGGGGTTTTTGGAAAAACAACCCTAGTCAGATTCAGCAAATTTTTTGCAGGAGAAGAAAAAAACCGTTTATGAAATGATGGACATCGGTTGTTTTAGCCAAAGACATTCGCTGTTCTTTCAATAAATAATCAAGAGTATGCTTGACTTTGGTTCTTTTTCCAAATACGGAACAAACTTCTACAAGGAATATCTACTGCCTGGGGCTGTTTTTCTAGGGTTTAGGCTTCGAGCAACAAAAGGCTTCGTTTGTCACGAAGGGAGAAGCCCTAGCGATATTACTCTATTCAAATTATTCTGGCATTTTTTGCGGGGGGGGGGAAATGCACACAAGTGTAGTTCCGCATACCCACATACAAAAACTACACTGTAATGACGACACTCACACATAAAAAATAAAACAAAACTGCAAAAATTTGTGTACGGATGAGTCACACATCAAAATATGACACGTTTTTGACATAAAGGGCTGGGCTCAACTGTCGATGCAGCAATATCGATACGGAAAAAGGAATAAAGGTTACAAAATCAATCATTTTACGATGGGGTGAATAACAACAAAGAGGTCATTTTTATACGCTCGAGCTTTATACAAAAAGCTCGAGAGTGTAGGTGATTGGGTTGGGACTAATGTGTACCCAGGGAAGTTGGGCTCAGGCTGCTGACACTAAACATCGCTCCATGACAGTACTGCCATCTGCACACCCAACAATTTGAATTTACAACAATCGGTGATCGCTCCCCGTCTTAACGTTGATCACAGTTACATCATTGAAAAATTGTTTTTTTACCATCACCACTCTAAAAAGTGCGTTTAATTCAACGATAAGAGTGAATAATAAGCGATTTTATTCACCGAGTGAATAAAAATAATATGAATTTGGAACAAGCGCGCACCATGAATTAGTACAAAAAAGTACCTATACCTACTGGCTGCTATGGAGCTATTCCATAGAGCCACAATAAAATTAAAAGAAAAAAATATCCCGCCAAATTTAATTAGGTTCTTTTTATTGTCTTATCTTTGGGTTCTTTTTTATTTTTTTTATTTTAGTTTATTTTTCTATCGTTTAGTGGGAGATTGAATGTTCAGTCTTGCATCAGTCCATTCCATCAGTACATACATACATACACTCACGCCTGTTTCCCATGGGGGTAGGCAAGGCAGAGACTATGGATCGCCACCTGCTACGATCCTTGCACACTTCTTTCGCTTCATTCATATCCATCAATCTTTTCATACATGCCCTGCGGTTTTTGTCACTGCGTACACCAGCCTTCAGTCCATCAGTCTGGTACGATATTCAGTCTTGCAAAAATTCAAAGTCTATACAGACTGATGAAATGGACTGATGCTAGACTGATCATGTAATCTCTCTCTTGGCGTGGTTGTTTTATGTCATTGGAAAACTTATAATTTCACTCATGGGTCGGTCATGGGATGGGTGACCAAAAACGTATTATCTCGAGCTCCTCCGTGCCTCGGAAGGCACGTTAAGCCGTTGGTCCCGGCTGCATTTGCAGTAGTTAACACCCATCAATCCGCATTGGGCCCGCGCGATGGGTAATGGCCCATCCTCCCACCCATAAGGAAGGCCTGTGCCCCATCAGTGGGGACATTAATAATGGCTATAAATACTGCTAGGTATTTGTTTTCTCGCAGTCAATGGTAAAAAGTAGAGTACACAACTCGTGAAAAAAAATTTAATCTCGGTCCTTTGTATCCCTCGAACTAAATTCCCTTTTTATTCACTTGTTGTATAATCTACTATTTTACCATCGCCACTCTAAAAAGTGCGTTTAATTCAACCATAAGAGTGAATAATAAGCGATTTTTAGTTATATAGAGCGATGCTGAATCTTCGGCTACTATTCAGCTCTGTGTTATTTGCTTTAATTTGAAATGGTTTATTTAACAGTACTACTTATGGTCAGTATTCAGCTTGGATAAGAATCGCATAAGTCTTTCCTAACTACAACTCGACCAAATTAAAACGGTGTCATGAACTTAGCTGTCATGCAGCTATCATGCGCCTAATTATCTTGCTCGAGAGACGGCCGTTAGTCCCTAGAACTAAATTCCCTTTTTATTCACTTGTTGTATAATCTACTATTTCGACATTTATTTCGCGATATCTGTCGCGCTCACATCAGTGCAGAGCAAATCATGCAAAAATCTCGCAAATGAATTTGGCGCAGAATCAGGGCCAGATTGACCAACACTTTATCGACAAACATTATTTAACGGTAACATCACTAAGTTGCCCATCGGCGAGAACTCGGATTTATCTAGCGACAGATCTGAAATTTGTACGGACGAGCCATGGACTAGCAGACCCGATGTCACTGAACAAATTTGACAACTAATCAAGAATAAAATATACGAATTTAATGTTTAAATGTAAACAAATAGCAATAATACGATAAAAAATTACTTGTATGTGAAATGTAAAACCGTCTTTTTGTATACTTGATGTTCAAGATCTCTTTTAACAGCAAAAAACTCATCAATTCGACATTTTAAACAGAGCAGCGTTCACATGCGCGATTGGACTCGGTCTAGAAAGAAATCCGGGCGCAACTGGTTTTACTAACGCGTATGCCCATTTGGGCTTGTACTTCGGCAGAGGGGAAACGCTTCGTATGGCTTCTCTTTCTGTAGAAGCCCGTCTTACTCTAAGGGTTTAGGGCTTGACTTATCCATAGACAACAAAAACTCGATTCTCGGTTTTTTTGACATTGGTTGTTTTTCTAAAAAGCCCTTGTTATCCCCATAGACTTAGAAAAATTTTCGCTATGCTCAAGTAGACGGACAAAGGTGCGAGTGAGAAACCGATTCTTACGGCTTATGCGATGTGCGAAAAAGAGTAAAAACAAACTGACAGCTGAACCTGGTTTGACTTCATTTATCATCGTTTATCACCTTGGTGAAAAGCGTCAACAAGATTATTTTGTAATTTTGATCGCGATCGGGTCGGTTTGGCTCTCAAAGTCTCTCAAAATCAATAATGGTGTCGTGTTCTGTACTGGATTGTAATGTTACTTACGACAATAACCCAAATAAACACTCATTTCACAGGTAAATATGATTGTACTATTACCATTTTCATAATTCATATTTTAGTTGAATATATTCCCAAACACACTAAGTTATATACTAATATGATGCTATTAAACGCCTATTTCCTAAATAAAGGCTGATTTCTAAACATTATGTGTTAGATAAAAAGATATTATGTCCGTGAACTTGAGAAAATAAAGCGTAGATATTGATAAAAAAATATCGATATCGATACTCATGTCGATGATTTCCAATATAACTTTGTTTGTCTTTGTGAACACTGATAGTTTTATTTAAAGCTGCTTGTAACCGACAGTTTTCAAATAGTAAATTATACCAACTTAAGTACTAATTTAACAATTATTTCCAGGTTTTCTGTAAATCCAGTGATTAAATTAAACTGGATAAATGTCATAAATAAATAAGCAGGGAGCCTCAAAGGAGACCTTAAGAAATTATTTAAATAAAATTGTTCAAAATTTTGTTTGTTTTTTTTTTATTAGAGCAATA
Organism: Agriphila tristella; assembly: GCA_928269145.1. Lineage (NCBI taxonomy): Eukaryota > Metazoa > Arthropoda > Insecta > Lepidoptera > Crambidae > Agriphila > Agriphila tristella. The sequence goes on along the minus strand of OV743439.1, from coordinate 18,213,550 downwards.
ATACATTATGGTTATCGACAACCTAAAATGGACTTCAGTGCATCTCTAAATTCACGCACACGTTTACATATTTACAAACACTGGCTCATCTCACTTTTGGTTTTGCAGCCAAGTGAACTCTGTTCGTCTATTTCAGTGAATATTAAGTTTATCCCACAATTCCCACATATTGTTCAGTTGCGTAGACACTTGTACCACAAAACTGCACCAATTTTAAGACACAATATCCACTATGAATAAAGGTGGACACACACTTTGACTGTGATTTTTGCGTATAATGGCCATTTTTGGCGTTCTCGATCTCAGATACAAAAATACATTAACACTTTTGACTTATTGAATGGTGCAGAATAGCTATGGGAATAGATCATAGCGGCCTCGCTTTTTTGAAAATTTGCTTAACTTTATAATTAAACCCGAAATTGCAGAGAAAGATTTTCATAAAATGCGCGAAGGCACTTTTTTGAGCTCATGGATTGAACAACTGTGCTAAACAATTGAAATAAAAAAAATTAATGTTATCTCTTATATAGTCGAATAGTTCATAGCGGCCTCGGAATTTTGAAATTATGTATGGGATATGTGAAAAAAAATCCCAATCAAAAACCATTAAACTACTAAAAAAGCTCAGAATTACCTGTGGATTTCTCTTAGATACATTATTATTATTAGGTAAAAATTTAATTATAATAATCTTTACTTCATAAGAAAATCAAATTTTATTCTTTTATTTGTTGTTTGTACTTCTTTGTCTTTCTGTGTATGTTCAAAGTTGACTCTAAGAAATCGTTCACAAACTTCCATTTTCCTTTCTAACCCTTTAACTTTCCAGTGAATCATCATATTACTTTTTGTCGCATACACATATAAATGTATTCAGTAGACCCAAAGGTTTCTCTAGGTTGTATCGCTAAAATCCGTCAAAATCGAAATTTCGACGAAAAAATGTGATAGGGCCCTTAAATCAAATGGACAGACGCCAGTTTTTAGGGCCACACACGGCGTAAATCGTTTGACGTACAGCCAAACTACAATCAATCGTTTTATATATACATATTAATATATTTTCGTAACTGCACTATGTGTATGCCTATGTTTTGTATTATAACATTATAGAACACTTAATTCCCTTTAATTTGATTCCCCACACATGTATATAGGATACATAGAATCATTATTATGAGTTTTTTTTTTTCAAAATACGTCCGTCGCCATTTTGATGACGTCATATCTCCGGAATAAGGCACTTCACTTCTCCCGACGGTTTTTAAGAGAAAATATAATGCTGAACAACGTTAAAAAAAATTGGTGCTGGTATAACTGTACCGGCCTTTAACAGAACACATTTTTAAGATTTTTTATGTAATTGCCGCGATGTGTATAATATTTTTTAAACGCATTTTTTATGAAACCGTTCCAATTAAACATATATTTTTTTATTTGTATTAATGTGTCTTTCTAATCACCTTTTTTAAGCGGATACTCTACTCGTTTGAAATTTATCGCCACTGGAAAATATTTTTTTGTTTATAAAATTTTCGATTTTGGGGGTTCGGAATTACGGTAATTTATTTTCTAGTATGTAAAGGTGTGTTTTTTATTTTAGAAAATGATTGGTCATCTTTTATTTATCCGAAAATGATACCAATTGCTATAGTAGCTAGAAAGGTCATTGGGCATATTTGACCTGCTTGATGAAAGTTCGCGTACAGAAACTAAACCAGTTTTAAAATAAAGAATTCAATCCTTCTTTTCAAAATATGTATTATTTTTTTATGTACTGACCGGCAGGAAAGGTAATTTCACATTATGTGTGTGGGTATAGCTTTAATGTTATTAAACTTTTGTTAATAAAGCATGAGTTGTTACTTTCAGCATTGTGAAAATGTGTAGTACATGCATAATAAACGTTTGTATTGTCTTTATTTATTAATTAATTATTGAAATGCTATGATATAATGATAAAAAATAAAACATGTCCTGCAAGAATGCGAATTTTACCACTGAGTAGCAGATACATTTATCTACATTCCTAGCCTTATTTCGTTGGTGTACGCCGTAGGTCAAATGTCCGAACAAAATGCCCAATGACCTTAGCAGTTATTACGACAAACATTATGCGCGGCGAAACGATAGGTCCGTGATGAACAATTTGACCTCTAGAATCTGTTAGGGGTCAAATCCAACTTGCCTCCACCAAAGAAGCACGCTTTCATCACAATGTGCACAATTTTAATGAAAAAATGCGATTTCCGGTTCTACTAATCATGCCAAGTTTCATTGGAATTCATTCAGTAGTTTCGGAGTCCATAGCGAATGTGACACAGACAGACAGACAAAAATGAAAAAAAATACAGTTTTGGATTCGTATCGATTATAAAGCGCCCTCAAAAAAAATGTTCCAAAATATCTTCAATGTACAGAATTGGACCTGTTACAGTTTCATTATAAGTAGTTATAAAGATTCTGTTGCCAAGCGGACTTCAAATAAGCCCTACCACCAACTAAACCGAGTACAAATTGTACCCCCCTGGGATTCAAACCCGGAACCCCTGCATTTTACACGGGTGGGCGCACCATTAGCCCACAGAAACGGTTTTGGTATCTGCGCCTTTGATAAAGTTATATTGTAGGAAGATCATACAAAACGACATAATATTGTTATCATCACTGATACTGATGATAATACTGATAATACGCTCTCTGGCTGGACAGAATCACTGATTGCGTACGGTACCTACACGTCATGTCATAATAATATCGGAGTAGGTGGTGATTATAAATAAATGTAGTCTGTAGCCGAACCGAAGCGCGATTGCGACAATACGTTCTCATTCACAGCACAGCCACGTTTGTATACACGACGAACGGTAGAGCTACCTAGTGCGATTGTGCTGTGGGTGAGTTGCGAGGCCTCTTCAAGTTTTTAAGCTTTTTGCTTCGCAAACAAAACAAAGATAATTAAATAGGATGACTGAGAAATACCAAAATAACCAGTCGGTTTTAAACTTTGTGGAATATTTAAGAATTCCCAGTGTACAACCGAATGTCAACTATGGTAAGTTGTATTTATAAATATTTTTAACCTAGGTAGGTACTTCAAATCTTTTTTTGGATTAAATTCGCCAAGTCTCGTGATCCCGTAAAAAGACCTATAATGAGATTTGGTGGAGCCAATCTTATCTCATCTCATAAAGAGTAATATATTTTTCTTATTTGGTAATCACGAAAGGTCTAAGGTTGTAGGTATACTACCCTAGTATAGTATTATATTATCTGTGAAATTCGTGTGTAAGTATGAAAAGAAATTATATTTTTGTTAGGAATTCTATTTTTCTTTGGAAGTTGTCTAGTAGGTCGTCTTTAATTACCTATGTTATTTCATTATCTCATACAAAATGACAGACATACAAACTGTCTCTATCCATACACGCAGGTCGTCACATACGCAACTCCTTACAAACACATTTCGCCACAAAACGCAAGTTGTCGCGTCACAAATGTCACAATCGCAACTTGCCACATTCGGAAGTCGTCACATACCTACTACGCAACTCCTCACATTTTATTTGTTTTAATACAATGTGCCAACACAAATAATGACTTTAAATCCTGATGGCTGCATAATATTGAGCCTAATTTTGTCACCCATCTTGCTTTTGGGTTTCCTATGTATTTGCATAAAAATTTAAGGCATAATATGTCATAGCATAAATGATTTCGCCTAATGATGTTTACGCATAATATTACTTAGTCATAACAGCTTATGCATATTTGTTTTAGGCATAACTACTTTAAGCATAATCATGTTTAAACGAAGCGAGCTGCTGCGGCACGCTCGCATCGCTCGCTCGGCTCGTGCGTTGTAGATCGCAATGACCTCCTCTTCGCTCGCTGCACTCGCTCGTCGTCGCACTTGATAGACCTAAACAGATTTTAGGGATTTTGAACTATCGGCATTAACTTTTGGGATTTCGACCTATCGGTCATTTAATAATCGATCTTTTAAGTTACGGTCTATCGGATATCGATATTTAGGATTTTCGGTATTTTAATACATCCCCCTTTTGCAAGAAATTAAATAAGCACCAACGTAAAAATATTTATTCTTATTGTTTTTGATTTTTATGCCAAAATAATATTAGGCAAATAGACAATATGCCTAATAACATTATGCGAAAACAAATTATTCTAAATGATTATTATGCTTATATAAATAGTATGCCAAAGTATTATTATGACAAAAAAAAATATGCCAAATCCGTTATGCCAAATCAAATTAGGTATACAACCATTATGCGAAAACAAGGGATCCCTTGCTTTTGACCACACAAAATGTGGCTGCACAATTTTTATCGAGCCTAATATGGTTACCCATCTTGCTTCATCTGACGATGCATACAACTATATTTTTATAATTTAAAGCCCCCGCCCGCGACTTCGTCTGCGTAGAAAGTTATTTTGCTATCCCTCGGGAACAGTACTTTTTTCTAGATGAAAGGTACCCTATGTCCTTTTCTGTACCCCTGCCCCTGACAACATGCGTACAAGGGGGCGGGCGGGGGCCGGGCGGCAGGGTTTTATATGGAAAGCCAAGGCGTAGTTTCGTTACACGTGTGTGCGTGAACTGTGTATGGACACAGCCAAGGCGTAGTTTTACAGGCCTCACCGCTTCGTTCGGAAGACTCCGTCTTACTTTTTTTATTTGGTCTGAGAGTAAGACCGTTTTCACATTATCCGATACGATATCGTTATCGGACAACGATACGATAAAGGAGGAAGTAAAATGTATGAAATATGTGGCTCCGATATCCGATATCGGGCCGGACAATGTGAAAGACAGATACATATTTCATACATTTTACTTACCTCCGATATCGTATCGGCGGCCGATACCGATATCGTATCGGATAATGTGAAAACGGTCTAAGGATTACAATGTTATAGTTTTCAGATTTTCCCTGTACTTGTAATATAAGGCGATGTTATTGCCAAAGTTCTAGGTCAGCGGGACTACTCTATGAATTTTTATTCCCTTGAGAGTGTCGAAATATGCCTTTTTGCGGCATAAAGGCTCCAGCACACCGGATGCGTAAGCGTATGCGTAAGCGTGCACGTAGACGTACCATGACGTTGTAATGCCTGAAATTTTATGAGACATGGCACACCGCTTGCGTAACGTACGCGTGCACGTAGACCGATGCGTAACCCTACGCATTGCAGCTCTCATGAGACAACCAGGCTGCGTACTTACGCAGAGCGGAACGCATTGATGACGTTGTACTCAATGGCATTCCCTATTGGACGTCACATCGAACAAATACGAACACGCACGTATCTTTCCTGCGCGTCACCACGCGCGTGACCACGCGCGTAACCACGCGCGTGACTACGCATTCAGTTGTTTTGTTCGGGTCCAAGGCCTGGGCACACCGGATGCGTAGACACGCGCGTGGTTACGCGTGCGTGTACACGCGCGTAGTTACGCACGCAACCCCCTGACACACCGGGTTACGCATACGTCTACGCGGCACGCAACGCAACCTGTCCCTTGCGTACTCAGCCGCTGCGGCAGCCATGTTTGCGACTCTAGTGCCAGATGTCAGACGAAGATTGAGTAAATGGACTAATTTTTTCGCACTAATTCAGTTAGTTTTTCTTTAATATCGTTATTCATTACTTAAAAACAAAATAAAACACCACTTACTACCGGTAGTTCCGGTACTATTTGTAAACAAATATAACCGAATGCGTAGTCACGCGCGTGGTTACGCGCGTGGTGACGCGCAGGAAAGATACGTGCGTGTTCGTATTTGTTCGGTGTGACGTCCAATAGGGAATGCCATTGAGTACAACGTCATCAATGCGTTCGGCTCTGCGTAAGTACGCAGCCTGGTTGTCTCATGAGAGCTGCAATGCGTTGGGTTACGCATCGGTCTACGTGCACGCGTACGTTACGCAAGCGGTGTGCCATGTCTCATAAGGTTTCAGAGATTACAACGTCATGGTACGTCTACGTGCACGCTTACGCATACGCTTACGCATCCGGTGTGCTGGAGCCTTTAAAGCTTCGTACAAACTGACGCGAATTCGCTCGCGCGATGGGGCATTTTGACAGATTTTGACCACCTAACTCAAGGCAATAGCCATAGCCATTGCCATAGCCAAGAAGCTTATATCCACAATGGAGGTTGCACGCCTAGTAAGTAAGTGAAGATTGAAAAAGATTGAAGATTGATTTGTTTTCGTTTCTCACGAACAAACGAACGACGAACAACGAACACGTATTGTAACACTAAAGAAAGAGGTTGCAATAAGCCGTAAGGACCTTTTTTCAATCTTCACTATGACATATGGCCGTGCAATCTCCATTTGAGGGAAGTATAAGCTTCTTGGCCATAGCAATGGGGATGGCAACGCAAAGCTAATTGTAGATGTCGCTGCGTACGCTTATTCCTAAGACAGTAGACGTTCAGAACAAAATGTATGGGAAAATAGCTATTGGTTTTTTTTCCGAAATAGATCCATTGACCCAAAATGGATATAAAATACTATTCTACAATGCAAATGCCAGAATTTAAATCCAAATTAAGACTTTTTTATTCTTACAGAATTTATGATTTTTTTCTATATCCAGATCTTTCGGAAATTCGTAAGTGCCAACATTTTTACAGCCTATACAGACAGAATTTAATCATTTTAAAGCTTAAAAAAAAGATTTTTTAAGTAAAAGTCCTTTATTTTCATAGTTCTCGTGGAACAAGCGTACACGCAGCGCCATTTTGACAGTTGCCTTCCCCATTCTCTAGCAATTGCTTTGGCAATAGCCATTGCCAAAGCAATGCTAGTATGGCTATGGCTATAGCTTTGAGTTAGGTGATCAAATTTGCCGCGACGAACGAATTCGCGTCAGTTTGTACGAAGCTTTACATATAAAGGGTCTTGAGATATAGACAGACGGATAACAAAGTGATCCTATAAATAAAGGTTCCGTTTTTTTCCTTTTGAGGTACGGAACCCTAAATATAATAATTTTAAATGATTTGCGGTTTGCTAACTATGGTTACATACCTGCTTAGCTTACCTGCTTACTGTTATCACAGCTGGATATTAAAATAATTAAATATGGCGTTGCACCTACCTACAGAAACTGCGCCACTAAAGATAACTGATATCATTTAAGCTTAGATTAATAAGACCCAGATACCTAGTCCGCGTCCGTATGCTGAGGCAACTCAAACTGAGCCAGAATGGCTAAGTATGACTATTCGGCCCGCCATTTCTCAAGTGATATTCGTGTCGAACACAACTCCCGAAAATTTCAAAAAAATTAGGGTTTGCGCAATGAACGGATGTCACAATCAGGTCACATTACATCGAAAAAACACTAGAAAGATTGTAGATAACATTTCACGTCTAATTAACGTGTTTTCACTTACATTTTTACGTAAATCATTCATCAAAAATAACTATATTTGTCACTTCATATTTTATGAAAATGTTGCCAGAACGGGGAAAAAATTTCCCCCGCCTTTACTTAGTTGATCAGTTAAAAGTTAAACACATTTGAATTACATAATTAAGATTCCACGCAATTCGACAACTACTTATCTACTAAAATGGTTGCTAGCATTGAAAAAACGCAATGTTCTCATTTGAAAAAAATTATATGATAAAAAATATAAGATGGTGGCCAAATTTTTTGTTTGTGGGCCGATTTCGATGAAACTCGGTTCGGGGTACTATTTTGACAAGAAAACAGCAACGCAATGTTAAAAATATAAAAATCCAAGATGGCGGCCAACTTTTTTGTTTGTGGGCCGATTTCGATGAAACTCGGTTCGGAGTAGTATTTTAACAAGGAAACAGCAACGCAATGTTAAAAATATAAAAATCTAAGATGGCGGCCAACTTAGTTGTTTGAGGGCCGATTTCAATGAAACTGGGTTCGGGGTACTATTTTGACAAAAAAACAGCAACGCAATGTTAAAAACATAAAAAAATCCAAGATAGCGGCCAACTTTTTTGTTTGAGGGCCGATTTCGATGAAACTGGGTTCGGGGTACTATTTTGACAACAAAACAGCAACGCAATATTAAAAATTTAAAAAATCCAAGATGGCGGCCAACTTTGTTGTTTGTGGGCCGATTTCGATGAAACTGGGTTCGGGGTACTATTTTGACAAGAAAACAGCAACGCAATGTTAAAAATATAAAAAAAATACAAGATGGCGTCCAACTTTTTTGTTTGTGGGCCGATTTCGGTGAAACTCGGTTCGGAATATTATTTTAACAAGGAAACAGCAACGCAATGTTAAAATAATAAAAAATCCAAGATGGCGGCCAACTTTGTTGTTTGAGGGCCGATTTCGATGAAACTTGGTTCGGCGTACTATTTTGACAACAAAACAGCAACGCAATATTAAAAATATAAAAATTCCAAGATGGTGGCCCACTTTGTTGTTTGTCGGTTGATTTCGATGAAACTCGGTTCGGGGTACTATTTTGATAAGAAAATAGCAACGCAATGTTAAAAATAGAAAAAAATCCAAGATGGCAGCCAACTTTTTTGGTTGTGGGCCGATTTCGATGAAACTCGGTTCGGAGTAGTATTTTAACAAGGAAACAGCAACGCAATGTTAAAAATATAAAAATCCAAGATGGCGGCAAACTTTGTTGTTTGAGGGCCGATTTCAATGAAACTGGGTTCGGGGTACTATTTTGACAAAAAACAGCAACGCAATGTTAAAAATATAAAAAAATCCAAGATGGCGGCCAACTTTTTTGTTTGAGGGCTGATTTCGATGAAACTCGGTTCGGAGTAGTATTTTAACAAGGAAACAGCAACGCAATGTTACATATATAAAAAATCCAAGATGGCGGCCAACTTTGTTGTTTGAGGGCCGATTTCAATGAAACTGGGTTCGGGGTACTATTTTGACAAAAAAACAGCAACGCAATGTTAAAAATATAAAAAAATCCAAGATAGCGGCCAACTTTTTTGTTTTAGGGCCGATTTCGAAGAAACTGGGTTCGGGGTACTATTTTGACAACAAAACAGCAACGCAATGTTAAAAATATAAAAAATCCAAGATGGCGGCCAACTTTTTTGTTTGTGGGCCGATTTCGATGAAACTCGGTTCGGGGTACTATTTTGACAACAAAACAGCAACGCAATGTTAAAAATATAAAAAATCCAAGATGGCGTCCAACTTTTTTGTTTGTGGGCCGATTTCGATGAAACTCGGTTCGGAATATTATTTTAACAAGGAAACAGCAACGCAATGTTAAAAATATAAAAAATCCAAGATGGCGGCCAACTTTGTTGTTTGAGGGCCGATTTCGATGAAACTTGGTTCGGCGTACTATTTTGACAACAAAACAGCAACGCAATGTTAAAAATATAAAATTCCAAGATGGTGGCCTACTTTGTTGTTTGTCGGTCGATTTCGATGAAACTCGGTTCGGGGTACTATTTTGATAAGAAAATAACAACGCAATGTTAAAAATATAAAAAATCCTAGATGGCAGCCAACTTTTTTGGTTGTGGGCCGATTTCGATGAAACTCGGTTCGGAGTACTATTTTAACAAAAAAAAAGCAACGCAATGCTAAAAATAAAAAAAATCCAAGATGGCGGCCAACTTTTTTGTTTGTGGGCCGCTTTCGCTGAAACTCGGTTCGGGGTACTATTTTGATAAGAAAACAGCAACCCAATGTAAAAACATAAAAAAATCCAAGATAACATCTTATTTTTTGTTTGTGGGCCGATTTTGATTAAACTTGGTTCAGGGTACTATTTTGATAAGAAAACAGCAATATCAATAAATAAAAATGTTAAATATCGGCCAAGTACGAGTCGGACTCGCGCATGAAGGGTTTTGTACCAAAAACAGCAAAAAATACTGTTTGCTGTATGGGAGCAGCCCTTTAACATATATTTTATTCTTTTTTTAGTATTTTTTCTTGTAGCAGCAACAGAAATACATTATCTGTAAAAAATTCAACTGTCTAGCTATCACAGATCATGAGATACAGCCTTGTGACAGACAGACAGACGGACAGCGGAGTCTTACTAATAGGGTTCCGTTTTTACCCTTTGGGTACGGAACCCTAAAAATGACAAAGGGTTGATAGCGGTGAACTATGTTTATTTCGATGTTTATTCCCTTATTGCAAAAGTGTGTCACAAATGGAAAATAACTTTAGGTATCAGTTGAACGTAACATTGAATACGGTAGCATTTCATAATAGTGAACAGCTACACATAATTGACATCAATAAATTATTTAATAGTTTTTACTTGACAAAAGATAAGTTCTATCTGCCTAGTTCTTTTAGGAGACAAATAGCATTATCGCTATCTTTTTATTTTAAACATTTAGCCAATAATCTGGCTAGTAAAACAACTGCTTTTATTGAGCAGTCAACTATTGACATTAGTCATTCAACTTTGGAATCTGTTCCAAATAAAAATAATTATAACATTTTACTTAGTTCAAGTAATAATAATATTTCACATTTAAATTACCATCTAGGACAATAGAGGCGTCCTCTAGCCCTGACTTAACAATAGAAAAGCCAAAGTGTTTAAGAATTGTACACCAAAATATGCAAGGCTTTTCTGGCAAAGATTTAGAAATAAGCTTATTCTTAAACTCTGAAGATATTGATGTGTTATGTGTTACTGAGCATTGGTTGAAAAAGCACGAATTACTTTTAAGTTTAGATAATTATAAAGTTGTTAGCTCGCTTAGTAGGAAATCTGCTATAAGAGGGGGTTCACTTATTATTCTACACAATAGTTTACAATGTAAAGAGCGTAGAGATGTAGTATCCCTCTCAATTGAACGAACCGTTGAGTTATCGTGCGTGGAACTTGATCAAATAATTATAGTATGCGTATATAGACCCCCCAAAGCGAATTACTTTGAGTTTGAGTCCACTATGGAGGAAGTTTTAAAAATAACTTGTAGGAAGAATAAAAAAGTCGCAATTTGCGGAGATTTTAATGTCGACATCTTAGACCCTAAAATAGCCAAACTGTCGAGTAGGTTCATAAACCTATTTAAATCATTTAATTTGCTACATATTTTTAATGAACCAACGCGTATCACACCCACATCGGCAACCTGCTTAGATAATATTTTCTGTAACTGTAATGTCATTGAAAAATCAATTTTAAATTGTATTAAATCCGACCATAGTGGACAATTAGCCTCCATTGAGCACCATCATGTTCCGCCTAAACGGGAAATAATGTGTAGGCCAGTAAAAAAACACTATATTGAAAAATTCAGAACCAATGTCACAAGTAAAATTGAAACATTACCAGAACCAAATTTTGAAGCCAATAACCTATATAATCATTTATTTAGCATAGTTCAAACTGAATTTAGTAAAACTTTTAAACAAAAAGTCATCAAATGTAATGATAGTACGAAATTTAGTGACTGGGCCACACCCGGCATATATAAGAGCAGAAGGAAATTATACGAACTTTATGCAGAGAAAGCTACTTCTAGTGATCCTAACTTCATTGAATTTGTCAAGAAGTATTCACAAACATTCAGAGAAGTCTGTATCTTAGCAAAGTCCAAGTACTTTGCAAATAAAATTAAATTAGCTGACAATAAAATTAAGGCTACTTGGAATATTATTAACAAAGAAACGGGCAAATCAAAATCCAATATAAATTCCTTCTGTTTAAAAACTGGTGATCAAACTTTTGAATCTGACAATGAGGTCGCTAAAGTTTTTGAAGATTTCTTTGCTAGAATACCTGTAGAAACTACCAGTACTCTTAGTGCTTGTCCCAACATCGCTGTCTCCCTTCTGGAGTCTAGTGTTGATAAGTGCAATGAAAGTTTTTCCTTTAAATATATAAATAGTGCAGATATCATTAAAGCTTTTAAAACAATTAATGTTAAAAAAACAGAAGATCTTTGGGGCATGTCAACAAGCATAATTAAATCAATAATTGATATACTAGCCCCTTACTTGGCTTTTATTTTTAACAAATGTATTGACGAAGGGGTCTTTCCTGATCTAATGAAAAATAGTAAATTGATTCCTCTTTTTAAATCTGGGGATAAAAGTGACCCAGCTAACTTTAGGCCAATATCTATACTACCAGCACTTAGTAAAATATTTGAAAAAATTATATATTCCCAATTATTAGATTACTTCACATACAATAATATACTTCATAAAAATCAGTTTGGTTTTTCCAAGGGTAAAAGTACTACTGATGCTGGAATTGCACTTCTCAAACATATTCTGGATGCTTGGGAAGAAAAGCAAGATGTAATTGGCATTTTCTGTGACCTTTCTAAGGCATTTGATTGCGTTGATCATCAAACACTATTAAAGAAGCTAGAACATTATGGTGTCTCTGATAAATCAGTTAGTCTTATGAAATCGTATTTGTACAATAGAACTCAGAAAGTAGTGATTAATAGAACTGAGTCTACTGGAGCCCCCATCAATATGGGTGTGCCACAGGGATCAATATTGGGCCCATTGCTGTTTCTAATTTATATAAATGACCTTCCCAACTACGCGAATAATTTATGTGAAACAGTACTATTTGCGGATGATACTTCTTTAGTTTTTAAAGTAAACAGAGGTAATAACTGTTCGGACGAAGTAAATAGTGCCCTCTCTAAAGTTTCATACTGGTTTAATAGTAATAATTTAGCACTTAACCCCAAAAAAACTAAATGTGTTAAATTCTCATTACCTAATGTTGAGCAGACAAAATTAAATATTAATTTGAATGACGATGAAGTCGAGTTTATCGAGAGCACAAAATTTCTAGGTATCACACTAGATTCCCGACTGCAATGGGATCCACATATTGAAGCCTTGTCAAGTAGACTTAGTTCAGCGGCATTTGCTGTTAAGAAAATAAGGCTTTTAACTGATATTGAAACGGCAAGGTTAGTATACTTTAGTTATTTTCATAGCGTAATGTCGTATGGACTGCTATTGTGGGGCTCAGCTGCCAGTATTGAAAATATTTTTGTACTCCAAAAAAGAGCTGTTCGCGCCATATATAATCTTCGGCGAAGAGATAGCTTGAGAGAATTGTTTAAAGAAATTAATATTTTAACTTTGGCAGGTCAATATATATATGAAAATTTAGTTTATGTAAGGAAACACTATGATTCATTTGCTAAAAACAGCAATATTCACCAGTTTAATACAAGAAATAAAGATAAACTTGCCGTTCCAAGATTTAGGCTTGCAAAAACTAGAGGTTCATTTATGGGGAAAGGCATAGCTTTCATTAATAAAGTTCCACAACAAGTGATTGATCTTCCTTTGCATGAATTTAAAAACCATGTTAAAAAAACGCTCATGGGTAAAGGTTATTATAAAGTAGACGATTATCTTAAAGATCTAAATGCGTGGAAATGATGTAACACATAACTTGCTACTGTAAGTACTTTGTTGAAGTAATATAATATAATAAGTCTATGTTGTTGCCAATAATCCTGTCACCCTGTTGTAATTATCTGGTAACGATATATTCAAGTTTGTAAATATCGTTACTTATGGCTGTTACAGCTGATAAGTTTCTTGCGCCCGTTCTTCTTGTCAGCTAAAAAAGTCTGGAACGGGTGGTAGGAAAATATAGACGATTCAAAAGTACTTAATAATTAAGTTTATTTGAATAAAGCTTATTTGACTTTGACTTGACTTTGATGTAACTCGGTTCAAAAAAAAGAAAAACAAATAAGAAAGTTAGCCACCAGGTTCTGTACCCAAAGGGTAAAAACGGAACCCTATTACTAACACTCCGCTGTCCATCTGTCTAACTGTCTGTCATCAGGATCAGTATCTCATGAACCGTGATAGAAAGACAGGAGAAATTTTCACAGAAGTTGTATTTCTGTTGCCGCTATAACAACAAATACTAAAAACAGATAAAATTTTTAAAGAGGGTTCTCATACAACAAACGTGATTGAAGGCTCCCATACCACAAAAGTGATTATTTGCTGATTTGGTACGGAACCCTTCGTGCGCGAGTCCGACTTGCACTTGGCCGGTATTTTACTTGGCGTTGCTGTTTTCTTTTAAAAATAATACCCGAAACCGGATTTCATCGATATCAGGCACAAACAAAAATTAAGATGCCATCGTGGATTTTTTTTAACATTTCGTTGCTATTTTCTGGTTAAAATAGTACTCTTAACCGAGTTTCTTCAAAATCAGCCCACAAACAAAAAAGTTAGCCGTCATCTTGGAATTTTTATATTTTTAATATGCGTTGCTGTTTTCTTGGAAAAATAGTGCCCTAAATCAAGTTTCACTAAAATCGGCCCGTAAAGCAAAAAAGTTTGCCGCCATCTTGAACTTTTTATATTTGGAACATCGCGTTGCTGTTTTTTTGTTAAAATAGTACCCCGAACCAAGTTTCATCAAAATCAGCTAACAAACAAAATAGTTGGCCGCCATATTGGATGTTTTATATTTTTAACATTGCGTTGCTGTTATCTTATTAAAATAGAACCTCGAACCGAGTTTCATCAAAATCGGCCCACAAACAAAAAAGTTGACCACCATCTTGGATTTTTATATATTTTTAACATTGCATAGCTGTTTTTGTTAAAACATTGCCCCAAATCTAGTTTCATAGAAATCGGCCCAAAAACAAAAAAGTTGGCCGCCATCTTGGATTTTTTATATTTTTAACATTGCGTTGCTGTTATCTTGCTAAAATAATATCTCGAACCGAGTTCCATCGAAATCGGCCCACAAACAAAAAATTTAGCCGCCATCTTGAATTTTTTATATATTTAACATTGCGTTGCTGATTTTTTGTGAAAATAGTGCCCTGAACCGAGTTTCATTGAAATCGGCCCACAAACAGAAAAGTTGGCCGCCATCTTGGATTTTTTATATATTTAATATTGCGTTGCTGTTTTTTTGTTAAAATAGTACCCCGAACCAAGTTTCATCAAAATCAGCCCACAAACAAAAAAGTTAGCCGCCATCTTGGATGTTTTATATTTTTAACATTGCGTTGCTGTTATCTTATTAAAATAGTACCTCGAACCGAGTTTCATCGAAATCGGCCCACAAACACAAAAGTTGGCCGCCATCTTTGTTTTTTTTATTTTTATCATCGCGTTTTTGTTATCTTGCTAAAATAGTACCTCGAAGCGAGTTTTATCTAAATCGGCCAACAAACAAAAAAGTTGGCCGCCATCTTGAATTTTTTATATATTTAACATTGCGTTGCTGTTTTTTTGTGAAAATAGTGCCCTGAACCGAGTTTCATCGAAATCAGCCCACAAACAAAAAAAGTTGGCCGCAATCTTGGATTTTTTATATTTTTAACATTGCGTTGCTGTTATCTTATTAAAATAGTACCTCGAATCGAGTTTCATTGAAATCGGCCCACAAACAAAAAAGTTGGCCACGTTGTTGGATTTTTATATATGTAACATTGCGTTGCTGTTTTTTTGTTAAAATAGTACCCCGAACCAAGTTTCATCAAAATCAGCCTACAAACAAAAAAGTTGGCCGCCATCTTGAATTTTTTATATATTTAACATTGCGTTGCTGTTTTTTTGTGAAAATAGTGCCCTGAACCGAGTTTCATCGAAATCAGCCCACAAACAAAAAAGTTGTCCGCCATCTTGGATGTTTTATATTTTTAACATTGCGTTGCTGTTATCTTATTAAAATAGTACCTCGAATCGAGTTTCATTGAAATCGGCCCACAAACAAAAAAGTTGGCCACGTTCTTGGATTTTTATATATGTAACATTGCGTTGCTGTTTTTTTGTGAAAATAGTGCCCTGAACCGAGTTTCATCGAAATCAGCCCACAAACAAAGATTGGCCGTCATCTTAGATTTTTTATATTTTTAACATTGCATAGCTGTTTTTTTTTTGTTAAAATAGTGCCCCAAATCGAGTTTCATTGAAATCGGCCCTCAAACAACAAAGTTGGCCGCCATCTTTGTTTTTTTTTATTTTTAACATCGCGTTGCTGTTATCTTGCTAAAATAGTACCTCGAAGCGAGTTTCATGGAAATCGGCCCACAAACAAAAAAGTTGGCCGCCATCTTGAATTTTTTATATATTTAACATTGCGTTGCTGTTTTTTTGTGAAAATAGTGCCCTGAACCGAGTTTCATCGAAATCGGCCCACAAACAATAAAGTTGGCCGCAATCTTGGATTTTTTATATATTTAATATTGCGTTGCTGTTTTTTTGTTAAAATAGTACCCCGAACCAAGTTTCATCAAAATCAGCCCACAAACAAAAAAGTTGGCCGCCATCTTGGATTTTTTATAATTTTAACATTGCGTTGCTGTTTCCTTGTTAAAATAGTACCTCGAATCGAGTTTCATCGAAATCGGCCCACAAACAATAAAGTTGGCCGCAATCTTGGATTTTTTATATATTTAATATTGCGTTGCTGTTTTTTTGTTAAAATAGTACCCCGAACCAAGTTTCATCAAAATCAGCCCACAAACAAAAAAGTTGGCCGCCATCTTGGATGTTTTATATTTTTAACATTGCGTTGCTGTTATCTTATTAAAATAGTACCTCGAATCGAGTTTCATCGAAATCGGCCCACAAACAATAAAGTTGGCCGCAATCTTGAATTTTTTATATATTTAATATTGCGTTGCTGTTTTTTTGTTAAAATAGTACCCCGAACCAAGTTTCATCAAAATCAGCCCACAAACAAAAAAGTTGGCCACCATCTTGGATGTTTTATATTTTTAACATTGCGTTGCTGTTATCTTATTAAAATAGTACCTCGAACCAAGTTTCATCGAAATCGGCCCACGACAAAAAAGTTGGCCGCCACCTTGGATTTTTATATTTTTCACATTGCGTTGCTGTTATCTAATTAAAATAATACCCCGAACCGAGTTTCATCGAAATCGGCTCTCAAACAAAAAAGTTGTCCGCCATTTTGGATTTTTATATTTTTAACATTGCGTTGCTGTTTTCTTGTCAAAATAGTGCCCCAAATCGAGTTTCATCAAAATCGGTTCATAAACAAAAAAGTTCGCACCATCTTTAATTTTGACATTTTTAGCATTGCACAGTCGACATCTTATTTAAAAAAAAAAAATACACAGACTTTCGGTTTAAACCCTAGCCCATCTCTAGTTTTGACAAGCAAACTCTAGTTACATGTAAATGGTGAAATCTACACAATCGCAACTCTAAGTACGACGATGGTTTCAATTTCCCTACTTTTAAGGGAAAATTTCATGTACTGGTAACATTAGTGTTTTGCTTCGTGCGTTTCGTCGAGCGTAAACACAAGCACCTTACGCACACATAAATTTCATTTTTGCCTCACTTTTGACAGACCGCCTTTTAGCCACTCGATTGCTTCGCGGTACTGTAGTACCGCAAGCAAAAGACGGTCCTTTGTCGCGCGGTGCTGTAGGACCGGGTCGATCGCTGTTCGATTTCTACCAATTTGGTAGGTTTTTATTAGGCGGCCACACCAAAACCTCTTGGGCTGATTTAGATTATGATTTTGGCAACACTAATATCGCAAAAAAAAGTAGAAAAGGCCTGTGATTGGTTGAAAAAAATAATTTTGAAGAGTTTCACGTCAGTTGACGCCATACTTGTTTTTTCTGTGTGAAGTGCTCTAATTTGATATGCCGTAAGTATTTTGTTAATTTATATTTCTGTTTGATGTCATATATTAAAAGAATCGTCATATCGTGATTTATTCGATCATATAAATATCTCGTCACAAATTTAATGTCTAGTGTTAAAAATCATATCAAAACCGTAGCCCGGTAAATTTCTTGATGTATTGTTTCTGTTTACAACAACATTATGTTATAATTTAGATTGGTTAATCAAAGAATTATCCGAAATAAGATAATAATACTATTAGTGAACAGTTTCAAAGTGGTTTCAAAATATAACATTCATCTGTTTACACAGGATGATTGATGCAACGCAAAATAGTGAGTTTTTATTACGCCATTATCCACGGTCAAGGTAACAAGGTCCTGTGGGACCTTGAAACAAACTAGCATTTTGGCAGGGCTGCCTCACACGCTTATTATTTTCATATTAGGTTGTGTTTATGTTGTTTTTATACATTACCTAGTGAATGTTTTTTTGGTTTTGGTGTTGGTTATTGTGATTGGTGTTGGGTGTCTAGTTATAATTTTTTAGTCCACATCCATTTTATATTTTATGCTGTGTACAGTGAAAATCGAGGAGAGTGCGGCAGGGGACGAGGAAGAGGAGAACTATTAAAAAAAAATGTGACTATAAAATTAAGAATATAATAAAAAAAAAATAAGTACCTACCTAGTTTTATTTAATGTGTGCGACAACCCTGAACTAAACTCGGCTACGCGCGGCCATCTTGGCAGCGAACGGCCCGTACGCCAGCGCCCGGCAGCGCGGAATTGGATTATTTAGATCGAAATTTTACATACATTTCGGAAGAATCTTTCCTATGTATTGCATACTGTTAGAAACTGCAGGTTTTGCTCTTTCTGTACATATAATTAGTACAAGGTAATCTTGATCCAAGTTTAACCAATCAACGCTTGTTACAAAAACACAATTTTATCATTTATAGTGGGCCGCTTTAAGGTTATAATTTTTTACAAAGATACTTTTCTTCAAGAGTCTCATCTTTTTTTACAAAATATGAAAGTTGAAATCTGTATCTTTCTAAAGTATATTTTATTTTTGTCACAAGCCTTCCACAATTGGAATAAAATACTACGAAACAGCGCTTAGACTCAGCAGCGAATTAAGACGCGCAGTAAAAATTTGTGCGATATACAAACATTATTAAGACCGTTGAATTGCTTCCAATTCATAAAAAAATGGCATGTACGGAAAGGGGTATTATTCTAGTTTTTAATTATATAAAAAAAACACTAGTTATCGATTTAGATTTAATATTAAAAATCAATTCCCATTACAAGTCGTGAATTTTCGCTTTAGCTAAATTCACGAATTTTTTAGAAATTATTTTACCATTACAGGTACTCGTTTTTTTTTCAATACTTATAGCTTCATCCATTACCTATACGAAATAGAACATTATTTGTTCGTATACAAACAGGAACGGGTCATAAAAACGGTTTTAACGCAGCTGTGCAAGTGCACTGCTGTAACGCAAAACTGCGTGACAAACAAGGAAATTGCGCGCCGGCCGCGCGACAAACGAGTGGTTAGGATACTATCATTCTTGGCTTTATTATTCTAAGCATTTAAGTCATTGGAAACTTTATTCTATAAATAAGGCATAGGTAATAAACATCAGTAAATTATGCAAACATCAATAATTGTTGCTAGTCCCCTTTGCTTTCCTAACATTAATTTTTCTTAGTAAGTAATAATATTTATAATATTTTGTAGGCACAGAGAGACATAAAAATAAATTTATTCTCATGGCACAGACCATACAACAATAGGAAGGTACCTTAGATTAATAAGACCCAGATACCTAGTCCGCGTCCGTATGGTGAGGCAACTCAAACTGAGCCAGAATGGCTAAGTATGACTATTCGGCCCGCCATTTCTCAAGTGATATTCGTGTCGAACACAACTCCCGAAAATTTCAATAAAAATTAGGGTTTGCGCAATGAACGGATGTCACAATCAGGTCACATTACATCGAAAAAACACTAGAAAGAATGTAGATAACATTTCACGTCTAATTAACGTGTTTTCACTTACATTTTTACGTAAATCATTCATCAAAAATAACTATATTTGTCACTTCATATTTTATGAAAATGTTGCCAGTACGGGTAAAAAATTTCCCCCGCATTTACTTAGTTGATCAATTAAAAGTTAAACACATCTCAATTACATAATTGAGATTCCACGCAATTCGACAACTACTTATCTACTAAAATGGTTGCTAGCATTGAAAAAACGCAATGTTCTCATTTGAAAAAAAAAAATATGATAAAAAATATAAGACGGTGGCCAACTTTTTTCTTTGTGGGCCGATTTCGATGAAACTCGGTTCGGGGTACTATTTTGACAAGAAAACAGCAACGCAATGTTAAAAATATAAAAATCCAATATGGCGGCCAACTTTTTTGTTTGTGGGCCGATTTCGATGAAACTCGGTTCGGAGTAGTATTTTAACAAGGAAACAGCAACGCAATGTTAAAAATATAAAAATCTAAGATGGCGGCCAACTTTGTTGTTTGAGGGCCGATTTCAATGAAACTGGGTTCGGGATACTATTTTGACAAAAAAACAGCAACGCAATGTTAAAAATATAAAAAAATCCAAGATGGCGGCCAACTTTGTTTTTTTTATTTTTAACATCGCGTTGCTGTTATCTTGCTAAAATAGTACCTCGAAGCGAGTTTTATCGAAATCGGTCCACAAACAAAAAAGTTGGCCGCCATCTTGAATTTTTTATATATTTAACATTGCGTTGCTGTTTTTTTGTTAAAATAGTGCCCTGAACCGAGTTACATCAAAATCGGCCCACAAACAAAAAAGTTGGCCGCCATCTTGAATTTTTTATATGTATATTTAACATTGCGTTGCTGTTTTTTTGTGAAAATAGTGCCCTGAACCGAGTTTAATCGAAATCGACCCACAAACAAAAAAATTGGCCGCCATCTTGATTTTTTTTATATATTTAACATTGCGTTGCTGTTTTTTTGCGAAAATAGTACCCCGAACCGAGTTTCATCAAAATCAGCCCACAAACAAAAAAGTTGGCCGCTATCTTGGATGTTTTACATTTTTAACATTGCGTTGCTGGTATCTTGTTAAAATAATACCCCGAACCGAGTTTCATCGAAATCGGCTCTCAAACAAAAAAGTTGTCCGCCATTTTGGATTTTTATATTTTTAACATTGCGTTGCTGTTTTCTTGTCAAAATAGTGCCCCAAATCGAGTTTCATCAAAATCGGTTCATAAACAAAAAAGTTCGCACCATCTTTAATTTTGACATTTTTAGCATTGCACAGTCGACATCTTATTTAAAAAAAAAAAAATACACAGACTTTCGGTTTAAACCCTAGCCCATCTCTAGTTTTGACAAGCAAACTCTAGTTACATGTAAATGGTGAAATCTACACAATCGCAACTCTTAGTACGACGATGGTTTCAATTTCCCTACTTTTAAGGGAAATTTTCATGTACTGGTAACATTAGTTTTTTGCTGTGTGCGTTCCGTCGAGCGTAAACACAAGCACCTTACGCACACATAAATTTCATTTTTGCCTCACTTTTGACAGACCGCCTTTTAGGATACTATCATTCTTGGCTTTATTATTCTAAGGAAGGTACCTACTGTAGGACTTGTTGGTAATAAATAATACTAATAATGACGTTTGGAGAAAACTACGGAGAAACCTTTGAGAAATATTTGGTGGGTTAATGGGTAAAAATTTTGATCTCTGTTAAATGAGGAAGGCAACTGTCAAAGTGGCGCTACGTACGCTTGTTCCACAAAAACAGTCAAAACAAAGGGCTTTTACTTTAAAATTCGTTTTATAGCTTTAAAATGACCAAATTCTGTGTAATAAGCTGTAAAAATGTTGACACTAACAGATTTCAGAAAAAACTGTACTCTATGGCGATGGATCACAGCATTTACCATGCGTGTAGCCGTCCAGGTACTTTGATGGTACTTTGTGCATTGTACCTAGGTACCTGAAAATTAAATATAACCCACAAACTGTTATCAAAGTAGCGCAGCGCAATTGATTCTAGGGTGACAGCGCCTAAATTCGATCAATCAAACGGACTAAGAAACTTGAAAGGGTGGCATCAGGCATGGGCGTTATGATAATTTTTCGCTGTTAAAAAGTACATTGAATTAGCTAACCTTATTAACACGTTTTTATTAGGTTGCTTTCTCGTTTGTTTGTTTGTTTGTTTGTCCGCAAAGCGAACGATTTTAAACTAGCTTCCCGATGAGCTAGAGACTTGAAACTTTGAACATAGGTCAGAACTGGAATACAATGCAATATTACGGTGTCATTAAGCTGATCTGATGATGGAACTGGAAGAAGGCCACAGGAACTTAATGATGAAACCATACAACCCCATAGTGATTAGGCTTGTTAGAATCGTCTTGACGAGTACTCTGATGGGAGATAAGGTCCAGGGTCTGATGATGAAGCTGGAAGGCCATGCCAAAGGAACTCAATATTGAAACCGTGCCATCCCATCGAGTTTGGGCTCATTTGAATCGTCTTGACGAGTACTTTGTTGGGAAATAGTGTCCGAGGATCTGATGATGGAGCCGGAAGAAGGCCATAGGAACTCTATAATAAAACCACGCTACCCCATCGACTTTGGGCTCGTTTGAATCGTCTTGACGAGTACTTTGTTGGGAAATAGTGGCCGAGGATCTGATGATGGAGCCGGAAGAAGGCCATAGGCACTCTTTGATAAAACCACGCTACCCCATCGAGTTTGGGCTCGTATGAATCGCCTTGACGAAGACTTTGTTGGGAAATAGTGTCCAAGGTCTGATGATGGAGCCGGAAGAAGGGCACTGGGACTCTGTAATATAACCATGCATCCCCATCGAGTTTGGGCTTGTTTGAATCGTTTTGACGAGTGCTCCGATAGGAGATGGTATAGTTTTAGTCTTAGCTCGTTAACTAAAATGCATAAAATAATAATTCAATAAAAAAAAAATATAAACACGTTTTTGAAATGGACTAAATTATACCAAAAAATCGGACTAAAAATATTAAAACGGACAGGTAAAAACAAACTAAAAGTAAAAAATAAATTCTCCTGTAAATATTTATAACCCTAATTAATAACCTATTACCGCGTTTTTTTTAATTTATCATCCATATTGTCTATAGCATGCGCCCCACGTTCTTTGGTTTAAAATTTCTGTAGGTATAGGTTATTAGGGTTATAAATATTTACAGAAGAATTTATTTTTTACTTTTTAGTTTGTTTTTACTTGTCCGTTTTTTTTTTGTTTTTTTTTATAAACTTAATGTTATTAATGTTGATCATAATAATAATTAATTATGTTAATTTTTCCTATATAATATGTAAATAAAAACATCATAACTTTCTGACCATCCTTCATTTTGCCTATGCCTAATTTAGGTTAAAAAATGGTTTAGTTTAGAGCGAAAGCGGCTGAACTTAAGAAAATTGGGTCAATCGTCATTTTCATTTTTTATATTTTTTGTATATATTTTTTTCTTTTTGCTGTTATTATAAAGAAAAACATTATATCAGTCGAAAGTAACAAAAATTACTCAGCTACATTTTCATTTTAATACAAATACATATTTATGAACGAATTTAATAAATTGCTGACTTGGTCGAATTTTACGCGAGTTCACCCTACATTGTTACGTAGCTACGTTATAAGTGGTAGATTAGTCTGTAAATCTTCATGAATTGGATGATCATGGCTGAGGGGGCGAACCATTTAATAGACGGACGACAGATAAACTTGCAATGGGATGTGGCTATCTATCTATACCTATATGGAAAGGTTGTTCAAACCAAATGATTTAGAAACTTGCTGCGCAATAAATTGAAACTTATTAATTAAATTAATATACCAACCTAAGAAAATTTGGATTCGATTCCATGGCAAACTAAAAAGGTATGTAAGTATCTAGATAGGTAGTGTAGGTACCTACATACCTAGTTATGTTATGTATTAAATAATATCGTTCGTTCGTTCGTTACACAACAAGCGGGGCTACTCAAATGGCCACTTTTCTATTCGTTCGCTAACTTAAAAATTAAAAATAAGCCATAAACACCAAAATAACGTGTCGTAGGCTTGTCAATTCCATACAATACGACAATGTCTGTGATTTACATAAACTTGCGACGTCTGACTTGATCATTAATTGCTTATTTTTAAGATTTAAGTTAGTGAACGAATAGAAAAGTGGCCGTTTGAGTAGCCCCCAAGGATGAAAGAGAAGTAGGTACCTATAACCACAGATAATATAATACTATACTAGTCTATAACCAAACCTATAGGTTTAAGTAAAAGTAATCATTTTTACAGATGACTGCGTTGCATTTCTTCAAAAACAGGCAAAGGAACTTGATCTGTCTTTTAAGATCTATGAAATAGTAGAAAAGAAACCGATTGTTATGTTGACATGGTTGGGACAAGATCAATCACTGCCATCTATTTTGTTGAATTCTCACATGGATGTGGTCCCGGTATTTGAGGTACTAAAATAGCCCTTTCACTATTGTATTTATTATAATAATTCGTCAGTTAAAACATTAAAAAATTCTAATTTAAATCGTTTTTAGAAATTGGTTTTGTTTTCAGAACAGCTGGACTTATCCACCCTTCAGTGGTCATATAGATCAAGATGGAAAAATTTTCGCACGAGGTTCCCAAGATATGAAATGTGTAGGTATTCAGTACCTTGAAGCTATAAGAAAATTGAAGGAATCCGGAGTAAGCCTAAAGAGGACACTTCACGTGTCTTTTGTACCAGGTTAGTATTATCAGGTTTAATGGTAGTGGTGGTAGTAATACTACCAGTGGCGGATCCAGGATTTTGGTTTGGGAGGGGCTTAACGTATGTCACGGCAGGCATTACCAAGGTAATCAACAGATTTGCTGGGTGGACCCAAATGATTTTGGGGGGGGCTTGAGCCCCTTAGCCCCCCCCCCCCTGGATCCGCTAGTGAATACTACACTATCCTTGATAGGTGGTTAAGTATTGTTGAAGTTGAATATACCTACAGTAGAATAAATTAAATTAAGTAACTATCCGCCTGATTTGTACTCATTTTATTTTGTAGATGAGGAAATTGGTGGTCATGATGGTATGAAAATATTTGTATTGACTGAAGATTTTAAACAATTGAATATCGGATTTGCATTAGATGAAGGAATGGCGAATCCGACCGAAGAATTTATTATATTTAACGGAGAACGAAGCATCTGGCGTATGTATACATCAGATTAATTTATTATGATACTATAGATACTAAAAAATTTAATAATCTGTTAACTGTAATATTGGGTTTTGGCTGCCCAGAAGTTGTGCTAATAGCTACATAATAATACTTATAAGAGGGTGATGTGATGTGGTACCACGTTTAAAACAAAACAACAGACCACACAGAACAATGAAAAAAAAATTTCTTTGGTGTAGAAGATTAATTTTTCGTTGTTCATACTTACGTAAATGTTATTAATTTCAAATCAAATCGAGCATTATAAACAAAATAAAAATTATTTATAATTCTATTCCCTTTTTAAGAAATCCATGTGCACTGTCCTGGACAACCGGGCCACGGTTCTTTACTGATTCCCGATACAGCCGGTGAAAAGGTGAATGTTAAAACTATTTATTAAGATTTTTTTATTAATAAATAATAAATATTTCAATTATATTTAATTAATATATTAAAATTATTAAAAAGTACCTAATGGGTACACACGTTAACATTTTTTTCAGTTGAGGTACGTCATTGATAAGTTCATGGATTTAAGGGAAGAACAGAAGAAAATACTCGACAGCGACCCGAAATTGACTATTGGAGATGTCACTACGATTAATCTAACTCAAATATATGTAAGTTAAAAGTATAAATATAAATATCATAATTGCCAAGTACGTCATGCCTTAGCGTCATGCATAGGTATGCCAAATGTGCACACCAATAATAAAATGAACAGTGTAATATTATATTTAAATAATATTATGTACTGACAGAGATACATTTTGTGTAGGTTACTTTTCATTTCTCGAGTCGTGACTGTACATAATGAAGTAAACAGACCTAAATACTTTTTTGCATACATAAGTATAAGTTAAGTAGGTACCTACATTTGGCAACCTCATGACGTACTTAGCAATGATTATATTTTTAGGGCTTTAATTGTAGGTATAGTATAGGACAGGATCATTGTGTTAAATTAAATTTTCTCTAATACAGGGTGGTGTACAATCAAATGTTGTTCCAGAGAAGTTAACTGCAGTTTTTGATATACGACTAGCAGTAACTGTCAATCACTCCCAATTTGAAAACATGGTAAGTGTAAATTCCGTCATTGTTAATCTGGAATATGGAAAGTATTATCCTTCTATTAAAAAAAAAATCTTTTGTAGATCCAGCAGTGGTTCAAGGAAGCTGGGCATGGTGTTACTTATGAATTTGAACAAAGAAATCCCTTTGTGGAGTGCACTAAAACTGATGCTTCAAATCCTTATTGGGTGGCATTCAAAAGTGCAGCCGATGAAATGTAAGTAAACACCTTCAAAACTTTGTTTCAAAACTAGAAAACTTATCGGATTAATAGGCATTTAAGTCAGAGAATGTGAAGATATCGGTACAGTATAAATATTATATATTAGTACTACCGATAACGTAAATAGATTTGAGACTTTATTGTGAAATAATAAAAAACTTTTTGAACTTTCAATAATAGTAAAAAACAATATAATATTAGCGGATATGCTCAATAATAGTTACAAATGCTTAAAGTCTACTAGAAGTGTGTAAATTATGAAATACTCGCATATGTATAGGTAAAATACAAAATTTTATAAAAAAAAACTCTAGTTGTAGCCTCAGTAGTCGACACTCGACACTCTACTTTAACTTAACTTTTCAAGATACTGATTACTGGTAGATCTTATCTCATTTTTAATGATTCGTTCCAATTAAGTTTTGCCTAAAATATCACCAGAAAGAATCGATATTTTAACTTCTGTTAGTTCCACCTAGGAAATTAGTTAATACCAGTCATCGACAATGAGGGCTTTTCACAATAACAAAAAACTGTAGGCTCGATACATGGCGTTGATAAAAATGGGTGTCAATGTGATTTTTTTACTAAGCTTCGAAGAGTATTGTTATGGACTTTTTGGATGACTAAAGACGCTGGCCAGCGCGACCGCTCCCAGCATGACTGACATTGACAGACCGAGGAAAAAAGGGACTATTGCATAGAGTAAGATAAAAAAAATAGGGGTAGAGAGCCCTCTGGCGATTTTAAAACTTACTCATTTTGAAGCGCCATCTCTGATCGGCGATTTTCTTGTTAGTTTGTTTTTTTTTTTTTTTTAGTACCTAATCTAGCAATCCTACCTACGGCTTTGTTCTAATTATCTTTTATAACATTCTAAACGCAACGCCGTGTTCACTAGTATTAGTATTTTTTCCGAAGAAAATAACTAACACATGAGAACAAACGTTTCAAATGTTATAAGAGATAACTAGAACAAAACAGTTAAAAACATAATTACAAAAGAGAGAAAAGAAAAGGACACAAAATTAAACAATTAAGTGAAAGAGTCATTATGTTTTTATTTATTCCTCTCAGTTAATGCCTAGGGATAATTTTATTCAAAATTGTTCATATTCTTATTTCTTAATATTTATTCATTCACAAACACGGTCAGGGTGCCTACTAGCGTAGTAGGTACCCTGACCGTGTTTGTGTAGTACATTAGTATACCTACCTAGTAGTATTAGGTATACTAATGTACCTACACAGTGGCGAAGGGTCCATACAAGACGATTCCCATTGGCTTACCTTTTAGAAATCCCACCCTACCGATCCACTATGCAGATTATAACACTTTTGTTGAACGGCTTACCTTCGCCATAATTTCACCCCTCGCCACAGCCATTAATTTTTCCCAGGTAAGTATAACATAATCTTGTTAAATGTAACCTATTAAAGAACACACCACTAACACTTAATAAGTATTGCTAGCAGTTTTAATGAAAATACATTTTCATCAAAACATGTTGCGCAGCCAGTCATTGATAACTGAATATTAAATCCATTCCAGTAAAATTATTCGTAAATAAGCAATTAATGCTTCCGCATAGAAAAACAGGAAGGATGGTGCAAGGTCGAACCAAAATAATTTAACTGACACCTATACGAAGTCCTATATATTATTACGAGATATAATACAATCATTTTACTTACACCCTTACTTTAAGTCTATAAAACGATTATGGAGCCAAAGAGTCCCGGAATTGAAACAAGCAATAATACTTGTTTTTTATAAAAAAATATATTAATTTTCATCATTTGCGGTTGCCACAACTAAACTGCTCGATAGCTCGTACTGCACCTGTATCAGGATGACAACAGAGTGGGATGGGGGTGGGCTGTGATCTGAAAAAAAAAAAATGTTTGTAATTTTATTATTAAAAATATTGTAGCTTATGAAATTGATGCATAATGAGGGCATTATGCATGATGTTTGCAGTTACGTCTTTGTAATTCTAGAGGAGCGATGTTCATAACAAAACGTGTGCGTAAAGTAACTGCGTTTTACCTGCACGTAACGGTACAATTATTTTGAGAAATATCTACCCTTAATTTGCGTAAACAAAACTTACATGATATTTCTGGTATATGAAGACGAAGTGGGATGGGTTGGAATTGAAATGGGTCTGGAACTGGGATGGGTCTGGTTGCCTGAAAAAATATAACATAAAAAACTATATTTTCATAAACACTAAAATAATAATACAAATTTCCGCGCCGGGGTTATAGTAGCATTTGCAAGGCCTTACGAAACTCTACAAAGTTATATATATTTCAATTTCAAAATCAAGCGCCCCATTTTTAAAGCCCCAAAAAAATTTACGTGATGTTGCTTCAGTGGAAACGCACCCTAAATCAAGGAGGTAGTAATTTGATTCTACTATGGTACCTACCTAGTACCTACATAAAAAACTTACTCGATGAATTGCCGGTAAGTGAAGGGAAGGTACTACGCCTACAGGCCTTATCCTGCTGGCGAAGGTGCTGGTTGCAGACCCCATTCTTTTAACTTGTCAACACATTTTCACTAACAATCTCTACCCAATCTTTAAAACTATCCGGGTCCTTATTCTTTTGTTGGAAAACGGTGGAAAGGAGCAACTGAAATAAGTAAACGTGCGAAATAAACACAGAAAAAGATTTTTGTGATATTGCTAAAGGAAAATTCTGACAATTAAATTTTGTTTTTGATAAAAAGAGTATACCTACCTTTATGAATGTACTCTCGCTAATGACTATTAGAAAATCATTGTCTATTCCCAAACCATAAACTGCTTGACAAGCATTTACGTGCTTGTCAAGCATTGCTTGATCGTTGAGGGAGTTCTTATAAAAAAAAAATTGTATGAAGTAATGATCTTCGCCAATGAGAGATGAAGGCACTTCCTTTACAATAATGTCACTTAGTATAGGAGTGTCAAGAGTGTCCCCCCCCTGGACTATTGACTAATTTTGCCTTTGTATAAAACCGTGGACTGCTATTAAATTAATTCTCCGCTAAGTACTTGTGATCATTTCCGACGACGACGACGGCGCAGACCGGCGCCTTCAAGTGGTCCTTCGATAAAATTGACTCAGCCCCGTGGAAAATGCTGACAAGAAGCAAAAGTGCAATCATCAGCGGGACCGTGGCTGACCCGCCACCACCGCTCATCACAGGCACGCAGTCAAAGGTATCCGTAGCTTCGTGTTCATCCGATCGGGCACGCTGACAGCGAGCTTTAGACATGAAACGTCAAGCCGCGGAACAGCTCGCCGACCTCGAGCGCCGGAGAATAGAGAATGAAGAAAGACTAATTCGTGAACAGATAGCGCTAGACTTAGAAGCTTTGGAGGTAGAAAGTTGTGACGGCGATAACGACGTGCGCCCAACTTCTATTAGTCGCACGGCACGGACGCATAATTTCGCGACGGCGAGAAATTGCGACCAGACCAACACAACCGATGCTGCACGTGACCCACCATCTAACTCGGAGTCGCAAATGGGCAAGTTTCTAGCCAGACAGACGAGCACCAGGGAATTGCCAATCTTCACCGGAGCCCCGGAGGAATGGCTGCTCTTCTACAGCCAATTCAAGATTACGACCCAGTTGTGCGGCTACACAGATGACGAAAATATTGCGCGGCTAATGAGGTGCCTCCGTGGAGAAGCTCGCGACTCTGTGTATGCTCTACTGACAAGCGCATCAAATTTAGACCGAATCATTGACACCCTAAAACTAAGATTTGGTAGATCAGAAATAATCATAGAAGCAATGATCATGAAAATACAAGCCTACCGTGACATACGTCATGACGACCTGACGCAGCTAATGAGATATGCGACCGAAGTGCAAAATATTGTCGCCGTCATGGTATCGACTGACCAAGTAAGCCATTTCAGAAATCCTATACTTATTCGTAATGTCTTGTCAAAGCTGCCGTCAAACCTCAAATGTCAGTGGGGTCTTGACAAGACTCGACGAGGAATGTAACATGAAGTTACTTTAGAAGACGTGGCGGAGTGGGTTATGGAAGTAGCCAAGGCGACAGCTGAATTCACGACCACAACGCCATCAAGCTCACGTACAGTCGACAAGAAAGGCTACAACCGTGAGTACAGACAGAATGACAAACTTTTTCCTGTCTTGAGTACAAATAAAATAAACAAAGACTGTCAGAAATGTCACAACAACCACGACTTACAGAAATGCCCTGATTTTTTACGGCTTTCCATAGACGAAAGATGGAACTTTGTCACAATGAAAAAGCTGTGTTTCTCATGTCTATCACCCCGACATCAACTGAGAGCTTGCACTACGAGAGCTAAGTGTGGCACACAAGGGTGTGAGCGCGTACACCACAAAGTTTTGCACGCTGAGCCAAGAAAAGCAGCACATGACGACGCTGCACTTACGACAGCTAATGGTAGCAGCCCAAATGACGTTGTTATCACTACTACTCAGTCTTTGACGCAGCCTAGCCACGTACTTCTGAAAGTCATTCGAGTTGTCGTGAGCGGAAAGCATGGCGACTTGAAGACGTCGGCACTGCTGGACGAGGGAGCTGCAGTCAGCCTGATCGACGCGTCGTTCGCTGCGCGCGCCGGCATCGACGGCCCGCTGCGACCTCTGCGGATCTGCGGTGCACACGGCATGACTTCGATTGACCCTACGTCGCGTTCCGTTGTTTTCAATATTCGCGGACGTAACATTAATGAAATATTTAAGTTAATTAATGTTCGTACTGTAAATAATTTGCCTATAAATAAGAATGTAGTAGATAGAAACTTTTTGAATAATTAATTTGACAAAGATGACTTGACATTTGACAAAGTTGACATGTTAATAGGACAAGACAATATTGACTTAATTTGTGACACGACAAATTATACAGTGTGGCCCAAAGTGTGGCCCGGAACGAGGGCCCATTATCTCCAAGACAAAACTGGGGTACGTATTGCACGGAATTATTAGTATGAAAGGAGTTCCGAATGATACGGCTGTTTTACACTGTGCATGTGAGGACTTGAATGAATTGTATAGGAAGTCTTTTCGTACAGAAGAGTTTGGAGTCAAGCCGAGCTCCGACACAGCCCGGTCCCGGGAGGATGTGAGAGCCCTGGACATTATGAAATCGACGACCAGGTACATTGAGGATCTGAAACGCTGGGAGACCGGACTTCTCTGGCGGGATGACAGCTGTCATCTGCCTGATAGTTACAATCAGGCTTTTGTTAGGTTGAAGGGCATTCAGCGCAAGATGGCGAAGCTTCCTGAGTTTGGCGAGAAGTACCAGCAGAAGATCGAGGATTATGTCAAGAAGGGGTATGCATGTAAGTTGACATTTGATGAGGTGCGGAACCGGTCAGACAACACTTGGTATTTACCTCATTTTGCAGTGTTTAACCCCAATAAGCCCAACAAGTTGCGGTTTGTGACAGACGCAGCAGCCAAGTCAGACGGGAAGTCATTGAATGATTTTCTTCTGCCAGGGCCGGACTTTCTAAATTCCCTGCCAGGTATGTTATTACAATTTAGGTGCCATCGTTACGCGATTATGGGAGACATCCAGGAGATGTTCCATCAGGTGCTGATTATTGAGCAAGACCGACAAGCTCAGCGGTTCCTGTGGGATAATGACGAGTATCAGATGAACGTGATAATCTTTGGCGCAGTTTGTTCGCCGTCATCAGCCCAGTATGTCAAAAATACAAACGCGCTTCGATTTGCAGAGACACATCCTGATGCAGTGAAAGCCATCACCGACCACCATTATATGGATGACCTGATCTTGTCAGTTGACACAGTAGATCAGGGAAAGAAAGTTGTACAAGAAGTGATTCATATTCATGCTGACGGCGGTTTCAACATGACAAGTTTTATGAGCAACTCCAGGGAAATTTTACGTTGTTTGCCGGAAGAGAAGCTGTCAACTTCTGGTGCCAAAGTGCTCAATGACACCCCTGACTTACCAGTTGAGCGAGTACTAGGTGTCAAGTGGACACCAAGTGATGACAAGTTCGTGTTTTCTAAACTTTGTGACGTCATTGATAGTCAAGCCGACAGCCGTCCTACAAAGCGGCATATTTTGAAAATATGTATGTCCGTTTTTGATCCTTTAGGATTTTTACTTTTTGTGACAATCAAAGCCCGAATTATTTTACAAGATATTTGGAAGACCAAAATAGGCTGGGACGATGAGGTGACAGGGGACCTTAATGACAGATGGCAGTCATGGTTGCAGGAACTGCGAGTGGCAATCGGATTACAAATACCGAGATGGTTTCTTAGTGCCCAGACCGACGTGTCAAAGCCTGTCGAAGTTCACGTATTCTGTGACGCCAGCACCAGAGCCTTCGCTGCAGTTGCTTATCTGAGATCCACGTTGACTGACGGTAGTTATTATGTCTCGATGATAATGGCGAGAGCTCGTGTTGCACCACTGAAAGTTTTGAGCGTCCCGAGGTTGGAACTTCAAGGTTCTTTGTTAAGTGCGAGAATGGCACAGTCGATCAAGAAATACATCGACCTTCTCATCTCGACTCCAAGACTGTTCTTAGCTGGATACGATCCGAAGCGGGCCGTTTCAAACCCTTTGTTGCACACAGGATCAGTGAGATCGGTGACTTAACTGACCCAAGGGACTGGAGATGGGTCCCCACTGACCTGAACTACGCCGATTTTGCGACCAGAGACAAGACCTGTGACGTCGCGCATCACAATACATGGAAATTTATCTGCCCAAATTCTCCTCACCACGGCGGGTGTTGGGAGAGAATGGTGAGGTCCATCAAGACGGCACTTAAGATGACCTTGACCAATTCAGGGTAGTAGACGTAGGACTGCGACAGGGACTTACAAGAGACCGGTGACGAGACTTTGCCGACTTGACGTTCGACCGTGATTAGACTACTGAAATTGACACTTTAACTTTGACTTGACTGACATTCCCATCCCTCGACTGGCTTAACCCTCAACTACCCGACTGGGTCTGACTGACTGATTGACCTGACCCAGCCTGACTGACCTGACCTGACTCGGTCTGTCCGACCCGACCTGTTCCGACTGCCTGACCTGACCTGACTGAGTATTGCCTTGCAATACTGGAGGTGGGAATGTTATGGACTTTTTGGATGACTAAAGACGCTGGCCAGCGCGACCGCTGCCAGCATGACTGACATTGACAGACCGAGGAAAAAAGGGACTATCGACTAATTTTGCCTTTGTATAAAACCGTGGACTGCTATTAAATTAATTCTCCGCTAAGTACTTGTGATCATTTCCGACGACAACGACGGCGCAGACCGGCGCCTTCAAGTATCAACACTATCTAGTGAGGTAAATAGTTACTATTTTTATTTTTTAAAGTTACTTCGAAAAGCCCTCATTACAAATACCCAATCATGACCAATATTCTTCACTAGAGAGGAAACATCAATCGATTTACTTGAAATATGGATATAATTTAAATATAGAGCAAATTATCAAGTTTATAAAAGCTAAGTTCCGTTATAGTCCTAAAAAAAGAAATTTTGAGACTTGTTCATAACTGGAGTAAGACACTTTTTTAAATCCATTAATGAACACTTGGCTTATAAACAAATAAGTTTCAATTTAATGTGATTAACTTTTGCAAAAAATAAATATCTTAGGAAGTTACCTATACACAATGCCACAAAATCAATCTAGATGTAACATAATTATAATAACAATTGTATAAGCCAACATATCAACTCATTTCCTGCAGGATTTTGCTAAGAAACGGCGGATTTTTTGACAGGAAAATGGCACTACCATTAAATCCGCTACCATTTTTAAACCAAGTCGCTGATTCCTGTGACATCTATCATACAGATGGTGGAAAGTATACGTTCAATGGTTCCACTTTGAAAAGAAAAGTAAAAAAATAGTACATCCTTAATTTTTTACTTTTTTATTTTCAAAGTGTCGATCACTGGTGCTAATCCATTACTGGTGCCATCACCCTAATATGATCACGGCATGAGAATAAATAAAATTCTTATGAGCACGGCCATTGGCTCAGTGGCGCACGCAGCAATGTCCGGTTTTATTGTCAGAAAACTGAGTTCAGATATCGAATGTCCAAGAACTATTTGTCATAGTGCAAGACTATGACAGTTAGTTCTTGGACATTTATCACACGAATTTTAACGCAAACGCTGTTAACGCGGTAGTAACGTTTGCACATTTTTATAGACTTATGCCGGCACTACATATCGCCAACCATTGGCACAATTTGTCGTACAATGATGCTTTTGAAAGAACCTCTTTGAAGCATTTGTTACAAAACCGGCAATTTACGATGAATTGTACCGATGCTTGACGAATGTAGTGCCGACATTACACTCAGGTCAGTCAGGCCTTAATACGCCCACTGTACTATTAAAGTGATCGGAAACAAATGAATTTTGTGGCTAGCTAATACATATTATGTACTTTATAGTATGTCAACATAACATTTCTTTTTCAGGAACTTAAAATTGGACTGCAGGATATTCCCCGGAGGCACTGACAGCCGCTACATAAGGCGAGTAGGGATCCCTGCAATTGGGTTTTCTCCTATGAACAACACTCCCGTGCTGCTCCACGATCATGATGAATTTCTAAAAGCCCCTATATTTTTAAAAGGCATCGACATATATGTGAAGCTACTCACAGCTGTTGCAAATGTTTAAATATTTGCTAATGCAACTTTTTAAAGGGGCTCATTACATCTGGATTGACGACGCTTGTTGGCAGGCAGATTGGAGATTGCAGTATTTGACTGAGAATTTAATCATTAGAAATGAAAAACACATGTAATTTTTCAACTAATTATATAAAGTAATATGTAGTAACATAAAGAGATTGTAATATCTCTTTATAAGGAAAACACTATAACCTTTCATTTATATAAAGTTATAATTACAAGAAAATTATTGTTTTGTTACAATACAATTACTCTATACGTATTAATACTTATCCTAGTCAAATGTTCTTGGGCAATAAGCTGGCAACAGGCGAACCTGCGGGTCTACCGGCTAAAAAGAATGAAGTTAATGTTAACTATAATTTGACAGATTTATGTGATACATTGCTACTTTTCTTTGGTAAGTTTTTATTTATGCCAAAACGAAGTAGCAATGTATCACCTAAGGCATAGTAAAATCAAATAAGTAAGTCGTCTTACTCATTATACGCCCGAACGCGGTTTGTATGTGAGCGCGGCCGTAAGTATGCGTCGTCGCACGCACACACTGACACAACTTAAAGGTGATAGCGGTGCGTCAGTCGTGGCTGCGTCGTACTTAATACCGCCCGCGCTCAGCCGCTCACGCACGCTCCGCCGCACATGTACACTACCTACTTACCTCCTTTAAATACAAATTCGTGAAGATGACCTCTAGAAAATATTGCAGTGTTTATGGATGTCGAAATAGCAGTTTGTCTGATTCGGAATTGTCTTTCTTCGCATTATGGTCGGTATACATTTTGATTAGTGTTTAGTGCGAGTGGCTCGTTTAGTGTTTAGTGTTTAGCAAAAAACACGTGCGGACAGTCTCTGTTTAGTGTTAAGTAATTGTTTTTTGCTAAACACTAAACACTAAACAAGCCACTCGCACTAAACACTAATCAAAATGTATACCGGCCATTACCTAGCGAACAAGAACGGTGAGTACCTATCTAATCTACTACCCTACTATATCATACGTAGGAACGTACATAATTAAATAATGTGTTAGCTATTACATATCTGAAAGTGTTTAGGAAATACCTAGTTCTGCTCCGAATTTCATTGACCAGATACCAATTTGTGGTTTGATTTAATAGTTCACTAAGTATGCCCCACCGCGAAAAGAAGGGACCAATTAAGTAGAAAGGAGAATGGCAAACTGGGAACCATTTTCCAAATTCATAAATACTGAGCGTGCCCAATTCGGACCTTATGAGATTTAAAGGTCATAATTTGGTGGTTACTTTTCAATTTAAAGTGTTCGTAAAGAAGGAGGCAACATTTAGAAAAACATGATAGTAATATTCTTCTTAGCTAGAAACAAAACGCAATTGATCTGAAACAAAACGCTTTTGTGAGGTTTGGTTTATTATTGTTATATTGGCCCCTCTAGAAAAAAAGACGGGACCAATCACGTCACGTAAATATATATATCCAGGACAGCCAACATGACAGCAGTCTAAGAACGGCAATGTTATTAAGTTGGTTTGCCTACTAGGTGCTGTTTTGAGGTTAAGTTTTAAAATCAACTTTTTATCCCCAGCTTTAAAGTGTATCTTACGATTACATAATTTATTAGGCTTTAATAGAGGATTATAGTCATGCTATTTACTTCTTGGCACGCTAAGCCTTTAAGTGGTTCTGAAAATATATGGGCACCTGCCATTCTCCTTTGTATAAATCAAACTAAATTTTAGGTAGGTATATAAGCAATAAACTTGAGTAGGTAGGTTGTAGTTGTGGTTGTTGTTAAACATTGTAGACAGCTCCTAGTCTATGTACAAAAATAATTAAAAAAATATATTATAGATCCCTGATGCTTACCCTACAGGGGAAAATTGTTTTAAATAAAGATTGCCTACATATGCATTTTGACGATTGAATAAACTATAAGCGACAGCCCTACCAGTCAGCCAGTGTTTAGGCTATTATCGCTCGCTCACAGCTCGAGTTGGCCTACTTATTTGATTTTTCTATGCCTAAGGTACACAAGAACAGATCAGGTAAGGATTGGATAATTCAAATAACTCCCAAACGTGGCAATATTTTTTATTGCTGGCAACATAATATGAAACGCCATTTCTTTTTGCCCCTCCCCTCAGTCTGCGGCTGTCACTGTGATGATATAAACGTGTTTTTGGAGCAATAACTAAAACCAAGAAGCTTATATCCACAATGGAGGTTGCACGCCTAGTAAGTAAGTGAAGATTGAAAAAGACTCTTTAGTGACGTTACGGCGTATTGCTATCTCTTTCTTTTCGTTTTACAATACGTTTTCGTTTCTCACGAACAAACGAACAACGAACACGTATTGTAACACTAAAGAAAGAGGTTGCAATAAGCCGTAAGGACCTTTTTTCAATCTTCACTATGACATATGGCCGTGCAATCTCCATTTGTGGGAGGTATAAGCTTCTTGACTAAAACGACTCAATTTCGTATCTCAATCGAAGATCCTGACTTACCCAGGCAACTTATTTTCAATTTTATGATGTGTTTATTCGTTGTCTGCTCATATTGTGAATGTGAAATAATTTTATAACGTGTAGCGATTATATAAAACTGATAAATGCAATTGTAAGATGACTGTAAACTGAGATCCGATCTTGCCCCCTATGATTTACATACTATCCTATTTTTAGTATATAAATATAGGTAGTATTGTGATATTTGTAACAAAACTACTTATAATTATGTTTTTTTATTCTTTGGTATAGTCATAATATGGATAAAACCGGATATTTATATAAAGACAACCTTTCGTTTTAAGCCACACAGACGCTTTTAAATAGTAGTCCGAACTTGTCCCACTATGGTCCGGTCTTTACCTAGTATTTTGATTAGCAATCCTAATCTTCACAAAGGTATAACTTGGCAACCGCTTACGTAAAAGAAACTTTTAAAAAATGCTGATAGATAATACATTTAATGAGGATCAGTAACGATTTTTGTTTAGTGGCTTATCAGAATAGAAAGCTTATGCCACCACATGGTTAACGGTGAAGAAATTTTTGCGATATCTCTTAAACCTGAAGCTATACGAGCTAAAACATGCTAAAACACTGTTATTTTGGGGGGTCCTTATGACGTCATCGCGACGTACGCGATGACGTCATAAGGACCCCCCGCGTGAACCTTATGCCGTACGTGATAAAGCACATATTGCATTGAGTTTGGC
This sequence comes from Agriphila tristella, assembly GCA_928269145.1. NCBI lineage: Eukaryota > Metazoa > Arthropoda > Insecta > Lepidoptera > Crambidae > Agriphila > Agriphila tristella. The sequence continues at coordinate 18,175,386 of OV743439.1, read as the reverse complement.
ATTTCCTACAAACCCTTCATAACTCAACCATTTCTAAACGGATTTCAAAAAATCTTTCACTAAGTTTCATAGCTATTAATATGATTTTATGTTATATCAATAAAACTATAGGATTCAAACCTGTTACTGGGGCCGTACCGGCTAAAGAATCGATTATCGAAAAGTCTGACGGGTTTCAAATTAAAACAGATAAATCGAGCCCCAATTGGGCCAAAATGGCGAACCCCAATTCATGATGTCACACGAACATCGATATCTTCCAAATTACGTTAACAGAAAGTACAAAACGAAATTCCTTACTTTGATTTTTCTGTTTTAAGTTGAAACTCCACAGACTTTTCGATAATCGATGCGTTAGCCGGTACGGCCCCTGATCCTCATTCTTAAAAATAGAAGCTCGATTTAGAAAATCTTTTTTAGGAAAAGAAGGAAAAAATATTTGCTGCAACCTCTTTAACTAACCGAAAAACTGTCCGACCTTACCCCAACAAACCTTACATCTGTCAAATTACAGTTAACACACGAATTTTGTTCACTTTACTTTTTTTTTCGTCTGGCATCTTCCGTTACACGAAAACGGCGGCGGCGGCGAGAGGCGGCGATTGCGGGGCGGCGAGCGGCAAGAGGCAAAAACAAATGTAGGAACATGTACGAGGTATGCCACGCTTACTGCGGCAGCGGCGAGAGGTGACGATTGCGGGGCGGCGCGAGTCGAGCGGCGCGCGGCGGCGGCGAGAGAGGCGGCGAGAGAACGAAACAAATGTACTGGCGAGTATGGAGGCGGCAACAATCCCGAGCGGCAGTGAGCGGCGCGCGCGGCGAATCCGACCAGCGGATCTATCGGCTAAGGGCCTGGCCACGTCTGCCGCGGCAAAACTGGCGGCAGAGGTAGGAGGCGCGGCAGGAGGCGCGGTGCGCGGTGGTATGTCACGGCTCACCTAGTGGCGGCGGCGCCGGCGGCAGCGGTGGCCTTATTTACACAGTTTTTAAATTTAAGATTTTAATATACTAATAAAACATTCGTGACTCAGTAGTAGCTCAGTTGGAAGAGCATTGGACCGGGTTTCCGAAGGTCACGGCTTCGATTCCCGCCTGAGACAATCCTGGTGACGAGTCGATTTTTTTAAGAAAGTACATATCTATATTATATAGTATTATTAAACACAAGTTTAAAATGGCAGTACTGAAAATGGCAGTACCTACTGACTAGCCTGCCTTCATGGAAAATTAAGATTTGGAGCAAAAGAAGAAATAAAAAAATATTCTTATGTAATAAAAGGGTCGATTCGTAGTTACATACCACCGCGCACCGCGCCTCCTGCCGCGCCTCCTGCCTCTGCCGCCAGTTTTGCCGCGGCAGACGTGGCCAGGCCCTTCGACTCGCGCCGCCCCGCAATCGTCACCTCTCGCCGCTGCCGCGGTAAGCGTGGCATACCTCGTACATGTTCCTACATTTGTTTTTGCCTCTTGCCGCTCGCCGCCCCGCAATCGTCGCCTCTCGCCGCCGCCGCCGTTTTCGTGGCCAGGGGGTAAGGGCCTGGCCACGTCTGCCGCGGCAAAACTGGCGGCAGAAGCAGGAGGCGCGGCAGGAGGCGCGGTGCGCGGTGGTATGTCACGGCTCACCTAGTGGCGGCGGCGGCGGCGGCAGCGGTGGCCTTATTTACACAGTTTTTAAATTTAAGATTTGAGCATACACAATGCTATAAATAAATAATATACTAATAAAACATTCGTGACTCAGTAGTAGCTCAGTTGGAAGAGCATTGGACCGGGTTTCCGAAAGTCACGGCTTCGATTCCCGCCTGAGACAATCCTGGTGACGAGTCGATTTTTTTCAAGAAAGTACATACCTATATTATTTAGTATTATTAAACCCAAGTTTAAAATGGCACTATTGAAAATGGCAGTACCTACTGACTAGCCTGCCTTCATGAAAAATTAAGATTTGGAGCAAAAGAATAAATAAATAAATATTCTTATGTTAGGAGTACATCCAGTCAATAAAAGGGTCGATCATCTCAGTTTTACTGTCCCCAAACCTAGAAGTATATTTTTATGTAAAACTATCTAATACTTAAATAATGGTTTGGGTTAAATTTAACACATAAAGTATCACTTTGGTAATAGAAATAAATATGTTGTTTACATATTACTTAGTTCGTATTTTAACGGTTGTCCAGTTGATGTCGATGTCTCTTTTCATTGTATGAAATTTTAACTGGGCAACCTATACAATACGAACAAATAAGTATGTAAATAATATATTTATTTATGTTACCAAAATGATAGATACCTACTTTATTTCTTAAGTTTAATTACTTATTTAATTATAAGCTAAAATTTTCCTTTATTTTTTATTTCAAGATTACACTTTTATGTTTGACCAAAACCATAGGACAAATAAAAGTTGATTGACCCAAAAAATCAAAATAATTTGGCGAATTTCATACTCTTTATAATGAGTAGGTACACGTACAAGTACAGAAACATTCGATTACATACTAAAAAACTCAAAATAACAACGATAAACTGCTCCGTTTCCATATTCACGCGCGGCAGAAACAAAACTGTTTGATTTGGTCGCTCGGTGCAAGAGCTGCCGCCGCGCGCGCCGCTCACCGCCGCTCGGGATTGTGGCCGCCTCCATACTCGCCAGTACATTTGTTTCGTTCTCCTGCCGCCCCTCTCACCGCCGCCGCGCGCCGCTCGACTCGCGCCGCTCCGCAATCGTCACCTCTCGCCGCTGCCGCGGTAAGCGTGGCATACCTCGTACATGTTCCTACATTTGTTTTTGCCTTTTGCCGCTCGCCGCCCCGCAATCGTCGCCTCGCGCCGCCGCCGCCGTTTTCGTGGCCAGGGGGTAAAAAGTATAAGCTTCTTGGCTAAAAACATTGAAGTTAATGTAGGTAAACTGTAATTTGACAGATGTATCTATGTGATACATTGCTACTTCGTTATGGCGCAAATAAAACCTGCCAAAGAAAAGTAGCAAGTATCACATCCATCTGTCAAATCAGAGCGATTACGATATAGAACCCCAGTACCTAATAGTCACAAAATATTACACGAAGTAGGGTTCTTGTACGTACCATGGGCAACAGCGACGCTTAACCACTGCTAAGGTCAAAATCGCTTGCACGCCGCGCCGTCACAACCATACGTTTAGTTCGTGTAGGGGCGATACGCGCGCACACGAATTTTGTTGCAAACTGGTTAAGCGTCGCTGTTACCCATAGTACATACCTAACTACTGCATTAATATAGATTTGCGCTAACAGGTGTTGTTGGCGTGATTTAGAACTACCTAGGCACAAAAATAAAAAAATCGGACTAAAAATATTAAAACGGACAAGTAAAAAGAAACTAAAAAGTAACAAATAAATTCTTCTGTAAATATTTATAACCCTAATAACCTATACCTACAGAAATTTCAAACCTAAAAATGTTAAACCAAAAAACGTGGGGCGCATGCTATAGCACAGAATACATAATAGTACAAGTCTATAGACAATATGGATGATAAATTTTACAAAACGCGCCCCACGTTTTTAGGTTTAAAATTTTTAGGTTTAAAATTTCTGTAGGTATAGGTTATTAGGGTTATAAATATTTACAGAAAATTTTATTTTTTACTTTTTAGTTTGTTTTTACTTGTCCGTTTTAATATTTTTAGTCCGATTTTTTTGTAATAATTTAGTCCGTTTTGAAAACGTGTTTTTAAAAAAGCAACCTAATAAAAACGTGTTAAAAATATACCATCTCCTATCGGGGCACTCGTCAAAACGATTCAAACGAGCCCAAACTCGATGGGGTTGCATGGTTTATTACAGAGTCCCAGTGCCCTTCTTCCTGCTCCATCATCAGACCCTGGAAACTGTTTCCCAACAAAGAACTCGTCAAGACGATTCAAACGAGCCCAAACTCGATGGGGTTGTCGCCAAAGGCGAAACTGAATTGTAGTAAAATCGTAAGTAGTCTAATATTGGTTATATTTTGATCGGATCCTTTTATTGCTTATTGTAGTTACCTAGATGAAAATGTGTTAATCATATTTCTGAATAGACACACTATAGGGATGGCAACACCAAGTAGTATGAAGAGTCTGTATCTGTCTGTGTCTGTATGACTGACAGTGACATTAGGGGTCACTATTATTATGAGAAAAATGGTAGATGGCTGAACTAAAGCTTAGATTATTTAAATTAATCTAAGGGCTGAAGTGGAAATGGACTCGTGGTGTGATGAGAGTTTTACAGGACTCAGGAGATGCACACACGATGAATTCATGTAAGTTTTGCTTGTCTGATTGAATTTACTATAACAGCCATTATACCTACTAAGTTGATGAAAAAGGGGTTCTATTGTATAGTCATATGGACTTTGGCTCACCTTTCCATTAGCGGACCACGAGTTCCGAATTCATATTTTTTTTATGTAAAGAACTCATGATTTGGAACACGTATACGAAATTTTATGTTTAGGAACCAAATAATACGCGAGAAAAAAAAATCTAAAAATTAAGATTATCTAGGTAAAAAAAATAATTTTAGACCTGTGTCGCAATTTTTTACGTTTAATGGCGGCGCACTAGGCTGGTAGCACTACTAAAGGACCTCAGGTCACACGATAGGTGCGAGGAGCGTAGCGACGAGCATGTTAGGTGTACATGAACCCAGCGCGCAAGCCGAGCGAGCGAAGCGAGCGTGCCGCGGCAGCGGCCGGCGAAGCGCCAGAAACGACTTTTTTTACGTGCGAAATTTTGTACGTACGTCCCCTCCCCTCTCCCCACCTTTTTTTAGCCTCCCCTGCTTAATTTACATATTTTTAGTTTTTTTTTTAACCATTAAAAAAAAAGTATCCATCTCCTAACTTTCAAACTTTAGGGAGGGGTTGCCACCCTCCCCCTACTCCTCCCCCCTCACCCCCTCCCCCCAAAATCGTGGTCCGTTAATGGAAAGTAGAACCTGGACTTTAGTTATGCGTGGATTTGGGGACACTGTGAGGGGAGTTGGGAGGTGTCTTATACCCCATGATTTTCGTCACCTTGGTATGACTAATAGTTGGCAACCGAAGGTAATATTACTTTGTTCCAAATAGCCAGCTATGACAACTTTATGCGAAGCAGATACTCCTGTATGTAAGTATATGGAGGAGTATGTATCCATACTTTGGTTTGTATTGGTTCAATTCATGTTGGACATTAATGTGAGATGATCAAAGAACCAGGGTGACGACATGGTGGAGATGTGCTGGGATTATGAGAATCCTAGGTATATAATAGTTCTATAGAAAGACTTATATTTTTTCTTTCTTCTTATTCAGTACTATTAAAGTTCTGATAATCATAAAATAATAAGATATGATGAAGGTAAACTTCGATATAAATGAAATAAATAAAAAGTGTTGATGTATTTTATTTGTGTTTATTGCACTGATCAGTGATTGCTACTAATTGCCTACTTATAATTATGTTTCTCAAATTTTAGAAGGTATAATTATTGATTCGCTGGAGTAATCTGACGTTAACAGTTGTAACCAAGAACGTTTAAGGTTTGTTTAAAAAATGTCCCAGTTGTAGTATGAACGCTACTGACTTTGTGTAAGTGAACTAAATCAAGGGTGACAAAGATACAGCCCGCAGGCCGCATCCGGCCCGCAAGCCATCTCAATGTGGCCCTCAACCAGAATCTATCCTGTGATGATTTTAGATGGCATTTGATGTCACTTTGTATTGTAAGATAATAAAAGGTAAGATAAAAGGTATCTGGATCCTCAAGCTCAAGGTAACTCCTTTTTATTACGTTTGTATGAAAACAAATACTTAAAGAAAACGAAACAAAATAAATAATTGTAATTTTAAATTTTAAATCTGGCCCGCTAATACACCTCTTAATTTATAAGTGGCCCTTTATAACAAACACCCTTGAACTAAATCAGAACTAAACGAACCGCAGCACTAGTATAATAAATAAAGGCAACATTATTTTACAATGTGACATTCGAGTCAGTTGGTTTGCTCCGGTAAATTAGTGATTGGACTTAAGTTCATGTTTGTTTTTATTTTATATTATTATATGTATTGTAGCAATGAGAAGTTCCTTTATTGGAACGCAGTGGGGTGTTTTACACCTACATAGATGTCCCTTAGTTGGGACGCAGTGAGGTGCTTCGCACCTGCATAGCAGTTCCTTTATTGGAATGCAGTGAGGTGTTTTACACCTGCATAGATGTCCCTTAGTTGGGACGCAGTGAGGTGCTTCGCACCTGCTTAGAGGTTCTTTTATTGGAACACAGTGAGGTGTTTTACACCTACATAGAAATCCCTTAGTTGGGACGCAGTGAGGTGCTTCGCACCTGCATAGAGGTTCCTTTATAGGAACGCAGTGAGATGTTTTACACTTACATAGATGTCCCTTAGTTGGGACGCAGTGAGGTGCTTCGCACCTGCCTAAAGGTTCCTTTATTGGAACGCGGAGAGGTGTTTTACACTTACATAGATGTCCCTTAGTTGGGACGCAGTGAGGTGCTTCGCACCTGCCTAAAGGTTCCTTTATTGGAACGCAGTGAGGTGTTTTACACCTAAATAGATGTCCCTTAGTTGGGACGCAGTGAGGTGCTTCGCACCTGCGTAGAGGTTCCTTTTTTGGAACGAAGTGAGGTGTTTTACACTTACATAGATGTCCCTTAGTTGGGACGCAGTGAGGTGCTTCGCACCTGCCTAAAGGTTCCTTTATTGGAACGCAGTGAGGTGTTTTACACCTAAATAGATGTCCCTTAGTTGGGACGCAGTGAGGTGCTTCGCACCTGCGTAGAGGTTCCTTTATTGGAACACAGTGAGGTGTTTTACACTTACATAGATGTCCCTTAGTTGGGACGCAGTGAGGTGCTTCGCACCTGCCTAAAGGTTCCTTTATTGGAAAGCAGTGAGGTGTTTTACACTTACATAGATATCCCTTAGTTGGGACACAGTGAGGTGCTTCGCACCTGCTTAGAGGTTCCTTTATTGGAACGCAGTGAGGTGTTTTACACATACATAGATATCCCTTAGTTGGGACACAGTGAGGTGCTTCGCACCTGCTTAGAGGTTCCTTTATTGGAACGCAGTGCGGTGTTTTACACATACATAGATGTCCCTTAGTTGGGACGCAGTGAGGTGCTTCGCACCTGCCTAAAGGTTCCTTTATTGGAACGCAGTGAGGAATTTTACACTTACATAGATGTCCCTTAGTTGGGACGCAGTGAGGTGCTTCTCACCTGCATAGAGGTTCCTTTGTTGGAACGCAGTGAGGTGTTCTGCACCACTAGATTGGTTCTTTAATTGGGACGCAGTGATGTGTTCTGCACTACTAGTTTGGTTCCTTAAGTGGGACGCAGTGAGGTGTTCTGCACCTGTAGATTGGTTCCTTAAGTGGGACACAATGAGGTTTTTGAACAGGTGAGTATGGTCCCTTTACCTGGGACGCAGTAAGTTGTCTCACACCAAGTTCTTGAACCAGTTAAACTTTGAGATAATAATATGATAATAAATTAAAAGATTGATGAGATGAAATAAATTCCCTTTTATTATGACATGATACTGAAATATCCTTATGGCATTAAGGCCAAAGTGTTGGGTTATTTGACCAAGGAAGATGACAGTGTAGACTTCCACTATTGATGAAGAAACTTGATATTATTCCTTGGTGGGGTACCTACTGTTTCAGTTTATCAACAGAGTAATAACCGCATTAATAATGCAGTATTTTTGATTTCTAAAATTCAATATGAATTTGTGCCCATCTGATGAACATGTAACTTATAGTATTCTATGTAGTAGATAGAAGTGTACGATGAAGCAAAGAATTTTGCTTGCCCGTATCATGCATTTGGTGAGTTGTGAATCTCAGTCAGTTACAAGAATAATGAGATTGTTGAATGATTACCTACAATTTGGTAAGGAAAGGGAAATAAATTGCATTGAATCATTAAGTGTATTTGTGACTTGTACATCTATCTAAATATTTTTTTGATTATTTTTTGTACTGTTTAGTGTCCCGAGACTCTTGAGTAAGTATGAAGGCATTGCAACTTGTGCATGCGGTGCGATAAGGGTGCGATTAATTTGACAGTTTACAACAGAAGTGACCAAGTGAGTCACTGTCTGCTGTCAATTGAATCGCATGGTATTTCACTGAGCAATTAAGTAATCATTAAGAATACATTGTTATCAGTGTGGCTAATGTAAATTTTGCAGTTGCCGCGTTTTGTCAGTGAAATACCGTACTTATATCGGCGAAAAATTGCAAAAATTGCCGTACTTTACTTCGATACAATTACTGCATTCAAGCATAAGAAATTACCGTACCACAGGCAAAAGTTATTATTTGGTACATTTCACAATAAAAAGGTAAGCAGTAAGGTATTTTGACGTTGCCATCCATATACCTAGTAGTGTGTAGCCCGTGCACTAACGCTTGCGGCGGCGGCGGGACGTGCGACGCCATGACGCGGCAAGTGGAAGTATTTAAGGTACAGTTCGCGCGGAATAGCTTGGCCCAGATTTTGGTAGGAACCGCGTGACTTGCGCAGTAGCAATTCTAGGTACTAAATGTTTAGTGCGCAAGCCATACGATCTATTGTTGTTGTTATTGTTGGTTCGGGTTGTATTGCGCGAGCTGTCAACTGTACGATAATATTTTGTGAAAAGAAAAGAGTGATACTTTTGTAGTCCTTTGAATTTTTTTTTGAAGGTTGTATGAATAGGTATCTCTGTTCTTTAAGCTGATAAATATTGCCATTGGGAGGGATTTATGGCGATTCTTACGTGCCTCTGCGCCCCGTCGCGGAGTGCGGAGGGGCGGATATCGTGCGCGTTGACGGAGCGGCGGATCCGCCTATTCGAGAAGTTTTCTGCGCGCTTCCCCGCGTCGGTCGGCGTTGTACTTGTACGACGACCTCGCACTCACGTACAGGAACCGGCACGATGCTATGGAGCTCAGTGTGTTGTACTCCCCGCGGTTTCCGCGCCTACTGGCGGAATCTGCTTACGAAGCGCGGCGGTACGTGCTCCCGCGCCGAGTCGCTTTTTTGGTGTGTTGGACGAGGCGGTTTTCTATACTAATTGATATACTTGCATAGGTACAGTTGACGACACGCTGGGCTTTCACTACAGGGGAATCATATTCAATAATTTTTTTACTTAAAGGCGAATATGATAAGGTTCAAAACATATTGCAGATTTTTGAGTTTTGTGTGGCCTGACGTGCTGCTGACTGTACAACGTTAATACCGCGCGGAGCCAGTGTGCGAACCGTCTTATTGTGTTAAGTTCGGCTTGTTTGGTTGTTTTGGGCTGATTTATTCAATAGTAAGGGTATTTGCCTTGGCGCCCGCCGACGGCGGCGCGGGCGGGTCCCGCTTGGGAAGGAAAGAGTTCGATGTTAACAGATGTCCCACGAAACGATGAGTACGGTACGGATGGTTTGATACTGATCGATCGAGCAAGACGATCGTTTAGCTTTAGAGTTTAGACAAAGCTGTATGAAGATAGATTTCTTTGCCTTCTCGGTGATGGGAGAATTTTCTTGTTAATAAAACGACGACGATTATTGTGTACTTAAGTACAAACAGCAGTTAGATGTGATATGCCATTACAATGGAGGAGGCTATAAAATGCCGAATAAACATGATAAGTTCCTAGCTCGGTAAAATAATTAATTGCCAAGGGGCATGAGGCTGTAAAGGGCCTTAAGACTTATACTATTAGTTATCTGTGCCTTAAGGAAGAAGGCACCCCTTTTGAATGAATATGTAATAGTAGCCTCCAAAGTAAAGAACATGAATGACAGATTTATATCTGAAAGTGAAACTTATAATTATTTCCAATTACTGAGTTCTCCCTCACCTGAGTAGGTTATACACATTATTACAAATAAAAGTTGAGGAGATTATCGCAAAAATAGAATGTATTATGCCGCCGGTACAAAACAATACAGTGAGCATCTAAAACCACAGACAATATGTCTGTGTTTAAAACTATACTAAGATTGCCATACCTTTCTTATAATTGTGTCTATAGCTATTTTGTAATTTTTATTGGTAGAGTCTAAGCCGTTTATTACTTCCTGGTCCCCCCCCCCTCTCAACACCGATTGGATTGAATTTATCCACATCTGATATTTTTTGTTATCTACAGTAGATGAAGACTGATATCAAAATGAATACCACCGCAGAATCTGTAGAAACAATTAGAAAAAACCATACCATAATTACTGTAAAAGAATTATCTAACCTTTTGATATCTGACAGTAAAAAAGGATATTTACTGAAACTTTATGTAACGTCACATAAAAGGAAAGAACTATTCATAAGCCAGAAAACATACACACCTTGCAACAAATACTCAGTACCTAACAAGAAAGGAAAATAAGCTGAATTACCTAACAAGAAAGGAAAATAAGTTGAATTAAGAAAAAATGAATAATATTGTGGGAAAGTGCATAATAGAGTCATGTGCAATAATTGTGCATACCATATTGTTTTAAGAAAAATTTAAAGAAAATTCCAAATGACGTTCCTTCATCTGCTACTTATTACATTCACTGAAACTACTGTTATTTCCATGATAAGTCCAAATATGCAATCCAATCCAATGGGGATGGCAACGCAAAGCTAATTGTAGATGTCGCTGCGTACGCTTGTTCCTAAGACAGTACTTTTGATTGGTTAAAATATATCAGAAATGTCATTTTACATTTGAAACAACCAATCAAACGATTTGGGTACAAGCGTTTGTGGTGCCATTAGTTCCTCAGTTTGCATCCCCATTGTTACAAACAGCCATAGCTAGTCCGTGGAAACAAAAAATATTTTAATCATGTTACATGTGGAACCGTTTTGGACTTGGACGCGACAGCCAAAAAGGCTATGTTTCAATTACTAGAATTAAAAAACTGTTTAACTTACCTAGTATTGAGTACAATTATTTAATAGTTTATTCATTTGGGAATAATTCTCTAAGAAAAATCCATAGCACGGTTGTTGATTTAAATATAGAGACAAAAACAAACAAACAAACGTATACAAGCTAATGTTATCGATATTATTACAGAAGAAGTAGCACTACCTAACACATAATTCCATCCTGCGGCTGATTTCAGTAAATGAAAAGATAATTATTACAGATGATAACAGTTAAGGAATCAGAATATACTTATTAATAGGTAATTATTATTATTATTCTTTTGTACACAATGAAAAGATACAATTACATGATAATTGACATATAATAAATAGGTACTTACTGACCTTGGCTGGATATTTGAACACGGAAATGAATACAGAATGAAGAAACAGTTTATTTTATTACTTGTGCAGAAGAAGTGATACATTCACAAATATGTAATAAATTTTGTAACTGCAGATCCATCGTTAAAGGATGATAATATAAGAAAGCTCTGGGAGCTAAAAGCAATAGGTATAACAGCCAAAAACAAAAAGAGACGAAGAAGCGATACATAATTTTATTAAAACAATTAGGTATTTTTTAAATCAGAAGAAGAGCTATCTGACAAAATAATAAAATTAGGAATAAATTAAATTAGGCATTGTTGAAGAAGTCTCACCACCGAATATAACAGAATTCTATTTAGACTTAGACACTGCAATGCAAGTATGGTGTGATATTGAGGCTTTCCTACAAGTTCTCTCAGCGGAAACTGTTTTAGTCTATGTATAAACATAATGCTTTCTATTCATATGTATAATATTGAGCTGTATGTTTCCCCTATCCAATTTGATAAAAATAAATAAATAAGTTGTTCTACAGAGCGATGATCAGTTTCATTTGGTATAATATTGAGTTCATATATGTCAGCGGAGGGGGGGGGAGGGGGAGGGGGCTTCAGAAGGAGATCCCTACTAAGACGGTGTATTGGGTATTAATTGAAATCTTATAATACACATATTACGAGAGACACATTATATATTATATTAAAACAGAGATATACAAAAGCTGTTGGATCTTAAGGTTGAAAGTAATGAAAGAGTACAAATTAATATTGAAAGGCAAGTACTATGGAAGAACAGCCAAGTTGTGTGCAATTGGATGAAAACTGACAGGTTACTAACGCTATTTGTTGCTAGACGAATGGGTGAAGTAAGTTAGAATAATGTTTGCAAATTAAATACGTACCTATCTTCTGAACTTGATTCGGCCGAAGTAGGGACGAGGCCACCGAAGGTAAAATTGAAAGATAACATTTTGAATAACCATGTTCCTAAAAGATAGTGAAATACTGATCAAGTGAAGTCACCACCACCACTAACGCTGCTAGTGCGGAGGGTCTTCCGAATAATAAAGAACAAACGGAATTGACTAAAAAAAATATACTACAAGAACATAAAATTCGGAAGATAGTGATGATGGAAATAGAGAATGTAAAAAAGAGAGAAACATTAGAAAATGAAGGAAATGAAAATGAAATAAGTCATGGAAAAGTAAATAAAGAAAGAAATAAAGAAGATCATACAACTACAAAGGGAACACTTGTCAAATGAGTATCAAAACAAAGCACCAGTTTATTTCGGCCGTTACAACTATTTCTAGATAAGAAAGGGAATCTTAAGATGCAAAAGTAGATTTCAACACACAAAAACTACGAGAAATATATTGGGCACAGAAGGGACGATTTCAAGACAGAAAGAGAGGTGGACCTTATAAGCTCCATCCAATGCCACCGCTACCTGAACAAAGATCCAATTACACGCTGCATTCAAAAATACAGGCATAGTTACATGGACCCTGTGATAAAATAATCAATGGAGAGAGAGAGGAGTTGGATCTGTGTATTTACTTGTCTATCAGTCAGAGCAGTTCACTTAGAGGTGGTATATAACCTAGCTACAACAGAGTGTCTTTTAACTCTAAGAAAATTTGTGTGAAGAATATTAAAATTTGATCGATTCAAATGATGTCTGATAATGCTCTCTATTTTAAATTATTAGCTGAAGTAATGCAAAACAAATATTGTATTGACAATACAACAAAGTTATTAAAATTAAATTTATACCCAAATTGGTGCCATTGGTTCGGTGGTTTCTATGAACAACTTATGCAATTAATAAAACACTGCATAAAAAGAACATTAAAAAAGCATTTATTAAATTTTATTATCAAAAACTTATAACAGTAAGTAAGAAACAGAAAGTGTATTAAACTTGCGCCCATTAACCTACGTAGGTAGTAAGTAGTAGTCCGTTGGTGATGACAGCCTCCGATGTTGAAGTTCAGCAACCTACAACAGAAACAAAATAAAAATTAATAGAATGTTGGAAAAGGGTCAAGTAATATTACAAGAATGTATAAGGATGTTTGCAAGACAATACTTACCCAGTCTGAGAAAAGCACTTAGTCAGTACATAAGGAACCACATGTGAAATGTGAAAGAATCCTAAAAGTAGGAAATTTAGTATAAATCAAAGCTGAAGAAAATAGAGCCACGTGGAAGGTTGGGAAAATCTAGAATTTAATAGTCAGCACAGATGGTAACAAAGGTTGCCATAGTAAAAACCTCGGCCAGGAGAGATACTTACCAAGTCAATATCTCACCTTTCTCTACAAGAACCGGAAGATTCTGGGGTATTTGATATCAAGGACTTGACTGAGGTATTACAGAGCAACAGAAGCGACCAGTCACGGTCAGTTAATAATGACCAGCAGTTAGATGAGGCAGACATTGCCAATGTTGTAATACATAGTAATTTGACGATTTGCTGAAAGTGGCTATTTAGTGACGATCTGTTGAAAGTGGCTAATCAGTTATTAAAAATATGGACTACACGGCTTATAGCCAGGCAATACTAATCAAGTTAGACTCCAGCCTTGTGTTGGGAGTGTCGCCAAAGGCGAAACTGAATTGTAGTAAAATCGTAAGTAGTCTAATATTGGTTATATTTTGATCGGATCCTTTTATTGCTTATTGTAGTTACCTAGATGAAAATGTGTTAATCATATTTCTGAATAGACACACTATAGGGATGGCAACACCAAGTAGTATGAAGAGTCTGTATCTGTCTGTGTCTGTATGACTGACAGTGACATTAGGGGTCACTATTATTATGAGAAAAATGGTAGATGGCTGAACTAAAGCTTAGATTATTTAAATTAATCTAAGGGCTGAAGTGGAAATGGACTCGTGGTGTGATGAGAGTTTTACAGGACTCAGGAGATGCACACACGATGAATTCATGTAAGTTTTGCTTGTCTGATTGAATTTACTATAACAGCCATTATACCTACTAAGTTGATGAAAAAGGGGTTCTATTGTATAGTCATATGGACTTTAGTTATGCGTGGATTTGGGGACACTGTGAGGGGAGTTGGGAGGTGTCTTATACCCCATGATTTTCGTCACCTTGGTATGACTAATAGTTGGCAACCGAAGGTAATATTACTTTGTTCCAAATAGCCAGCTATGACAACTTTATGCGAAGCAGATACTCCTGTATGTAAGTATATGGAGGAGTATGTATCCATACTTTGGTTTGTATTGGTTCAATTCATGTTGGACATTAATGTGAGATGATCAAAGAACCAGGGTGACGACAGGGGTTGCATGGTTTTATTACAGAGTTCCATTGGCCTTCTTCCGGCTCCATCATCAGACCCTGGACACTATTTACCAACAAAGTCCTCGTCAAGGCGATTCAAACGAGCCCAAACTCGATGGGGTAGCGTGGTTTTATGAAAGAGTGCCTATGGCCTTCTTCCGGCTCTATCATCAGATCCTTGGACACTGTTTCCCAACAAAGTACTCGTCAATACGATTCAAACCAGCCCATACTCGATGTGGGTAGCGTGGTTTTATTATAGAGTTCCTATGGCCTTCTTCCGGCTCCATCATCAGACCCTCGGACACTATTTCCCAACAAAGTACTCGTCAAGACGATTCAAATGAGTCCAAACTCGATGGGATTGCACGGTTTCAATATTGAGTTCCTTTAGCATGGCCTTCCAGCTTCATCATCAGACCCTGGACCTTATCTCCCATCAGAGTACTCGTCAAGACGATTCTAACAAGCCTAATCACAATGGGGTTGTATGGTTTCATCATTAAGTTCCTGGGGCCTTCTTCCAGTTCCATCATCAGATCAGCTCAGTGACACAAGAATGAACGAATGTAAATATTAATTGTTTATGGATTTTTAAACCGGCGAAGTAATATAGGTTGGTTTGGTTATAACATCACATGGATTCATTCGTGAGTTAAAAGGAGACGAAAGATAAGGCGTTGGTTTATTTTATTTGGTAGGTAGGTAGGTTGACTGAAAAAGTTAAGTCATCAACTGTCAATTTAAAAAATGGAAATCAAATCGCAGCAGTGTTGCCAATGGTACGGTAATTGCCGTATTATACGGTAATGATTGGTTTTCAAAAGGCAGTTTAAGAAGAAAGGGTAGTTCATAAAATAGAACTAGATGTCGTTGTACTTAGTAGGTAGCTTTTATGAAAATTATGAAATGTAATTACTTTTTTATTATACGTTTGTTGAGTATGTGGTTTGTTGCTTTGTGCGTTGGTTGTCCAATGGCGTGTTACGAAAACTTTTCTATGACCAATATGACCATTAGTGGGAAAAAATATTTAAAAATCGACTTAGTTGAAGTAACGCCATCTGTTGACATAAAATTATACTAAAATTCTCTGCTGTCAGAAAACCGCTCATTGGGGTCAAAAATTAACCTTGACACGGCAGCCTATGCCAGAAGCTTACATACAGCTTGACCATAAAGAGTTGACAAAAATTGAGGGCGCCACTTTCTATGTAAACACGTCAAAATCACGAATAAATTAGCAACACTTACTAAATTTTGTACTGAAAAATTTTAGTTCCATTTTATTTAATTTCAACTCTTTATGGTCAAACTGTACAAGTACGGTTATTTCACACTTTCTTAAGCTCCGGCCAAACTGACGCGATTCGCTCGCGCGGCAGGGACGCGAATACTACGTGATTCGCTCGCTCGCTTAGCCGTTCAAACTGAGGCGAATCAAGGTGGAAACAAATTTTTTTTTTTCTTTTATTTAGGAACAAACAGTTACTTACATAAATGGGGAGGCGAAGGCAAAGTGAATTACAGATGGCGCTCAGTCTTTGGAACAATTGTCAGTTTGAGCTTATATTGTCTTGACTGTGTATTACGTGATTTTACTTTCTTAGATTGTATTTTTTTCGGTTTTGCGGACAAACAATGTATTCTATGCTAACTTTAGCTCATATAAAAGAAGAATTACGGAAAAGAAAAGCCAAAACAACAGGCAAGAAAGTTTATAGCAACTTACAAAAAATTGCTAACAAGCATTACATTTCTTTAAATTTCGTGTAAGATTTACAAGTAATCGTTTTATTTCAGATTAGAAGCATAATGATTTAAATTTTAACAAAGCAACTGAGTGTGAATTTCCGTGTTTATAGTTGCCTGATGATGCCTTCTGTGCAATAGTAATTTCAGGTTTCTGTACTGGAATTTCTGTACCATCCAAAATTACACGAACCGTTTTATCATATTTATTTTGTTATTCTAAGTTTCTTGAATGACTCTGGCATATAAAATTCTATTAATTCTCTGTTTGGCCCCAATATTGGGCTTATTCCATATTTGATATACCTATCAAATTCATCCAAGTTATAAATATGTTAGAAACTGCTGAGGTTGAAATATTAAAGAACAAATTATTTTGGCGAAGCTTCATCAAATTCATGAAACATTCCTTTTGATTTATAATGTTTCTCAGGCTCAGTAAAGGAGAAAATCGAGGGAAAAGCATTTTTTTTTTTTTGATATTTTTTTGCCCACAATTTTTTTGTTACTGGGAAATCGATGAACTCCAATATTTTACAAATTACATGCATAACAATGCGGCATTTTCTCAGTATAAAATTAAAAAGTGCAATACTCCAAGAGATTCCCATATGTTTTGACACTTTCTTTGAGGCGGCCGGGTACCAAAGACCAGACGCCACCTATCGGGATAAAATTGCGCTTTTCCTCCCCATTGAGTACATACAAAGAACTAAAAAATAAACCTATAGTTCCCTAATTATTTAAAATTATGAGAAAATAGAAAATGAAAAATAGGTACTAATAACAAAAAAAATAAGACAAGGTTATACAATTAATAAGGAACACCTACCAAATACATCTAAACCTAATTCAATAAAAATAGAAATGGAAAATTATTTTTCTATTAGGTAACAAATAACAATGCACAGAAAAAATAAAACTAAAACTAAGTTACAAATAAAATAAGACATTTTTTTAACAAATTTAGACAAATAGGGTCTATTACAATAGATATTAATCTGCAGTGTCGGGAAGTTCAGTGATGCGGTTTTTAAATTTACTCAGTGATTTATCAAAAATTTCCACAGTACTATATTTATCATCATATAAGGAACAAGATCTTTTTATAAAACTATTTCTGCCATAGCCAGTTCGACTAGGTTTGATGAAAAAGAGTGACTTCTTACGACAATTTCTTTCCTGCTTGCGAGGTACACGAAAATTAACTTCTTCTAACAGAAATGGGGCATCGACCATATTATTTAATATTTTGAACAAGTATGGCAAATCGATAAGGCTGCGACGTTTCATCAATGAGTCCATTTTGTGAAATGCAAGTGATGTTTCATAGTCTGTGTACTGGTGCCCAACTCTATAGTCCAAGGTCTTAACAAATTTTCTTTGGATTCTTTCTATTTTATTTTGGTGGATCTGTTGATATGGATTCCAAACAGTGGTAGCAAATTCCAATTTACTTCGCACATAACTATTAAATAAGAGTTTGTAGGTATTTGCTAACTTAAAGTGTTTACCTACTCGCAATATAAAGCCCAAAAGTTTGTATGACCTATTAACCATCTTATCTATATGGGGGATAAATGTGAGTTTGGAATCCATTATTACGCCAAGGTCCCTAATTTCAGTTACGCGTTTTAGGTTCTCTCCACAGAGTTTATATGTGTAGTTAATTGTATTCTTTTTTCTAGTGTACGAAATCACAAAACATTTATCCAAATTTAAAAATAAATTATTTCTTGTACAAAACTCAACAAAACTATTCAGATCACTTTGCAGTAACTCAGCATCATTTGGTTCTTTTATAACTCTGAATAATTTTGTGTCGTCTGCATACATTAACAGTTTTGAGTGATGAATGGAATTGGTAAGATCATTTACATAAATAATGAAAAGTAAAGGTCCTAAATGGGACCCTTGTGGGACTCCTGAGGGTATATTTTTATACGCAGAACAATGACCACACAGCACAACAGCCTGACTACGATTTGCTATGTAAGACTGGATCCAACGAAACAAGTCGCCATGGATTCCAAGCTGCCAGAGTTTAAAAAGTAAGGTATCATGACAAATTTTGTCGAAAGCTTTTGCAAAATCTGCATATATAGCATCCACTTGTGCATTTTTATCCATTGCTGATAATATAATTTCGGTGAAACTCAGCAAGTTGCTATCAACACCACGATTTTTACAAAAGCCATGTTGGTTTGGGACAATAACACGCTGTACAACTTCAGTTAGCTGATCTGTAACCATCTTTTCCTGTATTTTGGCGAATTGACAAAGCTTAGAGATTGGTCGATAATTGGCAACATTGTCACTGGTAGTACCTTTAGGAATAGGTGTTATCCAGGCACACTTCCAAGCTTGAGGAACACTACCTATACTAATGGACAATTTAAAAATATGTGTAAGTGGATCAGTTAATGCATTAGCACATCTACGAATAAAAAGCGGATGTATGCCATCAGGCCCAGCACTCTTGTTAGTATTAATTCCATTTAAATATTTATTCACTGAAGTGGTGGTGATTTCGATTGAACTTATATCCAATATCGGGTTTTCAGGAGGATCCCACCGATTAGGAAGCGATTGTCGTGGCTTATCTACAAACACTGAGTGAAAGTGCTCATTAAAGAAATCACAAATTTGTTTCCCATCACTACTACTTTGACCATTATAAGTCATAGTTTGGGGAAGCCCGTTGCTAGCCTTAATGGCTTTGACGTAAGACCAAAAGTGTTTGGGATCCTTTTTAATTATAGCTTCCGTAAATCGCGTATAATTATTATGACACTGTATTTCCATACGTTTAGCTCTTTTTCTCAAAGAATTAAAACTCTGATAGTCTAAAGGATTTTCATATAATTTCCATAACTTATGGTATTTTCTTTTTTCATTTAAAAGTTTTCTCAAGGGTTTAGTGTGCCAAACGGGAATGGACTGCGAAGATCTAATGATTTTAAGTGGAACAAACCTCGAAATTATGTCGCATAAAATGTCGTAAAATTTTGATACACATTCTTCCAGACTTAAATTCTCAAAAATACTGGACCAATTTATGTTTTGCAGCTCATTATTGATAGAATCAAAATTAGCTGCATGGAAATTATAAGTGTAAGTTGGCGCTGATGTAATAGATTTGTAGTTGGTAATATTTAAACAAATTTCAATGGACTTATGATGGCTATCTTCAAAAGTTAAAGTTTGAGAGGAATTAGTACATACATACACTCACGCCTGTTTCCCATGGGGGTAGGCAGAGACTATGGATCGCCACCTGCTACGATCCTTGCACACTTCTTTCGCTTCATTCATATCCATCAATCTTTTCATACACGCCCTGCGGTTTTTGTCACTGCGTACACCAGCCTTTTTTATAATAACCTCTATTTGGTCCGCGTAGGTTTTTCTGGGACGCCCTCGTGCAATCGTTCCTTCCACATTCGCACAGTATATCTCTTTCGTGATTCGCCTTTCATTCATCCTCTCTAAGTGACCAAACCACTGGAGCATTCCTTTCTCAATTCTTGTCACTATATCATCTTTCAGACCACACCTTTTGCGAATCACCTCATTGCTCACTCTATCACTCAGTTTTACTCCACATATTTTCCTCAACGATCGCATCTCTACCGCATTTATTCTGCTTTCATTCTTCTTCTGCCATACCCAAGATTCACTTCCATACATCAGTGTCGGTACCAGCACTCCGTTATGAATAGCCATTCGCGCCTTTGCAGAAACGGTTTGGCTACTCATAACCGAGTGTATAGCACCACTCACCGAATTTCCTTTCTTCACTCGTCTTTCTATGTCTTCCTCACTCTTTCCGTCCCTTGTGAACAAACTCCCCAAGTATACAAACTCACGGACTTGTTCCACTTTTTCGCCACCTAACATTACCGTACAGTCAGTCATTTCTTCATCTCTCTCAAACACCATCACTTTAGTTTTAGTTACATTCACTTTCATCCCTTTTCTCACAAAATCTTCATTCATAACCGACATCATTTCCTGCAACTCTTGCGCAGAAGACGCAAGTATAACTTGGTCGTCAGCGTAGAGAAGGCACTTGATTTGAGTCCCATTCATCACAACCCCACAGTCACGTTCTTTCAGACCTTTCATACAACTGTCCAAAAACAGATTAAAGAGCCATGGTGACGCAACACATCCCTGTCTGACACCCCTAGAGATGCCAAACCAGTCAGTGTATACGCCGTCAATCCTGACGCATGCACGGGAATCCTCATAGAGAGATTTCAGTGCATGAATCAGTCTGCTCTCCAATCCGTATTCGGACAACACCTTCCATAGCTCATTCCTGTCAACTCGATCGTAGGCCTTCTCCAGGTCCACAAAGGCACAGTAAACCTTTTTGTGCTTAGCCAGGTGTTTTTCGGTTAAGCACCTCAAGGAGAAGACCTGATCCGTGCATCCCATTCCCTTTCTGAATCCCGCTTGCACATCCCAAATACTCTGATCAGTTTTTTGCATCACTCTTTCAATCAGTACCTTTGCATACAATTTACTGACAATGCTGAGAAGACTGATCCCGCGGTAGTTTTTAGCATCCTGCCGTGACCCTTTCCCTTTGTACAGCGGCACGACCACGGCTTTACGCCAATCTTCCGGCACTTTGCCACTGTTCCAACATTTATTAAAGATCAGGCACAGCCAGGACGTAACCAGCTCTTTCCCACCTCTCAGCATTTCAACAGTAATTCTGTCATATCCTGCTGCTTTCCCTTTTTTCATGCTCTTCATTGCACTAATAATCTCATCCATATATATATCTCTTTCATCCACTTCTGTCTCTTCTTCGTCTTCCACCCTTTTATCCGAGGCTTCTAGCATAGGGCCATCCGCCTCAAACAAACTCTCAAAATATTTCATCCACTCCTGTAGTACACCTTTTTCATCTGTCACTAGCTCACCTTTTTTATCTCTTATCACATTCATTTTAGACTTATGTGATCCACTTCGAGACGTTTTCACTTGTTTCCAAAACAATTTTATATTGTCTCGAAAGTTATCACAGAGTTTGAAGTCACACTTTTCTTTCTCTTTTTTTTTTTTTTTTTTTTTTTTTTTTTTTTTTTTTTTTTTTTCCGTCTACTTTTTCTTTCACTACTTTCTTAATCCTTTTAAGAGGAATTAGTGACTTGACAATTATTAATATTGCTCATCACTAGGTCCAAGATTCGATTCTTTGCATTAAAAATCCCATTGTACTGTTTCAAACCAGTAAAAGCAAGAAAATTTCTTAACGAGTTTACTGCATAGTCTCCACCGCTTTGCAGCAATTTATTGTATGAATTCGTTTCCTGCCAAACTGCATCAGATACATTAAAATCGCCTACAAGCAAAAATAAATCATTCGGGCGATCGTTGAGTATTTCTTCAGCAATATTAAAAAATGATTCCAACGCATCCCGATAGCCTGGCCCGTGTGGAATATAAACACACGCAATATTTAAGTATTTACTATTATCGGCACTTAATGGTATAGATAGCCAAACACATTCGGAGGAGGCGCGCGGCGGGGTCGGCCAGTCCCTTCGCAGCGGTAATAATTTAGTGTTTACTGCGACCAGGGCGCCACCACCACGCATTGCACCGCTCTCTGCATAGGAACGGTCGCAGCGAAAAACGTCATACCTACTGTCGAAATATTCTCGATCGTAAAAATCGGGTGTCAACCAGCTCTCAGTAACACACACAAAATCGTAGTCAGACACGGCTAATTGGGATAGGAAATCTTGTGATTTCGTACGCAGGCCCCTCACATTTTGGTAATAACCTAACAAATTCTTAGTTGTCGGATACACAATGGTCAAACAATAATATTATAAATATTAATACAAGCATTAATTTATGTAATTTATTAAATGAAGTTAAATAGTTAAAAAAAATAAAAGTGTAGCATAGACTTTTATTTGTGTATTTATATCGCAGCAGGAAATAAAACTCAGTTGTAAAATAATAGGCAAAGATAGCATGAAAGCGTTTTAGTAGTTCACGAATAAGAAATATTAACACCGCAACACTGAGTGCAGAATAATAAACAAAATGAGAGTGTTTTAAAATAGTAACCAAAGAACAACATAATAATTTGAGTGTTTCTATGAGCAATAAACAATGAATAAATGACTGGTGAGTACTTTTATTCAAAATTATAACGTGCACAAGTCATTTCAATTTAGAAAGGTCGGCATCATTTTTAATAATAATGACACCTGATATGTCATTTTTGCGCATTAAAATCTTACAGTCTCTAACCCATAAATAAGAATAACCTAGATCGACTTTAATCTGACGGGCACGCTTTAATAACATTTTGTTTTGAGGAGTGAGATGATCCGACACATACACTTTAAGAGAAGGTCCCGTGAGATTAATATCGGCAGTAGTTAAGCCGCGCCGCGAACGTACCGCCGCCAAAAACTTGTCTTTGCAGAGCCGTCGGGTGAATTTTACAATGATGGCCGGCGGGCGTGGGATACTTGATTCTCCGGAATTATTACTCATTTCGAACCTCCGTACACGCATAGCGCCATCGATGTCACGCTCGTCCATAGGAAAGCCAATCTTATCACTAATGGCTCGTAGTATTGTCAAGAGGTTTTCCCCGGCGGACAGCGGAATCCCGGATATCTCTATGTTGTTCATCCTTGCGAGTTGATCCCGTTGTTGTATCTCACGTTCTAGTTAGTGTTGATATTGAAAGCTTAGCAGCGTCTAGGTCTTGCTGTAATCTAGGAACCTGCGCTGTTTTATTCTCAGTCACTATCAATCTATCCTCAACGTCACTAACGCGGGATTCCATTTCGCCAAATTTTTTATTGATTTCGAGTATGCTCTTGGTTACGCTTTGGATATCAGTTCTCATTCCAGTAAAATCACTTCTCAATGCTCGAAGTTCCTATAGAATATCCGAAAGATTTGGTTCCGTACCCGACGAGCTTGCTGAACCAACAGCGGCATCAGCTGCAACGCAATCGGAACTCAAGTCATCACCAGACATGTTTGCATCAGCTGGGGGCTGTTCGAATTGCATACGGGTCGGTGTTTCATCGCCTTTAGGATGTCTAGTAGTACAAGACGGGCAAATCCAATTAAGTTTGATGGTAGTGTAGGTGTTCAAAGTCAAATTCAGACACTTATAGTAATAACACCCTTTACAGGCACCACAGGCCAAAATCTCCCCTCGGTTTATTCTATTTTTACACGCTAAGCAAATCATTGTTATCCTTAAGAAATAAACTTTACTGGTTCTGTCCTGTATTTTTTCCTCTTAGAGTTTTGCACAGAGTCTGACCAGTCTGCGTCGCTTAATCTTTGCCCGTTGACGTAGCACACGGAGTAGTGACGGTAGGTGTCCGAATGCACAAGCAATTATCGCACTTATGCAGTACGCCCAACAGGGACGGAGCGGCGAAATTCCCCTGCAGACCACAGGCGCACAAAACTGTCGCAGGTAGTTTTCAAACTGAGACCTTAATCACTTTTAAGTTATTTACGCCAAAACACGCTTAATGATGACACTAAAACTTATGATTTAGTAAACCACCTAGTAATTATGAATAATGTTTTGTATTTAAGCACTTTTGCACTGTTTTTACACCAAATTTAAATTATTTATTATGGAGCTCGAACAAAGACTTGCCTATTAATTTACCGATACGGCAAAGATGATTATCGGACGCGGCTTATGGACGCGGCTTACTGCCGCGGCTGATAGGTATCTGGGACTATGAAAATACACTGAGTGCCTAGTATGAGTTGTGTTTCTCACCTCACTTTGCGAATAGTAGCGTGTAAAAGAGATAAAATCATGCGAGTGAGTGAACGAGTGAAAGAGAGAAGACGATAGTTAACTATTCGCAAAGTGAAGTGAGAGCAAAAAACCAACTCGTACTAGGCCCTCTGAGGTGTGCAAACTATCGGACGTAAGTCGCGGACGTAACCATAGACTAATATGACGTCATCGGACGTCTGATAGCTATCTGGCACGCAGGATGTTATTAAGAGTGTGCACACTTATCAGCCGCGGCAGTAAGCCGCGTCCATAAGCCGCGTCCGATAATTTGTTTCGACCTCCAAGTTTCACTCTCACGTGAAGGTCCGAACAAATTATCGGACGCGGCTTACTGCCGCGGCTGATCTGAGGTGTGCAAACTATCGGATGTAGTAGGTCGCGGACGTAACCATAGACTAATATGACGTCATCGGACGTCCGATAGCTATCTGGCACGCAGGATGTTATGAGAGTGTGCACACTTATCAGCCGCGGCAGTAAGCCGCGTCCATAAGCCGCGTCCGATAATTTGTTTGGACCTTGTTTCGTGGTATCGGACGTCCGATGACGTCATATTGGTCTATGGTTACGTCCGCGACCTACTACATCCGATAGTTTGCACACCTCAGTTCAGCCGCGGCAGTAAGCCGCGTCCGATAATTTGTTTCGACCAAGGTCCAAACATTGGGTTTTTTAATATTTTCAACATTGCGTTATTATTTTTGTGGTAAAATAGTACCAAACCCGAGTTTCATTTCAATCGGCCCACAAACAAAAAAGTAGGCAGCCATCTTGAATTTTTATTATTTTTAACATTGTGTTATTGTTTTCGTGTTAAAATAGTACCAAAAACCGAGTTTCATTTCAATCGGCCCTCAAACAAAAAAGTTGGTCGCCATCTTGAATCCCTTATATAAAAGTGTAAAAGTGACTGACAGACTATGCCCAGCCCAAACCACTGAATCTAGAGACTTGAAATTTTGTACATAGATACTTTATATATCGTGAACACCCACTAAGAAGGGATTTTTGGAAAGCCACTCTGAAAGGGTTGAAATGGGGGTACAAAGTTTGTATCGAAAAATAAAAATAAATAGACATTTCAACTTGAAACTTCGTAGGAGTACTTCTAGAAACAAATAAACAAACACGTGTTTCGTACTTTTCCGAAACTCAACCCTTTAGGGGGTAAATAGGGTAAAAAAAGCCCAACATTGATATGAGTGTAGTTATCGAAGTTTTATGGGATGTTGATTGCAAAAATGGCATTTATTTTTACAGCTTGACCATAAAGAGTTGACAAAAATTGAGGGCGCCACTTTCTATGTAAACACGTCAAAATCACGAATAAATTGGCAACACTTACTAAATTTTGTACTGAAAAATTTTAGTTCCATTTTATTTAATTTCAACTCTTTATGGTCAAACTGTAAGTGGTAGTAATTATTCAACCCCTAAAGGGGTTAATGCGGTTCAAACTTTGTATGAAAAAAAATAATAATTGATATTACGACTAGAAAATTCGTAGGAGTACTTCTATAAACATATGATCGAACATACTATTTCATAAATTTCTGAAATTCAACCCCTTAAGCGGTGAATGGGGTAAAAAACCCAAATTCGATATGGATGTCGTTATTGACGTTTTATGGGATGTTGATTGCGAAAATGACATTCATTTTTAAGTCCAACATAGTGGCTATGTTTCAACCCCTGAAGGGTTATGGGGTTCATGTTTTGTAATAATGAAAAAATAATATAAAAAATTCGTAGGAGTACTTCTAAAAACAATTAAGCAACACGTATTTCTTGGTTTTCCGAAACTCAATCCCCTAGGGGATAACTGAGTAAATGAACCACAAAAATGTAAACGGATGTTCTTATTAAGGTTTATGGGATGTTGATTGTAAAAATGGCATTTATTTTGAAGTCCAACACGGTGGCTATGATACAATTCAACCCCGGCGTCAAATGGAGTTCATATTGTGTATTTCCAAACACAGTTTAGACCATAAAGTTATATTACCTAGCGGAATAGAGTAACAAAGGGCTGAGCAAGCGAGATGTCACTAAACAGCAACAATGTGTGATAAAAAGAGATGCGTGATTATGACGTGCAGAACTCTTTTTCGCAACTGATTGACAGTTTGTCAGCACTTATCAGCACGCTGAGAATTTGAGTTCTGAAAATATTTCCGATATTTCTTGAAATCGTGGACATTTTTGCGAAATAATGCTTCGGAAACATGGTGTCCTGTTCAGTGATTGATTGTTGTACAACACATCGAAATAACCCAGAAAAATGTTCATTTCACAGGTAAATTACTCCAAATCGACCCCGCCTAACTTTGTGTTTATTTTTGCCAATACGTTTCGAAATTTTAACACTGAGCGTGATAATTCTCTTCTGTAAACACTCATTTTTGTAAGAAGCAAAGATCGGCTAGACAAAATGCAAAATTAACGAATATTTTGTGTAAAGAAATAATTTTCATTTTACAGTAGGGCTGCATAAAGTTATCGATTTTTTTTTCGATTGTCTATCACGCCGCATCACACGGTAAACGAATATGTTTCACTGTTGTAAAAGTACTTATATGATGTTTAGTTATTATTCATCTTGGAATGTAAACCCATTTAAGATAGTCAAAGTCAAATAAGCTTTATTCAAATAAACTTAATTATTAAGTACTTTTGAATCGTCTATATTTTCCTACCACCCGTTCCAGACTTTTTTACTTAAGCCGATCCATAGGTATCAGTTTCTGACTATTTAATTAGAATACCATCATAAGTAATTTAACTATATTTCAGTCAGATTTCCTACCAACTTAGATACATATTGTTCATCTATGCAGTAAGCATTTTGAGGAAAAATATTTCCAGATGCGAGGGGTTAAGCGGATTTTGAAAAAAATTGCAGTTCCATCTAAGTTTGTTCCGGTAAGCATTAATAAAATGATACTATAAAATAATAATACTATTTTGTTTCTAAGTAAGTATTACAACTGCAATTTTAGCTTCACTTTTAATAGCAGCAACTTCACTAACTCACTCAATAGCCACTCATTTCTGTCTTTGTTACAGGTCAATATAAAGCCTATACCTCGCAGGCGTATTGTATATTTAGCCGTATTACATAGCAACTAGCTGTTTTAGAAAACGGCGCCGTATTGTAATACGGCGAGTCAACGATACGCCAGATCGACAATGTGATACGTTGTTCAATACGGCGGATCACGTTTAGCCGTTTTGTATCAAAGTTCTATTGTAGAGTGACCACACTAACAAAACGAAACAGTGCTTAATTGAAAATAATTTAATTTTAATAATTATGAAAAAAAAAATAGGTTTAAGTTAACTTCTTAAGCACTTAGTAAGTAGTACGAAACGTGTTATTTTTATAAGTTTTAATGAATGTATAAGTACTACTTCTATAAAATAAGTAGGTACGGTACAAAAACGGTTTGGTTCTTGTTTGTAAAATTGTAATATAAGCTATTTTTTTGGTTTAAATAATTTTAAATCTTTTTAAAAGTTAACTTTTTCTATATGTAATGTATCAACATATTGTTCTTTGGGCACTGCCCAAAAAGGAGGGTCTTCCGAAATATATTTCTTTAATCTTCACTAGCTACTATTGCGTAGGATTCCGCACAACACCAGAAACCATTGCCGCCTTAGCAGTTTTAATCTCGTTCTTTGATCCACGGCTTACTAAGCTCCCATTGCATGAAACCTTACCTCACAAGGTGGAAGAGCAAAAATGTGTTGCAGTAATAGATATTACTTAGGAACACTGGATTTTAGTGGGTTGCCATCGCATATCCTGGAAGAACATATATTTTTTTTCGTTTTCGTACCGCTATTTTGATCGAAAATTACATCATGAGGTGGAAGATCGAAATGTTTACCCATCGAAAGAGAAACATTTGGAGGTCAAAACCCGCATGGGTTGCCAGCCCATACCCTGGCAGGTTTCAAGGTCAGCCAAGTTTTATAAGGCCCAAAAATGGGGTCACTTACCTCATCAGGTGGAAAGATAAAATTGATGCAGATCGATAGCCCTCGACGTGCCATTCATGAATATATAGGGTTGCCTGCCTTCAGCCTGGCAGTTTTTCTGGTCAGCCACCTCAAACAATCTATATCAATATCTTGGAAAAATTAAAAATTCATGTAAAGATGCTATGATCAAGGGCAAACCCTGATATTAAATTAAAGTCTACGCACTGGCAGCCTTGCGCCTATTATGGAGTTGAAATAATAGGGTAAGTGCACCAGTTACGGACATTTTTCATTGGTATCTTCAAATATTGAAAAAGTAATGTAGCTGTTTAACGTCATCAGGTGGCTCGATGAAACTGATGCAGATCGATAGCCGTAGACGTGCCGTTCATGAATGTATAGGGTTGCCTGCCTTCCGCTTGGCAGTTTTTCTGGTCAGCCACCTAAAACAATCTATATCAATATCTTGGAAAAACGAAAAAGTCATGTAAAGATGCTATGATCAAGGACAAACCCTGATATTAAATTAAAGTCTACGCACTGGCAGCCTTGCGCCTATTATGGAGTTGAAATAATAGGGTAAGTGCACCAGTTACGGACATTTTTCATCGGTATCTTCAAATATTGAAAAAAGTAATGTAGCTGTTTAACGTCATCAGGTGGCTCGATGAAACTGATGCAGATCGATAGCCGTAGACGTGCCGTTCATGAATGTATAGGATTGCCTGCCTTCCGCTTGGCAGTTTTTCTGGTCAGCCACCTCCAACAATCTATATCAATATCTTGGAAAAACGAAAAATTCTTGTAAAGACGCTTTGATTCGGGGTATATTTAATACAAACCGTGGTATTCAATTAAAATCTATGCACTGGCAGTCTTGCGCCTATTATAGTGTTGAAATAATAAGGTAAATGCACCAGTTATGGTCATTTTTCATTGGTATCTTCAAAATATTGAAAAAAGTTATGTAGCTGTTTAACCTCATCAGGTGGCTCTATGAAACTGATGCATATCGATAGCCCCAGACGTGCCATTAATAAATATATAGGGTTGCCTACCTTCAGCCTGGCAGTTTTTCTGGTCAGCCACCTCAAACAATCTATATCAATATCTTGGAAAAACGAATAATTCTTGTAAAGACGCTTTGATTCGGGGTATATTTAGTACAAACCGTGATATTCAATTAAAATCTACGCGCTGGTAGTATTGCGCCTATACGGTGTTGAAATAATAGAGTAAAGGGACCAGTAAGTGGTCATTGTTATCTTCAAATACGGAAAAATGTATCTGTTTAAGCGTTCTCATACCAGAGTGATAATCTTATACTACGTATAACTTATTTTGATATTATAATTGTAAAAAATATACAGAGTGCAGTGCCGTGTGCGTGCGTGTGTGCAGAGGCGAATGGTGCCCGATATTATTCCGACAAGTTAACATCAACAACAAGTCATCTTAACTCCTAAAATAATAATTATTTTTTCAAAATTCGAAAAGCATCCGGAGATATAACCTACCTCCATAAGAAAATGTAGATTTTATGTAAACATTATTACTATTAAGACTAGATGTTGGGTACATTACGTACTCCAAAAAAATGACCCATTTAGAGCATTTTTTTTAAGTTTAGAAGATAAATGTATGACTTATTCAATTTATTTTTTTGGTACATTGTAGGCCTTGTAAATACAAATATTTTGATATATCAATGAACTATATTGATCTAGAAATAACGGAAATATCGGCATGTCCCACTTTTGCCGAAAACGGGGCCCTATACAGATGCGATCGAAAAAACATTTCCAATGTTAAAAGTAAGTACTTTATAGCTATTTTTTACCTACCGAGGGATAGAAAAATAACTGTTTACGAAGATAAAGTCGCGGGGGGCTACTAGTAATCTTAATATATAAAATCGTAAACTGAATGACTGACTGACTGATCTATCAACGCACAGCCCAAACCGCTGGACCTAGAGACTTGAAATTTTGCACACAGATACTTTATACAGTGTAGGCATCCACTAAGGAAGGATTTTTGAAAATTCCACCCCTAAGGGGATGAAATAAGGGATGAAAGTTTGTATGAAAGTGCCTCAGTTTTCAAGCTAGAATCTTCAAATTTTGTGTTTAGGCTGACGATTGAAAATTAATAAATACGGGTCTCAGCGTTTTTCAAAATTCTACCCCCGAAGGGGTCAAAAGGAGGATGAAGTTGTGTATTGAAGAAAATCCTTTATTTTCGAAGTAAAAATCGCTAAATTTATAATATAGGCTTATGGATGAAAATCTAACGCAACGTATATTGTTTTTGTAAGTCTTTCAACCCCTATGGGGGTGGAATGGGGGTGAAAAGGGATAAAAAACCAAAAAAAAAATATGGATGTCGTTATCGGGGTTTTCTGGGATGACGATTGCAAAAATGACATTTATTTTGAAGTCCAATACGGTAGACATGATTTAACCCCTAAAGGGGTGAAAATGGGGTTCAAATTTTGTATGGAAAAATAATATAAAATAGACATTACATTTTTAAACTTCGTAGGAGCACATCTAACAATAAATAGGCAAACATATATTTTGTAATTTTTGAAATCAACCCCTTAGGGGGTAAATGGGGTGAGTAAACATAAAAATCGATATAGATGTCGTTACTGGGGTTTTCTGGGATGACGATTGCAAAAATGGCATTTATTTTGAAGTCCAACACTGTGGACATGATTTAACCCCTTTTAATGGTGGGGTTCAAATATTGGGTGGAAAAATAATATAAAATAGACATTACAACTTTAAACTTCGTAGGAGTACATCTAAAAATAAATAGGCAAACATATATTTTGTAATTTTGGAAATCAACCCCTTAGGGGGTAAATTGGGTGAGTAAAGATAAAAATCGATATGGATATCGTTCTTGAGGTTTTATGGGTTGGTGATTGCGAAAATGAGTTTTATTTTGAAGTTCAACGCGGTGGACATGATTTAACCCCTAAAAGGG
Source organism: Agriphila tristella (assembly GCA_928269145.1). Lineage (NCBI taxonomy): Eukaryota > Metazoa > Arthropoda > Insecta > Lepidoptera > Crambidae > Agriphila > Agriphila tristella. Next base: position 18,144,242 of record OV743439.1, on the reverse strand, counting down.
TGAAAATGGGATTCAAATTTTGTAAGGAAAATTTCGAAGTGATGTTTTTTTTTTATTTCATACATTTTAGTTACAAATTATTAGTTTTGGAATGTGTTCATCAAGGCCTTTAATTTTGTAATCATTGCAAAAAATAAATAAACGTTGTCATGCACCTGACATATATTATTGACATTTTTCAAAAATCTATTGTTAGTGTCGTTTGGGGTGATGTAAGGATTCTAATTTAACGATACCTCTCACAGCCAAATTTGTTCAGGTGTTTTGATGTTATAGTGAAATAAGAAACTCACATACATAATACATCAAACCCGAACACAATACACTTTTTTGGATAGTCGTGTAATAAAAATGACTTACTAACTCTGTTAAATAATCCTAAATATCACCAAATAAAAGTATTTACTTCAAATCGTCAGATTTAGTATTTTTTTACGGCATTAATATTCCAAAATTTAATATATTAAAATTTTTACATTTTTCTAGCGAAGTGTCAATTAAAAGCTATGCAATAATCAACCACTTGTAAGAAAGAGAAGATTTTGTGAACTCCCTGGTTTTGAATAAAAAAAAGTATGTACGTGATTTTGTATTTCCTTTTTATGTATATTTTTTACAATTGTAATATCAAAATAAGTTATACGTAGTATAAGATTATTACTCTGGTATGAGAACGCTAAAACAGATACATTTTTCCGTATTGGAAGATAACAATGACCACTTACTAGTACCTTTACCCTATTATTTCAACACCGTATAGGAGCAAGACTACCAGTGCGTAGATTTTAATTGAATACCACGGTTTGTATCAAATATACCCCGAATCAAAGCGTCTCTACAAGAATTTTTCGTTTTTTTAAGATATTGATATAGATTGTTTGAGGTAGCTGACCAGAAAAACTGCCAAGCTGAAGGCAGGCAACCCTATATATTCATGAACGGCACCTCTGGAGCTATCGATCTGCATCAGTTTCATCGAGCCACTTGATGAGGTTAAACAACTACATTACTTTTTTCAATATTTTGAAGATACCAATGAAAAATGACCATAACTGGTGCATTTACCTTATTATTTTAACACTATAATAGGCGCAAGACTGCCAGAGCGTAGATTTTAATTGAATACCACGGTTTGTATAAAATTTACTCCGAATCAAAGCGTCTTTACAAGAATTTTTCGTTTTTCCGAGATATTGATATAGATTGTTTGAGTTGGCTGATCAGGAAAACTGCCAGGCTGAAGGCAGGCAACCCTATATATTCATGAACGGCACGTCTAGGGCTATCGACCTGCATCAATTTTATCTTTCCACCTGATGAGGTAAGTGACCCCATTTTTGGGCCTCATAAAACTTGGCTGACCTTGAAACCTGCCAGGGTAGGGGCTGGCAACCCATGCGGGTTTTGACCTCCAAATGTTTCTCTTTCGATGGGTAAACATTTCGATCTTCCACCTCATGATGTAATTTTCGGTCAAAATAGCGGTACGAAAACGAAAAAAAATATATGTTCTTCCAGGATATGCGATGGCAACCCACTAAAATCCAGTGTTCCTAAGTAATATCTATTACTGCAACACATTTCTGCTCTTCCACCTTGTGAGGTAAGGTTTCATGCAATGGGAGCTTAGTCTATTTAATCCGCCGCATTACAATGAGGCACCGTTTTATAAAACAGCTAGTTGCTATGTATAAGTAATACAGCTAAATATACAATACCTACGCCTGCGACATCTGTACTAGTATAGTATTATATTATCTGTGCCTATACGCACAGTGTCGTCCTACGTTTATAGAGATATTGTACCAGAGGCATTCACATATGTACCAACCTCATCGAATTCTAGATCTACACCTCCGCTATTGCAACAGTCACCACCATCGCCTTCTTTCCGACCAGAATTGACGCCAAGGAAAAAGAAGCCCAAAAATAAATGCCATTTTCGCAATCAACATTCTATAAAACCTCAATAATGACATACATGATTGATTGATTGATGATTTTTTCGGTTAATTTATCCCCTAAGGGGTTGAGTTTATTTGTTTGTTAATTTACGTTACATGAAATACGTGTTTATTTGTTTTTAGAAGTATTCCTACAAAGTTTCATTTCAACATGTGTTAATATAAATTATTCTAAATATCTTCTTATCTTTTTTATGTTAAATAAATGATTTTAAATATCTTCTGATCTTTTTCTAATAGTCATAGTTCATTTCAAAATCGTAATTTTAGTACACCCGTGCAAAATTCTATCCCATTTATTTTGAATCTATGGCTGTTAATTAATACCATCGATATCGATATTTATATCAATAGTGACAAGATTACATCACTGAGACTTATACATAAAAAAACTACACACAAATGTAAATCAATTTGGGTTTCGATTGACAGCTCATGTTTGTTCCTCTATTCCGTAGGTATATTAACTTTATGGTTTAGACGGGGTGCCCATACTTTTTCTTAAGGAGATTGACCTAACAAAAATTTGGAGATCGACATTTTGACCGTTTAACCCACCAAATATTTATCAAGAAAAAAATTAAAACTACATTGGTTGCAAATCTATGATCCTTGGCGATCGACCTTAGAACCTCTCACGATCTACCGGTCGATCGCGATCGACCGTTTGGGCACCTCTGATAGACTAAACTACTACGAACTTCAAAGTATTTAATATCATTCTTTCGAATGGAGGTCCAAATTTTGTATGGTATATACGGGAACGGGGTGAGAACGAATACAAACAGGAACGGAATTTATGATCCCACAAATATCATAAGTGTGAAAGTTTCAATGTTTAGATGTTTGTTATTACTTAATCACGCAAAAACGACAGATTTGGAATAGCACACAGATACCTAGTTTATAGCCTTGATCAAAACATAGGATACTTTTATACCGGTCGAAAGTCCCCCACGGATTTTACGAATGTCCACGCGGACGAAGTCACGGGCGAAAGCTAGTTTTTTTTATATTTTCAACATTGCGTTGTTATTTTCGTATCAAAATAGTACCAAAAACCAAGTTTTATCGAAATCGGTCCTCAAACAAAAAAAATTGCCGCCACCTTGGTTTTTTATTTTTATTTTCAACATAGCTCTACTCTTTTCTTGCCAAAATAGTACCAAAATCCGAGTTTTATCGAAATCGGCCCACAGGCAGAAAAGTTGGCCGCCATAATAATATAGCTTTTTCACTTCTCTTGCTCGTAAAGTTCGTCATTATGTTGGGTATAGGCTGCATAAAATCGCTTTTCATGCTCTAGAGCAGTCTTTCCCAACGTGGGCGATAACGCCCCCTTGTGGGCGCTGCAGGCCTAAAGGGGGGCGGTAAGAGACCCAGAAAAGAGGGGGCATTATTGAACAGCATCAGATTCAACCTTCACATTAGTTTTTATATAAGAATTGATTATGTTTGTTTTATTTTCAATAAAAGATACTCTGTCCGAATACTATAAATTTGCGTTTCAATAATCAGTTATAAGTACTTAGCGGTTTTTAAGTATGTTTAAAAAGGGGGGCGTTAAAAAATAATTTATTGTTAAAGTGGGCAGTAGACAAAAAAAGGTTGGGAACCTCTGCTCTAGAGCATAAAGTAAAATCTTCGTCTAAGTTCAAACTATAAGACAAAGGTCGTCAGCTAAACAGCCACACACGCAAATAAACTTAGTTAAATAACATTGCTATTTTCTTCATTTTCAAACATAATCCATATTATAATACTTTTTTTTTATTTCAGATTTTTTTTTTCAAAAAAAAAATTTTTTTTTTTAATTTTTTGAATATGTGTATCAAATGAAAGGCCTTGATGAGCACATTCCAAAATTATATAATTTGTCTGTAAAATTTAAGAAAAAAAAATTTTTTTTTCAATTTTTTAATATGGGTATCAAATGAAAGGCCTTGATGAGCACATTCCAAAATTATATAATTAGTCAGTAAAATTTAAGAAAAAAAAATTTTTTTTTTCAATTTTTGAATATGGGTATCAAATGAAAGGCCTTGATGAGCACATTCCGAAATTATATAATTTGTCTGTAAAATTTAAGATTTTTTTTTTTTAAATTTTGAATATGGATATCAAATGAAAGGCCTTGATGAGCACATTCCAAAATTATATAATTTGTCACTAAAACTTAAGACTTTTTAATTTTTACATATTTTTCAATTTTGTTGTTTAATTTCCTCACAATCGAAGTGAAAAGCAGACCCATACAGCCATTTTTGGTCACAGATTTTCAACAGATGTAACAAGTCGCTACAGTTTCGTAACTGATACGACACATTGTGACTATTTGCGACTGTGTGGGGTTTTGTTTAAAGGTGTTGTAACAGTTCAGTAACAATGTTACGGAAATTAGTTTCAGTAACTTTGTGTTGTCGCTGTGTCGACATAATTCACAATGATCTATGTCCATACATTTTATACACTTTGTGCTCAGTTTGCAACTACAGTACAAAGTTGTAACAATGTGTGGTAACGGGATGGTAACGTTACAACACATTGTGTTGTAACGTTACGACAATATTACGGAATACCAGATAACCTAACTTATACAAATGAGCGTCACCAAATCCAGTCACTCTCAAATATTGCCTTTGTTTTCTGCCCCCTAGAATGCCTACCGAAACACGATATAATATAGCGATTTATCACGTGTAACTGTCAAAAGACAATGTATTTCGACAGTTGAATGTTGATAAAACGCTATATCACGCGATTTTATCATGTTTCGATGGACATGCTACGGGGGCGAGGCTAAAGTTTGATCATGCCGATAAACCAACTAGGTATTGACTTATTAGCATGACAACATTGGGTTAGTTGTAAAATGAGAAACTATAAGAAAAAGGTATAATATTTATTTCAGTATAAATAAACAGCGCCTTTACTAATAAAATAGGTTATGCAATCTGTTCAGTTTAATAGGTACGAGTAGATCTCACGAGTTGAAATAGCCAATTATTCCAATTTTATATGTAGCATAATTTATTTTTCTATGTTCTGACTGCGACCAACTGTTCCAGAAATGTTGGATTTTTTTTGACCCTGCAACAAATATCGAAACCTTGAGAAACGCTGGAAGCAAATAAATTGAGAAACCATTTTTGAATTCCAGTTACTTTGTGACGACTTTACGTAATCATGTCGACGCATTGTCGTCACAACTAGTCATTGTGACTAGTTGTGACGAGAATATTTTCACGTAACAAAATATGCTTTTCTTTAATATTTATCAATTTTACTGTTTAATATTGTTAAAATATATTATTTTTCGTTGTGATATTAACTATTATGAATAATTAAAAGCATTTGAGCACTCGGTGTGTACAAATAAATAATGTTTACTTATCACCAAAATACTAAAATTGTGATAATATTGTGGCGCGTTAGTAAATTTAATTCTATTTGATGAAATTACACAGTCAATTTTTTTTCCCATTACGATTTGAGCATTAATAAAAACAATATTAAACAAAATATGTTCATAAATATTACTTGCCTGGAAAAAGATGGCGCTACCTTTTATTTTAATGGGGAGGAAAAGCGCAATTTTATCCCGATAGGTGGCGACTGGTCTTGGTACCGGGCCGCCTCAAAGAAAGTGTCAAAACATATGGGAATCTCTTGGAGTATTGCACTTTTTAATTTTATACTGAGAAAATTCCGCATTGTTATGCATGTAACTTGTAAATTATTGGAGTTCATCGATTTCCCAGTAACAAAAAAAATATTGGGCAAAAAAATATCAAAAAAAAGATGCTTTTCCCTCGATTTTCTCCTTTGCTGAGCCTGAGAAACATTATAAATCAAAAGGAATGTTTCATGAATTTGATGAAGCTTCGCCAAAATAAAACAACATTTGAATTATAACAGCTTTGTTCTTTAATATTTCAACCTCAGCAGTTTCTAGCATATTTATAACTTGGATGAATTTTATAGGTATATCAAATATGGAATAAGCCCAATATTGGGGCCAAACAGAGAATTAATAGAATTTTATATGTCAGAGTCATTCAAGAAACTTAGAATAATAAAATAAATATGATAAAACGGTTCGTGTAATTTTGGATGGTACAGAAATTCCAGTACAGAAACCTGAAATTACTATTGTACAGAAGGCATCATCAGGCAACTATAAACACGGAAATTCACACTCAGTTGCTTTGTTAAAATTTAAATCATATGCTTCTAATCTGAAATAAAAAGATTACTTGTAAATCTTACACGAAATTTAAAGAAATGTAATGCTTGTTAGCAATTTTTTGTAAGTTGCTATAAACTTTCTTGCCTGTTGTTTTGGCTTTTCTTTTCCGTAATTCTTCTTTTATATGAGCTAAAGTTAGCATATAATACATTGTTTGTCCGCAAAACCGAAAAAAATACAATCTAAGAAAGTAAAATCACGTAATACACAGTCAAGACAATATAAGCTCAAACTGACAATTGTTCCAAAGAATGAAGCGCCATCTGTAATTCACTTTGCCTTCGCCTCCCCATTAATAGTTCATGTCACCATATTTGTCACTTCACGACTCGTGAAGAACTGAAAGGAACTGCTGAACTTTATACAAAATTTAATACGGATTTTATACAAAAATTAATAACGAAATTATCAAAATGTATGAAACAGTTCATTTTTTTTCGCGATTTCAGATTTGGTCCCATAGTAAAAGTTGTTCAGTTTTATTATGGTCCCTATCTACCATATTCAGTTTTATAAGGCTTTACCAAACATCTTGTATAAATAAAGCGATCGAGTTATTTTTAACGATCGGAGTCCATGTTCAGGGTGGCATATCTCCTAAAAGCTTCCTACTTCGCAATCCAGGCGATGATATTTGATAAAACCAAGCTAATGGCTATCTTGCCAATTTGGTCTAGTCCCAAAATGCGATAGATTGAAAATTACCCTGGTTGGCCGGCGGTCTTTCAAGCAAGGTAGCACAGCAAAGCAAAGAAACGGAACCGGTAGGTCTGGGGGGTGATTTTGTAATTTTGTTGCAATCAACTTTGACAGAAATCGCAGTTACATTGCTGCTTTAGTTAGAACCAATGTGACAACTATCTTACTTAAAGCAGCAATGCAACCGCGCTTTCAATCGATTTCAATCGAGAATTGTTAGCAACAGCTTTAAGTAATCAAGGTACTGGGGCCAGCCTAAAGGTGCGTCCAGATATGTTCTTTTGCCCGTACCGTACCTCCGTTCCGATCGGCGTCGCGATCAAAGAACGCTAGTCTGGACGCATGTTCGGAACGGTGCGGAGGTACGCCGTTCCGTTCGCCGAACAGGTACGCCCCGATCCACCTCGAATCTCTCGCTCTTTTGCCCGTACCCGTATCTCTCGCTCTTGAGCGTCGCGAACAAAGAACGCTAGTCTGGACGCATGTTCGGAACGGTGCGGAGGTACGCCGTCTCGATCGCCGACAGGTACGCTCCGATCCATCGCGAGTCGGTTTTTTCGCCCCGTTCAAAGGAAAAACGGAACGGAGGAACGGTACGGCGCTAGTCTGGACGTGATCGCGGCGACGCCGACGTTCGGAGGTTGTAGTACAGTAGCCCGTAGTACATTTAAATTACGAAAAAGGTTAGGTACCGTTTGCCGTTGTGATATAGTTATTTATTATGAAATTATAGATACTTTAACCCAAGTTTTACAGATCGCAACTCGCCGTAACCTATATTTGTATATCTCCAAAAATGAGATTTTTTATTTTTCGAGGTTAATCACATGGTTTAGCTATTGTCGTGTTCTACAGCGCTATGTTTGATTGCCACTGATAATAGTTAGACTGTGAAAAGTAGCCATACACAGATAGCGCTGTAGAACACGACAATAGCTAAACCATGTAATTAACCTCGAAAAATAAAAAAATAATCATTTTTGGAGATATACAAATATAGGTTACGGCGGGTTGCGATCTGTTAAAGTATCTATAATTTTGTAATAAATAACTATATCACAACGGCAAACGGTAACCTTTTTCGTAATTTAAATTTACTGCGGGCTGCTGTACTATTGGATCGGAACGTTGATACGGAACGGAGGTACGGTACGGCGCTAGTCTGGACGTGATCGCGGCGACGTTCGGCGGTTTGATCGGAACGGTGGTACGGAACGGAGGTACGGAACGGGCAAAAGTAGCGTCCAGACTTATTTGATCGGAACGCTGGTACGGAACGGAGGTACGGTACGATCAAAAGAACATATCTGTACGCACCTTAAGGTGCGATAAGGTACGATCAAAAGAACATATCTGGACGCACCTTAAGGTGCGTCCAGATATGTTCTTTTGATCGCACCGTACCTCCGTTCCGTACCAGCGTTCCGATCAAATAAGTCTGGACGCTACTTTTGCCCGTTCCGTACCTCCGTTCCGTACCACCGTTCCGATCAAACCGCCGAACGTCGCCGCGATCACGTCCAGACTAGCGCCGTACCGTACCTCCGTTCCGTATCAACGTTCCGATCCAATAGTACAGCAGCCCGTAGTAAATTTAAATTACGAAAAAGGTTACCGTTTGCCGTTGTGATATAGTTATTTATTACAAAATTATAGATACTTTAACAGATCGCAACCCGCCGCAACCTTATCTCCAAAAATGATTATTTTTTATTTTTCGAGGTTAATCACATGGTTTAGCTATTGTCGTGTTCTACAGCGCTATGTTTGATTGCCACTGATAATATTAAGACTGAAAAGTAGCCATACACAGATTTAAGACCAGATAAAGTCCATCCATTTCATCTGGTCTTAAATCTGTGTATGGCTACTTTTCACAGTCTAACTATTATCAGTGGTAATCAAACATAGCACTGTAGAACACGACAATAGCTAAACCATGTGATTAACCTCGAAAAATAAAAAATCTCATTTTTGGAGATATACAAATATAGGTTACGGCGAGTTGCGATCTGTAAAACTTGGGTTAAAGTATCTATAATTTCATAATAAATAACTATATCACAACGGCAAACGGTACCTAACCTTTTTCGTAATTTAAATGTACTACGGGCTACTGTACTACAACCTCCGAACGTCGGCGTCGCCGCGATCACGTCCAGACTAGCGCCGTACCGTTCCTCTGTTCCGTTTTTCCTTTGAACGGGGCGAAAAAACCGACTCGTGATGGATCGGAGCGTACCTGTCGGCGATCGATACGGCGTACCTCCGCACCGTTCCGAACATGCGTCCAGACTAGCGTTCTTTGTTCGCGACGCTCAAGAGCGAGAGATACGGGTACGGGCAAAAGAGCGAGAGATTCGAGGTGGATCGGGGCGTACCTGTTCGGCGAACGGAACGGCGTACCTCCGCACCGTTCCGAACATGCGTCCAGACTAGCGTTCTTTGATCGCGACGCCGATCGGAACGGAGGTACGGTACGGGCAAAAGAACATATCTGGACGCACCTTAAGAGTGATCGACGGACCGGACGATCGCCTCGGTGGTTTTAGAACGCGTACTATGTCATCGAGCGTCGTCGAGCGAACTTTACGAACGCACCCCTGAGGGCCTAGTACGAGTTGTATTTCTCACAGGGGCGTAGCTACCGCCGTATCAGCCGTATCAATTATACGGGGCCCCCGGGTCACGGGGGCCCCCAACGTGCGTAACCAAAAATTAATAAAAACTTTCTTTTAAATAGAAAAAGTAAAAAAAACTATTTTTTCCCGCGTAAAGCGTGCGCATAAATCAGTTGGCCGAAAAATGGGCAAGGAGAGTACAACGTGTAACAGAAAATATGGGGTACCCGCAATGAGGCAGGGTTACCACCCGTCCCGATTTTGCCGGGACAGTCCCGATTTCGGTCATATTGTCCCGCGTCCCGACGATCCATCAGTTTTGTCCCGATTCCGAAAATATTAAAGGTCAACAAGTTAAATGCCTTCTTTTGCGTTGCATCCCTTCAAATTCTTATGTTGAGCGAGTATTTTCCCATATATTAGAAATCGTTGCTCTGCTGATTAAATGAAAGCAGAATTGCAAAAGACATATCTTGTTCGGAATTCGTAAGTAAATTTAAAAATGAGGCGAAATTAATGAGAGGCCCGCAATAATACAAAATATGCATGGAAATAGTCAAAATAAAAATAAAACATTAAATAAGTTCTCATTTTTTTATTTACCTCTCACTTTACTGAGCCGCCCGTTTGCTTCCATTTATTTTGAGTATTTTAATTACAAACAGCCATTTATTCAATATGTCCTTCATTTATCAGTTTCTACAGTAGTTTTACTGCCAGTAAACATTTAGAAAATAGACCAAACAATTTTTCGCAGCTCGCGCTTCGCGCTCGCCGCCGCCCTTGTCCTGACTTTTTCGTTCCTATAGGTTTTTTCTGTTGGAAGGTGTTCATATTGTAAAAATTTTGGAAAAGTGACAGATAGATAAATATGATGAATAAATATTTCTTTTAATTTTATGCAAACATTTTTTAAGGGCCCCCAAACAAATTTTTATACGGGGCCCCGCCAAGGCACGCTACGCCCCTGATTTCTCACCTCACTTTGCGAATAGTATCGAGTGAAAGAGAGGAAATCATGCGAGTCAGTGAACGAGAGGAAGCGATAGTTAACTATTCGAAAAGTGAAGTGAGAGCAAAAAACCAACTCGGGCCCTCAGAATAACTAATAGTGGCTGCATTCCGAATCACACTAAAATCGATGACAGCGCACTAAAATGCGTTCCGAGTCGGTGATTTTTGTATGGGTTTGACAGATAACGTGAGCGCTGACATCGATTTTATCGTGATTCGGAATATAGCCAGTGTCAGATTGCATTGCATTTGCATGTCAATGTCATTCTACTGCATTGCATGCATTCATAAAACCACATACATCGAATTTGTTTATTATAAGTATATGTATTTTATTACGACTTCCCTACTCAAAGGTTTACGATTACGAGATTAATACATATATTATTTTACTCTTTATTTACGACTCGGAACTGTAGGAGTATTCAATTATCCACAATCACATCCAATTTCACTAATATAATATTAATCTACGATATTCACTAGCGAAATCCACTAACAAAGGAACCGCTAAAGCATAAAACGAAGAAGAAGTCGGAGTTCCTATTGGATTTTTTACGCGGGTAATAAGATGGATTTCTCGTCTCGATAGCTATATACCTACTGAAAATGATGAATACGACTATACGACGACTTGGGTTGCAAAGCAAAACTTCCTTCTGAGAGCAAAACTCTCGACACTGGCGAAATCCACAAGGTTGGTACAAATTGTATTAGGCCCACAAAGTACTTGTTGTATGGTCTGTGATAAGGCCACAACCACAACACAGGGGGACCGACCAAAGAACCGACCATCAAAACAAATTTAAATTAAGAAGAACACCGCACTGAGATAAATTATATAAATAATATGTTTGGATAAAAAAATGTACCTCAGGTACATAATCATTAATTTTATTTCAGGTTTTTTGTAGGTAATTGGACAGTGAAATGAATAAAATCTGTCGGATATGTTTAGAAGAAGGAGTCATGTCTTCAATATTCACCAAGAATTTCAATTTGTCGCTTAGCGATATGATAGAGTATTGCTCTGTCATCAAGGTGAGAATATCATATAAAAAGATAGTTACTTAAAATCTTAGATTAAAGAAATATATTTAATTGTAATGTGACTCGGTAGCTCAGCGGAGCAGACAGAGATGGATCAGACATCCAAAGGTTGCAGGTTTGATTCCCATACGAGAGTTGATCTGGTACGAGTCATATGTTTTCTAGTATATTATATTATTTTGTATTACTTGCAATATTTTGGCACATTTTAGATTATATTTTATTCTGACTAGTAGGTACCTACTCCGTTTTTCTTTTTTCAGATAAGCAAAAATGATGGTTTGCCAGAACAAATGTGCAGTAATTGTATTTATAAATTAGGCATTGCATATCATTTCAAACAGACCTGTGAAAGTGCTGATTTACGTCTCCGGCAGTATCTTGGTCTCAGAGCACCAGAAAAGTAAGTTTCATTATTTAGTCAGTGTTTTTGTGATAGCATAGCAAGCATCAAGCATGAGAAACCTAGAAAGGAATCGAGGAGGCCTTCACCCGAAAAGGAATTCATAGTTAATTAAAAACATTTTTTTTCTTGAAAAGTATACTAAGCTAAGGGAACATACCCATACTACGTGACCCGTTAACCTTGTGGCCGCCAACCCATACCGAAAGCGGTTTGTCTTCTATCGCCAAGCTATAAATGTATAAACTGTTTAGGCTAATGTAAATTGATGTATGTTGCAACTACATGTAAAAATTTATGCTGTATGTTTCCCAAAAAATAAATAACGACTCTATAGTAAAAAGTAGTGATTATATCGATAATTGTTAATTTAAATTGTCTTCTAATAAAGACGTGGCGTTGAGGGCACGAAAAAATTTGCCTTATATACACAGGTTGGTCAAAAGTTCTGTTACTGAGTTTCTTTATCGATTACTGGCCATTAAAACAAATGAAAAGAAAAAATAAAAATGACATATTATTGACAGTTTTATAAGCTATAATTCCATACCACACGTATATCATATTTTGTTTATTTCACCATGGAATGGGGGTTGAAGGAGAATCGTGTCGCTGTAATTGCTCTGCACAAATGTGGGCAGCCACCGAATATGATTTTCAAGTTGCTACAAAAGTTGAAAATCAACAAGCTATTTATTTATCGCACTATCCATAGGTACAGTAATACCTTGACCGTCGATGACCGAAAAAGATCAGGAAGACCACGCACCGTTCGGACACCAGCTGTGATCAAGGCAGTGAAGGCGAGAATCACGAGAAATCCCGTCCGGAAGCAAAAGTTATTGGCAATACAGATGACTGTGAAGAGAAGTTCCCTTAAAAAAATTATCAATGATGACCTTGGGCTTCACGCTTACCGTAGACGAAAGGGCCATCTGCTAAACGCACGATTGAAGGCTATGAGGTTAGCACGAAGTCGCGCTCTACTAAAGCAGTACGCACAAAACGGCCATCGAAAAATGTTGTTTACTGATGAAAAAATCTTCACAGTCGAAGAAAATTTTAACCGTCAAAATGATAGAGTATACGCTAAGAATAGTAAAGAAGCCAGCATGATTGCTCCGAGGGTCCAACGAGGTCACAACCCCTCATCAGTGATGATTTGGCTGGGGGTGTCCTATTCAGGGCTAAGTAAGGTTCATTTGTGTGAAAAAGGTGTGAAAACTGGCGCTAGAGTCTATCAAGATACCGTTCTGGAACCTGTTGTCAAACCCTAAAGCCACACTTTATTTCAAAACCAGCCATGGGTCTTCCAGCAGGACTCTGCCCCTGCGCACAAAGCAAAATCTACACAAGCATGGTTTCAGGCTAACAAAATTGATTTTATCGCGCAGGAAGAATGGCCATCCTCCAGCCCAGACTTAAATCCTCTGGATTATGCCATATGGCAACTTATTGAGGAGAAAGCATGTGCTAAGCCCCACATGAATCTCGACTCTCTTAAGCGCGCTATTCTCAAGGCAGTCGCAGAATTGGATATGGTGGTAGTTCGTGCTGCCATCGATGACTGGCCTCGTCGTCTAAAGGCGTGTATTCATGCCAGAGGCGGTCATTTCGAATAATTTTAATACATGATAATCTTAAATATTTGTGCTTTCATTTGGTATATAATTCACTGTAGCATTATTTGTAAATTTAGTATTATTCATGTTTTCCATAGTTACAGAACTTAGTAACCAACTAGGTAGAAGACCGTGGAGCTCAAACCGTCGGTAAAGGGGGGAAGGGGGGTCCTTAAAATACCATGCTTGGTCACAGTGATGGAAGGGGGCTTGGTTTGGCTTGGTTTTTCACATAGTCAATATTCTATAGGGAAATCTTGAGCTTTTTCAATCTTTATACAAATATGGCACGCAGACGCGCTTTTAGGCCCTTTTTAGGACTTGTTATTGTAAAATTAAGTTCCTGTTACAATATGTTGTTAATAAAGTTAGTTATTCTTGATAAATTCACTTGTTACTGTAGGTAAAATTATTCACACAGTGCAGTGTATTAATAAAAAGACAAATATGAGCGAATTTTTGTTTACTTTCTGTAAAAAAACATTCTAAACTCTATCTTTGAAATACTATGTGAAAACTAGAGGGGAAAGGGCGGTCTTGGCATATACTACAGGATCACTAAGGGGGGGAAGGGGGTAAAATATTGTAAAAAATGGGTCACGTAGTATGGGTATGTTCCCTAACTGAATCAAGGCTTATTATTATTATAGCAGCATCACATCAGTCATTTTCAATGCCCCCTGCTGGGTCTGTTTCGGCCAACTTTGTATGTTAGTCTGTAAGGTATATATTTTATGGGGCTAGTGGCCTGAAATAAATGGTTAAGGCGAGGTGGTAGTGAAAGTAGCGCCGCCACTACATTTATTTTTATTACTCGTAAACCAAGTCAATATTTTAAAAAATCTCAAGTAAGTAATAATCTTTTAAATGGTCTCTAATATTTTTTGAAAATCTCTTCAACAGTTTTCATTCTTTATGTAAGTTTTAAAAGCCCTTTAAGCTCAAAGTGGCCACTTTTGGCAATTATGGATTTTAAAACTTACAGAATGAATGATAACTGTTGAAGAGTTATTCAATAAATATTATAGATAATTTAAGAGATTATTACTTGAGCTTTTAATATTGACTTGGTTTACGAGTAATAATAATAAATGTAGTGGCGGCGCCACTTTCACTACCACCTCGCCTTAAATAATAAATATATTGCTATTGTAATCGCTTTGATTTGACAGATGGATGTGATACATTGCTAGTTTTCTCTGGTAAGTTTTTATTTCTGCCAAAATGAAGTAGCAATATCAAGTATCAAATGAAAGCTTTCCATTATTTTAGACAGTAGACCCGCTGGGGTCACTATTGCTGGGGCACAGGCCTTCCTTATGGGTGTATAAAGATGGGCTAGGTTACTACCTAGCCTATCTTATAATAACACTTTATAATATACTTACTTATTATATTTAGATTTTTCAATGACTGATTTTCAGATACAATGATGCTTCTGTCATGACAGATCCTATTGTAAGTATTAATGTCTGATGGCTTCTCCTGATCATGTTCATTTTGTAGCTTCAAAGTTGTGTTTATTACTTTCCAGATGCCTACACACACAACTATTATCAAGAAATGGTATGTAGACAAGACAACCATGAGGTCAGCTGTGAGGTATATTGTATTTGCATTACAATATTTATGTTTTGCAGCAGATGTAAAGCAACAGAACAAAGAAAAAGTAGTTGTAATTATAAAAAGAAACCAGAATCTGAAAAACAAAAACGAGGCCCAAAACCAAAGCCCAAGCAGGACCATAACTGTTATCAGTGTGATAAGCAGTTTAGATGCCAAGCACAACTGGAAATGCATGTCAGGTAAATAGTTCATTTTATTTTTTGATTTACAATGCAATTAATTTTACTTTGTCCAACAGAAGTGAACAAGCGCTCATGGTACAATACAGTGTCATTCTAACCTGTGCACAGCGCACCATTATTAGGTAACATAGGTAAGTACCTACATTCTCGAAAAAAGTTGCTCCTAACCGACTGCCTACAGTCCATTTTCAAATTAATCACATTGTCTATATTATAATTACCTAAGTACCTACATAAAAATAAATAAAGTAAGTACCATAGACTTATTATATTACGTAAGTACCTATTTAATTCATCATTTATCCCTCGTAAGCGCTGGCGGTTGACTACGGGGCGCGGTTGGCCGCTTTTTCCATTTTAATATTCAACTCGTTATTGTACGTACAGACTTGCGGTTGAGTAACCACCACAAAATTTCATACTAAAATGGAACCGCGCGGCCAGCCGCAGCCGCCCCGTCAGTGCATAGGGCGGCTTATATTTTAAGTGTAAAAATAATTATTCAGGCTGTTTGGTAATAAAATATAGTTAGGTATTTATGCAACTGTAATATAATGAGGGGTATTAAAACACGAATGTTGGTATAATAGTATCACATGAGTTGTTACCTCACCACCGACCGCCATAGTTGATTCTACTATGCTTTAAGGTTATGTACAAGCATAGCATGCTGCTAGGCTTGTAAAATGATTAGTGACCTGAGGGCCTAGTACGAGTTGATTTTTTGTTCTCACTTCACTTTGCGAATAGTAAACTATCGTCTTCTCTCTTTCACTCGTTCACTCACTTGCATGATATCCTCTCTTTCACTCGAAACTATTCGCAAAGTGAGGTGAGAAACACAACTCGTACTAGGCCCTCTGACCATGAATGTGTAATCAAAGAAGGTACCTAACAGACTAAACCGAGTGAATAATATATCATGTTATTGTTTTCAAATTATAGAACTCATACGGGAGACAAACCTTTTCAATGTATGTATTGCCCTCGTCGGTTTACTCAGAAGCACAATTTAACAATTCATCTTCGTGTACACACTGGTGAAAAACCATTCCAGTGTGATGTGTGCAGGTAATTAGATACAATATCAATCAAAATACAACCCACACCTCAGACCAAATAAAAAAGTAAGACGGAGTCTTCCGGACAAAGCGGTGAGGCCTGTAAAACTACGCCTTGGCTGTGTACATACACAGTTCACGCACACACGTGTAACGAAACTACGCCTTGGCTTTCCATATAAAACCCTGCCGCCCGGCCCCCGCCCGCCCCCTTGTACGCACACATGTACTTACGATCAAAAACCGCACCCTGATTATCTAAAATGAAACTATTTAGCGACCGGTTGCATTTGACATACATTGCCACTTTTCTTTGGTATGTTTTTTTTTACCCAAACAGAAGTAGCAATGGATCACGATCAACTGTGAACTGCAACCGGTCGCTGGGTGGTTTTTAATTAGATGATCAGCCCGCCGGCCTCACTCCATTGTTCGCAACGCTCCATCTTACTTTTTTATTTGATCTGAGACCCACACAGATAAGGAATGGGATTGAAAATGGCGGCTCACCGTGCGCATTTCTATCACATAGAAAGGGGTAGCGCGCTATATGCGATGAGTAGCACCCATCCCTTTCTAACTGTACTCAAGCAGAGATTTGAGTTTGATTCTATAACACGAGCTCGAGAGTGTGACTGAGAGAACGATAGGTGTGGTGTTTAGTGTGCAAGCGAGAAATTAATATGAACGTCGCTATTTCTAATCCCATTATCTATCTGCGTGGGTTGTAAGATAATCATCTTTCTTTGTGTACCTTACCATACAATTATATTTTTAGCAAAAGATTTTCTGCCCAAGGAAATCTTCAAGCACATCTTAAAATACATACAGGCCAAAGAGATCATGTAAGTGTTAAATGTATTTTGTTAAATAGATTTATCCATTAAAGGTCAAACCGCACTACAGCGGAGCGGCGCGGCGCGGCGCGGCCAAATAATATTTCTATTGATTGCAATGATGCAAACCGCACTACAGCGGAGAGGCGCGGAGCGGCGCGGCGCGTACCGGCGCGGCGCTGCAGACTTGGGTGCGAAAGAATATTTTGTCGCGCCGCGCCGCTCCGCTGCCGCTGCGCTAGTGCGGTATAGCTCGCGGCGCAGCGCGGCCAAATATTCATCATAATCGAGCTTCAGTCGTAGTACAGATGTTATTTGGAAATGTATATTTCTACTGATATTTCAGTGTACAAATTTTGATCATTTTACAAAGTGGTATTTTACGTGATCATTTCATAGATCATCATAATCATAACTCATCATAAATAAATAAAAAAATATTTAAAGATGTGTTGCCAAATCGTTCCTTGAAAATTCCCTTTAGTTGCAGTAGTTCGGCTGTTAGTTCGGTTGATTTAAATCACCGAACTAATTCAACTAAAAGGTTTCATTAGTTCGGTTAACCGGACTAACAACCGAACTACTGCAACTAAAGGGAAAATTCCTTCTAGGGGACGCGTGACCGAGCGTTCCCTTTTCGTTCGTGCGTCCAACTTCAATGAAATCTTGCCACGCTTGGCATTTTGCGCCGCTCCGCTTCCGCGATAGTGCGTTTAGGAGAGGCCGCGCCGCTCCGCTGCAGTGCCGCGCCGCGCAGCGCCGCTCCGCTGTAGTGCGGTTTGACCTGTCATGTGCGTACAAGAAATTATTGTTAAGAGAACATTACTAATGAAAGCAAATTATTTCCAGACATGTTCCTTGTGCTCCAAGTCTTTTATAACCTCAAGTGAACTGACTCGACATATGAATAAACATAGAGGTGTTAAAAACTTTAAATGCGATTTGTGTGGGGCTGCTTATATACACTTGAGAGATTATGTAAGAAAAAAAAGATATAATTAATTTATAGTACACTTGCAAGCAAATTATGGAATCCCAGGCCTATTTTCATACAAATGAGGACTTTGAAACTTTGGTTCTCCACCCAGGATTAAACGGTCTGTGGTCTGATGATGGCAATTTAAAAAATGAATGGCGGAGGCCCTAATTGATCAGACAAGTTATGTAGCTCAGGGTTGAACTTAAAAAATACAAACTAAAATTGTATCAAAAGTATGGAAAATGTAACACCAAAAACTCTGGTTTAAACTACTCTTCTGATCCATTGGGTTTCTTTAGCGATCTGGGCTCCCACCGTTCACTCTTTGAATGGCTGTCATCAGATTACACACATTCAATTCCTGACGGAGAACAAAGGCTTCAAAGTTACCTCGTTTGTATAAAAATAGGCCTGTGATTCCATATTTTGGCTTGCGAGTGTATTTCATAAATATAATTTGATAATTTTGTATACCTACCATATTATATATTTTTTTAGAAACTACATAAAATGAAGAAGCATCAAATATCTAATACTCAAAGTGCTACTAATACACAAATTGAAAACTATAATAATAGCACAAATATAGACATCATTGGGTTGGATGTAGGCAAAGATTTGCCTCAAATGCCCATGAATCCTACTAAAGATATGAACCATCATAATATACAGCATCTGATCAATGATAAGCCATCACAAAATACATCAGTACCAGCTCAACATAATCAAAACATAGTTCCATATGGCCAAAAAGGCATTAAGGATATCTTTGTAAGTGAAAATCACAATTGTGCAATCTGTGGTGAAAATTTTGAATACCTAAATGCTCTTGCGCAACATTATTTACATGACCATAAAGGCTACGATAGTTCAACTATTATAGGCATGAAAAGTTATAGTGCTCTTTGAAAATATTTGGTGCACACTGTAATACTAAATTTTTACAACATTGTTTGCTTGAGGTTCATAATATGGAGAATAAAACAGCAAAGATTATAAACTGACTGTTTATCAATAATTATAATAATAAAACAATTTAATTATCTATAGTTTCTTATTTTCACTACTTGCATCATTCTGGAGGTAATAATAATTATATAACTTTAGCGAATTGGGATCCATGGTTCTAGAATTTCTCCAATCCTCTTTCTTTCTGTAAGAAAATGGAGAACAAATTTGTAAGTAGCTGATATGAAAGACACATTTTCATAAACAGTAAACACTGGAATGTGAGTCTTATTTATATTACTTTTCATTTCCACTCATTAGAAACATCTTATTGATATTACTTTTTCATCCATGAGGAAGGTTTTAAATTTCCATGGTTATTCAAGTTATTAGAATAAACTATGGCGGGATTTACACCTATTTGTTTCAAAAATAAACAGGTACAGTCACAAGCAATAAGATGTACACACCACAGAACTTTTTTTGAATAACCTTATCATTATATAAGTATAACATTATCACACTGAGATATATTGATTGAAAATGACATTCTAAAGTGTGTACATTTCATTGCTCGTGACTGTACATGGTATAAATCCCAACACAGTTTATTACCCTTTTCTAATAACATGAGGAAGGTGTCTGCACCAGTAGTTGAAATAGCCAACTATGAGATACTTATTTAGCAAAATAAACTTTTAAAAGGTGTGTCCAGATAAGTTCTTTTGATCGTACAATACCTCCATTCCAATCTAATAACTCTGGATGCTACTTTTACCCTTTTCTAATAACATGAGGAAGGTGTCTGCACCAGTAGTTGAAATAGCCAACTATGAGATACCTATTTAGCAAAATAAACTTTTAAAAAGTGTGTCCAGATATGTTCTTTTGATTGTACAATAACTCCATTCCGATCTAATAACTATGGATGCTTCTTTTACCTGTACCATACCACCGTTCCGTATCAGGGTTCCGATCCAACCTCCGAACGTCAGTCGCCGCGATCACGTCCAGACTAGCGCCGTACCATACCTCCGTTCCGTATCGCCTTTTGACAGGGCGAAAAAACTGACTCGCGATGGATCGGCGGGCTGATTATCTAATTAAAAACCACCTAGCGACTGGTTGCAGTTCACAGATGATCCGCGGGCTGATTATCTAATTAAAAACCACCTAGCGACTGGTTGCAGTTCACAGATGATCCGCGGGCTGATTATCTAATTAAAAACCACCTAGCGACTGGTTGCAGTTCACAGATGATCGTGATCCATTGCTACTTCTTTTTGGGTTAAAAAAAAACATACCAAAGAAAAGTGGCAATGTATGTCAAATGCAACCGGTCGCTAAATAGTTTCTTTTTAGATAATCAGGGTGCGTGATCCATTGCTACTTCTTTTTGGGTTAAAAAAAACATACCAAAGAAAAGTGGCAATGTATGTCAAATGCAACCGGTCGCTAAATAGTTTCTTTTTAGATAATCAGGGTCCGGAGCGTACCTGTCGGCGATCGAGACGGCGTACCTTCGTTCCGTTCCGAACATGCGTCCAGATCCAGACTAGCGTTCTTTGATCGCGACGCTGATTGGAATGGAGGTACGGTACGGGCAAAAGAACATATCTGGACGCACCTTTAGAAATTGTCAAATAGTTGTCAAATCTTTCAGGTAATTCATGATAACTGGGCAGAATAAAGTCTGTGGATTAATTCCATCCGTTAGTAGTTAACTTTCTTCTAATGGTATGGACATCCATCTTTTCAACGTTTTAATTAGGTACTTAGTAGAGAGTCATTATTATTTACCTGGAACTGGGAAGTCTTCAGGATGTAACTCAACATAATGTATCAGAACTGCATCTTTTTCTGCTAAATATTCATCACGTTTATTTTGGACGTATGTTAAAAGTGCTACCCATCCAGCAACACTAATTACGTGTTTTTGTATTCCTGCCAAAGCACAATATTATTGAGGCTTCCAACCACACAATATTTAACGATTGTTATATTGCATAATTATGTAATAATACCGCTCATCAGTGGACGTCTTGTGCCAAAGTTGATGGCAGCTGCCGATCCTATACCGAAGAAAGTCCCAAGTATTTGTGGCCACCATACTCTTAGGAAGGGTTGAATTCTTCCTTTATCTCCTAATTTTAGGAGTTCAAGTGCAGACATATTGGACGACATACTGATATGATTTCAATATATCTGACAAAGTGACAAACGAAATGGATAAATAAATTCACAATTTTACAAAATGAAATTTTTTACTTGCTTGACAGTGACAATGTGAATGTGACAAATAGACATTTGACTGACAGTGACAGATTTTTTTTAATTCAACCATTTAAAGGAAGGCAAAGGAATCTATTATTAAGTGGCCAGGGTTGCGTTCAGAACCTACCTACCGTACCTACCTAACGGCCGGCGTTCCAAACCCCCCTATTTAATATACTATATGTTCCAAACACTAGAGCGTGAAGGTCCAAACAAATTATCGGACGCGGCTTACTGCCGCGGCTGATCTGAGGTGTGCAAACTATCGGATGTAGTAGGTCGCGGACGTAACCATAGACTAATATGACGTCATCGGACGTCCGATAGCTATCTGGAACGCAGGATGTTATTAGAGTGTGCACACTTATCAGCCGCGGCAGTAAGCTGCGTCCATAAGCCGCGTCCGATAATTTGTTTGGACCTTGACGTTCGGTTGACACAACCATCCTCCAAACGTGAAGGTCGAAACAAATTATCGGACGCGGCTTACTGCCGCGGCTGATAAGTGTGCACACTCTAATAACATCCTGTGTGCCAGATAGCTATCGGACGTCCGATGACGTCATATTAGTCTATGGTTACGTCCGCGACCTACTACATCCGCACCCCGTACCTTGATTACGTAAAGCTGTTGCTAACAATTCTCGATTGAAAGAGCGGTTGCATTGCTGCTTTAAGTAAGATAATTGTCACATTGTTTCTAACTAAAGCAGCAATGTAAATGCTATTTCTGTCAGAGTTGATTGCAACAAAATTACAAAATCACCCCCCTGATTATCTAAAAAGTAACTATTTAGCGACCGGTTGCATTTGACATACATTGCCACTTTTCTTTGGTATGTTTTTTTTTAACCCAAAAAGAAGTAACAATGGATCACGATCATCTGTGAACTGCAACCAGTCGCTAGGTGGTTTTTATTTACATAATCAGCCCGCCGATAGTTTGCACACCTCAGAGGGCCTAGTACGAGTTAATTTTTTGTACTCACTTCACTTTGCGAATAGTAAACTATCGTCTTCTCTCTTTCACTCGTTCACTCACTCGCATGATTTCCTCTCTTTCACTCGATACTATTCGCAAAGTGAGGTGAGAAACACAACTCGTACTAGGCACTCAGATCAGCCGCGGCAGTAAGCCGCGTCCGATAATTTGTTTGGACCTTCAAAATTGATGGTTGTAAAACGCTCTGACGTTTGTCTATATACAAAAAATGACAATGTCATTTGACATTATTTTGTATTTTGATGTTTTTGTGTCTAATATTTTTTAAAATTAATCATGGTAGATGCTCAAAAAACGGATTTTATTTGATTTAGTATAAAGACATTGACATTTACAGCCGTTTGCACTAAACTCAAGTTAAGCGTGTCCTAGTTAAGATATTTATTAGCTTAGGAACAGCCTAAAAATGCCGAGCTGAAATTTTTGTTTGCACCAAGAAGCTTATACCCATAATGGAGATTGCACGCCTAGTATCATAGTGAAGATTGAAAAAAGACTCTTTAGTGACGTCACGGCGTATTGCTATCTCTTTCTTTTCGTTTTACAATACGTTTTCGTTTCTCACGAACGAACGAACGACGAACAGAACAACGAACACGTATTGTAACACTAAAGAAAGAGGTTGCAATAAGCCGTCACGTCACTAAAGGACCTTTTTTCAATCTTCACTATGACATATGGCCGTGCAATCTCCATTGGAGGGAGGTATAAGCTTCTTACTAGCTATCGCTTTGGCTATCGCTTTGAGTTAGGCGGTAGGGCCCCTGGGAGTAAAATTAAAAAAAAAACCTACGTAGTTGAATAGCGCCATCTATCAACATAAAAAATAAACTAAAATTCTCAGCTGTCAGAAAACCGCTCATTTTTGGTACACAGAGGGCAATGACCGTTTATTCTCACACGTGCAATCTCCATTGGAGGGAGGTATAAGCTTCTTGGTTACGTGCGACATATGCACAGATTTTCCGTTTGATCTGAGTGCCTAGTATGAGTTGTGTTTCTCACCTCACTTTGCGAATAGTAGCGTGTGAAAGAGATGAAATTATGCGAGTGAGTGAACGAGTGAACGAGAGAAGACGATAGTTAACTATTCGCAAAGTGAAGTGAGAGCAAAAAACCAACTCGTACTAGGCCCTCTGGTTCCGACTCGTACATTGTGGTGCTAATCTGTATCACTAACGCAGCTAACGAAACGTGTTGGTCGTGGTCCTGTGTATTAGCGTATAGTTGGCAGACTCACCATGGAATTAGAAGGTTTTGACTAGGTCAAAAAATTGTTAATAAATAGTGATAAATAGTGAACTATAGCATATAAATAGTGATACTATGATTCAAAAGATATTTGAGTATCTTGGTGAGGCTGCAAACTTGACGTCAAGTTGGCAGACACCTTAAGAAATACAGTTCGTATCATTATGATTTATATGCCAAAAAATTGTTAGAAAATAGTGAATCGTATACGCAAAATTTCAATAACATTGCTTCAATACAAGCCGAGATATTACGGTCTCTAAGTGGGCTGCCAACTTGACGTTTCAGGCAATAGCGATTCCAGAGAAACGGGTACAAGTTTTAAACAAATAAATATATCAAAAAATTGTTAGTGAAATTGTGATTCCTACGATATAAATAAAACAAGAATTCTTCATTGCTATTTTCTAAAAATCGAATGTTAACTTTTACATAATACTCTGAATAGGATGTCGATCAATATTGAACTTTGCTCCACAGGAATAAGGTTCCAACTTTATTGCAATCGTGAGGTGAGTACTATCAAGCAAAAAAGTGAGATTTATATTTTTAGCCATGTCCTCCAAGTATTATTACACTTGTTTTATTAATTAAGTGTTGGTATCAAACAATAACGATATTCATTAATAACAATCATAGCAATAGCGCCATCTCTCGGAAAAGATTGTCAATTTCTCAGTTATAATTTAACGTTAGGTACCTATTTATGTATGAGTTAGAATAAAGATATTATTATTATTATCTGGTGAGATTTAAAGTAAAATGAGTATCAGTTGGTATGTGAGTAGGTAGGAAGTAATATAAGTAGAAATTATTAATAGTTTCTCCTGAATTAATAATATTGAATTAAGAGTAGGGTATTGACCACAGCCTACTAAAGAGTAGTCTTTATACAGTCGATCATCGCCTTTATTGTTGGCGCAAAAGCCACCGTTCGTAAAAATAGACAGTTGACGCAACGACTAAAAGTAGTTGGCACGCTATGATTTGCCTTTTTGAATTTTAAAAATAAATAAGTAAAATAATACCTAATACATATATAGCAGGGGTGCCCATACTTTTCCTTAAGGAGATCGACCTAACAACAATTTATGAATAAGGGATCGACATTTTGACAGTTTTTGAAAAAAAAATGCATAAGTAAAACTACATTAGGTGCAAAGTGTCAAATCTGTAATCTTTGGCGATCGACTTTAAAACCTCTCGCGATCGACCGGTCGATCGCGATCGACCGTTTGGGCACCTCTGATATATAGGCACCTAACTTTAAATTATTACTGAGAAATTGACAATCTTTTCCGAGAGATGGCGCTATTGTAATGAATATTATTGTTATTAATGAATATCGTTATTGTTTGATACCAACATTTAATTAATAAAACAAGTGTAATAATAATTCGAGGATATGGCTAAAAATAAAAATCTCACTTTTTTGCTTGATAGTACTCACCTCACGATTGCAATAAAGTTGGAACCTTATTCCTGTGGAGCAAAGTTCAATATTGATCGACATCCTATTCAGAGTATTATGTAAAAGTTAACATTCGATTTTTAGAAAATAGCAATGAAGAATTCTTGTTTTATTTATATCGTAGGAATCACAATTTCACTAACAATTTTTTGATATATTTATTTGTTTAAAACTTGTACCCGTTTCTCTGGAATCGCTATTGCCTGAAACGTCAAGTTGGCAGCCCACTTAGAGACCGTAATATCTCGGCTTGTATTGAAGCAATGTTATTGAAATTTTGCGTATACGATTCACTATTTTCTAACAATTTTTTGGCATATAAATCATAATGATACGAACTGTATTTCTTAAGGTGTCTGCCAACTTGACGTCAAGTTTGCAGCCTCACCAAGATACTCAAATATCTTTTGAATCATAGTATCACTATTTATATGCTATAGTTCACTATTTATCACTATTTATTAACAATTTTTTGACCTAGTCAAAACCTTCTAATTCCATGGTGAGTCTGCCAACTATACGCTAATGTCCTGTGTTGCTATTTAGTGTCGGGGTTACCAAAAAAAAACTTTCAAACATAAATCTTCTTAAAAATCTGAATATTTCCTATGAATTACTAATTACATGCCTACATTTTGGGAAATACAGAAATGTTATACATTCTTTGGTTTTTTTCTATGGGACTCTGCCTGATGTCCTTTCCGCGCCGGGAATCCGGGATTATAGTATCATTTGAAAGGCCTTACGAAACTCTACAAACGTATCATTTTTAAAGCCAACCCCAAAAAAGTTTACGTGATGTTGCTTCAGTGGAAACGCACCCTAAATCAAGTAGTAATTTGATTCTACTATGGTACCTAGTACCTACATAAAAAACATACACGATGAATTGCCGGTAAGTGAAAGGAATGTACTACGCGTACAGGCCTTATCCTGCTGGCGAAGGTGCAGGTTGCAGACCCCATTCTTTTAACTTGTCAACTGATTTTCACCAACAATGTCTACCCAATCTTTAAAACTATCCGGGTCCTTATTCTTTTGTTGGGAAACGGTGCAAAGGAGCAACTGAAATAAGTAAACGTGCGAAATAAACACAGAAAAAGATTTTTGCGATATTGCTAAATGAAAATATTTCGCATAGAGTAAGATAAAAAAAATAGGGGATGAGAGATGAAGGCACTTCCTTTACAATAATGTCACTTAGTATAGGAGTGTCAAGAGTGTCCCCCCCTGATATTTCGTTTTCGATAAAAAGAGTATACCTACAGCTTGACCATAAAGAGTTGACAAAAATTGAGGGCGCCACTTTCTATGTAAACACGTCAAAATCACGAATAAATTGGCAACACTTACTAAATTTTGTACTGAAAAATTTTAGTTCCATTTTATTTAATTTCAAGGAGGTTCATATAATAAGGAGTGAGTACTCTACAAAAATTCTCACTATGCGTTTAAAAGAAATTCAACTTTATTCTCTGTGTCATAGAGTTGAAATTCTATCGACGACATTGACCGAAGACTACTGTGAGAATGAAACATCACCAAGTAGATGAGGATGTCTCGTTCGCACAATTGCCATTACTAAACAATAATACCACGATAGTAGGGAAAAAAAATTTACGTTACCAATCACGTAGTGTATCAAAGTTAAGGATTCGGAGTGGAATATTGAAAATCTACTACTTAAATATTAATTGAGAATAACACATCGTAATTGTAACATAAAACAGAACTTACTCTTTTGATTTAATTAGATTTCTACAATAATGCTAATCAGCATTATTGTAGTTGTATAAATTCAAGTGTCAATCCTGGCAACTCCGATCCGATTTTGACTTTGGCGCCGAATTTCAATTTTAGAATTTCAATATTCAGGAAATATTTATTTACAAAACAAGGGTGACCATAAATTCTACACCATTTCAGATATCCCAAAAACGAAATTGTTCTATCAATTGGAATAACTGGAAGTCGCAGGCGAGGGCTAAATAAAATTAATATTAATAATCAAATTCATGTTTATGCGCCGAATTCGATGAAACTCGGTTTATGGTACTATTTCGAAAAGAAAATAATAACGCAGTGTTGAAAATATTAAAAAATACAAGATGGCGGCCAACTTTTAAGTTTGTAGGCCGATTTTTTTTGTTTGTGGGCCAAGTTCGATGAAACTCGGTTTTTGGCACTATTTTGATAAGAAAATAACAACGCCTTTTTTAAATATTAAAAAATTCAAGATGGCGGCCAACTTTTTTGTTTATGGGCCGATTTCGATGAAACTCGGTTTTTTGTAATATTTTTTTGACAAGAAAATAATAATGGAATGTAAGCAATGGAATGTAACAAAAGATCAAAATGGCAGCCAATTTTGTTTTTGGGTTGATTTTAATATAACTGGGTTGAAAAAAGAACAAGAAAAGAATTTGGCCGCCACCTTGGATTTTTAATACTTTCAATATTGTGTTTGTTTATTTTCTTGTCAAAATAGTACTTAAAGCCAAGTTTCATCGAAATCGGCTCAAAAACAAAAAAGTTAAGCGTCATTTTGGATTTTAAATATTTTGAAAATTGCGTTGTTATTTTCTTGCCTAAATAGTACCAAAAAACGAGTTTCATCGAAATCGGCCTACATACAAAAAAGTAGGCCGCCATTTTGATTCTTTTTATATTTTCAACATTTCATTGTTATTTTTTGTCAAAATATTACTAAAAACCGATTTTCATCGAAATCAAGCCAAAAACAAAAAAAGGTTGGCCGCCATCTTGTTTATTTATTTTTAACATTGTGTCGTTGAAAATCGCTTCCACCCATTTTTGTAATTTCACTAGTAAAAAATTGGTGCAAGTATTTTAGACCTTATTGATATATTTAACAAAATAACAGTTTTTAATGAAAGAGAATAATTATGGTAGAAAGCAACCGAATTTTAAACGTCAATAAAGTCGAAAATCGTTTGCACCTGTTTTTTTTTACTACAGATCACTAGACCTACTTGTTTTTCCGACATTCATTTGATTTCCGAAATTCACGCACATTGTATTTCTATCAAAATTGCAATAAACTTTATAGTTATGTCATTATTTACACTTGAATTTTTGTAGATATTGGTTGATTAACCATATTTACAAATAAAAACAAGAAAGCAACCTAATAAAACGTAATAAAAAATAATGAAAATTTATTTTTAGTAAATTATTATTTTATTTAAAGTATACCACCTCCTATCGGAGCACTCGTCAAGACGAATCAATCGAGCTCAAACTTGATGAGGTTGCATGATTTTATTACAAAGTTTCAATGGCCTTCTTCCGGCTCCTTCATCAGCCCCTTGGATATTATAGAGTACTTGCCAAGATGATTCTAACGAGCCCAAACACGATGGGGTTGTATGGTTTCATCATAGTGTTCCTGTGGCGTTCTTCCGGCTCCATCGTCAGATCAGCTCAATGATACCATAATATTACATAACCTTCTAGTTCTGACCTGTGTTGAAAGTTTCAAGTCTCTAGTTCATCGGGAAGTGAGTATAAAATCGTTTGCAAAATTTGTACTCAAACAAACAAACGAAAACACAAACAAACAAGCAACCTTATAAAAACGTGGCAAAAGTATTAATTGTAAATAAAGAACTACGTACTTAAGTTTATATTAAACAGTTTAAAGTAATAAGTATGTCTCCGACCAACCATACAGTTTGGTCACCCTAATGAAGAAAGAGATAGAATTATCTACTTGACCTCTCTGTCGGCTCGTTTTGGGGCGAAGAGCTCAATCTGGTTTATACCGAAGGGATTTGCTACATCTATGTTTAATTTCAACTCTTTATGGTCAAACTGTACCTAAATGTATGTACTCTCATTGTCTATTCCCAAACCATTCTATTCCAAAACCAAACTGCTTGACAAGCATTTACGTGCTTGTCAAGCATTGCTTGATCGTTGAGGGAGTTCTTATGAGATGAAGGCACTTCCTTTATAATAATGTCACTTAGTATAGGAGTGTCAAGAGTGTCCCCCCCCTGGTTCAGAGCCTTATTGCGCGGTTGTTTGGTTGTTTTATAACTCACTCTAAGGTTTAGGAACGACCAAGAACTTTAACACCCATTTGCACTAAACTTAAGAATCGCCGAAGTCTTTTCTACTAACTTATAACACTAACTTAAGACATTCTTAGCAAAAAATTGCATTGCACTAACCTTAAGGGGCCGTAATAGGAAAACAGGGTTTGCGCGGGCCATTTTTTTATATAGAAAACGTAAACTTGTAGTCACCAAAAAAATCATACGTCAAGCTAAAGAGTTTCTCTAGTTGCTACAAACATAAAATTGTGTATAAACCTTACAGATGATTGTAAAAAAAAAACAGAAAATCACTAAAAACGCATAAAAAGCGCTTGTCGCGGGCCATATTTTTGGCGTAAATAATAGCGGTAACGCTTTGAATTTTAAATCAAAATACACTTTAAGGTACTGTGCAGTACCTACAATGATTTTTTTTCCTTAGATATACTTTTATTTTGTATAAAATAATGGTTAAACTTCTCTATTTTTTCGGCCGAAATCCCCATACAAATTTGTATAGCGCTGCGTTGCAATTATATTAGCCGCGCTCACGCGCTCCGGAGCTCAGTGCCAGCCAGGTCGTCAGAGTAGGAGCACGTCGCTTTGAGCCACGACCGCACCCGCGTATTCAAGCGTATCCATATACAAATCTCGTGCAGTGTTTCGATTCACAATTTGCTTGATCAAAATTTTATAGTAGCCAGTATGAAAGTTATAGATTATGCTTC
Source organism: Agriphila tristella (assembly GCA_928269145.1). NCBI lineage: Eukaryota > Metazoa > Arthropoda > Insecta > Lepidoptera > Crambidae > Agriphila > Agriphila tristella. The sequence continues at coordinate 18,114,200 of OV743439.1, read as the reverse complement.
GAATTTACTGTGTAACTTATTATTATGAATAACTTCACGATATCTTTTATTATTTGAATTATTAGTTATTACTTGACTGGGTCCAATCCAGGGCCTGATGATGAAGCCGGAAAAGGACCACAGGAATTTTATGATAAAAACATGGTATGCCATCGAGTTTGGACGCGTTAGAATCGTCTTGACAAGTACTCTGTCGGGAAGTAGTTTCCAGGGCCTGATGATGGAGCCGGAAGAAGGCCACAGGAAGTCTATGATAAAACCATGCTACCCCATCGAGTTTGGGTTCATTTGATTCGTCCAACTTTTTTGTTTTTGGGCCGATTTCGATGAAACTCGGTTTTTTAGTGTTCCGTACCCAAAGGGTAAAAACGGGACCCTATTACTAAGACTCCGCTGTCCGACTGTCTGTCTGTCACCAGGCTGTATCTCATGAACCATGATAAGTAGACAGTTGAAATTTTCACAGATGATATATTTCTGTTACAGCTATAACAACAAATACTAAAAACAGAATAAAATAAATATTTAAGGGGGGCTCCCATACAACGATCGTGATTTTCTGCCGTTATTTGGTACGGAACCCTTCGTGCGCGAGTCCGACTCGCACTTGGCCGGTTTTTGTTACTATTTATACAATAAAACAGCAACGCAATAATAAAAATGAAAAAAAAATCAAGATGGCGGCCAACTTTTTTGTTTTTGGGCCGATTTCGATGAAACTCGGTTTTTAGTACTATTTCGACAAGAAAACAGCAACGCAGTAATAAAAATTGAAAAAAATCCAAGATGGCGGCCAACTATTTTGTTTTTGGACCGATTTCGATGAAACTCGGTTTTTGGTACTATTTCGAAAATAAAACAGCAACGCGATAATAAAATATAAAAAAAATCAAGATGGCGGCCAACTTTTATGTTATTGGGCCGATTTCGATGAAACTCGGCTTCTGGTACTATTTCGACAGTAAAACAGCAACGCAATAATGAAAATTGAAAAAATCCAAGATGGCGGCCAACTTTTTTGTTCTTGGGCCGATTTAGATGAAACTCGGTTTTCGGTACTATTTCGAAAATAAAACAGCAACGCAAGAATAAAAATTGAAAAAATCCAAGATGGCAGCCAACTTTTTTGTTTTTGGGCAGATTTCGATAAAACTCGGTTTTTGGTACTATTTCAAAAATAAAACAGCAACGCAAGAATAAAAATTGAAAAAATCCAAGATGGCAGCCGACTTTTTTGTTTTTGGGCAGATTTCGATAAAACTCGATTTTTGGTACTATTTCGAAAATAAAACAGCAACGCAAGAATAAAAATTGAAAAAAATCCAAGATGGCGGCCAACTTTTTTGTTCTTGGGCAGATTTCGGTTCAACTCGGTTTTTGGTACTAATTCGAAAATAAAACTGCAACGCAAGAATAAAAATTGAAAAAATCCAAGATGGCGGCCAACTTTTTTGTTTTTGGGCCGATTTCGATAAAACTCGATTTTTGGTACTATTTCGAAAATAAAACAGCAACGCAAGAATAAAAATTGAAAAAATCCAAGATGGCGGCCAACTTTTTTGTTCTTGGGCCGATTTCGATGAAACTCGGTTTTTGGTACTATTTCGAAAATAAAACAGCAACGCAAGAATAAAAATTGAAAAAATCCAAGATGGCAGCCAACTTTTTTGTTTTTGGGCAGATTTCGATAAAACTCGGTTTTTGGTACTATTTCAAAAATAAAACAGCAACGCAAGAATAAAAATTGAAAAAAATCCAAGATGGCGGCCAACTTTTTTGTTCTTGGGCCGATTTCGATGAATCTCGGTTTTTGGTACTATTTCGAAAATAAAACAGCAACGCAAGAATAAAAATTGAAAACAATCCAAGATGGCGGCCAACTTTTTTGTTCTTGGGCCGATTTCGATGAAACTTGGTTTTTGGTACTATTTCGACAACAAAACTGCAATGCAAGAATAAACATTGAAAAAATCCAAGATGGCGGCCAACTTTTTTGTTCTTGGGCCGATTTTGATGAAACTTGGTTTTTGGTACTATTTCGAAAATAAAACAGCAACGCAAGAATAAAAATTGAAAAAATCCAAGATGGCAGCCAACTTTTTTCCTTTTGGGCAGATTTAAATAGTACCAAAAACCGAGTTTCATCGAAATCGGCCCAAGAACAAAAAAGTTGGCCGCCATCTTGGATTTTTATCAATTTTTATTCTTGCGTTGCTGTTTTATTTTTGAAATAGTACCAAAAACCGAGTTTCATCGAAATCGGCCCAAGAACAAAAAAGTTGGGCGCCATCTTGGATTTTTTTCAATTTTTATTCTTGCGTTACTGTTTTATTTTCGAAATAGTACCAAAAACCGAGTTTCATCAAAATCGGCCCAAAAACAAAAAAGGTGGCCGCCATCTTGGATTTTTTCAATTTTTATTCTGGCGTTGCTGTTTTATTTTCGAAATAGTACCGAAAACCGAGTTTCATCTAAATCGGCCCAAGAACAAAAAAGTTGGCCGCCATCTTGGATTTTTATCAATTTTTATTCTTGCGTTGCTGTTTTATTTTCGAAATAGTACCAAAAACCGAGTTTCATCAAAATCGGCCCAAAAACAAAAAGTTGGCCGCCATCTTGGATTTTTTCAATTTTTATTCTCGCGTTGCTGTTTTATTTTCGAAATAGTACCGAAAACCGAGTTTCATCGAAATCGGCCCAAGAACAAAAAAGTTGGGCGCCATCTTGGATTTTTTTCAATTTTTTTTCTTGCGTTACTGTTTTATTTTCGAAATAGTACCAAAAACCGAGTTTCATCAAAATCGGCCCAAAAACAAAAAAGGTGGCCGCCATCTTGGCTTTTTTCAATTTTTATTCTGGCGTTGCTGTTTTATTTTCGAAATAGTACCGAAAACCGAGTTTCATCTTAATCGGCCCAAGAACAAAAAAGTTGGCCGCCATCTTGGATTTTTATCAATTTTTATTCTTGCGTTGCTGTTTTATTTTCGAAATAGTACCAAAAACCGAGTTTCATCGAAATCGGCCCAAGAACAAAAAAGTTGGGCGCCCTCTTGGATTTTTCTCAATTTTTATTCTGGCGTTGCTGTTTTATTTTCGAATTAGTACCAAAAACCGAGTTTAACCGAAATCGGCCCAAGAACAAAAAAGTTGGCCGCCATCTTGGATTTTTATCAATTTTTATTCTTTCGTTGCTGTTTTATTTTTGAAATAGTACCAAAAACCGAGTTTCATCGAAATCGGCCCAAGAACAAAAAAGTTAGGCGCCCTCTTGGATTTTTCTCAATTTTTATTCTTGCGTTACTGTTTTATTTTCGAAATAGTACCAAAAACCGAGTTTCATCGAAATCGGCCCAAGAACAAAAAAGTTGGCCGCCATCTTGGATTTTTATCAATTTTTATTCTTGCGTTGCTGTTTTATTTTCGAAATAGTACCAAAAACCGAGTTTCATCGAAATCGGCCCAAGAACAAAAAAGTTGGGCGCCCTCTTGGATTTTTCTCAATTTTTATTCTGGCGTTGCTGTTTTATTTTCGAATTAGTACCAAAAACCGAGTTTAACCGAAATCGGCCCAAGAACAAAAAAGTTGGCCGCCATCTTGGATTTTTATCAATTTTTATTCTTTCGTTGCTGTTTTATTTTTGAAATAGTACCAAAAACCGAGTTTCATCGAAATCGGCCCAAGAACAAAAAAGTTAGGCGCCCTCTTGGATTTTTCTCAATTTTTATTCTTGCGTTACTGTTTTATTTTCGAAATAGTACCAAAAACCGAGTTTCATCGAAATCGGCCCAAGAACAAAAAAGTTGGGCGCCATCTTGGATTTTTTTCAATTTTTATTCTTGCGTTACTGTTTTATTTTCGAAATAGTACCAAAAACCGAGTTTCATCAAAATCGGCCCAAAAACAGAAAAGGTGGCCGCCATCTTGGATTTTTTTAATTTTTATTCTGGCGTTGCTGTTTTATTTTCGAAATAGTACCGAAAACCGAGTTTCATCTAAATCGGCCCAAGAACAAAAAAGTTGGCCGCCATCTTGGATTTTTATCAATTTTTATTCTTGCGTTGCTGTTTTATTTTCTAAATAGTACCAAAAACCGAGTTTCATCGAAATCGGCTCAAGAACAAAAAAGTTGGGCGCCCTCTTGGATTTTTCTCAATTTTTATTCTTGCGTTACTGTTTTATTTTCGAAATAGTACCAAAAACCGAGTTTCATCAAAATCGGCCCAAAAACAAAAAATTGGCCGCCATCTTGGATTTTTTCTCAATTTTTATTCTCGCGTTGCTGTTTTATTGTCGAAATAGTACCAAAAACCGAGTTTCATCGATATCGGCCAAAAAACAAAAAAGTTGGCCGCCATTTTGGAATTTTTAACATTGCCTGGCCGTTTTTTGTCAAAATAGTACCAATGCGCGCGTTTCGCTTCACTTCGATTCAGGCCCAGCTTGAATTGACCCTTACATTTTGGTATTACGATAGGAGTGGCTCGGCAGAAATACCAAAAATCGGTAGGTTCGAGACCACGGCGCAGATTTCACTAACTTAATTTCGTTGCCCTGGCCGAAAAATAAAACCGGTTAATGAAAAATACCCATATTTTTCCAAACCGGTTTAAAAACCGGTTAGAGGAAAAGAACCTTTTTCAAAAACATCTATAATTTCGTCAAACCGGTTTAAAAAAATTACCAGTTTCCAAGCGCCACAGACCAAGCAACAATACTGGTACACATTACGTGTTCCCGCTCACGCACTCTACAACTACTTTATTGATTGGACTATTAGCGCCCCTTAAGACGTTCTTTAATCCAATTTAGGCTATTCTTAACTTACGGGCCCAATATCGAGCGCCTATGTCATGAATGATAAACAGAAATATTTTCTGAAAAATGGAAGGTTCATGGAACATTCATTGAAATAATTGAATTACTAAACGACTCGGTGGAAAATCGCAAAAATTGCCGTATTCCAATACAATTACTGCACTTATAAAAGAATAAGAACGTATGAAATAACCGTACTTGTACAGTTTGACCATAAAGAGTTGAAATTAAATAAAATGGAACTAAAATGTTTCAGTACAAAATTTAGTAAGTGTTGCCAATTTATTCGTGATTTTGACGTGTTTACATAGAAAGTGGCGCCCTCAATTTTTGACAACTCTTTATGGTCCAGCTGTATGTAAACTTCTGGCATAGGCTGCCGTGTCAAAGTTAATTTTTGACCCCAATTACCGTATAATACGGCAATTACCGTACCATTGGCAACACTGCCGCGATTTGATTTCCATTTTCTTTTTTGCTAGGTCGAACTCCTTAAGAAAAAGTATGGGCACCCTTGATTATAAATAGTTTTTACCATAAAAGAAATTCTATTGACATTAATTTACCAGCTGCAGCTTGTATATTTTTGACTATCATTCTAGCACCAGTGTGACACACACCCAACCCAAGGTACCTTCTTATTTGAAATAGTTGTGTTAACTAGAAAGATTCGAACATGATTTAAAAGGATTTACTTAAGTTTGTTACACATATTATGTACATAGAGCTAAATACATGCGGCGCCAGACCACAGCCACAGTCTGTATCAATCAGAAAAATAAAGAAACAATATTAAATACATATAAAAAGTGGAGCCAATCTGTGTGTGCGGTTTACCCAGTTTAACATGTCTAAAGCAAAAATCAAAATACCGATGTTAGGCCATAACTACAACAAAAAATATGAAAAAGAATATTAGTACGCCAAAAACTTTAAACATGAGAGCTCTGTTTCCAGTAACACTCTGAAAGTACTTCATAATTTCTCTGTGGCCAGCTTCAACATTCATCTCTGCTTCTTGGATATTAGCATCAATTCTGCCGATAGCTTCATCTTGTTCCTTAACCATATGCGCCAACTGTTGAAATATGCCTCCCAACTCAACAATTGTGCTCTCAATGTTATGCATCGTCTCCGCCCTTTGCTGGACATATGAATCTGTGTCATCTCTCAATGTCAACTGCTGCATTTGAAGACTTGAACCAGCCTCGCTAAAGTCAATACTAACTTCATTTTGTTGTAAAAGTGAAGGAACTTCTGACACCACAGGAGCTACTCTTGAAAACTGTTCACGTCTAGTATTTTGTTGCTTTAAGTTTTCAGATCTCACTTCTAGTACCTAAAACAAATAAAAGCTAAGTCAAATATTTTCTACCTCCAGCACAGAATATATAAAGCTGAACTGGAGAGTGGCAATTGTTAAAACAAAAATACACAAAAATAAATTTTTAAAGAATTAGTTAAATACTGCCTCCCTACCATGGCCACCAAAACACAATATGATATAGTGATTTATCAACTTTATCTGTCAAAAGACAATAGATTTTGACAGTTGATTGTCGATTAAACACTATATCATGCAATATAAATATTGTTTCGGTGGTCAAGCTAGGAGTAGGGGGGCTGTATAGTCTGTTTGCTACGTGCACCGAGTGCTTGGTCATGTTACAATGTACTATATCTATGGTGCTTGGCCTATGCTATATGGCGATGGTTAAAAAAAAACTTTTGGAAATCTTGTTTCAAAAGGAAAAATAAAGATGACTCTCCGACCAGAAGTTCTTGTGGTTCTATTAGAATAGTGTCACATGCAGGGATTGAAATACCGTGAAAAAAATAACGTTAAAATACCATTAAAACATTTTATTGGTATATTTACCAGTAAAAATAACGTTAAAAATATTTTACCAGTAAAATTAGCATTAAATATAGCGTTAAACTTTACGGGTAAAATTATCGCTAAAAAAATAACATTATTAATTGGAATAACGTTAATTTTAAAGTTTAACGATAAAAAAAGTAAGAAATAACGTTATTTACTGAAATAACGTTAATTTCAATGTAACATTATCTAAATTAACATTATTTATTGACATAAAGTTAATTTTAAAATTAACGGTAAAAGTAAGAAATAACGTTACATTTAAAAATAATGTTATCATTCCCTGGTCACATGACAGGTGTAGAAAAAAAAATAATGACCCATAATAATAAATCCCCTATGCACCCCGAAAAATTTTTTTTATCAATGAGCGGTTTTCAAAAGGCAGTTTAAAAAAAAAAAGTAGTACCTAAAAGACGGCTAGATGTCGTTGTTCAACTCAGTACGTAACTTTTTAAGAAAAAAGCAAAGGATTTTGTCAATTTCACAGTTAGTTATGGCAATCTACTCCTCTTCAGGGAGTAACTTTTGCCAGTATCGAGTCGATAATTCAGTGTTATACCATGTTTTTTCTCAGCTGCTAGGAAAAATTAAAAAAAAACCTACCTAGTTGAATAACGCCATCTATCAACATAAAAATAAACTAAAATTCTCAGCTGTCAGAAAACCGCTCATTCTGCAAACAGAAAGCTGACTTATTGTAATAATATTATACCTGTTTAAACTGGTTACTCATAGAAGCCAGCCGCGATTGCAGGGCGACGACAACACTCGACGAATGGCTATGCATACTGCGTCTGCCTCTTGGCATTTCTCCCAAACGAGCAATTTGTTGATTTAGGGAGCTCAAATCTCCTTTGATGATATATGTTAGCTCTTGTATTTCAGTGGGACGGTCATCAAATAAAGACTTCTTTTTAGCCACTGAAATTATACAATAAGTAGTAAAATAACTAAATTAGAAAAGCTGTCTGAAAATGTCACCATTTCCTACACTTATTTATTGTCATAAATATAACAATAAAAAATTATGACAAAGGTTAAGTTATGAGCAGGAAAAGTCAATTACTTATCAATAAATGTAACATTTATTGATAGATATTATTATTTAATGAGATGCATGCATGAGGTGACATACATAGGTGTAAATCACGGTATCGTTGCATGGTCTGAAATACTCAAAATTATGATCTTATTTATCTTCACATAAAAGCTAGTGGGCTGATAAAAGCACAAAAATTTAACTGTAAAATAAACAGATCCTGTTTAAGTAGTCATGTTAGGGTGATTAGCAGACGAAAACTATTTACTTACATAAGGCCAATTTTTCCAATTTAGCATAAGTGCTAGTAATATTTTTGCTTATAACTTTAGCCATACTCATGAATTGTGAGTAGGTCTCAAGGACAGCTGCCTTTTTCTCATCCCTTATCACTGGACGTGCTAAAGTTCTGCCTTGCAAACTTCGCACAGTAGAAATAAATTCATTCGTACGGTCTCTCGCTGCCATTACGGTTTCGAACACAAATTCTTCAAGAAAATCAAATTTAAAATCTTCTTCTAATCGAATCTCTTGTGGTCGAAGATTCGTTTGATAAGGTCCCGAAGTTTCGACTGGTTTTATAGTTTGATATCCTTTCTTGTCTAATTTGTCGTATGTGTCTCCAGAGTGATCCGGCAAAGCACGTTCACTCAAACTTCCTATGTTCCGACGGCGAGGTAGCATTGCATGCTAATTGAAAGTTTCCAGACAGTGGTAAAATAAGATAAATTAATATTATTTGATGGATATTTACGAAATTAGTAAGCAACCAACCAAACCCGTGTCACAGAATACATAATGTGTGACGTGTGTGAGTGACGTACGCAGGGTTGGTAGATCCAGATTTTGAAATTTCCCCATATTCAAGAATTATTTTCCCCAAAATGATACGTTTGGCAACTTTTTTCCCCATTTTTGTTAAACAGGAAATAAAACGAATTAAAAGATATTAAACTAAGTTTATTAAGAAAATATAAGAAAATAAAGAAGGTATCGGAATTTTAAACTTTTAGATTTTTGCATTCACAATGCTATTTTTATATTAATATGAATAAATAATGAAAAAATATTAGAAAAAATCGGCTCACCCGTAGCAACTCAGACGGGATTCGTCGAACCCGCACCCTTAGGATTCCGGCCCAATGCACTACCAATTATGCTACTGAGCCACTAATGGATTTGGCGAAATTTTCTAATACTTTTTACGTTTCCGCTGAAGATCAGCGCCATCGCACCAATGTGAAGAGAACTACTTCGACATTCGAATGTAGCACCATTGCAGATGCCAGACAATCAATTAAGGTGAAACAGTCATACAATTTTAAACTTTTAGATTTTTGCATTCACAATGCTATTTTTATATTAAGATGAATAAATAATGAAAAAATATTAGAAAATATCGGCTCACCCGTAGCAACTCAGACGGGATTCGAACCCGCACCCTTAGGATTCCGGCCCAATGCACTACCAATTATGCTACTGAGCCACTAATGGATTTGGCGAAATTTTCTAATACTTTTTACGTTTCCGCTGAAGATCAGCGCCATCTCACCAATGTGAAGAGAACTACTTCGACATTCGAATGTAGCACCCATTGCAGGTGCCAGACAATCAATTAAGGTGAAACAGTCATACAATTTTAAACTTTTAGATTTGTTTTTTCTTCCTTGTATATTTTTCTCCCTTGTATATTTTTTTTGTTTGTTTTGTTCTTCCTTGTATATTTTTCTCCCCAAACTTTTCCCCAATGATTTCATTTCCCCAAAATTTCGCGAAGACCGTTATTTTTCCCCAAAAATGCGAAAATAACCCCCAACATTGCCACTTTTCTTTGGTATGTTTTTTTTTACCCAAAAAGAAGTAGCAATGGATCACGATCATCTGTGAACTGCAACCAGTCGCTAGGTGGTTTTTAATTAGATAATCAGCCCGCCGCACAGTGGGCTGAAAATCGACTCTCAAAGACTTAGGGACATGAATTTATAAATGTCGTTTTTTTTGTTGTATTCGGCTTTTGTTTACAATCACTATGCTCAATTATGCTGAAAAAGTTATTACAGTGTATAAACGGCTGACTTATAATTATTTTGCAAAATATTTGTATGGAGCTCGCATGAAAAATCCGATTATCTTTGCAACTGCAAGTCAAACCGTAATATCCTTAAAGGAGGTCTTAGAACTATTTATTTGTGATTTTTTAACATACCACATATAACGGTTGCAGCTGCAGGATTTTTTAAAAAAATTGACAAATATAACGTATTATTTTTTTATTTAGTTAATATTTTTTTAATGCTTCAAATCAAAATACTAGAAACCAATTAGTTATTTATTACCTCTCTAGTATGCCTAAGCGATATTAGCTACTTTCAGTTACTAGTAGCATGCAATAACACAAATAAACTATGATTTTACACTGGGAAGTGACTTAATTATGATATAATAATATATTAGAATTTCCGGTAAATACTTTCTATCATTTAGCAGCATTCCACATTTTGATGAGCATACCTACCTAGTTCACAAAGGAAAATGTTAAATGACTAATGACAATCAATCATAATAAGTGGATCATACCGAGTAAACCATCTTGATATAATAATGAATAATAATAAAATAGCTTTATTGATTCCACATTCACAATAATAATATTAATTTGTAATCACAAATTCATTTCATTAAATATAAATTTCATCTTGATATACTTGGTGCCAAATGCTCCAAGCAGCATTGGAATGCGATGCACCCGCATTTTAATGTAAACTGAAACAATACCTACCACTGAACTATTCAATACATGACACTGGCAAAAATTACTCCCTAATGAGGAGAGTAAATTGCCAAACGAAAAAATAATTTGTTAATTAGGGTAATTCAGAAGTTAATTTGCAAATCTCTTATATTTTTAATAGTCATCGTACATAACAACTAACAACAATCAATAAACTACTATAAATTAAGTAATTTGACAATTCGTACTTCAGTTTATTTTAAACTTTCGGACTGTCACAATCTTTACTCTGCAAACGTAAAATATTTATAATGGAAAGTCTAACTACGAACTTAGACTTGTTTGTTGTTCTGAGAAGGGAAGGTACTTCATTTAATCATGAAGTATTATTCAGTGCAGTGACAGATCGCTTAGGTGATCGCATTTCTGACGAAGATTGTGTAACGCTCAAGGAGTTTTGTAGAAGATTTACGCGAGCTGCTTCACAGAGGTGGCAAAAATCTCACCGTATCCTCGATGTATTCAGAAAGCAGTATGAAAATTGGCTTCAGGCTAATATTGATTGGCCAAGTTGCGTACCAATCAGTTTTGGCATGCCACAATCAAATGAAGAAGACCAAGGACCCAGTGCACATTTAATCTGTCCAGGTCCGTCGACATCATCTACTGGCACAATGACAAAAAGACCTAGAAAAGCCTTCGAAGATTTAGGAAGCAAACAAAAGAAGAGAAGATCTGACGATTATAAGGGCGAAGATTCAAATCAATTGGCGTATTCAGCTGCATTACTTTTAAAAGAAGAAGGTCGTGACGATATCGCATCTGTTATCGAACACATGTTGAAAAATCCAGAAGCAGCTACAAAAATTAAGGAAATGCTTACTAAACCAGTTAAAACAATAATATTTACAGCAGAAAAAGCACTCGGGTTACTTCTTTCATTAAAACTGACAAAGTGGCAATACATCACCCTACGCGAAACAACTATTCGAGAAGGTGCAAAAGATATATACCCGTCTTACTATAAAGTGCAAAAAGCCAAACTTCAATGTTATCATCCGAAGCAATCAGTGACTATAACAGATTCTTCAGCAAGAATTACACTTCAAGCATTTCTTGATGTCACAGTGAAGAGGATCCTTGAAAGTCTTCCTGAACAGGTGCAAAATAAAGATTTGAAGTTAATTTCTAAGTGGGGATTCGATGGTGCTTCCAACCAAAGCCGATATAAACGGAAAATGGACGGGCAGCAAGAAGATTCCAGTATATTTATGACGTCCTTGGTGCCATTGCAGCTGACTGCTGGAGACGACAGTTTATTAAGCCATGTTCAGTTTTATATTGTCGTCCGGTGCAGTTCACATTTGAGAAGGAGAACGAAGAATTAGGAATAAGTCACAAGAGGCAAATGGATGACGAAATCAAAGCTCTCATTCCCACTGAGTACAACAGTAATAAGGTGCATCATCAACTGAAGATGACGATGATCGACGGAAAAATCTGCACTATCCTCTCTGAAGCTAGGTCTAACGCATCCTGTTACCTGTGCTTAGCCACGCCTACAGAAATGAACCGTTTGGATACTGTAACATCAAAGACTGTTTCCAGTAGTGCATATGAATTTGGATTGTCATCTTTACATGCCCGTATAAATACGATGGAATGTCTCTTACATATCGCCTACAGACTTGACTTCAAGAAGTGGGCTGCACGAGGAGATGAGCACAAGGAATTGTTAGAAACTAGAAAGAAAGTTATTCAAGATAAATTTAAAGACGAGCTCAATCTTTTAATTGATATTGTTAAGCAAGGCTCAGGGACCACGAATGACGGGAATACAGCAAGGAGATTCTTCGCATCCCCCGATAAAACTGCAGCCATTACTGGGTTGGATGAAGAGCTCGTTAGACGATTCGCTGTGATTCTACAAGCAATAACATCTGGGGAGCATATAGATGTTATCAAATTTAAAGAATATGCATTCAAAACAGCAAAAAGTACCTTTTTGCTGTTTTGAATGCATATTCTTTATTGGAGTTATATGACTGGTACCACATGTCTTCGACCGTTCATAAGTTGCTGATACATGGTGCAGACATAATCGCCAGTAACAATATTTTGTCGATTGGAAGCCTCTCAGAAGAAGCCTCAGAGGCCCGCAACAAAGATTTTAGGAGGTTCCGGGAACATCACTCGCGGAAAAGGACCAGACAAGCTTCCAATGAGGATATCCTCAATATGCTTATTCTTTCGTCTGATCCCTTGATCTCTGCTCAAAGACCGAAGTTGGACGTTAAGAAAAGTCAGGATTTTTTCGTTGATACCTTAGAACTGATCAAGTCGTCAGGACCGTTCGAGTTTTTGGATGTGTCTAATTTAGATCCTGATTCCGAAATAGAATCCGACGAGAGCGATGTTGAATGTTAATTAATGTATTTTATGATTTTTGTTTTAATATTGGCGTATGTAATGTTTTATTTTTTTATTTACTTTTTATTGTTTGATTCTATTTTGATTTTATTTAAGAATCATGTGAAATAAAATAAAAATATATTTCTAAAGATGAAGTATTTTATTTTAACAGAACTTTGATATTTCGATAGAAAACATTTTATAAGAACTTCATATAGTTTTTAGATTCTTAAATTCTTATAAGACCTCTTTCTATGTACCTATACCTATGTAATGAGAGTCTTATGCTCTCTCATTAGAAGAGTGACAATAGTGCTCAACAATAGAAAGTTATTTACCGAAACTCCTAATCCAAATAATTAATTCACTCCCCAGAATAAATAATAAGGTTGATTTTTGTTGTAGCATGCTACACCTAAGGCTAGGCGCGAATGGAGGCTTACTGTTGGTTAATTGTTATCACTTATTCAGACCAGGAAGATAATAAAAGCTTATTGGTATTTACTATTTTGACTTGATGATATATATGATATAAACGAATTTAAAAAATATGTAGTATTAACAATTTTTTTATAAAAATCCTGCAGCTATAACCGTTATATGTGGTATGTTGAAAAATTACAAATAAATAGTTCTAAAACCTCCTATAAGGATATTACGGTTTGACTTGCAGTTTCAAAGATAATAGGATTTTTCATGCGAGCTCCATACAAATATTTTGCAAAATAATTATAAGTCAGCCGTTAATACACTGTGATAACTTTTTCAGCATAATTGAGCATAGTGATTGTAAACAAAAGCCGAATACAACAAAAAAAACGACATTTATAAATTGATGTCCCTATGTCTTTCAGACACGATTTTCAGTCCACTGTGCGCCGGGCTAGAAAAAAGTCAACCCGAGTTGACGGGCGGGGCCCTACCGCCCAACTCAAAGCTTTAGCCAGAGCGATAGCCAGACTATATCCATCCTTGTCATATCATAACACGATGACAAGGATGGACAGTGCACTGACGTCATCAACCAAAGCCAGAGTAAAAGTCCGTCCTTGTCATCCATGTCCATGTTCATCCTTGTCCATGTTGTTATGATATGACAAGGATGGATATAGTCTAGCTATCGCTCTGGCTAAAGCTTTGAGTTGGGCGGTCCAGGGGCTGGAGAAGTAACTCAGCGGGCTGATTATCTAATTAAAAACCACCTAGCGACTGTATTCACTTCTCATTTTATTTTATTTCATTTTATTTCACACCTAGCGACTGGTTGCAGTTCACAGATGATCGTGATCCATTGCTACTTCTTTTTGGGTTAAAAAAAAACATACCAAAGAAAAGTGGCAATGTATGTCAAATGCAACCGGTCGCTAAATAGTTTCTTTTTAGATAATCAGGGTGCGGGTCAGCATAAATTTCAACTCGGATGAATCGAGTTGGAAAAATTGCGCCTCGTCGGCGCTCGGCGGCCTATCGCTGACCCGAGTTGCAGCCCGGGTCAGCATTAATTTCAACTCGGGTGACCTGAACGCAACCCTGTGAGTCGAATCTTATCTCGATGTTGGTCATGCTACGCGTGCAGCAATCTAGAAGGTAGAGTCTGGCCAGCGAGTCGTGTCATCTCAAAAACGCGGCAAATTTGAAAATTTTGTAGCTGTACACACTTTAAAAACTGCGATATATCAATTTGATACTTACATAATATATTTTTTTTGTTGGGACTTTTGATTACTTTTTTCAATATAATAATATTATGTAGATAGCTGAATACTACAGAGATTTTACTAATGAAGCTAAAAGGATATTAAAATAAAACTACGTTTTATGTGATTATACCATATATTTATTCAGTTTCATAATCAAAATCAGAATCCAAAATTCCTTCCCTGGTGTACTCCACATTCTTTCATTAATATTACCCTCCTTTTTTATTCTTTGTAATGTTCTTACACTTACTCCTGGAAAAAATGGTTCTTGGTTACAACTTTAAGAGATAATAATATGATAATTATTATTACAATCAAGTTAATTTTGTAATCAAACCTGTCATATTGGAGATTAAGCTCACATATTCTTTGTCATATTTGATCAACTCGTTATTTTCAATATCTTTTAGATCTTTAATTAGGCTCTTGATCTTTAATTTTCCAAGTTCATCATCATGCCAGCCGTCTAGAAACAAATAAGAAAAGGAACGTAAAAAAAACTACGAACTTAATATAACGCAAATTATGAAAAAATAATGCAAAGTCGGGTGGAAGAAAAAGTACCCATATTTAAAGTATCAATATTTTGAGACGCGTACCTGCTGTTGAAACAATATTATCAAAAATCCGTTGTTTTTGCTCTAGTAGTTGTTCTGAATCACGTTTTATTCGGTTACGGTTATTAAGCATGTTAAACAACATGCTTCGAACACTGCTTTTGATAGGTTGTGACCATTGAAATGTATGTAAACTAGAATGGACAGATATACGGCACAAATTGTCGCAGCGATTGCAAAGATGGCGGCTACGCATGGACAGTGCGAGCGTGAGTTGTCAAAGAAAAAGTAGCATGCACACAGATGCGACACATTCTTCATAATGATTAGGATATACCTACTTGTTTAATAATATTGCATAAAATTATAGTAAGAACGCAATTTAATTAGGTAATAGGTACATGTTAATACTTACTCGAAAAATAAAAAAGGAGGATGGGCATTGAGTATCCGCACTCATAACAATCATTTGGTGTCGTCGAATAGATTTTTTATTAGGAAAATATAAGGTACTATATGGAAGGAAACATGGAAAAATATTTTTCCATGTATCCATAGTAATAATAATAATGATTAGGATATACCTACTTGTTTAATAAAATTGCATAAAATTATAGTAAGAACGCAATTTAATTAGGTGATTGGTACATGTGAATACTTACTCGAAAAAGGAGGATGGGCATTTAGTACCCGTATTTGATGTCGTCGAATAGATTTTTTTATTATTAAAAATATTTCTATGGCAACATGGAAAAATATTTACTAACCCAGATCCTTGTCCGCAAACCGCGGAAAGCTCACAAAGTGCTAGTTCTAGTTGATATCATAATAATTTCATATACGATATTATTATAAAAAAATTGCAAATACGATTTTACATATACTCTGCTTTATCTGCTGCTTATAATAATTACTCTGTCATAGCATTAAAGAAATAAACGAATTGAAATAAAAATTTATAATTGCAATTAAATCTTATAAAATTGAAATTAAAAAGGGAAGATAAGGCACTAGCTAGCGTCTAGAAATGCGCCCTCAAAATTAAAGCGTTGAATAAACGTACTAATGAATTCTATAATTCAAAAACACATTGAAACGTACTGGGGATCGAACCGGCAGGCACAGCGCCTATCCAAATGGTAGTCAACGGCATTAGTAAAGTAAAGTAAGCATTTATTTGGCGTTTTCAATACAATACAGATCTTAAAATTTAGAATTAGACGACCGAAAGGTCTGACCAGGCTCAGCTTGTGTTGTGAAGTCTATTCCACAACGCTGGTTTTCAGCTGGACCCATAAATATATTAAAAATATAAAATATATGTTAAGAGAAAACACATTAACCACTATACCATCGACGATGCCAAAACTAATGTAGGTATAATACAGTCTAAAATAGTCAAAACAAAAAATGTAACAAAAACATATTGTGTTGTTTTTTTTTTCTCTAAACTACCGAGTCAGATTTTGATGCCGCTTTGTATAAGGGTGTAGTTGAGGTATCCCTAAATAAAACACCTACAGTGTCGCTATTGGTTCATGGACCACTTCCTATACAAATTTTCCCACTCTCCTTTCTCATAGACAATTACTCTATTGAGCACTTTTACGCGCGTTTTTTTTTCTAGATAGATATTCGTGCTAGGGGTAATGTAGGTACACATTTGAACTCACTATTTGCCTTGCCACTCGAGCGGGATGAGTAATTGCGGCAATGGAGCACAGTTGTTCTGTGCACGGATGTGCCTCGACAACAAAATACAGTAGGGATTTAAGATTAATAATCACTTTTAATTATTTTTTCTTTTTTGACATGCCCCATGGACGTATTTTTCGCCTGACAGCGTAAGTTAAGTCCCTACACTGTGGCGGCGCGCGGCGGTGTTGTCCTACATCATAGGCAGTTCTTAACGGAATATAATAATATACTTATATTGTAAAACTGTGCTATTAGTTCACCTATCCTAGTTTAGTACCTACGTATACAATCTGTATAGTTCACTTTTCATAATCTATGATTTTCATACAAAATGTCGGCTCAGTAGAAATAATGTATAAAAATTAGTTTTGGTTGGTTTATGTTGATGTTTTGTTTACTTACCGATGATAAGTCACTCCACAATTTTTTTGCTTCGTAGTGGCACGATTTTTGCACGTCTTCAACACACAGGTCGGCATTTTTATCGGCACAATTACACCGTGCGTTCGCGGTGAGCGTTGGCGAGTGACTAAATGAGTTGAGGTCAATTGACCTCAACGCGTGGAGCAAAAATCGGGGCCGCGAGGTCGATTCTATACATACATTTCAATTGTTGTGACATTGTAACAATAAAATAATAACGCTTCGTGTTTATAAACAGAAATTATTACGAACTGTTTGACAGCTTAAATAATGTTGCCATCCCAAAGATGGAAAAAATATCTAATGACACGACTCGCTGGCCAGACTCTAGAGACGACAAGTCTTCGTAGACAAGAGTCCCGTTTGCTCATGCTACGCATGCAGGGTTTTTCCCTGTTTTCCTGACGAACACGTAAAATTCCTGACATGTCAGGAAAATTCCTGTCATCTGGTAACCCTACACCCATATGCGACTGAAGGGCTTTGTACCCATGTCATGAAAATACTAATAAAAAAAAGAAAAAAAAGAAGATTCTGAAGCATTCTGAAGGAAGATTATTGGCTTGTTTGTTTATTGCATTTTGTTACAAATTTGTTTCAAAAAAAGCGAAAATTCTCACGAGACGAGTGCAATAGTTGTTTGATTGTTTGTGTGGGTGGATAAGGAAACGAGTAGAGCATAATTTAATTAAATAAACTTTATTTAAGTTTAAATTTTTCGTCATGGATACACCTGCAGAAAAACAGGACAATAAAAATTCACTACTTAATAGCTGTAGTAGCATGTCAAACCAGTCCCAACATACTCCAGTGCAAAGGAATCAGGTTTCAAGAAATGATACAATGTTGTCAAGTAATTCATCACAATCGCGTGTTAATGGGGAAGTGGCCCTCACCCCTACTCACAGCTCTTACACCCCACATTCTAACCCACACAGTTCTATGACTGCTCTCACACCTATGGCAAGTGGGTCAAATCAAGCCAAGAACAGTATAAAGATTCAGTAAGACAGTTCATTTATCTAGTATTTATTGTGCATGCATGTACTATGTGAAAAATATTAAAAGCAAAAACAATAACAATTACAAGATGCCAGCATATAACTTGGCAAGAGAAAGTTGAGACAAAAGATGCACAGTAGCTACAAACACTAAACTCCGCGCATCTTCTGTCTCAACTTTGTCTTGCCAAGTTACGTGCCGGGCGGTTATACCTATGCTAAGATGGTCAAGTTAACCTTTTACTTTTCAGAAACTGTGTTTCTTCATTTGCTCTTGGCTGCGAGCTAAAGTTATTAGACATTTATTGTAGGACAAGATTTTCTGAATATAATCCAGCTAGATTTCAAGGTGTAGTCATGAGAATTTTAGAACCTCGAGTTACAGCCTTAGTATTTCGGTGAGTAGCTAGTTTTATTGTTTATGAAATACTTAACTTTAAGGCTGGCCACATACAGACATAACCATATTTACAGGGTGTCCCAAAACTTTGCCACATGGAGGAAAAGTACCTACCCTAAATATTGAAGATAGGCAATTTTAATAAGAGAAGACTTTGTTTTGTTCTAAAAAATAATGCAAACTGCATTCAAAGATTTTTTTAAATCGTATTCATTCCTATACAAATTAAAACAATATGTAATAATTAAAATTTTAAAGTTAAATTTCGTGGTCTTCCTTTTTTTAACACGTTGAACGCCATGGGGGACACCATGTGACCCCCACTACTTTAGTACACGGGGCCAATCAAAAATTATTGAAATGTCAAAAATTTCGTTTCCTTTTTTTTTGTTCTATTCGACAGGAAATACATTAAAATCTATAACGCAATTTAAAATAATCAATTTATTTACTTTTTTCAACGTAAATATAACTGTCACTCAATAGATGTCCCCCGTGGCCTCCCAGGAAAGAAATTCGGTTTTCCGTTACAGGGGGCCGCGCGGGTCGCGGTGTCGGCCACCCCCGACCACCGCACTGTTCCCGAAACGCCCGCGCAGTTTTCTGTTCGTTCGTTAGTCCTGTTGAGTTCCTGTGTCCTTCCGGCTCCATCCTCAGACCCTGGAAACTATTTCCCAACAAAGTACTCGTCAAAACGAGCCCAAACTCGATGGGCTTGCATGGTTTTATTATAGAGTTCCTATGGCTTTCTTCCGGCTCCATCATCAGATCCTCGGATACTTTTCCTATAAGAGTACTGTCAAGATGATTCAAACGAGCCCAAACTCGATGGGGTTACATGGGTTTTATTACAGAGTTTCAGTGGCCTTCTTCCGGCTCCATTATCAGACCCTGGACACTATTTCCCAACAAAGAACTCGTCAAGACGATTCAAACGAGCCCAAACTTGATGGGGTAGCGTGGTTTTATTAAAGAGTTCCTGTGTCCTTCTGCCAGCTCCATCATCAGACCCTACAAACTATTTCCCAACAAAGTACTCATCATCATCATCATATCACGAGACCCACTGCTGGGTATAGGCCTCCCTCAAGGATCTCCACAACGATCGTTCCTGCGCTGCCTGCATCCAGCGGCTTCCCGCGACCTTCCCCAGATCGTCGGTCTACCTTGTGGGGGGCCTACCCACGGAGCGTCGTCCGGTGCGCGGTCGCCATTCAAGATCCTTTCCGCCCCAACGGCCATCGGTTCTTCTCGCTATGTGTCCCGCCCATTGCCACTTCAGCTGAGCAATCCTTCGAGCGATGTCGGTTACTTTAGTTCGCCTGTGGATCTCCTCGTTTCTGATTCGATCACGCAGGGAAACGCCGAGCATGGATCTCTCCATTGCACGCTGGGTGACCTTGAGCCTCCTTGTGAGACCCATAGTTAGCGACCACGTTTCACTGCCGTAAGTTATCACTGACAACACACAGTGGTCATAAACTTTGGTCTTGAGACACTGAGGTAAATCGGACACGAAGATTTTTCGAAGCTTCCGGAATGCTGTCCATCCGATTTGGATTCGACGAGAGATCTCTGTCTCGAAGTTGGACTTACCTAACTGGACTGCCTGTCCTAGGTTACATAATGGTCAACAATTTCAAGTGTAGTGTTCCCAACATGAACTGGAGCGGGCACAACATGGGCATACGACATTATTTTCGTCTTATCCATGTTCATCCTGAAACCCACTCTTTGGGAAGCACTACGGAGATCTTCGAGCATTGTGTTCAGGAGACGATTCGTAAGGACTTTCGATAAAGTACTAATCAAGGCAAATTCAAACGAGCCCAAACTCGATTGGGTTGCATGGTTTCAATATTGAGTTCCTATGTCATGGCCTTCCAGCTTCATCATCAGACCCTGGACCTCGTCTTCCATTAGAGTACTCGTCAAGCCGATTCTAACGAACCCAAACACGATGGGGTTGTATGGTTTCATCATAGATTTCCTGTGGCCTTCTTCCGGCTTCATCATCAGATCAGCTCAATGACACCATAATATTGCATTGCCTTCCAGTTCTAACCTATGCTTAAAGTTTTAAATCTCTAGCTCATTGAGAAGCTAGTATAAAATCGTTCACAAACTTTGTGGAGAAACAAACGAACACACAAACAAACACAAACGAGAAAGCAACCTAATAAAAACGAGAAAGCAAACGTTAACGGGAACGGCCTACTAATATCAGCTCTGAACCCAACCCCAACTTTTCATTAATAACACCAATTCGAATTCAATATTCATAACTAAGACAGGACAACGTCTGTCAGTCAGCTAGTATTAAGTATAGACAAGAAACATGTAATTTTTTTTCTAAGTATAACATATTTTCAAAAACCAACTAGACTTGACTACTCTACGGGGCCGTGGGGGACACGTTCAATACAGATTTGTTAGTTAAACGTATCCACCAGCTCAACAGAGACGTTTGAATTAACCTCTATCGCGCGGTCACATGTTGTCCCCCGTGGCCTGAACGGAACATACATGTGTGGCCCAAACCTTGTCCCCCATGGCCTAAATGGAAATAGTTAAAATATTCCACGGCGTTCAACGTGTTAAAATGCTGTGTTACTTAACAAAAAATAATCCTAATAAGTAACCCTTTGGATCGGTATCATAAAAATAAACTGTAATTTTTCTAATTTGGTGGCTTCGATTCCTAGTTAAGGCATGCAATTTTTCGAAAATCTATGAATGCAGTTCCAATTATTTTAAAAATCAAAATGAAGTCTTCTTTCAGTAAAATTTCCTATCTTCATATTTAAGGTACTTTCCCTCCATGTAGCAAAGTTTTGGGACACCCTGTATAAGTAATCCCGACGCAGCTAATCCATACAAATGTATGAACTTACCACACATGCCGGATTTTTCTGCACAGAATTTTCATTACCAATATTCCATTCAGAATTCTGAATCGGGATTCCGTCTATGTGTGGCCGGCTTATACTCTTACAACTGCAATTGTATTGGATATGTTACAGTCAAAACTCATATCCGGTTAAAACCACTTTTGACTGCTAAAATCAGGCAAAAGAGGTTTTGACTAAGGACGATGGTCAAAACCACTTTTAACTGATTTTTGCAGTCAAAATTGGTTTTAACTAATGAGGTTGGGCAAAACCACTTTTAACTGCAAAAATAATGGGTAATATTGATTTTGACCAAATTATGTCAGTTAAAAGTGGTTTTGACCACGAATGTTAGACAAAACTGCTATTGACCCCTCAATAGCAGTGACTGGGAGCCTATTTAATTAAACAAGTGAAAGTTTTATAAATGATGAGATATAAGTAATTATAAATTATAATTACTAATATCTCTCATCATTTACACACACACAGTTTCACAGTTTCATTTACCTCATCCGAAAAGCTTTCGCGTATTTAACACCTGAAATGATGCTGAAAATATACAAAACCTATGTAAGGCCGATTTTAGAATACGCTTTTCAAATCTGGAGCCCATACTTCAAGAAAGATATTCAATTACTAGAAAAAGTTCAACGCAGGTTCTCCAAAGTCCCGAAAGCATTGAAGAATAAACCATACGAGGAAAGACTGGAATCACTGAAACTCACAACTTTGAAGGAACGAAGGGAACGTGGGGACTTAATAGAAACATATAAAATCTTGCATGGACACTATGACATCGAGAATTTTGATAAACAACTATTCCAGTACTCACGAAACACAAACCTACGAGGCCATCATCTCAAATTATCAAAGGCACTATCAGGAAACAATCCACATAAACATTTCTTTAATAATAGAGTAGTTGAAGGCTGAAGCTTGGAAAAAGTTGCCAAAAGAAGTGATATCTGCACAGAATACGAATCAGTTTAAGAATAGATTGGACAAATATTTAAAAACTAATGAAAGATAAACTCAACCCATGATATAACTGGATACAGGCTCTTATCAGTTGTCTCAACTGCTTGCCTGTCAATCAATAATAATAATAATAATTTATAAAACTTCGCACATTTCAGTGTATGATCACCACTCTATTCCGCCCAGCTTCACACCAGTGAAACAGTGAAACGCAACGTAAGCCATGTTAACGTTTAGATAGCATATAAAAAATATAAAAATAAAAACTACCTGGTAATTATTTTTATTTTTCAAAGTAATTTATAAGTTAGCATGGCATAGGTTGCGTTTTCACTGATGTAGAGCTGGGCGGAAAAGAGCAGTGATCATACACTGAAATGTGTGAAAAGCCCGCTTCTTTCCACCTAGCTCCACTGCGCAGTTGCTGTTCATTTAGCCCTACCCAGACTAGACAGGTGTAGGTATCTAAAGTAAAAGCCCATGGACGTAAATAGCTCTATCTTCCAAAAACTATAAAAATGACATAGTTTCAATATTATAAAAAATAAAATAAATATTTTGAGATCGAATTTCTGCGTATTTGCAGTTGGTCTCCGTACAATGTCGAATGAATTTTGTATGGACAAAACACTTAAACGTTACACCTTATAAATAGTTTTATGAAACTTTTTTGATGATTTTTCTGGTAATTTTCACTAACCTCCATAACTTTTATGAGTTTTGACCGATAGTCTGCCTTGAAATCAGGCAATACCACTTTTGACTGAGAATGTTGGTCAAAACCACTTTTGACTAAAAACTTTGGTCAAAACCACTTTTGACTGCGAAAATCAGTCAAAACTCCTTTTAACTAAGAGCATCGGTCAAAACCACTTTTGACTGATTTTTTCAGTCAAAAGTGGTTTTGACCGGATATGAGTTTTGACTGTAACAGATATACTTATGTTTGAAAAGGTCTGGCAAAATAGTCTTGACTGGAGCAAGAACGGAACATGACTCATATATAGCTGCAAGGAAATTTGCAAGAATCATTCAAAGATTGGGTTTCCCTGTGAGTATTCATGGATTATTAATGGTTACAATCTTCAATTTGAAATTTCTTTGTAATTTGTACATATTTTTAGTTTGTCGAAATTGTTTTGCCCTTGTTTCGTGGTCCAAAACTTTAATTTTACCAAAAATACCACACAATGAGCAGTTTTCTAGAAGCTTTGTCAGTTTAGTTATGAATGCAAGATGTTCATCAAGAGATGGTGGTGCTAGCTAAATTATGGAGAAACTTCATTCAGCCAATTTAACTATTTCTACATTATAACCATTCTAGTGTCGAAGAGGCCTCTTTCTTTCTGCGCCGGACACTAAAGTGGTTAATGAATACTTGGTTAATTAATTTGTTACAAATCTGACACACAACTTTATATGTCCATCGGCCATTTTTAATGTTGTGGCACAGGCATTCCTTATGGGTGGTAAGGAGGATGGGCCATCATAACCCACCACGCGGGCCCAATGCGGATTGGTGGTTAACAACTGCAAATGCAGCCGGGACCAATGGCTTAACATGCCTTCCGAAGCACGGAGGAGCTCAAGATAATAATTTTTTGGTCACCCATCCCATGACCGACCCTTGCAAACGTTGCTTAACCTCCGCAATCGCTGGGCCAGGCGCTAAACCACTGCGCCACCGAGCTCCTCTATAGATGAGAACTTTATATGACATGACAATAATATTGCTTTATACAAAAAAATAATCAGCAACAATTTTGAGCTGCTATTGTGCGCCCCTGTCTGTACTGCTCTTCAGCATGCAAACAAGCATGCAGCATTCAATCAACAGAGCTTGGCCGACCGCTGCGACTACTTGTACTGAATTAACAATTTGCAGAGTGCAGAATGAAGTAGGGTAGGGCTTTAAAAATTAGAAGAAAAAAAATGCTGAAGTTTCTTTGTTGTAGAACTTATTTCGCGTGGTTTTGCTCTGTAACCACTGAAAAATGGAAAATATTCTTTGACTTCAAAATAAATTTTTAAAAGACCTATTAATAGCTTAGGCAGACTTGTATATTATTTCATGCTTTTTAGATTTGAGCTGTTTATTTCTGAAGCTGTTTTTGTTAATTTTGTTAAAATTTTTGAAGGTTTTGTTTTATGAAGCTTTTGAAATAACTATGTGTGATAAATATGGTTTTGATGTATCTTAAATTAAATATATTTAATTGTTACAGGCTAAATTTTTGGATTTCAAGATCCAGAATTTTATAGCATCAGCTGATTTACGATTTCCTATTCGACTAGAAGCACTTCAGCAAGCACATGGTCAATTCACATCATATGAACCAGAACTTTTCCCTGGTTTAGTTTATAGGATGGTCAGGCCAAGAGTGGTTCTATTGATATTTGTTAATGGGAAAATAGTTTTAACAGGTAGTGTATGAGTTAAGGTGCTGTCACATTTGTCTGACGTTACGTATTAACACGCCTATCAATCAGCCCTCCTAGCATGATCACCGAAACGGGATACCGAAAAGGGATCACGTTTATTTGTCAAAAGCCAATGCATTTTGACAGTTGAGTGTCGATAAATAAAACGCTATATCACGCAATATACAGTGTGAGTCTTTATAAAGTGCACATATCAAAATCAGGGAACTACACTCTATTTTATCGACGGGAAAATTATAAAAAAAAAAAAAAAAAAAAAATTGTAATTTTTATGATTTTTTAAAAATTGTGGGTTACACCTGTTGACCCTATTTACATAATTCGTCATAATTATTAAACTAAGTATGTTATCACAGTGGAATAAATTTTGTGATGATAACTAATAATAAGCCGTACCCATAAAGTAAAAATATCCAAGAAAACTAACCCTACAATTTTATAATTAAGTGAAACTTAAAGAAAATCTGTTTTTTTTTTCATCATTTTTACAATTATTTTACAATTTCTTAAAAATTCATGGTATTAACCCAACTTTTTTTTAATTTTAGCTTATTCTACATGGCATTAGCTTTCTAAAAGTAAAAATTGAACGTTTATTACTTAAATACAACTTCAGAAATCAGCATTTAAAAAAAGCAGTTAACTGAATTGAACTGGAGGATGATTAAAACAAAAGTATTTTTCTGCATAAATGATTTATTATTTTAATTTTTTTAGATTTTTTTATTATTTGATTTTAATTTTTTAAAGATAATAAATCATTTATGCAGAAAAATACTTTTGTTTTAATTATCCTCCAGTTCAATTCAGTTAACTGCTTTTTTTAAACGCTGATTTCTGAAGTTGTATTTAAGTAATAAACATTCAATTTTTACTTTTAGAAAGCTAATGCCATGTAGAATAAGCTAAAATTAAAAAAAAAGTTGGGTTAATACCATGAATTTTTAAGGAATTGTAAAATAATTGTAAAAATGATGAAAAAAAAACAGATTTTCTTTAAGTTTCACTTAATTATAAAATTGTAGGGTTAGTTTTCTTGGATATTTTTACTTTATGGGTACGGCCTATTATTAGTTATCATCACAAAATTTATTCCACTGTGATAACATACTTAGTTTAATAATTATGACGAATTATGTAAATAGGGTCAACAGGTGTAACCCACAATTTTTAAAAAATCATAAAAATTACATTTTTTTATTTTTATTTTTTTTTATATTTTTCCCGTCGATAAAATAGAGTGTAGTTTCCCTGATTTTGATATGTGCACTTTATAAAGACTCACACTGTATTATATCGTGTTTCGTCGGTCATGCTAGGGGGGCTGATGAGGTTTTCATAGTAATAATATAAATTAGAAGCACACTTATCTTAAAACACTACCATATAAAATAGGGAACATGCATAAAAAACCGATTTTGATAAATTTGAGCTTGATCGCTGCGGATACTTATAAAAACATGATGGGACAGAAAAATAAATAAAAAAATGCATTATTTTAGTTTTATCACACAGGGGAAAATAACGATTTTTTTTTTCATTTTCGGATATAAAATCGAATTAGAAATAATATTTTGTAAAGCACATATGTACTTAAACGCAATATTTAGGGAGATATTTGAAAATTCTTCGCTAACTCCATAATAATGCGCCTGGGGCTCTATTTTTGAATCGCTCGGCTGGCGTCGAGCGCTCGTTTCTACTGATTTTCGTTCGACATATGGCTCAAACGTTCGAAATAGAGTCATATGTCGAACGAAAATCAGCCCCCCTAGCCAAAGTAACATTTGCCAATTTTCGCTATCGCTTCGCTTCGAAACATGTATGGATTTGACGTTTTAAAATTCGATTGTTAACGAAACCTTATGTCAATCCCATACATGTTTCGAAAGCGAAGCGATAACGAAGATTTGCGAATGTTACTTTGGCTAGGCCCTCAGTAGAAACGAGCGCTCGACGCCAGCCGAGCGATTCAAAAATAGGGCCCCTGAAACGTGACATAAGTGACGTCATAAATGTTGACAGTTTTGTATAGAGCGTTTTCGGCGGGTGCTGCTGCGTGCTAACTTCAAGTAACTATATCACGAGAAAAAAACGCAAAAGAAAAGTTTTAATATTACAGTTGATTTTCTCACGCATTATACTTTTGATTTTGATACAAAAAAAATGATGCATGTTCCCTATATCTACGCCGTGTTAACATGTACGTCAGACAAATGTGCCAGCCGTAGACTTAGGATCCCGCTACTAATTCTATGGTGCCAGCCACTAGCCAGCACCTTTAATAGTGTCAATGGATCATAACAATGCATGTTGAATGACAGTCTGTGCCATCTCTTGGTTGGATATTTAAGTTTTAAAACCCTTTCACCCGTATTCACAAACATTACTATGAGGTCTCACAGTGGTCGCGCAAGCACATCGTCTCGACTACCAAACACACGTAAAACAAACGAACCAATCACGGAGTTCTATTTCAGCACAGTGCGTTTAGGGTTGAAAAGTCCTGACAAAAAGCCGGACATTTCAATAAAAGTCAGGACATTTTGACAGACAGATCCTGACTATACATTTTGGGACTTATCTTTTTCCAACACTACTGCTATGTATGTTTTTTAAAATACTAAATTAATAACATGCTCTCTTACTTTTGTGACAAGATTTACATGTATTTAGACCCGTTTTTTTTTTCAATTTCATTGAAATTTGTATAGATAACCTTTCCTTTATTAGGTATATTGTAAAAAAGAAACATTTACTGCAATTGGAAATGTCCGAAAAAAATCAAGTTGACTGAATATTTTTTTATAGGTAGGATAAGCTCCTCAGTAATAGAAAAATGTTTCAGAATTTTCGGTTGCGTGAAAAAATTGAAGTCCTTTCGACTTCGCAAATGTACAAAAGTACCTGTAGAATGGACTTTATAGTTTATACTTTTGCCACATAATAGACACTTGCCCCACCGTGCATTCTTGGAGGGAGGATACTGATATTATTTATATTAAGTACCTGGTTCAGATATGAGATTGTCCCGTGTACCTCTGGGTATTCGTACCACCAATGGGAAACACTGGCCTAGATGAAAGAATTTGATGTGTATGTGACCGAGTTGACTCTAAGATTTGGCAGGCATGTAGTATTCTGCTATTAGTTTTAAGACTAATAATGCTCATTTATAGATTGCCCTGAAAATTATGTAGGTACTTACTTATTTATATAATATTATATATAATCTACTTCTGTTTCAGGTGGAAAAACAAGGAATGAAATTTATGAATCTTTAGATATAATATATCCAATTCTGAGAAGTTACAGAAAGAGTTAATTATTTTTTATAAAGGCTCACAAGTAAGTAGCTCTCGGCCAAATACACAAACGAATCTTAAAGGCCACCTTAAATTCAAAAATGTCAGATTTGACAAACTATGAAACTGACAGCATCCTTAAAGTTAAGACCTTAACTAAAGATTTTAGCTAAGAAGCCTTTAGTATTCGGCTGTCAGCCCCCTAGCATGGCCACCGAGAAACGATATTATGATATCTGTCAAAAAACAATGGATTTTGACAGTTGAATGGTAATAGCTATATCTTGCTTTACAAATACATATATCGTGTTTCGGTGCGGTGGTCATTCTATGGGGGCAGGTGTTTAATAGGGAACATGCATAAGTCACCGATTTTGATAAATTTGAGCTTAATCGCTGCGGACACGTATAAAAACATGATAGATCAGAAAAATAATAAATTAAATATAATATTTTAGTTTTATCACTCAGGGGAAAATAACGATTTTTTTTATTCATTTTCGGATATAATGCACTTAACAGTCGGATAGAATATCGAATAAGAAATAATATTTTGTATAACACATATGTACTTAAACGCAATATTTAAGGAGATATTTGAAAATTCTTGGCTAACTCCATAATAATGCGCCTCAAACGTGACATGAGTGACGTCACACATGTTGACCGTTTTGTATGGAGCGTTTTCGGCGGGTGCTGCTGCGCGCTAACTTCAAGTGACTATATCACGAGAAAAAAACGCAAGAGAAAAGTTTTAATATTACAGTTGATTATCTCACGCATTATACTTTTGATTTTGATACAAAAACAAATTGATGCATGTTCCCTATAGTGTGTATGTATACCGGGTGTAACAAGACCCTCAAAGATGCCGAGGTCTACCGTATTCTGCCCATCATCAGGACCATTTCTGTTCAAAATTATTGCTGTGAAACGATTTTAATTTATGGTGTTAAAAAAGCATTGCTTAGCTTACATACCACGCAATGTAACGCGTACAAAAGACCGCGCCTGCGAGTGAATGCTAATGCTACACAGCACACAGCTGCATGCGGCCGAGATGAAAGGCAAAGTTTATTGTGCGTTCTCACTTCTCATGATGACCTTTTGAAACCATTGTTTGCTATGAAATACATTTCTGTAGACAAAAATAGGAAATAACGAATAAAATAAAATTTCATAAAAAATATGTTTTTTTTTTACTTTGACCTTCAATAACTTCGTAGCTATTAATTTCCCACGTATAGTCTGAAAGACAAAAATGATCCTGATGATGGGCGGAATGCGTGGACTTCGGCTTCGTTGAGTGTCTTGTTACACCCGTTATGTATACCTACAGGAATCCTTGAGTTAAAAGCAATATAGCCAGCCAGCCCGCAAGGCGGGGCTCGGCTCTATGTTCTCTATGCAGCCCCCCTAACCAAAGTAACATTTGCAAATTTTCGCTATCGCTTCGCTTCGAAACATGTATGGATTAGACGTTTTAAAATTCGATTGTTAACGAAACCTTATGTCAATCCCATACATGTTTCGAAAGCGAAGCCATAACGAAGATTAGTGAATGTTACTTTGGCTAGGCCCTCAGGCCAGGCGTTTCCGAAGCTGTATTCATATAGGTACTCATGTTATTTACCAGCTATGTCGAATATCTTTGAAGCTATTAATGGTCGATTTTTAAACATAGGCACCAAAGTGGCACTATATCCTAGCCACACGTGCCGGACTACAGCTGGGCCACAAAAAAAAAGTTGGAAATCTGACTTTTTGACTATGCCATGATGAAGACGATAGTTTGTCGGAATTTGTCGCCAAAAACCAGAATTTGTCGGGTTTGCGTTTAGGAGATACGTGTGGCGCAGCTGTAGAGACGTCTCTACAGCTGAGCCACACAGATCTCGAAAACGGAAGGTCGTAGCCTCAGACCAAATAAAAAAGTAAGACGGAGTCTTCCGAACGAAGTGGTGAAGCCTGTAAAACTACGCCTTGGCTGTGTCCATACACAGTTCACGCACACACGTGTAACGAAACTACGCCTTGGCTTTCCATATAAAACCCTGCCGCCCGGCCCCCGCCCGCCCCCTTTTACGCACACATGTACTATCAAAAACCGGCTTCACTTCCTTGTTCGCAATGCTCCATCTTACTTTCTTATTTGATCTGAGATTGCGATGGCGTTTGCGAGATCTGTGTGGCGCAGCTGTAGAGACGTCTCTACAGCTGCGCCACACAGATCTCCTAAACGCAAGACCGACAAACTCTGGTTTTTGTGCGACAAATTCCGACAAATTAACGGCTGCACACATGAGTAATCAGATTTTCGCTACGACCTTCCGTTTTCGAGATCTGTGTGGCTCAGCTGTAGAGACGTCTCTACAGCTGCGCCACACGTATCTCCTAAACGCAAGCCTGACAAATTCTGGTTTTTGGCGACTAATTCCGACAAACTATCGTCTTCATCATGGCATAGTCAAAAAGTCAGATTTCCCAACTTTTTTTTTGTGGCCCAGCTGTAGTCCGGCACGTCCTAGCCACGAATATTTCAAAAACCAGGCGGTGTCCCGCCATCTTGACATTCACCAGTATTTGGCCATTGCTAGCAGCTTGCAGCTGTCGTCCGTGTCTTTTAAACTTAAATTATTTAAAAAAAATCTTTTATCAAATTGTCATTAATAATTTCTTTTGTAATCTATGTATAATGTGTGGAAACCTATGGGTACGTTCACATGACAAGCGCACAACGCGCGTTTACAACTGCATAAGAACTACATACATTTTATTCAAACCGTACGTATGCGTAACCGCAGCAAAATGTTGCGTCTTAGAGAAATGAGAGTATTACAGATAATTAGTTTATAGTAAGATGCAATTTGTTTAAGTTTAGCAAAATGTGTGCAAGTTGTACTTTCGAAGTTATTCGAGAAAAACTGATTTTGCTGGGGTAACGTTACCCCAGCAAAATGTTTTTAAAAAAGGCGTTTAGCCTGGAACCAAGTACATCAAAAGATAGCTTTTGACGAGTTGTTAATGAATACCAATAGCAAAATCTGTGCATCTTATAGTTTTTGAGATATTCAAGATTTTGCTGCGGTAACGTTTAGGGATTTCCCATATCTCAAAAACTGTTTGTCGCAGAAGTTTGAAAAAAATACCAGTTATAGGCCTTAATTTGTTTAAATTTGTTTAAATATAAGTATTTCGATTCATCAACAGATATCGATATAATTAATTGTTTTTTAAAAACTGGAAAAAATCGATTTACTCCTAAACTAGTACATTTGAAAACAAATAAAAAACAATTACATATACCTATGATCTACTTCTTTAAGGTGTACAAATCTGGATTAACAAACTTTACGCGATATGAAGATATAAAGAGATTTCATCAAATTTCAAGCTACTTATCAATTTTCTACTTTGGCGATCGAATACGCAGCGCCCTATGAATACAAAACGATAGACTATAGTGAACACATTAGTGTATTTTGTTAAAAAACATCCCTGAAAGTTTCAGCTTTAAATCTCTGATGGATTAAAAAATATTCAAAAACCAAGAAAGTGCCAGCAATTGTCCTATAAACCGACTAAATTACGGAGGTTACGAAAAAGCGATCGCGCCATACTTGAGCGTAACCATCTGAAAAAAATAGCATAATAGTCATTTTTAGGTGGTACAGTCGCGTGTAAAAAGATTTTGTTTCTTTGTTTGTTTGTCCACTTTAGCAAACTATTTTATACTAGCTTACCGATAAGATAGAAACTTGAAACTTTGAACATAGGTCCAGCACTGGAAGACAATGCAATATTATTGTGTCAATGACTAATTTTTAGGGTTCCGTACCCAAAGGGTTAAAACGGGACCCTATTACTAAGCCTCCGCTGTCCGTCTGTCTGTCTGTCTGTCATCAGGCTGTATCTCATGAACCGTGATAGCTAGATAGTTGACATTTTCACAGATGATGTATTTCTGTTGCCGCTATAACAACAAATATTTAATTTACCTTATTTTATATTATAAAGTCCTTAATTCCGACCGATATTTCAATATTTCATTTAGTGCGAAAGTCCTAAGTCCACAATATTTTGTAAGAAATCCACCAAATATGTAACCAAAGTGCCTAAGTCCTTAAAATATGGGTCAAAAAGGACTAAGTCCAAGAGGTTGGGACCTGAATCCGGTTGATTAATGTTGATTTTATTAAAAAGTATAATAATAATATGTTATGTTTGTGTGTTAAATAAAAGGTGAAGTTTGATTTTCCTCAATAACCTACCTACATCTCTGAAATCGCAAATAAAATCAGCTGTTCCGTACAAAAAATAATGACGAAAATATCAAAATGTAAAGAACTGCTGATTATTTTTTCACGATTTCAGAGTTGGTCCCATAGTAAAAGTTGTCCAGTTTGATGGTCCCTATTTACCATATTCGGCTTTATAAGGCTTTTACACCACCACCACCAACACCTTGTAGAAAAATTTCAGTCAAACTCAGTTTTTGGACTAAGGGAGTTCTGCATCTGGGCATGCTCTACACGTTGGTGTTATCAGATGAAAAAGTACGGACTTCTGCATCTGGGTCCTTCATTTATAGAAAAAGGGACAACTACATAGTGACATGACAAAAGAGAAAGAAATGCGAAAATCTCGTGTTGGATGCCGTGACGTGACGTGTGATAAATTTTTTATTAACAAAAAACAATGAATGCAAAAATCTCAAATTTAAGAATATTTTTTATTTTACAAAAGTACTCGTTCAACGCATTTATCAATTAACTAATACTATTAGATATGTTGAACCACGTTTCTTTTTAGTTCTGGTCTAAAAATCTGGTAGTAATTAGGTAAGTAAGTATTGCTAATAACGAATGTAGTCGAAAATAGCTAAAGTAATAATATAACCTCTACATATAACAATTTAGATTTCGGCTACATGGGTATTTTTCTGCTTGACTGTACTATATATCGGTTATTAGGTTGCTAATTTCAGTAGGACATCCGCAAGTATGGCGCCATCGCTTTTTCGTAACCTCCGTAATTTAGTCGGTTTATAGGAGAATTGCTGGCACTTTCTTGGTTTTTGAATAATTTTTAATCCATCAGAGATTTAAAGCTGAAACTTTCAGGGATGTTTTTTAACAAAATACACTAATGTGTTCACTATAGTCTATCGTTTTGTATTCATAGGGCGCTGCGTATTCGATCGCCAAAGTAGAAAATTGATAAGTAGCTTTAAATTTGATGAAATCTCTTTATATCTTCATATCGCGTAAAGTTTGTTAATCCAGATTTGTACACCTTAAAGGGGTAGATCATAAGTATATGTAATTGTTTTTTATTTGTTTTCAAATGTACTAGTTTAGGAGTAAATCGATTTTTTCCAGTTTTTAAAAAACAATTAATTATATCGATATCTGTTGATGAATCGAAATACTTATATTTAAACAAATTTAAACAAATTAAGGCCTATAACTGGTATTTTTTTCAAACTTCTGCGACAAACAGTTTTTGAGATATGGGAAATCCCTAAACGTTACCGCAGCAAAATCTTGAATATCTCAAAAACTATAAGATGCACAGATTTTGCTATTGGTATTCATTAACAACTCGTCAAAAGCTATCTTTTGATGTACTTGGTTCCAGGCTAAACGCCTTTTTTTAAAAACATTTTGCTGGGGTAACGTTACCCCAGCAAAATCAGTTTTTCTCGAATAACTTTGAAAGTACAACTTGCACACATTTTGCTATACTTAAACAAATTGCATCTTACTATGAACTAATTATCTGTAATACTCTCATTTCTCTAAGACGCAACATTTTGCTGCGGTTACGCATACAAACCGTACACATGCTAACGCGCGTTTAGATAAAGCGCGCGTTGAACATCTGACCTTCTGAACATCAACCTCTGTAAAGTCTGTTCATCCTTACTCATAAAGTTAATATTACCTAGCGGAATGTCATACGTCTTTTAAACTTAAATCATAATTTAAAAATATGTAAGTAACTTTATGAAATTGTTGTTAATTTATTAACAATTTATTTCGTAATCTATGTGTGGAAAACCATTTGTTGTATTTTATAAATGATTATTTCAATAAAGAGTTGGGTGAAGATTGTTTACCATATAAGACAAGTAAGGATGGACAGACTTTAGTCAGCGCGCGCTTTGAGATCATTGGTTTTCTACGTTGCCGTTCAGATGAACGCGCGCTTTTGACGCGGATAAACATATTTTAGGGTTCGCTCAGTTCATCCAGAAATTGTCAGAAATGGAAACGGAAGCTTTTAATACCGAATTTATATCGAATTACTATATAAATCACCGTTAAAACTGTTTCTATGTCCATCTTTGACAAATGTAGAACACAAACTGAACTAGGGCGGACGTGGCAACGCGGGTTCAACGCCTGACAAGCGCGCACCATGTGAACACTTTACAAAAATTCAACGCGCGTTCAACGCGTTGAGCGCTTGTCATCTGAACGTACCCTATTTGTTGTATTTTATTATTTTTTTAAAAAGTAAAAAATTTTTTTTATAAAGAGAGAAGAAAAGGTGAATATTGTTTACCAATAAGAAAAAAGAAATAATAAAAGCAATATTCCAAATACTTATTATTTATTTTTAATTTTTAACTTATTAATTTAGCATTAATTATAAACAAAAATTATAAATGCGTTGACAATCAATTATAAATAAATCCAAATAGAAAAATAATGCAGTGTTTTTATTAATCAATCAACACAAGAATAAAGCTAGAATATTAAAAAGGCCTGGGCACACCGGCTGCGTAGACACGCGCGTAGTGACGCGCAGCAAAGATACGTGCGTGTTCGGTGTGATGTCCAATAGGGAATGCCATTGAGTACAACGTCACGAGCTGCAATGCGTAGGGTTACGCATCAGTCTACGCGTTACGCAGGCGGTGTGCCATGTTTCAGACATTACAACGTCATGGTACGTCTACGTGCATGCTTACGCATCCGGTGTTTCGCACTTAAGGCTAAGGGTTGATTTTTCAATCCTCAGTTAGCAGATATCGGTCAGTTTGATATTAACCAAATATATTAAGTAATTCTAAAATTTTACAGACAAATGAATAACAAACATTTTCATATTATGTGCAACGAACGCCCGAACGTCGGGCCGCACAATGGAAAATCTTTTGTCTTATTTTCCGGCGCTTGAAGGAATAACAATATCAAACGGATAAAGCTTTATTGACATTAAATTTTGGATAAAGACATTGAAAAATCAGCCCTAAATACTAGGTTTGACACAGGATCTGCATACTCGTACCCTCTAGACACAGGATAGATATAAGTTGCTCTAGATAGAAAAGAGCGCTTCGTCAAATACGCTTCGCAAAATGAGAAATCGGTGGTAGTATGATTATGATGGTTGTTGTAGGTATTCTAAAAATGTGCATATCTTGCGAATCTTTAATCTGCGGAGTGTTCTCCGAGGTTCTTTTCAAAGATCGGATCGATTTCCTTCAGATATGCACAAATCTTAATATAGAATAGTTACAGATTAGTTGCATTGAATGAATGCACTATGGGCCTCGAGTCTGCTTAATCTGCTTATGTTAAAGAAATAATAGTATCTCAATGGTGTTTCAATAGTATCACAGATTTTTTTATCATGGTGGTTTGGGGAATATCATAATAAGAGCGTTTGTCCTTTTTGCGCTTTTGTTGTTTTGCTCCTTGGACATTGTGTGCCTTAGATGTTTCACTCTTTTGATATTCTGGTCTTTGGCGTTTTGCGATCTCAGACCAAATAAAAAAAGTAAGATGTAGTCTTCCGGACAAAGCGGTGAGGCCTGTAAAACTACGCCTTGGCTGTGTACATAGACAGTTCACGCACACACGTGTAACGAACTACGCCTTGGCTTTCCATATAAAACCCTGCCGCCCGGCCCCCGCCCGCCCCCTTGTACGCACACATGTACCATCAAAAACTGGCCTCACTGCATTGTTCGCAACGCTCCATCTTACTTTCTCATTTGATCTGAGATTGCGATGGCTTGTCATTTTGCGCTTTTGACGTTCTGTGTCTTAAGGAAAAAACGCAACCCGCTGACACACGATTGTTACGTTAACATTTCTGGCGATACGTTGCCGCTCTTTTGAGAAGTGAGAACTAACCTACGCGATTGTTTTTTCTCTATCTCAAAATGAAAACCGCTCGCAAAACGACATCGTGGCAGTGTCAACTTCTTACGACGCCAATTTCACGTTATGACAATGAGGATCAACGAGGTTTTTAGTTAAATATGTAGAGTTACAGTCACGAAGACACATTTTGCGAAGTTGTCATAATGAGAAGAGACGACTAAAATCGCACGGTGGATAGCAAAATTCTGAATACATACTTCCATCATGGTATAACAATTTTTTTATTGTTGACCGCATAATGCCACAATACTACACTACACAATGCGATAAAATTATGCAAAAAGGGGTACAATACAATTAATTACGATTTTACTATAAACTACTCTTAAAACTAAACTTTGACCTTATTACTCATTTACATTTGCTGTCGTAAAAATGATACGCGGCGCAGCTGTGCCGTGTATTTAACAATTCGCTATGCCAATCAATGGATGCATTCTTTTCCATAATCTAAGCTCAAGATATTGATTACAAATATTTCAAGGCACTTATTATTACATGCATACATACAAAAGCAACAATGTGTTTACTTCATGATCCACAGCTCATGCAAGCATCCTTATTCTGCAAGGAGCACGTAATGGCCGCCATGTCTGCTTCATCGTCGTCAGTCGTGCCATTTGTAACTTTCCCTCTGACTTTAGATTTATCAACAGTGAACTGTATGGCATTAGCTGCGGGCTTTGTTCTTAAATAGTACATACCAGTTTTAAGACCCATTTTCCAAGCATAAAAATGAATTGATGTTAATTTCCCATAATTTGGTTCAGCAACATGAATGTTAAAAGATTGACTTTGATCAATGAATGCACCTCTATCAGCAGCCATTTGAATCGTCGTTTTCACAGACACTTCCCAAACAGTCTTATATAAATCTCTTATTTCTTTGGGGATCTTCTCGATATTTTGAATTGAACCATTATTATGAATTATTAAATTTTTCATGTCTTCATCCCATAAATCTGCTTCAGTCAAATCACGAAGTAAGTGATGATTAACAACTTGGAACTCACCTGACAATACTCTTCTTTGGTAAATATTTGATGTGAAGGGTTCGAATGACTCGTTGTTACCGAGAATTTGAGCTGTCGATGCAGTTGGCATGGGAGCTAATAATAGGGAATTGCGCAAACCATGTTTAGCAATTTTTTCTTTCAAGACACTCCAATCCCACATATCGGTTGGAGTTTTGTTCCACATATCGTATTGTAATATACCCTGACTTGCTGGACTCCCTACGTATGTTTCATATACTCCATTTTTTTCTGCCAATTCACAACTAGCTTCTAACGCGCCATAGTAAATGGTTTCAAAAATTTGTTGATTCAATTTCATTGCCGGCTCACTTTCATATGGAATACGCATTAAAACAAAAGTGTCTGCCAACCCTTGAACGCCTATCCCGATAGGTCTATGTCTCATATTTGAAGTTCTCGCCTCTGGTATTGGATAGAAATTGACATCAATAATTTTGTTTAAGTTTTGGGTAATGATTTTTGTGACTTCTTTTAACTTGTGGAAATTGTATGTTTTGTCTTCATTAACAAACATATTCAAGGCTATAGATGCTAAATTGCAAACTGCAACTTCATCCTCTGATGTATATTCGACAATCTCAGTGCACAAATTGCTACATTTGATGGTTCCTAAGTTCTTTTGGTTGCTTTTGTTGTTACAAGCATCTTTGTAAAGCATGTAGGGTGTGCCAGTTTCAACCTGTGCCTCAATAATAGCTTTCCACAACACTTGGGCCCGGACTTGTTTAATAAAACGCTTCTCTTTTTCATACTGCTCATATAATTTTTCAAATTCATCTCCCCAGCAGTCTGCCAATCCAGGACAATCATGCGGGCACATCAGACTCCAATCTTCGTTATTCTCCACTCTTTTCATAAAAAGATCTGGTATCCATAGAGCATAAAACAATTCACGAGCCCGCACTTCTTCTTTACCAGTGTTCTTTTTGAGATCTAGGAATTCAAAAATATCAGCGTGCCAAGGTTCCAAATAAACTGCAAAAGCACCGGGACGCTTATTTCCACCTTGGTCTACATATCTTGCAGTATTATTGTAAACTCGGAGCATGGGCACTAATCCGTTTGAGACGCCGTTAGTGCCAGCAATGTAGGAACCCTTAGCTCTGATGCAATGGACATGAACTCCAATGCCGCCAGCAGATTTGGATATAAGTGCACACTGTTTAAGAGTATCATATATGCCCTCGATACTGTCATCCTTCATAGCTACGAGGAAACATGATGAAAGTTGTGGGCGTGGTGTAGCTGCCGAAAACAGCGTGGGACTGGCATGAGTGAAATATTTTTCAGAGAGCAAATTATAAGTTTTTATGGCAGCATCTATATCTTCGCCATGTATACCAATAGATACTCTCATCAGCATGTGCTGTGGACGTTCAGCAACCTGCAACACAAATGTAGATACTTGTTAATACATAATTTTCATTATTTAAAAAAAATTCAGATATTCCACAAAACGTGACAAAACTACCCTAAAAATATCCCCCATTGGATAACAATTGTATAAGACAATGAATAACATTTTAGAAGAAAAAAACATTCAGTTTTTAAAAATTGTTTACCTTGTTATTGATTTTCAGCAAATATGATCTTTCAAGTGTTTTGAAACCGAAATAGTTGTATTTAAAGTCTCTATCGTAGACAATAGCCGAATCTAATCTTTCTTTATTCTGTATTATTATATTATAATGAAAGTCCGATATCATGGGAGACCTTTTTTGTGTATGTGGGTTGACAATGTTGTATAAACTCGTCATTACCTCTGAAATAAAAAAAAGTCATAATGATAATTAATTAAGGCTGTGTTTAGTGCTCGACTGAACGGTGAGCGCGTATTACGTCTCATAGGCATCAGCGTCGCTTAACTACTTCTAAGGTTAAAATCGCTTGCACGCCGCGCGCGACGTCATAATATACGTTTAGTTCTTGCAGGAGGGGCGATACTCGCGCACATGATTTTTTTTGCTAGCTGGTTAAGCGACGCTGTTACCCATAGTACCATACCATCAGCGCCAACCGTACGCTAACACCGACCGTCGCCGTCGGTTGTGACACAGTACATATAAAAGTTTTTCAAACAGTAGAGGAGCTAACGTCACTTAGGCCCTTTTGTCATTGCACTCCGTCGGATCGCTAGGGTTGGCATTTTCCGGCCGTCTCGTGGAATGCTACGCGCGAACGCTATGGAAACAACTGCGACGCGATGTCACAACCCTGACCAAAGTACTGCGAGCTTTGCTTAGAGCTCTTAGAGTGACGTCAGCCGTCAAATTCGAACGTTTCCATGGAGCTCTCATACTGAGTAAGTAAGTAAGTAAGCATTTATTTGCGAGAATATGGTGGTTACAGTTGTTACATTGGAGTTGTTTCTTACATATTCTATCGTGCATTTGACGACGTGCAAAAATTTGTACAATTCTGTCTAATATTATAATAATACAATGATAACGGTTAAATACAATGTCCAAAATAAAAATAAAATAGTCAAGATCAGACAATAATTAATTACAGAATAAGAATCTAGATAAAAAAAAAGGTTATCAAATTTTGTCATTCAAAAACTCACCTATTGAATAATACATTTTATTAATAAGAAAATTAAATAGTTTATGTTTAAATTTATTAATTGTCAGAAGTTTTATGTCATTTGGCAATTTGTTAAATATTGTTATTGCCATACAATAAGCATTCTTTGAATGTAAAGCTAATCTTCGTTTAGGTATCTGCAATCTCTCCCCGTGTCTTTGATTGGGTCGTGCACTATCTTTATTCTTTTTAAACAAGTCGCTGTAGTTTTTAACAAATATAGCTATCTCATATATATAAAGGCACGGTAGGGGTAATATATTCAATTTCTTAAATAGGGGTTTGCAACTATCCAAGAAATGAGCGCCACAGATAGACCTTATACATTTCTTTTGAGTTCGAAATACCCTCAGTGTATCTACTGAGTTTCCCCACAATATAACTCCATATCGTAACAAGGAAGATACATAGCCGTGATAAGCCATTATCGCCGCTTCCTTTGAGGCTATCTGTCTAATTCTATTTAAAGCATAGATGTATCTATCAAGTTTTGTAACTAATACGTCTACGTGAGCTTTCCAGTTGCAGAATTTGTCTATTATTATGCCCAGAAACTTTGTCATATCTTCATTTGCTATTTTAATATTATTATAATTTAAATCTATGTCTATGTCTACACTGTTTACTGTTTTAAATAGTATATATTTTGTCTTGTCCAAGTTAATGTTCAGGTTATTCTTTTCCAGCCAGGTCACGACTTTATTTAAATTTACATTGGCTGTGTTCTCTAATTCTTTTCTATCATTTGCCTTTATAATGAGGGTAACATCGTCAGCAAATAGTACACACTTCTGATCCGGGACAGAAGGTAGATCATTTATGTATAATAGAAATAATAACGGACCTAAGACACTACCTTGAGGAACGCCACAATGGTTTAGAGTATACTTAGATGTATATGTTTTCCTCAGATTATTTGAAAGTCGTGATATTTCCACACGATTTTTTAAGTAACTTTCGATCCATGACAGCGCATTACCTCTAATGCCTAATCTCTCTAATTTATCTATTAGCTGTTTATGACAAATACTGTCAAATGCCTTGCTCATGTCAAGGAATGTTGCGAGAGTATGCATTTTATATATGTACTGTGGTTGTGATGACGTGTTTAGTGGTCAACTGATGGCTTTGATCGCCGCCCGTCGGTTTAGATCCCGGAATATTTTTTGGTGTGGAGGGGGGAAAAATAGCGCATATCCACTTGTGACTTGTGAGCAACCAGTAGCGTGCCCGAACGATAAAGAATTCGCGACGCCATTATTCAAGAAGTTTGCCGTCATCTGTACCACATAAAAAATATTACTCAGTCAGTACAGAACAGGCGGAGTCAATAGTCCTTTGATCGGTAGTTGAACTTGGATTTATCAACAACACAGGTCTAATGGTCATTTTCTGTTCTGCCCGATACTTGATAGGGACCTTGGTATTCCTAATCAGGCCCGCCGCAAGCGGGCGTGCAAGGCGTGCACCGCACGCGGGCGGCACGTCTAGGGGGGCGGCAAATCGACCGATCCAAGCGTCGAAGCTAGGGTTGAAGAAGGGTCATGATATGAGCGTTCCTGGCAAGATTTGAATTTTGCGCCCCAAGGCTTATTTCTAGGATCTTGAGCGATACTGATTTGAATTTTGCGCCCAAAAACTAATGTCTAGGATAATGAGCGCCCCTGGCAAAATTTGAATTTTGCGTCCCAAGACATTGATTTTGTCCAAACATAATTGTCGCATGTCCTGGAGCGCGACTAGACTAGACTTCTACATAAGAAGTACCTAGGTACAAAGATAAAGGCATCTTTCAAGAAACCACCTACTTGTGTAGAATTTTGCAAAAACTAAGGCTGGCCCCAGACCTACCGGTTCCGTTTCTTTGCTTTGCTGTGCTACCTTGCTTGAAAGACCGCCGGCCAACCAGGGTAATTTTCAATCTATCGCATTTTGGGACTAGACC
Organism: Agriphila tristella; assembly: GCA_928269145.1. Taxonomy (NCBI): domain Eukaryota; kingdom Metazoa; phylum Arthropoda; class Insecta; order Lepidoptera; family Crambidae; genus Agriphila; species Agriphila tristella. The sequence continues at coordinate 18,072,171 of OV743439.1, read as the reverse complement.
AAATTGGCAAGATAGCCATTAGCTTGGTTTTATCAAATATCAACGCCTGGATTGCGAAGTAGGAAGCTTTTAGGCGATATGCCACCCTGAACATGGACTCCGATCGTTAAAAATAACTCGATCGCTTATTTATACAAGATGTTTGGTAAAGCCCTATAAAACTGAATATGGTAGATAGGGACCATAATAAAACTGAACAACTTTTACTATGGGACCAAATCTGAACTCGCGAAAAAAATGAATTGTTTCATACATTTTGATAATTTCGTTATTAATTTTTGTATAAAACAGCAGTTTTTTTTTAAAACGAAAACTAAAACTTCTCATCGCACCCCAGACGACGATATTTGATAACACCAAACTAATGGATATCTTGCCAATGTGGTCAGGTCAAAATATGCGATAGATTGAAAATGAGCCTCTTGGCCGGCGGTCCATGGTAGAACAGCAAAGCAAAGAAATGGAACCGGTAGGTCTGGGGCCAGCCTAAGCGCGGGGAAGAGTCAAATCGCCATATGTCCAGGAGCGCGCGGCGCGCTTCGCACGCCGCGACTAGACTTCTACATAAAGAGTGGGTACAAAGATAAAGGCATCTTTCAAGAAATCACCCACTTGTAGTAGGGGGCGGCAAAATTGGTCTCTTGCACGCGGGCGCTCAAACAGCTAGCGGCGGGCCTGTTCCTAATGTGCCCTCCACATGCACCAGGTTCGGCCTGCACGATCCAACGTAGAGGCGCGGCCTTTCGGCCAATCTCTACGAGTGTAGGGAGAGGCCGGGCTTCGACGGGCTCGCCGAGAGGCGGCCGGAGAGGCCGAGAGGGACGGAGCAACACGAAGAAAGGGGAATGTTGTCGGTTTGTCCTTTTTCTTTGTATTGCTTCGTCCCTCTCGGTCTCCTGTGCATGTGGAGGGCCCACAAAATCGATAATGCGGATGTAGAACTGCTGCGTGCTAATTCACTCTAGTTACTGAGAAAAATATTCTGCGGTAAAAAAAATTTTTGAACAAGTGCAGTAAAACTTGTGAAGAAAGTTTTATTTTCGGCAGGCTTTATAATATTGTAGTTCGTACAAAAAAAATACCTCCTGCCGGAAGCCGGAACACAATCTTTGCAACAATGTTAAGATATTGTATGGCGTCACACTTAGATAATATTGTGGTTGTATGCAGCTGGCCAGGCGGGCTTGAAAGAGCCCTACCAAACCTAGTTCAAAATGAACCCCCCCTCCTGGGAATCGAAACCAGGTCTGACAGGTGCAGTACCGGCGTTAAGGGGGGCGAGCACGGGCGACCGCCCTGGGCGTCGGATTTAGAGGTACGAGTATATCCGCAGCCGCAGGTGTCCCTTTATACACACACGCTCATTGAGCGAGTTTGACTAAAAAATCGCGCTGCGCGGCCATTTTTTTCCATAAACAAGCGAGATTACAAGATTTGAAGGTAAAACTGACTAAAAATCGCGGTGCGCGGCGGTCTTTTTACTGTAATAAGCAAAATTAGAAGGTTAGCAGATGAAACTGACTAAAAATTCGCGCTGCGCGGCCATTTTTTGACTAGCAGGCAAAATTGAAAATCCTGGAATCGCAGATAGGGGGCGCCCCGTAGAAATGTCGCCCAGGGGCGCTGGTAGTGCTAAAACCGGCACTGGATAGGTGGGCGAACAACACCACCACAGAGGCGGTGGTTTAGCTTGCCCTTATTTATTCCTTACCTGAAAAATGCTTTTTAGTTTCTTTGTGCAAGTTGGAAATGGCTAATCGGGCGGCCAAAATCGCGTAGTCTGGGTGATCAGTGGTCATTGTTGCGGCGGTCTCTGCTGCTAAGTTGTCTAATTCAACAGTAGTTACACCTGAGTATATTCCACTTATTACTTTTAGAGTTATGGATACCTGTAAAAAAATACAATAATGGGTAAGTTTTAATTAAGCTGTGACTTTAATGCACTTTCAATTACTTAATTAATAAGATCTGTCTCCTAAATAGCAGATCTGTTGACAAAATCAAATCTGAAATCACCTATTGATAGTAAATAGGTACTACAAAAATGTCGTTTCTGGCGCTTCGTCGGCCGCTGCCGTGGTACCATAGGCAACAGCGTCGCTTAACCAATGCTCAGGTTAAAATCGCTTGCACGCCGCGCCGTCACTACATACGTTTAGTTCGTGCAAGGGCGATACGCGCGCACGCGAATTTTGTTGCTAACTGGTTAAGCGACGCTGTTGCCCATAGAACGCAAGCGCGCTCGGCTCGCGTGTTTTTGGTCGCAGTTCTAACCTTACCTGAGGGTCTAGTACGAGTTGTGTTTCTCACCTCACTTTGCGAATAGTATCGAGTGAAAGAGAGGATATCATGCGAGTGAGTGAACGAGTGAAAGAGAGATGACGATAGTTTACTATTCGCAAAGTGAAGTGAGAAGAACAAAAATCAACTCGTACTAGGCCCTCTGACATAATAAAACAGATTAAGGGAACGTACCCATACTACGTGACCCATTTTTTACAATTTTTGACCCCGCTCCCCCCCCCCTTCGTGACCAACCGTAGTATATGCCAAGACCCCCCTACTCCCCCCTGGTTTTCACGTAGTATTTCATAGATAATGGTTTTACATCATTTTTAACAGAAAAGCTGCTAATTTTTGTCTTTTTATTAGTAAGGCGCTTGCCACGTAATTCCAAGAGTTTGTACTATAATTTTACATACAATTACAAGTGAAAAAATGTATCAAGAAAAAAAATTTCGCGGCGTGCCATATTTGAATACAGCATGAAAAAAAAAGAACCAGGGGGCTAATTGTCTAATTTAAAAATCTATCGCAATCGCTTTCATTTGACAGATAAATGTGAGACATTGCTGCATTTCTTTGGTTAGTTTTTATTTGTGCCAAAGAGAAGCATCAATGTGTTTCATCCTGAAAGCGATTGCGACAGTTTTTGAAATTAGACAATAGAAAGGCAGATTTCCTTTGAGAATATTGACTACGTGACAGACAAACTCTCCACGCAGACGAAGTCGCGGGCAGCCGCTAGTTATAAATAAAAAGAAATAACTTACAGGATCTACAAAATCCATGTTTAGTCCATAGCAAAGTTTCTTGATTCGTGATGTTATTTTGTCAATATGGACCTCTTCCATTCTCCCTCCTGCACAAAATAAACAGAACTTAGTTTTCCAAAGGATGTATCAATGACCTACGTCTAGCTAGACCCAGCTCCATGTTACAAAAATAATTTTCATATTCAATATCAGTAAATCTCTTATCAATATTCCATACCAAGTTCATACCCTATCATCATTTTGCTGGATGTCTCATAATTAGAAATAATTGCATAATAATATACTACCAGCAGATATGTACATATAATAATATCCCCACTCTTGACAAGTGAAAATGCATCAACGGCCTAATTAATAAACTATGAGTAAGATTAATTACACCTTGTTTAACCAAAAATATTGCTGAGCAATATTACTCCTTACTTTTGATATCTCAGACCTTCATATTCCTAAACAAACTTATGGTTACACTAGGTCAGGGATGGCGAACCTATAAGTATCAACATGCCATTTTTCTAAATAAATGCTTAATAAGGTCATATTATATGTGCCATCAAATAATGTCGACTTTGTGATTATTGGGAAACCCAAACATTCCGTAGCGTAGGGATCAGTCGCGTCGCATTGCTCGTCATAATACCTATTTCACACTTTTTTTTCATAATTCTTTTTTTTTTTTTTTTTATTCTTTTTTTATTTAGGGGCTTTTAACACTTAAAGGTCATGTCAGCCCCATCATAACCTTATCTAAAACTACTTATCCTATGACCCTATTTATGACACTATTTAGGGCGAAAACATATACAATTCTAGCCTCATCGCTGGTGGGAGCCGACAGAATGCCATGGAACATGCTTACATTTTTTGCATTTAAGTTAAGTTCTGTCATCACCTCTCGTCTCATATTTTCGTTTTGGACACACTCCACCAGCAAATGGTGAACGTCTTCAATTGCACCGCAGATGTTACAATTTGGCGGTTCTGACTTCCTCATTAAAAATGCAAATTTGTTAAGTGGAATGTGTCCAGATCGAATCCTTAAGGCTATTTTAACGAGTTGCCTAGTTAAATTAGCTCCTGCAAACCAGGGAATGCGAGGGGGTTCACATTGCAACGTTTTGTACCATATTCCCTTTTCTTGCGAACGTAAATCGAAGTATTCTTTCCATTTGTTATAGACTCTATTTTTAACTTTATTTAAAATTTCTGTGTAATGGATTCTAACATATATTTCATGACCATCGATAGATCCTTTTTTAGCTAACATGTCAACCCTCTCGTTTCCTGCTAGACCTACATGGGACGGGATCCACTGTAATCTAAATATACGGCCTTCTTTGGATAGTTTATAAATTTTTTGCATTACAGAATATGCTATCGGTGTACCTCTGCTTGTTCCAGAGGCACATCGAGCAATATGCTGCAATGCACTCTTACTGTCCGAAAGTATCACAAATCTGTTAAATCCCATCGCGTGAGCGTATGATAGGGCCTCTGAAATTGCAAGGATTTCTGCAGTCATAATGCAGACATTGGGTGTTATTTTGAGACATTCACTGGTATTATTCTTATCGACATGGTAGGCAGCCCCCACATAATAATGTTTTTCGATTTTTCGATCCATCAGTAAAGATTTTGTGCCAGTCTTTGTATTTAGCATCTAATTCTTCAATTAAGTTATATTTTGTTGAATTTATTTCGTAGAGTTTTTTAGGATGCTTAATACAATCTAAATCTGTACTGATTGTATTTTTTACATCAATATTGGAAACCCATGTGTCTAGGTTAAACATTTGTAAAATACTGCTGGAATGTATCTCTTCGTGTTTATATTCATTATCGCCTATCTTTCGCCAGTAAGTTTTTTGCAAGTTATTATTTAGTTGAACAAGTAGTTTATTTGTGTTATTATTTGACGATGAGAGACTCTTCAAGCAGTATTTAGAGGCAAGAAAATACCTTCTTAAAAATAATGGCGGTACACACATTTCATTCTCCATAACATGTAGGGGCGTGGTTCTAATGAACCCTCCACTGACCCTTAATGCTTGATTTTGTATTTTATCTAACTTATATAAATGAGTCTTAGGAGCATTATCATACAAAAGGCATCCATAGTCAAGCCTACTTCTTAATAACGAAATGTATGTCCATCAGCCATTTTTTATGTCCTCACTGCTGGGGCTCAGGCCTTCCTTATGGGTGGATAAGGAGGACGGGCCATAACCCACCACGCGGGCCCAATGCGGATTGGTGGGTGTTAACGACTGCAAATGCAGCCGGGACCAACGGCTTAACGTGCCTTCCGAAGCACGGAGGAGCTCGAGATAATAAATTTTTGGTCACCTATCCCATGACCGACCCTTGCGAACGTTGCTTAACTTCCGCAATCGCTGGGCCAGGCGCTCAACCACTGCGCCATCGAGCTCCTCACGAAATGTATAGTTTACGCAAATGTTCAGGATGCACTCCCCATGACGGTCCAGCTAAGATTTTTAACATATTTAACATTTTAGTAACTTGTTCGGCAGTCTCATTGATGTGTTTTTTCCAATTTAGGGATTTGTCCAGCCACATACCTAGGTATTTTATATTTTCTTCTATCACCAAGGGTGTTGCATTTACTGAAACATGGATTTCTGTATCTACACGGCTTCTGGTAAAGACACATATTTTAGTTTTAGATGTAGAAATCTGTAAACCCATTTCCTGAAATAGAACTATTAGCTTATTAAGTGCTTCCTGAACATTTACTGTGCTACGATTTAGTTTTTTACATTGTGAATAGATAACAAAGTCATCCGCGTATTGATGCATGAATACATTTGTAATCGCTCTATGGATTCCATGGGTTACTATGTTAAAAAGTAAGGGAGATAAAGGGTCTCCTTGAGCCAGACCTTTCCCAGTCCAACGTGTGACTTCATTATTTGTACAATCAATCTTTATGTATCGTTCGCTTAAAAAGTACCATAAGTAGTTACATATCTTTGCACCAACCATTACATCTTCAAGGGTGGATATTACTCGTTCAATAAGTACATCATTATATGCGTTTTCTATGTCCAGAAAACATGCTAACGTAGGAATTTTATCAGAGAGTCCAATCTGAATGTGTGCTATTACCCGTACCAAACAATCTATACTAGATTGAGCCCTTCTAAAACCTGCTGTGTTTTGAGACAAAATATTAGTTCGTTCTACCTGCCATTCAATTCTTTTGGCTAGCATAATGTGAAATATTTTACATAGACATGATATTAACGATATTGGTCTCAGTTTCACCATATTATTATAGTTGCTATTAAGTTTTGGAATCGCTACTACTTTAATCTCACGCCATTGTCTTGGTATGATAGATGTTTGGTAAACTAGGTTATAGATTTTGAGTAAATATATTTTTCCAGAGTGAGGCAAGTTGTAAATCATAGAATAGGTGATTTCATCAGTTCCAGGGGCAGTATCCTTTTTCTTTAAGATATTATATAATTCTTGTAGCTCAAAATCTTGTTCCAATTCAGAGTTTGTTTTATAGATGGGTGGTTTTGGGGGTGAAGCTGAATCCGGAGTAAGACTATGTAATAATTGCAATTTTTTTTCGTCTGTTACACTAAATTGCTGTTTTCGCACTCCTTTTATCCAGCCCATTTTATTCCATAGCTCTGATGTAGAACAGGTTTGATCCAAAGAATTACAAAATGTACGCCAACCGTGACTTTTAGCATTGTGAGTAATTTTTTTAGCTTCGTCTAAATTATGTTCAAATTTAGTTAAATTTTGAGGAGTTGGATTACGCCTGAATTCTTTTAAGGAAAGACGTCTTTTTGCTATAGCTTCAGATAAGGTAGGGTTCCAATATGGCTTAGGTTTAAATTTTTGGCTAGGATTTAAACATACTCTCACTCTGGGAATATATTTTTCCGCCGCTTTATTAATGCAATCCATAAAAAAATCATATGACATCTGAACATTATTTTCCCAGAAAATATTAGATTGACTCAATGACATATCTATATCTTTTCTAAATTTTTCCCAATCAGCCATTTTATAGTTTCTTTTAGCTAATAGTTGTACCTTATCGTTGTATTTATAACTAATTTTACATATTAAATGATCGCTGCCTAGGTTTTCATTAGTTGCTTTCCAATGACAGTTTATTGCTAAATCTGTTGAGACAAAACAGACATCAGGGGCAGATTCTTGTAACTTTTGATTCACTAGTTTGATTCTTGTAGGAGATCCATCATTTAAAGACATATAATTACATTCAGAGGAGGATTCATATAATTTTCTGCCTCTGGTGTCAGTGTTGCGCCACCAGTTGGTGTGATGACCATTAAAGTCGCCACAGATTAATGAAGAGTCACTTACAATAGAAAACAGGCTATCCCAGTCCTCTTGTGATGTCGCCACGTTGGATGGGCAGTATACAGACATTACATTTTTTAAACACTTACAGTTCAAGATCTTCACATGTATAATTTCTATTCCGGGATTGTTGCATCTTGTCTCGCAGAGCTGTACCTTAATTGATTTGTGGACTAATATGGCTACACCTCCGTAAGAGTCTATACGGTCTTTCCTGAAGATACTGTATCCGTTTATGTTAATTGCATCGTCGCAGTCAAGCCAGGTTTCGCTTAGGATAGCTATGTGGATCTTTTCCTGAGTTAATACGGTTTCCAGTTGTGTCCGTTTTGGCTTCAGGCTTTGACAGTTCCAATGGATGATATTTACCAAAAATGATCTCTCCCCATTCCCATTGTGTGTAGCGCGGTTATTTGAGTTACAACTATCCATTGTTTGGGTTAATAATCATATCAATCAACTCAGCTCCCGGTAGGTATTTACAAATTAAGTTTCTGACTTCTTCTAAAACAGCTTTCAGACATAGGCATATTTTCTCTTCTAGTTTTTTGTTAGACATAATGATGTTTTTCAACTTCAGAAGGAATATCTTCCATTCAAAACCTTTTTTCTTTGAATATCTTACATTATGTTCCTCTTCTTCCATTTTATTGTCATCATTGCGTTCTATAGGTGATGAGTTTGAGCAATCCTGAAGTTCGTCAAGGAAGGTGTACTGTTCATCACTTGCCTTTTTTGATCTGTTCTGCGAACTTTTCTGTTTATTTATCTTCATTTTTATTTGTACCTCTTGGTTATCTTCAGTATCTTCATTATCGTTGGTTTCTTGGTGAATTATTGCTTCAGTTAGCACGGCTTCGCTATATGTTTTCTTTGTAGTATATTGTCTGTCTCTCGCTACAGATACATCTGTATCATACTGTTGGATTAAACTTTTTCTTTCTTCTAACTGTTTTTTGTCTTTTAAATATGTTTCTAAATGGCATATTATTTTGACTCATTATTTGTCTTATGGATTTTTCTTTTAAAAATGAGGGGCATGTCTTATCCAGAGCCATGTGTGGTCCATTGCAATTTAGGCACTTAAAGGAGACAGTGTTACAATTATTGTGTTCTCCACCACATTTAGGACATAGTGCTTTTTTAATTGGACAATACCGTAGAGTGTGGCCGAACTTCCAGCACCCCGAGCACTGTGTGACCGGAAAAACATTCTTTTCGACTTTAATACCACAACCGTAGATATATACAAATTCGGGAATTGTAGAACTCTGAAAACATATCCGAATACTTTCACTATTGGTCCATTTCCCGTCTGGATTGAGTTTTTTTAATCTCCGTATGGCTGAAATTTCTGTTTCAGAACTCAAAGCTTCCAGTATTTCTTCGTCTGACGTTTCCAACTCAATTCCTCTTATAATTCCGTATGTAAATGTAGTTTCGTATGTCATTTGACATTTGTAATCCAAATCTTTAAATTTCTTATTCTTTATTAATTTATCTGCTTGTTCTTTATTTTCAAATTCAATCAAAATTTTATAGGTATTTTTGTATTTAATCTTCACAATACCTGATATTTGTTCGGATCTCAAAAGTCTGGCCATTGCCATTTGTTTCGGCAAAGGTTGAAGACTGGTCACACTAACTTCATTTTTTTTATTGTTGTTATCAGGGCTCAAAAACGGCGAAGCACTACGTATAAGTATTTTTTTTGGCCTTCTCCGTGTAACTGTCGTAAATTCTTCTCCACTTTCTTCACTTCTTTCATCGGGAAATTTCCTTTTTTCTGGCAAAATATTTTCACACAAAGGAAGTTTTTGCAGCCTATCTATCTCCTTTAATTCCTTTTCAATTTGTTCTATCACTTCAGAATCACTTTTATAGTTATTTTCAAAGTTATCATCATCACTAATAGGATCAGACATTTTCGTATAGAAAAATAAAAAAAATGTGGGTAGGTAGTCTTATGAGGCTACGTCGCGATATTACGTCCGTACACCCGACTGTACCGCGAGCCGTCTCACGCGCGACTGTCATAATTCATAATGAATTATCAGTGACGTGCCCAAAATATTGTGTCACGTGCCATTGGTTCGCCATCCCTGCACTAGGTGTACTCTTCGTGTATTAATGTGGGGGGGGGGGGGGGGGGGCAGGTGTATCAGTCTCTGTGTAATGCATGGCCAATGTTTTTTAAATATAGTACATGAATGGAACCTTTTTAGAAAAACTATCATCAACGATCATAGCCTTCTTTAATTGCAAGCCGTGAACATAAGTTTGGCAACGTCTGTTACTGTCAGTTCGTGGTCATGTCGTCGGCCAGTCTCCATACTAAATGTATGGGAATATTTCAATTTTAAAAGGTCGATATTTTATTTCGTAGTAATTGTGTGAGGTTTAAAATATGAAAATAATTTAGTTCTTTTATTGAAATGCTTTGTATATTAAACAATAAGAAAATTTTCAATGTTAACCAGGAAAAAATGGCTGTCAAAGATGTCATCTTTTTTGTTGCTTTTCTTCAGCAGGGAGTTGATTAACACGCCCTCTAGCAATAAATGATATATCATTAGAAAGGTCTTTTAAAGACAAATATTTGCTGTTGATATACTTTATATCAATTGTTAATACTTTTGGAGTTAAAGGTTATTAAAGTATAAAAGTGGTTTATTGTCTATGGGAGTTGATCTACCACACCTATAGAAATGAATGATATATCATAAGAAGGGTTTTTATATGACAAATATTTGCTGCAAACATACTTTCTATTAATTGTTAGAATTTTCGAAGTTTTAGGTCATTAATGTTTAAAAAAATGGTCAAGTTTAGAGCGTTATAACTCTCAAAGTTCTAATAGTTGACGTTTATAGTAATACAATAAAGTGTTTCAAATTTAAATACCTTTCCAATGATGTAAGATTTGTTGCTAGAGGAGGCTTAGATCAAAATGCTCATCGTACTAAAGGACCCCCGAAAAGTTCAAATAATTTGACTCAAACCTTATGTTCTAATAAATAAATAATAATAATAAATATAAAACTTTATTGAAATAACCTTACATCACAATTTACAACTAGTTTAAACATAGATAATATAGGAAAAACAAATAATAAATAATTTTTCAAATAATTTTATACTATGTGCTTGACCACATGCGATGTTGCCGTTCTGCTCAACTTCAGGGCTTGGAAGATATAGAAGGCTATGTCAACGATACATACATTCTGATGGTACGGTCGAGTCCATTAATTTGTTGGCACTTTAACAGTTCTCATGCCTTTGTAATAAAGTCAATATCCTGTCAAACGTGCCAACATATTAATGGACTTGATTGTACCATACTTTTTCAGAAGAAATAAACTATCTTGTACCTAAGCCTTAATCCCATAAACACCTAGCTAGGGGCCTTGAGACTTAAATGCAGTGTAGGTACATAAGAAGTTGGGGATTGTGAAAATTACTCACCTCTTTTCAGGACATATAACCTGTTCGTTTTGCCAACCATGTTAACGAAAGCTTGATGTAGCCAAAGATATTACTTGGGAGGAATCAAAACAGAAACAGCTGTAGCTTTTCGTATAATAAACGTCTGCAAATAGGAGATTAATAAATTGAGAAAAACCGCTTGCTTGCACTGCAAGTTGCGTTGACAAATTGATTGACATCGAAAAACGCGGGAACGGGAAAAGCAAAGTAAGGCTGCGTTCCGTCGCTTTGGGTGTAGTTTGCGTTTTTTGCGTTAAACGTAGTGATTATGTTCTCTTTGGTTGTTTGGTTAAAATTTAACCATAATGGGGAGGAAAAGCGCAATTTTATCCCGATAGGTGGCGTCTTGTCTTTGGTACCCGGCCGCCTCAAAGAAAGTGTCAAAACATATGGGAATCTCTTGGAGTATTGCACTTTTTAATTTTATACTATGAAAATTCCGCAATGTTGTGCATGTAACTGTTAAAATATTGGAGTTCATCGATTTCCCAGTAACAAAAAAAATATTGGGCAAAAAAAATATTTAAAAAGATGCTATTCCCTCGATTTTATCCTTTACTGAGCCTGAGAAACATTATAAATCAAATGAAGCTTCGCCAAAATAAAACAATATTTGAATTATAACAGCTTTGTTCTTTAATATTTCAACCTCAACAGTTTCTAACATATTTATAACTTGGATGAATTTGATAGGTATATCAAATATGGAATAAGCCCAATATTGGGGCCAAACAGAGAATTATTCTAATTTTATATGCCAAAATCATTCAAGAAACTTAGAATAATAAAAGAAATATGATAAAACGTTTCGTGTAATTTTGGATGGTACAGAAATTCCAGTACAGAAACCTGAAATTACTATTGCACAGCAGGCATCATGAAGCAACTATAAACACGGAAATTCACACTCAGTTGCAATGTTAAAATTTAAATCATATGCTTCTAATCTGAAATAAAAAGATTGTATGCGTAACCCATTGAAATGTATGTATAGAATCGACCTCGCAGCCCCGATTTTTGCTCCACGCGTTGAGGTCAATTGACCTCAACTCATTTAGTCACTCGCCAACGCTCACCGCGAACGCACGGTGTAATTGTGCCGATAAAAATGCCGACCTGTGTGTTGAAGACGTGCAAAAATCGTGCCACTACGAAGCAAAAAAAATTGTGTAGTGACTTATCATCGGTAAGTAAACAAAACATCAACATAAACCAACCAAAACTAATTTTTATACATTATTTCTACTGAGCCGACATTTTGTATGAAAATCATAGATTATGAAAAGTGAACTATACAGATTGTATACGTAGGTACTAAACTAGGATAGGTGAACTAATAGCACAGTTTTACAATATAAGTATATTATTATATTCCGTTAAGAACTGCCTATGATGTAGGACAACACCGCCGCGCGCCGCCACAGTGTAGGTACTTAACTTACGCTGTCAGGCGAAAAATATGTCCAGGGGCTTGTCAAAAAAGAAAAATTAATTAAAAGTGATTATTAATCTTAAATCCCTACTGTATTTTGTTGTCGAGGCACATCCGTGCACAGAACAACTGTGCTCCATTGCCGCAATTACTCATCCCGCTCGAGTGGCAAGGCAAATAGTGAGTTCGAATGTGTACCTACGTTACCCCTAGCACGAATATCTATCTTGAAAAAAAAACGCGCGTAAAAGTGCTCAATAGAGTAATTGTCTATGAGAAAGGAGAGTGGGAAAATTTGTATAGGAAGTGGTCCATGAACCAATAGCGACACTGTTGTTGTATTTATGTAGGGATACCTCAACTACACCCTTATGCAAAGCGGCATCAAAATCTGACTCGGTAGTTTAGAGAAAAAAAAATCAACACAATATGTTTTTGTTACATTTTTAATTTGACTATTTTAGACTGTATTATACCTACATCAGTTTTGGCATCGTCGATACTCGATAGTATAGTGGTTAATGTGTTTTCTCTTAACATATATTTTATATTTTTAATATATTTATGGGTCCAGCTGAAAACCAGCGATGTGGAATAGACTCCACAACACAAGGTGAGCCTGGTCAGACCTTTCGGTCGTCTAATTCTAATTTTTAAGATCTGTATTGTATTGAAATCGCCAAATAAATGCTTACTTTACTTTACTAATGCGGTTGACTACCATTTGGATAGGCGCTGTGCCGGCCGGTTCGATCCCCAGTACGTTTCAAGTGTTTTTGAATTATAGAATTAATTAGTACGTTTGTATTAGTACGTAAAAAATCTATTCGACGACATCAAATACGGGTACTAAATGCCCATATTGCCCATCCTCCTTTTTCGAGTAAGTATTCACATGAAATTATTCACCAATCACCTAATTAAATTGCGTTCTTATTAAATTTTATGCAATTTTATTAAACAAGTAGGTATATCCTAATCATTATTATTATTATTACAATGGATACATGGAATAATATTTTTCCATGTTTCCTTCCATATAGTACCTTATATTTTCCTAATAAAAAATCTATTCGACGACACCAAATAATTGTTTTGAGTGCGGATACTCAATGCCCATCCTCCTTTTTTTATTTTTCAAGTAAGTATTAACATGTACCTATTACCTAATTAAATTGCGTTCTTACAATAATTTTATGCAATATTATTAAACAAGTAGGTATATCCTAATCATTATGAAGAATGTGTCGCATCTGTGTGCATGCTACTTTTTCTTTGACAACTCACGCTCGCGCTGTCCATGCGTAGCCGCCATCTTTGCAATCGCTGCGACAATTTGTGCCATAGATCTGTCCATTCTAGTTTACATACAGTTCAATGGCGTAACCGCAGCAAAATGTTGCGTCTTAGAGAAATGAGAGTATTACAGATAATTAGTTCATAGTAAGGTGCAATTTGTTTAAGTATAGCAAAATGTGTGCAAGTTGTACTTTCGAAGTTATTCGAGAAAAACTGATTTTGCTGGGGTAACGTTACCCCAGCAAAATGTTTTTTAAAAAAGGCGTTTAGCCTGGAACCAAGTACATCAAAAGATAGCTTTTGACGAGTTGTTAATGAATACCAATAGCAAAATCTGTGCATCTTATAGTTTTTGAGATATTCAAGATTTTGCTGCGGTAACGTTTAGGGATTTCCCATATCTCAAAAACTGTTTGTCGCAGAAGTTTGAAAAAAATACCAGTTATAGGCCTTAATTTGTTTAAATTTGTTTAAATATAAGTATTTCGATTCATCAACAGATATCGATATAATTAATTGTTTTTTAAAAACTGGAAAAAATCGATTTACTCCTAAACTAGTACATTTGAAAACAAATAAAAACAATTACATATACCTATGATCTACCCCTTTAAGGTGTACAAATCTGGATTAACAAACTTTACGCGATATGAAGATATAAAGAGATTTCATCAAACAAGCTACTTATCAATTTTCTACTTTGGCGATCGAATACGCAGCTCCCTATGAATACAAAACGATAGACTATAGTGAACACATTAGTGTATTTTGTTAACAAACATTCCTGAAAGTTTCAGCTTTAAATTTCTGATGGATTAAAAATTATTCAAAAACCAAGAAAGTGCCAGCAATTCTCCTATAAACCGACTAAATTACGGAGGTTACGAAAAAGCGATCGCGCCATACTTGAGCGTAACCATCTGAAAAAAATAGTATAATAGTCATTTTTAGGTGGTACAGTCGCGTATAAAAAGATTTTGTTTCTTTGTTTGTTTGCCCACTTTAGCAAACTATTTAATACTAGCTTACCGATAAGATAGAAACTTGAAACTTTGAACATAGGTCCAGCACTGGAATACAATGCAATATTATTGTGTCAATGACTAATTTTTAGGGTTCCGTACTCAAAGGGTAAAACGGGACCCTATTACTAAGCCTCCGCTGTCCGTCTGTCTGTCTGTCTGTCACCAGGCTGTATCTCATGAACCGTGATAGCTAGATAGTTGACATTTTCACAGATGATGTATTTCTGTTGCCGCTATAACAACAAATATTTAATTTACCTTATTTTATATTATAAAGTCCTTAATTCCGACCGATATTTCAATATTTCATTTAGTGCGAAAGTCCTAAGTCCACAATATTTTCTAAGAAATCCACCAAATATGTAACCAAAGTGTCTAAGTCCTTAAAATACGGGTCAAAAAGGACTAAGTCCAAGAGTTTGGGACCTGAATCCGGTTGATTAATGTTGATTTTATTAAAAAGTATTATAATAATATGTTATGTTTGTGTGTTAAATAAAAGGTGAAGTTTGATTTTCCTCAATAACCTACCTACATCTCTGAAATCGCAAATAAAATCAGCTGTAACGTACAAAAATTAATGACGGAAATATAAAAATGTAAAGAACTGCTGATTATTTTTTCGCGATTTCAGAGTTGGTCCCATAGTAAAAGTTGTTCAGTTTGATGGTCCCTATTTACCATATTCGGCTTTATAAGGCTTTTACCAAACACCTTGTAGAAAAATTTCAGTGATTTTTTTCTGTTTAAATTTGGTTTATAGAGAAACTCAGTTTTTGAACTAAGGGAGTTCTGCATCTGGGCATGCTCTACACGTTGGTGATATCAGATGAAAAAGTACGGACTTCTGCATCTGGGTCCTTCATTAATAGAAAAAGGGGGAGGGAACTACATAGTGACAAGACAAAAGAGAAAGAAATGCGAAAATCTCGTGTTGGATGCCGTGACGTGACGTGTGATAAATTTTTAATTAACAAAAAACAATGAATGCCAAAATCTTAAATTTAAGATTTTTTTATTATTTTTTATTTTACAAAAGTACTCGTTCAACGCATTCATCAATTAACTAATACTATTAGATAGGTTGAACCACGTTTCTTTTTAGTTCTGGTCTAAAAATCTGGTAGTAATTAGGTAAGTATTGCTAATAACGAATGTAGTCGAAAAAAGCTAAAGTAATAATATAACCTCTACATTCATAAAACAATTTAGATTTCGGCTACATGGGTATTTTTCTACTTCACTGTACTATATATCGGTTATTAGGTTGCTAATTTCAGAAGGACGTCCGCAAGTATGGTGCGATCGCTTTTTCGTAACCTCCGTAATTTAGTCGGTTTATAGGAGAATTGTTGGCACTTTCTTGGTTTTTGAATAATTTTTAATCCATCAGAGATTTAAAGCTGAAACTTTCAGGGATGTTTTTTAACAAAATACACTAATGTGTTCACTATAGTCTATCGTTTTTTATTCATAGGGAGCTGCGTATTCGATCGCCAAAGTAAAAAAATGATAAGTAGCTTGAAATTTGATGAAATCTCTTTATATCTTCATATCGCGTAAAGTTTGTTAATCCAGATTTGTACACCTTAAAGGGGTAGATCATAGGTATATGTAATTGTTTTTTATTTGTTTTCAAATGTACTAGTTTAGGAGTAAATCGATTTTTTCCAGTTTTTAAAAAACAATTAATTAAATCGATATCTGTTGATGAATCGAAATACTTATATTTAAACAAATTTAAACAAATTAAGGCCTATAACTGGTATTTTTTTTCAAACTTCTGCGACAAACAGTTTTTGAGATATGGGAAATCCCTAAACGTTACCGCAGCAAAATCTTGAATATCTCAAAAACTATAAGATGCACAGATTTTGCTATTGGTATTCATTAACAACTCGTCAAAAGCTATCTTTTGATGTACTTGGTTCCAGGCTAAACGCCTTTTTTAAAAAACATTTTGCTGGGGTAACGTTACCCCAGCAAAATCAGTTTTTCTCGAATAACTTCGAAAGTACAACTTGCACACATTTTGCTATACTTAAACAAATTGCACCTTACTATGAACTAATTATCTGTAATACTCTCATTTCTCTAAGACGCAACATTTTGCTGCGGTTACGCATACAAAAAGATTACTTGTAAATCTTACACGAAATTTAAAGAAATGTAATGCTTGTTAGCAATTTTTTGTAAGTTGCTATAAACTTTCTAGCCTGCTGTTTTGGCTTTTCTTTTCGGTAATTCTTCTTTTATCTGAGCTAAAGTTAGCATGGAATACATTTATTGTCCGCAAAACCGAAAAATATATAATCTAAGAAAGTAAAACCATGTCATACACAGTCAAGACAATATAAGCTCAAACTGACAAAGGGTCCAAAGACCGAAGCGCCATCTGTAATTCACTTTTCCTTCGCCTCCCCATTTAAACTTTCATTTGAACTTAATCTAATAAAATCTGTTTTTTGACAAAAACATCAAAATACAAAATAATGTCAAAATGACAATGAAATTATTTTGTAATGGCGGGTCCATAGCGAAGTTTTTTCGAAAACATTCAACAAAAACATACACAAAACTTTGCTTTTGAATCATGTTTCTACAGTCTACACACGCTGAAAACTTCAATGTTCAGTGTTGCCAATTTAGCATTTTATGTAAGCACTAGAAAAAAACGTCGCTTTCAAGTTAGACCCTATTTACAGTTCGAATCACGAAAGATGACCACAAATGGCGCCCATCTTCGCGTCATAACTCATGAAGAAAAGACTTTAGACAAAATAATATTTCATATTCCTATAGATAAATCGATATATTTTAAATATATGAAATATTATTTTGTCTAAAGTCTTATCTTCAGAGTTATGACGTGAAGATGGGCGCCATTTGTGGTCATCTTTCGTGATTCCAACTATACAATTGCAAAATTTTAACATTTATCAAGAAGACAAACTGAGGCGAATTCCGCGCGAAATCCGCGACGCGATTCGCTCGCGCCGATTGCGTCAGCTAACTTGTATGGTGGTGTTCACACTGGCGCGAATAGTCGCACGCACGAGTTGCAGCGAAAACGCGAATCGCGAGCGAATCGCGCGACAGGGTTGCGTTCAGAGGGCCTAGTACGAGTTGGTTTTTTGTTCTCACTTCACTTTGCGAATAGTTAACTATCGTTTTCTCTCTTTCACTCGTTCACTCACTCGCATGATTTCCTCTCTTTCACTCGATACTATTCGCAAAGTGAGGTGAGAAACACAACTCGTATAGTGCGAATCACGAAAGATGACCACAAATGGCGCCCATCTTCGCATCATAACTCATGAAAAAAGACTCAAGATAGAATAATATTTCATTTATATATAGATATAATAATTTTATCGAAATATATAAAATATTATTTTGTCTGTAGGTCTTTTCTTTTATGAGTTATGATGCGAAGATGGGCGCCGTTTGTGGTCATCTTTCGTGATCCGAACTATACTAGGCCCTCTGAGGGCCATCATCTGAATCCAACATCATCCAACATCTGAATCGTACCGATTTAATTCGATTTCGTGTATCGTATCGTATTATTATAAAAATAATTAAAAGGCACAGAAATGTTTATTAATTTTTTAAATAAAATGATAATTAATTTTTACTGAAGTATTTATTTCTTAACAAAAAATAAAGTTTATATAATAAATTCTGAATAAATATCATTGAAATACTTCAAAAACAATAACTTTGACAGTCGCCTAGCCATACGGCGTTCGGTTAAAATATCTGAAGAAAGAAAAAATAGACATCTGAAAGGACTATTGCAATTTTCATCAGATACTTTAATTCTTAACAGCTTAAATCGTAACTCTAAAAATAATTTCAACAAAAATACGTACCAAGATAGGTAATTTATACGAAGTATCTAAGAAAACTTTGTTGTAAAATGCTAGTGTTGGCAAATACAAAGTCTTTATCATCGTTTTACAAAAGTATAGGTTTCATACGGTCTGATAGGGTTTTTTTTTCATATGATTTTCTGGGGCCCTACCGCTTAACTCAAAGCGATAGCTATGCTCTATCTATCCTTGTCATATCATAACACGATGTCAAGGGGGCCTACTCAAATGGCAAACGTTATAAGCGTTTCTATATTCTACATGTTTCTTCGACTCGGCGAAAGCGATATTATTTTGGTACTCAACCCGTCACTCCGCATTCAATCTTCAAACGCTTGTATCACAGAGTAACTAGAACTAGAGAGTACCTCAAAGAGTCCACTAGCGCCTCTGGAAATCGATGCGGAACTACTGACACGAAATTATAATAGCTGAAAATGTATTTTTTGTTTCTTATTATATATTTATTTTAGTTTTTTGTAATATCTTTATTTATAACAAAATAGAAAATATTAATGAAAAAGAACAAATCAAAACAAAGAAAATACAAAAACAACTATGATTTGGCTCGGTATTCGTACAACGGTATAAATGTTGTAGCACGGTAAATATCTATTAATATTGTAACTAGGGTTGCCACCTTTTTTGAACTAATAAAGTATATTGATTGCTAAAGCTAGTAAAAAGTACGTTGTATGGAAATAAAGTAATATTTATTTTTACCTTTAAAACATACTTTTTATTACTTTTGGCAATATTTAAACAAATCTTGTGAAATAAAGTATTTTCACGTACCTACTTTATTTTCCTCATAAAGTAGAGAGTACAATAACCCCGAAATAAAGTACAGGTGGCAACCTTAAATTGAGACCTTTTTGTCGCACGATACACCCGTCTACAGTATTTTAATTTCAGCTAAGTACCTACTTTCGTATCTTTCTAGTTTTGTAATTGCGTATAACCTGCGTAATATTTTAGAATCCATAATATTATAGGGAAAATGAAATAGGTAGGTACCTAGGTTAACAAAACTAACAGTAAAAACAAAAAACTGAAAAAGCTAAATACCTACATATTAAAGAGAGAAACAAATTATTTTCAAATCCTTCTGGCCGTAGTTAGTAGGCAATACCTATAGTAAAAAAAAAATTTTTAATAAAAGTATACTTAATCTTATTTTTTGGACTCCGGGTATTTAAACATGTCATCTCTGGAGTAATAAAATAATAAATATAATACAAACAGCACAATCTGCAATTTACCATAGTAAGTAAGTACTTGTATTTCAAACAATAATTAGTTCGTAGGTATATTACGTTCGTCACTGCGGCGCATTCGCGACTGTTCGTGTACCGAGTATTGTTGAAGTTGGAATACTGATAGATACAGTCAGTAGCACGAATCATGAAATTGGGTGGGGATTGCGCGGAACGCGTATTCTGGGTATGCGTTGCGGTGAGGGGCGCAGGCGGCGGGAGAGGGGCACGCACTATTGGTCGCTCACACGAGCACATGCGCGAATTTATCCCCACTCCGTCGAAAAATATTCATGATTCGTGCCACTGACTGTACCATTACTTTGATAGTAATGTCATGTAAATAAACGGAGGTGGTGTGGTAATCCGCTCTACGCTACTGGACTGGGTCATTAATTCGGGTGTCGAATTTTATCATTATTATTGTAATTCGCACCATGACCAAACTCAAAAACGATTTTCATTTTCATATTTTAATATAATTTTGTTTTTAATTACCTACTTTATAACCAGTTGAAATTATTTGGCAAACTTGAAGATTTTGTTGTGAAAGTTGATGGTTAAGATTCAGAGATGACGCTACTTTTGTTTCGACCGTTTGCGTTGTTCCAAGTGTGCCCCTCTTGTATTGTACTGTATGATCTGTGTTTAACGTTACGCTGGCTCCGACAGAAAGAAATGGTACTCAAATGGCTATTTTGACATGTAGATTTGCCGACGATAGCCAGCAATCGTACTAAAACGCAGCGAACGTCCATACCCTGTAGAAAGAAACAAAGTCGTACGACACGTGTTTTATTTTCAATTTTGAAAAGGGTTTTTTTGTTTCCTGTGATTTCTGCCAATAAAACTAATGGAGGAGATAAATCATAATAGTGATCTGTGTAAGAAGCACTGAAACAGGCCACTTAAGGCGTGGGGCCTCGGAATTAAAACCCCTATACCCCTAATCATCAGTAAGTACTTAGAATTAATTGATAAATTATGCAGTAGGTACTTTGAAGAGTATTCTTCTTTACAAAAGCCTGAAGGCATTGGCGTATCTAAAGATTATTTCCAGTGGGGCCGGGCCTCTAGTTCTGGGGCAAAGCCTAGGGTGCTTGACTAGAGCCGCGTTGGAGTTTTGAAAGGCAATAGAAAAGTATTATAGCTGGTATTTTTCTGGGGTGGGTATCAGGCTGTTCTGGGGTGTGCACGGCCCACCCGGCCCACCCGGCCCACCCCCTTCCTGCCAATGCCTGAAGGTTGTCATTTCGTAAGTATAAATTAGTTCCAGTTACTCGTAGGTACAATACCTAATTATGTAAAAATCTTTTTTCATTAGTTTCCCTTTCTTTAGTCGGTAATCACAATAAAATATGATTCCCTTATAATTAACATTTATCTTTCATGTAGCATGGAAATGAAGGATTAGTTGAGCTGTGTAATGATTTCAAATTTTCAATTAAGTACTTTTTATTGTTTCAGGTTGTGATAATTTCTTCTTGAATTTTCGTTCAAAATAGAATTTGCACTACCTATATTATAAGAAGATAAAGAAGAAGTGTAAAGACAATTATAGTTATGATTTCTGAAACTGTGGTAAGCTAATGGGCTGTGTAATGAGTGAGCGAAGCTTTGTACTAATGTATTTTATCACAAACACAACACAGAGAAAGCATTGATAATTTGATACAATGGCAAACAAAATAGTGTATAAAACATAAGAAAAATATGTCATAAGTCAAAGACTTCTATGTTGTACCTATACCTATTACCATAGCCTTCTATATTTCCAAGCCATGAAGTTGAGCAGAACGGCAACATCACATGTGGTCAAGCACATAGTAATGCTATTACACATGTATAAAAAAGGAACAACAATTAAAAAATAATAAATTAAAAGTAAAAGCTATAAAGCATGTATCAAAAAAGAGGTCAGCTCGGCAGCTGGCCGAGTGATGGTAAGTGTTAACACTTTTAAATATAAACTTGATATTATACATAACATATAGTTAACTTCACCACCATAGACTATATCCTGACATGCTATAATTCAGTGCAGGTTGGCTTGGTGGGTCTGATCTGAGTTGAGTAGTGGTCCCCCGACACATATTTGGAAGTTAAATGCAGACATACAGACATAAGGCTTCAATAACACCCAATCTTTATGTTTAAGTTGCATCGGGGCTATGGTTTCCAGATCTAATAATGAGATTTCCTGACTTTTTCCCTGACTTTTCAGGAAATTTCTTGGCATTTAGTAAATCTACATCTACATTCTTAATTTAGTTGATATTTAATAATCTTTTCACACCAAGTGATTTAAAAAATTATGTGTTTTCATTAAGTTTTTACTGCTACAGTTATGAGTACATCCCTGACAACTACAGTTTTTATCCCTGTTTTCCTGATAGATGACTTAAATTCCTGACATGTCAGGAATGTTACTTGGTAATTAATATTCGCTAATTCTAATAAATTCTAATTCACTAATAATAATCACATAGTCATAAATTTACCTCTTTAATGAGTGAAAAAATAAAAATAGAATAAAAATAGTAATTGTTTTAATATAATGTTAACTTAAATAAATAAATACCTACTTTTTTACAGGTGACACTTAGAAGAAGGCCTGTTTGTAAGATATACTAGTTACAATAAGCCAAGCAAGACTGATTCAACTACTGATACAAGATGGTACCTATCTAACAAAATCATGGGCCTCAGTACTTTGTCTGCGTGAAAAGCTTTTTTTGCTATCCCTTGGGAACTTTGTTAAGGATGAAAGGACCCTATGTCCTTCTCTGTACCCCTGACAACATGTACCTATGTAAAATTTCATGATGATTCTAACAATTGTTTGTTACACCTCAAAACAAACAAACGGACTTTCTCATTTATAATATTATTAGTAAGGATGTGGTTGCTTTGTTATTATTATTTTTATACTTTTAAGTTCAAAAAGTAAATGTTCTCTTTGATTTAAATTTAAATTTGTTTTAATCTAACACCTTATAACTACCCTATTATTTTGATAATGCAAAACAACAACATATTGTTGAATTTTTTTTTTGTTTTGTAGATGTGATAGATAGTACACAAAATGAAAGGTTATAGGTAGGTAGTCAATATTTTATTTTATAATTATATCTAAACCAATACAATTAGGTATATGATTTTAAAGCACAAAGTAGGTACAGCCAGAACTTTTCCATCATGCTTCTTTTTATTTTATTATTACAGTACCTAAAGTTTCATAGTCTTGTTTGTCGCTTGGAGCAAAATATTCATTACTATAATTTTGTTCAATAGCTTCAGCGTATTTCCTGTGCACCATCGGGCACGTTCGACGTCCAAGGGTTAGCTTTTTCCAACATCTTTTCTAGCCAATTTAAAAGGTACTTGTGTATTATATTCTGCAATGTCAATATACCTATTGAATTGTATGTATCTGAAATTCAATAAGATTGAGTTAATAACAATTTAGGTAAATAAAAGACTTATTAAAAACCATAGCGGTATTTTGATCTAATAAGTAGTCAGTATATAATGTTACGGCTTATTTGCCGAAGTGCCCGAATAGCTGGCTAAAACTATGTGTAGCCTATGTGTAGTTTGGGGTATGAAGAAAGTTATTTGTATTATCTGTTAAAAAAATCATCATCATCATATCAGCCACACGACACCCACTGCTGGGTATAGGCCTATCGGCTACACCTAGTTTTATCCGCACTTTGGGTATTAGCCGTAACATTATAATTATATACTTAATAGGAACCATGTAATAATAAGTATTATTTACCAGCATTCTTGATCACTTTTTTGTTTGTTTCATCCTTTGGTCAGAAAAGAGAGTCATGTTTTCTTGCCAATTATATTCCGTAAGTATTGTAGGTATCTTGAACTGAAATAAATGTAAGTAATGATTGATAAATCCATACGATAAGTCTTAAGTGTGGTATTTTGATGTAAGTAATATAAAGTTCTTACTTACTTACTAAGTAAATATATCTTATTTATTATTATAGGTATCCATGGCATATGATTGCTGACTGAGCAAGGGTTTATTATAAAGAAAATTAGGTAGGTACTATACTATTCTAATTAATTATTTAGTAGTAGTAAACACATTACACAACACAGAGGAAATAATCACCACGTAGTAAGTAAAGTACCTTACGTACAATTTGACATTAGGTGCATTCCAACAGACTAATCGCTGAGTCATTGATCACCATAAAGAACATTTTAACCATGAAAAGAAATGGCAGTATAATATGATCGTCATCTCGTATGTGCTTACTCACTCACTCTTACTCCTTCTGGCTTGTGAGTTGTGAGTAGGGCTTGCAATTCGAATACTTCGAATATTCGGCTTATTTTGCTATTCGAATACTCAAGTCGGTGATATTCGAATATTTTCCACTTTGTTAGATTTAGGCGAAAGTCTTTCATTAAATACCCGAATAGCGCTAGAATGAAGCGTTAGTTAACGTTCACAAAAAAGATTTCCGTCACTGAGGATCTAGCTTTATCTGAAACCAATTACTGCAGCACTTACGATGCAATTCGAGGTTAAAAAAAATTAGTATGTAAATAAGCTAGGGTGACCATGAAGTATTATTTTTTGCGGACATTGTATTGAAGTTTATTGAGACTGTATGTGGCGTATGTGCACATTACTTTTAGGTTTTTACACGACTGCCCAAAATTGTATAATTTTGTGTTCAGGGTTCATGTATGTTTGTAGTTACCTATGTGAGTTTCTTTATTCCACCATAACTTCTAACTAGCTTAACGGAATTAGATGTTTGGGGTATCGTTAGAATCCTGACATCATTCCGAGTGACAATGGCTATATATTTTTTTGAAGTCAATATGGCGACTGTACGACGCCACTTTTAAATGTGAATAAGAATTAATTTCTGTGACGGGTCTGGGCGCTACTATGTATAATAATTATCTATTTAAAAAGTATATATGTAGTATATCAGTTGTCTAGCACCCATATTACAAGCTTTGCATAGTTGGGGTAATCAATCAATCATTCGAATAATTCGAATGACCATCAACATGTATTACTAATTAGTAATGTAGATATTTTTTATATTATTTTATAGCGCCACGGCGTTTTTTCTTGAGCCTCGTAGAGCCACTTCTCAAAAGTATTACTAATTAGTAGTAATTATTCGATTATTTAAATTAGTTTATTACTAATCTGACATTCGATTATTGAAATTAGTAATTAGTAGTTAATTCGATTATTGAAATTAGTAGTAATAATCGCGCATCACTATGGCGCTGTGTGAAATTGTCCAAGCATTTATTAATTTAATATCTGGGTGACCGAGCTTTGCTCGGATATTACTATTTATTGTAATATGGTGGTGAAAGCGCCATCTGGTGGTTTTTAGGGTTCCGTACCCAAAGGGTATTAACGGGAACCTATTACTAAGACTCCGCTGTCCGTCTGTCTGTCTGTCCGTCTGTCTGTCTGTCACCAGGCTGTATCTCATGAACTGTGATAGCTAGACAGTTGAAATTTTTACAGATTATGTATTTTTGTTGCCGCTATAACAACAAAAACTAAAAACAGAATAAAATAAATAAATATTTAAGAGGGGCTCCCATACAACAAACGTTCTTTTTTGCTGTTTTATGGTATAACCCTTCGTGCGTGAGTCTGACTCGCACTTGACAGGTTTTTTCTGGTGGTTTGACTGCCTCCGTGGTCGAATGGTTATAAACCGGTTTTCAAGATGTCGCTTTTCTACATATTCTGCGTGGAAAGAAAAATGCATGAAAACTCAAAAATTGTGGTGTTTAGGTGATAATCTAGAATCTACATTGTCATCTCAAACATTAACTACATTTTTTAAACTTATTTAAAAACAATAAAAATAAAAATATATATATAAACTTGAACATATGAAGTCAAAGTCAAATAAGCTTTATTCAAATAAACTTAATAATTAAGTACTTTTGAATCGTCTATATTTTCCTACCAGCTGTTCCAGACTTTTTTAGACTTTTTGAAAAAACAAAAATAAGTCACCGAGCGGGATTCGAACCCGTAATACTTGTTTCTTGCCGACAGTGGCCGGCCGGACGAAATTAGCGACCATATTCTGCGTCGGAAGAAAAACGCATGAAAACTCGAAAACACGCGTTTTCCCAAACATAAGACTAATCTAGATCGATTGTTTACCCCCGAAAACCCCCATATACCAAATTTCAGCGAAATCGTTAGGGCCGTTTCCGAGATCATAGAAATAAATAAATACAAAAATTGCTCGTTCGAAGGTATAAGATAACGATTATAGCCTTTCTGTCCATCAACATACGTACATTGTTGTCACCCTATCTTAAAAATCTCATACAAATTTAATCATGGATTTTATTGTAACTACCTGCAGTGATTGGTTTTAGATGCAGCTAGATCCTCAGTGACGGAACTTGTTTTTAATATTAATTGCTTTACAACTTGCGTGAAGCAAAATTCACGTAATGTGACAGTTTTAAGTATGTATGGGCCATACAGTGTGATGGTTCGAAATATTGTTTTCGCTTTTTTCTATTGAGGTGTCGTTATGCGAACGAATTTCAAGTATTATATACTGTCACTTATCAAACGTGACGCTGCTATTACAGACTGCTTCATTTGGCTCCAAACGGTTTAGTTGTCGATATTTTGACAACTGAAAACTGGTACAGACGGTTCTGATGAGATCTGCTCTGTTTTGTACGATGTTCGAGTGTTAAATCTTATCCGCCTTACTAATAAGGAACTGCAACCCACCCCTTTAACAGCTGTGTAGCTAAGCTATGACAGTGATAGAGGTATTATAGATCGTATACACAGTTGTTTACTAATAAAGACTTTCATTGTATTGGGTATTGTATACACACTGGTTATAACGAATGTGACTTGCAACACTGCTGCTCACGTTCTAAAACAATATCATCTTTAATTATTTTCTAGTGAAATATAAATAAATTAATAATTTAAATCTTATACCGGTTCCACACTCGCGCCGCGAAAGCCCGTGAAGGCCAAGAACCGCGAGTGTGAAGTGTGGAGGGTTTCGCGGCTTCGCGTTCGCGCTTCGCGGCGTTCCCCGTCCGGTGGTTTTTGGTCCGTGTCAAAAGGCTTGTGTGCCGAACTAAGGTTGCCGTGATTCGTGGCCGCGGTTCACGCGCGAGTCTGGAGGGCTATATTTTTCGCACCGTTTTCATGCGCGAACCGCGCCCGTGATTTGCGGCGCGAGTGTGGAGCCGGCTTTATATTGAGGCTTTATCGTGATTAAACTGTTAAGAAAACCTGTTTATTTTTAATCCTTATACTATTTTCACCAATATTTTAGACTTAAGCGTGTGGGCCGGAGAGTCGCATGCTTTTAAAACTTTAGATCGCGATATCTTTGTCCCTGTCGCGTTACATGAGTAACGAATGTGTTCGTAGCTGTAACAATGAATATGTAACGGCTACAAATACATCAACCCACCGGTACAGGCTCAGATTGATCTGGAATTCGACGATTTAACCAAAAACATAACCTCAAAGCATGCGACTCTCCGGCCCACATGCTTTTGTCCATAATTCTGCCGAGAAGCCGGTACAATCGAATTGATATCAGAAATAAGAACGTATATCATCAGTACATTACTTCTAGGTGGTTTTAGAATGGAATTATGCATGTGGTACGGAGAGTCGCATGCTCACTTAAAAACAAAGAATGTCTGCCAGCTGTCAGTCAACTGTCAAAAGCGTTTTGTTACGTGCGACATATGCACAGATTTTCCGTTTGATCAGAGGGCTTACCAACAGCAAATAAGAAACCGTTTAGTTCAAAAGCAGGCCTTAAACAGGACTGCTTAAGGCCTGCTTTCATACTAACCTTTGAGGTCATAGTACGAAAAAGTAAGGCAGTTCAATATAAGTCCTGCTATAAGAGCTCAGTACCTGGGTGAACCGAGCAAGCTCGGTTATTAGTATTTATTGTAAATGGTGGTGTTTAGGTGATAAAAAAGTGCTTTAGCTACTTACTTTGGGATCAGAGCAATGTATGTGATGTTTTTTCGATATTCGTAATCTCAACCTTACATTACTCGTTTTGTCACAGAGTAACGCCATCTATTGTCAATTTCTCTCATTACATAGCTATGGAATAAGATGTAGTTAATACATAATAATTCCGCGAGGCGTAGTAGTTAGTTTTTATGGCATTATCCGAGAGATGGCGTCAGAAAACGTACCCGAAAAACTTTTTAAAATTTGTATCGGTAAATTTTCGTTGCACTATTGCTTCATAAGTCTCAATAAAATAAAAACTCGAAAGCAACATTAACAACATTTTTTTAAACTTGTCTAAAAACAATAAAAAATATATGTATAAACTTGAACATAAAACAAGTAAGTCACCGAGCGGGATTTGAACTCTGAACACTCGTTTCTTGTGGTCCACGTACTAACCCGCTGAACCAAACAGACATTGGCCGGCCGCGGGTGAAATTAGAGACCATATGCTGCGTCGAAAGAAAAACGCATGAAAACGCAAAAACGCGCATTTCCCCAAACGTAAAACCAATCTAGATCAATTGTTTACCCCCGAAAACCCCCATATACCAAATTTCAACGAAATCGTTAGAGCCGTTTCCGAGATCACAGAAATATATATATATACAAGAATTGCTCGTTTAAAGATATAAGATAGTAAGGCCCTGGTTCTGACTCATACATTGTGGTGCTAATCTGTATCACTAACGAAACGTGTTGGTCGTGGTACGTGTTGCTATTTAGTGTCGGGGTTACAAAAAAAAACACTTTCAAACATAAATAACTCTTAAAACATAAATTTTCGTAAAAATATGAATATTTTTTATGACTTACTAATTACATGCCTACATTTTGAAAAAAAAAACAGAAATGCTATACATTGTTTGGTTTTTTTCTATGCGACTCTGCCTGATGTCCTTTGAATCCGCCCGATATTTTAGATGCAGCGACGGAAATGAATGACTCAAGGCTGAGACAGGCATTTTTTAATTTCGCGGGTCTCGCTGTGAAATCTCGCATAGGTACATGCTTCAATCACGCAAGCCTTGCTGCGCAATATACCCGTCCACCCGGATGAAGCCACAGATTACAAGAATAGTAGATAACATTAAATTAACTAAATATGACGCTGCGAGGCCGTTTTTTTTTTGATAAAACCACAAGACAAGATTAGTGGATAAAACTGACTAATTATACAAACGCAAAAAAACCGTCGGGGGCTGCATTACCTGCCCCGAAATAAACTAGTATTGTGATTAATTTATGTTAATAGTTAGAGAGATAGCAATGGCAGCCCCAGACGGATTTTTCTTGAAGCGCCAGCAAAAAATCTATTTCAAACTCAATAGGGAATATGCATAAGTCACCGATTTTCATAAAATTGAGCTTGATCGCAGCGGACACTTGAAATAACATGATGGAACAGAAAGAAAAATAAAAAAAATGAATTATTTTAGTTTTAGCACACGATGAAATCAGGGGAAAATAACGATATTTTTTTTTCATTTTCGGATATATTGCACTTAACAGTCAGATAGAATATCCAATAAGAAATAATATTTTGTATGACACATATGTACTAAAACGCAAAATTTAAGGAGATAATTGAAGATTCTTAGCTAACTCCATATTAAACGCGCTGAAACACACCTGAAACGTCACATATTTATATAGAGCGTTTTCGGCGGGAGCTGATGCGTGCTAACTTCAAGTAACTATATTACGAGAAAAAAACGCAAGAGAAAAGTTTCAATATTACAGTTGATTTTCTCAAGCATTAAGGTCCAAACAAATTATCGGACGCGGCTTATGGACGCGGCTTATTGCCGCGGCTGATAAGTGTGAACACTCTAATAACATCCTGCGTGCCAGATAGCTATCGGACGTCCGATGACGTCATATTAGTCGATTGTTACGTCCGCGACCTACTACATCCGATAGTTTGCACACCTGCCGCGGCTGATCTGCAGCCGCGGCAGTAAGCCGCGTCCGATAATTTGTTTGGACCTTTATACTATTGATTTTGATTTAAAAAAAATTGATGCATATTTCCTATTGGTGGATTTTGTTCGCTGGCTATCGAATCAGCGGCCAGCTCTGCCACCGGCTAAAGCCTCGATTACATACGCCGATTTAGCGTCCTTACTGGGGACCCAATTTCAGATTGGAAACGAAGCCCCGAATTGGATCCTAGTTGGGGAATTTAAGGGTTGCCTCCCTAGCCAAGGCTATATAGGTAAGGCAAATGAAACTTTGATCATGCAGCCAAGTCTTCAGACATATTTTTTTCTTTAGTTTGCATTTATGCGGGTGTATTACTTACTACCGGCACGTAATTTGGCAAGACAAAGATGAGACAAAAGATGCGCAGCAGCTACAAACACTAAACTCGGTGCATCTTTTGTCTCATCTTTGTTTTGTCAAGTTATATGACGGCACCTATATCACATTATAAGTAGCCCCTGGATGATCAAGCATGGCTTGTTACTAATTTACATTGCATTACCACCACCACTACCATTTTGAGTGCGTACTAAAAATCCAAGATGGGGGCCAACTTTTTTGTTTTTGGGCCGATTTCGATAAAACTCTGTTTTTGGTACTATTTTTACAAGAAACTAACAACTCAATTTTCCAAATACTAAAAATCCAAGATGGCGGTCATATTTTTTGTTTGTGGGCCGATTTCGATGAAACTCAGTTTTTGGTACTATTTTAGCAAGAAAATAACAACACAAATTTTCAAATACTAAAAATCCAAGATGGCGGCCAACTTTTTGTTTATGGGCCGATTTCAAAGAAACTCGGTTTTGTTTCTACTTTGACATAAAAATAACAACGAAATGTTAAAAATAATAATAAAATATCCAAGATGGCAGCCAACATTTTTGTTTGTAAGCCGATTTCAATGTAACTCTGTTTTTGGTACTATTTTGACAAGAAAATAACAACTCAATTTTTTAAATACTTAAAATCCAAGATTGCGGCCATCTTTTTTGTTTGTGGGCCGATTTCGATGAAACTCAGTTTTTGCTACTATTTTGACAAGAAAATAACAACTCAATTTTTCAAATACTAAAAATCCAAGATGGCGGCTAACTTTTTTGTTTATGGGCCGATTTCAAAGAAACTCGGTTTTGTTACTACTTTGACAAAAAATAACAAGGAAATGTTAAAAATATTAAAAAATCCAAGATAGTGGCGTAGTTTTTTGTTCGTAGTCCGATTTCGATAAAACTCGGGTTTTGGTACTAACTACTACTATTTTTAGTATTTAAAAAAATGTGCTGTTATTTTCATGTTAAAATAGTACCAAAAACCGAGATTCATCAAATTCAGCCCACAAAAAAAATGTTGGCCACCATCTTGGATTTCTTAATATTTTCAATATTGCGTTGTTATTTTCTTGTCAAAATAGGACCAAAAACCGAGTTTTATCGAAATCGGCCCAAAAACAAAAGTTGACCGCCATCTTGGATTTTTAGTATTTGAAAAACTGTGTTGTTATTTTCTTGTTAAATTAGTAACAAAAACCGAGTTTCATCAAAATCGGCCCACAAAAAAAATGTTGGCCGCCATCTTGGATTTCTTAATATTTTCAATATTGCGTTGTTATTTTCTTGTCAA
Organism: Agriphila tristella; assembly: GCA_928269145.1. Lineage (NCBI taxonomy): Eukaryota > Metazoa > Arthropoda > Insecta > Lepidoptera > Crambidae > Agriphila > Agriphila tristella. Next base: position 18,040,706 of record OV743439.1, on the reverse strand, counting down.
AATAGGACCAAAAACCGAGTTTTATCGAAATCGGCCCAAAAACAAAAAAGTTGACCGCCATCTTGGATTTTTAGTATTTGAAAAATTGTGTTGTTATTTTCTTGTTAAAATAGTACCAAAAACTGAGTTTCATCGAAATCGGCCCACAAAAAAAATGTTGGCCGCTATCTTGGATTTCTTAATATTTTCAATATTGCGTTGTTATTTTCTTGTCAAAATAGGACCAAAAACCGAGTTTTATCGAAATCAGCCCAAAAACAAAAGTTGACCGCCATCTTGGATTTTTAGTATTTGAAAAATTGTGTTGTTATTTTCTTGTTAAAATAGTGCCAAAAACAGAGTTTCATCGAAATCGGCCCACAAACAAAAATGTTGACCGCCATCTTGGATTTTTAATATTTTCACCATTTCGTTGTTATTTTTTGTCAAAATAGTAACAAAACCGAGTTTCATCGAAATTGGCCCACAAACAATAAAGTTGACCGCCATCTTGGATTTCTTAATATTTTCAATATTGCGTTGTTATTTTCTTGTCAAAATAGGACCAAAAACCGAGTTTTATCGAAATCGGCCCAAAAACAAAAAAGTTGACCGCCATCTTGGATTTTTAGTATTTGAAAAATTGTGTTGTTATTTTCTTGTTAAAATAGTACCAAAAACTGAGTTTCATCGAAATCGGCCCACAAAAAAAATGTTGGCCGCCATCTTGGATTTCTTAATATTTTCAATATTGCGTTGTTATTTTTTTGTCAAAATAGGACCAAAAACCGAGTTTTATCGAAATCAGCCCAAAAACAAAAGTTGACCGCCATCTTGGATTTTTAGTATTTGAAAAATTGTGTTGTTATTTTCTTGTTAAAATAGTGCCAAAAACCGAGTTTCATCGAAATCGGCCCACAAACAAAAATGTTGACCGCCATCTTGGATTTTTAATATTTTCACCATTTCGTTGTTATTTTTTGTCAAAATAGTAACAAAACCGAGTTTCATCGAAATTGGCCCACAAACAATAAAGTTGACCGCCATCTTGGATTTCTTAATATTTTCAATATTGCGTTGTTATTTTCTTGTCGAAATAGGACCAAAAACCGAGTTTTATCGAAATCAGCCCAAAAACAAAAAAGTTGACCGCCATCTTGGATTTTTAGTCTTTGAAAAATTGTGTTGTTATTTTCTTGTTAAAATAGGACCAAAAACCGAGTTTCATCGAAATCGGCCCACAAACAAACATGTTGGCCGCCATCTTGGATTTTTAATATTTTGACCATATTTTCGTTGTTATTTTTTGTCAAAATAGTAACAAAACCGAGTTTCATCGAAATCAGCCTACAAACAATAAAGTTGACCGCCATCTTTTTTATTACATAGTTCTAGTGGCCTTTTTCCGTCCGGCTTCATCATCAAACCATTTCCTATCAGAGTACTCATCAAAACCTATTTTACGTTTCCGTTAATAGTGAAAACTCATTGCTTAATCTATGTAGAATAATGTTATTGTCAAGTACTGGTGACAACCCTAATCAGTGAAATCATGTCCTAATTGGGGCATAGTGTGATCGCTACATCCAATTTGGGTTCCTAGATTGGATCCCCAGTAAGGAAGCTAAATCGGCGTATGTAATCGAGGCTTAACGAATAAGGAAGAAATACCGAATCAGGGAGCGGCGCGGCTACGGTAATATGCGGCGGAAGCACAGAGACTAAGGCTGGCCCCAGACCTACCGGTTCCATTTCTTTGCTTTGCTGTTCTACCATGGACCGCCGGCCAAGAGGCTCATTTTCAATCTATCGCATATTTTGACCTGACCACATTGGCAAGATAGCCATTAGTTTGGTGTTATCAAATATCGTCGTCTGGGGTGCGATGAGAAGTTTTAGTTTTCGTTTTAAAAAAAAACTGCTGTTTTATACAAAAATTAATAACGAAATTATCAAAATGTATGAAACAGTTCATTTTTTTTCGCGAGTTCAGATTTAGTCCCATAGTAAAAGTTGTTCAGTTTTATTATGGTCCCTATCTACCATATTCAGTTTTATAGGGCTTTACCAAACATCTTGTATAAATAAGCGATCGAGTTATTTTTAACGATCGGAGTCCATGTTCAGGGTGGCATATCGCCTAAAAGCTTCCTACTTCGCAATCCAGGCGATGATATTTGATAAAACCAAGCTAGTGGCTATCTTGCCAATTTGGTCTAGTCCCAAAATGCGATAGATTGAAAATTACCCTGGTTGGCCGGCGGTCTTTCAAGCAAGGTAGCACAGCAAAGAAAAGAAACGGAACCGGTAGGTCTGGGGCCAGCCTAACACGCAATTTATTTAACCTAATTAATTAAGTACCTAAATGAAAGAAAGGCATAAGTAAATTCTATACGTGATATGTATTTGGAGTATTAGACATTTTAAAGGACATCAGGCACATGAGACCCAAAAGTGTATAAACATAGTTCTGTTATCTATAAACACTTTATGTTAATAGAATCATAAAACAGCAGCAACATTATTTTTTTACTCCTTCATTTAGCTTTAATTAATTATTGAAAAAAACAAAAGCATATCAATGAAACGGACATCTTTGTCAGCGATTGCACAAGTCTCCCCTGGGTATATTTGTTCTGTGGCACAAGTGATTGCGCATTAAAAAAAAATATCTGCCGGCTGTCAGTCAACTGTTAAAAGTGTTTTGTTACGTGCGGTGCGACATATGCACAGAACTCGTACATTGTGGTGCTAATCTGTATCACTAATGTTAATATGTGCACACTACCGTGATATGCCAATAATTATGGCCATAATTTTCCTTATTCCTATACGCATAAGGTTCATCAATGGTCATAATTGTTGGCATATTACGGTAGTGTGGCCCTAGCATAACGCAGCTAACGAAACGTGTTGTCGTGGTGGTGTTGCTATTTAGTGTCGGGATTACCAAAAAAAAAACTTTCAAACATAAATAACTCTTAAAACATAAATCTTCGTAAAAATCTGAATATTTTCTATGAATTACTAATTACATGCCTGCATTTTGGAAAATACAGAAATGTTATACATTCTTTGGTTTTTTTCTATGGGACTCTGCCTGATGTCCTTTAATTCATTTGAACTTAGACTTTTTAAATTATGACTATCTGACCGTGTTTTACATTTTCGTTTTCGACATTTTAATCGTAAGACTTTCTAATTTCGTCTAATTCGTTAGCTTCCCGTTCTCGGTTGTAATGTACTTTTACTCGATTTACCGGAATGCACCACATTAATGCGTGCTGAAAAAATCAGGGGCTGAAAATAACTAGGACGAATTTTATTTTTTCCATGCTAGTCGATTCTGAAAAATGATCGATGACTCAGCGAATAGTCTGTTAGAATGCACCCAAAGTCATGACACGAGACTATCGGTGTTTTCGTTCTATGTATTCTGTGTTTGTAGAATGGAACAAGCGTTTGTGATGTTAATGTACTTTTGAGTACCAAATTAGTGTCGATATCGTTTAAGCGTAGGATTTTGTATAGAGAAACGCTTAGAAATATTTTTATGCAATATGATTTGACTTGATTTTGGATTACTTATGGTTTTAAATTAACAATAATGCAATGTTATGTGTGTAATACAGTCACAGGCATCCGATGGACGACTATTTGTTTAATTTAAGGTAAGATCATAGTTTTATTTGATCAAATAGAAACATTGTACATTTGAGTACGAATCAACAAATTCGTGACGCTTGATCACGTGACCTATGTCAATCCCATACATTGTCTTTCTATTCTACTAGCGTTAATTGTAGTAAGTGGCCATTTGAGTAGGCCCCAAGGACGGACAGTGCACTGACGACGTCATAAACCAAAGCCAGAGTCAAAGCGATAGAGTTAGGCGGTAGCCCCGTTGGCCATATTATCGTATATCGTATTGCCGTGAATCGATCTTCTAAAACATAGGTTCAGATCGGGCATCCCTTGAGATGCATAAAGAGTAGTTAGAGATGGGTAGGTCTGCTGTTAATTAGGAGTCGAATCCGGATATATATCGTTCTGAGGGTCTGTATCCAGCCCCCCTAGCCAAAGTAACATTTGCAAATTTTCGCTATCGCTTCGCTTCGAAACATGTATGGATTTGACGTTTTAAAATTCGATTGTTAACGAAACCTTATGTCAATCCCATACATGTTTCGAAAGCGAAGCGATAACGAAGATTAGCGAATGTTACTTTGGCTAGGCCCTCTGATCCCGTGTCCGTCGGAACGTATGGGTCCGGCTACCGTTACCGTCGTAGATTGTCGCGCGATCCGCGATCCACGGAGTCTAAGGTGGAGTAGGAACTATTTGAAATGAATGGAATCACATCCGCGCGAATGAACGATCCATATCCCAACGCGTGCGTCCCGCGTGAGTCCCACTCCGGCCCGCCGCCGCCCATCTGCACCGCGCTGTTTCCGGGTGGTCCGCTATCGGTGATTCAGTTCCATAACCATTGTGCACGACGGGGCGCGCCCGCTCCGGGGTGAACAGTATCCAACTGTGCCCTGTTTATCAAAACTTACAAGTTTTGTACTTTTTAAAAACAAACATTTTCCTTATCTTATATCTTTAAACGAGCAATTCTTGTATGTATATATATATATATATATATTTCGGTGATCTCGGAAACGGCTCTAACGATTTCGTTGAAATTTGGTATATGGGGGTTTTCGGGGGTACACAATCGATCTAGATTAGTTTTATGTTTGGGAAAACGCGCATTTTCGCATTTTCATGCGTTTTTCTTTCGACGCAGAATATGGTCGCTAATTTCGTTCGCGGCCGGCCAATGTCCATTTGGTTCAGCGGGTTAGGACGCGGACCACAAGAAATGAGTATCTGAGTTCGAATCCCGCTCGGTGACTTAATTTTTTTTACATGTTTGTTCTAGTTTATATATTTTTTTATTTTTATTGTTTTTAGACAAGTTTAAAAAATGTAGTTAATGTTGCTTTCGAGTTTTTATTTTATTGAGACTTGTGAAGCAATAGTGCAAAACAAAAAAATTATCGATACAAATTTTAAACACAGTTTTTCGGAGACGCCATTTCTCGGATGATGCCATCAAAACTAACTACTACGCCTCGCGGAGAGAAATTGCGGTAATAAGAGAAATTGACAATAGATGGCGTTACTCTGTGAAAAGTCCTGTAAGGTTGAGATTACGAATATCGAAAAACATCACAAACTCGTACATTGCTCTAATCCCAAAGTAAGTAGCTAAAGCACTTTTGTTATCACCTAAACACCACCATATTACAAGAAATAATAACCGAGCGAAGCTCGGTTCGCCCAGATATTGAAAATAATTATACTACAAATCCGTTTATCAAAACACCTTAAATTAAACGCTACACAAATGTTTTTGTTTATTTAACTAATAAGTTTTTCAGTTAATATAACATCAGATCTTAAGACTCATATATAAATAAAAATACAAACAATACCGTGGAAGTGCTCGTTTAAAGTCGATTGATCAAACCTCTGTCGCAGCTCTTGAGAGCGCACCTTTACTTACTCCTTGTCAAATGTCAATGTCCATTGAAAGATTGACAGATCCGCAATCTCATCTGATATTTAATAGAGCCACATCAATAGTAATTACGGATATCGCAAATTAAACGGCACTTAGTAATTGAGAAAAAAACGTATTTAATAGTTTAATTGTTAGTCTCGCACCAACGAATATTCTATTGCTAATATCTTTAAAGATAATACATGTATTATCAAGCAAGTAGGTACGTACCAAATGTTTTTATTGACAACTGTGCCAATCTTCCGTTCAAGTTACGTTACGTTGCCGTTGGTAAAACTATAATGCGTTGGTGAGTAAACTATTAATAAACTAACACTAATATGGGCTATGCCTGAAATAAAGAACTATAATAATAATAATTAAAAATGTTTTTTTTTCTCAATTACTAAGTGCCAGGTTTAATTTGCGATATCCATAATGACTATTGATGGGTCTCTATTAAATGAGATTGGGGATCTGTCAATCTTTCAATGGACATTGATTGACAAGGAGTAAGTTTAAAGGTGCGCTCTCAAGAGCTGCGACACAGTTTTGACGAGCTCTTCTAAATATGTACCCACCTATATGGTAAATTTTGTTTATTTTAAACAGAGCATAAAAATTAAAATTATCATTTTTTCTATGGTTAAGGTTTATGAGAAAAGGATATGCATTATGCACTCAATCGTGTGAGATGAGACCTGTTATTCTTGCAAATACCAGCCCATAGGCTCATCGATCAAAGGAACTTATATTTATAATAAACGGTGCTATTTTTAAAATAGCTTGTTACCCTATATGATGGAAAAAAAAGGTCAAAATAACTGAATAACTGTTTGATTACCGTTTAAGTATCGTTTTATTTATCGCCACTCTTATTAAAATTATCAAGTAATTCTTTACATTTTTTGAGTTCCAATGTCAAGTTGTGTAATGTTGCCGGCAACTAATTGGCCGCAATTGACACCTAATCAATATTAATTATTATAATAAATATACAAGGTATTTTACAATAAGCTATGTTGACTTTCAATAATCTCCCGCCTTTATCATCTCATCCCTCCCTTCTAACTTGCTGCGCCCGACAGGGCCCATAATGTACCATTTTGTTAAATTAAGACCGAACAACCATTGTGGAATAGCAATAAAACATTGAATTGAATTGAATATGATAATTTTGATAAGTAAGTATAGTAAACACTTCTGATTCTGAACCTTAATATAACAATGATAAAATCAGAAGTTGTAAAAAACATACAACTTGTAAAAAACTTCATGGAAAATTCTGAGTATTTCTGAGGGTGTCCGGCGACTCTCCATTCCGTTCCGTCTGACAATTTTCACAAGTGTTTTGCATAAATTATTTGGAAAAAGACATAATTTAATGAACTTGTAATTTTTTCCTGTAACTTGTAAGTTTTGATAAACAAGGCACTGGGGGCTTGCCATCAGCAAATAAGAAACCATTCATTTCAAAAGCAGGCCTTAAACAGGCCTGCTTTAGAACTAACCTTTGAGGTACGAAAAAGTAATGCAGTTCAATATAAGTCCCTGCTATAAGAGCTCAATATCTGGAGCTTTGCTCGGTTATTACTATTTATTGTAATATGGTGGTGTTTAGGTGATAAACTAAATTAAGTCACCGAGCGGGATTCGAACCCGTAACACTCGTTTCTTGCCGTCCGCGTCTTAATCCGCTGGACCAGAAGGACAGTGGCCGGCAGGACGAAACTAGCGACCATATTCTGCGTCGAAAAAAAACGCATGAAACTCAAAAACACGCATTTTCCCAAACATAAGACTAATCTAGATCGATTGTTTACCCCCGAAAACCCCCATATACCAAATTTCATCGAAATCGTTAGAGCCGTTTCCGAGATCACAGAAATAAATAAATAAAGCTCGTTTAAAGATATAAGATATGAGCGAGTCCCATCCACCCCGGTGGCTCTGTCCCAGTACCGGGACCGATGGGAAAAAAAGTTCCATCCGCCCCGGTGAATCGTATCTCGATGTTAAACGATGTCCTAAAGTTAAACGCAATACCGGCGGTATGATAAAAGATCGGAAGTGTCTATTCATCGGGGCGCCTTGACTAATAGTATTTTTCTCTATAAGCCGGTGCGTCGGGTTCGATCCCCGCGGGAAGTAACATCTTTGAGTTGTTGTTTCTAGTTTGGTGACATTGCAGGCTGATCACCTGATTGTGTGATAAGAAAGATGATCCGTGCTTCGGCTATAGATCCTGCGCCTGACCTCTCTCCGGTCGTGTCGGTCGTCCTGCCGTCCTATCGGAATTAGAGAGTGAAGGAAGAGAGAGTGCATACACTTTTCTCTCAAATCTCAATTAAACTGCATTTAAATCTTTAAACATAAACCAAAGCTACGCACTACACTGAACAAACCTGCTAAAACCACAACCAAAGAGGATTACTATTCCCGCAAATCCGCATGATGGAACCTTGTCATATTAACATCCACGTAGACGTCATCCGCAACAAAAAATTAGGTGCCTACATGTAACAATAAAATTTAAATATGTGATTTTTTTATATTAATTATTGAATTATTAATTTTAATAAGATAGGGTCTAGGTATAAAAAAATCTACAATTGTTTTCCGTTTTTTAGGTTTGAAAATGGCTGCCAGGTTCATTAGCAATTTGCGGAGATAGTATTACAAGGTGTTTGGTAAAAGCCTTCATCATCATCATCATATCAGCCGCACGACACCCACTGCTGGGTATAGGCCTCCCCCAAGGATTTCCACGACGATCGGTCCTGCGCTTCCCACATCCAGTGGCTTCCGGCAACCTTCACCAGATCGTCGGTCCACCTTGTCGGGGGCCTACCCACGGAGCGCCGTCCGGTGCGCGGTCGCCATTCAAGAACCTTTCCGCCCCAACGGCCATCGGTTCTTCTCGCTATGCCACTGCCACTTTAGCTGAGCAATCCTTCGAGCGATGTCGGTTACTTTAGTTCGCCTGCGGATCTCCTCATTTCTGATTCGATCACGCAGGGAAACGCCGAGCATGGCTCTTTCCATTGCACGCTGGGTGACCTTGAGCCTCCTTATGAGACCCATAGTTAGCGACCACGTTTCACTGCCGTTAGTCATCACTGGCAACACACACTGGTCATAGACTTTCGTCTTGAGAAAAAGCCTTATTAAGTCGAAAATGGTAGATAGGGACCATCAAACTGAACAACTTTTACTATGGAACCCACTCTGAAATCGCAAAAAAAACCAGCAAAAACAGCCGATTTTTTTCGTGATTTCAGAGTTGGTCCAATAGTAAAAGTCGTTCAGTTTGATGATCCCTATCTACCATATTCGGATTTACAAGGCTTTTACCAAACACTTTGTATTATAAAACGGCACCACAGCAATAAAATAACACTGGTTAAATTGAATATAACTAGAAACAACAACTCAAAGATGTTGCTTCCCGCGGCAGGGATCGAACCCACGACCTCTAGATCGAGAGAACAACGCTCTAACCAGTACTAACCACTAGCCACAGAGGCATTTACACAATTATTACTACCTATTGGAATAGTTCAACTTACGATTACGACAGGATAAGGAGGCACCGGCATTTAGCCAATCCCTAGAGAAAGCGCTACTCAGTGGTGCGCACCGCTAGATAGAGAAAAATACTATTCGTCGAGGCGCCCCGATGAATAGACACTTCCTAAAAGATCTGTGGCATCCGCCCTTTTAAATAAAATTCTGGGGTGGGTGATACTTTGCGAGTGCGATCCTCTCCGTTGAACATCGAGATACGATTCACCGAGGCGGATGGAACTTTTTTCCCCATCGGTCCCGGTACCTGTACAGAGCCACCGGGGTGGATGGGACTCACCCTAAGATGAGTGATTAAGAATCAGGGTCGTTAATTGGATATCTGTCGTACCGTACGTTGCCAGATGCACTGTAATTACAGGAGATCTACTGTATTTTTACGTCATCTACTGTACACTGTATAAAATAAATTACAGTGGCGAAAGCACTGTAATTTCTACTGAGCCAATAGTTCACGATATTTTGAAAATGTATGATCATACACGTGTAGGTCGTCCACACTCTACGCGACCAATCTGGTTTATTTTTACCACGCGACCTCTGTAGTGTTATTAAGATATTCTTTCCTTGCGTTGTTTGGGGATTTCCCGTGCATTAAAAGTTGTTGGATATCCACCCAGGTTATAGTGAAGTGTACGCAATGATCGAAACCAAAATTTTCCGATTCTACGTCATATCGATATTGTTTCTGTGGAATCGATTATAATTTTGATGCATTAATATGAATGAAATACAATTACGAAACAACAATAAATGTACTAATCTGTAAAAACTTTTGATTTTTACTAATAGTTTGGTGCAGAAAATTCAAAAAGAATGATAAGTCCGACTATCGAGATATCAAACAGACTATTCAATAATTTTGGTTCTCAACGTATCACAACATTACAGCAAGTCACGTGGACTTGGAGGTACAAAAAAATAAATTTAACGATATAAATGTCTTTTTAGTGCAGTTAAAGCACTGTAAAAGACACTGTATTTTTATGTACCTTTCCCTGTATTTTTGTTGTAAACACTGTATTTTAACGTCCGAAACACTGTATTCGCATTTTCCTTATCTGGCAACACTGTGTACGTAGTGATGCAGAGGGCCTAGTACAAGTTGATTTTTTGTTCTCACTTCACTTTGCGAATAGTAAACTATCGTCATATCTCTTTCACTCGTTCACTCACTCGCATGATATTCTCTCTTTCACTCGATACTATTCGCAAAGTGAGGTGAGAAACACAACTCGTACTAGGCCCTCAGATCCACAGATTCATATTCAACCAGACCTACCATCTCTAATTCCAATCACAACCAGTGTTGGGAAACGTACAATAATTATTGGATTCGTACAATAATTCGTGATACGAAACTAGACTGTACAATAAAACATAGCTTTCTCATTATTGTACGCTTTTGTACCATATTTTCCGATTTGACACAATATTAGGTACAATATCATGGTACATGACACTAAAATTAATAAAGAAACGCATCACCTAGGTACCTACTATTATTCTGTAACATCACACTCGTTTTTCACGTCTTTATTAATACCGTAAAGTTGGTAATTCACATTCATTTCTTGCTTGCCAACATTGGCATTGGCAGTAGGTAAACATCTTGCCTTCTCCTGTGGAATCGTATAAAATATAAATTAAATATATAAAAAATAAAAAAAACATAAAACAAAAGATATAATTAAATCATACCTACCTACTCACTAAATAAAATTTGAACTTGAAGGTTTGCGATTGTATTGAATGATCCGCTTCAACTTTACTTCACTCGAGAAATTATGAAAAAGAAATGAGCAAATTTGTTTAGTTGTACCACAGTATATATATATAAGTTTTTTCAAACAGTAGAGGAGCTACCGTCACTTAGGCCCTTTTGTAATTGCACTCCGTCGGATCGCTAGGGTTGGCATTTTCTGGCCGTCTCGTGGAATGCTACGCGCGAACGCTATGGAAACAACTGCGACGCGATGTCACAACCCTGACCAAAGTACTGCGAACTTTGCTTAGAGCTCTTAGAGTGACGTCAGCCATCAAATTCGAACGTTTCCATGGAGCTCTCATACTGTTTGAAAAACTTATATATGTACTGTGGTTGTACTTTGTAAAATCAATCGCATATTAGCGGCCTAAATATTAAAAATTATTGCCTAAAACGTACAATAATTCGACCCAAAATACAATAATTTTTAAACTTTTAGATTTTTGCATTCACAATGCTATTTTTATATTAAGATGAATAATTTTTAGCTTGGCAGCACCATAATTTTGCATCCAACATTTCCCAACACTGATCACAACAAGTAGTAAAAAAATATAGATAGTCGCGATGAAGATAAGAGAAGAAATAACCTGAATTAAACTACTGTTTTTTACTTGTAAAACAATGAAGAATTCTCCATTGATAGTAGATGGACATAACTATGATACAACCTCGTTTACTATCGGTTTAGTTCTTGCTATATCATCTAGTCTTTTCATTGGATCAAGTTTCATTATCAAGAAACTAGCTCTTAGAAAAATAAATGCCTCTGGTAATATTAGGGCTTCGGCGGGAGGGTATGGATATTTGAAACAGTGGATGTGGTGGCTAGGACTGATATCAAGTTAGTAGTAACTATTCACTTTTAAATTTCATTTAAATCATTGATACTTTACTTAGATTATAGATACTTATTTATTTTAGTGGGTGTTGGCGAGATGACTAATCTGCTAGCATATGCATTTGCTCCTGCAGCTCTCGTAACACCGTTAGGTGCTTTAAGTGTCATAGTAACAGCAGTGCTATCTTCAAAGTTTTTGAAAGAGAAATTGAACATCATTGGAAAGGTAAAGTTTACTCATATAATATTATCATTAGTAATGCAACAAATACGAATCAACATATAACAATAATAAACAAAAACCAACGAACAATACATAATAATAATAAACAAAAACCAACCCAATGAAACTAGATGAAAGAACTCATTTTATGCTATGAAACAAACTTAAGTAACTATTGAAAACTTGAGAATTTGACAAATCCATTAATTTAATTCATCAATGCCTAAGTGGCCGCATGCGGCCGGACAACAATAGGAAATCTATTTACACTTTTAAACTTTCACATTACATTTTATTACATTAGGAACACAGGTATTAAACATGCTTAAACTAAACAGGTGTTGAACTATAAAATGGTTACGAATATTCATATTAGTATTCAATGCATCACTTGTTATCATTCAAAATGTAATGAAATTCTATTAATTTCAAATTTGTATGTTTCTTTACAGATTGGTTGTTTCTTGTGTATCATGGGATCTATAATTTTCATTATTCATTCACCAAAATCGGAGGAAATCAAATCGTTTTCTGAAGTAGTAGAGAAATTGAGTGACTATTTATTTTTATCATATGTGGCTTCAATATTCGTGATGAGCCTTATTGTAAAGATATTTTTTGTGCCAAGGTTCGGTAATACAAATATAGTTGTTTATTTATTAATGTGTTCAACAATTGGTAGTTTAACTGTAGTTTTCTGCAAAGCTGTAGCTTTGGGTATAAAGGAGACACTTGGCGGTAGAGTCAATGTTTTTTCACATTATGTATTTTGGTTGTTATTAATGACTTCAATATTTTGTATAATGGTCCAGATGAATTATTTGAACAAGTCATTAGATAGTTTTAATACCAGTGTTGTCACTCCAGTCTATTATGTAATGTTTACTGTTTTGGTTATATTAGCTTCTAGTATTTTATTTAGAGAATGGGAACATATGCCTCTTGATGACATAATTGGTTGTTTGTGTGGATTTATAGTTGTAACCACAGCAGTATTCATGTTAAATATTTTTAAAGATGTACAAGTCTCTTTTAAAGATTTGAATTTTAACTCCAGAATAAGGAGGGTAAGTAACAATAATGATTTAGAGACCAATAACTATATATTAAACACAACACAAAATCGATAGTCAAAATTATATTTCAACTCCATAAAGTGTTTGTACAAATAATTTTAAGCTAAATTATTAAAAGAACAAATAGTTCAAAGTATAGACAAGTGTAAGTACCTAATAAAATAATAATGATACATAGTTACATACCTACACAAGCAGAAAGGTTTCCACTTAATGCAAAGAAGACCCTTACTTACACCTTTTCTATTTGTAAGGGCCACAATGTATTTATAGTCTATTTCAATTTATTCAAAATATTAAAAAACACTATCTTTGATGGGCCTCTTTAATATGTAAGTAAATATGTTCATATGATTTTCTTTGTATTATGTACTTATTTGAATATATGGTAAAACCAAGAAAACATCACTAACTATGAGAACATTGCAAATTTGCTATCATTAGAATATTTTGGCTTGAAATGGACTATAAATCATAAGTACAAGTCATTGTGTTTACTATGTAAGAAAGAACTAATCAATAACAGAGGCAATTATAGTGTATTAAAATAGGTAGGCAAGTGATTCGCTCATATTGAGCCATTTGACACAATTTCAACTTAGTCTCGTAGAGTAAGAATGTATTGTTCGGCAAAACCAATTATAATCGCCGCACAATAAGAACATGCCTTAGTCTACTTTTTTATAAACAGTGTATATTTTCACTTTCAATATACAGTGTAATTATTATCACAGTATAAATTATCATATTATACTATACACTTGTCAATAGGTACAACTATATTATATTCCAATCATGAATAGTTTTACTTATACTTTAGCATAATAAAGAAATGGGAGGTTATATAAAAGATAAACATTTATATAAAAATTTTGAAGGAAAAATAAAATAATTTATTACATACCTACATTATTTAAACATGACTTTCATTGGTATTTATGTGAAGCATAAGCATAACAGCTTCCAAATTGGGTTTTAGTAACTCGGTTTTTTTTTTTTCAAAAATTGTATGCTTTATACTATAAACATTAGTTTTTTTTTTATTTTATGCTTTATACTATAAAGCATAAAATAATAAAAAAAACCGGACCATTTTTGGAATGGATGGCAAATTTCTTATTTTTTAGTTTTTTTTATTTATTTATTTTAGTTACTATTAACTTTTAGTTTATATTTTTTTATTTATTTATTATACTAATAACTTTATACTATAATAAATGAATAAAAAATTATATAAGAAATTTGCCATCCATTCCAAAACTTTTTTTTTTTTGTGGCAATACAGTGTGACTAATTTGCCAATGTCAAGTTATATAAAAGGTAGGGAAACAGGGAAATAAGAAGGTAAATACCGGATTTTGTAAGAAAAGGATCAGAGGAGTTGATTCCAAAACTTTCTTCTCATTCCATCCATTGTTTTCTAAAGTCTGTTTATTCTTACTTGTCCTTTAAAGTAAACAGTTATTGACAGTTGTCATAAGTATGTCTATACATTTTTTATTGAATATATTGCCTTACTAAATCAAATTATCATTAAATAATTAATAGTTTCTTTTGTAATCTATGTGTGGGAAATTGTTTTTTTCTAAATGACTATTTCAATAAAGAGTTGGGTGAAGATTGTTTACCAAATAAGACAAGTAAATATAAATATAAACAGACTATAGGAAATTCTGGCAATGAAATGAAGATTTTTTTGGATATTGTTTCAGATAAAAATGACTGTTACTCTGTAAAGACAGATTACATAATTTGAAAACTGCAGTATAAAAAAAGTGAAAAAATATTAAATGCTTTACAAATACATGGAATGTGAATCATGTAAAAGATAATAAAAGTTTCTTGAATCATAAATAAACAGTAACAGAGTGATATATAAATGTTCTACAAATTGGACATGTTCTTTGATAACCATAGAGTCGCCTACAACATTCAGCACATAAGCAAACATGACGACACGGTAGAGTCAAAACACACTTCTGACGTTCCTGGCATATAATACAAAGAGTATCGGCATTACTTCCATCGTCTAGCTCACTTGAAACTAAGTTAATTTCCTGCTCTGCAACATCTTGACCACTCGCCATATTCCTAATCACTCTCACCTCAGAGTCCATTATATAATTATAAATTGTATAATACAAATACAATGTTTTTCTAATGAATAACCAATATATTTCTAATACATGAATAAATATTACAACTCGAAAATGAATACAAAGACGCCCAATAATAATGGCAATTATAATTCCTATAAACGACTCCAAAGGCACGTCTGTCAAAAAGTTTGTGAATTTTAATAAAGCCATGTAAGAATCTACAATAACCCCGGATAATATATTTCCAATATAATTGAAACTTGCTTGTAAAATATGAGGCAACTGAACAGGCAAAAAAGTTATTATTAACCATATTGTATTTCCTGATAGCACTAAAGCACCTTTCAGTAATAGTAGTAATTCACTCAGTATGACCAATACTGTATTTAAAACCGACTTTATTGAACTGAACAAGGCGTCAAATCCAAATGTTGTTTCTGAATAAATTAATATTATTCCTTTACGTATAAAACGCAGCTGATTAGTGATCGTGTCCACCAAGTCATTTATAAAGGCGGGTATTTCTTCTGAGAATATTCGTATGTTATCTTCGTAAACGATTTGTAGGAATATGAAGAAATTTTCAAATACACTTAGCACAGCATTTGAGATTCCCGCTACGCTTGCAACAATAACTTTTCCTATAAATGATGCCACTACTAGAACTCGTTGAATAAGTAAAGCGAATAGATTTAGAACTTTCGCTACTATTGCAATCATAATTAATTCTCATGTTTCAGATCTCTATAAATCAACGATGTTTGTAATGATATAATTTTGGTTTTTAGTCTTTTGTTTGTTGATTATCTGAATCGCAGGCAAAGAGTAAAATAATATATTGGATCGCAGGCAAAATTTGGCAGACAGAAAGAAGACAAAAGTCAAATTCAAAAGCAAGGAACACTGGAACAGAAGTATGCCAATGGGTGCATTCCAACAGACAAATCTCTGACTCAGAGTCTCTGAAGGTCGAAACAAATTATCGGACGCGGCTTACTGCCGCGGCTGATCTGAGGGCCTAGCCAAAGTAACATTCGCTAAACTTCGTTATCGCTTCGCTTTCTAAACATGTAACCCGGCAGGCTGATTATCTTATTAAAAACCACCTAGCGACCGGTCATAATTACGGAATCGTCGCTGTCAAACTCGATTTCGTACCACCGATCGAGTTTCTACGAGTGCTGCCTCCAACGGACAACTAAAGAACTAAAATATACGAGCACTTGCAAGGAAATGCTCCGAAATTCGTATTATCTAACTCAGAAACCGCGACGCGACCGCGATGATTTCGCGATTTCTTCTGTCAAACAGAAACCAGACAAAACGTAATTTCTGATTGGTTTTCGTTAAATTCTTAGCCTTACCTTTAACCAAAATTAAATAAAATTGCTATAATGTAAAACAAAAGGCCTGTCCTTTAATGCCTACACGGAATTTGCAATTTTGAAGACGAAAAAATGTAAACAAAATTCGAAGCGAAAACAAAAAGGTTATGTTCACAGAGCACATATGGTCAGACACATACACAGTCACAGACTACTTTCGGTTAAAAGACTTTTCAGTCGCTCCCACCGGTTGCCAGTGGCGCTAGTTTCTATGGAGATCTTCACGAGCATAAACCGAGCATAAACTAATCAGCGATCGCATACATAATACCAAATCAGTGACTCGGTCGCGCGACGATTTCGAAATAATTCAGTAATCGAGATCGGTCGCTCATTTTAGATAATCAGCCTGCCGGTCACTCACATGCGCGCAAAGGTTCGCGAATACATGTGTAGGACGACCTTCGCGAATGACTTCGCGAAGTTTTCGAGACATTCGTACTTTTCCAAGCTGTGTCGGTTTTTTGACGCACATCAAAGCGCGCAAACCTCGAACCTTCGCTTAGCCTCCCACACATTCGTGCCACAGACGAAAGCATTCGTACGACCATTAGTAATCTGTGGTTACGCGTATTTTCGTAGTTGTGGCGACCTTTATTTAGCCTTTATTTTCTATATTGAAAATAGTAAGCATATGAGCATTGAGCATACATAAAACAGTCCAACAGCTCTATTAAAATCATCTTCACCGTTCATTGTTCACAAAATCGCAAGTAAAAATAAACATTCGTGAACAAGTGTAGGAGGAAGTGCAAATGGATTCGCACACTCAAGGTGCAAACAAATTATCGGACGCGGCTTACTGCCGCGGCTGATCTGAGGTGTGCAAACTAGCGGATACGTCCGCGACCTACTACATCCGATAGTTTGCACACCTCAGATCAGCCGCGGCAGTAAGCCGCGTCCGATAATTTGTTTGCACCTTCATATGCGAACCTATTCGCAAAGTTTTTGACTTTGCGAATGAATTTCTGACAGCCACTCACATGCGTGCAAAGGTTCGTACAATGTACGAACCTTTGCGCGCATGTGAGTGACCGGGGTAAGGGATTGACATATGGTTTCGTTAACAATCGAATTTTAAAACGTCAATTCCATACATGTTTCTAACCGAAGCGATAGCGTTACTTTGGCTAGGGGGGCCGCGAGGTGTGCAAACTATCGATAGATGTTCGATTGCCCTAGAGTCAGGGCTTTATAACGTTACCAATTAACAGTAAACATAACGTTACGTAACGTTATTTTCAATATGATACCTTGATAACGTTATTTTTTTTAACGTTACCAGGTAACATAACATTAATTTAACGTTATAATATGGTTATGTTACTAGATACCGTTACAAGAAATAACGTTATTTTTACCGGTAATTAGTATCATTATTTTCTGTTACGCGACGTTGCCAGCTCGCCCGCTGCCGGCCGTGCATGTCTCTTGCAACTTAAAACCTTTTTTGTACTACCACAAGAATCTATACATATAATAAAATCGTAACGAGGCCAATTCTGTACATTCAATATTTTTTCAAAAAGTAATTGCTACATGTTAAGTACATGATACTGAACCCAAAACAATAGTTTTTGGAATTTTTGTCTGTTTGTTTGTTTGTATGTACGTGCATAACTTTTAACCTACTGCACCGATTTGAACAAAACTTTTTTTGTTATATAGCTGATAAGCCTGGGCATAACTTAGGGTATAATTGATTTTGGAAAATGGAACACCTGATGCAGAACCATAATGGCCCAACTAAACTATAAGGAATATAAAAATGACACCTTAGCAAAAGTTGTTCAGCCTGATGAGCATTTTTTGTCGAGGTATAAAAATCGAAGATCTGGAACACCTGATGCACAACCATAATGGCCCAACTAAACTATAAGGAATATAAAAATAACGTCTTAACAAAAGTTGTTCAGCCTGATAAGCATTTTTTGTTGTGGTATAAAAATCGAAGATCTGGAACACTTTTTGCAGAACCATAATGGTCCAACTAAATTATATGGAATATAAAAATGACACCTTAACAAAAGTTGTTCAGCCTGATGAGCATTTTTTGTTGAGGTATAAAAATCGAAGATCTGGAACACCTGATGCACAACCATAATGGCCCAACTAAACTATAAGGAATATAAAAATAACGTCTTAACAAAAGTTGTTCAGCCTGATAAGCATTTTTTGTTGTGGTATAAAAATCGAAGACCTGGAACACTTTTTGCAGAACCATAATGGTCCAACTTAACTATAAGGAATATAAAAAAAACGTCTTAACAAAAGTTGTTCAGCCTGATAAGCATTTTTTGTTGTGGTATAAAAATCGAAGACCTGGAATACCTGATGAAGAACCATAATGGTCCAACTAAACTATAAGGAATATAAAAATGACGCCTTAACAAAAGTTGTTCAGCCTGATGAGCATTTTTTGTTGTGGTATAAAAATCGAAGATCTGGAAAACCTGATGTAAAACCATAATGGCCCAACTAAACTATAAGGAATATAAAAATAACGCCATAACAAAAGTTGTTCAGCCTGATGAGCATTTTTTGTTGAGGTATAAAAATCGAAGATCTAGAACACCTGATGCAGAACTATAATGGCCCAACTAAACTATAAGGAATATAAAAATAACGCCTTAACAAAAGTTGTTCAGCCTGATAAGCATTTTTTGTTGTGGTATAAAAATCGAAGATCTGGAACACCTGATGCAGAACCATAATGGCCCAACTAAACTATAAGGAATATAAAAATAACGCCATAACAAAAGTTGTTAAGTCTGATGAGCATTTTTTGTTGAGGTATAAAAATCGAAGATCTAGAACACCTGATGCAGAACTATAATGGCCCAACTAAACTATAAGGAATATAAAAATAACGCCTTAACAAAAGATGTTCAGCCTGATAAGCATTTTTTGTTGTGGTATAAAAATCGAAGATCAGGAACACTTTTTGCAGAACCATAATGGTCCATCTAAACTATATGAAATATAAAAATTACGCCTTAACAAAAGTTGTTCAGCCTGATGAGCATTTTTTGTTGTGGTATAAAAATCGAAGATCTGGAACACTTTTTGCAAAACCGTAATAGTCCAACTAAACTATAAGGAGAATAAAAATAACGCCATAACAAAAGTTGTTTAGCCTGATGAGCATTTTTTGTTGAGGTATAAAAATCAAAGGTCTTGAACACCTGATGCAGAACCATAATGGTCCAGCTAAACTATACAAAATATAAAAATGTCTCCTTAGCAAAAGTTTTTCAGCCTGATGAACATTTTTTTTGCAATTTCAGATTTGGTCCCATAGTAAAAGTTGTTCAGTTTGATGTTTGTTGGTCCCTATTTACCATATTCGGCATTAGGGGTGTTTTTGTAACACGTTGTATAGAAGTATAATTATTTTATCTGTCATTTTGCCGACATCCGTAATGCAAGATAGCTTCTACCACAGTATAATAACTTCTACTATTCTTATTAGGTATTAGGTAGGTAGAGTATAATCGCAATAAACTTCTTCGTACCGAGTGTAGGTACTCAAACTTGTGCATTGCTTTCTTTTAATTTTTTTAATAAATTTGCGTTAACACTTAATATTAAAACACTATCCAGATAATACGTTTAAATTATTTCCGTTGTTATCGATGCGAAACCAAAAATTAATGCCATACAAAATTGTACCTTATGCGCAAAGCATTAAGCGTTTTTTTTTATTGTACAATTGATGCCTACCTGAAGGGTGTATAAACCATTACCTTAAAAGCGAATTAAGGTTGTTTAAACCATTTCCTTAGAAGAATATTATAAATATTGAGTCGTTAAAACCATTTACAACTAACGTTGAATTTTACGCCCCGAGTTGATAAAAATAATGGTCGTTACATCTTATCAAAACTACAAAAACAAAACATTTGGTTTTTTCGTTGATAATTTACCATTCGCAAGACGTTATGACCGAAAATTTCTGGGTCGTGTAAACAATTTTTTTGCGAATTTCTGTATTTCGTATATTTATAGATCGATAGAGAAAAAAAATCTGAGAAAAATGGTATACAGGGTGAAATTTTAATCATTTGGTTCCCGCCGTAGGGTGGTTCCACTCATGATTACTAGCAACTTTTACAATGGGGCCAACTCTCCTACTCGCAAAAAAAATTTGCTGTTCTATAAAAAGTATCATCTCCTATCGGAGCTAGTGATGAAAAAGACTCGAGTCTTTTTCATCACTAGCTCCGATAGGAGATGATACTTTTTATAGAACAGCAAATTTTTTTTGCGAGGCTCGAGTCTTTTAAGTCCTTTAAACCTTTTAAGAAACGACTCAGCTTTCGAGACCTGATGTAAAAGAGCTCGACTCAAATTAGTCTTGAGCTTCGAGTCTTTTGACTCTTGAGTCAAAAAAGTCGTTTCTTAAAAGGTTTAAAGGACTTAAAAGACTCGAGCCTTGTGGCTTCGGGAGTCGTAAGTCATGAGAGGCGTTTACCAACCAATATACTGACTGACTGATACATATCAGCAAATTCAGCACATTGATCTGATTGAAATTAAAAATAAACAAAATAGAAGTTTTTATTAGGAAAAAAATTGAAACAAAAAAAAGAATTAAAATAAAATAAAATAAATATAAAATAAAATACTTAATCTTAAAAAAATCCGATACCGAGGGCCAAGGACTCAATTTTTAAAATACTAAAATCCAAGATGGCGGCCAACTTTTTTGTTTGTGATTCGATGAAACTCGGTTTTTGGAACTATTTTGACAAGAAAAAAACGCAATGTTGAAAATATTTCAAAATCCAAGATGGCGGCCAACTTTTTTGTTTGTGGGCCGATTTCGATGAAACTCGGTTTTTGGAACTATTTTGACAAGAAAATAACAACAGTATGTTAAAAATATTGAAAAATCCAAGATGGCGGCCAACTTTTTTGTTTGTGGGCCGATTTCGATGAAACTTGGTTTTTGGTACTATTTTGACAAGAAAATAACAACGCAATGTGGGACATATTGAAAAATCCAAGATGGCGGCCATTTTTCTTGTTTGTGGGCCGATTTCAATGAAACTCAGTTTTGTAGTACTATTTTGACGAGAAAATAACAACGAAATGTTGGAAGTATTGAAAAATCCAAGATGGTGGCTAACTTTTTTGTAAGTGGGCCGATTTCGATCAAACTCGGTTTTTGGCACTATTTTGACAAGAAAATATAAAACTTAAAATCCAAGATAGCGGCCAACTTTAGTAAATAGTACTAAAAATCGAGTTTCATCGAAATCGGCCCAAAAACTAAAAGTTGGCCGCCATATTGGATTTTTAGTATTAAAAAAATTTCGTTTTTATTTTCTTTTCAAAATCTTTTTATTAAAATAAACTTGTTAATTAAGCGATTTTGAATCGTCTATATTTTTATAGACTTATTTAGGAGCCTTAAAGGTTGAGCTTTAAGTATTTGGATACACGACTCAGTCGTGAGCCTTTTTAAAAACAGCTCGAGTCGTTTGAGTCTTTTAACATACAACTGAGTTTGATTAAAAAGACTCGAACGTCGAGTCTTCACTTTAGACTTGAATCGTTTCATCAAAATCGGCCCAAAAACAAAACAGTCGGCCGCCATCTTTGATGTTCCGAAAACCGAGTTTCGTCGAAATCAGCCCACTAACAAAAAATTTAGCCACCATCTTGAATTTTTTAATACTTCCAACATTGCGTTGTTATTTTCTCGTCAAAATAGTACTAAAAACTGAGTTTCATTGAAATCGGCCCACAAACAAGAAAGTTGGCCGCCATCTTGGATTTTTCAATATGTCCAACATTGCGTTGTTATTTTCTTGTCAAAATAGTACCAAAAACCAAGTTTCATCGAAATCGGCCCAAAAACAAAAAAGTTGGCCGCCATCTTGTATTTTTCGATATTTTTAACATTGCGTTGTTATTTTCTTGTCAAAATAGTACCAAAAACCCAGTTTCATCGAAATAGGCCCACAAACAAAAAAGTTGGCCGCCATCTTGGATTTTTCAATATTTTTAACATTGCGTTGTTATTCTCGTGTCAAATTAGTTCCGAAAATCGAGTTTTATCGAAATCGGCCCAAAAACTAAAAAAAATGGCCTCCATCTTGGATTTTTTGTATTTCAAAAATTGCGTTGTTATTTATTTGTCAAAATAGTACCAAAAACCGAGTTTCATCGAAATCGGCCCTACCAACAAAAAAGTTGGCTGCCATCTTGGATTTTTCAATATTTTTAACATTGCGTTTGTAATAAAACTCCTTGTTCCAGTAAACCAATCATTTATTCACTTCACGTGGCACTTACGACTCGCACAATAATCACGCTCTAGACGTCTGTACACCTCCGTCGCCCCGAACAGAATGCCGCCATATTGCAATACGATTCAATCGGCCATTTTCCCCACTACCATTCACGTACTTCCGGTTTATTGCATTTGAATTTTAATAGTCAATAAGCAACTTTTAACACAAAATTTGATATTGAAAAATGTAATTAAATAAATCCTTATACTCGTCCATCCTGACGATGTGTATGTCCCCATACACATTGCCACAAATCCTAATACTCGGCCGATTGAATCATTGTTATTTTTTTTTATTAGCATTTTATAGAATAAATGAGATAAAAAAAATGAAGCAAAAAAATAGATTTTTAACATTCACTTCACTAATTCTCAAATAGATATCTAGTTTACTTATTGCAAAATATAGGTATTTATTTTATTTATTTTATTAAGTATTTAAGTTAATTTTGTAATATAATAAAGAGAATCTACTGAATCTACCACCATTTCACGAATTGGGAGGCTCCTCCAAGAAAGAAATGGCGAAAGAAAACTTGGGGAGAGTTTCCGACCTCCGTCTTTTATATTCATCTACAAAAATAATCTACTGTGCCATCAGACCTTGTATCATCATCTCTATTGAAAGTTTCGTAACATATAATTATGCCCGATGAAATATAATTTGTTATTTGTATAGAATTTATCATATTTTTCTTATTCATTGTTGTTATTGTATTACTTTAAGTAATAAATTTATTACAACGGCAATACAAAATAAACGATAATTAGATTCATAAAAGATTAATTACAAAGAAATGAAAACAATCATAACATAACTGAATTCTGGTTCAAAGTAAGGCAGTGATAACTATATAGCTGTTATAATAAGTGAGTAGCAGTTCAAAATTTATTACATTAACCTACTTCCAAGTTTGTTTCTTTTTACCAAAGTTATTCAATTTATTATCATTCGAGTTACCTATTTATCATCATTACTAAAATTCTCATAACACTAATTTACAAATGTTTCAAGATTTATAACATAAAAATACAATATGTTTATTCCTTTTTACCAAACTTCTTATCTAAATCCTTACACTTATTTACAAATGTTTCAAGACTTATAACATAAAAATACAATATATTTATTCCTTTTTACCAAACTACTTATCTAAATCCTTATCATTTCAGTGGATCATCATGATTACTAAAATTTTCATAACTCTTACAAGTTGTTCTAGATTTATTACATGAAGTAGGATATTTCTAAGTTTATTCCTTTTTACCAAGATTAATATTCAAAATCCTTATTATTTGATTTCTTTATATCACTACCATTTTTCACAATACTTTACTAATTCAGTTTACATTACAAATTTATATAAAATTCTTTTAACCCGTGCATTCAATGTAAAAATTCAATATTCTATTACATTAATTAATTCAAGTCATCACCATAGTATGTCCACCGTGAACCCATTCCTGTTTCTCACGATTAACGCAAATCAATATATGAACCCTTTTCCAGTTTCTCACATATTATTTTAGTAAAATCAATCGTGAACCCATTCCTGTTTCTCACGATTGACGCAAATCAATATGTGAACCCTTTTCCAGTTTCTCACATATCAATTTAGTAAAATCAATCGTGAACCCATTCCTGTTTCTCACGATTGACGCAAATCAATATGTGAACCCTTTTCCAGTTTCTCACATATTAATTTAGTAAATTCAATCGTGAACCCATTCCTGTTTCTCACAATTGACGCAAATCAGTGTGTGAACCCTTTGCCAGTTTCTCACAATACCAGTTTAGTTAATTGACAGATTTGTTAGTCAATTGATATATAAACACATTCAGTTTTTCACATATCAATTAAATTAACTGTAAGTCAATTGATAAACGTGTTTAGAACCCTTTTCTAGTTTCTCACATATCAATTCAGTTATTGATCAGTCAGTAACTCAACTAGCAACTCAGTAAATTATCAGTCAGTCATTTAATCTGAAATTCGACAGCACCATCGCCATCTAGAAGCCTTCAATCAGCACAATTCAGAGGCCATCAGTCTGCACCATCCAGAAGCCATCAGTCTGCACTATCCAAAAGCCATCAGTCTGCGCCGTCCAGAAGCCATCAGTCTTCGCCATCCAGAAGCCATCAGTCTTCGCCATCCAGAAACCATCAGTCTGCGCCCTCCAGAAGCCATCAGTCTGTACCATCCAGGAGCCATCAGTCTGCGCCATCCAGAAGCCACCAGTCGGCACCATCCAGAAGCCATCAGTCCGCGTCATCTAGAAGCCATCAGTCTGCGCCAGTTTTCTGAAATTAATGTAAACGCAAAACGACAGTAACTGTTCCAAGTATTATCCTGAGACAAAATGAAATCAAAATGGGAACATTTACAACCAAGTATTAATCATTAAATATTCCAAAGTGTTTTTGTGAAAAAGAAATACAATTAAGTATGTCATTTTCAAAAAGCTTTAGATTTGTAAGAGATACGTATTTAATTACATTTGATACGTCTTAATTTATTTGTTACAAATAAAGTTTATTTTTCCAGTTGTTCTATAAATATTCGCTTATAAATAAATCATATTCTTTTTTTTTCACTAGGTTACCGTTTGTATTATGTCCTTTTGGACGTAAGCTATTATATTTTGTATTGCATGCCCTTCTAGACATGAATTGTGTTGTATGTCCTTCTGGACATGGATAGTGTTGTATATCTTTCTAGAGATAGATTGTATTGTGTTTCCTTCTGGAAATGAATTGTGTCGTGTGTCCTTCTGGACATAATATACTGTATTGTATGTCCTTCTGGACAAGGATTGCGTTATGTCCTTCGGGACATAGAGTGTGTTGTGTTTTTTTCTGGAAATGGATAGTGTCGAGTGTCTTTCTGAACATATACTGTGTTGTGTGTCCCTCTGGACATAGATAGTCAGGGCTACCGCCTGCCAAAGTACAAAATTATTCCTTTATTATATCAAAAATCTAAATATCTGGGTTTTTTCATTGTTTATTATTACAAATAGATTAGAAAGAATGCGAAGATCTTCTCATGAACGTTTCCTTTATAAAACACAAACGGTTATCAGTGAGCTCCTGACGTGAGCGTATTTACTTAATAATAATATCAATTTCCGTATTCTAAACTTACAGAAATAAAGTTTAAGATTTCACCAAAAAGTGTTCGCAGACCCATATTCTTTCTACAATTCCTAGCTTAGCTACTAATATAATTATGGAACAGCTCATTTTTTTCCTGTTGTTTGAGTGTTCATAATAAACAAGTTTCCCACATAAAAACTTTCCAGGTTTGTCATAATCTATACCTGAATAATAGAATAATGTGCCTGTCTCATAGCCCATGGACCACATCTAAGCACTAATTTCAGATCTATAATAAAGTATAAAGTAAAATGAATTATTATTATTTTATTTGTAAGCTTCAGATCAAAGTTACGTATTATTATAATGCAAATCATTTCATAGCATTGTTATCTGTGTGAAGAGCAAAATAAATAATATTTATTATCAGACTTAGCAAAGTGGGTTTTAGAAACTGTACGAGTAAATAACAAGTTACTGCTACCAAATGGGCGTATGCCCAAAATATTTTATTATTATTACTTATAAGGTATATTGTTTTGTACTAATCACTACCAAAACGGTATAATATATATATATATATATATATATATATATATATATATATATATTACAAAAAAAAACCATTGGTCTCGTATTTTTGACTAAGGTTTGTAAAACCACTTGATCTTGTGATAACGAACGTCAACCCCTTTGCATTTAATTTAGTAACTATCAACATAATGTTTGTTAAGATTCTTATGAAGGGTCTTATGTTTAATAAGATGCTATGTCGTAGTAAGTACAGGACCATTTTTTTTTTGCTATAATAAAAATAAATTAAACATTTTACTTTATTTTCTCATCTAAGGAACGATACACTATAGTATACACCATAGTCTGAAACTTACTCAAAACTTATTAGTATCTAAAACCACTCTCATTCTACACTCTATATAAGTACCTACATATTTTAAGACGAAGCCTTATGTACGTACAAACTCTTTTATTTTTACTGATAGCATCATCATAATTATGACGATCCTTGCCAACTCTACAGCGGAGCCTATCTTTTTCCACCATTAGAATCATAAATGCTAAAGTCAACAGAAAAGTTATTTATCAATTTGGCCATAAATGGAAATATTATAATAAAAATTATCAGTAAACTCATTATCTTTAACTCAATCGAATTCAATAGCTTACCGCAGACTCTAATGTAAAGATAGAAAGGTAGTAGTCACACAAAAAGTACATTTTGGGCCCAGCAAGGTTAAGCAATTAATAGACGGGAGGGAGTCTTATTATTATTTTATTTACTAAAATTTAGAGTTACGCATAGTATGTACATTTTTAGTTCATATTATTAAGTTACCATAGTCTGTTCTGAGTTATGATTCAGTCAAAGTTATTATTTAAGTGACAATATCAGCAGCACGGTTCTGATATACTGCCCAGTTATAGTAAAAAAAATCGATACTTTCATACCGTAGTAGACCTTATCATGTTACGGTAACCGGTACAAGTACAACATTACAGAAACGCATAAGAGCAAAACAGATAAATTAAATTACCTACTACCCGCGACTCTTCCAAACCATAATGGCTGGTTATTACTACTTTCTCCATATGCTCGTGAATGTTCATTCATTCACAATAATTCTAACAAGCCTGCGTTTTGTGAAATATAATTCATAATTAATCGTACATTAAGCTACTAAATTAGACAAAATTATTTAGATGTCTGAATCAGTACAATTTCTATAGCGTGAAACAGTTTTGGACATGAAATGTTAATCAATGTGAACATTCGAAGAAAATTGAATTTATTTACAAGTAATTTTGTAAATAATATTTGATTTTTAAGACCTAAAATACCATGTTTTAAAACAAATAAAGGAATTCCACTCTGTTATTTTTATTGCAACAAACAAGTACATTAGTGGTGGTAGGGGCGCCAAAATCTGGCTGCGACTAGGGAAAATGAGTTATCCCGCAGAAAATTATCATTGTCGATGCAATAAACTAGTAAATCCAAATAGCACGTAGCTTATATCCACTTTATAGTTATAGCTCATAGAACATCATGAAGAAAACGATCCCATCCGCGCAATATACCTGTGAGCAACTAAGCGCTTGTTAAAAGTCTTCGACGTACCTACCAAAGATGTTGTCAAGTACTTAATCAAAATAAAATAGGTAGGTAATCAATCAATACGTAATAAAAGAACATAATAGTATATAATCAAAAGTATGCAATAGTACGTAATAATACGTAAAAGCACTCAATAGTATATAATCGAACAGTGCGTAGTAGTACAAATAGTACATAGTAGATCATAATAGTACAAAATAGTACACAATAGTAAACAATAGTACACAATAGTACACAATAGTACGCAATAGTACACAATAGTACACAATAGTATACATTAGTACACAATAGTACACAATAGTACTCAATAGTACTTACATGATAGTACATAGTAGCACTCAATAGTACTCAAGAGTACATAATCGAACTGTGCGTTTATACAAAATAGTACACAGTAGTATGTAATAGTACCTAGTAGTACATAATGAAACAGTAGGGACGTAATAGTACAAACTTGTACCTAATCAAATAGAAAACTAGTCTGCCGTGTCACATAATGAGCCACAAACAAGGTGGATTATCATTGATCACTTCAAAATATCTAGCTATGCCTATATGCGTAAATCAAATATGTATATTCTAACGTTTAAATCCAAATATAACACAGTACGCACATGTGGTGAAAAATACATCCTATGTCTAAACAAAGAATCAAATTTAAAAACCCTGAGGCACTCAAGCCATTTAGTAAATCTAAGTTGCTTATAATCAAAATAATATGAAATATATCAATATTTACTACATACCTTTAAACCATTTTGAAGAGTCTCGAATGTCTTGATTCTTCAACATTTCATGATCATCATTTCAGCCGCATCCTCTGATATCGAAGTAAAGGACTTATCGACAGGCTGCTGCTCGCGTGTAGTCTCGGGCCATTTAAACAGAAACGAATGCAATTTTAGAATAATGATATACACATAGTAGCTTATCCCCGTTTTTTTTTCGAAAACTAAGTTTATTCCAATAGGGATCTTTGACCTCAACCTGGCCTCGCACATAGGAATCTTTACTAAAGCATTTAAACATGGTAGAAAGTCAAATTATAATATCTAACATTTAGTCTTTTGAAACGTGCAAAATAAAACTAATAATTTTAACTTATTTCAATCTAGGGAAGTGTGTAAAATCTAATAATCTAAATAAAAATAGGATAGAATAGATAGGTAATAGATATAGTCAGTACATAGTTGCCTAGGTACTATAAAATTCCATTACTTATTTAAAGCATTTGGACAAACTTTTGATTATAAGTATGTACATGCTTAGTAATAATGAAGTACGATGTATTAAATAATGCTACCCACCAATGGTCAATAAAGTACCATGTTTGCAGCAAACAAATATTTTTTTTTATAATAATTGGGTCATTACAATTTCAAAGGATAACTGTTTCGCAACGTTCAAAGTATTGAAAAGTTCAAACTGTTCTTTGCAATTGCTGAAATACACTCCACTTCATAACACTGTTTTAAATGAGTACCATCCGGGTGGCAGGACAAACAATAGAAAAGACTACTCGAAGGCACTTAAATGAAATAGATATTTGATTTTAACTTTGATTCTTTTACTTAACTCGATTATCAACCCTTGTAATCCTTTTACATGATAAATCTAACGTAATTGTGGACGGGAACTTACCGCTTCTGAAGTGTAATAAAACTCCTTGTTCCAGTAAACCAATCATTTATTCACTTCACGTGGCACTTACGACTCGCACAATAATCACGCTCTAGACGTCT
This sequence comes from Agriphila tristella, assembly GCA_928269145.1. Lineage (NCBI taxonomy): Eukaryota > Metazoa > Arthropoda > Insecta > Lepidoptera > Crambidae > Agriphila > Agriphila tristella. The sequence goes on along the minus strand of OV743439.1, from coordinate 18,010,919 downwards.
GTACACCTCCGTCGCCCCGAACAGAATGCCGCCATATTGCAATACGATTCAATCGGCCATTTTCCCCACTACCATTCACGTACTTCCGGTTTATTGCATTTGAATTTTAATAGTCAATAAGCAACTTTTAACACAAAATTTGATATTGAAAAATGTAATTAAATAAATCCTTATACGTTGTTCTTGTCGTGTCAAAGTAGTTCCAAAAATCGAGTTTCATCGAAATCGGCCCAAAAACAAAAAGTTGGCCGCCATCTTGGATTTTTTGTATTTAAAAAATTTCGTTGTTATTTTCTTGTCAAAATATTACCAAAAACCGAGTTTCATCGAAATCGGCTCAAAACCAAAAAAGTTGGCCGCCATCTTGGATTTTTAAATATTTTAAAAATATCGTTGTCATTTTCTTGTCAAAATAGTTTTAAAAACCGAGTTTCATCGAAATCGGCCCAAAAACAAAAAAGTTGGCCGCCATCTTGGATTTTTGGTATTTAAAAAATTGCGTTGTTTTTTTTTGCCAAAAAAGTACCGAAAACTGAGTTTCGTCGAATTTGGCCCTACCAACAAAAAAGTTGGCCGCCATCTTGGATTTTTCAATATTTTTAACATTGCGTTGTTCTTGTCGTGTCAAAGTAGTTCCAAAAATCGAGTTTCATCGAAATCAGCCCAAAAACAAAAAAGTTGGCCGCCATCTTGGATTTTATGTATTTAAAAAATTTCGTTGTTATTTTCTTGTCAAAATATTACCAAAAACCGAGTTTCATCGAAATCGGCTCAAAAACAAAAAAAGTTGGCCGCCATCTTGAAATTTTTATTATTTTAAAAATTGCGTTGTTATTTTCTTGTCAAAATAGTACCAAAAACCGAGTTTCATCGAAATCGGCCCACAAACAAAAAAGTTCGCCGCCATCTTGGATTTTTCAATATTTTAAACATTGCGTTGTTATTGTCGTGTCAAAATAGATCCAAAAATCAAGTTTCATCGAAATCGGCCCAAAAACAAAAAAGTTGGCCACCATCTTGGATTTTTTTGTTTTTAAAAAATTGCGTTGTTATTTTCTTGTCAAAATAGTACCAAAAACCGAGTTTCATCGAAATCGGCACACAAACAAAAAAGTTGGCCGCAATCTTGGTTTTTCAATATTTTAAAAATTGCGTTGTTATTTTCTTGTTAAAATAGTACCAAAATCGAGTTACATCAAAATCGGCCTAAAACAAAAAGTTTGGCCGCCATCTTGGCTTTTTAGTATTTAAAAAATTGCTTTGTTATTTTCTAGTCAAAATAGTACTTGAAATCGAGTTTTATCGAAATCGGCCCAAAAACAAAAAAGTTGGCCGCCATCTTGGATTTTTAGTATTTTAAAAATTGCGTTATTATTTTCTTGTCAAAATCTTTTTATTAAAATAAACTTGTTAATTTATAAAATAAGCTTTTGAATCGTCTATTTTTTTTTTCTAGACTTATTTAGGAACCTTAAAGGTTGAGCTTTATGTATTTGGATACACGACTCAGTCGTGAGCCTTTTTAAAAACAGCTTGAGTCGTTTGCGTCTTTTGAGTCTTTTGAGTCTTTTAACATACAACTGAGTCTTATTAAAAAGACTTGAACGTCGAGTCTTCACTTTAGACTTGAGTCGCGTAAAGCGGAGGCGAGTCTTTTTATTAAGACTTAAAAGACTTGAGTCTTTTTCATCACTAATCGGAGCGGAGCACTCGTCAAGACGATTCAAACGAGCCAAAACTCGATGGGGTTGCATGGTTTTATTACAGAGTCCCAGTGGCCTTCTTTCGGCTCCATCATCAGACCCTGGAAACTATTTCCCAACAAAAAACTCGTCAAGACGATTCAAACGAGCCCAAACTCGATGGAGTTGCATGTTTTTATTATAGAGTTCCTATGGCCTTCCTCCGGCTCCATCGTCAGATCCTCGGAAACTATTTCCCAACAAAGTACTCGTCAAGTCGATTCAAACGAGCCCAATTTCGATGAGATAGCGTGGTTTTATTAAAGAGTTCATGTGTCCTTCTTCCGGCTCCATCATCAGACCCTGGAAACTATTTCCCAATAAAGAACTCGTCAAGACAATTCAAACGTGCCCAAATTTGATGGGGTTGCACCGTTTCGATATTGAGTTCCTATGGCATGGCCTTTCGGCTTCATCATCAGACCCTGGAGTTCGTCTCCCATTAGAGTACTCGTCAAGACGATTCTAACGAGCCCAAACTCGATGGAGTTGCATGGTTTTATTATAGAGTTTCTATGGCCTTCCTCCGGCTCCATCGTCAGATCCTCGGAAACTATTTCCCAACAAAGTACTCGGCAAGACGATTCAAACAAGCCCAATTTCGATGGGATAGCGTGGTTTTATTAAAGAGTTCCTGTGTCCTTCTTCCGGCTCCATCATCAGACCCTGGAAACTATTTCCCAATAAAGAACTCGTCAAGACAATTCAAACGAGCCCAAACTTGATGGGGTTGCACCGTTTCAATATTGAGTTCCTATGGCATGGCCTTTCGGCTTCATCATCAGACCCTGGACTTCGTCTCCCATTAGAGTACTCGTCAAGACGATTCTAACGAGCCCAAACATGATGGGGTTATATGGTTTCATCATAGAGTTCCTGTGGCCTTCTTCCGGCTTCATCATCAGATCATCTCAATGATACCATAATATTGCATTTCCTTCCAGTTCTGACCTATGTTCAAAGTTTCAAGTCTCTAGCTCATCGGGAAGCTAGGATAAAATCGTTCGCAAACTTTGTGGAGAAACACACAAACAAACAAACAAACGAGAAAGCAACCTAATAAATACGTGTTAAAAAACGCAAGAGAAAAGTTTTCATATTACAGTTGGTTTTCTCACGCATTATACTTTTGATTTTGATACAAAAAAAAATATGTATGTTCTCTCATAACGTTACCAAGGAACGAAAAAATAACGTTATTATTCTGTTTACCGTTATCAATTTTACCGTTACTAATAACGTTATTTATTTTAACGTTAAATTTTTCTTACCGTTATCGATGCAAGTACATCGATAACGTTACTAATTTTTAACGGTAATTGAAGCCCTGCCTAGAGTTTGTGATGCAAGAAAGCAAGAATATCGATGTTCTAGAACAAGATGTATAAAAATATCGGCCAAAACTAAAAACATTGATGTATCGAAACATCGATGTTTTTTTATTTTATCTCCTCCCTTCCGGATAGGAAGGGAGGTTCGGCAGGCTGATTATCTAAAATGAGCGACCGATCTCGATTCCTGAATTATTTCGAAATCGTCGCGCGACCGAGTCACTGTTTTGGTATTATGTATGCGATCGCTGATTAGTTTATGCTCAGTTTATGCTCGTGAAAATCTCCATAGAAACTAGCGCCACTAGTAACCGGTGGGAGCGACTGAAAAGTCTTTTTACCGAAACTAGTCTGTGACTGTGTATGTGTCTGACCATATGTGCTCTGTGAACATAACCTTTTTGTTTTCGCTTCAAAGGAGAATGGCAGGTGTCCATATATTTTCAGAACCACATAAAGGCTTAGCGTGCCAAGAAGTAAATAGCATGACTTTAATCCTCTATTAAAGCCTAATAAATTATGTAATCGTAAGATACACTTTAAAGCTGGGGATAAAAAGTTATTTTAAAACCTAACCTCAAAACAGCACCTAGTAGGCAATTACTTTGGATATGTCGCAGCCAACTAGCTTAATCAGTCGTTCAATTAGCGGCCTAGCCTTTTCATTGATAGGCGTCATTCAATCATCGGCCTAAATAAAATCCCGGCCTTTAATTTAACGGCTAGGCAAATGACTTGGTTCGATAACGTTTAATCACTTGCCTAGCCAAGTCATTGTAATTTAGTTCCATTTTCTATCACCAGGCATGCTGAGGCGGTATTGCTGTCAAATCTGTAAATATGGCGTCGACCAGCTGTGATTTCTGGTACTTTTCACAATTAAATTACGTTTACACTTCGTTTACACGAAAATATCGTGAAATGGAAGTGTTTGGTGAAAAAATAGTGCAAATAAATTTTTGAAGGAACGTTTTAAAGAATGTTTTGAAAAAAACTCAGAATATGACAAAAAAAAGTACCATATATTGATTTGTTTTGTTTTTTTACTTAATTTATTGTTTGTTCTGTGATTTGAGGTAAACAATGTTTGTCAAGTTTAAATATGAAAATTATTTGTGTTTTTTTAAGATCTCACTGTATAGTCCGTAAACCTTGGAGTTTAGACATTATGAAAGAATCTAAGAGCCGATTTCACCGCTTAAATTGAACGCGCTCAATTCGAGTTAACCTCAGCTCACGCGCTTAAACTTTTGAACTTGGTTTCAGTTTCTGAACGGCCGATTTACGACGGTTAGCGTATTTGAACTTATCTATGGTTTGAACACGTTCAAGAACTGTCTGTCATCTGTCTGCCATGATGTCTTCTTATTCTTCTTTTTTGTTTTGGCAATCTACTTTCCTCTTGGAAGTAATTTTTGCCAGTGTCAAATGTTGAATAGTTCAGTGGTAGATAATATTGTTTCATTGCCATGATTGTGGAGTAGGTATGTACATTGTACATGGGAGAATTGATTATTGCATAGAAAGAAATAAGTAGTGGAAAGAAATATTCTTTTCGTATTTGAATAAAAAAAAGATGAATAGAGCCTTAGCTAGTGCCAATGCTCTATTCAGCTTTTTTCTATTCACCTTTTTTCCTCAACCACCTTTCTTAATTTGCCATCATCAGATCAGAGCCCGTTTAATCCTGGGTGGAGAACCAGATCTTAAAATTTACCTCGTTTGTATGAAAATAGGCCTGTGTGGTGCGATTTTTCTGCTCTCGAGTTTATTATGTTTTGAATTACGAGCGGCGCCTTTAAAAACAGTAATTAAACACCCATTATAATAATAAGCGTTCAAAACATTATGAATCCAATGCCTAATAATGTTTTATAGGCACCGTAAATCAAAACATAATAGAATATTGTAAAGTACACTTACTTACCTATGACCTACCTAACTTTTACTATTATGCTAGTAGATATCCCGTTAACTTCATACCTAGTTCTTCTACATACAACTAATAATAATAAAGAAAAAACGGACAACAATTTATTTCACTGATTTATTACCTACCATGTCAAAAATTCACAATTCACAAGTTTCACGACACTTACTTAAATAACATGTATTCAGTACCTAGGTACTTAAATTATTATATCCACAATCCGTTCGAAATAAACAATTGAGCAAAATATCACTGCGGAAAATAAAAATACTGCATAAAACTCAAAAATATCAGATAAACATTGTTTTAAAATTAACAAACTGACAAAAACAAATTCCATAGAGAAATTTGACAAAAATCAAAGAGATTATAAGTCAGTGGTTCCACTACCAAGTTTTAGTTTTACCCTAAAGAATTTCGATCATTTCACTTGGGCCAGAAAGAATTTTAATGGAACTAATATTTTTAAGTACAAAAGATAGTCAATGTGATTTTGAAGTGTTGACCTATGTAAAAGAAAGTTGTTATAAATTATTGAAAAATAATAAAAATTGTAAATTATTGAAAAGTAAAGTGGCGACCTTTTTTTGTCAACTCTTTACAAGCTGTTTATTGTTCTAAATTTAAAAAGACCGCCGTAAACTTGACATCAAATTTTTCATTACTTACTTTTGTTTTTGACGTTCTTGACAACTGACCCTGAAATTTATTTTTTGCGTAGGTAATGAATGAATAAGTGCGTAGCCTATTTCTTTAAATTCACTGAGTAGGTATGTTTCACAGAGTTCACACCACGAGTGAATGTGGTTTGCGCCACGAAGAATATCATGATCTGTATTTTTTTCCCATTTATGAAGGGAAAATTTCTTTAATTGCAATACTTTGAACGCAACTTCATTCTTTGTCAAAGCTGAACTACGGTTATCAAAATGAAGACGGTGAAACCGGTGCAACGTAGACCGCGATCAAAACGAATTTCTGAACTCGCTTAAGTAAAACCAAGTTCAATTTAACTCGGTTAACGGTGAAATCGGCACTTAGTTAGTGGTTATAAACGATAAACGAGAAAGCTCAGGTGACCATGAGCACTGGACAGAAAAAAACATGATATACTTAATATCGTGATTATGACAAAGACAGCTGTTAAAGTTAGGATAAATTAGATCAATTAAGTATAACAAATATTTTGTTATCAATATCATTGCCTTGAAACTTTTGGTACATTTAAATGTTTTTGTTGATTTTATATTATTTTATTGATAATTTAAACATTATCTGTGTTACATATTCTCAAAAAAATCAAACGCTTAATAATCCTAAGTATTAGAAAAAATAAAATGAAAAATTATTTATTCAAAGAAACTTACAGGTAATAAAGTGTTTTTGAATTTTCTATATTTTACTAACATTCGAGACTTTTGTAGCTGACAAGATTTCCTAAATGAGTTTTAGCTTCTTCGTTTCAATTAATATTGCGAATGACAAAACAGGCACCTATGATGAACTATCTGTGTGTCAAATTTAATCTAAATCTGTTCAGTTGTTTTTGCGTGATTGAGGAACTAACATCCAAACCCACAAACTTTCACATTTATAATATTAAATAAGTAGGATTTTACTCAAATAATAATAAAGAATTCAATATCCAAATATTTCATTTTCTTTTCGTCACAATGGTTATCCTATTCAATCAACGGCCTTAGCATCTGCCAGCCCGTTAATTATATGATGTTTTGGATGTATTGGCTGGATGCCATTTAGGCTGCTGATGAAACGGCGACGTTTAATGAAAAGGCTAGGCGGCTAATTGAACGGCTGATTAAGCCAGTTGCCTGCGACAGATACATTACATAACCTACACAGAATGATTTTTAGGTGAGGTTGGTCATGAAATCTACAAATATTTAGTAATTAGACCGTAATAGACAATTACCGACTACCTATCTATCATTGACCTGAAACATAGTATGATAACGATAGGTAGGTACTAATCCGCGTCAATTGGTAATGCGCCTGGCGGCCATGATTTTAACCCCAAAAACGAAAAACAATTGTATTTTTTCATATACCTAGACCCTTTCTTATTGAAAATAAGAATTCAATAATTGATACATTATATTACCTATTAGAATTTTACTGTTTTTGTCATTTTTAGTTGCGGATGACGTTGTTTTTCTAAATGTTACCTACTTCTTTACGAACACTTTAAATTGAAAAGTAACCACCAAATTATGACCTTTAAATCTCATAAGGTCCGAATCGGGCACGCTCAGTATTTATGAATTTGGAAAATGGTTCCCAGTTTGCCATTCTCCTTTTGTTTACATTTTTTCGTCTTCAAAATTGCAAATTCCGTGTAGGTATTAAAGGACAGGCCTTTTGTTTTACATTTTAGCAATTTTATTTAATTTTGGTTAAAGGTAAGGCTAAGAATTTAACGAAAACCAATCAGAAATTACGTTTTGTCTGGTTTCTGTTTGACAGAAGAAATCGCGAAATCGTCGCGGTCGCGTCGCGGTTTCTGAGTTAGATAATAGGAATTTCGGAGAATTTCCTTGCAAGTGCTCGTATATTTTAGTTCTTTAGTTGTCCGTTGGAGGCAGCACTCGTAGAAACTCGATCGGTGGTACGAAATCGAGTTTGACAGCGACGATTCCGAAATTATTACCGGTCGCTAGGTGATTTTTAATTAGATAATCAGGCTGCCGGTTTATCGGTTTGGTCGAAAATCGACCAAACAAAACATTACACCGGTACGTACTATTATTTTGCAAAAACACCAAACAAATGAATAAATGCCTTATGTTTTGGCTTTCTTATCAATAGTTTACTACGCGTTCACTTCATTATTGCCGCTACCTCCCGGCCCGCTTCTTCATACCGCGCCCCCGGCGACGCCAGGGAGGCGCGCGGGAGGGCGACACAGGGGATGCGGAATGATGAAGCGGGCAGGGAGGTAGCGGCAATGATGAAGTGAACGCGTAGTACATATTAATTCATAACAATGTGGCGTAAACTACTTATTTTGGAGGGTTTTGATAGTGTATTTTCAAGAAAATAAAAACACTATTTTTGGCGATAGGGTTGTCCTTCAAAGCAATTTTCATATCGATGTTTTCAAGTGTAAATTGTAGTGAATGAATTTTAAACAGTTTTTTTCTCGTTTCGTTTTAGGTTGCCTAAAAATGCCCGTAAAAGAGAAATATGGATGAATACAATGAAATTAAAAAGTAATCTTGGCTGGATACAATAAAGGAAAGGAGATTTTAAAGACTCATGCGAAAACTATTTTCATTTTGAAGAAACGTGTTTTAATCGAACTTTAAATATTACGACGCTGCTGGACTGTTATGAACCTCTTTAGTAAGTAGGTACTTTACTGGACCAGTCCCACTATTTCGCTCGCGTAGATTTGAAAACTTTTTACCATTCGTTTTTTCAAGGGGGTTCAATGTTGGTATTAATAATACCTATATGAAGTTTCAAGTAGGTAATTATAAATCTGACCCAAAGTAATTTTATAGGCCATACTTAAAATCCCCTTTATTTTTAAAAATCCTTACTGAGCAAATTATTTCCTGGCAAAATAAACCTATATGTTACTTACCTTACGTCAGTTTCTAGTCTATAAATTTTGGCTGATAAATAATGTTCTATTTTATACTTATTCTTCATGCATGTTTCAGCCGCCAGCCCGATCCAGTTCATCGAGCACTTTAGCAGAATTAGACCTAAACAGACTCCATCTACTGTTGATGAGCACAGACGAGGTACTTAAATATTTATTTACGATATACTATAAACCGTTATTCTTTCTTATAATGTTTTAATAAGAGCAGCATATAACTGGCCTAAGTATTTTACATTTCGATTTCAATATAAAATAATTAAGCCCATGATGAACAGGGGGCTAATTGTCCAATTTCAAAATCGCTTTCATTTGGCAGATGGATGAGACACATTGCATTTCTTTGATATGTTTTTATTATTGCCAAAAAGACGTATCCAATGAAAGCGATTGCGATCGATTTTGAAATTAGACAATTAGTGGGCGGGCGGGACTTAAAACTATTACTATGCTTTATTCTTATTTTCGTTCTCAATAAATAATGTATACTAGCGGCCACCCGCAACTTCGTCTGCGTTGAAAGTTTTTTTGCTATCCCTCGGGAACAACACTTTTTTTAGGATGAAAGGTATCCTATGTCATTTTCTGTACCACGGGCAACGTGTATGTAAAATTTCATGATGATCGGTTCCGTAGTTAAGACATGAAGGCGTAACAAATATAGAACCCTGCGATTTAAATATAATTTTGATTAAGGCCCTCCGCTGCCTTGAGCGGGATCCCGGCGCGGGCGTCCGCTCCGGGTGCTGTTTCCTGTATTTTCATAGAGCAGCGCTGCGTGTGGCGGATTGCCCGCCGCACGTGGCGCGGGCGGCGAGCACGCTCGCGGGTCCCGCGCGACGGGTCACGCGAGCGGGGCTGTTTCATGTATATTCATAGAGCAGCGCTGCGTGTCCGAGCCCGCGACGGGCTATTCGTCTGCGACGGAGCACGGCGCGGGCCCCCGCGACGGGCTGTTTGTCCGCGACGGAGCACGGCGCGGGCCCCCGCGACGGGCACCCGCACCGTGTACCCGCGCCGGGATCCCGCTCAAGGCAGCGGAGGGCCTAAGGCCCTCCGCTGCCTTGAGCGGGACACGCGCGCGGGGCGACATAGATTAGAGCTTACTCATGCACTGCGCAAGCATCTGTCCGTCAAAAACCAGCAATCTATATTCCCGCGCCGTGTACCCGCGGCGGGATCCCGCTTAAGGCAGCGGACGGCCTAAGGCCCTCCGCTGCCTTGAGCGGGATCCCGGCGCGGGTACACGGTGCGGGAGACCGTCGCGGGCGCCCGCACCGTGCTCCGTCGCGGACAAAGAGCCCGTCGCGGGGACCCGCGCCGTGCTCCGTCGCGGACAAATAGCCCGTCGCGGGCTCGGACACGCAGCGCTGCTCTATGAACATACAAGAAACATCCCCGCTCGCGTGGCCCGTCGCGCGGGACCCGCGAGCGTGCTCGCCGCCCGCGCCACGTGCGGCGGGCATTCCGCCACACGCAGCGCTGCTCTATGAAAATACAGGAAACAGCACCCGGAGCGGTCACCCGCGCCGGGATCCCGCTCAAGGCAGCGGAGAGCCTTATAGGTTCCAGATGCAACACTGGAAACTATTACAAAAAAATGGAAAAATCACAAGAAAGAATTAAACATTAAATGAAAAAATAAGATGACAAAAAGAAAACTGTAGATTTTTTAAATATTATCAAAGATAAAAAAAAAACGAATTTGGTGGATGCAGAACGAAAAAGATCCGGATTCCTGGGCATTTTCCTTTGTAATTTGTTTTGTAATAATATTGTTTTATATTAAAAAAATCATGCAAATCCTTGTGGCAATCTTGCAATATGTAGTATTTTGTTTTATTTCGTTTCTTTTTTTTCTTAAACTAGTATGAGTGACCTTTGATCTTGAATTCTATGGAGGCACTCGCTTGACTCGCTCGATAGAATTCAAGATGTCTCGCACGTGTGTAGGCGTATGAGTCTAGCTAGTCTTAAAAAACTCATAAAAAAATTGTCCATAAAATTTCTCAATTTCTAAGTTAAAAGTTGTTGCATCTCACGAGCGCGGTCGGGCCATGGTTGTGTGCGTCTGCATGCATGTATCTATACAACCATGGCCCGACACCTTTTTATCCATTTTTTTCCCAATAATATAACCAACCCTAAATATGTGCTGGAATATAAGTAGGTTAAAATAAGCACATACAAATATACATATTGTAAGTAGGTTTTATTTTAAAAAACTATACAGGTTATTTGTTAATGATTACCCAAATATGGGAAAAGAGTTTTTCTTCGGATTGTCAAACTGAACAACTTTTACTATGGGACCAGACGAACTCTCCGTCTGAAGAAACGGTTTCCCCATTTTTTAGTTAATTCATTAACCATTCAGCCTGCCTAGCATGATCGATTTATATCGCGCGATATAGCATTTTATCGTCACTCAACTGTCAAATTCCTTTGTCTTTTGAACAGTTAAACGTGATAAAACGCTATATCACGCGATATAAATCGGTCATGCTAGGCGGGCAAAGCAAGTAAAGTTTTTTGGTTGAGTGAGTTGAACTTAAAGAAAGTTTTACATAGATTAGATGGCGACAGATGACTCGGCGATTTATCTGTTGGAATGCACCAGACATACTTTCTCGATGGTATGGTCTGTCGTACCGTACCGTACGTCTGTCAGTGTGCTGCTGTGCTGTCAGCTGATTTTTTTTTTATATTGTTCGTTTGACGAAATTGATACGATTGAATAAAATATAAATTAAATCTAGATTCATCGGAAAGTTGTGTTGTTGTTGATTTGTATTAAGTGAAATAATAATGGCTCCAAAAGCCGGTGGTGATTCTGCTAAAGTTAATTCGGCGGTTTATAAAGATAAAAGTAAACCTGCAGATATTCGCCTGAGCAACATAAATGCCGCTAAAGGTATAAAATCATCTGTTTCTATTATCACATACAGACCTAACATTTATGGTTTAGCACATAGAAGTAATTCAATTCTTATGATGAAAAATTGCATTCTAAGACTTTAACCCTGACTCTCCGACATTAAATTTGTAACGATTTGAGTTGGGAAAGATTGAACGTAGCTCGATGTCCTATTATTTCATAAACTCTTGTAGCTAATTGCGAGCTGTTCTAGGGCTCTGTCGTAGGTAAACACTTGCTTGCCATGGTTGCTAGTTCGTTTTTTTAAATACCTTAGGCTGAAGATAACCAAATTGTTTGGGGCTGAAGACCTTAGAAGTTTTAGTATGAATTGCTAGTAAGAAAATAAATTTGAGAATTCTAATACCAAAATTATAATATGTCAAACTAGCAGCCGCCTGCGACTTAGTCACATGATAGTCAGCATGAACAGATCTTTTTCTATCCCTCGGAAACAGTAGTGTCTTTTTTCGGGATGAAGAGTATAGGCATGGCATGGATCAAATAAGAGACAAAGATCTAAATAAGAAAGTAGTGTCTACTATCTGCAGACTACGTATAGGTCATGCTTGTACTCCCATCCATTTAGCTAGACTAAAAATTCGCGATAGTTCCCTTTGTGAGTGTGAGTTGGAAGAAGGTACTGTCGACCACCTATTTTTTAACTGCCCCAGACTAAAAGTTTCACTTTACGAGATCCTGCCCCACAATATTCCCCGCCCTGTAAATATGAAATATCTTTTATCCCTCGTCAATACCCCCTTTATAAAAGTTCTGGCCAAATTCATTTCCTATAATAATTTAAAATTCTAAATTTCTCCTTTGCTTTATGTTAAATGTTTGTGTTGTTGAATGTGATGTCTTTTATTCTAGGTAAATCTGCTTATGGGTGAAAATTTCAAAAACCCAATTAAATGATTTCCTCAACCGTGTAAATCTAACTACGTGACATTGGCGGAATTGTGCTTAGACCACAGAGCAAGCCATTCATTAAGAAGAAGAAGAAGATGGCATGGATCTTGAGTGGTGAATTAAAAAAAAGTCTACAGTAGTAGCAGTAGAGGCAGCTATGCTTCTGCACGTAAAATTTCACTGCTCAAGATCCGTGCCGAGGCCTATACCAGCCTGCCTAGCATGACTGATTTATATCGCATGATATAGCTTTTTATCACGTTTAACTGTCAAAAAGGCAAAGGAATTTGACAGTTGAGTGTCGATAAAATGCTATATCATGCGATATAAATCGGTCATGCTAGGCAGGCTTGTGTCATTTTCTGTACCCCTGATAACGTGTATGCAAAGTTTCATCTCAACTCGTAGAGTAGTTAAGATGAGAAAAAGTAGTAAACAAACTTTTTTTAAGTAAGGATAAAAGGATTACTAGCGATCGCCCGTTCTAACACTCTGAAACTTTTATTATTATTATTATGGTTTTAACATTATTCTAATCCATAAGAATAATGTTGTTTTTATGATTCTGGTTCACATTAAATTCAATTTTAATTACTAAAGCATAATACTTGCAAAGGAACAAAAAGTGCAATTACAAAAAACATGCAACATCGTTCAGAGAGTAAAGAAAGAACACACTTTAGTTCTTGACAACTCCCACCTTTGGGTGGGTACTTCTTCTTGTTGTGGCTCACTACTGGAGGTTCACCGTTAGCTCAGCAAATTTTGCCCTGTCTTGTGCCAAGTGGAAAAGTTGTTCAACACTGGCAATCTTCTTCCACTCCCGGATATTTCATAACCAAGAGTATCAGTAAATCCATATTTTATTTACAGCTGTCTCAGATGCTATCAGAACGAGCCTCGGTCCTCGTGGAATGGATAAAATGGTAAATATCAACTTTATTTTTACAGAAAAGAAAGACTACAACTTACTACTTGTTATTTCATAACTGAGTCATGGGACTCGAATCAAAAAAATGTATTCAAATCGATTCGAATCAATCTGATGATTCGAATACATACAAAAAACTTACAAATCAATAACAAACAAAAATAAAATATAATAAAATCATAAATATGGATAAAAAAATTAACTTTAAATGAATATTAAACTTAGCCTTCTCAGTAGTTCTCAGCCCCTATTGCTACGCCATCAAAGATTTGAATAAAAAAAAACTGTCGCCTTGATAACCTCCTCCTTTTTTTGAAGTCGGTTAAAAACTTATTTGTATTCTAAACAGTGATTGATTGTGAATCAGCCAACAATATGAATCAGGTGATGATTCAAATCAGTATATATACTCATTTGAAACGAGCTTGGATTGACGTTATTGTCCCATTACTAGATTAGATAATACTTTATTTTAACACCAAGAGAGAAACATATAAAAAAATATAAAGAAAAGAATTCACAATAAAACTTACAGTGCTAAGCACTAATTATTTGTCTGTATTTCATTATTATAAATTGCTTATGCATAATTTCAGATCCAAGCTGCAAATGGAGAGGTTACCATAACTAATGACGGTGCTACTATCTTAAAACAAATGAGTGTAATTCACCCAGCTGCAAAAATGGTAAAATATTTACTCTATTAGTAATAATTTTTAAGGCCATGGCACAATAACACCTGGAAGCCGAGTCCTTGTATGTAAAGTGAGGCAAAAAAAAAGCCAAAATGGCTGAGTTTTCAGATGTAGATCCTTCATATGTTACCTAATTGTAACTAAAATCCAATAAAATACTAACTACCTAATTCCCTAAAGTTAGGGAAACTAGGTATAAAGGATTTTTTTTTATTTGCCTCACTTGACAGTGCGCTTTGTAAGGAACTATCGGTCGCAGCAGTGATTGTCTATGAATGACATCTCGACATATACAAATCTTTTATCTCTCAGAAATGACATTTGGAAGTAGTTATTATAGTTTGTCTTCTAAGATGTTATTTCTTGATTTAATAGTCTTAACATTATTCCAGTTGGTAGAACTATCTCGCGCTCAGGACATAGAGGCTGGCGATGGAACCACATCAGTTGTTGTCATCGCTGGTGCCTTATTAGACGCTGCTGAGAAACTGCTGCAGAAGGGTATACACCCCACAGTGATTTCTGATGGTTTCCAGAAAGCTTTGCAACTATCTTTACAGGTAATTAGACATGCTGTGTTTGGATTTTACACACCTTTCAAGGTGCTCGCCCACTGCATTGGCACGGAGCGGCGAAAGCGTATCTGTCACTTTGTATGGATTTCTATGGCGTGGAATCCATACAAGTGACAGATCCGGCCGTTCCGTCAACTACGATTCAGATGCAATGGACCCGCCACTCTAAAGTGATTGATTGGTCATTAAGATCTGTCATTTCGAACAGATCGAGATTACGTATCGCGCCGTCAATCGATTTATCGGAGATCGCAAACAATAGAGCAAGGCCCCTTCTACATACGAAACGAAAAACAACACCAATAAATCAGACAATGTTGTGTAATATTGATACTCATGACGCCAAATAAGAAGATTTTTAGAAACATTCCAATTCGCCACTGGAGAATGACCCCCGATTATCAGTGTTATTTTTCATTTCGTAAGTCGAGTTGACATGATCAAAAAGTCGAACGCCGTGAAAACTGTTCAAGTCCACTTTGATTGAACGCCTTTGCATTGTCAAAGTGCGCTTTGATTGCTCGTTTACACAATCCAAGCAGTTATCAAAACTACTTTGCCAAAGTAGGCTTTCAGAAAACTAGAACTCTGTTCAAAACTTTTATTAAAATTAGGCTTTCAGAAAACTAGAACTCTGTTCAAAACTTTTATTAAAATTAGGCTTTCAGAAAACTAGAACTCTGTTCAAAACTTTTATTAAAATTTAATATCGGCTCGTTTACATGATCAAAGTATGTATAAATAAGTGTGTATAAGTTTTGTTTTATATTTATTTGTTGTTACTCCAGCTGCCGATAGATGGCGCTGTATCAGCATTTGTATGAAAATGTACATCGCGGTGTTAAGAATTTTGTTATTTTCCTGGGTCGGTTTAATTATTTAAGTGAATACAAGCTTTTTGCATTGCAACAATATTGGGCGTTTCATTGAGTTATTATACATTAGTACCCTTGGAGCGTTACAGTAATTTTTGGGCTTACTGAGCGATTGAACATTGGTCCTTCGAGCCGGATTGGCAAAGGTTTCCAATTGTTCGCCCTTAGTAAAAGGTCTCGAACGGAGCGGCGCACAGTGGGAGACTTACATTATCTAGCCGATGAAAAGTCATTACAAACATGTGTAAAATAAAAATATAAAAACTACCACAAACGATACCTCTTTAGTTGGTAACGTACTGGCCATGTTTTTTAATTTTTAATTTTTAGTGTCTTTTGACATATTCATGATGTTTGACGTGAGTAGAATGTGTCACGTTTCAAATGTAAGGCGTCATGCAAAGTTTAAATTTGAGGTGTCCTAAATATTTTGTAGGAAAACAAAGTTTATTGATATGGAATTAGTATATACGAATATGTAGAATAATTAAATGTGTTTACTTTGTATTTCAGTTGTAATTATCTGTATTTACAGACTATTCAAAGCACATAGCTGCAGTTTTATAATTTTGCTACGTTTAATGGTCTAGAAGAACCAGGATCGGTCAGGATCAGCCTTACATTTGTATCTATTTATTGGATACTTTTATGAGGTCTCCGGGAGTATAAATATTAGCTGCCCAAATCTGCCCGATTTAAAAAAAAATAGAAAATGATAAATAGGTACAAATTAATTCGACCATTTCCTCAACTACCGTACCGTATCGGTAGGTTAAATAGTTGAACTACGAAGAAAAGCTCTTATTACTAGGCTGCGTTCAGACGATAACGTACGACCCGACCTCAACCCGAACTCAACTCAAACTCAACTCGAACTCAACCGGAACCCACTCCTTGCAATACAGCGCTTACAATTTTGAGTTTTATGATGACACATTAATAAGCTCCGTTATATTTCGTCAATGCAACTGCACCCGCCACGCGCTCAACCCGAACTCAACTCAAACTCAACCCGAACACAACCCGTACTCAACTCAAAATCAACGCAAACTTAACCCGAACTCACCTCAAACTCACCTGCACATTACTCTGGGGCTAATATATTAAAATTTGGTTTATGTAAAGATACACTATGATTCATTTTCTAAGAACAGCGATAATCACCAGTTTAATACAAGAAATAAAGATAAACTTGCCGTTCCAAGATTTACACTTGTAAAAACTAGAGGTTCATTTATAGGGAAAGGCATAACCTTTATTAATTAAGTTCCACAACAAGTTATTGATTTTCCTTTGGATGAATTTAAAAACCATGTTAAACAGACGCTCATTAGTAAAGGTTATTATAAAGTAGACGATTATCTGAAAGCCTTTGTTCGCAAAAGATAACGTAAGACGTAAGATCAAAATGCCTAGAAATGATGTAACACATAACACATAACTTGCTAGTAGTAGTAGTAAGTAACTTTTTTTGCCAATAATCATGTTGTTGTACTGTATTTGGTAACGATAAATTGAAATTGTAAATATCGTTAATTATTTCTGTTAAAGCTGATAAGTTTTTTTGGCTGTTCTTCTTGTCAGTTAAAACAGTCTGGAAAACGGGTGGTTGAAGGAAAATATAGACGATTAAAGTGCTTCATTATTAAGTTCAATTGAATAAAGACACTTTGACTTTGAAATTAGCAAAGCGTGCCTTATTAATTCAGTATTTTTTACATAAGTAATTAATTTACAATTTAATTTAAGAATAATCAATTGTTTTTCACAGTCTCCCTTTTTCACTTTTCATTTCACGTTTACGCTTTCGTTTCCGCTTCCGCTTTCGCTTACCATCACCGTAACCGTCACCATCCCCACTCATCCTCCCCCCTCTCCCCTACCCCTTCCCCGTATAATTTTGAATCGTCATCGTTTGCCTACACACAAAATTTTGACATCCTAGCTTTGAAACTAAGGAACTTCCATACAAACTTTCATCCCCTATTTCACCCCCTTAGGGGGTGAATTTTACAAAATCCTTTCTTAGTGCTCACCTACACCATAAAAAGTATCTACTCTCCAAAAATGGTGTCTCTACTTTCAGCCGTTAGGGCTCTAGCTGTATCCCAACAATCAATCAAATAATCAAACAATCAATCAATCAATCAACTAAGAGTTTTATGTGTATAGATAACCATAAGGAAAGTTATTTGAAAAACACATATGGCAAACTGCTATTCTATACATCGATTCTGGGTTTTACGGCATACCCCAAGGACTAATACTTTTCATCGGCCAGATCAGTCAAATCTCCCACTGTGCGGCGGATCGTCGTAGATGGGACTTGTCTGTTGAGTGTCGACAGGTCCATCCATTCACCGTACGAAGAAGACCATAGCAACACAGTAGCGTCGAAGTCAACATCACCATAGGGGAACAACAACAACAGATGTACTGAAGTCAACAACTCAATTTGGATCATTGCAAAGGAGAACAGCAGCGCCACCTAGCGACAAACAGCAGAAGCCATCATTGATCAGTGAAGTAAGATTGTGAAGTGAATGAACTGTGAGTACAATTTAGTTTCATACGAATTTAGACTTTATTAACTCAAGAAAAATAACTTTGATAAAATTTGTGTAATATTAGGACTTAGAATAGTTTAACAAAAAGTGATAGTACGGGGAACCTATGCCCGATTTTCTACCGAGCTGAAGAAAGAAAAACACTTAGAAAATTTCACAATTAATATTAGACTTGGTTTGATTTATACTTTTCTTATATATTCGACACATTTTATTTACGATGGATTTATTGAAAATTCAATATGATTTACGGGCGCAATTGGAAAATGCCAGAATCTACTATAAAAAGAGCCCAAAGGAACGGTTAAGAAAGCAACATTTACAGAAGAGATTAGAACTTATTGATAAGAAATGGCAAGAATTTGATTCTACGCATATCCAATTAATCACCTCCAAGGAGGATCTCAGTGGAACGCCATATTTCAAATCTGATATGTACCAAAACACTGAAGAGTTTTATTTAGATCTTGTAGCTGAAATTAACGGTAAAGTAGAGCAAATGGATATCGGAAAGTCTACACCGAGTTTAGATGATAAGCAACCTTGTAATTCGTTAATTAAATTACCAAAAATTGTTATCCCTACTTTTTCTGGATCGTACACTGAGTGGATGAGTTTCCGCGATTTATTTAAGTCATTAGTACATAACAATAGTGCTTTACAAGATGTACAAAAGTTACATTATTTAAAGGGGTATCTAAAAGGGGAACCAGAGCAACTGTTGCGACATATTGCTATAACTAATGAAAATTACAGTCAGTGTTGGGCTTTGTTGGAAAATCGGTACGACAATAAGCAATATTTGGCAAACAGTATTTTAAAACGATTTTTTAGTCAGAAACCACTACAGACAGAATCGTCTACTGCTATAAAAGAGTTATTAGATAGTATGATGGATTGTTTACATGGTTTGCAAAACCTTGGCATAGATGTAAAGTCTTGGGATATTATAGTTATTTATATAGTCAGTTTAAAATTAGATCAAGAAAGTCGTAAACAATGGGAAGCTATGGTAAGTGAGTTAACTTCAAAATCGAATATTTTGCCAAATATAGATCAGTTCCAAGAGTTTTTGAAGAAAAGGTATCATTCTCTTGAATATTTGGAACCTGGTAAGTCAAATTATAAAAATCAATTTATCTATAGTAATAAAAACAATTATTCTAAGCTTAACCACATACAGACTTTACATATATCTCAAGGTCAATGCGCTTATTGTAAAGGTGATCATAAAATTATACACTGTAAAGAATTTTGTAATATGTCATATGATGAAAAACGTGACTTTGTCCAAAATAACGGTCTATGTTTCAATTGTTTATTAAGTAACCACTCTTCGAAGTATTGTCGCAACTCTACTTCTTGCCAAATTTGCCAGAGACGACATCACTCACTGCTGCACCCTAAAAGCACATCACAGCCACAGCAATCAGAAATGCAAGTAAATTTAGCTCAAAATTGTGAAGACACAGCAAACGAAATAGAACATCCCACATCATCACATCATTCGGAGTTTACAGAAAATTTTACAAATCACTTCGCTAATGAAAATACGCACAATGTCCTACTAGCCACCGCTTTAGTGACAGCGGAATCTAGCAGTGGTCATCAGCATTTACTACGAGCGCTCATTGATCAGGGCTCACAAGCCTCTTTTATAACAGAGTCCGTAGTACAATCGCTTGGATTAAAAAGAACGGCTGTTAAAGGAGTTGTTTCAGGTCTAGGAGGAGACAAAAGTGTAATAGCTAGGTCAACGGTGCAAATTGATATACATTCTCGCTGCCACCCTGGATATGTCATCACCGTGAAGGCATATGTGTTGGATAAACTTACCACTCTACTGCCAGCCAAAAGAATAGAAATAAATTCATGGCCAGATTTAAAAGATATTTGCTTAGCCGACCCATGTTACCAGACGCCAAACAAGATTGACATCCTTTTAGGTGCCGAAGTGTATGGACAAATTATGACCGATGGTCTATTAAAATATCAATCAGGGTCTTTAATAGCACAAAAAACTGCGTTGGGTTGGATTTTGAGTGGCAAGGTTAATGCAGATATCTCGGCATCAGTTCCAGTTTCATGTAATTTTGTTGCCTTGCATACCCAGGTGGACCATATATTAAGATCTTTCTGGGAATTAGAAGCCAATATCACGCCTAACAAAATAATGTCTGAAGAAGAAAGGCGTTGCGAGGATTTATATGAGTCCACAACTGCACGTGACCCTCAAGGCAGATACATAGTAAGGCTTCCATTTAGAGACGAAGCACCAGCCTGTAAACAAGGTAATTCAATGAGCATCGCGTTAAGCAGATTTATTGGTTTGGAACAAAAACTCCAAAAGCATCCACAGTTAAAGGAAGAATATACACAGGTTTTTAATGAGTATTTAGAACTGAATCACATGCAGTTGGTAGTAGCTTCACATGATGGTACTGAAAATGAAGAAGCAGTTTATTTACCATACCATGCTGTACTGTAGTGCGTGAAGATAAAACCACAACCAAAGTTAGAATTGTTTTCGACGCGTCTTGTAAGGGCCACAACGGAGTATCGTTGAATGATGATTTGATGGTGGGACCTCAACTTCAAGCAGACTTACGTCATATCATACTTCGGTGGAGATTACATCCCGTCTGCTTTTCCGCAGATATAGTAAAAATGTACCGTCAGGTAAAACTGTTTATGGAAGATACCAATTATCAGCGTATCTTATGGAGGGAGGATCCCAGTCAAGATATTGGACATTATAAGTTATTGCGGCTAACATTCGGTACGTCTGCAGCTCCATACCTAGCGGTGAAAACATTATTACAAGTTGCCAAAGACGAGGCTAAAGATTACCCATTAGCAGCTCCTATAGTACAAAGAGATTTCTACATGGACGACCTCATGTCAGGATGTGAAAATTCAAAACAAGCAATCGAAATTTTTAAGCAGTTAAATGAACTTTTAGAGAAAGGCGGTTTTAAACTTCAAAAGTGGGTTAGCAATAGTGAAGAAATGATGAATAAAATAGATACACTAAAAATGAGTTAGATAGTAACAAACAGCACAATAACAAGATGGAAGTAAAAATGCAAGAAAGCAATAAAATTTTAGGACTTACTTGGGATCGTGTGCATGATGAGTTTGAGTACGCCGTGCACTTGCCTCCAATGTCTTCAGGACCTGTAACTAAAAGAAAAGTTATTTCAGATATAGCGCGATTATATGACCCACTAGGATGGTTGGCACCTAGTATCGTTATCGGTAAAATATTAATACAAAAGATTTGGCTATCTGGTATCGAGTGGGATGAGGAATTGCCCGAGGATTTGTTGAATGAATGGATACTTTATCGCAAAGAACTAAATCAACTTACCCTTTTTCGGCTGCCTCGTTGGTATGGATGTCATCAGAATAACGTTTGGGTTGAATTGCACGGATTCTGCGACGCGTCGACATCAGCCTATGGTGCTGTTGTATACATACGGATTGTGGATGCTAACGGTGACGTCAATGTAAATTTGGTAACTGCTAAAACAAGAGTAGCCCCCGTTAAACAAGTTTCCGTACCACGACTCGAACTATGTGGTGCAGTTTTGTTAAGTAAGCTTCTCATGGAAGTTTCAGAAGTTTTAAGAATACCCAAAGAAAACATTCATGCCTGGACAGATTCTGAAGTGGTTCTTGCTTGGTTGAGTTGTCACCCCAGCAAGTGGAAAACATTTATAGGAAACAGAGTTTCAGAAATTATAACCTCCCTTGAACGTAGTCACTGGTCCTATGTGCAGTCCGACAGCAACCCAGCAGACGCTGCGTCTCGTGGAATCAGTCCTGAAAAATTAATTAACAGCATGTTATGGATAAGTGGACCACAATGGTTAAAAGAAATACATATTAATTATACTCACCCAAAACATTTAAAGACCCACCTGGAAGAAAGAATAATTAAAGCACACACAATAGCTGTAGATCAGACAGAATCTGTAGTAACAGGGGAAGATTTTTGGTCTAAATATTCGTCGTTGAATAAATTATTAAGGATTATAGCATACTGCAGAAGAATAATGAAAAAAGAAGCAAACAGAACTAGATATATATCAAAGGTAGAAAGGGAAGAAGCGTTAAATATACTGATACGTCTAAGCCAACAGAAAGGTTTCTTTAAGGAAAAAGAAGATTTAACCCAGAAAACTGAAGTCAGTAACAAGAGCAAATTAAGATCTTTATGTCCTTACCTGGATGATAATGGAATAATCCGTGTTGGCGGGCGGTTGGAACAAGCTAAATTAAGCTACGATTTAAAGCATCCAATAGTTTTACCTCATGAATCCCTTCTAACAAACCACCTGATAGCTCAAGCACATGATCATACCCTTCACGGTGGTCCTCAACTTATGCTTACATATTTAAGAACTAGATATTGGATTATCGGAGCAAAAAATTTAGTGAAGTTATATGCTAGAAAGTGTGTCACCTGTGCTCGATACTCAAAATCTAATACAACCCCGATAATGGGACAACTGCCTACTTCTCGTGTTAGTGTGAACAGACCCTTTTTGTGTAGTGGGGTTGATTATGCGGGACCCATAGATATCAGGACCTCAAAGGGACGTGGGCACAAGTCTTTTAAGGGGTATATATGCTTATTTATTTGCATGGCGACCCGAGCAATTCACTTAGAAGCGGTGAGCGACCTCACCACTCAAGGCTTCTTAGCCGCTTTCAAAAGATTCGTCGGTAGAAGAGGTCACTGTAAGGAATTGCACAGCGATAACGGTACAAATTTCGTTGGCGCTGCCCGTGAACTAAAACAGCTTTTTAACAACGAACGATCGTCACTTGTTCCCGAAATCGCAGAATGTTTATCAAATAATGGAACTGAGTGGCACTTTATACCTCCGCATAGTCCAAATTTTGGAGGACTATGGGAAGCGGGCATCAAATCTACAAAATATAATTTGCAGAGAATTATAGGTAATTCCACACTTACTTTCGAAGAAATATCGACAGTTTTAATCCAAGTTGAAGCATGCCTCAATTCCAGGCCCTTAACTTCTATAGAAGATAATGGTCACGTTATTCCTTTGACACCAGGGCACTTCTTAGTTGGTGAACCATTGGTGGTAGCTCCAGATAATAACTTTGAAAACGTATCAATTTCACCATTGAAAAGATGGCAGTTGTGTCAGAAAATGCTACAACACTTTTGGCAGCGATGGTCCCAGGAATATTTAGATCGTTTCATGCAGAGATATAAATGGGCACGTATGGTACCAGAGCCCCATTGTGGAGATTTAGTCCTAGTGAAGGAGCCTAACTTACCACCAGCACGATGGCTTCTTGGTATTATTGTAGAGAAACATACCGGAGTGGACAAGGTCACGCGAGTTGTAACTATACGTTGCAAGAACACATTAATAAAAAGATCTGTCTCCAAAATCTGCATCCTACCTGTAGCAACTTAACTTTATTATAATATATGATTCTTTTCTATATTTACTGACTTGATTAGTCAAAATGCTGTAATAAGTATAACATGGTATAACTTAGTAAAGTCACAGAATCTATAATATTTTCTACATAGTATATTGTTAGAGGTTGTTAATTTTTTATTGTTTATATAAAGACTGTCGTCTTTAGGGGGCGGCATGTATAAATAAGTGTGTATAAGTTTTGTTTTATATTTATTTGTTGTTACTCCAGCTGCCGATAGATGGCGCTGTATCAGCATTTGTATGAAAATGTACATCGCGGTGTTAAGAATTTTGTTATTTTCCTGGGTCGGTTTAATTATTTAAGTGAATACAAGCTTTTTGCATTGCAACAATATTGGGCGTTTCATTGAGTTATTATACATTAGTACCCTTGGAGCGTTACAGTAATTTTTGGGCTTACTGAGCGATTGAACAAAGTAGGGTCAAAATAGGGATGTTCGATCCGGGTACCTTGTATCGATATTCTGGATCGCAATGGATCGTAATCTATTGTATCGATCCATGGATCGATCCATTAAAATTGATACGATTTTTTGGATCGATCCAGTATCGAATTAAATATTTTAGAAAAGTCTAATTTTTAATCACACTTTATTATAAACGTGATTATAAGTACCTAATGTACTTGTCCGTCAGCCATTTTAATGTCCCTACTGCTGGGGCACAGACCTTCCTTACCACGTGGGCCCAATGCGGATTGGTGGATGTTAACGACTGCAAATTCAGCCGGGATCAACGGTTTAACGTGCCTTCCGAAGCACGGAGGAGTTCTAGCTAGATAATAAATTTTTGGTCACCCATCCCATGACCGACCCTTGCGAACGTTGCTTAACTTCCGCAATCTCTGGGCCAGGCGCTAAACCACTGCGCCACTGAGCTCCTTAAGAGATTAATTTAACATTACTAATGTACTTAGTAATGTTTAATCAATTGATATAATATTTTTAATTATGCCAATATTTAAATTTTAAAGTACCCAAAAACAAAATTAACAGTTGCTGGTTGTCAAAGTGAACAAAACGTTTTTAACGAAGTAAAATTGTTCTCAAACTAAACAGAAAGCAATATAATAGTTATGACGAATTCAAATTCGTCAAAAATACCATCAATGGTACCTTGAAATATGATAATGGCAACAATTGATAAGAGAAAATTTTATATAAAAAATATGGATCTGTTTGCCTGCTATACTATAGTATTTTAAACAGAGGAAAAGATCAAGTTCAAGTATAACTACTACGGTAAATACTTAATACGTTTTTTTCGATCCGATCCTCTATGTATGTGTATCGATCCGCCAAAGGATCGAATGCTATTGTATCGATACAAAAATCGAATGGATCGTAACGCATTGTATCGATCCACGCAAGTATCGGATCGGATCGAACATCCCTAGGTCAAAATAGTCATCAAAACTACTTTTTCAAAGCAGACTTTGATCATGTTAAGGGGCCGTACAACGCTGGAAGCAATTTTCGTAGTTGTGAAAACTAATGCTGTATGAAATCGTGCAAAAATATGTATTTGTTGTTGTACCACACCCCGGGCACTCCATACAAGCGTCGCGTTTCAACTTCTATTACACAGACGCTACACTGACGTTTTTGCACACGCGCAACCGTGTGCGTGCTATTGAATGAGCCTACGAACTCGCGCGGTGGGCGCCGGTGGGGTGAGGTAATAAATAATAACGGATAAGTCCCTCCGCTGCCTTGAGCGGGACACGCGGGCGGGGCGACATAGATTAGAGCTTACTCATGCACTGCGCAAGGATCTGTCCGTCAAAAACCAGCAATCTATATTCCCGCGCCGTGTACCAGCGGCGGGATCCCGTTCAAGGCAGCGGACGGCCTAATGGATCGTAACGACCAATCGCACCACAGGGAGCCCTTGAACTACACTAAATTAAATATACACTTTGTACCAGCTATGTAGTGATAGTGAAACTCATGCAGTAATTAAGTTGACTGATATCAATGAATGAACTTTATAGTCATGGAGTGGGATGAGATGGAACAAACAGCATGCTAATATAGGCCGACCGGTTAAATGAGTCCTCGCCCGCGGGGCACAGAGGCTCGAGGGGAGACGAGAACGGGGGTCGTGAGATGTGCGGGCGGCAGGCGTTCGTCGCCCGTCGCCCGCATCGCCCCCGTTCTCGTCTCCCCCCACGCCCCGCGGGCGAGGACTCATTTGACCGGTCGGCCTATATCTATGTTCTTTTTCGTTTCAATATTTAATCTTACCCTATGTAAAGCTCCATTTTGCTGCGATCAATCATAGGTAACGTAACTTAAGGTATGATTCCGATCTCGGCAGCAAGCAGCAGTGCGTTCGAAATTGAACCGTAATGTTATGATAAAAGTCTCGATTAGAAAGCGAGCTAAAAAGTGACGCGACGGCATGATTATGCGGTCACGACACTTCTCCGCTCACTTCAAATTGAACCGCCTTTCATTAACATTAAGCCGCGTATCGACTGCGCGCGGCAAACCATCGGACATTGGCTCGCGCGGCGGCCGCGCAATATGGGGACGGCTCCGCCCGCGCGCAGCAGCTCGAACATTGGCGCGCTAGAACGTGCCGCGCGGCGAACCAGTTCGTGTCGGTTTTTGGTGGCGCGGCAAAAGAGCGTCAGTGTGTTGTGGGTGCGCAATTGGGACGGACCTTTAACTTTAAAGACGCGCGGCAAGATGGATAACGAGAAGTGTCGGCATTTGATTAGATTATATGGCTTAAAACCTTACTTATGGAATAGAAAATGCACTGAATATCATAATAAATCTCTAAGAAAGGATGCATGGAATGAAATAAGCGTAGAAATGGGCCTGCCCGTGCCAAGAGTTGAAGAAAAAAATGACTACCCTTCTAGCATCTTATAGGAGGGAGAAATCTCGGATTAACATGATATATGATAAAAGCCGCAGCTGCACGTCGCTGACGTGATACGTCCATGGTTGCCGCGCACAAAATGAATGTTTGTTCACGGATCACCTGCCGCGCTATATGAAAATGTGAGCTTTAAAATTGGCTCGCGCACCAAAACGCAGGTTTGCCGCGGTCGAACATGGCTCGCGCGGCAGCGCGGCAGCCACGCGCAGTCGATACGCGGCTTTACGGTTCAAGTTGGAGCGCACTGCTGCGGCAGCACTGCTGCTTGCTGCCGAGATCGGAATCATACCTTAGGCCCGTATCTATAAACCGCTCTCAACGTTGAGAGCTCTATCTTGAGAAAATTTTTGAGATGCTCTTATAGGAACAGCATATTAAGTATGATCTCAAGATTTTATCAATACGGGCCTTAAACTCTGCCACCGGTAATATCACAACCAAGCAATTGCTATGTTATTCTACCAATCCATAAAAAATGGTTTTATATTATAGGTAGTGGAAGGTATGTCTACGCCTGTGGATCTCGCTAATGAAGATGCTCTGTTGAAAGCTGCCGCTACATCTCTTAATTCCAAAGTGGTGTCACAGCATTCTACTATTTTGGCTCCCATTGCAGTTCAAGCAATTCGTGCTGGTAAGTTCTTTTTGTCTATTTATTTATTTAATCTTTGGAAAGACTAACAACGTAGCTCAAAATCAGATAACACTGGTGATAACTGTAGAAAGTCATTTAAGGTCCTCACATATGTAAAAGAAAGTTTAGAATTGAATTAAGTAAATAGGTATTTTCTAGGGGTTTATTCAATGGCCATGTTTAAATTTTTGACTAAGTACAGAAACATTATCAAAATTTTAAGTATTTTGCAACAAACAATGGCTTCAAAACGTCATCACTCAATGTATTTCATGAGCACGCACATAAACGTTGCCTTTCGACTCGGCCGCATGCAGCTGTGTAGCATTCACTTGCAGGCGCGGTCTTTTGTACCCGTAACATTGCTTGGTAATGTACGCAATGCTTTTTTAACACCAAAAATTAAAATCGTTTCCCAGCAAAAATTTTGAACAGAAATGGTCCTGATGATAGGCAGAATACGTAGACCTCGGCGTCGTTGAGTGTCTTGTTACACCCGTAGGTAGTGATAGTGATAGGTGTGATTCTCAGTTTTTCATTATTAATTATTGTTTCAGTTATGGAACCTAATGCTAACGGAATAGGAGCTAGAGTCGACTTACGAGACGTGAAAGTTATCGAGCGCATCGGTGGAACTGTTGAGGACACAGAATTAATCCAAGGCCTCGTCATCGCGCACCGCGCCGCTAACGTGAACGGGCCGCATCGTATTGAAAAAGCTAAAGTTGGACTCATACAGTTCTGTATTTCACCACCAAAAACCGATGTGAGTCTACATACAGACAATACAGAATACATAATAGTATAAGTACAGAAGATGCACACTGGAAGATCATTTAAATAAATACCGACTTTTGCTCCGACACAATAAAGTGCAAATTAGGTCGCACAGCACTCCCTTCCCTACAAAAATATTCACATATCGTTGCCTCTTTTTTAATCGCGTAGCTCTTTTTTTTCTGACGTATGAAATGGGGGGATGTCACAAAATTTAACCCCCTTGGTGGCGCTACTGCTGCTGGAGTGGAGACCTTTGTACGGACATTTATCCCCGATTGTCCTATTTATATTAAACTAGCGGCCGCCCGCGAAATCGTCTGCGTGGAAAGGTTTTTTGCTATCCCTCGGGAACAATACTATTTTTCGGGATGAAAGGTACCCTATGTGTCCGGGCACGAAAATGGCGGCGGCGGGGCGGCAGCGGGGCGGCGCGACAGCGGAGCGGCGGCGATGCATTCAACAGTATGGCACAGTATGGAGACGCGCACGAAACGGGCGGTGGCGGCGCGGGGCGACGAGCGATGCACGGGCGGGAGGAGAGCGACGAAAACAAATGAACAAAGTAGTTTGATTTGGTCGCCCGCGATGACAGTAGTGTTGTATTGAAACATATAATAGTGTCTGTTTGATTACTGGGTACTTATTTATTATTATTTATTTATTTAAAAATATTTTACAATAAATATATCTAATAGGGTCAGTTATTCTACGGGACATAATAACCTATAGAATTCAGCACTGTGATATATCTAATCAATTTTTATATTTTTCGGTATTAATTTAACAAGAAATTGTTTCCATAGCAACATCACATTTAAAACATCAATAGAAATAAAAAAATGAGAAGTTTTTTTAACATACAATTTAGGTTTGTCACTACGATATTCTAAAAAGCCCTAGTCCAGTAGGACCACGAGCACATAGTGGTATACCGTGGTCCTACCAGTAGGTCAAATCGGTAGGTCCACGCCCTTAATGGTATTTAGTCCATCTGTCACAACACTACTAGCGCGGCTGACCGGCCGCTAAGTTTCGTGCCCACGTTCTCATCGCCCCGCCCCGCCGCCGCTCCGCTGCCGCGCCGCCCCGCCACCGCTCGGCCGCCGCCACTTTCGTGTCCGGACACTTAGTCCTTCTCTGTACCCTCATTTTTTTTATATGCCGTAGAAAAACGCCTTTACGCGCTTCCCTTCCCGCTGGTGATCGGGAAGGGGGCATGTGGGACTCGCCAGGAGGGGACCGCAACATTCAACGTTGCGGCTCCCTCCACGACTACCTCCCGCAGTTCCAACAAGTCAAAGCTCGATGGAATTTCGAACAACAAAATGACAGGTCTACATCTACACTAGCGCCAAGTTAGCGGTAGTGCGCCGACTGGTGGACGATTTGTGAATCAGCAAAATTATCCTGCCATTGGTCCGGACGGACGGACCCGCCGGCTACTTGTAGCTTCATACATAAAGCCTGGCAATACTATATTCTTTTCAAAAATTTTAGCACGATCTAGGTTAAATTAACCCTGATCACATTATTTCTTCAGATGGATCACAACGTCATCGTATCAGACTATGCAGCTATGGACCGCGTTTTAAAAGAGGAAAGACAATATATTTTGAATATTGTAAAACAGATTAAGAAAGCTGGATGTAATGTTCTTCTGGTGCAGAAATCTATTTTGAGGTAATTATTCAAAACTTGTTTATTACAAAAGGACAGGAAATATATACTGTAAAAGAGGGTTGAAGGACGCTCTACACTTTATATCCGACCAAAGAACTCATTTGCTCATGGTTCTGATATTTTCCGATGTCCATTCTTTAATTTGAAGTACTGTACATACTAGCATAAACTAAGCAAAAATAATGAGTCCCTAGGGGTGTAAATTTTAATTTGTAGGTCAACATTTTAGCAATAATTTACTTTTTCAGGGATGCTTTAAGCGATTTGGCTGTACATTTCTTGGATAAAATAAAAACCATGGTCATCAAAGATATAGAACGCGAAGATATCGAGTTCGTTTGCAAGACTTTAGGGTGCCGCCCCATTGCATCGCTGGATCATTTTACTGCTGAGAATTTAGTCAACGTAGACTTGGTAGAAGAGATCAATGAGCCTGGAGGCAAACATATTAAGGTAAATTATATTTATAAAAAAAAAATTTTGGAAAAATATAATTACTTACCTACTTAAAACAAAGCATTTCGTATTCGCGAATGGACTAATTCTTAAAAGACTAATTCGCGAAATGGTTAATTTTGAATAGGACTAATTCGTGAAATGGGTAATTCTTAAAAAGACTGATTCGCGAAATGGCTAAATTCTCAAAAGGACTAATTCGCAAAATGGCCAACTTTCACCAAAGCATGACAGCACAAACAAAACATTATGTTTATTATATTTATAAATGAAATTCCAACAATAACGGTTTTTTATTTGCATTTAAAATAAAATAATCAGTTTTTATTTTGTTTGTTTTATTTATGAAATGCCTAAAAAACTGTATTTATTTTAATTTAAAATAAAATTTGTTTACATTTCATTTTATTATGTATAATATCCTTATACATAATAAAATGTTTTGCTTGTGCTGTCGTGCGTTGGTAAAAGTTGGCCATTTTGCGAAAGTCTAAATAAAGTCTATATAAAGAATTATAGCCATTTCGCGAATAGGTCTTTTTAAGAATTACCCATTTCACGAATTAGTCCTTTTCAGAATTAGCCATTTCGCGAATTAGTCTTTTTAAGAATTAGTCCTTTCCTGCCGATAAAAAGCAAGAAATAATATTAAAATCAGTAGATATGCATTATCATTGTCATAATAAAAACACGTCTATTGAAGTCGGGTGGGGCTTTTAGAATAAAAAAAGGAAGTTGTACCTACTCCAGTCCCACCCGACTTCAATAAACAATTTTTAGTAAATGGTTCATATTTTATTCTTTTCCTTTATCATCTGAATGTAAAAAAATACTCTTTTAAGTAACGGTGTTCCGTGTTAGGTAACTTTTCCAAGAGAAATATGAATTAATAATAAATATGAACTATTTACATAACAAGTGTTATTAAATGAGATAAAAATTTGCGTCGAGTCACATCGTTATTTTATCTGATGTGATTGATTACTGTTTTCGAACGTCCCACACTATATTTATATATTAACCAGTATTACTAGATGCGATTAAAAAACAGCATCGAGTCACATCTGTCACTGGTTGCGAATTTTTTCTCAACCAGTCACAGTGTGACACGTTGAAAACGTTTAGTCGCATAATGCCAATTTCGCGAAATGGCACCCGAATGTGGAAAGGACTAATTCGCGAATGGATAAGTCTTAAAAAGACTAATTCGCGAAATGGCTAATTCTGAAAAGGACTAATTTGTGAAAGGGTAATTCTTAAAAAGACTGATTCGCGAAATGGCAAAATTCTCAAAAGGACTAATTGGCCAACTTTTACCAATGCATGACAGCACAAACAAAACATTTTATTATGTTAATGGATATTATTATAATAGGTCGTTAACTATGAAATTGCCGTATTGCAGTACAGACTTTTTCAAACAAAAAAAAGTTTTGATTGGCTATGAATTCTAAATTCAAATTAATTTTGTTATAAAAATATGACATTCTATTTACAAAATCAGTCTTTTGTTTATTGATTAGCGTTGTATTTTCATTACATTTTAACATTTTTCCTCATAATGGATACTTCGAAATTTCGTGTAATTATGGAATATGAGTTCCGTCGTGGCACCAACGCGGCACAAACGACACGTAACATCAACGACGTTTACGGAGAGAACTGTACAAACGAACGTACAACCCGTTATTGGTTTGCTCGGTTCCGTTCTGGGAATTTTGACTTGAAAAATGAACCTCGTGGTCGTCCGGAAACTTTGGTCAACAATAATGAATTAAAGGCGATTGTGGAAGCAGATGAATCGCAATCTACAGCTGAGCTGGCAGCAGCTTTTGATGTTAGCATTAAAACAATATTGGTCCATTTGCGACAGATTGGCAAGATAAAAAAGCTTGATAGATGGGTGCCCCACTGCTACTTCACGACAACGCGGGACCCCATACCAAAGAAAATATATACTAACGTAAAAAGAAGCGACACTTGCGCATGGGTGCTGTAAAATTGCTCGCGGCTATGTGTGAGTGCGCCGGGCGCGCGCGGGGGTGCCGCAGAGCCATCGGGGCGAGGAATCTCCTCCGCGGAGTCACGCTCTGTCAGGCTTGCTTAGTTAGCTCGTAAGTTGCACCACGCAATAATAGTACAAACATTATAGGCAAGTACGACAAACTAAAGTGATAATAATTATGTGTCACGCCGCGAAATGAAATGTGAAGAAATTAATAGTATATTGTACGTACATTGAGGGGTGATGTGGTGATTGCACTTTCTTCCGAGTGACACATAGTGCTTTACTACAGAAAAATAAAATAAATAAGTACTTAAAATGTTATTGAAAATTAAATAGCTACAATAAGGCGTCTTGCATTTCACCACGGACACTCCATACAGCCACACCGAACTACATAATCTATTACACAGACACTACACAGAATGACGTTTTTGTACTTTTGTATCGAAAAAATATTAAAAACTCGCACTTGACCGTTTTTTGTGATTTCATTTATTACCTCTCATTTACCTCCGGGATTTATAAGGGGGTCGAAAAAAACTATTTTTAGGCTCCGACGCGACGCACCATTTCCGAGATATTTGCATTTTAGTATTTTTTATTAAAATTAGTTAAATACTATGGAATATTAAATGTATGGATTTTCATAAAACTTTTCTTTAAGCTTTTTAGTTCCTTACATATGAGAATAAAGAAGGAATAATAAAACTAATTAAGATAATTAAACTAAAATTAAACTAAATAATTCTAAAATAACAACTGAATGAATACCAATATTGGTAAACCGTATAAAGCGTTTAATTTCTAATGAACTGAACGCGCGGAAATTTTAGAAGTGTGTAAGTAATTGCATCATTATTATAAAAAAATTAACGATTCGGGCAAATGAAAAATAAACCTTGATATTGATACAAATCAAGAAATCATATTAACTATTGATCCATATTCTTAATTGTAATATACTAGCATTTATATTAATATAAAATCAATACAATTATACTTCATTAAACTTTCGTTTTATTATTTCCTTACGTTTGCTTAATAGCCAACCCTATCACAAGTCGTGACGCACGTGACGTAGCCGCCGCCAGACTGGCGCCAAGCTCACACCTACAGGGAGTGACGCGCCTGTGCCCATACTGCACAACAGACCGTCTCTAAGCTGCATGAGTTGGGTTTGGAAGCTCTCCCTCATCCGCCATACTCACCAGATCTTGCGCCTACCGACTATTACTTTTTCCAAAATTTGGACAACTTTTTAGCGGGAAAAAAATTCAATTCCCGAGAGGCAGTACAAAACGCCTTTGAAGAGTTTGTTGTCTCCCGTCCAGCTGATTTTTTCAAGAAGGGCATCCATAAACTACCACAGCGTTGGCAAAGATGCATTGATTGCAGGGGTGATTACTTTGAATAAAAGAAATAAATAAGTTCGAAAAAAAAAAATACTTTAACTTTTTTCAAAAAAAACGGCAATTTCATAGGTAAAGACCTAATATTTATAAATGAAATGCCCACAAAAACTGCTTTTTATTTACATTTAAAATAAAATAAACAGTTTTTATTTTGTTTATTTATGAAATGACTAATAATCTGTATTTATTTTAATTTAGAATAAAATTTGTTTATATTTCTTTTATAAAAATAATAATATCCTTATACATAATAAAATATTGTGCTTGTGCTGTCATGCGTTGGTAAAAGTTGGCCATTTTGCGAATTCGTCCTTTTGAGAATTAGCCATTTCGCGAATTAGTCTTTTTAAGAATTAGTCCATTCGTGAATTAGTCCTTTCCAGACTCGGGTGCCATTTCGCGAATTAGGCATTATGCGACTAAACGGTTGAAAATAAAGGCGGAAGCTAATCTAAGAGGGAGATTTGTTATGTCTTTTTCTCTCTCTTATTGCCTTTTTGGCTTAAGAAACAGTAAGTAATAAATGAACTCATGCGAATGACTCACCTTAATGACAACTCAAGGGAAAATAAATAAACACTTAATGGGCAGTCAACAGCAAACTACAGTTTTATTGAAATATGGTTGATTCTATACAATAATAAACATCAAACGTTGTAATCGCAGATCTGCAAGTTTACACGGTGATTTGACACGAAGAAAAACGAAGCTATGAATCTAATCTTTTTCCCAAGGGGTTATTTTAAAAAGGTTAAACTTAAAACTACTCGCAGAGCGTTATGTGGGTAAGAATTGCCTGCCCTAGGGTATCAGAAATGTGGTAATTAATCTAACATAAATCTAGCTCGTAGGTTGGTACTCGAAGGCCTAAGTACGGATAGCTGGATTCTTATACTTCGGTTAGTTTAGGGGTTAAAAAGATTTGAGAGTTAACTGGTACCTATTAGAATATCTCGCAGCGAGTCTGTTTAGTAGAGAAACGCTTCGATGGCTGCTTTCTATTAATTATGCCTCGGAGCCGTGGGTGAGAAACCAAAGTCCGGTTTATTTCAACTTTTTCCGCTTAACTGGGGTTGAATGGACGACAGAGCAGTGGTTGACTCGTGGCTAGATACGTACGCCACTCTTCACCTGGAATGGTGTGCACAAAAACCATAATTTAACAACGTCGGCCTTAAATGGACTACAACTATTCCATGACGGGGGGACCCTGCAGCGAATGGCAGAACTGAGGGAAATCTATTCTTGTATGTTCATTCTGACAATAAATATTACTGATCCCTGACTTTTCTGTTAAACTATCCCCTTCACAGCAGACTAATCTACTCGAATCGAATTGAGACATAGAAACATACCGTAGCTCTCAACTTACAAAGTCTCTTTTCACATGAAAAGAACTGAAATTGAAAGTAATCAATAGATAGAGACCCCTTGCAGTAAATACTAGATAATGGATAGCAATAAATTTTGATATACCTGCGGCTCCTGGTTAGCAATATATTTTATATGGTTTAGAATCCGGTCAATCAGTATTCCTCCTTCGATCGGATATCACGACACGAATTAGAACTCTTCTCGGCGGCTTTTATTGGCCAAAACCCTCTGTAAATAACGAATATGATGAAAAAAATAAATTTCAAATTCTCACACTGCCAACAGCTGAATGTCTAGGAATTCACAAATAGGTACCTTGGCGAAATTCTATTGTGCCGACGAAAATTACAATGAATAGCTGCAAGATATTATTTAAATCAGGAACAATTACGAATCCAATAACTTTAACAGCGATATAAAATCAAATTCTTTCCAACCGAAAAATTTTGTATATCATATGAATCACAGCTGATATTCGCTGCGTTCCAAGTCTCGCGCCATCACGACGCATTCCGACTTCCTACACTTGATCACTCATCGATGCGCGTGGACTGGACTGACATCGCGCCGCCGAAAGCGACTTCAATCGGATCGGACTTCCCGAAAACACGGTCAAACAACCTACGACATTACGGACAAAAAAAAAATTCCATTTCAGTTCAAAAGCAGGCCTTAAACAGGACTGCTTAAGGCCTGCTTTCACACTAACCTTTGAGGTCTAGTATGAAAGGTAAACAATTGAATAGAAATCCTTGCGATAAGGGCTCATCGCAAAGGCCCCTGAAGTGGGCGAAGGACGACCATAAGAAATACGATCTTAATCTTTCTTTTTTTTTTTTTAGTTTAAGTCGCTGCCGCGAATTTTCAAACGGACTTTTTACGGAAATAAGGAAAAGGACATGAGGCATACTGCCAAAAAATAAATTTTATCATTAATGGAAACAAACTACAAAAAAAACTTCCCCTTTAAGGGAAATCGACAAAACAGCAAAAAAACCACGCTACAGATTACACGGTCGTTCAGACTGACGCAAGGCTGCCAACTGTACCATTTTTCTAAGAAATTGCCTAGAAAAAAAAGGGTGCAGTAGGCAGCCTCTCATAAGTCTGAATGATCGTTTAAGTAATCTCCCTCTAAGTTTCGTACTCATAAACCATTCTTTATTATGAGAGTTATTTTGAGATGATACTTAATAGTCCGTAAGCCCGCGACAATATTACCTACGTCATATGACATCACGATGAAATGCATGGCACACGGTCGGAAATTCCGGTTAAAAATCACTTATGAAGGACTTCTGGCTGGCCAGATGGCAGACTCTCAAAAGTGATTTTTAACCGGAATTACTGACCGTGTGCCATGCGTTTCATCGTGATGTCATATGACGTAGATAATAATGTCGCGGGTTTACGGACTATAAGATGTTTTCCTTGTCAGGATCAGCATCTCAGGTATGATCTCAAGATAGCTCTCAACGTCGAGAGTGGTTTATAAAAACGGGTCTTAGTAAAGTTTTGGGTGTGTGGTGCAGATGACGGGGTGCGGGTCGGGCGGGCGCACGGTGTGCGTGGCGGTGCGCGGCACGTCGGGCGCCGTGGTGGCGGAGGCGGCGCGCTCGCTGCACGACGCGCTGTGCGTGGTGCGCTGCGTGGCGCGCCGCCCCGCGCTGCTGCCGGGCGGGGGCGCGCCCGAGGCCGCCGCCGCCGCCGCCCTGGCGCGCGCCGCCATCGCCGCGCCCGGCGCCGACCACTACTGCCTGCGCGCCTATGCCGACGCGCTCGAGGTCGTGCCCTCCACGCTGGCCGAGAACGCCGGTACGTATGTCACTGTGACGCCGCCCGCGCTGCTGCCGGGCGGGGGCGCGCCCGAGGCGGCCGCCGCCGCCGCCCTGGCGCGCGCCGCCATCGCCGCGCCCGGCGCCGACCACTACTGCCTGCGCGCCTACGCCGACGCGCTCGAGGTCGTGCCCTCCACGCTGGCCGAGAACGCCGGTACGTATGTCACTGTGACGCCGCCCGCGCTGCTGCCGGGCGGGGGCGCGCCCGAGGCGGCCGCCGCCGCCGCCCTGGCGCGCGCCGCCATCGCCGCGCCCGGCGCCGACCACTACTGCCTGCGCGCCTACGCCGACGCGCTCGAGGTCGTGCCCTCCACGCTGGCCGAGAACGCCGGTACGTATGTCACTGTGACGCCGCCCGCGCTGCTGCCGGGCGGGGGCGCGCCCGAGGCGGCCGCCGCCGCCGCCCTGGCGCGCGCCGCCATCGCCGCGCCCGGCGCCGACCACTACTGCCTGCGCGCCTACGCCGACGCGCTCGAGGTCGTGCCCTCCACGCTGGCCGAGAACGCCGGTACGTATGTCACTGTGACGCCGCCCGCGCTGCTGCCGGGCGGGGGCGCGCCCGAGGCGGCCGCCGCCGCTGCCAATCTGTCAGGTGCCCGAATCTGTTAATAATGATAGTATGTCGCTCTGTAAATTATTCTCCTATTTCCAGGGCCAGCTCTTAAAATATGGTATAAGTCTAGGGCTACCATGCAGTAACGTATGAGCGGCGGCGTTCTATTCATAATTCGAACTTTTTGTTCTTCGATCATCTATTTTGGTAAATAAAATTACGATGCATCGCTTTGAATATCAAAATAAGTTGATATTTAACAAACACGACTAAACGAGCATACGATTCGGCACATGAACTCGCGGGGTAGGGTGAAGTAATTGATTCTAAGGCGGGGTGGGCAATGTCCTTTCTGTCCGTAGTATTATCTATTCTGTGTTACAGGGCTGAACCCGATCGAGACGGTGACGGAGCTGCGCGCGGCGCACGCGGCGGGCGCGGAGTCGGGCGCGTGGTCGGGCGCGGGCGTGAACGTGCGCCGCGGCCGCGTCACCGACATGCGCCACGAGCACGTGCTGCAGCCGCTGCACGTCACCGCCTCCGCGCTCGCGCTCGCCACCGAGACCGTGCGCGCCATACTCAAGATCGACGACATCGTGAGTATCCTCTGTCAGGGATGGCCCAGAGGTCGGGCGCGGGCGTGAACGTGCGCCGCGGCCGCGTCACCGACATGCGCCACGAGCACGTGCTGCAGCCGCTGCACGTCACCGCCTCCGCGCTCGCGCTCGCCACCGAGACCGTGCGCGCCATACTCAAGATCGACGACATCGTGAGTATCCTCTGTCAGGGATGGCCCAGAGGTCGGGCGCGGGCGTGAACGTGCGCCGCGGCCGCGTCACCGACATGCGCCACGAGCACGTGCTGCAGCCGCTGCACGTCACCGCCTCCGCGCTCGCGCTCGCCACCGAGACCGTGCGCGCCATACTCAAGATCGACGACATCGTGAGTTACTTAAGACCTAATATTAGGCCTCCTTCACTCGCTCAAGGTCGCGCGATAAGCACCTACCGCTAGCCGTTCGTTCGAACGAACAAGTGGGCAGAGTGCCGCCACACGCCCGCCGCCGTAGTCGCGCGACATCTTACTGCCTGCCTAGATATTGTCTCTTTATAATAGTAACAATATCGAATCGAAATTACGTGCCGTGTACGGATGTCTAAATCAAACAACCAATAAGCAATTGTCGTTTTTCACATTATGATATTTGTGCAATTCATTAAAAAGAAGACAACCCTAACGTTGCGTCGTCAGAAAAGGTAAGAGCATGCGATAGAAAGAGGCAACTACTAGGTGAATATAACTTTATGCTGATAATCCTTAAATCAAGTACTCCAACTGTGCATTTCTCGACCGATTCTAGTGAAATTTCGTGAGCTGGTTCTATACAGGGTAATTTTGCGACCCCTTTACAAAATCAAATAATAGTTCAAGGAAGTAATAAAAAAAATTTGGTGAGATAATTATAAATTATTTCTTTTTAAATTCACAGTTTTCAACCAGTTTTTATATCCTAATAATCTAGGCGCGCACGCTCACCGTCACGAACGGGACGCGAGCGGGGGAAGGCGAGTGGCGGGAGGGGGGCTAGCGCGGGTCGACCGTGCGACTCACAAACGGTGACAACAATTTCAATTTGTATAGGGAAAAGTTTGGGGTAAAAATGTAAAAAAAAAATGACCCTGTAATTATATGGATTTTTTTTGATCCAGTTTTTCTAGATTTTTCAAATTGGCGGTGCTATGGGAAAAAAAATAACTCAGCCATTTCGAAGTATGTTCAAAAATGTTACAAACGCGGAGGTCTACAGAGCCGCTACGCTAGTTAATATTCTATTTTATTTCCATACAGATTTCCATGACATTTATTTTCACCTATTTTGTTTCAGGTAAATACGATGAATTGATATGGCCGATAATTCGCAAATAAAAACTTAATGAGTATTAAAACCTTCTAATTCCTTTAACTGCATTAGAACAATTTTCTATCCTCTGAGAAACTTATCTGTCAGATAAATTAATACTTAATAAGGAAAATGCTACTCGTAAAACAAGAAAAGAACATATTATTACAAGTTTTCTGTACCTGTGATATATTGATCAGATAAGTTTTTCCTGGCTTCTGAAAATTCTGTTTTATTAGTGCTTATTTTAATGTATTTAGTACATTAGGTCTTTTGTCACAATGTTAGTATTGCCGGAGTAAGATAATATGGGCAAAATATTTTTACTTCTGGCTAGCCACACCCCGTGGTCGGTCAACCACCCCAGTGTGTACGAGGCCTAGTCAGTTTAGTAACTTATGTGAAGAAAATTTTAAAAATGCTTGCTAATACATATTATGTATTTTTATCTGTCATTGATTATGTTATTGAAGTCCTAATGTCTCAATTTCACCAATTTATGTTATGAAATAAATTATTAATACAAACTAATTGTTGTTTCATTTTAATATGTATAATTATTTTGGTGCCGATTCGGTTGGCACGATGTAACTAAATTGACAGAACCAAACTTAATTTTAGCATTCTGTTCTTGTTTTTCCATACAGAAAGAAAAGGATGGAAAACTGTTTAGTTTAAAAAGTTTAGTCCTGTCAATTTAGTCAAGTCGTTA
Source organism: Agriphila tristella (assembly GCA_928269145.1). Lineage (NCBI taxonomy): Eukaryota > Metazoa > Arthropoda > Insecta > Lepidoptera > Crambidae > Agriphila > Agriphila tristella. Next base: position 17,971,088 of record OV743439.1, on the reverse strand, counting down.
CCAACCGAATGGACACCATTATCTTTACTAATTTAAAAACGCATCTAAATTGGTCAAACAGTTCTGCAGATAAATGAAAAAAAAATACTGCAGCACTGGCAGCGCCCCCTAGCGGCTAAACACCAAGAACCATCGCCGATAAATGAAACCCATTTAGTCCAATCAACGGGGCTTATGCAACCCGAATAATTCTCCCGTCTATGAAATTTGGCATGTGATGAAGTTAGGTAAAACAGATTACAGATGAACAATCATCCAATAAATTTTGTTACGAGAAGTTAGGTATTTTTACCTAAACATGAAAATCGCTTATATCTCTCTGAGAATATTTCCTCGGGCTAAAATACTTTCTGTATACGTACTTATGTATTAGTTAGAATAATTATGTAAAGAAATCCAACATTTTTTCGATTTCAGAGATACCCCAAATTTAAATTTTAATATTTTTCAATATATCTTCTGTTGAAAAATGTATTAGCGGTTTATTATTTTTTAATATGGTTTTATACCTTTAATATATAGCTCTGTTCAGTAAGTCAATAAATTTTCTTCTTTAATCATATTTATACATGACGGCGCGTTTATGTTATTTTACGCATTTTTTTGTATTTCATGTTGTTTTTAATTGCTAATCAATAATAATTACAATTTAAGGCAATAAAACAATCATAAAACATTGTAAAGTCATAAAATCAAGTAAAATAATCAAAGAGGGGATTTACGTCCGTGCGGGCTTGCGAGTGACGTCAGCGCCCGAACTTGTTTTGCTTGTTGTTGCGCCGTGGCGTGAGTGGGGTAGTAGTGGGGCGCGACCCGGCTTTATAATAGGGCGGCGCTCGTATTGGGACACATTCGATCGTGAGCCGTGGCGCTGTACGTTTGCTCGCAATTCTGCATACCTCTTAAAATAAATAGCGCTTTCTCCAACGCCCATGGATATAGTTGAATTATATGGTCAGCTCGGCACTCCGTCATACATAAACGTATAAAAATGGACCGACTATTTTTTCACATTACCTCTTTAGACCAAAAATAAAATAAAAAAATTAAAGAAGAAAATGTATTGGCTTACTGAACAAAGCTATATATTAAAGGTATAAAAACATATTAAAAAATAATAATCAGCAAATAAATTTTTCAACAGAAGATATATTGAAAAAAATTTAAATTTGGGGTATCTCTGAAATCGAAAAAATGTTGGATTTCTTTACATACTTATTCTATTAATACATAAGTACGTATACAGAAAGTATTTTAGCCCGAGGAAATATTCACAGAGAGATATAAGCGATTTTCATGTTTAGGTAAAAATACCTAACTTCTCGTAACAAAATTTATTGGATTATTGTTCATCTGTAATCTGCATTACCTAACTTCATCACATGCCAAATTTCATAGACGGGAGAATTATTCGGAAGTCGCCATATACAACGAAATATCTCCTCATTGATTGGACTAATTACAGAAAACCGCATCTAAATCGGCGCTACACAGATCTCGAAAACAGAAGGTCGTAGAGAAAATCTGATTACTCGTGTCTGTAGCTGTAAAGCTGCGTTGACATGATCAAAGTATACTTGGACCAAGTAAATTGGACAAAGTAGCTTTGATCGAGTAGGTATAATCCGCGCGCGATGAGAATGGTAAGGGACCTTATCAAAGTGAATTGAAATTGTATGAAAAATAAATTTGTACAGCGCTGCGCTGCCGTCAGCGAGCGGTACCGTGCGCGTGTCAGTTCCAAAAGGTATTATACCATTCTCATCGCGCGCGGATTATATACTTGGATACCCGTTGACACGATCCAAGTATACTTGACGTGCCGGACTACAGCTGGGCCACAAAAAAAAAGTTGGAAATCTGACTTTTTGACTATGCCATGATGAAGTCGATAATTTGTCGCCAAAAACCAGAATTTGTCGGTCTCTACAGCTGGGCCACACATCTCGAAAACGGAAGGTCGTAGCGAAAATCTGATTACTCGTATGTGTAGCCGTTAGTTTGTCGGAATTTGTCACCAAGAATCAGATTTTGCGTTTAAGAGATATGTGAGGATACGCTTACGACCTTTCGTTCTCGAGATCCAGGTAAAAAGGTCTCCACAGCGCATCCTCACATATCTCCTAAACGCAAGATCGACAAACTCTATTCTTGGTGACAAATTTCGACAAACTAACGGCTACACACTCGAGTTATCAGATTTTCGCCCCGACCTTCCTTTCTCAAGATCCAGGTAGAAAAGACTCCACAGCGTATCCTCACATATCTTCTAAGCGCAAGACCGACAAAATCTAGTTCTTGGTGACAAAATCCGACAAACTACCGGCTACACATACGAGTTATCAGATTTTCGCCCCGACCTTCCTTTCTCAAGATCCAGGTAGAAAAGACTCCACAGCGTATCCTCACATATCTTCTAAGCGCAAGACCGACAAAATCTAGTTCTTGGTGACAAAATCCGACAAACTACCGGCTACACATACGAGTAATCAGATTTTCGCTACGACCTTCCGTTATCGAGATCTGTGTGGCTCAGCTGTAGAGAACGTCTCTACAGCTGCGCCACACGTATCTCCGAAACGCAAGCCCGACAAATTCTGGTTTTTGGCGACAAATTCCGACAAACTGTCGTCTTCATCATGGCATAGTCAAAAAGTCAGATTTCTAACTTTTTTTTTTGTGGCCCAGCTGTAGTCCGGCACGTGTATACTTGGACAAAGAAGCTTTTTGTATACCGCGACGTCCAAGTAGCCGTCAAAACTAACTTGGGCCCAAGTCTCGTCGACTTCATTAGACAGATGGATATGAGATACTTTGCTATTTCTTTATGGTACAAATAAAAACTTACCAAAGTAGCAATGTATTACAATACAACTATCTGTCAAATGAAGCTGACGGCGAAGTCGACGCTACTTGGGCGGTAGGGCCCTTGGTCCAAGCGTACTTGGATGAAAGTAGAGCATGGTCCAAGTTTACTTGGATTAGAATTTTGATCCAACTCAACTTGGATTACTCGTTTACATGATCCAAATAGCGTCCAAGTAGCCATCCAAACTACTTGGTCCAAGTATACTTGGATCATGTCAACGCGGCATTACTTTGCCGCACACGACTAGCAATAGTCCGTGAGCCCGCGACAGTATTGCCTACGTCATATGACATCACGATGAAATGCATGGCACACGGTCGGAAAAGTTGTGCTGAGCGAGGATCAGAAGATTATCGCAAATAAAATTGGCCGGAAGCTTGAGAAAATCTTCCACTTCCGGTCAAAATGTTATGATTACATTTACGTCATGTGACATCAGTAAGGCAGCCATTACATGGTCATGCAAGCGTCAGTCAAATTCCATCAGTCATGAATTACGTTTGACTGATCAGTCAGATGCAAAGACAAATCACATCATGCAACCATCAGTCACTACATTACACGGTAGGTTAATCGTCAGTCACAGCCCGTGACTGTGAAAACTGTGTGTTAAACTGACAGCAAAACCTACCGTGTAATGGGTGCCTAAGAGACCCGTGTCATCATTTAGTTTTCAAGCGTAGAGAGAGTAAACATAAGTCTGTCAGTTCTGAAATGACCAATGACTAAAAAACAAAAAAAACCGGCCAAGTGCGAGTCGGACTCGCGCACGAAGGGTTCCGCACCAAAAAACGGCAAAAAACACGTTTGCTGTATGGGAGCCCCCATAAATATTTTTTTTACTATGTTTTTAGTATTTATTTCATAGACGGGAGAATTATTCGGAAGTCGCCATATACAACGAAATATCTCCTCATTGATTGGACTAATTACAGAAAACCGCATCTAAATCGGCGCTACACAGATCTCGAAAACAGAAGGTCGTAGAGAAAATCTGATTACTCGTGTCTGTAGCTGTAAAGCTGCGTTGACATGATCAAAGTATACTTGGACCAAGTAAATTGGACAAAGTAGCTTTGATCGAGTAGGTATAATCCGCGCGCGATGAGAATGGTAAGGGACCTTATCAAAGTGAATTGAAATTGTATGAAAAATAAATTTGTACAGCGCTGCGCTGCCGTCAGCGAGCGGTACCGTGCGCGTGTCAGTTCCAAAAGGTATTATACCATTCTCATCGCGCGCGGATTATATACTTGGATACCCGTTGACACGATCCAAGTATACTTGACGTGCCGGACTACAGCTGGGCCACAAAAAAAAAGTTGGAAATCTGACTTTTTGACTATGCCATGATGAAGTCGATAATTTGTCGCCAAAAACCAGAATTTGTCGGTCTCTACAGCTGGGCCACACATCTCGAAAACGGAAGGTCGTAGCGAAAATCTGATTACTCGTATGTGTAGCCGTTAGTTTGTCGGAATTTGTCACCAAGAATCAGATTTTGCGTTTAAGAGATATGTGAGGATACGCTTACGACCTTTCGTTCTCGAGATCCAGGTAAAAAGGTCTCCACAGCGCATCCTCACATATCTCCTAAACGCAAGATCGACAAACTCTATTCTTGGTGACAAATTTCGACAAACTAACGGCTACACACTCGAGTTATCAGATTTTCGCCCCGACCTTCCTTTCTCAAGATCCAGGTAGAAAAGACTCCACAGCGTATCCTCACATATCTTCTAAGCGCAAGACCGACAAAATCTAGTTCTTGGTGACAAAATCCGACAAACTACCGGCTACACATACGAGTAATCAGATTTTCGCTACGACCTTCCGTTATCGAGATCTGTGTGGCTCAGCTGTAGAGAACGTCTCTACAGCTGCGCCACACGTATCTCCGAAACGCAAGCCCGACAAATTCTGGTTTTTGGCGACAAATTCCGACAAACTGTCGTCTTCATCATGGCATAGTCAAAAAGTCAGATTTCTAACTTTTTTTTTTGTGGCCCAGCTGTAGTCCGGCACGTGTATACTTGGACAAAGAAGCTTTTTGTATACCGCGACGTCCAAGTAGCCGTCAAAACTAACTTGGGCCCAAGTCTCGTCGACTTCATTAGACAGATGGATATGAGATACTTTGCTATTTCTTTATGGTACAAATAAAAACTTACCAAAGTAGCAATGTATTACAATACAACTATCTGTCAAATGAAGCTGACGGCGAAGTCGACGCTACTTGGGCGGTAGGGCCCTTGGTCCAAGCGTACTTGGATGAAAGTAGAGCATGGTCCAAGTTTACTTGGATTAGAATTTTGATCCAACTCAACTTGGATTACTCGTTTACATGATCCAAATAGCGTCCAAGTAGCCATCCAAACTACTTGGTCCAAGTATACTTGGATCATGTCAACGCGGCATTACTTTGCCGCACACGACTAGCAATAGTCCGTGAGCCCGCGACAGTATTGCCTACGTCATATGACATCACGATGAAATGCATGGCACACGGTCGGAAAAGTTGTGCTGAGCGAGGATCAGAAGATTATCGCAAATAAAATTGGCCGGAAGCTTGAGAAAATCTTCCACTTCCGGTCAAAATGTTATGATTACATTTACGTCATGTGACATCAGTAAGGCAGCCATTACATGGTCATGCAAGCGTCAGTCAAATTCCATCAGTCATGAATTACGTTTGACTGATCAGTCAGATGCAAAGACAAATCACATCATGCAACCATCAGTCACTACATTACACGGTAGGTTAATCGTCAGTCACAGCCCGTGACTGTGAAAACTGTGTGTTAAACTGACAGCAAAACCTACCGTGTAATGGGTGCCTAAGAGACCCGTGTCATCATTTAGTTTTCAAGCGTAGAGAGAGTAAACATAAGTCTGTCAGTTCTGAAATGACCAATGACTAAAAAACAAAAAAAACCGGCCAAGTGCGAGTCGGACTCGCGCACGAAGGGTTCCGCACCAAAAAACGGCAAAAAACACGTTTGCTGTATGGGAGCCCCCATAAATATTTTTTTTACTATGTTTTTAGTATTTATTGTTATAGCGGCAACAGAAATACATCATCTGTGAAAATTTCAACTGTCTACCTATTGTCGTTATTAATATCGAGCAAAAAACGGCAAAAAAATCACGTTGGTTGTAATATTTATTTTATTCTGTTTTTAGTATTTGTTGTTGTAGCGGCAACAGAAATACATCATCTGTGAAAATTTCAACTGTCTAGCTATCACGGTTCATGAGATACAGCCTGGTGACAGACAGACAGACAGACGGACAGCGGAGGCTTAGTAATAGGGTCCCGTTTTTACCCTTTAGGTACGGAACCCTAAAAATTAAGCCATTTCAGAACTGACAGACTTATGTTTACTCTCTCTAAGATTGAAAACTAAATAATGACAGGTTTATGGCCGCGAAACATGAGTGGAGAACCTCTGACAACCTATTCGCCGGAACTGCGAATCGTTTCTACACTCATTTTTCGCGCGGGATTGTAGAGCACCATATTCATTACCATCGATCACGGGCGTAGCCAGGGGGGGGGGGGTTTGGGGGTTTGGGGATGAAACTGACTAAAAATCGCGCTGCCCGGCCGTTTTTTTTTACTATTTACAGGCATTTAAGTAACATTTTTAATTTTAAATATTTATTTCTCCGAGCGGTCCTCTAATGCCCATGGGTTCATTTAATAAGAATATACCTAAATGTCATTTAATTTACAATGTTGTAGTTTTATTTTCTTAAACCCCCCCCCCCCCCCCCCCCCCCGATACAGAATTCTGGCTACGCCCGTGCCATCGATAGAGCTTAATGGAATAATACAAGATGATTTTTATACTGCTTTATTTTTTATCGATAAGGATGAATTTGATTGGCAGATTTAATATTAGTCTTAATAGCAGAGGGAGCTTTGGGCATAGTAGGTGCCGAAGGTCCCATCGGTGGCGCGGCGCCGCGCGACGGGCCCATGCCGGGCGCGCCGATGCCGGCCGGCACTATGGACGGCATGCCTGGACGCAAGCCCTTGCCCGTCCCCACGGCAGTGACCAGGGCGTGGGTATCGGCAAGTATGTGAGTTGGCTGTATACCTGAAATATAATAATAGGTAATTGAATATTATTTTAACTCTCCATTAAAAACCGCGTTGATATGATCGAAGTATACTTGGACAGAACAGACGTACAAATTGCGATAGGTCAGCCCGTGACCACGGCCGATGCAACTTGGTCGAAACTTCGGGAAAATAGGTAGGTGTGAAAATACCTATCGTAGTTTGTACGCGTTTAATTCCTGTCATTGTAATTAAGTACTTTGATCATGTAAACGAGCAATCAAAGCGCACTTTGACGTCGGCGTACAATCAAAGTGCACTAATTTTAATAATAATAATAAATGCTTGAACAATTTCACACAGCGCCATCTAGCCCCAAACTAAGCAAAGCTTGTAATGTGGGTGCTAGACAACTGATATACTCAGTTGGATATACTACATTATATACTTTTTTTAAATATATACTTATTATACATGGAGCCATGTTCAAGAGTGGCAAAAACAAACAAACTGATCCAAGCATAGTCAAATGGTATCAAAATAAACTTAGTTCATAGCTTTCTGTCAAAGCTACTTGGTCAAAGTAGACGTTGAATCTGTCTGTATCAGGTATCCAAGTAAACTTTGATCAAAGCTACTTCGTCCTATCAACTTGGTCCAGTATACATATAACAGCTTTATAACATTCAAAGTAATATCGAACTAAAAGCTTTAACATTAAACTAAAAATCAGCGGTGCTCTAGCATGGTGGTTACACCATTTTGCCTGTGATAATGAGGATCAGTAACAGGTTTGAATCCTATAGTTTTATTGATATAATATAAACACATATTGATAGCTATGAAACCTGAATAAATAATGAAAAATATTAGAAAAAATCGGCTCACCCGTAGCAACTTAGACGGGATACGGGTGAGCCGATTTTTTCTAATATTTTTCATTATTTATTCATCTTAATATAAAAATAGCATTGTGAATGCAAAAATCTAAAAGTTTAGCTATGAAACCTAGTGAAAGAATTTTTGAAATCCGTTTAGAAATGGTTGAGTTAAAAGGGTTTGAAGGAAATGCCAAGCTCAATGCAATATGTGCTTTATCACGTACGACATAAGGTTCGCGTCCGTCGCGATGACGTCGTAGGGACCCCCAAAAATCAGTGTTTTAGCTCTATAACTTCTCAGGTTTAAGAGATATCGTTAAAATTTTTTCACAGTTAATCATATGGTGGTATTAGCTTTCTAATTAGCCATTAAAAAAAATCGTTACTGATCCTCATTGATTTTTAAAACCTTAACTTTCAACTTAAATAAATATATGATACAATTATTTTTACTATCACTAAAACCTATTTTTAGAAACTGTATAACAAACAGTTTTCAGATGATCAGACTCTGTAATACTCTTAATTAACTTAAAAATATTTTTTTTACTACATAGCATTACCTGCGGATCTCATCGATTCACCTTCCCAATCTTCCCGACCTTTAGAGATTATCTCCCATACATGGCTTACAACCTTAGCGAATTGGGCCACTTGTTTCTGTTGACAATCAGATTCAAAGTAGAAATATTCAATAAAAAAAAAATGATATCCTAATGCGCCATCCGCAAGCCGGAAGTAAGAGGCAAAATCAAGTTATGCCCATTACAGTGCTTGCGGCAGATTTTCTCAAAATCTATATGTAAAGAAAATTGAAATAATATTAAATTAATTATAGGCTAAGGCTAATGAATAATCATGCTTCACTTATAAAACATGATGAAAATTGAAAGTGTACGACATGTTACACCCGTTACATGGAATGACCCCCCTAACTAGTATTGTAAATACGAAAGTAAATATGTTTGTTTGTTACACCTTCACATGTTAACTATCCAACCGATAATCAAGAAATGCATACACGTTAGAGGTACTGAAAAAGACATAAGGCACCTTTCATCCAGAAAAAAGTACTGTTCCCGAGGGATAGAAAAATATCTGTCCACGCAGACGAAGTCGCGAGCGGCAGCTAGTATAATAAAATAGTTAAATACACCTTTAACATGACGAAAATAAAATTATATTTTTTAATAATCTTATGTTCAAATTCATACCTGTGCAGTGTCATAACTAAGAGTGCTGGCCTTTTGATTAAACTGCTGAAGCCTTTGCTCAGCTTGAGGTTCAGGTTTGGTTCTAAGTAGATCCGGTACTAAATCATGAGTACATGCAGGAACTCTGCCTTCTGTTAGTCGTGCCAGAGCTTCGTCACGTTCACAGCCAAGCTGCAGTGGCAATACAATACGAGATCGCAAAGAAGACGCTAATTCTGCTTGCAAGAATTTACTTAGAGCTGTTAACTGAAAATAACAAAATATTTTATTAATGCTGCTGTAAGTTATAAAAGAGGCAAGAGAAGGGTACAATCTAAACAAAAATACTTGGTCAATCAATTTTTAATTGTCCTATGAGTTTTCCTGTCCACAAACATAAGAGTATACAATAGGGAATATGCATAAGTCACCGATTTTCCTAAAATTGAGCTTGATCGCTGCGGACACTTGTAAAAACATGATGGAACAGAAAGAAAAATTAAAAAAAAATATTATTTTCGTTTTATCACACGATGAAATCAGGGGAAAATAACGATATTTTTTTTTCGTTTTCGGATATAATGCACTTTACAGTCAGATAGAATATCGAAAAAGAAATAATATTTTGTATGACACATATCTACTTAAACGCAAAATTTAGAGAGATAATTGAAGATTATTGGCTAACTCCATATTAAACGCGCCCGAAACTAGAGTTGAAACGTATTTACTGCTGGAATAAGTCTTTGGAATAAGTATTTGCTTGGACGTCTAAATACTAAGTATCGAATCAGCGTCCAACGCGTTTCGAGTATTTAGAAGTATCGACGGCGTACATTACTTAGTTACTCACACAAACTTATGAATACGAAAAACTCAGAGTCGGCGGAGACTCGTGGACGCGGTCGGTACGCGTTCGATCTAAGTGTGAGTGAGTTTCTTCCCGTACAATTACGATCAACCTTAACGTTATTGTGTTAAAACCGCTTTTTGTTTGCACTGTGAAGGTAAGCGTCCGACGCCGTCAAGGAGTAAGCGAGTCCGAAGATTTTGTTTGTCTAATGACAATAATACTTTATCTCATTGTAATTAAGGTCCATATTCTAGGTTCTAGCCGTGACTGTTTGCTTAGTCGTGTGTTTTTATTCAAATTTGAATTGACAGGTCAGTTGTTTCGGCATCTCGTATTGCTTTTTTCGCGGATAAAGTGAACTAGTAGTTTAACTTTTAAGTGTTTATTAAAGATAAGGAGATATGTAAGTTAAGAAGATCTTAGTCGTTTTTGGTTTAAAAAAAAATAAAAATACAAAAAAAAAAATTAATGAAGAACATGTAAATAGTAATGTGATTATTAATGATTAATGTATGTATACAGGGTGTTTGGTAAAAGCCTTATACAGCCGAATATGGTAGATAGAGACCATCAAACTGAACAACTTTTATTATGGGACCAACTCTGAAATCGCGAAAAATAAACTGCTGTTTCATACATTTTGATATTTTCGTTATTAATTTTTGTATGAAACAGCTGATTTTATTTTCGCGATTTCAGAGTTGGTCCCATAGTAAAAGTTGTTCAGTTTGATGGTCCCTATCTACCATATTCGGCTTTATAAGACTATTACCAAACACCCTGTATAAAATAAATTGTTTTTTTTTTAATGCGCGTCAGCTTTTATCGCTGTTCAGATATTTCACATTTATCTACTGAACTTAAATGTTAAATTATTAATTAAACTGACAGTCCTAAGCCTGTTGAAGCATGAAGGAAATTCTTCGATTCGAATTAACACTTAAGATTGTTGTTTTATGTATCTTCAGAAAGTTTATTCTAAATAGTATAATTTGCTACTTTTTAGGGTTCCGTACCCAAAGGGTAAAAACGGGACCCTATTACTAAGGCTCCGCTGTCCGTCTGTCTGTCTGTCTGTCTGTCACCAGGCTGTATCTCATGAACCGTGTTAGCTAGACAGTTGAAATTTTCACAGATGATGTATTTCTGTCGCCGCTATAACAACAAATACTAAAAACAGAATAAAATAAATATTTAAGAGGGGCTCCCATACAACAAACGTCGTTTTTTTTTTGCCGTTTTTTGGTACGGAACCCTTCGTGCGCGAGTCCGTCTCGCACTTGGCCGGTTTTTTTGTTTATTAAGCTTTATACTAAGTGTTTATATCAACCAATGTATGTTTTGCTATTCAGAATTATACGTGTTTACAGACGTAATCGAAAAGAGTTAGAGTAGAGTAATTAAAAACGCATACTTCTAAATACTCGTGGAACAAGTTGATGGAATAAGTATTTAAGTGTACTCGTACTTGCAAGACTCGGTACGTGTTTGGCCTAGTACGTCTCATCTCTACCCGAAACACACCGAAACGTGATGTGTGACGTCACCGTTTTGTATAGAGCGTTTTCGGCGGGAGCTGATGCGTGCTAACTTCAAGTAACTATATTACGAGAAAAAAACGCAAGAGACAAGTTGCAATATTACAGTTGATTTTCTCACGCATTATACTATTGATTTTGATAAAAAAAAATTGATGCATATTCCCTATTCCTTGAAAATAAATATCAACTAACTTAAAAATTATGGTTTGGGATAAATGTACTACTTTAATTATCATTTTGGTAATAGAAATATATTTTTTGTTTACATATTTGTTCGTATTTTAACGGTTGTCGAGAGAGATGTCGATGTCCCCATTATTTATATAAAATATATGAAATGACAACTGGACCTATAACATAAAAGTGTGTGTATCTTGAAATAAAAAATAAGATAATAGTTTAGCTTATAAATACTTAAACTTAAGATTAAAGTATCATTTTGGTAACAGAAATAAATATATTGTTTACATATTTGTTCGTATTATATAGGTTGTCCAGTGGACATTTCATCACATACAAATAAAGGCGATTTGATGTCTTTAAAATACGAATAAATATGTAAACAACATATTTATTTCTCTTACCAAAATGATAATTAAAGTATTACATTTAACCTCAACCATAATTTTTAAGTTAGTTGATATTTATTTTCAAGGAATTATTTACTTTTATGTTTGTGGACAGGAAAACTCATAGGACAATTAAAAGTTGATTGACCCACTTAGTCTTTTTATCCTTACTTGTCCTATTTAATTTAGTGAACAGTTTTTGAATTGCGTAAATGCATTTTTTCTCAGTATAAAGAAAGTAACCAATATGGGTTAAGTTCTTGTGTCTTGGTTTAAACATGCTAGCTACATGTTAGGTGTGTGTCCCGGACTACAGCCAAACCACAGAAAAGGTTGGATATCAGACTTGTTTTACTGCCTAAACCATGATGAAGCTGATAGCTTGTCGCTAAGAAACTTGCGTTTATGAGGTACTTTGGTCACCTGAGGGCCTAGTACAAGTTGTGTTTCTCACGTCACTTTGCGAATAGTATTGGGTGAAAGAGAGAAAATCATGTGAGTGAGTGAACGAGTGAAAGATAGAAGACGATAGTTAACCATTTGCAAAGTGAAGTGAGAACAAAAAACCAACTCGTACTAGGCCCTCTGGATCTCAAGAAAGGAGTTGTAGCGAAAATCTGAGTACTTGTGTGTGTAGCCAGTAGTTTCACAGAGTTTTTCATATATTTATGTTTTTCCCTATTCATAATGTATTGTAATAAAATTGATGATTGTGATGCTTGGTTTTAATTTTTAGTAAGTAGGCTAGAAATTTCACTATCACAAACTTCATGATTTAACGAATTAAATTATAATCTTTTAATACTTACATGTCCAGACAAAATAGCATAATTATCTAAAAACGTAGGCCAGTTGATAGTTTCATATTCAGTTTCCAGTTTTGTAATAAGTGCTTGTATAGCACCTTTTAAATCGTTAACTCTGATCAATATTGCTTGTATTGTATTCTCCAGTTGTTTTTCCTCTCGTTGTTGCATATTCATGGTCTTTTTCACAAAAATGTATTTTTTGAAACCAGTCTGTCGCAACTTCCATACAAAAAATAATTCTATGAAACAGACACGAATTTTGATGGCGACTAATTTGTCTCACTCTTCCTCATTCTTTCTCGTTCTTTGATGATACGTCATTCATTTGTCAGTCAGACAGAGCAACTATTGGCGGTACATTTTAAAGATCTTTGGGAAGTTTCTAGTATTAATAAAATTATAACAAATAAAATTATCAATTTGTGTTAATAGTACGCTAGTAATATAATAAGTCAGTGGTTAATGGTCAAGTCGTTGCGAATTTTAAGTGCGTACCTAACCAAATCATAGTGAAGCATATGTGAAATTTGTGGTTTGAAATCGGCGCTAAAGGACGACACAAAATGGTTTTTTATGGCCAAATTTCCTTTTGATGAGCTTCGGTGAGTAATTATTAATCAACTTAACATCCGTTTAAACTTTTCGGTAGGTATTTGAATGTAAATAATAATTTTTAGTCAAAATATGCTGATGGGAAAGAGAGTACCTACATCTATAAATATCGATATCGATGTTTTTAATTTTAGTTGTAATGTAAGAAATGTAAGAAAAATGTACCATGTACACTTTATAACTTTCCCGTTGCATTGTACAGTCAGCAGCACATGAGGTTATACAAAACTGTCAAAATTCATTTTGAACCTTTGCATTTAAGTATAAAAATGTTTTCATATAATTTTTATTCCAGGTCATTACCATCAGCCGTCGAAATAATTGAAGAAGTACAATGAAGATTTTTTAGAAATAAATACTTTTAATTTTTAATTTCTTTATTTCAAATATTAAACTGAACACATGCTCTATTTTTTAAAGTACTGCCCAACGGTAAAATGCTTCATAATTAATTCTAACATACTTATGTGCCTCAGTACTAGTTAAAAAACGGAGCATTGTGCCATGTTAGTGGAAATTTTAAAATTATTCTTTAAGTAAGCGCAGTTCAATGCATTTATCGATATCGATAAAAAATTTAATACTAGGTCGCCCATCTCTATCTTTTTTCCTGTAGGTTGGCAAAATATTGTTTTACAGTCGTTAGGTTGGCAACGATGAGGTATGTTTGATTTGACATTTCATAGATTTTTTTTGCTCTTCCCGTCTCTTCTTACGTAGTTATTGCTTTCTTTTTTTTTTTTTTTTTTTTTTTTTTTTCTGGCTCGCACGGTTTGTGCATTAGCCAATATCAAGTAGGTAGTAAAGGTAGGGAAACCAAGGAATTTTAATAATAAAGGAAATGATCGAAATTTAGGAAAGATCTTGGAAAAATAATAGGATCAGGGGCAGGATAATTAGTGAAATAGATAGATTAAAAATAATGAATAGTATAATATTTACATAAAGGTAATTAAGTAGGTAATATAAATGAAGGTTATAATTTAATATTATTTTCAGTTAAAAATTTTGAAATTAAACTATACAAGTCTGGATTTATGCAGCTCAACAGGGTTGGGATTGATGTAGGGAGAGGAACACGGAGGGACACAAGGGAATTTAAAAAAGAGGAGCAATCATGAAGCGAACATTGAAAGAAAATGTGATTTAGGTCCTCGTCACCAGCACCACAAGCACATACACTGCTGTTGCGGATTCCTATTCTAGAAAGATGGGATGCAGTACAAACATGACCTAAACGCATTCTGATAAGACTGGATGTAGCAAATTTACTTAACTGTATTTTAGAGAACCATGGCTTAAGAGGAACTGTTTGTTGAATTCTTTTATAAGCTTTTCCTTTAGTAAGGCTTGTAGTATTCCATTTATCTTCCCAACAGACATATAAATTCTCTTTGGGAAGAGAAATGAGATCCGGCACTATATTTTTATAAGGGAAGATATCACCAGAATTTATTGCGTCCTTGGCAAGCTTGTCGGCAATTTCATTTCCTTTTATGTTATGATGGCCAGGTATCCACGCAAACAGAATGTCATATCTATTTTCTTTACAAGTTAATAACAGCTGTCTACACTCTATAATATAAACAGAAGCTAAGCAGGATTTAAATGGAAATTTTTGAAGAGATTGAAGAGCGCTCTTGGAATCCGAAAATATAATTGTTTTTTTAAGTTTTGCTATTAGGACATATTCTAGTGACTTTAGGATTCCAAAGCATTCTGCAGTGAAAACTGATGTCTCAGGTGGAAGTTTAATTTTTTGATGGATGTTATATTGCTGATGGAAGACACCAATTCCAACTGAACCAGAATCAGAGTGTTTAGATGCATCGCAATATAAATAATGCCAGTCCGGCCAGTCACTATCCATAAGATGTCTTAGGGTCGCATCAGGGTTTTGGTCATTTTTTAAACAGTTTAAACTAAAGAGGACATTAGGTTCAAGAACCAGAGCTGGGTAGTTTGCAGAGAACAAAGGAAGGTATTGTGATCGGTGAGTAGGGGCTTGCAGGGAGATAAATTTACGAAAACTCACGACCAGACATGGGGGAGGCTTATTGGTCCAGAAAGAAGAGGTCTCAATTTTTTCTGATAATTCTTGTAATTTGTTGTATAGAGGATGGTTCGAAAATTGAAAAGCGCGGAAGAGGAATTTGTCGCACAACATTTGCCTTCTTAACTTTAGTGGGGGTTCTGCACATTCGACCTGAAGAGCATTTAGTGGGCTAGATTTCATAGCTCCACCTATGAGTCGTAGTGATTTAGATTGGATATCATCCAATTTACTTATGGCAACTAAGCTACACGGCTCTAAAAAGTAAGTCCCGTAATCCAGGATGCTTCTGATGATAGCGTTATAAAGAAGCCTAAGGTTAAAAGGGTGGGCGCCCCACCAAACACCAGAAAGACATCGCAAAATATTAAGTAATCGTTCACATCGTGCCGAAGCATAATAGCAGTGTGGTAAACCTGTTAATTTCGAATCTAATATTAAACCTAAAAATTTAAATTCATTTTCTGAGGGCATTAATTGACCGTCATAAAAAATTGAAAATGTAGGTGGACTGCGCATTTTAGTAAATAAAACTGCACAGCTTTTACTTACAGAGAGACTTAATGCGTTTTTATCCAACCAAGTTTTTAAAAGCTTCAGAGCGTTGTTTAACAAATATGTTAATTTAAATATAGATCGGCCAGATACATAGATAGCTAAATCATCCGCATGTTGTAACAC
Organism: Agriphila tristella; assembly: GCA_928269145.1. Taxonomy (NCBI): domain Eukaryota; kingdom Metazoa; phylum Arthropoda; class Insecta; order Lepidoptera; family Crambidae; genus Agriphila; species Agriphila tristella. The sequence goes on along the minus strand of OV743439.1, from coordinate 17,954,961 downwards.
ATTCACGTTTTCAGCGATGGAAAATTCAAGGTCATGAGTATATATGGCGTATAGAATTGGGCTGAGTACAGAACCCTGTGGCAGGCCTTTCCACGTCAGTCTAGATTTTACCTTTGAATCACTAAAATTAATTTGTATTTGCCTTTCTGAAAGGAGGTTAATGATAAAATTACTCAATAGGTGTGGGACCTGAAGCTTATCTAATTTATCTTTGAGAAGTTGTAAATCAACATTGTCATATGCTGCAGAAATGTCTAAGAAAGCTACAAGTAAAAATTCGTTATTTGAAAAGGCTAATCTTATATCAGTAGTGATAATGCCTAAGCTGTCCATTGTGCTCTTTCCTTTTCTAAACCCATATTGGCTCGGAGCCAGCAGCCCCTGACTTTCTACATACCACTCCAGCCTGATCTTGGCTAGGTGTTCTGCCAACTTAGATAGGACTGACGAGAGAGCTATAGGTCTATATGAATTAGGATCTAATGAGGGCTTGTTGAATTTCAAAATAGGAATAATTTCCTGGATTTTCCATGAAGGTGGGACTTCGCCAGACATCACAACAGAATTAATGAGATTTAACAAGTAAATTAAACTATTGTCATTTAAATGAGTTAGAAAAGAGTATGGAATACCATCGATACCAGGAGCCGAATCTTTAACATAGGACAGCACACCTTTCAACTCAGTCAAAGTGAATGGCGAGTTAAGATTATTTAAGTCCTCTATACTATTGCGACAGGTTAACTGAGGTGATGATAGTATCAGTTCTTGAGGAACAAATGGCGGAGCTAATTTGTCCAGAAATTTTTCGGCTACGCCCTCATCAATACATTTTGGAACTCGTTCGTTAAAGGCAGATCGAAACCTACGAATGTTATTCCAAACCTCGGAAGGAGAAATGTCAGGTGATATAGATGAACAAAAGGTCCTCCAACCTTCCCATTTCTTTTTTTTAAATAGACTGCGGATTTGATTCATTATTTGTATCAATTTATCAAAATTTTCGGAAGAACTATTATCTCTATAATTTATTTCGGCCTCTTTTCTCTCTTTTATTGCTCTTGTCATAGCCCTCTATATCTTCCAAGCCCTGAAGTTGAGCAGAACGGCAACATCGCATGTGGTCAAGCACATAGTATAAAATTATTTTAAAAATTATTTATTATTTGTTTTTCCTATATTATCTATGTTTAAACTAGTTGTAAATTGTGATGTAAGATTATTTCAATAAAGTTTTATATTTATTATTATTATTTATTAATTAGAACATAAGGTTTGAGTCAAATTATTTGAACTTTTCGGGGGTCCTTTAGTACGATGAGCATTTTGATCTAAACCTCCTCTAGCAATAAATCTTACATCATTGGAAAGGTATTTAAATTTGAAACACTTTGTTGTTTTACTATAATCGTGAACTATTAGTACTTTGAGAGTTATAACGCTCTAAACTTGACCAATTTTTTTAACATTAATGACCTAAAACTCCGAAAATACTTACAATTAATAGAAAGTATGTTAACAGCAAATATTTGTCATGTAAAAACTTTTCTTATGATATATCATTCATTTCTATAGGTGTGGTAGATCAACTCCCATAGACAATAAACCACTTTTATACTTTAATAACCTTTTACTCCAAAAGTATTAACAATTGATAGAAAGTATATTAACAGCAAATATTTGTCTTTAAAAGACCTTTCTAATCATATATCATTTATTGCTAGAGGGCGTGTTAATCAACTCCCTGCTGAAGAAAATCAACAAAAAAGATGACATCTTTGACAGACATTTTTTCCTGGTTAACAATGATATTTTTCTTATTGTTTAATATACAAAGCATTTCAATAAATGAACTAAATTATTTTCATATTTTAAACCTCACACGATTACTATGAAAAAAAAAATATCGATCTCTTAAAATTGAAATATTCCCATACATTTAGTATGGAGACTGGCGGACGACATGACCACGAACTGACAGTAACAGACGTTGCCAAACTTATGTTCACGGCTTGGAAATAAAGAAGGCTATGCTCTTGTACATTCACTGTCCCACCACGGGGGGGAAGGAATATACCCATTTGTTTTTTTCTTTGGAAAAACTTCGTCAGCTGCTTCTAACAAGACTGAGGCAAAAGCCTCGGCACTCTGTGTCCGGTTGTTTTCTTGTATAGAAGGAAGGGAAGAAACCTTTAGCTCAACTTGCTCCATAAACATTACCCATCTGTCACTGTCACTGTCATTTTGGTTAAGTTTATATTTCAAACGAGGTGGTCGTCTACTTTGATTTTTTATTATAGTTGAAGGAAATTCAATTAAAATAGGAAAGTGGTCACTACCAAACGTCGAAAATAGTGGGCTCCAAGTAAAGGTGGAAGCTAGATTAGGACTACAAATTGTAAGGTCGGGCGCACTGTCGCCTTCATGAGGCAATGTTCGCCGTGTTGGAAGTCCTGTATTTATGATGCAAAAGTTATTTAGTTCTGAAAAATCTAAAATTCTGGTACCACACCAGTTAGATTTGGCACTGCCCCATGCTTGGTGTTGAGCGTTAAAATCTCCCATTATAAAAATGGGTTTTGGGAGTTGAGAGATGATGGTATTGAGTTCATTGTACACAGAGGATGTTGGATGAGGTATGTATAGTGAAACAAAACAGATATTATTAATAGAAGCGGCTATGATTGACAGGTTAACACTATGGGTAATAGGAATACGCTGAAAGGAAACAGAATCATTAATTAGTAGAGCTACACCACCATGGGAGTCAGAACGATCTTCTCTTAAAGGAAAATAATGAGAAACATTAAAGATACTATTTGGTTTTATCCATGTTTCTTGTAATGCTATAATTACAGGTTTATATACATTGATTAAGTGAAGTAAATCACTTTTCTTATTATTAATACTTTGGCAATTCCACTGAAGGATTGATGACAGATGATCCATTTTGTTGTTTATTTACAGTATTTATATTTTCAGGTGCGGCGTTGGACGGTCTAGACAGGTTTTCTGTTTGGGACAGAAAATTTATCAAGGCAATAATAAGGTCTCTAGTCGACATATTGGAAAAAGGGTTATTTTCATTTAAGGTACCTACTGTTGGCAATGGAATGTTATAATCTTTAGTTAAAACGTCATGAGTTACTTTGTCATAGCCATTAGAACTAATTTTGTGTAATTTAGGTTGAATAAAGACTGTTTTTCTGTAAGATGTAGTTTTATTGGAATTAGAGTTATGCCTTTGTGATTGGGGAGCAATGGAGGATGTAAGAACTTCAGAATATGATTTTGTGATTGGAGGGTGAAGCTTAAGGGCTTCAGCATAAGAAATGCAGTTATTGGCCATAGACTCTTTTATTGATTTTTGTCTGGAAAATTCGGGACACTTCCGGTTGGTGGCATAGTGAGATCCAGAGCATAGGCAGCAAGTAACATCATCTTCATTAATTTGGCAACTCTCACCTGAGTGGTCATTTCCACACTTAAAACATTTGGGCTTTGATCTACATTGAGTTTTTATATGGCCAAAGCGGCAGCAATTGAAGCATTGGACAGTTGGAAAGATATAAAGGTCTACGGGGAGAGAGTTATAACAAAGGAACACTCTTTTCGGTAGCACCTGACCATCAAAAGTAAGTACTACTGTCTCTACTGGAGTGAAACTGACATTACCATTTACTGAATTTTTCCTGTTAATGCGCCTAACTTTTAGAATATTTCCACAGCCCATAGGTACAGAAATATTTTGTAAGATTTCTTCTTCAGACCAATCTATCGGAACCCCTCTTACAACACCCATACGAGTAACAGAAAAAGTGGGTATAAACGCTTTGAAATTACTATCCTTTAAGGCTTGGTTAGTGAGAAATTTATTTGCATCGTCATATTTAACAAATGAAATTACCAGTCTGTTTCTACCAATTTTTTTCAGAGATCCATTTACAATGTTTTGGATATTATGTTTTTTTAAGAATCGACCAAAAGAGATTGGATGCAAAGATACATTTTCATCTGGCGTAGACTGTGTTTTTTGAATGTGCACGTTGTATGGAGATGCATCAGTTGCCTCATATATTTCCCTACCAACTACTGGGCGCGTCATAGACTTGTGGGATGTATCAAGGGTTGGATTAATTGTTTGTGTTTGTGGTGTTGAGGACATAGTGGGAATCTTAAAAGTTTTTGGTGAATTATTTTCATTGATCTCGCAATGGCAGTCAACTTCAGACAAAACATTAGAAGCAGATTTATGATGCCTCCTCTTTTTGTTGCAGTGTTTGCAAACTTTACGTGACGCTACCCTTTTACGTTTTGTTGGGTTATTTACAGAAGTGTCAGAGTCAAAAAGAGAACCATCAGTGTCCATACCTCCCACACTTTCATCGAATGGTATAATTACATTATGAGAAACCTGGGGGACTGTCCCCCCAGGGTCCTCCGGATCATTCATAAAAGTATAGATCTAATAACTCACCAGATCGCTGCAAATATAATACAAAAACACTAATACTAAATATATACACTATATAAACAATATTTACACTAGCTGATCCTACTATTTACAAAGAATTAAGTGACAAAATCAAAAAAGCCAAAAGACACAACCGCTTAGTTGAAGGTTTCCCGCGCTTTTTTTCGTTATTGCTTTCTCTGTGTTTGAAACAGCACAGAGCAGCAGCCAGTGTTGCCAGACCCGATCAAAACTTTTGCCCACACAGGTTGTTAAAATTGCCCTTTCCGACACAAAATCGCCCATAATCGTTAAATCGATTGTTAACGTGTAGAGGAGAGGGCCTAGTACGAGTTGGGGCCCTATTTTTGAAACGCTCGGCTGGCGTCGAGCGCTCGTTTCAAAAATAGGGCCCTTGGTTTTATGCTCTCACTTCACTTTGCGAATAGTTAACTATCGCTTCCTCTCTTTCACTCGTTCACTCACTCGCATGATTTCTTCTCTTTCACTCGTTACTATTCGCAAAGTGAGGTGAGAAACACAACTCGTACTAGGCCCTCAGCGCTCTGAGCGTGTTTCGGAATTCGGAACGCAGCCGCGATGTGAGTCTGGGGTGCGTTCCGTGGCTTCACACGAGTGCACTCGAGCGCATTCCGGCGGGCTGATTATCTAATTAAAAACCACCTAGCGACTGGTTGCAGTTCACAGATGATCGTGATCCATTGCTACTTCTTTTTGGGTTAAAAAAAACCTACCAAAGAAAAGTGGCAATGTATGTCAAATGCAACCGGTCGCTAAATAGTTTCTTTTTAGAAAACAGGGTGCGGAGCGCGCTCTAACCGTTCCGTGGTTCGGTGAAATTTTACCCTGACAGCGTAGTTTCACCCGTTCAGAGGGCCTAGTACGAGTTGATTTTTTGTACTCACTTCACTTTGCGAATAGTAAACTATCGTCTTCTCTCTTTCACTCATTCACTCACTCGCATGATTTCCTCTCTTTCACTTGATACTATTCGCAAAGTGAGGTGAGAAACACAACTCGTACTAGGCCCAATGTGGCTTGGAGCGTTGCAACCAAACAACCATCAAAATAGATGGTTGAAAAACGCTCTGACGTTTGTCTATACAAAATATGTCATTGTCATTTTGACATTATTTTGTATTTTGATGTTTTTGTGTCGTAAGTTTCAAAATATTCATGGTTTCTAGTCAAAAAACAAATTTTAATTTGATTTAGTCTACAGGAAAGTTAAATTATCCGTATTCCAAGTGGAAAACGAAAACTTTGTACCTAAAGAGGTTATAAAAACAACTCGATCGTTCCGTCGCTTGGTTGCAACCCAAACGGGTTAAATTTTAACCAAACAACTACACCCAAAGCGACGGAACGCAACCCTGTCAACAAAAAGCTCAACCTGTGGGTCTATAGCCCAAGTAGGGTTGCCAACCCTACTATATAATATAGTATCCTACTATATTGAGGACTCGCCTACTATATTTTTTGAAAAAATATATAGTAGGCAAAACTACTATATTTTCACAAGTGAAAAAATTAAACAAAAGCAACAAAAAATATTATTATATCTACATAAGTAATTTTGCATAATAATTTTGCGATTACACTTGTCTTTATGGTTAGATTCTAAGTAGTAATATTTATGTATCCAAGTGGTTTATTTCTCGACTGTAACTTTCAAAAAGTAGGCATTTTGCTACTATGTCATTACGCGATTTAGTCATAATAAGAAGTAGGGAATATGAAATGTGGACTATTTACCTACTACATAGGTTTTTTAGGTATTGACAGCCGGACAGGAATAAATTATGAAAATGTTAGTACTTAAGTATGAAAAATGCAATTTCTTTAAAATCCTCCATACAAAACGGCAACCTACTATATTTTTTTGGACTTTTTCGCCAGCTACTATATTTTTACACAAAAAATCTTGAAACTACTATATATGATGCCAAAAAAGTTGGCAACCCTAAGCCCAAGTGTCGTCGACTTCGCCGTCGGCTTCATTTGACAGATGGTTGTAATACATTGCTACTTTTCTTTGGTAAGTTTTTATTTGTACCGAAAAAAAGTAGCAATGTATTTCATCCATCTGTCAAATGAAGCCGACAGCGAAGTCGACGACACTTGGGCAATAGACCCACTGAATATATTTGTTCTGTGGCTCAAAGTGTCAAGTTTTAATTTGTATTTTGTAATATTTTGTACCTATTTAATATTGAATTTTATTCGGGTAGGTACTTACTTTTTCATTTTTCTTTGATTTGAGGTCTTATGTACATTACTAAAAAAATAACAAATAAATTTGTGCATGCGTGCATGGCATGGGACAAGCGAGACAAACAAACAGGCAAAAAAGTGTTCAAAAGTTTATATATTCAGTATTCTGTTTGTGCAAACAAATAAATCATGAGTTCTATGGATGAAATAGAAGATGAAGCAAAGTCTGCTGCTGAAAAAATGGTGATGAATATGATGCAAAGACCTGGACAACTGGAAAAAGTAAGTACCTAGACCTACTCATCTCCAGGAACTATTACATACATATACAGCCATACACATACTCACGCCTGTTTCCCATGGGGCTGGGCAGAGACTATGGAATCGTAACCAGTTACGATCCTTGCTTCTTTCACTTCTTTTGCTTCATTCACATCCATCGGTCGGAGTATCAGGTTCGGATCAATCTTTCCATACATGCCCGGCGATTATGTCATTCACATTATGTCATGACTCCATTCCTATTTATTTATAGTGAACATGTGATCCTATTCTCCAGCCAACTTACAGGCGGAAATAATGTTTGTAAACAAAACTGAATTTTTCATAATTTCTCCACACATACTTAAATTTTCAGTGAATTAAAACCATAAACACAACTTGTACAACATAAGTAAGCACTGGTTAATACGGGGTGGACCCAGTGACTTGTAATTTCGGACCCAGTAACTGGACAGTATCGGCAGTAAGTCGTACTGTGCCCACTAATAGAACAGGTGGCTAGTCAGCTGGGCTGACTTGCGAGTGAGAAGTCTGCATTGCCTGCCTAGCATGACCGATTTATATCACGTGATATAGCATTTTATCGACACTCAACTGTCAAACTCCTTTGTCTTTTTGACAGTTAAACGTGATAAAACTCTATATCACGCGATATAAATCGGTCATGCTAGGCAGGCTGGACTGGGTTGGACCTAGTGTCTACACAAGACCTGTAGCAAGTCAGTGCTGGACTGGATTACTGTAACACCATGTTACTGACCCCATATAAACCAGGTAGAAGCTATCAATGCGCTCAAGGCATTCTATTTCTATCAATGCTAGAAGCTATCAATGATATACACATATTTTAAAACATGAAGTAAAAAAGTACTTTTGAGGTTAAGTAGGGGCGGTTTGTTTACAAACTTACTTTCCATAAGTTGGCTGGAGTATCAGTCTCCCTAAATTATATTAGTATTAACTACATTCATACTTCATACTAGCAATAATCATAGTGCTGATAGACCTTGAAACTTGAAATTGACCCATCCGGGTCAATACCAATATTAAACAAATGTGAAAAAATCTTTTTTTGTTTTATTATTAGGTGGAGCAGTACAAGAAGAGGATAACTCATAAAAAAGCTTCAATAGAAGCCCAACTAAAGTCTGCAGTTCAGGGCAAATTGGATGGAGTTAGTGTAGGCCTCAAGCAGCTGCAGGAATGTCTAGATGATGTGCAAGAAATTAGTGTGAAGTAAGAAATTAAAGTATGTTATTTATCTAATACATTAGTGCAGGGATGGGGAAATGGTGGCCCACAGACCAAGTCCGGCCTGTGACAAGATAACAGTGGACACGAGAACCAATGGACCTACGTCTCGAGTATTTCTTCGTGTAATTTGGTCAATGTATTCTGTGCTTGGGTTCAAAGTTCATTAATAAACAGCCATATTTCAGAAGTGACCCAACTTCAGAGCGCTGGCGGTACAATACAACATTTGAATTATGTTAAAAAAAATCTCTTTGCCATACATTATCAAGTGAAGTTGCAGCAGATAACAGTCTATTGTCAATTTAATAGCATTGTAGATGGTTTTATATTTTTAGATTGCAATTTTATTAGTTTTTGAGTTAAATAATATTGATAGGTACTAGAAAGAAAATACTGTTCATCAGCTCCTCAGGTGGTACTTGAACCCACAACCTTTGGGTTACTGGTCCAGTGTTCTTCTAATTGATCTACTGAGTCATTGAGTTTTGGATTTTAGATATTTTATGATTATAATGATGCAATGCCAGTCTTGAGTGGAAAACTGGCAATCTTTAACATAATATGCAACATTATTGAATGCATTTTCAGAATGGACGAGCTTGAAGAACTTTTAAAAGGTGTCCCTCCTTTAGTGGCATCACTACAAGCAGTGAGGGAAGAAGATTCACGGCACTCCCAGTATGTCACGGCAATGGACAGTTTGAAGCACATATTTACTGTGCCTGAAAGTGTGGCCAAGACTAAGCAGTGGATTGGGGAGGGAAAATTGTTACATGCACATCAGGTAAGAAAAAGATAAAAAAAAATAACATAATAACTTTGTGTTATACCATTGGCTATGGTATCTGTTGTTACACAAGTCGTGAACTTATGGTTTGACAAACACCCTTATCTGTCATGTCGTCACTCACGACACGACATATAACCACACACTAACAGTTAAGGCTCAAAATATAGAGAAAACAGAAGTCAAGCTTAGTACTACGCCTCCTCGAGCAACGTACGCACACATAGACGGCCTCACCGAAGGATTTTTTTTTCTGGTTTGATATCTGCAATCAATGCTTTCCACTATGAGCAAATGAGTTCCAGTCTTTGATTGGTGTAGAGTGTGTCCCTCAGCAGAGACATCTCCTCCTTCATTCCTCACTACAGGATATCTTTCCTTTTGAGGCGCTTGGTATAGCTTCGAGTTAAAAGCTGTGATGCCAGGACATTTGGGTGTCTATCCAGTCTACCCCGGTATCTCTGGGTTGCATTGGCAATCTCTTCCATAACTGTACTCATTTCCAGGTGTTCATGTATTTCGGAGTTAGTGATATACCATGGCACTTCACTAATGGTTCGGAGTATCATATTTTGAGCTCTTTGGAGGCATGCGATGTTCGAATTGCTGGCACTTCCCCAGAGTTGGATACCATAGGTCCATTGCGGTTTAAGGACTGTTTTATATATTAAAAGTTTGTTGTCTAATGCCAACTTGCTATTTCGGCCCAGTAGCCACAGGAGACGCTTATAGCGGATGTTTAGTTCCTCTCTTTTTTTATTATGTGTTCTCTCCAGGTAAGACGTCTATCCAGGTGTAGCGTAGCCCCAGGTATCTAACACAATCCTGATGTGGGAGTGTAACATTATCCAATTGTACTGGAGGGCAATTGCCTTTTTTGAGGGTGTATGTGACCTGCACCGATTTAGAGGCAATGGCTTTTATTCTCCATTTTTGAAGCCATTTTGTAATTTCATCAAGCCCCTTTTGTAATGTTTGGGTTGCTATGTCTGGGTTTTTATTGCTTGCAAGAATAGCAGTGTCATCAGCAAATGTGGCAGTTGTGATTTTGTCCATTACAGGTAGGTCAGCTGTAAAAATGGTATAGAGCATCGGCCCCAAGACTGAGCCTTGTGGAACTCCTGCATGTATCTCGAAGAATTTTGATGTTTCCCCTGACTCTTTCACTTGGAATATTCTACCATTAATGTACGATTCGAAGATCTGGTAGAAGCTATGCGGGAGGCTACTCTTTATCTTGTAGAGGAGTCCTTTATGCCAGACCTTGTCAAAGGCTTGCTGAATATCCAAGAACACCGCAGAGCAGTATTCCTTTTCTTCCAAAGTCTTCCTTATTCGCTCGTGTACTCTGTGGAGTTGTTCTACAGTAGAATGCGCTTGTCTGAATCCGAATTGGTGGCTATGAATAACCTTGTTTTCTTCTAAGATAGGAAGGATTCTTCGCAGTAGTAGTTTCTCAAAGATATTTGAGAGGATTGGCAATAGGCTAATAGGTCGATATGAGCTAACCACGTGTGGGGATTTGCCATCTTTGTGTATCATTATGATCTGAGATACCTTCCATAAGTTCGGAAAGTATTGTACTCTCAGGATACCGTTATAGAGTGTTGTCAAAAAGACAATGGCTTTCTTCGGCAGTTGCTTGATGACTTCTTTTGTAATTAAGTCAAACCCACGTGCTTTTTTAACCGACTTCAAAAAAAGGAGGAGGTTCTCAAGTCGACGGTATTTTATTTTTTATTTTTTTTATGTATGTTTTAACATAGCTTCGTCAGTTGTTACCCGATTTGTACAATTCTTTTTTTAACTCAAAGAACATAGTTCGTGTGTGGTCCCATAATTTTTTTTACAGAGATCTGGCCAGTAGTTTTTTCATAATCCTGAAAAATATCAATTGTTTAGCTCGCCATCGCACGAGTTTTTATGGAATTTCGGACATAACTTCTTTGTTTATGAACCGATTTAGATGATTCTTTTTTTATTTGAAAGGGTATACTTCAAGAGTGGTCACAATTTAATTTCATTGTTATTGGACTTCGGACTTCGAAGATAAATAAAGGAACTCTTTAAAATCAAATAGTATAAGTAAAGTGATTTAGGTTTTGGTAAGTTTATGGCAATCCAAAACAAACCAAATCATGGTTTGCGATGCAACGTTCTGGACTAGACTTGGACTACGATGACACAACGGAACTCCTCAAAAACAAACAGCGTAAATTTGGAAATTGAGTTCTGGGCATTTTACCATTGAAAATATTATAATATAAAGTAAAAAAATATTTACACGCTGCGCTTACATACCTACCACTAAAAAGTTGAAAATAGAAAAAGCTTTTAAAAAAAAAAGAAAAACCGCCTTCAAAAAACTGAAAACAAAAACAGCTTAAAAATTAAATACCTCTAAAAAGCAAGAAATAATATTCGAATCATTCGTTACACATATCAATATTAATAAAACACGTCTAATGAAGTCGGGTGGGGCTTTAAGAAAAAAATGAAGTTGTCCTCCAGTTTTTTGAAGGCGGTTTTTCTTTTTTTTTATTTGTCTTTAAGTTCTGACACCACTTTCCATACTTCTTTCACTGTGACGGGTTTTGGCGGTAAACACATTTGGTAGTCCTGGTTCAAGATAGTATCAACCTGATTTTCCGTTTCTTGGTCATTCCTGTTATTTGGACAAAAGATGGTAGCCAAATGCTCAGCGAAGATGTCTGCTTTTTCTTTTGATGTAGTAGCCCAGCCATCACTACGTCTTATGGCAGGTTTCGCTATTTGGGGCCTGTCACGGTTCCGCATGAACTTCCACAATGAATAGTCTGTTGAGCTTGTTCCTGTTAATGACTCCAGTTGTGTTTTTAGAGTGTCATCATTCCAGGTCTGCATCATATCCTTTAGGTCATTGCATGCACTATTGAATTTAGTTTTGTCCTCTTGAAGTCGACTTTCATACCAAACTCTGCGCAGTCTTCGCTTTTCAAGAATTGCCATTTTTATTTGAAGTGGATAGTTTGCAACTTTCTCATAATTAGACGCAGGAGTATTGGCCCAGCATGCCTGTTGTATGAGAGAGGTGATATATTTAGCAGCATCTTCTATATTGTCAGGAGTTTTAGTGCTACCTTCATTTCTATTCTGTCTTCAATGAATTATCTGAACGAATTCCAGTCAGTATATTTATTATACAGTTTTTCCGATTTCGTACACTCTATGACTTTTGTACTAATTGTCAGCAGCACAGGTGTGTGATCAGATGATCCATCGTAACACGATTCAGGCTTAGTGTATATCTTTGAGAATCCCTTAGTTACAAAGAAATCCAATAAATCTGGTATCTTATTTCTGTCACTGGGCCAGTACGTTGGTTCGAAAGTTGATATGGCAACAAGGTGATCATTGTCAATACTATGTTTTAATTTCCTGCCTCGGGTAGTTATTAGCCTGGAGCCCCAGAAGGTGTGCTTAGCATTCCAATCGCCTCCTGCCACAAATCTATTGCCAAGTGTATGAAAGAAATGGGAAAACATGGTTTCGCTAATTTTGTTTGGGGGGCAGTACACTGCAGAATCATTGATGTTACCAGTTTTGTCTTCAATGGCAATAGTCGTAGCCTGTATCTGTTCAGTTCTATAATCACTAATCAGGCATACGGTGATGTTTTATAGATCTCCTCACAACTATCGCTGTTCCGGCGTGAGCAGTGCCATCAGGATGACACGTAAAGTAGCATAGGAAGTCTGAGAATTTCACGGTGGTCCTACTTGTGCAGTGTGCTTCAGATATAAGCAAGACATCTTACTTGTGTAGTGACATTAATAATTTTACTTCTTGTTGGTTTGGGGCAAGACCATTGATGTTCCAAGTGGCTAACCGGAGTGCCATTATTTTGTCAGTTTGTTGACGAGTTTGACTATGAGGTCCATTAGGGTACTCATTTGTTGTAAGATTGTATTAAATTTTTCATTTTGTTGCAAGAGAATTTGCTCTAGCCCTTGGGCTGGGCTTAGGTTGTAGGCAAGATTTTCAATAGTGTTATTCTCTTGAATTGTCTGTTTAGTTATATCTGCATATGTTTTTCTTTTATCCAAATTTGTTTCTTCCTTTTCGGCGTTTGTTGGAGCTTTTCTTGAGTAATTTAACTTGGTAGGTTTATTGTGATCAATGATGGTCTTATTGGTTGAGCTTTTGTTTCTCCGGGCCAATATTTCTTTATACACCTCGCAGCCCTTATAGTTAGCTGGGTGAGGGCCATCGCACAAAGCACAATGTGCGGGTGAGTTGCGGTCGCGCTTTTGGCATTCTGATGTTTTATGGGATTGTCCACATTTGACGCACCGATATGGTCGCATGCAGTAATTTTTGGTGTGTCCATATTGTTGGCACCTCTGACATTGCACTAGAGTCTTTCTTTTCTTTGGATCCTCTATTATGACTGATTGGTGGTATATGAATTTTAAGTTTTTAATGTTCTTGTTATTAGGACCTGGTGCTAGATTGGCAAAGAAGGTTGAGGTAGGTTTTTTTCAGCGCCAAATTTCGCATTTGTTATTTCACCCACGACTACATTTCCTGTGGCCTCTATTTCATCTTTGATTATGTGCAGTGGTGTTGATGGATGTAAATTTTTGATGACTATTCTACATCCTCTGTTGTTTTTCCTATTGAAGGTTTCCTACCGAAGGATGACACTGTATCACGCACTTGAAGTTTGCTGAGATTCCGGCTAAGGATATTGCCAAACTTATGTTCCTGACTTGTGTAACAATAGAAAATGCTATGGTTATACTACTGAAAAAATAGATTTTTACATAAGAATATAAATTTTTCAGTGTCTCAACGACTTGGAAAATTCCAGGGATGACTTACTCTACGAACTGCATAGGTTACCAAATCAATCGTCACACGATAAAATAATGCTGAAAGCTTACTTTGAGGATGTTGAAATTGTTTCAAATGTTCTTGAAAAACAAATTAAACTTATTTTGGCAAGAACATTGAACACAGTTCGCAAGGAACCCACAGTGATTGTTACTGCCCTAAGAATCATCGAAAGGGAGGAAAAAAGAGATGAAATGGCATTGCAGGTAATTATGAAATCCAATAATTTTTATGTGAGATTTTTAGTCCTATTACGCACTAGTAGTCAACCGCGGTAGCGGCCAACAGTGCGGTTCAATTTGAATGTGAAATTTCGCGGCGGTTACTTAACCGTAAGTGCCCATGATCACAAGCGGTTGCATATTAAAATGGAAAAAGCGGCGCGCGGCCAGCCGCCCCCGCGGTCAACTGCTGCCAGTGGCCGCCAGTGCGCAAGAAGGCTTACAAGGATGCCTAAATATTTTTACCTAGGTTACGCCATCAAATAGATAGATGACAGTGACGCCGGACCGATTACTTGTGAACCAGATTATATTATTATAAAAGTACTAAATGTACTGCGATTCAATTTTACAAGCAACTTGCTAGGTGAATAAAGTCAACCGTCACATGTGACTCAAATCGACCCATATTAATAGCTCATTAATGCGACTGAATCAATAGAAGGAAATAGAAATGATTTTTAGAAAATTGTGTTTGAATCTTCTTTTGCAAAGCGAGTGTTTGAATACAATACGACTAATTAGCACCAATCAGCATTTATCGTCGGGACCGAGAAGCGATGGCCGGATTGCTACGGATGGTCTCACAACGGATATTAATTAATTACTTACGTATTTTATAATGGCAATTTTTGGTAAACTGGTGTCCGCGTAATTTAGATTCCATTAGAATCAGTACACTCTTCGCTTACTCGTCGCCAAAATAATACCTATCTTTTTTGCTGACTTTAAATGGTTTCCGATAAAATTGAGATTAGGTAGGTATATTAAAATGTAATCAATCTTACAGCAACAACAACAATCTGGTTTTTTACCACCCGGTCGGCCCAAGAACTGGCGCACGAAAGCATTTGAAGTGCTGGAGTGTGCCGTAGCCCAAAGAATAGAAGGGACGCGCGTGGACGAGCGCGAGGACAATAAGCTGTGGCTGGTCCGCTATTTGGAACTGACGAGGCAACTTATCTTAGAAGATTTAAGAGTTGTCAAAACACTCTGTGTGCCATGCTTTCCGCCGCACTATGATATAGTTAACAAGTATGTCAACATGTACCATACATGTTTATCTTCCAGTGTAAGTATATTTAACAATACTGAAATAGATGATAGTGGTGCATTTTTTTTGCCTTTTGGTCAGTTGACCATTTTGTATGGGAGTATGATTTTTTTCGTTTTCGAATTGTCCTTGGTGGCCATCCATAAATTATGTTACACAAATTTCATGATTTTTGACCCCCTCCCTCGTCCATATATCACAGCTGGGGCCCTACCGCCTAACTCAAAGCGATAGCTAGACTATCCGTCCTTGTCATATCATAACATCATCGTGTTATGATATGACAAGGACGGATAGAGTCTAGCTATCGCTTTGGCTATCGCTTTGAGTTTGGCGGTAGGGCCCCTGGTCACATTTGTGAGACCCCCCTCCCTAGTGTGATGTCACATATTTTACAATTTTACATCTACAAATAATTATTAAATTAAAACAGTAGTTCCGAAATTTGTTTTATCAATTTTATTGTTTTTGAAATGTGACGTCACGAACTTTAGGACCCCTCCCACCCCCTTGTCACACAATATCACACTTCGTTGGCCCCCGCCTTCCCCTGTAACGTGTGACGTAATTTATGGATGACCCCTTGCAGCAAATTGTTTAGTTTAAGCAACAATCACCTATTTCAGTGTTGTTACATAATTTGGTTCCAACTTATATTGTATTTTATAAATAATATTTTCCTAATGTGATAAATTATATGCCTTTTAGTTACAAGACGTTGTTCAAACTGGCGTTGAAGGCAATGAATATGTAACACTGCTGTCATGGATCCTTAACACCTATCCTGGCGAAGAGCTGATGGGCAGTTTGCAGCTCGGGATAGACGTTTCGAAGCTACCACCACTGCTCACTGAAGATATGATGCAAAAACTTCAAGATGAATATTTACAGGTATGGTTATTTAAGTATTTTCATTTGCATGTGTGTGCGTGTTCCACACTGCAAGCACAAGATGTGCGATCGACAACTCACGTGCTTTACCACTTTGCAAAATCGATCACCCCTCACGAACTAAACATAAGTTTTGACCTCAAGTATACGTATGCCAAACTGCTCTCCTGTACATCGAGTCACGTGTGGCATCTGTCATAGTATTTGATATTTTATCGGCCCTCACGAACTGCGTTTGCAACAAACAGACTGCACCTGTATTTAAGCTGACTTCCGGTAGGGGGGTCTCACTCAGCGCTTAAAATTTTATGTTAGCCTACTGCCAGGCCTCCTTCACTCGCTCAAGGTCGCGCGATAAGCACCTACCGCTAGCCGTTCGTGCGAACTAACAAGTGGCCAGAGTAGGGATGCCCGATTTTTTGCTTTGAATCGATCTTTTGGATGGTAATGGATCTTCGTAACCCCGTGAATCGATTCACGATCTGAATCGTATGGCTTTGAATCGATCTCGGAAGATCGTATCGTATCGTATTTAAAAAAAAGAGAGTCTCAGTAAGCATGCAATTTTTTTATTTATAACACAAAGTCTCATAGAATAAGCTACAGATTCCAATTGTCTGCATTTAACTGGTGGAGCCATATTAAAAAAAGTATATTAAAACAATTTGTCAATGGTGTCAATTCGGCTAGCACGACTTAACTAAATTGACAGGACTAAACTTAATTTTAGCATTCTGTTCTTGTCTTTTCGATACAGAAAGAAAAGGATGGAAAACTAAATTTAGTTTAGTCCTGTCAATTTAGTTAAGTCGTTGCTAACCGAATCGACACCAATGTCACAGTCAATTCGTATGGTGATAGTTATAATAATGAATCACCAACAAATCGGAACAGAGTAAAGAATATTAACACACCCGACAAAAACTAAACAAAATATTATCATCCTACCTTCATATTTCATTCGTGCGTACCGCTTAATTTGATGTAACTCGAAACTAAAACTAATCTCATCTTATTAATGGTAGGTAGGTAAGGAAGGTAGGTAATCTTACTTTGTTAACATTACTTGTTGTATGGTTTGTGACATAAAGCATTAGAATAGGTATATTTGCAAAATAAAAAAGTTTCGGTTTCTGATGATCGGGCATCCCTAGGCCAGAGTGCCGCCACACGCCCGCCTGTGTAGTCGCGCGGCATCTTACTGCCTGCGTAGATATTGCCTCTTTATAATAAACAATTGTCGTTTTTCACATTATGATATATGCTACGCAGTTCATTTAAAAGACGACAACCCTAACGTTGCGTCGTCAGAAAAGGTAAGAGCACGCGATAGAAAGAGAGGCAACTACTAAACTCCAGCCAACTCGTGGAAAGAATGTTTAATGACAAACCGTTGCCTAGCAACCAATGACAGGCATGTATTCAAAACCTTTTTTGATACAAACTAGTTTAAATAAAATACAAATTACTTATTGTACAACAAATACACAGAGGAAATAATCACTACGTGTTAAACAAATAGACAGTCATATTAAATGCATAAGTACCTACTGAATACGGCGAAATAAAACAAGAAAGTGGTCACATGTCAATATCGGTGTGATCAAGGGTCATTTTATTTACCGTTACCTACTCACACTATAGATAGAACTCTTTTCCAAAAGTGTGATGAAAAAGAGATCTATAGTGTGACTAGCACTGACTAACAGTAAGAAAAATGATCCATGGTCAAAATGATGATGAATCAAAATGAAACTGTACACTTGGTTTTCATGACATGGGTTGGTCATGAAAACAATGTGTACAGATTCATTTTGATTCATCAATTTCACTAGATAAGACTTCATTTGGAAGAATAATACAAATCCAGGAAATGTTATTACCGCCTGCTCGTAATGCATGAATAGGGATATCAATTAAAAGAAATTACGAGTTTTTAAATAATTTTTGTTTTAACACAAGAAAATAGAGGTTGTGTGAATTAATCTAGTGGTATGTGTAACATAAACAATCATTACTAAACATTTATAGTGTTATGTGCCCTAATTATGTCATTAAAATGTTTTTGAGATGTTTTTATCAAATCAAAGTTATGATAACCCTAATACGGTTTGTTGATAAACATTCTTTCCACGAGTTGGCTGGAGTATAGGTGACCTGCGCGACCTGAATTGCACTTTATTGTGTCGGAGCAAAAGTCGCTATTTATTTAAATGACTTTGCCGAGTGCTGCTTCTGTACTAGTACTATTCGTTATTCTGTGCTACTGCTCGCGGTTGACTCAGTCGAGCCAGCGCACGAGGGGTGTCATGTGTCGGTTGAGACAGAGCTACTCGGCAGAAAGAGAAGCGCTTCGGAGGCCTTTAGTGGGTTCACACATTGACTTCGCGCTCCACGACGGACGGGGTGGGCGCGAACATTAAATATTTCTTTCGCGACGGGGTGCGGAGCCAGTGTGTGGTGCCGCGCGTGTTTTCTATACAAACTGACGTATTTGCAACGTTAAATTTGCCGCTCCGTGCTCCGCGAACGGTGCGTGGACCCAGTGTGCGAATCGCCTTATAATAATAGGCACTCAGAGTTGTGCAATTTGAAATTGTACTTTATTGCCGTGCAGCGACAGTAGCTTATTGATTGTCCTCGTATAGATGAACTTCTTTACGTTTAGTACTATTATTATAATATATTCTGTGCTTCCGGTCTTAAGTCTGCTGGACGAGTACCATTTTTACCGCCAGGGTAACACAATATTGACCTTATTATTTTTCATTGATATTTCATTGTGTTTTTAATGCCCTTTGTATTGATTCACAGAAAATGGAGTCTAATTATGTGGAATGGATGGAGAAGACGTTAGAATCGGAGCGAGCCGAGTGGAACGGGCAGCAGCTGCCTGAAGTGGAGCCCCACTCTAACGCGTACCACACACATGCGCCGGTCATCATATTCCAGATGATCGATCAGAATTTGCAGGTGTGTTAGCAATTAGCATAATTAATTTTTGTATTTATAGTATGGAGATTTAAAAATATGTATCGCATAAATACCTAGAGGTAGGCAGACAAAAGAGGTTTAAACCTTTTGGGATAGTCCTCGGCCGAAATTTAAAAGACTCGCGTCGCTCTATGAAACTTGTATATTTTGATTGCGGGCATACAGAAGAACAAAAATACAGGAGGGCGTAAGTATTTTATTTAGCATACCATTGGGTGGGGCCGCACAGGGTAAAATGTTGGGAACCCCTGGTCTAAAACGTGACGTTTAAGAGCCTATTGTTCGGCTATATGTCCGCAATCGAAATAACTATACAAGTTTCATAGAGCGACGCGCGTTTTAAAAATTTCGGACAAGGACTTTGCCACGCTCCATACAAAAATTATCAAACCTCTTTCTTAATCTTGATTTTTTTTTTATTTAAACTAGTAGTGGTAGGTGTGCAGAAGTAATTGATTTTAGTTTTCTTTTATCAGGTCACTGAAACCATAAGCAAAGAAATAACTTTCAAGGCCTTGCTGCTTAGCATAGATCAAGTCACTCGTTATGGCAATATGTACAGGGAAGGTGTCATTCAATTTAAGGTTAGTATTTTTGTTTTCAATGCTGAAAGCTTAAATAAATTTAACAAATACAAACTGATGGCGTAGTTATTTATCATCAATCTTAATTTGATGTAATTTAGCACTACATTAGCCAATCTATTCATCATCATCTATTAATCATTACTATCTTATTATTATACAATATTTATACAGTATTTTATTGTCCAGTACGGGTAGCAGACAGCCTTGAATTGGTTTCTTAAATTGGCCGATGTAATCGAGGCTTAAAATGACGGGTCTCCTTTTAACCAGGGGTACGTGATAACATTGTATAGTATTGTACACAATAGTGATTGTAATGCGCACGCACTCTGTCCAGAACGGGCACTTCTCGGACCGGTCGCGCGTGGCGTACTTCACGCACCACATGATCACCATAGTGAACAACAGCGAGCAGATGGCGCGCATGGCGCAGCAGACGCAGGCGCGCCACTGGCCGCCCGCGCGCCACGACCCGCCCGCCGAGGCCAAGTTCGACAAGATGCTCGCCACGTTCCAGGTACATACACATGACCACCATAGTGAACAACAGCGAGCAGATGGCGCGCATGGCGCAGCAGACGCAGGCGCGCCACTGGCCGCCCGCGCGCCACGACCCGCCCGCCGAGGCCAAGTTCGACAAGATGCTCGCCACGTTCCAGGTACATACACATGACCACCATAGTGAACAACAGCGAGCAGATGGCGCGCATGGCGCAGCAGACGCAGGCGCGCCACTGGCCGCCCGCGCGCCACGACCCGCCCGCCGAGGCCAAGTTCGACAAGATGCTCGCCACGTTCCAGGTACACGCACATACACATGACCACCATAGTGAACAACAGCGAGCAGATGGCGCGCATGGCGCAGCAGACGCAGGCGCGCCACTGGCCGCCCGCGCGCCACGACCCGCCCGCCGAGGCCAAGTTCGACAAGATGCTCGCCACGTTCCAGGTACACGCACATACACATGACCACCATAGTGAACAACAGCGAGCAGATGGCGCGCATGGCGCAGCAGACGCAGGCGCGCCACTGGCCGCCCGCGCGCCACCACCCGCCCGCCGAGGCCAAGTTCGACAAGATGCTCGCCACGTTCCAGGTACACGCACATACACATGACCACCATAGTGAACAACAGCGAGCAGATGGCGCGCATGGCGCAGCAGACGCAGGCGCGCCACTGGCCGCCCGCGCGCCACGACCCGCCCGCCGAGGCCAAGTTCGACAAGATGCTCGCCACGTTCCAGGTACACGCACATACACATGACCACCATAGTGAACAACAGCGAGCAGATGGCGCGCATGGCGCAGCAGACGCAGGCGCGCCACTGGCCGCCCGCGCGCCACGACCCGCCCGCCGAGGCCAAGTTCGACAAGATGCTCGCCACGTTCCAGGTACACGCACATACACATGACCACCATAGTGAACAACAGCGAGCAGATGGCGCGCATGGCGCAGCAGACGCAGGCGCGCCACTGGCCGCCCGCGCGCCACGACCCGCCCGCCGAGGCCAAGTTCGACAAGATGCTCGCCACGTTCCAGGTACACGCACATACACATGACCACCATAGTGAACAACAGCGAGCAGATGGCGCGCATGGCGCAGCAGACGCAGGCGCGCCACTGGCCGCCCGCGCGCCACGACCCGCCCGCCGAGGCCAAGTTCGACAAGATGCTCGCCACGTTCCAGGTACACGCACATACACATGACCACCATAGTGAACAACAGCGAGCAGATGGCGCGCATGGCGCAGCAGACGCAGGCGCGCCACTGGCCGCCCGCGCGCCACGACCCGCCCGCCGAGGCCAAGTTCGACAAGATGCTCGCCACGTTCCAGGTACACGCACATACACATGACCACCATAGTGAACAACAGCGAGCAGATGGCGCGCATGGCGCAGCAGACGCAGGCGCGCCACTGGCCGCCCGCGCGCCACGACCCGCCCGCCGAGGCCAAGTTCGACAAGATGCTCGCCACGTTCCAGGTACACGCACATACACATGACCACCATAGTGAACAACAGCGAGCAGATGGCGCGCATGGCGCAGCAGACGCAGGCGCGCCACTGGCCGCCCGCGCGCCACGACCCGCCCGCCGAGGCCAAGTTCGACAAGATGCTCGCCACGTTCCAGGTACACGCACATACACATGACCACCATAGTGAACAACAGCGAGCAGATGGCGCGCATGGCGCAGCAGACGCAGGCGCGCCACTGGCCGCCCGCGCGCCACGACCCGCCCGCCGAGGCCAAGTTCGACAAGATGCTCGCCACGTTCCAGGTACACGCACATACACATGACCACCATAGTGAACAACAGCGAGCAGATGGCGCGCATGGCGCAGCAGACGCAGGCGCGCCACTGGCCGCCCGCGCGCCACGACCCGCCCGCCGAGGCCAAGTTCGACAAGATGCTCGCCACGTTCCAGGTACACGCACATACACATGACCACCATAGTGAACAACAGCGAGCAGATGGCGCGCATGGCGCAGCAGACGCAGGCGCGCCACTGGCCGCCCGCGCGCCACGACCCGCCCGCCGAGGCCAAGTTCGACAAGATGCTCGCCACGTTCCAGGTACACGCACATACACATGAATCATAACTAGAGATCGGCAGGCTGATTATCTAACTAAAAACTAAATCATTATGGAATCGTCGCTGTCAAATTCGATTTCGTACCAGCAATCGAGTTTTTTTATGCACAACGGGATAGTGCTTGAACTTCATCTCTCCTGACGTTAAGTGACACCTACCTACACCACGGAATCCTCATCACTGAGGAACTGGCTATCTTAGCTCTAACTGCCGAAACACAACAATTTTTTAATTGTTGTTATGTCGTCAGACTTAGGTAAGATGGTGATAGCTAGCCAGGCGGACTTGAAATAAGCCCTACCACCAACCAAACCGAGTAATTGTCCTATGAGGGTCCCATAGGAATCGAACCCGGGACCCCTGCGTCTTACACGGGTGAGCGAACCACTAGACCACAGAGGCGGTCAAATAATTGCGACGCGAACGCGACGAATTCGCGATTTCTTCTATCAAACGGTTTGACAGCGACGATTCCGTAATTATTACTGGTCGCTAGCAGTGGCGTGCCTAGGCCTACATAGTAGTGCAAGCCCGAACCCTCAAATCAAGCAATTTTTTTATCAGCTCAATCAATACAAGCAAAAAACCAATGCATCCCACAATTTCTCGTTACTAATTTAAGATTTTTTTTCATACGATGATCTTTACCAAAATATCGATGCGACACCGCCCAGCGCCATCTAAACGAATTCATAGATAGCTCTCAAAAAAGCACCAAAAGCACAACCCTTAAGCGTACTTTAATTATTCATAAATTAGTTCGCCGCAAAATGCTAGATGGCGTGGCTTTATCAAATTTAATTATTGTGTAAGCAAAACTAAATTTCTCGTTTAAAATGTGTCACTCATAATAAATATCTAAATCATTTCGATAATAATAGCGTCCCTGCTAGGCAATTCAAATCCTATCCCCTGCATTCCAAACAAACATTTAAATTGTCGTTCAAATGAAAGACGCAAAACTAACCTTACTTATTTATTTTTATAAGAACAACCAACAATGTAAAGAGTCCACTACAATATTACGATACATTGAAGAATATTATATTTCTTTGCAAAATACTCAAATGAAAAGGTTTATTACTTACGTTATTTTGTATTTCTCTTGGAATCGACTCGACTCCTAGGTACACTTTCATAGATCACACAACAGTTAATAAACATTTCAATCCATCACAAGGGACCATTATCAATCATTAAACTGAAGTTTTAATTCATTTTTAACATAAAAACACAAATAAAGGCAAAACAATTGTTTCAAAACAGCTGTCGTCACAGATTGAAGCAAAAAGCCTGGCTTTTAGTCGGCTTCTGTATTTCTCATAGAATCTATAGTACCTACAGCAGTATCCATATGATGCGGTAGCAGTTTTGTTAAAGTAAGAAGAGAGCGGATATATACAGATCGCAAAGCCCGGTTGCAAGCCAACGAGTGCGAGGGAGATGAAATGCATTTGTAGGGTTTATTGAGGAAAGTAACGCAGTTTAGCGACTTGTCTGTCGATCAGTTGTTGTAAAAAATGAATTTGTGGTTATTGATTATTGAAAATTAACATTCGTTAATAATATTGTTTTGTTGTTATTAATTACGATTCATTAGTAGTGTAAGTAAGTTATTGCTAGGGCAAGCCGGGCTTTTCGGCTTGTATGGGGGTACCGCCACTGGTCGCTAGATGGTTTTTTAGTTAGATAATCAGGCTGCGGATATTCGGATGCGTATTTACCTTTATTATACTCTTTATTATCGAAAAAGTCCAAGGATATTGAAAAGAATCTAAGGATATTTTTGCCTTTAATTTAAGAAATTTACCCTTTTCAATTGGAATCATAATGAAGTCGGTTGAAAAGTACATGATGTAATTTTTTCGAATTGTAGTCCGTCGATTCCCGGCTGAGACAAGCGATTTATCAAAAATCTTTGTATGCAGTTTTACTTACTTTTTAAAATTAAGGAATATTTCCTTTCAATAAAAATATCAATATTTAGGGTACTTTTTCTCCAACTGCGTCTTTTATTCCATTCTGTATATATGTGATTACGTTTTCGTCCAACTCGAGTAGGTATGTGTTGCGAAAGCTTGATGCATGTCGATGATTTCTAAACTATACATTATCAACTGCTTCGCGAAATACAAAAGAACTCGAGACAACAAATATATTGGTTATTACTAGATTCCTCACATCATAAGAAAGAGAATGAGTCGATAGTGAAATATGCTTTTATTTCAGAATTTACGAAACGAAGCGGCACGATTTCTGCTGGAAGAAGCATTCTTAGATCTCGAAGTTCATTTTGACGCTCTTTTCACATCAAAATGGCTGCCTTCCACCATTCCAGTCGACACCATCTGTATAACTCTTGATGACTACTTCCAAGATTATAATCATTTGAGGGACAAAAATTTTGAATATGTAATAAATGAAGCTCAAAACTTGGTGTATAGGAAATATATAACAGCTATGTTGTCGAAGAAAGTGTCATTTAAGACGGTCGAAGAAGCACAACAAGCTGCCACTAAGATAGTAAAGGAAGCAAATCAGATAAGGGCATTTTTCAAGAAGATTGCTCCAGAAGGAGTTAATGTTGATTGGCCTTTTGAAGTGATCAGCATGCTGGCAGAGGTGAGAGTATAAATTTTCTTAACAAATGTTTTAGTATCAGGTAATGTTTTAGCGTCGGTCGGGTTCCAATCCCAACGTGATCGAAAATATCGAGATCGAGTTGGAATGAGTAAACGTCAAAAAGGTACTATGGAAACCAAACAATGGAAGCCGTTTTTAGTGTACAAAAATAATAGTTTTTTTTAGGTTTATTCGATTCTGGGGCCCTATTTTTGAATCACTCGGCTGGCGTCGAGCGCTCGTTTCTACTGATTTTCGTTGGACAGCTCATACATTTGAGTTGATTTGTCGAACGAAAATCAGTAGAAACGAGCGCTCGACGCCATCCGAGCGATTCAAAAATAGGGTCCCTGATGTGATAGATGATCGTGTGATCATGATGTCAAACGAACATCGCTATCTTCCAAATAATAGAAAATTTCTTACTTTGATTTATTTGTTTTAAGTTGAAACCTTGCACACTTGCCACTGCGGCATCGAGCCCTTAAGCATAAATTACACCAGGGAGAGTTTCTCGCACGTGAGCGGGAAATAATCGTATGCCATTATCCCATGGTAAAACTTGCCATTCGATTCTCGCCTGCGGTTGTTTACATTTTGACAAAAACTCGTATTAATCAAGCGATTCTCGAATGCGAATGTCACAGGCGAGACTTACTTCTCTTCTACTGTTTCCACTACAGGCGAGTAGGTATATAATCGTTGACATCGCAGTGACGTTCCAGCGTCACTGCGATGGTCACTCGGAACTGTTTTTAAGTTTCGCATACGCTCAATGTAAACGGACGTGAGCGATTAAAATATGAATACCTGCATACCCACTTTAGGTACTTACCAAAGTGAAGATAGTCATGAATGTCAGTACTTAAATATTAAGTAGATTTTTATCCCATAGTACCTACGCAAGGTAAATAAATACAAAACCTTAAAACAAAGTACCTAGGTACATACACAATACAAAAACAAAATAGGTAGGTACCTACGCAAGTGAATAAAACGGATTCTCATGTAAACTTAAAAAGCCCAGACAATTCACAGTATCAGTTAAAGAATTAAGGGGGTGCTTGTGTTCGTTAACGGAGTACTTTAAATAATGATTCATTTAAGGGGGTGTGGGATTAGAAAGTAAATTACTTTCTAATCCCACACCCCCTTAAATGAATCATTATTTAAAGTACTCCGTTAACGAACACAAGCACCCCCTTAATTCTATATTCTAACTTCTACTAAACTTCTTTATAAATATCTCTATCTTCTTCTCATAAAATTATTCATTTCAAAACTATCTTACTCCTACTCAACTTCTTCAATATTATAAAATTACTCCTCTATCTCTTCTGTATAAAATCCCCTTCTCGACATCTTCTTTAAAACCTCTCCTTCTCGACATCTTCTGTATATAAAACCTCTCCTTCTCAACATCTTCATTAAATTCTCCCACTCGACATCTTCTTATAAACCTTTACTCCCTCTCAACATCATATTCATTATAAAACTTCTACTTTTCTCCCACTCGACTCATCATTATTAAAAAACTTCTTCTATTTTTCTCCCACTCGATTCTTCATCCTTAAAAAACTTCCTCCTTCTTCATCATCATTACATTATAAAACCTTCTTCTTCTCAACTTCATCATCATCATATAACTTCTGCTCGACTTTTCTTTGCCTTCTCCATCATAAAATACTCGTTAAAAAACTTCTTCAACATAAACTTATTCCAAAAAAAACACTTCTTCACAAAAATAATAAAAATATTTATTTCTTCATTTTTATTCATCTTATTTCATTTCATTTAGTTTCATTCCATTTTATTTTCTCTCGACTTCATTTGTTTTATAGTATGTTTTGTTGCCAAATAATTTTTCACTCCATCTTCACTCCTGGCTCCTTTTCGAAAGCGTGCTGGCCCATAACCTATTGGGATTTTGTCAATGAGAAGCCAGGAGACTTTTATTCATTTCTTTATTACCACTTTTCACATTATAAATTTATTACATCTTCTCTTAGCTGAGCCCAAATTCGTATTGTCAAACTATCGACTGACATGTGTGGCAGATTGTCAACCTTGAGATTCGAACATACCATAGATATCCCATGGAGGTCGGAAGCCTCCTGCAACAAACTATCGACTGACACGTGTGGCAGATTGTCAACCTTGAGATTCGAACATACCATAGATATCCCATGGAGGTCGGAAGCCTCCTGCAACACACCCCCTCAATCTGCTACACATGCTGACCATCCTGACTAAAACACTTTTCTACCTATCTGTACAACACTATGATAAAATTTCTACACATACAACCGAAACCAAAGACCTAACTAACTAAACATTAGACTTAACCAAAGAATTATCAAAATACACTTGGATATCAAAACCATTTCATTTTAAATGATGATTCATTTACTTTCTATTACTTTCTAATCCCATTCATTTACTTTCTAATCCCACACCCCCTTAAATGAATCATTATTTAAAGCACTCCCTTAACGAACACAAGCACCCCCTTAATTCTATATTCTAACTTCTACTAAACTTCTTTATAAATATCTCTATCTTCTTCTCATAAAACTATTCTTCTCAAAACTGTCTCGCTCCTACTCAACTTCTTCAATATTATAATTGCTCCTTCTCTACCTCTTCTATATAAAATCTCCTTCACGACATCTTCTATAAAACCTCTCCTTTTCAACATCTTCATTAAATTCTCCTACTCGACATTTTCTTATAAACCTTTACTCCCACTCGATTCTTCATCCTTAAAAAACTTCCTCCTTCTTCATCATCATTACATTATAACTCCTGCTCGACTTCATTATACTAATTGGCAAAAATATATTCTGCAAAAATAAACTTCTTCCAAAATAATAAAATTCTTCATAAATATGCCTTACATTTTTCCTTTCTTCATTTTTATTCATCTCATTTCATTTCATTTAGTTTCATTCCATTTTATTTTCTCTGAAAATTTATTACATCTTCTCTTAGCTGAGCCCAAATTCGTATTGTCAAACCATGTCAAACTATCGACTGACATGTGTGGCAGATTGTAAACCTTGAGATTCGAACATACCATAGATATCCCATGGAGGTCGGAAGCCTCCCGCAACATGACCAACATCCAAGCTTATTTCTTCCCAACGTTTGTGTTACAACACATTGTTTTTATTGCTGGCATCATAATGTTTCATTTAACTAATTCTATTAGTACTCCGTCTTGTTCCTACCTAAATTTCCTAAATTTCACCATTTCCAGACTGACCGCGCGACAAAAACGCGGCGTCCGTGTACGCCAGAATGCTCCGAAATGACTGCGTAGGTGGCGTACGGCCTACGGACGCGGCGCACGGCGTTCGTGCGCCGCGTCAGGCGTGCGAGAGAGACCACACTAGTACATTTCCATAGTAAGCATTCGTAGGCCGCGTACAGCGTTACGCCGGACGCGACCTACGGCGTTTGTTGCAGACCACCGCCTAAAGACGCATACGCGTCTCGGCTTGTATAAATAATACTCGGGCGATAAGCGTAAGTGTCAATGCGGGACTCGTGCTAATCACTCTGTACTGACTGTTTTTGACACGAGACTCGCCATTCGTGACCAACATTTTTTATAGGCAGGACATCTTTAAAAACTCGTATAGTTTGTTTACACAGCCTCGCGGCCTATTGTATTCGAGAGGCGAAGCTCGGGGCATTTGTTTAAACTAGGCGACCATATTATTGCCTAGAAGAAATTGCCGCTCGCGTGCGAGAATTTTTCTTGTGTAACCAGTGGCGGATTTACAAATTTTCAAGGTATAGACTGTAAAGCTTTTGCCGCCCTTGCCTCCACAATTGTCAAATTGTCATGTCCTAGATTATTTTTACAATTCAACAATTTCGTTGGAATTGCACGTAAAATAATTTTTATTAGATATATTTTTGAGCTAATTAAAGCTCAATCATGTAAGATTTGGAAGGCGGGGTAATGCATGCTACTTACACAATAGGGAATATGCATCAAATTTTTTTTTTATCAAAATCAAAATTATTATGCGTGAGAAAATCAACTGTAATATTAAAACTTTTTTCTTGGGTTTTTTTCTCGTGATATAGTTACTTGAAGTTAGCACGCAGCAGCAACCGCCGAAAACGCTCCATACAAAACGGTGACGTCACACATCACGTTTCAGGTGTGTTTCGGCGCGTTTAATATGGAGTTAGCCAATAATCTTCAATTATCTCCCAAAATTTTGCGTTTAAGTACATATGTGTCATACAAAAAATGATTTCTTATTCGATATTCTATCTGACTGTTAAGTTCATTATATTCGAAAGTGAAAACAAAAAATCGTTATTTTTCCCTGATTTCATCGTGTGATAAAACTAAAATAATACATTATAATTTTTTATTTTCTTGTTCCATCATGTTTTTATACGTGTCCGAAGCGATCAAGCTCAATTTTATCAAAATCGGTGACTTATGCATATTCCCTATTGGTAGACGTGAATAAAAAGAATAAATAATCTTTATTGCGTTTACAAACAGTTGAAAATACTTAATTCAGTAAATTTATAAAAGTACGTTACAATACTTTTTTGCGTGATTTTTTGTTGGCAAAATCATCGATAATATCGTCGTACGTGATTTTGTTCATCAATTCTGACTCTATGCACAAAAGAGCTAAAGCATTTAATTTTTCTTGGCTCAAGGTCGATCTCAAATAATTTTTAACCCTTTTTAGAGAAGAAAAACTCCTCTCACCCGAACAATTCGTCGCTGGTGTACATAAGGCCATACGAAGGGCTATGTCCAAGTTCGGATAAACGTTCTGCAAACTCTGTTTTCGCAGAAGCGAAGATAGACTTTGCAACGATGGAGAATCTGGTTTCACCAGAATGCTTTGCGAAGAAATGTGGCTTCGGAAATGTATGCATTCTTGAACTAATTCAGTCTCTAAATCATTAGGATACATTTCTTCTAAAGACCGAGCCTTTTTCGTAAGGGTTGATGATGACAATTCGCTCATTTTGGTCAGAAATGAAAATTTTTCATTGAAATTGTCGTCGTACGTATGTCGATTTTTCGATTTTTGGGTAACATCCCTAGTGTTTAAAAAGAAAAAGTTTTCACTGACATAATAACATTGTAACGACGTGAAGTTTTCATAAAACAAAAATTGAT
This sequence comes from Agriphila tristella, assembly GCA_928269145.1. Lineage (NCBI taxonomy): Eukaryota > Metazoa > Arthropoda > Insecta > Lepidoptera > Crambidae > Agriphila > Agriphila tristella. The sequence continues at coordinate 17,924,942 of OV743439.1, read as the reverse complement.
TATTAGGTTTAGAATGATTTTTCAGAGAAAACAAAGTAAATTTTTTCGGTCACTTTACCGTAAATATATATTCGTAATTGAAAAAAATGAAGCAATTGTGCTGTTCTAACATCGAAAAAATATATTATACTAGCTTCCGCCCGCGACTTCGTCCGCGTGGATATTAGAGAAAATCCTTAGGGAACCTTCAACCAGGATCCGACCAACCGTTTTATACGCGATTAGGCGGGTCCCCACCAAGCGCGCTGCCTCGCGAGGCAAAACATTTGCGACGTGTGACAGGCCTCGCACGAGGCTGCGCGCTTGGTGGGGACCCGCGTAATCGCGTATAAAACGGTTGGTCGGATCCTGGTTGAAGGTTCCCTAAGGATTTTCTCTAATATCCACGCGGACGAAGTCGCGGGCGGAAGCTAGTTTATTACAATAATCAGAATTAGGTCCAGAGATATTAAGAGTATCACGTTCCCGTTTCTTTACTCTTTCCCGTTTCCGTCCCCGCCCCCGTTCCCGTTCCTGTTCCCGTGTCCGTCCCCGTCCCCTTGGGCTGAATCATGTCCACCGTGTTGGACTTCAAAACAAATGTCATTTTCGCATTCCTCATCCCATAAAACCTCAAGAACGACATCCACATCGGCTTTCATGTTTACTTACCCCATTTACCCCCTAACGGATGATTTTCAAAATAAGAAAATATGTGTTTGCCTATTTATTTTTAGACATGCTCCTACGAATTTTTAAGCTGTAAACTATGTAATGTCTATTTTATATTATTTTTCCATATATAATTTGTACCCCATTTTCACCCCTTTAGCGGTTAAATTGGACTTCAAAATTAATGTCATTTTCGCAATCACCATCCCATAAAACCTCAAGAACGACATCCATATCGATTTCTACGTTTACTTAGCCCATTTACCCCCTAAGGGGTTGATTTTCAAAACCACAAAATATATGTTTGCCTATTTATTTTAAGACATGCTCCTACGAAGTTTTAAGTTGTAATGTCTATTTTATATTGTTTTCAATACCAAATTTAAATCCAATTTTCACCCCTTTAGGGGTTAAATCATGTCGACCGTGTTGGACTTCAAAATAAATGTCATTTTCGCAATCTTCATCCCAGAAAACCCCAATAACGACATCCATATCGATTTTTAGGTTTATTTACCCCATTGCACCCCCATTTCATCACCATGGGGGTTGAAATTATACCAATACAATATGCGTTGCGTTAGATTTCCATCCATAAGCCTAAATTACAAATCTAGCGATTTCTACTTCAAAAATGAAGGATTATCTTCTAAACACAACTTCATCCCCCTTTTCACCCCTTTGGGGGTAGAATTTTGAAAAACGCTGAGACACGTATTTATTTATTTTCAATCATCAGCCTAAACACAAAATTTGAAGATCCTAGCTTCAAAACTGAGGGACTTTCATACAAACTTTCATCCCTTATTTCATCCCCTTAGGGATGGAATTTTCAAAAATCCTTCCTTAGTGGATGCCTACACTGTATAAAGTATCTGTGTGCAAAATTTCAAGTCTCTAGGTTGAGCGGTTTGGGCTGTGCGTTGATATCTCACTCAGTCAGGACTTTGAATTTTATATATATAGATTTGATGCCCGCCGTTACAAGGTTACGTTGAGAAATTTTGATGAAGTGTCAAATCCAACCAATAGTAGGACGGCTGTGTGGGTTGACGGTAGGAAAAGAAAAAGGGCGCAAAGACCTATTACTGGTTGGGGGCGGCGAACTAGCTGTTTAACTCTAGAACATGGAAGATTGATAAACGGTTTCACGGAACGTACAATGACAAATGATAAGTGAGAAGGGAAAGTCGTCGGCAAAATTGGTCACAGACTTCTATCTGTAAAACATCAGAAAACAGAATACAGAAAACCGTCATACAGAAATCTTTTTGATTTCTGGTAGAAAAAAAAAAAAAAATTGGTCCCCAAATTTGCCGCCCCAAAAATCTGCCGCCCTAGGCTTAAGCCTACTCAGCCTGCTGGTAAATCCGCCACTGTGTGTAACAGCCCCTTTAGTTAGAGGGTTGACCTTCTTTAGAAAGTATTCTTTAACTTCTCAAGCTTACTCGCTCACTAGAAATGAAATAAAAGACTTAAACGGATACTACCGCGGTTTTATTGAAACCATTACATTAGATTCGACAAAACTTAAATCCTTGCTAGGAAACGCAGATTTATTCCTAGAATGCTCCGCGAGGCTATCGAAATAAATAAATATCTTAATTTCAATAGAGATATGATGGTTGGAAAATTCCACCAGCTTGGGACCCCATCATTCACAAGCTAAAGCCCCAAACACACACTGCAAGATCTAGGCCGCGTTCCGAATCACGCTCACAGCGCTGTGAGCGCGAATCCGACCAAATTAAAAAGTCACAAAATATTACACAAATAGGGTATTTGTGTACCTACCTAATTTAATGGATTATACGCTAACAGCGCTGTTGGCGTGATTTGGAACGCGGGGCTAATGATACGGTTAGTTCCTTTTGCAAATAAATTCACAAATATAAAAGACGGAGGTCGGCCTTCCTCTCCAAGTTTTCCTTCGCCATTTCTTTCTTGGAGGGACCTCCCAATTTTGTGAAATGGTGGTAGTTTCAGTAAATTCTCTCTTTTTAGCATTAATTAATTCACAAAATTAAATTATAAATTAACTGAAACCAATTAAATAAAAAATCTTTGTCGAATATTAATTTCTGAACGGCTTAAAAAAATCATCGCTTGAGGGTAGGCTCACGAGTAGCTTCAGTCCCCCGTGACCACGGTAGCTGCAAAGGTGCCGAAAAGTCGGGAAAATAAAAAATCAAACCAAATACCAACTAATTACCAAAGTACTTTCAATAAAACCGCGCTAGTATCTGTTAAAAAGTCTTTTATTTCAAGTATTCTTCAAAGTATTCAAATAGTTGAATGGGGCGCAGGTGCTACGTTGCCAAGACGTGGAGATGCTGTCGCTGGACCTGCACGGTGTGGTGGCCAAGTGCCCCGACATGACGGAGGAGCAGCTGTGCCGGCTGCTGGCGCTGCGCGCCGACGTGCCGCGTGCGCACGTGCGCGACACCGTCGCCATCGCGCTCGCCTCGCGCCCGCCCGCGCGCGCCTCCTCGCACCCCTCGCTCTTCGCCAACATTACCTTCAGCGATAAACTGCTCTCGCACTTTGCCTTGTAAACTCAGTCACAATCGAAACGTTACATTCAAAGGTTATGCCGACATACTATTTAGTACCATTTTGTGAAGATTATTTTTTGCATACATACTTTGATCAGGGGGGAGGGGTCACACTTAAACTTTTATATTAGCCTACTGCCAGGTCTCTGTCACTCCACGCGCGAGTATGAATCGCCTGGCGTCCTCTGAGAGGACAAATTTCGTACATCAGAAAAGATAAGACCTACGCGAAAGAAAGAGATGCAACTATTGACTGCATGTTTTGGAGCGAAGGGAGCACTGTGCGACCGGAATTGAACTTTATTGTGTCGGAGCAAGAGTCGCAATTTATTTAAAGGATTTTGCGGAGTGAAACTTCTGTACGCTAGTACTATTATCTTATCTATTATGTGCTATGCTACTGCCCGCGGCTGACTCAGTCGAACCAGCGCACGAGGGATGTCGTGTGTCGACTGAGACAGAGCTACGCAACTAACGCGACAAAAAGAGAAAGTGCAAACAATAATAGGCACGCTGCGCTGTGCAATTTGAAATTTGTACTTTATTGCCGTGCAGCGAGAGTTGCTTATTATTTGATTGTCTCCGCGCACATGGACTTCTGTATGTTTAGTACTATTATATATTAAATAATGTTTACTACTATATATTCTGTGCTTTGATGAGGGTGCTGACGGGACGGCACACTTAAGCTCCGTACAAACAGGCGAATTCCGCGCGAAATTCGCGATTTTGATCACGTAACTCAAAGCGATAGCCATTGTCAAAGAAATTGCTAGAGAATTGCTATGGCAATGGCTATGGCTGTTGCTTTGAGTTAGGTGATCAAGGTGGGTAGGCCCCCGACAAGGTGGACCGACGATCTGGACCTTGATTACGTAAAGCTGTTGCTAACAATTCTCGATTGAAATCGATTGAAAGCGCGGTTGCATTGCTGCTTTAAGTAAGATAGTTGTCACATTGGTTCTTACTAAAGCAGCAATGTAACTGCGATTTCTGTCAAAGTTGATTGCAACAAAATTACAAAATCACCCCCCTGGTGAAGGTTGCCGGAAGCCACAGGATGTGGGAAGCGCAGGACCGATCGTCGTGGAGATCCTTGGGGGAGGCCTATACCCAGCAGTGGGTGTTGTGCGGCTGATATGATGATGATGAATTCCTTCTACCTTATGTATTTTGTGCCTTAGATCAGTAGAAGTTGTTTCCGGTTGTTGATTTACCTAACTTATCAACTCAAATCTTTCAAGGTGCTAAACGACATTTCTGGGCAATATATTTAGTATCGTGTTATCGCTATTCAAGTTCAAATCTTTATACTTATACATGATCTGTTAGTGCCAATTATTGTTACTTATTTTAAGTCACCAAAGACCAAAGCTAATGAAAAATTATGTCAGTCATTACTACAGACAGATGTTATTCAAAATATTCTGCTCTACTTAATTTTAATTTTAATGCTAGCAATGTCTCCAGCAGAGTATTAAAAATCTATTTATATAATATTATTTTGTATACCCATATGAAATTGGTTCACATTATTAGTAAGGTATATCAAACCAATTAATTCACTTATAAAAAAACTATTTAGGCATAGAATTAACATTAAAAATGAATATTTTTAAGGACAGTAATAATAATCACAAGTAAAGATGTAATTATGTATAATTAAAATTAACCTATTTATGTAATGGAAACTATTTTTAAGTAGAATGCTTTAGCATTAATAAATATCGAAAAACAAAGTTTTATCTTTTTTTCTATTTTGGTCTCCAACAAAAGGATGTGGCTAAAAAATACAATAGTTCCATTCGGTATGGCCGGCATAGAGCAATAATCGCGGGCGAAATCAAGGCCAATTTGTGTATCGAAGCGAAGGGCGGGCGGGAATCCCAGTGTAGCGTGGTGCGCGGCCCGCGGGCCAGTCGCGCCGCGCCCGAGCACGCCTGAGCTCGTCGCCGCGACGCCATGCCCGCCACTTCGCCCGCTAGTCTGCTGCTGCTGCTGTGCGCCGTCGCAGGTGAGCGCACTTGTTTATAAACAAATCCTGACATTACATGATAAACAAACTTGCAGTAGAGAAAGTGTTTTCTACTGATAGCTTTGTAATTTTTCTTTGAAATTAAAAAGTGTTTTAAATATTTTCATAATTACTTTAATTATTTCTTTTTTGTTTTTAAAATTTTATTGTGAATCCAATTTTTTTAATTGTTTAGGATTTTTTATTCGGATTATACGCTTTATTTTTTTTTATAAGACGTCTGTGATGGTGATGGATGCTATTTGGCAATCGACTCTTTAGAACGATTTATAGGATAGATCAAAATACCAATATTATGATGAAATAAGCAGTTTTTGTTTGTAAACATTTCTTCATGAAAAACATTTTCAAAATTTCTTTAAAAATCTGAAAAACACAAGTGATATACCTACTTACAGTCGGCAGCATCTTGGATTACCAAAACATGTCAAAGAACAATGCCCACTGTCCATACATTTGAAAACCTGTTAATGAGTTAGCTTGTATAAATCCTCTTGATAGCAAAATGTGATCGTTATTTATAACTGTTTAAGGGTCTGAAGTCAGATTTTTTATTAAATCCCACAGAAGTCTAAAAATAATACTTTAAGGTTTGAGGTTAGAAATATCTTCTCGACGTTTTTAGCGTTACGACGTCATAGCTAAACATTTTTAGCTACTATTTTTATTTGAATTAATTATCAACAACACATATTAATCATTAATGAAGCGATGACGAGCGTAAGTCAAAGAAAAAACAAAATCTAAACAACAACAATTTATAAAACGCACAGAACACAACGAACAACAACCACAAACAACAGAGATAGATAGAGCTGACACTGAACACTCTGACAGTGAGTGAAGGTCCAAACAAATTATCGGACGCGGCTTATGGACGCGGCTTACTGCCGCGGCTGATAAGTGTGCACACTCTAATAACATCCTGCGTTCCAGATAGCTATCGGACGTCCGATGACGTCATATTAGTCTATGGTTACGTCCGCGACCTACTACATCCGATAGTTTGCACACCTCAGATCAGCCGCGGCAGTAAGCCGCGTCCGATAATTTGTTTGGACCTTGACTCCTGTCCAGTCTGGTCAACAACACGTTCCGTTTTAGGTAGCATCTTTAGTAGAGTTGGTTGTTTAGTCAATTTATCATTATCATCAATTTATCAATAATTACTTAATATGTTAGGTATGCGGTAATGGTAGGTACTTAACGCTATTTAAAACTAATATTAGATAATATATAGGCAAACATGCATCACAATATATCACATTAAACAAAAATAAAAAGTGTAACAGAACGTTTTGAGCGGCCCGCACCCTGATTAACTAAAAAGAAACTATTTAGCGACCGGTTGCATTTGACATCCATTGCTACTTTTCTTTGGTATGTTTTTTTTACCCCAAAGAAAAGTAGCAATGTATTACGTTCATCTGTGAACTGCGACCGGTCGCTAGGCGGTTTCTAATTAGATAATAAGCCCGCGGATGCCATCAGGGTGCGTTAAAAAAAACCCTAACTTGGTTACTAACATAGCGTTGGGTGCGTTCAAGCACCTTAATTTGGTTCTAACTTAGGAAAAGAAAACACAATATTATATTTTTCCCTGGGATTGTAGAGAAACATAGATAGCGTGGTTTGATTTATTGATTTTTGGGCTATTTTTGCCAATAGGATTTATTTCTATACATTCTCAAAAAAAGTTAGGTCTATAATGGGCATTATTCTTTCATCAATTGATTTTGAACTTAACTTCTATCACTCCAAAGTTTAAATTAAAATCACTTGGAGATTTTTTTGTTTATCCTGAGTACCTCATTGATTAGTACTATCTAAGTATTTAATAAAACTTCTAAGTATCTAAAAGTCACGTTTTCACTTGTTAGACAGGGTCCGATACAGCAGTTTCACCGTCCTTTGTCAATCAAAAATGGTATTTGTTTTCTGCACTCAGTGTCAAACCGGAAGCCATCGACTAGGATACATTTTTGGTGTTGTTAATGCCGCCCGCGCCGTCAAAGGCCGGCCGGCGTAACGCCATCCGACAACATCAAGTAATGCTTCTTCACGCTTACAGTGACTGATGGGTTTAGACAGTTAATAAGGGCCTGTTTCAAAATTCCGGATAGCACCTACAACATCCCAATGCCCAGCTATAAAGTGTCCATTGCTGGGCATATTCCTCTAAGGAGCTCCACGACTCTCAGTCCTGGGATGTCCGCATGCATTCAGTGGCTTTTCGAGACTTTCATCAGATTGGCGGACCAACGGACTCGCGAAGCGTCGTCCAGTGTACGGTCGCCATTCCAGAATGTTTCCATCCCAACGGATTTTCCCGCCCACTGCCATTTCAGCTGTGTAATCTTTCGAGCGATGTCTTCAATTTCGGATTAGATCACGGAGGCAAACACTGAGCATTGCTTCCCTAACCATTGTTGATACCAACAATGCAGACCTCTAATTTAGAGGCTACTGACGAAGACGTTAAGATATTCCTGCCTGTAATCATGTCGAAAATGACATTTCGATGTAATAAAAATAAATCGGGTTCGTCATTCATGATAGTACCTACGCCTGCTGCGGGAAAGGAATACTTATATCAATTTACATTATGAAAAATGTCTTCCCGTCATTTGTTTTTTTTTTTTGCACTGACGCTTCATATGATCAAATGTTTCGTCGTTCGTTTTATTATTGATGCCCTTGGCCTTGTATTGGACCTTGACTGAACAACGTGCCTTCCCTAAATCGGGCCCTGTACTTGTACTCAGTGCATCGGCGAGTTAACTCGAGTCGTGTGAGTTAGGCCGCGGTATTTTTAACATTCCCGGACCGCCTCAAGGTTGGCCGAGATAGTCGCGTATTCATTGAGATATGACCTAATTTTCTACAAAGATTTATAAATAGCACCCCGAGTCCAAGAGGTTTACGTCTTTAGTGGCATTTGATGAATTTACGTCGACGGTCATTTCCAACATCCGACATTTCGCTACAGAGCGTCGCAAGTTCATTGTCGCTCGCTCGCTCGCTATTCATGACAGTTTAATTTTCCAATCGCATAATACCACCAACAGCCCTATTTGTAAGTGAATAGTCTTGTGAGTAGTTAAAGAAACCGAAGGGTCGAGAAAAAACATTTTAAATCGCAGCCGTGGAACTATTATTGCAAAATGTTATTTTTAGTTTTTACGTATACTTTAACAGAAATATGGCACATTATAGGCTGCCTACATACACACATACCATCCGACACGTGTGAGTCAACACAAACAGATTTGTTTCCAGGCTTACATGTCAAACAATATTTCGGTAGGGGAGGTCAGCTCAGCGCGGCCACCTTAACTTTGACTTTAAAAAAATGCTATTAAAAAACAGAATTTGGAAAAGTATTTTATACCAATAGATAGGGAATTTATTAAACTTTTATAACGTGTAATCGCATTCCGTGAAAACTTTAATAGTTTCTTTTAATTTGTAAATTACGAAAACTTGTCAAAAAACCGCTTTGCCCAAGCGAGCGCCTAAAGCGGCCATGGGCGTAAGGGCAAACTGGTCATTCCAAAAGATTACAAGAAATTCATTTAAAGTTGAAAAACATCGTGCTTAAAAAAACAAGAAGACCAAAAATAAATTAAATAAAACTCTACTAATGAAAAAAAAATGTTCTTAAGTTTCAAATGAGACATTTATTATTACAGTCTTAGAATCTTCGAATACTTCCTAAATTTATGTTTAATTATTATATTAATAATTATTTTAGTAATGTTATAGGTACGCAACAATTTTTTTATACTTATCTACCAACAGTTCTTCTACTTAAATTAAAATATTCAATAGCTAGACAAAGCACTTGGCCACTTTGCCCGGACCGCTTTGCCTTTTTCCACCGTTTTGTTTTAAAAATTAACTGTGCTCATAAAATTTGTCTCATGTTGGAACCAATATTACACAAACAAAGCCAAACAGATAAGCAATAATAGACGTAAAATAAAAACATTGACTTTTATAGAGTTTTGATCAAAACAGATTGAGTTTACCCTGAATTTTCTTAACAAAATGAACAAAAATCTTTCGCATGTTGCCGCGGCCACATGCTGGTTCCGACCACTACCAAATGGCTGCTCGGGGCGGGGCTGTAGATTTGCTGCATATCAGAACATAAAACTTTGTTCTATCGTTATTAGTTGCCGAGAAATGAGGCATGGCCGCTTTGCCTCCTATGGCCGCATTGAGCTGACCTCCCCTAATTGTATTTTAAAAACAAACAAGGTGATAATTGAGTGGTGAGATGTTAAACTTCAATCTATGTGTTGAAGTTAACGGGTAATTAGTTGTCATTGGTTTGATCTTGGATTGCTTTGATTGCGACGATGTTTCGAAATGATTCAGAATAGATGTTCGTAAGTGGTCCGCAGGAGTCATCTAGAATGATTTCCGACACTAGCGCTCCCTGCCTCCCACAGTGCCGGTTTGATGTCGGATTTGTCTTTCAATTTAAAAATTGCTTTCGTGGGTGGACTTGAGATCCTGGGACAGCAACACGTGAAATATCAAGCGTTCTCAACCATCTTCCTGTTTGTTCTAGCGTGATTGTTAATGGTACATAAAATATTATTAAACGTGAGGTGACAAGCTAGTGTAGTATTTAATAGGTCTCACAATCGTATTGCTCCTTGGTGTAGGAAGATATATATTCTATGTAGTAAACACACAGTAATTATTTAGGTAGTCCCAAACTAAGCAAAGCTAGATAGAAATACAAGAATAAAAATAGGTAAGTATAAGTATAAAAATTCGCGACCGAGGAACGAAATACTAAAACGCTAGTTTTTTTACATTCTCTTTGCGAAATACTGCTTGTGCTCATTACAAAATCATAGGTGTGCCACTTCCAGGATTTTATTGAACCCAAGACCTTAGAATATTTAATTGTGTACCTACGAGGCAGATTAATAAATTTCTGAAACGACAAACTTAAAAAAAACGCAAAATATGAATCACATTATATTCTGACATCTTTTCGAACTTAAAACGCCAAATTAGAATTTAATCGAACTGATGGAATTTCCACGAGAGGACCTAGAACTTACTCTGTGTCGTGAAAAAAATTTGTTCTACCATGACAACGCGCCTGGGGGTCAAGTCTGCTAATGTTTTCGTCAAAATCGTAAGACAATGGTGTTTGAATGGTAATGCTTTTTGGAAAAGCATTACCATTAGAGCACCATTAAACTACGATTTTGACGAAAACATTAGCAGACTTGACCCCCTGTTCACAAATCGGTGGTTGCGGTCGCCAAACTATGAATGCGGTTCAATTTGGTTTCGAATCCACACTTCCCCAGATCTGGACCCATGCAACTTCCACTTTTTCCTAAATCTGAAGAAATCATTAGGTGGCCAGAGATTTTCATCAAATGATGAAGGCATTGTTGCCGTGGATGAGAATTTCGAGGGGTTGGAGAAAACATTTTTTGAAACTGGTGTAACCGGCATTGGAGAAGCGTTAGACTAAATGTATCGAGATTTCCGCCTGTTTCGAGTTTCCTTTTCCTTAGAAACAACAACGTTGAGAAATTTTATTTTAAATAGATTGTTAAAGTATTTCTTAGTCGTTCCGGAAACTTATCAATCTGCCCTCATAGTTACTACCTACCAATACTTAACTAGGTCATTATTAATGCCGCGTTCCGAATCACGCTTACAGCACTATGAGCGCGCTAACGCCCGGACCGATTCATGCTAACAACGCTCACGTAAGCTGCAGTGACGTCACTGATGACGTCATCGCATGTGCTAGCGTCGCTCAGCGTATTCTAACAAAGCACTGTGAGCGTTGTCGGTGTAGCTTTCAAACTTCCTTGTCAAAGTTCATTCTTGTTAAAATTTGTGGTTATTATTTGTGATTTTTAGAAAAGATGGCTGAATTTATTGATCTGCAGGTGTTTTGCGAAGTTACGAACGAAATACTTATAATAAATTGATGTTGAGAGAGCTAGCAGTGGTAATAAGTATTTTGAATCTTTGATGGTTTATAAATTGGTAAGTAAATAAGTGGTCAGAGTGAAGGAACTTGATTCATATTTATTACTGCCTTTGTATTAATTTATCCCATAGAATTAATATTTACTTTATCGAGAAAACCCCTTTTGGAGGTTACGTTGTTAAAAACAATCCACCGTTAGCGGTGTGAGCGCTCTCACGAGCGGTCCGAATCAATGGTATCGTGAGCGTGCTGACAGCGTGCTAATGATTTGGACCGGTGTACAATGACGTCACACGCTGTGAGCACTGTTGGCGTGATTCGGAACGCGGCCTAAATTGTCATTAATTTAAATTATATTCTTACCATTGAACTCATACATAGGTAGTCGTCAGTTGTCTATAACGGAGTTCGCCGTGCCGAGCGCGGTGGAGGCCGGCCAGAATGCGGAGCTGCAGTGCCGGTACAGCGAGGCCGAGCGCGTGGACTACGTCAAGTGGTGGTGGACGCCGCTGTACGCCGACAGCGACGACCAGAACCGCGTGCTCCTCTACCAGAGGCTCACCGGACACCCCGCGGAGATACCACGGAGAAATGTCGGTGAGTACACTCCTTCTGCGGATGAGTTGTTAGGACTGGTTTACACTATCTCAGCTGTTAGTAGAGAGTATACGTACATTGCCTGCTGTGTTTGACGTTATGCCAGGCAATGTACTATGGGCAACAGCGTCGCTTAATTAGTAAGCAACAAAATTCGTGTGCACGCGTATCGTCCCTGCACGAACTAAACATACCTATTTTGTGACGGCGCGGCAAGCGTGCAAGCGATTTTAACCTTAGAAGTGGTTAAGCGACGCTGTTGCCCATGGTACCTCTACTCTCTACTAATAGCTAAGATAATGTAAACTAGCCATTAACAAAATGAGGGAAAGAACAGTAGCGGACGCTTTGCTAAAGTTAATTCATTATCACGTCACGTCACGATGAACTTGCGAGACCTCTATTAGGACCAACCAAACCAACTAAGAGAATCTGTTCGGCTTTATAAACCTACTATCGGCCAGGGCCCTATTTAATAACGTGACAATTTGGTTTACTGTGCGGTATAGCTATAATTATAGGAATAGTTTTATTTTCTAATTGGTTGACGCATGGATATGAAACTGTCATGACAGGTAACAAATTGTCACGTTTATAATTTAGGGCACAGTAAACACAAATGCATGCTGTTTATATTTATTATACCTGTGTGTCATAGGCATAATAAATAACGCCTTATTTTTTTTTACTGCAACCTAAAAATAGTTGAACCAGCGTAATGAAGGTAGGTAGAGTTGTTGTGTTGACAATATGATGTATGTTACAAATTATCCAATAATTAATTTCAAACAATTCCTTTGAATCTTATAGAGGCAAGAGAAAATGACACCATTGTAGTAATGGACCTGCGGTCGAACGACTCGGGTGTTTACGAGTGTGAAGTGTCCAACGTCGCCGAAGTACGGCGGCATCAAGAACTGATAGTTTTTTGTAAGTACCACAGAATAGATAATAGTACTAGCGTACAGAAGTTGCACTCCGCAAAATCGTTTAAATAAATTGTGACTCTTGCTCCGACGCAATAAAGTGCAATTCAGGTCGCACAGCGCTCCTTTTGCTCCAAAACATTCAATTAATAGTTGCCTCTCTTTCTATCGCATAGGTCTTATCTTTTCTGATGTAGGTATGAAATTTGTCCTCTCAGAGGACGCAGAGCGGTTCAGACTCGCGCTTACTTGCCTCTTTGGTACTGGTCGTTTATTTTTAAAAGCCAATTTTGACACTTTTCTTTTCATCAATGCCAACTAGTGAGGCAAATCGTTACTATTTGTATTTTTTAAATGTCACTTTGAAAAGCCCTCTTAAAAATATGACGCTTTGAGACGTCAAACGTAAGAAGTAATATTGCTAAGTCAAATTTTTGGTTAAACCCTGGTTAAACGTTTGTAAACTTACTTTTCGTTTATTAATAAGGCCGTTAGGTTTTGGAATGTGGCGAAAAGAAAATATTGTATAGGTATAGGAGAATTTGTAATATAAATCTTTTAACTTATCAGCTAACGGGACAGGAGTAAAGTTGAACGTGTCGAGAGTGGAGGACGGGCCCGACGAAGACGACGAGGACGATGTGTTGATACAGTGCGAGGCGCTCGACGTCACGCCGCAGCCGGAGCTCTCGCTGGCCGTCGACGGGTGAGTCAACACACCATCACTATCAGCCATTTTAGCGTCCATACTGTTGAGGCACAGGCCTTCCTTATGGGTGGATAAGGAGGATGGGCCATAACCCACCACGCAGGCCCAGCGCAGATTGGTTGGTGCTAACGACTGCAAATGCAGCCGTGACGTACGGTTTTAAGTGCCTTCCGAAGCATGAAGGAGCTCGAGATAATAAATTTTTGGTCACTCATCCCATGACTAGGGCATGGAATACCGCAATGATTTTCATACCGGTATTGATACCGGTATTGAAATTTCAATTACCGGTATACCGAAATTTCGGTGATTTTTTCAAAAACTGCTAGTTACCTACTTTTTAAATGATTCTAAGAACGATTAGTAAGTTTTGTTTGTGAAGAGTGATTAAAGCAACTTACTACGCTATAGGTACTTATGGCAGAAACACTCAAAACTATTTCCCAACTGCCTAAAACCACAAAATGAATTATTAAAGTAATACCTAGGTATTCTAGGTATTATTTGATTCAATTATTATTGAAATCAACAAATTTCAAAATTTCCATAGAGAAGATGGTTGGAAAGTACCACCAGCTTGGGACCCTACGTCAACTAAAATCCCATCCCAAATCACACACTGCAGGATCTAAAGATACAGTTAGTTCGTTTTGTAGATAGTGATCAAAAGGGAGGTCGACATAACCTCTCTGAGTTTTCTTCCGCCAGTTCTTTCTCTGAGAGGCCTCCTAATTTGTGAACTAGTGGTAGATTCAGTAGCCAGATCGTGTTTTCTGCAATATAACTCAAGTAAAAGATTATATAATACTTTTTTTATTTTGTTCTTTAAAAATGGGAATAAGCCCCTCTTAAAGAACTACAGACCTGTCTCACTTCTGAGCCATGTCCTTACGAATCGTCACGGTCGCAGGTTTGACGACTTCCAACCTCCCAAACAAGCCGGGTTTCGAAAAGGCTTTAGTACCATAGTCTAGAGTTCTAGACCACAAATCTAACTGCAGCGAGGTGTGACTGTGAGACAGGGAGACGTTATTTCTCCGAAACTGTTCGCAGATGCGTTGGAGGATATCTTTAAACTCATAGACTGGAATGGACTTGGTATCAAATCAATATTAATGGCCAGTACCTAACACACCTTCGTTTTGCCGATGATAAGTTCTTATGGCTGTGACCTTGGAAGACCTGAATACAATGCTCGAAGATCTCCGTAGTCAAAGAGTGGGTCTCAGGATGAACATAGATAAGACGAAAATCATGTCGAATGCCCATGTTGTGTCCGCTCCAGTTCATGTTGGGAACACTACACTTGAAGTTATTGACCATTAACGTATGCCTAGGACAGGTAGTCCAGTTAGGCAAGTCCAACTTCAAGAAAGAGATTTCTCGTCGAATCCTACTCGGATGGGCAGACTGATTCAGGATGCTTCGAAAAATCTTCGCGTCCGACTTACCTCAGTGTCTCGAGACGAAAGTCTATGAAGACTAGCTTTTGCCCGCGACTTCGTTCGCGTGATTAAGATAGTTGTGCATTTATTTTGAAAGTCTTGGATTACCAATATACCTAGGTACTTATCAGTAAACCTTATTTTACACATTTAAATTTTCCCATAAAAAAATCAAGTACAAACTGGAACACTCCGTAGCACCCTGTATAACGGCAATTTTTCAAAACCCTGTTTTAGTGCTTTCCTACATCAATGAAAGGAATCTACACTCCAAAAATGGTGTCTCTACTTCAACCCTATACAAATTCTCATACAAACTTAAACAACCTGTGTAACGGGAATTTTCTAAAATCCTTTCTTAGTGCTCATCTACATCATATCTACCCTCCAAAAATGGTGTCTCTACCTTCAGCCGTTAGGGCTCCACGCCTATCCCAACAATGAATGAATGAATCAATCAATCAATTTAGAGTTTTATATGTATAGATAATTTATCTATATTAAAAGAAAATTTACGGTTAGTGGTCTTTAACTATGGGTCTCATAAGGAGGAGGTCTCAAGGTCACCCAGGTCCCAGCATGCATAGGAGAGAGCTATGCTCCGCGTTTCCCTGCGTGATCGAATCAGAAATGAGGAGATCCGTAGGAGAACTAAAGTAACGGACATCGCTCGAAGGATTGCTCAGCTGAAGTGGCAGTGGGCGGGACACATAGCGAGAAGAGCCGATGGGCGTTGGGGCGGAAAGGTTCTGGAGTGGTGACCGCGCACCGGACGACGTTCCCCGACAAGGTGGATTGACAATCTGGTGAAGGTCGCGGGAAACCTCTGGATGCGGGCAGCGCAGAACCAATCGTCTCGGAGATCCTTGAGGGAGGCGGAAATCCTTGAGTGAGACCAGCAGTGGTCGCCGTGCGGCCTGATATGATGATGATGAAAACATTAAACGAACAACTAAAAGGAATATCGTTAAATATAAATACCATCTAGATACTAGCTATTTGCATGCAGTGTTTTGCGTAGTTGATCTAGTGGTGATTTTTTCTATAATTGTGATTATTCGTGATTCGTTGAGTTTTTATATCGTAAACTCATCTGCAGTATGAACAACACTGTGTGAGTGAACCATAGAAATTAAACGTTCTGCATATTCTTTAAACACCCTTGCAATAACATATAGCTTTTTTCGAAATACCGAAATACCGGTATTTTACTCTCAAATACCGGTATCAAAATACCGAAAAAAATTGTCGGTATACCGGTATCCATGCCCTACCCATGACCGACCCTTGTGAAAGTTGCTTAACCTCCGTAATCGCTGGGCCAGGCGCTAAACTACTGCGCCATCGAGTCACAACACAACGCAACCTTTTAACTTGACGGCTAAGAGCCTGTTCCTATATTCAAAACGATTGGTTTTACTTACAGATGGTAGTATTTTGTCATAAAATCCACAGTAAAAGTGTCAAAATTCTACCATCCGTAAGCAAAACGAATCATTTCTCGAATACAGGAACGGGGGGTAAGGGAATAAGGTAACGTTGAACGTGTGAGAGTGGAGGACGGGCCCGACGAAGACGATGCGTTGATACAGTGCGAGGCAGGTCCCTAGATGAGGGGATATGGGTGTCCTATCACCCCTGAAATCTTTGAAAATATGCCACCCCAGCATAGCCACCGAATCACGATATGTATCGCGTGATATATCGTGTTTTATCGAGACTCGATGTCAAAATCCATTGTCTTTTGACAGTTAAACGTGATACATCATTATATCATATCGCGTTTTGGTGGTCATGCTAGGGAGGATGAACACGTTACATTGCATGACACGTATTTATATTGTACAAGCTAATTCTAGAAGTTTGAATCCAACAACAACAACATACAATTTTATTATGGGACCAACTTTGAAATCGAAAAAAAATCTGCTGTTTCATACAAAAATTAATAACGAAAATATAATAGTAGATTGTATTACAAGGGAGCAAAATAATATTTTTACGGCGAGGGATTCAAAGTATGTCGCCCTCGCCAAAAATATTTTGCGCCCGAGTCATATACTCTACTTTTCATCCCCTTTCTATGAGAAAATAAATAGAAGACTGTGTTTATGTAATTAATGAAAATGTTCTTTATTTAAAAAAGACACGTGAAAAGTAAAAATAATTACAAATTTATAGTTACGTTTGATACACTAGCGCAATTTTCAAAAGTTATTGTACTAAGTACGTAAGTATGTACTAATTACAAGAACACAGACTTAATGGGGAGGAAAAGCGCAATTTTATCCCGATAGGTGGCGTCTGGTCTTTGGTACCCGGCCGCCTCAAACAAAGTGTCAAAACATATGGGAATCTCTTGGAGTATTGCACTTTTTAATTTTATACTGAGAAAATGCCGCATTGTTATGCATGTAACTTGTAAAATATTGGAGTTCATCGATTTACCAGTAAGAAAAAAAATAGTGGGCAAAAATATATAAAAAAAAGATGCTTTTCCCTCGATTTTCTCCTTTGCTGAGCCTGAGAAACATTATAAATCAAAAGGAATGTTTCATTAATTTGATGAAGCTTCGGCAAAATAAAACAACATTTGAATTATAACAGCTTTGTTCTTTAATATTTCAACCTCAGCAGTTTCTAACATATTTATAACTTGGATGAATTTGATAGGTATATCAAATATGGAATAAGCCCAATATTGGGGCCAAACAGAGAATTAATAGAATTTTATATGCCAGAGTCATTCAAGAAACTTAGAATAATAAAATAAATATGATAAAACGGTTCGTGTAATTTTGGATGGTACAGAAATTCCAGTACAGAAACCTGAAATTACTATTGCACAAAAGGCATCATGAGCCAACTATAAACACGGAAATTCACACTCAGTTGCTTCGTTAAAATTTAAATCATATGCTTCTAATCTGAAATAAAAAGATTACTTGTAAATATTACACTAAATTTAAAGAAATGTAATGCTTGTTAGCAATTTTTTGTAAGTTGCTAAAAACTTTCTTGCCTGTTGTTTTGGCTTTTCTTTTCCGTAATTCTTCTTTTATCTGAGCTAAAGTTAGCACTGTATACATTGTTTGTCCGCAAAACCGAAAAAATTACAATCTAAGAAAGTAAAATCACGTATTACACAGTCAAGACAATATAAGCTCAAACTGACAATTGTTCCAAAGACTGAAGCGCCATCTGTAATTCACTTTGCCTTCGCCTCCCCATTCGCGCGCTTATGTTTTTTTTAGTCTCCGCGCCGGCCGTTTATACAGCCAGTCAATACATACCAGCCGGCGGCGGCGTTCGAATTCTTTGAAAGATACATGTTCTAAATTCAAATCTCTTTTCCTCCCACTAAAAAGTTCTTACCAGAAAAGAGCTATTTTGGTCCCACTTATATAGGAACAAAGCATCATTTTTCGAATAGAAGGGATGAAAAAAAATGTATGAAGCAGCTGTTTTTTTTCGCGATTTCAGAGTTGGCCTCATAGTAAAAGTTATTCAGTTTGATGGTCCGAAAAAACGGTTTTCTCATATGTATGATTTGCAATAATGATTCCAGCGAAGAGATCGACAACATAACCCAGTACGTGAGCGGGGGCGGCTACGGGCTGTACGACGTGTCCGTCAACGTGACTGTTTCGGCCGACACGGTGGAGGGCCGCACCGTGCGCTGCGAGCTCGTGTTCGAGTACCGCAACGTCAGCCTGCCGCACTATGCGACCGAACTGCTATACACTTCAGGTAATGCCATATGCCAATATCAGATGCTACATTTTTCACTTTTATTACAATTTTCGTTACGTTCAAGGTTACTTTAATGACAATAGTTTCTAAAAGTTTTTGATTGCATATATATAAAGTGTTTGGTAAAAGCCTTATAAAGCCGAATATGGTAGATAGATAGGGACCATCAAAACTGAACAACTTTTACTATGGGACCAACTCTGAAATAGCGAAAAAAAATAGCCGTTTCATACAAAAATTAATAACGAAAATATCAAAATGTATGAAACAGCTAATTTTTTTCAGACTTGGTCCCATGGCTAAAGTTGTTCAGTTTGATGGTCCCTATCTACCATATTCGGCTTTATAAGGCTTTTACCAAACACCATGTAGTGGTGGCCGGATAATTAGAAACACCAGTCGATTTTCATACAAACGAGGTAACTTTGAAGCCTTGGTTCTCCGCCAGGAGTTGATCTAGCTGTGAATTGATGATGGTCATCTAGGGAATGAATGGAGGAAATCCAGATCGCTACACACATCCAATTGGTCTGATAAGCATTCTAAGAGCTGCAAGGATCAGAATTCTCAGTTTCAGGAATTCCATACATTATAATACTATTTTCACAGTTTTTTTTTAATATCCAAATAGCTCTTAGAATGCTGATTAGATCAGTTGGGTGTGTATAGTGATCTGGATCTCTTCCATTCACTCCTTGGATAGCCATCATCAGATCACAGCAAGATCAATCCCTGGCGGAGAACCAAGGCTTCAAAGTTACCTCGTTTGTATGAAAATCGACTGGTGTTTCTAATTATCCGGCCACCTCTATATGTACTAAAGTAAGGAAGATGTGATAAATAACCAGCCACCTAATTGTCTATCTCAAAATCTATCGCAATCGCTTTCATGCTGTGGCATTACAAGGCATCGTGACATACTGTCTTTGCGACCTACTGATGGATGTCCACGATTGCCAAATAAAAGCGAACTTGATAGTTTTTGAGTTAAGCAATAAAGCCTCCGGTCGTCGAAAAGTAAAGGACATGATTGTTGAAAACGAAGAGATGTTACTTAAGAATTGACCTCTGTCATTTTCCATAAAATAACTTCTCTTTGATCTATGAAAATGTAAATTGATTCAATATTGTAGATACAGTAATCGCTACGTAGCGAACATAACTGTAGTTTTATAGAATTGTACATACACGGGTCTAGTACGCAACATTGGAACGGCGAAAATTAATTTTATAAAGTTTATAATTTGTTGTAGTTGGGTGGCGTACGCCACTGGCGTTGTATAGGTATTTTATTGCATATTCAATCGTTCCCAATAGCATGAGGTAAGGCGCGTTTAATTAACGTGAAAGTTTTCGTGCGCGTTGTGGCGTGGCGAGCGGATTGGCACCGCGCACTTTAGTGTAAGAAATTAAGCTATCTTTTGTATGCAGACCCCAACAATAAATCCTCAGTTGATGAACCTTTGCAGGGATGTAATATAGTATGAAACACAACCTATGTACAAATATCAAAAAACAAAAACAATTAATTTGGCTAATTTAAAAAATATGTTTCATATGTGATATATAATTTATCATACTGTAAAGTTTCGTCTACTGAGGATTTAAGGCCTACTCAAACCTGACCGGTATCCTGGGGCCCTATTTTTGAATCATTAGAATTCCAAATCGTGTATGAAATCGCAAGATTCGTATGCGAATCCCTAAAATCGCTATTTTTTGAATATTCATACTCGTGAATTTTGCAACGAGTGGTCCGACCCACTGGTTTTCGATATTCTACCAGTAGAATGGAGTGGAGAAAGAGAGAGAAATATATCAAAATCAAATGACTGACAGATAATGTCATTATAACTTTTTAATTTACGTTCCGTTCCCCCGTAACTCAATACCGGTTTTTAAAATCAACGAGTTATGGCTTTCCGGTTTTTATTTTTTCTGCGTGAAATGTAAAATGTTATAACATTCGAGTTTTAGGGCAACACTCATTTCTATTGTTTCAAAAATGCGTAAAATTGGGAGCAATCGAAATTGATTTCGTGTACGTTTTACTTTCGTGCATGAATTTAAGATTCATTTCTAATGATTCAAAAATACGTCCCCTACCGGTGGCGGTAACGGTATACCCGACCGATATCCCGACCGGTATTTGGTATGGCATTACCGCAGCTGTGGCGGAACACCATTAAACAGCGTATTACCGCATACCCATCGGGATATCGTTACCGCCACCGGTACAGGATACCGGTCAGATTTGAGTAGGCCTTTACTGTGGGGGTCCACTACCTTCATTTCCTACACTACTTGTGTTTAAACTTGTGTGGTATTGCTTAGAAAATCAAAATTCACGTGTGTTACGTTGCACGCAACCCGGCTACGGTGCCAAAAAAAGGCGTTGATTACGTCAGTAGACTGTACGGGTGCGTACTTTAAGGTACTCAAAAACGCGTACTGCGGTATTTCATGAGTTATTGCACATTTCTCGTGGCTGTGCTGCAACGTATGCGGCCGGACCTAGCCATGCTTCTATCAACAAAAATTAAACTTTATGACATATTACTTATGTGGGCGGTGACTGTATGAGTTGTATAGAAAAACGTCTTCTTGTCATAAAAAATGTAGTTAAATGCAGTTTCCAATAAAGAAAAAGAAAAATAATGCGCCTATGTACTAACTTTCGGCAACTTAAGTTCTTTATGGGCGTGTTACGCACCTGCAAGAATTAAACGTATGTCAGTGACGGCGCGGCTTGCAAGCAATTTTAACCTTAGGAGTGGTTAAGCGGAAGTGTTCTCGTCTTCATCGACAATTCGTAAATACTGCGGTACACGTTTTGTCCTTTCGAGTACCTTAAAGTACGCACCCGTACGTAGTCTACTGACGTAACCACCGCCTCTTTCTGGCACCGTGGTCGGGCTGCAACGCAACACACAATGGGGAATGTCCGAAAATAATCAAACTGGCTGAATATTTTTTTAAAGGTAGGAATAAGCTTCCTTAGTAATAAATAGAAAAAAGATTCAGAATTTTCGGTTGCGTGAAAAAAACACTCTCTTTGACTTCACAAATTTACGAAAGTAACAGCAGAATGGAGATTATGCCTTTGCCACCACCTGCCACAACCACAATATGGTATTTAAAAAAGTTTCAACACAAAATGTCAACTCTTTTTTTTTATACTTGTTGTGGTTGTGACAGGTGGTGGCAAAGGTATAATTTTCATTCTTCTGTTACTTTTGTACATTTGTGAAGTCGAAGAGACTTTCACGCAACCGAAAATTCTGAAACTTTTTTCTATTACTAACGGAGTTTATTCCTACCTATAAAAAATATTCAGCCAATTTGATTTTTTCGGACATACCCCATTCACAGCATTCACCACTGATGCACGCGATAGCGCGGCCTAAATAAAACTTTCGCGTCATTTAACTGCCGCCTTATTTACTGGGCGGGCACTGGTTGATTGAGCGGAAATAGACAGCTGAAGTGATTCGCTTTTGTTTTTGCACTAGAGCATGATCCAGTACGAAACGAATTTTCAGTCCTTCAATATGATGAAGAACAGTTAAGCCCGATTCACACATTCAGTGAAGTCACAGTTCCGTTACAGTACCGCCATGCCACTGTGAATTATTCTTTCATACATTCTCTATGTCCACATCACACATGTCAGTGTCAGTGACGGAACAGTGCTCTCAGTATCAGTGAACGCGTATTCATAGAGAATGTATGAAAGAAATAAGGTGCGGGCACATTTGTCTGACGCCACGTTTTAACACGCCGTATTTATATCAAGAAGCTTAAACCCACAATGGAGATTGCACGCCTAGTATCATACTGAAGATTGAAAAAGACTCTTTAGTGATGTCACAGCGTATTGCTATCTCTTTCTTTTCGTTTTACAATACGTTTTCGTTTCTCACGAACGAACGAACGACGAACAACGAACACGTATTGTAACACTAAAGAAAGAGGTTGCAATAAGCCGTCACGTCACTAAAGGAGCTTTTTTCAATCTTCACTATGACATATGGCCGTGCAATCTCCATTGGAGGTATAAGCTTCTTGATTTATATGGACGTGTTATAAGATAAGTGTGATCCTAGTGCATACATTTACTATGAAAACCGATGTCATCTGATGGCGTGTTAACACGTGTTAACGCGCGGCGTCAGACAAATGTGCCCGCACCTCAATTATCACGGTGGCGGCGGGCGGTACTGTGCCGGAACTGTGATTTCACTGATATGTGTGAATCGGGCTTTATTCTGACTAAGGAAGGCTGAGAATTAAGTTACTGCTCTTGATTTCTAGCTAAAAAACCGTTTGCGATGGAAAATACTTGTTATGCATGCATGCATGCATTTTTATCTTAAAACACCATATTCAATATTTTAGCACTTAACACAGTCGACTAGACAATAATTACCATTATGAAAATATCACAACTCGTTTACACCTACCTAGCGAATATTTTAAATGACGGTGTACCTTAGCTAAGCTAGTTGCCATGCCATTCACTTCTCAGCCATAATATGATGTGAACATGTATTGCCATGTTAATTTCTTACCCATTTCCGTGACATGCTGATATTCGCTGGGAGAAACGCTTTTATTCGAGCTCTCCCACTAAGTGCTCGGGACACGAAAATAACCCTATTTCATTTGAGCTACTTTTCGGTTTCTATAAAGTGTATGGGAATGTTTTTAAAGCACGCACTAGCTATGTATGATTGCTAGTAGGCAGCGAACTAAAATCTATAGAAGTGTAATTGCAAACAAATATTGCTTAAAAATGGCACCACGGGGCTAAAAAATGACAACTCGCACAGCATTTAGTCGGGCCAGCCACGCGCCCGGTGACAGACGTTATCGTTCTTTATAATAATTGCGTTTGTATTGTAAAGAAAAGAGAAAGTTTATTAGAAATGACGCCCTGTAAAATGGTGTAATAGACGCAAAGAAGGCAGTAAAAAGATGCAGAAATAATGTATCATATTTTTTCGTTTAAGTTGGCAGTCTGACCGAAAGTGGCGCCGCCGCGGTGAATTTTATTTAATATTGTAATTCTAAAACACAATTTTAATAAAGCTTTACGTGGAATTTTTAGGGCCCATAGTCTAGTATTTTAGACGGTATCATTACATTCCATTCCATTTCATTACATTCACTGCTAGAAGTAGATAGCAAAACTGCTAAAAGAGAGCGTTTTTGACTACTTTTAAGAATAACTACGAGATAATATAGTTGTAGTAGGCCCTAAAATTTCCTCCTAAATTATTATTGAAATCTATTTCTTTTAATAACTTATCAAATAAAAACCTCTGACGGCGCCACTTTCTGTGGTATAGTAATATCTTATGATATGAGTATATAAATTATGATTGCTATTATGCAACCAGTTTTCAGTCGCTTTGTGCTGCATAATTAAATGCCAGCATTTTTAGCTTCACCCACTTAGTTGTCATTTTCGTGTGGTGCGATTTTTTGAGCGGACTGCTTGTTCCATAAATTTAAGTTCGCTGCTAGTAGGTATGTGGCACTAACGAGGTTGGTTGTGGTCGCGCCAGGCCCCGCCACGTCCACCACGGAGGCGGCTGCGGACACGACTGAGTCGGAACTCGCATCCGAACTGAAAAAAACGAGTAAGTCTGGATTCCCTGAGAACATTACCCTATCTATACAAACATCATTCATTTGATTTGAACACTAGGTATATTCATCTTAAAGATTTTTCTAATTCCTATTTACATTAAAAATATAAATAATACAATATAAATATTTCACACATTTACTCTGTATTTACTACATCTTTTTATGATATTAAAATTCTCCAGTTCATGTTCCTCGCGATTATCTACCTTTTGTTATATGTATACCTACTTTATTATTTTATTGTAAGTACTTAATTAAAATAATCGGAGTAATGTTACCGCTGATTATGTGAACCGTTACTTTCTTATTTCGGATAGGTATATTGCACCAATAATCTGTCAAAATATTTTTTGGTTTAACATGATTTAGATTAATATTTTGTAAAGTACAATTTATTTTCCCAAATACAAAGATCGATATCCGGGTCAAACCTTGCTTAACATTTACAAGCAGTAGTATTCTATATTTTTTATCCTTATTTTATCATTTAACCCTTACTGTTCGTAATTTTGTCTGCGTAGTTGGTGGTGTTGTCGTTTTGTTATCATGAATGGCAAGATTTAATTACTACATAAACACAATGAAATAAACATTCTTAAGGATCGTTAACACCCATCAGTCGCTTATTAGTCGAATTTAATTTAATATGATTTTTGTTAATTGAAAGTGCGAAGTTGACGCGTTGATCGCGGCGCTGCGTGGTGAGAGACAAAGTGACTGTTGCGTGCTAGTGATTATTTAATTGACGAGCTCAGTTTATAAAATTAACCTGAAGTATTTTACAAATTGATACACTGAAATTAACAAATTTTGTTAAGTATATGACGTTTGAGTATTAAAATAACAACTAACATTACATTCACTGCCATACTAATGCTTTTATTTAATAAAAAGATAAGTAAGTAGGTACATTGTGTGACGAGTCAAAGTCTGGATTGATTGAACCCCTCATGAGAGAGACGTCCAATGGCCTGCGCCCACTGACGGCATGGGCTGCACGGCGCGGCACAGCACACTTCGCTATGCCGAATCATCCTGTGGCGTCTTGCGTCATACACGACACGCTCGTCTACTGGACGCTCGCGCTAGCCGACCCCGATGGATCAGATTCAACCTTATATTCATTACATCAGCACTCGCATTTTTAACAAATGACTTTATGCGTCACCTGATGCAGTGGCGGGCCGTGGCATCCTGTGAAATACCGTGCTATACTGCAGCACGTCGCGATATTCCACGACCTATTTGTGTTAAAATAAAAAAAGGAAGGTTGAATCTGGCCCGGCTAGCGGGAGCGCCCGGAAAATAATCGTGTCATGTATGCAAGCAAGATGATTCGGTATGCCGAAGCGTGCTGTGCCACGCCGTCCCGGGCCATGCCGTCAGTGGGCGCAGGCCATAAAATACAAAATGCTTTAGTGTATAAAATACTAAACATACTCTGTGGAAGAGATTGCTTGAATGCGTGACAGCGAGAGAGTTAGATATCATTTTTATAAGTAACTATTATATTACTACTATATTTGCAATAGGTCATAACAATGTTTTGTTGTCTGACTTTTAAGTACCCACATTATTTATTTTATTATACATATAAAGTAGGTACAGTACGAGGTAAACATCTTGACGCTTTTTCGACGGATGGAGGATTAGTTCGCGAATGTACACTTGTGAGCTACCAATAGCGCGCGCCCCTCCCGCCGCCCGCGTATTTCACCGCTACGCATAAAATACGCGTTTTGCGCAATCCCCAACCGAATTCAAGATGTTTGCATCGTACTGTATGTACATACAATGGAATCTGTTAGTTAGTTCGGATATACTTCATTATTCTATGATACAGATTATATAAAACAAGATGAAAATCCGTTTTACTTTAAATTAATTTGGAAATGAATAACTCAGATATCGGTTTTCAGATGGCGGAGTTTGTCACGGAAGCCGGTGGATGCTGTTCGCTGGTACTATAGTTCTTGCTGTTATAAACAAATTATATTTAATACAGTATTAATTGTAATAAAATTTATGTTTTTAATCATATTTTTATTGTTTCCCATTTTTTTATTAAATCATTATAATCGAGTAATAAACAACGAAGCTACAGTCGTGTGACGTAACAAAGATGGCGGCCGGCCCATTATATAAGCGGTATTTTTAGATAACTACTAAACCGATTTACTTAAACTAAGCATGGTCACAGACCTTCCTCTTCTGTTCTACTAGATCAGACCCCCTAGCCTAGCCAAAGTAATATTTTGAAATTTTCGCTATCGCTTAGCCTTCGAAATATGTACAGGATTGACATAATGTTTTGTTAACAATCTGATTTTAAAATGTCAAATCCATACATGTTTCGAAACGCGTTTACGAAAATTTTGGCTAGGGAGGCTGAATTCCTTTGCTGTTCTGTGACAGAACCTTCAACCTAGATCAGAATAGTCTAGTCAAACGTGTGTGACCGCTACTTGTTGTATGGTCTGTGGTGACCGCGCTTATTTAGGCGACGGCTAGACGCGTGGTAAATATCGTGATCCATCGCCATAGAGTAAATTTTAACCATGGAAAGTAATTTGTATGAAATGTTCAATATTTTACTTTCCATGGTTAAAATTTACTCTATGGCGATGGATCGTAGTAAATACCACGCGTGTAGCCGTCACCTTAAAGTAATTTTATCTATGATGGGACGGCCATTGAGATTTTGATTATTTTAATGGTCTAAATAGTTAGAACAGTATAGTCTTCGACTAAAACGTAAGGTGGGAGCGGACTAGCAATAGGTTATAGTTTCCATTATTGTAATTAACTCTAGTCCCAGGCCCTGACGGCTTATTATTATGTAGTACGAGCTGATGCCAACTGTATTCACATTAAAAACTATCAGATATAGTCAATGCAAGTGAAAGTGACCTCAACTCCATGTTTGCCAGACATTAATTTTACACTTTCCCCATATCTCATTTTATTTTTCCCCAAAATGATATATTTGTATGAAGAAAAGATTTTCTTTTCTCCCCAATGGCGCTTTATAAATCATACAAAATTAACAATAATGATGATTTTCTTGTGGAAAGTGTACCTATTGAAGGCTGTAGCCAATATTCGTGTCCCAACACTCCATGAGCATTCTTGTTTACGGACGCATACATTTTTCTCTAGCATACAATTTATTTTTAAAACGAAGTTGTTTGTATAATATCATAAATAGTAATTCAAAATTACTGTAATTGCTGTTAAAATATACAAATGTGCTGGTTTCTGCTGGGTCCATGCTAAATTGCAATTTTCAGCTGTAACAATGAACACACATTTTAGTAAGCATCAATACAGTGCAGCAAATGCACAAGTCCTGTTGTAAATATGTAATGTACAGTCACGTTTAAAAATATTGTAAGTATACAGTTTAGAATGTCACATTTGTTGTACTTCTCATTAATTTCTGTTCAGAGTGACAAAGTTCTAAACAGTCTATTATAGACTGTATCGTTGCGGATTTACAACAAAAATTACTAACCCAAACGCAAGAATCTCTTCTTAATAGCAGTATAATCAACTTGTGGTAGACATAACCGACATTTAATTTCTAAAGGAGCTTGCTTGCATTTAGCCACTGCTAACTGTGCTCTGCTCTCGGCGTTGAACAGTTCCATGTCATGCCACACTCGCTGGTATTGCTGAGGAATGGGTTCACTAAAATTATCAACCAAGAATTAGATTGACAAGGAGTTTTTGGCGCCATTTTGTCTAGTACGGTTTGGTGTCTATTAAATTTTTAATTATTTGAAAATTGATTCATAGTGGATATTGTGTCTTAAAATTGGTGCAGTTTTGTGGTACAAGTGTCTACGCAATTGAACAATATGTGGGATAATTGAAATAGGCGCGATCTTGGTTGTGTGAAGCTGAGACTTTTATTGTAGTGGTAGCTACCTCGGCAGAACTTTCCGAATAATCTGTCTTGATATACTTGTTGCCAAATGCTCCAATCAGCATTAGAATGCAATGCACCCGCATTCTAATGTAAACTTAAACTGAAACAGTACCTACCACTGAACTATTAAACACTTGACACTGGCAAAAATTACTTCCAAGAGGAAAGTAGATTGCCAAAATAAAAATAGAAGAAGAAGAACCAAGAATTAAATTAGCTACTACGCTACTAGGTAGAATTTATTATGAGAAGACTCTAAGGCGGTTAGTACACCCACGCTTTCGCATGCGGAATCTTTGCGAAACCAGTGCAGTTTCGCAAAGAATCCGCATGCCAATGCGTCGGTGTACCAACCGCCTAAGAATCTCGACTCCGGCAAATGACTTACTTACTTGTTGTATTCAACAATCAAATCCGGCTGAGGGAACACTCCACGAGCAATACACGTAATGTTAATAAAACTTTCACGTTGATCATCAACTATGAGGTCGATTTCTTGCTCAGGCGCTGTAATAAATTCGACTGAAGTCAGTAGGTAGGCACAGGGCCGTCTCTACCCGGGGGTGCAAGGGGTGCGTAGCACCCGGGCGCAGGGCCCTAGTGGACGCCGAGGGCCGATCACCTTATACCATGCGTTGTTTGCCAGCTCTGGAAATCACTTGACAAGCATTTATTTATCTAACCTTGGTATCTACATAAGAGTTTTATTTGTTCTTATGGTATCTATAAAAATATAAGCACCAATATAATGCTCCAGTTTCAGTAGATTCGCCTTGCTTAATTGCGACTTGCGTAGTGAAAGCCAATTTTGGTCTTTTATCTAAGAATTAAGGTCTCTTCATTTTCTGGGCAAGTGTTCCAATAACTACGCGCGGCAAAATCAAAAAGAACCCAAAAATGGCAAAAGAGCGCGCGCGCGCCGCTCTTTGCCACGCGCAACATTTTATTTTTTGCTTAAAGATTGATACGTGAAAAACTTTTTCGGACATTTTTCAGTTCAATAAACGATTTTTGCTCACAAAAGTTGGCATTATTTTAAGTGGCCTGTGCAACTTCGTCCAGTGGACAGCCTTTGCAGTACTGGCAAGATATGAATTTATAGGAGGAGTTGAGGAGCTGGGTCTTTTTTGAAAGTCACGGGTTATTTACCGTGTCACGGGGTTTTAACCTCATCTGTGGTCTAGTGATTCACCTACCCGTGAAAGACTCGGTAGTCCCGGGTTCGATTCCCAGCTGCAAACTGAAAAAAGTCCGTAAAATTTGCAATTTTTCACGTATTACGCGGGCACACTTGTTTTTGCTAGAAAAACAGTTTCTTTCACTTATACATAAGCTTAGTTTGAAAATGTACCCTACTTTAAGGTAAAGTATCTAAGTTTAAAAAAAATTGAAAGCTTTCTTTTTCTTCGCAGAGGGCGCAAGTTGACTTTCGCACCCCGGCGCCCAATAGGGTTAGGACGGCCCTGGGTAGGCAAGGTAGTAACCCAGTTTGATGGCTGCACTACATACTTAGATATTCGCCCATGATCACCACAATTTATCGTACGTTGATGCTTTTGAAAAAACCTCTTTGAAGCATTTGTTACAAAACCGGCAACGTACGATGAATTGTGCAGATAATGGGCGAAAATGTAGTGCAGCCATGAAAGTATAACTCGCGCCAATAAAGAAAGGAATCTAAAATGACGACAATAACGGGCCATCTCACGCGGTTTATCATTGGTTGCTATATTATCGTATGACTGAGACAGCACGATAACTGCTGCTCCTATATTGCCGCCATTTTAGATTCGACAAATATTACAATTAAGTACTTACTAACTTCTCCTTGTAATATATTTTAGGCACACTTGATGGCGTGGTACGAAATTCATGAGAATCAATGAGGATCAGTAACGATTTTTGTTTAGTGGCTAATTAGAAAGCTTGTGCCACCACATGATTAACTGTGAAAAACATTTTACGATATCTCTTAAACCTGAGAAGTTATAAGAGCTAAAACACTGGTTTTTTGGGGGTCCTTATGACGTCATCGTAACGTACGCGAACCTTATGTCGTACGTGATAAAGCACATATTGCATTGAGCTTGGCATTTCCTTCAAACCCTTTTAACTCAACCATTTCTAAACGGATTGCAAAAATTCTTTCACTAGGTTTCATAGCTATCAATATGTGTTTGTTTATATTGTATCTATAAAACTATAAGATTCAAACCTGTTACTGAATCCTCATTACCTATTATTATTATTTTGTAACTTACTGTACACTTGCATTCTCTTTGTCTGCCTGGATTCGTTGCCGTGGCTTATAAGGACGCACGTGTAGTCGCCGCTCATTCGCGAGCCCACTTGGATGATACGCAGAGCGCGGCCTGCTTTTGTTGGTACTCCTTTTTAATAAAATAAAAAAATTATGATGCTTTTATACTGATTGGATATTGACGCATAATTTAAGTTTAATACTGTAGGTGTAGGTAAGTATAATTCGCGCCACTAAAGATAGTAATCTAAAATGGCGGCAATTATCGTGCCATCTCGCGTTTTATCATTGCTTTTTAGTTGTATGACTGAGACAGCACGATAACTGCTGCCCTAGTACCTATTTGCCGCCATTTTTTAGATTCTTTAATGGCGCGAGTTTATAATATATTATTATAATAAAATGCCGGCACTTCGTTAGGGTTATTATTACGCCTTATTCTGCAGTGTCCCGTTCCAAAAGACATGATTCCCAAAGTTTCTTACCTAGTTCGGATTCGATTTGGACATATCCAAGGTGTTTTCATTTGACAATCTTGGTAGTTGTACTACGGGCAACAGCATCGATTTACCACTCCTAAGGTTAAAATCGATTGCACACCCCGCGCCGTTACAACATACGTTTACTTAGTTCATGCAGCAGGGGCGATGCGAGCGCACACAATTTTTGTTGCTAACTGGTAAAGCGTCGCTTTTGCCCATAGTACGTAAGGCTTTTTATGAATATGGTAGAAAACTTAATATAGGTACTTAAGGACTTCTTATGTGTCTAGGCTGGGAAATCGTTAACTTGCTTCATTTACTTATTTTCTTCTCATTACATAATTAGTCCTTCCCGCACTCGCATGAAATGAATTGGCTATTTGGACATTCTGCTAAACGGACATTTTGCGGACGTTTTGCGAAATAGACATTTTGCGAATTGGACATTGTGCGCCTAAACGATAATAAACTGTAGGTACCTAGTATTTGATATTTTAATTATGTACTTAATTAAAACTATATTATCTACTCACGTGACGCTTTATAGTGAAGATCAAGATGTCCTTCGAGCACACCTGCAACTTCGGGAATCGAACGGGGGCTCCATTTGTAGACCGGTGATCTGTTGCCATTGAACAACCACAGCAGCACAAAATTGTCGTCAGGTGCATAATACTGGCAGTCCAGTGTCACATCCGTGCCACTTTGTGCCACCTCTGGTACAACTACGTTTTCTATTTTAGCAGTGCCTAATATGTCTGCAGAGAATATTATTTCAACAAAAAATGTACAAAACGTCGTATTTTAAGGTGGTACGTACGTCAAGCTCAGAAGCGCCACCAATGGAACTAAATCAATTACGTTTTATCAAAGGCACAGAATACATAATAGTAGATACAAGTACAGAAGATCCACTCCGCAAAGTCATTTAAATTAGTAGAGACTCTATCCCATACACAATAAAGTGCAATTCAGGTCGCACACCGCTCCCTTACCTACAGTTATATTCACCTAGAAGTTGCTTCTCTTTCTATCGCGAAGCCCTTATCTCTTCTAACGACTTTAGGGTTTCTTCTTATAAATAATAAATTAAATAATAGGTACTTAATTTATTACAAGTTATGTGTTTGTGAAATAAAATATGTGTAGGTACTTAAATACGTTTCAAAAAACCTAGGCTAGGTACAGTCAACGCCACGTCAAACTATACATGCTAACTTTGAGGCAATTTTCCGTTTTACGAAATCAAATTGTCCTTAATAATTTACTTTATTTTGAAAGTAGGTAAGTAAGTACCTACCTACTCGTAATCTATAAATTATTATTTCAATAAATAGTTGGCTGAAGATTACCTATTTAGCAAATAAGACAAGTACGCAGTACTACGTAACGGATGTTAAATACTAACTAGGTAGTAGACAAGCACTATTCTTACCTTTCGATGTCGTTTGGAACTTTTGGAAGTGTGAAAAACGTGAGGTTCGGATCCTTTTTATTATTAGTATTAAGGCAGCTCATTGCGATGTAATATGCATTCATTTTGGTTGTATATCACAAACGTGAGAACGAACGACCAACGCGGCAATATGCGAACGCGGCGAGTGACGTGATTATCGAAATCGAACTGCTAATGTGCGAGTGCGACCCAGCCGGCACGCAGCAGCCTCTGAAATTAGTCCGTCCGGACGGACCCGCTGGCTACTTGTAGCTTCGTACCTAAACCGCGGAATGCGCCTAGCCTGTCAAAGGCTTAGATTAAACTTTTGATAAATTTGCGCAAATAGATGAGTAAAGTGCAATACTTATTTAAATATTTTTCATGGCCATGGATATTGCCAAAAGTGGCCACATTTAGCAATTTCGACATTCATAACTTATTGCTTATATTTGAGGCCTAGAAAAAATATTTAAATATTGCACTTTACTCTTCTATTTGCGCAAAATAACTAAAACTTTTATTCTAAGCACTTGATAAAACGTAAATGATTTATTTCCGTTGGTGGCGCCACTGACCTTAAGAGGGCTTATTCTGCACACTAGCGCCGCCACTGGAAACCGCCACTTTTTGGACTTTTTAACAATAAAAGTCCATTAAACTAAACGACAGGCTAGAAAAAAGTATCACAAAGCTTGTTCGGAGTGCACTACAGAGAGATAATTCACAATTTCTTCTTTATTTAAGCACTATGAATTTTTTCCAGTGGCGGCACTGGTGTGCAGACTGCGCCCTCTTAATCTGGAAAGCAGCAGATCACTGTAAACAGTCACGTATTCGGGGGGGGGGGGGGGGGACAACTGCATCCCGCAAACCGGAGAGTGCCTCGCCCGCTAAATTTGAATTTAATCCCAACTATCCCCCCCCTTGGATACGTGCCTGACTGTAAATTGTTAATGTAATCGCATTGTAAGTATATGTTGATCTTGAAATTAGAGACCGTCTGCCCTACCTAATAAATCTGTTAAACTTGATGTGCTGGCTGTCATGAATACATAATTAACCAATTTTATATTTGAAGGAATTGTAGTAAAAAAATTGGATACTTACTAGCGAGTAATAAATATCCTTTTGACACA
Organism: Agriphila tristella; assembly: GCA_928269145.1. NCBI lineage: Eukaryota > Metazoa > Arthropoda > Insecta > Lepidoptera > Crambidae > Agriphila > Agriphila tristella. Next base: position 17,891,389 of record OV743439.1, on the reverse strand, counting down.
GAACTTAGGAGATCATTAGAATCCATTATTTTACTCACTGTGTTGTTGTAAGATTATGACCAAAATACTATTTGTATAAGTTTTATTATTTATATTCTATGCTTATATTCACACGGGCCGCGAAACGAACTCAACTCATGCTAGTAAACTTAAGAAATGTGAAGTAAAGCGACCGTGAAACCACATAGGAATGCATGATTTTCTACACGCAACAATCGAGAGTTTTGAACCATTCAGATAGTGTTGCCATGAAGATGGTTTTCTGTAACTATCAAATGAATATTCTCACTGGATTATTTTATAATTTGCATAATATTTTTAACAATCTTTATTGTACAGTCAGCAGCACATGAGGTTATACCTACAATATGTTTGGTCAGCGATGTCGGAGCTTTTAAAGTCAGATAATATGATCAATTTTATAGACAAAACCCCCCACATGTTGGGGTCTATCCCCTCTCCTGTTTAAATGGCAGGCATTTAAAATTGTACTTTTTATTTTAGATGGCCTTGCCGAAAAATATTAATTTCACCGGATTTAAAAGTCCTACAGTTATAAAATAAATACTTTTCGAAAGCTAATAATATCACCTATCAAGCAAAAAATATTAGATACTTAGTTATGTATTTTTTTTTTACTTTAATACTTACGTCATAAAAAAATACTAAAGTGAATTTTAATCCGAAATTAGTGTGCTTTTTTTTGTTTTTCTCCTCACATATCTCAAAAACTAGGACATTAATGTGCTATTTTTTGCATTTTTATAATACACAGGAATATCATCTACAAAACGACATCAAAATCATTGCTCTGAGTTGCATTTTTCGAGAGTTATTGTTGTTGGTATATGACCCTTACAAGCACTAAATGTTAAATTTCGAAAATGGACAAAAATCAAAACTCGTAACTACTTGCTTTTATGGTTCAATGACATTTAGTTTCACTTAAAATTATCAAATTAAATTAAAAACTGATAAAAATGTTTATAAAATTATCCATTTTTATATTTTTTTATTTTGTTCGTTACGTAAGGCATGACCCTTACGTAACGAACAAAATAAAAAAATTCAAACAACAATAACTCTCGAAATATGCAACTCAAAGCAATGATTTTGATGTCGTTTTGTAGATAATATTCCTATGTATTATAAAAATGCACATTAATGTCCTAGTTTTTGAGAACTGTGAGAAAAACTAAAAAAAGCACACTAATTTCGGATTAAAATTTACTTTAGTAATTTTTTATGACGTATTAAAGTCAAAATTTTACATAATTAAAAAGTAAAAAAAATGCCCGTCATTCCAACAGGAGAGGGGATAGACCCCAACATGTGGGAGGTTTTGTGGATAAAATTGATCAGATTATCTGCCTTTAAAAGCTCCGACATCGCTAACCAAACATATTGAATAAAACTGTCAAAAAATTGTAATTTGTTTTGAACCTTAATAACTTTGCATTTAAGTATAAAATTTATTGAATATCATTACGCTGTCGTGGAAGCCCAGCAGCGTGCCGTTGACCGTACATTTATAAAAAAAAAAACAAATGTTACAAAAGGCGGACTTAATGCTAAAAGCATTATCTCCCAGCCTTTTAATCATGTCTTTGTTTTATATCATACCCCAGCCGCCGCGCCGGTCTAGCATTGCGCACCACGACTAATTTTCATGCGTCAACAATGCGACAATCTTGCAATGTCTGGCTATCCCGCTCACATCACATCATCATCATCATCATATCAGCCACACGACACCCACTGCTGGGTATAGGCCTCCCCTAAGGATCTCCACGACGATCGGTCCTGCGCTGCCTGCATCCACTGGCTTTCCGCGACCTCCACCAGATCGTCGGTCCACCTTGTCGGGGGCCTACCCACCACGGAGCGTCGTCCGGTGCGCGGTCGCCATTCCAGAACCTTTCTGAATGGCCATGTTCTTCTCGCTGTGTCCCGCCCATTGCCACTTCAGCTGAGCAATCCTTCGAGCGATGTCGGTTACTTTAGTTCTCCTGCGGATCTCCTCGTTTCTGATTTGATCACGTAGGGAAACGCCGAGCATGGCTCTCTCCATTGCACGCTGAGTGACCTTGAGCCTCCTTATGAGACCCATAGTTAGCGGCCACGTTTCACTGCCGTAAGTCATCACTGGCAACACACACTGTTCATAGACTTTCGTCTTGAGACACTGAGGTAAGTCGGACGCACAGTGGATTTTGGAACCTGAAAAAGTGACATCGTCGAGATAATTCCAAAATCTGTTAGTTCTAGTTATTTGTAACTCACGACGAGCACTCCCGTGTGCTAATTATGTCTAGATTTTTTTCTAGACGCATTACTAAAATGCATAAAACGGCCGAAAATTTTCGGAAAATTTCAAGAGTCACATTTCAAGAGTTATTTGGAAGTTCTACTCGCGAATCGCGATAGTTTATGAGAAATTTGAGGTTTTCTATTTTATCTAAGATATTTTTTTTTCTCAAGAATTCTTCCGTATTTGGATAAGTTATTAACACAGAAATGTTGGCATTACTATGCCCTACATCATATTTTTTTGCGTTTCCAAAAGGGGTGGAACACCAGAGATAAATCGTTTTCCAAATTTCTGAAAAATTTCCGCACCTAGGGCTGCCTGCCACTCATAAAAACGCAGGAAAACTTTATTTATAATATGTTAGATACGGACCATCAAACTGAACAACTTTTATTACGGGACTAACTCTGAAATCGTGAAATAAAATTTCCGTTATTCATTTTTTTGTCGATCGATTATCGATTTCAGAGTTGGTTCCATAGTAAAAGTTGTTCAGTTTGATGGTCGCTATCTATCTTATTCGGTATTCGGAATATTTTGTAACACGTTGTAAATGAGAAATTGTTTTTAATTTTTATTTTTAAGCGCTTTTTACCGTATTATCTAAATAATACAAGGTAAGTAGGTAGGTAATATCCAAGAAGGTATTGAAGAATGTTATAGAGTTGTTCATAACGCCTATAAAGCAACAGCACGCTACAGACTATGTTATTGATTTCTAGCACGCATTAAATACGCACTAGACAATGTATTTCAGCTTTAGCTCAGGGCGCTGATAATATTACTCGTGACATGGTCATGTTAACACTCCCAAGAACTTTAGATGTCATTACTTCACTAGTAAATCGTTCAATCAAAAGATGTTTGGAAACAAGCTTTGGTGAAGCCCATCCCGAAAAACAATAATCCTACGGAAATGAAAGATCTGAGACCAATTAGCATACTTCCTTTTATGTCAAAAGTAATAGAAAAAATAGTGTACGAACAGATAATGAAATTTCTGAATAAAAATAATATTTTGCCTCAAAAACAGTCAGGATTTCGAACAGGTCACAGTACAGCCACAGCTCTTTTGGATGTAATTGATGATATATTGACTGCACAGGATACTGGTCACAGTACAATACTGGTTCTGCTAGATTTCTCTCGCGCGTTTGATATGATTAATCATAATTTACTCCTCTCTAAGTTAGCTTACTACGGTTTCGATGCTGACGCTGTGGCACTTAGGTGGTTTTCAAGTTACTTAAGTGGCCGTTTTCAACGAGTTACACTTCAGGGCGAGTCTGGTGGTGTTTCAGTGTCTAACGCTATGTCACTTAAATGTGGTGTTCCACAAGGGTCTATTTTGGGCCCTCTTTTGTTTATTTTGTACAGTGCTGACATCATTAGTTTTTTTAAACATTGCAAATATCATATATATGCGGATGATCTGCAAATCTACTTGTCTTTTGATCCTAATGATACTTCTTCAGCTGTAGAGAAAATAAACGAAGATTTATCTAATATAAACACGTGGGCCAAGGCTAATAATTTATCTTTGAATCCACTCAAATCTAAATTTCTTGTCTTGGGTTCCAAATCTAATATAGATAAAGTTAATTCTTGTAAGCCATTAGTAAATATTGGGAATGATGTGCTTGTTCAAGTGACCGAGGCTAGAAATTTGGGTGTTTTAATGGATAGTAATTTGAATTTCCATAATCACATTCTTGAAACAGTCAAAAATTGTTATTATAGATTAAAGGTATTATATCAAGTAGGGGAAGGTGGGGTAAGACGGGGTAGCGAGGTAAGATGGGGACCCTATAAAAACAGATAATGTAGTGTCACTAGAAAATTTGTTTTAACGCCATCTGACGGTATTCAGCAGTACTCGTTAGTGTCACCAAAAGTTTGGTCGGAAGAGTTCACTTTTCTATTTGATAAGCATGTTTTTTTGATTTTATGTGGTTTTATCTAACTATTGATGTATATAAAGTGCGTGACTGTTCATAAATTGTGATATACAATATACGTGACATAATTTTTTATTGGTGTTTGTTTATTTTACAACTCTAAACTCATTAATTCGTTCCGTCTTGCTTTGATTTATAACCTTGAAAACTTTAATACGAGTTATAAGTCCAGTTTGGGAAAGATGGGGTACCTACTTGCGGGCAAGACGGGGTTGGTACCCCATCTTACCATCTGTTTTTTTATTCTTTTTGGATTTCTATTTAATTCAAAATTATCGTTATTAGTTGCAATTATTTAATTTGTGAAATTCACCAACGCTTCTAAAACCAACCCAGTCATGCTGATTTTAGATGGTCATGCCTCTCACACCCAAAATTTGCAGTTTATCGATGAAGCACGTAAATATGGCGTGACAATACCACCACGCTATGCTTCCTTCCATACCACTATGCTTCCCACCACACACCACTCACAAACTGCAGCCAGCAGATGTTGGTTTTATGCGGCCTTTGAGTATCTTTAATGATCAGGCTCTAACAGCATCAGAACATCAGATGACGAAGATAGGACAGAATGCCTGTACTGCCACGGCTTGTATTGCGAGTCTACTGAAGGATGGATCACTTGCCAGACTTGCGGTAAGTGGGCGCATTGTGGCTGTGCAGGAGTGGAAGATAACGATGACGAAGCTGTCCATAACTGCCCGGTTTGTGAAGATGACGACGGTTAAATATTCTATACCCCATCTTACCCAAGGGGATACCCCGTCTTGCCCTGTAGGTGGGGTAAGATGGGGAGATTTAGGTATTTTTTTTAAGTTGATATTTCTATGAGAAGAATTATTATTTTTTGTTTTGACTGATTATAATTAAAGGAAGAAAGACTGATAGTTTTTTTAATAAAAGTTCCTATATTGTGCAATCAAAACAGAGGGTTTTATTTATGAAATACCTTAAAGTCCCCGTCTTACCCCACCTTCCCCTACGTCAATATTTAAACGTTGACCTAAGAATAAAACTTTGTGATGCCCTTATTTTGTCTAAACTTAATTACGCAGATACCTAGGGCATGGAATACCGGAATGATTTTCATACCGGTATTGATACCGGTATTGAAATTTCAATTACCGGTATACCGGTATTTCGGTATTTTTTCGGTATTTTTTTAAAAACTGCTAGTTACCTACTTTTTAAATGATTCTAAGAACGATTAGTAAGTCTTGTTTGTGGAGAGTGATTAAAGCAATTTTCTACGCTATACTTTATGGCAGAAACACTCAAACTATTTACCAACTGCCTAGAAACCGCAAAATGTGTGACAACGCGATCCAGCCGAAACGATTATAGTATAAGCAATTGGACCCTCGATGGCACCTGGGTCAGGACTTTACGATTTTCGATAGAAACCTGCCGTTCAGAAAAGTGATAGGTTCTTTCGTACAGATAGTAAGGAAACTATATATCCACCTTACCTTGAGTCTTTCTCCGTATTCTTCAGCTCACAGCAGTTGTATTCCTTCAGAGGAACGGTGTTGGGGCCCAAGTAGTTCACGAACAGCAATCCAAAATGGCACTTTCACGCAATCGAATGTTTGGAAAACGATTATATAGATGCTAGCACACAGGATGAATGCAATTATTATTAATTTTGAATCACACACTCCGAATTTTATGGTTTTTACAATTTTCAACGCAGCGACACGATACGGATGCCGACGAAACTTCTAGTGTGTGTCGCCAGCCAATCAGCGGGCGGAAAGGTGGATATGCTTTTAATCAGCATTGCGTTACTATCGTAGCAAAAAAACCACTCACAAGACAGCGGGAATATTTGAATTTCGAATTTTAGCTTAAGTTGAAAGTTAGAAAGTTTGATCTAAACGATTAGCGAACAAAATGAGATATTAAAGTAATACCTAGGTAATTAAGAATACTAAAGAAAATACGTTATTTGATTCAATTATTATTGAAATCAACAAATACCAAAATTTCCATAGAGAAGATGGTTGGAGAGTACCACCAGCTTGGGACCCTATAATTCATCAACTAAAATCCCATCCCAAATCACACACTGCAGGATCTAAAGATAGTTAGTTCATTTTGTAGATAGGGATCAAAAGGGAGGTCGACATAACCTCTCTGAATATTCTTCCGCCAGTTCCTTCTCTGAGAGGCCTCCTAATTTGTGAACTGGTGGTAGATTCAGTAGCTAGATCGTGTTTTCTGGCGCAATATAACTCAAGTAAAACATTAGATAATACTTTTTTTATTTGTTCTTTAAAAATGGGAATGAGCCTCTCTTAAAGAACTACAGAGCCGTCTCACTTCTGAGCCATGTCCTTAAGAATCGTCACGCTCGCTAGTTTGACGACTTCCAACCTCCCGAACAAGTCGGGTTTCGAAAAGGCTTTAGCACCATAGTCTAGAGTTCTAGACCACAAATCCAACTGCAGCGAGGTGTAAGACAGGGAGACGTTATTTGTCTGAAACTGTTCGCAGCTGCGTTGGAGGCCATCTTTAAACTCATAGACTGGAATGGACTTATCAATATTAATGGCCAGTTACTAACTATATCATCGGCAAAACGAGCCGGTAGGTACTGTACCTAACACACGTTCGTTTTGCCGATGATATAGTTCTTATGGCTGTGACCTTGAAAGACCTGAACAAGAACGAAGATTACCGTAGTCAAAGAGTGGGTCTCAGGATAAACATGATAAGATGTAAAACAAGTCGATTGCCCATGTTGTGCCCGCTCCAGTTCATGTTGGGAACACTACACTTGAAGTTGTTGACCATTACGTAAACCTAGGACAGGTAGTCCAGTTAGGTAAGTCCAACTTCAAGAAAGAGATTTCTTGTCGAATCCTACTCGAATGGGCAGCATTCTGGATGCTTCGAAAAATCTTCGCGTCGGACTTACGACTTACCTCATCTCAGTGTCTTGAGACAAAAGTCTATATATAAAGATAATTTATCTACATTAAAAGATAGTTTACGGCAGTGAAACATGGTCGTTAACTATGGGTCTCATAAGGAGTAGGTCTCAAGGTCACCCAGGTCCCAGCATGTATTGGAGAGAGCCATGCTCCGCATTTCCCTGCGTGATCGAATCAGAAATGAGGAGATCCGTAGGAGAACTAAAGTAACCGACATCGCTCGAAGGATTGCTCAGCTGAAGTGGCAGTGGGCGGGACACATAGCGAGAAGAACCGATGGCCGTTGGGGCGGAAAGGTTCTGGAGTAGTGACCGCGCACCGGACGACTTTCCCCGACAAGGTGGTTCGACGATCTGGTGAAGGTCGCGGGAAACCTCTGGATGCGGGCAGCGCAGAACCAATCGTCTTGGAGATCCTTGGGGGAGGCGGAGATCTTTGAATGAGACCAGCAGTGGTAGTCGAGCGGCTGATATGATGATGATGAAAACATTAAACGCACAACTAAAAGGAATATCATTAAATACCATCTAGATACTAGCTATATGCATGCAGTGTTTTGCGTAGTTGATTTAGTGGTGATTTTTCCTATAATCGTGATTATTCGTGATTCGTTGAGTTTTCATATCGTAAACTCATTTGCAGTATGAACAACACTGTGAACCATAGAAATTGAACGTTTTGCATAGTTTTTAAACACCCTTGCAAAAATATATCGCTTTTTCAAAATACCGAAATACCGGTATTTTACTCTCAAATACCGGTATCAAAATACCGAAAAAAATTGCCGGTATACCGGTATTTCGGTATACCGGTATACCGGTATCCATGCCCTACAGATACCGTTATTGGTTCATGTTTACTGGGTTACACCAAAAAACTAATTCAACGTATTCAAAACGCTTGTGCTCGTTTCTGCTTTCCCATACCACGACGGGCACATGTAACTCCATTTCTAAACCATAGTAATATTTTAAAGATGGAGACTCGTCGATCACTACATTTTGCATGTCTATTGTTTGGTGTCAAAAAGACAGAAACACCTTTTTACCTCTTTAATAAGCTAAATTTTTCGCAGCGCCCGTGTAGAGATGTTACCCGGTTGTTGTTCCCTGGACACAGCACAGCTGCGTTTCGTGGCAGCTTCAAATATCTTGCCACGAAATGCTGGAATGATATACCACCTCCAATTCAAAATGCCAAAACAATTAAATCTTTTAAGACTAACCTTAAAAACTATCTTTTAAACTTACAAAAAAACGACATTTGATTATGCTGTGTCTCTGCGTGTTTTTGCGTACTCATACATCATTATTGCTTTCCTTGTAAGTCCATTTAAGATACGATGAGCATTTTTGTACGACTTTACATTTTTCACATGTCCATTATGCACAACCTATCTACCGAATGTTAAATTATTATATTTTGGTGAGCACGGAAGATCAGTGTTAGGGCACACTTTTGGGTGCCTTAACTTATGCTGAGTGTGAGCCTTTTTTGTGTTCCATTTAGACTAAGCTAAAAATAATTAAGAAGATGTAATTTGGTCACAAAATAAATTATTTCTTTCTTTCTTTATTTTAGTTAAAAAAACAGGTGCAAGCGATTTTCGATCTTATTGACGTTTGCAAGTCAGCTGTTTTTTGCCGTATTCTTGTTTAATAATTTTGATGTTTAATTATAAACCGTGATTTTGACTAATGTCAATAAGGTCGAAAATCGCTTACACTCATTTTTTTTAACTAGTGATCACTAGACATGTTTTCTTGTTAAAAAAAACAGGTGCAAGCGATTTTTGACCTTATTGACGTTTGAAATTCGATTTTCACCATATTACTCGTTTACTAAATTTGATCTTTCTTTAAAATCCGCGATTTTGATAAATGTCAATAAGGTCGAAAATCGCTTGCACTCATTTTTTTAACTAGTGATCACTAGACAATGTTTTCTAGTTAAAAAAAACAGGTGCAAGCGATTTTTGACCTTATTGACGTTTGAAATTCGTTTGTTTTCACCATATTTCTCGTTCACTATCTTTGCTTAACTAAATAGCTTTTACATAAAGCCCGCCGGTAACGATCATTTGCGATTATCAATTTTTACGTTATTGACGCCCATTGATGCGAAAATTGATCGTTTACACGTGCAATTGAAGCGATTGTCATTTGCTCTAACAATGGCATTGACGAAAAAATTGACAATCGCAATTGATCGTTACCGGCGGGCATTATACTAATTGACTTAGTTGTGTCATAAAAGTCCTTATCGAACTAACACAATATAAGGTAGCGCGCGATATTATACTCGTACCTAGCGTGAAGCGTCCGGTAGCAAAAGCGCTCACGCGATGAATGCCCGCGCCCCCGTATGGCCAACGACGACGCTACTTGTTGCCACGCGCTAGATAGCGCGCTATAATATGGCGCTAGATGCTATATTAACCACCTCCACCGTTACGTAGATATTTTATTTACAAACTGAATTAAAAACATGTAATGAAGAAGTAAAATAACTATTGCTTGATGGATCACTAACTAAACAATTATTTTCCAACATAAAAATTTAATAGCAAAATGTTTGAACTTCATTTGCTCATTATGAAATTAAGGCGTTACACTTTCTCTTAAGAGTGACAACCCTAGATGATTTTAAAAACATTAAATATCTCTGGTGTTCCACCCCTTTAGGAAACGCAAAAAAAAATATGATGTGGGGCATAGTAATGCCAACATTTCTGTGTTAATAACTTATCCAAATACGGCAGAATTTTTCGAAGCTTCCCGAATGCTGCCCACCCGAGTTGGATTCGACGAGAGATCTCTTTCTCGAAGTTGGACCTACCTAACTGGACTGCCTGTCCTAGGTATACGTAATGGTCAACAACTTCAAGTGTAGTGTTCCCAACATGAACTGGAGAGGGTACAACATGGGCATTTGACATAATTTTCGTCTTATCCATGTTCATCCTAAGACCCACTCTTTGGGAAGCACTACGGAGATCTTCGAGCATTGTGTTCAGGTCTTCCACTTCTATGTTCTGTGGTCTCAGCTATAAGGACTATATCATCGGCAAAACGAAGGTGTGTTAGGTACTGGACATTAATGTTAATGCCGAGTCCTTTCCAGTCCAAGAGCTTACAGATGTCCTCCAACGCAGCTGTGAACAGTTTCGGAGAAATAACGTCTCCCTGTCTCACACCACGCTGCAGTTGGATAGGATTTGTGTTCTGGTTCTGTACTCGGATCGTCATGGTGGCATTTTGGTATAAGTACCTCAACACCTCGATATACCTATAGTCCACTTGGCACCTTTGGAGAGACTGCAGCACCGCCCAGGTTTCAATCGAATCAAAGGCTTTCTCATAGTCCACGAACGCCAAGCAAAGTGGCTCATTAAACTTCTCAGTCTTCTGTATAACCTGCCGCAGCGTATGGATGTGGTCTATGGTGCTAAAGCCTTTTCGGAACCCGGCTTGTTCGGGAGGTTGGAGGTCGTCGAACTTGCGAGCGAGACGATTCGTAAGGACTCTCGAAAATAACTTATAGACATGACTCAGAAGCGAGATGGGTCTATAGTTCTTTAAGAGGGACTTGTCACCCTTTTTAAAGAACAAGATCACCTCACTTATGTTCCATGTCTTTGGCGTTCTGCCCTGGACGATGACGGAATTAAAGAGCTTCTGAAGGACTTTGAGTATCGGCTTACCGCCCGCTCTCAGAAGTTCTGTAGTGATTCCATCGTCACCCGCCGCCTTGTTGTTTTTCAGCTGTTTGAGAGCCATACTAATCTCGTACAGGCTGACGTCCGGGATATCTTCGGTATAGTGTCGGGTAAGCTTGGCTCTGGGGTCTTTAGCCTTGCTTTCAACAGGTGTCTGCGTGGAATATAACTGCCCATAGAAGCTCTCGATCTCCCTCAGGATTTCAGGCTTTGATGAAATGATGCGTCCGTCGTCAGTTTTCAGCTTCGTCATCTGGCTTTGCCCAATAGACAGATCTCTCGCGAACACTTTGGAGCCTTTATTCCGCTCGATGGCCTCTTTAATACGATTCGTATTAAATTGGCGAAGGTCGCTCGTCAAAGACTTAGATATCTGTCTATTAAGCTGCCGATAACGATTAGCATCTACTGAACTCTGGAGCCTCATTTCACGTCTCTGATCCATGAGTAGGAGTGTGTGGTCGGAGAGTTTCTTTATCTTGGGACGGCGGGTCTTAAAGAGCTTGGACCCTACCGTACGGACAGCATCCACCACCATGTTGTTTAGATCGTCCACATCTATGCTGTTCTCAAGGGCTTCGAAGCGGTTTTGGAGTTCGAGTTGAAAGCTCTCGGGGTTTTGAATATGGGCCGGCAATGGTCGAATTGTTGATTTTATCAGTCGAGATCTTTCCAGCTTTGGGTTGATATTCAATGTGCCACGTACCAATCGGTGATCGCTCCCCGTCTTAACAGCGTTGATCACAGTGACATCATTGAATATTTGCTTTTTCGTCGACATGATAAAATCTATCTCATTTCTGACTTTACCGTCCGGACTGACCCAGGTCCACTTCCGGCATTCCGGCTTTCTGGAGTTCATCATAAAGAGGTTCTCCTTCTCCATAAAGTCAGTCAGCATCTGGCCTCTGTCATTCCGTTGCCCAACTCCAAATTGCCCCACTCTCAGCTCATCACCGCATCGTTTCCTCAACTTTGCATTGAAGTCCCCCATCACAACAGTGTAGTGGGTTTTGTAGCTATGCATGGCTTTAGAGATCTCCTCATACATAGCCTCCACTTCGTCATCTTGGTGTGTCGAGGTCGGTGCGTAAACCTGTATAACATTCAGCGAACACCGTTTGGATATTCTGAGTATAAGGTACGCCACCCTGGTCGACACACTTCCGATGGTAGTCACCTTGTTGACAAGGGACTTGTGGACGATGAACCCGATACCACCTAGGGACTGTTGGTCGCCCTCCCGGTAGTAAAGCAAGTTACCGGAGTTGAGGATTATCGAGTCCTCTCCCGCTCTTCGGACTTCAGATAAGCCGATAATATCCCAGTGTACCTTGCTGATAACTTCTTCCAACTCGGTTAACTTCGCGTCGGTCCTTAGTGTGCGCGTGTTATAGGTTGCCAGGTGCAGTTGTCGTCGTTTTTGGTAGCCGAGCCGCACCCGGGGATTCTTAGCACCCCCTGCCCCGCCGTTACCGTAGCCGCTACCATAGCTAGGAATAGCGGGGCTGCCGGGGACTGGGGGCCAATTTTTTGATCCATTGTGCATGAGGGGGGGGGGGGGGGTTTGCCATAATCGCCACGCTTGGCAGGCGGGTTGGCGATCGCAGTAGGCCAAGGTTTTTTGGAGACGCTGCTGCCCGTCTCTTGAAGGCTATGCTCCCTTAGTCGCCTTTTACGACACCCACGGGATGATAGGGGGTAGTGCTATTCTAGGCCGGCACATACATCAGTAGGTATTTATTTTGTGATGCCACGCCACTCTTTAATCACAATTGAGGAAGAATGTGTGATTGCTTGATGTTAAGTATTAAGTGTAAGACTTAACAAAAGGTTAGGTGTACTACATGCGTGCACGCATATACGCGCACGTGCCCATGCACGGTACATACTTATAGGATTTTTTGCCCGTCTGCCACTTGCAGTGGCGTACCGATCGAAAACGGCGCCTAGGGCAAGCACAGAAATTGCGCCCCTTCCCTTCATAAGTTATTTAAATCTAAAATAAACAGATACACTAAATTAAACATATTATACACACTAGATAGCCAGTTTTAGTCCGTTTCATGCGCTTATCTAGTAATCTTGCCTGCCTATATTTAAAAAAAACAGCCGCGCAGCGGGATATTTAGTCAGATTCAACGACTAATCTTGTAATCTTGCCTGTCTTTCGTAAAAAAGGCCGCGCAGCGCGATTTTTAGTCAGATTCATCCACTAATCTTGTAATCTTGCCTGTCTTTTGTAAAAAAGGCCGCGCAGCGCAATTTTTAGTCAGATTCATCCACTTATCTTGTAATCTCGCCTGTCTTTTGGTAAGAAAAGGCCGCGCAGCGCGATTTTCTGTCAGATTTATCTTGCCTGTCTTTTGAAAAAACGGCCGCGCAGCGCAATTTTTTATCAGATTCATCTTGCCTGTCTTTCGTAAAAATCGGCCGATTTTTAGTTCTTTTCATCCACTAATCTTAACTGTCTTGTTTATTTATTTGTGCATCAAGTTTTACTCTGGCTTTACAGTATTATCCAAAACATCCAAGATTATAATAGTATTATAAACATTCCAATAAAATAAAATAAAAAATAGAATAAAATTACAATTTCTATCGATGAAGGCAGAAAATAAATTAATAATAAATAACAATAATTAAAATATAACATCGATGTAAATCACAGTTCTAGGATAAAATCAGATTAGAAACAAAATAATGAGAGAACAAAATAAAATCATAATCAAATCAAAACAACAATAAATTCATGAAGAAAAATAAACAATACTTTATCGGAAAATTAACAAGCTTTATCTGCAAAAATATAAGCATGCGGTACCTGCTTTAAAAAAATATTGATAAATAAGTGTTATAGCTCTTACAGTAGAAACATTTTCTTTGTTCTGTGGTCTTGTCTAATATAGTAAATAGCCCCTAGCCATAGCCCCCCTATAAATGGCGCCCAGGGCACGTGCCCTACCTGCCACACCCTAGATACGCCACTGGCCACTTGTGCGCGTGCTCCTCCTAAAAAATCCTGGATCCGCCCTTGGTCATTATGTATTCTGTGACTTGGTTATGTTACGTACGAAATCGAAATCTGTTCAATTTCATTCCTTTTAGAATCACACACAACGCACGCCGGTGACAGCTACTATTAAATAAAATAAAACATAACCATACTTAACTTCTCTCTCTTTATTTATGTCGATACATAAATGCGATTGCAGTCTATTAAAAATAATATATTTGCCTAATATTTGTATATGTACATGCATAACTATTTAATGGGTAACAGAATTAATCAGAAAAATCATTTATCTCGTCATACCTCCTAACTTTCTTATAAAACTGGCTGGTGGCTCACCGACCTTCTTAGCTTAAATAATAAACCAATAACTTCTCTGATCAATTCTGTTAAATACACTTAATTTAGGTACAGTCAGCAGCACATGAGGTTATACAAAACTGTAAAAATCTGTAATTTATTTTGAACCTTAAAAACTTTGTATTTAAGTATAAAATTGATTGAACATCATTACGCTGTCGTGGAAGCCCAGCGTGCCGTTGACCGTACTGAGAAATACAGCTAGGTATACTTAATAAATTGTCGATGTAGTGAAGCTATGATAACTATTCCCTAATACAACTTATTTGGTTTGGTTTTACTTCATTGGGATCTATAAAATTTTAATAAAAATAAAATATTGCACCTAGAAAAATCATAATATAATTAATTATTATTATTGCTCAATCTTAATAGGCCTTCATTCTTAGTAGATCCATTGGCCAGATCCACAATGGATCTAGTGAGATTTTTTTTCTCATAAGATCTATAATGGATCTAATGAGAACTTAAATCTCAGAAGATTCATTGTACAGATCCATAATGGAAGTTTACCTCCTCTAAATCTATGATACCCTGGTATTTTGGTAAGGTAACTATTTTTAAAGAAGAGAATGATCAATTGCAGATTTCAAAAAAGGATTGAAAATGTAGCGATAGCATGTGACCGAGAAGATAATATGTACGACGCCCACAGAACAAAGAGTTTTTCCCCCACAAGTCGCATGTGGGCGGTACCTGTGTAACATCAAGTACCCATAGCTCCTCAATCCCCATACCATTATCTATTCTGTGCCCGTACTTTGAATTTAAGTTCTCTGAGATTCAAGTTCTCATTAGATCCATTATGAGAAAAAAAATCTCACTAGATCCATCGTGGATCTGGTGGCCGATGGATCTACTGAGAATGAAGGTTAATAGGTACCTATCACACCAGCTATTGCCTGTTTAGACGGTAATTATAGCTTTATTTTTCACACAACACAAGCATAAATAATGAGGCCCGTTTGAAAAGTTCCTACCCTGGCTGACTTGAAGGGACCATTCTATAATTTTTAAAGTACCCTCATATTTTGCTCCAGTCCTTCAACAGTCGATGAGAAAACTTTGAAATGTGTAGATCAAGAAACATTTTTTTTTACGATTATTTTTGTGCGAGTATCCACAGTATTTCTGCAAAATGCACAAAACTAGGTAGGTAAGGTAAAGACAAAAAACCGGCCAAGTGCATGTTGGGCCACGCGCAGTAGGGTTCCGTAGTTACCTTATACCATACCATATTTAATACCAGTATCATTTTTCGTATAAAAATTACCTTGTTTTTCTTAAATGTACCTACTAAATTTTTTTTTCGTAACGTCTTTCTAGCATTGAGTTTAACATCGATTTTTGTTTAGTGACTTATCCAATAGTTTAAACTTTAAAGTACGATCGGCAACGAAAGTCATGTAACGATTTAGTACTTTGGCATAGCAACTTTTTTGCCTGAGAGACATCTGTCAAGAAAGTTGCTATGGCAAAGTACTAAAGTGTTAAGTAACTTTCATTCCCGACTGTACCACATGAAAAAATTTGAAGTTCGCGATATCTCTTAAAACAGAAAAGTGATATGGCTTAAGGTCGCATTACTAATTTCCCAGCAAAAAGGTAAACAAAGGTGTTGCCAGAACAAAACAACACAAAAAGAAATAGTATAATGCTAAGTCATGAAATAAACACACTTACATGGGTTTTCATCACAATCCTAATAAAAATAAATTAGATAAATATTCTGAATCATGAGTTTTTCATCAAAAAGAGTAATATAATTTAATATTTCATAATAACAGTTTTATAGTAGAAAACATTTTATGACGCTGTGCACACATCAACTGCAAACCGTACACAGCAACCTTTGGTCTTTTTATAAAATTTCATTTAAATTAGTATTACGAGTAGTAGCTGTAGTAGTAATATTTGTCTTTTGGTATTGGGGGAGGAACAGGCGGTGATGCTACATATTTTTGATAGTTTACATACAGGCAATATCTAAGTAAAGTTTTCTTATCAGTTCGTTTCAAGAACTTTTAACATCAAAAATTATGATAGGTTTTAAAGATAAAATTTCTAATTACCATCCTACTTTAAAATAACCCTGGATGACATTATATTTATAATGACTCAAAATATAATATACAAATTAAAAAGTTTTAAAAGTGACCAAAGGTTTTCAATATCTGAAAATGTCACTATCAGGGTCAGTTTGTCAATTTGACAGTGACGTTTCTTTGTTTACATTTTTGCTGGGAAATTAGTAATGCGACTTTAGAAAACTGTTATTTTGACTCGCCTTATGACGTCATAACGCCGGTGGTGTGATGAACCTTACGTCGGGCACATTCAGTGTGCTTGGCATTTTCTTCGAACCCTTATCTTATAACTTGAAAACTACTTGCTTGATTTAAATTAAACTAAAACAGGTGTATTGATAGACAGACATTAAGCTTTATCGTCATAAAGTTTCAAGTTATTTAACAGAACCATTGGCCTTCTCCATTAAAGTTATTTATTTGACCCAATTAATAAATATTATTGTTCCTAAAAATTGGTTTTCATGAAAGTACTACGCGTTCACTTCAATCGTGCCGCTACCTCCCGGCCCGCTTCTTCATACCGCGCCCCCGGCGTCGCCTGGGGAGGCGCGCGGGAGGGCGACACAGGGGGTGCGGAATGATGAAGCGGGCCGGGAGGGAGCGGCAACGATGAAGTGAACGCGTAGTACAAATAATTAGTAGTTTTTTTTTGTTTTTTTATTGAATGTAAGGTTTAAAATTAAAAATCGAAAAACATCAACATTGATCGCGAGAAACGCGATGCGTTGTAACCACCACACTAGAGCACGGGCTGATTTGTACTTTAATGTAAAAGCTTTTAAGATCGATATTGCTATGAACGTTATAAAGCTGCTAATTCTGGCTTATATAATTTATTACTTTTACTTTAAGAGGGCGCAGACTGCACACCAGCGCCGCCATTGGAAAAAAATCGCCGCCATGGAAGAAAAGTGACCACTTTTAGCAATAAAAGTCCATTAAACTAAAGGCCCAAAAATATTGTTTAAGTGATAAAAAGTACCACAAAACTTGTTCGGAGTGAACTACAGAGAGATAATTCACAATTTCGTCTTTATTTAAGCATTATGATTTTTTCCAGTGGTAGCGCTAGTGTCAGAATAAGCCCTCTTAAGCTAATTGGTGTACTTTCTTTGGCAATATTAAGATAACCTACCTATTCTATTTACAAAATACTATATATTATCATATTACTTAAGTTAATTCTATACTATCAATAGTATTTGGCACATACCTTATAAAATAAAGTTTTGGATATCTAGTGATTTTAATTATTACTCAGCTTGCCCTTGTCAAAATTCGAACTTCCAGGGAATAATATATTGCATGAGTTATGTCTTGTTCTCCGAGAATTCTCCATTTCTGCTTCATTTACAGCAGCCACTGAAGTCAAAGCTACAGTTTTCTCAAAATCAATAGTTGTATAACCAATAGCTGCCAGGGGAGTAGATACTGGCCCTGTTGATGGCTTTTCTACACTATTTTGTGAGATCAGCCTGGCTCGTGGCTGCGAAGAGCATGAGGCAGTACTTTCATTTCTAGAGCTAGTATAGGACTGACTTTCAGGTGACGTAAGATCCCTTGAACTCATAATCGTATCTTTGTTACTATCTATATCTAATATAGCATAGTTCACTTCCAATTCTTCAACTGGAGACATTGAGGTAAAAGTATCTGATTCAGAAAATTTTTGATTATATTCAGATGTGCCATTGTAATTTAGAATTTGTTTTGCATTTTTAACACTATCTCCCATATTGCCCAGTGTTAAATTGGCATATGTATTCATCTCGGGCTTGACTCCAACAGGTAAATTACAATATTCCATTTGTTTGGGAGTTGATGGTGTTAGTGGCACTTGTTCAGTTTTGCTTTTATCTGCCTTCTGTTGTAAGTTTGTCTCGTTAGGAACGACATTCACATATAGACGAGCTGCTTCTTGTTGCTCTACACTTAATTGTGCATAATGCTCACTGCTATTACTTAAAGTAGGAGACAGTGGGTTTGCAACTTGATTATTGTTATTATTGTTGGGGACATTTTCATTTAAGTACCTTCCTTCAAGAAAGCGTGTTTCGTCTTCTATATCTCTCATTGTATTTAAAGCTGTTTCTTGCCGTAATGTATTTCTGAGGATGGCTAAGTCCCTCGTGAGATCGTTACTATAAACATGGTTAGTCTCCACAGCAACAGGTGTTTCAGATGATTGATTATTATTATTGTGTTCTCGTTTAAAATCCCTGACTTGATATAAATTGGTAACATGATTTCCATTAGTTTGAGGACGCGGATACAAAGGCATTACTTCCAAAATATCTGCACTTGATGGAGATCTTGATGCCTGGGTGACAGTTCTTGGTATAATATTGGGTGGCAAACTTGATACATTGTTATTATTAGTAGACCTTGCATTATTATCAGGTTGACCATTGTCTATGGAGGATCTATGAACAACACTTGCTTGTAAAGTTTGTCTGCCATGTGGAGGTGGAGTCATACGGGACACTGAATAGGGTACAGAGTCATGAATGGCATTTCGAAGTTGGATTTGTTGTTGTAAAGTATGAAATAATAAGGAAGCCCTTCGACATCTGAATGCATATATACCTTCACCAGTTTCACATCTTCTACCTGAAATAAACAGAACTAGTTATTATTAAAGATTATTTAATTAAAACTACCCTAGAATTGATATGAAATTGACTGACCAAAATTGACTAACTTAATCTCATATTAACTCATCTGTGCCTGCCGTATACCCCCCTAAAAATAATTAGCACCAGAGAAGAAAAGAGACAAAGGAAGATCATGTGAATTAGTTAGCTGCCTCATGCGGCAGGGTCAGCGTTGACGGAATGGTTTAAGCTATTTTGAGCCTACCTCAAGCGGCCGGGTCGGCGTCAAGGAATTAAAACAAAGCTATCAGTCATGATTTCACATACACGGAAATAATAATACAATATTTTTGAAAAGCCAGATAAGCATACACTGCATCTTGGCATGTTTAAAAAGGGGCAGTTCTTTAAGGCTGTACAACTATACAAACACTTGATGAATAACTGGAAACCCCTCCAAGACAGTTTGACATGACACTTAAAAATATATGGACAGTGGAGTCTTAGTAATAGGGTCCCGTTTTTACCCTTTGTGTACGCACACATTGTTAGTGTGACCGGGCCATAGTTTGCACCACTCAGCTCCCCCCCTTCCTACGCCAATGGTACTCAGATGATAGATTGCATTTTATTTAATATTGTGGGTACAGATAACAATAATGTAAACGCTAAATGTAAAATAGATTAAGAATGTAAAGTATGTAATAAAATAAAATTTCACAACCTGATTCAAAACTGAATATTTCTCCTTCGAATCCATATCTTCTTAGAGAATGTAAAGGCCATACAGTAGATTCTCTTCCTTCCCGATATAATAGTATATCAGATTCTGTAATCTCGAGCTGTCCTGTACATAATTCTGCACCATTTTCGTCAATATTCATTACCCGATAAACATTGGGATGTGAGTCCGTAGACTCCTTTTTACTATGAAAGCAACCCATTAGTCCATTATGCGATTTCAACGCATTAATTTATCCTAATTCATAGTAAATAATAAAATAATTATTAAAAACTTCCCAACGCAACGAAACGAAGGTAAAAAAATTGTACTGTTTTTTTTGTTTTGAGAAAGAAAAAAAAGAAAGTCAAACCACAGAACAGAGTTTGCATACACAGATAGACCTACTCTGATTATAGTCGGAATATAGCTCCGGCCAAACTGAAGGTCCAAACAAATTATCGGACGCGGCTTTTGGACGCGGCTTACTGCCGCGGCTGAAAAGAGCCCTCGCAGACTACAGACTTTCTATCGGCCGATAGTTTGATCGGGTTGGGTTGCTAGCGCGCACACTGGCCCGACTAAACAGTCGGGTTGGTGATGAGTGCGCAGACTAGCCAACTGTCGGCCGACTTCCTTACATATAATAAAACAGTAAAAAAAGTGTGTCTGTATACATATATGTATTGCAAAAAAAAATCTGGGGCGATGGAGACATACTAATAGAGTAAGAATTTACAAAAAAAGTGTGTCTGTCTGTTTGTTTGTCTGTTTGTTTGTCTGTTTGAACACGCTAATCTCCGGAAATACTAAACGGATTCGAATGAATTTTTTATTATTATATAGCTGTTAAGGCTGGCCCCAGACCTACCGGTTTCATTTCTTTGCTTTGCTGTTCTACCATGGACCGCCGGCCAAGAGGCTCATTTTCAATCTATCGCATATTTTGACCTGACCACATTGGCAAGATAGCCATTAGTTTGGTGTTATCAAATATCGTCGTCTGGGGTGCGATGAGAAGTTTTAGTTTTCGTTTTAAAAAAAAACTGCTGTTTTATACAAAAATTAATAACGAAATTATCAAAATGTATGAAACAGTTCATTTTTTTTCGCGATTTCAGATTTGGTCCCATAGTAAAAGTTGTTCAGTTTTATTATGGGCCCTATCTACCATATTCAGTTTTATAAGGCTTTACCAAACATCTTGTATAAATAAGCGATCGAGTTATTTTTAACGATAGGAGTCCATGTTCAGGGTGGCATATCTCCTAAAAGCTTCCTACTTCGCAATCCAGGCGATGATATTTGATAAAACCAAGCTAATGGCTATCTTGCCAATTTGGTCTAGTCCCAAAATGTGATAGATTGAAAATTACCCTGGTTGGCCGGCGGTCTTTCAAGCAAGGTAGCACAGCAAAACAAAGAAACGGAACCGGTAGGTCTGTGGCCAGCCTAAGCCTGGGCGTAACTTAGGGTATAACTGAATTCGCGGATTTGCTGCAACTCGTGCGACTAGTCGCGCCAATGTGAACACGCCCATACAAGTTAGCTGACGCAATCGGCGCGAGCGAATCGCACCTCGAATGAGCGGTTTTCTGACAGAAGCGAATTTTAGTATAATTTTATGTCGATAGATGGCTTTACTTCAACTAGGTAGATTTTTTAAATATAATTTCCCACTAATGGTCATATTGGTCATAGAAAAGTTCTACGTAACACGCCATCGGACAACCAACGCACAACGCAACAAACCACATACTCAACAAACGTATAATAAAAAAGGAATTACATTTCATATTTTTCATAAAAAGCTACCTACTAAGTACAACGACATCTAGTTCTATTTATGAACTACTTTTTTTCTTAAACTGCCTTTTGAAAACCTCTCATTACACGCGGAATTCGCCTCAGTTTGGCCGGAGCTTAAGGTCTTTCTTCTCTTCTGTTGAAATCGCTGGCAGGCAGGCATTTAAAATTTTACTTTAATTTTAGATGACAGTCCCGAAAATATTAATTTCTCCAGATTTTTGTCGATAAAATTAGGTGTATTTCAGCCCAGACTCTATCACGTAATAGGGCCAAGCACCCAAAATGGACATACGTGCTTGACAAGCCATGCTTGATCGTCTAGTCTACATTAGTATCTATAATGCAGATATTAGACGGTCATCAAAAGTGCTTCATTTTCGATGAAAAAGGCAGTAAATAGTGACCAGTGAACGACTTTTTGTATTAAGACACTAAATGTAAAATGAATGTAGTATTTCTCATTTCTCACAAAATTTCGCGGCAACAGGTTGTGCGTGAAAATTTTGATCAAAGAATTAAAAGTTAATTAAAAAGAAAAAAGATTGCTTGCATGCACTGCTTGTATGCATGTTGCATGATGCGGGTTGAAAAAAGTCTAAAAACGAAAAATAAAGGCATATTAAAATAAACACAAATAAGTTAGTGACGACATGCCGTTCACTGCAGTGAATGGCGCTGTTTAAACGCGTCATTTATTGTTCATTTCTGATGTGATGACTGATGAAAGGCCAATGCCCGATGAAAAAGCACTGCCGTGCCGTCTAGTGACTTTCATCGAAAAGGCGCATCGCGATGAAAGATGAATCTACATAATTAGTCACTTCATTTTCAATGCTTCACTGCGATGAAGCATCAAAAATGAACGAAAAATGACCCATCTAAGGCGGCCCCCAGACGACACAATAACATTGCGCAATATTTAACCTCCTGTAGACTCGTGTGTCATTTTTGTAACTCACTACTCTTAGGTTCGGAGCGATCAAGAACTTTAAATGTCATTATTAGTACAAAGTCTTCGTTTTCCATTTGGAATACGAATAATCTAAACTTTCCTATAATCTAAATTAAATAAAAACTGTTTTTTGAGAAGCTACCATGAACTTTAAAGTTCTTGGTCGTTCCGAACCTTACCCCGGTCACTCACATGTGCGCAAAGGTTCGCGAATACATGTGTAGGACGACCTTCGCGAATGACTTCCCGAATGTTTTTCCATACAAAATTGAAAACATTCGTACAATGTACGAACCTTTGCGCGCATGTGAGTGACCGGGGTTAGAGTGAGTTAAAAAATATATCACACGAGTCTACAAAGGGTTAAAATATTGTGCAATATAATTGATCGTCTAGGGGCCGCCTAATATCTGCATTACAGCTCGCGCAACATAACTTGACCCTATTTTTAGTACCACGTGACCTGCGCACTACAATTTTTGTACTGAAAATTGCTACTGCGCAAGCGTCATTGTCTATGGTTTGGTTCAAGTTATGTTGCGCGAGCACCCTTTAGCAGGCTAGGCGCACTCCGCGCTTTAGGTACAAAGCTACAAGTAGGTAGCGGGTCCGTCCGGACGGACTAATTTCAGAGGGCTACCGCGTGCCGGCTGGGTCGCACATTAGCAGTTCGATTTAGATATTATGCCTTAATACGAATAAAAAGGATCCGAACCTCACGTTTTTCACTCTTCCAAAAGTTCCTAACGACATCAAAACGTAAAAAATGCTTGTCTACTAGGTACCTAGTTAGTAACTAGTATCCGTTTATTCTTAGGTATTTACTTGTCTTATTTGCTAAACAATCTTCGCCCAACTATTTATTGAAATAATAATTTATAGATTAGGTAGGTACCTACTTACTTACCTACTACCTACTTTCGAAATAAAATTAATTATAATTACAATTTCATTTCGTAATAAAGCCAATTGCTTTAAAGCCAGCATGTATAGTCTGATGTGGCGTTGACTGTACCTAGCCTATGTTTTTTTAAACGTATTTTAACTACACATTATTTCACAAACACATAACTTGTAATAAATTAACTACCAGTTATTTAATTATTATTTAAAAGAAGAAACCCTGAAGTCGTTAGAAGAGATAAGAGCTACGCGATAGAAAGAGAGGCAACTTCTAGGTGAATATAACTGTAGGCAAGAGAGCGGCGTGCAACCTGAATTGCACTTTATCGGGTACGGAATAGAGTCGTTATTTATTTAAATGACTTTGCGGAGTGGATCTTCTGTACTTGTACTATTATGTATTCTGTGCCTTTAGTAGCGATAAGTCTGCTAAGGCTGCATTCCGAATCACACTAAAATCGATGACAGCGCACTAAAATGCGTTCCGAGTCGGTGATTTTGTATGGGTTTGACAGATAACGTGAGCGCTGACATCGATTTTATCGTGATTCGGAATATAGCCCTAGAATGCACCCTGACATTGACAGCCAAGCAAGCAAGTGACACGCAAGTGACCAGTGTTGCCAATTTGGCATTTTATATGCTAAATTTAGCATATTTTCGTTCTGTTTAGCATATTATTTATTCATTTAGCATATAGCATATTTTTTAGCATAATACATAATACCTTAAAAAACAACACTTTTAAGAAAAAAAATCTGCTGCACTGCTAAATCTAATACAAAACACGCTTTTGACCGCGTATTTGGTTTATAAATAGAAGAGAAATATGTAAATGGCGTTGTGCAAGGAAAGCAGTGCTTTTTTGTACTCGCAGTTTGAAGCACTTCGAAGCGTTTTGCATTGCTTTTTAGCATGCTTTGAACTGTATTGCTTGCTTATTTTTTTAAAAATAGTTCTGATGCATCAAATACTATAATATTTTGGGACGTTTTAAAATAAATATAGTCTAGTTTTATTCTAATATATTAGGCTACACAAACGTATTTTTTATTTTGAACTAGCTTGTATAGTTTTCTCTGTCAGCCTTCAACATCTACAACAGTTGATGAAGATCAAGATATTGACAGTTTATCTCAAAACTTGGTGTAATTCATCCACACACACAGCTAATCTGTATTTTTTATTTTGATTTAAACTTCATATTAATTTGGCATATTTTTTAGCACTTTTTTTTAAAAAACTAGCATGTTTTTGGCATTTTTTTAACAGCACTTTAGCACATTTTGTATTAGCCGAGTTGGCAACACTGCAAGTGACAGACAAGTGAGTAGTGACCAGGGGCCCTACCGCCTAACTCAAAGCTTTAGCCAGAGCGATAGCTAGACTATATCCATCCTTTGTCATATCATAACACGATGACAAGGACGGACAGTGCACTGACGTCATAAACCAAAGCCAGATTCAAAGCGAGAGAGTTAGGCGGTCCGGGGGCGGGGTATACAATCTTAGTACTAACAAAGCAGTATGAGAAAAGAAACGAAACTTTAGTTCCAAAACACGTATATAGATGGCAGGTTTTGCCACAGTTTCTTAAGTAGTCCGCAAGATGGCGCTATGATGGTGGGTCGGTATTTCTAGGGTGACCAGTTAAGATTAAATTTTTACATTAGCCCATTTATTATACGAATCGGTACCTTCGAATTTTGCTAAAACAATGGTTTAGTAATCCACTTTGTTCTTGTGGACATAACTTTTGCATTACAGTAGTCTAATCCTGACTTTCTTTTTTTAAATCATTTCTGATTTGATGAAAAATAAAATTATTTTACAAAATGATGATGTTCCCTAGAAAATTATTTGGTATTTATTATTGTACTAGCTTGCAACACTACAAGCAAATGGCCGCCGGTTCTGTTTACAGTGCTGTGTCGTTATTTTGTTTGTTTTACTTAGTTAATTATCGGTTATTAAGTGTTTCTCCACCTAAGTCCGTTGAGTCGAACTCTCGTTCCTCCGGCCGTGTCGAGTTTTGCGCTTGTGACTATTTTTAAGCTAAGAATTGAGACAGGACTCTTACTTGGACCTTGTGAAGACGGTGTTTGTTTTTATAATGTCTAACAAAGTGTGTTGCGTACCGGGATGTTCAAACAGAGCAGGTACTTATACCTATATTATTCACTCTTTTTTAGGCACACTTGACCAAAGCCATTTAAATGTCGCATCTTCCATAACAATCATTACCAACTCATACTAACCGACCGTACCAATTTCAGGTTCGAAGGACGTTTTGTTTTGCATAAGTTCCCGAATCCAGCTAAGAACAAGGATCGTTTTAATACTTGGGTCTATTCTGTTGGTGGTGAAATTTTGGGTCTCAGCAATGACCATATCTTCAAATACCGCCGTGTATGCCATTAGCATTTCGAAGAAAAGTACTGGTGCCGTAATAATTTGCTCAGCAATATAGCTGTACCAACGAAGAACATGCCAGGTCAGTTTTATAATGCAAACATATTTGTGTACTTGTAAATTTTCCAAGGCTGCTGACAAAAATTTCTAGTCAAATTATTTTGTCATTAAGTCGACCAAGTTGTATGTTCCATTGAATCCCTAAAAACTTAACTCGTCTCATTCTTTCACTCATCATTAATAGGAAAATATTTGTATGACGAGCGAGCATGAGCTTTTGTGACTAATGGCCGGTATACATTTTGATTAGTGTTTAGTGCGAGTGGCTCGTTTAGTGTTTAGTGTTTAGCAAAAAACACGTTCGGACAGTCTCTGATTAGTGTTAAGTAATTGTTTTTTGCTAAACACTAAACGAGCTACTCGCACTAAACATTAATCAAAATGTATACCGGCCATTAGTCATGGATTTTTGTTCATATTAAGTTTATCATCAGTTGTTCAGTCGCCATATATAAGTTAAGTTTTGTGTGGTCCTTGGAGATAAATGTTTGGTGTGAAAGTAATTATTGTTTATTTATAATCTATGAAGAATTTAGTGCAGAATAGATCATATCACAGTATGTAATTTATTGGAATAACGGTCAGTTTATGAATTAAATAAAATTGAGTACGGTCAAATATTGCTAAGTTGCTTGAGTAATATTTAACCTGTCAACACATGGAAAATGAGAAAAGAATTTCTTTTGTTGTCCGGACATCGGAGGCCGCGTGTGTGGGCATTGATGAATGTAATGCTTTACTTTATTTTTTGAATTCAGTAACGAATTGATAACTCTGTTCCTTCCATTTCAAATTCAAAGTGGCTTTATTCGAATAAACTTAATAATTAAGCACTTTTGAATTGTCTATATTCTTTTCCTACCACATAAACATTATAAGACCGCCATTGCCCACCGTAGATTAAAGTTTTAATTTGTAATTGTATGTTTTGTAATGTGTATGTACAATAAAGTGTTTATATAACTATCTATCGAATATTATAGTAAATTCGTTTTTCAAATGTGATATTATTGTTTCAGGATTGACATTGCCAAAATCAACTTTTAGTGAAAGTTTTAGACCCTTGCGATCAATTCAAAATGTGTTGGAAGCATCAACCTCAAAAGGTACTTAACTTTTTATTTTAATTTAATAGATATTTTCCTTAATTTTATAAAATAATAAATGATCAGGGGACCTATTTTTGGATCGCTCGATTGGCGTCGAGCGCTCTTTTCTCTCGATTTTCGTTCGACATCCCATACATTTGAGTTGATTTTTCGAACGAAAATCAGTAGAAACGAGCGCCAGTCGATCGATTCAAAAATAGGGGCCCTGCTCATTATTTTATTTCATTAGATAAGTATCTTATTTCACTATGATAATAATAAATATATACCTACATTTGACTGTTGAATATTGAAGTTTTGAATAGTTTCCAATTTTTTTAATATAATTATGTGTAAAAAAATGTTAACCTTAAAATAATATTATTTCAGGTCCTAAAGCTTCACAAGATAAGGTTCAACCAACTATTTATGATGCTCAAATGAAGGAAAATGTTGGTAAGTTAAGAATAAATTTTTACTCTTAACAAAAATGCCTTGAAGTAATAATTTAATATCAACATCATCTGTTCGACTTTGAAATATCGTGAAGTTGACAATGACATAATGTAATTTATGAAGTTATATTTTTTTTTATTAATAAGTTTACTACAGTATGCTTTTTGAAGTACTTTTAACTTACTTACTTTCCTTTTCAGAACCAGTTCCTGAGACTACTTCCTTAAATATTGCTGCAATTCAATCAACTGGAATTACCAAAGACGTGGAAATTGTTCATATTCCTGGTAAGTCATCATTTTCGATTTGGCTTTTTGAAAGAGTGAAGTTTACAATAACATAATGTAATTTCTGATGTGATACCGGTGATACTTTTATTAATAAGTTTTTACTGCAGTATTTCTTTTGAAGTAATTTTTTATGTAATTTTCCTTTTCAGAACCAGTTCCTGCGACTAATTCTTTGAATGTTGCTGCAATTCAACCTGCTGGAATTATTATTTCTAAAGATATAGAATCAGATCAAATTCCTGGTAAGTCATATAATATTATACAATTTTTGTCACTTAGGGCGACCGCATATTGTAAGAAATTTCTGTCAGAAAAATTCTGACGGTTGGCGGAAGGTACTCGGTGCATACATTTTGTATTAAAACCAGACCAGAGACCAAGCTCAGCTTGCGTTATTTTTACATCACATCCACCACTAGCGCCACCAATCAAGAAAAAATCATTACAGTGAAATAACTATGTTTAACAAAATTCTAAAAACATTTAAAAACTAGTATTAGGTGTGATCTATTTTTGTATGCATTAATTCCTAGTTTGAAGGTATGTGTGTAGTAGTAGTTACAATCTGGATTAACGCCTTTAGCGGCCGCTTTAGGTGTTAATCCAGATTTTAACTACACGAACACATTTAAACCAGGAAAATATGCATACAAAAATCCTTACTAATATTATAAATGCGAAAGTCCGTTTGTTTGTTTGTTACGCCTTCACGTCTTAACTACTGAATCGATCATCATGAAATTTTGCATACACGTTGTCAGGGGTACAGAGAAGTACATAAGGTACCTTTCATCCCGAAAAAGTGCTGTTCCCAAGGAATAGCAAAAAACTTTCCACGCAGACGAAGTCGCGGGCGGCCGCTAGTATTATAAATGCGAAAGTCCGTTTGTTTGTTTGTTTGTTACGCCTTCACGTCTTAACTACTGAACCGATCGTCATGAAATTTTGCATACACATTGTCAGGGGTACAGAGAAGGACATAGGGTACCTTTCATCCCGAAAAAAAGTATTGTTCCCGAGGGATAGCAAAAAACTTTTCAAGCAGATGAAGTCGCGGGCGGCCGCTAGTAGTTTATAACTAAAACTAGTTTTATATTTTTCAGAACTTTACTAAACATAGTTGACAACAACATTTTGTAATGATTTTTTCTTGATCGGTGGCGCTAGTGGAGGCTCGGTGCGTCCTTAAGGCTGCATGACTGGTCACACAAACCAATTTAAAAACGATTTTACTAAGAAATTTTGAGAAAAGCCTTATAATGTACTGGAACTGCAAGCTATTTACATTGCCTCGTTAACTTCCCATTCTCGGCTGTAATGTCCTATCGTTAATGATAAATGCCTACAATGTCTATTGTTTATTAAATATGCTGTAGATTGTTTTTCATTTATGTTATTTTTAAATTGCAGAGAGCAGTATAACTGGTGTAACCAAAGTTGTGCATAGAAGAAAACGATGCACTCCTGTATCTCAAGTTGAGCAGCATTTGCGTAGGAAGCTCATACGAGTTGGAGTCAGGTTGAGCAAATGCCGCAGCAAAGTCAAGAAACAGGCACTCAAGATCAAAGCCATGCAAAATATTGTTTCACATCCAGAACTATCAAAAGCTCTTGACAATTTGCCCAGCACGGCAAAAACATTAACATTGTTGCAATTTCGAGAGCATAAAAAAGGCCTTAAAGGACGACGTTTTTCACTGAAAGAAAAACTAATGGCTTTGTCTATTTTTAAACAAAGCCCCAAAGGGTATAGATTTTTCCGAAAGATATTTATCTTGCCTTCACCGCAGACACTGGTCAAATTAATAAATATGGCAGATATCAAGCCAGGTATCAATGAAGCAACACTACAGCAGATCAAGAAGGCGGCTGAAAAAATGAAAATAGAGGATCGACTGTGCATGGTATTATTTGATGAAATGTCACTCAAATGTAGTTTAAGTTACAATGAGAGGAAAGATTATGTTACTGGGTTTGTTACCAATGGTAAAGAAACGCGCCCTGAGCAGATCATGCTCAAGTCTTTATGCTGAGAGGCTTGATAAAAAATTACAAGCAGCCAATTGCTTACACATTTTCGCAAGCTGCCACAAAGGGGCCTGAATTGGCAGCTCAATTGAAAGCCGTTATTGGCAAATTGCAAGAAGCTGGTCTGATTGTGGTTGCCACTGTATGTGATCAAGGGACTAACAATGTACAATGCATAAAGCTTTTAATGCAAGAAACACAAGCTACACTTTTAAGAAAAGGAGAAGAACAAAAAGGAAATTATTTTCTTATAAACGAGCATGAGATAATACCTTTGTATGATCCACCCCACTTAATGAAAT
This sequence comes from Agriphila tristella, assembly GCA_928269145.1. Lineage (NCBI taxonomy): Eukaryota > Metazoa > Arthropoda > Insecta > Lepidoptera > Crambidae > Agriphila > Agriphila tristella. The sequence goes on along the minus strand of OV743439.1, from coordinate 17,861,385 downwards.
GTATCAGAAATAATTTAATCACAAAAGATTTGCAATATATTAAAGACAAGAGTAAGAAAAAAGCAAAATGGTCACATGTACTTGGTTTGCACAATGAAAACCCAGGTTATCGAGGAATAAGACTTGTGCCGAAATTAACAGACTATCATTGCTTCCCAGCAAAAATCCCTAAAATGAAAGTTAAATACGCTACACAAGTTTTCAGCCAAACTGTAGCAACAAACATGGGCTACCTTGCAGGTAAGCATATGATTACTGTTCAATATTTGTATTTATTGTATAATTGCTCATAAAAAGAGACTGCGATGGAAGGTACTTACTGATAGCGTTTGACTCTCTACTCGGTGTTGTTTTATTATTGGAAGTATTAATTTTCTATTTCATGAGAAATACAATGCTCTCTACTTTTTTACTTACTCGAAGTAGGTTGTTTATACATAAATAGTTCCCAGATAGTACCATCCATCAGAGAAATACACCGTTATTTTTAAAGTATACCTAAAAATGAAAAGGGGTGTTCAGACCACGTTAATGAACAACTTTTACTATGGCGCCAACCACGACGCTAAAAAAATCAGCTGTTCCATAGAAAAGTACATCATCGACTCGACTATGATGTATGTAACAGCTGTTTTTTTTTCACGATTTCGTGGTTGGCCCCATGGTAAAACACCCCTTTTCATTTTTAGATATACTTTAAAAATAACGGTGTACTTATAGAAGTTTGCCAAAATGTTCAAAATCCACACTGTCAAAATTATGAGAACATAATTATTTTTTGATTAGTTACCACAGTATTATTCCATCTTTATCATTAAGGCGCTTTCCTGACCGAAAGTGGCGCCGCGGTGAATTTTATTTAATATTATAATTCTAATACACAATTTTAATAAAACTTCTCGTGGAATTTTAGGGCCCATAATCTAGTAATTTTAGACGGTATCATTACATTCCCTCGTAGTCACTGCTAGAATTACATAGCAAAACTGCTAAAAGTAGCCGTTTTTGACACATTTGCTTTCTACTTCTACGAATGACTGCGAGGGAATGTAGTGATACCATCTAAAAATACTAGATCATTTAGCCCTAAAAATTCCACTTAAAATCTTTTTCTGTTAACAACTTATTAAATAAAAACCTCTAAGGGCGCCACTTTCGGCCAGGAAATCGCCTTAAGGCGCCGTACTACCCACTACTAGCGCCGCCAATACATTTATTTTTATTACTCGTAAACTAAGTCAAAATTTAAAAAAGTTAAGATCATGCCCTGCTAAATTGTCTCTAATATTTTTCGAATAACTCTGCAACAGTTTTAATTCTTTCTGTAAGTTTTAAAATCCATTTTAGCTCAAAGTGGCCACTTTTGACTTGAATGGATTTTAAAACCTACATAAAGAATGAAAACTGTTGAAGAGTTTTTCAAATAATATTATAGACCATTTAGGAGGGCATGATATTAGCTTTTTTTAATATTTATCTGGCTTAAAGGTATTAAAAATAAATGTATTGGCGGCGCTAGCAGTAGGTACTACGGCGCTTTAAGCATTTAATGCTATTCACTATTTGACATAAAGCTTGTAAGAAAGAAAATAAAAATAATAAGTCCTTCTTCGAGTCATGGATTTCAAAGCTTAACCACGCTTAACTGTAACTGTTTCTAACAATCATGTTTTATTTATTACAGATAAAGGAATTCTATCACCGGAATGCAAGGAAACGGCCGACATATTGTTATTTTTCGACCGACTCTTCGACTCCGTCAATGGGAGCTTCGGGAAAAGAAAAAAACATGGAAAGCCACTCCTAGGACCAGCAACTCCTACATCAGTACACCATGAAGTATGGAAAGACTCAAAAATAATGTTAAAGAAAATGAAATTCATTAATTCTCAATCTTTAAAGGACGAAAATGTTCCTACTATTAATAACTGGGTATGGACAATAGAGGGCATAGAGTTATTGATAAAAAAACTGAATATCAAATATGGGATAAATTCTATTTGGTTGCGGCATCTGAATCAGGACCCAATCGAAAACTTTTTTGGGTCCATTAGAAGCCATGGGTGTCGCAATGTGAACCCATCTCCCGAAAAATTTGAGTCTGCGTACGCTACATTATTGGTGAATAGCCTCTCTAGTGTCCATGCTCCAGGCGCAAATTGTGAAACTGACAATTGTTATGCGCTTAGTAACATAATCATCGTGGACAGGGACTGCAAAGAGAAACCTTTATGTGAGTTAAACAATATACCAGATGTAACAATCACACCCCTTGAAGACAAAAATGACCCACGAAAAATGGGTGCTTTACAGTATGTGAGCCGATATTTTGTAAAAAATGCTAAGAAAAAAGTCTTCAAGGGGTGTAGTCAATGCAAAAAAGATATGTTGAGTACAAAAGAATTAGAATATATAAAATATAGAGAATATTGTAATAAAAAATGGCTTTGCAGTCCAAGTCACGCTCTCTTGTGCTGTATATCAAGTCTGCAAGATATCAATTATACAATTTTAAAAGAAAATATTGAAAAAAAAAATCTAAGTGAGTTAATTAAAACGATAGTATTAATATATGTAGAATTTGATTTTATCAAATGTGAAAAACATAAAGAATTGTTAATAAATTATTTAATAATGATATCTTGCAGATTTTTCATATTTAATTATTGCAAAGATCTAAATAAAATATTAAACAATAAAAGAGAGTGTGACGATGACACCGATGTTTTTAAAGCAAAAGCAAAAAAATATTATCAAAAATGTTTTAAAAGAAAAAATAAATAATGTATATATTTATTTAATTTACATCGTGTTTTATTTCTATCCAGTAACTACCTTGGTAGATTTTTTAAGGGACCGATTTTTCATACCTTTGTTAAGGCTTAATCAGAGAATAGATTTGATGTTTTGAAACTCAGATTTATTCCCTGATTAATTCTTAACAAAGGCATGAAAAATCGTCAAGGAAAAATAAACTAGTTTCCCAGCTAGCTCGAGCATCACATGGTGATATTAGTTCCAAAACTCGCGTAGAGATGGCGGTACTGGGTAGTTTCCTATTTTACCGCCTGAGTTAAGTCTCTATTCCCTATATAAAAAAGTACTCTGTGGTAGTGACAATGACAACCAACGGGGTTGTTGACTTGTTGATTGGATTTCCTATTTTTCGGAATTTTATTTTAGTATAATTATCTTTACCAAGGGTCTCAAAAGATGAGAAAATAGTGAGATCCTTGAAAATGTCCTGTGAAGTAGAACAAATTGGTGACTGTGGAGACACATCAACATTAGGAAGAGCTCTTTTTATAACGGACAAAGAAGGTACCTACCTACCTATTTATTTTGATTAAGATTTAATGATCATCGTAATTTTATATTTTGCCCGGTTAATGTTTTGATATCTTCATACTAATACTTTCAGACTCTAACTGGCTTGCACAATGTTCAGTTTCGTTATCGCCTTGCGGTAACTTGCTAGCTGTAGGATATAAGAGTCGACTTTGCTTACTCACGAGTCAATGGATCAGTGCCACTGACAGTAACACTTATTTAATTTCATGGAATGGTACATTGCCCTCGGATATATCAGTTGTCTTAGTGTTACCAATATGCCCATCACAACAATCATCACAGGTAAGCTTATTGCATTAGTAACAGTTATTGTTAAATTGTCAAAATGTTAATGCAATTAAAATGTTCTGTGAGCAGGGTTGCCACCCGTCCCGATTTTACCTGGCCGGACCCGATTTCGATAATATTGACCCGTGTACCGACGACCCATCAGTTTTGTCCTGATTTTTGATGTAACACGTGGTCAAAATCAAAATGTTGATAAAAATGGGTCCAAATGTTTAAAAGATTAAAGGATAACAAGTTAAATGCCTTATTTTGCGTTGTATCCCTTCAAATGCTTATGTTGAGCGAGTATTTTCCCATATGACACTTAAATTATCTAATGTCAGAAATCGTTGTTCTGTAGATTAACTGAAAGAAGAATTGCAAAAGACATGCATTGTTCGGAATTCGTAAGTTAATACAAAAATGACACGGAATAAATGAGAGAGGCCAGTAGTAATAAAAAATATGCATGGAAAATAGTCAAAATAAAAATAAAACATTAAATCAAAAGTCGCTTTTTTGTCTTCAGCTAGGTAGTTTTCATTTTTATTTACCTCTGACTTTGCTGACCCGCCTGTTTGCTTCCATTGATTTTGATTATTTTATTTACAAACATCCACATACATTTAACATGTCCTGCATTTATCAGTTACCAGTCTCTACAGTAGTTTTACTGACCTTTATGTTCCTAAAGGTGGCAACCCTGTCTGTGAGTGAATCTACTAAGTAATTACTTCTCGTTGAGTTGTGTGTTGTGTGTTTATCCTTACCTACTTTATTATTTGGTAAATAATCTTCACCAAACTCTATTAAAAAAATGCAATAAATAACATTTATTTATTTATTTATTTATATTTCAATCTTACACAGCTATCATTACAGGATAATCCCAATTCGACATTGTGGGCAACTTATTTTTATATTATAATTCCTACTTACTATTACTTATAATAACTTACATAACTAACAATATATAAAACTACTCTTGCGAGATCACCCAAATTGCTTGAGAAAATATCAATTCTCTCATGTACTTCATTTACTAGAATTATTGTTCGGACTAGAGGCGATTTCGCCAGTAGATTGGTTCTAGCCACGGGCACGGCCAGCAGTGGCGGGCGGCGCCGCCTGCACACGTACTGGTCTGGCGCGCTCAGCTGCAGCCGACGCAGCACTCCCGGGTTGTGCGTCATCCCGCGCAGTAACTTCACCACATATCCGGCTAATGTAAACTCTCGCCGCACTCTGAGCTCGTTGTAACCTACCATACCTAGTACGAACAGTGTGGGGTACATTAATGGGTATAATGGATACACCCCGTACAGCTTGAAGTATAGATGCCTCGTGAATTTGTTTTGGACCCATTCCAACATCACCCTATACTTCTCTTCGTGTGGAGCCCATATTACTGCCCCGTATTCCATATGACTCCTGACTAAACATATTTTTAAATAGCGATTTAAGTTTAAAAGACATGATTATTATCAAAAGCTGTTTACTAAATACTAAATAGGACACAAGTAAGGATAAACAGACTATGAGCTTTTAAAACTTTATTTATATAGGTACCTATATTTGACTTAAGAAGCTAACATAACAATACTTTCAGAATGGTCCTGATTGGTTTTGCATAATAGTGGGTTTTAAAAATGGCAATGTTGCATTTTATACTGACACAGGGCATTTACTTTTATGTGATAAACTGGATGAAAAACCTGTTGCAAAAATCACTTGTCACACTGGAACATATGGCACTCTACCGGATGACATACACATCTTGTATCCAACATGTCAATGTATAATTTCTGGACCAAATTTGTTCCAAACATTAAGAAATGCTAAGTCACAATTGGCCAAAGGTAATATGAGTTTATTATGTTTTAGTAGAATTATGATCAAACTCTTCATTTTAATAAAATAATGTTATAATAATTTCCAAAGCATTTATGTATAGACAACAGCAAATCAGGTTACCCAAAAATGTATTCCTCTAATTGATTTGATATTAAAGCTTAAAATTATTTTAAGTTAGATTGAGGAAATAGACCCGTTTTCCCCCCGAAGGGTAGAAAACGGATATTTAGGTTTCAGCCGTAGCTTGAACCACTTGAGATTACGCTTCAATGAAATCGTCACTCACACACTTGCAAACTGTTCTACCGTGTATCTGTGGTCTGTTGCTATCTCTTTCTAACATGACGCAGCGCTCGGTGGGGCGGCGCTAGCGCCGCGTTCTTCAGTACCTGAAATTTAGCCGGCAAGGAACTTAAAGGCGTGGTTCAAGCTACGGCTGAAACCTAAATATCCGTTTTCTACCCTTCGGGGGGAAAACGGGTCTATTTAGGTGTTCGAGCCTTCGCTTGAACCACTTGAGATGTGTTTCTATTCTGCCGGCGCTGCTAATGCGTACTGTGATTATTATTAAGTGTTTGAAATGAGTAATAAAACATATTTAACTTCTTATTAAATTCTTTTAATGATTTGGATTAAATAATATAAATTCTTACAATCACATATAAATTCCTAATTATATAAATGACAAATGCCTTACTTGTTGATTATAATCAGATGAGATCACTAAATCATCATTACTGATATAAGACACATTAAAAAAAAAAAAATATCACTCAACCTGTTAGCAGTGGGTTACAATAGTTATTTAGACTGCTTGTGGGTACCTATTTCTTTAAAATAGTGGTTAAAGAAAATATTTCTTTGTTTCCTCTCTTTAGAATCTCTTCAATATCGTATGTGTTAGATGTCCAGTTCTCGGATGCTACAGCCCCTTTAAAGCTGCCTGCTGAAGCGGATATACCCGCTTCACGAAATAAAGTTCGAATCCATCCTGCAATCACGGAACGGGATGCGCTCTTTACTGTGCCTCTTGTTGATGTGAACAAATTTTTTAGATTCTCCCCCTTTCGTCTCTCATGAGACAGCCTTATGGATTTTCTGATCCACGATAAGAGATCAAGTCCAACCTCATCTGGGTTCTCTCTAAGGACCCATGCTCATTGTCTATATTTTTCAGAGTCCGTTTTAGAGCCGAACTGTGACCATAAAATTATTTCATTTTTGTCGTTGTCTGTGACCGATTCTTTCCGTCCCGAGGCTAGCAGGAGGAGGACGGCAGTATGTCTAAAAATGTGTAATAAGCTGTTGTCATTCATATTGTAGGACTTAAGGAACTCAAGGAGGTCCTTTATTTTCAAAGGCAATGGTTTTTTTTTTTCACTGGAAGGTTCTTCGAGAAAATGGCTTTTAGGACTTGTTTTACTAGTATATGGGAGCTTAGAGCTGCAAACTTTCTAGGATTTGATACTGTTGTAATTACTGATTTGTGTAAGGCTATGGTACTGCGGGCCAGTTTAATGTATTTATGCAGGTAGGTGACACAGATATTGCGCTACATCTCAAGACCATGGGATTGGGAACATTGATGGAGCAGGATCATTTCTGCCATGGGAGCCAAATGGGTGTGTAGGTTTTGATGATGGATTTCCTCCAGGACGCCTCTAAAAGGCTTACATCTGCTTCTGACCAGCTTCTTAGATATCTATTCCAGCCTGTACCTTCCAAACCAGTAAATTTAACTTTTCCATATTCTGTGGCGGACGATTCGTTCGGAGGTCAACAGGGTTCATTCTCAGGTCCGGAGTTGGGACTGGAGGGCATGCAGCAATTCGCCTGAGATAGGGCTCCCAGAACGCTCTGTTCCAACTCGGGGCTACGATCAAGTAAATTCCTTGGGAGGTTTTGAGGTGGCGAATCACCCGAGGAATCATTGAGGGTTAATATGATGTTCGGGATCTTCTATGACAGTATGTGTTGACGTTGTCAAAGTGCTGTTCCTGGTAGAATTTTCTCCTTGAGGGCATCGAGAGTCCGAAGAGATGCTTTGACGACTGGTTAGTTGGTTATTGCTATTAATGTCATGAACTACATCCATGAACGCGAAGTAAAACTTGCCTGAGCCGAATGTTGAGGTGAGCATAACAAGGCTCAACCAAGACACCAGCATAGAATCTTTGATCTAGCACTTCGGTACTTTCTCTCTGATAGAACACTAGTTTTAGGACCGAAAGGCTGTTTAACAAGGCTAAATCGACCGGTAAATGGGATCGGTATCGGTATGCAAAAGCTTAGACAGACTACAATAAGGAAATACGAAAGACAAGGCAACTTATGAAAGTTGCCTTGTCTTTCGCTTTCTCCATGAGGAGAAAGTCCTGTGAGGGAATCATTGGTGCCCCCCAAGGAGCTAGAATCCACAAAGTCCTGGCCAAATCGCCTTCGAATCAACTGGGACTGTTAAAGAAACCAGATGGGACTTTCAATGAAAACAGCGGAAGAAACCATAGATTTTCACTTTCTTGGATAAGTGCCAGACGCCAATGGAATGAATCAAAGCTGCCTCACTAGGCCTAACAATGAGGACTGGAGAAGAGCAGCAAGGAACTTGATTGATTGATTCGTTCAAGCCGTTCAAATCAGCTAGGGAATATGATGATATCTTTCCTGCTCTCTTACAGCAAGGAAAGGAGACCCTCATCCCTATTTTGGTAAAGATCTTCAAAGCAAGCTATGCCTGGGGATATAAACCAAGCGAATGGACTTCAGTAAAAGTCCGTTTTGTTCCAAAGAAGGACTTTTCACAACTAAAATCCTTCAGACCCTTAACCTTACCTCATTCCTACTCAAGAGTGTAGAAAAGGTTATTGGTGTATATATAAGGGACGAGCCACTGCGCGAGCGTCCCTACATACAAAGCAACACGCTTATCGTAAAGAAAAGTCCACAGAAACTGCTCTGCTTGAACTAACAGACAGGATCGAAAGGGCCCTAGAAAATAAACAGATAGCCTTTAAGCGTTTTCCTTGTCAGCAGGTGCCTTTGATAACGTCACTATCGAAACCCTTTCTAGGGGAATGCATGACAAAAACATAGACAGCACAACCATCCGCTGGATTGATAGCATGCTTCTTCACAGAAATGTAAACATAGAGAGGTTTCAAGATAACTAACGGATGCCCACAGAGGGGCGTACTATCGCCCCTATTGTGGTCACTTGTTGTCGATCAATTATTGATTGAAGCCTCTAAAAAGACCTAGATATACAGGGCTATGCTGACGATGTGGTAGCCTGCGTGATAGGCCCCTGTCAGAACCCTGTATCATCCATACTTCAAAGGTCTCTCAATGTCATCAAATAAGTGGTGCACTGAGAACAGCTTGTCGCTAAAACCGAACAAATCAATAATAGTTCCTTTTACATAAGTTGGACAAACTTAAAACGCCCACTATAAAGGGGATTCCCATCCCATAACATTTTCTACGGAAGCTAAATACCTGGGCGTTTAATAACCCAAAAGCTGACGTGGAATACACACATAAATAATGTGATCCAAAAGGCTATAATTGACTTAGGAATTTGCTGTCGTTTAGCGGGCTTAAGATGGGGCCTAAACCCCAAGATTGCTATGTGGATGCATACCGCCATATTTAGGTCGATGATAACATATGCCTGTGTAGTATGATGGAAAAAAACAACCCAAACGACAGTTATAAACAAGCTAACCAGTTTGCAAAGGTTAGCGTGCCTTATGGCAACGGGGGCCATGCCTACAACACCAGGAGCAGCAGTCAATGCCCTGCCAGCTAGACCTTTTGCAATGACATCTGATGTCATGCTTCCACTCTGTAACTTCATTAGAAATTACTCGGTGGAACTAGCTAACCTAGCAAAGAGATGTGGTCTGATGACCAAGCTCCTGTAAGGCTGGAAGCCTAGTTTGGTTCACAGAAGGCTCCAAAATGGGTCCTGATCTTCGATCATCTATACCTGAGGATGTAGCACGTCATACAATAACAAAGCTGAAATGTGCCACATGCCGTTTGACAAATCACGCGACACTAAATGTCAAGTTGTATGACAAGTCTTGGGGGACTTTCATAGTGGGCTGCGTTTTGGGGGAGTTAAAAGTGTCCCACAAATGCCATTGTCATGCAATATCGACAGGTATAGATGATCGAAGGTCCTGATGTAAGATGTGGTGTACAAGGTGTGAGACCAAGAGTCAAACTTAGTGTTAATCTTGGTAAGTACGCCACAATATTCCAGGCAGAGGTCTATGCCGTTACAGAATGTGCAGAAACCAACCGTCAACGAAACTACACAAATCAGACCATCTATCTATATCTTTTCAAATAGCCAACTACCTATATCTTTTCAAATAGCCAAGCAGCACTTAACGCCGTAAACTCGAACGTAATACGATCGACACTGGTGAAAGACTGCGTAGACAAACTGAATGAACAAAAGAATAAAGTTATTCTGAAATGGGTACCAGGTCATTTTGGTAATGAAAAAGCCGACGAGCTTGCTAGAACTGGAGCGCGAGGCCAACAGATCGGCCCAGAACCTTTCTGCGGCATCTCAAAAAAAACCAGGCTATGCAACTCCTTAAAGACAATCTCTTGGACGAGACGAGAAAATTCTGGTTAACACAGCCAGGATTGAGACACGCCAAATCCTTAATGGAAGGTTACTCGCAAAGACGGTCGAATGAGCTTATACAAATCAGTAGATCGAACGTCAGCGCGACTATTAGAGCCTTAACTGGACACTGCAAACTAAACAGATACCTATTTCATATGAAATTGTGTGATACTGACGTCTGCAGATATTACAATGAGGAGCAGACAACGCCCAAGCACCTCTTATGTGATTGTGGATTCCTAATCCGCAACCGTAGTATCCGCTTGGGGCGACACGTAATCGACTCGGAGGAAATAAAAACTCTTAAATAAAACCAGGAAGATACACAAGACTTCCTTAAAGAGTTACTATAATTAGGTGGCGAGTCACAATAGATCTTTTAGGTCGCAGTGACTACAGCTTTATCTGAGCTGCAGAGCCCCTAACATTCAAATAATAATAATAGGATTATAATTTTGGGGAGATTTCTTCGCCAAAGAGCTCTTCATATGAGTATTCGTAGGCCTCCCCTGTTCGCCAATCCGAGGGAAAGAATTCGTCGATTGCTCTTGTGATGATGGTATGAGCTTCCTCTTTCCCCGGTGGACAGGGACGAGATGCTAAATCTCCAAGAGTTGATAGTTTTGGTATGATCGAAATAAAGAAAAGAAAGGAATATTGCTTATTTGTAGGAGTTGCGTTGTCGCAACGGTTGAAATGACGCGTCGCATCAAATGATACGACGCGCCGCATCAGACGATACAACGTGTCGCATCAGACGTTACGACGTGTCGCATCAGACGATACGACGTGTCGCATCAGACGATACGACGTGTCGCATCAGACGATACGACGTGTCGCATCAGACGATACGACGTGTCGCATCAGACGATACGACGTGTCGCATCAGACGATCGACGTGTCGAGTCAGAAGGCGTGGTTCGATATTCAAAAGCGTACTGGAGGACGCGGCGCTAGCGCCGCCCCACCGAGCGCTGCGTCATGTTAGAAAGAGATAGCAACAGACCACAGATACACGGTAGAACAGTTTGCAAGTGTGTGAGTGACGATTTCATTGAAGCGTAATCTCAAGTGGTTCAAGCGAAGGCTCGAACACCTAAATTGAACATATGGTAAACCTAGGTGCCGCTGTGTACAAAGTCAGAAATCTTGACATGAATTCAAACCTAGTTTCAAAGTATTAAAGATTAATTTGGCCTGTCATTAAAGCTTCGTACAATCTGGCGCAAATTCGCTCGCGTCGCAATTGCTAGAGAATTGCTATGGCAATGGCTTTGGCTATTGCTTTGAGAGTGATCAAAATCTGTCAAAATGCCCCATCGCGCGAGCGAATTCGCGTCAGTTTGTACGAAGCTTAATGGTTTCGGTAGGTTGACTTCATAAAGTTAATATACCTAAAATAGGTATAGTAACTTTATGGTTGACTTAGACCACCACACCAGTGTTGCTAAATAATATAAAAAATATTACCTATATACTTAAAGCTTTGTCCAGACTTGTATCATTTAGGCGTATCAGAGGGCCTAGCCAAAGTAACATTGGCAAATCTTCGTTATAGCTTCGCTTTCGAAACATGTATGGAATTGAAGTATGGAATAAGGTTTCGTTAACTATCGAATTTTAAAACGTCAAATCCATACATGTTTTGAAGCGAAGCGATAGCGAAAATTTGCAAATGTTACTTTGGCTAGTGGGTCTGATCACCGTATCTTTACCATACATCGCTAGTTTGGTTGGGCGTGCGTTGATATTACTTCAACGCACGCCCAACCAAACTAGCGATGGACAAGGACTAATATGTTTAAGCGTATTACAAAAGTGTGAAGTTAACTGCACTTGACTGTATTTACGTAATAATTATTGTTCCAATCTTTTGTCCAAAATTATCTCTGAAAATATTACGTTTTAGACCCTTATCATGGACGAAATGCCCTTGTGTACCATACATTTTTTTGTTCATCTATATGTCAGCATTCAAAATTCATAAGTTTTATAGAGCATTGTATTAAAAAAAAACAAAATGGTGGACGTAGACTTTCCCAAAAAATTTTAGAACCCTGTTCCTCTTCAAATAACAACAAACAACTAGTATACCGCCCATAGGAGTTGATAACGTTATTTTTAAATGTAACGTTATTTCTTACTTTTTTACCGTTACTTTTAACATTAACATTGTCAATAAATAATTTTACTTTAGATAACTTTACATTGAAATTAACGTTATTTCAGTAAATAACGTTAATTTTAATGTTATTTCTTACTTTTTGTTACCGTTACTTTAAAATTAACGTTATTCCAATTAATAACCGGTAAAGTTACCATTAAAATCTATATTTAATGGTAATTTTACCGGTACAATAATTTGAACATTATTTTTACCGGTAAATTTACCGATAAAATGTTATAACGGTATTTTTAACGTTATTTTTTGTATAGTTATTTTTTTTAACGGTATTTCAATCCCTGACCGCCCGGCACATAACTTGGCAAGACAAAGATGGGACAGAAGATGCGCGGAGTTTAGTGTTTGTGGCTACTGCGCATCTTTTGTCTCAACTTTTTCTTGCCAAGTTATATGCCGGCATCAATATATACCTACTATATTTATTTTCCACAATAATCTAGTTTATAATATATAGGATAATTTATTACATTACTTACATCTTTTAGTTCAAGCTGGCATTCAAGATGAGTACAATGTTGATAGCCGCAATATCAATATACGAAGATGGTGTTTTTCTGATCAAGAAGTGATTCATGATGCTTCAGTTGTGGGTTTAGAACTGAAGAACTCATATGATCATTTGCTAGCTGCATCAACATACGGCGGATATGACACATGGTTAGATATGCAACTTTTTACAGATATGCCATGCCACAACATGTAGGTACTGTCAAACAGTTTGATTCCCAGGCCACTATAGATACTCAGAACCTTAACATAGTAAGTAGTAAGTCAGTTTATTTATCTATAGAAGAGATTATTGAATGACGTAAGTTAAAGCGACAAGGTTCTATAGCATTTATTGACTTACTAAGTTGCCTCAACCAGGGAATCTGGCAAAGATCCCTCAAGACCAGAGAGTGCATAATGGGGGAGAAGTAGGAAGGGTCCAGTACTTAGATTCGAATGACGCTGTAGCGACACACGTGGCGAAAAAATTTCAGCGTGGTACGCTGGAGCGAAAATTTATTGGAGCGAAACCCACACGGTCGAATGACACGACAGTGACAAACTTTGTGGCGAAATAATAATTATATGCTACTTAGTTTGAAACTCGAATCAAAAGGCTGACTATAAAACACTAAGTTCAAGTCTAATTTTTATGTCAGAGGCCGTATTACAAGCTCTTAAATCCTGCCAGGTTTATAAGTTGCTGTAGTGACATCTCTTTCTCGTCTTATAGCAAATAAAAGAGACAGATTGATAGCCAGTCAGAAAACTGCCTGGAAATAAGAGGTCATAATACGGCCCCAGGGCATTAAGCGGGACAGGCGCGTGGGTCGATATAGATTGCTGGTTTTCTTACGGACAGATGCTTGCAGTACATAAGTAAGCTTTAATCTATGTCGACCCGCGTGCGTGTCAGATCATTTTACCGCCGACTATACATGCAGAAGTTGTATTATTAATAATTATTATGTAGCAGTTAGAATATTTAGCAGGTTTAGGGTTATATCACACCTATCAATCTGCCAATGGATCGTGTCCGGGTCGCACATCACCTCGTCTTCAACTTGTGCACATAATCACCGCAGCAGATCAGCATGTCTGTGTCTGGCATAATATTTGAAAACTTCACTCATGTATACCCCAATTTGATTACTAAACCAAAGAAATCTTAAAATAGGAATTCTTTGGTTACCCTTGTTTTACTGCATGTCTTGTTTAGCTCATTATCCTTCTTATTTTATTACATGAACCAGTGCAAGGGTACGCCACAACCACCTACAGGCACTTTAAATTATTTTCCTATTTTCAGGTATAGATCAGTACCTCCAGTTAATTCTCTTATACTCGGAACAGGCGTTAAACCATACATAGGATTCCATTATGCACTAGAAGGAGGTACAACCCCTCCCCTTCAAGATGTAGCAAGAGCGGTTGCTAACAAAATCAAGTTGGCTCTACCGTAAGATACTAAAGCAAATCTACGATATTACACTCGCCGCTGTTGCTGTATTTCATTCAATTTATTTTGATTGTAGAGGCTGGCTAGGCGGGGGGAGCTCTGAAAGTACTACTACAAATACGGAGCCGCTCATTCGAGCAGAATCTCTGTCTCTGCGTAATGGGTTAGCTGACTCTCAGAGACAGGGAGCATCAGTGGTTGTTTCACCTGATCGACGTTTGGCTGCTTTCACCGACAATTTAGGACGCGTTGCAGTTTTAGATATCAAAAAAGGCCATTTGATTAGAATGTTTAAAGGATATAGAGATGCACAATGCGCATTTCTTCAGGTACATTAAAGAATAATTTAAAAGTGTTGTTATTAAATTCCAAAATTAATAAAACTAATCTGCCCTTTAAATATTTCAGATTTTCGATGTGGATAAAAAAGTACCCCAGATGGATGTCGTGAAAGATATTAAAAGAGCCATATTTTTAATAATATATAATCCAAAAAAAGGCCTCATAGATATCAGATTAATGCAAAGAGGTAATCGGGTCGCTGTATTCACAGCTACTAAAAATGGAAAGCTCATTTACAATACCTGCGGGTTAGTGGGAGCTGAAAAAAACTACACCCACAAAAAACTTAATTTACCTGAGTTTCAGTGTGTATTGATTGATCCTGATGGAAAACTGAAAAAAATTAACATTCCCTTCTTTTATGCTTTGGAAGGCGAACATTCAGAACGATCAAAAGACCTACATACCCTACGAGATTTACGTGACTATATAAAGAAAACACCTAAAGAAACAGAGGGCTATGATGAAGAAATTATCAAGAAAGCTGCTGAAATAAGAACGTTAGATCTAAAAAAACATTGTTTAGAAATGTTAATAAAAAAGTATGAAATACCTATTGATGTTATAATGTCCTGCTTGTCAATATTTTGGCACAGTATTGAAAATGTTCATGACGACGCACAAGTGCAAGAAATGAAATACTATTTTGCGAACTTAGGATTTTTGACACTTTTTTTCCAGAATATAAATAATGAAAACACTGATGACATGCAAACGCTATGTGGTAAAATACACGAAGAAAAGAAATGTGAAGAAAATCATATGAAACACTTGACTGAAAAGGCCCAAGAAGAACCTTTAAGTTTTAATCTCATAGAAGATGATGGTTGTATTTTAGAAAGGCTGCTACTTTTGGTCCAGGAAAGTAACTACAAAGAACAACCACAGTCGAAAGTTACATTTGCTGATAACCGACAAGGCTCTTACAAAGAATTTGTGTCTTGTTTTATTTTAGATGGATCTTCTAAATATATTTCACTTAAACATGATATACCCACAGAAAAATTGAAGAGCCTGGCTTCAGATACCTTTGAATCCATATTCAAAATGAAAGACAAGACATTGATTGGCGATTTTGTTAAAGCCAGTAACATCGATCCGAAAGACATGATGAAGCTTATAATAATTCATTTGATGGATATGCCCTTAGAAAAAATGACTATAGACGTGATTGAAAAAATTATAGAAATATTATTCTTTTTGTGTTGCGTTGACGAAGAAGCCACAAACATTTCATATAATGAAGTATCACTTTGGTGGCAAAATATCCGCGATCTACTGGTTGATATGTCGTGTCCGTTGCGAAGTTTGATCGTTGCAATGGCTTGTAAGGCCGTGGGAGGAATATTCGAGAGCAAATATAACGAAAAGGAGGATGAAGAGGCGTGGGAATCTGTTACAGCCGAAAACGCCAAATGGGGATTACTTATAGGAAAATTAGAGGATATATCGATATTGAGTGTTATTCTAATGTTTAAGGACGAGTTCAAAGGGAAGGAAATGCCTAAATTGCAATTTAATGATATCAATATTAATCTCAGATTTATCTATACAAGAGGTAAAGGTTCAGTCACAGAATTAATAGCAAAATGGCTGTGTAGTATGGGAGTGCCACCGGAAGCTATAGTTGCAAATGAATTAATGGAGATACAGGCTTCTAAACATTTTGATTCCCCCGATAACGTCGACGATGACAGTACGGACTTCGTGCTATTAGAGAACTATCGTTACTTAGTCGACGATAATCCAAAAATATTTAAATGGATTTCTTTATTACGTCGACAGTTCCCATTAAGTACAACTGCTGATTATTTAGTGGCCAACATGTGTTGGGAATATGCTATTGCCTGGCAAAAAAACATACAGAACACTGATGAATTCCAATCAGTGGTTTATTGTCTGAGTAATATATCGCATTTGCATTTAAGATTGGGTTTATTTTCTATTATTTGGTCTACATATATTAAACATATGTTTGAATCAGTATGTCGATTGGTAAATAAAGTAGGACGGTTACCAAAAGATCCACTATGCATTCAAGATGTTGGATTAAATAATGCTAATATGACATGCTTTTTACAAATTGTTACTGACTTTCTGAGTATTTTTTTGAAATGTTCATCCATGTCCAATAATGAAGAAAAGAAGGAAGTCAAATATGAGAAGATTTGGGAAGAAAGTATGCCCTCTCTAGTGGAAGTAGCGCAGGATGTTCAAAACGTAAAATGTGATATACTTAACCTGAACTATCAAGTTGCGTGTACGATCTATTATATGTGCCACTTTAATATAAAGTGCTCTAAGCCACTTGACACATTATATGACGTTGACTACCAATACATACTCGAAGCACTTGCAGGCAATACTGTTCACAGGGAAATAAGTTTAAAAGGTTCTGAAAAAATAAGGAATCCCAGAATGAAATTTATCACCAAACTAATTCGTGCCGCTATTGAGACCATAACGCAAATTGACACTGAAAGTCCTTTAAAGAATTATAATAATGAAGAATGTAGTGTTTGGATGGAGAAAATATTAATATTAGCAGAACTTTGGAATATGGAAGTTGATTTTGTGAAGAGGCAGCAGGTTAGTGAAGTGCGATGCAAATATCTTTAGCAGACCTTATTAAAGTAGTAGGTTCTTATTTACTAGGGCGTGTTCAGATATATCTCACAGTAAGGTACTGTACCTGCCAAGGCGTATCGCCAGTAGTCGTTTTTGTATTGATTCACACTGCGTACAGTATGTCCGACGACGCCACGTAGTGTACTGAAGTTGTATTAACAGTGAGTGTGTTAGCAAGTACGCCGTCTAAGTATTTACTTTGATTACGATATCTATTTGATTCTAGACTTCCGCCCACGGCTACGCTTACATGGATTTCGGCTATATCGGGCTCCCTAGGAACCATGTCCAATTTTTGGATAAAAGTAACGTACTTATATGTTCTACCACATAAAAAACGGCATCAAAATCCGTTGCGTACTTTTAAAGATCTAAGCATAGTTCCAAATAAGTAAATAAATATAAATAAATATTTGACAACATCACATACATTGCTCCAATCCCAAAGTAAGTAGCTATAGCACTTGTGTTATGGAAATCAGAAACAACGGTGGTATGACACACACCCAGACCTGAGACAGTATTGAAAAGTTCATTTTCTACATTGACCCAGCCGGGGATCGAACCCGGGACCTCAAGAGATGGTGACGCCTTGAAGACCGGCGTGCGAACCACTCGACCACGGAAGTCTATGAATAGTTCCGTTTTTAGCGGCGGCATCCTGCGGGCAGATGTACAAATTTGCAGCTGACCGTGCGGTGCCTGCTGCTAGATTGCGAGCTCGCCCACATACGAGCGGTGGTGAAGTGGGCGGGGCTTGCGGTTGCGGATTACCGCGCTCCGACCGCCTCGATACCGCGTCAGTTTGAATCATTCCAAGGGTGACCATAGTATACACCGTCATTTTGTAGTCGTTTTAATTAACTAATTAGCTCACTGACCAGCAGCCGACTAAATGATTCATATAGCTCAGACAGCGCATAACAGTCGGTGGCTCACTAAAAATAATAAAGTCAACGATTTTTTATAAAACTGCGTTTTACGAAGGCATGCTCTGACGTATAGGCCTAAAAGCAGATTGTTACAAATCAAAACATAAATGAGCGCGTTCCAAAACCGTCTTTTAGGCGTCGCTTGAGCGCGTTGGATCGGAATATCTATCCAAGCGCGCGTAATAGCACGCATAATCTACGGTTTCCTTACCTTATATGAGACGCGCCCCCTTTTTACAAAAAAAACCACGCCTCCATCTACCTAGACAATTTAAGGAAAATCGGTTACGGTTCGAGACGCCCGAACGAACCGATCGCTCCGTAGGGTTATTCACGATTGTCGGAAATCTAGTCGAAAGCATTCGATTCGAATCCGTATCCTCCGATATTACAAAAATATAGCTATTTAAAAATACATTCGACTGGCCTTCGATTCACTTTTTGACGGGAAAGCGCAATGCATTTACAAAGTTTGAAAGCATAAGGTAGTAAATAAGATCGAAGACTATAGACTTTGCGATTCGATTCGGAAAGTTGGTTTCCGACAATCGTGAATAACCCCCCCGGTTAAGCTAGGGTTTCCTCGGATAGCGGTGCCGTCATATTACGGCCTTAATATAGTGGCGTTGAATGTTGTCTATGAAAACAAAATGGCGATAACGTCAGAAACCGCGCCGTATTGTTTACATAGAAAACGTTCTACGCCGCTAAATTACGGCCGTAATATGACGGCACCGTCATCCTAGGAAACCCTTAGTGCGTTGAATAGGCGCTTTCAGTAGGTGTACCAATACCATACCTACTTATAGACGATGTATCTTGGTTATTAAGGTCCTTTACTACAAAGGTCGAACGCGCCCTCCTTGGAAAGTCTGCGCCCTTTCTGGAGGGCGCGCCGCCCCCCACTCTGAAAACCCTTAGCAGTTAGTTGACTAAAATCATGTTTTTAGATCATTGCTTTGTACCACTTGGGATATGACACGTTAACGGAAACCGAATTGGGCTACGTCCAGGAGCCAGAGCTGGTACTGCCTCCGCTGCTGGCCATCAGTATCCAGCGGCTGAAGCGCAGTCTAGAGCAGTCCACCAATCAGCCGGAATGGATCGTGTCTGTGTCGCCGAATCTCTATAAACGCCTGCAAAACACTGTAAGTCAAATCTTAATACTAATCACTAGAGTTTGGTCAACGAAAGATGAGTCTCGGTTGGAAATGGAACTAATTTTGTGCTTTATTTTAAGGTACAGTTTCCAATAACTTAAACTCTAAACGTTAATTTAACAGGGAAAGTGGCGCCTCCATTTCCGGTTCATCTTTCTTTGAACAGACTACATAGTATAAAACAAAGTCGCTTTCTGTGTCCCTATATCCCTATGTAGGTATGCTTAAATCTATAAAACTACGCAACGGATTTTGATGGGTTTTTTTTTAATAGATAGAGTGCTTCAAGAGGAAGGTTTATATGTAAAATACATGGTGTCAAATTCCACACTACACCGAAGCAAAGCGAGGGCGGGTCGCTAGTATTATATAAATTGAACTAGCTTATGCCCGCGACTTCGTTCGCGTGGACATTATAGTAAACCTTTGGAATTCTTAAAATTCTGTAGAAGGCGTTCCCATCCTCGTCCCCATCGCCTTTCAGAATTGGATCCAGAGATATTTGTATCCCGTTCCCGTTTCACTTCTTCCCGTTACCATCACAGTCATCGTCCCCCCTTCTCCTCCCCTTATAGTTTTTAATCGTCAGCCATACATTATTTGAACTTCCTAGCTTTGAAACTGAGGGACTTCCATACAAAATTTCATCCCTTTAGGAGATGAATTTTCCAAAATTCTTATTAGTGCTCACCTACACAATGAAAGGTATCTACCCTCCAAAAATTGTGTCTCTACCTTCAGCCGTTAAGGCTCTACGCGTATCCCAACAATCAATCAATCAGTTAAGAGTTTTATATGTATAGATAATGCCCTTTTGTCAATCCTGTTCAGTGGCGGATTTACAGTCTTGGCCGCCCTAGGCCGAATAGTACCAGCCGCCTCTTTCTCAGCTCCCATTATGGGGGGGGGGGGGGAAACTCAGAGCCTCTATGTATAGGAAGATGCCTGTCTAAAAAAACGGCCGTACGGCGCGGTTTTTAGTCATTTTCATCCGTTTATATCTTCAAATCTTGCCTGTCTAGCTATGGCTAAAAATCAGTTTCATTCACTAATATTGTAATATGTGGTTTCATCCGTGAAATACAAAAATGCCTGTCTCACTCAGCTTAATGTCGGCCGCACGCCTGTCTAAGCCGTAACAAGCCTATCAAATGCAACAAAAGTTTGTCAGATTGTAACTCCAAACTAAAAACCAAACAAAACGTGGTCCACGTTTTAAAATTAAAAGAAGGCAAAAAAACGGCCGCGCATCGCGATTTTTTAGTCAGTTTCAACTACTTATCTTGTAATCTCGTCTGTCTTTAACAAGAAAAATTGCTGCGCCGCGCGATTTTCAGTCTGTTTCATCCTCTAATATTATAATCAATGGTTTCATCCGCGAAATTTAAAAATGCCTGTCCAATGCGGCAAAAGCCTTTCATCAGTCTATTTTTCGCCTCGCTTGGCCGCCCCTAATATCTGGCCGCTCTAGGCCCGGGCCTACTTGGCCTTAGGGTAAATCCGCCACTGATCCTGTTTGAACATAACATCCCACACGTTCATCATTTTTTTACTCTGCCTGCCTAGCATGACCGATTTAAGTATATCGCGTGAATAGCATTTTATCGACACTCAACTGTCAAATTCCTTTGTCTTTTTGACAGTTCAACGTCATAAAACGCTATGGCTGGCCCCAGACCTACCGGTTTCATTGCTTTGCTTTGCTGTTCTACCTTGCTTGAAAGACCGCCGGCCAACCAGGGTAATTTTCAATCTATCGCATTTTAGGACTAGACCAAATTAGCAAGATAGCCATTAGCTTGGTGTTATCAAATATCATCGCCTGGATTGCGAAGTAGGAAGCTTTTAGGAGATATGCCACACTGAACATGGACTCCGATCGTTAAAAATAAATGAATAGTTATGCAAGATATTTGGTAAAGACTTATAGAGCCGAATATGGTAGATAGGGACCATAAAACTGAACAACTTTTACTATGGGACCAAATCTGAAATCGCGAAAAAAAATGAGCTGTTTCATACATTTTGATAATTTCGTTATTAATTTTTGTATGAAACAGCAGTTTTTTTTAAACTAAAATTAAAACTTCGCGTTGCATTGCAACCCAGACGATGATATTTGATAACACCAAACTAATGGCTATCTTGCCAATGTGGTCTGGTCAAAATATACGATAGATTGAAAATGAGCCTCTTGGCCGGCGGTCCATGGTAGAACAGCAAAGCAAAGAAATGAAACCGGTAGGTCTGGGGCCAGCCTATATCACGCGATATAAATCGGTCATGCTAGGCAGGCTGGCCTTTAAGGTTTTTAAGGGTGCACCGAGCGTCCACTAGCGCCGCCAATCAAGAAAAAATCATTACAACGAAATAACTATGTTTAACAAAATTCTGAAACATATAAAAACTAGTAATAGTTATAAACTATTTTTGTATGCGTTTTTTTCCTGGTTTAAATGTGTTTGTGTAGTTAAAACCTGGATTAACGCCTAAAGTGGCCACTTTAGGCGTTAATCCAGATTTTAACCACACGAACGCATTTAAACTTAGAATTTTACGCATACAAAAATAGTTTATAACTAATACTAGTTTTTATATGTTTCAGAATTTTGTTAAACATAGTTATTTCGTTGTAATGATTTTTTCTTGATTGGCGGCGCTAGTGGACGCTCGGTGCACCCTTAAACATCTAGGTACAAAAGATTTAGATAGTTACATAAAAACAATAAACGCAAGAATACCTAGATTACCTAGTAATGTACGCCTGTAATTATTTGCAGATACTCGACACGTCCATTCCAGCTCATCCCTCGTTACCGACAACAAGATCAGTACTTCAGAAGATAATTTCACAAATAGATAAGAAAACACTAGGCACAGCATCAAATCTACAAAACATCAAGATGGCAGAACTCATTATTGAAAACTGTGAGGTGTTAGAAACACGTAAACTGTAAACTTTTTGGGCCACAGACACGATACTTTTAGCATCGGCGATCGACGATTTAGCTGCTTTCAGAAGCTAATTGCAGCGACCAAACGCTCACCGCACACATAAAATCAACGATCGTGGCAATCGCGTTGTTCAACACCGTTCATACCGTGGTATTTACTGATTGTCTAGTCTGTAGTCTAGTGTACAGACAGATTTCAGTATTAAATTATTTAATACAAACTGTGGGCTTTTCAAAGTGACATTAAAAAAATAGTAACTATTTACCTCACTAGATGGTGTTGACTGTTGATACTCTTCGAAGCTTATAAAAAAATTACATTGACACACATTTTTATCAACGCCATCTATCGAGCCTACAGTTTTTTGGCATTGTGAAAAGCCCTCAGAAATCTACTACATGACGTTGGCAGAATTCCTGTGGAAAACAGAAGAGCAAGTCAAAGAAATTCTTGGAAATCAATGAAATACACTACCTACACGATCAGCAAATACCACTGAATTTTTTAAATACTGACGAACTATAATATAATAGGGAATATGCATCAAATTTTTTCTTATCAAAATCAATAGTATAATGCGTGAGAAAATCAACTGTAATATTGAAACTTGTGTCTTGCGTTTTTTTCTCGTAATATAGTTACTTGAAGTTAGCACGCATCAGCTCCCGCCGAAAACGCTCTATACAAAACGGTGACGTCACACATCACGTTTTGGTGTGTTTCGGGCGCGTTTAATATGGAGTTAGCCAATAATCTGCAATTATCTCCCTAAATTTTGCGTTTAATTAGATATGTGTCATACAAAATATTATTTCTTTTTCGATATTCTATCTGACTGTAAAGTGCATTATATCCGAAAACGAAAAAAAAATATCGTTATTTTCCCCTGATTTCATCGTGTGATAAAACGAAAATAATCATTTTTTTATTTTTCTTTCTGTTTCATCATGTTTTTACAAGTTTCCGCAGCGATCAAGCTCAATTTTAGGAAAATCGGTGACTTATGCATATTCCCTATTATACAGGGTGGAATTTTTAAATGCCACCTGGAGGGAAAGTACTCTAACTAAACAATGGAGATAGCAAATTTTACTCAAAGGAAACATTTCTTTATTTTTAAAAAGAAACAAATGAATGAAATGAATGAAATGAAAATTGAAATCTTTGAATGCAGTTTGCATTCAAAGATTTCAAAAAATACGCTTCCCACACACAGGAATCGAACCAGCTAAAATTCGAAAAAACAACACCCTATACTTTTATGATATCAATCGATAGGGTCAAACATAAGGATCAAATCTCTCAAACAAACATGGTAAATTAAATAAAAGGAAAACAATTAAATCTAAACTTATTTTAATTGAACAAGAAAAAAGATGTACGAGTATAAGCTAATTAGTTTTTCGAAATGGGCCCCATGATTCCGTTTTCAAATATAAAATTCTATAATTTAGATTACTGCCACACGCAGTTATGTCTCATCTGATAAAGAGTAGCCCAAAGGAAGATGACACTCTACGCGACTAAGTTAGAAACACGGTAATTCGGAGTCGCACTAAACTGGGCGCATCATTGCACAAAGGAAGTGGCGATGGGCCGTTCGTCACATATGTCGCAGAACCGATGACCGGTGGAGCTTAAAGGTGCTGGAGTGGAGACCATGGACAGGTACCAGAAGCGTTGGCCGCCAAAAATCCAGATGGTCAGACGACCTCAGATCAAATAAAAAAGAAAGATGGAGCGTTGTGCGAACAATGAAGTGAGGCCGGTTTTTGATGGTACTTGTGTGCGTACAAGGGGGCTGAACTGTGTATGGACACAGCCAAGGCGTAGTTTTACAGGCCTCAACGTTTCGTTCGGAAGACTCCGTCTTACTTTTTTTATTTGGTTTGCTGAGCAGACGACATCACCAAAGTAGCGGGGAAAAACTTGATGAGAAAAGGACAAGACCGAACGGGATGGCGTGCATTCGAGGAGGCCTACACTCAATAGTGGGTGACTTAAGGCTGAAGAAGAAGAAGAATGAAGAGTCTGTATCGAAATATTTCTACCTCAAAGATAATTTATTGTGGACTACTTACTAACTTATTGGATCCTTGAGTAAAAGTGCTTAATCTTGTCTTTAATGGTTTTCCTTTCATTTAATTTACCATGTTTGCTAGAGAGATTTGACCCTTATGTTTGACCCTATCGATTGATATCATAAAAGTATAGGGTGTTGTTTTTTCGAATTTTAGCCGGTTCGATTTTAAAAATCTTTGAATGCAGTTTTTTTTCTTTTCGAAAATAAAAGAATGTTTCCTTTGAGTGAAATTTGCTATCTCCATTGTTTAGAGTACTTTCCCTCCAGGTGACATAAAAAAAATCCAACCTGTATACTAAACGTCTAGGGTTCCCCTTAACTAGCCTTTTTGAGCGCCTTAGGGTTGGCATTGGCACCGACATATCAGCCCGGAAACAGATCGGCATCATCGTCTCAACTCGACTCTGACGGTTCAATATTCTTTGTATGAGACTCTAAAGGAAACTCCCTTCCTATTCTATTGCATAGCACACTACGTGAATCCGCCACGGCGAGGTAAAAGGCGAAGCGATGCTGATCCCCATTCCCGCGCTGATATGTCGGGACCTTAGAGTAGGCCGGGACGGAACCAACCCTGCCCCCCTAGCATGACCACCGTACAGATCGCGTTTCGGGGGGCTGGCCCCCTAGCATGACCAATGAAACACGATATAAATATCGCGTGATACAGTGTTTTATCGACACTCAACTGTCTAAATCCATTGTCTTTTGACAGTTAAACGTGATAAATCGCTATATCATATCGTGTTTTGGTGGTCATGCTAGGGGGGCTGATTATCATCAGTGCAATTAGTTATAAATTAAGTAAATAATTTATTTCTTGATAAAGGTCAAACCGCACTACAGCGGAGCGGCGCGGAGCGGCGCGGCGCGGCGCGGCGCGGCCAAATATTCTCTCTATTGATTGCAATGGTGCAAACCGCACTATAGCGGAGAGGCGCGGCGCGGCGCGGCGCGTACCGGCGCGGCGCTGCAGATTTGGGTGCAAAAGAATATTTTGCCGCGCCGCGCCGCGCCGCGCCGCTCCGCTGCCGCTAGTGCGGTATAGCTGGCGGCGCGGCGCGGCCGAATATTCTTCATAATCGAGCTTCAGTCTATAGAGGGTATTTGGAAATATCTATTTCTACTGATATTTCAGTGTACAAATTTTGATTAAGTTATAAAGTGGTATTTTACGTGATCATTTCATAAATCATCATAATCATAACTCAACACAAATAAATAAATAAAAAATATGAGGATGTGTTGCTAAATCGTTGCTTCGAAATTCGTTCTAGGGAACGCGTGACCGAGCGTTCCCTTTTCGTTCGTGCATCCAACTTCAATGAAATCTTGCTACGTCTGGCAATTTGAGCCGCGCCGCGCCGCTCCGCTGCCGCGATAGTGCGTTTAGGAGAGGCCGCGCCGCTCCGCTGCAGTGCTGCGCCGCGCAGCGCCGCTCCGCTGTAGTGCGGTTTGACCTTAAGTGTTTCATTAAATACCTATTAAGATCTTATTATTTATTAAACTTAATAATTAGAGTACGTATAACCACAGAATAAATAATATTGTGTAGGTGTACTCTGTCATTTAAAAGATAGGAATGAGCGGTTTTCAAAAGGCAGTTTAAGAAAAAAAAGTAGTTCATAAAATAGAACTAGATGTCGTTGTACTTAGTAGGTAGCTTTTTATGAAAAATATGAAATGTAATTACTATTTTATTATACGTTTGTTGAGTATGTGGTTTGTTGCTTTGTGCGTTGCGTTGGCTGTCCGATGGCCGGTAACGAAAACTTTTCTATGACCAATATGACCATTAGTGGGAAATAATATTTAAAAAATCGACTTAGTTGAAGTAACGCCATCTGTCGACATAAAATTATACTAAAATTCTCTGCCGTCAGAAAACCGCTCATTGACAATGGCGGCATGCATGTGACCATAGATATAGTATATTAAAAAGGGGTAGATGCGCCACCGAGCGACCGGGTGTAAGGGATAGATATATTATGACGTCAAAATATGGGGCTGCCATGATCGCAAAAAAAATACCCTAAAATGTAGTCGGAATCGTTACAGTACTTGAATTCCGTAGTGAGTGAAAGTCAACATTTTGACTCGCTAATTAAACAAATTATTGCAAGCGAATCGCGAAAATAAGTGGTCCCGACCGCGATATTAGAAATGTCTGTGGGGTACAGACACTGCCTGCTCTGTACCGCTCTGGGTTTTTCTAATTAATAATGCCGAAAAAAGCCTGTGTGTTTCAGAGCACCGCTTGCTCTGTATCGCGCGGGGTTTTTCAACTTAAAATTTAATAATATCACCATAAAAAGCCTGTAGAACACAGACACCTTGCGCTGTGATCCACAGTGATTTTCTAAATATAAATACCCTGAGCTATACAGACGCGTAAGGGACTAAGTGTCGTGAAACTTGGATATTTAAACTAAAATATCAAATCTATCTTATCAAAAGAACTTTTAACTCGTTAAAAAAATATGGGATGAAATTTATTTTTGGTAGGTTCTTTTAGAAAAAAATCCCCAAAGAACAGCTGTTTTTATCGTAATTTGCAAAATTTCTCAAAAACGGCATAGCACAATCTAACTTTTCATCCTTTTTCATCAAGGGAAAGGAAATGAAAATACCCTAACATAAGTAATTTTAATTGAGAGTTTTACAAAAATAGTTATTTTTATAAAAGAAAAGTATTTTGTTAGTTTTTCGCAAATTCCGAGCGCGATAACTAACAGCCGAACGTTATTTCCTTTTTTTTTTGTTTGATAATACCTACAGTCAACAGCACATCAGATTTAGACTAAAAGGTACTTGACCTTATGACCGCCTTTATGCCGTACGTAATCAAAGCTGTTTTACAGTTCAACTGTTTAACTTAACGTGCTGTCTTGTATACCCACATCAAAGAGTACTTTTGTAATATAGGATTTTTTTTTGTGATAATAAATAAAAAAATAAATAAAAAAAAATAAAAAATAAAATAAAAAAAAAGAATCTTGCTGGCTATTTCTGTTAACAAGAAAATTATAATCACTGATATAAATGTGTTTTTTGTTTCTTAAGGCGCCCTACTACCCACTAATAGCGCCACCAATACATTTATTTTTATTACTCGTAAGCAAAGTCAAAATTTAAAAAGCTAAAATCATGCCCTATATTTTTCGAATAACTCTTCAACAGTTTCAATTCTTTCTGTAATTTTAAAAATCAATTTTAGCTCAAAGTGGCTAATTTTGGCAAGAACGGATTTCAAAACTTACTAAAAGTATGAAAACTGTTGAAGAGTTATTTAAAAAAAATATATATAGACCATTTAGGAGGCCACGATCTTAGCTTTTTTTAAATATTTTCCTGGTTTACGAGTAATAAAAATAAATGTATTGGCGGCGCTAAAGTAGGTGCTACGGTGCCTGTATGTATTTTTAATATGTATTTTTGTCTTTTTTGTAATATTCTTTATTTATAACAAAAATATCGATGAAAAAAGAATAAATCGAAATGAAAAACACATTTAGTATCACATTTATATTATGTCAGATTAGTGATACTATAAAACGTAACTAGGTATCTTATATCTTCAAACGAGCAATTCTTGTATATATATATTTCGGTGATCTCGGAAACGGCTTTAACGATTTCGTTGAAATTTGGTATATGGGGGTTTTCGGGGGTAAACAATCGATCTAGATTAGTCTTATGTTTGGGAAAACGCGCATTTTTGCATTTTCATGCGTTTTTCTTTCGACGCAGAATATGGTCGCTAATTTTGTTCGCGGCCGGCCGATGTTCATTTGGTTCAGCGGGTTAGGACGCGGACCACAAGAAATGAGTGTTCTGAGTTCGAATCCCGCTCGGTGACTTACTTTTTTGATATGTTTGTTCAAGTTTATACTTTCTTTATTTTAATTGTTTTTAGACAAGTTTAAAAAATGTAGTTAATGTTGCTTTCGAGTTTTTATTTTCGTCGATAAACATCACATACTCGTACATTGTTCTGATCCCAAAGTAAGTAGCTAAAGCACTTTTGTTATCACCTAAACACTACCATATTACAACAAATAATAACCGAGCGAAGCTCGGTTCACCCAGATATTTATTTATTAATTATCCAAGAAACTTGAAAATGCGCACTATCAAGCTACCGCTCGCGACGTCCTTAGGAACTTAGGTTCTTAGGTCTGCTATATTTTAATCCAGGTTAAAAAAACTATCTGTGTGCCTTTCATCCCAATCACTCCCATTTAGCATAGCCTGCCATTTTTATGGGTTTGAGAGAAAACACATTTTAACATTTACAATAAATTAATATTACTAGTAGTTAGGATAAACTAAAAAATGATACCACTTTGTTAAAAAAAATATCGCTAGTATGACTAGAAATCACTACCTATTTTAATATTCTACATTACATACATTACCTAAACATATAGAAAGAATACTTTAACCACAACTGTAATTTTCTGAATTGTCTGTGTTCCACAGGCTTTTTAGGGTGACATTATTTAATTTTTAGTCGAAAAACCCCGCGCGCTTCAGAGCAAGCGATGCTCTGAAACACACAGGCTTTTTCGACATTATTTTTTAGAAAAACCCAGAGCGGTACAGAGCAGGTAGTGTCTGTGCCCCACAGGCATTTCTAATATCGCGTCCCGACCAACCACTCTTTTTGTGATAAACTATATTCATTTTTTGACCATTACACTGACCATTGATTATCTTCAGAATAATCGCTGAGCTACCCAAAAAGGCCACGCATGCACTTGGTTATATGTATATGTTACGGCTAATACCCGAAGTGCGGCTAAACCTAGTTTTAGCCGGCTAAAACTAGGTGTAGCCGCTAGCTGTTGGCTAAAACTAGGTGTAGCCGATTTGCTTGCGGCTAATACTAGGTGTAGCCGCCTAAAACTAGGTCGAAATTTAAGGCTCACGCTCCGCTGCGCTTCGCGCTCGCCTTAAATTTCTAACCTAACCCAGGACCTACAGGTGTAAAGCAGATCGGTAAGCCTCGTAAATAAATAGTGCTATGTAAGGCGGTTTGACATTTTAATTGAATTTTGGACTCGAATATTTTCTTGTTTCGTAATTTTTAGAGCACTATTTTTCCGTAGTCAGGTTTTAGTTTTTTAAACTTCTTTTTTATTTTAAATATTTTGGGGTTGTAAATCGGTATTTGAAAAGTGGTCTTTCATTTGGTACCCAACCCGGCATCATTAAAAAAATTTTTTTTTAGTTCATGACTTTAAGTCGTCGTAAAAGTAGTGGCCCGGTGGAGCCATGATCTGAAAAATTTTGCTCACCTGTAAATTTTATTGGCCAGCCTTGGTATAGCCTATGTTCATTGGACGATTGACGCTTCTAACGATACCTCATCTCAAATTATGATGAGTTAAGAAGATACTATGTATGTAACAGATGAACATACATACAGGTCAAAATCATATACCCTCCGTTTTGGCTTCGCCGTAGTCGGGTAAAGTAGGCCGAGTCCGACCTGGGGCCGTATTATGACCTCTTATTTCCAGGCAGTTTTCTGACTGGCTATCAATCTATCTCTTTTTCATTTCGGATATTAGCCGTAACATATACATTTTATGGCAAACGTAGTAATATATTTGGGTAGTAAGTAATGACACAAAACTTTGCTAGTTAAAATTTGGTGCACGCGTGGCCTTTTTGGGTTATGAAAAGTTTTTGTAGTGCAGGCATGACTGAAATAGCCCGAAAGATTTTGGTACAGGTTTTATTTATTTGTACATTTTTTTTTTGGATGAGGCTGTTTATGGTAACGATTGTTTTTGGTTGTCATTTTTCATCCCATTCTTTTTTCCAGTTGCTTCTATCCATTTCTCACGAATTTTATCTTCCGTCGGAAATCTGGAAAAATCAAATCGCTTGAAATTCCCTGAAATATGGGGTAATTTTTGGGGAAAAATTTCTATATGGGTAGGCATCCGGAAATCGATTTATAACCCTACTGATTTTAGTGGACGTCAATGCTAAGCTGGCTTCTATTACGTAGATTAATACGTGATTTTACCGGTTTGCATGTCAAATGTTTCCGAGGTTATTTTTAGAAATAATTTTCAGATTTTTCCTATTTATCAGGTTTTTCATGATATTAGTAATGATTTAGCTCAGAAACTTGGTTCTTGAGAGATTTGAGAAAGAAATACGTGATCAAAATATAGAAAACAGTGTACTTACGCATGAAATGTAATACCCGCTTCTTTTCTTTATTTGTTGCTTTAGCAGCCAAATATTGAACACCCCACCATTTTGTAGGCTAGACACAAACACTACACATTCGATTTATAATAAATTTTATGTTTATATTAGGTAGTAATCCACAAAACCTTTAATTTCTTTGGCACTTTTGATATAACCCCACTTGTTTGTTTTGCCTAGTTGAACTGTGCCTATAACCCGACCATGAAAAAAAGTCCGGTCGGTGATAGAGATAAAACATGAAACCCTTCTTTATTTCCTCCTATAGGAATCTCAATAAGACGATCTCGCTCTATCAAAGCATGTCAGACCCTTGCATGTGACAGGCTTTAAGTGCTTGGCTAGCACAGAGGGCCTAGTACGAGTTGATTTTTTGTTCTCACTTCACTTTTCGAATAGTAAACTATCGACTTCTCTCTTTCACTCGTTCACTCACTCGCATGATATCCTCTCTTTCACTCGATACTATTCGCAAAGTGAGGTGAGAAACACAACTCGTACTAGGCCCTCTGAACTCAATTAAAAAAAATTTTTTCAGGGTCAGTGAGTGCTGGCCGTACGGGCCCTTATGTGCCCCCTAAACACGGTCATGTACCCCCTAAAGTCTAAGGCGCCGGCTACACGTCGTGGTAAATACCGTGATCCATCGCCACAGAGTACAGAGTACATTTTAAGCATGGAAAGTAAAATAACGAACATTCCATACAAATTACTTTCCATGGTTAAAATTTACTCTATGGCGATGGATCACGATATTTACCACGCGTCTAGCCGGACCTAAACGATAAAGCACGTAAATCTGCTTGTCAATCACATTTTGATAGTCTAGGAGCGAGTGTTCCTTTCCTAGAAATTGATTTAACCATACGAGTGAAACCTATGTAGACTTGGCGCGTTCCCACCTCTTCTATTCTATTATCTATTTTATAGAACTAGTTTTTCTATATAGAAAGGAATAATTCAAGTGTTAACACTATTCTATCAGATAAATTGATTCTGTTGAAATATCATAGAATAGAACAGGTGGGAACGTGCCACCTTCAACTTTGGTTCTATTCTATATATAATAGACCAGCAATAGAACCGTCTAAGGCCGTCCGCTGCCTTAAGGCCCTCCGCTGACCGGCGGGCTGATTATCTAATTAAAAACCACCTAGCGACTGGTTGCAGTTCACAGATGATCGTGATCCATTGCTACTTCTTTTTGGGTTAAAACAAAAACATACCAAAGAAAAGAAAAGTGGCAATGTATGTCAAATGCAACCGGTCGCTAAATAGTTTCTTTTTAGATAATCAGGGTGCTGATTATCTAAAAAGGTTGCAATTGAAAGGTTGCATTTGACATACATTGCCACTTTTCTTTGGTATGATTTTTTTAACCCAAAAAGAAGCGTGTGCGTTACCCCAGCAAAAAGTTGAGCTTTAGAGAGATGAGACCTTATCAGATAATTAGTGTGTCATGAGGAGAAATTTGTTTACTAATAGCAAAATTTGTGTGAGTTGTAGTTTTTAAGATATATGAGAAAAACAGATTTTGCTGGGGTCACGTTTTAAACATTACCCTGGCAAAAAAAGTTGTTTCAGCCTGGAACCAAATACATGAATAGATAGCTTTTGTTGCATAGTAAATGTTAGCAAATAGCAAAAATTGTGTGTGTTATGGTTCTTGAGTTATTTAAGATTTTGCTGGGGTAACGTTTTGGGTTTTCCCAGATCTCGAAAACGGTTCAACGCAGAAGTTTGAAAAAAATACCACTAAGAGACCTTAATTTGTTTAAATTTGTTTGATTGTTAGTTTTTGATTTGGTTGTCGCAAACCAACGTAATTAAATGGTTACGAAAAACAGAAAAAACGAATTTGCAAGTAAACTACTACACTTATAATCAAATAAACAACTGTTAAAAATAGCCGTGGTAGACACTTATTACGTCAAGAATTTAAGGCTTTGTAACTTTACACGATATAAAGATATAAACAAATTTGATAAATTTTAGACTGGTCGTACTTTAGCAATCGAATACACAGTTTCCATAACATTAAGACACATGGCATACATTAAACAAATTTAAGTAATTCATTAACATTCCTTCCTGTTAATTTCAGCTCTCAATTACGCCTATCATGAAAGTTTTAACAAAAACAAGAATATGACAACAATTCTCTAATAAGCCGCCTAAATTGTAGAGGTCACGTAAAAGCGACCGCGCTATACATAAGCGTAACCATCTTAAATGAACGGGATAATATGGATCTTTTGTTAGTACAGTTGCGTACAAAAGTTTGCTGGTCAGATTATCTTTAAATATAAAATGTACGTTAGTCTCGCGAAAACTTAAGATTGGCGTGGCCGATTTTGGTTTTAAAATGTTTGTCGTAGTTCCAGGGGAAGGTTTAAATGGTGAGAAATATACCTATATGGAAAAAATGCGAGGTAGTTTCCGTAAAAACTGTTCCTAGGTAGGAACAGTTTTTATGGGTAAATGTTTTTACCTGTCAAACATAGTGGTCACTGGATTGACATGAGTAGGTTTGGTATTAAAATAAAACATTTGGTTTGAAAAAACAGAAGCAACAAATTACCATAAATGTATATATTGATACTGACAAATAAATCACACTATAAATTGCTTAGCGAGATTATTACCTAATTAGGTTTAGATTATTATTTACCTTTATTTATGTAATGTTGAGTGCCTTCAAAATTTTAACTTTCATGAATTATTACATTCTTTTTAAAATACTATTAATCGCGTAAGTTTATTATTTGATATAAATAAACACTATATTAATTTATAAAATAGAAAACTAGTTGAATCTAAGCTATATCAATAACATTTTTCTTCATAACTGTACAAAACATCGGATACTAAGCTGCTAATTTGCGAAGATAACCCGTACGTATGGTGCGGTCGCTTTTTAGTGACCTTTACAATTTGGTCGGCTTATTCAAGAATTGCTGTCTTAATCTTGTTTTTGTTAAAACTTTCATGATAGGCGTAATTGAGAGCTGAAATTAACAGGAAGGAATGTTAATGAATTACTTAAATTTGTTTAATGTATGCGATGTGTCTTAATGTTATGGAAACTGTGTATTCGAGCGCTAAAGTACGACCAGTCTAAAATTTATTAAATTTGTTTATATCTTTACATCGTGTAAAGTTACAAAGCCTAAAATTCTTGACGTAATAAGTGTCTACCACGGCTATTTTTAACAGCTGTTTATTTGATTATAAGTGTAGTAGTTTACTTGCAAATTCGTTTTTTCTGTTTTTCGAAACCATTTAATTACGTTGGTTTGCGACAACCAAATCAAAAACTAACAATCAAACAAATTTAAACAAATTAAGGTCTCTTAGTGGTATTTTTTTCAAACTTCTGCGTTGAACCGTTTTCGAGATCTGGGAAAACCCAAAACGTTACCCCAGCAAAAACTTAAATAACTCAAGAACCATAACACACACAATTTTTGCTATTTGCTAACATTTACTATGCAACAAAAGCTATCTATTCATGTATTTGGTTCCAGGCTGAAACAACTTTTTTTGCCAGGGTAATGTTTAAAACGTGACCCCAGCAAAGTCTGTTTTTCTCATATATCTTAAAAACTACAACTCACACAAATTTTGCTATTAGTAAACAAATTTCTCCTCATGACACACTAATTATCTGATAAGGTCTCATCTCTCTAAAGCTCAACTTTTTGCTGGGGTAACGCACACAAAAGAAGCAGCAATGCATCACGATCATCTGTGAACTGCAACCAGTCGCTAGGTGGTTTTTAATTAGATAATCAGCCCGCGGGGTGCCGGACACGCGCGCGAGGCATGGCATAGCCAAAAAGTCAGATTTCCAACTTTTTTTTTTGTGGCCCAGCTGTAGTCCGGCACGTCGCCGCGGGTACACGGCGCGGGAATATAGATTGCTGGTTTTTGACGGACAGATGCTTGCTCAGTGCATGAGTAAGCTGTAATCTATGTCGCCCTGCGCGCGTGTCCCGCTTAACACAGCGGAGAGCCTAAACGGTAGTCGCAGCGGGTACGCAATCAATGGGGAAGGCAACTTAGGCAACTGTCAAAATGGCGCTGCGTACGCTTGTTCCACGAGAACTATGAAAACAAAGAACTATTACTTAAAAAAAACTTTTTTTTAAGCTTTAAAATGATTAAATTCTGTTTTATAGGCCTTAAAAATTTTGGCACTTACAAATTTCCGAAAAAATATAGAAAAAAAATATAAATTCTGTAAGAATTAAAACGTCTTAATTTTGCTTTAAATTCCGGCATTTGCATTGTGGAATAGTCTTTTATATCCATTTTGGGTCAACGGGTCTTTTCCGGTAAAAAAAACCACAAAATAAATACCTATTTTCCCATACATTTTGTTCTGGACGTCTAATGTCTTATGGCCGGTATACATTTTGATTAGTGTTTAGTGCGAGTGGCTCGTTTAGTGTTTAGTGTTTAGCAAAAAACACGTTCGGACAGTCTCTGTTTAGTGTTAAGTGCTTAGTGCGAGTGAAGTACAGTGTTTAGAAGCGCGTTCTATTTTTCTGCGAGTAGCTCCTCCCGCGCGTCCCGCACGTCCCGCCTCCACCCCTCACTTGCAGCTAAACACGCACTAAGCACGTCTGGACAGGACTGTTAAGTGTTTAGTTTATATCAACAAAGCCTGTACTAAACAGCGTATGCTAAACAGTATGGGACATCACCTACTAATCACTAAACACTTAACAGTGCACTAAACACTAAACACTAAGCACTTTACTAATCAAAATGTATACCGGCCATTAGGAACAAGCGTACGAAGCGACATCTACAATCTACAATTAGCTTTGCGTTGCCATCCCCAATGTTCGTTTCAACAATGTCAAGCAAAAAAGTTCCATATAAATGGCGCGTGCGCGATAGTGATATGATAATATATTTAGAATACTACAGAACGTATGAGTGCCTGTGGAATATTAAATCGACTGAACATAAAGATAAAACTAACCGGCACCCTGATTACATTGCCACTTTTCATTGGTATGTTTTTTTTAACCCAAAAAGAAGTAGCAATGGATCACGATCATCTGTGAACTGAAACCAGTCGCTAGGTGGTTTTTAATTAGATAATCAGCCCGCCGGGATTAACGGTTGACGACATAATATTAAAAATCAAAAATATTCGTACGACCTAAGGCGTAAAATTTAATAAAATAAAGTATTTCACCAGTTCCGATAGTGGATTGGACGATGTCTAGCCCGAACAGAATCAATTTATCTGATAGAATAGTGTTAACACTTGAATTATTCCTTTCTAATATAGAAAAACTAGTTCTATAAAATAGATAATAGAATAGAAGAGGTGGGAACGCGCCAAGTTACATGTCACCAAATGTCAATGGGTGCATTCCAGTAGGCTAATCGCTGAGTCATCGATCGCCATAGAAAATAAAATGAACTTGAAAACAAGTAACAGGAGTTTTTGGCGCCATTTTGTCTGGTTCAGTTTGGTGTCTATTTTAATTATTTGCAAATTGTCTCATAGTGGATATTGTGTCTTAAAATTGGTGCAGTTTTGTGGTACAAGTGTCTACGCAACTGAACAATATGTGGGATAATTAAATTAGACGCGATCTTGGTTGTGTGAGTGAAGCTGAGACTTTTATTGTAGTGGTGGCTACCTCGGCAGAACTTACCGTGAAATACTGTCTTGATATACTTGGTGCCAAATGCTCCAAGAAGCATTGGAATGCGATGCACCCCCGCATTCTAATGTACTATGGGCAACAGCGTCGCTTAACCAGTTTGCAACAAAATTCGTGTGCGCGCGATGGGACAACGGGCGCGGCGTGCAAGCGATTTTAACCTTAGCAGTGGTTAAGCGACGCTGTTGCCCATGGTACCTAAACTGAAACAAAACAGCTGCCACTGAAATATTCAATACTTGACACTGGCAAAAATTACTTCCAAGAGGAGAGTAATTGCCAAACTAAAATAAGAAGAAGAACAAGTAACAACAGTACGGTACGAGGCAAATATCTTGAAATCGGGTGAGGATTGCGCGAAACGTGTATTTTGGGCATGCGTAGCGGTGAGGGGCGCGGGCGGCGGGAGAGGAGCGCGTGCTATTTGGTCGCTCACAAGACCTCATGCACGAACAGATATATGCCTCGTACTGTACACTTTCCATGGTAAAAATGTATACTTCGTAGGTGCTGATTACGTAGCTCTGTTGCTAACAATAAATTCTTGATTTAAACCGCAGTTACATTGCTGCTTTAAGTAATATAGTTCGTCACATTGGTTATTTTTATTCTTATTTTCCTTTTCTTTATTTATCTTTCTTTCCCATGATGTACACCTGTGATGACTATGGTAACCTATATCAATGACTTAGCGATTGGTCTGCTGGAATTTGGCTGGAATGCACTCACTGTCATGTCATAAGTTGTTTATTTTGTTTGTAAATTTTACGATACGAACGACGATAAATTATACATTAATGATAAGTAACAATGCGTTTGGGTCATATTAAGTACAAAACCGTAGAATAAAATGTGTTTAACATACGTCAGCTAAGTGCAAAACAGTTGTGTGTCATAAGTTTAAAAACTTTAGGTTATAATGTGGTCTATCATAATTTTGTTAATTCTATCCTGTATAGCATTTTTTGTAACAGATGAATTGATACCTAAACTTAAACACTTATTCATTAATGCTGGTCTTTACGGAATTGATCTATGTAAAGATAATAAAAAGAAAATGTAAGTCTCAGAATATAATTTACAAATTACAATAAATTCCATTATATTTTTGTGTATTTCTTTAACATTATTCATTAGTGTAATTTTTCCACATTTTATCTTTTCAGACCAGAGGCAATCGGTGTTGTGTCAGGATGCATTTTTCTTGTAACAAGTTTTATATTTATACCAATTGTCTTTGGAAATGGTCTCATGGACAGAGAATTATTTCCTCATAATGAGGTAAAGCAACCTAACCTATTATTATAAAATAGAGAGAGGACAAAAGTCAAGCTTAGTGACTTCTACATGCGCAGCACACACATAGACTGCTCTTACCGACAACACTACGTCACACACTTGAACTCATATCTAGATTTCAGTTATTCTGTGTCGGTGAGAGGGTGTCTATGTGTCTGTTCTCGAGCACACATAATACTAAGCTTGACTCCTGTTCTCTATCTATTTTGTGCAATTATCTATTGGTTCTCATTGGCATGAGATGCACTTTCTTCTTCTTTTTATGCTTTGGCAGTTTCCTTGTGGATTTCGCCAGTGTTGAGTGTTTTGTTCAGTTATTTGTTCCCACAGTGTCGCACTTTTGTAAAAGGTAACAGGACAAATTTTTATAAACAAAGTTGTAAACAATTAATATATTAGTATTCTGATGTGAAAGGGTAAATTATTGTTTAAAAATACATTTCATCATGAGGAGTTTCATGAATGGTATTTGAAGTTGAATAATGGTTGAAATCGCTATGGTTTATCATCAAGTCTTATTTTAGTTTGCAGAATTGCTGGCAGCTCTGCTCTCAATATGCTGTATGTTGCTGCTGGGATTCGCAGACGATGTTCTAGACCTGAAATGGAGATACAAACTACTTCTTCCGACAGTTGCCTCCCTGCCACTGCTTGTTGTATATTATGTAAATTTTAATTCTACCACTTTTGTTATTCCAATACCTTTGAGACAATGGTTGGGAACATCTATTGATATTGGTAATTGTTTGTTTTATTACACATACTAATGATATTGTGATGACAAAAACACGGACTTTGAAATTTATAACTATTTTTCATTGCAGGATGTCTTTACTATTTATACATGGGCATGTTGGCTGTTTTTTCTACAAATGCTATAAATATTTTAGCTGGAATTAATGGACTAGAAGTTGGGCAGTCAGTTATAATTGCTTCATCAATAATAATATTCAATATTTTTGAATTGCAAGGAGATCAGTCCAAGGCTCATACATTTTCATTACACATCATGATACCTTATTTGGCTACAACATTAGCCTTGCTGAAACATAATTGGTAAGTTGGAAAGGATGCCAAACAAGTTTTCTATCTTTTTTAAAGCTGTGTTTAATAAATCTAAGTCAAACGACTCAGATTTATGACTATCTTCATTTGTAAATTTATTTTCTATAATTTCAGGTACCCTTCAAAAGTCTTTGTGGGTGACACATTTTGCTATGTATCTGGAATGACGTTTGCAGTAGTTGGGATTTTGAGTCATTTCAGTAAAACTGTATTATTGTTTTTTTTACCCCAAATTTTGAACTTCATATATTCTGTTCCTCAATTGTTTCACATGATCCCGTGTCCAAGACACCGGTTACCAAAGTATAGTGCAGAGACTGATTTGCTTCAAGCCAGTAGAACTTTAATTATTAAGAAAGAAATGAATTTTGTTTCTAAATCCATAGTACAGGTTTTATCGTTTCTGCATTTGGTAGATAAGGTTGAAGATAATGAAAGCATTGCCATGAATAATTTGACCTTGATTAACTTTTTTTTAATCAAGCTAGGACCTATTTCTGAGAATAAATTAACTACATCTTTATTAATCTTTCAGTGTTCTTGCACTTTTGTAGCTTTTCTGATAAGATATCCCATGGCCGCATATTTTTATGATACATGATTCTATTTAACTATAAGAACCAAAAACTATATTGTTAAATAATATTATTTTAAATTAAAAAAGTAAACATTATTAAAAACGTGTGTAGTTTTTTTTACCAAGCTGCCTGTCATTGTAGTTTTGAAGGAGATATCAGTCTTAGAAGCCAATTTGAACCAAACTAAATGCTTGATCTCTACAAAAACTTTGTCAAGTAACTGATGAATACGAATATGTCCTAAAAACAGAATAACAATTAATCATCTACCTATGCCACAGAATATATAATAGCCCTATGCCCAGATATATGGGAAAATGGAACCTTGAGGCACCCACTGTTAATTGCGACGCCCTACAGCCCGGTTCCAACAACAAATAAAGAAGGAGAACTATAATGGATAATGTCAATACTGCACATTGTTGACATTGTGCCTGACAGCGCACAGCGAGAAGAAGAGTGTCGACAATAGTCGTAGTGCGCAAGCTCCCGCTAGGCCAAACTGTGTTGTGTTGGTGGCATAGGCACAGAATAACTAATAGTACAAGCATAGGCTTTTTTCTCTTTACATTTTCAAGTGTCTGCTTTATGTTATACCAAGAACAACGAATGACTATAAATATAAATAAATATTAGACAACATCACAATCATTTTTCTGATTCCAAAGTAGCTAAAGAACTTGTGTTATAGAAATCAGAGACAACGGTGGAACTCATAACACCCAGAACTTAACCCATTTAGAAAAGTTAGTTTTCTAAATTGACCCAGCCGGGGATTGAACCTGGGACCTGAGATGATGGAGACACCATGAAAAGAGGAGTACAATCCACTCGACCACGGAGGTCGTCAGTCCACGTCGGTCTGACGACCTCCGTGGTCTAAATTGTAATAAAATATTGCTTTATAAATAACGTTTTTTATGAATAATATCTAGGTAAATGTGATGTGATAGTCATTTATTTTTTACACACGGAATTAAATTATATATCTAAGGTATGATTATTATTACAAAAATATTCAAATATTACACTTTTATAAATTATTATATTACAAATGCATTTATATCCTTCCTTTGATTAATTTAACCAAATATCATACAGTATATTATCTTCAGTATCATTTTCATTTATAACTCTAAGAGTTTTAAGTGTCTGCAAGTAAAAAGTAAGTTCTGAAGTTACTACTCCATGTTGAGGGCTGCCATTTGCTACAATATTCATTTTTGCTAATTGCTCCCTGAGTTTATCCTTAAAATTATCATGCACTCTTTTATAAATTATTCTTATTTGTTCTATGGGAAGTATATCTGTCAGTGCTTCATGCAATTTTACAAGATGCTTAGAAATATTCCGGAATGTTTGCGATGGTACAGGAGGTTTTGCATCCCACCCTGACAGCTGAGAGCAGAGCATATTACTGACTATGAGACAAATTTTATTTTCTATTTCATTTTTATGACTAACTATATCACTTTCCATATTACTAAAACCAACAAGAGACAGCTCTTTAGAATGTATTTTTCCAAGCAAACTTTTTACAAGAGGTATAAACCATAGAATTACCTGCAGGGATCTAGAAACTAAAGCTAGATTGGATGTAGAAATTGTTTTTAACCCTGCACTTTGTATAGCTCCTGCTCCAAGCACTAACTGGCAACATCGAGAATTAAATAATCTTATTAATTCCAACATGCAGTGAATTAAGTACTGTACAATAACAGGAGATTGCTTAGTGGCATCACAGTATTCTAGTAAAATTTTGATTAAAAGCTGCACAGTTCCAACTACAGCAAAACTCTGATTGTTGATGACTAAGTATTTTCCCTCAGGTTTACCAGATTCATAGTGAATTGTGGAAGGTATTTCACCATTTTCACATATTTTACTGATTACACTTTGCAGTTCAAATGACACATCTGCTGTTTTCCATCTTTCCGCATTTAAAGTTGCTGTAAGTAGTGATCGTCTCTCAGTATGTAAAATCTGTATATATTTCATTGCAAAACTTCTTAAAGCCAATTTCATAGCGTTACTAGAATGGCCAGTGATCTTTTCACATTCATCAGAAAAAAACTCGATTAATTCTGATAATCTTGAGAGTTGTGATAAATCAGAAAAAACATAGTCTTTTTCAGTTTTAGTAACAATTAGATTGGCACAGCGTTCATTGCAGTAATCTGATAGTGACACTACTAGTTTTCTCAATTTATCTTCAATAGAAACTAATTCCTGCTGAGTCCACGCTTCTTCACTCTCACTGCCAGTCACATCATCCATCTGGCTGATTTCTAAGATCAAATTATGTAAAGTTAGAATTCTTTTGAATAAGTTTATTAAGTTAGGGCTCACTTTTTCTAGAAACACAATACCTTCATTGCACATCAACCACATATTATCAGCATTTGATCCTCTCAATACAATTTCTGTATTACCTTCTCTCTCAGAGATAATTTCTATAACACACTGTTTTATGGTAGCTTGGACAGAGGTTATAGCTTCTATTTTGAAAGTATCAATAAAATCAAATTCTTTCAATCTAAGCATTCCAGATACTATAGAAACTATTTTGTCCCTCTCTGGAATTTCACTTTCATCCTTTGGATTTCTATTAAATTCGGCTACAATAAACCTTTGAAATTCATTACTTAGCATTTTATGAATAAGTCTTTTCATTTCAGTCAATTGAGGTGACAAATGACGAAATGCTTGAATACCAACTAACTTGGTAGAAAGCACTTTCTGAGTAGAACTAATTAAATCCAAAGCAGCCACATAATCTGAAGTGCTTAGGAGCAACTGAATCATTGGTTGAGTTTGTTGCACTGTTCCCATTAACTTAAAAAGTTCATGGACATTACTGAGGTTATGATTGATTCTAGTCAAACTTATTAATTTTAAAGGACAATCTGTCAAATTTTCTTTCACATTTCTTATATTCTGACGGGTTATTTTAACTGTTTTTGCTGCTCTTTCCATTTGCTCCATTATGGTGTCATGTGAAAGCATTGCATGAAAAAATGCATCAGACTTCTGTGCTACTTGTTTAGAAATTTTCATTTCTATAACATCAAGGTATGTACTTAAAGTCTCTTGAAGAGATCTGATGGCAACACTAGGGTCTTCAGATTGACATAAACTAGGAAATACTTTATAAAAAACCTTTGGATCACTTAAGGGTAGTGATGGTTCATAGAATACACCTGGTACCTCGCACACGGTCTCCAATACTGGAGACTTTGATTTTACTGGAATGCTTTCCTTTAGTCTTGTATGTCTGCGATAACGTTTGGCTATTTTCTTGCAGTATGATTCAAAGTGTGCTAGAGTGATTTCAGGTAAATATGGACTAGGATAAATATCTATTTTATCTACAAAACTATCACCCCATGTCTTGGTGAAAAAATTACTTTGTTTACCTCTATTCGGATCGTTTAATACTGCTGGAAGATTCTGTGATGATGAGTAGAAAGTCCAATCATCATTTCCATCCTTGGAATACAGATGATACTCTCTTACGTGATATTTAAATCCAGCTTTCCGCAAATCACCGAATTGTAGTGCAGAGCAAATTCCATTCTGACCATATTGACAGAGTATAATAGACCCCTCCTTGATGCTATGCTTGTCTTGTATATGTCTGTAAACATAGGAATAAACAGGTTATTCATATTTTTGTTAATAAATATAATTATGTGAAAACCGAATATCGTTTATATAATTATTTAAGCGTATTAACCTTTCGAATTCCGTGGCAGTAGAGAAGAGTAAATTTGGACAGTGAGTGCAGTTTTGCCATGAAGGCGATTTTGTGGTAGAGGCAGCTTCGTCCTCCATACCATCATCGTCTTGTACCGATACCGAAGAAAATAATTAAATCAATAGACTCTAAAATAGGTCCCTATGTAATTAATTAAATACAACGCTAGGTCGAACGAACTACTTTGTCTTTCATTTTCCAGAGTTCCATCCAGGAATTCCAAATTCCAACCCAACAAACCAAAATGACATTAGGTGCATTCCAATAGACAAATCGCTGAGTCACCGATCGTCATAGAGTAAATTTTAACAACAAATACTAAACCGGGCAGTGGTTTATTTTTTAGGCGACAAAATAACTGAACGGGCAACAAACTGTGGATTATAAAAACACGTAAAACGGGTGACTACATGTGGGAGTCAAATAATTTAAGTTAGCAGTAAAAATTCTAAATGAGCGACCAAAATACTGAGTGGGCAACTATTATATCAAGTAGGTAACTATATAACTAATTTTAGCTGCCCAACATGGTATTATTATCATCTCGATTGTCAGTGATAATAGTCAGTGGCGTAGCTTCCTAGGGGCTAGGCGGGGCAGTGCCTCGGGGCCCTCAAGCTCAGGGGGCCCTCGAATCCTTACCAGAAATCTCGATCGAACTTTTGGAAATTTCTCCCATTTTTTTTAATATAAATTTTATCATGCAATCAGTCTCCTGGACTATGAGCAGATTTGTTGTTAAGAATGACATGTAGAGCAAGGCGCTCCATCGAGAGCCCACTCATTCTTGAATTAGTCTTAGCCGAGTTTTACATATCTGGTAGTTTGCGCCTTTTCAGGCGTCTCATACAATCCGGCAATGTCAGCTGTTTTGCTAGTGCATTTGGGTGATTGTCTAGCCTATTTTTGTATTTGTCAAATATCCTCGAGATTTCATCCCTGACAGTGTTGATATGGAGATGTTGGTGAACTTCTGAGTTGCGAATAAACCAAGGAGAATCTGAGATCTGTTTTAGGATATAATTCTGTG
The DNA here is from genome assembly GCA_928269145.1 of Agriphila tristella. Taxonomy (NCBI): domain Eukaryota; kingdom Metazoa; phylum Arthropoda; class Insecta; order Lepidoptera; family Crambidae; genus Agriphila; species Agriphila tristella. The sequence continues at coordinate 17,817,388 of OV743439.1, read as the reverse complement.
CTCTTTGAATTTTGTTGACATTGGAATCACTAGCCGAACCCCACAATTGAAGTCCATAGGTCCATATGGGTTTGAGGATGGCATTATACAGGAGTAACTTATTGTCCTCAGACAACTTTGAGTTTCTTCCGAGCAACCAGTACATTCCTCGATACTTGAGGTTTATTTCGTCTCTTTTTGTTTGAATGTGCTTGGCCCAGGTAAGACGACGATCTAAGTGAATAACCAGGTATTTGACTGATTCACTGGTTGGTAGAGGGTAGCAACCCAATCTCACTTCAGGGCAGTTATCTTTTCGAAGTGTGAATGTTATGTGGATCGACTTTGATGGGCTTGCCTTGATTTTCCATTTTCTTAGCCATTGGTCGATATTGTCGAGACTTTTTTGTAAGAGTTTAGAGGCTTCCTCGCTACTTGTGCTGGTTGCTAAAATGGCAGTATCATCTGCAAATGTAGCCACAGTTGTTCCCGCAGTTTCAGGTAGGTCTGATGTAAAGATGGTGTATAAAATTGGTCCAAGTACTGATCCTTGTGGCACTCCTGCAAGAATTTCATGAAAAGTGGAGGTGCAATCATTTTCCTTAACTTGGAAGAGTCTGTTATTGAGATATGATGACAGTATTGGATAGAAAGTGTGTGGAAGGAGCGTTTTGATTTTAGACAGGAGACCCTTGTGCCATACTTTGTCAAACGCTTGCTGCACGTCCAAGAAAACTGCAGAGCAATATTCTTTACGTTCAAAGGTGTCTCTAATGAATTTGCATACCCTGTGGACTTGCTCTATGGTTCCGTGTTCTTTTCTAAATCCAAACTGATGATCTGGAATTATAGCTTTTTCTGAGAGTATTTGAAGTATTCTTATCAGCAGCATTTTTTCAAACAGTTTAGATATAAGCGGTAATAGGCTAATTGGACGGTACGACGTCATGTCATGCGGTGATTTGCCAGCTTTTGCTATCATTATGATTTGCGATATCTTCCATGCAGCTGGAAAATATCCTGTTCTCAATATTGAGCTTTGGCAGAGTAGTAGAGAGAGCGGAGGTGGGCACAGCCAACAGCAAAACACAAAAATCACTTTCACTGATTTATTAATCATAATAAATTGTTCAAGTAAACATTAATTGAACTTATTTTATACAGTAATTTAAAATTGCGTCCGGCCATGATCAATCGTTGCAAGGAAGAGAGCGAGCCAACGTCAAAAGTGTTGTCATGTTAAAAATATATTTAAGGGATACCATACACAATCCGACACTTCCCCTTATACCTTATAATATTTAAGTCAAACAATATAATTACACATACAATCTTAATTGTAAATAAATAAAAAAAAATATTTGACAACACATGCAAAAAGTGTATAGTCTACTTAATTTATGTAGATATATCAGGTCACAGGTGTCAATATGTTCATACCTTTAATAAAACGATAATGTTTATCTTTACACAAAGGTTTGGTAAGAACGTCAGCAATCATTTTGTCAGTGGATAAATACTTTACAGAAATAGACTTATTCCTAATTAAATCTTTCACAAAATGAAATCTTATGTCAATATGCTTTGTCCTCTTATGACATAGTTCTCTACATTCCAGGAGCTTTTGGGCACTCTGGTTATCATTATACACTGTACACGAAACCACTTCAGTTATAAGCTCTGATAACAAGTTCTTAGTAAAGGATAAGTCTTTACAAATGTCACCTATCGCCATATATTCGGCTTCAGTACTAGACAAAGCAACGCATCTCTGTTTACGAGACTCCCAGTTAATAGTACTATTTCCTAGCTTTATCACAAAACCAGTATAAGATTTGCGGTCATTTACATCATTGCCCCAATCGGCATCAGCGTATCCTACCAAATTAAAATTAGCATTCTTTATAAAACATAAAGAATTGTTAATTGTACCGGCTAGATACCTCAATATTCTCTTAGCCGCGGTCCAATGAGACTGCTCAAAACAATTGTTAAACTGACTCAACTGGCTACATGAAAATGAAATATCTGGTCTAGTACAAACCGATAAATACATAAGACTTCCCATGAGTTGCCTATAGTTATAGGTTTCGTCTTTTAAATGTTCACTTACATTAGTATTCTTTGTCAATTTACAATTTAAAACCATAGGGGTACTAACTGGTTTGCAATTCTCCATATTAAAACGTTTCAATAATTTCTTAATATATTCAGTTTGATCCAAACGCAAAGTACCTTTACTTCTATCTCTAGTGACTCTCATACCTAGACAATTTTTCAATGGTCCCAAATTTTTGACATTGAATTTCATTTGTAATACATTCAACAGCTGCTCTTTAATTGAACTATTTTTAGAATAAAAAACATAAAAGTCATCAACATAAACAGCAAGGATAACAAAGTCTTTATCTAATTTCTTTGTGTAAATACATGGTTCACAAAGAGATTGTTTGAAACCAGTTTCAGTTAAAACATTATGCAATTTCTCATTCCACATTTTACTGGCTTGTTTTAAACCATACAAACTTTTCTGTAATAAACAAACTTCATTTGGATTATTGTTACAAAAACCTACAGGTTGTTCCATATATATAACCTCATTGAGATTACCATTAAGGAAAGCAGTAGTAACATCAATATGGTCAATTCCTAAGTCCATTTCATTTGCTAATGAAAACAATATCCTCATTGAGGAATGCCTCACTACCGGAGAAAAAGTATCATTATAATCTATCCCCTGCTTCTGGGTAAAACCCCTGGCAACCAGTCTAGCTTTAAACCTATCAAATTTCCCATCTGCGCCATGCTTTAGTTTGTAAACCCATTTGCATTTCACAATGTTAGTGTTAGTAGGTCTTGCTACCAGTTTCCAAACCTGATTTTCCAATAGGGAGTTATACTCGCTTTGCATGGCTGCTTGCCAATCCTCACGGTGTGGAGAAGACACAGCTTCATCATACGATAATGGTTCCTCAAGAGCTTGCCGACTCAACATACTATAATCATAATCACCATACCTTTGTGGTGGTCGTACATTACGTACAGGACGTTGTGACACCCTCGTCGGTTCGATAGGCACGTCAGGCTCGACAAGCACCTCGGAGTCGACAGGTAACAACTCTTCCCCTCCATCAGTAGGCTGGCCAGACGATGTCGTGCTATGATAATGCTCATCAGCATCAGATTCTTCAGTGAAGTCCGGTGCAGTCAAGTTTTCCTTAAAAGATTCTTCCTTGTCTACGCCATCTGAAGATTGAAAAAAAAATTGATTAGAATTTTCAATAATATCATTATTCATTGAAATAACATTTTCATTATCATTATTCATCAAATTCTCATTTACAATATTAAAATAATAATTATCAATACTATCACAGTCTTTTTCTGATTTATAAGGTACATTTTTATAAAACTTATTCTCTATAAATGCCACACTACGGGAAATTATCACATTTTTAGGATTAGATAGCTCTGACAACCTATAGCCTTTACATGTTTCGCTAAAGCCAACGAAAATAGCCATTTGTGCTTTAGCATCCAGCTTCCTACGCTTCTGAGATGGATTCAGATAATAGGCAATGCAGCCGAAGACCCGGAGATGAGACAGGTCCACAGGTAAATCAGACCAGACCTGCTCAGGCATACGACCTTCTAGTGCAACAGTGGGTGATCTATTTTTAAGATAAATCGCTGTCATTACAGCCTCACCCCAGTAACGGTTGCCCAGTCCAGACTCTGCCAGCATACACCTAACTTTATCCATAATCGTACGGTTAAGACGCTCACTGACCCCGTTTTGTTGCGGACAGTAGGGTACGGTATTTTGATGTATAATACCTTCCCTTCTTAAATAATCAGAGAATTTGTTGCTAAAATATTCACCACCATTATCAGATCTCAATACTTTTATTCGCAACCCCAATTGATTTTCTACATGTGACTTGAAAGTAATAAAATGGTTAATTACCTCGGATTTTTCCTTCATAAGGTATCCATAAGTCTTGCGGGTGTAATCATCGGTGAAGGTGACAAGAAATCTCGCCCCACCCCAGCTTGGCTCCTGCATCGGTCCACAAACGTCGCTATGTATCAACTGCAGTGGCTTAGTAGCTCGTTTTGCTTGTCCACTGGGATAAGATGCGGCCGACATCTTCCCCTGAAGACATGGCTCACAGGTCTTCAAATGAAGTTCATCCTGAAACATAATACCACATGCACATTCCCGAAGTTGTATCATACCTTTTTCACTTAAGTGTCCAAGACGTCTGTGCCACAACTGTGCCGGTAAACTCGCTGCTACTGTGGCTCTCGGTGATTCCTGGCTTACATTACCCAGGAACAAAGAGTGCTCCTTTGGCAAGGGGTTATCATTCTCCACATTTACACATACACACAACTTGTACAAACCATTTGTACATGCAACACATGCAATGGGGAATGTCCGAAAAATATCAAATTGGCTGAATATTTTTCAATAGGTAGGAATAAGGTCCCTTAGTAATAGAATAAAGTTTCATAATTTTCGGATGCATGAAACAATTTTTAAAAATCAAAGTCTCTTCGACTTCACAAATGTATGAAAGTAACAGCAGAATGGAGATTATACCTTTGCCACCACCTGCCACAACCACAACATGGTATTAAAAAAAAAGATTCAAGACAAAATGTCAAAACTTTTTTTTTTAAATACGTGTAGTGGTTGTGGCAGTTAGCGGCAAAGGTATAATCTCCATTCTGCTGTTACTTTCATACATTTGTGAAGTCGAAGAGACTTTGATTTTTAAAAACTTTTTTACCCAACCGAAAATTATGAAACTTTTTTCTATTACTAAGGGACCTTATTCCTACCTATAGAAAAATATTCAGCCAATTTGATTTTTTTCGGACATTCCCTAATGTTTTATTATAGATAGAACAGCCCTTATCATTAAAAACAACAAAATAACCTTTTTGAACTAATTTTGAAATGGAAATTAAATTACTAGACAAGTGGGGCACATACAACACATTAAACAAAATCAATGGACTCACCTGATTATCAATTGATAGTTTAACGGTTCCTATTCCTTTGCTCAATAAAGTGTCATTATTGGCGACTCTAATAGAACTGTTACAAGGTTTCATATCCTGAAATAAAGCTCTGTTGTTAACCATATGATTGCTTGCACCACTGTCTAAGTAAAAGTTCTTGTCCTTATCGGGAACAGTCAAGAAAGCTGAAACTAAATTTGTTTCTTCGACGCTTGCAGTCGCTGCCTTGTTTGATTTTCTCTCACGCTTCAATTTGAAACAACGGGCTCTCGAATGTCCTTTCTTCCCACAATGATTGCACACTAAGTTTCCAATTTTGTTTGATGCAAAAGCTGATCCACTTCCATTTGTCATTTTTCTAGAGTATTCTTGCAAGAGTCTTGCCTTTACATGTTCACTTGAGAGTTGGTTAGTCGCAGTAACAGCAGCCATGCTCGAGACGATAGTGTCATAGTCTGCCGACAGCCCGCTAAGCAAAATCTCAGCTACCTCAGCGTCTTCTATGAATCTCCCAATGTCAAGGAGCTGCTGCACCAACGTAGTTACCTCTTCAATGTATGCACTCATTGTGTCGAACTCGCTAAATTGGATCCTGTGCAATCTTCGCAGGAGTAATACACGGCGATAAAGACCCTTGTCTTCAAAAACGTCTGATAAATTTTTCCATGCCTCAGCAGCGGTCTTGGCATTCCGGACATACTGGTATAGGCTAGGTTTCAAGGCAAGGCATATGCGCGCCAGCGCACGCTGTCCACTCACCGCATCTTCGTCGCGCCCTTGAATGACATCCCAAAGGCCTTCCAAAATTAAAATATTTTGCATCGTAAATTTCCAAGTATGGAAATTAGTAGGGCCATCCAGCTTTTCAATTCCTTGTGTGGCCACCACGTGGCTCGGTTTCGCCGGCAAACTTCCGTCAGCCATAACGGATTACAATGGCGTTGGGCCGGACGCAAATCAATTCCAAAAATATAAAAATTGCTATGCAATTTGTACGGATGCTGTATTAAAAGACTGGCCTCAAAGCTCACGCTCGAACGCACGCTGGTCACATAACCTATTGAGCTTTGGCAGAGTAGTAGAGAGAGCGGAGGTGGGCACAGCCAACAGCAAAACACAAAAATCACTTTCACTGATTTATTAATCATAATAAATTGTTCAAGTAAACATTAATTGAACTTATTTTATACAGTAATTTAAAATTGCGTCCGGCCATGATCAATCGTTGCAAGGAAGAGAGCGAGCCAACGTCAAAAGTGTTGTCATGTTAAAAATATATTTAAGGGATACCATACACAATCCGACACTCAAGACACCATTGAACAGTACAGTGAGAAATACTATTCCTTTTCGTGGCAATTCATTTAGCACCTTTTTATCTATTAGGACAAATCCTGGTGCTTTTTTTTCCTCCATGTTTTTTATTAGAGATTTAATTTCTCGAGGCGTTGTCGGTTTTACTGGTAGGTCTAGTTGAAAATCTTGTTGGAGAGCTTCATTCATGGATAGGTCGTCCGTTTCTTCATCACCATCATTGGGTTTGAATACTGAAGCAAGATGATTTGCGAATGCATCCACTTTTTCTTGTTGAGTACGAGCCCATGTATCGTCTTGCAAGCGAATTGGAGGTTTAGGTGTGATCGGAGTTTTACACACTCTCCACAATGAATAATTCGTTGATTTAGTGACTGTTAAGTTTTCAATTTGGGATCGTGTGGTAGCATTCTCTGTTTCCTGGATGAGATCTCGCAATTCTCTTGCTGCCTTGTTAAATGCAGTTTTATCGGACGAGTGTCTACTTGTATGCCATACTTGACGAAGTCTCCTCTTTTCCAAGATTTTGTGACGTATATCTATAGGAACAGTTTTGTGCCTGGGGGTAAACCGCCTTGATTCTGAAGTACTGGTCCATGATGCTTTTTGGATTGTTTGAGTAAATTTTATGGTAGCATTTTCAATATCATCACTAGTTTTTAAAGGAATTTTCAGATCTAGTTCTTCTTGTATGATTTCACGGAATCGATTCCAGTCCGTACCTTTATTGTATAGTTTTGGAGGAGATGTTTTTTCCAAAACATGGACACTGATAGTTAAAATAACTGGAGTGTGATTCGACGATCCATCTAAGCCTGATTCTATTTTGAAAAAAGTCTGGATACTCCTTTTGTTATGAAAAAGTCTAGGAGGTCCGGGAGCTTATTCGGATCTGTAGGCCAGTGCGTTGGTTCAGATGTTGCAATAGGAGTCAGGTGGTTTGTATTAACACTTTATCAGTCTCGATCCCCACATGGTGTGCTTACAATTCCAATCTCCACCGGCTATGAACCTATTTCCCATTGAATTCAGGTATGTTGTGAACTGGGCTTCAGATATTCTGTGCTTTGGTGGACAGTAAACGGAAGAGATGTTGATATCACAGTGTTTGTCCTGAACTGTGACCGTTGTTGCCTGTATGGCTTCAGTTTTGAAGTGAACCGATTCATGATGTTTTATAGAAGATTTGATAATTACTGCAGTGCCACCATGTGCAGTGCCGTCAGGGTGATTGGTACTATAGATAGAGTAGTCTTTTATCCTAATAAGATTATTGCAAGTAAAATGTGTTTCCGATATAAGCAGAATGTCAAGGTCATGTAAATGTAGTAGGGCCTCGACTTCGCTTTTGTTGGGTGATAGTCCATTTATGTTCCATGTAGCTATCTTTAAGGACTTAAACTTAACTTCTGGACTATGGTTGTTATGAGGCCGAGTAGGGTACTCATTTGTTGTAGCATCAAGTCAATTTTTTCAGACTGTTTTATGAACATCTCTTCTAATGTTAGGTTTGTAGTCGACTCTTTATGATTTGACATATTTCGGTTTGGTTTAGGTATATCTCGGTTATTGTTCTTTACTGTATCAGAGTAGCTCATGTTGCTCGTTTCTTGATTTTGTGTATCTTTGTGTATTGGTAGTGTGGGGTTTTCACCTACATTTCTTTTTGATTGAGAGGAGATTTGATTCAGTGAGGGCATAGTTGTAGTTTGTTTGCGTTTTTTTCGATCTAGTATCTCCTTATAGACCTCGCATCCCTTGTAGTTTGCAGGATGGGGCCCTTGGCATAGGGCACATGTTGCTGGTGTAGATCGGTCAGTCTTTCGACAGTCACTTGTTGTATGTGATTGTCCACATTTGACGCAGCGGAAAGGCCTCATGCAATAATTCTTTGAGTGACCATACTGCTGACAGCGCTGGCACTGAACTATTGTTTTGCTTTTTTTGGGATCTTCTATTGTAACCTTGTGGTGGTAGATGTATTTGATTTCTTTTGCAGCTTTGTTGTTTGGTCCCGCTACTAGGTTTACAAAGAATGTTGAGGTTGGTCTTTTCTCTGGGCCAGATCTTGCGTTGATAATTTCTCCGACTATTTGGTTTCCTGTTTCTTCAAATGCTTCCTTGATTTCCAGGTGTGGAGTGGTGTGATGTAGATTTCTGATCACCAGCCTGTAATGTCTGTTGTCTTTCCTGTTGAACGTGTGACCTATGAGACCATTTTCTCTTACTATTGTAATAAGTTTTTTGTATATTTCTACATTTTCACAATTTATACGGAGTTGATTTTTATTAACAATTTTGTATGTGAACTGATTTCTATCAATTTCTTCTTCTAGGAGAGTGGTCAATTTATTTATGTCTTCGACACCATATAATATAATTGGTGGAGGTTTACTGACTTTCCGCTTTGTTTGGTCATCTACATTGATTTGGTCTACTGGTAATCCAGCGTATCTGTTCTCTGTTTGTACAGATTCGGGTGAATGAGTATTGGAAAACTTCCTCTTCTTTTTTGGATTCCTTATAGTGGGTACTTTTTGTCAGTCGGGAGGTCTTGCTTTTTCTTGTATTTCCATACTATCTTCAGTTGGGACTGCTGGATCACTAGTAGTTTTATGAACAGTAATGTTTCCGAGTGAAGCGCTTCTTGGTCGAGTTATAAATAAGCTTGGATGAAAAGCTTGCTGAACTAATTTCTTATTTCCAGTAGCATTAACAGCTACGGGGGCCTGGTGATCCACCCTCGCAGTGTCTTCGGTAGCAGATTTCACACTGTCCGGCCCGGGTACCGGAGAGCGCCGGGCGTTAGCCGGATCGCATGACAGAACATTCTCACTATTATCAGACATTTCATAGAAAGGGTTTGGGAAAATAGTGCTGCACTTTCCCAAGGTACAACACGTCATAATTTCGGTTGACGCCCTAGCCTTTGATGAACCAACATCTCCCTGCAAGGCAGCAGGTGCCATTTAGTATCAGAGTTGACTTCTCCTAGATCAATTACTGTACCGCAGTTAACGAGGTTGATCTCCCCGGGTCCGAGCTTAGATTTAAGTGGCGGCCCATACTCGCCACTATCATCCGTTGTCATTGGGTTTAGTGCTATTTTATAGAGAATGTTCAGCCATGAGCATTCCCAGCACCCCTCCAACCGGATTGCCCTATTGTCCGCGACTACCGAAGTAGCTAGCTTCCATATCTGGAAGCCGTTCCGCTATCCGCAACCTGCGACGCGGTGGGTGGCACAGGGCCGTGCCCCTGGGAAGGATCACCCAGAACCCACTATTCTCCCATTTTAAAAATAAATATGACAGATTGCAACCTCACTTTAATGAAAGAAATTCAAAAGTTATTAAGTATGGTAATTTATGTTGTTACTGTTTAATATTTTTATTACCTGCCCTGCAGTGCACAATAAGAGCTTAAGTAGCTTAGCATTATTAAAGTATTTGTATATTTCATATTTTTATTTGATAAAATCTAATCAGTTTACATAGCAGTGAGGCCCCATTTTTTTATTTGTCCTAGGGCCCTTGGTTACCTATCTACGCCACTGATAATAGTCACATTTTTTAAATAAAATATATGCTTAATTTTAAATATTTTGTGTGCCCTAAGGTTGTCACCCAAATAGTAATTTGGTCGCCCGTTCTGAATAACTAGTTACTCAATTTGTATTATTAAGTCACCTATTTTCAATATCTGTAGTCGCCCTCAGTCTGTCGCCCAGTTAGTACCTATTTCAGTACCTACGCTATATTCAGTATTCGGTGTTGGTTTACGCACGATCTAACTCCTGAGGATGCCCCGGGTTGGGGCGAAACACGTGTAGAGTAGCCTAATTGGTGAAGGTGCAAGGTGTGTTGCTGTCTTGCTAAATGCAGGTATTGTGCACTGATATTTTGTGGTGTGCATGTGCATATTATTGCGGGCGGGCGGGCGGTGCATCTTGCATATATTGTTTGCGGAAGTAAGCTACATATATTTCTTTTTTCAAAATATTCAGTATTGTTGATACACAAAATGGGAATTTATTGCTACCCGATTAAATACTACCCAATATTAAACAATAGCTGTAGACAGGCTAGGCGCACTCCGCGCTTAGGACTTGTACTATTACGTATTCTGTGGCTTAGGCGATAGAAAGAGAGGCAACTTATAGGTGAATATAACTGTAGCCAAGGGAGCGGTGTGCAACCTGAATTGCACTTTATTGTGTATGGAATAGAGTTGCTATTTAAATAATTGACTTTGCGGAGTGGATCTTCTGTACTTGTACTATTACGTATTCTGTGGCTTAGGTACGAAGCTACAAGTACCTAGCCGGCGCGCGGCGGGTCCGTCTGCTGGACCACAGAATAGCTAATGCTGGACCTTCGACGGACTAATTTCAGAGGGCTGCTGCGCGCGCCAAACTTCCTGCCTCGCACGAGGGTGCTCATGTAAAAACAGCTGATCGAATTTTGATGAAATTAAAACATTTATTCTGGTTAAAGGATCCCTAAGGATTTCTACGCGAATTCTAAGGAATGTCCACGCGGACGAAGTCGCGGGCAGAAGCTATTCATACATACTTAAAATCGTGCATAAATGCACAGTATACAGGGTGAAATTTTAATCATTTGGTTCCCGCCGTGGGGTGGTTCCACTCATGATTACAAGCAACTTTTACTATGGGGCCAACTCTCCTACTCGTAAAAAAAAATCAGCTGTTCCATACAAAAGTGCAGTACCTACTCGACCTTAATGTATGGAACAGCTGTTTTTTTTTTTGCGAGTATGAGAGTTGGCCCCATAGTAAAAGTTGCTTGTTATCATGAGTGGAACCACCCCACGGCGGGAACCAAATGATTAAAATTTCAGCGTGTATATAAGTAAGTAAGTATATATATAAGTTTTTTCAAAACTTAAAAACTTAAAAGTTTGAAAAACATATACAATACTTAGTGAGAAAACCATTTCTTCGGACCATCAAACTGAACAACTTTAACTACGGAACCAACTCTGATATCGCGAAAAAAATCTGTTGTTTCATACAAAAATTAATGACGAAAAAATAAAAATGTATGAAGCAGCTGATTTTTTTTCGCGATTTCAGAGTCGGTCCCATAGTAAAAGTTGTTCAGTTTGATGGTCCGAAGAAACGGTTTTCTCATTTTGCGTTAATTCATTAACACGTTGTATAGGTATATAGTACTGTTGTTGAATTAAATGCACAATGGAGGTCAGTGATTGAATGTCGTGTGGTCGTCGTTGCTAAGTAACGGGAGCTAGGCCAGCGGGCTCTACGTAGGTAGGTATTCAAGTGGCTCCCTATTTTGTTGTGAGCGTGAAATCATTTATTTCCCTAGATAAGGTAGGGATTATAGCGGGTTTTTGTAAGTTTTAGGTTCTATGCAATCAATTCTCGTAAGAATGGAAGATGAATATAAATTATTAAATCTATATAAGACAAAAAACTATGACGAATGTATAAAATTATGCTGTTCCGTGCTACAAGGAAAAAATAATCGATTGATAGAGTTCATTCAAATGCGTGCGATGTCTATACAAGCCAAAATAACTGGTAATGGTTATGAAGAAGTGGAGTACCTCCCACAGCAAGATGGTTTGATATCAACGGCTGTAGCGAAGACACCAAGACCGGGAACAACTTTTCTAAGAGAATCTATAACATCTCGTCAGTTAAAAGTAAGTACCTTTGTACTTTAATTTAACCCCCGACGAAAAACAGAGGAGTGTTATTATTAGTTAAACTTGCGTCAAACTGGTCATTGGTTGGTCACCCACCACTGCACTGCACTGGTCAATTGTGTCATCTCCAAAAATCTTTCTATGGTGGCATCGTATCTTCAAACAAATGAACACAATTAGGTACTAATCTACCCATTATTCTAGCTTTTTATGAAGGTTATTTGATCTAAAATCAAGTCAGCAGTAAATTAGTTTAGTTAGGCGACGCCTACACACAGTAAATACTGAAATCCATCAGTATTTAATCAGGGGCATATTTCACAAAAGATTAGTAAATTAACTACAATAATTTAGGTACCATTGTTGTTATTGGGGTAGAATTAGGTTTCTTATTAATTCTAAAACGTAATTCTACCGCAATAACAACAATGGTAAATTATTGTAGTTAATTTACTAATCTTTTGTGAAATATGCCCCTGATTAAATACTGATGGATTTCAGTATTTACAGTGTGTGTAGTGTAGGCGTCGCCCTTAGAACTTAGTTCTACTACCGGTAGGTAGATTGTAGGGGCAGAATCAATCTAATCCTCTGACCTCCATATATTAAAAAAAAAACAGGTCAGTGATCTAATCTAAATATACAGGGTATTTGGTAATAGCCTTATAAAGCCGAATATGGCAGATAGGGACCATCAAACTGAACAACTTTTACTATGGGACCAACTCTGAAATCACGAAAAAAATGGTCCCTATATTCGGCTTTATAAGGCTACTAGCGGCCGCCCGCGACTTCGTCTGCGTGGACAGTTTTTTTTTGCTATCCCTCGGGAACTGTGTTTTTTTTCTGGATGGAAGGTACCCTATGTCCTTTTCTGCACCCCTGACAACGTGTATGCAAAATTTCATGATGATCGGTTCAGTAGTTACGACGTGAAGGCGTAACAAACAAACGGACTTTCGCATTTATAATATTAAGTAAGGATATTATAGTAAGGATTACCGAACAGCCCAAACCGCTGGGTCTAGAAACTCCTAGAGGGAGAGGGAGAGGGAGAGGGACAGGGACAGGGACAGGGACAGGGACAGGGACAGGGACGGGGACGGGGACGGGGACGGGGACGGGGACGGGGACGGGGACAGGGACGGGGACGGGGACGGGGACGGGGACGGGGACAGGGACAGGGACAGGGACAGGGACAGGGACAGGGACAGGGACAGGGACAGGGACAGGGACAGGGACAGGGACAGGGACAGGGACAGGGACAGGGACAGGGACAGGGACAGGGACAGGGACAGGGACAGGGACAGGGACAGGGACAGGGACAGGGACAGGGACAGGGACAGGGACAGGGACAGGGACAGGGACAGGGACAGGGACAGGGACAGGGACAGGGACAGGGACAGGGACAGGGACAGGGACAGGGACAGGGACAGGGACAGGGACAGGGACAGGGACAGGGACAGGGACAGGGACAGGGACAGGGACAGGGACAGGGACAGGGACAGGGACAGGGACAGGGACAGGGACAGGGACAGGGACAGGGACAGGGACAGGGACAGGGACAGGGAGAGGGATACTAAAATCTCTCAACCAAATTCTGAATATTATACACTAGCTTTCGCCTGCGACTTTGTCCGCGTGGATATTCGGGAAAATTGCGGGCTTGGGGGGGACCAACGTTATCACGTAAAACCAGCTGATCGGATTTTCCCTAATTTTCTCGAATATCCACGCAGACGAAGTCGCGGGCGGAAGCTAGTGGTAGAATAAAGCAAGGAATGGAATACCTACACAGTAAATTAATTTAGTGCTCAAACCATACTTATCTCTAATAAGATCTATCCCCTGACCTTCTTTTTCTGCGTGGACAGTTATTTTTATTCTATCGCTCGAGTACTATGCTTAGGGTACCCTGCCTATTGTCTGCTTTTCTGTACCTACCCCTGAAAACGGGTAAGTATCATCATGATCGGTTGAGTATTTAACACGTGAAAGCGTAACAATCTATAATATTAGCACAGAATACAATGTACAAGTAAGGATTAAGAGTAATCCCGAATGCCATTCCTTCCAAAAATTGAATAAGATAACTTTGTCAACTTGTTTTCACTGGGTCCGATGTAGGGAGGCCGGTCTCCGGAGGCCGCGCCTCTCGATACACACGTAGAGATTTGGCCGGAAGGCCCTTGGAAGGCCGTGCTTCTACGTTCGATCGCTGCAGGTCGGGCCTGTGCGTTTGGAGGACCTATTACGTTTATTCCTCGCAAATTCGTGCGAATCTTTGATAATTCCTAGTTAATATTATCCTCGAGAGGTATAAAGAGCGTACCGAGCCTCCACTAACGCCACCAACCAAGAAAAATCATTACAACGAAATAGGTAACTAGGTAATAATAAAATCCTGAATAATATGAAAACTACTAATTAGTTATACTATTTTTGTATGCATTGTTGTAGTAAGGTACAATCTGGATTGACGCCAAAAGTGGCCACTTTAGGTCATAGGTGTTAATCCAGATTGTAACTACATATCCAAACACATTTAAACCAGGAAAAAACACATACAAAAATAGTTTATAACTAATTACTAGTTTTTTATATTTTCAGAATTTTACTAAACATAGTTATTTCGTTGTAATGTTTTTTTCTTGATTGATTGGCTTGGTGCGCTCTTAACATGAATTACGTTAATTGTTAATGCTAGAGTGCAGCATATACAGCCACAACAACGGCGAAATCACGAGGCTACACGAAGACAGCGCGCGCTCGCAGCGCTAGGAGCGCCCTGCACACGGCTGCGCGTGCGTCTCGAGCCGCTACCGCTCTTGCCGGCGGGCCATTCACGTCGAGCACTCCCCTTTCTCTTCGATTCCTAACGAAATCAGATAAACTATTCACTCCAGCTGCTAAAACATTGTTTGAATACGTTTACTATTGTGAGGGAGATATTCGAAAGGTATTTTTGTTTGATTTCTGCCAGTGTTCTGTTCGACCGTCTGCCGTTACCCCGGTCACTCACATGCGCGCAAAGGTTCGAACTTTGTACGAATGTTTTCAATTTTGTATGGAAAATCATTCGCGAAGTCATTCGCGAAGGTCGTCCTACACATGTGGGTTTTACGTATTCGCGAACCTTTGCGCGCATGTGAGTGACCGGGGTTAGATATGGTAACTCTATATAGTTTTTGTTTTCTTATAAATTTTAGGCAATGGATATAGCCTTCGAAGCGCAAAAAGCTACTGATAATATCGATTGGTGGTGGAATTTTTCCTTAGCCCGATGCTATTTAATGTTGGGAATGCACAGGCATAGCGAAGATTGTCTCCGCCAAGCACTCAAACAGAATAAACATATCGCTATATATCTTCGTTTAGTAGCGATATATGTGAGTTTGAATCAACCCCTGTCTGCGCTAGAAGTTTGCAAACAAGGTTTATCAGTATTTCACGAATATACTCCATTATCATTAGAGAAAGCAAGAATACACGATCAAATGGGCAACACCACTTTGGCGCTACAGGAATATAGAATGGTGGCTTTGGAAGACCCCTCTAATACCGAAGCTATTGCCAACATAGCAATGTACAATTTCTATAATGATCAACCAGAAATTGCTCTTCGGTATTACAGGTAAGTGAAATTATCAGAGGAATAATTTAAACATCTAGAAAAAATGTTGTCTCGCCAAACCTTTTAATTTATTTACTTACCTACGTTATGTTTTTTTTGTTCATATCAAAGATGTTTTTTGTCAGGGGGTCGTTCATTAATCGAGTGATGTTTTTTAGCAACTTTTTTTACCCCCCTCCCCCCCCCCCCTGGTGATACGTGGTGAGGTTTTAGACTAATCTCCCCCAAGATCACGTGTATTTTTTGGTACAAAATACCTTCTTACATATCTCAAAAATAAATAATCAGAATCGGTTTAAAGACCGCGCGTAAACGATAATATAAATATGGGAAACTAGCGGCCGCCCGCGGTTTCACCCGCGTGGTTCCCGTTCCCGTGGGAATATCGGGATAAAAAGTATTCTATGTTTTAATCTAGGCTATCTACTATCTGTGTGCCAAATTTCAATCAAATCCGTTCAGTAGTTTTTGCGTGATTGAGGAACAAACATCCAAATATCCAAACATCTAAACATCCAAACCCACAAACTTTCACATTTATAATATTACTAGCGGCCGCCCGCGACTTGGTCTGCGTGGACAGTTTTTCGCTATCCCTCGGGAACTACACGATTTTTCTGGATGAAAAGTACTCTATGTCCTTTTCTGTACCCCTGACAACGTGTATGCAAAATTTCATGATTATCTGTTCAGTAGTTAGGACGTGAAGACGTAACAAACAAACAAACAATCAAACAAACAAACGGACTTTCGCATTTATAATATTAGTATGGAAGTATGGATATAGTAGGATTAATAGATGTACCCATATTGTAGTTATATTCTTAGTCAGATAGAAGAACCGCTTTCATATAACTATGTTACGGTTTATAGCTATATACCTAGGGATAACTATATACCTAGGTTTACCTAAAACTATTTCACGGCTTGAACCATTTTATTGTAACAAAATAGATGTGTTTGTGTAATTAGACCCGATTTTCTGTTTTAGACGATTATTAGCTACGACGTTCCCAGGACCAGAAATATATAACAACCTTGGACTTTGCTGTCTATACTGCAACCAATGGGATTTGATATTGCCTTGTTTTCGACAAGCATTGTACTTTTCCACAAGCCCCGAAAATCGATCCGATATTTGGTTCAATCTAGCTCACATTGCATTGGTATGTATATAGTGATTATATAGTGCTATTTCTAATACTAAAGCCAACGAAATACGTAGAGGTGGCCGGAGAGGCCGAGAGAGGGACGGAGCAATACAAAGAAAAGGGACATACTGACAGCATTCCCTTTTCTTCCTATTGCTCCGTCCCTCTCGGCCTCTCCGGCCGCCTCTCTGTGTATTGTTGGCTTAATTAATCCTTTAAATAAGCAGTTACATAGGCTTGCGGCAATCAAAGGCCGATAGGGATGAAGCAATACAAATAAAAAGAAACATACTAACATTACCCTTTCCTTTGTATTGCTCTTTCCCTCTCTGCCTCTCCGTGCGTGGTACACACCCTGTCGACTACACATGGAGGTGTGTAGTCTGCACGTGTGCACCACACGAACACTTATGGGCTCTAAACATGCGCAGGCCCAGCCGGAAGGGCGAACCGAAAGGGACGAAGCAATACAAAAAAAACGGACATACGACAACTTTATCTTTCCTTTGTATTGCTCCTTCCCTTTAGGCTTTCCGGCCGGGCCCAGGCCCGGATCTAGGGGGGGGCGGGAGGGGGCACTTGCCCCGGGCGGCGAAGACTAGGGGGCGGCGGCCGCAGGGCGCCGCCCCTTAGTCTTCTCAAGCAAGTTATGCAAGTTAAGTAGGCAAGGAAAACGGGGCGGCGGGCGGCGTGGGTATGGTTACCATCTGACAAGCATTTGCCGCATTTGACAGGGATTTTCCGGTTTAGATAGGCGTGCGGGTGGCGGCGCTTAGCTAAGACAGGAATTTTTGCATTTTTTCACGCAATTTTTCACAAAATTTTATCACGCAAGACCGCGGCGGCTGCCGCCCGGATAAAATACACATGTCACATATTACAAGATTAGTGAGATAGTTGATGAAACTGACTAAAAATCACGCTGCGCGGCTGTTTTCTTTTTACTATAGACAAGCAAAACTCAAAGATTATTGGATGAATCTGGCTAAAAATCGCGCTGCGCGGCCGTTGCTTTTACTAAAAAAAAATCAAAATTACAAGATTATTGGATGAATCTGGCTAAAAATTGCGCTGCGCTGCGCGGCCGTTGCTTTTACTAAAAAAAAACAAAATTACAAGATTATTGGATTAAACTGGCTAAAAAACGCGCTGCGCGGTCATTGTTTTCACTAAAAAATTCAAAATTACGAGATTATTGGATGAAAATGACTAAAAATCGCGCTGCGCGGCTGTTTTCTTTTTACTATAGACAAGCAAAACTCAAAGATTATTGGATGAATCTGGCTAAAAATCGCGCTGCGCGGCTATTGCTTTTACTAAAAAAAAACAAAATTACAAGATTATTGGATGAAACTGGCTAAAAAACGCGCTGCGCGGTCATTGCTTTCACAAAAAAATTCAAAATTACGAGATTATTGGATGAAAATGACTAAAAATCGCGCTGCGCTGCTGTTTTCTTTTTACTATAGACAAGCAAAACTCAAAGATTATTGGATGAATCTAACTAAAAATCGCGCTGCGCGGCTGTTGTTTTTACTAATAATAAAGCAAAATTACAAGATTATTGGATTAAACTGGCTAAAAAACGCGCTGCGCGGTCATTGTTTTCACAAAAAAATTCAAAATTACGAGATTATTGGATGAAAATGACTAAAAATCGCGCTGCACGGCCTTTTTTCTACTACAGACAGATGGTAACTCTAAACGCGGGGCCAGAGAGGGGGGGGGGGGATTTGCTGAAAATTGCTTCGAAGAGGGCGGCAAATTGTCTTCTGCCCCCCCCTTTCGAAAACGTAGATCCGGGGCTGGCCGGGCCTGCGTGTGTGTTGAGCCCATTACTGCTGAAATAATTTTAATTGGCACATAATAGGTAAGTAAGTAGGTACCTATAGTGAGCAACAACCCTAGGTAAGGGCTGAAGTCAAGGCCGATTTCGAGGGTGTAGTACTATTCAATAAAAATCCAATTAATTTTAACAAAATGTAATGATGCCGCTTCTTATAATACAACTCAATAGCATGATTCAGTATCTAACAGTTGCCATCTAGCGTGATCTATGAGAACATGTTATATATTGATATATACGAAGTCGTACATATAGAGATAAACCAACGATATGTCAAAACAAGTTTAGATGCGTCATGCGCCAGTGACAGGTACTGTAGATACACACATAGACATATTATGTCGAGAGAGGGACAAAAATGAATGCCACCAAACCACAGAATACATAGTAACCAAACGGAATACTTGTCGTTAGAAAGAGATAAACAGACATCATAAGTTTCGTCTGATACGCTGCATGCTCATTGGCGCGATCATGGGAGTGACAGTCGCAATGCTCGCTCTTTGTAAAAATATGGCCGATTAGAGTAATAAAAATACTAAAATACATTTACGGTTAAATACAGTACTTACGTATGAAATGAAAAAAAATTCCGATCTCTGACTGTTGCTGTATAATTTGCACATCGTTTAAAGACGCAGGAAGGCATTTTTGATAAGGATGTCACGGTTTTTTAGTGTCTGACTGACGAGACGAGAGTGGTGTGTTTACGTGTCACGAGCCTGTGCCTGACTAATTGAAAGTCGGGCAATTACCTGACTTTCGTCTTGCCATTGTGGAGCGCCGGTAACGTATCTAAACTTGTTTTAACATATCGTTGAGATAAACAACGTCGTTGGAGATAAATAAATTGGTCCTATAGGATAATCCAGGCAACTTTTATACGAAATTTATCAGTAAAATTTTCGCAATTTCGGAATATAGTAAGTTATTTTAATCCTTAACAAGTCGGTTTATAATACAATAACTTTGTCAAAAACAACCATTCGGTACGTTGGTAGGGTAGGTTATGAAATTCTCTAAAACCATAATTATATTCAATTAGTTCTAATGGATCATTCACACAGCTCAGTACGTCTCACGTCAATGGTCAGTCTTCTTTCAATACAAGTTTTGAGAGTCACGTGACGCGTCAGTGACCGGCAAGTCAAAATTTGTATTGACTTGACCATTGACGTGACTGAGACGTGACGTGACGTGACATGACTGAGCTGTGTGAATGATCCCTAAAACAACTGGTTCTTGTTATAATGTATGAACCTTATTGCAATGTCTCGTTCAGTCCACAGGAGATATACCCCTTGCCCGCCGCTGCTTGCAGATGAGTTTAGCCAACAACTCTGAGCATGACGCTGCCAGGCGGGCGTTAAATGCAATTGAAGCAAGAAAGAAGCCTAAATATATTACCACATGAAAGTCTTTTAAAAGTTTATAACAGGAAAATGAACCAATTTAGCACCTTCGTAGGATTCAGCACTAATGTCGACTGTTTGGAAATAAAATAAACTTTGTAATTCATTATCTTATTTTTTTTTTAAGTTATTAATATAAACCAAACAAATAGTCATGTAAAGAAATATCGAGAAATTCTAAATTGCGCAACTCTTCGTAATTTGTAACAACTTTGGAGTCCAATAATGGTTCAGGATGAGACCGGTGAGGTGGTATGCCTGCTTCAGACGCTGCGATGCCTGACTCGGATGTTATTCGCGACAGATGTCGAGCCTTTACCTAGGATCAAACAAACGATATAAAATAAATGTAGATAAAACGTATAGGTAGGTTAGGTACCCATTTTTGTGGTCAACTTTGGATATTTTTCGGCACCTTTAGGCCGTTTGTCCATCTTTGCCGTCATCGGGAATGATTATTTCATTTGGTCAAGTTCAAGATGATATGACTGTACAGTGAAGATTACCTTACTAGGCATTGTACGCACGAGCGTTTTTTCATGTGTGGGTCTCCAGCTTCCTCATAGGCTATAGAGAAATTCTAAGCTTGCCATATTTTAAAGCATAATAGCAGCAATCAAACTTCCAGACAAAATAATAGCAGCCACCATAAGTTCGTTACCATGAGTGGTTTTATGTGTGTGAGCTGGCGACACGTGTCTGCAGCTTACACATCCCGTTAAGGCAAACCAGTGAGGTTACGGTTTTAGACTATAGTCAAAAATTTAGAGCCTAATTGCAGCAATAAGATCCAAAAAAACTAACCATCACACTCAAATACTGTTGTAACTACGAGCATAAAACTGTGTGCGAGCTGGAGACACGTGTCACTGGCTTGCACATCTGTATTTTCGTAATTACTTAAGCTACGATTATGTTATATACCTCAAAATTCTCAGCCGAATTGGAGCATTAGGCTCCAAATTTATCAAAGCTTTAACTCGAAAAGTTTTTGAGCTACGAGCCGATATCTATGTGTAAGCTGGTGACACGTGTCTCTGGCTGACACATGGTGAATTGCTGTAACTGTATATGTTAGAGTTTCGTTTTAAAGATCAAATAATACGTTATAATTGCAGCACACACGAGGCATAATTTCAAATCTCTGGGCCTCTTAGTTTCAAAATTATAAGCCAAAAACCGTTTTCCCGCCAAAAAATTCAAAATAATGGCTCGGAAGCGCCTAATCGCGCCGTTGCCGTTCCGTGCGCTACACTATTGCAATCGAATTTGAACCTAAGAGCTAGTATTATTTTGGTTCATTTTAATTTACGCTCTCGATCGTTTTAATTTCTGTACTGAGAATTTTAGTCTAGGAGGTAGAAGCCGTCTGATATAACTGGTTACCGAATTTTAAAGAAAATCAAAGTCTATTTATTTAGGAATGTTTATATCGCTATGCTTAGTTATTATACAAATTTTGTCTGTCTGTCTGTATGTTTGTTACTCTTTCACGCCGAAATTTCGCATACTAAAATAAAAAGTCAAATTTAAAATGGCGGCCATTCCAACAGGAGTGGGGATAGACCCCAACATGTGGGTGTTTTTGTCGATAAAATTAGGTGTATTTCACGTCTTTAAATTATCGTTAAGAAAAACAGGTGCAAGCTATTTTCGACATTATTGACATTTGAAATTCGGTTGGTTTTTGGCGTATTCTCATTAACTAACTTTGATCTTTCATTAAAAACCGTGATTTTGATAAATGTCAATAAGGTCGAAAATCGCTTGCACTCATTTTTCTAACTTGTGATCATTAGACAATGTTTTCTAGTAAGAAAAAAACAGGTGCAAGCGATTTTCGACCTTATTGACGTTTAAAATTTGTTTGATTTTTTGCCGTATTCTCGTTTACTAACTTTGATCTTTCATTAAAAACCGTGATTTTGATAAATGTCAATAAGGTCGAAAATCGCTTGCACTCATTTTTCTAACTTGTGATCACTAGACAAGGTTTTCTAGTTAAAAAATAACAGGTGCAAGAGATTTTGACCTTATTGACGTTTGAAATACGGTTGTTTTACCATATCTCGCGTTCACTAACTTTGCTTAGCTAAATAGCTTTTACATAATACTTACTAATAATTGACTTCGTTGTGTCATAAAGTCCTAATCGAACTAACACAATATAAGGTCGCGCGCGATATTATACTCATACCTAGCGTCAACGAACTAAGATACTAAGGAAGTGTAATTCCGCTCAAAAAATAGCACCACGCAAACTACTGCCGAGTGGGCGGGGCTAAAAAAGTACTAGTGAAGCACGATTTAGTCATGTCTGCCACGCGCTCGGCGACAGTCCTTAGCGTTAGCACAAAAAAATAATTAGAAAAATGATTAAAATGACGTCATGTGTGGTCAAGTTGTGAAAAAGACCAAAAGAAGGCAGCAAAACTATACAGACATAACATAACATAGGAAAGTAACATATTTTTCGTTTTTTAGAAATATCTATGAGCGTATACATACAAAATATGGTCGTTATTATGCAACAAGTGTTCAGTCGCTTTGTGTGGCAGAGTCAAATCTTCACATTCACTGCTATCACACATTTTTAAACAAGAATAAAACTCTCTCATAGAATTCAGTACAACAAAAAAAAGGAAAATTTAAATCAAAATTTTGTAATGCTAAAAATGGCGCGTCCTGCAATATGCAATACATAGAAAACGAGTAATCTGATGTAATCTCCTTGTTTTTTATTATTATACAGGGTGTAACAAAAACGCTGTCCAATCCGTGAAGGGATGATTAGGTAGGTACCTATAAAGATTCTATTCACGCAATCCTCTTTGATTAATGAGTAAAAATCCCTGGTTAAAATAGAATAAATAAAAAATGGAGAACTCACATTGCAACACCGAAGGCAGCAGAGTGGCACGACAAGTAGTGACGTCATGAGGTCAAGACCGTCAGATCAGAACACAAAGTAATGACAATTTCCAGAAACTATGATTTTTATGCAGCTCTGAAAACAGCTTTTTAATATGGAGTTTGATCCGCGGATCATTCTGCTGGAACCCCAATGTGAGATCTGCTGCGAAAATGCTACTTTATATTTCCACCACCAATAGAAATACATGCCTAGCAACGGTGCACTAGATTGTCCCGAACACTTTGCAGCACACCTGTATTCCACTTAATTAGTACAAATGTGGCTATTATTCGAAAACGGACGAAAATTACGGATTCACTCTCACAAATGTTTTTAAACATCAACTGTAAACATGACCTCACAAATAAAAATCAAGGGGTGTCAAATCTGGAGATCGCGCTGGCTACGGAGTTGGTCCACCTCTTCCAATCCACCGTCACCCATATTGCTAGTTTAGGTATTTGCGCACCGGTCAATAAGCATGTTAAAATAGTCTGCATTTGAAAAAGATCTTGACAAGAATAAACTTTGACTTGGTGGAATACGCTGCTATAAAAAATACATTACGACAAACTGAGAACCTCCTCCTTTTTTGAAGTCGGTTAAAAAGGTGTCGCTATAAGAATTTTGTATTGCCAATTAAGGCATGCTTTTTTAAGTAAAAAATAAAAATAAAGCGACGTATTAATACTGTTGTTCTTTATCAGTCACACCTCTAAAAGACGTATTAAGGTGTTGCTCGCGCAAATGTGATAATTATCTACATAATATGTAATTACATGTTATGAAAAAAAAATCTTTACAGAATACATTGTCTTTTATCAAGCATACCTATTTTATTTCAATAGCTTGCCTAATTTTAGTCCTTCTTGAAATCATATGTCTTACCAATTCGTGACAAATAATATGATCATCATTCATCAACATCATCATTTTATAATTTTCATAAAATAAAATAACAATAAAATCATCACAGCCGAAAGACTCCACTGCTGACATAGGTCTCCTTTAGTTTTTTAGAGCGACTAGTTACAGGCGACTTGCATCAAGCGTATTCGAGCGGTCTTTACCAAGTCGTCCGTCTACATAATAAAACAAACATTATATCTAACAAACAATAATGTACTAATTTCATAAAACAATTTTATGATGCCGCCCAGCGCGCCGTAGTAGGTTTGGTGTACTGACTGCATTCTACGTTACACCGTCCTCGCCTCAATGACAAAGGCACGACAACGGCCCAATGAGTGACACGAGGCGAGTCAAATATCCAATCATGTTTGATCTGCGTTCAAACCCCAGCCAATAGAAAACGTCATATGCGTTAGAATACAATCTAATGCCGATTATGCGTGCATTGTAATAAGGTATGTTTTTACTAGTTCATTGTTGAGTTTGCGACCTTTTGTGTTACAGAATATGTGAAGGTGCCATTTTTTATGCAATATTTGTTAGGAGTTAGGCTTCCTTAGATCTTAGTTCGTTGCCTAGCGTGCTGCGAGAGAAACGCGCGTAACGCGTCCGGTAGCAACAGCGCGCACGCGATGAATGCCCGCGCACCCGTCCGGCCAACGATGCTACTTGTTGCCACGCGCGATATTCATAGCGTCTACTTACATAGCGCGCTATGTGCGCTATGTAAATATAGCGGGCTATAATATGGCGCTAGATGCTATATTAACCACCTCTAGTGCTAATGATAAAACAGAGCGCGCGCACACTGATATATTTACACGGCTATAATAATAATTCCTTGGTGCGCGAACAGATGGCGTGATTTTGTTTATAACTGTTTATAGGATTATTTTTATTTTTTGATTGTGTTAATCCCGATTCCAGTCCAGGCCATATTTATATCTGTCTGTATGCCAAATTTCGGCGTGCAAGAGTAACAAACATACAGACAGACAAACAAATGTTCGAAGTTTTAATGTAAGTGAGATTAGTGTAAAAAAATTGTATAATAACTAAGCATAGCGATATAAATATTCCTAAATAAATAGACTTTGTTTTTCTTTAAAATTAGGTAACCAGTTATATCAGACGGCTTCTACCTCCTAGACTAAAATTCTCAGTACAGAAATTAAAACGATCGAGAGCGTAAATTAAAATGAACCAAAATAATACTAGCTCTTAGGTTCAAATTCGATTGCAATAGTGTAGCGCACGGAGCGGCAACGGCGCGATTAGGCGCTTCCGAGCCATTATTTTGAATTTTTTGGCGGGAAAACGGTGTTTGGCTTATAATTTTGAAACTAAGAGGCCCAGAGATTTGAAATTATGCCTCGTGTGTGCTGCAATTATAACGTATTATTTGATCTTTAAAACGAAACTCTAACATATACAGTTACAGCAATTCACCATGTGTCAGCCAGAGACACGTGTCACCAGCTTACACATAGGATATCGGCTCGTAGCTCAAAAACTTTTCGAGTTAAAGCTTTGATAAATTTGGAGCCTAATGCTCCAATTTGGCTGAGAATTTTGAGTTATATAACATAATTGTAGTTTAAATAATTACGAAAATACAGATGTGCAAGCCAGTGACACGTGTCTCCAGCTCGCACACAGTTTTATGCTCGTAGTTACAACAGTATTTGAGTGTGATGGTTAGTTTTTTTGGATCTTATTGCTGCAATTAGGCTCTAAATTTTTGACTATAGTCTAAAACCGTAACCTCACTGGTTTGCCTTAACGGGATGTGTAAGCTGCAGACACGTGTCGCCAGCTCACACACATAAAATAACTCATGGTAACGAACTTATGGTGGCTGCTATTATTTTGTCTGGAAGTTTGATTGCTGCTATTATGCTTTAAAATATGGCAAGCTTAGAATTTCTCTATAGCCTATGAGGAAGCTGGAGACCCACACATCGTTTTTTCGACGTTTTATCATGCGATTTTTCTGAGTTTCGAATAGAACATAATATTACTTCTCAACTGTATGTTCGCACGGGCGACTTTTTCTTTGTTCCGAGCGGAAAACGCCGACAAAATGCAACATAGGGGAAACGTATGAGATGTTCACACGACCGCTTTTTGAAAGCGTGATTCTCCCAAAATACGTCCAGTGTGGCCAGATTAGGCAATTTATCGCAAATTAGGCTGCAAGTGAGGCAAATTAGGAAGTAAGAAGGCCAAAAAGAAAATCAAAGTTATAGCAGATGGTAGCGAACTAGCGACGTCTCACCGCCTACTAAGCGAGATTCACACCGCGTCCAGCCGATACGTAAAACTAGGGGAATGCGGCCGGCGCGGTACGATATTTAGCATTTCCGTTATTTTTATTTATAGTTTTTTCAGGCCTGCACGTGCGATTTGTTGGCAACACTATTCATGAGTCGGCTCTCTGTTTGGGCGGCCATTTTTTTGTGAGGATTTTAATTTGATTTGTGCCTTTTATTTTACTGAAATGATTGGGATTATAACGTTTTTCGTGTTGTGATAAGCTCAATAAATTACGTGTTCTGACCAACGAATTGTGTTTTGAATTCAGTGATTGCGTTGCGCACCCTCGTAGCACAGAATACATAGTCTCGTAGTTTCACTATAAAGTTGATTATTGCTCAGCAATATGGTATCCTCACTATTAGAATGGTATTCAGCGTCTAGAGAAAATTCAAAAAGTGTTTCTACGACGGTTGTCTTATGTAGCACATGTATATTACTCAATAAGACATTACAGTGATAGATTGCAATATTTCAAGTTGACTAGTTTGCAGGAGCGGAAAAATATATTAGGATTACTATTTCTTTATAAGCTTTGGAATAATTCGGTCGACTGCCCATATCTTCTCTCACTTTTGAGTATCAATGTGCCGCGCATGTCCGCCAGACTGCATAATTTTGAGCCCTTTCGATTGAAATTCAGTAGAAACAAATATGGGCGATATGCGCCTATAAATACCCTATTAAATTCATACAACGATGTTTTCCGTCTTAACCCAGACATTGATATTAATAGCAATGGGTACCTGTCGTTTAAAAAAAAAATTTTAGAGCCTTTAGTGTAAGTACTGTCTTTAAGTGTTTTGCATGCAACATTATTTTCCAAATTCGTTATCAACTGTTTGTTATAAAATCCTGTAAGTGAATGCTGTGCTTACCTGTAATTTAGGTACAATTTCTAATTTAAGAGACTATTTTGTCTAATATGTTTTTAAGTTAATTTCCGAATTGTACTTAGTTGGTATGCCTTAATAAATAAATAAAAAAATAAATAAAATAAAATAACAGTTGAATTAAAAATTAACGGTTATTAAAAGGCCAATAAAATTGTGACGCTATTACGTTAGTACTTTTATATATTCTGTGGCTATATAAAGAATAAAGACAATATCCAGAGAAATTATTTTTCTTAACTAATTCAGAATGCACTATAAATTATGTACTTGTGTGGCCCATAGATTGGGTAAGTATTTGCAATAAATTGTCTAATCTGGCGGCTGGCCACACTGGACGTATTTCGGGAGAATCCGGCGATTCCGGCGTCAAAAAAAGCGCTCGTGTGAACATCTCGTACGTTTCCCTTATATTGCATTTTGTCGGCGTTTTCCATTCGGGATAAAAAAAAATCGCCAAGTTAGTTTATTTTCCAACCTCTTGCCACTTTCGTTACCTATCTAGACAGACTCTACCATGGCCAGCAATCCAGCATACGTTACCCACTACTTCATCACCGTAATTTCTTTCTTGGTGATGGCAAGATAACGCATGGTGGTGGTGGACAAACGGCCTTAAAAAGACTTAACATGAGACGAAAAAAGTTGATCTGAAACTTACATACATAGCGCTTATTCATGATACTAACCTGTTCATAGGTTGATGGAGTAACACCAATACTTTCCCAAGAGTCTGCTCCCTTTGGGATGTTCAATGGTTTTGTGAAATTGAAATTCTTATCCTTTAAAATGACACCATTCCCAAAACCCATGTTGTGTAACATGTCTTTGGCTCTTCTCGTTAATTGTGAATCTTTTGAGGAGTAAAAGATCAAGTGAGCATGGAAGAGTAATGCCACACTCCTCAGAGTAATACAAATAGTCTTTCGTATTTCAGCATCTGAAATAAAAGAAAATGGTAGGTCCTACTTATGAAAGTCTACAACGTGTTACACCCCTAATACCGAATATGGTAAATAGAGACCATCTAAATGAACAACTTTTACTACAGAGCCAACTCTGAAATCGCGAAAAAAAATCTACTGTTTTTACACTTTTTGCACTGTTCGCTGTTCAACACGTTGAATAATAAGAGATTTTTTTTATTCAATCAAGTGTACCAGACAGAACCCTTAAGGTGCGGGCACATTTGTCTGATGCCACGTGTTAACACACCGTGTTTATATGGAAGTGTTATAAGTGTGATCCTAGCTAGTTATATCCTAGGTAGCATACATTTACTATGAACACTGATGTCATGTGACGGCGTGTTAAAACGTGGTGTCAGACAAATGTGCTCGCACCTTAAAACTTAAATTTTAAAACACGGCTTACCATAATTTTTAAAAAGGTCATATTTGCCACATACGATAACAATTTCAGGCAAATTTGAATCTCCATATGTTTCTTTCACAGCCAGAATACAACTGTTCAATGTACTCCATATTGTTTTAACTTTACTTAAGTCAATCATGATGCAATAATAATATTTTCCATAAATTGGAATCGACGGCAATATATTTTTCAAAATATCTAATTTTCCACCATACTCCCAAATATGACAAATCGTTCTCTCAAGTCCTTGCTTCTGATTTGATTTTCTACCAAAAGAGTATTCTAACACTAACGTTTCTCGAGGAGCGTCAGTTTTGTCAAGGAACGTGTACAGCAAAGTAGTTTTACCCTGAAAAAGTTAAGTTTTTGAGTAAAAGCGGCCTACTTTAAACCGGGGAACTTTGATCAAAATTAGAAAAAGTTTAGATATAAGTACAGGGTGTTTAGAAATCTATAGGTACTATCATTACATATTATAAAACAAAGTACCTCCGCCGCGTCTGTCAATCTGCTTGTCTGTTACGCTTTCACGCCTAAACTACTGGTCTGATTTTGATGAAATTTTGGTACAAAGATAGAGTAGAACTTGGAAAAGGGCATAGACTACCTCCTTAACTGACTTCAAAAAAGGAGGAGGTTCTCTGTTCGTCTGTATTTTTTTTTTGTTTTATGTTTGCCGATTACTCAAAGACGGCCGAACTGATTGAAATGATTCAAACTTTATTATATCAGGTTAAATCCCAAGTTGATTCCATTTTTTTTTAATTTGGAAATCAGTGTAGTATAAGCCTAAAAATACCACGAAACCACTATGAGTTTGGTGTGAACTATCTTGATGATATGGTCGTATGACTTCTTTGTTTATTAACCGCTTTAGGTAATAGCCTTATAAAGCTGAATAATTATGTTAGATAGGTACGGACCATCAAATTGAACAATTTCTACTATGGTACATACTCAAAAATCGCGAAAAAAATATGTTTTATACAAAAATTAACAACAAACATTCAGAATGTATTTAAAGGTGGAGGTAAATATTGACGCTGTATGCCTGAATCCTGGCTGGTCTTAGGCCAAATATAGTACACCTACCGTAAATACAGGATGTTTTCTATTCACTCTGCAAATTTTTAGAATGTGTTCAGTCCATAAAACTGAACAACTTTCTCCATGAAACATGAAAACGAAATACGTCGAAAAAGGTCAAATCAAAGGCGACGGCTACACGCATGGTAAGGCTGAGATCCATCGCCATGGAGTAAATTTTAACCATGGAAAGTATTTTGTATGGGATGTTCAATATTTTATTATCCATGGTTAAAATTTACTCTTTGGCGATGGATCACAGTAGGTAATTACCATGGGTGTAGCCGTCGCCTTTGATTTGTATGGAAAGTATTTTTTTTACATATTTAACCCTATGCATAAGAATAAAGGTTAAAATTGTCTGACGCCATGCGTTAACACGCCGTCATTCACGTCCGTTTTCATAGTAAATGTATGCACTAGGACTTATTATCTGATATAACGTCCATAGAACACATCCTTAAAAATTTGAGAGTGAATAAAAAACACCGAGCTAAAGGATCATTCATACAGCTTAGTCACGTCATAGGGAATGCAAATCCGCATCTGTTTCAAAATCCGGATTTTTAAAAACGGATTTCGGTTAAATCCGGATTATCCGGATATTTCGGATTAATAAAAAATATCGTTTTTAATTTAAAAATCAATAACTCTGTCCTTATAAATACACTAATGTCATCACACGATGTCAAACACAAAAAATATTTTAAATAGTCATGAAATATGGCTTTATATGAAAGATATTTTTAGCATTAATGTTTAGTGACCGCTACAGCTGGCGTGTACACGGCGTAATCTGGAGGTCCAATGGACAATACGACAAAAATATTTTGTCAAAATAAAAAAAAAACCGTTTCTAGATTTGCAATGGTTTAAGAATTTTTAAAGCAATATTTATGGAAAAAATAAACATATTGTAAAAAACCCTTCGTGACGTCACAGCTCGACGAACAAACACTTACACCTTTGCTCTCGTTGTAGGCCACATAAAAAAATAGGTCACTCAAAATGTGACATTTAAAGATGGGCAAAAGATCCGTTTAAACCCGACCATTGGGTTTTGTTTGGCCCATAAATTCCCTTCCGTAGGTTCTAAATTAGGGCCGAGATTAATTAAATAGATGTTATGCAATAAGTAAAAGTTAATTTTCAAATTCATTGCAATAAATACTAAAAAAAACACACAAATTATTGTAAAAAGAAAATGTACAAATTAAATAAAAAAAAAAAGTATGCAATAAGTTGTTTTTAAAATGAAGATGATTGAATTTACAACTCAAATTACAATAGTAATTTATTGTTTGGTCGCATTTCCATTGTATTTTTCAGTCAAAAAAATAAAATACTTTTTGTTTTAATCAATCGATCCGCATGGCAAATGTATTATGATTATGAAATAAAATACTTTGACTGATACTAAGGTGGTTTTGTTGAATGGTTTTGATATGATTTTATTTTTTCTGCCATAACAGCACCTTTGCAGTTGCCGTGGTCACGGAAAGAATTGCGACTAAAACTTACGAGATAAAAACACTAGTCTCTTATCATTCAATCGCTTTTGCACTGTGTTCATGCACTGTGATCGTGTAACAAATCCTGTGTTCTGAAGTCACTCTAGTTTTCAAATTACATTTGTTTTCTTCCCTCCTTACTTCTAAATCAAGAGTTAACAATTTTAAGCATCGTGGGTTTTTTCAAAAACTTTAATTTTGCTTTTTTTTTATTGGTCTTATATCAATAATAATATGCAAGGATTCTGGAAAAATCGTTAAAATTTCTTTTTAAAAAAAGACCCAAAAGACCCGGTTTTTACCCTTGCCCATCTCTAGTCACATTGTTTGACAGTGACAGTGTTTCCCGCGTGTTTTCTGAATGAACCACTACATAGCCTCAAGAGCAAGAGCTACGTCACTTCCGGCTAAGTTTTTAAACTTCTAAAACATTTTTATTTTCGTGAATTTCTTTTTAACAAGAACTAAAATATATGGGTCGTCTCTTTTTTTTCATTCTCTCTTCGAAAAGCAAATAATCAGGGTATGTTATTTTTTTTCCATATTGTCCATTTTGTTTGTTTCTAGTTTATCGCGGCATAGACATGCGACTTTACATATTTCCAAAGAAAGTATTCTAAGCGTTAATCGATTTGACGAACACGTATATCACATTCATGCAATATTTTTTTTTATATATATATTTTTTATATTTAATGGGTTTGCTCTTGACCCCAGTCTTGTCCAAAAGCAAAGACAGGGTCTACGATGGAGCGAGCTTGCCCAGAAGGTGCTTATTCACTCTGGCCTTGAATAGAGTCAGGTTATATGTGCTCGGAAACACAGACACCGGCAGGGTATTCCATTCCATAGCTGTGTGCATTATGAACAATGATGAGTAGCGTTTGGTACGCAGAAAAGGTATATCAACTAAGAATGGGTGGTAACCTGCAGTGCGTCTGGATGTCCGATGGTAGAAAGGAGAAGGTGGAATGAGTTTATGTAGTTCTTGAGCACAATCACCAAAGTACAATCTATAAAAGACCAATAGGGTAGCAACTTTTCGGCGGTGAGCTAAACTGTTGAGCTTAGGTGCTACCAATTCTCCATCGCCTATTAATCTCTTGGCAATTTTTTTATTTCTAAAGCCCAATTAAGGTAGGTACCTACTGTGAAGAGTGTGTCAAATTGGACATCCAGATTACGCCATGTAAGCGCCAGCCACAACGACCAAATGACCGAAAAAATATTCAAATATTAACAATGATAATAAAAATCGTTCTTAGCGATAATACCGCCATGTTTAGCACTGTAAGTTTTGTTGTTAATTCTTTTTTATATTTATATCTTGGTGTTAAAATTAAGTATTAGCTCATCTAAAAAAATATCTTAAAGATAAAGTCAATTTCACGAATATTAAAAATATTTGTCTGTCTATTTCAATTAAAAGTTCTCCCCTCTAATAAAAAATAAACTTTATTTGTGTAAATGAAATTAAAATAATCATCAGTGTATGATTCACGTCCGATTTGCGAATAACGAAACGTTAATAAAATAATGAAAACCTTGATGAGCTAATATATTAAAAGACACTCTGAAGACCGAAGCTAAGGATCGTAGACTCTTTATAAAATTAAACATACAATTTACAAAAGTACCCTTTGTTAAGTATTAAAGATGCTCTAAGTGAAATAGTCCAGTGAAATCAGTTGCTATTCGCCCAGTTGCTGTTCGCTGGATTGCTCTAAGTGGAATACTTCTGAGAAAGTATTTATTGTTATAATTTGTTATTTTTCGAAAAATCCGGATTTAATTTTCAAATCCGGATTTGGAAGTATAGTAAAAATGAGCGGATATCCGGATTTTTCGGATTACGGATTATCCGGATTGCATTCCCTAACTCACGTCGTCATGTTCATGTCTCAGTCCTTTATTCGCAAAATATTACATTCGCAAAATTTCAGTCACATCAACGGTCAGTCAAGTTTTTCAATACTAGTTTTGACTTGCTGGCGACGCGACGTGACGTGACTGAGCTGTGTGAATGATCCATTAAAGGTACTTGACTAGGATTGGATCGGGGCCCTATTTTGAATCATTCGACTGGCGTCGAGCGCTTGGTTTCTACTGATTTTCGTTCGACATTTGACTTTCCATATTTTTGAATCGCTCGACCGCAACGAGTGCCCTCACCCACTCGTTTGCAGTCGAGCGATACGGTACGGCAAGCGATATTCTTTTCTACTAAAAAGCAAAGATTTTTGTTTAACAGCCAATAGAAACATGGATATTACGTTCTGTTTTCGTTGTGGTAGTTACCAGTTTACTCTAAATTCTGCATGGAACGGATAAAATCCAACATTTCGTATTATGTTGGCAGCACGGAAACGAACGATTCAAAAATACGGAAAATCGGCGTCATGCGACTTGGAAGACGAGTGTGACTTAGGTTCTCTAAGCTTAAGTCGCATGCGACAACACTATGTCATACGAGCGATTCAAAATAGGGCCCCTGGCACATTTTTCTGCGTGCCGGGTGTAAATAAGTGTAAATAAATATGTAAATAAGGTATACATACCACTGATGAGCTTCCCAGAAAAATTAAAGTACGGGCATTTTCTTCATTTATTTTTGAAAGTGATTTGTCTACCATCTGCGTGGCCAGTTCGGGAATAGATAGCATTGTCGTCAGCTAAGCAATAAAAAATACCTACTTTACTTACCTAGAAAAAGTAAAAAAAAGTCGATTTTCTACCTACTTAAAAAAAATTTTTAGTCTGTAATGGGTCCCTTCCACATGCACAGGCCCAGCCTGCAGGACCGTCCGGAGAGGCATCGGCCGGACTCACCATGTGTAGGGGGAGGCGCGGCCTCTTCAGTCCTGAGGAGGCTGCACATCTCCTTACACGTAGAGACTTGGCCGGAAGGCAGCGCCTCTCCGTACGATCCTGCAGGTTGGGTTGGTTGTTGCCTGTTGGGTAGGTTGGTTCCATGGGGGTTATTCACGATTGTCGGAAACCAACTTTCCGAATCGAATCGGAAAGTCTTTAGTCTTAAATCTTATTTTCTACCTTATGCTACATAACTGAAGAATACTAAAACTACACAGGACATCCTTGCGGCCAATGTAAAATGTCGATATTCCCCGCCTTTTTCCTTCTACATGCACCCTATCAGTGAACAGGAAATTAATAATCTTATTCTCAATCTTAAAGATAAATGTGCCCCGGGTCTGGACGAGTTCTCTGGTGTTCTTATAAAGCACATAAGGAAAAGCATTGTGGTGCCCCTCACTCATATCTTCAATCTCAGTGTCTCAACTGGGATTTTTCCGGAGGTATGGAAAACAGCCGTAGTGACACCTGTCCATAAAGGAGGCAGTACAAGTGATCCTAGCAATTATCGGCCGATTGCTCTGCTGAGTATTTTTTCGAAGCTCTTAGAGAAAGTGGTAAATACGCGCTTGATGCAATTTCTCGAGTCAAATAACATCCTATCTCCTGACCAATATGGTTTCCGACGGGGCAGGTCCACTGAACAGGCGGTTACTCGTTTGACCGAGACTGTGGCCTCATGTCTCGATGAAAACAAAAAGTGTGTTGGAGTTTTTTTGGATTTGTCGAAGGCGTTCGACACTGTCTCTTTTCCCATACTCCTGAGAAAACTTGAGATGATCGGAGTGAGGGGCATCTGTCTTGAATGGTTTCGCAGTTATCTCCAACACAGGTATCAGCGTACCAGGGTTGGTTCCTTCATCAGTAACCTTTCGGAATCTTCTTACGGTGTACCCCAGGGCAGTATCCTTGGGCCAACACTCTTCATCATTTATCTAAACGATCTTTCTACGCTGAAACTGGTAAATGCTCATGTTATAAACTATGCCGATGATACATGCATCTTGTTTTACGATGATACTTGGAACGGAGTACTTCAGATAGCTCAGGCAGGTCTTGAGGAAATCACCTCGTGGTTTAACAGCAATCTACTAACGCTAAACGCTAGCAAGACAAACTTTGTTTGTTTCCATAAGACCACCTCTTCATCTCCTCCTGCTGATTTCTCTCTTGCTGTTCATACATGCTCTACGAATTCCTCACCTCCAAATGGTCCTCCCACAGATGTGTGTAGTTGCGTAAAATTACAGAAAGTTAGTCGAACCCAATATTTGGGCATCTTGATTGACGAAAAACTTTCATTCAAAGACCATGTAGCCGCTTTATCAAGGAAAGTTCGAAAATTCATTTATATTATGCGTCTCCTACGTGACACTGCGACGTGGAAACTTCTTAAGACAGTCTACACTACCTTATGTGAATCCGTTTTGTCATACTGCATACTTGCATGGGGAGGAGCCGCCACTACCCACCTTATCACACTGGAACGAGCCCAACGCGCAATTCTGAAAACTATGTTGAGAAAGCCAACTCGTTTCCCCACCGATTCTTTATACCAGGAATCAAAAGTTCTCAGTGTCAGGAGGTTGTACCTGCTTAATATTACAATCAGGGCTCACCATGAATTATTAAACTCTGACCTTCACCGGATCCTGTTGAATAAGCGCACAGTTAGACTCCCAATCCCTCAAGTAAACACCACATTTGCCTCACGTTTTAACACCTACAGGAAGCCCTATATCTACAACAGAATCAATGGTTTTTGCAATATTCTAAATCTGGGCACACAGGAAGCTAAAAACAAACTTAAATCTGAACTACTGAACTGGAACTATCGTGACTCGGAGGACTTATTAGTATGTATAAAATAGCACTTAATAATTAACGAATCGCCAAAAACTTAGCAATCTTCTATAATAGTACGTATTACTTTTGATGACAGATAAGGTAACACTAGCTTATAAATTATTAAAATATTTGTATAGAAATTAAAATTGTCATATTTTTAATTTAATTAAGAAGTTTATTTCTCTTTTCATTAAAATTTTACAGTCAAAGTTGCCGTAGGTACCGCTACATCTAGACCGGTTAATTCACACAAGATTACCACGATACAGGCTAAGCCTAGTGTGGAATTTTAGTTTTAAGAATCCTACATGTAATCCATTTTGAAATAAAGAATTTTATTATTATTGAAATAAAGAATTTTATTATATTATTATTATTATTAAATGCATTGGACTTTCCGGTCGGAAAGAGAATCGAATGCCAGTCGATTGTATTAGTGAATTGCTATATTTTTGTAATATCGGAGGATACGGATTCGAATCGAATGCTTTCGACTAGATTTCCGACAATCGTGAATAACCCTACATTTCGGCTTACCGCGTTCGGAAACCTCAAAAAACCCATCGAATTAAGGGTGTCGCAGGTCGAATAATAAAGGCTGTAAAAAACTACTTTTCATTCATAAATAAATGATACCATATTTTTTATATGGATAGGTACTGTTTTTTGTCGTCTACTATACACGCTGAAATTTTAATCATTTGGTTCCCGCCGTGGGGTGGTTCCACTCATGATTACAAGCAACTTTTACTATGGGGCCAACTCTCCTGCTCGCAAAAAAAAATCAGCTGTTCCATACAAAAGTGCAGTACCTACTCGACCTTAATGTATGGAACAGCTGATTTTTTTTTGCGAGCAGGAGAGTTGGCCCCATAGTAAAAGTTGCTTGTAATCATGAGTGGAACCACCCCACGGCGGGAACCAAATGATTAAAATTTCACGCTGTATATCTTTCTTCAAATTTGGCAACCCTACCTGCAGGCCAGGGTCTGTGCATGTAGAGGGCCCATAATATCGGCCCTGCATGCCTACACAAAGCCCTGCATGCAGTGGCACTGCAAGCAGGGGGTTATTTTGTAATTTTGTTGCAATCAACTCTGACAGAAATCGCAGTAGTTAGAACCAATGTGACAACTATCTTAACTAAAGCAGCAATACAACTGCGCTTTCAATCGAGAATTGTTAGCAACAGCTTTACGTAATCAAGGTACAGGGCTCAATATCGGCCCTGCACATAGTGATTACACTGATTACATTATCTTTGGGCCCTGCAAGCAGCGCTTTGTGTAGCGCGTTTCAGTATCCTACTAATAATATTATAAATGTGAATGTTTGTGGGTTGGACGTTTAGATATTTGGATGTTTGTTCCTCAATCACACAAAAACTACGGAACCGATTTGGCTGGAATTCAGCAGACAGCCTGCCTAGCATGACCGATTTGTATCGCGTGATATAGCGTTTTATCACAGTTTTATCTATGGTTTTATCACGTTTAACTGTCAAAAAGACAAAGGAATTTGACCATAGCCTTCTATATCTTCCAAGCCCTGAAGTTGAGCAGAACGGCAACATCGCATATGGTCAAGCACATAGTATAAAATTATTTCAATAAAGTTTTATATTTATTATTATTATTTATTTATTAGAACATAAGGTTTGAGTCAAATTATTTGAACTTTTCGGGGGTCCTTTAGTACGATGAGCATATCTTACATCATTGGAAAGGTATTTAAATTTGAAACACTTTATTGTATCACTATAAACGTCAACTATTAGTACTTTGACAGTTATAACGCTCTAAACTTGACCAATTTTTTTAACATTAATGACCTAAAACTCCGAAAATACTAACAATTAATAGAAAGTATGTTTGCAGCAAACAATTGTCATATAAAAACCTTTCTTATGATATATCATTCATTTCAATAGGTGTGGTAGATCAACTCCCAAAGACAATAAACCACTTTTATACTTTAATAACCTTTAACTCCAAAAGTATTAACAATTGATATAAAGTATATTAACAGCAAATATTGGTCTTTAAAAACCTTTCTAATGATATATCATTTATTGCTAGAGGGCGTGTTAATCAACTCCCTGCTGAAGAAAATCAACAAAAAAGATGACATCTTTGACAGCCATTTTTTCCTGGTTAACATTGATATTTTTCTTATTGTTTAATATACAAAGCATTTCAATAAAAGAACTAAATTATTTTCATATTTTAAACCTCACACGATTACTATGAAAAAAAATATCGACCTCTTAAAATTGAAATATTCCCATACATTTAGTATGGAGACTGGTGGACGACATGACCACGAACTGACAGTAACAGACGTTGCCAAACTTATGTTCACGGCTTGGAAATGAAGAAGGCTATGAGTTTGACAGTTGAGTGTCGATAAAATGCTATATCACGCGATATAAATCGGTCATGCTAGGCAGGCTAATAGTAGATAGCCTAGCTAGATTAACCCCGGTCACTCACATGTGCGCAAAGGTTCGCGAATACGTAAAACCCACATGTGTAGGACGACCTTTGCGAATGAGTTCGCGAATGATTTTCCATACAAAATTGAAAACATTCGTACAATGTACGAACCTTTGCGCGCATGTGAGTGACCGGGGTAAAACATAGGATACTTTTTTATACCCGATATTCCCAAAGGAACGGGAACAACGCGGACGATCTAGATCTTTGCACGCGGGTAAACCGCGGGCGGCCGCTAGTTTAGATATAAATATAGGTACTTACCTACCTTATTCTTATTAAGGTAGTTATTTGAAATACCTTTTCAACTTAGAAACGTAGTGATGTGGTGATCACAAATTAGCTTTAGATTATCTTTTTATTTGGTTACGGCCATAGAGTAAGCATTTTTATTTACGGTTATGGTCACTTAGCAACCGAATGAAGGCCGAAACAAATTATCGGACGCGGCTTACTGCCGCGGCTGATCTGAGGTGTGCAAACTATCGGATACGTCCGCGACCTACTACAGATCAGCCGCGGCAGTAAGCCGCGTCCGATAATTTGTTTGGACCTTGACGGGGTCACGTCATGTCAACTCATGTCCCAGAATGAGCGGTTTTTAAAAGGCAGTTTAAGAAAAAAAAGTAGTACATAAAAAAGATTTAGATGGCGTTGAACATGATGTGTAGATTTTTAAGAAAAGGGTAAAGGAAGAAACGTAATTACTTTTTCGCAAACCTTTATTCAGAGCCCTGTCTATATATTTTTTAGAAACTTGCCTATTTGTTAAGAAGCATCTGTAAGTACCTATTATAATGAAACTACAGTAATAAAGGTAAACCACTTTTACTTTCTTCACTGGTGTTAGCGACGTATAAATTAGGTTTAAAATTGAACGGAACGACGAGCGGCCGCTGCAATGAAAGATAAGAAAAGAAAGCGTTATAAGAGCGAGACAGCACGAGCCTCGGCTGCCCGCCGCAGTCGGCCCGCGCTGCCGTGAGTCGTCGGGAACATTCGAGCGTGACGTCGCTGGATTATTCGCGAACATTGAACGAGATTGTTCCCGCGCTCCCGTCGAGTGATATAAAAGTCGCGCGAGTCCGATGCGCAGTTAGTACTGTGAGAAATAGTGGAATGATAACAAATACATAGTTAAAAGTGATTGAAGTGTCTAAGTGCTGGAAGTGTTTTTTAGTGTAGTAAGTGCCGTATTTAAGGGTTGCTATAGTGCTAATTAAGGGTTGAATTATTAACTGTACATATTTAACTGTTTTTGTGTTGGGACAATTTAAGTTATTATAAATAAGTGTCGGGACATTATAAAGTGATATTTAAGAGTATATATTTTGAAGAGTTAAATAATAAATTATCGAATTTCTTCGTAAGCGTGCTATTTTATTTAGACCTCGAAAATAGGCATCCTGATCAATCCAGCCAGCGCCAATTAAGTGTTTTGTTGCGAGTAAGCGCCAAGTCCGCAACATATTTTTGGTCCTTCGAGCCGGATCCTGGAAAACGAAGAAGATGCCGACTACAAGGTCAGCGAAGAAGAAGATTACTGCGAAGCCGTCGACGTCAACGGATTGGAGCATGAAGACGCCAGCGGTAACCGTTACTAAGTCTACTGTGACGTCAAGCCGGTCCACGCTTACAAGAAGAACATCGCCACATCGCGCCCCTACTGGAAGTGTGTCACCTTCGCGTCCTGAGGAAGACCACGCCACACCAACCGCTCGTGCCCTAGGAGGAGTGTCACCCGCGTACTATCCGGGAGGCTACGCCACCACGCCGACGGAAAGAAGAGCAGCTATGCGTGCTAGTGCAAATATCCAAGAAGCTCACATAAAAGAAGATGCCTATGTTACTTCGCCTGCTCAAGTCGACAAGGAGCAAGTGCCGCACACACTGATGGAGGTGATGCGAAGATCAGACACGCACTCCGTAAGGTCATCAAGGAGTCGCGCCGAAGCTGAAGCTAACATGGAAGTTGCCAGGAGGGAACTGGAAGTTGCCGAAGTGAAGATGCAAGTTGCCATGAGGGAATACGAAGTAGCCAAAGCGAAGTTGAAAGTGGCCCAGGCAGAGTTAGAGTCGCTGCAAGTTGACTCCGATATTGAGGATGAAGAAGAGGTGTATCAGCAGCAACAAGAGGAAAGCTGTCTCCACCAAACGAACCTGCCGCCACTGCTGCACCAGGAAAGGAAAAAGATCGACATAGAAGTATTAGCTCAAGCAATCGCAAGCATCTGCCAGAAGACACGGGAGACTGCATCATCAAGACAGATCATCGAGTTACCCTACTTCAGTGGGGCAAGTGAAGAGTGGTTGGCATTCCGGCGGTCATATGAAGATACCGCCCACGCTTTTACGCCAACCCAAAACCTGGCTCGCCTGAGAAGAACGCTTCACGGAAAGGCAAGAGATACAGTGAAGAGTTTATTGTTCACCGCAGAGGATCCCGCCGAAGTGATGAAAGGGCTGGAAGCAAGATTTGGAAGACCGGGTGCGCTGGCACTTTCAGAGTTAGAAAAGTTAAAGAGCCTGCCGCGCGTCACCGAGAAC
This sequence comes from Agriphila tristella, assembly GCA_928269145.1. Taxonomy (NCBI): domain Eukaryota; kingdom Metazoa; phylum Arthropoda; class Insecta; order Lepidoptera; family Crambidae; genus Agriphila; species Agriphila tristella. The sequence goes on along the minus strand of OV743439.1, from coordinate 17,776,557 downwards.
CCCAATGAAGTGTGCGCCTTCGCCAGCCAAGTGAGAAACTGTGTCGCCACCATTAAAGCGCTAGGGAAGACACGATATTTGAGTTCTCCGGAAACAACAAAGTCATTGATCGAGAAGATGCCCGCCTCGATGAAATACAGGTGGTACGTCTTCTTCCGAAGTAAGCAAGAAGAAGAGTTACCAGAATTGTCGCTCATCAGTAATTACCTCGAGGATGAAGCAGCTATGTGTACAGACTTCGCCCCACTTGAAGAGTACCTGGAAGTGAAGTCCTCACGCCCGCAAAGAGCTCCATACGAAGTGTTCCGAGAGCGTCATAGAGGAAGAGGGGAAAAGTGGACACACCCGCATTTTTTGGCTCCACGTGAATTGTCTCCGGAGCAGAAGGGCAGCGGATCGCATAGGATGTACCATGTTCACGTCTGTCACGAAGGGTCTCAAAAGGATGTGAACACATGCCCAGAGTGTCAAAGACATCATTTCTTATACGAGTGCCGAAAATTTAAAAATGCTGACATAAGTGTGAAATGGAATATGGCAAAGAAGAGTCATCTATGTTTTAAATGCTTGAAGTTCAGGCACTCACGCATCAAATGCAGAGCTGACACTTGCAAGAAGTGTGGAAGGTGGCATCATACTGCACTGCACTCCGACATACCTCCAGCCATGATGGAAAGGATGGAAGGGACACAGCTAAAAGAAGATCTCCGACGTGCTCCTAGCCTGCACCCGTTGCGTGCACACGCTGGACGTCGCATCCAGGAAGATAGGTGCTATGCACCGCGGGGGAGTATGTTAGCGACGTATAAATTAGGTTTAAAATTGAACGGAACGACGAGCGGCCGCTGCAATGAAAGATAAGAAAAGAAAGCGTTATAAGAGCGAGACAGCACGAGCCTCGGCCGCCCGCCGCAGTCGGCCCGCGCTGCCGTGAGTCGTCGGGAACATTCGAGCGTGACGTCGCTGGATTATTCGCGAACATTGAACGAGATTGTTCCCGCGCTCCCGTCGAGTGATATAAAAGTCGCGCGAGTCCGATGCGCAGTTAGTATTGTGAGAAATAGTGGAATGATAACAAATACATAGTTAAAAGTGATTGAAGTGTCTAAGTGCTGGAAGTGTTTTTTAGTGTAGTAAGTGCCGTATTTAAGGGTTGCTATAGTGCTAATTAAGGGTTGAATTATTAACTGTACATATTTAACTGTTTTTGTGTTGGGACAATTTAAGTTATTATAAATAAGTGTCGGGACATTATAAAGTGATATTTAAGAGTATATATTTTGAAGAGTTAAATAATAAATTATCGAATTTCTTCGTAAGCGTGCTATTTTATTTAGACCTCGAAAATAGGCATCCTCATCAATCCAGCCAGCGGCAATTAAGTGTTTTGTTGCGAGTAAGCGCCAAGTCCGCAACAACTGGAATACACCATGAATATTATTAACTAGGCTATGGCAACGATACGTTAGCAGTTTTCCCTAACTACTTCGCTTCTCGACGGTTGAACAGTGACTGGACTGAGCCCTGACTTTCGTCGACCGTTCTGCCGCCTATCCCCACCGCTTACCTCCCCATTCCACTACAAATGGCGGGAAAATATGGCGGGAAACGGCGGAGCTAAGCGGCGGTGTTGCCAGGCTATTAAACTAAAATACTACTATTATCCTTTCAATTTGATTCAAAATCATAACAATAAAATGGATTAATTACTATCAAACGACAAAACGTCACACTATTTAAAACAAATAATGACTATGGCCATAGAGGGAGAATAGGTGATAAATTACGTATTCCATACCAAAGGCTGAAATTATATTCAAAAAATTCATATTGCATGGCCATTCGTATGTACAACAAACTCCCATCTGAATTGACAAGTTTAACGCTATTTAAATTTAAAGATAAATTAAGGAAATTATTATTGACGAAAAATTATTACTGTGTTTCTGATTTTTTAATTGACAAATCAATTAAGTAAATAATTATGTTGTTTGTTGAGAGTGTTTTTTATGACTAAATTATTTTTCTTTGACATTATATTAATATAATTATAATTATGACATAGCTACAATTTGTAATGAATGATACTTGCCCTATGCTGTTTTTATTTGCTATCAAATAGCTATTAATAATATCTAATATTTCAAATATTTGCACGCTGTTTGCATACGGCAGCATGTAACGGCACATTTTATGATAAAGACCTTTGTTTCACCACATGTTTGCAAATAAACAATTGATTTGATTTGATTTGTACCTAAAGGGTAAAAACGGGACCCTATTACTAAAGAGCTTATTACATCATCCTGAATTAAGGATCCGGAATGAAGTCACTCCTTAATTCAGAGAAGTGTAATTGCATTCAGGAAGGTAGGATCCTAGTTAGGATAGGAAATGGTCTCCGGCGTTAAGGATGCTAAATCGGAAGCACTTAGGACAGTGTAATCGCATTCAGGACGCTCTGCTCCGACACAGTAGTACCACAGCCTAAAGCGTATACAGTCAGTCAACGCTTTTTATGTTGGTGAAAAAAAAGCCACCGTTCGTCTAGCTAGATAGTTGGCGCAACGACAAAACTAAGTGTATAAGGGTATAATCACTCTGTGATTTGCTTTTTTGAATTAATAAAAAAACTGGCCAAGTGCGTGTCGGGCCACGCGCAGTAGGGTTCCGTAGTTACCATACACCATAAGTACCTTATTTAATACCACTATCATTTTCGTCTGCAAAATAACTTTGTTTTTATAGTGTTTGTATAAACGACAAAGTTATACTTGCGGTTTTGGAAAATGTGCTGTATCTCCTAAATATATCTCTTTCAAACCAATTTTCGTAGATAGTGTTTAAAAGTTAGAGGGGGGGGGGGACACACATTTTACCACTTTGGAAGTGTATATTTTCCAAACGGTTGACTTTGAGAAAAAAATACTATTTTAGGATTACATCTGCTGCAAGAATCTTATATTATCTGCTGCCTACCTACCTGAGTACTCTTCAAAGATTAGTTTAGATAAGATTAGCTTTGTCTACTTCCGTAGACAAAGCTCTCTCGAGCTCGAGAAGAATAATGTTGCCAATAGTAAATATTTATAATTATTTCCATCATTTCTCGTAAAGGGCGTTCCTTTCTATACGTTTCACGACGCAAAACTCTTAAAACCGAGTTAAATATAGCCGTATGGATATAGTTCGTTTGCCTTCCTTTTATTGAGAGATTTTTGAAAAGATGACACAGACCAACGCACTTGTTAATTTAGTAATAAATATTGAAATCAATGTATGAAAATAATTTTAATTTACGTTTTTAAGTAAATAAATTAAAATTAAATAAAATAAAAGTAAAAAAAAAATGGGAAAAAGTGTAATATTAGAAGACAATATTATTGAATAGGTAGGTACCTTTTTTACAATAAATTATTTATTGTATTATTTTAATTTATAAAATTTATGACAAAATTTAAGAATAAAAAATAAAAAAAACTTATTTGTTATTTACTACTAGTAAATATTTTGTCAATTTATTTTTTTATAAATAAAAAAGAATTACTTAAATCAATACAATTTTTCATTTTTTTTCTTTCCGGACAGCTGTTTTTGTCGTTTGTGCTGTAACTTCTCTTCTTACCTTAATAAAATATAAACACGGACAACTTAGATTTATTTTTATTGCGAAATTTATAATTCAGAAAAAAAATAGGTCGACAAATCTTTCTCGACTACTCGAAGGGTAGTAGACAAGTTTCTCCGACTTAACTGTCAAATTAATGTCAGTTGAAGAGAAAAGCTCGTGTTTGTCGAGTTTTGACATTAGGCCACGACAAAGAACAATCCGAGTCTACGGTTGTAAAATGCGAGCATGAGTATCTCGATCTCAAGAATCTTATATTCATATTCTATCTCAACCCGACAAAAGTGACATTTCGGTGTAGACAAGCCATTGTTCTGTGAGTCGAATCTTATCTCGATGTTGGTCATGCTACGCGTGCAGTGTGTCAGGATTCTCAGGATTAGGCAATTTATCGCAAATTAGGCTTTAATTGCCTCAAAAGTTTTTAGGCCCGATCATTATTCTTATGCCTGATCCATGGGCCACATTTTTTTATCAGAATTTTTAATTTCGCAATGAAAATAAATCTAAGTTGTCCGTGTTTATATTTTATTAAGGTAAGAAGAGAAGTTACAGCACAAACGCCAAAAACAGTGACCGTCAGAATGGCCGGTCAACCGTCGTATTTAACCATGAAATAGTGTCTAAAAATTGCTTATGAATTGCTTATATTTGCTTATCATAATGAGAGAATTGCTTATAGCCTAATTTAAAAGAAATAAAACATTTAAGGTTGACCGTCCATCCTGACATCAGAATGGCCGGTCAACCTCCTGTAGAGTAATAACTATGTAGAATTACTGAAATTTTCATGGGCCAAAAATTGCTTATGAATTGCTTATTCAATAATTTGCAAGCCTATAGCCTGTTATTCTTTCCATAAACGAGCTACGAGTTTAAAAGTCCCAAGCGCCTGTTAAAAGTTTGAGAGCAAAGTGGCGTATGTTGCTAATTGCGTTTATATTACAAAAGGTTTAAGGAGTCAACTGAATCGCCGGTCGATCGTCGTATTTAACTTAGAAATTGTGTCTAAAAATTGCTTATGAATTGCTTATATTTGTTTATCATAATGAGAGAATTGCCTATTGCATAATTTAAAAGAAATAAAACATCTCACGTCCTTCCTGACATCAGAATGGCCGGTCAACCGCTGTAGAGTAATAACTATGTAGAATTACTGAAATTTTCATGGGCCAAAAATTGCTTATGAATTGCTTATATTTGCTTATCATAATGAGAGAACTGCTTATTGCATAATTTAAAAGAAATAAAACATTTAAGGTTTACTCACGTCCTTCCTGACATCAGAATGGCCGGTCAACCGCTGTAGAGTAATAACTATGTAGAATTACTGAAATTTTCATGGGCCAAAAATTGCTTATGAATTGCTTATATTTGCTTATCATAATGAGAGAACTGCTTATTGCATAATTTAAAAGAAATAAAATATTTAAAGTTTTCTCACGTCCTTCCTGTCCTGACATCAGAATGGCCGGTCAACCGCTGTAGAGTAATAATTATGTAGAATTACTGAAATTTTCATGGGCCAAAAATTGCTTATAAATTGCTTATATTTGCTTATCATAATGAGAGAATTGCTTATTGCACTATTTAAAAGAAATAAAACATTTAAGGTTTACGTACATCCTGACATCAGAATTGCCGTTCAACCTCTGTAGAGTAATAACTATGTAGAATTACTGAAATTTTCATAGGCCAGAAATTGCTTATGAATTGCTTATATTTCCTTATCATAATGAGAAAATTGCTTATTGCATAATTTAAAAGAAATAAAATATTTAAGGTTTACTCACGTCCTTCCTGACATCAGAATGGCCGGTCAACCGCTGTAGAGTAATAACTAAGTAGAATTACTGAAATTTTCATGGGCCAAAAATTGCTTATGAATTGCTTATATTTGCTTATCATAATGAGAGAATTGCCTATTGCATAATTTAAAAGAAATAAAACATTTAAGGTTTACTCACGTCCTTCCTAAAAACAGAATGGCCGGTCAACCACTGTAGAGTAATAACTATGTAGAATTACTGAAATTTTCATGGGCCAAAAATTGCTTATGAATTGCTTATATTTGCTTATCATAATGAGAGAATTGCTAATTGCATTATTTAAAAGATATAAGACATTGAAGGTTTACGTACATCCTGACATCAGAATGTCCGTTCAACCTCTGTAGAGTTATTACTCTACACTACAGAGGTTGAACATTCTGATGTCCGTTGTAATTCTACTTAGTTATTACTAAGTAGAATTACTGACATTTTCATGGGTCAAAAATTGCTTATGAATTGCTTATTTGATAATTTGCAAGCCTAGAGTCTGTTATTCTTATTAACTTATCAATCGTCATATTAACTTTGAAATTGTGTTTAAAAATTGCTTATGAATTGCTTATCATAATAAGAGAATTGCTTATTGCATAATTTAAAAGAAATAAAAACAAATGCAATAAACAATTCTCTTATTATGATAAGCAAATATAAGCAATTCATTAGCAATTTTTGGCGCATGAAAATTTCAGTAATTCTACATAGTTCTACAGCGGTTGACCGGCCATTCTGATGTCAGGAAGGACGTGAGTAAACCTTAAATGTTTTATTTCTTTTAAATAGTGCAATAAGCAATTCTCTCATTATGATAAGCAAATATAAGCAATTCATAAGCAATTTTTGGCCCATGAAAATTTCAGTAATTCTACATAGTTATTACTCTACAGCGGTTGACCGGCCATTCTGATGTCAGAAAGGACGTGAGTAAACCTTAAATATTTTATTTCTTTTAAATTATGCAATAAGCAATTCTCTCATTATGATAAGCAAATATAAGCAATTCATAAGCAATTTCTGGCCTATGAAAATTTCAGTAATTCTACATAGTTATTACTCTACAGCGGTTGACCGGCCATTCTGATGTCAGGAAGGACGTGAGATGTTTTATTTCTTTTAAATTATGCAATAGGCAATTCTCTCATTATGATAAACAAATATAAGCAATTCATAAGCAATTTTTAGACACAATTTCTAAGTTAAATACGACGATCGACCGGCGATTCAGTTGACTCCTTAAACCTTTTGTAATATAAACGCAATTAGCAACATACGCCACTTTGCTCTCAAACTTTTAACAGGCGCTTGGGACTTTTAAACTCGTAGCTCGTTTATGGAAAGAATAACAGGCTCTAGGCTTGCAAATTATGGAATAAGCAATTCATAAGCAATTTTTGGCCCATGAAAATTTCAGTAATTCTACATAGTTATTACTCTACAGGAGGTTGACCGGCCATTCTGATGTCAGGATGGACGGTCCACCTTAAATGTTTTATTTCTTTTAAATTAGGCAATAAGCAATTCTCTCATTATGATAAGCAAATATAAGCAATTCATAAGCAATTTTTAGACACTATTTCAAGGTTAAATACGACGGTTGACCGGCCATTCTGACGGTCACCAAAAACAGCTGTCCGGAAAGAAAAAAAATGAAAAATTGTACCTATTTAAGTAATTCTTTTTTATTTATAAAATTTATAAAAAAAGAAATAAACATGAAATAAAAGACTTTTAACGGATACTAGCGCGGTTTTATTGAAAGTACTTTGGTAATTAGTTTGTATTTGGTTTGATTTTTGATTTTCCCGACGTTTCGGCACCTTTGCAGCTGCCGTGGTCACGGGGGACTGAAGCTACTCGTGAGCCTACCCTCAAGCGATGAATTTTTTGAGACGTTCAGAAATTAATATTTTACAAAAATTTTTATCTTTTTAATTGGTTTAAGTTGATTTTGTGATTTAATTAATGCTAAAGAGAGAGAATCTACTGAAACTACCACCATTTCACAAAATTGGGAGGCCTCTCCAAGAAAGAAATGGCGAAATAAAACTTGGAGAGGAAAGCCGACCTCCGTCTTTTATATTTATTAATTTATTTGCAAAAGGAACTAACCGTATCATTAGATCTTACAGTGTGTGTATGGGGCTTTAGCTTGTGAATGATGGGGTCCCAAGCTGGTGGAATTTTCCAACCATCATCTCTATTGAAATTAGGATATTTATTTATTTCGATAGCCTCGCGGAGCATTCTAGGAATAAATCTACGTTCCTTAGCAAGGATTTGGGGTTTGTCAAATCTAATGTAATGGTTGGGCCCCTCAAAGGCGTGATCACACACTGCAGACTTGTTATCGCGCCTATGTTTCATGTCAGCTACATGCTCTTTAACGCGGGTCCCTATACTTCTCTTTGTTTGCCCGATGTAGGAGAGCCCACAGTCACAATCTAGTTTGTAGACGCCTGCGGCTTGAAGGGGGATGTTACACTTGACAGGTCGTAAGAATTGGTTGATCTTCTTCGGCGGCTTGAAGTAAGTTTTGATTGATGCTCGCTTCAGAATGTTTCCAATCTTGTCAGTGACACCCTTCAAATAAGGTAGGATGGCAGGTTGACGTTCTACTGTGGCTGGTTTGTCGCGTTTTCTGTGACGAAGGCGTGGTACTTGCAACTTGTTTTTACGCAGTACTTGTTTGACGTGCTGAAGCTCAGCCGTCAGGTGTTGTTTGTCACAGATGCCGCGGGCTCTCTGAAACAAAGATTTTCCTACGGTAGCTAACTGTATAGGATGATGGTGAGAGTCACCATTGAGGTATCTGTCTGTATGGGTTGCTTTACGATACACTGTATGGCTCAAGGTTTGGTTCGGATTCCTCATAATGAGAATGTCTAGGAAAGCTAGTTTATTATCTGCCTCTAACTCCATAGTAAATTGTATGTTGGGGTTTATGGAGTTAAGATGGTTAAGAAAAGCAGGGACACTGTCTCTAGGTAGTATTGTGAAAGTGTCATCTACGTACCGTTTGTAGAACCGGGGAGTCACTGGTGCTGTGGCTAGTGCTTTCTCCTCAAAATCCTCCATGAAAATGTCAGCAACAATGGGGGATACAGGAGAACCCATTGCTACTCCATCCACTTGCACGTAGAACTCCTCGTTCCATAACAGATAGCCAGATGTTAGGCATAATTCTAGTAGTTCTGCATATTCAATTGGCATGTTGTTATCGACTAGCTTTTTCCTGATGATATCGATGCAGTCCTGTACTGGTAAGCATGTGAATAAGGACTGAACATCAAAACTAACCATAGTTTCATCATCAGCGAGATGTAGATGTTGTATCTCACTGACAAACTGGTAGGAATCTTTTACAAACGCTGATGTATTACCTCTCAGTGGTGCGAGTGTTTTCGCTACGTGTTTAGCCAATTTGTAGGTTGGTGAGTCAATTTGGCTTGCAATGGGACGTAGCGGAGCATTGTCTTTGTGTATTTTCGGTAACCCATACAGTTTCGGCGGTATAGGGCAGGATGGAATAAGATAATCGACGTCAAGATCTAACTGTTCTGAATGTTTTTTGATGAGTTCTTTCGTATTATTAAGGATCTTGGTGGTTTGATCACATTTAACATGTTTGTAGGTTTTCTCATCATTCAAAAGTTCTTGTATTTTTGCGTTATAATCCGACGTATCCATAACTACCGTTGCGTTACCTTTATCAGCTCGAAGGATAGTTAATTCAGGTCTAGTGCGTAAGTTCTTCAACGCGACGTTTTCATCATATGGAAGATTTTGCTTGGGCAGTTTACTACGACGTAAAACAGATGAAATATCTTGACGTATAGCTTCACTGTCCTCTTTTTTGATCTGATTTTTAACTAGACAATCCTCTACGCTGCAGATAATATCCTCAAACGGTATTCTGCAAGGTGTTACCGCGAAATTCAGACCCTTATTTAATACTTTTAAAGTAGGTTCATCCAATATTTGTTTTGATAAATTGACAACTGCACGGGTTTGACATTGATGGGTGTCATCTTCTACTCTATGGTTCGTATCGTACGGAAATGCATGATGACGTTTGTGTAACTTCTCATATTTAGAAATTTGTCTATGCTTACATTCGTTGTATACGGCTGTTTCGCGTTTATTTAGCACCAATGTAATGGTTAAAGTCCTCCGTGGCAAGTTGTATCTTCAAGTCATTGGACAAGCGATCTATTTGTTGATTGAATGCTGCCAAATCGGAACGATGTTCACGGATAAGGCTCACGAGTAACTTTTTGCTAGCCTGTTGTAGGATCTTGGCGCTCCCTCGTATGTCATGTTTTGCAAATAAATTAATAAATATAAAAGACGGAGGTCGGCTTTCCTCTCCAAGTTTTATTTCGCCATTTCTTTCTTGGAGAGGCCTCCCAATTTTGTGAAATGGTGGTAGTTTCAGTAGATTCTCTCTCTTTAGCATTAATTAAATCACAAAATCAACTTAAACCAATTAAAAAGATAAAAATTTTTGTAAAATATTAATTTCTGAACGTCTCAAAAAATTCATCGCTTGAGGCTAGGCTCACGAGTAGCTTCAGTCCCCCGTGACCACGGCAGCTGCAAAGGTGCCGAAACGTCGGGAAAATCAAAAATCAAACCAAATACAAACTAATTACCAAAGTACTTTCAATAAAACCGCGCTAGTATCCGTTAAAAGTCTTTTATTTTAGTTGTCAATTTATCAAAACAAATATTGGATGAACCTACTTTTACTTTAAAAGTATTAAATAAGGGTCTGAATTTCGCGGTAACACCTTGCAGAATACCGTTTGAGGATATTATCTGCAGCGTAGAGGATTGTCTAGTTAAAAATCAGATCAAAAAAGAGGACAGTGAAGCTATACGTCAAGATATTTCATCTGTTTTACGTCGTAGTAAACTGCCCAAGCAAAATCTTCCATATGATGAAAACGTCGCGTTGAAGAACTTACGCACTAGACCTGAATTAACTATCCTTCGAGCTGATAAAGGTAACGCAACGGTAGTTATGGATACGTCGGATTATAACGCAAAAATACAAGAACTTTTGAATGATGAGAAAACCTACAAACATGTTAAATGTGATCAAACCACCAAGATCCTTAATAATACGAAAGAACTCATCAAAAAACATTCAGAACAGTTAGATCTTGACGTCGATTATCTTATTCCATCCTGCCCTATACCGCCGAAACTGTATGGGTTACCGAAAATACACAAAGACAATGCTCCGCTACGTCCCATTGTAAGCCAAATTGACTCACCAACCTACAAATTGGCTAAACACGTAGCGAAAACACTCGCACCACTGAGAGGTAATACATCAGCGTTTGTAAAAGATTCCTACCAGTTTGTCAGTGAGATACAACATCTACATCTCGCTGATGATGAAACTATGGTTAGTTTTGATGTTCAGTCCTTATTCACATGCTTACCAGTACAGGACTGCATCGATATCATCAGGAAAAAGCTAGTCGATAACAACATGCCAATTGAATATGCAGAACTACTAGAATTATGCCTAACATCTGGCTATCTGTTATGGAACGAGGAGTTCTACGTGCAAGTGGATGGAGTAGCAATGGGTTCTCCTGTATCCCCCATTGTTGCTGACATTTTCATGGAGGATTTTGAGGAGAAAGCACTAGCCACAGCACCAGTGACTCCCCGGTTCTACAAACGGTACGTAGATGACACTTTCACAATACTACCTAGAGACAGTGTCCCTGCTTTTCTTAACCATCTTAACTCCATAAACTCCAACATACAATTTACTATGGAGTTAGAGGCAGATAATAAACTAGCTTTCCTAGACATTCTCATTATGAGGAATCCGAACCAAACCTTGAGCCATACAGTGTATCGTAAAGCAACCCATACAGACAGATACCTCAATGGTGACTCTCACCATCATCCTATACAGTTAGCTACCGTAGGAAAATCTTTGTTTCAGAGAGCCCGCGGCATCTGTGACAAACAACACCTGACGGCTGAGCTTCAGCACGTCAAACAAGTACTGCGTAAAAACAAGTTGCAAGTACCACGCCTTCGTCACAGAAAACGCGACAAACCAGCCACAGTAGAACGTCAACCTGCCATCCTACCTTATTTGAAGGGTGTCACTGACAAGATTGGAAACATTCTGAAGCGAGCATCAATCAAAACTTACTTCAAGCCGCCGAAGAAGATCAACCAATTCTTACGACCTGTCAAGTGTAACATCCCCCTTCAAGCCGCAGGCGTCTACAAACTAGATTGTGACTGTGGGCTCTCCTACATCGGGCAAACAAAGAGAAGTATAGGGACCCGCGTTAAAGAGCATGTAGCTGACATGAAACATAGGCGCGATAACAAGTCTGCAGTGTGTGATCACGCCTTTGAGGGGCCCAACCATTACATTAGATTTGACAAACCCCAAATCCTTGCTAAGGAACGTAGATTTATTCCTAGAATGCTCCGCGAGGCTATCGAAATAAATAAATATCCTAATTTCAATAGAGATGATGGTTGGAAAATTCCACCAGCTTGGGACCCCATCATTCACAAGCTAAAGCCCCATACACACACTGTAAGATCTAATGATACGGTTAGTTCCTTTTGCAAATAAATTAATAAATATAAAAGACGGAGGTCGGCTTTCCTCTCCAAGTTTTATTTCGCCATTTCTTTCTTGGAGAGGCCTCCCAATTTTGTGAAATGGTGGTAGTTTCAGTAGATTCTCTCTCTTTAGCATTAATTAAATCACAAAATCAACTTAAACCAATTAAAAAGATAAAAATTTTTGTAAAATATTAATTTCTGAACGTCTCAAAAAATTCATCGCTTGAGGGTAGGCTCACGAGTAGCTTCAGTCCCCCGTGACCACGGCAGCTGCAAAGGTGCCGAAACGTCGGGAAAATCAAAAATCAAACCAAATACAAACTAATTACCAAAGTACTTTCAATAAAACCGCGCTAGTATCCGTTAAAAGTCTTTTATTTCATGTCTAGTGAGCGCGTAAGCTTGAGAAGTGAAAAGAAATAAAATAAATATTTACTAGTAAATAACGAATATTTTTTTTTTATTCTTAAATTCTTTCATAAATTTTATAAATTAAAATAATATAATTAATAATTTATTGTAAAAAAGGTACAAGGTAAATTAACAGGTGCGTTGGTCTGTGTCATCTTTTCAAAAATCTCTCAATAAAAGGAAGGCAAACGAACTATATCCATACGGCTATATTTAACTAGTTTTGCGTCGTGAAACGTATAGAAAGGAACGCTCTTTACGAGAAATTATGGCAACAATTATAAATATTTACTATTGGCAACATTATTCTTCTCGAGCTCGAGAGAGCTTTGTCTACGGAAGTGAAAGCTTTTTTGAGTGTCTCTTTATCTTAGAACTTATTAAAAATAAGTATCACGTTTAAAATAATAAAGTTTAGTCTTAAGCCCGCTAAATTCAAATTTGCACTTAATCGTACCAATAGGGAATATGCATAAGTCACCGATTTTGATGAAATTGAGCTTGATCGCTGCGGACACTTATAAAAACATGATGGAACAGGAAAAAAATAAAAAAAATGTATTATTTTAGTTTTATCACACGATGAAATCAGGGGAAAATAACCAAATTTTTTTTTCATTTTCGGATATAATGCACTTTACAGTCAGATAGAATATCGAATAAGAAATAATATTTTGTATGACACATATGTACTTAAACGCAAAATTTGGGGAGATAATTGAAGATTATTGGCTAACTCCATATTAAACGCGCCGAAACACACCTGAAACGTGATGTGTGACGTCACCGTTTTGTATGGAGCGTTTTCGGCGGGTGCTGCTGCGCGCTAACTTCAAGTAACTATATCACGAGAAAAAAACGCAAGAGAAAAGTTTTAATATTACAGTTAATTTTCTCACGCATTATACTTTTGATTAAATTTAAAAAAAATTGATGCATATTCCCTATTAATTAATATTTGGCCTCTCATTTTTATAAGTAAACAAAATTTAGTAATCAAAATTAAGTTGTTTAAGTAAGTTACATTGTTATTGTTACTCGACACTTTATTGTCATTACTTAGTAGTGGAAACGGTTTAGGCTAATGTAAATTATTGATGTATGTTGTAACTATATGTAAAAATTTACGCTGTATGTTTCCAAGAAATAAAAAAAAAATCATTTCGAATCATTTTAGATAATTTCGTCGTTTATTGATGTTGAAATAAAAATATTATATTTTAAAGCTCATATTTGTATTAAAAGTAGAGATGGGCCGAATGTGGATTTAATCGAATACGAACTTCGGCCGAACATTCGGTTCACAAATGTGCCGAATTCGAAGTTCGGCCGAAAACTTAAATGTTAAGTCATCAAAAGATAATAATTTATGTTGATTCTTTATGGTGTCAAAAGATAGTTGATAATTAATACTTTTTGTTGAAATCTTAAGAAATACATCATAAAAATAATAACTTTAAAGGATTTGAGATTTTGAATATTTTTTTCCAGTTACTTAAGACTGTAAAATTCTGAGAGCGAGTCCCACCTGTCTGTCAAACTGTGCTCAGCAATCTAGAAGGTCGAGACAACAAGTCTTCGTAGACAAGAGCCCCGTTTGCTCATGCTACGCGTGCGGGTGGTGACAAAATATAAGATCAAACGAACTTTTAGAAGTGAAGTTCGTTCGATATTATATGAGTCGCTTCATACGAAAGATATAAATAAATATATAATTATTTATGGTTTACTTGTAGTACCTCCCAGGTACTCGGCAGATTCGCACTATTTTAAAGAGTATGAAAACTACTTGTTTTAGAAAGTGTCTCACCACTTCCGGCAATTACGTCACCAACACCCCACCCCAGCTTACTTGGTTACCGGTCTTGTGATCGTACCTCATTCTTTTAGAGATACAGATAGATTAGCAAAACTGACTAAAGTGTACAAAGGGGTGGGTGGGAAGCTTATATCTTTCGTATGAAGCGACTCATATAATATCGATCGAACTTCACTTCTAGAAGTTCGTTTGATCTTATATTATATTTCGTCGCATCATACTCAGATATAAATAAATATATAATTATTTATGGTTTACTTGTAGATGTTTAGAGATATAAGGAAAGTTTTGCTAAACAAAAGATTCTTAGACCCAAGTTCACCAACCAGGTCCTTAATTTGAGAATTTTCTTATGCTACACTGTAATTTGAATTTCTTGAAGAGATGATACCTACCTTCGTAGGTAGGTATAAGTCTAAGACTTGCACATCTGCATAATGTAGACTTTAAGACTACAACCAAGAATAATTTATTAGAAAGTCAATGCCTTTTTGATACTTAAACTTAATACAACACCATACGAGATACGAGTACATATGTTCTCTAAATTAACACTTACCTCTTAGGGAAGTTTATCTTGCTAAGACATGAACTTATTGAAAGCCCGATAGCATGCTTGACTGTCAAAGTAAGTACTTGTATTAAGATATTCAAATCATAATAACTTTTATTCTTAAATAATAATCAGCAAAAATTGCATTGTAAAATGCTAAAATTCCAAAATTAATCTTAAAAAAAACTCATTATTTTTTGATACTCACAGGGGCAAATAAATAAAGAAGTTTATTTCTAATCAATGTTACAGATTATATGTTGTGTTATTAGCTTATCAGTCTGATAATTTTCCATCTTAAATTGATGTTTAAGATGTTTAAAGTAAAGTTGTACTTAGTTTAAACTAATCTAAATTAATACTGGTCAGATGCTATGAATTATTTTGTCACTATTGAACTTACTAAGTAAATGACAAAATATAAAGAAACTGACCTTTAGACAGTTGAAATTTTTGAATTGCCCCCCAATTCTAATCATGTAAGATTTTATATAATAGGTATGTAGTTATAATCATGTTCTGTCTATAGAACGCTATATAAACGTTTGGTAACTTTATCAGCAAAGGGCAAAATCCCATTTTAGTTCAATCTTTACTATTAATATTGGCTATTTTAAATAAGTATTAAAGTACTGGATGCAGCCAGCATGTACCTTATTTAGGATGATATGTCGTCCAAGGGGCACCTCTGGATGCACTCTATCGACGATGCGATGGCGGAGGCTGCAGAGTTGCTCAAGGGAGCCTCTGGCTGCTCCGGCTGCTGTAGCGGTCTGCTAGGGGTCTCTGGACGCCTCCTCGCCCCCCCCCCCCCCCCCCCCCCCCTTTTCGACGAGCGAGAATCAGCCAGTGACTGGCCCAGTTGACCTGGTTGCTATTTATGGCACGGCCTGAAGTGAGTCGACGCGTTCACATTTCTGTAACTTACAATCCAAAGCCACAGAAATGTGTAACCCCGTCTTTTGCTGGCTTTAGTTTTAGTTTTATCGAACAACCTGCTGCCGAAAAGTTTGACTTTTCTAATAATCTTGGATAACTTGCGAAACTGATTTATCCAGGTTAGGCATTATATGTTTTTTACAATGGAAGTCGCTCAATAAGCGACAATTAAAGGCAGTTACTTTGCTCGCTTTTTATTAAGGCGGTCATCGCCTGACTTAACACGGGAATATCAATGCCCAGTCGTTGTTGGCTAGGTCAGACCCTGGCATAACAACAGAAATCTTAATATTTAAAGATTAGTGAGATTAGCTACGATACCCTCTACAAACGCAGGTGCGTCATTAATAGCTCTTTGCAGCTATGGATCTAGCTTTATCTACCTGAGGAGATGAAGCCTTTTGAGAAAGTTGTTCGAGTATCGGGGTTGAAGTTACAGCTAAAAAGTTTTTATAACTGGTTCGGTTAGAAATGTAATAAGACAAGCCTCTCTTACCCAAAACAGCCGCCCGTCGCACATGAAGGCACAAGTGCCTAATCAAAATCTGTCAAACAGATCAGTGTTTAAACGCCACGCGTTGACTCGCAGTCAACCCCTAGCCGATATTTTAGCCATTGTGTTAGCTTGCCGCTAACCCCTAGGCAAAATTTGCTACTTGTGTTAACTCGCGGTTAAACCCGAGCATGGATACTTATAAAGCAAAACGGGCCCTGCCGCGAATGTATCGCGGTGTATTAGCTCACAGATAACCTTGTAATTTCTCATATTACCGAACATTCTTCATTTCTTTTCGTTGCATTTAAATTCATGAAAAATACTTTCTTGAAATTTAGTAGACTGTAGATATACAACACTTTGGCGTGGTGAGTGAGACGTGCGAACACTGCCGCGCACCAAAAAAGAATGAGGTACGATCACAAGACCGGTAACCAAGTAAGCTGGGGTGGGGTGTTGGTGATGTAATTGCCGGAAGTGGTGAGACACTTTCTAAAACAGGTAGTTTTCATACTCTTTAAATTAGTGCGAATCTGCCGAGTACCTGGGAGTGGGAGGTACTACAAGTAAACCATAAATAATTATATATTTATTTATATCTGAGTATGAAGCAGGGATTGAAATACCGTTAAAAAAATATAACGATAAATAAAAAATAACGTTAAAGATACCGTTAAAACATTTTATCGGTAAATTTACCGGTAAAAATAACGTTAAAAATACCGTTAAAACATTTTATCGGTAAATTTACCGGTAAAAATAACGTTAAAAGTAGTTTACCGGTAAAATTAACGTTAAATTTAGCGTTAAACTTTATCGGTAAATTATACCGGTAAAATTATCGCAAAAAAAATAACGTTATTAATTAGAATAACGTTAATTTTAAAGTTTAACGGTAAAAAAAGTAAGAAATACCGTTAAAATTAACGGTATTTACTGAAATAACGTTAATTTCAATGTAACGTTATCTAAATTAACGTTATTTATTGACATAACGTTAATTTTAAAATTAACGCTAAAAAAAGTAAAAAATAACGTTATACTTAAAAATAACGTTATCATTCCCTGGTATGAAGCGACGAAATATAATTAACTACGATCACAGCACAGCAATGTAATTGCATAATTTTACGGAATCCGAACAAAAGGAAAAATAAAAGTAATAAAAATTTTCGAGGCACGTTTTATTACCTTAGACTAGACAATAATGATTTGATCAACACGTAAACAAAGTTATTTTATGCTGCGTGTGCCGACTGTTAATTATCACGAACTAGTGAAGTAGGAAAAAAATACGAGTACCTAGGGGAGACTGGGGAGGGTTGATCCCCCCTTTTCATTTTGGTCCCTAACTTTTTTACTATTCACAGTATAAGGATTTTTTTTGAGTTATTATATTAAGAATTTCTCTATTTACTAAATATATGAAAGAGGGTAAGGCTCGGTTATATTTGGAATTATAATTTAATTTAATGTCGTATGGTAACTTTGTACCAAGTGTCCCCTATATAGGGGAGACTTGTTTCCCACCAGTTGGAAGACTTGATCCTGGGGTTCAAGTCTACCACACATAGGGGACACATGGTAACAATATTGGATTCAGCTTCACATATCCGAAAAGAGTAATATATCTTTAAATATAAAAAAAGGAACAGTGCTAGGTACCAAATAATAAGTAAATCTGTAATCAAATCAACTTCTTTTATTTGAACTTTATGCTCATACTAGCGGCCGCCCGCGGTTTCACCCGCGTGGTTCCCGTTCCCTTGGGAATATCGGGATAAAAAGTATCCTATGTTTTAATCTAGGCTATCTACTATATGTGTGCCAAATTCCAACCAAATCCGTTCAGTAGTTTTTGCGTGATTGAGGAACAAACATCCAAACATCTAAACATCCAAACCCACAAACTTTCACATTAAATGTATAAATTTTATAATATTAGTAGGATGCAGCTCAATTTTGAAAAGGGAAACAAATATGAAATAGTTTTAATCTCTTTAGAACAAGGTAATTAATATTCGGACTACAAATTAAAGCAGTCTAGAAACAAATATCCATAACAAACCAAAACGTAATTAGTGATCATCTTTTCTTTTTTTATTCTTATCCTTACTAAAATTATGAATGCGAAATGCCGTTTGACTGATTATTTGTTTGTTTGTTACGCCTTCACGTCTTAACTATTGAACCGATCATCATTAAATTTTACATACACGTTGTCAGGGTACAAAAAAAGACAGGTTATCTTCCATCCAGAAAAATAAAATTATTGTTCCCAAGGGATAGCAAAAACCTTTACCTTCTAAAAATCTTGACTAAAATGTCTCACAATTTTCTCAATCTCAGATTCAGAAAAGTAGGTAGATTAAAAAAATAAGAGTAAATAATAATAAGACTTCTTTTGTATAAAAAAAGATAAAAACTGTGAAAAGTCTTTATTTTACTGACAAAAATCTACATAGGGTAGATTTGATCCCTTATAGGGGACACATGATCCCTGGGATCATTCCACCCCCAAAGAAAAGGATCAAGTCTACCCATACATATTGAGGTTAAAAAACATGTTTTTTGCGAACCAATTTATCACTTATATCCTGGTAAGTTATGTTAATCGGCAGAAAAATAAACATCTTAAAAGATAAAAACATTTCCAGGAAGCAGTTTCAAATCATCGTATTAAATTAATCAAGTCAAAACTTGCCATAAATTAAATATTTTAACACAACAAATTTTTGGCGGCCACCATTTGTAAACCTTTGATATCTGTCAAACGAAATCATGACATAAAGTGATCATTGCCATAAACGAATAACTGTTGCTAACCTAAAAAACTGTAACACGCTTGGTAGATTCGTCAATCAAGGTTACCAAGTGTCCCCTAGGGATCAACTGTACCCAGCTTCCCCTACCTTAATCTTGTTCAAACTTTTGCGACAAACAGTTTTCGAGATATCGGTATTCATTCATTTACAACTCATCAAAAGCTATATTACTTGGTTCCAGGCTAAACACCTTTTTTTTTAAACATTTTACTGGGGTAACATTACCCCAGCAAAATCGAAATACCTAGTTGGTTACTAAGTTCTGTAACTATGGAAAACATGAATAATACTAAATTTACAAATAATGCTACAATGAATTATATACCAAATGAAAGCACAAATATTTAAGATTATCATGTATTAAAATTATTCGAAATGACCGCCTCTGGCATGAATACACGCCTTTAGACGACGAGGCCAGTCATCGATGGCAGCACGAACTACCACCATATCCAATTCTGCGACTGCCTTGAGAATAGCGCGCTTAAGAGAGTCGAGATTCATGTGGGGCTTAGCACATGCTTTCTCCTCAATAAGTTGCCATATGGCATAATCCAGAGGATTTAAGTCTGGGCTGGAGGATGGCCATTCTTCCTGCGCGATAAAATCAATTTTGTTAGCCCGAAACCATGCTTGTGTAGATTTTGCTTTGTGCGCAAGGGCAGAGTCCTGCTGGAAGACCCATGGCTGGTTTTGAAATAAAGTGTGGCTTAAGGGTTTGACAACAGGTTCCAGAACGGTATCTTGATAGACTCTAGCGCCAGTTTTCACACCTTTTTCACAGAAATAAACCTTACTTAGCCCTGAATAGGACACCCCCAGCCAAATTATCACTGATGAGGGGTGGTGACCTCGTTGGACCCTCGGAGCAATCATGCTGGCTTCTTTACTATTCTTAGCGTATACTCTATCATTTTGACGGTTAAAATTTTCTTCGACTGTGAAGATTTCTTCATCAGTAAACAAGATTTTTCGATGGCCGTTTTGTGCGTACTGCTTTAGTAGAGCGCGACTTCGTGCTAACCTCATAGCCTTCAATCGTGCGTTTAGCAGATGGCCCTTTCGTCTACGGTAAGCGTGAAGCCCAAGGTCATCATTGATAATTTTTTTAAGGGAACTTCTCTTCACAGTCATCTGTATTGCCAATAACTTTTGCTTCCGGACGGGATTTCTCGTGATTCTCGCCTTCACTGCCTTGATCACAGCTGGTGTCCGAACGGTGCGTGGTCTTCCTGATCTTTTTCGGTCATCGACGGTCAAGGTATTACTGTACCTATGGATAGTGCGGTAAATAAATTGCTTGTTGATTTTCAACTTTTGTAGCAACTTGAAAATCATATTCGGTGGCTGCCCACATTTGTGCAGAGCAATTACAGCGACACGATTCTCCTTCAACCCCCATTCCATGGTGAAATAAACAAAATATGATATACATGTGGTATGGAATTATAGCTTATAAAACTGTCAATAATATGTCATTTTTATTTTTTCTTTTCATTTGTTTTAATGGCCAGTAATCGATAAAGAAACTCAGTAACAGAACTTTTGACCAACCTGTGTACATCTTGAACAAATTTTATAAATAAAAAAAATATCGCACTAAAAAAATGACCGTATGAACACAGTAGAGAGAATGTTCTATTCAAAGCGTCAGAAAAAACGCGCATTAAAATGTCGGAAAAGCGCTTTTGCAAACGATGCGTCAGGTATTTTTTTTTACCAGTCCAGTAACCACAGAATACCAGTACTTAACTGTGTGAAGCCAGAAAAAAATTAATGTTCACAAAATAAAATCAGTTTTGTCAGATATACATTTTTAATACAAACTACCCTTGGACGAATACTACCGTAGTATATATAGTGCTATTGTGCCACTCATGCTTGCAAGAATTTCTAATTCATAGTCTCAGGTAATTTTACCTGGAATTAATTCAAGGAGCATTGATTTCTTGTGCGTCAGATAGCACTAATAGGCTGTTAATAATACATTTTTGCGACCATGAAAACTGTGTGGAATTTTTTAAAAAATCTAAAATTGTGTTCGACTTGTATACATTTTCAGTTTCTTTTTAAAACTTCCACAGTTTTTGAGGTCGCATATTTAATGTACTATTAAATCAAAACTTCTTGAATTATTTCCAGGATGTACACACTGACGACTGGACTGCTATGACACACTGAATTTAAAGTTCTTGCATGCTTGTAATTTTATTATAAATAAGCACTGATCTCTGTCAGTGTAAATAAGTTTTAACTGTCACATCAACATACCTTCCATTATATAAAGTCAACTTTAAAAAAATATTACTTGATAAGAGACTTCAGCTTTTGGCATTCTAGTTCTTTGTTCATTATTTCTTTATTTAAATTGTGAAGAATATCTTGGAATCTTTGCCTCAATGTCATATTTTCCATACCAGAAATTTCATACTGTGTTCTTTGCCGTCTTTGTTTTAATTCTTCCAATTCGGCTCTGAGCTGTTGCAATTTTACACTATACTGATCCATACTTCCTTGGAAAAAATCTTCAATGGAGTAATGTTCTCTATTTTTTAATGCCACTAAGTTTGAAGGACCAGGCGTGCTCTGCAGTTCTTCCGGGGTGTAAAACATATCGGAGCTGAACTGAGTAGCGGGTCGGTTACCTTTGATATCTAGTCCTTGTAGTGAATCGGACCGAGGATCATCATAGGACATGCGGCTGTCGTCTATATCAACATTAATATTTTCATCTTCCAAATCACTATCACTGAGAGTGCCACCAAATATATCTTCTACTTTGGAAGCTGATTTATGTGCTGTGCCTACTTCCGATTTAGTGCTATGTTCTCTCTTAGTTTTCACCTTTTCTGGTTTCGTAGGTAGTTGAATTTCTGCTTTATCTCCTTGTTCATCATCTTCATTGATTACTTCCCAAGTGAAACTAACAGCTTCATTATCAGCTCTCAGAAGCCGCTTCACTTCTTTTTCAATTTCCGGTGCTTCTACATTTTTCTTTTTTAATGTTTTCCTAAAGCGCCTTTTTCTGACATTTTTAGTTGGCGGTGTAATACCATGAGGCCATAGAAATTTTTTGTCTACTTTGAATGGATCTTTTTTCTTATTTTTTATAGGCGACTCATCTTCAGTAGATGCTGGATCCATTTCATCTTTGCAAATCATTATTTGACAAATGTCAGCCGTTTTGTAGACGCTTTTCCTATCGATTGTTTTATGAGACTCGACTAGTGTAGGCAAATCAACAATCTTACCATGCAACAACCAATGATCAAACCGGATTTCTCCATGTCGCATATCATTCTCCATTTGTATAGTGAGCCTGTTCTTCAAATTTTCCCCAGTGTTTAGAACGTTTCGCAGAGCTTTAGATGGTTCTTCAGGCATTCTCATTATAAACTGAGATTCCAATTCAACAGGATAGTCTGGTTCCTTTTTTTCTCTATTCATAATTGTTGATGTAATATGTCAATGATAAACACTTATATTTTTCACAATTAAATCAGAAAGTACCTACGTAGCGGCGGCGGCGCTCCGATATTTTGTGATTAAAGTCCCAGCCAGTAGGTAACAAACTGACGTTATTGTACTGACGGACGACTAGGTATATTGTGATTCAAAGATCTAAAATCTCCTGAAGTGCTCTGTGCTCGTCCGGACCTTGTTTAATTATGAATATACATCTAATTCTAAAAGTTCACTGTACAAAAAAAACCATGGTAAAACACGAAAACTCAAGTCAAAATTATTTTAATTAGTGGGCCAGGCAGGACAAGACAAGCAGTCAGTCTGTCGCAACTTTCATACAAAAAATAATTCTTTTTTTATCTTACTCTATGAATAATTCTATGAAACAGACAGACACGAATTTTGATGGCGACTATGGCTGCGGTCCGCATAGCGATAATATCGATATTATCGCGATAACAGCCGGTCCTCATGCACGTTAGCGCGTTTACAACATAAAGTTAATATACCTGTCGGAATAGAGGAACAAACATG
Organism: Agriphila tristella; assembly: GCA_928269145.1. Classification (NCBI taxonomy): domain Eukaryota; kingdom Metazoa; phylum Arthropoda; class Insecta; order Lepidoptera; family Crambidae; genus Agriphila; species Agriphila tristella. The sequence continues at coordinate 17,753,443 of OV743439.1, read as the reverse complement.
AGCTGTCAATCGAAACCGAAATTGATTTACATTTGTGTGTGTATCTTTTTTATGTATAAGTCTCAGTGATGTAATCTTGTCACTATTGATATAAATATCGATATCGATAGTATTAATTAACAGCCATAGATTCAAAATAAATGGGATAGAACTTTGCACGGGTGTACTAAAATTACGATTCTGAAATGAAGTATGACTATTAGAAAAAGATCAGAAGATATTTAAAATCATTTATTTAACATAATTTTAATTTTATCCTGTAACTTAGTGCATTTAGCCATATAAGCTTCTTTTTCCTTGGCGTCAATTCTGGGGCCTTACTATGAGCTCTTATAGCAGGACTTATATTGTGAAGGGTTGTGGCAATGAGACCAGGAGACTGTTATACAGGCGTTTATTAAGCATTCTCACTTTATATCACATTATCACACTTCAACAGATAGTTTTCCTAATATAACTCTATGGCAACCTTTCGATACCACGGCTTTACAATGAATACGTCAAACTACAGATGTGCAGGCAGATTGACATAATCAAACTCACTTGAATTCCGAATGTACCATAGAGCAGAGCATATAGGTTAGAAACCTCCCTCAACACACCCCCTCAATCTGCTGCACATGCTAACCATACTGACTAAAACAGTTTTCTACCTACCAGTACAACATCAGGATAAATTTCGAATCACCTGCCAAACTTATAGACTTCTTAAGTCCTACCAAGTTACATTAACCTTTAACCCAACCCAGGAACCTAACTTTAACCTAACTCAGACGACACATACAATAATCCAAACCAAAGACCTAACTAACTAAACATCAGACTAAACCACAAGAAATATCAAAATACACTTGGATATCAAAAACATTTCATTTTAAATGATGATTCATTTACTTTCTAATCCCACACCCCCTTAAATGAATCATTATTTAACGCACCCCCTTAACGAACACAAGCACCCCCTTAATTCTATATTCTATCTTCTAATAAACTTCTTCATCTCTATCTCTATCTTCTTCTCATAAAATAATTCTTCTCAAAACTATCTCGCTCCAACTCAACTTCTTCAATATTATAAAATTACTCCTTCTCTACCTCTTCATATAAAATCTCCTTCTCGACATCTTCTAAAAAACCTCTCCTTCTCGACATCTTCTATTTTAAAACCTCTCCTTCTCAACATCTTCATTAAATTCTTCTACTCGACATCTTCTTTATAAACCTTTACTCCCACTCAACATCATCTTCATTATAAAACTTCTTCTACTTTTCTCCCACTCGACTCATCATCATTAAAAACTTCTTCTACATTTCTCCCACTCGACTCATCATCATTATAAAACTTCTACATTTTTCTCCCACTCGACACATCATCATTAAAAAACTTCTTTTCTCCTTCATCATCATTACATTATAAAACCTTCTTCTTCTCAACTTCATCATCATCTCCTGCTCGACTATTCTTTGCCTCCTGCTCGACCTCCTCCATCATAAAATACTCGCCAAAAGACTTCTTCAAAATAAACTTATTCCAAAAAACAGTTCTTCACAAAATAATAAAATTTTCCATAACTTTCTTCACTTTCATTTGTTTCACCGTCACTTGTTCTACCTTCGTTTGACTGTCATTTGTTTTACTATCTCTTGTTTCTCCAAAACTTCTATTTCCTTCTATTTCTCCATCTTCTCGACACCCTTCATTCCTATCTGTTGAATTTTAACTTGTTTCCTCTTCTCTTGTTTGTTCATCTTCAGTCCATTTATTCTCACCATATTTTCTTCATCATACTACTTTCCACGGCCAAAAGTGTAATTTCAAATTCAATTTTAAAATTCAGATAAAATTCACCTTCATAAGATTTTCACCAGCTTAATCATTTCATAATTTAAATCATTCCTCATTTTATTTTATATGTAATCATTATTTATCTGTTGACACTTTCATTTCATTGCCCTTAGCAACACTATTTTGTCAACATACTTCGTTGCTAAGGCCTCTATCCAACTCTGTCAGTTATATGTTATTTCAAAATAATCATCTCAAATGCAAAACTCACTTTTTCTCTTATTATTTTCACTCCCGGTCTCTATAGGGCCACAACCTCTAGCGTGTGGCCCATAACCTGAAGGGTTGTGGCAATGAGACCAGGAGACTGTTATACAGGCGTTTATTAAGCATTCTCACTTTATATCACATTATCACACTTCAACAGATAGTTTTCCTAATATAACTCTATGGCAACCTTTCGATACCACGGCTTTACAATGAATACGTCAAACTACAGATGTGCAGGCAGATTGACATAATCAAACTCACTTGAATTCCGAATGTACCATAGAGCAGAGCATATAGGTTAGAAACCTCCCTCAACATATTGAACCGCCTTACTTTTTCGTACTACGACCTCAACGATTAGTATGAAAGCAGGCCTTAAGCAGTTTTGTTTAAGGCCTGCTATTGAACTGAACGTTTTCTTATTTGCTGATGGTAAGCCCCCTGGTCGGAAAGAAGTCGATGGGTGGTGACTGTTGCAATAGCGGAGGTGTAGATCTAGAATTCGATGAGGTTGGTACATGTGTGAATGCCTCTGGTACAATATCTCTATAAACGTAGGACGACACTGTGCGTCTAAGCTTAATATTGACCTGTAACAAAGACAGACCTATGGATCGGCTTAAGTATCTTAAATGGGATTACATTCCAAGATATCGATAACTTTATGCAGCCCTACTGTAAACTGAAAATTATTTCTTTACACTAAATATTCGTTAATTGTGCATTTTGTCTAGCCAATCTTTGCTTCTTACAAAAATGAGTATTTACAGAAGAGAATTATCACGCTCAGGCCATCCGCTGCCTTAAGCGGGATCCCGCCGCGGGTACACGGCGCGGGAATATAGATTGCTGGTTTTTGGCGGACAGATGCTTGCGCAGTGCATGAGTAAGCTCTAATCTATGTCGCCCCGCGCGCGTGTCCCGCTCAAGGCAGCGGAGGGCCTCAGTGCTAAAATTTCGAAACGTATTGGTAAAAATAAACAGAAAGTTAGGCGGGGTCGATTTGGAATAATTTACCTGTGAAATGAACATTTTTCTGGGTTATTTCGATGTTTTGTACAACAATCAATCACTGAACAGGACACCATGTTTCCGAAGCATTATTTCGCAAAAATGTCCACGATTTCAAGAAAAATCGGAAATATTTTTAGAACTCAAATTCTCAGCGGGCTGATGTGGGCTGATAAACTGTCAATCAGTTACGAAAAAGAGTTCTGCACGTCATAATCATGCATTTCTTTTTATCACACATTGTTGCTGATTAGTGACATCTCGCTTGCTCAGCCCTTTGTTCCTCTATTCCGCTAGGTAATATTAACTTTATGGTTTACAATATCTAGCGTGACGTCACTCATGACGTCATTACCAGCTCCATCTTGTGCTTACAGCGACCATGCCTCGGAGCGTAATCACTGTGAACGTCCTGTCAAAAGTTTCAAGTGACTGACAAACGAATCGAGTGTCAGAATTTTATTTCGTCAAAAAGTAAAAAAAATATAGTGTTCGTAACAAAATGAGCTTTTACTCACTTCACAACAAAAGGATATAGCATTATACTACTGGTTAGTATTTTGTTATTATTAATTTTGAGCTTGTCAGAAAAGGTGACTGATGTTAAAAGGTGAAAAAAAGATGTTGGGTGCACACGACTAAAAAATTAAACGTTTTTCGTCACTATCATCGCTTTAGCGACCAAATATAGTTTCTAGCAATCATTCCGTGTTGTATTTGAGGTTATGATAAAATGTGAGCGCGCTTACGAGCGGTCCGCATTCACCAACTGTCATTGTCGATTTTATCAATTTAAGCGCGATATCGAATGTGGACCGTGCGTGAGCGTTGCACGCGCCAATTATCGAAATTATTGCCATGCGGACCGCAGCCTATATTTGTCTCCAGTGTTGCCAGATGAGCCAAATGAAAATGCGGTAGCTGTGCTCTAAAAACGGGGATTTTCGACAAAAAAAGTGGAATTTCTTGTTTTAACATTTAAATCTATTTTTCTCTCTCGATGTGTGTGCTTATTAATTGTTTTTCACACAAAGACAAGGGAAAAAAAATCTTTCACACACGCGGTATAATCTCCATTCTACTGTAACTTTTGTACATTTGTGAAGTCGAGGAGACTTTTTTTTCACGCAATCGAAAATTCTGAAACTTTTTTTCTATTAATAAGGTAGCTTATTTCTACGTCCTACCTATAAAAAATATTAGATTTTTCGGACATTCCCCACTAACGGATCAAACTGAACGACTAAACGTACATTTTTATCTTCGACGTGCCGGGTAACCGTCAAAAAGGATTGGTTGTTGTAGTAGATTCGATAAAAGCGGACCATAGTCAAAAAGGCGGGGTAAAAAGTGGAAAAGCGGTACATCTGCACGCGTAGCATGACCAACATCGAGATAAGATTCGACTCACAGAACAATGGCTTGTCTACACCGAAATGTCACTTTTGTCGGGTTAGTCAGGAGGCAAATATTTAATAAGTCGTCTCCTTCACGATTTTCGTCGGACTCTCTTCTATATACCTAAAACTGGTATGTATGTGTTCCTTGTGCTCTACAAAACACGAAACTGACGGTTTTAAGAGGAGAAAGTGGGGACACGCATAGCTATGACGTCACAAAGATGGCGCCGACCGTAACAAGTTTTTCTTCATTTCTCGAGTTTTATTGCATTAATTTCGTTGTTTGATATGTCATTTGAAAGGTTTTATAATTGTCTATGATTGCTCTTTTGAAACCTACTAATTTAGTTTTGTCGTTTTTGAAATATTAACAAAAATATGATTTTTTTTCATAAACTTTTTATTATTTACAGGTTTAAACTAAATACAGAAAAAAAATTGTGTACCTAAGTTTGTAATTTTATAATAAAAAATAAAGTGCGTTTTCATATCTTCTCAAAAATATAAACATCATTGTAGTGCAATAATAAACAAACAAGTTGTGACCAATTCTGTAAGGGGAGTACTTATATTTTTTTTTCATTTTCTTTTTATTTAATGAAATTTTTCTTCATTTCTCGAGTTATACTTCATCAATTTCAATGTTTGATATGTCATTTGAAAGGTTATAATATAATTGTCTATGATTGCTTTATTGACAGCTACTAATTTAAGTTTGTCGTTTTTGAAATATTAACAAAAATATGTTTTTTTATACACTTTTTCTTATTTTCCGTTATAACTATAAATAAAGAGAAACATAAATGTGCCTAAGTTTGTTAGTTCATAACAAAAAATAAAGTCCGTTTTATTACTTTTTCAGAAATATAAACATGATTGAAGTGCAATAATAAACAAACAAGTTGTGACCGATTCTGTAAAGAAAGTACTCATCTGATTTTTTAAAGTTCTTCTTTATTTCATCAAGTTATTCTTCATTTCTAGAGTTCTACTGCATCAATTTTGTTGTTTGATATGCCATTTGAAAGTGTATGTAATTGCCTATGATTGTTCTTTAAAAAACTGCTAATTAGGTTTTGTTGTTTTTAAAATATTAACAAAAATATGATTCTTTTTGAATTTTGTATGTTTTTAACAAAAAATAAAGTCTGTTTTATTGCCTTCTCAGAAAAATAAACATGGTTGTAGTGCAATAATAAACAAACAAGTTGTGACCAATTCTGTAAAAAAGTACTCATCTGATTTTACCGCCGTTTTCACTATTGATTTTGAAATGATAAGTATTTAGGAGCTGTGAAAAAGAAGCTGTGCTTATTACAAATTACAGTATACATATAATATACGTTTACTTTTATATGTATTATAATATCACACATCAAGCAATTTAGATGTACTTTCTAACCTATTATAAAAAACAATGTACAAACCCAAAGTATTATTTATTGTAATTACCTATAATAACAGTGCAAATAAAAACTATTCCCAATGTGTAGTGAAAATCACTTATTAAGTAGGGAAATGATGAATGAGATAATGTGTTTAGTTAACAGAGCATAGCAAGCAACATATAAGTACTACTCATCAACATCAAGAAAGTTATGCTGATTAAAACATAATTAATTCTTTTCCAATCCTATCATACGTTTTTGCTTTGAGCGTGTTCAGTCGCATTTCGTCGTCCGGCAGACTGTCTTACACTGGCACGATATGAGCTCGATATATTGCAGACATATTGGATGGAGGTTTCAAGCTTGTGATGGGAATTAGGGAATTGTTATATTACCTCCAGCCACAGTTTTCTGGTAAGAGTAGGGTTTAGATCGGGATAGTCGCAGTTTTCCAAATAAGTCTGGTAAGTCTAGCTCTGTGTAGATGGTGCTTCTGACTTCTCTAGAAGGTGGTAATTAAATTACCACCGGTTTTCTCAAATGTTAAAAACCTAGACAAACTGAAATTACCAAGATATCAAGCTCATATCGTGCCAGTGTAAGACAGACTGCCTGACAATGAAATGCGACTGTGCACGCTCAAAGCAAAAACGTATATTGAAAGGAGTATGCCATATTAGAAAAGAAATATTTTAATCAGCATAACATTATGGATGTTGATGAGTAGTACCTATATGTTGCTTGCTATGCTCTGTTCACTAAACTCGATAATTCAATTATGTCAACATTATCTCATTCATTATTTCATTGTTATTTTCTATTTTGTACAATGTGATTTACGTAAAAATAACTAATTTTCATTACACCTTGGGAATAGTTTTTATTTGCACTATTATTAATATTACAATAATACTTTGTTTTGTATATTGTTTCTATAATAGCTTAGCTTATATTACTTCTAATTTACTGGATGTGTGATATTATAATATGAATATCCTACTATAATATTATAAATGTGAAAGTTTGTGGGTTTGGATGTTTGTTCCTCAATCACACAAAAACTACTAAACGGATTTGGTTGAAATTTGGCACACAGATATTAATTAGCCTAGATTATAACATAGAATACTTTTTATCCCGATATTCTCACGGGAACGGGAACCACGTGGGTGAGACCGCGGGCGGCCGCTAGTATGAAATTATATTACATCTGATATTATAATAAAAAAGTAAACACATATTAGATTTATACTTTAATTTGTAAAAAGCACAGCTTTTTCTCTTAAATACTTATCATTTTCAAATCAATAGTGAAAACAGCGGTAAAAATCAGATTCGTACTTTCTTTACAGAATTGGTCACAACTTGTTTGTTTATTATTGCACTACAATCACCTTTATATTTCTGGAAAAGTAATAAAATAGACATTATTTTTGTTACACATAAACATACAAACTAAGACACACTTATGTGTCTCTTTATTTAGTTATACCGGTAAATAAGAAAGAGTGTATGAAAAAAACATGTTTTTGTTAATATTTTAAAAATAAAAATACTAAATTAGTAGGTTTCAATAGAATAATCATAGAACATTATATAAACTTTCAAATGACATATCAAACATTGAAATTGATGCAGTAGAACTCGATAAATGTAGAAAAACTTGATGAAATAAAGAAGAAATTGAAAAAACTAGATGAGTACTTTCCTTACAGAATTGGTAACAACTTGTTTGTTTATTATAGCACTACAATGATATTTATATTTTTGAGAAGAAATGAAAACGCACTTTATTTGTTATTATATAATTACAAACTTAGGTACACAAATCTTTTTCTATATTTAGTTTAAACCTGTAAATAATAAAAAGTTTATGAAAAAAAATCATATTTTTGTTAATATTTCAAAAACGACAAGACTAAGTTAGTAGGTTTCAAAAGAGCAATCATAGAAAGTTATATAAGCTTTTAAATGACATATCATACAACGAAATTGATGCAATAGAACTCGAGAAATGAAGAAAAACTTGTTACGGTCGGCCGCCATCTTTGTGACGTCACAGCTATGCGTGTCCCCACTTCCTCCTCTTAAAACCGTCAGTTTCGTGTTTTGTAGAGCACAAGGAACACATAAACACCAGTTTTAGGTATATAGAAGAGAGTCCGACGAAAAATCTCAAAATGCTTCGTCGCCACCTAACTAGGTTGAGATCGAGATACTCATGCTCGCATTTTACAACCGTAGACTCGCATTGTTCTTTGTCGTGGCCTAATGTCAAAAGTCGACAAACACGAGCTTTTGTCTTCAACTGACATTAATTTGACAGTTGAGTGGGACAAATTTGTCTACCACCCTTCGAGTGGTCGAGAAAGATTTGTCGACTTATTTTTTTTTCTGAGTTTTTAATTTCGCAATAAAAATAAATCTAAGTTGTCCGTGTTTATATTTTATTAAGGTAAGAAGAGAAGTTACAGCACAAACGACAAAAACAGCTGTCCGGAAAGAAAAAAAAATGAAAAATTGTATTTAAGTAATTCTTTTTTATTATAAAATTTATAAAAAAAAAGAAATATAATAAATATTTACTAGTAGTAAATAACGAATAAGTATTTTTTATTAAATTTTTTCATAAATTTTATAAATTAAAATAATACAATAAATAATTTATTGTAAAAAGGTACCTACCTATTCAATAATATTGTTTCCTAATATTACACTTTTTTCCCTTCAGTATTTTTTTTACTTTTATTTCACTTAATTTTAATTTATTTACTTAAAAACGTTAATTAAAATTATTTTCATACATTGATTTCAATATTTATTACTAAATTAACAAGTGCGTTGGTCTGTGTCATCTTTTCAAAAATCTCTCAATAAAAGTAAGGCAAACGAACTATATCCATACGGCTATATTTAACTCGGTTTTAAGAGTTTTGCGTCGTGAAACGTATAGAAAGGAACGCCCTTTAAGAGAAATGATGGAAATAATTATAAATATTTACTAGTGGCAACATTATTCTTCTCGAGCTCGAGAGAGCTTTGTCTACGGAAGTGAAAGCTTTTGTGAGTGTCTCTTTATCTTAGAACTTATTAAAAAATAAGTATCATGTTTAAACTAAATCATTTCGAATCATTTCAGATAATTTCGACGTTTATTGATGTTGAAATAAAAATATTATATTTTAAAACTCATATTTGTATTAAAAGACATAAAAAGGTTGTAAAATTCTGAGAGCGAGTCCCACCACTGTGCTCAGCAATCTAGAGGGTCGAGACGACAAGTCTTCGTAGACAAGAGTCCCGTTTGCCCATGCTACGCGTGCTGGCAACGCTGTTTGTCTCACTCTTTCTCATTCTTTCTCGTTCTTTGATGATACGTCATTCATTTGTCAGTCAGAGCAACTATCGGCGGTACATTTAAAGATCTTTGGGAAGTTCCTAGTAGGGTGAATATGCCAATTACCAGCCCCCCCAAGGATTTTTCAACTTTGAATCTCTGTTGTTGCCACAATTGCTATCTTAAAAATATTGTTGATACAGTTTTAGGTAGGTTGATTCATCTTTATTACGAAAATAGAACTTAGTTTTACGTAGTTTTGTGGGAAAAAAATTGAGAAGCGTTTAAATGTCCGAAGGGCGAAAAACCCTAACTCCAGCCGCCTTTGCCCTAATATCAGCCGCTTTGCTCCCTAATTCCAGCCGGGTACAGGGTGTTCTAAAATAATACAACCATGTTAGTATAAAATAAAAAAAATATAATTTGGTAACTCTCAATAGTGATAATAAAACACTAAAGGCTATAAATTATGATTCCCATAGCAAGTCATTGAAACTTACACCTCTCCTGTAGATATTAATCAATGGGGAGGAAAAGCGCAATTTTATCCCGATAGGTGGCTTCTTGTCGTTGGTACCGAGCCGCCTCAAAAAAACTGTCAAAACATATGGGAATCTCTTGGAGTATTGCACTTTTTAATTTTATACTGAGAAAATGCCGCATTGTTATGCATGTAACTTGTAAAATATTGGAGAGTATGCTTTTTCCTCGATTTTCTCCTTTGCTGAGCCTGAGAAACATTATAAATCAAAAGGAATGTTTCATGAATTTGATGAATCTTCGCCAAAATAAAAGAACATTTGAATTATAACAGCTTTGTTCTTTAATATTTCAACCTCAGCAGTTTCTAACATATTAACTTGGATGAATTTGAAATTGATAGCCCAATATTGAGGCCAAACAGAGAATTAATAGAATTTTATATGCCAGAGTCAGTCAAGAAACTTAGAATAATAAAATAAATATGATAAAACGGTTCGTGTAATTTTGGATGGTACAGAAATTCCAGTACAGAAACCTGAAATTACTATTGCACAGAAGGCATCATCAGGCAACTATAAACACGGAAATTCACACTCAGTTGCTTTGTTAAAATTTAAATCATATGCTTCTAATCTGAAATAAAAAGATTACTTGTAAATCTTACACGAAATTTAAAGAAATGTAATGCTTGTTAGCAATTTTTTGTAAGTTGCTATAAACTTTCTTGCCTGTTGTTTTGGCTTTTCTTTTCCGTAATTCTTCTTTTAAATGAGCTAAAGTTAGCATAGAATACATTGTTTGTCCGCAAAACCGAACAAAATACAATCTAAGACAGTAAAACCACGTAATACACAGTCAAGACAATATAAGCTCAAACTGACAATTGTTCCAAAGACTAAGCGCCATCTGTAATTCACTTTGCCTTCGCCTCCCCATTAAGAATACACATATATATTAAAAATGGCGTATCAAAAAGTTAACTTTGGTTTAATAAACATATAATCAACGAGTATGAAATCGTTTTAATTATTTGAAACTTTTTTAAGCGTTTTCCAAGAAGTGGAATTCAATATACATTTTTTTATATTGAATTTATTTTCTGTTTCTATGAGTGAAGAAAAGTATGATTTTAATTATTATTACTTTTTACATCTAACATTAAAAAATAAAACAAAATAATTAAAATCATATTTGAGAACACCCTGTATATTGCCGTAAAGTTAGATGACCGGCTGGAGTTAGGTTCTCATACATATCCTAATACCAGCCCCTAATTTGCAGAACAAATAACTTAGGAATTAAACATTTTTCACCCGGCTGTAATTAGGTCATAGGGTGCAGGGTTAGTAATTCTAGTGAATAGCACTACAAATTCCAACCTTGAGACGAGCAAATTAAGATGAACTTGATTTCTTAAACGAAAGTTAAATACCCAATACCAGCCCCGGCTGGTAATAGAAAGTTATTGAAAATCATCCAGTCAAACTCCAGCCCCCCTATTTTTTTCGAAATTAGTAAATTTAATTACAAACTAGTAATGTCAAAATGTTATATATCTAATCTATTACTAGTATCAAAGCTTAAAACCTAAAAAAATCGCATCTTGCCTTCGTAAACACACTTCCCAAAGTTCGCATCGATCGAGCTTTTATGCTGTTTTTCAAACATAGTCACCTCTACTCGGTCTCGGTAAACATTATTGCTCGTTGTGTGAGTTGTAGGTGACGTGACCGGCTAATAGTGATTTTCCAACTTAGAGGATTAACTAGCGGTGTGGCTCCATCAAACAGTTTCCGATTTTCACTGTTTTTTAATGAAAGCAAAGCAAAAACTTTTGGGGGCTGGTATTAGGGGGGGGGCTGGAGTTAGGCATATCCACCCTATAAATAAAATTATAACAAATAAAATTATCAATTTGTGTTAATAGTACGCTAGTAATATAATAAGTCAGTGGTTAATGGTCGAGTCGTTGCGAATTTTAAGTGCGTAACTAAGCAAATCATAATGAAGCATATTATGTGAAATTTCTAGTTTGAAATCGGCGCTAAAGGACGACACAAAATGGTTTTTATGGCCAAATTTCCTTTTGATAAATCTATAAATATCGATATCGATGTTTTTAATTTTAGTTGTAATGTAAGAAATGTAAGAAAAATGCAAAATGTACCATAAATACTGTTAGTAAATAAAGGTTTTGAAGAAAATAAATTTGTCCTTTGAAGAAATTCTGTAATTCAATGACTTAACAAGAAAAACTCTCCATAGCAACGTCATAGAGTAAAAAGAATAAATATGTAGTAGCATAGCCTTCTTTAATTGCAAGCCGTGAACATAAGTTTGGCAACGTCTGTTACTGTCAGTTCGTGGTCATGTCGTCGGTCAGTCTCCCTACTAAATGTATGGGAATATTTCAATTTTAAGAGGTCGATATTTTTATTCCCAGTAATCATGAGAGGTTTAAAATATGAAAATAATTTAGTTCTTTTATTGAAATGCTTTGTATATTAAACAATAAGAAAAATATCAATTTTAACCAGGAAAAAATGGCTGTCAAAGATATCATCTTTTTTGTTGATTTTCTTCAGCAGGGAGTTGATTAACACGCCCTCTAGCAATAAGTGATATATCATTAGAAAGGTCTTTTAAAGACAAATATTTGCTGTTAATATACTTTGTATCAATTGTTAATACTTTTGGAGTTAAAGGTTATTAAAGTACAAAAGTGGTTTATTGTCTATGGGAGTTGATCTACCACACCTATAGAAATGAATGATATATCATAAGAAAGGTTTTTGTATGAAAAATATTTGCTGCAAACATACTTTCTATTAATTGTTAGTATTTTCGGAGTTTTAGGTCATTAATGTTAAAAAAATTGGTCAAGTTTAGAGCGTTATAACTCTCAAAGTACTAATAGTTGACGTTTATAGTAATACAATAAAGTGTTTCAAATTTAAATACCTTTCCAATGATGTAAGATTTATTGCTACAGGAGACTTAGATCAAAATGCTCATCGTACTAAAGGACCCCCAAAAAGTTCAAATAATTTGACTCAAACCCTATGTTCTAATAAATAAATAATAATAATAAATATAAAACTTTATTGAAATAATCTTACATCACAATTTACAACTAGTTTAAACATAGATATTATAGGAAAAACAAATAATAAACAATTTTTAAAATAACTTTATACTATGTGCTTGACCACATGCGATGTTGCCGTTCTGCTCAACTTCAGGGCTTGGAAGATATAGAAGGCTATGGTAGTAGAGTAAAAAGTTTCTATAACATACCGCCCCCCAAAGGACGTTATTTCGAACACGTCCTTTAAAGGCAAGTCACTACTTATAAATTCAAATCGTTAAACTATGAACTTAAAAATTATAAACTTGATAAAGAAATATTATTGGGCTAATGCTTACGCGAGTTTGAAATAAAAATATTTTAACTGAACAAAATTCAACAATGTCCTTTATGACAACTTGATCGAAAGTCAACAAAAAATTTACCTACTTACAATAAAACAGACAGAACATCTGAATCATCTGCTAATGCTACACGCTAACATCAAAATTAAACTATAAATATAAACAACAAAAACATAAACCTGTTCTAATTCCCATCAACTGGTAAAACACATAGTTTCGACGTAGGTCGTTTTAATGTAGAACCTCGTACTTTTAACGTGACCACTCGGGTTATATTATCTATTCCAGGGTGTTTTTCTAAAACTCGAACGAGCAACCAACGACTAGGAGGTAAATCACTCTCCTTTACTAGCACTACATCTCCTAATTTTGGTTCAGGTGATTGATATATATGATATACTGCCACTTATATCTATTAAGAAGTGTTGTCAAGTACTCTTGTGACCAACGTCTCCAAAAGTCTTGCAACTTTTTCTGAATTAGTTGCCACCTATTTAAAGGACTGATGTAAGAATTTTCATAATTTGTGTCTGGTACTGAAATTAGCGGTTCACCTACTAAAAAATGGCCAGGTGTTAGAGGCAATGGTTCATCTATATCATTAAAGTTAATTATAGTAATAGCTCTGGAATTTAAACATGCTTCAATTTGGCATAATAATGTGCTCATCTCTTCAAATGTTAAAGTTGTTTCTCCAAGAACTCGTTTGAGGTAATATAGGTATTTTGTAGAATTCACCGCTGCCTCCCATAATCCTCCAAAATTTGGTGAATGTGGAGGTATGAAATGCCATTCTGTACTACTGGCTTCAAGTTTTTCTGCTATGCTTGATTGTATATCGGCCAGTGCCTTTAGTTCTTGAGCTGCTCCAATTTTTGAAGTCAACAATGAAAATTTAATTTGACCAGTTCTATCAATCCTCCTTAAATAAACTACTGCTGCGTATGCTGACTTTGATGCATCGCAAAACCCATGTAGTTCGATATAATCATCATCTGATGGAATCCCTATCCATTTAGGGATTTTAAATTCTTTTAGTTGAATTAAGTTGTTTCGGTAAGTATCCCATTCTATTTTTAATTAAATTAGTAGGATCATCCCAGTCAATTCCAGATAACCATATTTTTTGTATAAATACTTTTGCTAATACTACCGTAGGCGCTACCCACCACAAAGGGTCGAATAAACGTGCTATATCTGACAAAATAGTTCTTTTTGTTTCAGATCCAGATCTCTCAGGAAACCGCACTGAATATTTAAAGATATCATCACTGCGAGACCAGTTAAGTCCTAAAATTTTAGTTATATCCGCTGAGTTATCTGTTTTCTTTGCAGAGTTACCTTCTTCGTTCTTATTTATTTTAATACTTTTATCTAAACCTTCCTTATCATCTTGAACTTGATCACCTACAGACATAATTCTTCGTAGTTCTTTACTATTACTATTCCATTTTTGCAGGTCGAACCCTCTCCCTTTTAAAAGGTCCTTTGTATCATTATATATATTTTCCGCTTCTTTTAAATTATACGCTCCTGACATCAAATCGTCCATATAAAACGATATTGCTATCTTTTCTTTTGCACTTGGAAACTTATGTCCGTCATCTAAGACTACTTGATTAAGTGCCTTGACGGCCAGATATGGCACAGATGCTGTACCAAAAGTGACAGTCAGAAGATTAAAATCCCTTATCTCTTCCTCGGGATTATCTCTCCGTACTATTCGTTGAAAATGTACATCTTCATCAGCAACCAAAATTTGTCGATACATTTTTGTAATGTCTGCTATAATAGCAATTGGATGTACTCTCCAGCGCATAATGATATGACGCAATTCCAACTGTAAAGATGGACCTACTAATCATTTAGAGCGACACCTTTCTCGTTTTTACATGAAGCATCGAAAACAACTCGAACCTTGGTAGTAGTCCTTTCTTCTTTTATGACTGCATGATGTGGTAAATATGCAGCTTTATCTTCATTTATATTCTCTGAATTTACAGGTCTCATATGCTTTAAAAGTAAATATTCATCTATCACTTCCGTATATCTTTTCTTTAGATTTGGATCCTTTAAAAATCTTCTTTCCAGAGCTTTAAATCTTCTTACAGCAATTCCTCTTGTATTTCCTCCGACGCATTGAGGATTATCATCTCTAAATGGAAGTCTTAAAATGTATCTTCCTTCTGAAGTTCTCTTTGTTGTACTGTTAAATAAGTCTTCACATTTTTGTTCTTCTTCCGTAAGTATCTTCTTACCCAAATTATTCGACGATTGATCTTCTATCTCCCAAAATTTTTTCAACATGTCATTTTCATTGATCTGTAGGTGCATCACCGTAACCCTATCTGTGTTTAACTTGGTATCTCCTGAACTAACAATACCAGAAAGTATCCAACCTAGGCAAGTATTTTGTGCTAGGATATCTTGATTTGGTACCTTTCTGATACCTTCTTTCATTATGTTACTATAAACTTCTGCTCCCAATAGGAGATCAATTTTGTTTGGTTTATAGTATTCCGGATCTGCTAACTTTAGATGAATTAATTCCGGCCACTCAACAGCTTCTACCTTTCTTTCAGGAAGATATGATGTGATGGTTTTTAAAACATAAGCCTTGACCTTAACTTGAAAGTTAACATCTGTCACGGACTGGAGCGTAAGCGTGACCATATATTTAGATATAATGTTCATGAATCACCAAGACCGGAAACTACACCCGTAATTGGAGTTTTCTTTAATCTCAAAAATTGTACTGTCGCCTCAGTCACAAAACTGGCTTGTGAGCCCTGATCCAATAGCGCTCGAACTAGTTGAAAATCACCGCAATGAGTTTGAAGTTTAACCAAAGCGGTAGCTAAAAGGACTTGTCTCGATTGAATAAACCGTTTAGTTGAAACGCATGAAACTATAGGCCCTGCATCTGTCACATTAGACGATGTACCGGCATTGTTCTTTTGAGTGTCAAAATTTGTGATATGTAAAAGGGTATGATGTCTTCTTTGACATGTGTGACAGGAAGTAGGTTTTTGACACTGGCTTAACATATGGTTTCCACCCAAACAATTGAAACACATTTTTTTATTCTTCACAAATTCACGTCTTTTTTCACAATCTAAATCAGTGAACTTTTTGCAGAAACATAACTTATGAATCTCACTACAATATTCACAACGAATGCTGTGTGAAGTATCGTTGCGAGCTATCATCACTTTGGAATTAAATTGAGGCATGTTTGATGAATTGAACTGATTGGTTACCTTTTTGGTCTCTATGAACTCTAATGCTCTAAATCTGCTTTCAATAAAGGATTTGAACTGTGGTAACGTGGGCAAATCACCTGAACTATCACTCGAAACAGAAAGTTCCCACTGTTTGCGGGTTTCTGGGTCGAATTTAAATGAAATGACATGAAGAACTATGATATCCCAAGTGTCAATTTTCAAATTTTTCAGAGCGCTTAAACAATCCATAGTTGTATCTAAGAGTTCTTTTAACGCAGCGGCTGATTCATTGAAAATACGTTTTTGACCAAAAAATCGTTTTAGTATAGAATTAGCTAGATATTTTTTATTGTTGTATCTTTGTTCTAATTGATCCCAGCACTTTTGATAATTATCCTCAGATGTTGGGATATACCTGATCAGCTGCTCTGCTTCACCAGTGAGATGACTCTTTAGATAATGCATCCGTTGAACATTATCTAAGGATTCATTCTTGTGTACCAATGATACAAACAAATCACGGAACGTTGTCCATTCCGAATATTTTCCCGAGAACAGGGGAATGGATATTTTGGGTAATCTTAATCCTGGTTTTGATTGGGATTGACAGGGAGAAGCAATATCTATATCATTAGTACTGTTTGAACTCGTAAGCTTCTTTTTCTCAGTTTTTAACAAGGTTTTGTATTCTAAATAGCACTCTTCTACTGCGGAATAAATTTCATTTAAATTATAAACGGATTTTTCTAATCCAACAACATCTGAAATTTCATTTAATTTGGTATGGTTATAGGAAAACCTGTCCCAATCCTTTTCTAAAATTTCTAGCTTCGTTTCTATAAATTCGAAATTTATACGTTGTTTAGGTGATTTTTTAAAATTACTAAAGCTCCGCTCAATGTTTTTTTGTAATGCAAACTGTACCTTTATTAGGCCTTCCATTGCAAAGAAAAATGTAAGAAAATTTGAAACAAAACAAAGCGAAACGAGCTATGAATTACGTAGGTAAAACTAAATCCAAAACTAAAATAAGTAAAATAAAGATTATCTTGCTCTCTTAAATTGTCTTTCGTTCTTAGCACTTGAACTGAACTGATGATTTACTATCTCTGGAACTTGTCTGTGACGTATCCGGGACTTCGCACGAACTTATCAGAAATTAAGCAGGAACTAAGCAGGAACTTATCAGGAACTTGTCAGGAACTTAGCATGAACTGTTTCTGGTACTAACGTGGTAGAGAAATGTAGTACTCAGATAAATATGGAACTCGAAATACTTTTTCTTCGCACCAACTTACGTGCGTACTTATTGGAACATGTTCCAAACTCACAACACAATAGGTACTTTTATATTATTTTCATGAACTGTATAGCCATTATCTGGCTAAATCCGGCTCGAAGGACCATTTTGTTAGTAAATAAAGGTTTTGAAGAAAATAAGTTTGTCCTTTGAAGAAATTCTGTAATGGGGAGGAAAAGCGCAATTTTATCCCGATAGGTGGCGTCTTGTCGTTGGTACCGAGCCGCCTCAAAGAAACTGTCAAAACATATGGGAATCTCTTGGAGTATTGCACTTTTTAATTTTATACTGAGAAAATGCCGCATTGTTATGCATGTAACTTGTAAAATATTGGAGTTCATCGATTTTCCAGTAACAAAAAAAATAGTGGGCAAAAAAATATCAAAAAAATATGCTTTTTCCTCGATTTTCTCCTTTGCTGAGCCTGAGAAACATTATAAATCAAAAGGAATGTTTCATGAATTTGATGAAGCTTCGCCAAAATAAAACAACATTTGAATTATAACAGCTTTGTTCTTTAATATTTCAACCTCAGCAGTTTCTAACATATTTATAACTTGGATGAATTTGATAGGTATATCAAATATGGAATAAGCCCAATATTGGGGCCAAACAGAGAATTAATAGAATTTTATATGCCAGAGTCATTCAAGAAACTTAGAATAATAAAATAAATATGATAAAACGGTTCGTGTAATTTTGGATGGTACAGAAATTCCAGTACAGAAACCTGAAATTACTATTGCACAGAAGGCATCATCAGGCAACTATAAACACGGAAATTCACACTCAGTTGCTTTGTTAAAATTTAAATCATATGCTTCTAATCTGAAATAAAAAGATTACTTGTAAATCTTACACGAAATTTAAAGAAATGTAATGCTTGTTAGCAATTTTTTGTAAGTTGCTATAAACTTTCTTGCCTGTTGTTTTGGCTTTTCTTTTCCGTAATTCTTCTTTTATATGAGCTAAAGTTAGCATAGAATACATTGTTTGTCCGCAAAACCGGAAAAAAATACAATCTAAGAAAGTAAAATCACGTAATACACAAGCAAGACAATATAAGCTCAAACTGACAATTGTTCCAAAGACTAAGCGCCATCTGTAATTCACTTTGCCTTCGCCTCCCCATTCAATGACTTAACAAGAAAAACTCTCCATAGCAACGTCATAGAGTAAAAAGAATAAATATGTAGTAGAGTAAAAAGTTTCTATAACAAATACACTTTATAACTTTCCCGTTGCATTGTACAGTCAGCAGCACTTGAGGTTATACAAAACTCAAAATTCATTTTAAACCTTAATTTCTTTGCATTTAAGTATAAAAATGTTTTCATATAATTTTTATTTCAGGTCATTACCATCAGCCGTCGAAATAATTGAAGAAGTACAATGAAGATTTTTTAGAAATAAATACTTTTAAATTTCCATTTCTTTATTTCAAATATTAAACTTAACACAGTCATGCTCTGTTTTTTAAAGTACTGCCTAACGGTTAAATGCTTCATAATTAATTCTAACATACTTATGTGACTCAGTACTAGTTAAAAAACGGAGCATTGTGCCATGTTAGTGAAAATTTTAAAATTATAAAGTAAGCGCAGTTCAGTGCATTCATCGATATCGATAAAAAATTTAATACTAGGTCGCCCATCTCTATCTTTTTTTCCTGTAGGTTGGCAAAATATTGTTTTAGAGTCGTTAGGTTGGCAACGATGAGGTATGTTTGATTTGACATTTCATAGATGTTTTTGCTGTATGAAGTCCCGTCTCTTCTTACGTAGTTGGGTGAATCTACGTTGTCTATTACTTCCTGCGTCATTGTCTGAACTCGAAAATCCAATGCATCGCAATAAATAAATTAAAAATATGCAAATAAATACAATGTATTAATGTACTATAATGTAAATGATGGCATATTTTTGATTTATTCCTAGTGATGCATTGGATTTTTAAAGATTTTCAAGTTCAGACAATGACGCAGGAAGTAAGGAACAACGTAGATTCACCCAGTTATTGCTTTCTCTGTGGTATTATTCGCTCAAAGCAAACGAAAGAGTAAAATAATGCAATGACGGACGAACGAATAGGGATGCAAACGATACATCGATATTTAAAAACATCGATGTTTTGTTCATAAACATCGATGTTTTAACATCGATGTTGAAATTGTGAACATCGTTCTTCAAGAACGATGTTTTATGAACGATGTTTTTTTAAGCGCCACCTATGCATTGGTTCGTATACTAACCATAAAAGGTGTTTCCATTACAAAATTTGGCAAGACTATACGAATGTTAAAATAAGTTACGTTAGGTACTTTATGGTTATAATGTGGCCTGTGACTGCGACTAGGCTGTGGTGTTGTGTGTATGTGACTATATTACAGCTTGACCATAAAGATTTGACAAAAATTGAGGGCGCCACTTTCTATGTAAAATCGTCAAAATCACGAATAAATTGGCAACACTTACTAAATTTTGTACTGAAAAATTTTAGTTCCATTTTATTTAATTTCAACTCTTTATGGTCAAACTGTATATGTGTTTGCAAAGCGCAGTTCGTTCGTCAGTTTGTGAAAAAGTGAAATTTGTTAGTTCATTTTTAAAAATTTAAGGAAACACGTTGATCTCTTTATCTGATCTAATGTTTAAATAACTTGTATTTAATGTGTTTCTACTCCTAATTCTACTCCGTGTTTCAAAGCAGTGACCGGTAGTCTAGAAAAACATCGTAAAAACATCGATATATCGTTCATAAACGTCGATGTTTTCAACATCGATGTTATACTTTCAAAAACATCGATGTTTTTTATGAACGATGTTTCATCCCTACGAACGAAAAGTCAAATCAGCAGACAGATGTGACAGTCAGCTGGACACAATGTTGCCAATGCCAACAACTCCATCAAGATATTTTGTAGATATTTTCTGACAAAATTATAGGTATATTTTTCCGTACATTAAATTCGGCAATCGTACAACGATATGTTAAAACATATCGTTGCAATCGTACAATAGCGTGCCTTCATAGATTAATGCGTGCCTTGCCATTTCAGGCCACAATTTATTTTTTTAAATGGTATAGTCCAGTGGCGGATCCAGGGTTGCCAGATGCCTAACTGGTCAAGTCGCCACTTTGCGATGAAAAGATAGCCCAAGTAGCCCAATTTGGAAAAAAAAAGTTTAAACGTGTCATGCTACTATTCGATTACACTGGAATAACGATTATTTATATTATTATTTACCCCATTTTCACTTTTTGTTTGATAATTTGTTCACTTACTCTCCCACCCCGCGCGCATGGAAAGACTAGACTAGACAACACAGAGAAAACTATGTAAACTGATATCAATAAGTCGAAGGGTGTCGCCCAACAGGCGATAAGTCGCCATTCCATATTTTTTAGTAGCCGCGACGGTCCCAAAGATAGCCCAATTGGCTATATGTCGCCCAATCTGTAGACCCTGGGCGGATCCAGGATTTTGGTTTGGGAGGGGCTTAACGTAGGTGAGGGCAGGCTTTACCAAGGTAATCAACCATAGCCTTCTATATCTTCCAAGCCCTGAAGTTGAGCAGAACGGCAACATCGCATGTGGTCAAGCACATAGTATAAAATTATTTTAAAATTATTTATTATTTGTTTTTCCTATATTATCTATGTTTAAACTAGTTGTAAATTGTGATGTAAGGTTATTTCAATAAAGTTTTATATTTATTATTATTATTTATTTATTAGAACATAAGGTTTGAGCCAAATTATTTGAACTTTTCGGGGGTCCTTTAGTACGATGAGCATTTTGATCTAAGCCTTCTCTAGCAACAAATCTTACATCATTGGAAAGGTATTTAAATTTGAAACACTTTATTGTACTACTATAAACGTCAACTATTAGTAGTTTGAGAGTTATAACGCTCTAAACTTGACCAATTTTTTTAACATTAATGACCTAAAACTTCGAAAATACTAACAATTAATAGAAAGTATGTTTGCAGCAAATATTTGTCATATAAAAACCTTTCTTATGATATATCATTCATTTCTATAGGTGTGGTAGATCAACTCCCATAGACAATAAACCACTTTTATACTTTAATAACCTTTAACTCCAAAAG
Source organism: Agriphila tristella (assembly GCA_928269145.1). Classification (NCBI taxonomy): domain Eukaryota; kingdom Metazoa; phylum Arthropoda; class Insecta; order Lepidoptera; family Crambidae; genus Agriphila; species Agriphila tristella. Next base: position 17,731,697 of record OV743439.1, on the reverse strand, counting down.
TATTAACAATTGATATAAAGTATATGAACAGCAAATATTTGTCTTTACAAGACCTTTCTAATGATATATCATTTATTGCTAGAGGGCGTGTTAATCAACTCCCTGCTGAAGAAAATCAACAAAAAAGATGACATCTTTGACAGGCATTTTTTCCTGGTTAACATTGAAATTTTTCTTATTGTTTAATATACAAAGCATTTCAATAAAAGAACTAAATTATTTTCATATTTTAAACCTCACACAATTACTACGAAAAAAAATATCGACCTTTTAAAATTGAAATATTCCCATACATTTAGTATGGAGACTGGCCGACGACATGACCACGAACTGACAGTAACAGACGTTGCCAAACTTATGTTCACGGCTTGCAATTAAAGAAGGCTATGAATCAACAGATTTGTTGGGGTAAACCCAAATGATTTTGGGGGGGGGGGGGGCTTGAGCCCCTTAGCCCCCCCTCTGGATCCGCTAGTGGTAGAGTCTGTCCAACAATAGATGAGTGAGACTGGCAAAAAAAAACTGTAAATTCAATGGCAACTCGGATTATAGTCAGAAATAAAGTTTTGATATTTAAAAATACTTGTTATTTATTATAATCCTTACATAATATAATAAAACAGTAAAAAAAGTTTTTCTGTACATTACATATATTTCAAAAAAAAAAATATCTGGAGCGATGGATACATAGTAATAGAGTAAGAATTTGAAAAACGTGTGTCTGTTTGTTTGTCTGTTTGTGTGTCTGTTTGTTTGTCTGTTTGAACACGCTAATCTCCGGAAATACTGAACGGGTTTGAATGAAACTTTTTTTGTTATATAGCTGTTAAGTTAAGCCTGGGCATAATAAGGTATACCTAATTAATTTTGGAAAATGGAACACCTGATGCAGAACCATAATGGTCCAGCTAAACTATACAAAATATAAAAATTACATCTTTGCAAAAGTTGTTCAGCCTGATGAGCATTTTTGTTGAGGTATAAAAATCAAAGAACTGGAACACCCGATGCAGAACCATAATGATCCAGCTAAACTATACAAAATATAAAAATAACATCTTTGCAAAAGTTGTTCAGTCTGGTGAGCATTTCAGTCGATGAGGTATGTAGGTATAAAAATCGAAGATCTGGAACACCTGATGCAGAACCATAACACTGCTACAAGTATTTTCTTATGTAACTACATTAGTTCATTTCTATGAATACGCCGAAGTCTTAAAGTCCACTCGTACTACGAAGTCGCGGGCATCAGCTAGTAATATGTATAATAAGTATGAAAACTAGGTATCTAATTATTTATTATAGACTTTTTTGTTTTTTTTTTAAACTTAACTTACAGTTTGACCATAAAGAGTTGAAATTAAATAAAATGGAATTAAAATATTTCAGTACAAAATTTAGTAAGTGTTGCCAAATTATTTGTGATTTTGACGTGTTTACATAGAAAGAGGCGCCCATCGAAATGAATCACATAGAAACGACATTACGGCTCCGATTTTTGCTCCACGCGTTGAGGGCAACTGCCCTCAACTCATTTAGTCACTCGCCAACGCTCACCGCGAACGCACGATGTAATTGTTCCGATAAAAATGCCATCCTGGGTGTTAAAGACGTGAAAAAATCACTCCACTGTGAAGCAAAAAGATAGTGGAGTGACTTACCATCGGTAAGTAAACAAAACATCAACATAAACCAACCAAAACTAATTTTTATACATTATTTCTACTGACCCGACATTTTGTATGAAAATCATAGATTATGAAAAGTGAACCATTACAGATTGTATACGTAGGTACAAAACTAGGATAGGTGAACTAGCACAGTTTTACAATTTAAGTATATTATTCTATTACCGTTAACAACCGCCTATGATGTAGGTGGGACGACACCGTCACCACCGCCCGTGTAGGTAGGTACTTAACTTCGGTGTCAGTCGAAAAATATTCCAGGGGCTTGTCAAAAAAAGAAAGTGATTATTGATCTTAAATTCCTGCTATATTTTGCTGTCGAGGCACATCCGTGCACAGAACAACTGTGCTCCATTGCCGCAATTACTCATCCCGCTCGAGTGCCGGGGCAGGCGAGGCAGATAGCGAGTTCGAATGTATACATTACCCCAGCACGAATATATCCTGATAAAAAAAACGCACGTAAAAGTGCTCGATAGAGTAATTGTCTATGAGAAAGGAGAGTGGGAAAATTTGTACGGGAAGTGGTCTATGAACCAGTAGCGACACTTTTGTTGTATTTATGTACGGATACCTCAACTACACCCTTGTGCAAAGCGGCATCAAAATCTGACTCGGCAGTATAGAGAAAAAAAAATTCAACACATGAATATGTTTTTGTTATATTTTTTGTTTGCGAAATGCTTAATTCAGCTATTTTAGACTGTAGTATACCTACATCAGTAGTAAGTTTTGCCATCGTCGGTGGTATAGTGGTTAAGGCCGTTGACTACCATTTGGGTAGGCGCTGTGCTGGCCGGTTCGATCCCCGCTACGTACCAACACAGAATACATAATAGTACAAGTGTATCAATGAGTTTTTGAATTTAGAATTCATTAGTAAGTTTATTCAACGCATTTGCGGTGAATGACAACAGCTGCTACATAGATAATACCTATAACATTGGATGGGCAACTATTATACCAAGTAGGTAACTATGTGACTAATTGAAGCTGCTCAACATGGTATTTTTGTCATCTTGATCAGGATAATAGTCAAGTGACCTTTTTTAAATAAAATATATGCCAAAGGACATCCATTCATCCATTTTGGTCCAAATGTGAAAGTGCCGGCCAAAAAGCAAAAGTGATATATTTAAGTGATTGATTTTGTCCACGTAGGCATTTTTTATTATGGCACCGAAGCTGTAGCACCGCTATACTTGATTTTAAATAAGTTTAAAAAGTCTGTTTTTTCATACATTTTGGCACAAATGTAAAAAAATCGGCCAAAAAGCATATTCTGATAAATTTTGTCCGCCTAAGCATTTCTTATAATGGCACCAAAGCTGTAGCACCGCTGTGCTTGATTTTAATGGAGTTCAAAAAGTCTGTCTTTTCATACATTTTGACACAAATGTGAAGCGGTGCTACAGCTTCGGTGCCATAATAAAAAATGCTTAGATGGACAAAATTTATCAGAATAAAGCACTTTGGTCTTTTGGCCGGCACTTTCATATTTGGACCAAAAATGTATAAAACGTGGATTATACATTTCCTTTTAAATATTTTGTGTGCCCTAAGGTTGTCGCCTAAGTAGTAATTTGGCCACACGTTCTCAAAAACTAGTTACTCAATTTGTATTTTAAAGTCATCCATTTTCAACATTTGTAGTCGCCCTCAGTTCGTCGCCCACTTCATATTTCAGTACGCTATATTCAGTATTTTTGATACCCAAAATGGGAAAAAATCTAATAGATGACACCAAATGAATGTTATTAGTGCGGGTACTAAATGCCCATCCTCCTTTTTTACTTTTATTTTTCGAGTTAGTATTAACATGCACCTATTACCTAATTAAATTGGGTTTTACTATAATTTTATGCAATATTATTAAACAAGTAGGTATATCCTAATCATTATAAAGAATGTGTCGCATCTGTGTGCATGCTACTTTTTCTTTGACAACTCACGCTCGCACTGCGCGTTGCTTAGCCGCCATCTTTGCAATCGCTGCGACAATTTGTGCCGTAAATCTGTCCTTTCTATACGTAGTAATACATTTCGATGGAGGCGCCCTCAATTTTTGTCAATCCTTATGGTCAATCTGTACTTTACATTCATTTTACATTTAATTCGTTCACTATTCACTATTCACTGCCTTTCATCGAGAATGAATCACTTTTGATGAACCATATAATTTCGGCTTTACGCTTCATTTATCGTTCATTTCCGATGCCGATGACTGATGAAAGGCCGATACCGATGAAACCGAACGGCTGTCTAGTGACTTTCATCAAAAAGGCACATCAGTGATCACACTGATGCAAAATAAAACTTCATAATAAATGCCGAAAATAGATGGTTCATTTTTAAGTTCATTTTCGATGCTTCATCGATGAAGCATCGAAAATGAAGTGTCTAATGAGGGCTTTTCCAAAGGACTAAAAAATGTAGGATCGATAGATGGCGTTAATAAATTAAGCACTGTCAACTGAGGCCCGTGTAGAACCTACGCTTCGAGTGCAACCAAAGTTGTGTCATGTCAACCGAACGTCACGCTCTAATGTTTGATAAGAGCGTTGGTTGCACTCGGAGCGTAGGTTCTGAACCCACCTCAGTTGACAGTGCTTAATTTATCAACGTCATCTATCGATCCTATAGTTTTTAGTCCTTTGGAAAAGCCTTCATTATGTAGTTTCATTTTTCATCAGTGATGTGCCTTTTTGATGAAAGTCACTAGACGGCCGTTCGCTTTCATCGGGCATCGGTCTTTCATCAGTCATCGCATCGGAAATGAACAATAAATGAAGCGTGTAAACAGTGCCATTCACTGCAGTGAACGGCATGTCGTCTGGGGGCTTACCATCAGCAAATAAGAAACCATCCTTAAGCCATTCAGTTCAGAAGCAGGCCCTAAACAAAATTGCTTAAATCGGTACCATGACCGTCTTTTAGGTGAACGGCTTAAAGATTGTTTTAACTCAAAGTGAACGGTTAGTTTGTCTCTGGTATGCTTTGTCACAGATCACTAATGCTTTGTAGACGATGCGAAAACGAGCTAGCCTATACAAATCGATGGGTGCATTCTGTAAGACAAATCTCTGAGTCATCGATCGCCATAAATTTGTTAACCTTGGAAAGTAATTTGTTTAGAATATTCATTTACTTTTCATGGTTAAAATGTACTTTATGGCGTTCGATGACTCAGATATTTGTTTGCTGACCCAATTTATCGATTATTATCCCCGCCAATTGGTAATGCACCTGGCGGCCATGTTTTTAACCTCAAAAACGAAAAACAATTTGTAAATGTTTGATATACCTAGACCCTATCTTACTGAAAATAATAATTCAATAAATAATAATTATATTAGATTACCTATTAAGAATTTTCTTATTTCATGGCATTTTTAGTTGAGGATCACGTCGATGTGGATGTTAATGTGACAAGGTTCTTGCGAATTACCAATTTGCGGGGATAGTATATCTCTGTCTGCCGCGACGTTCTAAATTGATGGATGAAAAATAAAATAACGGTCACTTACTAGTTTTTTTTAATGAGAACATTGCAAATAAAGTATCACAACTTCATATTTATTTTTAAGTGCGATTTACTAGGTGCGTGCTCTAATAAAATGTCGCAAGTCAATAAAACAAATTAAAGTTATATTATTTAGGTTTTTTTTTATTTTCAATATCTCTTCACACCATTAGTTTGTTAATTACATCGATATAAAATAAATCATTTTCTTCTTTATTTGATTATTATTATTCATAATAACATAAAATGTAATGCAATTTAGGTACTTATTTATGGGGTCTCATCTCTCATCATTTCTTTTTATTTTAGTGATATTCAACAACAAGGAAGTCGTCGCGTTGCCTTTATCAAGTTACATAATTCACTGTTAAATAATAAACATTAAAAGAAATTCACAAATCTTCAAATTCTCACACCAAACTTATCTAAATACACTAAACAATTTTGAAAAAGCTGATCACGTAGGAACTTTTTATGAATTGCTTTATTTGACATTACAGACGCTATAAAACAGCTCCCAAACTGTCAAACCGTGCGTCGTGGTACGCTTCGTCCATACATAAAAAATGGTGAACGGTTTAAGAGCGTGTATTAAAGCAGGCCCTCTGCAGGCCTGCTAAATCGAGGTCATGGTACGAAAAAGTAATGCCATTCAGTATAAGTCCTGCTATAAGAGCTCATAGTAAGGCCCCAGAACTTATTTTTGATTATTTTAATATGCCTTAATTTTTCGTTCTTAGACTTTTTTCAACCTTCATTATGCAACATGATGCATACAGCTTTACCATAAAGAGTTGACAAAAATTGAGGGTGCCACTTTTTATGTAAACACGTCAAAATCACGAATAATTTGGCAACACTGACTACATTTTGTACTTCAACTCTTTATGGCAAAGCTGTACAAGCAGTGCATGCAAGCATTTTCTCTCTCTTTAGTTAAGTCTTAAATCTTTAATCAAAATTATCAAGTACAACCTGTTGCCGCGATATACTACATTTAGTCATAGACTTATTATATATTTAGTGCATGTTGCACTCTGCATGTTGCTGCTCATGTCAGATAATCAGGGTTGCCAATGCCCACGGTCTGGATTCCCCAAAAACCTGATTGAAAATCCCCAAATTTGGGGAAAACATAATCAAAATTCCCCACATTTTCCCCACAAATTTTCATCAACGAAATAAAAGTACTTTTCATATAAATTAAAAATATTATTACAAACTCTTCTTCTAAATACCCAAAAAAAAAGTAGATAAAAATCGTTAAATAACACATTTTAATGATTCTAATCTCTTTTTTGTAGTTCTTGTTGTAAGTTTTTTTACAAGTTTTGATTTTTTCCGATAAATTAAATCACTAATACAAGGGTAAAAACATATTAGTTAAGTAAAAAAAAATAAGGTGTTTTCAAAAGGTTTTTAAAAGGTACAAGACTTGTAAGTTTTGATAAACAGTAGGGCACTGATGGTCATGAATATTGCCATAAAATAAACTCCAAAAAACCATCCTATCTACTGGATAAGCTGAAGCCGCGTTAAACTTGATCTAAATAAACATGATTTAGAAATACTTCTAACTATTTTTATTTTTCCATGTTCAGTTCTAGTGTCTATAAATCTAAAAATCCTAATTCCCCGCTTTTTCCCCACATTGACGCTCTCCCCACAAATTACCCAATCGGACTGAAAATCCCCGCATATTGGGGAATTCCCCACAGATTGGCAACGCTGCAGATAATGTTGATAGGTGCTTTGTAAGCCGAGTTATTAGTCAAAGTTGTGTAAGGAACTTACATATTCACTATATTAATAAAATCACTGAGTCTCATTTTATTTTACAGTTGCCCTCCAAGGACATTTTTACCAGCTTAAATCTTTAATAAAAATTATCAAGTACAACCTGTTGCCGCAAAATTTTGTGAGAAATGAGAAATACTACATTCATTTTACACAGTGTCTAAATACATAAAGTTGTTCACTATTCCTTGCCTTTCATCGAAAATGAAGCACTTTCGATGTACCATCAAATTTCTGCTTTAGACACTTCATTTTGTTGATTCATCAGACACTTCATTGATTTACATGCTTCATCAATGTACTATCCCCGTCAATTGGTAATGCGCTGGAACCTTGTCAAATTAACATACACATCAACGTCATCCGCAAATAAAAATGATAAAAACAGTAAAATTCTAGTAGGTAATATAATATATTAATTATTGAATTCTTATTTTCAATAAGAAAGGGTCTAGGTATATGAAAAAAATACAATTGTTTTTCGTTTTGAGACGTAGTGATTATATTCTCTTTGGTTTTGAGGTTAAAATCATGGCTGCCAGGCGCATTACCAATTGACGCGGATAGTACCATCGAAACTGAATGTAAAAATGAACCATCTTAATTCTGCTCAGGGTTGGTAGATCCAGATTTTGAAATATCCCCATATTCAAGAATTCTTTTCCCCAAACTGATACGTTTGGCAACTTTTTTCCCCATTTTTGTTAAACAGGAAATAAAACGAATTAAAAGATAGTAAAACTAAGTTTACTAAGTAAATAAAGAATTATCTGAAATTCTAAACTGAATTTCCTAAAACGTTTAGAAATTCCGAAACTTCATCTTCGCTTAACATGGTCAGATAAACATTATCGGAGTTAAATTTATACTCCAACCAACATTCTTCCTTGTATATTTTTTTCCCCAAACATTTCCCCAAAGATTTCATTTCCCCAAAATTTCGCAAAGGCCGTTATTTTTCCCCAAAAATGCGAAAAAAACCCCCAACCTACCAACCCTGATTCTGCTTTATATTCATACTGAAGGTTTTGATACTGAACGTCTTCGGTACACCTGTTAGTGTGTTTTTAGTCTGTGTCAATGTCAATTATTCACTAACTAAACTTTCTAGGGAAAAAGCGCGGGAACGTTTGACGGGAGTGACGGTCTTTTCAAACAAATAAAACTAAAAAATATTTAATTGTTGCAATTTGTATATAATTTGTATAAAAAAGGTGTAAATAATCAATATTTCATTGTTGTAAATAAAATAAAACTGTAAATATGGGGAAGAAGAGTGGGCGAAAACGAAAGAAAAAACTTGAAGACGGGAGTGGAGGCGAAGGTGGAGAGTCCGACTTCAGTGATACCTGCTCCACGAAGTCCCTGGAAGAAAAAATGGAAGAGGATAAGTACAAAGATTTTAGAATCCCAAATTATGTTCGGTTTTATCCAGAACAAGGCGGCAATTTTGAATATGTTGTATTCATAGAGAGTACGAAAAGTGACCAACCTATAGGCAACCGTGACATGATGTCATTGGCTAATTGTTTAAAGAAATACAACAAGGGCGTCAAACAATTGCAAAGAATTAACAAACACAAGATTGGAGTAATTTTTGAGCGGCCAGGCCTGGCTAATGCGGCACTACAAAATAAAAAATTTTTGGACGCTTACAGTTTGGCTGCCAGCATCCCTGCGGCGGCCAGCGAGGTAACAGGAGTAATTACACATGTACCAATAGATTTATCAAATGAAATGATTTACTCCGCACTGACTACAACCAAAAATATTGTGAGTATTAGGCGATTCATGAGAAGGTCAAAGATGGATAATGGGCTAATCAAATTAGAACCCACAAAAACAGTTTCAATTACTTTTTCGTGCCCGGTGCTTCCTGAAAGCGTCGATCTCAACAGCTGGCGCTTCGAGCTGCGTCCTTACATTCCTCCAGTGAAGCAGTGCCTCAAATGCTTGAGGTATGGGCATATTGCCAAATATTGCAAGAACTCCGAACGCTGCTCCATATGTGGTGAGTCTCATAATTTTAAATTCTGCTTGAAATCACCTGAAGAAGCCATCTGTTGTCACTGCAAGGGAAATCATGTTGCCATCTCATCACAATGTCCTGTTAAGAAAGAGAAAATACAATTAAATAGAGAAAAAGCTCAAAGCAAAACATATTCTGCTGTATTAAACGAGAAGTCATTCCCTCCTCTGAAACAAAATCCCATTGAAATGCTAGCTTCACTCCTGAATTCTGATCAAATACTGAATATGGTTGTTGAGTCTGTTGTTAAATTGATAACAATGAATAAAACTAATGATACAATTATTTCCACTCAGAGTATTAAAGATACTCTCTTAGAAACAATTTAAAAAAATAAGAAATAAATTATTTAATTTTTTTTATGGATATTTTAAGAATAGTTCAATGGAATGCTCAGAGTTTACCTGCACATAAATATTTATTATTAAATTTTTTGCAAGAGTATCAGATTCATGTAGCTTTAGTATGTGAAACATGGCTAAAGCCTCACATTCGTTTTAATATGAAAGGATATAATATAATTAGATTAGATTCTGGTACAAGACATAATGGTGTAGCCATTTTAGTTCATAATAGTTTACAATTTGCTAAAATAGACACTTCTTTTGATGATTCAATTCAAAATATAGCTGTGCGATTGCAGTATGGCAACAAAGAAATTTCGCTTATGTCCTTGTATAGTCCTGGTAATTGTGATGTTTCATTTTCTAAAATAAAACTTAATAATTTAATTTCTAATTTACCGGGCCCTTTGTTGATTGCCGGCGATTTTAACGCACGGCACACAGCATGGGGTTGTAGTAATATTGATACACGTGGTCGTGATATTCTTGAAAGCATCGACGACAATAACTTGGTTCTTTTGAATGATGGTCAGTTGACAACTGTTGGTTCTAGTAGATGGCAAAGGAATGCTTTGGATCTTACTATGGTATCACCTTCTCTGGCATTGCAATGTGAGTGGTCGGTCCATGACGACCCTATGGGCAGCTATCATTTACCTGTAATTATAAACATCACTATTAGTAATAATAATAATGATTCATCTGATTATCTTACACCTCCTACTTCTTACAATTTTCGTTTAGTAGACTGGCAAAAATATAGCAAAAACGTTGATTACTTATTACAAAATTTTTACATTGATCAAACTAATCCATTAAAATGTTATTCTAATTTGGTTGCGTTATTAGATCTTGCATTGCAGCAGTCAGCTATTATCAGCAATAGGTCTTTCTCTGTTGACCAATCAAATCAATCGGTTAGGAAATTTCAGTCCAGAATCCGCAAAAAACGTATACCACTACCATGGTGGAATAAAAATTGTGCAAAAGCAGTAGAAGATTGTAAAAAGGCATATATTGAGTTTAAAAACAGTCTTACAGAAGAAAGTTTTCTTAAGTTTAAAAGGCTACAAGCTGTTAAAAAAATTGTTTAAAAAAAAGAAAGAAACTTAAGTTGGCTTTCATTATGTCAGTCACTAAATAGATCTACACCCATATCTAAAATCTGGAGGATTGCTAAGAGGTTTAATGGTCAACCTGTTTCTTTTAAAAATGTTTATACAGATTGGATTCCAGAATTTCTTAAAAAATATACACCAGATACTGTTGAGGCCCCTTTACAATATGTAAATAGTATTAATCCTGTACGTAATAGTAATTATTTATTAGCACCATTTAATTTTCAAGAATTTAAAAATGCAATTTTTTCACGACGAGATACAGCACATGGCCTCGATGGTATTCCTTATAAAATGTTAAAACATACTACAGATAATGCCAAAAATATCATTTTGAAAGTTTATAATTTGTTGTGGTCTACCTCTGCCATACCTCTGGATTGGAAAAAGGATTGTCTGGTTCCTATTCTAAAACCGAACAAAGATAAAACCAAAGCAAATTCATATCGGCCAATAGCTTTAACATCATGCATGGGAAAAGTGTTTGAACAACTTCTTAAACAAAGGCTTGAATTCTTCATTGAAAGTAATCATCTTTTACCTTCAAATCAGTTTGGTTTTCGTAGGGGTAGATCCTCTAGAGAGAGTATAGCACATCTTCAACTTGATATTTTTGATTCTCTCAAACAAGATAATGTTCTTATTGGTGTCTTCTTCGATGTCGTTGGTGCTTTTAATAATGTGAATCACCATATTTTAGCTGGTGAACTTCTTTCTCTTGGTATTCCTGAAAAATTGGTTAATTGGATTTTTGAATTTTTGCATGGTCGTGAGGTTTATGTGAAATCAAATAATCAGTTAATTGGACCAAGATATTCATACAGGGGTGTGTGTCAAGGGGGCATATTATCCCCATTGATATATATACTATATGTACATAAATTGAACTACATATTAGGTCCACAAGTAAAAAATTTGCAATTTGCTGATGACTTAGTTATTTACTTCTCTGGATCTGATATTCGACAAGTATCCTCTATAGTTAATTCTGCTCTTAAAAAATTAAATAATTATTTCAGTTACCTAAACTTAGATGTAAGTCCAGAAAAGTCTAAAGTTGTTGTGTTTGGTGAATGTGATTTTGATGTTGATATTGTATATAATAATATTAGTCTGCCATTGGAAAGTGAAGTCAAGTTCTTGGGTGTCATATTTGCTAATAACCTTTCTTGGAATAAATATATAGAATATTTGCTGGGTAAAGCCTATAAGGCATTCAATGTCATTAAAAGTTTATCAAAAATTGATCCTAAAATTCTATTAATGTTGTATAAATCAATTGTGAGGAGTCATTTTGAATATGGCTTTTTTTGTTTTGGGTCTGATCCCAAATTAGTAAAAAAATTAGATATCCTGCAGAATCATAATCTGAGATGCATTACTGGTGCTATGAAGACTACTCCCATTAACTCTTTGCAGGTGGAATGCAATATACCTCCACTTCAATTCAGATTCAAATTTTTAAAATCAAAGTTTTTGTTAAAACTACTTTCACTGTCTACTCATCACCTACTCAGAAAAATTGAATTTCTCTATACAACATATTCTCCTTTGAATGTACCCCGAATCCCCTATCTGTTTCATGACTTCTCGGATATCGTAGAGTTCAATCAGCAGTATAACATTCATAAAACTGAGAATAATTGGATATGTTACACAGGATCTTATGATACACATTTTTGTGACCTGAATATCCACATTCACCCTGATTTAAAGAATAAAGAAGAAGTATATGAAATTACTGATAATTTCCCTCAGCATAGACATATCTATACAGATGGTTCCAAAAATAATGATAATGTTTCGATGGCTGTTTACATACCTTATTTGAAAACGGGTCATGGAATTAAACTCCCGGGCCAAATGAGCATATTTTCCGCGGAGTGTCTTGCTATTCTTGCTGCGCTACAGTTTATTGAGGAGAACACCCAAGAATGCACTCAATGGTTAGTCCTAACAGACAGCATGAGCTGTCTCAAAGCTTTGCAAAATACCAGATTTGATACCGGATGTAACTATATTCTACAAGATATTAAAACAACCTACTTCAAGCTCAAAAGTAATAATATTGATATAGTTTTTATGTGGGTTCCGTCGCATATTGGAGTATCTGGAAACGAAAGTGCCGATAAGTTAGCTAGAGCCATTACAAATGACGCCGCAAATGTCAACATTGACATTAAAAATGTTGCTATACCGTACTCTGATTTACTACCAAGACTTAAACTTTTGTCAAAACAAGACTGGTCCACTCATTGGCAAGAAACTCTAACAGTAAAAGGAACTTGGTATGCGAAGATTAATAATGTTCTTGGCTGTCGTCCTTGGTTCACAAAATCAGCAGAATACCATAGCAGAAAGTTTTATACTATCCTAACACGCCTGAGATTTGGACACTGTCGATTTAACTCACATTTACATCATCATCATCATCATCATATCAGCCACACGACACCCACTGCTGGGTATAGGCCTCCCCTAAGGATCTCCACGACGATCGGTCCTGCGCTGCCTGCATCCACTGGCTTTCCGCGACCTTCACCAGATCGTCGGTCCACCTTGTCGGGGGCCTACCCACGGAGCGTCGTCCGGTGCGCGGTCGCCATTCCAGAACCTTTCTGCCCCAACGGCCATCGGTTCTTCTCGCTATGTGTCCCGCCCATTGCCACTTCAGCTGAGCAATCCTTCGAGCGATGTCGGTTACTTTAGTTCTCCTGCGGATCTCCTCGTTTCTGATTTGATCACGTAGGGAAACGCCGAGCATGGCTCTCTCCATTGCACGCTGAGCGACCTTGAGCCTCCTTATGAGACCCATAGTTAGCGGCCACGTTTCACTGCCGTAAGTCATCACTGGCAACACACACTGTTCATAGACTTTCGTCTTGAGACACTGAGGTAAGTCGGACGCGAAGATTTTTCGAAGCTTCCCGAATGCTGCCCACCCGAGTTGGATTCGGCGAGAGATCTCTTTCTCGAAGTTGGACCTACCTAACTGGACTGCCTGTCCTAGGTATACGTAATGGTCAACAACTTCAAGTGTAGTGTTCCCAACATGAACTGGAGAGGGTACAACATGGGCATTTGACATAATTTTCGTCTTTTCCATGTTCATCCTAAGACCCACTCTTTGGGAAGCACTACGGAGATCTTCGAGCATTGTGTTCAGGTCTTCCATGGTCTCAGCCATAAGGACTATATCATCGGCAAAACGAAGGTGTGTTAGGTACTCGCCATTAATGTTGATGCCGAGTCCTTTCCAGTCCAAGAGCTTAAAGATGTCCTCCAACGCAGCTGTGAACAGTTTCGGAGAAATAACGTCTCCCTGTCTCACACCACGCTGCAGTTGGATAGGATTTGTGTTCTGGTTCTGTACTCGGATCGTCATGGTGGCATTTTGGTATAAGTACCTCAACACCTCGATATACCTATAGTCCACTTGGCACCTTTGGAGAGACTGCAGCACCGCCCAGGTTTCAATCGAATCAAAGGCTTTCTCATAGTCCACGAACGCCAAGCAAAGTGGCTCATTATACTCCTCGGTCTTCTGTATAACCTGCCGCAGCGTATGGATGTGGTCTATGGTGCTAAAGCCTTTTCGGAACCCGGCTTGTTCGAGAGGTTGGAAGTCGTCGAACTTGCGAGCGAGACGATTCGTAAGGACTCTCGAAAACAACTTATAGACATGACTCAGAAGCGAGATGGGTCTATAGTTCTTTAAGAGGGACTTGTCACCCTTTTTAAAGAACAAGATCACCTCACTTATGTTCCATGTCTTTGGCGTTCTGCCCTGGACGATGACGGAATTAAAGAGCTTCTGGAGGACTTTGAGTATCGGCTTACCGCCCGCTCTCAGAAGTTCTGTAGTGATTCCATCGTCACCCGCCGCCTTGTTGTTTTTCAGCTGTTTGAGAGCCATACTAATCTCGTACAGGCTGACGTCCGGGATATCTTGAGTATAGTGTCGGGTAAGCTTGGCTCTGGGGTCTTTAGCCTTGCTTTCAACAGGTGTCTGCGTGGAATATAACTGCCCATAGAAGCTCTCGATCTCCCTCAGGATTTCAGGCTTTGATGAAATGATGCGTCCGTCGTCAGTTTTCAGCTTCGTCATCTGGCTTTGCCCAATAGACAGATCTCTCGCGAACACTTTGGAGCCTTTATTCCGCTCGATAGCCTCTTTAATACGATTCGTATTAAATTGGCGAAGGTCGCTCGTCAAAGACTTAGATATCTGTCTATTAAGCTGCCGATAACGATTAGCATCTACTGAACTCTGGAGCCTCATTTCACGTCTCTGATCCATGAGTAGGAGTGTGTGGTCGGAGAGTTTCTTTATCTTGGGACGGCGGGTCTTAAAGAGCTTGGACCCTACCGTACGGACAGTATCCACCACCATGTTGTTTAGATCGTCCACATCTATGCTGTTCTCAAGGGCTTCGAAGCGGTTTTGGAGTTCGAGTTGAAAGCTCTCGGGGTTTTGAATATGGGCCGGCAATGGTCGAATTGTTGATTTTATCAGTCGAGATCTTTCCAGCTTTGGGTTGATATTCAATGTGCCACGTACCAATCGGTGATCGCTCCCCGTCTTAACAGCGTTGATCACAGTGACATCATTGAATATTTGCTTTTTCGTCGACATGATAAAATCTATCTCATTTCTGACTTTACCGTCCGGACTGACCCAGGTCCACTTCCGGCTTTCCGGCTTTCTGAAGAAGGAGTTCATCATAAAGAGGTTCTCCTTCTCCATAAAGTCAGCCAGCATCTGGCCTCTGTCATTCCGTTGCCCAACTCCAAATTGCCCCACTCTCAGCTCATCACCGCATCGTTTCCCCAACTTTGCATTGAAGTCCCCCATCACAACAGTGTAGTGGGTTTTGTAGCTATGCATGGCTTTAGAGATCTCCTCATACATAGCCTCCACTTCGTCATCTTGGTGTGTCGAGGTCGGTGCGTAAACCTGTATAACATTCAGCGAACACCGTTTGGATATTCTGAGTATAAGGTACGCCACCCTGGTCGACACACTTCCGATGGTAATCACGTTGTTGACAAGGGACTTGTGGACGATGAACCCGACACCACCTTGGGACTGTTGGTCGCCCTCCCGGTAGTAAAGCAAGTTACCGGAGTTGAGGATTATCGAGTCCTCTCCCGCTCTTCGGACTTCAGATAACCCGATAATGTCCCAGTGTACCTTGCTGATAACTTCTTCCAACTCGGTTAACTTCGCGTCTTCCCTTAGTGTGCGCGTGTTATAGGTTGCCAGGTGCAGTTGTCGTCGTTTTTGGTAGCCGAGCCGCACCCGGGGATTCTTAGCACCCCCTGGATGCACACATTTACATAGAATGCGTATTATCACATCTCCAACATGCACTGAATGCAATTTAGGTGTGGATCAGACTCTTAATCATATATTTTTTGATTGCCCTGCTTACAACATTCAGAGATTAGTCCTGGTGGACAGATTATTAGAAATATATAAGACATCTTATAGCATCCCGCGCGACATTCAAGACATTCTCACAAATCCTGAAACTTATAAGGATTTATACAACTTTGTTGTATCATCGGATTTGGAACTATAAACATGGATAAGACTTTGAAGATTTATATCACACTGAAGATGACAAGGAAAATGGAATAGGAAGTGGCTACGGCCTTATATAACCCGGACACAGAAAAAGAAAATTGAAGAAGTGGCTTTGGCCTTACATTACCTGGACACGGAGAAAATAATAATTAAAGAAGTGGCTTTGGCCTTACAAAACTCAATTACAGAAAAATGAAATCTAGAGGCTGGAATTCTTGTAGTTGAAATTATTTTAAATAAGACAATGGCTGTATGGCTCTGCCTTTGCCTTTCCCAACTGACGGGAAGAAGATATTAAAAAAAAAAAAAAAACTTTCTAGGAAAAGCGCGGGAACGTTTGACGGGAGTGACGGTCTTTTCAAACAAATAAAACTAAAAAATATTTAATTGTTGCAATTTGTATATAATTTGTATAAAAAAGGTGTAAATAATCAATATTTCATTGTTGTAAATAAAATAAAACTGTAAATATGGGGAAGAAGAGTGGGCGAAAACGAAAGAAAAAACTTGAAGACGGGAGTGGAGGCGAAGGTGGAGAGTCCGACTTCAGTGATACCTGCTCCACGAAGTCCCTGGAAGAAAAAATGGAAGAGGATAAGTACAAAGATTTTAGAATCCCAAATTATGTTCGGTTTTATCCAGAACAAGGCGGCAATTTTGAATATGTTGTATTCATAGAGAGTACGAAAAGTGACCAACCTATAGGCAACCGTGACATGATGTCATTGGCTAATTGTTTAAAGAAATACAACAAGGGCGTCAAACAATTGCAAAGAATTAACAAACACAAGATTGGAGTAATTTTTGAGCGGCCAGGCCTGGCTAATGCGGCACTACAAAATAAAAAATTTTTGGACGCTTACAGTTTGGCTGCCAGCATCCCTGCGGCGGCCAGCGAGGTAACAGGAGTAATTACACATGTACCAATAGATTTATCAAATGAAATGATTTACTCCGCACTGACTACAACCAAAAATATTGTGAGTATTAGGCGATTCATGAGAAGGTCAAAGATGGATAATGGGCTAATCAAATTAGAACCCACAAAAACAGTTTCAATTACTTTTTCGTGCCCGGTGCTTCCTGAAAGCGTCGATCTCAACAGCTGGCGCTTCGAGCTGCGTCCTTACATTCCTCCAGTGAAGCAGTGCCTCAAATGCTTGAGGTATGGGCATATTGCCAAATATTGCAAGAACTCCGAACGCTGCTCCATATGTGGTGAGTCTCATAATTTTAAATTCTGCTTGAAATCACCTGAAGAAGCCATCTGTTGTCACTGCAAGGGAAATCATGTTGCCATCTCATCACAATGTCCTGTTAAGAAAGAGAAAATACAATTAAATAGAGAAAAAGCTCAAAGCAAAACATATTCTGCTGTATTAAACGAGAAGTCATTCCCTCCTCTGAAACAAAATCCCATTGAAATGCTAGCTTCACTCCTGAATTCTGATCAAATACTGAATATGGTTGTTGAGTCTGTTGTTAAATTGATAACAATGAATAAAACTAATGATACAATTATTTCCACTCAGAGTATTAAAGAAACTCTCTTAGAAACAATTAAAAAAAATAAGAAATAAATTATTTAATTTTTTTTATGGATATTTTAAGAATAGTTCAATGGAATGCTCAGAGTTTACCTGCACATAAATATTTATTATTAAATTTTTTGCAAGAGTATCAGATTCATGTAGCTTTAGTATGTGAAACATGGCTAAAGCCCCACATTCGTTTTAATATGAAAGGTTATAATATAATTAGATTAGATTCTGGTACAAGACATAATGGTGTAGCCATTTTAGTTCATAATAGTTTACAATTTGCTAAAATAGACACTTCTTTTGATGATTCAATTCAAAATATAGCTGTGCGATTGCAGTATGGCAACAAAGAAATTTCGCTTATGTCCTTGTATAGTCCTGGTAATTGTGATGTTTCATTTTCTAAAATAAAACTTAATAATTTAATTTCTAATTTACCGGGCCCTTTGTTGATTGCCGGCGATTTTAACGCACGGCACACAGCATGGGGTTGTAGTAATATTGATACACGTGGT
This sequence comes from Agriphila tristella, assembly GCA_928269145.1. Classification (NCBI taxonomy): domain Eukaryota; kingdom Metazoa; phylum Arthropoda; class Insecta; order Lepidoptera; family Crambidae; genus Agriphila; species Agriphila tristella. Next base: position 17,713,552 of record OV743439.1, on the reverse strand, counting down.
CGTGATATTCTTGAAAGCATCGACGACAATAACTTGGTTCTTTTGAATGATGGTCAGTTGACAACTGTTGGTTCTAGTAGATGGCAAAGGAATGCTTTGGATCTTACTATGGTATCACCTTCTCTGGCATTGCAATGTGAGTGGTCGGTCCATGACGACCCTATGGGCAGCTATCATTTACCTGTAATTATAAACATCACTATTAGTAATAATAATAATGATTCATCTGATTATCTTACACCTCCTACTTCTTACAATTTTCGTTTAGTAGACTGGCAAAAATATAGCAAAAACGTTGATTACTTATTACAAAATTTTTACATTGATCAAACTAATCCATTAAAATGTTATTCTAATTTGGTTGCGTTATTAGATCTTGCATTGCAGCAGTCAGCTATTATCAGCAATAGGTCTTTCTCTGTTGACCAATCAAATCAATCGGTTAGGAAATTTCAGTCCAGAATCCGCAAAAAACGTATACCACTACCATGGTGGAATAAAAATTGTGCAAAAGCAGTAGAAGATTGTAAAAAGGCATATATTGAGTTTAAAAACAGTCTTACAGAAGAAAGTTTTCTTAAGTTTAAAAGGCTACAAGCTGTTAAAAAAATTGTTTTAAAAAAAGAAAGAAACTTAAGTTGGCTTTCATTATGTCAGTCACTAAATAGATCTACACCCATATCTAAAATCTGGAGGATTGCTAAGAGGTTTAATGGTCAACCTGTTTCTTTTAAAAATGTTTATACAGATTGGATTCCAGAATTTCTTAAAAAATATACACCAGATACTGTTGAGGCCCCTTTACAATATGTAAATAGTATTAATCCTGTACGTAATAGTAATTATTTATTAGCACCATTTAATTTTCAAGAATTTAAAAATGCAATTTTTTCACGACGAGATACAGCACATGGCCTCGATGGTATTCCTTATAAAATGTTAAAACATACTACAGATAATGCCAAAAATATCATTTTGAAAGTTTATAATTTGTTGTGGTCTACCTCTGCCATACCTCTGGATTGGAAAAAGGATTGTCTGGTTCCTATTCTAAAACCGAACAAAGATAAAACCAAAGCAAATTCATATCGGCCAATAGCTTTAACATCATGCATGGGAAAAGTGTTTGAACAACTTCTTAAACAAAGGCTTGAATTCTTCATTGAAAGTAATCATCTTTTACCTTCAAATCAGTTTGGTTTTCGTAGGGGTAGATCCTCTAGAGAGAGTATAGCACATCTTCAACTTGATATTTTTGATTCTCTCAAACAAGATAATGTTCTTATTGGTGTCTTCTTCGATGTCGTTGGTGCTTTTAATAATGTGAATCACCATATTTTAGCTGGTGAACTTCTTTCTCTTGGTATTCCTGAAAAATTGGTTAATTGGATTTTTGAATTTTTGCATGGTCGTGAGGTTTATGTGAAATCAAATAATCAGTTAATTGGACCAAGATATTCATACAGGGGTGTGTGTCAAGGGGGCATATTATCCCCATTGATATATATACTATATGTACATAAATTGAACTACATATTAGGTCCACAAGTAAAAAATTTGCAATTTGCTGATGACTTAGTTATTTACTTCTCTGGATCTGATATTCGACAAGTATCCTCTATAGTTAATTCTGCTCTTAAAAAATTAAATAATTATTTCAGTTACCTAAACTTAGATGTAAGTCCAGAAAAGTCTAAAGTTGTTGTGTTTGGTGAATGTGATTTTGATGTTGATATTGTATATAATAATATTAGTCTGCCATTGGAAAGTGAAGTCAAGTTCTTGGGTGTCATATTTGCTAATAACCTTTCTTGGAATAAATATATAGAATATTTGCTGGGTAAAGCCTATAAGGCATTCAATGTCATTAAAAGTTTATCAAAAATTGATCCTAAAATTCTATTAATGTTGTATAAATCAATTGTGAGGAGTCATTTTGAATATGGCTTTTTTTGTTTTGGGTCTGATCCCAAATTAGTAAAAAAATTAGATATCCTGCAGAATCATAATCTGAGATGCATTACTGGTGCTATGAAGACTACTCCCATTAACTCTTTGCAGGTGGAATGCAATATACCTCCACTTCAATTCAGATTCAAATTTTTAAAATCAAAGTTTTTGTTAAAACTACTTTCACTGTCTACTCATCACCTACTCAGAAAAATTGAATTTCTCTATACAACATATTCTCCTTTGAATGTACCCCGAATCCCCTATCTGTTTCATGACTTCTCGGATATCGTAGAGTTCAATCAGCAGTATAACATTCATAAAACTGAGAATAATTGGATATGTTACACAGGATCTTATGATACACATTTTTGTGACCTGAATATCCACATTCACCCTGATTTAAAGAATAAAGAAGAAGTATATGAAATTACTGATAATTTCCCTCAGCATAGACATATCTATACAGATGGTTCCAAAAATAATGATAATGTTTCGATGGCTGTTTACATACCTTATTTGAAAACGGGTCATGGAATTAAACTCCCGGGCCAAATGAGCATATTTTCCGCGGAGTGTCTTGCTATTCTTGCTGCGCTACAGTTTATTGAGGAGAACACCCAAGAATGCACTCAATGGTTAGTCCTAACAGACAGCATGAGCTGTCTCAAAGCTTTGCAAAATACCAGATTTGATACCGGATGTAACTATATTCTACAAGATATTAAAACAACCTACTTCAAGCTCAAAAGTAATAATATTGATATAGTTTTTATGTGGGTTCCGTCGCATATTGGAGTATCTGGAAACGAAAGTGCCGATAAGTTAGCTAGAGCCATTACAAATGACGCCGCAAATGTCAACATTGACATTAAAAATGTTGCTATACCGTACTCTGATTTACTACCAAGACTTAAACTTTTGTCAAAACAAGACTGGTCCACTCATTGGCAAGAAACTCTAACAGTAAAAGGAACTTGGTATGCGAAGATTAATAATGTTCTTGGCTGTCGTCCTTGGTTCACAAAATCAGCAGAATACCATAGCAGAAAGTTTTATACTATCCTAACACGCCTGAGATTTGGACACTGTCGATTTAACTCACATTTACATAGAATGCGTATTATCACATCTCCAACATGCACTGAATGCAATTTAGGTGTGGATCAGACTCTTAATCATATATTTTTTGATTGCCCTGCTTACAACATTCAGAGATTAGTCCTGGTGGACAGATTATTAGAAATATATAAGACATCTTATAGCATCCCGCGCGACATTCAAGACATTCTCACAAATCCTGAAACTTATAAGGATTTATACAACTTTGTTGTATCATCGGATTTGGAACTATAAACATGGATAAGACTTTGAAGATTTATATCACACTGAAGATGACAAGGAAAATGGAATAGGAAGTGGCTACGGCCTTATATAACCCGGACACAGAAAAAGAAAATTGAAGAAGTGGCTTTGGCCTTACATTACCTGGACACGGAGAAAATAATAATTAAAGAAGTGGCTTTGGCCTTACAAAACTCAATTACAGAAAAATGAAATCTAGAGGCTGGAATTCTTGTAGTTGAAATTATTTTAAATAAGACAATGGCTGTATGGCTCTGCCTTTGCCTTTCCCAACTGACGGGAAGAAGATATTAAAAAAAAAAAAAAAAAAAAACTTTCTAGTCTCATAGTCTGTGAGAGAGTAATGAAATGGCGAATGTTTTTTGTGATGCTGAATAGTTTAGTGCCTACCTACTTCAACAGATGGAAAATAATAATCGGCCCTTCGTTTAAGTGGTTTTAGTGGAAGTTGTTTTCGGTGTCTGGTACAATTTGGAGATAATATCATTTCGTTTTTTTGAAGAGAAACCTTGGATATGTTGTGCTAATCACTAGAGGTAAGAAAACGTAACCTTCTCACTTGGTGTTGTCCTCCATCTATTCATCAATTTTAGCTCATTCAGTCAGCTTGAATTTAAGGTTAAAGTCATATTAGTTTCGGTGTATATTTTTATATCACATTATTAAACTTCTTAGCGGGTATCATATTTTTTCTTTGTAGGTACGTATCGAAAAAGAGAAAGGTGCATTTGTTAGTGTAACCTACATTATGTGCTATTGCGTTTTACATTTTACCACATTTCTGTATTTTGAGATTCACATCTTTATTGTCACTTTTAAAATTTTACTATTTAAGTATCCTTTTGTTCATAGAAAAAATAATTTCATCATCTACCTTCCTTCATTAAAGGAAAGGATTAACATTTTTTATTTATTTATTGTTCTTTAGCATAAGAATAAATAAAACTTACTAGAACGGGCACTCCCGCTCCAAACGGGCTCAATATTAGCCTATCTATTAAACAGAATACTCAGTCAGCCTGTCACGGCCAGCTTTGTGCGTTCCGTACGATCTTGGAAACAAATAACAATGGCGTCAAGTTATTGTGGTGTGTTTGGTCATACAACCACCTTAAAGTATAATAAATAGAATATCAGTCATACCCAGCTTTATACATGACTATTTCATATCTATTCTGTGATTTCGTTACGTGATGAAACACAACGAAACAGTAAGCGGATCAAAACCTAAAAATGCTCTTAGAAGTACATTTTTGTTCAAAATTTAATTTAATTTCCATACTGAATGTTTAGGTATTTACTTTATTTATACAAACTCAGGAGTAGGTAAGTACTTACTTACCCTTACTTAAAGAAAAACACATATTTTAGCGATATGATCTTTAAACGTAAGCAATATTTAACAGTAAGCAACCCTGGCAACACACTTGGACGACAGTGGGGCGTAGCGACATGAAGGGGGAAGTAGTTATATAAATGGCGGCATTTGGGACTCAGACAAAGAAGAGTCCGTTCTAGTAAGTTTTATTTATTCTTATGTCTTTAGCTATATTAAAAAGTAGCTGATCCTAGTATAGTTAAGTCAACATATATTGCACTATGCCAGTCCCTCATTATATATTGTATCACGTCTTGGGGAGGTGCTGCGAAAACCCATTTGATCAGATTAGAAAGAGCTCAAAGAGCTCTCCTCGAGGTTTACACTTTCCTTCCGTATTGCTTCCCGACGCATGACCTTTTCCAATACTGTCAATTATTATCTGTCCGTCAACTCTTTATCTTGTACACCATTTTAAAGCAACATCAACATATTGACCAATCTCGCTATATTACTCACCCCCATCGCAATAATTTAGTGGCACTATCGTCGTCCTTCAAAACCTCTTACTCACACAGATTTTTCTGCTACTTAGGGCCACTCCTATATAATCGTCTCCACAAAGAAATAAATATCGTCTCCCTTACGAGGTACCAATGTAAAATCTCTGTAACGTCCTATTTGCAAAATCTTAATTATGACGATACTGAAAAACTCATACTTCCGATTATATAAATTTTTCATAAGCCTTTCCATACCTATCTTTTAAGTAGATTATTCCTATTATTTTTATCTAGTTTTTCATAACACTGCACACATGTAATTTTGGGCCACATCATTGTAAATTGTAAATTGTAATCACTTATAATAATATAACGCTCGTCAGTTTTGAGTATCTTGCAGTGTATGTAAAATGTATTTCTCTTAGAATTGTGTAAACCCCTTATCACTGTAAATTCCGTGTAGCCACCTTGCGAGGAGGAGGGTACTGGTGACCTGAGATACAGGCTCCGGCTTAGTTTGGGCGCCAGTCTCTCTCAATCTTCATAATATGTTAATAATATTGTTTCTTAGTCTTAAGTTGTAAATGTAAGATTGTTATGAGAGAGAAATAAACATTTTTATTATTTTATTATTTATTATATTAAAAATAATTTCAATTTAATCAGATTTTTACACTTTTCTCATATTAATTCTGAGATTTACAAGATTTTTTCTGCTAACCTTCTTATACCTGCATTGGTCTGTGAGATTTACAAAACACTTTCAACTATTCAAATATAATGTTATTATCATTAAACATCAACTTTAACACACAGGTTAACGCTAGTATGAGAAGTGGTTTTTGCTCTTTATAAAATAAATTATTGTAGGCACAAGCTAATCTATTTTGACAGTAACTGACAAAAAAACTCTGGGGTCCTATTTTTGAAAGGCGTCAAACACATTAAAGGTCCAGGTGTTAGTAAAAATCGGGTTTATTTTTCATTTTATAATTTCAAATGTGATGATTTGTTGCAGGTAGTCTGGGCAACTACCCACTAGTAATCAAGGTAAAGAAGAATGTTTTTGCATCAAACAACATAAATGAATAAAATAAAGAGAAATTTAACTCATGCGTCAGTGCTCGTTCACACAGCAATCCGTTTTACAGGCCCTTTTATCAGATACATTGTTTTTCAGTTATAGAGTATGTAGTTGTATGAGCGTTCACACACAAGTCACACAACACAGTATATCGGATCCAGTAAAAATACTGATCCGTTTTTATTCAGTGATAGTGTATGTAGTTGAATGAGCTTGTTCACATACAACAGTATATCGGATCCAGTAAATACACAATCTGATGCATTAAGTCACACAACACAGTATATCGGATCCAGTAAAATACTGATCCGTTTTTATTCAGTGATAGTGTAGTGTGAACATCACATCCGGTAGCAATAAATCCATAAATAAAAAGGTCCTGTAAATATGGACGTTCTGAGTGAACAGTTATTAATTTCAGATTATTGTGACAAAGATATTCAGATTTTATATTTGCTTAATGTTGTCCCATTTCTTTTGTATAGATGGCTGAGGTGGATCCAGAGACATTGCTTGAATGGCTCCTGACAGGGCAGGGTGATGAGCGAGACATGCAGCTTATAGCTCTTGAACAGCTCTGCATGTTGCTGCTCATGTCAGATAATGTTGATAGGTGCTTTGAAAGGTAAGTTATTAGTCAAATTTGTGTAAAGAACTTACAAATTCACTATATTAATAAAATTACTGAGTCTCATTTTATTTTACAGTTGCCCTCCAAGGACATTTTTACCAGCTCTATGTAAAATATTTCTTGATGAATGTGCACCTGATAATGTACTAGAGGTTACAGCAAGAGCCATTACCTATTATTTAGATGTTTCAGGTTTGTAAATGAGTAAATATTAATACATTTCGTATTTCTGTATGTGCATATTTAAATGATTGAATACAATTCCAGCTGAATGCACTCGGCGTATCGTAGCAATTGATGGAGCAGTGAAAGCAATTTGTAGCAGACTGCTCACTGTTGATCCTAATAATCGCACTAGTAAAGATCTTGCTGAACAATGTATCAAAGTAAGTTATTATGAAGTTTGTTATTAACATTGTAAGGTTTTTTAAGTTACATAACTTACCTACTACATACGTACCTACCATGGGCAACAGCGTCGCTTTATAAATTCACTCAGATCATGCAGGGGCGTTACGCGCGCACACGAATTTTGCTGCTAATTGGTTAAGCGACGCTGTGGACACAGTATTTTTAATCAATTAATATCTCTTGTTTATAAAAAAATTAAGCAAAATTTCAAAAATGTGAGAAAAAATTGCCGAAAATGAAAATATGATACTAATTAATATTTTCATTGCAGGTATTAGAATTAGTGTGCACTCGCGAAGCAGGCGCAGTGTGGGAAGGAGGTGGTTTACCTGCTGTTTTGCATTTCATCACACATTATGGCACTTCAGTGCACAAGGACACTCTGCATTCTGCCATGGCTGTTGTATCCAGGTAACATTAATTTCAGCATTACGGATACGGCGCCCACTGCTGGGCACAGGCCTCCTCATCTGTAGAATTCTATTCATGGACTGTTGACTGGTGTACGGTGCACATACGCCATTTAAGAAACAGGTCATCAGTTCTTATTAGAGTCTCATCCACTGTCACTTCAATCAAGCAATCCTTCAAACAATCACTTTAGTTTTCCTACATTGCACAAATACTTATGTGTGTCGTAGGAAATTCATACAAATTGGCTCTTTATAAAAATCCTAGAATGGTTGCAAAAAACCAGATAATTAGAATCTGAGACAGATTTTTACAATCGTCCGAATAAATAAAGGATTTCAAAAAATCCAGTGTATCTTAGGTAAATCGCGAATGAGTATTGCGCGCTGATTTGCTGACGTCAACGTTATGGACTGACGGATGCTCTGATTGGCTAACGGCTACCTATAGTCCTATAAGAAGTATTTTCTGACCAATCAGACTAAAGATTATAAATCGACTCATACGGCCCTGCCACAGCCAGCCGCGGCAGGCGGCGGCGCGGCAAGCGAATTCAATGCGCGTTATCTCGATAGCGGCGGCCTCTCAGCTCGTCGTCACGACCGCGCAGTGATTACCGAATTCGCTTGCCGCGCCGCCCGCCGCGGCGGGCTGTGGCCGGGCCGTTAGATTATCCTATCAGTATTTAAGTTTACAATTGTCCTAAACATACCGGGATTTTTATAAAGATTCTAAAAAAATGCTCAGACGATTGCGAAAATCTATCTTAGATTCCAATTATCCGGTCCACAATTTACACAATAGGGTATTTTCCAAATTTATGAAAACTGCTTATATTTAAAGATTGGGACGAACAATTTAACAGAAAAATAAAAATAAATTAAATAATGTCTTTTTCTCCATTAAACCAATTAAAATCAAATATATTTTTGATGCTTTTGAATTTACCGCCAAAACGCTCGGTTCGATGACGTCTACTGCGTGACGTCAACTTTGTGTAAACAAGTTGCAATTTACTTTGCAATTTACTCTATAGTTGACACAAAGTTGACGTCACTCAGTAGATGTCAGTGAACCGAGCGTTTTGACGGTAAATTCAAAACAATTAAAAATAAATTTGATTTTAATTGGTTTAATGGAGAAAAAAAGACATTAATTAATTAATTTTTATTTTTCTGTTAAATTGTTCGTCCCAATCCTTAAATATAAGCAGTTTTCAAAAATGTGGAAAATACCCTATTGACGTAGGATTTTTGAAAAGCTTCGGTTGATATGATTATCCTACGACATATGCATTGCATAACACAGTCAGTACCAACGAACTAAGATCTAAGGAAGCCTAACTCCTAACAAATATTGCATAAAAAATGGCACCTTCACATATTCTGTAACACAAAAGGTCGCAAACTCAACAATGAACTAGTAAAAACATACCTTATTACAATGCACGCATAATCGGCATTAGATTGTATTCTAACGCATATGACGTTTTCTATTGGCTGGGGTTTGAACGCAGATCAAACATGATTGGATATTTGACTCGCCTCGTGTCACTCATTGGGCCGTTGTCGTGCCTTTGTCATTGAGGCGAGGACGGTGTAACGTAGAATGCAGTCAGTACACCTAACCTACTACGGCGCGCTGGGCGGCATCATAAAATTGTTTTATGAAATTATTACATTATTGTTTGTTAGATATAATGTTTGTTTTATTATGTAGACGGACGACTTGGTAAAGACCGCTCGAATACGCTTGATGCAAGTCGCCTGTAACTAGTCGCTTTAAAAAACTAAAGGAGACCTATGTCAGCAGTGGACGTCTTTCGGCTGTGATGATTTTATTGTTATTTTATTTTATGAAAATTATAAAATGATGATGTTGATGAATGATGATCATATTATTTGTCACGAATTGGTAAGACATATGATTTCAAGAAGGACTAAAATTAGGCAAGCTATTGAAATAAAATAAGTATGCTTGATAAAAGACAATGTATTCTGTAAAGATTTTTTTTTCATAACATGTAAGTACATTAATTATCACATTTGCGCGAGCAACACCTTAATACGTCTTTTAGAGGTGTGACTGATAAAGAACAATAGTATTAATACGTCGCTTTATTTTTATTTTTCACTTAAAAAAGCATGCCTTAATTGGCAATACAAAATTCTTATAGCAACACCTTTTTAACCGACTTGAAAAAAGGAGGAGGTTCTCAGTTTGTCGTAATGTATTTTTTATAGCAGCGTATTCCACCAAGTCAAAGTTTATTCTTGTCAAGATCTTTTTCAAATGCAGCCTATTTTAACATGCTTATTGACCGGTGCGCAAATACCTAAACTAGCAATATGGGTGACGGTGGATTGGAAGAGGTGGACCAACTCCGTAGCCAGCGCGATCTCCAGATTTGACACCCCTTGATTTTTACTTGTGAGGTCATGTTTACAGTTGATGTTTAAAAACATTTGTAAGAGTGAATCCGTAAAACGTTTGCGAATAATAGCCACATTTGTACTAATTAAGTGGAATACAGGTGTGCTGCAAAGTGTTCGGGACAATCTAGTGCACCGTTGCTATTGCTAGGCATGTATTTCTAATGGTGGTGGAAATATAAAGTAGCATTTTCGCAGCAGATCTCACATTGGGGTTCCAGCAGAATGATCCGCGGATCAAACTCCATATTAAAAAGCTGTTTTCAGAGCTGCATAAAAATCATAGTTTCTGGAAATTGTCATTACTTTGTGTTCTGATCTGACGGTCTTGACCTCATGACGTCACTACTTGTCGTGCCACTCTGCTGCCTTCGGTGTTGCAATGTGAGTTCTTCATTTTTTATTTATTCTATTTTAACCAGGGATTTTTACTCATTAATCAAAAAGGATTGCGTGAATAGAATCTTTATAGGTACCTACCTAATCATCCCTTCACGGATTGGACAGCGTTTTTGTTACACCCTGTATAATAATAAAAAACAAGGAGATTACATCAGATTACTCGTTTTCTATGTATTGCATATTGCAGGACGCGCCATTTTTAGCATTACAAAATTTTGATTTAAATTTTCCTTTTTTTTGTTGTACTGAATTCTATGAGAGAGTTTTATTCTTGTTTAAAAATGTGTGATAGCAGTGAATGTGAAGATTTGACTCTGCCACACAAAGCGACTGAACACTTGTTGCATAATAACGACCATATTTTGTATGTATACGCTCATAGATATTTCTAAAAAACGAAAAATATGTTACTTTCCTATGTTATGTTATGTCTGTATAGTTTTGCTGCCTTCTTTTGGTCTTTTTCACAACTTGACCACACATGACGTCATTTTAATCATTTTTCTAATTATTTTTTTGTGCTAACGCTAAGGACTGTCGCCGAGCGCGTGGCAGACATGACTAAATCGTGCTTCACTAGTACTTTTTTAGCCCCGCCCACTCGGCAGTAGTTTGCGTGGTGCTATTTTTTGAGCGGAATTACACTTCCTTAGTATCTTAGTTCGTTGGTCAGTACCAATCTAAATAAATGCACATTATTTTTTAAAGATCATGTAAACATCAATTTGGTTTATGTGATTTTGATTAACCCTTAGGCACTATAAACATTTTTGTTGTTAGTGTATAATTATCTTTTTTTGCCAAAAATCTTTCAAAAGGTGTCCTTGATTTGGGTGCAGATGTTAATAGAAATTACTAGAAATTGATACTGAAAAAAGATACAAAAATATGATAACTTGATAATTTATTTCAATTTATTATAACTTCAAGTTTAATAAAAAAAAATAGAATTCGTATGAAACTTCATGTCAGAAAAGATATCTATAACATATGTCGAATTTCACAAAAAAAAAACACTGACTAAATATTGCCATTTGGTAATCAGAGTGTGTGGCAAAATGGAGCCCGGCGACGCTCGCGTGGGCGACGCGGTGTCGTCGCTGTCGGCGCTGCTGCGCCACGGCGATGCTCGCGTCGCTGACGCAGCGCTGCGCTGCTTCGCCTCGCTCGCTGACCGGTTCGCCCGCGCACACGCTGACCCGGCTCCGCTGGCAGAACACGGTAATATTACAGCTCTCGGCACGCCTCTTGATGTTAGCTAGTTAGGCTGAATAATTTTGTACACACCTTTGCCTTAAAATTATAAAAACAAATCCTCTTTAGCTCTATCTACTCTATAGGCGTTCTCTCTGGTATATATTGTAATAACCTAGTGTGTGCTTTAAATAAAACAAATTATATTAATAAAAGGTTATTTATTCTCCATAAAAATACATCAAAACTTGAGCGGTGAAAGGAGAATGGCAGGTGCCCATATATTTTCAGAACCACATAAAGGCTTAGCGTGCCAAGAAGTAAATAGCATGACTTTAATCCTCTATTAAAGCCTAATTAATTATGTAATCGTAAGATACACTTTAAAGCTGGGGATAAAAAGTTGATTTTAAAACTTAACCTCAAAACAGCACCTAGTAGGCAAACCAACATGGGCTGCATTCCGAATCACACTAAAATCGATGACAGCGCACTAAAATGCGTTCCGAGTCGGTGATTTTGTATGGGTTTGACAGATAACGTGAGCGCTGACATCGATTTTATCGTGATTCGGAATATAGCCTTAATAACATTGCCGTTCTTTAGACTGCTGTCATGTTGGCTGTCCTGGATATATGTATTTACGTGACGTGATTGGTTCCCTGCCTTTTTTTTCTAGAGGGGCCAATATAACAATAATAAACCAAACCTCACAAAAGCGTTTTGTTTCAGATCAATTGCGTTTTGTTTCTAGCTAAGAAGAATATTACTATCATGTTTTTCTAAATGTTGCCTCCTTCTTTACGAACACTTTAAATTGAAAAGTAACCACCAAATTATGACCTTTAAATCTCATAAGGTCCGAATTGGGCACGCTCAGTATTTATGAATTTGGAAAATGGTTCCCAGTTTGCCATTCTCCTTTAATGCGCAGAAGCATAGCAAAAGAGACTGTAATATGTGTACCATAATAGAGATTTTTGAAATTTCACTGCTCAAGATCCGTGCCGAAACTTAACTGGTGACGTCGTTATGATTGCTATTTTTTTTCCCTATTTTGATGGATTTGTTTAAATACTGAATTAAGTTTTCCCTGTTAGTTCACTCAAATTACGGGAGCTAGTGTAACGAAATTGAAAATAATTTGCAATAACGGTCTTTCTTCTTTTGATCGTTCGATTAAATGGCTAGCTGTCATTTTGTAAATCAACCCAACTAATTTTCACAATTATATTTTTTACTTTACAGACCACAATATTATTTTATTTGGTTGCTTTGGCAAAATTGCTAATTACATACTTTCTTTACTTTTTTCTTGATATGCAACTATAATCTGATCAATCCTAACAACAGAACGCAGGCTGTTGCCATGCACGGTTATACCTCCAACTGGAATGTGGTACCTTCTGGGGCTCCGCAAGGGTCCCTTATCGGGCCACTGCTCTTCAATCTATTTGTTAATGACATCAGCGCCTGCTTTGTTCACTCACACTTCCTGTTATATGCTGATGATATGAAAATATTTAAATCAGTTAACAGTGATCTTGATTGTCACCTTCTGCAACATGACCTAGACAGACTTATTGTAAAAATAATAAATTGGATTTGAACGTTTCCAAATGTAATAGTATCTCTTTTAGTCGCAAAACTTCTACCATTAATTTCCCATATTCGCTTAAAGGAACCGAACTTAAGAAAGTTTACGAAATTCGAGACCTTGGTGTCATTCACGATACTAAATTGACATATGAAAAGCACATTGATCACATAGCCAAAAAAGCCAATCGGTCTCTCGGTTTCATTATTCGGTCCTGCTCTCAGTTTTCCAGTGCCAAAATCGCCAAAGTATTGTTTTGCTCACTTGTGCGTAGCCATCTCGAGTATTGCTCACAGATTTGGAACCCACAGTATGGCGTCTATATAAACAGGTTGGAGACTATTCAACGTAAGTTTTTGAGATACTTGCAATTTAAGTGTAAAGGTTATGAGAAAGACTATTTTGCTAGATGCAAAAAACATCATATTTTACCTCTCGTTGAGCGACGAAAAATTGCCGATGTCGTTACACTTGCAAAATTATCACAATCTCTTATTGATTCCCCGCATCTTCTATCACTAATAAATTTCAAAGTTCCAAACAGAAACAGTAGACACATCTACAACCTTAGTGTTCCGTATTGTGCTACCAACTACAGAAAAAACTCGTTTTTTATGCGATCAGCTGTTACTTTTAATAAAATCGTTGATGTATCTGTGCTTGACATTTTTAACTCTAAACCGGAACAATTTAGAAATGTTTTGAGTAAGAACTGGTTTGATGTGGTTTCTTAAGATTTCCTCTTTTATTTTGTGAGCGATTTTTTTTTTGCTGTTTTTTTTTTGTTTCCTAAGTTTAATAGCATTTTTTTTAACTATGCCAAAATTGTTTCTTCCGATTCAAAAATGTATATCAAAATCTATACTTCTATACTTTGTGAATACAAATAAGCTTCTCGATGTTTATATGCGAAAACAAATTAAATGAGTATATTTGTATTAAATGTAGTTATACTATTATTAGTTACAAATACTGTATGTTTTCCAATGAAAATAAAAATAAAATAAAAAATAATTTGATTGTGAATGTAAATCCAACAAAAAAGTAACAACAGTGCTGTATTTTTTGTATTCATAAATATAGTTGGGTTCGTAAATAATAGTGTTTTATAATCGCATCAAAGTCAGATAATTATGCAAAAATACAGGTTATTAGCATTTATTGTTTTGCAAATCCGTAATTATACTGAACTATATTGGATTTGATTGATTAAATACTGAATCGATTTTGAAATTTATTCCAGGTCTCATAGAAGAGTTAGTGCGCCGTTTAGGAAGCACAGAAAGTAGTGATGACAAGTGTCTCGCGCCATCTGTTTCCACCACAGTGAGTCTACTGTCGACACTATGCAGAGGATCTGCACAAATAACACACGTAAGTGAATGTCAAGTCAATCTGTTTATTACCGGATTCTGATAAATAATTTCTAAACCGAATTTGAAATACATGGTTCTAAATATTGTTTATGGATAATTTGCGTTTTAGGATCTTGTTCGCCTCGAATTGTGTTCAGCAATCGAATCAGCCGTGCAAGCAGATGAGAGGTGGTGCTTGGAGTGCATGCGACTCGTGGACTTACTATTGGTGTTATTATGCGAAGGTCGACATGCTATTCAAATGTGAGTATGTTTAAGTTACGTCTTCTACAGGTACTGAATCGTCGAAGATATAATTATTAAACGTCCGATTGTTCGATTCTTATGTATTCGTGTTTTTACAAACATCCTAAAAACGAATTAAAATCAGAATATTTATTTGCACAATAATGTGTACTTACATTAAGCTGGATGACAATGTTTCTAATCTAAAGTTTCAACAATATTCTGCCTTAAATTTGTAGGCAAATGTTAGTAAGTATCATCTATCTATAGAGACAATTTTTAATATGAAGTATTTTTCAGATATCAATTATAATTTCAAAATTGTTAACAGAAGTCTTATATTCAAAATTAAATGTCAAATATGCAAAATTATTATAAATAAGTCAGATTAATTTTTAAATTTGATATTTTAGCATGTATAATGTCAGATTAAGTCGAGACCGATCACTTTAACGTTAAATATTTATGCAGTGGGTCAAATCGCGTGGGCTCAAGTTCTGGCGTGAGCGGCAGCGGCGAGGGGAGCAGCGCGGGCGCGGGCGCGGGGGCGGGCGCGGGGGCGGGCGCGGGGGCGGGCGCGGGCGCGGGCGGGGGCAACGCGCGCGGGGACAAGTCGCACCGGCAGCTGATCGACTGCATCCGCGGCAAGGACACGGATGCGCTGCTCGCCGCCGTCTCCAGCGGCGCGGTCGACGTCAACTTCACCGACGACGTCGGACAGACGCTCTTGAATTGGGCCGCTGCTTTCGGCACAAGAGAGATGGTCGAATTCCTCTGCGAGAAAGGTGACTAAATTAATATTTTTATTTGGATCACACGCTGGTCGTCACATACGCAACTTGTTACATATACGCACGCAACTCGTCACTTTTCAAATCGTAAACTCAACTCGCCACACACGCAGTTCGTCACATACGCAACTCGTCACATTTTTTTCGTTTAAATACAATGTGCCCAACTGCCCAAAAAATGTCTCCACTGTCTTTATCAAATCTAATTTGGTCACCCATCTTGCTTTTGACTACACAAAAAGTGGCTGCATAATCTTTATCGAGCGGAGCCTAATTTGGTCAATTAGATCGATACTCTTTATCGAGCCTAATTCTTTAATTGATATGATACTCATCTATTATTTTATCATAATAACATATTATCCGTGTTTTCCAACAAAAGCATATTTTAACTTGCAACTTACAGATTATGACAAGTTGCTTTTTTTGAAATAAAACTTACGAAATAAATCTGTTGTAGGTGCGGATGTGAATCGTGGCCAGCGTAGTTCATCCTTACATTATGCTGCGTGTTTCGGACGTCCGGCTATTGCGAAAGTTCTTCTGCGATATGGCGCTAATGCTGATTTGCGGGACGAAGATGGAAAAACGCCTCTCGATAAAGCTAGAGAAAGGCATGATCAAGGTAATGTTAACTTTTTCGTTTTACAATTTTAGGTCAATAGTTTGATGGAATACTAATTTTGTCTGTATCACACAGGTCATAGAGAAGTAGCAGCTATATTGCAATGCCCTGGAGAATGGCTGGTCGTGGGAAATCATGATTCGCCAACTTCATCTAACGAAGATGATTTTCCTGATACTGGAGACAAAGAGATGGCTGAAATTTATTTGGAGTGAGTATTTCGTCTTGTTACATTGTCACGATGCCTTTTTTTAAATAAAAATATTCTGTAAAAATAACCTCCTCTTCTCCATCAGGCAGCCGTTTATCTCAAAAAAAAGCTAATTAATTTGTATTCGATAGACGACTGGTACCAGTGTTTTGCGCGCGATACCTGGGCGCGGGAGCAGCGGGAGTACGGCGCGCGTGCCTGTCGCTTGTGCGCAAAATGGTGCACTACGCGCCCGCGCGCCTGCTGCGGCACATCTCCGCGCGCCGCGAGCCGCGCACCGCCGCGCTACTCACGCAGCTGGTGGCCGCCGTGCTCGACAACGCAGTCAGTATACACCACGCTTGTACACACGTGGCCCGCCGCCTGTCGCCGCTCCCCTAGATGGCGCACTACGCGCCCGCGCGCCTGCTGCGGCACATCTCCGCGCGCCGCGAGCCGCGCACCGCCGCGCTACTCACGCAGCTGGTGGCCGCCGTGCTCGACAACGCAGTCAGTATACACCACGCTTGTACACACGTGGCCCGCCGCCTGTCGCCGCTCCCCTAGATGGCGCACTACGCGCCCGCGCGCCTGCTGCGGCACATCTCCGCGCGCCGCGAGCCGCGCACCGCCGCGCTACTCACGCAGCTGGTGGCCGCCGTGCTCGACAACGCAGTCAGTATACACCACGCTTGTACACACGTGGCCCGCCGCCTGTCGCCGCTCCCCTAGATGGCGCACTACGCGCCCGCGCGCCTGCTGCGGCACATCTCCGCGCGCCGCGAGCCGCGCACCGCCGCGCTACTCACGCAGCTGGTGGCCGCCGTGCTCGACAACGCAGTCAGTATACACCACGCTTGTACACACGTGGCCCGCCGCCTGTCGCCGCTCCCCTAGATGGCGCACTACGCGCCCGCGCGCCTGCTGCGGCACATCTCCGCGCGCCGCGAGCCGCGCACCGCCGCGCTACTCACGCAGCTGGTGGCCGCCGTGCTCGACAACGCAGTCAGTATACACCACGCTTGTACACACGTGGCCCGCCGCCTGTCGCCGCTCCCCTAGATGGCGCACTACGCGCCCGCGCGCCTGCTGCGGCACATCTCCGCGCGCCGCGAGCCGCGCACCGCCGCGCTACTCACGCAGCTGGTGGCCGCCGTGCTCGACAACGCAGTCAGTATACACCACGCTTGTACACACGTGGCCCGCCGCCTGTCGCCGCTCCCCTAGATGGCGCACTACGCGCCCGCGCGCCTGCTGCGGCACATCTCCGCGCGCCGCGAGCCGCGCACCGCCGCGCTACTCACGCAGCTGGTGGCCGCCGTGCTCGACAACGCAGTCAGTATACACCACGCTTGTACACACGTGGCCCGCCGCCTGTCGCCGCTCCCCTAGATGGCGCACTACGCGCCCGCGCGCCTGCTGCGGCACATCTCCGCGCGCCGCGAGCCGCGCACCGCCGCGCTACTCACGCAGCTGGTGGCCGCCGTGCTCGACAACGCAGTCAGTATACACCACGCTTGTACACACGTGGCCCGCCGCCTGTCGCCGCTCCCCTAGATGGCGCACTACGCGCCCGCGCGCCTGCTGCGGCACATCTCCGCGCGCCGCGAGCCGCGCACCGCCGCGCTACTCACGCAGCTGGTGGCCGCCGTGCTCGACAACGCAGTCAGTATACACCACGCTTGTACACACGTGGCCCGCCGCCTGTCGCCGCTCCCCTAGATGGCGCACTACGCGCCCGCGCGCCTGCTGCGGCACATCTTGGCACATCAATGCCTTGCAGAATGCCACACCGGCCGACGTAGGTCACTAATGTCACTATCGTTGCCGTAGGAACAAGTTGCATTTTCTGCTGACCTTGGACTTTGATGTCTTCTCCAATCTCGATATTATTAGGGGTATACCTTACCTTGATGATGCTCCAGAAGGCCAAGGCAAAAGCAAACCTAAAAAAGGCACTCAATATGATGTTTTAATATATAAATTTTATAGGTAGGCAACGATTTTATAGGTTGGCGTTGCTTATTACGCATTAAAGTTAATTTTATAAAAACACTGATATAATACGATTCAACTTTATTGGCCGCTGTGAAGTTAGCCCTCAGCGCATAGCCGTGCCCCACCACAAAAGTCTCTTACACACAACGAATTTGTCTTTGCGCATCGTCTCAACTTCATGACTCCTGTGAACACCGCGGTTCACAGAAGTCATGATGTTGAATCAGGCTATATCGATCTGCAGATTGAACGTGTTGTGTTTGCGGCTGCGCTTACAATGTTTACCCTAAATAAAAGGTCCCAGATTAATCTGATCACAATGATGTATGTGGCCAGGGGGAGGTGCAATGGAGGCGGTCGCACCCGCGCTACCTACGCAGCCGCTATATCCGCCCGCCTCTGGTAAAGTTCCGATGGTGTGATGCACTTTTAGGAAGCACTATCCGCTAAGACCGCTAATGTGTCCAATATCCAATATCTTTTATTTTAAATCGGTTCGATAAAAGGCTTATTTTGAGGCTATTCAATATTGAGATACGTGTACATTCTGACATTAGCCGCCTAGTGGATTATTTGAGTGTGATTGTTGTGCATACCGCGTGTTGCAGGCGTGGCTTTAAACGCCGAACCATTTTATTTAAAAATTCCATGTTTCCTTACATTACCTATACTATTACATTATAACTAAAAATGCATTGTCAAAGTTGATACAAATCGGTTGTATGAGCCAGTGTGTCCCATACACTTTGGAATGTTGGATAGTTAGGTAGTTGTAGCACGCAGATAAAGAAGTCACCGAAGTTAAAGTTTAAACAGTTGTTTATTGTAAATGACTAAAATATTACAGTAATTATAAGTTGTAGGTAACTCTTTGCTCGACCGTCTAGTGCAAGCGCTATTGCGTACTCAAACACAAATTAAAATATAATTAATAAAGTAAACAATGACGCGCAACTAAAGTGTGTCGCGAGTCAGCAAAAATATGTGCGGTGTTGAGACCGTACATGTTGGCAACCAGAAAAGGAAGAAACAGTCGAGATAAAGAGGAAGCTGTACAAAGTAAATAAATCAATTTTCAAAATTAAAAGAGACGTTGCTTTTTCCAGCTAAGGGTTTGGCGTAGCCAGCACGCTCCTCACGCAGCTTCCTTGCGCTCGATGTCTTAGTCTTGGGTTTCTCTTCACGTGGTTGGTTTTTCTTAGGTACTGGTTGTAGTTCGATATCTTCATATACTGGTTGGTCTACTGTGGTCTTCTTTTTTAACCATTGAGGGTATGAGCAAGCTCCGCATCTTCTTAAAGCCCATATGCTGATGATGATGATAGCCAGTACCAGTATTGAGTAGCAGATGACATATTGGTGAATGTCATGTGTACTGATAGTCGTCGGCAGATGATCCTCCTGAGCGCGAAGAGAAGTAAGTTCCTCGTCCACCTTCCGCAGTCTCAAATCTTCTTCAGATAATTGTAAGTGAGACAGGTTGAAGTTGTAGTGTTTCACGTTGACTATGTTGTTTATAGGCGAATTCAGTGATGGTGTCATGAAGCTGTAGTTAAGTCTCACGTTACTGTAGTATTGGTTATGCGAATGGATGATGGACTCCTCCGTTTGCAGCACACAACCTTGTGCTAAAGTCACAATCCCGGAGCTATTCATGACATGTGACGTCATTACATCATTGTCACATATCGCCCGTAATGTACAAGTCTCGCAACAAATCGTCAGCCAGCTGTTCGGTGCATGTAACTTTATCCATGCGTCCTTGCATTCGATTGTTTTTATTCCACAGGGCGAGGCCGAGCGATGACCCAATAATTTTGCTTCGCAAGGCGCATTGTTATTGTGTAGGTCCGAGACAGGTAGGTTCTTATTACAAATAAAATTATCAACTTTTATTTGTATGCACGAGTTCATTTCTCCTTCGGTAAGCGAAACATAAGTACTCTTCTCTAAGTCCACCGCAATGTATTCGTAGCTCAGTTGCATTGCGTATTTTCCTGTGTCTGATGTGACTGGTAATGGAATCGCTCGATATAATTTGAAGTCGTCGTTCGAAGTTAGTGGAATATGCACTTCAAATAAGAAGAAAGTTTTTGTTACACGTGCCTTTACGTATAACATCTTGTACAAATCTTTTATATCTCCTCTTATATCTTCTATGGGTAGGGCGAGTGACCTTGGCAATTTCCCAGAAATCTCAGTAATCTGCTTCACAAGGTTAGCCGGAGTTATCAAATGCACATCTATCTGGCCTTTGTATACATCAGTTAACGTATTGAAAAATAGATCTTGAATTTTCTTTAAGTTGTTAATCAGTAGATAACATGCGAGCGATTCCGTGCTAAAGTAGCTTGTAGCCATTGCGATTTCTATCTGTGATTCCATTTTAACCAGGTTCGACTCCGTTTGGTTGACAAAATCATCTAATAAGTTTAGTTGTCGATTAATGTTATCTTCGCTCGTTTTCAAAATGCTGTTTTGTAGCTCCACAATCGACGTTTGATTTTTAATCAAATCTAGTAGATGTTTCTCGTTATTCTGTATAGACTCTATGTCATCGTTGTATTTTTCGGCGAAGCTTTGATCTAAAATTCCAAATAGGCTGTTTGCTATCGAGCCTACTCCGTTGCTTAGTCCTCGCTTCTTGCGGTCAGTAAGATGTTTCTGGGGGGCCAGCAGGATACTGTTGTAGTAGCCAATCACGTCCAACTCGTGGTACAGTTGTTGCAGGGTGGTCTTGCAGTAACGAGGGTCTGTTTCTTCACACAACCTGCTGATGCCGTCCAGATAGGTTTGCACTCGTTGTATCCCATCAAAATAGTTAGTTAAGTTGTAATACATGAGAAGTATCCATTCGTCATGTATGGTTTGTATTTTTCCGATAGAGTCGTAGTAAATTGGGCGACCGGCATCGATGTTTGAAATCTGAGCTCCCGGCGCCGCGCCGCTGCCATAAGTCTCAGCGCGTGCGCTTGTTGCCATAACAATCATTGTAAATAAAGTTGTAAATAATGCAGGTAAGCATTTCTTCGCTGTTTTCTTTGCAGTTAGTTTTTCGGGTTTTTGTTGTGTTTTTATCGTTTCAGGTGGCTTATCTATGTCCTGATTTTTCAGTTCTGCGGTATTGAGAATTGGCAGTGGAGATAGTTTTACTATAGGCCTCTTGAATGTTCCCTTTTGAGTTTTTATGGTAGTCACTCTCACGTAGCCGTCGGATCCGGGATGTAGTTGGATGACCCGTCCTAAGGCCCATTTTCCAGGGGGTAGGTTGTTTTCTTTAACCAGCACAATATCACCCTCTTGAATGTTCGCCTTTGGAGTGTTCCATTTAGCGCGTGTTTGAAGTTGAGTTAGATAGTCGCTGCTCCAGGTTTTCCAGAATTGCTGAAACATGTGCTCGGTAAGTTGCCAGCGACGTCTTATATCGATGCTGTTGATGTCAGTGTAGTCCGATCTTGGAAGTGACGTTATGGGACTGCCAGTGAGGAAGTGGCCAGGAGTTAAGTAGTTATAAAACTCCTCAGGATCTTCGGTCAGCGGGCATAGAGGTCTGGAGTTCATACAGGCTTCAATCTTGGTAAGTAAAGTTGTGAATTCCTCGAATGTGAGCTTCTGAGCTCCGAGAACGCGTCGCAGGTGATATTTTAGCGACTTCACGGCCGCCTCCCATAGACCCCCAGCGCTGGGCCAGGCAGGAGCGTTAAAATGCCACTCTACTTCCAGCTTCGCAATCTCGTCAAAGAATTCTGGTGACAGCAGTTGTTGGAACTCTTCAAATTCGGTGCGTAACAGTTTTGAGGCTCCGACAAAATTCGTTCCGCAGTCGGAATATACGTGCTTCGGGGTGCCGCGTCTAGCACACATCCTTTGAAAGGCACCAATGAAGGTTTCCATGGTCAGGTCTGATACCAGCTCAATATGTACAGCTTTCGTGGCCATACACACGAAGATAGCTATGTACCCCTTAGATGTACGTACGCCTCTTCCTTTGCTTAGCTTCACTTCCACATTTCCACTAAAATCGACGCCTGTGAAAGTGAAGGCTCTAGTTGGATTCACTCGAGGATGAGGCAGGTCCCCCATCAGTTGATGATTTTGACTTGATTTGAAGCGATGACACTGGACACAGTTACGTAGATGTGACTTGACCGCTCGGTTTCCGCCAATAATCCAGTATCTTTGCCTGATGTATGCCAAAACCAGTCGAGCTCCGCCGTGCAGCATCTTCAGGTGGGCTTGCTCGATCAGAAGTTGTGTGAATCGTCCTTTATGTGGTAGTAGGATGGGATGTTTAGTTTCAAATGGTAAGTTTGAGTTGTTCAGTCTTCCACCAACGCGAATAATGTTCTTCTCATCCAAGTACGGATTTAGTTTGTACATGGCACTCTTATTTGTTACAGGCTCCTTCTTGATAAGACGTTTGTAATCGTCACTAAGTTGTGATTTCTGTACAAATAAAATAATGTTTTTATTCGCGTCCGCTATTTCCGCTGCAGTTAGGTATGGCGTGTCTTGTTTCGTCATATGGCGTATTTTGCCGACAAAGCGCAAAATCCAGGCCGTTACTCGCTGTACTCGAGTTAATGAACTGCAATTATTTAACAATTCATAAATAAAGTTATCTTTCCATTTGTTCTCTAGGGTTGTCGATTTCGGTTCAGCGACAATCATATCTGTTTGAGTTGTAAACAAACAAGATATCTTTTCTTGTACTTGTTGTTCCTGTTTCAGTTTGAGGAATTCTGGACCATTCCACCAAAGTTCGAAGTCAGCAAGTTTTTTCGGATGCATTCCTCTGGATGCACAATCCGCAGGGTTCTGCTCGGATGGTACATACTGCCATAGTTTTGCAGGGATGACTTGTTTTATTTGTGTGACACGGTTAGCCACATATCTCTCCCATCTTGATGTTTCACCTTGTAACCACGCCAGTACAACTTGTGAGTCACTCCATGCTCTAATAGAGATGTTGTATCCAGGGAGCGAGTTTGTGATTTTTTCCATAAGTTTGGCCAAAAGCAATGATCCACAAAGCTCGAGGCGGGGCAAACTGGCCTTCTGCGATAAGGGGGCAACCCTAGTCTTCGCCGCTAGTAGCTTTATAGTCGGTGTTCCCTCTTCACTGATAACGCAGCTGTACACGACACAAGCGTAAGCTTTTTCGCTTGCGTCACAGAATCCGAGTAATAGTATATCATGGCGCGTGCCGCCGATCCACCTGTCGAGTTTCATGTTTCTTATTATCGGTAGTTCCAGCTTTAAATTATACCATTCATTTTGTATTTCTGTTGGTAATTTTTCATCCCAGCCGATGTTATTATTTATCCAAACTTTCTGGAAAAGTAGTTTAGCTGCCACTGTTATCGGCGATAACCATCCTAAAGGATCGTAAAGTCTTGATATTTCAGAAAGTAGCTGTCGTTTAGTTAGCGTTTGTTCATTAGTAATTTCCAAGTTCCAGTTAAATAAAAATGAGTCAGTTTTCGGATTCCAACCAAGTCCGAGCGTTTTAGTTGATTCTTCATTTTTAAAGTCAAACACATTCTGTGTGGAAACTTGATTTTCTTCCAGGTTTGCGAGTAAAGCAGGATCGTTAGATAACCATTTTCGTAGGTTCATTCCAGCGCCTTTCATCAGGGTAAGTAAGTCTTGTTGTAGTTTTAGGGCACCGGGAAGCGTGTTGTGACCATACAGGACGTCATCGACGAAGAAGTTGTTTCTCAAGGCCTCTGCAGCTTCAGGATATAGGTGACCATCATCATTAGCTAGCTGCTTCAGCGTTCTCAGTGCCAGCCAAGGAGCGCTTTTCATACCGTAAGTAAGGCTGCAGAGTTGAAATTCTTCAAGACGCTGGTCGGGTGAGTCACGCCAGATGATTTTTTGTAAGGGTTGTTGTTCATCAGCTAGCCAGATGCAGCGATACATTTTCTCCACGTCAGCAGTGAAGGCGTATTTGAAAGTTCGCCACATCAAAATAAGCGCTATTATTTCTTTTTGTAGGTTAGGCCCTTTTTCTTGTAAGCTGTTTAGGCTGTAACCGCTTGTAGTTTTTTGAGATGCGTTGAACACCGTTCTCAGTTTAGTAGTAGTTGAACTCTCTTTCAGGACTGCATGATGGGGAAGAAAGCACTGTATTCCCGAAGTTTTCAGGGAAGTGGCTGGTTTCATGTGATTTAGGCTGATGTATTCCCTTATGAAGTCCTTGTACATGATTTTGAGTTTTTCATTGCGTTCTAGTCTTTTTTCAAGTTGTAAAAATTGAGACACAGCTATCGATCTCGAGTTTCCAAGTTTTTTCTCAAAGTCAGCAATAAATGGCATCTTTACGATATATTTGCCGTCCGACGCTCTTTGAACGGTTTGGGAGTAAAATATTTCACATTGATCGTTTGTAGATATATCGTTTTTTCCAGGGTTGATATCTTCATTTTCCCAAAACTTAGTAAGTTCGTTCAAATCGATCAAAGTCACGTGACAGTTGTATGTTTTCAGTTTGCCACATAAGATCCACCCAAGCTTTGTTTGTTGCGCAATAGGTGACTGTAGTTGACTGCCCTTCAGGACTCCATCCAAAATAACTTGTGAGTATATGTCTGCTCCCAATAATAGATCTACTGGGTTAGCGATGTTATACTGTGGATCAGCAAGCTTCAAGTTTTCAAGATGTGACCAGTCGCCTTTCTTGAAGGTAGCGTTAGGTAAGTTGTTAGTCAATTTGTTCATTATTAAAGCTTCAAAGTTAAGGGTGTAGTCTGAGTGTATTGACTTGCAGGTAAGTTGCAGCTGTCCCTTGCAGTTTCCAGATACAGATCCCACTCCAGTAACCGTAGCCTTAAGGTTTTGCCTAGGTAATCTTAGTAGTTGAGCGGCGTTCTGTGAGATCAAGTTAACTTGCGATCCTTGATCCAACAAGCATCTAAGAGTAATGTTGGTTCCATCTGCAGACAGGACATTGAGCTGTACAGTCGGCAGCAAAACTTCCATTTCATCCCCTGATAAATGATTAGAGCTCTGCTGCTGTTGTAAGGGTTGCGAGGTGGATGGTGATGATCTCTGGCTTAAATGTTTTTTGAAGTTATTTTTAGTTTCGATAGGTTTGTTTACATTCGAGTTATGCAATAAGGTATGATGATTTAAATTGCACTCTTTGCATTTTTTCGTCGACTGACATTCATTGTTTCCATGACTAAATAAGCAGTTTTTGCACACATGCAATTTCGCAACAGTGTTCGCGCGTTGCGCTGTGTCCATTTCGATAAATCGTGTGCATTGCATGAGCACGTGATTTTGTTCGCATAGAGGGCATTGTCCGTAGGCAGAATAATAAACTTTGGAGTTTTCATTTCTTTTCGCAAGTTGATAGTTAAATTTTCTCGGATGAAAGCTCTTGTTGACAGGTTTCGGAGTAGTAAAGTTAGTTGCTTGCTTGTTTGAGTCCTTTTTTGCATTTTTCAGGCTCTCGTACGCCATGAATTTGCTCTCCAGAAAGTAAAGAAACTCGTTTAAAGTAGGTAAGTCTCTATGGTTCGGAAGCTCCTTCACATATTCATTGAGAGTACAGGAATCAAGTTTCAAAGTCATAAGATGAACGATCAGTGGATCCCAGCCAGATGTGTCCACTTGTATGTTTGACAGTCCGTTCAAACATTCGTTTATGACGTCATGCATTCGTTTCAGGTTGTAAGCGTCAGGCTGTTGAATAGTAGGCAAGTTAAGTATGCTGTTAACGTATGACGTAAATTGTAACCTCGTGTTATCATAGCGTTGCATAAGTATCTCCCAGCAGGATGTATAGTTTTCTGCACTTATGCTCAGATGCTGGACCAATCTCTCAGCTTCACCACGCAATCTCGTTTTCAGGTGTTGCATCTTCTGAGCTTTATTAATCAGCGGGTTGTTGTGGATGGTTTCCAAGAAAAGATCCTTGAAGGAAATCCATTGTGTGTAGCTTCCAAAAAACTCAGGCACCTCAATTCGTGGCGTTGACCTTTCATAGTGGCCGTTCGACCATATTCTGCTGTTAAGCGTTTTTTTCAGTTCGTCATACTTGTCTTCGATTTCAACAAAAGTAGCGTAGTATTTTTCACAGTTTTCTCCCTGTAGGGATGACTCGATATCCCAGTGATACTTCTCAATAAGTTCCCACTTGGATTTTAGTATGGAAAGATGATCTTCTAGCTCCCATTTCTCAGTAATTTTCTTTAAATCGATTTTAGACATAGCTCTGTCAATAGCTTTGAAGTTATTTTCTTGTTTGCTCAGCAAAGTTTTGATGTTTTGAGTTGAATCTTCGTTTACTAATCCCGTTAAATCAAACTTGATATCTTTGGTGAATCGGTCAAGTAAAGCTCGCATATCTTTCATAGTATCTTCATACATAACCTTAGTTTTTTCGAATACGCTGTCCGAGAAGTACTTTATGTTTTTGTCTTCAATTTCTTGTAATAGAACTTCATGTCTCTCTGCAAAATCTATCCACTGCGAGTCAAGAGAGACAATCCGTCTAGTTAAGTAATCTTCCGTCTTCCGTACCTTAGGATCCTTTTTGTAGCTCGCACACAGTGTTTTGATGTTTTCAAAGCATGCTTGCTGGAGTTCTAGTTTGTCCATGTTGATGTTGGCCAGATTTCCGCGCTGATCACGAAAACCAGAAGTATAAGTTGAGTCCCCTCACACGCAGTTCACGTAGAAGGAGATGAAAGTTCGTAGTTGTCTAGCAGATTTCCGCGCTGCTCACGAAAACCAGAAGTATTAGTTGAGTTCCCTCACACGCAGTTCACGTAGAAGGAGATGGAAGTTCGTAGTTATGTAGCTGTGTTAGTTTAACACAAAAGTTGAGCTTCAAAGTTCTCAGTTAGTTTCGCAGTCGATGATGTAGTCACTCGATCGCTGGTGGTCAGTGCTCAGTGCTCTAATCAGCCACAACAGTATGTGCGCCCGTCTCAATTCGACTGGTGAGACCCGCTTGTGGGAGGCCAGCCAAACCGATTCGCTACTGTCACAGCCAAAAAAGAAACACTAAATCACCAATAGTTCTTGAAGGACCACAAAAATCCTTTTTAAGTTCAAATCTCGAAGGACCATAAAAATGTATGAGCCAGTGTGTCCCATACACTTTGGAATGTTGGATAGTTAGGTAGTTGTAGCACGCAGATAAAGAAGTCACCGAAGTTAAAGTTTAAACAGTTGTTTATTGTAAATGACTAAAATATTACAGTAATTATAAGTTGTAGGTAACTCTTTGCTCGACCGTCTAGTGCAAGCGCTATTGCGTACTCAAACACAAATTAAAATATAATTAATAAAGTAAACAATGACGCGCAACTAAAGTGTGTCGCGAGTCAGCAAAAATATGTGCGGTGTTGAGACCGTACATCGGTATCGATGTTAATAACTTTTTTAAGCATATTGTTATTGATAATACCACTAATATATTCCCGAATTCTATCGCATTTATCCGATTCCATTTTGTCATTTTCCCGTTAACGCATCAGCACTGTAAAGTTATCACACCATCGAAACTTACTTGCATCAAATTATCCTGTATTTGTGTTTCTGTGAATTTTTAATATTTTTGTTATATTACGCGTGTTTGCTTTTTCCCTAATACTTTTAAGAACTTTTTAGTGTATGTTTAAGCCTAAGAATCTACTACATAACAGTTTTGATAAGGAACTACATTTAATTATAGGTTGTGAAGTATTTTTACGAGTAAATTATGCTGTGTCAGTGCTGGAATAGAGTAGCGCTACCCCATCTCGTGGTTGAAAGAGTCGCTGCTGCTCGTCTTTTGGCTAAGCTTCTTTAGCTCATCCAAAAGACGGTCAACAGCGCCTTGAAATCTTGGCGATTGCGTTCGCAACTCGCCTGTCAAACATAGCGATTATGTACGGTTCATTCACCGCACACCGTTTTGCATACATCAGCGCGACTCGCGTTATAAATGTTATTGCTTGTTACTAACTGCGCGCACTCTTTATACTGATTTACCGCGATACAAATCAGCATCCTAACTTACTACTGTTTACTTATTTTATAATTATTACAAGTTTTACGGGAATCAGTGTTTTCATTCAACTACAACAACTCCGAGTGTGACACAACTACTACTTACAACAACAACTCTCATGTATGGGCTTACTAGAACAAATACCTAG
Source organism: Agriphila tristella (assembly GCA_928269145.1). Classification (NCBI taxonomy): domain Eukaryota; kingdom Metazoa; phylum Arthropoda; class Insecta; order Lepidoptera; family Crambidae; genus Agriphila; species Agriphila tristella. Next base: position 17,684,892 of record OV743439.1, on the reverse strand, counting down.
CGGCTCATACATTGTGGTCCTTCGAGCAACAACTACGAGAAGGATATAGTGCTCCAGCGCGGAACTACGCAACTGGACATTGAAGTCCTTCGAGAAGAAAAATTGGTGCTTTTTGGATTTCTCAGTGTGGTAGCGAATCGGCTTAACAGGCCTGCCACAAGCGGCAATCACCTGCTAAGTTGAGAAGGATTCTCGCACATACCGCAAGGGGAGGTCTAGGCCATCAATACAACTAGCGACTACTTCAATCCCTGGGCTACGTGACCACAACTAACTACAACTACTACGGTTACGGGATCAAGGATTTGGAGGAGGGTATACTGCTACCCACTGCTAACTGAACTACGAAAATAACATTCCTGGGTTTTACAACACAATTTACTTCAATCCCTGGGCTACGTGACCACAACTAACTACAACTACTACGGTTACGGGATCAAGGATTTGGAGGAGGGTATACTGCTACCTACTGTTAACTGAACTACAAAAATAACAAGAAAATATCGGTAACAATGTCTACTGACTACCAAGATATTTTAACGCGCCAGGAGGCGACTTTCGAAAACATAAAACAAATATGCACGAACTATCGAAAGGACAGCGCTTCGAGGAAAACTTTGGTGTACCTAGTGTCAAGACTTGGAGCTATGCCAGCCCACTGGCATGAATTCCAGGAAAACCATCAAAAGCTCCTCGAGGTTGCTGACCCTGAAATAACATATTTCAAAGATGACGTTCATAGCAAGCTAAAAGGTATCTACGAAGAAACTAGACAACATATGTTACAACTTAAGCTGAACTTAAAAGCGAAAAGCTCTGAATCATCAACATCGAAAAGTACCTTTAAAGAACAAAAACTGGAACAAAGGACGAAAGATTCTGATACCTACATTCAAGAATTGCTTCGCCAACAAGATTGCAATTTCAAAGCCTTTCAGCGAGTTTGTCAGAAAATTAATTTAAACAACATGAACGAAAAGTGGGAGTTTGAAGAAAGCATAAACATTCTGAAGTCGAAATGGGAGCGTATCGATAAACTAAACTGGGACCTTGATTACGCACTTCAAAGCCCAAACATAGATTACGAAAACTTATATCTAGAAATGGAGATGAAATACGATACCTTAAGAAAAGAAATCAACCAAAAAATGTGGAATAACGCTCACTATGAAAAATCTGCTCCTACAGTACAACTACCAGAATTTTCGGGCAACTACTCTCAATGGACATCTTTCAAAGATCTGTTTGTTGAAACTATTCATTCAAACCCAATGATACCAAAAGCGCAAAAAATGCAACACCTAAAATCTAAACTAACAGGAGAGGCTGAAAGATTGATTCGTCATCTGAAAACTAGCGCTGATAACTATGACTCATGCTGGGATATCCTGCAACATCGCTACGATAACAAACGGCTCATGTTTACATCATACATGAGCACATTACTTAATCTTCCTGTTTTACAACAAGCAAACGCTTTCAACATAAAGAATCTCCATGACGTCACTTTAGAATGCCTGAACGGCCTGAACAACATTGGAATTAATACCCACACATGGGATCCGATGATTGTTTATTTACTTTGTCAGAAACTTGATTCGGAAACATACAACGACTACATTAGTAATAGAAGAATTTATTTTGTTCCTGGAATCGAAATTTATTGGCTTTGAGGGGATGCGCGGTAATCAACAACAAAAACAAAATCAAACGCCAAACATCAACTTCAAGAAAAACAGCAACCTAAATAACAAGTCATTCAACTTTAGTAAGACAATGAACTCGGCTCGTACGTTTTACACAATAGCGAGAAACTGCCCAACATGCAAAACTGATCATGTATAAATGCAGTGTGACAAATTCCTAAGTCTGCCGATCGACGCTCGAAACGCTTTGGTTGCAAAAATGAAACTTTGCAAGAATTGTTTATACAGTCACGGAGAAAAGAAATGTACTTCCACCAAGACTTGCAGAGTTTGCAATAAACCTCACCATACTTTATTGCATGATAACAACAAGGATATTAAGGACTCTCGGGACTACTCAGAAAAACAAACATCAAACAACAGTCAATCAGGATCAAAACACGTGAACTCTGTAACAAATGAAGAAAAAGAAGTCTTATTAACAACAATGCTGTTAAAGGTCAAGGATGTTGAAGGTGAATACATTACCATGAGAGCGCTTTTAGACCAAGGATCACAGGTCAGCCTGTTGACGGAAAATGCTGCCCAACTACTGCGAATTCCAAGACAGAAACTAAGCGCCGTCGTATCAGGAGTTGGGACCTCGTCTGGAAACTGTAAAGCATCGGTACAACTGGAATGTAAATCGATACATTCAGACTTCACCTTCAGCGTAGAAACGTTAATCATCAGAAGATTGATTACTAACTTACCTAGTCAATCATTCGAGATCAAGGACTGGGAGTACCTAGACAGCCTAAAACTAGCAGATCCTACGTTCAATGTCGCAGCTCCAATAGACATGTTGTTGGGGGCGGACATATACTCCGAACTAATCCTAGATGGAATAATCAAGAGCAACAAAAACTACCCTATAGCTCAACAAACCAAAGCGGGGTGGATTTTATGTGGGAATGTGAAGACTTTCAACTGTTTTGTTACCCTGAACGAACTACAAGAGATAGCAAAATTTTGGGAGTCTGAAGAAATCACAGATAATGAACAACAAAAAAGCGAAGATATTATTTGTGAGAAACACTACATCGAAACTACAGAAAGACGTCCAGACGGCAAATATGTCGTAAAAATGCCTATGATGCAGAACTTTGAGAGCAATTTAGGTCAAACAAGACCTCAAGCACTAGCTCAATTTTTGCAACTGGAAAGAAAAATGGAAAAGAACAGGAACTTTGGCGCTCAATACAAGAACTTTATGAATGAGTACTTAACTATGGGTCATATGACACCCGTGACGTCATCAACTAAGGAACAAGTAAAATCCTATCTCCCACATCACGGTGTACTTCGCGATGAATCAACCACCACAAAACTAAGGATTGTTTTCAACGCATCGATGCCTTCAAGTACCAAGTACTCACTTAACGATTTAATGTACACGGGTCCTAACCTACAAAAGGATATGCTCACTCTCATGATCAACTGGCGAGTACATAAATACGTTTTTACGGCAGACGTAGAGAAGATGTACCGCAATATATTTATACATCAAGGTCAACAAGGACTTCAGACCATTCTATGGAGACAACACCCCCGGGAACCTATACAAGAAATGCAACTATGCACCGTAACATACGGTAACCCTTATCTTGCCATGAGAACTTTGCAACAACTAGCGCAGGATGAGGCACATCTATACCCCGCAGCATCAGAGGTTCTCAAGAATAGGTTTTACATGGATGACCTTGTCCACGGGGAAGACACAATGGACTCAGCTAAAAAACTAATAACCGACCTTATTGAACTTATGAATAAGGGTGGTTTCAACTTAAGAAAATGGGCAAGCAATGAGCCATGTATTTTAGAAAATTTGCCAGACAACCAGAAATGTTTTAAGAGTGAAATTAGCTTCAAATCCGATCAACCCCATGATACAAAAACCTTGGGAATCGGCTGGAACTCCAAGATGGATACATTTACATTTAGTTGGAACTTAGCAAATACAACAAAACAAACAACTAAACGTACGCTGCTTTCCGACGTAAGCAAATTGTACGACCTACTTGGCTGGTTAGCGCCTATAACAATAAAAGCGAAAATATTATTTCAAAATCTATGGATGACTAAAATACAATGGGATGAAAAACTACCCGAAGAAATATCCAAAGAATGGGAAAAACTACGACAAGACCTTCCAAACATTAATAAAATTTTCCTGAAAAGGTGGCTATCGTGTCCTGAAAAGAAAATAGAGATCCATGGGTTCAGTGACGCAAGCGAAAAAGCTTACGCTTGCGTCGTGTACAGTCGAACGAAAAATGAATCGGGTGAATACATCATAACACTTATCGCGGCTAAAACCAAGGTCGCACCGCTCAAGAAAAAGCATTCGTTGCCAAGACTCGAACTCAATGGAAGTTTATTGCTAACAAAACTCATACAAAAAATCAAATCAACTATCACTGAAAAGAAACTTGAGTTCTATTGCTGGAGTGACTCAAAAGTGGTCCTAGCTTGGCTACAAGGAAACGTAACTAAATGGGAACGTTACGTTGCGAATAGAGTTCAACAAATAACTAATGTTATTCCTGCTGCCCAATGGTCCTACGTAAAATCAGAAGACAACGCAGCGAACTGTGCAATGAGAGGACTCTATCCGTCTCAACTTATATCTTTTGAATTATGGTGGAGAGGCCCACAATGGTTAAACACTCTAAATACCATAGAAATTGATAAAACTTTAAAACAAAAATTTAGTACCGAAATCGAAACACAAACAATTAATCGACGGTGCATGGTGACGAAATCAGCTGACGAGGGAGAAACAATACATAAAATATTGCACAAGTACAGTTCACTGGCCCGTGTAATAAGAGTAATCAGCTGGGTGATACGCTTTATCGCTAATCTTCGCAGTAAACGAAACAAAAACAAAAGTATTTTAACTAAGCAAGAAATGGATTCGGCCTCTGAGATAATTATCAAACACGTACAAGTAAATTATTTCAGTGACGAAATGGACCAACTGAGAAGAAACGGAACTGTAACAAAGAAGAGCAATCTTTTGAAGTGGACACCTTTCCTAGACGAAAGTAGAATTATGCGTGTCAAGGGATGGCTACAAAACGCAAAACTTCCCGGCAACAGCGAAGAAAGAAAACCGCCATTACGGCCGAGACGAGTTAAACGAAACATTTTTTCCCTCTTCGCGATCACACTCGTTATGTGCTTTGCAAGTGGAAAAAGCGCATCCGACGCAAATTACAAAATAACGCCAATTAAAATGGATCAACCTATTTATTACGACGAGATTGGGAACCTACAATTAATTCACGACGATTGGACTCTGTTAGTTTACTACAATCTAACCGCATACTTTGAAGCCGAAAGAAACATAAACACATACGTAACGCATATAGCACAAATATGCAAGCGCATAACTCATGAGCCATGTGACTCCATAATAAACCAACTACGTCACAAAATACGTCACCTGTCGGACAACGATGCGCTTATGTTATCGGAGCCACTACACCGGCGAAAACGAGGTTACTTCAATGGAGTCGGGAACCTTGCAAGAACCCTCTTCGGAACACTAGACGAAGAATTTACGAAAAAATACGAAAATGATTTAGAAAAATTACAAAAAAACGACAAACATCTGTTAAATCTTTTGAGAAATCAAACACTTATAATTGAAGCAGAAAACAACATCATCAAAAACAGCGAAAATTATACACTTAGCCATTTCAAGACAATGCAAGTGTATTTACAACGAATTCATGACGACATGAGTACAATGGAAACTCGACTCCAAAGACTTGTGACGATGAATGACGTCAACGCCGCGTCACTCACAGCGAGCTTAATACTATCAGACTTGTATCGTATACAAGATATGCTAGTGCGAACTATGTCTGACTTCAACAAAGGACATCTAGATATTTCACTGCTTCCGGTCTCTCAACTTATTGAAAAACTCAATTTCATTGCCGGAAGATTGCCAAGAGGACTATCCCTGCCCGTGAAAAATGTCCATGAAAATATAAAAAAAATATATGACGTGCTGGATATCAAATATCGCTTAACAACCAGATATCTGTTGGTGGAAATCAACCTACCGCTTATCAGCAACGACGAATATACGATTTACAGAATTATTCCATTGACTTTTCACGAAAACCATGAGCTGAAAAGAATACGGCCGAAATCATCCTTCATCGCAGTTAACCTCATGAAGAACACGTACTTAGCACTGGAAAAGGAAGATCTAGGACTTTGCAAGAAAAATCAAGCATCGAACTATATTTGTATCGCTCCGCAACCAGTGTACAATATGCATTACAAGAACGCTCCGTGCGAGGCGAAACGCTTTGGTCAGCAAAACTCCTTATCGTGTGGCATAAAGGACCACAATGTATGAGCCGCTAGGTATTTGTTCTAGTAAGCCCATACATGAGAGTTGTTGTTGTAAGTAGTAGTTGTGTCACACTCGGAGTTGTTGTAGTTGAATGAAAACACTGATTCCCGTAAAACTTGTAATAATTATAAAATAAGTAAACAGTAGTAAGTTAGGATGCTGATTTGTATCGCGGTAAATCAGTATAAAGAGTGCGCGCAGTTAGTCACAAGCAATAACATTTATAACGCGAGTCGCGCTGATGTATGCAAAACGGTGTGCGGTGAATGAACCGTACAGATTATAATAACGACAGCTGATTATGATATGATAAGATAACACACACATTAAATTATTTATATATTACATTACAATTTTTATTATACTTCCGGCGATTTTCGGCTAATACCCGAAGCGTGGCTACATCTAGTTTTAGCGAGCTAAAACTAAGTGTAGCCGGTAGCTGTTAGTTAAACCTAGGTGCAACTGATCTGCTTTACTTCTGTAGGTCTCGAATATAGGTTAGATCCCGATTAGAGTTAATTATAAGGCGAGCGCGAAGCGCAGATGAGCTTTGGCCTTGAATTTTAAGATAAACCAGAACAAAAAACAGGTTATTATTTTAACAGAAAACATAAATAACTTCCTTAATACCCCCTAAATTACTTCCCCTTAGTAAAAGCACAAAGAAGGTTAGAACTAGTTTTAGCCGAATGCTACCGGCAACACTAGGTACAGTACGAGGCATATATCGGGTGGGGATTGCGCGAAACGCGTATTTTGGGTGAGGGGCGGCGGGAGAGGGGCGCGCGCTATTGGTCGCTCACAAGAGCACATGTGCGAACTTATCCCCACTTCGTCGAACATTTTTCAAGATATATGCCTCGTACCGTACTGTATAAGCCGTAACAAATATAAAATGACAAAACAATTAAATATTGCCATAGGAGGACGATGACGGGCACCTGATCGTGCTAGGCATCGCAGAGGAGTTGATGGTGAAGTCGGCCGACATCTACTTGGAGCAGTTCGCGCGGCTCGGCGTGTTCAGCAAGGTTGAGGCGCTGGCCGCCGCGCCCGCCGCTACGCTCAGCGCGGACGGCGAGCCTCTAGTCGCAGGTACCGTACCTATTGTTATTAGTGGCTCACTGTATACCTCGCGTTTGCGACTTTTTGATCATTTTTTAAATGGTTAAAACACGTTTTTTTTTCGAAAAATTGAAAACTGAATTGACAACAAAAAATAATGATTGCTAGCGGCCGCCCGCGACTTCGTCTGCGTGGGCAGTTATTTCTCTATCACTCAGGAACAGTATTTTTTTCGGGATGATGGGTACCCCATGTGTCTTTCCTTGTTCTCGTCCTTCTTGTCAGGGGTACTGACCCCTGACAACGTGTGTGCAAAATTTCATTATGATTGGTTCGGTAGTTCAGACTGTAGGCGTAACAAACAAACGGACTTAATCTGTCAAGAGGCCTCATTGTAACCTGTGGTGTATGTGTGCCTGATACAGGCACCGGCGAAGACGCATCGTGCCTATCGAGCGGCGTGGCGTACTCGTGGGGCGAGTGGTCCGTTTGCCGCGGCCGCGACGCGCTCTACGTGTGGAGCGACGCGGCCGCGCTCGAGCTGAGCACCGGCAGCAACGGCTGGTTCCGGTTCCTGCTCGACGGCAAGCTCGCCACCATGTACTCCAGCGGCAGCCCCGAGCACCAGACCGACAACACGGGTGAGTCCGACTAGCCTCCATACTAGTGCACGCGTGCAGCGACGCGGCCGCGCTCGAGCTGAGCACCGGCAGCAACGGCTGGTTCCGGTTCCTGCTCGACGGCAAGCTCGCCACCATGTACTCCAGCGGCAGCCCCGAGCACCAGACCGACAACACGGGTGAGTCCGACTAGCCTCCATACTAGTGCACGCGTGCAGCGACGCGGCCGCGCTCGAGCTGAGCACCGGCAGCAACGGCTGGTTCCGGTTCCTGCTCGACGGCAAGCTCGCCACCATGTACTCCAGCGGCAGCCCCGAGCACCAGACCGACAACACGGGTGAGTCCGACTAGCCTCCATACTAGTGCACGCGTGCAGCGACGCGGCCGCGCTCGAGCTGAGCACCGGCAGCAACGGCTGGTTCCGGTTCCTGCTCGACGGCAAGCTCGCCACCATGTACTCCAGCGGCAGCCCCGAGCACCAGACCGACAACACGGGTGAGTCCGACTAGCCTCCATACTAGTGCACGCGTGCAGCGACGCGGCCGCGCTCGAGCTGAGCACCGGCAGCAACGGCTGGTTCCGGTTCCTGCTCGACGGCAAGCTCGCCACCATGTACTCCAGCGGCAGCCCCGAGCACCAGACCGACAACACGGGTGAGTCCGACTAGCCTCCATACTAGTGCACGCGTGCAGCGACGCGGCCGCGCTCGAGCTGAGCACCGGCAGCAACGGCTGGTTCCGGTTCCTGCTCGACGGCAAGCTCGCCACCATGTACTCCAGCGGCAGCCCCGAGCACCAGACTGATAACACGGGTGAGTCCGACTAGCCTCCATACTAGTGCACGCGTGCAGCGACGCGGCCGCGCTCGAGCTGAGCACCGGCAGCAACGGCTGGTTCCGGTTCCTGCTCGACGGCAAGCTCGCCACCATGTACTCCAGCGGCAGCCCCGAGCACCAGACCGACAACACGGGTGAGTCCGACTAGCCTCCATACTAGTGCACGCGTGCAGCGACGCGGCCGCGCTCGAGCTGAGCACCGGCAGCAACGGCTGGTTCCGGTTCCTGCTCGACGGCAAGCTCGCCACCATGTACTCCAGCGGCAGCCCCGAGCACCAGACCGACAACACGGGTGAGTCCGACTAGCCTCCATACTAGTGCACGCGTGCAGCGACGCGGCCGCGCTCGAGCTGAGCACCGGCAGCAACGGCTGGTTCCGGTTCCTGCTCGACGGCAAGCTCGCCACCATGTACTCCAGCGGCAGCCCCGAGCACCAGACCGACAACACGGGTGAGTCCGACTAGCCTCCATACTAGTGCACGCGTGCAGCGACGCGGCCGCGCTCGAGCTGAGCACCGGCAGCAACGGCTGGTTCCGGTTCCTGCTCGACGGCAAGCTCGCCACCATGTACTCCAGCGGCAGCCCCGAGCACCAGACTGATAACACGGGTGAGTCCGACTAGCCTCCATACTAGTGCACGCGTGCAGCGACGCGGCCGCGCTCGAGCTGAGCACCGGCAGCAACGGCTGGTTCCGGTTCCTGCTCGACGGCAAGCTCGCCACCATGTACTCCAGCGGCAGCCCCGAGCACCAGACCGACAACACGGGTGAGTCCGACTAGCCTCCATACTAGTGCACGCGTGCAGCGACGCGGCCGCGCTCGAGCTGAGCACCGGCAGCAACGGCTGGTTCCGGTTCCTGCTCGACGGCAAGCTCGCCACCATGTACTCCAGCGGCAGCCCCGAGCACCAGACCGACAACACGGGTGAGTCCGACTAGCCTCCATACTAGTGCACGCGTGCAGCGACGCGGCCGCGCTCGAGCTGAGCACCGGCAGCAACGGCTGGTTCCGGTTCCTGCTCGACGGCAAGCTCGCCACCATGTACTCCAGCGGCAGCCCCGAGCACCAGACCGACAACACGGGTGAGTCCGACTAGCCTCCATACTAGTGCACGCGTGCAGCGACGCGGCCGCGCTCGAGCTGAGCACCGGCAGCAACGGCTGGTTCCGGTTCCTGTCCGACTAGATCTTGTGCATACAACATTATGCCGAATCAGAAGACTCATTATAAACGCCCTGCTTGCTTAGTCTAACATTTTTTTACGGCTATTCTCCGAATCTCCATGAAGTTTTTTTACCTTGCTCTAACCAAATGAAAGATCATACACATCTTTTGTACATTTTTAACAATTTTCTTTTTTAATAGAAAACCGTGGAGAATTCATAGACAAACTTCAGAGGGCCAGAGCATCGGTCAAGAATGCTGTCCCCCAGCCCATTCTCTCCAAACCTGGACCAGCGAAACTTATTCTCGGAAATTGGGCGTTATCTTGTAAAAAGTAAGTAAAGCTCTAAAGTCATTAGTTTGTTATGAAACTGAAATATAAAGCTGCTCTTGAGTCTAATTTGATGCTTTCTTTTCACAGGGAAAAAGAACTCCAAATACACAATACGGATGGTCAGCAACAAACTACAATATTGCGGGAAGATCTTCCGGGCTTTATATTTGAATCCAACAGAGGCACTAAGCATTCGTTTACGGCTGAAACATTTTTAGGTACTCACGGCAACTAATTTTACCTTTTTTGGTATAACTCATACTTATATGCATGTGGCAATAACGACGATTTTTATCATTTAGGTCCAGAATTGGCAAGTGGTTGGGCTAATAGAAGACAAGTTACTACAGATTTCACAAATTCCAGTTCAAACAGATCAAGGCTCTCTGCGAAAACTGAGGCACTCAAAGCACAGGTATACATTTTTAATTGTAGGAAAACAAGTTTGATACTTCTTGCTTTATTATGACAGACATATGTACAGAGGTATGAAACGCAGTGGCGGCCTGAGGCAAGTTTTATGTTGGTGCGAGATCCAACGGCGCCTCCCTTGTTTGCCCTTAATATACAGGGTTATTTGTAAAACACCAACAACCTCGCAGGAGTAGATTACTAACAAAACAACGTTTGTTCGATTTTTTGTCAGTTTCTTCTACTAATCTTGCAATCTTCCCTGTCTAAAGTAATGAAAACGGCCGCGCAGCGCGATTTTTAGTCATTTCATTCGTCGTGTCTGTCGTCGCTCGTTGTCAGGCAACAACTTGTGCGCACACGATTGACGATAGTCGATCGGCGGTCGGTAGTTTTCGGCGACCCACAAATGACTGCGCCAAGTGAGCTCGCAGTGCCGTAGGAGGGCCGCACTTGGACGTACCTAATGGGGATGCAAACTGAGGAACTAATGGCGCCACAAACGCTTGTACCAAAATTGTTTGATATGTCAAATGTAATTTCTGACATATTTTAACCAATCAAAAGGACTGTCTTAGGAACAAGCGTACGCAGCGACATCTACAATTAGCTTTGCGTTGCCATCCCCATTGGATTAGTTCGGTTACCTTATAAATAATGATGTTAATGTTAGGTTTGCGACCGTGCTCGAACGCTATACTCTCGCCACTTGGCGAGTGCCGCGACGAGACAGCCGCGCCCTCCCGTGGCGAGACTCCGAGCGCTTCTGGCCAGAATGCAGCGACTTGCTACACAACCGACGAGTAAGTTACATATTAGAATATCCTATTAATAAATATGAAAAAAACCGGCCAAGTGCGTGTCGGGCCACGCGCAGTAGGGTTCCGTAGTTACCTTATACCATACCATATTGAATACCACTATTATTTTTCGTCTGCAAAAATAACCTTGTTTTTCATAGTGTTTGTATGAATGACAAAGTTATATTTGCGGTTTTGGAAAATGTGATATATCTCTAAAAATTATTACTTATATCTCGTTCAAAATAATTTTCGTTGAAAGTACCTATTTATTAAGATCTACAGCATATGTGGGGGGGGGGGGGGGGGGACACTCATTTTACCACTTTGGCAGTGTATATCTTTCAAACGGTTGACTTTGAGAAAAAACAGTTTTTGGAACCTCTTGTCTTGTCTTTAAAAATGTCATTTTTAAAGACCTATCTATAGACATCTCGCACGTATAGGTTTAATGAAAAAAAAAAATTCAGTTTCAATTTCATGTATGGGGAGCCCCCCTTTAATCTTTTATTTTTTTATTTTTATGTAAAATCCTTAAAGCGCTTCACAGAATACATCTACCTACCAAGGTTCAACTGTGTAATCTTAATAGTTTCGGAATAAAGTGACTGTGACATACGGACGGACAGACAGATATGACGAAACTATAAGGGTCCCGTTTTTTGCCATTAGGCTACGGAACCCTAAAAAGGTGTAATTTAGTACTTCAAGTAATAATAATTCAGGCTAAGTTCATATGACCTCGCGGGACTACTAACCACAAGATTATACTAAACTGTGTTTTGTCGTCTTCATTACCGCGCGGTGCCATGCGGTGCCACGCGGTTCAAGATCTACAAACCTGCATCGACCACCCGTTTAGTTGAGCCACGCAGTTTGCGGGACCAATTGCTTCCTCCACGTCATGTTAATGCCAGACTGCCGCGCGAGCATACGCTATGTGAATGCTCTTTCCGCATGACGACGCGTGTCACCGCGCGGTCATATGAACTTAGACTTAATCTCTCGAAATTTCATCCAGAAGACTGTTGAAGCTTAAATATTTGTGTGCTGATGTGTTTTTAGTGGTGTTGTAATGATATTTCACTCCTTTAGTCGATTGGCAACAAGAGTTAGCCGAATCTCTGGATCAGTTGGCCGAGCTTTTGTGCGGCGATGAACTGTTGTCTGCGTACGAGCTACAGTCCTCCGGTCTGGCGCCTTCGTTGCTTCAGGTGCTGTCACCACAACCGAACGGTGAGGTTTTGTTTTTGAAGTTTTGTGTTTATATTTTTTTTAAGAGATCAGTTTTGTCAAATATGACATTCTGATGAGGACACCAATCTGTCAAAATTATCATTTTGCCGTGGTTGCATATTTATTATTATTAAGAAGAGGACGCCAGCGAAGCCGGATATCTCGTATTCTCATGAAGCTATATTATTATGTTTGCATTACATATCGAATAGAGTTTCCCTACCAAAAAATCTACTAAATGTATATTTTTCAATCTGTAAATTAAATTAAGATTATTAATATAATTGAAAAAATATAATAATGTAAATAAAATACTAACAATCCAAACGAACGAAGGAGTTGAGCGCTTCATTCGGTCCCGCTGTTAAGCCTACAGAAACAAGTTTCTGAAGCTTTTCTGTACTGTGCTGTGTGTTTATTAGTACTTTTCGTAACAGACGCGCCTGGGCAAGCAGCGGAGCGCGAGCGCATAGTCCGCACGTGGGTGAGCTGCAGCGGCGGCAGCTGTGGCGAGGCGCTCGCGGCGCGGCTCGTGGGCGTGCTCGAGAGCGTGGAGCGCCTGCCCGTGCTGGCGCCGCCCGGCGACGCGCCGCCGCCCGCGCACGGCGCGCTGCACCACCTCACCAAGAGGATCAGGTATGTGCCACACCACTCTACACTGGCCGGGGGCGTGCTAGAGCGTGGAGCGCCTGCCCGTGCTGGCGCCGCCCGGCGACGCGCCGCCGCCCGCGCACGGCGCGCTGCACCACCTCACCAAGAGGATCAGGTATGTGCCACACCACTCTACACTGGCCGGGGGCGTGCTAGAGCGTGGAGCGCCTGCCCGTGCTGGCGCCGCCCGGCGACGCGCCGCCGCCCGCGCACGGCGCGCTGCACCACCTCACCAAGAGGATCAGGTATGTGCCACACCACTCTACACTGGCCGGGGGCGTGCTAGAGCGTGGAGCGCCTGCCCGTGCTGGCGCCGCCCGGCGACGCGCCGCCGCCCGCGCACGGCGCGCTGCACCACCTCACCAAGAGGATCAGGTATGTGCCACACCACTCTACACTGGCCGGGGGCGTGCTAGAGCGTGGAGCGCCTGCCCGTGCTGGCGCCGCCCGGCGACGCGCCGCCGCCCGCGCACGGCGCGCTGCACCACCTCACCAAGAGGATCAGGTATGTGCCACACCACTCTACACTGGCCGGGGGCGTGCTAGAGCGTGGAGCGCCTGCCCGTGCTGGCGCCGCCCGGCGACGCGCCGCCGCCCGCGCACGGCGCGCTGCACCACCTCACCAAGAGGATCAGGTATGTGCCACACCACTCTACACTGGCCGGGGGCGTGCTAGAGCGTGGAGCGCCTGCCCGTGCTGGCGCCGCCCGGCGACGCGCCGCCGCCCGCGCACGGCGCGCTGCACCACCTCACCAAGAGGATCAGGTATGTGCCACACCACTCTACACTGGCCGGGGGCGTGCTAGAGCGTGGAGCGCCTGCCCGTGCTGGCGCCGCCCGGCGACGCGCCGCCGCCCGCGCACGGCGCGCTGCACCACCTCACCAAGAGGATCAGGTATGTGCCACACCACTCTACACTGGCCGGGGGCGTGCTAGAGCGTGGAGCGCCTGCCCGTGCTGGCGCCGCCCGGCGACGCGCCGCCGCCCGCGCACGGCGCGCTGCACCACCTCACCAAGAGGATCAGGTATGTGCCACACCACTCTACACTGGCCGGGGGCGTGCTAGAGCGTGGAGCGCCTGCCCGTGCTGGCGCCGCCCGGCGACGCGCCGCCGCCCGCGCACGGCGCGCTGCACCACCTCACCAAGAGGATCAGGTATGTGCCACACCACTCTACACTGGCCGGGGGCGTGCTAGAGCGTGGAGCGCCTGCCCGTGCTGGCGCCGCCCGGCGACGCGCCGCCGCCCGCGCACGGCGCGCTGCACCACCTCACCAAGAGGATCAGGTATGTGCCACACCACTCTACACTGGCCGGGGGCGTGCTAGAGCGTGGAGCGCCTGCCCGTGCTGGCGCCGCCCGGCGACGCGCCGCCGCCCGCGCACGGCGCGCTGCACCACCTCACCAAGAGGATCAGGTATGTGCCACACCACTCTACACTGGCCGGGGGCGTGCTAGAGCGTGGAGCGCCTGCCCGTGCTGGCGCCGCCCGGCGACGCGCCGCCGCCCGCGCACGGCGCGCTGCACCACCTCACCAAGAGGATCAGGTATGTGCCACACCACTCTACACTGGCCGGGGGCGTGCTAGAGCGTGGAGCGCCTGCCCGTGCTGGCGCCGCCCGGCGACGCGCCGCCGCCCGCGCACGGCGCGCTGCACCACCTCACCAAGAGGATCAGGTATGTGCCACACCACTCTACACTGGCCGGGGGCGTGCTAGAGCGTGGAGCGCCTGCCCGTGCTGGCGCCGCCCGGCGACGCGCCGCCGCCCGCGCACGGCGCGCTGCACCACCTCACCAAGAGGATCAGGTATGTGCCACACCACTCTACACTGGCCGGGGGCGTGCTAGAGCGTGGAGCGCCTGCCCGTGCTGGCGCCGCCCGGCGACGCGCCGCCGCCCGCGCACGGCGCGCTGCACCACCTCACCAAGAGGATCAGGTATGTGCCACACCACTCTACACTGGCCGGGGGCGTGCTAGAGCGTGGAGCGCCTGCCCGTGCTGGCGCCGCCCGGCGACGCGCCGCCGCCCGCGCACGGCGCGCTGCACCACCTCACCAAGAGGATCAGGTATGTGCCACACCACTCTACACTGGCCGGGGGCGTGCTAGAGCGTGGAGCGCCTGCCCGTGCTGGCGCCGCCCGGCGACGCGCCGCCGCCCGCGCACGGCGCGCTGCACCACCTCACCAAGAGGATCAGGTATGTGCCACACCACTCTACACTGGCCGGGGGCGTGCTAGAGCGTGGAGCGCCTGCCCGTGCTGGCGCCGCCCGGCGACGCGCCGCCGCCCGCGCACGGCGCGCTGCACCACCTCACCAAGAGGATCAGGTATGTGCCACACCACTCTACACTGGCCGGGGGCGTGCTAGAGCGTGGAGCGCCTGCCCGTGCTGGCGCCGCCCGGCGACGCGCCGCCGCCCGCGCACGGCGCGCTGCACCACCTCACCAAGAGGATCAGGTATGTGCCACACCACTCTACGAGGGATCAGGGGCCCTACCGCCCAAGTGTCGTCGACTTCGCCGTCGCCTTCATTTGACAGATGGATGTGATACATTGCTACTTTTTTTGGTACAAACAAAGACTTACCAAAGAAAAGTAGCATTGTATTACAAACATCTGTCAAATGAAGCCGACGGCGAAGTCGACGCTACTTAGGCGGTAGGCCCACAGGTACCAGCAGTAATTTAGAATCTATGGAACAAGCATTCTGTTAAAAAATAGCACCACACAAAAATTACGACCTAGCGGACGGGGCTAAAAATGCTGACACTTGCTTACGCAGCACAAAGCGACTGAACACTGGTTGCATAATAGCGATAATTTGTTACACATCGATATTTTCCAGGGTTGAAAAAAAACAGTTTTTTTGAAAATTTTATAAAACAAACAGTTCAAAATGTTTTAAACAAGTGGTTTTTTTGTTTTTTATGTTTTTTTTACTTATTAATTGAAACTATCACTTTCAAATCAATTAGACCTATAATATTAAATTTCTAGACTATTTTCAAATTCGCCTTAGAATCCTTAGTAAATATTTTAAAAAATCGATTAGTTAATAAACATATTTTATTTTATATCTCTTATCAATACTGAATGCTTTACTTACATACACCTTGTAAATAGGTACTACCTATGTTCTCTGATGTTCATTAATAATAAAGGAAACCCCAATATATAGGATGGAGGAACCAGTTTTCGACAAAGACCAGTCTTCGATTTTTTTTAATCGCTGATAAAATGGCTATACCTACTTAGTTAAGATTTGTCATCTTGGCAAAAGATAGAGAGTTTTACCTACCAATAAAACTTACCTATTATTTTTCCTGAGATATCCGGAATCCATATTGAGTTAAGCCTTCCGTTTTTCTTGCGTTTCCGTCTGTCTTACCCTCTTTCCGCTAGGAGCGCCACCTGTTTCCGTATCCTGTTGTCCGTATTTCCGGCAAATGGACGCCATGTTTGCGGCCGTTTATTTCGTCATTATACGTCTTAATACCAGGTAGTTTCGTAGTCGACAAAGAAATTTCCCATACGGTAGTCTAGGGCTTTCAAAAATTTGTTTTGGACCTTTTCAAGACGAGCAATATGAACGGCATATTGAGGGCACCATACGACGCTTGCAAATTCTAAAATGGATCTAACAAAAGAATAATATAAAACTTTGTAAGTGAAAGATTGTTTAAATAGTTTTGTCAAACGTAGAATCATTCCAAGCTGTTTGTAGGCTCTGGAGATGACATTGTCTATATGGAGATTAAAATGCAACTTGGTGTCAAGTGTAACTCCGAGGTCACGTATTTCATACACTCGCTTGACTTTGCTACCTGACAACAAATAATCGTACGTTATAGGGTTATGTTTACGAGTAAACGATATCACAGCGCATTTATCAAAATTTAAAAACAGATGATCCTGCTCACAGTATGCTTCAAATCTTTGTAAATCCGATTGCAACTTCTGGCAGTCCTCGGGCGTAGACACAATTTTGAAAATTTTTGTATCATCTGCGTACAGCAGATGATGCGAATCATTCATCAAGGCCACGAGTTGAGCCAAGACGATTTAGCCTTAGGGTACAAGGTTGGGCGCTAGAAACTACTATGCAAGCTATAGGTAGGTTGTCCTATCGACGGAGAAATGCATTGTGAAATGCAGCATCGTGGTCTCGTGCATATAAATATCGATACGAATTGTCGCAATTGTTTCGAGAGCGACGTGTGTTGCTCTCGAAACAAACAGGACCACCGCTGGCTTCCCCTGGGGCTAGAGCATGGTCGTCGTTGCCAGCGGTAACGGGTAACAGGACTCACTCTGGATCAGTTTTATGTGACAGTGCAATCTACTTCTTCATAGTATCGCCCGGTGAAGTACTGAGTTATCAAAGTTACGTTTAGATAATCGAACAGGGTCTGCAGCTGTCTGGTCAGTTCTACAACTTTTGTGGTCTTCGTTCTTCCTTCTAAATTTAGGCAATGATAGTACAGTTACCTGTTTAAAGGAGTATGTCAGGATGTCTCGGATGCTGTTAGACAGATGTATCGCAGCCAGCTCCTTGCAGTAGAGGTGCCAGTTCCATTGTTTCGTGGACGACTGACCTGGTACGGACTTCTGTCCTAGTTGTGCTCCACGTCGGATGCGTACTGAGCACGATGGACTTCGTGTTCACTTGTGCAGTGGTGTTGAACTCGATGCCATCATTACTTACGAATTCATTTCGGCAAGACTGGTTCCGGAAATAAATATGTAAGTATGGTTGGGATTTAGGCAGCTGTCGGCTGAAGTATTGCAGTGTCCGACTGCTGTGCCTTTCCCTCGGGATGACGGACGAGGCAAAGTTGGGTCACCCCATTAGGAGCTAGGCCTGTCTGAGGGACCAACTGCCTCTCTGTTCTGTAAGTGCACTGCGGCGCGTGTGGCACTAAGGTTCCGACAGGGACTTGAGTTGCCTCGTGAGTCCCAGGTAACGTCTAGAAACTCCAGACGTTACGTCGGAACCAGAACAGATTTCTCAAAATTGAGACCGTCCATCCCAGTCGTAGTAAAGCGACAGTATTTCTGACCTGTTGTTGCAGCCACTTGTACGACCGATTAGCCAGTAGAAAATCAGCCAGGTAGATGAAGCAGCGAATGTCGAGGTTCGTGAGGGGTTTTGTAACCAAATTGGTGACTGATGTAAGAATACCTGGCGTTGCAGACAGCCCGAAAGGCAAGTTTGTCTGGTAAAGCGTATCAGTAGCTCGGCCTGAGAAAACTGCGGCGCTGTTGAGTTATTAGCAATAGAACATAAGCATCGCTCAAATGTAACTGTATTGTATGCCGTCCAATTGCAGGACTAAGGCAAGTAATAAAGGTAAATGAAAGTAACTTCCTTACATACAAACCCGTTCAGTCTTATCAAACTGATAATTGATCGAAATGATCCGTCCAACCTCGAAGTCAGGAAAAGAGTTGACAGGAAGTTGGATGACGGAACCGTTCCCTCGAACACACAGTGCTAATCATGTCATTTATCTGAAGAGACATTTGATATGATCGTTTTGTTGCAAAACTTGACATTACCAGACATGAGGTGGTTTTAAAATGAAATATTTTGTATTTACCTTCAGAGTTTGTGGATATGTTTAATGCACCATGCAGTCAGATGTAATAGGTGCCAAAAAGTTAATTTGCGAAAGACCTTACGATTAACCTCGAACGGTCGTCAAATCAAACACGACAATTTCTGCATCTTGCTGAGGAGCGGCAGCAAATCGTCCTGTCCTTGACTGCTTTAGTTTCTGTTGTGAATTGATTGGTCTTACCTTTGCTTTAGTAGCAATGGAATGAAAGAGTTTATTCTTTCAGTTGGTTGTAGGCAGGAACCTTCCTTCTGGGACCACTACTAGTGCTGAGCCTGCTGAGGATGCCTCGACTAAGTATCAGAATTAGAATTGACTATAAAAGGCGATAAGCATCAATTAATACCTCTGCACGGAGCATATAAGGCAACCCAACCAGGCACTTAAATAATCATAAAAGATTTCAAGGAATAATTACGTTATCATCATCGTTATATTATCTTTTATAATCCTCATAACACAGGCTGACCTCATATGAGAGCAGATCAATATTGCAATGTAAAAGTGTTTTTGAAAATAAATGCTTTTTTTTATTTTTTATTTTTATTTATTATTACAACCCTCCTATATTCCACCGCTCCTTGGGTAGGCCCCCGAACAAGGTGTACCGACGATCCGGCGCGCGGTCGCGGCGCGCCGCCAGATGCGGGCAGCGCAGGACCGACCGTCGCGGAGACCCCTGGTGAAGGCCCACACCCATCAGTGGGCGTGGCGCGGCCGATATGATGATGGTGATGATATATTCCACCGCAAGACAAAAACCTCTTAGTTGCGAGGATGTCGCTATAATCTCCATGCTTGGCAGCCAGGATGGAGATCGCAGCGTTAACTAATCTGGTTTATGTGCCGCATGTTATTTGTAAATTATTGTCGCTCACTTTCATAAAAGCTAACTATTTAAAATAACTGGTATCGGTGTCCACTCAGTTTTACGCGACTAATCAAGAATATGATTAAAAATTATCCTAATTCTAAATAACCGTTACATTCGTAACTGGCAATGGCAACAGTGCTGTTACTGCACAGTAAAGGAGAGTTATAAACATAAATCCTTGTTATAAGTCTTTATAATATCTTGTTATTAATTCTAAGATAGATAAAGCCAGGATTTATAAATATTTATTTTTCACATCGGCAACAAATTGGATAGAATGTTACTCGCCGGTATTTAAAACGACGTACTACTAACGTCGGATCAACTTTGGATTAGGATCCTTGCTTCCACTGCGCAGAATACTCGATACACGTGGCAGATAGTGGTCACAAAATGAATACATCAACAGCATCGCTATTTTCTAAACTATGCGTAATATCGAGTGTGACTCATTTTCATGCCAGATATTACAATGATTAACTGTGGGTGTGTAATCAAAGTAGTAATAAAAAAAATCTCACTTGTTACTATAAAACAGATTTGGAATCACTTACGTGACATGGCCCGCATTCTAGGCCGCGGGCCGGCCCCAGCTGCTGCCAGCTTACCCGACACCGTCTCCGCAGTTTGAACATAATGACTGCGACGCACTTGCTTTTACTTGACGATTGCACTTTTTTACTTTTAATCGCGAAAAAGAGGGCAAAATAACTAAATTTAAAATAGGGAAATCTCCCGTAATATTTCTTAGACGTGTGAACGCTACGAAAAACGACGCTATAATGACGAAATAAACGGCTGCAAACATGGCGTCCATTTGCCGGAAATACGGACAACAGGATACGGAAACAGGTGGCGCTCCTAGCGGAAAGAGGGTAAGACAGACGGAAACGCAAGAAAAACGGAAGGCTTAACTCAATATGGATTCCGGATATCGATGACGGAACAAATAATATTCGATAACATTACACTTTTTACCGTCATTCTATGTATTTTCAGTGAAATCTAAAGTTTTAAACATATTTTTGGGAAAAAAGTGCACTAATTTACGAAAATCAGCATTTATTCTCAATTAATAGTAGTTTTAAACACTGTTTTTTTTTCTTAATGTTTTTAACATTGTTTAAAACTCGTTTTAAACTGTGTTTTTAAACACTTAATAAAAAACATAGTTTTATTTCAAATTGTTTTAAACACTGTTTTAAACACGTGTTTTAAAACAACTTGTTTTAATCATGCCAACCCTGATATTTTCTATACTTAAACGAAATAATATTTAATATTTATGATACGTTATCTTTGCATCTTTTTGCCTTCTTTGGGTCTTTTATACCATTTGATTACAGCGGATATAATTTCTAATCAACTCTCTCTTTTCTTTAAAATAATAAATAATATAATAAAATATAAACTAGAAATATTGTAATGAACGCCAATGTCTGTCACTGTCACTGGATGCGTGGCTGGCCCGACTTAATTCTGTGCGAATTGTCATTTTTTAGCCTCGCGCTGCATTTTTTTAAGCAATATTTGTTGGCAATTACACTTCCATACACTTCAGTTCGCTGGATACCGGTGGCATGGTCGCACTTGAAAGCATCGAGTGCGTCTATAGCAGGCCTGTCCAATTCTGCTTTTAGGCACGATTATAAGCCTGTTACTTGCAACTGCTCGGCAGGCTAGAGTACGAGGCGAGCGCGGCCCGAATGTGAAATTTGAGACAATACATTTGTGATTAACTTTGTTCTCTATTTCGAAAACACTGAAACGTACACAACACAATGTTAAAAAAATACGAGTTTATAAATAAAATAATTTTAATTCTATATGAAATCTCTTATGCTGTTTTTGTTGATTCTAAAATCAATAATTAAGTAACTGAAATAATTCACTTCTCTAGATTGCGAGTTGAACGCGCTAACGAGGCCAATATCGAAGAATCGAATTCCAACAACGGCAACAACTCCGGGCGCAGCCTCAAAGTGGAGGCGCTCACCACCGTGCGACAGCTAGAGAGGTTCCTCGCGAAATACTTCGCTCGCCAGTGGTACGACATGGAGAGGAGCAACTTCAACTTTGTGCAGAAGATCAAAGCCGAAGCGCCTGTCACATTCACTTACGATGTAAGTATATATAATACGATTCAATCTTGTTGGTGTGAAGTTAGCTACTATGCGCGTAGCCGTATCCCACCACAAGTCTCTCTCACTCACATCGAATTTGTGTTCTGCGCATTGTTCGCGCGATGTTCACAGAAGTTTTAAAGTTTGAATCGCGCGAATCATTTTGTCTGCATGATGATGACACGAAATGTTTTGTGTTTTTTTTTATTTATACACTCCTGAACACAAGGTAGACAACTCAAGGTAGAGATACAGTTTTGGAAATTAAAATTATTGAAATGTAATTTCTTGTATTACTACAAGCGCACGAGCTCCATTTATTTCAACACAGTGCGTTTGCATAGGCAAGGGTCGACTGAGTATTGTTCCTAAATACGGATGTATGTCATTGCCAAACTAATATTATTTAATCGTTTGCAGCATGACTTCGATGAGAACGGAGTCCTTTACTTCATCGGTAGCAATGGCGGTACAAACGAATGGGTGAATCCCGGAGCCCACGGTCTCGTCAGCGTGTGGTCTTCGGACGGTCGGCAGTTGCCGTACGGTCGCGCAGAAGACGCCCTCTCGCGGTCACCGGAGCCGCTGAACGTTCATACAAACGACGACAGACGCGCGTTCATCGCGCTCGACTTGGGCTTACACATCGTCCCGTCTGCCTATACGCTGCGCCATGCCCGGGGATATGGACGATCTGCGCTTAGGAATTGGCTGTTCCAAGTGAGTAATATTATTATGATAAAATAGAGAATGGGTAAATCCCAGAGCCCACGGTCTCGTCAGCGTGTGGTCTTCGGACGGTCGGCAGTTGCCGTACGGTCGCGCAGAAGACGCCCTCTCGCGGTCACCGGAGCCGCTGAACGTTCATACAAACGACGACAGACGCGCGTTCATCGCGCTCGACTTGGGCTTACACATCGTCCCGTCTGCCTATACGCTGCGCCATGCCCGGGGATATGGACGATCTGCGCTTAGG
This sequence comes from Agriphila tristella, assembly GCA_928269145.1. Classification (NCBI taxonomy): domain Eukaryota; kingdom Metazoa; phylum Arthropoda; class Insecta; order Lepidoptera; family Crambidae; genus Agriphila; species Agriphila tristella. The sequence goes on along the minus strand of OV743439.1, from coordinate 17,662,121 downwards.
AATTGGCTGTTCCAAGTGAGTAATATTATTATGATAAAATAGAGAATGGGTAAATCCCAGAGCCCACGGTCTCGTCAGCGTGTGGTCTTCGGACGGTCGGCAGTTGCCGTACGGACGCGCAGAAGACGCCCTCTCGCGGTCACCGGAGCCGCTGAATGTTCATACCAACGACGACAGACGCGCGTTCATCGCGCTCGACTTGGGCTTACACATCGTCCCGTCTGCCTATACGCTGCGCCACGCCCGGGGATATGGACGATCTGCGCTTAGGAATTGGCTGTTCCAAGTGAGTAATATTATTATGATAATATAGAGAATGGGTGAATCCCAGAGTCCACGATCTCGTTATCGTGTGATCTTGCCGTACGGACGCGCAGAGGACGCCCTCTCGCGGTCACCAGAGCCACTGAATGTTCATACCAACGACGACAGACGTGCGTTAATCGCGCTCGACTTGGGCTTACATATCGTCCCTTCTACCTATATGCTGCGCCACATTCGGGGCTATGGACGATCTGCGCTTAAGAATTAGCTATTCCAAGTGAGTAATATTATGTTAATTGATAATGGAGAGGACAAGCGAGAAGCATTGCTATCTTTGGTCGCTGGTTTTGCGTTGCCAGATGGTATAAGTGCCAAGTATTTTATTCTGTCATATATCGATGCATCATACATTATTTTATAACTTGACAACCTCCGTGGTCGAGTGGTTTGTATACCAGTTTTTATGGTGTCGTCATCTCCGAGGTCCCGGATTCGATACCCGGCTTGGTAAATTTAGAAAACGATAATTTATTTTTTGGCTCTGATCTGGGTGTTTGAAGTTCATTATTGTCTCTGATTTACAAGTGCTTTAGCTACTTTGGAATCAGACCAATGTTTGTGATGTTCTCTATTTTTTCCCCACAGATGTCAATGGACGGCGTGACCTGGACCACGCTGCTGGCGCACAGCGACGAGCAAGCGCTGCAAGAGCCCGGCAGCACCGCCACGTGGCGGCTGCGCGCCGACGCGCCCTACAGATACCTGCGGATCCAGCAGAACGGCAAGAACGCCAGCGGGCAGAGTCACTACCTCTCTCTGTCTGGCCTCGAGCTGTACGGCAAGGTGAGTAGCGCCCTTCGTGGTGACGTCACGCTGCTGGCCCACGAGCAAGCGCTGCAAGAGCCCTACAGATACCTGCGGATCCAGCAGAACGGCAAGAACGCCAGCGGGCAGAGTCACTACCTCTCTCTGTCTGGCCTCGAGCTGTACGGCAAGGTGAGTAGCGCCCTTCGTGGTGACGTCACGCTGCTGGCCCACGAGCAAGCGCTGCAAGAGCCCTACAGATACCTGCGGATCCAGCAGAACGGCAAGAACGCCAGCGGGCAGAGTCACTACCTCTCTCTGTCTGGCCTCGAGCTGTACGGCAAGGTTAGTAGAGATATTCGTGGTGACGTCAAAAACTATGAAAAACTTATTAAAAAAATATGTGATAGTTAACATAACTAGTCCAGAGCGGTTTCACTGATCATCAGTACCATAAGAAAGGCCATTAAAAGGCCTCAAACGTAAGGTCAGGTTACGAAAGCAATGTTAGCATATCCATGATCACCATCAGCTACTCACTTACGGCAATTTGAATAATCTATCTTCAGTAAAAGATCGGTTTACTCTGTTACTGGGCAACTTTGTGATTTCCCGTTATTTAACAGAAATATCTAGCCAACAAATCTTTAATAAGCCTATCTCTTAGGGGGCATCCATTAATCACGTGATGTTTTTTTGGCCAATTTTTAACCCCCCCTCCCCCTTGGTGATGCATGGTGAGGTTTTACGTTAACCCCCCCTTTTCTTTTCGGTGAAAAGTCACGCGTTTAACGAAAAAAAAATTAATACACGTGATATCTCGCTACACCCCCCCGTCCGTCCCCCCTTGTGATACTTCGTGATTTTTTCAACTACCCCCCCCACCCCCTTCGAGGCTCACGTGATTAATGGACGACCCCTTATAGAGGATTGAAATCGGCCATCACTGATCCATAGAGGTGTTAACTGCTGGTCGCCACATGAAAAATGAGCAGGCCCTGTTTTAATACCGTAGTATAGAAATTTTCTCATAAATCGTTAAAATTCACTCAGAATAATTTTGACATCGCACGCAAATCATTAGAATCTAAACGAAAGCAAATTTCTTCAACACAGGTGGTGAGCGTTTGCGAGACAGCCCCGCGTCAATGCGGCAGCACCAATACAGGGACGACACCTGCCAGCGGTACCCACTCGTCGGGCGGGGGCGGCGCGCGGGCGCGGCGCTGGTCGCGGGGCGCGCGGGGGCTGTGCGCGGGCGCGCGCGTCATGCGCGGCCCGGATTGGAAGTGGCGCGACCAGGATGGACCCCACCCCGCCATGGGGACGGTCACCTCGGATCTACATAATGGATGGGTCGACGTCAGGTGAGCAACATTAATATTAGTTTTAATAATGAGGGTAGTTGTAATTTGATTTAGCCCGTATTTATAAACCATTCTCAACGTTGAGAGCTAACTGGAGATCATACCCAAGATGCTGTTCCTTTAAAAAGAGCATCTCAAGTATTATTTCAAGATAGTTTTCAACGTTAAGAGCAGTTTATAAATACGGGCCTTAGTATATCAAGCGTTTTACGTTACCATTCCGTATTAGTAGAACAAACAAGACAACTTAATTTTTTATTTTTATTTTATTTATTTATTAATGTATAGAAACAAACAGTCATACAAAGAATTTGACTTAAATAAAGTGTTCCAAATTATTTTTTTCCCAATATTTGTATCGGGGCTTCGTAATGACCTATTTTCTGACAGCTTAAAATAAAAAATATTTTGACAGATAGCGTTTTATGAAAGCCGAGCTGTAAAGATAAATAAGCATTGTTTTTTTTATATTTTTTAAATTTTGATCGCAATTTTGTAGCTAGGTCACAGAATATAATTATAGCAGTACTAACGTACAGAAGCCCATCCGGGCGAAGACTATCAAATAAGAAGCTACTCTCGCTGCACGGCAATAAAGTACAATTTCAAATTGCACAACGCTGCTTGCCTAATATTATAAGCACCTACGGAGCCCCTCTCTTTCTGTCGCGTAGCTCTGTCTCAACTCATAGAACTCGTGAATCGATAAGGTTGCTACTCTCTACTTACAGATATCATAGAAAACATTTGTTATGCCAAATATACAGTGAAATTATCTACTAATATAAAATAAAATAAATCTACCTACTAAGTGAAATGATAAAATGTATTTCTAAGTAAGTAGTTAGTTAAGTAAGTACTTAGTTACTTGTGTGAAAATGATATTAGTTGAGAGTAATGTTACAGAATAACTAATAGTACAAGTACAGAAGCAGCACGCCGCATAGTAATTTAAATAAATAGCGACTTTTGCTTCCACACAATAAAGTGCAATTCAGGTCGCGCAATGCCCTACAGTACAGTTTATATTCACCCAGTAGTTGCCTCTCTTTCTATCGCGTGCTCTTACCTTTGCTAATGACGCAACGTTAGGGTTGTCTTCTTATAAATGAACTGCGTAGTATATATCATAATTTGATAAATTACATTTTACTAGCGGTAGGTGCTTATCGCGCGACCTTGAGCGAGTGATGGAGACCTGGTAATGTTAGGTGATGTATAAGTTCGGGATAATTTATGTAAAAAGTAGTAAAGAATATTAAGAACTGACTCGTTCGTGTCGTTCGCGCGCTCGTCGCTCGCAGACAGCGCGAGTGTCGGCGCGGTGATATCCCTCGACCATGGCTCGACCGAGTGAGCCGCGAGCAGTAGGCTTATATAAAAGTTTAAGCGCGGAGTGAGACCCCCCTGGCTGCATATTCGTATATACCCGACGCGTTATCCACTCGGGAAGTTTCGGCTGCGTGGTAAATAGCAGACGTGTCCGACTAACGCGTCTGCTCTTTACAAGAGCTAGAATTGCTTTGTAAACAGTAAACGTACCGCGTCAGTTATTATAATAAAAGAAAATATTTCTGTTGTCTGTTATAAAAAAATAACCTCAAAATTTAAGGCTCACGCTACGCTGCGCTTCGCGCTCGCCTTAAATTTCTAACCTAACCCGCAGGCTGATTATCTAATTAAAAACCACCTAGCGACTGGTTGCAGTTCACAGATGATCGTGATCCATAGCTACTTCTTTTTGGGTAATAAAAAACATACCAAAGAAAAGAGGCAATGTATGTCAAATGCAACCGGTCGCTAAATAGTTTCTTTTTAGATAATCAGGGTGCCGGGACCTACAGGAATAAAGCAGTTCGATACGATAGATCGTCGACACGTCAGGTCAAATACGATTATAAAGGTGCAACAGCTAAAATATAATTTTGGAATATGTAAATAAACTTTTTCCAAATATTATACATACTATAAAGCATTGTAAACATTCTAAAATATCACAAAAAAAAAAAAAAAGATCAAGACACATTGGTCCTACAGAGGATCGAACCGAGGTCTCACGCATTTAAGGTGCGTAGTCTCTCCACTGCGCCACGGTGACTTGAAAATTAGTAACAAAATTAGTCATTCATTGATGCTTTATGTTTCACCTCCGCCTGAGCGGCAGCCGAAACTTCGCGAGTGGATAACGCGTCGGGTATTTACTAATATGCCCCCTGGCTAAATACCCTTCCGCCTCGGAAAGTGATATACGAGGCGAGGGAGTTAAATATAAGCAACTTTAAGACGCCTCAGCTATCATAAAACGCCATCTAACTGGTCTCGGAAAATCATACATTAATAAAATTACGTCAGCGGATCGTATTTATAGTATTGTCGTTACCGTTAGGTGGGAGCATGGCGGGCGCAACTCGTACCGCATGGGGGCGGAGGGCAAGTTCGACCTGAAGGTGGTGAGCGGCGGCGCGGCGGGCGGCGAGGGCGCGCGCCACGGCCGCAAGAGCCACTCCACGCCCAGCCTGCCCGACGCCACCGCCAACGACCAGCAGGTGAACGCGAGATGAACACCCTCCGCACATACCGTTTTACCATAATATTACATAAAGTCTGTCTATCCTTACTTGTCTTATATGGTAAACAATCTTCACCTAAAGTAGGGCCATTTTAATAGGCCACATTTGACATTTGTCAATTTTCGATTCATAGTGAGGTGGCCGTAGGTGTTCATAGCTTCAAAACATCGATTAAAGTGAATGAATCGATACAGACTTCAAACATGGGATATGAATTCAGTTATTATGAAAAAGTACTTATGAGGATACTATTTAATTTTAACTAAAATGCAATGAAAATCAAATTAAAAAATTATCAGTCAAATCCCTGTCCCATTACGTAAAAGGAAATATAATAAAACAAACAAGTACGTACATATAACAAAAACGTTACGTTTTTTAACGTAAGTAACCGTAAATATTAAACTGATGTTCTTATTTGAAAATATAAAAAAACCGGCCAAGTGCACGTCGGGCCACGCGCCACAAGGTTCCGTAGATCCTACTAATATTATAAATGTAAAAGTTTGTGGGTTTGGATGTTTGTTCCTCAATCACGCAAGAACTACTTAACGGATTTGGTTGAAATTTGGCACATTGATAGTAGATAACCTGGATTAAAACATAGGATACTTTTTATCCCGATATTCCCACGGGAACGGGAACAACGCGGGTGAAACCGCGGGCGGCCGCTAGTACCTTATATATTCCATACCATATTTAATACCATTATCATTTTTCGTCTGCAAAAATAACTTTGTTTTTTACAGCGTTGGTATGAATGACAAAGTTATATTTGCGGTTTTGGTGTGTACAGCGGCGGCGGTTAATCTTTGTTTTTTTATTATTTTTGTATTAAAATCGTTAAGCGGTTAACATAATACATCTACCTACCAAGTTTAAACTGTGTAATCTTAATACTTTCGGAATTAAGTGGCTGTGACATACGGACAGACAGACAGACATGACGAATCGATAAAGGTTCCGTTTTTTGCCATTTAGGCTACGGAACCCTAAAAAATGCTAACAAAGCTAATGAAGATTTGAAATAATATGACATTCAAGTATCTACCTACGATAAATAGTGAAAATAAAATTTGATGTCGCGTGCCGCCAATTTCTTATATAAAAATTGATATTATTCATTTATGGTGAGAATATTCCTTCACAAGTACTCATTGCATTCAACTTTAGATTTTTCGATTTTTGGGTAACATCCCTAGTGTTTAAAAAGAAAAAGTTTTCACTGACACAACATTGTAACGACGTTTAGTTTTATTAAAACAGAAATTGTTTTTTATGTTGAGAATGGTTTTTCAGTGAAAATAAATCGTAAAGTTTCGGTCAGTTTACCGTAAATATGCATTCGTAATTGAAAAACATGAAGTAATTGTGCTGTTCTAACATAGAAAAAATATATTATATTTGATGCCCGCCGTTACAAGGTTACGTTGAGGAATTTTGATGAATTGTCAAATGTGGCCTATTAAAGTGGCCCTACTTTAACTCTTTATTTAGATAACTACTAGCGGCCGCCCGCGACTTCGTCTGCGTGGAAAGGTTTTTTTGCTATTCCTTTGGGAACTATACTTTTTTTCGGGATGAAAGGTACCCTATGTCCTTCTCTGTAGCCCTGATAATGTGTATGCAAAATTTTATGATGATCGGTACAGTAGTTAAGACGTGAAGGCGTAACAAACAAACAAACAAATAAACAAACAAACGGACTTTTGCATTTATAATATTAGTAAGGATTTATAAAATACAACACACATAAATTACGAAATAAATTGTTAATAATAAATAACAATTCCATAAAGTTACTAACATATTTTTAATTAATGATTTAAGTACAAAAGACGTATGACAACTGTCAAAAACTGTTTACTAAATAAGACAAGTAAGGATGGACAGACTTTAGTTACTAAACGAAACTCTACTTAATAAAACATTTGGTAAACAATAAATGACTAAATGAATATTACGCTAACTAAAACATTCTGCTACTTGAATATTGGTATTTTGAAAAGTGTCATTATAAAAACAGACCAAACGTACAGTTGGTAACTGTAAGGTTGGGAAAAAAAAAGGAAAAGTAAAAAAAAAAATAAAAAAAATTGGCAAAAAAAGACCTGCCAAAAAGCGGGAAGCTAAAGCATAATTGAAAAAAAAAAAAGGTTGGGAAATAAAAAATATTATGTGATAAGTTGGCAAATGATTATTAACGGCGACCGCACTTATATAAGTTTGTTTTATACTTCTTCTCAATAGTTGAGAATACATTAACACATTGTTATAATTTACACTGCATTCGTTTTAACAAGAGATTTTATGTAAACAACCGTGATCTCTTTATCTTATAAGTAAATAAAAAATAAAAACGTTTTAACTAATATTAGAAAATTCCGGAGTTTATTGATGTTGAAATAAAATAGTTCAGTTTTAAATTCAAGTTTTGTATAAATATAATGATTGAATTTTGGCATTTCATTCTCTCGCTAAAACGAATACTGTATGTTTTTTTTTTTTTTTTACTTTTCCTTTTTTTTTTTACATGCCATGATGCTGAGTGTTCCGTAATTATGTTCCTTGATCTAATGAAAAAGTTGCCAGTAATGAAGTGTAATGTTAGGTGTCGGTGGCTTCGACGGAACAGGCGTCGTCAGCGGACAACATATCAGGCGAGGAGATGGCGAGCAACATGACGCGGCCGCGCATGCACGCCACAGATCTCTCCGCCATCAACAATTCCACGCATCATATCAATACAGGTATCAACTGAATTATTGCACAAAAATATTGTCTTTTTTTATTTACAACGGGATAGTGCTTGGCCTACACTTCACATGATGTTAAGGACGATAAGGCCGAAGGTGGAAGCGCACTACACCCGGAATCCTTATCAATGAGGAACGGGCTATCTTACCTCTAATTGCCAGAACACAATTTTTTTAAATTGTTGTTATGGCGTTAGACTTCGGTAAATAGCTCTACCACCAACCAAACCGAGTGCAAATTGTACCCCCCTCCCGGGAATCGAACCCGGGATCCCTGCGTCTTACACAAGTGTGCGAACCACTAGACTTGGCAACTAGTTGGGACTTTGGTTTTGAATGCGCCATTGCGTGCGCGACTATTACTTTAGTATTTACTTACATGTCATTTAATTTGCCAAATAACTTGATAAAACAGATGAGTGCTAGAAAGTATTTATTCAAATGGGTTCAGCTATTGTTCATATTGAGAAGCACAAAATAAAAAACCATGTTCAAAAGTCTTATATTTATTTTGACTATCCCAGGCCCCTTAGTATGACTATTGATACGCCATATGATATAGCATTTTATCACGTTTAACTGACAAAAGACAATGTATTTTGACAGTTGAGTGTCGATAAAATGCTATATCACGCAATGTATATAAGTGTTTTGGTGGTCATGCTAGGCTAGCAGAATTCCCAAAGCATTTATCTGACAAGTTATAATTGAGCAATCTTTAGCCAGTGGTATTTTGAGATTTAAATTAAGTTTGATATAATAAATTGTGTTTCATTTAGATCTCGCAACAATAGTAGAGTCGCTAACGCTTGGCGCCGAAAGCAACAATTGTATGGCAGACTTGGGCAACACCTCATTCACGAACATGGAGATGGGGCCGACGAGTATCACCGACATTACAAAGCCCTACCCCGCCAAGGAACCCGTGCCCGAAACCAACTCGCAGGAGGTCAGTAATATTTCTAATATGTGAATAAAATATTGGATATTGATTTTATGCCATAAGTACACTGTTTTAACAAAACTGATTTTGTAAATAAACTTTTCATGAATACCAGTTTATTTTGGCTCCTATCGTAGTAACTAAAATGGTGTATCAGATATTTACTTCTTAATTTTTTAGAGTGTACTTATATCAAACCGAAAGCCAGTGAGTAAACCATATACAACCATAGTAACATTTTTATTCGTAATCTACTTGTTACGGACGAATATGTGTGTATTTTTCGATTCAAGAGTTTATGAACACTTCTTCTGGTTTTTGGTTTGATATTACTATTTCACTATGTAAAAACTTGGTGTGTGTTAAATAACTGATTATAGCATTACAGAATTACATTTTGTATATGAAAATATTGTTAAAACCTGGTGTATCCTAATGTTCTAGCTTTAGTATTGAGAACCAGTAACGATTTTTGTCTAGTCGCTTATCAGAAAGCTTATGCCACCACATGATTAACTGTGAAGAAATTTTTGCGATATCTCTTAAACCTGAGAAGCTATACGAGCTAAAGCATGCCAAAAGACTGTTATTTTGGGGTCATCGCGACGTACGCGAACCTTATGCCGTGACCCGTGCGTGATAAAGCACATATTGCATTCAGTTTGGCATCCTTCAAACCCTTAATAGCTCGACCATTTCTAACCGGATTTAAAAATCTTTCACTAAGTTTCATAGTTATTAATATGATTTTATATTATATCAATAAAACTATAGGATTCAAACCTGTTACTGATCCTCATTGTGATTAAAGTTGTTTATGGCCTTACGCGTGAGTGTATCGTGTAGTGTTTATGCATGCACAGGATAATGTAGCGCGCAACAGTGAGGGCGACGCGGTCCGGAACAGCGCCAACGCGCTGCTCTCTAGCGAGCTGCTTGCGCTGCCCGCTTCGCTGCTCCACACGCTAAGAAATAACGCCAACCGTTTGCATATACAGGTACAGTTACGGCGACAAATCTATCTGTACAAATCTTACTGTTACGCTTGTTATAGTTTACTGTGTATAAAATAAATATAGTCAATGTTCTGCGAAAGAGTAAATAAATGTTATCTTCTGCCTTCTGATGTCAAAGCTTAGTGTAGTAACCGCGAGAGGCACTGTGCCAAATTGCCTACAAAATTGCTCACTTCAGTCTAAACTCATAATAATTTACAGGTTCCAGTTAAATAACATAGTTTCATACTGATTCTGTTCCAGTTTAAACTAAAATAGGCAAAGGTGTTATCCGAAACCGGCCCTAAATCATGAACTAAGTATAGATATATTTTTTGTTTGCAGTGTGAAGACAACGAGAGTGGCGAAAGTCAATATGTAGATCACAAAAAAGATGGACAGTCAGGAACAGGCTCCGGCACTATGAGTGCTAGCGAACCCGATCTTACGCAACAGGTAACATATTAATATGTAATGGTATCCTTTTTAAATTTTGGTTTCATTTTTATTCAATTGACTTACTAACTTTCATTGATTGATATTGAATTGAATTTCAAGTCCTTAATTGTTTGTTATTTTTATGCAAGTATTCTTCGTCAGACCATGCAAACTATGTAAAATGTGGTGTTGTTAATGTGAAGTGTTGTGTTCTAATTTAAATGAAATCATGACTCCTCAGTCATACGTCACACAAACATTCCAAATCGTTAACATGCAACATTACCTTCAATTAAAAACCGAAGATGCCAATCAAATTACTAATTTATTTTGACACCATATTACCCCAAGTTCTAGCTAGAAACATTCACTTAAGTCTGTCAGTGCGCAGTAACTGCTCACGACTCCTCAGTCATACGTCACACAGTGGCGAGCCTAGGGTCTGAGATCAGGGCAAGCCCGAAGGCCCGAAGCTCTAAAAACACTACAAAATATACACATCTGGAGTAGGTCTGTATGAAGATATTGAAGATAATATGACCTGCTTAATTCGGCTATGTTCAATTAATTTACCTTTCCCTCGCCGACCAACACTTTCACACATTTTGATCCTTCACAATCACAAGGAACCACATTAAGTTATCGATCTGAACTGTGACATCATTTTTTACAACGATAAATACTAATTTATGCAAAACACTTGTAACTTTTCAACAAACAAACATTCACTCAACCTCAAAATGCAAAACAAAACAAACACGTTATTGTTAAAAATTGCTACTTCACTCACACAAGTAACAATGAGCTGCGCGCTCAATATCGCTCCTGATTTGCCCGTTAGTATGCGCTAGGCAGCCATTGGTCCGATTGCGGGCTGCTGCGCAAGGATTGGCCCGATTGCTAATCGTATCGTATCGTACCCACTTGCGGCTAACTTCAATAGCAAGCATGCTTTGGCTCGGATTGAGCATTTTTCATAGAATCTATAGATACGTACAGTAGTATGTATGTAGTGGGGTACCAGTTTCGCTAACGTTAGAAGAGTGCGGATGTATAAATTCGCGAAGCCCGGTTGCAAGCCAACGAGTGCGAGAGAGATGTAGTGTATTGTTCGATTAATACGCTATATTATGCAGTTTAACGACTTGACTATCGATCAGTTGTTTGAAAAATTGAATCTTTGGTTGATTTTGATTGAAAATTTTTTTGTTGTTGTCATTAATTGAGATTCATAAGTAGTGTAAATAAGATTTTGTTAGGGCAAGCCGGGCTTTTGGGCTTCTATGGAGGTACCGTCACTGGTCACACAAGCATTCAAAATCGCTTACATGCAACATTCGGTCTATTTCATATATATTAACTGGCTATCCCAATTATTTTTCTACTTTTCCAAATTGTGAGTGGAATAAATTTGGAACAGTGAATCCATTTATCTCAACTGATTAGGATAGCCAGTTGGGACATATAAATAGCTTGGCGGTTCGGAAGTTAGCTGCAAGTGATATTTCGCGCAGTTCCGGGTGCTTCCGCCTGCGCCCCGTGATGACGGGGCGCGATGGCGCAAGCCCTGTATTCGTCTACTGCGCTGCGTTCCGCACGAAGTTAGAACCGCCAAGTTATTTTGCGTATATTGTTCAAAGCTAAAGAGATGAAATGGTCAATTTGTCAGGGCGCGGCACGATTGCTGGAGTCGCTGGGAGTAGGGCGCGGCTCGAGCGCCGGCCGCGGCGCCAACCCTCAGCGCACGCAGCGCCCGAACCACTCCACCAGCCTGTTCCCGAGGTAACATACTATTTGATTTTGGGGTTTTCTCATCAGCCACTCGCCGCGATACTATCGATGTGTAGAGACAAATCCCATTAAGAAGGCTGCCTATTTCTGACCTTTCAACGTGTTGATTTTATCATTATTATCGCGTATAGAGAAGTAATATGTATAACACCTAAAATTGCATTTTTAATGTTATTTATAAATTTCTAAGTAAAACAAAATCGGCGGTACAGAAATAAAAAAATAATCATAAACATTGCCAATATTACAAACTAGAACATATTGATTTTAACATTCCATATTGTTCTTTTGGAATGTAGTGTCACAACATCGTCGTGTTTTCTTGCTGGTGACGTCTTACCGGCCAATTAACTCGGTGACGCGGTGCAATGTATTGCTTGTGCTAAAATTCAATGTATTTTTAACGGCAAGTCACATGAACACTTCATAACGGTCCTCTCTGATGAACAAGGTATCAACTAAAAAAAATGCAGTCCTAGTAAAAAATCGAGATCTAACGAACGAAATATTTTAAAAATTTAAAGTTGATACCCTTTTCATCCAAGTCAAATCGTGTCCATCATTTGTTACAGCCTTGTGCGGCTCGCCCTGTCGACTAACTTCCCCGGAGGGTTGCTATCCGCAGCGCAAAGCTACCCATCTCTAGCCCCGAACGCACAGAATGCTCTCACTTTGTCCCTGACCTCTACTTCCAGCGAAAGTGAACAGGTAAATCAACAAAAAATGCAACTAAAGGAAAAACGGCACTCGCTACAGAAACAATGCTTAACTTGTATACGATTGAATTTAGTCTTAAAAAAATTGTTTAAAAACAAAAAAACCGACTTCAAAAAACATGAAAATTAAAACAAAAACTGCTTCAAAATTAAAAACCTCTAAAAAGCAAGAAATAATTTTCAAATCACTAGATACCTACACATATCACTTTAATAAAACACGTCTATTGAAGTCGGGTGGGGCTGGAGGAGAACTTCTTATTTTTATTCTAAGAGCCCCACCCGACTTCATTAGACGTGTTTTATTACAGTGATATGCGTAGGTATCTAGTGATTTGAAAATTATTTCTTGCTTTTTAGAGGTTTTTAATTTTGAAGCAGTTTTTGTTTTTATTTTCATGTTTTTTGAAGTCGGTTTTTTTGTTTTTAAACAATTTTTTATTTTATTCTTTTTAGTGTATAATCACTATACAGTTCCTATTTGATTTTGAGGAGTTATGTATCTTTGAAATCCAAGGTCTAATAACAATGAAATCAAAATGATATAATCTCTGAAGTATCCTCTTTCAAACAAAAAAAGAATCATCTAAATCGGTATATAAACAAAGAAGATATGTTCGATCATCCGTATAAGTTCACAAAATGGTTACGAAAACGACAGTATTTTCAGGTTTTCCTGAAAAGTACTAAACCAAATTTAAAAATTTTAAAAAATGGGACCAACTTGGGATCAAGCCTGATCTAATAACGTTTGAGTCATTTCAATCGGTTCAGCCGTCTTCGAGTAATCGGTGTACATACAAAAAACAAAAAAAAAAGGGTCGAATTGAGTACCTCCCTCCTTTTGAAGTCGATAATAAATCTAATAACACTTGCTACATTGATCAAGTTCTGTCTTATTTTTAGCGCACATGTAGAAAAAAGTAATACATATAATTATCAATATTTATTGAAATAGAAACACTCCAGAAACAAGTCAATGAAAAACGTCCCATTATCCACATTAAATTTTCAAAGGGCAGTAAAGTCACTATGAAATGAAAAAGCGTGGCTGCATTAACCATAATTCTTTACCTACCTTCTTTTCGAAATGAAGAAAACGAAATGTCAATTTGACTTTCGATTTGGCATTGATCTGTCATTTGGTTGACAGATAACACATACTAATAAGGGAAAAAGTATAGCATATGAATAACATTTTTTTTAAAGTATACAATTTTAGCATAAAAGGCCGGGGGCCCTACCGCCTAACTCAAAGCTATAGCTATAGCGATAGCAATGCACTGTCCGTCTTTATCATATCATAACACGATAACAATGGACGGATATTGCATCGACGTCATAAACTTAAGCAATTTGAGTTTGGTGAGTTGGCTTGCAGGTCTCCTTTTTGGAAGTTTTAATTATTAAATACGTTCTTATATTAGTGTTGTAACTTGTAGGTGTCTTTAGAGGACTTCCTCGAGTCGTGTCGTGCGCCGGCTCTGCTTACCGAATTAGAAGATGACGACGAAGCAGACGATGCCCTCGATAGCGACAAAGAAAATGAACCTACTTACCAAGAAGTGGTAAGTTGACAAAGTTTGTTTAAGCTGAAGATGGTTTTCATGTCATTATGATACTAAAATCTGTGTTCTAGAAAAGTATGCATCTACTTTGAATATCAAAGGTACATTTTAATCCATTAAAATTAAGTTCTGATTGGCAAGTTTGAGACTGTATAGGTATAGTTTGTATGTTGTAAGTAAAAATTACTTTCGCCTTTAAAGATTTCAGTTTTGCGACAGTACCTACATCTTTAAAGTCATGAAATCTATACAATTGTCTTATTTCATGTGTATTTTAGGCCCTTTACTCATTTTTGGGCGCAGCATCGGTACGACATCAGTATGCTCGGTATACGCTATACCGAAATCATACTGTAAGCTTACTTGACGCCTATATTTCAATAGAGCGTTGCGTTAATCATTTGTCAGGCACAGCACGGCGTACCGCGCGGACGAATGAGTAACGCTCTATTGAAATTATGGCGTCCAGTAAGCATTCGGTATGCTTTCGGTACCGCGTACACCGAGCATGCTGATGTCGTACCGATGCGCGATGCTGCGCTGACAAAGAGTAAAGTGACACAGGACCATCAACATTTCCCAATCGACTCTTTTGATTACAAACCTGTATATTGTGCAGGTGTCCCGCAACCTTCTGTCTCTAATGGAAGAGGAGGCGTTGGAGGCGGTCCGCGGGGGCGGCGGCGGGGGGCAGGGCGCGCGCTCGCGCCGGCCCTGGGACGACGACTTCGTGCTCAAGCGGCAGTTCTCCGCGCTCATACCCGCCTTCGACCCGAGGCCGGGGAGGACTAATCTCAATCAGACTGTTGGTCAGTACATTTATCAACATGATTTTTAATTAATTTGTTCTTAGCATCATCATATCAGCCGCACGACACCAACTGCTGGGTATAGGCCTCCCTCGAGGATCTCCATGACGATTGGTCCTGTGGCTTCCCGCGACCTTCACCAGATCGTCGGTCCACCTTGACGGGGCCTACCCACGGAGTGTCGTCTCCTCATTTCTGATTCGATCACGCACGGAAATGCCGAGCATGGCTCTCTCCATTGTCGCTGGGTGACTTTGAGTCTCTTATGAGACCCATAGTTAGCGACCACGTTTCACTGCTGTAAGTCATCACTGGCAACGAATCACGTTCTTAGCATACAATTAAAAAAATATCGTGTATTAATTTTACTACTGTTGCGTATCAATAAGTAAGCAAAAAACTATGTTTGTTTAAAATGTGTTTCATCGGGTATATTATTTTTGTTTCAGATCTCGATATACCTTTGAATGAGGATTCAGACGCCGAAGAGGCGACAGAGCCGGTGGCTAGCGGCGGCAGCGGTAATAGCAGCGACAGCGGGTCGCGACTGCCGGCGTTGCGGCTGGTGCTGAGCGCGGGCGGGGCCACGCTGCCGCTCGAGCGGTCCTCCTGGACGCTGTACCGCGCCGTGCTGGCGCTCAACGCGCGCCTGCCCGCGCACGACACGCACCGCGACACCACATACACGTGAGTACTGTGAGGCGCGTTGCGGCTGGTGCTGAGCGCGGGCGGGGCCACGCTGCCGCTCGAGCGGTCCTCCTGGACGCTGTACCGCGCCGTGCTGGCGCTCAACGCGCGCCTGCCCGCGCACGACACGCACCGCGACACCACATACACGTGAGTACTGTGAGGCGCGTTGCGGCTGGTGCTGAGCGCGGGCGGGGCCACGCTGCCGCTCGAGCGGTCCTCCTGGACGCTGTACCGCGCCGTGCTGGCGCTCAACGCGCGCCTGCCCGCGCACGACACGCACCGCGACACCACATACACGTGAGTACTGTGAGGCGCGTTGCGGCTGGTGCTGAGCGCGGGCGGGGCCACGCTGCCGCTCGAGCGGTCCTCCTGGACGCTGTACCGCGCCGTGCTGGCGCTCAACGCGCGCCTGCCCGCGCACGACACGCACCGCGACACCACATACACGTGAGTACTGTGAGGCGCGTTGCGGCTGGTGCTGAGCGCGGGCGGGGCCACGCTGCCGCTCGAGCGGTCCTCCTGGACGCTGTACCGCGCCGTGCTGGCGCTCAACGCGCGCCTGCCCGCGCACGACACGCACCGCGACACCACATACACGTGAGTACTGTGAGGCGCGTTGCGGCTGGTGCTGAGCGCGGGCGGGGCCACGCTGCCGCTCGAGCGGTCCTCCTGGACGCTGTACCGCGCCGTGCTGGCGCTCAACGCGCGCCTGCCCGCGCACGACACGCACCGCGACACCACATACACGTGAGTACTGTGAGGCGCGTTGCGGCTGGTGCTGAGCGCGGGCGGGGCCACGCTGCCGCTCGAGCGGTCCTCCTGGACGCTGTACCGCGCCGTGCTGGCGCTCAACGCGCGCCTGCCCGCGCACGACACGCACCGCGACACCACATACACGTGAGTAAATCACCATGTGTTGCCATCATAACGATTTTGTCGCTCAAAGAGAATTTACGATAGTAAGTAGGACTCGCTCAATGAGCGAGTATGTATAAGTAAGAGCTTCGGCGCCCCTTTATATGCGGCGCCCTGGGCGGATGCTCAACTTCGAGCCCTCCCCACCCCCCTAACGCCGATACTGCTCGTACTGTACTACTGCTGATTGTACTGCTGTTATAGAATGACCTGACAAAATTTCAAAAAGGGGTCCAATAATGACCCTGTATATAAAACTTAACAAAAATAGACTTAAGAATTTATCGCCTTATTAAACATAAATCTTTGTTACAGATTAACTTATAAGGAAATCGAAGGCATGGACACCTTTGCTTCATCGAGTGATAGTGAAGACGACGAACCATGTGATCCCGGTAAGTTTGATTTTTAGCTTAGGTCAAAGTAAATAGGGATTTTCCCAATCTACATGTCTTAAAATATTTTTCTTAACACTTCAGGTGGTGCTGTTATTCATTCAGGTACTTTGTAGTTAGCAACTGTACTTAAAAATAGAAATTTTATATTGTGTCCTATTCGCCGTTATTCGAAGCCTTGGTAAACAGATTGAGAATAGCGAAGCCTTTCCGTTTCCCGTTCAGCATCATTATTATAGGTCTATCTTACCAAATTACGTCACATCCGTATCCGATCTCACCCCACTATGTTCACCAGGCGGCCATTGCTGGTTTTCGCGCTCATTGGCGTCCTTTTTTCGCAACCGTTCACATCTAGTCAAACGCTGTTGGCGTTCGAAATTTAAAATTTTTGCCTAAGTAGGTCAAATGCTGTTAGCATTCGAATTTTAAAGTTTTCTAAAGTAGGTCAAACGCTGTTAGCGTTCGTAAAATTCTTAATTCGAATTTAGATTTTATATTACATATTTTTGTTGAAAAGTAACATCTTACGATTTATTTTCGGTTATTTAAAATGCGTGTGCGTAGAAATTCCAAAAAACCATACGTAAAATCAGTGTTAGTTGGGTCCGACTTTGTGTCGTCTCCGTTTTCGTCATGTTCGTGGAGTAGCAGAGAACGAGGGCGAGGGCATGGATCTACAGTAAATATGACGCGTGATTTGAATTGGATTGAGGTAATCTAACGCCTCGCCATAAGGTCAGTGAAATTTTTCCATTATTTAATAATGATATGATTCTACCCACGATATGTTGAAAAATAATTTCTGTTAATTCTTACATTCGTAAAATTGCCGTTCATGAGTGATATTCGCTTTTGGCCTATGCGATCTCCTAAAAACGTTATAATTTTGACAAATTTAATGCTTATGAAAATTTTTATGTTACGGAAAACAAGTTTCGTACGATTCCTATTCATTTTTGGTAAAGCTATATTGTGTTGAATGTGAGCTGAGTGCACAAATACTTGTGTTTCTAAAAATATAAGAAAGTGTATGCTGCTTGAATCCTAGCACTATCCGGCCATTGCCGTGGCATTTCGTTCGACTCATAGTTTTACTTGACCAGTGTTGAGATTAACCATTGTGCCCTATTTTATTGAGATATGTTGTTTAGCCGTAGTCGTTTGAACGAGTATATTTTTTTTTAAGTCACTGCTTTGAATCTGATTAGTGATACGTAACGAGGCACTTTGAACAAGAATAAGTAGTCAGTGGTTTTACAAAAGAATCTTGCCTGTAAATTGGTGTTTAATTAAAACATTTAAACAGTCAGATATTGACTTGATTGCGGAATATTACAATTGATGGCGTATTTGATGCAGCGGCAGTAAACGCTATCAATGCGCAAAATGGCCCAGGTTCAATTCCCAGTAAAATGAGCGTACTAATCTTTTCTTGTGTATAAATGAAAATGAATGCTTTTCATTTGTATGCTTTCCAAAACCATTAATTTGATTGTGATGAAACTTGAAGGACCTTATCTGCGTACACCACCGAAGGTTCCGGCCCAAAAAAAAAAAAAAAAAAAAAAAACCTGTTTTAACCTTTGATTGAATATATGTGTGATACTGATATATATGCTTGTCAGGTACAGCTTTATCAATAAAATTCATTGTGGGAACTGTTTTAAATAATTTGAAATCTATTTTTAATTGCAGGCAACTCAAAAGTTTATCATAGTAATTAGATATTCTCTATTATTATACCCCTCGGTTCCAGCTTGTTCCGCAACTGAACCGGGGAAGGTCTATCGGCTGCTCCTGGCACCGTTGACACAAGTTTATGAAAGTTGTATTTACATAATTTTGTAATTAAAACATGCACACACAACAATTTACTTCCTCTATGGTAGTAAGCCCCACATGTTAAGAGCTGTGTGAGTTATAACAATATTTTTAATTTGGATTTATTCGGTCGCTTTTGAGCACCGTTGATTGAACTCTGGCGGTCACTCCTGATGGATTCCGTTGATTAAGTATCTTACTATTTAACATAAATTCGGTCACCCTCTGATGGGCACCGTCATTATAGTTATGTAATATCAATAAATATATTTACATTCGATAAACATTTATTATGGTTTAACATAAATTCGGCCGGTCGCTCCTGAGCACCGTCGGTTGATGTTTTGATATAAAAATTATTTCCGTTGCTTTTGATGAGCACCGTCCAGGCACCGTACATATTTTAACTTATTTTATCTTATTATTTTATTTAATTATTCTGTGTAAATACTGTCCTTAATCCCTGAGGGGGAGGAACTTAAAAAGGGGATCATCCAAGATATTCCCGTACTTCTGGTGGGCACCATGTTTCTAACAACCACTAGTTGCTGCTTACAGAACAACCAGAAGATGACATTTTGAAATTTTCTTTGGTGAGTTATTTATTAATATTTTTTTTTTAACCGTGGACCTGGTAAAACAAGTTATTACGATTGAATATTTCAATCAATATATTTTCCAGTTATTTAAAATGTTTCTTTATTAAAAATATCGAACCGGGTGCTAGCTAAGTCCGGGTGTCGCAAAGGAGGTTCACCACCTCCGTGAAGATAGCCACCCCAATTCGAGTGCCCAGGTTTTGAGGGTGCAGGACGTTAGTTTAGCGTTAGTTTTGATTTGTTTTGGAAAAAAAATCGTTTGTTTCGATTTCCTTCATACTTTTTTTTTAAAAACAAAAGTGGGGTGGCTATCTTCACGCTAGCCACCCCATTCCACCAAATGGTTTTATTTAAATTTTATTCGATAGATATTTGTTAGTTTCGTTTGTTTTGATTAAAATTTTCGTTTGTTTAGACTCCGTATTCTCTAGAAAAAAATGCAAAGTGGGGTGGCTATCTTCACAGGAAGATAGCCACCCCATATGGCAAAACAAAATAAAAATTACGCATTATGATTGCTTTCCGTAAGTTTTGATTTGTTTTGATAAAATTTTGTTTGTTTTGACAAACCAAAAAAAGTTATGGGTTTTTTAAATTTTTTTTAGGGAAATCTTGCCTGCACGCAATAACAACCTTAACAACTCGTTATATGGATTAATTTATCTGAGGAATCATTGAAAAATGCTAAATCTATGTAAGCACATCAAAATGTACCGTTACTCATTGAAAAAATTAGGCTATAAATAGGTAGATACACATAGGCAAAATACTCAAATCGTAGAATTCCGTTAGTACGCGTAGAAACGCTATTATAATAATAGGCTAAAGAAGCGCCCGCAAATGACTAGGTTCAAATGAAAGATGCAAGTCTTAGCTACGGCTTAACATAAGTCGTTTCGTTTGTTTCGAAATAGACAACTGTGTAGACCAGGAGTAAACATACGGTTCGTTAAAATAACCCGCTCAATTCAAACCGCTATAAGTATTTGTTTGGAAGGAGCGCCCGCAAATAACTAGGCTCAAATGAAAGATGCAAGTCTTAGCTATCGCCTTACATAAGTCGTTTCGTTTGTTTCGAAATAGACAACTATGTAGACCAGGAGCAAACATACGGTTCGTTAAAATAACCTGCTCACTTCAAACCGCTAAAAGTATTTGTTTTGAAGGAGCGCCCGCAAATAACTAGGCTCAAATGAAAGATGCAAGTCTTAGCTATGACCCTACATAAAACTTTTCGTTTGTTTCAAAATAGACAACTGTGTAGACCAGGAGCAAACATACGGTTCGTTAAAATAACCTGCTCACTTCAAACCACTAAAAGTATTTGTTTTGAAGGAGCGCCCGCAAATGACTAGGCTCAAATGAAAGATGCAAGTCTTAGCTATGACCCTATATAAAACTTTTCGTTTGTTTCGAAATAGACAACTGTGTAGACCAGAAGTAAACAAACGGAACTTTATAATTACCTACTCAATTCAAACTGCTAAAAGTATTTGTTTGAAGGAGCGCCCGCAAATGACTAGGTTGAAATGAAAGATGCAAGTCTTAGCTATGGCCCTACATAAAACTTTTCGTTGGTTTCGAAATAGACAACTGTGTAGACCAGAAGCAAACATACGGAACTTTATTATTACCTACTCAATTCAAACCGCTAAAAGTATTTGTTTTGAAGGAGCGCCCGCAAATGACTAGATTCAAATGAAAGATGCAAGTCTTAGCTATGGCCCTACATAAAACTTTTTGTTTGTTTCGAAATAGACAACTGTGTAGACCAGGCGCAAACATACGGTTCGTTAAAATAACCTGCTCACTTCAAACCGCTAAAAGTATTTGTTTTGAAGGAGCGCCCGCAAATGACTAGGTTCAAATGAAAGATGCAAGTCTTAGCTATGACCCTACATAAATCTTTTTGTTTGTTTCGAAATAGACAACTGTGTGGACCAGGAGTAAACATTCGGTTCGTTATAATTACCTGCTCACTTCAAACCGCTAAAAGTATTTGTTTTGAAGGAGCGCCCGCAAATGAATAGGTTCAAATGAAAGATGCAAGTCTTAGCTATGACAACTGTGTAGACCAGGAGCAAACATACGGTTCGTTAAAATAACCTGTTCACTTCAAACCGCTAAAAGTATTTGTTTTGAAGGAGCGCCCGCAAATAACTAGGCTCAAATGAAAGATGCAAGTCTTAGCTATTACCCTACATAAAACTTTTCGTTTGTTTCGAAATAGACAACTGTGTAGACCAGAAGTAAACGAACGGAACTTTATAATTACCTACTCAATTCAAACTGCTAAAAGTATTTGTTTTGAAGGAGCGCCCGCAAATGACTAGGTTCAAATGAAAGATGCAAGTCTTAGCTATAGCCCTACATAAATCTTTTTGTTTGTTTCGAAATAGACAACTGTGTAGACCAGAAGCAAACATACGGAACTTTATTATTACCTACTCAGTTCAAACCGCTAAAAGTATTTGTTTTGAAGGAGCGCCCGCAAATGACTAGGTTCAAATGAAAGATGCAAGTCTTAGCTATGACCCTACATAAAACTTTTCGTTTGTTTCGAAATAGACAACTGTGTAGACCAGGCGCAAACATACGGTTCGTTAAAATAACCTGCTCACTTCAAACCGCTAAAAGTATTTGTTTTGAAGGAGCGCCCGCAAATGACTAGGTTCAAATGAAAGATGCAAGTCTTAGCTATGGCCCTACATAAAACTTTTCGTTTGTTTCGAAATAGACAACTGTGTAGACCAGGAGCAAACATACGGTTCGTTAAAATAACCTGCTCATTTCAAACCGCTAAAAGTATTTGTTTTGAAGGAGCGCCCGCAAATGACTAGGTTCAAATGAAAGATGCAAGTCTTAGCTATGGCCCTACATAAAACTTTTCGTTTGTTTCGAAATAGACAACTGTGTAGACCAGGAGCAAACATACGGTTCGTTAAAATAACCTGTTCACTTCAAACCGCTAAAAGTATTTGTTTTGAAGGAGCGCCCGCAAATAACTAGGCTCAAATGAAAGATGCAAGTCTTAGCTATGACCCTACATAAATCTTTTCGTTTGTTTCGAAATAGACAACTGTGTAGACCAGAAGTAAACAAACGGAACTTTATAATTACCTACTCAATTCAAACTGCTAAAAGTATTTGTTTTGAAGGAGCGCCCGCAAATGACTAGGTTCAAATGAAAGATGCAAGTCTTAGCTATGACCCTACATAAAACTTTTCGTTTGTTTCGAAATAGACAACTGTGTAGACCAGGAGCAAACATACGGTTCGTTAAAAAAACCTGCTCACTTCAAACCGCTAAAAGTATTTGTTTTGAAGGAGCGCCCGCAAATGACTAGGTTCAAATGAAAGATGCAAGTCTTAGCTATGACCATACATAAGTCTTGTCGTTTGTTTCGAAATAGACAACTGTGTAGACCAGGAGCAAACATACGGTTCGTTAAAATAACCTGTTCACTTCAAACCGCTAAAAGTATTTGTTTTGAAGGAGCGCCCGCAAATAACTAGGCTCAAATGAAAGATGCAAGTCTTAGCTATGACCCTACATAAAACTTTTCGTTTGTTTCGAAATAGACAACTGTGTAGACCAGAAGTAAACAAACGGAACTTTATAATTACCTACTCAATTCAAACTGCTAAAAGTATTTGTTTTGAAGGAGCGCCCGCAAATGACTAAGTTCAAATGAAAGATGCAAGTCTTAGCTATGACCCTACATAAAACTTTTCGTTTGTTTCGAAATAGACAACTGTGTAGACCAGGAGTAAACATTCGGTTCGTTATAATTACCTGCTCACTTCAACAGGCTAAAAGTATTTGTTTTGAAGGAGCGCCCGCAAATGAATAGGTTCAAATGTAAGATGCAAGTCTTAGCTATGGCCCTACATAAAACTTTTCGTTTGTTTCGAAATAGACAACTGTGTAGACCAGGAGCAAACATACGGTTCGTTAAAATAACCTGCTCACTTCAAACCGCTAAAAGTATTTGTTTTGAAGGAGCGCCCGCAAATGAATAGGTTCAAATGAAAGATGCAAGTTATAGCTATGACCATACATAAGTCTTGTCGTTTGTTTCGAAATAGACAACTGTGTAGACCAGGAGCAAACATACGGTTCGTTAAAATAACCTGCTCACTTCAAACCGCTAAAAGTATTTGTTTTGAAGGAGCGCCCGCAAATGACTAGGTTCAAATGAAAGATGCAAGTTATAGCTATGACCATACATAAATCTTGTCGTTTGTTTCGAAATAGACAACTGTGTAGACCAGGAGCAAACATACGGTTCGTTAAAATAACCTGCTCACTTCAAACCGCTAAAAGTATTTGTTTTGAAGGAGCGCCCGCAAATGACTAGGTTCAAATGAAAGATGCAAGTCTTAGCTATGGCCCTACATAAAACTTTTCGTTTGTTTCGAAATAGACAACTGTGTAGACCAGGAGCAAACATACGGTTCGTTAAAATAACCTGCTCACTTCAAACCACTAAAAGTATTTGTTTTGAAGGAGCGCCCGCAAATGACTAGGCTCAAATGAAAGATGCAAGTCTTAGCTATGACCCTACATAAAACTTTTCGTTTGTTTCGAAATAGACAACTGTGTAGACCAGGAGCAAACATACGGTTCGTTAAAATAACCTGTTCACTTCAAACCGCTAAAAGTATTTGTTTTGAAGGAGCGCCCGCAAATAACTAGGCTCAAATGAAAGATGCAAGTCTTAGCTATGACCCTACATAAAACTTTTTGTTTGTTTCGAAATAGACAACTGTGTAGACCAGGAGCAAACATACGGTTCGTTAAAATAACCTGCTCACTTCAAACCGCTAAAAGTATTTGTTTTGAAGGAGCGCCCGCAAATGAATAGGTTCAAATGAAAGATGCAAGTCTTAGCTATGGCCCTACATAAAACTTTTCGTTTGTTTCGAAATAGACAACTGTGTAGACTAGGAGCAAACATACGGTTCGTTAAAATAACCTGCTCACTTCAAACCGCTAAAAGTATTTGTTTTGAAGGAGCGCCCGCAAATGAATAGGTTCAAATGAAAGATGCAAGTCTTAGCTATGACCATACATAAGTCTTGTCGTTTGTTTCGAAATAGACAACTGTGTAGACCAGGAGCAAACATACGGTTCGTTAAAATAACCTGCTCACTTCAAACCGCTAAAAGTATTTGTTTTGAAGGAGCGCCCGCAAATAACTAGGCTCAAATGAAAGATGCAAGTCTTAGCTATGACCCTACATAAAACTTTTCGTTTGTTTCGAAATAGACAACTGTGTAGACCAGGAGCAAACATACGGTTCGTTAAAATAACCTGTTCACTTCAAACCGCTAAAAGTATTTGTTTTGAAGGAGCGCCCGCCAATAACTAGGCTCAAATGAAAGATGCAAGTCTTAGCTATGACCCTACATAAAACTTTTTGTTTGTTTCGAAATAGACAACTGTGTAGACCAGGAGCAAACATACGGTTCGTTAAAATAACCTGTTCACTTCAAACCGCTAAAAGTATTTGTTTTGAAGGAGCGCCCGCAAATAACTAGGCTCAAATGAAAGATGCAAGTCTTAGCTATGACCCTACATAAAACTTTTTGTTTGTTTCGAAATAGACAACTGTGTAGACCAGGAGCAAACATACGGTTCGTTAAAATAACCTGCTCACTTCAAACCGCTAAAAGTATTTGTTTTGAAGGAGCGCCCGCAAATGAATAGGTTCAAATGAAAGATGCAAGTCTTAGCTATGGCCCTACATAAAACTTTTCGTTTGTTTCGAAATAGACAACTGTGTAGACTAGGAGCAAACATACGGTTCGTTAAAATAACCTGCTCACTTCAAACCGCTAAAAGTATTTGTTTTGAAGGAGCGCCCGCAAATGAATAGGTTCAAATGAAAGATGCAAGTCTTAGCTATGACCATACATAAGTCTTGTCGTTTGTTTCGAAATAGACAACTGTGTAGACCAGGAGCAAACATACGGTTCGTTAAAATAACCTGCTCACTTCAAACCGCTAAAAGTATTTGTTTTGAAGGAGCGCCCGCAAATAACTAGGCTCAAATGAAAGATGCAAGTTTTAGCTATGACCCTACATAAAACTTTTCGTTTGTTTCGAAATAGACAACTGTGTAGACCAGAAGTAAACAAACGGAACTTTAAAATTACCTACTCAATTCAAACTGCTAAAAGTATTTGTTTTGAAGGAGCGCCCGCAAAAGACTAGGCTCAAATGAAAGATGCAAGTCTTAGATATGACCCTACATAAAACTTTTCGTTTGTTTCGAAATAGACAACTGTGTAGACCAGAAGTAAACATACGGAACTTTATTATTACCTACTCAATTCAAACCGCTAAAAGTATTTGTTTTGAAGGAGCGCTCGCAAATGACTAGGCTCAAATGAAAGATGCAAGTCTTAGCTATGGCCCTACATAAAACTTTTCGTTTGTTTCGAAATAGACAACTGTGTAGACCAGAAGTAAACAAACGGAACTTTATAATTACCTACTCAATTCAAACTGCTAAAAGTATTTGTTTTGAAGGAGCGCCCGCAAATGACTAGGTTCAAATGAAAGATGCAAGTCTTAGCTATGGCCCTACATAAAACTTTTCGTTTGTTTCGAAATAGACAACTGTGTAGACCAGAGGGCCTAGCCAAAGTAACATTGGCAAATCTTCGTTATCGCTTCGCTTTCGAAACATGTATGGGATTGACATAAGGTTTCGTTAACAATCGAATTTTAAAATGTCAAATCCATACATGTTTCGAAAGCGAAGCGATAACGAAAATTTGCATATGTTACTTTGGCTAGGGGGGCAGGAGCAAACATACGGTTCGTTAAAATAACCTGCTCACTTCAAACCGCTAAAAGTATTTGTTTTGAAGGAGCGCCCGCAAATGAATAGGTTCAAATGAAAGATGCAAGTTATAGCTATGACCATACATAAGTCTTGTCGTTTGTTTCGAAATAGACAACTGTGTAGACCAGAAGCAAACATACGGAACTTTATTATTACCTACTCAATTCAAACCGCTAAAAGTATTTGTTTTGAAGGAGCGCCCGCAAATGACTAGGCTCAAATGAAAGATGCAAGTCTTAGCTATGACCCTACATAAAACTTTTCGTTTGTTTCGAAATAGACAACTGTGTAGACCAGAAGTAAACAAACGGAACTTTATAATTACCTACTCAATTCAAACTGCTAAAAGTATTTGTTTTGAAGGAGCGCCCGCAAATGACTAGGTTCAAATGAAAGATGCAAGTCTTAGCTATGGCCCTACATAAAACTTTTCGTTTGTTTCGAAATAGACAACTGTGTAGACCAGGAGCAAACATACGGTTCGTTAAAATAACCTGCTCACTTCAAACCGCTAAAAGTATTTGTTTTGAAGGAGCGCCCGCAAATGACTAGGTTCAAATGAAAGATGCAAGTCTTAGCTATGGCCCTACATAAAACTTTTCGTTTGTTTCGAAATAGACAGCTGTGTAGACCAGGAGCAAACATACGGTTCGTTAAAATAACCTGTTCACTTCAAACCGCTAAAAGTATTTGTTTTGAAGGAGCGCCCGCAAATGACTAGGTTCAAATGAAAGATGCAAGTCTTAGCTATGGCCCTACATAAAACTTTTCATTTGTTTCGAAATAGACAACTGTGTAGACCAGAAGCAATCATACGGAACTTTATTATTACCTACTCAATTCAAACCGCTAAAAGTATTTGTTTTGAAGGAGCGCCCGCAAATGACTAGGTTCAAATGAAAGATGCAAGTCTTAGCTATGGCCCTACATAAAACTTTTCGTTTGTTTCGAAATAGACAACTGTGTAGACCAGGCGCAAACATACGGTTCGTTAAAATAACCTGCTCACTTCAAACCGCTAAAAGCATTTGTTTTGAAGGAGCGCCCGCAAATGACTAGGTTCAAATGAAAGATGCAAGTCTTAGCTATGGCCCTACATAAAACTTTTGTTTTGTTTGTTTTTGTCATAGCTAAGACTTGCATCTTTCATTTGAACCTATTCATTTGCGGGCGCTCCTTCAAAACAAATACTTTTAGCGGTTTGAAGTGAGCAGGTTATTTTAACGAACCGTATGTTTGCTCCTGGTCTACACAGTTGTCTATTTCGAAACAAACGAAAAGTTTTATGTAGGGCCATAGCTAAGACTTGCATCTTTCATTTGAACCTAGTCATTTGCGGGCGCTCCTTCAAAACAAATACTTTTAGCGGTTTGAATTGAGTAGGTAATTATAAAGTTCCGTATGTTTGCTTCTGGTCTACACAGTTGTCTATTTCGAAACAAACGAAAAGTTTTATGTAGGGCCATAGCTAAGACTTGCATCTTTCATTTGAACCTAGTCATTTGCGGGCGCTCCTTCAAAACAAATAGTTTAAGCGATTTGAAGTGAGCAGGTAATTATAACGAATCGAATGTTTACTCCTGGTCTAAACAGTTGTCTATTTCGAAACAAACGAAAAGTTTTATGTAGAGTCATAGCTAAGACTTGCATCTTTCATTTGAGCCTAGTTATTTGCGGGCGCCCCTTCAAAACAAATACTTTTAGCGGTTTGAAGTGAGCAGGTTATTTTAACGAACCGAATGTTTACTCCTGGTCTAAACAGTTGTCTATTTCGAAACAAACGAAAAGTTTTATGTATGGTCATAGCTAAGACTTGCATCTTTCATTTGAACCTATTCATTTGCGGGCGCTCTTTCAAAACAAATACTTTTAGCGGTTTGAAGTGAGCAGGTTATTTTAACGAACCGTATGTTTGCTCCTGGTCTACATAGTTGTCTATTTCGAAACAAACGAAAAGTTTTATGTATGGTCATAGCTAAGACTTGCATCTTTCATTTGAACCTATTTATTTGCGGGCGCTCTTTCAAAACAAATACTTTTAGCGGTTTGAAGTGAGCAGGTTATTTTAACGAACCGTATGTTTGCTCCTGGTCTACACAGTTGTCTATTTCGAAACAAACGACAAGACTTATGTATGGTCATAGCTAAGACTTGCATCTTTCATTTGAACCTATTCATTTGCGGGCGCTCCTTCAAAACAAATACTTTTAGCGGTTTGAAGTGAGCAGGTTATTTTAACGAACCGTATGTTTGCTCCTGGTCTACACAGTTGTCTATTTCGAAACAAACGACAAGACTTATGTATGGTCATAGCTAAGACTTGCATCTTTCATTTGAATCTATTCATTTGCGGGCGCTCCTTCAAAACAAATACTTTTAGCGGTTTGAAGTGAGCAGGTTATTTTAACGAACCGTATGTTTGCTCCTGGTCTACACAGTTGGCTATTTCGAAACAAACGAAAAGTTTTATGTAGGGCCATAGCTAAGACTTGCATCTTTCATTTGAATCTAGTTATTTGCGGGCGCCCCTTCAAAACAAATACTTTTAGCGGTTTGAAGTGAGCAGGTTATTTTAACGAACCGTATGTTTGCTCCTGGTCTACACAGTTGTCTATTTCGAAACAAACGAAAAGTTTTATGTAGAGTCATAGCTAAGACTTGCATCTTTCATTTGAGCCTAGTTATTTGCGGGCGCCCCTTCAAAACAAATACTTTTAGCGGTTTGAAGTGAGCAGGTTATTTTAACGAACCGAATGTTTCATCATATCAGCCACACGACACCCACTGCTGGGTATAGGCCTCCCCTAAGGATCTCCACGACGATCGGTCCTGCGCTGCCTGCATCCACTGGCTTTCCGCGACCTTCACCAGATCGTCGGTCCACCTTGTCGGGGGCCTACCCACGGAGCGTCGTCCGGTGCGCGGTCGCCATTCCAGAACCTTTCTGCCCCAACGGCCATCGGTTCTTCTCGCTATGTGTCCCGCCCATTGCCACTTCAGCTGAGCAATCCTTCGAGCGATGTCGGTTACTTTAGTTCTCCTGCGGATCTCCTCGTTTCTGATTTGATCACGTAGGGAAACGCCGAGCATGGCTCTCTCCATTGATGATGATGATGATAGCTAAGACTTGCATCTTTCATTTGAACCTATTCATTTGCGGGCGCTCTTTCAAAACAAATACTTTTAGCGGTTTGAAGTGAGCAGGTTATTTTAACGAACCGTATGTTTGCTCCTGGTCTACATAGTTGTCTATTTCGAAACAAACGAAAAGTTTTATGTATGGTCATAGCTAAGACTTGCATCTTTCATTTGAACCTATTTATTTGCGGGCGCTCTTTCAAAACAAATACTTTTAGCGGTTTGAAGTGAGCAGGTTATTTTAACGAACCGTATGTTTGCTCCTGGTCTACACAGTTGTCTATTTCGAAACAAACGACAAGACTTATGTATGGTCATAGCTAAGACTTGCATCTTTCATTTGAACCTATTCATTTGCGGGCGCTCCTTCAAAACAAATACTTTTAGCGGTTTGAAGTGAGCAGGTTATTTTAACGAACCGTATGTTT
This sequence comes from Agriphila tristella, assembly GCA_928269145.1. Classification (NCBI taxonomy): domain Eukaryota; kingdom Metazoa; phylum Arthropoda; class Insecta; order Lepidoptera; family Crambidae; genus Agriphila; species Agriphila tristella. The sequence continues at coordinate 17,632,254 of OV743439.1, read as the reverse complement.
GCTCCTGGTCTACACAGTTGTCTATTTCGAAACAAACGACAAGACTTATGTATGGTCATAGCTAAGACTTGCATCTTTCATTTGAATCTATTCATTTGCGGGCGCTCCTTCAAAACAAATACTTTTAGCGGTTTGAAGTGAGCAGGTTATTTTAACGAACCGTATGTTTGCTCCTGGTCTACACAGTTGGCTATTTCGAAACAAACGAAAAGTTTTATGTAGGGCCATAGCTAAGACTTGCATCTTTCATTTGAATCTAGTCATTTGCGGGCGCTCCTTCAAAACAAATACTTTTAGCGGTTTGAATTGAGTAGGTAATAATAAAGTTCCGTATGTTTGCTTCTGGTCTACACAGTTGTCTATTTCAAAACCAACAAAAAGTTTTATGTAGGGCCATAGCTAAGACTTGCATCTTTCATTTCAACCTAGTCATTTGCGGGCGCTCTTTCAAAACAAATACTTTTAGCAGTTTGAATTGAGTAGGTAATTATAAAGTTCCGTTTGTTTACTTCTGGTCTACACAGTTGTCTATTTCGAAACAAACGAAAAGTTTTATGTAGGGTCATAGCTAAGACTTGCATCTTTCATTTGAGCCTAGTCATTTGCGGGCGCTCCTTCAAAACAAATACTTTTAGTGGTTTGAAGTGAGCAGGTTATTTTAACGAACCGTATGTTTGCTCCTGGTCTACACAGTTGTCTATTTTGAAACAAACGAAAAATTTTATGTAGGGTCATAGCTAAGACTTGCATCTTTCATTTGAGCCTAGTTATTTGCGGGCGCTCCTTCAAAACAAATACTTTTAGCGGTTTGAAGTGAGCAGGTTATTTTAACGAACCGTATGTTTGCTCCTGGTCTACACAGTTGTCTATTTCGAAACAAACGAAAAGTTTTATGTAGGGCCATAGCTAAGACTTGCATCTTACATTTGAACTTATTCATTTGCGGGCGCTCCTTCAAAACAAATACTTTTAGCCTGTTGAAGTGAGCAGGTAATTATAACGAACCGAATGTTTACTCCTGGTCTACACAGTTGTCTATTTCGAAACAAACGAAAAGTTTTATGTAGGGTCATAGCTAAGACTTGCATCTTTCATTTGAACTTAGTCATTTGCGGGCGCTCCTTCAAAACAAATACTTTTAGCAGTTTGAATTGAGTAGGTAATTATAAAGTTCCGTTTGTTTACTTCTGGTCTACACAGTTGTCTATTTCGAAACAAACGAAAAGTTTTATGTAGGGTCATAGCTAAGACTTGCATCTTTCATTTGAGCCTAGTTATTTGCGGGCGCTCCTTCAAAACAAATACTTTTAGCGGTTTGAAGTGAACAGGTTATTTTAACGAACCGTATGTTTGCTCCTGGTCTACACAGTTGTCTATTTCGAAACAAACGACAAGACTTATGTATAGTCATAGCTAAGACTTGCATCTTTCATTTGAACCTAGTCATTTGCGGGCGCTCCTTCAAAACAAATACTTTTAGCGGTTTGAAATGAGCAGGTTATTTTAACGAACCGTATGTTTGCTCCTGGTCTACACAGTTGTCTATTTCGAAACAAACGAAAAGTTTTATGTAGGGTCATAGCTAAGACTTGCATCTTTCATTTGAACCTAGTCATTTGCGGGCGCTCCTTCAAAACAAATACTTTTAGCGGTTTGAAGTGAGCAGGTTATTTTAACGAACCGTATGTTTGCTCCTGGTCTACACAGTTGTCTATTTCGAAACAAACGACAAGACTTATGTATGGTCATAGCTATAACTTGCATCTTTCATTTGAACCTATTCATTTGCGGGCGCTCCTTCAAAACAAATACTTTTAGCGGTTTGAAGTGAGCAGGTTATTTTAACGAACCGTATGTTTGCTCCTGGTCTACACAGTTGTCTATTTCGAAACAAACGAAAAGTTTTATGTAGGGCCATAGCTAAGACTTGCATCTTACATTTGAACTTATTCATTTGCGGGCGCTCCTTCAAAACAAATACTTTTAGCCTGTTGAAGTGAGCAGGTAATTATAACGAACCGAATGTTTACTCCTGGTCTACACAGTTGTCTATTTCGAAACAAACGAAAAGTTTTATGTAGGGTCATAGCTAAGACTTGCATCTTTCATTTGAACTTAGTCATTTGCGGGCGCTCCTTCAAAACAAATACTTTTAGCAGTTTGAATTGAGTAGGTAATTATAAAGTTCCGTTTGTTTACTTCTGGTCTACACAGTTGTCTATTTCGAAACAAACGAAAAGTTTTATGTAGGGTCATAGCTAAGACTTGCATCTTTCATTTGAGCCTAGTTATTTGCGGGCGCTCCTTCAAAACAAATACTTTTAGCGGTTTGAAGTGAACAGGTTATTTTAACGAACCGTATGTTTGCTCCTGGTCTACACAGTTGTCTATTTCGAAACAAACGACAAGACTTATGTATAGTCATAGCTAAGACTTGCATCTTTCATTTGAACCTAGTCATTTGCGGGCGCTCCTTCAAAACAAATACTTTTAGCGGTTTGAAATGAGCAGGTTATTTTAACGAACCGTATGTTTGCTCCTGGTCTACACAGTTGTCTATTTCGAAACAAACGACAAGACTTATGTATGGTCATAGCTATAACTTGCATCTTTCATTTGAACCTATTCATTTGCGGGCGCTCCTTCAAAACAAATACTTTTAGCGGTTTGAAGTGAGCAGGTTATTTTAACGAACCGTATGTTTGCTCCTGGTCTACACAGTTGTCTATTTCGAAACAAACGAAAAGTTTTATGTAGGGTCATAGCTAAGACTTGCATCTTTCATTTGAACCTAGTCATTTGCGGGCGCTCCTTCAAAACAAATACTTTTAGCAGTTTGAATTGAGTAGGTAATTATAAAGTTCCGTTTGTTTACTTCTGGTCTACACAGTTGTCTATTTCGAAACAAACGAAAAGTTTTATGTAGGGTCATAGCTAAGACTTGCATCTTTCATTTGAGCCTAGTTATTTGCGGGCGATCCTTCAAAACAAATACTTTTAGCGGTTTGAAGTGAACAGGTTATTTTAACGAACCGTATGTTTGCTCCTGGTCTACACAGTTGTCTATTTCGAAACAAACGACAAGACTTATGTATGGTCATAGCTATAACTTGCATCTTTCATTTGAACCTATTCATTTGCGGGCGCTCCTTCAAAACAAATACTTTTAGCGGTTTGAAGTGAGCAGGTTATTTTAACGAACCGTATGTTTGCTCCTGGTCTACACAGTTGTCTATTTCGAAACAAACGAAAAGTTTTATGTAGGGCTATAGCTAAGACTTGCATCTTTCATTTGAACCTAGTCATTTGCGAGCGCTCCTTCAAAACAAATACTTTTAGCAGTTTGAATTGAGTAGGTAATTATAAAGTTCCGTTCGTTTACTTCTGGTCTACACAGTTGTCTATTTCGAAACAAACGAAAAGTTTTATGTAGGGTAATAGCTAAGACTTGCATCTTTCATTTGAGCCTAGTTATTTGCGGGCGCTCCTTCAAAACAAATACTTTTAGCGGTTTGAAGTGAACAGGTTATTTTAACGAACCGTATGTTTGCTCCTGGTCTACACAGTTGTCTATTTCGAAACAAACGAAAAGTTTTATGTAGGGCCATAGCTAAGACTTGCATCTTTCATTTGAACCTATTCATTTGCGGGCGCTCCTTCAAAACAAATACTTTTAGCGGTTTGAAGTGAGCAGGTTATTTTAACGAACCGTATGTTTGCTCTTGTCTATTTCGAAACAAACGACAAGACTTATGTACGGTCATAGCTAAGACTTGCACCTTTCATTTGAACCTATTCATTTGCGGGCGCTCCTTCAAAACAAATACTTTTAGCGGTTTGAAGTGAGCAGGTAATTATTACGAACCGAATGTTTACTCCTGGTCCACACAGTTGTCTATTTCGAAACAAACGAAAAGATTTATGTAGGGTCATAGCTAAGACTTGCATCTTTCATTTGAACCTAGTCATTTGCGGGCGCTCCTTCAAAACAAATACTTTTAGCGGTTTGAAGTGAGCAGGTTATTTTAACGAACCGTATGTTTGCGCCTGGTCTACACAGTTGTCTATTTCGAAACAAACAAAAAGTTTTATGTAGGGCCATAGCTAAGACTTGCATCTTTCATTTGAATCTAGTCATTTGCGGGCGCTCCTTCAAAACAAATACTTTTAGCGGTTTGAATTGAGTAGGTAATAATAAAGTTCCGTATGTTTGCTTCTGGTCTACACAGTTGTCTATTTCGAAACCAACGAAAAGTTTTATGTAGGGCCATAGCTAAGACTTGCATCTTTCATTTGAACCTAGTCATTTGCGGGCGCTCCTTCAAACAAATACTTTTAGCAGTTTGAATTGAGTAGGTAATTATAAAGTTCCGTTTGTTTACTTCTGGTCTACACAGTTGTCTATTTCGAAACAAACGAAAAGTTTTATATAGGGTCATAGCTAAGACTTGCATCTTTCATTTGAGCCTAGTCATTTGCGGGCGCTCCTTCAAAACAAATACTTTTAGTGGTTTGAAGTGAGCAGGTTATTTTTACGAACCGTATGTTTGCTCCTGGTCTACACAGTTGTCTATTTTGAAACAAACGAAAAGTTTTATGTAAAGTCATAGCTAAGACTTGCATCTTTCATTTGAGCCTAGTTATTTGCGGGCGCTCCTTCAAAACAAATACTTTTAGCGGTTTGAAGTGAGCAGGTTATTTTAACGAACCGTATGTTTGCTCCTGGTCTACATAGTTGTCTATTTCGAAACAAACGAAACGACTTATGTAAGGCGATAGCTAAGACTTGCATCTTTCATTTGAGCCTAGTTATTTGCGGGCGCTCCTTCCAAACAAATACTTATAGCGGTTTGAATTGAGTAGGTAATTATAAAGTTCCGTATGTTTGCTCCTGGTCTACACAGTTGTCTATTTCGAAACAAACGAAAAGACTTATGTAAGGCCATAGCTAAGACTTGCATCTTTCATTTGAACCTAGTCGTTTGCGGGCGCTCCTTCAAAACAAATAATTTTAGCGGTTTGAAATGAGCGGGTTATTTTAACGAACCGTATGTTTACTCCTGGTCTACACAGTTGTCTATTTCGAAACAAACGAAACGACTTATGTTAGGCCGTAGCTAAGACTTGCATCTTTCATTTGAACCTAGTCATTTGCGGGCGCTTCTTTAGCCTATTATTATAATAGCGTTTCTACGCGTACTAACGGAATTCTACGATTTGAGTATTTTGCCTATGTGTATCTACCTATTTATAGCCTAATTTTTTCAATGAGTAACGGTACATTTTGATGTGCTTACATAGATTTAGCATTTTTCAATGATTCCTCACATTAATTAATCCATATAACGAGTTGTTAAGGTTGTTATTGCGTGCAGGCAAGATTTCCCTAAAAAAAATTTAAAAAACCCATAACTTTTTTTGGTTTGTCAAAACAAACAAAATTTTATCAAAACAAATCAAAACTAACGGAAAGCAATCATAATGCGTAATTTTTATTTTGTTTTGCCATATGGGGTGGCTATCTTCCTGTGAAGATAGCCACCCCACTTTGCATTTTTTTCTAGAGAATACGGAGTCTAAACAAACGAAAATTTTAATCAAAACAAACGAAACTAACAAATATCTATCGAATAAAATTTAAATAAAACCATTTGGTGGAATGGGGTGGCTAGCGTGAAGATAGCCACCCCACTTTTGTTTTTAAAAAAAAAGTATGAAGGAAATCGAAACAAACTATTTTTTTTCCAAAACAAATCAAAACTAACGCTAAACTAACGTCCTGCACCCTCAAAACCTGGGCACTCGAATTGGGGTGGCTATCTTCACGGGGGTAGGTTCACCAACAGTTGCGTTCTGGTGCTTCACTGGTCGCTGCCGTGGCACACTCGATGCGCTCGCTCGGCTCGCGCTTTATTTTGCCGTTTTGTGACCAAAAGGTCACAGTTTTAATCTAACCTAACTGGTGATGTCCCTTTTGGATACACTGTAACCAAAATAAGTGTAGCAGATATTATGTTTTGTTTGAAAATTTTAAATTCATTTGTATGCTTTGAAGACTAATATTGTCTCATGAGTCCGAGGACAGATCAGATATCCTAGCTAGTTTTAAAGCTGTGGGTTTAGTTAAGTGGTCACTGCAAGGGTTGTGCTTGTTTTACATTTTAAATTTTATGAAGATAGTCTGATGATGTTGGTTTTATTACAAAGTGCATTGATATCCGATTTGCCGGGGGCGTGTAATGTGTATGTACATAAATACATAAAGTGCTAGTTTTTATTGTACTTTGACCACGTTGTGGTGTACATTAATAGATAGGAATTTTAAAAATCACTTTATCTTGTAAATGTTTTGTTGTGATATAAACCCTATTTAATTCTTGGGGAATCTCGATTTTACTCAGACCTTGATTGAATCATTCTATATTTTGATTATAATCTTAGCACGGTGTAGATATCAAGTTAACATTTTGTTATATACTTACTTAAATACTTGTTGAATATTTCAGTAGAATATGAAAGCACTTCTATTTAGCTACCATACATGTACCATAGGTATTCTGGAAATCATTTTAAAATAATACCCCTAATTGCTTTGACATAAGTCAGTTGTTGAAAACACTGTCGATCTGATGTTATATTGGTTGGTGTCTGCGATTAAGTTACTTAAATATGCTTTCCTAATCAAAGCTTAACTACCATGGGGCAGCACTGGCACCCGGCTCTTGTTTATTTATCCGGGTGCTAATACTTGATTTGTTAGATAACAGAGGTAATCTTCTTGGTGGATGATTCCAAAGTATTTATGTGATTTTAATTGAATAATTAAATGCAAGTATATTAATTGTAATTATTATTACTATCATTGTTGATATGCAACATTTTTGCTATGTTGTTAGAAATTCAAGTTCAAAACGAATGTTATATAAGTATTAAGTTTATGCTGCGTGCAGTTTTTCCGATGGCCATAGAAACCATGACATTTAGAAACTTAATTGATTTAATATTCTTTTAAATATTTATTTTATAGATTGATAAAAATAAAATATTTTATTTACTTACCTTTACCTACAAAAGACGAAACTTTGGCTTTACCTACAAAAGAAGAAAGTAAAGACATGTTGAAATAATTAAAGTCATATTTCTTTCTTTGATATGCAGTACTGTCATATTTGTTCTTTTAATACATCTTTTGATTTTATCTATTACATTTATTATTTTGTCTATACCTAGTATTTTGATTCCCAATGTTAAGATGTCATTTAATTTTGCGATGATAATTAAAAATGTTACAGTTAAGTGTAGTGAGTACTTAGCTGTACCTACAGTACCTGCTTAAGTATGTACCTACTTAACTATTTATTTTTTGTTTTGTTTTTGGCTAACACAGCTGCTGTGTGCTGACTACTGCTGACCAATCGAAAACTAAATGTTTTATTAAGTGTAAAAATTCAAAGGGACTTGTTAATGTTAATTAATATTCGATAGCAATTTATATAACACTTACGTGTAATACTAGTGCTTGTTCCACCTACACATAAAATTTATGTTAGACGTGACACAACAAGATGTCGCAGACAGTGGCGCACACATGTCTGTGTGCTCTCTAGCTAGCTAGTCGGCCTAAGTTAATCAACACCAAAGGTTAAATCTAAAAAAGTTACCTTTGGCTTAAGTCAGTCGTATAACGTTTATTTTTGGGTAGGTATTTATTGAGTTCAGTTCGCAGTTTACGTTAAAGTAATTTAATCAAGTATCTGATATAGAAGTAATAACTTTGTGATCGCGTTCACAAAGGTTTATTTTATTATGATATCTAAATCCAGTTAGGGATTTTATAAAGATCTTTTTAGTAAGGTTTGTATCTTTAAGTGAAATAATTGTGCAGCAAGAATCTGAGAAGAAAACGTTGTCTTGTCCAAGATAATTTTGAAGTAGGCGATCGACGCGACTTAAGCAGAGATGCACTGTCAGCCAGCAGTCATATTAAACGATAACATGACTAAAATATTATGAGTTAGATAATGTATGTTAAATAATTACTTAAGTAAATTTTATGAGAATTTATTTAAAGCTGATTTGTCAATGGACTTTGTTTCAGTTTTAATTGTTATGTTTTTGTATTTTTTTTTTCCTTCCCTTTACTAATTTTAAAGAAAGATTTCTTTTGATCTAAATTAAAATAATTTTTAAGAGTAATAAACTATTTATGATTTAAAGTGTCACATTGGCGTCCTGTCCCTGTTCACCAGGCGATAACAAACAATGTCTCAATCTGTTTACCAAGGCTTCGAATAACGGCGAATAGGACACAATAGGAGCGTTTTACCTACCATTAAAACGCATATTGTGTCTGAAGCCTTATTCGAAGCCTACCTTCAAGGGCTGCCTGGTATGCATTCAATGCTAATTAGTTGTAAAGTATTTTTCAGATTTTGAGACTGCAATGAGCGCGAAAACCAGCAATGGCCGCCTGGTGAACATAGTGGGGTGAGATCGGATACGGATGTGACGTAATTTGGTAAGATAGACCTATAATAATGATGCTGAACGGGAAACGGAAAGGCTTCGCTATTCTCAATCTGTTTACCAAGGCTTCGAATAAGGCTTCAGACACAATATGCGTTTTAATGGTAGGTAAAACGCTCCTATTTTATTATACGGTAGTTTAATTAGAAAACTTAACCGATGTCAGTATTTATCAGTCTCCAAAGAAAGAAAGAGTTGTAGCAATAGTTATGTACTTACTTTATTCTAGCAACAGTAATATACTTATAATTAGATATCTGGATCTGCCGGTCATTCCAGGTCCGCCTTTGAGTAATATGATTTGGGCTCTCTTTTTAATCTATATTTTGCAAGAAGTTTTATTATTTATAATAATGAATTCGTTGTTATTTTGTTATAATAAATATAGTCAATACATAGTAGCCCTCCCCCACTGTCACAACCCTAATCATGTCATTTAAGTGCTGACCTGGAGGCTAATTGTCTAAATTCAAAATCTATCGCAATCGCTTTCATTTGACAGATGGATGTAAAACATTGTTGCATTTCTTTAGTAAGTGTTTATTAATGCCAAATAGAAGCATCAATGTGTTTCACCTTGAAAGCGATTGTGATAGATTTTGAAATTAGACAATAAAAAGGCTGGAATGACCAGCAGGGGCCGTACCGGCTAACGAATCGATTATCGAAAAGTCTGCTGGGTTTCAAATTAAAACAGTTAAATCGAGCCCCAATTGGGCTAAAATGGCAAACCCCAATTCACGATGTCACACGAACATCAATATCTTCTAAACTACGTCAACAGAAAGTACAAGACGAAATTCCTTAGTTTGATTTTTTCTGTTTTAAATTGAAACTCGATAGACTTTTCGATAATCGATTCGTTAGCCGGTACGGCCCCAGATTTTGATGTCTGCTTATTATAGAGAGCATCTTTATTAACTGAATGTAGAGCGTGGCGTCGCTGGGGCGGAAGGCACGGAAGGCGCGATGGCGACGTGTTGTGTGCGAGTTCTACGGCGATTGCGCGCCGCCGCGCCCGAGCTGCCCGCCGAGCCGTTCCTGTCCACCAAGCTGACCAACAAGCTGCACCAGCAGCTGCAGGAGCCACTCACGCTGGCCGCCGCCGCCACGCCGCACTGGTAACTACCGCGTGTCGTGTGACACTGTGCCGAGCCGTTCCTGTCCACCGAGCTGACCAACAAGCTGCACCAGCAGCTGCAGGAGCCGCTCACGCTGGCCGCCGCCGCCACGCCGCACTGGTAACTACCGCGTGTCGTGTGACACTGTGCCGAGCCGTTCCTGTCCACCGAGCTGACCAACAAGCTGCACCAGCAGCTGCAGGAGCCGCTCACGCTGGCCGCCGCCGCCACGCCGCACTGGTAACTACCGCGTGTCGTGTGACACTGTGCCGAGCCGTTCCTGTCCACCGAGCTGACCAACTGAAGAATCTGACTTTACATACTCAATACGTTTTATGAGATACTGTGGTCCAAATTATCATTTTTAAATAATTAGGCGTTCAGCCCCTCTAAACAAAGTCACATTATTTTGCAAATCTTAAATGTCGTTTCGCTTTCGAAAGATTTAAAAATCGATGATTGGCGATCAACGTATCAGGCAAAAAAATATTCTTTGTATTGAAAAGTATGACCACAGAATAAGTAATAGTACAAAGTACAGAAGCAGCTCGCCGCATAGTAATTTAAATAAATAGCGACTTTTGCTCCGACACAATAAAGTGCAATTCAGGTCGCGCAATGGCCTGCAGTACAGTTTATATTCACCTAGTAGTTGCTTCTCTTTCTATCGCGTGCTCTTACCTTTTCTAACGACGCAACGTTAAGATTGTCTTCTTTTAAATGAACTGCGTAGCGTATATCATAATGTGAAAAACGACATTTTTTTATTGGTTTTTTTGTTTTTGACATCCGTATACGGCACAGTAATGTCGATTCGACATTGTTACTATTATAAAGGGGCAATACCTACGCAGGCAGTAAGATGCCGCGATTGTACGGCGGCGGGCGTATGGCGGCCCTTTGCTCACTTGTTCGTTCGCACGAACGGCTAGCGGTAGGTGCTTATCGCGCGACCTTGAGCGAGTGAAGGAGGCCTGGTATGACACTATTCCCACTAGACCGTTCTGTTACCAGCCATGCACTTGCTATACTTTTCAATAGGAATTTTTAAAAAGAACGAATAAAAAGAATGAATTTTTAAATAAGAATTTTTTTGCCTGACGTTCCTAGCACGGTCATGGTATGGTACGGTGTAGTGGGCAGAGACCTTTAAGCTCAGTGCACAATTTTCTTGCCCATCGATAGAATAATTACAATTACTGACCTAATGAGAAACATCATTTTAAATACCTCATATTTTCTTGGTCAGGTGCCAGCAACTGAACGACTGGTGTCCGTTCTTGTTCCCGCTGGAGACGCGGCAGATGTTCTTCGCCTGCACCGCCTTCGGCACCTCTCGCACTATAGTTTGGCTGCAAGCGCAGAGAGATCGTGCCCTTGACAGACAAAGGTAAAGCATACTTTTAAACTTCAGTCTTAAATTATTTTAGCGTCAGCTCTGACTTTATGCCTAGAGCACACACTGTATTATTTCCATCTGACTCACATACAACACTCGATTATAATTTAGTATAGTTTTATAAATAGATAAATATTTATGTCAGCTCTAAACAGTACAGTACGAGGCATATATCTTGAAATCGGATGGGGATTGCGCGGAACGCGTATTTTGGGCATGCGTAGCGGTGAGGGGCGCGGGCGGCGGGAGAGGGGCGCGCGCTATTGGTCGCCCACAAGAGCACATGCGCGAACTTATCCCCACTCCGTCGAAAAAATTTCAAAATACATGCCTCGCACTGTATATAAGGTATTTTTTAAATAGTGCACATAATTTTAAGGGGTCAATGTACTCGTGCATACAAACAATTTTTACTATGGTATCAATCAACATTGAAATCGCGAAAAAAAATCAGCTGTTCCATACATTTTGATCTATTCGATTTTAAATTTTCTATGGAACAGCTGATTTTTTTTTCGCGATTTCAATGTTGGTACCATATGTAGTAAAAGTTGTTTGTATGCATGAGTACATTGACCCCTTAAAATTATGTGCACTATTTAAGAAGGACCTTATATATTGTAATTTTAGTTTTAACGCATTAAAAATGCTATTTTAATATGACGATAATTAATTTACTAGAAAAACATAGCTATTGTATTGTTACATTCGTTCTATAATTTATCTCCCAAGCTGGAAGCAAAATAATTTTTAAAATTTTCACATGACAGATAAAATAAACCTTTTTTGTATAGGTTTATGAATGAAAGTTCTATTTCAGAGCTGGCAACACTGTGTCACCTCGTCGTGCGGAGATAGAAGCAACAGAGTTCCGCATGGGTCGTCTGAGGCATGAGCGCGTGCGGATACCGCGGCAACCCGACTTGTTGCGTTCGGCTATGCAGGTTGGTAAAAAATATTGTCATAATACTAATTAATATAGAGTCGGCTAAAATATAAAGGAAGAATATGTTCAAGAATTTCTAGTTATTCGTTTTTATCCGTGACCACACCCTGGACACACTATACAAACGCCGCGTTTCAACTACCTATTACACAGACGCTACACAGATGACGTTTTTGTACACGCGCTACTGTGTGCGTGAAGTCTAGGGCTAACGACTACCGTGGGCAGTCTTTATTAGTTAGGTAGGTGCATACTTATCCAGAAACTTTGCTAATAATGATGGATGACTCACGCACTGTATTCCAAAGCCACTTTTTTCGTAATTGGGTTTTATAAAGTCACAATAGGTACCTACTCATTTGTACAAATACTGACAGGTGACATTCCACTAACAAATTTACTCAAAAAAATCATTGTTTATTCACATTTATCATCACACACAAGTATAGTAGGTACCCATCTTCAAATTATCGGCAGAATTCATATTTGTGTCGTGCGTGTAATAGCTTTAACTCGGCAACGCGTCAGGCAGACTTGGATCTTTTTGCGACAAGTGAAGCTTCGATCAAGCGTATTATGAGTCTCAGTTTTTTCAATGCGACTTAATTGTATAATACTTGTAAGATAATTAATTACTAAGATAGTGCTCGTTAAGTGTATTTTGTCTTATATTTGTGATGACCTATAATTGGCTTTCTGTTACTATTTAAGTTATGTATTATGTTATAGTAGCTGTTGGTCGTCCAAAAGTAAATAAATTAAAATTAAATTAAATAATAAAACATTATTTTGATAACAATAATCAAAAATCACATCAAGCGCCGGCGCGCCCGGCTCGTCGCCGATGGCCGAACAATAGATCGCCGTGCGCCGCATAGACTGGACGGATGGAGCGTTGACACACGACTAAAATGAGCACACGATTCGGCACTCGAATTCGCGCGGTGGGGTGAGGTAATTGATTGTGGGGCGGGGTGGAGAGTTTCCTTTCTGTACGGTAGAACTAATATCTATTCTGTGCCGTGACATTCCTTTATGTTTTGTCGCTACGTTTTTGGCCTAGACTTCAACCGTGTACGATAATGACGGTTTTGAGTAAAAGTAACACGTTCGTTTATTCAGGTAATGCGCGTGCATGCGCCGCGCAAGTCGGTGCTGGAAGTGGAGTTCGCGGGCGAAGAGGGAACGGGCCTGGGGCCCACGCTGGAGTTCTACGCGCTAGTGGCGGCCGAGCTGCAGCGCGCCGACCTCGGCATGTGGCTACACGACGCGGGGTGGGGCGCCGACGAGCACGCGCCCTACCACCTCGCGCTACCAGACGGTCAGTACGCGCTAGTGGCGGCCGAGCTGCAGCGCGCCGACCTCGGCATGTGGCTACACGACGCGGGGTGGGGCGCCGACGAGCACGCGCCCTACCACCTCGCGCTACCAGACGGTCAGTACGCGCTAGTGGCGGCCGAGCTGCAGCGCGCCGACCTCGGCATGTGGCTACACGACGCGGGGTGGGGCGCCGACGAGCACGCGCCCTACCACCTCGCGCTACCAGACGGTCAGTACGCGCTAGTGGCGGCCGAGCTGCAGCGCGCCGACCTCGGCATGTGGCTACACGACGCGGGGTGGGGCGCCGACGAGCACGCGCCCTACCACCTCGCGCTACCAGACGGTCAGTACGCGCTAGTGGCGGCCGAGCTGCAGCGCGCCGACCTCGGCATGTGGCTACACGACGCGGGGTGGGGCGCCGACGAGCACGCGCCCTACCACCTCGCGCTACCAGACGGTCAGTACGCGCTAGTGGCGGCCGAGCTGCAGCGCGCCGACCTCGGCATGTGGCTACACGACGCGGGGTGGGGCGCCGACGAGCACGCGCCCTACCACCTCGCGCTACCAGACGGTCAGTACGCGCTAGTGGCGGCCGAGCTGCAGCGCGCCGACCTTGGCATGTGGCTACACGACGCGGGGTGGGGCGCCGACGAGCACGCGCCCTACCACCTCGCGCTACCAGACGGTCAGTACGCGCTAGTGGCGGCCGAGCTGCAGCGCGCCGACCTCGGCATGTGGCTACACGACGCGGGGTGGGGCGCCGACGAGCACGCGCCCTACCACCTCGCGCTACCAGACGGTCAGTACGCGCTAGTGGCGGCCGAGCTGCAGCGCGCCGACCTCGGCATGTGGCTACACGACGCGGGGTGGGGCGCCGACGAGCACGCGCCCTACCACCTCGCGCTACCAGACGGTCAGTACGCGCTAGTGGCGGCCGAGCTGCAGCGCGCCGACCTCGGCATGTGGCTACACGACGCGGGGTGGGGCGCCGACGAGCACGCGCCCTACCACCTCGCGCTACCAGACGGTCAGTACGCGCTAGTGGCGGCCGAGCTGCAGCGCGCCGACCTCGGCATGTGGCTACACGACGCGGGGTGGGGCGCCGACGAGCACGCGCCCTACCACCTCGCGCTACCAGACGGTCAGTATTCGCTTTAATACGTGTCATTTTAGCCTTTTTTAACTAGTTCAAGTGGGCCTGAATAATCAAGTGGGAAGACAAGGTATGATCACCGCGCGGTGAAGTGCTATTTCAATGACAACACGTGGTGTTGTTTGTCAGCCATTGCTGTTCAGGCGCTAGGTTGCCTGGTCCCTTTGTTCACTTTAGGTCAGATTTGCTTTACGACAGATTCGCTATACAACTGCGTAGTCGTTAAAAGGGTTGTCCGGCTACGAGCCGGCACCGGTCGAGGTCTGGCCGTCTACATGAAGTCTAATATACCAAGTTCAGCGCGACTTGGTATTAGTGTTCAATTACATCTGATGTCGACCTTACCTAAGGCCGTATTATAACGTCTTAAAACCTGCCAGGTTTATAAATTTCTGTGTGACATAATATCTTCCTTGCTGCTATAAAAGAGATTGATAGTCAGTCCGAAAACTGCCTGGAAATAAGAGGTCAACGGCCCCTGAGCATTATAATTATATCAATGCTATGTCTACGTCGAATGACGTCGACCTTACCTGAGCATTATAATAATATAAATCCCTAATCCTACTATGCCTTTTACAGAAAAGCCTCCTGGCTACTACGTGACACGCGTCGGGGGTCTCTTCCCAGCGCCACTCCCTCAAGACTCTCCTATCTGTGATAAAGTTTGCAAATATTTCTGGTTCTTAGGAGTATTTTTAGCTAAGGTAATGACAAAAATAATATTTTTAAACTGTGATGTTTCTTTTCTTAAGCAAGATCCGTATTTTAATTAATCAAATTATATTTTAGGTTCTACAAGACGGGCGCCTCGTTGATTTGCCGCTGTCTGAGCCGTTCTTGAAAATAATGTGCGGTGAAGAATTGACGACGGAACATCTCGAAGAAGTTGACCCGATTAGATATAGGTAAATTCAAATTATACCATTAAATTCTATTTTGTTTTAAAACAGAGATATTAATATAGTATCAGTAAAAAATATATTTGCTCGGGAATGCTGCATTTCTTGTAATATAATTAAATAACAAATCTTAATGTCTTGCTTGCGTCTTTACGTCGTTCATCCGTCAATCCTATCCTCCTTCCCCCTCGCACAAACCTCTCGCTGTTACTCATCCTCCCGTTCCATTCCACTTTCACCCACCCTACACTCGGCCACTAAAACCAATAATAAAAGAGATGTTTGATCGGGATTGCTGTATTTCTTGTGTCTTTACGTCGTTCATCCGTCAATCCAATCCTCCTTCCCCCTCGCACAAACCTCTCCCTGTTACTCATCCTCCCGTTCCATTCCACTTTCACCCACCCTACACTCGGCCACTAATACCAATAATAAAAGAGATGTTTGATCGGGATTGCTGTATTTCTTGTAATATAATTAAATAACAAACCTTAATGTCTTGCTTGCGTCTTTACGTCGTTCATCCGTCAATCCAATCCTCCTTCTTCCTCGCACATACCTCTTCCTGTTACTCAACCTTCCGTTCCATTCTACCTCTTTCACCCATCCTACATTAAAGTTGATTATTTTTGTTGTAGGTTTTTACAAAACGTGCTACAAGCAGCCGAGCAGTACGAAGTGATAAACCGCGACTCGTCGCTGGCTCCCGCGGAGCGCGAACAGAAAGCGAATGATCTGACCGTAGAGGGCGCCACGTTCGAGCAGCTCTCCCTCACGATGACGCACGTGGCCGCGCACGCAGACCCATCAGTTTCTGTGCAGCCACTGTGCGACAGTGGAGAACACATCGAGGTTTGTAAACTGTCTTGTCTTTATTCTACGATAATAAAATAAAATTAAAGAAACGCTTTTTTATTCGAACCGCGTATTTGTTATTTGAGTTTTTGCTCGCAATTTTTTTTGCTCTATTTCTTTTTGCTGCATAGAAACACCGTCTCTAAGAGCGAGAATACAGCTCGGTGATGCCTAAGAGTGCGGTCGTGATCGAGTGGTTTTTCGAGCAGGCTAATCTAGTATAATCATAATGTTAAAAGCTGCCTTTTTGTGTGCGTCACAAATTTATTTAATAGTATGAAGCATCTTTATTTGTGTTTTAACTGAAAGGTATTCACTTGTACGGAAACAACGTATCATACGTTGCTTCTGCAACTCTTTACTGCCTTTTTTGCGTCTTTGTCATAATTGCAAAGGAAGTAATTTGTAATAAACTTTCTCTTTCTTTCTTTTCTTTACAATACTTATTGCAATGTAAAGAACGCTAACATCTCGCTACCCCGGCCGAATAAAGCCGCATTATCAAACAGTCAATTTTACAGGAGAAATAAAAAACGCAAAAATTGTAATTATGCAGAGCCTACTGTGTCAATTTTAAAGTGTGATATATCAAAATAAGCAGAAAAAAAACAGAATCAAATCAAAATAATAGGGTATTTTTTATAAAAAGAGTTGTAATGTTATAGCCAAAAATCCTAATGATTTTATATTCTTCTGATTCTTTTGGTATATCTCCGGATGCAACCGACTAGTACATCTTTATTCTGCAAAACACTAGACCATTAATGCGAAGCAACATTTAATTACGATACTATCATGAATCCAGTCACTCTATGCAATGAAATCTTACTGCGTTATTCGCCTAATGTGAGTAAAGTATGTGTTGGGGTACTAACAGTTTAACTTTATTTTATTTTTTATTTTTTACGATTAAGATAACGTTACTTCATAAAAATTAAATAAAAAAAAGTATTTTTTTCATTTTCATTTTCAATAAACTTGATCAACAAAATAATATAATTTAAGCCTCGTTTTATTCATACACATATCGATTAGTATTTATTCTTGGGATCAAAGATAAAATACAATTGTAAATCACAGTCAAAATCAAAACTATTAGCAAAACATCTCCTAACAAAAATAGCTTCTTACCCGTAATAAAACAATATTTTGGAATCAATTAATCATGATTTCTCATATTAAGTTGTCATAGTGTGTCCATATGACTTTTTATAAGAAATAAAAAACAAATTTTTACCTAACGCCAGCTGAATAAGCCAAAATAAAAGTATCCTATGTATTCTCTACTTAGATACAATTAATTTTTGTAACAATAAATTGCAAAGTGTACTACTTAAACAGACAATTCAAAGTTTAATTTATTGTTTTAGGTTGCCATGTGAAAACACCCTGACTGCGATTTCTATTAGAAACTTATTTGTTGTTTTGACATGTGCACCATACGAGCAACTTATTCAACAAACAACAACTTAACAAACAAAACATAATAAACCTTTTTGTAACAAAATTAATCAGGAATAAAGATATCAAACAAAACAAAAAACTCTCACTTCTAAAGTCTCATTACTTATTACACTTTTGATTTCTATAAATAAGTAATCATTCTCATCATCACCTTCATCAGTTTCAACTTGCGCATTATTACACTGATTTCGGACTACCAAATTTCTGTAAAATCCTTGATATTTTTCTGGTATTGCTCCTGATGTGACTCAACAAATCTTTATGTAGTGGTACAGATACAGGAATAGTAAGTAGAGTAAGCAACTTCTAGCAAGTTCACGTCTGCTGACAGAGTATTTACATTATTTCGCCTTCTGCGAGAGCTTAATTACTGAAGTTTTGTCGGTTTTTATATATTTTTGTGTTTCATTTAGCCCATATTTGAAATAGATTCTCCTCTCCAGCCTTAATATTAATTTCTCGTAGCTTTGACCAATACTCTTTCTCCTTCATTGTCTTGAGTCCAGTTCATTCCTTTTTGACAAATTGTTTTGATGTCATAAAAATCTTATTGACTTACTTCTTTTACCTGAAATGTTTCTCCTTAAATTTTTGCGTTTTCGACTATAAAATACATTTGCTCTGGACTATAAATGGTTTTTGGCGCGGTCGATGCATGAATGCATCATATCACCTTCGTACTGGCTGTGCCCACTAACGAAAAATCGATGAGTAATAGACATTTTTAAGGATTTACAAGCATACTGGTACATCATCATCATCATATCAGCCGCACGACACCCACTGCTGGGTATAGGCCTCACCCAAGGATCTCCACGACGATCGGTCCTGCGCTGTTATCCAGTGGCTTCCCGCGATCTTCACCAGATCGTCGGTCCACCTTGTCGGGGGCCTACCCACGGAGCGTCGTCCGGTGCGCGGGCGCCATTCAAGAACCTTTCTGCCCCAACGGCCAGCGGTTCTGCTTGCTGTGTCCAGCCCACTGCCACTTTAGCTGAGCAATCCTTCGAGCGATGTCGGTTACTTTAGTTCGCCTGCGGATCTCCTCATTTCTGATTCGATCACGCAGTGAAACGCCGAGCATGGCTCTCTCCATTGCACGCTGGGTGACCTTGAGCCTCCTTATGAGAACCACGTTTCACGGCCGTAAGTCATCACTGGCATGGCAACACACACTGGTCATAAACTTTCGTCTTGAGACACTGTGATAAATCGGACACGAAGATTTTTCGGAGCTTCCCGAATGCTGCCCATCCGAGTTGGATTCGACGAGAGATCTCTTTCTCGAAGTTGGACTTACCTAACTGGACTGCCTGTCCTAGGTATACATAATGGTCAACAACTCCAAGTGTAGTGTTCCCAACATGAAGTGGAGCGTCATCTTTTCGATTTTCGTCTTATCTATGTTCATCCTAAGACCTTTCTTTGGGAAGCACTACGGAGATCTTCGAGCATTGTGTTCAGGTCTTCCAAGGTCTCAGCCATAAGAACTATATCATCGGCAAAACGAAGGTGTGTTAGGTACTAGCCATTAATGTTGATGCCGAGTCCTTTCCAGTCTTAAGAGTTTAAAGATGTCCTCCAACGCAGCTGTGAACAGTTTCGGAGAAATAACATCTCCCTATCTCACACCTCGCTGCAGTTGGATAGGATTTGTGCTCAGGTTCTGTACTCGGACCGACACGGTGGCATTTTTGTATAAATAACTCAAGACCTCGATATTTTTTTTTATTTATTTATTTATTTTTTATTTGGAAAACAAACAGTCATTCTTACACATTGAATAATTAATAAGATTATTCTTACAGACTAATAGTTTCACTATTTGCCAAAAAACAGTAAAAGATTCGAAACAGTGTGCAAATGTAATGCCAAGTTGTTGAATAAAAATGTATGTAAATTATTTAGAATTTAAACAAACTCAGTGTAACATATGAAATAAGGATGAAATAAAACACTATTATAATCGGAAACTAAATTGATTTTCCATAAGGGTACTTTATTTTCATTTTCATTTTAATTATATTTTATTTACTTATCTATTATTAACTATTAATTTTATTTATAAAAGTGTTTTACTTCAACACGCGCGCAAATCACGCATTCTTACATAATATAAATACCTACTAATATTACAAAGAGTAAGTCCTAAACCTACTTTTTAATTTAGGAACAGAACAATGAAATACATCTACATCAGATAAATTACCGTTTTCATTATATAATTTACATGCACGCTTGATAAATGTATTACTTGCATAACACGTTTTACTACCAGAAATATAAAACAAATTCTTACGGCGACATTGTCGTTCACGTCTGCGAGGCACTCTTAGGTTAATATTTCCCAGCAGTGAAGGAGCGTCAAGGTAGTTATTTAAAATTTTAAAAAGAAGAAGTGCATCTACACAATCCCTGCGGATGTTCAGAGGTTGGAGGTGATGGCGTTTTGCTAATTGTTCGTAGTCATGATATACGTTACCTATTCTATATTCAAGTGATTTCAAAAACTTTTTCTGTATTCTCTCTATTCTGTCTATATGACACCTGTGATAAGGTTTCCATACGGAACAAGCAAATTCCAGTCGACTCCGAACAAAGCTATTATACAAAATTTTATATACTAATGGATTTTTAAAAGCTTTACTAACACGTAAAATAAAACCTAGTTGACGATATGATTTATCTAAATTGCAATCAATGTGTGGTACAAATGAGAGCTTAGTATCCATTAACACTCCTAAATCCCGTATTTGATTAACTCTTTCTATTTCTGTATTATTAAATGTGTATTTGCACAATATAGGATTCTTTTTTCTATAAAAACTTATCACATTACATTTATCTAGATTTAAAATTAATTTGTTTTCAATACAAAATTGTTCAAATCTTAGCAAATCTTGCTGTAGTAAATCACAATCTGTTTTGTTACGTATAATTCTGTAAATTTTGGTATCGTCAGCATACATTAATGAGCTTGAGTGGAGAAATATTTTAGACATATCATTTATATAAAGAGAGAATAATAATGGTCCCAAAAGCGAGCCTTGAGGTACCCCAGAACTGATCGTTTTGAAATCAGATGAATAACCACCAAGAACAACCGCTTGACTCTTTGATATACCTGCAGTCCACTTGGCACCTTTAGAGAGACTGCAGCACCGCCCATGTTTCAATTGAATCAAAGGCTTTCTCATAATCCACGAACGCCAAGCAAAGTGGCAGATTATACTCCTCGGTCTTCTGTATGACCCGGCTTGTTCGGGAGATCGGGAGGTTGGAAGTCGTCGAACTTGCGAGCGAGACGATTCTTAAGGACTCTCAAAAACAGCTTATAGTCATGTCTCATTAGTGAGATGGGTCTATAGTTCTTTAAGAGGGACTTATGTCACCCTTTTTGAAGAACAAAATCACCTCACTTATGTTCCATGTCTTTGGCGTTCTGCCCTCGACGATGACGGAATTGAAAAGCTTCTGGAGGACTTTAAGTATCGGCGCACTACTGTACCTTAAGTTCTGCAGTGATTCCGTCGCACCCGCCGCCTTGTTGTTTTTCAGCTGTTTGAGAGCCATACTAATCTCGTACATGCTGACGTCCAGGATATCTTGGATATAGTGTTGGGTAAGCTTGGCTCTGGGGTCTTTAGCCTTGCTTTCAACAGGTGTCTGCGTGGAATATAACTGCCCATAGAAACTCTCGATCTCCCTCAGGATTTCAGGCTTCGATGAGATGATGCGTTCGTCGTCAGTTTTCAGCTTCGTCATCTGGCTTTCAACAAATTCAACACTGGAATGACGAAGGGGCGGTGCGGGAGTGTTGTGCAAAATCCATTCGCATAATATTGCTAAACAAAAATGATCCGCAAACCACTTATGCTTACGTAAACAATGATGCTTTCACTAAAAATAGTAATTATTTAGACAATATTCTATTGGACAATATACTATTTTATTAAGTTTACACTAAAACAGTCGCAAAAATGTCTGCTTTCAAAGCTGTGTAATAGTTCCGGCGAATAACGCAGTAAAGTACTTGTACGTTAATAGGGTTTTAATTTTTTTTTTTTCGTAATGAACTAGAGTGCTCATATTCTTCGCTAAGACTGTGAAGTTTTTTTAGGTACAAAAATAGATTTTTCTCAATAACTTTAAATTAATATAACCCTAAAATATGAAAAAAATCCCAGTAATGCGGCATATTATGTAGAATACGAAAATGCAATAAAACAAATAAAGCAGTAACCGTCACTTGCGTCTTTATTCGGCCGGGGTAGCGATTATTCTATCACCGGGCGTGTGGCTGGCCTGACTAAATGTGGTGCCATTTTAAGCAACGTTTATTTGCAATTACACTTCCATAGATTTTAATTTGCTGATGGTATATTTGATAGTCATCGTCCATGATTTGCGAACAGGTGGGAGCACACAACGCGCGCGCGTACGCGGAGGCGAGCGCGCGCTGGGTGGTGCGCGAGGGCGTGCGGCGGCAGACGGGCGCGTTCCGGCGCGGCTTCGGCGCGGTGTTCCCCGCGCGGCGCCTGCGCGCCTTCTCGTCCGCCGAGCTGCGGCTGCTGCTGTGCGGCGAGCGCGGGCCCGTGTGGACGCGCGACCACCTGCTGCAGTACACGGAGCCCAAGCTCGGCTACACGAGGGACAGGTACCGCACTACTGTAACATAGGAATGTTCCCCGCGCGGCGCCTGCGCGCCTTCTCGTGCGCCGAGCTGCGGCTGCTGCTGTGCGGCGAGCGCGGGCCCGTGTGGACGCGCGACCACCTGCTGCAGTACACGGAGCCCAAGCTGGGCTACACGAGGGACAGGTACCGCACTACTGTAACATAGGAATGTTCCCCGCGCGGCGCCTGCGCGCCTTCTCGTCCGCCGAGCTGCGGCTGCTGCTGTGCGGCGAGCGCGGGCCCGTGTGGACGCGCGACCACCTGCTGCAGTACACGGAGCCCAAGCTGGGCTACACGAGGGACAGGTACCGCACTACTGTAACATAGGAATGTTCCCCGCGCGGCGCCTGCGCGCCTTCTCGTCCGCCGAGCTGCGGCTGCTGCTGTGCGGCGAGCGCGGGCCCGTGTGGACGCGCGACCACCTGCTGCAGTACACGGAGCCCAAGCTGGGCTACACGAGGGACAGGTACCGCACTACTGTAACATAGGAATGTTCCCCGCGCGGCGCCTGCGCGCCTTCTCGTGCGCCGAGCTGCGGCTGCTGCTGTGCGGCGAGCGCGGGCCCGTGTGGACGCGCGACCACCTGCTGCAGTACACGGAGCCCAAGCTGGGCTACACCAGGGACAGGTACCGCACTACTGTAACATAGGAATGTTCCCCGCGCGGCGCCTGCGCGCCTTCTCGTCCGCCGAGCTGCGGCTGCTGCTGTGCGTCAATCCTATTTAGGTTATTCAAGCTACTGAAAAAAAAACTGAAGGATAAAAGTCCAAACTTGTACAAAAAGTTGCCTTTGTTTATTTGAAGCTTTTTTACTTTGTAACGTAATGTACGATTCAAACAGACCGGCCATAGTCGGAACGCATTTTACCTCTGCCAGAGGAAAATTAAGCGTCTCTACAGGTAGTTAATTCCATATTTGCATGAAACCGTGGCAGCCGGTCGGCTTCGTCCGCATGCCGCGGCAGCCGGTCGGCGCCGCCCACAATATGAAATTTAACTACTGTATACACGCTTTATTTTCCTCTGGCAGAGGTAAAATGCGTTGCGATGCGGGACGGTTGGTTTGAATCGTACATAATGCGTCAGCTCATACTTTGTTTCTACAGCAAGTGACACGATTCTTCAAAGCCGTGTTTTTTAATTTCATTTTAATTTGTTACTATGTATAACATTATTCTTATATATATTTACAAATAAGTCGCATCATCGCTTACCATCAGGCGTGATAGCGGGCAAGCGCTTGCCTATCTATCATAAAAAGTGTTCGTATATAGTATTCCTTTGATGTATGCGGAACAGAACATAATTAACGTTGTGGTTGTGTACCAGCCCCGGGTTCCTGCGGCTGGTGGAGGTGCTGGAGGAGATGTCGGTGCGCGAGCGCAAGGCCTTCCTGCAGTTCGCCACGGGCTGCAGCAGCCTGCCGCCCGGCGGGCTCGCCAACCTGCACCCCAGGCTCACCGTCGTACGGAAGGTAACTTAACCTTACTAATGAAACACTTTTAAACGGATTGCAATGTTATCATCATCATATCAGCCGCACGACACCCACTGCAGTTTATAGGCACAGTACATATATAAGTTTTTCAAACAGTAGAGGAGCTAACGTCACTTAGGCCCTTTTGTCATTGCACTCCGTCGGATCGCTAGGGTTCGCATTTTCCGGCCGTCTCGTGGAATGCTACGCGCGAACGCTATGGAAACAACTGCGACGCGATGTCACAACCCTGACCAAAGTACGCGAACTTTGCTTAGAGCTCTTAGAGTGACGTTAGCCGTCAAATTCGAACGTTTCCATGGAGCTCTCATACTGTTTGAAAAACTTATATATGTACTGTGGTATAGGCCTCCCCTAAGGATCTCCACGACGATCGGTCCTGCACTGCCCGCATCCAGTGGCTTTCCGCAACCTTCACCAGATCGTCGGTCCAGTGCCGTGTATGTGCCGGCTTAGAATAACACTACCCCCTATCATCCCGTGAGTGTCGTAAAAGGCTAGTGCGGGAGCACAGCCTTCAAGAGACGGGCAGCAGCGTCTCCAAAAAACCTTGGCCTACTGCGATAGCCAACCCACCTGCCAAGCGTGATGATTATGGCAAACCCCCCCTCCCCCCCCTTATGCACAATGGATCGATTACAGTGTGTATATTACTAATTCAGGTGTTATTTTAGAATTACTTAGTTTGGATTTCGATGGTTTTTTGATTTCCCGACCCGCGACATGACTGCAGCAAAATGCTGCTCATAATTTTATGAAATTAACCGCTCGGAATTTTATAAAAATGCATTCAAGTTTATTCAATTGTTTTATTTCCAATGAACTGTATGCGCGGAAGTCTTAGAAGCGTATATGTAACCTAACCTGTTGATTAACATTTGTGGTTTTAGCTGTTTTGAGTTACCTGCAGATCGGATTAGAAATATGTAACAAATTACTTATATAGCAATATGGAGAGGTTCATACGAATAGTCAAGAGCTACTAAGTTAGCATCTTAAAAAACCTCGAAAACTCCTGTTATGTCATTTTAAAAACGCAGTAGTATTTTGAATAATGATTTAGCGATTAAACAACCACTAACAAAAAATTAGAGATAAAAATACATTTTAGAAAATGTAGTGATGACAGATAGGAAGAGTAAAGGATATGGGCTAAAACTGTTTTGCTGATATTGCGTTTTATTTTGTAAAGGTGGATGCAGGGGACGGATCGTATCCGTCAGTGAACACGTGCGTGCACTACTTGAAGCTGCCCGAGTACTCGTGCAAGGAGGTGCTCCGCGAGCGTCTGCTCGCCGCCACCAACGAGCGCGGCTTCCATCTCAACTAGATAAATCAATGTCAGCCAAACTCAAAAGACACCATACTACAATGGGGATCTCCACGCAAAGCTTAAGCTAGATGGCGCTAGCGGCGAAGCGACCGCTATCAATGGATTTGATTGGTTAAAATACGTCAGAAATGACACTTGATATTTGAAACAGCCAATCAAACGATTTTAGGACAAACGCTTGTGGTGTTCCTCAGTATGCATCCCCATTGGCGCATCAAACATCAATGGTGTTATTACAAAAGATTTTTAAACACTTTTTTTACTTATGATGCTGTCACATTTTTGACAATATTATTTAAAAGAGACAGCATCACATTTAAACGGTCTCTAAGTTAAAAAGGTGTTTAGAATCTTTTGTAACAACACCGCAACTTTCTCTCATTCTTAAAATACGGTTTATCCCAGAAACGAGATATCTTCGAAGATAAGCCATATGTGTAAAGGTTGCTTTTGATTTGAATTGACTATATATATTTTTTGTAATGATACTCTAGCATGATAATTCTTTAGCGTTTGCACATATAACGATTACCACGTGCTATTCAAATAATAAATATAGAATAGGTTTCGTTAAAACAAATAATACGCACGGTTGAAATATAGATTAGTTAATTCCCATTCATTGTTATAATTCTAATCTTATAGTGTGACTGACATTGTACAACTCAAAGTATATTTTTAATAGAGAAACGGCTTAAAATTTATATATTATGTACTGTAAAACAATTGTTTTTGCATTCGAGTGTATAGTTAAATATGTATATTATAAACCAAAAGACACCGATAAATGGCATCTTTTATGATATTTTGGGATCTTATACAATTTACGGCACGGTTTAAATGTATCTCTTAAATCAGTTCTACAACTGTGACTGTAATTACATGCCGTGTTTAGACGTAAAATCTGCTTTTCTCTATTTGTCCTATTCGATGAAAAAAAGTGATCAATTATAACGATATTTTTGTGTAGTAATAAAATAAATGCCAAGAACTTTTTTGTTATTAAGTTTTGTCATAAATATAATTCGGTAATTAATCAATTGTTCGGACAAATGAAGAGAAACCGATTTTGCGTGATCTTCTGTTCAAAAGGCACAGAGGCTAACTTTAGATTGTTGAAAGTGCGTTTTCAACTGGATCTCTTCAAAGTGTGATTTATATATTTCGTAAAAGTGATAATTCTCAATTCTAAAACATGTTTTGTCCTACGATTGAAAGTTTATTGTGTTTTTCATTTTATTTTTGAATTTTATTTTAATTTACATAAAAATTGACTTGAATATAATATTTTGGCTTTGCTCATATGTATTGATTGTCGCTGCCGGTGCCCAATGCGCCATTATTGCTTAGGTTGTAAGTGGCGAATTTATTCTTCCAATAGTTTTTAGTTCTCATTTGAGGCAATGTTTTTAATCAGACAATGTTAGATGAGATACGCAAAGTAGGTAGACACTAATGAATTTATTAATCAAAGTGGTTTTTGAGCTCTGAAGTTGCTTTTGCGCGTTTCCGACAGTTCTATATGAAGTGGTATATAAATCTCAAAATTATTAGATTCTAACCCTCTTTTTTGCATCTTTCTAACACATCTTATCATAGATACACTCGCTCAGACCGAGTATTATAAACTTTTCTCATTCTTACCATACCGGCTAAAGTAGACCGCTAATAATATTTTGTTTCACTTATTGCGTCGGTTGGTTATTGTATTAATTCATTAACGCCCGAGCGGTCTCCGCCGACCGGACAACAATAGAAAATCTATTGTGTCTCGTTTTCCGGGCGTTGACGAGGCTACGTTCTTTACATGGCCTAAATTTGAATCTAACTAAATTATCATCTTTAAACAATCGCAATGTTTGCATGTAGCTAGTCCACAGCTCCAAATAAATCTTATAAAAATGTTATACATATATTCTCTGATGTAAAACAATCGGCAGCTGCATTGTGATTGGAGCTATATTACAAATTCTATAAAATTGTAACTTCAGGGTGTGAAACACTTGTGTATTATTCGAATGATATTTAGCTACGTTCCTTTAGTTAAATACTTTGTCAACTAAAAGTTGATTGTGATTTACTATTAAATATGTACGAAAAAAATATTTTAGTTTATTAGGTATTTAAAGTAATTTTATTAACAATTAAGCATCTTGTAGTGCTCGTATATTTGTTGTTGAGGATTGTATCAATAAACTTAATAAATTGAAATTGAACTTTTATTTATGCGATGCGAGTCCCTTTTTATTTTGCAGATAAGATGATGATATCATATTAGAAAAGACGTAATATTTCATATTTTTTATCATATTAGGTAGCATCATGTCATGTGTGATAGATAATTATATGAGTACGAACTACCTACTACAGAGTTGCCTTAAGGGCCCGTGGACCTACCGATTTGACCTACTGGTAGGACCATGGTATAAATATCGTAGTGTCCTAAGATAAGTAACGATTATTCCGTACCTAACCCAATATTTATTTTATAATAACGAAATAATTTCAGTCAAAAGTACCAGGGCAACATAAATTACAAGGAGTTATTTCGAAAAGGAAATAAATCTTCGTGGGTACGCACAGGTATAGTACCAACAAACGCTAGTTTTTTTACATTCTCTTTGGTACCTACTTGTTGTACGTTCTGTGGTGGTACGAAATCAAAATAACTCCTCGTAAGTTATGTTGCCCTGTTACTTTTGACTGAATATAACATTTCATATTTCATAATGGAATATAATAGTACATTACATCCGAGAACGGGAAGCTAGCGATTGCATTGTCGAGGATGGTTTGAAGCCCGAGCCGCAGGCGAGGGCTTTAATCATTCGAGGCAATGCAAGTAGCTTCCAGTACAAGGTTTGTATAATACTTTACTCACGAAATGCGAGGAAATACAATTTTCTTTGTAAAATGTGATATTTAAATTTGTTCGCGTGGCCATGTTAACTGAACGGTCATGCAACCATAAAGTTTCATAAAAAGAATGCTAGCTGATAAGTTCTACCGATTTGAATTTGGAACACTTACTTCCCGCACTCAGTGCGGGAAGTAAGTATTGAAATTCATTTCCGACCTGAATTTCAAATTTAGAATGTGATGAACCAGACCCTCGCGGAAATGTGGAACGCCCCGCATTCCTTTTTCAAATGGAATCAAAACATTTCAGAGCATAAGTGAGTAATAGTACATTACATCCGAGAACGGGAAGCTAGCGATTGCATTGTCGAGGATGGTTTGAAGCCCGAGCCGCAGGCGAGGGCTTTAATCATTCGAGGCAATGCAAGTAGCTTCCAGTACAAGGTTTGTATAATACTTTACTCACGAAATGCGAGGAAATACAATTTTCTTTGTAAAAATGTGATATTTAAATTGGTTCGCGTGGCCATGTTTACTGACCGGTCATGCAACCATAAAGTTTCATAAAAAGAATGCTAGCTGATAAGTTCTACCGATTTGAATTTGGAACACTTACTTCCCGCACTCAGTGCGGGAAGTAAGTATTGAATTTCATTTCCGCACTGAATTTCAAATTTAGAATGTGATGAACCAGACCCCCACGGAAATGTTGAACGCCCCGCATTCTTTTTTCAAATGGAATGATAACATTTCAGAGCATAAGTGAGTAAAATATTTTTTCTAATAAAATAGTGTTATGAGTAACAGCACTGGGTGTTTACGTCGTTCGGAAGAAGACTACGCCACACAGAAGAGCGGATCGCGACATTCGGAGTTTATGGTTGTGTTTTTGGGAATAAAGCGTAGTCGCTGCAACCAAGTGTTTTCCTTCCAATCCCGTAACACTACCACTTGTCCTTTTTTTTGGAAACCCGCGGGTTGCTTGAAATCATTAAATAGCGATACTAAATTATCGATACTTATAATAAGCCCTAGCCCAGTAGGACCACGAGTACATAGTGGTATACAGTGGTCCTACTAGTAGGGCAAATCGGTATGTGCCGACACACACCAATTTATGCAGGAGGATGAGCCATCGCGATCGCCACATTTCCGGGCAACTCTCGCAGTGTCGACTCGACCGGGGTCGTGAATCATCGAATAATTCCCTTTATGCCACACTACCACTACGAAACTAAACCATCCGACCATGTTCACATAACTTACACTAATTAGTCTCAGAGTCTAGACGGTTTTGTATACTCCCCCTACTTCGACGGGATCGAGTTCACATCGATTACGACTAAAAAATTGTGGATTTTTTTATTTTGCGGTGTTCGACAGATTTGCTTTACGGCAGAAGCTAGTTTATGCACAGAATACATACTTAATGGGTTTAGTCAGAATCGTGTTTGAACGGAGTACAGTCGGCATCAAAACTACTGTGCTGTAGTGTTTTTTCTGTGTAAAGTTAGTACTGGTAGATATCATTACCGTGGTATGGTAGAATACTAGGAGATAACCCCCGCAGATAAAGAAAAAGAACCAGGATCACATAAATCTAGAGAATGTTAACTTTTATGTATTTTTAATTGAATCCTGAACGAAGCCGCACCGATGACGAAGCTCGACGTATATTTGTTTCACCAGACTAAGACGAACGGTTAAGTGGGGATAAACAAAAAAGTTGATTCGTATATTTCCTAATTCTTAACCGATCAACCAAGAGTTAAGCTGTTGAGAAGTAAAAGTGTTCAGTTTTCAGTTGATCGAAATGGAAAACTTCATGTTAGAAGTTTATGACTAGGTATCTATTTTCCCATAATTTGGTTAGGATACTTCAAGTTCTGCTTAGTTTGAAACTAAATATTAGTACATGTGTTACCGTTAGAGTACGGAATCCGTTAATCTGCAGATTAACTAGTGAATCTGCAGATTAACTGGTCGAGCCAGTTAAAGTGCGGAATTTTTCTTAAAATAGACGATTTCCGCACTTTAACTAGTTAATCTGCAGATTAACGGATGCTACACCGTTAAAGTGCGGAATACAGTGAGTGAAATGGCCAAGGCTTTAGGAAATGGAAGTAAAAGACCTATATTGAAAATTTATTTTACAAAAACTTTGTTTCTGGCGCTTCGCCGGCCGCTCTCGCGGGCATATTCGTGAATACCCGACGCGTTATCCACTCGGGAAGTTTCGGCTGCGTGGTAAATAGCAGACGTGTCCGACTAACGCGTCTGCCGTTTACAAGAGCCAGAATTGCTTTGTAAACAGCAAACGTACCGCGTCAGTTATTATAATAAAAGAAAATATTTCTGTTGTCTGTTATAAAAAAATAACCTTGACCTAACCTAACCCGGGACCTATAGGAATAGAGCATAGTTCGATACGATCGATCGTGGACACGTCAGGTCAAATACGATTATAAAGTTGCAGTTGCGCCCCCCCCCCTCCCGTCCCCCCGCTTTTGTGTCTACCTTTTATGTTATTACTAATTTTCTTTAATAACAAAACTTGTTTCCGTACTTTAACTGATCTCGTTAATCTGCAGATTAACTAGTTAAAGTGCGGAAATCGTCTATTTTAAGAAAAATTCCGCACTTTAACTGACTCGACCAGTTAATCTGCAGATTCACTAGTTGATCAGCAGATTAACGAATTTCCGCACTTTAACGGTGACACATACATTACATACCTATTTCTGTTACGGTTTTTAATATAGCTACCTTTATTACTTACTTATATGAATAAATTTAACACAACAAAACGTTTTAATGTTAAGTTTTGTTACACAGCTGTGACTTGTCATTGATCATCACAAGTTATGGATGCGTAGTTAACTATTAATCGTAGACAATGTAACTTATTATACGTTCTGTAGGGTTATTCACGATTGTCGGAAATCTAGTCGAAAGCATTCGATTCGAATCCGTATCCTCCGATATTACAAAAATATAGCTATTTACAAATACATTCGACTGGCCTTCGATTCACTTTTCGACGGGAAAGCGCAATGCATTTACAAAGTTTGAAAGCATAAGGTAGTAAATAAGATCGAAGACTATAGACTTTGCGATTCGATTCGGAAAGTTGGTTTCCGACAATCGTGAATAACCCCCCTGAACTAACAAAACATAAACAAGTTTGCTAGGTATCACCACTTTACTGCTACAGTTGTTATTATGCTCTAAGTCTAATGATTGGTCACTTGCTCTTTTTATTTTGTGCCTCTCTGTCGCCATTGCACTTTCTGAACAATACTTACGATAAAGTAATGTGAATTTCCATTTTTTACATTGATCTGAGTTTCTTTGGTCGAGTTGAGACACCGGCCGGGACGCTGCGCAACCAGCAGCTCAGAGCTTGTACGGTAGGTACGAGCAACCTTGGTGCTTTACACAATTTTCATTCAGAACAGAACAAACAAGCTATTAGTATAAAAAGATAACAGCAACTGGAACTAGTATCAGTCTTCCAATTCTGTTTAGCCTGTTCAGTAGATATGAGGGCTCTTATATTTAGTTGTGTCGCTTTGGCGGCACTGGCATACGTCAGTTGCCGGGAGGTGAGCCGGCAAAAACGAGATGCTGACTTAGAGGAAGCAGCGAGTCACCACGGTGGCAAATGGGATAAGGGCGGTGGCCATGAGCACCATCACGATCATCACCATGACCACGGTGAGAAGGGCCACAAGGGGTACAAAGGACACCACCACCATGAACACGGCAAGAAAGGCCATCACCACCACGAGGGCCACAAAGGCCACAAAGATGAGCACGGCGGCCACAAGAAACATCACCACCATGATGATGGTCATCATCATGAGCATCACCATGGCGAGAAGGGCCACAAAGGGCACGGTCACAAAGAAGAGGGACATTACCACAAAGGACACTCTACCAAGGGACACCACGGAGTGCACAAACATGATGAATTCAAGAAGGAGAAACACTTCCACGATCATCATCATGAGGGAGGTCATCACGAAGGACATGGAGGCCACCACGAGGAGCACGGCCACAAGAAGGGCGGCCACCATCACAAGGGACATCATCATCACGGCCACCACGATCATCACCACGGCAAGAAGGGACATCACGAGAAGGGCGGGCACCACCACGACCACAAGGGACACCACGATGAAGGCGGCCACCACGAGCATCACCATCACCATCATGACCACGGCAAGAAGGGCGGTCATGAAGACCACAAGCACTGGGGCCACAAGAAGGGTCACTAATCTGCCATTTCCTATGCACCAGTGCTATTTATTTAGGCCTTTAGCTAGGTTTATTTAATTAAGCTTACTCAAGTTAGTTATTATTGTTATGTTGACTGTGATTTGTTATTAAAAAGTTTATTAAAATCTTTGTTTATTCGAATCCTGCTCATTGATGCCACAACATTATAGGATTTCGACAAATAGGTGGTAAAACAAACTTATTAATTTCACGTCACGTTTCGACAACAAAGTTACATAAATAGTTGGCGGTGTTCCGTTGGCAAAGGCTCCCAAGCAGATAAGTAACTAGGCGTTGAGAAACTAGAGCGGTGCCCGAGACTGGCCTACATTTAAGCTGGCTTCGAATTAGCCGTGGTTGCAATAGAACGTTTCCTATAGAAAACACTTGCAGCCGCACTGAAATTGATAACGTTTCTCAATAGATAGTGAACTCGGTGCAATGAGCCTTTTTGGCAACCGCCTTCGTTATCTCGTCCGTGCTCGAAACAATAACTTTTCCTCTACACTCAAAGCGGTCGCCTTTTTCTGACATTTTCACCATTCTTATATCAACTTCACAGTTTTTATCGTTATTTTTTTAAGTTATGAAACGTGGTTACATTTTCAACAATCGTCGCAAAGTAAGTAATTATATTATTTGTGTGCCTTCCGCTTGATAGTTATAAACCACTACCACACAGCGACCACGACCAGCATAGATTGATGGGAACAACTTCTACTTATATTGACGGCTGGGATAGATTAGGTATGTCGACGGCTAACTAAGATAGTAGGTAGGACCTAAGGAATAAGTTCGATATATAATCCGCGCGCTGTGAGAATGGTAACTAATTAGGTAGTATTTTTTTAATTATTTTCACAAGGTTCCGTCACCTTGTCAAAGTAATTAAAAAATACTAATACAGTAGTTAATTTTATATTAATTTAATTCAACTAATTGTTTATTTGTTATCTTACTTGAAGTTGCCGCAGCAAAAGTTCCCTCACCTCGGATGCACATCCGAGGTGAGAGAATGCGCACCGTGTTTTTCGGTGGCGTCACAGGAGTAAAGAAAGCGGCGGCGTACCGTGCGCGTATTAGTTTGACGAGGTTACATGTCATTCTCATCGCGCTCGGATTTAAACCTAATTATTTATTCATATATAGACAACTTACTGTAAGCTTACTGTCGATTATAGCTGCTAATAATAGCCACTCAAAAAATAATGTAACTGTCTAACCATAACTAAATAAGATGTAATCTAACCATAACTAATAATATGTTGAAAAAGCTGTAATTCAGCAATTTCAAAAAAGTGTACCCCACTTTAAAAATAATTTTATTTTATAAAAGTGTATTTTTTTTACAAAACCATACTTTAATAGGATAATCGCATATAGGTAATTAATTATAGAGAAAACTAAAAAGAAACGTGGAATTCGAGGTATTTTCGCGCTAATACTGCACATTTTTTAAATTAATTTAGGATAATAACAAAATTTTTTTTTCGTTCGGTTATGTGACTATGTTACATTTTACGACTTGCCGTCCCGATATATGTGACCGTTAGATTAAGTCACAAAACGGAAATAACGTAATGCTATTTTCTTGTAGTTTTAAATTCTATAAAAATTTACCGATCGCACTTAGCACTAAAAACTTCAACATTAAAATCCACGCTGTCACTAAAATCAGTTTCACAATGTAATTAAAATAGCGTCTCACGATGAAGGAGTATTATTGCCATTTCTAGCCGAATTTTTACACTATGAGAAGTTTTTATAGCTAAACTAGCGTAGCGACCGCCCGCGACTTCGTCTGCGTTTTTTTGCTATCCCTCGGGAACCGTTTGTTTTTTCTAGATGAAAGGTACCCCTGAAAACGTGTAGGCAAAATTTAATGATGATCGGTTCAGTAGTTAAGATTAAGACGTGAAGGCGTAACAAACAAACAAACAAACGGACTTTCGCATTTATAATATTAGTAAGGATAAGCGGTCACAAAACCGAATGTTCAGGTTGGTTCAAATTTTAGATTTTACTTTAACTGTTTATTTTTTATAGAAATTAATTATTTAACTGATGAGTTAAACATTTAAGAATTGAATATTGACACTTGAAATCGCTCGCATACACGGAAACTTTTGGAAATAAAATATTTTCTGACGCCTGTTCTGTTGGCAAGGGGACATGCAGATTTGATGGGTTTCAACGTTTTGAAATCTTGGTAAATGTAATATTTAGTGAATTATTATCAATAAAAAGACACCTTAGATATAAATTTCATAATATGCTTAAGTATTTCACCTAAATGAATTTATTCTGTTAGAACTCAATCATCTCAAAAATATAAGTGAAGAAATCCGAGGGACAGGGTAAATACCGGGGTAAGTACACTTTTTTTGAAATTGCTCAATTACCTTTTTATATCCTGTTTTCTTTTTACAAAGTGATCGCTTTTCACATTTCGTACGAGTACGAGACAGTGAAAAAATGCCTGAAATTAGGGGTCTTTGGTGTACCTCGTACAAAGTAGCAGATTTTTTTACCCTGAGGTCGCAATAAGGTGCACTGTTATCAAGTAGGCTTTTAGATGCTACAACATTTATTCTGTGGTACAACATAACTAATTCTCTTTGATTTAGAGCTAGCAAATTAGCCCCACACAACTTCACCCTCACAGAGGGTTTCAATTTGGGGCTGCGTTTTGCTGAAATTTTGTGCAAAAACTAAATTAAATACGATATTGACCGTGTGCTCAATACCTTGACAATAGATTTAATTATAAAATTGATTCAATTATTTGAAGGTCTAAGCTACCTTTGTCGTTAAAATTAGGTCTTACTTTCATGACTGGTCAAGTCTAGGATCGACAGTTGCTCAAGCTGTGATCGTGGCCTCAAACTGTGAAAAAGATCTTTAAATTCATTCATTCTACTCCAGTTATAAAAAACGAAGTTAAAATCGATCACATTTTAAGATATTAAGTTGAGTGTTAATCTAATTTGGCTGTGGATTAAGTTGTTTATTAGTATTTAATCGGGTAACAATAAATTCCCATTTCGGATACTTGTCAAAAATACTGATTATAGATCAGTACTATGATAGAGTTGCGGCCCGGCCCCGGCAAAGGTTCGGTACCCGGCAGGTTCGGCACTTTTTAGGAGGTTCGGCCGGGTACCGAACCCTGACCCGCGGTTCGGCCGAACCTCCGAACCTTTCTAAAATTATGATTTGGTCGGTAATTTAAGCCCAAAATTTCGAAATAATGTAAAATTTTATTTTTTTACTTAACAATATTTTATTAACATGATTTTATTCGGTTGCTTTCTTTTTGATTTGGGTGTCCGCAAAGTTTGCAAACGATTTTATGTAGCTTCCCGATGTGCTAGAGACTTAAAACTTTGAATATAGGTTGGAACTGAAAGGCAATGCAATACTATGGTCATTGAGCTGATTTGATGATGGAACGGGACGAAGGCCACAGCAGGAACTCTGTGATTAAACCATACAACCCAATCGAGCGAGATAGGACTCGATAGTATCGTCTTGACAAGTACACTAAGGTGAGGTTCAGGGTTTGATGATGAAGCCGGAGGAATGCTACAGGAAACATGCAACCCCATCAAGTTTGGGTTCGTTTGAATTATCTTGATGAGTACTCTGTTGGGAAATAGTGTCCACGGGTCTGATGATGGAGTCGGAAGAAGGCCACAGGCTGTAATAAAAACTATGCAAGCCCATCGAGTTTAGGCTCATTTGAATCGTCTTGACGTGTACTCTGTTGGGAAATAGTGTCCAGGGTCTGATGATGGAGCCGGAAGAGGGCCACAGGAACTCTGAAATAAAACCATGCAGTCCCATCGAGTTTGGTATCGTCTAATTCGTCTTGATGAGTACTCCGATAGGAGATGGTATATTTTTATTTAAGTTTTAGCTTGTTGACTACAAGGCAGAAAATAATAACTTACTGAAAAAAAACTTTATTTTAAAAAAAACACGTTTTTAAAAACCGACAAAAAAGTTAGACAAGTAAACATTCTGCGCGATTGGGATCAAGTCGACGAGCCCAGACTCCGAAAACAGACGTTCCGAATATACGGACTTTACGGACTAGCGCGCCTAACGGCCTAAACGAATACCGAGTCGGTTCGGCCGGGTCGCGAACGGTTCGGTATTTTGAAACCGAACGGTTCGCGATCCGGCGGTCCTGTATAATTGCAGGTTCGCTGCATCACTACTATGAAATACAAAGCGGGCGACGGACTGAGGGCGACTACAAAAATTTAAAATAGGTGACTTTAAAACACAAATTGAATAACTAGTTATTCAGAACGAGCGACCAAATTTATGTTTGGGCGACAACCTTAAGGCACACAAAAAATTTAAAATTTGACATAGGTATATATTTTATTTAAAAAAGGCGAGTATACGTACGTATTAACTTAATCGAGATCACAAAAATATCATGTGGAGCAGCTTAAATCAGTTATATAGTTACCTACTTGTATAGTTACTTGGTATAATAGTTCCCCACTTAGTACCTATGACAAAAGTCACTCATTTAGAATTTTCACTGTTACCTATATTAAATTATTTATCTCCGATATGTACCTACCTAGTTGCTCGTTTTACGTATTTTTTGATATCCACAGTTTGTCCCCCGTTAAGGGTTTTTTTGTCGCCAAAAAAATAAACCGCTGCCGGTTTTTGTATTTAAGTATCCCATTAACAGCCGCCTTTATTTCCAGTCACCCAATTAAAAATATCTTGTTGTTTATCTGATATATGAAAAAAAAACTATGTCACTTTTGTAGTGCTGTTCACTGTACCTACTCTGTGAAATGCAGTGTGCGGTCGGCAGCGAGTGCCAATTGAGTACTAATGGAAAGGAGACATAATCTCTTTATCAGCAGTTTATACGGAACTCTCCGCGCGAACCTTTCTACCAACTCGGGCGGTCGGTTTTCTTTTCAGGAGTTTCGGACGCGCCATTTCGCAAATTGTTGACTTTGTTCAATGAAGTTCTCCGCGTTTATTTTAGTTTAATAAAAAATGATGGTCAATTACTTTAAAGGGATCGTCTGATTGTTTGATACGTA
Organism: Agriphila tristella; assembly: GCA_928269145.1. Lineage (NCBI taxonomy): Eukaryota > Metazoa > Arthropoda > Insecta > Lepidoptera > Crambidae > Agriphila > Agriphila tristella. The sequence continues at coordinate 17,594,839 of OV743439.1, read as the reverse complement.
AGAAAATTTAATTTTATGATTAAGTTATGGATGGACGTAAACTTAAGCCCATATTTATAAACTGCTCTCAACGTTGAAAGCTATGATTGATCACACTTGAGATGCTCTTCTTCCGAGGGGGGGGGGGGGGGGGGTCACAGGGGACATGACCCCCCCCCCAAATCGTACATATCACATAGAAAAAGCATAAAAAATTAACAAAAAGCAATTGTATTATTATTTGACCCCCTCCGAAATTTCAGGCTGCGACCGCGCCTTATCAGGCTGTTATAGGAACAGCTTCTCAGGTATAATCTCAAGATAACTACGTTGAGAGCAGTTTAGGTAATACCACGGAATAAATAATAGTACAAGGTAATACGGATTAAGTTTTGATTCGAGGTCTCATGTCTCAGTATACATAACGGGTAACATTATATTCACATGCAATTTATATTATTATTAATCAAATTATTCAGTTTTAGTGCAGTTTTGGTGCAATTTAGATTAATTTATACTAAAAATTGCATGTGAATATTGTATTAAAGCATTTGAAAATTGCAAGTTTTACCCAAATCATTACTTACTCGTAATAGATTCGAGGAAGAGTATTATCTACTTGAGTTTATTTAAAGAGGAAACAATTAATATTATAGGCAGGAAAATACTATTGAAAGGAGCAAGGTAGGTGAACCTTCAATTTCAACCTTTCAGGATTCAATAAACGTTAAATGTACTCGATTCTGAATATGAATGGTCCGGTTTTAGTTCCAAATAGGTCACATAGGGTTCATTGAATACTATTTGAATAGATTCGAGTAGATACAAGGAGATCCCTCGTGTTTTCAACTACCTACACGGTTTGAAAGAAATCTTGTTCTTAGCCACGCCCGCCAAAGTACAGAAACCATTCCCTTAATTAAAAAGGAATACCGTATAGAATTAATCTTGTTTAAAGGATTACCAACTATTTTAGAAATGAGGAAGACATTGTATCTTCTACTTACTGAGAAGATAAATATAAGCCCTACCTATTAAGTACTTATTCATACACTACACATACTTAAGTACTGTACAGTACCTACACTGTGCTGGAATTTTAGAATGATTTATTTCAGTACAAATAAACACTAATATATAATATAAGTTTCAAAATTAGAATCTTGTCATTTTCCTGTGTAATATCCAATCAGTCAGTGCTAACAATAGTCCGGTCTGCTGAATAAAAAATACGGCATTTGGTGATCGAGGGATATCCTTTGGCAGGTTGCACCTTCTGAACCCTTAGATCATTTTAAGAAGAGGAGCCATCTTGGATTTTTTTATGGGAGGGAGATAAAATACATTCTTTTTTTTGTATGGAATTTGAATTTTTTTTTTCAAAACCCATCGTGTGGGATATCGGATGAAAGGGATTTTTGAGCTGATTCGAAAAATATATATCAGGGTCTTTTTCTTAAGGAGATCGACCTAACAACAATTATGAATAAGAGATCGACATTTTGAAAGTTTTTGAAAAAAAAAATGCATAAGTAAAACTACATTGGGTGCAAAGTGTCAAATCTGTAATCCTTGGCGATCGACTTTAAAACCGCTCGCGATCGACCGGTCGATCGCGATCGACCGTTTGGGCACCTCTGATATATATAATCTTAATATATAAAATCGTAAACTGAATGACTGAATGACTGACTGACTGACTGACTGACTGACTGACTGATCTATCAACGCACAGCCCAAACCGCTGGACCTAGAGACTTGAAATTTTGCACACAGATACTTTATACAGTGTAGGCATCCACTAAGGAAGGATTTTTGAAAATTCCATCCCTAAGGGGATGAAATAAGGGATGAAAGTTTGTATGAAAGTCCCTCAGTTTTGAAGCTAGAATCTTCAAACTTTGTGTTTAGGCTAACGATTGAAAATAAATAAATACGGGTCTCAGCGTTTTTCAAAATTCTACCCCCGAAGGGGTCAAAAGGGGGATGAAGTTGTGTATCCTTTATTTTCGAAGTAAAAATTACTAAATTTATAATTTAGGCTTATGGATGAAAATCTAACGCAACGTATATTGTTTTTGTTATTATTTCAACCCCTATGGGGATGAAATGGGGATGAAAAGGGATAAAAAACCTAAAAATAGATATGGATATCGTTATCGGGGTTTTCTGCGATGACGATTGCAAAAATGACATTTATTTTGAGGTCCAACACGGTGGAAATGATTTTAGCCCTAAATAGTCAGGAGGCAATTATTTAATAAGTCGTCTCCTTCACGATTTTCGTCGGACTCTCTTCTATATACCTAAAACTGGTATGTATGTGTTCCTTGTGCTCTACAAAACACGAAACTGATGGTTTTAAGAGGAGAAAGTGGGGACACGCATAGCTATGACGTCACAAAGATGGCGCCGACCGTAACAAGTTTTTCTTCATTTCTCGAGTTTTATTGTATCAATTTCGTTGTTTGATATGTCATTTGAAAGGTTTTATAATTGTCTATGATTGCTCTTTTGAAACCTACTAATTTAGTTTTGTCGTTTTTGAAATATTAACAAAAATATGATTTTTTTTCATAAACTTTTTATTATTTACAGGTTTAAACTAAATATAGAAAAAGATTTGTGTACCTAAGTTTGTAATTTTATAATAAAAAATAAAGTGCGTTTTCATATCTTCTCAAAAATATAAACATCATTGTATTGCAATAATAAACAAACAAGTTGTGACCAATTCTGTAAGGAGAGTACTCATATTTTTTTTTCATTTTCTTTTTATTTAATGAAAATTTTCTTCATTTCTCGAGTTATACTTCATCAATTTCAATGTTTGATATGTCATTTGAAAGGTTATATAATTGTTTATGATTGCTTTATTGACAGCTACTAATTTAAGTTTGTCGTTTTTGAAATATTAACAAAAATATATTTTTTATACACTTTTTCTTATTTTCCGGTATAACTATAAATAAAGAGAAACATAAATGTGCCTAAGTTTGTTAGTTCATAACAAAAAATAAAGTCCGTTTTATTACTTTCTCAGAAATATAAACATGATTGAAGTGCAATAATAAACAAACAAGTTGTGACCGATTCTGTAAAGAAAGTACTCATCTGATTTTTTAAAGTTCTTCTTTATTTCATCAAGTTATTCTTCATTTCTATAGTTCTACTGCATCAATTTTGTTGTTTGATATGCCATTTGAAAGTGTATGTAATTGCCTATGATTGTTCTTTCGAAAACTGCTAATTAGGTTTTGTTGTTTTTAAAATATTAACAAAAATATGATTCTTTTTCATACACTTTTTCTTATTTACCGGTATAACTAAATAAAGAGAAACATAAGTGTACCTAATTTTGTATGTTTTTAACAAAAAATAAAGTCTGTTTTATTGCCTTCTCAGAAGAATAAACATGGTTGTAGTGCAATAATAAACAAACAAGTTGTGACCAATTCTGTAAAGAAAGTACTCATCTGATTTTACCGCCGTTTTCACTATTGATTTTGAAATGATAAGTATTTAAGAGCTGTGAAAAAGAAGCTGTGCTTTTTACAAATTACAGAATACATATAATATACGTTTACTTTTATATGTATTATAATATCACACATCAAGCAATTTAGATGTACTTGCTAAGCTATTATAAAAAACAATGTACAAAACCAAAGTATTATTTATTGTAATTACCTATAATAACAGTGCAAATAAAAACTATTCCCAATGTGTAGTGAAAATCACTTATTAAGTAGGGAAATGATGAATGAGATAATGTGTTTAGTGAACAGAGCATAGCAAGCAACATATAAGTACTACTCATCAACATCAAGAAAGTTATGCTGATTAAAACATAATTCTTTTCCAATCCTATCATACGTTTTTGCTTTGAGCGTGCACAGTCGCATTTCGTCGTCCGGCAGTCTGTCTTACACTGGCACGATATGAGCTCGATATCTTGCAGACATATTGAATGGAGGTTTCAAGCTTGTGATGGGAATTAGGGAATTGTTATATAACCTCCAGCCACAGTTTTCTGGTAAGAGTAGGGTTTGGATCGGGATATTCGGAGTTTTCCAAATAAGTCTGGGAATTAGCTCTGTGTAGATGGTGCTTCTGACTTCTCTAGAAGGTGGTAATTAAATTACCACCGGTTTTCTCAAATGTTAAAAACCTAGACAAACTGAAATTACCAAGATATCAAGCTCATATCGTGCCAGTGTAAGACAGACTGCCTGACAATGAAATGCGACTGTGCACGCTCAAAGCAAAAACGTATATTGAAAGGAGTATGCCATATTAGAAAAGAAATATTTTAATCAGCATAACATTATGGATGTTGATGAGTAGTATATGTTGCTTGCTATGCTCTGTTCACTAAACTCGATAGTTCAATTATGTCAACATTATCTCATTCATTATTTCATTGTTATTTTCTATTTTGTACAATGTGATTTACATAAAAATAAGTAATTTTCATTACACCTTGGGAATAGTTTTTATTTGCAGTATTATTAAGATTACAATAATACTTTGTTTTGTACATTGTTTCTATAATAGCTTAGCTTATATTACTTCTAATTTACTGGATGTGTGATATTATAATATGAATATCCTACGAAAGTTTGTGGGTTTGGTTGTTTGGATGTTTGTTCCTCAGTCACGCAAAAACTACTGAACGGATTTGGTTGAAATTTGGCACACAGATATTAGATAGTCTAGATTAAAACATAGAATACTTTTTATCCCGATATTCCCACGGGAACGGGAACCACGCGGGTGAGACCGCGGGCGGCTAGTATGAAATTATATTACATCTGATATTATAATAAAAAAGTAAACACATTTTAGATTTATACTTTAATTTGTAAAAAGCACAGCTTTTTCTCTTGAATACTTATCATTTTCAAATCAATAGTGAAAACAGCGGTAAAAATCAGATTCGTACTTTCTTTACAGAATTGGTCACAACTTGTTTGTTTATTATTGCACTACAATCACCTTTATATTTCTGGAAAGGTTATAAAAACGACTTTATTTTTTTTATATATAAACATACAAACTAAGACACATTTATGTTTCTTTTTATTTAGTTATACCGGTAAATAAGAAAGAGTGTATGAAAAAAAAAACTTATTTTTGTTAATATTTTAAAAACAACAATACTAAATTAGTAGGTTTCAATAGAATAATCATAGAACATTATATAACCTTTCAAATGACATATCAAACATTGAAATTGATGCAGTAGAACTCGATAAATGTAGAAAAACTTGATGAAATAAAGAAGAAATTGAAAAAATCTAGATGAGTACTTTCCTTACAGAATTAGTAACAACTTGTTTGTTTATTATTGCACTACAATGATGTTTATATTTTTCTAAGAAGATATTAAAACAGGCTTTATTTTTATTCTAAACTTACAAACTGAGGTACACAAATGATTTTTTTAATTTAGCTTATACCTGTAACTAAGAAAAAAATTATGAAAAAAAAATCATACTTTTATTAATATTTCAAAAACGACAAGACTAAGTTAGTAGGTTTTAAAAGAGCAATAATAGACAGTTATATAAGCTTTCAAATGACATATCAAACAACGACATTGATGCAATAGAACTCGAGAAATGAAGAAAAACTTGTTACGGTCGGCCGCCATCTTTGTGACGTCACAGCTATGCGTGTCCCCACTTCCTCCTCTTAAAACCGTCAGTTTCGTGTTTCGTAGAGCACAAGGAACACATACACACCAGTTTTAGGTATATAGAAGAGAGTCCGACGAAAAATCTCAAAATGCTTCGTCGCCACCTAACTAAAAGGGGTGAAAATGGGGTTCAAATTTTGAATGGAAAAATAATATAAAATAGACAATACAACTTTCAACTTCGTAGGAGCACGTCTAAAACTAAATAGGCAAACATATATTTTGTGATTTTGAAAATCAACCCCTTAGGGGCTTAATGGGATGAGTAAACATAAAAATCGATATGGATGTCGTTTTCGAGGTTTTATGGGATGGTGATTGCGAAAATGAGATTTATTTTGAAGTCCAACACGGTGGACATGTTTTAACCCCTAAAAAGGTGAAAATGAAGTTAAATTTTGTATGGAAAATAATATAAAATAGACTAGCAACTTTAAATTTCGTAGGAGTATATATACAAATAAATAGGCAAACTTATATTTTGTAATTTAAAATAATCAACCCCTTAGGGGGTAAATGGGGGTGTGTAAACATAAAAATCGATATGGATATCGTTCGTGAGGTTTTGTGGGATAGTGACTTCAAAATAAAATGAGTTTTATTTTGAAGTTCAACACGGTTGACATGATTTAACCCCTAAAAGGGTGAAAATGGGATTCAAATTTTGAATGAAAAAAGATTATTTTGAAGTCCTACACGGTGGACATGATTGGACCTGGACATGCACATCCAAGGGACGGGGACAGGGACGGGAACGGGGAAGGGACGGGTACGGGACCGGGACTGGGACCGGGACCGGGACCGGGAACGGGAACGGGAACGGGAACGGGAGCGGGAGCGGGAGCGGGAGCGGGAGCGGGAGCGGGAACGGGAACGGGAACGGGAACGGGAACGGGAACGGGAACGGGAACGGGAACGGGAACGGGAACGGGAACGGGAACGGGAACGGGAACGGGAACGGGAACGGGAACGGGAACGGGAACGGGAACGGGAACGGGAACGGGAACGGGAACGGGAACGGGAACGGGAACGGGAACGGGAACGGGAACGGGAACGGGAACGGGAACGGGAACGGGAACGGGAACGGGAACGGGAACGGGAACGGGAACGGGAACGGGAACGGGAACGGGAACGGGAACGGGAACGGGAACGGGAACGGGAACGGGAACGGGAACGGGAACGGGAACGGGAACGGGAACGGGAACGGGAACGGGAACGGGAACGGGAACGGGAACGGGAACGGGAACGGGAACGGGAACGGGAACGGGAACGGGAACGGGAACGGGAACGGGAACGGGAACGGGAACGGGAACGGGAACGGGAACGGGAACGGGAACGGGAACGGGAACGGGAACGAAAACGGGAACGGGAACGGGAACGGGAACGGGAACGGGAACGGGAACGGGAACGGGAACGGGAACGGGAACGGGAACGGGAACGGGAACGGGAACGGGAACGGGAACGGGAACGGGAACGGGAACGGGAACGGGAACGGGAACGGGAACGGGAACGGGAACGGGAACGGGAACGGTACGGGAACGGGAACGGGAACGGGAACGGGAACGGGAACGGGAACGGGAACGGGAACGGGAACGGGAACGGGAACGGGAACGGGAACGGGAACGGGAACGGGAACGGGAACGGGAACGGGAACGGGAACGGGAACGGGAACGGGAACGGGAACGGGAACGGGAACGGGAACGGGAACGGGAACGGGAACGGGAACGGGAACGGGAACGGGAACGGGAACGGGAACGGGAACGGAACGAAAACGGGAACGGGAAGCCTCGTGCGAGGTCCGCCACACGCGGCAAATGTTTTGCCTCGCGAGGTAGCGCGCTTGGTGGAGATCCGCCTAATCGCGTAAAAATGGCTGGTTGGATCCTGGTTGAAGGTTCCTTAAGGATTTTCTCTAATATCCACGCGGACGAAGTCGCGGGCAGAAGCTAGTATTATTACATTGCAGCTACTGGTTTAAAAAAATCGGAAAATAATTTTCCAAACATACTTAGTTTGGGCTCTTGCAGAAGGAAACCACTAAATGAATTCTTATGAAACATACGCCAAACAACTTCTAATATACTCTTATCTAAAGTCTGTCCATCCTTACTTGTCTTATATGGTAAACAATCTTCACCCAACTCTTTTATGAAATAACCATTTATAAAATACAACAAATGGTTTTCCACACATAGATTGCGAAATAAATCCTACTAATATTATAAATGTGAAAGTTTGTGGGTTTGGATGTTTAGATGTTTGGATGTTTGTTCCTCAATCACGCAAAAACTACTGAAGGGAATTGGTTGAAGTTTGACACACAGATGGTAGACAGCTTGGATTAAAACATAGGATACTTTTTATCCTGACATTTCTACGGGACCGGGAACCACGCGGGTGAAACCGCGGGCGGCCGCTAGTTGTTAATAAATTAACAACAATTTCATAAAGTTACTAACATATAGACTAAGCTCCCATTGCATGAAACCTTACCTCACAAGGTGGAAGAGCAGAAATGTGTTGCAGTAATAGATATTACTTAGGAACACTGGATTTTAGTGGGTTGCCATCGCATATCCTGGAAGAACATATATTTTTTTTCGTTTTCGTACCGCTATTTTGATCGAAAATTACATCATGAGGTGGAAGATCGAAATGTTTACCCATCGAAAGAGAAACATTTGGAAGTTAAAACCCGCATGGGTTGCCAGCCCCTACCCTGGCAGGTTTCAAGGTCAGCCAAGTTTTATGAGGCCCAAAAATGGGGTCACTTACCTCATCAGGTGGAAAGATAAAATTGATGCAGATCGATAGCCCTCGACGTGCCATTCATGAATATATAGGGTTGCCTGCCTTCAGCCTGGCAGTTTTTCTGGTCAGCCACCTCAAACAATCTATATCAATATCTTGGAAAACGAAAAATTCTTGTAAAGACGCTTTAATTCGGGGTATATTTAATACAAACTATGGTATTCAATTAAAATCTATGCATTGGTAGTCTTGCGCCTATTATAGTGTTGAAATAATAAGGTAAATGCACCAGTTATGGTCATTTTTCATTGGTATCTTCAAAATATTGAAAAAAGTAATGTAGCTGTTTAACCTCATCAGGTGGCTCGATGAAACTGATGCAGATCGATAGCCCCAGACGTGCCATTCATTAATATATAGGGTTGCCTACCTTCAGCTTGGCAGTTTTTCTGGTCAGCCACCTCAAACAATCTATATCAATATCTTGGAAAAACGAATAATTCTTGTAAAGACGCTTTGATTCGGGGTATATTTAGTACAAACCGTGATATTCAATTAAAATCTACGCGCTGGTAGTATTGCTCCTATACGGTGTTGAAATAATAGAGTAAAGGGACCAGTAAGTGGTCATTGTTATCTTCAAATACGGAAAAATGTATCTGTTTTAGCGTTCTCATACCAGAGTGATAATCTTATACTAAGTATAACTTAAATTGATATTATAATTGTAAAAAATATACAGAGTGTAGTGCCGTGTGCGTGCGTGTATGCAGAGGCGAATGGTGCCCGATATTATTCCGACAAGTTAACATCAAAAACAAATTTTCACACAGTTGTTTTTTTATCATAAGAAGTATCACAACCAATATCGGAATTATTTTCAATATTTTCATCTACATTAATAATATCGTTGACGTGTAAGGTAGGCTATGCTCCTCGATGGGGATATAATTTGGAACTCTTACTAATATTACAGGAGGGGGACATATTTGAGCTGAATCCAACTATCCTTACTAATATTACAGAATGCGAAAGTAAGTTTATCTGTTTACTAGCTTCTGCCCGCGACTTCGTCCGCGTGGATATTAGATGAAATCCTTTTAAGGATCCTTCAACCAGGATCCGGCCAGCCATTTTTACGCGATTAGGCGAGTCCCCATCAAGCGCGCTGCCTTGCGAGGCAAGACATTTGCCGCGTGTGGCGGGCCTCGCACAAGGCTTCCAGTTCCCGTTCCAGTTCCCGCTCCCGCTCCCGCTCCCGTTCCCCGTTCCCGTGCCGTTCCCGTCCCGTTTGCGTTCTCGTCCCGTAAACGTCCCGTAACCGAACCGTACCCCTTCCGTTTCCGTTCCCGTTCCCATCCCGTTCCTGCCCCGTTCCCATCCTGTTCTCGTTCCCGTTCCCGTCCCGTTATATTCCCGTTCCGTTCCCGTTTCGTTCCCGTTCCGTTCACGTTTCGTCCCCGTTCCCATTCCTGTTCCGTTCCCGCTGTATTCCCGTCCCGTAAACGTCCCCTAACCGTCCCGTACGCCTTACGTTCCCGTTCCGTTCCCGTCCGGTTCTTGTTCCCGTTCCCGTTCCCATCCTGTTCTATTCCCGTTCCGTTCCCGTCCGATCCCGTCCCGTACCCCTTCCGTTCCCGTTCCCGTACCCGTCCCATTCTAGTTCCCGTTACCGTCTCGTTCCCGTTCTCGTTCTCGTTCCGTTCCGTTCCGTTCCGTTCCGTTCCGTTCCGTTCCGTTCCGTTCCGTTCCGTTCCGTTCCGTTCCGTTCCGTTCCGTTCCGTTCCGTTCCGTTCCGTTCCGTTCCGTTCCGTTCCGTTCCGTTCCGTTCCGTTCCGTTCCGAACCGTTCCGATCCGTTCCGTTCCGCTCCGTTCCGTTCCGATCCGTTCCCGTCCGGTCCGTTCAGTTCCGTTCCATTCCGTTCCGTTCCGTTCCGTTCCGTTCCATTCCGTTCCGTTCCGCTCCGTTCCGTTCCGATCCGTTCCCGTTCGGTCCGTTTAGTTCCATTCCGTTCCGTTCCGTTCCGTTCCCGTTCCCGTTCCCGTGCCCGTTCCGGTTCCCGTTCTCGTTCCCTGGATGTGCATGTCCAGGTCCAGGTCCATATGTGTCATGTCCACCGTGTTGGACTTCAAAATAAATGTCATTTTTGCAATCGTCATCCCAGAAAACCCCAATAACGACATCTATATCGATTTTTATGTTTACTCACCCCATTTACCCTCTAAGGGGTTGATTTTCAAAAATCTATTATTAGTGTCGTTTGGGGTGATGTAAGGATTCTAATTTAACGATACCTCTCACAGCCAAATTTGTTCAGGTGTTTTGATGTTATAGTGAAATAAGAAACTCACATACATAATACATCAAACCCGAACACAATACACTTTTTTGGATAGTTGTGTAATAAAAATGACTTACTAACTCTGTTAAATAATCCTATATATCACCAAATAAAAGTATTTACTTCAAATCGTCAAATTTAGTATTTTTTTACGACATTAATATTCCAAAATTTAATATATTAAAATTTTTACATTTTTCTAGCGAAGTGTCAATTAAAAGCTATGCAATAATCAACCAGTTGTAAGAAAGAGAAGATTTTGTGAACTCCCTGGTTTTGAATAAAAAAAAGTATGTACGTGATTTTGTATTTCCTTTTTATGTACATTTTTTACAATTGTAATATCAAAATAAGTTATACGTAGTATAAGATTATCACTCTGGTATGAGAACGCTAAAACAGATACATTTTTCCGTATTGGAAGATAACAATGACCACTTACTAGTACCTTTACCCTATTATTTCAACACCGTATAGGCGCAAGACTACCAGTGCGTAGATTTTAATTGAATACCACGGTTTGTATCAAATATACCCCGAATCAAAGCGTCTCTACAAGAATTTTTCGTTTTTTTAAGATATTGATATAGATTGTTTGAGGTAGCTGACCAGAAAAACTGCCAAGCTGAAGGCAGGCAACCCTATATATTCATGAACGGCACGTCTGGAGCTATCGATCTGCATCAGTTTCATCGAGCCACTTGATGTGGTTAAACAACTACATTACTTTTTTCAATATTTTGAAGATACCAATGAAAAATGACCATAACTGGTGCATTTACCTTATTATTTCAACACTATAATAGGCGCAAGACTGCCAGAGCGTAGATTATAATTGAATACCACGGTTTGTATAAAATTTACTCCGAATCAAAGCGTCTTTACAAGAATTTTTCGTTTTTCCGAGATATTGATATAGATTGTTTGAGGTGGCTGACCAGGAAAACTGCCAGGCTGAAGGCAGGCAACCCTATATATTCATGAACGGCACGACTAGGGCTATCGACCTGCATCAATTTTATCTCTCCACCTGATGAGGTAAGTGACCCCATTTTTGGGCCTCATAAAACTTGGCTGACCTTGAAACCTGCCAGGGTAGGGGCTGGCAACCCATGCGGGTTTTGACCTCCGAATGTTTCTCTTTCGATGGGTAAACATTTCGATCTTCCACCTCATGATGTAATTTTCGGTCAAAATTGCGGTACGAAAACGAAAAAAAATATATGTTCTTCCAGGATATGCGATGGCAACCCACTAAAATCCAGTGTTCCTAAGTAATATCTATTACTGCAACACATTTCTGCTCTTCCACCTTGTGAGGTAAGGTTTCATGCAATGGGAGCTTAGTCTAATATTTTTAAATAACAATTTAAGGCGCGGTGGTAGTGAATGTGGCGCCCCCACTACATTAATTTTTATTACTCGTAAACCAAGTCAATATTTAAAAAAGCACAAGTATAAATCTCTTAAATTGTCTCTAATATTTTTTGAATAACTCTTCAACAGTTTTCGTTCTTTCTGTAAGTTTTAAAATCCATTTTAGCTCAAAGTGGCCACTTTTGGCAATTATGGATTTTAAAACTTACAGAATGAATGATAACTGTTGAAGAGTTATTCAAAAAATATTAGAGACAATTTAAGAGATTTATACTTGTGCTTTTTTTAAATATTGACTTGGTTTACGAGTAATAAAAATAAATGTAGTGGTGGCGCTAGTTTCACTACCTACAGCGCCTTAAGAATAAAAGACGTATGACAACTGTCAAAAACTGTTTACTAAATAAGACAAGTAAGGATGGACAGACTTTAATGTCCTCGAAGCAATTTTGAAAAAAAATAACATTTTATAATTTTGAAATATTTTGATCCCAGTATTCTATGAGTCCAGAATAAAAAAAAAAATACATAATGTTAATTTTTTCAAATATGCTTCCAGGATGTTAGATAAGAGTATATTAAGAGTTATTTGACGTATGTTTCATAAAAAATCATGTGGTTTTCTTCCTGCAAGAGTCCAAACTTAGTTGTTTGGAAAATTATTTTCCGATTTTTTTTAAACCAGTATCTGCAAGGTTATAAATAATATTGTATACTAGCGGCCGCCCGCGACTTTTTGCTATCCCTCGGGAACTGTACGTTTTTCTGTATGAAACGTACCCTATGTCCTTTTCTGTACCCCTGACAACGTCTATGCAAATTTTAATGATGATTGGTTCAGAAGTGACGTGAAGGCGTAACAAACAAATAAACAAACAGACTTTCGCATTTATAATACTAGTAAGGATATTTGGAATCAGCTCAAAAATCCCTTTCATTCGATATCCCACACGATGGGTAATAAAAAAATATTTCAAATTCGATACAAAAAAAGAATGTATTTTATCTCCCTCCCATACAAAAATCCAAGATGGCTCCCCTTCTTAAAATGATCTAAGGGTTCAGAAGGTGCACCCTGCCAAAGGATATCCCTCGATCAACAAACGCCGTATATTGCACTTTTATGCCGTGAGGAAACGCAGCTACAAGTAAATACACTAGCCTGCAAAAGTAAGTATCACACAGGCCTATAGTATCACACAGGCCTATATTCATACAAACGAGGTAACTTTAAAGCTTTGGTTCTCCGCCCAGGATTAAACAGGGTGTGATTTGATGATGGCCATTCAAAGAGTAAACGGAGGAGGCCCAGATCGCTAAAGAAACCTAATGGATTAAGAAAGTCGTTTAGCTCAGGGCTGAACTTAAAAAAATAACAGGCTAAATTACATCAAAAGTATGGAAAATGTAATACTGAAAAGTCCGTACGGTCTCTGGTGTAAACGACTCTTCTAATCTATTGGGTTTCTTTAGCGATCTGGGCCTCCTCCATTTACTCTTTGAATGGCCATCATCAAATCACACCCTGTTTAATCCTGGGCGGAGAACCAAAGCTTCAAAGTTACCTCGTTTGTATGAATATAGGCCTGTGTGATACTTACTTTTGCAGGCCAGTGTAGTTTAAACTAAATAACGTGACGAAGCAGTTGTAAAGTTGCCGGAACATCAAGTAAATGCTAAATCAAAAGAAAACATCAACATACTTTGTTACGAGTAGAGTATGTCAATGTACCTTAGTATAGTTAGTGTGTGTACAGTAAGTAGGTAATCGATGAAGTGAATAACATCGGTAATTTGTTCTCGGAATCGCATTACAGAAATATTCCCAGTAAGTCTGTACCTACCAGTGGCAAGGGGTGAAATTAAGGCGAAGGTAAGCCGCTCTACAAAAATGATGAAAAATGTTATGATCTGCATAGTGGATTCAGTGAGGTGGGATTTCCAAAGGTAAGCCGATGGGAATCGGCTTGTATGGACCCTTCGCCACTGGTACCTACTAATAAAATAGGTAGACAGAATGAAGGAAAACTAATTTATATATGTGCACAAGAAAATAAACAACGTAAGATAAGAAGAGTCCTATAAGAGTGGCTAGTGGCAATCCCAATTCTACAAAAGGCGCATTTATTTCAGTAATACAAGTATAAAGATAATTCTGTCATTAATTAGATCTGAATGACACAGGTGGGCACAACTAATGTCGTTCGAGCAATCTCTTATTGCGAGCCTCTCATTGTTCCACTGCCATTGTTGGTTTTCATAATGCTTGATAGGAAATCGTAATTAAAAGACATATCTAATTGAAACTCAGTCGTTTTTTGTCTCTAAGATCAAAATGTAAGTACAAGAATACTTTCTTAAACATTGCATTAATGATACTTGAAGTGTGTAAGACTGAAAGAAAATAATGGATCGATATTAGTAGAAAACTGTAACAAGTTGAAAAATAAACGGTTGTACGTGGACAAACGTTGTTTCACTTAAGAGCAAGTAGCCTGCACACTATCGCTGCCATTAAAAAACCCGGCCAAGTGCGAGTCGGACTCACGCACGAAGGGTTCCGTACCAAAAAACGGCAAAAAAAATGTTTGTTGTATGGGAGCCCCACTTAAATATGTATTTTATTTTGTTTTTAGTATTTGCTGTTATAGCGGCAACATAAATACATCATCCAACGAACTAAGATCTAAGGAAGCCTAACTCCTAACAAATATTGCATAAAAAATGGCACCTTCACATATTCTGTAACACAAAAGGTCGCAAACTCAACAATGAACTAGTAAAAACATACCTTATTACAATGCACGCATAATCGGCATTAGATTGTATTCTAACGCATATGACGTTTTTTATTGGCTGGGGTTTGAACGCAGATCAAACATGATTGGATATTTGACTCGCCTCGTGTCACTCATTGGGCCGTTGTCGTGCCTTTGTCATTGAGGCGAGGACGGTGTAACGTAGAATGCAGTCAGTACACCTAACCTACTACGGCGCGCTGGGCGGCATCATAAAATTGTTTTATCTACACTCACAACGTAATGTTCCAAATATGAATTCAAAAAAGGTAATATAAATACGCACTTTATTTTCGTGGATAGGTAAAATTAAAAAATAAACTCATTACGATGCAGTCAACTGCATCATAAAATAACTTTTTTTCTCATTACGATACAGGGCAAATCCAAAAAGAAGCCAGTGCCGTAACATTAAAAAAAAACAACGATATTTTCCCACATATTTTCATTGATTTAAATGCACTCTATGGTAATCGATGACTTAGTGCGATTGCACTGATCTCTTTTTTTTTCTAATAGAATGCGCGCCATTTCTAAAGCATTTCAATTAAAGTTTTTATTTCAATTTTTACATTTTGTTATACTTACTGAAATTTGTAGGTTTTTTATTCTTGCTTTAAAATGTGAAAAAATGGACTCTGCCCAAGGAAACGACTTATTACAAGGTAGGTACCTAGCTAATACAAACAAAGTCTCTCTCTCTCTTTTCTAACGTTGATCTTTTATTTAGTAGGTTCAATCCCAAATGTATGAGTGTAGATAAAGTAGTGTATGAAACTGCACATAACTAGGTATTAAAACACTCGTGTGAAACTATTAAAAACCTCGCCTACGGCTCGGTTTTTAAACACACACTCGTGTTTTAATACCCCTCTTTATGTGTCAGTTTCATAAACTACTATTATGAAATTAGTACATTATTGTTTGTTAGATATAATGTTTGTTTTATTATGTAGACGGACGACTTGGTAAAGACCGCTCGAATACGCTTGAAGCAAGTCGCCTGTAACTAGTCGCTCTAAAAAACTAAAGGAGATCTATGTCAGCAGTCTTTCGGCTGTGATGATTTTATTGTTATTTTATTTTATGAAAATTATAAAATGATGATGTTGATAACTCTCCGACCACACACTCCTACTCATGGATCAGAGACGTGAAATGAGGCTCCAGAGTTCAGTAGATGCTAATCGTTATCGGCAGCTTAATAGACAGATATCTAAGTCTTTGACGAGCGACCTTCGCCAATTTAATACGAATCGTATTAAAGAGGCCATCGAGCGGAATAAAGGCTCCAAAGTGTTTGCGAGAGATCTGTCTATTGGGCAAAGCCAGATGACGAAGCTGAAAACTGACGACGGACGCATCATTTCATCAAAGCCTGAAATCCTGAGGGAGATCGAGAGCTTCTATGGGCAGTTATATTCCACGCAGACACCTGTTGAAAGCAAGGCTAAAGACCCCAGAGCCAAGCTTACCCGACACTATACCGAAGATATCCCGGACGTCAGCCTGTGCGAGATTAGTATGGCTCTCAAACAGCTGAAAAACAACAAGGCGGCGGGTGACGATGGAATCACTACAGAACTTCTGAGAGCGGGCGGTAAGCCGATACTCAAAGTCCTCCAGAAGCTCTTTAATTCCGTCATCGTCCAGGGCAGAACGCCAAAGACATGGAACATAAGTGAGGTGATCTTGTTCTTTAAAAAGGGTGACAAGTCCCTCTTAAAGAACTATAGACCCATCTCGCTTCTGAGTCATGTCTATAAGCTGTTTTCGAGAGTCCTTACGAATCGTCTCGCTCGCAAGTTCGACGACTTCCAACCTCCCGAACAAGCCGGGTTCCGAAAAGGCTTTAGCACCATAGACCACATCCATACGCTGCGGCAGGTTATACAGAAGACTGAGGAGTATAATGAGCCACTTTGCTTGGCGTTCGTGGACTATGAGAAAGCCTTTGATTCGATTGAAACCTGGGCGGTGCTGCAGTCTCTCCAAAGGTGCCAAGTGGACTATAGGTATATCGAGGTGTTGAGGTTCTTATACCAAAATGCCACCATGACGATCCGAGTACAGAACCAAAACACAAATCCTATCCAACTGCAGCGTGGTGTGAGACAGGGAGACGTTATTTCTCCGAAACTGTTCACAGCTGCGTTGGAGGACATCTTTAAGCTCTTGGACTGGAAAGGACTCGGCATCAACATTAATGGCCAGTACCTAACACACCTTCGTTTTGCCGATGATATAGTCCTTATGGCTGAGACCATGGAAGACCTGAACACAATGCTCGAAGATCTCCGTAGTGCTTCCCAAAGAGTGGGTCTTAGGATGAACATGGATAAGACGAAAATTATGTCAAATGCCCATGTTGTACCCTCTCCAGTTCATGTTGGGAACACTACACTTGAAGTTGTTGACCATTACGTATACCTAGGACAGGCAGTCCAGTTAGGTAGGTCCAACTTCGAGAAAGAGATCTCTCGTCGAATCCAACTCGGGTGGGCAGCATTCGGGAAGCTTCGAAAAATCTTCGCGTCCGACTTACCTCAGTGTCTCAAGACGAAAGTCTATGAACAGTGTGTGTTGCCAGTGATGACCTACGGCAGTGAAACGTGGCCGCTAACTATGGGTCTCATAAGGAGGCTCAAGGTCACTCAGCGTGCAATGGAGAGAGCCATGCTCGGCGTTTCCCTACGTGATCAAATCAGAAACGAGGAGATCCGCAGGAGAACTAAAGTAACCGACATCGCTCGAAGGATTGCTCAGCTGAAGTGGCAATGGGCGGGACACATAGCGAGAAGAACCGATGGCCGTTGGGGCAGAAAGGTTCTGGAATGGCGACCGCGCACCGGACGACGCTCCGTGGGTAGGCCCCCGACAAGGTGGACCGACGATCTGGTGGAGGTCGCGGAAAGCCAGTGGATGCAGGCAGCGCAGGACCGATCGTTGTGGAGATCCTTAGGGGAGGCCTATACCCAGCAGTGGGTGTCGTGTGGCTGATATGATGATGATGATGATGATGATGTTGATGAATGATGATCATATTATTTGCCACTAATTGGTAAGACATATGATTTCAAGAAGGACTAAAATTAGGCAAGCTATTGAAATAAAATAGGTATGCTTGATAAAAGACAATGTATTCTGTAAAGATTGTTTTTTCATAACATATAAGTACATATTATGTAGATAATTATCACATTTGCGCGAGCAACACCTTAATACGTCTTTTAGAGGTGTGACTGATAAAGAACAACAGTATTAATACGTCGCTTTATTTTTATTTTTTAATTGGCAATACAAAATTCTTATAGCGACACCTTTTTAACCGACTTCAAAAAAGGAGGAGGTTCTCAGTTTTTCTTAATGTATTTTTTATAGCAGCGTATTCCACCAAGTCAAAGTTTATTCTTGTCAAGATCTTTTTCAAATGCAGACTATTTTAACATGCTTATTGACCGGTGCGCAAATACCTAAACTAGCAATATGGGTGATGGGTGACGGTGGATTGGAAGAGGTGGACCAACTCCGTAGCCAGCGCGATCTCCAGATTTGACACCCCTTGATTTTTATTTGTGAGGTCATGTTTACAGTTGATGTTTAAAAACATTTGTGAGAGTGAATCCGTAATGCGTTTGCGAATAATAGCCACATTTGTACTAATTAAGTGGAATACAGGTGTGCTGCAAAGTGTTCGGGACAATCTAGTGCATCGTTGATAAGCATGTATTTCTATTGGTGGTGGAAATATAAAGTAGCATTTTCGCAGCAGATCTCATACATTGGGGTTCCAGCAGAATGATCCGCGGATCAAACTCCATATTAAAAAGCTGTTTTCAGAGCTGCATAAAATCATAGTTTCTGGAAATTGTCATTACTTTGTGTTCTTATCTGACGGTCTTGACCTCATGACGTCACTACTTGTCGTGCCACTCTGCTGCCTTCGGTGTTGCAATGTGAGTTCTTCATTTTTTATTTATTCTATTTTAACCAGGGATTTTTACTCGTTAATCAAAGAGGATTGCGTGAATATAATCTTTATAGGTACCTACCTAATCATCCCTTCACGGATTGGACAGCGTTTTTGTTACACCCTGTATAATAATAAAAAACAAGGAGATTACATCAGATTACTCATTTTCTATGTATTGCATATTGCAGGACGCGCCATTTTTAGCGTTACAAAATTTTGATTTAAATTTTCCTTTTTTTTGTTGTACTGAATTCCATGAGAGAGTTTTATTCTTGTTTAAAAATGTGTGATAGCAGTGAATGTGAAGATTTGACTCTGCCCCACAAAGCGACTGAACACTTGTTGCATAATAACGACCATATTTTGTATGTATACGCTCATAGATATTTCTAAAAAACGAAAAATATGTTACTTTCCTATGTTATGTTATGTCTGTATAGTTTTGCTGCCTTCTTTTGGTCTTTTTCACCACTTGACCACACATGACGTCATTTTAATCATTTTTCTAATTATTTTTTTGTGGTAACGCTAACGACTGTCGCCGAGCGCGTGGCAGACATTACTAAATCGTGCTTCACTAGTACTTTTTTAGCCCCGCCCACTCTGTGTTAGTTTGCGTGGTGCTATTTTTTGAGCGGAATTACACTTCCTTAGTATCTTAGTTCGTTGACATCATCTGTGAAAATTTCAACTGTCTAGCTATCATGGTTCATGAGATACAGCCTGGTGACAGACAGACAGACAGACAGACGGACAGCGGAGTCTTAGTAATAGGGTCCCGTTTTTACCCTTTGTGTACGGAACCCTAAAAACATAGTGCTTGAATAAAGACGAATTGTGAATTATCTCTCTGTAGCGCACTCCGGAGAAGCTTTGGAACCTACTTTTTATCGCTTAAACAATATTTTCTAGCCTGTCGTTTAGTTTAATGAAGTTTTTTTTGCGAAAAGTGGCCACTTTTAGTAAAACACACTGTAAGTAATCCGTTAAAATGTGTTTTTAAACAATTGTGTAATTAAACTTCAAGTACCTACTATCCTAGACTGAATAGATATTGTACTCAAAAACATTTCAACTAAAGTACCTGCAAGCCCTTAATTGCGCGAGCACCAACAACTTCTCGAAGTTTACTTTCGTTCGTTGCGTACAGTGACGTCGAAATCAAAGTCAGCATCGAGTGTTGACGAGTGCGGCCGATGGCTTGTCTGCGCCCGCGCCGCCAACTAGACCGCGACGTGACGCGACCACCGCGGCTACAACACTGACCGCATCGTTTTCACGGTCAAAGATATGATTATGACGATTCTGATCGATTCAAAACAACATGAAAACAGTTAAAGAGTTGTGTTGAAACATACGGAATAATCGTTTCGGGGATTTGAATCGATTTTAAACGCATGCCAAGGTTTGTTAAATAAGAAAATTTATAAAATGATACCGGAGTATATGTTCATACATTTTTCAATAGAATTTTCTCACTTTTCATTTAGATTGATAATTATTATATCGTATCTTTTTAGAATTAAAGTAGGTACAAATGTACGAGTATTAGTCTGGTATGTTATTTGAGAAAGATATTTGATTTGATGTGTTATGATTATGAGTTAAAAAATACTATTTTTTTTTGAAATTCCTCAAAATAACCGGATATATCAGTAATTTTGACAAAGAAAGAAGGGTAGTTAAGTTACGACGAAAATAAAAATGTTATCCTAACTGAGAGCTTAGCCGTTTCTTTATATATTACTTTTCTATGTAGTAGAAATAATATCCCATAAGCCTTATGTGTAGCCATAAGAGCTTTATAGTTGTTGCGGTTTATGGCATGGACACACGACCACGAAACACCCCCCAACTCAATGGTCGGCGTGTAACGTGGTTACGTCTGCACGCAAGCCTGGTTAAGCCTCTATTCACAACGTTACATTACATGAAGTACACAGATACGCGTATAATACACAAAAGGCTTTATGCTAAGAGCTCACTTGTTGCTCTCTACGCACAACTAATACGACCAAACGCCATTTAATATTGTAGATCAACGCTGGCTACGGTTACGAGCTTCAGCAGTATTGGTGTTAATTTTTATCCGGGAAATGGTACGTATTGGGAAGTTTTTGCGTAAGCTAGTACCTATGAAATAAACAGGTTTATTTGTTTATAATAAACATTATAACAAACAACCCAAAACAACAACGGTTAAAATCATAAACAACAACGTTCGGTCTACGACTTTTCTACGTTTTCCGAAAAAAGACAAAACAAAATTGACTTTATGGAAAGTTGGACAAGCGTTCGAAAAGCCGATCTTTTGGAGGATAAGTAGTTTTTTTTTTTGTGTTTTTCGGAAAGTTGTAGAACAAACGTTTTTGTTTAATCCACTCCTATTACTAGGTTGTTGGTGTTTTACATATAACTATGTATCGTATTGTAGATTGTAGAACGAACGTTACCGTTTCACAGCTCTTCTTTATTACGAAGTAGATTAATTAAACGGAGTATTTTCTTTGTGACTTATTTATAAACTAATTGCATAAGCGCCAGTGCAATTTTTATTATGCTATTAGTTACAGAGGTGAGAAACTCCAAACATGTTTGTATATTTGAAGTGAATCGAATTTTAATATGCTTTTGTATTTTGAGCTTGACAATGATTCGCGGAATTCTTTTATAGATTTCTAGACAGGCGTAACTTGTCGCCTTGCCAAACTCAATCCAAAATTTTGTGCTACTTTTTTGTTAAGTCTGTTTAATTTATCGGTCGTTTCAGCAAATCAAATTAGCAATAATTAAATCGAACAATGTCTCATGACTAAATCTGAATTTCGTGAGGTTATTTTTATGTTGACACTTGACACAAATTTTGAAGACAGGCAATTTTTCTTTCTTTATAATAAAATTTGTCTGGCTACTGTATTGGTGTCAAGTACGTTTTATTTTACATTTAGCTAGTGAATAGTGCAGCTCTTGCCGCTGACGCTCTATGATCATATAGGTCTACACTATACCTATAGAAATAAAAATAAACATGTTTTGAAGTGACGACAAGACGAATGGCTAATACGGTCACAACAAGTTCATGGCCTCCTTTAGTATGCCAAAATTTATACAATACGTAATATACGTATAGGTATATAACAATAGCACTATGGCAAAAATACTGCTTTTGTAACAAATAAATTTGTCATAATAATATTATTATGATGCAAAGTAACACCTACACACCGTCCGGAAAAGTATTTTGACTACTGGAACCTACTAACTAGGAGGCCAAAACTCAGGAAATACATACTTATCACATTATAACTTCCAGAAAATCCTAATTTTGTAAGCCTAAAAATGAATGAACTCATAAAAATGTACCAGTATTATTTTATAATTGACATCATTGTGATCAGTAACCATACAAATCTGCATTGCATGACGATTGCATTTTACCAATCAGGTTACTTAATGCAATTTGTTTTGACCAGTTTTCACCATAGTTTATTTACTTTTGGTGTTGCTTAGGGTTGCCTAATGCAATAATAATCAAAACAATCTGAGTAGGTACGACTTTAGTGATAGAATCATTGAAAACACGTTTAATTAAATTTTATTTTTATTTAAATTGTTTCCGTCAATTAATTATGTATCGTGAAATAAAAAAAAGATTATTCTCGTACTTTGGTCAGTTTTTCTTACATTCACATTATTTACTGAACTTTCAACTCAAACCGTGATTATTTAAATATAATTTAATAACTTATGTCGTTGATTTATATCGTAAACTAGCGGGCGGCCGCGACTTCGTCTGCGTGGAAAGTATTTTTCGCTATCCTTACGAAGCCGGCTCTAAGTTGCTATCCCTCGGGAACATGACTTTTTTGAAAGGTATCCTATGTCCTATGTCCTGTATCAACTATTATAAATTCTGTGTCTGTATCCCTGACAAAGTGTGCGCAAAATTTCATGATCATCGGTTGAGTAGTTATTCGCAAGACGTGAAGGCGTAACAAAAAAACAAATGAAAAAACTTACTTTCGCATTTATAATATTCGCAAGGAAGATAGTGACGAAGATTCATAATTTCAACTCAAAATCATATTGTTCATCATAAAAACAATTTTAATGATCTCTTCGATTTGCATTTGATTAATATTATAGAAAAGAATTGGTTTCTGCAATGGTTATATCAATAAATTGCTACAAAACGTAAAAACATATTTTTATATATTTATATTGGTGGTTTATTTATACCTAGATATTCCTATATAAATTCAAAAAGTACGGGTGATAGCCCTAACAGGAAAATCAAGGTCAACACAGTTGAAAAACTGAGTGAATCTAAAAGACTAGTTTCGTAACTTGAGTGCCTAGCACCAGACAATCATATGTAGATTAGGCCGACCTGGGGAGCTTTGCAAATAGTTAGAAATAATATGTAGTACGAAAAGGTTCTATTTTTAGTACGGTTGCGGTGCATATGAACCGCGGTCTGCGGCACCTGCCCGTGAAAGTGTCTGCCAACTAGTTTAGATTTTTGAGATAGGCACTCGGCACTCGAGTGTGTTTCTCAAAATAATTTGCTGTAAAAAAGCATTGAAAGTGAAAATTGTCAAACGTGTTTTCATCAGTTTTTCTTTTTGTTATTCTGCTAATAGGTCAATGACGCGAGGTGTTTCCTGAAAGTGTTATTTTAAAATACAAACAGTAATGTGTTTATGTAGACTATTTTAAATTGTGCTCAGTTTTTCTGTTCTTAAAATCATTCACGCTTGCGGCAACACAGCTAAAAGTCTTAACTCGCGACGCGCCGGCAACGGCTTACACAACGATTTATATAAAACTGCTGCGCCATCATTGGATGTCGATAATTCTCTAAGTGGTGAGCATTGGACAGCACCAGGAGCGAGTGAGCCCCCAGCATGAGGTTGGTTATAGTGGTAGCCCTTCTGACGATAGTGACGGTAGCGTACGCGCGCCGTATCCCAGCTGCAGAAAATGAGAAGTTAGTAAAGGACCAGGATCCCGCCCCCAGTGACCACAAGAAGGAACATCATCATAATCATGAACACAAGAAGGGTGGCGGGAAGGAACACCACGCGCATCATCATAACGAGCACGGGGAGCACGGACACAAGGGCTACAAGGGCCATCATCATCATGAGGAAGCCAAGAAAGGCCATCACGATAAGGAACACCATAAAGGCGAATACGATGACCATGGCGCCGACAAAAAAGAACATCACCACCACGACGGCCACTACGACGAGCATCACAAAGGGGAGAAGGGCGAGAAGGGCCACAAATACGCAGAAAAAGGTCACTACAACAAGGGCCACTCTACTAAGGGGCACCATGAAATACACAAACTTGACGAGTTCAAAAAGGACAAACACTTCTTTGACGAAGAAGGTGATTCCGGACATGAGGAGAAGCACGGAGGTTTCCATGAGGAGCACGGCCACAAGAAGGGCGGTCACTTCCATAAGGGCCATCATCACGGTGACCATCACGAGAAAGAACACGGCGAGAAAGGTCACCACGAGAAAGGAGGCCATCACCACGAGCACAAGGGACACAAGCACGCCGAAGGCCACGACGGCCATCACCACCACCACCACGACCATTCCAAGAAAGGTGGTCACGACCACCACAAAAAGTATGGCTACAAGAAAGGTCATTGAGAACCTCCGTGATTCCATTGGGTATTCTGTATTTAATAGTTGGAACTTTGGTGTGAATAATGGTCTCGAAGTTACGATTTTGTTAATGTTTCATAAAACGTTGCAATCACTAAACGGATTGCGAACTCCTATTACAGCCGGCTATTTGTCGCGAGTCGTAACTAACAAACTGTGATTTAATACCTATTCTATTTTTTAAACCTAATTTTAAATTAAATTATTGTATTTTAAGTTACTTAGGTCGGCAGATAAAGTTTTTGTAAATACGTGGTTTTATTTAAATAAAAAAAAAACGATTTAAACCTGGTTTTCATTATGTATGATTTACATTTTGCTTTTTCAAGTATTTATGTTCGTGTTATGGAAGTTCTTCTTTAAGAGACGGTCCGTGATAAGAAATTATAAATAAATTTAATAAAAAAGTTAAAATTATCCTTAATTTAAAACCATATTTTTTTGGTTATATTAGTTTCAAAGAAGTTGACCACAGACATTTTTTAACACGTTTTTATTTAGTGTTAACTAATTAACTGACATTTGAATCTGAGACAGGTAATGTTTTTATTTTATAAATAATAATTAAAGATAATAAATTGCTTACTTTTGTGATTATTACAATAAATATAATATTTTAATATTCTAAGTAACTGAAAAAAGTTACGCAATAGTGCCTTTGAAAAGATAAATATTGTGTGCTTCGATCAATTCGAAGGCTCGCCGTTAGAAGGTTGCGTTGTTGAGTTTTGATGAAGTGTCAATGTGATCTATTAAATTGGTTCAGATTGGTCATAATCATAACATAACAACTCTGGTTCTGAAGACTGAGTAAAATATTAAAAAACTAACGATAGATACTTTATTATATTTCTTCAAAATTGTACGATATTCAATGATAGTTTCACTGGATCATTTATCTGTTGAAATTATACTTATTTAATTTAGGTACCTATGCGTTGAAATTGAAATCCATATTTTCATTCATATTCTTTCATTTCACTTACAATGCAGTCCGCCATATGTTATACTCCTACCAAGAAGCTTATACCTCCCTCCAATATAAGCTTCTTGACTCCTACCTAGCGCGAATAACTATCTAGAAAAAAACGCACATAAAAATTAATTAAATCTCTATGGGAGATATTTTATTTCGCTTTTCATCGTTAGATGGCGTTGTATAAATTTTGCATACAAAATTACTCTATCTTTTTTTACTCGCGTTTTTTTCACGTTAAATGTTCGTGCTACGGGTACAGTAGGTACCATTAGCACGAACTTCGAACAGGCTATGTAAGTTCTATGCGAGTAGACAGAGCATTATCCATTTAACCGGGTAAAACTGTTTTTTTTTTCAACACACTTACCTACTCGTAAAGTGAGCCCTAATACATCGCTTTTAGGGCCATAAACCGAGCTATAACAAACACCGTGTAATTATATATAAAACACTAGTGCGTTATAGAATTATCCCTACAAAGTTAAATTAGTACCTTACTGCAAGTTCTATGCGAGTAAACAGAGCATCCCAATTTATCCGGGTAATACAGATATATTTATTAGTAACAACAAAGTAGGTTTATTGCCGCTGAAAATTCATATACATTTTTGGAATAAATAAATGTGTAAGTCCTTAATTAAGTCAAACAAATATTTATTATTATCAAATTATTCATAATTCACAATATTTTGTTTAACACATTTGCATTTTATCACTTAAAATTATAATTTTGAAGTAGGCTGTAGTAGGCTGTACCCGGCACCCTTTTGTTCGCAAAATATTCTTGCAATGCAAGGCGTGTGAAAAAAAAAACCTTCGCGCCTTTTTCATATTTTGTTTTTGTCGTATAGGTAATTGTTGCTGCCTGGTAAATTACTTGGTTTTTTCCTCGCAAATGTGTTGAAAAACGTCGTATGAAACTCGTGAGCTCTTGCTCATAGCACATTCGGCTGCGTTACGCCCTCGTCTACGGCTCGGGCTGCAACTGTGCTGCAACCCACAGCCTCGTGTGCAATGAGCAACATAAAGTTAACTTCTCTCTTCTCTACTATTTATCTTCCAGTCAGGCACACATTTTGACATGTTTCATGTTTTAATGAGCAGTAGATATTTATCTGTTTATTAGAAATAAAACACTTTTTACGAATTACAGTGCGTATATTGGTTAATTTGATAAAATATTGAGCAGCTTTTTGCTTTAGTCGTCCTGTGACCACCACGGCCCCTGGAAAGGTGTCGAAACGTCGGGAAACCCAAAAAACCAACAAATTAAAAACTTAATAATTCTAAAATAACATCTGAATTCACCAATATTCGCGCTGTAATCCGTAAAAAGTGTTTTATTTCTAATGAACTGTACGCGCGGAAGCCTTAGAAGTGTATTAATTATCTGTTTGTTTTGTTGATAGGTAATTTTAGTTAATTTGGTAAGACAAGATATTAAAAGAATTTTAAAATTAACATTTAATAACTAGTACCATGTGATGTAGAATGAGCAAAACGTAATAATTATCACACGTTAGGTACTTATAATATGTATCTAGGTAGGTCTTTTACTAAATATACGAAGAAACTGCTAAGAAGATTTAGTACCTACCAGGGGCGTAGCTACCGCCGCACAGTGGTTCCAAATTTAAAATAAGTGGACACAGGACCCGATGTTGGCGTATCGAGCTGATTTTTTTTTTCATGGCTTATGATGATCCCCCCATCACCTTTTGTGGTGCTAGAGATCCATCAAACGCCAAATTTTTGAGAAAAAAAATATTTGAGTTTTTTTTGTATGGAGAAAAATCTATAATATTTTTTTTCTCAAGATCATTTGAATTGCGTCCAGTGGATTTCACAGGCATGAAAGGCCAGATGATATAGAATGCAGAAAAAAATAAATTAGCCAGATCCAGCTGCGGCAGTCTGCGGTAATAAGAAAAAAAATTCGTTTT
Organism: Agriphila tristella; assembly: GCA_928269145.1. Lineage (NCBI taxonomy): Eukaryota > Metazoa > Arthropoda > Insecta > Lepidoptera > Crambidae > Agriphila > Agriphila tristella. The sequence goes on along the minus strand of OV743439.1, from coordinate 17,567,311 downwards.
ATTTCACTAGTAAAAAATTTTTTTAACGATTATCAGTGCGCTGAAATATTTCAAATATTTCAGTAAATGTTTTTAAGTACATAGAAAAGCAACAATTGATCAGCAGAAAGACGGCAACACAAAGTAAACGGTACACAAAAAAAAAATTTTCTTTCTTATTACCGCAAGCTGCCGCAGCTGGATCTGGCAAATTTTTTTTTTTGCATTTTATATCATCTGGCCTTTCATGCATGTGAAATCCACTGGAAGCAATTCAAATGATCTTGAGAAAAAAAATATTATAGATTTTACTCCATACAAAAAAAACTCAAATATTTTTTTTCTCAAAAATTTGGCGTTTGATGGATCTCTAGCACCACAAAAGGTGATGGGGGGATCATCATAAGCCATGAAAAAAAAATCAGCTCGATACGCCAACATCGGGTCCTGTGTCCACATATTTTAAATTTGGAACCACTGTGCGCCGTATCAGCCGGCCCGGGGGCCCCCAACGTGCGTAATCAGAAATTTATAAAAACTTTTTTTTTAAATGGAAAAAGTAAAAAAAAACTATTTTTTTCCGCGTAAAGCATGCGCATAAATCAGTTGGCCGAAAAATAGGCAAGGATATATAACGTGTAACGTGTATCAACCCGCAAGGAGGCAGGGTTGCCCCCATCCCGATTTCGATCATATTGTCCCGCGTCCCGACGATCCATCAGTTTTGTCCCGATTTTTGATATTACACGCGATCAAAATCAAAGTGTTGATAAAAAATGGGTCCAAATGTTTAAAAGATTAAAGGACAACAAGTTAAATGCCTTATTTTGCGTTGAATCGCTTCTAATTCTTATGTTGAGCGAGTATATGACGCTTAAATGATCTAATGTTAGAAATCGTTGCTCTGTTGATTAAATGAAAGCAGAATTGCACGACATGTCTTGTTCGGAATTCGTAAGTAAATATTAAAACGACGCAAAATTAATGAGAGGCCCGTAGTAATACAAAATATGCTTGGAAACATAGTCAAATAAAAATAAAACATTAAATCAAATGTCTCTTCTTTCTCTACAGCTAGGTAAGTTCTCATTTCTTATTTACCTCTCATTTTGCTGAGCCGCCCGTTTGCTCCTTCTTGATTTTAAGTATTTTAATTACCAAACAGCCACATATATTCAATATGTCTTTCATTTATCAGTTACCAGTCTCTACAGTAGTTTTACTGCCAGTAAACATTTAGAAAATAGATCAAAATTTTTTCGCCCTTGTCCCCACTTTATTGTTTCTAAAGGTGGCAAATTCAAATTTTCCAGAGTCTAAAATTTTCTTTTTCGATTTGAATTTTTTAATTATTTTGGAAGGTGTTCAGATTCACAAGTACATTGACCCCCTTTCTGTTACACGTTGTATATTTAATTTGGATTGTTAGTACAAATTTTGGAAAAAGTGACAGATAGATAATTATGATGAATAAATATTTCTTTTAATTTTGTGCAATTTTTTTTTTTCTTTTATGAGAAATCTTTACCCTTTCTAAGGGCCCCCAAACAAATTTTATACGGGGCCCCGCCAAAGCACGCTACGCCCCTGGTACCTACAGTCATCTACAGTGCATTTACTATTAAGTACCTTACGTTACACTTGCCAACAAAATAATTACGGTGACTTTGTTAACTCCATAAGTTACTTACTCCTAATGAGATCTTTCTTTGGGTACGTTAGTACTATTATATATTCTGTGTTTTGGGCATTAATTTCTAATGAGCATTAATGGTAGAGTATCAAAGACTGCGATATCAATTAATCTGAGAGTGAAACCACTTGTAGGCAATTGAACGTCTCACTATTTAGAAGAGAGGTATAATAAATTCAGAATTCGGACTATTCAAGTGTAATCGTCATAATGTTGTTAAAATATGTTTAAACAAATTAACAATTTAAATTATGAATCAAATAAAATTTTAATGGAAATATCGTAAACAAATATAATATTATTGTAAGTGCTTACTTATGAAAAGCTAATGAGCTTTTAGTCGAATGAAGATATCAAACAGTCCCGTGTAGGTCTGATACGAAATATTTGTTATTAAAGGCGGGGTTGGAGCGAATAATGGCTGAATATTTTAGTATTCGTCGAGCACGCTCATGTAATCCATTGATACTGCTTTTATACTAATTAGCGAGCGAGTACGGGGGCTTAACTATATCACACACTAGATTTATGGGCCCAGCCGCTGTCAAGCACTAATCCCGGCCGGGAGACGCAGTCTACTCGCCATTGATGGGTTATTTACATACTAGTAAAACGGGTGGAGCTCGATATTTGAGAGTAACGAAAGGAAATACTGGAAAACTGGTTGAAAAGGAATGAGGCTGTTAATTTTTGAACTCATATATTCATATCATGTTTTCCGCATACGCAAATAATTTTATTGCAAATGCTGTAATTTCAGACGTTCTTTTTAAAGATGGATAGTTTGAATTCGTTCTTACATTAATATTGTACGAGTATTATTGACATCGTTTCAGAAATATAAAATATAATCTATCTACTTATTTTGTTACAAAAAATCACAAAACCAAGTAAGCAAACTTGGCTCATTGCCACATAATATTAACTGGCTGTTATATAAAATTAAACGAAATACTCCCGATAATAACGCCGTTGTGTTACTTAGCAATTAAAAATCCTCAATAAAATATGTGAAGCTAAAGTTCTGTGTTTGAATCATCAAGATAAGACTTCTTAGTATTAAGATATATCTTCCAAAAAAACATAGATAAAAAACGCAGGCTTAAAAAATGATTAAAAATACTTACACAAGAAACTAATGAATAACAAAATAATATCACAGCTCGATCAGCTGTTCCTACATTTTATATGGAAAGTAGAATTTTTTTGGCTGTTTTCTGAAAAGGCGCTGAACTAATGATGTTAATCATCTCCTTCTGCTAAGTAGTTGGTGTTTCACAAAAATAACCCTGTTAGGTACTTTTATATGGTTGGTGGTTGGTTAGTCCGCCTGGCTTATGTACAGTTGAGTCCATTAATATGTTGGCACGTTTGACAGGATATTGACTTCTATTACAAAGGCGTAAAGGTTGACGAACTGTCAAAAGTGCCAACATATTAATGGACTCGACCGTACCACTATCTTACCTAAGTTTGATGCCAAAACAACAATATGAAAATTGTTGTGTTTCAAGACGAAATTGTCCCTGTACCCTGTCCATTGGTATCGTAAAAGAACAGGCAGGATGTTATTTTTTCGGATTTCACCCATTCGGTTCCCGGCTGAAACAAGCAATTTATAAAAAAGTATTTAAATGTAGTTTTATTCTTTTCAGTAAAATTTGCCATCATCAATATTTTAGTACTTTCTCTCTAATTACCGTCTTTTTTCCACCCTGTCTAGTGTTTTAGTTTTTCTAGTAAATAGCTATTTCATTCGAATGTCGAGAGTACCTCACATTGATGAATAACGCTGGCTCACAACCATCTCACAACGAAAAAGTAAAAAGTTCGAGAAAATTTCAAGGAATCTTCTAACAGCTTGGTAGCTCAGTTGCAGAGCATTGGCCTGGATTGCCAAAGGTCGCGGGTTCATGTCCCATCTGAGTGGTTCGAGACGAGATATTTTTTTCTACTTAAATATATAATTTAATATACCTTTTCACCTCCCCAGCACGAAAAGGGCGCTTTTGGCGCGTAAAAACTCGCAGCAAAATTGATTTTTGCTGCAAGCGTGAGGCTAAGTGCTTTTTGAATTTCTAACACCACCTTCTGGAAAAATTAAGAACAAAGATAGAGTGACAAAGATGAGACTTCCAAAATTGATATGTGAGAAAAGGATAGATAGAATGCTTTATGTTGTCATACATGGATTAAAAAGTATAAAAAATAAAATACATGGATATCGGATATGCCAAGGAGTTTTAAACAAGGATTGTCGAAAAAAAAGGTTGAAGGTTTGAAATAAAGAGTATGGACGAAATGAGGATGAAATTACGACATGAAATAAATATAAGAAAAATTAATGAAATATAATAACAATTCGGCCTTACCACAAAAAATGTGTTTAATGATTATAAATAAATAACAAAGATGGGATATTAATAAATGAGAGAATAACTAAATAAATGTAGTATATCAAGACCTCTTACTGAAATATTTGAACCAAGAATAGTTAGTCGTTTTCGTAAACGTTAACGCCTTTCTGCTACCGACTTTAAAGAATTTGTCTGCTGATAGGTTACTTTGCGATTAGTTTTTTTACTAGGCGCGGGCCAGAATTTGTAGGAAGTTATCTGTCAGATAAAGTATCTGGCACTTATCAACAACCTATAAACTGGCCCAGAGATTTTTTCTGAATACAGTTTATAGCCAATTGGATAATGCCAAACGGAATTCTGGACTGGACTGCTGGAATATAATTTTAAATACATACGATTAATTTAATTGTGATTTAATGCGATTAATTTAACACCTTACAACTAAAGTGATTAAGTACCGCAAAGCGCTACGACTTACTTATTTTAATCTGTAAAATACATTCTCGAGTTAAGTTGCAGCCAATCACTGTGTACCTATTGTCAATTTAATCGCATCGTATTTTATATATTCTTTTGTTTTTCTTTAGAAACTAGCGACCCGCTCTCGCTTCGCTTCGGTGTAGTGCAGAATTCGACACCTAATACATGTGTCATGTATAATAAATGTACACATATAAACCTTCCTCTTGAATTACTCTATCTTTTAAAAAAACCGCATCAAAATCCGTTGCGTAGTTATGAAGATCTAAGCATACATAGAGACAGAGAGCGGGAAGCGACTTTGTTTTATACTATGTAGTGATAAAAAGTCATGGCAAAAACATTAGTAATAGTAATTATTAATTTTTGATTGTAATTATCTGATTTATTTATGTAAGTAGGTTAGGTAGGTAGGCATATTTTGTGTGGGGTAATGGGTTGTATTGCTTAAAATAATAATTTTTACTCTATTAATACTGAATTTTTTAAATTTTTTTTTCGTATTCCTCAAATCCCGTATATTTGTCGAAAACGAAAGTCATGGTGGCGTTCAAAAGCCGTGCCGTGACCAAACCGTTTACGGGGCCCTCATCACTGTCATTCGCTTCAACAAGTTCACACCTTCAATTTCCATAGGTGTGTCATTTCCATAGGTGAGTCGCCTTCGAGGGTATCAACATGTTGATTTTGTTTTATTTATTTTTGTTAAAATAATCGGGTGTAAAAAGAGGTAGGTATCCCTTTGCAATGTTCGTTTAAAAGTTGACCGCTTGGAATAAATAATTGTTCCCATGTAAGATTTTAAGGTGCCAGTTTAGTTTGAAAACTAGCAAATAACTTATTTACACTTGCTGGTATCCACTTGAGCTGTTTGGCATAATTTAAACATTTGCATTGCAATAATTTATCATTGTATTGGCCTTATTTATAATTGTTATTATTATAAACATCACTAAAGGGAAAGTAAAAAGAATCAGAAAACAATAATCGCAAATAACATACTGAGTATAATTTATTATATGTTTTTAACCGACTTCTTAAAAAGGAGGAGGTTCTCAATTATATTGTATATTTTTTATCGTTGTTCGCGCGTATCTTCGACATTTATAGACCAATTTTGATGATTATTATTTTGTTTGATTGAGTTTTCTTGCGAGATGGTCTATTTTTTTTTTAAATCGGTTCAGTATTTTTCAAGTAATCCTGAAAATACTATGATTTTGCATTAACTACGAAAAAGATAATATTTTTTGTTGGCAAAGGGATACCTTTAGTGTAGACCTTTTAATTTCATTGACATTGGACCTTGGACTCCGAAGAATATCCAAGGGAACTCCTCAAACTCAAATAGGATATGTATAGTGATTGAGATATTGATAGGTTTATGACAACCCAAAACAAACCGGGCTATGGTCTGCGACGTTCCGGAATAGAAAAGGACTACGAAGGCACAACAAATCCTTAAAAACAAACAGCGTGAATTTGGAAATTGAATTATGGGCCCATTGAAAATATATACTAATAAAGTTAATAAAAAAAAGTTGTCCCCCATCCAGCCCCACCCGCCCATTGAACGATGTGTATTAGTGATTTTAATATGATTTCTTCCTTTTTAGAGCTATTTGATTTGAAGCTGTTTTTGTTTTTAATTTAAGGTTATTGAAGGAGGTTTTTCTTTTTATAAGACCCTGAACTCTGTACTTGCCGATTAAAATTTTATTTTTTGTTCGATTAGATAGGTTTGTACATGATGTAGTATGCGTTTATACCTAGTTGCAGAGCGGCCTTAATCCATTATTACTCTGATCCATTTATCTCTGAAGCTCTGAATGGTAACTGAGATTTTTGTAGATAAGTACTAGAAAACTCTTACCTTACTTTCAGTTACCATCCTACTAATCCTACTAATATTATAAAAATGTGAAAGTTTTGGGTTTGTATGTTTGTTCCTCAATCACGCAAAAACTACTGAACGGATTTAGTTGAAATTTGGCAAACAGATAGTAGATAACCTAGATTAAAACATAGAATTCATTTTATCCCGATATTCCCTCGGGAACGGGAACCACTGCGGGTGAAACCGCGGGCGGCCGCTATTATTATAAATGTGAAAGTTTGTGGGTTTGGATGTTTGTTCCTCAATCACGCAAAAACGGCTAAGCAGATTTGGATGAAATTTGACACATAGATAGTTTATAGCATGGATTAAAACATAGGATACTTTTTATCGCGGTCAAAGGTTCCCTAGGGATTTTCCGAATGTCCACGTGAATGAAGTCGCGGGCGGAATCCTACTAATAATTATAAATGTGAAAGTTTGTGGGTTTGGATATTTGTATATTTGCATGTTTGTTCTTCAATCACGCAAAAGCAGCTGAACAGATTTGGATGAAATTTGACACAGATAGTTTATAGCGTGGATTAAAAAATATAATACTTTCATCCCGCTCATAGGCTCTCTATGGATTTTCCGAATGTCCACGCGAACGAAGTCGCGGGCGGAAGCTAGTTCAGGTATAAGTACTTTTTCTTTAGTTACTCGAATAAACATATTTCTCTATTATGTTTATTCGAGTTTTGAATTCTTCCACAAAGTCGTATCACCAATAAATAGAGTTTAATAATAAAAACCTTATAAATCCTTCTCTTGTCTCCCTTTGAAACTTGTCTTAATATTTAATGCCTAGTGTTTTCTATATTATCGTTGACCTGAATATCAAAAACGTATCGTATAAGTTACGAAGCTTATAAGTCGAGAAACTTAATAATTTATTCAGTTTCCAGAAAGTTCGACGCAAATACATATTTAAGACCTATTCTACCAGTTGAAATTATTACGGTTACTTGTCACTTAGCTGATTCTTATTTTAAAGATAATATGGTTTTGTAAAAATCATATCTACACCGTTAATTTTTAAGTATGTATATCTAAAAGTGAAAAGAGGATTTCAGTCCACATGTATGGACAACTTTTACTATGGGGCAAACCACAAAATCGCGAAAAAAAACTGCTGTTCCATACATTATAGTCGAGTCGATGTTGTATTTTTCTATGGAACAGCTGTTTTTTTCGAGTTTCCGTGGTTGGGCCCATCGTAAAAGTTGTTCATTCAAAAGGTCTGAAGTCCCCAGTTATTTTTTTAATATACTTAAAAACTTAAGGAGTATGACTATTTTTGATCATCGAGACCATATTGAAACCATTAGTTTGCTTCATGTATTTTTATATTAAAACATATAAAGTCTTTATTTACACTATTGTTATAACAAACAACAACAAAGTAACAAATTAAACGATCATAATATTTGGCTTAATGTCCCTTCTTGTGGCCCCAGTGTTTGTGGTCTTCGTGGCCACCCTTCTTGCCGTGGTCATGGTGGTGGTGGTGGTGCTCGTGGTGGCCGCCTTCATCGTGGTGGCCCTTGTGGTCGTGGTGGTGTCCACCCTTCTCGTGGTGTCCCTTGTGACCATGGTGGTGCTCGTGGTGTCCGTCATGTTTGTGTCCCTTGTGGAAGTGGCCTCCCTTCTTGTGGCCGTGCTCGTGGTGGTGGCCACCATGGCCTTCTTCGTGACCAGATTCACCATGCTTGTGGTGGAAGTGCTTGTCCTTCTTGAACTCGTCTACTTTATGTACACCATGATGTCCTTTAGTGGAGTGACCTTTGTGGTAATGTCCCTTTTCTTCAAAACCGTGACCTTTTTCTCCTTTTTCGCCGTGGTGGTGTTCATGGTGGTGGCCATCATCGTGGTGATGGTGCTTCTTGTGTCCCCCGTGTTCGTCGTGGTGGCCCTTGTGGTCTTCGTGGTGGTGGTGTCCCTTCTTGCCGTGTTCGTGGTGGTGGTGTCCTTTGTATCCTTTGTGTCCTTTGCCGCCGTGGTCGTGGTGATGGTGGTGGTGGTGTTCCTTGCCACCGCCCTTCTCGTGGTGGTGCGAAGCGGCTGGCTCTAGATCTGCATCCCGTTTTTCTCGCAGGTCCCGTGCACTTGATATCACAACCAGGAGCGTTAGTGCGCCCAACACGAGAGCCGCCCGCATTGTAGTTGACGTCGACCGACCGTGGTATACTGTACTTGTGTTTGCAATCGACAACGACTTTTTATACGGGCTTTAGTTTTCTCGTTGCCCATGTTGGCTAATCGTTGCAGCTCAGTGGTGCTTGCACTCACATCAAGGTCAGTGCAAGCAAAGGTATCTGCTAGTATGAATGAACCCATCAGAGTTCAAGAATTTGTTATTATTTGAAGACCGCTACGCTATTATGTCATTGCAATAAAACGATGGTTTAAGAACAAAATCTACATTGTACACATTCACATGAGAGTATCAGTAATGATTCGTATGTCATTCAAGTATGATGTTTTAGAAAATATTGATAACATATCACAATGTTATGGAGAGAATGACGCACCAAAGTCATGCAATCCCAAGAGAAAATAGAAAATTTGTTCTTCATTGTCCCGACCCGATCCGATGCGCGACTTCAGAACTACACGAAGGTCGTCAAGGATATGTTTTTGAAAAGTTTATCTCACTATCAAATTGTTTCAAATCTAAGAGGAGTAAATTCTCATACTAGAATTGTTTCAAATCTAGTAGGAGTAATCAAAACTATTAACTATTAGGAGTATTTAATAATTTCAATACAAGAACTTATATAAGTACTTAATTCCAAAATAATGATTATATTATTCAACGAAAGTGTCTACAAACTTTGTTTAAGTATAATCTGAGGTAGATTGCAGCTTAAAACATTCTCATCTCTCGTGGACAAACTTTTGTGGTAGAATCCGGTACTTATCAAATATTCCTGACCCAGGAATTACTTTGGCTGGCAAGCAACCGCAAATGAGGTTTTTAAGAGTTACGAGGCACTAACAACTTGCAAAAAAGATTGCTGCAGTTGCACTTTACGGAAGCGCATTTTAATAAGAAAAAACATATGTTAGAATTAGAATAATTATTTATTTTCTAAATTGCAGTTTAGTACGATAATTTATAAGGTTTACTTAAGTAAAATAATAATAACATTTGCTTGAACTAGGATAAATCTGTGTTTCAGGCGAGTATAGCCAACATCAATATGAATCAAATAGTCACTAACTTATAAATATTTTTATTACAGTAAAAATAATTTCCAATTTACAAACAAACACGAGTAAACATAATTTTAACACTTTACAAATTACGCTTATAAAATAACACAAATGTGTAAGTTTTTGTTTGGGAAGACATTTTAATATTTTTTCTTCTAGTGAGTTAGAATTTTTAAATGCCTTTTTTAGCTAATGGTTACGCTTTTAAAAGCTCATCATCACTGTGCTGTTCATTAGAACTTGTAGTGATAAAAGAAAATCATAAAAAGCTCAGTTTTACTCAACTTTACTCCAATTTCCAGGCAGAGGATTATAAGTTTTTGATCTACCTACGTGAAAAGGATTGCTACGAAAATTGTTTCTGCTACGGTTTTTTCAGATCGTAGTACTTACTCATAGTAGTACTACTACTTAGTAAAAGACGAGGTTACTTTATAATCGGAGTACTACTTGATGTTGATAGTCGGAAGTAATGCACAGGCTGTTTGGTAATCCTTACAAATGATAAAACAGTAAAAAAAGTATGTCTGTACATTACATATATTTAAAAAAAAATTTTTGGGCCGATGGAGACATAGTAATAGAGTAAGAATTTGAAAAAAAAGTGTGTCTGTTTGTCTGTTTGTTTGTCTGTTTGAACACGCTAATCTCCGGAAATACGGAACGGATTCGAATGAAACTTTTATATAGCTGTTAAGCCTGGGCATAACTTAAGGTATAATTAATTTTGGAAAATGAAACACCTGATGCAGAACCATAATGGTCCAACTTAACTATAAGGAACATAAAAACGACACCTTAGCAATAGTTGTTCAGCCTGATGAGCATTTTTTGTTGAGCTATTAAAATCGAAGATCTGGAACACCCGATGCAGAACCATAATGATCCAGCTAAACTATACAAAATTTAAAAATGACACCCTAGCAAAAGTTGTTCAGCCTAATGAGCATTTTTTGTTGAGGCACAAAAATCGAAGATCTGGAACACCTGATTCAGAACCATAAAAGTCCAGCTAAACTATACAAAATGTAAAAATGTCATCTTTGTAAAAGTTGTTCAGCCTGATGAGCATTTTTTGTTGAGCTATAAAAATCGAAGATCTGGAACACCCGATGCAGAACCATAATGATCCAGCTAAACTATACAAAATATAAAAATGACACCCTAGCAAAAGTTGTTCAGCCTAATGAGCATTTTTTGTTGAGGCACAAAAATCGAAGATCTGGAACACCTGATTCAGAACCATAAAAGTCCAGCTAAACTATACAAAATGTAAAAATGTCATCTTTGTAAAAGTTGTTCAGCCTGATGAGCATTTTTTGTTGAGCTATAAAAATCGAAGATCTGGAACACCCGATGCAGAACCATAATGATCCAGCTAAACTATACAAAATATAAAAATGACACCCTAGCAAAAGTTGTTCAGCCTAATGAGCATTTTTTGTTGAGGCACAGAAATCGAAGATCTGGAACACCTGATTCAGAACCATAAAAGTCCAGCTAAACTATACAAAATGTAAAAATGTCATCTTTGTAAAAGTTGTTCAGCCTGATGAGCATTTTTTGTTGAGCTATAAAAATCGAAGATCTGGAACACCCGATGCAGAACCATAATGATCTAGCTAAACTATACAAATTATTACAACTTGGCAAAAGTTGTTCAGCCTGATGAGCATTTTTTGTTGAGGTACAAAAATCGAAAATCTGGAACACCGGAAGCATAATGGTCCAGCTAAACTATACAAAATATAATAAAAATGTCATCTTTGCAAAAGTTGTTCAGCCTGATGAACATTTTTGTTGAGGTATGAAAATCGAAGATCTTGAACACCCGATGCAGAACCATAATGATCCAGCTAAACTATACAAAATATAAAAATGACACTAAACAAAAGTTGGTCAGCCTGATGAGCATTTTTTGTTGAGGTACAAAAATCGAAGATCTGGAACACCTGATGCAGAACCATAATGATCCAGCTAAACTATACAAAATATAAAAATGACACCCTAGCAAAAGTTGTTCAGCCTAATGAGCATTTTTTGTTGAGGCACAAAAATCGAAGATCTGGAACACCTGATTCAGAACCATAAAAGTCCAGCTAAACTATACAAAATGTAAAAATGTCATCTTTGTAAAATTTGTTCAGCCTGATGAGCATTTTTTGTTGAGCTATAAAAATCGAAGATCTGGAACACCCGATGCAGAACCATAATGATCCAGCTAAACTATACAAAATATAAAAATGACACCCTAGCAAAAGTTGTTCAGCCTAATGAGCATTTTTTGTTGAGGCACAAAAATCGAAGATCTGGAACACCTGATTCAGAACCATAAAAGTCCAGCTAAACTATACAAAATGTAAAAATGTCATCTTTGTAAAAGTTGTTCAGCCTGATGAGCATTTTTTGTTGAGGTACAAAAATCGAAGATCTGGAACACCTGATGCAGAACCATAATGGTCCAGCTAAACTATACGAAATATAAAAATGACATCTTTGCTAAAGTTGTTCAGCCAGATAAGCATTTTTTGTTGAGTTATAAAAATCGAAGATCTGGAACACCCGATGCAGAACCATAATGATCCAGCTAAACTATACAAAATATAAAAATGACACCCTAGCAAAAGTTGTTCAGCCTAATGAGCATTTTTTGTTGAGGCACAAAAATCGAAGATCTGTAACACCTGATTCAGAACCATAATAGTCCAGCTAAACTATACAAAATGTAAAAACCGGCCAAGTGCGAGTCGGACTCACGCACGAAGGGTTCCGTACCAAAAAACGGCAAAAAAACACGTTTGTTGTATGGGAGCCCCCTTAAAAAAATATTTTATTTTGTTTTTAGTATTTGTTGTTATAGCGGCAACAGAAACACATCATCTGTAAAAATTTTTACTGTCTTCCTGTTGTCGTCATTAATATCGAGCAAAAAACGACAAAAAAACATGTTTGTTGTATGGGAGCCACCCTTAAATATTTATTTTATTTTTAGTATTTGTTGTTATAGCGGCAACAGAAATACATCATCTGTGAAAATTTCAGCTGTCTATCTATCACGGTTCTTGAGATACAGCCTGGTGACAGACAGACAAACAGACAGACAGACAGACGGACAGCGGAGTCTTAGTAATAGGGTCCCGTTTTTACCCTTTGGGTACGGAACCCTAAAAATGATATCTTTTATGAGTTGTTTAGCCTGATGAGCATTTTTTGTTGAGGTTTAAAAATCGAAGATCTGAAACACCCGATGCAGAAACATAATGGTCCAGCTAAACTATACAAAATATTATAAAAATGACATCTTTGCAAAAGTTGTTCAGCCTGATGAGCATTTTTGTTGAGGTTTGAAAATCGAAGACCTTGAACACCTGATGCAGAACACTGCTACAAGTATTTTCTTATGTAACTACATTAATTCATTTATATGCGTACGCCGAAGTCCGCATTAAGTCCACGCCTACGAAGTCGCGGCATCATCTAGTGTTATAATAGTGCTTAATGTACAGACACATGACATCCCTCGTGCACTGGTTAGACTGAGTCAGCCGCAAGTGTAGGCTAATATAAAAGTTTAGGTTCTCTTTTGTTCGTTATTAATAAGTACGACATAAAATATTTTTTTCCGAAGTTAAATTGGCTAAATCAAAGATTTGAAATCTTAGGCGTAAAATCTATTTTTTTTATCTTAAATGCATTTATTATAATTAACATTGTTATTGTAAAATTTAAAAAAAGACGACTTACCCGATTTTGTTATAAGTAGGAGGTACATTAGTTAAAATTGTTCACGTCATTAAAGAACCTGTATTTTCCAATACGGATGTTTTTGCTAATAACGGCACAATGTTGAAAAGAGGTGTGAATTTACTCCATTTCTGATTTCGGGTCATTAACATACATTTGCATTTAAAATTTAATCTCAGTAAACTGGACATATTATGCCGTGATATTGATGTTTCGTTTTAATAACATTGAGCCCAGCTATAGATCAAGCATTGCATCAGTGTGAGTCAAAATTAGTTATGTAAATATAAATGAAACATCCAAGACTCAAAAAAAAAACAAATGCATCATACAAAATATGCCTCTAATAGAATTCAAACCCTGGACCTTTGGCTCAATCGTCACGATCTATGCCGTTGTCATTCGTTATGTATAAATCCCTAATGACCCGTGGCGTGGACCAAATTAGATCAAAACAAAGCTTTTTTTTTTTACCGAAACTTACTGCGTTTTCTTATTTGAATTATCTCGGCATAATGGTGCACTGTGCTGTTTACCGGGTATTAAAAGTATTAAAACGGTGTTTTGAGTCCTAATAGTGAGAAATAAAAAAATATGGTATGATACTGTGAAAAACATAAGTGCATCTGACGTTGTATTTTTTTGTGTGACACAATTTTCTGAACTTTCGACTAAGTTATTTCTAAACTACACTAGAGCTAGACAAAGATGGGTAAGTTTTGTTTTTATAGTATACTAGCGACCGCCCGCGACTTCGTCCGCGTGGATAGTGTTTTGTCAATCCCTCGGGAACAGTTCCTTTTTTCGAGATGGATGGTACCCTATGTCCTTTTGTGCACCCCTAACGACGTGTATGCAAAATTTCATGATGATAGGTTGAGTAGTTAAGACGTGAAGGCGTAACAAACAAACAAACGGACTTTCGCATTTATAAGTAAGGATTTATATTATTACTTATATAATTTTCATCTTTAATTGGGGAGTTTAATTCTGACGAACTTGAGGCATATTTAAGGCATTATAATTGGTTTTTTGCGTTTATTATGATGACATCAATTAGCATAATATTTTTTTTATAAAAAATAATTCGATATAAGCTGTTCAGCTATTTATCGAATTATTTTTATTTTCAAGCCATTTTAATATGGAATGTCAGCTTTATGAAACACATTTCAAAATGTGTTTCATAAAGCTGACATTTCATATTAAAATGGCTTAAAATAAAAGCTGGCTAGTCGTTGATTACGTTTCCCCAGAGGCGTAATAATTGCAATAATTACAATGTTATTGGTTCGAAAACTGATACATTTTACGCGCAGATTTTAAAATAACTCTCTGATGTCTATATCTGCAATGCGAATCGTTGTCACTCGTAACAATAATCACGTTTTCTAATGAAAAGGATTAAGTATGTATAAATCAATTTGTGATAAATTTCACATAAATTAGTATTAATACAAAATAATAAAAAAGCTACAATCATTATTATGATAATTAATCCTTAAATATTGCTACTTTTTCAAGAGGATTTACTATAAAAGTGCGTATTTATATAATTTATAGCTAAAATTATAAGATTTATAAGATCTAATTTATAAGATTTATTACTTTTTGGAATCGAGAAAAGTGTGTTCTCATTTTGTTTTACTATTTATTGTTTTCATTCTATAATGTCCATCCGAAATCAATGCAGTGAAATATAACGGATTGATTTGTGGTTCGGGATTAGTTATGTGCACAAGAAATCGAGGAAAACGATAGTCGATTCTGAGAACAATTCTTTCGACAACTTCTGAAACACGCTCTGTCGTAGTGTGGGTTGCGGCCCCGAGTGTCTCTGTACAAATCGGAAGGAAGCAATTGACTTTTGATTGTCGAAATCAAAAGTCTAATAGCCTGAATGTTGCAAGATTTCAAAACCTATAGGTTACCTGAGTGAGCTATTAAACTATAAACAAAAGAAAAATGTTTTCTATAAAATGTATTTCCTTCTCATAAAAACATAATAAAACACGTCAACAAATAACAATAAAAGAGAGGTGGGTATTAAGGGATTAGTGTCCCTTCTTGTGGCCCCAGTGTTTGTGCTCGCCATGGCCTCCTTTGTGTCCGTGGTCATGGTGGTGGTGGTGGTGCTCGTGGTGGCCGCCATCGTCGTGGTGTCCCTTGTGGTGGTGGTGGTGTCCTCCTTCATGGTGGTGGCCTTTCTTGCCGTGGTCGTGATGGTGGTGGCCTCCGTGCTTGTGTCCATGGTGGTGGTGTCCTCCCTTCTTGTGCCCTCCTTCGTGGTGGTGGCCGCCGTGATGTTCATGGAATCCTTTCTCGCCATGATGGTCATGGAAGTGTTTGTCCTTCTTGAACTCGTCATGTTTGTCGACTTCATGGTGTCCCTTTGTGTCATGGCCCTTGTGCCAGTGTCCGTGCTCGTCATGACCGTGGCCATGGTCGCCTTTCTCGCCATGGTGGTGATGGTGATGGTATCCCTCATCGTGGTGGTGGTGTTTCTTGTGGCCTCCGTGCTCGCCATGGTGTCCTTTATGACCGTGGTGGTCATGGTGGCCGTGGTGTCCGTGATGGTCTGCATGGTGCCCCTTGTGGCCCTTGTGGTCGTGGTGGCCGTGGTCGTGGTGGTGGTGTCCGTGGTGCTCGTGGCCACCTCCCTTGTCCCAGCCGCCACCGTGTCCGTGGTGGGACGCCGCTGTCTCCAGATCAGCTTCCTGTTTTTGGATTTCTCTCCCAGAACAGAGCGCCGCAAGGGCTAACACACTACCTAACACCAGAAGACTTCGCATGTTTGTTTCACTTCCGCTGTCTGTGAATGATAAGTTTGATAGTGACGAGGATTTTATATACAAGAAGTGGCAGCGATTTGGTAATGTAGCGCTCGGTATTGTCAAGGTTGTTCTTTCATGACGGAAGAGTTTTTCAGTAATTGTCTTCCACATAATGTGATTACACGCTTTTATATCTTAATATCGAAATGTTATTGTATTAATCAACGTTTTGGTTATAATAATTTACTTCTTATTTAGGTATTTTTCAAAATTAAACCACGCTGATTGTTGTTTTTAAAAAACAATCGATGTGTGTATTGAAACATGCACAGTTCATACTTATCTATACAAAATGAATTGTATAATAACCCGCTTAACAAAATGAATCCATTAAATATATGGTTTACGCACGATCTAACTCCTGAGGATGCTCCGGGTTGGGGCGAAACACGTGTAGAGTGGCCTAATTGGTGAAGGTGCAAGGTGTGTTGCTGTCTTGCTAAATACAGGTATTGTGCACTGATATTTTGTGGTGTGCATGTGCATATTTTTGCGGGCGGGCGGGCGGTGCATCTTGCCTATATTGTTTGCGGAAGTAAGCTACATATATTTTTTTTTTCAAAAAACCATTAAATGTTTTCAATAACATTTGAAACTTTGGCGATGGATATTTTAATAATTAAAGTTTTAGAATTCAGGTTATTATTAATTAAGATTATTTTAAGACTAGCGACTGCCCCGCGACTTCGTCTGCGTGGACAGCTTTTGTTCTATCCCTTAAGAAGAGTACTTTTTAGGGTTCCGTACACCAAAGGAAAAAATGGAACCCTTGTAGGAATCACTTTGTTGTCCGTCTGTCTGTCTGTCAAGACCCTTTATCTCAGTAACGCGTGGAGGTATTGAATTGAAATTAATTAAATCTACTATTTCTTGAATGTGTGGAAAAATCAAACTTCTAAGTTTACGTAAAAAAAGAGATACGACCGTTTATGCCCCAAAAACGCATATTTCTACACTCTCAAGGGAATCAAAATTCATAGGTTACTTCCCGTTGACCTAAAACTATGAAATTTGGCACACTAATGGTTATTAAGGCAGTAGACATCCACTAAGGATTTTGAAAAACAGGGGGTGAAAGTTAAAGCTTCAAAGAATTTATTTATCATAAAAACATGAAATTGACATATAATGAGAAGCATGTTTTACATTATGAGTATCTCTATGTGGCTATTTCTAAAGTATTGGATCCCTGGCACACAAACTAAGAACATAGTTTATATGAAAGTCCGTCAGTTTCGAAGTTTAGAAGTTTAGTTAGGCTGACGATTGAAAAATAACTTTTACAGATTTTTGATAATGCCACCCGAGAAGGGCTGAAAAGGGGGGTGACGTAGTGTATGGAAAGTCCTTTGTTTTCAAAGAAAAAACACTAAATTTATATTTAGGCTTATGGTTGGAAATAACATATTGCTGTTATTGGAATTTCAACCCCTAAGGGAGTGAAATGGGGTAAATAAATCTATAAATTTATGAATGTCGTTATTGAGGTTTATTGGGATGTCGATTGTGAAAACGATATTTATCTATACAACGTGTTACAAAAAACCCCCAAAAACAAAATATGGAAGATAGGTACAATGCATAGAACCCCGAAAAATTATTATTAACTCTGAAAATCGCCACTTTTTGAATAATTTTTTTTCCAAGATAAACTGCATAGTGGCAACCCTTTTTTTTGTTATCGCAGGGGTACTCTTTTATTGACTTCCGGACTGGTGGCAATCAGTCCGGCGAGTCAAAGTCAAATAAGCTTTATTCAAATAAACTTAATTATTAAGTACTTTTGAATCGTCTATATTTTCCTACCACCCGTTCCAGACTTTTTTTCAGAGTTCAGGACTCTCTCCCTTGCACAGGTCCGAAAATTCAATGCTTCACATTCATTTTCCGTTGTGGAATATAAATGTAAATCTCCCGGTGAAGGCCCGCCGGATCTACGCAAAGGCATACCTGCTAACCCCCCTGCGGTGTTCCGACTACACGTTGGTCGGGGTAGACGGGATCGTTGTGTCATTCTCCGCCTCCCCGGCCCGTGCCAGTCCTATTGTACGTTTGACGACCTCCGTGGTCGAGTGGTTCGCACGCCGGTTATCAAGGCGTCACCATCTCTTGAGGTCCCGGGTTCGATCCCCGGCTGGGTCAATGTAGAAAATGAACTTTACAATATTGTCTCAGGTCTGGGTGTGTGTCATACCACCGTTGTTTCTGATTTCCATAACTCAAGTGCTATAGCTACTTACTTTGGTATTGGAGCAATGTATGTGATGTTGTCAAATATTTATATTTATTTATATATTTATATTTAAAAAAAAAATATTTATTGTACTCCGGCTCATTAGACGCTTGGCGTCTCCTACCTAAGGGGGCGCTCGGAACACTTGAGCGTCCCTCCTCCAAAGGGCCCTGGGAGGACGACGAAATTCCCAGTTCTGCCGCCCTGGCCCCGAACAGCTAGGGGGGAATGAGATGCGCATAACGCCTTCTTCTTCCCCCCGGTCCCATCGACGGATCGAGTCCGCACCCGCATCCGCTTCCCTTTCTCCGCGACCTCCTTCTGTGACATAACATCCTCACAGAAGGAGGTCACCGCTTCCCAAGCCCTGTCACTACCCCACACAGCAAGAGGTCACCCCCTATACAAGCGCTCAGCACTTGCCGCTGGGGCGACAACGGGGCAGTCCTCATGGACATGCCGCACGGAGTCCGGTGCGCCGCAATCATGGCACACCGGAGTAGTCTTTTGCTGGATCCAACACAGGTACCGACTAAAGGAGCCAACACCTGTGTCAATCTGAAAGTTAGGGTCCCTTGCCCCCTTCACCTCCACTCTCTTAAAATTGGCCAAACAGCCACTACCATCCTTATCCCCGCGACGGGATCCTCAAGTTGCCGCTCCCACTCCTCTAGGCACCTTCCCTCCGCGAGCCTTTGAATATTCGCGCGCTCCTCGGGTCGGGGGCCAAGCGGTCGCCCCTTTCTTGCTCCTCCTTACGCTGTCTGTACACCTCCGAGAGCACTTGGGCTTCTAGCTCCCTCGGAGGAAAATAATGGGATGTCTATTGCAAAAATGACCCTAAAAACTCCTAAAGCATTAAAATAGAGGGATGGAAAAATAATGTAATAAATAAATAAATACAAACAAATAAGCAAACACAAACATTTGAATCAGGCGTCACTTGGCGGAAGTCCCAAACCATTTTGAAAATTCATTCGGTGTTGGTTCACGCACGATCTAACTCCTGAGGATGCTCCGGGTTGGGGCGAAACACGTGTAGAGTAGAGTAGCCTAATTGGTGAAGGTGCAAGGTGTGTTGCTGTCTTGCTAAATGCAGGTATTGTGCACTGATATTTTGTTGTGTGCATGTGCATAAATATATGCACATACAATGCACATACACACCACAAAATATTCACCTTGCACCTTGCTTATATTGTTTGCAGAAGTAAGCTACATATCGACGCTTAAGAACCAAGACCATCTATCTACACTTCTGGCGATTTTTACTTTTTAATGCAGTTATTTTTATGGGTGATTTACGCATCGCTTGCTTTTATCAGTTACCTCAAATTCGCATTAAATAAGGAGTTATGAGAAAATACCAATACCACCTAAGTAACAAATTTTAACTAATACCAGCTATCTACAGTAATTTCAACATAAAAATAATGAAATTATTTGAAGAAAAAAAACTTTTTTTCGTCTCCTGTGAAGTCGACTTTTTGTAGATAATTGGTCTTGGTTCTTAAGCGTCGATATAATTATTTCTTTTTTCAAAACACATAAACGTTATTTTCTGAAAATCAACCCCTTTGGGTATATAGGTACAAAACAAACCCAAAAATTGATATAGATATCGGTTTTATTGGATGTTGATAATGAAAATGGCATTTGTTTTGAAGAGCAACTTGGTGGACGACGTAAATAAGGACCCTGTATTAATTATGTATAATTATGTAATTAGTGGTGAAACGGGTTTTCAGAGGTTGACAGACAATGAGTTGGCCCGCCTTATGAACGGGCAGAAGCTAGTTTAATATAATTTAGATTAGTAACATTATGCTTTAAGACAAACACCTTGAAATTATTATGTTATTCCAAAACATCTAGTAAAAATTACAAACATTTTCTTTGTTTAACTTTTATTGCAAAAATATGTGAAAAACTCGTATATGAATATGAATGTTTAGCATATTAGACAAAGTTAACTAAAACATCAGACACGTAAAGTTGCTACAGAAGATTCTTAAATTATTTTTTTATTATCGTATTGGGATGCACTCAACGATTTTCAGACTATTTAATTTTTATATTTGCTTTTAAAATAACTATGAATAGGTACCTGGAAAACGCGAACCATCATTATACTCGTACCATAATAATATATTAATGGTACGAGAGTGTACAAAATAACGAACAAAACACATAAAGCAATAAGTGTAACAATCATTACGAGTAGTTCTAATAAAGAATGTAACAAATAATCGGGAACGAGAACTCCGAGGACGGAAACTTTTGTTACCCGGGATAGTTTGGAGTCGAGTTGTAAGTAAGTACCCTGCTCGAACACAACAATTTGTTAACACTGTTACGGGAAACTTTTTTTTAAAATTCATTTATTATCAATCAATACTGCTTGAAATAAAACACTTTTTAACGGATACTAGCGCGGTTTTATTGAAAGTAATTTGTACTAGTTGGTATTTGGTTTGATTTTGGATTTTCTCGACGATTCGGCACCTTTGCAGCTGCCGTGGTCACGGGGGACTGAAGCTACTCGTGAGCCCACCCTCAAGCGATATTTTTTTTAAGCCGTTCAGAAATTAATATTTAACAAAGATTTTTTATTTAATTGGTTTAAGTTAATTTATAATTTAATTTTGTGAATTAATTAATGCTAAAAAGAGAGAATCTACTAAAACTACCACCATTTCACAAAATTGGGAGGCCCCTCCCAAAAAAGGCTAGTATCCGTTAAAAAGTGTTTTATTTCATGTCTAGTGAGCGCGTAAGCTTGAGAAGTGATCATGATGTTGATGAATGGGGAATGTCCGAAAAAAATCAAATTGGCTGAATATTTTTCTATAGGTAGGAATAAGGTCCCTTAGTAATATAATACATTTTCATAATTTTCGGTTTCGTGAAAAAAATTCAAAAAAACAAAGTATCTTCGACTTCACAAATGTATGAAAGTAACAGCAGAATGGAGATTGTACCTTTGCCAACACATGCCACAACCACAACATGGTATTAAAAAAAAGTTTCAAGACAAAATGTTAAAACTTTTTTTTTTAATACGTGTTGAGTTTGTGGCAGTTAGCGGCAAAGGGATAATCTCCATTCTGCTGTTACTTTCATACATTTGTGAAGTCGAAGAGATTTTGATTTTTAAAAACTTTTTTACCCAACCGAAAATTCTGAAACATTTTTCTATTACAAGGGTCCTTATTCCTACCTATAGAAAAATATTCAGCCAATTTGATTTTTTTTGGACATTCCCTATTAACCTTCACCAATTAGGCTACTCTAATTAGTAGCCTAATTGGTGAAGGTGCAAGGTGTGTTGTTGTCTTGCTAAATGCAGGTATTGTGCACTGATATTTTGTGATGTGCATGTGCATATTTTTGCGGGTGGGCGGGCGGTGCATCTTACATATATTGTTCGCGGAAGTAAGCTACATATATTTCTTTTTTCAAAAACCTGATATTCACTTCGTATAAAACTTCGAGATTTGTTCAAATACTCTTGGTGTGATTCTTAACTGGATATATTAGTTACTATAGAAATATAAACTAATGTCTTCTTCTTTATCTCTCTATCTACCGCGCGTATCATCCCGAGACCACGCCCGCTAGATAGGTCTTGGTTGGGTTCGATTCCCAGAAGGACAAATGTAAACATTTATAATGAATATATGAATAAAAGTTCAAGATCATACTGTATTTAACTTAAAATGTTATTTGCTGTATTAAGTGTAATTTTCTTATTCAAAGAAAAGCGTTCGCTTAAACTATTCATGTTTAAACGAACTTACAATAATTTTCAAAGTTTTTAAATTTAAAAAATAAAATAAAATAATTTTTATTCATTAAACTTAACTTGAGTAACAACACATAATTGTTTGGGCATGTTATGAGAAGGGATGAAAGGCATATTCATCATCATCATCATATCAGCCACACGACACCACTGCTGGGTATAGGCCTCCCCTAAGGATCTCCACGACGATCGGTCCTGCGCTGCCTGCATCCACTGGCTTTCCGCGACCTCCACCAGATCGTCGGTCCACCTTGTCGGGGGCCTACCCACGGAGCGTCGTCCGGTGCGCGGTCGCCATTCCAGAACCTTTCTGCCCCAACGGCCATCGGTTCTTCTCGCTATGTGTCCCGCCCATTGCCACTTCAGCTGAGCAATCCTTCGAGCGATGTCGGTTACTTTAGTTCTCCTGCGGATCTCCTCGTTTCTGATTTGATCACGTAGGGAAACGCCGAGCATGGCTCTCTCCATTGCACGCTGAGTGACCTTGAGCCTCCTTATGAGACCCATAGTTAGCGGCCACGTTTCACTGCCGTAAGTCATCACTGGCAACACACACTGTTCATAAACTTTCGTCTTGAGACATTGAGGTAAGTCGGACGCGAAGATTTTTCGAAGCTTCCCGAATGCTGCCCACCCGAGTTGGATTCGACGAGAGATCTCTTTCTCGAAGTTGGACCTACCTAACTGGACTGCCTGTCCTAGGTATACGTAATGGTCAACAACTTCAAGTGTAGTGTTCCCAACATGAACTGGAGAGGGTACAACATGGGCATTAGACATAATTTGATGCCGAGTCCTTTCCAGTCCAAGAGCTTAAAGATGTCCTCCAACGCAGCTGTGAACAGTTTCGGAGAAATAACGTCTCCCTGTCTCACACCACGCTGCAGTTGGATAGGATTTGTGTTCTGGTTCTGTACTCGGATCGTCATGGTGGCATTTTGGTATAAGTACCTCAACACCTCGATATACCTATAGTCCACTTGGCACCTTTGGAGAGACTGCAGCACCGCCCAGGTTTCAATCGCATCAAAGGCTTTCTCATAGTCCACGAACGCCAAGCAAAGTGGCTCATTATACTCCTCGGTCTTCTGTATAACCTGCCGCAGCGTATGGATGTGGTCTATGGTCTTAAAGCCTTTTCGGAACCCGGCTTGTTCGGGAGGTTGGAAGTCGTCGAACTTGCGAGCGAGACGATTCGTAAGGACTCTCGAAAACAACTTATAGACATGACTCAGAAGCGAGATGGGTCTATAGTTCTTTAAGAGGGACTTGTCACCCTTTTTAAAGAACAAGATCACCTAACTTATGTTCCATGTCTTTGGCGTTCTGCCCTGGACGATGACGGAATTAAAGAGCTTCTGGAGGACTTTGAGTATCGGCTTACCGCCCGCTCTCAGAAGTTCGGTAGTGATTCCATCGTCACCCGCCGCCTTGTTGTTTTTCAGCTGTTTGAGAGCCATACTAATCTCGTACAGGCTGACGTCCGGGATATCTTGGGTATCGTGTCGGGTAAGCTTGGCTCTGGGGTCTTTAGCCTTGCTTTCAACAGTTGTCTGCGTGGAATATAACTGCCCATAGAAGCTCTCGATCTCCCTCAGGATTTCAGGCTTTGATGAAATGATGCGTCCGTCGTCAGTTTTCAGCTTCGTCATCTGGCTTTGCCCTATTGGGCAAAGCCAGATGTCTATTGACAGATCTCTCGCGAACACTTTGGAGCCTTTATTCCGCTCGATGGCCTCTTTAATACGATTCGTATTAAATTGGCGAAGGTCGCTCGTCAAAGACTTAGATATCTGTCTATTAAGCTGCCGATAACGATTAGCATCTACTGAACTCTGGAGCCTCATTTCACGTCTCTGATCCATGAGTAGGAGTGTGTGGTCGGAGAGTTTCTTTATCTTGGGACGGCGGGTCTTAAAGAGCTTGGACCCTACCGTACGGACAGCATCCACCACCATGTTGTTTAGATTGTCCACATCTATGCTGCCAAAGGCATATTACTAGAAGAGTAATGGATATGGATGTTGAGGGCTGGAAAGTAAGAGGAAGACCGCAGAAAAGATGGATGGATTGTGTGCGGAATGATATGAATATGAAGGGAGTGGATGAGGAAATGACGAGTGACAGGAAGGAATGGAAGAAAAGGACGCAATGCACCGACCCCAAATAAATTGGGATAAGGGTAGGAGGATGATGATGATGATCTAATTGTTGAAGTCTCATTTTAAGAAAAAAGATGCCTGTGCCAGGGGACTTCTTTCTTACTTATTTTTTTATTTATTACACTTTCAACAGTATTTTTTTTTCTTTTCATGTAGGTAATTTGAAGTTAGAAATTAATTTCAATGGATACCTTTAAATATGAGAAATAGATACACATCCTCTTCTTAATATCACAAAGATGAAAGCCAGTTTGTTTATCATGATGTGTTCACGTTGTCAGGGGTACAGAGAAGAAACAGCTGATTTTATTTTAGCGATTTCAGAGTTGGTCCCATCATAGTTAAAGTTGTTAAGTTTGATGGTCCCTATTTACCATATTCGGCATTAGGGGTTTTTGTAACACGTTGTATATCGCGTGATATCCTTTTTAAGATAGGTGTAGGTGATCAAAGGTACCGAATAATCGTATCAACACCATAAAATTAATATTATATAATTAACTTTTCTTCCAACTATGCTTTAATTTCATCACAATCATACTAAAAAGTCAGTACAAATCGAGTATTTAATGCTCTAGATCAATAAAAATGTATGTTATTGCACAGTTTTTTTTAATCGCACCAAAAGGTGCCAATCTCAATGGATTAGCTCTATTCAGCCAGCCGATATCAATACTTTTTTTTACGTACGTATTATTCGTTTCTATCCTACTTGTTCCAAATTTAAAACTCTAACCTTACGTTTAATAATTGTACAAGCATAACTTTTAATTTCAATAATTAAACTTCTATTTTAACTATTTGATATGAGTTTCTTTTATCTACTATTCCTATAGGTAATAGTTGAAAGAAAAGCAGATTATGCACCTCGCCTTAAGTAATTTATATTGCCCTCGTGCCTGTTAGATTAGGCACTCGGTGCAATAATAAATTACTTTGTGCTCGATGCAATAATCTACTATTATGATCAACACTCGACTGTTAAAATCCATTGTCTTTTGACAATTAAACGTGATAAATAGCTATATCACGTTTCGGTGGTCATGCTAGGCTAGCAGGTGATTCTCAGGCGAAATTCAAACCCGCAACCTTTGGGAGTCTGGCCCAATGCTTTATCCAATAGATGCACTATTCAAATCCATTTAAATTAGTTCAGTAACAATGGAAATTGTGTCTTTTATCGAAATAGAAGATCGTATTACGAGGATATCATTATTGTCTACGTAAACTATATAATAATATAAACTTTATACTAACTACAATATAGATAAATAAATAGACATAAATACATAAATTGTTCAGCTTTCTCAGTAAAATAATGAAGAAACATTTCACTGAGACAAATGGTCACCATGTTATAACGTAAAAACATAACCCTCTTGCAGTCGGGTAAAAACTGTTTCAATTACTACCAAGGAATAAATGTGGGTACAACCATAAGAATAAAACTTACTAGAACGCACACTCCCGCTCCGAACGGGCTCAAGGTCACGATATTACCCCGTCCGTTAAACAGAATACTCAGGCTGTCACGGCCGGCGTCGCCGCACGCGCGTTTGCCTGTTTTGCGTTCCGTAATATTTTCTCTGTGCGTAAGATCTTAGAATTAAATTGTATTACAATGGCGCCAAGTTATTGTGCTGTGTTTGGTTGTGCAAACAATTCGAAAACAATGCCACAATTAAGTTTTTTTAGTTTGCCCAAAGATGATAAAAGGTACTTCTACGAGTACTTCTACGAATGACTAGTGTAGTGGCATGTAGTGATACCTTCTAAAAATACTAGACCATGGGGCCTAAAAACTTCGCGTAAACATTAGGTATTGAAATCTTTTTCTATTAATAACATGAAACCTCTGAGTGCGCCACTTTCGGTCATACAAAAGCCTTAAAGTATAATAAATAGAATCAGTATACCCAGCTTTATACAATACTATTTTGTATCTATTCTGTGATTTCGTTAAGTGTTGAAACACAACGAAACAGTAAGCAGAACAAAACCTAAAAATGTTTAAGAAGTACATTTTTGTTCAAAAAATTTAATTTCCATACTAAATGTTTAGGTACCTATTTACTTTATTTATACAAACTGAGGAGTACTTACTTACCCAGAAAAAGTGATCATTTCATTTTTGTATCTACTAACTAGAATAAATAATGATTTTAAACTAAAGAAAAACCCATATTTTAGCGATATGATCCTTAAACGTAAGCAATATTTAACAGTAAGCAACCCTGGCAAACACGCTTGGACGACAGCGGGGCGTAGCGACGTGAAGGGGGAAGTAGTTATATAAATGGCGGCATTTGGGACTCGCACAAAGAAGAGTCCGTTCTAGTAGTATTGTTTATTCTTATGGTACAACACTTAAGTCATAGTGGTGATGACGACACATATTGTGTATATTCTTAATTTAATCGCATAGTATCTTAATTCTATCTATCTTGATCTATACAACGTGTTAACGAAATAACGCAAAATGAGAAAACCGTTTCTTCGGACCATCAAACTGAACAACTTTTACTATGGGATCAACTCTGAAATAGCGAAAAAAAATCAGCTGTTTCATAGTAAAAGTTGTTCAGTTTGATGGTCCGAAGAAACGGTTTTCTTATTTTACGTTATTTCAATAACTGCAATAATAATTATGATTGTAATGACATAGTTAGTAAAATTTGTTACCAAGTACCAGTCAGGCCGCATGTGCGTGCTTGCCGAACTCAGAAACTCTTCACAACACCTAGATACCGCACCAATGCAGGCTAACGCTCTCCCATTGCACGTCTGACTGATATTTACAATAAGAACTTTGCTGCTTTGGATATGTTTAATACAAGCAAACCTTCTTTCAAAAAGGCTGTAATTAACGGTCTATTAGAAGTGAAAACAACACCTTAATCGTTGCTGCTGTTACTCCATGCATTGTTATTTTTCCATCTTCCTCTTATTTTCTTTTCTATGTGTTATTTTCTTGTGGGTGCACCCTCGCTCAACATAAACAATAATTTAACTGTGGTTGACGGTGTTGGTCTCACAATTATTAAATCTAATATATAAGATTAGCTTAACACTACTTATTGTGATACTGTTTGTCGACCCCAATAAATAGAAAAAAAAAACACGTTTTAGTATCATTTTGGTAGCTCCCGATGTGTAACATCGGGAGCTACCAAAATGATACTCAAATTGATATCAATATCAATTTGAGTTTACGAACTAACTATGATAAGCTAATTTGATGCGCCTAATTGCTTTTAATTTTACTAACGATTTCGAAATTCTGGAGCTTTTGTTACTTATTTTTGCATGAATACCAATTTAAGTAATTGCTGTTTGGAAGTTCTATCTGATATTCCAAAAGCTTTAGTTATTCAGCTGCAACTATTGCAATATTCAACAGTTGTTACTGCCAAATATTGCGTCGGTATTTTAATTAATATTTTCGAAAGCTTGTATTTTTTCTAGGGACTGTTTTATAGAGTGAATGCCATAATTCCGTGTCATAAATATTATTTTAATAGGTGAAGTCCGGTTTGCGTCATATTTTCATGCGTGTAACAATGGTTTTACATAACAATGACGTCATTTAGGGGAACACTCGGAAACCCTTTACAAAAATAGCCTATAAATAAGTTACCCTGTCTATTAAATTTTTGTAGGAAACAAAAAAAAAGTAGGACGGATATAAAACGGTTAACATTAACAAGTAAGCGAGCTTATTCCAAAAATAATTTTAGTAATGGGAGCTTTATTTTATTATATGAATTTGTAATCTTTTTCCTACATACAAAACACCATCACACCTTCTTCGCACGCGTATATTAAAAAAATGCATCAATGACTAAAATTTCGTTTAAGTATTAGTATGGATAGCGCAACTTTTGATAATGATGTTGATGATGGGATAAAACTGTTTGCTAAGGGTGTATAAAAAACACGTGTACTTACAGAAAAAAATTATCTTTTTAATTTACTTTTAAAATATAAAAATCAACGCTTGCCTCATAAATAAGAGTACAATACCAGTATCACAAAATATCAACAATAACAAAACATTTTTACGTCATCGAGGGCATTGACTTATTAATGACCTTTCCAGCCCCAGCCTTTGTGATCTTCGTGGCCTCCTTTGCTGCCGTGACCTTCGTCGTGGTGGTTGTGTTCGTCGTGGCCACCTTCATCGTGGAAGCCTTTGTGGTCGTGGTGGTGGCCGCCCTTCTCGTGGTGGCCCTTCTCTCCGTGCTCATGTTCATGGAAACCACCATGCTTGTGTCCCTTGTGGAATTCACCTCCCTTCTTGTATCCGCCTTCGTGGTGGTGGCCACCGTATCCTTCTTCGAAACCGGATTCACCATGCTTATCGTGGAAGTGTTTGTCCTTCTTGAACTCGTCTATTTTGTGGACACCATGATGACCCTTGGTCGAATGTCCTTTATGGAAGTGCCCCTTTTCTTCGAAGCCGTGCCCCTTCTCACCCTTTTCGCCGTGGTTGTGCTCATTATAGTAGCCGTCGTCGTGATGGTGATGTTTCTTGTGGCCGCCGTGTTCTCCGTAGTGGCCTTTGTCTCCTTCGTGGTACGAGTGGCCCTTGTTGCCGTGGTCCTGTTCGTGGTATCCCTTGTATCCTTTTTCTCCATGTCCACCATGCTCGTGATGGTGGTGGCCGTGGTGTTCGCCACCACCACCTTTCTCCCAATGATCTGATGCAGCCGCCACTAGATCAGCTTCTCTCTTGAAACGCACTTCCCTTGCGTAGGCGGCTGCCACAAGGGCCACTAAGCAAACTAATACTAATGCTCTCATCTTTCTAATTCCAATTGTGGGTACTGTTGAGCAATGATTTCCAAATGATGCCTGTTACTGTTTTCACTTAGTTTATATAGTATTGCCAATAATAACGCAGTTGTTATTGATGTCAGGGCAAATCATTGGCGGTCGAAGGTACTGTGACCTGAATTTGTTTTTGACACGTTATTGACACGCCTATCCATTCATCTTTCAACTGTGCTTTTATTTTTTATTAATAAATTATTTAGTCTGTTACAGCCTTAAAGGAATACTAACAAATAACAATTAATAGTCGACTCTCAAAAAGAAAACTTTGCAATGGACGCAATATTTAGCACTTTTGATGTAGGTATATGTTTGGTTCATTGTACAGAAAACAGACATTTATTTTTTCTGGGAAAATTGGATATTTAACTAGGCTAGTGTAAGTGTAGTCACTATAATGTAAGCCATTACACCTGAACATACAATAACAATGAATTTATGAGTGTCATACAATAATTTGCCAATTTTGATGATTACTTCGTGTTCATATTTATCTGTTTAAAACGCTAATTGCGTTATCAGTTAATTTTCAATAAGCCAGACATAATGATATCCCTGGACTCGTTGGGTTGGTATATTATATGGGTTAATCAACTATTATACTAGTGGCTCTGTGACCTGTAGTCGACCTCGCTTTAACATATCTCCGCCATTTTGAAATATTTCGAAAAACTTAATTGACTTAAAAAGTATAATATAGCTTACAAAAGCTCACAAAATTTCATAAGAATCAGTCGAGAAATGCGATCGTAGTGGAGAACAAATGGACAGCCGGACAGCCGAACGGACATCATCATCATCATATCAGCCGCACGACAACCACTGCTGGGTATAGGCCTCCTCCAAAGATCTCCACGACGATCGCACTATGATAGATTTTGCTTATTTAAGGTCAAAATTGAAATTTTAAAGTAGTTACAAATACAAAATGTAATATCCCTCTACGTTAACAATAGAACAGGTGATAATAAATCGGCCTTCTCGGCTTCGATACCCGCGCGGAGTACATACGTGCAAGTAGTCGGAACTTGACTAGTACCTACTAGTTTTTTACGCTTTTAAAGTGACCTATTTTTCGTCGTCAATATTTTTGATTTGAATACAGTTATCAAAGTAAACAATATGGATTCTAGTGCTGCAGGTAAATATCATTGTTTATTATAAAAATTGTTAACCTAGTATAATAAAACACTTTATTTTAAAGCTTCTAAGCATATTTCGTTTTCTTGAAAAAATATTCTTGTTCAAAAGTAATTTAGTTATATTATCGCTTCCGATCACCGTAAAATTATTATTTGTCATAATACTTAATACTCTTTTCTAATGATTCTGATAAAAATGAGCTGCAGGTAGGTGCAGGTTGGGTAAAAAAAGTTATGTTGAAAAATGTACCAAAAATATTATTTTTTCTTTTTGGTCGTAGGTTCTCCTAGCTCATCCGGAACAAAATTAGTCACCCGTTAATTTATCTACGATAAAATGCAAAGTAAGAAGCCAGCTCGTACATGGTGCTACTATAATAGAGAATTCACTTCTCACAATAGGCCAAATGTCGGAGGAGGCTCAAGATGCCCGAAAAAATCACTTTCGCATGTTTAGAGAAAATTACACAAGATTTTTTTTGAATAAATTTAAAATTTCATCTGAAAGTTGTTTTTTATTGTCAATTATATCATTTAGAATAGTTATAGCTTTTAAAATAATTTTGGCCGCATAAAACCTAAAAACCTATCTATGTGGATCGGTCCTGCGCTGCCCGCATCCAGCGGCTTCCCGCGACCTTCACCAGATCGTCGGTCCACCTTGTCGGGGGCCTACCCACGGAGCGTCGTCCGGTGCGCGGTCGCCATTCCAGAACCTTTCCGCCCCAACGGCCATCGGTTCTTCTCGCTATGTATCCAGCCCACTGCCACTTCAGCTGAACGGACACACGCAAGCATTTTTGTCTAAGCTGAAACAGAGAGGCTTACTCGTGCTTTGCGCTCGCTCGATCAACTAAGCAATACGGATTCAAATATTTTATCTCTTTATTGTACAAAGATAAAATAACGTACAAGAGGCGGACTTAATGCTAAGCATTCTCTCCCAGTAAACCTTTAGGAAATAAGAAAAATGTAACACGTTAACAGGAAGTAAAATTGTATCTACTGTATTGATAATTATATTTTAATTAAATCCTGTAGTTAAGCAGTAAATTCATATGAGTTCTCAGAGCAAAATACTTTGTCTCATTAAGAATCAGATAGACACACAGGCAACGTTAACTTACTGATTTCCAATTAACTACGTATGTATATGTATGCACTTATCAATAATATTAATTTTAAATAGTTGGTAATTGAATTGACACGCGTGGATTTTCCTAAAATGAAATTCATCACTATCACTACATATTATAAAACAAAGCCCTCGACCGCGTCTGTCTGTCTGTTATCGATAAACTTAAAAACGAATGCACGGATCTTCATGCGGTTTTTCCAATAGATAGAGTGATTAATGAGGAAGGTTTATGAATAAGTATAATTTGTCAGGGTTTTGTATGAAGTTGGTTGAAATATAACGATTTGATGGAAGTGTCGGAAAAAGTCAAGTCGCCTTACCTGGGAGCTTTCATTGAAAACGCCGCCTAATCCCTTTGAGATATAACTAAACAAATTGTTAGGTTACTGTATAAAGTAATTTAATTATTTTCCATACTGAAAACATTATTATTTAATTTACCAAACGAGTTATTATAATAAATATTGCCTTAAGATTTATCTTCGTGTCGCGCCACTTATTATTTTTAAAATATTAATATTTATTATTATTAATTTATCAGATCCTTTCAAATACTATTATACCTACTTAAATTTGGCTCTAAATATTTCCGAAACATGGCGGTATTGTCACGCCGCGTGACAGGAGGCCAGTCAAAGAGTAAAATAAGCAAGAAGTGCTTTCCAGTAGAACAATCGCTAAGTAATTGATCACAAATTTTAACCATCAGCGCGTTTCTCACACCGATGCCAAGACTCGAACGGGACGGAAACAGACTTTTGGAGCGAGGGAGGTAACGACTGGAAGGTACTTGTTTTCTTTTTGGGTGTTGTTGGAGGTTCGAAATTGGCAATAAAAGGAAGAAACCGAAGCGAAGCAAGGGCGGTTCGCTAGTATCTAATGAATGTTCCCGCCTGAAACACAAAAAATGAGCGGCAGCAATTCTAGACAACAGAAAGAAAACATACAAAATTATTACTAAAAAAACTTAAATGCTATGCTACAGATGTAGTAGATGAGCCCAATTAAAAAGTGCATATCGTTGACAAGTAGGTAACATTATTAATAGATGAAATCAAACAAAATAACTAAATATAACAAAATTAAGAGAAAAACATTAAAATAATTATCTCTAACGAGACAAATAAAATTAAAACTTAAATTGGGTTCCAATATCGACAACATTTAAAATTAGTATCTAATAAAACCGATCATAATTTTTTTCTACCTACATATATAAAACTAAAAAGTAGTTTTCGTTTTTTAATTTAAACATTGATTCAAACCGCGTCTTCGGCTGTAGATCCTTTTATGTGACTTCAAATTATCTCAACTATATTACTTATGTACATTTGTATGAGTAATTTTTATCATCCAATAATAGTCACGCATTATGTGTGTCTTCTTCTGAGAAAATAACCTTTACAAAAGCATATTTTAAGGCGAATTATATTTTTCCTCAAATTCCATTTTAATATATATTTTTAGAATCCTCTCCACAAACAGATTACCATAACCGACTGCAAAAAGGAAATGTTGGTACTTAAACTAAGCGCGTTTGAGTGACGGACGTTACCTTCTAATGAAATAAAATGACTGAAGAAATTCTACAAGGTCTTCCGGCGCGTCGCGGTAATCAAGCTTTCGCCGAAATGTAAGATGTCGGCGTGGCTATTTATTTCTGTTATAAGTCTGAGAGAAATCCAAGTACGTCTTTGTTAGGTTGACAACCTTTGTCCAGTTGGTCAAAGGTTGTTCGATGTAGAAAAAAAATTCACAGATTTTGCAGCCCCGCAAGAATCGCATTGAAAATGAATACAAATATTTATGAAAACCCAAAATCAAATCAAAAGCAAAATCCTATATCTTTTAAAAGTTACCTAGGTAGTACCTATTTATTTTTACGATTGTGATACTCGGCATTGCCAAAAAAAAACATTGTTCTGTGTTGCCTCGTATCACAAAAGCGCCCGCTGACTGCCTCGACGCGGCCGCCGAAAATTCCAACGAATGCACTTCTCGTCTGCTTCTGCATCTTTTAACACTATTACCATGACGTTCGGTCAATAATCATAGTGAGTAGCTACATCACTTTTTATGTACGGAAACACCTATTTTTATATAATTTCACAATTATTAAACGATTTTCAAATTTTATTCGCCATTTCGTAGCTAAACTAATATCCTAGGTCCTTTTTTCATTTTTTCTTAAGTGGGTTTTTTTCTGAAATATTTACAGTTTAGTAAACAAACACCCTCCAAAAAACCCGAATTTCGCAAAATTCCAAAAGGGTTATCAGTACATTTTCAAAATTCAAACGTTTACACGTGTCACGATAAATTCCTCAACTTTTGGTACTATTCCCACCTCGATCCTCCCAAAATCCTCGGAAATATGGCCAAAAATACGTCTCAGGCGATTTGCATCTGATAACTGGTAAAAAAAGGTGATTCAGTGGTAAAAAATATTTATTGCCTTTGATTTAAGGGCTCTAAGGGCTTGTCTGTGTTTTGGCAAGTATTCTTTCTTTGATTATTTTAATTTAATGTTGTGAAACAGGAATAATTTTTAAATTTCGACAGATTTGTTGGTAGTTCTTGACATGAGTAGAGCTGAGTCAATTTTGCGTGACAAATTGTCAAAAAAAAGTATTATTTTTCAATCCCTCAGGAAATGTAGTTTTTTTTGGAAGAAAGATACCCTATGTCCTTTTTGTAACCCTGACCTGACAGGTTGTATGCAAAATTTCATGAAGATTGGCAGAGTAGGCGCCCAATCGCGCTAATTTAACTAAATCGTTACCGTTTTCGTTTACAAAAAAATACTCTCTTTTAATTTTGGTTAAAATTATTGAAAGCTATGCCTAAGAAGCCTAGGATGCCAATCTTAGACAATTTAAATGAGAGCTCCAAAGCTTAACTAAAGACTTAAGCTAAATATAACCTTAATCACAAAGTTACGGTTTTCGTTTTATCTTTCAGAATTAGGGCGATTGGGCCCTAATTAAGTTTAAGACGTAACAAACAAATAATCCCAACAAACAAAATCACTTTCGCATTTCTGATATTAGTGAAGATTAGGATTAGGATACACAACGAACATCGGCGCTAGTTTGGAAGGAAGAAGCAATAAGGATGAGATGTTAACGGCGGAATTTTCACCAAGTCAAGGTCGTCCGGTGTCAAGGTGCTGTTGCGAAGGTGTCGCCCCGATTTTTTTCCGTTCCTTTGTTTGCATAAATTTCTTGTGACCATTTCTTGCGACACTCTGTCCGGTTGAGCGCACACGACCGGAGCAAATGTACAAGAATTTGCTCGAAAATAGAGTTAGTTCTATCTTAGAGCAGCGGCAAAATGTTTGTTACAATGGACACCTTTTAATATTTAAAATTTTCACAAGACTTCCCTTTAACTCAATTTATTTGCTGTTAAAATTAGAAATGTAAACAGTTTACGCAAGACAGTGTTAATTAAGTGTTTTGAGATATGATTACCAACGCTCAGCTCAGTAAATTAACCTAATTCATAATTACAGGACAACTCTGAGCCAGGCTGTAATCTAATACACTGCATAAAAGCTACAGGTGACATTTAAGTTTTAGTAAAATGAAACTTCAGTTTAAGTAGAGTGCTACCAATTACCGAAAACTTAAATTGAAGAACGGAAAGTGTTGTTTCGACATTTTTAATTTAAAGTGTATATTTTTAATTTAGTCGTTTTTTGTAGGTGTTTATTAGGAATTTTGTAAATAATAATTTTATCTTGCATTTATTAATACAAATGAAACTTATTGCAACTCTTAATTGTGCTGGGCTTAATCTTAAATTTTATAATTGGTATTTATCTGTTGATTTCATAATTTTGTTTGTAAAATAGTAATATAAACAATTTGTCACCATTGTATTTCCAATGATAAAGTACAATATGCCTAGTTCACTTTGTCATACGGCAGAAATCAATAACGTCTATTTAATTGGTCGTTTAACCTAGTTTGGAAAACATCGATCCGCATTAATCTGAATTTAAACAAGGCTATTGTAAGTTTATGCCGAAGTTCTGTATTTTTGCATAAAGAGTAGGTACATTTGGCATGTAAACTAAGGGTAGTCAAGTCACATACAACGTGTTAATGAAATAACGCAAAATGAGAAAACCGTTTCTTCGGACCATCAAACTGAACAACTTTTACTATGGGATCAACTCTGAAATCGCGAAAAAAAAATCAGCTGTTCCATACAAAAATTAATAATGAAAATATAAAAATGTATGAAGCAGCTGATTTTTTTGCGTGATTTCAGAGTTGGTCCCATAGTAAAAGTTGTTCAGTTTGATGGTCCGATAAACGGTTTTCTCATTTTGCGTTATTTCATTAACACGTTGTATGAGCACAAATATATAAATAAAAAAGTATAATAAAAAAAGTTTAAAAAAATATTCTTTTTACTACACGAACGTTCTTTTTACGAACTTCACAGAGATTTGTCCAAGGACGATTCGTTTTACAATTATCTAAATCACGAACGTTCTTTTCAGCAGTAAGTATATTTACCTACTAGAGATGGGCCGAATGTGGATTTAACCGAATACGAACTTCGGCCGAACATTCGGTTCATAAATGAGCCGAATTCGAACTTCGGCCGAATTTCGGTAATTTTGACGGCGCTTTTACCAGCAGCGCGTTTTGTTATTAATTAGGTAGGTACCTAGTTAGTGTAACATGACATGAAACGTTTTGTTGTGTTTTAAGAAAATATTTAATAATTTTATCTGACTTATTTCTAGTAATTTAACTAGGGTATTGTGATATTAAATCGTCAAAAGATAATTAATAATTTGTGTTGTTTCTTTATGGTGTCAAAAGATAATTACTTTCTGTTGAAGACTAAGAATACTTAATAAGAATTTAATAATTTTTACTTAATTTTCCCAGTAGCTTAAGACTGTAAATCAATAGTAATTGTCACAGAGTTATATCCGAGACACATGATTTTCTTTTCAGCAAAACTGAAAAATATAAAAAAAGTGAATTCGATTTTTAATTAAAATTAATTTATTTGCAAAAAATTTGGCGCACAATTCAGATTACTATGTGCGTCCTCCATAGAATTTGAACCCATGAACTCCAGGGGCCGTACCGGCTAACGCATCGAGCTTCGAAAAGTCTGATTGGTTTCAAATTAAAACAGATAAATCGAGTCCCAATTGGGCCAAAATGGCGAACCCCAATTCATGATGTCACATGAACATCGATATCTTCCAAATTACGTCAACAAATAGTACAAAACGCAATTCCTTACTTTGATTTCTCTGTTTTAAGTTGAAACTCGGCAGACCCGCCGAGGTTCGAAAAGTTAGCCGGTACGGCCCCTGATTGTAATAAAGCTCAATACAAGCTATCGTTTGACTAGAAGACTTAGGAAGATTTGATAAAGTACTCAATAAAGTTACTTCACCAATAGTATCGAATTTCGGCCGAAATTCGGCTTGATGAACCGAAATTCTGCCGAATGCCGAAGTTCGGATTGGACCGCCGAATTTCGATTAAACCGAATGTAACGTGGAACATGGGGCGCATTTTGTATTAGAGAGAGAAAGCATAATAGTTCATGTCATTTGCATTTTTTTTTTAACTTGATGATGAATTCATGCATTAAATTATCTTTTGCATGCCTGCGCCCCACGTTTTTTCGTTTTAAAACTTCTGTATAGGGTTATAATCCTACATCAGTTTATAAGTAAATATACTTACTGCTGAAAAGAACGTTCGTGATTTAGATAATTGTAAAACGAATCGTCCTTGGACAAATCTCTGTGAAGTTCGTAAAAAGAACGTTCTTGTAGTAAAAAGAATATTTTTTTAAAACTTTTTTATTATACTTTTTTAATTATATATTTTTTTATTTTATACTTTTTTATTTATATTTTTTTTTATTAATTTTTTATAATCTGTTTTAAAAACGTAGTTTAAAAAAAAAAATTTTTTTTCAATAATTTTAATTTTCTACTTTTTAGTCTATATTTTCCTACCACCCGTTCGAGACTTTTTTAACTGATAAGAAGAACAGGCGCAAGAAACTTATCTGCTTTATCAAAAATCAAAAGTAACGATATTTACAAACACATATATCGTTACCATACACATACAAAATAGGGCATGAGGGGGGCTCGAGGGGGGGCTCGAGGTGGCTCGGGGGTGCTTGAGGGGGGCTCGGGGGGGCTCCCCCCCTCGAGACCCCTCGAGCCCCCTCGAGCCACCCTCGAGCCCCCCCGAGCCCCCCCGAGCTCCGCTTCGAGCCCCCCCGAGCCCCCCCGAGCCACCTTGAGCCCTCCCCTCGAGGCCCCCTCGAGCCCCCCCGAGCCCCACTCAAGCCCCCCCCGAGCCACCTCGAGCCCCCCTCAAGCCTCCCCTCGAGCCCCCCCGAGCCCCCCTCGAGACCCCCCGCGCCCCCCCGAGCCCCCATCGAGCCCCCCCGAGCCCCCTTCGAGCCCCCCCCCCCCCCCCCGAGCCTTCCCCTCGAGGCCCCCTCGAGCCCCCCCGAGCCCCCCTTCAAACCACCCTTGAGCCCCCCCGAGCCCCCCTCAAGCCCCCCCCGAGCCACCTCGAGCCCCCCCCAAGCCCCCCCGGAGCCCTCCCCTCGAGGCCCCCTCATGCCCCCCCGAGCGCCCCCGAGCCCCACTCAAGTCCCCCCGAGCCACCTCAAGCCCCCCTCAAGCCTCCCCTCGAGCCTCCCCGAGCCCCCCTCGAGCCCCCCCGAGCCCCCCCGAGCCCCTCCCCGAGCCCGATCAGACCCGATCAGACCCTGACCACTATTTCCCAACAAAGTACTCATCAAGACGATTCAAACGTGCCCATACTCGATGGAGTTGCACTGTTTTAATATTGAGTTCCTGTGGCATAGCCGGCTTCATCATCGGACCCTGGACCTCGTCTCCCGTCAGAGTACTCGTCAAGACGGTTGTAACGAGCCCAAACACGATAGGGTTGTATGGTGACATCATAGAGATCCTGTGGCCTTCTTCCTGATCCATCATCAGATCAGCTCAATGACACCATAATATTGCATTGCCTTCCAGTTCTGACCTATGTTCAAAGTTTCAAGTTTCTAGCTCATCGGGAAGCTAGTATAAAATCGTTCACAAACTTTGTGGAGAAACAAACAAACAAACACACAAACAAACAAACAAACGCGAAAGCAACCTAATAAAAACGTGGTAAAAACCTAACTGATTCAATTTTAATGAAGTAGTATCACGAGCTTTCAAACCATTTTTAAAGTAGTGGTAGTGAGTCTGGTTCTACCTGCTGTGCTACATTTCATACACATTACATCATTACATTTCATACACATATTTATTAAATACTAGCGGCCGCCCGTGACTTCCTCTGCGTGGACAGTTTTTTTGCTATCCCTCGGGAACTGTACGTTTATTCTGGGTGAAAGGTATGTCCTTATCTGCAACCGTGACAACGTGTATGCAAAATTTCATGATGATCGGTTCAGTAGTTACGACGTGAAGGTGAAGGCGTGACAAACAAACAGACAAACAAACAAACAAACGGACTTCATCGCATTTATAATATTAGTAAGGACTGTTTTAATATTTTACAGAGGGTAAGGTCTCGGTGGCTCAGTGTTTTAGCGCCTGGAGAGTATATTATATTCTATGGCCTGGCCTAGCAATTGCGGAGGTTAAGCAACTTTCGCAATGGTCGGTCATGGGATGGGTGAAAATTACTATCTCGAGCGGCTCCGTGTTTCGCAAGCCACGTTAAGCCGTTGATCCCGGATGCATTTTCATTCGTTAACACCCACCAATCCGTATTGGGCCCTCGAGGTGGGTTATGGCCCATCCTCCTTATAAACCCATAGGCCGTGCATCAAAAAATCAGCTGTTTCATACATTTTTCGTTATTCTTTTGTTACTGATTTTACTTATTACTGATTTTTTTTCGTAATTTCTGAGTTCTACGCGAAAACTGGCTCCTTTTAGTAAAAAAAAATCAAACCGGCTAAAAAATATTGTTAAATCGATAAACAGTACCACAAAGCTTCTTCGGAGTGTACTAGAAGAACACAATTTACAATTTCGACCGTAAGGTCGAAATAATCTTAAATAATTAAGTACTATGATTATTTTTCCAATAGCGGTGCTAGCACCGCATATCATAAGTCTTACTCCATAGATTTATTCAGTGTCACTTTTACTGATTTCACAATACAAGATGTTACTTATCATACTTGAAAAAAAGGTCAAAGGTCATCGGGCATTTTGCTCGGACATTTATGACCTGCGGCGTACACTAACGAAATAGGGCTAGGTATGTAGATAAATGTATCTGCTACTCAGTGGTATGGGTCGCATTGATGCAGGACGTGTTTAATTTTGTATTATTATATCAAAGCATTTTAATAATAAATAAAATAAAAAAATAAAAACAATACAAACGTTTATTATACTTGTACAACACATTTTCACAATGCTGAAAGTAAAAACTTCTGTTTTATTAACAAAAGTTTAGTAACATTAAACATAGACTCAGACACATAATGTGAAATAACTTTTTTTCTGCCGGTCGGTACATAAAAAAATAATACATATTTTGAAAAGTGGGATTTAATTCTTAAATTTAAAACTGGTTTGGTTTCAGTACGCGAGCTTTCATCAAGCAGATCAAATATGCTCAATAACCTTTCGCGCTTCTCGCAACTATCGGAGGACATCTTATGACACCACTGCTTTTCGTTTATCTTTATAACTTTCGGAAATATACTCGCCGAATTACACTCCCCCACGAAAACGATCTGTACCATAAGCACGAACAGCAATACAAAAATAACGCGCGTAAAAACATTAGATAGTGAAATGTTCTACGGGAAATTTGTACAGCACCATCTATCGCCAAAAAGCGAAATGATATCTCCTATAGAGAATTACTCTATCGAGTATATAAGTACGCGCGTTATTTTTCTCGAACTGATAAACTTTTCAATGTTGAACTTCAACTTGACTAATATTTTTCGTGGTAAAGTTTTGTTGCAGTAGCGTTTCGTTTGTGTCGATCCCCATTGGTCGTGTTTTTGTTACTGTATTACTCGTATTGGCCCGCGGGCCATATAATCCGAGCGGTCACAGGGGCGCTAAGCCGGCGGCGCTGGTAACAACAACCAACTGAGATGTTATTCGGATAAATCATATTAGTTACATTGTATCAAAATAAATAATATTTAATATATTAGAAAAAAATATAAAAAAAACAGACTCACCAGAGCGCAGTGAACATTTTTCAGTCTATGAACTCACCCGTAGCACCTCAGACGGGAGGACGACGACGATGCTACGTGAGTTGATTTATTTTAGTGTTTTCTCTAATATATTAAGTATCGTAATACAAAAAAAATTGCATTGTGAATGCCTTAAATCTAAAAAAATCAATAATAGATAACTAATATTTGATAACGAACAGTTACAAAAATGTAATGCTTCCATGCTTAGGAAATAATTACGGCAAGAGAGCTTGATCGGATGGGTTCTTAGTGATAGAGTGTTAGTTAAATTAAAAATTCAATTAAACTAACACTCTACTTAATGTGAGTAAGTATATATAATATTTAAACAATTACTGAAAAGTTTTGAAGGCAACTATTTAGTACTCTGTTCACTCACTTGTAAGATACAAATCTTATTTACAAACTGGAACTAAATAATTGTGTTTAGTAACTATTTTTCTAACTAAGAATAAGCAGACTATACAATATACTGGATTATTTGTAAAACACCAACGACCTCGCAGGCGTAGATTAGTAACATCATATCGACGCTGGAAAGCAAACACGTAGTAACCGACACTCCATGAATATTTTTTTTATTACATCGTTGGAATCAGTAAAAAAAAACCACGTCGAATGGTGTATATCAAGTTACCATCCGTATAATATTATCAAAAATAGGATTTTTAAAATTGGCATATTTTTTTCTTTTCTGTACTTTAAAATGCTGTAAATAACAAAAATCCTACATTATCCTTTACTATGTTACTTACGACAATTCATATCCTATAAAAATGTTAATCCTGTAACTTACATCATTTGTGATCCCAGCTCTACTGCGGGTTACTACATTTTTTGCTGCTCGTAAATAAGAATGATTTGCATAGTCTTATTTTTTTTCATTGACTCTTACAGCAATAATTTGTACATACTCAGTTCAAAAAATTTCCATTTAATGCAATCACGTTTTCAGAGTAATGACAAAAAATGCTATTTTAATATTTATTGTTATAACGTTGGTTCAGGTAACGTTACTTAAAGTGATATTATGTTACTACATTTTCGCTTTCCGTAAAAAAATCCGTTTAGCATAGTTCCATACATATACCAATTCACTTACTACATATTAATGGCTTGCAAAAATACTTTTCAAATGTAGTAAGCCGCAAAATGTTGTTTTACAATAATTTAAATATAAACCCGCTGAATGGAATTAATTTAGCTTAAAATTATAACATTGGTGTCTAAAAGTGGCAACTCTATGTCTATAAATTTGCAAGTTATGATTTTTTTTATATATTGTAAAAAAGTATTTTTGTTCTGGAGAACAATTTCGGTTTGGCGGGTTACTACGTGTTTGCTTTCTAGCGTCAATATACAGCATTGTTCTACGACTTTTCCAAAAACAGACAAAAAAATACGACTTTTCATACAAAACTCGGCTGTTCGGACATTTGTATGAACAAAAATGTTGTTGTTTATGATGATAGTAATCTACTCCTGCGAGGTTGTTGGTGTTTTACAAATAACCCTGTATATACGAATTAAATATATTGTGCAAAGTTAACAATAAGAAGTTAATAGAAGCAAAATTACCAAGTAGTTATTGCATAATTCCAGTCGCTCCGGCTATGTTTATATTAATTTAATTCTGTTGCTCGTAGCACTATGCAGTATGCTACGAAATCTGTAGCAATTCCTCTAGGGAATTGCTTTTCATTGTTTATCTAAGCGACACGAGTTGAATATACTATTACTTTATAATCATTATAAGGTCTCCATTCCATTGCAAAGTAATTTGAGCATAATGTAAGTACATGCATATAACATAATAATATGTACTGACACATTGCCTTTCCCTCTATACTATATTTGACTTTATATTTTGTGGTCACCGCGGCACCTCTCTTATTGTTTTCTTAGATTTCCGCGCGCAGATATTTCCTATTTATTAAAATAAAACCACTATATGGGATAAAAATGATTTTGGGTTTCTGTGTAAATCTAAAATACCGTATTATGCCCTATACAACGTGTTACAAAATAACCCCTAATGCCGAATATGATAGATAGGGAGGGACAAATTGATATTTTTTTACTATGGGACCAACGTAAGCCATAGACCACGAGTTAGTCCCATAGTAAAAGTTGTTCAGTTTGATGGTCCCTTTCTACCCTATTCAGCAAAAGAGGTTATTTTGTAACACGTTGTATAACTACTTTGGTTTTCTTCTTGTTGTAAATTCTCCTAGCTTCTCTTCTATCATTTACGTCACGATTTTGTATAAAAAATGACGAAATAAAAAAACGAGCGTTAACTACGTACGCTGTTTAATTTAATTTATATACCATTGCCCTATCAATATAATTAATGATGCGCGAAGATACACGCGTGTGAACGGCAGAGGAGGAGGCACGTCCCCTATTACGCCGGAGCTTTGTCTATTTAGTTAGTGGAAATCACACTGGTGAAACTAATTACAGAGTAATCTACGTAATCTGATCACGCGGTACAGCGGATCTGCCTACTGTCTGAGCGTGTGTACATCGCATGGTTATATAAAAAATCGGCCAAGTGCGAGTCGTACTCGTGCATGAACTTTCGTACCAAAAAACGGCAAAAAACACGTTTGTTGTATGGGAGAGTCACTTAAATATTTATTTTATTCTGTTTTTTCTGTGAAAATTTCATCTGTTTACTTACCTATCACGGTTCATAAGGTACAGCATGGTGACAGACAGACAGACGGATAGTGGACTCTTTGTAATAGGGTCCCGTTTTTACCCTTTGGGTACGGAACCCTAAAAAGTAGCTTGTGTTGAGGTTTTGTAGCTTATTAACTGAAATCAAAGACAATAAAGGTTTTGATAAATCGAAAAAAATACTGTTAAAAAAATCAATTTTTGCTTTAATTCGCTTCCGCTCGCGACTTCGTCTGATTGGACTTTCTGGTAATCCCTAGGGAACTTTTCACCGGAATAAAAAGGATCTTATGTTTTAATCCAGGTTACAAATTATCTGTGTGCTAAATGTCATCCAAATCTGTTCAGCCGTTTTTGCGTGATTGAGAAACAAACATTCAAACATCTAATATTCTAATCATCCAAACTTTCACAATATTTTCTAATATTAGTAGAAAGTAGGTAAAAGTAAAAACTTGCATTTAATTTTGAATAAAATCCATGTATTTGTTATTATTTATTTTATTAAGTGAGAAATAAAGAGCATGAGAGAGATTTTTCAAAGACTTTAAATACGATTACAAAACGGTCAAGATCCACAACAACAAATGATGGTTTTTATCAGTCTTTTCTCATTGACAACTATACAACTATCGTTTGGTTAAGCTTCAAATATAGACCAATTTGATGTGCGTTTTTAGGGTTCCGTACCCAAAGGGTAAAAACGGGACCCTATTACTAAGACTCCGCCGTCCGTCCGTCTGTCTGGCTGTCTGTCTGTCTGTCACAAGGCTGTATATCATGAATGATGATAGCTAGACAGATGAAATTTTCACAGATCATGTATTTCTATTGCCGCTATAACAACAAATACTAAAAACAGAATAAAATAAAAATTTAAGTGGGGCTCAACAAACGTGATTTATTTGCTTTTTTGGTACGGAACCCTTCGTGCGCGAGTCCGACTCGCACTTGGCCGGTTTTTTTTATAAAGAAATGACATATATTACTGAGTAAATTATTGAAGTTGAGGCTTTGAACGACACAGGGCCAGCGCTTACTATGTATTATGGATTGTATTTGTTTAATTTATTTTATTGAATAAACTACATACTTAATTCACGATTCTTCTTAATACTTTTTAAAATTAGTAACTTAAGTGCTAGCATGAAATAGAAAATACGTCTCCTCATTTTCCTTTACATTTAAAAATGTTTCTTCTTCTGTATTTAATTTACTTTCGCAATTATTACTTTTTAATATAAAATATTAAAAATAAACGTCCATTTAATACAAAGCAAATTATCACTAGTGGCTCCGTGAGCTGAAGACCTCGCGATAAAATAAAATAAAATGTCGCCATGAAGTTTTCAAAGGTACGTGAGTATTCGCAGCTAGATGGTGCTTCTAATTTTGATCATTTTTCAAAATGGGTGAGTATTTTGTTTAATAAATTTGGA
This sequence comes from Agriphila tristella, assembly GCA_928269145.1. NCBI lineage: Eukaryota > Metazoa > Arthropoda > Insecta > Lepidoptera > Crambidae > Agriphila > Agriphila tristella. Next base: position 17,522,422 of record OV743439.1, on the reverse strand, counting down.
AAAATTGGCTTGACTGAACAGTTATGTATAATTATCGAACCTACTCACAAAATTTCACCAGAATCTGTTGAGAGATGCGACCTGTAGAGGAGATCAAACAGCCGGAAAGCTGGAATGAAATATGGTTTTTTTAATATATCCGTCATTTTAACAAATTTCGAAAAACTGTCTCTACAAAAAAATTCTATATATTTATCAAACCTGCTCACAAAATTTCACCGAGATCGGTTGAAAAATGCGACCTGTAGAGGAGAACAGACAGTGCCTGAAATATGGACTGAAATATGTTTTTTTACATCATCTCCGCCATTTAAAAAAAAAAACTGGCTTGAAAAAAAAATCTATACAATTTTCAAACCTGCTTACAAAATTTCACGAGAATCGGTTGAGAAATGCGACCTGTAGAGGAAAACAGACAGCACTGGAAAGCCGGACTGAAATATGTATTTTTAACATTTCTGCGTCATTTTGAAAAATTTCAAAAAACTGAACAAATAATGCATGTCATTTTCAAACCAGCTCACAAATTTTCACGAGAATCGGTTGAAAAATGCGACCTGTAGAGGAAAACAGGCAGAGCTGGAAAGTGGACTGAAATCGGTTTTTTTAACATATCTCCGCTATTAAAAAAAAAAAAATTGGCTCAACAAAAAAATTCTACATAATTTTTGAACCTGCTCACAAATTTTCACAAGAATCGGTTGAGAAATGCGACCTCTAGGCTGGAACAGACAGCCGGACATACGAAAGAATTTTTGCCCAAGCTGAAGCAGAGATGCTTCGCTCGCACTTCGTGCTCACGGTCAAAAACAACAATTTAAATTATATTGACAATACATGTAAATTCTGTAATTCTGTAATAATCTCTGTAATCTCTGTAATCTCTGTAAATATATGTAATTCTTAATTAAAATGACAATATATGTAAATTTTGGTGTGAGTCAATACATTTGCGAATTTTAATCTCAGTCCGTGTATACTCGATTTACGTTATAATTATCTTAAGATGAATAAATAATGAAAAATATTAGAAAAAATCGGCTCACCCGTAGCAACTTAGACGGGATTCGAACCCGCACCCTTAGGATTCCGGCCCAATGCACTACGAATCCTAAGGGTGCGGGTTCGAATCCCGTCTAAGTTGCTACGGGTGAGCCGATTTTTTCTAATATTTTTCATTATTTATTCATCTTAATATAAAAATAGCATTGTGAATGCAAAAATCTAAAAGTTTATAATTATCTGTTTATAATTTAATTAATTAAAGCTTTACAACGCTGTTTATTTTGACAAAGCTCGTTTGGAAATTTAAGGTGATGCTACGAGTAAACTATATTACCTATATATTTAGTTGAATCATTTTCGATTTCTTATCGTAGCCAAGTAAATTTTTTTAACCGACTTCAACAAAAGAAGGACGTTCTCAATTCGATTGTATGGTTTTTTTTATCGTTGTTCGCGCGTATCTTCGACATTTATGGACCGATTTTGATGTTTTTTTTTGTTCGATTGAGTTTTCTTGTGAGATGGTCCCATTTTTATTTTCCAAATCGGTCGAGTAGTTTTCAAGTAATCCTGAAAATATTATGATTTTGCATCAGCTACTTTGACAACTTTGTCATTTATGAACCGAGATGAAGTTTTTTGTGTTGGAAAGGGGATATCTTGAGTGTACTCATTATAACCGACTACAAAAAAATAAGTTCTCAGTTTGATCTGTATATAATATGTTTCTCCGCGATTATCTCACGTTTGGCTGAGCCGATTTTTCTACCTAAATATTATACTTACCTACCCTACCTAATACAGAATTAAGATACTTACACTAAAAATAAAAAAATGAATAAAAACAAAAAAACCGACTTCAAAAAAACCTGCCCCTAAAAAGCAAGAAATAATATTCAACTCAAATCATTATCATCGTTATAATAACGTCTATTGAAGTCGGGCGAAGACAGCTGAACCGATTGAAATGATTCAAACGTTATAACATGAGGTTTGTACTCAAGTTAGTCCTATTTTTTGAAATTTTGAAATCGGTACAGTAGTTTTTCAGTAATCTTGAAAATACTGTCGTTTTCGTTACCATTTTATATGAATTCAAACGGATTTTCAACCATTACTTGTTTGTTTATGAACCGATTTAGATGATTCTTTTTTTGTTTGAAAGAAGACACCTTAAAAATGATACCATATTAATTTTTTAAAGATACACGAGGGAACTCCTCAAAATCAAATAGGAACTGTACAGTGATTGAAATATTGGTAGGTTTATGACAATCAAAAATAAGTCAAGGATCTATCTATTGTCAAGGACATTCTGGACTAGAGTTGAACTGCGAAGGCCCAACGGAACTCCTGTGGAAATTGAGTTACTCAGGATATACCTACCATTGAAAAATGTGAAACATTATAACGTTTTATTTTATAAAATATTCGCTTACATACCTACCACAAAAAAGTTTAAAATAAAAAAGCTTTTTAAAAAAAGCAAAACCTCCTTCAAAAATCTTCAAAAACAGCTCTATAAAAAGCAAGAAATAATGTTCAAATCGATTAATTAAAACACGTCTATTGAAGTCGGGTGGGGCTTTTAGAATATAAACAATACAATAAGTAAAAAAATTACTTTCAGCTCCACCCGACTTCAATAGACGTGTTTTAATTAATCGATTTGAACATTATTTCTTGCTTTTTAAAGAGCTATTTTTTTAAAGATTTTTGAAGGAGGTCTTGCTTTTTTTTTTAAAGTTTTTTTAAGCAATTTTTTTGCATGTCTTTTGTTTTGCAGAAATCGTATTTCTGAGGTAGGTACAGACTGCGGCTTAGTTCCGATACCAGTCTCTTCAGAAAATTGACCTCCACCATTGTGATTATATCAGTATTTTTAACAGAGAGCTGGAGAGTTTAATTATCCGTGGGCCAGACAATCAGGTCAGTATCAGGCCAGAGCTTTGCGCTATTTAGCTAACAGTAATCGCGCAGCTGAACCTAATTACGGGCTAGTCCCACTAATCCCGGTCTATGGCACGCGCCATCTCCTTGTAATCCCGATTCGCGAATTGTAGCAACAGGCGGGATTATTATACTATTTTTTTACCAAAATACTGAAGGATTGATTCGCGTTTTTTTAACGAAACTTAATATTGGTGTGTGATTACAATATTCTGTTTGACGACCGGCGGTTTCTGTTTAACAGTGAACTACTCATTACCTACGTAACACAAAGTAAATAAAAGTTTTCGTTGTTTATATTTATGCCTGTGCTGCTATGTAAGAAATAAAAGAAAAGCTGTAATCGTAAAGAAGAGAAAAACTCTGTTGTGTTTATTTTATACAACTGAATTGAAATATATGGGTTTGGTTGTTCGCATGTAAAAGAAAATATTACAATAAACGCGACGAAGAAATTCTCTTCAAAAGTTGTACAATGCTATGTAGAACAATAAAAAGTTCGTATGTCGTTGTTGAATGACAATGTCAAAAATATTATCTGTCTACATGAGGTCTACATATTATGGAACATTATCTTTTTACCATAAAATTAATATATTTATCTGTTAGGTATATTAACTTTATGTTTTTTAAAGAAATACCTAATGCTGGAAAGCTTAGAATAATTACACCTAGAACGATAATTCCCTACAAAGCGCGCTGTCAAATGTGAGGCAACAAAACAGCCAAAATGGCGCCGTTTTCAGATTTTTATTGTCCATTATTAAATAATCATACCTAATAAGTACAAAACAGTTTCAATTTCCCTACCTTAAAGAGATTAATTATTATATTATTGGATTTTAGTTACGATTAGGTAACGTATGAAGGTAAATCTGAGAACTGAGCCATTTTGGCTCAGTATAAGTTGCCTCACTTTGCATACAAGGACACGGCGTAAGGTTTTTCTAGGTGTAATTATTCTAAGCTGGAAAGTTTACTTTAGTAGGTTGGTGAATTCATAAATGTCTAATATCTCATGTATTTATTATTACAATATGTAACTACTTATATAGATTCTATTAGAATAAATAAATAAATAAAGCTTCTAGAATGAGTTAGTTTAGTTTTTTCTTGTGAAAACAATAAAAGGGGAGCAAAGGAGTTGTAGCAGGTGACTGTACATTATGAAGTAGATAAATGGATGTTCATAATTGGCTTGTAGGTCGGTAGAAGAAAAGGCTTTTTTCGAATATTCCCCGCGGACATTGGAATCTGGCCGCTTTAATCGGAAATGTTCACAACCAGACTCTGTGTAAAAAACTTCGTTGGCAGTTGTAATGATTTTCGTCGCCAAAGAAAATTGTGTTCGTTTGTAATAGAAAATTGGATTTTTTCGAAAACTAAAATGCCTGGAACTTTGTTAATTGTTTCTGTTCCGTGATCGGTATTATTCCGAAGTTGTGTTTTTAACACTTTACGATTCGAAATATTTTAGGGAAATCCTTTCAGTACATTGTTTCTATCCCCAGCGTGCTCAGTTGAGAAGTGTCGTCTATAAACCGAGGGGCGACAGGCGCAGTGTCCCCGTTTGGTCGTTAAGAGGTATCGTAAAACACTTTGGCTTTACTTATGTTTCTAGATTGCAGTTGTTAATGCCGTTCTCTGTCATCAAACTTTGACTGATTTATTTACTATTTTGCCTTAACATCTTCGGTCTTTTCGATTAGTACCTATTCCCTAGCATTGCCTCTTTTATTTAGTCTATAACAAAGTCAGCAGCCCCCCCTTCACCCCATGGAAAAAAACTTAAAAAGATCATTAGGATAGGTTAGTATTGCGACTAAAAACGCACGATCTGAGCGAGCGGAGCGAGCGTGCCGCGGGAGCGGCCGGCGAAGCGCCAGCAACGACGTTTTTGTATAATTTACTTTCAATATAGGTCTTTAACTTAAATTTCCTGAAGCCTTAGCTATTTCACTCACTTCTCCGCACTTTAACGTTGTAGCATATTCAGATTAACTAGGTAAAGTGCGGAAAACTGCTAATTTAAGAAAAAAAATCGCACTTTAACTGATTCGATTAGTTAATATGCACATTACTTAACTAGTTAATTCGCACATTAATGGATTCCGAGCTTAAGAGGTAACACATGTACAAATATATTTCTTCTATTAAGAAATAAATTAGCAAAATCGATGGAGATGTTTCATAGAAATCGATACTAAGGAGATCGATACTAAGATATCGATAATAACGACGTATCTAAATAAACTATATACAGTGCCTATTGTACTTATCTGAGTTTGCATTCATACTAGAACCTAGTAAGTACTAATGTTTTAAACTACTAAATAAAATGTTTCATTTTTCTTTATGAGTAACTAGCTTCCGCCCGCGACTTCGTCTGCGTGGATAGTATTTTGTCTATCCCTCGGGAACAGTTCCTTTTTTCGTGATGAAAAGTACCCTATGTCCTTCTGACCCTGTACCCCTGACAACGTGTGTGAAAAATTTCATGATGATCGGTTCAGTATTTAAGACGTGACGGCGTAACAAACAAACAAACAAACGGACTTTCGCATTTATAATATTAGTAAGGATTGTGTCCATATTTGTAAGTATTTCAAACACAATATATGAGAACATCAGTAATAATGACGCAATGCACTCGTGGTAACTATATTTCCGAAAAATATGCTCAAAGATATAGGTGCTGCTCAAAAGAAATAGGTCATCATATGGTTTTCCATAGAAAAGAAAAAGGTAAGTATAAAAAAGGTATTTTTATAATAAATTCAATGTGATTTTATTTGAGTTTGATATTGTTCGAAAGATGTAATAGTCAACTTGCAGACTTTATTGTTAAATGTACTGTATAATTGCTCTTATTCGCATGTGTCAGTAAGAATTGAAAAATGATATGCGTATTTTTGCATAAAACTCCAATTTCTTTCTATTCTAACTAACACACGACGAATAGGAGAAATCATACAATAATATTGATAATAAATTCTGCAAGTTGACTACTAGCTACAGCTTACGATTAACATCAAATTGAAATAAATCAGATTGAATATTTCTTAAAAATACATTTCAGAAGTTAAATTTTTTTTCAGGGCATAACCAGTTTAACTACTTAGTAATACTTCACTGCAGTTTTGAAAAAAAAAATTGTTTGTCATGTTCAGTTTCGTCCACGCGGACGAAGTCGCGGGCATCAGCTAGTATTTCATAAAAATACATTTCAGAAGTTATATAGAGCTCTTTTGAATGGAAAATTGCCGTAAAGCGAATCTGTCGTAAAACGAATCTGTCTTAAAGCGAATCTGTCCTAAAGCGAACAAAGGATCAATTGGTTCCTATTTTCTTTTGAGCAGATTATATAAAACTATTAGTTTTAATTATACTCGAAACTGCAATATTATATTGTTTAAATCACATTGTTTAATTCAAAACTTTTTACTTCTATCATGAAGCACTTATTATGTTCTGCCTTCCATATTTATGGGACATTGTACGACGTAGAAGCAAGAATGATTGTCCCGACCCATTAGTTGAATAAAATGCACAATATATCCTCGGAAAACTCAATGTGAGTAACATAAGTGCAAACATTTAATCATGTTTATTGAAGCGGTATATGAGAAGAAAAACCTTTTAAATGTATCATTTGGGCCAAGTTTGAGCCACAAAGAGGTCTTATTCGGGTAGTTCTATTATATGAAAATATTCAGCATTAAGAAATATGTTGTTACTAGCGGCCACCCGCGGTTTCACCCGCGTGGTTCCCGTTCCCGTGGGAATATCGGGATAAAAAGTATTCTATGTTTTAATCTAGGCTATCTACTATCTGTGTGCCAAATTTCAACCAAATCCGTTCAGTAGTTTTTGCGTGATTGAGGAACAAACATCCAAACATCTAAACATCCAAACCCACAAACTTTCACATTTATAATATTAGTAGGAAGTAGGATTTCCATGAAATTGTTTACTTTTAGTAAAAGTTAACTGGAGATGGTACACTTAATGTCTGTTCAAGTAAAGATTGATTCGAAAGAAATCTCGACTACCGACACAATCATTGCGTCGGAAACTTAATGAAAAACCGAACAAGTGCGAGGCCGACTCGGCCACCAAGGGTTCTGTACAAATTTGCATGGATTTTCATGCTTTTCAATTTAGATTTAGTCCTATTGATCCTTCTACAATTGTTCTAATTTTGGAATATGTTAAAATAGACTAATAAATACATCTTTTGGTTAAGCTCAAAACATGAACGGAAACAATTTTCTCGATAAAAAAAAATCCAAAGTTGATGCCTCTCATATCATTTTTGCAGTACTGTAAGCAAACGGACTCATATTTTGAACTGAAATTAAGTTTATAAGAAAAGTAATAAATAGTTCCAACTTCTGATAAAACCACTTTTTTCAAAAATAATTTAGTTTTTTAATAAATCAACTATTTTCATAATGTCGCTTACGTTATTTTATTTCGGAACGCGTGCGCTATTGTTGTCCCTTTCTTTGCGCTGGGAAGCTATATTACTTTACCTCTTTGCACCGGAACTTCAGACGGCCACGAGCCTTTATTGAGGACGGACCTGTGCTTGAGCGCTCAAAAAATTTACCAGCCAAAACACGTAAAATGACAGTTATACTGACAATGACAGTTTTAATTGCTCCCACATTTCAAAGACAAGAGTCTATAATACTCATGCAACCTATTTTTAGGAGATGGAATTTATCAACAGAACAAAACTTCCAAGAGTCGCCATTGCGTAACAAAAAATGTATTATCCACAAAAAGAAGGTGGGTGATTCGAAATAAAGTGTATGGACGAAATGAGGTCGCATGTATGAAATAAATATAAAATAAGAAAAAATAAGAGGAAGCACAACGTAAAACAAAATGACGGGAATCTACTAAACTCTTTGAATATTTTTTTTCAGCAAAGCTTTGTTCCACAGTGTTTATGTTCTGTGGTTTGATCGAACTATTTTTAACATATAAATTAATGGGGAAGGCAACTGTCAAAATGGCGCTGCGTACGCTTGTTCCACGAGAACTATGAAAAAAAGGACTTTTACTTAAAAAATAATTTTTTAAGCTTTAAAATGATTAAATTCTGTATAATAGGCTCTAAAAAAGTTGGCACTTACAAATTTCCGAAAAAATTGTTTATTTGTTTATTTATTTAACCACATTACAAGCTACCATTACAGGTGTTAACCCAATGCGATAGTGTAGATATATAATTTTATGTACATAGAATATCGTTTTATTATCGTTTGTTTAATAATACAATATGTTTGGTTAGCGATATCGGAACTTTTAAAGGCAGATAATATGATAAATTTTATCGGCAAAACCCCCCACATGTTGGACTCTATCCCTCTCCTGTAGGAATGACAGGCATTTTAAATTTGACTTTTTATTTTAGATGGCTTTGCAAGTAAGTAAACTTTTAACTTTAATTCGTCATAAAAAACTACTAAAGTAAATGTTAACCTGAAATTAGTGTTTTTTTTAGTTTCCATAAAAAAATTGAGCCCCCACTGCAGTCCTTTAGGTGTTGAATAATGTCCACCGTGTCGTGTTGGACCCTAAAATATATGCCATTTTCGCAATCAACATCCCATAAAACCTCGATAACGACACCTATATCGATGTTGGGCTTTTTTTAACCCATTTACCTCCTAAAGAGTTGAGTTTGGAAAACCGCGAAACACGTTTTTGCTTATTTGTTTATAGTACGAAGTTTTAAGTTGAAATGTCTATTTAATATTTTTTCCATACAAACTTTGTACCCCTATTTCAACCCTATAGTAGTGGAATTTCCAAAAAACCCTTCATAGTGGGTGTTTACATTGTATAAAGTAACTGTGTACAAAATTTCAAATCTCTAGGTACCATAGGCAACAGCGTCGCTTAACCACTGCTAAGGTTAAAATCGCTTGCACGCCGCGCCGTCACTACATACGTTTAGTTCGTGCAAGGGCGATACGCGCGCACGCGAATTTTGTTTGTTGCTAACTGGTTAAGCGACGCTGTTGCCCATAGTACAGTGGTTTGGGCTGGGCAATAGTCTGTAAGTCACCCTTTCACTTTTATATATAAGAGATTGTATTTTTGTATAATTAATAAACTAAACATGAAATAAAACATTTTTTAACGGATACTAGCGCGGTTTTACTGAAAGAACTTTGGTAATTAGTTGGTATTTGGCTTGATTTTTATTTTCCCGACGTTTACGTTTTTACGTTTATTTTCATTTTTCAATTTGAAGATACATAAATTTATCAAAGAAAATGTTCTAAATACAATGTATTGCGACTCCATCGTTTCTCTATTCTTCTTCTTTAAACTTTCGATGAAACCTCACAGGCATTTGGCGCGAAAATCAAACTTTACGATTGAAGGCAGAATGTCACTATGGGATACGAGGGGTGAGTGGGCGGAGCCTGTAAAAAATTTTTTTCACGAGGCGTCGTCTTAAATAAAGACTAAACTTATGATTTCATTATAAATGTCTAGTTTTCATACTTTTCCATAAAAACATAAAGTTTTCCCCAATTGGTGTTGTCACGGTGATACCAAAACGTCCCCTGTGAACATGGCAGTCACTGAAATGTCATGAAAAATAAAAAAAATAAGAATTGTATAAAAAATCTAATAAAAGCACCGTGATAAGACTTGAGACACTGTCATGGAAGTACTGTAAAGAAACCCACGGTCAAACTAACATGTTGATAAAAAGATGCCTGTGCTAATTAATGGCTGCTGATGTGAATACAATGTTGTGGATGATATATCAAATAATAATTAAAAAACCGGCCAAGTGCGAGTTGGACTCGCGCACGAAGGGTTCCGTACCAAAAACGGCAAAAAATCACATTTGTGGTATGGGAGCCCCCCTTAAATATTTATTTTATTCTGTTTTATTTGTTGTTATAGCGGCAATAGAAATACATCATCTGTGAAAATTTCAACTGTCTAGCTATTACGGTTCATGAGATACAGTCTGGTGACAGACAGACAGACAGACAGACGGACAGACAGACAGACAGACGGACAGCGGAGTCTTAGTAATAGGGTCCCGTTTTTACCCTTTGGGTACGGACGGAACCCTAAAAACCAGAAACATGTACGAGTATTTATATGTCAAACAAACAAAAATAATAAGATGAATAAATAATGAAAAATATTAGAAAAAATCGGCTCACCCGTAGCAACTTAGACGGGATCCCGTCTTTTATTCCGTATTTTTTCTAATATTTTTCATTATTTATTCATCTTAATATAAAAATAGCATTGTGAATGCAAAAATCTAAAAGTTTAACAAAAATAATGTTGCTACCAGCTCAAGTAGGTCTTACTGAAATTATTTGTAATATAAATTCATATTGCTAAATAAATTTAGTCAACCTGCAAACGGCTTTAACCTATTTATAATCAGAGGGGCTATTACAAAAAATAATCTCGATAGTCGGACGATGTTCGTTGATCGATTTACTTAATTTTGAACCGTAAACACGAGTGGGACGAACATACGCTTATCACGATGCTTTTTGTTATAGGCCCTCAGTAACTCTGTTGTGAGTAGAAACTTTACGTTCAATGGAAATTCATAATTTTAATTAGTTCCAAAATTATATGCCAGTAACAGCTAACAATATAACCTCAAAGTTTGATTTCGATATTATATTTCTGCATAAAATCTGGATGAGGCATAAAACAAAGTTACTATATTATGTTAACTGATTGCATACGATACATTGACATGAATCAAAAACCACTGACAGAGGATTATGTCATAAAAATCATAGTAAATTTGAGGTTCGTATGTCAATCAAGTGTTTTTTGGAGATTCCAATTCAGCAGTGTTGAGAATCGACGAGAAATAATAAGCATTTCTAATAAATTGCTGTTCTAGGGGCTGACATAATAACAAATCAAAAAGAATCACGGAGTTTTAGGTACAATGCTATTTAGTTTATAGTAATAAAATAAATACTTAAGATAGAAATTAATTATATTCATATAACATATCCTGAATATCAAGCACCACAAGTGGGGTAGCCATAAGCGTATAGGTATTGAATGCCAATCGTGGAACAATCAAGACCTCAAGACATTCCGGATGCGAGCTGGGCGGCACCCGGCCGCCGGAACCCATTAATGAAATTGGAATTGTCGCTGGTCCCCAAGCTCCTCGTTCTCCCCAATTGATTTTCATAGACAAGAATTGTCATTCCGGCGGAGAGGCGAATCCTCGGGGTCGGCAATTGTCGTGATATGAAAAGCAGGTGGATCGGCCTTTCGTGACTGGAATACTAAACGCCTTGTTATCATCTCATTGTAGCCGCCGACGAACGCTAAAATATCTTCCGCCGTCTCCATTTGACGTTTCTTTCTGAATTCAGTTTCATTTCGGATTTTAATTTACTTTGCGATCCCGTGGGTGGCGCAGCGGCTGCATCGGCGGGGTTGGCGTGGAATGCAAATTGTGTCCTACATTATACTGAGATTTTCAATGCTTGACGTTTTAGTCCGTGAGCCCGCGACAGTATTGCCTACGTCATATGACATCACGATGAAATGCATGGCACACGGTCGGAAAAGTTGTGCTGACTGATGATCAGAAGATTATCGCAAATAAAATTGGCCGGAAGCTTAAGAAAATTTTCCACTTCCGGTCAAAATTTTAAGATTGTATTTACGTCATGTGACATCAGTAAGGGACCCGTGTCATCATTTAGTTTTCAATCGTAGAGAAAGTAAACATAAGTCTGTCAGTTCTGAAATGGCTGGAATACCTTAAACTTAAATTTTTTTTAGTCATTTCAGAACTGACAGACTTATGTTTACTCTCTCTACGATTGAAAACTAAATGATGACATGGGTCTCTTACTGATGTCACATGACGTAAATATAATCTTAAAATTTTGACCGGAAGTGGAAGATTTTCTCAAGCTTCCGGCCAATTTTATTTGCGATAATCTTCTGATCCCCGCTCAGCACAACTTTTCCGATCGTGTGCCATGCATTTCATCGTGATGTCATATGACGTAGGCAATCCTGTCGTGGGCTCACGGACTATTTGCTGTTTGGTCGAAGTATTGACGACTGATGTAAAGGCGCCATACTACCCACTACTAGCGCTGCCAATACGTTTATTTTTATTACTCGTCAACTAAGTTAATATTTAAAAAAAAGCTAAGATCATGCCCTCCTAAATTGTCTGTAATATTTTTTGAATAACACTTCAACAGTTATAATTCTTTCTGTAAGTTTAATATCAATTTTAGCTCAAAGTGGCCACTTTTGGCTAGAATTAAACTTACAGAAAGAATGAAAACTATTGAAGAGTATACCGTATATTTGATTTTGGGAGCCTATCAACTGGTGAAGTAGATAATTAATAAATTAATGTTTTCATTTGATATTGTAATTATTAGAAGGGTTACGGCACAAATTAAGGGCATCACCCCACGACCTATTAAAAAAATATTAGTAGGTACCCAACAAGCAAAAACGTCGCATAAGTCCTGACTTGTACGACTTTAAGTCGGATAACAGTCTTACAATAGTAATGAGATGACTGCTAGGTCCTATAGACGTCTTAAATTTAACTTTTTAGTCATGCGACAAATATGTCATAATAAACTGGTCATAGAAACGTAGGCACGACTAAATTATACGACGTTATATTAACGTTTTAGCTTAAACCTCTGTACGACTTGTAGTCGCATTTGAGTCAAGTTTCGACTTTTAAATGACGTTTAACAAAATGGCGGCCTTACTTGGTCTTCAAATAACCTTAAAATGACTTTTTGTCTTTAAAACGTCATATAGAGATTAGTGTGCGACGAAATTAACATGGCTGACATTTTGAGAATTAAATATAATTTTATTAATACAATTTTTATGTTTTAAACGCAAAACTACGAAGGGGCATGAAAATATGAATAGTATTTACATAGGTATATTATCATAAAATTTTAATTCCCAGACGAACTAAACGGTATGAGAGACAAACACAGTTAGCAAGATATGAAAGTTAATTAATACTCACCATTTATTACCTTGTTATGGATTTATTTTGCACTCAGATCTCGAAACATAACCACAAACACGAGTCACTGACGAACATTAAAAATCAGTCGTACAAGAGTTGTTACTTGACTCATATACAACGTTTTCGTCATTCAAAAACATCTGTATGACCACAATATAACGAAAGAGTCGTTGTAAAGTTTTGATGCGACTACTGTACGATGAAAGTAGTAATCTTGTGACTTTTGTATGACCATTAAACAACAATGTAGGTCGTATAAATGGGGCCCTTTTCGCGTTGAGCAAACGTTGTTATAACGTTAGTGTGACCTATCTTTTGCGACCAGTGGTAATATGATAACGTTTGTACAACCATTGTACGACGTAAAATTGTTAGTTGGGTATGTACGTATATGTACATATTTTAGTTGAGGTGTGTAATTAGGGTTCCGTACCCAAAGGGTAAAAACGGGACCCTATTACTAAGCCTCCGCTGTCCGTCTGTCTGTCTGTCTGTCTGTCACCAGGCTGTATCTCATGAACCGTGATAGCTAGACAGTTGAAATTTTCACAGATGATGTATTTCTGTTGCCGCTATAACAACAATTACTAAAAACTAAATAAAATAAATATTTAAGGGGGGCTCCCATACAACAAACGTATTTTTTTGCCGTTTTTGCTTTATATTAATAACGACAACAGGTAGACAATTGAAATTTTCACAGATGATGTATTTCTGTTGCCGCTATAACAACAATTACTAAAAACTAAATAAAATAAATATTTAAGGGGGGCTCCCATACAACAAACTTATTTTTTTTTCGTTTTTTGGTACGGAACCCTTCGTGCGCGAGTCCGACTCGCACTTGGCCGGTTAGTTTTTAATTTAAATGGCTATCCCGTCACACTTACACGATAAGGTGATATGTGGTGTGGGAACACTAATTCATCATTTTTAATATTATTTAATTAGGATTTTGGAACTCGTGATGACAATACCAATGTTTGTGTTTCGTGAAATAAATAGTACCTACTCCATGTCCTCTGTACCTCTGACAACGTTTCGTGATAAAGGTGTAGGTAACAAATAAACTTACTTTCGGATTACGGTCGTTACTAAGAATTTACGGTCGTTTTTCTTATTAAACGAAAGTAAATCGAAGAATAAAAGAAATGATTAATGGGTATTTTAATTGGGTTGTATTGGCAAAATACAACCATGTATAAAACCGTTATCCAGTTAGTTATTAATTAGGTATTTTCATATTATCACAATAAACTTGAAAACTTTTTTTAAGTATAAAGAAAAGTCAAAACTAAAACTTAATATTTAAGTAGATCAATATGCATAGTTTAGAATTTAAAAAAGGAATTAATTATTTAGGTGACTGGAAATAATTAAGGGCGACTGCTAATGGGATACTTAAATACTAAATCGGTCAGCGGTTTATTTTTTGGGTGACAAAATAACTAAACGCGATACACGAGCTGTGGATTACGAAAAAACGACTACATGTGGGTGACAAATAATTTAAGTTGGCAGTGAAAATTCTAAATTGGTGACAAAAATACTGAGTGGGCAACTATTATACCAAGTAGGTAACTATATCACTGATTTAAGCTGCCCAACGTAGTATTTTAGTCATCTCGATTAGGATAATAGTCACCTTTTTTAAATAAAATATATGCCAAATTTTAAATGTTTTGTGTGCGCTAAGGTTGTCGCCCAAATAGTAATTTGGTCGCTCGTTCTGAATAACTAGTTACTCAATTTGTATTCTAAAGTCATCCATTTTCAATATCTGTAGTCGCCATTGGTCCGTCGCCCACTTAGTATTTTAGTACGCCATATTCAGTATTTTTGATACCCAAAATGAGAATTTATTGTTACCCGATTAAATACCTACTACCTATTTAAAAACTATAAAATACCATTTTTAACCGACTTCAGCAAAAGGAGGAGGTTCTCAATTCGATTTTTTTTTTTTTATTTATTTTGTCACACAAAACAGATTTACAGCAAATACATTATATAGACTACAACATTTCAAAAAAGTAAGCAGGTAGGCTGCAACTCCAACAACATGTGTGAACAACATGATTTTTATACAATCGTATATCGTTCTCAATTCGATATACAATAAAAAAAAATTGGGGAGTTTAGAATAAAAAAGGAAGGTGTACTTCCCGTACGTACGTACGGTACGTTCGTACCCCACCCGACTTCAATAGACGTTATTATAATGATGATAATGCGTATCTAATGATTTGAATATTATTTCTTGCTTTTTAGAGGCAGGTTTTTATTGAAGTCGTGTTTTCTGTTTTTAAACAATTTTCAACTATACGGATTTACTAGCAATAAACATTAATTACTTTCCAACCTTTTAATAACTGCACCTTTGCCTCACAACTGTATTACATAACATTTATAACACAGCAGTTGTGAGGCGGGTAAGGTTATCAAGGAATGCCTATTATAATATAATAGTTGTGGCAATATTTTCATGAAACTGAAAACTGGTAGATGAATAGCTGTCAGTGAAGGTTGCCCGTATTGAGGGCACAAGGGCACGTGCCTGCCTTAGGCATCTCGACACTGATAGTTCATAGAGCATATTATGTAAAGCTGTTTATGATATTTACAGCTAGAGAGGAAATAGCCCATTTCTATGTGGTTGAGGAATCTGCGCTCTAAGCTCCTATATTCGGCCACTTAAAATTAGGTCAGTCAGATGAAGTTTGCTCGCTTAGGTACTCATTGACGGATGAAGAACTAGGTAGCAGATTTATTTATTAGGCTATTTAATTAAAATAAATAATTTTTATTTCATTAAGTTTGTAGCTACCAGATAAATCATAATAGTGATTATGATTTATCTGGTAGCTACAAATACATTTAAATGAAGTTATTATACAAGGTGAAATATATACTTTTTCACCGAGATTCTGAAGTAAAAAGAATGTACCGTAATATTAGGTACCGTTAAAAATTACTTAGTTCAGCCACAAACTAATTAATCATGGTTAACGCTGAAAAGTACAGAATCCGTTTGTGTGCGATAAACATCTATCTATCTATCTGCATATTAACAGATGCTACACCTTTAAAGTGCAGAAAACAGTGATTGGAATATGTAAAGCTTCGGGAAATTTAGAGAGAGATTGAGAGTAAATGTTACAAAAAAAGAAAAACCGCCTTCAAAAAACTGAAAACAAAAACAGCTTAAAAATTAAATACCTCTAAAAAGCAAGAAATAATATTCGAATCATTCGTTACACATATCAATATTAATAAAACACGTCTATTGAAGTCGGGTGGGGCTGGAGGACAACTTCATTTTTTTCTTAAAGCCCCACCCGACTTCAATAGACGTGTTTTATTAATATTGATATGTGTAACGAATGATTCGAATATTATTTCTTGCTTTTTAGAGGTATTTAATTTTTAAGCTGTTTTTGTTTTCAGTTTTTTGAAGGCGGTTTTTCTTTTTTTTTTAAATGCTTTTTTAATTTCAACTTTTTAGTGGTAGGTTAGGTATGTAAGCGCAGCGTGTAAATATTTTTTTTACTTTATATTATAATATTTTCAATGGTAAAATGCCCAGAACTCAATTTCCAAATTTACGCTGTTTGTTTTTGAGGAGTTCCGTTGTGTCATCGTAGTCCAAGTCTAGTCCAGAACGTTGCATCGCAAACCATGATTTGGTTTGTTTTGGATTGCCATAAACTTACCAAAACCTAAATCACTTTACTTATACTATTTGATTTTGAAGAGTTCCTTTATGTATCTTCGAAGTTCGAAGTCCAATAACAATGAAATTAAATTGTGACCACTCTTGATACCCTTTCAAATAAAAAAAAAATCATCTAAATCAGTTCATAAACAAAGAAGTTATGTCCGAAATTCCATAAAAACTCGTGCGATGGCGAGCTAAATAATGGGGAGGAAAAGCGCAATTTTATCCCGATAGGTGGCGTCTGGTCTTTGGTACCGAGCCTTCTCAAAGAAACTGTCAAAACATATGGGAATCTCTTGGAGTATTGCACTTTTTAATTTTATACTGAGAAAATGCCGCATTGTTATGCATGTAACTTGTAAAATATTGGAGTTCATCGATTTCCAAGTAACAAAAAAAATAGTGGGCAAAAAAATATCAAAAAAAATATGCTTTTTCCTCGATTTTCTCCTTTGCTGAGCCTGAGAAACATTATAAATCAAAAGGAATATTTCATGAATTTGATAAAGCTTCGCCAAAATAAAACAACATTTGAATTATAACAGCTTTGTTCTTTAATATTTCAACCTCAGCAGTTTCTAACATATTTATAACTTGGATGAATTTGATAGGTATATCAAATATGGAATAAGCCCAATATTGGGGCCAAACAGAGAATTAATTGAATTTTATATGCCAGAGTCATTCAAGAAACTTAGAATAATAAAATAAATATGATAAAACGGTTCGTGTAATTTTGGATGGTACAGAAATTCCAGTACAGAAACCTGAAATTACTATTGCACAGAAGGCATCATGAGGCAACTATAAACACGGAAATTCACACTCAGTTGCTTTGTTAAAATTTAAATCATATGCTTCTAATCTGAAATAAAAAGATTACTTGTAAATCTTACACGAAATTTAAAGAAATGTAATGCTTGTTAGCAATTTTTTGTAAGTTGCTATAAACTTTCTTGCCTGTTGTTTTGGCTTTTCTTTTTAACCGACTTCAAAAAAAGGAGGAGGTTCTCAAGTCGACGGTATTTTTTTTTTATTTTTTTTTTTTTTTATGTATGTTTTAACATAGCTTCGTCAGTTGTTACCCGATTTGTACAATTCTTTTTTTATCTCAAAGAACATAGTTCGTGTGTGGTCCCATAAATTTTTTTCAGAGATCTGGCCAGTAGTTTTCTCATAATCCTGAAAAATATCAATTATTTAGCTCGCCATCGTACGAGTTTTTATGGAATTTCGGACATAACATCTTTGTTTATGAACCGATTTAGATGATTCTTTTTTTATTTGAAAGGGTATACTTCAAGAGTGGTCACCATTTAATTTCATCGTTATTGGACTTCGAACTTCGAAGATACACAAGGGAACTCCTCAAAGTCAAATAGTATATGTAAAGTGATTTAGGTTTTGGTAAGTTTATGGCAATCCAAAACAAACCAAATCATGGTTTACGATGCAACGTTCTGGACTAGATTTGGACTACGAAAACACAACGGAACTCCTCAAAAACAAACAGCGTGAATTTGGAAATTGAGTTCTGGGCATTTTACCATTGAAAATGTTATAATATAAAGTTAAAAAATATTTACACGCTGCGCTTACATACCTACCACTAAAAAGTTGAAAATAAAAAAGCTTTTTTAAAAAAAAAGAAAAACCGCCTTCAAAAAACCTGAAAACAAAAACAGCTTAAAAATTAAATACCTCTAAAAAGCAAGAAATAATATTCGAATCATTCGTTACACATATCAATATTAATAAAACACGTCTAATGAAGTCGGGTGGGGCTTTTAGAAAAAAATGAAGTTGTCCTCCAGCCCCACCCGACTTCAATAGACGTGTTTTATTAATATTGATATGTGTAACGAATGATTCGAATATTATTTCTTGCTTTTTAGAGGTATTTAATTTTTAAGCTGTTTTTGTTTTCAGGTTTTTTGAAGGCGGTTTTTCTTTTTTTTTTAAAAAGCTTTTCCGTAATTCTTCTTTTATATGAGCTAAAGTTAGCATAAAATACATTGTTTGTCCGCAAAACCGAAAAAAATACAATCTAAGACAGTAAAATCACGTAATACACAGTCAAGACAATATAAGCTCAAACTGACAATTGTTCCAAAGACTGAGCGCCATCTGTAATTCACTTTGCCTTCGCCTCCCCATTGATATTTTTCAGGATTATGAAAAAACTACTGGCCAGATCTCTGTAAAAAAATTATGGGACCACACACAAACTATGTTCTTTGAGTTAAAAAAGAAATGTACAAATCGGGTAACAACTGACGAAGCTATGTTAAAACATACATAAAAAAAAAAAATAAAAAAAAAACCGTCGACTTGAGAACCTCCTCCTTTTTTTGAAGTCGGTTAAAAACGTCGTTTCTGGCGTTTCGCCGGCCGCTGCCGCGGCATGCAGCGCTCCGCTCGCTCGGCTTGCGTATTTTTGGTCGCAATACTAACCTATAATTAGGAATATGCATAAGTCACCATGCATGCATTTTCATAAAATTGAGCTTGATCGCTGCGGACACTTGTAAAAACATGATGGAACAGAAAGAAAAATAAAAAAAAACCGGCCAAGTGCGAGTCGGACTCGCGCACGAAGGGTTCCGTACCAAAAAACAGCAAAAAATCACGTTTGTTGTATGGGAGCCCCCCTTAAATATTTATTTTATTCTGTTTTTAGCATATGTTGTTATAGCAGCAATAGAAATACACGACCTGTGAAAATTTTAACTGTCTACCTGTAGTTGTTATCAATATCGAGCAAAAAACGGCAAAAAAATCACGTTTGTTGTATGGGAGCCCCCCTTAAATATTTGTTTTATTCTGTTTTTAGTATTTGTTGTTATAGCGGCAACAAAAATACATCATCTGTGAAAATTTCAACTCTCTAGCTATCACGGTTCATGAGATACAGCCTGGTGACAGACAGACAGACAGACAGACAGACGGACAGCGGAGGCTTAGTAATAGGGTCCCGTTTTTACCCTTTGGGTACGGAACCCTAAAAAAAGGATTTTTTAGTTTTATCACACGATGAAATCAGGGGAAAATAACGATATTTTTTTTCATTTTCGGATATAATGCACTTAGCAGTCAGATAGAATATCCAATAAGAAATAATATTTTGTATGAGACATATGTACTAAAACGCAAAATTTAAGGAGATAATTGAAGATTCTTGGCTAACTCCATATTAAACGCGCTGAAACACACCTGAAACGTGATAAGTGACGTCACATATTTGTATAGAGCGTTTTCGGCGGGAGCTGATGCGTGCTAACTTCAAGTAACTATATTACGAGAAAAAAACGCAACAGAAAAGTTTTAATATTACAGTTGATTTTCTCACGCAATAAACCACTATTGATTTTGATTAAAAAAAAAATTGATACATATTCCCTATTATAATTAAAATTGAAATGCGTATTGGTGGTTTTAATATTAGTTCTTGCTTTTTAAAGCTATTTGATTTTGAAGCTGTTTTTATTTTTAGGTTTTTTAAGAAGGTTTTACTTTTTCATTTAAAGATCCTGTTTTCTTACTTTAACTGATCCTTGGTCGATAATCTGCAGATTACCTACCTAGTAGGGATATGCAAATTACCTAGTTAAAGTGCGAAACGAAATAAAATCGTATTTTAACTGACTCGACCAGTTAAACTATATCGCTTCGCTAGCAGTAGTGTGGTTCGGGTCTAACTCGCACAGCTCGGTCCGATCACCACCCATGTATTTCTCAGTCCGCTGATTCGGAATGTATATATAATTGATTTCTGTATTGCGGTTGGCATGCTAACGAACCCTGAATTCTGATGAAAAGTTTGATCTCTCAGTTGATGCCGCATTTTAAAGGCTCGTTTGTACAGTCGAATGAAAAATGGATGCAATACTATGTTTTAAGTTGTACCGAAAAATTGAAATTATAATTTGCAAAGTTTTTAATAAACTGGAGTTTAAAACTAAAGGTAGACCTATTACGGATACTTAACAAAACTTTTTAATGTCAAAGAAATAAACAAAAATATTCCGAAATAATCTCACCTTAATAGTTGAGTGATAACTCACTGACCTGATTTTTTATGGAGGTCAGTGTTATGTGGTTGTTATTACTTATTTTGTATATTATTCAACCCTTAGAGCATTTAACAAAATGCTCTAAGATTCAACCCTAGAAAGTTAATCTATTTCGGAAAATTTTCTACGTTTATGCGTGCCAAATCTCCTTCGTTTGTTAATCGACTAAATATTTAATTCTTAAGTCATCATTAAAAGTTTTATATATAATATTATATGCTATTAATGTGACATATAATTAATATAATTATACCTAGAACGTGTTAATGAAATAACGCAAAACGAGAAAACCGTTTCTTCGGACCATCAAACTGAACAACTACCAACTCTGAAATCACGCAAAAAAAAATCAACTGCTTCATACATTTTTATATTTTCGTTATAAATTTTTGTATGAAACAACTGGTTTTTTTTTGAGATTTCAGAGTTGGTCCCATAGTAAAAGTTGTTCAGTTTGATGGTCCTAAGAAACAGTCTTCTCATTTTGCGTTATTTCATTAACACGTTGTATACCTACAAAATTTATTCAAGATTTAGTTGAAGCCCTCTCTTTGGATTCTACACGATCGCATAAAAAATTACATCTCCCCATATTCAATTTAAGGTAACGTCGGAAAAGCGTAATGGAGTAATCAATTAGCTATCGGCGAGCGACGTAAGTAGGCAAGTTACACACTTCGATATTTCATAAAACGCGGAGAACGTTGTGGTCGGGCAGGTATTAATGGGGGCTTAAATGGAGGTGAAACTTTAGCCAAGTCCCGTTACCGGGGCAATTTGTCAAACAAAAAATATGACTGAACTTTCAGCCCAGGAGCGTTGTCTGACACGACTTGTATAAATAACCGGCCCAAGATCGCCCGGTTAGTTCAAACTTTACGGGTCTTTTTTATTTGATAGAATATGAGGCCCTGAAGTTTGTAAATCACGTTGATTTCGATGTTTCCAGTATTTACCGACTTGTGAGTTGTGTTTATAGGTACACTTGCTTTTTAGTTTGTTGGAAATATATTCTTTACACAATGTGTTTTGAAATAATTGAGTCAATTAGTAGGTTATAAATTCTTATCAAATACTTTAAAAAGGACTGACGAGAGTTCCACAAATATTCCATTTTTGTAAGATGGAACTTTTGTAAATATTAGTGCTTTGTAGATCTTATGTAACATTAGAAAATTCAAAAGTAAAGTATTTTCATGTGTTATTCAAATCTTATCAAAGTAGGTACAACTTCAAGAAAAAAGTAGGATACAAGACTGAACTGAATTTAGTATTAGAAAAATATTTATTCTAAAGTTTGTGACCCGCCTTATCCCTAAAGTAACTGGTGTACGTATACTTCCATTACTAGAAATTTCACGAACATCCTAATAATGATGTGCTCCACGTTGCATAATTAATGGCGTGTACGAAACTCACGAATTTTGAAGTGGCTTACCTTTCGTGTAGTGTGTAGTGCTTTGTTGAACTTCTCCCATATTGGTCTCATCATGTAAATAATTGAGAAGTAAATGGTGAACGAATACATTTTACGCCTAATTACAACTTAGAAAGCTCGATCTTAATAAATAGATTGAATAATAATTGAATAAATGCGGGCTTCTGGTTGACAAACGTTTCGAGAAGGGATTTCAAGTTCTGACATTACGTAAATTACGTTAAGGTTAAGATTAATTCAATTTAAGACTTAGGTTTGCCACTTGACTACGCAATGAATCCGTTTCTTCGTCGGTGATATTTAGATTTAAAATAATTATTGAATTGTTTTAAGACATTATTTCTTACCTAAAGTAAGCAGGTACTGTGGATATTGTTATATGTTTCCGCACTGCGAGCTGGCCATCACCACAAAAGTGATGATTCGTTTGAAAGAAGAGCACGCCATGCAAGCATAGATGGTTGCCGATACATACCTATTGATTTTAGAAATGAATAAAGTACAAAAAACTAGTACAACTATAATATCGATTTAAAACGTCCTTTTTAATATCTACGCCCCCACAATCTTTATAGTCTATCAGCCATTTTTAATGTCCCCACTGCTGGGGTACAGGCCTCTCTATGAGTGGTAAGGAGGATGGGCCATAACCCACCACGCGGGCCCAATGCGGATTGGTGGGTGTTAACGACTGCAAATGCAGCCGGGACCAACGGCTTAACTTCGAGGAGCTCGAGATTATACATTTTTGGTCACCCATCCCATGACCGACCCTTGCGAACGTTGCTTAACCTCCGCAACTGGGCCAGGCGCTAAGCCACTGCGCCACCGAGCTCCTCAATCATTATAGTACATAAGTAATAGTAGTTTATGAAACTGACACATAAAGAGGGGTATTAAAACACGAGGGTGTGTTTAAAAACCGAGCCGTAGGCGAGGTTTTTAATAGTATCACACGAGTGTTTTAATACCTAGTTATGTGCAGTTTCATACACTACTTTATCTACACTCATACATTTGGGATTGAACCTACTAAATAAAAGATCGACGTTAGAAAAGAGAGAGAGAGAGACTTTGTTTGTATTAGCTAGGTACCTACCTTGTAATAAGTCGTTTCCTTGGGCAGAGTCCATTTTTTCACATTTTAAAGCAAGAATAAAAAACCTACAAATTTCAGTAAGTATAACAAAATGTAAAAATTGAAATAAAAACTTTAATTGAAATGCTTTAGAAATGGCGCGCATTCTATTAGAAAAAAAAAGAGATCAGTGCAATCGCACTAAGCATAGCCTTCTATATCTTCCAAGCCCTGAAGTTGAGCAGAACGGCAACATCGCATGTGGTCAAGCACATAGTATAAAGTTATTTTAAAAATTGTTTATTATTTGTTTTTCCTATATTATCTATGTTTAAACTAGTTGTAAATTGTGATGTAAGATTATTTCAATAAAATTTTATATTTATTATTATTATTTATTTATTAGAACATAAGGTTTGAGTCAAATTATTTGAACTTTTTTGGGGTCCTTTAGTACGATGAGCATTTTGATCTAAGCCTCCTGTAGCAATAAATCTTACATCATTGGAAAGGTATTTAAATTTCAAACACTTTATTGTTTTACTATAAACGTCAACTATTAGTACTTTGAGAGTTATAACGCTCTAAACTTGACCAATTTTTTTAACATTAATGACCTAAAACTCCGAAAATACTAACAATTAATAGAAAGTATGTTTGCAGCAAATATTTGTCATACAAAAACCTTTCTTATGATATATCATTCATTTCTATAGGTGTGGTAGATCAACTCCCATAGACAATAAACCACTTTTATACTTTAATAACCTTTAACTCCAAAAGTATTAACAATTGATTTAAAGTATATTAACAGCAAATTTTTGTCTTTAAAAGACCTTTCTAATGATATATCACTTATTGCTAGAGGGCGTGTTAATCAACTCCCTGCTGAAGAAAATCAACAAAAAAGATGATATCTTTGACAGCCATTTTTTCCTGGTTAACATTGATATTTTTCTTATTGTTTAATTTACAAAGCATTTCAATAAAAGAAATAAATTATTTTCATATTTTAAACCTCACACGATTACTAGGAATAAAAATATCGACCTCTTAAAATTGAAATATTCCCATACATTTAGTATGGAGACTGGCCGACGACATGACCACGAACTGACAGTAACAGACGTTGCCAAACTTATGTTCACGGCTTGCAATTAAAGAAGGCTATGCACTAAGTCATCGATTACCATAGAGTGCATTTAAATCAATGAAAATATGTGGGAAAATATCGTTGTTTTTTTTTAATGTTACGGCACTGGCTTCTTTTTGGATTTGCCCTGTATCGTAATGAGAAAAAAAGTTATTTTATGATGCAGTTGACTGCATCGTAATGAGTTTATTTTTTAATTTTACCTATCCACGAAAATAAAGTGCGTATTTATATTACCTTTTTTGAATTCATATTTGGAACATTACGTTGTGAGTGTAGATAAAATTGTAAACATACTTCTAAATGCCAATAATGTTTAAAAATATTATTGTAAATCGTCGAACATACGTTGTCCATAAATAACATTTTTGTTTTAATTAAGACATTTTTGAGAATGATATTTCCTTCTATAACCGGAATCACACCAAGATAAATTAACATTAAATATTCAACTACCTTAGTTATTTCCCCCTAAATTTTGGGGATTTTTACTAATTTAGGTAATTTTTAAGGGTATAAAATTATTTAGGGTAATTTTTAGGGAAAAAAGCGAGTGACATTATTTGATTTGAAGAAAAAATATCAAAGAGTTTGATTCTTCAGTGTTATTTTATACTGTCATGTGGTTGGAAACATTTCAAGAATATTATAGAAATATTAAATAAAAAAGTTTAAAAATACATAATAAATTCACAAAAATAAAAATTTTCATTAAATTTTTTCATTTCCATTCAACTTGTGTTTTATTTTAGAATGAATGTTTAGGAGAAATGTTTTTGAAAATTGCTTAATTTAGGGAAATTTTATATGGAGTCCAGGGAAAATCTATATCAGCGGGTGGCAACATTAAATATACTGTGTATAAAATAATACAAGGATAAGGCTCTACTTCCTTATATATTATTATTGGATTATATTTCTAAAATAGAAAGCGTTACACATCATTATAATATTGACACAACATACTGACATTTGACGTGGGTACATACCGCTTCCGGCTTCCTGTCTTATAAGGTTGTTGAATAAGAAATAATAGTTCCCGCTTCGCAAGTACAACGGCCGGGTACAACCACCCTCTGAAGTTATCTATCGCGCTAACGTTTAACGAATTACCACAGGATTACCAACTTATTTCATTAAGAACTTCGTGTTCGCCCAAATGTTATTTTGGATAAATCCCTCAAGTGCTACCTGGGTGATTGCAGAGGAAATATCCGCCCCTCTTATAAACGTTGATGGACATGATATACGCACACTGATTAGTTTGTTATTTGTATAAGGAATATGTTTGTGTTCTGGTTAATTTTAGATTTTTTAACATTGAAAATGTTTGTTTTCGTGATCGAGTATAGTGCCACAGATTAGGTAATAGTTATAGTGCCTCGATTTATGAAATTGTTATAATTGTAAAAGAGGGTTAAATAAAACATCACCAGCAATTAAAAGTTACAGTTTTAATTGCATCAATGTATAATGGTTTTTTTGACGTTCGACAAGAATTCCACAGAATACAATTACTCGATATCATGGGAAAGTAGAACTATTACCAATTTAAACAGTATTGAAAAATAATACACTAATACCTGACCTTAAGCAGTGGTATCTCTCCAGCAGGAATAGCGTGTCACGACAAATTCATCAAAGTTTCCTGATATTACGACTTTACTTAACAACTTTATTGAAAACACTTATTCCACCGTTGAACCTTTCACTGTGACGACTTGAGCACGACTGAGCGCGCCTCTACCCCGTCACCGCATATTTAAACGTTATGCGTGGCGTGGTAGGGTCGAGTGTGGCGTGACTGGCGTGGTAGGGGCGACTGCAGTCACCTGATTACTATAACTACCGTTTAAGTACTTTTAATGGTATAAACACACAAATTTAGTTGTACTACATAGTTCATCACGAATAATAATTAAAGTAATTTATACAGTAACCTTACAGTCGGCCATCCTGCTAGAGCGAGTCCCATCGCGTAAAACAATCTCTTTGTGATTTTACTCTTATAATTTTGAGTACATCCAGTCAATTAGTCATAAAATATTATTAAATAAGAACATTATTTTATTAGAAGTAAAAAAATTGTAGCATTCCAACAAAATATTTCACATTTTTGCGAAGGTCAAAATTATTGTTTAATTACATTACAAATATTTATTGTATGACACAAAACGTAATTACGTTTTCATTTATACATAAGTAGGTATTCAGAAAACATCCCAAAAGAGAAAGGGTAGGTATATAAAGTGACAATTATGATAATTAGTTATATAAACATAATTACATTACTTGACTTAATTTAGATTTAAATTATACAATTCAATACAATTCCGTTAGCATCAATAAAAATATAGCTGTATGGCATTTCATCTGAGCACGTTATAAACACGAGCAGTAGCTTGTTTGACATCAAAATTCATTAATATAATAAAAGATACCTTAGAAATTATTTTAAAATTGATGTTTACCTTAAATATATTGCTAAGGAGTTAGTGCATTGCACCGAATTATAAAGGTTGCAAACTTAGAAATATATATACATATATATTTTATCATTAACTATTCCAAACTTATTTTATTTACTTAAGTCTCAGAATACTTAGTTACGTGT
This sequence comes from Agriphila tristella, assembly GCA_928269145.1. Lineage (NCBI taxonomy): Eukaryota > Metazoa > Arthropoda > Insecta > Lepidoptera > Crambidae > Agriphila > Agriphila tristella. The sequence continues at coordinate 17,495,330 of OV743439.1, read as the reverse complement.
AAGCATTTCAATATTTGTCTCCAATACAAACTTAGTTTAAGAAAATACCTACTAACAATCAACAAAAAGTCATCAAAACGCTATACATATATATTAAATTTAATATCTTTCTCATACCATTTGTTATGCTTGAAATACTTTTATAATTTTAATACCATAACAATAATAAAAAAAATTAATGAAGGAGTTGCTTTCGCAGCGGCGCGCGGCGGCGCTATGGCTATAGGCAGCATTAATTGCATGGAGTAGACGTTTAAATAAAATTTGGCTTAAGATAACTTTGGGGTGCACCCAGTGATCCAATTAGTATAACACAGTGACAGAAAAATCATATTTCAGTTATACATGTCATCAGTTATTATAGTATCCAATAATTGTAATCATCAATATGTAAAAGTTCTCTCTTTTTAGTAGTTATAGTACATAACAATTGCACTATTATGTATTTTGTGACACAACTCAGAGTAAAATATGTTACTTCTTGAACTAATAAAAAAAATAAGTACCTATCCTACATTACAGCAAGCTAAAAGAACTTTTTTTTTTACAAAGTATTCTGAAGGTCTTTTGAATTAGTAATGGTTTTAAATTTACCTTTACTAATTTAACTAGGTTAACCTTTTATTTAGTTATATGCATTAGCATACTTCCCTATACAATGGATATGTAAATGTTATATGTACTTAAGATGAGTTTAGATGTCGTAGAAGTGACTCCACTACACACACAGTACGTTATGTGGAGGTACCTTCCTTGAATATAACTGCACATTTTAAAAACTCAATCAGAATAAACACAAAGTAATAAAATGATTTTAGTAATCAGTATTTTGGAAATCTTACTTGCCATAGCGGGCACACAGAGTCACAGAGTCCAATCAATCAATGTACAAAAGTAATTTGCTATAATCCCACACAAGCACCCCCCTTACTATCTTTCTGCTTTAAGTTTTCCCAGTACCTACGGTGCCCAATATAATGTGTTCTAAACGCAGATTGGATTGTCCTACTAAGTAAGTAAGTAGTTACTTCATTTTATCGCGACACTCAGTCACGGGGAACAAGAAAAATCATGATAAAAGGTTTTATTTATTTATTATTATTTTAATGAGGAGCACCGACATCACCAGGGCTGTGCGTGAGTCTACAGAATTACTTAAATGTTTTGTGAAGAGTTTCACCCAATTTATGGATCGCCTCGAATTTCTCAAATAGAAAAAGCAGGGTAAATTACCCAATTATTAGTATTTAGAGCAATAATCCGATACAACAAACTTTTACCTATTGACTTTAGTAACACTATTTAGAATAAATATTGTGAGTGTTACACGCAACGCAATACACAATACAGATATTCTTTATTTTGTATTTTGTATGTATGTCGTTTTAAGCTATTACCAACATACATACACCATCATAATGTATAAATATATAGACCCATAGTCCATTCATTGGTACCCTTCAACATATTATTGGCATGTACCGATCAAATTATTGGTACACCTTACGCCAATAATTTAATAGGCTACAGTTAATAAAATTATAGGTATTATTCTCAGTACTTTTATTAAAATATTGGCACGCTTTCACCAATTACTTGTACAACTTATAAACTATTGGAAAGAGGCCATTTTTTTTGAAGCCATATACTTCATTATTTCCATTGTTTGATTTAAAAAAAAACATTTAATGATCTTGAAAATCATGTTCTAAATTCTCATTAAATATTAAGATAGTATGCGTAAACATTATAATTGTGTTTTTTTTTCATAAACTAGGTAACACAGTTTTTTATTTTGAATAATATTTTTGTTTTTTTTTATGTTAAGTTAAGAGCGCCCATAAATAGGAGAGGTGTAATAAGAGATCAAGTTACCCCTACATGATTGATGTGAGGAAATTATTTTTTTTGATTAATTTAAAATTGTAATAATGCGGTAGCGGAGATAAAGTGCAATGAATACGAAAATTATTATTTTGTCTAGAAATTTTATCATTGATTACGAAATTTCATTTCATTTTTTTCATTTCGAAATTCTTAATTTCAAATTATAAACAATATTGTTACAAGTACATAGATAATACATGTACATTGATTAATTTAAAGATACTTTATTAGGCTAAACTTACGACCTATGAAAGCTTTAGATGTAATATGTAATTCTACTTAAATTTTATCACCTTGAAATATTAACACACAGTATTTAAATAGCACTATTCGCAGAAAAAAAATGATACAAAACATTTGTAGGTGATTTGCTTATTGCATATCAGATTACGAAATAAAAAGCACAATAGTTTTGTTTTTCAATATTATATTTGTAGGAATGTGAAGGAAGAGTTAGAATTAATATTAAGTATAGTAAAATTTCTGTTGTATTCATGTGTAAATAGTTTTATTTTAAAATTTATTTGTAATTATTTCTTTTATTTATTGTTTGTTTATATTTTTATCAAATTGGATCAATTATTGTTATCTGAAATAAATGAATTTTATTATTTTTCTTTTATTACCGGTAAACTTCAGTAGAGTAGGTAATTGCTCATCATGGCCATTCAAAAATATATATGCTCAATAGACTATTATATCCAGCATCATATTCTATGACTTATTAATTACTCATTAAATGACTTGGCAACAGATGCATAAACTGATCATAGTGTAGTAAAATTAATAAGAATAATATTTAAATTTGAATTACTACTATATTAAAAAGAACGGTAGGTATAGCTATAATTGGCAATAATACATGGCCGGACTCTCGGACTCAACTGGTTGCAGTAAATATATTAAAAGAGGATTTACATTTAGCATACTTAATTATTTGATATTTATTGTACTCACAAAAGAGTTGCAGAGGAATAATTAATTAAATCATTGTAAGGAGAAGTGGATTTATCCATCAGATAGCTTTGTCGCAGGTTCCAGCAACCCATGACATGTTAGGGATTTTTCAAGTAAGTAAGTATGGATAAGTTATGAATTGCAAATATCTGGAGTACCTACGTTACTATTGGTTTTATGGTACGTTTTTCGCATCAATGTCTATCATTTTAACTAAGAAAAATAACAAAACAAAACAGTAAACGTGACTTTGAAAGAATCTACTATAGACGTTCTCCTTTGTATGATAGGACACAGTAATTAATGAATAATCGTCATCAAATAATACTTAATAAAGCATGATTGTTTAGTGATAGACTAAACAATAATGATGATAAAACAATCTGATGATTTAGATTTAATAGAAATGATAATAATATAATATTCAAGAAAACTTGTTAAAATGACCTTATGGCTTTTCGCAATAATTTTACTTGCTTGTAAAATAATAGACTTAAGAACAGTTTTAACAAAATTAAGATAACTTGCACGAGTCGCATGTTCAAAAACCGAATACTTAAACAGTTTTTTTTTCACGCTACATACTTAATGTAGTAGTTTGATGATATGAAGTTATTTAGACTATGTCTATCTAACATAGTAAAATGTTTAAATAATACAAACAAGTAGGTAAGTAATTTAGATTAAGTTTAGTCGAATAGCGCATTTACTCGCATTAATATTATTTTCATAAAGATATATTTAAAGAATTTTTAAGATATAAAGAAAAGTTTCAGTCTACCTAAGGCTATTAAAATGTAAGGATGATTTCTTTATCCTCGAATTTATTATTATACTCTTACATATTCTTTTTAAGCAAATTATATACACTTTTGTTTTATTTAATAATTTATAAAACTAACTTAAATTAAGGTTATCAACTTTTAATCTCTTGCAATTATTTTCAAATAAGTACCTATATATTAATTGATGAAGTCTCTCTCAAGCGTATAAGTTTTGACTCTTGATATCGTATAAACCAGCATGAATGCTTGCGGCTTTGGCTGACTTTCAGGCGTCCGCTTCCTTACTTAAATTATCGCCGTCTGAATATTTTACTAGTTGTTGACTACGGACGTCTTACGCTCTCACAGCTGCGTCTTAAATTATACATATTAATAACATACGAGCGCTTGTGGCTTTTCCCGTATCTGTTAGGGAATCACTTCCACTCCCTCGCTCGTGTCGTTAGTAAGGGGCCGTACAACGTCAAATACATATTTGAAAAGATTCCACAGATTACACAGTATTACTTGATTTATCGATCCCAAAAGTTATGAAGAATTTAAATGTGATAAGCGATAATAGACATATAGTCTAGAAACTTAATTTAAAAAAACTTAGCTAGCTCTCTAGTTATTTTTTTAATACCAGTTTTCCAAATAAGAAATAGTTTATTCGTTATTAATTAAAAATGTGATAACCAATAATAGACCTTTAGTCTAGAAACTTAATTAAAAAAAACTTAGCTAGCTCTCAAGTATTTTTTATAAATAGTTTTCCAAAATAAGAAATAATTTATTCGTTATTAATTAAAAACGATAAAGTCAATAATTTCGAAAATTTTTACAATTAAAATTCCTTCCAGCGTTGTACGGCCTCTTAAGGATGATATCTTACGCTCTCACAGCGGCATCTTAAGACATATAAATATCATACATACGATATACTTGCAGCTTTGCCCGAATCTTCAGGCTCCCTTCTGCTTTCCCATTTATTATGAATCACCACAGTGGTCGCTCACCAGCATCAGTTGAAGTCAGCGTTTATACAATGAGTCTTGCACTCAACTTCCAATATCCGATCTGAATTTTTCATTTCTGAAACTTGCATAAAATTGTATATAATTAATCACTATTAGTCACTCAATAAATCCAGAACAGTCTTATCATATTTAATTAACTGAATCGTTATTATGATTGTACAGAATCCGTAATCTATCTTCTATAATATGAAAAAAAAATGAATCGCTGAATGTCCTGCTAAGCGCGAATCTCGAAATCAGCTAAACCGATTTCGCTAATTCTTTCCTTGTTGCATTTGCTATTATCAGGAGAAGGTTCTTATGGAAGAAAAATAAAGATAATTGCGTGGAAAATATGAAAACTTAGCCACCATACAGAATTTAATTTGGACTAAACTTTTTTTGAATGTAATCTTATGACGTTTGACATAGAATAGACAGATTTAGGGCTGCCAAAAAAAACTGAATGTCGTTTAAAATTCAAATTCAATATTCATAAATCATAACTAAGACAGGACAATGTCTGGCAGGTCAGCCAGTACTCAATAATTATATTTCAGTTCTTTACGTTCAACGACTTTTTTAAATAATATATTCAACAATGGTTTAATCATCCATCAATAACTTAAGGATTTATCAATGTAACGTGATACTATTTGTATTCAATGCAAAGAAACAGCAGGGATAAAAATTCTAAATTGATCTCAAAAGGACAGTTATTTTCCAACTTTAACTGTTATATTGGTAATATTAGTGTCACATCAGTATCAACAAATCGGTTCATTTAAACTAAACCCGTATTGTATTTAAAAGACATCAAAATAGTAACTATCTTAGAGAGAGAGAGAGAGTGAAAAAAAATGTAACATAATCCGCCTCTGAGCACTAGGCGGAATAATTATAGATAATAAGCAAAAAAAAACTTAAGAACTACTGAAATTAAAATCTTTAAAAAATTAATGATTTCTATAAATAGTTTCTCCCTCTAGTTATCCTCACAGTATGCTAAGTGGAATTCTCTATTTTATTTATTCTGTGCGGGCAGGATAAGCGAGAATTCTAAGGAATCTACTCGTTTATCCCACTTCTGAAGTTAAAAGAGGGTTAAATAAAACATCACCAGCAATTAAAAGTTACAGTTTTAATTGCATCAATGTATAATGGTTTTTTTGACGTTCGACAAGAATTCCACAGAATACAATTACTCGATATCATGGGAAAGTAGAACTATTACCAATTTAAACAGTATTGAAAAATAATACACTAATACCTGACCTTAAGCAGTGGTATCTCTCCAGCAGGAATAGCGTGTCACGACAAATTCATCAAAGTTTCCTGATATTACGACTTTACTTAACAACTTTATTGAAAACACTTATTCCACCGTTGAACCTTTCACTGTGACGACTTGAGCACGACTGAGCGCGCCTCTACCCCGTCACCGCATATTTAAACGTTATGCGTGGCGTGGTAGGGGCGAGTGTGGCGTGACTGGCGTGGTAGGGGCGACTGCAGTCACCTGATTACTATAACTACCGTTTAAGTACTTTTAATGGTATAAACACACAAATTTAGTTGTACTACATAGTTCATCACGAATAATAATTAAAGTAATTTATACAGTAACCTTACAATTGCCTGTAGTTTCGCAGATATGAGAAGTACGAGGATAGGCCATTTATGTCAAAATGTGCGTCTGCCAAAGGACTTCAAAGTGCAATTTGAATTCCCAAAACCAGTCGGCAACTTTTGAGCTTTTTAAAAATTTGGCAAAATTTCTTCGCCTACTTGGATCGAAAATTTCCTAATAACTTTTTTTGAGCTCGCTATTCAAGAAACGAAAAAAATATTTTTTAAGCTACAGTTTGAGCCATCTGAAGCGGGCGGACAACAACTGTAGGCTGTAGCGAGTCCCTTACAAGCGAGGTCAGTCTGCGCTCCGTTCACTTTATCCTCAGTACGATAAAGAATGAATTCCTATTAACCATGTATGGAGCTTATGCGGATGCGGTAACAAATTTTATCGTGTGCTTTTGTTTTTAAATTACATTTTTAACGCCTTTGACAGTTGCGCGTAGTTGCGCGTATCTGTAGATTTTTTGTATTTATATTTTATAAACATTAATACTTGCAGGTTTTCTGACTTATTACGACTTCGCTCAGGGAAGTACCCTGGTTTTTTTATGCGACTGTCCATAAAAATTGTGTATGTATGTGAGTTTAACTTCTAAATGCTCGCACAAATTTGGATGTATGAGGTACCGTTAGAATCCTTACATCACCCCAAGTGACACTAATTATAGATTTTTTTGTAAATTCAATATCGACTACCTATTGAATTCTTTAAAAAAAGCTGCAGACGCCATTTTGAAATTTGAAAAAGTTTTTTCATTAAAACAACTTTATGGGTATTGAATGAAAGGCCTTGAAGAGCACATTATAATACTATAATTTGTTATTAAATGTATAAAATAAAAATTAATGATTAAAAAATATTAAAATCACGACAGTCCCGCCAAAAATGAACTAATTAAAAGTTAAATAAGTGTCATTGCAGTCGGGGGACCAACCTCTTTGATTAAAAATTGTTCCTCAAAACGGCCCCCCGACTGCAATGACACTCTTGTTATTTTATTTTTTTGTTCGTCTTTGGGTTTGGCAGGACCGACGTGTTTTTAATATTTTTTTAAATACCTATTGTTTTTGTGCATCAGGATTCAGGAAGTCTTTAAACATAATTGGGTTTCTGTTCTACTTGTTCGCGGTGCCCTGGGATACCTTTATCTCGCTGAAGTAAAATAAGATTTGTATTGTATTGTGTTTGTACTGAGCTAGGTTTTAGAGTTCTAGAGGATAGGAAATAAAGTTAGATTGGTAAAGCGAGAACGATACTCACACACACCTTCGAGGTTCGATTATGAGTTTGTAGAGTTGGCACTCGCTAGCGTACAAGTTTCGGATGGGGTTCAAATTATCATATACCTTAGTATTTAGGTACGACCCGGTCGAGTTAACTCGGGACCCTGAAGAACGATAGTCCCCTCTCGTTTTCTCCTTTCCTCACGCCACCACCGTAAATTTTTTGAAAGTTTTCGATAGATTATCGATAAATTATCGCTAACTAATGTACTTACGCTAATTGGCATGACGACAGCGGCGTGAGGCCAGAAGAATACGAGAGGGGTCTATCGCGCTTCAGGGCCCGAGTTAACTCGACCACGACCTGTAACCCATAGGTAGGTAGCGGCCGCCTGTGACTTCGTTTGCATGGATATTATTTTTATATCCCTCAGGAACAGTACTTTTAACCGATTACAAAAATTGAAAAGGAGGAGGTTATCTATTTGTCGCGTTATATTTTTTTCTAAGTACGTTCCCCGATTAAATGAAGACGATAGAACCTATTGATTTTTAACGTTATTACATCAAAATTAAATATGTCCCCAAATTGGTTCAATTTTTTAAAATGTTGAAATCGGTTCATTAATTTTCAGGAAATCCTGAAAATGTTGTCGTTTCGTTAGATATTTTTTGGGTTCCGTACCAAAATGGTAAAAAGGAACCCTTATGGTGTGACTCAGTCTGTCTGTCTGTCACAGCTGGATATCTCGAGAACTACTAATGGTATCAACCACGTATCAACTTAAAATTAGGAATAGTTTAAGATGACGTTTGCCCAACTATTTTGCAAATAAGAAAGAAAAAATACATATTTTTTTACAATAGGGACTGAAAAGGGGTCTTAAAAATTTGAAGTGGGGTGACTAGTGCATGTGGGGTATCATATGAAAGAGCGCTGTTTACACATTTCAAAACAGTTTTTATTTTTTTAAGGCCGCATAGTTTTCGACTTATGATGAAATTTTTTAAAAAAGTACCGTCCCTTTTATCTCCGAAGTTTGCAAAGAGAAACATCTGAAATAATTCTATGTGTTAGTAGTTTATGTAAAGATTACAGGAAAAATAAAACAATGTGTCATATAACACACTCTTTAGAAATCAAACTTTTTTATCACACTTTTCAATGGTATTTACCCCTAGTAACTCAATTTCCACATTTTGCACGTTTGTTGTTAAGGAGTTCTGTTGGGCCATCGCAGTTCAAGTCTAGTTCAGAACATTTGGTTGTCATAAATCTATCCATAAACACAATACAGCAGTTACTATTTGAATTTTAGGTATTCCCTTGTGTTCTTCAAAATCAAAGGGCTAATGCCCATGAAATCTATGTTCTTTGGCAACGTTTATGCAAAATTACTGATGATCGGCTAAGTATTTAAGACATTAAAGCAAACAAACAAACAAGCTCTCTTTTACATATCTCATATTAGTTAGGATATAAGTAAAGAATATAGTTAGGAAGTTAGGATAAAATTCACAGAATCACTAAATCGTCTTACCTTATTATGACGGACTCATACCATATGCATAAAATGGACATACATATTTAACAGCAAAATAATGCTCTGCACATAAGTAAGTGTGGGACATATAGGTGTTAAAATCGTATAAGCCATGTTGAATGGAGCGGATTCTTTTTGAAGTCTGTTGATAAAATCGTCGTGAACGTGGGCGTACCTTTCCCAGCCAAATAAATACGTCCTTCCCAAACATTTCCCCGTGCAATAATTCTTCGGTATATCTCGACTGCGCGCTGTCCCTTTGTCCCTTGTCTTTGATCGAAAGCCTGCCCGATTGATGGCACCTATTTGCGACGGCTCGAAGCGCCCCTCTCGGATGACTTTCGAGTTCGCCCTCACTGTTACGCTGATTTGAATATAAAATAGATATACCTACGTAGCTTTATGTCCGTTCGACCGTAAAGGTTCCCTATTGTTCTTATTGTTCGAGTGTATTAGACGGATATATGTCAAATATCGTATGTATCCTTTTCATGATAGCGGTTCTGTGACCTGTTATCACAGCGGGAATAGATAGTAAAATTGGGGATTAGTATTCATAAATTTTCGAAACTGAGGGTGTAATTTATAAATAACTAAAAGTAAAATAAAAGTTATAAATAAATAAATTCAGATTCGACTCGCACCAGATCAATTCTCGGACGGGAATCGAACCCGCGACCTTTGAATGTCCGGTCCAATGCTCTGACCACTGACCTACCGAGTTACTAGTATATTAATATAATAAAAATATATACCTAATATTAATAATTTGTTTTGAGAAAAAACAAAGTTTAAAATAATAATATACTCAAATTAAAAAATCGAATTCTTTTAACCATATAGGTATCAAAAAATAAATAAGGTAAGTTAGTGGCGTCAGTAGGGTGAAAAATACGGCGTTTTGTGAACCAGAGATTTCCTTTGGTAGGATTGGTCCTTAGGACCCTAGGATGGATATAAGAAGTGGAGCCACCACGATATTTGTATTGAATTTTTTGAAGTTTTGGCTTTCGGCCCAATCTCGATAGATGTATTAGTTAAGCTGCTATGCCCAGTTTGATATCATATTCGTATGAATTTAGGGTGTCGGATTCATTTTTGGATTCATATTTGTACGATTCAATTGTTAAACTATTAAAAAAAAATAAAAACGAAAATCAAATACTCGCTTGATTAAAGGAAAAAATTGCCATTAAATAAACAAATTGGAATATTGAAAAAAGAAAAATACCTCGTAAGAGCCCTATTATCCTTTTATTTTTAAAATAATAATAAAAGAAAATATTCTTGTTTTGGCTAATTAAAAAAAATAACTTCGTTACCGTTGTAAGGAAGTTATTATTTTTATTAAATATTAAAATTTTAAATATCAATTCAAAACTTGCTTATGATAGGCTCAAATTGTAGCAAATTTAGTTAACTTTATAAAAGTATAGAGTAGAGATACCTGAAAAACGCTTCCTTAAGGTAGTTTTTTCGAAAATACTGAAACAAGTGCCAAGTTTTTCCAGCAGTACAGGGTTTCCAAGGGTTAAAACTTGGGTAAAACTACTCTCAAGGTACCTAACAACATCTGAAAAAATCGTAGTTACATGCGCGCTTGTGATATTTGCCTTTTTTTGTCGGTATTGACTGGCATTTTTAGTTTTTCTAATAATTTACTGATATTTTTTAATTCTGCGTTATACTTTTTAAGTTTATTTCAAAACAGTTGCATAAAAGTATTATAATGTATATATATTTGGAATTGGCTATTTATTACCTTTCATTTGATACCCATATTGTTATGATAAAAAATATTAATATTTCCATAGGTGTAAAAGAAATTGACGGCACGCGACAGTGAAATTTTTTTTCGCTATTAATTGTTATTAAAAAAAATTGTAAGTTATATTTTTTCAAGACTTTATTCTATAAGCTTTGTTAACGTATTTTTTTTGCAAATAAGAACATCAGTTTAATATTTACGGTGACTTAAAGTAAAAAAAAATGTAGTTGAAAATATTGGTTATTGTGTAGTATTTAGGAAACTTCTTAATAAATTGCAATTTTTATACCAGAAATGAATTCTACGTCATTGATTTATTCGAAAATGATACCAAACTTGGCTTAGTATCAAACTTAGGCAGTTATTAACCTCGGACTTCATTAATGCAGAATTCCCCCCTCCCCCCACCTGCTTGAAAACTCCAGGTGGCTCCACTTCGTAAACCCATTTTAGGAACCCAGGGATCAATCCTACCGAAGGAAATCTTTGGTTCATGGATAGACGTATTCTTCGTTTTTTTGCTTCCTACGACTGGGGCTAAGTTGATCGCATAGTGATTCGGTTTCTCGTCATTATTTTTAATGATTAAATTAGCAGATTGAAAGTCCAATTGGTTTGGTTTCCGGATCGTCCGATATTTCATTAAAATCAACTTCACAAAGAGAAATCGTAAAATAGCATTTGAATTTAAGTCGCATTAAAAGTTTTCGTGAGCCGAGTTCGGGCACAATGGGGCCGTTGGAAAAATTCTAATTACTTACAGAGTTGGTTTGGAATTTTAAAAAGTTACGCTCATTGACCGGCCCCTGGTCTCGAACGAGTACTTTGCAACGTGAAACACCAATATATTATTATATCGATAGATAATAAAGGTGATAAAGCTTATCCTACTAATATTATAAATGTGAAAGTTTGTGGGTTTGGATGTTTAGATGTTTGGATGTTTGTTCCTAAATCACGCAGAAACTACTAAACGGATTTGGTTGGAATTTGGCCCACAGATAGTAGATTAAAACATAGAATACTTTTTATCCCGATATTCCCACGGGAACGGGACCACGCGGGTGTAACCGCGGGCGGCCGCTAGTTTTGTCTAAACATAAGGATGAAATAAGAAATACTTATCTAGGTACTTACTTATTCAGATAACAGCGCAGGGCAGCATTCATCAAAGTCAATCGAACATTATAAACATTCGATTTCTGCTGACTGCTGTTTATACAACCTGGAGGCGAGAGTAAATTAAATGTCATATAGCTAAGAACGCCCCCCAGTCTGCATAAAAAAAATTTCACAGATTTTACAGCCCCCGCAAGAATCGGAGCATTGAAAATGAACACCAAAATTTACGAAAAACCAAAATCAAATCAAATGCAAAGTCCTATTATATTTTTAAAGATACCTAGGTAGTACTTATTTATTTTTACGATTGTGACACTCGCCTCCGCCTCGTGTCACAAAAGCGCCCGCTGACTGCCTCGACGCAGCCGAATTATTATTAAAATATTTTCAAAATTCCAACGAATGCACTTCTCGTCTGCCTCTGCATCTTTTAACACTATTACCATGATGATCGGCCAATAATCATAAAAGCTACTTCACTTTTTATGTACGGAAACACCCGTTTTTCAACAATTCCAAATCTAAAGGGACCACCTACAGGTCACAATTATTAACCGATTTTCAAAATTATTTCGCCATTGGTAGCTAAACTAATACCCTAGGACCTTTTTTTTCATTTTTTCTTAAGTGGGTTTTTGTTTCGAAATATTTACAATTTAGTAAACAAACACCCCCTTAAAAACGGAATTTTGCAAAATTCCAAAAAAAGGTAACAGTAGATTTTCAAAATTTAAACTTTCACACGTGTCTCGATAAATTCCTCAACTTTTAGTACTATTTTCATCTCGATCCTCCCAAAATCTTCGGAAATATGGCCAAAAATACGTCTCAGGCGATTTGCATCTGATAACCATTTTCAATGGTAAAAACAATTAAAAACATCCAATAGTTTAGTCACATAGGACATATTTTTCAGTTACTGTTTTCAGTAGAATTAATTTTCATGTTATTTAGTTTGATTGAAATTCGAAAATCGTTTTTAGAATTTGATAGTTTCAAAATACTCCTATAAACTAGTGTCACCAAAGTTTTATAGTCGCATTGTTGTCTCCACTAGTTTTTTATATTCTCTTTGGTCTCGCACCCCGTATAAGTATAACATGCTTCGTTATTACTGAAAGATTACTGACTACACTACAGCCCTCATAACTGCCGACCTCCTTCCTTATATCATCAGATTTTTAGAGGAAGCAAAAAGAAAGAAACACTAAATTGTCTTCCAAGTACTAGATATAAACCCAGCCTAACATAAAAAGACAAAAGAAAGATCAAGTGCACTTTAATGAATACCTCATCTTTGCTACCTCGTATCAGACTAAGCTCTAAGGCACCCATTACACACACAATCTGATCACGCCAGACCGCGCCAGACTGACAAAGATTGACAGAGATTGATTGTGTAACGTTGTTCGCGATCTGTTTCAATCTGGCGCGGTCTGGCGTGATCAGATTGTGCTGGATTGTCAATCTACGTCAATCTGGCTTGGTCTGGCTTAGGGTTGGCACCTTTTTTTCGAGGTATAAGTATTATTTTCAAAACATTTAAACATTATAGTACTTACTTTTGGGATATTTATAAAAATGTAGTACACATTTATTTTTAACTAGCTTCCGCCCGCGACTACATCCGCGTGGGTGGACATTCGAAAAATCATTAAAAAACAAACATACAAACGAACAGAGAACTTGCAGTAGTCTGCTCATCGCAATGTACTGCTATCCGATACATGTTTTTATAAGGCTGAACTGATTTAGATGAAATTTAAGGCACAGTTTATTAGCCTAGATTAAAACATAGGATACTTTTTATCTCGGTCAAAGGTATCCTAGGTATTTTTTTTAAACATTGTAATTAATAAGTAGTAAGTACTTACTTTCAGGAAATTTATAAGAAAATTAGCGGCCGCCCGCGACTTTGTCTGCGTGGAAAGGTTTTTTGCTATCCCTCGGGAACAATACTTTTTTTCGGAATAAAAGGTACCCTATGTCCTTCTCTGTACCTCTGACAACGTGTATGCAAAATTTCATGATGATCGGTTCAGTAGTTAAGACGTCAAGGCGTAACAAACAAACAAATCCGATGCAAGTAGATTGTGGTAGATTGTCAATCTACCATGGTAGACTGACAATCTAGCACAATCTACTGCGATCCGATGTTTTTAACCGATTTCAAAAAAGGAGGAGGTTCTCTGTTCGTATGTATATTTGTTTTTTATGAAGGCTGCACTGATTTGGATAAAATTTGGCAAACAGTATATAGTCTGGATTAAAACTTATGATATTTTTGATCTCGGTCAAAGGTACCTTAGGGATTTTTATTTTTTCAAACATTGAAATTAATTTGTAGTACTTTTGGGAAATTTGTAAAAATATAGCCCATAATTATTTTTAACTAGCTTCCGCCCGCGACTACATCCGGGTGGACATTTGAAAAATACCCTAAAAAAACTAAGGCACCCATTACACACACAATCTGATCACGCCAGACCGCGCCAGACTGACAAAGATTGACAGAGATTGATTGTGTAACGTTGTTCGCGATCTGTTTCAATCTGGCGCGGTCTGGCGCGATCTGGCGTGATCAGATTGTGCTGGATTGTCAATCTACGTCAATCTGGCTTGGTCTGGCTTAGGGTTGGCATTTTTTTTTCGAGGTATAAGTATTATTTTCAAAACATTGAAACATTATAGTACTTACTTTTGGGATATTTATAAAAATGTAGTACACATTTATTTTTAACTAGCTTCCGCCCGCGACTACATCCGCGTGGGTGGACATTCGAAAAATCATTAAAAAACAATCTAGCACAATCTGCTGCGATGCGATATTTTTAACCGACTTCAAAAAGGGAGGAGGTTCTCTGTTCGTATGTATATTTGTTTTTTATGAAGGCTGCATTGATTTGGATGAAATTTTGCAAACAGTTTATAGTCTGGATTAAAACTTATGATATTTTTGATCTCGGTCAAAGGTACCCTAGGCATTTTTATTTCTTTAAACATTTAAATTAATATGTAGTACTTTTGGGAAATTTATAAAAATATAGCTCATATTTATTTTTAACTAGCTTCCGCCCGCGACTACATCCGGATGGACATTTGAAAAATACCCAAAAAAAAACATACAGACGAACATAAAAACAACCTCCTCTTTTTTTGAAGTCGGTTAAAACATCGGATCGCAGTAGATTGTGCTAGATTGTCAGTCTACCATGGTAGATTGACAATCTACTATGAGAGATTGTCAGTCTACCATGGTAGATTGACAATCTACCATGGTAGACTGACAATCTAGCACAATCTAATGCGATCCGATGTTTTTAACCGACTTCAAAAAAAGAGGAGGTTCTCTGTTCGTCTGTATATTTGTTTTTTATGAAAGCTGAACTGATTTGGATGAAATTTGGCAAACAGTTTATAGTCTGGATTAAAACTTATATTTTTCATCTCGATCAAAGGTACCCTAGGCATTTTAATTATTTTAAACATTGAAACTAATTTGTAGTACTTTTGGGAAATTTATAAAAATATAGCCCATATTTATTTTTAACTAGCTTCCGCCCGCGACTACATCCGGATGGACATTTGAAAAATACCCAAAAAAAAACATACAGACGAACAGAAAAACAACCTCCTCTTTTTTTGAAGTCGGTTAAAAACATCGGATCGCATTAGATTGTGCTAGATTGTCAGTCTACCATGGTAGATTGTCAATCTACCATGGTAGACTGACAATCTCCCATAGTAGATTGTCAATCTACCATGGTAGACTGACAATCTAGCACAATCTACTGCGATCCGATGTTTTTAACCGACTTCAAAAAAAGAGGAGGTTCTCTTTTCGTCTGTATATTTGTTTTTTATGAAAGCTGAACTGATTTGGATGAAATTTGGCAAACAGTTTATAGTCTGGATTAAAACTTATATTTTTTATCTCGATCAAAGGTACCCTAGGCATTTTAATTAAACATTGAAACTAATTTGTAGTACATTTGGGAAATTTATAACCATATTTTAAAAATAAAACCCATATTTATTTTAACTTTCTTTCCGGCCGTGACTACATGCGCGTGGGCATTTGAAGAATCCCTTAAAAAATATACAGATGAAAAGAGAACCTTTTTTAAGTCGGTTAAAAATATTGGATTGCAGTAAAAGATGATAAAATTTGGCACACAGTTAGTTTGGTACCCTAGGAAGTACCTACCCTATGTATGTACCCTATTTTTAATTTTTAAAGGAAGCTAGTTAAAAATAAATGAGGACTATATTTTTTCATAAATTTCCCATAAACCTACCTACTATATTTTTTGCAATGTTTTGAAAAATACTATTTTACCTCGATATTTATACTATACCAGGCTATAAACTATATATGATGTGTGTAAAATTTCATCAAAATCAGTTCAGCCTTCTGAAGCTGAACTGATTTGGATGAAATTTGGCACTCAGTTCATTGCTTGGTAATATCGTATTAAAATTTATAAAAAATCGTATTAAAATTTATAATACGATATTACCAAGCTATGAACTGAGTGCCAAATTTCATCCAAATCAGTTCAGCTTCAGAAGGCTGAACTGATTTTGATGAAATTTTACACACCTGTGCGTGTAAAATTAAATATCGATATTCATCTAACCCTAACTAATCAAGGCATAAAATGGGTGTTAGACAACAGATTTTACTAGGTACTTACTTACTTTTCGAAATAGATAGGTACTTATTATACGCAGACCGTCACAGAAATTAAAATACATCATTTCAATTACGTCCGGGAATCGAACCCAGGATCTCTTGCGCGGTAGACTGGCATGTTGAATACTGCACCACTCAGGTCATCGATCGATATCACGCGAAAATTAATGCAAAAAGTTGGCAACCCTGCCAAAGCCCACCGTGGATCGTGGTAGATTGTCAATCTACCAAGATCTACTGCGATCCAGATCTCGCTGGATTGACCGTGTAACGTCGCAAACCAACCGCATCAAATTCCATCAATCTGCGGTTTTGATCAGATCACACCAGATTGACGTGTGTAATGGCTGCCATACAGACGAACAGAAAAACAACCTCCTGCTTTTTTGAAGTCGGTTAAAATATCGGATCGCAGTAGATCTTGGTAGATTGTCAATCTACCACAATCCACCGTGATCCGATGCAAGTAGATTGTGGTAGATTGTCAATCTACCATGGTAGACTGACAATTTAGCACAATCTACTGCGATCCGATGTTTTTAACCGACTTCAAAAAAGGAGGAGGTTCTCTGTTCGTATGTATATTTGCTTTTTATGAAGGCTGCACTGATTTGGATAAAATTTGGCAAACAGTTTGTAGTCTGGATTAAAACTTATGATATTTTTGATCTCGGTCAAAGGTACCTTAGGGATTTTTATTTTTTTAAACATTGAGATTAATTTGTAGTACTTTTGGGAAATTTATGATGTGTCTAAAATTTCATCAAAATCAGTTCAGTCTTCTGAAGCTGAACTGATTTGGATGAAATTTGGCACTCAGTTCATAGCTTGGTAACATCGTATTAAAATTTATAAAAAATCGTATTAAAATTTATAATACGATATTACCAAGCTATGAACTGAGTGGCAAATTTCATCCAAATCAGTTCAGCTTCAGAAGGCTGAACTGATTTTGATGAAATTTTACACACCTGTGTGTGTAAAATTAAATATCGATATTCATCTAACCCTAACTAATCAAGGCATAAAATGGGTGCTAGACAACAGATTTTACTAGGTACTTACTTACTTTTCGAAATAGTTAGGTACTTATTATACGCAGACCGTCACAGAAATTAAAATTCATCATTTCAATTACGTCCGGGAATCGAACCCGGGATCTCTTGCGTGGTAGACTGGCATGTTGAATACTGCACCACTCAGGTCATCGATCGATATCACGCGAAAATTAATCCAAAAAGTTGGCAACCCTGCCAAAGACCACCGTGGATCGTGGTAGATTGTCAATCTACCAAGATCTACTGCGATCCAGATCTCGCTGGATTGACCGTGTAACGTCGCAAACCAACCGCATCAAATTCCATCAATCTGCGGTTTTGATCAGATTGCACCAGATTGACGTGTGTAATGGCCGCCTAATAGTAAAGTTGTATCTGCTAACATGAATAAAAAAATGGGAAACATTATTATTTAATAGCTAATTAACGAGATTATCTAAACGTTCTTATGATTTCTTTAATGACTCCTAAATAAGAACAAAACAAGTCAAAAGACAAGACACAATACTTAGATTGTTTGCCTCTCGTTACACGAATACGGTAAATTATGTGAGTACAGTAATATCGAATGTATGTACTACAAATCGATATTAAAATATCTTTTGAGAGGTTTAACTTGAGAAAGTTGTTTTGAGAAATTATTAGTTCCCAAGCTTCACTGTATTTTTTTATAAGAAGGTTGAAAGGTGCCATTAACAGTGCCAAGATCGATGCCTTGGAACAAATAATGAAGTGGAGTGAGCAGGAGTGTTGGCAATTCGCGGCAGCCGGCGCCGGCTGTAGCCGTCGTTTTTCTTGCCGCTTTCTTCAATAAATGTTCTCCCCGAGTGCCCTTCGCGCCGTGTTACCTCGTTATTATAGACCAGATGTGTTGTAACCGAACCGTCGATTTCTTACAGATTTCCCAATCGTTAATTACGTTTTGTAACCTGTCGTCTGGGTAAATGTGTATCGAAAAAAAGCGACGAGTTTCTTACAAATCTGTAATGTAATTGTGTGAGCGATTTGAAGTTATAAGATACAATTCAGCGAAATGTAAATTGTTCTTTAGAATGTTATTAAGAGATTTATATCGGTGAGAAAGATATGAAACAACTTTTTAAGTTACGACAAAGCCTTCCAGAAACTGCTATAAAATAAATTGCTATAGCGTACTGAAAATATTTTTTATGAAGGCTGTAAATAAAGTTTTCACTGCCAAATTAAATTATATACTTTATGAAAAAAAAAACTGTTTCCTGAGGAGCTAGGTTTTTGGCGAAAGTTGTGTTGTAATAATGTATTAGTATAGTCATTATCACTATAAAGTTCCTGATAATCATTCAAATTTCAAGTTCCTAAGTAGTTTTAAAAAAGCATACGTACAACAAATGTTAGATCATCAATGGTCTTTCAAACAAATATTGATTTAAGTCTTTGCGTGCTTTGGATTTGGATTTTGTTAATTAATGTAACTCATCATAAAGATTACCTATATTGTTTTATATGTAATAATAAAATATGTGCTATGAAGGTAAGTATTCAATAGAATCTAGCGTTACGTGTTTCCATACGTTAAATATGCGGAGTTCCCTTACAAAATGGTACATTACATTTATAGTCCGGTCGTGGGACATTAAATTTCATAAAGAAGTTTTGATAATACTAAAAGTTTTAGTTTTTGCTGAGTGTATAGATTATGTGCATTGTGAGCTATTGTTGAAAAGTTAGAAGTTTTATGCCGGTGCTTTAGGTATAGTTTAGGTATTACGTAATATTTCGTTTAACGTAATATATATAGAATTAAAGTTTGAAATGTTGATTGTTTCATAATAAGAACTATGTTATCTTCATGTTGTAAAATATTTAGAAAGTTATTATGTGTGGAAGTGCGTAAATCAGAAAATCACTCTTTTGGGTTCGAATAAAATTTTAAAATTTCTGAAATCTTATTTTAAGACTTTCAGTGGTTAGATATACCAGTTCAACAAATTTTAGAAAGTTAAGTGGTGTGCTTCTTTGATATTTTCATTTTTCCTTTATAACATACGGAATAATGAATTAAAAATTGATAAGATCGCTCTTACAATACCTTTTCAATGCACTTATATACTACACAAAAAATTAGAAAAATACATACAGTGGCTTTTGTTTAATTACGGATACAATATGTAGTATTGTCGCTACAGGCCGCCCGCGCCGGTCCGGTGCCGCTGGCGGCGCGCGGCGGCGCGCCCGCGGGTGGCGGCCGGCCGCCAGTCCAGCGGGGCTACTCAAACGGCCACTTTTCTATCCGTTCGCTAACTTAAAAATTAAAAATAAGCCATAAACACCAAAATAACGTGTCGTAGGCTTGTCTATTCAATACAATACGACAATGTCTGTGATTTACATAAACTTGCGACGTCTGACTTGATCATTAATTGCTTATTTTTAAGATTAAAGTTAGCGAACGAATGGAAAAGTGGCCATTTGAGTAGCCCCCCTGACCCCCTAGCCAAAGTAACATTTGCAAATTTTCGCTATCGCTTCGCTTCGAAAAATGTATGGATTTGACGTTTTAAAATTCGATAGTTAACGAAACCCATACATGTCTCGAAAGCGAAGCGATAACGAAGATTTGCCAATGTTACTTTGGCTAGGCCCTCAGGAGCCCTATTTTTTAATCGCTCGACTGGTGTCGAGCGCTCGTTTCTACTGATTTTCGTTCGACATCCCATACATTTGAGTCAAATGTCGAACGAAAATCAATAGAAAAGAGCGCTCGGCGCCAGTCGAGTGATTAAAAAAAAATAGGGCCCCAGGCCCACTCGCGCCATAAATAAGAATAAATTATTATTAAGGTGGCGACTAATCTGTAACATTCCGTCGTAACGTAACGTTACGTTATGATGAAATGTTACAGGTCAGTCGCCACCTTTATGCTCGCGCGCGCTTACTTACAAGTTGTACGCTCGGCTACTTACAAGACGTGTCGACTCCTATCTGACCTATCTCTTATCCCGAAATGATATTATTATGATTCCACTAGTGGCCGCCCGCGACTTCGTCTGCGTAGAGTTTTTTTGCTATCCCTCGGGAACCATACTTTTTTCGGGATAAAACCCTATCTCCTTTTCTATACCCCTAGCAACGTGTATGTAAAATTTCATGATGATCGGTTCAGTATTCATGCGTAACAAACAAACAAACAGACTTTGGCATTTATAATATTAGTATGGATAGTGCGACTCTAATCTACCTTACTCTCTAACTATACAATTGCCACAAAATAGAGTGCCCTAAAAGACGACAGTAATTTTATGAAATTAGCCACACATGTAGGCAGCTACATAGATAAATAAGACAAGTTAGTCGGTTTAAACACTTTGATCAATACCGTAAACTGCTGCATCTTTGCACAAAATTTAAGGTTTTTTTTAAATATCTCTTCAAGTATTTATTATCTGTGTCCATTTTTACATTAAGGCGCGAATTGGAGATGTATGCCATATATCTTAAAGTTCATAACGCCGAAACGGCTGTTAGATTGATCTCCAGAAACCGTCAAAGTCGTAGGCAAAGTTGTGATAAAATATCCCAACTTTGCCTAGAAGATTATAAGCAAAAATACGAGCCGCATTTAAAAACTGGTCTTAATTATAGAGCCATACAAATTGCGTTACCATCGAGATGTGCATGGATTACCACATAAAGCATCAATATTTTTTTCTGGCAAGCAGGCGAAGTTGGGCACAAGCAGGCAAACTTTGAGCAGTATCAGTAAATATTTCCATAGTAAATTTGTAGTATACTACGGGTTGCCAACTTGCCACAAATAGAAAAACACAAAATTTAAAAGACTTACTATAATTTCAATAAAAATGGGTAAATCCTGACGTAAACCAACAAAATTCACAGGACTAAACTAATTTCATTTGATTTGTTTTAATTTCTTTATTTTGAATTTATTATTTTCTTTTGAATTTATTTTTATATAACTATTAAACCTTTAAACATTTATAATTACTTTTGTAAGATTGTTTTCTATTTTTATAGCTGTATATCTTTTTATTTAATAACTAAACAAAGTAAACATAGACTGCCCTCCAAACCGCTTTACTGTCGTTGAGTAAGTAGTGACAACCCTAGGGCTAGGAAAACTTGAGTCACTAATGCCCGAGAAGCCTTTTACAACATTGCCTACCGTGGTTCTACCCGTTAATGATTGACATTAACAAGAAAAACCCTTATAAATAGGAGAAACAGCATATTAGCTTACCCCGTAAATACTAAGAGAGCTGAAATTCTCGATTTTTCCAAGGAAAAACTAAAAGTTTAACACTCACCTAAAAAACGTGCACTCCGTCACAGAATACATAATAGTACAAGTACAGAAGCCGCATTCTGCAACATCATTTAATTAAATAGCGACTCTTGCTACGACCCAATAAGGCGCAATTCAGATCGCACACCGCTACAGCGCCTACAGTTATATTCACCTAGAAGTTTTCTCTCTTTCTATCGCGTAGCGCTCATCTCTTCTGACGCCGTTAGGGTTGTCTTCTTTTTATCTGTTTGTCTGTTTATCTGTATGTTTGTGCGCTAATAACTTAAAAAGTGCTAACTCAATCGTAATGATGTTTACATAGAAATATACTATGTATTTTGCGAAGTAATTTAGTTTTTATCTCATCGCAATCGGTTTACTCAATCAAAAGATATACGACTTTTAAGTTTTTAAGAAGAGTTTACGATGAATTCGTTGTAACAATATCTTTTGGGAAACTATACTGTTAGAACGACGACTACCTGGACCTGGTGTTTCCACATGGCACGGTAAAATGGTCAATGGCTTAAAAGTAAACAATAAAGTGTCGAGTTTTGGGGTCCGTCTTTTGTAATTTCTCAGAAAAAAAATGTACTTGAATGCAGTTGAACGCACTTGAAAAAAATCTAAGCCCGCTTTCTACGTATTATATTATTTTATACTACTAGCTTCCGCCCGCGACTTCGTTCGCGTGGACATTCGAGAAAATCCTTAGGGAACCTTTAACCTGGATAAAAAGTTTAATATCCTGCCTTGCTAGGTAGCCCGCTTGGTGTGAACGTGCCTTGCGCGCAGCAGGCCTCTGGCTGGTAAGCGCGTACTATAGCGACCGAGTGCGATGTCGGGCCGCATCCTCACGCGCAAGTGGCAAACGCCCTGCCTGCAAGCGAGATACGTCCACACCAAGCGTACTGCCTCGCGAGGCAGGACGTTAGAACATAGAATACTTCGTATCCTGGTTAAAGGTACCCTTAGGATTTTTTCGAATGTCCACGCGGACGAAGTCGCGGGCGGAAGCTAGTATTATCTTATTATTTTCTTTTCTCTGGAGTTACTATATTCTCTAGTGTTACCCTGGTGTTCCCTAATTTTTGATTACTTTTATCTTTGATCAAAAATACCCTAGATGTCCGGTCAGAGTCTCAAAAATGGCACCTCAAATAGCGTCCCACTACAAACTGGGTGCTTATTTTGCACAAAGTAAGTGATAAAAGATGTATTTTTGTAAAAAATAAGCTTATTTTGTGCAAAATAAGTGATATAAAATGTGAGTTTGTACAAAATAAGAGGTGATCATGTACAAAATAAGCGCCAAGTTTGTAAGTGGGACGCTATTGAGGTGCCATGTTTGCATACTGTTTTAGTTCGTAAGCGTTATCTAGGATATACTTGATCGAAGGTTTTTATGTATAAATAATTTATACAATTCAATTATACTTGTAAACAATACAGTGAACGTAATATGTATAAAGAAAAGAAAGGTACTGCCTGACATCCCAAGTAGCATTCGGGGTTCTATATAAGATGTCTAGTCGTTCACATGTACTCCACAAGCTGTGTAAGTCAGCTGTATAAAAGCTTATAGCTTGCTATAATGCTCTTATAGAACCAGTTTGGGCACAAATTAGACAGCCTTAAGTTCACTATGCCTCTACATTAGCAGTATAATAGCATTATAATAGCAGTTTAAGTAGTAACATCGGACTTAAGGCTGACTTACGGCACTATATGGGACGCAGTGTGAACTAATACAACATACATGAGTGTAATAAAGAGTAACAAGTGGCTATACACAGCCTTCACAGTTATAAAATCCGACAAAAAGCTTTTTAAAAAAAGCACAACCTCCTTCAAAAATCTTAAAAACAGCTCTATAAAAAGCAAGAAATAATGTTCAAATCGATTAATTAAAACACGTCTATTGAAGTCGGGTGGAGCTGGAAGTATTTTTTTATTTATTGTATTGTTTATATTCTTAAAGCCCACCCGACTTCAATAGACGTGTTTTAATTAATCGATTTGAACATTATTTCTTGCTTTTTATAGAGCTGTTTTTTAAGATTTTTGAAGGAGGTTGTGCTTTTTTTAAAAAGCTTTTTTATTTCAAACTTTTTAGTGGTAGGTATGTAAGTGATGATTTTATAAAATAAAACGTTATAATGTTTCACATTTTCAATGGTATACCCCGAGTAACTCAATTTCCACAAGAGTTCCGTTGGGCCTTCGCAGTTCAACCCTAGTCCAGCACGTCCTTGACAATAAATAGGTACTTAACTTGTTTTTGATTGTCATAATCCTACCAATATTTCAATCATTGTACAGTTCCTATTTAATTTTGAGGAGTTCCCTTGTGTATCTTCAAAATCCAAAGTCCAATACCAATGAAATTGATATGGTATCATCTTTAAGGTGTCTTCTTTCAAACAAAAAAAGAATCATCTAAATCGGTTCATAAACAAAAAAGTAATGGTTGAAAATCCGCCTGAATTCGTATAAAATGGTAACAAAAACGACAGTTTTTTCAAGATTACTTGAAAACTACTGAACCGATTTCAAAATTTCAAAAAATGGGACCAACTTGGAAACAAATGTCATGTTATAACGTTTGAATCATTTCAATCGGTTCAGCCGTCTTTGAGTAATCGGTGTACATACATATATAAAAAAAAATATACGCGACGAATAGATAACCTCCTCCTTTTCAAATTTTTGAAGTCGGTTAAAAAGTACTCCAGTGCTGCCTAAAATTCACGTGTGTCCTAAATTATTTCTATTTATTCCACAAATTTAATATGGTTTTAATGGGTCGTAATAATTAATGGCGGAACAACTCTTATTTGGATAAAAATTAATATAACACGGAAGTACCTATTTGAATACTTAATATGTGTTAATGCCATGGGAATGCAACTTTATCGTGAAATGTATACATATTTACAGCTAAAATATTCACGCGCCTCTGTAAAAACGCGATATTCATTTTAAAATATATAAAACTGGCTGAGAGGAAATCTCCAATTTTCAGTTTTCGATATTCTATTGGCATTATAATTATACTACGGTAATTAATTATAACATGAAACCAAAACTCAATCGCTCTATCTGCTTATTTTGCGATAATCTGCATGATAATTTTGGAGATTTTTGGTAAATATTTTAGGTTATGTAGAACAAAATGGTGGAAATGAAATACGGCTATGTGAACTGTTATAACTCCAATTTAATGCGGGTGAGCGTATATAGGTTCACATGTGTTCTGTTAGAATGCTGTTATCTATATGAAGTCCCACATTTGTACCACTACAGAGCCAATGTCTATAAATTTATTCTGATGTGAACTTATGTACAGTTTTAAGATGTAATTCAGGTCAATTGTGTATCATCGTTTAATCTTTCAATATTACTGAAATTTTAGAGATCCGCAATAATAAATTTGTCCGTTAATTGGCCTAGCCCAGGTACTAATTAAGTCAAGTATGAATACCTAAAGTACAAATTTTGTAACAAACTAACAAAAAAACACTTTTTGTTTTCGTGTGAGACACACAATTTGGTGTCAAAAAAAGTGTAATAGAATATTTACATTCACATTCATGTTCAGCTTACAGCAAATAAGAGTAGTATTTGTGGACAAATAAACTGCTATTGATGTTAATGGACAACACATATAGTCCTTTTAACAGCCTACAGTGCACATGCGAACCATTTAAACACTTCTGTACAGATAGTAAAAAAAGGTTATTTTAATGATCACAAACAAGTCCTACTACAGCTACTAGCTGTATAACAGTCTAAAATAAGTAAACATAACAGCCTTTAACTTTATAAATGACCACGTGTGTTCTTTTAAAATGCTAGCTCTATAACATCGTACAAGTAGGCCGTTAAACAGCGGTTGCCGATTTCTACCCTCTTATAATGCTCTTAGTCAGACGGCTGACTAAATGATAGTTGTTAGAGTATTATAACACCAACAATCGTATAAAAGTATAACTCTACACTCCTATAAGTCCCTTAGATAGGTATAGGTGTAATAATTGGAATAATGCAGCTTATACATCACGAGTGAACTGTAGTAATGCTTCAAGTACACCTGGGAACTAAATGTGTACTCTTAAATGGAGTAAAATGCTAGGTACTTGGGATAGACGTAAGTTTCAAGTGGCTGTTTAATATCAAATTATTTTAAAGTTTAACTTACATTTATGTCATTGTAACGCAGTGGAGTTAAAATCATGTAAATCTTAGAAACTATTACTATAAACATAGATACATTATTTTGATAGGATACTTTCTTGTTGTATTAAATACTAAATGTAAGTACCGTAAACTGCTGCAAGATTGCCCCTAAGCTTCAATTTTGCCTAATCTCGTAAAACTAACATTACTTCATAACCGCCATCTATTTTTTACTTTTGATAATGAGAGAAATACCTTCGTTTTATTGGCAACCCATTTCATTATTATTCAAAGTGGCAACACCGTTACTTTTTTGTCTGTCAGCTGTCAACGGTCGCAAACTTTTAGTTTTTCCTTGGAAAAATCGAGAATTTCAGCTGCTCGAGAACTGCTCAAAGTTTGCCTGCTTGTGCCCAACTTCGCCTGCTTGCCAGAAAAAAATATTGATGCTTATGTGGTAATCCATGCACATCTCGATGGTAACGCAATTTGTATGGCTCTATAATTAAGACCAGTTTTTAAATGCGGTTCGTATTTTTGCTTATAATCTTCTAGGCAAAGTTGGGATATTTTATCGCAACTTTGCCTACGACTTTGACAGTTTCTGGAGATCAATCTAACAGCCGTTTCGGCGTTATGAACCTTAAGATATATGACATACATCTCCAATTCGCGCGCTAATGTAAAAATGGACACAGATAATAAATACTTGAAGAGATATTAAAAAAAAACCTTAAATTTCGTGCAAAGTTGCAGCAGTTTACGGTATCTGATTTTCTTAGAAGTATCATTTTCATTCACAAAAAAAAACACAAAATAGGTAACAGAGGGGAAATTTTTAAGACGATCTTTTGTTATTCTCAAAAATCTCAAAAACTAAACGTCAAACTCAAACATCGTGGCCATTCGTGGCCACCTTTAAAATCTAAAAATTAGATAAATGATATAAATTCTTGTAAATTCAATTAAATTTATTTTTGTTTTTATTTTCTGTTTCAAAATGCTCTGAAAGGAGTGCCTTAATTGTTGATTTTTGAGTTGATTCGCCAAACTACCTTAGAAAAACAATTATGATCAGCTTATTTAGTAGGTAGGTAGCTTTATTTTATTTTATAAGTATTCTGTGACAAAAAGAGTGGCGCTTCGTAGGTGCTTGTAATATCAGGCACGCAGCGCTGTGAAATTTGAAATTGTACTTTATTGCCATGCGACGAGAGTAGCTTATTGTTTGTAGCTCCGCGCCCGCCCGCGCGCCACGTGGCAGTCAGCGGCCCCTGCATGCACCCGCTCGCGCGTCCCGTATAATTCGTATTTTAGCGCAATAATTTATCCGTAATTTAAACAAAACCCACATTATGTATGTTTCTAATTTTTTGTGTAGTATATAAGTGCATTGAAAAGGTATTGTAAGAGCGATCTTATCAATTTTTAATTCATTATTCCGTATGTTATAAAGGAAAAATGAAAATATCAAAGAAGCACACCACTTAACTTTCTAAACTTTGTTGAACTGGTATATCTAACCACTGAAAGTCTTAAAATAAGATTTCAGAAATTTTAAAATTTTATTCGAACACAAAAGAGTGATTTTGTGATTTACGCACTTCCACACATAATAACTTTCTAAATATTTTACAACATGAAGATAACATAGTTCTTATTATGAAACAATCAACATTTCAAACTTTAATTCTATATATATTACGTTAAACGAAATATTACGTAATACCTAAACTATACCTAAAGCATAAAACTTCTAACTTTTCA
Source organism: Agriphila tristella (assembly GCA_928269145.1). Lineage (NCBI taxonomy): Eukaryota > Metazoa > Arthropoda > Insecta > Lepidoptera > Crambidae > Agriphila > Agriphila tristella. Next base: position 17,467,422 of record OV743439.1, on the reverse strand, counting down.
ACAATAGCTCACAATGCACATAATCTATACACTCAGCAAAAACTAAAACTTTTAGTATTATCGAAGGTAATTTTTCTCTGGCTACGCGACTTTGCATGTTAGATTTTGCATGCAGTTAAAATGTTGGTATCGCTACGAATGCTCGCCCACTGAACCAGGGCCGCGGGCAGGGCAGGTGTAGCACGTGTGCTGTGTTTCACGCCCATTATCCGGCAACATCCGTCCGTCGGTGCCTACTTTCCAACCGTTTCATCTTGCACCCTGGCGGGTCAGCGTAATTTATTACCTATTGTGCGGATATTTCATTTATCACGGTGAATTCAATTTACAGAACAATTAATCATTCCACAATACTTACTCGCCGACAGCGGCCCGCTTGCCCGCGCTCGAGAAGGCCCGATAAAAAAAAGTTTTCATGCGTTTACTCACAATAAAAAAAATAGAGTTTGTGGATGATGACCAAATATACCCGTGTTTTTCAGCCGGTCTTCACAGAAGCTCAGCTATGCAAATGACCTGAATATTCTCAGTGATGAATGTAAATAAGCTCTCAGAATAATTCATTTTGAGTTTTTCGGATCAAAGGTCCATTATTATAATAAGTTTCATCACTACAGAATCTGGGTAAGTATGAATGAGGATTCCGCACATTATATTATATTTCGCAACTGTAAGTCGACTTTGTAGGATTTAAATAATAGGGATTGTCCGAAAAATATCAAATTGGCTGAATATTTTTTTATGGGTAGGAATAAGCTCGCTAAGTAATAGAAAAAGTTTCAGAATTTTCAGTAGCGTGAAAAAATTTAAAAAAATTAAAGTCTCTTCGACTTCACAAATTTTCTAAACTAACAGCAGGATGGAGATTAAACCTTCGCCACCACCAACACCAAAAAGTTTTGACATTTTGTGTTGAATCTTTTTTTTAATACCATGCTGTGGTTGTGGCAGGTGGTGGCAAAGGTATAATCTCCATTCTGCTGTTACTTTCGTTTAAGTATTTGTAAAGTCGAAGAGACTTTAATTTTTTGAAATTTTCCTACGCAACAGAAAATTCTGAAAGATTTTTCTATTATTTAGGGACCTAATTCCTACCTATAAAAAATATTCAGCCAATTTTATTTTTTTCGGACAATCCCCATTAATACTAAAACATTTTACAAATACACGGTTAATTTTAAGTAGGAATATCTAAAAATTAAATATGTGTATCTATTCCCTATTCTAATCGAGTATGTACAGTTAAACGTTTTAATATTTAATAATTGGTCAAAATAATGAGATTTGTTTATGTCCCAAAATTTTACTGATTTCTAGATTCATTCATAGAATCACACGCGCGTAATCAAAAGAGACTATTTTGTTTACCTTTATAAATTCTAACGAAAAGAATGAAGCTACGCACGCGTCTTGCTATTTTTGTGAGTTTGCCGATTAATCAAGATATTTTTGCGATATTTTCAAACTAGTAAATTTATTAACTTTTAACTGCATGTTCATATTCAGAAACGTGGTAGAATAGAATCTGATATGCCCATTTCATTTTTAGATAAACTTAAAAATTAACAGTGTATATAAATTAGAATAAGACAAAATTTAAGCATTATTAACACCAATATAAAATAATTAAGGGCTAAGGTAAATTGAAAGTCAAGTAATTAATGGCCCTTCCAGTAATATCGTTATGAACACTTAGTTTTATTACGGGGATTTTTCTTTGCTTCCCCAAAACCCTAAAATAAGAGTCATATTTATGTTTCAGAATATTTAAGATAATCCCCAAAGAAGGTTGAAGAGTCTAATAATAATTCCATTATTTAATTTTTTATCTTCATTTTAATATCGTGTACTGGCTGATATTATTAAATACTTGTAAGAAGCTTATAAGAGAGATCAAGACGATGGTTCATTAATAAGATATTTTCTTAAAATGTATTTTGCAAATGCTGTTTTATTATCGCCGATAAATTGTAATATTTCCTTAAGATGTAAAACCATTTTCTAAATATCTTCGGTGTTTACACTCGGAAAAGTACTGCGTAAACAAATATGATAAGCTATTGGCAATCTATTTGTAAGTAAATAGAATTTCAAAATAAATAACGCTGTGAAATTTTACCTCTAAAAAATCTTCAAACATTTGTTAACGCGGCTTTTCAATGTATTAAGTCTCGATAATTTCGATTAATGCTTATTCCCTATTTCTTTCGCAGATAGAAACATCTGTTATATTATGATACCTGAGTATTTTGATTTTCTCAGATACGTACCTACATATAGGTACGACACATAGATCTAATATATAACAATTACTAAGAACAAAAAAGAAAACACTAATGTTTTCTCCAGACTTAAAAGTTTTCATTCTTAGAACAATGTTTTCATAATTTCGAATTTGAGTTTCAGTGGCAACTTATGAATAATTTTCTGCTTTCAAAATTAAATTGTGAAAATCTTATTTTAACTTTTAAAATATAAAACTTGGTAATAAAGACGAATTACTAACTTAATAATAAAGTTAGACTTTGTGTACTCTCACACATCTATGGCATAGATTTTAAGATGTAAGTAGGTACCTTTTAAAATAGAAGTCGCCAGCCAGTCTTCGCATACTCCAACAATACCAAATTATTACAGGGCAGAAAAAGAAAACCCCAGTTGGAGGATAAGTACACAAAACTGCAGTTTTATCTATTTAAAAAATAGGTAAAACTGCAGTCAAAGATTTTTTGCTAGATCGCTTGTTTCAGCCGTGAATCGAACGGGCTAAACTACTAATTTTTATCTTTCTTGGGTCTGCTTTCAATTTAAGTTACTATCTTATTTGAAATAAATTGATTTTATTATTGACCCTATCAATTGTTATTATAAAAAGTGCAAGACGTTGTTTTTTCAAATTTTAGCTCGTTCGTATTTTAGTTTTATTTATTAAAAAGAAATCCTACTAATATTATAAATGTGAAAGTTTGTGGATTTAGATGTTTGGATGTTTGTTCCTCAATCACGCAAAAACTACTGAACGGATTTGGTTGGAATTTGGCACACAGATAGTAGATAACCTAGATTAAAACATAGGATACTTTTTATCCCGATATTCCCACGGGAACGGGAACCACGCGGGTGTAACCGCGGGCGGGCCGGGCGGCCGCTAGTAAAGAATATTTCTTAAATAAAAATCTGCCACCATCAATATTTAGAGCACTTTCCATCCAACTACCGCCTTTTTTTCTGACCTGTATACTTGTATAGGTAACAAGGTAAATTAATTTATTACTACAATCATAATTCATAAAAATGATATTAAATCTTATCTTACTCTATCTAATAATATCTTACATAGCTGTAATACCGAAATTATCTATTGGTTTGGAGCCGACAACGGCCATTTCATATTAGTATTCAGTGAAGGCCAATAACTAAGTAAAGTCAAGTAAAATATTAACACTTTCACATTAATAAATAGTAGTGAACGCCCATGTCAAAGTCAACGAACAAAACGAAGCGTTTTGGACAACGTTCGATATGAGTAGCGTTAGATACTAAGTGACATCGACAAGTCTCTTTTATAATATCAACTGTGATGTGACTCAATACGGTCAAGTGTCTACTTTTGTTCCAAACATTCTCACTCGAAAAGCCTGCACCAAATATAAACAAACATAGGTAATTCAAAACACATGAAAGGTATAATGAAAGTGAATTTAGTGATTAAGATTTTGCGTAAAAACAAAATGCTTTGTATCTTAGTTTTACAAAGGACCAAAAACACGATTGTGTATTTTGATTATTTCTTAGATGAGATTAATGAATTCCAGGAAACTAACATTTCTATACCCTTAGCACGAACATCTACCGAGAAAAAAAACGCGCGTAAAAGTACTCGATAGAGTAATATCTACGAAAAATTTCAATTCGCGCTTCAGCCGCAAATGGCGTGCTGTACAAATTTCCCAAATAAAATCAGCCTATCGAATGTAAAAACATTCAAACAAACAAAAATAACACGCATAAAAACGCGCGTTATTTTTTTCGATGGTTGTTCGTGCAAAGGGTACAGAACATAATAAATAACACGTTACTGTACTTACTTGTCTTATTTAACTGTTTTTAACAGTTGTCATATGTTTTTTAAACTTAGATCGCTATTTAAAAATAATATATTTTATCTCATTAAATCAAATTGTTATTTTAATTTTTCAACACCTGAGCATCAGGCCGCACAATAATGGAAAATCTATTGGTGTTTAATTTTTCGGGACTTGAAGGAATAATTAACAATGTTTTTCGCATTATATGTGTCGAAAATAATTTGTTATATTTTATAAATTATTATTTCAATACAGAGTTGGGAGAAGATTGTTTACCAAATAGGAAAAGTAAGGATAAACAGACTGTGTATAAGTTAAAGTTAATAATTCAAGTGCGAAGCTACTACGCAGGATTATGCATGAAAGTAAATTTTTTTGTTGGTATAAAATTTCTAAACGAAGGAAGTTCTAAATTCAATCAATAGATCTAGCTCACTTCACGTACAGACATTACTTTTTTTTGATACTATGTAACAGGTGAATTGAATCTCGTCAGTATATCGTTTATAATAAAATTATTAATAAATATAATGAAGCCTTGGTTGGTGTTGGTGCTGTTTAGTAAGCAAAATGATTTATAAATTTACTGTTGACGTCAAGCCAATAAGTCGTTAAGGTCTTATAAAACTCCAAAAATGACAGCTATTATCGGCGTAATAACCAAATTGACGGTCTTGAGAAAGCGAAAACGTTATTTGGGTGAAACACATTTTTCCTTAACAAATTTCAATTCTGCCACTCTGAAGCTTAACTCTTTGAATTGCAAAGTTAGATGGGAGTCTTTAACGTTGACGAATGGCAGAAGGTAACGAATGTGTACAATCAAAACTTGGGAAAGATTCATTGCCGCAAATTTTGCCACGCAAAAATATGATCCGAGTTGAGCGAAAGAGTTTTGGGAGTTTGTGGCGCTCGGGCGTTGCAACTTAACTTCTTCATTTCAGCTACTACGATATAATTTGAAGGAATCTTTTGAAAGTAATTACTTTTAAATTATTCATTACTGCATAATTTCCATTTCTAGACGTGGAAGACGCGGCGCGCATCGTTTTTATGAGTCCACGTTCTTTTTTCTCTGTAGAAAAAAACGTGGACTCATAAAAACAATGCGATAGTTGAGCAAGTTTGCATACCTCTCGTGTAACCACTGTTCCTTTGTTTTATTTATTCAAATTAAAATAGAATATCGGGTCATTTTGAACATACCATCCAAATTTTGAGGATGTATTCAGTCCATGGAACTGAACAACTTTCTCTAAGCAACACATGGTCAAATATGTAAAATAAAATTCGACTTTCCATACAAATTAAAGAGGTCACGTGATCAATTTAGTATGGGATGACCAAAATTTTGTGGCGTCACAGAAAGTTGTTTAGTTTCATGGACTGAACACATCCTTATTTGGATGGTAAGTTCAAAATGACCCGATATATTGCTTTTTTGATAAATATATGGTGGATTTTCTTAAGGTGACTCCTAAGCTGTTTTCTTCATCAACATCACCAGCCTTTTTAATGTCCCCACTGTTGGGACTGGGACAATCGCCTTTCTTATACAACAGGGTGAAATAGAAGTCATTGGCAATCTTTTAAACTAAGAATCTAACCGCGATATCTTTTTCTTCTCTTATATAAAAGTGAAGGGGTGACTGACATATCAACGCACAGCCCAAGCCGCTGGGTCTAGAGACTTGAAATTTTGTACAAAGATACTTTATACAGTGTAGGCATCCACTAAGAAAGGATTTTTGGAAATTCCACCCCTAAAGTTGTGAAATGGGGGTTCAAAGTTTGTATGGAAAAAAAATATTAAATAGACATTTCGACTTGAAACTTCGTAAGAGTACTTCTAAAGACAAATAAGTAAACACGTGTTTCGTGGTTTTCCGAAAATCAACCCTTTAGGTAGTAAATGGGGCAAAAAAAGCCCAAAATGACTGACTAATCAACGCACAGCCCAAACCACTGGACCCAGAGACTTGAAATTTTGCACACAGATACTTATACAGTGTAGGTATCAACTAATTAAGGATTTTTGAAAATTCCATCCCTAGGGGATGAAAAAAGGGATGAAAGTTTGTATGAAAGTCCCTCAGTTTTGAAGCTAGGATCTCAAAATTTTGTATTTAGGCTGACGATTGAAAATTAATAAATACGTGTCTCAGCGGTTTTCAAAATTCTACCCCCGAAGGGATGAAAAAGAGGATGAAGTTGTGTAAGTGAGAAGAAAATTCTTCATTTTCGACGTAAAAATCGCTAAATTTATAATTTAGGATTATGGATGGAAATTTAACGCAACGTATATTGTTTTTGTTAGTATTTTAACCCCTATGGAGGTGAAAAGGGGTAAAAAACCTAAAAATAGATATGGATATCGTTATCGAGGTTTTGTGGGACGACGATTGCAAAAATGACATTTATTTAGAAGTCCAACAAGGTGGACATGATTTAACCCCTAAAAGGGTGAAAATGGGGTTAAAATTTTGTATGGAAAAATAATATAAAATAAACATTAGGTACAACTTTAAACTTCATAGGAGCACGTCTAAAAATAAATAGGCAAACATATTTTTTGTGATTTTGAAAATAACCCCTTAGGGGGTAAATGGGGTGAGTAAACATAAAAATCGATATGGATGTCGTTCTTGAGGTTTTATGGGATGGTGATTGCGAAAATGAGATGTATTTTGAAGTCCAACGCGGTGGACATGAAACATCATGAACCTGGACCTGGACATGCACATCCAGGGAACGGGAACGGGAACAAGGACGGGGACAGGAACGGGAACGGGGACAGGAACGAGGGTGGGAACGGGAACGGAATGGGAACGTGAACATGAACCTGGACCTGGACATGCACATCCAGTGGACGGGAACGGGAACAAGGACGGGGACAGGAACGGGAACGGGAACGAGGGCGGGAACGGGAACGGAATGGGAACGGAACGCGAACGGGACGCGAACGGGCGCGAACGGTACGCGACCGGGACGGGAAATAGACGGGAACGGGACAGGAACAGAAAGGGAACGGAACGGGAACGGAAAGGGAACGGAACGGGAACGGAATGGGAAAGGGACGGGCACGGAATGGGAACGGGAACGGAACGGGAATGGGACGGGAACTAGACGGGAACGGAAAGGGAACGGAACGGTACGAGAAAGGGACGGGAACTAGACGGGAGCGGGACGGGAACTAGACGGGAACGGAACGGGAAAGGGACGGGAACGGAATGGGAACGGGAACGGAACGGGAATGGGACGGGAACTAGACGGGAACGGAAAGGGAACGGAACGGTACGAGAAAGGGACGGGAACTAGACGGGAGCGGGACGGGAACTAGACGGGAACGGAACGGAAATGGTACGAAAAGGGAACGGAACGGGAACGGAAAGGGAACGGAACGGGAACGGAATGGGAACGGAACGGGAAGCCTCATACGAGGCCCGCCACAAGCGGCAAAGGTCTTGCCTCGCGACGCAGCGCGCTTGATGGGGACCCGCCTAATCGCGTAAAAATGGCTGGACGGATCCTGGTTAGTTCAGGTTCCCTGAGGATTTTCTCTAATATCCACGCGGACGAAGTCGCGGGCAGAAGCTAGTTGATAATAATCGTCGCCAGGAAAATCAACCCGTGTAAATACCTCCACAGATCTATTTTCCGGGCGACAGAATATCAAAATATCGTGGTCAGATTCTTATAAAAGGTTGCTAATGACTTCGATCTCATTCTGTAGAATTGTAGATAGATAAAGAGGATAAGCCATAAACCGTAAAACATCACGTGGCCCCAATTTATCAACAAATTAATGGTTAATGGGTGTCGAAAAGTATGCATAACAGTTTTTTATGTCAACTAGCTGACCCGACAGACGTTGTCCTGTCTTAGTTATGATTTATGAATATTGAATTCGAATTTAAACGACATTCAGTTCTTTTACATCTATGTCTAACGTCATAAGGTTACATTAAAAAGTTTATATTGTATAAATTAAATTTTATATGGTGATTAAAGTGTTCTTAAATTTTCTAATTTTCCGCGCAATTTTCTTTATTTTTTCTTTCATAAGAACCTTCTCCCAATACTAACAAACACAACAAAAAAAGAATTAGCGAAATCGGTTCAGCTGCTCTCGAGATTTGCGCTTAGCAACACATTTAGCGATTCATTTTTAAATTATAGACTAGCGACCCGCCCTTGCTTCGCTTCGGTGTAGTGTGGAATTTGACACAATGTAGTATACATATTAACCTTTCTCTCGAATCACTCTATCTATTTAAAACCGCATCAAAATCCGTTGCGTAGTTTTAAAGATTTAAGCATACATAGGGATATAGGGACAGAGAAAGCGACTTTGTTTTAAACTATGTAGTGATAAAATATTTGTAAATTGTAATATCTTTCTAACCTTGTGAAAGCAATAAAAATGAATTGAACTCTTCGGAACAATGTTTATTGAAGTTAAAAGAATCATGGCCTCATACTACTGTGACATATTTATTTAAAAATGAAAATAAGAATACAGGAATCTGTATTGTTTAAATGTTTCCAGTCTCTGTATAGAGAGTGAGTAGTCATGCATGTCACGTGCAGGTGAAGGCTCAGGGCGTACATGTTATACATCTGGTCGGGAAATGAGTTCAAACTATTTTATGAAGGTTTATTATGAGTACATAACTGGAATAATAAATGGTTTATATCGTCGTTATGCTGCCAAAACCGGTTAACTGCAATTTCGGTCAAATATGAGTTAACAATACCAATCGATTCAGTTTTTCAATTCCTTCGTCTGCCAATATCGGTTAAACGCAGAAACCCAATAGTTGCAGAGATACACTGTGCATAATACAGGATAATTGTCAAGTTCCGTACAAAGTCGCCAGACAAAAGCGATTAAATTTGTTTAACGATAGTTTTTGCGATATTACGCTTGCTAAATAATATTAAACTCGTTTAATTGGTTTTCTCATTTACCCACTGGAGCAGGTTCGCAGATAATTCATTCTGCTATAGTACTTTAAATGCCGTTAGCTGGTTTTGGAAACATATTAACTTATTGAAAACTTTAATAACATACGTCAGCAAAAATTAAATTATTAACTTTAACTCATTTTGTCCCGCGCCCTTAACATGCAAAATGAAATAATGTTTTTGTGAAAAACATAATTAAATGCATTTAATTAATTTCTGGTGAAGTTACTACGGGTTCTATTATATAAATGTCTTTGCAGCCAAAAGCGATTAAATGATGATACCTGTAGTTGCCAGGGAATCGCGTTGGCGCGTGGCGCAGTTAGTTCGTTCATTCATTTTTCATTACGATGTTCGGCTCAACGAAACACCTCTAAACAAAAAGTCCTAAAAAAATCTACAGAGGTGTAATCCTAACAAAATTAGTACAGAGCAAGAAATACCATCAGTTTGTGGCTCAGTGTTCGAAACGTAGAACATGTAAGTTCATTTATTCAACATAATATGTGAGGGACTTGTCACCCTTTATAAAGAACAAAATCATCTCACTTATGTTCCATGCCTTTGGTGTTCTGCCCTCGACGATGACGGAATTGAGAAACTTTTGGAGGACTTTAAGTATCCGCTTGCCGCCCGCTCCCAGAAGTTCTGTGGTGATTCCGTCGTCATCATCGTCACCCGCCGCCTTGCTGTTTTTCAGCTGTTTGAGAGCCATACTAATCTCGTACAGGCTGACTTCTGGGATATCTTCGGTATAGTATCGGGTAAGCTTGGCTCTGGGGTCTTTAACCTTGCTTTGAACTCTCGCGAACACTTTGGAGCCTTAATTCCGCTCAATAGCCTCTTTGATACGATTCGTATTAAATTGGCGAAGGTTCTCGCTCGTCAAAGACCTAGATACCAGTCTATTGAGCTGCCGATAACGATGAGCATCCGCTGAGCTCTGGAGCCTTATTTCATGTCTCTGATCCATGAGTAGGAGTGTGTGGTCGGAGAGTTTTTTAACTTGGAACGGCGGGTCTTAAACAACTTGGACCCTACCTACCGTACGGACGTATCCACCATCGTGTTGTTTAGATCGTCCGACATATTTGCTGTTAAGATTATTAATCCCGTCTGAGCCTGCTACTGACTGAATGGGTGAGTCGATTTTTTCCAGTATTTTTTAAATTATATTAATAATCTTTATATAAAAATAGCATTGTGAATGCCTAAAATCTAAAAAGTTCAATAATTATATGCTGTTCTCAAGGGCGGTTTTGGAGTTCGAGTAGAAAGCTTTCGGGGTTTTGAAAATGGGCCAGTAATGGTCCAAGCGTGGATTTTATCAGTCCAGATCTTTCCAGCTTTAGGTTGATATTCAATATGCCAAGTACCAATCGGTGATCGCTTTCCGTCTTGATAGCGTTGATCACATCACAGTGCTTGACATCATTGAATATTTGCTTTTTCGTCGACATGATAAAATCTACCTATCTTATTTCTGACTGTACCGTCTGGTCTGCTCCAGGTCCACTTCCGGCTTTCAACCTTCCCGAAGCAGGAACTCCTTCTTCATAAAAAGTTTCTCCTTCTCCATAATGTCGGATAGCATCTGGCCTCTGGCATTCCGTTGCCCAACTCTAAATTTCCCCACTCTCAGCTCATCACTGCATTGTTTCCCCAACTTTGCATTCGAATCCCCCATCCCAACGGTGTAGGTAGTGGGTTGTGTAGCTTTGTATGGCCTTGGAGATCCTCATGCATAGCCTCCACTTCGTCATCTTGGTGCGTAGAAGTTGGAGCTTAAAACTGTAATAACATTCAACTAATACCGTTTGGATATTCTGAGTATAAGGTAAGCTACCCCACTTCCGATGGTAATCACGTTGTTGACAAGGGACTTGTAGACGACGAACCCGACACCACCTAGTGACTGTTGGTTGGGTCGCTCTCCCGGTAGTATACCAAATCACCGAAATTAAGGATTGTCAAGTCTTCTCCCTCTCTTCGGACTTTGGATTACCCCATGATGTCCCAGTCTCTAACTTGCTAAAAAACTTCTTCCAATTCAGTCTGCGCGTGTTATATTGGTTGCCAGGTGCAGTTGTCGTGGTTGATGGTAGTCAACCCATACCCGAAGATTTTTAGCATCCCATATCCCGCCGTTACCATAGCCGCTACCGTAGCTGAAGGCCGATTTTTTTGTGTATCTATCATACATGGGGGGTTTTCCATAATCGCCACGTTTGGCAGGTGGGTTGGCGATCACAGTTGGCCAACGTTTTTGGAGACGCTGCTGTCCGTCTCTTGATGGCTGTGCTCCCTTGTCACCTTTTACGACACTCACGGAATGAGAGAGGGTCAGGGTAGTGCTTTTTTAGGCCGGTACAAACACGGCAATGAGGACTAAGTTGTTTTTTTTAATTGCATAACTTAATTTAGGTTAAGGTGTCTTAATAAAAAGTATGTTTAGCTCATAGTTTTTCATTCCTTCTTGATTACAAATTGATCTAGCCCATCAATTTTAATGGGAGTTTCAAAATAACTGTAGCACTATCATTCTACTGTGTGGGTTACGTTACGTTAAATTCGATCACTATGTAATTATGTACATTGATCTTTGAAAATCAATAGCAATGTCCAGCAGTAGGTTACAAAGTAGCCTGTGTGTGTGTTAATCCTATGCATTATCTATCTATCTGCCAACTTTCATCTAAATCCGTTCATTGGTTTCAGATATTAATTTTGTAAGAGACCTGTGCCCAGCAGTGGGATACAAAGTAGCCTATGTGTTGATTCTTTGCCTTATCTATCTACTTACAGAATTTCATCCAAATCCCTGCAGTAGCTTCGGAGATTAACGTGTAAACATAAATGTATAGATGAGTAAAAAAAGAATAAATGAAAAGTTCTCAATTTTTTCGTCAGTAAAAACTAGCTAAAATTATGTCAAACTCTTTTTCTGTTCTTCTGATAACATTAAATAGTCACAATTTTTTCTACATTATGTATTATGGTAAAATGAATATTTGCTTATAAGCATTATTAAAATTGTTAGACTTGAAGGTTAAAATTTAACAAAAGACTATTTTTGATAATTGGCAGCCAAAAGTGATTAAAAGCACTCCTCTCGAAGATATTTTTTTATTTTTATCCGTTTCTTTAAGGATAATTGAATCAACTAGTATTGTCTTCTACAGAAGGATAAATGATGCATAAGAAAAGAATTAAAAATAATAATGAAAGCTAATATTTAACAAAACAATCTACAGTAAACTTTCAAATTGATTTATCTCAAAATGCATTATTGTGCATTTAGCTAACTTTGGCAGCATGACGACGATATGTAAAATCGCAATATTATGTAGTTCACAATAATAAACTACACAATATTGTTTTTAACACACAATGTTTTTGCTTTAGGAAGTGATTGAAATTTCATTGTATTCACTCACAAAGTGACGATTTTATATGAAATAAAAGGGAAAAAACCCAGTTCTTTTCGGTTACTACTGACGGCATTAGTAATTTACCCACCGTTACTCGTAGATCGAATTTCAAAATCAAAGTGGTTTCAAATTTACTCGTATTTTATTTACAGAATAGCTCACATGTTTTCTTTGAGCATAATGAAATTCAGACTCTTTTGGGAAAGATGTAAAATAAATGACAAAAGGTAAAGAAAAAAGCAAACTATTTATTCCATGCTCCCTGAATTTCAGATACCTTGAGCTCAGCTTGCATATATTTACTGGGTATTTATTTAATTATTAATCACTTTCTCATATAGAACCATTAACAAAAGACTATAGTATTTACCCTCGTATCTTACAAAGGCGCACATTCTTGCCAGCGCTTTTTTATTTTTTGTTGTGTGGCTGCGAGCGAATTGCGTGTCGTATCACACTGGTCCATCTGCCGACCCGGCTCTGGTAAGCTAGTGCGGAAATCCTTCAGACAATTACACCAGTACATTAACACTGCTAAAGAAAAACCCCTTTTGTTTCCAAACGGTTTTATTATTTGCGCAACTTGTTGTTGCGAGCCAAAATCGTTTTGGAAAACGTCCGCACGAAAACGATACTTTGGTGACTGTTCCAGTTTTGTTACTGACTTTTTATTAAAACAGCCAGCTTTATTGAAAACGTTTTGAATATTTTGAACTTCGAAAAATAAGGTGTTTAAAGTAGGGAGGTAAAGTCTCTGCTATTATATTTAGTAAAGAGCTTTTGGCAGCTGTCATACTCATACTTCTTAATAATAATGTCCATTACATGTCCATCAGCCATTTTTAATGTCCCCACTGCTGGGGCACAGGCCTTCTTTAGGGGTGGTAAGGAGGATGGGCCATAACTCACCACGCGGGCCCAATGCGGATTGGTGGGTTTTAACGACTGCAAATGCAGCCGGGACTTACGGGCTTAACGTGCCTTCCGAAGCACGCAGGAGCTCAAGATAATAAATTTTTGATCACCCATCCCACGATAGACCCTTGCGAATATTGCTTAACCTCCGCAATTGCTGGGCCAGGCGTAATACCACTGTGCCACCGAGCCCCTCGTTAATATACTTATTGTTAATATACCTATTAACTTTATGATCGTAATTAAAAACTATGTTGTCTTATTAAAAATATCAAATTGTCATAAATAATTAGTAAACTGCTTTCGTTATCTATTGTTGTTCTTTCGTGAGCCATTTGTTGTATTTTATAAATATTTTTTCAATAAAGAGTTGGGTAAAGATTGTTTACCAAATATGACAAGTAATCCTACTAATATTATAAGTTTGTGGGTTTGGATGTTTAGATGTTTGGATGTTTGTTCCTCAATCACGCAAAAACTACTGAACGGATTTAGTTGAAATTTGGCACACTTATAGTAATTAGTCTGGATTAAAACATAGGATACTTTTTATCCCGATATTCCCACGGGAACGGGAACCACGCGGGTGAAACCGCGGGCGGCCGCTAGTAAACCATAGAAGCGCAGCGAAAATTTTTCAATGTCTATGGGATAAACAGACTTATACTTAATTTTTGTAAGAGAACGTTACTATAAAAATAAAATTATGAAAGCTTAATTCGATCGTATTGTGCTGTTCTAATTTTTTGTTTTTGGAAATGGATAAATCTTTTCGAAATCCGTTAGAAAATTCTAACTCAACAATTTCAACGAACCTAAAGTATTAATTATTTGAAGTGTAGTAAAATAAAACAATACTTAATTATAAATGCTGAATATTTTAGTACCGAAACTTAGTACCAACGTTAATGAGAAAAATAATTAACACTGTTATCAAACATTATTATATTAAGATAATATCAAACGAGAGATACAGAGCCAGTAATACTGAAATTGGGTCCTATTCGTTTCTTCAGAGTTTCATTAAAAGTCTACCTTCCCTTAGAGAGATCACGGCTTCGATAAGGTATCTGGCTCAAATGAAATGTAAATAAGCACGATAAATAATAATACAAACAGGTACGTTTTAATTCGACTTCAAACAAAAGCCTGTAAATGTAAAGCAAAATGTTTATTCGTCTATAATAATAATTATGAAATAATCTAAGCTCCGAAATTGGGCAATGGCAAAACCTAAGCGATACTAAAAAGGTAATTAATCTTCTCTGGCCAATGTATTAGATAATAGCTTCATCTTACTAACTCATTAACAGTCGTGATAAATAGAGGGGACCCGAGCGATACATTCATCTTGTCTCCCTAATGGGAAATTATGAACGTGCGATATTCCGGTACGTCACATTAAGCGGGCATAAAGTTATTTCTGAGCAAGCCTCGATTACCTGAGCGGTGCTTTTTATTTTGCTCTATAATGGTGCAGTGTTGGAGTAGCAGCTTAATGGAGTCTCCTTATATCAGCGGAAGCTCTCAATTATGTTATAATCAGGGCGTCCCGCGCCGAGCGCGCCGGGCCGCAGCCGACCAACTTAAATGTCACGACTTTAATGCACGACCCATTCATTATTAAAATACGACTAAAGCTACGCTACCAACCTCCACCCCGGGAAAAACTTTCAGACTGGAAAATGGATACAATAGGAGAACCTACGCCTAACTTTGTATGGTAATGTTAAGATAATATGAACTCCCAGAATTTGTTAATGTTATTTCATCTGACGAACCTGAACATGTTAAAAACGTTATAATATCTCCCAAAAAGCGTCTGTTTACAGTTTTACTTACTTTACGCTCTCATGTTCCATTCCACTCTATATATGAATATCGACCGCAGCTTGGTGCGTCTCACCGATCAGTGACGCCCACGCTTCTTCTTTAACTTTTTTAACCGACTTCCAAAAAGGAGGAGGTTCTCTGTTCGTCTGTATATTTGTTTTTTTTTGTGTGTGTCCACTGATTACTCGAAAACGGCTGAACCGATTGGAATGATTCAAACGTTATTACATTAGGAAACTCCCAAATTGGTCCCATTTTTTAAAATTTGGAAATCGGTTCAGTACTTTTCAAGTAATCTTGAAAAAAGCACGAAAATGTATGTATATTTCTTCGCAATTATCTCACGTATGGCTGAGCCGATTTTACTACCTATCTAAATAATATACCTTCAAGGTACCTACACTAAAAATAAAAAAAATGTTTAATAAAAAACAAAAAAACCGGCCAAGTGCGAGTCGGACTTGCGCACGAAGGGTTCCGTACCAAAAAACGGCAAAAAACACGTTTGTTGTATGGGAGCCCCCCTTAAATATTTATTTTATTTGGTTTTTAGTATTTGTTGTTATAGCGGCAACAGCAATACATCATCTGTGAAATTTTCAACTGTCTAGCTATCACGGTTCATGAGATACAGCCTGGTGACAGACAGACGGACAGCGGAGGCTTAGTAATAGGGTCCCGTTTTTACCCTTTGGGTACGGAACCCTAAAAACCGACTTCAAAAAACCTACCTCTAAAAGCAAGAAATAATATTCGTAATAATAAAAACACTTCTATTGAAGTCGGGTGGGGCTTTTAGAATAAAAAAAGGAATCTGTACTTTAGCCCCACCCGACTTCAATAGACGTGTTTTTATTATTACGAATATTATTTCTTGCTTTTAGAGGTAGGTTTTTTGAAGTCGGTTTTTGTTTTTCGATGGAATGTACACTCTTATAGGAGCTATATTATTTTTCACGGCTAAGTAATAAATGCGGCTTCAATCTGTCCACATAAACGACGTGACATGTGGCCGGAAAAACTAAAACGTAGTCATTTGGCATAGCTTTTTATAATGTTGTTAAAATGGGCTTCATTTTCAACGAATTTGACAGGTCTGTAGCTAAAACAAAATATGGCAGACTAGCGGCCGCCCGCGACTTCGTCTGCTTGGAAAGATTTTTTGCTATCCCTCGGGAACAATACTTTTTTTCGGGATCAAAGGTAACCTATGTCCTTTTCTGTACCCCTGACAACGTGTATGCAAAATTTCATGATGATCGGTTCAGTAGCTAAGACGTGAAGGCGTAACAAACGAACAAAAAACAAACATACGGACTTTCGCATTTATAATATTAGTAAGGATGAACTCATAATAAAAACACCTCACTATAATGGTTCTATCATTAGATTTGCAAGTGATAAAAAAGCGAATCAATTTAAGCTATTTACCGCTGATTTCGTCACATCGGCAGCATTGTTTGACAGTTCTGTTGTCATATTTCCATAACTGGTTTTAAACTCCTTGGAATCTATCTATGACATTTCATCTGTCAGAAACTCGACGAAACAATGACTAACAGTCACAATCACAAGCGAATTAACATGTGTGTCCTCTTTTCGGCTGTAAAATGTGATTCAGACAAGAAGCTTATACCTCAGAACTACTCTGCCTGCCTGTGCTCGGTGCCAAATTAAACTGGCAGGAATAATAAACAAACAAAACTGTTTCTATTTTGTTCGCGGAATAATAGAAATCGTAAATAAAGGTTTATTTTCTTATTAATTATGGTCTTTGGAACAGGTGGTAGGAATATACTTTACTTAGGTATGCTAAGTAGCATAAATAATTCGAAAAATGTGCACCTCTTGCAAAATGTACAATACGCCAAACTTAAAATGCGCTTAATTTTTATGTTTATTTAAATAAAGATTTTTTGCTTTTAGGTATTTTGATCTATTGAAGGTTTCGGGAAACCGCTAGATGCGCAATCGTCGTTGCGTTGAGATCTTTAGGGGAAAAAAATGCATATTGCAACTTTATCAAAAAGCGAGTAAGAGAAATCTGTTCAAAAAATTTTTGTGTCATCTAGCACCAAAAAATGAGAAAAAGGACACACGAATAATCGAATGATGCTAAATGGGTTGAATTTTTCATCTTGAAGTATGGAATCCTATAAATTTCAGACATCGGTGGCAGATCTCAGTTTTGATGACCTTGGGTAATTTGTATTTGAAAAGTAATGTTGGTACTTAATCTTTTCAACATTAGCTTTCATGGAAATGTGTTCTATGAACGATCGAAGGGCTCTCGCAGCGATTTGTTACATATTGTGTTGGTATTTCATTTATCACGGCGTTTCAATTTTCCTGGCAATTAATCATTGAACAATGCCGGACCGAATTCGGACGAACAGCGAACAGGGGCCTACAGCATAAACCTAAATTCAAAGTCCCCAGCAATGGGAGTGCGATATATCAAATACCTTTATTTAACGTCTCTTTAAAAGTATCCTTATTTATGGCTTTCTATAGTATTTCTATAGGAGCTAGATGGTAGCGCTTAGCGCTTTCGGTCTGCGATTGCGGTGGTTAAGTAACTTTCGCTAGGGTGGGTCTTGGAATGGGTGATTAAAAATGTATTATCTCCAGTTTCTCGGCACGGTAAGTAGTTGGTCCCGACTGCCGGGTGTTACAAGACCCTCAACGAAGCCCATGTCCACGCATTCCGCCCATCATCAGGATCATCATCATTATCTTTTAGACTATACCTGGGAAACCAATAGCTACGAAGTTATTGAGGGTAAAGTCTTTTTTTATGAAATCTTATTTTATTAGTTATTTCCTAATTTTTGTCCAAAGAAACATTTTTTTTAGTATTTCGTAACAAACAATGGTGACGCCAGAAACGTCATCAGTTCATCACTCAATGTATCTCATAAACGCTGCCTTTCAACTCGGCCGCACGTAGCTGTTCGCAGGCGCGGTCTGTAATACTTTTTTAACACCAACAATTAAAATGGTTTCCCAGCAATAATTTTGAAAGAAATGGTCCTGATGATGGGCAGAATATGTAGACCTCGGCTTCGTTGAGGGTCTTGTTACACCCGGTATGTTGTTTGACAGATATGCCAGACGGAAGGATATTAGTATTATCACAGATGTAACTTCTGAATTATTGCTGTTGGTGCTAGACACCAATTTTTTACCAACGTAGTAAGTAGGTATAGATTTTGCGTCAAAGTCACTTCTTATCACCAGTCGGTCTTCAAAGGTAAAATATTCACCTCATAGGTTCCTATGAGGATGAATCTGCATTTCCGGTAGCTAATAGAGCTACTGGAAATTAAGTTGGCGAATATTCGAGCAATTTATTGAGCAGCTTGAATATTGCACGCCTACTTGTACGCTGCACGTCTGCTCTTAAGATGCATGCCCATTTTTATGCCACATTGTATTACTTTCAGGGCTTGATATATCGATATTTTAAAAAGTTTTGCTTATTAAATAGTATGTTTCGTAACTTAAAGGGATAAATCTTCGTTAACGTTAAGCTTCTACGTTAATTCAAGTAAAAGATACGGTAATTTATATCGAACATTAATAAACCATATTAAATATATTTTCCTTGACCTAGAATAATTTTTGGCAGGAAATAGTAAGTAAGTATTACATAAAAAGTTAAGAGAAAAATTCCAAAAATATTGGAACTGATAATTTTATTCTGTTCATTTTACTAAATATTACCTATTTCATAATAGTTTAACTATCCTGAATCATGTTTTTGAAAGAATAAATATTTTACACATTAAGACGGTACCCAAAGCTGCGAAAGTGGGACCGCGGTGAATTTTGATTAATACTACCGACCCGCCCTCGCTTCGCTTTGGTTCCTTCCTTTTATTTGCCAATAGCGGCCTTCCAACAACACCCAAAAAGAAAACAAATACCATCCAGTCGTCACCTCCATTCGCTCCTAAAGTTTGTTTCCGTCCCGTTCGAGTCCCATCATCGGTGTAAGAAACGTGCTTGAATTTAGTTTTCACGTGCGTTAATTTTTTGCGATAAGATAATATATTATTAGGTATATCATTATTTATTAAATAAAAACCTCTGAGGGTGCCGCTTTCGATATGGGATGCACCTTAATTAAATAAAATTATTTCAAGCTTGATTTGGTAGCTTTATTGTTATAATTTATTATCAGCTCAAAGAAAGCAAACATAATTTATTAAGTTATCAAAATATTATCGCAATAATGTTTTAATCTGAAGATATAACATTAATTGATTCGGATAAATAACGAGTAGGTATTTGAATGGCACTGATCGAATATCATTGTGCTCTGACGATTGAACAGTTTTAATTAGTATTGATAGGTCCCAATGAAGAACTCGTTATGGGCGGCGTTATTGCTGGGAGTGGTAACATTTGGGGCGGACAGCGACGTATTAGCTGTTGACTACCCACTGAAACTTTCATTGCCGAATGATTGACCCAATGTTTGCGATTGATATGAGGGCGCCTGTGGAATTTTGCTTGCAAACTTGTAGTCAAGGCAATCGTACTATTAGGACCTAAGCAGGGAAAAACTGGTATTATAATAGTATACTTAGCATTAAAAGAGTTGTTAAGAAACAATGTCCGCACATCTGAACGTGCCTTATTATGCAACTCTTAAGTTTTTTAGTCTGTGGCTATCTTCCTTCTTTCGTACTCTGTGAAAAAATGTTTGCTCGGACGAATGTAAAATTAAATTATGTGTAGGAACACATAATTTAATTCGGAGGAATAAAACAAGTCGTTCTATAAATATTGTTTTTAATCTTCAAGAAAAATCTCAATAAGAGTGTGGTTTTATGTTAATGGTTTGAAAGATCTATTTGGTTTCGGTTTGTATAGGTATTGTAGGATAAAATGAACTACAATAATTTAGTACTTGTAAACTTTGTCTCAAACATAAATCTATGTCTAAGTCATCTATTTTAATGTACTTATATATCTATGAACGATGGAAAATGATTTGTAGCAATGTAGGTATAACTCGGAAGTGAACATTATCCTTACATATAATAAAACAGTAGAAAAAGTGTGTCTGTACATTACATATATTTAAAAAAATATATATCTGGCGCGATGGAGACATAGTAATAGCGTAAGAATTTGAAAAAAAAAGTGTCTGTTTGTCTGTTTGTTTGTCTGTTTGAACACGCTAATCTCCGGAAATACTGAACGGATTCGAATGAAACTTTTTTGTCATATAGCTGTTAAGCTTGGGCATAAGTTAGGGTATAATTGATTTTGGAAAATGGAACACCTGATGCGGAACCATAATGGTCCAGCTAAACTATACAAAATATAAAAATGACACCCTAGCAAAAGTTGTTCAGCCTGATGAGCATTTTTTGTTGAGGTACAATAATCAAAGATCTGGAACACCTGATGCAGAACCATAACGGTCCAGCTAAACTATACAAAATATATATAAATGACATCTTTGCAAAAGTAGTTCAGCCTGATGAGCATTTTTTGTTGAGGTATAAAAATCGAAGATCTGGAACACCCGATGCAGAACCATAATGATCCAGCTAAACTATACAAAATATAAAAATGACCCCTTAGCAAAAATTGTTCAGCCTGATGAGCATTTTTTGTTGAGGTACAAAAATCGAAGATCTGGAACATCTAATGCAGAACCATAATGGTCCAGCTAAACAATACAAAATATAAAAACCGGCCAAGTGCGAGTCGGACTCGCGCACGAAGGGTTCCGTACCAAAAAACAGCAAAAATCACGATTGTTGTATTAGAGCCCCCCTTAATTTTTTTTTCTGTTTTTAGTATTTGTTGTTATAGCAGCAATAAAAATACATCATCTGTAAAAATTTTAACTGTCTACCTACAGTCGTTATTAATAGCGAGCAAAAAAAGGCAAAAAATCACGTTTGTTGTATGGGAGCCCCCCTTAAATTTTTATTTTATTCTGTTTTTTGTTTTTGTTGTTATAGCGGCAACAGAAATACATTATCTGTGAAAATTTCAGCTGTCTAACTATCACGGTCCTTGAGATACAGCCTGGTGACAGACAGACAGACAGACAGACAGACAGACGGACAGCGGAGTCTTAGTAATAGGGTCCCATTTTTACCCTTTGGGTACGGAACCCTAAAAATGCCATTTTTACAAAAGTTGTTCAACCTGATGAGCATTTTTTGTTGAGGTGTAAAAATCGAAGATCTGGAACACCCGATGCAGAACCATAATGATCCAGCTAAACTATACAAAATATAATAAACATCTTTGCAAAAGTTGTTCAGCCTGATGAGCATTTTTTGTTGAGGTACAAAAATCGAAGATCTGGAACATCTAATGCAGAATCATAATGGTCCAGCTAAACTATACAAAATATAAAAACCGGCCAAGTGCGAGTCGGACTCGCGCACGAAGGTTTCCGTACCAAAAAACAGCAAAAATCACGTTTGTTGTATGGGAGCCCCCCTTAAATTTTTATTTTATTCTGTTTTTTGTTTTTGTTGTTATAGCGGCAACAGAAATACATTATCTGTGAAAATTTCAGCTGTCTAACTATCACGGTCCTTGAGATACAGCCTGGTGACAGACAGACAGACAGACAGACAGACGGACAGCGGAGTCTTAGTAATAGGGTCCCATTTTTACCCTTTGGGTACGGAACCCTAAAAATGTCATTTTTACAAAAGTTGTTTAACCTGATGAGCATTTTTTGTTGAGGTGTAAAAATCGAAGATCTGGAACACCCGATGCAGAACCATAATGATCCAGCTAAACTATACAAAATATAATAATGACATCTTTGCAAAAGTTGTTCAGCCTGATGAGCATTTTTTGTTGAGGTACAAAAATCGAAGATCTGGAACATCTAATGCAAAACCATAACACTTCTACAAGTATTTTCTTGTGTAACAACATTAGTTCATTTATATGCATTCGCCGAAGTCATAAAGTCCACGCGTACGGAGTCGCGGGCATCAGCTAGTTTCCAATAAATCTTGTTTTCGTCCTATAAAATTCCAGCTATAAGTTTTATTGGCCCACAACTACCCCAATGTTGATGTTTTATTACAACAAAACAGCACTGAAACGTATTAATAATAAGTAGTTGACGTAATAAAACAGTTGCTACGACCGTGCAAATTCTATGACACCCATAAAAGCGACATCGCCCGTTCGCGCATTTTACGTCCCACTACCAATTTATATGCCTAAGGAGTTTTTATTTTATTACAAATGAAATAAAATAATGTTCATACTTTGTATTCACACGTTGTATTATATGGATTTCGTTTTTATTGGCTGCTTAACTTGCCACTTGGAATGATACGTCTTAAATGTGACAATAATTTTAATGGAACGCGGAAGTAGTATTGTTTTTTTTAATCCAATATGTCTGAATAAAGCTTATAAACGTGCTAGCTATATAGTAGGGGAGGTCAGCTCAATGCGGCCATAGGCACAGAATACATAATAGTGCCATAGGAGGCAAAGCGGCCATGCCTCATTTCTCGGCAACTTATAACGATAGTACAATGTTTTATGTTCTGATATGCAGCAAACCTACCGCCCCGCCCCGAGCAGCCATTTGGTAGTGGTCGGAACCAGCACGTGGCCGCGGCAACATGCGAAAGGTTTTCGTTCATTTTGTTAAGAAAATCCAGGGTAAAGTCAATCGGTTTTGATCAAAACTCTATAAAACTCAATGTTTTTATTTTACGTCTATTATTGCTTATCTATTTGGCTTTATTTGTGTAACATTGGTTCCGATATGAGACAAATGTAATGAGCACAGTTAATTTTTAAAACAAAACGGTGGAAAAGGCAAAGCGGTCTGGGCAAAGTGGCCAAGTGCTTTGCCTAGCTATTGAATATTTTAATTTAAGTAGAAGAACTGTTGGTAGATAAGTATGACAAAATTGTTGCGTACCTATAACATAACTAAAATTATTATTATAATAATAATTAAAAATAAATCTAAGAAGTATTCGAAGATTCTAAGACTGTAATAATAAATGTCTCATTTGAAACTTAAGAACATTTTTTTTTCATTAGTAGAGTTTTATTTAATTCATTTTTGGTCTTCTTGTTTTTTTAAGCACGATGTTTTTCAATTTTAAATGAATTTCTTGTAATCTTTTGGAATGACCACTTTGCCCTTACCCCCATGGCCGCTTTAGGCGCTCACTTGGGCAAAGCGGTTTTTTGACAAGTTTTCGTAATTTACAAATTAAAAGAAACTATTAAAGTTTCACGGAATGCAATTACACGTTATAAAAGTTTAATAAATTCCCTATCTATTGGTATAAAATACTTTTCCAAATTCTGTTTTTTAACGGCATTTTTTTAAAGTCAAAGTTAAGGTGGCCGCGCTGAGCTGACCTCCCCTAATTAAAGCAAATGTAAATAATTAAATATACGTAAATATCAAGAATATCAACTCTGAAAGCATTCGAACTATTAAAATAAGTAAACAACTCTTCTCGTATTAATTGTAGGGGAATATTAAAATATTTTATAATGTTTGTCACGAGATGCTAGCGTCAAGGATAATTAAAACTTTGCTAAGGTATAAATTCCTTTTAGTCGGTACTTCGCCGCAAATTTAATATTGTGGCAAATAATAAAACGAGAAAATTGTCATAAAGTTTAGCGTTTTAATTATCTTTCAGCGTCCCAAAAAACGGAAAAAATATATTAGTTAAATAAATAGCAACAAAAGGTACCTAACAAGAAATGGCTTCTCGTGTCCACAAAAATTATATCCTTCTTGATTATTATTTGAGACTTTCTCATGAAAATGTTCCCAGCTACAATATATTTTTTCGAAGCGCCTCGCCTAGCGACACACAGCATAATATTTTTAGATAAATGAGTCTTCACGTTTTTACCATAAAAAGTTCTACATAAATAGTAGCGGTTTATACTAAAAGTCGTGAAGTATGATCTCGTTTATATGAACATTTGATTTTACATTTAAATAAAGATATGAAATTAGTATTGCTC
This sequence comes from Agriphila tristella, assembly GCA_928269145.1. NCBI lineage: Eukaryota > Metazoa > Arthropoda > Insecta > Lepidoptera > Crambidae > Agriphila > Agriphila tristella. Next base: position 17,443,172 of record OV743439.1, on the reverse strand, counting down.
GTAGAACGGATAATACACCCATTTTCCAGCGGCCGCTGTCCAAAAAGTAAGTAATTAATTAAATTTACATTTAAACAGAAACAATGGACTGGCTGCCAGTTTAAATGTTCCTCTCAACCTATCGGGTCTTTTGTGTTCCTCACAACAAAATTAACTTTCATTAACTACAAGTTGATAACATCTTTTGTTCCATTTACACTGGAACTTTCTTCGCTTACTCACGCCGTTTGTAGGTATTATATAGGGAAAACCACAAAATTAATTGAACTTCATTGTTTAACACGGAATTTTACCGTGGCTATTAATATTTCAATAACTTTAACATTTCGTGTCGACACAAATGTTATAGGTGTACCTATTTATATCGTGTTTAGAATAGATGATGGGAGATAGATTAATTTAATCAAAATGATTAATACGTGAAAAAGTCAAAGTTAAACATTAATAAGCCAATTAATAATAAAAACTTTATTTCAGACGGACTTAATTAAGGCGAGGCCAATTCACGATCTGACGAAAAATTTATTATTGAGCTTCCAGGGTGATGAAATTATGTAGAATGCTACTACACAAATTATTACTGTAGACTGAAAAAAAACACAATGACCTAACAGAATATTGAAATATGGCTTGGTAACTCTGTAAAAAAGTCCGAGACATAATAGTACATTATGATATAAGTGCGGTAAGTTGAAAATTACAGCTGAGGCGATATTGCTAGCCCGAGCCGTAGGCGAGGGCTACAAGAAAGCAGAGGCTGTAATTATCAAAGCGCACGTATGTCATACGACGTTTTATAACATATTTGCGAGGAAATAAACAAAACTCGGACTTTGCATTTTTGCTTGCTTTCCTTAATGATGAAATTTTGATACACTTGTACTATCTATCGGTCGATTTTTCTGCCTTTCACTTCGATTGTGAGGAAATCAAACAACAATAAAGTAAAAAACAAAAATTGAAAAAAAAAATTTTTTTCTTAAATTTAGTGACAAATTATATTATTTTGGATTTTTTTTTAAAAATTTTAAAAAATTTTAAAAAAATATTATTTTGGAATGTGCTCATCAAGGCCTTTCATTTGATACCCATATTCAAAAATCGAAAAAAAAAATTTTTTTTCTTAAATTTTAGTGACAAATTATATAATTTTAGAATATGCTCATCAAGGCCTTTCATTTGATAACCATATTCATAAATTGAAAAAAAATTTTTTTTTTTAATTTTTAGTCACAAATTATATAATTTTGGAATGTGCTCATCAAGGCCTTTCATTTGATACCCATATTCAAAAATTGAAAAAAAAAACTTTTTTTTAATTTTTAGTCACAAATTATATAATTTTGGAATGTGCTCATCAAGGCCTTTCATTTGATACCCATATTCAAAAATTGAAAAAAAAAACTTTTATTGAAAAAATAAATTATATAAAGTAAATTTTATTCATAAAATGTTGACCAAGAGGTAAATCGCACATGACGCATCAGAAAAGATTCTGATATAAAAACTCTTTGCTAAGATTTAAAAAAGTACCGTTCGTTTTAGACGAAGCATCTTGATAAACCGTGCGTTTTACTTTACATTACCGCACAAGTTCGTAATGAGATACAATACGATATTGAAATTGGCGTAATAAGAGACCCTTTACGAGCAAATATGTTATAAAAACAATAACTTTTAATCGTCTGACTTCGTAATTTTCAACGGCAGTGATATGATATTTTTTATACAAAGAGGATAGGTAGTTTTATTATTGATCTAACACAATAGGCGAGTAAATCTTGATTAAATGATCCAGTATTCAAAAAAATAAAAATGTAATAAATTTCGTCGAAGCGACAATTAAAACTATGCAATAATCAATCATATTCTAAAGAGATAGTGAAAGAGTAGATTTCATTAACACGCCAAAATGGAATGGAGTGGAAATTAAAGAACATGCCAAAATGTCCTACGGTTGATTTCTTATAAAGGAGGTTAGGTCTTAAGGCCAGTATATTCCAAATTATCGAATTTGGCCTATGTTTGATTCAAACCTTTGTAGATCTAGATAATAAAAACCTACAAACATCCTTTGTGTTGAGTAGCTGTGTTACCTAAATGAGTTGTTACATCGCTTATTAATCCAAATAGCTGAGAGAGCGTTGCGTGATTAATCAAAAACAATGGTTCGCTATCGTGGGTGCCGATCAAGGGCATTGTGGAAGCGCAGCGGTCTGTGGCGGCCGCTGGAGCACGAAATCGCTCCCGTGGCGGACTCGACCGACCCTATCCATCCGACCTCATTGGTAATCTGTCCTCATTGGACGATGATGGCGATTCAATAGTGGAATATGATATAGTGTTCACGCTGCGTGGAAAAGAAAATGTGGTGAGCATTTTCTCTTTTCAGATGTTTTGGTGTAAATTGTTGATCCACATTCTTTTTCTAGGTGCAGTCGAGTTCATTGATATGTTAGCAGTTTTGACAGGATGTTGGTTGACTTTTATTACAAATACATAATGGTTGATGAACTGTCAAAGGTAGTGTACATATTATTGAACTCGATAGCGGTTTTATGAATACTAACGACCTGCGTAGTAGTGTAGTGTGGAATTCGACATCATGTATTATACATATTATAAATTTTTCTCTTAAATCATTCTATGTATTAAAAAAACCGCATCAAAATCCGTTGCGTAGTTTTAAAGATTTAGTTATATCCATACATTTTATTCTATTCTATAATATTTGAACTCTTGCAATAACTTTTTTCTAAAAGTATGAAGTTTGTAGGTAAGTAACTGGATTAAATTTGTTGTTATTATTTAGGGACGTTTTTTTACAAATTGCTTTAAAAATCGTTACTTTTGTTAATATGTACGTTTTAGTACCTAATTTAAATGATAGCCAACATTTCATTTTTAGAGAAAAATTGAATTATGGCCAGCTAAAATGACATTATTTCACTGGGAAAATTGGCACAAGCAAAGGTTCGTTCTACTCTTAGATTTTGTTTTTATATGGTTGGTGACTTGGTGTTAGAAATAAAACACTTTTTACAGCGCGTATATGTTTTATTAATTCATGTGTTTTTTTAGAATTATTTAGTTTAAATTAATAATATACGCGATGCAATCCGTAAAAGTATGTTATTTAATTTTAAAGTATTTTATTTCTAATGAACTGAGTCTTAAAAGAGGTTGGTGTTTTTGAAACTAATTAGAATAACCATACCTAGTCTAAAATTTATAAGAATAAGTAGTTGTTTTCAGTAACTTTTTAATTTAATTTAATTTATTTATTTACTCGAGAATCAGAGTCTTATTATGGTAACAATGTGATTTAAAGCTAGGTTAGTACAAAATTATTAAATTCAATTAACATTAAATTAATTAATATTTCCGATTCATTTTCTGTTTATGTAGTCACTCACTACATGAACCATAGCAGCATGATTCATATAGTGACAGTCAAAACGATTCGATTTTTTGCTATAGGTATAAAAATATTTCTTAATACAAAACAAAAATACCGTATTAATAGTATGGTCAGTTAAAAGATTTTAGTATATTCCAGTAGTGCGGGACAAATGCTTTTGATACGCACTCTCAAGATTAAGACTAATGAACATCCACTAAGGGGTTACAGAATGGGCCTGCAATATCTGTAAGCAGTGTGTACTGAGCCCTCTCGACACACGAGTAGGTGTACATCAAGTAGACAAAGCGCAGTGCTATCAATTCCACTGAGTGACCGGCCAGTTAATGATGAGTAACGGAGAGGAGTCCAGCGCAGCTCAAGTGTTATACGATGTAGTGTGAAAGTTCAATAGTTCCAATGTTGCTTGGTTGTTCTTGGCCTTTTGCTTTTAACAAAACACTAGTATTAAAATCCAGACAACTTTAGATAGAAAGCTGAGTTTATACTTTGGTGACCACTTTACTTTTAATTAGAATAGATACATAAGAATATAGACGGGACTCGGCACATGTGTTTGATTTCACTCAAAAAATTTCCCTATGTCGTTTATTGCACAAATCGATCAAGAAATTAATTTTAAACGGCCGACTAGAATACCCACGTGTCTATTGCAAATACTTTTTTTTTATAAAAAATAATTTATATTTCGTCACATTATCCTAGAAAAAAGATTAAATAAATTCTGTAAGCGTATCTAATCAACATATATTTTTTTGTTAATAAGTTTGATAAAGCATCTTTGGGCGCATATTTGACCGTTTTTATTTTCGGAGTATCACTTCTGGTTATCGTGTTATTTTTTTTCAGATTTATGTTATTATTATTTTTTTTCTCCCAAAAAACTCAAAAGTGCGGCTTGTGACTGGTACTGAAAGATTGCTCTTAACTGGGTCTATTATTGATAAAAAAATCACGTTGTTTTATTACGGCGTTTACGAGTTATCGAATTTCAAAATAAACTTGACTTAGATGTTTATGAATTATCGAATTTCAAAATAAATTTACCTTTATTTTTAATCAGAACTAATCTATAATTCATCGACTTCAGGTTCACACCTCTAATTAAGAGCAATCTTTCAGTACTAGTCACAAGCTGCACTTTTGAGTTTTTTGGGAGAAAAAAAATAAAAACAAATCTGAAAAAAAAAAAATAACACGATAACCAGAGGTGATGCTCCGAAAATAAAAACTGGCAAATTTGCGCCCAAAGATGCTTTATTAAAATATTAACCAAAAAAATATATATTGATCAGATACGCTTACAGAATTTATTTAATCTTTTTTCTAGGTAAAGGTCACGAAATATAAATTATTTTATATAAAAAAAAGTATTTGAAATAGACACGTGGGTGTTCTAGTCGGCCGTTTTAAATAAATTTCTTGATCGATTTATGCAATAAACGGCATAGGGATTTTTTTTGAGCGAAATCAAACACTGTGCTCGGGAATCAATGCTTAGGCTCATACATCACACACGCCAACTGCGCCAAAGACCCAGGGTTTGACTGCTAGTAAGAACACATGCGTTCACTACTGTTGCATGAAACGCGGCGGTCTAGTCACATATTACATACACTATAAGTACCAAGATAAGTAAGTCTGAAGTGCTAAAGCATTAATTTTTCGCTGCCCTGTGATTCATTCGGACTATTTTATGTTCTATGATTGGATATAATTTACAGTTACTTATTTAGAATAGCAAAATATTCAAGCCAAACTACTAAGGTATGTTCAGCATCTTCTGTGGCCGACTGTACCTGTTTTAGATTACTCAAGGTGATATTAATTTAATCCTTATTTCAATTCATTAGAAGCAAATTGCTCATTACATCCAATCCATTAATTGTCTGAAGCAAATTATAGTATTTAATCAGTATACAGCATACATTTCATTAGAACCTTCAATTCATCTCGAGCCGTTTGATTGAGGACTCCACTTAATGTATTGACACGAACTATATTGCCACTAATCTTGTACTTAGGCGGATACTCTCTGTTCGAAGATTCTTCTAATACATTAATTTCTATTCCAGGTCACCAAAATATATATTTTAACTGAAGCCAGAAAAGAGCGACTTATTGGAAACATTTATTCCCGGATCATCCCATTATTGCTCCGTCTGAGAGCTCTCAGTAAAAAAGTATAAGGGATCATAACAGAATTTATTTTATATATATAATTTATTTTATCGGCAGTAACTCGTGGAGCTATCGGTGAAGTCGGCGGAGGCTTAGGAAATTATTTTCGAGGGTGACCGTCAAACAAGTCGCTCGCTACAGAAACTTCGTGTAACATAAAAGAAGTTTTATGGAGCGATAAAGACCTTTTCAAGGGTCTCTGTAGGAGCTTGCCGGCGCCCACCGTTAGCTATGGCCTCTTGGACCTCGCCGAATGACTTCAAAATAACGCGTTTAGTACACGTAAGCTTGAAATAGTCCACCAAGACTTACGTTTTGCTTTTTATTTGATTTTTTCCTATTAAAGCTGATGATTCGGCATTCGTTTGATGTTAGCTAAACCAATACCGAGTGCTGCTTCAAAACTACATATTATGTATTGCAATTTCACTCAGAAATTAATTTAAACTCCTGATCACACATCCCATTGCAATAATTTATTTAATTGCATTAACATTTTGTTAGGCCTCGCAACATTGTAGTTAATCAATTTTTGTTCATATACCTACTAGAATTCCAAGCAGGTAACCCTACATTTCATCACATCAAACTGTCGTACATCTAATAATCAAATAAACGGGTATTTATTTGAGGTGAAACACATTTTGAAATGTAGTCAATTTGAATTTAGGCGACGGCATTGTAAAATTGCTAAATGGCCGCGGAAGCCCGCGCGAAATTGATTGGTTACTTAAATCTCTTGAGCTCGGTTCGGTCAACCCGGACTATTAATTAATCTACATAATTTGAATGTATTTTCAACCTAACACATTATAGTCTATCTGATTATTGTTTTTATTCGTAAATATTATACAGATTGGATTTATAATACTTACTACAGTAAGTCATTTTTAATTTTACTTGACAAAAAGTTGCATATTTTTTGTTTGTGGTTTCTTTTGAGTATGCCTTTGATAAATTAACAATTTAATGGGTAAATTTTATATCTCTACTAGCTTCTGCCCTCGACTTCGTCTGCGTGGACATTCGGAAAATCCCTAGGGAACTTTCACCGGGATAAAAAGTATCCTATGTTATCCAGGCTGTAAACTATCTGTGTGTCAAATGTCTTTCAAATCCGTTCAGCCGTTTTTGCGTGATTGAGGAACAAACATCCAAACTTTCACATTTATAATATTAATTGGATATTAATTTCTCAATTTCTCATGTTATCATTAGAAGCAGAGAGAATGTGGTCGTTGTTTTCCTTGTTATCTTACACCATGTGTCAAGCCATAAGATTTGAAAGCCGAATTGAAAATGAAGAAGCAATTTGTAGCTAGATGTTTTACGTGGAAACATTCAATACGAGCGCAAGTGTACATTGACTCAGTAGAGAACGTTTGACCGAATCACCATTTTCCAACTATCATCAATTTTGCATCTTCAAATTTGCAAAGAGAACTAAACAAAGAGAACTAAAAATGACACCTTAGTATTTCCTTAATAACTTAGCTTTTGCCACACCGGATAAAAATCTTGATGAATACGGTGTGGCGTCATTTAATAACCTACTCATGTAGGATAGGCTTTAGTTACCTATGCATGCACATCAACATAAAGACGCGTTCTTTATGTGACACTTAATTAGGACGCTAGGCTGAATTTAAATGAGCGAGATAATTAAAAGGACTTTGAACCTTTGATATAAAGAATGTTTTCCTTTGTGTGACGGAAACTGTCAAAACAAACTCGTTTCAAAGGGTATGGCTGCGACAGCATACGGATCCGAGAGGAACAGTGTTCATGGGCCATTACACAGGATTTGACTAAAAGTGACGTACTAACTTTTGCCCAGAATTACTCTCGTTAATCTGTAATCCTATTTGCTCCATCTAACTTCAGTAATTCGTTTGGGACGGAAGAAAATAAAGCTTTCACGACACATTCCAACTAATGACGTCGATAGTTTTAACTGAGATAATGTTGATTTTAATGGTAAAGTTTGTTAATCTGTCAGCACTAATGACTTAAATATTTAATGAAATACTGGAATTCTAAGCACCAGAAATGTGTGCAATAATGTAAGTAATAGTTACAATTAGAAATCGCAAATGTAGTTTAAAACGACTTATTAATTTTGGATGAAAATTGTCGAAAACAATAGTTAAACATACAAATATACAAAAGATGTGTTATTTTTCGCAAAATGACCGAGGCAAAATGGAGGATTGGTAAAGCTTGTTTCTAGAAATCATTGGAATCATATTTACGGTTATTGTTTTACACGGAAACTAAAATAATAAAAAAAAACCTTTTTCAAATAAATACACACTTAAAAATCTTTTTGGAAAGTACTTTCAGTATAACCACAAAATAATAATAGAATAACTATTAGCGTGTCTAACTTATGGTTCATCCAGACTCAAATAATAAATTACACCTACAATGTATTATTTATATCTCAAAGGCACTTCGAATAGTCATAAATGTGGCAATTCAGACCTGACAGCGTAATCCGTAAGATCATTAACCGGAAAGATGTTCCCAGTAAAGTCAGTTCCTATAGCAGCCGTGTAGCTCGGCAGGCGGTTTTCAAAGAGCAGGATTCAGCGGGTGACGCCGGGATCAAATATTTGCGAAACAACAAAGAAGTTTCTTCGTATATCGGGTGAGCCATTAATCACTCTACTATTGTAGGGTGCCTCAAAGCTCAATATTATATTGCTTTTCGACCTCTACTCCTTTACGAGGAAACGACGGCGTAATAACCTGCTTAAGGAGATTTAATAAAAATCGATAGCTGAGCCCTTCTTTGACGAGATTCGCATGTAAAATATGTTTACTAGCATAATCGTTAAATAATAAAAAACAGATATTACAATTTTCTTAAGTTTTATCATTAATTCTTGTTCACAGTAAAAGGAGTCTTCGCGCCTTTGATCACTGCAGTGACACATTTTTGCTTACATTATCCAGCTAAAACAATAAAGATTTATGAGATAAACTGACAAAGAACAGGAAGACAATCTTGTAAAGCTAAAGAAATCACAAGTCACTGCTTTTAATTTGGAAATCAATTTGACAAAAGACAATCTACCATGCCGATACAAAAAATGGGTGATTATTCCATCAGAATAATCCCAAAAGAGCAATGCGCAAAGTTTCACAATCGCAACAATAGGTATCTTTATCTTCTGAAAAGTTTGCAACAGCGCCGAAGGGGCATTAGCGCCTTTTTCATGAAATTTTAAAATAAATTCGTTCCGTAACGATTTCAACTCGGTAATAATACATTTCGCCGTTGATTTATCCGCCTGAACATTGGGGGGCACTTGTTGCTGCAAATTAATTAGGAAACAAGTTAACAAAAAGTGCAATAAACTTCGTTAAAGGAAGCTTAATTTCCGCCAGGGCTCGAAGAGCTGACATTAATCAAACGAAATCGCTCTCTACTGCCGCGAATTTCATTACAGATTCTGAACAGTCAACGATTAACATTATAATGAAGTGATAGACGGAATTCGCCTTAGTTTCAGAAGTACGAAATGTAATCCGTCAGTGTCTGTGTTACCCTGAAACGTATTAATCGCACAAGTCTAGGGGAAATTAAAGCATTATGTGGCATACATTGAAGGTATAGACTTATAGCTTATCATATTATATCGTTTAAATTTTCGCGTCACGTAGGTAAATGACACACCAGGTGTCTTACTACCTGACATATTGTGCTTATTATGTGGTGGATGGGTGTGGAGTGGAAAGTATAAATATAGGTATAGTTACGTAGATACATAAAACATAAAAAATGGTAGGCATAAATTCAGCTTTGGTAATTTCCTTCCCTACTTAAAAAGTCTTTCTGTTATAAAAACTAAATATCAAAACAGGAAGCTACTGTTTAACAATAAGATCTATGTCAATTGTTCTAAATCAGATAATATTTGATGTTTTTTTTAAGTCGGTTAAAAAGGAGAGCTTACGTCTTCTGTGATGCTTTTCTTCTGCATTAACTTATCAAACACGGGAGAGTATTTTGTTTTCTCGCTCTTTAAATGTTATTTTCCCGATTTGTTATTATTAATATTAACTTCAAGTATTATTAACCGTCTCGAAATTATCGATTAAAGTTCTATAGATTCCATAGAATAAATGGAACTCAAACAAGGAAGTTATTACTCACGTTATTCGGTATGGTAGCAGTTAGCTAGACAAACCCGATGGAATGAGCTATGTACGCGTAGTGTTCCATAAAATGTGAATAAATCAATTGAAGTAGGTACATATTGAAGCGACGGAAGCGCCAAGACAGATTATTTCCTTTACTTCCCTCACCATAGTAACGTAGGGTATAGTCACGCAGAATGTCATATCTACGGAACCACTAGGTACTTAATAGTTTTGTCAAGTATGAAACGAAAATGTAGCAACTATCTATGAACTGGAAAAATGGTAACATTAGTGTCGATCCCTGAATTTAGTTGTAATTTTATTATTTTGACCGTCAAAAATGAATAACAAAACTTTAATTGTTTTATGAAACCTAAATTGTTGTGAGGGTGAGAAGTCCGATGGAGGAGTATAAAAAATACTGAAAGAACCGTGCTTAAGTATTTTATACGTAAGATTTCCAAACTTAAGGAAAAATCTTATCTTGAGATGATTGATCAAAGGAAGATTAAAGTTATAAATATAGAATCAAAGTTAACTTTCTGTTACCTCCATATACCTAATGTTTGTGCCCCCGGCGGCAAGGCCGGAGCCACTATATCGATTAACGATCTCGAATATTGGTGGAATGAATGCCGTCCTGTTTATGACTCATGAATCTCGACAAATTACTGTACACGAGTCTCTTAAAGTCGAAGGTTGTGTTTACTGCGCCGGGACCGTTAAGGACCTCGGGGTTGTGGCATGAATAATTTGATGGCGTCTTTATGCTTTAATCAGAGGAGTGGTGCGTATATGACGATACTTGAAAGTACACTGATGAATAGCAGTGTTGAAGTTAAGGATGATATAAAAAGGAAGTTACGAACTAACTTCTTCCGGCTCGGCCTTACTCCCGAAATTACTTTTATTATTTTTCATCACTAACCATTCTGCTGTTACTTCCGTACATTTGTGAAGACGAAATGACTTTAAATTTTTTGATTTTTTTTCGTGCAATCGAAAATTCTATTTTTTTTTCTAATTCTAAGGGAGCTTATTCCTGCCTACAAAAAATATTCAGCCAATTTGGTTTTTTTCAGACATTACCCATTGGATTATACGGATACTTATACATAGTAACAACAAAAACAACATCACAGTACATTACATTTTCTCAAACTTTGTTTTTTTATTACTTTTTCTTTGGTAACGACCGCCAAGAAAATAGAACGCCTCGTTGCTTTATAGCCTGGAAGTAATCGTTATCTTACAAAAAACAATTTCTTTTCTAATTACATGAAAATACAAAGGACGATTTTCAAGGCGAATCTCTACTACACGTCTTTAGGAAGACAAATTGATGTGTAATCCTTGAAAATTTCAGATATCTCTCCTAGCTCAGATAGAGATTGATAGAAAGTTCAGAATAGACAAACTGTCAGGCCAGGAAGGCTGACAAATAAATTTCTCAAAGAAACTAAAATGCGATTGGAAGAAAAATGAATAGGAATTTCGTTTGACTTTATTGGATTAGGTCTTCATTCCTCGTTTGGACGAAATGATGATTTTGTTGATAATTATGTTTTATCGAAACATAATACACGTACATTCCACTACCATTTGTTTGACAACAGTAAAGAGCTGTGAGCCAACAATTTTATTTTATACAAATATTAAATACCCATCGGATCGACCAAAATAAATTTTATATGAAAAATACGAGTGTACTTTGGTAAAACACTTTATTATACATTTATAGCACTGTCAATCAATTACGTCGTTCCATCTATATTTGTTTGTTTTTTTACTCTTTCTTTTAGCTCTTTTTCTTGATAAGTTTTTTCTGTTACATTACATATATACCATGAAGCATTTTAATTACATTAAAATTAGATATCCTCACAATTCAGTGGGGTAGTATAGTAATAGTATTAAACTGTATCGAAGGAAAGTTTGAGCTCACATAGCCTTGCAGTGTTTTGCATGCAGGCAATGTCTATCAAACTAAGTTCGATTAAGCCAACTTTGTAAGTAAATCAACGAATAGCAACAAATATAATTACTACTAAAACCAAGACGAAAATATCAGAGTTTTAATGATTTAACTATTAAGCTCGTTTATGATTTGAACAAAGGTAAAATGATTGTGAAGTTATCAACCTTTCTAGAAATTCTAATCTCTCTTGACAATTTCTAAAGATAAATTTAACATTTTAGTTCTCTTTGGTTGGAAAAACGATAACGTCGAGTAAACAAAATGAAGTAAAATCAATGATTGTGACTGACAAAAAACCGACTTCAAAAATCTGCCTCTAAAAAGCAAGAAATAATATTCAAATCATTAGATACGCATTATCATTGTTATAATAACAACACGTCTATTGAAGTCGGGTAGGGCTGGAGTACTACTTCCTTTTTTTATTCTATAAAAGCCCCACCCGACTTCAATAGACGTGTTGTTATTATAACAATGATAATGCGTATCTAATGATTTGAATATTATTTCTTGCTTTTTAGAGGCAGATTTTTGAAGTCGGTTTTTTGTTTTTTAAAACAATTTTTTATTTTTTTATTTTTAGTGTAAGTACCTTCTATATTAGGTATATTATTTGGTAGAAAAATCGGCTCAGCCAAACGTGAGATATTCGCGGAGAAACATACATTCATACAGGTCAAACTGAGAGAGAACCGTTTTTTTGAAGTCGGTTAAAAAGACTACACTAAAAGTACCCCTTTTCCAACAAAAAGAAACATCTAATTCGGTTCATAAATAACAAAGTCGTCAAGTTAGTTGATGCAAAATCATAGTATTTTCAGGATTTCTCAAAAACTACTGAACCGATTTGAAAAAAAATTAAATGGGACCATCTCGCAAGAAAACTCAATGGAACAAAAAAAGAATCATCAAAATCGGTTCATAAATGACGAAGATATGCGCGAACAACGATAAAAAAAAAAAAAACATACAATCGAATTGAGAACCTCCTCCTTTTTGTGAAGTCGGTTAAAAAGACTCGGTCAGATTTGTGAGTAATTCTATTGGACTTTCTTTGAATGACATCATTTTATAACGAACTTAGTTATAAACCTATTTCATGAAACACGTAAAGAAATTTCGGAAGATTCTTTATCAAATAAAGTCCTCGCGTAAGAACACTTTTACATTATGCAGGTATTGAGAAAAGGTAGCAAATAATTTTATTTACAACGGCGGGCGAGCGCAGATAGGGTCCTGATATAATTTGAGATGGGACGGAAGAGAGTCGCCATTGTGGTTTGTAAGCGAGAAACGACAAACAAATCTAGGCCATGCCAACGAATTTGCGTTTTGTTTTGAATTCAGAATATGATTCAAAGTGCCGGTAGGGTAGTATATAATTTGTATAATGTAAGGTTATATTTCTATGTTTACTAATGACTACGGTTTTAACAATAATTTGTTCTGATTTGAGATTTGTTTAAATTAAATTGTAATATGCTACAAGTTCAATAAGTTGATAGATACCTAAGTAAGTAAATAGTATCATTTTGACAACCCTTTGGTGCAACAACAGAGATCCTAATGCCTATTGAGCCAAATAATTATCCCGGATTCCAATCTTTGTAGAGGCCATGTATCAAATAATTTGTCACTTTTTGATGTAATGGCATAGGTCGCGGAAAGATCCCAGAGATCTGAATTAAGTTATATATTTCATTATATCTTTCTCCAGACACGTATTGAACCAGAAACACGATTCAGTGATTTCGGCTTGATATATTTTAATTTAGAAAATACCTTTTAAATTATTTAGAAACAACATTAGGTAGGTAGTCAAGTCGAAATTGCTTTGAATAATCGATATTCACAATCGTGTAGAAGCATTTCTTTTTATCGCTATAGTTATTTACTAAGAATTGATTTAGTGATTTTTGCGCCAAATCTGCGGAATCGGTCTCGCTCCCGCTCGCGTCGTTTTCTCATTGCTACCTCGCTTGACGTTTTATTTCTATTAGGTATTAGTATTTTTAAACTACACTTGCCTGTACTTAACTAAAGAAATAAATTATTAATTTTATACGTTCATAGAATTTTCGGATGGATATTAAGTAAGCATTATCGGTACCTAGTAACACGTTCCTGAAGTGAGTGAAGTTTGCAGAGCTCTAAAGATTACGCAAATGGAGACAAACTTGGCATTCACAAATGTGGGTTTGCTAGGTACTAGATACTAGGTAGGTAATAACTACCAAGGTGTTCAGATTACATAGTCTAGCGACTAAACCACTTGGCTGATTTTTATATATGAATCCGTTGTATTTTGTTTGACAGTCAAGTAGGTACGGTGTCGTATTGTTTGTTTGGTTGGTGCTGCTACATTTCATACATAGTGTCTAATATTATTATTTTATTCGCATTAAATAAGGTTTACATAAGGTGTATGTATTCATCTATCAATTTAAAGTATCTTATACAATGGCATGCAAAAAAAAATATTTTTTAATTCAATTTGTTCTTACAATATTTTATTTATAATTTATTTATTATATCTATTTACATATATTTTATTTACTTTATTAATATTTTATTTCTTATTTTGTTTATAATTAAAATACCTATATATTGATATCATAAATAACAATCAGATTTCAATGTCAAATTCAATTTAGATCAGGGATAATAAAAAAATCACAGATTTTACAGTCCCCGCAAGAATCGGAGCATTGAAAATGAACACAAAAATTTACGAAAAACCTAAATCAAATCAAATGCAGAGTTCTATTACATTTTTAAAGATACCTAGGTAGTACCTATTTACTTTAAAGATTGTGTTGTGTAGTGACACTCGGCTCCGCCTCGTGTCACAAAAGCGCCCGCTGACTGCCTCGACGCAGCCGAAATAATATTAACCAATTTTCAAAATTCTAACGAATGCACTTCTCGTCTGCTTCTGCATCTTTTAACACTATTATCATGACGATCGGCCAATAATCATAGAAGCTACATCACTTTTTATGTACGGAAACAGCCATTTTTCTACAATTCCAATCTAAAGGGACCACCTACAGGTCACAAATTATAAACCGATTTTTAAAATTATTTCGCCATTTGATAGGTGAACTAATACCCTAGGACTCTTTTTTAAATTTTTTCTTAAGCCGGTTTTTTTTCCGAAATATTTACAATTTAGTAAACAAACACCCCCCAAAAACCCAGAATTTTTGGAAAATTGCAAAATTATAAAAAAAAGTTACCAGTAGATTTTCAAAATTCAAACGTTTACACGTGTCTCGATAAATTCCTCAACTTTTAGTACTATTTTCATCTCAATCCTCCCAAAATCCTTGGAGATATGGGCAAAAATACGTTTCAAGGGACTTGCATCTGATAACCATTTTCAATGTAAAAAAGATGTCAAATAGCTCACAACTCACATTTTATATTCAAATAAAAAAAAACATTTCATGTCAATTAAATATAACAGATTTTTCATTACATAGTTTTTTTATAGAAAAGGTAGCCAAGTAGTCTAGCCGCTGCATATTACATAACAACAATTTAAAAATGTGTGTTCCGGCACCAAAAGTAATACATTTCGATGGTTCCGGCAGTTTGAGGTAAGATAGCCAGTTCCTCAGTGGTGAGGATTCCGGATGTAGTGCGCTTCCACCTTCGGCCTTATCGTCAGTTATCATCAGGTGAGGTGAAGACCAAGCACTATCCCGTTGTAAACATAAAAAACCGGCCAAGTGCGAGTCGGACTCGCGCACGAAGGGTTCCGTACCAAAAAACTGCAAAAAACACGTTTGTTGTATGGGAGCCCCCCTTAAATATTTATTTTATTCTGTTTTTAGTATTTGTTGTTATAGCGGCAACAGAAATACATCATCTGTGAAAATTTCAACTTCTTAGCTATCACGGTTCATGAGATACAGCCTGGTGACAGACAGACAGACAGACAGACAGACAGACGGACAGACAGACGGACAGCGGAGCCTTAGTAATAGGGTCCCGTTTTTACCCTTTGGGTACGGAACGCTAAAAAGGTAACAAATTGAAGGAAGCTCGTAAGGTTTCTCATATTTTTTACCTTTCTCTATGGGTTTCTCCCGAAGTACATGTCGGTCTTTTGACTTGAAGTCTTTGATCAAAGTTTTGTTGGTTAAAGTCTCGTGATCGGAAGTTCCCTCGTTTACATCAGGTAGAGCGCGGAAGGCTAGAGTGGCGAAGCTTTCATTATAATGCAACCGTTACTTTACCTTATCATCTCGTTCTGAAAATTATTCTCTGAGCGAAAATCTTCACTTTTCGATTCACCAGGGGCCCTACCGCCTAACTCAAAGCTTTAGCCAGAGCGAAAGCAATGCTCTGTCCGTTCTTGTCATATCATAACACGATGGCAAGGACGAACAGTGCGCTGACGTCATAAACCAAAGCCAGAGTCAAAGCAATAGAGTTAGGCGGTAGACCCGCAGGTACCTAATTACTCTGACCTGCCTTACTTTGCAAATAATGGACATCATTTAATTTTGAGAAAGTACTAAAATTAGAATAACATTTTGAGATTTTAGTGTTCTAAGCGCATTATATTTTTTTCAGAATTTTAGATCAGTATTTATTACGTTAATTAAAAAAAACTAAAATCTATTCCAAATTGGGAATCTCAGGAATTTTTGAGTTGAGTCTATTTGTCTTGTATTTATATTATCTGTGCTTATATTAAAATAAATAAAAACTTTTTTGAAAGGTTGTCCATTCGAACAATTTTTTTACCTTGTAGTGAAATCAAAGCCAACCAGTATTGCAAATCGAATTTCATACGGCTAGAGCACACAAATATGTTATCCCGAAATTGGATTAATCTTTGGATTCCCGAAAACAATCCCCTTAATTCCTCATTTGTTATCAGCGCGGAGCACTTCCTCATGCATAATAGACACTGGAAACTCGCAAGACTGATGCATCTAATTACCTTATGCTTACAGTATGACATCTTAACATTCCTAATTAATATTTATAGTTTGTTTTATAATTATTATTCATGAACGTAGTGCTTACCTATGACACCTTTATATTGCAAAATAATATGATTTAAAATTTTAGCGTTTAGAAATGAAAAACTATCTAAACGATCCAGAGTACATTTTTGGGGAACTTAGCATCAAAATTCTTTGTAGGAAAAGTCTGCAAATAAAGATATTTCATTTTGTATTTATCAGGCTGGCAAATCTCTCGTAGCAAAAAAAAAATGAATTAAATGGCAAGAAATGACTTCTTTTTAGCTCGGATATAATCCGATCGAGTTAAACTGAATGTTGACGCCCATTCAGTACCTAGTGAAAATAGACTCTACACCCTTTGATATGACAGTTGATTGTCTTACGTATAATTTTTGCAAGAATCTAATATCATTGCTTTCTCTGTGGTTGATTGAGTGGTGGAGCATTAAACCAAGGTGCTGGTGATAATGTTTAAAAAAACTATTATTTTTATACAGACTTTCTTGAATTCAGTTAAAGTCCTGAAAATTCGTAAACTATTATTATATTAAGATTTTTAAAAATCAGTTTTCTAAACGCTACACCATTCGCTGAGTATTCATCGTGATAGCTGTAATATTCAATGAAAAGTAAATTATATTATGGGATAGTTTTTGACTAAATTATTAATAAATAATAATAATAAATATAAGAAAACATCACAAACATTGCTCTGATTCCAAATAAAGTATAGCTAAAGCACTTGTTATGGAAATCAGAGACAACGCAAATGTGGAAATGTAAACACCCAGACCTGAGTCAGTATAGAAAAGTTCGTTTTCTAAATTGACCCAGCCGGGAATCGAACCCGGGACCTCAGAGACGGTGACACCTTGAAAACCGGTGTTCAAACCACGCGACCACTGAGGTCATCTTTATTATAAAAAAATAACTTTAAAATGTGTTTATAATAGTTCAATTAGCGAGTAAAATTTCTTTCATGATTCTTAATTTTATTCAATCTACATAATCTGATGGGGAGAAAAGTTAGTAAACTTATCCATTTCTTCAAAAAGTACAAATTAAATAACTTTACCATTAAATTTTCTCACCTGTAAAGTTAATCTACTGCCTATTACTTCCAATCTGGATGCGTATAGATGGAGCTAAGCGAGCGTAAGCTTTCCACTATCTAGCAAACGTCAAGTATAATTTATATCTTGTAATTTAATTAACGTGACGTCACGCTCTGTAATTTGTTAAGATACAGAGGGGGTGTAATCGGCAACGTCTCTTAGGCTGTCATGTTCATTGTGGGAAAACAGACGCGTTGCTTCAACGCATCGATTAGGAAGTATCTGAGTTGGAATAAATGTGTTTTTATTAAATACTAGCTTCCGACCACGACTTCGTCCGCGTGGACATTCGAGAAAATCCTAAGGGAACCTTTAACCAGGATACGAAGTATTCTATGTTCTAACGTCCTGCCTCGCTAGGCAGTACGCTTGGTGTGGACGTACCTCGCTTGCAGGCAGGGCGTTTGCCACTTGCGCGTGAGGATGCGGCCCGACATCGTACTCGGTCGATATAGTACGCGCTTACCAGCCAGAGGCCTGCTGTGCGCAAGGCACGTTCACACCAAGCGGGCTACCTAGCAAGTTAGGATATTAAACTTTTTATCCAGGTTAAAGGTTCCCTAAGGATTTTCTCGAATGTCCACGCGAACGAAGTCGCGGGCGGAAGCTAGTAGTATAAAATAATATAATACTAAGAAAGCGGGCTTAGATTTAACTGCATGCACGTGCATTTTTTTCTGAGAAATTACAAAAGACAGACCCAAAACTCGACACTTTATTGTTTACTTTTAAGCCATTGACCATTTTACCGTGCCAGATGTGGGAACACTTGGTACACGTGGAACACGTGGTCCAGGTAGTCGTCGTTAATTCCCCAAAGATATTGTTACAACGAATTCATCGTAAACTCTTCTTAAAAATTTAAAAGTCGTATATCTTTTGATCGAGTGAACCGATTGCGATGAGATAAAGATTAAATTACTTCGCAAAATACATAGTATATTTCTATGTAAACATCATTACGATTGAGTTAGCGCTTTTTAAGTTATTAGCGCACAAACATACAGATAAACAGATAAACAGACAAAAATTCCAAAAATGATAGAAATCGGTTTTACAGGTTGTTATCAAACACCCCAACCACTTTTTTTCAAAATATTTTCTTTGTACAGACACAACTTTTCTACAGCTTTATTATATGTATAGATGTTTCCTGTGGTGATAGTACCTACGAGTTCATAAAATAAGTACTTACATAAAAAACAGGCCAAGTACGTGTCGGGCCACGTGCAGTAGGGTTCCGTAGTTACCGTATCATATCATTAGTCATCTGCAAAAATTACTTTGTTTTTCATAGAGTTTGTATAAATGGCAAAGTTATATTTGCGTTTTTGGAAAATATGCTATATCTCTGAAACTACTACATACCTATAACTCGTTCAAATCAATTTTCGTTGAAAGTGTTTATTAAGATCTACAGTATTTTTTTTTTTAGATTTTTTTCTATCTTATTTTAAAAGTTAGAAGGGGGGGAGGACACATTTTACCAGTTTGGCAGTGTATATCTTTTCAACGGTTGACTTTGAGAAAAAAATTGTCTTAGAAACCTCAATGTCATTTTAAAAGACCTACCTAAAGACAGACACCCCGCACGTATTGGTTTGATGAAAAAAAAAATAGTTTCAGTTCCATGTATCTGTATCTTAATATTTTATTTTTATTTTTGTGTAAAAATCGTAAAGCGGTTCACAGAATACACCTACTTACCAAGTTTGAACTGTGTAATCCTAATAGTTTCGGAAAAAATCGGACGGACAGACAAACATGACGAATCTATAAGGGTTCCGTTTTTTGCCTTTAGGCTACGGAACCTTAAAACTGCCGTCCTCTGGCTGTTACTGCATTGATGGGTACAGTTATTCGTACTTTCAGCTTGAACATCTAGCGAGAAAATAAACGCGCATAAGAAACATGAAAAAGTAATAATTTTGGATGGATTTTACGGTAGGTGCCGCTGTACATACTCCATTCAAAATTACTCCATCGATTTTTTTTACGCGCGGTTTTTTTCTCGATTAAATTATGTTCGATTTTATGCTAATTTGCATTAACAGGTCCGTAATGTTTTTTTTTTTATTTCAGCTAAGTAATTAAACAGTAATGGTGTTCATTTTGCTTGTAATAGAAATAAACAAGGTATACTATAAGTATGATTGGAGTTACACTGTATTGAGAGAGTTCCATTTCCTTCTGATTTCTGACAAGGCTGATAAGTTTCTTGCGCTCATTCTTCTTGTCAACTAAAAATAGTCTCAAATGGGCGGTAGAAAATCATAGACTTATTATATCGTAGGAAATATTATTGACAATTCAAAAGCACTTAAGAGTGCATCGTGCGTCCACTAGCGCCAAAAATCAAGAAAAAATCATTACAATTACTCTATACATATTTAATCAAATTCTAAAAAATATAAAAACTAGTAGGTATAGTTATAAACTATTTTTGTATCCGTTTTCTCATTGTTCAATGTGTTTGTGTTGATCTGGATTAAAGCCTAAAGTAGAGTGACTACTTTAAGCGTTAATCCAGATTGTAACTACACGAACACATTTAAATTAAGAATTAACTCATACAAAAATAATTGAATAAAAATTTTTCATTTTATTTCATTTCACCATGACATTTTTAACTGCACGATAGTATTGGCATTATAAATTATAGTTACCACTATGGTTTTGCATCGTTGAGTTTTATGAGTTATAAAATAGTGTCTCTTGTTGTTTGCATGACTATTATTTTCTCTTGTACCCGAACTCAAATAAACGGAAATAAAATCGTAACAATAATAATGGCTGAATCCTGAGTGATACTTTTCTTTTCGTCTATTTATTAATTTAGGAAACCTCAGCAATAAGAGGTCTGTAATTAATTCAGCAATACGAGTATTATGAGTAGTACAGACTAATAAAGTTTTCTACTTTTATCTTGCCAGCCCACGCCACACAAACCATCCTATCCTTGAGTGGTTGTGGAGGCATCTAAGTTATTTCGGAGAAACGTCTTATAATGATATACATGTCCATCAGCCTTTTTTGATGTCCCCACTGCTGGGGCACAGGCCTTCCTTATGGGTGGTAAGGAGGATGGGCCATAACCCACCACGCGGGCCCAGTGCGGATTGGTGGGTGTTAACGACTGCAAATGCAGCCGGGACCAACGGCTTAACGTGCCTTCCGAAGCACGGAGGAGCTCGAGATAATAAATTTTTGGTCACCCATCCCATGACCGACCCTTGCGAACGTTGCTTGACTTCCGCAATCGCTAGGCCAGGCGCTAAACCACTGCGCCACCGAGCTCCTCATGGACCTCATTTGAATGATATACATACCTATAGTTAAAAGTGTTCAATGCTATTTTCACAACCAAAAATCTCTGAAGATTTGACTTGACAAGCGATTTTTAATAAAACTATCATACTGACGACTGATCATTGTTGAAATTGCTTTCAATTTTAAACAGTTATAGAACGAGCCAGTTGCAATTCATTTTCGTTTCACACACGGGATGATCCGCTCTGCGCCTACTTTCAGTAATTCATTTGTTTTCAGCTTTAAAAGCTCGGCTTTGCAAATTGAAAACATGCATTTATCTCATCTAGGTTGATTGGAGTGGAACATGTAAAGTAGTGCTAATAACAATACATCAAAATACATAACTGCTTCTGTGGTCTAGTAGTTCGCCTACACGTGTAAGACGCAGGGGTCCCGGGTTCGAATCCCAAGAGGTTGGTACATTTGTACCCGGTTTGGTTGGTGTTAGGGCTTATTTCAAGTTCGCCTGACTAGCTACCACAATCTTACTTAAGTCTGACGCCTTAACAAGAATGTAAAAACTGTTGTGTTACAGCAGTTACAGAAGATAGTCAGTTACTCAGTGGCAAGGATTCCGTGTGTAGCACTATACATAGGTACTGTTGCAGATGTAAAACAATCTAGATAGTATTTTTTTATTTAATTTCGAAATTTTAATAATTATCGTATTATTTAAAAAGAAATAAGAAGCAAAGAATGAGGAATAAAAGTTTCGCAAACAATAAAAAACAAGTGAGGCACAACACAATACTATTTGTCGCTGCAGCATGTACTTTCATCATACGCGAACTACGTAACCGATGTGAAAAAGAGATTAAAGTGGACTGTCCAAAGTAATGGACTTGTGATGGATGTAGCCACTCGTAGTATTCCATTTCCATCCGTTGCAATGGCCGGCGTTAACGATCCGCCATCGATCCCGCGTGTAGCGCCGGTAGCCGGGCCAAACGGCTAGTTATCCATATTGTTAGTTAATTTGTTTCCCGATTAAAGGCGACGAAAGATTGAAGTAAAAGAAAGTCCAGTCCAAAGAAAAGAAAACAGACGAACCGAGGATCAACCACCTCAAATGACCTTTTCAATTAAAAATTATGAATTTTATTTTCTATGCAAAATGCAATCTCTTTTGATGACTAGTGAATTCAGGCACATTCTAAAAAAGACAACCTAAGGAAACTGGAATTTTGGAAAATTCTACACTCATTGATTTTTCAGGTTCAATTACGTACACACGACAGCACGTCAGATTATACAGTTAAACTGCGAAAACAGTTTTTATTACGTAGGGCATTAAGGTGGTCTAGGTCAACATGATTGTATAGTCTGAGATGCCATCGTGTGTACTATAGTCGCATCTTTCAATAGAGGCACTAATCAATTTTCGTTAGATCTCTGATGTAATCGATTGATTTTTGCAAGTATTTTTATTACAACAGAAGGTTCTGATCTGAGGGCCTAGCCAAAGAAACATGTGCTAATATTCGTTATCGCTTCGCTTTCGAAACATCTATGGGATTGAAATAAGGTTTCGTTAACAATCGAATTTTAAAACGTCAAATCCATACATGTTTCGAAGCGAAGCGATAGCGAAAATTTGCAAAGGTTACTTTGGCTAGGGGGGCAGATTCTTTTAAAAAAAGTTTTAATGTTTAGGTCAACTCGTTAGCGTAGTGCTAGCGTGACCAAAAGCTGTAATAGTTAAGAGTTTTAGGCGTTGGTCTGCAACCAACGCCGGTAGTGACGCTGGAAGCCGCGTCCAGCGTCCCAGACGGCGGACGCGGCATCCAGCGTCACTGCGATGGTCACTCGGAACTGTTTTTAAGTTTCGCATACGCTCATTGTAAACGGACGTGAGCGATTAAAATATGGATGACCTGCATACCCACTTTAGGTACTTACTAAAGTGAAGATAGTCATGAATGTCAGTACTTAAATATTAAGTAGATTTTTATCGTACTACGCAAGGTAAATAAATACAAAACCTTAAAACAAAGTACCTAGGTACCTACACAATACAAAAACAAAATAGGGTACCTACGCAAGTGAATAAAACGGATTCTCACCTGGTTGACCAACATCCAAGCTTTTTTCTTCCCAACGTTTGTGTTTCAACACTTTCAACACATTGTTTTTATTGCTGGCATCATAATAATATGAAACTATGTTTCATTTATCTAATTCTATTAGTACTCCGTCTTGTTCCTACCTAAATTTCCTAAATTTCACCATTTCCAGACTGACCGCGCGACAAAAACGCGGCGTCCGTGTACGCCAGAATGCTCCGAAATGACTGCGTAGGCAGGCGGCGTACGGCCTACGGACGCGGCGCACGGAGCTCGTGCGCCGCGTCAGGCGTGCGAGAGAGACCACACTAGTACATTTCCATAGTAAGCATTCGTAGGCCGCGTACAGCGTTACGCCGGACGCGACCTACAGCGTTTGTTGCAGACCACCCGCCTTTGCAAAGGATTGCGTAATAAGCGGTTTCTAAGTTGGTTATTTATTGTTTTTGTATCAAGTTTTCGTTAATTCTACTATGGGAATTTGAAATTGATCGTATAAAGGTTTTTTTGTTATTATTACAAACCTGTATACTCTCCCTGTAGTTCTCCCTTCGTATTACTACAATACTAGAACAATAATATTTTTATTGACCGAGCGAGCACGAAGTGCGAGCGAAGCGTCTCTGCTTCAGCTTGGGCAAAAATTCTTTCGTATGTCCGGCTGTCTGTTCCAACCTACAGGTCGCATTTCTCAACCGATTCTTGTGAAATTTTGTAAGTAGGTTTGAAAATTATATAGATTTTTTTTGTCGAGCCAGTTTTTTGAATTTCTGTAAAATGGCGGAGATATGTAAAAAAAACAGATTGCAGTCCGCTTTCCAGCTCTGCCTGTTCTCCTCTACAGGTCGCATTTCTCAACCGATCCCTGTAAAATTTTGTGGGCATGTTTGTTAATTATATAGAATATTTTTGTCGAGCCAGATTTATAAAATTTTTCAAAATGGCGGAGATATGTTAAAGGAACAAATTTTACGGCTTTCCAGCGCTGTCAGTTCTCCTCTACAGGTCGCATTTCTCAACAGATTCTCGTGAAATTTTGTGAGCAGTTTTGAAAATGATGTAGATTTTTTTTGTCACGCCACTTTTTTGATTTTTTCAAAAATGGCGGAGATATGTAAAAAAAAAACATATTTCAGTCCAGCTTTCCGGCTTTGTCTTTTCACCTCTACAGGTCGCATTTCTCAACCGATTACCGTGAAATTTTGTGGGCATGTTCAAAAATTATATAGATTATTTTAAATAGAACCAGTTTTTCAAAATTTTTTGAAATGGCGGAGATATGTAAAAAAAAAATTTAGTCCGGCTTTCTGGCGCTGGATGTTCTCCTCTACAGGTCGCATTTCTTAACCGATTCTCGTGAAATTTTGTAAGCAGGTTCGTAAATAATACAGATTTTTTTGTTACGCCAGTTTTTTTATTTTTTTTAATGGCAGAGATACGTAAAAAATCATATTTCAGTCCGACTTTCCAGCTGTCTGTTTTTCCCTACACTACAGGTCGCATTTCTCAACCGATTATCGTGAAATTTTGTGAGCAGGTTCGATAATTATATAGAATTTTTATTCAAGCCAGTTTTTAGAAATTTTCCAAAAAATCACCTATTTTGAAAAATGGTAAAAATTAGAAGTGTCATCTAGCTGCAAATATACATACCAAATAATATACCAAACAGCACGAACCCACTATGTGCTTCGAAAAGCTCGTGAGAGCAGTGTGGGAAAAAGGGGCGACATCTTTTAGATTATTTTTTAAACAACATACAATTCGAGCTATTTTTTAACGCGAGGTCTACAGCTCACGGAGCCACTAGTTGAATAACAAAGCTGCTATGTTTGCTTGTATTCGCTGTGCGAATAATTTTCTAAGCCTTATTTATTGCTTAAAAATACTGTAAAGTTGTTAAGCAAAATCAGGTAAGAGACGGGGATATTATATGTACATATTTACATCCAGTCCATCAGCCATTTTTTGATGTCCCCACTGCTGGGGCACAAACCCACCACGCGGGCCCAACGTGTTAACGACTGCAAATGCAGCCGGGACCAACGGCTTAACGTGCCTTCCGAAGCACGGAGGAGCTCGAGATAATAAACTTTTGGTCACCCATCCCATGACCGACCCTTGCGAACGTTGCTTGACTTCCGCAATCGCTGAGCCAGGCGCTAAACCACTGCGCCTCCGAGCTCCTCAACTGAGGAGCACTTGAGGAGCTCGGTGTATTTACATACTTTCATTTAAATGTATGTATTGTGAATTGCTCATTACAGGTATTTCTTATAACTAATGATTTTTTTTACATCTGCTTCTTTAACTTACAATATGTACTGTAACGCCTGCTGATAACATTCAACAGAATTGCATACTATACAAACATAAAGGTTTGAACTCGAAGTCAATTACAGTTCTATATTTATCAACACAATGTGGTGAGACATGAACGGTAACCTCCACACTGCATCCACCCCATCTACCACATGATATCCACCTGTTTTGTTTTCCCTCTGTGGGGTTGTAGTGAGCGGGGATTTCAAATACGGTTGAGTGGCGAGAGAGCAGTTATCATGGCGGAAACAACTGACGATTTCAACGAATAGTCAGTGATTCCAAAGAATTGGTTTAAGGAAAAGTTGAGCTTGAGACAGTAAAAATAAAAATTATCTTTCTAATTGCGTCGACCAGAAATAAAAATAGGTACATACTAAATTCTACTGCGGTGTATTTTATTTTGTTGTTCTACTTTATAGGTTCCGTACCCAAAAGAGCTAGAGGAAACCGTATTGCTGTCACTCATGTGTCCGTCTGCCCGTCTATCGCCGGTTACAAAGCTCTAGCAGCTAAACCGTTGCAGCTGCAGTCTTCATATTTCCACCAAAGATCTGTCTTGCCGATCCAAAGTTAGGTAAAGTATAAAAATAATAAGATATTTTGGAATTA
The DNA here is from genome assembly GCA_928269145.1 of Agriphila tristella. Taxonomy (NCBI): domain Eukaryota; kingdom Metazoa; phylum Arthropoda; class Insecta; order Lepidoptera; family Crambidae; genus Agriphila; species Agriphila tristella. The sequence goes on along the minus strand of OV743439.1, from coordinate 17,417,034 downwards.
ATTTTCCCATACAAGTGAAAAGTGAAAGTTACTTATAACAATTGCTGTATTTTAGATCATTGTATTTCGTGTATGCTTTGTAACGTCTGTTGTACGATTTTTCCGAAAAAAAAAATTACTTTTCATGCAAACTTCTGAACAGCTGATCGAAATAAAATAAATAGTTAAGAGGGCTCTTATACAACAAACGTGATTTTTTTGCCGTTTTTTGCTCGATATTAATGACGACAACAGGTAGACAGTTGAAATTTTCACAGATGATGTATTTCTGTTACCGCTATAACAACAAATACTAAAAACAACAGAATAAAATAAATAGTTAAGCCCCCCCCCCCCATACAACAAACGTGTTTTTTTTTGCCGTTTTTAGTACGGAACCCTTCGTGCGCGAGTCCGACTCGCACTTGGCCGGTTTTTGTGTTTTTCGTATAGTCGTAGAACAGACGTATGTTGGCTTATGATGTTAGTAGTTTACAAATAACCCTATATACCAAAATAGTATGTTAACCTATATCTGGCACAACGATTTTACGTCGAATGCCGTAATGTAGCATTTTCGAATTATCGGTCGCGTCTCTCCCGATCGGGAAACTCATTTCCGATGTACCGACGTCGTTGGTATTGAGTACATTGTAAGTGGCGACTCTGTCAAGATGCTGTGAAATACGTTATTTAACTGTCTATTTCTATCTGAAACATTACCGTGTTATATAATATTAAAGATCAAGCGCTGGTTTTAGTATAATTTAGTAAAAAGAGGTTAGCCGTGATCGCAGACCATACAACAATAGGTACTGCGGCCGAGACTCACATTTTTGTTTAACTGTCTGAGTTGTAACTTTAGTTTGTAAGTAACATTTTTTATATTTTATTATTTCGACGCAATATTTTTTTTATATAAAGACGAATGCAGAAAAGTACTGAGATGGAGATTATTATATTATAGGTACACAGAGTTACTGTGTGTAAACTACATAAAGTCACTTATTGTTTTATTCATTGGCATATGAGAAGCGTTTACGTGATTTTAATGAATTTGATTTGATGTTTTTCGTGTAAAGTGATTAAAAATCTGTCAACTGGACATTATCTTGTTTGATACCCGCGTTTTTTTGGAGGTAAATCTATTCCGGAATCATGTCAAGCCGTCCGGTTGCCATTGCGACAAGTGATGCGATGAGATACGCCGTAAATACTCCCCTCCAACTTATCCCCAATGTATTTCGCTTGACGCGAATATTGTTGGGAGATTTCATTGCCGGATATAACCTAAGTGGAATGTATTGACGGGAAACGAGCTTTTAGTTTTAGGTGTAAATTGGGATCCAATTTTGCAAATACTCGGCTTATATATCGGAGTTCATGATATGTAGTATATTTTTTTACCATTGAAAATGGTTATCAGATGCAAATCGCCTGAGACGTATTTTTGACCATATCTTCGAGGATTTTAGGAGGATCGAAATAAAAATAGTACCAAAAGTTGAGGAGTTTATCGAGACACGTGTGAACGTTTAAATTTTGAAAATCTACTGGTAACTTTTTTTGGAATTTTGCGAAATTCCTAAAATTCCGGGTTTTTTGGGGGATGTTTGTTTACTAAATTGTAAATATTTCGGAAAAAAAACCGACTTAAGAAAAAATTAAAAAAGGGTCCTAGGGTATTAGTTTAGCAATCAAATGGCGAAATAATTTTGAAAATCGTTTTATAATTGTGACCTGTAGGTGGTCCCTTTAGATGCAGAGTTGTAGAAAAACGGCTGTTTCCTTACATAAAAAGTGATGTAGCTTCTATATGATTATTGACCGATCGGCATGGTAATAGTGTTAAAAGATGCAGAAGCAGACGAGAAGTGCATTCGTTGGAATTTTGAAAATTGGCTAATATTATTGGGTGTGTAATGTATGACCTAAATTTAGATGCACTAACGATCAGAAGATATAGTAACATTTCATATAATTTCATTTGACATACCGATCAAATAATATAACATACAGTTTATATAATTTCACTTGACCTAAATACATGTGATATAAAAATTATTTGACACAATAATCATTTGATCTAATTAACAGATGATATAAAGCACATTTCATATAACATTCATTTGCTCTATTTAACATATAAAATAATTTTATTTGACCTATGATTTAAATGCTATAAAAACAAGCATAGCCCAAAAATATGATTTCATTACTTATATATTTTAAACTACACCCATGCTTTAAATCCTCCATAAAGGGTACTGAAACAGTTAGCTTACTGCCACCATTACAGTATCGCTCCGCTGCGAATGGTCAAAACACTAACCTAACCTACCTGGTGCATTAAGTTATTCTTTATAGCGGGGGACCTGGGGCCAGCCTCCCTGCACCCCCCAGCAAGCATTTTGCAAGCAAGCACCCAACATGCAAGCATGCAAGCAAGCATGCAGCAAGCAAGCAGCAAGCAAGCAAGCAAGCAAGCATGCAGCATGCAAGCAAGCATGCAGCATGCAAAAAAGCATTCAGCATGCAAGCATGCAACATGCAAGCAAGCATGCAACATGCATGCAAGCATTGTGAAGCTCCGCTCGCTTCGCTCGCTCCGCTGCGAGTGGTCAAAACACTAACCTAACCTAACCTACTGGTAGGTGCATCAAAAGTTTTTCTTTATAGCGGGGGGCCGAGGCCCCCGACCCCCCCGAGCAGGGGGGCCAGCCCCCCTGCACCCCCCGGCGAGCATTTTGCATGCGAGCAAGCAAGCATGTAAGCAAGTATCCAGCATGCAAGCAAGCATGCAGCATGCAAGCAAGAATGTAGCATGCAAGCAAGGATGCAGCATGCATGCAAGCATGCGAGTGGTCAAAATAGGTTAGGTTAGCCTAACCTAACCTACTGGCAAGCTACATGTATGCTTGTATGCTTGCTTGCATGTCTAGTCATTGTTGTGTCATAATATATATATGTATGCTTATAGATGTTAGTACATTAAACATAAGTGGATTTGATAATCAAGCAAGCATCATAATAAAAAAAGCTAGTTATTTCTATTTTATAGTAAAAGTTGATTATAACATGTAAAATTAGATCAAATTATATGTATATGAAATGTAAGTTAAATAAAATAGCAATATATCAAATGATACTTATGGGATATAATCGTTAGAGCAAATGTAAATATGGCAAATAATAATGATAATAAATGAATAATAGGTTAAATAAAAATTATGTCATATATTTTTAGGTCAAATAAAAATTAGATGAAGTCAACGTTAGTGACATTGAAATTAGATTAACTGTTTTTATGGCAACCGAATCGCACCCAATATTATTTCGGCTGCGTCGAGGCAGTCAGCGGGCGCTTTAACGTAAAAATAAATAGGTACAAACGTAAAAATAAATAGGTACTACCTAGGTAACTTTAAAAAATATAATAGGACTTTGCATTTGATTTGATTTTAGTTTTTCGTAAACTTTTGTATTCATTTTCAATGCTCCGATTCTTGCGGGGACTGTAAAATCTGTGAATCTGTGCTAAGGTATAGCTGCAAAATTGAAAAGTTTGTGGAGAGGTAAAAAGTATAAGTAAATTATCAGCATGTTTTGTTTTAATTTTGCTTTTACAAAATTTAACCTGTTATAAAATGTATAGAAACCTAAAGCCATACGAACGTTATTCAGCTTTGTTTTACAAAAAAACTTACAGAAGCATTCTATATACTCTAGAGTTCATCAAATGGAAATAACTGTATATTAATCTAACAACGATAATTCCACAGTAGAATTTTAAAATATCCAGTAATATTCCGTTGATTATGCCTTGTGCCGTCTGATTTGTAAATAATTACTGCTTTTGTGAATTCCGCTTTTTACAATGTAGATATCCTACAGAGAGTGGTAGGGGGCCTACCCAGCCCCCCTTCGTTCAGGCCTAATGGCCCCGTCGCGAGTCAACAAGCCGAACGTGCTCGGGATTCGCAATTAACACGTACCTACCAAAGAAAGTAAATATGAATCGAGGTATGCATTAGTAACTCTGTGGTCCGATTGACTTTTCTTATTTGTGGCGTTGTATTGTTCCTTAGTACGAACAAGTAGTATTTGTTGTAACGGTTTTCTCTCACTTGTATCTTTCTTGTTTGGGGAAAAGTAGCTTAACTCATTCAAAAAGCTAATTAACATTATTTGTAGCAACCTTTGTAACATGTAATGTTGATTTTAAGTTTGATATTATAAGCCTCTTTACTTTAGGAATATTAAATTACTACCTATGATACGTATCGTGTTTCTATAGAAATCGTGGGACGAGAAGATGGGGTATCTGATAAAAACCCTTAAACACCTAAGTAGTTTATGTAATAACTATAATCTTTATTATACGAAACGGATACGGAATTAGTCTGTGTCTTATTTATACTGATGATAGATATTTTATGTATTATTGTTATTCATTAATGTTTTCTTGAAACGTAAGTATACTTGTAAATAAGCTGAGATTAATCGTAATTTTCCTGCTTTCTCTCCTTATTTCTATGTATTCTCCGTCAATGTATAAGTAGGTGTACCTAATACCATTTACGGTAGCCGGATTTCCTCGAAAAATAAAATTTGTTTGAAAGCGTTTCTAGTTGAATATGTATGATTTTGTATAAGTACCTGTGTTTCCTTCAAAGCTGATACGTTTACTGATTTTCCCTGTTAAACAGCTGATGAAAAATGTAAGGCTGTTAGCGTAAAAAAGTTTTGCATACATAACGAACGGCTAAGTGTGTCAAGAGTGGCGGAATGGTATATTTCATCAAAGCCAGACCCGCCGCATTGCCGACGAACAAAAAGGGAAGAAAAGAGCCGTTACGTAGAAAATTAAAACGATATACATTTTATTGTCTTACATAAATGCCGCGCTAGAAGTCGAAACGGAGGTATAATTGCTATAACTTGCGTTTTTTTACTGCATCTCGTAAATCCCCCAATAAAAACTTAATTTAACATGGTAAAAGTGCAATTTTTATTCTCCAATCGTTCGCCTTAAACTTTCCAGCGAGAGCCGTTCCTTACGAGTTATGAGAGAAACGAGGGGAATATTGGAATTTATTTTTATGAAGCTGGATCCCCGACCGAGTTAATCTGTTAATATTGAACATTTTCGCCGCAGAGTAAACCAACCGTCGGTGGCTAGAGCAAAAGTAAAGACATTATTACAGCTCGCATGTACATATCGGATAGAAGCACTTCACATTAAGTAAGAAATCTTGTCTACTTTCCCTGAGGTTTTAGCTTCGGAGCCATTTCTCTGTGTTTACGTGGTTAACAATGTGGTGATTATTAACATGTTATATTTATATAAGATAATATAAAATATTCTTTATTGCACACCGTGACAATTTATAAAGAAATGCTCAAAAGAGGAACAATTGGCAGCCAAAAAGCAATTTCTTCCAGGCAACCATGAGTTGAGCTGTATAAAGATACTAGATAGAAATGGCCTCAATAATAGTAAAGCGTACTATTAATAATAGTAATGTTTTGATCAAAAAATGTGCGAACAAGAGAAAAATTGCATTTCGAAAAGAAGCCAAATAAAAGGATACTTAAGCATTTCTTCCAAGTAAAATGTTCTACCAGTAAATGATTCGTATTTTATTTTTAAGAGTTTCATACTTATAAGACGACGTTATAGTTTTAAATTAAGGAAGCAAAATGCTGGTAGAATTGAAAAGCACCCGCCACGTCTTGAGTTTTTATGTATAGTCTTAAAAGCGATTTTCTTTCGAAATACGAGTACAGCACGAATCGTGTTTTCAATTTTAGTTTTAAGTTGACTCATGTTTTCATGAGAAAAACCGACCAAGTGCGTGTTGGGCTACGCGCAGTATAGGGGTCTGTAGTAACCTTATTTATACCATACCGTATGGTTGTAAACTTATTGACCGAGCGAGCGGGAAGCGCGAGGAAATGTCTCCATTTCAGCTTCAGTTAATTTATCGATCTGTATGAAACTACATAATATTATGAAACCATCGAAATTAAGTGACTACTTTAAATAGAGCGTAAGTTATTTTAAAAGAGAATATAGGTGGCTAGAATTATCTTGATCGAGCGATACGGTTGTACATAATTAGGGGTCGGTTAAATGGGAAACGGTCGTGCAATCCATCACGCGTGGGTCCGGACAGACCACTTAGCCACTGTCCGGACGCGGCACTCCGTCCGCTCAAGCTTTATGTATAGCGCTATGGTAATACACTTTTTAGGCCTTGTGTGACTAACATTACTTATAAATACTTAATTCATCTGCTTTTAATTTTAAGCAGCATTTTTATTCTTATTTGCAGTTGTTGTGAAAAATTGAAGCTAGTTTGCCACTATCTATTGAACGAGGCGCTCTGTCCACTCACGTTTTGTGTCCAGTACCCTTAGCACGAACAGCCTATCGAAAAAAGAACGTGCCTAAAATATTCGATAGGTAATTTTGTATGGGAAAGTACAGCGCCATCTATCGCCCAAAAGTGAAATGTTTTTTTTCTCGAAGATGTTAAATTATTACTCAGTATACTTAGTTTCTCTGAATTTTGTTCTCTAAAGGCTTAATTTTGTTTGTTTTTTAGTAATCTTACGTTGGTAATGTATGTTACTGTTCTAATTTGATAATTAATTTGAATAATTTCACTATTCACAATAAGTCCGTTTGCTGTTTGATCACAGACGTCACAAATTAAACTTCAGTATGTATTTTTATCAAAAAGAAGAATTACAAAAACAAATAACAAAAATCTCCTTTGCTAATAATTAATGCAGTCAGGCTAACCTAAGCACAGTACGCGATGATTGACATGTCAATCATCGCGTATTTATTTGTGAAAACTATAATACGGACTCAAAATCATCGTACCTGTGCTCCGGAGCTATTTGTTGCTTCAATCGTTACTCGTAAATCCACGCAGTCTTTGAAGAAAATGTTAAAAAAGAAATAAGCAAATGCTTTGTTAAATAAGCAAATAAACAGTCGTTGGTTCTCTTTTGGGCTTTAGCCGTAGGTATTATTAAAAATAATACCCTGTAAATACGTTTAGCATACGATTTCACAGACGTGATGAAATTTTCCAATTTATAAATGTTAAAGAAAAGCTGTTGAGATTTGAAGAAAGCTGTTTGAGCTTTAGGCTTTATGAGAAAAATCTACATTATTTTATGAAAGCCGAATTTTATTTTACTTTATATTGACTAGTGGCTCCGTAGAGCTGCAGACCTCGCATTTGTGACATTTTCGAAAGGGCTGAAGTATGATATTCCCCATATCTCCGCCAAAATTGAAATAAAAAAACAAAAAACTGAATCGACTAAAAAAACCTGCTCACAAAATTTCATGAGAATCGATTGAGAAATGCGACCTGTAGAGGAGAACAAACGGACAGCCGGGTAGCGGGACAGCCGGACATATGAAAGCATTTTTGCCCAAGCTGAAACGGAGACGGTTCGCTAGCGCTTCGCGCTCACTCGATCAATGATTCTGGTTTAAGTTATCTAATAAAAGAATTTAGTGGAACTGGCGGTAGGATGAAACGTAATAGTCTGGCCACGCGAAGGGGCGAACAGCGAAGTGACGAGTGTGATACTGCAAATGGGGAAGGCAACTGTCAAAATGACGCTGCGTACGCTTGTTCCGCGAGAACTATGAAAACAAAGGAGTTTTACTTAAAAAATCGTTTTTTAAGTTCTAAAATGATTAAATTCTGTGTTATAGGCTTTAAAAATGTTGGCACTTACAAATTTCTGAAAAATCTGGATATAGAAAATAATTATAAATTCTGTAAGAATAAAAAGTCTTAATTTGGCTCTAAATTCCGGCAATTGCATTGTGGAATAGTCTTTTATATGCATTTTGGATCAATGGGTCTTTTTCGGTAAAAAACCCACTAAATAAATACCTATTTTCGCGTTGGGGGTTTATTTTGCTACCGTTTTTGCTCTATTATACCTTAAAAGTAGAATCCATTCTCAAGGCAAATACCCAATTCGCTTGTCGCTTCGCCGTTCGCTACATCGCGTGGCACGGCGGTAATTGTTTCGTGATCTAATAATTGGTACGTGTCCGGATTCCCCACTTAGTTCCCGGACGTAGGCTTGGCTCCGTTGTTTCCGTAATGGGCGCTCAAGTTCATTTGCATTGGGTAAAATCTTAAATTAAAAGAGACTTATAATTATTATGAATTTGGTACGCTTTTCCTTAAATTCGTACCTTTACTTAAGAGTCGAATTTACTCTGAAATATATTTTCAGAAAAAAGAGGAATTAAGGCTAGTTACAGTGATTTAATTAAGCCATCATGAAACATGCATTGGCAAGATCTATAAAGCTGGAGTGGAAATAAAAAAAAAATAGAATCGTTAAAATTAACGTACATATGTAGTATTAACAGCTACTTTTAGTCTGTGCATACATTTTCGTCCAGGCATAAGACGAGGCGACTCGGCGATACATCATACGGTATTACTCTTGAGAAATTGCGGCGAGCTGACTCCTACACCGTAGGAAGAAATTGCGTAAATATGGAAAGCCACCTTTTTCATTAGAATGAGCTATTGTTAACTATATTACGGTGAAAGAAAGAAGTCGGCAGAAGTAAAATTAGTTCCTCCTAATAAAGACAGAACTTGATTGAATCACTGATTAGCTTATCAACATAGAGACGTCGTCGTTATTTAAGTCAGAAATAGAAAGGACGATTTTGTTTTTCCAAATCAAATCTCTCTGTATTCTAGCCTAAAACCAAAAAGTTTTGATTTTAGACGTCATATACGATGTTTTGATACCTGCAATAATCGTAAAAATCCAAAACTTTGATCAAGTATAAAATATGTCAAAGAGAATTTGAAATGTCTTTTCTCTATATTAACTCGTTTATTTCAATTTATTTTACTCTTCTTCCTGCGTACTCTTCTAATAGAAGAGGTTATTTGTTTGTTTTATAAGTTCTAGACTGGTCGAATAAGCGTGCTCGCAGACTACAGACTTTCTATCGGCCGACAGTTCAGTCGGGCTCTCCAATCTCCACACTACAACGATTCGGTATCGGCCGATTCTTCATACAAAACCAACTATGGGCCGATAGAAAGTATGTAGTCTACGGGCACGCTAAATATCCGCTTCTTTTACCGTTTCAACGGCATTTTGTGAGCCATTTGGGCAACATGAATTTTCCGATGTAAAAAAGGCTGCTGAATTCGATTCTGAATGTTGCCAAGCTGTTTTTTTTTTTCAAGCGTGTTTTGCTCTTGTAATGACTTGATTCAAGAAAATATCTCTATATTCCTCTACAGAAAATCCTCTACAGAATTAGAACTATGATTATTTGCCTCAGAAAAAAAACACTGGTAAATAACCCAGTTCTTAACCCATCTACGAGTATATATATAGGTAGAGTAATAAACTTGTTGAACATTTTTGTCTAGTAACTGTGTTAAAAAAACATTAGTGGCGCATGGCGGAATTTTCTCTCCTCCAGCCACATCTCGTACTTCCGGCATCCGGACGGACTTCCGGTTATCAAAATTGAGTTCAGCGACCCCCAAAACCTATACCCGGACACCTCACATGACCAGAATCGAGTTCTAATAAGATAAGGCTCCATTTTGGCTGCCATCTTGAATTTTGGGCAAAGAAGCCAAAATTAGGCCTGGCAACATTCAGAACCGAATTCAGCAGGCTTTTTTACTTTGCAAAAGTCATGTTGCCAAAATGGCGTTGAACTTGAAAATTTTATTTTAAAATTAGTCTATTCTATTGAAATGAAATAAGAGAGCGGTGACTAGATTCGCTCTTACTATATAAACCTTAAGAAATTCTTTATACATTGCAATAGTCTTAGTATTATTTATAAAAACTGCCCCAACTCACGTAAATTCTAATTTATGAGAAGGAAATATAACATGAAATATTTTGGTTAAAGATTATTATTTCTAAAAAGGAGAAGGAGAACCTCTTTATGATGAACTCCTTCTTCAGAAAGCCGGAAAGCCGGAAGTGGACCTGGGTCAGTCCGGACGGTAAAGTCAGAAATGAGATAGATTTTATCATGTCGACGAAAAAGTAAATATTCAATGATGTCACTGTGATCAACGCTGTTAAGACGGGGAGCGATCACCGATTGGTACGTGGCACATTGAATATCAACCCAAAGCTGGAAAGATCTCGACTGATAAAATCAACAATTCGACCATTGCCGGCCCATATTCAAAACCCCGAGAGCTTTCAACTCGAACTCCAAAACCGCTTCGAAGCCCTTGAGAACAGCATAGATGTGGACGATCTAAACAACATGGTGGTGGATACTGTCCGTACGGTAGGGTCCAAGCTCTTTAAGACCCGCCGTCCCAAGATAAAGAAACTCTCCGACCACACACTCCTACTCATGGATCAGAGACGTGAAATGAGGCTCCAGAGTTCAGTAGATGCTAATCGTTATCGGCAGCTTAACAGACAGATATCTAAGTCTTTGACGAGCGACCTTCGCCAATTTAATACGAATCGTATTAAAGAGGCTATCGAGCGGAATAAAGGCTCCAAAGTGTTCGCGAGAGATCTGTCTATTAAGCAAAGCCAGATGACGAAGCTGAAAACTGACGACGGACGCATCATTTCATCAAAGCCTGAAATCCTGAGGGAGATCGAGAGCTTCTATGGGCAGTTATATTCCACGCAGACACCTGTTGAAAGCAAGGCTAAAGACCCCAGAGCCAAGCTTACCCGACACTATACCGAAGATATCCCGGACGTCAGCCTGTACGAGATTAGTATGGCTCTCAAACAGCTGAAAAACAACAAGGCGGCGGGTGACGATGGAATCACTACAGAACTTCTGAGAGCGGGCGGTAAGCCGATACTCAAAGTCCTCCAGAAGCTCTTTAATTCCGTCATCGTCCAGGGCAGAACGCCAAAGACATGGAACATAAGTGAGGTGATCTTGTTCTTTAAAAAGGGTGACAAGTCCTTCTTAAAGAACTATAGACCCATCTCGCTTCTGAGTCATGTCTATAAGTTGTTTTCGAGAGTCCTTACGAACCGTCTCGCTCGCAAGTTCGACGACTTCCAACCTCCCGAACAAGCCGGGTTCCGAAAAGGCTTTAGCACCATAGACCACATCCATACGCTGCGGCAGGTTATACAGAAGACCGAGGAGTATAATGAGCCACTTTGCTTGGCGTTCGTGGACTATGAGAAAGCCTTTGATTCGATTGAAACCTGGGCGGTGCTGCAGTCTCTCCAAAGGTGCCAAGTGGACTATAGGTATATCGAGGTGTTGAGGTACTTATACCAAAATGCCACCATGACGATCCGAGTACAGAACCAGAACACAAATCCTATCCAACTGCAGCGTGGTGTGAGACAGGGAGACGTTATTTCTCCGAAACTGTTCACAGCTGCGTTGGAGGACATCTTTAAGCTCTTGGACTGGAAAGGACTCGGCATCAACATTAATGGCGAGTACCTAACACACCTTCGTTTTGCCGATGATATAGTCCTTATGGCTGAGACCATGGAAGACCTGAACACAATGCTCGAAGATCTCCGTAGTGCTTCCCAAAGAGTGGGTCTTAGGATGAACATGGAAAAGACGAAAATTATGTCAAATGCCCATGTTGTACCCTCTCCAGTTCATGTTGGGAACACTACACTTGAAGTTGTTGACCATTACGTATACCTAGGACAGGCAGTCCAGTTAGGTAGGTCCAACTTCGAGAAAGAGATCTCTCGCCGAATCCAACTCGGGTGGGCAGCATTCGGGAAGCTTCGAAAAATCTTCGCGTCCGACTTACCTCAGTGTCTCAAGACGAAAGTCTATGAACAGTGTGTGTTGCCAGTGATGACTTACGGCAGTGAAACGTGGCCGCTAACTATGGGTCTCATAAGGAGGCTCAAGGTCGCTCAGCGTGCAATGGAGAGAGCCATGCTCGGCGTTTCCCTACGTGATCAAATCAGAAACGAGGAGATCCGCAGGAGAACTAAAGTAACCGACATCGCTCGAAGGATTGCTCAGCTGAAGTGGCAATGGGCGGGACACATAGCGAGAAGAACCGATGGCCGTTGGGGCAGAAAGGTTCTGGAATGGCGACCGCGCACCGGACGACGCTCCGTGGGTAGGCCCCCGACAAGGTGGACCGACGATCTGGTGAAGGTCGCGGAAAGCCAGTGGATGCAGGCAGCGCAGGACCGATCGTCGTGGAGATCCTTAGGGGAGGCCTATACCCAGCAGTGGGTGTCGTGTGGCTGATATGATGATGATGATGATTTCTAAAAAAAAAAAAAACTTAAGGTGGCGCCCTTAGAGATTTTTATTTAATAAGTTGTTAATAGAAAAAAAATTAATAAAACTTTTCATGGAATTTTAATCTAGTACCCTTATTCTAGTATTATAAAAAGGTATCATTACATTCCCTCGTAGTCACTGCTTTTTATAATACTAGACTATGGGCCCTAAAAATTCCACGTAAAGTTGTATTAAATTTGTGTATTAGAATTCCAATTCCAATATTAAATAATTATAATTCACCTCGGCGCCACTTTCGGTCATACAACCGATGAGAAACATAAAAACCGACCAAGTGTGAGTCGGACTCACGCACAAAGGGTTCCGTACCAAAAAAACGGCAAAAATCACGTTTGTTGTATGGGAGCCCCCCTTAAATATTTATTTTATTTTGTTTTTAGTATTTGTTGTTATAGCGGCAACAGAAATACATCATCTGTGAAAATTTCAACTGTCTAGCTATCACGGTTCATGAGATACAGCCAGACAGACAGACAGACAGACGGACAGCGGAGTCTTAGTAATAGGGTCCCGTTTTTACCCTTTGGGTACGGAACCCTAAAAATTAATACTCACAAACGAAAAGGTAACATTATTTGTTGCAAGAAGTTTGTATGTATAGTATTACTAGCGGCCGCCCGCGGTTTCACCCGCGTTCCTATGGGAATATCGGGCTAAAAAATATGCTATGTTTTAATCTAGGCTACCTACTATCTGTCTGCTAAATTCCAACAAAATCCGTTTAGTAGTTTTTACGTGATTGAGGAACAAACATCCAAACATCTAAACATCCAAACCCATCTAAAACTTTCACATTTAGGTCGGCTCCACACGTTGGCCCCAACGTTGGCCCCAACGTGTGGATCGAGAAAATAGCGTTGGCCCCAACGTTGCGGCCAACGTTGGTAGTTGGCCGGCGCGTGTCGGTTTTATCAAAGGAATCTGCGCCAACGTTCGCGATTCTGTCCACACGTTGGCGATTTGCTCAGTCCTGTTGCAACACTCATCGAGTGCGTACGGCGAGCGAGAATGGCTTCCAGGCTTCCTCATCCACAAAATCGCCACCGGGGCGGGTCTGTCGGCTACAATGAAGTTAATCTTAACTGTGTTTTGACAAAAAATTTAGCAATGTATCATATCCATCTAATCTAGGGTTGCTAACTTTTTGCATGAAATATAGTATTTTCAAGATTTCGTGTAAAAATATAGTAGATGGTGCAACAGTCCAAAAAATATAGTAGGTGGCAGTTTTGTATGGAGGATTTTAAAGAAGTTGTATTTTTCATACTTAAGTAGGTACTAAACATTTTTATAATTTATTCAACAACAGTAATAATTTATTCAAATAGTAGGCAAGCCCGCAATATAGTAGGTACTATATTATAGAATTTATTTTTTAATATTAAAAAACTATTTTTCAGTAACAACTAGGTATAATGTAAAGCAATTTCCACTTCTGTATCGGACGTCCTCACATTGGCCCTGACGGGACAGAACTAGTATAGTAGCCAACGTGTGTATGCCTCACCAAACGTTGGTCCCAACGTTGGCGCCAACGTTGGGACCAACGTGTGGAGCCGGGGTTATAATATTAGTATGATATATACAGGGTGTCCCAAAACTTTGCCACACGGAGGGAAAGTACCGTAAATGTTGAAGATGGGCAATTTCACTGAAAGAAGACGTCATTTTGATTTTTAAAATAATGGGGAGGCGAAGGCAAAGTGAATTACAGATGGCGCTTAGTCTTTGGAACAATTGTCAGTTTGAGCTTATATTGTCTTGACTGTGTATTACGTGATTTTACTTTCTTAGATTGTATTTTCTTCGGTTTTGCGGACAAATAATGCAGTCTATGCTAACTTTAGCTCAGATAAAAGAAGAATTACGGAAAAGAAAAGCCAAAACAACAGGCAAGAAAGTTTATAGCAACTTACAAAAAATTGCTAACAAGCATTACATTTCTTTAAATTTCGTGTAAGATTTACCTACAAGTAATCTTTTTATTTCAGATTAGAAGCATATGATTTAAATTTTAACAAAGCACTGAGTGTGAATTTCCGTGTTTATAGTTGCCTCATGATGCCTTCTGTGCAATAGTAATTTCAGGTTTCTGTACTGGAATTTCTGTACCGTCCAAAATTACACGAACCGTTTTATCATATTTATTTTATTATTTTAAGTTTCTTGAATGACTCTGGCATATAAAAATCTATTAATTCTCTGTTTGGCCCCAATATTGGGTTTATTCCATATTTGATATACCTATCAAATTCATCCAAGCTAATAATATGTTAGAAACTGCTGAGGTTGAAATATTAAAGAACAAAGCTGTTATAATTCAAATGTTGTTTTATTTTGGCGAAGCTTCATCAAATTCATGAAACATTCCTTTTGATTTATAATGTTTCTCAGGCTCAGCAAAGGAGAAAATCGAGGGAAAACCATCTTTTTTTTTATTTTTTTTGCCCACTTTTTTTTTGTTACTGGGAAATCGATGAACTCCAATATTTTACAAGTTACATGCATAACAATGCGGCATTTTCTCAGTATAAAATTAAAAAAGTGCAATACTCCAAGAGATTCCCATACGTTTTGACACTTTCTTTGAGGCGGCCGGGTACCAAAGACCAGACGCCACCTATCGGGATAAAATTGCGCTTTTCCTCCCCATTGGAACTGCATTCAAAGATTTTCGAAAACTCGCATGTCTCAATCACGAATCGAACCCACTAATTCAGAAAAAAAACAACCTTTTATTTTTACGATACCGATCGAAAGGGTTACTTATTAGGATTATTTTTTGTTAAGTAACAAAGCATTTTAAACAAAAGAAAGACCATGAAATTTAACATTTTAATTTTATTTATTACGTATTGTATCAGTTTGTATAGGAATGAATGCGATTTTTTTAAATCATTGAATGCAGTTCGCATTATTTTTTAAAAGAAAACGAAGTCTTCTTCCAGTAAAATTTCATATCTTCAATATTTAAGGTACTTTCCCTTCATGTGGCAAAGTTTTGGGACACCCTGTATAGTAGGATATTATCTGTAGTATTACACAAGATTTGTGAATAAAAATAGTTGATTACACCGTTAATCACAATAATTTACCAATGTGAGTACCTAATCAAGTGTCGTATGCCTATACCATCATGACAATATTTGATTTTTATTTAAAAAAAGGCTATTAAGAATTTTCTATACAATTATCTATACATATTATAATAAAACTGTTTCTAAATGTTTTTGCACGCATCGCGCAAAAACAGATGAACAGATTTTGATGGTATTTTCAGTGGTCGCTTGAGGTTCAACTAAAAACTAAGCCATGTTTCATTTAATTCGGGTGGATGGGACCAAGGAAACAATTGAATTCCCATACTTCCAAAAGTATTATGTTGACTATTTGAATAAATTATGTCGAGATTTACACCGTGTAAGTACCTGCTTGTTTATTTTTGAGACTCCAATATTTCGGCGCAGTTGCATGCGGCATGGTGTTAATCCCGACATAGTTTATTCTAATAACGTCAATAACCGTGGAAACTTAAAATAATATATTATTATGTCGACTAATTAAACAAAAAGTCACAAGGACACAATAATTTAATTTGTGTTGACATTTCATTACCCTTGTCGCAGAATATCTAATGAACAGGAATAATACTTTCTGAACGAAAACAAAGAGAAGATTTATAAAAAAATATTTTGTTGTTTTTATAAGACGAAGGTTTTTTAGAAATAATTATCCTACAGGGATTGAGAAGAAAGTTTTGAGAAACAAAAGATAGTAGTAACAGATTATAAACATGGTAACTTTCAAGTCATTTTCAAGGCGTATCGTTTTAGAGCAATGCGGGATGAAACCAGCGTTGCTCAGTTCCCGAAGGTTGACCATAACAGGATTAAACTTGAAAGCCTCGCGCCAGTAATCAGTTGAACTTAAATGTTGGGTTTATCACTCGTCAGTTTCCCTAATTCGCCAGTTTCTCAAACTGGCCTGGGGGGCTACTCAAATGGCCACTTTTCTATTCGTTCGCTAACTTAAATCTTAAAAATAAGCAATTAATGATCAAGTCAGACGTCGCAAGTTTATGTAAATCACAGACATTGTTGTACAGAATTGACAAGCCTACGACACGTTATTTTGGTGTTTATGGCTTATTTTTAATTTTTAAGTTAGCGAACGAATAGAAAAGTGGCTATTTGAGTAGCCCCGCAGTTTCCTTATTCGTCAATTCTATGATTTTTTTAAAGTCATCAGTTTTCCTAATTCGCCAAGCCTCGCGCGAGTAATCAGTTGACTTTTAAAAGCCTCGTATAGATTCTAAACTCATTATTTTGTTTTTGTTTCACTCTTCCATCGGAGTGGAAGACTAACTAGTAGGTATTACGATTTCATATGTATCTATATTCGGAACTCCTGGTTGGCGCTGACAGCCTATGGACGTATGCACAATCAATTAGGACTAACTCGATTTGTGCACAAGCCCAATACCGCCAGAGAAGCGAAGGTGGAGCAGCGAAAATTGCTGTGCCGGTCGGTTCAGCATCAATATACATAATATACTCGTATTGCATGAGTAATAATTATGTTTCTTTGCATGTAAGGTATGAAAGTTATTGTTTTTAACAACTAAGCACCTACTGATTCGTATTGGAAAAATACATGGTATTGTCGTCTATCATTTTGGTAAACGATTTTCGCTCAACTCACTAGTGGAACTGTTTTTAACGTGAATATTATATTATTAGAATAGTTGAGACCTAAATATTATTGGATTCCATTACACACTGTGTGTGTGTGCACACTGTCGGAATAAATCTATGAGAAATAAGAAAAACCGGCCAAGTGCAAATCGGACTCGCGCACGAAGGGTTCCGTACCAAGAAAAGGCAAAAAAATCACGTTTTTTGTATGAGAGACCCCTTAAATATTTATTTTATTCTGTTCTTAGTATTTGTTGTTATAGCGGCAACAGAAATACATCATCTGTGAAAATTTCAACTGTCTAGATATCACGGTTCATGAGATACAGCCTGGTGACAGACATACAGACAGGCAGACGGACAGCGGAGTCTTAGTAATAGGGTCCCGTTTTTATCCTTTAGGTACGGAACCCTAAAAAGCGGAGTTGAAATAGATAAATTCACAATTAATGTTTGAAATAGCCAACAAAGCGGCCGGCAACAATTTAATTTGAAACTGGACACTGAAATGTCAAATATAATGGGAGTTGTAGGTTAATAATTTGTACGATAATTAAGCAGCGATTAGCGAGTTATAAACCTGGAGACTAAATTACTGTTGCTAAAATGATCAATGTTATTAAATTTCCTTTGACAATTTTTGGTAATACAATGTCCCAAATGATATAAAGCTCGAGGTATGGAATAAACATTATTATTATTATTATAATGTAGCGGATGAGAAAATGTTATGCCAACTAAACGCTCTCATTTTATATAACGTATTTATTTAAAAAATATATCGTGGCGTGTGCCATCCTATCCTACTAATATTATAAATGTGAAAGTTTGTGGGTTTGGATGTTTGGATGTTTGTTCCTCAATCACGCAAAAACTACTGAACGGATTTGGTTGAAATTTGGCACACTTATAGTAATTAGTCTGGATTAAAACATAGAATACTTTTTATCCCGATATTCCCACGGAAACGGGAACCACGTGAGTGAAACCGCGGGCGGCCGCTAGTCTAAAATAAAGAGAATAGGATATTATTATATCGGGTCATTTTGAACATACCATCCGAATTTCGAGGATGTGTTCAGTCTATGAAACTAAACAACTTTATCTAAGGAACACATGGTCAAATATGTAAAATAAAAATCGACTTTTGTGGTGATATTTGACACATGTTTCTTACAGAAAGTTGTTTAGTTTCATGGACTGGACACATCCTTAAAATTTGGGTGGTAAGCTCAAAATGACCCGGCATATAATTTAGTTCAATACGATGTAAAATCTATATTAGGAATACTTATAAATTAATTAGCCAACTAAAGTAGTTTCTAAAAGCACTTGATTACGTCAAACTGAAAAATTGAAAATCTTGCAAGTTCTTATATTTTTTTTACAAAATTTGACAGCCTGTGGCGCTGCACCAAATTTTGCTTTATATTTAAATAATATTGAACGTATGTACCTAGAGTCAAGCTTTCAGGCACTCTTTCGCAATATTTTTCCCTCGGGGTTGCATATTGAAGCACCAAACCAGTTATGCAACTGACAGGGGTCTTATGCTTAAGATTCCTTCATTATTTTTATTGTATTTCATTTCATAGAATAGTCAATATTCTATATAGTCATAAAGATGAGCATGTCGTTTTCTATTAGTCATAATGTTTTAGTCGTGTGTCCAATATTGGAAAAAATATAGGACATCACATACCTTGCTCCGCTTCCAAAATAAGTATAGCTAGTAGTTGGTTGGTATTATATACAATACATAGTTAAGTGCGTAGAATAAAAATTGATTCAACTTTTAGATGTTCAGTGAAATTTTTAATCTAGTTTAAATTTTAGAGCCAAATTCACCATTGATTTTAAACGCGATTAAGATCACGTTTTACGTAATGTAGTTTAAGTGTCGAGTTTGATACCCCGTTCCCCGTTTATTCCAAAAATCAATTTCACCAGGTCATTAAAGAAATTGAATCAATATTTAACAAGGCATTGTTTATAACATAATTGTACATTTTTGTAACAAATTTTACTTTGTTGTTATGACAGTGACAGCCTTAAACTTGTTTTTTGACAAAGCGTGTTTAAAATCAATGGTGAAATTGGCTCTAAGTCTGTATGTGATTTGTGTCAAAGTGCAAGTTAAACGTTATAATAACTCATTTTTCTACTGCTTATAAAATACTTTACGCGCAACACTATATTATACCACCTTTTCAGCTTTTTTAATTCTTCTGTGATTTTTTGAAGATCCAGAGTTATTTGTCGCACACTTCACATTATAAATAATACATAGATACGCTCATGTCACGCATAACACCCTAGACTTTGTTTCTTAGTACACGAGACGTTCAGTTATCCAGTGAATAAACCCACTATTCGAGTTATTTCAGGCAAGTAATTTATGCCCGGGTCTCATGTTTTGATTAATCTTTTGTTCATAATAAGCATCTAGAGAAGCTTGTGAGCCAGTTTTTATTTTATATTAAATTGTGTTTGTATTAATTTATGCTCAAGCCGACGATGAAAATAAAAACAAGATAAAGTTAGTTATCGTTGGCAAACGATAAAAACATTTTATAAACTGTACGCGCGTCTGAATCTTTAAGATACACAACCATTCTTTGTATATTTTTAACCGACTTCAAAAAAAGGAGGAGGTTCTCAAGTCGACGGTATTTTTTTTTTTATTTTTTTTTTTTTTATGTATGTTTTAACATAGCTTCGTCAGTTGTTACCCGATTTGTACAATTCTTTTTTTGTCTTAAAGAACATAGTTCGTGTGTGGTCCCATAAATTTTTTACAGAGATCTGGCCAGTAGTTTTTTCATAATCCTGAAAAATATCAATTATTTAGCTCGCCTTCGCACGAGTTTTTATGGAATTTCGGACATAACTTCTTTGTTTATGAACCGATTTAGATGATTCTTTTTTTATTTGAAAGGGTATACTTCAAGAATGGTCACAATTTAATTTCATTGTTATTGGACTTCGAACTTCGAAGATACACAAAGGAACTCTTCAAAATCAAATAGTATAAGTAAAGTGATTTAGGTTTTGGTAAGTTTATGGCAATCCAAAACAAACCAAATCATGGTTTGCGATGCAACGTTCTGGACTAGACTTGGACTACGATGACACAACGGAACTCCTCAAAAACAAACAGCGTAAATTTGGAAATTGAGTTCTGGGCATTTTACCATTGAAAATATTATAATATAAAGTTAAAAAATATTTACACGCTGCGCTTACATACCTACCACTAAAAAGTTGAAAATAAAAAAAGCTTTTTAAAAAAAAAGAAAAACCGCCTTCAAAAAACTGAAAACAAAAACAGCTTAAAAATTAAATACCTCTAAAAAGCAAGAAATAATATTCGAATCATTCGTTACATATATCAATATTAATAAAACACGTCTAATGAAGTCGGGTGGGGCTTTAATAAAAAAATGAAGTTGTCCTCCAGCCCCACCCGACTTCAATAGACGTGTTTTATTAATATTGATATATGTAACGAATGATTCGAATATTATTTCTTGCTTTTTAGAGGTATTTAATTTTTAAGCTGTTTTTGTTTTCAGTTTTTTGAAGGCGGTTTTTCTTTTTTTTTAAAAAGCTTTTTAATTTCTCATATACAGGCCCTCCGAGCTTTGAATACATTTTTAGACCCACTATTGGGTCTTGTGAATGGGATGAATTAATTATCGCCGCCCTAGTACTTGAATGGCCAATCAACCTGTGAGCAAATTTTACAGGAGACATTTTAATAAGTTAGTTATCGATATTATTAGAAATTTTCTAAAATCTTTCTTGCATTAGAAACATGCAGTATTTAAATACTAATACATTATAAGTTACATTCGAAAAAAAATAAAAAAAATATATAGTGTATAACGTGTAGTCAGAGTTAAAATAGTTTGAAATAAAAAAGTCAGTTTTGGTAAAATTGGTCGGTTGGCCATTCAAGTACTAGGGCGACGTTATGTGCTTCCCATACCGAAAGTATTAGCGTTCTCAAAGTTTTTATTAAGTTGATAAAAGAAAAGGATTTCAATAAATCGAAACGCAGAATTTTTAAGACCCATGGTCTAGAAGGTATCATTATATTCCCTCGTATTCATTCGTAGAAGTATATAGCAAATGAGTTAATAATGGTCACCTTTCAGTTTTGCTATCAAACTTCTCTTAGAAATGATTACGAGATAATGTAATGATAATTACCTTCTAAAATACTGGGTCTAAAAGTTCACTTTAAGTTTTATTGAAATTATGTTTTAAAATGACAATCCATCCATACTTTTATAATATTATAAATTATAAATGCGAAAGTAACTCTTTCTGTCTAGAGTTCTATACAGACGTCTGTCTATTACCTTTTTACACCTAGACCGCTGGACCGATTTTGACGAAATTTGGTACGGAATATGGATATAGACAGGACCTTGGGGAAGAACATATGCTACTTTTTAACCCACATTTGGGCACGGATCTCCACCCGCACAATATAACTTGTAGTCCCCAGGTGCGGGCGGAGCGGCGGGCGGAAAGCTAGAATAGGCATGTTGACTATTTTTTATTTTATGTTACATAAATTACCCCTCAAAAAAAGAAACATTGGTATAAGAATTATTTCGCTAGCATGAAAACTGCCCGAGATATCACAGTTTGAAATGCACAAAATTGGTCTCACCCGAAAACGCTCCATACTAACAGCTACCAAGTTATGACGTCACGCCTTCGTAGGTTGCAATGCGTAGGAAATTTGTTCGGCAGCTATATTAAATATTGTGTTTATCAAAATGGTTTCTTTGACAAATTTGCTATAAATTTTACGGACTAATTAAATGTATTATTTATTTTAACAAATTTTCTACTTTTTAAATGGACTTGTCCACCCAACTTTGAAGGGTCATAAAACAAATAATACGCAATATATAAAACCAAGAGGTATACAAGCTACTCCAAAAGTTTGATATGTTTACGATTTTTATTAGTATTTCGTTATTTTATTCATAAGTCAACATCCCTATCAAATAAAATTCACCGTGGCACCACTTTTGGTCTAGACCGTAAGTATCTAGGTACCTACTGTCCTTATAGTCTAATTTATTATTCACTGGCGTAATTTGACGATTACGGTTGTAACCATGAAAGTTTGAGGCTTGTTTAAAAATGTCCCAGTTGTAACCATAAGCGCTTACTGACTTTGTGTGAGTGAACTAAATCACAATGAACGAAATGCAGCACATAGTACAATAAATAAAGGCAACATTATTTTGATAAATAATTAACACCAAATTCTTTAATAATCTCATTTGTGAATTAAAACAATAGCCATTTAGAATATGGAATTAGCTATGCAACATTTTTTTTATTTTTGTATAATATTAACAAAACCGATGCTGTTGACCTGTTGTTGATAAAGAGAAAAAGACTCTTATTATAATGAAAATTTTTCAAATACGCCGATACCTTTCACTTGAGTAAGTTTGAAATCGAATGCTGGTTTTTCTGTTATTATAAAAGTAATAAATTTAACTCGAGCATTATAAAAGTAAATCAAAGCCGTTTACGAGTGTATTCGAAGCATTTAAACAGCAATTTTATTTAGAGAATAATGCAAATTTTTCTAAAGTAACGTTTGGACGTTTCCAAGCAATCCTGATCGTGTTTTATACATAAAAGGGAATTTATAGGCCTATTAAGACCCTCTAAAGTGTGCCCGCAAATGTGCTGGCCCGTCATTCAGTAAACCGCCAATAGGTACAAACGAAATTAAACTCCATTCTTTGAGCTTTAAATAAATAAACTTATTGTGCGAGGCATTCGTAGATTTTAGAGAATTCAAATCTTTTTAACAGATTCTCATAAAATATTAGACATAATTACGATTAATGTTGACTTCAAATTATTACTTTTTATACTTAATTCAAAATTTTAAGTAGGCAGTAGTAATAAAAAAAAACTGTAAATAAAAACTGTTGTTATTATTGGAAGTTTTTGCACCCACAATATCGTTTAGTTTCGAAACATATAAAAAACGATCATATTCACCCTATAACTTTGTCTTCGAATAAGACCCTTCTAAAGCTTTTCCGTATACATTACTCTCCGACTTTCAGTACAAATCACTAACATAAAGTGTCAAAGATCGTCCATAAAAACGTTTCTTTCGTTCGGGCAGTCAATTGGGCAGAAATTATTTATTGTGCAACGCGTCCGTAGTTTTAAAAGGGGGATAAAAGGAACCGTATACTGCGAAGGATTTAGAATAATAAAAAACTTGAGACTGCTTCCATATGCGATAAATTTAAAGCAAAATCAGAAAAAATACATTCAAATCGTTTGATAGAAAATTTATTTATTAAGAAATAAAGGATTCATGCATTCAATATCACTTTGATAGTAGTAGGTAGATTAGGTACGTACCTACTATAACTTCACGAAACCTATTATTATGTATGTAGCTTAAAAATGTAAGCATCTACCAGGACTTTATAAATTTTGTTGGTTCATTAATCCATCAAGTAACTAGATACTGTAGGTACATAATATATTGAGTTTTCAGTTGACTTTGACATGATTCGTCAGATAGGAATGTTTATTACTTTGAATAAGTACAATATTTTTTCATAATGTAAATATACTCTAACTGAATCTGTAATTCTATTATATTTATATATTCTATTGTGTTCTTTTGAACTACGAGAATTACGAATTCTTTGGGAGTGATAAGATTACTTTTGGTGTTTGAATATTTTTATTTAACTTTTATCTTTTTTAATTATCGATAATATCGATTTAAAAGTTGCACTAACGTCCAAATTTTGTAGGTACCTGTATTCTTTCTTAACTTAACTTTCATCGGACGCCTAGCTTTGTAATTTCTGTGGTTATAAGTAAAATCTGAATACATTTTTTTTTGTCCTAAGACTACAAATGTTCTAAATACTTATTTTCATTATATAGGTAGATTTGTGGAAATGACAAATCAATCCCATATTCACAATCCAAAAACAAATCATCATATTACCATAAAGTTAATATTACCTAATGCATATTACGTTATAATTCATCATATATTTGGAACGAGATTTTGAAGGAGGTAAGATTTTAATGTACTTATAAGGAAGGGACATAACATCCAAAAATCAAATCTTCATCTTATCGCCGTCCCCGGGGAATAAAATGATAATCGCAAAAAGTCAATTGTTCAGGAAAAATCAAAAAAATTTCACGATTATTCAGTAAATAATAGACTGAGATTCAAGTGTGATGTCTTGAATGAAAGCTAATTTTTGTGCCTTTCATATTATGTTATTACTCTATGTTTCCTATTTAATAAAAGGAAGATATGTCATAAAATAGAGAATAGTAAAAAAAGTTTGTCGAACTTTGGCTACTAATGCACACTTATCATTTTGTTCGCGTTTCTTTTAAATATTATTTAATATTGCAATATGATAGTACAATGTTATTCAACAGTAAATTTGAACACATGTACCGAAAATAATAGTGGGTTGCCATTTTGTTCTGATAATCTTTTTATTTTTTGCTGTATGGTATTAAAATATTAAACTTTAAGTTTTTATTCTGTTTACAAAATGAAACTCAAGTGCCATCCTTCCGCCCCTCCGAAGTACTTGTCCGTCTGTCCTCAGCAATTTTAATGTTTCCACTGGTGGTGCAAAGGCTTTCCTTATGGGTGGATAAGGAGGATGGGCCAAAACTCACCACGCGGGCCCATTGTGGATTGGTAGGCGTTAACGACTGCAAATTTAGCCAGCATGACGTACTTTCTGAAGCACGGAGAACTTCGAAAATTCGGTCACCCATCCAGGAAATGGGTCGGTCAGGACAGGAGTCAGGACCGACCCTTGCGAAAGTTGCATAACCTCCGCAACCCTGCGGTTGCAGAGGCCCTGCGGCAATTGTGTTACCACTGGTGCGTTTGAGCTCCTCGGTCCTCCTCCTCGCTTCACTGGAGTAGGATTACCTCACTGAGACGACTTATTCATTTAGCGGTAGGGATTGTTTTGCTAGGGGACTTTAATTAATACTCACCATAAATAGTGGCTGAGAGTCGCGAAGGATATTAGCCCTAGCGCTAAATATCACTTAACTGGTGGGATAAAGCGACTCAGATTTTGGATATCACTGACCATACAGCCAATTGCCTACGAACCACTACTACGACCTGCCTGAGACTTACTGCTGACAACTGATCCCAAGAAACCTAGCTGTGATACTAATTAATCACTTTACAAAAAAGAGGTCCGTAGAACCCTAAGTCTATACGTAAATAAGATCATAAACGAGTTAGAGCATGCCTTAGTTTTCTTCTGTGCTACGTATCGCCTCTCACGAAACAATTGCTAGAAGCTTGACAATGAGCAGCCAGTACCCAAGAATCGTGATCACTTTCATTCTCTGTAAGAAAAGAGGGCTGAACAGTAAAATTACTCTTATACCTAAAGGACAAATAACCTCCTCTGTAACCGTAAATATGACTTTCAGTGGGGACGATCGACTGGGGATGTTTTGATGTAGTATGAGACGCATTGCTCGGGTGAGGCCATTGAGATGCACTGCAAAGTACATGCCGTGTCGGTTGACATCTCAAAGGCCTCTGACAGGTTCTGGTCTGGCACGCAAGTCTGCTGAGCAAGCTTATTGCTAATATCAGGAATGACTTTGACTTACTAATATCAGGAATTAGTAGATTGTTGAGGCATCATATCTCACCATATAGGTATTCAGCGAAAAAGGAAATACTTCTGCCGAGCTAGCTGTCTGTGCTCGGCTCGGGGACCTCGCACCAACAGCTGTTCGGTATTGGAATTTTTATTTATACGAAGCGCGTAGAAAACTTTGATATCCTAAGTCTAGTCTCCATATATATGTTTGCTTGACGTAGTGCGAAGTCACGCCTGCATAATGTTTATAATTTGTACTTTTCGCTGATCTTGTATTCTTCGTAATTCGTAAATTACTTATGTACCGGTATTATTACGCAGTTACATATGTTATTGATGTGATCTGGGTATGCTGATAAGAGTACTGTCACGATGAGATACCAGTCAAGTGCAAGAGCTGGTAGCGGCGTCACGTTGGTCGTGAAGTTAATGAGAGAGGTCATGATCAACAGATCGAAGTTAAAGTCATGTTATACAGTGTGGAAACCGCAACCTCATCAATTGTAGCACTTCCATAACACAGGCGTACCTGTTTATAGGAAGGGATCTCTCGCTGCCCAGCATCATCGATGCACTGCTAAACAATGGAAGATTATGGCACGCGGCAGTCTGTGAGGATGTCATACTCCAGAAGGAAATAGTGTTCGCAAAGAGGACCCTCACTCACGCGGCTCTTCTCCGACGCAGACGGACAGGGGTTAGAAAAGAAGGCGTCGCTACGCGAACTTCATCACTCCTTAAATGAGACCAAGTGGGCTGTGCATGTGGAGGGTGAACCTTTACCTACTTTGCACGGTCTCAATCGTCTGGAGAGATGACTAATCTTCCTCGGCTATATCTTAACCGCGAGGAGGCCCGGATGACCGGGCCAGCCACCAGGCTTAATAAGAAGATTCGAGTTCCTCTAGGCCAGAGATTCTCAAACTATTTTGGGCAAGAGACCTTTTAAAAATCCCATCAAATATCAAGTATAATTTGAAAATTATTCGTTTACTAGCTTCCGCCCGCATCTTTTATCGCGTGGATATTCGGGAAAAATCCCTAGGGAATCTTTGACCGGGATAAAAAGTATCCTATCTTTTATCCAGGCTATAAATAAACTATCGGTGTGTCAAATTCCGTTCAGCCGTTTTTGCGTGATTGAGGAACAAACATCCAAACCCACAAACTTTCACATTTATAATATTAAGTAGGATGTCGACCCCTGGGAAACTGATTTCGACCCCTAGGGGTCCAATATCAGCCACTTTGGGAATACTTGCTCTAGGCCAACCAGCGGCGAGAGAGCAAGTGCCGAAGTTTTTAGTGCGTAATGTGGGTATTCCCCCCTGCCGAGATCCCATCGACCCACTAGGGCTGGGTAGGATTACAAAAGGCCTTGGTTGTTCACGGTAAAAAGGAGTATTTTCAACCTGGCTCCTAGTTTGCTAAGAAAGTCCAACCTTGCATGGAATGGAATATTGCAGCTACCTTTGGAAGGGCTCAACGAGTTGCTGCACTGATCACGGTGTAAATATAGAAAGAGTCAAGAGGTTCATTAGCAACAAAAACATGTTGATAGCTAAGTCTCTGTCCGAGTGAATACTGAATGAGATTAAAAACAACGATAATTTTAGCTATTTATTTCTTCCACTTAGTCCAGACCTTGCACAAAAACAATGGCAACATAACTTTGCTGTTCCTTTCTCTATCAAAAGTTTCAGTAATGCACTATTACTTACCAATGCTAAGGAATTTATTTCGCGAATAAAATGATAACCGCTATTACAATAATATTGCCGAAATATTTTTGACGCGAATACTATTGCAATGGCTTTGGCCATAATGGTCACTGAATTAGATTTCTACTAATAGACTGTTATCATTTTATTCGCGTTAACTTAAATATTGTTAGAAACTGCGAATATTATTGCATTATTTTATAACTTTTTTGTTTATAGATAAAAAAATACAAAAAAATATGGTAGATGGATAGATGTCTGTAGATCTCAAAAATTTAATAAAAGGAAAAAAATGATTATAGCCATTATCATTTTATTCCCCGGGGACGGCGTTATGTACTATTATCATTTGGAACGAGATTTTAAGTAGTTACTTATATAAAACACAAGAGTATTTTTATTTTAAATCTAACTTTGATTCAATTTCCCCATTTCTACATACGCAAATAAAAAACAGTAACAGAATCAAGTTATTATTATTTTACTTCGAGACAAGCAGCTATCTCAGATCTCACTCTAAGCTAGAAATCGTGGATTTAGCAAATGCCAGTATCTATTGGAAACGAGCGAGTCTTTAAGAAAATCCCTCGGCTTCTTCGATCTATCGAGATTTCAGTTTACCATTCCACGATTTTCAATGTACGAGTTTAGTGTAAATAATAGTTTATTGTATTACAATATTATTATTATTCACACACCGAAAATATATTTGCTTTTATTAAAAAAAAAACAAAAGCTCTAACATAAAACAAAATCTAAAAAAATAAATTCGTCACATAATAAAAATAATGTTAATAATATTCCATACTCTATTCTATACTATGTACCTTATGAACGAAACGTTTTTCTTTATTTTATGTTTCGTTTGTTTATCATCGATATTAGATAAAAAAAGGTTATTATACTTAATTTATGTTAGCCGTATCTTAAAACTAGCATGCTGCGAAAAGTGATTGTTATTGGATAATGATTAAAATAAAAAAAATCCTACTTAATATTATATATGCGAAAGTAACTCTTTCTGTTACGCTTTCACACCTAAACTACTGAACCGATTCCGATGAAATTTGGTTCGGAGATAGATGTGACCTTGGGGAAGGACATTGGCTACTCTTTGTCCCACTGCGGGGCACGGGTCTGATATAACCTGGGGGCCTATTACGAAAATAACGTACGCAATTGCGTAACGCAGTCACTTGGTCACGATAGTAGTCCACAGTTAGTCGGTTGTGGCTATTAATCACACTTTCAATTTGGCTATCGTAACCCAAAGACTATTCAACGAATGATGTTGGATACGCTGCGTGTATTGCATTAAACTTTTCGCAATAGACCCCCTGTAGTTCACACGGGTGAAGCTGCGGGTGAAACGTTAGTTTGTTATAAAGATATAAACAATGATGTTATAGCTACGAAGCTCTGCTACGAAAACCGTAGAGCGTAGACGAATGTCAATCCTTTCGTAGTCTGTAACTCTACGGAAAAGATTTTAAGAGTTGAATGATAAATTGAATCCTTACTAATATTATAAATGTGAAGGTCCGTTTGTTTGTTTGTTTGTTACGCCTTCACGTCTTAACTACTGAACCGATCATCATGAAATTTTGCATACACGTTATCAGGGGTAACTTTCATCTCGAAAAAAAGTATTGTTCCTGAGGGATAACAAAAAACCTTTCCACGTAGACGAAGTCACGAGCGGCCGCTAGTAATACTATAACTTTCTAAATTATCTGCCCTTAAGATATAAAAATATAACAGTTTATAAACGTGTCATAATTTTACGATTTTACTGGATTTAAAATTGTATTCTTAGAAGATCTGATTCATTTAGGTTTAGTTCAGTGTTAATGAGATCAGCCCCCCTACTCAAATGGCCACTTTTCTATTATTTTGAACGCTACGCTTACTTTTAAAGCTTAAATATGAGCAATAGACGATTAAATCACATGTCGAAAACTCATATGAATGATAGACTTTGATGTATTGTATGGAGTTGACAAGCTTACGACAAGCAATTTTATAGTTTACTGCTTATTTTAAAGCTTTAATAGTAAGCGTAGCGTTCAAACGAATAGAAAGTTGGCCATTTGAGTAGGGCCTCTGTATTGTAACAGTGTTTTTGCTATATTAAGACTTAACTATCCTTACTTCCTTACTAATATTATAAACTAGCGGCCGCCCGCGACTTCGTCTGCGTGGACAGTTTTTTTGCTATCCCTCGGGAACTATACGTTTTTTCTGGATAAAAGTTACTTTATGTCCTTTTCTACACCCCTGACAACGTGTATGTAAAATTTCATGATGATCGGTTCAGTAGTTAAGACGTGAAGGCGTAACAAACAAATAAACAAAAAAACAAACGGACTTTCGCATCCTTACTTAATTTGTTTGTTTATTTGTTTGTTTGTCGTTTGTTTTAACCACTCTACCGATCATCATGAAATTTTGCATACACGTTGCCAGGGGTACAGAGAAGGACATAGGGTACCTTTCATCTTGAAAAAATGTTTCGTTCCCGAGGGATAGCATAAAACCTTTCCACGCAGACGACGTCGCGGGCGGACGCTAGTTTAAGCTATCGTACCGCAGCGCACCTCTATTTAATTAAGCTTAGACTTCATTTTGCGTTTCATTCACGATAACTCATGTGTGAAGAATAGTTAACCTGATTATATTGTTCCTACAATAATGGAGCCTACGCGCGGATATTTTGAAGAGCAGCTTCATCAATGGACTTGTTAATTTATGCGGAAAGAATTTGATTGATTTTAAAGCCCACCCGCAAAATCGCGCCACTGATTTCCTCAATTAGGAGTGGATGAAATTATTTAAATTTGTGTGAAGCAATACAATTAAATACATGTCATAAAACGAGTAGGATTAATAACGGTCTAATCGGCCTAAATATGCTTAAGTAAAATGTATGTAGGATACTAACGTTAGGAAGCCCTGCATAGGATGGAGAAATTTAGCATCTTTTTATATATGTAAGTACCTACATTTTAAAATAAACTAATCTGATTACCTCCCGCAATCTAGCGAAAGAAAAGGGAGAATATAAATTCTTTCCCTTACAAAACTGACAAAGTACACTAGCCAGTGGTTATTTTGAGGTCGCAAGTGAGCAAAGTCCCTCCGATTCGTTACTTCTACGGGACAAACGTAAATGAGAATTGTCCTTAATTGGAATTGTAAATGAGTCTTGAGGCGCTTTCTTGTCGGTTGAACGCCCGCATCGCCATCTCAGTAGAATAAACTGTGATGATTTCATTTAAATTAATTCTAAGTAAAAGAAGGACCGCGGACGGGAACTTTGAATTGAGACGCCGGGTCGTTTGTACAGATTTTATATACTAAGCCCTATAGTATAAAAACAACCGAATGAATTATAAAACGTCAATTAGGAAAAGGAAAAATTCAGGATATTGAAGAGAAGTCAATTCGTGAAGAGGTTCGAATAGAAGTGGGGTTTTACGAAGCCTTTGAGAAATACCAATATATTCCAATACAGTACGGTCCAAGTAAAAAAGGCCAATTAAAAAAAATAACGAGCAGGATAATAATCATTTTGTTTCTTTGTAACAATACATACACTTCCTTTGTTTTGAGTCGTCGTGTAAAATAATATTGATTACCATTCGAAAGTTTAAGTAGGGAGTCAAAATCAAAGGTGTTGAAAGAACCCAATGTTATTCATACAACTTCTAACATACGAAAAGGTTTACTAAGTATTTACTAGGGGTGAATTTGTACAGCCGTCAATAGTAAGATCCAGTGCACACCTGTGCTTCCACCTTCGTCACGGGTGACGGGGGTCAGATACATTAGTCACAACTGTGAAAGACGTGTGCGCCCAACGAAAAAATTTGGGGCTCACGCGTTCCCACTATTTTGAAAGCAGTTACACGTCAGAACCGATTACATTGAAACATTCACCTGAACTAAAATAATAAGTAAATTTCCTAAACTAACAAACGGTAACTAATTACCGTTACCTAAGTGATCCTACTAATTTTATAAATGTGAAAGTTTGGATGTTTGGAAAATTGGCTCACCGATATAGCCTGGATAAAAACATGGAATACTTTTTATTCCGGTCAAAAGTTCCTTAGGGAATGTCCACGTGGACGAAGTCACGGGCGGAAGCTGGTACTAAATCATCATCATCATCATCAGCTTATCATGGTCCACTGCTGAACATAGGCTTATGTTCAGCAGTGGTACTAAATAATTGCTACCAAATCTCTTCGACCATCTATACTGCCAAAATATATACTCATACCTAAGTGTTTCTGAGCGTGTGTCCAAATAATAATTAAGGCACCATAGGTATACCGTCGTCCCAAACTGTTGACCCAAATTTTAAATAAACATAATTTATACTTAACTAGTTTAAATTATGTTATTATTATGTTAATTCGCCTGAACGAGAGCACGAGAGTATGAAGATCACAGATCAAAACATCAACTGACCCCTGATAATAGTTATTTATACCTACTAATTACAGACGAGAAAACAATGTTTAGCCCTCAGACAAATTCGATAATTACAAGTTCAAAGACAAGAATGCGCAATCTGCCACTTGTAGCCTTCGAACTGAAAGAAAGTCGAACAAAGGCTCAGATAATAAAATCTAGAGTAATTATGATGGCTCCTACCTTTTTCGAAAACCAAAAATCTTCTTTGCTGATGAAAATATTTCGAATCTTAAATACTTTAGTTGATAAAAGATTGCTTCAATGGCAGTGAAAATTATCCATAGGCAATTTTAGAGCCAAACGCAAGCGGCTGATTGTGACTTTGAAAGTATTAGCGCGAAGATGAAAATTAATGAAAATAGGTAAATGAAGCTGCAAAAGCGATTTCATCTGTTAGGATTTGATTTTGTTATTGTATTGTAGTACCTATCAATTTATTAATATAATTATCCGTTTTTATAATGTAAAGTATCATTCTATTACTAAGTAGGTACTAAGTATGAATTAGTTTTCTGTATTGTATTTATCACCAAATATTTATTTGTTGTTAAGGCTCAGTAATGCGGAAACATTTGTCTCTGTCTTTTTCTTTACGAGTAAAGAGTATGGAAAATAACCTCACTTCTGCAATATTTTCGATGTTTTTCATCGTTTTTACACCATTATCTTTAGCGCAATTATAATTCTTGAAAAAAGTTATTGAAGCTACTAAACAGTACGTTAAAGTGTATTCTGATGTAGAATTCAATACGTTTCCGCTATTATTAAGCCAAAAATAGGACGGTGCTATTGATAATATTCTGTTTTTTTTACAATCATCTGTGAGGTTTATTTGCAATTTAATACTTGTAGCTACTAGAGAATCTCTTTAGCTTGTCGTATGTTTTTTTCGTAACTACAACTTTACGTTTTCTAAATAAAAATATGACCCCTGCAAACCATGATTGTTTTCCTATCACGAACCCTTAATAAGGTATCGATTAGTCGTAAAGTCGTAATACAATACCAAACAACTAAAATTACACTCATTAGTTCAGTTTGTTTTTATTTTTAATAGAATTCCTATGAATTGTTGCATCGACAAAATTAGATGATAATAATATAAGTATAATGCATTGATGCAAAATATAATAAAACGTGTTAAAATGGTGTTCCATATCAATTAGCTTCATGTTTATTAATCAAAATTAAAAGTTTTTGACTCGATAATTTTGTCATACATTCTAAACATTAGACGAGCTAAAATGATCACCTTTATGAAGTCAAGTGTGACTATTGCATGGTCCATTAGCGATCTCGCGTGAGCTATTAAGCTTTGACTCGGAACACCTTACAATTCTCCACACAAGAGTAAGCGTATGAGAGAATTTTGCGAAAAAGCATTTTGTCCTTAACCGAGCTAAGTGCCTTGTCAAAACTTGTTCTCTTATGCTATTCCCTTTTGATTTATGACTCCGATATGTCAATTTAACGTCACTCAGTATGATTTATATGGTCATTTGCACAACCTTGCTCTTATGTAAGTTCGAGCTTACACAAGGGGTTTATTTGAATCTGCGATTTATTATTTCGCTCTTACAAGAAAGTACTCGTCGTTGCGGTTTCCACAGTTTTATTATGTCTGTCATTAAAAAGTTTTATTAAATTCTTCTGTAAATCGACAGCAATTTCTTTACTTTTAATATTTACCACAATACGATTGACATTATTTTCTATGAAGGTTTAAAACAACAAACAAACTCACAACGCATTTATAATATAAGTTAGGATCCCCAAAGTTCAGAAAGCTGAACACTTAAAGGAGTTAAATAAAAAATCACAACGAGGAGAAAGGCATGAAATTTAGATCTTCATTCACGAAACACTCGAGAGAAGTGCGTAAAAGAAATGTATTGCACGGAAGCTAAACAGTATTTTCCATTAGTGCCATAAAAAGGTAACGTTTCGAAATAACCGCGAGGCCGGGCCCATATCCAGGTGTGATTATGCGCAGTAACATTTTATAAGGGATCTAAATGTGAGCAGATGGCACAATGCGAATCGCACGCAGTACTCCACGCGCGGCCGCAATCCCCCATTACGTTTTATGCAAACCGTCCCGGAATGATTTCAGTTGTACCGTTACCAAAACTGTACCTCTTTAATGGTGAATAGTTTTACATTTAGTTTTGTGTGAGTTCAAAGTCTCGTTTTATGGCCACGTTAAACCTTTACCGATTCGTTTGTTTGAATACTTTAAACATGGTAAGCACAATTTAAGTCGCAGAAGCGATTAAATTGTATCCCATCAGCAATACGAACGTTTGCATTGAAAATTATTTAGGATAAGAATGATTTTATTATTAATTTTTTAACACCTTTGTTCGTAAAGCTGATGTAATTCCACCGGTTTTAAATATGTAAAGCGGGTCATAAAAAACGCGTGTGTTACCAAAGCAAATAGTTAAGTTATAGTCCATACAAATTCCATAACAGTATTATTTACCATTTCAAATATGGAACCGTTGTGGACAACATATTCTATGGTGAAGAGTACCCTCAAGATGAAAAATGGTGTCGATATTAATTTATATACAAATCTCATTGCATTTTTAAAGAGACGCTCTGATGGTTTTATAAAGAAAAAATCTAAGGTACTGTCATCAAATGACGTCGAAAAGTTTCTAAAAGATGCTCCAGATAGCCAGTATCTGGCAAAAAGGTCAGTTTGCCTCCTTATTTTATGTATTGATGTACATACTCTTTTACATATTTTTAACGACCGTCTGTAATAAGTACCTATACCTTATCTAACACATTTTTATTTCTTTGCAGGTTGCGTTAATATTTGGTATTCATGGTGCATGTAGACGGCAAGAGCTTCACAATATTACCACAAAAGACATTTAAAATCAAGGCAAAATGCTTTTAGTAAAAACCCCAAACACTAAAAACAAAATACCCCGATCTTTTATTATCGATGGCCCATTTTATGACGTGGTCAAAAAATATGAATCTCTGCGTACGACTAAGACAAAAAATAATCATTTCTTTCAGAATTACCAAAAAGGTAAATGTACTGCGCAACCTATTGGCATAAATAAATTCTGTGCCATGCCAAAGGAAGTCGCCAAGTTTTTAGGATTGCCGGATGCTGATTGTTATACAGGGCACAGTTTCAGAAGAACGTCAGCTACATTACTTGCTGATTCGGGAGCTGATATATTGACTTTAAAGCGGCATGGCGGGTGGCGTTCTAACGCAGTAGCAGAATCTTATGTAGAAGATTCCATCCAAAACAAAGCAAATATAAGTGCCAAAATAACTCAGACAATAAATTTGGAGCCACAAACGAAGAAGTTTTGCCCTGAGCCGCGCTCCTCTACTTCTACTGATGATACTTTTTTATTTACAACTAATGACGAATTACAATGCTCTTCTGCCGCCTTTCAAGAAGTTTCGTCGTCTCCAACCCTAACACAAAACAATGACATTATGAATAGTAATAATAATAATAACATAATTAAAAAACCAACTATAACTACGTATCATTTTAATAATTGTAATTACACTAACTGTTTCAATAATTAAAAATGAATAAAATATAAAATGATTTTTTTTCTGTTTCCTCGCAAATGTGTTAAAAAACGTCGTACGATATACGTGCGTATTGGTTATATAACATGCTCGGCTCAATTACGAAAATTTAATTACTGAAATTCCGCCTCGCATGTTTTAACCATCTTAACGCACTAATATGTGCTAATATCGTACTTTAGTTGAATTTATACTCTGATGAATGTGTTTTTCATACATTTACATTCAAAGTAACAAATTCTGTGCCTAATTTAAGTCTGACGGCTCAAACCCCAACTTTATCGTATTGAGTTTCGGCGTTTGACTGATCAAGTTAGTCTCTCCTTAGCCCCAGTCGTAGGAAGCAAAAAAACGAAGAATAGGTACGGCTATCCATGAACCAAAGATTTCCTTCGGTAGGATAGATCATTGGGTTCCTAAAATGGGTTTACGAAGTGGAGCCACCTGGATTTTTCAAGCAGGTGGGGGGTAGGGGGGAATTCTGCCTTAACGAAGTCCGAGGTTAATTACTGCCTAAGTTTAGATACTAAGCCAAGTTTGGTATCATTTTCGGATAAATCAATGACGTAGAATTCATTTCTGGTATAAAAATTGCAATTTATTAAGAAGTTTCCTAAACATTACACAATAACCAATATTTTCAACTACATTTTTTTACTTTAAGTCACTGTAAATATTAAACTGATGTTCTTATTTGCAAACAAAAAATACGTTTACAAAGCTTATAGAATGAAGACTTGAAAAAATATAACTTACAATTTTTTTTATTAACAATTAATAGCGAAAAAAAATTTCACTGTCGCGTGCCGTCAATTTCTTTTACACCTATGGAAATATTAATATTTTTTATCATAACAAATGAAAGGTAATAAATAGCCAATTCCAAATATATATACATTATAATACTTTTATGAAACTGTTTTGAAATAAACTTCAAAAGTATAACGCAGAATTAAAAAATATCAGTAAATTATTAGAAAAACCAAAAATGCCAGTCAATACCGACAAAAAAAAGGCAAATATCACAAGCGCGCATGTAAGTACGATATTTTTCAGATGTTGTTAGGTACCTTGAGAGTAGTTTTACCCAAGTTTTAACCCTTGGAAACCCTGTACTGCTGGAAAAACTTGGCACTTGTTTCAGTATTTTCGAAAAAACTACCTTAAGAAAGCGTTTTTCAGGTATCTCTACTCTATACTTTTATAAAGCTAACTAAATTTTCTACAATTTGAGCCTATCACAAGCAAATTTCGAATTATTATTTAAATTTTTAATATTTAATAAAAATAATCACTTCCTTACAACGGTAACGAAGTTATTTTTGTTTAGTTAGCCAAAACAAGAATATTTTATTTTATTATTATTTTAAAAATAAAAGGATAATAGGGCTCCTACGAGGTATTTTTCTTTTTTCAATATTCCAATTTGTGTATTTAATGGCAATTTTTTTCTTTAATCAAGCAAGTATTTTATTTTTGTTTTTATTTTTTTAAATAGTTTAACAATTGAATCGTACAAATATGAATCCAAAAATGAATTCGACACCCTAAATTTATACGAATATGATATCAAACTGGGCATAGCAGCTTAACTAATACATCTATCGAGATTGGGCTGAAAGCCAAAACTTCAAAAAATTTACTACAAAAATCGTGGTGGCTCCACTTCTTATATCCATCCTAGGGTCCTAAGGACCAATCCTACCAAAATCTCTGGTTCATAAAACGCCGTATTTTTCACCCTACTGACGCCACTACCTAGGTTTGGTCATAAATTCATTAGTAAAAGGCCGAAACACGCTATTTGTTTTGAACTTTGACTAAGCCTTTTTGTCAAACCTGAGGTTTGACTAGCCAAACCTAGGAGAACCGGAGGTTCGGCGTTTGACTATAACATACTTGAAAACATCAACAGTGAAATTGATTTTATTGGAGCGACCGACGCGCAATCCGAACATTGTCACAAATTGAATAATACGTAGTTACTACGTTGGTAATCTATGCGTTGTTGGTAAGATCACAGCGCACCGTTTACTATTTCAATACTCACCAAATTATAAAAAACGTTTGTGTTTACGTAACGATGACCTATTTTGTCACTGTAACGTGACCTGGTTCCAGTTCATTATTTCATTATCTAGAACGTTATAATTTTCTTTTTATATTCATAATGCAAAAAGATCAAACTAATTATAATAAAGAAAACGAAATTCCGCAAAAGGAAATCCCGATGATGTATCGGCTTGTATTTTTACCCGCAAATTAAAGAACTTCTTTGGCTATTTCGCTCGCGAACTTTGTTACGTCACGTCATCCGAATTAAAGCTGCTACAAATTCAGCATTTTAACAAGAGTTTCGGTTCAGCCATTTGCCTTGGATTTAGCCTTGCATAATATGCAGAGCAGAGAAAATTTTAATACTATACAGCACATTGAAGCTAACTATACTGAAATGAGATGGCGCAAGTAGGTATATCTACTCAAGCTCGCACTGTCATTGGCGGCGTCAGAAACAGAATTACTATCCCTAAATGTGTCACTCATTAAATTTTTATTATGATGCCGTGATATTGGTATTATAGTATTAAGTCCAGTCATTATCAAGGCATGAAAGTAAATTTGCATTAAGATTAATATAATTGAAAAATATTAGAAAAAATTGACTCACCAGCAGCTCAGACGGCTACGGGTGAGTCGATTTTTTTCTAATATTTTTCAATTATATTAATCTTAATATAAAAAATAGCATTGTGAATGCATAAAATCTAAAAGTTTTAAAATATATTTGCATTTACAGTGAAACAAATGTTATAGTTAATCTTTGTTGAATCGATGATAAGTAGTTTTAGCGTTTTCAAAAAAAGGGAATCTTTGGGTTCACTTGAGATCACTTGGTTGTCTATCGTTGGGCAATATCATTTTTCTAAGGAACACGTGGTGGTAAAAAAGTTGAAATGTGTATCAAATAGTAATCATAAAATGCATGCTTTCATCAAAATCTAATTCTCATCAAAAATTTGAAAAAAAGAGGTCTTCCTGTATAAGGTACAGGAAAAAAAATCCAAAGCCTACATTTACAATGATCTTCAGACGTGTTTAACCCACTTATTACTGTTTTTTTATATACATTTCTTTATTACGATTGATCGCGATCGGGTTAAGGCATACTACGAGTATGTTTGAGTTTTCATAATTTTCTGAACACCACAATTAATCTGACGTTGCTGAAAAATCACCCCCTTAGTGTTCTCCATAGGTACCTATAGAAATGTATTTTTAAATTTCTTACCACTCAAACTGGATAACCATCATGTATATGTCGCAAAACTGTGGAAAGCGAAGTCTAGGTTCGTTTCCACTGACCCGCATTGCATTTGTTTGTCAGTATTTTAGTTCCTGACAAAAGGCGGCGGCGCGGCGTTAGTGCGGAGATCCATACTAATTTTGATTCCGAATGGATCTTCCATAATGTCCACGTACTCTGAGCACGTCTCAGCTTAAGCCCCAAGGCTTTGCCTTTGGATCAACTTGTTTTTGACATCTTGGATGTATACCTAACCTCAAATTTTGGAACTTGGTTTAACTTTATTACACTACAAGAAAACATTAGTGCATTAATTTCTTACTTTATTTATAAGAAACTTTAGCAATTACTGCAAATAGGAACGTAATCATTACCTACCTATTGTATTTGTTTAATATTTATCTTTGGGCCACTTTGATAAGTGGCTTTGAAGAAAGATAAAATAGATTTTGCAGTCAAATAGAACACTCCTTCAGATACAAATTCCATCTTCAAAACCAGAATTACTATCCATACATTATAAAACTCTAAATTTTTTGATTGGTGATTGATTGTTGGGATACAGCTAGAGCCCTAACGGCTGAAGGTAAAGACACCATTTTTGGAGGGTAGATACCTTTCGTGGTGTAGGTGAGCACTGAGAAAGGGTTTTAGAAAATTCCCATTATACAGGGGTGCTACAGGGTGTTTTAGTTTGTATGGGAATTTATATAGGGCTGGAGGTAGAGACACCATGTTTAGAGGGTAGATACCTTTCATGGTGTAGGTGAGCATTAAGAAAGGGTTTTGATGAAATTTTAATTTGTGAAATGAGGTCTACTGATAAATACCTAGGTATATTGGTAATCCGTGACTTTTAAAATAAATGCACAACTATCTTAATCACGTGAACGAAGTCGCGGGCAAAAGCTAGTTGGTAATAAAGTAACATACTTACGTTTTGTACTCTTGTAAGAGTCTGCTCTTGATCTTTATACCTACTCTAGCAGGTAGGCAACTTCTGAAATTTTCAGGTTAATATTAAGCTTTCTTTATTTTAATTTATTATTATTGCTGTGCAATTTCTTTGATGATTAGCTACGATTCGTAAATTTTAATAAATTCAAAAATTCAATTCAAAATTTCAAAAATAATTTATTCAGTCTAGGCTGTTACAAGCACTTGTGAATGTCATAGAAGCTACGCCATCGTTTCGCAAACCCTAAGCGGGAGACCTTGTAACGAGAAGAACCGGCAAGAAACTCGTCAAGGGCTGCTTTTTTTCTCCCTGTATATTTCATACAGAGTCGTCAACAGTGAAAAAATAAGGGTAAGTATTTCAAAAACCCAAAAAAATATTTTCATTACAAGATAATTTAATCATGATCTCAATAAATCTACAACATTGGGAACTAGGCCATTTGTTTTAGGGTTCCGTATCAAAATGGTAAAAAGGAACCCTTAGGGTGCAACTCAGTCTGTCTGTCTGTCCGTCTGTCACAGCTGGATATCTCAAGAACTACTAAGTTATTAACTTGAAATTAGGAATAGTTTAAGATGACGTTTGCCCAACTATTTTGCAAATAACAAAGAAATATTTTTTTAGGCCGCATAATTTTCAACTTTTGGTGAAAAATGTAAAAAAAACAGTTCCCATCACCCCCTCGCCTCCGTTCCCTTATCTCCAAAGTTTGCATAGAGAAAAATCTAATATTTTTCTATGTGATAAAAATTTATGTAAAAATTACAAGAAAAATAGGAAAATGAAACGATGTCTCTAAATAGTCAAAAAAATTACATTACCATCGGTCATGAGATGACTCTGACCTAAAACTGCAATATTCACTGCAGTGTATTTATATCTAAAATGGTACGAAACCCTCAATGGGCGGGTCCAAAAGCTCTTGATCGGTTTTTTATTCTTATAAGAAAATAATAATTGTGGTTCAGTGGGAATACCTACAAGGCAAAATAAGGAAAACATCGAAAAGCTTACCCTGACCGCTTATTCCTTCGAGATTTCTCTTAGGTACAGCAACTGGCTTCTTTCACCGAATTTTACGTAAATTATTGTTTATTTATAATTCTATAATTGAATCAAATTGTAGAAAAATATAGTTGAAAGATACAATATGATTTTTATAACAAAAAATACCGCGGAAATGCTTCGATGTCATAATACTGAGTGCCTTGCTTACGAGACATTCAAATTGACAACGTGTTCTTTAATAAAAAAATAAAGGCCTAAGTAATTTTGTATTTATAAATTATCTTTTAGCACTAAATGTAGATAATAATAATAATGCTTTGTTAGATACATTAACTTATAAAATTGCACTTTAGGCGTGTATATTTACGAACTAGCTCTTTAGTTTTTATTAGGCTGAATAACACTCTAATACTATTATTTCATCAAAAAGCTCTTTTAAAATTTCTTTTGATGTTTAAGATGTCTCATAATGTTATGGCTTCATAAGCTTTTGAAGTTCACTCTTCAATAGCGTCTTATCAAAACAAAACATCTAACGCTTATACTCTTGCAATTATTTTTGGCAACGTTAAGTAAAATTAGTAATGCAAAACAGCCGAAGGTTCGCAACTAAATGTTTGGATGAACGTTTGTATAATTATTTTAAAAGTTGCTCCCAACTTGAAATTCTCAAATCTCCAACTTGTTAACGCTCACCAGGTGCGACCGTCGTCTTGAGTAGCGACAAACATTTTTCTCTAGCAACTTGAATTCATATTTTTGAAAGACAAATTGCCATATTTATGACACTTGAAAACTTTTGGGGACGCGCCTTATATCAGTTTAAATTTCATATTTTTCTCATGACGAAGTACGTGGGTAGGTGTATTTTGGGTATTTTTTTGTAAGACGTTATTAAGAAAATTGCTGCCATATGCTCTAGCCATATTGCTGCTAGATTACGAGGGGCATGTCAAGGATACTCATTACGTAATAATTAAATACTGGCAAGTTAAACACCATCGTAAACACTGGTGATAAATTTTAACATGGATTATGATTGTTTTTTTTTATTAAAAATGCTGAAATTTTTAAGGATCTTGGGCTCTATTTTTTATCCTTTGGCTAGCGTCGAGAGCTCTTTACTACTCATTTTCGATTGACAAAGCAAATTCCGTATTTTTGAAATATCATTGTTTTTGAATCGCTTGTTGGGCCTTGTCACTCAGTCTCTTTGGTCTGCGATTTCGGAGTGCGATTTAGTTGTAAATAGAGACTGATTCAAAATAACTTGCCAGAAAGGCTGCTAAAGAAAAAAACTTCACCTTTGTGGGGGTCAGATATGGGCGAGTTTACGTACGCAAAGATGAAAAATCAGGAGCTATTCTAATTAAAAATAGTGATACCATAAAAAACTTGTCGTAGTTATTTAATTTTAGTTTCTAAAGCCGATCAATTAGATAATATTTAGATGATGTTACTTAGTTGCTATGTCAAATTTTCTAATGTTAATTTATTACCAGAATGTCAATAGAATTAGGAGTAAATTAGATGATTTATATATAAATGTATTGCAAAGTAACTACGACATTATTTGTATAACCGAATCTAATTTGAATAACTTAGTCTTTGATGCGGAATGTTTCGATTCTAGATATTCAGTGTACCGCAGGGATCGCTCTGACACGAGTATTACAAAAAAGGACGGTGGTGGGGTTATGCTTGCAATTAAAAATAACTTAAATGTTGCTCTAATGAAGTCATGGTTCAGTGATGTTGA
Organism: Agriphila tristella; assembly: GCA_928269145.1. Classification (NCBI taxonomy): domain Eukaryota; kingdom Metazoa; phylum Arthropoda; class Insecta; order Lepidoptera; family Crambidae; genus Agriphila; species Agriphila tristella. Next base: position 17,374,529 of record OV743439.1, on the reverse strand, counting down.
AGATCTTTGGGTATCCCTTATTCCAGAAAACAATAATTCTCAAGTCAAACCTTTGCACATATGCCTTTGTTACCTGCCGCACCACTTGACAATCGATCAGCTGTCTTCATTTTATGAAAACTGTCAAAAGATTATTTTAACTCATACTGACGATAATTTTTTAATTCTAGGCGACTTCAACGCTACAAATATGACATGGACCCGGTCCGACAATTCATCTGTGTTGATTCCGTTAGATGCTCCAGATAACAAATCTCAAATTCTCTTTGACACTATGGCTCTCTGTAATCTAAGTCAATTTAACACAATACCAAACTCCAACGGCCGTTATCTTGATCTGATCTTATCTAACTATACTGACGTTCAGGTGCTTTGCGCCGAACCATTATCCAAACTTGATTCTGTTCATCACCCAGCTCTCGTTGTAGACCTGCAGATAACTGGCAGCTTTAAACCGTTAAAACCTAAATTGGTAAATCGTCTAAATTTCAGGAAGAGTGACATTTCGAAAATTCGTTCTGACATTCTTAACGTGGATTGGAATGCGTTACTAGCCCCATTAGATATCGATGACGCGGTTTCAATTTTTTATAGTAAGTTGAGCGACATTATTACTGCTCACACACCTATGCTTTCGAATTCTCGTCGCATGTTTCCGCAATGGTTTAGTCGGTGTTTGATAAACTGCCTTGACGAAAAAGCTGAATACCACAAGAAGTTTAAGCGATTTGCTAACCCTCGAGATTACGACGCGTTTGCAAGGCTTAGATCGAGATCAAAAAGGCTGATGGATGAGTGTTATAATTCGTACCTCAATTCTATAGAAGATGAAGTGAAACATGATCCTAGGGCTTTTTAGAAATTTATAAATAGTCGGAAAAACAGCAATGCCATACCCCAAACCATGCGATACAAGGATCAGGTATCGTCGTCTCCCGAGGAAATTGCAGGAATGTTCTCCTCATTTTTCGGCTCTGTCTTTGAGACATCTACTACACCAGCGGAAATTCACTTACAATCCTTTACTTGCAACGTGCTTAATGAAATTACTGTAAGCAGCGATGAAGTTTTAAAATGCATCAAAGGCTTGGATCGGCGTAAAGGCGCTGGACCGGATGCGCTTCCTCCTTGATATGAACTTAGTCCAATATTGGCCTTGATCTATAACAAGTCCTTGCAAACAGGAGTTTTTCCAACCTATTGGAAACTGGCGCATATAGTGCCCATTTTTAAAGCCGGTGACAAATCCATATGTGATAATTATAGGCCAATTAGCATCCTGTCTTGCTTCGCCAAAATTTTTGAAAGGTTAATCTATGACCTTTTGTATCACCACGTGGAATGCTTATTGGCACCCCAGCAACATGGCTTTTTAAGAAACAAATCCACCGTATCCAATTTATTAGAATACAAAAATTTTCTATGTAAGTCATTTGCTCGGGGTGGTCAAGTAGACTCAATCTATACTGATTTCCGTAAAGCATTTGACAAGGTAAATCATGACATTCTCGTACAAAAGCTATCAGCTTATGGAATCAGCGGTAACTTATTGAGATGGGTCAAATCCTATTTACTAAACAGGAGCCAGTTGGTTGCTATAAAGGGATATCTGTCTCGCCCCACTTCAGTATCTTCAGGTGTTCCCCAGGGTTCACATCTTGGTCCCCTGCTATTCATTATTTTCATAAACGACCTGGTTCTTTCACTGTCCAATAACTGTCTATTATATGCAGATGATTTGAAGGTCTTCGCTCCGGTGACGACCTTTGGTGATTGCCTATCACTCCAGAATGATATTGATAAGATTAACCAATGGTGTATCTCTAACAAAATGTCTCTTAATGTCAATAAATGCTGTGTTATATCTTTCACTAGAAAATTTCAAGCATTGCAGTTCAATTATAGCATTCAGTCGCAAGTTCTAGAAAGACGCAGCATGGTGAAAGACCTTGGTGTAATGTTTGATGCAGATCTGTCATTTAAAGGACATTACGATTCTATTGTTGAAAGATGTAACAAACTGCTCGGCTTCATCTACAGATCAACCAAGCCTTTTAAAAACCAGAACTGTCTCATTTTACTTTGGTGCAGTCTGGTGCGTAGCGTATTAGAGTATGGATCTGTTATTTGGTCCCCTTATTACCTCACTCATATTAAGAGACTGGAAAGTATCCAGAAAAAATGTCTCAAACTGGCTTGTTATCGCTCTAAATTATGCATCCGGCAATTAACATATGGTGATTTACTGCGAAAATTTAATCTATCCAGTCTACAGCTTCGACGTCTACACTCTGATCTTTTTTATCTATTCAAGATTTTAAATGGACATATCGCTTCTCCGAATTTACTGTCAGATATCAGTATTAACATAAGATACAGGTGCCGCAGACCTAGTGTATTTGCTCTGAATGTTTATAAAAATTATATCTCTTATTACAATCCCATCGTGCGTATGTGCAGAGTTTACAATGAGATGGTAATTAAACACCCAGAACTTGATATCTTTGGACAACATTACACATCTTTTAAACGAACTGTCAAATCTAAAATTCTATTCGAGTTCGAGTGACCCCGCGACGTATTATGTCGTCCGTATTGTGTATGTTTTTTTTTTACTTTTAGTATTTAGTTTTATCTTTTCTTTAAATTAATTGAACGTTTTTGTTGCTATCCTCGTCAATGTTTGGTCTAAATGTGTACATTGTTTTGGGTTGCATCCCAGCTTGTTTACTTTATTGTACATTATTCACTGTATCTTTTGGATGTAATCTGTTAATGTGCCTAATAAATAAAACAAACAAACAAACTCAAATTATGATTCAAAAAGATGTAAAGCATTTTATCACTAAATAACCAGTGTTTTCGATTGTTTATATTATAACTTGGCAGTACTAAATTATTCAGCAAACAGTATCTATAAACTTTTGGCATGTCACTCTAGAATAGCTTAGAACTTGAGGTATAATGTTATGACAACGCGATCCAGCCGAAACGATTATAGTATAAGCAATTTTATTGGACCCTTGATGCCACCTGGATCAAAAAGATACTTCTTTCGATCTTCTTGCCGTTCAGAAAAGTGAGGGGTTCCTTTGTATTCGCAGTAAGGCAACTATATATCCACCTTACCTTAAGTCTTTCTCCGTATTCTTCAGCTCACAGCAGTTGTATTCCTTCAGAGGAACGGTGGGGGCCCCAAGTGGTTCACGAACAGCACTCCAAACGGCACTTTCACGCACTCGAATGTTTGAAAAACGATTATATAGATGCTAGCGCACAGGATAAATGCAATTATTATGAATTTCGAATCACACACTCCGAATTTTATAGTTTTGATAATTTTCAATGCAGTGATGATGTGTCGCGGAGACCAGCGTACTTTCTAGTGAGTCTTGCCAGCCAATTAGCGGACGGGAAAAGTGGATATGCCCCCAACGAGCGTTGCGTTCCTGTCGCAACAAAGCAACCACTCACAAGGCAGCGGGAACATTCGAATTTTGAATTTTAGCTTAAGTTGAAAGTTAGAAAGTTTGATTTGAACGATTAGTGAACAAATGTAGATCAATTTAAAGTTTTAATACTATAAATAGTAAACCTCAAAATATTTATCCAATATCGCACCATGTGTTATTCGTAGAATTAAAAGATTTAGTTTTAACTACATAAGTTTAAACTAAAAGCTTTTAATTTTACGATACCTAATAATGTAATTAATGTAATTACGTAAACAACAGACTTTAGGGTTTCACAGAAGCCTGGATTTAAGGATCATATTTGGTTAGTAAAGGGTAATTAAGTTAGAGATTACTGTATAGACTGCTAAGTTAGAAGTTTATTTATAGCCTGGTTTAAAAGACAGTATACTTTTTATCCCGGCCAAAGATTCCTTAGGGATTTTCTGAATGTTCACGTGGACGAAGTCGCGGGAGGGAACTAGTTAAAATACCACTCACTCAAGCGGGATTGGTTTGAATGAATGTCGTATAAATGTTTTCATTTTGAATTATACACCTAGCACATTATTGTAGGATGGGTGAAAGACGTGGAATGGAACGGAAGGAAGAGTAACAGGGAGAGGTGTGCAAGAGGGAAGGAGGATTCGATTGACGGATAAAATACGTTACATTAATATTTGTTATTTAATTATATTAAGAGAAATACAGCATTCCCGAGCAAATATCTCTTTTATTGATACTATATTAACATTATTCATACCATTTTGGTTGGTAAAATTGGTTTTGTGTAAACACAAAACACAAAATTGTTACGGTACAATGGTTGGTACGTTAAGAACCGCAATGTCGCGCAAACTTATGAAATATTTAAAAATTATATTTTTTTGTATTCAATAAAAAAATCCTTGCTGTATTATAGATAACTAGCGGCGGCCCGTGACTTCGTCTACGTGGAAAGTTTTTTTGCTATCCCTCGGGAACAATACCTTTTTTCGGGATGAAAGGTACCCTATGTCCTTTTCTATACCCATGACAACGTGTATGCAAAATTTCATGATAATCGGTACAGTAGTTAAGACGTGAAGGCGTAACAAACAAACAAACAAACGGACTTTCGCATTTATAGTATTAAGTAAGGATTTAAAAATAATAATTCAATTTTTTTGTATTCAAAAAAAAAATCCTAGCTGTATTATAGATAATGGTATGGTTTCCAATTTCGTTTGCTCATCAATAGGTACATAATAAGAAGAAAGCTGAATTTATTACATTCATGAAATCTATTTTTATTTTATTATCATTATCACAAGAGGATTAATGAAACATCAGATGTTATATAGGTAGAAAAATTTGAAGCATATTGGACAAAAATGAATAATTGACAGAAGCACGACATAAGTAGGTACCATAACTACTTACCTATAATTTTCCAGAAGTTGTCATAACGAGCTCACAAGACTATGAATAGCTAAAAAGTTCAAAGTAATTTGCTGTGACATTTATTTTGTCGTCATTAAAGTCGGTCACTATGGTTTTTTTAAGTGCTTCATTTTTTTAATGTATAGGTAACCTGTCATCCATGAAAATATTACCTATTGAAGAATGTTTACGTTTTCATATTCACTTCTCAAGCTTACGCGCTCACTAGACATGAAATAAAAGACTTTTTAACGGATACTAGCGCGGTTTTATTGAAAGTACTTTGGTAATTAGTTGGTATTTGGTTTGATTTTTGATTTTCCCGACGTTTCGGCACCTTTGCAGCTGCCGTGGTCACGGGGGACTGAAGCTACTCGTGAGCCTACCCTCAAGCGATGAATTTTTTAAGACGTTCAGAAATCAATATTTTACAAATTTTTATCTTTTTAATTGGTTTAAGTTGATTTTGTGATTTAATTAATGCTAAAGAGAGATAATCTACTGAAACTACCACCATTTCACAAAATTGGGAGGCCCCTCCAAGAAAGAAATGGCGAAATAAAACTTGGAGAGGAAAGCCGACCTCCGTCTTTTATATTTATTAATTTATTTGCAAAAGGAACTAACCGTATCATTAGATCTTGCAGTGTGTGTATGGGGCTTTAGCTTGTGAATGATGGGGTCCCAAGCTGGTGGAATTTTCCAACCATCATCTCTATTGAAATTAGGATATTTATTTATTTCGATAGCCTCGCGGAGCATTCTAGGAATAAATCTACGTTCCTTAGCAAGGATTTGGGGTTTGTCAAATCTAATGTAATGTGTGATCACCCCTCAAAGGCGTGATCACACACTATCAAGTCTGTAGTGTGTGATCACGCCTTTGAGGGGCCCAACCATTACATTAGATTTGATAAACCCCAAATCCTTGCTAAGGAACGTAGATTTATTCTTAGAATGCTCCGCGAGGCTATCGAAATAAATAAATATCCTAATTTCAATAGAGATGATGGTTGGAAAATTCCACCAGCTTGGGACCCCATCATTCACAAGCTAAAGCCCCATACACACACTGCAAGATCTAATGATACGGTTAGTTTCTTTTGCAAATAAATTAATAAATATAAAAGACGGAGGTCGGCTTTCCTCTCCAAGTTTTATTTCGCCATTTCTTTCTTGGAGGGGCCTCCCAATTTTGTGAAATGGTGGTAGTTTCAGTAGATTCTCTCTCTTTAGTATTAATTAAATCACAAAATCAACTTAAACCAATTAAAAAGATAAAAATTTGTAAAATATTAATTTCTGAACGTCTTAAAAAATTCATCGCTTGAGGGTAGGCTCACGAGTAGCTTCAGTCCCCCGTGACCACGGCAGCTGCAAAGGTGCCGAAACGTCGGGAAAATCAAAAATCAAACCAAATACCAACTAATTACCAAAGTACTATCAATAAAACCGCGCTAGTATCCGTTAAAAAGTCTTTTATTTCATGTTTACGTTTACCCGAACACTATCTTTTTAGTATCTAATATTGTCTTTACTTGAAAGTAGGTTATTGCACTTATAGGGTGGTAGGGTAGGCACTGTAGGGAGGCAGATAAAAGTTCTGTGATAAGCTCAAACACCGATATAGGAAGGTTGGTGAGACTATTAGTAATGGATTTTGTGTTAATTAGTAGGTATTGAAAGCATAGTTACCGGGTGTAATAAGACCCTCAACTAAGCTGAGGTCTACGCATTCTGCCCATCATCAGGTTCAAAACTATCGCTGGGAAACGATTTTAATTTTTGGTGTTAAAAAGCGTTGCATACATTACCACGCAATGTAACGCGTACAACAGACCGCGCCGCGAGAGTGTAAGCTACAGAGCTGCGTGTGACCACAGCCGTGACACACTCTGTACGTGAGAGTTCGAGCGCCAGCGACCTTGAGCCAGAGCGTGTAAGCGCTAGGGTTGATATCGAAATAGAATTTAGACTTGTAGCATAGGAAATTACATAGTAGGTATGTTAGGAAATATAAACTTGTGCAAGGACATGTTAATGAAAGAAAAATGAAAGATAGGTTTGATTTATAATAACTTTTTGTAATCTTTAAATTATATTAGGTACATCATAAATTGCAACTCTTATACTATATTTTCTGTTATTTATAATCAGTTTTTTAATCTTTAACATGTTAATAAAAGAAAGTTTTGATTTAAAACATATTTTTTTATTAATTGTCAATTTTACCTACTTACGAGTTTACGAGTTTAATCGTCAGAAATCCTTGTTAACAGAGCTTTTTTTACAGGTTTACGCACCGACCTCGACACACCAAGATGACGAAGTGGAGGCTATGTATGAGGAGATCTCTAAAGCCATGCATAGCTACAAAACCCACTACACTGTTGTGATGGGGGACTTCAATGCAAAGTTGGGGAAACGATGCGGTGATGAGCTGAGAGTGGGGCAATTTGGAGTTGGGCAACGGAATGACAGAGGCCAGATGCTGGCTGACTTTATGGAGAAGGAGAACCTCTTTATGATGAACTCCTTCTTCAGAAAGCCGGAAAGCCGGAAGTGGACCTGGGTCAGTCCGGGCGGTAAAGTCAGAAATGAGATAGATTTTATCATGTCGACGAAAAAGCAAATATTCAATGATGTCACTGTGATCAACGCTGTTAAGACGGGGAGCGATCACCGATTGGTACGTGGCACATTGAATATCAACCCAAAGCTGGAAAGATCTCGACTGATAAGATCAACAATTCGACCATTGCCGGCCCATATTCAAAACCCCGAGAGCTTTCAACTCGAACTCCAAAACCGCTTCGAAGCCCTTGAGAACAGCATAGATGTGGACGATCTAAACAACATGGTGGTGGATACTGTCCGTACGGTAGGGTCCAAGCTCTTTAAGACCCGCCGTCCCAAGATAAAGAAACTCTCCGACCACACACTCCTACTCATGGATCAGAGACGTGAAATGAGGCTCCAGAGTTCAGTAGATGCTAATCGTTATCGGCAGCTTAATAGACAGATATCTAAGTCTTTGACGAGCGACCTTCGCCAATTTAATACGAATCGTATTAAAGAGGCTATCGAGCGGAATAAAGGCTCCAAAGTGTTCGCGAGAGATCTGTCTATTGGGCAAAGCCAGATGACGAAGCTGAAAACTGACGACGGACGCATCATTTCATCAAAGCCTGAAATCCTGAGGGAGATCGAGAGCTTCTATGGGCAGTTATATTCCACGCAGACACCTGTTGAAAGCAAGGCTAAAGACCCCAGAGCCAAGCTTACCCGACACTATACCCAAGATATCCCGGACGTCAGCCTGTACGAGATTAGTATGGCTCTCAAACAGCTGAAAAACAACAAGGCGGCGGGTGACGATGGAATCACTACAGAACTTCTGAGAGCGGGCGGTAAGCCGATACTCAAAGTCCTCCAGAAGCTCTTTAATTCCGTCATCGTCCAGGGCAGAACGCCAAAGACATGGAACATAAGTGAGGTGATCTTGTTCTTTAAAAAGGGTGACAAGTCCCTCTTAAAGAACTATAGACCCATCTCGCTTCTGAGTCATGTCTATAAGTTGTTTTCGAGAGTCCTTACGAATCGTCTCGCTCGCAAGTTCGACGACTTCCAACCTCCCGAACAAGCCGGGTTCCGAAAAGGCTTTAGCACCATAGACCACATCCATACGCTGCGGCAGGTTATACAGAAGACAGAGGAGTATAATGAGCCACTTTGCTTGGCGTTCGTGGACTATGAGAAAGCCTTTGATTCGATTGAAACCTGGGCGGTGCTGCAGTCTCTGCAAAGGTGCCAAGTGGACTATAGGTATATCGAGGTGTTGAGGTACCTATACCAAAATGCCACTATGACGATCCGAGTACAGAACCAGAACACAAATCCTATCCAACTGCAGCGTGGTGTGAGACAGGGAGACGTTATTTCTCCGAAACTGTTCACAGCTGCGTTGGAGGACATCTTTAAGCTCTTGGACTGGAAAGGACTCGGCATCAACATTAATGGCGAGTACCTAACACACCTTCGTTTTGTCGATGATATAGTCCTTATGGCTGAGACCATGGAAGACCTGAACACAATGCTCGAAGATCTCCGTAGTGCTTCCCAAAGAGTGGGTCTTAGGATGAACATGGAAAAGACGAAAATTATGTCAAATGCCCATGTTGTACCCTCTCCAGTTCATGTTGGGAACACTACACTTGAAGTTGTTGACCATTACGTATACCTAGGACAGGCAGTTCAGTTAGGTAGGTCCAACTTCGAGAAAGAGATCTCTCGCCGAATCCAACTCGGGTGGGCAGCATTCGGGAAGCTTCGAAAAATCTTCGCGTCCGACTTACCTCAGTGTCTCAAGACGAAAGTCTATGAACAGTGTGTGTTGCCAGTGATGACTTACGGCAGTGAAACGTGGCCGCTAACTATGGGTCTCATAAGGAGGCTCAAGGTCGCTCAGCGTGCAATGGAGAGAGCCATGCTCGGCGTTTCTCTACGTGATCAAATCAGAAACGAGGAGATCCGCAGGAGAACTAAAGTAACCGACATCGCTCGAAGGATTGCTCAGCTGAAGTGGCAATGGGCGGGACACATAGCGAGAAGAACCGATGGCCGTTGGGGCAGAAAGGTTCTGGAATGGCGACCGCGCACCGGACGACGCTCCGTGGGTAGGCCCCCGACAAGGTGGACCGACGATCTGGTGAAGGTCGCGGAAAGCCAGTGGATGCAGGCAGCGCAGGACCGATCGTCGTGGAGATCCTTAGGGGAGGCCTATACCCAGCAGTGGGTGTCGTGTGGCTGATATGATGATGAGAGCTTTTTTTATAATTTAAGTCAGGTAAAAGGAAAAGTAAGGGCATGACTAATATTTCGTATATTTTAATCTAGGTACGAAGAAACTTTTATCAGGATTTTCTTTTTGGTTGTTGCCACAGCCATAAACACAACAATAACGCCCGCCGCAATTTTTGTAAATAATGTTGCGTCGCGTAATCAGTCCGTGCGAAATGCGTTACAATACGGATGCCCAAATGCCCAAGTACAATATGGATTGCGGTGGGACAAGCGAGTGGCGAGCGACAGTAGAACTACGCTAAAGAAATGTAGAACCCTTTGCCGGGCCAGTCGGCGACTAGCGGCTGCACTCTCCGCGCGCCGCGCGCAGCCCCCGCACGCCTCCAGACACGCACACATACCCGCGAGTGATTTTACGAGCATACATGCACGAGTGTCGTTTCTTTTCGCGTTAGAGTATATATTCTGTGGTGTGACCGAGTTAAAAGGCAGCGTTTATGTGCGTGCTCATGAGATACATTAAGTGATGACGTTTTGAAGCCATTGTTTGTTACAAAATACTTAAAATTTTAATAATGTTTATTGGACAAAAATTAAGAAATAACGACTAAAATAAGATTTAATTTTTTTTTCATTTATTTAATGACAACAAACAGTCAAGTACATCAACATAAATATGTTTAAACTAATAATTATTAAACTTATAGACCTAGAGTGCCTATTATTACCTATACTTTATGAAAATTATGTATAGGTATGTGACAAAATTAAATGCTATCGGAACCGATATCGATTTTCAATTGGACCTTCAATAACCTTGTATCTATTGATTTCCCAGTTATAGTCTAAAAGACAAAAATTATCCTGATGATGGGCGGAGTGCGTGGACTTCGGCTTCGTTGAGGGACTTGTTACACCCGTTATGTATAAGGTGGAACCAAATTATGTAACAATACTGAAACAGGTGGTAGTGTTGCTTAAGCTGAACTTTCTCCAAGGAACATAGGTAAAAAATAGTACATTGTTCACCGAGAGGAGAAAGAGACCCGAGATCGGGAATCGCACTTTCTCTCGAGTGATACATAGTGCTTTATACTACACCTACGAGGAAAATAAAAAACTAAATCTTTGCTAATTGAATCCTCAATCATTACACAAATTGAAAATGGCGCCAATGGCGTCTGCAATTTTCACATGTTCTTTTTTCAAATTGTTTATCCTGCCGCCGCAGGGTCGCACTGCCAGCCCGACACCATCCGACACACAGCTAGTGGCCAGTGTCATTTTGCGAACTTGGAGATAAAAACTCACTGTAAAAGCTTTTTGGCTTTTGATATTTAGGTCACCGGCGCATAGTCTTACCCAAAATTAAAAAAGAAAAACCACGTAAGAAATGGATTTTCATACACTTTTCTCTCCCGCTCAGATGCGTTTTGTACCCGCATATTTGTTCGATATGCAATGACGTACTTTCTACCGTAAATTTGATAAAGTATCAAGGTATTTTCCGAGCAGGTGTATTAGTATAAAGTTTTTTTTCGCCTTTCTATAGTAAGTCGATCAGCTGAACAATACATTTATTATGGGAGAATGATTCATTTTTTTGTTTTTCGACATAAATGTTCCTTGGAGATTGTTGTTCATTTTAGCAACACTATCTCCTCTCTCAGCATAATCACATCATTTGGTTCCACCTTATATATTCTGATGTTTACTCGTTTATTTGCAAGTACACAATCAACGCAAACAGTACTAAAATGGTTACGGTTTGATTGAGAAAGCACGATTGTTTTATGAAAAGCAAGTTAATTACTCCTTAAATAAATATTAATCAGTCCGTCAACCGAAGAGATAATGGCTCGTCCTTTGTCAAATAGGTTTTTCAGAATTGGATCCATTTACAAGAACGAACGGTCGATTTAATTGGGCTTTCCTAAACCGCTTTCAATGAATAAAAGCTCTCGTTGGAGCCGGCGAGCTCATGTCGGGATTTAATTGAAACGGACGCAATTGGTCTCTGGCTGAGATCATATATGTCACGGGACATGACGCACCGTAATTATCCAGAGCGGACGGAGTCAGGAGCGGAGTGACGTCTAGTACCTCTCGCGATAACAGGTTCAGGCTCAATTAGCGCTCGCGCCTGCCCAACCCATTCGAACGATTGCAAACACGAGAGCGATCGAACTTCACACCCATTCTAGTGTAAATTTATAAACGTTCAAAAACTGCAAGAAACACTTAGCTACGTTAGCAAACATATAAAAAGTGCGCGAGACGTTTCGTTTTCAGTAACAACTTGAACGGTTTATTATTAGCTCTGAGGAAACTGCGCCAGTTACATTTTCATTAAGTAACAATCCGTGTAGGCGTCATTCATTTATCTAACTAATTGACAACAATAAAGACTACCCATCTATTTCAGATTCGAAACAAATCCAATCATATTTCTATTCAACCGCCAGCGGCTCAATATACTTACAATAAATTCAAAAGCTATTAAAAGAACGGTCCAGTCAGCATATTTTTCATCCGTGCTTTCGCTTATTATAGGATTCCACTCAGCCGATTGATAGCAATTGAAAGTAAATTGCTTTTCACAGTCTATAAAGTACCTATCTGTTTGTCGCGGAGAAGTTTGATAAATTCAATTTTCGACCGGGCAACTTCCGTGTCTGGTTCACGCTTGATACTTTTTGAATAAATTGGCCCAGAGCCGAATCGATAGTAGTATAGAGAACTCGAAACTTTGCAAGGGAAATATAACTTTTCTCTACTTTTGTATGTAGCATATTGAATCAGTAATATCCGCATTGTGAGCTTTATTTGTTTGCGGGCACTGGGCGGCATCAAACGTAACAAGGTGTATTTATATCTTATTTTGTTATTTTTATCACCCAGGACGCCGAGATATTTGCCGGAAATTTGACTTCCTTTGGTTTTAGGGACGTGACAAAATAAAGTATTTTGGGCAACGCATAGTTTGAGCACGTCGCAGAAATAATAGAATTTGATTCTTCCATTACAAAGGCATAGGGCTTAAAATAGATATTAATGAACGTCCAATTAAGGAGCTACTGTATTTTGACGAGGATCGGGGAAAAATACATAATTCAAACAGAGGGTTCAATGAGAGATTAGTTTATGCGGCTCACCATACCCTTTAAATCTGGTGCTGGGCGGAGACCAGGACTAATCAGCGCGGATTGTTGCCCTTCCGCCACTCCACGCCCTGAATCAAGTAAATGAGAAAACTTTCTAATTGGAATTTCAAATAGGCCGCCGTTTATCCAGACGAGAACTGTTCGCGGATCCGCGCCAAGGTGCTGGCCGCGGCATAATTCCCTGCGGTTTCGATAATTGATATGGGGATTGCTAAATACTCTTCTACTTATATAGTACACCTATCCCAAATATCGAGCCGGGGCGCGAGCAAACACTTTGCTACTGTTTTCCATTATCATCAAAAAAGTTTTAATGAGTGACAGACGACGAGGTTCTTTCTAAACAGCAATTATGGATAATATTATAAAAGTTTATAGAACCTAAAACTAAATTAAAGATAACTTTCTCTTCAACTCAGCATTGTCCACAATAACAACTTTTTGGAAACACAATAGGTTGTTATACTTATACTCTACGAATGTTTCTTAGCAAACTCAAAGTCTGAGCTGAAGATAGTCAAATTATTATTGGATTTTGTCCAACTTGCCTAAGCCGAATAATACGGAGCAGTGACATAAAATTCTGGCTTTATTCAATGATCCCGCATTTGAATTTTGCTGTTGAGCGATCGGATGTTCTATTGAGGCGCAGATATAAAGTGGCTATTGAGCCCGGTATTTTCGTGAGACTCGGCGGGATGATTCAGCAAGAGACGGCGCATGTATTAGAGGGAGTCTCGTCAGAGCACTCGCGTTACATCAGAGGCGTTGTAAAACTTCGGCCGATGGTCGAGTAAGCTCCGAACGAAATTGCCAATCCTCTTTCACAATGGACCGTAAAATGGTTTTCCGTTTTTGCCCGACCGAGCGGAGCGGTGCTCGTTGATTCACCGGACACGTCGCACGTCGGGCTATCACTAGTTGGGGGAATTTGTGGAAATAACTCTTTTACGCCCTTGTACATACCTGTATACCGCTCTGACAACCTCGCCGAGTGCCTCGATGTCCATATTCGAAATTACTCTTGATTTTACTACTTTTTAACCTACTATAACGGGTGTAACAAGACCTTCAACGAAGCCGAAGTCCACGTATTCCGCCCATCATGAGGATCAGTTTTGTCTTTTAGACTATACCTGGGAAACCAATAACTACAAAGTTATTGAAGGTCAAAGTCATTTTTTTTTATCAAATCCTATTTTATTCGTTATTGCCTACTTTTTGTCCAATGAAATATTATCAAAATTTTAAGTATTTCATAACAAACAATGGCTTCAAAACGTCGTCACTCGATGTATCTCATGAGCACGCACATAAACGCTGCCTTTCAACTCAGCCGCACGCAGCTGTGTGGCATACACTCGCAGGCGCAGTCTGTTGTACGCGTTACATTGCGTGGTAAAGTATGCGATGATTTTTTAAGACCAAAAATCAAAATTGTTTCCCAGCAATAATTTTGAACAGAAATGGTCCTGATGATGGGCAGAATACGTAGACCTCGGCTTCGTTGAAGGTCTTGTTACACCCGGTATACCGCACCGGTAAAAAGCTGTTTTCATTTTGAAAGAAATTATATCGCAAATATAAAAAAATACACTAATTATATAATAGCACTCATAACACTCTTACTAAAGAATGTGTGTAACTAAATTATTGGTCGAACGACGAAGTGCAATATGCGAAAAATTATTGAGAATGAAAAGCTTAAGTAAGTTGAAGAGTAGAAGGTGTTATAATAAACACTATTTTGCGAGGCCCTTTTCACGCCTACTCAACGTACTTAAAACATCATTTCTCATTATGTATGTAATAGATAATACATTGCCGTAAGAAGTTTTACATGAAGAATTCGTTAATTAAAGTTTTTTTCTAAAAAGAAAATTTAATAAAAATATTTTTTCTAACTTTTGACTTTCGTGAGTGAATAAATAAGTACTATTATAAAAGATGATTTTGCCTACGATAGAATCGCAAATTGGACACCTATTTATGTATAGCAGTAAGTAAAGAAAACAGTCATGTATGTGAATGTATGTGATTGTGGCAAAGTTTTTTTTGTGGCTGTAGATTTTTATCTACACTAAACGATTTTCAGATATTATTGAAACAACTATAGCTATAACTACTTATATATAGGTAGGTAACTACCTATATTGCTTTCTTTTTAATCTTTATACTGTCGATATTTGGTTCAAAGATTGAAAACAAAAGTAAGCCAGGAAGAAGTTTCAAAAACCGTAAAGTTGTATCCCTGGGGCGGCGCGATAAACACCTTGCGACAAACAAACAATATAAAGGTCAGCCGGTAGTAAGTTATACTTGAATAAAGATATTAAAGATACGTCACTTCAGTTTTAGGGTTCCATACCTCAAAAGGAAAAATACGGAACCCTTATAGGATCACTTTGTTGTCCGTCTGTCTGTTTGTCCAGACCCTTTACCTCGGGAACACGTGGAGTTATCAAGTTGAAATTAAAACTATAGTTATAAGTCTACAATTCTTTGAAACTGTGAAAAATTAAACTTCAAAGTTAACTTAAAAAAAGATACAGCCGTTTATGTCGTAAAAAACGCATATTCGATACTCTCAAGCAAATCAAAATTTATATGGTACTTCCCTGTGATCTAGAGCTATGAAATTTGAACAGTAATAGAAAAATATTTGAAAACTATTCATTTGTAATAAAATCATAAAAATATATATACTTTTTTTAAGTCCTTACCTACAAATTAGTACGGAACCCTCGGTGGGAAAGTTCAACTCGCACTTGTCCGGTTTTTGTAATAAAGATAAACTTTCTGAAAGAGTAGTGGGAGTTTTTAAAAATAATACGTTTATATGTTGCGCCAATCAACGAAACGAAAGCGCCATTATGATCGCAAGTCGCAAGTCCATATTTATTACTTACTAGCGGCCGCCCGCGGTCTCACCCGCGTGGTTCCCGTTCCCGTAAGAATATCGGTATAAAAAGTATTCTATATTTTAATCTATGCTATCTGCTATCTGTGTGCCAAATTTCAATCAAATCCGTTCAGTAGTTTTTGCGTGACTGAGGAACAAACATCTAAACATCCAAAACCACAAACTTTCACATTTATAATACTAGCGGCCGCCCGCGGTTTCACCCGCGTGGTTCCCGTTCCCGTGGGAATATCGGGATAAAAAGTATTCTATGTTTTAATCTAGGCTATCTACTATCTGTGTGCCAAATTTCAATCAAATCCGTTCAGTAGTTTTTGCGTGACTGAGGAACAAACATCCAAACATCTAAACATCCAAAACCACAAACTTTCACATTTATAATACTAGCGGCCGCCCGCGGTTTCACCCGCGTGGTTCCCGTTCCCGTGGGAATATCGGGATAAAAAGTATTCTATGTTTTAATCTAGGCTATCTACTATCAGTGTGTCAAATTTCAACCAAATCCGTTCAGTAGTTTTGCGTGATTGAGGGACAAACATCCAAACATCCAAACCCACAAACTTTCACATTTATAATATTAGTAGTATTATATCTTCACTTACAGTTTCCCACCAAAGCTTGCAGTGGGCAAGAATTTCTTAGATTTTTGTAAGAAGTCGGCACAATGAAGAAGAAGAGTCAACAGATGACGATTATTAAAACCAATTCATTAAGTCTTTTATCCCAAGATGCACAGTACTTTGCTACTTAAACTAATAATAAAATGGCCAAACTAAAAAGTCATTTAAGAGCAAAAATCGTCGAGAAACAGATAAAGTCATACAAAGACCTAGTAAGCTTAGCTCGGTTAGCGCGACCCAAGTGAACAAGCCGGTTGGAAGTTGTGTTGGTGACAGCTAGAGGCAATATCTTTCCCCGACCAAACCAATATCGTTGTGTTGCAGAAATAATGCCGTTGGCAAATAGTCAGCATCTCTACATGGAGTACTAGTTATCCTACTATTTAATATTATGAATGTGAAAGTTTGTGGGTTGGGATGTTTGGATGTTTAGATGTTTGTTCCTCAATCACGCAAAAACTACTGAATGGATTTGGTTGAAATTTGACACACAGATAGTAGATAGCCTAGATTAAAACATAGAATACTTTTTATCCCGATATTCCCACGGAAACGTGACACGCGGGTGAAACCGCGGGCGGCCGCTAGTATTATAATAAACCTACAGAACTTTTAGCTGTCATGTATTTTGGCAAATTGATGAATATTTGAGTTTTGTTTTAGCATTGTCTTAGAAAAATTTTGGCTGCACTCAATTTCTATGGTTTTTAGCATAGACTTCAAATTTTTACTGCGTTTTTAGTAATTATGCAGAAAGTATACATTTATTTTTAGCTACAAAAATCTGTGGAATGCGAAAATTAAGATGTAAATAATCATAATTATTTTCTATTTGTATTTAAAGTAAAGGTTAAGTGACTCCTTTATATTCAATGATTATTAAAATTGCATTGTGCGTTAGAACTACTTACCGATGTTGAGCGGAAAGTTTTTTTTAGCAATAAATAGGTAAATATTTGATAACATCACAAACATTACTCCGATTACAAATTCAGTAGCTAAAGCATAAAGTTATGAAAATGAGAGACAACGGTGCCATTACACGATTTCCTTGACTAATAACTAATTAAAAAAAAAGGTTCCAGAATGTTACTTAGCTGCCAAGCTAACCATAGTTGAATATGCAGCTCACGCTATTAAAGTCTACAGTTCAACCTAATTTTATAGGACCCACGTTACGCTCGACAGACACGCTGCCAAAACTTAGCAAAAGCGTTTAAAGCATGTAAGTAAAACCAACTGTTTTTATTTCAGCTTTGTGACCAGACGGCCTACTCAAATGGCAATTATACTAAAAATTAACGCTAGTAGAATTGAATGACAATGTATGGGATTGATAGGAGATATAAGCGTTTCTAATTTTGTTGTTTTCACATCCGTGGTCCCTCGATTATTTTGTGAGTTCAACATGTTAACATAAGCTTTGTTTTTGCAATATTGAATTCACAGGTTTAAGCCTGTAATGTGATTAGCGCAGCGGAGTAGAAAACAATGTAACACGAACAAATCCCTTTGAACGCAGGATAAAATAATAATTAAATATACGTCATATTATATCGGATTATAATCATATTTAAAGGTTTAAAACGGACGGCACTGCTAAAAGGTACGGTAGGTAATTTGTAATAAACCTTAGCCGGTTCATTAACGTTATCAGTTAAAACAGATGCCTAAAAAATGTATGCTTTATATATATTATTCCGGATTCGTCATGTTCCTGACTCGTCGTATTCCAGATTCGACGAATTCCAGATTCGCCGATTTCCTGATTCATCGTAATACGTACAATCGAGAACACTGGCGCTTTACCATTTGTAAGTTTAAAATTGCTTGCACGCCTTGCCATCATGATGCGCCTGTCAGAAATGGTCTTACAATAAAATAAACTACTTAAATGGACATATAATTATTAAAATGAGTGTCAATTTAGGATTAATTTGTTTTTTAATTACAAACATGCTTCGGATTAATAAATATTTGGACTAAAATGTAATGTACAATATGCTGTTGTTGTACCTCATCTAATATATAAAATCGTTAAACCAGAACGAGACAAAAAGCGAGATGGCGCTCTACGAAACTTTTTTGACACGTTTCTCTTAAACGGCACAATATTTCTCGGGAATTTGTGTGTAATTCGATTCCTTGAAGCCGGGAATCGCGAAAAACCCAAGAAAATATGACATTGGGTGTAGAAATTTTGAAATATTAAGCAATATAAAATTGCAAATTTTCGTAATAATATAAGTAATATTATTTTCGCAGGATTGCTTAGTTACCACTGACTGACTTTACGTCTTAAAACCTGTTGATTTTCTCTGATTGTCATCTCAATTGTCATGTGATTGTCATTAGAGCATGTAAAAATTATTATTTAAATAATATAAAATGGTGTGCCCAGGCCTCGCACCGGATGCGAAGACACGCGCGTGGTTACGCGTGCGTGTACACGCGCGTAGTTACGCACGTAACCCCATACACACCGGGTTACGCATACGTCTACGCGGCACGCAACGCAACCTGTTCCTTGCGTACCCAGCCGCTGCGGCAGCCATGTTTGCGACTCTAGTGCCAGATGTCAGACGAAGATTGAGTAAATGGACTAATTTTTTCGCACTAATTCAGTTAGTTTTTCTTTAATATCGTTATTCATTACTTAAAAATAAAATAAAACACCACTTACTACCGGTAGTACCGGTACTATTTGTAAACAAATACAACTGAATGCGTAGTCACGCGCGTGGTTACGCGCGTAGTGACGCGCAGGAAAGATACGTGCGTGTTCGTATTTGTTCGGTGTGACGTCCAATAGGGAATGCCATTGAGTACAACGTCATCAATGCGTTCCGCTCTGCGTAAGTACGCAGCCTGGTTGTCTCATGAGAGCTGCAATGCGTAGGGTTACGCATCGGTCTACGTGCACGCGTACGTTACGCAAGCGGTGTGCCATGTCTCATAAGGTTTCAGAGATTACAACGTCATGGTACGTCTACGTGCACGCTTACGCATACGCTTACGCATCCGGTGTGCTGTCCCATCAGTGTCAATTAAAATTTAATAATTTCAACTGTGTATAAATCATAAAGTTAATATTACCTAGATTAACTTTATGGTATAAATACGATAAGAAGTTACGATGCGCAAATTATCGGCGAAAGCGCTATGAACTGTTTCGGCAAGGTTTAGTGAATATCTGCGTCCAAATGGAGAATTCGATTCCGTTCGCTCAGAATTTATACCAAGGAAGCTGCTTAGATTATTGAGACATATCAATAATCTAAGGGAAGCTGCAAGGAAGTCTGTGCTACGCTGCAACCGTATGGTACCGATACTCCTCAGTTTTTATTGTAAAGAGAGCTTAGCTCAGTACACAGAGAACGGCGCTTATTTTATTGACGAAAGCTTATAGGACGTGTAGTTCCACGGCGTTACCTGTGCTTGCTAGAGTTTAATTTGCTGAACTTGATATTTTTCGCGCGGGACCATTTGCGGAGGAGGGGAGCCTCCTGGCTCCCAGGGAGTGCCGAGGACTAAGAAGAACCATTAATGAGAAAACCGTCGCTATTTGGCAGGAACGATGGGACTAGAGCGAAGGCGGATGCGAACTCTATAGATTCATTCTCGATATCGCAGTGAGGCTCTCCGGAGATTGAACTAGATTCCATCGTCTCTCAACTACTGACCGGACATGGGTGTATCAGGCAGCGACTTCGGAAGTGTGACACCGGAATAACCAAGCTAGCCAAGATCACCCACTGTGAGATTGTTTGCTGTACGACGAAGTTAGACGCATTATGCTGAATTAGACCAAGACCCAGAAACTGGACCCGTTAATAACCAGAACCCCATCTGTTGCCGTGAAAACTGGGAAGCACTGCACGATTTCGCGCGCATCTGGCACACCATCAGAATCGTATGAATAGGTCTGAATTATTTTCGAGATTAGCGCGACGCGAAGTACCGTTTTGTGGAGCCTAGATCCAGATTGGGGAGAGTTATAAGAGATAGCCAAAAAGAAAGGACGGAAACAGAATTTGTGGGGAGTTATAAAAGTGCAAACGGGAAAAGCACTCTCCCAAGATTTAGTCCGTATACACCGAGAAGGTAGGAAGGACTAAGGCTTGGTGGATAATTGCGTCTATGGTAGAGGTCATGTACTGTAGGTCCTAAATCCTAAACTATTCATTTTCTGTAAATTAATTGTTACTAATTTGTAAATAATCTCTTAAACCTGAACATTATTTATTATGTAAATAACAATTTATGCATTAAAATCTTTTCAGAGCATAAACAGTTTAACTATTTAGTATGATCACTGTGGTTTTGAAAGAATAAATTGTTTGTCATAGCATAGAGCTATAGCTACTTACTTTGGAATTGGAGCAATATATGTGACTAGCTTCCGCCCGCGACTTCGTCCGCGTGGACATTCAAGAAAATCCTAAGAGAACCTTTAACCAGGATACGAAGTATTCTATGTTCTAACGTCCTGCCTCGCTAGGCAGTACGCTTGGTGTGGACGTACCTCGCTTGCAGGCAGGGTGTTTGCCATTTGCGCGTGAGGATGCGGCCCGACATCGCACTCGGTCGATATAGTACGCGCTTACCAGCCAGAGGCCTGCTGCGCGCAAGCCACGTTCACACCAAGCGGGCTACCTAGCAAGGCAGGATATTAAACTTTTTATCCAGGTTAAAGGTTCCCTAAGGATTTTCACGATGTCCACGCGAACGAAGTCGCGGGCGGAAGCTAGTAGTATAAAATAATATAATACTTAGAAAGCGGGCTTAGATTTTACTGCATGCACGTGCATTTTTTTCTGAGAAATTACAAAAGACAGACCCAAAACTCGACACTTTATTGTTTACTTTTAAGCCATTGACCATTTTACCGTGCCAGATGTGGGAACACCAGGTCCAGGTAGTCGTCGTTCTAACAGTATAATTCCCCAAAGATATTGTTACAACGAATTCATCGTAAACTCTTCTTAAAAACTTAAAAGTCGTATATCTTTTGATTGAGTGAACAGATTGCAATGAAATAAAAACTAAATTACTTCGCAAACTACATAGCATATTTCTATGTTAATATCATTACGATTAAGTTAGCGCTTTTTAAGTTATTAGTGCACAAACATACAGATAAACAGACAAACAGATAAACAGACAAACATACAAAAATTCCAAAAATGATAGAAATGGGTTTTATAGGTTGTTATCAAACACCCCAACCACTTTTTTTCAAAATATTTTCTTTGTACAGACACAACTTTTCTACAGCTTTATTATATGTATAGATGTTGTCAAAAAAAAAACTTAGTTTCGTCCACGCGGGCGGAGCCGCGGTCTGACTCTAGTAATTAAAAAAATACTTAAGAGCCCGTCCCTACTTTGCCACTGACTGCAGCTCTCTCGCTAGCACATTTCATGTTTTCTCATGATTTCTTAAATCTGAGTGCGCAATTGAAAAATTTGTCTCGGCCACTTTTCGCAATATAAAATTGCAGACATTTTAAAATATATTTCAGTTTTACCATTGAAAATGGTTATCAGATGCAAATCGCCTGAGACGTATTTTTGGCCATATCTCCAAGGATTTTGGGACGATCGAAATAAAAATAGTACCAAGAGTTGAGGAATTTATCGAGACACGAGCGAACGTTTGAATTTTGAAAATCTACTGGTAACTTTTTTGGAATTTTGCGAAATTCCAAAAATTCCGGGTTTTTTGGGAGATGTTTGTTTACTAAATTGTAAATATTTCGGAAAAAAAACCGACTTAAGAAAAAATAAAAAAAGGGTCCTATATTTTCAAAATTATTTCGCCATTTGATAGTTAAACTAATAAGTTTAACTATCAAATGGCGAAATAATTTTGAAAATCGGTTTATAACTGTGACCTGTAGGTGGTCCCTTTAGATTTGGAATTGTAGAAAAACGGCTGTTTCCGTACATAAAAAGTGATATAGCTTCTATGATTATTGACCGAATGTCATGGTAATAGTGTTAAAAGATGCAGAAGCAGACGAGAAGTGCATTTGTTGGAATTTTGAAAATTGGTTAATATTATTTCGGCCGCGTCGAGGCAGTCAGTGGGCGCTTTTGTGACACGAGGCGGAGCCGAGTGTCACAATCGTAAAAATGAATAGGTACTAGGTACCTAGGTAACTTTAAAAATATAATAGGACTTTGCATTTGATTTGATTTTGGTTTTTCGTAAATTTTTGTGTTCATTTTCAATGCTCCGATTCTTGCGGGGACTGTAAAATCTGTGAAGTTTTTGTTGCTAAAGTACAAAAAGTTATCGTTTCTAACAGTAATTTGAACTGGCAAATGCGATATATTTTTGTACTTCAGCAACTCGAAACTGAAACATA
Organism: Agriphila tristella; assembly: GCA_928269145.1. NCBI lineage: Eukaryota > Metazoa > Arthropoda > Insecta > Lepidoptera > Crambidae > Agriphila > Agriphila tristella. The sequence continues at coordinate 17,351,771 of OV743439.1, read as the reverse complement.
TGTTGTAATGTCCCTAATCTTATATTGCGGAAAGTGGCCGAGACACATTTTTCATTTACGCACTCAGATTTACAAAATCTTGAGAAAAGATGAAATGTGTGAGCGAGAGCGCGGCAGTAAGCGGCAAAATCGGTACGGAGCCTTAAATAAATAAATAAAAAAAAATATTTCATCGACTGTATTCCGACGAATCTGGAATACATCGAATCTGGAATACGACGAGTCAGGAACATGACGAATCTGGAACAAATCCTTTATATTTGCGGTTTAGACAAGGACAGCAAGGACTATAAGGTTGTGAAGTCACAAGCCTGTAGCACTTCATGAAAATGTTTTAAAATACCTAATACAAACAACATAATTACAATAAACAGCACATGACATACCGGTACCACTGTCTGCAATAATCGAACGTAATAATAAAAGAACTAGACGGAGGGTAGACCGATTCGTCTGCCAATAACATCTACCCGCACGCAACAACTGCGCCGAAATATCAGAGTCTCAAAAATAAACAGGTACATGGTGTAAATTCCGACATAGTTTATTCTATTAACGTCAATAACCATGGAAATTTAAAACAGTATATGACTTACTTAACTTTTTAAAATTTTTTTTTATTCCATTTCATGTTTTAGTATTACATCTTTTTAAATAATTTTATTACCTATCTATATTATCGACATTATCACCCAGTTGGAAGATATTTCTTCTTAAGATTGTAATTCATAACGACATTAGAAAAAGTGATACTTATACACTTTATCTTAGAACGTTGCTCTACATTTCCGATCGTCGAACAAATTGTATCATTTGTTTTCCAAAGAACAGATTACAGTAAACATATTATTCCAGGACAAGTTGGGTTTGGGAACGAGTATCATTTTACGAATTATTTTATTTTATAGCGGCCGCTCGCGACTTCGTCTGCGTGGAAAGATTTTTTCTCTATCCCTCGGGAACAACACTTTTTTTCGGGATGAAAGGTACCCTATGTCCTTCTCTGTGCCCCTGACAACGTGTATGTAAAATTTCATGATGATCGGTTTAGTAGTTAAGACGTGAAGGCGTAACAAACAAACAAACAAACGGACTTTCGCATTAAAAATACTAGTAAGGATAAGAACTTTAGTAAGGGACAAGTGTGTTTTACAGTAGTTTCAAAACCTCTTGATAAATAAAAATCTTTGCCGGCATAAAAAGACGAATTTATAAACTAGTGTTCTTTGAAAAACAAGCGATTCAAATATGTTGTTTTCTCTGATAAATTAATTTGCCAATTTACCTACTTACCTTATATTCGGCGATCTGAAGAGACATACAATAAAGCACGCATTAAAAGATACCACATAACATTAAGATAACCGCTTTTGCCGTAAGAATACAGAATCTGCGGTATATTCGTCTATAAAATGGAAACGGTTAGTAGATGTGATACTACATATAGCTATTTTAGGGGCTTAGCGAGCATCTCGTAAAGAATTATTCACATAGTGCGAAAAATAAAATAAATCGCATTAAGAGTCCGTCCATATTTTCTGTCGACATTGTCGCTCTCTCGCTCGCACATTTCATGTTTTCTCAAGATTTCTTAAATCTGAGTGCGTAATTGAAAAATGTGTCTCGGCCACTTTCCGCAATATAAGATTACGGACATTTAAAAATATATTTCAGGTTTGTGTTGTTGAAGTATAAAAAGTTATCTTTTCCAACAGTTATTTGAACTGTCAGAGACGATTACTTTTTATATTTCAGCAACACAAACCCGAAATATATTTTAAAATGTCCGTAATCTTATATTGCGGAAAGTGGCCGAGACACATTTTTCAATTACGCACTCAGATTTAAGAAATCTTAAGAAAACATGATATGTGCGAGCGAGACAGCGGCAATCTCTTAAAAAAACGGCCTCTTAAAAACAACGACATTAATTTGTCGATTATAGAGGTATATTATAGGGGTTGTGACGTTTTATCGACATTTTGTCGTGAAATTTTATTAGTTATCATAGTGACTTTTAAACTTGAAAAGATCTAAATTTTTGTCATGCTGAATTTATCACACAGTAAGATCTTGGTTTTAGAAATTTGCTTAGTAACAACTCCGAAATAAATTATGTTAATAATCGCTAGGAGAGTAAATATTGTTAAATTGAATGTTTATTCCAGAAATGCGCTAGGTGCGTTGAGTTGGTAAATTCATAATAGCTGCACAGAGTATGCTTCTGAACGCAGGTCGCGTATTCCAGAATTTACCGAAGCATTTTGGAACAGCTTGCAAAGGCATAGTTCGCGTGAGTTGACATTGACGCGCGCATCCAAATGTGAACGAGGCACAGGTTGAAGATCCCCTATCGTAACGGAAACATTTCAGAAGTATCCCCAAGCGTTTGGGCTCGGACATTCGGGTCACGTCCCGGCAACAACGGGAACGTCGGGCACCTCGAGGTTTGTTGTGATATCGACGCTGGTTTTTTCACAATACCTGACCCCAGCGAGAGATTTCCGTAATGTTAGTTCGGCGAGATAGCGCGCCGTACTTTATGCCTTGTTAGGGCAGTTTACTGGCCACGTGTTACGTGCTCCGCGCTGTTTCTCTGGCTTTTTGTGTTTCACCGTAATTTACGACTGTCAATCTTGTTTTTGTAGGTACGAGTTGTACAAACAAGTTGATAGTGATACGTGTCAAAAATATACTTAACTATAAAAGCAATTTTTTTTTTATCTCCATTACCATTTCTAAAAATAATCACTGGCTTTTATTCTTGAGTTCTGTAAAAGTCAACTTATTAATACTTGTAGTATATTGTATAAGTAGGTACTTTATTCAGAATCATTGCATGGTTAAATCAATTTAGAATATATAGTAAGATTATTAATTTAATTGAAAAATATTGGAAAAATCGACTCACCCGTCGCAGTTCAGACGGGACGGGTGAGTCGATTTTTTCTAATATTTTTCAATTATATTAATAATCTTAATATAAAAATAGCATTGTGAATGCGTAAAATCTAAAAGTTTATAGAATACTAGCTTCTGCCCGCGAGTTCGTCTGCGTGGATGATAGAAAAAATCCTTAGAGAACCTTCAACCAGGATCTGACCAGTCATTTTTACGTTTCCGGTTCCGGTTCCCGTTCCCGTTCTGTTCCCGTCCATTCCCGTCCCTTTCCTGTCCCGTTTCCGTAACCCTTCTGTTGCCATTCCCGTTCCCATCCCGTTCTCGTTCCCGTTCCCGTACCGTTTTCGTTCCGTTCCCGTTTCATTCTCGTTCCGTTCCCGTCCCATTCCGTTTCCGTTCCGTTCCCATTCTGTCCCGTTCCGTTCTTGTTCCCGTTACGTACCCGTCCCGTACCCCGTCAATTCCCATTCCCATTCTCGTCCCGTTCTCGTTCCCGTGCCGTTCCCGATCCCATTCCGTTCCCGTTCCGTTCCCATTCCGTCCCGTTTCCGTCCCGTACCCCTTCCGTTCCCATTCCCATTCCCGTCCCGTTCTCGTTCCCGTTCCCGTCCTGTTCTCGTCCCGTTCTGTTCCCGTATCGTTCCTGTTCCGTTCCCGTTCCTTTCCCCTCCGTTCCCGTCCCGTTCCCGTGCCGTTCCCGTTCCCGTCCCGTTCTCGTCCCGTTCCGTTCCCATATCGTTCCCGTTCCGTTCCGTTCCCGTTTCTTTCCCCTCCGTTCCCATCCCGTTCCCGTGCCGTTCCTTTCCCGTTCCCGTCCCGTTCTCGTTCCGTTCCTGTTTCGTTCCCGTTTCGTTGCCGTTTCGTACCCATTCCGTTCCATCCCATTCCATTCCCGTTCGCGTCCCGTTCCCGTCCCGTACTCCTTTCGTTCCTTTGCCGGTACCGTTCCCGTCCCGTTCCTGACCCTTTCTCATTCCCGTTCCATTCCCGTTCCGTTACCGTTTCATTCCCGTTCCGTTCCCGTTCCCTTCCCGTTCCGTTCCCCTTCCCGTTCTCGTCCTGTTCCCGTTCCCGTTCCTGTTCCCTGGATGTGCATGTCCAGGTCCAGGTCCATGATGTGTTATGTCCACCGTGTTGGACTTCAAAATAAATGTCATTTTCGCAATCACTATCCCATGAAACCTCAAGAACGACATCCACATCGATTTTCATGTTTACTTACCCCATTTACACCCTAAGGGATGATTTTCAAAATAACAAAATATGTGTTTGCCTATTTATTTTTAGACATGCTCCTATGAATTTTAAAGTTGTAATGTCTATTTTATATTCTTTTCCCAAACATTTGAACCTCATTTTCAGCCCTTTAGGGGTTAAATCATGTCCACCGTGTTGGACTTCAAAATAAATCTCATTTTCGCAATCACCATCCCATAAAACCTCAAGAACGACATCCATATCGATTTTTATGTTTACTCACCCCATTTACCCCCTAAGGGGTTGATTTTCAAAATCACAAAATATATATATTATGTTTGCTTTTTATTTTTAGATGTGCTCCTACGAAGTTCAAAGTTGTAATGTCTTTTTAATATTTTTTTCCATACAAAATTTGAACTCCATTTTCACCCCTTGAGGGGTCAAATCATGTCCACCGTGTTGGACTTCAAAATAAATCTCATTTTTGCAATCGTCATCCCAGAAAACCCCAATAACGACATCCATATTATCTATTTTTAGGTTTTTTACCCCTTTTCACCCAGTAGGGGTTGAAATACTAACAAAAACAATATACGTTGCGTTAGATTTCCATCCATAAGCCTAAATTATATATTTAGCAATTTTGACTTCGAAAATAAAGGATTTTCTTCAATACACAACTTCATCCCCCTTTTGACCCCTTCGGGGGTAGAATTTTGAAAAACGCCGAGACCCGTATTTATTAATTTTCAATCGTCAGCCTAAACACAAAATTTGAAGATCCTAGCTTCAAAACTGAGGGACTTTCATACAAACTTTCATCCCTTATTCTATCCCCTTAGGGATAGAATTTTCAAAAATCCTTCCTTAGTGGATGCCTACACAGTATAAGGTATCTGTGTGCAAAATTTCAAGTCTCTAGGTCCAGCGGTTTGGGCTGTGCGTTGATAGATCAGTCAGTCAGTCAGTCAGTCATTCAGTTTACGATTTTATATATTAAGGTAGTAGGTAATTACGTGTAAGAAAAATATTCCTTTATACTCAGACTAAGGTTGAAAGAGCAATGAAATTATTCTTCATTATAGGCATAAGTATTTTTATACTAAAGCAGGAACGTGCTTGAAAAATGTGTAAATTGAAAGTTTACTCGTTTCTTTGTGAGGTTTTGAATAAAAATATGCCTCTTGAGTAGCTCATAACTCTTTAACGAAACCTAAAAGTTTCTTTTCTTATTTGATTAAATGCGAGGAAACTAAATTAAATCAGAACAATAATTACAGCCGTGCAAATAAAGTTTGGTTATAAGTTGAAAAAATATTAAAATTCATTTTTATTTACAAATAAACTACTGCCTCATGAAACACATGTTAGAAAAGCAAACTTATTTGATGAAAGGGATATTGAGATACCAATTTCTCCGCAAAACCTAAGTAAACATCAAAATGTCAATTAAGAACTTCATACTATCAAACTTGAATGTTACTTGTGCTACTTCAAACAATTAAGCACGAAGATTGATATGAAAGTTTTCGTGGAAATCACTTTGATAAAGGTTGTAATCTAGCAAATAGCCGTGAAAGTAGAGCCTTGTAACTTTGATTGCATTTTGGCTCATAATAGTTATCGATTTTGTAATCCATTTTGAGCGTTTGGTTTGCTTACTTTACATATGAAAATGCTTATAGCTTGATAGTAATATTATGAAAGTACTTATATGAAATATTATGTGCCGAAACATGTTACCCACATACAAGCTTTAAAAAAGCGAAAGAGTTCTGGATATAAGAACATCTAAAGGAAATTCAATTCAATTCAAATTCATTTATTCAGACAACAAAGATCCATGGGTTAGCAAATAGAAATGGATCAGGCCCATTATAATAATTGATGATATTTCGTGATGCCTGATGACTGAGCGATTACTTCCCGTTATGCGGCGTCTTAATTTTTAAGAGTTACATCAAATAATGAAAACTTTAGTTGAAATGGTTATAAATACAAAAATCTCTAAATCTTTTATTACGAAACCTAAGCATTTAGGTAAGATCAATAGTTTTATTGATCTTCATCAGCTAGTACTGAATATGTTTGTACCAGGTTTAAATTATAACTTGCTACTGTAGTAGTTTTAATGTGCCCGTTTTCTCGAGTACACTCCTGAATCCCTTTAAGTTCCCTCATTCCCTTTGAATTACTTTATTATTAATTCTTGTGTCCTCGCCAAATTGGACAAATGGTTTTGCAAAGAAACGGTGTACCTAGTGATATTGTTAGTCATTTGTTGTGTTTTGTTAACCGACTTCAAAAAAAGGAGGAGGTTCTCAAGTCGACGGTATTTTTTTTTTATTTTTTTTTTCTTATATATGTTTTATCATAGCTTCGTCAGTTGTTACCCGATTTGTACAATTCTTTTTTTATCTCAAAGAACATAGTTTGTGTGTGGTCCCATAAATTTTTTTCAGAGATCTGGCCAGTAGTTTTCTCATAATCCTGAAAAATATCAATTAATTAGCTCGCCATCGCACGAGTTTTTATGGAATTTCGGACATAACATCTTTGTTTATGAACCGATTTAGATGATTCTTTTTTTATTTGAAAGGGTATACTTCAAGAATGGTCACAATTTAATTTCATCGTTATTGGACTTCGAACTTCGAAGATACACAAGGGAACTCCTCAAAGTTAAATAGTAAATGTAAAGTGATTTAGGTTTTGGTAAGTTTATGGCAATCCAAAACAAACCAAATCATGGTTTGCAATGCAACGTTAAATATTATATATATAAATTTGAAAATTGAGTTTTGGGCATTTTACCATTGAAAATGTTATAATATAAAGTTTAAAAATATTTACACGCTGCGATTACATACCTACCAATAAAAAGTTGAAAATAAAAAAGCTTTTAAAAAAAAAGAAAAACCGCCTTCAAAAAACCTGAAAACAAAAATAGCTTAAAAATTAAATACCTCTAAAAAGCAAGAAATGATATTCGAATCATTCGTTACACATATCAATATTAATAAAACACGTCTAATGAAGCTTTTAGAAAAAAATGAAGTTGTCCTCCAGCCCCACCCGACTTCAATAGACGTGTTTTATTAATATTGATATGTGTAACGAATGATTCGAATGTTATTTCTTGCTTTTTAGAGGTATTTAATTTTTAAGCTATTTTTGTTTTCAGGTTTTTTGAAGGCGGTTTTTGAATGAACAGTTTCTTGTAACAACAACAGAAATCACGAGTTTTGGTAAGGAAAATGGTTTTAGCAAAGCCTTCACGAATGTCTTCGGTCTTAAAAATAATAAAGCTTCACAAAGGGGTTGAAATTATATAAAAACAAACGATGTTGTATGAGAAAATATAATCCTGAAATCTAACAATTCGACTTTTTAGTTTTAATAAGTTAATTCAATAAACCGCTTAAAATGAAAACGATTAAATTTAAAATTTGTTTAACAAACTAGCTTCCGCCCGCGACTTCGTCCGCGTGGATATTAGAGAAAATCCTTAGGGAACCTTCAACCAGGATCCGACCAACCGTTTTATACGCGATTAGGCGGGTCCCCACCAAGCGCGCTGCCTCGCGAGGCAAAACATTTGCGACGTGTGACAGGCCTCGCACGAGGCTGCGCGCTTGGTGGGGACCCGCGTAATCGCGTATAAAACGGTTGGTCGGATCCTGGTTGAAGGTTCCCTAAGGATTTTCTCTAATATCCACGCGGACGAAGTCGCGGGCGGAAGCTAGTTTATTACAATAATCAGAATTAGGTCCAGAGATATTAAGAGTATCACGTTCCCGTTTCTTTACTCTTTCCCGTTTCCGTCCCCGCCCCCGTTCCCGTTCCTGTTCCCGTGTCCGTCCCCGTCCCCTTGGGCTGAATCATGTCCACCGTGTTGGACTTCAAAACAAATGTCATTTTCGCATTCCTCATCCCATAAAACCTCAAGAACGACATCCACATCGGCTTTCATGTTTACTTACCCCATTTACCCCTAACGGATGATTTTCAAAATAAGAAAATATGTGTTTGCCTATTTATTTTTAGACATGCTCCTACGAATTTTTAAGCTGTAAACTATGTAATGTCTATTTTATATTATTTTTCCATATATAATTTGTACCCCATTTTCACCCCTTTAGCGGTTAAATTGGACTTCAAAATTAATGTCATTTTCGCAATCACCATCCCATAAAACCTCAAGAACGACATCCATATCGATTTCTACGTTTACTTAGCCCATTTACCCCCTAAGGGGTTGATTTTCAAAACCACAAAATATATGTTTGCCTATTTATTTTAAGACATGCTCCTACGAAGTTTAAAGTTGTAATGTCTATTTTATATTGTTTTCAATACCAAATTTAAATCCAATTTTCACCCCTTTAGGGGTTAAATCATGTCGACCGTGTTGGACTTCAAAATAAATGTCATTTTCGCAATCTTCATCCCAGAAAACCCCAATAACGACATCCATATCGATTTTTAGGTTTATTTACCCCATTGCACCCCCATTTCATCACCATGGGGGTTGAAATTATACCAATACAATATGCGTTGCGTTAGATTTCCATCCATAAGCCTAAATTACAAATCTAGCGATTTCTACTTCAAAAATGAAGGATTATCTTCTAAACACAACTTCATCCCCCTTTTCACCCCTTTGGGGGTAGAATTTTGAAAAACGCTGAGACACGTATTTATTTATTTTCAATCATCAGCCTAAACACAAAATTTGAAGATCCTAGCTTCAAAACTGAGGGACTTTCATACAAACTTTCATCCCTTATTTCATCCCCTTAGGGATGGAATTTTCAAAAATCCTTCCTTAGTGGATGCCTACACTGTATAAAGTATCTGTGTGCAAAATTTCAAGTCTCTAGGTTCAGCGGTTTGGGCTGTGCGTTGATATCTCACTCAGTCAGGACTTTGAATTTTATATATATAGATAGATATTCTTCTTTCAAAACTTATTGTTTTTAAACCAAACGCTCTATAATAACAAATTCAATAGAGTCAGATATTTATAAATTGATAATGCCTATTATTTGTCAGTTATTTAGTGTTTAACGGTTAAACAAATCTGTTTACAATATAGGTATATCTACAAATGCTAAGCTTCGAAGCAATATGTAGAACATATTCTCAGAATGCGAGGTGAGGAAGGTCGCTCTGTATATTACCCGGAGTCATGCGGCCGCGTCAGCTGTTTGCGATCGCTAAACCTTAATATTTCTCGCGTGAGATTTTTGTTCCCTTGCAAAAAGGACAAATGAATGCGATTACACATGTCCTCAGGAAAAAACGTTTTGTTTCTTTAGGGTACTTGGTTGAAAAGATGGAAACCTGTCAATAACTTTGAATATGCTAACATTACATCGCCGCTAAAACTTTATTACTCTAAAACCAAGGGCTCAATAGCGCTAAATTCTGAACGATAAAACCCAAACCGTTGTCATTTAGGTCATATTCAGAATTCTTATTTGAATTGTCCAAGATTGGCATCCCAGGCTCCTTAGGCATCATCATCATCATCATCATATCAACCGCACGACCCACTGCTGGATATAGGCCTCCCCTAAAGATCTCCACGACGATCGATCCTGCGCTGCCTGCATCCACTGGCTTCCCGCGACCTTCACCAGATCGTCGGTCCACCTTGTCGGGAGCCTACCCACGGAGCGTCGTCTTTAGGCATAACTTTCATAAATTTAAACAAAATAAAAACGAGTATTTTTCTGTTAAAACTGAAACGGTAACGATTTATTCTTTGGTTTCATCGTTGGAAATTAGCGCCATTGGGCCCCAGGACAATGGAATAACCAATAAAGTCTCTAATCTTTGTCGAATAAGTGTATATATTTTTTCTATACAATATGGAGTACGATTCGTTTGCGTTTCGTATAGCAGGTACCTAATTTAATTAAAGATGAAAAAGTAGCGAATTAAGTTTTTGCCCACAAAAATCTGAGAAATCGAAATGTAGAGGACGAGACAATTAAAACATTACAGTAGCAGGTTTAAGGTACATTAAAAGTAGCTGGAATAGAGGTGTAGAAACTAGAAGTATGGACTTTGTCATTAACATTAAAATTTAATAGGTTCTATCAAAACTATTTATTATTTTTCATTCACAAAGGTGAAAAGAACTGCTGCATACAATATTAACTTAGAATGACACGCTCGCGACAGCTGTTTGAGATCGCTAAAACTTAATAATTCCCGTGTAAAAGGGGCAAATCTGAATACTATTGGATCTTGACATTTGATACGAACAGATCTCATATCCGAAAAGATAAAAATGCGATTTCAACACGTCTCATTTGATTTTCGTATCGACTAGAGAAGCTCGTTAATAGGTAGTAATTGCCATTTGCCAATTTCATTCCAATACCGTTTTAAAACGGGGTGAAAAAGAAGGGGGTTAAAGTATGAGATTGCGGATTTTTCTTACACACGGCGGCTCTCATTATCTTCTACGAGCGTCCGCCCGCGGTTTCACCCGCGTGGTACCCGTTCCTGTAGGAATATCGGGATAAAAAGTATCCTATGTTTTAATCTAGGCTATCTACTATCTGTGTGCAAAATTCCAACCAAATGCGTTCAGTAGTTTTTGCGTGATTGAGGAACAAACATCCAAACATCCAAACCCACAAACTTTCACATTTATAATATTAGTAGGATGATGTTTATGCTTCGGTTACTTATTATTATTTCGATCATGATCATAACGGCCCACTATCAGCTATAGCAAGGGTGGCCAACAAGTCGAGAGACATAACAAAAAGTGCTTTGCTTGTGGTAGCAAAGCAAGTAGCAACAGATTTGTAGCGGATGCGGCGTTTTTGTAGTGAAATTTACCCCAAAAATGCTTTAAGTCGATCTCAATAGGCCAGGAAATTTTAAAATCGATCGCAGCCGTAGTCAAGTTGGCCACCCCTGAGCTATAACAATATTTCTGATTTTTAACATTGAAAATGTTTATCAGACCGTCGATAGATTTTAGAAAATTATAAAGATAAATGAAAAGCAATGGTATGAAAAATGCAAAAGCTTGTAATGTATCATATTATGGTGTATTTTTTTTAATCAGTCTGTAACTTTTTTTGGAAAATCGAAAATGGTGGAAAAATATGTCAAAATTTCCCTTTTGGACAAAAAGTAGATTATTCTGAAAACTAAACCGATATCGAAAAAATGAAAAAAATATACTCCCGAGGCAGATGATAGATTGTCTACCATTTACAAAAAAATAATTTTGGAATCGGTCGAAACCTATGGGCTGGGCAGGTGCCCTTACCAGATATAAAAGAACCCAGAACCTTTTACGGTCTAGGCTGTAGCTTATCATTTGTCTAGCCAGGATTTCCAGATTGGGGCATTTTGGAAAAAAAAATTGGGGAGGAAAGAAAATCATTTCTCCATACAAAAACCATCATTTGGGGATACAAAAAGTCGCGTTTGGAAAAATGTATAAAAATATAGCCTACTTACTATACATGAATATTTTTAGTTAATACAAAACCTCTCGTGGGGTTGATCAGACCATCAAACTGAACAACTTTCATTATAGGTTTAACCTTGAAATCGCGAAAATTTTTTTTTGTTATATGTCACAAAAATAGTTCGATCAAACCAACAGCATCCTGGATATGATAGCTAGCAGACTTGACTGCATATATGTGCGTCATTGCTGCGCCGTATCTAGCGGGATGGTGAGGAGGTGAATTATATTTTACCTTATTATTGTTACTAACCTAGTTTTTAAGTTAATACTAACCTTCTGAGTCTTTGTTACTTGTATCAATAAATAAATTAAATTAAATTATGCTGAAAAATTGATAAAGTAGAATCCCGACGTTTTGTTTTGCACTAGGTTGTGTTTTTCTCTTATTTATTAATATCTCATCTTAATTATTTATTTAAAATCATATCATATATTATCATAAAACACTAATTTGTTATTATTTCATAAAATTTTCTTATTTTATGTTTATTTCATAAATGCGATCTCATTTCGTTTATACTCTTTATTTCGAATTATCAACCTTCTTTTTCAACAATCTTTGTTTAAAACTCCTTGGTATGTCGGTGCATTTTTTTATACTTTTTAATCCATTTGGCATTCTATCTATCCTTTTCTCACATATTAATTTTACAAGTCTCATCCTTGTAACTCTATTTTTTATTATTATTTCAAAAAGTGGTGTTAGAAATTAAAAAAAGCAATTTGCCTCCCGCATTGTTATAAACATTAATATTTTCACCTCTCCAGCACGAAAAGGGTGCTTTTGGCGCGTAAAAACTCGCAGCAAAATCGATTTTTGCTGCGAGCGTGAGACAAAGTGCTTTTTTAATTTCTAACACCAACTTGTAAAATAATAAAGAAAAAACAAATAAAGTGACAAGGATGACACTTGTAAAATTGATATGTGAGAAAAAGATAGATAGAGTGCTTTATGGTGTCACACACGGATTAAAAAGTAAAAAAATAAAATGCACGGATATACCAAGGAGTTTTAAATAAGGATTGTTAAAAAAGAAGGTTGATAATTCGAAATAAAGAGTATGGAGGAGGTAATGAGGTTGCATGTATGAAACAAATATGATATAACAAAAATTAATGAAATTTATTAACAAATTATATGTTTTATGATTATAAATAAATAAATAAGACGGGATATTAATGAATAAGAGAAAAACACAACGTAATGTAATCAAAACGACGGGAATCTACTTTACTGAATGAATAATTTTTTTAGCATAGGTTTGATCGAATTATTTTGTGATAAATTACAAAAATGAATGCGTCCAACGATGAAGATAGTTGCCTAACTCCAAAAGAGTTAAGAGAACAAGTTTCTAATGCTGAATTAAGCTTTTTACCAGGAAAGTCACATGAAAATTTTCTCGCTGGTCGAGGTGAAAAGTTGTATGTTTTACACGAGACCAAAATTTTGTTCTGCCTCGTGCCTTTAAATCACTCACTGTGCTCAGTAGTCTATATTAGAATCACTCACTACGCTCGTGATTCAATTCTAAACTACTTCGCTAGTTCGTGATTTAAAGTCGGCACTCGCAGCACAATTTGATTTTGGTCACTTGTATAACAAATAACTATTTCACCTCTTCAGCACGAAAAGGCTGCTTTTGGCGCGTAAAAACTCGCAGCAAAATCGATTTTTGCTGCGAGCGTGAGACAAAGTGCTTTTTTAATTTCTAACACCACTTTTAAAATAATAAAGGAAAAACAAATAAAGTGACAAGGATGACACTTGTAAAATTGATATGTGAGAAAAGGATAGATAGATAGAGTGCTTTATGGTGTCATACACGGATTAAAAAGTAAAAAAATAAAATACACGGATATACCAAGGAGTTTTAAATAAGGATTGTTAAAAAATAAGGTTGATAATTCGAAATAAAGAGTATGAAGGTAATGAGGTCACATGTATGAAACGAATATGAAATAAAAAAAATAATGAAATTTAATAACAAATTATATGTTTAATGATTATATATAAATAAATAAGACGGAATATTAATGAATAAGAGAAAAACACAACGTAATGTAATCAAAACGACGGGAATTACTGACTCTATGAATAAAATATTTCAGCATAGGTTTGATTGAATTATTTTTGTGATAAATTACAAAAATGAATGTGTCCAACGATCAAGATAGTTTCCTAACTCCAAAAGAGTTAAGTGAACAAGTTTCTCATGCTGAATTAAGCTTTTTTACCAGAAAAGTCAAGTGAAAATTTTCTCGCTGGTCGAGGTGAAAAGTTGTATGTTTTACACGAGACCAAAATGTTGTTCTGCCTCGTGTCTTTAAATCACTCACTGTGCTCAGTAGTCTATATTAGAATCACTCGCTACGCTCGTGATTCAATTCTAGACTGCTTCGCTAGTTCGTGAATTTGATTTTGGTCACTTGTATAACAAATAACTATTTCACCTCTCCAGCACGAAAAGGGCGCGTAAAAACTCGTAGCAAACACGAGTTTTGCTGCAAGCGTAAGGAAGAGTGATTCTTTTTTATGTGAGAAGAGGATAGACTTGGAAATTTTTAATGGACTTGGACTTGGAAATTTTTGTTGTTGGTTGTCGGATATGGATTAAAAGTATAAAAATACTCAGATATTATATCAAGGAGAGAGTATGGACGAAATGAGAAATACCTATAAAATACGAAAAAATATATTACTAAAATATAATAACAGGTTAGTGTGACATAAGATGAGAATGACAGATATCTTCTTTACCTACTCTTTACTATAATTTTTTTCAGCATAATGTTTGTTCGGAGCAATACTGGAGAACCTCTAGATTATACGAGATGTAGATGTATTAGATTAGGGACACAGGTATTAAACGCGTTTTTAAACTAAACATAGGTGTTCAACACCTATGTTTAGTTTAAAAATGCGTTTAAAACCTGTGTTCCTAATCTAATAAAATGCAACGCGAAAGTTTAAAAGTGTATTGTAGAGGTATGTTCAGCGGTGGGCATATTGCGGCTGGTAAGTAGAAGATTTATGTTATAGCGTAAAGTTTAAAGTAGTATCATTTTCGGTTCATTGACCGAGCAAGCGTGAAGTGTTTCAGCTTCGGCAAATATCACTCAAATATGCTTTCGTATGTCCGGATGTCCGTTTATTCTCCTGTACAAGTCGCATTTCTGAACGATTTTTGTAATACTTTGAGAGCAGGTTCGATATATATGGAATTTTCCGTCGATTCATTCAATTTTTTCAAAATGGCGGAGATATGGGGGTTGAATACGTAAAAAAACATACCGCGAAGTCTACAGCTAACAGAGCCACTAGTTATAGATTATATTGTATGGCTTAAACTACTTTTTTACAATAAATTACTGTACCTATTGTCGTATATGAATACATATTATATATAAAGCGTGCACTGATGTAATAAGAATTAGTAATAAAGTCATCTTAAGATACAATGGTCGTTTCAGTTCTCGATATGGCGACCCTGCCAGGATTTTTTAAATAACTAATTTTAAAGATTAATAAATAAATAATTGTTAAGAAGTATAAATAAAAGTAAGTTTGTTGTTGAAGATTATGTTTTGTAGGTAAATGATTTGCTTTGTTGTTATATAGAGTATTTTTTAACAAAATATAAGTTTAGTTTCTAAGAAAAACCTGTAATTAAGAAAAAAATTTGTAATTCTAGCATTTATTTAATTTGTAAAACAACAGGTACCTGCTGTTGTTAAGAAAAATGCACTTTATTGTTATTTTTTTTTACCTATAGGTTGAACTTTTTTTTTCTGTTTTTTTTTTATTACCCCGGTGGTGTCGTATATGAATACATATTATATATAAAGCGTGCACTGATGTAATAAGAATTAGTAATAAAGTCATCTTAAGATACAATGGTCGTTTCAGTTCTCGATACTATATTTTCGTTCAAATGTGGAAATGCGATAATGTATTGGTCTCTTGGTAATTTTCAGTGGGGCGGCTCGACAGGCGCGCGGTAGACAAAAGTAATCTATAATGCTATGCTAATCGGTGTTTCATGTTATTGTAATAAATTACAGAACTAAGTATATTTAGTATGTAGCTATGTTACCGTTAAATTGCATAAATTATTAACATAAACTAGTGAATCTGCAAATTAGGTCGAGTCATTTAAGGTGCGTAAAATTGATAGATTTCGTACTTTGACTAGGTAATCTGCAGATTAACTATCAAGGATCAGTTAAAGTAAGAAAACAGGTTCAACCAAAAACTCGCGAGCCGTGCGAGCGGAGGAGCGAGCGTGCCGCGGCAGCGGACGGCGAAGCAGCGGAAACAACGTTTATGTAAAAC
Source organism: Agriphila tristella (assembly GCA_928269145.1). NCBI lineage: Eukaryota > Metazoa > Arthropoda > Insecta > Lepidoptera > Crambidae > Agriphila > Agriphila tristella. Next base: position 17,335,827 of record OV743439.1, on the reverse strand, counting down.
TAGCGGCCGCCCGCGACTTCGTCTGCGTGGACAGTTTTACAGTTTTTTTGCTATCCCTCGGGAACTGTATGTTTTTCCTGGATGAAAGGTACCCTATGTCCTTTTCTGTACCCCTGACAACGTCTATGCAAAATTTCATGATGATCAGTCCAGTAGTTACGACGTGAAGGCGTAACAAACAAACAAACAAACGGACTTTCGCATTTATAATATTACTAGCTTTTGCCCGCGACTTCGTCCGCGTGGATATTCGAGAAAATCCAATGGGAACTTTTAACCAGGAAAAATAGTATTAAATGTTTTAGTTTCATCAAAATCAGATCAGCCGTTTCAACGTGATTAAGCGGGTCCCCACCAAGCGCGCGAACCCGCTTTTTTCTTTCGTACAATATCATCCCCTATTTTAACCCCTACAGACTTACATACAAACTTTCATCCCCTATTTTAACTCATTAAACCATTATTTCGCAATAAAAGGTAGCCTATGTCCTTTCTCGAGCTCTACTCTACCTCTGTACCGAATTTCATCCAAATCGGTTCAGTAGCTTAGGCGTGAAGGCGTAACAAATAGACAGACAGACAGAGTTACTTTCGCATTTATAATATTAGTATGAATCATGGATTAAGCATGGATTTTGTATTTTTGATTTTGAATTTCGTTCTGTCAAATTCAACTCATGGTAGTCGATTAAACAACATAATCTCGTAGTGTAAACGTATCTAAGTGGGTACCTAATAAATACGATAGTGGCATAACTTCTATAGTCTCTCTATTCTGTGGTACAATCAAACTTTCATCCCCTATTTCAACCCCTCCAACCCTTATATCGCAATAAAAGGTAGCCTATGTCCTTTCTCGAGCTCTACTCTACCTCTGTACCAAATTTCATCCAAATCGGTTCAGTAGTTTAGGCGTGAAGGCGTAACAGACAGACAGACAGACAGAGTTATTTTCGCATTTATAATATTAATATTATAGTATGGATAAGTAAGGATTTACTTTCAATATAAGTCTTTAATTTAATTTCACTCACTGTATTCCGCACTTTAACGGTGTAGCATCCGTTAATATGCAGACTAAATAGTTAAAGTGTAGAAATCTACTACTTTAATAAAAATTTCGGATTTAAACTGACTCGTTCGGTTAATGTGCAGATTAAATAGTGAATTCGCACATTATGGATTCTACTTTTAGCGGTAAAATGTAGATTTATTTTGAAAAATATACTTAATAGGTATAATAATAAAAAAAACTCAGTATCATATAATTTATGAGATATTTTGTTTATTCATGTTAATGCAGTATTATTTATTTTCGAACGAGCGGCCGCCCGCGACTTCGTCTGCGTCGAAAGTTTTTTTGCTATCCCTCGGGAACAATACATTTTTTTTGGGATAAAAGGTACCCTATGTACTTCTCTGTACTCTTGACAACGTGTATGTAAAATTTCATGATGATCGGTTCAGTAGTTAAGAAGTGAAGGCGTAACAAACAAACAAACGGACTTTCGCATCCTTACTAATATTATAAATGCGAAAGTCCGTTTGTTTGTTTATTTGTTTGTTACGCCTTCACGTCTTAACTACTGAACCGATCATCATGAAATTTTGCATACACGTTGTCAGGGGTACAGAGAAGGACATAGGGTACGTTTCATCCCGAAAAAAGTATTGTTCCCTATGGATAGCAAAAACCTTTCCACGCAGACGAAGTCGCGGGCGGCCGCTAGTTTATAATATTAGTAAGGATTATTGTTAGGTACAAGGATAAATAATACATACTACATATAAAATATGAACACATACATAATACATTAATAAAAATTATGTGCAAAAATTTATTGCAACAAATATGAGAAGAACATACATCTGATGCCGTGGTTACAAGAGCTTTACATATTAGACAGCGTGGATATTAGAGAAAATCATTAGGGAACCTTCAACCAGGATCTGACTAGCCGTTTTTACGCTATAAGGCGGGTCCCCACCAAGCGAGCAGCCTCGTGCGAGACCCGCCACACACGGCAAACGTCTTGCCTCGCGAGCCAGCGCACTTGGTAGGGACCCGCCTAATCGCGTAAAAACGGCTGGTCGGATCCTGGTTGAAGGTTCCCTAATGATTTTCTCTAATATCCACGCGGACGAAGTCGCGGGCAGAAGCTAGTTAAACATATTTGTTAAGGCTTGCAAATATTGGTACAAATTAAATGTTACAATATTAACTTAATAATACGTTTCATGAAAATATGCACCTCTGCAGTCATTAAAATACTAAATAAGTAAGTACATAGATTCCGATCGGACACAAGATCTAAAATGTTTCACTATACCTTAGAAGCCGGCGTTTCTCTAAACTCTATACCTACGGACTTGCAGGGTGTTCTATGTTAATCTCGCTCAAAACAATTGAAAATCTCGCTGCACATATTTGATTAAAATAGGAATTTATAAAAATAAACCGTTGAACTGCGCCCCAGGGAATCACGTTTCGGTAAAAACATATTTCTTGTCGCGTCTAAGGTCGTTTGTCAAGGCACGGGGCTGCCTCCAGCAATCTGTTTGTCCAGCTGCCACCTTTCTTCTTTTAACAAGAGCTTTACTTGATATCCGGAAATTTATTTTCCTCGTAATTTGTCATCGGTATACGTGTGACCTCTTAATATTTATGATGGTTTTAGGGATTTGTCGGTAAACAGAGTTTTCTGTTAATTATCGTTATGAAATTGTGATGTTTCAATATTATGTGGTAATTAGTTTACTTCTAGATATTTTATTATTGTTTTATATCATTTATCATTGATTGTAGAAAATTGTATAAGCTTAAACAATAAAATGTCTGACAGATTTATTTTGCCCGATCATAGGTCTAATGGCAACCACGTAATAACGTCATGGTGTCGTATGCATGTTTGGTTTTTAGGGTTCCGTACCCAAAGGGTAAAAACGGGACCCTATTACTAAGACTCCGCTGTCCGTTCTTCTGTCTGTCTGTCTGTCACCAGGCTGTATCTCATGAACCATGATAGCTAGACAAATGAAATTTTCACAGATGATGTATTTTTGTTGCCGCTATAACAACAAACACTAAAAACAGAAGAAAATAAATATTTAAGGGGGGCTCCCATACAACAAACGTGATTTTTTTTGCCGTATTTTGCTCGATATTAAAAACGACTACAGGTAGACAGTTGAAATTTTCACAGATGATGTATTTCTGTTGCTGCTATTACAACAAATACTAAAAACAGAATAAAAAAAATATTTAAGGGGGCCCCATACAACAAACGTGATTTTTTTGCCGTTTTTGTACGGAACCCTTCTTGTGCGAGTCCGACTCGCACTTGGCCGGTTTTTTATTGTATACGCCGCCAGTATACAATTCGTGGGCCGCCCGCGACTTCGTCTGCGTGGAAAGTTTTTTTGCTATCCCTCGGGAATCCCTCACTTTTTTCGGTATAAGGTATCCTATGTCCACTGTACCCCTGATAACGTGAATATAAAATTTCATGATGATTGGTTCAGTAGTTAAGATGTGAAGGCGTAACAAACAAACAAACGGACTTTCGCATTTATAAATTATTCAATTGTTCAAACAGTTTAGTCAAAACTGATTTGAATATTAACTTTGGTCACCCTTTAGAAACTACCTATCCCTGTTTGAAAACATCAGATTTAAATGAATTGCGGATAATTAAGAAATCTGACACATTTCCTTATAAAATATTTTACCAGATTTTTTAAACACGCCGTCACTTATTTTCACGGGGAAAAATTTATATCAAAAAAGAGAATAAAGGTAAATTTATGTCTTATTAAGTGAATTACCTTCACAGAAAAAAAACATCTACACGCATTCATTACTTAAATAATTGTACACATTGGACTGTTTGTCGTTGAGTTATTTTCTAAACTACAAGTATTCAGAGACTATATATTGATATATTGTATCTGAATAAAATTTACAAAACACAGATTTTTTTACGTCGAGGACACATCCTCCCGAATAGATCGCCACTTTGCGGGATTTATCTTTATCCAGTCACTTGTTTTTCCTGGCCAGTTCACACGAAAGAGTTTGCATATATAATTTGTTAAATTTGCGCGCTGAAAAGGTTTTAGGTACGGAAGTACAGACGAGGGTACTTCCTCTATGATTGTTTGTCTAGCAGATAATGTGAAATTAAGTGAATGCAAATAAGCACACTACAACTCGAAGTTATGTCCTAAAGTTATCAATATCGTGGTTAGAAGATTTTCACCTTGTATAAACGGAAATAATATAAACATATTTTTTAATGGGTTTTTAAAGCTGGAAGGACACCAAACCTTTTCTTATATCATTCTCTCGGTAAAACCTCTAGTTCCTTTACCAACTAAAGTGTGCAAACATAACGCAAGCGGAGCGGGCAGCGGGAGCGGGTGGCGGTCGTCGTCCCGCTGAGTTTTCCGCCCACCCGGGGCCTGCTTGCACTCCGTGCAGTCATAATCGAAACATACGTTGTGGTTCCCGCTAGCGGATCCCGCTGGCCGCCTCGCACGCACTCTGTTTGCACACTATGCATAATCATTTGATCAGTAGCTACGAGACTATACATCAATTTCCTATCGAACTGAAACGATACAGAATATTTTATTTATCACAATTTTATAACATTTATGCATAAATATATTCACTTCTCAAGCTTACGCGCTCACTAGAAAGGTAGGCTCACGTGCAGCTTCAGTCTCCCGTGCGTGACCACGGCAGCTGTTGCTTCGAAGGTGCCGAAACGTCGGGAAAATAAAAAATCAAACCAAATACCAACTAATTACCAAAGAATTTTCAATAAAACCGCGATAGTATCCGTTAAAAAGTGTTGCATGAATATGATAAACAGGCGATAACTTTCTACTTTCGCATACTAAACTACAAGGAATCAGAAACGCTAGGGAACTTATTTGGCAGCTGGATTGAGGTTAAACCGAGCAATAATTCTCAAAAAGAAAAAGGTTCGATAACTTTAGAGCCCCTTGTTTTGGCAGCGAGCCGTACGTGCGGACGCATTGAGCCCTCATCAAGATAAAACTTTGACAAGTTCATAATAACTTCAGCAAAAATTGATGGTTTATGTAAAAGACGTAAATTGTGTTGATGTTTACATGTAGTAAGTAGCTATGAAACTATTATGTTACGAAGTACTACAAAAATTCATTCAGGTTACATTATTGAGATACAGTTTTGTATATTTTCAATTCAAAAATAACGTTGACATGAGAGAGTAAAGTACAATGTCCTAAATTAAAACAAAAAGGTAGGCACTCAAGTATTTAAGATCTCTTTGACATTTACGTTATCTCCTCTTTGAAGTAAAAATGCAAAATCTTATATTTTTTTAGATCGTGGGACTGTTTTTATTTTATAATCATATCACGTTATTTTATTTGCACTTAAGTCATTTCTAATGTCTCGACTGCTGGGGCAAAGGCCATTCTTATGGGTGGATAAAGAGCATGGGCCCTACTATATAATATAAGGTGGTACCAAATGATCTGATGATATAGTGTTGCACAAACTGAACAACTTTTTCCAAGGAACATAGGTCGAAAAAAGAATTTTTTTTTTCGCCTTCCCATAGTAAGTCGGTCAGCTGACCGATACATTTCGTATGGGAGTATGAATTTTTTTTTTCTTTTTTCGACCTATGTTTCTTGGATACAGTTATTCAGTTTAAGCAACACTATCACCTGTTTAAGTATCATAAGATCATTTGGTACCACCTTATATAGCTACTATATTTCGGGCTCGCCTACAATTTTTTTTAAATATATGTAAAAAAACTACCATATTTTTTCAAGCGAAAAAATTAAACAAAAGCAGCAAAAAATTTTTACTTATATGCACATAAGTAATCGCATTATCATGCGATTAATATTGTGTTAAAACGTGTTTATGGTTGTTGAATAAATTATAAAAATATTAGTAAGTATGAAAAAGCAACTTCTTTAAAATCCTCCATACAAAACGGCAACCTACTGTATTTTTGGACCTTTTCGCCATCTACTATATTTTTACACGTAATAATCTTGAAAATACTACATATATTATTTTATGCAAAAAAAGTTGGCAACCCTAGCCATACATAACTCACTACGCGGGGCCAATGCAGTTTAGAGGGTGAGAAAAATATTTGATGCTTTATACCTACCTTAATTTCACTTCATACTCGAGAGCAATTTTATTCGCATCGCGAGTCTTGTTATTGTTTGCTGAAATTCGGCATCCCTCGTCGCTTTGTACTCCGCAATTATGATGGTCCCTCCTGCTATCCAACACCATTAGTCGTTATATCCCGGGACTTGGTAAAACATGATTAGTTTCCCATGTTACTTTATATGGTTTTGCTGACGACATTCACACACAATACGCCATCAGCTCAGCACGTAACCCAGAATTATAGGAGTAAAATATTTAAATAAGTACAATGTTTGGGTTTGACTGTAGGCCAGTAAGGAATTGGCGAACCAGGAAATGGTGAATCAGAAATTGGCGAATCAGGAATTGGCGAAAAAGGAAGTTGGCGAATGTGGAAATAGGGGCAATTTGGCGAAAACTATCAATCCAGTTTATATCCTTTTTTACCCGACTACAGCGAAGCCAAAACGGAGGGTATATGATTTTGACCTGAATGTATGTATGTTCATCTGTTTCATAGTATCTTCTAAACTACTATCATATTTTTTAGTGGCTATGGTGGCTTTTATTTTTTGCGAATCAAGTTTAGATTCAGAGTCCACAGTCGAATATGTGTTGCGATGTGGGATGAAGCCTACATTCAGTTAATTTCTAGATCCAGTTTTTTAGTACCCACACTAAACTTACAGTCCAAAGAACCTACATCGAATTTTATTGATGGCAACGATATTTATGCTAATATTATATTTCAGAGAATTCGGGTCTTATGAAAAATGAAATATAGAATTAAATTGATTCATGAACAGCTTCCGCAATGTCGTGGCACGTTTTATTTCTTAAGTACCACGCCAGAGCGTAAATACTTAAAATTAAGACACCCGTGGGTGCGGTATTTATATTAAGAATTTTGCTCTTTTGAGTTAATTACACTTGAATGACTCGCTCGGGTTTCTGTGCAAGCGAGTACACACGCCCCGAGACTCACTGGAGTTGATACAAATATAGTCAAGATACACACTGCCGAAAGTAAATATAGATATCGTTTCATTTCCCCGTTGGATCACTGTGCCATTTTCTGAGGAATGGAATAAAACGGGTAATAAATATCGAATGGCTGCTAGCTTGTTGTTTTTGAAGTGAAAAAGAAGTACCATAGTATTGGGTTTCATTCATAAAATGATGCAGGACTATTTTATTATAAATAAGATAAAAAAAAGCAAAATTTTTCCTCGAGTTCAAATATCTTGATCACAACATAAATAATTAATTATTTCTTAAATAGATTCAAATTCCCAATCAGAATAATCCTTGCGTTTGGATACAATAAACTTAATTGTATTGAGATTTCTATCATGATTAACGTGTAATTTAGCGCGTACCTAATAATTTTAATAATAAATTATAAGAAAAACTGTATTGAAATATATTTGTAGCCCATAGCTTACGACAGATATGTAGAACATTAACATTAACCAAAACAGTTCCCGAACGTTGTGTTGCTCTATCAAATGCAATCGACAGCATTCCCACGGAAGTTCGGGAAAACTTTTCGATCATAGCTTTGAGCGCATCTCGTGCGATATGTGCAAGTTTCAGATTCGCATCCAGTATAACGCGGTATTTGTAACTTGCCATATACCGTGGAGAGCCGTGGTCACCGGCCGCCAACACAAACGTTTGATAATCCTTGGCAGTGCATCCATCATTCCGTAATCCAGGGTCTAGCTCGCCACCGCTCAAAACGGCTATAAAGGGACTTAGACGATTACGTGCGCAAAAGCTCCTTATTCCGTTCGATTGTTCATTATAACTGTTACAAGTAAGTGAATACCTACCTGGATTAATCAGGGTAACAAACGATAATAATAACGATTACCTCATTATGATGACTGTTTTCGTTTTTAAGTACTTATGACGAAAAAATAATGTGTATTTCAATATTTGGTATAAAAGTAACAAAATTACAGGGTCATTTTTGGACCCCTTTTCGAATTTTGTCAGGTCATTCTATAACAGCAGTACAATCAATTTGTGAAGTAAAAACATATTTTTTTTTACATTTTTGCCCCAAACTTTTCCCTATGCAAATTGAAATTGTTGTCACTGTTTGCGCATCGCACGGTCGACCCGCGCGAGCCCCCCTCCCGCCACCCACCTTCCCCCGCTCGCGTCGCTTGCGCGAGGGTGAGCGTGCGCGCCTAAATTTTTGTGGACATAAAATGTGGCTGAAAACTGTGAATTTAAAAAGAAATAATTCATAATTTTTTACACCAAATTTTTTATTATTACTTCCTTAAACTTATATTTGATTTTGTAAAGAGGTCGCAAAATTACCCTGTATATGTATTGACAGCGCGCTAGCTGTCCAACCCTTTAGTAAAATAAATTAAATTAGTAAGTTTTGGTTTGTTTTTAGCTACCTAACTTTAAATCCGCTTTCCATCGTTACGGTAATAGTTTACCAAAATATGCATCACAAATGAATAAAGCTTGCAAAACGATTTATAAATAAATCGGAAACGCGTCGCTGAAAATATCCAACATCGAACAGAAGGCTAATCGAATGTCATACGTGGTTGCGGCGCTCCAGAACTATTCATGAACGGTCGTGTGTGTGATTTATGTAACTCGCTGCCCCTACACTTCGCTGCAACATTGTGCACGAGATCTCTGATACGAACGATCACGGAAAAATCAGTATAATGCCATTTTGTTGTGTTATATATAAATCTTCTTTGTTTTTCAGGATCTCTGTCAATATAGTTTCGGTTATGTTTTTTTAATTATTTAAATACTTCTTATGAAACATTCAATTACTTAAATAGGTAGGTACATGAATACTGGTTAAAATCATAACCCTCCTTTTTGCTTCGCGGTAGTCGGGTAAAAAACAGTATGCCGGCAAATAAAACAACCAACGCCAAAATCAGTTGAGATAAGCAGCCCGGATTGCGTGAGGTTCCTGGTTTTTAGGGTTCCGTACCCAAAGGGTAAAAACGGGACCCTATTACTAAGCCTCCGCTGTTCGTCTGTCTGTCTGTCTGTCTGTCTGTCACCAGGCTGTATCTCATGAACCGTGATAGCTAAACAGTTGAAATTTTCACAGAATATGTATTTCTGTTGCCGCTATAACAACAAATACTACCTCCGTGCGCGAGTCCGACTAGTACTTGGCTGGTTTTTTATGCTGATAAGATCGCATGAATGATCTGCCAATGTTATACAAAATATTCAAGTGGTCATGTAACCCTATGACATCAGAAATAGGGTTAAATATAAATAAATAAATAAATATTTGACAACATCACATACATTGCTCCGATTCCAAAGTTAGTAGCTGATGAAGCACTTGTGTTATGGAAATCAGAGACAACGGTGGTATCACAAACACCAAGACCTGAGACGATATACCTATAGAAAAGTTCGTTTTCTAAATTATCCAAGCCGGGGATCGAACCCTGGACCTCAGAGATGGCGACACCTTGAAAACTGGCTTATAAAGCCACTCGACCACGGATATCGACAAAGGCAATCGGTCGGAGGCAATCAATGTTCTATTCACAGAAAGAAAAAAAAAACCCCCCCAGTAGAAGCCGCAAGTGGGCGGTACCCGTGTAACCTCAAGTGAGCGCAGCTTTTCATACTTCTTAATTTTGCTACGTCAGTCGTTTGAGCGAATGCCAGACAAAAACATCTAAAAAAAAACACTGGTTTTCATACTAAATTGAGCTCATACTACTTCGAACTACTTCTATGTTCTGTGGTTCTAATTGGAAATAATAATAGGGAATATGCATCATATTTTTTTTATCAAAATTAAAAGTATAATGCGTGAGAAAATCAACTGTAATATTAAAACTTTTTTTTGCGTTTTTTTCTCGTGATATATTTACTTGAAGTTAGCACGCAGCAGCAACCGCCGAAAACGCTCCATACAAAACGGACATGATATATGACGTCACATATCACGTTTCAAGCGCGCGTTTACTATGGATTTAGCCAAGAATTTTCAATTATTTTCAATTATCTCCCTAAATTTTGCGTTTAAGTACATATGTGTCGTAGAAAAAATATTTTCTTATTTGATATTCTATCTGACTGTGAAGTTCATTATATTCGAAAGTGAAAAAAATAACGTTATTTTTCCCTGATTTCATCGTGTGATAAAACTAAAATAATACATTATTATTTTTGTTTTCCTGTTCCATCATGTTTTTATACGTGTCCGAAGCGATCAAGCTCAAATTTATTAAAATCGGTGACTTATGCATATTCCCTATTGTTGTTGCAACTCTGTCAGTCCACAAGTATTTAAATACGCGTGCACTAATTCACGTTACTGACCAAGTTTCCACCTAGTTGTGCGACATTTGTTTAAGACACCTCTGATATACGAGCACCTACTGGGAAACTAAAGCTCTCTCCGCTATGTTTATTGACATTTAATTAGCCTGTTAAATCTACTTGTCTAAAACTTGGCAAGTTCACTAGTTATGCTACAGATTTGCTCCCGACGCGAAATGTTAGAAGCGATGTTTATATGTTATTCTCAAATGCTGAAGCTCCGGTGCTCATAGATTTGATTGGTTAAAACCTGATCTAATCGTATTGAGTTTCAGCGTTTGTCTGTCCGAGTTAATCTCTCCTAGGTTAAGACAAACCCGTTAGTCATAGGCCGAAACACGCTTTGGTTTGAACTTTTAGTCAAAGCTTCTCGTCAAACCTGAGGTTAAACTAGCCAAACCTAGAAGCGCCGGAGCCTAACCAAAAATGATTAAAATTACATCGGTTTAAAAAAGCGTTAGAAATTAACCAATATCCTTAAAAATTCACAGATTTTACAGTCCCCGCAAGAATCGGAGCATTGAAAATGAACACAAAAATTTACGAAAAACCAAAATCAAATCAAATGCAGAGTCCTATTATATTTTTAAAGATACCTAGTTAGTACCTATTTACTTTTACGATTGTGTTGTGACACTCGGCTCCGCCTCGTGTCACAAAAGCGCCCGCTGACTGCCTCGACGCAGCCGAAATAATATTAACCAATTTTCAAAATTCTAACGAATGCACTTCTCGTCTGTATCTGCATCTTTTAACACTATTACCATGACGATCGGTCAATAATCATAGAAGCTACATCACTTTTTATGTACGGAAACAGCCGTTTTTCTACAATTCCAAATCTAAAGGGACCACCTACAGGTCACAATTATAAACCGATTTTCAAAATTATTTCGCCATTTGATAGCTGAACTAATACCATAGGACCTTTTTTTTCATTTTTTCTTAAGTCGGTTTTTTTCCGAAATATTTACAATTTAGTAAACAAACATCCCCCAAAAAACCCGGAATTTTCGGAATTTCACAAAATCCCAAAAAAAGTTACCAGTAGATTTTCAAAATTCAAACGTTCACACGTGTGTCGATAAATTCCTCAACTTTTGGTACTATTTTCATTTCGATCCTCCCAAAATCCTCGAAGATATGGCCAAAAATACGTCTCAGGCGATTTGCATCTGATAACCATTTTCAATGGTAAAAATTGTTAATGTACAATCCAGAATAATTTGATATAGGTATATATAGTACATTAGTGAAACAAGACCTCAAAAGAACTTCATTTTCTTATTCCTTTTTGAAAGTTTCCAACCAACAGTAGTTTGCCAGCAATAGACTGAAGTTTGTGTCACGCTCGTTGTATGGGAAACTGAGTGGGTATAGTTGGACACTTTTTCTTTGTAGAAGTTATGTAATCTGCAGGAAAGCCTCGTATTTTCTGTTGTAATGAGTTTGTATGTCACGGTGGCATGCGATGAATTAAAATTGTTAGTATCGTAAAGAAAACGTAAAGGGGACTATTGAAGAAAGTTTCCAAGGCCTCACGGGATATAGGATAGGCTAAGCTTTAGGGTTGGTAATGTTGAGGACTATTAGAAATAATCAATAGTTTTAGTATTATATCTTACATGTGAAAACTTAATTGTTGGCTAATGATTAACCATGGTACATTTTGTTATATAAACATAGTAGCTGTAAGTTTTCCAAGAAATAAAAAAAATATATATATATTTTCCAGCTAAGGTCACAAAAAGTTTTTGAACAAGTGTTTATATTGCAACAATTATTTGTTCAGTATTGTTTTTTACAATATTATTTTTATACAAATACACTCAGTATTATTATAACTCAACGTCGCCGGTTTTACGTATTTTCTGTTATCTACAGTGTGTCGCCCGTTTATTTATTTTGTCGCCCAAAAATAAACCCTGCCAGGTTTATAGTATTTTTAAGTATCCCATTAGCAGTTGCCTTTAACTATTTACAGTCACCCAATTAATTAATTCCCTATTCCAAATGGTGCTTTCTCACTTGATTGGTAGAACAAAAATTTGCATCGAAAACGAAAAAAAATATGCTTATAATAGGTCTTCACCTATGAAATTGCCGTATTGCAGTACAGACTTTTTCAAACAAAAAAAAGTTTTGATTGGCTATGAATTCTAAATTCAAATTAATTTTGTTTTAAAAATATGACATTCTATTTACAAAATCAGTCTTTTGTTTATTGATTAGCGTTGTATTTTCATTACATTTCAACATTTTTCCTCATAATGGATACTTCGAAATTTCGTGTAATTATGGAATATGAGTTCCGTCGTGGCACCAACGCGGCACAAACGACACGTAACATCAACGACGTTTACGGAGAGAACTGTACAAACGAACGTACAACCCGTTATTGGTTTGCTCGGTTCCGTTCTGGGAATTTTGACTTGAAAAATGAACCTCGTGGTCGTCCGGAAACTTTGGTCAACAATGATGAATTAAAGGCGATTGTGGAAGCAGATGAATCGCAATCTACAGCTGAGCTGGCAGCAGCTTTTGATGTTAGCATCAAAACAATATTGGTCCATTTGCGACAGATTGGCAAGATAAAAAAGCTTGATAGATGGGTGCCCCACTGCTACTTCACGACAACGCGCGACCCCATACTGCACAACAGACCATCTCTAAGCTGCATGAGTTGGGTTTGGAAGCTCTCCCTCATCCGCCATACTCACCAGATCTTGCGCCTACCGACTATTACTTTTTCCAAAATTTGGACAACTTTTTAGCGGGAAAAAAATTCAATTCCCGAGAGGCAGTACAAAACGCCTTTGAAGAGTTCGTTGTCTCCCGTCCAGCTGATTTTTCAAGAAGGGCATCCATAAACTGCCACAGCGTTGGCAAAGATGCATTGATTGCAGGGGTGATTACTTTGAATAAAAGAAATAAATAAGTTCGAAAAAAAAAAAACTTTAACTTTTTTCAAACAAAACGGCAATTTCATGGGTAAAGACCTAATATTATAAATATTCTATAACAATGGCACTCTCCCGTAAAATTCAGTAAACTTTAAAATAAATGTGGTTAAGGATGTGGCCTTTTAAATGTCAGACAAGTCATAATAGACTGAGTAACTTGTGCCAAACAACAGGATGTATGTTCACTAGTTAATAACGTTATACGTCACCTGGGAGTTCCGCGGGGAGGATACTGCGCTGGAGGCACTCATAAACTCATTAAAAGTTGACTCCGCACTAAAACTACTGACCTTCCTATACAGATGGCAGTTTTAATCGAGAACGTTTTACGGACTATTAACTCCAGACAAGGTTATTGTCGAGTTGGGATCGTTAAATGAAATTCTAGTAAATACAACAACCTACAGTCCTGTTCTCTGATTAGGTTTCTGTAATGCAGCTGAAGCTATTAGCACTTCACAATAATGCAGCTTTGATACTTGCAGTATAGTTTAGTTTAGGTTTGTTAAACTAAGTCTTGGGTTAGTTTTTGGTTTTACATAAAATTAGGGTAAATTTTCTGTTTTTATCGTACAAATGGTGGTTTAGTCACATGACAAACTGAAAATATTTGATGATTTTTTAAATCAGCTTTTCAAATTTAATAATAGTTATGAAAGGATATTTTTTTTTATTTATTCAGGAAAACATACAGTCATATACAAGTTTTACATGATTATAATAGTTTACAAATAGACCAGGCAGTTCCATAAAATAATTACAAATATTGAGTCTGCACAAAGGTAGCGATTAGTACAGTATAGCATGGCAGTAAACGTAAGATTATGGTGTTATTACTGAAGGGGTTCTTTGTTAAATACAATTTCTCCCACTTTTCGTTTAAACATTGATAGTTCAAAGAAAAAAATATCAACATTTTTAAATTTTTCGTTATAATATCGACACGAGCGTCTTATAAACGTGTTTTTGGCGTAGTTTGTAGTAGATGGGGGATAATAAAATGTATTGATAGAACGTAAGGAGATTCTTGGAATTCTAAAGGTAATTAACTCCAATAGTTATGCTGAATCTATAATTTACCGTTCACTATTTTATATAGAAATATTTCATCTAAGTAGACACGTCTACTCAGGAGTGAATCGATTTTATACCTTTTAGAAGCTGTTACATAGTCGACAAAGAAATTTCCCATACGGTAGTCTAGGGCTTTCAAAAATTTGTTTTGGACCTTTTCAAGACGAGCAATATGAACGGCATATTGAGGGCACCATACGACGCTTGCAAATTCTAAAATGGATATAATAAATTCTGAATTACTTATTAACATAGAATTTAAACTGGATTACAAAAAGTTATTTGTACACAACTTGGTTTTTGTAATTGTGTTCTCAGAAAATGATCATGATGTTTGCGTCACTGACAAGTAGGCGCTCTTTATTTTATGCTATGAGTAAAATTCAAATCAGCGCATTCATGTGCATTATTCTCGCTCGAACCGATTTTATGGAACGTATGTAAGAGTTTTCGAATATGAAAGGATCCAAATTTTAGCGCACAGCAACTTTGACGTCAATTTCTCGGTTCAAAAGGTGCGCCGTCGACTAAATGGTACCGTATATACTCATCACCTACTCAGCACCGCCTCTTCCATGTAGAGGGATTTCGCTCGTTCATTCACCTTAAATCGACGTCATTCCGAAAGGCAAAATAGAACACTCCCAAAAAGAGTTTCCGATAAAACGGGCCTATCAAATTTTTTCAATATCCATTTACGAAGGAATAAGAACGGATTATGCGCGACCAAAACCCTTTAATCTGGGATATAGGTTATTGAAACATTGCAAACGGCGTGGACGAATCAGACCTCTAGAAGTCTCGATTCACCTCCTTGTAATGAAGATAACAAAAGAATACGAATATTGCTTTCATTGAAAATAGGTGTCGTAGTAACACAAGTGGTTTTAAAACTAAAATGTTTCACAAAGTGAAATGTGGGGTTCTATGTAAAGAGTAAACAGGACGGAATATCTACGGTACAAAGTAAGAATAATTTTACAGGCAAGCGCCCAGGAGCGCAGTTTTAATTTGTTTCACAAAAGCGGTTAATGTTAACGTTTGGTCTGTTAAGCTCTTTTACATCTCGCTTCCAATGTTATTCTAAAACAAAATGCGAAAACAAATATTGTGGCGCTAAAGTAAAGTTACTCCTTTTTTGGGTAAGTACTCAAAGTAGGAATGTCATTTTGTTTAAAGAATCGTGCCGAGGTTCGAAAAAGACAAGGGTTAAAATAAGGTTTGTTTCCGGTAAATGCAATATCAACAGAATGTGGAGATATTTTATAGGAGTCTGTTTAAAATGTTTAAAAAATAATGATAATTGATATTAAGTTTGTCACTAGTTATTTATATTTACTGTAATTTCCATGAATGAAGGTTTTCAAGGTGCAGTTCTACCATTGTTATTCCTAAATGTCTAAATATATCACAGCAACATGAATTCGGGCGTAGTCACAATTCTATTTATATAAATTAATGATTTCAGTACTAAGCCAATACGTAACGCACTCACACGAGTAACGAACACAAGTCGTGTAAAAAATCATGCGTGAAATACAATCCAATCTAATTTGCTGTCGAATGGTACGGTTAGAAAAGAAAAGGGAAAAAATCAAATTGTTTTCACGAGGATATCAAATCGTCGATGTTTAAGGAGGAATTTAGGTCACGTCTCATGGATTACGGCTTATTTCCCGCGTCTCTTTTTCTTCGTTTGACGCTAATCCCAGCGGGTTAGGCAGAGATTCCCTTCTTACTTCCCTCTCACGCCTTAGTACATTGGTCCCAAGGTCAAAAGTTAATATTACAGCATGTCATCAGAACAAAATTCTTCGACTGTTGAATTTAACGACACTCACGAGAAACTATGCAAATCAAGCAATTTGCCAACATTTATGCGGTGGTGCGCTTGCAGGATTAGCTGAGCGTCGGGACGGTTTAGCTATTTGAGATATGCTCTTGAAAAGCCACTAGTAAATGTAATAATTTAAGCCAATACATACTTACTGATATCATGCATATTAATAACTTAACCATTTATACCTCCATATGCAACGATTGAGTGAACTAGAACTTTTATCACAAGGTTATCTATCACAGTTCATCATCAGTTCACAGTGCTAAAAATATGGGCCTTACTATGGACACATGATTTGTATGTAAGGTAATGTCTGTTAGACATTTAAAGATCCCTCGTACTCACTTCTGTATACAGGGTCATTTTTGGACCCCTTTTCAAATTTTGTCAGGTTATTCTATAACAGCAGTACAATCAATTTGTGAAGTAAAAAAATTTTTTTTTTTTACATTTTTACCCTAAACTTTTCCCTATACAAATCGAAATTGTTGTCACTGTTTGCGCATCGCACGGTCGACCCGCGCGAGCCCCCCTCCCGCCACCCGCCTTCCCCCGCTCGCATCGCTTGCGCGAGGGTGAGCGTGCGCGGCTAAATTTTTTGGACATAAAGAGTGGCTAAAAACTGTGAATTTAAAAAGAAAAAAAACATAATTATCTCACATATTTTTTTTTATTACTCCCTTGAACTTATATTTCATTTTGTAAAGGGGTCGGAAAATTACCCTGTATTTCCCTAGTTGTAAGGAAAGTGTTCTAAGCCACCAATAGTAGTAGGAATACACGTTTAGATAAATCACTGTGCTTATTCGTGATGCGAATGCAATCGATCGTGAAATGTGCGGAAACATCGAATCGTCTGTGCCTTCAGAGAATTTTGAGGATCAAAGATTGCAGCTAAAGGACTCGACCCGAGCGGTAAATCTGATTAGTCGGTGACGACCCAACCGCGCAAGCCGAATAATAATCGTGCCCTATAACTTATACCTCAATCATCATTCTAACTATCAAAGGTCCGCTTTTAATTTAACGGTGGATTAGGGGATCAACTGGGAATCGTTTTACTTGCAAATTATACAAATTTGGCGGCCAAGCAGCTCCGAGGGAAATGCCACCGTATTTTATCGCCGCTCGACTATGAACGGTTCTACGGTTGTAAAAAAGGGTACGTGTATTTGCTTCACCCTTATTTTAGGGATTAATTACTGTCTTAAGTAGTTTTACTAACCGGGAGTTCGAAAAATGATTTTTAAGCTAGATTCCATGTTATTGTAGTAATGTTTAATATCCGCTTAAATTATAGTATGAACAACAGATAATCACTCACTTGTAGATTAGTGGGTTTTGCCGACTGTCATCTTAGACAGATAAATCTAAGAACTTAGTATGTAGGTAAGTCATCTTAATATTATTGTTTTCGGCACTTAGGGACAGGCAAGGATCGTAATCCTATTTATTACTAAAATGTTAATGAAGACGTTTCGTCATAAAAACATAAATCTACAATTATTTTTCTAATATACTTACACAAATACCTCCTCAATAAAATTATTGACAAGCTATAACATTTTCGAAAAACAAAATTATTCAGTTAGAGGCACCTGTTGAAGCGTTTTTCAGACTAAATATTTTCTACCTAAGCGGTTGGTTAAAACTGAACCAAAAGTGGTTTAACAAAATCTGGAATGGAGCAGTGACAATTTATAGTTTTTTGGTTTTAGTTCAAAACGTGAAAAGGCATTCTGGTAAATTTAAAGAACAAAATTGTCCACCTTACTATAACTACCTGTGTTCTCGTATATTCTTCGTAATAAATTCTTGTCGTACAAAACCAACACTCATGTTAAAATTGCATTCTTTAAGAATATCATACTCTTTTGCGACATTATGAATTCTCGGAAGATGAGCGACAAAGAAAGTTTCCGCTTCTTACGAATAAATTGTTCGCAAATTTTTATTCTGGTCGGCACATCACATAACTTTTGTACGACTAAGATATCTAAAAGGAATATTATCGTTTACAAAATTAGGATCCTAGTTTTTTGATTTATTCTACTTATCTTTTTTGTCCTACTAAATTAAAACATCTTGTTCAATGTAATGACAAAAATACAGGTTTGAACTTTTTACTGCAAATAGATAATGTCCCTTGCGACAAATTTACTTACCTAATGTAAAAATAACTCAAATGGAATCGTATTTACATAGGACTTGTTTTTTTCATTGCACTACATTTGAAGTCTCCTCTCCTACCTATAATCAATTTTTGAGTAGAATGTAGGAAAGAAAGAAGAAGGTACGTATAAGATAGAATAATGCATACTCGAAAAAAGCGCATACTCAACATAAAATGATAGTTAAGGTATCCAAAAAGAAAGTGCCTTATTTCATTCTTTGTTAATCACTTTTAACTTGATTCGGGGGCATGAGAAAGTTGCGCATTGGTATAGCTGAGAACGGGAAGTAAATTCAAAACAATGTAAATAGCTTCCAGTACAAGACTTGTATTGGGCTTTTCTCAATGGTGGGGGAAAATGGTGGGGGGTGTCATGTCATCAAATTAGGTAGAATTAGAATTAAATTAACTTTGAAGAAATTTTTGAACAAGTACGATTTTTCTGACGCCGAGACGCTCGGTTTATGGCCCTTAAACACTGATCTCCATTTATTGTTAAATAGAAAAAAAAACAGGTCAGTACCCTAAAAGCGATGTATTAGGGTTCACTTTACGAGTGTGTTGAAAAAATAATATCATGTCCTGAATTTGTCACCGAACAGCTGGACGACAACACTGGACCGATCCTACTAAAAGGATTTCACTAAGAAAGGATTTCTGAAAACTCTCACGGGTAATGGAAATTCAAGCGGACATAATCGCAGGTGGAAGCTAGTAACACTAGTAACTCCGTAAGCTGTAGACCTCGCGTTAAGAAGTAGCTCAAATTGTATGTTTTTAAAACAACAAATAACACAAAATAGACCTATTAGTTTTTTCAACTAATAAGTATCTATACGGCG
Organism: Agriphila tristella; assembly: GCA_928269145.1. Lineage (NCBI taxonomy): Eukaryota > Metazoa > Arthropoda > Insecta > Lepidoptera > Crambidae > Agriphila > Agriphila tristella. The sequence goes on along the minus strand of OV743439.1, from coordinate 17,316,419 downwards.
CAAATAATATACGCAGTCCTATAGGTTCTTTATTTATTTACAAATTTCGAGTATTGGCCACAAATGTTTTGATCAATGTAATTTTTCAGGTCAGTGGTTTTGATTGATGAACTTTTGAGTCTTTTAAAAATTAAAAAAAATCAAAATTTACTTTACACCGCTTACAAAAAAGTTTGGTTACATTCAGCATTTCAGCACTTTCGAAATTGATGAAAATCAATTTTGAAACTAATGAAAAATGTTTTTTTACATGTATCTCTGCCATTTAAAAAAATCAGAAAAAGCTGGCTCGTCTGAAAAATTCTATATTTATCAAATGCTCACAAAATTTCACGAGAATCGGTTGAAAAATGCTACCTGTAGAGAAGAACAGACAGACAGCCGGAAGGACATACGAAAGAATTTTTGCCCAAGCTGAAGTAGAGACGCTTCGCTCGTGCTTCGCGCTCGCTCAATCAATAACTTAGGTATTTGAGTGTTTACCGATCGAGACACGCTTACTAGAGTTCAAGGTCAAGAGTACAATCACTTATTTACAATGCTTTGTTAATTAAGCAATAATATTTACTAATTGGAATTTCATCGAATTCAAGCGTTGTGACTGATATAGAAGCTTATATATTATTATATAATCTTTAGCAGTCGGAGCAAGTATTTATGCCAGATTTTCGAGGATAATTAGGAATTTCTCCGAAGCGATAGAGAGTAAAAATCACTAAGGCACGTAATATAATAGTACTAAGTAGTACTAATCCAATAGTATAGTACTAATCCATGTAATGGTGATCCAGCAATGTTCGTTTCTACAAGACGAAAAGTAGCTGTATTGAAAATGACGCAAGATTTAGAGATATTAATTTGTATGAGTTTCATGACAAGTAGATTCCTAAATAGTTCTTATTTTAAGTCTATACAAAAGCATGGGCAGCTGTACTCAATGATTATCGCGTCAAGTCGTTTGATAAAAAGTAGGTAAGTATGACTATTGGACTAAACTGGGTGACATAATATCATGGCAATATTTTCTCCTTGAACAATAGCGTTCCTAGGAATCTGTTTAGGAATTCAACTGAAATTTAGTGGTCGTTTAAATTAATGCGTGGGCCCAATTATTGCGGTTGTATTTCGGTGCTAAAATTCAACCACTCGCATGCGCGCCGCCACGACATTCCGCCACTAAATGCAATTTAAGCTCAGTAGCCGTTATGTGACAAGTTAGAGCATTATGCAAATTTTAGTTAAATCTGTGTAACAAATGTGCATAGCATGTACAGATATTACAGTTCGGGTGGCCGTTGTTCTGCAAGGATTAACATGTTTTTATGGTAGCGTTAAAATGAAGCCTTTTTGAATAATGTCGCTATAATAATATAGTTTAATCTAACTAAATCAACAAAATATTCATCAATTGAAATGATCTTAGATATGCTTAAATGGAACTAAGGAACTACGATTCGGCCTGAGTAGTAGGTAAACACATTAGATTAAACGATTACGCTTTTTCAGTGAGTTGCAACACTAACAAGAATACATTGCATTAAAGTTTAAAATGTTTTGGTATTATAATGTTTAGAGCTCCTATTGTAACAGAAAAAGATCTGTACCTACCCTAGAACCTATTATTTGGTAATGTACTTGAATTTAGGGAGGACGACACTGCAGAGGGCACTTCTCTATAAACACCTAAATCAAGCTACATTGTCGCCACTTATGACGCAATCATCTGCGCTGACAGACGCATTGGGAATAACGCACGAGGAAACAAACTTTGCTACATGAAACAAGGTGAGACATTCGTAAATACTGGCGGTACGTGACTGTAGGTACCTACTTGGTTCAGTTATCCTGCTGGAGTGAAATACATGTACGTACTTGCATAGTTCGATCTGTGAAAAATAGTAGTGTGGTATTTAGGTACTTTTTGGAGGTAACATTTATGATGATTGCGAAAATACAAAAATGTAGATACTTTTACAATGTCTTACAGTTCTTCTAAATGCTTACGCTTTTGCTTGTCGTTAGCAGGAAAAGTCATAAATACTGTTATAATACTAACCATAGGTATTACCACATATCTTAAAATGCGTAGAAATAAGAACTATAAATTATTAGTCAAGCTAAGTATTTTTAAAATTCTAACTAGATTCCTCTTAGCGCTGCTGGTTAAAGTGCTTGCCCCGACTTGTTAGTGATACAACGCATAATCTAGTAGTGACGGCTTTAAAATGGACGACAATAAAAAAGGGATAAAAGCGACGGCGCACATGTAATATTCCGAACCGCAAACAACTCGCGAGCGACTCTCGTAAGCGATTTTTCATGAGCTGCGGGCGTTAATGTGTACAAACGTTCTTGGCTTCGGCATACTTTGCTTCTTGGATATAAATTATGCCGGGCGCCGCGGCGGGTGGCGTCGCGTTACACAAAATTCGCCTGGAGATAAGTACCGGGACAGTTATTTTTTTCGTATTTCAGTTTTTTTACTCGTTCGTCGGTGTTTTAATGGCGGCTGATACGGGCGGCGGCTCCTTGGGGACGGTGCACGAACTTTGTGTACGTCGCAAATTATTATGTGATGCTATTTCAGATCATGTGGCAAAAACACGTAGGATAGTACGGTAGCGTACTAACGTTCATGGAAATTGTATTTGGATTCAAATAAATTCGTTGTAGACATTTGTCGAAATTCTACCTAAACCCGTATTTATAAACCGCTCTCAGCGTTGAGAGTTATCTTTAGATAATACCTGGGATTAGGGTTACCAGATGAAAAAATCAAAAATCCGGAATTTCTATTGAAAAATCCTGAGATTTGTAGCAGTTTGAGAATAAGGTACGACGGGGGGGGGCGCGCCGTCTTCTCCAAAATGGCTTCAATGCAAACGGCCACGGTACTGTAGATTCACAGGTTTTTACTGTATTTTATTGAAAATTGTAAAAATCCTGAGATTTCCTGCGATTTTCCGGCCGCAATCCTGAGAAAAGTCCAAAATCCTGAGATATGGTAACCCTGCCTGGGATGCTTTTCCTATAAGAAGAGTACCTCAAGTATGATCTCAAGCTCTCAACGTTGAGAGCGGTTTATAAATACAACATTTTGTACACACATCAACTTTGTTTAGGGATACAGGTGTTTCTTTCATACAAACGAGGTAACTTTGAAGCCTTGTTTTTCTGCAAGGGATATACCTACCGTGCTGTGATCTGATGATGGCTATCTAGGGAGTGAATGGAGGAGATTCAGATTGCTATACACACCCAACTGATCTGCATTCTAAAAGATTAAAGGACATGTTTAAAAAAAACCGCGAAAATTCATTAAAATGTATGGAAATTCTGAAACTGAAAACTCTGACCCTTCTATCTTTTAGAATGTTGATCGTAGGGTGTGTATAACGATCCAAATCTCCTTCATTCACTCCTTGGATAGCCACCATCAGATTACACCACGGTACATACCTTGCAGAAAACAAGGCTTCAAAGTTACCTCGTTTGTATGAAAAAACACCTGTATATTTCACGGTAAGTAGCAGATGGTTACGAATGTGATTCGGTACGGAGCGAGGGGAACATCCCGGATAAGCTATTATTCCTTGATTAGTCTTCACAACTACATTTTTGCTCATTAGTCGGTTCTGTGACGAAAAACAATGACTAGCCAACGGCCATGTTACCTCGATTACGTAATGTATCGTCTTTATATTAAGTTGCTAATATACCGGGTGTCCCAAAACTTTGCCACACGGAGGGAAAGTACCTTAAATATTGAAGATAGGAAATAATACTAAAAGAAGACTTCATTTGATTTTTTAAATAATTGGAACTGTATTCAAAGATTTTCGAAAAGTCGCATGCCTTAACCAGGAATCGAACCTACCAAATTAGAAAAAAAACAATCTTTTATTTTTACGATATCGATCGGAAGGATTACTCATTAGGATTATTTTTTGTTAAGTAACACAGCATCTTAAACAAAAGGAAGACCATGAAATTTTACATTTAAATTTTAATGGTTACGTATTGTATCAATTTGTATAGGAAATAATGCGATATTTAAAAAAAAAATTGTATGCAGTTCGCATTAATTTTTAAAATCAAATGAAGTCTTCTTTCAGTAAAATTTCCTATCTTCAATATTTAAGGTACTTTCCCTCCATGTGGCAAAGTTTTGGGACACCCTGTATATTATTATACAAAAAAATATTATTAAAGAGTTGAAAAAAAAGGTATTATTTTTTTACAAAACCAGAATTTACAAAAGTGGGATGCAGTAATTTTTGCTAGGAAAACTTTTTTCAGCAAGAGGAGATGAACTTTCCACGATTAAAATGGAAGTGAGATTGAAACTTATGAATACCTACCTTTTATGAGTAATAGGACAAATAAGGTAAACATCATCATCATCATATCAGCCACACGACACCCACTGCTGGGTATAGGCCTCCCCTAAGGATCTCCACGACGATCGGTCCTGCGCTGCCTGCATCCACTGGCTTTCCGCGACCTTCACCAGATCGTCGGTCCACCTTGTCGGGGGCCTACCCACGGAGCGTCGTCCGGTGCGCGGTCGCCATTCCAGAACCTTTCTGCCCCAACGGCCATCGGTTCTTCTCGCTATGTGTCCCGCCCATTGCCACTTCAGCTGAGCAATCCTTCGAGCGATGTCGGTTACTTTAGTTCTCCTGCGGATCTCCTCGTTTCTGATTTGATCACGTAGAGAAACGCCGAGCATGGCTCTCTCCATTGCACGCTGAGCGACCTTGAGCCTCCTTATGAGACCCATAGTTAGCGGCCACGTTTCACTGCCGTAAGTCATCACTGGCAACACACACTGTTCATAGACTTTCGTCTTGAGACACTGAGGTAAGTCGGACGCGAAGATTTTTCGAAGCTTCCCGAATGCTGCCCACCCGAGTTGGATTCGGCGAGAGATCTCTTTCTCGAAGTTGGACCTACCTAACTGGACTGCCTGTCCTAGGTATACGTAATGGTCAACAACTTCAAGTGTAGTGTTCCCAACATGAACTGGAGAGGGTACAACATGGGCATTTGACATAATTTTCGTCTTTTCCATGTTCATCCTAAGACCCACTCTTTGGGAAGCACTACGGAGATCTTCGAGCATTGTGTTCAGGTCTTCCATGGTCTCAGCCATAAGGACTATATCATCGGCAAAACGAAGGTGTGTTAGGTACTCGCCATTAATGTTGATGCCGAGTCCTTTCCAGTCCAAGAGCTTAAAGATGTCCTCCAACGCAGCTGTGAACAGTTTCGGAGAAATAACGTCTCCCTGTCTCACACCACGCTGCAGTTGGATAGGATTTGTGTTCTGGTTCTGTACTCGGATCGTCATGGTGGCATTTTGGTATAAGTACCTCAACACCTCGATATACCTATAGTCCACTTGGCACCTTTGGAGAGACTGCAGCACCGCCCAGGTTTCAATCGAATCAAAGGCTTTCTCATAGTCCACGAACGCCAAGCAAAGTGGCTCATTATACTCCTCGGTCTTCTGTATAACCTGCCGCAGCGTATGGATGTGGTCTATGGTGCTAAAGCCTTTTCGGAACCCGGCTTGTTCGGGAGGTTGGAAGTCGTCGAACTTGCGAGCGAGACGATTCGTAAGGACTCTCGAAAACAACTTATAGACATGACTCAGAAGCGAGATGGGTCTATAGTTCTTTAAGAGGGACTTGTCACCCTTTTTAAAGAACAAGATCACCTCACTTATGTTCCATGTCTTTGGCGTTCTGCCCTGGACGATGACGGAATTAAAGAGCTTCTGGAGGACTTTGAGTATCGGCTTACCGCCCGCTCTCAGAAGTTCTGTAGTGATTCCATCGTCACCCGCCGCCTTGTTGTTTTTCAGCTGTTTGAGAGCCATACTAATCTCGTACAGGCTGACGTCCGGGATATCTTGAGTATAAGGTAAACACTAAACAGTTAATCATGTTTAACCTCAACTGAACTCCATGTGTGGCAAGTACACATGCACTGCACTGCACGATATGATGTGATACATACAGTGTACAATATTGAACGTCGAAGTAATTCTTCACATTGATACTTGAAAAATTTCGACAATGCCACTACTGTAACTGTGACTCGGTAGCTCAGTTGTAATAGCATTGGACCAGACTACCATCATGTTAATGAATTAACGCAAAATGAGAAAACCGTTTCTTCGGACCATCAAACTGAACAACTTTTACTATGGAACCAACTTTGAAATCGCGAAAAAAAAATCAGTTATTTCATACAAAAAATAATAACGAAATTATAAAAATGTATGAAGCAGCTGATTTTTTTTTCGCGTTTTCAGAGTTGGTCCCATAGTAAAAGTTGTTCAGTTTGATGGTCTGAAGAAACGGTTTTCTCATTTTGCGTTAATTCATTAACACGTTGTATATATATATTTTTTATACTTACAGACTTTCTTGAATACAATTTAAGTCCTGAAAATTCGTAAACTATTATGTTACTCAGATTAATGAAAAACGATTTTCTCAACGCTATACGTTTTAATAAATATATTTTTGTCATTGTTCTTTAAAAAATGATGTGCTAAGATAGAATGTAGACGTACAGTCAACGGCACGCTGGGCTACCATGACAGGGTAATCAGTGGTTTAAAATAATTTGCAGATTTTTTTTAGTTTTGTTGCTATCAGTACCTACATGATTAGTTCAGCTGAAACGTACATAGCAACGAACAGCGTAATTTGAAACGAACATTAGACTAGCAAAGCACTTTTACTTTTGTGTAGGAAAATAATTTATGAACGTTGAGAAATTTACAATGGGCCAATAAAAATGTAGTTTACGGTTGCACGGACAATAAGACTTTGAATTGTTCCACAGAATATTTGAGTACATATTGATGCTTTTTTAATCAAAATATAAGCCCTTACTGTTTAATATCTTGTTTTATGAAAACGGGATATATTATAAAAAAATAGGTAAGTACTTGCCCGGGGATCTAAATTGGCTGCTCGAGTCAAAGAATAACATGGCTTCTGATCTGGGTTGTCCATGCGCAGTTTCTTAGTCATCCTAATATTATAAAAGCGAAAGTGATTTCATCATAATAAAAATTTGCATACATATGTCAAGGGTAGGTACAGAAAATTACATAAATTGTACATTTCATTTAGACAAAGGTATTGTTCCCGAGAGATAGAAAAATAACTGTCCACACAGACGAAGCCGCGGGCAACCGCTAGTTATTTTTTAAAAGTAGAAGTAAAATACTTTTCATCCCTTCTATTCGAAAATTGATGCTTTGTTCCTATACAAGGTGTTTGGTAAAAGCCTTATAAAGCCGAATATGGTAGATAGGGACCATCAAATTGAACAACTTTTACTATGGGACCAACTCCGAAATCGCAAAAAAAAAAATCAGCTGTTCCATACATTTTGATATTTTCGTTATTATTTTTTGTATGAAACAGCTGATTTTTTTTTCGCGATTTCGGAGTTGGTCCCATAGTAAAAGTTGTTCAATTTGATGGTCCCTATCTACCATATTCGGCTTTATAAGGCTTTTACCAAACACCTTGTATAAGTGGGACCAAAATAGCTCTTTTCTGGTAAGAACTTTTTAGTGGGAGGAAAAGAGATTTGAATTTAGAACATGTATCTTCAAAGAATTCGAACGCCGCCGCCGGCTGGTATGTATGTATTGACTGGCTGTATAGACGGCGCGGCGAGGTCACCGTGGCGCGATAACCCGCGCAAACTGAAAAAAAAAACATAAGCGCGCGAATTAAGTCTGTGTTCTTGTAATTAGTACATACTTACGTACTTAGTACAATAACTTTTGAAAATTGCGCTAGTACACTAGTAACTAACAAAACACAACTAAAAGTCAAACGTAACTATAAATTTGTAATTATTTTTACTTTTCACGTGTCTTTTTTAAATAAAGAACATTTTCATTAATTACATAAACACAGTCTCCTATTTATTTTCTCATAGAAAGCGGATGAAAAGTAGAGTATATGACTCGGGCGCAAAATATTTTTGGCGAGGGCGACATACTTTGAATCCCTCGCTACGTTCAGGATTCTACTGAAGAATCCCTCGCTGCGCTCGGGATTCTACTCTAGAATCCCTCACTTCGCTCTGGATTCAAAAAAGCGCCCTCGCCGTAAAAATATTATTTTGCTCCCTTGTAATACAATCTACTATTTCATCCCTTCTATTCGAAAAAGGATGCATTGTTCCTATATAAGTGGGACCAAAATAGCTCTTTTCTGGTAAGAACTTTTTAGTGGGAGGAAAAGAGATTTGAATTTAGAACATGTATCTCTCAAAGAATTCGAACGCGTCGCCGGCTGGTATGTATTGACTGGCTGTATAGACGGCGCGGAGACTAAAAAAAACATAAGCGCGCGAATTAAGTCTGTGTTCTTGTAATTAGTACATACTTACGTACTTAGTACAATAACTTTTGAAAATTGCGCTAGTGTATCAAACGTAACTATAAATTTGTAATTATTTTGACTTTTCACGTGTCTTTTTTAAATAAAGAACATTTTCATTAATTACATAAACACAGTCTCCTATTTATTTTCTCATAGAAAGGGGATGAAAAGTAGAGTATATGACTCGGGCGCAAAATATTTTTGGCGAGGGCGACATACTTTGAATCCCTCGCTACGTTCAGGATTCTACTGAAGAATCCCTCACTTCGCTCTGGATTCAAAAAAGCGCCCTCGCCGTAAAAATATTATTTTGCTCCCTTGTAATACAATCTACTATTTCATCCCTTCTATTCGAAAAAGGATGCATTGTTCCTATATAAGTGGGACCAAAATAGCTCTTTTCTGGTAAGAACTTTTTAGTGGGAGGAAAAGAGATTTGAATTTAGAACATGTATCTCTCAAAGAATTCGAACGCGTCGCCGGCTGGTATGTATTGACTGGCTGTATAGACGGCGCGGAGACTAAAAAAAACATAAGCGTGCGAATTAAGTCTGTGTTCTTGTAATTAGTACATACTTACGTACTTAGTACAATAACTTTTGAAAATTGCGCTAGTGTATCAAACGTAACTATAAATTTGTAATTATTTTGACTTTTCACGTGTCTTTTTTAAATAAAGAACATTTTCATTAATTACATAAACACAGTCTCCTATTTATTTTCTCATAGAAAGGGGATGAAAAGTAGAGTATATGACTCGGGCGCAAAATATTTTTGGCGAGGGCGACATACTTTGAATCCCTCGCTACGTTCAGGATTCTACTGAAGAATCCCTCGCTACGCTCGGGATTCTACTCTAGAATCCCTCACTTCGCTCTGGATTCAAAAAGCGCCCTCGCCGTAAAAATATTATTTTGCTCCCTTGTAATACAATCTACTATTTCATCCCTTCTATTCGAAAAATGATGATTTGTTCCTATATAAGTGGGACCAAAATAGCTCTTTTCTTGTAAGAACTTTTTAGTGGGAGGAAAAGAGATTTGAATTTAGAACATGTATCTTTCAAAGAATTCGAACGCCGCCGCCCCGGCTGGTATGTATTGTCTGGCTGTATAGACGGCGCGGAGACTAAAAAAAAAACATAAGCGCGCGAATTAAGTCTGTGTTCTTGTAATTAGTAGGTACATACTTACGTACTTAGTACAATAACTTTTGAAAATTGCGCTAGTGTATCAAACGTAACTATAAATTTATAATTATTTTTACTTTTTACGTGTCTTTTTTAAATAAAGAACATTTTCATTAATTACATAAACACAGTCTCCTATTTATTTTCTCATAGAAAGGGGATGAAAAGTAGAGTATATGACTCGGGCGCAAAATATTTTTGGCGAGGGCGATATACTTTGAATCCCTCGCTACGTTCAGGATTCTACTGAAGAATCCCTCACTTCGCTCCGGATTCAAAAAAGCGCCCTCGCCGTAAAAATATTATTTTGCTCCCTTGTAATACAATCTACTATTTCATCCCTTCTATTCGAAAAAGGATGCATTGTTCCTATATAAGTGGGACCAAAATAGCTCTTTTCTGGTAAGAACTTTTTAGTGGGAGGAAAAGAGATTTGAATTTAGAACATGTATCTTTCAAAGAATTCGAACGCCGCCGCCGGCTGGTATGTATTGACTGGCTGTATAGACGGCGCGGCGAGGTCGCCGCGGCGCGATAACCCGCGCAAACTGAAAAAAAAAACATAAGCGCGCGAATTAAGTCTGTGTTCTTGTAATTAGTACATACTTACGTACTTAGTACAAAAACTTTTGAAAATTGCGCTAGTGTATCAAACGTAACTATAAATTTGTAATTATTTTTACTTTTCACGTGTCTTTTTTAAATAAAGGACATTTTCATTAATTACATAAACACAGTCTCCTATTTATTTTCTCATAGAAAGGGGATGAAAAGTAGAGTATATGACTCGGGCGCAAAATATTTTTGGCGAGGGCGACATACTTTGAATCCCTCGCTACGTTCAGGATTCTACTGAAGAATCCCTCACTTCGCTCTGGATTCAAAAAAGCGCCCTCGCCGTAAAAATATTATTTTGCTCCCTTGTAATACAATCTACTATTTACTCACTTATGCTCTGAAATGTTATCATTCCATTTGAAAAAAGAATGCGGGGCGTTCAACATTTCCGTGGGGGTCTGGTTCATCACATTCTAAATTTGAAATTCAGTGCGGAAATGAAATTCAATACTTACTTCCCGCACTGAGTGCGGGAAGTAAGTGTTCCAAATTCAAATCGGTAGAATTTATCAGCTAGCATTCTTTTTATGAAACTTTATGGTTGCATGACCGGTCAGTAAACATGGCCACGCGAACCAATTTAAATATCAAATTTTTACAAAGAAAATTGTATTTCCTCGCATTTCGTGAGTAAATTATTATACAAACCTTGTACTGGAAGCTACTTGCATTGCCTCGAATGATTAAAGCCCTCGCCTGCGGCTCGGGCTTCAAACCATCCTCGACAATGCAATCGCTAGCTTCCCGTTCTCGGATGTAATGTACTATTATTTATTCCTTGGCAAAATAAATTAATAATATTATTATTTCATAGTAGGTCCCTCGAGGAGCTGGTCCTGTGATTGTGGAGGTTAAATAACTTTCGCTGGCGTAGGTCATGGGGATGGGTGACCAAAAATATATTATTTCAAGAACCTCCGTGCTTCGAGTGGCACGTTAAACCTTAGGCCCCGGCTGCATTTGCAGTCGTTAAAATCTACCAATCCGCATTGGGCCTGCGTAGTTGATTATGGTCTGTCCTCCTTATCCACCCATAAGAAAGTCCTGTGCCCCAGCAGCGGCTGATGTCCAAAAGACCCTCGGCTGGCTTCGAGTTTAGGTATGCTAATACTATAACCAAATTGAGGTGAATCCTAAAATAATGGACCGACCGAAAATATAAGCATTTGTAGCTTCTAAATTTACTTTCGGTCATTAATATTGAAAAATGTAATTATGTGCGTATGTAACATTATAATACTATAAAATCAGTAATTAAATTACAATTAGGCAAATTTCCACCTAAGTATTTTAACTTTTATCAACAATTAGGTATTTTGTTTCTTCTAGGGTTATGTAATTGAAACTAACAAGCTAAAGGTAATTATTTTATTATTCGGAAGCTTCTTAGAATTTATTTAGTAAATAGTAGGTACTATATAACTTGTTATTTTAGCTTTTCTACGTTTTCGTTTAAGTAATTAATTAATATTTAACGTTCTCTTGATTGTATCAAGCATTTAGGTACTACAGACTGGATTCAGATAAAAAAATGTTTTTAGAAAAGGTTCCTCCCCGAATGCATGTTTATTTTAAACACGATAAGACTGGCAGAATAATAAAATGAAATGGATCTTGTCTTGAACGTTACCTACCTACGTTACCTACCGTAAAAAATACAAAGATTTTTTCTATTTGAATGAAAAATGCTTTAAAATTGAATTATTTTTTGTTTTTTTAGCAACAAATGGTCTCACGGACGTGAACATCTAGTCTGACGTGTATGCGTAAAAAAATTATGTAACTAAAATAAAATGATACTTCCATAAAAAAAAAAGAATAAATATTAGATGAATAAGCATTCTGCAGATTGATGGAGCTCAGTTTTCGGTATTTTCATTCTTACATATTATATTATTAGAAAGAATTTTCATATTAAATATCTAAGTAGTACAGGTTTTACCTAGTCATAAAAAACAGGTAAATATTTTGAATTTCTCACAAAATGTAATTTTCTGGTTGAGTCATATGATGTTACCACAACCAGTCATACGTTGACTTATTAGTCCACTATTTTATCCCTTACTTAAGTAGGTAAACTAGTCTTTTCCTGTTATTCATTCGGAGGTAAACATGTTTTAAGTCGCGAACATTGAAGCGATCCAACCAGTCTCACGGCACACACGGCCGCGGTCAGATTATTTCGACACACGATAATAAACAAAATGAAGTATACTCCAGTTATTCTTTTGGTGTTCTTATCAATAATATGTGTGAGCCACTGCAAAGATTTGATTGTGGGCACGAGTTTCAACAACAGATTGCTTTGGCAACAAAAAGTTGAATACAACGCTATCCCGCTGAAGAAAAGAGTCAAAGAAGTATTCTTCTCGGATCCAGGACAACAGATCATCAAGGTAAATCTAACTCAATAGCTTTCAAACTTATAGTAATAGCTATTATAGACATTAAAATGAAACACTTTTAAAGGACGTGGTCACGGCAGCTGCAAAGGTGTTGAAACGTCTAGGGAAAATAAAAAGTCAAACCAAATGCCAACTTATTACCAAAGTACTTTTAAAACCGCACTAGTATCCGTTAAAAGTGTTCTATTTCAATTCAATAGCGTAAAAACCTGTTGTCATTTTTCGTCAATTGGAATATTAGAGTCTAATAATCATTGTAAAATAAGTAAGTTGAATTTAATTTTAATAGTTATGAACTTATATACATATCCATATTGTGCAGCAAGTGATAAAGTTTATTTATGTAGTAAGTTATCGGTGAAGGTCAAGTCATATAAAATGTATACATTGGATAACTTTTTATCATTTAAATGTAATGTGATGTTTTTTTTGTTTAATATATAACTTTAATATATATAACGTTATGTTGAAGGATGAGAACATTTTATTTACTTCAAAAAGCGATCATTTTAACTTTTTAAATCATTAAAAGATTATAATAATCGAATCGGGGTTATACCTGGTACTATTATCTATTCTGTGGTTATACAAAAATAATAGAATGACTGTTTACGTAGCAAAAACCAATTATGATATATTCTAACCCGAAACCGTAGCTTTCGCATTCAGGGTCAAACCGACCTTAGCTAGGTAACCTTAGTTGCGTTTAATTAACACATATTAATTAACCCTTCTACTACAATGGAATTACACTTCAGACACTAGAAGCTCACGTGTTCTTGCTCGAACATCACTTAAGCCCTCATCCTTATTTATTTATTTATTTATTAAAGACACAATAACAGACATCAGACAGAAAACAAATTTACAATAAAATTCTTATATAATAGGTGCACGTCTGTGCCCAATTACAATTGTGCACAAATGTTTTAAAGAAACAGGACATAACAGTTAGGTATCTACTTGTTAATTTTAAGTTACTTATTAATTTAAACACATAAAATAAAGATTAGGTACGTATACAAAATTAAGTTGAGGAAAAAAAAAAATTACAAGATCAAAATCGAAAATCTAAATATACTAAAATCTAGATAGTACTTAAAAATAATTAAGGATTGGGATATGACATGAGAGCTCTTTTTAAAGAATTGACATGACAATTGAATATGTCGTGATCGCCGCAGATGTCATTATAGTAAGCACACATTCGGTGCACAGGATTATTTTTAGATACATTGTTTCTGTGAGGTTGTATAGAAAACAGTTGTGGGTTGCGCACAGACCGAGTGGGCACCTTAAATTTTAACAACTCCAATAAACTACCACCAGCGAAACCATTGGCAATCTGATGAAGTGTGCAGATGTCGCTTATCCACCTACGCCGTTCGAGTGAAATCATATTCAGGTACTTTAATCGATCCTCATAGTCCGGTATTTTTTTACGTAAACCGTATTTTGAGCACAACGTTCTTGCAAATCTACGCTGTATTGCCTCCAGCCTATCTCTATGAGTGCCATAAACAGGGGACCATATTGCAGAACAATACTCCAAGACGCTTCGCACCAAGGCACAATATAAAATTATCCAGGATTTAGTGTTTTTGAATGGTTTAGCGTTTCGAAATATAAATCCCAACATTTGACTTGCCTTAGCACAAACATGATCATAATGAGACCGGAATGTAAGGGACGAATCAAAATATACTCCCAGATCACGAACGGTTACAACACGAATTAAGGTAATACCGCAGATACTGTAATTGAACATGATAGGACATTTTTTTTTTGTAAAAGTAATTGTCTCACATTTATCTATATTAAGGGACATTTCATTCAGATGACACCATTTTGAAACAACATTGAGACTTTCTTGTAGTACCTCACAGTCGACACAACTATCCACGCGTTTGAAAATTTTTATATCATCAGCAAAGGCAAGACAGTCACACTCTATAATTTCGAGGAGATCGTTGATGAAAATCAGGAACAGGAGTGGACCAAGGTTTGAGCCTTGTGGAACACCAGAGCCTGGACTAAAGGACAAAGATTCATAACCACTGACTGTGACTAACTGAGATCGATTTAATAGGTATGAGCTAAGCCAGCGCAATAGACTTCCATGGATACCCATATGAAATGCTTTAGCCAGCAGTATCGGATGACTAACTCGATCAAATGCCTTGGCAAAATCAAGGTATATGGTGTCGACTTGCCCCCGGGTATCAAATGTATTACACAAAAAGTTAGTATAGGTTAGTAGGTTTGTTTTTGTTGATCTACCTTCAGTGAAACCATGCTGCCTCTGACTAAGCAAAGGTTTGATGTGGTTGTAAAGGTATTGATATAAGAGGGACTCAAAAAATTTAGCGAACCAGTTTAATATACATATAGGACGATAGTTTTTAACATCCTTTTTGTCCCCTGACTTGTGTACTGGTATAATCCTAGCCTTTTTCCAGTGTGATGGAAATACTCCCTCGCTGAGCGATTTATTATAAATTAAAGTTAATGGCTCGGCTAAGGCAGAAGCACACAGACGTATAAATATCGGTGGTATACCGTCAGGTCCTGCGCTCTTAGATAAATCAACCCTTTTAAGTGAGGCCAATACGGAGTTCATTGGTATTTGCAACTGACCCATAGAAAAGCTATTCGGGTGGAATTCGGGTGTAAAAGTTGTATTTTTTGTATTCTCATAGACAGAGGAGAAAAATTTAGCAAAAAGATTTACTATTTCATCTCCCGTGGCAGCTGCTTGATCATTTAGATACATACGTTTCGGTATGCTATTGCAGCTTTTTTTGCTCCTAGTATATTGCCAGAAAGATTTGATATTCATGGTTAGATCTCTTTCAAGGTTAAAAATGTAAAGTCTGAAACAGTTTTCCATTATAGTTTTGGCACGTGATCGCAGCATTGAAAAAGTGTCGAAATCTCTAGGATTTTTGAAACGCTTATGTTTGTTATGGTATCTAGTTTTTTGTTTTAGGATTATTTTTAAACCTTTTGAAAACCAAATAGGATAATTGGTAGTGTGGACCCTTATCTTAGGAGTGTGTTCGTTAATAATAGAATATAATTGATCGTAGAAGAATTGAACTAGACTATCACAATCCAGCGTACTCGCATAATGTGCCCAATCTATTTCGTGAAGCTTAGCAATGCAACTTTCAAAGTCCGTTTTACGAAAACAAAGCTTTTCCAAAAGGGGGTTAGGTTTCAGCTGAGGTGCAAGTCCATGGAGTTCCAACTCCAGTGGAGGATGATGTGCGTCGAGGCGACTGATGGGAATTGTTCCATGTAATGAGAACGCATCAGGTTGGTTAGTAAGAATCAGATCCAAAATTCTGTTGTTATGATTAGGAATGTTATTTAATTGTGAAATGTTATTAGAATTGAATAAATCAGTAAGAGCTTCGGATTTTTCACAATTACCACTGGAAGGGGTTCCCATTTCTGACCAAACTAAGTCGCCCAAGTTGAAATCACCGATGATGCATGTGATTTGATTAGGATAAGAAGTTAGTATATTACTACATTTATCGGTGAAACTCAGAAAATCATTGACTGGTATGTAGTCAGGTAGATACACGGTACACAAATTTATAATGCAGTTTTTACCAAGCGTGATTTGTATCCAAAAGTCTTCAACATAATCAGACTGCCAATTGACCCTGACGCTAGCATCGAGTTTCTTAGAAACTGCGAACAAGACCCCACCTCCGTGGTGTTTACCAAATCGCTTTAAAAACCTGTCATCTCGATCTCTGCGCATCACAACATATCTGTCATCAAACAACTCTGAAGAGAGAACCGAATTGTCGAGCCAAGTCTCGCAAATACATATGATATCGTAATTATTGTTCAATATTGAGTTATATATGTCTATAGTTTTACTTTTCATACCCCTTATATTTTGGTAATAGATGTTAATAGCCATTTATGTAATTAATGTAATATTATATAACATTGAGAAATATTTAGATTTTAGCATTAATTTATCAAATCTATACTATCGACATTTTTTATATGTATGTGTGGAGAATCTGGAGTTTTTCTAACAAAAATACGGCCTCCACGAACCCAAATAAATTGGTACTTAAGTTCCTTTGCCTTCTTCCTTGCCATTGCGTGAAGGTGTTTATTAGCCGGGGATAGGTGCTCTGACACGTAAACTGGTTTCATGTCACCCGCAAGACCCAGCATCGAAGTATTGAGCTTTCCACTAGGATTTGCTTTATTGTATCTATACACGGATGAGTAAAATTCGTCTCGGCATCCAACGCTTCTGAACTTGACTATAATTGTGCGAGGATATTTGCTCTCTTTATTCAACTTTGCGACTCTAACACAACTGACGATGTCGCCGTTCTTTGCCTTGGAACCAATGACGGTAGAGCACTGTTCTAAAAGATTTACAAGGTTTTCGTTGCGGTGTTCAGGAACGCCATGAAGTTCAAGATTATTTTCGCGCAAGTACTGTTCAGAATTATTTAAACGATCGGAGAGTTCTTTAACGGTGGTTTCTAATTTTGAAGATAACTTCTTCAAAGATGTATTTTCGTTCTTTAATATAACTATATCATTTTTCATTTCTTCGTGTTCGGTATTAAAAAAGCCAAGTGAAGTGCGAAACTCTTGAAGTTCCCTGTGAATGGGCGAAAGTTCTCGTTGAATGATTGATGTCAACATCGCTTGCATCTCAGCTTTAATCGACTTCGATACTTTTTCGCTGATAGCAGTTATGAGATCTTCATCGTAGGCTAGTTGTGGTGAGCAGCTTTCGTCCGAGCCAGGTGGCTTAGATTGCAACACTTTCGTACTGCCTCTCCGAATAGTGATGTTATCAGAACTCGTGTTAACATCATGGGGCGAACAGTCGGTCAGACTTCGAACAGGTGTATTGACGTTGTTTACTTTTGGCTGTTTACATGAGCATTCGAAACATTGCCATTGACTTTTATGGTTCTTAGTCATTGTATTACGAAACCGCTGCATGGATACGTTTGCGCAATCAAGGTCATAAAACTTCGAGCATTCAACACATTTTAGGTATTCAGTAGTAGTGCAATTCTTGCGGCATCCTCCACAAACAAACTGAGTCGGCGCCATTTAGATCTTTTAAATCTCCAAAACTGTGGAAATATTTAGATTGTAGCAACACTGAAGAACTGTCAGTATCAAATTTGAAATTGTCAAATTGAGTTTGACAAGTAACTCGGCACGGTTTGGGGGTACTTTTAACTTTCTAGGTGACAGCTTTTTAATAATGTGAAAATGAGGGTATAAAATTCGCACTTATCTGATCCTTTTTCTTGGTTTGTGGTTGGAGATAAGTGAGGATAACACTACCACAGCGTAATAAGGTGAGGCACTACACTTTCAATTACTTTAAAGTGGAAAATAAGAAGTGTTTATTAAATATTTGTAAGACACTGTTATGAGCGTAAGTTTACAGCCGGGGTTGCCAGCGTTATTGTCCTTATACTAAGGACTTATGTATGTTAATTAGGGAACAGGTGTTACAGCACAAGTGCAATAACTAGTGCAGTGTTAGTAATATTTATAAACTTGGATCTAATAAAATTACCTTAAATGCACTAACGAAGCGAATGCAGTATCTTATCCCTATCTATTACGTATTGAGTTAAGTTTGAAAGTTAATCTAGGGATAGGATTTTATGATATTTGAAAAGCATAATACGACTAAATCTATTAAAAAAATTATGGGTATAGTTGTCAAAGTCGAGGTTAAGGTGACATTTTAATTTTTGAATACTTCGGGTTTTTGTTTTTATATGAGTATCTGATAAAGTTTCATATGAAATTTACCTATACAGGGTTATTTGTAAAACACCACTTCAAATAAGTAGATTAGATACCTACTAACATCATCCTTACTAATATTATAAATGCGAAAGTCCGTTTGTTTGTTTGTTTGTTTGTTACGTCTTCACGTCTTAACTACTGAACCGATCATCATGAAATTTTGCATACACGTTGTCAAGGGTACAGAGAAGGACATAGGGTACCTTTTATCCCAAAAAAAAGTATGGTTCCCGAGGGAGAGCAAAAAACTTTCCACGCGGACGAAGTCGCGGGCGGCTGCTAGTACACAATATATTTGTCCTACGGCTTTTCCGAAAACAGACAAATTAAATCGACTTTTTCTACTAAACATTAGTAGGTATGGAAAGTAGAATTTTATTTGTTTTCGGAAAAGTCGTAGAACAAAAATGTTGTTGTTTATGATGCTGGTACGCGACGAGATTGTTGGTGTTTAAAAATAAACCTGTATTTTGATAAAATGCGTAGATGCCTGGAGGCATGTTAAAAGTCTTCAAATAAGAATGTAAAGGTGAGCCTCATGTCATTGAAACAAACATTAGCAAACTTGGCTTTAGTGTGTTAAGGCCTCTACTCACGAACACAACCCAACTTGGTCAGGACGATATGATCGGGGCCGACCAAATTGGGTAGGTAATATCGACTGTGGAAAGGAAAAAATGCTAAAGCGCCACTTTGGCCATTATGAGTTATATATATCATTGGATAGCGCTTTTTTTTCTGCGTCGATCTGTCTAGGTTTCAAAGCAATCGGAGCACTTTTTTGGCGCTTTAGCATTTCTAAAATTCAACGTTTTTCACAATTTTTCACAAATTTACGCTGTCAATATGACTAAAGCGACGTATTTTTATTATTTTTGTAACAAATGTAGCATAAGAATTTTTATCCGGTCCACCTTTATTTCATTTGTACCACTTGAGCAATTTTCGTTTATTCAAATTTGAAAAGTAATGGTGATTTAGTAATTTAAGCATTTTATAGACTACAATGGTTTGGCGCTTTAGCAAAACATCATTGGTTTAAGAAGTAAGAACGGTTGGCGCTTAAGCAATTTTTGCTAGCTGTTTGTGTTATTATTAAGTACGTTATCTAGTACGTTAGGGAAAATACTACTCTCAGATTTATTGATGCAACGTATATTACAATACAGAAGTTATAATTTGACATTATTTCGATTAACTGAAACATAGTTATACTAATTACTTCACGCTTCCAAGACACTCAATGGGAAGTTACCGATTTTGATGCTTCCCTGGTTTCACCCACCCAAATAATGTTGACCTCTGCACTACTCAGGTCGTCGAAGTATGGCTCTCAAACAGCTGAATAACAACCGATCACTACAGAACTTCTTAGAGCGGGTGATAAGCCAATACTAAAATCCTCCAGAAGCTTTTCAATTCCGTCATCGTTGAAGGCAGAACGCCGAAGGCATGACTCTCTTAAAGAACTACAGACCCATCTCACTTCTGAGCCATATTTATAAGTTGTTTTCGAGAGTCTTTACGAATCGTCTCGCTCGCAGGTTTGGCGACTTCCAACCTCCCGAACAAACCAGGTTCCGTAAAGGCTTAGCGCCATGGACCACATCCATACGCTGCGGCAGGTCATACAGAAGACTGAGGAGTATAATTTGCCACTCGGCTTGGCGTTCGTGGACTAAAAGACAGCCTTTGATTCAATAGAAACCTGGGCGGTACTGCAGTCTCTCCGGAGGTGCCAAGGGTAGTGGACTGCAGGTATATCGAGATGTTCAGGTACTAACACGAAAATGCCACCATGTCGATCCGGTCGAGTACGAGTACAGAACTAGAGCACAAATCCAATGCAACTGCAGGGAAATGTAATTTCTTTGAAACTGTTCACTGCTGCATCAGAGGACATCTTTAAACTCTTAAACTGAAAAGGACTCGGCATCAACATTAATGGTCAATACCTAACATATCTTCGTTTTACCGATGATATAGTACTGGCTGAGATCTTGGAAGAACTGAACACAATGCTCGAAGATCTCAGTAGTGCTTTGCTCCCCAAAGAGTGGGTCTCAAGATGAACATGGGTAAGACGAAAATTATGTCGAATGCGCATGTTGTGCCCGCTCCAGTTCATGTTGAGAACACTACACTTGAAGTTGTGGGATGGGCAGCATTCGGGAAGCTTTGAAATATCTTCGCTTCAAATTTACCTTAGTGTCTCAAGACGAAAGTCAGTGCGTGTTGTCAGTGATAATGATTTACGGCAGTGAAGCGTGGTCGCTCACTATGAGTCTCATAAGGAGGCTCAAGGTCACCCAGCTTGCAATGGAAAGAGCCATGATAAGCGTTTCCTTGCGTGATCGAATCAGAAATTAGGAAATCTGCAGGAGAACTAAAGTTACCGACATCGCTCGAAGGATTCTTCAGTTGAAGTATCAGTGGGCTGGACACATAGCGAAAAGAACCGACGGCCATTGGGGCGGAAAGGTTTTGGAATGGCGACCCCATACTGGACGACGTTCCGTGGGTAGGCCTCCGACAAGGTGGATCAACGATGGTGAAGGTCGCGGTGCGCCGCTGGATACAAGCAACGCAAGACCGATCGTCGTGGAGATCCTTGGGGGAGCCCTGTACCCAGCAGTAAGTGTCGTGAGGCCGATATGATGATGATTTTAATATTAGCCAGCAAGTTTTCAGAAAAAATAATACAGCATTAATTTTCACCGTGCATCACCATCACCACACCGCACTGCAACTTGCAGACAAATTCCAATGTGATTTGATCGGATGGCAGTAGCCGAGCAGTAGCATAGCAGTAGCCTCTCCAAAGGCCGCCGTTTACAGTCCACCAGGGCGATGCCCGCGGGCTGCTTCAGCAGCCCGCGCACCAGGGCGAAATAATAGACAATTAACTGAAACATAGTAATACTTATTACTGATATCGATAAGTAAAAAAGAAATCTAATATAGAGTAATTGAGTTGGTGTTCAGCAATACTTGTTTGCATTTATTCTACAGCATTGGTGCATTTAAGCAATTTTCCCTAAAGGGTTCGGTTAAATCATCGCCAACATGGGTAATTGAGTAAACTTTTCTTCACTGCATCTGTTAAAGTTAAGGTCATTAAGCATTTTGTCATTGCCCTAGAAAAGATCATTGCGACTTATAATCAGTTTTCACTGACTGGGTTCTTACAATATTGTGGACATAAGTAATTTTTTCCTGACTGGAGTTTTCTCAAAAAAATAAGTATTTTTGCTTAAGCGACAAGTATTTCGCGATATAATAGAATTAGAAACTAATGAGTATTTCCTAAATTTGGGAAAAAAATAAATAATATGGTCTTTCATACACATGAATTTGCTCACGTTAATAACAAAAAAGTTATGATTTTTTTTCGAAAAAATGAAACTTTAAACCTCATTTCCCACAACTAGCATTTTGGCGCTTTAGCATTTTTTCCTTTCCACAGTCGATATGCATGTTGCCAACTATATTACCTTAGAATAATAACGCCTAGACACCTAGAAACCTATTGCAAGCACGAAAACTGCGCAAATAATGCATCTACGCTCTTCTAAAACATAGCGTTAGAAACGCACACAAGGATAATAAAGATGGCACGTGTTTACGCTTGTGTTTTGGTTCAGATGCGGCTTCTAGGCGTTATTATTTTAAGTAAATTACATACATTTACCTCCCAATTTGGTCGACTCCTGATCAAATCGTCCCGACCAAGTTGGGTTGTGAGTAAAGGCCTTTTTCGAAAAATCGAACCCCCTATTTCGTTAATGAAAGAAGCATGTTATTTGAATGATTAACGGGATGTTACATTTGAATAATTGTTTTTTTAATAAAAATGGATTATAATATAAGTACTAAGTGAGGTCTCTGACCTCTAGCTGATTATTATACCTATGCTACAGCGGTCACTGCCTTGCTCGATAAACGAAGAACAATTATTTATGTAAACAATTATTAAGAAAAGTTAACTTACGTAAACAAAAATATTGCGACGTAAGCTTACCTAATAGGGGCGTCTGAATCAATATTTAAGTACTTTTAACCTTCCTTCCTTCTTGAGGAGCTCGGTAGCGCAGTGGTTTAACGCCTGGCTCAGCGAATGCGGAGGTGAAGCAACGTTCGCAAGGGTCGGTCATGGGATGGGTGACCAACAAATGTATTATCTCGAGCTCCTCCGTGCTCCGGAAGGCACGTTAAGCCGTTGGTCCAGGCTGTATTTGCAGACGTTAACACCCACCCACGTTGTCAGGGGTACAGAGAAGGACATAGGGTACCTTTCATCCCGAAAAACTATTTGTTCCCGAGGAATAGCAAAAAAACATTGCACGCAGACAAAGTCACGGGCGGTCGCTAGTTATAAATTAAAAAAAAAACACAATGAATGTGCTAAACCAAAAGGCGTTCGAAACTTGGAAAATCATTAAAACCATTACCATTACGAGTAGACTTGCTTTTTTGTAAAGCTTCAAGAACTCTGAGATGAAGATTTATTATTAACTTTGTTATCTAAATACTATTGAACCCGGAAAAAGCTTTGCGGAAGTGTAGTTTTCAATATGGTCACGGGAAAAAACCTGTGACCGAGCGATTATCAATACAATGGAAAGGAACACTGTGAACGTGACTTTATTACAGTTTTTTTACATTTTGCCAGTGGTTATAACTAGTTATATATTCAATAGTTTTTTTATAGGCATTATGTTATTGGTTATGGGGTATTAACATGGGTGACTAAAGCCGCACAACTTTCGCCGCACGGCGAAAATCGACCGTGTAAATGAGAATCCGATCTAGGCCCTGCGGCCTGCGTGACTGAACAAAATAATCTGATCCGGTGGCCAAAACTGGAACTACTTTATTACATACATGACATAAAGTTTTCATAGCATGTTGCTGTGTGTACTTCACTGCTCTTAAAAGTACCTATTAAAGTTATATAATAATATTTGACAAAAAAATTTGATCTGTAAGCAAGGTTTCATCATTTATTAAAATATTACATGCCAAAAAGAAGCAACATTTTCCTTAGTAAGACATTATAAGCGAGTACATAAAGGTTTTATCAGTAAAACCTACCATTATGCAAATGATGTAAACATAATAATGGCAGGATTGATGCTACCTGTTTCCATCACGGACGTAAAAAATATTTGTAAACGTAAAACATTTTCGTAGTTTATATATGACAATAGAACATCACTTACCTATTATAGTTTGTGAAACTGGAACAAGCCGATATGAATATGACTCATGAAATTGTATGATCTCATCAATCATGTTGTATTTATGTAATAGACCTAAGTCACTATCAGGGCCAATTTTGTAGGGAAAAATAATAAATATGGTTCGCATTAGAACTAAGGACCGACCGAGATCTCGGTCTCGGTCTCGGTCTCGGCCAGTCTCGGCCAAAAATTATGTCTCGGTCTCGGTCTCGGTCTCGGCCAAAATGGCCGAGAATCTCGGCCTATAAGTACCTATTTATGTAGGCCTGTTGGTTGATCACGTAAGTTTGTTGCTAACAATTCTCGACTGAAATCGATTAAAAGCGCAGTTAAATTGCTGCTTTAAGTAAGATAGTTGTAACATTGGTTCAAAACTGAAGCAGCAATGTCACTGCGATTTCTGTCAGAGTTGATTGCAACAAAATTACATAATTACCCCCTGAGATTACACTCGTGCACTTTCCTTTCCTCTGTGCTGAGGCATGCGTCATTGGAATTAACGCATGTTATGCATGCCACAGGTTGGCCACAGGGCATACGCTGACGCATTCCTCACTGTAATTAATCAAATTAGGTAAATCAAAATTGTTGTCTTTGGTAATTTGCTGTCGACTTGTAATAGGTACCTTTAGTTTTACAAATTAATGTAAATGTTATTTTAATTGTCTTTTATAGTGGTCGCGTACGAGCTTAAAATCAATGGAAAACCGCAAATCGATTTACAGCATAGCTGTTTGGGACAAGTATACTTGAATTCAAAAAAATAATAGGGCCCGCATTTCCTAAAATTTCTTCCCTTAGGAGAGGAGTTATGCTGTTATATTTTTTGTTTGGCAAAATCATTTTTGTTCTACGACCTATCATGTGTGGTATCCAATTAAAGGGCTTTCTGAGCCACATCGTTACATTTCAGCCACTTGCTTTAAATTATACCAAAACAATATTTTTAAAATATTCCAAGTTTGGGCTCCTATAGATACGATATGGTTTAATATTTTTCATAACATATATCTCAAATCATATGTAATTTTCTCATAATTATTTAACCTCAAAAAACCAATTTTGTAAATATTGACATTTAGGGTGAGTTGCACCAAAACGCTCTCAAAGTTAAAGTTATCGTTAAATGGTTAAATGATAATGCTACCTATTTGTCACGTCAGACTTGTCAAAGGACATCATGTTGGCTGGCAACCTCTTTTTTTGGGTAACTTGTGCTTAACCGGTACTTTAACAAGCTTGTTATTGTTATAGTAAGCTGGTGCAACTGAGCCTTAGTATTTTTATTTTTAATGATTACAAAGCTTTAACAAAGTGATTATGTATGATAAAAAAATATATTTGTTATGTAACCTATCATGTGTGATATTGAATAAAAGGGCTTTCTGAGCTGTTTCTAAAAATATATTTCAGCATGTTCAGAATTACATTTCAGCACTTGTTTTAAATTCAACTAAAAATCATAAAAAAAATACTATGCAATTTTTTCTAAGTTTGGGCCTAAATAAAAAATAATAATACTACAGTTTGACCATAAAGATTTAAAATTAAATAAAATGGAACTAAAATTTTTCAGTACAAAATTTAGTAAGTGTTGCTAAATTATTCGTGATTTTGACGTGTTTACATAGAAAGTGGCGCCCTCAATTTTTGTCAACTCTTTATGGTCAAGCTGTAAATGTAAATATTTTCAAAATTGCTTTCTTGAGGATTGATATGAGTAAGAGTATAATATATATCTTTTAATTTAAGGTGTATTTTACAAAAAATAACTTAACCACATTAAATCTGATGGAGACCAAACATTGTATAATTTGAAAATGTTTTGAAATACAAGAACCGGTTTAGCAAGCTCTTCCTATTAATATCATACACGATAGGATTTAGAAAGAATCCTATCGTTGCATTGTCTTATCATTGCATTATTGTATTAATTTCTTGTTTGGAATTTACTAAGTAAGGTAATTTTATGGAAAACCTGTAATTGGCCTTGCTAGTGGTTAGAATTAGTAGTAAAAATAAATTGTAACGCTGTTGGTTTTCAAATAAAAAATAAAAATAAAAATAAAATCCTAAAAATACAAAAAAGATGACACCATAATAACTCATCTTCTAAGGAAAGATTTTTTAAGAACTGCGAGACCAAAATATTGTTTTGAGCTCAAGTATAAGTAAGTGCCTTACCAAACGGCTTTGCTGTACATGGATTTGCGGATTTTTTTGCGTACACCTAGCACTATTATGATTAAATAAAGAATTTTAATTAAATTAAATGTGCTTTTCATCAATATTCGCCATTTTATAGTAACATTTAAAAAAAATCAAAAATCTCGGTCTCGGTCTCGGTCTCGGTCTCGGCTGAGACTTTTTTTTAATCTCGGTCTCGGTCTCGGTCTCGGTACTCGGCGAAAAGTGGGTTCGGTCGGTCCCTAATTAGAACTACCTAGCTCCAAACTGAACCATGTGACACGAATAATTGCGATTATTTGATTGATTATCAAGCAAGTAAACTCTTTGTATTGATATTTGTACAGTCTCGCCTTAAAATAAACTAATGGGCTATTTACATGGGTCAATTTTAGTCACCTGTGACAGTCTACTTTAGTCACCTAGCAAGTCGCAAATTTGAATCGCAGGTGATGGTGTCGCTGTCGTCTATGTAGTTGATGGCGTAACCTAGGTAACAATATGTAATAACGTAGTTCCAGTTTTGGCCACCGGATCAGATAATTTTGTTCAGTCACCTGCGGCCTAGGCCGAATTGCCATTTACATGGCCGATTTTTGCCTGTAAATTTGCCCCATAAGATTTCAAATACCTATATAGAAATGCTCGATTCGAATATGATTGTTACTGTTACATGCATACACGTATGTTGATGGTTTTTCGAGCTAAGGGCTTAGATAAAATTGATGTGACAGACTATTAAAGTGTTCACCCTACTTTTGAAATCGATTGTATACCTACCTACCAAGATCGGATAAATTTATGTGCAATTAATTATAGTACCTAGCCAAATGCATTTAATTTTATTACTCTTAAGCCAAGATATCAGCGGAACAAAAAAAAAATATTTTTCCTTTTATGCACATCACAAGACTGTTAAAGCATCTTCCTACGAACTTATTTATTTTAAAGATGCTTTATGTATCACCAAAAAATCTTTTATACAATAATAAAATCACCTTGTTAGGATTAAACTAAGATCTAATCTAATTCATGTTCATTAAACGTAATCCTTATTAAATATTGATATCAAAACAAGATAGCTAAGCAACTAAGCTTTTGATGTCTAGTAATATAATTATTACTAATAATGTTAGACTTATCACAGGTATATTATTTAAAATGTATCTGAAAGGTCGTTATGAAGGTAATTGCCTGCTAAAAGATAAAATATTTATAAACTTTCTTTTGCATCATCGTAATATTTTTTCGATAGCATAAGTGATTAATAAGTAGATTTAACAATATTAAGACTGAGTTAAACGTTTTTTCCTGCGAAATAGCTTAGATCGTAATCAGGCACGTATCCAAGGGGGGGGGGATAGTTGGGATTTATCCCCCCCCGAAATCCAGAACACACAGTACAGGACTAAATTCAAATTTAGCAGGCGAGGCACTCTCCGGTTTGCGGGATGCAGTTGTCCCCCCCCCCCGAATTAAAAGTCTGGATACGTGCCTGATCGTAATAAAAAAATCGTAACAAAAACGTTAAGAACCATAACAATCTAGTTAATTTATGAGACAAAACAATACAAGACAAAAAAAATTGTGTAGTTTTTTCAAATATATATCTCTACCATAGTAAATATACTCGATTAGATGGATAGAAAGTTACGAGCGATTGTTAATTGTTTTTTTCTTTTCCAGGGCATAATTGCAAGGGACCTGGACCATACCGACGCCATCGCCAGCATCACAGCTGGAGGAGTGGGCTTCTCCTACGCCAACATCAAGTTCAAGAGCGACAGAGGCTCTGGATTAAACTTCCAGCTGGAAATATATTCGTAATCCCTTACGACAGAATCATCCGCAACGCAAAATTATTCGCAAAAAATTAAATTCTGTCGATTGAATTTAAATTCATCTTTCAATGTTTTATTCATGTTGCCCGCCCAACGCGGGGAGTTGTAAATTGAAGTGCCTAATTCAATCATCCGTTTGAATGTTTCATAATCAGAAATAATTTTAACATCAGATGTAAATGTGTGCGATGTCGTCATTAATGTAAATAGTTTAATTATTTTCGATAAAACACCCTGTCGTTTTTACAAATACAATTCTATTTATTACCATACTTTTTTATTTAAGTTTTAATTTTCTTATTATTAAATACACAATTTCAATAAAATCACAGTATTTTGATCGTTTTAATCGTCAGTTATGATATTAATCTGAATGATAGATGAAAGTGTACCGTCAGACAGAGTACTAAACGGTAGAATTAGTGAGAATTTCAATTTTTGATTGAATACTGATTTACACGAAAAATATATAGGTAAGTAGGTACTTTATTTATACCTATTTGAAAGATTTTTTTACAATACAAATAATAAAGGTATGATTCAGATCTCGGGAGCAAGCAGCAGTGCTGCCGTAGCAGTGCGTTCCATATTGAACCGTAATGTTATGAAAGGCAGCCCAACTGCTCAATTTGAAGTGAGCGGAAAAGTGTCGCGACTAGGGTTACCAGATGAAAAAATTAAAAGTCCGGAGAAAAGGCCCGATTTCCATTAAAAAATCCTGAGATTTGTAGTAGTTTGAGAAAAATACGACGGGGGGAGAGGGGGGGGGGGCGGCCGGGGGGGGGGGTAGCAAGTGGCCACGGAACGCACTACTGCTTGCTGCCGAGATCGGAATCATACCTTAAGCTAAAAACTGTGCCTTAAGTACTGCCTTAAGTGAGCGTGAGTTCGCGTGAGTAGACCAAATGCACAATTTAGCGCATTTTTACAAGCGTGCAGGTTTTTTATCCCTGCTCCTCGTACATACAGGTACATACAGGCGTGGTGCATACAGGAAAAAATATTTAGAAAACAGATTGCAATGTGTACCTATAGTGCCTCAATATTTTTCACTATTCGTTGTTCGTTGTTGTTAACGCAAAGTAAAATTTTATTAAATATTTTTACAGCCTCTTTTGATCTATCAAATTATAAAATCAACGGACCATGTTTGTCTTGGTTGTGAGAATATTATGTCCTGTTAATTATTTCTAAGAGTGACTTTTTATATGTTACAATGAATTACAATCTTGGATGTCTCTAAATTAAATATTGAAAATCACAATATTTCCATTAATAAAATAATATTTGTTGCTGACCATTTTTAATTAATGAATTTCTAAGTTCATTAATAACTAATATTTAGTGACCTGATAGGGGTCATTGAGTTATTTTAGAAACTTGTTTTTTAATTTTGACAGTTTACGCACGTGACGTAATTATGTGTATTTTTTAAAAATCTAAATTCAACAATACAATACCGGTTAGTCAACCACAAACGCAGACAGTTATTCGTTTACTGGTGATGTTTTTGATGTTTATCGACCAAATATTACGCTATCGCAGAAAATGATAATGAATATTAAATTAATTCTACCTTATTTCATTAATGGTTCTCGGAATAATCTTTAATTGGACGTCTAATGCCGTGCTGTTTTACTGTGTAACTTTTTGCAATTCTGCTCCGAATTTGAATCATAGATTACGGATCATTATTCTAAATTTCTTTCATAACTGGATTAGTAAGAAAAGTAAGGAAAGAAAAAAAAGGAAAGCTGTTGGCATCTGGCATTTTGAAAATAAAAATTCCGAAAAAGATTACTACTATTTATTAAAAGTTGAGAACATGCTGGAATCCTATATACGTAAAAATGTTTTTTTATTTTATTTGTCTATATTAAATGTAAACTGTCAAAAAGATACAGAATTTTTTTTCTGCAGTCTGTTTCTTTTTCTTGTTCCATTAGTTAATTAACACGCCGGATGAATGGGGAATCTATTTTCGGATGAATGGGTAAAAAATATTTATATTTAATTTTCGGATGAGTGGGACATATTAACTCGGATGAGTGGGGAATGAAAATATTTCGGATGAATTTTGCGGATGAATGGGGAATAGATCAAATGAATATTAATCTGCTCATTGAATTCCATGAAGGCGGAATATTTTTGTTAACAGTGGTAACGAGCAACTTTGCATGTTCGTAGGTATACCATGTTCGATGTTCCTTGAAGATATATTATGCACAAGCGAACAAAAAAAAAGCAGTTGTTTGTTGCATGTTGCGTCAAAAATGTTCGACAATCCGCCTGCTTTTTCAAGAAGTGCTTCACCTATCAAAGAATCAGAATAATCTATAGAATATTTAACATGGTATTAATATAATCCTCACCTGTTATGGTATAATGTGATACACATACCTATTGCAATTAATAAACTACATAATGAAGATTAATTACACTGTAAAGTGTTGCCACTTGCCACGTGATATTATATTGTGTAGTAAAATCAGCTGCAGGAATACCAATATAAGTGACATATTATATGTCATAAGGAAAATGGCACAAGTACTATTCAGGTCGCATTCGATGAAGTCACCGCACCTTACAAAGGGAGGAAGTATTAATTGAATCTTCTGAACTCGAGGCCGTTTGGACAATGATACGAGTACACATGTCAACTGTTCACCGAACTGAGAAACATAACACAACGTTATCAGACTACAAAGTGCATTGATAACCCGCGTGTTCCTGTGTTTGCATATTATATCTGCGTTATATTATATTCGCTTAGGCAAAATCCTGGAAGAGGCGAAGGCCGCGATGCGCGCGGCCTTTTATCTTATTATACATTTACAAAGCTATTCATATTATTATACTAAAAAAACCGGTCAAGAGCGAGTCGGACTCGCGCACCGAGGGTTCTGTACCATTATAAATATAAATATTTGGATAAGTATGTTACTTTAGTACAGTCTTTCAAAAGTAGGACAGACGGCGGACAGGTGGAAGGGCGAAATAGGCGGACAGTTAATTTACAAATCTTAACCACAGCTGCTTATGGTGACTGAAAAACGAGTGGCTGACACTCCACATTGCAAACTGTTTATATTCATTGATGTAATAGACTTCCGCTTCCGCTTCAGCTTCGGCTTCCTCTTCCACTTACCGTTACCGTAACCGTCAAACTTTTTATCTATCGCCATCCCCCGTCTTCGTCCCCCCTCCCCTCTCCTTTCCCCTTATATTTTTTAATTGTCATCGTCAGCCTAAACATAAAATTTGAACATCCTAGCTTTGAAACTAAGTCTTAGTTTCAATATATCAAGTTTGTGTGGAAGTCTCTTAGAGACTTCCACACAAACTTTCATCTCCTATTTCCTCCCCTTGGGGGGTGAAATTTCCAAAATCCTTTCTTAGTGCTCAACTACACCATGAAAGGTATCTACCCTCCAAAAATGGTGTCTTTCATTTCAGCCGTTAGGGCTCTAGGCATATCCCAACAATCAATCACCAATCAATCAATCAATTTAGAGTTTTATATGTATAGATTTGATTTACTAGCAACCCGCTTTCGCTTTGCTTCGGTTCCTTCCTTTTTTTGCCAATTTCGACCTTCCAACAACACCCGAAAAGAAAACAAATGCCTTCCCGTCACCTCCCTTGGTCCGAAAGTTTGTTTCCATCCCGTTCGAGTCCCGTCATCGGTGTGAGAAACGCCCTGATGATTAAAATTTACTCTGAGGTGATCGATTAGCGATTGGTCTGCTGTACCCTTAGCACGAACAGCTATCGAGAAAAATAACACGCGTAAAATTACTCGATTTTACTCACAATTTTGTATGGAAATTAGTAGGTACAGCGCCACTACGTCCGTAAACGGAACTAAGATTTGGAAGCACGAAACATTTTGACATAAGGTATCGAGCAGCCTTCGAATCGAGATCGAATAGTAAAGTTACAACTTGTATGGAAATCGGTAGCACGAACCCACTTTTGACATAACTCGCAAGCTGGCTATCGACAACTTACTGACATTTTTTCATTAAGAGACTTTTCGAGCGACTTTGTATTATTTATTATTAAAAAAAGCATTTATGTAGTAACATAAATTAAATTTGAGAACTATGAAATGTCCACTGAATTATCTACAGGCAATATTACTTTAGCTAGCGCTATTACACTAGCGCCGCCAATTAAAAATAAAGCCGCCAAATAAAGACGAAATTGTGAATTATCTGTCTGTACTTCTGTAGTGCACTCCGAGCAAACTTTGTGGTACTTTTTGTCACTCAAACAATATTTTTGGGCCTGTAGTTTGCACCTTGCTTTAGGCACGTTAGCTTTATTCATCGCTCGCTACTACTATTCAACCTACCTATTCTATTATGTTTTGATTTACGAGCGGTGACTATAAAACATTAAATTAGGCATTGATTCATAATAAAAAGTGTTTTGAACGCTTAATATTATAATCGGTGCTTAAATTACTGTTCTTAAAGGCTAGGCGCCGCTCGTAATTCAAAACATAATAGTTTATTTTTAATTTGACGTATTAAAACGCTATGCAGAAAAACGAGCCAAAGGTCAGCGCCATCTAGATTTCGGTGATTGAGCTAATTCTCTTCATTTATAATCATCATCATTTAATTTTATAATTTTAAAGTGGTCTATCTATTTCAATTATATAAGTGTTTTATCTATGGCTACTACTATCGAGCTAAAGTTAGCCAGCTCTGACCCCCTAGCCAAAGTAACATTTGCAAATTTTCGCTATCGCTTCGCTAGGAAACATGTATGGATTTGACATTTTAAAATTCGATAGTTAACGAAACCTTATGTCAATCCCATACATGTTTCGAAAGCGAAGCGATAGCGAAGATTTGGCAATGTTACTTTGGCTAGGCCCTCTGTAAAGTTCGTGCTGCCGATTTTGCCTGCTTTCGTATCGAATACGTTTTCGAATGGTATTTTTTTACGCGCGTATGATTTCTCGATAGCTGTTCGTGCTAAGGGTACTGGAAGGCACTCCGTGCTTGTTTCACTATTTGACCCCCTGTGACGCGGCGTGACACTACCGCCGCCATGTTATTTTACTCTTTGCCCCTTTGCCTCTTTGCTCCATGTTGCGGAAATATTTGGAGCCAAATTTATTCCTTTTTAATTAGTTTTAAAAGTAATTAACTATAACAATATTCGAAAGGATCTGATTAATTACTAATAATGAATATTGATATTTTAAAAATAATTAGTGGCGTGATTATTACAAAGTTTAATAAATATTTGTGATTATGATTAGCGCCATGGCATGCCATTGTTTAACCTCGATGATTGATTACGTACTTTAATGACAATTTTTTTTATGATTTAATTACAAATATACAGTTTTCAGATTTTTCCCTGTAAGTGTAGTATAAGCCGATATTACTTCCCAAATTTCATAGTTCTAGGTCAACGGGAAGTACCCTATGAATTTTGATTCCTTTGAGAGTATCGAAAATGCGTTTTTTGCGGCATAAACGGCAGTATCTTTTTTTTTACGTTAACTTAGAAGTTTGATTTTTTCACAGCTTCAAGGGACCGTAGATCTTAGTATATGGTTTAAATTTCAACTCGATACCTCCACGCGTTCCTGAGATAAAGGGTCTTGACAGACGGACAGACAGACAGACAGACGGACAACAAAGTGATCCTATAAGGGTTCCGTTTTTTCATTATGAGGTACGGAACCCTAAAAAGAACAAATAATGAGACTAGAACCTACAAACTTTGTATTGCTTGCCGGTCTAATGCTCTTACATTTGAGCTTCCGAGTCACTTGTTTGTAGCTCAATTGGAAGAGCATTGGACCGGTATTTGACGAGCTGGAGAAAAATCATTTTTTATCTACATAGTATAAAATATTATTTAACATAAATATTCTGGGGTCTCTAAATAAACAATCTCTAATACTTTTTATACTTACCTAAAAGAAATAAGAAAATAAAAAGAAATAAAATAAAAATATCTCATACTACGTGCATACTAGATACTAACTGCAGCTCCGTAGCTGTATTAGTTATTGTACGACCGTAGTATCCTTGTGTCCCTGACTGCTTCGACGCGGCTGAAATATTATTAACCGATTCACAAAAATCAACTAATGCACTTCTCGTCTGCTTTCGCATCTTTCAATACCTTTACCATGACGATCGGTCAATAATCATAGAAACTACATCACTTTTTATACACCGAAATACCAGTTTTTCTACAATTCCAAATCTAAAGGGACCACCTACAGGTCACAATTATAAACCGATTTTCAAAAAAAAATCGCTATTTTGTAGCTAAACTAATACCCTCGGACCCTTTTTTTAATTTTTTCTTAAGTCATTTTTTTCTCGAAATAATATATTTACAATTTAGTAAACAAACACCCCCCAAAAAACCCGAATTTTTCGAAATTTCAAAAAAAGTTACCAGCCGATTTTCAAAATTCAAACGTTCACACGTGTCTCAATAAATTCCTCAACTTATGGTACTATTCCCATCTCGATCCTCCTAAAATCCTCGGAACTATGACCAAAAATACGTCTCAGGCGATTTGCATTTGATAACCATTTTCAATGGTAAAAAAATACTAGCGCCTATTCAAACTAATGCCGTCATGAAATGTCACTTAAAACGTTTACACAAAAAGTTCATAGTTCTATCAACACGTGTGTTTTCAGTGCATGCAAAAAATGCTGATGAAACTAGCAGTTTTATAATAATAAGGCGAAGTTGCACTTTATTTCCATGGCTTGAAACTTACCTGCCAAGTGAACATGAAGAAAGTTAAGTGGCTAAAGAATGGTAGGTAAAGAAGTAGCATAATATTATTATCACGTTAAACTAATTACCAACTATGAATCCGTTTT
This sequence comes from Agriphila tristella, assembly GCA_928269145.1. Lineage (NCBI taxonomy): Eukaryota > Metazoa > Arthropoda > Insecta > Lepidoptera > Crambidae > Agriphila > Agriphila tristella. Next base: position 17,281,803 of record OV743439.1, on the reverse strand, counting down.
CCGTCGTATTCATGAGCTAATTATAAACCTTCAACAGCAGAAGAGGTTTAGCTTTTAACTTAAAATAAAAGCTTTATTTTATACTCGTATATAAAACAAGGAAGCTCGGTGGCGCAGTGGTTTAGCGCGGCCCAACGATTGCGGAGGTTAAGCAACGTTCGCAAGGGTCGGTCATGGGATGGGTGACCAAAAATTTATTATCTCGAGCTCCTCCGTGCTTCGGAAGGCACGTTAAGCCGTTGGTCCCAGCTGCATTTGCAGTCGTTAACACCCACCAATCCGCATTGGGCCCGCGTGGTGGGTTAATGACCCGTCCTCCTTACCACCCATAAGGAAGGCCTGTGCCCCAGCAGTGGGGACATTAAAAATGGCTGATGGACACATAAAACAAGCTTTTATAATAGGTCTTCACCTATGAAATTGCCATATTGCAGTACAGACTTTTTCAAACAAAAAAAAGTTTTGATTGGCTATGAATTCTAAATTCAAATTAATTTTGTTTTAAAAATGTGACATTCTATTTACAAAATCAGTCTTTTGTTTATTGATTAGCGTTGTATTTTCATTACATTTCAACATTTTTCCTCATAATGGATACTTCGAAATTTCGTGTAATTATGGAATATGAGTTCCGTTGTGGCACCAACGCGGCACAAACGACACGTAACATCAACGACGTTTACGGAGAGAACTGTACAAACGAACGTACAACCCGTTATTGGTTTGCTCGGTTCCGTTCTGGGAATTTTGACTTGAAAAATGAACCTCGTGGTCGTCCGGAAACTTTGGTCAACAATGATGAATTAAAGGCGATTGTGGAAGCAGATGAATCGCAATCTACAGCTGAGCTGGCAGCAGCTTTTGATGTTAGCATCAAAACAATATTGGTCCATTTGCGACAGATTGGCAAGATAAAAAAGCTTGATAGATGGGTGCCCCACTGCTACTTCACGACAACGCGCGACCCCATACTGAACAACAGACCGTCTCTAAGCTGCATGAGTTGGGTTTGGAAGCTCTCCCTCATCCGCCATACTCACCAGATCTTGCGCCTACCGACTATTACTTTTTCCAAAATTTGGACAACTTTTTAGCGGGAAAAAAAATCAATTCCCGAGAGGCAGTACAAAACGCCTTTGAAGAGTTTGTTGTCTCCCGTCCAGCTGATTTTTTCAAGAAGGGCATTCATAAACTGCCACAGCGTTGGCAAAGATGCATTGATTGCAGGGGTGATTACTTTGAATAAAAGAAATAAATAAGTTCGAAAAAAAAATACTTTAACTTTTTTCAAACAAAACGGCAATTTCATAGGTAAAGACCTAATATTTAGTCGAAGCCTGAAAAGTTTCTTGAAGTATATAACTAATTTATTGATCTGTTCAATAACTGTGTTCTTAGCTTCTAATATTTTGATGTCACCTACAACTAGGCCAAGTTATATTCAGACTTATGGCTGGTATTTTTAGTAATCCTTACTAATATTATAAATGCGAAAGTCCGTTTGTTTGTTTGTTACGTCTTCACGTCGTAACTACTGAACCGATCATCATGAAATTTTGCATACACGTTGTCAGGGGTGTAGAAAAGGCCATAGGGTACCATTCATCCAGAAAAAACCTACAGTTCCCGAGGGATAACAAAAAAACTGTCCACGCAGACGAAGTAGCGGGTGGCCGCTAGTAAAATTTACTTTCTTAATTACTTTGAATACTTCTAACGGCTTAGTAAAGTTCAGCAGACCAGAAAATGTATATGAAAGACAGGTCAAGTTTGATTACAAAGGACACTTCATATTATGAAAGACGCTTTGAATAGGTTTAAATATATTTTTACTAAAGAGAGACCATTTACATATTATCATTTGACATGGTCCTTGGTGTTTTACAATCTCTGAACATATTCTCTCTATCTCCAGCTGCAATTGATTTTAGTTACGAAGCCATCGGATTCAGTGTAGTGTGACATCGACGAAATTTTATCTCTATATAAACTTTTACTTTCAAGTTCCTATCATATAACTGGCGATCTACAAAACTATGGCTATAAATAATGCTATTTCTCAAGCCACGACCAAAGCTACGTATGTAAATTACAAACACGGAATATCTTAGGTTTAACCTACAAAATAACTCAGGTACTTCATCATATCAGCCGCACGACACCCACTGCTGGGTATAGGCCTCCCCTAAGGATCTCCACGACGATCGGTCCTGCGCTGCCTGCATCCACTGGCTTCCCGCGACCTTCACCAGATCGTCGGTCCACCTTGTCAGGGGCCTACCCACGGAGCGTCGTCCGGTGCGCGGTCGCCATTCCAGAACCTTTCCGCCCCAACGGCCATCGGTTCTTCTCGCTATGTGTCCCGCCCATTGCCACTTCAGCTGAGCAATCCTTGCGATGTCGGTTACTTTGATTCTCCTGCGGATCTCCTCGTTTCTGATTCGATCACGTAGGGAAACGCCGAGCATGGCTTGGTACTTATTTCGATTTAAAGAAGCGATTTGCAGTTAAAGCTTTTTTTTTACTGCATTTAGTTTCGGCTGCAACGACCTCAGTTTAATTTCCTGACCTGGAAATTACAGGGTGCTAAGAAAAAATTAAGACTTTAGTTTGAAATTCGAGTAAGGTTATATCGATTCATTACTTAGGTACCTAATGAACTTTTGACCATTCTTATCAACATTTTTATTTAGTACAGTAGCTAGTAAATTGTGGGCGATACAAACATGCCTTTTTTGAAATCGGCAAAGTTTTATCTTTAAGACTGAATCAGTTAGTTTTTTATTTTGTTCTATACTTTCACAAGTTTAAATGAAAAATCTGAAAAATGCTCTAATGGTCCTATCTAAGGGTATCTAAGGTTAGGATAATAATAATAATAATAATAATAAATAATAAAAATATATTTATTTTCCATCACACAATGGTTGGTTACACAAAGCACTTAACTTACTAATAGTAACAAAAATAAAGAAGCCATTATGTGAGGACTGATGCCCGAGATAGGTTTTTTTAAAAAACCCGTATTACAGGTCACCAGTGCCCCCAACATGGTATAATAATTTCATATTATGAGAGTTAGGTAGTTAAGGTGTGAGCTGTGTGGATGTTTGTTAAAGAGTGAATCAGTACCTATTATATTTAGTCTCTGAAGTGAATGTAGATAACATTAAGTGTGTGCATGAAGTTTGGGTAGTGTTGTGAGTAGGGGTGAGTGTGTATGTGTGGGTGGGTGCTTGTGTGTATGATTGTTATTCGATTAGGTTTGTGCCTTATATGGGAGCTTTATGATTTGTGCAATCGTGAAAACCAGTAATAATAGTTGTTTTTAATATACATATTGTTGGTTGAAGTGGTTTATTATTTAATAATGAGCAGGAAGTTCTCGGTGTCATCGTAGTCAAGAGTCAGGAGCCATTCAGTTATAACTGTTTTACACCGAAAGCCATGGAGAGGGTAGATTTCCAAGATCTTATTCAACTTATTATAAATGAACGGGCCCAGAAAACAGAAAAATTGATGTGAGTGAACAGTGTTTAATGTTTGGGTACGACAAACATTATGCTTTACACGCTTGCCCTTCATAAGATTTGGGTCGTAAGGTAACTGGGAATGTTGCTTAAGCGCTGTCCGGAGAATGAATAACTGTCTTACGGTAAGCAGGCCCCATTCTTTGTACAGATCTGTTGATGGAAAGCGAAAAGGGAGGCCAGCGCCCACCTTTAGAATAGCCCTTTGCGCTCTCTCCAAATGGATAAGATGGGATTTGGCTGCCCCGCCCCATGAGGTGATGCAGTATTCTAGGAGAGATTTACAAAGCGCAGAATACACCATTTTGATGACCTTGCGATCTGCTACGTGTCTGAGGTTCTTGAATACGTAGATCAGCTTGCGTAGGCGAGTCACTAGCAAATCAATGTGTGCTTTAAAGGTCAGCGTTTGATCCACTGTTACACCAAGATACTTCAGAGAATCCGTTCTCTGGAGAATGGGACAGGAACAGTCATCGGTTGTTAAATGACAGCTATGGGCGGTTATAGACATGGATAGAGGAGGTAGTGAGTGGGATCTATGGGCAAACGCGATGTATTTTGTTTTGGAGGTATTGAGCGTAAGCAAGTTGTTTCGAAGCCAATCACTAACCAACGTCAACCCGTTCTGAGCACTATCATAGACCTCCTCCCAAGTATCTCCACAAAAAAGCAGTGCTGTGTCGTCTGCAAATGTAAATATTGAACCGTTGTGGAGCTGCATATTGCAGAGGCTGTTAATATAAACAAGAAACAGAGTCGGGCCGTTGATGCTTCCCTGTGGTAAGCCGTAAGTTAATGTCTCTTCATCGCTAAGCCACCTATCAATCCCAACTCTCTGCCTCCTGTCACTAAGGTAATCCTGGTAAAGTCTTAGCGGTACACCCCTCACTCCCATCCTCTCCAGTTTCCATACTAGGTGAGGGATAGAGACCGTGTCAAAGGCTTTCGCCAGATCGAGGAATATAGCGACACATTTCTTTTTCTGATCCATTTCAGTTATGATTAAATTCGTGAGATTATGTACCGCGTCGTTAGTCGATTTGCCTGGACGGAATCCAAACTGAGATGGAGATAGCAATTTCTTTGTTTCTAAAAACTTGGTTAACTGTTTATTCATTATACGTTCTAGAATTTTAGATAAGGTCGGCAGAATCGATATGGGACGAAAGTTATCGACACACCCTCTATCCCCACCTTTGTGCACTGGCTTAATCAGTGCAAGCTTAAACGCACTAGGGAAAACACCCGTTGAAATAGCGAGATTACAGATGTGAGTGATGGGTGTAATTAAGTAGCACGAATACCGTTTTATGATTTGTCCAGAAATTTGGTCGATTCCGACTGCACAATTATCTCTCAAGCTATTAATTATCAGTTGAACCTCGCACTCGTCAGTGGGCAGCATATTGAAAGATTCAGATATTGAAGATGAAGTATCGTTATGGATAGGCAGCTGGGGATTTACAGAAGAGTTGTTAATATTTTCTGCAAGGCTTTTACCTATGCCCGCGAAAAATTTATTTACCGTGTTGACAGTGCCATGAGGGTCCGTTTTAGATAACAGACAACTAGAATGGTCAGGAGCTCTTTTTTGATTACTGATTTTTTTAATGGCTTCCCAAAGCTTCTTTTTATTTTTTAAGGCCTTTTCAATCTCTTGTTTTTCATAATTTCTTCTCGCTCTTTTCAATTTCTGTTTACAAAAATTTCTATATCTTTTGTAAGTTACTTTCAAAACTTCATTAGTGGGATCTCTTTTTAGTTTTTTATGCATGACATCTCTATTTTTTAGACAACGCAACAAACCTTTAGTGATCCAAGGCTTAGCAACTCTCTTCCTGTTGGGGCTCTTAACCTGTTTAGAATTTACTTCAATTGCAGTTGTAAGAAGAGAGACCAGTAAGTCCGCGGCTGTGTTTGCATCGTTACAATTCATTATAGGCTCAAAATCAGTTGACTGGATCGCTATGTCAAGACCATTATAGTCAATTCGAGTTGTAAATTTTTTCGAATACTCTAGGGGTGAGGTTAAGTTAATACTCAACGCTACACAGTCGTGGTCAGTTACGGATGTTTCTATAACAAAGCAAGTGGCATCACGTTTTGTTTTGATCATCATATGGTCTAGGCACGTCTTACCATGTGTTGACAATGTATGGCCAGGTAAGATGGTGTGGGATGCCAGCATGTTCAAATATTCGTGGGAGCGCAAGTCACTAGTGTTTGGCATAATGTCGATATTTATGTCGCCACATATGATTATATTTGTGAACATAGACAGACGAGACAGCAAAGAATTCAGGGCGGTAATAAAATTTGCTGTATTTAATTGGCTTGGAGGACGATAAATACCAATAATACAAGTGTCATTATTAAGTTTCAGTACAAGGCAGTTCGCGTCATTAACCGTCGGTTCTTCAACTAAGGATTGACACAGTTTTTTATAGTAAATAACAACACCTTCATTCTGAGTTGCGTGCGAAGTTGTAGCCGCATAACAGTAGCCTTCAAGGTCTGGAATAGGGTTTCCTGAAGTAAGCCAGCATTCTGAGAGTACTATAACGTCCCAATCTATCTTTGATCTCAAAGCCAAGGTATTGAAGTCATGTAAATTACAATTTAAACTTCTTATGTTTTGGGAAATAATTTTGAGTGAATTATTACAGTGGATATGAGATTTAATATTTTCAATGTCGCATAACATAGCCTCGGCTACAGAGAGAGAATCTAACCCTGAATTTATAATTTCTATATTTTGATTAATCATTTTTTTTCTTTAATAAAATATGCATAAAATATGCATAAACAATTTACTTTTAAGATATGGTTAGATTCTCTGTGAGGTATGTACAAACGGGGAGGTAATGCGCGACATGCATTAATATGATTTCTCAAAAACGTAATTATTACATTCCGAGTATGTTGAATAAGAGCAATTATGAAATAGAGATGCGATAAACGAATAATATCAAGCACTGTAAAGTTGTGTGTTAATTGTATGTGTATGTTTTGATTTAGAATCAGTGTGGAGTTGTTTTTGTGTGTACGTATGATTAATTTTAGTTTAAATATTGGGAACACTAATAATAATATGATATCTGTAATACAAAAACTGTTTTCTATCCTGAGGTTATACAGAAAACAAATAAAAGAATACAAAAAAGAAAAGGAAACTATACATAGTCACATGATCAATTTGAGAAGGTCATCTTCTTCCATGATATGAACTGGGGCTGCACCTTCTGACTTCCTAACGTACACCTTCCCGTACGAAGTCCATGTCGCAAATAGTTTCTTTGTTTTGACATAGTTTCGGGCAATATAAGCGATTCGACGAGCTTTGAAGGTCAGAAACTCTGATATAAAGATATTTCGAGTAGGTCCAGTAAGTTTAATGTGGCTGGTGTTAAGTGGATTCTCTTTGAGTTCACGTTTCTTTTTATTTTCAGTCTTATATGCAGCTATAAAAGATTCTTTTCGGCTGGTATTGGTGAAATCGACAACTATAGCTTCGGAGTTAGAACGGTGTATATCCTTTATTTCAGTTTCCAGGATCGGAGGCTCCAGTCCAAGAGCAGATCCGATATCTTTGACAATATTTGTAATTGTAACTTTGTTTTCATTAGACTGCTTTGGAATATTACGGACTTCAACCGTAGAACCGCGAACAAACCTTTCTATGAATTCCAACTGCCCCTGGGTCTGGCAACCCTGGCCGATACACTTGTCAAATAAACCAGTTGATATTTTAATTAAATTAAATTGTTTAAACTTAGCAATTTCTTTAATAAGTAGTGCTTAAATTGTTCTTTACTGTATAAATAGTCGTGAAAAGTGTTATAAGTACAATCGGTGTGGTATAAATTGAAAAACAAGTGATCTCAAATTTGTAACGGCGGGGCGGCATCCAAATGTCACTGGAGAAGATATAAAAAGCGAATAAACTTCGTAGAAGAAACGACAATTTGTGATCTGCTGCATATTAAACCGGGGGAGTACTTTTATTCCTTAATTCTAGTTATTAATAGGTACCCATAGGTATAGGTTATATGGGAAAATATCAAGTCAAAACTTTGTGACTGAATTGAATTTGCTTATACCTACCTAAAACCACAGTGGCGGATTGTTTCCCAATTTAAACTAATACATTGACCATTCCACTTGTACAAAACTCACTAATAGTGAGTAACGTCACAACTCAATACAATCTGGCACAGTTATAACCTCTCTTTACTTGACAATTCGTGGAAGTAATGTAGACGGTGGCTACTATTGTCACAGACATTCGATATACTGTTACACTTCACAAGCATTATATTTGTACATAAACACGTCAGATCTACTTCACTTTTAAACAATAATTTTGGGCAACCATTCTGCTCCTTTTCTTACAATATAACTTAGTTATATAGGTATAATATTGTTCAGGTATTAATTAATTTTCATTCTAGACTATCAGTCACTCAGTTTTAACTTCATTTAAGTATAGTTTAAGTATAGATAGGTACCTACATTTGTTTACTAAATTCATAGGAACTGACTGACTTATACATTAAAAAGAAAGGTTTGACCTTGCTTTTATAGTCAAAGTTGATACCTAGTAATAGATAAACCTTTGCTACAATTGCACATCAAATCTATTATAAATAATAAACATATGTTATAATTTACTGCCCTCACTTTGCTTAACTTAGTTTATTTTTTATTTATTTTTTATTTCTTTTTTTGTAACATAGGAATCACACTGACAACTTGTAATAATATTTGATTATTGATCACTTATTGTATACTTGCAGTGATTGCGGATTGCAAGTTCCATCTAGCTCAATAACAACATGATGACCCGTAAGGCAACTGCAAAGGATGTGGAGATCAAACTCAAAATGGCACTAGAGGATTTGAAGGCAGCCAAAGAGCTAAATGACACCTTATTGCTGGAACGTGAAGACAGTGAACGCGAGATTCTTAAGACCATATCCCGGAACACTGACCTCAAGAATGAGCTTGCTGAAGTTCATACAAAGTATTCTGAGATTGTAGATAAATACAACCAGATGCAATTGTATATAGAAAAATTTAGAGAATGTCACTACACTCATGAACAGGCATTGAGTCGCATTACCGACCTTGAAATTAGTTTGTCTCTTGCTCAAAAGACCATTTTAGAGTTAGAAAAAGAAAATAAAACTTTTGTAGAAGAGAAGCATTCTCAAAGCCTGTTTAGCGAGTTACATCAATGTGATTCTGCAATATATTATGACAATTCAACCTTGGCATGTAATAACTATAATGACAAATCTGTTGTCATTAGAAATAATTGTCAACTTAATAGTGGAAAGAAAATCAAAAAATATATCCGCTTAAATAGATATATTAAGAAAACTCAAAGGTTGATAAAAAGACAAAATTATTATAGCCAATTTTCAAAGCTGAGGAAAGAGCGTAAGCAATTATTAGGGCAATTAGATGTAATTAATAGGGCATCATGTAATAACAGTAAAGAATGTGAAAAGGTAAATAATCAATTAAGTGAAAAAATTGATAATTTGGAACTTTCACTCAGGGAAATGTACAATAATTTAAGTGATTTTTCTCGCAAACAGCTAAATTACCAAAAGCTAGCTGCAAATGACATGATTGACATGTGTAACTATAATACAGACCGGTTCGAATCCCTTGGCAAAAAACAGAATTGTAGCTGTTTTAACCAAAATACTGTTGTTGTAAGACAGCAGTGTGATGCAGTTGTCCAGGATGCCCCAGAGCACTTACCTACCCACTCAGTGTGTGAGCTTAAAGTTTCTGATAATAACCCAACTAACTTAACTACCCACTCAGTATGTGAACCAGAACCAGAGGTCTCATACACTTGTAACGATTTGAAAAACTCAACAAAAAATAATCGATCTTCTGATAAAAACTGTTGTGAAACAATTATGTTCTGCGATGAGATGGGTAAGAATTTAGGCCAATTAATTCAAAAACACACCAAGGAAAACATAATTAATTATTGTATGCCTGGGTCAACTTTGGATGACTTGATGAGAATTATTGTTAAAAAAACATTTAATAAAAACACTAATTTGATAATTTTGATAGGAAATAGGGGTAATGTGAACAAACACCAACTGATAGCTTATTGTAATTCCTTAATGTCTTTAAAAGTAAAAAAAGTGATTTTGTTCACATTCCCTTATTGCAAAAGTGTGTCACAAATGGAAAATAACTTTAGGTATCAGTTGAACGTAACATTGAATACGGTAGCATTTCATAATAGTGAACAGCTACACATAATTGACATCAATAAATTATTTAATAGTTTTTACTTGACAAAAGATAAGTTCTATCTGCCTAGTTCTTTTAGGAGACAAATAGCATTATCGCTATCTTTTTATTTTAAACATTTAGCCAATAATCTGGCTAGTAAAACAACTGCTTTTATTGAGCAGTCAACTATTGACATTAGTCATTCAACTTTGGAATCTGTTCCAAATAAAAATAATTATAACATTTTACTTAGTTCAAGTAATAATAATGTTTCACATTTAAATTACCATTTAGGACAATAGAGGCGTCCTCTAGCCCTGACTTAACAATAGAAAAGCCAAAGTGTTTAAGAATTGTACACCAAAATATGCAAGGCTTTTCTGGCAAAGATTTAGAAATAAGCTTATTCTTAAACTCTGAAGATATTGATGTGTTATGTGTTACTGAGCATTGGTTGAAAAAGCACGAATTACTTTTAAGTTTAGATAATTATAAAGTTGTTAGCTCGCTTAGTAGGAAATCTACTATAAGAGGGGGTTCACTTATTATTCTACACAATAGTTTACAATGTAAAGAGCGTAGAGATGTAGTATCCCTCTCAATTGAACGAACCGTTGAGTTATCGTGCGTGGAACTTGATCAAATAATTATAGTATGCGTATATAGACCCCCCAAAGCGAATTACTCTGAGTTTGAGTCCACTATGGAGGAAGTTTTAAAAATAACTTGTAGGAAGAATAAAAAAGTCGCAATTTGCGGAGATTTTAATGTCGACATCTTAGACCCTAAAATAGCCAAACTGTCGAGTAGGTTCATAAACCTATTTAAATCATTTAATTTGCTACATATTTTTAATGAACCAACGCGTATCACACCCACATCGGCAACCTGCTTAGATAATATTTTCTGTAACTGTAATGTCATTGAAAAATCAATTTTAAATTGTATTAAATCCGACCATAGTGGACAATTAGCCTCCATTGAGCACCATCATGTTCCGCCTAAACGGGAAATAATGTGTAGGCCAGTAAAAAAACACTGTATTGAAAAATTCAGAACCAATGTCACAAGTAAAATTGAAACATTACCAGAACCAAATTTTGAAGCCAATAACCTATATAATCATTTATTTAGCATAGTTCAAACTGAATTTAGTAAAACTTTTAAACAAAAAGTCATCAAATGTAATGATAGTACGAAATTTAGTGACTGGGCCACACCCGGCATATATAAGAGCAGAAGGAAATTATACGAACTTTATGCAGAGAAAGCTACTTCTAGTGATCCTAACTTCATTGAATTTGTCAAGAAGTATTCACAAACATTCAGAGAAGTCTGTATCTTAGCAAAGTCCAAGTACTTTGCAAATAAAATTAAATTAGCAGACAATAAAATTAAGGCTACTTGGAATATTATTAACAAAGAAACGGGCAAATCAAAATCCAATATAAATTCCTTCTGTTTAAAAACTGGTGATCAAACTTTTGAATCTGACAATGAGGTCGCTAAAGTTTTTGAAGATTTCTTTGCTAGAATACCTGTAGAAACTACCAGTACTCTTAGTGCTTGTCCCAACATCGCTGTCTCCCTTCTGGAGTCAAGTGTTGATAAGTGCAATGAAAGTTTTTCCTTTAAATATATAAATAGTGCAGATATCATTAAAGCTTTTAAAACAATTAATGTTAAAAAAACAGAAGATCTTTGGGGCATGTCAACAAGCATAATTAAATCAATAATTGATATACTAGCCCCTTACTTGGCTTTTATTTTTAACAAATGTATTGACGAAGGGGTCTTTCCTGATCTAATGAAAAATAGTAAATTGATTCCTCTTTTTAAATCTGGGGATAAAAGTGACCCAGCTAACTTTAGGCCAATATCTATACTACCAGCACTTAGTAAAATATTTGAAAAAATTATATATTCCCAATTATTAGATTACTTCACATACAATAATATACTTCATAAAAATCAGTTTGGTTTTTCCAAGGGTAAAAGTACTACTGATGCTGGAATTGCACTTCTCAAACATATTCTTGATGCTTGGGAAGAAAAGCAAGATGTAATTGGCATTTTCTGTGACCTTTCTAAGGCATTCGATTGCGTTGATCATCAAACACTATTAAAGAAGCTAGAACATTATGGTGTCTCTGATAAATCAGTTAGTCTTATGAAATCGTATTTGTACAATAGAACTCAGAAAGTAGTGATTAATAGAACTGAATCTACTGGAGCCCCCATCAATATGGGTGTGCCACAGGGATCAATATTGGGCCCATTGCTGTTTCTAATTTATATAAATGACCTTCCCAACTACGCGAATAATTTATGTGAAACAGTACTATTTGCGGATGATACTTCTTTAGTTTTTAAAGTAAACAGAGGTAATAACTGTTCGGACGAAGTAAATAGTGCCCTCTCTAAAGTTTCATACTGGTTTAATAGTAATAATTTAGCACTTAACCCCAAAAAAACTAAATGTGTTAAATTCTCATTACCTAATGTTGAGCAGACAAAATTAAATATTAATTTGAATGACGATGAAGTCGAGTTTATCGAGAGCACAAAATTTCTAGGTATCACACTAGATTCTCGACTGCAATGGGATCCACATATTGAAGCCTTGTCAAGTAGACTTAGTTCAGCGGCATTCGCTGTTAAGAAAATAAGGCTTTTAACTGATATTGAAACGGCAAGGTTAGTATACTTTAGTTATTTTCATAGCGTAATGTCGTATGGACTGCTATTGTGGGGCTCAGCTGCCAGTATTGAAAATATTTTTGTACTCCAAAAAAGAGCTGTTCGCGCCATATACAATCTACGGCGGAGAGATACCTTGAGAGAAATGTTCAAAGAAATAAATATTTTAACTTTGGCAGGCCAATATATTTATGATAATTTAGTTTATGTAAGGAAACACTATGATTCATTTGCTAAGAACAGCAATATTCACCAGTTCAATACAAGAAATAAAGATAAACTTGCCGTTCCAAGATTTAGGCTTGCAAAAACTAGAGGTTCATTTATGGGGAAAGGCATAGCCTTTATTAATAAAGTTCCACAACAAGTGATTGATCTTCCTTTGCATGAATTTAAAAACCATGTTAAAAAAACGCTCATGGGTAAAGGTTATTATAAAGTAGATGATTATCTTAAAGATCTAAATGCGTGGAAATGATGTAACACATAACTTGCTAATAAGTACTTTGTTGAAGTAATATAATAAGTCTATGTTGTTGCCAATAATCCTGTCACCCTGTTGTAATTTTCTGGTAACGATATATTCAAGTTTGTAAATATCGTTACTTATGGCTGTTACAGCTGATAAGTTTCTTGCGCCCGTTCTTCTTGTCAGCTAAAAAAGTCTGGAACGGGTGGTAGGAAAATATAGACGATTCAAAAGTACTTAATAATTAAGTTTATTTGAATAAAGCTTATTTGACTTTGACTTTGACTTTGAACTTGTTTTCAAGTGTTGAGACTTGGGATTTGATCTGAGTGTTTTCAGACTGCAATGAATCTACCTTCAATAATAGTTCATCATATTTTAAAGTCATGGATTCAAGTGAATTTTTAATGTCTTGGTTTTGAGTCATTATTACACTCATTGCATTACTTAGCGAATCATACTGTTCGTTTTGTTGCGTCTTAATTTCTGTAAATAAGGATCTCATTTCCATTCCGATTGATGAGCTATCAGAAAATTCGTTGAAGGTTCGCTTCTGGCGCTTTGTGATATTTTGTTGGTTGTCCACTGGGTCTTTTTGTGTATTTAACGTAGGATCAGAGCCGTAATGTACAATTTGTGGCGCCTTAAGTTGGGTGCCCGATGATGACGGAGGTGGCGAGTGAATAATCGACATCGACATTCTATAGGTAGGTACTGCTACGCTTGACGTAAAGTAGGCAAAATGCGGCTCCGGGCCGGGTACAAAGTAACGCACACCGTAGCAAACGATATAACTTCGTAGACGTGCCGCGCGTCGTAGCAGAGTCGTAGTAGCCCCGTAGCGCTTGTAAGTCCGATAGGGATTATTGTTTTTGTTTCCTCTGGTTAACGTCACGATAGCCGATGCAGTAAGACGGCACTCCAGAGTCCGACGATCGCAGTTCAAATCACGCCGAAACACCGCACCACAAAATTCAGTTTAAAAGATTGTTTTAATTTTAAAATATTTTCTAAATCGCTCCGGTAGCAAAATACACGTCCACTCTCAATCGCGACCGAGGGGCGAGGGCGATAATAAAAATAAAATGAATGAATGAATGAAAAAATTAAAATAATGAATGAACTACTGTTAGTATAGAAGAAATTCTGGGAAAAACGAGCAGGAAAACCAGAGCAAAAACACAGTCCGATAAATATCTTTTTTGAGGATATGCACACTGCTGAATTTAATAGCTTTCGCAGATCCCTTACAAAGCGACCCACATAGTGGTGGGTCATTATAATGGTGCAAGTTCTAGTCCCTAGCTTTAGTTCTTAAAAGGGTCCGTTCAACAGGTAATAAGGTATAAATGTTGTGAATATGATGACAGGGATCCCATTATCGCTCTCTAGCCAAAATCCCGAAAACTGTCCGCCTTGTACAAAGGGTCCCGGGTAATTTATTGCCGCTACGTCCCCGCATGGCCCCGGAGAAGATAATTACGTATTTAGTCCAAGTGGCCCGAAAATTTTCCGCTTATTATCATTTTTATTCGAAAGTTTTAAATAATGTTGTTCCGCTGGTAAATCAAATGGAGACCTTTGTAGTAGATTTAATCCGAATTCTGTTTTAGAAACAAAGGAAATTCAACGTTAAATTTAAAATTTAAATGGATGTTTTCAACTAACTAATACTCGTATTTCGTTAATTAACAAAAAAATTATCTCCAATGTTTGGGATTCATATTCTTTTTTCACTTTAATCAAAACATCATTTTGTTCTGGAATTACGCATTGGACTATTTTTGGACATTGCACAAAGACAGATCACCTTTCATCTCCTACGCATACTTCGTAGTTTATATACAAACTTGATACTATAAACGTATTTTAGAATCTGCAATCACGGTGACTGCAGATATGACTTACTCAAAGCAGTTTGCAATTCATGTCATGAAAGCTGGCTTTGCAATGTTAGTATCAGTACAAATATTTATGTGATTCACCTCAAGTCTATTATATACCTCGAAGACTTTAGTTAGTATTCCTATCCTTATTTACAGTGAGTGACACAACAAACTTATACACGACTTGTATTTGCAGCGTTATAACGCTTTGTTTGACAAATTTGAGAGACCGGTTTATTTATTAGCGCGTAATGTTTGCGGTTTTAGATTTGAATGTAAAATTAGCCAGGTTATTCGGTTTTGATTAATGTGATTATTGTCACGTTCAAAATGTTGATGCAAATGATACGAGTTACAAATACAATGCTAAAATAAAACTAAGAAAAACAATGTATATACCTATTTAATGAAATTTTCACTAAGTAATTTCTTAATGGAAATCTTAAAAGTTTTTCTAATTTTTTGTATTGAAAATAAACTGTATAATTATGTATAAATGATTTTATATTATGAGTTTGGATCATCCTGGAGTATCCTGGAATACAGACTGATCTGAGAAAAAGGTGAAATAACAACTCGAAGTAATTATTTATGAAGAGGCAGACATGAATGACACGCTGTGTTTAAAGTATGTAGTTACTTATGCAGTAAAGAAAAAATAAAATATTTTACTTTCCACGAAAATCTTTGTTTTGTAATATTCCGTGACGTACTTAAAAAAAACTAATGAAGTGCTGTAAATTGACGCTTAAAATCTGCACTTACTTCTTTGAATTCCCTGTTCATAGCCACAACGTGCGTTTAATTTCCTGACCTGGAAATTACAGAGCGTAATGAAAACGCAAATGTTGATGGAATACCATCCGAATTTAACGAAATCTTTTCACAGCGCAAACATTTAAAATTCCCTTCAGGTAAAACCATTCTGTATTTCTTTTTATTCTTGGAATGACACTTTTTAAAGCTAAATTGTGTCTGTTAATGTTAACGAATTTTGATTGTTCAGTCAACATCTTCATCGACCTACTTGCTACAATATTTTCTTTATTAATTTTGCATTCTACATACTGGACTGTGTGCAGAAAATTTATCTGACTGATCTGCACTTGACCGTCAACTAAAAAGGTTTAATGTTCGACTACAGATCCAATTTCTGGATGCTTGATCAATAATTTGTTACTGAGACTCCTCCCTGGTGCAGAAAATACCTATATCAGCTTTTGGATTGTCATTATCACTGTCCATTTATAGCGGTGAAAACCCTACTCAAGGAGTGAAAATTAACACTCACAAAAGGTAAATTATTTGATTTTGGTCTTCTGTACTTACAACATTCTATTGCAAGCTTAGAACTTGAATAACTATCTGTTAACGATCACCATTTATGATCCTTCATAAAGCCGTAGTTGTTATGATCTTATAAGATACGATATCACTTTTGAAAGACCAACATGAGCAAATAAAAAGTCTGGACCGGGTGGTAGGAAAATATAGACGGATCAAAAGTGCTTAATTATTAAGTTTATTTGAATAAAGCCATTTTGACTTTGACTTTGATATAGGTATGATTGTAGGTCTAAAGATCAAACCATACAGAAATAGAAGTAATAAAATAACTTAAACATTTTGTAATCATTTAGCGAAATATTTTTGTGACTTTGTGTTCTTACGGTCTTTTAAGAACTACCTTTTTTACAATTACTATGCTCCATAAGAGTAAACCACAAATATGGTAGTGTAGATATATTTTCTATGTCACATAATTCACATATCACAGAAGGGATACTCTGTTAAAATTTATGAGGCAATACGTCACAGCTTGAGCGCAGTCTTATCCCTACGCCTCGTGTGAAATTCAGTTTGCGTTGCATTGCCTTAGAACGTCACACGAACACGGGTTTGTAACAGGCTATATCTTATTATAAACCGTTTTAAATGTTGATATGCGCTTCCAAAATTTCCAGTTTGTCTCAGAAAGCACAAAAAAAAAACGATAAAAACAATTATTATCATCACAGTTTCAGGAGGTTAAGAAACCGCAATTAAACGTAACAGTTTCTACTGTTAGTCCGCTCAAATAATAATCAAAAAGGGCGTGTAGAGTGCGTGAGCAGGGACCTAAAAAGATTCTCCAGGAATTTGTTCAGAGTGCTAAGAGAGTAAACATACATTTTTTATTTTATTCTTTTTAGTGTAATCACTATACAGTTCCTATTTGATTTTGAGGAGTTCCCTTATGTATCTTTGAAATCCAAGGTCCAATAACAATGAAATCAAAATGGTATCATTTCTTAAGTATCCTCTTTCAAACAAAAAAAGAATCATCTAAATTGGTATATAAACAAAGAAGATATGGTCGATCATCCGTATAAGTTCACAAAATGGTAACGAAAACGACAGTATTTTCAGGTTTTCCTGAAAAGTACTGTACCAATTTCAAAATTTAAAAAAATGGGACCAATTTGGGATCAAACCTGATCTAATAACGTTTGAATCATTTCAATCCGTTCAGCCGTCTTCGAGTAATCGGTGTACATACTAAAAACAAAAAAAAAACGGGTCGAATTGAGTACCTCCCTCCTTTTGAAGTCGGTAAAAAGTCCCCGCCTCTAGGAGGTGAACGCAAAAGCTACTTAACGGATTTGGATGAAATTTGGCACACAGATAGTAGATAGATTAGATTAAAACACATAATACTTTTTATTCCGATATTCCCACGAAAACGGGAACCACGCGGGTGAAACCAAAATAAAATAAAAAAGTAAAAAAGTTTCGACTACTCAATGGCTGAACTGATTTGTATGAGATTTGGTATATAGATACATTAGGACCTGAATTAACATACTGATTATTTTTATTCCGAAATAATACGATTTAAGTAGCAGGCAACAGCTAGTGTTTGATAAGTAGTTTTTTTTTCGAAAATTTCATTTTTCCAGAATGTGTAGTTCGAAAATGGGTAAGAATCCGAAAAAGTGTATAAGACAAAAATTGTAGAAAATTTTATTAACGTTTATTACGTAGAATATATTTTTTCTCTACGACACACCGTTTTAAAGATATTAGTGAAAAACACAAAAGTGGGACCTTTAACCCCCCTCCTCCCTCCGACTCACTCTAACTCTCTAAGCACCCTAAACAAATTCCTTAGGTCCCTGCTCATGCACTCTACAACTCATTTATTAAGTGGACTATGTGTGTTTCTACACATAAACTATTGTAAAAATCTGGTTTCAATTCTAGCAAGCTTCTAGCGTGGTCATTTATTTATTTTATCATATCAGCCGCCGCCCGCCTCTTATTTCAGCCAACTGTAGGGCACTGGGCATATGCCTCCCGCACCTTGTATGTAGGTACGTGTCTGCAATGCTACTGAGTTCATTGCTAGTGCCATCGTAGGGTATTCTTACAACTTGTTAAATTGAATTAACACAAACCCAGGAAAATTCAGGAAATTATTAATCATCAATATGAACAACTTTTTGTATAAAAGCAAATCAGCTGATTCGTACAAAACTTTTGTCAAAGTACCAGGCGCGTGAAGTGTACGATTTATGGGCTCATGTCCCTTGTGACCCCCCTCCGGACCGCGCCTGCAATGTACGAACAGCTGAACAACTTATATCAATAACCATATTAGGTACTACCGGTTTTCAGGTTCAGTATTATTAAAAATAAAACGTTGTATAATATTGTCACTATTAAGTGTATTAATTATGTAGGTACTTATTTGGGTGCTTCTTCGAGTAAGGCATTCTTTGATGATTTTCGTGGCCATTTTCAAATCCAATTCTTATTTTAATTTAATATCAGAATCTTAAAATATACGTAAAAGTTTTTTTTTTTCATAGAAGAGGCACCTCAGAAAGCGATATACTTACCGAAATAACCAAAATAAAAAAAAACCGGCCAAGTGCGAGTCGGACTCGCGCACGAAGGGTTCCGTACCAAAGAACGGAAATAAACAGGTTTGTTGTATGGGAGCCCCCCTTAAATATTTATTTTATTCAGTTTTTAGTAATTGTAATTGTTATTATAGCGGCAACAGAAATACATCATCTGTGAAAATTTCGACTGTCTACCTGTTGTCGTTATTAATATAAAGCAAAAAACGGCAAAAAAATACGTTTGTTGTATGGGAGCCCCCCTTTAATATTTACTTTATTATATTTTTAGTATTTGTTGTTATAGCGGCAACAGAAATACATCATTAGTGAAAATTTCAACTGTCTAGCTATCACGGTTCATGAGATACAGCCTGGTGACAGACAGACAGACAGACGGACACCGGAGTCTTAGTAATAGGGTCCCGTTTTTACCCTTTGGGTACGGAACCCTAAAAATGGAGGCCACGCAAATCACAAAACTAAAGTGAAAAATGTAATTAAACTTTCTCAAATGAGTTACTTAATGTTACTTCATATTGGAAAAAGTTATTGTGTTATTATAAAGTAAAAAATAGGTAGATTACTAAGGCAAAAATAGTTTTTTTTTATCAGAATCAGTCCAAAAATACTTATTATTACTAATAATGTCAGAAACCTATTGAATGTGTCATTTTAAGTTTGATTTAAACGAATTTGCATTTATTAGATAAATGCAATAAATAATATCCATAAACAAGTACAAAACTCATAGTAATTTCATTTGCATGGTCAAAAATTGATTTGCGTGGGTCAAAACTACCATGTAAACCACGCAAATCATGACCACGTAAATCAAAATAAATCCTTTATGCTAAAAATATACAAAAACCTTTTAAGCAATTGAACTGTGTTTTGAATATAAGTTACGTTACCCTAAATTTGTTTACCTACAATATTTTATTAAATAAATAAATTCACAGAGACCGGAGAAAATAAGACCACGCAAATCAAAGTTTTGAGAAACCAAATCCACGCAACGAGGTTTTTACCTCCATTTTTCGAAAACTCGAGCACCGTCACACAAGCAACTCTGCCTGGCCGCCGGAGCGCGACTAGTTGTAACTTAAATTAGGGTGACACAACATAGGGCCGCCAATTTAGAGATGTGCTAGTGAATTTATAACAGTCCACGCAAATCAGCAACTACTAGAGGCCAGTTACACTTTAATATTTTTTAGGAAATTTAGTCCTTTTAGAATTATAGTCTAATTTTTCATAGCATTGTAAACTTCTTAGGACTAAATGGTTTGATTTTGGTAAGCATGTAGTGTTTAGTTTAAATTATATAATTTAGGAAGTGACCAGATCGGGGCTTGGGACACTCCACGAAAATCAATGAATGGGGGTATTTTATTTTTTTAATGATATTAATTATAGAGATAATTGAATAATAATAAGTAACCCACTTAGGAGAGGTTTTGAGGTTTGCGCAAAAAAAGGTGGCTAGCTGACTTTACGATTTCCATTATTTTTAGGCAATTCCGCTTGAAAAACGTGTCCGAAATAATGACCCATTTATTTTAATTTAGTTTAGTATATGTAAATATGTTGTGTAAAATATGTTGTATGTAAATATGTCACAAAAGCAACCATGTGGAACAAATTCTACTATAGCAGACTTTTCATGTGGTACAGAAACCAGTAGGCATGTACCTACTGCATGAAAACTTTGTTAACACTGAGTCTTTTTCTGTGAAAATGGCGCCCTCCGTACCAAATGTACGAACATGTCTGCCAACTCGCACGAGGGATGCTAAGCTACAATTTATGGGGCAATTCGTCACAATGCGAGCTCGAAGTCCCATACTTTAGACTTGTGCCACATGCAACTGACACTCCGGAGTTACAAGACTTGTTGCGTGCCCGTACAAACGTGAACTAACTTACTTCTGGACATAACTGCAAGGGCCGCACGTTATTGTTTAATTGTGCTAGTCCATATGAGTGGTGAAGTAATGAATTTATTGTTGTTGGTATGTTCAACTCAAGAAATCATTGGTCACGAAAATGACAGTTCTTTCAGATTTCCTGAAAAATAAAGAACCAATATAAAAAAACGAAAATTGGGACCAATCTGGAAGTATATTTGTTGAAATACAAAATGATTTTCCGAATCAGTCCATAAATGACAGAGTACTGAGGTGACAAATATAAAATGTGGGTTAAAAAACATATAACCGAATTTATAACCTCCTTCTTAGTCAAAAGTCTCCTTTAATAAAAATAATGGCTGCAACAAAAGATGTGAACTTGAAGTCGTGGGCGAACTTATTTATAATTGACAGAAACAAATATTGAGAAATAGCAGAGAAAAAAAATCAAGATGCTTTTTCTGGAGACAAACATTATTATTGATCATAAAGGCCAACATTAAAACCTAAAACATAGCTCTAGTCTAGGATATAAATAAATACAAAATGGTGTTTCGGATACACATGCAACTATTATTCGTGAATTTTGTGTGTTAGTTTCATCATTTTGAAGTATTTTCTGTATTTGCTGGTAACAATGCTAGTACATACCAACCTTACTATTTGTCTCTTATTGTTAACAGCCATTTCGGAGTCAGCCAGCCAAATAACGAGTAAAACGAATTAACTAATTAACCTCATATGGATGCGCATCTACCTTTTTTAATTAATTAGTTTTTACAAAGGCTTTAATTAGTAATTACTAAGAAATACAATACTGCCATAAGGAAAAGAGACGTATCTACGTTTACCTTCCAACCGAGAAAAAAATAATTTGTATTTTTTTTGGAAAAATAATCGCTGTGCAAAAGTTAAGGTAAAAATTTTAGTATGCAAGATTGTATGTCATAGTGTAAGCAATATTTTGACATATAAAAATTTAAATAATATTCATATAATATATATTAAATAAACGTGAAAATCCTTTTCTTCTTAGTAAAAAAAAAATCGGAAGAAATTAATGATACTACGATGAAAAGACGTATATACGCAGAAACAGCCTTTTGTTTATTTGGTTTTGGTACACAAACAGATTAGAGTCAATACATATTTTAAGAAAGTTAATTTAACTTTGGTAAGTCGCTTCACGACATACTACAGGAGGCTCAAAAAGACCTTGATATTCTAAACGAATGGTTGAAATATAATTTACTAACCATCAATACTTCAAAAACATCGTTTATGATTTTTGCTGCAAAAAATAAACAAATACCAGATTTTACTCCAATTACTATAAACAATATAGTCATACAGCAAACCAACAAAGAAAAATATCTTGGTTTATGGCTAGATGATAAATTAACATGGACCTTTCACATTGATCATGTAAAATCAAAATTAATGTCATTACTTGCTGCATTACGTAAGGTAGTTAACTGCATCCCCACCAGAATACGTCCTATCATATATAACTCGCTGGTTAAGTCACATCTCGATTACCTTATTGAAGTCTGGGGATCTGCGGCCGAAACAAATCTTAAACCGTTGCAAAGAACACAAAACAAAATAATAAAAGTATTACACTGTTTTAATTATCTAATGTCTACTAAAGAATTGTACAAAAAAACTAAACTACAAAACCTTCGACAGTTATATATATATTCCACATGTGTTCTTATTAGGAACATTATTAATGGCTCTGTCCGATCCAATATACAATTACACATAAAAGAAAATAGACACAATTTAAGAAATAAACATCAACTACTCTTAACTAATATACGAACAAATTACGGTAAGAAAACAATATTATTTGAAGGTGTCCAATACTACAATAAATTACCTAACAAAGTAAAAGAATGTAATCACATTAACTCATTCAAATCCAAGCTAAAAGAATACGTGTGCACATTGTAACTACCTACCTACTTATAATACGAATAATTTTGTGTTTTGTTTGATGCCGACGCGCCAGAGGCACGATGTTAGTATTAAGTATCTTTTGTATCTCATTATAAGTGAACATTAATGTTTGTATGAGAATAAATGTCTTTAAACCTAACTATAAAGTAAAACAAAATATAAGAATCAGACTTTATATTATGCCATATTAAAATAATAGGGAATATGCATAAGTCACCGATTTTGATGAAATTGAGCTTGATCGCTGCGGACACTTATAAAAACATGATGGAACAAGAAAAAAAATAAAAAAAATGTATTATTTTAGTTTTATCACACGATGAAATCAGGGAAAATAACGATATTTTTTTTTTCATTTTCGGATATAATGCACTTTACAGTCAGATAGAATATCGAATAAGAAATAATATTTTGTATGACACATATGTACTCAAACGCAAAATTTAGGGAGATAATTGAAGATTATTGGATAACTCCATATTAAACGCGCCGAAACACACCTGAAACGTGATGTGTGACGTCACCGTTTTGTATGGAACGTTTTCGGCGGGTGCTGCTGCGCGCTAACTTCAAGTAACTATATCACGAGAAAAAACGCAAGAGAAAAGTTTTAATATTACAGTTAATTTTCTCACGCATTATACTTTTGATTAAGATTAAAAAAAAATTGATGCATATTCCCTATTGTCAAAAACGTTTCTGACCTCCTCTTTTACCCAACACAATTAAGAATACGTAGTAGAAAAGACGCTACTGCCACTTGCTCCTACCAACTTTTTTATAATACTAGAATGTAAAGATGCATCTACGCAGTAGCATCCTTTCTACTTCTTAAGCATTGTGTTTTGAAGCAGATACGTCTTTTTATGAGCGAGAATTTGTGGGTTCCTGTCAGAATTATGAAATGAAAAAAAATTACTAGTAAATGCGTCTTTTTTTACTGATTGCGAATATGTATGTAACTCAATTTTGAAAAAAAAAATTTAGATACTTCTCTCCTTCCTATGACGGCAGAAATTGCCTGAAAGAGAACATGTGTAAATAATTTTCGTACAAAAGCATTCTTCTATAAGTAATAAAATTGTTTATTTATGTAGTTATATTTAGTAAGGTAAAAAAAAATTTGAACAAGTACAAGTAACGAAATAAAATACCAAGTATAATCTCAACCAAAAGTCACGAAAATCACATTGGGGCGACAGAACACTTATCTTGTGAAACTTGAACGAGTAACGCAACGTCTGAAATAAAAGTTTCAAGATAAGTACATCAAGTTATACACAGTTGAGACTTATCCCGCCGGACCGTTAGTTAAAATTGCATCGTTTTGTTACTGGCTAAGTAAAGTAAGTACAGTGCTTAGTGGTACTGGTATTTGGAGTGAGGAAGGAAGTTAAATGAAGTTCGCAGTAATTACTCTCGAAGTGGTGGTTAACTCGGCTCTGCCATGGTGACGGGCGCCCGCGCTCTCTAATTGTGCCCAATATTAATAATGAAACACATTCTGGCGCTGATAAAAGGAATACATGTGATTTTGCAGTTGAATAGCCGACAATTCTAAGGGAAATAATAGAACTTTGGACTTGTCTTGTTTGCTGCGGAAGCCTTTAAAAAGACAGAGTATTTATCACGCACTGATTATACACAGTAAATCCACTAATATGTTGGCATATTTCGTGTTCTTCGTATTTATGTTTTCGTATATTTAATAACAACTTGTAAGTATCCATACTTTATCGTAAACATTTGACAGAGGTCCAACTTCGGTAAATTATTAAAGGAAAAACGTTACCATTTTATCGAAATTTTCTGTGCGTTCAAGTAATATTTCAGGGTACGATCTCATAGGAAACGGCCAAGAATAATTTTGGCAAATGGGCACACTTAACCTTCGAGGAAAAAATCCTGTTGCAATTTAATTCTTATATTCTTACCTACCTAGGTTTGTTTATCTACTCATGTTTAGAGTAAATAGAGAGAGAAGTTTGAGATATAAAGGACATTTGTAATAAATTATGGTAATTATATATTCTGTGGTATGGTTTATTTTCATTTTGTAGTAATTTTTACTAGCAATATATTATTTTGTGATCATCTCTCTTTGATGTCTAATTCAATAGTAATCTCAGTGAGCTGTTTGAATCTCGATATCATTTATTCGAATTAATTTGTATATGATTTCGTGATTTCGTAAATACCTTTCAAGTACTACTTGTTTAGTAACGAACTATTAATCATTTTTGGTAAAAATCAATCAAATAATTTATACTTCACAGATTTCTCACGAACTTCTTATCTTCTTTGGTCAATATAAATATTTTGATTCGATGTGAACTTCTGGGATATTTTGACAAAACATGGTATATTAGTTTACCCATTTTAGTCTTCAAAATAATTCTGTTAAAAAAAGCGGCTGCCCCAAGTCCTTTGTTCTCTGTATGCCTAAAACGAAATAACTCTAAATCGCATATTCGCCTACATCGCCATAGGGCCAAGACTAAATAATATACTAGAAAATATTCGTCTCGTCACCAGGATTGTCTCAGGCGGGAATTGAACCCGCGACCCTTGGAATCTAGTTCTCAATATCTCATACATGGTTGATCAAAATGTTATATTTTAAGGAGAGCTAGGAAAAATGACTCATTTTTGTAATATTTACCAATAGTTAATATTTGCGAAAAACTGCATGACTACCTACCTACTATATTTTACTATTAAAAATTAGAATCAAATTTGTTTTTATTTATGTGGTTAATTACACTCAAGCGTTTGTGATAAATTAAAATGTAGTCAATATTGTCACCTAATTAATTTTCAATTAAATTTTACAAACGACTGTCGATAACAAATCCAATTCGACCATAGTCACCTAGCAAGCAGCCAGGAAAATCAACCCGTGTAACCCCACCCGTTTAAACTTCCGCGTCACACTAACCACAGGTATAAATGTATAACCCGGTCGAGTTAACTCGGGACCTGAAGCACGGTGGACCCCTCTCGTTTTCTCCTTTCCTCACACCACCCTCGTCAATTTTTTGAAAGTTTTAGATAGATTATCGATAAATTATCGCTAACGAATATACTTAAGCTATTGGCATGATGACAGTGGTATGGGGCAAGGAGAAAACGAGAGGGGTCTATCGCGCTTTTGGTCCCGAGTTCACTCGAACAGACCCTTGATCACATAAGTCTGTTGCTAACAATTCTCGATTGAAATTGATTGAAAGCGCAGTTGCATTGCTGATTAAGTTAAGATAGTTGTCACATTGGTTCTTACTAAAGCAGCGATGTAACTGCGATTTCTGTCAGAGTTGATTGCAACAAAGTTACGTAATTAGGGGGCGGGCTATACTATTAAATAATATACATTTACACGCCTACTTACATTAAATCATGATCATTTATGTTAAAACGTGGTCCCAGTTTAGTCCATGTGTCGTGCGAACATACTTGGCATTCACCTGGCACGTTGCGCAGGGCGCAGTACGTTTTCCTTGTTTGCATGGCCACCGCGCCGAGTGAGCAAACTCGCGCTTTGCCGCATTTGCAATTCGTTTGCGGACTACGAAATACTCAGCACCCGGTTGAGTCTTTTGTAACTGGATTTCTCGGTTAACGGCCTCGGGTTTGCATATTTATGTAGTTAGGTCACACACGATTTTCAGGACTGTTATATGCTGGATTTTCAGTCACTGTGTAAACCTGCAAGGGAGTTAAAGTGCTCATATTAATTAACAACTTTTATGGAACCAACTCAGAAAACTCCAGCTGTTTCCTACAGTCAAACAGTTGAGAGCGAAAATTGAGAGCTGAAAGTTCATAACTACATGGTGAAAATGCCTTTTTTATACCATTCCAATAGTGAGTCTTAATTTTTTAAACCTATCTTATGAAAACTTCTTGTTGTTTGTTACGATTTAAATATAACGCTTGTTTAGTTCCAGCTTATTCATGATTCTGACAAGGAAAAAAGTGTAATCAATTGAAACGATCGCAAGAAAGCTACTGTTAAGAAAATGAGACAATCTAAGAAACGACATTGTACAGAGCTAGATGAAGTAACCGCCGTCCTGGAATGATGTTCATATTTTTTACAAAGCGGGGCCAACACTCGTTCTGATACGAGAATCCAAGATTAACAATTGCCCTTAGTCGGGAAACGAGAAAATTAACTTTTAAATGTAAATTTTACGAGGAAGTCATAACGTGAAAGCTGCCGCGGTTAGCTCTGATTTATAGCAGTTGGAATTGAAAGTGTTAAGGAGTTGCAATCTGAAAAAAGTTTTAATAGGTACCACTTTAAAGAAATATAAATTATGACGGTAAGCGAGCTAACTTTCCTAAAGTGGCATAACATTTAGGATCATCTACTTGAGTGCTTGTTTAATGACCTCGCTTCATTTCTCTTATCAGAAAAGTAATACCTAAACGTTATTATTAAACGGCAAGACAGAAATATTGTATCACGTTTACTGTACACGGATTACTTTTATAGCTTGATAGCGGCTTAATATTTTCTTTTCAAAATCCTGTTATCCTACTTCCTACTATCTATATTATAAATGTGAAAGTTTGTGGGTTTGGATGTTTGGATGTTTGAATGTTTGTTCCTCAATCACGCAAAAACTACTGAACGGATTTGGTTGAAATTGGCACACAGATAGTAGATAGCCTAGATTAAAATATAGGATACTTTTTATCCTGATATTCTTACGGGAACGGGAACCACGCGGGTGAAACCGCGGGCAGCCGCTAGTCCTTACTAATCCTTACTAATATTATAAATGCGAAAGTCCGTTTGTTTGTTTGTTTGTTTGTTTGTTACGCCTTCACGTCTTAACTACTGAACCGATCATCATGAAATTTTACACAAACGTTGTCAGGGGTACAGAGAAGGACATAGGGTACCTTTCATCCCGAAAAAGGAACTGTTCCCGAGGGATAGACAAAATACTATCCACGCAGACGAAGTCGCGGGCGGAAGCTAGTATTATAAATGCGAAAGTCCGTTTGTTTGTTTGTTTGTTACGCCTTCACGTCTTAACTACTGAACCGATCGTCATGAAATTTTGCATACACGTTGTCAAGGGTACAGAGAAGGACATAGGGTACCTTTCATCCCGAAAAAAAAATATTGTTCCCGAGGGATAGCAAAAAAACTTTCCACGCGGACGAAGTCGCGGGCGACCGCTAGTATATTATAAATGTGAAAGTTTGTATGTTTGAATGTTAAGATGTTTGGATGTTTGTTCCTCAATCACGCAAAAACTACTTCACGGATTTGGTTAAAATTTGGCACACAGATAGTAGATAGCCTAAATTAAAACATAGGATACTTTTTATCTCGATATTTCCACGGGAACGGGAACCACGCGGGTGAAACCGCGGGCGGCCGCTAGTATTTTAGTTACTTAGATCAACCAAATTGAAATATCAGTTATCCACGCAATTGCTCTGTGATTGTGTCAGGAAAAAAGTATAATAAATTTTAAAGCATTACTTTTACTTTTAAAAACATACGTTTATTTTGCTTTGAAATTGTCTACTGAAATTCATTGGTGAAAATAACTAATTGCCAATTTCTTAATGAACGAAGATATGTTTTTATATTATTTTGATTTGTTTATAGAAGAACTAATCCAACAAAAGCTTATTTAATGAACGTCTCAAAATATCCTTTGTTTTTTGTTGTAGTGTTAAAAAGAATAACGAATCAAAATTAATTTAATACAAATAGTCACGGTTTTTTAATAAACTACTCTTCAATTTATTAGCAAATTCTAAAGTAAATCTTCGTATATTACTGACCTATGAAACCTATGATTATTTTTCATACAATTCCAACATTCATCCTTAGTTTTATTGACGTCCTTAGAAGTGAATCTTAATGGTGTGTTTACGAGACGAGCAAAAACACGTTATCAACAGTTTGATAGCAGACTCATAATTGAGTAAAAAATATTGAACAATATATTTCTGAGAATTTTCAAAGATTATAAAATTAAATTACAAAAAGTTAATTTTCTATTTCTCGACGTTTCGTCAACTTTGCACTGCCCTTGTAATTAATGTTGCAATACGTGTTCAATGAATAGGTAGATTAAAATGGATATTATCTCTATAGTTAAGGGGAAATTAAAATACTAGAGGTACGTATCTCTACCTTCAAAATTGTTGCAAATGTCTTTTAATATCAAAACATTTAATAAGATTATTACATTTTATTTTAACGTCTTTTAATGGTGAAATTATCAAAAAAATATTACTTAAACAAATGATTCTTATTTTTTAATTACCTACATCTTAAAGAGACACGCAAGACTTCCGTGGCAAGAGATTTTGTTTATCTAACTTTATTTACTATTACTGTATATTATTAAACCTTGTCGTACTAACAGACACACCAGCCACTTCAATTAATGTGGTAATGTACCTTATCTATATTGTAAATGTATAGAAGCACCTGTGGTCCTTTTGAATTATTCAAATCTAGCGTATTGCTTCGTCTCAACTTACGTAATATCGCATGCGGGTATTCAGTCCAATCCTACAAGGATACCTACTGCATTTGCTTCAGTTATTACTCGTTTTGATTTTCTTAACAACACTTTTTTTCAGTAAAAGTGGTGCTATTAAGATGATAATGACCCTATAATATCGTACAAAAATATTATTTTTTGCATTGTAGTGTAGGTAAGTATCTGAAATTATTTATACCAAAAAGGCACTGTGTAATATACTAACAATTTATACTTGTTTATAGTATAATCTCATTGAACTACATATTATGCTAGTTTTATTTGGCTTATGATCTTATGGTCTTAGTAAAGTGAAAAATATCTCTTAGGTATCTCTCATATAAGCCAGAAGATTTTAAAATGACCATCAATGGCGACTGTGGTGAAGGGTGAAATAGGCGTTTTCCTTTTTACAATTACTCTGGGTTGTCTATCAATACCTTTTCTAGTAATTATAGGTATTCTGTTACGAACTTCTGAAATAAAATAGATAGCAGCCTAGATACAGAAATAACTTAAACTACAAATCAAATAACTTATGTGCTTGTATCTAGCAATTTGATAATCAAGTTCATAGAACGTGCTGCTCTTAAGTTTGAAATACTGTGCTTCATTTTTAGGACTCCGTACCCAAAGGGTAAAAACGGGACCCTATTACTAAGACTCCGCTGTCCGTCTGTCTGTCTGTCTGTTACCAGGCTGTATCTCATGAACCGTGATAGCTATAGGTAAGATTTTCACAGATGATGTATTTTTATTGCCGCTATAAAAACAAATACTAAAAGCAGAATAAAATTAATATTTAAGGGGGCTCCCATACAACAAACGTGTTTTTTTTGCCGTTTTTTGCTCGCTATTAATAACGACTGCAGGTAGACAGTTGAAATTTTCACAGATGGTGTATTTCTATTGCTGATATAACAATAAATACTAAAAACAGAGAAAAATATATGCTCCCATAAAACAAACGTGAATTTTTGCTGTTTTTGGTACGGAACCCTTCGTGCGCGAGTTCGACTCGCACTTGGCCGGTTTTGTTATTTTCTGGGAAACAAGCCTCGCTCGCGTATCGTATAGCCAATATTCATTTAATATTCCTTTTTATCCGATTCCATTTTTTTTCAGGATATCTACAATTACTATTATTTTTGAACCGTGTTTTTATAAAAACCTTTTTACGTTGAAAATAAGATGATAAAATGTATTTTAACATGGTAAGCCTTATGCCAGTTGAGTCTATCAAAATATGATGAAGTTTTTTACCAGTTAAACATACTGTCATTTTTTTGTGAAGAAGTTACCTTTTTATTATGAATGATGTATGAGAAGACGATTGTTTTATTTACTCATACAATTTATTACTGTTGACAATACTGAATAGATAAATAAAAAAGCTTACAACAAACCCAAACCAAGTTTCACGATTCTTTTATTACTTAGGTAAACAGTCGGGATCTAGATTACATAACTAATGGCCGAATACTCAAACGCAACTTAACTTTGAGCGGCTCTCAAACAGGATGCTGTCTTTGTCATATCTTTGACATTTAATGTGACAGGACGACGTTTGAGAGCGCCTCAAAGTTAATTAGCGTTTGAGTATTCGGCCATATGACTCACAATATTTTTTTACAAGTTTTCTCTCTGATGCCTTGTAGTATTTACACATACGCGTCTGTAACGAATGTGTAAAACCTTATTATAAACCAGAGTTTTAAATACAGTGAAAGGAGAGTTTTATATGAAAATAGCTTAGAATAATAACACCTAGAAGCTGTGTCGTTGTATGCAAAGTGAGGCAACTAATACTGAGCCAAAATGGCTTAGTTTTCTGATTTATATCCTTCATACGTTACCTAATCGTAACTAAAATCCAATATTATAGTAACTTATCTCCTAAATGTAGGAAAATTGAAACTCTTTTGTACTAATTCGATATGATTAGGTAATAATGGAGAATAAAAATCTGCAAACGGAGCTATTTTGGCTGTTTTAGTTACCTCACTTTTGACAGTGCGCTTTGAAGGGAACTATCGTTCTAGGTGTTATTATTCTAAGGAAAATAGGTTAACTTTGAACATTTTCAAACTTATGGATCTGAAAATTTATTGTCAGCGGTTCAGCATATAGAATTGCCTTACAAAAGCGGAAACAAAACTGCTCTATTACAATTGATTGGTTTGTCCGTTACGTACGTACGGTTTATTGGGTGACCTGACTAGTTTGTTCGTTGCGTAAAAGGCTGCCTGATGCGCCTGAGTAAATTGACACATGTGAAAAAATCTACAGATCCCACACTACACGCATTTATCAAAGCTATTGCAAATGTAATTTAGAAATTAAGCACCACATTGGCTCCATACATAGTTAATAGGAATTCAATCTTTATCATACTGACGATAAAGTGAACGAATCGCAGACTGACCTCGCGCATAAGGCTACAGCTTACAGTTTTTGTCCTTCCGGCTCCCAAGATGGCTCAAACTGTAGCTTAATTCAATCCCAAGATTAATTTTTTTCGTATTTTAAATAGCGAGCTTAAAAAAAAGATATTGGGAAATCTCGATCCAAGTCAGCGAACATTTTTGAAATTATGTAAAATCTTGTAGAACCAATCTCAAAAAGTTAACGACTGATTTTGGGAATTCAAATTGCACTTTGAAGCCCCTTGGCAGACGTGCATTGTGATATGGCCCATCCGCGTACATAGTTGCAAAACTAAGTACTATACTAGATGACGAAAAAATAAACATTTTCAATGTTAAAATACTCCTTTCTGTACTCTACTGGTTCAACAATATGTAGCGGCATGATGCGTGCAGCGTGATAGAACAAACTGAAGCTTTTCTTTAACAATCGTTTATTTTACAAAAAAACATTATTATCGATGAAGTCAAGTACAGGAGTTTTATTATAACAGCAAAATGTATATATCTTGACACACAAATTCTTGCTTTTAATCCGAATACACCCTACGAACTATCATCCCCTACTATTTTTTTATATTCATTTTTGCGACAAAAGGTAGCCTTTGTACTGAGGCCCAATCTGTTTATGAAAATTCATCAAATTTATTGCTTAAGGTGCTGAAAATCTACTGAAAACACTTTTGCACTGATAATGGTATGGGCGTATCAAATAATTTCGGACAGTAAAATAGTTAGTTCTTCATTATGTGAGGATTCTGCATGTAGTGTGTTTCTTCCACCATCGTCCTCATCATCATTTATCGTAAGTATGGAAGCCAAGCATATTACCTTGTTGCTAGACAACTAAATTCTACTTTTAGTTATTCTACTAATAATTAAGCAACTGTAAAATCATTATAAAAACTCAATGGTTCTTTAATTGTCAATTCAAAGCATTTTTTCGTAGCTTTATTTTATTAAGGGCAACAACATTTTAACGAAAGATGTTAAAGAAGTTGACAATTTAATAATTGTATTAGTTATTTCATCATCGATTGTCAAACATTTGCAATGATGTTTTATATTTCGGTTTGTCCATAAAATCTTTCAGAATATTATGATAATAAACAATATTTATAGACACATTTCCTCTATTTTTTCCGTCCGATAATATTGCTCAATAACAAGCTTATGGCACCCTCTTTTATTTCCTGTAGATTTCATCTTTTTTGTATTCTGTTTTACAAATAACATGAAATGTATTTTTTATTGAGTGAAAAATATTGAAACAAGCATTTTTTTAATACATTACAGTGGTATGTTATTTTTTCATCGTCAGATTATGTACTACAGTTATCACAATAGCACCTTAAATGTCGTCGCTCACTCTTTCAGTTATTAGTGTTTGGTATAAGACAAATCAAACGTGGTTAAAAAAGTGTCTCAATCGTAGGTACTAAAGAACAGTTGCGCCCTTTGTAAATCAATAGCTTTTCCAAACTTTTAATAAGATCTAACTTATTTTTGTGACGCAGTCAAGCGGAGTGCCTATGAAAAGTTACTCTGAACAGCCAGGAATGAAACGAACAATGGCGGTTAATCCATAAGTCAAGACTCGCACTGCGACAGATCGAGTCAACCAACTCTCCGTTATTAATTCCGACAATTGTTACATTGTTTAAAGTTGAACTTCTGGGCGTTTAATGCTTTGAACCACGGGAAACTTCACTTCCAATGCACAATAATGTAAACCTTATAGCAATTTTGAGTACACAAAAGACAGTAATTATAATAATATTGATAGTTTAAAACTATCATTCGCGGCTTAGAAGTGCTTTGACTAATAGATGTTGGAGGGTTGTCTTTCGAAAATGAACTTTATTTTAGTTAACCGTTGGTCTTTCCTAGGATAGCGGTGCCGTCATATTACGACCGTAATATAGCGGCTTTGTATGTTGTCTATGTAAACAATACAGCGACACCGTAACGTCAGAAACCGCGCTGTATTGTTTACATAGACAACGTTCTACGCTGCTAGATTACAGCCGTAATATGACGTCACCGTCATCCTAAGAAACCCTAGCTTAAGCCAAGAGATATTTTTTAGTTTAGTAGGATTATTAAGTTAAGAAAGTAATCAACTCTGAAATCCTGACAAAAAAAGGAAAAATTATACAATTTCAAGCTCAGCTTACGGATTAACCCTTCAAATAGTTCGGTTCCATAAAATGACTCTCAGCACGCAAATTACGAACGCTATCGATGTAGCAGTTAATAAGCATCGTTACTTTAAACTTTACTTAGTGGAAGTGAGGTGAAGCAAGTTTTAATAAGGGTCTCCTTGGGTCATTACAGGCTCGTAGCGGTAATTGTCGGGGGTGGAACAGGCCCAGCACTTAACGACACTTCTGCTTGACGCCCGTCGGCCTTCACACCAGTTTGTGTTCGAATGGCTTTGTGAAATAAATTAATGCAAGTGCCATACTACGCTTCGCTGGGGGAATATTCGAGGAGGAAGCTGTTGACTGCTAATATTGCACGTGTTTTGAGGTTGCTAGGTTGGTGTTACTTTTGATGTTTGATTTTGAAATACGTTTGTATGGACACAAGTATTAATATGAATTATGCTATCAATGGTCAAACATGAAAATGACATCAACGCTGTGTGCAAATATACTCCATTTATAGTACCCTAGTAACTTATTGAAGAAAAACAAACTTAAGATCGTTGTAAATTAGACCACTTAGTTTTAAGGCTGCAGAAATGTAACTAACTCAGATTTATTTCTCAAATTGAGTGCACTTTGTAAGTGATTTCGATACTGAAAGCACTGCTCACGATAATAATTTTCAACACGCATTATTATATTCTTAAAAAACTTATATATCAGTCAATATTAGATGAAATATACGAATAAGTAAGAAAACTTCGTCGTAGACCGTCGAACTGAACAACTTTGTATTAGAGACCAACTTAACAAAAAATAATCAGCTGTTCTATACATTACTAGCTTTTGCCCGCAACTTCGTTCGCGTGATTAAGATAGATGTGCATTTATTTTGAAAGTCACGGATTACCAATAGACCTAGGTATTTATCAGTAGACCTAATTTCACACATTTAAATTTTAACATAAAAAAATAAGCACAAACTAAAACACTCTATAGCACTTTGTATATAGGGTTTTTCTAAAACCCTTTCTTAGTGCTCACCTACACCATGAAAGGTATCTATCTACCCTCAAAAAATGGTGTCTCTATCTCCAGCCCTATACAAATCCCAATACAAACTGGAACATCCTGTAGCACCCTGTATAACGGAAGTTTCAAAAATGCTTTCTTAGTGCTCATCTACACCATGAGAGGTATCTACCGTCCAAAAATGGTGTCTCTACCTTCAGCCCTATACAAATCTTCATACAAACTGGAACACGCTGTAGCATCCTGTATAACGGGAATTTTCCAAAACGCTTTCTTAGTGCTCACCTACACCATGAAAGGTATCTACCCTCCAAAAATGGTGTCTTTACCTTCAGCCCTATACAAATCTCCATACAAACTGGAACACGCTGTAGCACCCTGTATAACGGGAATTTCCCAAAACCCTTTCTTAGTGCTCATCTACATCATGAAAGGTATCTACCCTCCAAAAATGGTGTCTCTACCTTCAGCCCTATACAAATCTCCATACAAACTGGAACACGCTGTAGCACCCTGTATAACGGGAATTTTCCAAAACCCTTTCTTAGTGCTCATTTAAATCATGAAAGGTATCTACCCTCCAAAAATAGTGTCTCTACCTTCAGCCGTTAGGGCTCCACGCCTATCCCAACAATCAATCAATTTAGAGTTTTATATGTATAGATGGTCGAGTAGATATTTAACGTTTTCTATGGAACAGCATTATTATTTTATTGCTCTGATTAAGTTGGTCCCCATAGACAAAGTTGTTCCGTTTGACAGTCTAAAGCTAGCAATTCCTAGGATGACGGTGCCGTCATATTACGGCCGTCATTTAGCGGCGGAGAACGTTGTCTATGTAAACAATACGGCGCGGTTTCTGACGTTACGGTGTCGCCATATTGTTTACATAGACAACTTTCAACGCCGCTATATTATGGCCGTAATATCGTCATCCTTAGGAAACCCTAGCTTAAGCCACACCACAAAATTTATCTACTGTGCAAAAAATCTCCGTGTACAATGAACAAATCTTCGTAGTTTAATTTAAACCTGTTTACAAGTAGGTAATTCAATGGACAATCTTTCAAAAATATAATATGTTGTTTTCACTTTGTATAATGAAAGTAGATACAAAATTAGGGGACAAGTCTTTTTTATTTTAACTTTTAATGGTTTTTTTTATCCTGATCTACTGATCTCAAATTGGTTTTCTAATTTTGGTACTTTCTCAAAATGAAATGTTGTCCATTCTATTGGAGCTTCATTTTTAAAATGATTGGATGAAATTACACGGCAAAATGTTCTTTCTCCACTACTTACATGATGTTTTTCGTTTCATCTGCTTACTTATTCACCCACACTATCTAAAACTTGGCTTTCAATTTAATATTGTTTAGATATCAATAATAATTAGCGATCTAATGAACAAAGTTGTTCATTCAAGTAACAGATCAAACACATTTTCACTACAAAATCATTTCCACACAGTGATCCATTCTGCCCTGTTTAATTAATTATGCTTCGAGCTTACGGCCATGTTGTGTTTATCATCTCAGTGTGTGTGTGTGTGTTTATCTTGTAGCATTGTTATTATTATAATATATACTCACTATTTTCACATATACCTGGATTCATATTGTTATTAAAAATTCACTGTTTTACGTATACCTAATCCATACATTTAATACTAGCCGACGATATTTAATACAATACGACCACCCGTGACTTTCTCTATTTAGTTATTTCTCTATCCCCTTATTTTTTTTGGAATAAAATGATATGTCTTTCTATTGTACTCCATACAACGTGTATGCAAAATTTCATGATGATCGGTTTAGTAGTTAAGACATGAAGACGTAACAAACAAACGGACTTTCGCATTTATAATATTAGTAAGGATTATGAACGTTAAAGTATGTCACCGAGTCGCTCTCTCGTTCCCTTTCCCTTTCATCTTCACGTTTCAATTCGTCTTTCGTCAAATGCATGCCATAAAAAATTTTGACGTTTTTTGAAAAGATAGGGCGCTATTGCATGCCCTGCAACCATGCCTCTGTAGAAAGCGCAACGAGGAACGAGAAAGCAACTGTGTGAAGACACACCAATACCTTTTCATGCCTGGACTGACTGACTGATATTTTAACGCCTACTTATGTTATTAATTGACCTGAAATAGTATTTTTCATTTTTTTTTATTCAGACGAGTAATTGATGTTTACTCTATCATAGCGTAGCAAAATGTTGTAACTCCAAACTCTGATTTATTTGAACATTGAAATTGTAATAATATGTCAATTAGCAATTCAATTAACATCCGATCGCATTTATTAGTGCTTAGACCTATAACTCAGATACCTAGGCATAGTTTTTACTTCAAAGATGAAATATCATTCGGTTGCGTTCGATATCGGTAAATCAATTTTGTTCAATTTGAATTTTTCGTTTCAGCTGATTCGGCAAAAGGCTTAAAATTTACGTTCTCGTTTCGCGATTTATGTTTTTTTTTTACTTGCGGAACAAACTGTTCTGACGTTTGCTTGATGGTCGTAAAATAGTAGTTTATGAAACTGATTCATAAAGAGGGGTATTAAAACACGAGTGTGTGTTTAAAAACCGAGCCGTAGGCGAGGTTTTTAATAGTATCACACGAGTGTTTTAATACCAAGTTATGTGCAGTTTCATACACTACTTTATCTACACTCATACATTTGGGATTGAACCTACTAAATGAAAGATAAACGTTAGAAAAGAGAGAGAGACTTTGTTTGTATTAGCTAGGTACCTACCTTGTAATAAGTCATTTCCTTAGCTACAACTAAAATATCGGGCAGATTCAATTTTTTCACATTTTAAAGCAAGAATAAAGAAAAACCTACGAAATTCAGTACAACAAAATGTAAAAATTGAAATCAAAACTTTTTTGTAATGCTCTGAAAATGGCGCGCATACCATTAGAAAAAAAATATGAGTGCATTCCTGCAAACTAATCGCACTAATTCATCGATTACCATAGAGTGCATTTTAATCATCAAAAGTATATTATGGGAAAATATCGTTGTTTTTTTTTAATATCACAGCACTGCCTTCTTCTTGGATTTGCCCTGTATCGTAATGAGAAAAAAAGTTATTTTATGATGCAGTTGACTGCATCGTAATGAGTTTTTTTTTATTTTACCTATCCACGAAAATAAAGTACGTATTTATATTACCTTTCTTGAATTCATATTTGGAACATTACGTTGTGAGTGTAGATAAAAACCTTTTTACCATCGCCACTCTAAAAAGTGCGTTTAATTCCACGATAAGAGTGAATAATAAGCGATTTTATTCACCGAGTGAATAAAAATAATTTGAATTTGGAACAAGCGCGCATCATGAATTCGTACAAAAAAGTTCCTATACCTACTGGCCGCCATGGAGCTATTCCATAGTTACACAATAAAATTAAACGAAAAAAAATATCCCGCCAAATTTAATTAGGTTATTTTTTGTGTCAATTTAATTAGGTTCTTTTTAGTGTCTTATCTTTGGGTGCTTTTCTATGTATTAGATGGAGATTGAATGTTCAGTCTTCATTCTATCAGTCTGGTACGATATTTAGTCTGCAAAAATTCAAAGTCTATACAGACTGATATAAAATGGATTGATGCCAGACTGATCATGACTGTAATCTCTCTCTTAGCGTGGTTGTTTTATGTCATTTGAAAACTTCTAATATCACGCATGAGTCGGTCATGGGATGGGTGACCAAAACTGTATTAACTCGAGCTCCTCCGTGCCTCGAAAAGCACGTTAATTAGTCCCGGCTGCATTTGCAATCGTTAACACCCATCAATCCGCATTGGGCCCGTGTGGTGGTTTATGGCCCATCCTCCCACTCATAAGGAAGGCCTGTGCCCCAGCAGCGGGGACATTAAAAATGGCTGATGGTCAACTATAAATACTAAGTATAAAGTACTGCTAGAGGTACCTATTGGTTTTCTCGCAGTCAATGGTAAAAAGTAGAGTACACAACTCGTGAAAAAAAAATTTCATCTCGGTCCTTTGTATCCCTCGCTTCGCTCAGGATTCTACTTTTGAATCCCTCGCTACGCTCGGGATTCAATTCTAGAATCCTTCGCTACTCTCGGGATCCAACTTAGTCCCTCGAACTAAATTCCCTTTTTATTCACTTGTTGTATAATCTACTATTTTACCATCGCCACTCTAAAAAGTGCGTTTAATTCAACGATAAGAGTGAATAATAAGCGATTTTATTCACCGAGTGAATAAAAATAACTTGAATTTGGAACAAGCGCGTAATAGATTAGTGATAATAAAACTATGGAAAATAATGTAATGTCATAGTTAGAATGATTGATGTAAACCTTATTATTTGTTTGTAAGTTTATGTAATACTTAAATCATTATTTGTTGCTAAGTTTATTAAAATGATTTGATTTGATAACGTGATCCATGACGATCTGCTACCGTTTCCTGTTATTCGATTATTTTTGCCTAATTGTTATAAAAAGGAATTGATTTGATGTTGGTCTGCTACCATTTCCTTTTATTCAATTGTCATTTTAAAATAGGTATAAAATAGATATCTTTATTATTAATTCAATGATAAATAATGTTAATTATATTATATTTTAATTGTCACAGGCTATTTATTTAATTAATGGTTATTTGTATAAAAGTATTGATTTGATCGTTTGGCGCCATATGGCAGACTTGTTTTCTGTAATGCTAACTCCTGATTGGTTGTTAAAATATTGGCGGGATATATCTTGCTCCTGCGGAGCGTAGCTTATTTTTAGTCACATTCTACTGTAGTGAGTCAAGTGAAAAGGTTGTGGAACAGAAAGTTAAGTATTATTCTAACATGTTTTATTTCTACTGTTCACATTATTCCATTCAATTATCCATTATTTTCTGTGTTTAATGCTTGTGTTATTTATTTAATCTGGTCGATAGTTGTTGCATAATGAACGTTAGTGTTACGTTAATTGTGTTACTTATTTGATGTGGTTAATAGAATTGTTGCTTATTGAACGTTCATTTTTTGTTAAATGTGTTATATATCTAAGTTAATTTGGTTGATAGAATTGTTGCTTAATGAACGTTCCGATTATGTTAATTATTTAAGATAATAAATTATTTGAACAATTGTTGAAGGACTTCTTACGTTTTATTAATAGTATTTCCCCTTAGTTTTCCTACATTCAGTTAGTCTATATTCAGTTAAATAGTCTACATTCAGTTAAATAGTCTACATTCAGTTCAATAGTCTACATTTAATTCAATAGCTTACATTAATTGCACTTTAAACTAAATAGATATAATAGACAATAGCTTAGTTTTTGATTATATATTGCTCTATCCTACAAAAGCTATCATCAGAAGTGGGATTGTCTCTGTCCATTTCAAAATATTAACACCGTTTCCTAATAATTTTCAGGGTGTATGCTGATGTGATCGGCCAGATGACTCCGCTCCGCTGCCGTTGTGAGGTCTTGATCCCGAAACCTGCATCGGCGGAGCTACAAGCTGCTGTCGCAACAATTTCGAGTTCCTTGCGTCGAAAGGAAAAAAAAACATCCGGACTCGTTCCCTGGTGCAAAGGCCGGTAAGGCCCTCGGTGGCTGTGTTTTTTTTACGATAACTGTGATTTATACACACAACCTGCTAGTCAGTTAATTTAGTTTAGCGAATTATTGTCGTAAAATTAGTAGAAGATAAGTAATTGAAATAAAGTAAAGATATTTATTGAAAAAAGTAATATGTGATGGTATTTGTGGTACACATTTGTGGTTTCATTAGTAGCATATAGTAGGATAATGCATTTAAAATGAGGTGAACAAAATATTTGTTTATTTAAAATAGGTTCACAAGTAGGTTAGCAGATTTTACTAAGTATGTACAAAGGTTTTATGTATTATGTCCAAACTTTTTCAAGTGCATAGAAATTGGTGACCGTTTGGGTTTAGCAAAAATTTTTTTTTGCGGCATGGCTTATTAACTACGTCACTAGTACTATTATAAGTCTACACTACGAAATAACTTAATAATTTAATATTATTTGTGTATTTTGTTTAGTCATATTTCCATATTTTATGCATAATGGACGTTTTGGTTATCCTTCCCAAAGTAGTAATAAAATCATTTGACGAAAGCAGTCTTCTAACCTTTATCAAAGCATTAGTATCAAAGGTATTTAGCATTTTCATTAATTGTTTTCTTTAATTAAATTATCTATTTGAAAGTGTGTGAAAATAAAATCGGTCTAATAAGCCATTTTCTTTATACTCTTCGAGTATTTTAATGAGAGTAAGCATATTAAACACAACAATCTGAGCATGCTCCTTGTTCAAAATTTGTTTTGTTCTGATTCAAAAATATGCTCAACCAAGTAAACTTGGGTTCGCTCGCCCAATGGTCGGAATTATAACGTTATTATTACTGATAATTCAAATTATATTTTTTTATTATTGCTGGTTACTAAACTATTACTACCTATTTAGGCATTATACCTCTAATCATACTTATGAAAGGTTAGATTTATTGTCCTCGTTACAAGGTCTCCCGCTTAGGGTTTGCGAACCGATGACCTAGCTTCTATGAAATTGACGTGGTTGTAACAGCCTAGACTAAATTAATCATTTTGAGTTGAGTTGAGTAGAGTTGAGTTGTTGTCTTTTTCTAGTTTAAGACCACGCAGTTCACGAAATCTACTCTTTTGCTATCTCTGTACAATATGGTGGATTTGCACTATAGCTTTATTTTGCCAGAAATTTGTCAAAATTTAGTACATTTTAATTGATTTCTGAAATACTGGACCAAAAAAAAAGATACCCGGTATAGCAAAAAGTTATCCTTTTTGTATAAAACATCATTATCATTGTCGTTGAAAATTACAAAATCTGACAAATGGAACTTTATTTCCTATGATGATATTTACGATTTATTTTAGAATTACCGAGCCATTTTTCAATATTCTGTTCGTTTATTGTTTTATGATTCTTTTTTTTTAGTAGACAGTATTTTTTTTGTGTAGTGGAATTCTAAATAATGTCCTCACACTGAAAACTAAAATATATAAATTTTAGTCAGATCGTAAACTCGTCTAGCCTTACTTGCATTGTGCTACTACTATACATAGGTACAGACAGATAGTAGTAGGTACTACTATCTATTATCTATCAACTACTATAATTACTTCTACTTCTACTATTTATAAACTATCCCAATAAGTTTATATCTATCAACTGATTAGTCTTTTTTATTTTAATATTTACGTTTTAGTGAGTCTTACAGAAGGCTTAATATTTTCAGTCAAATGTTTTTGAGTTATTTAGTTTTCGTTTTTCTTGAGATCTATATTATTATAGTTTTAATTGTTCACTTTCGAACTAGTCTACAAGAAACGTATTAAGATACTTTTGGTGACTGTTACCACTTGAAAGAAGAACGGCGTGATACTTAGAGCAACGCCGGCCAACATCGGCTTCGTCCCGAACACAATTTTTATTAAAACACAAGGCAGTTGTACTATTATCTATTCTGTGACAAGGCTGATATAATGTATATTCAATTAGGTATTAGTGTTATTACCTATGCTATGTTACATTTTCATGTTATTGAATAATGTAAAAAGTTATCGAGTACAAATTTCTTTGACAACTTCCTTTGCGGTTGTGTAAAAAGCTGTGGTCATAACCAAGAATCTTAAATATTCATATTCTATGGTCATATCTACCGAAGATTTTTACTGGTCGAGTATTCTATTATGGTCTGATAACTATGTTGTTAGATAAACTAAAAGCTTAGTTTCTATATATATACGAGATTCTGATAGAATTTATACTTTTGGAATTCTTAA
Organism: Agriphila tristella; assembly: GCA_928269145.1. NCBI lineage: Eukaryota > Metazoa > Arthropoda > Insecta > Lepidoptera > Crambidae > Agriphila > Agriphila tristella. The sequence continues at coordinate 17,239,214 of OV743439.1, read as the reverse complement.
ATATGTTGTAGGTATTAAATATACTATCAGATGCCTTGACTTCAAATCCTTTTTGGAATCCTTTTTGGTATTGATGTAGGCATTGACGTTGCTATTGATGTTGGTATTGGTGTTGGTATTGATGTTGGTATTGATGTTCGTATCGATGTTGGTACTGATGTTGGTATTGATGTTGGTATTGATGTTGGTATTGATGTTGGTATTGATGTTGGTATTGATGTTGGTATTGATGTTGGTATTGATGTTGGTATTGATGTTGGTATTGATGTTGGTATTGATGTTGGTATTGATGCTGGTATTGATGTTGGTATTGATGCTGGTATTGATGCTGGTATTGATGCTGGTATTGATGCTGGTATTGATGCTGGTATTGATGCTGGTATTTATGCTGGTATTGATGCTGGTATTGAAGCTGGTATTGATGCTGGTATCGATGCTGGTATTGATGCTGGTATCGATGCTGGTATCGATGCTGGTATTGATTCTGGTATTGATGCTGGTATTGAAGCTGGTATTGATTCTGGTATTGATGCTGGTATTGAAGCTGGTATTGATGATAATGCTAATGATTCATGATTATGATAATGATAATGCTTATTTATTCGCAAACTGATGAAGCCACATGATATCCAACCACATATTTGTTTAATAGAATTCTTTTCTAATCATGCATTGATTGATTTTAATTGTAGACATTAGTAATAAGTATAGTGGTTTAGTGCTTTGACTGTTTTTGGGCTACTATTTTTGCCCAGTCCAAGTTTTGACCATATGAATAAATTTATTTATTATTTGACTTTGTTGTTGTGGCTGATGGCCATCAATAGGCAGTGGTTTTGAAAATAATATAGTTATATAACTGTTTCAAGTCAGATTGGCCGAACGGTTTGTGTAAAGTGCAAAAAACCACTGTTCAAAAATCCACTGAATTTAATACCTTTGTGATTGCTGATAGCAATAGAACCAAATTATACCCTTACTTGTATTCAAGTCTGACGTGAACTCCACTTTTTAATAATAATTTAAAACGCTGCTAAGCCACATGCTTGGTATCGAATCATCTCACTGGCAGCGGGTGAATGTGATCGGTATGTCTATGTATGATTTGGCAGTTGTGTTTATTCCATTTAGTATAAATAAATAAATATAAAATAAAAATAAAAATAATTTATTTTCAGACCAAAGATCCATAGTTTGTTAGAAACAATAATATTTGAAACGCTGTTAAGCCACATGCTTGGTACCAGAATCATCTCACTGGCAGCGGGTGAATGTGATCGGTATGTCTATGTATGATTTGGCGATGAATGTTATAGGTATACCAGGTACACGATATTCGCTGGTCGGCCTTATGCTTGGTACTGGTTGATCTCACTGGCAGCGAGTGAATGTGATCAGTATGTCTATGTATTTGGCAATCGTGGCCTCGGTACATGGTATTCGCTGGTCGGTCAGATGCTTGATGTCAGTTATTCTCACCAGCAGCGGGTGAATGTTATTGGCATGTCTAGGTGTCTGGCAATACCTACCTATAAGTTATGTTGATATTAAGAAATTGGTATTCGCTGGTCGGTCAGATGCTTGGTGTCAGTTATTCTCACCAGCAGCGGGTGAATGTTATTGGCATGTCTAGGTGTCTGGCAATACCTACTAAAAAGTTGTTGTTATAAAAATGGAATAAAAAGTTTATTAATTAATAAAAAAGAAAGGTGGAGTAAACGTATTATTATATTAATAAAAGAAAGTGTCTCACGGATTCCGGTTAAATTCCTGTTAAGTTTGTTGACAACTAATTTCATTAGATTCAAAGTGTTGAAAATATTATTAACCGAAAGTGGCGGAAACTCGTGAGATTTATCAAAGTACTAAATTACTCATTATGAAACAATGTTCAAAATATACTTAAAAATGGGTATGTATTGCAATAATGTTATGAAGAATAAAATAAACATTGTATTTTTTTTCTTTTCTATATTTTTATGTACACACGACAGCACGTCAGGTTATACAATTAAGCTGCGAAAACAGCTTTTATTATAGGGCATAAAAGCGGCCTCAAGGGCAACATGTATAGTCTGAGGTGCCGTTGTGTGTACTTCGAGGACGAAGTACTGTCAGTATGGCCGTAATAGATTAGTGATAATAAAACTATGGAAAATAATGTAATGTCATAGTTAGAATGATTGATGTAAACCTTATTATTTGTTTGTAAGTTTATGTAATACTTAAATCATTATTTGTTGCTAAGTTTATTAAAATGATTTGATTTGATAACGTGATCCATGACGATCTGCTACCGTTTCCTGTTATTCGATTATTTTTGCCTAATTGTTATAAAAAGGAATTGATTTGATGTTGGTCTGCTACCATTTCCTTTTATTCAATTGTCATTTTAAAATAGGTATAAAATAGATATCTTTATTATTAATTCAATGATAAATAATGTTAATTATATTATATTTTAATTGTCACAGGCTATTTATTTAATTAATGGTTATTTGTATAAAAGTATTGATTTGATCGTTTGGCGCCATATGGCAGACTTGTTTTCTGTAATGCTAACTCCTGATTGGTTGTTAAAATATTGGCGGGATATATCTTGCTCCTGCGGAGCGTAGCTTATTTTTAGTCACATTCTACTGTAGTGAGTCAAGTGAAAAGGTTGTGGAACAGAAAGTTAAGTATTATTCTAACATGTTTTATTTCTACTGTTCACATTATTCCATTCAATTATCCATTATTTTCTGTGTTTAATGCTTGTGTTATTTATTTAATCTGGTCGATAGTTGTTGCATAATGAACGTTAGTGTTACGTTAATTGTGTTACTTATTTGATGTGGTTAATAGAATTGTTGCTTATTGAACGTTCATTTTTTGTTAAATGTGTTATATATCTAAGTTAATTTGGTTGATAGAATTGTTGCTTAATGAACGTTCCGATTATGTTAATTATTTAAGATAATAAATTATTTGAACAATTGTTGAAGGACTTCTTACGTTTTATTAATAGTATTTCCCCTTAGTTTTCCTACATTCAGTTAGTCTATATTCAGTTAAATAGTCTACATTCAGTTAAATAGTCTACATTCAGTTCAATAGTCTACATTTAATTCAATAGCTTACATTAATTGCACTTTAAACTAAATAGATATAATAGACAATAGCTTAGTTTTTGATTATATATTGCTCTATCTTACAAAAGCTATCACGCGCATCATGAATTAGTACAAAAAAGTACCTATACCTACTGGCTGCTATCATGGAGCTATTCAGTTACACAATAAAATAAAACGAAAAATAAATATCCCGCCAAATTTAATTAGGTTCTTTTTGGTGTCTTATCTTTGGGTTCTTTTCTATCTATTAGAGGGAGATTGAATGTTCAGTCTTGCATCAGTCCATTCCATCAGTCGTACCATTCCATCGTACCAGAGTCTGGTACGATATTCAGCCTGCAAAAATTCAAAGTCTATGCAGACTGATGAAATGGACTGATGCCAGACTGATCATGTAATCTCTCTCTTGGCGTGGTTGTTTTATGTCATTGGAAAACTTCTAATTTCACGCGTGGGTCGGTCATGGGATGTGTGACCAAAAAAGTTTTATCTCGAGCTCCGTGCCTCGGAAGGTACGTTAAGCAGTTGGTCCCGGCTGCATTTGGACACAACGATTGCGGATGTTAAGCAACGTTCGCAAGGGTCGGTCATGGGATGGGTGACCAAAAATTTATTATCTCGAGCTCCTCCGTGCTTCGGAAGGCACGTTAAGCCGTTGGTCCCGGCTGTATTTGCAGTCGTTAACATCCATCAATCCGCATTGGGCCCGCGTGGTGGGTTATGGCCCATCCTCCCACTCATAAGGAAGGCCTGTGCCCCAGCAGTGTGGGTACATTAAAAATGGCTGATGGTCAACTATAAATACTAAGTATAAAGTACTGTCAGAGGTACCTATTTGTTTTCTCGCAGTCAATGGTAAAAAGTAGAGTACACAACTTGTGAATAAAAAATTTCATCTCGGTCCTTTGTACCCCTCGCTTCGCTCAGGGTTCTACTTTTGAATCCCTCGCTACGCTCGGGATTCAACTCTAGAATACTTCGCTACTCTCGGGGTCCAACTTAGTCCCTCGAACTAAATTCCCTTTTTATTCACTTGTTGTATAATCTACTATTAGTTATTTCACAGAGACGAAATTGAGTGCGTTTAAGAATTATGAAATTCACACAGGAAAAAAACTAAATTTAACATGAAATAAAACACTTTTTAGCGGATACTAGCGCGGTTTTATTGTAAGTACTTTGGTTTTTGTTTTTTTGGTTTGATTTTTGATTTTTCCGACGTTTCGGCACCTTTGTAGACCACGGCAGCTGCAAAGGTGTCGGAACGTCGGGAAAAAAATCAAACGAAATACCAACTAATTACCAAAGTACTTTCAATAAAACCACGCTAGTATCCGTTAAAAAGTGTTTTATTTCATGTATAATGAGCGCGTAAGCTTGAGAAGTGAATACTAAATTCAACGTTTAAAAATGCAGTTATTTTAGATATTTGTTAGTTAGCGTTTTATGACAAAATAAGTTTGATGCATTTGATTGAATAATTGAAAATTGCAAATTGAAATTGTAACTATTCCAAAATACTAAATGTGAAATTACCTATGACTAGATGGTGAATTGAAATATTTTCTACAATACCCATACCTGTACAGCCGCGTAATTTTGTGTGTTAGAAACGTACTCACGACAGCACATCAAGTCAAACAATTGAATAAGAGAGTCTCAAGGTAAACATGTCAACAGTCTTATGTGCTGACATCTGTAGCTATTCTTTACAAAATAAAACTAATACGGCTGTCCGAAAAATATATACCAAAATACCTCAAATTACTCATCCTCATTCACCGCTTACAAACAAATTGCAACCTGGCGTAGTTTTCATGCGTCATAAACTGAAATTATCAGCCATTTTTCTATGCGAAGACTCGGCTGTACAAATGGTCGTGTATATGTAACCTCCTTTCACGTGCCCTTGTAGCATATAACCACGATAAATTCGGCAACCGTTTAACCGATTTCGCTTGTGTTCGCTGAAGCGGAGAGCATTTATCATATGTGCTATAGAGGAGAAAGTATACAGGAAAAAAGCCAAGCACAAGAATATATGGCGGTGTAACTCATGTTATGCTGTTGTCGAGAAAAATAAGGTAGTATTTTCTTCAATTACAGTTATTACGGTCGGTGTCGTTGCTGTAGTCACTTGGATGAGGTATAACTGGATGGCCGTAGCAAAAACAAGGTCTCTATTATACTGTAGGACAGTAAAATAATTGGCGTTGTATAAGGTTTTTAAAGTTTTTATAGTTCACTTTCTCTCGCGTTCACGCTCTCAGAAAGAAACCACATACTTTTCAGCAACTTTGCTTTGTCTAGAACTAATAGCGGCATTTATTAGTGTCGTTTAATATTTCATTTTGATATTATTACAGCAATCATAATCTCCATGAGATATAACTATGGACTAACCAAAGTTTGACAGAGGATCTACTGCTATATTTGATATATGTACATATTTGAAAGCGTGATGCCAGGTGTTCCATTTCCTGGCCTTGCGAGTAGGTCCTGACTCATGTTCACCTTAAACACTTTTTCATATTGAATGATGGTCCTTGAGATACCTCTTGCAGTATTTTTCACTAGCTCTGTAACAAATTTTTTAGCCCCGGATTCCTCTGGAATCTCCATTTTTAACCGACTTCAAAAAAGAAGTCTGTATATTTGTTTTTTTTGTGTATGTCCACCGATTACTCGAAAACGGCTAAACCGATTAAATTGATTTAAACGTTACTTTATCAGGTTTGTTACCAAATTGGTCCCATTTTTTGAAAATTTGAAATCGGTTCAGTAGTTTTTGAGTAATCCTGAAAATACAGGTAAAATTTGCTCGAGTTTTTACGGATCTACAGACATAACTTCTTTATTTATGAACCGATTTAAATGATTCTTGTTTTGTTGGAAAGGGAATACTTTAAGAGTGATCTCATGTTAATTTCATTAGCATTGAACCTTGGACTTCGAAGATACACATGAGAACTCTTCAAAATCAAATAGGATACTAGTGATAACATTAAGGTATTGAAAGGTTTCGCATTAGCCATTTGTATTGGGATGAGGATGAGGAGGATGAGCCATAACCCACCGCGTGGGCCCAATGCAGCGGATTGGTGAGTATTAATAAGTGCAAATTCAGCTGGGACTAACGGCTTAACGTACCTTTTGAAGCACGGAGGAGATCGATATAATACACTTTGGTCACCCATCCCACGGCTGACCCTTGCCAAAGTTGCTTAACCTCCGCAATTGCAGGCCAACCGGACTTCAAAAGGTCGCGGGTTTGATTTCTACCTGAGAATATGATCTGGTGCTAGTCGAATTTTTTTACTACATTATTTAGTAGGTATTATGTAAAAATAGCTATGAAAGCTGCTTCTACTTATTCAATTGTCAAAATATCTTCTGACAAACCTACCACAAAAAAGTTAAAAATAAAAAAGCTTTGAAAAAAAAAGAAAAACCTCCTTCAAAAAACCTTAAAACAAAAACAAAAATCGCATCAAAATTGTATCTAAAAAGCAGGAAATTATATTCAAATCATTAGATACGAGATATGGATATCAATTTTAATAAAACACGCCTAATTAAGTCGGGTTGGGCTTTTAGAACAAAAAAGTGGTCCTCCAGCCCCATCCTACTTCTATAGACGTGTTTTATTAAAATTGATATCCATATCTCGTATCTAATGATTTGAATATTATTTCTTGCTTTTTAGAGACAATTTTGATGCGGTTTTTCTTTTTGTTTTAAGGTTTTTTGAAGGAGGTTTTTTTTTAAAAAGCTTTTTTTACAAGTGAGAAATATTTCACTCTAACGACGGTAACACTGCCTAGTGTCTTTACGGTTGATAAAATATTGAACACTATGTGTAAGCATCCGTAGTTGAGAAAGTCCAGCAGCTGGTACCCAACACTTGTTTCCTTTTCACGGTTCGAAAGAATCCGGCGAACCCTTAACAACAAGTTCACAACGACATAAATTCGAAGCCCTCTAACTTTTTTATTCTTTACGAAGATTCTTATTTTATTTAATTTAAGACCTTTTTAATAGGACGCTGCTGCCGCTTTCAAGGGAATTTTTAATTGATTAAGAACTTTATCCTTTTTTATTTCTGAGAAACAAGGTGTGATATAATTTATTGTATTTAATGTTATGAAAAAAAAACTGGTTATATCTGCCGTTTGTCTATATTAGGCTTGTTATATATCTATAGTGGCTATTTTGTACCAGATGTTGTTTTTTTATTTTATTTATTTACAACAAACGTATTCCACTCTATTCAAAATGTCAATCAATACCATAGACTTAGAATAATTACACCTAGAAGCCGTGTCCTTGTATGCAAATCCAATAATATAATAATTAATCTCTTTAAGGTAGGGAAATTTAAACTATTTTGTACTAATTAGGCATGATTATTTAATAATGGACAATAATAATCTGAAAACGGCGCCATTTTGGCTGTTTTTGTTGCCTCACTTTTGACAGCGCGCTCTGTAGGGAATTATCGTTCTAGGTGTGATTATTCTAAGACCATAGATTATAGATACAATACACTGATGTATTTATCCATAAAGTAGTTTTAGCCAGTTTAAGTTAATATATTCAAAACTTTTTGGTTTTCTATGAGGAAGATTGAAAAGTTTACCCCAAGTTTGAATACCACGCCATCCACGCACGCCCATTACCCAAAACATCGTTGAAATTAATAATTCCAGTGGCATCAACAAGTCATCCACTCAAGGAGGGTTTATAATAAATCACTAAACAACACTCGCCCCCTTAATGTATTCGGATCTTAAAGGAGATGTCTATTATCCCTAGCTTACCTTCGAGACGCGTTGCCTGAAACTTTGATTACTTGCTGAAATTAAGCGATGAACGGCTTCAAATTGTCATTAGAGAGGCAGTCAGTCGGGTGGAGCCATTATTTGCCGGGTAATGACTGATTTGCGATTGTGCGATGCTCGCAACTTACACGGTGATATTTGGTTACTAAGTTCTGTAACTATGGAAAACATGAATAATACTAAATTTACAAATAATGCTACAATGAATTATATACCAAATGAAAGCACAAATATTTAAGATTATCATGTATTAAAATTATTCGAAATGACCGCCTCTGGCATGAATACACGCCTTTAGACGACGAGGCCAGTCATCGATGGCAGCACGAACTACCACCATATCCAATTCTGCGACTGCCTTGAGAATAGCGCGCTTAAGAGAGTCGAGATTCATGTGGGGCTTAGCACATGCTTTCTCCTCAATAAGTTGCCATATGGCATAATCCAGAGGATTTAAGTCTGGGCTGGAGGATGGCCATTCTTCCTGCGCGATAAAATCAATTTTGTTAGCCTGAAACTATGCTTGTGTAGATTTTGCTTTGTGCGCAGGGGCAGAGTCCTGCTGGAAGACCCATGGCTGGTTTTGAAATAAAGTGTGGCTTAAGGGTTTGACAACAGGTTCCAGAACGGTATCTTGATAGACTCTAGCGCCAGTTTTCACACCTTTTTCACAGAAATGAACCTTACTTAGCCCTGAATAGGACACCCCCAGCCAAATCATCACTGATGAGGGGTGGTGACCTCGTTGGACCCTCGGAGCAATCATGCTGGCTTCTTTACTATTCTTAGCGTATACTCTATCATTTTGACGGTTAAAATTTTCTTCGACTGTGAAGAGTTTTTCATCAGTAAACAAGATTTTTCGATGGCCGTTTTGTGCGTACTGCTTTAGTAGAGCGCGACTTCGTGCTAACCTCATAGCCTTCAATCGTGCGTTTAGCAGATGGCCCTTTCGTCTACGGTAAGCGTGAAGCCCAAGGTCATCATTGATAATTTTTTTAAGGGAACTTCTCTTCACAGTCATCTGTATTGCCAATAACTTTTGCTTCCGGACGGGATTTCTCGTGATTCTCGCCTTCACTGCCTTGATCACAGCTGGTGTCCAAACGGTGCGTGGTCTTCCTGATCTTTTTCGGTCATCGACGGTCAAGGTATTACTGTACCTATGGATAGTGCGATAAATAAATTGCTTGTTGATTTTCAACTTTTGTAGCAACTTGAAAATCATATTCGGTGGCTGCCCACATTTGTGCAGAGCAATTACAGCGACACGATTCTCCTTCAACCCCCATTCCATGGTGAAATAAACAAAATATGATATACGTGTGGTATGGAATTATAGCTTATAAAACTGTCAATAATATGTCATTTTTATTTTTTCTTTTCATTTGTTTTAATGGCCAGTAATCGATAAAGAAACTCAGTAACAGAACTTTTGACCAACCTGTGTACATAAGATTTTTAAATACCTGTTACACTTAGACTTTTTTAAAATGTGAATCTGTCTCTTTCAAACAATATTGTCAAAAATCACAGCATCACGGTGACAACGCGATCCATCCGAAACGATTATAGTATAAGCAATTGGACCCTAGATGGTACCTGGGTCAGGACTTTACGATTTTCGATAGAATCCTGCCGATTAGAAAAGTGAGAGGTTCTTGCGTACAGATAGTAAGGAAACTATATATCCACCTTACCTTGAGTCTTTCTCCGTATTCTTCAGCTCACAGCAGTTGTATTCCTTCAGAGGAACGGTGTTGGGGCCCAAGTAGTTCACGAACAGCAGTCCAAACTGGCACTTTCACGCAATCGAATGTTTGGAAAACGATTATATAGAAAAAAGCACACAGGATAAATGCAATTATTATGAATTTTGAATCACACACTCCGAATTTTATGGGTTTTTGTTAATTTTCAACGCAGCGATACGATACGGATGCCGACGAAACTTCTAGTATGTGTCGCCAGCCAATCAGCGGGCGGAAAGGTGGATATGCCTTTAATCAGCATTGCGTTACTATCGTAGCAAAAAAACCACTCACAAAACAGCGGGAATATTTGAATTTCGAATTTTAGCTTAAGTTGAAAGTTAGAAAGTTTGATCTGAACGATTAGTGAACAATCGCATTTAAACAGCGTCTCAGTTAAACATGTGTTTAAGAATCTTTTGTAATATCTAGTGTGTTAGGTACTTAGTTTCTGTGGTAGTAATCTTTAACATGTATGACAAACTAGGGTTTACAATATTAAAATAGGTGCTTTAAACCCATGTTTAATTTTATCCGCTCCATAGCCAAAAAAATAATTCAATTGTATTGAGTTGCTATGCTCCTCATTCAACTAAATAAGAAAACATAAAAATTCAAGTTGTGTACAATAAAAAAGCGCTTAAATCTGAACTTTGTGACTCGGTGTTTTGTTTATGAACGGTACCTGCATAAATCTTATAATAAAATTACTTTGTTTATACATGTTTTCAGTAAACAATTCGAGCAGCGAAAAATCTTATTGTCGTCTGAAAATAATACATAACTTGTTTTTTGCACAAAAAATTTTGTATTTTCCTACTAGCTAGCATTTTCTTTAAACTAATACTGACAGACATATCATCTTTCGGCCTTTAGGAATTCCAAGTAAGATCTCAAAACAGAAGAAAGACAAAAGATTTTATTCTCAAGTCACTTCAAAGACCAAAATTATTACTACTATAGCGCCACTTGATAAGTTACAGTTTAAGAAATAATTGTATTAGGGCTGATTTTTCGATGCCCAGATAAAGCTTTATTCGTCGTATTTGTCATAATATGACAATTATAAAATATGTTAGTTTGTCAAATTTTACCATTGAAAATGGTTATCAGATGCAAATCGCCTGAGACATATTTTTAGCCATATCTCCGAGGATTTTGGGAGGATCGAAATGAAAATAGTACCAAAAGTTGAGAAGTTTATCGAGACACGTGTGAACGTTTAAATTTTGAAAATCTACTGGTAACTTTTTTGGAATTTTGCGAAATTCCTAAAATTCCGGGTCTTTTGGGGGATGTTTGTTTACTAAATTGTAAATATTTCGGAAAAAAGACCGACTTAAGAAAAAATTAAAAAAGGGTCCTAGGGTATTAGTTTAGCTATCAAATGGCGAAATAATTTTGAAAATCGATTTACAATTGTGACCTGTAGGTGGTCCCTTTAGATTTCGAATTGTAGAAAAACGGCTGTTTCCGTACATAAAAAGTGATGTAGCTTCTATGATTACTGACCGATCGTGATCGTGGTAATAGTGTTAAAAGATGCAGAAGCAGACGAGAAGTGCATTCGTTGGTATTTTGAAAATTAGTTAATATTATTTCAGCTGCGTCGAGGCAGTCAGCGGGCGCTTTTGTTTACAATCGTAAAAATAAATAAGTACTACCTAGGTAACTTTAAAAATATAATAGGACTCTGCACAGTGGCGGATCCAGGATTTTGGTTTGGGAGGGGCTTAACGTAGGTGAGGGCAGGCTTTACCAAGGTAATCGACAGATTTGTTGGGGTGGACCAAAATGATTTTGGGGGGGGCTTGAGCCCCTTAGCCCCCCCCCCTGGATCTGCTAGTGACTCTGCATTTGATTTGATTTTGATTTTTCGTAAATTTTTGTGTTCATTTTCAATGCTCCGATTCTTGCGGGGACTGTAAAATCTGTGAATTTTTGAATGACTTTTTGGATTATAATTTAACTGACTGATATCTGTTATCTGAGGATTGAAAAATCAGCCCTAAGAATGTTAATTTATATTTCTTACCATTTTTTTTTACCTACCACAACAAGTACCTATTAATTCGGAAATAAGCTTACTAAAATATATCTTAGTAAACAAGAGGTATATATGCAGTGAAAGTACCTATCTTAAACATTGAAGATAGAAAATTTTACTGAAAGAAGACTACATTTTATTCTTAAAAAGAAATGGAACTGCATTCAAAGATTTTTTCACTTCTTATGCTCGTAAAGTTCGTCATTATGTTGGGTATAGGCTGCATAAAATCGCTTTTCATGCTCTAGAGCATAAAGTAAAATCTTCGTCTAAGTTCAGACTCTAAGACAAAGGTCGTCAGCTAAACAGCCAAACAGGCAATTAAAATTCGTTAAATAAAAAATTTATTTTCTTAATTTTTATACATAATCCATGTTAGGTATAATACTTTTTTATTTTAATAAGGAATTAAAAAAAGTCCTGTATATCTTGTTGCATAAGTCGTTTTTAGCATGCCATACCAAAAACCACTAAGCTGTGATCTATGAACAAATCGCTTGTATTAAGATGTACATTTATGGCGTTGGCGATGTATGTCCAGCATGTCATACTACGATTAATGCCTCACCTCACGATACGCGCAACCTGTAATAAGGGTGCCTTCAGCTGTGAACACCGCGTGCCGAAATTGACGCTTTTACTGCGCGTACCTTGATGTCGCTATGCCAATTTAAAAACGTCGTCGTTACGTTCACTCGACACTCGCTCTGGCCTGATTTTTCAATACGGTTTGTTGGTGTGATGTGGCTTTTGCTTATTTACTAAGGCGGTGGTCTGCAAGAAACGCCATAGGTCGCGTCCGGCGTAACGCTGTACGCGGCCTACAAATGCTTACTATGGACTTGTACTAGTGTGGTCTCTCTCGCACGCCTGACGCGGCGCACGAACGCCGTGCGCCGCGTCCGTAGGCCGTACGCCGCCTACGCAGTCATTTCGGAGCATTCTGGCGTACACGGACGCCGCGTTTTTGTCGCGCGGTCACTCTGGAAATGGTGAAATTTAGGTAATCTAGGTAGGAACAAGACGGAGTACTAATAGAATTAGTTAAATAAAACATAGTTTCATATTATTATGATGCCAGCAATAAAAACAATGTGTTGAAGTTGAAACACAAACGTTGGGAAGAAATAAGCTTGGATGTTGGTCAACCAGGTGAGAATCCGTTTTATTCACATGCGTAGGTACCTTCGTATTGTTTTTGTATTGTGTAGGTACCTAACCCCGGTCCTTTGTTTTATGGTTTTGTATTTATTTACCTTGCGTAGGTACTATGTGATAAAAATCTACTTAATATTTAAGTACTGACATTCATGACTATCTTAACTTTGGTAAGTACCTAAAGTGGGTATTCATATTTTAATCGCTCACGTCCGTTTACATTGAGCGTATGCGAAACTTAAAAACAGTTCCGAGTGACCATCGCAGTGACGTTGGAAGCCGCGTCTGGTGTCTGGGACGCTGGACGCGGCTTCCAGCGTCACTACCGGCGTTTGTTGCAGACCAACGCCTAAGCAATTAGATCAGAAACTCGCACTCAAGGGGCTTTTCCGACCATTCATTAGCTGTATGTCGTTTTCTGTATTCTTCTATACTTAATAATGATGAAAAAATTATGAGCTTATACCTATACAAAGCAACTTTAAGAACAAAGAAAATTCCTTTTATTTTCAATATGTAATATATATATATTTATGCTATTGTGAAAGACTTTATAAGTATTTTGATTACAAACATTTGTAATGTAAATCTCCGTTCTTTTCCATATCATAAAGCCGCAAAAGAACTTTGCTTGTCCATATATATTTTTTCCTCAATGCTCACAAAAAGGAACTGAAATCGAATACCTTCATATTCAACTTATTTTCTCTGCCATATTTCCAGAAAGTTTCGCACATCGATAAGGTATATGACGGCTATACGCGTCGTATAGCATCAGGATTAAATAAAGACGTTGTCAAATCATGCTCGATGGGATCTGGATCGTGAATCACGAGTCGTCAACGAGAATCCGATTGTAATGGCAACACGGCTCGGCGCGTCTGCCGCCATGCTCCTATAATGAGCGGCGATATGACGAAATCACACCGCGACGCCCGCCCGTCGTTCTACAACTACAGGGCTGTCAAACTAAATTTTTAGGTAATAACTTATTTTTGCTACTTAAAGATGAAAAAATTTTAAACCAAAAAACGTGGGGCGCATGCTAGACAATATCGATGATAAATTTTTCAAAATGCGCCCCACGTTTTTAGGTTTAAAATTTTTAGGTTTAAAATTTCTGTAGGTAGGTATAGGTTATTAGGGTTATAAATATTTACATAAGAATTTATTTTTACTTTTTAGTTTGTTTTTACTTGTCCTTTTTACCCGACTGCAAAGAAAGGGTTATTAATATTTTTAGTCCGATTTTTTTGTAATAATTTAGTCCGTTTTAAAAACGTGTTTTTAAAAAATATTTCTTTTCAGTAAATTATTATTTTATGCTTTTTAGTTAACGAGCTAAGACTAAAAAAATATACTTACCATCTCCTATCGGAGCACTCGTCAAAACGATTCAAACGAGCTCAAACTCGATGGTATTGCATGGTTTTATTACAGAGTCCCAGTGCCCTTCTTCCGGCTCCATCATCAGACCCTGGAAACTATTTCCCAACAAAAAACTCGTCAACACGATTCAAACGAGCCCAAACTCGATGGGGTTGCATGGTTTTATTACAGAGTCCCAGTGCCCTTCTTCCTGCTCCATCATCAGACCCTGAAAACTATTTCCCAACAAAGAACTCGTCAATATGATTCAAACTAGCCCAAACTCGATGAGGTTGCATGGTTTTATTATAGAGTTCCATTGGCCTTCCTCCGGCTCCATCATCAAACCCTGGACACTATTTTCCAACAAACTCCTCGTCAAGGCGATTCAAACGAGCCCAAACTCGACGGGGTTGCGTCGTTTTATTACCGAGTTCCAGTGGTCTTCTTCCGGCTTCATCATCAGACCCTAGATACTATTTCCCAACAAAGAACTCGTCAAGACGATTCAAACGATCCCAAACTCAATGGGGTAGCGTGTTTTTATTAAAGAGTTCCTATGGCCTTCTTCCGGCTCCATCATCAAATCCTCGGACACTATTTCCTAACAAAGTACTCGTCAAGACGATTCAAACGAGCCCAAACTCGATGGGGTAGCGTGGTTTTATCATAGAGTTCCAATGGCCTTCTTCCGGCTCCATCATCAGATCCTCGGACACTTTTTCCCAACAAAGTACTCGTCAAGACGATTCAAACGAGCCCAAACTCGATGGGGTAGCGTGGTTTTATCATAGAGTTCCTATGGCCTTCTTCCGGCTCCATCATCAGATCCTCGGACACTTTTTCCCAACATAGTACTCATCAAGACGATTCAAATGAGCCCAAACTCGATGGGATTGCACGGTTTCAATATTGAGTTCCTTTGGCATGGCCTTCCAGCTTCATCATTAGACCCTGGACCTTATCTCCCATTAGACTTCTCGTCAAGACGATTCTAACAAGCCTAATCACAATGGGATTGTATGGTTGCATCATTAAGTTCCTGTGGCCTTCTTCCAGTTCCATCATCAGATCAGCTCAATGACACCATAATATTGCATTGTATTCCAGTTCTGACCTATGTTCAATGTTTCAAGTCTCTAGCTCATCGGGAAGCTAGTTTAAAATCGTTCGCAAACTTTGCGGACAAACAAACAAACAAACGAGAAAGCAACCTAATAAAAACGTGTTAAAAACCAGATAATTGAGATTCTAACAGGTGCTTTTACACGACTGCTTAAAAACAGAAGAGTGTGTTGTGTTCATGGTTCATGTTTGTATGCATGTGAGTTTTTTTCCACCATAACTTCTAAATGCCTGAACGGATTTGAGTAAGTGAGGTATCATTCTCTTACATCACCCCAAGTGATCCTGGCTATAGATAAAAAAAAGTCAAATGTCGGTTGCATGACGCCATTTTCTGATGAGAAAAAAAACTTCGACTGCTACAATATAGGTATCAAATGAAAGGCCTTGATGAGTACATTCCAAAACTATTTCTTTTGGTCACGAAAATGTATGAAATAATAATAAATAATTTTAAAGAATATTAAAAACACGAATTGTTATTTAATTAAAAAGTTAAATAACAAGTGTCATTGTAGTCAGGGAAGGGAAGGAAGAGGATGTTTTTCGCGCGTATCTTGTAAGTTTGTTTGTTTGTTTGTATGTGTGTTTGTATGTAATATTCTTTATTACCTCATATCTTTCAAACGGCTGAACGGATTTCTATGTTAGTAATAAAATACATACAAACATGGCGAATATTTTGATTTACTATTTACCAGTACCTCACGGTCAAACGAACTTTCTTCGGTGCAAGTTCGTGCCTAAGATATCGTTAGATTTGTCTTGTCAGCTTAAGGCCGGCTCCACACGTTGGCCCCAACGTTGGCCCCAACGTTGGCCCCAACGTGTGGATCGAGAAAATAGCTTTGGCCCCAACGTTGGGGCCAACGTTGGTAGTTGGCCGGCGCGTGTCGGTTTTTCATCAAAGGAATCTGCGCCAACGTTCACGATTCTGTCCACACGTTGGCGATTTGCTCAATCCTGTTGCAACACTGATCGAGTGCGTACGTCGAGCGAGAATGGCTTCCAGGCTTCCTTATCCACAAAATCGCCACCGGGGCGGGTCTATCGGCTACAATGAAGTTAATCTTAACTGTGTTTTGACAAAAAATGTAGCAATGTATCATATCCATCTAGGGTTGCCAACTTTTTGCATCAAATATAGTATTTTCAAGATTATTACGTGTAAAAATATAGGAGATGGTGAAAAAGTCCAAAAAATATAGAAGGTGGCAGTTTTGTATGGAGGATTTTAAAGAAGTTGTATTTTTCATACTTAAGTAGGTACTAAATATTTTTATAATTTATTCAACAACCATAAACACAACGCAATGACTTATGTGCATATAAGTAATATTTTTGCTGCTTTTGTTTAATTTTTTCACTTGAAAAAATCTAGTAGTTTTGCCTACTATATATTTATTTCAAAAAATATAGTAGGCAAGCCCGCAATATAGTAGGTACTATATTAAAGATTTTTTTTTTATAAAAAAATATTTTTCAGTAACAACTAGGTATAATGTAAAGCAATTTCCACTTCTGTATCGGACGTCCTCACATTGACCCTGACAGGAAAGAACTAGTAGGAACGTGTGTACGCCTCACTAAACGTTGGTCCCAACGTTGGCGCCAACGTTGGGATCAACGTGTGGAGCCGGGGTAAGGCTGGCCCCACACCTACCGTTTCTTTGCTTACCGGTTTACATTCTGATAGAACAGAATGGAAACCGGATCATCGCCCCACACACGCCGGTCGCCGGGCTTTCTTGATTCGCGCTCAGTCGTAATCTAGCGCTCGCTGAGAGAGGTCGTCTGACAAATCAAATTGTGTGATAAATGTAAGCGTCAAAACCGCTGGACCAAAAGCGATATCTGATGTTATGAAAACCAAAATGCAATACCTTTTTACTACTATTTGATATCTAACTTCAAATATTTAGCAGGTACCTCGATTGACAGCGACAAAACGTGTAAAGAAAGTGGCCAGATATTCTGACGTCAGGTTGTCTGGACCACATTTTTTTCCATAGTTCTAAACAACAAAAGTTTTTTATCTCTTTTTAAACATTTAGTACCTTACCAAATATATATTTTCAAATTTTTTGGCGTAACTACAAGAAACATTTTAGGCATGAACCATTTTTTTTTATTGTGGATATTTAATTTGACACAGGAACTTTGTGATAAAACCATACAGCCCCATCAAGTATGGGCTCGTTTCATTCGTCTTGCTAAGTAATCTGTTGGGATTGGGAGGTAGCAGGGTCTGATGATAGAGCAGGATGAAGGCCACATTAACTCTGTAATAAAACCATACAATCCCATTTAGTTTGGGCTCGTGTGATTTGTCTTGACAAGTACTGTGTTGAGAAATAGTGTTCGGGGTCTGATGATGGAGCAAGAAGAAGGTAAGGCAACTTTAAGAAAGACTGGATATGATATGAGATGGGTGACCATGTAGTACTGCGACATAGTTTACATTGTTTACCAAATAGGACAAGTAAGGATAATTTTGTGTTAGCTATTTACCTATCTGAAAGTGTTTAGGAAATACCTACCTAGTTCTGCTTCAGATTTCGTTGACCAAAAAAAGGGACCAAATAAGTAGAAATTTGTATAAATCAAAGTAAATCAAATTTTAACAGATATAAGCAATAAACTTGAGTATGTATGTAGGTACTTACCTATGTTTCATACATCTTATCAGTCAACATGTAAGTAGGTTAGGTACCTACCTCACGGTTATCAAACTACGCAAATCTGTCAAAATTCAAACTACAATATCATAATAATTATTTTATTTTAATAAAAACATGCTTTAGTAAAGCCACTTTTTAATAAATCCTATTTCCATCGTAATTCTTCAAATCACTAATCATATAATATGACGTAGGTAAGTAATGAAATCATTGTAGTCAGCTCCTAGTCTTACATAGACAAAAAATAATTAAAAAACTTTATATTATAGAACCCTGATGCTTAACCTACAAGGGAAAATTGTTTTACATAGAGATTGCCTACATATGCATTTTGATGATTGAATAAACTATAAGCGACAGCCCTACCAGTCAGCCAGTGTTTAGGCTATTATCGCTCGCTAACGGCTCGAGTTGGCCTACTTATTTGATTATACTATGACTGCGATAACGAAAGTTAAGCAACTCTAGGAAAGGCCGAGTATGAGATGGATGACTGTTTGGGACCAGAGTAACGAATGTAAAGCTACTTTTGAAGAGGCCGGGTATGAGATGGGTGACCGTGAGACCGTGATAACGAAAGTTGCTTAACTTTCGTTATCTCAGTCCTAAACGATCACCCATTTACGCGGCTATTCTGAGAGTTGCTTAATATTCGTTACTGCAGTCCCACGGTCACCCATCTTATATCATATCAGGTCTTACATAGGTTACCTTACCTTCTTCTTGCCATCATCAGACCCCGGACACTATTTCTCAACAGAGTATTTATCAAATCAAATTAAACGAGTTCAAATTCCATGGGGCTGTGGTCTTCTTCCTGCTCCATCATCAGACCCTGGACACTACTTTCCAACAGATTACTTAGCAGGACGAATGAAACGTGCCCAAACTCGATGGGGTTGTATGGTTTTTTTTACAAAGTTCCTGTGTCAAACTAAATATCAATTTTAAAAATCTTTCAAGCTTATTTTTTTTTATACATATCAAAAAAATTGGAAAAAAATATAGGTTAAGGTACTAAAAAGGTACTAAATATTTACAAAGAGATGAATTAGTTGTGTTGTTTAAAACTATAAAAAAGTGGTCCATACAACCTGACGTCAGAATGTCTGGCTAAGCGGCCAGAGAGTGTAAAGAAAGTATTTTACAGGTTTTGTCGTAGTCAATCGAGGTCAAGTTAGGTATTAAAAAGTAGCAAAAAAGTATTGCTATTTCTAAACATTCAATATCGCTTTTGGTCCAGCGGTTCTGACGCTTACGAATCGCCGGCACCGGCGCCGGGTTGCAACCGGGCTGTGTGTGACCATATACGGAGCGAGCACGTAGGCTCCACCTCTTTCTTACCGGTGACGACGTTCTTACCGGCGATGACGGCCGGTTGCTTGCTGACCGGGCGTTCTTGCCGGTTTGGGTCGATAGGTCTGTGACGAGTAGTACGTTTTGTATGGCATTCTAGCCTCCCGGTTTCATTCTTTGCTTTGCTGTTCTAGGTAGATCAGCAAAGAAACGGTAGGTGTGGGGCCAGCCTAAGTGTTCTTAAGAAGGTGGCGTTATAAAAAAAACCCTCATGGCGGCTGTACGGTGCTATTATAAGTAGTGGAAAAAAATTCTTTAGAATACTGCAATATGGGTGTCAAATTAAAGGGCTTATTATAAGGACTTTAATCAATCAATCAATATATTTATTTGCAAAAAAAAGGTATATCATGACTGTAATATGTAATACCTAACTAAAAAGATATAAATAAAAAAAAAAATTAAAGAAATTAAAAGACCCGCCTGCATAATAAGACAAGTCAACTAAAAAGATGGAAACAAGATTAAAAAGGCAACATAATAACATGCAGTCGGAGGCATGTATAAAGAAAGTGACGTTATGAATGATTTGAATTAGATATATGCCTCCGACTGCATGTTATTATGTTGCCTTTTTAATCTTGTTTCCATCATTTCAGTTGAATTGTCTTTTTATGCAGGCGGGTTTTTTTATTTTTCTATGTGACATTACAAAAGGACGAAACTCGAAATTCACGAAATTCATTTTTCATTTTCTTGTAATGTGAATGTGACCTTGCCTACCTTTCATAATAGGGAATATGCATAAGTCACCGATTTTGATGAATTTGAGCTTGATCGCTGCGGACATATATAAAAACATGATGGAACAGGAAAAAAAATTTTAAAAAATGTATTATTTTAGTTTTATCACACGATGAAATTAGGGGAAAATAACGATAAATAATGAAAAATATTAGAAAAAACCCGTAGCAATTTAGACGGGATCCCGTCTAAGTTGCTACGGGTGAGCCGATTTTTTCTAATATTTTTCATTATTTATTCATCTTAATATAAAAATAGCATTGTGAATGCAAAAATCTAAAAGTTTAAAATAACGATTTTTTTTTTTCATTTTCGGATATACTGCACTTTACAGTCAGATAGAATATCGAATAAGAAATAATATTTTGTATGACACATATGTACTTAAACGCAAAATTTAGGGCGATAATTGAAGATTATTGGCTAACTCCCCCCGCGTTCCGAATCACGCTCACAGCGCTGTTAGCGCGAATCCGACCAAATCAAATAGTCACAAAGTATTACACAGATAGGGTATTTGTATACCTACTTCATTTAATGGATTACACGCTAACAGTGCTGTTGGCGTGATTTGGAACGCGTTCCGAATCACGCTCACAGCGCTGTTAGCGCGAATCCGACCAAATCAAATAGTCACAAAGTATTACACAGATAGGGTATTTGTATACCTACTTCATTTAATGGATTGCACGCTAACAGTGCTGTTGGCGTGATTTGGAACGCGGGGTCCATATTAAACGCGCCGAAACACACCTGAAACGTGATGTGTGACGTCACCGTTTTGTATGGAGCGTTTTCGGCGGGTGCTGCTGCGCGCTAACTTCAAGTAACTATATCACGAGAAAAAAACGCAAGAGAAAAGTTTTAATATTACAGTTAATTTTCTCACGCATTATACTTTTGATTAAGATTTAAAAAAAAATTGATGCATATTCCCTATTCTACGACAACAAGAGAAAAGCGGTTTATTCAGAGTCAACATTTATAGCAAGAACCCATCGATAACGCCAAAATGCCAAGTTATTTTTTCCATAAATAACAGGTACCAGTTAAGCAGAATATTTGTGTTTTTACTTTGATCAGAAAATTGATTTTAATATACTTTTATGTTGACCTTTTTACCTCTCGAGTTCTCTGAGAAGGCACTTCACGTTACGATCTTACAACACATTTTTAGATGGATTTTCTTATATTTAACAAGAAATGAAAAGGAAAACCTACCTACAAACTAATATGCTTACTTTGATCGTGTAATTAAATGAACAAACTTAACTGTAAATACTGTAAAATAATTGGTTTATAAATATTGCTTACATTGGTAAATACATTATAACTGCTTTGAAATGTAAAAAATAAAAAGAAGGAATATTCGATGACTCCCACTCAAGCTCTCACTACAATCTTTTTATATATAAGTAAGTATAAATCTTTTCTTTTTCACATAAATTTTCACCAAATTAAAAACACTTAATATCTTTATAGTGAAAGTGAAATATATTTTATTTAAATAAGCTCACATAATAAGCATTTTTAAATCGTCAATTATATAAACTAAATTAAATAAACGTCCAGAAAAACATTACATACATACAAACGTAGACTTATATACAACTTGTAACAGAATTAATGTTTAAATGAGAAAATGGTAAATAGGGACCATCAAATTGATGAAATTTTACTTTGGGACCAACTCTGAAATCGTGAAAAAAAATCTGCTGCTTCATACAAAAAAAATAACGAAAATATGAAAATGTATGAAACAGCTGATTATTTTTTCGCGATTTCAGAGTTGGTTCCAAAGTAAAAGTTGTTTTGTTTGATACTATATTTAGGTTTAGCTTTTAATTCTATCACATATTGTATATTTTGTTATAAATAAAATAATTCAAAAGATCTAAAGTGGGTTTTTGGGTAAGTATTAGAGTCAATAAGTATATCAGAATTTTTTTACAAACATCATGTTTTCCATTTCAATTTTCTTTGCGCGTATAATTTTCTAAGCTCTGATCTAAAGTTAAGTAAGCTGTTTTAACATAACGTATAAATTATGCTAATAACATACATATAACGAGTTTGCTTGTCTCTTAACTAGCCATAAAGGCATAGGTTCTTAAGCTTAAATAGGTTTTGTTTTAAGTCGAGATAGAGTCTTTGCAAATATCTGTACCTACGTGGCGTTCAGGCTAGAACAGATTAGTGAAACGTAAAATTCAAAATGTTCTTATTGCTTTTCATCGGTTCAAACTATGGTAATTTACATTGCATGTTACTACAATGAAGCAATGTGGACGGAAAATAATTACAGTGCATGTTTAATTCTACCAATCTGTACTACTAGAAATATTATTTCTTTTCTACTCTCACAACCCTACTGCGGAATAATTCACCGTGCCGCGCTATCGATAAAAAATGTGTGAACGAAATTTGTCTCAGTTACGGACAAATCGCGTTTACCGTAACTGAAGCCTGTATCGCGTCAAAAACTATGGCGACAGTAAGCTCCATTAGATCACGAACACAGATTAAACCGAGGAACTGAGAGTGAGACTTCTTGTTTGAAAACAGAGTGACCAATGGCGGTGAAGCATTTTTTCCAACGACATTTTCCATGGAAATCTAAAAGATCATCTTACATGGAAGATTTTGAATAGGTTATATCTTCAAGATCATCTCATCTGCAGCTTTATCCTGATTCGTTTTATTACATTTTTCTTTGAGCCTTTATTAATTTTCCCCTCCTTACAGTCGGGCTGTTTATTTATAGAATAAAGTTTAAGTCAAAAGAACAGCAGGCCTATTACATAAAAAGAATCGCGATAATCGGACGAAATTTGTTGTTCAAATTACTTATATTCAACCTTATTCGTGAGTTAATAATGTCACGGAGTAGAACGAAAATCGTCCGCTTATCGAAATTTGTTTTTATGTAATAGTACATCACTCTGTAAATTTTCCTTGACTTAAAAAATGAAACAAAACTTAAATCTGAACCGATGTAGTTCGCAATTGGAATATTTAATTTTGCATCAAAATAGTTTCCAATATTCTTTTGTTCGAAAAATACCTCAGTTTTTTCAAAAGCTAGATTGCACCCCGAAGCGGTCTTGGCTATTGCCCAATTAATGTTCCAACATAGTGAAAAATAAAATAAATCGACGAGGTACCTCTTTGAGCAATGTATTTGCTCGAATAAACAAAAACCCCGATCCTTTTGGCTTCTGTTGTAGTTTAGATAGTGATATGCTATATTGAATCCTTATTAAATAAAAATGAATCGCTGAAATGTATGTAAGCGCATAACTTTCGAATGACTGCACCAAATTAGATAATTATTATTCGGTTGTGTTTGTTATTATCAGGACAAGGTTTGTATAGAAGAAAAAGTTCAAAAAAATTGTACGATAAGACGTAAGAAAATATTTTTTTCTCTTTTTCGTCATTTTAAATCGCAATAGTTCGCAATTTAATTAACAGATGGCTCTACCTGTGCGAAACCGTGCCGGAGCAGCTAGTAGATTATAAAAAAGCTGAATTTGTATTTATTGTGTGTATTGTATCATTTATTAAAAAACTGCTTACAGTTACATACAGCTATTTAGAAAGAAACATGTAGCTATGTAAGTACGACTAACTAAAATAAAACGGTTGATTATTTATAAATAATCCATCTTTAAACTTTATACTGGTGAGAAATTTTCACATAAACAGTTCAGATTTAGCATCCCGTTTATTTAACATTTAAAACAATATACGAGCAACATAATCTATTTATTTAAATAATATTTTAGATTTTCTTTTGTTTGTTGTTTATTGAGTCTTATTTCTACGATTATTATACTGTGCATTTTTCATATTATTTAATTTATCTTAGTATATGTATCTAGCATAACATAAATTACATTATCTTTTTCGTTCGAACATCTTTAATAATTCAGTGGTCCCGAATATCGTAATTTGATTACAGGTACTTGTTGCTTCGTAAGTAAAGCCCTTAATTAATATTTTAACGGGCATGGTAATTGATTATTATTTGATATGTTAATTGATTAGGATATCGTATATGCTCATATGTGTATTATGATACAAACAACCGCCTGTGATGGCTTTTGTTTGCTTTTAATTATAATCCCTTCACTTTTTAAAATACTCTTTGAAAGTGGATTGGGGTACTTTGACATTACGGTGCTATATTGATAACAACTTCCAATTTAAAAATAAATCATAGTTCGGTTTCAAACGATTTTTTTTAATAAGACTGGCAGCAGATAGTGCGAGAAGCAAATGGCGACCATACCGTTTACTTCCTGCAGGTGTTTTTGTAATATTTTACCATTGAATATGGTTATCAAATGCAAATCGCCTGAGACGTATTTTTGGTCATAATTCCGAGGATTTTAGGAGGATCGAGATGGGATTAGTACCAAAAGTTGAGGAATTTAATGAGACACGTGTGAACGTTTGAATTTTGAAAATCGGCTGGTAACTTTTTTGAAATTTCGAAAAATTCTGTTTTTTTGGGGGGTGTTTGTTTACTAAATTGTAAATATTTCGAGAAAAAAAGCGACTTAAGAAAATATGAAAAAAAGGGTCCTAGGTCCCTTTAGATTTGGAATTGTAGAAAAACGGGTATTTCGGTATATAAAAAGTGATGTAGTTTCTATGATTATTGACCGATCGTCATGGTAAAGGTATTGAAAGATGCGGAAGCAGACGAGAAGTACATTAGTTGATTTTTGTGAATCGGTTAATAATATTACAGCCGCCTCGAAGCAGTCAGGGGCACTTTTGTGACACGAGGCGCAGCCGAGTGTCACAATCGATCGTAAAAATAAAAAGGTACCTAGTATACCTTAGAAAAGTTATAGAATGTTGCTTTTGATTTGATTTAGTTTTTTCGTAAATTTTTGTGTTCATTTTCAATGCTCCGATTCTTGCGGGAACTGCGAAATCTGTGAATTTTTTTTAGAAGTGCACTGGTGAACAAGCTATTTTCAAGGTAAGAAAAACTCTTAATACACTTAGAATTCTACCATATTTAGATTATTTTTGTTAGTTTTATCTAAAAGTACCTATACACTTTCAGGAATGTGAAACACAGTTGAACAAGTGTTTTTGTTGATTTTGTACCTATTTTAAATGTTTGTCTTTGATCAGAGGATGGCCGGGTTTACTTTGATCAATGATCTATAAGAGGTGACATTGATCATGTTGTTGTTGTGATTGTGATGTTGATTATGATAATTTTTATGATGAAAGCGAAGACTCCTGATTTGTTTTCACTGATTTAGATTTAGTTTCTACCAATACTCTATTCAATAACCAATTTGTATTGTTGATCAAAATAACTCCAATATACATGAATAGCTTTAGCGAAAAACCTGCGGGCCGATTTTTTTTATCATTTTTTCATTATGATAATTTAAGGGTTTACTTTCAAATCCCGTTATAAAATATAGAGTGATCAAAGAAGCCCCAAAATTGGTTTAAAGTCGATCAGCAAAATTTTTTAGAAACAGATGGTTAAAATTTTGTTTTCTCCCCATGATCTAAAAACATGTAAAAAACCGATGTTTTCATTATTTTTCTTTTTCGGTACGTTTGTTTTTAAGAAAATAAGTACTGTTAGGACAATGACTTTGACCTAGTTAGTATAATAATATACTTATATTTTTTTTTTCATAAACTCTACACAGTGATGTTTATCTGAGAGTGCTTATTTAATCTTTAGTTGCAGTAATTACCTATTTATTTCAGTTCAAATAAAAAAATTACATATTTTTCACGGGATCTAAAAGCAACTTTTCTACGTTCAATTAATAAAGTCTGTCTAAAAAGTCTGATTACATGGGCAATTTAAAAGGTAATTTTATTACCCACCTAAATCTACAACCACTCCACCAATAGGTACCATCTAAATAAATAAATTTGTTTACAATTAGAATTTTTACAGTACCAACAGGGTTACCAGTATAAGTTTTATAAATAATATAATTTAATAACTTCTCATGTAAACAGACTTTTTAGACAGACTCTAATAAAATAGACGTGATATATTTTATTCTAGGCAAATAACAAAATAAACAACTAACCAACCTCTTGTTTCCATTCTTCCATGTAAAATATATTGTGACTACTGCAT
This sequence comes from Agriphila tristella, assembly GCA_928269145.1. Lineage (NCBI taxonomy): Eukaryota > Metazoa > Arthropoda > Insecta > Lepidoptera > Crambidae > Agriphila > Agriphila tristella. The sequence goes on along the minus strand of OV743439.1, from coordinate 17,212,888 downwards.
CGATATTAAAACATACCTTTTCTCTTCCTCCAGACTTTCAAATCGATACTTCAGCAGTGAACAAAGCAACTGGAATAATATAAGTTTGCGCATAAAATCAAAGAGGTATCGTTTAGTGATATCTTTATTTTGTAAGCGAAGCACGGCGGAGACTATAAAAGTAACTGTTGATTCCCGCGAACATTTTTCTCTATTAAATGGTAGTTTGGAGGCGTAGACTCGCCTTGCGCACAGCAATCTATTCATCTAACTACCCGGTTTATGGTTTTTTCGGGTAGTTGCGCGTAATAGCCTCTAAGGAGATAGTTTTGGACTGGCGTATCAGAATACTGTTTGACTTTGTTAAACGTGTGTTTAATTTGGTTGATTCGAAAAATGTCAATGAGGAGATCGATGGTACCGTGGCATAGCACATTCGGCAAGTGTCGGTTATCAGATGGGTGACCAAAAAGCTATTATCTCGAGTTCTTTCATGCTTCCGAAGACAAGATAAGACGTTAATGCTGGCTGCATTAATACCCACCAATCCCAATTGGGACCGCGTAGTGAATTATAGCTCATCCACCTTATCCATTTAATAGAAAAATCATGTCTTCTTATTTTTATAGTATGAGGATTCGAGCTATCTCTGGTGTTAGAGTTTATCAAGCCGCCTGTAGGGCCTCTGACTTGGCATAACGACTGTTATCAGATGACAACAGCCGGGACCGACGGTTTAACGTGCTCTCCGAAGCACGGAAGCGCTCAGTTGTAATGCCACTTGGCGGTCACCCATCCGACACCTGGCCAGACGGAGCGTTGCTTAATAAACGTGATCGAGTACGATCAGTCTGTAAAGTCCACCACGAGCGCTTCGAAAAATCCTGTACACCAATACGGTACAAACTTATACACGAAGCTCTGATAAGTATTAGGTAGGTACCGAGAAATAACATTGCTGGAGGGACTTTTCTGATAATTTTTTTTATTACTTTTTATGTGGTAAAGAAATAATTATTCTAATAGTAAAAATCGGCCTCGTCTTCCACAGCATTCGGGAAAAGATAAAAGGTAAAATAAGTTTATTTGTTTATTTATCTAGTTTTTTTTTTATTTTCAGAAAAACTATTGCAAGCCAAGAAATTGTCAAACAACTTAGTTAAGGTTAAATGAATTTAACGTTAACTATAATAAAATGTATATCTATGCTATGTTCTATATAAATACTTATTATAGTTAACGTTAAATTCATTTAACCTTAACTATGAAAAATTAAGTCGTCTCTCAATACTTACTTACAACAGTTTTTGTGAAAATAAAAAACCTAAGATAAATAAATATTAAATATGCTTATTATACTTTTTTAAAACTATTCCCGAACGTTGTGGAAGAAGAGCTCAAACGCTACTCAAAGTCAAAATATCTTTATTCAAGTAAACTTAAATATAAGCACTTTTGAATCGTCTATCACCCATTGCAGACTTTTTTGACTGACAAGAAGAACGGGCGCAAGAAACTATTATCAGCCAGGGGCCGAACCGTCCGTATACTTTAAGAAAGAACAACACCTATACTTCAGTTTCACCTGATTTTTTTTGAAACAATATAACTTACAAAGGAATTAAGAATACTGGATACTTAATAGTCGGGACAAGGTTAACTGATGGCCTTGCCTGTGATATTAACTGTCATAATATTTACTTACTTTGTTATTGCCTAGTAATAATTAAACAGATGCCCGAAGCTTGTTCTTATCATACGCAATATTATATTTCGTGGTTCATTTGGGAAGTTTACGTTAAAACTCTCACACAAGGTTAGTATGACTGACAACCCTATATGAAACAAAACAAAGGAAATCCAGTAAATTGTGTATACCTACAATAAGCGTACATATAAGAACCGATCCTTTATTCTTGCTGCTGCATTGTTGCATATGTATGCTGTTGGTGTACCTTTTTTAATAAATAAATAAATAAATAAATTCAGTTTCTACTTCACAGAATTTAATATTATTCACATTAATTGATGTTTTGCAAAGTACGCGTCTATTTTAAAATAAAATCTGTTAAACCAATTTAAAAAATCGGTCAAGTGCGAGTCGGACTTGCGTACGAATGGTTCCGTACCAAAAAACGGCAAAAAATCATGTTTCTTGTATGGGAGCGCCACTCACTTATTTATTTTATTATTTTTTAGTATTAGGTCTTTACCTATGAACTTGCCGATATTTTGTCACATACAGAGAAAATAATAACTTCTATGTTTTAAAATATTTAACAATATCTTGATTTACGTATGTCGAATTATGACCATGATAGTCAACTATCAGTAAAAATAAAGTCCTTTTTTTAGCTTTCATAGCATTAAAAAAAGATCTTGAAAGTTACTCTTTTTTTGTGAGCCAAAAAAGGGTGACCGGAGGGGTTGTAACTTAGCCAAAACTAATTTTTTTCGCTTATCGTAAATGGAATAGGTTAGCATAGTGTTCAAACATTAGTACATAAAAGTTTTGTTACAAGAGTGTTAACGGTTGTTAAATGAACAAAGAAAATGCTAGTATGAAAAATGCAACTTCTTGAAAATTCTCCATACAAATCGGCAATTTTATAGGTAAAGACCTATTATTTGTTGTTATAGCGGCAATAGAAATACATCATCTGTGAAAATTTTAACTGTCTAGCTATCACGGTTCATCAGATAAGTACAGCCTGGTGGCAGATAGACAGACAGATGGACAGCGGAGTCTTAGTAATAGGGTCCCGTTTTTACCCTTTGGGTACGGAACCCTTAAAAAGTAATAAATTCAAAATCACGTATCTATTTGCTTTCCAACAGAAGTTGTTTGAATAGTTTAAAAATTTTGAGAAGAGAGAAAATATTTCTTGTTTATCTCAGTTGCAGTATAATTTCATAAACAACTGAAAATTGCAAATCAGAAGAGTGGCAGTTTTTGTCAACTTTATGTCTGCAAAATACGTGAAAATATTATAGTCTTAATTATATTTACAGAGAATGCACCTGCCCTTGTACATTCAGTCCGTTCAGTCTTGCCTCTGAAAATGACATTTAGTAGGTATATACAATGTTATTTTTAATTTATACCTCTCGTGGGGTTGATCAGACCATCAAACTGAACAACTTTCATTTTGGGACCAACCTTGAAATCGTGAAAAAAACAGCTGTTTCATACATTTCGATGGAGTAGGATTGTCCTTTTGTATGGAACAGCTGTTTTTTTTTTCGTGATTTTGAGATTGGTCCCATAATGAAAGTTGTTCAGTTTAATGGTCTGATCAACCCCACGAGAGGTTTTGTATTAACTAAAAATAGCCTTGTATAAAACTAATTTCAATTTCGGAGGTAAAATAACTATGAACGCAATGTAGCGGGTCGAGCTCGAGATAGAACTTTTCTACATTGAAATGTCAAAATAATATAAGTAACTTCTAATTTATTTATTTTTAATGTAGACAACAATTTTGTCACGTTCGTGATGCTACGCTCACTGGAGTGTTAATGGTGCTTATAATTTCATTTTCCATAGTAACTATAAGTAAATAATTCCATTCTAGATAATGACACCCGGTTCTTTAAGGTAAACACAACAGACAAATGGTGGAACTGTCACGCTATGTGAATAAAATATGTAGAGCAAAACGTTAGCTTCGACTTAATTCACCGTGACTTTATGTTTTGTTACATTCCAATAATGTCATTTTTATTTTAGCCTTAATTTTTCGTAGTGCTATGAGTCATTTAGCTACGTCCTGCCTGCATTTGCAGTCGTTAACACCCACCACTAATCCGCATTGGGCCCGCGTGTGTAATACATGGCGCTTGCTCCTTTTTCACTCATAAGGTAGGCCTGTGCCTGTATTGGGGCAAAATTGGCTGCTGTGTATGGGTCATTTATTTTGTCAATGTTATTAAAACAAAACACTATACTAAATCTTAACTGGACTTTATTAGCAGACATTTTTAATGTTTCGTCATCAAATTCATCAACTATAAATGTCACAATTACAATAAAAAATATTCGAATTTCGTAGTTTATACTAATTTATGTACACAACTATTTGTAAGATAATATTTACTGTATACCTGAATGAAATTGAACGACTGCTTTTCTCATCGTGTATTTCTTCTAGCAGTCAACTAACTTCGCTTGTTTGCATGTATATTGCTTCTTGCCTTACTTACTTAGAACCATGTAAAACCATAAAATAAGGTATTTTGTAATTTCATTATTTAACGAGTTCTTATAATAGATGCCAAACAACTGAGCTTTGGCTTTGTTCACAGACAAGAAAAGATTTTTGTCAAAACTTTCAAGTCTTAACGAAATCTCAGCAACTAATTTCGACTAAAATACCGAGAAAAAAATTCAGCATTTTTATAAACTTAGCTAGAAATGCCTGAGCTGCAAAGTTTTATGAAGGCTACTGAAACAAAAAATGTTTCAGTAACTAACTTTTTGTTATATCATTGATTATTTTAAGGCACTTCAATAACTCCGAAAACATCCTACAATATGTTAATATTATAAATGTGAAAGTTTATACCTATGTTTAGATGCTTATTTTATTACTCAATGACGAAAAACTGTTACTCGGATTTATATGAAACTTTGCTACACAAAGTTCAAAGCCTGGATGAACAGAATATTTTTTTATTTCAGTTTGCCAGTTCCCATACTATGATTCAATGTGATCGACGGCGCGGACGAAGTCGCAGGTGGAAGCTAGTTATTTAATAATGCTCCCTAACTAAACAAGATCCCCAAGATAATTGGTGTAAAAAAGCTGTAACGTACGTAACATCAATAAAGTACTATTCGTGATGCATGAATTAATTTGGGCCCTAAAAAAGGCCAATGAACATATTTCAGCCTAAAAATTTGGGGCCAAAAAGCCCTAACAATAACTTACTATACGTGTAGTGTAATAAAGTATAAGCACCTTGTATTTTATCGATTATATTAATTAATAGACCTATATACAAAGTTATTTTTAGTTAATACAAAACCTCTCGTGGGGTTGATCAAACCATTAAACGGAACAACTTTCATTATGGGACCAACCTCGAAATCACGAAAAAAAAAATCTGCTGTTCCATACAAAAGTACAATCCTACTCCATCGAAACCGATTTCAAGGTTGGTCCCATAATGAAAGTTGTTCAGTTTGATGGTCTGATCAACCCCACGAGAGGTTTTGTATTGACTGAAAATAACCTTGAATTGTATATCTACTGGTATTCAGTGGTCAAACAGGGAAAAATATTGTGACTATTGGTGTTTTCAAATAAAATTTTATTTATTGGTTTATTAAATAAAAAAAAAGACACAATCTAGTTGACAACAAAAATCAATTACGCGTACCTTAGGGCAACACAGGCTTTCGTACTAAGAGAAGCCTGCGTCCGGTATGGAAGCCGTGTTGCTCTAAGACGCGTGCTTCGGACGAGTATCGATTGTACACCTTTTTGTGAACAAAATATTTAGGGAATCCGCTTAGCACATTATAGTTAACTGATTTTTGTAAAACCATGACTCTCCCTATTACTAGATAAATAATTTTCCATTTACGGAATTCAAACCCAGACCCTTGGGTTTTTAGAAAGGGTCACTATTCGTAAAACCAACCCAACCGTATATAATGATGTAAATTCTTCAAACATTTAAGTTTACTTGGTCATAGTTTGTATATTATGTTTAATGGAGGTCCTAAACAATCATAATAGTGTTGATTGGGTTCAACTCCACTACTTGATTTCTGCTAAAATATTACTTACAAAAATATTATATATTTCACTTCCGAGATAAATTAAAACCTATTTCTCAAAGGAAATTTTATTAAATTTGTAAAAATAACTTTAACAATAGTACCAATTCAATAATCTACAAGGTTAAAGAGGTTGACTTTATTTATAACTAGCTGCCGCCCGCGACTTCGTCTGCGTGGAAAGGTTTTTGTTATCCCTCGGGAACAATACTTTTTTCGGGATGAAAGGTACCCTATGTCCTTCTCTGTGCCCCTGACAACGTGTATGCAAAATTTCAAGATGATCGGTTCAGTAGTTAAGATGTGAAGGCGTAACAAACAAACGGACTTATAATATTAGTAAGGATGCAAAAAAGAAACAATTAGTTAACTTTCTATTTTAGACATAATGCTTTCTGTTCAGCATATTAATAACACACAAGGATTGTACAGTAAATAGAACAATTAAAGCATTGTTTTGCCTGAAACTATGGTCATTTACCTATGCAAATGTTGGCAAGTGAAGTGTAACTAGGTCCCAGGGAAATACGCAAACTCCATCCGCTCACGACGACGCTGAAATAATAAATAAAAACAAACAAAACTCTGCCTTTATTCATTCCATAATTGAAATTAACTTCCGTGCCACGATTATCATAACTTTTTGAAATGCAGTTAAAACTTTCTAACGCCCCATAAAGTAATAAGTAAACATCAACGGAAAATCGTCTGACGAATGGCGTCGCTAGCGTTGTGCCCACGCAACGCTCTAATCAAAATTAAGAATCTGACGCCAACACGCGACTCCGCTTGGGGTTGCTCCCTTCTCCAATAAAAACCGAAAGTGGATTAACTGTACCTACTCCTCTCCTAATTAATTTGATTTCAATTATACTTACTGTGCGAACATTCATTGATCTTTTTATGCTTCATTTCGACTAGTATTATCAACATTCGTGTTAACAACAGTGTTTAGGGAGGGATAGATCTTTTATCTTCATGTATCTAAGTATTATTTTCCTGTTAAGGTTATGTTTAGTTTTGTATCGATTGGTTTTTTTTAATCAATAGTTCCACACCTAAATTATATAGATATTTCATTCATTCATTTATTTATCAATTCTTCTAAATTATAGTTTTCAAACTTATAATAGCATCTATCTGGTCGCCAATAATTTAATTCATTGATTAATCAAACTTTTAACTTTGTCTGGTAACTTGCGAACCTATATTTCTCATTGATACTGACTGAAAACCAACTAAATCGAGGGTTTCCTAGGGTGACGGTACCGTCATATTACGGCCGTCATTAAGCGGCGTAGAATACGTTGTTTATGTAAACAATACGGCGCGCGGTTTCTGACGTGACGGTGTCGCCATATTGTTTACATACATAGACAACATTCAATGCCGCTATATTACGGCCGTAATATGATGGCACCATTATCCTAGGAAACCCTAGCTTAAACACCGCCTTTATACGGTAACATACACTTTGAGCCTATTCCGTAAAATATCTAAATTGAAATCTAGAGCTATAACGTACTTAATGAAGCTCGTTTAAAAACTTACACACAGGTAAAAACTTTGATTATGAAACTCCGTAATGAACAATGAAGTTATGTAGGTACTTTACAAAGGTAGAAAGACCAAAGGTACCCTAAACTTAAGCTTATTGAAATCCAGACTGAATGTTGTTTCTTTTAGAACTAGGAAGTTTTAGATTTATAGCCATGTTCTATTTTTACTTTTATGATTGGCATGAAATCCGATGTTCATTGAGGCATATTACTGTACCTATCTCACGAAATAACTTCTTCAGCTTTATGTCCCATTCCTATCGATGGGAAAAAAAATATTTTGTGATATATCACGAAATAACAATTTTTCCTAAAACAGAATAATATCTCCTCTATTTACTAAGTTGGTCAAGAAAACTGGTTTAACTGTTTTCCTTTTGTTTTCATAAAAACTCCTGTAGTTCAGCCTTCTTGCCTCAAAGGAGTCATTTAAAAAATAATATTGAGCTGTAAAGTTCAATGAAACAGAACACGATCAAGAATAGCTCACCCAAGGTTTATTTCTACCGCGCAACAGCCGCCCGCAAACGAATCGATAAAGTTTATTTATGTATACTTGCCAACCAATGCCATGCATTGGCCAATAAAATAGTAACATTTAATTGTTGAACTAGGCTTCTTCAGTGAATGTAACTACCAGATAATTACAGATAAACCACAACGTGTGGGCATTAACCATTGTTATTTTACGTGCGGTGTGGCACAGACAAACAATTATTATTAGAAGCTCTATTTGGACATATTTGGTGGTGTATTTTATGAGTTATCAAATATGACAATAAGTACCTACCAATACTTAGTAAAAGTTTTTTATTAATATTAAGCAATTATTCTTAAATTACATATCATGTGTCATTTATTTTCCTAAATAATTATTTAATGATTTATTTTATTAACTACATATTTGTAAATACCAATTAAGTACTGTTTTGTGCAAAACATTCTTAGAATCTATGAAAACATTCCAAAAATATAAAATAACCAAGAAAATCTTGGATAAGTACCTACCTAATGTATTTAGACGAATTCAATTACATTCATTCTTGGAACAATTCTCATCTCTGGTACCTACATAAAGTAGATAAGGAGTAGGCAACATGACGTTTACAAATAATAAAATTATTTTCTCTACAAGTGTTTCGGGAGTCTAACCACCCTGATTGAAGCGGCAGCTTATTTTACAACAAAATGACATTTAATATCAATAATTGTTTTCTTTTTTCGGAATATGTGGATATATCAGCCAGTGGATTTGCCTGTATTGTCTAGGCTAGGGATTCGTCAGAACGACAATATAATAATGCTAAAGTAGCCCAATGCGAAATGAATTATATGACGTTTAATAAGCCTTATTCAGCATTTTAGCTGGAAGTGACTATAACTCTATTTTGAGCTTTTTTTACGAATAAGGTGGTTAGGGTTTCAGAGCGCAGCGAAAATTTTTCTTATCTATGGTTTCAGCTTCCGTATTTTAAAAATAAAATGGAAGGTTGAATCAATGATTCTGATTTTGAATGTTTTATAAAACAATATTGTGCTGATTGCACTGGCATTGGTGTGCTAGGTATCAACATAAAATTGTCTCTACAGCCATTCGTATGCAGGGGGCTTTGAGAAAACTTCGATTCCGTAAAAGTTGGTAAGTGTACGGCTTGTTCTAGGCCGATATCTGGAGCGGGCCACAACTCGCGAGCAATCTGTTTACGTAACAACCCCCGTTATGTTCCGAGAGGGTTCCGTAGTAGACGTTAAACATATTGCCTCATAAATCGTGAGAATCCCGGCGAGCGCACACCCGTTCCCGGTGTCGATTTGACTACGTTTCCTTTACCATTTCGCATATTGAGTGATTGAGCTCAATATCTAATAGTTTATATCACTACACATAAATCGCGCCGAGCACCCAATCGATAGGCAGTCAGGACCGCCTACTTCAAACGGATGTTCGCGCTAAACGGAGCGTAACTATGCAGCTACTTGATGTCGCAGTGACAACTAAATGAGAGGTTCGTTTATGAAGTGGCTTCATATTATGCGCTTATTAATTGGAGTCAGAGCTGCTCGCTCCGATGGGTTCGTAAACGCAGGGACGTGTAAATTTTGTCTTTGATGGGCTTATGGTCAGTGCTCACAGTGAGTGATCACGTTCATTACTCTGCCTCGCCTCTCTCTCCTCCATCGTATATCGATATCTACTGTAGGTACCTATTATTGTTACTTCGTAGATAATTTTCATTCAACTTTGAATGCTAAAACTATTATTTCAATCTACTATACACATTAAATTTATAAATAATATAAATAAAATATATAAATTAAATTAACGATCAAACTTTGCCTTTCAAAAACAGTGATGTGTGTCATATTCACGTTGCTTTATAATTTTCGTTAATGGTTAAGTATAAGTAAATGTTGGTCCACTACTTGGTTTCGAATGCGCTGTAGCGACAAAATGTCAGCGTGGTACGCTGGAGCGAAAAATCATTGGAGCGAAACCCACTCGGTCGAATGACGCGTAACGAAACCAATGGTCGAAAAGACGTATTTGTACTCATTTTTTCACCTACTTACTCAAAATATACCATTTTGTTTTGTTGATTAAAGTGAGAATTGTACTTAGTGTTTTATTTTCAACCTTTTGAGTTTCAAACTAGCATACAATTATAGGTATATTTTGCCACAAAGTTTGTCACTGTCATGTCATTCGACCGTGTGGGTTTCGCTCCAATGATTTTTCGCTCCAGCGTACCACGCTGACATTTTTTCGCCACAACGTGTGTCGCTACAGCGTCATTCGAAACCAAGTACTGGACCCAAATGAAATATTTTATTAACACAGATATCTAGTATTAAAATAGTTTGTGTCCCACTGGTAGCTTGTTTATCGCTTATTCATAAGTAACTCAAACGGAAATTCTCAAGGAGGCAACAGAAGTTTCACGGCGTGGAACTGTGAAGGCAAGTTAGAACCGCTCTGACGCTGGTTTGATCAGATAGCGAGGTAGGCGGACCCACGGGCTGAAACACGATAATATCGCCTTGTAGTTGCTTCTTTAGCGGATTATATCTTTATAGAACAAAATTAAATATAAAATATTTGACTACGTTGCATAATATTTTATCACAAGGAGCTGAAACTCTTGTGTTAAACAAATGAAAGAATAGTAATTTAGTATTTACACGAGTGACTTAAGCACGATTTTGCCGCACGACAAAAATCGACTTTGTAAATGGCAATTCGGCTTACGCTGCAGGTGACTGAACAAACTTATCTGATCCGGTGGCCTAAATGAGGACTTTTCACAGTAACAAAAAATTGCAGGCTCGATAGATGGCGTTGATAAAAATGTATGAGTCAGTGTTTTTTTTACTAAGCTTCGAAGAGTGCTCAGGTAGGCAGGCTGATGTAACCTTAAAATATGTATCCTTGGGTAGATGTGCGAGCTCTTACCTCTTGCCTCTTTGGTACAGACCGTTCATTTTTAAAAGCAAATTTTGACTCATCTCCTTCCTTCAACGCCATTTAGTGAGGCAAATAGTAACTATTTTTAAATGTCACTTTGAAAAGCCCTCATTGGAACTACGTATTATTACAAATTGTTACGTGTCATAAAAACCTACTAATCCTACTTCCTACTAATATTTAAAAAATGTGAAAGTTTGTGGGTTTGGATGTTTAGATGTTAGAATGTTTGTTCCTCAATCACGCAAAAACTACTGAACGGATTTGGTTGAAATTTGGCACACAGATAGTAGATAGCCTAGATTAAAACATAGAATACTTTTTATCTCGATATTCCCACGGGAACGGGAACCACGCGGGTGAAACCGCGGGCGGCCGCTAGTATGAATATAAGATTCTTGGTTACAAAGGTTACGCTATCGACTACCTAGACGCCAGCGCCGTCGTCGTCATCCGTGTCACCTGCGATTTAATTTGACATGCGACTTGCTAGGTGACAAAGTTGATCATCACAGGTGACTAAAATCGACGCATGTAAACAGCCCATAAAGGCAAATTAAAAGTAATAAACTGTCTAATAAACTAAACGTAATGCCACCCACCAATCCGCGTTGGGCCCGTGTTGTGGGTTATGGCCCGTCCTCCTTAGCCACCCATGAGGAAGGCCTGTGCCCCAGCAGTGGGGACATTAAAAATGGCTGATGGACAATGGCATAAAACAAAATGTTTCACGTAAAATAACAATAGCTGCAATAATAGGCCGTGAGCCCGCGACAGTATTGCCTACGTCATATGACATCACGATGACTATAACATTTACGTGCAATTTTCAATTTCAAATCTAAAAACATTTTTATGATTATTATCAATCACAAACGTTTTCGACAACAATCCGTCATATATTTTATGAATCAAATCGAAAAGCTTTAAACGGACTCAACTTTTTAACGAGATGCCATCATTATCTATTTTTAACCGACTTCAAAAACTTTGAAAAGGAGGAGGTTATCTATTCGTCGCGTATATTTTTTTTTTATATATGTATGTACACCGATTACTCGAAGACGGCTGAACCGATTGAAACTATTCAAACGTTATAACATGAGGTTTGTTCCCAAGTTGGTCCCATTTTTTGAAATTTTGAAATCGGTTCAGTAGTTTTCAAGTAATCTTGAAAATACTGTCGTTTTCGTTGCCATTTTATATGAATTGAGACCGACTTTCAACCATTACTTTTTTGTTTATGAACCGATTTAGACAATTCTTTTTTTGTTTGAAAGAAGACACCTTAAGAATGATTCCATATTATTTTCATTGGTATTGGACTTTGGATTTTGAAGATACACGAGGGAACTCCTCAAAATCAAATAGGAACTGTACAGTGATTGAAATATTGGTAGGTTTATTATTGTCAAGGACATTCTGGACTAGATTTGAACTGCGAAGACCCAACGGAACACCTGTGGACATTAAGTTACTCGGGGTTTACCATTGAAAAATGTGAAACATTATACTTAACGTTTTATATTATAAAATCATCGCTTACATACCTACCACAAAAAAGTTTAAAATAAAAAGCTTTTAAAAAAAAGTAAAACCTCCTTCAAAAACCTTAAAAAACAGCTCTATAAAAAGCAAGAAATAATGTTCAAATCGATTAATTAAAACACGTCTATTGAAGTCGGGTGGGGCTTTTAGAATATAAACATCACAATAAGTAAAAAAAATACTTCCAGCTCCACCCGACTTCAATAGACGTGTTTTAATTAATCGATTTGAACATTATTTCTTGCTTTTTATAGAGCTGTTTTTTAAGGTTTTTGAAGGAGGTTTTACTTTTTTTTAAAAGCTTTTTTATGACATCTGTTCAAAGAGGTTTACTCAAAAGGCAGTTCTGTAACTGGGTTAAAGTTAGTTTTATGGGTGAACTGATCCAAGATTAGACATCTACGCGAACACGCGAGCCTGCACCACTCAGGGGGCCTATTACAAAAAGGAATTACGACGATCGAACGTGTATTGTCAACCACACCACTTGGGTGTCGTTTACAATTTTTTTAGGTAACCACACCACTGCTGACTAGTGATGTGACATGTCATATTGTGATCTTACGAATGATAAATAATGGATATCGATAAATGCAAGTTACTATTAGAAGTTCATTACGGTGGTGTGGTTACCTAAAAAAAAAGTAAACGACACCTAAATGGTGACCATATACGTAATCGAACGATTTTTTCAACACACTTGCTCGTTAAGTGAGCCCTAATACATCGCTTTTAGGGCCATAAACCGAACTATAACAAACGCGTGCAATCTTCTATATATATAAAATTCAAAGTCCTGACTGAGTGAGATATCAACGCACAGCCGAAACCGCTGAACCTAGAGACTTGAAATTTTGCACACAAATACTTTATACAGTGTAGGCATCCACTAAGGAAGGATTTTTGAAAATTCCATCCCTAAGGGGATGAAATAAGGGATGAAAGTTTGTATGAAAGTCCCTCAGTTTTGAAGCTAGGATCTTCAAATTTTGTGTTTAGGCTGATGATTGAAAATAAATAAATACGTGTCTCAGCGTTTTTCAAAATTCTACCCCCAAAGGGGTGAAAAGGGGGATGAAGTTGTGTTTAGAAGATAATCCTTCATTTTTGAAGTAGAAATCGCTAGATTTGTAATTTAGGCTTATGGATGGAAATCTAACGCAACGCATATTGTATTGGTATAATTTCAACCCCCATGGTGATGAAATGGGGGTGCAATGGGGTAAATAAACCTAAAAATCGATATGGATGTCGTTATTGGGGTTTTCTGGGATGAAGATTGCGAAAATGACATTTATTTTGAAGTCCAACACGGTCGACATGATTTAACCCCTAAAGGGGTGAAAATTGGATTTAAATTTGGTATTGAAAACAATATAAAATAGACATTACAACTTAAAACTTCGTAGGAGCATGTCTTAAAATAAATAGGCAAACATATATTTTGTGGTTTTGAAAATCAACCCCTTAGGGGGTAAATGGGCTAAGTAAACGTAGAAATCGATATGGATGTCGTTCTTGAGGTTTTATGGGATGGTGATTGCGAAAATGACATTAATTTTGAAGTCCAATTTAACCGCTAAAGGGGTGAAAATGGGGTACAAATTATATATGGAAAAATAATATAAAATAGACATTACATAGTTTACAGCTTAAAAATTCGTAGGAGCATGTCTAAAAATAAATAGGCAAACACATATTTTCTTATTTTGAAAATCATCCGTTAGGGGGTAAATGGGGTAAGTAAACATGAAAGCCGATGTGGATGTCGTTCTTGAGGTTTTATGGGATGAGGAATGCGAAAATGACATTTGTTTTGAAGTCCAACACGGTGGACATGATTCAGCCCAAGGGGACGGGGACGGACACGGGAACAGGAACGGGAACGGGGGCGGGGACGGAAACGGGAAAGAGTAAAGAAACGGGAACGTGATACTCTTAATATCTCTGGACCTAATTCTGATTATTGTAATAAACTAGCTTCCGCCCGCGACTTCGTCCGCGTGGATATTAGAGAAAATCCTTAGGGAACCTTCAACCAGGATCCGACCAACCGTTTTATACGCGATTACGCGGGTCCCCACCAAGCGCGCAGCCTCGTGCGAGGCCTGTCACACGTCGCAAATGTTTTGCCTCGCGAGGCAGCGCGCTTGGTGGGGACCCGCCTAATCGCGTATAAAACGGTTGGTCGGATCCTGGTTGAAGGTTCCCTAAGGATTTTCTCTAATATCCACGCGGACGAAGTCGCGGGCGGAAGCTAGTAATATATAAAACACTTGTTGGTTATAGAATTATCCCTACAAAGTTAAATAGACGGTACCATACTGCAAGTTCTGTGCGAGTAAACAGAGCATTTTCAATTCAACCGGGTAATACAGTTATTTTTTTAGTAACAACAAAGAGGTTTTATGCCGCTGAAAATTCATTTGCATTTTTGGAATAAATAAATGTGTAGGTCCTTAATTAAGTCAAACAAATATTTATTATTATCAAATTATTCCTAACTTACAATATTTTGTCATAAAATATTAAAATATTTGCATTTTATCACTTAAATTTATAATTTGAAGTAGGCTGTATGCTCACTAACCCCTTTGTTCGCAAAATATTCTTGCATTGGGCGTGTGAAAAAAACAAAAAAAAACCTGCGCGCTTTTTCTCATCATGATTATCATTTTGTTTTTGTCGTATTTGTTGCTGTGCGGTAAATTACTTTGTTTTTTCCTCGCAAATGTGTTGAAAAACGTCGTATGAAACTCGTGAGCGCTTACTTATTGCACACAAGGCTGAGTTACGCCCTCGCCTGCGGCTCGGGCTGCAACCTACAGCCTTGTGTGCAATAAGCAACCTAAGCTAACTTGTATCATAATGTACTATTATCGTTCGATTTACTTGAATTCGAACCTTATATATGAGTAAATACATAATATCGCGGTTTGGGACGAATATCGCTCGATTATTGCCATATTCTGTTTTTGTAATAGACCCTCAGCTGTTACAATTGTTACAAAATTGCTTCACGATACACGATAACTTGGAAATTCAGTTGTTTGTGCATAAATGTTTGGACATTGGAATGTTTCTACGAATCAAAAAAGGTTTATTTTGTATTCAAAAGATTATTTTTAAATGCGTGGAGCCGGGGGAGGCTAACGTTTTCTTAAATAAGTATAATAAAATTGTTACAACTTCTGTCAGGTAATGTTTATTACATTGACTATTGAAGCTATTAAATGGTAAAACCTAAATTATAAATTTTTGGTAACGTACTTTATATCAGTTAATTTCACAATAAGATAGTTAATTTCACAATAAGATAGTTAATCTTTTTAACACGTTTTTATTAGGTTGCTTTCGCGTTTGTTTGTTTGTGTGTTTCTCCACAAAGTTTGCGAACGATTTTATCCTAACTTCCCGATGAGCTAGAGACTTGACACTTTGAACATAGGCCAGAACTGGAAGGCAATGCAATATTATGGTGTTATTGAGCTGATCTGATGATGAAGCCGGAAGAAGGCCACAGGAACTCTATGAAGAAACCATACAACCCCATCGTGTTTGGGCTCGTTAGAATCGTCTTGACGAGTACTCTAATAGGAGACGTGGTTTAGGGTCTGATGATGAAAGGCCATGCTATAGGAACTTAATATTGAAACCGTGCAACCTCATCGAGATTGGGCTCGTTTGAATCGCCTTGACGAGTACTTTGTTGAGAAATAGAGTCCAGGGTCTGATGATGGAGCCGGAAGAAGGCCACTGGAACTCGGTAATAAAACCATGCAATCCTATCGAGTTTGGGCTCGTTTGAATCATCTTGACGAGTACTTTAAAGGGAAATAGTGTCCGAGGATCTGATGATGGAGCCGGAGGAAGGCCATAGAAACTCTATAATAAAACCATGCAACCCCATCGAGTTTGGGCTCGTTTGAATCGTTTTGGCGAGTGCTCCGATAGGAGATAGTATATTTTTTACCACGTTTTTATTAGGTTGCTTTCGCGTTTGTTTGTTTGTTTGTGTGTTTGTTTGTTTGTTTCTCCACAAAGTTTGTGAACGATTTTATACTAGCTTCCCGATGAGCTAGAAACTTGAAACTTTAAACATAGGTCAGAACTGGAAGGCAATGCAATATTATGGTGTCATTGAGCTGATCTGATGATGGATCAGGAAGAAGGCCACAGGATCTCTATGATGTCACCATACAACCCTATCGTGTTTGGGCTCGTTACAACCGTCTTGACGAGTACTCTGACGGGAGACGAGGTCCAGGGTCCGATGATGAAGCCAGAAGGCTATGCCACAGGAACTCAATATTGAAACAGTGCAACTCCATCGAGTATGGGCACGTTTGAATCGTCTTGATGAGTACTTTGTTAGGAAATAGTGGTCAGGGTCTGATCGGGTCTGATCGGGCTCGGGGGGGGCTCGGGGGGGCTCGAAGGGGGGCTCGGGGGGCTCGAGGGGGGCTCGGGGGGGCTCGAGGGGAGGCTTGAGGGAGGCTCGAGGTGGCTCTGGGGGGGCTTGAGTGGGGCTCGGGGGCATGAGGGGAGCTCGAGGGGGCCTCGAGGGGAGGGCTCAGGGGGGGCTCTGGGGGGGCTCGAGGGCGGCTCGAGGTGGCTCGGGGGGGGCTTGAGGGGGCTCAAGGGGGGCTCGAAGGGGGGCTCGGGGGGGGCTCGAGGGGGGCTCGAGGGGGCCACAAGGGGAGGGCTCGAGGGGGGGCTCGGGGGGGGCTTGAGGGGGGTTCGGGGGGGGCTCGGGGGGTCTCGAGGCGGGCTCGGGGGGGCTCGAGGGGAGGCTTGAGGGGGGCTCGAGGTGGCTCGGGGGGGGGCTTAAGTGGGGCTTGGGGGGGCATGAGGGGGCTCGAGGGGTCTTGAGGGGAGAGCTTGAGGGGGGGCTCGAGGTGGCTCGGGGGTGCTTGAGGGGGGCTCGGGGGGGCTCGAAGCGGGGCTCGGGGGGGCTCGGGGTGGCTCGAGGGTGGCTCGGGAGGGCTCGAGGTAACTCAAGGGGTCTCGAGGGGGGAGCCCCCCCGAGCCCCCCTCAAGCACCCCCGCGCCACCTCGAGCCCCCCTCGAGGCCCCCTCGAGCCCCCCTCATGTTGTATGTGTATGGTAACGATATATGTGTTTGTAAATATCGTTACTTTTGATTTTTGATAAAGCTGATAAGTTTCTTGCGCCTGTTCTTCTTATCAGTTAAAAAAGTCTCGAACGGGTGGTAGGAAAATATAGTCTAAAAAGTAGAAAATAAAAATTATTAAAAAAAAAAAAATTTTTTTAAACCACGTTTTTAAAACAGATTATAAAAAATATAAAAAATATAAAAAAAATATAAATAAAAAAGGATAAAATAAAAAAAAATATAAATAAAAAAGTATAAAAAAAGTTTTGAAAAAATATTCTTTTTACTACACGAACGTTCTTTTTACGAACTTCACAGAGATTTGTCCAAGGACGATTCGTTTTACAATTATCTAAAACACGAACGTTTTTTCAGCAGTAAGTATATTTACTTATAAACTGATGTAGTATTATAACCCTATACAGAAGTTTTAAAACGAAAAAACGTGGGGCGCAGGCATGCAAAAGATAATTTAATGCATGAATTCATCACCAAGTTAAAAAAAAATGCAAATGACATGAACTATTATGCTTTCTCTCTCTAATACAAAATGCGCCCCACGTTTTTCGTTTTAAAACTTCTGTATAGGGTTATAATCCTACATCAGTTTATAAGTAAATATACTTACTGCTGAAAAGAACTTTCGTGTTTTAGATAATTGTAAAACGAATCGTCCTTGGACAAATCTCTTTGAAGTTCGTAAAAAGAACGTTCGTGTAGTAAAAAGAATATTTTTTTGTAAACTTTTTTTTTTAGTCTTAGCTCGTTAACTAAAAAGCAGTAAATAAAAATTTTTTGAAAAAATACTTTTTTAAATACACGTTTTTATTACAAAAAAGTCGGGCTAAAAACATTAAAACGGACTAGTAAAAACAGACTTAAAATTATAAAGACAATATGCATAATAAATTTTACAAAATGCGCCCCACGTTTTTAGGTTTAAAATTTCTGTAGTAAATAAATATTTAAAGAAAATTTTATTTTATAATTTTTAGTCTGTTTTTACTAGTCCGTTTTAATGTTTTTAGTCCGACTTTTTTTGCAATAAAAACGTCTTTTTAAAAAAGTTTTTTTTCAGTAAATTTTTCTTCTTATAATTTATCTTACCGGCCAAACCCGATTTCAGTACAAACTAGTTTGGCCTAGGCTAAACTAGTTCTTCCTATACGCGACGGGTTTAAATAGTATAGCTTAGGCCATACTAGTTTGTCCTAAGCCTGATAGGATAAACCAGTTTAGGCTAGGCCTAGGTAATAAGGCCTAAGGGTATATTTCCAAGGTAGTCCTACAGTCATAAAGTCAGGTCTCCGGTGTCAGAAAAGGTAAAATCTCAAAAATTGAACTATTTAATAGAAAATATTTATTTAATAACTTCTAAAACTAAAACATAAACTAAAAAAATAATACAATTGATATTAATAAGCCATATTTTTAAATACATTTTTGTCTTTTTTTTGAGATACGTCACTTTGTTATAGGATGTGGGGCAATTTTGTATGGATTGTGATCCATCTTCTTTAAGTAGTTTCTGTTTTAGCAGCAACCCTTCCTGATATACCGACTGTCGCAACGAACAGTATCGAATCTGCAATATCTCGATTTTTATTTTATTGCATCAATGGATAGAGCAAATTTGATACTATTAGGAAAATATTTTTATTTTTTTGAAAAAAGTATTATTTCGTGAGATTTTGAATCGAACAATATCGAAACTTTACACTGTGAGCGACGTACATTATCGAATGAGGTAAATTCGATACTGTTCTAGCACGACGGTATACAGTCGCAGATCGAAACTGCCTAATTCGTCAGTATTTTTTGGGATGTAAGAAGGGAAGGCGCGTTGGTTTAGTTTAGGTTAGTTCGTTATTATTTAGTTGCTATTTGTTTTTTGTATTATAATAACTTTAAATAACGGTTGACGAGTAAAACTATCGAAAGTGGTAGATTCGATAGTGACCGTATAAGTTCGTGTAACGAATCTGCCACTTTCGACAAAATTTCAGATTTTAAAAGCATCGAACACTATCGAATCAATCACATTCGATCAAATTCCAGATTTTAAAAACATTGAATGTGAAATATCTCGTAAAAATATATTAGACATTAAAATCGTTATAAGGCATAAAAAGAGAGAAAAAGATAAGCTATCATTCAGTAAATAAACTTTTACGACACGATTCAAAATTACGACTTTGTGTCAAATTTTGTGCCAAAAAAAACTTTAAACTGCTCTACTGTAAACTACGTGATTTGCAGTTTCGATACTATTCGTAGCGGCAGTCGATACTAGCTTAGACAGACTAATATTACTTGAGGTTTTCTCCGAAGTACAGTACAAACTGTATTGATTGTTTGTGGTATGCCTAAGCTATTAATTACATTGCTATCGCTTATTAGCCGCATCGGACGTTGTTTGCGGTGGAATCTTCCCCTGCGATAACCCGCGACCCGCGTAAGCGGCGCCCGCGCACACGACTGCACGCCCGCTCAGAGTTATCAACAAAAATTGGTTTGAACGAGAAATAGTTAGCAGTTTTAGACTTATAGCACATTTTCCAAAACCGAAAATATAACAATAATATAACTATAATTATACTCAATTGTTCTATTTTATTACTTTCGACAAGGCTAAATGAATTAAGACAAGGCCATGCTAGTTTATCCTGGAAGGTGCGTATTTATATCAGGATCAACTAGTTGGGCCTAGCCTTAACTGGTTTATCCTATCAGGCATAGGACCAACTAGTTTGACCTAGGCTACACCAGTTAAGCCCATCGCGTTTAGGAAGAACTAGTTTAGCCTAGGACAAACTAGTTTGTCCTGAAATCGGGTTTGGCCGGTAACATATTTATTGCTGCTCGTATAGCCAAAACTAAAAACTTTTGACCGATTGGAATTATTATTATTTTTGTTGTATCTGATATATACCACAAATCAAATCGTTCGTAAACTAAAATTAAAGAAGAACAGTCAGTAAGTTAGTAGTGGTAACCCTAATTGGATTCCTAAATTGGACACTAGATTGGCTAATGTAATTAGGGTTGCCACCCGTACTTCACAAAAAAAGATTATGTAATAGTTCGATTTTACCAGACTTTACACTACTATAACAGTTTTTTTCGATTCTCATCTCTAATCATAAACAATGTTTCCCTTTCCGTTATTAGTGTAAATTCACTCTTAAAATTGAACTTATCATACAATATTTTATTGAGTACTTGACAACCCTAAATTGGATTCCCAAATTTGACACTAGATTGGCTAATTTCATCGCGGCTTAAGTACCTTTTTTTACTTATTTATAGCATACTAAGAAGTGCAAACCTGCACTGTAGCATAGATAACATAATTATAGTCCTGCAGCTAACATGGCACATATTTTGACACAGGCATATTATCTCACTAGGACGCCAGTGGCGGCGCTATTAATCGCGCTACCAACAAAATGTATAGAGCAACCGTAGCACGAAAATCTATCGAGAAAAATAACGCACGTAAAAAATCGATAGACTAATTTTATATAGGAAATTTATACAGCGTCATCTACCGATGAAAAGCGAAATGAAATTTCTCATAGACAAAATACTCTATCGAGTACTTTTACGTGCTTCTTTTTTCTCGATAGATGTTCGTGCTAGGGATACAGGAGTGTACGTACACTTGGTGTCTGTTTGGCTGCGCAACCTATTTGGGAGCGGCAAGCGAATCAATCGCTGCTGGTGACGTGACGGCGTACCATTGTCAGGCTAAGCGCACTCCGCGGTTTAGGTACAAACTGACAAGTAGCCAGCGGCAGCGGGTCCGTCCGGACGGACTAATTTGAGAGGCTGCCGCGTGCCGGCTGGGTCGCACGTTAGCAGTTCGATTTCGATAATCGCGTCACTCGCCGCGTTCGCATATTGCCGCCTCGGTCGTTCGCTCTCACGTTTGTGATATACAAGGTTATTTTTAGTTTATACAAAACCTCTCGTGGGGTTGATCAGACCATCAAACTGAACAACTTTCATTATGGGACCGACCTTGAAATCGCGAAAAAAAAAATCAGCTGTTCCATACAAAAGTACAATCCTACTCCATCGAAATGTATGAAACATCTGATTTTTTTTTCGCGATTTCAAGGTTGGTCCCATAATGAAAGTTGTTCAGTTTGATGGTCTGATCAACCCCATGAGAGGTTTTGTATAAACTAAAAATAACCTTGTATAACCAAAATGAAGGCATATTACATCGCAATGGGTTGCCTTAATATTAATAATAATAAAAAGGATCCGAACCTCACGTTTTTCACACTTCCAAAAGTTCCAAACGACATCGAAACCTAAGAATAGTGCTTGTCTAGTCTACTACCTAGTTAGTATTTAGTATCCGTTACGTAATACTGCGTACTTGTCTTATTTGCTAAATAATCATCACCCAACTATTTATTGAAATAATAATTTATAGATTGCGAGTAGGTAGGTACTTACTTACCTACTTTCAAAATAAAGCAAATTATTAAGGACAATTTTGATTTCGTAAAAAAGTAAATTGCCTCAAAGTTTGACGTGGCGTTGACTGTACCTAGCCTAGGTTTTTTTGAAACGTATTTAAGTACCTACACATTTTATTTCACAAACACATAACTTGTAATAAATTGAGTAAGTACCTATTATTTAATTATTATTTATAAGAAGAAACTCTAAAGTCGTTAGAAGAGATAAGAGCTTCGCGATAGAAAGAGAGGCAACTTCTAGGTGAATATAACTGTAGGTAAGGGAAGGGAGCGGTGTGCGACCTGAATTTCACTGTATTGTGTATGGGATAGAGTAGCTACTTATTTAATGTCTTTGCGGAGTGGATCTTCTGTACTTGTACTATTATGTATTCTGTGCCATTGTGTCCTAGTGAAATAGGGTACTTAGCGTCAGTGGTTGGCAACGCAAAGCTAATTGCAGATGGCGCCAGCGGCGATCTAACCGCTATCAATACTTTGATTGGTTAAAATATGCCACAAATGACATTTGATATTAATTTGAACAACCAATCAAATGTTTTGGTACAACCGCTTGTGGCGCCATTAGTTCCTCAGTTTCCATCCCCATTACAGGTAAAAACTACGTTCATAAACAACAGATTATATAACAGCGTATCAACAACAACACGACATTCCTAGGAAAAACTACGATAAATATGTTGACGAAAGAGCTGGTTACATATGTCACAAACCTTTTCTATTGTAAAGGCTTTGTCCAAGTTTGTGCAAGGTAATGTTTGTCCAGTCATTGTTTTGTAGGGTTCAAAGGGCTGTTATGAAGAGCTTTCAATGGTGGAATTTCAAGCTGCCTTTCTTGATTTCTCATACATGGAGTAGTTAACAACTGATGAAGTAGGGATGAGGAATGGATGTGGTGTACCGTACCTACATTGTACAACACTCTACAATTAGTTCCAAAATAAGCTGAGTTTTACTATGCATGCCAAAACTTGATTAATCGGTGATACTGAATTAATTCCGTGATTGTTAATTATTAGTCCTAGGAAGAAATATATTACCTTTATGGTTTGACTTGGCACTCTTCATTTTATTATTATAAACTTTGAGAATATCTATATATATAAAATTCAAAGTCCTGACTGAGTGAGATATCAACGCACAGCCCAAACCGCTGAACCTAGAGACTTGAAATTTTGCACACAGATACCTTATACAGTGTAGGCATCCACTAAGGAAGGATTTTTGAAAATTCCATCCCTAAGGGGATGAAATAAGGGATGAAAGTTTGTATGAAAGTTCCTCAGTTTTGAAGCTAGGATCTTCAAATTTTGTGTTTAGGCTGATGATTGAAAATAAATAAATACGTGTCTCAGCGTTTTCCAAAATTCTACCCCCGAAGGGGTGAAAAGGGGGATGAAGTTGTGTTTAGAAGATAATCCTTTATTTTTGAAGTAAAAATCGCTAAATTTGAAATTTAGGCTTATGGATGGAAATCTAACGCAACGCATATTATATTGGTATAATTTCAACCCCCATGGTGATGAAATGGGGGTGCAATGGGGTAAATAAACCTAAAAATCGATATGGATGTCGTTATTGGGGTTTTCTGGGTTGACGATTGCGAAAATAACATTTATTTTGAAGTCCAACGCGGTGGACATGATTTAACCCCTAAAGGGGTGAAAATGGGGTTCAAATTTTGTATGGAAAAACAATATGAAATAGACAGTACAACTTTAAACTTCGTAGGAGCACGTCTAAAAATAAATCTACATATATTTTGTTATTTTGAAAATCAACCCCGTAGGGGGTAAATGGGGTAAGTAAACATAAAAATCGATATGGATGTCGTTCTTGAGATTTATGGGATAGTGATTGCAAAAATGACATTTATTTTGAAGTCCAACACAGTGGGCATGATTTAACCCCTAAAGGGGTGAAATCGGGGTTCAAATTTTGTATGGAAAAATAATATTGAATAGACATTACAACTTTAAAATTCGTAGGAACACATCTAAAAATAAAAAGGCAATTATATATTTTGTTATTTTGAAAATCATCCCTTAGGGGTAAATGGGATAAGTAAACATGAAAATCGATGTGGATGTCGTTTTTGAGGTTTTATGGGATGGTGATTGCGAAAATGACATTAATTTATAGTCCAACAAGGTGGACATGATTTTAACCCCTACAGGGGTTAAAATGGATTTCAAATTTTGCATGGAAAAAGAATATGGAATAGACATTACAATTTTAAAATTCGTAGGAGCACGTCTAGAAATAAATAGGCAATTACATACCTATTTTGTTATTTTCAAAATCATCCCTTAGGGGTACCTAAATGGGGTAAGTAAACATGAAAAATTGAAAATCGATGTGGATGTCGATTTTAAACTTTTATGGGGACAGGGACGGGGACGAGATACCTACTAATACCTCTGGACCAATTCTGATTATTGGAAAAAACTAGCTTCCGCCCGCGACTTCGTTCGCGTGGATATTAGAGAAAATCCTTAGGGAACCTTCAACCAGGGTCCGACCAGCCGTTTTTACGCGATTAGGCGGGTCCCCACCAAGCGAGCAGCCTCGTGCGAGGCCCGCCTCACGAGGCAAACGTCTTGCCTCGCGAGGCAGCGCGCTTGGTGGGGACCCGCCTAATCGCGTAAAAACGGCTGGTCGGACCCTGGTTGAAGGTTCCCTAAGGATTTTCTCTAATATCCACGCGAACGAAGTCGCGGGCGGAAGCTAGTCGTTAATATTTTACAACTGTAGATATCTAGAGTAACTTAGCTATAAAAAAAGGATTAATAAACTATCACAAAATTACTGCAAATCGCCGAGCAGCCAAGTTTTGCCCCATGTGTGGATAGAAAAACGGCGCAACGGCCGAAATCTTGCCTCTCGAGGTTCTAAATTCGAATCCTGGTAGGGACAACTGGGCAAATGATGTTTATGTGATGAGCATAAGTATTTGTTACCGAGTCATTGACTTTAATATTATTTTCTATCCGTACTTAGTCACATGGTAGATTCATTTTGTATAGGAGGACTCTTACGGAAGTCGCGTTGCTCTAAGGTAGTACTTAAATAAGTATTTATACTATGGTATGGGCCTATAAATTATTGGTGTACTTGTTCGGAGTAAACATTTATTTTAATTTGATCATCCGTTCATTTTTAGGGTTCCGTACCCAAAGGGTAAAAACGGGACCCTATTACTAATTTATAATCATTGTTGTAAGAACAAAATACATATTTACATAATATTCCAATTGTACGAAAACCTAAACCAACTATCATTTGTTTCAGAACAAAATATTTTGTTAATTTATTTATGTGTACCTAAGTAAAACAAAGCGTACAGCCCATGTACGGCGAGTATTCTATTTATATTGGAAAAATATCCATTTGGAAGCAATAGAGCTCTATGTGATTTATTCCGAGGCGAGGAGTCAATTCCGTGCAATAATAGCTCGACACTATTCTGTTACCAATGTAGATTAAGGGATACCCGCCGAGTTGGGAGGAAACAAGCATTTTTATCGGAAATCGGTTCACGCCTACCCCTCCATAGGGCTATTACTAGGGCAGTGTGTATGTAAAACAGCAGTTCGCAGCCTCCCAGGTATTTTGTATTCACAAAGAATAAACTGATTCTAAATTGCCTGTCGAGATTCAGGTGCGGTACTTACTGAAGTAAATGAGATTATTATAATAAAATTTCATGAACGCTGCCTAGAACTTTTATACCAATTAGGTGCTTAGTTTAAATGTGTATAGGTATAGTAGTCGTGTAACTTTGGTGGTTTGCAAATATTTATGTACTACTCTGAAACTTATTCAAATTTTACCTGGCTTTTAGATGGTAACCGTTTTTTGCAGAGGTAATTCATTTCTTTATTTTATTTTTGATAATTTGTTTTATTGAATGGTTGTCATCTTCAGGCGTGGCAGCAGTGCCTTTTCTTGGTTTTATAACAGTTCTTAGTTATCCAAAGTGGTTTTGATCTATAGGCCCCCTCTTTATTACCCGACTGCAAAGAAAGGGTTATGTTTTTCGCGCGTATCTTGTATGTAAGTAAGTACTTATGTTTGTTTGTATGTAATATTCTTTATTACCTCATATCTTTCAAACGGCTGAATGGATTTCTGTAATTAAGATATCGTTAGATTTGTCTCGTCAGCCCAAGTGTTCTTAAGAAGGTGGCGTTATAAAAAAACAACATGGCGGCTGTACGGTGCTATTATACGTAGTGGAAACATTTGTTTTTTAGAATACTACAATATGGGTGTCAAATTAAAGGGCTTCAATTATAAACTTTTAGATTTTTGCATTCACAGTGCTACTTTTATACTAAGATGAATAAATAATGAAAAATATTAGAAAACTTAGACGGGATAAGTTGCTACGGGTGAGCCGATTTTTTCTAATACTTTTCATTATTTATTCATCTTAGTATAAAAGTAGAATTGTGAATGCAAAAATCTAAAAGTTTAAAATTGTACTGTTTCACCTTAATTGATTGTCTGGCACCTGCAATAGGTGCTACAACCGAATGTCGAAGTAGTTCTCTTCACATTGGTGAGATGGCGCTGATCTTCAGCGGAAGCGTGGAAAGTATTAGAAAATTTCGCCACATCCCTCAGCGGCTTGGTAGCATAATTGGTAGTGCATTGGGCCGGATTCCTAAGGGTTCGTATCCCGTCTAAGTTGCTACGGGTGAGCCGGTTTTTTCTAATATTTTTCATTATTTATTCATCTTGGCTTCAATTATATTATAAATATTATAAGGATTTCAAAAAGGTATATCATTACTGTAGTATATAATAACTAAAAAGATAAAAATAAAAAAATAAATTAAAAAAATTAAAAAACCCGCCTGTATAAAAAGACAAGTCAACTGAAAAGATGGAAACAAAATTAAATATTAAAGGCAACATAATAACATGCAGTCGAAGGCATATAATTCAAATCTTTCATAACGTCACTTTCTTTATGCATGCCTCCGACTGCATGTTATTATGTTGCCTTTAATATTTAATCTTGTTTCCATCTTTTCAGTTGACTTGTCTTTTTGTACAGGCGGGTTTTTTTTCTTATCAAGATCTATCCATTTCATATAATTAGTCAAATCTATTTCAAAAGCTTCAGAATCCATAATTTTTCGTTTTGTTGATGAAAATTCAAAAGTTTCGAATAAAACATATTTAATTCAACATACTTATGAAGTGTGTGTGTGTGTGTATTTAGGTATTTTTTCATCTGTATTGCCCACGGTGAAGAAAACAGAAAATTCTTTTGATTCTTTCGATTTTTATTTTATTTTCAACCCGCTGTCAAAAGTCTAATCGCCGGTGCGAGTTTTGCGCCCAACTTTTGGTCGCAATCGTTTTTTTATTGAACTCCTTCGTAGTTATTGATTCAAAGTACCAACGACTAAAAGTTGGCTGTATGTATGTAGAATGGGACGTAAGGATGGATGAAAGAGAGTATGTTAGAAGTAAGATTCCTTTTTTGATATAATATTGTTTTACTGTGACGCAGTCAGTGTGGAAAAGACGCAACGAAAGACGTAAGACGACTGTAACGAAGTGCTATAATAAATAAAGTATTCTGCATTTTCTGGTTTTGCTCCAATCCTATATGTATGTAATGCCATTTCTCTTTAAAAATAAATATAAAAAGCTGCTCTTTTAATACAAAAAGAAGTCTGGCTTTTCATGGTTTAAAATCTTTTGTGTATTGACTCGTACATAATTATAATAGTTTTAATATATAAAATCAAAAAGCTTTTCTCAATCTCTTATCACCATTATAATTTATAACGATTATAACTAGTATCAAAAGTTCAACCACGACTTTCATAAAAAATGGCGCAAAATTAGTAAGTTCATCCTACTTCCTACTAATATTATAAACGTGAAAGTTTGTGGGTTTGGATGTTTGGATGTTTAGATGTTTGGATGTTTGGATGTTTGTTCCTCAATCACGCAAAAACTACTGAACGGATTTGGTTGAAATTTGGCACACAGATAGTAGATAGCCTGGATTAAAACATAGGATACGTTTTATCCGAATATTCCCACGGGAACGGGAACCACGCGGGTGAAACCGCGGGCGGCCGCTAGTAACTAATAAATTCTCATTAAATGTACTCTTCATGCTACGTCGTAGCATTATTATTGGCCTATTTTGCTACCAAATCAAAACAATTTGTTTAACACGACACAAATAAAATTGGAAAGAACGAAAAACATTCTTTATTAGTCAGCAGAGGATAGCGACTGACAAGTAGTGGGCCATCCTTTGAATCGTGGGCCTTAGCTGAATCCAGAACAAAACCCCTTTATTGGCGTTTTGAATCCAGTCTTCTGACGGAGTGCCCCATCCAATATCATTCCATTTGCAAGATTGTCTGATTTATGTTCGTTGCTGACATAATATATCGATTTATCATCCAAACGAAAAAAATGGTATTTGAACACTATTTTCTTTTAAAATTGGATTCAAGGAAAAGTATTGAGGATTATTTTCGAGACACATAATTAACCTTTCAGTTTCACAATCATCATTTTTTCACGCCCTAACCTTAGGACACCTCTACATAATAAGACACACTTCATTTTCTTTCCGTAGGTCTAAAATTTACGACAGTGAAAAAACCCCATTTCAATATATTCACTCTTTTTTTGCGTGCCGCGCGTTACAAACAATCGAGTGGCGGCGGCGACGCGACAAGACGTGAGAATCCGGAAAATCCTTTTTTGTAAAGGTATTTTGAACCCCCAAATAATTCCTCTTGAAATACGAGGTTTGTTAATCATCGGAAAATAAATATTTTTGTGAAGTTATAACCAGCTAACTGACGAGATGTCCATTTGGCAGACGTACAAATGGAATACTAATAAATGGAAGTACGTCCAGATTTAGGCTACTTACGTAATGGCGTTGTTGGTGTGACAACAAAGGGAAGTATAATCAACGATGCCCCATAGTTTAAATCTGGACGTACTTCCATTAGTAAGTATTCCATTTGGACGTCTGCCAAATTGGCGTCAGTGTCTGTTATACCTGTAGTGAGTACCCATTTGCAGAATAGGTACCATGGAGTTACCTGATATCAAGACACAAGTTTATTCTATTCTAAGCGCTGCCTACATTGTGTTCCAGCAGCTTTTGTAAGCGCTGTAAATAGTTTTCAATTTCGCATTATAGGAAACTTTGTTTTTACGATCAATGTTTTTAGAGAAACATAATTATACCTACGTTATGTTTTTCATTAATCACCCTTTATTGTGGAAAAATGTATTGTGTTTTCATTAAATTAGTTAAAATATGAGTAATTATAGGTTAGCCCAAAATGTTTTTTTTATCTGTTGAACGTTTAGTTCTATTGTATCACTAACAATTTTCTGTTTTCCAAGCCCAATATATGTTCGTGTATTCTAGCTGCGATTCGTTAGATAAATAGTTTGGATGCTGCAAACGTGGTTCGATTGATTTATTTAGCGGACGTTGGCACTGCCTACAAATAAATAGCGGACAGAAACACGCTTGCTCTATAAGCATTATTCCACTACAATGACGTATGGAACTATAGATTTTAAAATATTGTACGTGAAACGCTATTTCACCAAAGAAGAAAGACACCAATGCAACGGAAAAGGCTGAATTGAAGCTAAAAAGCTTTTTAAAAAAAAGAAAAACCGCCTTCAAAAAACTGTTAACAAAAACAGCTTAAAAATTAAATACCTCTAAAAAGCAAGAAATAAATTCGAATCATTCGTTACACATATCAATATTAATAAAACACGTCTATTGAAGTCGGGTGGGGCTGGAGGACAACTTAATTTTTTTCTAAAAGCCCTTTTTAGTGGTAGGTATGTAAGCGCAGCGTGTAAATATTTTTTAACTTTATATTATAATATTTTCCAAATTTATGCTGTTTGTTTTTGAGGAGTTCCGTTGTGTCTTCGTAGTCCAAGTCAAGTCCAGAACGTTGCATTGCAAACCATGATTTGGTTTGTTTTGGATTGCCATAAACTTACCAAAACCTAAATCACTTTACATATACTATTTGACTTTGAGGAGTTCCCTTGTGTATCTTCCAAGTTCGAAATCCAATAACAATGAAATTAAATTGTGACCACTGTTGAATTAGTATACCCTTTCAAACAAAAAAGAATCATCTAAATCGGTTCATAAACAAAGATGTTATGTCCGAAATTCCATAAAAACACGTGCGATGGCGAGCTAAATAGTTGATATTTTCAGGATTATGAAAAAACTACTGGCCAGATCTCTGTAAAAAATTTATGGGACGACACACAAACTATGTTCTTTGAGATAAAAAAAGAATTGTACAAATCGGGTAACAACTGACAAAAGAACCTCCTCCTTTTTTTGAAGTCGGTTAAAAACCTTTTAAACTATCGTTAAATAGATGCAAGTTTTGCTTCTACATTAATTTAGAGTACTTAAAACACCATGAACATTTTAATTGGAAGGTTTCGCATTCACGAAACGAGGGGCAGGTTTCAGTTATCAGTAAGGCTAAAATTTTAACGTAAGATGTTCTCTTACGTGCCTTTCCCTTTTCAGCTGACGTGTAAATTTTATCCTAACATTCAAAATTCAGTCATAATTTTAAAACTGTGTGAGATAGGTATTTAGAGCGTTCGTAATTAAGTGAATAGCCAGATCAATATATAGATGACGACTTCCAAGAACGTACCAAAACCATAAGAAAAAATTAAAGTTTTATTTATTCTTATGCCAAAACTTCGAAAATTTAGCTATTACTTAGTATCGCTAGTACCGGTATTTCGCTCTTACTCATTACAAAGTGAGATAATCTAAATGCTTAGTTACATTTTTATTCTAGCGACATTTGTTTAATGTTCCTATAATAACTATAGCTGTCACCTCTTTCCGAATATACCTTCATATTTCTTTGTAGCCGTGCCAATGGAAACTTCACTTACTGGAGAGCCGAGGTCATATCGTTTGTACGTGACAACAAAAGGCGTATGAATGAGAGCCTTTGGAAGTCGCTCAGTACCATTTCGGATCCATCGCCTCAGTAGCCCTTTTACGCCGCTGGCCATATCGATCAGCGCCCTTTACACGAAAATCTATCGCGTAATCGAATTGTGTTGGAATCGAGTCATTTTGAATGGACATATTGTGGACGAGAAACCATAATTTTAGCATTTGTACCTACTAAATTTTGATCTTGACAGATTTTTCCTAAACTATGCAATGATTTTCATATCATGCAATGCGCAATGGTGACTAAATAACGGATAGAAATACATCAATAAAATATATTTTTTCACATTTGAAAATGGCGTCTTACAGTCGCCATTTTGATTTTTTTTATATAGCCAGTGTCACTCGGGATGCTGTGAGGATTCTAACAATACCCCATTTATCCAAGTTAGTTCAGGCATTTAGAAGTTATGGAGGAATAAAGAAACTCACATACCCACTAACATACATGAACCATGAACACATATACACTCTTTTTGCTTTGGGCAGTCGTGTAATAATTTTGATACGGAAACAAATGTTTATGCTAATCACAAAAGCATTACACGCCCTTACAAAGATTCAAACCCGGGTCCTATGGCTTAACAGATAGAATCATATGCGATGCGCCAAGAGACTGACAAAAACATACTTTAACTTAGAAACACATAAAATCTTTAAATAATTAAGACGAGGATATAATTCCATATAGATACTTTACAAAATGTTGTGAAATAGCCGTATCTCAGTTACGCTATACGTCGCCGTTTGTCGTAACTCTGTCACTTGTTAGTTTCAAAGTTAGCGCGAGATTGTGCAATGTACGCAAGTTTTCGAGTTGGCTGAGGACGCTTTACGCTCAATATTACACGGTTCTTGAGCCTTAATTAAAATTATATATCTTTATTCATCTCAAATACGCTTTCACATTAATGTGTGCAATTGGTTGGGGAACATAAATTAGTAGTGACCACTTTAAGATTGAATCCATATTTTTTATATTTGAGACATAAAGTACTGGCTGTTGGCAACTTGGCAAATCGTTTTTCAAACCAATTTTCAGTAATACTCACGTTTTTAATACATTTAAAAACGTGAGTATTACTGAAAATTGTTTTTGGCAACAAAATAAGTAACTGTAAACCACAACTTATCGTCCTATTTTAGGGAAACGGACATTATTGTAAGTAAACAGGTATACTTACTTACGGACGTCGGTCCGTGGGTAGACCCCTGTGACAAGGTGGACCGACGATCAGGTGAAGGTCGCGGGAAGCCACTGGATGCGGACAGCGCAGGACCGATCGTGGAGATCCTTGGGGGAGGCCTATGCCCTATACCCAGCAGTGGGTGTAGTGCGGCTGATATGATGATGATGATGATAGACTTACTATTTATATTTACCATTATACTTATTTTTACTTACCATTTATATTTTGACGACCTCCGTGGTCGAGTGGTTTGTACGCCAAATTTGAAGGTGTCGCCATCTTTAAGGTTTCGGGTTCGATCCCCGGCTGGGTCAATTTAGAAAACGAACTTTTCTATATTGGCTCAGATCTGGGTGTTTGTAGTTCCACAGTGGTCTCTGATTTCCATACCATAAGTTAGTACTATTATATATTCTGTGTCATAAGTATGCTTTAGCTACTTACTTTGGAATCAGAGTAATGTTTGTGATGTTGTCTACGTTATGTATTGTAGAATACAAGTCTAAAAACGAATTTTGACTACCTATGTATGATTCAGTCAGAATAGAACGAAGGTTTGTAGTCTTAAACCTTTTGTGGGATTAATGTCGAACTATAATTAGAAAGTCATTTTCAATCTTAAGAGAAGCAAGTATAATTAAAGACGAGACACACTTAGCGCAGTTTACCTGAGTTTGTGTGAGAGAATGTGTTTTGTTCTAGTACTTTGTATTTGTGTTTTGTAATTATGTAATCTTCTATTCAATCTTAAAAATATTTCTAATATTAAAATGTGCACGTTATAATGCTTAAAGTCACAACATGCACAACCAGACAAAATTACCAGTTTTTAAGGACTAAATGGTGTAGGAGCAAATCTCTTAGGTCACAATATTTACACTTAAAAATTGGAACATTCAAATTAACGGGGATAGTTACTAAAATACTTAATAACAAGTGTTCTCGGTCTCTGCAAAGTTTGCAATGCTTTATAATTCCAATGTGATTTGAATTTGTACTCTGTATGTCGAAAGCCTAAGGCTTATAATTTAATACAACATCGTTGGTGTTGTCGTGAGAATTAAGCCTTAGTTAATTATCAAATTTGCTAATTAAATGTTTAATGAATAGCAGAAGCGAAATCGTATAATGCTAAAAAGCTACTTTGAAAGTGAACACAATACCGGTTACGCTGCCTTCGCGTAGCACGCAATTTGTTCAGAAAAGTTATTTCCGGAAGTTTATATTCAATCAATATAATGAACATTCTATAAGAACTCCGCTATATTTTTAAGCTGGATTTCCTTAGCTTTATTAGTTTGAAATCTTCGATCAAGAATATCGTACGCAAAAAAATTCACAGATTTCGCAGTTCCCGCAAGAATTGGAGCATTGAAAATGAATACAAAAATTTACGAAAAAACTAAATCAAATCAAAATCAAAATCCTTTAATTTTTCTAAGGTATACTAGGTACCTTTTTATTTTTACGATCGGTTGTGACACTCGGCTGCGCCTCGTGTACAAAAGTGCCCCTGACTGCTTCGACGCGGCTGAAATATTATTAACCGATTCACAAAAATCAACTAATGCACTTCTCGTCTGCTTCCGCATCTTTCAATACCATTATCATGACGATCGGTCAATAATCAAAGAAACTACATCACTTTTTATATACCGAAATACCCGTTTTTCTACAATTCCAAATCTAAAGGGACCACCTACAGGTCACAATAATTATAAACTGATTTTAAAAAAATTAATCGCTATTTTGTAGCTAAACTAATACCCTAGGACCCATTTTTTATTTTTTTGTTAAGTCGGTTTTTTCTCGAAATATTTACAATTTAGTAAACAAACACCCTCCCAAATCACCTCTTATTTTCTACAAACTCCCGTTTTATATCACTTTGTGCAAAATAAGCGCCCAGTTTATAAGTAGGACGCTATTTGAGGTGCCATTTTTGAGACTCTCACCGGAAGTTTGAAATCTATCGATTATTTAGTATCGACATAGAATTCTGTGGTATCGATACCTTTATCGTAGTTGGGTACCTTTACCTAATGGCCAGCTGAGTTGCGCGAGCGGTTCCCAGGCAGAGGTAAGCAAACTTAGATAAGGGCGGAAGTGAGGGCAACGGTCCCGCCCGCCGCTGATAGTACAACACCTGCGCCATAACACGCACCGAGCACCGATTCTGGTGTCACGCGACTTTGGGGAATAGATTTATATGAGAGATAATTTCATCAACATTCAAATAATGTCCATGTTCCAACTTAAGACGAACGAATCAAATGTATTTTTGAGCATTCATATTAATGAAACGTTAGTAAACATTACATTATAGGTATAATAACAAAGTAGAACAATATTTCTGACACCGAATCTGATAAATGTATTTACTAATCTACTTCTTACTAAACTTATTAGTACAGCCGCAGTGCTACAAAACATACAATCTCATTATTTATCAACAGCAACATTTTCGAGATCGACAAATATATAATAACTCATTTCAAATTGGTAACAACATGGTTGATTTCATATTACCTGATTCACATCACATACCATATACCATGAATATAATTATGAGCTAATATAATTTGAATTAGTTCAAAGACGACACGCCAATTTATGATATCTCAGTTGAGACGCTGAACTTGAAAGCCTAGAGAGGTATTGCCCTATTGAGTGTGTTTACTAGATGTTCTGTTAAGCCGTTTAAGGGGGTATTTACATAAGTCGACTTGGCAGGCAACTTGGCAGGAAGGTGACTTTAATAAATTAGCGCTTTTTATCGACAATCGCTTGTAAAATCGAATCGCCACCTCATTGTAATTAAATTAGGTTTGTGGTTAGATTTTAACGCATCTAACTGTACTGTGTGTGCTGGAAAAGTAGAAGATGTACTGTACTACATTTCTTGGCGGAATGTGTCAAGAATCGGGTTGAGAGAAATAGACTAGCTGCATATTTGAAATTAATAATGCCGATGTGGGCAAATTTCAGAGCTTTCTATCAAAACCCTCATCTAAGGAAGCTTTTTTTTTTATAAATTTGTGGCTGCAAGGTTGGTGTTGTTAATTTCATTAAGACAACAGTCACGATGGAATTGACGTGTAAATAAATTTATAAAAGTCCCTAAAATAAATTAAAGAAAAAAAAAATTACTAAATTCGCCTGCCAAGTTGCCTGTCAAGTCACTCCATGTAAATACCTCTTATCAAGAACCATTACAAGGATTAAGCTAGATGTAGCTCCATATAAGCTAAGCTCCATAACATTAAATATTTAATAATGAATTTATGGAAGTAATAGAAAACGGCTGCTAGAGACATATTTTTACACGACTGCCCAAAGCAAAAAGAGTGTTATGTGTTCAGGGTTCATGTATGTTTGTGGGTATGTGAGTTTCTTTATTCCACCATAACTTCTAAATGCCTTAACTGATTTGGATAAATGGGGTATCGTTAGAATCCTTACAGCATTCCGAGTGATACTGGCTATATTTTTTTAGAAAAAATCAATATGGCGACAGTATGACGCCATTTTCAAATGTGAAAAAAAAATTTTTTTTCTTCTATTATTACAATATGGGCATCAAATGAAAGGCCTTGATGAGCACATTCCAAAACTATATATGTCACTAAAATGTGTGAAATAAAATTAAATAAATTTAAAAAAATATTAAAAACACGACTGCCCTGCCAAAAACGAACTAAAAAGTTAAACAACAAGTGTCATTGCAGTCGTGGGACCTCTTTGATCAAAAATTGTTCCATAATAGAATAGAATAGAATAGAATAGAATAGGCATTTATTGACTCTCACATTACAGAATATAAGAATGAAGAAAAAAAAAAAAGGAACAAACAAACATAGGCAACAGAATAATTGAAGACAATAAAAAAGGTACTTATGTAATAGGTAACAGAAATAAACAATAAACTTATAATTAACTGAAAAAATGAAAATAATCT
The DNA here is from genome assembly GCA_928269145.1 of Agriphila tristella. Lineage (NCBI taxonomy): Eukaryota > Metazoa > Arthropoda > Insecta > Lepidoptera > Crambidae > Agriphila > Agriphila tristella. The sequence continues at coordinate 17,176,760 of OV743439.1, read as the reverse complement.
TAAAAAATAAACGTAAATTATAGTGAGGCCAATAAAAGATCCCGCCTCAGCTTTAAGCCTCTGCGTCATTCTCAGGTGGGCAGAAGGAGCACAGAGGCGCTGTTTTTCTGACAGGATCAGTAGTAGATAGGGGTCAGTGACTGTCTGTTCAGTGTCAGTCCGACTGACTGTAGTCCGTTTCTAGCTTACTAGGTTTCTAGTCTGTCTGTGCGCTTTACCCTACTCTTTGGTTGGTTTAAAAGACGATGACATTTGACATTTACAAAGACTAGTACCTACACTTTTGATTTTGAAAGCGAAAAAATCTAAAATATTTTTGAATACCAACAATTACACAAATTAACAAAAATAAAAATGACAAATAATCTGCCACGTGCATGCCACGTTGTGAAAAAGCGATGCCACGTAGAACCGCATGGTTACAATTATCAAGTCGTGGAAAAGTGCTTCAAGTGCCACTTTGTAACGAGGATGTATGATAGCTTGCCTCGTCGGAAGCTGGACACAAAATGTATGGCACCTGCGCCCAGCCTGTCGTGAAGAGAACCGAGGTAAGTTAAGATATTTACGTGTTTATTTTTTGCAACTTCAGAAGGTGGTTTCTGAGATGTTTCTTGAAAGTGTACTTCGTTTTAGAATCACGCATCGGAGGCGGGAGGTCGTTCCAGCACCGAGAGGCAGCAAATCTAAAAGAGCCGCGGAATGCTACAGTACGATGAGTCGGGGTGCAGAATATAAAAGTACATTTTCTTTTCGGATACCGGCTACATTCCTGCGCCCATACCAGCTTATCTAATAGATATCGCGGCTTTCTCGTATTTATTACTTCAAATAATAGTGACGCAAGATGAAGTCTTCTGCGAGCTTCCATCTTCAGAAGATTAGCAGAATTAAAAAAAGGGGTCACATGTGAGCGTGGCGGCACCCGAAAACAAAACCGGGCGCAGGCATTTTGAACGCGCTGTATGAGACTTTTAGTCCGGGCTAGTAGACATGGCCCATACACTGTGTCACAGTAGTTAAGCTTGGAGAGGACCAATGATTCACACAAAGTAATTCTAAGCTTTTCACACAAGTAGGGTCTTATTTTATAGAGTAGCTTAAGGCGGTAAAAACAGTTACGCACACATTCACTTACATGAGTCTCAAAATTAAGGGAACTATCCAAGACCAGCCCCAGATTTCTAGCTTTTTCCACACGTTCAATAATTTCCCCATTTAGAAAGATGGTGAAAGCAGCACAGTTCTCATCAAGACTCTTTAATTTATATCTACTTCCGAACAATATTAGTTTTGACTTTTTGGGGTTGAGGGTTAGGCAGTTTGACTCGCACCAGGCAGCCACCTGTACTAGGTCCTCATTTAATTTGGCCTCAGCTGCAACATGTTCCGATGGTGGGAAGGAAATGTACAGCTGCAGATCATCAGCATACAAGTGATGATGACAGTGTGTTATGCTTTTAGTGATGTCTGCGCTGAACAAAATGTAGAGGATTGGCCCCAAAATGGACCCCTGAGGGACCCCGCGAGTGACCGGGAGGGGGCTAGATTGTTTTTTGTCCCCATTCGCCCCAGGAAGCTCAACATACTGTCGCCTATTTGAGAGGTAACTATCAAACCATTTGATTGCTTTAGCGTCAACTCCATAGTATGACAACTTTGATAAGAGAAGTACTGTATTTATTGAATCAAATGCGCGTGAAAAGTCGAGCAGTACCATAGCGCTAATCATACCTTGATCCTGACTTGCCAGAAGGTTGTCCACTACGTCCGCAAGGGCAGTAGCAGTACCATAGCCTTTGCGGAACCCAGATTGTGTACGAGGCAGGATATCATGGTCTTCGAGGTATTTGGTTAACTGGTCGCAGACAACCCTCTCCAAGACCTTGGAGACACATGAAAGTAGACTGATGGGCCGAAGGTCATTAACAGTTTCAGGTTGGGTAGTCTTCGGGAGTGGCTTGACGACCGCAACCTTCCAGTTATCAGGAAAGATACCTTCTTCTATTGATTTGTTGATCAAGGTTGTGATGGTTGATAGTGATTGAGGCAAGGTCAGTTGTAACATCTCCAGAGATATGCCATCGTCCCCCTGAGCATTTGACTTAAAGCTGTTTATGATTTTTAAAATGGTGTCCTGACTGACTTTTTGCAAAGAGAAGGTTGCAGCACTGAAACGGTGATGTTCAAAGAAAGTGAGTTGCGATAATGAAACTCCGTTGTCACCTGGAACATTTAGAAAATTAGTATTTATGATGTTTGGGTCATCTAAAAAGGAGGGTAATTCCAACATGCACTTTTTATTAGGGATTACAGTGTCTTTTAATTTTTTCCATAATATTTTTGAGTTGCTAATATTTTTGTTTATTTCATTTTCAAAAAAGCATTTTTTTTCATTTTCGATGGCTGTGATGACTATATGTTTCATTTGCTTATAACTCTCTTTCCTACGTGATGAATTGTCAACTTTAACATTTTTGTGATAATCGTCCCTAATGCGCATCATATCCTTAACTGTGTCCGTTATCCATGGGTGAGGGGGATGTTTGAAAATTTTCTTTTTAATGGGTGCATGGAGATCAAACAGCATTTTCAAGATATTAGTGAATGCCTCGGCTAGGGTGTCAACATCCAACTCACAAAGTTCAGTCCATTTAACACAGCTGAGGTCCCTTTCAAATTGCTCCGCGATAATATCTTTCATAGGCCTATAAGTAACATACCGTGGTCTCAGTTTGTCCTTTTTAAATTTGAACTCTGCTACAACCATTGCATGACCGCCCAAGTCTGGAGAGTATTTGACATTGACGTGAATGGCTTGTGCGTCTGTGCAGACTACATCTATCAGACTTTGGCTGTGGTCTGTGAAATGCGTTGGTTCTTCAACCAGCTGTGTCAAGCATACAGTTTGTAAGAATTGTATGAACTGTTTATACTTACCGCAGCTAGGGATGAGAAGATCAATATTGAAATCTCCAAGTAAGATTATCCTGTCATGCTTAGCCATCGAGATGACAGAACAGGTGACAGCCTCCAGAAAGGTATTTACGTCCTGAGAAGGTGGTCTGTAGGCGGTTCCAACGGCTATGTCCTTACCGTTCACATGCAGACTCAACCACATCTGTTCGACCGCTGCAGCTATGGGGTGATGACAGGTCCGAACGTTTATGCCCCTACGAATGTAAAAACCAACCCCACCACCACGGCGGCCGTCAGACCTCGGTACGTGCATCAAGCGGTAACCCAGGAGCCTAGGCGCAGTGTCATCCTGCCCCGACCCTAACCATGTCTCATTAATTGCCATAATGAGGTCCCCCGACTGCAATGACACTTGTTGTTTAACTTTTTAGTTCGTTTTTGGCAGGGCAGTCGTGTTTTTAATATTTTTTTAAATTTATTTAATTTTTATTCTAAGATCTTTAGATAAAACTTGAGTTTGTTGTATTATGCGACAAAACGCCCGCAATTTTTACACAACTGCCTAAAAAGAGTGTAGGTATTTTATGTGACTTTTTTTCCACCATAACTTCTAAATGCCTTACCCTTTACCTTACTTAAATGGCCACTTTTCTATTCGTTCGCTAACTTAAAAATAAGCCATAAACTCTAAAGTTACCTCCGACAGGCTCGTGCATTCCATACAATACAACAATATCTGTGATTTACATAAACTTGCGACGTGTGACTTGATGGTCTAATTGCTTATTTTTAAACTTTAAGTTAGCGAACGAATAGAAAAGTAGCCATTTGAGTAGTAGCCATTTAAGTAGCCATCATCCCGAGTGACACAGGCTATAATTTTTTGAAAAAATCAATGTTGTGGCTATTTTTTTCTTGAATTATTTTATTACAATATGGGAATCTAATGAAAGGTCTTGATGAGCACTACCAAAACTAAGACTCTAATTTGTCACTAAAATGTAAGAAATAAAAATAAATAATTAAAAAAATATTAAAATCTCGCCTGCCCTGCCGAACTAAAAAGTTGATAAATAAAAAACAAGTGTAATTGCAGTCGAGGGAGTAAGTTTTTCTTTTAGTGTTTAGACACACTATGCCGAAGTTACGCGACTGAAGTTCGGCGTTGTGTCTAGACACACTATGCCGAAATTACGCGATCGAAGTTCGGCAATATTACGCCTGCAGTGCTATTTGAACGACTGACGACACATTATGCCGAAATTACGTCACGTTTTTACCATTGAAAATGGTTATCAGATGCAAATCGCCTGAGACGTATTTTTGGCCATATCTCCGAGGGTTTTGGGAGGATCGAAATGAAAATAGTACCGAAAGTTGAGGAATTAATCGAGACACATGTGAACGTTTAAATTTTGAAAATCTACTGGTACCTTTTTTGGAATTTTGCGTAATTCCAAAAATTCTGGGTTTTTTGGGGCATGTTTGTTTACTAAATTGTAAATATTTTGGAAAAAAAACCGACTTAAGAAAAAATGAAAAAAGGGTCCTAGGGTATTAGTTTAGCTATCAAATGGCGAAATAATTTTGAAAATCGGTTTATAATTGTCACCCGTAGGTGGTCCCTTTAGATTTGGAATTGTAGAAAAACGGCTGTTTCCGTACATAAAAAGTTATGTAGCTTCTATGATTATTGACCGATCGTCATGGTAATAGTGTTAAAAGATGCAGAAGCAGACGAAAAGTGCATTCGTTGGAATTTTGAAAATTAGTCAATATTTTTTCGGCTGCGTCGAGGCAGTCAACAGGCGCTTTTGTGACACGAGGCGGAGCCGAGTGTCACAATCGTAAAAATAAATAGGTACTATAAGTACTTTAAAAATATAATAGGACTTTGCATTTGATTTGATTTTGGTTTTTCGTAAATTTTTGTGCTCATTTTCAATGCTCCGATTCTTGCAGGGACTGTAAAATCTGTGAATTTTTTTTTATAAAAAGCTTTTAAAAAAAAGCAAAACCTCCTTCAAAAACCTTAAAAAACAGCTCTATAAAAAGCAAGAAATAATGTTCAAATCGATTAATTAAAACACGTCTATTGAAGTCGGGTGGAGCTATGGAAGTATTTTTTTTTTACTTATTGTGATGTTTATATTCTAAAAGCCCCACCCGACTTCAATAGACGTGTTTTAATTAATCGATTTGAACATTATTTCTTGCTTTTTATAGAGCTGTTTTTTAAGGTTTTTGAAGGAGGTTTTGCTTTTTTTTAAAAGCTTTTTATTTTAAACTTTTTTGTGGTAGGTATGTAAGCGATGATTTTATAATATAAAACGTTAAGTATAATGTTTCACATTTTTCAATGGTAAACTCCGAGTAACTTAATGTCCACAGGTGTTCCGTTGGGTCTTCTCAGTTCAAATCTAGTCCAGAATGTCCTTGACAATAATACCTACCAATATTTCAATCACTGTACAGTTCCTATTTGATTTTGAGGAGTTCCCTCGTGTATCTTCAAAATCCAAAGTCCAATACCAATGAAAATAATATGGAATCATTCTTAAGGTGTCTTCTTTCAAACAAAAAAAGAAGTGTCTAAATCGATTCATAAACAAAAAAGTAATGGTTGAAAGTCGGTCTCAATTCATATAAAATGGCAACAAAAACGACAGTATTTTCAAGATTACTTGAAAACTACTGAACCGATTTCAAAATTTCAAAAAATGGGACCAACTTGGGAACAAACCTCATGTTATAATGTTTGAATCGTTTCAATCTGTTCAGCCGTCTTCGAGTAATCGGTGTACATACATATATAAAAAAAAATATACGCGACGAATAGATAAGCTCCTCCTTTTCAAAGTTTTTGAAGTCGGTTAAAAATCGTTACCCCCGAACTTCGGTCGCGTAACTTCGGCATAGTGTGTCTAGACACGACTGTTATACAATTATTAAATTTCGAGCGCTTCAAGAATTGCAACTTGCTTGTAGTGGCATCGTCCGCTAAGAATGCTGTTGGTTTTTGTAGTGTGTACATATGACAGAGGAAACACAACGTAGGACGGAAGTTATCTCTCAGAAAGGAAAATGTTACTTTTCAACTTTTTACAATAATACCAAGACTCGGAGATATGTTACAGTCTAAGCTTCGTAAGTAACAGTAGGTAAATGATAGGGCTTTTCAAAAATAATTACAGAATCATAATATTAGTTATGTATGTACATTATTGTACATATGTATAGTATATCAAAAAATATTTTAGGGTATTATAAATACAAGTATTCTTTATAAAATAATAATTTCACTACTACACATTTTTGTTTGTGTTTTTGTTGTCCTATTTTATCAAAGGCTTTAATTAAAAACAAATATTTTTGTTATATTCACTTCTCAAGCTTACGCGCTCACTAGACATGAAATAAAAGACTTTTTAACGGATACTAGCGCGGTTTTATTGAAAGTACTTTGGTAATTAGTTGGTATTTGGTTTGATTTTTGATTTTTCCGACGTTTCGGCACCTTTGCAGCTGCCGTGGTCACGGGGGACTGAAGCTACTCGTGAGCCTACCCTCAAGCGATGAATTTTTTAGGACGTTCAGAAATTAATATTTTAGAATTTTATTTATCTTTTTAATTGGTTTAGGTTGATTTTGTGATTTAATTAATGCTAAAGAGAGAGAATCTACTGAAACTACCACCATTTCACAAAATTGGGAGGCCCCTCCAAGAAAGAAATGGCGAAATAAAACTTGGAGAGGAAAGCCGACTTCCGTCTTTTATATTTATTAATTTATTTGCAAAAGGAACTAACCGTATCATTAGATCTTGCAGTGTGTGTATGGGGCTTCAGCTTGTGAATGATGGGGTCCCCAAGCTGGTGGAATTTTCCAACCATCATCTCTATTGAAATTAGGATATTTATTTATTTCGATAGCCTCGCGGAGCATTCTAGGAATAAATCTACGTTCCTTAGCAAGGATTTGGGGTTTGTCAAATCTAATGTAATGGTTGGGCCCCTCAAAGGCGTGATCACACACTGCAGACTTGTTATCGCGCCTATGTTTCATGTCAGCTACATGCTCTTTAACGCGGGTCCCTATACTTCTCTTTGTTTGCCCGATGTAGGAGAGCCCACAGTCACAATCTAGTTTGTAGACGCCTGCGGCTTGAAGGGGGATGTTACACTTGACAGGTCGTAAGAATTGGTTGATCTTCTTCGGCGGCTTGAAGTAAGTTTTGATTGACGCTCGCTTCAGAATGTTTCCAATCTTGTCAGTGACACCCTTCAAATAAGGTAGGATGGCAGGTTGACGCTCTACTGTGGCTGGTTTGTCGCGTTTTCTGTGACGAAGGCGTGGTACTTGCAACTTGTTTTTACGCAGTACTTGTTTGACGTGCTGAAGCTCAGCCGTCAGGTGTTGTTTGTCACAGATGCCGCGGGCTCTCTGAAACAAAGATTTCCCTACGGTAGCTAACTGTATAGGATGATGGTGAGAGTCACCATTGAGGTATCTGTCTGTATGGGTTACTTTACGATACACTGTATGGCTCAAGGTTTGGTTCGGATTCCTGATAATGAGAATGTCTAGGAAAGCTAGTTTATTATCTGCCTCTAACTCCATAGTAAATTGTATGTTGGGGTTTATGGAGTTAAGATGGTTAAGAAAAGCAGGGACACTGTCTCTAGGTAGTATTGTGAAAGTGTCATCTACGTACCGTTTGTAGAACCGGGGAGTCACTGGTGCTGTGGCTAGTGCTTTCTCCTCAAAATCCTCCATGAAAATGTCAGCAACAATGGGCGATACAGGAGAGCCCATAACACGAAAGAACTCATCAAAAAACATTCAGAACAGTTAGATCTTGACGTCGATTATCTTATTCCATCCTGCCCTATACCACCGAAACTGTATGGGTTACCGAAAATACACAAAGACAATGCTCCGCTACGTCCCATTGTAAGCCAAATTGACTCACCAACCTACAAATTAGCTAAACACGTAGCGAAAACACTCACACCACTGAGAGGTAATACATCAGCGTTTGTAAAAGATTCCTACCAGTTTGTCAGTGAGATACAACATCTACATCTCGCTGATGATGAAACTATGGTTAGTTTTGATGTTCAGTCCTTATTCACATGCTTACCAGTACAGGACTGCATTGATATCATCAGGAAAAAGCTAGTTGATAACAACATGCCAATTGAATATGCAGAACTACTAGAATTATGCCTAACATCTGGCTATCTGTTATGGAACGAGGAGTTCTACGTGCAAGTGGATGGCGTAGCAATGGGCTCTCCTGTATCGCCCATTGTTGCTGACATTTTCATGGAGGATTTTGAGGAGAAAGCACTAGCCACAGCACCAGTGACTCCCCGGTTCTACAAACGGTACGTAGATGACACTTTCACAATACTACCTAGAGACAGTGTCCCTGCTTTTCTTAACCATCTTAACTCCATAAACCCCAACATACAATTTACTATGGAGTTAGAGGCAGATAATAAACTAGCTTTCCTAGACATTCTCATTATCAGGAATCCGAACCAAACCTTGAGCCATACAGTGTATCGTAAAGTAACCCATACAGACAGATACCTCAATGGTGACTCTCACCATCATCCTATACAGTTAGCTACCGTAGGGAAATCTTTGTTTCAGAGAGCCCGCGGCATCTGTGACAAACAACACCTGACGGCTGAGCTTCAGCACGTCAAACAAGTACTGCGTAAAAACAAGTTGCAAGTACCACGCCTTCGTCACAGAAAACGCGACAAACCAGCCACAGTAGAGCGTCAACCTGCCATCCTACCTTATTTGAAGGGTGTCACTGACAAGATTGGAAACATTCTGAAGCGAGCGTCAATCAAAACTTACTTCAAGCCGCCGAAGAAGATCAACCAATTCTTACGACCTGTCAAGTGTAACATCCCCCTTCAAGCCGCAGGCGTCTACAAACTAGATTGTGACTGTGGGCTCTCCTACATCGGGCAAACAAAGAGAAGTATGGGGACCCGCGTTAAAGAGCATGTAGCTGACATGAAACATAGGCGCGATAACAAGTCTGCAGTGTGTGATCACGCCTTTGAGGGGCCCAACCATTACATTAGATTTGACAAACCCCAAATCCTTGCTAAGGAACGTAGATTTATTCCTAGAATGCTCCGCGAGGCTATCGAAATAAATAAATATCCTAATTTCAATAGAGATGATGGTTGGAAAATTCCACCAGCTTGGGACCCCATCATTCACAAGCTGAAGCCCCATACACACACTGCAAGATCTAATGATACGGTTAGTTCCTTTTGCAAATAAATTAATAAATATAAAAGACGGAAGTCGGCTTTCCTCTCCAAGTTTTATTTCGCCATTTCTTTCTTGGAGGGGCCTCCCAATTTTGTGAAATGGTGGTAGTTTCAGTAGATTCTCTCTCTTTAGCATTAATTAAATCACAAAATCAACCTAAACCAATTAAAAAGATAAATAAAATTTTAAAATATTAATTTCTGAACGTCCTAAAAAATTCATCGCTTGAGGGTAGGCTCACGAGTAGCTTCAGTCCCCCGTGACCACGGCAGCTGCAAAGGTGCCGAAACGTCGGAAAAATCAAAAATCAAACCAAATACCAACTAATTACCAAAGTACTTTCAATAAAACCGCGCTAGTATCCGTTAAAAAGTCTTTTATTTCAAATATTTTTGTTATTAAATTGTGGTATAATTTTAGTTGGCACGGCCTGAAAACAGCATTGAAAGGGTGCCAAAATTAATGCTTGTAACAACAGAAGACATTGTGCAAAAAGCTTGCTATGTATTCATGAAAATAATTTATTACTAGCTTCTGCCCGCGACTTCGTTCGAGAAAATCCTTAGGGAACTTTTAACTAGGATAAATAATATTCTATATTTTAATTTCGTCAAAATGAGATCAGCCGTTTTTACGTGATTTGGCGGGTCCCCTCCACACCAAGCGCGCTGCCCCGCCCTATCCTCTCATTCAATTTCATCTCCTATTTTAACCCCTTCAGACTTTCATACAAACCTTATTTCGCAATAAAAGGTAGCCTATGTCCTTTCTCGAGCTCTATTCTCGTATACTCGAGAGCTCGTTACGGCTACCTTATTTACCGTACGGTTATTTACCGGCGTAATTTGGTACACCAAATTTCATCAAAATCGGTTCAGTAGTTTAGGCATGAAAGCGTAACAAACAGACAGGCAGAGTTACTTTCGCATTCATAATATTAGTATAGATAAAATTCTGTCTTATTATCAATATGGAATGTTCCACTTCAAAATCTTTCCAGAATGTCCCGAAATCTCTTCACGGCTAAGAAATCAATATAACTATATCGTATTCCGTATTCTAAACACATCTACAATTGTGTCAGCCGATAAAAATACAAGACAAAGTTGTTGCCATGAGTGTTCGTGCTGCATACAGAAAGTTTTGGAGTGAAGCACAATCGCCGATCGATGTCTGCGAGCGATTCCTACAGATTACGGCCATTTACATATGAAACGTTTCACTGAGCGCTTGCAGTACAAGTTGGGACTTTTCCTGTCTGCGCCTGTTCCTCCCCTTTCGTAATAACGGAGAATATGCATTTCTTCCTATTCAATTTTTATGTCAGTGGGAATAAGCAAGCAGATGCAGACTAGGTATAAGGCTAAGTTCATATGAACGCAAATATGCGCGGTGCCGCGCGTCATCACACGGTAGGAGCATTCACATGATAGCGTATATGCACGTGCGGCAGTCTGCCATCAAGATTGACGTGGAGGAGGCAATTTGTTCCGCAAACTGCGCGGCTCAACTGTACGGGTCGATGCAGGTTTGTAGATCTTAGGCCGTATACATAAAGAAAGCTAGAGCCGGCGCCGATCTACTGCTGGTTCACGCCGGTAATCGGCACAGGCATTTATATGAACAAGCGCCGAACGTCGCCTTGTCGGCTTATGGGTTCTACATCTGCATGGTAAATCGGCGCCGGCTAATAGCTTTCTTTCTGTATACGGCCTTAAACTGTTCATTGGAATATTCCACGTAAATGATGGAAAAGTATAGTTTAATTTAAATATTTGATGTTAACGTAAAAAGATTAATTTTGTTATTTAATAAAAGCATTAATATTAGGTAACATGTAACTATAAACCCTCAATTAAATATCTAATTTATTTCAATCACAAATATAAATTGATTAGAAACTTTATTTGTATAAAGCATTTATAAAATAATTACATTATTTGTACAAACTCAGTAACATGTATAAAAAAAATTTGTTGAAATATCAGCTTCGTTTTATTTCGTTTCTACAAAAGCTTTAGAAAATACTAATACCTTTGTTATCACTTGACTGTAAGAATTTTAATGCTTTTGTATATGTTACGGCTAATACCCGAAGTGCGGCTAAACCTAGTTTTAGCCGGCTAAAACTAGGGATGGGATAAGAAGAAAGTTTTTTTTGTTAAAAAAATAACCTCGAAATTTAAGGCTTACGCTCCGCTGCGCTGCGCGCTCGCCTTAAATTTCTAACCTAACCCGGGACCTACAGGAGTAAAGCAGATCGGTTACACCTAGTTTTAGCCAACAGCTATCAGCTACACCTAGTTTTAGCCGGCTAAAACTAGTTTTAGCCGCACTTCGGGTATTAGCCGTAACATATATACAAAATTAGCTAAAAATTTAATTGATTATAATAATTTTTAGGAAGTTTATTTCATTCTACACTAAAATGATTTATTTAGAAACAGCTACCGATAAAAAATATGCTTTTAAACATATTTGGGTAGACATTTTAAATTACTAATATAGACAGAATGCTGAATGCACCTACGTTCTAAACAAAAGTGTAATTGTAAATCAGTTTTCAGAACTAGCAACACACATTATACAAATTGCACACATATTTTGTATACGAAAGGTTCCGATGAAAAATCGCAACATAAACCTTCGACTTGAAGTCGACAATGCCGCTTCCAAGTAACTACTACATTCCTCACAAATGGCGTCCATTTTAGCAGGCGGATACATCTATCTCGACCTCCTTTCATTTCGGGTGAGTGGATACGGTTTTTCACACACGTTTGTCATTTTACATTTTGCAACCTATTCTAAAAATATCGTCTAACTTTTTATTTTTTATTCCCACGATATGTCAAACAGCAAATTCATCTAAAATATTCACTAATCCAACATGATATATCACAAAACAATGAATCATTTCTAAAAAAGAAAACACGGAAATAAGTTTATTGGATTTATTGCTACTTTTATATTATTAAAAAAAAGACTATTCACCGTCTTGAATAGCGAACGATAATAAACGTTTTTGCTTTTATTAATCTTCTAATAATAATAATTAAAATCATGTTTAAAATATTTTCGAGTTTATTGAGATTTGAATTTGATAATAGGTAAATAACGTCAAAAGGGGGCAAGTGGAAATGATTTATTTATATTCAAAGAAGTTTAAAATACATAAATGGCGAAAATATAAGTAATATTAATATTTTTAGTATACCTTCTGTTCTTCTGTTTCTGCAGAAAAAAAATACGTGATATTTGCCGAGACCTCTCACCCCTCTCCCCCACGTGAGATTGGGTGAGATTTTGCTCGGCATTCAACCAAAACAAAATAAATGAATGAAATTCAACCAAAATAATAATGTTTGTTTCCTTAAATAAATAAAAAAAAACCCAAAACGCAATAAAATTAATAAATAACTATGGCTTTACCGCGCACTCCCGCACCACACTTTGCCTGCAGCTGATTCAGCTGTAAAAAAAGGAACAATATTAAATTAGAATAAAAAAAATCTTCACTAATATGTTCTAAACACCTTGACCTGATTTGATTCCACCTTTTATAACTATTAATTAATACGCATAGCGTAGTAACGTAAATGAAACTTCATTAAAAGTCATTATACTTACTGCAGTCTGTTACTGCCAGAGTAGAGGTATGGTTGGTACAGGATGTTCAAAAGACGAATTGTTCCGGATTCGTCATATTCCTGACTCGTCATATTCCAGATTTGACATACATATTTCAGATTCGTCGGAATACAATTCATAAGCCTACATTTCATCAGTCATCCAACAAAACAGGCCGCTGTTTAAGTGGGTATTTCATACATTTTTCACCGCGCCTGATTAACCTAATGTTCGCAAAACGTGGCTAGAATGAGATGCAAGATATTTTGAAATACATTTGTACGTGTCTGGAATATAAAATTAATCTACTGTCAGCTTTGAAATGGGTACATTACTGTGACAATTTTTATTTTGCAGCCGCGTTTACTTCATTAAAACACAAAGCTATAATTATCACAATAAACCTAAACAAACCGCGGCGTTCGCTGCAGACTAAATATAAATAATAAATCCAAGATAAGTTCAAACTGTAAAAGCAATCATGTTGTGCTGAAAGTTTGAAATTTAATTATTAAATGTTTCGATCCTAATCCAAATATACATTTGAACCGGTTGATAAGTATATTTGTGGACAACGTTATTTTGTTTTTTTAGCAACATCAGTTCATTCATTCGTCATTGGCATGTTAGAAAAAATATCATAATAGCCCGTGTCCTCAAAGGATTGCTAATAATTCATAGATTTGACTTTCATCTGAAACGGCTTGGTTTTTTCCATTTTCTCAGAAAATGTTTAATTATTTAAGAGCTTCTGATAAAATGATGATATTGTACATTCTCCTAAACCTCCATAGTGGTGCATAATAATAATAGCCTTTACTTCTCACCATAATCTTAAAAGTTACATAATGATTAGTTTGGAATGCAAGAGTTTGTTGTACATGCATTAGTTACCTATATAGGTAAATAGGTACATGTATACAATAAGTGCCTGCATAAGTTTGGAAGGTTCAATGTTATTTCCAACATAGCTATCTGCATTAGCAATTGCTTCAAAGTGGATGGGCTCCAAAACCAACACATCCGGTTGAGCTGCAAACGTTGCTTCTGTAGTAGCCATCAAAGCTGTCAAAAGTCGTTCTGAGCTCAAACTGGGTTAGACGCGAGTATTGTGAGGACAAACTAAACTGGGATACTCGCGGAGCCTACTTCTGACGCTCATAAGTATTGAACTTTCTCAATAGAAACTCGAGGAACTCGACGAGAGAACAACAAGCGCCGCGGTTCTTTACCCGAGTATTAATTATTATACACGCTGAAATTTTGATCATTCGGTTCCCGCGGGGGGGCGGTTTCACTCATGATTACAAGCAACTTTTACTATGGAGCCAACTCTGAAATCGCGAAAAAAGAATCAGCTGCTTCATACATTTTTATATTTTCGTTATTAATTTTTGTATGAAACAGCAGATTTTTTTTGGTCCAATAGTAAAAGTTGTTCAGTAATCATACTGAAGAAACGGTTTTCTCATTTTACGTTAATTAATTAACACGTTTGTATTCAAATGTAAAACTTTTAGGCGTGAAATACATAGAAGCGATGCGGCGGAGATAAGGCGCAGATACGGCGGCGACGGCGGCGATACGTGTATGATTGGCCGAAAGCATCCGAAAGTCTCACATCTGCACCGTATCGCCGCCGTATCCGTGCCGCGTCGCTTCTGTGTATTTCACGCCTAAAACAGTTTTTCCCAAGTTCTATTAAATGTCGGCATTGCGTTACTATAGCACACAGGCGCCTAGACTATTAGTAAATCTGTCTACAGCGCTTCACACACCCTTGCGTAGCGAAATTGAGTTTGTAACTTATGCACATGTTACATTTCGATTGTCGCTTTGCTGAGCTGGCATCCGAGCCGTGCTACATTTGTTCCAAAATTGGTATAAATTCGAAATTGATCGGGAAACTTCTTAGATTAAACTAAACTTTAGAACTACCTAGCTTTTTTACACGACTGCCCAAAAAGAAGAGTATATGTGTTCAGGGTTCATGTATGTTTATGGGTATGTGAGTTTCTTTATTCCACCATAACTTCTAAATGCCTGAACTAAATTGGATAAATGGGGTATCGTTAGAATCCTTACAGCATCACGAGTGACACTGGCTATATATTTTTTTAGAAAAAATCGATATGGCGACGGTTTGACGCCATTTTCAAATGTGAAAATTTTTTTCTTCTATTATTTCAATATGGGCATCAAATGAAAGGCCTTGATGAGCACATTCCAAAACTATATAATATGTCACTAAAATGAGAGAAATAAAAAAAAAATTATTAAAAACACGACTGCCCTGCCAAAAACGAATTAAAAAGTTAAACAACAAGTGTCATTGCAGTCGGAGGACCTCTTTGATCAAAAATTGTTCCATAATAAAGAGGTCCCCCGACTGCAATGACACTTGTTGTTTAACTTTTTAGTTCGTTTTTGGCAGGGCAGTCATGTTTTAAATATTTTTTTTATTTTTTTAAATATAGAATGCTTTTGTGAGCATTAGAATTTTACAACCATCACTTTTGTGTAATACTCATAGTCTCGTACGTACCAAGAAATATTCCTCTACCTGTGAAAATCGAACAATATACACCCGCCCGTGTCAAGCACGACTGGGAACTTAGTGCTCTTTATAAGTGACAAATGATAACTATTGTACGAAATTTGTGTGTCATCGTGTTTTATATAACTACGGTAAAGTTATTTGTAGCCTCCACAAATACGAATTTGCCCTTCCACCCTTCTATATTGTCGTGCCAAGTTTAACCATTCGTTGGTTTTTGTTGTGGGAACTACTTTAATATCAAAGGTCGTGGACATATTGTAATACACATACCGACCAGTATTTACTACACAATATTTTAAAAACCTAAAAGGTTCATACTTCCACAAATACTGTTTTTATTGAAATTAATAAGCCTATACTATCGGATTTTAATACATTTCATACAACATACAAAGAATAGATAACATGCATAAGTCACCGATTTTGATAAATTTGAGCTTGATCGCTTAGGACACATATAAAAACAAGATAGAGCAGAAAAAAAAATATTTTAGTTTTATCACACAGGGGAAAATGACGACTTTTTTTTCGGATATAATGCACTTAACAGTCGGATAGAATATCGAATAAAAAATAATATTTTGTATGACACATATGTACTTAAACGCAATATTTAAGGAGATATTTCAAAACTCCATAATAATGCTCCTGAAACGTGACATAAGTGACGTCACACATGTTGACCGTTTTGTATAGAGCGTTTTCGGCGGGTGCTGCTGCGTGCTAACTTCAAGTGACTATATCACGAGAAAAAAACGCAAGAGAAAAGTTTTAATATTACAGTTGACTTTCTCACGCATTATACTTTTGATTTTGATACAAAAAAAATTATGCATGTTCCCTATTGTCTTCAAAACAAGTAATTTCCGTTTAACAATGCAACCCACTTCATGGGTATGGTAGTATTTAAAGATAAGACACATAAATGAAAGCCTAATTATTTATTTGAAGTAAAAACAAAGGCCCATGGCGTGCCAAGCGTAAAGCCAAGAAAATGAGTTCACCACATCCGTATGTTTTTCATCGTGCGTAGGGTAGAATGGGCTCATATTTTAGGCGCCCATTCTCCATTAGGGATGGAACCCCAGCGTTGTGTGGCAGGGCGAATCTGCAGTGACAGGGGCATTCACCCCCGCTTGCAACCAACCCCCGTTTTTGTTATAAAATCGATATATTTCAAGCACGTCCCTACTTGCAACAAATATGTGTTGTGTGTGGTATACTCGATCGCCGTTTAATATCTGGAGATTGTTTTTCGTCTTTTCTACATTTTTATATAAAGCTGCACGTAATAATTATAGTTGGGCATCAAATTAAACGACTTCTAATGTAGAAAATGTGCTGAAACTTATTTTGTATGTTTGGATAATATATTATTAAAACTACCTTATATATTACTAAAACTTATGAGTTTTATTTTGTAAGTTGTAATAAAAAAGTTACTCATAACATACTAAAGTAATTTTTCCCTACGAAATTAGTCACGGTAGTCCTCATAAGTCCAGACAAGGTTATTTGTAAAACACTAACAACCTTGCAGGAGTACATTACTAACATCATAAACAACAACATTTGTTCCACGACTTTTCCGAAAACAAACAAAAAATCGAATTTCCATACAAAGCTGGATCTCGGATATTTGTATGAAAAATCGTTTATTTTACCATTGAAAATGGTTATCAAATGCAAATCGCCTGAGACGTATTTTTAACCGACTTCCAAAAAGGAGGAGGTTCTCTGTTCGTCTGTATTTATGTTTTTTTTATTTTTTTTTATGTATGTCCACCGATTACTCGAAGACGGCTAAACCGATTGAAATAATTCAAACGTTAATAGATCAGGTTAATTCCCAAGTTGGTCCCATTTTTTGAAATTTTGAAATCGGTTCAGTATTTTTCAGGAAAACCTGAAAATACTGTCGTTTTGTTACCATTTTATGAACTTATACGGATGATCGATCATATCTTCTTTGTTTATGTTCCGATTTAGATGATTCTTTTTTTGTTTGAAAGAGGATACTTTAGTGATGATGCCATTTTTATTTCATTGTTATTGGATCTTGGATTTTAGAGATACACAAGGGAACTCCTCAAAATCAAATAGAAACTGTATAGTGCTTGAAACATTGCTAGGATTATGACAATCTTAAATAAATTAGGTATCTAACTATGGTCAAGGACGTTTTGGACTAGACTTGAACTGCGAAGGAACAACGGAACTCCTTAACAACAAACAGCACGAACAGTGGAAATTGAGTTTTTAGTGGAAAAGGACCAGGTAAAAGTGTGAAATATAAAAATATACATAACATCATCGCTTACATTTACATAATAATATACATACCCATAAAAAGGTAAAAGTACCTTATACAAAAGGTACTTACACCCAAAAGAAAAAAAAATTGTTTAAAAACAAAAAAACCGACTTCAAAAAACCTGAAAATAAAAACAAAATTAGACTCAAAATTAAATACCTCTAAAAAGCAAGAAATAATTTTCAAATCATTAGATACGCATATCATTGTAATAAAACACGTCTAATGAAGTCGGGTGGGGCTCTTACAATAAAAAAAGAAGTTGTCCTCCAGCCCCACCCGACTTCATTAGACGTGTTTTATTACAATGATATGCGTATCTAATGATTTGAAAATTATTTCTTGCTTTTTAGAGGTATTTAATTTTGAATCTAATTTTGTTTTTATTTTCAGGTTTTTTGAAGTCGGTTTTTTGGTCAGAGTTCCGAGGATTTTAGGAGGATCGAGATGGGAATAGTACCAAAAGTTGAGGAATTTATTGAGACACGTGTGAACGTTTGAATTTTGAAAATCGGCTGGTAACTTTTTTTGAAATTTCGAAAAATTCGGTTTTTTAGGGGGGTGTTTGTTTACTAAATTGTAAATATTTCGAGAAAAAACCGACTTAACAAAAAAATAAAAAATGGGTCCTAGGGTATTAGTTTAGCTACAAAATAGCGATTCTTTTTTTAAAATCGGTTTATAATTATTGTGACCCTATATAGTATTGGTGGTCCCTTTAGATTTGGAATTGTAGAAAAACGGGTATTTCGGTATATAAAAAGTGATGTAGTTTCTATGATTATTGACCGATCGTCATGGTAATGGTATTGAAAGATGCGGAAGCAGACGAGAAGTGCATTAGTTGATTTTTGTGAATCGGTTAATAATATTTCAGCCGCGTCGAAGCAGTCAGGGGCACTTTTGTGACACGAGGCGCAGCCGAGTGTCACAACCGATCGTAAAAATAAAAAGGTACCTAGTATACCTTAGAAAAATTATAGGATTTTGCTTTTGATTTGATTTAGTTTTTTCGTAAATTTTTGTATTCATTTTCAATGCTCCGATTCTTGCGGGAACTGCGAATTCTGTGAATTTTTGTCTGTTTTCGGAAAAGTCGTAGAAAAAATGTTGTTGTTTATGATGTTAGTAATCTACTCCTGCGAGGTTGTTGGTGTTTTACAAATAACCCTGTATATAGATAGTATATCATAGATATGTTTCTAGACATATTGGTTGAAAACTCATAATAAAGAAGAACAGTCGCGCGTTTTATAGTATGATTAACCTATGTGCTTTCCAAATGGAGTGTGAACGAAAACTGATGCTATAGGTACCTATATGTGTAAGTAGTAAGTAGTTAACCTGTATATTATTATTAAATAGAAATATGAAAGCAATTACTTGTGATAAGATTTTTGAAGTCACATAGAATAAAATGTGTCATTCATTACCTTTTATTTTATTTTGCTTTTCCATTTTATAGCGCTCGTTCTTTGTTTGTCGTAAATAAATATGTATCTTTTTTCATTCTCACTTCAGAACTACTAATGGACCAACTCTGAAATAGCGCAAAAAAATTATGCTGTTTCATACAAAAATTAAAAACGAAAATATCAAGATGTAGAAACAGCTGATGTTTTTTCGCGATTTCAAAGTTGGTCCCATTATAAAAGTTGTTCAATTTGATGATCCCTGTTTACCATATTTGGCACTAGCTGCCGTCCACGGTTTCACCAGCGTGGTTCCCGTTCCCGTGGGAATATCGGGATAAAAATTATCCTTTGTTTTAATCCAGGCTATGTACTATCTGTACGCCAAATTTCAACCAAATCCGTTCAGTAGTTTTTGCGTGATTGAGGAACAAACATCCAAACACCAAACATCCAAACCCACAAACTTTTACATTTATAATATTAGTAGGAAGTAGGATTTGGGGTTGTTTTGTAACATGTTGTATAGCAACAGTCTACCTGACTATAGGTACTGACGTTGTTTTTAATAACCCAATGAAGAGAATAATAACCTAGTGGTAGTGGATCTATAAGTCTTCCTATACACACACAGAAGTGTTATTGACTCTTAGCGTAACAATGACGGGATCCTCGCCCACACGCTACATACCGGAGGGCGCGATATTACAGTTTGTGAAGCCAACCTACAGCGCTGCTGTCCAACTGGAATATTGAATGCGTTATTTTTCTCAATTAAACGACATTTTATTAGTTGCTGCTTTAAAATCGAATTTATTATTTTGAGTTATCGAGACCGCTATCCCCTGCATCCTTGGCCTACCGTGCCCAAATTCCTAATTCACTTTTTAAATTTGAGATTTTTACATTCAAAATGCTGTTTATATAGTACAATACTAAATAATATACTTACTAGAAAAAATAGTGCTCGTACCAGATACATTATCAGACGGAATTGAACCCGTGACCTTTAGATGTCCGGTCCAATGCTCTGACTCGGTAGCTCAGCGGCCAGAGCATTGGACCGGACAATCCAGACATCCAAAGGTCGCGGGTTCGATTTCCGTCAGAGAATTGATCTGGTGCGAGTCGTATTTTTATTTATAGTATATTATTTACGTAGTATCCTTAAAATTTTCTTTTTTCTTCACCGAAAACCTACATGGCTACTTAATAAAGGTCAAATATATTGGTTATTTATAATCTTTCCACGATTTATATCGTGAAAAGACAAACCTTCGCCAAATATTACGAGTCCATTAAAATACCGCTATACCTTTACTCATAAAATGTTTCATTATGCATAACTCACGTCACGATGAGCTTCAAGAGCACTTTAAATATTTTTTTTATTTTTTTTTCTACTTTGAAATCGATAAATACAATAATTCCAAACCAGAATATAGGAAGGAAGAAGAACAATTAAAAACACAAATAACACAAAATTTTATCACCATCAATATGTAATGAGAAGACGTTTATAGTAATGTATGACAACTTGGCAATATCAACAAGGTTACTTTGGTTAGCTTTTTATTGGAAAATATTCCGTTCCACACAATGAGGTTAGCGTGCTCAAGTACTTGGGCTGTGCATGTGTAAATGCTTCGGTTCTTTAAAAAAATCTGTTCTTTATTTAGGTCGTTTATTTTTACAAACTTGATTGAGTATCCTTTCACACCTTTGTAGTACCTACTTGTTTTGTATTATATTAACTAGAGAGTCGGAAAAGTTCGCGGCTTTTATACACTAAATAATAAAGATACCACAGGGAGGAACATCTTTATCCTCAAAATTACAAGACCTGAATCTTCTGAACCGTGTTTTGCAGTAGTATTCGACAAAGCATCTTCTGCATAAATATTAGAAATCTTTTTTTGAGCACTAACAGCACTATTATTTTTTCTTTAAGGGTCTGAACCATAGACATAGAAAAATTTTCGCTGCGCTCAAGAAGACCAACAAAGCGTGGAAAAGAGAAGTTAACATCATACGGACACGGTCTATGTAAAAAAGAGACAAAGGATGAAGTGACATGTGCCAACATTTTTTACAGTAAGTGCCCCTAGCGTCCCGCCTAGCAAATGAGCAATCACAGTTTGTTTAAAATATTTGTTAATCTTAATTATAATTTAAAATAAAGGTATCGTGGAGCCATGGTGTCTTGTACTCTAAGTAATTGTGGTGTGACAAAAAGAAACAATCCAAGTAATCACACTTTTCACAGGTAAATAAGATATTGCCACACATTTCTCTAAAACCAAATTTCGCTACATTTAATCTTTTATCATCGAAGAAAACAGTATGGAACATAGTTTATTAATTTCAGCAACTAATAAAATCTAAGTCATATTTTACGTATCTCACATAAAATGTATACGGAAAATTTCGGATTACCTGTTTACTGACATTGTTGTTCTTTGATATTCTTTTTCTATGGTCTGAACCCTTATCGAAAAAAAAAATGCAAAACGTCTCTAATAAAAATTATAAAAAATATGAAAAAGCAAGACAATTATCAATAAATTATTAAATCAATTATTTAATATTAACCTATTTATCAGAAAGTCAGTTGTCAAACAATATTTTACATTCCCGCCTAAGTTTGGTATTGACAAAAATAAAGCATGCTTCAAAAAGGCCGTGAACTTTTTCGACTGCCTGTTAAAGCATAGCCTACCTACCGGACTAGGTTATCACAAGAATAGAATTCTAAATGTATGCCCATCGATTATTTATCAACAATTTTGTTTTATGATTTGTTATGTAGGAGCTTTCAATCTAATCGAATAAATTGGGCTGCGTATTTTAAGTGGTGAAGTGCGTCACGCTTGACGGCCGATGTGCTGACGTCAAAACATATTTTTATCGATTTACTTATTTAAGTTAACCTACGGCTTTATAGTCGTTTTCTTAAGTCACATACATCACACACTTAGCTCCGATTTCAAAGTACCTAAGTAGCTAAAGTCACTCAGCGTGCAATGGAGAGAGCCATGCTCGGCGTTTCCCTACGTGATCAAATCAGAAACGAGGAGATCCGCAGGAGAACTAAAGTAACCGACATCGCTCGAAGGATTGCTCAGCTGAAGTGGCAATGGGCGGGACACATAGCGAGAAGAACCGATGGCCGTTGGGGCAGAAAGGTTCTGGAATGGCAACCGCGCACCTGACGACGCTCCGTGGGTAGGCCCCCGACAAGGTGGACCGACGATCTGGTGAAGGTCGCGGATAGCCAGTGGATGCAGGCAGCGCAGGACCGATCGTCGTGGAGATCCTTAGGGGAGGCCTATACCCAGCAGTAGGTGTCGTGTGGCTGATATGATGATGATGAAGTAGCTAAAACACAAAAACAATCACCCAGACCTTAGACATTATACAACGTGTTACAAAAAATTCCCTAATGCTGAATATGGTAGATAGAGACCATCAAACTGAAAAACTTTTACAATGGGACCAATAGTCCGTGAGCCCGCGACAGTATTGCCTACGTCATATGACATCACGATGAAATGCATGGCACACGGTCGGAAAAGTTGTGCTGAGCGAGGATCAGAAGATTATCGCAGAAAAAATTGGCCAGAAGCTTAAGAAAATCTTCCACTTCTAGTCAAAATTTTATGATTATATTTACGTCATGTGACATCAGTAAGAGACCCGTGTCATCATTTAGTTTTCAATCGTCGAGAGAGTAAACATAAGTCTGTCGCAGTTCTGAAATGGCCGGAATACCTTAAACTTAAAGAAAATGTTTTTTAGTCATTTCACTTATGTTTACTCTCACTACGATTGAAAACTAAATGATGACACGGGTCTCTTACTGATGTCACATGATGTAAATACATATAATCTTAAAAAAAATCCGGAAGTGGAAGATTTTCTCAAGCTTTCGGCCAATTTTTTTGCGATAATCTTCTGATCCTCGCTAAGCACTACTTTTCCGACCGTGTGCCATGCATTTCATCGTGCTGTCATATGACGTAGGCAATACTGTCGCTGGTTCAGGGTTGGCTTACTCACATACTGAAAATCTCACACAGTTGTGAGTTGCCACCAAACCTGATTTGTAGTGGTTGTTTCACTCAGTTTTATGAGAGTTGACTACTCGTATATTTCTGATGTGGTTAAATCACACTGATCATGTATTGGTCTAGAAACATCACATTCTACAAACGTCACACGAGTTTAAAACACCAATTTCTAAAAATGACACTTTTTTGTTCATATGGAAAAATAACATTTTCAATCACTTTCATATATTTTTTCTTGTATAATTCAATTTTGGATATATTTTTTTAGTTTTTTTTTTCTTTCTTTTATCAATTAAAACGTCTCCAAAGTACCAGGATCACATAAATATAAAGAAGGTTAATTTACAAAAATAATTTTGTAAAAAAGATATTATGAAGGAAAGAAAAAAACGAAAAAATAAATATGCATACAATAATAGTAATTAGTGATAATATAAAAAAAGTGTTTTAAAAATTATAAAAGTTAACCTTCTTTATATTTGTGATCCTGGTACTTTGGAGACGTGTTAATTACGAAAGACAGAAAAAAACGAAAAAAATAATGTACAAAATTCAAAAGTGATTGCAAAAAAATATATAAAGTGATTGAAAATGTTATTTCTCCATATCAACAAAAAAGTGTCATTTTTAGAAATTGGTGTTTTAAACTCGTGTGACGTTTGTAGAATGTGATGTTTGTAGACCAATACATGATCAGTGTGATTTAACCACATCAGAAATATACGAGTAGTCAACTCTCATAAAACTGAGTGAAACAACCACTACAAATCAGGTTTGGTGGCAACTCACAACTGTGTGAGATTTTCAGTAGGTATGTGAGTAGCCTCCCAAGCCCAGGGTTTACAACTCTGAAATCGCGATAAAAATCTGCTGTTTTATACAAAAAATATTAACGAAAAAATACCAAAAAGATTGAAACAGCAGATTATTATTTCGCGATTTCAGAGTAGGTTCTATAGTAAAAAGTTCTGCAGTTTGATGGTCCCCTGTCTACCATATTCGGCATTTAGGGGTTGTTTTGCAACACGTTGCATAGTTAATCAGAAATCAGAAATCAGAAATCAGAATATTTATTTGCACAATATTGTGTACATTACATTGAGATTGGTGACAATGTTTTTAATAAAGTTTCAACAATATTCTGCCTTAAGTTTGTAGGCATGCAAATGTTAGTAAGTGTCAGCTATCTATAGTGAATATTATTACCACTAAGTACCTATTACTATTTTAAGACGTCAATAAATTACAAAATTGTCAACAGAAATCTCATATTCAAAATTAAATGTCAATTATGCAAAATTATCATTAATAAGTCAGATTAAGTAGAGATGTCATTTTTTTTCTCCAAATATTCCTTGGTCGAGTAGAAACTGTACTGTAGGAGCCAATTAAATAATTTATTCCTGAAAATATTTTTCTCTATTGGTTGATTAATAATGTCTAGCGGTAGTTTATTAAATATTTTGATAGCCATACAATATACATTTTTACGAAATATAGTTAGATTAGATTTAGGTATTACTAGTTGATTCTTTCTCGACGCTCGTAAATTATCGTTTTTTTCACTACATTTTACAAAATATTCAGGGTGCTTTTTAACCAACAAGCATAGTTCTAGTATATATATACATGGTAGAGGTAGTATTCTATGTTTTTGAAATAGGGGTTTACATGATTCTCTTTCTTTTATCTGGCATAAGGCACGAATACACTTCTTTTGTGCTCTAAAAGCTCTGTCTAAATCTACACTGTTGCCCCATATTATTATGCCGTAACGCAGTAAAGAAGAGACGTATCCGTGGTACGCCTGTAAGGCTACTTGAAAAGACGTTATATTTTTGATTCTATTTAGTGCAAATACAAATTTATTTAGTTTAGTGCAGAGACTGTCTATATGTTTTTTCCAATTGCAATGTTCATCTAGATTTATACCTAAGAATACTGTGTTATCTACGATGTCAATTTTATTGTTATTATAGTGTATGTCAATGTTAAGTTTTTTTGCTTTATATGTATGGAATTGAATTGCTTTCGTTTTCGATATATTAATTTTAAGGTCATTTTTATTCATCCAATTAATTATGTCAAAAAGAGTATCATTAATGTCATGTTCAAGTTCGTCAATATTTTTATTTTGAAACAGAAGTGTACAGTCATCTGCAAATAGGAAACAATTATTGGTAGTTATATCGGGAAGATCGTTTATGTATAATATAAAAAGTAAAGGTCCCAAGATACTGCCTTGAGGCACGCCGTTACTTATTAGACGATACTTTGATCTGACTTTTACTTTTGTTTGAATTCGACAACTTGGCGACTCGGATGGAAGCGTCCGCGTTGTTTCGGTACATTGTTGACGATTTGCCAAGTAGCTAGCGAACCATTTGTGAGCGATTCCCCTTACACCATAGTCATGAAGCTTCTGTAACAGTATTTCGTGACTTACGTGGTCAAAAGCTTTTGACATGTCAAGAAATACTGCTACGGTTGGTACTTTTTCATTGATACCTTCTATAATTTTTTTTACTAAAGTAAAACAAGCTAGTGCAGTCGATTTTCCTTCCTGAAAACCATACTGATGTTTGTTAATAATTTTATGCTTGGTGATAAACGAGTAGAGACGTATAGCCATCACTTTTTCGAATATTTTTGATATTACAGGTATAAGTGTGATGGGCCTATAATTTCCCATATCACTATCGTCTCCTTTTTTAAATAGAGGCTTAACTACGGATAATTTAAGCTTATCTGGAAAAATGCCGCTCTCCATTGAAATATTGATTATATGTGCCAAAGGCATGCAAATTTTCGGCGCACACATTTTTAGAATATCAGTGCTTATTTCGTCATAACCTACTGATTTAGTGTTTTTCAAGCCCATAATGATTTTTTTTAAGTCACCTTTCTTCACTGGATACCAAAGTAACCAGCTTAAGAAATTGTTTTAAACTTTTAGATTTTTATGCATTCACAATGCTATTTTTATATGAAGGGTATTAATATAATTGAAAAATATTAGAAAAATTGACTTACCCGTAGCAGCTCAGACGGGACTCGAACCCGCACCCTTAGGATTCCGGCCCAATGCACTAACCATATATTAATGCATAAAAATCTAAAAGTTTAAAATTATATGGCTATTTCATCTTAATCGATTTGTATAGCATCTGTAATGATGCTGCTTTCGAATGTCGAAGTTAATTCACTTCACATTGATGAGATGGCGCTGGCCTACAGCGGAAACGTGAAAAGTATTAGAAAATTTCGTCAATCTCGTGAGTGACTCGGTAGCATAATTATTGGTTAGTGCATTGGGCCGGAATCCTAAGGGTGCGGGTTCGAGTCCCGTCTGAGCCGCTACGGGTGAGTCGATTTTTCTAATATTTTTCAATTATATTAATACCCTTAATATAAAAATAGCGTTGTGAATGCATAAAAATCTAAGTTTAAAATTATATGGCTATTTCATCTTAATCGATTTGTATAGCATCTGTAATGATGCTGCTTTCGAATGTCGAAGTTAATTCACTTCACATTGATGAGATGGCGCTGGCCTACAACGGAAACGTGAAAAGTATTAGAAAATTTCGCCAATCTCGTTAGTGACTCGGTAGCATAATTGGTTAGTGCATTGGGCCGGAATCCTAAGGGTGCGGCTTCGAATCCCATCTGAGCTGCTACGGGTAAGTCGATTTTTCTAATATTTTTCAATTATATTAAATACCCTTAAGAAATTGTGTTATGGAAGACAGAAATAACGAAGATGGCACAGAATCACCCGACCTGTGACAATATAGAAAAGTCTTTTTTTTTACTGACACAGTTGGGAATTGAACCCGGGATCATAGAGATGGTTATACCAAGAGATCAAATGGTGTACAAGCCACTCGATCACGGAAGTCATCAATTTAACATAGTCAAATCTTAAAAAGACATAAAATAGTGGATAATCCAAGGTTTAAGTTTAGTTAATGTACAGATAATAGTTGTTAGTCAGCAATTAAAGTCGCTAACACTGTAGAACTTTGACACAGCAACTTTTTTTATGAATGTTTTAAATTGTGAGACATTCTGTTGTTATGACAAAGTACTAAAGTATTAAGCGTCTTATGTTGCTGATAGTACCGCTTTGTCCATGTAAAAAATAATCATTACACTGGCCTAAAGGTGGTACTCCCTAGGACATGGGATCCCAACCAGTAGGGCGCCCCCAAAGGGGGCGTAGGGGGCGCGATGACCTGCTCCAGACAGTTAGTACTTAAAAAACCCAGAAAATCATATTTTCACAAGGTGGGAACGGTTCCACAGATGCATAGTGCACCTCTTGTGTTTTATTGTTGATAATCTACTTGAATTTTAAACAAACACATCTACTTTTAATGTATCGTTTCTTAATATCATTGGTGATGGAGGGGCGTAAATATTTTAGCATACCGTTGGGTGGAGCGCACAGGGTAAAAGGTTGAGAACCCTTAGGATGTAGCGAACAGTGCGAAGGGAAGGTCTTTTTGCCGATTCTTTCGCTACAGACTTTTCAAGGAGCCAGCAAACTCTAAATACAGTATTGGCTTTTCAGTTCAGCTTTAGCTTTTTAAATGTTGCAAAGACGATTTCCAACAGAACGACGCACACAAGTTGCCGGCAACTTGAAAAATAAGTGGTACAGTTTCACGATTCAATGCTCTAGAAAACGTGTCCGTTTTGCTAGGGAAACAGCTTTACTTACATTTCAATTTGTGAAAAAAACCTAATCATTTCCATGCAGTCAGGTGAAAAACATGATCCAAAAGCGGGGGGGTAACCTAAATTTTACAAAAGTTATGAGGATTTATTGTTATGATATCAAGGTTGAATAAAACATTTTTAGATTGAAATAGTTAATTCAAATAACCAACGTACCTTTTATCTAAATTACTATGGTAAACTAACAAATATACGTTTTAGTTAAGCAAACTACGATATTTAAAAGTGAAGCTCTCAAATTTCAACTACTTATTTAAAAATAATATTTTTTTTTATTTTCATTTGCATTTATAAGTTAAAACATAAAATAAGATAAACTGTTAATAAATTGTAAAGAGTAGACGAAATATATTCTTTATCGTTATGAGAAATCAGAATCACGTTATTTCGCCGTATCTCTGTAGCATAATTTATCTTTAAGCTTCAAATTAATCTTGAAACATCTAAAACATTTTAGATTTTTCTAAATTAATTAAAATCTTAAGACTGACTTCAATGAAAGGTTACGTTCATAGACATACCTAGAAAATTTTTCGCTGCATTCTATTTCTATGGTTGTAACGGTTCAAAACTGAACATGCTATTTTATCTCAAATATTTTTCGAATTTTGTTTCATATTGAGCATAATATTATTTAACTATCGAACAAGTTATTATAATAAAGAGTAGTTCAGGTTTTTGAGTTAGCAATAATGTCGGAAGTTCTTTTAATCTTTCACGGCGCTAAAATTCAAATATTAGTCTCTGTCTAGGTAACGACGCTAATAGGCTTAAAATTTATTTATATTTATTATTGTTTATTTATCAAATTTTATTAGAGCCTCTCGAATATCATTATAATAGTTTATTTTAGAAGATTACTTAAAAAAGGATTGAATTCGGTGTTAATTATTTCTGTAAGTTGTCATGTCAGTAGTGTCACACCACGTGATGTGTTTTAGCTAAAGAACGAAATTTAATATAGTAGGTCATTCCAGTGGATCAATCGATGAGAAATCGATTGCCAAATGGTAACTGAGGGTCGCAAGGCAAGTCCCATATCCTTTGCCAAATCATAGTTGTAAATTTAAATTTTGTTTTAGGAAATATTAGACACTAGCTTCTGCCCGCGACTTCGTCCGCGTGGATATTAGAGAAAATCCTTAGGGAACCTTCAACCAGGATCCGACCAGTCATTTTTATGCTTCCCGTTCCCGTTCCGGTTCCGGTTCCAGTTCCGGTTCCAGTTCCGTTCCCGGTCCCGGTCCCGGTCCCGGTCCTGTTCCCGTTCCCGTTCCCGTTCCCGTTCCCGTTCCCGTTCCCGTTCCCGTTCCCGTTCCCGTTCCCGTTCCCGTTCCCGTTCCCGTTCCCGTTCCCGTTCCCGTTCCCGTTCCCGTTCCCGTTCCCGTTCCCGTTCCCGTTCCCGTTCCCGTTCCCGTTCCCGTTCCCGTTCCCGTTCCCGTTCCCGTTCCCGTTCCCGTTCCCGTTCCCGTTCCCGTTCCCGTTCCCGTTCCCGTTCCCGTTCCCGTTCCCGTTCCCGTTCCCGTTCCCGTTCCCGTTCCCGTTCCCGTTCCCGTTCCCGTTCCCGTTCCCGTTCCCGTTCCCGTTCCCGTTCCCGTTCCCGTTCCCGTTCCCGTTCCCGTTCCCGTTCCCGTTCCCGTTCCCGTTCCCGTTCCCGTTCCCGTTCCCGTTCCCGTTCCCGTTCCCGTTCCCGTTCCCGTTCCCGTTCCCGTTCCCGTTCCCGTTCCCGTTCCCGTTCCCGTTCCCGTTCCCGTTCCCGTTCCCGTTCCCGTTCCCGTTCCCGTTCCCGTTCCCGTTCCCGTTCCCGTTCCCGTTCCCGTTCCCGTTCCCGTTCCCGTTCCCGTTCCCGTTCCCGTTCCCGTTCCCGTTCCCGTTCCCGTTCCCGTTCCCGTTCCCGTTCCCGTTCCCGTTCCCGTTCCCGTTCCCGTTCCCGTTCCCGTTCCCGTTCCCGTTCCCGTTCCCGTTCCCGTTCCCGTTCCCGTTCCCGTTCCCGTTCCCGTTCCCGTTCCCGTTCCCGTTCCCGTTCCCGTTCCCGTTCCCGTTCCCGTTCCCGTTCCCGTTCCCGTTCCCGTTCCCGTTCCCGTTCCCGTTCCCGTTCCCGTTCCCGTTCCCGTTCCCGTTCCCGTTCCCGTTCCCGTTCCCGTTCCCGTTCCCGTTCCCGTTCCCGTTCCCGTTCCCGTTCCCGTTCCCGTTCCCGTTCCCGTTCCCGTTCCCGTTCCCGTTCCCGTTCCCGTTCCCGTTCCCGTTCCCGTTCCCGTTCCCGTTCCCGTTCCCGTTCCCGTTCCCGTTCCCGTTCCCGTTCCCGTTCCCGTTCCCGTTCCCGTTCCCGTTCCCGTTCCCGTTCCCGTTCCCGTTCCCGTTCCCGTTCCCGTTCCCGTTCCCGTTCCCGTTCCCGTTCCCGTTCCCGTTCCCGTTCCCGTTCCCGTTCCCGTTCCCGTTCCCGTTCCCGTTCCCGTTCCCGTTCCCGTTCCCGTTCCCGTTCCCGTTCCCGTTCCCGTTCCCGTTCCCGTTCCCGTTCCCGTTCCCGTTCCCGTTCCCGTTCCCGTTCCCGTTCCCGTTCCCGTTCCCTTTCCCGTTCCCGTTCCCGTTCCCTGGATGTGCATGTCCAGGTCCATGATGTGTCATGTCTACCGCGTTGGACTTCAAAATAAATCTCATTTTCGCAATCACCATCCCATAAAACCTCAAGAACGACATCCATATCGATTTTTATGTTTACTCACCCCACTTACCCTCTAAGGGGTTGATTTTCAAAATCACAAAATATATATTATTTTTAGACGTGCTCCTATGAATTTTAAAGTTGTAATTTCGAATTTATATTCATTTTCCATACAAAATTTGAACCCCATTTTTACCCCTTTAGGGTTTAAATCATGTCCACCGTGTTGGACTTCAAAATAAATGTCATTTTTTGCAATCGTCATCCCAGAAAACCCTAATAACGACATCTATATCGATTTTTATGTTTTCTCACCCCATTTACCCCTTAAGGGGTAGATTTTCAAAATAACAAAATACATATTTGCCTATTTATTTTTAGATGTGCTCCTACTAAGTTTAAAGTTGTAATGTCTATTTTATTTTTCCATACAAAATTTGGACCCCATTTTTACCCCTTTAGGGGTTAAATCATGTCCACCGTGTTGGACTTCAAAATAAATGTCATTTTCGCAATCACCATCCCATAAAACCTCAAGAACGACATCCATATCGATTTTTATGTTTACTCACCCCATTTAGCCCCTAAGGGGTTGATTTTTAAAATCACAAAATATATGTTTGCCTATTTATTTGTAGACGTGCTCCTACGAAGTTTAAAGCTGAAATGTCTATTTTATATTATTTTTCCATACAAAATTTGAACCCCATTTTCACCCCTTTAGGGGTTAAATCATGTCCACCGTGTTGGACTTCAAAATAAATGACATTTTCGCAATCGTCATCCCAGAAAACCCCGATAACGACATCCATATCTATTTTTAGGTTTTTATCACTTTTCACCCCCATTTGATTCCCATAAGGGTCGAAATACTAACAAAAACAATAAACGTTGCGTTAGATTTTCATCCATAGGCCGAAATTATAAATTGGGCTATTTTTTTTTTTGAAAATAAAGGATTTTCTTCAATACACAACTTCATCCCCCTTTTGACCCCTTTGGGGGTAGAATTTTCAAAAACGCCGAGACCCGTATTTATTAATTTTCAATCGTCAGCCTAAACACAAAATTTGAAGATTCTAGCTTCAAAACTGAGGGACTTTCATACAAATTTTCTTCCCTTATTTCATCCCTTTAGGGATAGATTTTTTAAAAATCCTTCCTTAGTGGATGCCTACACTGTATAAGGTATCTGTGTGCAAAATTTCAAGTCTCTAGGTCCAGCGGTTTGGGCTGTGCGTTGATAGATCAGTCAGTCAGTCAGTCAGTCAGTCAGTCAGTCAGTCAGTCAGTCATTCAGTTTACGATTTTATATATTAAGATTAGTTAGATTTGGGGGATAAATGCAAGTTTAGTTGGCTTGGAGAATTTTGTAGCGGATCTAGTACATTTTGTTAATCGTAGGCGGTATTTGCTTAAATTAGGGTATTTTGTTATACCATGCCTTTGCTTCATGACACAGTTAAATTGGAGATTTTAAATTAAAATGGAAGTTTAATTTGATTTTATAATATGGTTTGATGTTCAGAGATAATACAGAGAGAAAGAAAAGAAATGAAACTATGTTTTATTCTGGGCGGAGTTTAGTTGACAGTTTAGTGGTAAATTGAAAACTCGAATTGTGAAATAAAAGGGAGATAATTAATTAATAGAAATATTGTAAGGATAAATCTAGAAATATTATTAAAAAACATAAACAATAGTTATTGAAGGTATTTCATGGGAAAATGTGGATGGAGCCTAATAAAGTTTGTCTTGTCGTTGGGTGTTGTACGAAGAAAGATTGATATGAAGTTTCTTCGAAAGCGGGATTTTATGCTGCAGGTTTATAACTCAAATGAGGGTAGGCATTTAGAAAATGTAAAAGTAGTCGGATGAGTGTTGCCAGTTAGGGTTTTTAAAGTACCAACATTGTGATGCTAAATTGATCGGAAATTTTAGGTTTAATTGGACCGAATACTTAATGGAAAATGTTGTAATACGTATTTTAGCAAATTGATTCTAGAGGTTATGATATTTTGGGGAAGGCGAGATAAAAAGATTGAAAAGTTGGATTCTAATTATAGCATATGG
Source organism: Agriphila tristella (assembly GCA_928269145.1). NCBI lineage: Eukaryota > Metazoa > Arthropoda > Insecta > Lepidoptera > Crambidae > Agriphila > Agriphila tristella. Next base: position 17,144,071 of record OV743439.1, on the reverse strand, counting down.
GAGGTTCAATTTGTTGTGAATATAAGATTCGTATTGATCAGAGTTCTATGATTATAGTACAATAATTTCATATGATTCTGGATAAATACGCTGAATATTATTCAAAGTTGTTAATTTTGTTAGAAATGATGTAAGGGGGAAAACTTGTTGATTTATTTATGATTGAAACGTTATTTCATACAATTGTATGAATTGCTTAAATCAAATGTAGATGAAATGTCAGTATAGAGAAATATTTAGGTAACAGATTAATTTTAATTTGGTTACAAATGGAGCGTCATTGTGCGCTTGAGTATAAAGAATCTTGAAGATAGAAGGTTATTAGTTAGTTGAATTGTACGTTGGAATTATTGATTAGTATAGGGGTTCATTTTGTAAGATTAGTAACTTAAATATTATATTTACAAGTTGAGTAAGACAAAACTGAATTCTCCCCATTTTTGAAGGAGAAGGGAAAATTTTAGGAATAATTTATGTAAAGTAGGGAAATGAAGGTAGGTAAAAAAGATGCTTAGATCGTGTGGGGTGAGGTTCCTGGAGTGAGTGAATGATTTTGGGGGGTTATAAAAGACGTGGCTCGAGGGAAATCGCTCTCTTTACTTTCCTCGTCGTCAGCGTAGCATCAAGTGGAACCTCGGTAGAAGCCGTCAATACCCCCTTTGTAAGATAGCTTCGAACAAGTAGTATTTTTATAACGCAAGAAAACAGCAAGAAGTCAGGAAGAAAGTGTTTATTTGCGGTTTTGACGTATAGGTCCGCAACCGGGTGCGAGTCTTTTGCATATACGCTTTAATAAGGGCTTATATGGTATAAGTAAGCTTGAAATTAAAGTAGGTAGATTTTGTTTGCGAATTTTCATAAAGTAAAGTAAATTTCCCAATAAATCGAAGAAGTTTCCGAATCAAATTTGTTTGAAATTTATACAAGCAGTTGGGGAACGATAAAGGGGGTTTGATTTTGAATAAATATCAATAGTTTTGTGTCTCTAAGGGGCGTTCGGTCAATCCTCAAAGGGGTAGGTAATGTAGCATTGCTCTGTGGCGTGCAATGCGGGTTCTGTTAAAAGACACCTAGTTCAGTCACTTAATATCACCAAGTTAGCCAACTCGCTTAGGAGCCAACGAACCGAACGGCGTGCAGGAGTGTTCCTCGCCTAATCGTGGAGGATATGACTTGGTGGTGTTAATCCTCTTCTGTCAGGACTCAGCGCTGTCCCGTCCCACCAGCGCTGAGCACGTCCAAGCTGTTAGGAGAGAATTAGGCGAGTCATGCTTGCTCACGCTCTACAGATTCAGGGCTTCGGTGATGAGGTAAGCATCACAAATATTGCATAGGAAATCTAAATTTAGTCGCTGGTAGGCAGGTAAACTCATTAGGTTTATAAATTCATTGTTAGGTGCGTAGGAACAGTAGGTTAGGTTTGCATCTCAAGACGGGAGGGAAATTTGGATGCTGGTAAAAGATTGGACGTTCTCAAGAAGGTCGAGCTGTCAGCAAGGTAACAGCAGTAACGTTAGATAAGCTAGGAACTCTTATATAGGCGAAGGAGAGGTAGGTCAATTCGCAGTGTATCAGATTTAGGTAGGCCGCAAATAGGTTGGTGTACGACAAAATGGCTGTCGAAGCGAGACATAGGCAGGTGGTGTCGAGAATGGTACCAACAAGATGGCTGCCGCAGGTCATTCAGTGGTACATAGGAACTTGACTAGGGTGTGATGAGGTAGGATGATTTAGGAACGGAATCTAGGAAGCGCAGACGTGTTAAATATAGTGAACGAAAGGTTTTGTGAAACTACTGGGTAGGATCCGAAGGAAAAGTATCAATCTTCTATAGTAGGCGCCTTAACAGAGATCTATTAAGGCTATGACCCAGTGTTGTGAATAATTATTATAATGTGCTCAATTGAGTAGACTTTGCAAGCTTCAGTAAGTACCTACAGTTTGATTTACTATTAATTAGAGCTAGACAAATTCTTCTGTTAATATTGGATAATGATTTAATAGTGAAAGTTGAATCATAAATAAAGAATAATTATTCATCCTTGATTTGGATTGGTAAAATTGAACCTGTTTTCAATTGGTCGTTTACAGTTGAGATAATCCGTTTTGGTGATTGTGGGAGGAATACTAAAACAAGATCTGGGCGTATGGAATAATCCCGTGTTACCATTAGACTAATGTTGAATCACAGTTTATGGAACACTAGATCATAGTTTGAGTAAACCTTTCAAATTAACAGAATGAAGGTTATGACTAACAGTGAGATAATACTTTGAAAAGTATCTACCTACTATGAAAATATTATATTATTTAGTGAATACATTAAATTCACAAATAATAAGTTCAACATATTATCTGAGTTCAAATATTACAACTAGGTTCAACCAACTCAATTTGAGGATGAAAGAAATAGAATTTTATTGATATCAAATATTGCCTAGTCTACTCAACATTTAATTGAAATATCGCCTTTAACTTTAAATGAAATGAACTGAAGTCAATTCGGTTTATGGTTGTATATTTATAATCTAGCCGAGATTAAAGTGTGAAAAATCCTTCATAGAGCTTTATTACCTTGTTTAGAATTGTCTTTCCTTCAGAATATGAGAACTATCAGTGTCCCAAGTAAATGGATAATAATGTTGTGTCCATCTGTTATAATGTTAAACAGTCATACTAGAATTATTTATTAAAGCAAAAAAAAAAAATTGTAATTCAGCCATCACAATTGAAGGAGAATTCTTCATTGTGAAAACTGATAGTTCGCTTGGGAGCATTTTGCTCCGTCCTCTTTTGTAGAAACAGACTGACAAAGACCAAATATCTTAATATAATAATACTTACTAAGTAGATTTATCATGAAAAACAATTTGGCTGGCCAGAAGAGGGTTGCCCACGTTCGGTGTCGAGACTCATTGTATGAAGCGGGGCGGTGCTTTGTACCTTAGCTGGCAAAACCACAATTGCATATCCACTACTTGTACAATAACTTAAGAAAGTAAAAGAATCCTTATTTAAAAGCGTTGAAAGTTTTATTATACTTTGACCTCAGGCGACTATAACTTCTTAACTTATCTCAAATTATCCCTCTTATCTTAATGAACTAAGTTGACAATAGATAATTTACATTGTTTAGAATAACGTCATACATGGCAGATAAACTGACACTTGGCAGCGGAAGAGAATTAACCAAATTTAACCTTTCTCTATAACCCGACTTACCTCTTTTTACCTTGTAGTCTACTATGGTTGAACATACCCTCTTTTACCTTATAACAATACTCAATTTAACTCATAAATTCACTTTGATCATTTCCTATCAACGTAGGTTTATTTCACTCATACTTACTTCATCAACGGAACGTAGTTGGGAACGTTTACCCTCTATTTATAGTATTCCCATTTATTGACACTAAAGAATTATGGGGTTTCCCTTGGTAGTATGACAAATATTAAGAATTAATATGAAATTAAAGTAGGCTCACTTAGGAAAAATACAGACTTAATTTCTATTTCTCTGGTTGTATCAATAGAGCAATAACTTTCTTTTAGTGGTATTTTCATTTAGAAATAAATGTAATAGCAGGAATAATTAAAATCTAGTAATAAAAGCGAATACTTCTATTGGAAAATGAAAATCAATACTAATCACACTTTTAAAAGAATTTGGGTTCACTAATTATCACATCCAGGGTTCCTCCATTAGACATTCACAGGTCCTCTCAGATCACACAAAGCTTGTTAGTAAGGTTCTTTGTAGGTTAGTTAAGGTTGAACAAAGTAAACTTAGTAAATTGCATTTTGGAGGTTATTTAATCCAGTAAAATTAGGTTCCAATAGTTTAGTTATAATCAACGGTAAGTAGTAAGCGGATTTTGATTGTACTCTTGTCCTGTAGGTTATTAGGTTTCCACTTAGGTTTTAGTCTCTTTCATAGGCCGTGATCATCTAGATCCTTTTGTGCTTAGCCGGAAGGTTACATCGTTGATACCGTGACCAGGATTCATAGCGAATAAAGTAGTACAACTTGTATTTATATACTTCATATTGTAGATTATTATTTAGGTATTTTTGCGAATCCAGCGTTTTACTCATTTACCCTGGTAAGGCGCCATCATCGGTTACATCATAGGTGCCGTGAGAACAGGATTTCATATTATTATTGCGAATCTTCAGGTTTTGTGTGGTTTGGGAGTGAGTGACTGTTAACAAGTGAGATTGTGACAGTCACATTTTGTTGCGGTGAAGTGGGTATAAAGGTTTGATATGTTAAAACACTGATTTTCTTTTCCAATGGTTGTTAAGTTATCATTCTGGTACGAGTTATGGCGTTTTACTTGTCACTTTGGCTGGTCCTTGAAACTTTCGTTTTGCGAATCATTTGTAAGATCTTAGTTAAATACCTCTGAAAACAAATACACAAATAATCACTGTTTTAGGACAAATTTTGTAAAATATTTTCGATACATTTAATGTTTTTATTGTCATTATAGTGCTGCCAAAACTATCGACGTCTCTGATACCTTATCGATATTTACGTAAATTATCGACACTTAGTTTAACTGTATTGCATTTGGTTCTATAGTCACCTTACACACTACGTTTGGCTACAATGATACAATTATGCAGCTAAATTATTACTTGTTCATACAGTATAGTGAAAGTGAAAGTGAAAGTGAAATATATTTTATTTAAATAAGCTCACATAATAAGCATTTTTAAATCGTCAATTCTTTTACCCTACCACCCATTATGACGTCTTTTAACTGACAAGAAAAATGGGCGCAAAAAACTTGTCAGCTTTATCAATCAGATGGAACGATATTTACAAATATGTATATCGTTTCCAGACTTTATATTAACAAAGATTAACAAATAAATAACATTATTGAATTAGCTCATTTCTTAATGAGTTTCAAATTTCTTAATCAATTTACAGATTTTAAGCTAAATTCAAAGTTTGAACTTGTTATTCAGTCTAGGATAAAAATAAAAGAAAAACATACAATTCAATATGCATTAAGATAGGTAGTCAGAAGCAGACCCATTCCCACTGGCAGCACCAGTTCCCGAACATGCCGCATGAACCAGCCATCTCTTCGCTCAACCATATTTGAGGGAACGTAACGACCCGCCTCATACGACACCACCGCAGAAATGATTAAAGAGAGCATGACATACTAAGACTACCTATGTTAAGGCATCGAATTGAAAATTTATATCCAAAAGCTTTTCATAGGTCTTTCACTAAACTACTGACTATAGAAAGTAAAAATATTGCAATTAAATAAATCAAAACAAGGTAAGCTATTAAGAATTATATTTTTTGAGTAAGAAGTGCCATACATACAGACAATATAAAACAGATCTTTTATATACGAGTTATACGACGCCCTTAATACAAGCAGACAGAAGCAGACCCATTCCCACTGGCAGCACCCGTTCACGAGCATGACGCATGAACCAGCCATCGCTTCGCTCAACCATATTTGAGGGAACGTAACGACCCGCCTCACACGACACCACCGCAGAAATGTTTGAAGTGAGCATGACATACTAAAGCTACCCATATTAAGTCGTCGAGTCAGGAAGCCAGAAGTACGTTTTTAAGTAGGTAGGATACTTCTCACAATTTTATACTTAGAAAAGAAAATCACGATTCGAGTTTAATTAAAGGACTTTTATCTAGACCTATGAAAGAATTCCGGACTTGTTCTAATCAATACTGAGGTATTAGAGTAATAATTAACAATACAAAAGCTATGCCCATGCCTTTTTATCCTTCAAATAATCGTCAACAGTGTAATAACCTTTACTCATTAAATTGGATTTAACAGTATTTTTAAATTTTTCCAAGGGCAGTTCTGTGACTTGTTCTGGTATCTTATTATAAAAGGTAATACATCTACACAAAAAAGAGCTTCCGGTTTTATGCAGTCTGCGCCTTGGAACAGCAAGTTTGTTCTTGTTTCTTGTATTAAGTTTATGAACATTACTATTTTTTACAAAGCTATCTAAATTTTTCTTTACATACATTATATTTTCATAGATGTATTGGGAAGCTACCGTTAATATTTTAATTTCTTTAAATAGGTCACGAAGAGTATCTCTAGACCGTAAGTTGTATATAGCGCGCACTGCCCTTTTTTGTAAGATGAATATGTTATTAATATTAGCAGCTGAGCCCCACAACAACAAACCGTAGGTCATAATACTATGAAAATAACTGAAGTAAACCAATCTTGCTGTTTCAATGTCGGTCAGAAGCCTTATTTTCTTAACTGCAAAGGCAGCAGAGCTAAGTCTGCTTGACAGGATATCGATATGAGGGTCCCATTGCAACCGCGAGTCTATAGTAATACCTAAAAATTTTGTTGAGTCAACAAATTCGACTGCTTCGCCATTTACATGTATAGTCATATGAACCTGCCTCACATTAGGAAGTGAAAATTTGACACATTTAGTTTTACTAGAGTTAAGCTTCAGATTATTAATAGTAAACCAATGCATCACCTTGGAAAGAGTGCTGTTTACATCGTCACTGCAGTTACATCCTCTATCAACTTTAAAAATTAAAGAAGTATCATCAGCAAACAGTACTATTTCACATAAGTTTTTAGTATAGTAAGGAAGGTCATTAATATAAATAAGAAAAAGCAATGGACCCAATATCGATCCCTGCGGCACGCCCATAGTAATAGGTGCTTCATAGGATTCTGTTTTATTTACAACAACTTTTTGGGTTCTCGCCGACAGATACGATTGCATAAGGCTTACTGCATTTTTTGATACACCATAATGTTCCAATTTATCTAATAAAGTACTGTGACTGACACAATCAAATGCTTTAGAGAGATCACAAAATATACCAATTGCATCTTGTTTACTCTCCCATGCTTCAAAGACGTGTTTGAGAAGTGCAATTCCAGCATCAGTTGTGCATCTACCACGAGTAAAACCAAATTGTTTCTCGTGAAGTAGTTTGTTGATAAGAAAATGTGCTAATAATTGATCATAAATGATCTTTTCAAAAATTTTGCTTAGTGCTGGCAAAATGGAAATGGGTCTAAAGTTAGCGGGATCGCTTTTGTCCCCAGATTTAAAAAGAGGGATGATTTTACTATATTTCATTAAGTCTGGAAATATCCCTTCATCAACACACTTATTGAAAATAAAAGCAAGATGGGGAGCAATAGTAGTTATTATAGACTTAATTATGTGAGTTGAAATGCCCCAGAGATCTTCAGTCTTTTTTATATTTATTGAATTAAATGTTTTAAGAATGGTATCACTATTGATATGTCTAAATTTAAATACATTATTGCACTTATCAACACATGATTCCAAGAGGGAGACAGCAATTTTTGGAGATGAATTTAAATTACTGGTAGTTGCAATAGGTATTTTAGAAAAGAAATCTTGAAAAATTGTTGCCACTCCTTCATCTGACTCAATAATTTTATTGTCTGATACTAATGAGTATTCACGGTCATTATTTTTAGTTTTCCCAGTCTCTTTATTTATAATATTCCAAGTGGCTCTTATTTTATTATCTGACTGATGAATTATTGAAGATATACATTTTGCTTTTGCTAAAGTACATACTTTATTAAACATTTTTGAATAGTTTCTTACATATTCATGAAATTCGGGATCATTTGAAATTGTTTTCTGACCATATAATTCAAACAACTTATTTCTGCTAACATATATGCCTGGTGTTGCCCAATCACTAAATTTCTTTTTAAAGTCTTTGGATTTAATAGATCTAAAGTCTTTGGATTTAATAGATCTTTGCTTAAATGTTTTATCAAATTCTACTTTAATTAAATTAAATAAATCATCATAATGAGTATTGGGATTATCATTACTAGGTAAGCAAAGAGTTTTGGCAGTGACATTATTATGAAAATTTTCCAATTTATTTTTAGTTAGAGGTCTGCAAATTATATTACACTGATGAGGAACATGATGGTGCTCAAGGGAAGCTATTTGTCCGCTATGGTCAGAACGAATACAATTTATTATTTCTTTATCAAGTACATTACAATTGCTAAAAATATTGTCTAGGCAAGTTTTAGATGTAGCAGTGATTCTTGTAGGTTCACAAAAGGTGTTTGCTAAATTGAAGGACTTAAACAAATTCAGAAACCTACTTGCAATTGAGGACGGCTTTAAGATGTCTACGTTAAAATCACCGCACACCACAATTTTTTTATTCTTTTTGATGACTAATTTTAGAGCGTCCTCCATAGCGGACTCAAATTGAGGGTAGTTACCAGTTGGTGGGCGATACACACAAATCATTATCAACTGATCTAATTCCACACATGACAGTTCAACGTGTTGTTCAATAGAGAGGGATATCACATCTTTTCGTTCCTTAAAATTCATATTGTTTTGCAAAATTATCAAAGATCCCCCTCTAGTGGTGGATTTCCTACTGAATGAACTAGCAATTTTATAACATTGAAATCCTGTAATTAATTCATATTCCTTAAGCCAGTGCTCAGTAACACATAAAATATTAACATTTTTTTCAGTTAAAAAAAGTTCTAATTCTAATTCTTTGCCAGAAAAGCCCTGAATGTTTTGGTGAACTATAGTTAAATATTTAGGCTTTTCCTTAGTCATTACACGGCTAGAGACTTCCTCTATTGTCTTATTATGTAATTTAAATTACTAATAAAAGAATTACTTGGGACAAATGCCAAAGTGTTATTTTTAATGTCAACAATTTTTTGCTCAATAGGAGCAGGAGTAAAAATTGTATTATTATTATTACTTGGAACGGATTCCAAGGTCACATTTAAAATGTCAAAACTATTCTGCTCAATAGAAGCAGAAGTGATAGCCAAGTTCTTGGCTAAATGTTTAAAATAAAATGATAGCGCTAAAGCTACTTGTCTTTTAAAATAATTTGTAAGATAATATTTATCTTTTGTCAATTTAAAATTAAATATTAATTTATTTATGTCTATTATGTGACATCTCTGACTATTATAATAAGTCATATTGCTTAGTGTTAAATTTAAATTATATCTGATATTATTTTCTTCCTGTGGCAAGCTAGCACTGTAAGGTAGTGTAAACAATACAAATTTATTTATATTTAAACTGCATAACTTATTGTAGTATGAAATGAGATCCTTCTTGTTTACATTACCTCTTTGACCAACTAATATAATTAAATTGGTATTTTCATTTAAGTTTAGAGTTATTACTTTTCTCATAATGTCATGTAGGGTCGCACCCGGTATACAATAATTTAAAACTTTTTCTCCCAATTGATTATTGAATAAGTAGCCTAAATCTTTTCCAATTTCATCACACAACATAATGTTTGAACATTTGTTAGTGGTAAAGGAATTATTTTCACTTGTGCTTGCTAAAATATTTACATGTTCTGAGATTAAGGGCTCATACACTGTTTGGTCTTGTAAATGGTCCCGAGCATCTAGGCCTGACGCTAAGGAGCTATCATTATGGGTTGAATGGTTTTCTGACAGAGAGGGGGTGGATAAACATTTAAGTGCCAGTATATATTCCCCTATCTCTTTTTTGGAACGGTCATAATTTTGGGTCATCCTGGATAATGACTCCTGTAATGAGTGAATTTTAGTATTTAACATAGCAATGTTATTTTCATATGTCAGTCTATTTTCATTGATTATAATTTGACATGTATCCAGCTTTTCAATTAGTTGTCTACGCTCTCTAATGTGAACCCATCGATTAAAGTTTGTAACCTATTACGTTCCTCAAACATATTCTGTTGTGACAAATGTAACTCAGACATTTCCTTTTTGAGTTGTGTATTGCTTTGAAGCACATCTAACAATTCCTTTTCATTCTCATCTCTTTCCAAATGCAGTTGCTTAACCAACTCCTTGGTGGCCTTTAGTTCCTGTAGGGTTTGATGGAGTTTAGCCTCCTCCTGGCGAGATGCGGCCTTACGGGTCAACATTGTGAAAATAAAAAGGTGTTTGTTAAACCTAAGTAATTCCAAGGGGATGTTTAATCAACTATAGTGAGGTTATCCAAATGATAACACTACACTATCGGCCTTAAATGTAGCCTTACTAGTTATAAACTGAACAGATTAGACTAAAAGCACATACAAAAATTACTACTTTGAAAGAGATAACAATGATTTACAGATAAAAATGCAATGTCATGTCATACCGGTAAGTGAAAGTGACCGTAGTTCGACGTCACAAAACACACAAAATACACAAACAGCTCACTGTTGGTTTTCACTACACTTAATTTTATACGTAAATGTTACGTGATTCAATGGAATTAGCCACAATTATTATGCTAATAATTAAAATATTTCAAATTTAAATACGGGAGCAAAATTTGACAACTGGTGCCGTCGGTGTTGCCACAGGAAAAAAAAAAAAAAAAAAAAAAAAAGTCTCGTTTAAGGTAAATTGCGTAGTTAAGCAAATCGTATCGCGATAGTTTTTTATTGATATACACTATCGATAATCGATATAATTATTTTCCCAGTTCCGGTTTATCTATTCAAGTCAAATTTATTTTACTCTGTTCAAAGGTCCGCATCAAGGTCCGACCGAATCCACTTTTCGGCCATGGACCGAGACCGATTTAAAAATTGAATTTTGACTCGGATTTTATTCACTGATATGATTAAGTTAGAAAAAAAAGGGACTTTTTTATAGATTACCACATATACGATTTTAAATGTATAACTAAGGACAACGAGAGCTTGGCGGTTTCTTATCAATCATATGTCAATACGCATCAATATTGTCATGAGGTGTCAAAGATGATTGACAAAATAATAGCATAAATCACTTTGGGGATCAATACTTCCAAACTATTGACCTTGAGGGAAAGTGAAGTAAGAAACTACAACGTTATTTTTAAAGACACGTTATAAAAAATAAATAAAAATAAAACTTTTGTTCTTCTTTTGTCTATACCTAGGAAATAAAGCAGTTCATAGGATATGTTCGATTATAAAATTCTAGTCTTGTTAATTTGATGATTGCGAAGTAGGATGACGGTGATAGGTGGACTGTCAATTGAATTTACGGCTAAAGCAAAGAAAATATACACTAACGTGAAAAGAAGCGACACTTGCGCATGGGTGCTGTAAAATTGCTCGCGGCTATGTGTGAGTGCGCCGGGCGAGCGCGGGGGTGCCGCGACGCCATCGGGGCGAGGAATCTCCTCCGCGGAGGCACGTGCTATCAGGCTTGCCTAGTTCGCTCGCACCGCGCAATAGTACAGGCAAGTACGACAAACTAAAGTGATAGTGTAGAGCCGCATGCGAGGGCTTTAATCATTCATCGTTCAGGCAATGTAATTTGCTTTTCGTATTATAAATACAAGACAGGGCATTATTATTGCTTTTCTCACGAAATGTGAGGAAATTAATAGAATATTGTACATTGAGGGGTGAAGTGGTAATAATTGCACTTTCTTCAGAGTAATACATATGCTTTATACTACAGAAAATAAATAAATAAGTACTTAAAATAATATTGAATTAAAATAGCTACAATAATTAATTATGGTGTCTTGCCTTTCACCCCGCACTATATATCTATTACACAGACACTGCACATAATAAAGTTTTTGTACTTTTGTAAGTATAGAAAAATATTAATATACACTTGACCGTTTTTTGACATTTTATTTATGCCCTCATCTATTACCTCCATAGTTTTAAGGGGGGTCGAAAAAACTTAATTTTTTGGTTCCGACGCACCGTGTCCGAGATATTTGCATTTTTGTAATTTTATTTAGAGATTAGGTTAAAATAAATACTGTTCTTTAAAATGTAGTACCCACACACTATTTAAGTTGTAATTAATAAGAATATAAGTTGATATTAATTGTAATGAAAAAAACTATTTGGGCAAACGAAGAATAAACGTAGAAAAAGTAGCAAATCAAAAATTGTATTAATTTATTGATCTACAGAATGTTTGGTAATAGCCTTATAAAGCTTTTTTTTTTTTTTTTTGGCCAGGGGGAAATGCCTTCGCATACCCCCCCGCGCGGGGAACGCGGGGATGGTTATGTGGTGACTCCACTAAAACCCCCTGGGTGTTCCTCAGCCGTTAGTGCGACGGGCCCCGGGAATATTGTGGTATTCCTTCCGCGGCCCGACGCCGTTTATTATGGGACCTGAAATCGCGGAAAACGTATCAGCTGTTTCATACAAACAATAATAATGAAAATATCAAAATGTATGAAACAGCTGTTATTTTTTTTTCGCGATTTCAGAGTTGGTCCCATAGTAAAAGTTGTTCAGTTTGATGATCCCTATCTACCATATTCGGATTTATAAGGCTCTTACCAATCACCTTGTATATATTTAATCGTAATATAGTATAATGTATTAATATTAAAATAAATATAAAATCAATACTTCACCAAACTATCGTTTTATAATTTCCTTGCGTTAATGATGCTAATAGACAACCCTATCACAAGTCGTGACTACTCGTCACGACTTCGACGCAGCCGCCGCCAAACTGGCGCCAAGCTCACACCTATAGGGAGTGCCGCCGCTGTGGCTATAGCGAAATCATAGGTGCTTTGTTGTGTCAAAGCTATGATTCTTAAAGAAAAAAAAAATGTATGGTCACACGTGTGCACACTTTTATTTATTTTTTATCACTCGTAAAATCGAATAAATTGCTCGAAAGCGTGGTTGATAGGACACGGGATTTGTAGTAATTTTAGTAAATGTATACGCACGTGTGTGTGTGTAACATTGTCTGTGTAACTTTTAGTAATAATGTGTTGTTACGTAAATGGCTGAATGTGAATAAGGTCAGGAACGCGGCCAAAGAAATTACATGTTATCGATTTCCGAACGAAACGTCAACTTGGGTATATTCCGGATCGCGATAAAATCGATGTCAGCGCTCACGTTATCTGTCAAACCCATACAAAATCACCGACTCGGAACGCATTTTAGTATGCTGTCATCGATTTTGGTGTGATTCGGAGTGCAGCCTTTGACAGATTCCTACTCCTTGATTTTAATGACATATATAATGAGTTTTTGTTTATGCCAATAAGGTTAAATTATATTTTGTAAGATTTCAGCGTTAATTAACAGTGAAAAAGATAAGAAGGGTGTTAAAGGGGAGTGATGAGAAAACGAGTAATCCTTTGTTTGTGTTGTTTCGTTAATCGGTGGTTTTTTTTTTAACAAAAATACTTTGCTATTGTTGAATAATTTCATATTAGCGATTCAGGTTGTAGTTCTGTTTGAGTGACAAAGTGCATTGGAATTTTTACATTGAACAAATGAAGAGGTACATAATTGTGTTCTCGAGTTGAGGTCAATGGTTATTAGCTCTTTATTCGGTGAGTAAAATTTCAGTTTCAGTCATTTTAGTTAACTAGAATAACATGTAAATACCATTGCAAAGAGAAAGATTCAATTGCGTGTTTACAATTTGATTGTGTGATAGGAAATTGATAATGGCAAGCTTGATAAGAGATTAGGGTTCAGTGACTGTGACTTTATTAATAACTGTACGATAAAAGGACATCAGGGTAATGGTGGCATATGCCAGTGGAAAAGTAACTATGGAAGTAGACATGCAGAAGGTTCTGTCCATAATTACTTTATAGGTATACGATAACCGATTAACTCTAAGCAATTAAGAAGGATTGACGTTTTGTCATTGGCAGTTTGAGAGATGAAATCGTTGCCTTTATCACATTTGTGGTTAACTTAATATTATACGATTGATGCGTTAGATAATAGGAACGGCAGTAACGATTAGTAATACTGAAGTCGTGGAGAAATTTAGGGTTAGTGAGTGTTGTAAGATAATTCTAGATTCAACTTACAAAGTTACAAAAAAATATTAGCGTATAATGTAAAAAATAGTTTTAGAGTTTGGGTATTATCGCTAACTTCTGAATAGTAATAGTGAAGTTAGAGGGATATTAGCAGTATAAAATGATGGGGTCGTGAAATATTTAAATAAACTTTTAAATTGAAACTAGAAAACTTAGTATGTGGTGGTTAGATTTATTCTAACGTGGTGATTATTTAGTAACCTACCTTTGAGACTGTACTATTGAAGGGATCGTGATCGTTTAAGATTTGAGTTAGTCATTTATAGATTATCATTTTGAAATATTTATCCGAGGTGAATTAATTTTGAAACTAATCGTCGTGACTTTCGAAAATTATCTAACTGGGGGTCGTCGTAGAACTAAAAACTAAAACGTACTAGCTATGAAGGCAATGATGAGGAAGTTTGGTTAGGGAGGTATAATGTGTTGGGACTTAATGATAAAAGGAGAGTTTAAAATATTTAAGTCATGTAGAAAATTAATGGTAACAAAGAATGTGATTGACGTTTTTCTGAGAATTAGATATTTAATTCGAAATGATTAATTTCAACATTTACATAAGTCGAATATTAGGGAGCGTGGTTTTGTGGAATCCGAAGCGGTGGATTTTTTAAAACCAAATTAGTACGGGTACTATATTTTAATTATTTGAAGATCTGACCTTACAACAAAAAAAAAAACAAGGAGAGTTTCAATAGCTATTGTAGAAATTAAGTTTCATTAGGGTAAACCAGCTATAGTTCGGACTAGTTTCATTAGGGTAAACCAGCTATAGTTCGGACTCGAGTTAGTCGCGCACTCGAGTGTTATAAATCATTTGAGAAGTAAAGGTAGGGTTAGGGTATAGTTAGCCAGAGGTTTTAGTTCAACTCAATCCTAGACTAGTGGTGGAGATGTTAAGGTTAGGAATGGGGTAATGTTTGGTTGATACTAACATTTATGTAAGTGCAATTTTTGGTGAGGAGACTATAAGTAGAATTGATACGCGGGTATTTAGGTCGGTATTGTTAGTTTAAATATTTCGCACATGATATTCGGCATGGTATTGACTCGAAGGAATTGAATTTTGAGTTATTTATATATTCGGAATTAGCAGTTTTTCTGTACAATCTAGTAAAATTTTCGTAGCCTTAAGTCGTTTGGATTGCATTTTGAGATGGTGTTGTTTGGTACCGAGGCAATTAAAACATAAGTTAGTGTTACATCTCGAATTAACACACCAAATTAGAAAATCCTTACTAATATAATATTATAAATGCGAAAGACCGTTTGTTTGTTTATTTGTTTGTTTGTTTGTTACGCCTTCACGTCTTAACTACTGAACCGATCATCATAAAATTTTGCATAGGCGTTGTTAGGGGTACAGAAAAGGACATAGGGTAGCTTTCATCCAGAGAAAAAAAAAACGTACAGTTCCCGAGGGATAGAAAAAAAAACTGTCCACGCAGATGAAGTCGCGGGCGGCCTCTAGTTATTTATAAATGTGAGCGTATTAACTGTGACTTGGTCCCGTTTTGGCCGTCAAATTTAATATAAAATCAATTGTTATTTTGAGTTATTACTGGTTTTGGCCTATACCCAGCAGTGGATGTCGTGCGGCAGATATGATGATGATGATTACTGTTTTGCTTGTTTATTTTTAATTTAGTACTTCTTTCTAGTCAATACTCTTTGCGCTCTAGAAGTCTAGGTGGTTTTAGAAAGTAGCTTGAATATCCTTATATATTAATCCTAAGACTTTATTTTTAAATTATACAAAATAGAATAATGTAGCTTTTAACAATATACGATCAGGCTAAAAATACTTTACAGTCGGACTAAGATTTTCTAAATCTTTGAAACGCTATGTCTCGGAACTACGGTTTTTTGGGTTGAGATTGAGACTATGTTGGATGTCGTGTGCGGTAAGATGAAGGTCTTGTAGCTTAATTAGATACAGGTAGTGATTTAACATGTGTTTCGAAGCTTTACTAGTTTTAGGTAGTGGTATAAAAAGTAGTTTGGAAGACTTTTGGTATAGTTTAAGAGTAGGATAGTTTAAGACTTTAGGTATAGTTTAAAAAAGAAAAGCCACCAACACACATTTTCTTTTCCGGGGGGGAATTTTTTTTGATTAAATATAGGTCTAGGCAGTCGTTAAGATGATAGAGATCTAGGTAGTTGGCAGGAGGTCCGACTGTGTTTAGGCAGGGTTATGAAGAGGAAAAGGCATATACAGTTAAATACACCATAATTAAAATTGATAATGAGTCAGTTACATGAAATAAGTTCATATATAAAGGGGTAGTTTAAAGTTTTACGTTAATGTAAGTTAGAAATGCGTTTTGTTAGAGTCGATCGTGGAAAAAAAAAAAAAAAAAAAAACTTTGTATAATGTGGGAGGAGTGTAAAGCGTAAGTGCATGATATAAGATTTTTTTTTTTCCCTTTCGTAATGTGTTTGAGATAATACTTTATTGCAAAGTCTACGTATAATTTCATCGGGTGACAGTCAGCGTATTGAGTCTAACACGGTATAATTAATCTCTATACAATTTAGTTATTTATATTTGCATTCAGGGTGTAGTTATGATATAATCTTAGGTGGCGTGAATGTAGGCTAGTGAATGAAGACAGTGAATGCAGCGTAATAAGAACAGATGAATAGAATGAGAATCTAATATAGGTTATGAGTATGATTGGAATATTAATTTTAAAGGTTGATTAGAATGAGAGTTAGTGTGAATTAAGAGTAGATGCTAAATTTAGATTCTATATGGAGGGCTTTGGATTATAACATATGTGAAACCTGAATGCAAGCTTTATTATTGATTCAAGAGATAAGACCATCACACTGCTTTAGCGCTTCGTTTGTGCTTGCGGCCGGACTGGCGTTCTAGTGTTGACAACTTGAATTTTGTACAGTAGGACTTTTGGTGTTAGGATAGAGGAAAAAAAATGAGAAAAACGAACACTGTTGATGTTTGTGTTTGTCCTGGTGTGAACAACTGTCCGAAATTCGTACTACACAAGAAGCTAAGAGCTATGAATTGAACTCGTCAACTGCACACTCTCCAAGGCGATATTAGGGTTGTTCTAGAGTCTTGAGTAAGCTTTTGGAAATATAGGGTCATTGTATAGGCTCACTTCGAACCGACGGAGTAGGCCCTGTTGGTAAGAAAGGAGTAATACTTGATTGTGGAAGGGTACAATGCACAAATATGTAGCGTCATACGCAGACTTTTTCATAAGGTTAGAAAAAGACTTATTTGTCCATGTAGGCTTACTAGGAGCTGTGGATTCACAACCCACACCTTACCGTGATTTTGTACGACTCTGGTGTTGAATATGCATAAGACGGAATTGGCAAAAGTCACATAAAACTTAAAACTCGCTTGATAACTTTTCAATATTGTCTTGGTTTAAATACACTCTACAATCTAAATCTCATTTACATTAGGGTTCACCCAACAATTCTTTGATCTTGGAGAAATAATAATGGTTAGGGTTATTAAGGGGATGGGTTTTTTTTATACAAAAGGGATGTATGAGTAAAAATTGAGGAATAAGAGTAGAGACGGAATAAATATTTGAGAATTGAGAAGGAAAATCCTACTCCGGATCCAATACGTAGTCTTGTCACCTGTGCAGGATTTTGGGGTCGAGCTGTAACGGTTCAAAACTGAACATGCTATTTTATCTCAAATATTTTTCGAATTTTGTTTCATATTGAGCATAATATTATTTAACTATCGAACAAGTTATTATAATAAAGAGTAGTTCAGGTTTTTGAGTTAGCAATAATGTCGGAAGTTCTTTTAATCTTTCACGGCGCTAAAATTCAAATATTAGTCTCTGTCTAGGTAACGACGCTAATAGGCTTAAAATTTATTTATATTTATTATTGTTTATTTATCAAATTTTATTAGAGCCTCTCGAATATCATTATAATAGTTTATTTTAGAAGATTACTTAAAAAAGGATTGAATTCGGTGTTAATTATTTCTGTAAGTTGTCATGTCAGTAGTGTCACACCACGTGATGTGTTTTAGCTAAAGAACGAAATTTAATATAGTAGGTCATTCCAGTGGATCAATCGATGAGAAATCGATTGCCAAATGGTAACTGAGGGTCGCAAGGCAAGTCCCATATCCTTTGCCAAATCATAGTTGTAAATTTAAATTTTGTTTTAGGAAATATTAGACATTAGTTAGATTTGGGGGATAAATGCAAGTTTAGTTGGCTTGAAGAATTTTGTAGCGGATCTAGTACATTTTGTTAATCGTAGGCGGTATTTGCTTAAATTAGGGTATTTTGTTATACCATGCCTTTGCTTCATGACACAGTTAAATTGGAGATTTTAAATTAAAATGGAAGTTTAATTTGATTTTATAATATGGTTTGATGTTCAGAGATAATACAGAGAGAAAGAAAAGAAATGAAACTATGTTTTATTCTGGGCGGAGTTTAGTTGACAGTTTAGTGGTAAATTGAAAACTCGAATTGTGAAATAAAAGGGAGATAATTAATTAATAGAAATATTGTAAGGATAAATCTAGAAATATTATTAAAAAACATAAACAATAGTTATTGAAGGTATTTCATGGGAAAATGTGGATGGAGCCTAATAAAGTTTGTCTTGTCGTTGGGTGTTGTACGAAGAAAGATTGATATGAAGTTTCTTCGAAAGCGGGATTTTATGCTGCAGGTTTATAACTCAAATGAGGGTAGGCATTTAGAAAATGTAAAAGTAGTCGGATGAGTGTTGCCAGTTAGGGTTTTTAAAGTACCAACATTGTGATGCTAAATTGATCGGAAATTTTAGGTTTAATTGGACCGAATACTTAATGGAAAATGTTGTAATACGTATTTTAGCAAATTGATTCTAGAGGTTATGATATTTTGGGGAAGGCGAGATAAAAAGATTGAAAAGTTGGATTCTAATTATAGCATATGGGAGGTTCAATTTGTTGTGAATATAAGATTCGTATTGATCAGAGTTCTATGATTATAGTACAATAATTTCATATGATTCTGGATAAATACGCTGAATATTATTCAAAGTTGTTAATTTTGTTAGAAATGATGTAAGGGGGAAAACTTGTTGATTTATTTATGATTGAAACGTTATTTCATACAATTGTATGAATTGCTTAAATCAAATGTAGATGAAATGTCAGTATAGAGAAATATTTAGGTAACAGATTAATTTTAATTTGGTTACAAATGGAGCGTCATTGTGCGCTTGAGTATAAAGAATCTTGAAGATAGAAGGTTATTAGTTAGTTGAATTGTACGTTGGAATTATTGATTAGTATAGGGGTTCATTTTGTAAGATTAGTAACTTAAATATTATATTTACAAGTTGAGTAAGACAAAACTGAATTCTCCCCATTTTTGAAGGAGAAGGGAAAATTTTAGGAATAATTTATGTAAAGTAGGGAAATGAAGGTAGGTAAAAAAGATGCTTAGATCGTGTGGGGTGAGGTTCCTGGAGTGAGTGAATGATTTTGGGGGGTTATAAAAGACGTGGCTCGAGGGAAATCGCTCTCTTTACTTTCCTCGTCGTCAGCGTAGCATCAAGTGGAACCTCGGTAGAAGCCGTCAATACCCCCTTTGTAAGATAGCTTCGAACAAGTAGTATTTTTATAACGCAAGAAAACAGCAAGAAGTCAGGAAGAAAGTGTTTATTTGCGGTTTTGACGTATAGGTCCGCAACCGGGTGCGAGTCTTTTGCATATACGCTTTAATAAGGGCTTATATGGTATAAGTAAGCTTGAAATTAAAGTAGGTAGATTTTGTTTGCGAATTTTCATAAAGTAAAGTAAATTTCCCAATAAATCGAAGAAGTTTCCGAATCAAATTTGTTTGAAATTTATACAAGCAGTTGGGGAACGATAAAGGGGGTTTGATTTTGAATAAATATCAATAGTTTTGTGTCTCTAAGGGGCGTTCGGTCAATCCTCAAAGGGGTAGGTAATGTAGCATTGCTCTGTGGCGTGCAATGCGGGTTCTGTTAAAAGACACCTAGTTCAGTCACTTAATATCACCAAGTTAGCCAACTCGCTTAGGAGCCAACGAACCGAACGGTGTGCAGGAGTGTTCCTCGCCTAATCGTGGAGGATATGACTTGGTGGTGTTAATCCTCTTCTGTCAGGACTCAGCGCTGTCCCGTCCCACCAGCGCTGAGCACGTCCAAGCTGTTAGGAGAGAATTAGGCGAGTCATGCTTGCTCACGCTCTACAGATTCAGGGCTTCGGTGATGAGGTAAGCATCACAAATATTGCATAGGAAATCTAAATTTAGTCGCTGGTAGGCAGGTAAACTCATTAGGTTTATAAATTCATTGTTAGGTGCGTAGGAACAGTAGGTTAGGTTTGCATCTCAAGACGGGAGGGAAATTTGGATGCTGGTAAAAGATTGGACGTTCTCAAGAAGGTCGAGCTGTCAGCAAGGTAACAGCAGTAACGTTAGATAAGCTAGGAACTCTTATATAGGCGAAGGAGAGGTAGGTCAATTCGCAGTGTATCAGATTTAGGTAGGCCGCAAATAGGTTGGTGTACGACAAAATGGCTGTCGAAGCGAGACATAGGCAGGTGGTGTCGAGAATGGTACCAACAAGATGGCTGCCGCAGGTCATTCAGTGGTACATAGGAACTTGACTAGGGTGTGATGAGGTAGGATGATTTAGGAACGGAATCTAGGAAGCGCAGACGTGTTAAATATAGTGAACGAAAGGTTTTGTGAAACTACTGGGTAGGATCCGAAGGAAAAGTATCAATCTTCTATAGTAGGCGCCTTAACAGAGATCTATTAAGGCTATGACCCAGTGTTGTGAATAATTATTATAATGTGCTCAATTGAGTAGACTTTGCAAGCTTCAGTAAGTACCTACAGTTTGATTTACTATTAATTAGAGCTAGACAAATTCTTCTGTTAATATTGGATAATGATTTAATAGTGAAAGTTGAATCATAAATAAAGAATAATTATTCATCCTTGATTTGGATTGGTAAAATTGAACCTGTTTTCAATTGGTCGTTTACAGTTGAGATAATCCGTTTTGGTGATTGTGGGAGGAATACTAAAACAAGATCTGGGCGTATGGAATAATCCCGTGTTACCATTAGACTAATGTTGAATCACAGTTTATGGAACACTAGATCATAGTTTGAGTAAACCTTTCAAATTAACAGAATGAAGGTTATGACTAACAGTGAGATAATACTTTGAAAAGTATCTACCTACTATGAAAATATTATATTATTTAGTGAATACATTAAATTCACAAATAATAAGTTCAACATATTATCTGAGTTCAAATATTACAACTAGGTTCAACCAACTCAATTTGAGGATGAAAGAAATAGAATTTTATTGATATCAAATATTGCCTAGTCTACTCAACATTTAATTGAAATATCGCCTTTAACTTTAAATGAAATGAACTGAAGTCAATTCGGTTTATGGTTGTATATTTATAATCTAGCCGAGATTAAAGTGTGAAAAATCCTTCATAGAGCTTTATTACCTTGTTTAGAATTGTCTTTCCTTCAGAATATGAGAACTATCAGTGTCCCAAGTAAATGGATAATAATGTTGTGTCCATCTGTTATAATGTTAAACAGTCATACTAGAATTATTTATTAAAGCAAAAAAAAAAAATTGTAATTCAGCCATCACAATTGAAGGAGAATTCTTCATTGTGAAAACTGATAGTTCGCTTGGGAGCATTTTGCTCCGTCCTCTTTTGTAGAAACAGACTGACAAAGACCAAATATCTTAATATAATAATACTTACTAAGTAGATTTATCATGAAAAACAATTTGGCTGGCCAGAAGAGGGTTGCCCACGTTCGGTGTCGAGACTCATTGTATGAAGCGGGGCGGTGCTTTGTACCTTAGCTGGCAAAACCACAATTGCATATCCACTACTTGTACAATAACTTAAGAAAGTAAAAGAATCCTTATTTAAAAGCGTTGAAAGTTTTATTATACTTTGACCTCAGGCGACTATAACTTCTTAACTTATCTCAAATTATCCCTCTTATCTTAATGAACTAAGTTGACAATAGATAATTTACATTGTTTAGAATAACGTCATACATGGCAGATAAACTGACACTTGGCAGCGGAAGAGAATTAACCAAATTTAACCTTTCTCTATAACCCGACTTACCTCTTTTTACCTTGTAGTCTACTATGGTTGAACATACCCTCTTTTACCTTATAACAATACTCCATTTAACTCATAAATTCACTTTGATCATTTCCTATCAACGTAGGTTTATTTCACTCATACTTACTTCATCAACGGAACGTAGTTGGGAACGTTTACCCTCTATTTATAGTATTCCCATTTATTGACACTAAATGGGAATACTATAAATTTTAATTTTATTTTACATAAATTACCTCCCAAGAAAAGAAACATTGGTAAAAGAATTATTTCGCTAGCATGAAAACTGCCTGAGATATCACAGTTTGAAATGCACACAAATTGGACTCACCAAAAACGCTCCATACAGTTTTAATATGCTACCTAGTTATGACGTCACGCCTAGGGAGTTTATATGCAACGCGTAGAAAATTTGCTCGGCAGCTATATTAAATATTGTGTTTATCAAAATGGTTTCTTAGACAAATTTGCTATACATTTTACGGACTAATTTAAAGGTATTGCTTATTTATTTTAATAAATTTTATACTTTTTAAATGGACTTGTCCACCCAACTTTGAAGGGTCATAAACCAAATAATACGCAATATATAAAACCAAGAGGTCTAATATGTTTACTATTTATTATTATTTATATATATTAGTATTTCATTATTTTATTTATTAGTCGTCATCCCTATTCTCTATGGAAAATCTCTTTTTGCTTTTCGGCGGTAGACGGCGGCGGTGTGAAAATTTCCCATACAAAATTTCTCCATCTAATGTTTTTACGCGCGTATTTTTTTTTTCGATAGCTGTTCGTGCTTATACGGTTAGACTTGACTTCAGACTGTTTTGTAAAAAATATTTTTAGAGAGCGAAAATAATAATATATAGTCAGGTGGGGTAAGTGAAACACCGGGGTAAGTGAAACATCCACCCATATCTAAGAAACTATCGTAGTTTATTCTCATAGCGATGTGTCGATAAATCAGGAATGACGAATTACTTCCCTTAATACAACACAGATATCGCTGCGATCATTAACCTGGCTAGTTAACCAAAAAGAAATTCATTAGATGTCAAAACGCAAAACACGATGTTTTTTTGATAAATCTTTAAAACTGGACCCTATTTTATGAGAATTTGATACATTTTGGATATTAACGGTTAAACATGATCCTTTTGTCCTGTTTTTAATTAAATGGACACAATATTTAAAGCTATTTTGGCCACTGTTTCACTTCCCCCTTGTCAGGGGTAAGTGAAACACTTCTTAGCTTTTATATTATTTTCGTAATTTTGTTGCTTAATGCAAGTCTTTAGATATTTATATTCATACCGTTAAAGGCTGATTTAATTAGGAGTACATTGCCTATACAGCTACTTCAATTGCGAGTTTTATAGCTTTACTACACCTTGTTAAATAAAAATAAAAATAAAGTATGTTTCACTTACCCCACCTGACTATACAAGTAGTTCGTTACTCGAGCATGTTTTGTTTTTAAATAGAACTACCTTTAAGATTACAGAAAAATATTAGAAAAAATCGACTCACCCGTGGCAGCTCAGGCGGGACTCGAACCCGCACCCTTAGGATTCCTGCAAAGGCCCGAAAGGGTGTCGATTTTTTCTAATATTTTTCAATTATATATTATAATCTAAATATAAAAATAGCATTGTGAATGCATAAAATCTAAAAGTTTAAAAGAGCTACCTTTTCTTTGTAAGATACAATTTTAAATATTTCTGTTTTGATACTTATCTATTGTATTGTGTTTCAATAAATAATATTTTCTCATCTTCGATTTTTTTGAAGATCTGGATAACATCATTTATTAATTAAACAGTGATTCTTTAGCTAGATTTAAAGGTACTTATAGAAATAATAATTTTGCAAAAGAATGCTATACCCACCTTGCGAAATATTAAAGACCTAGAGTTCCATTCAATCGTTGTTTTAGAAACCACAGAATAAAATAATAGTACAAGTCTGGAACTCAATAAAAAGCTAAAGTTTGAACAACTTAAAGTTTGTAACCTGAGCGAATTGCTCCTCGCAAGTATAAGTACTGTCTGAACTAATTCGTTTTATCATATGTCTTTGATTACACGTATCATTTGGGTTTTCAGATTAAAGCAAAATTGTAACAGGTATCACTAAACGATTACACTTTTCAACAAAATGGCTGGCCCCGTCTATACTCTACAGTACTTCAAGATAAAGAATGGGCATCGAAAAATATTTTGGCCCTAACAATTCCAACTTTATTGATCAAAGAAATAAATGTCAGTCAATGTCATCCTACTTATATTATAAATGTGAAAGTTTGTGGGTTTGGATGTTTAGATGTTTGGATGTTTGTTCCTCAATCACGCAAAAACTACTGAACGGATTTGGTTGGAATTTGGCACACAGATAATAAATAGCCTAGATTAAAACATAGGATACTTTTTATTCCGATATTCCCGCGGGAACGGGAACCACGCGGGTGGAACCGCGGGCGGCCGCTAGTTTCTAATAAAAGCAAAAACATTAAGTTAACTGATGCCTATTCTTTATCTTTAAGTACTGTACAATGCTGGCTTCGAATAATCGTTTAACCGAATTCAATTTATTCTTCTAAGAATTCTAGATGTGAGTTTTATTCAAAAGAAACACTTCAACTTACACTTTTTATGGGCATTTAGTCTACCAGAAAGACAGAGCTTTGAGATAGCTTTGATTAAAGCATGCAACAAGTTTCCAGAGACCGAATTTAACACATATCTGCTTTTAGAGCACATAAAGATACAAGAGTTCATAAGTTAAGGTGTCCACCGCTATTCGCAAACCAATACAAAAAAAGGATAAACATTTTCAATTTACCATAAATTTTCATATTCTGATAAATTATTATAATAACACAGTAACACACGTATCCCTATGGGAAGAAGATCACATGGAGATTTTATTGGTCGGGTTGCCCTTTATTTATCGGTTTCGGGAGACCCGCTGAGAATAACAGCATTGTCTACTCTCAATATAGTGTAAATGACATTGTTCGCACTACTTCCGTTTGGTTTGACGATGCGTTTTTAGATTGGCCCTAATAGGGTATTTACATGGGCGACTAAAGCTGCACAACTTTCGCCGCACGGCGAAAATCGACCGTGTAAATGGCAATGAGGGCTTGTCGAATCTCACTAAAAACTGTAGACTCGATAGCTGGCGTTCATAAAAAGGCAGCTGTCAACTGTATAGAAAACGTAGGAAAAAGGTTTTTTTTCAAACCAATTTTTACAGTTCACTTGTCCATCAACACCATCTAGTGAGGCAAATAGTTACTATATTTTTTATTAAATGTCACGTTGAAAAGCTCTCATTCGGCTTAGGCCGCAGGTGACTGAAGACCGAAGAAGACCAACAAAGCGTGGAAAAGAGAAGTTAACATCATACGGACACGGTCTACGTAAAAAAGAGACAAAGGATCAAGTGACATGTGCCATTATTTCTTACAGTAAGAGCCCCTAGCGTCCCGCCTAGCAATTAATGAGCAATTACAGTTTGTTTAAAATATTTGTTAATCTTAATTATAATTTAAAATAAAGGTATCGTGGAGCCATGGTGTCTTGTGCTCTAAGTAATGGGGAGGAAAAGCGCAATTTTATCCCGATAGGTGGCGTCTTGTCGTTGGTACCGAGCCGCCTCAAAGAAACTGTCAAAACATATGGGAATCTCTTGGAGTATTGCACTTTTTAATTTTATACTGAGAAAATGCCGCATTGTTATGCATGTAACTTGTAAAATATTGGAGTTCATCGATTTCCCAGTAACAAAAAAAATTGTGGGCAAAAAAATATCATAAAAAATATGCTTTTTCCTCGATTTTCTCCTTCGCTGAGCCTGAGAAACATTATAAATCAAAAGGAATGTTTCATGAATTTGATGAAGCTTCGCCAAAATAAAACAACATTTGAATTATAACAGCTTTGTTCTTTAATATTTCAACCTCAGCAGTTTCTAACATATTTATAACTTGGATGAATTTGATAGGTATATCAAATATGGAATAAGCCCAATATTGGGGCCAAACAGAGAATTAATAGAATTTTATATGCCAGAGTCATTCAAGAAACTTAGAATAATAAAATAAATATGATAAAACGGTTCGTGTAATTTTGGATGGTACAGAAATTCCAGTACAGAAACCTGAAATTACTATTGCACAGAAGGGCAACTATAAACACGGAAATTCACACTCAGTTGCTTTGTTAAAATTTAAATCATATGCTTCTAATCTGAAATAAAAAGATTACTTGTAAATCTTACACGAAATTTAAAGAAATGTAATGCTTGTTAGCAATTTTTTGTAAGTTGCTATAAACTTTCTTGCCTGTTGTTTTGGCTTTTCTTTTCCGTAATTCTTCTTTTATATGAGCTAAAGTTAGCATAGAATACATTGTTTGTCCGCAAAACCGAAAAAAATACAATCTTAGAAAGTAAAATCACGTAATACACAGTCAAGACAATATAAGCTCAAACTGACAATTGTTCCAAAGACTAAGCGCCATCTGTAATTCACTTTGCCTTCGCCTCCCCATTGTGGTGTGACAAAAAGAAACAATCCAAGTAATCACACTTTTCACAGGTAAATAAGATATTGCCACACATTTCTCTAAAACCAAATTTCTCTACATTTATTCGTTTATCGACGAAGAAAACAGTATGGAACATAGTTTATTAGTTTCCTTTGCCATATATAGTCATATTTTATGAATCTAAGTCATATTTTACGTATCTCATATAAAATGTATGCATTCGTTTTCGGATCACCTGTTTATTGACATTGTTGTTCTTTGACATTCTATTTCTATGGGAACTACGTTATTACATATTGTTACCTGATAGGTTACGCCATCAACTACATAGACGACAGCGACGCCAGTACCTGCGATTCAATTTTGGAAGCGACTTGCTAGGTGATTTAACTCGACCATCACAGGTTAAAATCGACTCATGTAAATAGCCCATAACTGACCAAAGAATAAGTCGCCTAAAAATAATTCGCACTGGAATATTTATTGCCAGCTCAAAAGTCCCAGGATCTTCGCAGATTAAAAAATATATTGTTTAATGCCAAACATTTTTAACTTCTGATAGATAAAGAAACTTTGTCAGAAGTTCAATATGTTTGTCATTTTCATAACAACATTTTCTCAGAATTAGCAAGTGGAAAGAAGGGAATAAAAAAATCAACTGCTCCCACTTATGACTGTATTTTACAAGTAGAAAATTTATTTTAAAACGCCTTTTATTAAACCTTTTTTTATTGAATTATTGGATAAATATGTATTTTTTGTCTTATTTTATAATCATAAATATTTTATTTAAGAAACGTATATGTATTTTAATAGCTTCGGATTCAATTTATACTTATTTAACAACACAAGAAAAATACATTTTTAGAATAGAATAGAATATAAGTTTATTTTCTAATCTAATATCAGCATCAAATAACCTTGATGTGCTGTGAAATGTGTACGACGTACGTAGGTATTATTACAATTGAAGTCATTCACAAACGTTGACATTTTCTTTGATATGAAAGTCGTCATAATACTAGAGCATGACGCGTTAATCCAGTCCCGGTTCTCCACCAACGTATTACACATGTGGCTGGTTTCGGCACAAAGCGAAATATATGAGTGTGCAGAAACGCTCATCGGAGCAGGTCGGCTGCTCCCGGCCGATTTACCAAATTGCTTCGGCAGCCGATTCATGCGCGGCCGAATTAACCATTAATTCAATTATCAATCACGCCCGTCACTCCGGACGCGTGTTTCATTCATATCACAAATATAGTATTTTCAGCGTCGACGCTTCCGTGTACATCAATTAGTTTCCGGTAATTCAGTGCGAAAAGAATGAAGCGGTTCCAACAGCAATGCCAGTAATTATCGTCATCAATAATGTGATTACCGAACCAGTATTCATCTATTGAGGATAACGAATGCCAGAGATTTCTATCGAGTGCTTATCAGTGGAATTTATGTTTCAATACCCATCAGAATTATCGGGTTTTTGGTATCAGAGATATTTACGCAGCAATACCGAACGTGTTGGTAATGTGAATTAAAAATTCGCTGTAGTTACAGACAAAGTAACTGGTATTTTATGTTCCTGTTATGGTTTGAGGAACCTAGTAATTAATAGGTCTTCACCTATGAAATTGCCGTATTGCAGTACAGACTTGTTCAAACAAAAAAAGTTTTGATTGGCTATGAATTCTAAATTCAAATTAATTTTGTTTTAAAAATATGACATTCTATTTACAAAATCAGTCTTTTGTTCATTGATTAGCGTTGTATTTTCATTACATTTCAACATTTTTCCTCATAATGGATACTTCGAAATTTCGTGTAATTATGGAATATGAGTTCCGTCGTGGCACCAACGCGGCACAAACGACACGTAACATCAACGACGTTTACGGAGAGAACTGTACAAACGAACGTACAACCCGTTATTGGTTTGCTCGGTTCCGTTCTGGGAATTTTGACTTGAAAAATGAACCTCGTGGTCGTCCGGAGACTTTGGTCAACAATGATGAATTAAAGGCGATTGTGGAAGCAGATGAATCGCAATCTACAGCTGAGCTGGCAGCAGCTTTTGATGTTAGCATCAAAACAATATTGGTCCATTTGCGACAGATTGGCAAGATAAAAAAGCTTGATAGATGGGTGCCCCACTGCTACTTCACGACAACGCGCGCGCTAAGCTGCATGAGTTGGGTTTGGAAGCTCTCCCTCATCCGCCATACTCACCAGATCTTGCGCCTACCGACTATTACTTTTTCCAAAATTTGGACAACTTTTTAGCGGGAAAAAAATTCCATTCCCGAGAGGCAGTACAAAACGCCTTTGAAGAGTTTGTTGTCTCCCGTCCAGCTGATTTTTTCAAGAAGGGCATCCATAAACTGCCACAGCGTTGGCAAAGATGCATTGATTGCAGGGGTGATTACTTTGAATAAAAGAAATAAATAAGTTCGAAAAAAAAAAACTTTAACTTTTTTCAAACAAAACGGCAATTTCATAGGTAAAGACCTAATATTAAAATACGTACCTACCCACAAAAATACTACCTAGTGTCGCGGCGTCCAGCCTCCTTTGACTAATGACTGACAGACAGACGGAGGGTGACAGGGTTGACGTACGGGACGGACGGACAGATGACTATCGACAGAAAACGGAACTGGTAAAAAGATACTATCAGGGACGATAAAGACGACCAGGACCGACCCTTGACCCGCAGGACGACAACTGCGACCATACACCTAGGATAACTTTTTGTGTCGGTAGAAGGAGTCAAGGAGGAGGAGTTATGTACTGTACACCGAATACTCAAAGACGGCTTGACCGATTGAAATAGTCAAAGTCAAATAAGCTTTATTCAAATAAACTTAATTATTAAGTACTTTTGAATAATTAAGTTTATTTGCATAAAGCTTATTTGACTTTGACTATTTCAATCGGACTCGATTCCTCCGAGTCCTTTTGTCTAGAGCTCGGAGTCGTTTTACAGGGCTCGCCTCGTATGAATCTCGACGACACGGGAGTCTTTTTCAGAGCTCGAGCCTTTTTGATAGCTCGGTCGATCTCGAGGCTTTTTCAGAGCTCGAGTCTTTTTCGGCGCACTAGTTGTGATGGGCTGCTGATAAATGAGGATAAGTAGAGCTAAAGCACAATAGATTAAGCATCTCGGTGTTCTTTATAACATAAAACATTCATCTTTTTAAGTTCTAATTTTGGACACTAGAGTCAGATTTTCAGGGCTCTATGAGATCGATAGGCTCGGCTTTAATATATCCGTAAATAATAATATTGTAAATATTAATTGCGGAGATATTAAAGTCATAAACATAAACTCCAAGTTTTTTATGAGGCTCGCGTTCATTATAAGACTCGAGCTTTTTTGAAGGCTCGAGCTCTTTTATTAGGTTCGAGCTCTTTTGAAGGCTTGAAACTATTTTGAAGCCTCGAGGCGTGGCTCGGAGAGCTCGTTTCTCGGCAAAGCTCGGGCTTACAAGCCTACTGAGCTCACCGAGTCCTGCCCATCCGAGTCGAGTCTTCAAAAGTAGAACTCGACGACTCGAGTTTTGTACATCATTAGATTAAAATGATGCAACATTAGGTTTGTTCCGATGTTGGTCTGTTTTTTTTAAATTTTGAAATCAGTTCAGTAGTTTTGATATCTGTAATTATACAATATTTCCCTATTTTCACTACATATTTAATACATCTCGTTAACGCTAGGGTCTAGCATTGTCCTTTATTTTCTTCTCTTTAGAGCCATAGATAATACACTATTTTAGAGCATTTAAACAAAATCTTGTAAGTACTTACCGATATAACATTGTTTTTACACGACTACTATAAATATATTGCGTATTGCATAAGTCTGGTGCTAGTGGTACTTACACATTATCCAGATTCTAATTTCCATAGCAAATATGCTTTATTTTATCTATCCAATAAAGAAGTCTATAAAGAATAAAATATAGTTATAATCAAAGTGGTAGTTAAATCTGCACTTAGTTAATGAAACAATGGACGCCTCGAAGTATAGATCGTTTCCACTATACCGCAATATTTGGGTTTGTTGATCAATCGTGATTAGAAAGCCGAGAGCTGACACATCCGTGTGGAGTGGATTGTGTGACAGCTGGTGACATAATGAAGTCGCCAGCGATGATGATCTAACTAACAATATACTTGCAACGACAACAAAATGATTGAGTTATCATCTCTAAATAATAAATTAGACCAGTACCTTAGAAATACATGAGAGAGAGGTTTGAATATACAATGGGTGTATTCCAGTAGTCTAATCGCTGAGTCACCGATTGCTATGGTTAAAATGGGTGCATTCCAGCAGACTAGTCACTAAGTCATCGATCACCACAGAGTAAATTTTAACTATGGATTATAATTTAAATTAACATTAAAATTCAAATACTTTCCATGGTTAAAATTTATCCTATGGTGATTGATGACTTAGCGATTAGTCTGCTGGAATGCACATAACTTACTCTACATTTTAACTATACAAAAACAAAGAAATAAAAGAATTTCATCATCTTGTTACTAACGTCAAGTCCTAAGTAACTATACAAAAACGAGAGCACCCAAAGTGCATTACTATTTTTATGATAAATGTGAAAGTTAGTGAATTTGAATGTTTGTTATTCAATCATCAATCAAAACGATTGAACAAATTTGAATGAATTTCGGTGCACAGACAGATTATAACCTGGATTACAACATAATACCTAGCTAGTATTTTATAAAAATAAACTAAATAAATAAAATTTTCTTATTCAGTTTATATTTTCAAACGCTAAAGAGTATTCTACATCATATCCTATCATGCATAACATGGTAGGATAGTTATTTTCCAATATACTTAGAAGCAATCATATGAGCTATATGCGTGGGATTGAGCAATATTTTGCCCTAGCAACGGGCTTAAGCTTTTTCGAAGAGTTAAGTATAAAGGCTTTCTTCACAATAATATTTCCTTATATTTATTTTAAGCTAATATTAATGTAACTCTGTAGGTTTCTTATACAACTTTACAGACTTGAAAAACAAGCGAGGTTGTAAAGGTACAAATACCTAAGTTGCGAAGTATTTTTATGGATTAGCTACTTTTTCAATTTGAAATGTAAAAGTTGTTTAAGTACTCATTGTTGTTGTTTTATAAATATACAGACTGTTTGGTAATAGCCTTATAATAGATAAGGTATCATGCCAAGGGCACCACCAGCCTACTTTGTTGCTCGAGTCTTTGCCGCTATGGCGATTGTACTAAAGAACGGTTTCAACTTCAATGTGTAAAGCTTCTCAAGCTCTTGACAACACATTTTTTCAATCTCTAGGGGGGGCAGCTGCACCTCCCTGCCCTTCCCTTAACGACGTCTTTGACCCCGGAAAATTATTATATTCCCTGAAAACCGTCACATGAACGAGTTTGTTTTTTTATTTGTATGGAAAAATGCAAAATGACAACCCTAGACGCATTTATTTTAATAATTGGTTTCAGGGTTCATAATAATTTTCCGGGGTTGTATTGTATGTGTCGTAGGATAATCGTATAAGCCGGATCTTTACAAAAATCCTAGGTCGATTGTAAAGAACCGGATAATTGTAATCTAAGATAGATTTTTGCAATCGTCCGAGAAATTTTTAGGATCTTTGTAAAAATCCAAGTATGTTTCGGACAAATTGTAAACTTGAATGCTGATTGGATAATCTAAGAGCCGATGTACAACCATCTTCAATCTGATTGGTCAGAACATATCTTCTATATAGAGCCATCTGGGCGTAACTCTATTTTTGTAACTTTTCAGGGGAGCCAAAAGAAAGTTTTGTTTTAATATCACATGACGAGTACTGTGTATTTTTAAAAAAAGCTCTTGTTTAATATAATGCATATATCTACGCACACACGAATGCTCCTATGTATCGATTTAATGCTAGTTTTTAGCAGAAAACATAGTGTTTTTAGGTAAAGTCAGGTTTTACGCCTTTATCGCATCCAAAATTAAGACTCATAAGGACACAAAACAAATATACGCTATTGTGGTTCGAAAATTTCTGAAGTTACAGCGGCTTAATTATTTTATACGCCTTTATGCCTTTAGAAAACCACAGTTATATTATCTTATATCAGAATACATCTATATGCTTCGAAAATTCTCTGATAAAACTGACTTCTATAGCTGGACGTAATTATAAGATCAGTCTCTTTGGTTCTCATTTTTTAGACAGTCGTTTAAAAATCATTGGCGTATACTCAAAATAAGCCTATTTGCCTTAGCTGTTCCAACTATACCTATTATGTGTACCATAGTTATGCCTAAATGTCACTGAACGGAAGTGAGTTTAAAAGAGTGATTTAGTACTTTTTAACTAGCAAGCTTTCCAAATTTAATAAAAGTCGAAACTAATTACTGAATTGTGATGTGAGCATGTTTGCACGCACATGACATTTATTATCAGCATTTCCGTTGATCTTGAAGACACCGCCCTTTCCATCATCAGGGTTCTAGTGAACACTGGCTTACAGAAAATTCTCTATGCTTTTGTCTATAGCTGGCACATGGGAGACGCTAAAGACTACAAGGCTAACCAACTTACTTATTGAGAAGGCAGATGTTGCCCTACAGCGATATCCATCCGCTCAACTAGTGGTTCCGGGAGATTTGAATGCCCATTACGAGGACTGGCTGTTTTCACTTATTAATGAAACGACCACGCTGGTCATGAAATACGTAAGCTAGCCTTGACGCCAGACATCACCCAGCTGGTCTAAGAAGCCACTAGAATACCAGACATTGACGGGCACACGCCAAATTTCTTGGACCTTCTGCTGACATCAGACCCGGACCATTACTCGGTGTCGGTTTCACCTTTGGTAGCTCTGACCATTATGTGATGGAGTCAGTGTCGGTGTATTCTTCGCCCGACCCAAGCTCAAAAGGCTCCCGATGGATACGGGACGTTACAAGTCGGAAGATTGGGAAGAAATACGATGTCTTCTTGTGACTTATCCATGGCGGCAGGTATGTTTTTCTTCCAGCAATCCCTCAGCTTGCACGGATGCTGTGACCGTTCTGCTTCGTCAGGGTATGGAGTATTTTTATACCCTTCTCTAACATGCCTCTATCTAACAAAGTTCACCCTTGGTATTATGCCAAATATAGAGATGTAGTAGCGTCGAAACATGGGGCATATCTTGCATGGGTTGATGCTCGACCCTGTAAAGCTAGAAATATACGTGAAAAGAAGAAAGCTTTTAACAAAGCCGCCAAGCTCCGTATAGGGAAAACTTGTTTCTTAAAAAAATCTGGCAAAATCTGTCGAGGTCAACTTCTGCTGTCCCTCAATGCCTCCTCTACGGAAACCAGACGGATCTTTGGCGCATACCGTCAAGGAAAAGACAGATTTATTTGCCGATTGATTTGCCAAGTGTTCGCGTTTAGATCCTGCTAATGCTGTACCGTCGGGCTTACCAAGTTGTGGGATTTTAATGATTTTAAATCCGCATCAGAAGTACAAAAAAAGCATTGCTTGATCCATGAATAAAGCCAGTGTTCTGGATAATATACCAGCCATAGTTATTAGGACTTGCGCCCCTGAGCTAGCTCCGGTATTAACACGCCTGTACCAGATTGTCTATGGCAGTGTTTGTTTCCCAATTAAAGGTACACGAGGTTGCATCAAAGGGGTACGCGGAGCAATCTCTTATTAAACTAAGAATTGTATTAGCAAGGTTTTTTATTTTGTATATATCATTTTTGTGGGAACGAGGGGGAGGGTACAATAAGAACTAATGGGGAACCACTGGTCTATGGCAAAGGGACAAGTTCCAAAGCCATGGGAGTTGGCTAACGTGCAACCTGTGCCTAAAAAGGGTAGTCGCGCCGACCCTTCTAATTACATGACCATTTTGGGTTTCGTAAGATAATGGAACGTGTACTGAACCATAGGCTCATATTGTATCTAAAAGCAAACGACCTACTCAGTGACCGACAATACGCGTTTCGCCAAAACTGGAGATCTTCTAGCATACGCCATCCATCAAATCCATCGAAAGGTAGGTATGGAGAGGCGCTCGCCGTTTCTTTTGACATCCCGAAAGCTTTTGACAGGGTGTAGCATTATAACCTTACTGACGAGCTTTCATCATACGGACTTCCCACCGGTTTGTGAGAGGAGGACTTCCTGAGAGATTGGTCGATTCGAGTTGTCATTGATGGATGCTCGTCCGATTAGTTGGCTATCAATGGCGGAGTCCCTCAGGGATCTGTACTCTACTCTCTGCAACGCTGTTCCTGCTAATACCCGGTATTTTGGGGTACGCAGATGAGATAGCACCGTTGTAGAGAGCTATGCTCAAGCCGGTGTAGAAGGTCTAGTGTCTGAGGAAGGCGATGGTCAGACGCATGAACCTGTCATTGCAGGTAGTCTCCGAGTGGGGCGATGCTAATCTGGTCACTGGTCAGGTTCAATCCATCAACAACCCAGGTGTGTATGTACTCTGTTTTTTGCTAAAATTAGTGATTTCGACTTGGCTCCTATTTTCCGAGGTGTATCCGTGCTGATTACAAATCAACTAGAGCTTTTAGTAATGTCATTGACTCCACACTCAATATTGGCTCATTCATTGAGAATAAAGCACAGTTGTCTAAAAAGTTTGACATTCTGGCATAGGTGAAAAAGTACTTCACGCCGGAACAGCTGCTCAATCTATACCAAGCGCAAGTTCGATAGCGGGGTACTTACTGCTCTCATCTTTTGGATGGCTCCGTCAAATGCCAGCTCCAGACGCTTGAATCCATTAAGCAGAGGGCCAAGAAGCTCATCGGCAATGACAATATTTTCTGTAATAAGCTCAAAATCCTCGAGCATAGACGTAAGGTTGCAAGTTTATCGGTTTTTTATCGGAATGGCACAACCAAACTCTGCCATCTCCCTTCTTCCATCGGACAACCAGAAGACGTACGAATCACGTTTTTGGTGGATATTCCAAAGACTCGCACTAAGCGTTTTGATTAAAATTTTATCATCCGTACCGCTAGAAAGTGGAACTCCTTGCTTGAGTCTGTGTTTCCCGTTTATTTTGTAAAAAACCCTACAATTTGCACTAAATAACATCTCTTATAACCGGTAAAAAACGCCCATGCTGCGATCTTGTCAACAAATGGCAAAAAATAACAAAACAATGACTCTGTCCTTGTTACTCATCCAGCGTGTAAAGTATTCCCATCTCTTTTTCTCTTCATTACGTGCGAGCGATAAAGGCGTATGACGAAATATGTCTACACAGAATTACATGTGGGTCCAGCGTCATTTAGGCGTCATATGACATAGGTCTAGTTGACTGAATTAGGTAGTATAGTGTCCAAATGCCAAAACGACTGATGTGTAGTTAAGCTCACCTAGCTCGCACTACAGCATATACATAAGCCCTTATAGACTGATGTAATTTTATAACTATAGATCGTACAAAAAAACGGGTAAGATGCACTTGTAGCTAAAAAAAACGTAGATTAATGGATCAAAAAACCTATTTTGGCCTTATCCAGACTTACGCCCAGATGGCTCTATATGGAAGATATTGCTGATGGGTTTTAGGATTATTTCGCAATTTTGCCGAATTGAATTCTTCAATTAAAGTTTTTGCACAAGCATGTTGACGAGCGCTGTAGAACTTTCTTAGCTCTGTGTAGTAAAGTTATTTTTCGGTTAAACTTAACCTCTAAATTGTCTGCACTGATCGAGCCCAGCATTTGTATAATATCCATATATATGGCATATGTATGGTAACCTATCTATATTCGGCTTTATACACTGTTAATTTTTAAGTAAATCTAAAAATAAAAAGGGGATTTCAGACCACGTCAACGAACAAATTTTACTGTATAGGGCCAAAATCGCGAAAAAAAACAGCTGTTCCATAAATTATAGTCGGGTCGACATTGTACTTTTCTATGGAACAGGTGATTTTTTTTTGTTAATTCAGTTTTGGAATTAACAATAAAAATTCACAGATCTCGTGCCTTTCACGACCTTCTGGTACATTGAAAATGAATTTAATAATTGAATTTTATAAAAAAAAATCCTTTCTTTGAATTAGTACTTACAATACTTTGAAATCACAGCAAAGCCACAGGATTTACTTTTCTGCGATTCGTGTGTATGTAATTCATATAAAAATATTTCATTTCTATAAACATTACTATTTTATTAAAAGGTAGTAACTATAACCTAAGATATATAAAAAAATCTAAGATTTATTTTGAACTACGTCAACTTTCTCAGCGACGCGGTGCGCATCTAAGGAGCGCGCTTCCCGAAATTACGCCAACACGCTACATATTGTAGCCCTCGTTGATACGCGTCTTTTGATTTGAGGCTTCAACCATTCATGTAGCCTTAAAACTTACGACACCAAGGCGATGTCGCACTCTGAGCGAAAATGGGGGCTATACTGAAGCGATCGAAAAAACATTTTCAATGTTAAAGGTTAAGCTACAGGGCAAACCCTTAACCCGATTGTCTTTGTTTTAGGCTCAAATTGTAGCTGACTAGATTGTTCAGAGGAATTTTTCTCAAAATTTTGATATCATTCTTCGTTTCCAAAATATCGAGCGCCAAAATCAAAAAATCGGAAAGAAATAGATTTTTTTCCACTATTTTGGCCATAACTTTTTACGTTTTTTATTTCTTCGAATAATTCTTTTTGCACCTTTTAGCTCTTGTAAATACGCGTCTTTTGAGTCTTTTTGAATATCATATCTTCACAACCTTCTGTGATATAAGGGGATCGCACTTTTCGTGAAATCGGTACCTATACTGGAGCGAACGAAAAGACATTTTCAATGTCAAAAAATCACCTGTTACAAAAAAAAAATATTTCAGCCATTTCACTTCTCAAGCTTAAGCGCACACTAGACATGAAATAAAAGACTTTTTAACGGATACTAGCGCGGTTTTATTGAAAGTACTTAATTAGTTGGTAAGTATTTGGTTTGATTTTTTATTTTCCCGGCGTTTCGGCACCTTTGCAGCTGCACCAACTAATTACCAATTTTCAA
This sequence comes from Agriphila tristella, assembly GCA_928269145.1. Classification (NCBI taxonomy): domain Eukaryota; kingdom Metazoa; phylum Arthropoda; class Insecta; order Lepidoptera; family Crambidae; genus Agriphila; species Agriphila tristella. The sequence goes on along the minus strand of OV743439.1, from coordinate 17,106,429 downwards.
TAAAACCGCGCTAGTAACCGTTAAATAGTAGATTATTGCATCGAGCACAAAGTAATTTATTATATTTATATTTCAGGCACTAACTAACTAAATCTAACAGGCACGAGGGCAATATAAATTACTTAAGGCGAGGTGCATAATCTGCTTTTCTTTCAACTATTACAATTATCAATAGTAGATAAAAGAAACTCATATCAAAGAGTTTCATTTTCTATAACATTGTCGGCTTCATTTAGAATGTTTTCCGAAATGTGTCGCTAGATGATTCCATTTTAATTCGAAGCCGAAGCACTCAAAATCAGATAGTATCACACTTTATCGTTTCCAAAAAGATTGTCAAGCAAAATTAACAAAGTTCCCGCCTTTTTTAAATTTCTTTCATTTTTAAATCAGAGTTAGCAGCAATCATTTTTTTGGAACAAGTAGGATAGAAACGAATAATACGTACGTAAAAAAAAGGATTGATATCGGCTGGCTGAATAGAGTTAATCCATTGAGATTGGCACCTTTTGGTGCGATAAAAAAAAACTGTGCAACAATGAAATTTCATACATTTTTATTGCTCTAGAGAAATAAAGACTCGCTTTGTACTGAGTTTTTAGTGTGATTGTGATGAAATTAAAGCATAGTTGGAAGAAAAAGTCTTTTATTGCATATTATGTTTCAGCCATTTCGATTTTTTTTAATGTCACAAGCTCGAGGTATACAGCTCACAAAGTCACTAGTATTTTATCAAGTTGGATACCTATCTAAATAGCACTTTAATAATCATTTAGTTTGACCAACGGCAGATCCTTAAATAAACAAAGTATTACTTTATCTCTTGCATTAATTCTATGAATTTAAAGTGCTTGGTTATGCCTAAGTGACGTTAAAAGTAGGTACCTGCCTCTTCTGTGAACAAAACTGCCAATAATTTCAAAGTGTCGCAATGTAAACTATGTACCACTTTTTACGTACGAGTCAAGTACTTTAAATAAATTCTAATTAATTTATTTAAAGTTCTTGGTACGAGTACATAGCGGATTACAGAATATCTGTCTCAAAGTTTATAAACAAAAATAGTACTTACGAAGTATTTCTTTTCAATTCTCCTCTATCCAAAACATATGTTTTTATAATCCGCCTCTATCCTCCAAATAAGTCGCGTTTTGATACACCTTTATTTATTCTGCTAAAACGAAAAATAATCTTGTTTCTAGAAAGCTGTTTATTTCCATGCGCACTCAATGGTGTTCCGGTCTGGTGGTCCTGAGTATAAGTACCTACCTTCCCGATGCTGACGAACTCTAAGAGGTAAACATCCACGATTTTATATTCATTATTTTTAATGATAAAACCTTGCCTTTTTAAGAAACTTCATAGGCGGCGGCGGATTTTACTTGAACAATAATAATGTCATTACTTTTTGAATAATAAAACTTTGCCTTTAAGAAACTTTTGATGTGTTAAAAGACTAGGTATGGTTTATTTTGCAAGTAACTTGTACGCTAAACTATTTATAGGAGCCAAAGTGAAAGAAAATAAAATATCGATAAAGCATTTTATTAAACTTTTTTCACGAAGTTATCGAAGTTTATTAGAAATATATCACCGCACTACATACAACACGATTGTTTTGACAGGGAAAATGATTATCGATTTTACGATTATGCTGCCGCTCCACTACAAATCTTGGGTGAACAAATTTTTGTGGTCGCATTCAAGAGCGTAGGCGGGTGAATTTTAGCCGAACTAAATTGATTGTAAGCCGCTCATATTGAACGCAAAGACTACGTAATTTGCTGGGATCTATATGGTACCTACCTATAAGTATGTTACGGCTAATCCCGAAGTGCGGCTGGAGTGTTAAGAAAGTTGTTTCTGTTGTCTGTTAAAAAAACCTCGAAATTTTAAGATTTCTAACCTATATTCAGGACTACTTTGAGTCGTTTTGAAGATAGTGTCCCTGTGTATTTGAATAATGCAAAAAAAATGCATTAATGTTCTAGTTTTTGAGATATGTTAGAAAAACTAAAAATAAGCACACAAATTTCGTGTAAAATTTTACTTTAGTATTTAAGTTAAAAGTTTTCTTATATTTTTTAAAAATTGATAGATGGTATTATTAGCTTTCGAACTGTATTTTTTGTTATAACTATTGGACTTCTAAATCCGGAGAAATTAATATTTTTCCGCAGGGTCATCTAAAATAAAAAGTCAAATTTAAAATGGCGACCATTCCAACAGGAGTGGGGATAGACCCCAACATATGGGTGTTTTTGTCGATAAAATTTGGTGTATTTCACGCCTTTAAATTTTTGATAGTTTAATACCAAAGGCATTGTATAACTAGAAGAGACAGAAAAACAACAAAATAGAATATTTGTATTTAATAAAATCCCGCCATCTAAAATCCAAGTCTGGTACTAATAAATACTATACTGCTAAACGAAAAGTATAACACTACTATTATTCGCTAGGTGCGAAGGTATAATAATCGATCTCAGCGCTCATGGTGGCAAAAAGTAGAAATAATGTAGGCTTCGTAATGTGTTTGAAAACGATATTTAATTTATTTCTAGCGATACAGAAACAATTATATATGTTTATTATCACTTAATAAAATTATTAAAGTAGCTTTATCCTCTTGTTTTACAAAATTTACAACTAAAAAAGAAGTAAACAAACCCTGATATACCCAAAATAAAACACTATTTTTGAATAGATCTTACTTGCCATATTTAATTTAAATGACCAAAAATTATTTCACAACACTTTGTCCACCCAAATCACAGTAACTTTGAAATTTACATTAATACCAAAATATGTATAGTATTTTTTATATTTTGTCACAATGCCACCATTACATATTAAAACGTCAAAACGGTCAGGTCAGAGCCAACAAAGTTGCAAAAAGGTAGGTGGCGCTAAAAGCGTGCACGGTGCCAATAGCATGTATTGCACTAAACACGGGTCTCCAGACTATGATCTCCATGTGACCTATAATGTGAGCAGAGCACTATTATTTATAACCCCTTTTTACACTACACACGTTACGCAATAATCGGACTGTGAAAACTTACGATACAATGGTTCATTCGCAGCGGCCCGCTGCGTCTGTGCCAAGTTGGCAGGTATGCAAATTATTAAATCCTTCTTTGCCTAGACACAGGTTTTATTTAGCCTTTATGAAACAAAAAGCTTTATAATTTTTAGAGAAAGTATGAAAAATTCAAAAGACTTTTTTACGACATTAATATAACTCTATATCTTATTGATATTATTTTTTTTTTCATTTCAAAAACGGAATAATGTTACAATACTTATTGAATATAAAATTCTTGGTTACGCTCAAAACAGACTGGTTATGATGACAGTTTTCAATTAGACTATTCTGTTTTGTCTTAAAAAACATGGTTAAATATTATGAACAGTAAAAGATTTGTACACAAAAAAATAACTTAGGTAATGAAATAAAACACATTTTAACGGATACTAGCGCAGTTTTATTGAAAGTACTTTGGTAATTAGTTGGTTTTTGGTTTTGATTTTCCCGAAGTTTTCCCGTCCCCCGTGACGTGACCACGGCAGCTGCGGTGCCGAAACGTCGGGAAAATCAAAAATCATACCAAATACCTAATTACCAAAGTACTTTCAATAAAACCGCGCTAGTATCCGTTAAAAGTGTTTTATTTCATGTCTATAGTGAGCGCGTAAGCTTGAGAAGTGAATAGGTAATGAGAGTAACTAAAATTGAAATAATTTAATTATATTAGTCTTGTAATGGTTTGGGATCGGTTATTGTACCGATAAAAACTTGCTAGACTAAAACATATACCTACTCAAAGTATTAAGTAGGTATGTACTAACTGTTTTAGAAGTTTTGGATAACACTAAATGATAACACCTATCTTCTGGTTATTATTTATAAACCATTAGTAACGAACAAACTACGACTTTTCTATAATAAAATGTTTGCTTTTACTTACTGGCCCATTCAATAAGAACATACTTACGTCTTACCTTATTGAGTCTCGTACCTCCTCAGGAATACTGGAAACTATGACATCTTCGAACTCAAGTTGCTCTCATCTAAACCAATTCTCTGATGGAAATAAAGTGTTCGTTCATACTATCGTGCGTGTATAACAGAAAATGAATGAGCAGTGAATACATTTTTGACCTTGGGTGTCCATGTGAATCTATAGCGAAATGGCCAAGCCACATAGATTGACAGGTTTGTGAAGTTAGGGCTTGTATAGTTAAGGCGTGTAGAGTTAGAAGCTAGGCTCTACTCTACATGAGGCTTTTTGACAGTGCGAGCCATATGGTCTCGTCTTGGCAACATTTTACATGAAAATGTTTTTTGTGGGATTATAATCTTCCCTGCTTGGTGATATTTAGTAATTCTGGGTATTAGAATTATGTAAATATGTTAAGTAAGGACCTGTTTCACAAATCCCAGATAGCACTTATATTGAAGTATAATTTATATGAAACTAGCTTTCGCCCGCGACTTCATCCGTGTGGACACTCAAAAAATCCCTAGGGGACCATTGACCTGGATAAAAAGTATCCTTTAATCAAAGAAAGTACCCTATCTTTTAATCCAGGCTAGAAATTATATGTGTTTAAATTTAAAGCCTTTATATTATTCTATATGTGTTTATAGCCAAATCCAAATACGTTCAGCCGTTATTGCGTGTAAATCTGGATGTTATGAAACTGGACTTTAATATTTAATTTTCGTAATCCAGTCTAAAGGAGATATAATATTAGAAAACATTTGAAAATTGCAAGTTTAACTCAAGTCATTACTTCTCGACTATAGATGAGAGTCACACTCGTGATTTTAAGTCAAAGAATTATCATAAAAGATAGATATCATATATTAATGAAAACGGACAAAGGTAAAAAAGCAATCCTTATTCTAATGCCTTTGTATTGTATGGCTATATAATAAGAAGTACTTACCCTCAATGAACCCCTGAAAATGATTTTATCGCATTTAGTTTTTTTTCTATCTTATTATTATATCAAAAGCTATATTTATTTATCATATATTCTTTTAACAAATACTTTTGTAAATGCTCTTTCCTGAATCATTTTGTGATTCGTTGCTAAATGATAAAGCAATTTGTTATCAATAACTTGATAGCATTTTATGAATTAATATATATTTATATAATTCATTTATTTAATGGTTACATTGAGAGTTGAAAGTCACACGATCACTCTTATTACATTTATCGTTGGCTGTACAAAGCAAAAGGCCCATTTCTACCCTCTTTTAACAAGGGAGAGTAAAACTTCTGCGGTCAACAATACGCTCCCAAGTATTTATTTGACAGTCCCCGACTATCCAAAAGATTTATGTTCCAAATAAAATAGTGTATAGGTAAAATATTACCCTCTTTATTGGTTTTCACTCAAGCTATGATATAAAATAGAGTGAAGAAGTCCATATAACCCCTACTGTATATCCCTGCTATATATAATATTATGAAAATAGAATTTGAACCTGTCCCCTTATTCAAATGGCGAATTTGTCTGGCGTTTTGGCTTTAAAAATAAGCATTTAGCTGTCTGCTAAACCTAGTGATGTACAAAACTCGAGTCGTCGAGTTCTACTTTTTGAAGACTCGACTCGGATTGGCAGAACTTGGTGAGCTCAGTAGGCTCGTAAGCCCGAGCCTAGCCGAAAAACGAGCTCTCTGAGCCACGCCTCGAGGCTTCAAAAGAATTTCAAGCCTTCAAAAGAGCTCGAACCTATTAAAAGAGCTCAAACCTTCAAAAAAGCTCGAGTATTAAAATGAACGCGAGCCTCATAAAAAGCTTAAGTTTATGTTTATAACTTTAATATCTCCGTAAATAATAATATTGGAAATATTATTATTTACGGAGATATTAAAGCCGAGCCTATCGAGCTCACAGAGCCTTGAAAATCTGACTCTAGTCTTCAAAATTAGAACTCAAAAAGATGAATGTCTTATGTTATAAAGAGCACCGTAGATGTTTAATCTATTGTGCTTTAGCTCTACTTATCCTCATTACACAACTTGTGCGCCGAAAAAGACTCGAGCCGTGAAAAAGCCTCAAAATCGACCGACCGTGAAAATGGCTCGAAGTCGGCTGAGCTCTGAAAAAGACTCCCAAGTCGTCGAGCTTCATACAAACGAGGCGAGCCCTGTAAAACGACTCCGAGCTCTGGACAAAAGGACTCGGAGGACTCGAGTCTTGTACATCACTAGAAACCGTATGTCGCAATTATATGGGACCTACATCCTTGCGACATACTGTTTAATAGTCTAACTAACTAACTAAACATACTTACCTAAGCGTATCGTAATACTCGCGTGTCTTAGGTTAGGAGAGCAATACAACTAATACAAGCACGTACATGTTCAAAGAATTCCGCACACGGCGTCGTAGTGTAAGCGTATCTTATGAGATTTTATTGTCATGATACGATAGTCGTAGCGTACTGGCGTAAAAAAACAAGCGTAGAAAATACTTTCTATATGTTTGGTGATGAATTTCCGTCATCGTGAAGCTAAATTCTGGAACAATACCTACGCCTACGCTAAGATTCATGTGTAGAACTCTGCTCGTATCGTACAACGCACATATTACGATACGCTCACGAGACGACTACGCTTACGAGCCATGTGCGGAGGGCCTTAATGCTTATTTTTAAAACCAAAACCGAAGATCGTCACTTATATTATAGGTGACGACCTCCGTGTTGTGTGGCTTGCACACCGGTTTTCATAGTGTCGCCATCTCCGACGTCCCGGGTTCGATCCCCGGCTGGGACAATTTATGTGCTATTTACACAGGTCGACTTAGCAGGTGACTTGCTGCTCTATTTTAAGCGATTTTATTACTAAACGGGGAGATTTTTTTCCCAACTGAATCAGCGTTTAGCAGGTTTACTACTCGTTAATTTTAACTTCTTTACTACCAAAGCTCAGTGAAAACACACGGAACACGAAATCCGGAAATGAATCTAGAGCCATTTAAGTACATTGCCAAATAAAAAACGAAGTGCTCTGTAAAAATAAATATAGCTACCTCTACCTACCATTTTAAGTAAACCAGTGAACTTTGATAGGAACTACCTATGACTATTTGTCTTAATATATTACAACATAATATTCAAATTTGCTGTTTGAAACTATGTATTAAGTTTGATTCAAAGTTTTTGATTTAAAGACAGGCTTTACGGATGTTAATATGACTTAAAATTAATAAACAAGATCTACTTCCTTAATTTATATCTTGACTTGAATATTAAAAGAAAAAAGTATGTTACCATTTAGGTACTATAGGTATGTTTATGTTATAGTTCTATAAAATCCAATACTTATTTATTTTACTTTAAGGCACATCATCCAGGTATGCCATCTGAATTATATAAAAAGGATATCACGTTTTATACCACTTCTATAATTTCATGATTGTATACTATTAACCTGATTTAAAAAATAATTAAAATAAACCCATTAATGATCACAAATATTGAAAAAATTGTAAAAGAAAAGCGAAATTTCTATCCATTGTACCATCATTTCTATAGAACCCAAAAAGTACCTAAATCTTAATCCTAAACTGATAACGGCAAAATAGAGTCACAGGCAAAAATAATATTTAAACAAACCATGGCAGTAACATATTTAACTGGTTTTAATAAGTCATGATCTGTCACTGGGAGTGGTTTTAAAAATGTTGTTTCTAAATGTTTCATAGAATGTATGTACCATTGAGCTTTGCCTAATCTCCATACAATGCAATGAAACATGTACTAAATATTATTGTGTGTACCACATATTATCTCGAACTCTATAGCGGACGCATTCCATTAACTATACACGCAAAAACTATTATATTATTTATAGATGGTACTAGGTGTACTAATTGCCGAATACCAACACTATACAAGGTGTTTGGTAACAGCCTTATAAAGCCAAATATGGTATATAGGGACCATCAAACTCTACAACTTTTACTATGGGACCAACTCTGAAATCGCGAAATAAATATCAGCTGTTTCATACAAAAATTAATAAAGAAATTATATAAATGTATCAATAAAAACACTAAAAAACTTTTTTAAGCTCTCCTGTAAAATTTGTCTGGAATGTGATACTTGGATTTGGTTTAGAGCAGCCGAATCTTAGATTCTTAGAAGTTTATAATAAATAAATTAAAGACTTACTAACTGAGAATGAAGGAAATCCAATCATAGCAAAAATACTAAGTTTTGTTTTCAACAATTATTGTAAAAGAAAATTACCTAAGTAATATACTTTTTATGCTCCTAATGAAGAATATACAATCATAAATTAAAACGTGAAGAAATATATTTTCATCATATAAAATCATAGCTAATCGCATTTTTACAAACTGATGAAAGCTCTGAAATATGGATGTTTCACCAAATTGATGATTAAAATCTATTCATGGAATTGTATAATAGAAAATCATTATGTTTTTTTTTTTTATAAATAATAAATAGTGATTCATTATTTATTTCAATAACATAATGATTAGGCCAAATATTAAATGGACGCTAGATTCTGAACCGAATATTATTTACTCTGTGGTACTATTTTATTTATAGAAGTAATCAACAAACCATAAATGTGTTATGATTTGTTAAAAAACAACGGAAATTAATATTTTTACCTGTATAAAAATGTTCTCCAAAATTTGTAAATGATCACCAAATCCAAAACCACCCAGTGATTTGGAGATCATTTACTAATTCTGGTGGTTAGAGTTAGTATGGCATACTAAATAAAACCGTTTAAAAAAGAAATGTGTTACACTTATTGTAACATAAATGAGTATGAAAAAATCTCTTAGCTCACACTTAAAACAAACGATTTTGAAACACTATCCTCGACTAAAAATTTCATTAAAATATTTTCACAATTTTAAAACGATTTCACAGAGCTGGCTATGTGAAAATGAGCACACAATGTAGAAATTTATATGAAACAACTATGTGTGAACTTGCAATATTTAATTGCTCGAATCTCGGTCTAAATACTTCGCAATGTAGGTACGGATTGTATAAATAATTATCATTTTTTAATTCTTTTCACATTATTTTTGTGTGTAAGAATAATTTTTAAACTATAGAATAACTCAAACTCATTCAGTGGTAGTTAGCACATAAGTAAAATTAATTGAGTAATAACATAATGAAAGATGAAACAGAAACAATGCTAGTTGTTTCACAACAACCTATTATACTCGTACGTACCTTATATGAAAATGAAAAAAATGCTAAATGTAAAAACAAATACACGTCTCTCATCATACCAACAATTTTACGAAAACGGCATTGCAAACAAACTTTCAAGTCCTTATTTTTCGAAATGAATGAGCTCATACGCATAAGCAGGATACATACGCCATAAAGTTATTTTATTTTATTTATTTTATTTATTACATGGAAAACCAGCAGCTGTACAAATAAGTGTAGAAACATTGTAGAAAACAATGAGCTAATTATAGGTTTCCGCTTATAGTGACAATATAGAATCTTATTTAAGAACATTTTGAAATGCCTTATTTTAAAAAAGATAATTGGAAATGCGGGTGATATGATGATGATGATGATGATGATGAATTTGGAATATCTGTTCCTATGGAAAAAATAAAATCGGTCTAATTTAGCTGTAACACTATTCGAATCGAAAATGTTTTCAGTTAACTTTGTTTTCATTGGACCAATGTATTCTGCTTATATGTCTATGAAGTTTCATTAAAATCGGTTCATTCATTTTAAAAAACAGGGACTTGAAACTTTGTATGAAATGCCGTATGTACTTCGTCAACGCTCTTAACAAACTTTATTACCTATAGATTTGCAATATAAAGAATAGATACGACAACAAATCAAATGCCAGGATTCGAACCCAAAACAATAAAGTAAACACACATAACTGAAAAGATTATAGAAAAGTTACATTATATTGAAGTACCTAAGTATACAGGATATCCCCAAACTTTCGCTCACGGAGGGAAAGTACCGTATCTAAATATTGAAGATAAGAAATTTTACTGAAAGAAAACTTCATTTTGTTTTTAAAAATAGTGGGAACTCCCTATATTCAAAGATTTTTTTTTAAATCGCATTCGATACTGCGTAACAAATTGATACAATACGTAATTATTAAATTTTAAATGTTAAATTTCATTGTCTCTCTTTTATTAAAATGCTGTGTTATTCAAGATAAAGTAGGTACTTAACCCTTTCTATCGGTGTCATAATTTTTTTTAATGTTGGTTCTCAAAGATGATTTTTTTTAAATCTTTGAATGCAGTTCCTAATTATTTTTAAAATCAAAATAAAGTCTTCATGCAATAAATTCTAACTTCAATATTTAAGGTACTTTCCCTCCGTGTGGCAATGTTTTGGGACACCCGTATAATCGTTCATTATTTTGTCGTAAATGTAAAAAGAAATCCGAGTAAATCAAGAAAGCCGAACGCTATTGAAAATATTCAGTTGAACAATCAAGATGGAAGACCTATTGTTGCCGCGTGTGCCAAAACATCATTATGCCAGCGAAAGTCTCCTAACGGAACAAGAAAGCGCGCAAAGTACGCAAATAAGATTATTATCGCAATGTTTTCTTTATTGTTTATTCCAAGAAGTATTATGACAACCTCGTCAAGCATTAAGAAAAGTTAAAAGTTGTTTTTTTCGCCATTTCTCGTCGCATCAGTCTTTTAAGTTTGTAAAAGAAACGTTGAATGAAATATTTAAGCCAAAAATTATCCTTGAAATAATTGTAGTACCTACTTAATTGTCTATTGGTATTGTTCTAAACTGCTACATTTTCTTAAAAGCGTGTCATTAGGTTGACATAAATACGATTATTTGTAATACCGTATTTCATTTGACCATCAAAACATTAAAGAATCAAAAAATATTAAACTTCCAGTCCGCATTACTTATTCGATTGCTTCTCACAGTATTTTATTGTTATTAGTCAACCGAATTCACGCTTCAAAGAAACTCTGGACTCCGTTGAACCCGTTTAGGGTTTGGTTCTAATAAAAAACTGAATTGAACGGAAATGAAATAACGTTAACCGGTTTTTCTCCGCTGCCTGCGGAGGTGAGCTTAAGGTTTTATTTTTTTCTGTCGTCGTCGAGTCGACGGTTCTCCTTACAATGAGCAGGTATTAGAATGACTTTGGCTACCCTAACCGCAACATACCCAAATAATACCTTTAAAATATGCAGCAAAACTCTTCGATAAAATGACTCTTTCAAGTTGTAAAGGTACTTTATGACGATAATTCAAACAAAATATTTCATTTCACAATCGCCTTTTTTATTATTCCTCAATTTAATTTCTAAATCTCTTTTTTTTTTCAAACATAAAGTTTACACATCCATTATTATCGTACATCAAATAACATTGATCGTGTGTTACAATATTAGTAACGTAACTTTATATTACTTTCATGGGCATTGGAATATCTTTGGATACTATAATGCACGCGTTTTCTTACACTGTAAATATTATTACTTTTATTTAGCAACGTCTTATCTGAACTTTAACAATCACGATATATTTTATATTCAGTAATTTAAATAATTTGGCGATCATAATCAATATCAATACCTTCCATATCACGTATTAATTTACACTTACATCCTTCAACTAATCAGTCGCGGACCCATCCCGACGGGATCCAGTGTTACTTTCCATTATCTAAATAAATTATATAATACAAAAAATATTACACTAACAACCTGTGTAGGTATAGATTACACATACCGTACGTATAGTTGATTTCTAACTTATAGAATACAAAATGTACAAGTTGCGACATGTCGTATAGATATGTAACAAGAGTCCTTCAGACATCAGTTGCACAGCCGTCCTGAAAGCCATCCTCTGCGGAAGGCCTGGTGATGGTGAGCACTCGCTTGAGCGCGGAGACGGGCGGCAGCACGGGCGGCGCTCGCTGCCACACGCGGAGCGTGCGCGCGCCGCCCACCGGCAGCCCGTAGTCCGGCGGGTACGGCGCGTCAGCCGATGGTGCCGCCGCCACCGCGTGCGACCGCGGGAACGTGCGGCTCGTGTAGCCCAACTCCTCCTGCGACCCGTTCACGCTGCAGTTCTCTATTATAGGCGTGCGGTCATTATAGTACGCCGGTATCGCCGAGCTGATCGCTCTGGACAGGTTGCTCGCCTGATTCATTTTCATTTGGTCCCACAGACCAGACGGGTACAGCGAGTCGGAACCTTCGCGTGCGTATTCACCGCTTCCAGGCCGCAAGCCGGTGTCCGGCCTCGTGTCGTTGATAAGATCGGGGTCGATACTCGCAGAGACTGTGGGGGATACCACTACGGGCCCGCCGGCGGTAACGACGCTCCCTCTACCTTCGTAGTGGTTTGTTGTGTAAGGTATGTCGTTGGCTCTAGGCGGCTTTAGTACTGGATTACACTTTTGATCATTGTAATTTGTAGATTCTTGTCTGTTAGCTAAGACGGCGACATGTGGTCTATCTGTAGTAGTCGGATGAACTTCATTTCCAGAGACTACTCGATCTAAAGTATTTGGAGTTTTGCTTTCACACGCAGGCGCTGGTTTAAATCTGACAAATGTAATAAGAAGCGCCAAAGAAATAACAACGATAACCAAGAACAATGCAGCTCCAAGACTAGCTATTTGCGCGCTTCCCAAATACGCCACTCCTACCATCTGAGTAACGTGCACTGTGAAATTGGCTTCGGCATTTCCACCTTTATTCTCCGCTACACAATAAAACTCGCTCGAATCAGATTCTTGTGTATTAGTTAAGATCAATGAGGATTTCTTTTTGATATCGCCGTCTTCAAATATATATATTTTTTGATGAGAGTTGAAATTGCTTCCATTTTGAAGCAATCGACCATTCCAATACCAGTTTATATTAGCACTAGGCATAGCTTCCGTTTGGCAAGTTACAGTGGCATTTTCCCCCACTGTAGCCGAGACAAGTCGGCTCACCGGTAATATTTCCGGCTTACATGCAAACTCTTCTATTGGTAACTCTGAAAATGGTCGGTTAGCTAGCCGCATCGGTGCATTACAACTAGGTGTAGATAATAACTTGTGTTTCGCTAACCAAATCTTAAGCTCTCGGAGCCGGCAATCACAAGTCCAAGGATTATCCGATAAATCAATAGCTCTCAGTTTTTCTACTTTTTCTAATGAAGTCAGTGGTAAATCTCGAAGTTTATTGTGATTAAGTTTTAAAGATTCCAATGAACGTAAATTTCTAAATGCGTCTGCTGCTATATCTCTAATGTCGCATCTTGACAAATCGAGTTTGACAACGCTTCCAAGATTGCTCAAGGCGTCTGAATGTACTTTTAAAATTGGATTTTGAGCCAGCATTAGATCTCTTAAGAATGGGGCATCTTTGAAACTGTTTGAAGGTATTTGAGTGAGTAAGTTATGTGAAAGATCTAACTCTACTAAATTAGTGAGGCCTTTGAAGGCTCTATCATGTATTTGGCCAATATTACAGTTGCGAAGATAAACTCTTTGTAAATTCACTAGACCAGTTCTTGCAAAAGCTTCCTGCGGAAGTATCTGTAAGTTGTTTCCTGACAGGTCTAGGACCTGGGTGGCCGGGTCCACGGGCTCGGGCACAGTAATGAGCGCCCGGTCCACACACTCCACGGTCTGTTTGCCACCTTTCCACTTGCATGCACACACAGCTGGACAAGATCCGGGAGGCGCAATGCCAGCCAAAGTTGTTTCCCACACCATTATACTCATTGTCACTATAAACCACCTCATTTTGATACCAATCCGAAAAAAGTTCAAAGGTAACTTTCACTGTAACATTTCGTTCACTAAACGTTTCACTTCCGACTCATTCGGGCCACAGTCAATAATCCCTAATAATATTTAACATCCACATTTCGATATCGTATCACATCACTAATCGCGAAAGTTGGCGAGCGGTGCATGACGGCACAGCGTACACCCGCGACGGCTGTAAATCAACTGAGACTGAGAGGGAGGGATCGTCGGCTGGTCTCGGTAAAAAGAGCTCGACGCATGCGCATTAGGGGCACCCCGCGCCCCTCTCTGCGGCTTCACCTCTACTGCCGAGTTGAGTAGCCCTACTCGGAGCGAACTGTTGAAAGAATTCCAAAAGTGTAATTTTGTACCTGGCTGTGGCCACGACCGAGCATCCCACCCGGCAGACCGTCACGTTCATTCATAAATACCTGAGTCGAGGTGGGGTGATAGTTTCAATGCATGCCCGAGAGGCAACAATAGCATGCTCGGCTGCGGCACGCAAACCGCTCCGATTGTTATACAATACACATCTTTTTGTTGCGATCACGTCGGGATCGGGAAACAGCGTCAGGTACCCAACTAATTATGAATAGTAGATCAAAGCGAAGGCAGGTATTCACCAACAATAACACAGGATGTGTCGTACAATGACTACGACAATTTCATTCATAATTTCCTTGAATGAATATAAATCGTAACTGACATTTTTAAAAACTTTCAATAATGAGTGAATACGTGTTCTCACAGTACAGACGTGAGGATTTAGTAAGTACTATGGTTATACTGTAAATAACATTACTGTGATTGATTATATAAAAAATGTTTAGAGGTGCTTTATATTGGCAGTATTATTGTATACCTACTTTTAGGATGTTTTCTAAATGAATCGCAAACTATTTTATACATTTTAATAATTAAACTAATTCTCTTGCAGCTCGAAGACGAGATCGAGCGACGCAGGCAATGCTGGTATTGCTATATTGTTTATTTTTTATTTTCAGTGACAAGGTGATTACATTTTACTTTTGCGGCCATACAATTTGAGTAGCAAGTTTTTATGCAGCGGGATGCTCGAAGGACCAATGATTACGGGCCGTTAGTTGGCAGATGATGGGAGCGATTAATGAGCGATGCCGGTGATCGGCGGCACGCGGCCGCCACGCTCCGCCATATGTCGCCTCAGCTGCCAATACCGCCACCTGGTGGATCCCGGTTCACTCCCATCTGAGCCCTTACTATACAAAGTATTACAAAATAACCCCTAATGCCGAATATTGGTAGATAGGGACCATCAAACTGAACAACTTTTACTATGGGACTCTGAAATCGCAAAAAAAAAATCTGCTGTTTCATACATTTTGATATTTTCGTTATTATTTTTGTATGAAACAGCTTTTTTTCGTGATTTAAAAGTTGGTCTCATTGTAAAAGTTGTTCAGTTTGATGGTCCCTATTTACCATATTCGGCATTAGGGGTAATTTTGTAACATGTTGTATAGTATTAGTATACCGACTAAGGCCTTAGTGGAATTACTAATAGAAGACTGTTCAATACGAACTGAATAAACAGCATATTCCGATCAAACATTAAAGCATTTTGAACTAGCGGCCGCGCGCGGCTTCACCCACGTGGTTCCCGTTCCCGTAGGAATATCGGGATAAAAAGTATCCTTTGTTTTAATCCAGGCTATCTACTATCTGTGTGCCAATTTTCGATCAAATCCGTTTAGTAGCTTTTGCGTGATTGAGGAACAAACATCCAAACCCACAAACTTTCACATTTATAATATTATAGTAGGATTTAAACTACAGAAAACTGAGATAGCTTAATAAATTTAAAATCGTTATAGTCATACCATAGCTGAATAAAAGGTATGAAACAGCAATTAAAAGTCTTCAAATTGAACACTTCAAGTAACATACAATTTGGTTCCGGCTATTTTATATTCAAAAGAGCCATTCATAGCAATTATTGTATTATCTTGACCTCTTTTTGTCTGAGAAGTCAAAAAGAAATAGTCATTTCTAAACCTTATTTTTATTAGGTAAAGGTAATTAATTTTATAATTACAAGACACTATTTTAGCATAGAATTTGAAAGGTGAATAAAAAAGAACACAATCAATTTTTTTTTGTCTGAATTCCAACTATAGTCAGAAATATACTATTTTATTATGTAGTCTGAAAAAAACATTGAAAAAAGAATATCTGACATCCGAAAAAATATGATTATTACAGGAATATTATGGCCAATGGTAATGTAAAAGACGACGCGTGTTCGCGCCGGTCGTCTGGCACCCGCCTCACTAATAAGGCTTCTACTCCAAGCTTTCTAATAAAATTAAAGGAGTCACTTTAGGCGCAATATGACATTATAACCCCTTACTTACCTTCAAAGAACCCTTTCAAGATATGTGAAGCATGCGCACCTACTCAAGTGTGTATTGTATGTTGTATGTACAGTTGGCCGCAGCACATCGCGTGGAATTTGTTTTTAAACTTCTTTTTAACTCCCAGCCATTGAATTAAGACAGCCGGCTGTTTTTTCGAAAATACTTCCCATTGAGAAACGCCGAAGGCACATGTTTCAAAACAAAATTATAATCACATTCAACCAGTTGAGCGATCTCAAAACTCTTAGGAGAGTTGTTATCATAACAAATGATGGGTAGGTATAACAAAATGTAAACGGAAGATGAGAATAATGTAAACTGTAATTGTTATTTTGAGAATCTTGAGATTTATGTTTCGTAAACGTAAACAAAATCTTTGTACAGCAATGAGTTTAGGGCATTTAATTGTTTATTACAGTTTACAATAAATAAAGTTATAATTATTTTTTTCAATAATCTTTTCACATTTTTATTTGGAATAATAATTTGCCTGAAAAAAAACATTAAAAGATAGTAAAAATCTTCTATTTTACGATACATTGTAAATTCGCAGAACAATTCGTATCAACTCAGGAAAAATGTTTTAAAGCATCTTAAATAAATAATGATTTCATTTTATTCTTAATGCAAAAAAAGAAATGAAATGTCTATTTGTAGCAAAGAATATTACTGATGTCTATTGAAATCGATAGCTTTTCTTGCTAAGTATTTTGAAATTTGCTTCGATAGAAATTTTCCTTGTATTGAGTAAGTAATCGTTTTTTTTACCGTGTAGTCGGTAGCATGACAAAGAGACTCAATTGCGAAAATAAAACTGTTTTTCCTTACATCCTTAGAAAGGCCGAAACTTATGACCGAAAATTCTGTTTGTGATATTTTGACAACCGTTTTGTGCTACGTTAGTGATTACTCACTGTGTAGTTCCGGGTTCGAATCTTGGTAAGTACGTGTTTGTGTGGATGAACATAAATATTTAGGTTCATGTTTTTTCTAGTTAATTTATTAGTATTATATTAAAATAGTGCATACTTATAGTGAATGCTAAAATCTCAAAATACAATTTTCTTAGCTGTTTTATATTAATTGATTGTCCAATATCTGGAAAAATATTTCAATTGGATGGCGAGGTCGAGAAAATTCCTTACATTGATGAAATAACGCTGGCTTGCAGCGAAAGAGTAGGTTATGATATAAGTACTAGAAAATTTTCGACGATCGATGCTACTATAGACTCTTTCAGTTGAAATAGCATTATTGGACTGGACATCCAAAGATCGCGGTTTCGATTCCCGCCTAAGAAAAATATCTGGTAACGAGTCGATCTTTTTCTAGTACTTACATTATTTAGTAAATGCAGTCTATTGAAATAAAATGATTATAGTCTAAAGTTAGACCTATCTTTGTGATTTTTCTTTTTATCGAAAAATATCATGATTTTATGTCTAGATTCTCGACCATATGATGTTAATCCTTGCTCCAAATCCAAAGATCATATTTTAGTTCTATGACGATCATACCATTTAATAAAATCGATACAAGTTATTGACCTGCAACAACTGACAGGTAACATAGAACAACAACATAATTTCTTTGCTACACCTACAACTATCAATTTTGATTACCGTGTACATTTGAAATTATCGATATCCGGGCCTAGAGATATGGGTGCGGTTTAGTCTCATTGTGAGTTTAATAGGAATATTAGAAAGGTGAATAACTTACGAAGTCTAGACATAATATAATATTATTTATTTCAGTTACAACCAACCCCATAACCATTTTTTATTTGCACTTACAAATCGCTAGATGGACAATAAACTAATATTCTATCATGAGAATGTTCTTATCAATGTTAAACAATTACAGGAGCTTTTTGAAACCAAATGCGTAGGTAATGAGTTAAATCTATTTTAAAACAAGGTATATTTATATTCATACTAGCGTCTTCCCGCGACTTTGCCCTCGTGAACCCTGTGGAATATTTGACCAGGATAATGTTTTGAATCCAGGATATAAATTTGATTTTACTACTTATAAACTATCTGTGTGCCAAATTTCATCCAAATCCGTCCAATCGTTTAGGCGCGAAAAGGTAACAAACACACATACACACACACACACACACACACACACACACACACACACACACACACACACACAAAATTAGGCATTCATAATACTAAGTAGGATCGGACAGTAGGAAGATGTGCCATTAAACATTCAGTATATTTCGGAATTACTTGCTTTATAGGAAGTCAAACGTGTTGTGTACATAACTTTGAACGTTAACTTTGATTCTCTCAATTGAATTTCGGTTCATTACACAAGCGGATGTGAGAATGTAAGGTTTAATTATTAATTTTGTACGACCATTAGCATCATATATTTTAATTAAGAAACATAAAAAACATAATGCGCATCGCAACAAAATTTAATTACTTTTCAAAGTTTGAGGGAGCCTGTTCTTGATCTTACCTAAATCAGTACTTCAAACTAATTTGTTTGAAGTATAATTTTATCAAACTTACTATTAAACCTAAACTAATATGGAATAATTAACATTTTATTCATTAATCAGGTGTTAGTAACTGAAAACAAATTCGAAATGCCGAAGTGTTATTGATAAATAGTGCTTTCGTTATTAAACGAAAAACACTACGTGGAGAAAAGTAGAGGTAAAACTTTATGTTTTTGAATATAAGAAAGGTTCAATTTATTTCTCAAATTTTGGCACATTAAACCTACTTTTACTAAAATAATGATAAAGTGAAAGTATAATGTGCAAAAATCCGAATCTGAGTCGTGTGTAGAAGTAATATTTTTTTTATATTTATCTCAATTTTACACTTAATAATTTTACTATAATTTGATGTAAAAAATATTAAACGTTAAGTTAAAAATCTATAGAATAATTTTACAATTTTGTCAACTTTCAATTCCGATCCACAGTGTCTTTTTTTGAGTTGAAATACGTGCTCTAACCCACATTTAGTGGTACCTGTCTATCCTTTTATTGTAAAGTATTGGTTGCTTAGAAGCGGGTTTTTTCTTGTCGTTTAAGCCGAAATAAATGCTCCGCACACAATGAGTGGTGACCGGAAGTGGCTCATAACCATTAAATTGGGACGCTCTCGTGTAACTGTTAATTATTGCTGACGCTCTGCGCTCATTAAGGAGCCTGAGAAAAAACTCAGATGTAAGTTTTAGCAATAATTCAAGATAATTGTAAGCTGCTTCATTGAACAAGAGGAAATTTAAAACCGATCTCGTTACTATTTCTACTTTTATTCTCGTAATCCTGTACTGTACTTCTAGTTAGTTTCGAATGACGTGTAGGTAACTAAATAATACTACTGGTGACATGGTCGGGTTTATAAACACATCCTCAATGGGTTCATTGACCATATCAATTATTTTAATTATAACTTCTACAACTGCCAACAAACATATTTAGATCAATTAACAAAAGAGGTTTTATCTGTATACAGGTCTATCTGTATACAGAAAACCTTTGAATGTATTTAAAAATCACATGATGTATTTACTTATTTTGGATCCTAGGTGAGCTACGTCCACACCAAAGTGCTTTCAAGTACATCTTATCAAAGGAATATAAGAGAGATATAAAAAGTTGTGACTAAAAGGAGTGGGCTCGAAACAGAAGATAACAACAAATCTTCATGGTTTGTCACTCTTCATCTTCATCACTTTAATTATTTTGGACTCGATAAACCACAGGATGTAGACAATAAGCTGCATTGCAAACGATTGGCGCAACATGAACTGAAATTTGCAGACGCAAGAGAAATTAAAAGAGCACTGGAGCAATCTTGGAGCAATAGAGTTCTTGATAAATGTACTCAACGCACTCGATTGCTCTATTTGAAATTAGAACGACGACCATTAAAATAACGATGGTAAGTTGGGCTAGTCGTGGGCTAGTCCGACACAGCTCATTTGTCACCGCAGGCGAGTCGGGCGACTTCCGTCGGATAGCTCAGTCGGTCCGTCGCGTCGGTCTTTAACGAAAACCTTACAATGCCAGTAATAATGTCACCTTCGTAAGGCATGACCACATGAACACCCGACTTAGGTATAAGTATTGTGGAAACATGATCCTACCTGTGTTTACAGCTTACGATATAAGTACCTAGAATAGAGCTGACACAAACATTGTGGTTTACAAAGTTAAAAACATTATTGTTCAGGTAAAAGCTTAAAAAAACCCCTTCAAAAAACATGAAAATTAAGGTTTTTTTTCATTTTTAATCAGGTTATTTTAAAAGCTTTTTTATTTTTAACTTTTTGTTGTACGTAACCGTGTAAATATTTCTTGGTATCTCTTTTCCAATAAAAAATCAATCATCTAAATGGTACATAAAAACTTGAAAACTACTGAACCGAAAAGAAAAAAAAGAAAAAGGACCATCTCGAGACATTCGAATAAAATTGAATGAAGAATTTTAAAGAAATTTTGAAAATTGGTTTACTATTTAAGGAGATATCGAGTAGCAACATAAAAAAACCGGCTAAGTGCGAGTCGGACTCACACACGAAGGGTTCCGTACCAAAAATCGGCAAAAAAAAATCACGTTTGTTGTATGGGAGCCCTTCTTAAATATTTATTTTATTTTGTTTATAGTATTTGTTGTTATAGCGGCAACAGAAATACATCATCTGTAAAAATTTCAGCTGTCTAGCTATCACGGTTCATGAGATACAGCCTGGTGACAGACAGACAGACAGACAGACGGACAGCGGAGTCTTAGTAATAGGGTTCCGTTTGTACCCTTTAGGTACGGAACCCTAAAAACAGTCGAATTGAGAACCTCCTCCTTTTTTCGAAGACGTTTAAAAATTATATTAAATAAAACAGTTATAACTTAAAAGAGCTATTTATAAAAAGTCATAACAAAAAGAAACTGTTGCTGAAATACTTATAAGTTACCGCACACATATCCACTACACGTACCTACTAATATTTATTTGTAACAGATATCAAGTAACAGAATAGACGCCTCATACACTTTTACGGTTTTTTTCCACACTAGCTTATGGTACAAACAGATACTAACGATTCGTACTTTTGAAAGTTTCGACAACTAAAATTATGGCAATAACAAAAAGTTTCGTCAAATTAAATTATGACATTAGGAAACTTTATAATAATATATAAAAAAATCATTATTACTCTTACAACATTTACTCTAGGCAGACATGTTACACAGGCTAACCCACTTTCTCTACTTCATTTTTATTACATCCTGCCTATTTGCAGTCGAGATTATTTAATCATTCTTCTACAGTTACAACTTTTCAATAGTAACTTGTCAAAAAAAAACCAGTAACAGTTTATACACTTACTAGCTTTTGCCCTCGACTTCGTCCGCGTGGACATTCGGAAAATCGCTATGGAACCTTTGACCGAGATAAAAAGTATCCATGTTTTACCACAGGCTATAACCACAGTACATATATAAGAACTTATATATGTACTGTGCTATAACTATCTGTAAGCTATTCCAAATCCATTCAGCCGGTTTTACGTTATTGAGTAACAAACATCAAAACATTAAACTTTACATTTATAATATTATTACTGTTCTCGTTCCCGTTCTCGTTCTCATTCCTGTTCCCGTTTCCGTATTATTTTTTTAAAAATTGAACCCCCGTTTCAGTCCTTTCGGTGTTGAATAATGTCCACCGTGTCGTGTTTGACCTTCAAATAAATGCCATTTTCGCAATAAACATCCAATAAAACTTAAATATCGACATCCATATAGATTTGTTTGCTTATTTGTTTTTAGAAGTGAGTACTTCTAGTTTAGTTTCACGTCAAAATGTCTATTTAATATTATTTTTTCATACAAAGCATGAACCCCATTTTACTCCTTTAGGGGTTGAAACAAAGCCACTATTTAGGACTTAAAATTAAATGCCATTTTCGCAATCAACATCCCATAAAACCTCAATAACGACATTCATATCGAATTTGGGCTTTTTATGCCATTTACCCCTTAAGGGTTTGATTTACAAAAATTTACGAAATACATGTATGATCATTTGTTTATTTAGAAGTACTTCTACTTCTTCAAGTCGTAATGTCTATTTTACTTTTTTTCCATACAAAGTTTGAACCCCATTTGACTCCTTAAGGGGTTGAATAATGTCTACCACTAAAGTAAATGCCATTTTCGCAATTAACATCCCGTATAACCTCAATAACGACACATATCGATGTTGGGTTTTATGTACCCCATTTACCCCCTAAAGGGTGGAGTTTCAGAAGACCACGAAACACGTGTTTGCTTATTTCTTTTCAGAAGTACTCCTACAAAGTTTTACGTCAAACAGTTTGTTTATTATTATTTTTTCATACAAAAAAAGGAACCCCATTTTACCCCTTAAGGGGTTGAAACATAGCCACTGTGTAGGACTTAAAAATAAATGCCATTTTCGCAATCAACATCCCATAAAACCTCAATAACGACATCCATATCGAGTTTGGGCTTTTTACCCCATTTACCCCTTAGGGGGTGGATTTTCAGAAATTTACGAAATATTTGTTTGATCATTCGTTTATAGAAGTACTCCTACAAAGTTTCAAGTCGTTTTGTCTATTTTATATTTTTACACACAAATTTTTAACCCCGTCTGACCCCTTAAGGGGTTAAATAATGTCTACCACTAAAAATAAATGCCTTTTTCGCAATCAACATCCCATAAAACCTCGATAACGACACCCATATCGATGTTGGGCTTTTTTACCCCATTTACCCTCAAAGGGTTGAGTTTCGGAAAACCACGAAACACGTGTTTGCTCATTTGTTTTTAGAAGTACTCATACGAAGTTTCAAGTTGAAATGTCTATTTAATTTTTCTTTTCCATACAAACTTTGTACCCCTTAGAGGTGGTAATTTCCAAAAATCTTTTCTTAACGGGTGTTTATATTGTGTAAAGTATCTATGTGCGACATTTTAAGTCTCTAGGTCTAGTCTCTAGGTTTGGGCTTTCCATACAAACTTTTTAACCCCATTTCAACCCTTTAGGGGTGGAATTTCCTAAAATCCCTTCTTAGTGGGTGTTTACATTGTATAAAGTATCTATGTGCAAAATTTCAAGTCTCTAGGTTCAGTGGTTTGGGCTGGGCAATAGTCTGTCAGTCACCCCTTCACTTTTATGTAAGAGATATAAGTATTTCAACATTTAACATTATCCACCTCCCTACTTTTAATTACTATCAATATTTAAGGTAGTATTAAAATTATGATCCATGAAAACACACATTTTTGTATGGGACTAACACTGAAATTCTACTAATATATTATTATAAATGTGAAGTGAATGTTTGGATGTTTGGTTGTTTGTTACTCAATCACGCAAAAACGTCTGAACGGATTTTATAATGCATGAAAGAAGGACGCCCATTTCTGACCTGTCGAAATTTTGATTTTATTTATTACCGTGTATAGAGAAATATTTCTCATAAAATTGCATTTTTATTGCTATTTCTAAATGCTAATTAAAATCAAAATCGGCAATTACATATTTTTTTGATTGCCAAATTAAAATTCAATAAATCTAGTGTTCTATCTACGGTCATAACAACTATTTAAATCCTACTTTTTTTTGGGTTTGGATGTTTAGATGTTTGGATGTTTAGATGTTTGGATGTTTGTTCCTCAATCACGCAAAAACTACTAAACGGATTTGGTTGAAATTTGGCATACAGATAGTGATAGCCTAGATTAAAACATTGGATATTTTTATCCCGATATTCCCACGGGAACGGGAACCACGCGGGTGAAACCGCGGGCTGAAGCTAGTACAATTATAATATCTGTAAAAATACATCAACTTTAAAAAGAAGCTATTTGACGGGTCAACCTTGTACGGGAAGTGGTCATCATACTTTGGCACACAAATAGCTTACAGCCTGGATTAAAATACAGGATACTTTTTGTCCCGGTCGAAGGATCTCTATGGATTTTCTGAAGGCCACGCAAACGAAGTCGCGGGCGCCTTAAATAAAAGATCAGAGCAGTAAGCTGTAGCTACTTGAACATAATGTAAGGTAGAATAGCTGAGTAGTCACTGACTGCGTTAAGGACTAAACCACACTATCTTCACGGAACCGCAGGTTTCCGTTCCACTTTCCCGAGAGCTCATCGATTGCAAGAGAGAGATGATGAATGATCCTAAGATGTTTCTGTTTAATGCTGAAAATATTTCTTATATTGCCCGCTACGGTCTTATTTTTTGCTCATTAACTCGCTCCATTGCATGCCATCCTGCCGTCGCAGCTCTATTTATATAATAACTACGGCTATTTCAGCAAACGTTATATGTTAACGTTATATTTTATGTTTATCGTTGCATTAAAGACTGCATAAAAAAGACATTAAAGTTGTAATAACCTAAGAATGATCACTTTATTAAAATATAGGTCATTTAAGGAAACTTATGTTTTAAATGAATTCTACACTTATAAATAAATCGTTTAAAGTGGAAAGTGGAAAAACACAAGAATAACTTGGGACAAAAGTTAAATTGGAATTTCATCCTTCTATTTCCAAATGTAGCATGTCTCCGGAACTGAGTCATGCGCGCTCAAAAGTTGAATGTATTAATGTGAGTCACGAGGTGCGCAATGCACCGACGCGTTTCACCCAAGCTAATAATACAAATACTAGCGGACACCCGCGACTTTGGCTGCGTCATCCCACCCGCCGTCTGTGGCCGTGTCGTGGGCGTCTCACTTAACCGGAAACATCATTACAACATTCAAATACTTTATACCTTTCATATTTAATATTGATAGAGGTAATACAAAAAACTTTTTCGACGTATTGTCTGTTGACGTTTGTATTTAATGGTAAGTAAAGTTACATGGTAAGTTGTATTTTTTGTCTTTAAGATACTCAAATATTCTAGCCCCTAATATTAATACCTATACTTACTCTAAGAATAACCTGAGGGCAGAACACCCGTTCCTTTATTTTATTCCACCAGAATTTGACTGTACAAATATTTACTTTGAATTACCAAAAGCAGATTGATACACATAAAAGTAATAAAAAAACGTAGGATAAATATTGGGACAGTCCCACACCGCGCATTAATTTCTGCATCTGTGGCCGTTTATCCCGCTCGGGGCAGGTAGCCACCTAAATTCATTTTATTGTTTTTAACGACGCGACCGAAGCGAATATTGCCCAATAGACCGTCGGAAAGCTATTAAGGCTCAATAAATGCCGTTGACGCATACCTTTCTAAATTTCAACGTCAGGGCATGCTCAGGATAATCGGAGTAAGGAGGCAATTTTAGAGCACCCCATTTTAGATCTGAGGGGAACTGGCACGATAAGGCCCGTTATAACGCCACTTGGTAAATTAAAAAGCATAGACTAACTTCGGCCTCGCCTGCCGTCGTGGAATTGCGATGCCCATTTGCATTTTCCTGTATGAGACTCGCTCGAACTAATAATACGGTATACATTACTATTTTATACCACTGCTATTTTGGCGAGTCACTTTTTGCCTGTTAATGAATTAGACAAATTGTTTCAGAGTTAAACGGTTCTTGACACGGTACATTTAATATAATGGAGTGTGAAATGAATTTGTCAACTAATTTCAATTAGTTTTGAAATTACACAAAGTGATTTTCAACACTTTAACACTTTGCCAAAAACAAATGAAACGTCTGTTGAACACTATAGTCATTTTGCTTAGGAAATGTTGGAAAATTCAAACATTGTACAACAACAACATTGTACATTCAACATGTATTGAAGCTATTGTCTTTGGTTTAAATAAAACAAAAGACAATAGCTTCAATACACCTCAAAAAACTTTGTTGGCCTTTCTCTTTCATAAAATCGGAAAATAAATCACAAAGCAAAAGCTTAACAACACGCTAACCGTCTGTTCTGGCGATCGCTAAAACCGAATATTTCATTCTGCTTTTTGCACCGTGTTCGCAATGAAGGTGCAAAGAAAGGTATTGATTTGTGCTATTAAAATACGTTTCACCGTTAGTACGACCTTATTTGATTTGTATTGTGCATATAACGGGTGTAACAAGACACTCAACGAACCTGAAGTCCACACATTCCGCCCATCATCAGTACCCTTAGCACGAACAGCCATCGAGAAATCTTACGCGCGTAAGAAAATACTACTCGAAAACGGACTCGATTCGAAAGCTAGCAAAATCGGCAGCACGAATTTTACAGAGTTGGCTAACGTCAACTCGATAGTAGTGATAAATAAAGCTAACCTGACACAATCCAATTATCAATCCAATTGAAGCAAGGTGCGTTCAAAAACCATGTTGTATATCTATGTAAATCATAAATATGTAAATTAAAATTCAATCAAGTTGTTTATCATCATAATTTTACATTTATTATTCTTATTATTAATAATAAAACTGTTAACAATATTAATTTCATTTAATAACTTAAATTAATTTGCAAATATTATAATAATTTTTAAAATGTTCATGATTTTGCCCATGCTTTTGAACGGTCATTGCACCTTCCCGTGATTGGTTTGAAAAAGAAGAGTGTCTCTATTCTTTCTCTCTTTCTTTCTCATCCTGTGATTTAATGAAAAATATAACCTCAAATAATAAAAAGCCGTGAAGCCATTTCTTTATTTTGTTTATGTCTAAAATGATTTATCTGTGTCGGCTAATAAATAATACAAATTGCGAGGAAATGATATTATGACCTAGGAGTAAACTACAATATTTCATAGTTTCATCAAATTGTTCTAATTGAAGATTTTTTATGAACTTGAAGAATAACAATGGAATATCGTCAATGAATAATAAATTGTTTACACATAAACAATAAAACCTTTGGACGTGCTATGAAAATATGTAAATTTCATCGGAATTAGTGCCTAGTGTTTGAAGATTCGACAAATTAGAGACTTTGTTAAGTTTGCATTGTTATACCTAGTTAGTTTTCATCATAGTTTTATGGTCTTATTTTTTCAATATCTACTTAAATAAAACAATAATTAATTAACTGTATCCAAACTGTATGATGTGTTGTCTGAAAACAAATATTATACTTATAACACCGTATTCTATAGTTTTATTTGAGTTTTGTAGGTAAGTTCTAAAATATTGCTAAAATAAAGGTATGGAGGGTGTGGGGGACACCGTGGATAGCGTAAAATGACGAGATTTTTATTTTACAAATTTCTATGTTTAATGAGAACAATTTAAGTAATATTGCCTGTGGATAATTCAGTGGACATTTCATAGTTCTCAAATTTAATTTTTGTTACTACATAAATGCTTTTAAAATTTAATAATAAATAAAACAAAGTCACTCGAAAAGTCTCTCACTGAAAAAATGTCAGTGAGTAAGTTGTCGATAGCCAGCTTGCGAGTGTCTCGATACCGTATGTCAAAAGTGGGTTCGTGCTACCGATTCCCATACAAGTTGTAACTTTACTATTCGAACTCGATTCGAAGGCTGCTCGTTACCTTATGTCAACATGTTTCGTGCTTCCAAATCTTAGTTCCGTTTACGGACGTAGTGGCGCTGTACAAATTTCCATACAAAATTCTAGGATTCGAGTAGTTTTACGCGCGTTATTTTTCTCGATAGCTGTTCGTGCTAAGGCTACAGGATCATTTTTGTCTTTTAGACTATACCTGGGAAACCAATAGCTACGAAGTTATTGAAGGTTTTTTTTTCAATATTTTTTATGAAATCTTATTTTATTCGTTATTTCCTCATTTTTGTCTACAGAAACATTATCAAAATTGTATGTATTTTGTAACAAGCAATGGCTGCAAAACGTCATCACTCAATGTATTTCATGAGCACACACATAAACGTCGCCCTTCAACTCGGCCGCAAGCAGCTGTGTAGCATTCACTCGCAGGCGCGGTCTATTATACGCGTTACATTGCGATGTAAAGTATGCAATGCTTTTTTAACACCAAAAATTAAGAAATGGTTCTGATGATGGGCAGAATACGTAGACCTCGGCTTCGTTGAGTGTCTTGTTACACCCGGTATAGTGCTTTTTGTTTATGATTTCATACATTATAAGATCACGTTTTAGAGAAGTACACCTTTAGTTACTTAAGTTTACAAAAATAAAATTAATTATACAAAAGCTTTAGCTTAGATTCGAGTAGAGTAGCTTAGTGCACGAAATTATGAAAAACCAGTCGTTTACTCACAGAACACAAAAAAATAAGCTTATAAGTTTGATTTTTTATTAAACCATACTTGTATGATACAAGTATGGTTTAATGAAAATTCACTTGTATCTTTTCAAAAGTATATGCAACATCTAATATGTGTTGTAACTACGTCGGATCTGTTAACGAACCAATTTGGGGCCAACACGCGAACGTTGGCTCTTGTTGTTACACAGCTTTTGGGTTAGCTTGCAATATTTAATCAGTCTGTTTTGCTTTCACCGTTTCCACACTCTTTGTTTTTCATATTTATCGCGCATAAAGAGAAAATAAGGGACTAATTGGTTTCGTAGTTCGGGCTTTGATTTGCAAAATGCATGTAACGATGTTTGCTTTGTGAAATCAATTTGAATAAATAAGCAACTTTAATAATATGTAACTAAATACTTATTTACCCATTTAATACAGAGCGAATATCATTTTAAAAAGTTTATGCAACCAAAGTAGTTAAGTACTTACTTACCTAAATTAAAATGTGTAATTTTGTTTTGCGAAATTCCTTTGATCATAAAAAATATTATTCCAATATGTTCAGTACGTACGACAGCACGTCAGGTTATACAGTTTAACAGCGAAAACAACTTTAATTACGTAGGGCATAAAGGCGGTCAACATGTATAATCTGAGGTGCCGTCGTGTGTACAATTAAAAATGTTGTTATTTCTATGAGAACATGTAAAAATTAAAATCAAACCTAATGTTCTTAATTATACATGCATTGAATGTAGAAGCCGCCGCGCTGTACCCAAAAAAATAGCCGTAGGTAGGAGGAGCTTATTCAACAAAGAAGCAATAAAGGTCATTGGGCATATTTGACCTACTTGGTGAAAGCTCGCGTACAGAGACCAAACTAGTTTGAAAAATGGGATTTAATTCTTAAGTTTACTTAAGAATTCAATCTTATTTTTCAAAGTAATGTATTATTTTTTTATGTACCGACCGGCAGAAAAAAGTTATGTTACAGTATGTGTGTGAGTACATGTTAATTGTTATTAAACTTTTGTTAATAAAACAGAAATTTTTATTTTCAGCATTGTGTAAATGTGTGGTACAAGCTTAACAAACATTTGTATTGTCTTTATTTCTTTACTTCATTTTATTTATTATTAAAATGCTATGATATTAATGATAATAAATGAAAGTTGGCTTGCAGAATGCGACCCATACCAATTAGCAGATACATTTATCTACATACCTAGCCCTATTTCGTTTCTGTACTTACTCCGTAGGTCAAAATATACTAACAAATTCCCAATTACTTTAAAGCACCAATAAGTTAACGAATCCTTTGACATAATAAAATTATAAATTAATAACACAAACATAATTAACCCTGCTGGATTCAGATTTCAGACCCGCAACTATGATTACAACGCCACTGGAAGCCAAAATTCCCATGCACAAATGAGATTGGAATTAAATGTAAATTCAAGTGGTTTGTTGGGAGATTATTAGTAAAGGACGGAAATGTGAAAAGCAGTCAAATACTGAACCTTGTATAAATTAATATTAGGTAGTATGTTATTTTTAGCACATTTTATCTTCTTTCAATAAAATTGAGATTATTTTTGCAATTATTTACCTGAAAGAATACTTTATATGGGCCAAATAAACAAACCATCATTTGACCAGCGTGCGTTCATCATTGATTGATGTCCTATACCTAGATGTGAAAGGAGATCTTTCACTAGAAATGGTAGCAACCGAAACACAGCAATTTGGCCGCTGGTCGGAATGGTTCCAAAAGACAAGACTTCGAAACCTGTGTGGACCGATGATCTTGTCATTACACTATGACCTGGTGACGGTCTTGGGAAGACGTTGGATGCAAGCAGTGCAGGACTGATCGTCGAAGAGATGCATGGGAAATGCGTAAGTCCATTAGCAAGCGAGCAGCAAAAAAAACCAAAAATAAAAAATAAAAACATTATAACAATACTCCTTTACGGTGAAGTAACGGAACTATTTGAATCCGAATTCCTATCCCATAACGATTTGGCGAAACTTCCACACCTCTTCAAATATAACTGTATAAATAATAATGTCTGGAAAAAATGATATCCAGTCCAGTAGAGATTCATATTAAAGTCTAGCCTGGGTTTCATCCGATCGATACTTCCCAAGAGAGTGAAAATCTCTGCCGGTTTAATCAAAAGCGTACACAACATTCTAGGAAAAACTGTTATTACTTCATTTCATTTTATGAATAAAAGAGTTTCTTATGTAAGCCAAACTATTTGTAAAAGTTAATTTAAAAAAGCTTTTCTGAAGCAATAGAACAAGGGACATCCAAAATTTACTTTCGATACTTACATACAAACAAATTTACTTAACTTGAAGATATTTAATCATTGTTAAACTACTGATCAAAAACAATCTTCGTCCAGTATGTAGCAATTGTTATGAAATATTTTTGTTTTACGATCTCAGGTTTAAATGCTTTTTACGAAATTAAATAAAAATGTGATAAAGATTACGTTAACCTGTCAACAGATAATTCAAAAGTGCTTAATTTTTGTAGTTTATCATGTACTTACATGCCTAGTGATAATGACCTATTGTCACTCTTACAATATCCACATATTAGTTTTATAGACACACCACAAACTCACACACAAATACAAAAACACACACGTTAAAATAATTACAATAAAGCCTATATACATACATACATATCTTTAAGATTACCACAGCAATATACTTGTACTTTCCATAGTGTAAGATAATAATGAACAAAATGCCTATGTAATTAACAGAATTGTGGCGGAATCACTGGAATTCCGATAGGTCATATACTTGATTGATCAACCACATGAATAATTTAGAGTTAATGCAACCTATTAATCAATTGCGAACTGAACGGACGACCCAATAACCAACTACCTAAAACTGAAATTGAGGAATCTAAATACTGTGATTATACTTGAAAGCAAAATAATACCAGAAACATATTGCAACTACCTTTCTATGTTGGATTTGAACTCAGACTTTTCTAATGAATATATGCTGTAAACTACACTAGATTTTTTTACGAAGTCGGGAGTAAAATCGTCGAAGGAATCGAGTCCAGATTACTTGAACTGATTTTCAACATAAAATTAAATACATACATTTAGCTACAGTCATGACTCTGAAAATTGTACCATACATCTGATGAAGATCCATAAAATATGAAAGATTGACAGTCAATTTTCTTATTTTAGTTTTGCAGTTTGCACCCGTCTATTAGTAGATTCTCTAACTTGTCTCAGATTAGCTGAAAGAGATCTCTTTAAGACAAAAGTCCTACTTTGTGTAAATTTCTCAAACTATTTATGTATTACTGTTTTTATACTGTTCAAAAAAGTAAATAATTAACTATCCTATAAAAGGAAATTTTACAAAGTAAGTAAGTATATAAAAATGTATTGCAATTGGTTGAATTTCACCCCGGCGCCGTACGCGACACACTCCTTGTTACATGTCCCTAGATGTGCCACTAACTATGCTCGCAATAGTATATTGGTTCGCCTTCCCATACTTACAACAAGGAATTTGGAGAGCTTGACATATTTTCTCTTTCTAAGACAGCCTTTAAAATCAACATTAAAACAAATTCTTGAAAAAATAAAATATTTATAATTGATATTAAACTTTTAGATTTTTGCATTCACAATGCTACTTTTATATTAAGATGAATAAATAATGAAAAATATTAGAAAAAATCGGCTCACCCGTAGCATCCCGTCTAAGTTGCTACGGGTGAGCCGATTTTTTCTAATATTTTTCATTATTTATTCATTTATAATGATTGTAAGTCTTTGGCATGGCATTTTAATAAATACTTAAAATAATAAATAAAAATGTGTTTATTTGTTTAATCTAATAGGAATCTATTTAAAATTTTAGATGAATCTGAATTGGAAATGAAGTGAATGATATACCTAGTATAAGTATAACAAGTGATTTTCTTTTTTAAGTTAATTATTAAGTATAGAGTGTTGACTAATAACTTTGCGACTGTTGTCTTATCATTGCATTATTGTATTAATTTCTTGTTTGGAATTTACTAAGTAAGGTAATTTTATGGATAACCTGTAAATGGCCTTGCTAATGGTTAGAATTAGTAGTAAAAATAAATTGTAACGCTGTTGGTTTTCAAATAAAATAAAATTTACCGAAACATGAACAAGCTATCACATAGATAAATATCACTTCCCAGACCTACGGACATAAAGAACACACGTATTTTCTTGTCGCCATAACGCTAACTAATGTACAAGTACAACCATTTCAGATCGTTTTATTTTTTGACACCGTTACCACTTCTGATTAAAAAACCGCAAAACGAACAAGACCTTTCAATGGATTGTGCGTGCCAGAAAACAATCTGCGACGGTATTTAGTATGTGCCTTCATGCGCGGTCCCGCTGTTACAGCAGTAGCTAGCGAGCACTAAACTTGTTAAATTGGCTTAATGGCTTTAGCGTGTAGGTACCTAGTTCCCGCCGTAGCGCTTACTCGAGCTTTCAGCGTCTAATACGCCCGTTTTGTAATGAATATCCGAGCATACGTTTCCAAATTCAAATTAGACATGCTACCATGCTTTGATGTGATTACATTTTGGACTGATAATGGACTAAGAGCTAGCCCCGGAAATAGGTGGACAATTTACAGAGCGACGAAACCCCTCTAGTTAGCTAGCCATACTATCATTATTAACAGATCCGGGCACCTCGCAGATTTTCAGTGGTGGGGGTGGGAGTAGTTGAGCAAAGAAGGGGCTAAAAAGCGATTGAAGGTATACAATTTACAGAGCTCTGGATTTGGTGTGGTATAATAGCAAGCGCATTTTGATGCCGCCTGGCACTACTTTTCCATCAGTCAAAATTCCTGGCAATGTTATATTTAGATGAATAAATAATGAAAAATATTAGAAAAAATCGGCTCACCCGTAGCAACTTAGACGGCTACGGGTGAGCCGATTTTTTCTAATATTTTTCATTATTTATTCATCTTAATATAAAAATAGCATTGTGAATGCAAAAATCTAAAAGTTTAAAATGTTATATTTGATTTAGATACATGATTGGCTTGCTATTATACCACACCAAATCCAGAGCTCTGTAAATTGTATACCTTCAATCGCTTTTTATCCCCTTTGTTGCTCCACCACTCCCACCCCCACCACTGAAAATGGGCGAGGTGCCCGGTTCTGTTAATAATGATAATACTAACTAGAGGGGTTTCGTCGCTCTGTAAATTGACCACCTATTTCCGGGGCCAGCTCTTAGTATATAATACTTTCTGCACTTTCCCCGATAGTTTACCAAGTAATACATACTGCTTTGTGTACATAGCAAGCTCTCAGCATTTCTAGCAATAAATAAGAAGAGTTCAATCAATTTTAAATTATAAATACGAGTAGTCCGACTTTCCAACTCTAATAGAATAGGACTTCAGATACTTGCAAAACAGGCTTAGTAGGCTAATTGAAATGAAAATGAGAATCTTATAAAGGGGTTAGTGAAGACCAGCGCAGACCGGATTAAAATACAATCAGCCATTAACCCACATCTCACCCTCGTTAACAGCCCACTTTTTAACTCCTTTGACAACAATATAAAACAAATAGGTTACCTACCTAAAGATAATCCGTGAGATAATACTCCATTAACCTAAGGTAGAATTTTGCTTTGAAGAAGTGAAATGAATTAACTTTTCAATAAAACAAATTCTTCTCGAAATGCGATTGGGGGAATAAATGGAGAGGCATTAGAACTTTCCAAACGGTTGCTAGGATTTAGTAAGTTAAAGGTAACTCGCACTGCCACTGGAGAGTTACGAGCCAATAGCGTTCCACTTTAGAAGCCTAGGTAGAAAATGGAATAATCTGTGATAATCTTACTTGTTTTCGTCAACTTCTATTTATTTACGTTGAGTTTACAAATGCTTCATAAAACCACTTGAACTTAATCTTAATCAGAATTAAGGTTTCAATTAAAACGTTAGGTACTTTTATTCGGAAAGGAAGTGTTTTATTAAATATACAGAAGGGAATACTTTAATGAAAATCTATTTTATCAGTGCTTTAATGAATATTGTATCGATTAGAGCGAAACAGGCGTTGACGGAAATCCGATTAGAACAAGATCATGTGTTAATTTATTCACACCGGAGCTCCTCGAAGCCTCGCTCGAGTGTTGCTTTTACTGTGATTTGTTTCTAAATTGATTGGCTGAACATCGCTAGCAATTGAGATAGCTTTTATTTAGTTCATTGGTACTGGCGAAGCAGAACAGCAGTCCGGTTTTGTAAAAATGCAATTTCACTGTTTAACTTCAAATTCAGCGAGTAACTAAGAAAAATATAACTTTGTAACTTAGACTGTTGCGAAACATGTTCCAACACCCATTACAACATTAGAAGTATTTTTAATTTAACATAAACAAAAACACAGTAAACAAATTATATAAGAGGGGTTTAATCACGGGCAGCAATGGCTGAGAACCCACAAACATTATTATTACAAGCTCTAAACTTGTAATTGTGAAATTCTATTCTCAAAGGTGGAAAATTCACAGCCGTTTTCATCCCGTCAGGAACAAATTTGGTCCGTTGAGAACTTGATTTTACTATGAGCCTTACCCTGATTTCACAACCAATTAATTTAGTTAAGTAGTTTGAAATCTGCAGATGTACCTATTACATTGAAATATTATTCTACTTAGTACACATTTTTGAAAGAAACAATACGGCTAAATCCTATGTTGTATTATAACAGGTATTATTAGTTTCGGTAAATAAATTATGTAAGTAATGTTTTAGTTGAAAAAAGAAATATGTACCTAATTATGGTCATCTAAAGAAAATAAAGTAACAGAACATTTAACGAAGGAAGTTTTCGAAGTAGTTTAAATCATTTGGACGTTCAGACATTATGATTGTGAACATTCATGTCCCGGAAGGAAAATTAGGGGATAGAAAAACAAAACTACGGACCAATTCTAGATTAAATAATTGACTGAGCAAAGAATTAGACCATAAAAAATTTAAAAATCATTTTTGAAAAATTCAGTAAAACATTTTATTCATTTTATAACGCTCCAATGAAAAATAATTTCATATTTTATACTTTACTTACTTTTAGTTAGTTACTTTTTATTTTCTATTAAATTCCACCGTCTAATATTTGTCTTCGCCCTAAATTCTTCAGAATCATTGAAGAATTCGTAAATATAAATGTCTTTAATAAAAACAAATTCTTTTAGAGAGTAAGGAGGATGTCCCATGAAAATACACCCTATTGTTAGAGCGGCTAAAGCTTAAATAGTTTATTGAGATTGATCGTTAAACTCTACGATTATGGCCTGCTGGTATGTTCAGTGATTGCTAAGCGAAGCTATTGGAGCAAATCGATTTGACAACCTGCACCAGCAAGAGAATAAATGCTTAAAACTCCCCGAACACGTTACAGTTTCTAAAATAATCCGTGGTAAATATCAAACTAAACAAAATAACAAAACAACAATCAAACAAAAATATGACTTCTAACCTGAAAACCACATCTAAAAATTAATAACTTGTATAAAAATGCAGACCCTGTGAAAATCTTTACCTAGATCAATTTAAAAAATACCTAACTTAGGCCCTCCGCTGCCTTGAGCGGGACACGCGCGCGGGGCGACATAGACTGCGCAAGCATCTGTCCGTCAAAAACCAGCAATCTATATTCCCGCGCCGTGTACCCGCGGCGGGATCCCGCTTAAGGCAGCGGACGGCCTTTAGCCAAGGCATTTCGCAATTAGGAGGATCTCTCTCTTGATTGAGGTACTGAGGCATCAATTTCAAATATTTATTAACTAACTACCATAGCAACTAATCATTGTAATAATTTTAATACACTGTAAACTTTTATTATTGTCTAATGAAAAATGAAAAATGAGTACGTGTACCTCAGTCTGTAGTCGGTACAGCCTCTGTAAGGACCACACAAACATCCTTCATGCACATCATACTTTTGTTGGATTCTAATAAACGGTGCATAAGTTAGCAAAAACCTTTAGGACCATCTGACCACCAAATCCCACCACCAGTGGTTGGTTGGCACTCCAATTTCTCAACTGACTACCAGTGGCCAAATAACACAATGTTACTCCCATTTCACCCACCAGTGGTGAAAATTATCCCATTTCAGCACTGGTGAATTTTATTGGGAATAAAAAAACAGATACAATATAAATAGGTAATCTTTTTATTAGGTCTTTACCTATGAAATTGCCGTTTTGTTTGAAAAAAGTTAAAGTATTTTTTTTTCGAACTTATTTATTTCTTTTATTCAAAGTAATCACCCCTGCAATTAATGCATCTTTGCCAACGCTGTGGCAGTTTATGGATGCCCTTCTTGAAAAAATCAGCTGGACGGGAGACAACAAACTCTTCAAAGACGTTTTGTACTGCCTCTCGGGAATTGAATTTTTTTCCCGCTAAAAAGTTGTCCAAATTTTGGAAAAGTAATAGTCGGTAGGCGCAAGATCTGGTGAGTATGGCGGATGAGGGAGAGCTTCCAAACCCAACTCATGCAGCTTAGAGACGGTCTGTTGTGCAGTATGGGGTCGCGCGTTGTCGTGAAGTAGCAGTGGGGCACCCATCTATCAAGCTTTTTTATCTTGCCAATCTGTCGCAAATGGACCAATATTGTTTTGATGCTAACATCAAAAGCTGCTGCCAGCTCAGCTGTAGATTGCGATTCATCTGCTTCCACAATCGCCTTTAATTCATCATTGTTGACCAAAGTTTCCGGACGACCACGAGGTTCATTTTTCAAGTCGAAATTCCCAGAACGGAACCGAGCAAACCAATAACGGGTTGTACGTTCGTTTGTACAGTTCTCTCCGTAAACGTCGTTGATGTTACGTGTCGTTTGTGCCGCGTTGGTGCCACGACGGAACTCATATTCCATAATTACACGAAATTTCGAAGTATCCATTATGAGGAAAAATGTTGAAATGTAATGAAAATACAACGCTAATCAATAAACAAAAGACTGATTTTGTAAATAGAATGTCATATTTTTAAAACAAAATTAATTTGAATTTAGAATTCATAGCCAATCAAAACTTTTTTTTGTTTGAAAAAGTCTGTACTGCAATACGGCAATTTCATAGGTAAAGACCTATTATTTATACAGCGTGAAATTTTAATCATTTGGTTCCCGCCGTGGTGTGGTTCCACTCATGATTACAAGCAACTTTTACTATGAGGCCAACACTCCTGCTCGCAAAAACAAATCAGCTGTTCCATACAAAAGTGCAGTACCTACTCGACCTTAATGTATGGAACAGCTGATTTTTTTTTGCGAGCAGGAGTGTTGGCCCCATAGTAAAAGTTGCTTGTTATCATGAGTGGAACCACCCCACGGCGGGAACCAAATGATTAAAATTTCAGCGTGTATTATATTTATTTAAATCTGACTGTGATAATGATTATTTTCCCACTTATGTCTCCAAAGTACCAGGATCACATAAATACGGAGAAGATTAACTTATGGTGGTTAAATTATGGTTTAATAATAGGCTTAGGTATATAGTTTTCAGAAGGTCATCGGTAGTCAGTTGAAACAAAAAAAAAACCACTTCATCACTGGTGATGAATTAGGAATAAATTGCTCCCAATTCACCTCCAGTGATCAAATGAGAAATTTTTCCTCTCAACTGACCACTGGTGATAAGATTTAGTGGTCAGATGGTCCGGAAGGCTAAAATGGTACCTTTTTAGCAATATCAATGAATTACTTTTAGAGCAAAGGGTGTAGCTGCTAGCTACTGGATTGCCAATTGATAAATCGCCCTGACAAAATGACTCATTGATAAGTGTTTTTATACAATCAAAGAATTTTTGAATGGCAAATATTAATATTTACGATTTGGCTTGATTATTTGACTGCATGTTTATTAAGATTACTAGCTTTTGCCCGCGACTTCGTCCGCGTGGATATTCGAGAAAATCCTATGAGAACCTTTAACCAGGATAAATAGTATTCAATGTTTTAATTTAATCAAAATCAGATCAGCTGTTTTTCCGTGATCAAACGGGTCCCCACCAAGCGCGCTGCCCCTATTTTTCCTCTCATACAATTTCATCCCCTATTTTAACCTCTTCAGACTTTCATACAAACTTTCATCCCCTATTTTTACTCTTTCAACCATTATTTCGTAATAAAGTGTAGCCTGTGTACTTTCTCAAGTTTTATTCTATCTCTGTGCCAAATTTCATTAAAATCGGTACAGTAGTTTAGGCGTGAAAGCTTAACAGACAGACAGACAGAGTTACTTTTGCATTTATAATATAAGTAGGTATGGATTAAGTATGGATTTTGTATTATTGATTTTGATTTTCCTTCTGTCAATTTAACTCTTTGTAATCGATTAAACAACATTAACTGGTAGCGTAAAAGTATGTAAATGGGTACCTAATAAATACGATCGTGGCATAACTTCATTAGTGTCTATTCTGTGGTACAACCATACTTTCATCCCCTATTTAAACCCCTCCAACCCTTATTTCGCAATAAAAGGTAGCCTATCGAGCTCTATTCTATCTCTGTACCAAATTTCATCCAAATCGGTTCAGTAGTTTAGGCGTGAAGGCGTAACAGACAGACAGAGTTACTTTCGCATTTATAATATTAGTATGGATTAATATAATTGAAAAATATTAGAAAAAATCGACTCACCCGTTGCAGCTCAGACGGCATGTTTATTATTAAGTAAAGTACCTATAGTCAGGTGGGGTAAGTGAAACACCGGGGTAAGTGAAACACCAAACCATATCTAAGAAACTATCGTAGTTTATTCTCATAGCGATGTGTCGATAAATCAGGAATGACGAATTACTTCCCTTAATACAACACGGATATC
This sequence comes from Agriphila tristella, assembly GCA_928269145.1. NCBI lineage: Eukaryota > Metazoa > Arthropoda > Insecta > Lepidoptera > Crambidae > Agriphila > Agriphila tristella. Next base: position 17,067,088 of record OV743439.1, on the reverse strand, counting down.
GCTGCAATCATTAACCTAGCTAGTAAACCAAAAAGAAATTCATCAGATGTCAAAACGCAAAACACGATGTTTTTTTGATAAATCTTTAAAACTGGACCCTATTTTATGAGAATTTGATACATTTTGGATATTAACGGTTAAACATGATCCTTTTGTCCTGTTTTTAATTAAATGGACACAATATTTAAAGCTATTTTGGCCACTGTTTCACTTCCCTTTGTCAGGGGTAAGTGAAACACTTCTTAGCTTTTATATTCTTTTCGTGATTTTGTTGCTTAATGCAAGTCTTTAGATATTTATATTCATACCGTTAAAGGCTGATTTAATTAGGAGAGAATTAGACATTGCCTATACAGCTACTTTAATTGCGAGTTTTATAGCTTTACTACACCTTGTTAAATAAAAATAAAGTATGTTTCACTTACCCCACCTGACTATATTGTTATTTTTTAATTATTGGAACTTTTATTGACATTTTAGTGGTGTTGATTGAATAATTGTTTTACAGTGATTTTTTTTTATTTGATTGACATTTATTACTGAATATTAGGATTTTATTGACATTTTTATTACTTGATCGAAGTTACTTATAATTAGAATTAAAGTGCATGGAAAATATTTAAATTATTTTTAGTGGTATTCATTATTTTAATGTAATGATGATTTTATGATTTTAATAATGTATTTTGCCTTTCTGCATGCTTAAATATTCAGCGAAACATGTTGAACTTTGTTCTTTATAACATCGACATTGTACCGTATTTCTAGCAAAATGAAATTTATGATTACTTATGATTACTTGTTTATCTTATCTACATAGGTACTGAAACATCGAATGCGATTTCAATCAAAATTAAATTAAATGTTTTCCATATTTATTGCTTACTATCTGCTACTAGTTCCTGATGGAATACCTACCTACTTTCATTTCAGTTCATTTACCACCATTATATTATTTTTCTAACTAAAGTAAAAGTAAAGCTACTTTTTACCTGACTAGGTATACGCAAAAAAAATGTAAAAGTACCTACTTACCAGAGGCGAAGGATCCATACATGTCGATTCGGCTTCCCTTTTAGAAATCCCACCCCAGTAATCCACCATACAGTTAAGAGAATTTTTGGAGAAATTGAGGACCTTGCAGCAAAAGGGGGGCAAATCAAAATTTTTGCCGTTACTCTTTTTTCACCTATAATTTATACAAAAATTAGACCTATCGTTTGATGCATGAACGAGGCAGATCCGACGGAAAACAAGCGCGCTATAACAAAATTTGGATCTGCCACCCTATTTTGTTAGGTGCAAGAAGGTGCTTTTTTTCTTAATTCAGGACAGTTTTGAAATTTGGACTTGCCTCCTTTTTGCTGCAAATGCCTCAATTATTGGTCCGGCTTGCCTTTGCCATATTTTGACTCCTCGCCACTGCTACTTACATAGATATTTTGCAGTCTTTATCTTTTCTCTAACAATTAAATCAATAACCTCACAAATTAGGCAATCCAAACACATAGTACACTTTTTATCAGCAAATCTGATCATGAAACAAAATGCGTAAGCATAAATTCAGCTTGTAAAATGCAATATACAGTCATCGGCACGTCAACATGAGTCGGTAACATGTTGATACGACGTGTGAAGAAAATACAAAATGAACGCGTATGCTTACAAATGGAAAAATGAGGGTGATTTTTTATAAACTCTACTTTACTACAAGTATTTTTAGGATAAAAATACTATTTTTAATTATGTCAGAAAGGTAATAATCAAAAATTGAAGAACAAATACCTACAAGTTTTTTAAGCACAACGAAATAGTGCTGGCCTTCATTTCACCTGATGTTAAGTGACGATAAGGCCGAAGGTGGAAGCGCACTACTCCCGGAATCCTCTTCACTGAGGAACTGGCTATCTTACCTCAAACTGCCGGAACACAACTTTTTTTAAATTGTTGTTATGGCGTCAGACTTAGGTAAGATGGTGGTAATACTTGCTAGGCGGACTTGAAATAAGCCCAACTACCAACAAAACCGAGGACAAATTGAACCCCCCTGGGAATCGAACCCTTAGACGGGTGAACCACTAGACCACAGAGGCGTTTAAAAAAATTAAAGTACATTTTACATTAAGGAAATCTGAAAATCATGTTTTATTTCAAAGTTTGGAAGTCAAATGTGAAATTAAAACCTTTTCCAAGTTGTTCAATATATTTTCAGCCAATAAATACCTGACGCGCGCCGGCCGTCGCAGCAGACACTTTACAAATTCGGCTTCTAAGTGAACTTCCGAGAGCGCCCCGCCCGCTCGAATACCGTATTTTCACACGAAACCATTATTTAAATGAACCGAGACGTAAGTATTATGCACAAAACAGATTACTTACTTACACGAATGTAATTATTTGTTTACTTAAGTAAATGTAATATTCAAAATATCAGTGATTCCAAACATTATTTCATTTCAATTTCTTATCTAAATTACCTTTATCAAGAAAACATTCTAACTATGCTAGAGCTAGACTGATTTGGAGATATTATTAACGTCGTCTACTTATAACTTACAAGTGACGATGTTTATAGACTCGACGAGAGATTCCAGCGAAAGAGCAAATTTTTAAAGGTTATTTCTCCAAAAAACTAATTGTTTGCAAATGAACCGCGCACGTTCCACAAATTGTGGCCGAAGTATGCGTGAAAATGCTTCTCTTGAATAGCTGACGTTCGCCCGTTGTCCAGTCGCAGACAGTTCACAAATTTCGGAGCTAAGTGAAGTTCCGGGCTCGCGCCGCCCGCGCCCGCCCGCCCCACACCCGGAATGCACCACATTCCTACACGGAAACATTTTTTATTAAGTAAAAGCCTTATTTATGGAACAGCGAAAACACGAACCGCAGCATGTAATTTAGCGAGTATATTAAGCGAGCTGATATGTCAGTCTGGAGCATGTGAAATGACGTATATCTTTAGTAATAAAGACATCGCGTTAGTAAGACTTAATAGATTCTGTGTATACCTTACCTACATTTAATTGTACCTAACTTTGAGTTAATTTCATTTTGTTACTTTTTATGACATATAGGTGAGCGCTTGACGGTTATCACGCCTGGATAATAGGGAATATGCATCAAATTTTTTTTTTATCAAAATCAATAGTATAATGCGTGAGAAAATCAACAGTAATATTGAAACTTGTCTCTTGCGTTTTTTTCTCGTAATATAGTTACTTGAAGTTAGCACGCATCAGCTCCCGCCGAAAACGCTCTATACAAAACGGTGACGTCACACATCACGTTTCGGTGTGTTTCGGGCGCGTTTAATATGGAGTTAGCCAATAATCTTCAATTATCTCCCTAAATTTTGCGTTTAAGTAGATATGTGTCATACAAAATATTATTTCTTTTTCGATATTCTATCTGACTGTAAAGTGTATTATATCCGAAAACGAAAAAAAATATCGTTATTTTCCCCTGATTTCATCGTGTGATAAAACGAAAATAATCATTTTTTTTTTTTCTTTCTGTTCCATCATGTTTTTACAAGTGTCCGCAGCGATCAAGCTCAATTTTAGGAAAATCGGTGACTTATGCATATTCCCTATTGCGATCTACGATGAAACGCGCTTGCCTAAAAGATCCTACCTATTCACTCGCGACTTGAAGGCCCCCAGAGATAAAGAAACACAGCCTCCGGCAAGGAGTTGACTCTCTAGCGGTACGGATGATAAAATTAGAAGCAGCTTTCAAAGTAAAATTAAAAAAAAAACAATTTTCAGACATTGAAGTGTTTTTTTTTTCTAGTTTTAGTTTTCTGTTTGTTCTAACTCCAACAGCCTTGACTAAAACAAATCAGTTGTTACAGTAGTTATTTGTTATGTTATACTAGAGACCAAAGTTAATTTGTGCTCGGACAGCTGACAATAAATCACAAAATAGAAGTCGTTTTTTCTTTCTTATCCCAAAAGGTGCTGTTAGAAATTAAAAAATCACTTTTCGTCACGCTCACAGCAAAAAATCAATTTTACTGCTAGTTTTTACGCACCAAAAGAGCCCTCTTCATGCTGGAGAGGTCAAATACAATCTTATCATTTCCATACTACCTCAATACATTTCAGTGTACTACCTATATATTATTGTATTTTATTGTGACCATGCACAGTTGTCGATGTTCCTATTACAGTTTTCTGGATTCCAAATTGTTTCCTGTACGAGGAAATTTTGGCTCTGATCCAGGGTCAGATTCTATCTCAGATCAATGAAAAAATGTACCGCCTCTTCGACCATTATAAGTTAAAAATGTTTTTAAGTACACAACACTTTTGTTTAATTTATGAATTAAATTATGGCCATAATTGAGAGAAGTAAGTTCTAAACTTAACACATAATAATGAAAGCTCCAGCATAATTTTGTTAGAAGTTATACCAGGCAGTCTCCATTTGCAGAGTGGACAAAATAATTATGTTACTTTCTTCCGTTAGAGCTTATATTTTTTTATTTTCGGTTACTGGACTGGACTTAACAGCTTGTACATACGGCACAGTCTACAAAGTTTTCGAGTTAATTTTGTATTAGTACGAGAACGAAGTATTTCTTTTTATTTATCACCAAATAAAGAACATCTCACGAATAAATTGTGTCTGCATTATAATGTACGTAGACTTCTAAGGTCTTCGCGCGTACAGATAAAACACATTTACGGATAGCAGCGCGTATATTGGTTAATTCAGATTTTATTTTAGAACTATTTAGTTTTGGTTTGTTGGTTTTTAGGGTTCCGTAGCCTAAATGGCAAAAAAACGGAACCCTTATAAATTCGTCATGTCTGTCTGACTGTTTGTCTGTCTGTCTGTCACAGCCACTTTATTCCAAAACTATTAGAAATACACAGCTGAAACTAGGTAGGTAGATGTATTTTGTAAACAGCTTTACGATTTTTACACAAAAATAAAAAAAATATATACCTAAAAGATTAAGGGGGGCTCCCCATACATAGAACTGAAACGGAAATTTTTTTTTTCATCAAACCTATACGTGTTCCAAAATCTTCAAAAATGACATTGAGGATCCTGAAACTATTTTTTCTCAGGTAAAATGTGTGTCTCTCCTCCCCCCCCCCCCCCCAAATCCCCACCCCCACCACTCTAACCTTTTAAAATAAGAAAGTGAAAAATCTAAAATAAAATATGTTGTAGATCTTAATAAACACTTTCAACGAAAATTAGTTTGAACGAGATATAAGTTGTTTTAGAGATATAGCACATTTTCCAAAACTGCAAATATAACTTTTCGTTTATACAAACACTATGAAAAACAAAGTTATTTTTGCAGATGAAAAACGATAGTGGTATTAAATAAGGTATGGCATATGTTAACTATGGAACCCTACTGTGCGTGGCCCGACACACACTTGGCCGGTTGTTTTTTATTTTCGGTTACTGGACTGGACTTAACAGCTTATACATACGGCACAGTCTACAAATTTTCGTATATTTCGAGTTAATTTTGTATTACTACGAGAACGAAGTATTTCTTTTTATTAATCACCAAAATGTAAAGAACATCTCAAAAATAGATTTTGTCTGCATAATATAATGTATGTACACCTGTAAGGCCTTCGCGCGTACAGTTCATTAGAAATATGTATACCTAACACTTTTTACGGATAACAGCGCGTATATTGGTTAATTCTGATTTTATTTTAGAACTATTTAGTTTTGATTTGATGGTTTTTTGGGTATCCCGACGTTTCGTTCGAAGCCTTTCCAGGGCGCCGTGGTCACGGGACGACTATAGCAAAAAGGCTGCTCATATTTTTATGAAATTACCCGCTCGGAACTTTATAAAAATGCATTTAAGTTTATTAAATTATTTTATAGCTGCGTTCTGATTTTAATTATTATTATTGAATTAAATTGATTAAAGTTGATTAAACACGATCTAGGTACTGAATCTACCACCAGTTCACAGCTTTAGTCGTCCCGTGGCCACAAACCAAAAAATAAAAACTAAATAATTTTAAAATAACATCTGAATTTACCAATATAGGTACGCGACGTAATTCGTAAAAAGTGTTTTATTTCTAAAAAATATTGTATACTGTTTAGAACTTTGTCACTTTGTTGTAGTTGTCATCTGTTGATGATTTTTCAGGGACCGGAAAACCTCTTTTTTTTGGTTAAGTCAATTGTTAGGGAAACCCTATTAAAAATGCTTACCAAATGATAGAGTTTCTCTTTCGATAGGGTTAGTCGACAATATGCTTACCGTATTGAAAGGGTTTTTGAAAACAAGTCAATGAAATACCCAATCAAAAACCCCTTTAACGGTAAGTGGTTCCGGTCCTTCGGCCCAGGTGGGACTAAGTATAAATTGCTTGAACACGTTTTAAAACCCCTTCATAAAGCCTTCATAGGGTTTCCCCGATAGGGTTTTTAGATTCGGTAAGTGTTTACCTGGGTTACCCTTTCGATAGGGTTACCGTATTAATAGGGTTTTGATAGGGTTTTTGAAAACAAAGTCTATGAAAAACCTACCCAATCAAAAACCCCTTTTACGGTAAGCGGTTCCGATCCCTGTGATTATTGTTCAAATAAGTAATAGCAGTGACAAAACTGACAAAGTTTGGAACTGTATACGTACTCGTATTTATAGACGTGACTGTACTGCAACACAGTACTTGTTGTATGGTCTATGAATGTGATGTTATGCAATGAAATAGTTTTATAACAGGTTGCAAGATTAATTTTCATTTAGGCTACATTACTGATCTAATACCTAACTCGGATGGTTGATCAATCAAATTGAATCCATAATTTGTCTGACTCAGTAAGTTCACACCGGGGGCTAGCTCTTTCGTAAATTGGCCTGTAGCGCAAGTTTCTCGGCGTAAATGATATCTCGACTCTATAACATCCAAGCCCTCACAGGAGACCCTTTTACTAGGAATAACAAACGTAACTTCTTAGCTTTAAGGTCGACATTCCCGGGGCGTAAAATAAAAGATTCGTGATTGTTACCCCAAGGTGATGTTTGTTTAAGGCCAAAGTAGACTTATCACATGCGTAAGGAGAGATTAAGTATTTTGTTTGTTCAGGGAGCAGCTGATGTGTGTGTCTTTGTGAAACTCAAGAAGAGAAGGTACAGTTAACAACAACCGATGATAGCTATTCGCTTTAAAACCAATAAATAAAATGCACTGTGGTTTTTCTGCTCAAATTGCAGCGCCCTACTGAAAAATAATATTAAGTATTTACTAATGAATTTTTATACTGGGATTAGGACTGATCACCGACACTGAATTAATCGGGTGCCATTTTCTCGACCGCCATATCACCGAAGATCCATTTCACTGACAGACTATTTTACCGATGGGTCTGCTCTGTGAGGTAGAATTCGCTATTGTGACATATTTTTTTGAAATGGCTGAAATTTATATTTTTATTTTCCAAATTCTGAGTCGACAGATAAATTCCTTAATTATCGAACTTGCTCACATTTCACGAGAATCGGTTGAAAATTCGACCAGTAGAGAATAACAGCCGGACAGACAGACATACAAAAGCATTTTTGCCGAAGCTGAAATAGAGACGCTTCGCGCTCTCTCGGTGAATTAATTTGGCTGCAATGTAACGTAATATCGTTTGCTATATTCCTACAATAAGTTCTATCCTAGGTTGAGAGCTTTGTCTGGTAAGGCAACACTCAAGAGATATCCCTTGAATTGCAAAATCGGCATGCAGACTGACAAACATAGTGCAGCAAAATGCAATACAATTCATTTATTCAAATTAAAAATAATGAAATTTGGCAACCCTGCTTCCAATTAATAATTACAGCATACTTACTAATTATTTAATGATTTGTCTGTGGGCTTACTAAAGGCACCGAAACGACATCATCGTATCGGATACCTCCTTATATCGATTTTTTTTTTTGTTGTAGATCCTATCCTACTAATATTATAAATGTGAAAGTTTGTGGATTTGGATGTTTAGATGTTTGTTCCTCAATCACGCAAAAACTACTGAACGGATTTGGTTGAAATTTGGCACAATGATAGTAGATAGCCTGGATTAAAACATAGAATACTTCTTATCCCGATATTCCCACGGGAACGGGAACCACGCGGGTAAAACCGCGGGCGGCCGCTAGTTATTCATATTTTTAAGCATAAAATATTTTTAGGCAATGTAAATATTATTATTTTTTTGTAAAAAAAATGACCTAAGGTTTGCATACTATGTATTTATGTACGAGTATACAAAGTTATTTGTAAAACGCCAATAACCTCGCAAGAGTCGACTACAAACATAAACAGCAGCATTAAATGCTGCTGTTATAATTTTGTTCTACGACTTTTTTCGGAAAAATCGTAGAACAAATTTTGTTCTACAACTTTTCCGAAAACAGACAAAAAACCACTTTTCATACAAAACTCGATCAGTTGTTCGGGGCATTTGTATGGAAAGTCTAATTTGTTTTGTCTGTTTTCGGAAAAGTCGTAAAACAAAATATTGTTGTTGTTTATTATGTTAGTAATACTTAGACTCCTGGGAGGTTGTTGGACGTTGGTGTTTTACAAATAACCCTGTATAATAAACTCATTAAATTGCTTAGGTACATAAATGGTAAAATCTATAAGGAATATTTTGTCAATGACTGTATGGATTTGGTAGTGGTGTAGCACCTTGAAAGTGTGTCACTGTGTTGCTAATACTGAATGCGTAGGATCGAACAAGTCCTGACTTGAATTCTTGCTATGACACAGAAACTTAACAGTTTTATTATTAGTAATTCACGGACAGGACAGAACTCTTAGAAATAAGTAGAAAATATTGTGCAATAATTTATCATTAATACTTTATGGACGTTGCACAATCGTTGCAGCGGCGTGTCATACGCTGAGTTTAGTTGACTTGAGTTTGATTGTTATACATAATTTAAGTTTCTATCTCTTAATTACATAATAGTCTGTTGTCAACCTCAAAATATGGGCGGTTTGTCAATAGATTTTATTTTTCCAGTATTTTTCATTTTTCTCAATGAGCCTTTAAACATTCATTTTGAAACTAAACAATTTAATGAATAGGTAACTAAATGAAAGTTTTTATTTAAGTATAATAATCAAGTGCCCTTTTATATAAAATCCTCTTTAACTCTGAGTTAGTAATAAAACTTTATTCCGAAAAATCTTATACTTAATGGAGTTTCTAGAACTAAATGCCTCTTTACAGAGAGACGCTTCATGATTGATCATTTCTGTTTCCATAAACATTCCTTATGTATGCACATACATACATTCCTTACATTGCGATGCGATTAAAGTTGAATAACCCTTTGACATTTGGTCGTGCATACTTATCAATTAATGAAGCAAAGCAAACGAGATCGTCGGTTTACAATTGTACTTAGTTAATTTAGCGTAAACTGCGTTCGCCAATAGAGTTTAATGTTTAACTGGTATTAGAGGAGGTACGTATTTAACTAGTAGCTAGCTATTAAGCCAAGTAATTACATTAACGATAAGTATTAACGAAGTTTGCTTCAGATTACTTACGTGGGAGCTTCACGTACCCATATGGGTAGTATAGAAGGATTCCATAAAAATAGTATTTCGGTATAAAAAATGTGAAAATCAACATTTTATTTGTGGTTTTTGGTGCAATATAGTGGACCAACTAATGCGCCAAATAATTTCGAGATTGGCAACCTGGTTGAGCTTTTCTTTACGTTGTTTAATATCCATTACCCGAGGCCCAATCGCGATAATTTTTAACGATAAAACCGAAATGGAATCGTTTCCGTTTCAGTTTCGTTTATAAAAAAATCTCGCTTTAGTTTTGTTATAATTGATAAATCTATGCCTAAGATGTCAATATTGGACAATTTAAATGAGCTTTAGAATTCAGCTTATCAAAAGATTTTTAGGTAGGTACTTATATATAACCAAAATGACAACGTAATGTTTCTGGTTTTATCGTTCAGAATTAGCGTGGTTGGACCCCAGTTCTTTGTCTGACATAATCTAAAATAGGTAATCCAAAAGATTACAAAATGCGCTAGCTTTTATTTATTAATTTCTAAAACATACTAAAAAGCAAATCATTACCTATCTCTAGTTAGCCAATGATCTATCTAATGAAGTCGGGTGGGGATTTTTGTCCTCCATCCAGCCCCACCCGACTTCAATATACGTTTTTTATTGGTGATTTTAATGTTATTTCTTGCTTTTTTAGAGCTATTTGATTTTGAAGCTGTTTTTGTTTTTAGGTTTTTGAAGGAGGTTTTTCTTTTTTTTAAAGCTTTTTATTTTCAACTTTTTTGTGGTAAGTAATTAAGCGTGTAATATTTTTTAACTTTAAGTATATATTTTCAAAATGCTTATAACTTAATTTCTAAATTCACACAATCATAAAAATTTTCAGAATGAAAGTTTCAATGAAAACTACTGAACCGATTTGAAAAAATAAATAAATGGGACCATCTCGCAAGAAAACTCAATCAAACAAAAAATAATTATCAAAATTGGTCCATTAATGTTACAACATTACGATACGCACGAACAACGATAAAAATATTTGAGAACCTTCTCCTTTTTCTGAAGTCTTTTAAAAAAACGCTCATCATAACCTTTACCCAGAGGAGGGTTTGAATTCTTATACATGGCATGTACCTAATAAGTAGAGGTAGGTATATATATATACATAGTAGTAAAAAACAGAGCGAAATTTTAAATTTCGTCACACCAATTCTGTGGTCACACAGAGTTACCGAATAGGTACTGTAATGGCGGATACGAAAATTAAAACTAAAAGTAAAATTAAATAAAAAACATGACTTTTTAGATAAGGACATCCGCTTTGGAGAAGTTTTAAGAATAAAGACATTGTTTGACATTTTAAACACAAGGTATTTACATAATTATATGAGTCAGAGAGATATGACCACAAAGCTCGTTTGCATAGCGATAAACCTCCGCGACAAAGGAACAAGGTTGGATCGACACTCGACAGGTTAATACATGTCTGAAGTCGGCCGAGTGTGCGTTACTTGATGTCGTTCGTGTTCGTCACACAGAGATAAGCAAGCTGAAGTAGGTATCCCACATCACAATCATTGGTGCTAGTGCAACTGCAATGCAGTATGTAATGTAATGTAATTATGCATTAGTAAAAGGTTTGATTGGTTTTGTTGTTCAGGTCAATTTCGATATCCTTTAAAATTAAAATACTTACCGAAGATGTTAGGTATAGTTAAGGTGAATTTAAAACTATTTGTAAACCTACAAAGAGTGTGTTATATAAGTAATAAAGAAATTACAAATAAACAAATTAGGTACACAAAAAGACTGTGAAAAATTTAATGTGGTGTTAAAAGTTTTCAAAAAAAAACCTTCCTTCACATTTTACTATACTGTTTCGTTCTTTTCTTTTTCGTATACTTACCTACTTTTTTTAATTCTAAAAGCACCATATCTTCATTAGACTTTTATATTGAAATTGATATTTTGTCTTGCTTTTTAGAGCTATTAAATTTAGAAGCTGTTTTTCTTTCGGGTTTTTGACGGAGTTTTTTTAATGCTTTTTTATTTACATCTGTTTTGTGGTAGTATGTAAGCATGTAAATAATTTTAACTTTATATATTTTCAATGGTAAAATGCCCATAACTATAATACTGTGCCATAACTCAATGTCGAAAAGGTGTGGTCTGAAAGATGATATAGTGACAAGAATTGAGAAAGGAATGCTCCAGTGGTTTGGTCACTTAGAGAGGATGAATGAAAGGCGAATCACGAAAGAGATATACTGTGCGAATGTGGAAGGAACGATTGCACGAGGGCGTCCCAGAAAAACCTACGCGGACCAAATAGAGGTTATTATAAAAAAGGCTGGTGTACGCAGTGACAAAAACCGCAGGGCATGTATGAAAAGATTGATGGATATGAATGAAGCGAAAGAAGTGTGCAAGGATCGTAGCAGGTGGCGATCCATAGTCTCTGCCTACCCCCATGGGAAACAGGCGTGAGTGTATGTATGTATGTATGTATGTAACTCAATGTCCACATGATTTCTGTTTGTTTTTAAGAAGTTCCGTTCTGCCTTCGTATTGTAGTCCAAGTTTAGTCCAGCACTATTGAGAAGTTCCCTCGGGTATCTTAGAAGTTGAAGAACCAATGTCAATGAAATTAGAAGTTATCCCATTTCGAACAAAAAATAATCATCTAAATCAGTTCATAAACATAGAAGTTATGTTCGAACAACCGTATCATTAATGTAACTGAAATGATACCTACTTAGTATTTTCAGGATTACTTAGGTACTTGATAAAAAGTATTGAGCCGATTGCAAAACTCTCACAAGCAAACTAATATGAAACAAAAATTATCATCAAAATGTCATGTCAATGTCATCAAGTTATGCGCGAACAACGATAAAAATTGATCAATCGAATTGAGAACCTCCTCCTTTTTTTAAGTCGGTTATAAGTGACATTGAGAGATTTCGTTGTTGTAAGTATCTTTAGGTAAAATGTTCATTGGCAAAATGCTCCCTTATATTTTTTTCATGGACGGTACGAGTAACTAATAATACGAAAATGTCATACTGGTAAGCGATTACTATAACGTCGCGCCGCCTAGTAGATCCACGTACTAAGATTCAAATTGTTCAACTATTCGTAAGTTGTTACCGCTCCGACTTTACCGAATGTGCTTAGTTACGTAGTTACACGATGTCATTCATCGCTTTCAATAACTAAACCGTAGTTTCACACTTGCTTTGCTGATAATGAGCTTATGATGTTGTCACATTATTGTATAATTACGTACATACGTAGGTACGTACCGGAGGGTTCCCGTACTTTGTACACCTATTTTCGAGATAGATTTTAAAAATATGAGTAAAGGTGCAAACAAATGGGCTTACGCCACCCCACGTACGTGTCGACACGCCCGTCATGGGACGTTGGTTTTCATAGTAATTGTATGAACTAAAGGCAAACTTAGCCTACAACACGTCGCTGACGCGACCAAATCCCATAACGATGCATCAGCTTGCGTGTTAACACGTGTGAATACGTGTTAACACGCCTTATGACGCGGGTCATGCGGCAGATAGGGAAGCAAGGTGTTATCGACGATAAAAATATCGATATTTACCGATAATTATTTATATTTAAAATAAATTTTAAAAAGTCATCGGGTAAAATATCGATACTGAGTCGTTTATTATATTATTTACTAGCAGCCACCCGCGACTTCGTCTGCGTGGACAGTTTTTTTGCTATCCCTCGGGAACTGTACGTTTTTTTCTGGATGAAAGGTACCCTATGTCCTATTCTACACCCCTGACTACGTGTATGCAAAATTTCGTGATGATCGGTTCAGAAGTTACGACGTGAAGGCGTAACAAACAAACGGACTTTCGCATTTATAATATTAGTAAGGAAAGGATAATTGATATCGGTCTTTTTTATTTAATTTTGTAGTTAAAACTTTTTTATTAGTTCGCTTTCTCATTTATTTGATTGTTTTATTATCAGACTCAAAACTGTTATTAAAACCCATTTTTTGAGTAGCTAGCTAAGGCACGAAACGAGCAAATGTATCGATGATAAGCGCTTCACTAAAGCCCGCCGGTAACGATCATTCGCAATTGACAATTTTTACTTCATTGACGCTCATTGATGCGAAAATTGATCGTTTACGCGTGCGATTGAAGCGATTGTCATTTGCTCTAACAATGGCATTGACGAAAAAATTGACAATCGCAATTGATCGTTACCGGTGGGCTTAATATCCCTCCGGCAAGAACGTGTTGTCACGTAAACTCAGTGTGCTTCTAGGCTGACGCTCGCTGACGCGTCGCTTCACGTGGGGTGGCGTGTTACAAGTGTGCTTCTAGCGTATCGTCGCGTGGCGTGGGGTGGCGTCACGTAAACCCAGTGTGAATCCACATTAATCATATTTTTTTTTTTAGGTTTTGTGTTTTGTCAATGACTGATTCAGTCAGTTTTATTTATTTGATTTTAAGAAGATTATAAGATTTTTCTTTTCTTCAAACTAATTTCTAACTTGACCTCTACTCTTATTTGGATCTCAAGATGAGGCTTGAAATCGTGAAATCATAATATTTTCATTACGGCCCAGTTACTTAAGTGCCATATAACAGGAAATTCCACATTATTGAGTTGGATAAGAAATACGAAGAGCTTTGAAGTTATTATGAACGTTTTATGACCCATAATATTTGCTTTTCCTAAAATTATATTCCCAATAAGCAAAGTATAAAGTACAAAGCGGTACAACTCAACTCGATAAAGGTAGGAAATACAAAATTGAATTCATTCTGTTGAAATTATTTCGTGCATTAAATTTCTATGGGCTCTACATTTTTTATATTACTTAGTTTTTGTTTTAGTGACCCTACTTACACACTACCACGCAAGAGGTCCCGGGCTCGATTCCCAGCTGGACAGAAAAAGAACGTCCATTTCTGACCCGTCAAAATTTTAATTTTATCAATTACTTATTAAAGTAATATTTATTTATATACAGGGATATTTGAAAAACACAAATAACCTCACAGGAAGGAGTAGGTTACTAACGTCACAGAATAGATATAAGTACTACCTAACGTCATAAACAACAACATTTGTTCTAAGACTTTTCCGGAAACAGACCAAAAATCGACTTTTCCGAAAACAGACCAAAAAATCGACTTTTCCGAAAACAGACCAAAAAATTGACTTTTCATACAAAACTCGATTATCTGTTTAGACATTAGATGGAAAGTCGAAATTTTATTTGTTTGTTTTCGGAAAAGTCGTAGAAGAAATGTTGTTGTTAATGATGTTAGTAATCTACACCTACGAGGTTGTTAGTGTTTTACAAATAACCCTGTATTTCTACCACCCCAGACAAAACAAAACAAAAGTAGGTAAACGTTATTCCAATCGATAAATCCGTTTTTAGGTTTAGCGTGATTAACGGACAAGAAATGCATTCGTTTGGTTATTAGTATTTTAGTTATTCCTTCAAATCGAGAAGCAATCCTCATAAACCACACGTCACAGAAAAGAGTGTATGCGAGTGACGACGAGACGTTATATCCGTCTCACTCACACAAGTTGCGAGAACAAAAACAGCGTGCAATGGCGGGTTGGTGTTGCCTACCATTCACAATATTTTACCCAAAATAATGAATAAAGATGAGGAGATTTTTGAGCCGCTTTATAATAAGAATATTTTTAATTTGAGATTTTAGCATTGCATTGCACTTTCCGCTGCTGGGATGATTCTTAAGTGAGACTCGAACCCACTACCTTTGGGAGTTCGGCCCAAGGGTTTATTTATCTATAAATATAAACTCGTTTAGTCATTTTGGAAGCGTTGGAGAACAGATTATTTACATACGCTGCTCTCTACAGTCACGTCAGAAACGGAATATTCCGGCTTACGGAAATTATATTTCTGGTCTAATCCTCGCAAATAAAAACCAATCAAATACGGTTTGAAAGTTAGCATCAAATTATTATAATAATTATGTAGTTCTTATGGCATGAATAAAATAAGTATGACTAATGAAATCATTTAAGACAATATTAGTAAAAGTTGAATGTTCCTTTAGCTTTTAAGATTTTTTAAAGTCATTTTATTTTTTAAAACTTTTTTAAAATCTTCCGTAATCTGTTCTGTTTCTTCATTCAAATTCAGCTGCATATCTTTATTGGTACGGTTTTTTAAGGTTTTTTTACTTTTTTCCGCAATTTGTACTGTTTCTTCATTCAAATTCAGCTGAATTTCTTTTTTTATGCTGTTTTTTTTTTAAATTTTCAATAACTTCCTTTAATTTTTTATTTTTTGTCTCTAGTCTTTTGTTTCTTAGTGAAATACTTTTTATTTTCTTCAGTCTGTTTGCGGATACAATTCTCAAACGTTGAATTATTTTTCTCATGTTGTACTCTCGCTCTGTTTCCGTTAATTCATCTATCTCTTCATCCGTTTCCAAAACATTCTCTTCAATATTTTCTTCTTCTGATTTAATCATTATTGTATTTTCAGGACAAAGTTCTTCCTGAAAAAATTACATTATATTGTATTCAAAAGAACAAAAAACCTTAATACTTACCTACGTATTAAAAACAAAGTTCTATTGATCCAGTAAAGAATATACTTTAAGTTGCATTAAGGAGTTTGCTGGGAATGTTATATGAAGGTTTTTGGACAATAACACAACAATTAACCAACCTAATTATGAAATTTTCAATGAAGTACCGTATCAAATTTTTACTTACAACAAGCATTGGAACTGCTTCATTAGACAAATAAATACGGCTACGACCGGTTTTTGGTTGTATTTTATCTTGATCCCGAAAGTGCTTCGAACAAATAACAGTAGTTTTAGTAGGTATCCAGTCAGTCTCTTTTCTCAGCAATCGGATTTTTTCCACCCACTTGGCACGGCGTTTTGCATGTCTAGGTACCCTGTAAATATTTTTTATTTTATTTTATTTATTTAGGTTCTCCAGTGATTGCTTACACTATAAATTAACATTAAAAACTTAATAGCTAGGTACTTTTCTAAATGTAGGAATCTTTTAAGGCGAACACCACATGCAAAGGTGAAATGAATATTCAGCTGTTTTACTATAATTATTACATAAATAAATTAAGACTGACACAAAGCGTAGTACGCATACATAGGTATCATTTGCCAAGCCAGGTTCGACTTAAAATTGACTTGAGTTTGGCAAATGAATCAGCATGGATGTCAACCAAATCACTATATCCGTTTACCAATTTACACAACCTTGGTATGGGAGAATTTGCACCTAAGACTGACCTGCGAAGGGGGGGGCACAGTGGAGTAATGGGAGCCCGAGGAATTCTAGAAGGAGCGCGAAGTTTAAACTTTTGTAATAATGGGGGGCATGAGATTTTATTTTTGAAAATTTTAAATAGAAATGATAGGTCCATCAAATCTCGCCGGTTCTCTAAAGAAATCATTTTAAAAAACCGTAGTCTCATTTCATACGACCGAATTTTTTTGTGAATTCCGTTCCTGAAGGCTAGATTTGAGACGAACCTTTTTTGCAGCCGCTCCAATCTTAAAGAGTGTGTCGCGTAATGGGGTCTCCATACAGTACTGCAGTATTCGGTTATGCTTCTCACAAGACTATTGTATAGCTGGATCTTTACTTCATTATTTTTGAAGACCTTAGTATTTCGCAAAACGAAGCCCAGCATCTTGTATGATCTTTTTGCAACATTCTCGATATGCGGAATAAAAGTTAATTTTTTATCAAATATGACCCCTAAGTCTTTAATTTCCTCTGTTTTTTTAATAGGGATACCATTAACTTGATAGTTACTATTTTGAGAGTTCGCTTTTCTACTAAATTTCATGTGGTAGCATTTTTTTGTGTTTAATTGCATATGGTTTTCGTGACACCATTCTGCCATACGGTTAATATCCTCTTGAGTTTTTTTTATATCTTCCGGTGTTTCAGAAATTCCTACCAATTTTAGATCGTCGGCATACATAAATGGCATGGTATGTAGGAAACAGATAGGGATGTCATTAATGAAGGCGTTGAATAGGATTGGACCCAAATGCGATCCTTGCGGTACACCCGAAGATATCATACATGGGGTACTCTTAAACCCGTTGATAACAACGTAGAAGCTACGGTTATGTAAATAAGATTCCAACCATGTTAACAATGAACCACTAATACCATACGCTCTCAGTTTTGCCAAGAGGATATTGTGGGGTACTCTATCAAACGCTTTACTGAAGTCAGTGTATATTACATCAACCTCCCTGCCCTCATCAAGAGCCTCCACCAAAGTTTCAGTAAACAGCGTTAAATTTGTGCAGGTAGACTTAGCCTTTGCAAAACCATGCTGACAGTCAGTAAGGTAGTGAACCAAATGGTTTTGTATAATAGGACAAAGTAGGGATTCAAGGAGCTTACTTAGGACTGATAGAATTGAGATAGGCCTATAATTATTGATATCTTTAACGTTTTCAGACTTGTGAATGGGAACTACTTTTGCTACTTTCCAGACATCAGGAAATATACCTGACTGAAGAGATTTCTGGTATATTAGGAATATAGGCTTTACCAGCTCTTCTGCACACTCTACAATGAATCCAGGAGGGACACCATCGGGTCCTGCACCCTTGTTCGGGTCTAAGGACTTTAATCGGTTTAATATCTTATCCATATTAAATAATGGTACTGTCAATTCTAGGCTGTGGTTGTTGATTGACTCCCAGTGACTGCCCTTTAGCTCTGGTTTGTTACTGTTGCTAGAATCGGCATAGACTTTCCCAAAGTAAGATGCAAACAAATCACAGATTTCCATACCATTTGATGATGTCCTGCTACCATCTGTCATCGTATGAGGATAGCTGCTCTTCCCGCCTTTCTTAATTTTTATAAACGACCAGAACATTTTAGGATTTGTTTTAATGCTTTCTCCAGTCTTCTCAACATATTGCTTGTAGGAGGTGTTTGCTAATGCACTACAGCGTTTATCAAGTATACGTAGCTCGATCTCATCCAGTGGATTCTTGTATTTTTTGTATCGTTTTCTAATATTCTCCTTTTCCTGTACTATCTTTTTAAGAGAAGCATTAACCCATGGCGGAGAAGAATTGTTGCTTATTCTTTTGATGGGTATATATGTTTGTATCAATTTATCAATGATATTATAAAACAAAACGGTCATTTCATTTACGTCTATACAATTATGAAATAGCTTATCCCAGTCGATCTCTGCTAAACAGTTACGGATTCGGGCGTAGTTAGCTTTTCTGAAGTTATAAATGTTTGCATTAACGTTATAATGTAGGGAGGCCTCAGATATAAAGGATATCACAATTTGCAGAGGAGGATGTAGGGGATCTATGACACTTAAAGTTTCAACAGATGCTTCCACTGTACACTGTGGTAACAAGAGGTTAGTAAGTATCAAATCTAAAATACGATTAGACTTATTTCGAACTGTATTCAACTGATTAAGCTTATTAAGATGAATCATATCTATAAGTGTCTGACCGGGACTCGGTGCGATATAACTACTAGCCGGATCATTTACCAAACTCCAATCTATTGAACCCAAGTTAAAATCACCTACGAGGCATACATCAGTTTCAGAATTATCAAGAATTACGTTTTTACAGTTTTCGACAAAGTGTTCCAATATTTGCTTTTTAACAGGGGGTGGTATATAAACACCGCAAAGAGCTACTTGTTGTACAGAGTTTCCTACTTTTAAGTCTAAGACTACCCAAATGTCTTCACATTTAGTTTCCCAATCATATCTACGAGTGGATTTGATTGATTTTAAAACAGCAACTAAAACACCTCCCGCCTCTTTATCTCCATGAAACCCAGTGCTTTCACGATCCCGTCTATATATTACGACGACGACGCTTTATTATATATATAATATATAATTTATTTATTCAAGTAATATTATAACTCATTTGTTAGTAACAATATTTCTTATAAACTATGTTAGTATTTATGTTTATGAATTATTTATTAATTATGTTTTTGCCATGCCACTTGATATGACACAGCAACGATTGATATACGAGCAGTCAAGTCTGCTCGCAATCATGTCCAGGATGCTGTTAGGACTCCCCCGCACCCTGCGCACCAGGGAAGCACATCTTTTGCGCATAGTTGCGTAGAAACAATCGACGTTGGCCTCTGCGAACATCCCAGATGCACTGCAGGACCGACGCAACCCCAAAAGCATCCTGAACGCATTATTATATTGGACTCGGAGGGCGTGATAAGCGTTTTGTGTGTAGTTGTACCACAGGCTGCACGTGTAAAAGGATGTACAAAAAGCTCGAAACAACGTAATTTTAACTTTACGTGAACAGCGTGCAAACCTGCGGACCAACATGTTCGCTCTGACTGATAACGCCCTCCGCTCCCTTTCTATGTCATCGTTGTCCTTGAGGTCGGACGTCAACAAATGACCGAGGTATTTAAAAGAGTACGTTCTTTTGAGTTCGCACTTATTAAGTCGAACCGGTGGCATTCTGTCAATCCGTCGACTCCCAGCCTCAAAGACCATAACCTGGCTCTTATTTACATTATAAGCCAGGCCATGCGACTCAGCGTATGCTTCACAGATAGAAGCTAATTTTCTCAAGCCGCAGACAGACGCACTCAGCAGCACCATATCGTCCGCGTAGCTGATATTGTTTAAACTGACTCCGTCTATGTAACAACCGACTCTGGTGCCGCTGAGCTCGTCTATCAGCTCATTTATATATAGATTAAAGAGGGTGGGCGAGCTCAAACCCCCCTGTCTCACCCCACACTCCAATCCATATGGCCTTGAGAGAATACCATCCCATCTTACACTGTTGACCTGGTTTCCATACCAATATTTAAAAATATTAATGAGTTGTGTTGGTAATCCGACTTTCTCTAGTTTTCTCCATAACAAGTCGTAGGAAACCAGGTCAAAAGCCTTCGAGAGGTCTAAGAAACACGCAAATACAGGCGTTTTACGCTTCGTATAGTATGTAATAGCGTGCTTAACACACAGTATAGCGCTCTCTGTGGACAAACCTGGTCTGAAACCAAATTGGTTATCGTGTGGTGTTATATATCTATTCAGCTGTGTATTAAGCACGCTATCGAATACCTTCGAGATCACAGTTGCCAATGATATAGGCCTATAATTATTCCTATCCGACAAGTCACCCGTTTTGTTTTTAGCTATGGGTACAACTACTGTGCGCATCATATCTCCCGGCATATAACTATGACTCAAACAAAAGTTAAACAACATGTATAGCACACGAGGGAGATGTGTACCCGCGAACTTAAGATGCTCGACGCTGAGCCCGTCGTGGCCAGGGGATTTACCTCTAGACATTGACTTAATAACACGGTCTACGTCTCTGACTGTGAAGATTACTTCTCTTTCCACTCCGGGCTCAACTTCCAGCATCGAGTGTGAGGGACCAAGAGGTGACTTAACACCAAAGTGATCTACAAATAAATTGGCTATTTTCTCAGGGTCGCTCACACCACCGACGCTCACAGGAAGGCTTGGCTTGCTTTGCAAATTATTTGTGTGTTTCCAGAAAGAACGAAAATCGTTTTTAGAATGGTGAGAAGCCAAGATATCCATTTTAATTTGATCTTCATGATTCTGGCACCATCTCAAACGCGACTTGAAATTTTTTCGATATTTACACATTTCTTCATAAGTATTACCAGTAGTAGGTTTACCGTACCATGTCCAGCAATAAAACTTCTGCCTAGCCTCCCTGTGTGCCTCAGCTACATGTTTGTTCCAACCAACTATAATCTTTCTTTTCTGTTTTAGAGTCTTACGTCCAACTTTAGAGGATGCCGTAAGGGCAGCCACAACGTCTTCATAAAACTTATTAATAATAATTTTGTGGTTGCTATCATTACACATTTTATCGCTACAATTATTAAATTCGCTCGGGAAGTCAATTAGTTTTAGTCTCCCATGGCATTCCTTGCGATAATTGTCAATTTGTTCGGGTGACCTTTCCCCCCAAATGACCCCACTTTGACAAATATTTTTAGGTATTGATAAGGGCAAAATAACATTCAGATTACATTCTAAAACTAATGGAAGGTGGTCTGACCAAAATACATCATAGACAACGTTTACGTTCCGTACAGTGTTTACTGCCGCTTTAGTCACTAAGCAGTGGTCGAGCCATGATGTCGTTCCATGCACATCACTTACAAAAGTGTATGTGTTAGATGTTATACCTAATATCTCTATGTCAATGCACGACCACTCCTGATCTGTACAAAAGTTTATTAACTCGTAATAAAATGGCTTATAAGGATGAGCATTGTAGTCTCCCAACATGTAAACACAGTCAATGTTGCAACTATCAACAATAGCACTCACCGAGCCGAATAAGTCCGTACAATCCACAAGGTTCGCTGCTTCATCAGTTGGCATGTACACGCACATCACTAAAAACGATTTCTCATTTAGCACTACTTTTATCGCACAAATACGTGGGTTGTTACATTCGATAACGGTCACATTGCTGAAGACACTATGCCGCCAGAGAAGCGCTATACCTCCGAAAGGCCTCCCCCGCCGTACGCCGGTCCGCGCGTCCATCGCTGACACTCCAGTAACGCTGAACTCCGTGCTTATTGAGTTAAGAAACGGAATCTCCTCCGTATATAGCCACGTCTCCTGTAATGCTATGATATCAGACGATCTGCACAGGTCACGTATATTTTCTATAGAACGTTTAACGTTTTTACAATTAAAGGTAACAAATTTAAATATATTTTCATTTGCCATTGAATGTCATAGTGGAGCCGGCTTTGTTTACAATATTTTCCCGCCTTGCTTTGAAATGAACAAAACGACGAAAAATTATTCCTTGCGGCCATATTTTCTCGTCCAAGAAAAGTGAAAGCTTGTTCTGTGCTACGAAAAACTTGTATGCGTTGTAATCACAATCACGCCTAATAGATATTTTTTCTAGCTTCACTGTTTCCCGAGTCATTTTAGAAATGTATCGTACGATGTCCGATTCGGATGTGTTTTTATGGACGTTCGTAATAAAAAGGGGTATTTTTCTTTCCGCCGCTCTGAACATTTCTTCAACTTCGACCACTAGTGTCCCTTTTTTCCCTTCAATACGATTTTTCGATTTTTTCCCTTTATTTTCAACAGTTTTCCACTCATTATCAGACTTTACGGCTGCTGCGTACGAGTCGTTACCGGTTTTGCTATTTAAGCGGCCGGAGTCAATCATATGATCGGTCGACCGCCCAGCTGATACATTCAATGACTCATTATTTCCCGCGTTATCGGTTTCGCACACATCTGTAGGCGCCGCGTCGCCCGTCAGACAAACCGTTGTTTCCGCAATGGGTTCGCTGCTACCCTCAATGTAATTATTAACCAAATGTTGATTTTCCAAAGTGTTATCAATACTATTCAAAGTTGAAGTTTCACAGTTCGACTTGTTTGGAGATTCAATTACACTGTTTTCATCAGAAAGTGACAGTCCTATAGGGCCACTGTCCAGATACGCGCCTCTCTTCATATTAACTTTTACTGCCGAAAACGGGGGTGATCTGGCATTCATATTAAAACACTCTTTCTTTATATCTTCCAGTTGTTCAATAGTGGCATATGATGATTTTATAGTTTTTATGTCCTCCTGTACCAGCAATAAATCCTTTAATAGCTTGGACACATCTAGATGGTCAAAGGTTATGGGTGGCAGCTTCTCAAGTTCACGAGCTACGAACACTGGAAGTTTATCAGGTTCCGTGACTTTAAAAAAATTAAGTATGTCGTATAATACACGATCTTCCTTATTTTTCCCTTTCCTGTCGATTTTTCTTAACTCGTTGGAAGACACTGATTCGAATAATAACGTATGAGACTTCTGTATTTGTTCAGTCGTATAGGTCGACGTACATATTTTCACGAGACTTCCTTCGTCACATATTGAAATTTTGTTTTGTACGTAACACAAAAGTTCGTCAATAACAATATTACAACTATTGCACTTCACAGTACACGACATTTTTGCGGATAGCGATACCTCGCAATCGGTGACACGCACTGCACGGGTGGATGCGCGCGCGCGACTGATTTATTATGTCTATATATTACATACCTGTCATCAAATAACTCCTCACTCTTCACACTACTATTCAACCAAGTTTCACTTAAAATTATGACATCGAAATTATTGCAAATTACTTCGTTTAAAAACTTGTGGGTCTTAGTACGTAACCCACGAACGTTTTGATAATATAATCTTAGCTCTTTTAAAGATAAAAATTCCGAAACACAACAAAAAAATATCATTATATGACGCAGAACTATGGTAGTTTATTCAACGCCTCAGTATTCCTAATGATTTGGAACGCAGAATCTTCTGTCTTCCTCATGTATATACGGCCGCCTCTCACCCACACATATTTATAACCTTTGTCTTTAGCTGTCTGTCTTGCAGCAGCATGGAGGGCCTTGTTTGCAGCGGATAGATGTTCGCAGATGAAGATAGGTAGTTTAGGGCCGGAAATACCAGCGTGTGAGCTATTCAGCCGATCATTCGGCTTTGCCTTATTGTATTTTATAGCTGCCGCCAGAAATTGATCGCGCATCCTAGGCGTATTGAAATGCACAATAATAGACCTCGGACGATTCGAATCTTTATTTAATTTCGCTATGCGAGTATAATGAGCTAGGTGGTCCACAGTAATCTGACAATCAATACTTTTACCTAATTCAGTCAGTATACTCAGCAGATTTTCATCCTTTTTTTCCGGTACGCATTGGATTTCTATGTTGCTCATTCGCGCATTTTGTTCCATTTGATTGATGCGAGCAGACAAATCCTCTATTTTTGACTTCATTGCAATGTTTTCCGTCTCCAAATTTTTCATTTTTTTACTAGACTCACTATGTTCCTTTGTAATAGTTTCAAACTGAGTGTTCATAAAGTTCATCGAATCCTTTACATCTCTTACTTCTTCTTTTAATGATTTCAGTTCTGCACCAAGAATATTCGTTATTGTACTCTTCATTGACTTTTGGAATTCAGACATTACACCTTGGATTAATTCTTCCATTTCGTTTCTTGTGACAGGTTTTTCATTCGGTGGAGAGTTTAAGGCTGGTCTCTTGCCTGGCCGAACTGTTGTTATATTTGGGTTGTGACGGACTGGGGTATTATCGTTGGCACTTAATTTCTCTTTTTCGAAGCATGGAGGGCATAGCCAATCGGATATGTTTGGATCATTATGTTTATCCGTTATCGACAGACATTCCAGATGAAAAGATATTTTGCATTTAGTACACTGTATATAATTCGTATCTTGTAATCCAATTGTACAGCATCCCCACTTAATGGTCTCATTTCTTTTCGACGCCATATTTGTCAACCGATTCACACTCCGATCGCCGTGTTGAACCTATTCGGAAGATTTTTCTACCAATTAGCAGTTGTTTTTATTATTTTATACTGGTATCCCCAAGTGTCCAAGGCCGTGAAGTTTTGTTTGACAGCCGCTGCAAAGAAAAATCTATCTGTGCTGCTGTAGTCTATGGTACTTTCATAACCTCGAAAATATTCAGTTGTTATCAGATTTTTCCAGTTTATTTGCACTGATCTCACAGATTCTATAGTTTAACTGTGTCCAGCACCAGTTTCTCCTTGCAAAAAAATCGAAACACTTTTTGGATAAGCACTTTGGTACGTAATTTTCTATTAGATGTTGAGAGATAAATTATCGCGATGTTTACACTTTGAGAGTTGACAGCCGAAAAAAAGTTATATAAATTAATACTTCTTTAATTATTTAATACTAGACTGGGCCCGCGATTTAATCCTTGTGAATTTCAATTCGGATCGAATCGCATTATTAGCCTGCCATATTTAACTGACTATGGAATAACGTTAAATACCAACATGACGCAACGAGCCGAGTGCCAAAGAAAACGGAAGAAGTGCTATTCGATTCGGCATGTTTATATTATAATCGATGATTACGGCATCTAGAAGTCTCTAGCTCATAGGGAAGCTAGTATGAAATCGTTTGCTAAAATTGTGGACAAACAAACAAATAAACCTTAAGTAAACAAACACAGAAATAAACGAGAAAGCAACCTAATAAAACGTCTTAATAAGCAAAAATTTACACTTTAGCACTCACTTGTTAGATAAAAAAGCCAAAATTGTAATAATGCGTTACGCACAAATAACTTGAACAGCTTTGTTTCCTCAGATAATTTTGAACACTCTGACTGCTTATATAAATATAAAACAATGAGTGCTAAGATATTTTGAGCACCTTGTGTGCTTACAATATGATGATTCTAACTGAGTAGATCAAATTGATTTTTTGGTTTTCAGATCATTGTGACTAGGTACTCTAGACGCTCATATCAATTTGACGCTCTCCGGTCCATAGTAAAAGTTGTTCAGTTTGATGGTCCCTATTTGGCATGAGGGGTTATTTTGAAACACGTTGTATAAAAGGAATACTGAAATAAAAAAAAAATAAAAAAAAATCTTCGCTAACAAAACAATGTTATAAAATAACTTTTTAACCATTGCAATACAGAGCAAATCTTATTTCCTTCTATTTGAAACCAATATATAAAAAAATATTCCATATTGGGTGCATTCCAGCTGACGTATCGCTAAGTCATCGATCGTTATAAAATACATTTGAACCTTGGAAAATAATTTTAACTCTCTTTGGTTCTCACCTCCATTTGCTCCAAAAGTCTTTTTATTGTAAGGTTTACTGTGTTTACTGTAAGGTATTTGTTTTCTTTTTGGGTGTTGTTGGAAGGTCGCGTTTAGCAAAAAAGAAGGAACCGAAGCGAAGCGAGGGCGGGTCGCTAGTATATTATAATTTAATTTCAAAGACTAATTTTTGACAGTAGCAAAGTTAAAATAAAATTAAACATTATTAAAATTATTTTCCAAGGTTCAAATGTATTTTATAACGATCGATGACTTAGCGATACGTCAGCTGGAATGCACCCAATATGGAATATTTTTTTATATATTGGTTTCAAATAGAAGGAAATAAGATTTGCTCTGTATTGCAATGGTTAAAAAGTTATTTTATAACATTGTTTTGTTAGCGAAGATTTTTATTTTTATTTTTTTTTATTTCAGTATTCCTTTTATACAACGTGTTTCAAAATAACCCCTCATGCCAAATAGGGACCATCAAACTGAACAACTTTTACTATGGACCGGAGAGCGTCAAATTGATATGAGCGTCTAGAGTACCTAGTCACAATGATCTGAAAACCAAAAAATCAATTTGATCTACTCAGTTAGAATCATCATATTGTAAGCACACAAGGTGCTCAAAATATCTTAGCACTCATTGTTTTATATTTATATAAGCAGTCAGAGTGTTCAAAATTATCTGAGGAAACAAAGCTGTTCAAGTTATTTGTGCGTAACGCATTATTACAATTTTGGCTTTTTTATCTAACAAGTGAGTGCTAAAGTGTAAATTTTTGCTTATTAAGACGTTTTATTAGGTTGCTTTCTCGTTTATTTCTGTGTTTGTTTACTTAAGGTTTATTTGTTTGTTTGTCCACAATTTTAGCAAACGATTTCATACTAGCTTCCCTATGAGCTAGAGACTTCTAGATGCCGTAATCATCGATTATAATATAAACATGCCGAATCGAATAGCACTTCTTCCGTTTTCTTTGGCACTCGGCTCGTTGCGTCATGTTGGTATTTAACGTTATTCCATAGTCAGTTAAATATGGCAGGCTAATAATGCGATTCGATCCGAATTGAAATTCACAAGGATTAAATCGCGGGCCCAGTCTAGTATTAAATAATTAAAGAAGTATTAATTTATATAACTTTTTTTCGGCTGTCAACTCTCAAAGTGTAAACATCGCGATAATTTATCTCTCAACATCTAATAGAAAATTACGTACCAAAGTGCTTATCCAAAAAGTGTTTCGATTTTTTTGCAAGGAGAAACTGGTGCTGGACACAGTTAAACTATAGAATCTGTGAGATCAGTGCAAATAAACTGGAAAAATCTGATAACAACTGAATATTTTCGAGGTTATGAAAGTACCATAGACTACAGCAGCACAGATAGATTTTTCTTTGCAGCGGCTGTCAAACAAAACTTCACGGCCTTGGACACTTGGGGATACCAGTATAAAATAATAAAAACAACTGCTAATTGGTAGAAAAATCTTCCGAATAGGTTCAACACGGCGATCGGAGTGTGAATCGGTTGACAAATATGGCGTCGAAAAGAAACTGAAATCATTAAAAGAAGAAGTAAGAGATGTAAAGGATTCGATGAACTTTATGAACACTCAGTTTGAAACTATTACAAAGGAACATAGTGAGTCTAGTAAAAAAATGAAAAATTTGGAGACGGAAAACATTGCAATGAAGTCAAAAATAGAGGATTTGTCTGCTCGCATCAATCAAATGGAACAAAATGCGCGAATGAGCAACATAGAAATCCAATGCGTACCGGAAAAACCAATATTGAAACCAATATATAAAAAAATATTCCATATTGGGTGCATTCCAGCTGACGTATCGCTAAGTCATCGATCGTTATAAAATACATTTGAACCTTGGAAAATAATTTTAATAATGTTTAATTTTATTTTAACTTTGCTACTGTCAAAAATTAGTCTTTGAAATTAAATTATAATATACTAGCGACCCGCCCTCGCTTCGCTTCGGTTCCTTCTTTTTTGCTAAACGCGACCTTCCAACAACACCCAAAAAGAAAACAAATACCTTACAGTAAACCTTACAATAAAAAGACTTTTGGAGCAAATGGAGGTGAGAACCTCCATTTGCTCCAAAAGTCTTTTTCCCTCTCGATCGTCCCGTCCTGTCATCGGTGTAATAAACGCGCTTGATTTGTTTTCGCGCGTGTTAATTTTTTGCGACAACTCCTAAGATATTCATTTAAATGGTATGGTGTGAAGGGTTAACATAATGTGCATAAAATGCTTAAGGTAACTATTGTATTTAATGTGATAAGGATTAATACTGTATCCTTCTAAATAGCTTTCAAAATTACCGCATTTACTTGGCCAATTTTTAAGAAGATGTAATGGATATAGTAAGCTATTCTCAAAAGATAGATATATACCATCGGGGACTTTTTTGTAGATCTATAAAAGAGGAATAATTACATCTTACATTATTTTGTTATAGCTCAAAAGGTTTAAGCAGGCGTTTTCAATGCAAGCTCCCAGTCGGCTCAATTTTTACCGACCTCTTTAACAATTATCGTCATATTTCTACCAATTCATATAAAACCTCAATTTATTATACACTTAAACCTCCTCAGGAATCACTCTATCATTTAGTGAAAACCGCATGAAAATCCGTTCAGTAGTTTTTATCGCGAATAGACAGACAGGACGACAGACAGACAAATGCGGCGGAGGAATTTGTTTTATAATATGTAGTGATAATAATAATAATAATTACTTGGCATGATTAAAGTGTACTTTACGGTGATCGATTACTTATATTAGCGATTAGTCTGCTGGAATACACCCTTTCCTTTTTTTCCCATTGCGAAAGGTATTTTTTTTTCTAATGGGATGCGCATTATTTTAAGCGCATTACAAAAAACATCTGATTTAAATTTTTACTTTTTCTTAAAAACGGCTGAGGGCAATGATTGTGAGAATATGAAATTGAGAGAAATGTGACTCTGCCCGATATTTTAGATACGGCGACGGAAAGGAAATCAGGCACATGAGACCCAAAAGTATATAAACATAATTCTGTTATCTATAAACACTTTATGTTAATAGAATCATAAAACAGCAGCAACATTATTTTTTAACTCCTTCATTTAGCTTTAATTAATTATGAAAAAACAAAAGCATATCAATGAAACGGACATCTTTGTCAGCGATTGCACAAGTCTCCCCTGAGTATATTTGTTCTGTGGCACAAGTGATTGCGCATTAAAAAACATAATGTCTGCCGGCTGTCAGTCAACTGTCAAAAGTGTTTTGTTACGTGCGATATATGCACAGCCTGCCTAGCATGACCGATTTATATCGCGTGATATAGCGTTTTATCACGTTTAACTGTCAAAAAGACAAAGGAATTTCACAGTTGAGTGTCGATAAAATGCTTTATCACGCGATATAAATCGGTCATGCTAGGCAGGCAGAACTCGTACATTGTGGTGCTAATCTGTATCACTAATGTTATGTGCACACTACCGTGATATGGCAATAATTATGGCCATAATTTTCCTTATTCCTATAGGTACGCATAAGGTTCATCAATGGTCATAATTGTTGCCATATTACGGTAGTGTGGCCCTAGCATAACGCAGCTAGGGTTGCCAGGCGTCCGGCTAAAGCCGGACAAAGGTAGGCTTTTTGATTCAGTGTCCGGCCAAATTAAACGGTGTCCGGCCTGTCCGGCTTTTGTTAGGCGTTTTACATTTACCACTCACTCACGCAAGTGGTCGTTCGAGCGAGCAGCGGCGCGTCGTCGTTTCTGTCCCACACCGCACTTCACCTCGCACCTCGGTAGCGTGACGTGACGCGACTCGTGCGTGCATGAGAGCGAGTTAGGCAATCTTAATATATAAAAGAAGATACTGATTGGTGACTGACATATCAACGCACAGCCCAAACCGCTGGGTCTAGAGACTCCAAATTTGACACGTAGGTTCCTTATGAGGTTTAGGGGTGCACTAAGAAAGGATTTTTCAAAACTCACCCTCCAAGGGGGTGAAACGGGGGTCCAAAGTTTGTATGAAAGTCCCTCAGTTTCGAAGCTAGGATCTTCAAATTTTATGTTTAGGCTAACAATCGAATATTAATATACACGTGTATCAGCGTTTTTGAAAATTCTACTCCCGAAGGGGTGAAAAGGGGGATGAAGTTGTGTACAGAAAATCCTTCATTTACGAAGTAAAAATAGCTAAATTTATTATTTAAGCTTATGGATGGAAATCTAACGCAACGTATATCGTTATTGTTCGTATTTTGACCCCTATGGGGATGAAACGGGGGTGAAATGGGGTAAAAAACCCAAAAATCGATATGGACGTCGTTATTAGGGTTTTCTAGAATGACGATTGCGAAAATAACATTTATTTAGAAGGCCCTTGGTGGCTCAAACATAGTGCGAGGCCCGCCACACGCGGGTAACGTCTTGCCTCGCGAGGCAGTGCGCTTGGTGGGTCCCGCCTTATCGCGCAAAAACGGCTGGTTGGATCCTGGTTGAAGGTTCCCTAAAGATTTTCTCTAATATGCACGCGGACGAAGTCGCGGGCGGAAGCTAGTACCAAGGATAAAAAGCCTAGTTTTACGTAAAAAAAAATTGAATTATTTTATTACTTAATTTCGGGTGTCCGGCTTTTTTACCAAAATGTCCGGCCAAACTGGCTGATCTGTCCGGCTATTAGGTTAGACGGCCTGGCAACCCTAAACGCAGCTAACGAAACGTGTGGTCGTGGTGGTGTTGCTATTTAGTGTCGGGGTTACAAAAAAAACTTTCAAACATAAATAACTCTTAAAACATAAATCTTCGTAAAAATCTGAATATTTTCTATGAATTACTAATTACATGCCTACATTTTGGAAAATACAGAAATGTTATAGATTCTTTGGTTTTTTCTATGGGACTCTGCTTGATATCCTTTATAACTCATAACCTAGGTAAAGCAAAGTCGAGAAACTCAAATCAAATCAAATACTTATATAGTAGGTTCAATCACAACTTGTGTAGATAAAGTAGTGTATGAAACTGCACATAACTAGGTATTAAGCACCACTTTCATAAACTACTATTATTCCAATTATCCCAAATTCTCCCTCAAATATGGGAAACTAAAACGATGTTTTTTACTGGTAACATATAACCTAAATTACAACATGAATACTTTATTTCAATTTTTAAGTTATTTACGTTAATATGACTAAAAAACAGTAACTTACGTGTGGTAAGTAATTCCGCTCGATTTATTATGGCTTTCAGACTTTGAATCGCAATCTTTCACTATGCATTTACCCATTTTGCTTTTGTGGCGTCGTCGCTCGGCCGAGTCGCGCAGTTCAACTCTGTTGGCGTCACACTGAACACTGAACTGACGTAAGCTGGGAACATGGCTGCGGCCAAATGTGAAGTGGCAACGCTTTGGCGCGGTAAAATTATTATTACTAATCTTTATGTTAGTTCATAGATTAATATTATGTACTGGTTAATGTTACTTTATAAATTATACTTTGTCTAGTGAGTCAAAGTGCTTTTTTAATTTCTAACACCACCTTATGAAATAATGAAGAAAAACGAAATAGAGTGACAAATTAATAGCCTATAGTAAAAATTAAAATACACGGATATACCAAGGAGTTTTAAACAAGGATTTTTGAAAAATAAAATTCGAAATATAGAGTACTAGCGGCCGCCCGCGGTTTCACCCGCGTGGTTCCCGTTCCCGTGCGAATATCGGGATAAAAAGTATTCTATGTTTTAATCCAGGCTATCTTCTATTTGTGTGCCAAATTTCAACCAAATCCGTTCAGTAGTTTTTGCGTGATTGAGGAACAAACATCCAAACATCCAAACATCTAAACATCCAAACCCACAAACTTTCACATTTATAATATTATTATAGTAGGATGGACGAAATAAAGTTGCATTTATAGAATAAATTTTAATATAAAGTAAGAAAAATTAATGAAATACCTTAAGTAACAAATTAGTGTTTTATGCATGTAGTTAATATTTATAGGTAATATTAACTTTATGGTTTTATGATTGTAAATAAATAAATAAGATAGGATATTAATAAATAAGAGAAGAAAAACACAAAGTAATGAAAAACAAAATGACGTGAATGACGAGAAAACCGTTTCCTCGGACCATCAAACTGAACAACTTTTACTATTATATGGGACCAACACTGAAATCGCGAAAAAATAATGAATAACGAAAATATAATTAATATGTATGAAGCAGCTGATTTTTTTTCGTGAATCAGAGTAGGTCCCATAGTAAAAGTTGTTCAGTTTGGCGCCGCCACTACTTACTTTGTGGTTTGATGGTCCGAAGAAACGGTTTTCTCATTTTGCGTTAATTCATTAACATGTTTTATAGTTTGAACTAAAAAAACTGCTTACAAATAAAATTAATAAAGTTATAAAATAAAATACATTTTTCGAAGAAACGCTGATTGGGCGAACTCCGGGGCAGGAGATGAACAGTTGATGAAGGGATGCTGGGAATATGAATGATGAAGGACTGATGATAATTAAATTTTTAGGAAACCCCGGAAGACCTATAAAGGTATAAGGATTTACCAAATGTCCACGCGGATGAAGTCGCGGGTGGAAGTAGTAATATAATTATTATCAATCTTCTTTACACGTTACTGCTAAATAATCCAAACTGAGAAATCTTTCAATAACAAAAACAGTAGAACTGTTGAAATGCACCATAAAATATGGGCTGGGGCTCAAGTCTGCTAATTTACAAATGCATCAATAGAATCTCAATTGGGTCTCAAACGCCAATTTTAACACATTTGGTATTCCGCTCCTTAAATAAGTTCAATCGTTTTTTAATGACAGGCCATCGAACTATCATTCGATCGTCATGGTACTTTTTGGCATTCTGCTAATAACTGCGTTACAATCGCGTCTCGATTTTTCAATTGATTGGTATTCTGCTCTTATTTGACGTTTGTTTGACGTTTATATCAATGGTTTTTCCATGACGATTTTGTCACTGAACTACAATTGAGCAACGACACCTCTTTCTTAGAATTTGTTTGTAAACATTGAACAATGAGACCATCAGTACCAAGTATAAGCTGGCATATTTTGGTTAGAGATCATAGATATTGTGGAAAAACAATGTGTACCTACTTACCTACCCCACAGAGGAATTTTAAGGATTGATTTTCCTATCAATTTAATTTAGTAGGTACCTACCCATGGGAACTTATTAGGTGCTACGTGGCCTACGTGTTAGGTGGCTGTATCTACCAACTTTAGTTGTTCATTAAGCATTGGGTACCTGTGTATGCAAATTCTGTTATTATTCAATAGGTAGGTAGTAACCGACCGTACCTAATTAAACAACAAAAAAGTAAAGGTAACCTACCTGCTTTTGCCGAGCAACGTCTCCGGCTGCCCGTACTAATATAAACATATCTTCTTTTAACGCTACCTACTTAACTAGGTACTGAATAAATAGGAAAAATCATGGATGAACATAATACCCACTGATCCCAAAATAAGTTGCTAAACACAATTATTATATTGGTGTCTACTGTCTAAGTGGTCTTTCATATATTCAGAATTCTAATTTGATTTTCGAATCTTTGTATTTCGATATTGTGTACATGACAGATAATAATAAAATAATTTTTTTTTGGTGTTCAATACCTATCATATTAAAGTATTTCTTAAATTATTTATTGTAATATATGCATAAGTATCTTTCTTTATCATAACATCCATAACCCAAGTACTTTATCAACTAATATTTATAAGCACCTACTTACGTATTGTAAACTCGCAAATTATAATGAGCAACACTACACTTTGCTTCATAAATTGAACCAACATACATAGGTACTACCTACTGTAAATGTATTGATTTTAAATGAGTTTTCTTTGCCACGGGCCACGGAATACATAATAGTTGCACGAGCCTTGATTTATTTGAGTTTTGGTAGATGTGATAGTAGACAAAATAAGACAGGTCAACATGAAATCAATATTTTATTTTATAATTGGCTCTTAATCTAAATCATAAACCAATATGATAGGTATGTATGATTTTAAAGCACAAACTTCATTTTCCCAGCAGTCATTTTTCCAGTAGGTACCCAATGTTTCATAGTTTTGCTTAGTCGCTTGGAGCAAATATAGGTACATCTATGCTTTTGTTTGGTAATAACTTTTCTAGTATCCTTTCTTGACAATATAAAAGGAATGTGCTTATATCTGCAATGTCATTCATTACACATATTGTATCTGTAATAAAAAATAGGTAATTATTAAATATTCAATAGGTAAGAGTGGGTAAAGAGTTTAATTCATCAACGCCCGAGCGGTCTCCGGTGACCAGACAACAATAGAAAATCGATTGTCTTATTTTCCGGGTGTTGACGAGTAGCAAATAATATACTTATTGAAAACAGTTACAGTTTTTTCATGTACTAAGTAGTTAGTATATAATGTAGCCAATAGCAGTGGCAAGGAGTGAATGTAACCTTTTCAAAAATGTTATGATCTACATAGTGGATCAGTGAAGTGAAATTTCTAAAAGATAAGCCGATGGTGATCGCCTTGTATGAACCCTTTGCCACTGCCTAATCGGTACCTCAATGTCTAAAGTAGGAAGTATTACTTATTTACTTACTTTTTGTCTTTTTGTTTGATCATCTTTTCTTGCCATATAACTTGCTTATTATATTTTGCAATAGGTATTGTATCTAAAATAAATAATACCTAATCAATTATTGTTGAGTTCATGAGATTGGTTTCAGAGTAATATTGAAAATCTTTGTGATATTTTGATGAGATTGTAGGAAAGTAGTTTACACTTAAATAGGAAAGCGCCTCAATGAACTACATATATGAAGTAAAAATAAAGTAATATTTACTAATTTACTTATTCGTAGGTAGGTACATCTTTGAGTATATATTGGGTTTATTTATATAAAAAGAAAATGGAAAATTATCGGCTATTTAAAACTTGCTAAACGACAGACTACATACAACAGGGGTCACACTTAGATTAGAACAACGCAAACGGTCGAAACAAAGTGGCGCCATCTCTGTATCTTTACCATCAACTTTCACAACAAATCTTCAAGTTTACTAAGAATGTCTCTGCAGTAGGACCAGACTAGGGGTGCCACCTTTTTTAGGACTAATAAAGTATTATTTTTTGCTAAAGGTAGAAAAAAAAGTATATTGTATGGAAATAAAGTATTATTTATGTTTACCTTTAAAAACATACTTTTTATTACTTTTGGCAATATTTAAACAAACCATGTCAAATAAAGTAAACACTTTATTAGAAACTAGCTTCCACCCGCGACTCTGTCTGCATGGATAGTATTTTGTCTATCCCTCGGGAACAGTTCCGTTTTTCGGGATGAAAGGTATCCTATGTCCTTCTTTGTACCCCTGACAACGTGTGTGTAAAATTTCATGATGATCGGTTCAGTAGTTAAGACGTGAAGGCGTAACAAACAAACAAACAGACTTTCGCATTTATAATATTAGTAAGGATTACTTACGAGTGGCAGGCAACCCTAGCGGATTTATAAAAAAAATATAATAAACTAATTAAGAAGACAATACAATAAAAATCGCCTTCTTAATTGGCTATAATAATTATTTATGCAACTGTACTATAATTATGGCTATTACAACACGAATGTGGCCTTATCGCCTGAGTGTTTTAATACCTAATTTTATTATCTCTACATAATTAGGTATTCAAACACTTAGGTGATAAGACTTTATTATTGCATACAAGACTTTATTTTTTTCTTTAACCATGACAAGTATGCTCTATAAAGTGTTTCGAAACGGTGGCTTAATATCCAAGCGAGGGCTGCTAGTTGCGCCCCTCGCGCGTGCGTTTGTTATAAAATCATCCAAACGAGTGTTTTAATGTTATACTGAATTTCATAATCATAATGTATCGTTCGGGCGTGGGCGTGGAGAGCGTGACATGCTCTCGCTCGGATATTGCGGTTTTATGAGACTGGTTGTTTTAATATTGGCTATAAGCTAACTGTTTCAGAACCTTTTTTAGTGATTTATAGCATGATGGGTGTCGATAAAGTAATTTAAAAAATATTATTTTACAATTATGCAAACGAAAATCTTTTGGTGCGAATTACAATAATAAAATGATGAAATTTGACGACCTAGTAGCGTAGCAAATAACCACATCACCACTCATACATGACACTACTATCGTTGGACGAATACCATCTGGGGCGACACCTAATTGACCCGGAGGAAATAAAAACTCGTAAAACCAAGAAGATGCTGGACTTCCTGGAAGCCGCTGGGCTTAAAGAGTTAGGCCGTCCACTGCCTTGAGCGGGATCCCACCGCGGGTACACGGCGCGAGAATATAGATTGCTGGTTTTTGACGGACAGATGCTTGCGCAGTGCATAAGTAAGCTCTAATCTATGTCGCCCCGCACGCGTGTCCCGCTTAACACAGCGGAGAGCCTTACTATAATTAGGTGGCGAGTTTTAGTTCGCAGTGAGTGACTACAGCTTTATCTGGGGCCGTACCGGTTAACTTAAATGGCTATCGTAATCGCTTTCATTTGACAGATGGATGTGAGACATTGCTACTTTTCTATGGTAAGTTTTTATTTAAGCCAAATAGAAGCAGCAATGTGTCACATCCATCGGACAAATGTCAAATGAAAGCAATTACGATAGCCATGTAAGTTAGCCAGTACGGCCCCTGAGCTGCATAGCCCCTAATACTCAAATAATAATAATCGTTGGACGAATATCTAGTTTAAACCTCGTCAAAATCACATATTTGTTTTTGGTGTCTGTTGTTTTGATTTATTCTTTTTCATTAATATTTTGTTACAAATAAAGAATATTACAAATAAAGTCAAAAAATATGAAATAAGAATAAAAAAATACGTTTTCAGCGATTATACGATAATTTCATGTTATTAGTTCCGCATCGATTTCCAGAGGCGCTAGTGGACTTTCCCTTACAATGATACTCTTTGGACTACAAACAAATATTGTGTTGTCATGACTACCGACGTTCCGTTCTACAAAGCTCTTATTAGATACTTCTAATAATTTAAATATTTTAGTGCAATATTTACCGTTTCGTAATACAATATGTCACATTTTGTTGTATTTTATGATGTTAAGAAGCTTTAAATACGTTTGACCGTTAATTATCCCCAAATAAGTCGTAAAAACAAAAATTTCGATTGAATACCGGTTTTTTTACTTGAAACGGAATGTATATGCGAGTGCTATTATTTTACACTGTGACATTTATCCTTTGGTAGATTTTAGTGGGCAACACCATCATTACGACGACATTACGATTCATTGACGACCATTAATGCGGTCATAATTTTTTTAGCAGAATACCGAATTAGTTACAAACGTAATGGCAACGTAATGAGGTGACGTCGTGATCGCAAAATCGTGTAATTTTATGTCAATTAGCAGACTTGACCCCCAGTTCAACTAAAACAATCGCTCCAACAAAAAAGAAACGAATGTGTTAATCAGTGAGATCATTCCATTGATAAGTTGGGGCTAAAAGGATATCGGTGTCGACGCGGCGGCGGCGGCCGCCCGGTGCGCGGGGCGGGAGCGGACGCGGGCGGGCGCCTAGCCGCTACGACGCGAATAGGCTGACCAACAGTCCTATATTTTACAGAACGTCCCGTTTTACAACCTATTATTTTGACCGTGTCCTGTATAAGAAAAATACAGTACCATACATGGCCCTGTATTTCATTACATGGTCCTGTATGACCTAAGATTTTTGTTTTACTTATTAGAGAGATTATTGATTTTGTTGCGAATTTTGTTCCTTATTGTTTATGTTATAACTAGTGGCTGCCTGCGGCTTCGTCTGCGTGGAAAAATTTTTGCTATCCCTCGGGACTTTCGCATTCATAATATTAATAAGGAAAGGATTAATGTAAGTTCAATGATTTTAAGTTTGTCAACTTTGTTATGTAATATAAACAAAAAGCAAAATATAATTTTGAGGTTTGAATAAAAGAATATTAACACATTGTCCCGTATTTTTTCCTTAAATCTGTAATTTTATGTCGCATGTACGTAACTGTAAAATTAGCACATAGGGTTGGTCACCCTAAACGCGTCAAACGTGACCAAACCTGTTTTGTGAACCAAGAATGAATCGAGCTTATCTACACAGTGAATGAATACCACTGCCGGTGTTATTTTTATCTGATCAAATTAGAAGATTTACTTTTAAAATTTCGATAGAAACGACCGAATTTCTGATAATTCAGATATTTATTAAATTGTAAGTTTGATGTTTTTAAAATGTGATAAAGCAGGTAGGTAAGTAGGTAAGTACATACAACTTTTCGTTACAGAATCGGTATACCGAAATAATCTCGGCCACGCGACCGCGGTCGTCCATACCACGGTCCATACCTTTGACCTTTACTCCAAATGTCAGCGCGATTTTTTTAACTGTTTCGACTGGGATTTGTGTGTGTAAAATCGACGATCCTGAAATAACTTCAAATTAAGCATAAGTAGGTCTTATAAAGTGCTAGCCGTAAATTGATTGTTAGTTCGATATTATTTAACACGCTTTATTAGCGAAGAAAATTTATTGACAGTTGAATTTATTTTTTCATTGGACCTTTGGATATTAATTATTTTCAAACTTAAATCTAGGATAGCTGCAAGTTCTCTACCAAATTGGAGATAATTGATTTGTTAGAATCTGCCATATAATTTCCTTTATACTATTTTACAAATAAGGCTGGCTATAGACGACACAATCTTATTGCGCAATATTTAATTGCACAATAAGATTGAAATACCCTTTGAGCCTAAACGATCAGTTCTATTGCACAATAATATACATAGTGCAATATAGTATACAGGATGTTTCTTACATTTTGATATTTTCGCTATTATTTTTTGTATAAAACAGCTGAATTTTTTTTCGCGATTTCAGAGTTGGTCATAGTAAAAGTTGTTCAGTTTGATGGTCCCTATCTACCATATTCGGCTTTACAAGGCTTTTACCAAACACCCTGTAGTATTGATCCGTGTTGGTATTCCGTGTGCTATCTTCAGCAAGATGTCAGAACAAGGTTTATAACTGCAGCTATAATCTCAGAATATAAAAATCAAGTTGGGAACACTATATACACTTGAAGTTGTTGACCATTACGTATACCTAGGACAGGCAGTCCAGTTAAGTAGGTCCAACTTCGAGAAAGAGATCTCTCGTTGAATCCAACTCGGGTGGGCAGCATTCGGGAAGCTTCGAAAAATTTTCGCGTCCGACTTACCTCAGTGTCTCAAGACGAAAGTCTATGAACAGTAGTGTGTGTTGCCAGTGATGACTTACGGCAGTGAAACGTGATCGCTAACTATGGGTCTCATAAGGAGGCTCAGAGTCACCCAGCGTGCAATGGAGAGAGCCATGCTCGGCGTTTCCCTGCGTGATCGAATCAGAAACGAGGAGATCCGCATGAGAACTAAAGTAACCGATATCGCTCGAAGGATTGCTCAGCTGAAGTGGCAATGGGCGGGACACATAGCGAGAAGAACCGATGGCCGTTGGGGCGGAAAGGTTCTGGAATGGCGACCGCGTACCGGACGACGCTCCATGGGTAGGCCCCCGACAAGGTGGACCGACGATCTGGTGAAGGTCGCGGGAAGCCAGTGGATGCAGGCAGCGCAGGACCGATCGTCGTGGAGATCCTTAGGGGAGGCCTATACCCAGCAGTGGGTGCCGTGCGGCTGATATGATGATGATGATGATAAAAAGTATTATCGACTATATAAGGGGTGCCCATACTTTTTTTATGGAGATCGACGTAGCAAAAATGTTTGACTAAGAAATCGACATTTTAACCGTTTAACCCACCAAATATTTAACAAGAAAAAAAATAGCATAAGCAAAACTATATTGGGCGCGAAATGACAAATATGTTATCCTTGGCGATCGACCGCAAAACCTCTCGCAATCGATTGGTCGATCTCGGTCACCTCTGACCCTTGATCACGCAAGTCTGTTGCTAACAATTCTCGATTGAAATCGATTGAAAGCGCAGTTGCATTGCTTTTAGTTAAGATAGTTTTTTTAGTTAGATCACATTGGTTCTTACTAAAGCAGCGATGTTACTGCGATTTCTGTCAGAGTTGATTGCAACAAAGTTACGTAATTACACCCCAGCACGCGTAGCATGACCAACATCGAGATAAGATTCGACTCACAGAACAATGGCTTGTCTACACCGAAATGTCACTTTTGTCGGGTTGAGATCGAGATACTCATGCTCGCATTTTACAACCGTAGACTCGCATTGTTCTTTGTCGTGGCCTAATGTCAAAAGTCGACAAACACGAGCTTTTGTCTTCAACTGACATTAATTTGACAGTTGAGTGGGAGAAATTTGTCTACCACCCTTCGAGTGGTCGAGAAAGACTTGTCGAGTTTTTAATTTCGCAATAAAAATAAATCTAAGTTGTCCGTGTTTATATTTTATTAAGGTAAGAAGAGAAGTTACAGCACAAACG
This sequence comes from Agriphila tristella, assembly GCA_928269145.1. Classification (NCBI taxonomy): domain Eukaryota; kingdom Metazoa; phylum Arthropoda; class Insecta; order Lepidoptera; family Crambidae; genus Agriphila; species Agriphila tristella. The sequence goes on along the minus strand of OV743439.1, from coordinate 17,026,237 downwards.
ACAAAAACAGCTGTCCGGAAAGAAAAAAAATGAAAAATTGTATTTAAGTAATTCTTTTTTATCATAAAATTTATAAAAAAAGAAATATAATAAATATTTACTAGTAGTAAATAACGAATAAGTATTTTTTATTCTTAAATTTTTTCATAAATTTTATAAATTAAAATAATACAATAAATAATTTATTGTAAAAAGGTACCTACCTATTCAATAATATTGTTTCCTAATATTACACTTTTTTCCCTGCAGTATTTTTTTTACTTTTATTTTACTTAATTTTAATTTATTTACTTAAAAACGTAAATTAAAATTATTTTCATACATTGATTTCAATATTTATTACTAAATTAACAAGTGCGTTGGTCTGTGTCATCTTTTCAAAAATCTCTCCATAAAAGGAAGGCAAACGAACTATATCCATACGGCTATATTTAACTCGGTTTTAAGAGTTTTGCGTCGTGAAACGTATAGAAAGGAACGCCCTTTAAGAGAAATGATGGAAATAATTATAAATATTTACTAGTGGCAACATTATTCTTCTCGAGCTCGAGAGAGCTTTGTCTACGGAAGTGAAAGCTTTTGTGAGTGTCTCTTTATCTTAGAACTTATTAAAAAATAAGTATCATGTTTAAACTAAATCATTTCGGATCATTTCAGATAATTTCGACGTTTATTGATGTTGAAATAAAAATATTATATTTTAAAACTCATATTTGTATTAAAAGACATAAAAAGGTTGTAAAATTCTGAGAGCGAGTCCCACCACTGTGCTCAGCAATCTAGAGGGTCGAGACGACAAGTCTTCGTAGACAAGAGTCCCGTTTGCTCATGCTACGCGTGCTGGTCTATATTGTTACTATTTGATGAAAACTACACTGATTAAAAAATATTGCGCAATGTTGACGCTACAACGGTGTGCAATGAAAGAATATTGTGCAATTAAAATCAAACTTGCTCAAACTTTTGTTCAATCATTGCGCAAACTTTAATATTAACCCTACACGGTCAACAAAATGTGTGGAATACGTAATATTGTGCAATATAATTGATCGTCTAGGGGCCGCCTAAGCCTCTGCAACAATTCTAATTACTCCAGACGAAATGTAGGAAATCAAATTCAACTCCATTATTTGGCTCTAAATAAAGGGTGAATATGATCCCTTCCACATCCCTTCCACATTTGATAATATACATTTCGCGTTCCAGCAATGCTTGCCAGCGGATTGTTTTACAGCCACCGAGGTAGGTTTGTAAGCAAACAACAATCGGGGAACTCGCTTGGGAATGGCTCATTAAAATCCGAGTAATTCCGACATCAATGTCTACGAACAATACGTCCGTATATTACATTACGATATAAAATGCAGTACATGGAGCTATAACAACCTCGCATCCGGTACCAAGCGTCTCGCAGTAACGGAAATAACTTATCAGATACGCCGGTCGTGCGCAGCACGTCGCGTCGCCGCGTTAAGGGCAAAGCCGCGTAGCATCTTACTTAAAATTTAAAGTGATTTAGTGGACAGCAAGTGAGAAGGTGTTTCACAAAGACGTCGTCGGAACAAATTCTCACATTTTGACTCAGAAAATTTGCCAATTTCGTAGATTAGGTAGATATTACATAACTATTAAGAGAGCATCGTGCGTTTACTAGCGCCGCCAATCAAGAAAAAGTCATTACAACGAAATAACGATGTTAAATAAAAATCTGAAAAATATAATAGCATTAGCCATCAACTATTTTTTTATGCGGTAATTCTTAGTTTAAAATGTTTTCGCGTAGTTAAAATCTGGATTAACGATAACGATCTGGCGGAGATAAGGCGCAGATACGGCGGCGACAGCGGCGATACCTACGTGTATTTGATTGGCCGAAAGCATCCGAAAGTCTCACATCTGCACCGTATCGCCGCCGCGCCGCGCCGTGTCCGTGCCGCGTCTCTTCTGTGTATTTCACGCCTTAGGCGTTAGGTAATCCAGGTTTTGACTACACAAATACATTTAAACCAGGAAAAAACACACACACAAATAGTTTACTAATACTAGTTTTTATATTTTTCAGAATTTCATTAAACATAGGTAGTTATTTCGTTGTAAGTAATGATTTTTTTTGAGTGGCGGTGCTAGTGGAGGCTCAGTGTGCCCTTAAGTCATCTGTGCTATTACTTCATACAATGACATGTCTATTAAGTTTTACAATCATTGTCAGTATTCTAAGTGACCTATATGGTATTCCCGAGTTGTGGCTGAGCTCTTAGTAGCGGTCACGCGAGCACAGCGACGCGATGGCGATAGCGCGCTTGCATCTCGCTGGCAGATGCAAGGAAATAAACACATACCTTGGATTGGAATGCGCCGCACCCTCGCACATCTGATAAAGTTTGTATGCTCTAAGGATAAAGTTATAGGTAGGTACGTTCGATCTTGAATGCGGGAATGCTTTTATTGTGCCTGTCAAATATCAATAAGCAATTTTTGCGTAGCGGAAATGCATCCATTCGTGTTCAATGCCTTTTTTTTTACTTCTATTTATTTTTTCACTTTCCATTCCTGCTTGCACAATGTCAATTATTTAAATATCTTGAACTCTTCTATAGCTTCAAAGGAGAGTAAAGCCATATTATAACTCAGTAACACCCAGTATACTTTAGACTAGGCTTCATTTGTTTCTCTTTTTGCATATGATCAGAACACGTGTTCTAAGGATGAGAAAGCCTATATGCGCTTAAAATTATAGTTAAGTACCTAAGTAGGTACCTGATATTTTCAACTGCTGTAATCACCCACCGCCGTGTCTGCATTGAGGTGTAGATATTCCCATCTGCCATCTAATATCATCATCTCTACCATTTAAGTTCGTAACCAGCTCCAAAGAAAAAGATACTCAAAGATCCTCAATTCAATATTCATTATAATCTTTTTTCGACACATTAAACTTAATAATATGCAAATAGTTGGTAAAATTATAGAACCCACTTTTATACGTTATTTAATTTTTCATAATTCGAATTCGCCAAAAACAACAATTCTGTATTGAAAAATACATCCCACAATTTGTTATAAGCAAGAAGCTTATACCTCTTGGTTATAAGATACAAAACCAAGTCATACCTAGCGACTATAGTGTGTGCTTTTTATTACGCTATGACCAACCACCATTACTTTTTTTCTTTAAGTAGGTGTTTCAATTTCAAACAGCACAGTGTATAGAAAAATGTAGAGAGAAGTAAATGAAAATGAGACTTCAAGCATTAAAAAAACATTGAAAAATATAAAAACCCGCCTGCATAAAAAGACAAGTCAACTGAAAAGATGGAAACAAGATTAAATATTAAAGGCAACATAATAACATGCAGTCGGAGGCATGCTTATAGAAAGTGACGTTATGAATGATTTGAATTATATGCCTCCGACTGCATGTTATTATGTTGCCTTTAATATTCTTGTTTCCATCTTTTCAGTTGACTTGTCTTTTTATGCAGGCGGGTTTTTTAATTTTTTCAATTATTTTTTTATTTATATCTTTTTAGTTATTATATATTACGGTAATGATATACCTTTTTGAAATCCTCATAATAAGTTCTTTAATTTGAAACCCATATTGTAGTATTCTAAAAAAAAATTTTTTTCCACTACGTATAATAGCACCGTACAGCCGCCATGTTGTTTTTTTTATAACGCCACCTTCTTAAGAACACTTGGGCTGACGAGACAAATCTAACGATATCTTAATTACAGAAATCCATTCAGCCGTTTGAAAGATATGAGGTAATAAAGAATATTACAAACAAACACACAAACAAACTTACAAGATACGCGCGAAAAACATAACCCTCTTGCAGTCGGGTAAAAAGTAAAACGCGTGCCACAAGTCCGGCAGCCTAGCACCTCGTTTCTGAAAATAATTTAATCTGCAAGCTTTATCACGTCCAAATTATCACATTGACTGAGGCACAAAATACTTATACTTAAACTAGTCACAAGAACCGCCCGGAAAAGACGTGGTTTTCCGTGCATGCATACTTAAACTTTGCGTAAGGCAATACACGCCAACTCGAGGTTTATGTGGCTCAGTAAAAACTTACTGTAGAAGCTCTTCAGCAAAATAAAAGACGGAAGAGTTTTCTCTCTATTAAAACACACATACAATGCGATTAAATTGACAATATACGGGGATCCGCTGTAACTTCACCCGAGGATGTATGGCAAAGATAATTTTTTACTTTATTAAAATACGTCGTTTTGTACTGTCTATCGAGAAAAACCCGCGTAAAAGTACTCGATAGAGTAATTACTTGTCTATGGAAAAAATCATTTCTCTTTTCAGCGCTAGATGCCGCTGTACAAATTTCTCATACAATATCACTCTATCGAATGTTTTTACGCGCGTTTTTTTTTCGATAGCTGTTCGTGCTATGCGTTGAGTAGGTACTGAAGTTACGGCAGATCACTGTCAATTGTCAATCGATTTAATCGAACTTATAATTTTTTATGATTTTATTTTATGTGACGGAAAGGTGCCTCGGTAGCGCACCGACTGGCACAGTCAGAGTCGAGTAGTGACGGACAATAAAAAACACTTGGAGTTGTCCAACCGCAGCAGACGTTCGCTATGAGGCTTTCTAGCCGTGCGACACAATGGCCGCGACGCCCCGGATTATTTTTGTGCTGGGGACAGGTAATATCGGTAGTGCTGAGCCCGCTCAGCCGTGACCGGTTGTCGACTTTTTTAGGAATCGCTTAGTGAACATTTATATAGTGCTGTATAGTTCGAAGTTTGTTCTATAGTCTGCTAGAAAATAATTTGTAGAATGAAAATTATATTCTTACAACTCGCACATTATAGTAAAATCTAATTTCTTTTTATCCCGGAAAATCATACTTTTGAATCTCGGAACGAAACGCGTTCGATTATAAGTCTTTATTATAGTCCTTTATTTAGTATCTCTATATAAATCAAATTAATAATCTTTATTGATCTTCATACTTTCATTATGAAATATTGATCGACTGAAATCAACTCATGTATGTTGAGGATATAAACGATTGCTATATATATTTTCTCAGGCGCTAGTTTATTTCAAGCAAGTCGCCAACCCCTCTAATCAAATGGCTCTCTAGTCTCTACTAAAATTAACACTAATAGAATAGAATTACAATGTATGGAATTGACATAAGCTAACGCTTAGCTCCTGTCAATCCCTTACATTGTCATGTCATTCAAATCTACTAGTGTTAATTTTAGCAGAATGACCATTTGGGTACCTAGGTCCTCAGTTTCTTTAACACGGATGACGGAAGGTTTCCGCTGCTTTCTTTTTGCACTTCATTTATATGCCAGTACTTTAACAAGTAGGTACTTATAATGGCGTAGCCAGGATTGTATATGAGGGGGGCAGACAAAGAAAAAAGTTTTGTTAAATTTCACAAGCCCAGCCTTCAAGCCTGTAAGTTTCTTAGGTCTTAAAAGAAACGTCGCAAGCTATGAAGCTCGTCAGAATTACAGTTTACCAGCGAACGACCGCTCTTCTAAGGGCAGCTGCCCCCCTTGCCCGTACCTCGCTACGCCCATCATAGCCACAACTCCAATTATAATTATTAGAATCATAATATATTTGTTGCATGGTAGTGACTACGCTCCGATGAGAGGCGTCAGCAAACGTACTAAGTCGACAAATATCGTTGAAATCTCTATCGAGACGGCAATATCGTACCGTTGCTATGTGATTGGCGCGTGCCGTGGGCGGCTGCATAATGAACCGAAGTCAGGGTGGAAGGCGGCCCCCACCCCAACGCTAGATTGGAATCGGTACGACCCAGCGCCCTCTAGCTCTGCCGTCAAATCCGTCAACATCTTCATACCGATGCTGTAGGTTCACCGGTGCCCCCTTTAATTCAACACATGTCAAATAGACCTGAAATTGAAAACTCACCAAACACCCGTTGCACCGCTTTCTATGTATGTATTACCACAGAATAAATATAATATACAAGTAGTACTAGGTACATAGTTCAAAAAGTATTTACTTACATTTAAGTATATTTAAGTATTTACATATTAATTATTTTGTCACTTTTGTCTCAAAGTATCCCCCTTCTCTTATGCTTTATTTATATGCATGTACACCTAATCTACCTCAGCGCTTCAGCATATGTTCTTTTTGTATATAAGTACTTAGTTTAAAAATTACTCTGACAATTTTTAAATATGCTGTCCTGAAAATCTGCGTGAGAACGAACCCTATTTTTGTGAACACTGTTCCTGAAAATGAAATTAACTGAAATATAGGTAGGTATAATGAAAATTATGTTTAATTTATGTAGTAGTTATTTTGAAGTTTGAATCTGATTACCTTGTTGGTTTTTACACGTTTAATTAATATCCTTAAAAATATTGCTAGCTCCTATGCTCAAAATGCACATAAGTAAGGTACATACATACTACAAAATAATGGATAAATACAACAACTTATTCTTGACAAGAGACGCCAGGCAGTAATTTTTGACGTGAATTGTATTGAAAGGCACAAAACATTTTGAGAATTTTACTGTGAATTGTGAAATGCAGTTATCATAAAATATTATTTTCTTTACCCAATAAATTACGTACCTAGGTAATTTATTGCGTAAAGAAAATATTTCTCCTTCTTCAAGATTTAGTGTAACCTTTTTGTTGAATGCTTTGCATTTTTTAGGAAGTCGGCTGTTTATTTTTTCAGTTTTCATCACGATTGCCATCCAAGACCGGTTCAAAAAAAAAATATGGACAGTTGGGTGGCAGCTTTTCTAAATAGATGTCTACAGTGTACTTATAATAAGAAAATGCAATTTAACTGTTGTAACTTTTTGTCGTGTCGTGACACTTTGAGCAATGTACGTAGATTTTTAAGTTCTACATCTTCGATATTTGAATAGATATTATTGTTCCTTAAAGTTATTTAGAATACAAATATACTCGTTTACTTATAATAATTGGAAGTTCATTTAATATTTGATAATTCGACTATATCGATTATAACTACATTAAGGAATGGTTTTAAAGTTAAATGTGTTGGGGTGGAAATCACATAAAATAATGTTTCATTTAATGATGTGAGTTCCCAAACATATTTAAAATTACTTTTTCCTTGTTTTTAGTTCATCTTTACAATCCTTAAAAGCAATAGTCGTATGTTTAGAGAGACGGATTTGCAAAAATTCTCACCCTTGTAAATGCAGCCTAAATATTCAAAGTGTTTTTGCCTCGAAAGACCTAAAAGCAGGCATTTTGGACGCTTTTGGCCCTCATTGCGGCATTTTACTGGTCCCATTTCATTTTCACCCTGCATGTGATCCCCTCTAATGAGCGTGACGTAATTAATGGATCCCTTGCTTACAGTTAATGAATTGTAATTTTCATTATTTTCACTTTGTCCATTCCGTTATGACGTGTGGGACTAATTTGAGATATCAACGTTTCCCTCACATTATGTTTTATTCACCAAAAATATGTATGAATAGAATGAATTTGCCTTCACCTCACCTGATGTTAAGTGACTACTGACTGCTCCCGGAATCCTCATCACTGAGGAACTGGCTACCTTACCTGTAACCGCCGGAACACAACAATTTATTAAATTGTTGTTATGGCGTTAGTTAGTTAAGATGGTGGTAGCCAGGCGGACTTGAAATAAGCCCTACCGCCAACCAAACCGAGGACAAATTGGGAATCGAACCCGGGACCCCTGTGTCTTACAAGGGTGGGGGAAGCACTAGACCAGAGGCGGTAAAAAGTAATACTTTTTCATTTCTTTTATTTCATAATAATATAAATTTTGAAAATAAGGTTAAAATCTCGGTTAGTATGCTAGAACTAAGCATAAAAGCTGAGTTAAAATAAAGCTTTCATGCCCTGCAGTTAGAAAGTGAAGTGCTCATGAGCCACATTAATTAGACAAATGTTTGCACCCGGATTTACCACTGCCCGCCATTAGCTCATGGTGTAGACACGCAAACGACAAGGGAGCGTTTCCCAAACGTTTTATTTACACTTTTATTTAATGGTTTATATCTGTGTTAATGCGACGAAAATATTTTCTTTTCATTCTAGACAATAGGGTTAATTGCTTTTGCTTTCCCGCAGTTCCACATCTCTCCTTCTTTACCTCCCGAAATAATCTGGGGCTTTTTTTAGCTCATTATGACTTGATTCGAGAAATTAAGTAGACGTTTTGCGTCGAGATGGTCCGAGTGGTAAATGGGAGGTGCTTTTCACGATGAGCGTGATTTCTTTATAAAGATAACTTTTATTTTAAAATAAAATAAGAAGTATATACTTATGTATAATAGAGGAATAGAATTTGATACATTAAGCTTTGATGTAGTGTGATTAGAAAAATAAATACTGTCTGAGTAAGTAAGTATATTGATAAAAATATTATGATTTGCCGATTGACATCACATAAACCATTAGCACAAACCACATTTAACCCTACATTTATCTCGTTTAAGCGAGACCAATATACGATACACACAGCAGCTATCTCTCAGTGCTATTTTTACCCGACTGCAAAGAAAGGGTTATGTTTTTCGCGCGTATCTTGTATGTAAGTAGGTATGTAAGTATGTTTGTATGTAATATTCTTTATTACCTCATATCTTTCAAACGGCTGAATGGATTTCTGTAATTAAGATATCGTTAGATTTGTCTTGTCAGCCCAAGTGTTCTTAAGAAGGTGGCGTTATAAAAAAAACAACATGGCGGCTGTACGGTACTAATATACGTAGTGGAAAAAAAATTTACTTGCCAATACTGCTGCTATAACATACACTTTTGCAAATTACTCAATAGTTTTATATTATGCATGCATACCACTTCTGCAAACTCTTAGAACATTACCTAGCTGTTTTGTATACCAGGGGTGAAGACACAGAATATAAAATAGGTGAAGATATGCCATCCCTTTGTTAGTGAGCCAGACGGTCGCTGCCACCGTGTAACGCTAATAAAGCACCCCTTTGCACTTTATTATTCTGTCAATACACATAACGCGGTAAAGTTGTGACCACAAAAAATAATTCTGTGATAAAGATAAGTTTTCCGACGTTGCCCTAAGAAATAACTGTAGGCCAACCATGCAAATAATTTTAAACATTGGTGTTTTGTTTTTAACAAGCCATTAGCAAAAAAGGACCACGTAAACCATTGATGCCAGTGCTGTGTATATGTGAATTATTAATTTACTAAATTCGACTCATATTATGCGATTTGTAAATGTAAATGTGTATGTTGTAAATGTAGCACTCGATTTACTCGAACACCATTCGAGCTTAGAATAATAACACCTAGAACGATGGACGAACGAATGGTGTAATTATTCTAAGCATTCGAGTTACTTGGTAAAACTTATTTAAAAATTAAAGTTTTTTTTGGGATGAAAGGCACCCCATGTCTTTCTCTGTACCCCTGACAACGTGTATCCAAAATTTCATGATGATCGGTTGAGTAGTTAAGACGTGAAAGCCTAACAAATAAACAGACTTTCGCATTTATAATATTACTAGTAAGGTTTATAAGATTAATTTTAATTGTAGAATCTAGCGAGTCAACCTTTAAAATTAATAAGATAAATCATTTGCACTGATTGTCCGCATTGGTTACTAATAGACTTATAGATCCTATAAAGTTGAAGGTATTCGAAAGTCACAAAATTAAACCAATAATACTTCAGTTACCAAGTCTGCGCTGCTTTCAGCAAAAAAGTCTCAGAAACGAAAGCTCGTAGTTTTTATCTAGGTAATACGAATTCCAAATCACTGCAGTGAGATTCAATTTTCGTTTTATAAAAACTGTGAATCCGGTGGCCTCGCCAATGTGGAAAGTAGATAATAAATTGATTAATGTAATTTTGTGACGAACTTAGATTTCTACATGTAGATTACTTTACTACACTTTGAAACAAAACACTTTTACGGACGGCCTCTGGATAGTAATTTCGGAATAATAAAAACAAACCACTTAAATTGTGTTTCAAAATGGACCCCGGACCTATAGTTAGAAAAATGTGGTTGCACTTAAATGTCCTGGGATTTTGATATGTTATAGATTTCAGTGCGCTGAGTAAAAAGTCAATGGGAGCTATCACTGTTTCCGAGTTCGTTTCAGAGCTTTTTCTGATTTTGTACCATATAACAAAGTATTAGTACTTAAAAGTTCCAATCCAATTCCCAACTACTTATTCAAAACAATTGACATTAGATTCAACCTATTTTATCATGTAGCGGGAATGTCAACTTCAAATGCACGTCGATGTGCATTTATAGATGTATCATTATTTCACATCTTGGTATCTAATAATGTGAAAGTTAAAAGTGTACTTTCTTTATACTGTGACACTGTTTTTCTTTCATTTTGTCCGTTGTTTATAGTTTTTATAATCTGATCAGGGAGGGTACATCACCAGACGAAACTCGGAAAGGAACTCGGAAACAGTGGTAGCACCCATTGAGACTTTTACTCAGGGCACCGAAATCTATAACATATCAAAATTCCAGGACATTTAATTGAAACCACATTTTTCTAACTATAGGTTCGGGGTCCTTTGCAAAAATTTGTAATCTGTAAAAGAAACCCGATACTTGTGACGTTCCCAAATAATTATAATACCACTGTAAACAGTAAGTCTGGTTTTATAGAATAGCTCTGCTAAACGTAAACGTTGTAATTACGTTTTATTAAATCCTTTCACGGCCCATATTAACACGTTAACAGCGCACATCCAAATTAAAAGTGTTGTTCACTCGAAAGCGGTGTTCGTAAAATACTTTTGCAATTTATTCGAGTATCTCGCGTCTGATGCTATACACGCATTGTTTACAACCAGTAAATTAAATGTCTGCTGATTAAAAATACATGTTATTTATTCACACGCATGGCAAGTTGAGTTTACATTTTGTTTCGGTAATGTTGACACAGATTCAAGTAGGAATAATTTCGGTTCAATTGGAATGGAACACATGCGGTTTTTATCACGTTCAATTTTATTGCATAAAGAAATAGTTGCATACTATACAGGCTGTTTCATAATAAATAACCCGTTAAATTTTGTATTATTTTTTTGTATGGAAATGTGCAAATTGACAACTCTAGACCCAAATAGACTATTGTTTTCGATAATCAGTCCCAGCAAAAGCAAAACACAATTTAGGTCTAGGGACTTTTCATGAAAAGAAAAAAAAAAGCACAACCTCCTTCAAAAATCTTAAAATACAGCTCTATAATAAGCAAGAAATAAAATAATGTTCAAATCGATTATATCGGTATATTTTTTTACTTATTGTATTGTTTATATTCGCCCCATTCGACTTCAATAGACGTATTTTAATTAATCGATTTGAACATTATTTCTTAAGCTTTTTTATTTTGAACTGATTGATTGTCATAAACCTACCAATATTTCAATCACTGTACAGTTCCTATTTGATTTTGAGGAGTTTCCTCGTGTATCTTCAAATTCCAAAGTCCAATACCAATGAAATTAATATAGTATCATTTTTAAGGTGTCTTCTTTCGAACAAAAGGAAAGAATCATCTTAATCGGTTCATAAACAAAAAAGTAATGGTTAAAAAGCCGCCTGAATTCATATAAAATGGTAACGAAAACGACAGTTTTTTTTCAAGATTACTTAAAAACTACTGAACTAATTTCAAAATTTCAAAAATGGGACCAACTTGGGAACAATCCTCATGTTATAACTTTGAATCATTTCAATCGGTTCAGCCACAGCCTTCTATATTTCCAAGCCATGAAGTTGAGCAGAACGGCAACATCGCATGTGGTCAAGCACATAGTATTATATTATTTTAATAATTATTTATTATTTGTTTTTTCTATATTATCTATGTTTAAACTAGTTGTAAATTGTGATGTAAGGTTATTTCAATAAAGTTTTATATTTATTATTATTATTTATTTATTAGAACATAAGGTTTGAGTCAAATTATTTGAACTTTTCGGAGGTCCTTTAGTACGATGAGCATTTTGATCTAAGCCTCTCCTAGCAATAAATCTTACATCATTGGAAAGGTATTTAAATTTGAAACACTTTATTGTATCACAATAAACGTCAACTATTAGTACTTTGAGAGTTATAACGCTCTGAACTTGACCAATTTTTTTATCATTTATGACCTAAAACTCCGAAAATACTAACAATTAATAGAAAGTATGTTTGCAGCAAATATTTATCATATGAAAACCTTTCTAATGATATTTCATTTGTTGCTAGAGGTGGGGTAAATCAACTCCCACTTTTATACTTTAATAACCTTTAACTCCAAAAGTATAAACAATTGATATAAAGTATTTTAACAGCAAATATTTGTCTTCAAAAGACCTTTCTAATGATATATAATTTATTGCTAGAGGGCGTGTCAATCAACTCCCTGCTGAAGAAAATCAACAAAAAAGATGACATCTTTGACAGCCATTTTGTCCTGGTTAACGTTGATATTTTTCTTATTGTTTAATATACAAAGCATTTCAATAAAGGAACTAAATTATTTTCATATTTTAAACCTCACACGATTACTAGGAAAAAAAATATCGACCTCTTAAAATTGAAATATTCCCATACATTTAGTATGGAGACTGGCCGACGACATGACCACGAACTGACAGTAACAGACGTTGCCAAACTTATGTTCACGGCTTGCAATTATAGAAGGCTATGGTTCAGCCGTCTTCGAGTAATTGGTGTACATACATATAAAAAAAATATAAATACGCGACGAATAGATAACCTCCTCGTTTTCAAATTTTTGAAGACGGTTAAAAAAAGAAAAAAATGGGGTTTATAATAATTTGCCGAGGTTGTATGCATGCATGTCGTCCATGGTAAGTATGGTGTTTTTGTAACACGTAATTTTGTATATTCTCGAGTGAAATCAGAAGTGGTAAATACATACCATTTGTTTATTTTTTCAATAACTGATATGAAAGTTTATTTGGAAACATACCTATATTTAAAACATTGCTTATCACGAAATTATGCATGGCTGAAGACTGATTGTTGTTCTATATTTGATAGTGAAATAATAAACAATCAATAGTGAAAGATGGTCTGAATTTGAAACAACAAAACAAAATACTTATTTGAAATTTTAATTTAATAGTATAGTCACAGCTTTGTGGTATAATCCTAACTTATATTACTTAGGACTTTACGTAAAGAAAAATGTAGAACTTTAGGTACCGGAAATGTTTCATATAGAGAAATATATGGCCTTTTTTCAATGGGATTTTTGTATAAACTCAAAACAATTATTATACGCAATGCCTTTGTTTAAAAGAAAATTGGTAGAATAGAGATAAATAAATTATGTATATTAAAGTATAATTCACGAAACGCTCACAAAAGGATCACAAGTATATTATAAAATTTAAGATAAGAAGTCTGTCGGGTCGGCTAGAGGTGGTTTTAATTTTCACGCAGTATAAAAAATACTCATTTGGATTATAATTTTATGAATTTCACTCGGAATATTATCCTTTTTCCAAGAATGAGAAAGAATGCTTCCGATCAACGTAGCAACATGACTCTGCAAAATGGAACGAAAGTGCGAATCCTCAAAATTACTCAGCATTTTAAAAAAGAAAAGTAACTCGGAAGGGAATTTCTAGCGAGTGTGGAATTTCTGCGGAAGACGGCCGGAAACACTTCCCTCGATCGAGGGGAAAGTGGCTCCGAGCTTTGACCGGTCACTCGGCCCTTTTGGGATTTCTAGTTTTAAACTTTGGTTGCTCGATAAGCGCTTTCGTTCGCTCTCATCATCACCAGAAAGTTTAGAAGGTTGAAATATGTTTTTTTTTTGTTTCGATATAATGCGATGAGCAAGCGTCCTGAAGTTATTCATCTCACTAGTAGTGAGATGAATAACTTCAGGACGCTTGCGGTACAAAATGACGTATTACTTTAATCTATAAAATTTTCTCTTTGCCTAAAATTCTCGAGTGAAATTGCAGTGGATCACTGTCTAACTATTGTCAACTTATTCGCATTGCAGTAAAAGATTGACTCCTATAGTTTCTAATAAACTGGCGCGTTCCTTAGGGATAGTGTTTTGTTTATCTTTTTTCACAATACCTCTTATAATAACGAATATAAAGTAAAATATCAATATTTTCACGCCAAGAAGATATCTAGGTAGGTTACTTTGTCGACCGAATCAAACCAACTCGTCTATTACGGCTTCATTCACAAGTATTTCAAAATTTTACAGTATATTTTTGAAGCGAGATGGGACGGTTTGATTATTCGTGACAAAAGAAATTCAACGAAAAATAAATCAACTTGTGAATAAATCATAACCACGTTATGGTGATTGCGGAATGGGGAGGGCATTTTATATTTATAACAAATTTACTGTAGCAATGATTGGTTGTCTGATCAAATGTATCGACTCGGTATTTTCATATTGTGAAATGAAAATGAAAAATCGTTTCGGACTTCTGACAAATTACCGATTTGTAAATATTAACGATGAATGTTGTGTTGTGTCTGTTTTATTTGTTTTTTTGAGAGTATTTAATTTAAAACGTTACTTTAATAGAAAGGCCTATTTCGTAATTCTGCATAGGTATTTTATAGTTTTCTTAGTTCATTGATTGATCAGTTATCCACGCTCACGAATAATTTGTACAAGTAAAGTACATCAAAACGATTTCACTTTGTTATAACTGCCTATTTTTATATTTCCATATTAATACTGAAATAATAGTATTTTATGGCCATGCTTTTATTTAATCTTTTATGAAATGAAAAATAAAACCTTAACAGATTCTTAGACAACCCCAAGTTAGACTTTTCCAATGTGCGCGCAAATAATGTTACACGACTTATTTTTTCTCATAACAGGGATGAATAGACATAAAATACGTGCAATAGATAACGGTCTTTAAGTAGGATAAAAATGACAGAAATTTATTATTTTTTTAATGTTCCACAGTAAACCAACCCCTTTTACGACGTCAGACGCGGAACAACGAATGATCCGAACATGACTGGCTATATTTGCTCCACTATTTCGCATCGGGTTTCTAAAACTTTTTAGAACGCAAATGGTTTAATATTTTCAATAAACTAAGTTATAAATGAAAAAGTTTCATCGGCAAATAGCATTACGCAAATAATTATTAAGGCTACTGTTAATAACATGATTCAGTTCAGTATGGAACTTACTACTAACAAGTACTTATTTCTTAAAGAAAATTATCATTTTTTGATGTGATGTCATATGCCGCTAAAAGATCCTATGGACCTGAAATTAAGATATATTTCTTTATATCTTTATCCAGACACTTATTCAACCAGAAACACGATTTAGTGATTTTGGCTTGATAAATTTTAATTTCGAAAATACCTTTCTTTTGGTTGGTGGTAGAGCTTATTTCAAGTCCACCTGGCTCCACTATTTTACCGCTCGCTGATCTTACATAAATCTGACGTCATAACAATATTTAAAATTGTTGAGTTCCAGCAGTTAAAGGTAAGATAGCCAGTCAGTGATGAGGATTCCGGGTGTAGTGCGCTTCCACCTTCGGCCTTATCGTCACCGAGGTGAAGGTCAAGTACTATCCTATATTGTGCACAAAAAACCTCTTAAAAATCGAAATTGCTTTAATTAATTTGTATGATCCATATTTACAATCGTGTAGAAGCATTTTTCTTTAAACGCTATCGAATCGCCAAATCGGTCTCGCTCCGGCGCGCGACGTTTTCTCATAGCTATCTCGCTGATATAGCGCCTTAACCAAGGTAAAATGTACCTATCCTATATGTTTTAATCCAGGTTATGAACTATCTGTGTGCCAAAACCATTTAGCCGTTTTTGCGCGATCCTACATTCAAACATACAAACTTGTATTGTACACATATAGGTAATATAGGTAAGTATTATTAATAGGAACTGGAACTATAGGATATATTGCGTGTTTAAAAATACTAGAAAAGCTTTCCGTTACATAAAGGACCTACAAAAGATACGCTTTATACTTTGTTGTTTGTATTCCCACTTTTATCCCAAAAAATATTAAAATCTTTGTAAAGATCGACTTTATCAGAATAAATCAGATTTTTCCAGATGTACTCCAGATGTACCAAATCTAGATCAAGACCTTTCGAGAATTGTTATTTTCAATTACTGAGCCATTTACTCCCTAGTGGGACTGAAAACAAAATGAGCTAAAAAAAGTCACTTACTAAAAAGACCACACGTGGGCGAGGTTATAAAAATACTTCGGCTATTTACGTTTATATTGCTTTAAAGGTATAATGGGAAAATGGAACGAGGACTTTTCTCAAAAATAATTTTAGCAGAAATGGTCATTTAGTAAAACTCCTGCTTTCCGATTATATTATAACATTATATTTTTTGAATAGAATCCTTACTAATATTATAAATGTGAAAGTCCGTTTGTTTGTTTCTTTGTTTGTTTGTTTGTTACGCCTTCACGTCTTAACTACTCAACCGATCATCATGAAATTTTGCATACACGTTGTTAGGGATACAGAAAAGGACATAGGGTACCTTTCAACCAGAAAAAACGTACAGTTCCCAAGGGATAGCAAAAAAAAACTGTCCACGTAAACGAAGTCGCGGGCGGCCGCTAGTCACCAATAAATTATATTTTATTTCAGCTGAAAAAAGAACATTAGTATTTAATTAGCGCTTAATGGCCGCAATTCTACGGCCAACATAGACGATGATCTATCTGTAATGCTCTAGTTTGTGACTCTAAAATATGCTTACATTATAAACTTTATATTGTAAGTAATAAATTTCATTTTGCAGACAAAAAACTTACGTCGTCTTACATGTGATTTAATAATGGCAATGTACATAGTTAGGTAGGTGTTTGTTTCATGAAACCGTATTTTAATTATTTATTTATTACATGAAACCAATCACAGAAACTACTTGTACACATATTTTTTCTGCTGATTAGTTTGAAATATTGCTGACCAATTGGTCAGTTAATTAATTAATAATTGGGTTGGTAAACTTTTTCGAAGATAATCCTTACTAATATTATAAATGCGAAAGTCCGTTTGTTTGTTTATTTGTTTGTTTGTTTGTTACGCCTTCACGTCTTAACTACTGAACCGATCATCATGAAATTTTGCATAGATGTTGTCAGGGGTACAGAAAAGGACATAGGGTACCTTTCATCTAGAAAAAACGTACAGTTCCCGAGGGATAGCAAAAAAACTGTCCACGCAGACGAAGTCGCGGGCGGCCGCTAGTTGTTTTATATTTTTTGTTGATAGCACAAGTTTGAAGAATAAAGAAAATAATATTATGATTTTTTTATTTCACCTTGTTAATAAAATAATTTTTTTTATTTTATTATCGCGATAAAATATCAAACGTACGGCTGAACACGAAGTTCCCTTGCATTTACTGATAAAAAACTGATTGACAGGACAGATTTGACAGAAAGTGACAAAGAGTAATCCAATTATTTTACTCTTTGGTAATCATTAATAACGACGTAATGTTGTTGCTTGTTTTTCAGCTTATTTATTGTGATTTTCTAGTGTTTTTATTGTTCAGTTATGGGAAATGGATCAGCTTGAAGAAATCCATTATCCAGCTTATTACGCCGATGAAGTACCTACACTGCTTTGTTCCGTTTAGTTTGAAATATAGATGTGACCATCCGCAGAACAAATTTTGTACAATTCCGATACCTTTGAAAGAGACGTGGGGTGCAGAGGATTAAACAGGAATTGCCTTCAGAAAGCTTTATTATATACACATTTGTGATGATCACGTAAATATACACAAACACGTAAATATCTACAAACTTACAAAAAAGTTAATTTATTTATTTTAGCCGACTGTGACTAACATGACAAATAGTTGACATTGCCAATGCCAAAATTTTCATTTTTTTATTTGAGCAAAAGCACTACCTACGCATACATCCGTAATAACGATTTATTGTACCATGCTGTAAATTTAAATTTTAAATAATTATTTAAATTAAAATGACGTATTATAAAAAATCCGCAATTGGTTAATCCTGACTCCAAAGCCAAAAGCTACCAGAAAATATATAATTCACAACAATTTTGAAAAAGTTTTCCAACCCAATTTTGCTGCACGACTATTGTTTGAATTTCTGACATAATTATGATTTTTTGCAAAACGGGAATTGCAGCCTGACTTTATTTTATTGCAGATGGTATATTTTTGCTGGTCAAATAGGTAGACATTGAAAGGGAGCGTAGGGCGCTGGCGGTGCGCTGTAACATGCTGGCACGGAGGTTTGCACGTTGTAGTATCCCAGTTAAACTAACACTATTTCGAGCCTTCTGTCAAGTGTTCTACACGTGCAGCCTCTGGACCAGGCACACGCAGCGGGCCATCGACGCGCTACGTGTCCAATATAATAATGCTCTCAGAGTGCTGTTGGGGCTGCCCCGTTTCTGCAGTGCATCGGGTATGTTTGCACAGATGCACATAGACGATTTCTACGCTATCATGCGAAAGAAAACTGCCTCGTTGCTCTTCAGGGTGCGGGCCAGCTCCAACTCCATTCTGCAAGTAATAGGAAATCGATACGATTCTCCTATTATAGCTAATTGTGTCCGGAAATGTATCACGGGCACAAAACTAGTGTCTAAGTAACGATAATACTAACATTAGGTAATAAGATATTAAATAATCGAAGTAAAATACTAACAAATCAAATATGGATGTTTCTAGTCCGAAATATATTTTTTTTTTTTATAATGAAATAGCTGATATTTGTTGCTAACCATATTTATTAATGACATACCAAATAATTACCTCTCTTTCTTAACAAATATTTCGATACGTATTGAAATTAAGTTGGTTCTTTTATTGTTTGTCAGCTATGATAGAATTCTTTCGTAACTATCGTTTACCTTGTATCAGGAATTAACTATAACTGCAAATACTTACGATATAACTTCGTAAGCGATAAAAGCCTAATAGGAACCGGAATGTCATAAATTACAATAAGTACTTCACTGGCGGACTAAGGGGGGGGCGGCAGGGGCGGTCCGCTCCACCCGGACCCACTCCTGTGGGGGTTTAATTACAAGATAAGTAGATGGAATTGACTAAAAATCGCGCTGCGCGGTCAATTAATTTTACTAAAGATAGATAGTCAAAATACAAGAGCATTTTATTAAACTGACTAAAAATCGCGCTGCGCGGGCTTTATGAGGGGGGGGGGAAGGGGCGATTTGTTGAAAAATTTTACCTAGAGGGCGGTAAGCTGCCTTCTACACCTCCCTTTTAAAAACGTAAATATTCAAATCTGAAGGGCGCCAGGGGGCCCACAATTAAAGATCGCCCCGGGCCTCAAAATGTCTTAGTCCGCCAGTAAAGTACTTGATTGTTTATTGGTTTCAAATTCGCTGTGTCATGTTTTTAGTCTAAGCTTTGATTTATAGAATACTTGCCTACAATTTATTAATTTACTTACTAAAATAATAACAATCTCTAACATTTACTTAACATCTACATTCTTTTCGTCATCCATCACAATGAAAACATTGACAGTACCACATTGCATTTTTTTTTCATCCCCTCAAAATAACATGACGTCGGAAAATCTCCTGCAATATCTGATGAAAGATTTACAAAATAATATTCCAGTAGTCGTGAAAAGCCTCACCCGCAATCTGCATACTAATACCACCTAATACTACCTAAGTCGGCCGTAACAACGCCGCTATTGAAACTTCACTATAGGAACTTACTAAAAAAATACCTTGACTGACAGTATTTACAAGCTAGTAGGTGAGACGCCGTCATTTATTTTCATCAAATGCTTTGTTTAAAAACAATTTGACGGACATCTGGACATGAATCTAGGCTGCCACTGTGTGAAACACACGGGCTGTATTAGAAGTGCACGCCAGCTGCAAAATTGCAGTTCGGACGGATGTCGTTAGAACTGCATCGAAACTGCAAATCCAGCTGCAAAAGGATTGCATAACAACCGTGCAGCTAGCCTGCAGTCGGGGCATTAGAACTGCACGCGAACTCCAAGGAATACATCTGTCATTCATCTGGTAACCCTATACGCAGCAGGCTTGCAGTTTCGATGCTGTTAACGAATCAAATCAAATCAAATTTATTTATTGTGAAACACAGGTAAATAAGGTTATTGTAGAAACGGCTGCTCAGGCTGCATCCAAACTGCAATTTTAAAGCTGGTGTGCAGTCGTTTCTAATGTAGCCCGTCTGTGTAGGTAGGTGATTAAAATAAGTATTCTATCTTTATAGTAACTTATTTATTTTATTAATAACAAAATAAGAGTTCTGTCTATGTCCGGAATGCTTTGGAAAGTATGCCTCATTGTATCGCATCAAAGTTTAGTCAAGAAAAAGACTATATTTGGAAAATACGTGGGAGAAGGTAGGAAAAATGCCATTACACATTTTTGAGCCACATATACTCACGATCACGATACCATTTTGAATTACTTCTTTATCAGTTTTTTAAAACAAAGATATTTAATTGATTTATTATAATCGGTCAGTACCTACGTACCTACTGGATAAAGTACTAAAGTAAAGGTACTGGATACAGTACTTACGTACATTTTATCTTACATCATATTTTTAGAAAACTAGAAAAATAAATCAAAGTTCTGGGAGACTGCGCTGTAAACAGCCAGTTATACCAAGGAAGCGGTATTGCAAGTATGAAATGCAATATTTAAGAGCTAAGTTACTGCACAACTAGGTAATAAATGCAGGTAGCGGACCAGGCCAGTCCACAATCTGCATTTTAACGCCGCTCAGCCGGCCGGCGAGCAAACACCCGCCTGTTTATTGAAAACCCGCTAGACCATAAAAAGCTCTTTATGCAAAAATGCTCACTAATAAAATCGCAGAGGTAATTTTATTTAAATTAGGCGAAATTGTTTGGTGTCAAAAACTGTGGAGATTAAAGCCAGATTTTACACCTATAATAGTGATTCGCCCAAGGAAAAGTCGCTCGCGATTTTGAATTTTCAGTGTCCTATTGACAAAACGCAATACCCCGATTTATCAGAGGTTATAGAATATAACTTCGGATTAGGAAAGGTCCAAAATTTTGTACCTGGTCTTGGCTATTATTCGGTGCTGTTTTTCGATTTTACCGTATTTACCAAGGACACATGCTTGAGGTAACATTTTTTTAGAATAGAAATTAATTACAACATTCTAATCAATTCTTATAAGCGCACTTAAAAAGTCATTCTCGATAGCTTTTCAAGATAAAAGGAGTTATCCAATATTCAAGCCCAGAGTAATTTCAATTTCTCTTTAAGAAAGCTTTTTACAAAATGGCATTTAAGTTCAGCTAACGAGTAATTAACAAGATTCGCTCGATTCTCATTAAAATGGTGAAAGAACTTTGGCAAACAGAAGACTTAAAGTGTTTAATCCAAACTTAATTAGGTACCTACGTCAAAACATATTTTTATAATACCTAAGTTTAAATTAGGTAAGTATCTCTATCCAGGAAAGTGTTAAGTCTATTTAGATATGAGTACTAGGACTATATAAACCTAGAATCTGTAAAGTTTAGGCTAGTATAATTTTATTGATAATCAATGTTTTTTTTAATTACTTGCGTAATTAATAATCTAAATACCCTGCAATTTAAATTTTACATTAAATATCTCATAAGTATTCTTAATAAACTCAATGTAATTCTGGCGATGCGGAGCAAAACTTATTTATTTATAATAACCCATTGTAGTCCATTGCAGGATTTGCAGGACGTCGATATTGCCATAATCTCCACGCTTGGCAAGTTTGTTAGAGACACCTAAAGTCAAACGCAATCCCTAACCACCGAACACGCGAAGTTTTATACGCAAAAAAAAAGCCTTCCCTGATCCATCATATTTCTTTTGTAGATCAAGTTGGAGCTAATAAAGGAACAAAGTAATCTGGTGATAACTCCAAGGCAATTAGCTCCAGACCAAATAGTCAGTGGTGGAGCGCTAAATCCTTAAAAACTCTCTGTACCGGGCGTCGTCGCCGCCTGGCCGCCGCAATAACACTAACTCTTATGAACTGGGATTATATTCCAGCTAGCACGACTTTAATATTAAATATGGACTTACTAGAAACTTAAACACTGCTACCCGCGTTACTAGCTAAAAGCCATTTAAATCTTTGCTGTTATTATTGAGAAAATACTTTCACAAAGTAATCTTGTACATTGTAAATTGGTTAATCTTAGCAAAGATTTCGAATAGCAAGCTTTCGGAAATAGCTTTTAAAAACTTATGAAGTAGCTTATTACACTTTTTTATAGTGTCAGATTATATCTGTCGGTAAACAGAGATTAGGTAGATTAACTAAAAAATAATAAATAAAGGTCGTGGCATATTATTCCAGCGCCGCGCCGCACCAACCCAGCAATTAACTTGTCTTTAAAATTGGAGCATTAAATCGTGTGTCGTATTAAATATTACAAACTTGATTTATCTCTACAACAAATCTTTATGAGAGTAGTTAATAAAAATATAAAAATCCTATATCTCGCATAATATCTACCCGGATGGTGTCCAGCATAGTAGATGACTTCACCGGTGGATCGAAAAGGAAAAGATATCCAAAGAGCCACCGGTGGATCGAAGAAGGAAAAAATATCCATATAATATATTTACCGGTGGACTGAAGAGGAAAAAAATATCCGTAGGTCCACCAGTGGATCGCAAGGCAAAAAAATACCCATAGATCCACCGGTGGAGCCTCGGCGGTGGATAGTATAGGAATAAGGGACCTTTTAACATCCGTGAATCAGAATAGAATATGGGTATGGGTAGCATCGTTTTCCGATGAAAACAATCCTAACACTGTAATCTCCTATCAAGAGTGGAGATGTTATGGCAAGATCCTCCTAGACATAAGTATATTATGTCCTCTGGTGGATAATCAGTTGTAATGACCATGATGATGATCTCACTATCTGACCTATATCTGTTTACTGACAGTTATAATATGAACAATTGTTAGTTAACAATTCCTTAACTTTCACAAGTCTGTTTGCCTTTTCGTTTGAAATAAAATGGTAGGTATAGGTACTGCAAAGGGACTTAAATTCTATAGATATTTGGCTACCTTAAAAATAACTCCTTGAACTCGGCAAGAATGCAATAATAGAGGTCTCTACCTACTTAAAATTAAATTATGAATAATAGATAACGGCAGCAGGGTTCCTATTTGCATAAACATGCAATTAAAGTGGGAAAGGGAATGTCCTCGCCCTCTGATAATATTGAAGAAGACTTCAGTCGGTCATTCCTAGCATTACCGGAGACCCCACTCTATTACTACGAGCTGCAATAAATAATACATGATAAGACATTTTGAGGAAAAAACATTTTACAACTTCGCTAACACAATTTTGCTAACGGAAAATTCGATACTCAGTGGAGCTCGGTGGCGCAGTGGTATAGCGGCTGGCCCAACAATTGCGTAGGTTAAGCAACTTTTGCAAGGGTCGGTCATGGGATGGGTGACCAAAAATTTATTATATCGAGCTCCTCCGTGCTTCGGAAGGCACGTTAAGCCGTTGGGTCCGCGTGGTGGGTTATGGCCCATCTTCCTTATCGGCCCATAAGGAAGGCCCTGTGCCCCAGCAGTGGGGACATAAAAATGGCTGATGGTCACAGTGACTAGCGCAGCGCAGTGCGTTTTGACTTCAGCAACTAGGACGTGTGAACGTGTGTCAGAAGAGTGGCTGCCGTTTCTGCCGTGATGTCTAAATTTAATATAGTATATTTGTATGATTCAATAAAGATACATAATAAAATAAAATTTATAAGAATACTCCTGTAAATATTTGGGATGTATTTAATAGCACCTTAAATTTGATGAAAACGCAGCTATAAAATTGTATATCAGCACTTTAAAATAATAATAGATCTGTCTATAATTTAATATTATCACTACAAAAATAATGGTTTGTACTTTAAAATAATAATAGATCTAGGTATAATTTAATATTATCACTACAAAAATAATGGTTTGCACTATAACTGTGTCCCACCCAACCATTGGTCCCAACTCCGAAACCATTTAGTTTCTGTCCAACCATGTCAAACTGACCACTGTTAAAATTAGATGGAAAGATGAAAACAACTTGTGGCATAATGCATAAACGCCATCAGGTCGGTTCTGGCGTTGTTGGTCACAATGGAACCTAACCTCCTCCTCAGCTCCTCTCTCGCTGCGCCCGCTCGTCGTCGCACCTAGACGTCTGTTTACCAATCCAGTGCCAAAGTTATAAAATTAATTTGTATGGTGCAAAGTATTAATTTTAAAGCTAAGCAATTAAATTGTATAGTGCAAAGTATTAATTTTAAAACTTAGCATATTTATAGTGGAAACCAACTCTTATTTGGAGTAAGTCCCATCGACCCCGGTGGCTCTGTCCCGGTGCCGGGACCGATGGGAAAAATAGTTATGGGAAAAATAGTCCGCCCCGGCGAATCGTGTCTTGATGTTTAACGGGGTGGATGGCACTCGCGAAGTGTCAGCTGCCCCGGTATTTTATTTAACCGGACGGATGACACAGATCTTGTATCATACACCCCGGTATTACGTTTAGCTTTAAGTGAATATAAAATTAGACCCATTAAAAAAACAAGAGCGTATAGTTCTTTCAATAAATTTTGAAGCTAAACATTTTAAAGTGTGTTACATTATTTTTAAAGTGCATTTATATATTCCCCTAAATATTTGAGGATAAATCCATAGATGTCGACAGATTGATAATTTGAATAACGCATTTTTACTCGCGAAAATTGCTCGTTCACTGGTTACCTCGTTGATAACCTTTTGCAGAGTCATTTCAATCGTGGGTAGGACAGAAAATTATGCAGTAACATGCCTATGATTAATCGACGATTGGGAGGGAATCGCTTACATTAAAATTTTACTCGCCACCAAACTCATCCTCTTCTTTTAAAAGGGAATGTAAAAGTTTTACGGCTCATAAAGCCGACGTTATACACAGAAATTCTCAATATTGCCTATTTAAATTAAATGTCTTTTTATGTACTGCTGTCGCCTGTTTTTTCTTGTTTATTCTCGTACAGATAAAAAAATTGTTGAAAATATTATGTAGGTCACATAGCTCAATGCGAGTCTATTTCGTTGTATTCAATTTAATATTCAAAAAGGCACCGCAAAGAGGCTGCTGTCATTAGCTATCGCTTTCACAAACAATATGAAAAAAAGATCTCAAACAAAATTAAAACTTCCTTAATTAATTTTCTCTTTCAAGTTACGCAGTAAGCCGGTACAAGTACTAGATAGCCAGATTGCAGAAAACATTCTCAGGACAACGCTTTTAAAATCGAAACTACACTGTAATATCGGGGACTACAGTACAAGCTACCCTGGGGAGTTATTTGCAACAATCTCTGTTCACAAATACCATTACCAAGACGCCGTCGCAACTCGGTTGGACGTAGATAGCTAGGTTTACGAATCTCACTCTGTATAATCTTGGAATAGATACTATTATAGTATCAAGAATTTCTGTAAATTCTTGTGCATTAAATACCTAGTACATTTTTCTTCTTGTTGTCAGTTACGCTTACTTTAAAAAAAATGATAGCTTTCATTTCTACAATAGTACATTATGAGACAAGTTAGCTTAGGTTGCTCATTGCACACAAGGCGAGGCGAGGGCGTAACTCAGCCGAGTGTGCAATGAGTAAGAGCTCACGAGTTTCATACGAAAATATTAAAGTAATTTCACACAGCAACAAATACGACAAAAACAAAATATGATAATTATGACGGGAAAAGGCGCGCAGGTTTTTTTCTGTTTTTTTCACACGGCCAATGCAAGAATATTTTGCGAACAAAGGGGTGAGTGAGCATACAGCCACTTCAAAATTATAATTTTAAGTGATAAAATGGAAATAGTTTAATATTTTATAACAAAATATTGTAAATTATGAATAATTTGATAATAATCAATATTTGTTTGACTTAATTAAGGACTTACACATTTATTTATTCCAAAAATGTATATGAATTTTCAGAGGCATAAAACCTCTTTGTTGTAACTGAAAAAATAACTGTATTACCCGGTTAAATTGGGAATGCTCTGTTTACTCGCATATAAGTTGCAGTAAGGTGTACCTATTTAACTTTGTAGGGCTAATTCTATAACCAACTAGTGTTTTATATAATATTGCACGCGTTTGTTATAGCTCGGTTTATGGCCCTAAAAGCGATGTATTAGGACTCACTTTACGCGCAAGTGTGTTGAAAAAACTTTTAGAGTACGCGGTGAAATTAGACTACGTCTGAACTGAATACTGAACAAAAAATAAACTCTTTTCATAAATGCATCACTTATTTAATTATTGACTTATTTAAAATCCTCTGTTAAAGTTACCTCAAAGACATCTTGATTTGCTGAAATTATGTGTCAACTACATCGTACAAGTTTTAGTAAAGCCGTTTGCCGTAAAGTTCCAATACAATCATCATCAACATCTCAGCCCGATGTTATCATTACGACCCTTTCTCCTTATGTACGAACCTTCAAACATAATGATATCATCAACACAACGTGTTAAGGTCATCCGAAGTCACACATCCCCTTCATAATTCCCAAAAGCTAACGGACTCCTGGGAGTTACTTTCATTTTCACTTAGAGCCACCGACAGCTCCATAACCGTTAAATTCCGTTGTTTACTACCTTCAGGCCCGAGATCGGGATCCTCCCTCCATGATCTTACTTATTCACACGGCGAACTAAACAGTAACCTTAAGAAAAGTCCACCGAAGATTTTATTGCAGTACGATTTGAGCCTAAATTAAACATTCAAAAGGGGAAGGTATCAGCTGAGGTAAATTGTTTTTGTTTCCCTCGTTAGGGTTTGTTTGCTTGAGCGCTAAGGCTAAAGCAATCATTTAGAGAGCCCTTACAAACTTTTTCCTTTCTTCGTACATTGGTTTCGTTAAGTTTATTAATTTGCCCTTCGTCTTTGTAAACGAAAATATCATTTAATAATGTCAGTTCTTACCATTTCCCTAATTAGTTCGTATATTCTACCTTTAAGTGCTACCATCGTGTTTCAGGTGCCAAATTAAATTTAAAAAAATACTTATTATAAAAAAATCCGACAAAAAACATTAAAACGGACTAGTAAAAACAGACTAAAAAGTAAAAAATAAATTCTTCTTTAAATATTTCTATATACCTACAGTAAACCTAAAAACGTGGGGCGCATTTTGTAAAATGTATAATCCATATTGTCTTTAGCATGCGCCCCACGTTCTTAGGTTTAAAATTTCTGTAGGTATAGGGTTATAAATATTTAAAGAAGAATTTCTTTTTTACTTTTTAGTCTGTTTTTACTAGTCCGTTTTAATGTTTTTAGTCCGATTTTTTTGTAATAATTTAGTCCGTTTTAAAAACGTGTTTTAAAAAAGGTTTTTTTTTCAGTAAATTATTATTTTCTCCTTTTTGGTTAAAGAGCTAAGACTAAAATAATACCATCTCCTATCGGAGCACTCGTCAAGACGATTCAAACCAGCTCAAACTCGATGGGGTTGCATGGTTTTATTACAGAGTCCCAGTGGCCTTCTTCCGGCTCCATCATCAGACCCTGGAAACTATTTCCCAACAAAGTACTCGTCAAGACGATTCAAACGAGCCCAATCTCGATGGGGTAGCGTAATTTTATTAAAGAGTTCCTGTGTCCTTCCTCCGGCTCCATCACCAGACCCTGGAAACTATTTCCAAACAAAGAACTCGTCAAGACGATTCAAACGAGTCCAAATTTGATGGGGTTGCACGGTTTCAATATTGAGTTCCTATAGCATGGCCTTTCGGCTTCATCATCAGACCCTGGACCTCGTCTCCCATTAGAGTACTCGTCAAGATGATTCTAACGAGCCCAAACACGATGGGATTGTATGGTTTCATCATAGACTTCCTGTGGTCTTCCGGCTTCATCATCAGATCAGCTCAATGTAATGCAACCATAATATTGCATTGCCTTCCAGTTCTGACTTATGTTCAAAGGTTCAAGTATCTAGCTCATCGGGAAGCTAGGATAAAATCGTTCGCAAACTTTGTGGAGAAACACACAAACAAACAAACAAACAAACGAGAAAGCAACCTATAAAAACGTGTTAATAAATTCCCATGGTTATTGAATAGTTCTCGTATTATATTTCATATATTATTTTATATATTTTACTTATGTTGAGACTTGAAACTCTTTGTTTACCGCGAAAATCAGAGAATAGGGAATATGCATAAGTCACCGATTTTGATGAAATTGAGCTTGATCGCTGCGGACACTTATAAAAACATGATGGAACAGGAAAAAAAATTAAAAAAATGTATTATTTTAGTTTTATCACATGATGAAAACAGGGAAAAATAACGATATTTTTTTTTCATTTTCGGATATAATGCACTTTACAGTCAGATAGAATATGGAATAAGAAATAATATTTTGTATGACACATATGTACTTAAATGCAAAATTTAGGGAGATAATTGAAGATTATTGGCTAACTCCATATTAAACGCGCCGAAACACACCTGAAACGTGATGTGTGACGTCACCGTTTTGTATGGAGCGTTTTCGGCGGGTGCTGCTGCGTGCTAACTTTAAGTAACTATATCACGAGAAAAAAACGCAAGAGAAAAATTTTAATATTACAGTTAATTTTCTCACGCAATATACTTTTGATTAAGATTAAAAAAAAATTGATGCTTATTCCCTATTGTTACTACAAAGTTTTCAGGAAAAATCCTTTGTAATAGTAGGAATAGGAACCCCATTTACATTCAAATAATATTTGTTTACTTATGTACAGATCATGATCCTGATCTACAAAGATCATTATCATATTCCGTAGCACAAGATTAATATTATTAAGTATGAATTACGTGCAACAGTATTAGAAATTGTGATCCTCATTAAATTTTGCCGGCAGACGAGTCTTATTCGTCAGCCTTCACACATGAGCACACCGCTGCGACGAGACGCTATAATTTTGAACTACAATATTCGCACAGCGACACCTACTTCAATACGGCCATTAATTTGAACTCATATCATAGAGCTTGATATTTACCATAATTCGGTCGCATGATAATATGAAATTGTATTCTTATCTCCTCTGTGATATCGGGCACGTAACAAACTCGTAATTTGAGGATGGAGTACTTCGCTCGGCCCCAACCAGCGCCCTTAGCTCCCTGAAGATGCCTTATGTATGAATCTATGGATTTTATATTGATACACTTGACTTACGGGAATAACTAAGATTAGTGTAAAAAAACGATAAATCTACTTAGCATTGGGTATAAATACCAATGTGGGCTTGTGGGATAAACCGAGCGAAACAAAAAGGTACCTAAGTTTTTTCAATTATAATTATTAAGAGGCTCAGTCTATTAGTTGCATACAAAATACAATGTTTTACCGTTGTATTGATGTTCAGCAGCTCATCTCACAATACCATTTAAATTAATTCCGTTTTTTCGCTATTAGATTTAAATGTATGTCCAGTTATTTCGGTTTAATCATAGACTTATTATATTAGGTTTAAAATAGCTTTTTGGCTAAATGACACATTATATTGTATACATTAAAATAATAGTCTATGTTAGAGAAATAAGGTTGAAAGTATTTTTTTTTATAGATAGGTGAATTTATTTAAAACATTTTAACGGTGTGATTGGATTTTCAAATAATTTTGTTGCCGTAGTCTAGTGTTATAGATTTAAAAGTCTATAATAGAAATTTAAAACACTATTAGTCATCTCTTTGCGATAAATTAGAAGAAGTAAATCGAAGTTGGTTGTTGCTGTTGGCTGAATTATGACATTCTGCATTATAACATATTAATATTCAATTGAATCGGAAACAATATCTCTCGAGGGCAATACTAAAATCGTGACTGACTGTCGAAATCTCGACATATTTTTCTTAATAATTAATTCTTGTTTGTAAAACATTAATGGCTCTAAAATAATTATGATAGGACCACGTCTGAATTTTGCAGTTTTTAAATGACGCTGAATTATTGGAACGCTAAAATAGTCATGTATGTATCTCTCCCGCAGGGTGCTCACTGCTCACGTAACGCGGTCCCTGTTTATCCCTCTCTTTCATGAGATATTTATGAATAAATGAATGTTTTCTCGCTTACCAGCACTGATCCCGATGGAATCACAGTCGCAATTTGATATTAATAGCACTACAGATACTACGTTTTTATTAAAATAAAGTTCAAGTTTGTTATTTTGTGGCCTACAACGGCTAAATATCAAATGCGAAGATGTAAGATTTTATTGGCTAGACTAAACTTTATACTATAAAATTCAACTACCTATGAACTTTGCAAGGGGTCATTAAATTCACTCAGTTTCATCAATCAGAAAAACCTTACAAAGATTAAGTTTATTTAATCATTTCAAACGTTCTAATGAGGTAAAGATATAATTATCACAAAAAAGTCAACAAAGTAATATTAGGTATAATTATAACCGTATATGTGCTCGGAAGGGCCAGTATTCAAAGTGCACGCTCCGTACAGATACCTACTTAATAATCTTTAGTCGGCATACTTTTTGAAGAAACTTACAGCTTTCGCAGCTATAAATTGCAATTTCACAAGTTGGGGAACAAAAATAATGTTGAAGCATGAACACTATTCCGCGCCCGCCGTAGTATAAAATCCATTTTTAAGAACTAAAGCACAATTCCCAAGACGAAGTGTCTATAAATTAGGGCGCTCTACGGGCCGGGACTCAGTTTCATGTCACGTTATATAATTGGCTATCCGAAAAATTTATTACGCAGACAAATTGTGACAAATCATCCCAAAGCATCGTGATTGAGAAAAAGCTTCGATCGTAGCTGGAGCTTTCCAATCCACTGGAGACGTCACTTACAAAGTAATTAGTGAAATATAATTCCGGGATTAGGAAATATTTACGAATCCCCTGTCATTATACGTGGTTCAGGAAAAATCGTTACGATACCCGTATTTATGGTTGGATGAGAGTTGTACATTAAATGTTCTGTTAGTTTCAGTTTCCCGTTTTATTACTAATTGGATTACGAACAGGTAGCTTCGGCAACGTAGTTTACGTCAGTAGAGTAAAAAGCCTCTCGAATAGTTTAGGACTACCTATTTACCTCTATCATATTTTTAGATTCAAGTTTATCAATCATTTGATTAAAACATTTTGAAGCAACAATAATAAATAAGTAAATACCACAATAGCTCTCCTATTATTTTCTGTCAGTCGTCGTCATCTCTTCATGTTCATAAAATAAATTAGAGCGTTTAACGATTTCGCGTTCGACTTCGAACTTACGCACATAGTTTTTAGCGCAGCGAAAATTTTATATGAATATAAGATTCTTGAATTTTTCTAAGTCTATAGTTTTACTGTCAAAGTCAATCATCAATTTTAGTTCGGCGGCGCCGATTATATCACTCTAAAACAATTGAATAAAATATATAGTGTTGTTCAATAAGTATTTTCCAACATTGAGTAACAAAATTTATTTGATTTGGATGGCGTGTCTTTGACTGACACATTTAGTCCTGGTTCGGAGGTCTGAAAGTAAAATTAACTTAAGTTCGAGTAGATTTAGGCTATAACTTCGTTCACGTGTATTCTACCCACCTGCTCCATCTCTTGGGATCTAACCTTACTAAGATGATAATAAGTTTATCTGAACTAAAGACAGAGGTAGGTGGACGAATCATTAGTACTTCAACAAACACAAATATTACACCTTTACTTTATTTCGGTATTTATCTGGTTTTATTGCCAATCAATATGAGAGGGAGGGTGTCCATACAAAAGTTTCCTTACATAAGTACTTTTTCCACAAATACAAAAAAGACGTTTAGAGTTAGGTATTTGAAAAATAAATTATAATATTGATAAGTAAGTAGGTAGGTATATATTTTTTTAACAATGAAAATGTTTATGTTTTCGTGATCAAGTATAAAAGGTGTATTTGTAACCCACTCTCCAAATTTTAAGGATGTGTTCAGTCCATGAACAACTTTCTCTAAGAAACATAGGGTCAAATAGGTAAAAAAAAACTTTTCATACAAATCCTAGAGATCACGATTACGTGAACTGATTACGGTTTAGTATGGGATGACCAAAATGTTTCATGGTTCTCCATGAAACATGTGTCGAAATATACCAAAAAATTTAAATGAGAACAACTGCCCCGATTTATGAAATTGTGATCATTTGCCTGTAGTTTCACCTACGCTTGCTTTTCACTTTTACTTTGTTTTATAACTTGGCATCTGCTAGAGATGTACATACATAGCTGCCGGATATTCCCGGGTACATTACATGCTTACACAAAGTATTGTGTTAAATAAGTTCTTAACATCTAGAAAAAAATTGAAGCTAATAAGCAAAACAAAAATTCTCCGTTCTACAATGAGATTTTATTATTTACAGCAAAAACGCGGCCAACTTATCAAATTATTATTAATTAAATATCAAAAATAATGATAATACTAATCCGGAGCCGTGTCCCTGTATATCTCGTTAGCAGAACTACGTTCCGAATAGCCAGAACCGGTTACGGCACTCGAATCCCTAATGAATAAGAGCACGTATTCTGTTTGTCTTGTCATTCTATTAATTAAGGGCGCATGTTTACCGTTCCAATAGGACAACTCTTAAATAAGCCACGCACGACTTAACTTTTAGCACTTTAATTCATTTATATTGAAGCAGAAAGCAAATTGGGCTCGTAATTTCCGTCCCTTACTGATACTTCGAATTGGGTATGGCTACATTCTCGCAGCTATTGATTGAAGCTAAATTAGAGAGTTAAGCGCCCGACTGCATATGTATTGATTGATTCGAATATAATCAAATAGTGACACCATCGTAATCGTCAGAACAACCTTTCATTCTGACCGTACCCCAAATGCCTACGTCAAACTACCTGTCTAAGCCAGATTTCAGCATGCTCCGTCCAGTCGTTGGAAGTTTGCAATGATGAATCAGGTAGGTATAGGTTGCAATCTTTTGGTACAGATGACGGCACATAAGACTATATAATATTAAACTTGAAACAGTCTTAATACTTAAGTTAAACAGTTGAACTTCGAAAACAGATTTTATTACGTATAATAAAATCTGTTTTCGAAGTTCAACTGTTTAAGAGCCCGTAGCGATTTTGCCGCTGACTGCAGCTCTCTCGCTCGCACATTTCATGTTTTCTCAAGATTGGAAAATGTGTCTCGGCCACTTTTCGAAATATAAGATTACAGACATTTTAAAATATATTTCAGTTTTTGTTGCTAAAGTACAAAAAAATAAATAAAAAAAAATTAAAAACCCGCCTGCATAAAAAGACAAGTCAACTGAAAAGATGGAAACAAGATTAAATATTTTAAAGGCAATATAATAACATGCAGTCGGAGGCATGCATAAAGAAAGTGACGTTATGAATGATTTGAATTATATGCCTCCGACTGCATGTTATTATGTTGCCTTTAATATTTAATCTTGTTTCCATCTTTTCAGTTGACTTGTCTTTTTATGCAGGCGGGTTTTTTAATTTTTTTAATTTATTTTTTTATTTATATCTTTTTAGTTATTATACCTATATTACAGTAATGATATACCTTTTTGAAATCCTTATAATAAGCCCTTTAATTTGTCACCCATATCGTAGTATTCGAAAAAAAAAATTTTTCCACTACGTATAATAGCACCGTACAGTCGCCATCTTGTTTTTTTATAACGCCACCTTCTTAAGAACACTTGGGCTGACGAGACAAATCTAACGATATCTTAATAACAGAAATCCATTCAGCCGTTTAAAAGATATGAGGTAATAAAGAATATTACATACAAACACACATACAAACAAACATACTTACATACAAGATACGCGCGAAAAACATAACCCTTTCTTTGCAGTTGGGTAAAAAGTTATCGTTTCTAACAGTTATTTGAACTGGCAAATACGATATTTTTTTGTAATTCAGCAACTCGAAACTGAAATATATGTTGAAATGTCTGTAATCTTATATTGCGAAAAGTGGCCGAGATACATTTTTCATTTACGCACTCAGATTTACAAAATCTTGAGAAAACATGAATTGTGCGAGCGAGAGAGCGGTAGTCAGCGGCAAAATCGGTACGGAGCCTTAACTTGATGTGTACTATCGTGTGTACGTTACGTACAATTGGACTTATAAAATATGAAAGCTCCATACAAGAATTTATGTAAAGGTTGTTAACAATTTTTTGTAATGTTGTATACCCACTAAAATTCACGTGAAATTACATTCACTATGCCTTTCTATTCCGTGAAGCGTTGAAAATAAAGCATGTAACATTTTTGGTAATGGAAGTACTCGAATAAAATAATCTACAGAACGATAATGGGTTTTTAATGAGCATTCATCATCAACAAAAGACAACTTTGACAAAACATGTCTTTGCTTTTGTCGCGGAGTGTAAGCAAAGGCAAGTCAGTTTCGTTATGATCGGTCGACGGATCCCTTTTATCGAAATAATAGACAATACGAGAATAACCTGGGGCGAGGCCAGATGATTGATACACAGAGGTAGGGTTACCAGATCTAATGATTAGATTTCCTGACTTTTTTTACTCTCTTTTCAGTAAATTTCTTGACACTTTGTACGCCTACGTCTAAAATCTTCATTATTTTAGTTGTCGTTTGATATTTTTTTATCTCGAAAATGATTAACAAATTATGTGATTTTATTAAGTACTTTTTGGGATTTCAAAAAACCCTGACAACTACAGTTTTTCCCTGATTTTTCTGACGAATGCCTAAAATTCCTGACATGTCAGGAAAATTCCTGTCATCTGGTAGCCCTACACAGAGCTGAGTTTTTATGTTGGCACAAATAAATCATCTTCGTCTCAATTAATGTCCCCACCGATACTCTGGGCTTTTCTGATTGATAACAACATGGAATTATGACGAAATCACGCTAGTTTGAATTTTTCGAGTGGATAAAGACGGGCAATTGTTGGAGGTAAATCATTGTGATTTACAGGCAATGGATAATCAACTTTATTCTGATTCGAGTGCGATGCATGCAATAGAATGTTAGACAGCATAATAATATGATTATATGGAATAGCTCTTTTATTAATAAATTAAAGAAAAAAATTACTATCAAATTGAGTTAAAAATACTTGTGCCTAAAGAGAAGCATGGCAAAGAAAAACTAATCCATAAACATAGGATGCCATAGTCTAAGTACTTAACAACTAGTGGCTCCGTGAGCTGTAGACCTCGCGAAAAAATAAAATAAAATGTCGCCATGAAGTTTTCGAAGCACACAGTAGGTACGTGAGTATTGCAGCTAGATGGTGCTTCTAATTTTGATCATTTTTCAAAATGAGTGAGTATTTTTTTATTAATTTGGAAAAATTGGCTTGACTGAACAGTATATATAATTATCGAACCTACTCACAAAATTTCACCAGAATCTGTTGAGAAATGCGACTTGTAGAGGAGATCAAACAGCCGGAAAGCTGGAATGAAATATGGTTTTTTACATATCTCCGTCATTTTAACAAATTTCGAAAAACTGTCTCGGCAAAAAAAATCTATATATTTATCAAACCTGCTCACAAAATTTCACTGAGATCGGTTGAGAAATGCGACCTGTAGAGGAGAACAGACAGCGCCGGAAATACGGACTGAAATTTGAATTTTTTACATTATCTCCGCCATTTAAAAAAAAATGAAAAGCTGGCTTGACATAAGAAATTTATACAATTTTCAAACCTGCTTACAAAATTTTACGAGAATCGGTTGAGAAATGCGACCTGTAGAGGAAAACCTACAGCACTGGAAAGCCGGACTGAAATATGTATTTTTAACATTTCTCCGTCATTTTGAAAAATTTCAAAAAACTGGCGTGACAAAGAAATTCTATATTATTTTCGAACCTGCTCGCAAAATTTCACGAGAATCGGTTGAGAAATGCGACCTGTAGAGGAGAACATCCAGCGTCAGAAAGCCGGACTGAAATAAATTTTTCTTACATATCTCCGCCGTTACGAAAAATTTAGAAAAACTGTCTCAACTTGAAAAAATCTATATGATTTTCGAACCTGCCCACAAAATTTTACGAAATTCGGTTAAGAAATGCGACCTGTAGAGGAGAAAAGACAGAGCCGGAAAGCTGGACTGCAATATGTTTTTTTTACATATCTCCGCCATTTTGAAAAAAATCGAAAAAGTGGCGTGACAAAACAATTCTATTTTATTTTCAAACCTGCTCAAAAAATTTCACGAGAATCGGTTGAGAAATGCGACCTGTAGAGGAGAACAGACAGCGCTGGAAAGCCGAAAAACCTGTTTTTTTTTTACATATCTCCGCCATTTTGAATATACAAAAATCTCTGGCTCGAAAAAAAAAATCCGTATAATTTTCGAACCTGCTCACAAATTTTCACGAGAATCGGTTGAGAAATGCGACCTGTAGAAGAGAACATACAGACATATGAAATAATTTTTGCCCAAGCTGAAGCAGAGACGCTTCGCTCGCACTTCGTGCTCGCTCGGTCAATAAAACAATAGTCTCAATAATGGCTTATCGTTATAAAAATAGTTATATTGTTACTTATATTCGATAAAAGTAAACATACTACTATGGTAATAAATAGCGTTAGTTTTTAAAATCATTCATTATGGGGCATTTTCCGGGCGACTTGCTACTAGCTAGGTGACATAGTCGAATAGGGCTTATCGACAATCGCTTGTAAAATTGAATCGCAAACCAAATTTCAATGGGGCGAGATGATTCAATTTTACAGGTGATTGTCGATAAAAAGCCTAGTCGACTGAAGTCACCTAGCAAGTCGCCGGAAAATCCACCCGTGGAAACGCCCCATTACCAAGCACAAGCAATTTAATGAACTAACTAAACTAATCAGTACCTAACGCAGACGTAGCGATTTCGTTTAAATTTCTATTGGCTGTTCGAAACAACTGCAAAATTCTGGTGGCGAGGTGTCAAATTGATGCATGAGTTCATGTTTTTCTTTGTGCGTCGGCCATCAATCTTACCGATCTATTAACGTCGTCTTTAGCCCGCTAATTATCCGACCACACCAAGAATCCTCCGGGATAAACAACGTCATATTACACGGCAAGTATTTTGACATTAATTTGTTTTACGGTATTTGTATCAAATGTTAATTAAAGGTGACCTCACTTGGTATCTAATTAAAAAAATATAGTGTTGGCTTATAAATCTGTGCCTTATTGAAGCACAAACTAATCAACAATTCATAAAAAGATATAAGTTCATTACAAAGGCTTATTAAAATTCTTTGGTTTAGTTACACACGTTATGTATGATATATTATCATATATTTTGTGGTTACCTAATACAAAAGTGACAGTTTTTCCAGATACCTAAAAATAACCTAACATTTAATATTAACGACAGAAATAAGCTTGTAGATATGTTTATAAGAAAATTCTTTTGGACTGGTCTATATTCATTTAACAGATAAGAACTAAAGTCCATATAAGTAAGTACATAGTAGTACCTAAGTACAAGTAGTATTATTTTCTCAAAGAAAAATTTCTACTAACAACACAAAAGCTTTCAATGCATCTCTTCCTAATTATTATATTCTTTCTTGTATAAGGATTCTAAAGAAGGTAAGGCTATACACCGTCATTTTGTAGTCATTTTAATTAACTTCAGGGAGTGCTCTACTAATGAAAATAATCATTTTTGCCAAAGAAACATGGGTCGAAAAACGACAAAAATTTTGAACTTTCCCATACAAATACAATGTTTTAGCTGTCTAGTTAGTATGGGAGGACCAAATTTTTTTGTCGTTTTTCGACCCATGTTTCTTGGGCAAAAATGTTCAGTTTCATTGGTACAACACACCCTTAAGTTAATTAAAACGACTACAAAATGACGGTGTATAATAAGTCTGTTCAAAACTTTTCAAAGGAATGTAGTTTTAAAATAGATTTTTTTTATAGAAGTAGCACGGTCAACCTCAAAAATAGCTGGAACAGAATGTTGCCACCGAAAATGATGGCAAATACGAGTATGATTGAAAGTGTTAAACTATTTTTGTGGCTAACTATACCACAATCGTTATGAAATGTAAAATAGTTTTCAAAAATCCCCTAATTTAAAAAAACAGCTGATGATGATCATCAGTATAAAAACATCTCTGTTAAAATTTCGCGTTGCGTTATTATATTATATTATTACAGAATAAATTCACAGGTATTAAATAAGATCTGTTTCCCTATTTACTTTTAACAACCCCTGTCATATGTGTGCGAGTATAAGAAATAACATAGACTAAGTTGAAAGCATCATACCCACTTTTTTAAGGATTCCCTTAAGAACCTCGATAAAAATCATTCTTGTAAAAGGTGCGGTTTTTCGTGGATTATCTTGTAAAATAATAAACATAAGTCACTGACACACTTACATGTAAAGGTAGGTATCTAATTTATCAAATACATTTACAGTATTTCATATTTAACGAAGCGATGCCAACGGGAGAAAAAAAATGTTTTTGTTATTTTACGTAACTTTTCATTTTCATAACCAATGACCATAAGACCGCGTTTCCATGTATGCGTCGAAAGCTATAATAGTCCAGTAAAATTGTCGCCTGAAAGTATGGGATACCTTGCGTCAAATCCGGTAGCTCTGATTTTTTGCAGACTTGTTTATGATGTTGGCCGAAGCGATTTAAAGAAAAATCTGCTAGATATGTTGTGTACTCTCTTTTCACTAATGCTCTCTATTAACTGGTACAGAAACTAACTTAGCCATACCGACTGCCTCGCACAAATTCCTCGTACGCCTCGCACTTCTATAAGCCTTTTTCCAATACCTATACGCTGAGCAAGGCTAGAAAAATTAAATAATGTTATCGCTACCTCGCACACCTTTGGACTTTGGTGGAAACTAAACATTTCTAAACAAACATTAGGCAGCGCTATGTAACTCAAAGATAACAATACCTACACCTAGTATGATACAAGGTTGGTAAGGAGATTTTTGAAACAAGTTGACGTTTTATAAAACCTTAACAAACGTGTACTATTCGACTTTTTTCAATACATTTGCGAGAAAACATTATAGGTACCTACTGAAATTGTATTAGAAATCTCATTAAGTTTATGATGCTTACATAAGTTCCTTAATTACCGCAAAAATTGATTAATCCATGCATAGTAATAAACGTTTAGGTAACCTATGTACAATAAAGATTGAATTTGCTTAAATATTAGGTACCTAGGAATATGTAGGAAAAAGTCAATCGTTTTAGAAAAAAATCTTCAAAATCAACTGTGGTACTCAAGGCACTACTACTTACATAAACATTATTCCGTTACAAAATCATAATTTTCTTCAGGTTAAAAGATCTTCTTGGAATCGCGTTCGTAAGAAAAACATCAAACAAAATTAAATAATCCATATTTAAATAAGATCCATATAAGTAGGTCTGTATAAATAATTTCAAAGTAACCCTGTTAAAATCCGTTATCTGTATGATTACATACCTATGTAGGTACTACTAGCACATTTCATTTTTTTTTATAAAGCTGGGTTTTGAAAACCCCCAGAACAAAAAAAATATGTTTTGTGGGTGAACCCACTATAACTTATTGGGGCATATAACATTGTCATTATTATCATGATACCGTGATAATATTGTTAATATAACATGCCGTATCGCAGTATCGTGATAACATGACAGTTTATCCAGAAATCTTTAAATCAGAGATACAGGCTTGAAATTATTGAAATTTAAGCTCTTTGCGATATTTTTTATGTCAGTACCTATTTGCTCGCAGCCACAGCGTAACGACAACTGAGTATTGTCGATGATGCTCTGTCGTTGAGGGTGATGCTGATGATGAGCAAAAAATACGTTGAAGGGGTTTATTCCTATATTTGAAACGTGCCCGTCTTTGTGGTTTAGCGCCTGGCCCTGCGATTGCGGAGGTTAAGCAACTTTCGCAAGGGTAGTTCATGGGATGGGTGACCAAAAGTGTATTATCTCGAGTACCTCCGTGCTTCCGAAGGCGCGTTAAGCCGTGGTCCCGACTGCATTTGCAGTCTTTAATACCCACCAATCCGCATTGGGCCTGCGTACCTGCGTAGTTGGTTATCCTCCTTATCCTCCTCCTCATCCTCCATAAGGAAGGCCTGTGCCCCAGCAGTGGGGACACTAAGAATGGCTGATGTCAAAAAAAAATGGTGCAAATTAATAAAAATAAAAATATGAAGCCAAATGCTACGAAAGATGATGTGAAGAAAAAAAATTACAGTATTCGTAGCTACATTGCGTCCTCTAGTAGGTAAGTAGCATGTGCAGTAGTGATATAAGCAACGAAACACTACTTCACTCCAGTAAATTCAACGGCATACTGTTGAACTATTGACTATGACTATGTAGGTAAAAGCCCATTTCAATAATTATGATGCCGTGATACAAGGATCATGATAATATTGACCAATTATTAAAGACTAGCGGCCGCCCGCGGTTTCACCCGCATGGTTCCTGTTCCCATGGGAATATCAGGATAAA
This sequence comes from Agriphila tristella, assembly GCA_928269145.1. Classification (NCBI taxonomy): domain Eukaryota; kingdom Metazoa; phylum Arthropoda; class Insecta; order Lepidoptera; family Crambidae; genus Agriphila; species Agriphila tristella. Next base: position 16,985,577 of record OV743439.1, on the reverse strand, counting down.
AAGTATCCTATGTTTTAATCTAGGCTATCTACTATCTGTGTACCAAATTTCAACTAAATCCGTTCAATAGTTTTTGCGTGATTGAGGAACAAACATCCAAACATCCAAACCCACAAACTTTCACATTTATAATATTAGTAGGATTTCCTGATACCTAAGAAGTTTGACGAAGTAAGGATAGGTAAAAAAATATTTCAATAGTTACGGAAAAATTATCACAATCAAACTTCTAAGATGTGTAACAAGGCTTTTTTCTAAGTGTTGCTTACTATTAGGCACGTCACAAACAGATGCCGATTTTTTTTACAGTTATTCTGAAAATGGAATTTAAAATAAACAAATAATAAACTTTTATAGTACGTTTTTTTGGTCAAAACACTTTAGGGATTTCTCCAAATAACTTGATTTATTTAAAGAATTGATCTCAATTTATTATTTTGACATTGATCAAATTCCCGAGTTGGAGACGAAAGGCGGTCACACTAACTCAACAATAAATTGGAAAAATTAAATCTTTTTACATAAGATGTAACTCGTTTTTTATTTGTTTTGACAATCAATCACTCTAAAATAAAAGCTCAACTTTTACAAAAACATTTTTATTTATAACTAGAAATGTTTCTTATACCTTTAAACGAGAAATTCTTGTATATTTATTTAAATGTATATTTGAAACAGCTCTAACGATTTCGCTGAAATTTGATATATGGGGGGTTTTCGGGGGTAAACAATCGTAGTCTTATGTTTGGGAAAACGCGTATTTTCGAGTTTACATGCGTTTTTCTTTCGACGCACAATATCGTCACTAATTTCGTCTTGTTGACCACTATCCGTCTGGTCCAGCGGGTTAAGACGCGGACGGAGAGAAACGAGTGTTTACGGGTTCGAGTCCCGCTCGGTGACTTCCTTTTTTATATGTTCAAGTTTATATATATGTGACTTATATATATATTTAGATTATTGAAATACTTGAAAAAATATTAGAAAAAATTGGCTCACCCGTAGCAGCTCAGACTGGACTTAAAAATTATATATATATATTTATTGTTTTTAGACAAGTTTGAGATAACAATGTAGATTATCACCATATTACAATAAATAGTAAAAACCGAGCAAAAGTACTTGTGTTTATATAGAAAGTCATTATTTTATATAATCAAAAAAGGTAGCTCAGATTTTACCATATAGGTATTCAACAAATGTGTTCCATTAAAATAATTTGGCGCCTATCTTCAAGAATTAAGATCTGCAATGTTCAACTTAGCTGTCACTTTAAGATAATATCTCCCCTTTTTAACCGACTTCACAAAAAGGAGGAGGTTCTCAATTCGATTGTATGTTTTTTTTTAATCGTTGCTCGCGCGTATCTCCGTCATTTATGAACCGATTTTGATGATTCTTTTTTTGTTCGATTGAGTTTTCTTGCGAGATGGTCCCATTTAATTTTTTTTCAAATCGGTTTAGTAGTTTTCGAGAAATCCTGAAAATACTATGATTTTGCATCAACTAACTTGACGACTTTGTTATTTGTGAACCGAATTAGATGTTTCTTTTTGTAGGGAAAGGGGTACTTTTAGTGTAGTCTTTTTAACCGACTTCAAAAAAAAAGGTTCGCTCTCAGTTTGACCTGTATGAATGTATGTTTCTCCGCGAATATCTCACGTTTGGCTGAGCCGATTTTTCTACCAAATAATATACCTATAATAATATAGCTAATATAGAAGGTACTTACACTAAAAATAAAAAAAAATAAAAATTGTTTTAAAAAACAAAATACCGACTTCAAAAACCTGCCTCTAAAAAGCAAGAAATAATATTCAAATCATCAGATACGCATTATCATTGTTATAATAACAACACGTCTATTGAAGTCGGGTGGGGCTTTTAGAATAAAAAAACGAAGTTGTACTCCAGCCCCACCCGACTTTAATAGACGTGTTGTTATTATAACAATGATTTGAATGCGTATCTAATGATTTGAATATTATTTCTTGCTTTTTAGAGGCAGGTTTTTGAAGTCGGTATTTTGTTTTTTAAAACAATTTTTTACTTATATAGTTGTGCGGCCGACCAACAGCGGCGTTGTCTTAAATTACCACAATTATGTTACCAAACAAATCCAAGAAACTTTACTCTTGGAATAGTTAAAGGGATTACGAACTGCGGTAACTTTGTAAAAAACTTGTAACAAACCAGGTTAGCAAAAGAAAGCAGTAGCCGTGAAAACTGCTAATTTGCCTTTTTAACCGACTTCAAAAAATTGAAAAGGAGGAGGTTATCCATTCGTCGCGTATATTTCTTTTTTTTTAACCGACTTCACAAAAAGGAGGAGGTTCTCAATTCGATTGTATGTTTTTTTTTTTATCGTTGCTCGCGCGTATCTCCGTCATTTATGAACCGATTTTGATGATTCTTTTTTTGTTAGATTGAGTTTTCTTGCGAGATGGTCCCATTTAATTTTTTTTCAAATCGGTTTAGTAGTTTTCGAGAAATCCTGAAAATACTATGATTTTGCATCAACTAACTTGACGACTTTGTTATTTGTGAACCGAATTAGATGTTTCTTTTTGTAGGGAAAGGGGTACTTTTAGTGTAGTCTTTTTAACCGACTTAAAAAAAAAAGGTTCGCTCTCAGTTTGACCTGTATGAATGCATGTTTCTCCGCGAATATCTCACGTTTGGCTGAGCCGATTTTTCTACCAAATAATATACCTATAATAATATAGCTAATATAGAAGGTACTTACACTAAAAATAAAAAAAATAAAAAATTGTTTTAAAAAACAAAATACCGACTTCAAAAACCTGCCTCTAAAAAGCAAGAAATAATATTCAAATCATCAGATACGCATTATCATTGTTATAATAACAACACGTCTATTGAAGTCGGGTGGGGCTTTTAGAATAAAAAAAGGAAGTTGTACTCCAGCCCCACCCGACTTCAATAGACGTATTCACTTCTCAAGCTTACGCGCTCACTAGACATGAAATAAAACAATTTTTAACGGATACTAGCGCGGTTTTATTGAAAGTTCTTTGGTAATTAGTTGGTATTTGGTTTGATTTTTGGTTTTCCCGACGTTTCGGCACCTTTGCAGCTGCCGTGGTCACGGGGGACTGAAGCCACTCGTGAGCCTACCCTCAAGCGATGAATTTTTTAAGACGTTCAGAAATTAATATTTAACAAAAAATTTTTTTAATTGGTTTAAGTTAATTTATAATTTAATTTTGTGATTTAATTAATGCTAATAAGAGAGAATCTACTGAAACTACCACCATTTCATAAAATTGGGAGGCCCCTCCAAGAAAGAAATGGCGAAAGAAAACTTGGAGAGGAAAGCCGACCTCCGTCTTTTATATATATTAATTTATTTGCAAAAGGAACTAACCGTATCATTAGATCTTGCAGTGTGTGTTTGGGGCTTTAGCTTGTGAATGATGGGATCCCAAGCTGGTGGAATTTTCCAACCATCATCTCTATTGAAATTAGGATATTTATTTATTTCGATAGCCTCGCGGAGCATTCTAGGAATAAATCTACGTTCCCTAGCAAGGATTTGGGGTTTGTCAAATCTAATGTAATGGTTGGGCCCCTCAAAGGCGTGATCACACACTGCAGACTTGTTATCGCGCCTATGTTTCATGTCAGCTATATGCTCTTTAACGCGGGTCCCTATGCTTCTCTTTGTTTGCCCGATGTAGGAGAGCCCACAGTCACAATCTAGTTTGTAGACACCTGCGGCTTGAAGGGGGATATTACACTTGACAGGTCGTAAGAATTGGTTGATCTTCTTCGGCGGCTTGAAGTAAGTTTTGATTGACGCTCGCTTCAGAATGTTTCCAATCTTGTCAGTGACACCCTTCAAGTATGGTAGGATGGCAGGTTGACGCTCTACTGTGGCTGGTTTGTCGCGTTTTCTGTGACGAAGGCGTGGTACTTGCAACTTGTTGTTACGCAGTACTTGTTTCACGTGCTGAAGCTCAGCCGTCAGGTGTTGTTTGTCACAGATGCCGCGGGCTCTCTGAAACAAAGATTTCCCTACGGTAGCTAACTGTATAGGATGATGGTGAGAGTCACCATTGAGGTATCTGTCTGTATGGGTTGCTTTACGATACACTGTATGGCTCAAGGTTTGGTTCGGATTCCTGATAATGAGAATGTCTAGGAAAGCTAGTTTATTATCTGTCTCTAACTCCATAGTGAATTGTATGTTGGGGTTTATGGAGTTAAGATGGTTAAGAAGGATCTAGCAGAACTACTAGAATTATGCCTAACATCTGGCTATCTGTTGTGGAACGAGGAGTTCTACGTGCAAGTTGATGGCGTAGCAATGGGCTCTCCTGTATCCCCCATTGTTGCCGACATTTTCATGGAGGATTTTGAGGAGAAAGCACTATCCACAGCACCTGTGACTCCCCGGTTCTACAAACGGTACGTAGATGACACTTTCACAATACTACCTAGAGACAGTGTCCCTGCATTTCTGAACCATCTTAACTCCATAAACCCCAACATACAATTCACTATGGAGTTAGAGACAGATAATAAACTAGCTTTCCTAGACATTCTCATTATCAGGAATCCGAACCAAACCTTGAGCCATACAGTGTATCGTAAAGCAACCCATACAGACAGATACCTCAATGGTGACTCTCACCATCATCCTATACAGTTAGCTACCGTAGGGAAATCTTTGTTTCAGAGAGCCCGCGGCATCTGTGACAAACAACACCTGACGGCTGAGCTTCAGCACGTGAAACAAGTACTGCGTAACAACAAGTTGCAAGTACCACGCCTTCGTCACAGAAAACGCGACAAACCAGCCACAGTAGAGCGTCAACCTGCCATCCTACCATACTTGAAGGGTGTCACTGACAAGATTGGAAACATTCTGAAGCGAGCGTCAATCAAAACTTACTTCAAGCCGCCGAAGAAGATCAACCAATTCTTACGACCTGTCAAGTGTAATATCCCCCTTCAAGCCGCAGGTGTCTACAAACTAGATTGTGACTGTGGGCTCTCCTACATCGGGCAAACAAAGAGAAGCATAGGGACCCGCGTTAAAGAGCATATAGCTGACATGAAACATAGGCGCGATAACAAGTCTGCAGTGTGTGATCACGCCTTTGAGGGGCCCAACCATTACATTAGATTTGACAAACCCCAAATCCTTGCTAGGGAACGTAGATTTATTCCTAGAATGCTCCGCGAGGCTATCGAAATAAATAAATATCCTAATTTCAATAGAGATGATGGTTGGAAAATTCCACCAGCTTGGGATCCCATCATTCACAAGCTAAAGCCCCAAACACACACTGCAAGATCTAATGATACGGTTAGTTCCTTTTGCAAATAAATTAATATATATAAAAGACGGAGGTCGGCTTTCCTCTCCAAGTTTTCTTTCGCCATTTCTTTCTTGGAGGGGCCTCCCAATTTTATGAAATGGTGGTAGTTTCAGTAGATTCTCTCTTATTAGCATTAATTAAATCACAACATTAAATTATAAATTAACTTAAACCAATTAAAAAATTTTTTTGTTAAATATTAATTTCTGAACGTCTTAAAAAATTCATCGCTTGAGGGTAGGCTCACGAGTGGCTTCAGTCCCCCGTGACCATGGCAGCTGCAAAGGTGCCGAAACGTCGGGAAAACCAAAAATCAAACCAAATACCAACTAATTACCAAAGAACTTTCAATAAAACCGCGCTAGTATCCGTTAAAAATTGTTTTATTTCAATAGACGTGTTGTTATAACAATGATAATGCGTATCTAATGATTTGAATATTATTTCTTGCTTTTTAGAGGCAGGTTTTTGAAGTCGGTTTTTTGTTTTTTAAAACAATTTTTATATGTAGGTATGTACACCGATTACTCGAAGACGGCTGAACCGATTGAAATGATTCAAACGTTATAACATTAGGGTTGTTCCCAAGTTGGTCCCATTTTTTGAAATTTTGTAATCGGTTCAGTAGTTTTCAAGTAATCTTGAAAATACTGTCGTTTTCTTTACCCTTTTATATGAATTCAGACGGATTTCCAACCATTACTTTTTTGTTTATAAGCCGATTTAGATGATTCTTTTTTTGTTTAAAAGAAGACACTTTAAGGATGATACCATATTAATTTCATTGGTATTGGATTTTGGATTTTGAAGATACACGAGGGAACTCCTCAAAATCAAGTATGAACTGTATTATGATTAAAATATAGGTAGGTTTATGACAATCAAAAACAAGTTAAGTACCTATTTATTGTCAAGGACGTTCTAGACTAGAGTTGAACTACGAAGGCCATTGAAAAATGTGAAACATTAAAACGTTTTATTAAAAAAATCATCATTTACATACCTACCACAAAAAAAATTAAAATATAAAAGCTTTTTAAAAAAAGAAAAACCTTCAAAAACCTTAAAAAACAGCTCTATATAAAGCAAGAAATAATTTTCAAATCGATTAATTACAACACGTCTATTGAAGTCGGGTGGGACTTTTAGAATATAAACAAAACAATAAGTAAAAAAATTACTACCAGCTCCACCCGACTTCAATAGACGTGTTGTAATGTAATTAATCGATTTGAAAATGATTTCTTGCTTTATATAGAGCTGTTTTTTAGGTTTTTGAATGAGGTTTTTCTTTTTTTTAAAAGCTTTTTATCTCATTTTTTGACGAGGGATAGAATTTCTAATGTTCCTTTTCTACCTGTTTGTTAGTAGTAAACGGTCACCATTAGTACCCTCTTCCTTTTTAGGGTTCCGTAGCCAAAATGGCAAAAAACGGAACCCTTATAGATTCGTCATGTCTGTCTGTCCGTCTGTTCGTCCGTATGTCACAGCCATTTTATTCCGAAAGTATTAGGATAACACAGTTGAAACTTAGTAGGTAGATGTATTCTGTTAACCGCTTAACGGTTTAACACAAAAAAAGATGAAGGGGGGCTCCCCATACATGAAACTGAAAAAAAAAATGTTTCTTCATACCAATACGTGCGGGTGCGTGTGTCTATAGATAGGTCTTAAAAAATGACATTAAGGTTCCTAAGACAATTATTTCTCAAAGTCAACCCTTGGAAAGATAAACACTGCCAAAGTGGTAAAATGTGTCCCCCTCCCCCTAACTTTTGAAATAAGAGAGTGAAAAATCTATAAAAAAATATATGCTATAGATCTTAATAAATACTTTAAACAAAAATTGGTTTGAACGAGATAAAGTAATTAGTTTTCGAGGTATATACACATATCATATTTTCCAAAACGGCAAATATAACTTTGTCATTCATACCAACACTGTGAAAAACAAAGTTATTTTTGTAGACGAAAAATGATAATGGTTTTAAATATGGTATGGTATAAGGTAACTACGGAACCCTACGGCGCGTTTTTTCAAATATAATCGATAGAATCACAAATCTGCCAAAAAGAAGTGTTTTGTGATCTACTTCTTCTCTTCTTTTCGAGTCGACGGTGGCCTCAAACACGGGCAGCCCAAAAAGCCGCAACCGCGATAGCTCGCTCGGAAGCCTTGTGCAGCTCCTCGTCCGTGCAGGTAGTCGGGCACGCAGGACACCCAGTCATGTGCGCAATGGTCTGTCTCGGTTGACCACAGATGCACTCCGTATCGTGTTCGGAGATATATCCCCACTTCGCAAGGTTTGCTTTAGACCTTCCCACCCCAGCCCTGAGGCGGTTTAGCGACCTCCAGATGGGCCAGCTGAGATTGTTTCCTTCGGCCAGTCTCTCTTTCACGTCGATGTTCAGGTTTGCGATGTTTGGGCGCGACCGCCACATAGAGAGCCGTGCAGCTTCGGCAGGTTGGTTGAGAGGCTACACAGAAGCTAGGAAACTTTTCCTAGAGCGCAACCTAGGCCGGGCCGGTTTGTGGTTGAAAAGTGGGTGACGTCTGTCCTGTAACTGCTTTGTCGTCTCGGCCGAGCTAGAGATGGATCTTCGCACCTCCGGAGGTGCTATTCCTGCCAGCCGGTACAGTTGGTCGGTTGGTGTTGGTTTTAAGCAGCCCGTGATTAAGCGACAAGACTCATTCAGGGCCACGTCGACCACTTTTGCGTGTGCTGACCGTTCCCATACAGGGCAGGCGTATTCGGCCGCAGAGTAGCATAGCGCAAGGGCTGTAGTACGCAGGACAGTTGGTTTAGCTCCCCAAGATGTCGCGGTCAGCTTTTTCAACAAGTTATTGCGTGTGCAGACCTTTTGCTGGGTGTTTTCGCAGTGCTCCTTCATTGTCAGGCTTCAGTCGAGAGTGACGCCCAGATACTTAGGAAATCTGTTATGGGACAGTTTTATATTTCGCCATGTGATGTCTAGTTCCCTGTTAGCATCTTTATTGCGGAGGTGATTTGCGCAAACTTCAGTTTTATTTGGGTTTGGTTTCAGACCGTTTGCAGTGTAGTAGTCGCCTAGTTGGTTCAGGGATGTGGTTAGTGTTTCCTCTACACTCGTAAAAGCATCCGATTGGACCGCCAATGCCAGATCATCTGCGTATATGAAGCGTCTAGTATCCTGTGTCCTAGGCTGGTCGTTTGTATAGATGTTGAACAGACTTGGCGCCAGGACACTACCCTGTGGCAATCCGTTACGCTGATTCCTCCAACGGCTCTTTTGGTTCAGTAAGCCAACCTGAAATCGGCGGTTGCTCAGTAATTGCCCCACAATTTGGCAGAAGGCATAGTCACCCGTAATGTCATATAGCTTTTTCAGTAACGCCCTGGTGTTTACAGTGTCGTAGGCTGCTGATAGATCTACATAAGCGACACCCGTAATTTTCCCCTTCTCATAGCCATCTTCTATACGCTGAGTCAGGTTGAGAATTTGCGACGTGCAGGACTTACCGGGGCGAAAGCCCGATTGTTCTGGGATGAGTTTTTCATCGATGTATGGAGTCAATCGGCCCAGCAGGATCCTTTCAAACAGCTTGTATAAGTGACAAAGTAGGGAGATTGGTCGAAAGCACGGACGTATATAAGGGGGGGGGGGGTTTGGGGGTACGGACCCCCCCATTCATATCCATCTTACTTGTCCAACAGAAAAAAATTACATGCACCGCGCCGATTGTAAAAAACGATAGAAGCTTAGTCCGCCGCAGGGTGTATCTCGAGATATTATACTACACTCAAAGCGGAGTAAATTGTTAGTAATTTTAACTTCTTTAAAAGTGTTATAGACAACTTTGCGGTAGAATGCATTTTTTTGAAGTTGTAACCCAAAAACTGAAATAAGTTGAGGTTTTTCGATTGGAAGGTTTCAGGTCAAGCAGGGGCGACCGCCCATGGCCCCTTTTATATCCCCAGCCGCACACCTTTACAGTTTACCTTTAAACAGTCCTACAATTACTATCGTAAATTCCTTTTTAGCGACAAAATCGTTATGGTGGTAAAACATGATCACAACAACTTGGCAATATCTCGTCAAAACTTCATCGCTTGCTACCATGTGCCACTTAAGATTTGGCCATTGTAAAATCTAGGAGCGGCCCTAGGGCGGTGCAAGCGGTGCCACTGCACTGGGCGCCCTTGTGTGTGGGGCGTTGAAAACGCCCGACAACCGGTCAACTATCAATCGTATTGTTGCCTGGTGACAAGCGACGACGCGACGAATGAAACTAACCAAAAATCGCATTGCGCGGCCATTTTTAGTGTAAACAAGCAAGATTAGTGGATTAACCGACTAAAAATCGCGCAGCGCAGCTGTTTTTTACGATAAACAAGCAAGATTAGTCGATGAAATTGACTAAAAATCGCGCTGCGCGGCGGTTTTTTACTGTAATAAGTAAAATTACAAGATTAGAAGATGAAACTGATTAAAAATTGCGCTGCGCGGCCGTATTTTTTTTGCTATAAACAAGCAAGATTACAAGTATAGTAGGTGAAACTGACTAAAAATCGCGCTGCGCGGCGGTTTTTTTACTGTAATAAGTAAAATTACAAGATTAGTAGATGAAACCGATTAAAAATTGCGCTGCGCGGCTGTTATTTTTTTTGCTATAAACAAGCAAGATTACAAGATCAGTAGGTGAAACTGACTAAAAATCGCGCTGCGCGGCCATTTTTTAACTAACAGGCAAAATTTAAAATCTTGGAATCGCAGATAGGGGGCGCCTCGTAGAAATATCGCACAGGACACTGGTAGTGCTAAAACCGGCACTGGCAGGCAATGTTTAATTTGTAAATGATAGATTATTGGCGTTAGAGCACTGTTTTTTTTGCGTTGAGGACCCCCCCTTGTCAAAGCTATAGCTACGTCCGTGGTCGAAAGTTTTTCGGATCATCAGCAGGTTTACCAGGTTTAAGTATCGCGATTACACGGGCCTTACGCCAGACCTTTGGAATGTTTTTTGTCTCTATGCAGTTGTTAAAAAGCCTCAGGATCCAATCCACCGTCACAGGTCCGAGATGCCTTATTTGTTCGACTGTGAGATCGTCAAGTCCACATGCCTTCCCACTCTTCAGTTGCTTGAGTGCAGCTTTCATCTCGTCGAGACTGATGTTAGTACTCAGGACGTCAGTTTCTGTGGCCGGATTTCTAAGAATGTTTGTGGCGCCAGGAGAGGCTTTGGTTTTCCCATTCAGCAGCAGTTGGTAGGCGACTTGATTTGCAGTTACGTTGGTGTACTCTCCAGGTGAGTTCTGGGTGCCAGCTAACTTTTTGATGGTTGACCAAGCTTTTTTACTGTTGTGGGTCATATCAACTGACTCAACCAGATCCTGCCACTTCTTTCTTCGGCCTTCTCCAATACATTGCATTAGATGTTCTCCGAGAGAGACAGTAGTTTCAGAGAAAGGGTCTTTTTCAAATGCTGATGGTACTCCCATAGGAGATCGGAGGCGTCGCCAGGCAGTCCCGGCACATAGGATGTGGCGCAGCCCCTCGGAATAGTCTTACGGGAGACTTCTTTCACTATGTCGATCAATGTGCTATAGTTCTTAGGGGTGGCTTCAATGGTGCGGATTCTGCTGTCTACCATAGTTGCAAACTTCTCCCATTGCGCTTTCTGGAAGTTGAAACGCCTTCGGAACGGGACACTGGTGGGTTGTATTACAGCACTTACTTCACAGGAGATGGGTCTGTGTTGGGTGCGGGGAATCGCTCGATCAACTCGTTTTCGGCATTGTGAGCCGATGTTTGCACTAACGAAAATTAAGTCCGGATTGTATCCCCTTTTCCATCTTCCACTATTAAAGGACGCAGGTAGCTTTGGATCGTGGATCAGTGCAAGGTTGTTGGCCTCACTCCATTCCTCAACGGCCTCTCCATTCCTATCCGTTGCGCTGTAACCCCATCCAATGCTATGGCTGTTGAAATCTCCAATTATGATACTAGTACTCGTATTACCGAAGTTAAGTGGGGCTGTGAAGTGAAACGGGCAGTTAGGTGGTTTGTACACGGATGTTACAGTGGTGTCGGACAGCTCTATGGTCAGGATCTCGACATTATTGTCCTCTGTTAGATAGGCAGACTTTACATGCAAACCGGGTCTAGTGTAGACTGCGCTGCCGTATTTGCGGTGAGGTCGCTCGATAATACGCGTCATGGTAGGTATTTCTGGCCTCGGGTTATCTGGGCCTCGATGCGTCTCTTGTACGCATACTACGTCAAACTTATTTTTATGGCACAGCTCAGCAAGTAATGTTGCTTTGTCTGATGAAAAGCCCTCGATGTTAATAGAGAGCACTGTCAAGGCGGGCCCTAAAAAGGACCGTTGGTAGCGAGCTTGGTTCTTAGAGGTAGCCATCGTGGTGAAAAGATTAGTCAGCCTACTGATTGTTTGTTTGTGCAGTAGCTGCTTCCGGGGGGCGCCAGGTGCTTTGAATAGATATAGGGCACCATACGGGGAGGCTCTTTTCGTGTCCCCCAATGATCTTCTGTAATGTTAAGATAGTTTCAGGTTTCAGGCCGGATTCAATTTGAACGAAAATAATCTTGACGATGAAAATCTGTTAACATTTTTTTTTTTTTATTTTTTTTTTTAGATTTTTAACTTTTGAGTTCGAACTCAGTGTAATTATTGTCAAATACCTATTTTCAAAAATCTTTAATTTTCCTTTCCATAAAAATATTCATATTTGAAAATATTACGCACAGTGCGGTAGACAATTTACTGTATTTTTTACAAAACACATGAATCAGTTTTCGTTTTTTTAAATACAATTTATTCAGTACCATTTAATTCTACTTTTTTCTGTAAACAAAAGGACTATAGACACGATTTAACACGTACGCTGTCCATGAATCTCTTTGATCCATGGCGTTGTCAATACGCCGCCCGTAGATAAAATGCATGTGATGCAGTCTGCCAACGCTCTTCATGGGAGATATGCGCTACCTACTCATGCGAATAGTTTGCAGTATCAATAGAGTAATTTTGTATGGAAAATTTGTACAGCGCTACCTACCGCCGTAAAGCGAAATGATTTTTAAGGTACGGAACCCAAAGGGTAAAAACGGGACCCTTTTACTAAGACTCCGCTGTCCGGCTGTCTGTCTGTCTATCTGTCTGTCACCAGGCTGTATCTCATCAACCGAGACAGCTAGACAGTTGAAATCTTATTTCTGTTGCCGCCATAACAACAAATACTAAAAACATAATAAAACAAATATTTAAGTGGGGCTCCCATACAACAAACGTTATTTTTTTGCAGTTTTTGAGTACTTTTAAGCGCGTTTATTCTTCTCGATAGATGTTTGTGCTAAGGGTACTGAAAGCCTAGTGCGAGTTGATGTTTTCACTTTTCGCTATCGAAAACTATCGTTTTGTCTCTTTCACTCCCATTGACTATGAGCAGCATATCCGATAGATTTCGATAGTGAAAAGTGAAAACATCAACTCGCATTAGGCCCTCTGATTACGGATACAATATGATAAATTAATTCAGCTTGAACCTCAAAACACTGAGTAAAAACAAAAATCTTCCGAAAGTACCTCGTCGCTCGCAAAGGGCAAAAGTAAAAAAACCGGCCAAGCGCGTGTCGGACCACGCGCCATAAGGTTCCGTAGTTACCTTATACCATACGATATTTCATACCACTATTATTTTTCGTCTGCAAAAATAACTTGGTTTTTCACAGTGTTGGTATGAAAGACAAAGTTATATTTGCGGTTTTGGAAAATGTGCTATATCTCAAAAACTAATTATTATATTTCGGTCAAACCAATTTTCGTTGAAAGTGTTTATTAAGAACTACAGCATATATTTTTTTCAGATTTTTCACTATCTTATTTTAAAAGTTAGAGGGGGGGGGACACACATTTTACCACTTTGGCAGTGTTTATCTTTCAAACGGTTGACTTTGAAAAAAAATCGTCTTAGAAACCTCAATGCCATTTTAAAAGACCTATCTATAGACACCCCACACGTATTGGTTGGAAGAAAAAAAAAATTTCAGTTTCAGTTCCATGTATGGGGAGCCCCCCTTAATCTTTTATTTTTTTTATTTTTATGTTAAATTCGTTAAGCGGTTAACAGAATACATCTACTTACCAAGTTTCAACTGTGTAATCCTGATACTTTCGGAATAAAGTGGCTGTGACATACGGACGGACAGACAGACAGACATGACGAATCTATAAGGGTTCCGTTTTTTGCCATTTAGGCTACGGAACCCTAAAAAAGGGAATTCGATTTTATTTTTGGAATATGAAATACCTACGAAGGCTGAGCGTGCATATCTCACTGCCAACAAACATTATGCACTGCATTCAGATTCCGGCGGAAATGCAAAGAGCGTATCTGCTGCTTATCGTTCCCAACAGTTAAAACACCGTGATAAACCAACAATAAATTAGTTGAGGTGTGGCTTCATTTGATTTGTTAGATGAATTCAAAGATTTCGCAAAACAGAACAAAGTTAAACAAAAATTAATTTCTCAATTCTAACTTGAGCTACTTAAGTAAGTATTTATTTATAGACTACTTCATCTGAATTGCCTAAAACATGAAAGCTTTTAAAGTCTACAGAGATCCTTTATTATTTGTTAAATTCGTTATTTTTTCAATTCAACATTGTTGTACCTATACAGGGCCGTAGCCAAGGCCGAAATTCCTTAGGGTCCCCCCGCACACGGGCCACACGCCACAACCACAAAACGCTGCCACTAGAAGCTAGAAGCGACTGCAAAAGTAGGTGAAGTGCGCAACAGCCACAAGTTGTCGGTTGCCGACACAAATTTCCTTTGCTTGCAGTTTAGTGGCCGCCGGTGTCGGCGACAAGAAGCGAGAAGCGACGTTTGTAGCGTGTGGTGACCACCGGCGTTTACCGTGTGCGGCGATGTATGAAAACTATTTACAGGAATAGGTCAGTGGCGGCGTTTTGTGGTTGTGACGTGTCGCCCGTGTGTGTGTATACATAAGTACTTAGCCTTGTTTTATACAGTATACTTACAAAGTATGTAGTGGTATACTTGTGCTCATTTTAAAATAAATTTGTTACTTATTGTCTCTGGTCCAGAGCTCGACTCCCTCCGAAGTGAATTCCTGGCTACGGCCCTGGTTCACAATCAACCACGCCCATCATGATTAGATTTCTATGTACCTAGATACATTTTGTATTTTCAAAGTACAAAATGAATACCACACTCAACGCTATTTAATTTTCAATTAAGAGTCATATCAGCTATTTTTCATGCCAAAAATCCTGTGTAAGTATATCACAAATATAAAAAAAACTTCACAAACAAGGTCGGCTTACGGCTTATTAAGATGTAATAACACCGGTCACGCTCGCAGCGTATCGCATGAGATGTATGTGACCGGGGTACTTGATGGTTCCCCACATCTGAGACCTAAGGATGCCTAAGGGCCTACTACGATAAAAGAATCGCGTTAATCGTACGATATCGTTTGACCCTATTTCAATAAGGCCTTGAAAGGAACGCACGTCGTTCGATAATCGTGGTTGTTTTATTAAAGTAATCCTTCTAACTATGCAGAGAACCCTAATAAACCTAGATGTAGGTAGGGTATGATGTTATCATTATTGGTTTTGTCCATCAGCCATTTTTAATGTCCCCACTGCTGGGCCACAGGCCTTCCTTATGGGTGGATAAGGAGGACGGGCCATAACCCACTACGCGGGCCCAATGTGGATTAGTGGGTGCTAACGACTGCAATTGCAGCCGGGACCAACGGCTTAACGTGCTTTCCGAAGTACGGAGGAGCTCGAGATAATAAATTTTTGGTCACCCATCCCATGACCGACCCTTGCGGACGTTGCTTAAATTAATTAATTTGCATTACCCGAAACAAAGTATTTAGTATTAATTTAGTTATCTATTATTTTTTACTTAATCTCAAAATTGTTTATCATGGAGCAATTTAATGAAATCAATAAAATATATTTTTGTAGTAATATTTTTATTATTTAATTAGTCAACATTTAAGGTAGTCTTTAAAATGCCCAAGAGAAAATTATTAATTCGAGTGTAGTGAGAAATAGGCAATTCCTGCCGATAAAGAGAAAGAAAAACATTCCCAAAGGCCTTTTTCATTATGTAGGTATAGGATAAAAGTCCGACTTTTTATCCCATCAAGAAAATTAAAATTTGTTATTTACTTAACTCTCAACCCAATTTTTCTTGATTGGTTTGTTTAAGATTAGGTAAAATGCGTTAATCTGTTACAAAATTACCTCTTGACTTGGAATCTTTTCAACACACTTGCTCGTAAAGTGAGCCCTTATACTTGCTTAAGTTTCGGTCATTTAGTTTTTATCTTTTCTAAAATTTTAATTACTTATTAAATTCTCTGGTAAACTAGAAAATCTAGAACGGAGAAGCTAGGTACCGTATTATTTTCTGTATTTAGGTTCTATCAACGGGTTCTGAGGAGTTATCACCGACTGGCTCCTTGCCAGTGGGCGTAATTTATTTTGCCAAGTGCCATGGACAATGCAACACACAACTTAACACGTTGGCGATTGGTTGTTTTCAGAGCTTCTACACGGACTTTTAATTAACACGAGAACGCAATATATGTACTACTTCTTTCTATTTTGACTACTCGAACCTGAACAAGTTTCTTCTTCATCATCTAGATGGTCCTTTTCCCATTTACTTGAGGTCAGCCTTCCCTGTCCTTAACTCCTATGCACGGTTGAGGTCGATGTCGGCTTCTTTCAGTACCCTCAACACGAACAGCTGTCAAAAAAAATAACGCGCGTAAAAACATTCGATAGAGTAATTTTGTCTGGGAAAGTACAGCCCATAAACTTGAGATAATTTTCTCTTAACTTTTCCAAAATCGGGTTTTTGAAGTATTTGTTTCATTTGATAAGAGGCAGTCATCAATCTTTAACGAAAAACCTTCACTTCGCTCTTCGAGCATCGCGGCTTCTGGTACAGAAGCGCGTCTTACTCTAAGACTTCGCTTTACTAATAAAACCTATTCTGGCAATTCTCAAACACTTCGCATTCGAATTTACTTAGGACACTTCCTGCTAATCTTTCATGAACATTCCCTATCCAGTAGGTAGGTATACATTTTTGGTGTCAGTGGAGCACAAAGAACGAGTACTAAACCGTCCGACAAAGTGTGTCTGAGTCCTCCCGCGATTCAGGCAATAAAATTGCTCTTTTGCTAGTTGTTATATCCAAGCAAAGGAAGTAAAAATAAATACTAAGTGCCGTTCGTCGTCATTCAAATTAGAAATTACTGAAATGGGGGTTATCCACACTTACATCCACACTTAGTTATCCACACAATGATTCTACTTCTACATCACAGAAATGCTCCTTAGTCCTTATTTCTCTCAAAAAGACTTAGATGTTACAACATTTTTTATTCTATCAAGCTTTTAAACAAAAAAAATATCATAAAAAATCGCCAAAGAATAAACTATGATTTTCTGGACTAAAAAATGTGACTTATTAAATAGTCTACTAGCAGCTAACTACTCTCTTTTAAAATAGAGTTATTATTAAACTGAAGCATAAGATATAAACAGATAGCCAGAATATCTTCTTAGGCGTATATTCTGCCAGTGAATCATTTTGCGGCATGCCATACTTTTTAAAATATGAATGCCCTCGTCGTACACATTAAAAAGCAGATGCATTACTAAATTATTAATTTAGAGCAGGGTCATGACGTGTTAATAGCCATAGGTAATCTGAGTATAATCTAAGTAACTGCCTTACTTGCAATGCAAGACACCACAATGTCCATAAGTGACGTCATTTCATGAACACTGAATTTTTTTCAACGTAGGCATTCAAACGTAAGTGCACTACTACACGCTAGTAGGTACTATTATCTATTCTGTGCTACTACAAACACACGGTCTTTGACAGCCAGCGGATGCCAAAGATGTACAAAATAATTAGTATTTTTTTTTCATAATACTATTAAACTTCACATCATCCATTGCATTTGTGTGGTGAAAACTTCTCACCAGACACCTTTGTAACTTTGCTTAGTCTTAACTAAAAGCCGTGAAAACCGAACTGGCCAAGAGTCTTTTTATTAAGAAAAAAAAAGGTTAACTACTTTAACAAAGGAATTCACCATCGCCCGAGTAGCGGCGCGGCAGGGCGGGCGGGCGGCGGCGGCGCTGGCCAGTGACATAACTCATGCCGCCAAGTGAAATATAATGCGGATGTTCCCATAATGTACGGTGCGCAACTTAATCCGGACACGACTTTTTCCGACGCTGATATTTATGTAACAGGGTAATTGGTAAATCTGGATTTTGGTGAACCTCAGCGTTTATGAAAAACGCAGACTTTGAATAAGTTATTCAGTAGTCCGCACACAGGTATTAAAATAACTTAACCGCATTCATCTGTGGTTTCATCCGAATAAACATTCATATATGGGGCTAACTTTAGGAGACACAAAATTTTTCTGTATAGACAGAAACATTTTCGCTGTGTCTCCCATAGGGGAGACACACATTTTTCCTTGGTAGAAAACGGTTCAATTATTTACACATTTTATAATGTGTCGAATATCGTAAACGATTATAAAATATCCAGCCCCCCTAGCCAAAGTAACATTTGCAAATTTTCGCTATCGCTTCGCGTCGAAACATGTATGGATTTGACGTTTTAAAATTCGATTGTTAACGAAACCTTATGTCAATCCCATACATGTTTCGCAAGCAAAGCGATAACGAAGATTTGCGAATGTTACTTTGGCTAGGCCCTCTGGAACCAAAAAAAATTAAACCCCCAGAGCTTTTGCAAAAAGTACGTGAAATTGCAGAACATCGTGACGTGACTAATCGTAATAACAGTAAGAAATACAATTCCTTTTCTGATTCTCGCTTTGTCTGGCATATCTAATACACTATAAGCCAAAGGAGCTAACTAGTTCTAAAATGCAAACATTTCCTCAAAAAGAAATATTTTGAGATTAGGAGCTCCCTTGACTGTGCCATTAGCTAGCAAGTTAATTTTAATTAGACATTTAAGTTGATGTAGGTAAATCATATTTCTATTTAATGTTACATATTGTCTAATATGTACGATCACAATCTCAATATACAACTCGAGTTATTCCCAATATAAGGATACCAATTCATACACAAAACACAGATTCTGTAGCGTCTGCCTTCGAAACAATAGGGCTTGTTTAACTTTTATAGCGGGGTGTATCCACCCATAATTTCCCATAAAACTCGTTTGGGCTTATCCAAATACATTGTGGAAGGAATTAGATGTCTTCTTCCCGTCCGTTCAGTCTTTGTTTGCAATTGTTTGCTCCGCTAATTGTGTCGGCAGCCGTATTTACTCCCCAAATAGAGATCCGCTTCATAAATCTGCAACGCATGAAAAGTTCCTAATGCGATTATCTTTTTGCTTTATTTTCAAGTACCTAGATGTCTTCGCGCGTTCTGTCGTAAAACTCGGAAACTTAGTCATAGTTGACACAAAATATAAAGATGTGTTCTAGCTTCGACAAAAGCGCCAGTTAGCTGTAGGTACTCGAAAACACTACCGTCATTTGTTTTGTAAGGTAGCCACCCACGTCAATCTGATGAAAACTGCTGAACGCAGCATAATAATGGAATTTGATGCGGTTGGTTTACGACGTTAGACGGTCAATCCAGCAAAATCCTGGATCGCAGTAGATCGTGGTAGATTGTCAATGTACCACGATCTACTGTAGTCTTGATAGAGTTGTAAACTTTTTTTGCATCAAATTTTGCGTGAATCGATCGACGACCTGAGTGGTGCAGTGGTCAACATGCCAGTTCGATTTGACAAGAGGTCCCGGGTTCGATCGTCCGTCCCCCCCCCCCCCTCGCTTTTGTGTCTACCCCCTTTTAAATGATTACACATTTTTTTAAATTAAAGAACCTGTTTTCGCACTTAAACTGGTCATTGTGCGTTAATCTGCAGATTACCTAGTTAAAGTGCGAAATGAAACAATTTCCGCACTTTAACGGTAACATGTATATATTTCTAGGTGTGTATGCATTTGCATGTGCATTTATTCCTGGGTGGGCGGGCGGTGCACAAACTTCCATATTTTGCCATCTAATGTGTGGTAGTTATTGCTAAATATTGTTTTAGCATCATCATCCATTACTTTTGTTTAATTATAACTTTACTTTTCAGAAGAAATCAACCAGGCGTACGTAGTTTGAATCCCGGCAAATACATTTGAATCCACGGTATTTTAACAAAATTAGTTTGGACTCAAAAGTTCTACAAATCTCACCACACCCTAAACCGAAGTATTCCATGATTAAAACGATTGGAATGAAAATTACACGTTTGTAAATTGCTACAGTTTCCAAGTGAACTTTATAATTGGCATGAGGACTCTACATGTTGTTACATTTTGAAATGTTTAAACGATCCTTTAAAATATGTTTAATTACAATCAACTGGCTGGAATTATTTCAACTCTTTGGAAATTTAAACAGGTACCTACGCCTATACATATAATATTTCATTCTGAAGGTTCAATTTAACTTTTTGTTGTATTTACCCATAAGTAACGATTGCGTATGTGTTTGTTTGATAATGCACTTGTAAATTTTAAAAATAGTCTAATGAATACGGTTTTCAACATCATCATATCAGCCGCACGACACCCACTGCTGGGTATAGGCCTCCCCCAAAGATTTCCACGACGATCGGTCCTGCGCTTCCCACATCCAGTGGCTTCCGGCAACCTTCACCAGGTTTTCGTATAAGTTATTATTAGATATTGTGTAATGTAAATGTAGCATAAATGTAGAATGTTAATAAGTAATACAATACTTAGTCAAAAGCCACGCTATCCGGCGTATGGACATTCAAAAGTTTTGTGGTTTGAAGAGAACATGAATTAACATATTTAGTATCTTATTTATTTTGATGAGGTTTTGTTAAAATAAACAAAGCAAATATGTTTAAAATCAGGAAAGTTTTAGACTGAACCACAGACAAATGGCAGCCTAGTAGAATCTAACCAAACATTTATACCTTCAGAAAAGGATTCGTCGATAGTTAAAGTAGTCAGTAATAAAATAGGGTTAATCCGAGTTCTTAATTGTTTCCTACAAACAACGTCCCTCGTGATCCAGGAGATTAACGGGCAGGCCGAATATTCAGACTAATTCATGGAATCTCTTCAGATGCAAAAACTTTAATCAGTCGACCTTAAAGTTTTTATGAAACTTTATTGAAGGACATTGTAGAAAATGTCTTAACATTGGTGTAATCTGCGAAATCGTGATACATAGGCATTAATACTTCAGCTTTATTCTGCATCACTGCAGTTGTAATGGCAAACCACAGTAAAGTGGCTTAGAGAATCGAATTTATCGAATATTATGATATGAGTTTAGGCCAAATCGTTATTTTTATTTAACTTATTTATAGTTAGACTTAAGATAAGAGCCTAAAATTATATCTTATGGCGTCATTGTATAACGAGCCTTTGGCATCAACCAAATGATTATTCAAAACACGCCACTTATAATACACGCGATTGAACACACAACGACGGCAAGTCTCTCCTCAAACTTTGCGGCTCAATATCGCTTGAAAACTTTAGATCGTCTACAATTCTCATAGCTCGCCTTTGAACCGCGTCAAAAGGCACAACTTAGTAGGTACTAGTTCATATACGCATACTTTCGATCGGTGATAGCAACAGTATTCCATATGAGGACGGACTCATAATATAAAGTAGTATGTAAGTGTACTTACGTAGGTACTTTCTACCTCAAAGCGAAACTTCGTAATGTTCAATATTCATTCATAGTTCTACTCTCTTTGTTTCCTACTAGTAATACTCGTATCAACTTGTATGAAACACTACACTACTTGACAAACTTGACACATTTACGAAAGACCGGATAATTGGAATCTGTTTCGTAATCTTCCGAGCAATTTTTAGAATCTTTGTAAAAATCCCATTATGATTCAGACAATTGGAAACTTGAATGCTGTTTGGATAATCTACAGTCGATAATAGTTTGGTCAAAACATGACTCTTTAAGACTATATAGGTAGCCGTTAGCCAACCAGCGCATCCGTCAGTCCATAACGTTGACGTCAGTCAATGGCACAAAATGATGATCATTTGCAATTTACCTAAGATACGCTGGATTTTTGTAAAAATCCTAAACATTACTCGGACGATTGCAAAAATCTGTCTCAGATTCTAATTATCTGGTTTTTTACAATCATGCTAGGATTTTTGTAGAGATCCGATTTGTACGAATATCCTACGACATATTCATTAAAATTTTGTGAAGTTTAATGAAGGAAAATGTTGCGAAGGGTTTGATGATCAAGAATCGAAGGTACAACCGTTTACCTACGTGCATGCGCTGAAGAGTAATAGTATAATTATAGCTTAAAACAGTGATAATACATCTTTGAGACAAGTTCACGATCGTTCCCTGCAAACGACTACACTCGTGATTCAGTGAGATTAACGAGAAGGCCAAATATTTCGGCTCATTCTTGGATAGCTTTTGTATTAACTCTGTTAATGGCCTTAATTGCCGCCCAAAAGACTTCTGCATAAATGATGTACCTACTGCTAAAATGGGTTTATAAATTATCGGGTACTATTTATCTCAAAACGCAATAAAAGATAAGAAAAAACAAATTAGGAATTATTATACTCATTGTTTTAACTATTGCGAGGAGGAATGAGTTTTGTTCAAGTACCTCATTCAAACAATTTTAAAGGATTGTCAAAAGTACATTTCATTTTGAATTTATTTGAATTATTTCCTTTGTACAGCAATATATTTACAGCCTTATTCATAAACGCTTATTAAATTAGCTATTACACCACCGGTAAAGATAAGTTTTTAACCGACTTCCAAAAAGGAGGAGGTTCTATGTTCGTCTGTATATTTGTTTTTTTTTGTGTATGACCACCGATTACTCAAAAACGGCTGGACCGATTGAAATGATTCAAACGTTATTACATCAGGTAAACTCCTAAGTTGGTCCCATTTTTTAGAATGTGGAAATCGGTTCAGTGCTTTTCAGGTAATCTTGAAAAAAGCACGAAAATAGTATGATTTTGTGTGAATTACCTCGATGATAATGGTCGTAGTACTTCTTTGTTTATGAACTGAATAAGATATTTTTTTTTTGTTGGAAGAGGGATATCTGTGTAGTTCTTTAACCGACTTAAAAAAGGAGGTTCTCAGTTTGACCCGTATTTATGTATGTTTCTTCGCAATTATCTCACGTTTGGCTGAGCCGATTTAACTATTAAATAATATACCTACAAGGTACCTACACTAAAAATAAATAATTAAAAATTGTTTAAAAAAACAAAAAACCGACTTCAAAAAACCTAACTTTTTAGAGGTAGGTTTTTTGAAGTCGGTTTTTTGTTTTTTTTAACAATTTTTTATCTCTATTATTTGTCAAAAGAGTAAAAGAAACAAAACACTACAACTTCACTTTATAAGCCTCATATAGGTAACTTTGCTTGTTTTTACGAATAAAGCGGTTATTTTCCTTGTGAAAACCTTCCAATAGATTTCACATGCAGCTCGGCACTTTGATTTTCCTCACGACAACCCAAAACTGTCCGCTGCATTTTAATAAAACCCCAGTGACACATGACTGTCCACATTTGCCGGCCCCTGCGGTATGTTACCCACAAGAACGGTATGTATAAGTTTAGGTCTATATCTCACTAGGACACCCAGTCGCGCGGCGCACCCACCAACCAGTAGCGCTACCTAAAAAATATATACATGCTACAGAGATGGTCTTTTAAAAGACACTAGTCGATTTTCATATAAACGAGGTCACTTTGAAGCCTTGGTTCTCCGCCAAGGATTGACGTAGCCGTGATCTCTTGATGGCCATCCAGGGGGTGAATGGAGGAAATTGAGATCGCCATACACAGCGAACTGATCTGATCATCATTCTAAGAGATATAAGGATATGTTTCAAAAAAACGCAAAATTATCATTGAATTCTGAAACTGAAAACTCTGACCCTTTTATCTCTTAGAATGCCGATCAGATCCAGTTGGGTGTGTATAGCAATCTGAATCTCTCCCATTCACTCCCTCTTTCATCATCAGATCACAGCTTGGTCAATCCTTGGTTGAGAACCAAGGCTTCAAAATTACTTCGTTTGTATGAAGATCGACTGGTATCTTTAGATACGTGACCGACACTATATTTGTATGTATGGAGGGTACAGCACATGGTGTCCGCTTTGCTGCGCAACCAATTTTGTTGCGGCAACCGAAACATCCGCTGTAGTGTCTTAGTAAGATAGAGCCCTTAAGGCACATGCAGGCGCAACCGGACGCGGCGGCCCTGTAACTCATACTCGCTTCCGGCGCAAAAACGTCACCGGACAGCCGGACTGTAAGATACACCGTATGTTTTCGAGTTATGTACTACATAGTACTTGTCGTTGTTCCACCATATTTACTACTACCTCTTAGTTTCCGTTTATTCAACTGTTTCACTTTATTCGCCGCATAAAATGTTGTTTTCGAGCAGCAGATGGTTTAAACCTTAAACCACTGCTGCTGCTTTAAAAAAAAAAGAGAGTAATAAATCTTAAGAAATCTGTCGAAATAGTTTGAAAAAGCTATTGAAGAATTTTGAAAGAAGAATTGAAAAATTTCAGTCTTAAAGTTTTAGTAAGTAGGTACTTATTTTTTTTACTCTCTGTTGGCTAATCAAGCCCCTCAACGACAAATTAGTTAGAATGCTAAAGTCTCGTGGTAAATTAAATTAATTACTTTGCACGAGTAAAGGGTTAAGTAGTTAATATTTTTTTACATTATTGAAATCAGTATTTTTCTCTTGTTTTGTAAAACTAGTGGCTCCGTGAGCTGTAAACCTCCCGTTTGTAATATTTTTTAACTGTTTTCGAAATGACTGAAATATGTTTTTTTTTTTTATTTTGAAAAACTGAATGGCCAAAAAACTAGATTATTATTGTATCTGCTCACAAAATTACACTAGAATCGGTTGAGAAATACTACCTGTAGTTGTAGAACAGACGGACAGCCGGACAATACGTACAATTTTTTTTGTTTAATTATCATCGTCGCGTGTATTTTCTTCCCTTTTTTGGATATATTACACACACACACACACACACACACACAAGTCAATATAACTCGCCAATTTTTATTCAAAAATGCCTTGTGAGTATTTAAATTAATAAATAATTTTATTTCACAGCCTTTAGAATTTTTCTCTGTAATGTATGTCTTCAAAGTGAACCAAGATCCAAAATGTTAATAAAAACAACCTTGAACTTTGTCGTCACGCATATTATTATGGTGCTATTTGCTCAGCGACACATATTTATTTTATAGGAAAGAAACATTATTCAAAGTCAAAGCGTTTATTGCATTATGTCGTTATATCAATCTTAAATAATTGCAAAAGATCAACATAGACCTCGAAACGGCGCCGTTGAGATATATATGACGATTAAAAGGGATTAATAAAAAAAGCTTTTTATAAAAAGCAAAACCTCCTTCAAGCAAGAAATAATGTTCAAATCGATTAATTCGTCTTAAGATTAACGATTAAGTCTATTGAAGTTGGGTGAAACTGGAAGTATTTTTTTAACTTATTGTATTGTTTATATTCTAAAAGTAAATAAGGACATATGATACCATATGAAGACATCATTGACACAGTAGTTGGCAACATTTTTCGTGAAGTATATCTATACTACTAAATCTATGTAGGTTTTCGCGGAAACTGAAAAACTTTAATCACAGTCATATAATTTGCATAATTTGAAAAAATCACGTTGTAAACGAAATCATGAAACCACTACTGTAATGGTATGGTAGGTAGTTTGCATTCCCGATTCCAGATTCCTGTGTCATAGCTATGCGGCTTGGTTTACGTTACGCAGTGCGTACTATAAATACCTACATACGTTGCAGTTGCACACGTACTATAAACATAGCAAGAGGATAACCTCTTGTTATGTTTATAGCATCTAGTCCCACTAGGTCATAGTACGTGTACAACTGCAGTTGCTTTAGTAATAATACTAAACAGCATCACGAGTAATAAATAAGTAAGTCCAAATCTAAACAAAACTTGGAGGGCAACTGACTAAACTAAGCTTGTAGAACGGAAAGTTAATTAAAAACAGCCATCATGACTCAGGGGAATATTATGCTGATACTCATCATACTAACATTTTAGTTCTACCAGAATTCAAACCCGGAACCTTCGGTTGAAAAAAGGATCGTTGCGTAATCACAGTTTCAGTTTGAAGGAAAATCATAAATCAACAAATTATACTTACCTACCGATTTTTTTAACAACCAATAGAAAGTATATATAATTAAATAAATTTTTTTTTTTTATTTATTTATTTATATTCAGGCAACGATGGCCCATAGATATATACCTTAAAACTAAATATATATAATTTATAAAACAATGTTATTAGTAAATAACTTAAAAAATATGTTAGTAAAAAATCAATTTGACACTTTGGGTGTCGAATCGGTGGCACAAGGCAGCCTCCCTCTGAAGCGCCTGTACACTACGCCCTGCGGCCGGAAGTCCTCCTTCATGAAGAGGTCCAGCCTCGCTGTCGGGATGCGCACCACAAACGCCTTAAAATTCGTATTATGGCGCGACTCCAGTGGCTGAAATCTCAAACAAAAGTTGGATTTTTTCTTATATCTTCTTTCTATAATATACTCGTAGGCTTACCGGCTGGGCTAAACAAGCAGTTTTTAATTTTAAACAGCAGGCCTATTACATAAAAACAATCACGATAAGCGAACGATGTTCGTCCCACTCCGTGACACTATTAATTCACGAATTAGTTTATCAAGTAAATTGAACGATCAATTCAGGTGTATAGAAACAAAGATGGTAAAGTCCACAAAATTCCAAAATTGAGATTTAAATGGCAACACAATCTGTTCCGTATCTATATTTACCCCAAAAAATCCTTTATTACCAACTCTGGTAAACTCCACTGTTATTTCAAATTAAAAATTGACTTTACAAACAAACCTAGTAAAGTCCAAGTGAATTGAGTTCCATATCGCGTAAAGTCCATTTCGACCAATAGGAAGGCTGCATTTGACTGACAGTTGTCATGGCCGCCCTTGGCATTGTAATGCTTTTTTGCTGTGTCCGCGTTGCCGAATTTTAAAATTTTAAATAAAAGAAAGTGTTATTTTGTGACAAAAAAGTAGTGTCCCGAGGAGATGGAGAGTTGCCCCACCAGGGTAAACAAAAATGAAGCGAGAAAACGCACTCCACAACCTACTAATTGGAAAAAAAATATAGCAAAGAAAAACAGGTATGTTCCAGGGTCGGACTTAGGTAGGTGTCTATTGCAGTCGGGGACAATCCGTCTAACTGATATTTTGTTGAAAGAATGTTTATTTTAAATTGTTTGAAAAATATTTTTGTTGAAAAGTACTTTTAGTGCTTTTAATTATTTCTGTAAATAAATTCTGACCAATTTTTTTCAAGGTTTGAAATATTTATTCATGGTAATACTTTACGTATTTTATTCATATACCTACCTAACTTTTTACTGAGTGAACCGACGTCTATAATAATTTGTTAATCTGTTACTACAAATTTGTGTTATTTTTCGAAAAATGTAATTACTAATGTTACTTTTAAGTTGATCCCAATTTATATATTTATTTCAGGTACTCGGCAAAAACGTTGCCAAGACTCCCTCAATGCACGCATAGCTGCAAAAAATTACAGTGCAATCTTGTGACGACAAAAATGTTACGAATGTTTCATGAAGCTTTCTACAAAAATTCTAGTAAAATTGAGCAAGACGGACTTTTATTGAAATGCTGTACAGCTGTTGCCGTTAAAAGGAAAAGACCTCGTAATGGCAAGAAATCACCTAAAGAGTTCACAACTAAATTTCACATTATAGCTGATCGAAAAAAGATACCTGTGTGTCAAAAAGCGTTTTTAAAAATACTAAACATTAAAAAAGGACGAGTACTTACATTGGTTGCGAAATCGTTCAAAACTGCAGAATTCCCCGTGGAAAATAGAGGTGGAGATCATAGAAGTCACAAGTACACCAGAATACAGGAGTCAGTTCATACATTTATGAGTAAATTAAAATGTGACGAACCGCATTACTGCCGCAGTGCCACATCGGTGCGAAAATACCTGCCAAGTGAATTAAATATTCGAAAACTATACAAAATGTACAAAAACTCATTCCCAGGACCATATGCGAAAGAATCTTACTTCAGAAAAATATTTAATACACAGTATAATTTGGGTTTTGGGAGCCCACAGACAGACGTTTGCTCTACCTGCTTACAGCTCAACGAGAAAATTAAACTTGAAACGGATCTGCAAAAAAAGCAAAACCTAATGATTGAGAAAAGGGTACATACCCTAAGGGCTAAAGCATTTTTTTCCCTCCTGAAAACAGCTGAAGACGGTGTATTAATCCTCAGTTACGACTGCCAAAAAAATATGGCCCTTCCGAAACTACCAGACCAGTCTTGTTATTACAGCAGACAACTTTATTTATTTAACTTTACTATTGTAGAGGGGACCTCAAAATCATCATTAACTTTAGACAATGTTTTTGCTAATGTATGGACTGAGGAAAGCTTTGCAAAAGACTCGAACGCAATAAGTTCAGCTGTGTACAACCGCCTCAATAACACTAGCCTCAACGGCATCCACACTGTGAGGCTGATATCTGATGGCTGCGGGGGCCAAAACAAAAATAAAACTATGGTAACCATGTGCTGCAAGTGGCTTTTAGAACACCCAACCGTTAAGACTGTGGAACTCGTTTTCCCAGTCACTGGGCACTCCTATTTACCGGCGGACCGCGTATTTGGTAACACTGAAAAGAGGTTTCGAAAGATGGACACGATTATCTCTCCAAATCAATACATCGATATCATTTCAGAAGGAGCAACGCTTTTGAAAGTTGGTGATGATTTCCCAGTATACGATTTTAAATCAGCTGCAGAAACTATTATCAAAGCGCCTGGACAGTGGAAAGCTAATTTCTCGCAATGCAAGAGGTTTTATATAAAACGTTCCAAACGTGTGGGCAATGTACTTGTCAATGGCGAAATATTTTACAAAACCAAGACAGGGTCGTTTGAGAATATTTGCAAAAAAAATAAAAATATATCTATGTTGGCAATAGATAACCATATTTTGCAGAAAGGTGTTCCCGTAAAAAAACTGAAGTTGCGAGATGTCGATTCATTGTTAAAATCACATTTCGGCGATGATTGGAGAAACCGAGAAGGCATTGACTTGACGTTTTACTCTCAAATTTTGGATAATCAAGCTGACGAGAACATTGAAAGGAACGAACCTGAAGAGGAAAGGTGCGAGCTACAGCACGAGTCACCATTTTTAGTTATTTAAGTTTTCCTACAAAAATTTTGACATTAAAGATTTTTAACAGAAATACAAATTATGATTCATTTCTATTACATGACTTTCATTACCTTCATTCATCTACAAGTTGATTGCCAAGGTGAATTGTTGCCCTCATTTGGTTTATAATAGGTAAATGCCTGAATCCAGCCCTGTCCAGAGAGTTGGTAACAAATATAGGAAAGTCCTTAACATTCAGTTACAAACTTAGTAAAGTCCAAGACTTGGTAACAAAACTGGGAAAATCCATCTTAAATTTAGGGTTTTACTCAAAAGTATTGAACTAAGCGTGACAAACAGTTTATAATTCCATAATGTATTATATTTTTCATGTATAAAATAATGCTTAGCATTAGAAAAGCTACTAATAACAAAAAAAAACGTTTTTATCGTTTTCTGAAATTTTTGGCAGTGTGGACGTAACCATCTTTGATTCTATACACCTGAATTGCGTACGATTATCGCGATTCTTTTCGTGTAATAGACCTGCAGTATTAAACTAGAAGGGAGTTTTCGTAGGCTACTTGACTGCTCGAGCCACGTGAATTAAGCACATGTAAGTTATGTCACGGCCGTCGCCATGCGTGACTCCGCAACAATGTTCTCTAAAGCACGGTACCTACCTACCCCAAAAACTAACTGTATTCATGAAAAACTCAATCGCTTAACCTAAGCTATTTTAGTTACAGTGTGTTTTGTCTTCTTTGTCAATTCATAATTCGAAAGAAATTGATAAAACATTATTTTAAGCGATCAAGTTTTTATTAATAATACAGTTAGGTATAGTGCCTCAAACAGTAGGCACACCGATTGATTGAAAAGTCATGTTTTTGTATGATCTCCTTTTATTTCAAATTGATTTCATTCACCAGATCATTGATAAAATTCTATACCAAATTAATTCTTCACCATATAAATTGGCAATTTTTGTAACCATTTTCTTTCGTTGCTATGACAGTGACAGGTCTTAAGCTCGTTTGGCCCCTCGGGTACAGAAATTCAACAATCAAAGTTTCTTCAACACTCGTCCCACTAAATAATTATTGCCCATGTTCCAGTGCCAGTGCCGGCCTGGCCCTGGGCATAATAGGGAATATGCATCAATTTTTTTTTAATCTTAATCAAAAGTATAATGCGTGAGAAAATTAACTGTAATATTAAAACTTTTCTCTTGCGTTTTTTTCTCGTGATATAGTTACTTGAAGTTAGCGCAGCAGCACCCACCTAAAACGCTCCATACAAAATGGTGACGTCACATATCACGTTTCAGGTGTGTTTCGGCGCGTTTAATATGGAGTTAGCCAATAATCTTCAATTATCTCCCTAAATTTTGCGTTTAAGTACACATGTGGCATACAAAATATTATTTCTTATTCGATATTATATCTGACTGTAAAGTGCATAATATCCGAAAATATCGTGTGATAAAACTAAAATAATACATTTTTTTATTTTTTTTCCTGTTCCATCATGTTTTTATAAGTGTCCGCAGCGATCAAGCTCAATTTCATCAAAATCGGTGACTTATGCATGTTCCCTATTATGTATTCTGTGGTACCTACGATGAACGCAGTTAACTAAACTAAACTCAATGCGCGCGGTGATAAAGCGACGCCCTTTAGCGGCCCTACGCACAACCAACGCTGCGTAGTCGTAGTTACCAAAAACACAAAACTAAAATGCGCGCGGTGATAAACTTTATACAGTCGCTACGCTAGGTACCCCGAGACGTTTCATAATATTTATCAAGTCTCGACAAACAGCCTAGGTGTACAAAAACTAATTTAACTTGTGCGAGCATGCGTAGCCTACATACGAGGACGTAACGCACCGATACATCGAATGTCAACTCTATCACAAAAAAAAATTACAAAACGTAGAGGCTTGGATGTCTATATTTATTTAACCGTAAATTCGTACTTATCGTTTATTTTTTTACATTACTTTTTCAGCTGACTTTCACAATATTAAAAAGTAACTAATATAACAAGAGATATTTGAAATATTTATTCTTGGTATTATCAAGTTTAACTTATATTTTTATTAAGTAATGACGAAATTTTCTCGAACATTTTTAGTTAGCAATATTTTATTTCAGAATTATTACTCGGTAACAAAATATGCTTGGAGGGAGCCGAGTGATTAATTTATAGCTGCCATTCGTTAAATTTGACTAAAGCCGACGGCTAACGCTTTAAAAACCACTACCAGTTTTGTTAATTGGGAATTACATTACACAGAAAACAGAGATATTTTTTTTCATATGAATAGGATGTTTATTTAAAATTAGACCCTTTGAGTAGATTTTGTACCAGGTGCATTTGTGTTGTAATTGTAAGTAAGTATTTACACCTTGAAGAGAAGTTAAATCCCGCGCAGACAAGACAACAGCTAAGTTAAGAAAACTTATAATATCTTTGTAAACATGATGCAGCGATGAGGAGCACGATGATGCAGTCGGTTAGTGCATCGTGCGATTGCGGCAGTCAAGCAACTTTCGCAAGGGTTGGTCTTGGGATGGGTGACCAAAAATGTATTATCTCGGGCCCTTCCATACTTCGGATAAGCCGTTGGTCCCGTTTGCATTTGCTGTTATTGACGCACCCACCAATCCGCCTTGGGCCCGTGTGGTGGTCTATCCTCTTTATCCCTCCATATGGAAAACCTGTAAGTAAGTGCCTCAGCGTGGCCCCAGCAAAATGGTTGATGTGCTAAAAATCTAATTTAGAATGCTAAGCTAGGCTAAATACCTTCTCATTTATCTCTATCTCACTATCTTCATATTGTGTTCCAGATCTACTTACATCATCAGTAAAAGTAGCTACGAGGATACTTTCCAGCACAGTTTAACATCCATTAAGCTGTGCTTTCCAATGACCTCTCATTCAATATAATATCACTGATATCAATTTTAATAACGGACAGAGACGCGGAACGAATGTCGCAGCAGATACGTAAGGCATAAGTTAATTACACTAATGAACAAGGGAAGAAGGTGCGCTCAAAAAATCCTCCCCGAGATCACTCCACAGTCTTTAGTACGATGTTCATCGCGCGGTTCATTAGCGCCTAGAGCTGGCTGTCGTTTCGGTTTATATGCTGTTCCGATAACTTATAACATTATGAAAACATTTATCTTTGCATTCACAATGAAATTATATAATACCTACTTAAAAAAAATCTACAGATATCACACTACGCGCAATTATCAAAGGCATTGAAAATGTAATTTAAATAAAGCACACGATAAATAGGAATTTATTCTTTATCGCACGTACTGACGATAAAGTGAGAGCGCAGACTGACCTTACGTGTAAGGGAGCCGCTACAGCCTATAGATTTTGTTCACCCGCCTCCTAAGATGGCTCAAACAAACTGTAGCTTAATTCAATCCCGAGATCCAATTTTTCCCATTTCTCGAATAGCAAGCTCAAAAAAAGTTATTGGGAAATTCTCGATCCTTGGATCTATCTTGGAAAATTTCAAATTTTGGAAAATTTCATAAAGTTTAGAGAATCTCAAAAGTTACAGACCATTTTTGGAATTCAAATTGCACTTTTGTGACATATGGCCCGCGTACTCCTCATATCTGCGAAACTACAGGCAAAGTCTTAATTTCATAAATCGGGGCACTATACTCGATCACGAGAACATAAACATTTTCGATGTTAAAAATCCACGAGAGTTAAGCCCGCCGGTAACGATCAATTGCGATTGTCAAATTTTTTCGTCAATGCCATTGTTCGAGCAAATGACAATCGCTTCAATTGCACGCGTAAACGATCAATTTTCGCATCAATGGGCGCCAATGACGTAAAAATTGACAATCGCAAATGATCGTTACCGGCGGCCTTTAGAGACGAGTTGTTTTTACATCCAATAACCTAAAGAAATTACTGAAAATATTTGGAAGATCTAACTAATTTTACTTGAAATACGAACGTAAAAATCTATTAACTAAAGAGAAAAAAATCACTCTCTCCTTGAAGATTTATGAAACGAATGACGTTGCTTATTTTGAACTTGCGAGCTTTCGTTACATTAGCCTAGACTTTATTTTTTTATAAATTCCCGGATTTTCTTATCAGTAAAGTGAAAAGATATTATTTTATCTTTCTATTTCTTTGCATTTTAATTTACTCCCATTTTTTTCATTGCAATCATGTCCAAGTTGCAGCATGTAAGCCTAGTCAAGGAACAGAGTAGCTCCTTCATTAGAGGAGGCGCCCGGGGCGGACGTTTTAACTATGGACCACATTTTTTGTCTTTACACCAATGGATTTCCCTTATAAATTATTACAAGAGTTACGTATTTAACTTCTACAACTGTATTTAGTTTTACGCACTAACATAATATGGATAATTAAAGTATTATATGGAGATATTTTCAATTAACAATATTAATAGTTTTATTTCATATGATAAGATGAGTTGACTGTGTGGTCTTTTAAAATTATGATGCCCTTAAAATACCTCATTATCTAAGCTACAACATGATGGTGACAGAAAAAATATTTAAGCACTGCCTAAGTCAGATTAAATTATTCGATGAGTTTTCTGTGTGAAGATGTTTTTTTTCTAGTTCTTGATAAAAAAAAATTAACCTTCTAATAGGTGCCGACATACTCAATTAGGTAGGTAAGTACTTGAACTAGAAAAAGGATCATACGGTAACTCAATTCTGTATTGGAACAATCTCACACGATATCTCTTGAAAAATCGCCCCTTGCTGTTATTGGAAAGTTATTGTACCTAATACTGTTCTAGATCTTATCAAGTGACGTAGTTACACAGGTTGATTGATTTTTCCACAAAGTTATACTTTATACAGAAAATATTTACCATAATAATAACGTAACTCCAATTCACGTAAGTATCAACAAAGCAATAAAGTGTTCTATTTTAAAATGGCTCGAAATAAACTGCCAATTTACAATTACGTTACTAGGTACACAGAGTACCAGTAATTTTGTTTCCAATTTTCTTTGAAATCGCCAACTCGCTTATTTGCGAAGTCAATTTATTAAAATTGTTAATTAAAGGCGTCAACATCTGGTGTTTACGTTCACAATAAGTTCATAACTTCTCCGTCTTATGATATACTCGTACCTACTTACACTTATTTAATGCGAAATTTGTGGAGACACCACAGAACCGCAGAAATCTACTGTCTGGCGCAGGCGGCGCGGCGCGCCACTGGTAAATGTATAATTACTGTGCGCCATGGCTACTTACCCGGCTTTGCTCGGCAAAATATTGTGGTGCAACTCGCACCAGTAACTTAGTTGGCTTGCGTGGTTTTGTTGCTACAAAGTACTTATAAGTTAGAAACAACTGTAAACAGTAAACACATTTCCTCATATATATTTCCTTATATTAATTTACTCTACTGCGATAGTTTAATTGGTTTATTTCGAGTTTTAAATTATACAATAACTGCTATTCAATTATAACATTTCATGTTCAGGAAAATTGATTTAAAACAAAGAATTTAAAATCACAGCAGAAACCATTCGACATTTGTCAGTAGGTATCAAAGATGTAACAACAATACAATGCGTCTATGAAATGTCCTGTATACTTTTCCGAGAGAAAGACACTCTCATGCGCGGGATGAGAGACGTGATTCAATTTGCATGGTATGATGGACGGATTACTCGTGTGAGCACTCCGTGTCCTTTTGCCAGGACAAATATAGGGCTCTAGCACTTTTGAATTAGGTAGCGTCACTTACATTTGCACGAGCTGGGTTAGCTCGCTTGTAAAACCAGTACATCTGACTGAAGCACAATTCCCGTCTATTTTTGTGCTGCGCTCTAGATAGAGCTGGCTTTGCCTTCATAAATCTAAGCTCGCTTTTGTTTTCGCGCTTCAAACGAACTGGACGCACTAATTCAGCTCGTTTGGAGATACTAAAAAGCAGAAATGTAATATGTCACCAGTTGTCACATATGCCTTTCTCGATTAAGCTCAGAGAGATATTTAATTATTTTATTTTTGTTCACACACATAATGAAACCTTGCTTGAAAATTATGAGATACCTAACAACTTTAAAATAAAAACTACTGAACCATTCTTAATGGCGCATTTATTTACGAAGCTATTGAAAATGTCCATAATAAATCTTTCATAATTCTAATTGATCATATTTATATCCATAAAACTATATTAATGATCGATAAGGCATGGAAGAGATATTAATTGTGGCATCTACACCTAAAATTGCATTCAAATAACTCTATACGGTAGTATTGTTCTCCTATCTGTAGTGTTACATAAGGCTTTACATACATGAATAGCCGAAGTAAAGTTGGATGCTCCTTGTTGGCAATAGTTTGGAAACTTACATGGATGAACACATCGATGATTTAATTCTCGAATTCCCTGCAAATGGTCTGTCTTATGAATACCTATGAGTTAATTTATTTGCCTTCATCCCATAAATGATACCTCCTCCTTAGTCGTTCACTCTTGACAGAGTGGTCGTGGTTGATGATACTGCATTTCATTGGCCAAAGCAACATTCGCGATGCGCCTTCACGTGTTGCTGTTTTCAGCGTCTTTTAAAGCGTTTTTTAAAGTACTTAGGAATTAGTTGGTTTTCTATTTTTTCCCGAAGTTTCGGCAGCTGCCGTGGCCATAGGGGACTGAAGCTACTCAGCTCAGCAGCTCGACAACTGCAAACATATCATGGCAGAGCTGCCGTTTCATGTCTAGTGTGCGCGTAAGCTTGAGAGGTGAATAGATCCCTTAGGTTTTGATTTAGATCAGCCCAAAGAGAAACATTTTATTGGGTTACATTTGCCTACTTGAGTACTCTTCGAAGATTAGTAAAAAAATTGCATTGACACGTGCATTTTATCAATTCCATCTATCGAGCCTACACTATTTGTTGTTATTTTGAAAGCCCTCATTTATTCATAAAACGTTGTCAAAACCTACGCTTCGTAGCACCACCGTAGCACCGTAGCACTGTAGCAGAATACTCAATATCGTAGCAAATATCTTTTGCGCGTGTGGTTCCACGTGGGTGCCACTTTTGACAGCTAATTGCCGTGAACGATTTATTTCAATCTCTATTGTGTTGTGTGACGATCTGAATACTAATGTGGGATTTACACGGGTGGATAAAGCCGCACGACTTTAGCCGCAAGGCGAAAATCGATTGTGTAAAGTAAATGGCAATTTATATGATCCGGTGGCCAAAACTGGAACTAATGTTATTGCATAATTATTGCTACTTAGGTTACGCCATCTACAACACTACATAGACGCCGTCACCGATGTGTCACCAGCGATTCAATTTTACAAACGACTTGCTAGACTAAAGTCAACCGTCACAGGTGATATCGACTCATGTATTTACAATTTTACATGGGTAAGTCTTCGGCTATTTAGCCCATAACAATTTGTACATTATTATGTAGGTATAGTTAAATACCATATAAGTAAGGGAATAAATCAAAACCATGTTGCTCTATCTCCTGATATTCTGAATATGTGATAATTACAATATTTTATAACAACTGAAGGCCACATGGCACAAAATAAATGTCTAGTGTTATTTTATTAGTAGCGTTGATAAAGCCAAAGCCCACAGTAATGGGTCCGAATCCGAATCCCGTAAGAAGTAAACCGTACCTATGTGATCAATATAAATCCTACTAATATTATAAATGTGAATGTTTGTGGGTTTGGATGTTTAGATGTTTGGAAAAACTACTGAACGGATTTGGTTGAAATTTGGCACACAGATAGTAGATAAAGTGGATTAAAATATAGAATACTTTTTATCCCGATATTCCTACGGGAAGGGGAACCATGCGGGTGAAACCGCGGGCGGCCGCTAGTTTTTCATAATTGGATTGTCCTTGTGTATGTATTATTGTTTATTTCGTTTCAGTATATAACAAGTATTTGATACATACTAAGTTATTTATGTAAATTATCAAAAATTCAAAACAGAAACTTCACTTTTCTATAGGTATGAAATAAAATTCTAATTTTAATATTTTAATATGAAACAGTAGTAATATAGTTGGAGCTGATTTGTGCTGTGCTCGTGAATGCAATGCTAAGCGGAGGTACGCAAAGTTTTCTCAGGCATCTATAGTTGGCGGAACAAAGACAAATAAGTTGGAGGCGAGAGGCGGACTCGCTCCAACCGTGCTCCGACTGAACTGAGCGGGATCTCGCTTTGTTCGTAAACAATGTGCAACGGACAAGGCTCCCATAAAACTTGCTTTAATTCAAAAATAGACTCAGACAGTTCGAACCAATCGGAACTCAATGGAATCTCCAACTGTTCTAGGATAGGGTTACCAGATGACAGGAATTTTCCTGACATGTCAAACATTTAAGGCATCTATCAGTTAAACAGGAAAAAGCTGTAGTTGTCAGAGATTTTGGAAATCCCAAAAAGTGTAAGTACTTAATGAACATAATTTGTTAATCATTTTAGTGAGAAAAAAATGATCAAACGTCAACTAAATTAAGAATGTAGATGTAGGTGTACAAATGACAGGAAATTTACTGAAAAGTCAGAGAAAAAGTCAGACAATCTTATTATTACATCCACAGAACAAAGAAAAAATTTTGTGATTACATCTGATAGCCGTATTCTAGGATGATAATTCCTAGGAATACTACTTGGGCCCTGTTTCATAAAGATTACAATTGTCAGCGACAGGTGACAGGCGAGAAGTCGACAATTCGACAATTGTACGTTTCATAAAACATTTGGTCTGACATATTTGTAATCGGAAAAGCTGACATATATGTCAAATTGTCGCGACAATTCTACAATTTAGCGTTTCATAAAAATTTACAAGTGACAATGAAAATTCGACAAATTGTCGAGCATTTTCTGACAAGTGCCGTTTATGAAACACATAATTGTCAATACGCAATTACAAACTTGTCGAATTGTCGCACATTTTTGACAGACACCCTTGGGCTGTGTTATTTGTACATGGTACTCAAATTATAACCTTTTGTTTTGTTGATTATGAGACTTGTACTTTGTGTTTTATTTTCATCCTTTTGAGTTTCGTACTAGCATACAATTATATTTCGCCAAAAAGTTCGTCGCTGTCGCGTCATTCGACCGTGTGGGTTTCGCTACAATGATTTTTCGCTCCAGCGTACCACACAGACATTTTTTTGCCACAGCGTGTGTCGCTACAGCGTCATTAGAAACCACATACATGACCCGTGTCAGGATTACATGACAATTTACTGTTGACTCATGAATTAAATCGATACACTTCTTAAGTAAAAATGTTAAATTCTAGCAGTGATAACAGTAGTGACAGTGATGATAATTATTTGGAAGAAAATAGGCGGAGGAGAGAATTTAGAGAAAGAATTAACTTTTCTTTGGAAGTAACCGACTATACTTTCAAAGAAAAATTCCGAATTAGTAAAGCGGCGGTAGAATATATTTTAAGAAAAATAGGAGGCCAATTGCAACACCCAACAAACAGGACCAAACTCTTACATTGGATGGGTGCGGGATCGCAATATCATGTAAGTGCTGATGGATATGGTATATCAAAGGCAACCATTCATCGATGCCATGTTTGCGTCTGATTGAATATCAGTCTATGTTTTGTTGGTGCGTTGTACCTATGTTTGAGGGTAGTTATAAAAAAATACGCTGACAATGATTTACCTATCACTGACATTTTTTTTACCTGTCACCAACAATTATTTACCTGTATCGACAGGTGTTTTATACAAGACTTGTCGTGACAATGGTTTTATGAAACAAACAGAAATAAGTGACAATTTACCACTTTATTCTTGTATACAATTATAAATATGTCAAGGTTTATGAAACGGCAATTGTCGTGACAATCC
The DNA here is from genome assembly GCA_928269145.1 of Agriphila tristella. NCBI lineage: Eukaryota > Metazoa > Arthropoda > Insecta > Lepidoptera > Crambidae > Agriphila > Agriphila tristella. Next base: position 16,946,871 of record OV743439.1, on the reverse strand, counting down.
GACATATGTCATGATTTCTGACAAATTGTAGACTTGTCGAGCTATATGAAACGGGGCCCTGCTAAGACTAGTTGTATATGTATGTGGTAAGATTAGTGGACTCTGTGAAACGCGGAATTCTGTGAAACACTTAAACAAATAGCTAATAGAATATACGTAAGTACAATTTTTAGAAATATTAGTTAGTCGTATCTATTTGACGACCTCCGTGGTCGAGTGGTTCGCACGCCGGTTTTCAAGGCGTCACCATCTCTTGAGGTCCCGGGTTCGATCCCCGGCTGGGTCAATGTAGAAAATTAACTTTTCAATATTGTCTCAGGTCTGGGTGTTTGTCATACCACCGTTGTTTCTAATTTCCATAACACAAGTGCTATAGCTACTTACTTTGGGATTAGAGCAATGTATGTGATGTTGTCAAATATTTATTATTTATTTATTTATTTATTTCTATAATTTTAGACTTCATGATTAAAAATTTAAAAATAAGATGCCAACAAAAAGTGAATTAAATCACTTAATCTAAAACCTTAAAATATTTTATTTGCGTAAAATTGTTAGTAGATATTAGGTAGAGTTAATTAAACTATTGGTTTCCTGAAACTTTGCCTGTTTGCAAACATTTACGTACCTAAATTAAAAAAGAACACCAAGGCAATATTAATAATGATAACATCAATACGACAAACACCGTCGAGGCATAAATTCTCGGAGTAAGCTCATGGGATAAATAAAATCAAGGAGAACGAACGAATGATCTCAGCTAAGTGAAATTAACTGCGAGGAATCGGCTTAAGAAACCGGTAAGCCGTGGTCAGCCCATCCATTTTCCCGGTAGCTGATATTCGATCCCACGTGCCTGGCCTACTTTTAGATAGTGAAAGTGTAAACACTAGTTCTTACTGTAGGCGGTTGTTTTGGTCGTCTGAATTGCAATCTAATCTAAAGTACCTAACATACTGTTTGTTGACTGTTAGATAACAACGAAATTAGCTTAAACTCTGGAGTTTGGAGATCTCTAGAGGATGGACTTTGTTGTGATATTTTTGTCAAAAAAAATTGCAGTGACAGGTACTATTTATAAACTGTTAAGTGAGTGACTGTATGTATGTTACCGTTAAAGTACGGAATCCGTTATCCTGACTAATATTATAAATGCGATAGTCCGTTTGTTTGTTTGTTACGCCTTCACGTCTTAACTACTGAACCGATCATCATGAAATTTTGCATACACGTTCCCAGGAGTGCAGAAAAGGACATAGGGTACCTTTTATCCCGAAAAAAGGAACTGTTCCCAAGGGATAGCAAAAAAACTTTCCACGCAGACGAAGTCGCGGGCGGCCGCTAGTATTATAAATGCGAAAGTCCGTTTGTTTGTTTGTTACGCCTTCACGTCTTGACTACTGAACCGATCATCATGAAATTTTACACACACGTTGTCAGGGGTACAGAGAAGGACATAGGGTACCTTTCATCCCGAAAAAAGGAACTGTTCCTGAGGGATTGACAAAATACTATCAACGCAGACGAAGTCGCGGGCGGAAGCTAGTTCTACATATTTACTAGTGCAGTTTAATCTGCAGATTAACTGGTCTAGTCAGTTGTGGGATTTTTTCTTAAAGACGATTTCCGCACTTTAACTAGTTAATCTGTACATTAACGGATGCTACACCGTTACAGTGCGGAATACTGTGAGTGAAATAGCCAAGACTTCAGGAAGTAAAAGACCTATTTTGAAAGTTTATTTTACAAAAACTTCGTTTCTCGCGCTTCGCCGGCCGCTCGCGGGGCACGCTCGCTCCGCTCGCTCGGTTCGCGCGTTTTTGGTCGCAATAATACGAGTAACCTAACCTAACCTAATAAACTCTTTAAGACTTTCCATTCCATCCCCCCGTCCCCCCGCTTTTGTGTCTACCTCCTTTTATGTTATTACACATTTTTTTTCAATAAAATAACCTGTTTCCGTGCTTTAACTGATCCTTGGGTTATTTAAATAAATTAGGTTTTACTAAATGTTAGGGTATAAATACATTTTATTAAACTACGTGTGCAAAGAAGTAAATATTAATTACCGATTTATTTTGTTCTTAATAAAATCTAACATTTTTAAAAATTAGTAAGTATGCAAAAAGCTTACCTACCTACCTACTCAAAATTATGAAATTATTTTTTATATACTTACTTAATTAGTTAATTACATCTATGCTAAATTATATAACCAACAAAAACGAAATCAAAAGTAAGTAGTTACCATCGAAATAAAATTCGATGGTAGTTACTTAGGCAAGAACGAAACAAAACAAGGGTCCACATTTTTTGAGGTCTGTACTAGCAAAGTACCTATTCAGATATAAACTACCTTACCTATATTACTTTTTGTTCTTAAAAAAAAGACCAAAACAATTTATTGGTGGGCATATAAAAATTCCGAAATATAAACAATTGTTTAATTTTTTTTAGCACACCAAACAATCACCGACCTGAAAAAAATTGTAGGCCTCTTATCTGTTCCGTACCTAAATGCATAGATATTTATGAACTTTACTTTGCACTCAATAATATGAACAGCGGACTGCGTACATTTTTTTGAGTCTGAATCTGTAGCGATATTATTGACAATTATGCTGTCACATACTTATGATGTCAAAGATTGTTTTCTTCCAACTATGCTTTAATTTCATCACAATCACACTAAAAACTCAGTACAAAGCGAGTCTTTATTACACGACTGCCCAAAGCAAAAAGAGTGTTATTATCTATGTGTTCAGGGTTCATGTATGTTTGTGGGTATGTGAGTTTCTTTATTCCACCATAACTTCTAAATGCCTGAACTGATTTGGATAAATGGGGTATCGTTAGAATCCTTACAGCATCCCAAGTGACACTGGCAATATTTTTTTTAGAAAAAATCAATATGGCGACTGTACGACGCCATTTTCAAATGAATAAAAAAAATTTTTCTTCTATTATTACAATATGGGCATCAAATGAAAGGCCTTGATGAGCACATTCCAAAAATATATAATATGTCACTGAAATGTGTGAAATAAAATTAAATAAATTTGAAAAAAAAAAAATATTAAAAACACGACTGCCCTGCCAAAAACGAACTAAAAAGTTAAACAACAAGTGTCATTGCAGTCGGGGGACCTCTTTGGTCAAAAATTGTTCCATAATAAGGTCCCCCGACTGCAATGACACTTGTTGTTTAACTTTTTAGTTCGTTTTTGGCAGGGCAGTCGTGTTTTTAATATTTTTTAAATTTATTTAATTTTTTTCTCTAGAGCAATAAAAATGTATGAAAGTTCATTATTGCACAGTTTTTTTTTAATCGCACCAAAAGGTGCCAATCTCAATGGATTAACTCTATTCAGCCAGCCGATATCAATACTTTTTTTTACGTACCTACGTGTATTATTCGTTTCTATTCTACTTGTTCCAAATTTAAAAAATGATTGCTGCTAACTTTAATTTAAAAATGAAAGAAATTTAAAAAAGTGATTTGGCGGGAACTTTGTTGATTTTGCTCGACAATATTTTTGGAAATTATAAAGTGTGATACTATCTGAGTTTGAGTGCTTCGGCTTCGAATTAAAATGGAATCATCTAGCGACACATTAACTCCGGAAAAAAATCTAAATGAAGCCGACAATGTTATAGCAATGTTTTAATTTCAATAATGAAACTTCTATTTTAACTGTTTGATATGAGTTTCTTTTATCTACTATTCCTATAGGTAATAGTTGAAAGAAAAGCAGATTATGCACCTCGCCTCAAGTAATTTATATTGCCCTCGTGCCTGTTAGATTAAAGCCCTCGCTAACGCTTGGGCTCTAAATCAGGCACTCGATGCAATAATAAATTACTTTGTGCTCGATGCAATAATCTACTATTACAATTTAATGATGGCGAAAGCTGTCAGATTTCTATGTAATTTGACATTGCATAGATATTTTAGATTCATGAATGTGCTCAGATATTTAGGGACTCGACTGTACCTATGTACTTACTTCAAAACCTAATGTTTGTAAAAATACTGGTAGGTAATTAAAAGGCTAACTTTATGATTAAATTTGAGTAAAGTTTGTTTCGATAAAATGATTTATTAAAATAAACAATAACAACATAAAATTATTTTTAGTGTTGCTGTTGTTATTTCCCAGTGAGTTAATAACGATATCGTTTAATCGTTTCAAGTGTAGTCTTCAAAAACAATTGATCCACACTTGAAACATTGATTGGCAATAGAAATACCTAAAAACTTTTAGGGGGTTGATCGTGGGGGTTTAATTTAATTTAGTTCGGCTACGTTGGCGTAACATCGGTGAAGCTCGTAGATACTCTAACTCCCGATTAAAGCTTTTATCGGAGGTCTGATTAAGTGTCGAGGCCACGATGGATTTATTGTAAAAGTTGGCCGTTCGCTGAGGTTAGTGATTCAAGCCCGCACACTTTAGTCGAATAATTGTCTACGTGCTCGGAATGGAGGCTTCCTGCCGGCTTTAATAAGATCAGATAAAGGGCTCAGGGGCAGGTGTGTGCGCAGATCCATTCAGTGGACTCAATTCTCTCCTGAACCATCAATGTGGAGGATCGATTTTACACGATACCTTTAGGCTGGCCCCAGACCTACCGGTTTCATTTCTTTGCTTTGCTGTGCTACCTTGCTTGAAAGACCGCCGGCAAACCAGGGTAATTTTCAATCTATCGCATTTTGGGACTAGACCAAATTGGCAAGATAGCCATTAGCTTGGTGTTATCAAATATCATCGCCTGGATTGCGCAGTAGGAAGCTTTTAGGAGATATGCCACCATTAACATGGACTCCGATCGTTAAAAATAAGGCTGGCCCCAGACCTACCGGTTTCATTTCTTTGCTTTGCTGTGCTACCTTGCTTGAAAGACCGCCGGCCAACCAGGATAATTTTCATTCTATTGTATTTTAGGACTAGACCAAATTAGCAAGATAGCCATTAGCTTGGTGTTATCAAATATCATCGCCTGGATTGCGAAGTAGGAAGCTTTTAGGAGATATGCCACCATGAACATGGACACCGATCTTAAAAATATTTCGATCGCTTATTTATACAAGATGTTTGGTAAAGCCTTATAAAGCTGAATATGGTAGATAGAGACCATAATAAAACTGATTTTTTTTTACTATGGGACCAAATCTGAAATCGCGAAAAAAACTTCATGTTTTTTTTTTGTTTCATACATTTTGATAATTTCATTATTAATTTTTGTATGAAAAAGCAGTTTTTTTTAAACTAAAACTAAAACTTCGCATCGCAACCCAGACGACGATATTTGATAACACCAAACATTGGCTATCTTGCCAATGTGGTCTGGTCAAAATATGCGATAGATTGAAAATGAACCTCTTGGCCGGCGGTCCATAGTAGAACAGCAAAGCAAAAAAATGAAACCGTTAGGTCTGGGGCCAGCCTAAATCGATCGCTTATTTATACAAGATATTTGGTAAAGAAATACCATAAAGATAGACCATAATAAAACTGAACAACTTTTACTATGGGACCAAATCTGAAATCGCGAAAAAAAAATGAACTGTTTCATACATTTTGATAATTTCAACAGCAGTTTTTTTTTAAATAAAACTAAAACTTCGCATCGCAACCCAAACGACGATATTTGATAACACCAAACTAATGGCTATCTTGCCAATGTTGTCTGGTCAAAATATGCGATAGATTGAAAATGAGCCTCTTGGCCGGCGGTCCATAGTAGAACAGCAAAGCAAAGAAATGAAACCGGTAGGTCTGGGGCCAGCCTTAGCCATACAGCCGACTGAGAAGAAAAGGAACAGCGATGACGATTCGTTTTATTTCTAAGGATAGCATGGATAGATTTTTTTAAATTTACATCTAGCGATCCGTAGTACGGAAAAGATAAAACACTTTAGTCAGGCGTTGTTGGGCTCGCCAGTGCGATATGCTAATTACACATATATAATTATTATTGTACCTATTTACAAAAGTTCCAAGCTATATCCCGCTGAAGTCAGTAATTTGTTTGCAAACGATTGCGGTAGCAGATGACCTTTGCTAGGGCTCCGTATAATTGTACCGCCTTTATTATTGTTACATAATTGTGGGCGGCCTAATTAGTAGCCGTCGCGTTATGTTTAGTTTTGACGACGGCCCCTGTCGTTATGCGACGTAGGTAGGAAACATTTTCATCGTTTCTGTAACACGAAAAGCTTCGATCGTGATAATTAGCAAACATTGTATGATAATTTTAGCCTTTCAATAAAGAATTCATTTAACCAAGCCTTTGTTTGTTTACAGTTTTACCAATACGTCTATCATCCTATATTTGAGTTGAATCACAGGTTGGTTTATCTCCATTAGTGATGCCACCTCAACATCAAAAAAATCTCTTTTATTATTACTTGATTATGACTCCGTAGTCACTACCGTACCGTAGGTACCTACCGTTAACTACGGCATAATCAAAATGTGCAGCAGTAGAAGCAGAGAGCTAATTTTCTAATTTAAAAATCTATTTCAATCGCTTTCGTTTGACAGATTGCATTTCATTGGAAAGTTTTTATTTCTGCCAAAAAGAAGCTTCAATGTGTTTACATGCTGAAAGTAATTGCGATAGATTTTGATATTAGACAATATAGAAAGGCCGATTCAGTTTGCAAAAGTATACAGAGGTCCCCAAACTGGGCAAAGCCTGTATCTTGGGAAACCTATTTATTAGTACTTTCAAACTCGAAGTAATTTATTCAATCTAGGCTGTTACAAGCACTTACTTATACACTCAAAGAAGCTACACCATTTTTTATACGGGAGAAACTGCTACGCTCCCATCCAGAACCTAAAAAATATATATATAGAAATGCTTAGAATTACATATATATTTACTATTATAGAGATGCTTAGAATTACATAAAGAATAAATGTTGTTAAGCTCATCGCTTGAAAAAAATGTTAATAAAAACAAAAATACGACTTCAATAAACCTACCTCTAAAAAGCAAGAAATAATATTCGTAATAATAAAAACACGTCTATAGAAGTCGGGTGGGGCTGGAGTACAGATTCCTCTTTTGTTCTAAAAGCCCCACCCGACTTCAATAGACGTGTTTTTATTATTACGAATATTATTTCTTGTTTTTTAGAAGTAGGTTTTTTGAAGTCGGTTTTTTGTTCTTTTTTTAAACAATTTTATTTTTTTTAATTTTAGTGTAGGTACTTTGTAGGTATATTACATAGACTTAGAAAATTTTTCGCTATGCTCAAGTAGACGGACAAAGGTGCGAGTGAGAAACCGATTCTTACGGCTTATGCGATGTGCGAGAAAGAGTAAAAAGAAACTGACAGCTGAACCTGGTTTGACTTCATGTATCACCGTTTATCACCTTGTTGAAAAGCGTCAACAAGATTATTTTGTAATTTTGATCGTCATCGGGTCGGTTTGGCTCTCAAAGTCTCTCAAAATCAATAATGGTGTCGTGTTCTGTACTGGATTGTAATGTTACTTACGACAATAACCCAAATAAACACTCATTTCACAGGTAAATATGATTGTACTATTACCATTTTCATAATTCATATTTTAGTTGAATATATTCCCAAACACACTAAGTGATACACTAATTTCATGCTATTAACCGCCTATTTCCTAAATAAAGGGTGATTTTTAAACATTATGTGTTAGATAAAAAGATATTATGTCCGTGAACTTGAGGAAATATGACGTAGAGATTGATCAAAAATTATCGATATCGATACTCGGGTACTCGATACTTCTATCTGGCAGAATCTTGATGCTCCGCAATTTATTTGGCATACAAAACACAATTGGCATAATCTTCTTTGAACGTATATTTTTAAGGCATAAAAATTCTTTAACATCCTTATTGTTTGGCCGAATGTTTATACTATGTCCGAATTTACGATGGCATACTATTCAGATGGTAGAATTTCATTTGGCATAAATACCTTTGGCAAAAATTTTATTCACATTATTAATTTCGTTTGGCATAACGTTTATTTAGTCGACACTTATTTGGTATAATTTCACTTGGTATACGAATATGGCAGTTGTTTGTATGCTTACTTGCTTGCATACATGCGTGCTTGCTCGTATGCATGTATGCTTGCTTATTTATATGTATGTATGCTTGCTTGCTCGCATGCTTGTTTGCTTGCACACATGCTTACTTGCTTGCATGCATGTTTGTTTGCTTGCATGTAAGGATGCATGCAGCATGAAACATTTGTTTGTCTTTGTGAACACTGAAAGTTTTATTTAAGGCTGCTTTTAACTGACACTTTTCAAATATTAAATTATACCCACTTAAGTACCAATTTAACAATATTTCCAGGTTTCCTGTAAATCAATGTAATATAAAAAATATCAATGCAATAATAAAAATAATGAATAGAATAGGCTGGGAGCATCTCCAAACCTCTGTGGTGTGCAGCAAGCATTTCAAGCAAAACTGCTTCATCAAAGAAATCACCGACGTATTTTGAAAAAGGAATCTATACCTACAGAATGTCCCGGTAAATAAATCTTTGCCAGAAAAGTCTTGCATATTTTGGTAAATAATTCTTAAGCAGTTTGGCTTTCCTACTGTCGGCTTAGCGCTAGAGAACGCCTCTATTGTCTCAACTATAAATGTAATTAAATGAAATTAAAGTATACTTATTATAATGATTAAATCTTGTTTGTGTTTTATTTATTAGAGCAATAATACATTATGGTTATCGACATCCTGAAATGGACTTCAGTGCATCTCTAAAATCACGCACACGTTTACATATTTACAAACACTGGCTCATCTCACTTTTGGTTTCGCAGCCAAGTGAACTCTGTTCGTCTATTCCAGTGGATATTAAGTTTATGGTATATTATTAAGATAGGTAGTAAAATCGGCTAAGCCAAACGTGAGATAATTGCGAAGAAACATACATACATACATACGGGTCAAACTGAGAACCTCCTTTTTTAAGTCGGTTAAAGAACTACACAGATATCCCTCTTCCAACAAAAAAATAATTATCTTATTCAGTTCATAAACAAAGAAGTAATACGACCATTATATTCGAGGTAATTCATACAAAATCATACTATTTTCGTACTTTTTTCAAGATTACTTGAAAAGTACTGAACCGATTTCCAAATTTAAAAAAATGGGACCAATTTAGGAGTTTACGTAATGTAATAACGTTTGAATCCCGCGATCAGATACCTTGAATCATTTCAATCGGTCCAGTCGTTTTCGAGTAATCAGTGGACATACACAAAAAAAACAAATATACAGACGAACAGAGAACCAACGCCAACAAAAAAAAACCCACCTGCATAAAAAGACAAATCAACTGAAAAGATGGAAAGAAGATTAAATATTAAAGGCAACATAATAACATGCAGTCGGAGGCATGCGTAAAGAAAGTGACGTTATGAATGATTTGAATTATATGCCTCCGACTGCATGTTATTATGTTGCCTTTAATATTTAATCTTGTTTAATTATAACGCCACCTTCTTAAGAACACTTGGGCTGACAAGACAAATCTAACGATATCTTAATCATAGAAATCCGTTCAGCCGTTTGAAAGATATGAGGTAATAAAGAATATTACATACAAACACACATACAAACTTACAAGATACGCGCGAAAAACATCACCCTTTTGCAGTCGGGTAATTAAGAATGTAGATGTTACTTAGGTATACAAATTGTCAGGAAATTTACTGAAAAGTTAGGAAATCTCATTATTAGATCGGTGGATTGGCAGTGGAGTTCAGTCGCTATAACAATAATCGCCCGCAGTACCTAGTCGTCTTCTGTCGCTATCAAGTTAGCCGCAGTGACAAACTGTCGCGATCGTGTTATCCGCAGTTTTGACTATCGAAGTCTTCGAAGTCATGAAATGAAATACACTCAATTATAAGAAAGCAATACCTAGGTAATTGTGTTATAAAAAAAGTAGGTAGGTAGGTAGTCCTTTTTTATAATTTTTATTATTTATTTGTAGCGTCTTAAGATCACACTATTCAAAGCAGCAGATCCTTCGTATAACTGCCCCCCTACTCAAATAGCCACTTTTCTATTCGTTCGCTAACCTAAAACTTAAAAATAAGCAATTAAACGATCAATTTGTGCTGTGCAAAAATTTGCTGATTTGACAAAATATATTTTTGTCAATTCAGCAACTTTTTGCAGAGTTCAATTCAGAGTGATTCGGCCGAGTCGCGCATTGTTTGTTACGTTTTCATGTCTCTTATTAACTACGTATGTTGGTACAGTCAGCAGCACGTCAGGTAATACAAAACTGTGAATTGGGAGAAGGAGAGAGGAAGGGGAGATTGAGGGATAGGGGGGAGAGTAAGGGGGAAGTACAAGGTCAAGTACAAAGTTAAGGTCTGATACAAGGTCTGATACAAGGTCTGATACAAGGTCAGATACAAGGTCAGATACAAGGTCAGATACAAGGTCAGACACAAGGTCAGATAGGTCAGATAGGTCAGATACAAGGTCAGACACAAGGTCAGATAGGTCAGAATCAAGGTTCGTCTAAGTAGCTGGTCGAGTTCAACAGGGTTTTGTAGTATCGCATTGTGCAAAATCATTACTCTAATAACCTGTTGATTTCGGCCAGATACCTGGACAAAACGCTCTGGCTTTTGTAGTAGAAAATAAATAAATAAATAAATAAATAAAAAAATCACTACAAAAGCCTGTTGATTTCGTCCAAGTACCTGGCCGAGTTCCACAGGCTTTTGTAGTCCCAATTAAAAAAAACTCCAATAACCTGTTAATTTCGGCCAGGTACTTGGCCGAAACGCTCTGGCTTTTGGAGTAAAAAATTTTACTCCAAAAGCCAGAGCGTCTCGTCCATGTACCTGGCCGAAATCAACAGGCTTTTGTAATATCGCTGCAGCGACGAATAACTGTGTTATTCCGGTCAATCTATTCCACTGTCTACCGCAAATCAAGAAGCACTACCCCAAGCACTACTTCTGACTGCTATTGACGTATTTACGACATTGATTGTACATCGTGCGTCTTGTTGTGACTTTTCTACAATACCCATGCAATGAGCGTAGAGCACACTCGCTTTCGTAACGTATCAATAGGTACGTCTTTAATAAATAATCAGTAGTGAGGGAAGGTTCTAAGTCTAAGTGCGGGACATTAACAAGGGTCCGACTCCAATTTTCGTGCTGTCCGCCTTGATATATTGAGGGCCAAATCGCGACGCTCACGACAAAACTAATTTATTTTTTCAAGATATGCCGCCCGCAATACAATAATTACTTTAGATAGACTTCTACTAAGTACACGAACTATTTTGACATCCCTTTCCATTGATTGATTGATTAAGTTCTGGTTGTAGATCCATTCTTCCTGAGGCCTTAATACGAACTAATATGATTTTTGCGATAGTATTCTTAGTTTATTTTTAGAACCCCAAAGCTATTAATGTACGGTTATTTACAAACATAAACTAAAATTTTCCAAACAATACTTTTGTAACTGTAGTCAAACAATAACAATCAAGAATTTACAAAAATGTGGATCTCCCGGAACAATCCTTAAGGAAGTAATTCTGATAATATCTTCAAAATTAGATGGAGAGCTAGCATAAAAAGGTCGTTTAAAAAAAAGGTAAAAATAACGTAAAAACTTTTCCGTCGCTCAGTGCCGCCAAGTGAACCTGGGCTACGTTTAAAAAATTCAGTGTGTACCCAACCCACCCGCTACGCTTGCATTTTTCGAGAGTACTAAAGTCTGCTTCGTTTATATTAAAGACCTCTATCTATTCGTTTTATCCGCCACGAAATATGCTTTCACTCTCTTTGGCTCTTCATTCCGCCAGAGACCTACGAGTACAGCCTGTCGATTCTGTACCTAACCAAACTCGCATCTCACTTCGAACCTCACTTCACTTCGCGTGACTTTGTTATTCGAAATTAGCTAAATACAAGCTATTTTACCGATTGCAAAAGGTTTTAGGTAGCTACATCTATCTAAAATCTTTTGTGAATAGCCTTTTTATAATAGTGAGGTTCAAAATGAGATGCGAGTTTGTTACAGAATTATTTACTAATCGCCTTCCACAAAATAAAAGCACGACGCTCTTCTTTTGGTGGTGTAACTAGTGATTTTACAGTTTGCTAGTATACTTATTCAATGGTAGGTATAATTTAATCAATTTGATCCGGTAACAATAAATTCCCATTTTGGGTATCTAAAATACTGAATATATAGCATACTACCACAGTACATATATAAGTTTTTTCAAACAGTATGAGAGCTCCATAGAAACGTTCGAATTTGACGGCTGACGTCACTCTAAGAGCTCTAAGCAAAGTTCGCAGTACTTTGGTCAGGGTTGTGACATCGCGTCGCAGTTGTTTCCATAGCGTTCGTGCGTAGCATTCCACGAGACGGCCGGAAAATGCCAACCCTAGAGATCCGACGGAGTGCAATGACAAAAGGACCTAAGTGACGTTAGCTCCTCAAAACCGGAGTTTCATCGAAATCGGCCTACAAACAAAAAAGTTGGTCGCCATTTTGGATTTTTTAATATTTTCAAAATTGCGTTGTAATTTTCTTCTCAAAATAGTACTTAAAACCAAGTTTCATCAAAATCGGCTCAAAAACAAAAAAGTTAAGCGCCATTTTGGATTTTAAATATTTTCAAACTTGCGTTGTTATTTTCTTGCCTAAATAGTACCAAAAAACAAGTTTCATCGAAATCGGGCTACAAACAAAAAAGTAGGCCGCCATTTTGATTCTTTTTATATTTTCAACATTTCATTCTTATTTTTTGTCAAAATATTACTAAAAACCGATTTTCATCGAAATTAAGCCAAAAACAAAAAAGGTTGGCCGCCATCTTGTTTTTTTATTTTTATCATTGTGTCGTTGAAAATCGCTTGCCCCCATTTTTGTAATTTCACTAGTAAAAAATTGGTGCAAGTGTTTTACAGCTTATTGATATATTTACCAAAATAACAGTTTTTAATGGAAGAGAATAAATTATAAACGTCAATAAAGTCGAAAATCGTTTGCACCTGTTTTTTTTAACTACAGATCACTAGACAATGTTTTTCTACCTTCACTTGTTTTTCCAACATTCATTTGATTTCCAAAATACACGCACATTGTATTTCTATCAAAATTGGAATAAACTTTATAGTTATGTCATTATTTACACTTGAATTTTTGTAGATATTGGTTGATTAACCATATTTATAAATAAAAACAAGAAAGCAACCTAATAAAACGTAATAAAAAAAACGTGAAGATTTATTTTTAGTAAATTATTATTTTATTTAAAGTATCCCAGCTCCTATCGGAGCACTCGTCAAGACGAATCAATCGAGCTCAAACTCGATGGGGTTGCATGATTTTATTACAAAGTTTCAATGGCCTTGCTCCGGCTCCTTCATCAGCCCCTTGGATATTATTCCCCAACAGAGTACTTGCCAAGACGATTCTAACGAGTTCAAACAAGATGGGGTTGTATTGTTTCATCATAGTGTTCCTGTGGCGTTCTTCCGGCTCCATCGTCAGATCAGCTCAATGATACCATAATATTACATAACCTTCTAGTTCTGACCTGTGTTCAAAGTTTCAAGTCTCTAGCTCATCGGGAAGTTAGAATAAAATCGTTTGCAAAATTTGTGCTCAAACAAACAAACGAAAACACAAACAAACAAGCAACCTTATAAAAACGTGGTAAAAGTATTAATTGTAAATAAAGAACTACGTACTTAAGTTTATATTAAACAGTTTAAAGTAATAAATATGTCTCCAACCAACCATACAGTTTGGTCACCCTAATGAAGAAAGAGATGCAATTATCTACTTGATCTCTCTGTCGGCTCGTTTTGGGGCGAAGAGCTCAATCTGGTTTATACCGAAGGGATGTGCTACATCTATGGGCCGCAGCCGCCGCCGGCCGTTCTGAAATCAAAACATCTCAGAAATAAAAATAAAAAAATAATGGACCAATTTATCTCTTTACTTACATTAATACAACAATATTGAACACAGTTTATTTCTTTATTGTTTTCTGTATGATTTCAGTCGAATAGCACAGTAATATCTCTGTAATTTCAATTTATTACACCGCTTCAACTTGTTTCCGAACGCAACAGCCGAGTTCGTGCGTTCCCTTCATACGTTAGGATGACGTCAGCTTCGTTGCCCTATCGTTGCCCAATCGAGCTTACTATACGACGACGAAAGCGCTTCGTGCTGCCTACTAACGTTAAACTGCGTGATCGCATAGTAGACTCGATACGTTTACGTTACGAATACTTTAAATGTTCGTGCTTGGGGTACAGTTTGCATTGCATCAACTCATGGTAGGGCCACTGAAATAGGTACTAAGTGGGCGACGGACTTAGGGTGGCCCCAGACCTACCGTTTCTTTGCTTACCGGTTTCCATTCTGACAGAACAGAATCGAAACCGGATCATCGCCCCACACACGCCCCGGTCGCCGGGCTTTCTTGACTCACGGTCAGTCGTAATCTAGCGCTCATCGAGAGATGTCGTCTCTCAAATCAAATTGTGTGATAAATGTAAGCGTCAGGACTGCTGGACCGAAAGCAATATTAGATGTTATGAAAATACCAAAATGCAATACATTTTTGCTACTATTTGATGTCTAACTTCAAATATTTAGTAGGTACTTCGATTGACAGCGACAAAACGTGTATAGAAAGTGGCCAGACATTCTGACGTCAGGTTGTCTGTGCCACATTTTTTTCCATAGTTCCAAACAAAAAAAGTTTTGTTTCTCTTTGTAAACATTTAGTACCTTTTAAGTACCTTACCAAATATATTTTTTCAAATTTTTTGGCGTAACTACAAGAAACATTTTAGGCTTGAACCATTTTTACCATTGAAAATGGTTATCAAATGCAAATCGCTAGAGACGTATTTTTGGTCATAGTTCCGAGGATTTTAGGAGGATCGAGATGGGAATAGTACCAAAAGTTGGGGAATTTATTGAGACACGTGTGAACGTTTGAATTTTGAAAATCGGCTGGTAACTTTTTTTGAAATTTCGAAAAATTCGGGTTTTTTGGGGGGTGTTTGTTTACTAAATTGTAAATATTTCGAGAAAAAAACCGACTTAAGAAAAAATGAAAAAAATGGTCCTAGTGTATTAGTTTAGCTACAAAATAGCGATATTTTTTTTGAAAATCGGTTTATAATTGTGACCTGTAGGTGGTCCCTTTAGATTTGGAATTGTAGAAAAACGGGTATTTCGGTATATAAAAAGTGATGTAGTTTCTATGATTATTGACCGATCGTCATGGTGAAGGTATTGAAAGATGCGGAAGCAGACGAGAAGTGCATTAGTTGATTTTTGTGAATCGGTTAATAATATTTCAGCCGCGTCAAAGCAGTCAGGAGCACTCACAATCGATCGTAAAAATAAAAAGGTAGTAAATAGGTAGTATACCTTAGAAAAATTATAGGATTTTGCTTTTGATTTCATTTAGTTTTTTCGTAAATTTTTGTATTCATTTTCAATGCTCCGATTCTTGCGGGAACTGCGAAATCTGTGATTTTTTTTGATTATGGATATTTAATTTGACACAGGAACTTTGTGATAAAACCATACAGCCCCATCAAGTATGGGCTCGTTTCATTCGTCTTGCTAAGTAATCAATCTGTTGGGATTGGGAGGTAGTATCTAGGGTCTGATGATAGAGTAGGAAGAAGGCCACAGGAACTCTGTAATAAAACCATACAATCCCATGGAGTTTGGTCTCGTGTGATTTGTCTTGACAAATACTGTGTTGAGAAATAGTGTTCGGGGTCTGATGATGGAGCAAGAAGAAGGTAAGGCAACTTTAAGAAAGACCGGATATGATATGAGATGGGTGACCATGTAGTACTGCGACATAGTTTACATTGTTTACCAAATTGGACAAGTAAGGATAATTTTGTGTTAGCTATTTACCTATCTGAAAATGTTTAGGAAATACCTACCTAGTTCTGCTTCAGATTTCGTTGACCAAAAAAAGGGACCAAATAAGTAGAAATTTGTGTAAATCAAAGTAAATCAAATTTTAACAGATATAAGCAATAAACTTGAGTATGTAGGTACTTAGACTTACCCATGTTTCATTCATCTTATCAGTCAACATGTAGGTAGGTAGGTTAGGTACCTACCTCACGGTTATTAAACTACGCAAATCTGTCAAAATTTAAACTACAATATCATAATAATTATTTTATTTTAATTAAAACATGATTTAGTAAAGCCACTTTTTAATAAATCCTACATACATACATACATACACTCACGCCTGTTTCCCATGGGGGTAGGCAGAGACTATGGATCGCCACCTGCTACGATCCTTGCACACTTCTTTCGCTTCATTCATATCCATCAATCTTTAATAAATCCTATTTCCATCGTAATTTTTTAAATCACTAATCATATAATATGACGTAGGTAAGTAAAAGCTGTGTGGCAACACTGCTCACGTCAAAATCAGTTCTGCGTATTTATCGAAATAATAATTAAAATCGTGTGTAATAGTGCAGGAAAAACAGCTAATTCGACAGCAGAAGTCATTATTTAAATAAATAATTGTTATCTCATATATATTCATCCTATCTATGAAGAAAACACAACAAGAATATTATTGTAAACATCATCAAAATCTTGAGGTTTGTGATACTTTATGCAACAGAAATAGCACACAACCACTGGAAAAAGGTCAGTTGATGTTTTTATAAAGATTATTGGAGTGATACATTTTCGAATCATATTCCGAATTTCATAACCTAAATGGGTAATTAGTCATCAAAAGTTGAAAACATACCCAGTCACTTCCTAAAGAGACGAGAGCGCCATCTATCGTCGGCGGGCAGAGCTAAGCAAACTTTTGCTGTTGGCATGCTATTAGAGTGCTAATACCGATCCGCAACGCATATCAACAATAAATACAGTGGTCACTAGAGGTCGGGATAGTATCACAACAATGGAAAGTTTACAGAAAATATTGGAAACGATTCAACGTGATCTCGCCGAACAAAAGAAAGATATAAAAAATCTAGAGCTTAACATAACTACAAATATAAACAAAAACATTGATGAAAAATTCAAAATTATAGAAACAAGAACGATAAACTTAGAAAAGAAAGCCGAAGAATAAGAAAAAATTATTGAGAATCTAGAACGACAAATAAAGATAAAAAATGTCGTATTGTTTGGAATGGAAGAAACTGAACAAAGCTATGAAAATTTAAGAGATAATATAATAAACACTATAAACACAAGTATGAAACTAAACTGCCTTAAGAGCGAGATAGAGAACGTCAAACGACTTGGAAAAAAAAAAGATAGACCTAGGCCAGTGATCATTACGCTTACAACAGTAGGTCGAAAGATAGAGATTTTAAAGAAAAATAAGAGTCTAGAAGAAATGAATTTGTACGTAAAACAAGATTATAGTCAAAGGGTTCTGCAAAAAAGGAAGGATCTACAAGAAGAATTAAAAAAGAAACGTGAGCAGGGAGAAAATGCTGTACTACGTTACGATAAGATAATAACATTAAGTGAAAAAAGAAGTGATCAGAAAAGAACAAAAAAAAGGGACCTATCAGAGTCACCAAAAATTGATGACCAGATTATCAATGATAAAAAAGAAAGAGAAGATAGTATGAAGTATCAAGCCCGCAAGAAAAACAAAACCTATAATATTTCATCATACATGCAAAGGTATACGCCACATACTAATGTAACAGAAGAACCGAATAATTCTGATTAGCAGTTATCACCCCTCCCGCAGCGTCCTCTAGGCCGGCTAGTCACCGGAACATCAGTAGAGGATGTAGACTATAACCCCCCAAATAAAAATAAAAACAAAAAGAGAGACCCGTCACAATATTTATACATTGCAAGTCTGAATGTGAGAACATTAATGTCTGATTCGAGGATCGAAGAACTAGATTATGCTATACAAAAATTAAAATGGGACATAATTGGTTTTTTGTGAAATCAGGAGGAAAAACGAAGAAATACAAGAGTACCCAGAATACATACTTTATCACACTGAAAGTACGCATGGTCAATATGGAGTTGGATTTTTAATTAAGAAATATTTAAAAAAAAGCATAGTTTCCTTCAAAAGTTATTCTGATAGAGTAGCGACTCTACAAATAAACTTGCCTAACAAAAATGTGTTATCCATTATTCAGGCCTATGCGCCCACCGAAAAATGCAAGGACGATGAGTTAGATAAATTTTACAGAACGCTCGAGTTAGCTATAGAAACAGCAAATACAAAAAAACTTATAGTAATGGGCGATTTCAACGCTCAAATTGGAAAGTCACTGCAAGGAGAAGAACTAGCATTCGGCAAATACTCGGGTGGTAAAAGGTCAAAACATGGACAAAACTTAGTAGAGTTTGCTTTGGAGAAGAACTTGAAGTTTACAAACAGTATGTTCAAAATAAGAGAAACTAGAAAATGGACCTGGCAGTCACCAAATGGTTTATATCGCAATGAAATCGATTACATACTTACCGATCACAGCTTGGTAGTACATAACTTTAATATAATTCAAAACTTAAATTTTAATACCGACCACAGAATGATACGATGCAAAGTGTTCATAAAGACTAAGAGGAAAAGGAAATGTATGAAACCTGTCAAACAAGTACTTAAAGAGCTACCAATACTGACAAGAGAAAGTGGAAAAAAATGGGAAGAGAAATTTACTGCTGCTATACTTAAGACATCTGACATACAAACACAATACGATAATTTTGAGGAGGAAATGAAGAACATTATTTTACAAATGTCAAAAACAGAGAGGGCCCAAAAAGAGGAAGGTAAAACCTATTTAAAAACATTGCTCGAAGATAGAAAACAACTATACAGCCTAAAGCGAACCAAAGAAGTTAGAAAAAAGATCACAGAAATTAGTAAGAAAATAAACAGACAGATTTCAGATAAAAGGAAAGCCCACAGGAAAAGCATATTTGAGCAATTTATAAGTAAAACTGGTGCTATGAAAAAAGCTTACAAAGAGCTTCAGACATCTTCAAAATGGACCTCGAATATAACAGATAGAGCAGGAGGTAAGATAACCAACAGACTTGATATACTTAAAGAAGCTACAAGATTCTATCAAGATCTATACTCTACACAAACAGTACGGAATTCTAGAGAAAATGTTTCGAAAAAATCTGAAAGTGATGAGACATTGCCTACAGTACTACTTTCTGAGATAGAACTAGCAATCAAGACACAAAAAAAAGACAAATCACCTGGAGAAGACAAAATTACAAACGAGCTGCTAAAATCCTTATCAGATCCGATTCAGAGACCTCTACAAATTATGTTTAATAACATACTGCAAGAAAAAACAACTCCAAATCAGTGGTCTAAGTCTACAACAACTCTACCACATAAAAAGGGAGATAGAACTAATTTAAACAATTACAGACCAATAAGTGTAATGACCAATGTTTATAAAATTTTCGCAAAAATCATACTGAAAAGAATCTCCAAAATCTTAGATGAAAATCAACCTCGGGAACAAGCTGGATTTCGAAAAAAATTTTCAACTATTGATCATATTCATGTTGTGACACAATTAATAGAAAAATGTATGGAATACGGAATGACTCTATACATATGTTTTATAGACTTCACTAAAGCTTTTGACTCTTTGGAACATTTCGCTATCTGGGAGGCTCTAGTACAGCAAAATGTAGATGTAGAGTATATAAACCTTTTACACAGCGTATACTCGAAGTGCTCTACAAAAATTCGACTGGAAAGAGACGGACCTGAATTTCGTATCGAAAAAGGTGTAAGACAGGGTGACCCACTCTCACCTAAAATATTTTCAGCTGTTCTTGAGATGGTTTTCAGAAACATCGCATGGGAAAACCAAGGAATAAAAATAGATGGGGAGTACCTAAGTCATTTGCGATTCGCGGATGATATTGCCATATTTGCAGAAGAAAGTACACAGTTAGAGAGCATGGTGAACGAGTTAGCGAGTGAGAGTAGAAATGTTGGTCTGTTGTTAAACACATCAAAAACCAAAATAATCACTAATGGTGAAGAAAAAAGTATAAGAGTTAATGGAGAAGAAATAGAGTATGTTACAGAATATATTTACCTGGGTCAATCAATTGCGTTTGAAGATCAGACAGAAAAAGAAATAAACAGAAGGATTGCAATCGCTTGGAAGAAATATTGGAGCTTAAAAGAAGTCATGAAAAATAGAGATATAAACATAAAAATTAAAGGCAAACTTTTTAATACGGTAATTTTACCAAGCTTAACCTACGGCTGCCAAACATGGTCATTGCGAAAAAAAGACGAAAGCAAATTAGCTATACACCAGCGGAAAATGGAAAGAAGCATGTTAGGTATAAAATTATCAGATAAAATTAAAAACGACATCATAAGAAAAGAAACACAGGCAACTGATGTACTGGAAAGAATAAGAAGTTTGAAATGGAGATGGGCAGGTCATGTATGTAGAACAGAAAGTGATAGATGGACCATAAAATTGACAGAATGGGTACCAAGAGAAGGACAACGAGGTAGAGGTAGACCGAAGAAAAGATGGGAGGACGTGTTTAAGGAAAGAGTTGGACCAGACTGGAGGAGGAAGGCGAAAGACCGAGAGAACTGGAGGAGGCTGGGGGAGGCCTACGCCAAGGAGGCGACTTCCACAAATTAACATTTTAATTTTATTAAAGTATTACAATTACAATTATAATTAAAATCAATGCAATTTTTATATTTAACAATTATTTATATATTTTAATTTAAATTAATGGAAATTTTATTAAATCAAATTTTCTATTTATAATTATTGTTACTTTGTAAAGCATGCTAAGTATTGTGGTAAGAATAAAGGCTATTTTTATTTTTTTATTTTTTATTTTATTTTTTATTTTATTTTATTTAGGTAAGTAATGAAATCGTTGTAGTCAGCTCCTAGTCTATGTACAAAAAATAATTAAAAACTTTATATTATAGATCCCTGATGCTTACCCTACAGGGGAAAATTGTTTTACATAGAGATTGCCTACATATGCATTTTGATAATTGAATAAACTATAAGCGACAGCCCTACCAGTCAGCCAGTGTTTAGGCTATTATCGCTCGCTCACGGCTTGAGTTGGCCTACTTATTTGATTCTACTATGACTGCGATAGCGAAAGTTAAGCAACTCTAGGAAAGGCTGAGTATGAGATGGATGACTGTTTGGGACCAGAGTAACGTGCGATGTGGGATGTTCGCGCAACGGATAATCAATAACAAGACAGAATTTAAAGTAGTAATGAGCGTTTATTAGAGGCATACAGTGCCTTATATATTGGGAGAAGGTAAGTGTGTGTGAGTACATGGTACACACACTACACCTCCCCTGTAAATATAAAAAAATACAAACTAAAAGTATTTTTTTTAGTATACATCAAAATAATTCTATATATATATTCTTTATTGCACTAATAATAATAGTTACAAAAGTCATTATGATAAATTGTAAGCAAAGGTGGACTTATCTCTAAAGAGATCTCTTCCAGCCAACCTAAGAGGTGTCAGAGATTTAAAGTAAGCGGGTACATAAAGTGCAAGACATATAAAAATAATAATTAAATAATAAGATAATAATACAAAATCTATACTTATTCATAATATATAAAATACACATACATAAATAAATAAATTAAAATATATCTACATACATTAAATACATACTCAATACGTACATATAAATAAATATGTAAGTGATTATGAGATAATGTTATTTATGACTCAGGGTATGATTGTGCTAGAAAGTGCGATTTAACTTTGGATTTAAAGGTCTTGGTTAAAGTCTTGGTCTTGGTTAAGGTCTTGATTTAAAGGTTCTAATAAAAATATAAGATTTAAGCATCCATCAAAACATCCAAAAATATCTTAATTCACTTTTTTTTCAAACTTTCAAACACAAAAAATTTGACAAAAGACAAAAGCTAAGTTACACCACAAATAAGTTACTTATTTTTATTTATTTAACCAGTTGCTGACGATGACCTATAGTTAACGATTACATTAAAGAACAATCATTTAAGAAAAATCTTGTCACATCCGAGTTTACTTACAAAATATTACATAATCCATTATTTGTGGAAGGCCAATCCACATTATCTAGACAAATCCATATACGCGTATCTCACACTTTACAATATTAGGTTAGGTACCTATACTATCTCATAGTCGACTCATTTCATTTTAACATTTTATCATTTCATCTTTTTTTTTACATATAACTCATTTAATATCAATATAGTGGCACTTTTACTATCACATGTGTACACATTTTATAACTTTTTCATTTCATCTTATACTTTCTTCATAATATAACAATACAGGGACTTTATTTTAAGGTCATACTCTGACGCTGCGTCGCTCGCGCACCTTCGTCATCAGTCGCCTCCAACTATTATTTATTAATGTATAATACAAGATATATATAAGAAATATTAATCATGCAAAAATATGAATTAAAGAAAATTAAAAGAAATGCAACTATGTCAATAATAATGAAAAAATTAGTTTCTAATGTCAATATAAAAATTATTGTTTCCAACGTCAAAATAACAGTTTCTAATGTCAATGATAAAATATTTGTGTCCAATGTCAAAAATAAATGTCAGTAATATAACAAAATAACACAATCTCCTTACGTACAATTTACATTAGCATGTTGTTTACAAATGCATAGACTTTGTCATGAAGGTATCCTAAACTATCGGCAAATATGTCTACATCATCGTGCTGAGCAAGCATGTCCCCCAACAGCCGCAAAGCACGAATGGTAGGTGCGTGAGCCCCGCGGCGCGTGCGTGCGGCTGGCCTATACAGAAGACGCGGACGCCGACGAGGCGCAACCGTCCCCGCTTCATCCCGCCTGATTCGTGCTGGAACTACTAAACGTAGCTTCTCCAAAGCTGAGGAACTGTCTATTTTGTGATGTATAATTAATATGTAGTACATTATATACTGCACTACTCTTCTTATTTCAAGTGTATCCATATCCAGCATACCTGACACAAATACTGACGGATACAAGAAAGGGTAATAGCCATATTCTCTTTTGTATAGCCATCGCGCAAACTTACGTTGGACTTTTTCAACTAATAAACTGTATTTGTCCTCGTAGGGGTCCCAAATAATAGCACCAAACTCGAGCTTGCTACGAACATAACAGTTATATAGTACCCTTGCTACCCTTAGATCATCAAACTGTGTACTAGTTCTCATTACAAAGCCTAATATTTTGTTAGCCGCCTTGCATACAGTTTTAACATGCTGGTGAAAATCCAGTTGATAGTCCAATATCAAACCTAAATCACGAATTTCGTTAACTCTTTCTAGAGGTGTGCCATTTATCTTATAGTTGGCATTTAGAGGGGATCGTTTCCGCGTAAAAGTAATTACCTTACATTTACTGCTGTTGAACGGAAGACGATTACGTCTGCTCCATTCAGCAGCAGCATTGATGTCTCTTTGCAAGACTTCACAATCTGCTACAGAGCCAATCCCCAGAGACAATTTGAGATCGTCCGCAAACAGAAGACATTTGGAAGCACGTACACCATTCGGCAGATCATTTATAAAGATCAGGAAAAGGGTTGGACCCATGGTACTGCCCTGACTAACGCCAGATCTTGTGTAATAATTGCAAGATTCGTATCCCTGAACTCTCACAAATTGGCATCTGTTCCTCAGGTAACTGGAGAAAAACTCGAGAAGTTTAGGGTTAAAACCCATGACCGCTAACTTTTGAAGTAGAATATCGTTATCGACGAGGTCAAATGCCTTTCTAAAATCGAAATAGGCAGCATCTACTTGCCGGCCAGCATCCATTTCATCATAAATATAGTCTACGTGAGCCACCAGATTCGTGGTAGTCGAACGAGCACCACGGAAACCATGTTGACTATCGTGCATTTCGTTACGGATTTGTCTGTTAATGTACGAGTCAACACTATCTCAAAGATTTTTGCGAAAACTGATAATACTGCGATTGGTCTAAACGCTGAAACATCGTTTCCAATTTCTCCTTTCGGTACAGGTGTAACTCTTGATAGTTTCCAGATATTAGGGTATACTGATTCACTTAAGGCCAGATTAAAAAGGAACAGAAGAGGCTTCTCCATAGCTGAAATGCAGTCCTTCGCTAAAAATACAGGAATCTCATCGGGCCCACCCGATGACCTTGGCTTAAGTCGCTTCACTGCCGACCTCAAATCGAGCTCTTCTATTTGTCCAACGGAGACGTAATTATTGTTGATGCAAGTGTTAGCAGCACGAGTGGCTGCTATTGGACAGAGTGTAGGGATTTCGGTTAGAAATACAGAGCTGAAGTATTCCGCAAAGGCGTCTGCGGCGGCCTGCCCAGTCACAGGCGCCCCATTATACGTGTAAGTACCGGCCGTGTAAGTATCATTTATTTAATATTAAAAAATTCAAAATGGCGGCCAACTTTTTTGTTTCTGGGCATTTCGATGAAACTCGGTTTTTGGCACTATTTTGATAAGAAAATAACAACGCATTTATTTAATATTAAAAAATTCATGATGGCGGCCTACTTTTTTGTTTGTGGGCCGATTTCGATGAAACTCGGTTTTTGGCACTATTTTGATAAGAAAATAACAAAGCATTTTTTAAATATTAAAAAATTCAAGATGGCGGCCAACTTTTTTGTTTGTGGGCCGATTTCGATGAAACTCGGTTTTTGGCACTATTTTGATAAGAAAATAACAACTCATTTTTTTAATATTAAAAAATTCAAGATGGCGGCCAACTTTTTTGTTTGTGGGCCGATTTCGATGAAACTCGGTTTTTGGCACTATTTTGATAAGAAAATAACAACTCATTTTTTAAATATTAAAAAACTCAAGATGGCGGCCAACTTTTTTGTTTGTGGGCCGATTTCGATGAAACTCGGTTTTTGGCACTATTTTGATAAGAAAATAACAAAACATTTTTTAAATATTAAAAAATTCAAGATGGCGGCCAACTTTTTTGTTTGTGGGCCGATTTCGATGAAACTCGGTTTTTGGCACTATTTTGATAAGAAAATAACAACGCATTTTTAAAATATAAAAAAATTCAAGATGGCGGCCAACTTTTTTTGTTTGTGGGCCGATTTCGATGAAACTCGGTTTTTGGCACTATTTTGATAAGAAAATAACAACTCATTTTTTAAATATTAAAAAACTCAAGATGGTGGCCAACTTTTTTGTTTGTGGGCCGATTTCGATGAAACTCGGTTTTTGGCACTATTTTGATAAGAAAATAACAAAACATTTTTTAAATATTAAAAAATTCAAGATGGCGGCCAACTTTTTTGTTTGAAGGCCGATTTCGATGAAACTCCGGTTTTGTTACTATTTTGACAAGAAAACAGCAACACAATATTAAAAGTATTAAAAATCCAAGGTGGCGGCCAAATTCTTTTCTTGTTTTTCTTTTTTTCAACCCAGTTATATTAAAATCAACCCAAAAACGAAATAAGCAGCCATTTTGACCTTTTGTTACATTCCATTGTTTACATTCCATTATTATTTTCTTGTCAAAATAGTACCCAAAACCGAGTTTCGTAGAAATCGGTTCTCAAACAAAACAGTTTGCCACCATTTTGGATTTTTTTATATTTTCAACATTGCGTTGTTATTTTCTTGTCAAAATAGTACTTAAAACCAAGTTTCATCGAAACCGGCTCAAAAACAAAAAAGTTAAGCGCCATTTTGGATTTTAAATATTTAAAAAATTGCGTTTTTATTTTCTTGCCTAAATAGTACCAAAAAACGAGTTTCATCGAAATCGGCCTACAAACAGAAAAGTCACGCCATTTCGATTCTTTTTATATTTTCAACATTTCATTGTTATTTTTTGTCAAAATATTACTAAAAACCGATTTTCATCGAAATCAAGCCAAAAACCAAAAAAAAGGTTGGCCGCCATCTTGTTTTTTTATTTTTATCATTGTGTCGTTGAAAATCGATTGCACCCATTTTTGTAATTTCACTAGTTAAAAATTGGTGCAAGTATTTTAGACCTTATTGATATATTGACCAAAATAACAGTTTTTAATGGAAGAGAATAATTATAAACGTCAATAAAGTCGAAAATCGTTTCCACTTGTTTTTTTAACTACAGACAATGTTTTTCTACCTTCACTTGTTTTTCCAACATTCATTTGATTTCCGAATACACGCACATTGTATTTCTATCAAAATTGGAATAAACTTTATAGTTATGTCATTATTTACACTTGAATTTTTGTAGACATTGGTTGATTAACCATATTTATAAATTAAAACAAGAAAGCAACCTAATAAAACGTAATAAAAAAACGTGAAGATTTATTTTTAGTAAATTATTATTTTATTTAAAGTATACCACCTCCTATTCCTATCGGAGCACTACTCAAGACGAATCAATCGAGCTCAAACTCGATGGGGTTGCATGATTTTATTACAAAGTTTCAATGGCCTTCCTCGGGCTCCTCCATCAGCCCCTTGGATATTATTCCCCAAAAGAGTACTTGCCAAGACGATTCTAACGAGTCCAAACACGATGGGGTTGTATGGTTTCATCATAGTGTTCCTGTGGCGTTCTTCCGGCTCCATCGTCAGATCAGCTCAATGATACCATAATATTACATAACCTTCTAGTTCTGACCTGTGTTCAAAGTTTCAAGTTTCATCGGGAAGTTAGTATAAAATCGTTTGCAAAATTTGTGCTCAAACAAACAAACGAACACACAAACAAACAAGCAACCTTATAAAAACGTGGCAAAAGTATTAATTGTAAATAAAGAACTACGTACTTAAGTTTATATCAAACAGTTTAAAGTAATAAGTATGTCTCCAACCAACCATACAGTTTGGTCACGCTAATGAAGAAAGAGATACAATTATCTACTTGACCTCTCTGTCGGCTCGTTTTGGGGCGAAGAGCTCAATCTGGTTTATACCGAAGGGATTTGCTACATCTATGGACCAAACTTTATGGTCGGTTGGAGGAGACAGACATACTAAAAGTCAATTCAAGCTGGGAGCGCAGCGAAGCGAAGCGCATGAGTCGAAGTTTTGACAGTGTGCGTAGTATATTTTTTCTGTGGTGCGTAGTAATAATTCATTTCGTTTTTACCAGTGTTGTTTGTATGTGTGGGTGCCTGGTTATGTATGCTTTTGTGAAGAATACTATCTAGCCAAGCCATTTCATACGATTATGTGCCTTAAATGTAAGGATAGGATTATAGTGAAAAATATCATAAAATTCTAAACCCTATCTCCGAAAGTCAATATTTTTAATATTTATGCTAATGCTTAAATATTTTATATTAATGCTTCTTGGAGCATTTGGCACCAAGTATATCAAGACAGTTGTTCACGATAAGTTCTGCCGAGGTAGCCACCACTACAATAAGGGCCTGGCCACGTCTGCCGCAGCAAAACTGGCGGCAGAGGTAGGAGGCGCGGCAGGAGGCGCGGTGCGCGGTGGTATGTCACGGCTCACCTAGTGGCGGCGGCGGCGGCGGCAGCGGTGGCCTTATTCACACAGTTTTTAAATTTAAGATTTGAGCATACACAATGCTATAAATAATATACTAATAAAACATTCGTAACTCAGTAGTAGCTCAGTTGGAAGAGCTTTGAATCGGGTTTCCGAAGGTCACGGCTTCGATTCCCGCCTGAGACAATCCTGGTGACGAGTCGATTTTTTTCAAGAAAGTACATACCAATATTATTTACTATTATTAAACACAAGTTTAAAATGGCACTATTGAAAATGGCAGTACCTACTGACTAGCCTGCCTTCATGGAAAATTAAGATTTGGAGCAAAAGAATAAATAAAAAAAAAATCTTATGTTAGGAGTACATCCAGTCAATAAAAGGGTCGATCAACTTTAAGTGTCTTATCAGTTTTCCTGTCCCCAAACATAGAAGTATATATTTTTGTAAAACTATCTTATACTTAAATAATGGTTTGGGTTAAATGTAACACGTAAAGTATCATTTTGGTCATAGAAATAAATAGGTACCTATGTTGTTTACATATTAGTTCGTATTTTAACGGTTGTCCAGTTGATATCGATGTCTCTTTTCACTGTATGAAATTTCAACTGGGCAACCTATACAATACGAACAAATAAGTATGTAAATAAAATATTTATTTATGTTACCAAAATGATAGATACTTTATTTCTTAAGTTTAATTACTTATTTAATTATAAGCTAAAATTTTCCTTTATTTTTTATTTCAAGATTACACTTTTATGTTTGATCAAAACCATAGGACAAATAAAAGTTGATTGACCCAAACAATCAAAATAATTTGGCGAATTTCATACTCTTTATAATGAGTACGTACACGTACAGGTACAGAAACATTCGATTACATACTAAAAAACTCAAAATAACAACGATAAACTGCTCCGTTTCCATATTCACGCACGGCAGAAACAAAACTGTTTGATTTGGTCGCTCGGTGCAAGAGCTGCCGCCGCGCGCGCCGCTCACCGCCGCTCGGGATTGTGGCCGCCTCCATACTCGCCAGTACATTTGTTTCGTTCTCTCGCCGCCCCTCTCACCGCCGCCGCGCGCCGCTCGACTCGCGCCGCCCCGCAATCGTCACCTCTCGCCGCTGCCGCGGTAAGCGTGGCATACCTCGTACATGTTTCTACATTTGTTTTTGCCTCTTGCCGCTCGCCGCCCAGCAATCGTCGCCTCTCGCCGCCCCGCCGCCGTTTTCGTGGCCGTCTCGGCTTCACACAACCAAGATCGCGCCTATTTCAATTATCCCACATATTGTTCAGTTGCGTAGATTCAGATCACTGCACCAAATTTAAGACACAATATCCACAATGATTCAATTTGCAAATAATTAAAATAGACGCCAAACTGAACCCGACAAAATGGCGCCAAAAACTCCAGTCACTACATTACACGGTAGGTTTAATCGTCAGTCACGTCACGGCCGTGCGTGACTGTGGTTAAGCTGACAGCAAAACCTACCGTGTAATGCGTGTAATGGCTGCCTTAAGGCGCCTACTCACGATTCAACTCAACCACAATCTGCTGACACAATTTGTTGAACCCGACAAAATAGCGCCAAAAACTCCATTCACTACATTACACGGTAGGTTTAATCGTCAGTCACGTCACGGCCGTGCGTGACTGTGGTTAAGCTGACAGCAAAACCTACCGTATAATGGCTGCCTTAAGGCGCCTACTCACGATTCAACTCAACCACAATCTGCTGACACAATTTGTTGAAGTCGCTGTTGGCTGTGCTCTACTCACGATGCAGCAGCGCTCACAATTTCATTATGCGATTGTCCGCCACAAAACGTGTACGTGTTCGTTGT
This sequence comes from Agriphila tristella, assembly GCA_928269145.1. Lineage (NCBI taxonomy): Eukaryota > Metazoa > Arthropoda > Insecta > Lepidoptera > Crambidae > Agriphila > Agriphila tristella. The sequence continues at coordinate 16,917,444 of OV743439.1, read as the reverse complement.
TGTTCATAATGGGTTTTCCGAAACTGTCAAAATATCAAATTAATAATAATACATTGATAAAATATAGCCTATGTTACTCAAAAATAATGTAGCATTCTAATGGTGAAATAATTTTTGAAATCGGTCTAGTGGTTTTTGACTTTAATTGTTACAAAGGTTACATACATACAAATCATTCCTCTTCATTATATTAGTATAGATAGGTATAGATTATTATAATAGGTATAACCCGTCGAATAAAAGTGTTTAAAATTAATTACTTAGTTTTTTATTTCCCTATAAAAGAGGTCCTCATATTAGTAATTTTTTGTTTTTCAAAACTACTATGTTGTTTTATGGTCAATTTCTTTATAATAGTGTTAGGTTTTGCCGTTTATAACGCTATTTTTTAGCGTTTTTGCTATTTCTAACGATAACGTTAACGCTATTTTCCAAATATGAGTTATTCATTTTACTGGCAATACTTGATTGTTGGCAACACTAGAGCTATATAAGTAGAGAGTTACGGTAGAATCGGATTCATTCTTGCTCCAACCGTTGACGCAGTAACTTGAAAAGTGAAACTACCGTGTAAAATGTACGACAGTGTCCAAATCCTGTGAAAGTAAAGGATGTTAAAGGTATTTATGTGTTCTTATTTTATTATAAGTGTCCTTTAGAAGAATAACCGTACAATTCAGAAGTGGTAACCAATATTGAACGCAGTAAAAACAAAATTGACACTTTACTTCACACTCATTGCACTTGGTCGAGGCTACACTTCGACAGTGCATACTTCACACTGTTCTACACCAGCCTCAAACGCTGCTCGTTAATGCTTGGTCAGGGCCACTCCCTGATAGCATTGGTGGGTAGGGTAATGAAAGCGCTGCTCGCTAATCCTTGATCGGGGCTACTCCCCGATAGAATTGGGGGGTAATGCAATAAATGATTTGATCCTACTCACTTTACACTCATTGCACTTGGTCGAGGCTACACTTCGACAGTGCATACTTCACACTCTGTTCTTCACCACCCTCAAACGCTGCTCGTTAATGCTTGGTCAGGGCCACTCCCTGATAGCATTGGTGGGTAGGGTAATGAAAGCGCTGCTCGCTAATCCTTGATCGGGGCTACTCCCCGATAGAATTGGCGGGTAATGCAATAAATGATTTGATCCTACTCACCTTACACTCATTGCACTTGGTCGAGGCTACACTTCGACAGTGCATACTTCACACTCTGTTCTTCACCACCCTCAAACGCTGCTCGTTAATGCTTGGTCAGGGCCACTCCCTGATAGCATTGGTGGGTAGGGTAATGAAAGCGCTGCTCGCTAATCCTTGATCGGGGCTACTCCCCGATAGAATTGGCGGGTAGTGCGATAAGTGATTTGATCCTACAACATCTACATGAAATTCATGACTAACTATCAATACGCTGTACGCTGCATAAAAGAAAAGGGGGTTTTCTTAATCATTTTGTTTTTATTCTACCTTAATTAGTTCTTGCTAAAATATTTTTTTTTTAACTGTACTTAATACCACAATTATATTAAGAAAAGTAGAGGTTCGAAACCTTTCTGAATTATTTGGTTTCAATGGAAACCGATATCACATAATTTTGTAGCATTCGGTTTCCATTGGAAAACTACTAATTATCAGTTAATATGAAATTTTCTCCATTCCTGAAGTTAGGTCAAAGTCATTCCCAACTATTCCAGAAAATTTTGTGTTTGAGATAAAAACAAAGCTGAATTAAACTACTAACAAACTTACTAAAAAACTAACAAGTCAGAGAAGTGACGTCCGTCCACAGATCACTAATGTCCGCAGTGACAGACAGCTCTAGTAAATGACACAGACTAAATGTAAAAGGATTGGTTATTGAATTTGTTGTTGTTTGTTTCATTTGTATTTGTGATTTATTATCGAATCGCAGCGTCATCAAACCGGTCCCGACGGAAGACCAGCGCTGGTCGTAGACCATGCATTATGCTGAGTTGGGACCGTTTTGGGGCAATTACTTTAAGTTTTATTTCATTTTGTTGTTTGTATGTCTCAAATAAATTATTTTTCTTTCTTCTTTCTTTCTTTCAATTACTGGTACGTACTCATGGCTTTATTTATTCTAAAATTTGCATTATTTTCTGTTTTATACTCATTGGAACGAGACTGACTACCCACAAGTTGCGGCAGCGTGTCGAAAAGTCTTAGTTCGAGATGCGAGAATAAAGAAGATCAAGTTGAAGAAACGAGATCGAGGATGGAATGCTGAGGTATCCCCTACAAAGCGGTTAAAGGTCAGAAGTTACATTTCATCTTACTATTTTATGAGTTATGAGATTGAAAGTAACCCTACTTATTTACAAATGTTCAATAATTTTGATCATTCATTTAAGGGAATGGTTCAGTATATACGGGGGCTTTGCGTGAACATTAAATAATTAAGTTGCCCCAAAATAAAAATAAAAATGATATACTTTTATGAGTCATAGAAGTTAATTTTGACGTTTTCTCTTTTTCCGACATAAATTACACTTTCAACTTACTTAATAATTACTTCCTGCTTACACTTTTGAGGTATTACAGAATAATAATAATAAAAAGTGATTTTTATGGTACATAGGTACTCTTTGGCAGATAGTGGGCATGTACTACTAGTATTGTGCCATGTTTTGAATTAGTTCTCATCTGTAAGGTTCCTATAATTATTTTCAATTAGTTCCAATAATTATTAGATTTTTGATATTTATTATTTTTTTTTATTGTAACTTTGTAATTATTTGTATACAAGTAATTGGTGGAACACGCTGAACTTGTGCCTTAAATATTTTATATGAATAATTTGTACCGTGTTTCGTACGAATAAATTTCTATTTCTATATACCAGAGGTGCCCTAACGGTCGATCGGGATCAACCGGTTGATCGCGAGAGGTTTTAAGGTCGATCGCCAAGAGTAACAGATTAGCACCCAATGTAGTTTTACTTATGCATTTTTTTTTCTTGTTTAATATTTGATGGATTAAACGATAAAAATGTCGACATCTAATGCAGGCCACACACCATCCAATCGATCGTCCAATCGGCATGAAACTACCGATTGGATCCAATCTGCAGCTCGTCCATACACACCACACACGATCAATTCTAACTGTCCAATCGGCAGTGGCGATCGATCGTATGATTTTCTTAACCGACTTCAAAAAAAAGGAGGAGGTTCTTATAATTCGATTGTATATAATAAATGTTTCATCATTGTTATTTTAATTTGAAAGTTTTTTTGTTTTTATTTTTAGGTTTTTGAAAGAGATTTTTATTGTTTTAAATCTTATTTATTTTCAGCTTTTTGGTGGTAGCCTGGTAGCTATGCGTATAATATTTTTTAACTCTATATATTTTCAAAATGCTAATGTCATTACTCAACTCAATTTCCATATTCACGCTGTCTATCCATTTTCCAACAAAAAATCATATAACTCCGTTCATAAATAAAGTCATCAAAGTAGTTAATCATTGTATTTTCAGGATTACTTGAATTGAGAACTGCTGAACCGATTTTAAAAAGAAAAAATGTCGCAAGAAAATTCTTTGAAATAAAAAAAATAATCATCAAAATCGGTCCATACACATCGAAGATACGTGCGAACAATGATAAAAAATATATATACAATCCAAAAGAGAACCTCCTTATTTTTTGAAGTCGGTTAAAATACCAAAACCTTCTTCTAAATGTAACAAATGCTTTTCTGGTAAGCGCATCAAAATCGGTTTAGCTAAACTTGAGATAATCGCGGACAAACATACATATACAGGTCAAACAGAGAACCTACCTTTTTTGAAATCGGTTAAAAGAGAAAAGAAAAAAATAATCATCAAAATCAGTCTATCAATATCGAAGATACGCGCGAACAATGATAAAACAAATAAATACAATCGAATAAAGAACCTCCTTTTTTGAAGTCGGTTAAGAAAATCATACGATCGATTGCCCACTGCCACACACCGTCCAATCGGCATGATCCAATCGGCATGATCCAGCCATTTTGATTTTTCCGTCAGTTTGATCGTCCAACCGATCCACGGCCACACACGGTCAGTTTGGTTGGATCCAATCGGTAGTTTCATGCCGATTGGACGATCGATTGGATGGTGTGTGGCCTGCATTAGTCATAAAGTTTTGCTTGGTCAATCTCCTTAAGAAAAAGTATGGGCACTCCTGCTATATACTATGTGCTAAGACAACTAAAGCTACTTTTCAAATGATTCCCTTTTTATTTACTTTCCGGCGAAGAGACTACCACTGTCATCTTAATCTTGAATTTAGTTGTATTTTCTGTAAAAATACATTTTACAGAACTTTTTCGCCAAAAGCCTTAATCAAACGATTATCTTCCCTGAAGTGCTTCATGGTTATTGAATTTGAATTTTGTTTTTCAAAGAGTGCACTATATAGAGAATTAAAAAAAAGAGATTTTTATCACAGAGAACAGGGTTTTTCTAGTGGTTTAAGTATTCAAAGATTCTAAAGTATTTTTATATTTTTTTGGAATAATGTGGTATTTGTCTAATGTATCTACTGCGTGTTTTGTGTTTCCATTTATCTATTTAATTATTTAATAGGAATTTTCGAAGTTCGCCCTCATTACGTCTCGCGCAGTTGTGATCATTTGTATTGAAAATTTAAAAAGGGAACGTGATGCGAATATACATCCTTAAACCAGGGCAACTCTCTGGTGATAACGTGTAACTATTCTCTGATAACTCCTGACGCCTAGCTTAATTTTGCCACATAAAAGTGTGTATGTGCATATATATAAATATTTATCTATTATGCCATGTTTTACGTAAGTTAACATAGATATGTATACAGGAAGATGCTAGGGTTGGTTGCTTGCGCATAGCGCTTGATCAAGATGACTCTCTGGTAGCGTGGTGCGCAAGCTGCTGGATAAGTCCTGGGCACAGCCACGACTGTGACCTAGACTTACTCCTTACCCTTGGTAGCACTCGACACGCACGCCATTGCGCCACACACACACGGTGAGCTAGTTCGGGCTAAATGATGATAACGCTAATTCAGTTTCTCTGAAGTATATTGCCTATGAGAGTGATATGAGAGTTTTTATATTTTCTCCATCGCTGTAATTAGTCCAAAGTTAAGATCCTAACGCAATTCTTAACTATTCTGTACGATCTATGGTTTCAATCATGTTAACGCATAGGTTAGGTACATGGTAACTAATTTGAAGTAATCAGTGGTAGATAATACACCATGTTTGTGTCACATTGTGATTATAAATTAGTATTTTATATATAAAATAATTAACATCTTGGATACGTTGAACATTGTTGACATCTTGGATACGTTGAACATGTTGACAAGCTTACAAGTTATCATGATCAGTGATTGATAACAAATCACAAGTTTAATAGTGGGAGGACGGGATTTCCTAGTCGCTGGCCGCCAGGAGTTGGTGCCGTATCTACTGCTTATGCACTAACTGTTATGTTAGTTTAAGGAACTTTAATATTATAAAACATTAACATTGTCACCATACATAAGAACATTATAAATAAAAGGACTAAAACAGTTCGTGGTCGCTGGTCGCAACAGCAAGGTAAATTAGGTAGGCACAATAATAATTATTGTCGACTGGTATACATACAACTACAGAGTCTACCAAATTATTCCTATAAGAATCTTTTATTCCATCCAGTCCTACTATTAGTTTGATAGTCGAACTGTTTGGACATATATTTTTCCAAATTGTTACACTGGCGGAGATAATCGAACTGTTTGGCTATTGGCTCGCTCAAAATCGCTAAAAATACATACCAGTGCCACTTTCATTCACAAGAAAAGAAGAATAAGAAACATTTGTTCTGCAAGTAGCATGGGTACACATTACATAAAGATCTTAAAATAACTAATATCCGCTACACGACACCAGTTTCAGGCAAGCAGAATGAAGGGAGATAATTATCATACAATCCATTTAAGCACATTCATATTAATCATTTTGAAAGTCTAATTCTTAAGTTACAATTTATTGAGTACATAATGTGAAAAGTGATTTTAATATCATTAGATAAAATAATAAATATAACTGGTCAAAATTATTATAGATTTTACGTTCTACCCTCAAAGTATTCCCTAATTGAATAGAAACACTTATCTGTTAACCACTTTTAGCCTTTTCATAAATAAAACTGATGGCACAGAATATATAATAGTACTGATGGTAACTCTCGTATAACTTTCGGGATATGATTATAAACTAATGGTGATATCGTTGTTGTGACAAACTTGGTTCTACAGTCAGGAACCTTAAACTCTTGTGCAAACAAATTATGATGTTTATTTACAAAACAGCCTACCCCAGATATACAGACAGTTCTTTTTCAATAATGGTCTGCAACTATAGAGTAGTCTTGATCTTATATTCCACATTATTACTATAAGTATTTCATGTTCGAGAAATGTTTCACACTATTGTAATTATACTGATACAGTCAGATAAATGACTTTATTTTAAATGATCTTATATTTGGTACTTAGATTCAATCGGTGGCTCAATGTACAATATTAGTGTTACACATACAAATAAAGATGGTTAATAAATGGTAACAAATCAAGTTCCTTGAATAACGGATCACAGAGTCGCGTGGTGAATTTATTTGATCTTTCGGGTATTAACCGGATCTTGACACTGAATATAAATAAATGTATGTCAACATTTCTATTTACTTTAGCATTGCCGATCTTATTAGGGAAAGTTTGGTTTGCTATAGGGTTAAATTATAATAGTGGGGTTTGCACATAAGGTTTCATTTGATAATGTATTAAAAGTTTTGATTGGAAATGTTCCTAGGTATTTTGATTTCATAGTCTTATGATAATACTTGGAAGGGTTGCTGTCGCTTTTGTGTTTAATTTCAGAAAGCTTGAGTGTTTTTGGATGGCGCTGACGGATGGCACTGACCGATGGTTTTCGGATAGTGCTGACCGGGTGACTTCTGGGTGGCGTCACAGACGACTCCTCGATGTCACTGATGGATGGTTTTTGGATGGATGACGATGGTTATGATGATGAGTAAGATAATGATGATTTTTATAATTGGAATGATTATGATGGTATACACTTCTAAGATGAGATCATGAACCTGGAACATGCTTTAAAGGGATCCAGCAGCTAACCTTGTTTTCTTGTTAACTTTAATGAAATTTAATTTATTAATCATAAATCAAATCAGCAACGAAGCTGTAAAATAAATTGATTAACTTGAATGCATTTTATAAAGTTCCGATTCCGAGCGAGCAATTTCATAAAAATTATGTAAATTATAATGACAAGTCTCATACATTGGAATCGGTGAGTTGAATCATAATTATGTATTTTATCGGTGATTGTATAATTGCCAATGTTTTTCTTTAATTATTAATATTATGACAAGAGTATTAGGTTTGAGAAAACTTTAGTGCAAATAAGCCCTAATTAATATTTTTGTTTGAATATGCAACTAGAAGTTATAAGCTTATGGAATGAGTGTGAATGAGATTTAATACTGATATACCCTCATGAGAGCCAAGGTGGCTCCATTCCGGTGATATGAGTTGATCTACATTCATAAATTATAGCTCATGTACCTTCATGAGCAAATGATCTTGGTGGTACATGAGTAGGATATAGAACGATTGATAGAATGAGATGTAATACTGATATACCCTCATGAGGGCCAAGGTGGCTCCATTCCGGTGATATGAGTTGATCTACATTCATAGATTATAGCTCATGTACCTTCATGAGCAAATGATCTTGGTGGTACATGAGTAGGATTTTAGATGAGTGATTGGAGAATGAGATTTAATACTGATATACCCTCATGTGAGCCAAGGTGGCTCCATTCCGGTGATATGAGTTGATCTACATTCATAGATTATCATGTACCTTTATGAGCAAATGATCTTGGTGGTACATGAGTAGTAATTACACATAAATTTAGAGAGACAAAAAAAGAGATCTGTTTCATAAATGAACTAATGTACAGCTGCTATGATACGGAATATATCTTAAAAAAAAAAAAGTAACTTTGAATTTGTATGTTATTACCTATCAAATGGATTTAGTATACATTTAATACATAATTTTGTAATAAAAATTGTCATAAAATAAAAATACAATTAAATGATATAAGTCATGTCTAAAATTGCCTCGAGGTTGTTTCATAAATGAATTAATGTACAGCTATGATACTGAATAATACTGAATATATCTTAACAAAGTAAAAAAAAAAATATGTAACTTTGAATTTGATGTTATTACCTATCAGATGGATTTAGTATAAGTACATTTAATACATAATTTTGTAATAAAAATTGTCATAAAATAAAAATACAATTAAATGATATAAGTCGTGTCTAAAATTGCCTCGAGGTTGGAGCAAGCAGGCCGATTGTTAGGTATGAAATCCTGGTCGCGTGCGTGCATGGGGACATGCACGAGGTCAGGATGGTCGATTGTTAGGTTTTGCCGTTTATAACGCTATTTTTTAGCGTTTTTGCTATTTCTAACGATAACGTTAACGCTATTTTCCAAATATGAGTTATTCATTTTACTGGCAATACTTGATTGTTGGCAACACTAGAGCTATATAAGTAGAGAGTTACGGTAGAATCGGATTCATTCTTGCTCCAACCGTTGACGCAGTAACTTGAAAAGTGAAACTACCGTGTAAAATGTACGACAGTGTCCAAATCCTGTGAAAGTAAAGGATGTTAAAGGTATTTATGTGTTCTTATTTTATTATAAGTGTCCTTTAGAAGAATAACCTTACAATAGATTTATTTAAATTTTTTTTCCTACAGATGAGGCTTTGTATTTTAAATATTTGGTACTAATACTAACTAATACTGGCTCAGATTGCTTCGATCGCACTACGCACGATTCAATTCGTACTATCCCCGTCAATTGGTAATGCGCTGGAACCTTGTCAAATTAACATACACATCAACATCATCCGCAACTAAAAATGACAAAAAACAGTAAAATTCTAATAGGAAATATAATAAATTAATTATTGAATTCTTATTTTTAATAAGAAAGGGCATAGGTATATGAAAAAATTACAATTGTTTTTCGTTTTTGAGGTTAAAATCATGGCCGCCAGGCGCATTACCAATTGACGGGGATAGTACCTACGCAATCTGCTGAGTCAATTTGCAGATTCGATTTAACACACAACAAGTTGAGCCACGCCCCCAACATGACTACTGACGATTCAATCTGTCTACTCTCAGAAGATTGGGTCAGCAAATTGAAGAAGAAATTGGATCGTGAGTAGGTGCCTTTATAGCAGTCAATAAAGTTTGTGAGATTTTCGGCCAGCGCGCTCTCCTTGGTAAACGTCCCTCCTTGGTTGTTTAATGTACTCTATGTTTGTTGATTTGATTGATTGTCAATGTCAAGTTGTAACTTGTTTGTAAAATAATAATGTAACTGCTGATGCTAAATTAGGGATGTTCGATCCGGGTACCTTGTATCGATATTCTGGATCGCAATGGATCGTAATCCATTGTATCGATCCATGGATCGATCCATTAAAATTGATACGATTTTTTGGATCGATCCAGTATCGAATTAAATATTTTAGAAAAGTCGATTTTTTAATTACACTTTATTATAAACGTGATATTTAGTACCTAATGTACTTGTCCATCAACCATTTTTAATGTCCCCACTGCTGGGGCACAGGCCTTCCTTATGGGTGGATAAGGAGGATGAGCTATAACCCACCACGCGGACCCAATGCGGATTGGTGGGTGTTATCGACTGCAAATGCAGCCGGCACCAACGCTTTAACATGCCTTCCGAAGCACGGAGGAGCTCGAAATAATAAATTTTTGGTCACCCATCCCATGACCAACCCTTGCGAAACGTTGCTTAACTTCCGCAATCTCTGGTTCAGGCGCTAAACCACTGCGCCACCGAGCTCCTCAGAGATTAATTAAACATTGCCAAACATACTTAGTAATGTTTAATTAATTAAATAAATATTTTTAATTTTGCCAATATTTAAATTTTAAAGTAGGTACGCAAAAACAAGATTAAAATTAATTTAATATTTTTAGATTGTTAATTTCTATTACTTAAGTACCCATATTTGCATGCTACTTTTATTACTAGCAAAACATGTGATCTACCAATAACTGTAGTAACAACTTTTTACCGTGTTTTAAGCAAATAAACTATTGACTATAAAAGTTGCTGGTTACAAAGTGAACAAAACGTTTTTAACGAAGTAAAATTGTTCTCAAACTATACAGAAAGCAATATAATAGTTATGACGAATTCAAATTCGTCAAAAATACCATCAATGGTACTATAGTACTTTAAACAAAGGAAAAGATCAAGTTCAAATATTCTATAAGTAATTACTACGATAAATACTTAATTAATACGATTTTTTCGATCCGATCCTCTATGTATGTGTATCGATCCGCTTAAGGATCGAATGCTATTGTATCGATACAAAAATCGAGTGGATCGTAACGCATTGTATCGATCCACGCAAGTATCGGATCGGATCGAACATCCCTATGCTAAATAAGTTCCCTTTTGCTGTTTGTTTACTGTTTTACTTAATATTTATGAAGAAATGGAAGATAACACCCCTTCTTTAATTTCATGCAAATCACTAAAACCTGGGTTTGAAAAGTTTCAAGAAATCCCCATAACCTCGAAGGGCGTAAGTAACGATTTAGAACTAATGCCTTAGATGCATTTGGCAATAACATTAAAATACGCTTTTATGCTACTTACAATTTCTGAAAAAATCAACCATAATTATGGTTACAGCATTATGCCTATCACTAGAATTGGCCCAGGACGACGCGGCGACGCTGATACTGATTGCGCATTTGTTTATAAGACTTTATGCCACCAATTTTTGTATTTATATCACACTAGCGGCCGCCCGCGGTTTCACCGAATATCGGGATAAAAAGTATTTTATGTTTTAATCTAGGCTATCTACTATCTGTGTGCCAAATTTCAATCAAATCCGTTCAGTGGTTTTTGCGTGATTGAGGAACAAACATCTAAACATCCACATATCCAAACCCACAAACTTTCACATTTATAGTATTAGTAAGGATTGTTGTATTTACTGATATGATGTTATAGCCCCAGTCGTAGGAACCAAAAAAACGAAGAATACGGCTATCCATGAACCAAAGATTTCCTTCGGTAGGATTGATCCTTGGGTTCCTAAGATGGGTTTTTGAAGTGGAGCCACCTGGATTTTTCAAGCAGGTGGGGGGGAGGGGGGAATTCTGCCTTAACGAAGTCCGAGGTAACTGCCTAAGTTTAGATACTAAGCCAATTTTGGTATCATTTTCGGATAAATCAATGACGTAGAATTCATTTCTGGTATAAAAATTGCAATTTATTAAGAAGTTTCCTAAACATTACACAATAACCAATATTTTCAACTACATTTTTTTTACTTTAATTTGCCGTAAATATTAAACTGATGTTCTTATTTGCAAGCAAAAAATACTTTAACAAAGCTTATAGAATGAAGACTTGAAAAAATATAACTTAATTTTTTTTTTATTTACAAAAAATAGCGAAAAAAAATTTCACTGTCGCGTGCCGTCAATTTCTTTTACACCTACGGAAATATTATTTTTTTTTATCATAACAATATGGGTATCAAATGAAAGGTAATAAATAGCCTATTCCAAAAATATATACATTATAATACTTTTATGAAACTGTTTTGAAATAAACTTAAAAAGTATAACGCAGAATTAAAAAATATCAGTAAATTATTAGAAAAACCAAAAATGCCAGTCAATACCGACAAAAAAAGACAAATATCACAAGCGCGCATGTAACTACGATTTCTTTCAGATATGTTAGGTACCTTGAGAGTAGTTTTACCCAAGTTTTAACCCTTGGAAACCCTGTACTGCTGGAAAAACTTTGCACTTGTTTCAGTATTTTCGAAAAAACTACCTTAAGAAAGCGTTTTTCAGGTATCTCTACTCTATACTTTTATAAAGCTAACTAAATTTGCTAAAATTTGAGCCTATCACAAGCAAGTTTCGAATTGATATTTAAAATTTTAATATTTAATAAATATAATAACTTCTTTACAACAGTAACGAAGTTATTTTTTTTAATTAGCCAAAACAAGAATATTTTCTTTTATTATTATTTTAATAATAAAAGGCTAAAAGAGCTCCTACGAGGTATTTTTCTTTTTTCAATATTCCAATTTGTGTAATTAATGGCAATTTTTTTCTTTAATCAAGCGAGTATTTTATTTTTGTTTTTATTTTTTTAAATAGTTTAACAATTGAATCATACAAATATGAATCCAAAAATGAATTCGACACCCTAACTTCATACGAATATGACATCAAACTGGGCATAGCAGCTTAATTAATACATCTATCGAGATTGGGCTGAAAGCCAAAACTTCAAAAAATTTACTACAAAAATCGTGGTGGCTCCACTTCTTATATCCATCCTAGGGTCCTAAGGACCAATCCTACCAAAGGAAATCTCTGGTTCACAAAACGCCGTATTTTTCACCCTACTGACGCCACTATTATGCTTCCACAAGAAATAATGAATCTTAGGTGTAAAGTTAGATACGATATTATGCTTCAAATACAATGTGTTAATGACTGAACAACTTTTACTATGGGACCAACTCTGTAATCGCGAAAAAAAGTCAGCTGTTGCATACAAAAATTAATAATGAAAATATAAAATGTATGAAGCAGCTGTTTTTTTTTCACGATTTCAGAGTTGGTCCCATAGTAAAAGTTGTTCAGTCTGATGGTCTGAAGAGATAGTTTTCTCATTTTGTGCTAATTCATTAACACGTTGTATAATATTTTGCATTTCCCAATTTTCCTTTTGCTCTTATTAGAATAAACTATGTCGGCTTTACAAAAAAAAAAACTCAAAAATAAACAGGTACAGTCAGTGGCACGAATCATGAAATCGGGTGGGGTTTGCGCGGAACGCGTATTTTGGGTATGCGTTGCGGTGAGGGGCGCGAGCGGCGGGAGAGGGGCGCGCGCTATTGGTCGCTCACAAGAGCACATGCGCGAACTTATCCCCACTCTGTCGAAAAATTTTCATGATTCGTGCCACTGACTGTACATGGTGTAAATCCTGACATAGTTTATTCTAATAACGTCAATAACCATGGAAATTTAAAACAATATATTTCCTGTTGCTCTCCTGAAAAGTTGACTTTTGGCTCATCGGAGGAAATGCTTCTGGCTTCCAGAATTATAAACAATTTCAATAATACATTAAAATACACTCTACTTACATTTCAGGTCAGCATAGGACGAGGGCTCAATAATTCTGTTATTGTGCCATTTTTAGCAATATCGAGAAACCACTGCGTAATCAGAAAAATCGATGAAAACTGGGTGATAGAAGATAACAGTACCTTAGGGATTAAACTCAATGGAACAACATTGGGTAAAGGTGTTACAAAAATACTCCAATATGAAGACATCCTTAGTTTGGAACCAAGCGATGAATTTGTATTCAAGTTTACCAACCCGTCTGATTTTCAAATACCAAGGAAACGGATAAAACTGGAACAAATTGATAGTGATGATATTCTTAATGATGTGAAATTAAAATTCGAGGAGTCGCAGAGCTATGAAATTCAACATTTCCAACAGAAGTTACAAAATGCCAAGAATATGCAAGCGACTTCGATAATGATGAAGGATCAGCTAGAGTCGGACATGAACAAAAAAATACAAATTTTGAAAAACGACTTTGCCGCCCAAATTGAGAATTTAAAGGGGGAAAAGAGTGAAGTGGAGGAACAAAAGGCCCTGCTCATAGCTGAAAGAGATGCACAGTTGGCATGTGTAAAGCAAGAAATGGAAGCCAAAATTGTAGAATTAATGGTAAGTTTATTCAATTATTTAGTTAGGGGCAAGATAACCTGACCCTTGATTACGTAACTCTGTTGCTAACAATTCTCAATTGAAATGAAACTGTGACGTTACCTTACATTTTTGTTACATTGGTTCTTACTAAAGTAGCAATGTAACTGCAATTTCTGTCAGAACTGATTACATCAAAGTTACAAATCAGGGACTGTTCTTCAGTAGTTGAAGATTTTGGGCAAAGTGTGCTTCCACCTTCCTTCACTCATTGGTGTAGAAAGGAGGGGGCGGGTGGGCAGTGGGCAGATCACAGTCTATTGTCAATTTAATTGCATTGTACCTACTTCAAATCATTGAGAATTTATTTGTTTAATTTTGTTTTTACTTATTGCTTCCCTTTAATGAGTAAACTAATCTGGATATTTTGTGAAAAATATTTTTATTATTGATACCCTTTTTTAATTTATAAATCCATTTCAGAGTCAAATACAAAAGCATAACGAAACTGAATCAGAACTGTTGAAAGAAAACAGCAATCTAAGAGAAAAACTTCTTAAAGAGAGAGAAGAGTTTCTTGCTGAGCTCAACAGAGAAAGTTCCTCTAAACAGGACTTGCTGGAAAAACTGGAAGCGAAGATGCAGGAACAGGAAGAAGCCCGTAGGAAAGAGAAAGAAGAACTAGAGCTGATGCTTCGAAAAGAAACTGAGCAGCTAAGATTGGCTAAAGAAAAGGTAAGACAAAAAGACGCACCATGATATGTATGGTACTACAGACAGGTGATACAGTGCTTAATGGATGCAGCAATAGGGAATATGTATATATTAATCAAAAGTATAATGCGTGAGAAAATTAACTGTAATATTAAAACTTTTCTCTTGCGTTTTTTTCTCGTGATATAGTTACTTGAAGTTAGCGCGCAGCAGCACCCGCCGAAAACGCTCCATACAAAATGGTGACGTCACACATCACGTTTCGGGCGTGTTTCGGCGCGTTTAATATGGAGTTAGCCAATAATCTTCAATTATCTCCCTAAATTTTGCGTTTAAGTACATACGTGTCATACAAAATATTATTTCTTATTCGATATTCTATCTAACTGTAAAGTGCATTATATCCGAAAATTAAAAAAAAAAATCGTTATTTTCCCCTGATTTCATCGTGTGATAAAACTAAAATAATACATTTTTTTTTATTTTTTTTCCTGTTCCATGATGTTTTTATAAGTGTCCGCAGCTATCAAGCTCAAATTCATCAAAATCGGTGACTTATGCATATTCCCTATTGGATCCGGCAAAATATGGTAACGTGGACGCGTTTTAACTGTCAGTTCCGTTTTCCTTTTATATTGAAATTTGAAAAAATCTCACTGCTTTTGGGATTAGTAATTTGGACTTAACTACTGCAGTCACTAAATACCCAAATTGCATTACAAGCGGTCCAGTCCCCTAGAAACAAAATCACTTAACCAAATCTTTGTTTTCGAAAGCTGCATGTATGGATTTGATTTGACAAATTCTAGGAGGGCTGACCCTTGCGACGCAATGGCAGCACGGTTGTCAACTATCAAGGTCATGTTGGTAGGAAGAATGGTTGGTGACCAAAGCCCACGCTTTAAATTAATTATTTTGGGTGTATTGTTTGAACAATAGTAACATATTATCAAAGGGTAACTTACTAATAAAAACAATTTCTAAACTATCCCCAGGAGCTACAAGAGTTAGAAGAATTAAAGAAGCAGAGAGAAAAAGAACTGGAGGAAGAATTAACGAACATCAAAAAAGACTTAGAAAGGCAAATCCAGCAAGTAGCTCAGGAGAAGTGCAAAGCTGAACAGATGCTCAGTGATCACATGGAGCAGAGGAAGAAGCTCAGTGATGAAGATAAAGCAAAAATTGAGCAACTTGTAAGTTATTACCTTGATGCCTTAATTTGTGACAAGTTTAGTTAATACAGTACTAGGCACGTATCATGAAATTTTTTCGACGGAGTAGGGATAAGTTCGCGCATGTGCTCTTGTGAGTGACCAATAGCGCGCACCACTCTCCCGCCGCCCGCGCCCCTCACCGCTACGCATGCCCAAAATACGCAGTTCGCGCAATCCCCACCCGATTTCAAGATACGTGCCTCGTACTGTACATTGTATTAATACAGTACTTTGAATTCACCTTGCATTACTTATTATTTTGAAATAAAAACTGACAAGTTTGGAGAGGTTCAAAACTATGTGTTAATTCATTTTAACACGTTTTTTTTCTATTTTTATTTCACAATATTATTTACTATGTGTGCTAAATGGAATGTACTTTTTTGGCTATGTCCTTTATATGCATTTATACAGTTTTTTAATGAATGAAACAAAATGGGAAAATCATTTCTTTAAACCATCAAACTGAACAACTTACTCTGAAAATTCAATACAATACAAAGTTTAGATTGATGGTCTAACTAAATAAACGGTTTTCCCATTTTTGGGTCATTCAATACAAGTTGTATAACTTTTGTACTTATTTGAAGGACCTAGGACTTTTTAAAATATGCTCACCATGAAAGAAAACACTTTTTAACGGATACTGGCGCGGTTTTATTGCTAACTGTATGTGATGGTATGTATCAAACCAAATACCAACTAATTACCAAAGCGCTTAAGCTTGAGAGGTGAATATACTCACCATGTTTAATTATTTAAAAAAATATATCATCAGATGATGATGAATGCAAAAAGAGCTTTTATTACGTACGGCTTAAAGTCGTTCTTAAGGTCAACATGAAGTGCCGGACTACAGCTGGGCCACAAAAAAGAAAGTTGGAAATCTGACTTTTTGACTATGCCATGATGAAGTCGATAATTTGTCGGAATTTGTCGCCAAAAACCAGAATTTGTCGATCTTGCGTTTAGGAGATACGTGTGGCTCAGCTGTAGAGACGTCTCTACAGCTGGGCCACACAGATCTCGAAAACGGAAGGTCGTAGCGAAAATCTGATTACTCGTATGTGTAGCCGGTAATTTGTCGGATTTTGTCGCCAAAAACCAGAGTTTGTCGGTCTTGCGTTTAGGAGATACGTGTGGCTCAGCTGTAGAGACGTCTCTATAGCTAGGCCACACAGATCTCGAAAACGGAAGGTCCTAGCGAAAATCTGATTACTCGTATGGGTAGCCGGTAGTTTGTCGGATTTTGTCACCAAGAACCAGATTTTGTCGATTTTGCGTTTAGGAGATATGTGAGGATACGCTGTGGAGACTTTTCTACCTGGATCTTGAGAAAGGAAGGTCATAGCGAAAATCTAATAACTCGAGTGTGTAGCCGTTAGTTTGTCGGAATTTGTCACCAAGAATCAGATTTTGTCGATCTAGCGTTTAGGAGATATGTGAGGATACGCTTACGACCTTTCGTTCTCGAGATCCAGGTAAAAAGGTCTCCACAGCGCAACCTCACATATCTCCTAAACGCAAGATCGACAAAATCTGATTCTTGGTGACAAATTCCGACAAACTAACGGCTACACACTCGAGTTATCAGATTTTCGCTCCGACCTTCCTTTCTCAAGATCCAGGTAGAAAAGTCTCCACAGCGTATCCTCACATATCTCCTAAACGCAAAATCGACAAAATCTGGTTCTTGGTGACAAAATCCGAAAAACTACCGGCTACCCATACGAGTAATCAGATTTTCGCTAGGACCTTCTGTTTTCGAGATCTGTGTGGCCCAGCTGTAGAGACGTCTCTACAGCTGAGCCACACGTATCTCCTAAACGCAAGACCGACAAACTCTGGTTTTTGGCGACACAATCCGACAAATTACCGGCTCCACTTACGAGTAATCAGATTTTCGCTACGACCTTCCGTTTTCGAGATCTGTGTGGCCCAGCTGTAGAGACGTCTCTACAGCTGAGCCACACGTATCTCCTAAACGCAAGACCGACAAATTCTGGTTTTTGGCGACAAATTCCGACAAATTATCGACTTCATCATGGCATAGTCAAAAAGTCAGATTTCCAACTTTTTTTTTGTGGTACAGCTGTAGTCCGGCACGTGTCAACATGTATAGTGTGAAGTGCCGCCATTAAAAGTGAGATTGTAGTGATACTGTCTCTCTGTTTATATTTTAGGTACATGAAAGAGAGGAAATACAGAAAAAGTTATCAGAGTCAGAAGTGAACGCAGAAAATGCTATTAAAGACTTAAAGGTGAGTTTGCTAAGATATTTGTAAACAATATTATTAAAAATTAGTAACGGCTTAATGACTTTTTTAGATTAATATTATAGAAATAAATCTAGATGTACTATGGGCAACAGCGACGCTTAACCAGTTTGCAACAAAATTCGTGTGCGCGCGTATCGCCTCTACACGAACTAAACGTATGGTCGTGACGGCGCGGCGTGCAAGCGATTTTGACCTTAGCAGTGGTTAAGCGTCGCTGTTGCCCATGGTACGATCTTTACGATCAAGTGGGCGTGTCACATTATGCCCAAAGTTGCAATAAAGTACAAGATTTCTGTCAGTGTCTGTGCTGTGACATGCAGATTGTGACGTCACGGTGGGTGGGCCCACCATGACGTCACAATTTGTAAAATAATTGACACACTTATTCGTTATAAGAAGAGTACCGTCGCTCTTGATTAATTTCTGTGGTCGATATACTTTACATGTAAGTGTAACCATGCGTTCACACAGCAGGTCCGCATTTACAGGACAGTTTTTAACTTTTTTTTGCCGTGTATGTGCCGGCCTAGAATAGCACTACCCCCTATCATCCCGTGGGTGTCGTAAAAGGCGACTAAGGGAGCATAGCCTTCAAGAGACGGGCAGCAGCGTCTCCAAAAAACCTTGGCCTACTGCGATCGCCAACCCGCCTGCCAAGCGTGGCGATTATGGCAAACACCCCCCCCCCCCCTCATGAACAATAGATCAAAAAATTGGCCCCCAGTCCCCGGCAGCCCCGCTATTCCTAGCTACGGTAGCGGCTACGGTAATGGCGGGGCAGGGGGTGCTAAGAATCCCCGGGTGCGGCTCGGCTACCAAAAACGACGACAACCGCACCTGGCAACCTATAACACGCGCACACTAAGGACCGACGCGAAGTTAACCGAGTTGGAAGAAGTTATCAGCAAGGTACACTGGGACATTATCGGGTTATCTGAAGTCCGAAGAGCAGGAGAGGACTCGATAATCCTCAACTCCGGTAACTTGCTTTACTACCGGGAGGGCGACCAACAGTCCCAAGGTGGTGTCGGGTTCATCGTCCAAAAGTCCCTTGTCAACAACGTGATTACCATCGGAAGTGTGTCGACCAGGGTGGCGTACCTTATACTCAGAATATCCAAACGGTGTTCGCTGAATGTTATACAGGTTTACGCACCGACCTCGACACACCAAGATGACGAAGTGGAGGCTATGTATGAGGAGATCTCTAAAGCCATGCATAGCTACAAAACCCACTACACTGTTGTGATGGGGGACTTCAATGCAAAGTTGGGGAAACGATGCGGTGATGAGCTGAGAGTGGGGCAATTTGGAGTTGGGCAACGGAATGACAGAGGCCAGATGCTGGCTGACTTTATGGAGAAGGAGAACCTCTTTATGATGAACTCCTTCTTCAGAAAGCCGGAAGTGGACCTGGGTCAGTCCGGACGGTAAAGTCAGAAATGAGATAGATTTTATCATGTCGACGAAAAAGCAAATATTCAATGATGTCACTGTGATCAACGCTGTTAAGACGGGGAGCGATCACCGATTGGTACGTGGCACATTGAATATCAACCCAAAGCTGGAAAGATTTCGACTGATAAAATCAACAATTCGACCATTGCCGGCCCATATTCAAAACCCCGAGAGCTTTCAACTCGAACTCCAAAACCGCTTCGAAGCCCTTGAGAACAGCATAGATGTGGACGATCTAAACAACATGGTGGTGGATACTGTCCGTACGGTAGGGTCCAAGCTCTTTAAGACCCGCCGTCCCAAGATAAAGAAACTCTCTGACCACACACTCCTACTCATGGATCAGAGACGTGAAATGAGGCTCCAGAGTTCAGTAGATGCTAATCGTTATCGGCAGCTTAATAGACAGATATCTAAGTCTTTGACGAGCGACCTTCGCCAATTTAATACGAATCGTATTAAAGAGGCTATCGAGCGGAATAAAGGCTCCAAAGTGTTCGCGAGAGATCTGTCTATTGGGCAAAGCCAGATGACGAAGCTGAAAACTGACGACGGACGCATCATTTCATCAAAGCCTGAAATCCTGAGGGAGATCGAGAGCTTCTATGGGCAGTTATATTCCACGCAGACACCTGTTGAAAGCAAGGCTAAAGACCCCAGAGCCAAGCTTACCCGACACTATACCCAAGATATCCCGGACGTCAGCCTGTACGAGATTAGTATGGCTCTCAAACAGCTGAAAAACAACAAGGCGGCGGGTGACGATGGAATTACTACAGAACTTCTGAGAGCGGGCGGTAAGCCGATACTCAAAGTCCTCCAGAAGCTCTTTAATTCCGTCATCGTCCAGGGCAGAACGCCAAAGACATGGAACATAAGTGAGGTGATCTTGTTCTTTAAAAAGGGTGACAAGTCCCTCTTAAAGAACTATAGACCCATCTCGCTTCTGAGTCATGTCTATAAGTTGTTTTCGAGAGTCCTTACGAATCGTCTCGCTCGCAAGTTCGACGACTTCCAACCTCCCGAACAAGCCGGGTTCCGAAAAGGCTTTAGCACCATAGACCACATCCATACGCTGCGGCAGGTTATACAGAAGACCGAGGAGTATAATGAGCCACTTTGCTTGGCGTTCGTGGACTATGAGAAAGCCTTTGATTCGATTGAAACCTGGGCGGTGCTGCAGTCTCTCCAAAGGTGCCAAGTGGACTATAGGTATATCGAGGTGTTGAGGTACTTATACCAAAATGCCACCATGACGATCCGAGTACAGAACCAGAACACAAATCCTATCCAACTGCAGCGTGGTGTGAGACAGGGAGACGTTATTTCTCCGAAACTGTTCACAGCTGCGTTGGAGGACATCTTTAAGCTCTTGGACTGGAAAGGATTCGGCATCAACATTAATGGCGAGTACCTAACACACCTTCGTTTTGCCGATGATATAGTCCTTATGGCTGAGACCATGGAAGACCTGAACACAATGCTCGAAGATCTCCGTAGTGCTTCCCAAAGAATGGGTCTTAGGATGAACATGGAAAAGACGAAAATTATGTCAAATGCTCATGTTGTACCCTCTCCAGTTCATGTTGGGAACACTACACTTGAAGTTGTTGACCATTACGTATACCTAGGACAGGCAGTCCAGTTAGGTAGGTCCAACTTCGAGAAAGAGATCTCTCGCCGAATCCAACTCGGGTGGGCAGCATTCGGGAAGCTTCGAAAAATCTTCGCGTCCGACTTACCTCAGTGTCTCAAGACGAAAGTCTATGAACAGTGTGTTTTGCCATTGATGACTTACGGCAGTGAAACGTGGCCGCTAACTATGGGTCTCATAAGGAGGCTCAAGGTCGCTCAGCGTGCAATGGAGAGAGCCATGCTCGGCGTTTACCTACGTGATCAAATCAGAAACGAGGAGATCCGCAGGAGAACTAAAGTAACCGACATCGCTCGAAGGATTGCTCAGCTGAAGTGGCAATGGGCGGGACACATAGCGAGAAGAACCGATGGCCGTTGGGGCAGAAAGGTTCTGGAATGGCGACCGCGCACCGGACGACGCTCCGTGGGTAGGCCCCCGACAAGGTGGACCGACGATCTGGTGAAGGTCGCGGAAAGCCAGTGGATGCAGGCAGCGCAGGACCGATCGTCGTGCAGATCCTTAGGGGAGGCCTATACCCAGCAGTGGGTGTCGTGTGGCTGATATGATTTTAACGGATCCGTCGCTACTGGATGTGATGTTCACACCGCATTTACAGGACCGTTTTATTGGATCCGTAGCTATGGATACTGTAAACAACGCATCAGATTGTGTGTTTACTGGATCCAATATACTAAGTTGTGTGTGAACACGCCACTAAGTCTTATCATCAACCAATTTATTGTGGTTCATAATACTTTTGTACAGAAACGCGTGGAAGCGAGAGAGACTGAATTAGCCGCACTAGCAGCTCAACGAATACAACAACAGGCTGACCAATCCACCCTAGTTATAACCTCGTTGCAAGAGCAGTTGGAAAAGGTAACTCATAAACAAAATGGCCGTTTTCCATTTACATCTTGTTCAAAAATTGCTATGCCCGGTTTTTTTATTCACTTTGTGACCAGTACATGTTGACCAGTACCAACCCCCTGATTAAGTAACTCTGTTGCTAACAATTCTTGTTGAAATCAATTGAAACCACAGTTACATTGATGCTTTACTAAGATAGTTGTCACATTGGCTCTTACTAAAGCAGCTATGTAACTGCAATTTCAGTCAGAGTTGATTGCGATAAAGTTGCAAAATCAGAGGGCAGATGTGCATCGACAAAGTGAGTCACAGTAATTTCACTAGCTTCTTTTACAATATTCGTTATACCTACATACACGTTCGGTTTTGACGCAGATCGTCACTTTCGCAAATGGTCATCGCGAAAAATTTGGTCACTTTCGCAGAATGTCATTCACAATCTTGAGAAAAAAGAAAAAAAATAATGACATTCTGCGAAGGTGACGTTTTGCGAAAGTGACCTAATTTTTCGCGATGACCATTTGCGAAAGTGACGATCTGCGTCCAAACTTCACGTTCTTATACCTAAAATCTTTCTTAACTTAAACTAGGTCAAAAATGAACTTAAGTC
Source organism: Agriphila tristella (assembly GCA_928269145.1). Lineage (NCBI taxonomy): Eukaryota > Metazoa > Arthropoda > Insecta > Lepidoptera > Crambidae > Agriphila > Agriphila tristella. The sequence continues at coordinate 16,894,748 of OV743439.1, read as the reverse complement.
AGTTGAGACGGAGAAGAATACTCTTCTGGAGAGTATATTTTCTGCAGACAATCCTGTAGAAAGTACCTCTAAGGAGTCCACACTGGCTGAAGTAGGGGAGCTGATGGAGACGGAGCTCCAGTGCAGTATATGTGCTGAGCTGTTCGTCGCTGCCACCACTCTGAGCTGCTCTCACACCTTTTGTAAATACTGTATCACCATGTGGAAGAAAAAGAAAAAAGACTGCCCTATTTGCAGGTGGGTTGGCTTGTCCCGCGGAATTTTGATGGAACTAAAATATACGATGTCTAATTTCAATTGGGATAAAGCCTTTTTTTCGATTTCTTAATTAAACGATCAGCGCTGTGTCTGGGACTCTAGGCATCAAAGATTTGGCATTTTGTCTAACTTGTTTCTGAGTATAAGATAGGTACTTTCTCTTACATACATCTGTAAAATTTAACACAATTGTTTCTTTTGTTTAAAGTAACGTTACAAAGACCACATTTTAATTTAGACACAGCAGCCCCAAGTCTGCTATTTTAACATAATCGTGTTTCAATTGCGTTTCGGATTTGGGTTTAAGAAAGGATTAGGTGACTACTGCTCCACTTGCTACTGGTCCCTGGGGCCAGTATCAAGTGGACCAATTGCCACAGGAACTATGTCAAAAAACAATTGAATCGCGATAAATAACAATAGCAGTTTTGGGCCCCAGCACGCTGAGTTCCTATCATCATGTCCTGTATCTTCAGTCCAGTTTGAACTTATGAAGCCACAGCCAACATAATGAATGTTTAAAATTATAAGAAGTAACAATTTAAGTTCACTTGCTGTTTACTATACACAAATGGGATTTTATTTTTGTGTTACATTCTTAGTAATAGTTACCTTTCATAAGATTATTTCAATGCTTAGGTACCTATGTACCTTAAGGTGCTCCGACACAGCAGTTATATAACGTTATATAATATTGTGTAACATTATAACATTATATAACAGCGTGTAACATTTTGCTAAAACATGTAAAGGTGTTCTTACACAGCAATTATATAGCGTTATATAACTACTGTGTTGGAGCACCTTTACACTTTAGGACCAACGATATTACATACAAGTAGATACGTCATGCGCCAACATCATACAATTTAAAACAGCGACAGGACAGACAGCCTATAGGTTCACGCGCAACGTTGCCAAACCTAATAGCATGGCTTGGTACTGCTGATACACACATTGACATATTATGTCGAGAGAGGGACAAAAATGAACGCCACCATACGGAATACTTGTCGTTAGAAAGAGATAAACAGACATCATAAGTTTCGTCTGATACGCTGCATGCTCATTGGCGCGATCATGGGAGTGACAGTCGCAATGACAGTACAGGGGAGATGGGCAAAAGTGGTATATATATGATACTAGGTTTTTGGTTTTTCGTTTCGAATTAAAATAATAAAACAAAAGTTCTGTAAACGCAGCAAGTTTTATTTACAAATTGTTAATAAAATAATAATTAAACTAAAGATATCCCATGCTGGACTGGGAGCGAAAGAAAAATGAAAAACGAAAGTATTTTTACCTGAATGCAAGGAATGGATTATTATACAACGTGTTATAAAATACCCCTATTGCCGAATATGGTAGATAGGGACCATCAAATTGAACAACTTTTACTATGGGACCAACTCTAAAATCGCGAAACAAAATCAGCTGTTTCTTACAAAAAATAATAACGAAAATATCAAAATGTATGAAAAAACAGATTTTTTCGCGATTTCAGAGTTGGTCTTATAGTAAAAGTTGTTCAGTTTGATGGTCCATAAATTTACCATATTCGGCATTAGGGGTTTTTTGTAACACGTTGTATATATAGGTAAATAGATATACCAAACTAGAAATAAAAAATAGATTTAAAAATTATACACTTTTATTTGTGAATAAAATATTTATTTTAGCAACATAAAAAAATCAAAATGATATGATTTACTTATACTTATTTACTTATATTACTTTATTTATATACCTTCAAATAAACTTAATTTATTCCTTTGTTGTCTCTTATCATTAGTTTTAGGATTACTTTTGTGTGTAAAATGCATGCGAACGTTAATAAATTTCTCAATAACAGCGCGTATAAGGTGTAGCCTATGATTAAAAGTTGGATGTTGCTCCAAAGAATGACAATTTAAAGACGAAAATATGTCATCACAACTGATAAACGATTTGAAAATACGGGTTTTTATAATTTCGATGTCTTTGGGATCAGGAAGTATCATGTGGCCCTTTTCTTTTATATGACTCCTAATAATCTCTTCTGACCTCAGACAAATTTTAAAAACATCCTCACTGGGAAAACATAGTCCCCCCATATTTTTCAAAAAGATCAATTTGTGAAACCATAGTTTGGTATTAGAGATAAGACTTGCAGTACAAATTTCACATTTAAGTGCTTTAACTAGTTTCCTGGATACCCACCCTGAAATATAACCGATAATCTGATCGATTGTTTTCTTAACGCTTTCACGGTTTAATATTGTTGAAAACACTTCAATATTTTCATCTATCGTATGATCAGTTTCTTCTACGCTTTGATTTTTTTCTTCAAGTGAGTCGCATTCTTCATCATCAAATCTTCTACTTATCGTCGAGTTGATTTTCTCGATTTTCTCGTAATTTACGAGATATAACCGGAAAACCGAAAAATACTCTTTTGGGTACATTTTTACTCTCCACCACTTAATCACAACTCCGCCGGGGGAAGGGACGGAAACCTATGATGGTCATATTTGGGAACAAATGAAGCTATTAAAACAATAAAACCTTTTGTAGGAATTAAATCTGATTTCAATTCTAACCCTAGGTCAGTAAACTATAAGAGTGTAAGTTCTTCGGGGTTATGTGTCGCGGTGGACAGATATACCATCTGGTGTGCCCCAGGGGTCAATTTTGGGTCCCCTATTATTTATTATTTTTATAATGGATATAAGTAAATGTTTTTTAAACTCTAAAATCCTATTATTCGCTGACGACATGAAGATTTTCAAGTTAATTCGCGGGTCATTGGATGTTTGTGACTTACAACAGGATCTTCTACGATTTGAGCAATACTGTCTTCTCAACAAGTTGGATCTTAATGTGGAAAAATGTTTTTATATGACATTCACACGTAAGACGAATAAAATTGAATCCAGATACAATCTTTTAAACCACAATTTAACTCGAGTTGACAGCATTAGGGACTTAGGTGTGACACATGATTCTAAATTAATTTTTAACGATCACATTGATCACATTGCTAAAAGGGCTTCCAAGGCTCTAGGTTTTGTAATGAGAATGTCCAGTGATCTAAAATCTTTGAAAGCAATCAAAGTGCTGTATTGTGCCTTCGTACGCAGCCATCTAGAGTACGCTTCACAGGTGTGGAACCCGATGTATAATATATACATTACGCGCCTGGAGAAAATCCAAAAACGATTTTTGCGATTCCTGGATTATAAGGCTGGGCAATATTCCGAGAATTACGAGCACCGCTGTAAGCGATATAATTTTCTACCTCTTCAAATTCGGCGTGAAGTAAATGACGTTTGTTTTATATCTAAACTTGTTAATGGCGCCATTGATTGCCCGGACTTATTATCTAAGATTGGTCTTCGCACTAACACTCTTGGTCTCCGTCGACGTCCATTGCTTCATATACCATCAGCTCATACAAACTACCGACACAACACCTTTATACTGCGTGGCTGTGAAACTTATAATAGGTATAGCAGTGAACATGACTTCGACTTATTTACGACAAGCCCGGCGACTATCAGGCGAACTGTAAACTTGCATTACTTTCGGCAGCAATTCCGTGTGGGTGCTCAACCTTAATTGTGTAATAACATTAGCAACACATTACTTTTTAGCTTAAATTTATTTTTTCTAACGTCACTAATTTTTCCTTTTGGTTTAATTTTATTTTTAGTGGAAATTGGTACTTTTTTTTTTCGTGCAAGAATTTGGTACTTACATTAATTTTATTTTTATATAGGATACTATTGATATGTATATGTGGAGGTTTGTAATTGGCTTCGAGTAATTAATAATGTTTTTATATGCCTATAAAGCTGTAAACCTTCCTAAAATAAATAAAATAAAAAAATAAAATAAAAATAAAATAATTGCAAATAAACCGGTTTTGAATGAGATTATGGTTTAAAACCACGACTATGTTTTCAGAACATTACTGACATAAAAATAGGTGGTCGGGATTTTAAAACATATTCTGGTTTAAAACCAGTTTATTTGCGACTATAATCCCTGGTACAAAATCACCCTATCTCCCCTAGCATGTCCTTACGCATGCGCGAAACGCGCTCTCCTTCACTCTTACGCAAAACAGAGTACATCTCGCTCTTTGTAAAAATATGGCCGATTAGGAGTAATACAAAATACGAAAATACATTTTACGGTTAAATACAGTACTTACGTATGAAATGAAACATTTTTCCGATCTCTGACGGTTGCTGTATAATTTGCACATCGTTTAAAGACGCAGGAAGGCATTTTTGATAAGAATGTCACGGTTTTTTAGTGTCTCACTGACGAGAGTGGTGTGTGTTTACGTGTCACGAGCCTGTGCCTGACTAATTGAAAGTCGGGCAATTACCTGACTTTCGTCTTGCCATTGTGGAGTGCCGGTAACGTATCTACTTGTATGTAATATCGTTGTTTAGGACTCATTGATTACTTCGGGGTACAATAAAATAATAATAACATTCTTTATATAATAATTGCATTTTAAAAAACCTGTCTTCCATTTCAGAGCGCCAATAACATCGGAATGTAAAAGTTTGGTACTCGACTCGTTCATTGACAAAATGGTCCGAAATCTGACTGAAGACATGAAGAAGAAGAGGGAAGAACTGCTGAAATCTAGAGAAGGTCAGTGATAAAAATAAATAGTTAAATGACCCTCTCTCAAATGAAAATGGCTAAAATGCTTACGACAAAATTCTTAGATCTTATGAGATAACATCGTGTTAATGAATGAACAAACAAAACCGGCCAAGTGCGAGTCGGACTCGCGCACGGAGGGGTCCGTACCATAAAACGGCAAAAAAAATCACGTTGTTGTATGAAGGGCCCCCTTAAATATTAATTTTATTCTGTTTTTAGTATTTGTTGTTAAAGCGGCTACAGGAATACATAATCTGTAAAAAATTTAACTGTCTATCTATCTGTTGTCGTTATTGATATCGAGCAAAAAATTACAAAAAATCACGTTTGTTGTATTGGAGCCCCCCTCAAATATTTATTTTATTTCGTTTTTAGTATTTTTGTAGCGGCAACAAAAATACACCATCTGTGAAAAATTCAGCTGTCTAGCTATCACGGTTCATGAGATACTGGTGACAGACAGACGGACAGCGGATTCTTAGTAATAGGGTCCCGTTTTTACCCTTTGGGTACGGAACCCTAAAAAATAAGAAAAGCGTTTTTCGGACCATCAAACTGAACAACTTTTGCTACGGGACCTAATCTGAAATCGCAAAAAACTCAGCTTTTTCTTACAAAAATTAATAACGAAAATATCAAAATGTATGAAAAAGTCTATTTTTTTCGCATTTTCAGAGTTTGTCCTATAGTAAAAGTTGATCAGTTTGATGGTCTAACTAAAGAAATAGTTTTCCCATTTTTGGTTCATTCATCAACACCCTGTTTTCTAGCTAGGCAATAATAAAAAGTAATTCATTATGATTCAAAAGGAATGAACTCTTTACTGGGGTCGTATTATGACCTCTTATTTCCAGGCAGTTTTCTGACTGGCTATCAATCTATCTCTTTTATTTGCTATACGACGAGAAAGAGATGTCACTACAGCAATTTATAAACCTGGCAGGATTTAAGAGCTTGTAACACGGCCTCAGGTATGGTACAGTTTTAAGTATGTGTATTAGTTCCTTGTCAATTCACTTTAGCCATCTCCAATGAACTAAGTACACTTTATTTTTCAAAATTAATAAAGACAAAGTGTAAGGTATTGTGAACAATACAGCTTCATAATAATGGAATCTGTGTATAGAGTATTCAAGATTTAGACTGTCTTTTAAATAAGTACCATTATCTTGTACAAATATCCCTGTCCCCCATAACAGTACTGAAGTTATTTATTCCACAAACACCTTATAATACCATCATAAAGATATCTAGTCTGATACATTCTTGATAATAACATGGAGGGTAAATAAAACTTGATTTTTTCTGTATTTCTGATTAACCTTACATTTAATAAGTATTGTATTACTAATAAAGAATTAATCGGTCGTTAGAATTATATACAGATACTAATAGAGTAGTTTATGAAGCTGTATTGTTCGCAGAACTCGAGTCGGAACTAGCGCGTCAGCCCAGCGGCGGGACCAGTCGGTATGCTTGTATTTATTCTTTTTATCTCTGTTTTTTTTTTCATTTTATATACAAAGCTATTTTTAGTTAATACAAAACCTCTCGTGGGGTTGACTATCAAACTGAACTTTCATTATGGGGCCAACCTTAAAATCACGAAAAAAAATCAGCTGTTCATACATTTCTATGGAGTAGGATTGTACTTTTGTATGAAACGGTTTTTTTTTTCACGGTTGGTCCCGTAATGAAAGTTGTTGAGTTTAATGGTCTGATTAACCCCACGAGAGGTTTTGAATTAACTAAAAATTACCTTGTATAAAAGACTTAAATAAATTGACAGAACTAAACTAAATTTAGTTTTCCATCCTTTTCTTTCTGTATCGAAAAGGCAAGAACAGAATAGTTAAAATCACAGGTTGAATATCTGTGATTTTATTTTAACCATTATTATCATATCTTTCCCGCAGGTGTTTAAACACCTATGTTTTAGTTTAAAAGCGTTTAATAGCTGTGATTTTAACCGAAAAAAATCCAACGCGAAAGTTTAAAAGAACAGAATGCTAAAATTAAGTTTAGTCCTGTCAATTTAGTTAAGTCGTGCTAACGGAATCGACACGATTGTCTGTTTCTTATGTGGCGGCACGTTTCAGGCGAAGTCACAGCTATGATGAATCCGACTACAACTCGGACTCCGAATTCTTCGAGGAGGGGGAGGAGGAGGAACTCTTCGAGGATTAGTAAGTCTACCAATTAATTGCAACCCTATGATAATATTAGATACTAGCTGTGTTTTTCATAAATATTTATTTTTGAGTTAGATACTATCCCTCTTATTATAAACGAAGTAACTTTACACCTAGTTTGTTTAGAAATATGACGCCTTGAGACGTCAAACGTAAGGAGTTATATTGCTAAGCAAAATCAGTTATTAAACCAGGTGTCTTCATTTATTAATAAGGCCGTTTGTATTATACTTATTTATTGTAAACTTTGATTTCATTATATCATAAGTGGCCTATTCTAGATTCTAGAAGCATCGTCTAGACTCTAGAAAGTCTAGAATCTAGGCTCTGATGATGCCATGAAAACCAGATCTGGCATTCCGGGCGATGCACGGGCATACGTAACTATCAAGTTCCGCGACTTTATAGTAACAAGCAAAGAATGAAGGATTTTTTCTGTAACATTCAAAATTATTATAGTGCATTTTAATTGTGCTTAGTTTCTCTCATAGTCCGTAAGCCCGCGGCAGTATTGCCTACGTTATAAATATGACATCACGATGAAATGCATGGCATACAGTCGGAAGCTTGAGAAAATCCTTCACTTCCGGAGATGACGTATGACTGTGCAGCCCACGTCAGTTCCTGTCTCGGAGTACTCCCTGGCGCAGTATATTATTGTACCACGATTGTTTTGAATAGTTTCGTTTTTGTTTGAATAGCGACGATTACGATACCTACTGGCCATTCCGGCGGCGGCACTACGACGAGTCGTCCGACGACGACAACAGTGGATCTGACGAGGACGCCGATGATTCCGATGAGCGTTCCGGAACGGCCTCCGGTCATTCCGCTGCCGACGCCGCTGCGCCCGGCGACGCTGCGCCTTCCGCCGCCGGCACCGGCACCACAGAATCCACAGCTGTTTCGAATAGTACAGGTAAGGCCAATCCACAGCTGTTTCGAATAGTACAGGTAAGCCTAATCCACAGCTGTTTCGAATAGTACAGGTAAGCCCAATCCACAGCTGTTTCGAACAGTACAAGTAAGCCCAATCCACAGCTATTTCGAATAGTACAGGTAAGCTCAATCCACAGCTGTTTCGAATAGTACAGGTAAGCCCAATCCACTGCTGTTTCGAATAGTACAGGTAAGCCCAATCCACTGCTGTTTCGAATAGTACAGGTAAGCCCAATCCACTGCTGTTTCGAATAGTACAGGTAAGCCCAATCCATTGCTGTTTCGAATAGTACAGGTAAGCCCAATCCACTGCTGTTTCGAATAGTACAGGTAAGCCCAATCCACTGCTGTTTCGAATAGTACAGGTAAGCCCAATCCACTGCTGTTTCGAATAGTACAGGTAAGCCCAATCCATTGCTGTTTCGAATAGTACAGGTAAGCCCAATCCACAGCTGTTTCGAATAGTACAGTTAAGCCTAATCCACAGCTGTTTCGAATAGTACAGGTAAGCCCCATCCACAGCTGTTTCGAATAGTACAGGTAAGCCCAATCCACTGCTGTTTCGAATAGTACAGGTAAGCCCAATCCACTGCTGTTTCGAATAGTACAGGTAAGCCCAATCCACTGCTGTTTCGAATAGTACAGGTAAGCCCAATCCACTGCTGTTTCGAATAGTACAGGTAAGCCCAATCCACTGCTGTTTCGAATAGTACAGGTAAGCCCAATCCATTGCTGTTTCGAATAGTACAGGTAAGCCCAATCCACAGCTGTTTCGAATAGTACAGTTAAGCCTAATCCACAGCTGTTTCGAATAGTACAGGTAAGCCCCATCCACAGCTGTTTCGAATAGTACAGGTAAGCCCAATCCACTGCTGTTTCGAATAGTACAGGTAAGCCCAATCCACTGCTGTTTCGAATAGTACAGGTAAGCCCAATCCACTGCTGTTTCGAATAGTACAGGTAAGCCCAATCCATTGCTGTTTCGAATAGTACAGGTAAGCCCAATCCACTGCTGTTTCGAATAGTACAGGTAAGCCCAATCCACTGCTGTTTCGAATAGTACAGGTAAGCCCAATCCACTGCTGTTTCGAATAGTACAGGTAAGCCCAATCCATTGCTGTTTCGAATAGTACAGGTAAGCCCAATCCACAGCTGTTTCGAATAGTACAGTTAAGCCTAATCCACAGCTGTTTCGAATAGTACAGGTAAGCCCCATCCACAGCTGTTTCGAATAGTACAGGTAAGCCCAATCCACTGCTGTTTCGAATAGTACAGGTAAGCCCAATCCCCAACTGTTTCGAATAGTACAGGTAAGTTGTTTGTGATTAACGAATTTTATTTCCACATAAAAGATTAACGATTTTCTGACAGCTCAAATAAAAAAAAATAGTTCAATAAATGTCGATTGTCGATAGATGGCGTTTTATGAAAACCGAACCGTGAAGTTAACCCCCTTCACACTAAGCAAATTATGGCATTTTTTATTTTTTTATTTTAAATAGTAACTTAGGCCTCGATTCTGCGGTAACGTAGTAATCGTCTTTCAGTTTTGGGGTTTAAGAAACAAGAACTGTGTCAAAAAGCATTACAATACAAACACAATTGAAACACTATTATGACGTCAACAATAGCAGTTTTGAGACCCAGATGTGCTATTTATGAGTGTTGTACACAAAACGCTTTAATTAAAATGTATAGAATAGATGTCACCAAAGAGAGCTCTCTAATCAAATTGGTCACTTCCTCTGCCACTAGTTAAAACAGGCCAAATTAATTAAAGTCATGCCATGCCATGCATGACACATAAAATTGTTAATTTGGTGTTAGTCAGATTATAGGGCGAGATCTTTGGAAACTTTCATGTTTATTTTATTCTAATTCTAGTGATTTTGAGTTGTAAAAAAACATAATCATGTTGAACTCGGAAATGACTCACAGACACACTAATAAAAAGACCTTGACTAATTGAACCATGAAATACTTTACTTTGTCAGTATTACCCTATTTCGAACTAACACTTGTTGCAAGTAATATTTTGCATATTAAGAAGTTCCGCAAAGATTTGTTGTATAGTATAATCCCTGCAAATTGCTAATGCGCCGGAACCTTGTCACATTAACATCCACGTTGACGTCATCCACAACAAAAATAACATGTCTGCCAAAAAATCGCGGCTAGGCGTATTAACAATTTGCTAGTGCACTGGAACCTTGTCAATTAACATCCGCATCCACTAAAAATAAAAATAAAGACCACTAAAAATGACAAAATAAAAAAAAATATTAAAAACACGACTGCCCTGCTACAAACCAACTAAAAAGTTAAACAACAAGTGTCATTGCAGTCGGGGGACCTCTTTGATCAAAAAATTGTTCCATAATAAGGTCCCCCGACTGCAATTTTTTTCAATTTATTTATTTATATTTCACACATTTTAGTGACATATTATATAGTTTGGGAATGTGCTCATCAAGGCCTTTCATTTGATGCCCATATTGTAATAATAGAAGAAATTTTTTTTTTCACATTTGAAAATGGTATCGTACAGTCGCCACATTGATTTTTCTTAAAAAAAATATAGCCGGTGTCACTCGGGATGCTGTAAGGATTCTAACGATACCCCATTTATCCAAATCAGTTCAGGCATTTAGAAGTTATGGTGGAATAAAGAAACTCACATACCCACAAACATACATGAACCCTGAACACATATACACTCTTTTTGCTTTGGGCAGTCGTGTAAAAAATTAGGGCCAGGCGCATTAACAATTTGTGAGCATTATAGGCTATGTGAAGTATCAAACATGTTAAAGTCTGTGCAGAAAGAGAATCATCGTGGGCTTTGTGCTTGATTACCGTTTTTTACATGTTGATGGCACTGTAACGTTTTAGTGCGACTGTAATATCTATCAAGTCAAGATAGTCTTACTATAATTACGTATAACATTGCCGTCAACATTACAAAAACGGTGATCAAGCACAAATTCAATGACGGTTCACTTTCCGCACAGACTCTAGTCTTGACAATGGAATTTTTACGTCGGTGCAAATTGATGGTGAGATGAAATAAAACACTTTTTAACGGATACTAGTGCGGTTTTATTGAAAGTACCTACTCTGGTAAATAGTTGGTGTTTGGTTTGAATCTTTATTTTCCCGACGTTTCGGCACCTTTGCAGCTGCCGTGGTCACGGGGGACTGGGGATATTATCCGTTTAAAAGTGTTTTATTTCATGTCTAGTGAGCGCGTAAACTTGAGAGGTGAATGATGGTGAGATATTGGTTACATATCATAATAACTAAACCTATTCCAACTATTCTCGAGATAACATCTATCCATCCATTATAGGCCTTTCATACATAGTTGAAACATCCAATATCTTAATTGATTTTAGTTCAATCAAAGTTCCGTAAGTTAAACAGTAGTTGAGTCGAGCAGTAGGCGTTATGAACATATGTGACTCGAGCGTAGTTATCTCAAAAATAAGGTTTAGTCGACAAATGCCAACTTCTACAAATCCCAACTTAGTTTAAAACGCCAGATTCTACAAATGTCCAATTCTACTAATGCCAACTTCTACAAATGCCAACATTTAGTTGTTATAATTTCAATCACTTTTTGATATTTATTTTTGCGTTTATATAGTGTATTTTCAATGTTGGGATAAAATTAGTTGTTATGATTATGATATGTAACCGAGATATTTGTGTACAGGCGGGCGGTCAAACAGTAATGGTGCTAGTCGACGAAGGGCCGTCGAGGGGCTCCCGGGCGCCTACTACGGCGGGTACGGGCGCTGCTTCAGCTGCGGCGGCCGCGGCCACTGGGCCCCCGGCTGCCCCTACAGGTAGTCGCCGATAGCACTGCGAGGAGCTTTGTGTACATAATAACTATATGTATGGTATGGCCACGCGAACACGCGACCGCGATTGGTATCTTGAATGAGCACTCGATTCACAGTTCGCGGAATTACCACACCCCGAACGAACCATGGGCGTATCTAGTCTAGAGCTATTTTCCAGGGGGGCCTGGCTTCCAATTCCATAGGGCTGCCACCTCTCCGGGTTTGACCCGAAGTCTACGGGTTTGAGTAGTGGATGTCCGGGCTATGGGTTTAACATCGAAGTATCCGGGCGGGTGGCGTGAGCGAAAGCCAACCGTACCTAGTGTTACCATCTGACAGGACAAAAATCGCGCTACGCGGCCGATTTTTTTTTACTATGACAGGAAATATTACTAGATTAGTGGAAAAACTGACCAAGAATCGCGCTACGCGGCCTTTTTTTACTGTTAACATGCAAGATTACAGGGTTAGTGGTTGGAACTGACCATAAATTGCGATGCGCGGCCGTTTTTGGTGTAGATAGGCAAGATTTCTAAATAAGTTCATGTAACGGACTAAAAATCGCGCTGCGCGGCTTTTTTTTTACTATAGGCAGGAAACATTACTAGATTAGTGGATGAAACTGACCAAAAATCGCGCTGCGCGGCCATTTCTTTTCTATAGACAGGTATTATTAATTACCTACCTAAAGAATGATTTATTTAACAAAAAATAAAGATTTTTCGAAAATCTCCGGGACTGCTCTTGTCGAAAGGTGGCAGCCCTTGTTCCAAGTCAAAGCTTTGCGCGTTGGACTTTGAAGGGCTTGTTGATAGATGATTTATCAGGTTTTTCGTTGGGTGGGCACCAGGCTATTCTGCTTCCTATGCCAATGCCCCGAACACTTCATACAACCGCGTGTGTAAAGCTAGGGTTACTACGGGAATCGTGTCGCGTCACACACACAAATAAACATTAGTTTTTCACCATTTTAACTATAAATAATATGTATTTACACCGGTAATAAGAAATGTTTCCATGACTTGTCTCAAATATTTTGATTTGCTTTTTGCAACTTTTCACACCGCCGCCACCGTGCACGAAAGTTGACAGCTGATGACACACGCGACTATAGGCCGACCGGTTAAATGAGTCCCCTCCTGCGGGGCACAGGGGCGCGGGGAAAAACGAGAACGGGGAGCGCGAGGGGTGCGGGCGGCGGGCGATACACGAGAGGCGAAATGTGCACTGGACAGTTCTTAAGATATGTGACGTCACAGTGGTTAACGGTGAAAAAGTGGCTATTTTTTATTAGAAAATTAATTGGTGACTACAAAATTTTAATGAAACCAACTATGACTATGTAGATAATATATTAAAATATTGGGTAATAAACTTATGTACAATTTATTATGCAAGATTAATCAAAATAATGAGTCAATCATCTCATTTCATTTCAGCATGATTTGGATCCAGTTTTATTTTTCTAAAATATTCGTATACGTTAAAATTCATTTGCTTTCACTGATTATTCATTTTATGTCCGAAAATATTTCGACGCATCTTGATAATGTAATCTCATGTGTAATCTCACAAAGCGTCCGCAACTTTCAACACGTGCGATCGCTAGCCGCGTTGCCAGCGAACTGAGTTTAGGCAAAAAAAAATGTGCCTGCCGCCCGCACCTCTCGCGCTCCCCGTTCTCGTCTTTCCCCGCGCCCCTGTGCCCCGCAGGAGGGGACTCATTTAACCGGTCGGCCTATAAACGAGCACACGATATGAACTCGCGGGGTGAGGTAATTGATTCTAGGGCGGGGCGGGGAGTGTCATTTCTGTACGTGTAGTAGTAATATCTATTCTGTGGTATTTTACACGAAATGTATTACGAATTCGAGAGTCACGTCGCCCGTCGCCGCTCCGCGTGGCCATGCCGTAACGCGTCTGTAATGTATTGTATCGTGATTGGGAGACGACTGATGAAGTACGATTTGTTAATGATAATGTACCTACTGAAACTGAGAGCAACACTAAAACCTAAAGTAAATTTTCACGCTGATGAACCTGTTTTAAGCTCCATTAAGCCTTGGTGTGACCCCAGTTTGAGAAATCATTAGATTGATAACTTTCGTATTCATATCCAATTATTGTTTATTAATAAGAACTATACTTATCCTATCCTTAGTCGTCGTTTTCTTTCTTTATGGTTCTCTAGAAAAATCATTAATAGGGAATATGCATCAACATTTTTTTTTTATCAAAATCAAATGTATATAATGCGTGAGAAAATCAACTGTAATATTAAAACTTTTGTTTTGCGTTTTTTTCTCGTGATATAATTACTTGAAGTTAGCACGCAGCAGCAACCGCCGAAAACGCTCCATACAAAACGGACATGATATATGACGTCACATGTCACGTTTCAGGCGCGCGTTTACCATGGAATTAGCCAAGAATTTTCAATTATCTCCCTAAATTTTGCGTTTATGTACATATGTGTCATACAAAAAATATTTCTTATTCGATATTCTATCTGACTGTTAAGTTCATTATGTTCGAAAGTGAAAAAAAAAACGTTATTTTTCCCTGATTTCATCGTGTAAACTAAAATAATACATTATTATTTTTTATTTTCCTGTTCCATCATGTTTTTATACGTGTCCGAAGCGATCAAGCTCAATCTATCAAAATCGGTGACTTATGCATATTCCCTATTGTGAAAATGATATAATCTTGAACTACGAGAAATTGTGTGTTCAATTATAATATGTAATTGGTTGTTGTGCAATCAAAGATATTATTAAATATTTTTTTAATCCTACCAATCTCATAATTAATTATAATCTGGTGATGTTAAATGTCTTTAAATTACATACAAAAATTAAGTCGTACTTAAATAGTCGTCATTACCTAAAAGTAAACAATAGTTGTACTTTAAGAAATAACCTAAATAGAACATCAGGTTATATTTTATCATACACCGAAAGCCTTAACTGTGATAATGTTAAATATAGATAATTATACTGTTGCGTAAAAGATATGAGATAAACTTAGACGAACAAGATATCGGCTTCTAAAAATTTTCATGTAGGTTTTTAGAAATATGCCTCTAATTGAATTTGTATTCTTACTAGTTACCTATCTATACATTACACACTTGAGACCGCGGTTTCGACAAGGGGCCATCCATAAATTACGTCACATGAATTTCATGATTTTTTGTTTTATTTCAATTTAAATGGTTTTTTATTAAATAAACATCAAATCAAACATTGCAAGAAATTAACAAAACAAAAACGATTTATTATATTAATAATTTAAGATCAAACTTTTCAAAGAGATCAAGGTTTTGAAATATGACGTCACGAAATTTAGGACCTCTTCCACCCCCTTGTCACACAATGTCACTTTTCATCGACCCCCTCCCTCCCCAACGTGTAACGTAATTTATGGATGACCCCCAACCAAAACGCTACAACTACAGGAAAATCAATTAGCACAGCTAATAGGAATAAGGTCCGACGCCAAAATAAAGAAAATCTAACTGCGAATATCGTTAGATTATCGGAATTCTTTTTTCGTAGCAGGCCCTCTGATCGCTGGCGACAAAACAGTTACCTATTTCAGTAGCTGTAGCGGTTGCCGACGTTGTACCTATAGCGCAACTTGTCGCAATAGCGAAATCGCGGTGAATGGCCCTAGACTAGATGTTGTAAACCTAACTGTACTACTGATAATAAAAATCGGGACAACACTTATTTACTCTAATTTTCCTCATGCTTATTTACCTTGGAATAAGAGCAAAGTACAGCCACAGTGAAAAATGTTTATGTTATTATTATTATTATTCAGACAATAATACCTACAAATTTTATTTTCTCTTAAATCGAGCATCTAAACGTTAATTAGTCTAATGCTTCATTAAGTCGTGTCGTCTTATACTTTCACTGTGGAAAAGAAAGAGATACCACCAACTTTAATGAAGCATTAAACTTAATTAGATGTCTGAGTACGGCAGTTTTGATAATTGTTATTTTTGCGTAATCAAATACCATGTTAAAGATACTGAACACCATCGGCGGCATCAAAAACTGTATAATCTATCTATAGCATGAGTTCCCAACCAGGGGGGCGTAGAGTTATCCAAAGGGGGGCGCGGCGCGGCGAGCGACTCCAGATAACTGATAAACTGATTAAATTAAAATTCATGTTTTGCACGGCGTGGTAGGTGCCACTGACGGCGCGTAGTGCTTTGTTAATATAATCTATTATAGTACAGTCAGTGGCACGAATCATGAAAATTTTTCGACGGAGTAGGGATAAGTTCGCGCATGTGCTCTTGTGAGCGACCAATAGCGCGCGCCCCTCTCCCGCCGCCCGCGCCCCTCACCGCAACGCATACCCAAAATACGCGTCCCGCGCAATCCCCACCCGATTTCATGATTCGTGCCACTGACTGTATATTGGGGGGCGTTATTATTTTACCATAAAGTTGGGTGAGGTGCGCAGGATAAAAGGTTGGGAACTCCTGATCTAAGTATAATAATATATCCGATCCGATAAAAATAATAGACTGAGCGAAAGTTTTCAATAACGAATATGTTTGCGTAAACTCGTACGGGGGACGGAGGTGTACTATCTACTATGTAGGTAATTAATGTTATTGAGTCATAAAAAATCTACGTAAACTACTAATATTTTTCATGGCTATAAAAGAATGTGTGAGTACAAACATGTAAAAAAAACCCAACTAACCCGACTAAGGGGGAACTCAAACTGTTAGCATTAGCTATATTATTATAGAAGATGTGTTACTTTTATATTAGTTTTTATTATGATTAGTTTATTGTAAAATTTTTAGACTTTACTTTAATATTATTATCAATTTGTTTTATTGCATTATTATTAAAATTCAATCTGTAATATAGCAACAATAAAAAGTCACACTTATAATAGGTACCATGGGCAACAGCGTCGCTTGACCACTGCTAAGGTTAAAATCGCTTGCACGCCGCGCCGTCACTACATACGTTTAGTTCGTGCAGGGGCGATACGCGCGCACACGAAATTTGTTGCTAACTGGTTAAGCGACGCTGTTGCCCATAGTACTTACTGAATCTTTATTAGCACATACTTCATGAAGAATCAGTTGATAATGTGACATGAATCATGATCTTAAAATTCAATTGCTCGTGACTGTACAATTTTATTACGATATTTAAAGGGTTGTCAGATGCTTTGTTTGCCATGGATGCAAAACGAATAATTTGAAACATTCAAAGCCAAATATCCTGTAAAAAATAGGTAGTTTTATGAACTACCCATACTGTTGAATACAAGATGTTTGGTAAAAGCCTTATAAAGCCGAATATGGTAGATAGGGACCATCAAACTGAACAACTTTTACTATGGGACCAACTCTGAAATCGCGAAAAAAAATCATCATTTTGATATTTTCGCTATTAGTTATTTTATGAGCAGCAGATTTTTTTTCATGATTTCAGAGTTGGTCCCATAGTAAAGTTGTTCAGTTTGATGGTCCCTATCTACCATATTCGGCTTTATAAGGCTTTTACCAAACACCTGTATAACCGCATCGATATTACACACCTTATGATATGTCGCAAAGCACTACCTACTTTTCGAGTTTCCATATCTGGCAATCCTTGACATTCGATTTTGTGATTTTAGCTGTATAAATCTAAGGTATAAATGTAATTTATTTGTTTCGAAACTGAATAAATAAAAATTAATACATGCCAATTTTGTTAAGAAGTGGTGTTTCTTTATTTAGCTTTCACACTACGCCTCTTTGCGATGACATCGTGACATTTCCTAAACTGCAACCTTCCTGCCTGCTTATTCAAATGGCCAACTTTCTATTCGTTTGAACGCTACGCTTACTTTTAAAGCTTAAATATGAGCAATAAATGATTAAATCACACATCGTAAACTTATGTAAATCACAGACTTCGATGTATGGAATTGGCAAGCTTACGGCACGTAATTTCATAGTTTACTGCTTATTTTAAAGTTGTAATAATAAGCGTAGCGTTCAAACGAATAGAATGTTGGCCATTTGAGTAGGGGGGCAGGAGGCTACAGAGTGGCGTCGCTTCTTTGCGATGACAAAGTGACATCTCGCTAAAAACTTTGTTCAGAATGAAGGATTAAGTGGACATAAAAGTGCAAAAAGATCCATCAATGGATTTTAGTGGACATAGGGATTATTTCGAAATAGCCTCCTGGGGGCTTACCATCAGCAGATGAAAAACCATCCTTAAGCCGTTCATTTCAAAAGCAGGCCTTAAACAGGACTGCTTAAGGCCTGCTTTAGAACTAACCTTTGAGGTCATAGTACGAAAAAATAAGGCAGTTCAATATAAGTCCCGCCGTAAGAGCTCATAAGGCCCCAGGAAAAATGCGGTGCTAGAGCACGGTAAAACAAGGTTTGAGGTTAGTTTTCGCAAGTCATCACGGAAATATGAAAATGTGGTATCGATGCATTCAGTACGATGTCCGATAACAAAACGCGAAAATGGTGTTACCCGTTGCGATTTTATCACATTCATCTGTCAAATTACAGTTAACATGAACTTCGATGTTTTTAGCTTGATAGACCCGCTGATCACAAAGCATGAAAATGGTGTTTTTAGTTTTTTCTTCCTGACGTGTCAACGTGGCGGACTACAGCTGGGCCACAAAAAAAAAAGTTGGAAATCTGACTTTTTGACTATGCCATGATGAAGTCGATAATTTGTCGGAATTTGTCGCCAAAAACCAGAATTTGTCGGGCTTGCGTTTAGGAGATACGTGTGGCTCAGCTGTAGAGACGTCTCTACAGCTGGGCCACACAGATCTCGAAAACGGAAGGTCGTAGCGAAAATCTGGTTACTCGTATGTGTAGCCGGTAATTTGTCGGATTTTGTCGCCAAAAACCAGAGTTTGTCGGTCTTGCGTTTAGGAGATACGTGTGGAGACTTTTCTACCTGGATCTTGAGAAAGGAAGGTCATAGCGAAAATCTGATAACTCGAGTGTGTAGCCGTTAGTTTGTCGGAATTTGTCACCAAGAATCAGATTTTGTCGATCTTGCGTTTAGGAGATATGTGAGGATACGCTTACGACCTTTCGTTCTCGAGATCCAGGTAAAAAGGTCTCCACAGTGCATCGTCACATATCTCCTAAACGCAAGATCGACATAATCTGATTCTTGGTGACAAATTCCGACAAACTAACGGCTACACACTCGAGTTATCAGATTTTCGCTATGACCTTCCTTTCTCAAGATCCAGGTAGAAAAGTCTCCACAGCGTATCACGTGCCGGACTACAGCTGGGCCACAAAAAAAAATGTTGGAAATCTGACTTTTTGACTATGCCATGATGAAGTCGATAATTTGTCGGAATTTGTCGCCAAAAACCAGAATTTGTCGGTCTTGCGTTTAGGAGATACGTGTGGCTCAGCTGTAGAGACGTCTCTACAGCTGGGCCACACAGATCTCGAAAACGGAAGGTCGTAGCGAAAATCTGATTACTCGTATGTGTAGCCGCTAATTTGTCGGATTTTGTCGCCAAAAACCAGAGTTTGTCGGTCTTGCGTTTAGGAGATACGTGTGGCTCAGCTGTAGAGACGTCTCTACAGCTGGGCCACACAGATCTCGAAAACGGAAGGTCGTAGCGAAAATCTGATTACTCGTATGTGTAGCCAGTAGTTTGTCGGATTTTGTCGCCAAGAACCAGATTTTGTCGATCTTGCGTTTAGGAGATATGTGAGGATACGCTGTGGAGACTTTTCTACCTGGATCTTGAGAAAGGAAGGTCATAGCGAAAATCTGATAACTCGAGTGTGTAGCCGTTAGTTTGTCAGAATTTGTCACCAAGAATCAGATTTTGTCGATCTTGCGTTTAGGAGATATGTGAGGATACGCTTACGACCTTTCGTTCTCAAGATCCAGGTAAAAAAGTCTCCACAGCGCATCCTCACATATCTCCTAAACGCAAGATCGACAAAATCTGATTCTTGGTGATAAATTCCGACAAACTAACGGTTACTCACTCGAGTTATCACATTTTCGCTATGACCTTCCTTTCTCAAGATCCAGGTAGAAAAGGCTCCACAGCGTATCCTCACATATCTCCTAAATGCAAGATCGACAAAATCTGGTTCTTGGCGACAAAATCCGACAAACTACCGGCTACACATACGAGTAATCAGATTTTCGCTACGACCTTCCGTTTTCGAGATCTGTGTGGCCCAGCTGTAGAGACGTCTCTACAGCTGAGCCACACGTATCTCCTAAACGCAAGACCGACAAACTCTGGTTTTTGGCGACAAATTCCGACAAATTATCGACTTCATCATGGCATAGTCAAAAAGTCAGATTTCCAACATTTTTTTTTTTTGTGGCCCAGCTGTAGTCCGGCACGTCAGCGTATCCTCACATATCTCCTAAAACGCAAGATCGACAAAATCTGGTTCTTGGTGACAAAATCCGACAAACTACCGGCTACACATACGAGTAATCAGATTTTCGCTACGACCTTCCGTTTTCGAGATCTGTGTGGCCCAGCTGTAGAGACGTCTCTACAGCTCATACAGCTGAGCCACACGTATCTCCTAAACGCAAGACCGACAAACTCTGGTTTTTGGCGACAAAATCCGACAAATTACCGGCTACACATACGAGTAACCAGATTTTCGCTACGACCTTCCGTCACATTGTTACCCAATGCGATTTTTTTTCTCAACCAGTCACAGTGCGACACGATTCAGTGTGACTAATTGAGAAAATATAGGCCCTCCTGGGAATCGAACCCGGGACCCCTGCGTGACCTGCGTCTTACACGGGTGGGCGAACCACAGAAGCGGTTTAAGATGGTGCCTTCCTATTTCCGAAGCACGGGGTGGAGCTCGAGATTATATTGGTTACCCATGACCGTCCCTTGCGAAAGTTGCTTAAATAACTACCGCAATGATGTGCCTCTATGGAAACAGGGTTAGTCATTCATTACTTACCGTTTCCATAGTAGCAAAGATGTGAAAAAAGTCAGGCGATTATTTCACTATGATGATAATATGGCTCGTCTGCAAGGTAGCGGCTGGGGGACGCTCCCCTGCCCCGCGCTCCATCTCATTTAGGCCGTCGGCTGCCTTGAGCGGGATCCCGCCGCGGGTACACGGCGCGGTTATATAGATTGCTGGTTTTTGACGGACAGATGCTTGCGTAGTGCATGAGTAAGCTCTAATCTATGTCGCCCCGCGCGCGTGTCCCGCTTAACACAGCGGATAGCCTTATAGCCATTTCAACACGGCTCATACCCCGCGCTCCATCTCATTTATAGCCATTTCAACACAAGTTAACACAACGCATCCCGCACTTCATCTCATTTATAGCCATTTCAACACAACGCACCCCGCACTCCATCTCATTTATAGCCATTTTTCAACGCAACGCACCACACACTCCATCTCATTTATTAGCCATTTCAACACAACGCACCAAGTACTCCATCTCATTTATAGCCATTTCAACACGGCCCATATAGCCCGCGCTCCATCTCATTTATAGCCATTTCAATGCAACGCCCCCCGCACTCCATCTCATTTATAGCCATTTTAACACAACGCATCCCGCACTCCATCTCATTTATAGCCATTTCAACACAACGCACCTCCCACTCCATCTCCTTTATAGCCATTTCAACGCAACGCACCACACACTCCATCTCGTTTATAGCCATTTCAACACAACGCACCAAGCACTCCATCTCATTTATATGTATTTCATATATTTCAACACATGCCATATACTCCACACTCCATCTTATTTATAGCCATTTCAATACAGCCCATATATTTCGCACTTCATCTCATTTATAGCCATTTCAACTCAGCCCATATTATATAATTACGCTACTCTTTTATACCATTAAGCTATTCTTCAAGTATTCCATACAACAAGCATACATACATAGGTAATTATAAACTTCTTACACACCCGGAAATCATCATTTAATAATAAAAAAATACCACCATACCATAATATTTAAAAAGATTTCAAATTAATTACAATTATATTGTGCACCATAACAATTGAAATATTTTAGTGAGACACAAATTATTAAATCATATTATAGCAAAATATATCATAGCAATAGCAAATACATTCTACAAATCACAACAAGATCAAAATTTACACAAAGTAGGTACACCTAGTATAGTAAACAAATATCCTGCTAATCTATGATAAAATGGGTGTTTAATTTTTAAAACTTTAAAGAAACAATTTAAATACACACAAGTTCATTTATATTTAACATACAACAAACAACCTTTTCTTAAGTTAATCAATGCCATTTATTATTGATTTAACAAGTAATTTGGGTATGGATACATATGGATGATGATATTTTGTTGAAAAATGAGAAAAAAATATGTTAGGTAAGTATGTAATTTTATGCAATGAATTATAAGAAATGAATAATAATATAATAATTTTATCTAAGTATATATCACATGATACACATATGAATGAAAATTAAATGGTTACATAATACTGCATATGAAACTGGTAGCCTTTAAAATTAGACTTGTATTGGGATCGTATTTTTTTGAACGAATCCTGGGGAAACACAGCCTGCCTGCCGTCAAATTAGCTGAAATAAATTGAGACTGCGTTGTCAGCGAAATAATCATGCAGTTAGAAATCATGTTGCTTTCAAGGCAATGTTATTTTAGTCAAACTTTTTGTTAAAATTAATGCTACTGAAATTTTACAATAACAAAAACTATAATTCAACAAATAAATTTATCTATCATTACATAATTATTGTTACAGTAAATTATAAAAAGATAATATCACAATTATTTTGTTTTAAATAAATAAATGTACTTTCCTAACTAGATATGCAAATGTCTTATTTTCCCAGTTAACAGCTTTAAAGCTCTATTAATCAAAACTAAATTAATTAATTTGGTCTGACTGATACATCTACTACATACAGAAGTAGTAAGAAAAAAAACTGTAATAAATAACATAAGACACTTTTTTAAACTTTAGGGGTATATTATGATTACAATTTATACTATATTCAAGAATATATTCATTACACTATTATACATTTTAGCTATTAAGTAAATACTAATATTATCTTAATATTTTCACTACCTAACAATCAATGAATTTGAACTACGTAAGTGGAACAACATCATTCAAATTCCATTAAAATGACAAATCAATAATTTTATCTTTGAACAAATATGAATAAATAATAATTAGTATAACAAATGTTTAGTCATTTTTCTTATCTGCAGTGTGCTCACCACCTTCTTTCTTATCTCCAGCATGCTCACCACCTTCTGTTATAGCAGCTGTTCCGTTCTTGGCCACTTTCAGCTGCTCTTCCATTTCACCAGAGAACCCAAACTCATTAACACGTTTGTGGTCGACTTTATAGATCCATCTCTGATACAAGAATATAAAGAATACAATATCTGAAACAAAATTCACAATTCAATGTATACAAGATCATTAGCTAAAATATTTGGTCATTAATAAGAAACTATAAGTATAATTACCATCTCTGAAGCAACCTATTCTGTACATTGTGGGCATTTTAATGACAAATGCAAATATATCATCTATAAAGGTGTTCAGGAACTTGTATGTCATCATACGCCATGGCAAGTGAGCTACCGACTTCATTTTATAATTAATGAATAGTTGAGGAGTCATCATGATAAAACCAAATGTCAATAAGTACCCATACATCATGTTAAGAACAAATGAATACCATCCCTTATGTTCTTGATACATAAGTGAGTAAACTCCATACCCAATCAATAATGGGAAGCAAGCCCAGCTCAAATAACGGAAAGCCAACATATCATATTCCCGTGTACTAGATTGAATGTAAGAACCTTTATCAGTAAATGTCAATTTGGGAATTCCAAATATACGATCTTCTCTATTGACCTTGACATCCATAACTTTGTTAATTTTCCATATTTCAATCAATAACCCAATAAAACATGATATTCTGACCATGACATTAGTTTCATTGTCAAGTACATATAGGAGAACCACTGTTGACTGAAAAACATTAAAGAAAACTGATCTCACAGATAGTCCCTCCAAAGACTGTCTATTATTCCAGAACTGGATATCATTCTTGAATGCGAGAAGTTCAAATATAGAATGTAAAATTGAAATTGAAATAGTCAATCCTAATAAATAAGGAGACGTATCTAGAAGCAATTCTTTAACTGTGTCCTGCTCTTCGTCTTGCTCCTCAGCCCCTAAAGCTGAAAACATGCTCAACTTGTCTCTCATAGCTTGTGCTGTGTACAGCTGCCATTTGAAAAGACTTAATGGCTGATATGTCAGCTGTAACTGCAGTGTTGTAGTAGTTTCGTTAATAGGGGTGTAGTCGCGCATCATATTCCAGTAATCGTTGAGGAACACAGCCGGTTTATATTGTTTACCATCTGGTAAAAATAGAATAAACTCATCTAGTGGTGGAGGTACACTTCCCTGCATCCAATTTGTTTGATCAGTTACTAAATTAACAGTCAAATTAGGATGCCAGTGTGATACTATTTCCTCTTTCATAGTTTCAGCTTTTTTTACTTCTTCCAAGGACTTTTCAGTCTGACCAGTCAATAAATTGTGTGTTTTTTGGTAACGCAGTTTCTTGAACTTGTTTAACATTTTATAGCCAGAAGTAACATAAGGTCCACCATAATTATCTTTGTCTTTAGGATCAGGAGACTTTCCACTTTGTACAACATATACATGAAGATAAATCGAGCCATTATTCTTCAGTGAATTTGATGCTGTAATATTTGTGTCAAACGTGAAAGTACCATCACCATTTGGGCCTCCATTCCAGTCACCATAAACTAAATCGCTATGTTTCCAAATTAGTCTAGCGTCATTGAAATCACCCAAATAGCTTTTTTCTGAGATATAACAGTACATGTCTAATACTGTGCCATTAGCAAATATATTGATAGCAGGAGTACGGACAGCCCCTGTGGGACTATTAATATCTGGCTTTGGTGCAGATGGCTGTCTGAACATAAAAGTAATGAAATATACCACTAATGCTCTAATTATGAGCGATTTGGTGATGGCGAAAAAAGATTCCAATTTTGAAGGTTGCATTCGCCGTCGCTGTTCATCGATCTGAGCGTTGATCTGGAAATAAGGTTATGGCATTGAACTCAATACTACTTAAAATACTACACTTATAGTTTTATTTCATCAGACCACAAAACTACGCCTTGACAAGCTAATAACACGAAATGGTTAGTCAAATTTCAGAATACGATAATAATCTAGTAATCATACATCCACAGTATCTTCCGTTCCGTTTGTATCCGTCCCACTAGGCACTAATCTATTATTCTCATCACTGGCATCTTCGGTCGGAGAGTCAGGTTCGGGGCCTTCGCTGGCGTTAGACATTTTATTGAATTCTGTTTTATCGGATAGCAGTCCAAGAAATTCTAGATGAAAGAATTTTGATAAAAAAATCTCAACTCGACCACAAGGTGAGTGACAGACAAAAGAGAATAGTGAAGTCCGTGAAGTCAGTGAAGTGGTCTCGAACGTAAAAATGTGAAATCGGTAGAGTTGCCAATAATTATCGGTAGATTCGTACCCAAAATCGGCAGGCTGATTATCTAAAATGAGCGACCGATCTCGATTCCTGAATTATTTCGAAATCGTCGCGCGACCGAATCACTGGTTTGGTATTATGGTCCGTATTATAGAACGAGACTCAAGCACTGCTTGCTGCTTGAGTACAGTTAGAAAGGGATGGTGCTATTCATCGCATATAGCGCCATCCCTATCTAACTGTACTCAAGCAGAGATTTGAGTTTGAGTTTGATTCTGTAATACGAGCCTATGTATGCGATCGCTGACTAGTTTATGCTCGGTTTTTTTTTTTTTTTTTTTTTGGCTCCACCCGGTTTGGGTATTAGCCACAACAAAAGGTAGGGAAACGTTATAAAATATAAGGATGACAAAACGGAATTTGGAAATTTGGATAGTGGAGAGGATACATAATAAATAAATACAATACGGAAATAAAACTTAAATTCTTATGTTGTTGGAAGTTATAAAATCGGATATACATTTATATACATTAATATCATTGGTACATAAAAGACTTACAATACTGGAAGGAAGAGGGATTCTGAGGGATATAAGGGATTCATAAAAGGAAGTGTGATCATAAAGAGGGCACGAGAAGAAAATATGGTTAACTTCTCCCACTCCAGTGCCACACACGCAAATAGAATCCTGCACAATTCGCAATCTTGCCAGATGGGCAGGAGTGCACGTATGACCCAGTCTCATTCTTATGATGATTGTGGATGAAACCTTACCAAGCTTCATTCTGCTAAACCATGGCTTATTAGGAATATTTGGTTGAATGAGTTTGTAAAAGCTACCTTTAAATTGACTACTAATCTGCCATTGAGATTCCCATGATTCTCTGAGTGAAACGCCTGCTTGAGCACATAGATCATAGCAATAATTTTTATAAGGAAATAAATCTCCAGAATTCATTGCTTCTTTCGCTAGTTGGTCAGCCTTATCATTACCTGCAACATTGCTGTGACTAGGCACCCATACAAACGATATATCATAACCTTCCAATGAACATTTTTGAAGTAAATAACGGCAATCTATAATTATTTGATGGCTTAGATTACTTTTAAAGGGGAATTTTTGTAAAGCTTCAAGAGCGCTCTTAAAGTCAGAGAAAATAATAACTTTTTTTAATTTAAAAAGTAAAATGTACTCTAATGATTTAAAAAGACCGTAGCATTCACCAGTAAATACTGAGGATTCGGGTGGGAGTTTTACTTTTTGGACTATTTGGTACTGTTTATGAAAAATTCCAACGCCGACATGGCTATTACAATCGAGCTTTGAAGCATCACAATAGATATGATGACAGTCACGCCATTCATCAGCTAAGAGATAATTAAAATTATACTTTAGATTGCAATCATTTTTATGAAAATCTAAATTGAAGATAATATTAGGTAATAGAATTAATGATTCGTAGTTTTTTGTGAAAATTGGAAGATATGATGATCTATGTGTTGGGGCTTGAAAAGAGAAAAATTTACTAAAACTAACAATAAGACATGGTACTTGTTTATGAGACCAGTATGAAGAGGATTCCACGAGTTCTAAAAGTCTTCTTAATTTATTATAGAGTGGGTGATTGTATAACTGTAAGGCTCGAAATAAATATCTGTCACATAAGTATTGGCGTCGTAGTCTTAAAGGAGGATCAGATGACTCAACTTGTAAAGCATTCGTGGGACTCGATTTCATGGCCCCAGTAACAATGCGTAGAGCTTTTGACTGTATAATATCAAGTTTGTGTATTCCAAGAGCGCTACAAGGTTCAAGAAAATATGTCCCATAATCTAATATACTTCTGACTAAGGAATTATAAAGTTGTTTCAATGAGGAGGGATGAGAACCCCACCAAACTCCAGATAAACATCTTAAAATATTTAAGATTCTTTCACATTTGGCAACAACATAGTAACAATGAGCTAGAGCAGTTAGTTTACTATCCAAGATGATTCCTAAAAATTTGACTTCATTTTCAGTTGATAACATTACATTATCGTAGTATACGGAAATAGGTGGAGGGCATCGCATTCTTGAGAAAAGGACTATATTACTTTTTGCTATGGAAAGATTTAGACCATTATTTTCAAGCCAAATTTTGAGACAATTTAAAGCGTGAGTAAGTGAGTTACACAAGTTTTCAATCGATTTGTTTGTACAATAAATAAGCAAATCATCAGCATATTGTAGTATGCTAATGTTATCTGGAAGGGAACATTCTAGGTCGTGGGTATAAATATTGTACAAGAGTGGGCTTAGCACGGAACCTTGTGGGAGCCCGTTCCACACTAACCGTGATTTCATGTTTTCAGTACCTGGATTTAAGCTGATCGTTCGTTCAGACAAAATGTTAATAATGAAATTAATTATTATTGGAGGGACCTGTAATTTAATAAGTTTATTCTGGAGAATACTTAAAACTACATGATCATAGACGGACGTAATATCAAGGAAGGCTGCCAAGAGTGATTCGTTTAAAGAAAAAGCTATTCGGATATCAGTAGTTATAATTCCGATGCTGTCCATCGTACTTTTATTTTTTCTAAATCCAAACTGGCTGTCACTCAACAATCCTCTACTTTCAACGAACCACTCTAATCTGATTTTAATCAGATGTTCTGCAATTTTTGCCAAAACTGAAGATAAAGCAATTGGCCGATATGAGGAAGCATTGTTAGCCGGTTTAGTTGGTTTGATGATGGGTATGATCTCTTGTAGTTTCCATGTAGAAGGAATATCGCCGGTTATCATTACAGTATTGATAAGATTTAAAAGGTACATCAAACTATTATCAGTCAAGTGACTAAGGAAGGAATACGGAATACTATCACAACCTGGAGCAGAGTCCTTGACATAGGACAAAACACCTTTAAGTTCAGCTAATGAAAAAGGAGCACTGAGTCCAGTCATTTCAGCATTAGAAGTAAAAGTGAAAGGAACCTGCAGTAGTGAACTATCATTAGCAACATATGGAGGAGCTAATCTATCTAGAAATTGTTCTGTTAAATGTTCAGGAACATTTTTTGGAGTGGACTCTTTAAATGCTGAACGAAAGCGGCGAATATTAGACCAAACAACCGAAGGAGAAGTATTAGGAGAAATTGAGGTGCAGAATTTCTTCCAACCTTCCCATTTCTTTTGTTTGAAAAGTTTCCGTGTACTATTAATTAAATCCGACAATATGTTAAAGTTTTCGGATGTTGAGCAAATATTATAATTTATTTCAGCCTCTTTCCTTTTTTCAATAATAGTCGTACATTCCTGATCCCACCACGGTGGAGAAGGAATATTACTGCGATGACCAGTTTTAGTTGGAAATACTTTATTTGCTGTATTAATTAGAAGAGAAGATAGAGCAGTTGCACAAGATGAAAGATTATTTTTATCAATAAGAGGGAGGGAATCTATATCTTGTTCAACTTGTGTTTTAAAAGCACTCCATTTATCCTTATCTAATTTATGTTTCAGACGGGGAGGATGATTATGTGGCTGATTCATAGAGTTATTTATGAAAGTAATCACAATCGGATAATGATCACTTCCATATGTGGAATTGTTTGTTGTCCATGTTAATGAAGTAGCAAGGCAAGGAGAGACAATAGATAAGTCAGGAACACTCCTACCCTCATCTGGCTTGGTCCTACGTGTGATCTTCCCTGTATTAAGTAAACATAAATTGTTATTATGCAACATTTCTAGAATTCTACTACCGTAATGATTTGATTTAGAGCTACCCCAAGAATAGTGTTGGGCATTGAAATCACCCATTACCAAAAGAGGTTTTGGTAGAGATTTTATAATATTTTCAATTTCATCATAGATGATTAAAGAGGGGTAAGGTATATACACAGAAACAAAACAAATATTATTTACATTAGCAGCAATAATAGAGTAATCACTGCGGTGTTGAGAGATGGGAATGTGTTGGAAAAATACAGATTGCTTAATTAATAAGGCTACCCTACAGCCTACTGTGGGGTCAAGCCTGTCTTCTCGAATGCACGAGAAGCCAGAAAGTTTAAAGTTGAAACCTGGTTGAAGCCAGGTTTCTTGAAGCGAGACGGCAAAGGGATTATACTTATTGATTAAATGGATTAGGTCAGACTTTTTACTGTTGATGCTTCTGCAATTCCATTGAATTACAGAGTTCATTAAGTTGATTAAGATTTATAAAAGTATCAGAAGGTGCAGCGTTGGGCGGTGAAGCAATAAGATTGCTGTTGGATAAAGTTTTTATAAGTGCGATTATCAAATCTTTAATTGGTAAGTTGGAGAGATTGTCACTATTATTTAAAGCAGTCCCATTAGAGGATGATGGAATTCTGTACTCATTTATTAAGGCATTATGAGCAGTTTTGTCATAGCCTTTATTTGTAATATGGGGAGTTTTTGGCTTAATAAATATAGTTTTTTTATATGAAGTTGTTTTATTTGCTGTTTCATATGAAGAGTTTAAATAGTAGATTGTACAACAAGTGCATAAAACGCATCATTTTACCCGAGACGATATATATCCACCCGAGCCGCAGGCGAGGGTGGATAGTCAAGTCGAGGGTAAAATGGGTTTTATGTACGAGTTATACACTCTGCTTTTCACTTCGATTGTGAGGAAATAAACAACAATAATGTAAAAATAAAAAAGGTCTAACATTTTAGTGACAAATTATATATTTTTGGAATGTGCTCATCAAGACCTTTCATTTGATACCCATATTCAAAAATTGAAAAAAAAATTGTTTTCTCAATTTTTTGTGACAAAATATATATTTTTGGAATGTCCTAATCAAGGCCTTTCATTTGATACCCATATTAAAAAATTGAAAAAAAAACTCATTTTTTATAAAAAAAAATATAATTTTGGAATGTGCTCATCAAGGCCTTTCATTTGATACCCATATTCAAAAATTGCAAAAAAACTCATTTTTTTATAAAAAAATATATAATTTTGGAATGTGCTCATCAAGGCCTTTCATTTGATACCCATATTCAAAAATTGAAAAAAAAATTTTTTTTTTATCAAGGTCTTTCAATAAAATTGATACCCATTTTCAAAAATAAAAAGTGAAAAAACAGAATGAAATAACAAGTTAATTCAATGAAGTTTAATTGCATGTGCGGCTGTTTACCTGACGACCTTTGTCTTAAAGTCTGAGACTTAGACGAAGATTTTACTTTATGCACTAGAGCATAAAAAGCGATTTTATGCAGCCTATACCCAACATAAAGACGAACTTTACGAGCATGAGAAGTGAAAAGATTATTATTATTAGAAGGGTGTGCTAGATTTGAAGATGAACTAGGTGGAGCAGGTGAAGAGGCTAAAACATCTGCATATGGTCTATAAACTGGGGGATGGAGTTTTAATGCCTCTGCATATGAGATACAGCTCTTGGCCATACTTTCTGTTATGCTTTTTTGTCTATAAAATTCAGGGCATATTTTACTTATGGCAGTATGTGCACCAGTACATAGACAGCATCTTACTTCATCTTCATCCACAGAACAGCTCTCACCAGAGTGTCCTGATCCACATTTAAAACATCTTGTAACTGATCTGCATTGAGTTTTAATGTGACCGTAACGACAACATTTATAGCACTGGATAGTTGGAAATATATACAAATCAACGGGAAGAGAATTGTAACACAAAAATATCCTTTTAGGAAGGACTTGTCCATCAAAAGTCAAAACTAAAGTTTCTATA
Organism: Agriphila tristella; assembly: GCA_928269145.1. Taxonomy (NCBI): domain Eukaryota; kingdom Metazoa; phylum Arthropoda; class Insecta; order Lepidoptera; family Crambidae; genus Agriphila; species Agriphila tristella. Next base: position 16,863,502 of record OV743439.1, on the reverse strand, counting down.
GGAATAAAGTCAGTTTTCCCATTATTAGTAATTTTCTTTTTTAATCTTCGAATTTTAATAATAGTACCACAACCTATGGGCACTGAAATGTTGTTCATGATATCCTCCTCAGACCAGTCTGCGGGGACACCTCGTACCACACCCATCCGAGTAATGTTATGGGTTGGGATGAAAGCTCTATATTTGTTTGTTTTTAAAATATCGCTAGTTATAAAGTTATTGGCATCTTGGAAATGAGAAAATGAAATAGAAACTTTATTTCTTCCAATTTTCTTTAAACTACCATTTACAATGTTATTGAAAGTATGTTTCTTTAAAAATCGTCCTAAAGCGACTGGGTGCAAAACTGTATTTTCGTCAGGAGACACTTGCTCGCGTTGAATATGTACAACATAAGGAGATGCATCGGAAGTTTGGTAAAGTAGCCTAGCCACGGGTGTTCGAGAATTGGTATCAGGAGTTTCCAAAGTACTTGGTAATGTGTTCTGTGTTGGCACTGGTTGGGAAGGTTGAATTTCAGGTGATGAGGTGCAGGTCATTTCATTTGTTAAACATTGTTCATTAGGAGTTGAAAAATCACAGTGGCAATCAAGTTCTGTTAAAGGATTTGGTTCAGAAGACTTATGCTGGCTTTTCTTCTTCTTTTTATTGCAATGTTTACATAGCTTGCGTGCCGATGATCTTTTTCGTTTGGGGGGATTTATATTAGATTCCGAGCAATCGGTATCGAATAAAGATCCCTCAGTATCCATTCCTGCTGAAGCATTGCTAATCGTTATAAAATGAGACGCCTGGGGGACAGACCCCCCAGGGTCTTCGGGCTCGTTTATAGAAACAATATGAAAAACTTACCTAATCTCGTACTATTCACAAAAACTAATATATATATATATTATAAATACACTTAAATAACAAACTTTGAACTATTATTTACAAACCACTATCCAAATAAATTAATTAAATTTAAAGCCAAAAAAGAAACACGACCGCCTTTCTCGAAGTTTCCCGCGCTTTTTTTTTATGCTCGGTTTATGCTCGTGAAGATCTCCATAGAAACTAGCGCCACTGGCAACCGGTGGGAGCGACTGAAAAGTCTTTTTACCGAAAGTAGTCTGTGACTGTGTATGTGTCTGACCATATGTGCTCTGTGAACATAACCTTTTTGTTTTCGCTTCAAATTTTGTTTACATTTTTTCGTCTTCAAAATTGCAAATTCCGTGTAGGTATTAAAGGACAGGCCTTTTGTTTTACATTATAGCAATTTTATTTAATTTTGGTTAAAGGTAAGGCTAAGAATTTAACGAAAACCAATCAGAAATTACGTTTTGTCTGGTTTCTGTTTGACAGAAGAAATCGCGAAATCGTCGCGGTCGCGTCGCGGTTTCTGAGTTAGATAATACGAATTTCGGAGAATTTCCTTGCAAGTGCTCGTATATTTTAGTTCTTTAGTTGTCCGTTGGAGGCAGCACTCGTAGAAACTCGATCGGTGGTACGAAATCGAGTTTGACAGCGACGATTCCGAAATTATGACCGGTCGCTAGGTGATTTTTAATTAGATAATCAGGCTGCGGTACATTGTGAATAAAACCATAAATACAGTTTGACCATAAAGAGTTGAAATTAAATAAAATGGAACTAAAATTTTTCAGAACAAAATTTAGTAAGTGTTGCCAATTTATTCGTGATTTTGACGTGTTTACATAGAAAGTGGCGCCCTCAATTTTTGTCAACTCTTTATGGTCAAGCTGTACCAAGGACCACCACAGGGTTTCCCATACAAAGGAGCTAAGTTCTGAATGATTATTTATCGGTAGAAATACCGAAAAACTATTTTTAATACTAAATTATCGGTAGAACTACCGAAAAATCGCTAGGTTCCAGACCATAGTGAGACGCTCAAGAACAAGAACCTTCATGGAATATGAATATAAGATTCTTGGAGACGCTCAAGTGCTCAACGTCAACCATAGAGAAACTGAGCAAGATAGAGGGAGATTACACGATCAGTCTGGAATGCAATTCTACCATCAGTCTGGTGGATCACAATTTTACCAACTCTGACTGACGCCAGAATTACACCAGATTGATACAGGGCTGCCAAAGATCTCGATATAATAAAGTAAAAAATGTTTTAAGATGAACATTAATTTTATTTACCTCGAATAATATGTGGATTATATGGATTTAGAAATGTAAATTTCTTAATTTGATGATCATTATTTGGTTGTCGATTTTTCTTGATTTAAACTTAAATACCTTGTTACAAAAAATGTGTTTATAAACCTACCTAGGCACCTATGTCTAAACTCTCTCGCGGTAGGTACTTAGGTATAACAAAAATTATCAGAAAACATGATACCGAACTATTAAGTGAATAGCTATTTTTATGTAATTAATGGGACTAGTGATGGGTTTTCAACCGGATGGAAAACCCAAAATGGATAAAAACTCAATAAATATCCGTTTTTACTCGAGTTTTTATCCAAAAAGACGGAAAAATATTTTATAACCATTTTCTTGATATGTCACGTAAATTTTGAATTAAGGTAGTTAGTAATTTTAAACAAAATAAGTGCTATATGGTGCATTATAATTAAGAAATCCAAAAAAATGCAATAGAAGAATGAAAACAACATCCTGAGAATTCTCAAACTACTTCAGAATATTTCCGTCTATGATTTGAACAGAGTATCTAGACTGTATTAGAGTAGAGAATGGAATGTTAAAAAGGTCATGTCATCGATCGTTTTATTGAGAAAATCAATGTTCTGTGTGGCCGGAATAACTTTTTTTCTTTTAGGGCCTGGCAGATGCGCCTTTGTGATTTTTCAACTTACTTGTAGTTGCTTTTTTCTATATAAATATCGTAAATTAAGGTATCCTTATTGAAATTAAACAATAAAAATATTGAATATGTGTATTATTTAGAAATAACAACGTTTAACTTTCACCGATCCGTCGCAGGCTTGTTCCGATTTCCTCACCTATTTTTGTAGGTGGTTGTTTTTAGACATTATACAAATGATATACTGTTTTAAAGGTAATTTAATACACATTCTAGAAATATTTAGTTTATATACTAGGTTCATACGAGTATTACTCGTAATTCCACAACGGACCGGAACGGACGTTCCGCGCAGAATCACGCGCTTGCGGCAGATGCGCCGAAAACACGCGTTTGAACCTTAGCACAGGAGGGGATAAGAAAACAAGAACGCAATAATCAAAATGTCAAAAATCCAAGATGGCGGTAGGATTCAAGATTTTTAGTGTGAAAATATAGTAGATAGCGAAAAAGTCCAAAAAAATATAGTAGGTTGCTATTTTGTATGAAGGATTTTAAAGAAGTTGCATTTTTCATACTTAAGTAAGTACTAATATTTTCATAATTTATTCAACAACCATAAAGACAAGTGTTTAATCACAAAAAATATTAGGTATGCAATTACTTATGAAGTGCATATAAGTAATATGTATCTGTTGCTTTTGTTTAATTTTTTCAATTGAAAAAATATAGTAGTTTTGCCTACTATATATTTTTTCATAAAATATAGTAGGCGATCCCTCAATAAAGTAGGATACTATATTATATAGTAGGGTTGGCAACCCTAGATGGCGGCCAAATTTTTTGTTTGTTTGCCGATTTCGATGAAACTCGGTTTTTGTACTATTTTTACAAGAAAACAACAACACAAAATGTTAAAAATTTCAAAATCCAAGATGGCGCCCAACTTTTTTGTTTGTGGGCCGATTTCGATGATACTCGGTTTTTGTACTATTTTGACAAGAAAACAACAACACAAAATGTTAAAAATTTCAAAATCCAAGATGGCGCCCAACTTTTTTGTTTGTGGGCCGATTTCGATGATACTCGGTTTTTGTACTATTTTGACAAGAAAACAACAACACAAAATGTTAAAAATGTCAAAATCCAAGATGGCGCCCAACTTTTTTGTTTGTGGGCCGATTTCGATGAAACTCGGTTTTTGTACTATTTTGACAAAAAAACAGTAACGCAATGTTTAAAAAAAATATAAAAATCCAAGATGTCAGCCAACTTTTTGGTTTTTGGGCCGATTTCGATGAAAATCGGTTTGGGACACTGTTTTTAAAAGAAATCAGCAACGCAATATTAAAAATAAAAAAAATCTAAGATGGGGACAAACTTTTTTGTTGGTGGGCCAATTTTGATGAAACTTGGTTTTTGGTACTATTTTTTACAAAAAAACAGCAACGCAATGTTAAAAATATGAAAATCCAAGATGGCAGCCAACTTTTGTTTTTTAGCCAATTTCGATGAAAATTGGTTTGGGGCTCTATTTTTAAAAGAAAACAGCAACGCAATATTAAAAATATAAAAGATCTTAGATGGCGGCAAACTTTATATTTTTATGTTTTTAACATTGTGTTGCTGTTTTCTTGTCAAAATAGTACAAAAACCGAGTTTCATCGAAATCAGCGCATAAACCAAAAAGTTTGCCGCCATCTTGCATTTTTGTAATTTTTAACATTGCGTTGCTGTTTTCTTGTCAAAATAGTACCAAAAACTGAGTTTAATCGAAATCAGCCCACAAACAAAAAAGATGGCCGCCACCTTGCATTTTTCAAGTTTTTAACATTGCATTGCTGTTTTCTTGGCAAAATAGTATAAAGACAAAGTTTTATCGAAATCGGCCCACAAACAAAACAGTTGGCCACCATCTTGGATTTAAACATTTTTAACATTGCGTTGCTGTTTTCTTGTTAAAATAGTACCGAAAACCGAGTTTCATCGAAATCGACCCATAAAAAAAAGTTGGATGCTATCTTGGATTTTGACATTTTTAACATTTTTGTTGCTGTTTTCTTGTCAAAATAATATAAAAAACCGAGTTTCATTAAAATCAGCCACAAACAAAAAAGTTGGCCGCCAACTTGCATTTTTAACATTGCGTTACCTTTTTCTTGTCACAATAGTACCAATATCCGAGTATCATCAAAATCGGCCCACAAACAAAAAAGTTGGCCGCCATCTTAGATTTTTGACATTTTTAATATTGCGTTGCTGTTTTGTTTTAAAAATAGTGCCCTAAACAAAGTTTCATCGAAATCGGCCCAAAAACAAAAAAGTTGGCCGCCATCTTGGATTATGCTGTGGTAGAATTCCGGCTTCCTGAAGAAAAAGTTCATCGTTAAGAGGTTCTCTCTCTCCATAAGTCGGCCAGCATACCCTGGTCACAGGTCAACACACTTGCGATGGTAATCACGTTGTTGACAAGGGACTTGTGGACGTTGAAACGACACCATCTAGCCTAGGGACTTAGCGCCAGTCCTCATTGTGCGCTTGTTATATGTTGCCAGGTACAGTTGTCGTCGTGGTTGGGTTGGTAGCGGGGGCGGGGCCTCACCTGGGACCAAAACTAGGTCTAAATATATTTATCTGCTATTTTTGATAAAAATCCGATAAAAATGGATAAAAACGGATATTTATCAATTTTTGATAAATATCCGAGTTTTTACCTTTTGAGTTTTTATCCACTGCCCATCACTAAATGGGACCATCCACGATGCTAGGAATTGGTGGCCATACTAAAAATGTAAATACATAAAGTACCTACTTATCCTGACGTAGAGACTTCTGGTAAAATCCAAACCCAAGTTATGAGGGTTAAGCGGTTGGGGGGTTAAAGTCCAATTTCATAATTTTGTTGTTGTTTGTGTACTAATACTAGCTTACATACCAAATTTCAGCTTTCTAGGACTTCAAGAAGTACTCTATAGGTTTTGATGTTTATCAGTAAGTTTTAACGAAATCGAGGTTTTTAGATCTCAATAAAATCCAAAGTTTAAGAGCTATGCAATTTAAACTTTGTATGTTTAATAAATTTACTACATATATCATATCCTGAGAATTTTGTGCTTGTTGTTTGTGTATTAATACTAGCTTACATAGGTACCAAATTTCAGCTTTCTAGGACTTCAGGAAGTACCCTATAGGTTTTGATGATCTTGAGTGAGTCAGTGACGAGTCTTTATAGATATCAATAAAATCGATATTATAAGAGCTATGCAATTGAAACTTTGTATGTTTAATAAAACTACTGACATCATATCCCGAGAATTTGTTTTATCTGGTATACTCCAAACCCAAGATATGAGGGTTAAAAAAAAACGACAAAGCGCTTCGAGAAAAGGTAGGTAGTGCCCTTGAGCTTCGCTTGGACGTCTTGGCGGGGGCACTACCGTACCCGCCGATAAAAATCATCTTTGAGTCGCTGGTGTGCGGCTAGTCACTCGACGACTCTAGTCGCCCAAAAACATAGTTAATTATGCCTAAATAGAGTATTTTAGCGTAGGTACCTAGTACCTCTATTGCTGTCGTTGATTTTAAAGTAGGTACACCTTCACAAAATAGAGTTACTACAATACTATACAATTTTATTTAAGAGTTGAGGTGGCAGCCCTAATATACAGTGACTGTCGCTGCTGTAGGGTGACAAGATCAGAGCGTTTAAAATACGGGATTTAGGATTAATTTATGGGAAGATTAATTATTTAAATATGGTTCTTTTGGAAATATTTTTAAACAGCCCGTCGCGGGGACCCGCGCCGTGCTCCGTTGCGGACAAATAGCCCGTCGCGGTCGCGGACACGCAGCGCTGCTCTATGAATATACAAGAAACAGCCCCGCTCGCGTGACCCGTCGCGCGGGAACCGCGAGCGTGCTCGCCGCCCGCGCCACGTGCGGCGGGCAATCCGCCACACGCAGCGCTGCTCTATGAAAATACAGGAAACAGCACCCGGAGCGGACGCCCGCGCCGGGATCCCGCTCAAGGCAGCGGAGGGCCTAACAAATGACTTATTTTCTATAGTTATAGAATACCTATTGCATTAAAATAAATCGCACTCCCCGCCGAGTGCCACTGCATCGCGTGAGAGGATAATATGCCCAAATACGGGACATTTTATTTTTCCGTATTGGTTTTACTAGATACTTAAAGGAACACGCTCTAATTCATTGTTGAATAAAAAACATTAAAAACACGACTGCCCTGCCAAAAAAGAACTAAAAATATAAAAAAATATAAATAACAAGGTGTCATTGCAGTCGGGAGACCGTTTTGTGGAACAATTTTCAATTAAAGAGGTCCCCCGACTGCAATGACACCTTGTTATTTATAATTTTAGTTCGTTTTTAGCAGGGCAGTCGTGTTTTTATTATTTTTTAAATTTATTTATTTTTATTTCACACATTTTAGTGACAAATTACATAGTTTTGAAATGTACTCATTGTGGCCTTTCATTTGATGCCCATATTGTAATAATTGAAGAAATTTTTTTTTCACATTTGAAAATGACGTTCTACAGTCGCCATATATATTGACTTTTTAATTAAAAAAAAAATAGCAAGTGTCAATTGGAATAATGTAAGGATTCTAACGATACCCCATTTATCCAAATCAGTTCAGGCATTTAGAAGTTATGGTGGAATAAAGAAACTCACATACCCACAAACATACATGAACCCTGAACACATATACGCTCTTTTTGCTTTGGGCAGTCGTGTAAAAAAACGTGACGTTCCGAGAAAAACAAGACGTCTGGTTACAATAGGTGACAGACTGATGGTTTACCATGATTCAAAATTCTAACCAGACTGATGGTAGAATTGCATTCCAGACTGATCGTGTCAGACATATCACTCAATAATCAATATACTTATTGCAGCCATAATGTTATAAACATAGACATAGAAAAATTTTCGCTGCGCTAAAAAAGACCAACAAAGCGTGGAAAAGAGAAGTTAACATCATACGGACACGGTCAATGTAAAAAAGAGACAAAGGATCAAGTGACAAGTGCCAACATTTTTTACAGTAAGAGTCCCTAGCGTCCCGCCTAGCAAATGAGCAATCACAGTTTGTTTAAAATATTTGTTAATCTTAATTAGAATTTAAAATAAAGGTATCGTGGAGCCATGGTGTCTTGTGCTCTAAGTAATTGTGATGTGACAAAAAGAAATAATCCAAGTAATCACACTTTTCACAGGTAAATAAGATATTGCCACACACACATTTCTCTAAAACCAAATTTGTCTACATTTATTCGTTTATCGACGAAGAAAACAGTATGGAACATAGTTTATTAATTTCCTTTGCTGTATATAGTCATATTTTATTAATCTAAGTCATATTTTACGTATCTCATATTAAATGTATGCATTCGTTTTCGGATCACCTGTTGACATTGTTGTTCTTTGACATTCTATTTCTATGGTTATAAATATGTTACAACTAAAAACAAAGTACAAAATTATGGACCCTGTTGGGTTGGGTATCGCAATATAGGGAAGAAAGAGAAGACAATAGGACGACTTTTCCATAATAAAATTAAAAAAACTAGATTTTGGGTTTGGGACTTTTGTAAAGCGGATATAAAGACAATATCTTTTAAAAATCGGTCAAGAAAATGCGGTAATTTTGAAAGCTATTTAGAAGGATACAGTATTAATTCTTATCAAATTAAATACAATAGTTACCTTAAGCATTTTGTTCACATTATTTTAACCGTTTACTACACCATACCATTCAAATGAATATGTTAGGAGTTGTTGTAAAAAATTAACATGCGCGAATATAAATCAAGCGCGCTTATTACACCGATGACGGGACGGGCGGGACGATCGAGAAAAAGACTATTGGAGCAAATTGAGGTGAGACTGTCACTGACGTCCATTATATAGCGATTTTCAAATGGGTACAAAAAATTGCTGTCATTTCATGACAATAGCCTGTCCAGCGTACTTGTATAATGGACGTCAGGGACTGTAAGGTATTCGTTTTATTTTTGAGTGTTGTTGAAAGGTCGCGTTTGGCAAAAAAAAGAAGGAACCGAAGCGAAGCGAGGGCGGGCGGGTCGCTAGTAAAATATATAAAAATGCTCTGACGTTTACAAAACAATGTCAGTCATTTTGACCATAGAGTAACTGGTACGACTTTCCATTAGTTGACGTAGAATTTAAGGGTGGAAGGGGTGGTAGGGGAGAGGGGGGGTCCCCCTTAACCCCCCCTTAAAATTTGGGAGTCAGAAAATGCATACATTTTTTTTAAATGAATTTTTAATTTCGCACAAAAAAGTAATGATAATACCAAATTACAGTTTTTTTGGCAATTAAAGGAGGGGAAGGGGGGGCGGAAGGGAAACAACTCCCTCCTCCAATCCCCATCTGCCGGTGATGCGTAGTTTTCGAGAAATACATTTTTGTGTAAACATAACCTCAAAACCACAAATATGGAAATTAAGCAGGGGAGGCTAAAAAGAGGTGGGGAGAGGGGAGGGGACGTACGTAAAAATTTTCGCACGTAAAAAAGTCGTTTCTGGCGCTTCGCCGGCCGCTGCCGCGGCACGCTCGCTTCGCTCGCTCGGCTTGCGCGCTGGGTTCTGTACACCTATTCAAATATGCCTTCTAGTGTGCTGAGGTACTGTTTAAACCACTGAAAAAATACAAAGAAAGCCCAAGGAATTACTTTTCACCTGCAAATACACACAAAATTATCTATTTAACATGCAATTGAGTAATAATTATTTCATTAAGTCGCCGAAATATGATGCGACGGCCATTTTGTCTGTGTCTGTTGCACTACGTCAAACATGGTTTAACAAAACGCGTAAGCGCCGCGCAAATCACGGCGCTTTCGACCTTTTGGTTGCGAGAAAACAACACTCTGGAAGCAATCTAGCGCTGTATGTTTGAATTGTTTGAAAAGACGGTGAATTATTGTTTTAGCGATGCAGCGAACTTTAGTTTTAAATCTTAACAAAATTATAACACGACTTTTGCATGGGATGGCGCCTCTAGTACGTAGTACATTTAACTCGATGGTAAAACGCTAGTTTTTTTTACATTCTCTTTGACTGCAGTATATATTTTTTTTTTTAGTTTTGTGGATCGTTCACACGAACTATTTTTTTTACGTTGCGGCGGCGGTAAAAATATCGCGCGTTGAAAAAATCGCTCGTGTGAACGATCGCTAAGTTTTCTCCCGCAACGGGGCGCAGAGCCAGGGTGTAGTGCTGCGCCGCGCGTGTTTTCTATATAAACTGACTTACTTGCATACATACCATACAACGTTAAAATCTACCGCCCCGCGCGCGCACCCCGTCGTGGAGCGCAGGGCAGTGTGTGAGGCTGTCCGCTGCCACAGAATACATAATAGTACAAGTACAGAAGATCCACTTCGCAAAGTCATTTAAAAAATAACGACTCTATTGACACCCAATAAAGTGCAATTCAGGTTGCACGCCGCTCTCTTGCCTACAGTTATATTCACCTAGAAGTTGCCTCTCCTTCTATCGCGTAGCTCTTATCTCTTCTAACGACTTCAGGGTTTCTTTTTTTTTTAAATAATTAAATAACTGGTAGTTAATTTATTACAAGTTCTGTGTTTGTGAAATAATGTGTAGTTAAATACGTTTAAAAAAAACATAGGCTAGATACAGTCAACGCCACATCAGACTATACATGCTGGCTTTAAAGCAATGACAGGGGCATTTCACTTAGTACTTGACTCACTACAAGGGAGCGCTGCATAAAATTTTAGTTGCAGAACTATTTGCTAGATGGCGTTCATTTTTCGTTTGTTAAACTGTCGATAGATGTCGCTATCCCTTACTGAATCGCGGTATCGTGTGTCTTTCAGAGTTTTATATAGTGAAAGGTGATTTGCAATAAATTACTTTTTAAAGTTTTCTTCATAAAATGGAGAAACTGACCGGTAAGGTACCTCCTTAAAAAATACAAGTCAAATTATACTATAGAGACCTACTAGTACCTATTTATATTATCGTACACATTTTGTCACATTTCGCTAGATGGCGTTGATCATTAGGTCTGACTGATAACTCTATCTCTAGTATAATAATGTACTCTATGAGCAATGAGGGCTTTTCCAAAGGACTAAAAACTGTAGGATCGATAGATGGCGTTGATAAATTAAGCACTGTCAACTGAGGCGCGTTCAGAACCTACGCTCCGAGTGGAACCAATCGCTCTAACGGCGTATCAAACATTAGAGCGTGACGTTCGGTTGACACAACATTGGTTGCACTCGGAGCGTAGATTCTGCACGCGCCTCAGTTGACAGTGCTTAATTTATCAACGCCATCTATCGATCCTACAGTTTTTAGTCCTTTGGAAAAGTCCTCATTGGCTTTATTACGAAATTAAATTGTAATTATAATTAATTTTATTTCGAAAGCACAAACGACACGTAACATCAACGACGTTTACGGAGAGAACTGTACAAACAAACGTACAACCCGTTATTGGTTTGCTCGGTTCCGTTCTGGGAATTTTGACTTGAAAAATGAAACTCGTGGTCGTCCGGAAACTTTGGTCAACAATGATGAATTAAAGGCGATTGTGGAAGCAGATGAATCGCAATCTACAGCTGAGCTGGCAGCAGCTTTTGATGTTAGCATCAAAACAATATTGGTCCATTTGCGACAGATTGGCAAGATAATAGTAGTTTATGAAACTGACACATAAAGAGGGGTATTAAAACACGAGTGTGTGTTTAAAAACCGAGCCGCAGGCGAGGTTTTTAATAGTATCACACGAGTGTTTTAATACCTAGTTATGTGCAGTTTCATACACTACTTTATCTACACTCACACATTTGGGATTGAACCTACTAAATAAAAGATCAACGTTAGAAAAGACAGAGAGAGACTTTGTTTGTATTAACTAGGTACCTACCTTGTAATAAGTCATTTCCTTAGCTGCATCTAAAATATCAGGCAGAGTCAATTTTTTTTCATATTTTAAAGCAAGAATAAAAAAACCTACAAAATTCAGTAAGTATAACGAAATTTAAAAATTGAAATCAAAACTTTATTTGAAATGCTTTAGAAATGGCGCGCATTCTTTTTTTAAAAAAAAAGAGATGATTGCGTTCCAACAAAATGAACGCACTAAGTCATCGATTACCACAGAGTGCATTTTAATCATGGAAAATGTTAGGGGAAAACGTCGTTGTTTTTTTTTAATGTTACGGCATTGCCTTCTTTTTGGATTTGCCCTGTATCGTAATGAGAAAAAAAGTTATTTTATGATGCAGTTGACTGCATTGTAATGAGTTTATTTTTTAATTTTACCTGTCTACAAAAATAAAGTATGTATTTATATGACCTTTTTTGAATTCATATTTGGAACATTACGTTGTGAGTGTAGATAAAAAAGCTTGATAGATGGGTGCCCCACTGCTACTTCACGACAACGCGCGACCCCATACTGCACAACAGACCGTCTCTAAGCTGCATGAGTTGGGTTTGGAAGCTCTCCCTCATCCGCCATACTCACCAGATCTTGCGCCTACCGACTATTACTTTTTCAAAAAGTTGTCCACTTTTTAGCGGGAAAAAAATTAATTTCCCGAGAGGCAGTACAAAACGCCTTTGAAGAGTTTGTTGTCTCCCGTCCAGCTGATTTTTTCAAGAAGGGCATCCATAAACTGCCACAGCGTTGGCAAAGATGCATTGATTGCAGGGGTGATTACTTTGAATAAAAGAAATAAATAAGTTCGAAAAAAAAATACTTTAACTTTTTTCAAACAAAACGGCAATTTCATAGGTAAAGACCTAATATCTATTTTTTGCTTTTTAGTCTAATCTGGGCTTTTCTCTCTGGTGTTTTCCGACTTCATCATTACACCAGGGTTTGATACTATTTTTCAACAGAGTACTTGTCAAGACGAATCAAACAACCCAAAACTCGATGAATTTGTATGGTTTCTTTTTTTTTATCGGAAACTGGGCAAGCATTTGACTACCATCTTGCTTGGTAAACAGGATGTGGTCTAAGGTGTAGCACACTTGCCCATGAAATGCCTATTCACTGTTACCTTGAAGAGACATAGGTTGTAACTATCGGGGAACATACGAGTAGCAGCGCAATCCATTCTTAAGCAGTCAAATGTATTGGCAAAGCGCTTGGTACGGACCCTTGTAGCATCTACTATGTAAGGAAGGGTGATATGCTAACCTGCGTCTGGTACCCCGATGGTGGAAAGGGGCTAGAAGAACAAGGTTGTGCAGTTCCCTCGCACACTCTTTAACTTTGCGACGGTGACTAAGGCTCTGAAGTTCCGCCGCGGCCAATTTTGAGTTGCCGATGAGCCTCCTGGCTTTCAATCTGTTTTCAATTGATTCAGGAAGTTTAAGCTGATACTTAGCAGAACCATCCCACAGGTGACAACAGTACTCCATGATTGGACGAATCTGCGCGTTGTATAACAGAAGCAGTTGGTTGGGTGAGAACTGAGAAGTACCGCTTAGCCCGTGAGAGGGTGGAATTTAATACAGAATTCCTGCGGTTTTCTTCCGGCTCCATCATCAGACCCTGGACACTATTTCCCAACAGAATACTTGTCAAGATGAATCAAACGAGCCCTAACTCAAATGGATTTGTATGGTTTTATTACAGAGTGTGAAACATGGGCACTGACTCAAAAACACTATTTGAATCTCAGAACATGCCAGAGGAAGATGGAAAGAAGCCTAATAAGTGTAACGCTGAAAGACCGGCAAAAATCAGAGGAAATGAGAACAAAACGAAAGTAGAAGATATAATAAGAAAAATAAGACAGCTAAAATGGCAATGAGCGGGTCATATGGCAAGAGAAAGCAAGAAAAAATGGACCATAATTATAACAGAGAGACGGAAAAAGAAAAGAGGAAGACAAACTAAAAGATGGGCAGATGATATTATGAAAACTGGAAGAACACTTTGGACGCGAAAAGCAAGAGATAGAACAAAATGGAAACAGCTGGAAGAGGCCTACGTGTTGCAATGCAAGACACGATGCTCACTAACGCCAAGAAGAAATAAAATGTATTTTGTTAATTATTAGTGCCAATGTTTAAAATGTTTGTGTTATTTGCTTAGTGTCAGCAATAAAGTAAAGTATTACAGAGTTCCAGTGGTCTTCTTCCGGCTCCATTATCCGACCCTGGCCACTATTTCCTAACAGAGTACTCATCAAGACAAGGTTTTATTACAGATTTCCTGTGGCCTTCTTCCAGTTCCATCATCAGGTCAGCTCAATGGCACTATAATACTTTACTGTCTTCCTGTTCTGACCTATGTTTTAAGTTTAAACTCTTTTGCTCATCGGGAACTAGATTAAAATCGTTTGCAATTTGTGGACAAACAAACAACATAGCTAAACAAATAAATAAACGAGAAAGTGAACGTTAACGATCGCTTCATTCTATGTGAGCATAGAATGAAGCGATCGTTATGCAATTCGGGTTTTTAATTAATGATTTTTGCCTAAATCTAGCAAAGTAGAAAATATTCGAATATTCGAATTTCACCGACTTTAGTATTCGAATACCAAAATAGGGCGAATATTCGAATAATTCGAATATTCGAATATTCGATTTGCAAGCCCTACTCGCAACGATACTTCACACAGCATTCGTTGTGAATATTGTAGTGAGACTCATAAGTTATGTTTCTGCAAAAAGTTCACTGATTTAGATTGTGAAAAAAGACGTGAATTTGTGAAGAATAAAAAAATGTGTTTCAATTGTTTGGGTGGAAACCATATGTTAAACCAGTGTCAAAAACCTACTTCCTGTCACACATGTCAAAGAAGACATCATACCCTTTTACATATCACAAATTTTGACACTCAAAAGAACAATGCCGGTACATCGTCTAATGTGACAGATGCAGGGCCTATAGTTTCATGCGTTTCAACTAAACGGTTTATTCAATCGAGACAAGTCCTTTTAGCTACCGCTTTGGTTAAACTTCAAACTCATTGCGGTGATTTTCAACTAGTTCGAGCGCTATTGGATCAGGGCTCACAAGCCAGTTTTGTGACTGAGGCGACAGTACAATTTTTGAGATTAAAGAAAACTCCAATTACGGGTGTAGTTTCCGGTCTTGGTGATTCTAAGAACATTATATCTAAATATATGGTCACGCTTACGCTCCAGTCCGTGACAGATGTTAACTTTCAAGTTGAGGTCAAGGCTTATGTTTTAAAAACCATCACATCATATCTTCCTGAAAGAAAGGTAGAAGCTGTTGAGTGGCCGGAATTAATTCATCTAAAGTTAGCAGATCCGGAATACTATAAACCAAACAAAATTGATCTCCTATTGGGAGCAGAAGTTTATAGTAACATAATGAAAGAAGGTATCAGAAAGGTACCAAATCAAGATATCCTAGCACAAAATACTTGCCTAGGCTGGATACTTTCGGGTATTGTTAATTCAGGAGATACCAAGTTAAACACAGATAGGGTTACGGCGATGCACCTACAGATCACTGAAAATGACCTGTTGAAAAAATTTTGGGAGATAGAAGATCAATCGTTGAATAATTTGGGTAAGAAGATACTTACGGAAGAAGAACAAAAATGTGAAAACTTATTTAACAGTACAACAAAGAGAACTTCAGAAGGAAGATACATTGTAAGACTTCCATTTAGAGATGATAATCCTCAATGCGTCGGAGGAAATACAAGAGGAATTGCTGTAAGAAGATTTAAAGCTCTGGAAAGAAGATTTTTAAAGGATCCGAATCTAAAGAAAAGATATACGGAAGTGATAGATGAATATTTACTTTTAAAGCATATGAGATCTGTAAATCCAGAAAATATAAATGAAGATAAAGCTGCATACTTACCACATCATGCAGTTATAAAAGAAGAAAGGACTACTACCAAAGTTCGAGTTGTTTTCGATGCTTCATGTAAAAACGAGAAAGGCGTCGCTCTAAATGATGATTTATTAGTAGGTCCATCTTTACAGTTGGAATTGCGTCATATCATTATGCGCTGGAGAGTACATCCAATTGCTATTATAGCAGATATCACAAAAATGTATTGACAAATTTTAGTTGCTGATGAAGATGTACATTTTCAACGAATAGTATGGCGAGATAATCCCAAGGAAGAAATAAGGGATTTTGAACTTTTGACTGTAACTTTTGGTACAGCGTCGGCGCCATATCTGGCCGTCAAGGCACTTAATCAAGTAGCCTTAGATGACGTACAAAAGTTCCCAAGTGCAAAAGAAAAGATAGCAATATCGTTTTACATGGACGATTTGATGACAGGAGCGTATAATTTAAAAGAAGCAGAAAATATATACAATGAGATAAAAAATCTGTTAAAAGGGGGAGGGTTTGACCTGCAAAAATGGAATAGTAATAGTAAAGAACTACGAAGAATTATGTCTGTAGGTGATCAAGTTCAAGATGATAAGGAAGGTTTAGATAAAAGTATTAAAATAAATAAGAACGAAGAAGCTAACTCTGCAAAGAAAACAAATAATTCAGCGGATATTACTAAAATTTTAGGGCTTACCTGGTCTCGCAGTGATGATGTCTTTAAATATTCAGTGCGGTTTCCTGAGAGATCTGGATCTGAAACAAAAAGAACTATTTTGTCAGATAAAGCACTTTTATTTGACCCTTTGTGGTGGATAGCACCTACGGTGGTATTAGCAAAAGTATTTATACAAAAAATATGGTTATCTGGAATCGACTGGGATGATCCTACTAATTTAAAAATAGAATGGGATACTTACCGAAACAACTTAATTCAACTAAAAGAATTTAAAATCCCTAAATGGATA
This sequence comes from Agriphila tristella, assembly GCA_928269145.1. NCBI lineage: Eukaryota > Metazoa > Arthropoda > Insecta > Lepidoptera > Crambidae > Agriphila > Agriphila tristella. Next base: position 16,846,870 of record OV743439.1, on the reverse strand, counting down.
GGGATTCCATCAGATGATGATTATATCGAACTGCATGGGTTTTTTGCGATGCATCTAAGTCAGAATACGCAGCAGTAGTTTATTTAAGGAGGATTGATAGAACTGGTCAAATTAAAATTTCGTTGTTGACTTCAAAAATTGGAGCAGCTCAAGAACTAAAGGCACTGGCCGATATACAATCAAGCATAGCAGAAAAACTTGAAGCTAGTAGTACAGAATGGCATTTCATACCTCCACATTCACCAATTTTGGAGGATTATGGGAGGCAGCAGTGAAATCTACAAAATATCACCTCAAACGAGTTCTTGGAGAAACAACTTTAACATTTGAAGAGATGAGCACATTATTATGTCAAATTGAAGCATGTTTAAATTCCAGACCTATTACTATAATTAACGTTAATGATAAAGATGAACCATTGCCTCTAACACCTGGCCATTTTTTAGTAGGTGAACCGCTTATCTCAGTGCCAGACACAAATTATGAAAATTTTTACATCAGTCCTTTAAATAGGTGGCAACTAATTCAGAAAAAGTTGCAAGACTTTTGGAGACGTTGGTCACAAGAGTACTTGACAACACTTCTTAATAGATATAAGTGGCAGTATCAATCACCTGAACCAAAATTAGGAGATGTAGTGCTAGTAAAGGAGAGTGATTTACCTCCTAGTCGTTGGTTGCTCGGTCGAGTTTTAGAAAAACACCCTGGAATAGATAATATAATCCGAGTGGTCACGTTAAAGGTACGAGGTTCTACATTAAAACGACCTACGTCGAAACTATGTGTTTAACCAATTGATGGGAATTAGAATAGGTTTATGTTTTTATTGTTTATATTTTAAGTTTGATGTTAGCGCGTAACATTAGCATATGATTCAGATGTTCTGTCTGTTTTATTGTAAGTAGGTACATTTTTTGTTGACTTTCGATCAAGTTAAGTGTTAAAGGACATTGTTGAATTTTGTTCAGTTAAAATATTTTTATTTCAAACTCTCGTAAGCATTAGTCCAATAATATTTCTTTTTCAAGTTTATAATTTTTAAGTTCATAGTTTAACGATTTGAATTTATAAGTAAGTAGTGACTTGCCTTTAAAGGACGTGTTCGAAATAACGTCCTTTGGGGGGCGGTATGTTATAGAAACTTTTTACTCTGCTACATATTTATTCTTTTTACTCTATGACGTTGCTATGGAGAGTTTTTCTTGTTAAGTCATTGAATGGGGAGGAAAAGCGCAATTTTATCCCGATAGGTGGCGTCGGTCTTTGGTACCCGGCCGCCTCAAAGAAAGTGTCAAAACATATGGGAATCTCTTGGAGTATTGCACTTTTTAATTTTATACTGAGAAAATGCCGCATTGTTATGCATGTAACTTGTAAAATATTGGAGTTCATCGATTTCCCAGTAACAAAAAAAATAGTGGGCAAAAAAATATCAAAAAAAATATGCCTTTCTCTCGATTTTCTCCTTTGCTGAGCCTGAGAAACATTATAAATCAAAAGGAATGTTTCATGAATTTGATGAAGCTTCGCCAAAATAAAACAACATTTGAATTATAACAGCTTTGTCCTTTAATATTTCAACCTCAGCAGTTTCTAACATATTTATAACTTGGATGAATTTGATAGGTATATCAAATATGGAATAAGCCCAATATTGGGGCCAAACAGAGAATTAATAGAATTTTATATGCCAGAGTCATTCAAGAAACTTAGAATAATAAAATAAATATGATAAAACGGTTCGTGTAATTTTGGATGGTACAGAAATTCCAGTACAGAAACCTGAAATTACTATTGCACAGAAGGCATCATCAGGCAACTATAAACACGGAAATTCACACTCAGTTGCTTTGTTAAAATTTAAATCATATGCTTCTAATCTGAAATAAAAAAAAATACTTGTAAATCTTACACGAAATTTAAAGAAATGTAATGCTTGTTAGCAATTTTTTGTAAGTTGCTATAAACTTTCTTGCCTGTTGTTTTGGCTTTTCTTTTCTGTAATAAATTCTTCTTTTATATGAGCTAAAGTTAGCATAGAATACATTGTTTGTCCGCAAAACCGAAAAAATACAATCTAAGAAAGTAAAATCACGTAATACACAGTCAAGACAATATAAGCTCAAACTGACAATTGTTCCAAAGACTGAGCGCCATCTGTAATTCACTTTGCCTTCGCCTCCCCATTACAGAATTTCTTAAAAGGACAAACGTATTTTCTTCAAAACCTTTATTTACTAACAACTACTAATCTTGTAACCTTGCTTGTTTTTAGTAAAAAATGGCCGCACAGCGCAGTTTTTGTCAGTTTCATCTGTTAATCTTCTAATTTTGCTTATTACAGTAAAAAAAACGCCACGCAGCGCGATTTTTAGTCAGTTTCATCTACTAATCTTGCTTGTGTATAGTAAAGAAAAACGGCCGCGCAGCGCGATTTTTAGTCAGTTTCAACTACTAATCTTGTAAACTTGCTTGTTTATAGTAAATACCATTTTGGTGCGGAACCTTAAAAATGGCCGCGCAGCGCAGTTTTAGGTCAGTTTCGTCTGCTAAACTTCAAATTTTGCTTATTACAGAAAAAAAAACTACCGCGAAGCGCGATATTTAGTCAGTTTCATCTACTAATCCTGCTTGTTTATATTAAAAAATAGCCGCGCAGTGCGATTTTTTGCCAGTTTCATTCGTCCGCTTGGTCGCTCATCACCAGGTATATACGATTGATAGTCGACCGGTGGTCGGGCGTTTTCGGCGCCCCACACACGAGGGCACCCAGTGCAATCACACCGCCTTGCATCGCCCTACTGTCGGTACTGCTGTCAAATAGAAGATTTCTATTTGACGTTTACGATTTTGGGGGGGGGTCATGTCCCCCGTGACCCCCCCTTCGGACCGCGCCTGGCGCGGAGTGCGCCTAGCCTGCCGCTGCGTTAAGCAGGATCCCGGTGCGAGGCGACATGATTAGAGCTTACTCATGCACTGCAAGCATCTGTCCGTCAGAAAACCAGCAATCTTTCCCGCCCACGCCGTGTGCCCACGGCGGGATCCCTCTCAATGCAGCGGACATCCTGAGGGCATTAAACGGTAATCCGGCGCGGGTACAAGGCGCGGGAATATGGTTGCTTGCTTCGCGTTCGCGCTTTCGCGCGCGTCTCCCGCTTGACGCAGCGGACGCCCTTCACCGTTGCGTATGTACGAGATGTTATGTTCACACGACACAAACACGAGCAAATTTTTTCGCTCGATTCTCCCGAAACAAATGCGTCCAGTGTGGCCAGATTATTCGAGATGTGGCGAGTTATCACAAATTAGGCTATGGTTACCTCAAAAGTTTTTAAGCCTGATCCATGAGCCACACAACACAATAACATTATTTTTATAAGCCTTTTACAAATCGTTAATTTTTTATTCAATTTTGTTGAACTTAGTTTTTCTTTTTGGCCTTCTCAACCTACTTTGCTGCGTTTGCAGTATATAACATAATCTGGCCACTTTGGGCGTTAAAAAAAACGTTCGTAGTGAACACTGTCGAAACAAGGAGGCAGACAGATTAGAGAAGCAAGAGTGACATGATCTAAAGTAGTTTATGGTATAATTAATAACCCAAAAATATCTGGTTTAAATAACTAGAACGGACTTGAAAAGAAATCACGGAAGTATTTACTCTAAAAAGTAAAATAATTATTGTTCATTCATAATTTATAAACATAACAACCTACGAGAACGTTTAAAGATGTTTGTTAGAAATAACCAAGCAAGATAACTTAGAAAAGTAGGCAAGCAAAAAAGAAGCATAGACAATTACATGTCATGTATGTACGCCTTTTCAAGCTTCACGAAAACAACGGACGGACTAGTATGTATGGAAGTGCGTTAGACTGATTGCGCCGCAAATTATTTACTCGGGTAAGTTTTAATATCGTTAGCGACGTATTACGATAAAATACAATAACTCGTAAAGCGTCAATAGTGCGTTCGTAATTAAAACATAATTAACTGGTTTCCTGACAACAGATCGCAGAGAACGGGTGTGTGTGCATTATCCCCTTTCCCTCTGAAATGTTTTTAGTTTTCGGTACCTATCTATATTACGCTGATTATACTAATCAACTGTGAAAATGTTCTTTATTTTATCGCCAGTAAGCATATATTGACAATTGTTATTTCGGCATAATTGACTTTATTTGGAGGTTAGACCTATATTTATTCATAATTTGGTCTTTTGTTTTTCAGTGTTCGTATATGGTGAGGAATGAATGTGCATAAAACAATATAAGTTTGGCTTTATACAAGGGGAACAAAATTTTAAATAAGTTGTACTAAAATCAGAATGGCAACATTAGAGCAACAAGCATCTAAGCTGTTAGATTTCAACCAAAAACTAGATATCAATTTGCTGGATAATATTGTCGGATGCCTGTATTCATCTGTTGGAGAACAGCAGCGCCTCGCCCAAGATATATTGACAGCACTGAAAGAACATCCCGATGCATGGACCCGTGTTGATACTATATTGGAGTACTCACAAAACCAAGAGACGAAGTACTATGCATTACAAATATTAGAACAGGTGATTCAAACCAGGTGGAAAGTATTGCCTAGAAATCAATGTGAAGGTATAAAAAAATATATTGTGGGACTCATTATAAAAAACTCATCTGACCCGGTTACTATGGAAAGCAACAAAGTCTACTTGAAGAAACTAAACATGATTCTAATTCAAGTATTAAAAAGAGAGTGGCCACATAATTGGCAGTCATTTATAAGTGATATAGTGGGAGCATCCAAGACTAATGAAAGCCTTTGCCAAAACAACATGGTCATATTAAAACTTCTCAGTGAAGAAGTCTTTGTGTTCAGTACGGGGCAGCTCACACAGACAAAAGCCAAACATTTAAAGGACACTATGTGTTCAGAATTCAATCAAATATTTCAACTTTGTCAGTTTGTTCTTGAAAATTCACAAAATGCTACATTGGTAGATGCCACGCTTCACACACTGTTAAGATTCTTAAATTGGATCCCTCTTGGCTATATATTTGAGATGAAACTAATAAGCACTCTGATTTTCAAATTTCTTAATGTACCTATGTTTAGAAATGTAACATTGAGTTGTTTGACTGAAATTGCTGGAGTGACTGTTAGCAATTATGAAGATCAATTTGTGGCATTACTTGTACAAACGATGGAGCAGTTAGAGGTGATGTTGCCATTGTCTACCAATATCCGTGAGGCCTATGCAGCGGGTCGGGATCAAGAACAGGTGTTCATACAAAACCTCACCCTCTTCCTCTGTACATACCTGAAAGAACATGGATTACTAATAGAGAAAAGAGGTTTGACATCAACACTCATGAATGCTCTTCGATACCTTGTTTTGATATCAGAAGTAGAGGAAGTAGAGATCTTCAAAATTTGTTTAGAATTTTGGAATGCATTAGCTGCAGATCTGTATAAAATAAGTCCTCATTCATCAAGTTTGTATAGTTTGGGAAAAAGTGTTGGGGGAAGAGCATTGTATGCCGATGTGTTAAGCAGTGTACGTTACATTATGATATCTCGAATGGCGAAGCCAGAAGAAGTACTTGTAGTTGAAAATGAAAATGGAGAAGTTGTTAGGGAGTTCATGAAGGATACGGATTCCATTAATCTTTACAAGAACATGAGAGAAACGCTTGTATACCTCACCCACTTGGATTACCAAGACACAGAGCGTATAATGACAGAAAAATTGCAAAACCAAGTAAATGGTACAGAATGGTCCTGGAAAAATCTTAATACACTTTGCTGGGCTATTGGATCTATTTCTGGAGCTATGATGGAAGAAGATGAGAAACGATTTTTAGTTGTTGTAATTAAAGAACTTTTGGGTCTATGTGAACAAAAAAAAGGTAAGGATAACAAAGCCATCATAGCAAGCAACATCATGTATGTTGTAGGACAATATCCACGCTTCCTAAGAGCACACTGGAAGTTTTTGAAAACTGTTGTAAATAAACTTTTTGAATTTATGCATGAGACTCATGATGGTGTCCAAGATATGGCTTGTGACACATTTATTAAAATTGCACTAAAATGCCGTCGACACTTTGTAACAACTCAGGTTGGTGAAGCATGTCCATTTATTGAAGAAATACTAAGCACAATCAGTTCTATTATTTGCGATCTTCAAACATTACAAGTGCATACCTTTTATGAAGCTGTTGGCTACATGATAAGTGCTCAAATTGACCAGGTAGCTCAAGAACAGCTCATCGAAAAATACATGCTTCTTCCTAATCAAGTTTGGGATGATATTATTTCTCAAGCTTCTCACAATGTTGACATCCTAAAAGACCCCGAAGCAGTTAAGCAGCTTGTGAGTATTCTTAAGACAAATGTACGTGCATGTAGAGCATTAGGAAACCCATATGTCGTACAGCTGGGAAGAATATACTTAGACATGCTCAATGTTTACAAAGTGATGTCTGAAAATATTAGCCAAGCTATTGCTCTTAACGGGGTTGTAGTCACAAAACAGCCTCTCATCAAGAACATGAGAATAATAAAGAAAGAAACTTTGAAATTGATTGCAAGTTGGGTCTCCCGTTCATTTGATTGCAATATGGTGTTGGAAAACTTCATACCTCCTCTCTTAGATGCTGTTCTGTTGGATTATCAGAGGACTTCAGTTCCTGATGCACGGGAACCTGAAGTATTATCATGTATGGCTGCCATTGTATACAAACTTGGTGGTTATATTACTTCTGAAGTACCCAAAATTTTCGATGCCGTTTTTGAATGCACTCTTGAGATGATCAACAAAGACTTTGAAGAATATCCAGAACACAGAACAGAATTCTTCTTGCTGCTGCAAGCTGTGAACACAAATTGCTTTAAGGCATTCCTCAGTATACCACCAGCACAATTTAAGTTGGTGCTGGATTCAATCATTTGGGCATTTAAGCATACAATGCGAAATGTGGCTGACACAGGTCTACAGATATTGTACGGCTTGCTTCAAAATATGGAACTACATCCTCAAGCAGCGCAGAGTTTCTACCAAACATACTTGTGTGACATACTGGAGCATGTATTCAGCGTTGTGACTGACACCTCCCATGGTGCGGGCCTTACTATGCATGCTACCATTTTGGCATACATCTTTTCTTTAGTAGAATCTGGCCGTGTTACTGTTCCTCTTGGACCGACTCCAGACAATGTTGTATACATACAGGTATTAAATAATTTGAATTTAAATGCAAATTCAGTTTATATATTTCTATCACATAGATTTATAATATTCTTTTATAATTTCAGGAATATGTGGCAAACCTCTTGAAAATAGCATTCCCTCATTTAACAGACAATCAGATTAAAATAACTGTTCAAGGCTTATTTAATCTGAACCACGATATTCCTGCTTTCAAGGATCACCTAAGAGATTTCTTAGTTCAGATAAGAGTAAGTATACTAGGATAATTTAAAATAATAGTTAATTTATCTACTTAACAAAAAATATGGTTCTATGGTGGCAAATCTAGTGGAATAACTAACTCTATATGTTAAAATTTTAATTTAAAAGCCTTTATTTACTTAATTAAAAGAAAACAAAATTTAAGTACATAGTGTAGCAGCTTCCTTTGTAAGTCTGTCCTTCTGTTGTTTGGACACCAAAGGCCTACTGTCCTTAGGAGTAAATCGAATGGCAAACGTTGTTCGATCATCGTGTTTTTTTAGGGTTCCGTCCGTACCCAAAGGGTAAAAACGGGACCCTATTACTAAGACTCCGCTGTCCGTCTGTCTGTCTGTCACCAGGCTGTATCCCATGAACCGTGACAGCTAGGCAGTTGAAATTTTCATAGATGATGTATTTCTGTTGCCGCTATAACAACAAATACTGAAAACAAAATAAAATAAATAATAGGCCTTTACCTATGAAATTGCCGTATTGCAGTACAGACTTTTTCAAACAAAAAAAAAGTTTTGATTGGCTATGAATTCTAAATTAAAATTAATTTTGTTTTAAAAATATGACATTCTATTTACAAAATCAGTCTTTTGTTTACTGATTAGAGTTGTATTTTCATTACATTTCAACATTTTTCCTCATAATGGATACTTCGAAATTTCGTGTAATTATGGAATATGAGTTCCGTCGTGGCACCAACGCGGCACAAACGACACGTAACATCAACGACGTTTACGGAGAGAACTGTACAAACGAACGTACAACCCGTTATTGGTTTGCTCGGTTCCGTTCTGGGAATTTTGACTTGAAAAATGAACCTCGTGGTCGTCCGGAAACTTTGGTCAACAATGATGATTTAAAGGCGATTGTGGAAGCAGATGAATCGCAATCTACAGCTGAGCTGGCAGCAGCTTTCATCAAAACAATATTGGTCCATTTGCGACAGATTGGCAAGATAAAAAAGCTTGATAGATGGGTGCCCCACTGCTACTTCACGACAACGCGCGACCCCATACTGCACAACAGACCGTCTCTAAGCTGCATGAGTTGGGTTTGGAAGCTCTCCCTCATCCGCCATACTCACCAGATCTTGCGCCTACCGACTATTACTTTTTCCAAAATTTGGACAACTTTTTAGCGGGAAAAAAATTCAATTCCCGAGAGGCAGTACAAAACGCCTTTGAAGAGTTTGTTGTCTCCCGTCCAGCTGATTTTTTCAAGAAGGGCATCCATAAACTGCCACAGCGTTGGCAAAGATGCATTGATTGCAGGGGTGATTACTTTGAATAAAAGAAATAAATAAGTTCGAAAAAAAAATACTTTAACTTTTTTCAAACAAAACGGCAATTTCATAGGTAAAGACCTAATATTTAAGGGGGGCTCCCATACAACATAGAAAAACTTCTTGCCATTTTTTTGGTACGGAACCCTTTGTGCTCTAGTCCGAGTCGCACTTGGCCGGTTTTTTGTAATAGGCTCTTACTTATATCTTCTTTATATCTTTTTCAGGAGTACACAGGTGAAGATGACAGCGACCTGTATCTGGAAGAGCGACTGATGGCACTCCGCCAAGCTCAGGAACTGAAGCGGCGGGTGCAACTCTCCGTGCCGGGCATCCTCAACCCCCACGAGCTGCCCGAAGAGATGCAGGACTAATAGCGTGATAACATTAAACTTGGTAACAGTTCACTTCAGATACGGAATGCTAAGCTACTATTAGGAGATAAAAACAAACGTTAATTTTAGAAAGTGACAATTATGTTTTGTTTATCTGTACAATATAATAAGATATTGAGCTTTTCTATTGTTTTTTTTTGCGATCATACCACTGCCTTGTAATGTAAATACAGCAGTTGTATCAAGTACTTAAGTTTCCGATAAAATGGGTGACATTCCCAATTTTATTATACTATACCATTCCCCGTGCACCCAGAAAGAGTTCAGCCGTTCGAGTTCTGCTTTCTGCGTTCTTCAATTGTACTGACTAATGGCGCGTTTTGACTGCCTATCGTCTCCTCTCATAATATTTACAAACGTTACAAATAACTCCGAACGCAAAACTCGGAACGGCTGAATTCTTCTGTCTGCGCGGGGTCTTAGTGAATTATATGAACATGAAGGAAAATAACAGAGTTACAATAGCATACATAATTAAGTAACATTTAGTCGGTATCGCTTCATCACTTCAGGTTTATAAGTCATTTCATGTAAATCATCAATAATCAAAATATTTGGAAAAACAACACTAAAGAGTAGAAATATTTATTTAAGAAAAATACATAGTTTGTCTTTTATATTTTTTGCATTAAAATTGTTAAGTACATTTTGTATTTTGATAAAGTTACTAACTTACAAATTAATATATATTACTTAGTTTACTAGTATTACAGACATGTTTAGGATACTTAACTTAGTCACAACATTAAACATCTCTGGGTAAGATGGGTAATAAGCCACGGCACTTATAGATAGGTAAGTACAATCTCAAGTGAACTGTTACCGTAGCGTAGGCGTTCACAGGGCTGTCACTTGTGCCTACAAAATACTACCTCGGACCAAATGTGCACAGGTCTGTATGGGGCAGCGCAAGGTGATGTATGCAAGCGAGGATTAACAGCACAAATCTTTTCTCTGAAGGTATATTTTGCAAGCACAAGGCAGTTGGACCCTTATTAATTTTAGGCAGTAATGCATCAATTTACATTGCTAGATGATGAATAGAATATTTCTATGTTTTTAAGTAATCTTCAAGTAGGTAATGAAATCTCTGTGATGGAAACCAGTGTCGGATGTTCTAAATGTGCGCTATGGAATCTGAGTATTACTGAGTAGATTCTAGGAAAAAGGTGAATCGCTGTTAGTAACATTTTAATGTTTTTTGTTTAATGTTATCTGAACTAATTTCGTAATGATTCGGGAATCTAAGCAATCAAATAGGTTTCCGAATGCATTTTGGGTCCGATTAAATGTCAGTCTTTCAATTTTGTGTTTGAATAAACCAATAAATAATAAAGGTGTTTTAATGAAAAGTTACTCGAGATTTCAGTAATTAGTACTCGGAGGCAAGGGCTGATTGTATTATGGGGGCAGTGCTGGTTTTAGCACTACCAGCGCCCCTGGGCGACATTTCTATGAAGCGCGCCCCCTATCTGCGATTCCAGGATTTTAAATTTTGCCTGTTAGTTAAAAAACGGCCGCGCAGCGCGATTTTTAGTCAGTTTCACCTACTAATCTTGTAATCTTGCTTGTTTACAATTAAAAAAACGGCTGCGCAGCGCAATTTTTTATTCAGTCATCTGCTAATCTTCTAATTTTGCTTATTACAGTAAAAAAAACCGCCGCGCAGCGCGATTTTTAGTCAATTTCACCTTCTAATCTTGTAATCTCGCTTGTTTATGGAAAAAAATGGCCGCGTAGCGCGATTTTTTAGTCAGACTCACTCAATGAGGGTGTGTCACTGACCTGAATTTTTTTTTCTATTTAACTGGACTGGCTGTCTGTATGTATGATCTTAGGGAGGGCAGCTGCCCCTCCCAGCTGCAGTGGTTTAGCGAGCTCGCAAGCGTCACTCACAGTGTTTCTTTCAGAGCTTCCCGACGGCGACGCGGCCACGCGTTTGCACATTATTCTCCAAAAGGACGCTAGAGCTACTCCGACGGCTCCTGAAAGAAACACTGATCGGTCATAAGATGGTAGACCAACATTTTATTATTTTAAGCAAGTCACTCGTTAAGCAAACTATTTTATACAGCTTCCCTACCCTATGAGCTAGAGACACTTGAAACTTTAAACATAGTAATATCTATTCTGTGACATAGGTAGGTCAGAACTGGAAGACAATGCAATATTATGGTGTCATTGAGCTGATCTGACGATGGAGCCGGAAGAGGGCCGCAGGAACCCTATAATGACCAGCAGCCATTTTAATGACCCCACTGCTGAGGCACAGGCCTTCCTTATGGAGCAATAAGGAGGATGGGCCATGTCCATAACCCACCACGCAGGCCCAATGCGGATTGGTGGGTGATAACGACTGCAAATGCAGCCGAGACCAACGTCTTTACGTGCCTTCCGAAGCACGGAGGAGTTTGAGATAATGTATTTTTGGTCAACCATCCCATGACCGACCCTCGTGAATGTTGCTTAACCTCTGTAATCGCTGGGCCAGGCGCTAAACCACTGCGCCACCGAGCTCCTCCAACTCTAAACTACACAATCTAACACCCCAGACCCTGGACACCTATCTCCCATCATCAGAGTCAGATTACTTGTCAAGTCGAAACAAACGAACCCATAATCGATGGGGTTGTATTGTATGGTATTATCATACAGTAACATGTGGTCTTCCAGCTCCATCATCAAACCCTGGACAATATCTTCCATCCAACAGAGTAGGTACCTACCTATAGTCAGGCGCGGATAAATGGGGGCGACCGCCGCCCCATCCACAACTTTTTAAGATATTCCCCAACAAGCAAAAAACGGTTTTATAATTATCCTAAAACCAGGACTATAAATGACTTATAAACGTTTACAAGTCCGGAAAAGGGCCCATTTTATAAGTCTATCTGCACTTATAAGGTATTTAAAATGGCCCGATGAAATGCTACTTACGCCAATAGTCCTCCAATAGTAGAATTAAATTAATCCAAACGTTCCTGTACAACCTACTACAGGTGGCTTACAGTAAAAAAATCGATTAATACGCTCTCAGCAATGCTTTTATAAGTTCATTCGTGAACAGTCGTAGATGTAATGCTATCGGTGTGGTATGCTTTGTGGATAGAGTTTAAACAGATAGAAAGGTTAGTAATGAGAATGATTTTCTACTAATGTCTGCCAGAGTAGTTAATTACAAATTATTATTTTGTTGAGTTTATAGTTTTTGGCGCAATATATTCGTAGGGGAACATTAATTTTCTGTGAAATTTATGACGTTTTTGGTTAAAATTTTAACGCGCCTCTTGAAATTGTAATATTTACATAATAGTATTTATTATTTTGTTAAGGAAATATTAAAGGCAGCAGCCATTTTCTCAACTAGCATTTTGAAGTGCGTTATAGTCCTTTAATAGGGATACTTGGTTTTATAACGGCAAGTGTCAAAACCAAAGAATTCGCCATGTTTGTTACTGAATTTAGGGTTCAGAAATGCAAAACAAAAAAGATTGAAATTGAAATATTACAATGAGTGTTGCTGTTGACTCATTTTAATAATCTTTTGACCTCCAATTTAAACCTAAATTGACCTTTCAAAAGGTTTTCATGACTATAACAGCCTGCAGATGTCTTCTTATAAGCGCTTATAAGTTTAAGTAACCGGAGCTATTACTCCTCAGTGTATTTACTCCTGGCGTTGGCTCTTATAGGAGTCAAGATTATAACGGCCTGTAGATGTCCTCTTATAAGCGCTTATAAGTCTAAGTAACCGGAGCAATTACTCCTCAGTGTATATGCTCCTGGTATTGGCTCTTATAGGAGTCTAAGATTATAACGGCCCGCAGATGGTCACTTATAAGCGCTTATAAGTCTAAGTAACCAGAGCAATTACTCCTGCAATTTATAGGAGACTTGGGCCTATAATGGCCAAGAAATATGATCTTGTAAACGGTTACAAGGTGAAATTACAGTAGTAAATGCACTTAAGTAAAGACAGCATCCATTTATGCTGTTAAAAGCACAACAGCAAGTACTGATGTCATTATCGAAACTCTATAAATCCATATAGCCTTATAAAGAACGTGTTTCAGGATAGTTTTGCTTGATGGGTCTGAACTGCATTCATAGATTTTGGAAAAAAAAACCGTTAGCAAAAAAAAATTACCAAAAAATTTTTTTTATGCCAATTGATGCTATTTCGTGTGGGGATCAAAAGACTATGGGACCATTTAAGGTATGAGTTCTAGAAACGACAGAAATCGCCAAAAACTTTTCCCATAGATTTTGTACTGAAATGAAAAACGATAAATCAACTCAAAATATTTTTTTATTGCCAAATGAATAAATTATCCTATTTCTTACTGTGATCAAAATGCTCTTGAAATTTAAGTACAGAAACTCTACAGTAAATCACAACACCGGCTTCACACGCAGGCACAATCTTCTACAACATTAGATCTAAAAAAAAACAGTTTCTGTAAGTAGGTACTCAAAAGGCTTTGAACATTTTGGCATAGTGGTAACCACAATTTTTGATTTTGATCGAAAAAAAATAAAAATAAGCGGCGCACGATAAAACCATCGATACGATAGAGGAACTATAGACGAACAAACAATGTTAATGATATAAAGCTCTAAAGCGCAACGTTTTCGAGATAATCCATGTTAAAGATCCTATATATATAAAATCAATCTTATTCCCCATCCAATTAAATACCTAATAAGCGGCGCACGATAAAACCTATATATATCGATAGAGGATCTATAGATGAACAAAAAATGTCTTGTGATATAAAACTGTAAAGCGCAACGTTTTCGAGATAATCCATGTTGAAGATCCTCCAACTGGGAAAACGCAACAAGGTGACTTTATTCAGGAATTAATGACCTCAAGTTCAAGAGCCGTCGTATAAAACATTATATAAGTAGTATCTAATTGGAGGGGGAATAAGTTTCAATTTTTATTAATAGACAGGATCTTCAACATGGATTATCTCGAAAACGTTACGCTTTAGGCTGGCCCCAGACCTACCGGTTCCGTTTCTTTGCTTTGCTGTGCTACCTTGCTTGAAAGACCGCCGGCCAACCATGGTAATTTTCAATCTATCGCATTTTGGGACTAGACCAAATTGGCAAGATAGCCATTAGCTTGGTTTTATCAAATATCATCGCCTGGATTGCGAAGTAGGAAGCTTTTAGGCGATATGCCACCCTGAACATGGACTCCGATCGTTAAAAATAACTCGATCGCTTATTTATACAAGATGTTTGGTAAAGCCCTATAAAACTGAATATGGTAGATAGGGACCATAATAAAACTGAACAACTTTTACTATGGGACCAAATCTGAACTCGCGAAAAAAATGAACTGTTTCATACATTTTGATAATTTCCTTATTATTTTTTGTATAAAACAGCAGTTTTTTTTTAAAACGAAAACTAAAACTTCTCATCGCACCCCAGACGACGATATTTGATAACACCAAACTAATGGCTATCTTGCCAATGTGGTCAGGTCAAAATATGCGATAGATTGAAAATGAGCCTCTTGACCGGCGGTCCATGGTAGAACAGCAAAGCAAAGAAATGGAACCGGTAGGTCTGGGGCCAGCCTTAGGGTTTTATATCACATCACATGTCATTTTTTGTTCATCTATAGATCTTCTATCAATATATATAGGTTTTATCGTGCGCCGCTTATTAGGTACTAGCGGCCGCCCGCGACTTCGTCTGCGTGAACAGTTTTTTTGCTATCCCTCGGGAACTGTAAGTTTTTTCAGGATGAAAGGTACCCTATGTCCTTTTCTGCACCCCTGACAATGTGTATGCAAAATTTCATGATGATCGGTTCAGTAGTTACGACGTGAAGGCGTAACAAACAAATAAACAAACAAACGGACTTTCGCATTTATAATATTAGTAAGGATTTAATTGGACGGGGAATAAGTTTGGATTTTACATATACAGGATCTTTAACATGGATTATCTCGAAAACGTTGCGCTTTAGAGCTTTATATTGCTAACATTTTTTGTTTGTCTATAGTTCCTCTATCGTATCGATATACATACATAGGTTTTATCGTGCGCCGCTTATTTTTATTTTTTTCCGATCAAAATCAAAAATTGTGGTTACCACTATGCCAAAATGTTCAAAGCCTTTTGAGTACTTACAGAAACTGTTTTTTTTAGATCTTATGATGTAGAAGATTGTGCCTGCGTGTGAAAAACTTTGCGCTGTAGGACTTTATATCATATGTCATTTTTTGTTTGTCTATAGATCCTCAATCGATATATACCGGGGGCTAATTGTCTAACTTCAAAATCTATCGCAATCGCTTTCATTTGACAGATGGATGTGACACATTGCTGCATTTCTTTGGTAAGTTTTTATTTGTGCCAAAAAGAAGCATCAATGTGTTACATCCTGAAAGCGATTGCGATAGATTTTGAAATTAGACAATAGAAAGGCAGGTTTTATTGTGCGTTGCTATCACAGTATAATAAACCCACTATTTCCGAAATATCCGTCAAAAACAAACCTAATAGTTACCACTATGCCAGCCTCTCTTCTAGGTTCAAACCCATTTCAGTCAGCCTTAAAGAGTATTTTGATCACAGTAAGAAGAAATAGGATTGTTTGGCAATAAAAAATATTTCGAGTTGATTTATCGTTTTTCAGTACAAAATGGATGTGAAAAGTTTTTGGCGATTTCTGTCGTTTCTGGTACTCATACCTTAAATGCTCCCATAGAGTCTTTTGATCCCCAAACGAAATAGACTCGATTGGCATAAAAAAATTTTTTGGTACTTATAGCATTTTTTTTGCTACCTATCGGTTTTTTTCCAAAATCTGTGAATGCAGTTCAGAATATCATAAAAAGTTATGGAAGACCATCCATATCCCGAGGAACGTTTTCCTGTAACTATAACGGTTAAGGTACCTCTGCCATCTCGAAAATCCACCTGTATCATAATAACAAAGTGTTGTCAGCATACATAATATTTTCTGTGGAACAACTCTCGGTAAGTAAATGATTCGATGCTAAATAGCAAACACCTAAGCTTGTACTATTAATTATTCTGTGCCTAAGCCTTGGGTGAGTGTACTTGGAACTAATTATTAGTTCCAAGTACACTCACTGTACTGCCACAGTAGAATCTACTGCTCTCAGCGCCAATATGGCGATTTTCAAATCGGAACAAACGATTGGTGACGTTCGCCAGTCCAGCGTACTTGTATAATGGACGTCAGTGTCGTTTAGTCATGTTTGCCAACGTCAACTTATTTTGATATTCAAAGCAATGCCTTCGTTACTATAATGGTGAAGTTGTATGGAGTGTCCGGGGTGTGCTATTTGTCCATTTTTATTTCTTTCATAATCATAGGACTCAAGCACTGCTTGCTGCTTGAGTACAGTTAGAAAGGGATGGTGCTATTCATCGCATATAGCGCCATCCCTATCTAACTGTACTCAAGCAGAGATTGGGTTTCAGTTTGATTCTGTAATACGAGCCATAGAGTCTGGTTAACGAAAGATGAACTGGAAATGGAGGCGCCACTTTCCCTGTTAAATTAACGTTTAGAGGTTATTAGAAACTGAACCTTAAAATAAGGCGCAAAATTTCCAATCGAGACTCATCTTTCGTTGACCAAACTCTCAGTTCCAAATTTCAAGTTGATCGCAGTGCAGTTCTTGAGATTCCTCTTTTTAAATCTGTCGGGTTAAAAGTGACCCAGCTAACTTTAGGCCAATATTAGTATAGATATTGGCTTAAAGTTAGCTGGGTCCAGCACTTAGTAAAATATTGGAAAAAAATATATATTTCCAATTATTAGATTACTTATCCCATAATATACTTCATAATAAAAATCAGTTTGGATTTTCCAAGGGTAAAAGTACTACTGATGCTGGAATTGTACTTCTCAAACATATTCTTGACGCTTGGGAAGAAAACCAAGATGTAATTGTCATTTTCTGTGACCTTTCTAAGGCATTCGATTGCGTTGATCACCAAACACTATTAAAAAAGTTAGAACATAGTGGTCGGTCTGTCTCTGATAAATCAGTTGGCCTGAAATGAAATCGTATTTCTACAATAGAATCCGAAAAGTACCTAGCTAGATTAATAGACCTGAATCTACTGGAGCCCCCATCAATATGGGCGTGCCATAGGGATCAATATTGGGTCCATTGTGTTATGTATGGATTAAAACCGCTTATTTCAATTAACACATGTTTATTTGTTTCTTACTTTTATTGACAAACATCATAGAGCACACACCAATAATTCAACCACTGACCATAGACCAAATAGATAATTAAATATAAGGCTACCTATACACAACACTCTTCCTCCTCAAAGATCAAGTCTATCTGGTTTTCTAATGACTCTCCTGGGATAACGTCTTTCAATTACTTTCACGGGTGATAGACTTGCTCTCTGTAAAGAAGTTACATCGTTATCAATTACAGTTCTGTTAGTTTCATTATTTATCCTTTCAGGTATATTCACATTTACTTTTGCAGGTTCATTTATAGGTAAGTTAACATGCACATTATTTGTTAAATTGTCATCACAATTACTAATAATTAATCTTTCTTTTACAGGTATTCTATTTTTCACCAAGTCACAATCACCAATATCCTCTACATCATTTAAATTTTCAAATGTCAACAACTGATCCACATGTCTTTTCCATAATATTCCAGTGTCACATAATTTAATTAAATAAGTAACCGGACCCAGCTGTTTTACAATTACTCCCTCTACCCATTTTCCCTCTCTATAACTTCTAGCCAACACATTCTGCCCAATAATAAACTGTTTAGTTTCTCTGCCCCCTGCATATAATTTCTGTTTTTCTTGATTTTTAATAACAGTAGAATGTAAATTCGGCTTTAACAAATCAAATTTAGTACGCAAATTCCTTTTCAACATCAAACAAGCAGGTGTTTCATTTGTTGCAGAGTGCTGTGAATTCCTATACAACATTAAGAAATTATTTAAACTGTCATTAATATTCTTTTTCTCATACACTGCTTTTTTGATACAATTTTTTATAATCTTTACTGCACTCTCTGCACATCCATTGCTCTGTGGATGGTACGGAGGTGAAAATACATGCCTTATACCACAGCTTCTCAAAAATTCTGTAAATTCAGCTGAATGAAATGGTGGTCCATTATCACTGCAAATTAGTTCTGGAAATCCAAAGGTAGTAAACAATCTCTTTAATACTGATATAGCTTGAGAAGCTGAAGTTGAAGGAACTTCTGCAACTTCAATCCACTTTGAAAAGGCACATTGAACAACTAGATACATTTTTCCAAAACAAGGGCCTAAGTAATCCATATGCAACCGTGTCCATACAGACTTAGGGTATTCCCATGAATGTAATTCAGTTTTTTCTGGATTTTGCCTGTGAGCCATACATGTACTACAGCTATTTGCCATTAACTCAATATCTTTATCAATAGATACCCACCAAAAATAAGATCTAGCCAACGACTTCATCTTTACTATGCCCAAATGGCTTGAATGTAATTCACTTAGAATTTGTGAAATCAACTTTGTGGGCATCACTACCCTGTGACCATACATAATTATTCCCTGTTCTACCGTCAACTGTTCCCTCTTAGAAAAATATTGTTGTAAATGACCTTGTACATAATTAGGCCACCCATTGCTAATATATTGCAACACATCTTTTAACACTGGATCACTTACTGTTTCTTTCCTTATTTGTTTGCAGTCTAAAGGTAAAAAACTGTTATCGTTAATAAAATTCAAATATGAATAATCTAGTTTGGATTTCCCTACCCTTTCCAGAGGCAAGCGGGATAAAAAGTCCGCGTTATTATGCTGTGACCTCACATAAATAATGTTATAATCATAACCTGACAATACAAATGCATATCTCTGCAGCCTCCCTGCAGCTAACACAGGAATTCCTTTTTTTGGTCCAAAGATACTTATTAAAGGCTTTGAATCTGTCAATAAATTAAATCTCTTTCCCCACAAATACTGGTTAAATTTTTTTACTCCAAACACTAACGCTAAAGACTCTTTATCTACTTGACTGTAGTTTCTCTCAGCATCATTTAGGGTCCTTGATGCAAACGCAATTGGTTTCTCAATACCGTTCTTCTTTTGGGACAAGACTGCACCTAGACCGTAAGCACTAGCATCACAGGCTAAAAACAATTCAGCTTCTGGGTCATAGTGAGCCAATACATTTGGAGACACCAAAATGTCTTTTACTTTCTTAAAGGCAATTCTACACTGATTATCAAATTTAAATTCAATATTCTTTTTTGTCAATTTATAAAATGGAGCTAACAAGGTAGCAGCATTTGGAACGAATTTTATATAATAATTTATCATGCCTAATAAAGATTTAAGTTCAGTTAAATTGGTAGGTTCCGGCGCCTTTAAAATGGCTTCAATATTTTTTGTATCTGGCAGAAGGCCTTCAGAAGACAAGTTGTACCCCAAATAGCAAATATTAGTTGCCATGAAAACACATTTGTCTAAACTCACTGTTAAGCCGGCTTAACAGTGAGTTTAGACAAATGTGTTTTCATGGCAACTAATATTTGCTATTTGGGGTACAACTTGTCTTCTGAAGGCCTTCTGCCAGATACAAAAAATATTGAAGCCATTTTAAAGGCGCCGGAACCTACCAATTTAACTGTTTTCAAGTTTTGTCAACACCGTTATTAAATTATTAACATGCTCCGAATCATTTTTACCTGTCACCACTATATCATCCATAAAGGTAGCTATTCCTTGTTTCTCTAATCCTTTGAACAATTGGTCCATAATACATTGAAAAATATTTGGGGCTGTCTTAATACCAAACGGCAATCGGTTGTATGCAAAAAGTCCTAAATGAGTATTTATTATGACAAGTTTCTTTGACTCTTCCGTAAGTAAACATTGTTGATAAGCATGTGCCAAATCAATCTTTGAGAACTTCTGACCTTTTTGTAGATTTACAAATAAATCCTCAATCCTGGGAATCGGGTGCCTATTGTCCTCTAAGTGTGGGTTAATAGTTATTTTAAAATCACCACAAATTCTTAATTTCCCATTTTCTTTTAATACAGGGACAGTAGGAGTAGCCCAATCAGCTGACTGAACCGGGGTCAATATCTCTTCCTGAACTAACCTATTAATTTCTTTTTCAACTACTTCCCTCATTGAAAATGGAAGAGGCCTAGCTTTGTAATATTTGGGGCATGCATTCTCCTTTAATTTTAAGACTATTTTATCACCTTTGTATGTACCTAGCTTTGGATTAAATACAGAAGCAAATTTTTCCTTTAATTTTTCTACCAAATCCTCTTTCGCTTCTAATGAATTTAATTTTAGAATATTAATTTTTTTTAACCAGTCTCTACCAATCAAGGGTGGTCCACCATTTTCAAATACATACAAGGGCATGTTGTCATATTTCTTGTTTTCAAAAACCACAGAAGTTTTAATTACACCAATAGGAGTAATTGGTGTGTCTGTATATGACTTCAATTTCAAACTACAGGGTAAAAGTTTCAATTTATTGAAGCATTTTTCATAGGATTTCCTGCTAATAGCACTGACAACACTCCCTGTATCTATTTCCATTTCTAACTTTACCTCTGATACATTTAAATTTACCTTATAGGGTGCTAACAAAATACCTTGATTATTTTTTTCCCACATGTCCTGTTTTAAGTTTTCTTCCTTTTCCTTCATCATAAAAATATTGTCATGACTTCCAGTCGTTTCTTCTTCATAGTCTTCTTCCTTTTCAAACCTGTCTTCCTGCAGTAAGTAATTTTGCCTTCCCTTCACGCACACAGCTTGTAAATGTCCTTCTTTTCCACATACTCTGCACCGTCTTTCCCTAAACCAGCACCTGTCCTTTGTATGTCCATCCTTTCCACAACATCCACACCTTAATAGCCTTCTTACACTTTCTTCTCTTCTACTTAAATTGTTCCGTCCACTGTTTTGTTCCTTGTATGTAAATTGCCCACTTCCCTGTTCCTGTCTCCGCCAAATTTTTCCACTATCCCTCCTTTCCATTTTGTGTATTTTTCTTTCATCTTCTTCCCACATTTCTCTAATATTTTTGTCCGTTTTCTCCATCATCATTGCAATCTCCAGAGCTTTACTTAATGTCATGTCCTCCTGTTTCTCGTTCAACAATCTCATCTTTATTTTCCTTTCTCTTATTCCTGCTATAAACCTATCTCTGATCATATCATTTAGCTGGCTTCCAAATTTACAATGAATAGACAGTCTTTTTAATTCGGTAATATATTCACAAACAGTTTCATTAACGTTCTGACATCGCTGGTTGAACTTGTACCTTTCTACGATGAAAGAACTTTCGGGCTCCAAATAATCCAACAGAACTTTTTTCAATTCTTCATAGGTTTTTTTACTCGGACTGTCTGGGATGCACAGATTTTTTAGTAAGGCATACAATTTGGGCCCAATCACCGTCAAAAAGGTAGCTTTTTTTTTCATATTGCATTCGACGAAATTGTCAAATCTCTCCATGTAAGTTGAAAATCTTTCCTCCCCATCATACTCAATCGAATTAGCTCCCAAATTACCTGCCATGATCCCGTCCTCGTATTTGTTATGTATGGATTAAAACCGCTTATTTCAATTAACACACGTTTATTTGTTTCTTACTTTTATTGACAAACATCATAGAGCACACACCAATAATTCAACCACTGACCATAGACCAAATAGATAATTAAATATAAGGCTACCTATACACAACACATTGCTGTTTTTGATTTATATGAATGACCTTCCTAAATACGCGAAAAATGTATGTGAGACAATACTATATGCGGATGATACTTATTTAGTTTTCAAAGTAAACAAAGGTAATAAATGTTCGGACGAGGTAAATAGTGCCCTCTCAGTTTCATACTGGTTTAATAGTTTAACAAGTTTTTTTGGGATTAGGTAAGTAATCCCAAAAAACTGGACTGCTATTGTCTAGCTCTATTGCTATTTTAGTACCTTCTTCTATCTTAATACAAAATCAATATTAGTATTCCTGCCAACATTTAAAGTTCAGTACACTAAACAAATTATACATTGAGGGTAGTCCTGAATTGTTCTGCCTTTTGAGTTTCAAACTAACATACAATTAGGCATATTTCGCGACAAAGTTTGTCTAACTGATGTCGCTGTCGTGTCATTCGACCGTGTGGGTTGGGTTTCGCTTCAGCGTACCATCGCTGAAAATTTTTTTTCGCCACCGCGTGTTTCACTGCAGCGTCATTCGAAACTGACCCGGAAAATATAGACGATTCAAAAGTGCTTAATTAATAAGTTTGTTTTTTTAATAAAGCCATTTTGACTTTGTCTTTGAGATATCCAGCTGCTGAGGGTTCTTTTTTACCTTAGGATAATAACACCTTGAAACCGTGTCCTCGTCTGCAAAGTGAGGCAACCAATGCTAAGCCAGAATGGCTTAGTTTTCAGATTTATATCTTTCATACGCTACCTCATCGTAACTAAAATCCAATAATGTAGGTAGTACTTAACTAATCTAATACTTAAATGTAGGAAAATTGAAACTGTTTTGTACTTATTCGGTACTAGCTGCCGCCCGTGGTTTCACCCGCGTGGTTCCCGTTCCTGTAAGAATATCGGGATAAAAAGTATTCTATGTTTTAATCTACGCTATCTACTATCTGTGTGCCAAATTCCAACCAAATCCGTTCAGTAGTTTTTGTGTGATTGAGGAACAAACATCCAAACATCTAAACATCCAAACCCACAAATTTTCACATTTATAATATTAGTAGGAAGTAGGATGATTAGGTGTTATCTGTTTTAGTTGCCTCACTTTTGACAGCGCGTTTTGTTAATATTCTAAGCTTTTTACCATTTTAGTATCAACATCGTCTCTAATAATAAAAATTAAACCTCTAAGAAACATACTATCTTTAATTACCTAGATAATGAAATCTATCAATTATTTAAAATAACACATTACCTACAGGCCTCTAAGAAATGAGAATGTTTACCCGAAGAAGAACAAAAGATAGAATAAAAGATACCATCAGATGAAAGTGATGAAAGAACTGAATTAAAACTAATAACAAAGACACAAAAATAAGGGTTTGATAGGTAAGCTAAGCAAACGTCTTGTCGTAAAAGCAGATGCCTGCTCATTTTGCATGAGAATTGGTTTAAGGGACATAAACTTGATGACAACAAAATACAATGACGTCATTCGTGTCGCAGTTACTTTGAATTAGCAGGGGTTACAAACTTAAAAGGTTCTTTGTAAAAAACATGAATTTATTCTGCGCTGAAACCTAGTTCTTTAGTCGATACTTAGCTTAGGCAGCACATAGTAGTTTACCTATTCTTGCTTGCTCGTTTCCAGGTTCGAACCCTGCGGGCAGATAGGGAGCAGAAATTGTACCTACAGTCCATCAGCCATTTTTAATGTCCCTGCTGCTGGGGCACAGGCCTTCCTTATGGGTGGTAAGGAGGATGGGCCATAACCCACCACGCGGGCCCAATGCGGATTGGTGAGTGTTAACGACTGCTAATGCAGCCGGGACCAACGGCTTAACGTGCCTTCCGAAGCACGGAGGAGCTCGAGATAATAAATTTTGGGTCAGCCATCCCATGACCGACCCTTGCGAACGTTGCTTAACCGCCGCAATCGTTGGGCCAGGCGCTAAACCACTGCGCCACCGAGCTCCTCCTACCTACAGGCGATAGCAATATTTCCCTGAAAGTAAGCTCTCGATTGACTACTCCATGGGCGGCGCGGCAGTACCTATACATAGAAAAAATTAACTACCCTTTTCTCTATTAAGTTACTGTTTAAAGCAAAACTGAAGACGTCTAGCTTGCTGTCCAGTTCATCACCTTGTCAAGAAATTCAGTATCCCTCTCTATTATGTAAGTTAATAGTATAATGTGTAGACGCAGATGTACCTCCTAGAAAAAATCCTGGCGGCGGGCGGCGGCGCCCATTGAATAAGTACTCGCTCATTTCAGGAAATAGGATCAGGCGATACCTACATTACCTACATAGTCAAACCTAGTGCGGCACTAGCACTAGTAGTGCCCCACTTAAAATTAATTACCTATAGAACATTAACGTCACAGATTAAGTATTTAGGTAGGTACCTAGATAAGTATAATGTGGAGTAAGATACGATATTGTAAAAAGCAAACCATTGTTGGTGAACACTGAACAGAAAAAAGAATAAAAGTGTTAGTAAGACAAAAATCTTGCATTGTTACTGATGTAAGTAGATCAAGCATCTTCATAAGATGCCTTTGAAGTCCGTGTTGCTGTTGACGTGGCTTGGTGTAGTGGTGCTAGCGGGCGATTCTTGGCGGAAACCGGGCTGTCATCGAATAGGTTCATAAATGTTATTTTTTATTTAAAAACTTGTTTTTGGCATTATGAATAAAAAAATACTTTAGAGCGCGTAGTCTGCACTCTAGCGCCGCCATTGGAAAAAAAACAGCCAAGTGCGAGTCGGACTCGCGCACGAAGGGTTCCGTATACTAAAAAGAAAAAAAAACATTGTTGTATGGGAGCCCCACTTAAATATTTATTATTTTCTGTTTTTAGTATTTGTTGTTATAGCGGCAATAGAAATACATAAGTCCATTAATTACGTTAGGCATTTAGGGGGGGAGGGGGTCGAGCCTAATCTCACCCAATCTCACGCGGGGGAGAGAGAGGGTCTCAGCAAATATCACGTATTTTTTTCTGCAGGAACAGTATCGCGAAAACTAGGTTAAATAAAGTTAAATATTTTTCATATCAAAATTTGGCTTAATCCTAAACAATAATGTTTATTTAAATAAATGCAAAGCAAGCAAGCACAGATTACGTAATCACACTAAAAATACACGTTTTGAATAATCCCACGTGAGATTTATAGGGGGGGAGAGGGTCGAGCCAAATCTCACGACATCTCACCAAGGGGGGTGGGGGGGGGGGGTCGAAAATCGCCAAAATCACCTCACGTAATTAATGGACGCCCCCTAATGTGTTAAGATTTCAACTGTCTAGCTATCACGGCACGGTTCATGAGATACAGCCTGGTGACAAGACAGACGGACAGTGGAGTCCTAGTTAGGTTCCCGTTTTTACCCTTTGGGTACGGAACCCTAAAAATCATAGTGATTAAATAAAGGCAAAATTGTGAAGAAGCTTTGTAGTACCTACTTTATATATATCGCTTAAACAATATTTTCTAGCCTGTCGTTTAGTGTGATATTTTTTTGTTTTTTTTTTACTAAAAAACATTAAACTAAACAACAGGCTAGAAAATATTGTTTAAGCGATAAAAAGTACCTACCACAAGGCTTTTCAAAGTG
Organism: Agriphila tristella; assembly: GCA_928269145.1. Taxonomy (NCBI): domain Eukaryota; kingdom Metazoa; phylum Arthropoda; class Insecta; order Lepidoptera; family Crambidae; genus Agriphila; species Agriphila tristella. The sequence goes on along the minus strand of OV743439.1, from coordinate 16,821,384 downwards.
CACTACAGATAAATAGGCCCAAAGGCTTATTCACATTTTCTTGAAGACTACACTGTTCAGACTACGCGCTCTTAATACTTTTTTAATTCCAGGACACACAAGGAACATAAGCATACCTGACTGCGTAGAGTTCAAAATCACAACGAATGCTTGTCGCGGTTTTTGCGAATCGTGGTCTCTGCCGAGCATCATGCTCGGCTTCAAGCGTCATCCAGTCACCTCGCTGGGGCAGTGCTGCAATATAATGGACTCTGAAGATGTGAGTACCTACATGAATTAAGAGCGCGGAGTCTTTACACTAGCTCCGCCATTGGAAAAAAAATATACTGCTTAAATAACACTTATAACAAAAAAAAAACTCCATTAAATTAAACGACAGACTAGAAAATATTGTTTAAGGTGGTATGTCAAGCTCAGTATAAATATAATAAATAAATCATAATTACGTTTTATCAAGGGCTTAGAATAAAAGTTTTAGTTATTTTGTGCAAATAGAAGAGTAAAGTGCAATATTTAAATATTTTTTCATGGCCTCAAATATAAGCAATAAGTTATGAATGTCGATATTGCCAAAAGTGGCCATTAAGGCCATGAAAAAATATTTAAATATTGCACTTTACTCTTCTATTTGCGCAAAATTATCAAAACTTTTAATCTAAGCCTTTGACACAGAATACATAATAGTACAAGTGCCTTTGATAAAACGTAAATGATTTATTTCCATTGGCTTGACGTACCACCTTAAGAGGGTTATTGCGCTACACTAGCGCCGCGAATGAAAAAAAAACATAGGGCTTAAATAAAGACGAAATTATGAATGTGTTCTTCTAGTCATCTAGTGCAGCGGTTCCCGAATTCTTTTGGCTACGGAACCCTTTTTGGTTCACCGTTTTTTGGCGGAACCCTAGTTGAAGTAAGAAGTAAACTAACCAGGGTTGTCACATTTATGGACAGAAAACTCAGGAAATGGCTGCCGAAAATTTTTTGGATCTATTTTCTAACTAAATGTACGTTGAAATCATTAAAACTGACAGTAAAACCACTGTAGAGTCTGGTAACTGGTAAATGAAGGACATGTTGAATGTATGTGAATGTTTGTTCATTCCCTATTAGGGAATATGCATAAGTCACCGATTTTGATGAAATTGAGCTTGATCGCTGCGGACACTTATAAAAACATGATGGAACAGGAAAAAAAATAAAAAAAATGTATTATTTTAGTTTTATCACACGATGAAATCAGGGGAAAATAACGATATTTTTTTTTCATTTTCAGATATAATGCACTTTACAGTCAGATAGAATATCGAATAAGAAATAATATTTTGTATGACACATATGTACTTAAACGCAAAATTTAGGGAGATAATTGAAGATTATTGGCTAACTCCATATTAAACGCGCCGAAACACACCTGAAACGTGATGTGTGACGTCACCATTTTGTATGGAGCGTTTTCGGCGGGTGCTGCTGCGCGCTAACTTCAAGTAACAATATCACGAGAAAAAAACGCAAGAGAAAAGTTTTAATATTACAGTTAATTTTCTCACGCATTATACTTTTGATTAAGATTTAAAAAAAAAATTATGCATATTCCCTATTATAATACTTAAATTCAATGGAAACAAACGGGCGGGTCAGTAAAGAGTAAAATAAAAAAGGAAAACTACATACCTAACTGAATGAAAAAAAAAGAATTTTGATTTAATGTTTAGGTACCTATTTTTATTTTGACTCTGTTTCCATGCATATTTTCTATTACTACGGGCCTCTATTTACTTACGAATTCCGAACAAGACATGTCTTTTGCAATTCTGCTTTCATTAGGTAAATCTACGGAGCCACGATTTCTGACATTAGAACATTTAAGCGTTGTATGGCAAAAACCTCGCTCGACATAAGCATTTGAAAGGTACAACGCAAAATAAGGCATTTAACTTGTTGTCCTTTATGCTTTTAAACATTTGGACCCATTTTTTATAGCACTTTGATTTTGATCGCGTGTCATCATCAAAAATCTGGGACCCTATTTTTGAATCGCTCGATTGGCGTCGAGCGCTCGTTTCTACTGATTTTCGTTCGACATATGGCTCAAACGTTCGAAATAGAGTCATATGTCGAACGAAAATCAGTAGAAACGAGCGCTCGACGCCAATCGAGCGATTCAAAAATAGGGTCCCAGGACAACACTAATGGTTGGGACGCGGGACAATATCATCGAAATCGGGTCTGTCTTTATACCTAAACTCTTGAATTTTCGCGGAACCCCTGAGAACCTCTCACGAAACCCCATTCGGGAACCGCTGATCTAGTGTACTCCAAAGAAGTTTTATGGTATACTTTTTATCGCTTATAGGTACAATATTTTCAGTCTGTTGTTTAGTTTAATGGAGTTTTATTGCTTAAAACTTTTGGCGATAAACTAAACGACAGGTTATAAAAAAAGTACCACAAAATTTCTTCGGAATACACTAGAAGAACACAATTCACAATTTAGTCGTTATTTAAAACTGAAACTGTCGAATTTCAAACGATTTCAAACTAGAATTGTTAGCTACAGAGAACTTACATAATCAGGGAACAAAAAAATTGGTAAGTGGTATAATGTAAATGAAATAGTAGATTGTACAACAAGTGCATAAAACGCATCATTTTACCCGAGACTTATATATCAACCCGAGCTGCAGGCGAGGGTGGATAGTCAAGTCGAGGGTAAAATGGGTTTTATGTACGAGTTATACACTCTGCTTTTCACTTCTATTGTAAGGAAATTAAACAACAATAATGAAAATTAAAAAATATGTAAATATTGAAAAATATTTTTTTTTCTTAAATTTTAGTGACAAATTATAAAATTTTGGAACGTGCTCATCGAGGCCTTTCATTTGATACCCATATTCAAAAATTGAAAAAAAAATTTTTTTCTTAAATTTTACTGACAAATTATGTAATTTTGGAATGTGCTCATCAATGGCTTTCATTTGATACCCATATTCAAAAATTGAAAAAATAAATTTTTTTTCTTTAATTTTAGTGACAAATTGTATAATTTTGGGATGTGCTCATCAAGGCCTTTTATTTGATACCCGTATTCAAAAAATGAAAAAAAAAATGTATTAAGGGCCCTATCACATTTTTTCGTCGAAATTTCGATTTTGACGGATTTTAGCGATACAGCCTAGATACATTTATATGTGTCCGCGACAAAAAGTAATATGATGATTCACGGGAAAGTTAAAGGGTTAGAAAGGAAAATGAAAGTTGCTGAACGATTTCTTAGAGTCAACTTTGAACATACACAGAAAGACAAACAAGTACAAACAACGAATAAAAGTATGAAATTTGATTTTTTTTATGAAGTAAAGATTATTATGATATAATTTTTACGTAATAATAATAATGTATCTAGGAGAAATCCACAGTTTATTCTGAGCGTTTTTAATAGTTTTATGGTTTTTGATTGGAACTTTTTTTCACATATTCTATACTTAATTTCAAAATTCCGAAGCCGCTATGAACTATTCGACTATAAGAGATAACATTCAATTTTTTTTATTTCAATTGTTTAGCACAGTTGTTCAATCCATGAGCTCAAAAAAGTGCCTTCGCGCATTTTATGAAAATCTTTCTCTGCAATTACGGGTTTAATTAATTTTTTTATTAATTTAATTAATTAAGCTAAGCAAATTTTCAAAAAAGCGAGGCCGCTATGAACTATTCCAATAGCTATTCTGTACCATCCAATAAGTCAAAAGTGTTAATGTATTATCGTTTCTGAGATCGATAACGCCAAAATTGGCCATTTTACGCAAAAATCACAGTCGAAATGTAATATGCCTCTTAATATGTGTTATGTAATATGCGTTATATGTTATTAGTTAAGTTATATGTAATTAGATTATTTACAAAAATTAAGAAAATAACAATTTTATTTAACGAAGTTTAATTGCGTGTGTGGCTGTTAGCTGACGACCTTTGTCTTAAGAGTCTGAACTTAGACGAAGATTTTACTTTATGCTCTAGAGCATAAAAAGCTATTTTATGCAGCCTATACCCAACATAATGACGAACTTTACGAGCATGAGAAGTGAAAAATATTTTTGTTGCAGGTGCCTGTAAAAGTTCTCTGTTTGGATGGTGAAAGGAATTTAGTTTTTAAATCAGCCCTGTCTTGTGCTTGCTATCACTGTCAAAAGGAGTAACAACGCTACCAGTTTCTTCTGCTAGACCTTAGAACGTAGGTCTAAGGTAGTTAGTCCTACTTAAAATATACAGAGTGAAATCGAAGTCATTGGCAATCTTTTAAGAACATGCCAAAGCTACTCGCGGTCGCACTTTAGGGCATAAGAATAAATAAATTTATTCTTATGCCTAGGGTTACCAAATGACGAGAATTTTCCTAACATGTCAGGAATTTAAGGCATCTGTCAGGAAAACAGGGAAAAGCTGTAGTTGTCAGGAATTTTTGATATCCCAAAAAGTGTAAGATTTGTTAATCATTTTGGTGAGAAAAAATATCAAACGTCAACTTAATGAAGATTGTAGATGTAGGGGACAAAATGTTACGAAATTTATTGAAAAGTCAGGGAAAGTCAGGAAATCTCATTATTAGATCTGGTAACCCTAGTCGCACCTCATACGTCCATGCTCGCTGTTTAACATACAGCTTAACCATAAAGAGTTGAAATTAAATAAAATGGAACTAAAATTTTTTAGTACAAAATATAGTCAGTGTTGCCAAATTATTCGTGATTTTGACGTGTTTACATACAAAGTGGCGCCCTCAATTTTTGTCAACTCTTTATGGTCAAGCTGTAGATGCTTCCGTTATTTTTTTTTTGTTTTAACATTGCACTGCCATCTATATAAAACAAAACAGCGAGCATCGATATCGAGGTGCGACCGTGAGCAGCTTCGGCATGTCTTTACCTCTTACAAATTTTATTTTTTGAAATTTTCGCAAACCCAATTTTAATGAGGTGGCGATTCAATTTTACAGGCGACTGTCGATAAAAAGCCCTAGTCGACTAAAGTTGCCCGAAAAATGGACCCCAGTAAATGCTCCCCCGCCCACCACGGAGCCAATTTCCGGGCGACAATAGTTCATAATTTATTTATTGCATAAAAACATGGTACAATTAGGTTTTACAAAATAACAAGTGCACGCTTTAAATGTTGGACAGAATGCAATATTTTAAGTTATTTTTTTTTGTTAGGTATCAATGCGCTTAGGTTCTTAGTTCTAAAGATTGCCAATGACTTCGCTTAGTTTAGGAGGGTACCTATTGTACAGTCAGCAACGAAACTAGATTCACACTTTAGTAGGTTCTTACCTACTACGGCATAGCAACTTTTTGACAGATGTAAATAAAATGTCTCACAATGATTGAAACATTTAGTGTAAAAAGTTACTATGACAAAGTATTTCGTTGTTGACCGTACGCTCAAACAAAAAAAAGGCATTTTAAAACCATGTCTATTACGATCATGTCAACCATTTCGAATTAAGTAGTTACTTAAATTTTATTAGCTTAGGTACTATACTATTGATTAAAAATAACTGCAACATGCGAGTACTTATTAAAATATATTGTAGAACAATAAGCTAATTTTACATTAATGGTTAATAAAATGTAAAATAACACAAGAATTTCATTTTCTACACTTAAACACTGAATTGAAAATAATAGCGACCTCGAGGAGTATTTATATAAATAAATATTCAAAAACCTTCCTCCTATGAGGATAAATGAAATAAAAATCAGTAATGCATACTGTAAAAATATTTAATGAATAAAACAACATTGTTATTGGATCAGTGCATACTTGCATTATTATAATTCAGGCACTTTCCATTACTTTCTCAACATAGGAAAATATAAGTTCTGAAATTAATGACATGGAATGTAAACTCAAAAGCACCAAATACTGTAACTGTTATTGATACATTTGAAATTCTGAAGTGCGTCAAGTGTTAACGAACGTAAGTGAGCAACTAAACGGCTACTATGTCGCGAAACAAGACTACAGAATAGATATAAGTATGTACAGAAAGGACACACCTCGCCCCGCCCTAGAATCAATTGCCTCACCCCACCCCGCGAGTTCATGTGCCGAATCGTGTGCTCGTCTAGTCGTGAGTTTAACAGCTGTCAACTTTCGTGCACGAGCGACGTGAATATAAGTTGCGAAACGTATAGCAAAACATTTAATATCTATTTATGTAAGTATTATTAAAATGGTAAAAAACCAATATGTTTATTTGTGTATGAGGCGACACGGTTCCATCCAGTAGCGTGTACAAAATGTCTTCTCTGTAGTGTCTGTGTAATCGGTAGTTATAACGGGGCGGTTGCATGGAGTGTCCGGGGTGTGACAAGACCACAGGTTACCTAATATATTACCAAGGCGATCAAGACACTAAAAACATAACCCTTTCTTTGCAGTCGGGTAAAAAAGGATTACCTACTTACATTTAGTAGGTAACAAACATTAATTTCAAACATACTTTTTTACCTGATTTAATTTAAGTAATAGGACATTCATCATTCACAGTTGATTGATGACTGAAAATATTATTAAATATTCCATAATTTATAATCTAAACTAAAGGATAATATTAAACAAAATATAAAATCCACAAATAATATGTTGATTAAATAAATACGCCTGTAATATTATGAGATTATAAAATGAAGAAAAACATTTGCGATTCAGCCGGATTCAGTTCCTCGGAAGCTGAGCGGAGTATCTGAATCGTCAATCTTCTTGTTATCCTACTTTGAAACTTAGAGATGATTATGTAAAAATACATCAAGGATACAAGGCAGTCTTTTAATTATATTAGAACATGTTTGCGTTTTAATTATTGTAACAAATTATGCATTTTCTTTGTCACACTTATGACAACAATATCAACAGTTTCCAATTAATAAGGAACTTTAAATAATTATATATTGCAAAGAACAACAATAATACAATACATCTAAGATAACCATCGCCTATTTTAATACATAAATATAACTTTTTGTGTGTTTCCTAATAGTTGATACTAACATCATATAACTCACTTACCTATTAAAATTTGACACACTCTTACAAAGTAGGTAGGTAGGTACTCCTGGTTTTATTTGTACATTCAGTATGAGTTTAATATTACTACGTTACAAGATTTCAAAATTTACACATATTATTTTAAGAAGTTCGTTATTACTCCTTAATACTTAGGTATATAACAAACATAATTATTATAAGACTATTGTTCGATAGTTTTACAACTTCAGAAACGTAAAAATATTTAATGGTATTTTATACCTCAATATTGTGTTACTCTAATCTAAAATAAAGTAAGTACTTACTATTAAATACTGAAAAAAAAAATCACATATACAGAGAGAGTGATTAAAAACTACATCACACATTTACATCACATGTCAATACTGTGAAACTATTCTATACATAATATTAGTAAATGCATATAATATATCACTACACATGAGATACACCAGCCCCCCTAACATGACCTCCGAAGCAGGATATGATATGGTGATTTATAGCTTTTAATTGCCAAAAGCCAATGGATATTGACAGTTGTGTGTCGAAAAATCGATATATAACGCGATAGTGGTGGTCAGATAATTTTATTAGAAACATCAATCGAAATATATTATAGAAACACCGGTAATTTTGTAATTTTGTTGCAATCAACTCTGACAGAAATCGCAGTTACATTGCTGCTTTAGTAAGAACCAATGTGACAACTACCGTACTTAAAGCAGCAATGTAACTACGCTTTCAATCGATTTCAATCGAGAAGTTAGCAACAGCCTTACGTAATCAACGGGCAGTTGATTTTCATACAAAACGATACCTTTGAACCGTAACTTTGAAGCCTTGGTTTTCCACCAGGGATCGATAAAGGTGTGATCTGTCCCCTGATTACGAAACTCTGTTGCTAAAATCGATTGAAACTGCAGTTACATTGGTACTTTAAAAAAGATAGTGGCTGCTTTAAGAAGAAGAAGAGGAGATCGTGATCGCCGTACACACCTAACCGATGTGCCCCGTGATTACGTACCAAGGGCAACAGCGTCGCTTAACCACTGCTAAGGTTAAAATCGCTTGCACGCCGCGCCCGCTGTCACATACGTTTAGTTCGTGCAGGGGCGAAACGCGCGCACACGAATTTTGTTGCAAACTGGTTAAGCGACGCTGTTGCCCATAGTACCTAACGCTGTTGCTAACAATTCTCGTTTGAAATCGATTGAAACTGTTTAAATTAATGAAAGACAGTTTTAGTTGTTAACAGAGTGCTATAATAATAATTTGCTAATAAATGAAACAGTCAAATTTAATTAATTTCAATTTGTTTCAAACAAGAATTGTTAGCAACAGAGTTACGTAATTATGGGGCTGATCAGCATTTTATTTTCTATTGCTATTAGCTTGTTTGCCAATTTGCTATACATTTTAGTGCCATTTTCAAAAACCCGCGAAAAAACCATTATTTAAAATGTATGGAAATGCTGAAACTGAGAACTCTGATCATTACAGCTCTTAGGATCGTATTATAGAATCAATCAAACTCAAATCTCTGCTTGAGTATCGTTAGAAAGGGATGGCACTATATGCGCTGAATAGCACCATCCCATTCTAACTGTACTCAAGCAGATAATTGAGTTTGAGTTTGATTCTATAATACGAGTCTTAGGCCCGTATTTATAAACCGCTCTCAACGTTGAGAGCTATCTTGAGATCATACTCGAGATGCTGTTCTTATTAATAGATCATACTTAAGTACAGGTTTAAGTTCGTGGTATCAACTGAGATCACTCATATTAATAAATAAAACTCTGCACTTGAGATGATGATTGAGCGCCTGTTCGCCAAGTGCTGCAAAACCGTGACTTGAGAGCGTGCGCGCGCGGGAAAGTTATTAACCCCCGATGCAAAAAGAGAGGGATGTAATTTTATTTTGATCTGCTACGTATGTGTTTGTACCTATGTACGTGGATCTACGTGGATAAAACTATAGATTTTCAAAATCTAATAAAGGAAATTAATCATTATGATGACATTGATTACTATATTACATAAATTACGAAATGTATTAGTCATAATAACAATTACAATTTCCCGCCAATTTTTTACCGTTTTTTTTTAGGTTAATTTTTTCCGCTTTTTTTATCATGAAACAGAAAAGGCAAAGGCACATTTGTAACATACAGCCACAGAATAAATAATCCAAGTCTTCTTGAACTGACGTAGTAAAATAAAGTGATATTTTATTTGTGTAAATAAAGTTATATAAATAAATATTACATTTTACCACTTGTCTAAAATGATTTGCACTAATTATGAGAGTACAATTTTAAAATTATTATTTTTTGTAATTTGAGCTAATTATTCTTCACAGCTTAAACGAAACGTTAATCATTCAATCTTAATTCAAAAGTGTCATGTTACTGTATAAAAACCACCGTGAACTTAAGATCCTGCTCTTAAGATTGATCTTAAGAGCTGAGATCGATCTCATTAGATCTCTTAACATCAATCTTAAGAGCAAGATCTTAAGTTCACGGTGGTTTTTATACAGTAACATGACACTTTTGAATTATTATTGAATGATTAACGTTTCGTTTAAGCTGTGTAGAATAATTAGCTCAAATTACAAAAACTATTTTTTTTTTAATTGTACTCTCATAAATGAGTGCAAAACATTTTAGACTAGTGCTAAAATGTAATATTTATTTATATTACATTATTTACATAAATAAAATATCACTTTATTTTACTACGGTAGTTCAAGAAGACTGAAGTCTTGGATTATGTATTCTGTGGCTGTATGATGCAAATGTGCCTTTGTCTTTTCTGCTTCATGATAAAAAAACGGAAAAAATTGGCGGGATATTGTAATTGTTTATTAGATTTTGAAAATCTATAGTTTTATCCACGTACATAGGTACAAACACATATTACGTAGCATTTCAAAATAAAATAACACCCCTCTCTTTTTGCGTCGGGGGTTAATAACTATCCCGCGCGCTCACGCTCTCAAGTCACGGTTTAGCAGCACTTGGCGAACAGGCTCTCAATCATCATCTCGAGAGTGATCTCAAGTGCAGAGTTTTGTTTATTAATATGAGTGATCTCAGTTGATACCACGAACTTAAACCTGTACTTAAGTATGATCTATTAATTAGAACGGCATCTCAAGTATGAGCTCAAGATGGCTCTCAACGTTGAGAGCGGTTTATAAATACGGGCCTTAGAATGCAGTTGAGTGTGTATAGCTATCTGTATCTCCTCCATTCACTCCCTGGATAGCCATCAATCAGATCACAGTACGATTAATCCCTGGCGTAGAAGGCTTCAAACTTCAAAGTTACCTCGTTTGTATGAAAATCGGCAGGTGATTCTAAATCTGACCATACCACTGTATATCGTGTTTTGATGATCATGCTACAGGGGCAGATACCTTTGCTATTTGACTGATATATTTTATATTCTATTATTTATGGAGGTTTTCTCTAAAAAATGACATAAAGCTACATAAAAAGAAATTACTTTCGTTTTACACCACACTGAACAGAAGAATCTATGCATTTTATCACATAAAGACAGCTTCGCAAAATGCCAATCGCTCCCAAAAGGAAAACTTCTTAGAATGACAATATGTAAGAAAAAACCGCTCAAGAGTGAGTCGGACTCGCGCACCGAGGGTTCCGTACCGTATAAATACACTGCGGTGTAGAATATTGTAGTTTTAGGTTTTGTGTCTGAAAAGTGTGCTATTTAGAGACATCGTTTTATTTTTCCTGTAATCTTTACATAAACTTACTAAACATAGAATAATTTTAGATTTTTCTCTATGCAAACTTCGGAGATAAGGGCGGAACAGTTTTTTTTTATATTTTTCATCAGAAGTTAAAAACGAAAAAATGATCGAGAATGGGCGAACAGCTCTCTTTTTCAAATTTCAAGTTGATAGCATTCTTAGAGCAACGCCGGCTGCGTCCCGAAAGGAGGAGCCTTAGCGATTATTACTCTATTCAAATTATTCTGGCATTTTTGCGGGGGGGGGGGGGGGGGGGAAGTGCACACAAGTGCAGTTCCGCGTACTCACAAACAAAAACAAGACTGTAATGACGACACTAATACATAAGAAATAAAACAAAAATTTGTGTATGGATGAGTCACACATCAAAATATGACACGTTATTGACATAAAGAGCTGGGCTCAACTGTCGATGCAGCAATATCGATACGGAAAAAGGAATAAAGGTAACAAACTCAAACATTTTACGATGGGGTGAATAACATTAATTCGGCATTTTAAACACTGCAGCGTTCACATGCGCGACTGGACTCGGTCTAGAAAAAAATTCGGGCGCAACTGGTTTTATTAACGCGTATGCCCATTTGGGCTTGTACTTCGGCAGAGGGGAACGCTTCGTATGGCTACTCCCTCCCGCGTTGCTCTAAGATAGCATTAGTATTTCTTGATACATCCAGCTGTGACAGAAATAGAGACTGATTCGCACCTTAAGGATTCCTTTTTACCATTTTCGTACGGAACCCTAAAAAAGCTAAAATGCTGATACGGTTAAGGGTTTTATATTGTAATACCAAAAAAAATGTGATTGGCTGCTGTGTGTAACAAATTTCGAGATCTAAGTAAGTTTTCATTAAGGCTGTCATAACAGCCTACTCGGCTCTTTAAAAATTAAATGTGTAGTTATATTATTATATATATCAACGCTCAGATGTGATGTAATAATAGGAGATAAGCCACTAGAAAGATTTACTACAGTCAGTGGCACGAATCATGAAAATTTTTCGACGGAGTGGGGATAAGTTCGCGCATGTGCTCTTGTGAGCGACAAATAGCGCGCGCCCCTCTCCCGCCGCCCGCGCCCCTCACCGCAACGCATACCCAAAATACGCGTTCCGCGCAATCCCCACCCGATTTCATGATTCGTGCCACTGACTGTACTAACGTTATAACAGACCTTACAAAATGGTGAAGGATGCTTACGGATCTATAAGCATATTCTTATGACTGGTATTATAATATAGCTTTAAAATTAAAGTACAGTCATTTCAAAATCATATTATGGCCAGCTTAATATTAATAAAAAATAAATGCTATATTTAAATATTTGTGTAAATGAGAAAGAAGCATGTCTAGTTTAAGAAAGCGTCAGGCAAGTTAAGGGGATTATAACATTATCCACATAACTGACAAATAAATACATTGAACAATGCATAGTATACTTTATACTGGTTAAAGTGTAATTAACATTTTTTTTGGCTAGCATTATCCTACTCTAGCATTACACAATTAAAAATGTAGGTAAAGGACACTATAGTTACGATCAGAGGCCATCTTAAATGAATATCATATATCTTTATCTGAACTAACAGGAGGCCCCAAGCGGTTAAACTTGATTGAAAGGTACTTTTCTCAGTACCATTAACAATATAGAGAAAATATTGGTTGTTACTCACCTTGTACTGTGTTAATAGTCCGGTCAAGGAATGGCTCAAAGGGGGTATAGAGTGCGCGAGCGGGCAACTAAGCGATTCCTTATAGAAGGTGAGCCCTCCGGCTCCCTACTCCTGGGGAGTGGGGGTTTAAAGTTTGAAGGTAAGGTTTAAATATCTCGGAAACACTGCGTCGTAGAGAAAAGTGTTCTTCTACCGAATAAAAGCTTACAAAATTTTCTACAACTTTTATTCTATACACTTAGTTCAAATTCCCAACCACTTTTGAGCTACTCGCTTGGGCAGTTATAGGTCATTTTGACCTATAACACAACCTATCTTCATTACTTCGCAACCTACCTTCTATTGACTGGACTATAAATCTTCTTCTTCATCGTGTTGATGATTCCATTCATTGCGCTAAATAAGAAAGGATCTTGAATGATTGAAATAAATCTTTTTTTGACCAGTTGTTCATTCTAAATTCATAATGGCAAGTTTATTTGACTGCAGACATAGATTCTACTTCTAAATATGATTACACAACCTCTCATATACTATTATAGCCATGTTCCAGACAACATACCTAAAATTAGGTTTATCCATTGCAGTTTAGACCTACATATTCTATGTAATCAGTCAGTACCGCTGCCTTTGCAACTATCCATCCATGGGTATCGAATCATACAACCTGAGACACAACAATTTTAAGTAGGTTATTCAATTCGCTCAGAAGAACTATTTTCATGTTTAAATTTGCATTTAGGTATTTTTTTTTATTATGCAGAAATAAAGTTGCAAATTATATTTTCTATTATATTCATTATCTTTCAATGTCGAGCTCTCTGATTATTCCTCTCTTTTCGCATGTATATTACATAATAATATAATGTTGCAGTGATTAACGTTCCCTTCTAGCACGTTTGCCACGAGCAGATTGTGTTGATTGATTTTGTTCATCATCATATTGTCTCTTTGTTGGCGCTAGAGGGCGTTGCAACTGACTCTGGGCAGTCAACTGAAGTTGCAACGCGTGCGTATTTAATCGTTCAGCTAACAGAAGAGGTTTTAATGCTGCCATCTTATGACTGTACAGAGTGACACGTGGCCGGCTGTTTACAGCAGCTGTTAATTGCTCTCTGACAGTCATTTCTGCATTCTCAGCATTATTATTCCACTTGTCATTCTCGGTAGCTCCTTCCTCCTTTATATCTGATGTGGTAGATTCTTTTGATTCTTCCTTATCTTCATCTGAATCTGGATTACAAATAATATTTACCTGAGCTCGTACTTCAGCATCAAACTTGGATATCGTACTCACTAGAGGCTTTGCCCATCCAATGTGAAGAATAGGTGTTTGACTGCCTTCCTCCCATTTGCAGATACCATCATAGAATCTGTAATTGAGGATTACCTTAGAATAATAACATCTAGAAGCATCATAATGTAAAGTGAGGCAACCAAAACTGAGTCATCATCATCATCATATTTTATCAGCCACACACCCACTGCTGGGTATAGGCCTCCCCTAAGGATCGAGCTATAATGGCTCAGTTTTCGTATTTATAAGCTTCATAAATGTTACCCAATCGTAAAATCAAATAAAATCGTAACTTAGCCGTCCTAAATGTAGGGAAATTCAAACTGCTTCGTTCTTATAGGTATGATTAGGTAAATATAAATGAAAAAAAAACTGAAAACAGCTATTTTATGACAGTGCGCTTTGTAGGGAACAGTTACTGTTGTTAAAGGTGTTATTCTTCTAAGAGGATTACATAGACTTAAAAGGTGCATAAAATAAGTATTTTAAACACATTTGGGTTTTTTTCTTTTGAGTAGGTCAATGAAAATCTCATTAATTAGGTAAGATCTAACCTTATACAAGGCTTAAAGAGCCATGTGTGAGAGAGAAGCATGCTTAGCTTTTCAAAATGGGACCGAAAAAAGGGCAAAGGACATTACAATATAACAAAATTATCTGGTGGTCAAAACCAAAAAACTCAAATGGAAATGGGTGGTGTGGGTCACATGCTTTGGGAAAGGAAAAGCAAATGGACAAGAGATATAACAGAGTGGACCCCTAGATTCAAAACAAAACACAGAAGAAGCAAAGGAAATGCTGGTCTGACGAAATCAAAAAGGTTGCGAGCCCATTATGGAGTGGAAGGGCTAAATTAAGAGAAGACTGGAAAATGCTGGGAGGCCTTTGTGTTTCAAAACACGCCGAACGATAAAATATATAATTATAGTCCGACCGGTTAAATGAGTCCCCTCCTGCGGGGCACAGGGGCGCGGGGGGCAGGCGACAACGGGGAGCGCGGGGGGTGCGGGCGGCGGGCGATACACGAGAGGCGAAATGTGCAAAGTGGTTAACGGTGAACAAGTGGCTATTTTTTTATTAGAAAATTAATTGATGACTACAAAATTTTAATGAAACCAACTATGACTGTGTAGATAATATATTAAAATATTGGGTAATAAACTTATGTACAATTTATTATGCAAGATTAATCAAAATTATGAGTCAATCATCTCATTTCATTTCAGCATGATTTGGATCCAGTTTTTTTTTCTAAAATATTCGTATACGTTAAAATTCATTTGCTTTCACTGATTATTCATTTTATGTCCGAAAATATTTCGACGCATCTTGATAATGTAATCTCATGTGTAATCTCACAAAGCGTCCGCAACTTTCAACACATGCGATCGCTAGCCGCGTTGCCAGCGAACTGACTGAGTTTAGGCAAAAATGCGCCTGCCGCCCGCACCTCTCGCGCTCCCCGTTCTCGTCTTTCCCCGCGCCCCTGTGCCCCGCAGGAGGGGACTCATTTAACCGGTCGGCCTATAGTTTGTATTGATTTTAAGATTGTGTTGTTTTAGTATTAATAATAGATATGTAGTCGGAAAAGTTGGTGGCCTTTTTGAAGCATGAATTATGGAAAATTAAAACAAATTGATAATTGTCTTGCTTTTCATATTTTTAATATTTTTATAGACGTCGATAAGGGTTCAGACACTTATTGAAATCATAGAAAGATTCGTTATAGCCACATACTCAAACGAATCTTAAAGTCAAGTTGAGGCCACCTTAAACTAAAAAAAGTTGTCAAATCATAGAAAGATTCGTTATGTTACAGCCACATACTCAAACGAATCTTAAAGTTAAGTTGAGGCCACCTTAAACTAAAAAAAGTTGTCAAATCATAGAAAGATTCGTAATGTTCCATTACAGCCACATACTCAAACGAATCTTAAAGTTAAGTTGAGGCCACCTTAAACTAAAAAAAGTTGTCAAATCATAGAAAGATTCGTAATGTTCCATTACAGCCACATACTCAAACGAATCTTAAAGTTAAGTTGAGGCCACCTTAAACTAATAAAAGTTGTCAAATCTTAGGCGTGAAATACATAGAAGCGATGCGGCGGAGATAAGGCGCAGATACGGCGGCGATACGTGTATTTGATTGGTCGAAAGCATCCGAAAGTCTCACATCTCCACCGTATCGCCGCCGTATCCATGCCGTGTCGCTTCTGTGTATTTCACGCCATAGAAAGATTCGTTATGTTACAGCCACATACTCAAACGAATCTTAAAGTTAAGTTGAGGCCACCTTAAACTAAAAAAAGTTGTCAGATTTGACAGAAACTCTTCTCGCCGCGAACTTTTCCGACTACCTAATATTAAGTTGGCAATAAAGTCTAAAAAATAAATTAACTCTATACATAATTATATGTATATGAGAATAAAGACTTATTATACACACCTTAAGAGTGATGCAAAACATTCAGGATCTTTCAAAATTGATCGTGCAGAATGTCCTGAGCTTTCGGCTTTCATCAGCTGGGGTATTAATTCATTCGCAATTTCAGAAAACTCTTTGTATATTTCTTCATCATCACGAGAATAGTTATAACTATAAATAAAAGGATTATAAATATTAATATATTTATCATAATTGATACATAATATACAATTTTTATACATAGAAACTGTTCACAAAATGCAAAGATAAATATTATTAAACATGCTTTAAATGAAATAAGCATATTATATTTTAATTGGTTGATTGATCAACATAACCAAAATAATACATGTCACTATGAAATATACTGCTCAAAATAGGGGCCACCATTATGATTTTCTATACAAAAGAGAGAGTTCTCAAGGTATTTTTCTCATAAATTCAATCAGATTTTATTTGATATTGTTCAAAAGCTGTAATAGTCATCTTGCCGACTTTACTGTATAATTTGTCCTATTCGCCCCAAGTATCAGTAAGAATTAAAAAAAATATTAAAAATTAAAAAAGACCTTTCAGAAGTTAGCTTGTTTTTATGGCAAACCATATAGTGGCCCCTATTTTCTTTTGAGTAGTATTATATCAAACATGGCTGCATAAATCAAAATTCTGGCTTTTTCGAAAGGAGAATGGCAAACTGGGAACCATTTTCCAAATTCATAAATACTGAGCGTGCCCAATTCGGACCTTATGAGATTTAAAGGTCATAATTTGGTGGTTACTTTTCAATTTAAAGTGTTCGTAAAGAAGGAGGCAACATTTAGAAAAACATGATAGTAATATTCTTCTTAGCTAGAAACAAAACGCAATTGATCTGAAACAAAACGCTTTTGTGAGGTTTGGTTTATTATTGTTATATTGGCCCCTCTAGAAAAAAAGACAGGGAACCAATCACGTCACGTAAATATATATATCCAGGACAGCCAACATGACAGCAGTCTAAGAACGGCAATGTTATTAAGGCTATATTCCGAATCACGATAAAATCGATGTCAGCGCTCACGTTATCTGTCAAACCCATACAAAATCACCGACTCGGAACGCATTTTAGTGCGCTGTCATCGATTTTAGTGTGATTCGGAATGCAGCCCATGTTGGTTTGCCTACTAGGTGCTGTTTTGAGGTTAAGTTTTAAAATCAACTTTTTATCCCCAGCTTTAAAGTGTATCTTACGATTACATAATTAATTAGGCTTTAATAGAGGATTAAAGTCATGCTATTTACTTTTTGGCACGCTAAGCCTTTATGTGGTTCTGAAAATATATGGGCACCTGCCATTCTCCTTTAAAAATAATTTTTTTAATTGACTTGATTTTGATTTGATTTAATTTGATAGCCGTCAATGGGGAAGGCAACAAAGTGGCGCTATTCGCTATGTACGCTAATTCCTCGAAAACTGACTTTTACTTTAAAAATCGTTTGAAAACTTTGATATGAGCAAATTATGTGTAATAAATAAGCTGTAAAACTGTAGGCATTTACAAATTTGAATAAAAAATAATGGATTCTGTAAGAATAAAAAAGCAAAGCAAGCATTTGCAGTGTAGAATAGTCTTTTATATCCATTTTGGATCAATAGGTCTTTTCGGTAAAATAATACTACAAAATAAATACCTATTTTCCTATAGTTTACAAACGAAACATTCTACTGTGTTAAGAACAAATGTACGCAGCGCCATCTACAATTAGCTTTGTCTTGCCATCCCCATTGGTAATTGGTAGGCAGAAAGAAACAGATACATATTGCCTGATTAATAAAATTACAGCTTAAAAAATTAAAAAGTACACAATACAAGCATAGAATTCCATTGATGAATGGATGTGATAATAGCTTTTTAGACAAATTAAAGCATTTTCCAAAACTGTCAACAATAATGATTTGATATGATGAAGTTTGCTTCAAATCAAAGAAAAGAAAGGAATACCAGATATTATGCTTTTAGAATTCTAGATAAATAGCAAGGATTTAGGTGCTATAAATATAATGAATATAATAAGTAATACACACTGTCTTATCACATCACCAGCACAGGCCCATGCATGAAATGCTTCTTTGTACATTTTATGACGGTGATAGTAACCCCCTTGAAAGGTGTACGGGTAAACATGACGGTCATCATAATGGGATCGTGAAGAACGGATGGCTTGGGTATAGAGAGCAGCGGAATCTGGCCTTGTGGTTCCAAATGTGTTTGGCAATGTAGAATCTTGGGTATTATCGGAACTGTTTGATATTTTCATATATTCATCTAGGTCACCCAGATTTCCAAGAGCCATAGGATATGCATCTAAATGACCTACAAATAAATCAAATACTGTAATTTCTTTCTGAATAAGCAAAGATATTTGCTGGAGTATCACATACACCAAAGGGACATTTAAACTCTTAAGTAAATATTACCATATTCATAAAGGAGCCATAACAGTCTATGTTGCATCTGTGCTACTTCATGTACATCTATGGTAGGCGTTAAAGTTGGATTTATAGATGACACCAAGGCTGCCAGTTCCATGACACGAGTACACACAACTGGTTTCCCAGCTACGTAGAGCCATGAGCGTGCCGATACTCCATCTCCGACAGAGCGACCTCTCTTATCTTCATTACCTTTACCATGCCAAGTCACCTGCAAAAATAATATTAACGACTTAGCAGGTGCAGAATGCTGTAACCACCACATCGACACTAAATTCCTGTTTCACTTAATGTAACTTTTACTTAAATAATACAACATTGTGATTGAATACTTTTCTCATTTTGTTCATTAATCAATAATAGTTATTTGTTATACAAGTGACCAAAATCAAATTGTGCTGCGAGTGGCGACTTTAAATCACGAACTAGCGAAGTAGTCTAGAATTGAATCACGAGCGTAGCGAGTGATTCTAATATAGACTACTGAGCACAGTGAGTGATTTAAAGGCACGAGGCAGAGCAACATTTTGGTCTCGTGTAAAACATACAACTTTTCACCTCGACCAGCGAGAAAAATTTCACGTGACTTTCCTGGTAAAAAAGCTTAATTCAGCATTAGAAACTTGTTCACTTAACTCTTTTGGAGTTACGAAACTATCTTCATCGTTGAACGCATTCATTTTTGTAATTTATCACAAAAATAATTCAATCAAACCTATGCTGAAAAATTTTATTCATAGAGTCAGTAAAGTAGATTCCCGTCGTTTTGACTACATTACGTTGTGTTTTTCTCTTATTCATTAATATTCCGTCTTATTTATTTGTTTATAATCATAAAACATATAATTTGTTAATAAATTTCATTAATTTTTCTTATTTCATATTTGTTTCATACATGTGACCTCATTACCTCCATACTCTTTATTTCGAATTATCAACCTTCTTTTTTAACAATCCTTATTTAAAACTCCTTGGTATATCCGTGCATTTTATTTTTTTACTTTTTAATCCGTGTATGACACCATAAAGCACTCTATCTATCCTTTTCTCACATATCAATTTTACAAGTGTCATCCTTGTCACTTTATTTGTTTTTTCTTTATTATTTTAAAAGTTGGTGTTAGAAATTAAAAAAGCACTTTGTCTCACGCTCGCAGCAAAAATCGATTTTGCTGCGAGTTTTTACGCGCCAAAAGCACCCTTTTCGTGCTGGAGAGGTGAAAATAATATTTTGTAATGTACCATCGGCAACAGCGTCGCTTAACCACTGCTAAGGTTAAAATCGCTTGCACGCCGCGCCCGCTGTCACATACGTTTAGTTCGTGCAGGGGCGATACGCGCGCACACGAATTTTGTTGCAAACTGGTTAAGCGACGCTGTTGCCCATAGTACACATTTAGAAAGAATAAGTTTTGTGTGAAGATAATTTCCAATATATTCAGTCCCACATGTGGCTAGGGATGCAAACGATACATCAATGTTTCAGTAAAAAAACATTGATGTTTGCCATCAATGCTCACTATTACAAAACATCGATGTATCTATCTTATTTTGCAAGATGTTTTTACATTGATGTTTTGCCTGCCGTCTATTGAAATATTTGGTACTTTTAGCAGAGCCTGACCAGAGTCAATGACTTGACCAGTTGTCAAATGTACCTGTACCTTTAGTTAATCAATTATATAACAAGTTTGTGGATGTAGGTACAATGGTAAACTTACTTCTGCAGTTTCCAGACCATCTTTGCCAAAAACAACCCAAGCATGGTCTTCTGATAATGCCAAATGTACATCACGTTTCCCCAAAACTTGACATCCTGCAGTCACCGCAAAAGCGACACCAAAACAATCAAGTTTATTGCCAGTCAAAAAGCTGTAGATAGACTGTAGATGTGCACGATCTTTATAATAACTGCGTGTCAGAGAGTTCCAAACAATATCGGCAACACGTTTTACCAAATCTCGAGTCGCAAATTCACCGGTCAACAATTTATTCTCGACACTTCCTCGCATTAATGATACGAACCTCTCATGCAATGATCTTATATCATCCCATTCCACTGAAGGGAATTTCATTTTAACAAATTTATTCGTCGGTAAATTCACATCTTTGTCACTGTTTTTATTATTTGTAAGGTTATTCTCAACCGCACCGACAATTAATGAAAACAAAGCTAGATCGGGCTCCTTTTCACTGCGCAGTTGCTCTTCAAATAAATCACACACTTTCTGAATACTATCAATAGGAAATAAATGTTTAAAATCTGTGTTTCCACTCATATTCACTTATCAAAATACCACATTTTACAGTGACATGCAATCAAAATATTTTATTTTAACACCAAACAAACAATCACATCAAATTCGATTTCATGAAAGAAGCCGATTTTTTTGATGCCAAGCCGGTAACAATGTTGCCACTTCGAATTAACGGATTCTACCACAACACACCTTGCTCCATGGGTGCATTCCATTCCAGCAGACCAATCGCTAAGTCATCTATCACCACAGCATACATATTAAAAAGGTTACCACGGGAACCAGGGGGCTTACCATCAGCAAATAAGAAAACGTTCAGTTCAATAGCAGGCCTTAAACAAAACTGCTTAAGGCCTGCTTTCATACTAATCGTTGAGGTCGTAGTACGAAAAAGTAAGGCGGTTCAATATAAGTCCTGCTATAAGAGCTCATAGTAAGGCCCCTGTACCTTATAACGCGGGGCCCTACCGCCTAACTCAAAGCTTTATGGCCGGTAAACATTTTGATTAGTGTTAAGTGCGAGTGGCTCGTTTAGTGTTTGGTGTTTAGCAAAAAACACGTTCGGACAGTCTCTGATTAGTGTTAAGTAATTGTTTTTTGCTAAACACTAAACGAGCCACTCGCACTAATCACTAATCAAAATGTATACCGGCCATTAGCCAGAGCGATAGCTATGCTCTATCCATCCTTGTCATATCATAATACGTGACAAGGACGGACAGTGCACTGACGTCATAAACCAAAGCAAGAGTAAAGGTGCAAACAAATTATCGGACGCTGCTTACTGCCGCGGCTGATCTGAGGTGTGCAAACTATCGGATACGTCCGCGACCTAGTACATCCGATAGTTTGCACACCTCAGATCAGCCGCGACAGTAAGCCGCGTCCGATAATCTGTTTCGGCCTTCAAGGTCCAAACAAATTATCGGACGCGGCTTACTGCCGCGGCTGATCTGAGGTGTGCAAACTATCGGATGTAGTAGGTCGCGGACGTAACCATAGACTAATATGACGTCATCGGACGTCCGATAGCTATCTGGCACGCAGGATGTTATGAGAGTGTGCACACTTATCAGCCGCGGCAGTAAGCCGCGTCCGATAATTTGTTTGGACCTTTATCAGCCGCGGCAGTAAGCCGCGTCCATAAGCCGCGTCCGATAATTTGTTTGGACCTTCACTGTTAAAATTTAACTTATTTATACGAGTGGCAACTCTAAATTGGTTCCTTAAATCGGCGTATGTAATCGAGGCTTTAATCAGGATAAATAATGTAATCCAGGCTTTACTATGAGCTCTTATAGCAGCAGGACTACTTATATTAAACTGACCTCAAAGCATATGTATTCTGTGCTCAAAGGTTAGTTCTTAAGGTGCAAACAAATTATCGGACGCGGCTTACTGCCGCGGCTGATCTGAGGTGTGCAAACTATCGGATGTAGTAGGTCGCGGACGTATCCGATAGTTTGCACACCTCAGATCAGCCGCGGCAGTAAGCCGCGTCCGATAATTTGTTTGCACCTTTATTTGCTGATGGTAAAACTGGGGATTTACCATCAGCAAATAAGAAAACTTCAAAAGCAGGCCTTATGGCGTTAACATGCGTCAATCCGAGCGGGTCGATGAGTGATGGAGTGAAATCGAACGTAACTCTACTCACTTTGGGTTCAAATCAGTACGCGTTACAACGCGGCGGTTGCGTTGAGAACTAGCACTGAATTCTCAATAATTTTACATTATTTTTTTACTTTTCTTCGCTTTCAAGTTAGTTAAAAAAATCTGTTCAATTATTATTGAAGGTAATAACATCGCCGATTTTTATGTGTTGGTTTTAACATGAACGAATGTTCTGTTTCCGAGAAATTTTGCAAATAAGACAAATCCATCATCCATCCATCCATGCGCATAATCTTTCAATAATTTGAATTGAATATTGGGATTTGACGCATGTAAAAGCCTTAAACAGAACTGCTTAAGGCCTGCTTTTGAACAAACCTTTGAGGACATAGATCGCTTAAAATGTATACTGTGGTGATCGATGACTTAGCGGTTGGTCTTCTGGAATGCACCTACTGTCACTGTCACATCAGGAAAAAAGTTGGTCGTTTGTTTTTCTACGCTAAAATTTCTAAATTATAACAAAACAACAAACAAAACAAGTTTAAGTGAACAAGTTATTTTAAGGAACATATCGAATATTCCAAATGCAAATTATGAATCACAATCAAAATGAAAAGCAAAACAAGCGTTATCGTAGAAAATATAAATTCATAAAAATACGAATTAAAAGCTTGATATTAGTGAGTATTTAAGACCTACACAAACAATAATCTGTATCAGACACCAGTGTTTGTTGAGCGTCGATTGCTGTTCGGCTTCTGAAGCCACGAGGCTTTAAATGCATTGGTTTTTATAAAGAATATTAGCAGGACTGATGGACTCTTTATGAAATGGTTTTATAATAATAAATTAAAAATGATACGGTTTCAATAAATTTCGACCATGAACATTTCTTCCAGCTTTGTAAGGCCCCTTAAGAGAGCCTATAATTTATTTACTATCGGTCTATTTTTGCAGGAAAATGCCGCTTTGTGTGATGAAGTAGCGAAAATTCAAGAAAGCATTCTAATTGTCAAAGAAGAACGCAAGTTTTTGTTGCGTAGACTACTGGAATACGAGAATGACCCTGATGTCTCAATGTCGTATCATCAAAATGAATCGATGCACACTTCCAATGGTTCAAGGGGGAAACTAAAGAAGAAGGCTGCCCCAGAAGAATGTAGAAAAGTGTGATTTTAAGAAGATTACAATGATCAACTCTTTATTCGGGTTGGATTTAGAAACGAGTTTTCTCGTTCTGGGGAAACTGATGCTGTGGGGGGGCTCAGGGGGTCTTACTGAAACCCCTGATACCGATTTTGGTTGCCGGAAAAGTACCTACATATTTTTTTTATTTTTTCAATTATTTCATTTTTTAGTGAAACGGAACGAAAATCTACACGCAAAAAGTAAAGAATAACGTGAAATGAAACGTTTTCTGTCAAAAACGGCGTGTTATGTCATAAGGGAAACGTCATTTACGTAGTAAAAAAAACGCCGCTATTTTATCTCATGTTGTGTGTGCGTGTCATTCGGTTGCGAGACTAGCTATAAAACATGTTTAAATGGTGTGCGTTACCCCAGCAAAAAGTTGAGCTTTAGAGAGATGAGACCTTATCAGATAATTAGTGTGTCATGAGGAGAAATTTGTTTACTAATAGCAAAATTTGTGTGAATTGTAGTTTTTAAGATATTTGAGAAAAATAGATTTTGCTGGGGTCACGTTTTAAACATTACCCTGGCAAAAAAAGTTGTTTCAACCTGGAACCAAATACATGAATAGATAGCTTTTGTTGCATAGTAAATGTTAGCAAATAGCAAAAATTGTGTGTGTTATGGTTCTTGAGTTATTTAAGTTTTTGCTGGGGTAACGTTTTGGGTTTTCCCAGATCTCGAAAACGGTTCAACGCAGAAGTTTGAAAAAAATACCACTAAGAGACCTTAATTTGTTTAAATTTGTTTGATTGTTAGTTTTTGATTTGGTTGTCGCAAACCAACGTAATTAAATGGTTTCGAAAAACAGTAAAAACAAATTTGCAAGTAAACTAGTACACTTATAATCGAATAAACAGCTGTAAAAAATAGCCGTGGTAGACACTTATTACGTCAAGAATTTAAGGCTTTGTAACTTTACACGATATAAAGATATAAACAAATTTGATAAATTTTAGACTGGTCGTACTTTAGCAATCGAATACACAGTTTCCATAACATTAAGATGCATGGCATACATTAAACAAATTTAAGTAATTCATTAACATTCCTTCCTGTTAATTTCAGCTTTCAATTACGCCTATCATGAAAGTTTTAACAAAAACAAGAATATGACAACAATTCTCTAATAAGCCGCCTAAATTGTAGAGGTCACGTAAAAGCGACCGCGCTATACATAAGCGTAACCATCTTAAATGAACGGGATAATATGGATCTTTGTTAGTACAGTTGCGTACAAAAGTTTGCTGGTCAGATTATCTTTAAATATAAAATGTACGTTAGTCTCGCGAAAACTTAAGATTGGCTTGGCCGATTTTGGTTTTAAAATGTTTGTCGTAGTTCCAGGGGAAGGTTTAAATGGTGAGAAATATACCTATATGGAATAAATGCGAGGTAGTTTCCGTAAAAACTGTTCCTAGGTAGGAACAGTTTTTATGGGTAAATGTTTTTACCTGTCAAACATAGTGGTCACTGGATTGACATGAGTAGGTTTGGTATTAAAATAAAACATTTGGTTTGAAAAAACAGAACCAACAAATTACTATAAATGTATATATTGATACTGACAAATACATCACACTATAAATTGCTTAGCGAGATTATTACCTAATTAGGTTTAGATTATTATTTACCTTTATTTATGTAATGTTGAGTGCCTTCAAACTTTTAACTTTCATGAATCATTACATTCTTTTTAAAATACTATTAATCGCGTAAGTGTATTATTTGATATTAATAAACACGATATTAATTTATAAAATAGAAAACTAGTTGAATCTAAGCTATATCAATAAAATTTTTCTTCATAACTGTACAAAACATCGGATACTAAGCTGCTAATTTGCGAAGATAACCCGTACGTATGGTGCGGTCGCTTTTTAGTGACCTTTACAATTTGGTCGGCTTATTCAAGAATTGCTGTCAAATCTTGTTTTTGTTAAAACTTTCATGATAGGCGTAATTGAAAGCTGAAATTAACAGGAAGGAATGTTAATGAATTACTTAAATTTGTTTAATGTATGCCATGCGTCTTAATGTTATGGAAACTGTGTATTCGATCGCTAAAGTACGACCGGTCTAAAATTTATTAAATTTGTTTATATCTTTACATCGTGTAAAGTTACAAACCCTAAAATTCTTGACGTAATAAGTGTCTACCAGGGCTATTTTTAACAGCTGTTTATTTGATTATAAGTGTACTAGTTTACTTTCAAATTCGTTTTTTCTGTTTTTCGAAACCATTTAATTACGTTGGTTTGCGACAACCAAATCAAAAACGAACAATTAAACAAATTTAAACAAATTAAGGTCTCTTAGTGGTATTTTTTTCAAACTTCTGCGTTGAACCGTTTTCGAGATCTGGGAAAACCCAAAACGTTACCCCAGCAAAAACTTAAATAACTCAAGAACCATAACACACACAATTTTTGCTATTTGCTAACATTTACTATGCAACAAAAGCTATCTATTCATGTATTTGGTTCCAGGCTGAAACAACTTTTTTTGCCAGGGTAATGTTTAAAACGTGACCCCAGCAAAATCTGTTTTTCTCATATATCTTAAAAACTACAACTCACACAAATTTTGCTATTAGTAAACAAATTTCTCCTCACGACACACTAATTATCTGATAAGGTCTCATCTCTCTAAAGCTCAACTTTTTGCTGGGGTAACGCACACGTTTAAATGTGTGTAGTGTAATGATTTTTATTTTTCATATAATTAGTGACAGAACCGAAGTGGGGCGGGGAAGCGGGGGAACGGGGGGCGAAGCCCCCGCCATGAAAAAAGTCTAAAGAGTTCATTAGGTTAGGTTAGTATGGCGACCAAAAACGCGCAAGCCGAGCGAGCGGAGCGAGCGTGCCGCGGCAGCGGCCGGCGAAGCGCCAGAAACGACATTTTTGTACGTGCGACGTTATTTTACATACTTTTTCCCTCTTTCCCCACCTCTTTTTAGCCTCTCTTCTACTAAATTTCTTATTTTTTGTTTTGAGGTTATGTTTACAAAAAAAATAATTTCTCGAAAAGTACGCATCTCCGGCAGATGGGGGTTGCAGGGGGGGGTTGTACCCATCCCCCCCTACCCCCTCCCCCCCAAGCAAACCCCTATCGAGGAAACTTATTTCTAATTTTTAACCGCCAAGCTGTATAAACTGTTTAGGCTAATGTAAATTGACGTATGTTGCAACTAATGTAAAAATGTATGCTGTATGTTTCCCAAGAAATAAATAAATATAAATAACGACTCTATAGTAAAAAGTAGTGATGGGATTAATTATTATATCGATAATTGTTAATTTAAATTGTCTTCTAATAAAGACGTGGCGTTGAGGGCACGAAAAAATTTGTCTTCTATAGAAGACCGTGGCGCTCAAAAGGTTAAAGTTGCAAGATCTTATTACAAATTTTTTCCAATGATGCAATAAGTAATATTTTTTTTCTTCTGTGTACATGTCTAGTGTTGGTAAAAATATGAACTTTATAAAAATATATTTTTATAAAGTTCATATTTTTTTTAGTAAGAGTAATAATTTTTTTCATAGTAAGTCATACTTGGACATGAAGAAAAAGGGGCTAATTTCTGCAATGGACCCCCCTTTTATCCTTTTGCAAACAACTGCCTTAAAATAGCGATATTGTTCTACAGCAATTTTTTTATAGTTTATACAGTATTAATTAAGTGTACTCTTAGCTATTATTATTATCATTAAATTAATAATAATACTTTTAGCTAAGGCATAATAATTAGGGTTAAATTGTTATGAAAATGTTTTGTGTCATTAAATAAAATGTAATTTAATGTGTATTTTTATTTTGTTTGATACAATAATAATTAATATTATACTTATTTCATAGTTCTTATTATTATTCATACATAACAAAATATATGTCTATGTGGTGCAGTTTTATCTATATTCTGTGGTACAGTACGTACAATATAGATAAACCATAGCCTTCTATATCTTCCAAGCCCTGAAGTTGAGCAGAACGGTAACATCGCATGTGGTCAAGCACATAGTATAAAATTATTTCAAAAATTATTTATTATTTGTTTTTCCTATATTATCTATGTTTAAACTAGTTGTAAATTGTGATGTAAGATTATTTCAATAAAGTTTTATATTTATTATTATTATTTATTTATTAGAACTTAAGGTTTGAGTCAAATTATTTGAACTTTTCGTGGGTCCTTTAGTACGATGAGCATTTTGATCTAAGCCTCCTCTAGCAATAAATCTTACATCATTGGAAAGGTATTTAAATTTGAAACAATTTATTGTATTACTATAAATGGCAACTATTAGTACTTTCAGAGTTATAACGCTCTAAACTTGACCAATTTTTTTAACATTAATGACCTAAAACTCCGAAAATACTAACAATTAATAGAAAGTATGTTTGCAGCAAATATTTGTCACATAAAAACCTTTCTTATGATATATTATCCATTTCTATAGGTGTGGTAGATCAACTCCCATAGACAATAAACCACTTTTATACTTTAATAACCTTTAACTCCAAAAGTATTTGTCTTTGAAAGACCTTTCTAATGATATATCATTTATTGCTAGAGGGCGTGTTAATCAACACCCTGCTGAAGAAAATCAACAAAAAAGATGACGTCTTTGACAGCCATTTTTTCCTGGTTAACATTGATATTTTTCTTATTGTTTAATATACAAAGCATTTCAATAATAGAACTAAATTATTTTCATATTTTAAACCTCACACGATTACTATGAAAGAAAATATCGACCTCTTAAAATTGAAATATTCCCATACATTTAGTATGGAGACTGGCGGACGACATGACCACGAACTGACAGTAACAGACGTTGCCAAACTTATGTTCACGGCTTGCAAATAAAGAAGGCTATGGATAAACCCATCAACTGTTGAATCTTACATTTTTGTTAAAGCCTCATAGAAGTAATTTTTATGTCTCATTGGTGGGGTAAGTGGTACGGGACGACTGCAAGCATGCACCAAAGTATTCCTCTCACGGCTCACAATTCGTGCCGGCATCTACATAAATATAATGTACATTATTTCAAATCTGAACAAGCATTTGTGAAGAAGTAAGGCTACGCACCTTCTTTGTATTAGTCAAGTCTATGATTGTACACTGTGACATTGAGTGTTATGCTATGTCATGTACTCTCTTTGTGTTTATATCCTGTCTAGCTGTCACTGATTTGTCTATAAATCGTACTCACAAATTAAACTCGTAATAACTTTCTCAATCAGTTCTTTATTCGTTAAAATGGTAGCAGAGAATCAATTTTCAAATTGAACTGAGGGTGTAGATTGGCAAATTTCGTTTCGGTGGCAAAACCAAAACAAAAAAAAAATCTAACATTGAAAATTCGACGGAACGAGACCTGCAGTCAAAATGGATAGATCCATTGCAGACGTTTCGAAGATTCAACTCGGGGATTTAGATGCCAAAAAGTTCAACACGTGGAAGTTTAGAGTTTTCATGGTACTGAAGGGGCTGCCTGGGGCAAGAGATGTGTTGGAAGGGAGAAAACCGAGGCCAACATTACTGCCTGGTGCTACAGCAGAAGCCACGAAGAAGTACGAAACAGATGTTTGTGAGTACGACAAACTCGACAGCATAATTTCCGTCCTGTTAACGTCAAACCTACCAGATGACATACTCGAAAAAATGATGCGTTTTACTTACTCCAAGGATATGTGGGATGAACTACACAGACTTTATGGAGGCTGCACCGTAGATAGAAGGTACGCGATGTGCAAGGCTTTCTTCTCATACAAGAAAGATGCTACGCATGATATGGCGACTCATATTTCGACGCTCAAGAACTTATGGCACGAATTACATAGTACTCTGGACCTAGAAAAGGATCTGCCAGATATGCTATTGATTTACAAAATTCTTGACACATTACCGCCGGAATACATGACGTTCGAATCGAGCTGGCTTTTGATGACGAAGAATGAGCGCACAGTCGATAACCTCACTGTCCAGCTGTGCTCCCATGAACAGATCCTTGCGAGAGGAAAGGAGGAAAACGATGAAGGCAGCAGTACTGCCGAAGCATTACGGGTAAAGACAGGAATGAAGGAAGCAAAATCTACTAACAAAGTAGAAAGCAAGGAAAAGACGCGAAAAGATAAGAAAAAGTGCAAATACTGTGGAAAACTCGGTCACTTTGTTAGACAATGTGAGAAATGGATGAGTGATGGAAGACCAAAGAAGCCAGAAAAGGACACCAAAAATGTCAACATGACTATCTTTTCCATAACTGGTGACGAAGCTAAAGATGCGAAAAATTTTTACGTGGACAATGGAGCAACCAGCCATGTATCAAACAACGTCGATCTTTTTGTTGAATTCAGCCATTTCAAGAGCAAGCACACAGTACGAGGTGCAAATGGAAATGAAATCCAAGCTGTAGGGATTGGCACCATTAGAGCACAGGCACTAGTAGATGGTGAAATACATCAAATCATGCTAAAAGATGTATGGTATGTACCCACCATAAGCAGAAATCTTTTCTCAGTTCTTGCGGCGCACGATGCAATAGAGAACAGCACATTCGAGTCCACTCCAACGACTTGCATTTTCAAGGTAAACGGCGAAAAACGACTAACTGGTAAGAGAGCAAAGCATGGCGACCTGTATAAACTGGATATAACGTGTTTAAAGCCTGCAGAAGTTAATCAGTTATCAACGCAGAACCTTCTTCAACTTTATCATGAGCGTTTTGGACACCAAAGCAAAGCACATGTAAAGAAGCTACTGGAGAAAGAAATGAACATCAAAACAGAGATGAACAAGGATCTATGCGAAGGTTGTGTCTATGGAAAGTCTCACCGACTGAAATTTGGGACCAGAGAGAAGGCAACCCGACCTGGAGAGTTGATCTGTACAGATGTTTGCGGCCCTTTCCCGTACTCTTATGGAAATAAGAGATACTTTGTGCTATTCAAAGATGTTCATACCGGGTACCGTTGGGTATATGTGATGCGAGAAAAGTCGGAAGTCCACCAAAAGCTATCACTGATGCTAGCCGAAGTCAAGGCAGCAGGTGTGAAAGTAAAAGAGATTTTGAGCGACAATGGAGGTGAATTCGATAATGGCGAAGTTCGACGCATACTGCAAAAAGAAGGTATCGTACAGAGGTTAACGATGCCTTACACACCACAGCAGAATCCTACTGAGCGAGAGAACAGGACTGTTGTGGAGATGGCAAGAGCCATAATGTACGCCCATGGAGAGATGCCAGCGGGCCTATGGGCTGAACTGATTTTGACGTCGGTTTATATCCTGAATAGAACGGGACCAGGACCTGATGGGAAATCACCGTACGAATTATGGCATGGCAGAAAACCAAGAATAAAACACTTGCGTGTGATTGGGACTACATGCTACCCTCACCTTCCAAAAGAGAAACGGAAGAAGTTGGATAAAAAGGCTCAGAGGGGAATCTTAATCGGATATGACGGTGATGAAGGATATCGTATTTGGGATGGGGAACATCACAAATTAATCCGGTCGCGTGACGTCACATTCCAAGAATACCCCTTGCTTAGAGAAGCAGAAGATTTGGGAAAGACAAAATCGAAGCCGACTGAGCCTGAGAACAAAACAGAGCAAAAAAGTTGTAGCCAGTCAGAAAACAACAAATTCAATCTAGAGTTTTTGGGATTCCAGTATGGATCTAGCAAAGACACTGTTGTGGAAGGAACAAGAGAAGTCTTAGTCAACGATAATGAACCAGCAGTCAATGACGAAGAGGAAGTAGTCAGTGACGAAGAAGTTGTAAATGATGAAAGCACTGAAACCGAAGAAAGGTTACACATCGGAAATAATGAAGTGAATGATGAAGCCGATGACATAGCACAAGGGTTTCAAACTGGAAATGAAGATGTTTACGATGATGCAGAAGATGATGGTGCCCAAATTCCTATAAATGAAATAGAGAACGAGGGTAGAATGACTCTACGGAATCGTGATAATCTTAGACCTCCAAGCCGATACCGTGACTTTGTCTGTAACATCTGCCATACACTATCCAAATTCGATGAACCTATGTTAGAGCCAACCACATACAAACAAGCGATTGAAAGCGTTGAAGCTGACAAATGGCGCAAAGCAATGGAATGCGAAATTAACTCTCTTAAAGACAACCAAACTTGGGACATGGTGGAATTACCTAGAGGGAGGAAAGCGATACCCTGTAAGTGGATCTTTAAGATCAAAACCAATCCTGATGGCACGGTTGACAAATATAAAGCTCGTTTAGTAATAAAAGGTTACTCGCAGAAGAAAGGGCTAGACTACTATGAGACGTTTAGTCCCGTAGCCAAAACGAGCACGATAAGAGCTGTTTTGAGTGTCGCTGCACAAGAAAATTTGACTCTGTCACAATTCGATGTTTCAACCGCGTTCCTCTATGGAAGCTTAAATGAAGAAATCTACATGAAACCCCCTGAAGGATACAGTGATACTTCAGGCAAGGTATGCAAACTCAAAAGGAGCCTATACGGACTTAAACAGGCTCCTCGTTGTTGGAATCATTGCATTACCGAGTACATCCTAAAGATAGGATTTAAACAATGCGAGAGTGATCCATGTCTCTTCGTAAGAAACAAGGACAGCAAGGATAAGAAGTTAATTCTGGCGTTATACGTTGACGACGGGTTGATTGCCTCCGCGAACCCGAAAGAGACTGAGAGATTTTTATGTGAACTGAGAGAGCGATTCAAGATCACGACGAAATCTGGCTCATACTTTTTGGGAATTGAAATTGACAGAAAGGCTGATGGGTCAATAAAAATTGATCAAAAGAGTTATGCCAAGCGTCTACTAGAAAGGTTTAACATGCAGAATTGTAAAGCTGCTGTGACACCTATAGTCAAAGATGCTAATTTACAAGTTACTGAGAAAGATCCATTCCCTTACAGACAAGCGGTTGGTGCACTTTCTTACTTAACTGTTGGGACAAGACCAGATATAGCATACGCTGTTAGTGTTGTCTCAAGAACATTAGACAATCCCAAACCTGAGGATGTGGCGAGAGTGAAGAGAATCTTACGCTACATCAAAGGCACCATTGACCATGGGATTACATATCAATCTTCCACTGCGACAAAATGCCTTCAAAGCTATAGTGACGCAGATCATGGGGGAGATCCTACTACAGGGCAATCTACTTCCGGAATGGTCTGCCTATATTCAAGAGGAGCAATCGCCTGGCAAAGCAAAAGGCAGAGGACAGTTGCGATTTCCTCCACAGAGGCCGAGATCGTGGCTGCCAGCGAAACGGCCAGAGAAGTCATATGGCTAAAGAAAATTCTGAAGTTTATGGTAACTGGAGACGTCCATACAGAACTTTATCTCGACAGTGAGTCTGCGATACGTTTGGCCCATGACCCACCGTACGAGAGACACCAAAGGACGAAACATATTCAGATACGACATTTCTTTGTACGCGAATGTGTGACTTCAGGAAACCTCAATGTCTTGAAAGTGGAAGCAGCAAAGCAACTAGCTGACTTCCTAACCAAGCCGCTATTCAAGCCACGGATAAAAGAGCTTAGCGCTCTTATAGGCCTAACATAGAGCTAGAAAAACAAGACGGGATGTGAAGAAGTAAGGCTACGCACCTTCTTTGTATTAGTCAAGTCTATGATTGTACACTGTGACATTGAGTGTTATGCTATGTCATGTACTCTCTTTGTGTTTATATCCTGTCTAGCTGTCACTGATTTGTCTATAAATCGTACTCACAAATTAAACTCGTAATAACTTTCTCAATCAGTTCTTTATTCGTTAAAAGCATTTAATTCTTTTCATGATATTGTTTGTTAATCCATCAACGCCCGAGTGGTCTCCAGCCACCGGACAACAATAGTTGTCTCTTTTTCCGGGTGTTGATTAATAAACAGAAATGATGTCTAAAAGATTAGTGTGTTAATATCTTTCTAGAATATAGTTTGAATGTAAATTCAATATCAGTCACACTAAAAATATTGTCTAAAAAAGCACTATTCATCTTCTTCTGCTTCTGCATCATCAAATGACAACAGTTGTCGGTTCTTTTTGTTGCTTTCTTTGGATACTTCTTTATTTTTTCTTTTGTTAGTAGTACTGGTATTTGATTTTGGTTTGAAAATCACTCTTTGATTTAAATCTGCCTTTGTTTCGGATTCAATTTTCTCAATATTTTTCTGTTCGATTTCTGCTTCTTCAGCGGTGAGGTCACCTGTTTTGAGTACGACAACTTGTGGTTTTTCGCTCTCTTCATCATCAACAAAATCTTCTTCAGCATTATCAAGTTCGTCAAATTTATGGTTTTTATCATCATAACCAGCTTGTTTTTTCAAAACTTTCAAAAACTCTGGGTCATCTGGCTTGATATAGCTAACATTTCTTTTACGATTCATAGTTAAACGATTATTTTAAGCTAACACCTAACCTATAAACCTAAATTCATCGAGATAGGTTCACGTTCACCCGTACAAATTATATACCTGCTTAAATAGTTATAGCACGCCTTAAGTTATCTCACAGATTTTTTTAGCACTTGATTACAAACAGATTTATTCAAAAAATAATTCTTGAGAGATAAAATAAAAACAAACAAGCTAAAAACTCGCTCGCATGAATTCGCATTTCGCATAGTGATGGGCCAACTCGAGCTCCTCCGACCCGGGTTGACTCGAGTTGCAGTTGTATCGGGTCAACCCGAGTCAGCCCGTTAAGAACACGAGTTGTGTACCTTCGCTTCCGCCGCCGCCGCCATGCTCAGCCCGGCCCGGCGGCGGCGGAGTTGGCCGATCTAATCCGAGCTTACCCGTAGCACCCGAAATTCTGTTTTCTTACTACCGGCGAATTTTTATATTTTACTGTTTACTTGTTTTGTTTCTTTTAATGTTTGGATAGACAAATATATTTAAGTTCGGTTTTTATAAGCTCTTTTTGCTTCGTAATTGTGTTGAGTGTGTATTTTGTGTCGTATTCAACTTTGAGACAATGTCATACAGTCGGAAAAAGAAACCTAAGCTAACCTAATTAGCTAGTATCTAATCTATGAACAAAAAGGTAAAGGTCTCCACTCCACAGTTGCTGACCATCTGTGGTCGGTTCCGAACCGATTAGGCAACTCCGTTTGACTTGCTTACAGCTACGGAAATTCGCGTTACTCAGTTTCAATTCATCTCGAGTTAGCCGACCCGAGTTGGCTAACGGGTCAACCCGCTACGACCCGCTAGCCAACTTGGGTTGGCTAACTCGAGTTGAATTGAAACCGAGTTACGCAAATTTCCGAGTTGGCTCGCGGATCGTAGCGGGTTGACCCGCGAGCCAACTCGGGTTGGCTAACTCGAGTTGAAACCGAGTTCCGCGAATTTTGAAACGGGTTGACTCGAGTTGGAAATAAACCGAGTTGGCCCATCACTAATTTCGCATCGCATCGCAATCGCAAAATTGACTGATCCAACGATCCAAGTGATCTATCTTAGGGATGTTCGATCCGATCCGATACTTGCGTGGATCGATACAATGGGATCAGGCGCGGTCGCAGCCTGAAATTTTGGGGGGGTCACTAATAAATTTTGTAAATTTATAGAAGCAGTGCCGGTTTTAGCACTGCCAGCGCCTTGGGTAATATTTCTACGGGCGCCCCCTATATGCGATTCCAAGATTTTCAATTTTGCCTGTTAATCAAAAAACGGCCGCGCAGCGTATTTTTAGTCAGTTTCACATACTAATCTTGTAATCTTGCTTGTTTATAGTAAAAGAAACGGCCGCGCAGCGCGATTTTTTGTCAGTTTCAACTACTAATCTTGTAACCTTGCTTGTTAGTGGAAAAAAAATGGCCGCGTAGCGCAGTTTTTAGTCAGTTTCATCTGCTAATCTTCTAATTTTGCTTATTTCAGTAAAAAACCGCCGCGCAGCGCGTTTTTTAGTCAGTTTCATCTACTAATCTTGCTTGTTTACAGTAAAGAAAAACGGCCGCGCATCGCGATTTTTAGTCAGTTTCAACCACTAATCTTGTAACCTTGCTTGTTTATAGTAAAAAATGGCCGCGCAGCGCAGTTTTTGGTCAGTTTCATCTGCTAATCTTCTAATTTTGCTTGTTACAGTAAAAAAAACGCCACGCAGCGCGATTTTTAGTCAGTTTTATCTACTAATCTTGCTTGTGTATAGTAAAGAAAAACGGCCGCGCAGCGCGATTTTTAGTCAGTTTCAACTACTAATCTTGTAACCTTGCTTGTTTATAGTAAATACCATTTTGGTGCGGAACCTTAAAAATGGCCGCGCAGCGCAGTTTTAGGTCAGTTTAGTCTGCTAAATTTCTAATTTTGCTTATTACAGAAAAAAACTACCGTGCAGCGCGATTTTTAGTCAGTTTCATCTACTAATCCTGCTTTTTTATATTAAAAAATAGCCGCACAGTGCGATTTTTTGCCAGTTTCATTCGTCGCTTGGTCGCTATCACCAGGCAACAATACGATTGATAGTCGACCTGTCGGTGGTCGGGCGTTTTCGGCGCCCCACACACGAGGGCGCCCAGTGCAATCACACCGCTTGCATCGCCCTACTGTCGCTACTGCTGTCAAATAGAAGATTTCTATTTGACGTTTACGATTTTGGGGGGGGGGTCATGTCCCCCGTGAACTCCCCTTCGGACCGCGCCTGAATGGGATACGATCCATTCGATTTTTGTATCGATACAATAGCATTCGATCCTTTGGTGGATCGATTCGTATTATGTATATCGTATTAATAAAGTAATTACTTATAGAATATTTTAAGTTCAACGGAATATTTAGTCAAAATCCATATTACGATATTTAATAAACATTCCTCTAATTACTTGGACACTTTTTGCAAATGTTGCCATATCATAATATCAATGTACTGTCAACTTCGTCATAAGTCATAACAAATAAATTGTTTAGTTTGAGAAGAGAACATTTTTATTTCGTTAGGATAAGTACGTTTTGTTTGCTTGGACCACTAGCAACTTTTAATTTTGTTTTTGGGTACTTTAAAATACAGTGTGTTTTTTAACAGTGGTCGTGGTGTGGCTTAGACCATCAAACTGGCCAACTTTGTCTATAGGACCAACTTAATCGGAGCAAAAAATAATCAGCTGTTCCATACATTTTGGTCGAGTAGATACCTATTGATGTTTTCTTTGGATCAGCTGAATATTTTTTGATCTAATTAAGTTGATCCCTAGACAAAGTTGTTCAGTTTGATGGTCTATCTAAGCAAAACCACAAAATTTGATCACTGTTAAAAAAACACACTGTATTATATTGCCATTATTTTTTAATTTACCATATACACCGTTATTTTTGAAGTATATCTAAAAATGAAAAGGGGTGTTCAGACCACTTTAATGAACAACTTTTACTATGGGGCCAACCACGAGATCGCGAAAAAAAATCAGTTGTTCCATAGAAAAGTGGTGGAAACGTGGTCTGAACATTCGTTTTCATTTTTAGATATACAAGGTGTTTGGTAAAAACCTTATAAAGCCGAATATGGTAGATAGGGACCATCAAACTGAACAACTTTTATTATGGGACCAACTCTGAAATCGCGAAAAAAATCAACTGTTTCATACATTTTGATATTTTCGTTATTAATTTTTGTATGAACCAGCTGATTTTTTTTCGCGATTTCAGAGTTTGTCCCATAGTAAAAGTTGTCCAATTTGATGGTCTCTATCTACCATATTCGGATTTATAAGGCTTTTACCAAACACCTTGTAGTGTATATTAGTCACTTATTATCATGTTTCTATTAAAGTGATTAAAAATCCGACTTTTCGAAAATATTTAATTCGATACTGGATCGATCCAAAAAATCGTATCAATTTATTAGGATCGATCCGTGGATCGATTGTATCGAATATCGATACAAGGCACCCGGATCGAACATCCCTAATCCATGAAATCCATCTAGTATAATAATGGACTCTATGGACTGAAAAATGAGAATGAATATAATATAGAGATCTGTGGAATATAATCACTACCAAGAAGCTTATACCTACCTCCAATGGAGATTGCACGGCCAGTGTCATAGTGAAGATAGAAAAAATGTCCTTGAGTGACGTGACGGCTTATTGCAACCTCTTTCTTTAGTGTTACAATACGTGTTCGTTGTTCGTCGTTCGTTCGTTCGTGAGAAACGAAAACGTATTGTAAAACGAAAAGAAAGAGATAGCAATAAGCCGTGACGTCACTAAAGAGTCTTTTTTCAAGCTTCACTATGATACTAGACGTGCAATCTCCATTGTGGGTATAAGAAGCTTCTGGATCACTACGTTTTGTTTGGACCTTGACTGATTACCAAGGAGGTTTATATAGGGAGTGAGTACTCTGCAAAAATTCTCACTATGCGTTTAAAAGAAATTCAACTTTACACTATTTGACATAGAGTTGAAATCTATCGACGACATTGACTGAAGACTCTACAGGTTTGAATGAAACTACACCGAGTAGGCCGGTAATCATGACATTTTTACATACACATTGTCAGGGGTATAGAGAAGGACATAGGGTACATTTTATCCCGCAAAAAGTATTGTTCCCGAGAGACAGCAAAAAAACTTTACACGCAGACGAAGTCGCGGGCGGCCGCTAGTCCTTACTTATATCCTTACTAATATTATAAATCCGAAAGTTCGTTTGTTTGTTTATTTGTTTGTTTGTTTGTTACGCCTTCACGTCTTAAATACTGAACCGATTATTATGAAATTTTACATACACATTGTCAGGGGCACAGAGAAGGACATAGGTACCTTGATTACGTAAAGCTGTTGCTAACAATTCTCGATTGAAATCGATTGAAAGCGCGGTTGCATTGCTGCTTTAGTTAAGATAGTTGTCACATTGGTTCTTTCTAAAGCAGCGATGTAATTGCGATTTCTGTCAGAGTTGATTGCAACAAAGTTACGTAATTACCCCCAGGGTACCGTTCGAAAAGTGTGGTTCCCGAGGGATAGAGAAGAAAACTTTCCACGCAGACGAAGTCGCGGGCGGCCGCTAGTACTTCATAAAGGTAGATAATTTTACTTAAAAACACTTTTTTTTTAATTTAATTTAATTTTCCTTTGTAAGGAAACTTGCGGGAAAAAAACTGGTGTTTTTTGGGCTACATGGCTAAAATTTTAAGCGATTTTAGGCTACTTTTCCAAGAAAAATTTTGGGCGATTTTAGGCTTACTTGGCATCGCAAAATTGGCGATTTCACTCGGACAAGATCTGGCCACACTGGCAGTGTGGCATATTTCTTTGGTTTTAATTTTTATTATAAGCTTCTCAAACAAATATTAATAATATAACTTTCTCATACATATTATTATCATTTTAGTATTTCAGTCTTTCTCTGTTCTCGTACCCACTTACCTATGTGAGTGATTATTTGATTATCCGACCATTACAGAAAATAAGAAGCGCCAAACGCTCGTCTGAATGTGATGTCGAGTTTGATACCTTTGGATAGAGTTGTTAGCTTGATAAAAAATATAATTGATGGCATTCGATGTCCAAACTGGTAAGAAAATGCGCATAACGGTACCTTTGGAGGTAACGACGTTAGTTTTTGTAAATGGCGTAATAATAACCTTTCTAATCTTTTAGTGACAAATCAACTGGAGACCGTAGGAGATATGCCTGCGGACACATTAGTTGCGATGAATGCTTCAGTTTAGCGGAGGGGTGTGTACTGTGTCTTACACCTCCATCTACCCCGGAACTCAATATAGTTGTAGACAAACCTCTCAGTGACAGAGTCAACAGTGCAAACAATCTGTTGCATGTTTGTCAGGAGACATTTAAAGTTGATGGCAAGTATAATAAAATACCTTTTTGCAAAAGGACTCTTTACATCTAGTGCCATCAAATTTGGGGTCGGGCGGTGGTGGAAGGGTCCCCCCCAATTTAGGTAACTTGGAAATTGCATCCAAAAATTGTGTAAACACCAGAGGTAGGAATCTGCCTGTCATTCCCTGGTCTGCATTGAAATATTGATTGGAGCCCTCTTCATAAATTGTATTGTGACAGTGGGGGAGAGCTACTATGTATTGACACTTTGTTTATTACACAAAATAACAAAAATTCATTATTATAAATATTAGAATGTCTTCCTTTTTTTGAAGTAAAATGAGGGCTTAAACCATGTCGCTTAAAGGGCCTGGATTGACCGGCAGATTCCAATGTCTGGTAATCACAACAAAAAAGGGGTAGATACAGAAGTAGGAGGACGGGGCGACTCCTGCCATGAAAAAAGTTCACCATAATTATGCATATTGAGCTGGTTTAATTTTTTTCTCATTTTATTACAGTGTATAAGCGAAATAGAATCTCAGAACAGTTGAAACTAGAAAAAGAATTGTTTCCAGAATGCATACAAGCTCCAGTTAAGTACTGTAATAAGAGGAAGAGTTTTACTTCAGTCAATAACAAAGAAAATAGATTTCAACTACCAGGCGAGCAAACATCACCACTCAAACAATTTACAATGAAAAAACATAATAGTTCAGTTCAAAATTGGCTTAATGAAAATGTGACTTATCCCAGAAAAGTATTCTCAGAGTTAAATGTTAATGTTAATCAAAATAGCTATGCAAAAACAAGTAATAAAGTAAATGAAAATGTTCCGAGTGGTAGAAAACGAAATTATCCTTTTTCACCTGTAAGGCAACTTGAAAGGTTATCTAAAGAGAAAAAGAGAAATAAAAAGAGTTTGGTCATCGAAGATAGATATTGGAAAAACCAACCACAGAAAAAATGTGAGCATGAAGAAAGTGGTATAGTTCTTGATGATGATGAACCAATTTATATTGAAGACTCTCAAAGTGAAATAATTGATAAAGATAAATTTGCTCTACAGGCAGTGGAGAGAGCTGAGAATGAGTTATCTGATTTCTTGTCTTTGAAGTCACTAGAGCAAACACAAGATTTGAAATTACTAAGTGACGTTAAATTGCATGAGAAGTCTGCCTCTTCAAATACAAATAATGTTAAGGTTCCTTTTTATAGGAAAGGTTCGTTGTTAGAGAAATGTGTACAGAATGAAAAACTCAATGTTACAAATAATACATCACCTACAGTAGATTCTAAAAATGTCTCAATATCAATAGAAAATAGTAACTTCATTACTACCATTAACATATCAAATTGTGCTGTAAATCAACAAGAGAAAATTTCCACTAGTGTTCAAACTGATATCTGTGATTTCATTGATTCTGGTGTGACTAAAGGAAATGAAAACCCTGATTTTGCAAACAATGGGCCTTATAATGCAGTTGAAAAGGAAAAAAGAAATGGTGATGATATGTTCATAGATGACTGTGAGATGAAATTCAATGATTTAAGTAATGAATGTAATATTGCACCTGAAGCAAAGGAATTAAAGAAAAAACATGTTGTCATTGATGATTCTGATAGTGACACAACTAGTGAAGAATCTAGTTTTTTGCAAGTATCTGCAGATGTTCATGTGTCATGTGCACCACAGTAAGTATTTTTATTAAAAATTAAAAAAATATTAAAAACACGACTGCTCTGCCAAAAACGAACTAAAAAGTTAAACAACAAGTGTCATTGCAGTCGGAGGACCTTATTATGGAACAAATTTTGATCAAAGAGGTCCCCCGACTGCAATGACACTTGTTGTTTAACTTTTTAGTTCGTTTTTGGCAGGGCAGTCGTGTTTTTAATATTTTTTTAATTTATTTATATTTATTTCACACATTTTAGTGACATATTATATAGTTTCGGAATGTGCTCATCAAGGCCTTTCATTTGATGCCCATATTGTAATAATAGAAGAAAAATTTTTTTTTTCACATTAGAAATGGCATCGTACAGTCGCCATATTTATTTTTTCTAAAAAAAATATAGCCAGTGTCACTCGGGATGCTGTAAGGATTCTAACTTTTATCCAAATCAGTTCAGGCATTTAGAAGTTATGGTAGAATAAAGAAACTCACATACCCACAAACATACACTCTTTTTGCTTTGGGCAGTCGTGTAAAAATAATGGGGGGCCAAACAAAAGATAAAAGTAAAAACAAATTAAGTTTTTTTTATTAGCCTTTATTGCCAACTCAATTTAAACAAAACTTAAAATTAATACAATTTAGCAAATTACATTGTCGGCATTTTTTTTAGATCCAAATGTATCTTAAGTCTTTGGAAAACAGTATAGATTCCTTCATCATTTGCTTGTTGTTCAACGCTCTTTTTACGTGAAGCGAGTAATACCTATTAATGATATTGTCAATAAATAAATCAATCTCCATCAGCCATTTTAATGTCCCCACTGCTGGGGCACAGGCCTTCCTTATGGGTGGATAAGGAGGACGGGCCATAACCTACCACGCGGGCCCAATGCGGATTGGTGGGTGTTAACGACTGCAAATGCAGCCGGGACCAATGGCTTAACGTGCCTTCCGGAGCACGGAGGAGCTCGAGATAATAAATTTTTGGTCACCCATCCCATGACCGACCCTTTCGACCGTTGCTTAACTTTCGCAATCGCTTGGCCAGGCGCTAAACCACTGCGCCACCGAGCTCCTCTCAATCAATGTATGAAAATAATTTCTGTATTCTTTTTTTCAGTGATTATGGGATCCTCAGTGAAATAAAT
Organism: Agriphila tristella; assembly: GCA_928269145.1. Lineage (NCBI taxonomy): Eukaryota > Metazoa > Arthropoda > Insecta > Lepidoptera > Crambidae > Agriphila > Agriphila tristella. The sequence continues at coordinate 16,778,965 of OV743439.1, read as the reverse complement.
TCTGATCAGGTAATGTCCAGGTCAAGAAATAAAGTAAGGGGCGCTACTCCTGATAGCAATAACTCTTCAGAAAAAGAAAATTTTGATCCAAATAAGATTAAAAAAAGAAAAGGAAGTAAGAAAACCAAAAGTACAAAGAAATAATTCACCAGTATACATAAGTACTTAGATATATTTAAAAAAGCCATGACTTATACAAATAGGTTTTCGTATTTAATAAAAATTAACTTAAACCAAATAATAACGACTTATAATTTCGAGATTAAGGGCGTCCGCTGCGTTAAGCGGGATCCCGGCGCGGGGCGACATAGATTAGAGCTTATACTCATGCACTGCAAGCATTTGTCCGTTAGAAAACCAGCAACCTATATTCCCCCGCCGTGTACCCGCGCCAGGATCCCGCTTAACGCACTACGCCCTTAATTATTTTCAACCATTTCGAACGCATCGAACTTCGGAAAGTCTACTGGGCTGGGCTTCAAATTAAAACAGATAAATCGAGCCCCACTCGGGCCAAAATGGTGAACCGCAATTCATGATGTCACTCACACATCGATATCTTAGTACAATACGAAATTCCTTACTTCGCTTTATCTGTTTTAAGTTCAAGCTCGATAGAACCACCGAAGTTCGAAAAGTTAGCCGATAGGGCCCCTGGGTGTGATTTCATGTCTCAAGAAGGGAAACTTCCTTGTTTCAATGTTTGTTTTTACCCAAAATGCATTGACTTTTATATATTCCACTAGACAGGCTGCTGTCAAACTGTTCTTGTGCCTATTTGATTTCCGCCATTTTGGCGCTGTACGACACGTAGCGTGAGCATAGCGAGAGTGAGGGACATGGTACTAAAGTCTGGTGTCATCATGGCAACCATTTTCATTGTAGTTACGTCAGATAGTTCTTTAGATCCACGCTAGAGGCGTTTCAAATAGGCACAAGAACTTTGCTGTCAAATCATACAGACAGCCTGTCCAGTTAAACAGAAAAAATTTTTTTCATGTCAGTGCCAAAATGTCAAACTTCGCCATATGTCCGCCATTATGTGACGTTCGTTACACTTCCACCATAGATATAGACTTCCACGGTCGCTGTGATCGGGGGGTTATCACAGACCATACAACAAGTACTGATGATGACTATCCAGGGAGTGAATGGAGGAGATTCAGATCGCCATACACACCCATCTGATCTGGGGCCGTACCGGCTAAAGCATCGATTATCGAAAAGTTTGCCGAGTTTCAACTTAAAACAGAAAAACCAAAGTAAGGAATTTCGTCTTGTACTTTTTTTGTTGACGTAATTTGGAAGATATTGATGTTCGTGTGACATCATGAATTGGGGTTCGCCATTTTGGCTCAATTGGGGCTGTTTGTTTTAATTTGAAACCTGGCAGACTTTTCGATAATCGATTTGTTAGCCGGTACGGCCCCTGATTAGCATTAAGGATACTTATGTTAAAAAAAAACCTCGAAAATTGCATAAAAATTTATGGAAATCTCTGATCCTTAGATCTCTAAGAATGTTGCTGATCAGATCGGGTGTGTATCGCGATCGGAATCTCCTCCACTCACTTGGCCATCATCAGATCATAGCTAGGTCAATCCTTCGCGGAGAACCAGGACTTAGTTACCTCTTTAGTATGAAAATCAACTGGTGTCCTTAATTATCTGGCCACCATTGTATATCGTTTTGGTGGCCATGCTGCCAGGGGCGAGCCGTAAAACAAACAAAATTATCTCCACTTTTTCTTTATAATGTGTAACGCGTTGATGTCTTTTTAAGGGCAGATTTTGTTAACTCATTTTTACTTAAGTATTTTCTTGTCAATTTTAGCAATTAAATACAAAATAAACATTTTACTATTTAGTTGTTAATACTTAGTTATTATTCATACAAAAGAATGAATGTCAAAGTAACTAATATTATAAAATAGCCACACTGATGTACGTACAACCTATACTAATATTTTGTTTTAAGTATCTTTGGCTAAGTACTCATTATTATATTCTATGCTTTGGCATTGATGAGGTGTGGCATTGTAGGTCTAGGTAGGTATAGGCATGTTGGTTTAATGCTCTAAGGTACCTACTCGTAAGAAAATGTGGAGCGGAGATTGGGATTTAACGAAAACAAGAATGTACACTTATTAAAAATGGTATATATTATATAGTATTGGTTTATTTACAAATTGATAATGGAGAAGTTTCGTAGTTTTTTTAAATCTCTATTATTAAAATTAAGGCCAAATTATACACAACTGTGAAAGAATTATAAAATTATCTCTAAAATTAAAAAGTTACATGACGTGAAAGTTACGATTTTAAGATAATTTCGCTCATCGGGAACCGGTAGCCTGACGTCATCTACGGAACATCTCCAGCAGCGGCCGGCCGCGCCACCGCCATACAAGCAACAGGTCGGATGACGTCACGCCCTTACAATAGCATCACGCAAAAATTCTTCGACTTAAATTATTTATTACTCTGCCATTTACTGACGGATTGCAATTTTTTTTCACTAGTAGGTACCTATATGAATTTAAGGCTATATTTTAATTTTATGAAGTGAAATAAAGCAGTGTTAACATCATGAATCTTCTCCATTCTGTTGAACCATGTTGAACTCATCACCACCAGCCACCGCCACCTCCGCCGCCACCGCGCTTCCAGCCACCACCGCCATAGCCGCCCCCGCCGAAACCGCCCCCGCCGAATCCGCCCCCGCCGCCGGACCACCCGCCGTGTCCGCCGCCTGTACAACATTAATAGTAGATTAATACGAAGGGAAGTTAGCATTTACATTGTCGAGGATGGTTTGACGCCCGAGCTTCACACGTGGGCTTTAATCACTCGAGGCAATGTAAATATTTAAGGAAAATAATAGAAAAGGGAAAATCCAATATCAAATAAAAAAAAATAAAAAAAACTCACCGAATCCACCGCTGCCGCCGCCTGAGCTGATGACCTTGATTACTCTGACTTCTGAAAACAATTATGTTTACTTCAATAGTGATTCGGTGTAGGTTGATCTGTGGTAATAATGAAATAATAGGTTGATTAATATTAGGTTGATAATCAACCTATTATTTCATTATTACCACAGATCAACCACAATGTGATCTTTGTGATCTTTCACAACACAATATGATCTATCACTATTAGGTAGTCGGAAAATCGCGGCGTTTTTGTACTAAAAATAATAAAGATACCACAGCGAGGACCATCTTAATCATCAAAATTACCATACCTGACCTGAAGCTGCTGAACCATTTTTTTGCAGTACCTAGGTGTACTCAGTAGGTATTCGACAAAACATCTTTTACATTAACGTTTCAAATCGTTCTTTAAGCACTAATTCATATTTTTTATTAAGGTTCAGAAACAATCCTTATCGAAAAAAAAGCAAAACGTAGGTTACTTATCTAATTAAAATATGAAAAAGCAAGAAAATTATCAATTTGTTTCAATTTTACCGCTTAATTACCAGAAATTAAGTTGTCAAACAATAGGTATAGGGGAAGGTGGGGTAAGATGGGGACTTTAAGGTAATTCATAAATAAAACCATCTGGTTTTGATAGCACAATACAGGAACTTTTATTAAAAAAAATATCAGTCTTTCTTCCTTTAATTATAATCAGACAAAACAAAAAAAATAATTCTTCTCATAGAAATATCAACTTAAAAAAAATACCTAAATCTCCCCATCTTACCCCACCTACAGGGCAAGACGGGGTATCCCCTTGGGTAAGATGGGGTATAGAATATTTAACCATCGTCATCTTCACAAACCGGGCAGTTATGGACAGCTTTGTCATCGTTATCTTCCACTCCTGCACAGCCACAATGCGCCCACTTACCGCAAGTCTGGCAAGTGATCCATCCTTCAGTAGACTCGCAATACAAGCCGTGGCAGTACAGGCATTCTGTCCTATCTTCGTCATCTGATGTTCTGATGCTGTTAGAGCCTGATCATAAAAGATACTCAAAGGCCGCATAAAACCAACATCTGCTGGCTGCAGTTTGTGAGTGGTGTGTGGTGGGAAGCAAAGTGGTATGGAAGGAAGCATAGCGTGGTGGTATTGTCACGCCATATTTACGTGCTTCATCGATTAACTGCAAATTTTGGGTGTGAGAGGCATGACTATTTAAAATCGGCATGACTGGGTTGGTTTTAGAAGCGTTGGTGAATTTCACAAATTAAATAATTACAACTAATAACGATAATTTTGAATTAAATAGAAATCCAAAAAGAATAAAAAATCAGCGGGTAAGATGGGGTACCAACCCCGTCTTGCCCGCAAGTAGGTACCCCATCTTTCCCAAACTGGACTTATAACTCGTATTAAAATTTTCAAGGTTATAAATCAAAGCAAGCCGGAACGAATTAATGAGTTTAGAGTTGTAAAATAAACAAACACCAATAAAAAATTATGTCACGTATAGTGTATAACACATATTATGAACAGTCACGCACTTTATATACATCAATAGTTAGATGAACCACATAAAATCAAAAAAACATGCTTATCAAATAGAAAAGTGCACTCTTCCGACCAAACTTTTGGTGACACTAACGAGTACTGCTGAATACCGTCAGATGGCGTTAAAACAAATTTTCTAGTGACACTGCATTATCTGTTTTTATAGGGTCCCCATCTTACCTCGCTACCCCGTCTTAACCCACCTTCCCCTATATGTAGTTTAGTTACCAGAAATATAAAACGCAAAATTCATGCTTCAAAAAGTTCACGAATTTTTCCGACTATCTATTATACCTACTTATAATATGCAAATTCCATTTCAGTACCTATTTTATAATAATTTGAATACTTACGTCCACCACTTCCTCCAAAACCGCCTCCGTGGCCACCACCTCCGTACCCGCCGCCGCCACCGGATCTCCACCCGCTGCCACCACCGCCGAAACCACCGCCTCCATAGCCACCGCCACCGCCACCGATAAAGCCGGCGTGCGCGGCTACCGCCATCAACACCAGGCACAACAATACCTGTAAATTAACACAATAGATTTTACATTCTTCACCCGCGAATAAAATTTCGCGAATTTACGAAACGAAAAGTCTAATTAAGTAACTAACAATTTATAAAATGAGTTTAACTGAATAGCCGATAAGGTATTACCTAATATCCCTACTATGTAAAAATGTTTTTAAGAGCACGTGGGAAAAGTACGGCCAGCAGCACATCAAGCTATAGGTACAAAAGTGTCAAAAAATCTCCAATGACTTTTGGGCCTTTGTTTTTTAAGTTTATGAGAAAATTTGACACTTTGTGGAAGCCTAGCGTGCCACTGTATGTTATGTAGGTAATACTATACCCGTATCCACAAACATTACTATGAAGTCTCATCTCACAGTGCCTGCGGACGAATAGCGTCTCAACTACCAATCACACCAGACCCCCTAGCCAAAGTAACATTTGCAAATTTTCGCTATCGCTTCGCTTCGATACATATATGGATTTGACGTTTTAAAATTCGATAGTTAACGAAACCTTATGTCAATCCCATACATGTTTCGAAAGCGAAGCGATAACGAAGATTTGCCAATGTTACTTTGGCTAGGCCCTCTGACCCCCTAGCCAAAGTAACATGTGCAAATGTTCGTTATCGCTTCGCTTTCGAAACATGTATGGGATTGACGTAAGGTTTCGTTAACTATCGAATTTTAAAACGTCAAATCCATACATGTTTCGAAGCGAAGCGATAGCGAAAATTTGCAAATGTTACTTTGGCTAGGGGGGCTTATTCGCAAAACAAACGAACAATCACAGAGCTCTATTTCAACGCAGATCGTTTTCATAGGCAAGGGTCGTTTGAGTATTCATTGTTTTTAAACACGGGTGTTACATTAATATATATTAAAATTAAGAATATAATTATGTTACCCACCTTCATGATAAAGTGTTTCTGTAAAGTGCTTGTCCAGTACTAATTGTGAAGGCATTATATAAGCGGGCTGAGACCCCCACCCACCGCTGTCAGTCGTAGCGAGAGGAAGCTCTTCCGTTATGATGCAAAAATCCTTGTTCCGAGTTTGAGACTATTTCAGAACATTCACAAATTAATTCATTATTTGATTATTATCAATACGAATTTGCTCAAAATTAATGTGCAAGTCATTTCAGCGACTACCTAAATATAACGTGTTTCGTCATGCAGCATCTTAAAGGACGCCAATATTATTCGAGACACTATAAATAAATAAACACCAATTTGAACCCCAAATCAGAGGTACTTATTCCTCGAAGCTCACCCATTTTCAAGCGCACCTAAACTATTCCTCGATGCGCACCTATTGATTTTGTTAGCGCGCCTAAAAGGTGTGCATAGAGGAATAATTTAGGTGCGCTTGAAAATGGGTGCGCTTCGAGGAATACCTCTCAATTCACACCCCCTCGATACGCCTATGCGGGTTCGAATCATGGACATTATGACATTAATAACTTATTCTTTGGGTAGGGCAGATATGTTAGGGCCATTAAGTATGTGATGAGCATAGCCTGCTTAGGCCCTTCGTTCGGAGTCTTATTTTTCGCCTTTCTTATTGAGTCGTATAAAATCAAAGTCGGCTATCTATCATTTTACTAATATGTGGGAAATCGAAAAAGAAAAATTCAAGATGGCGGAATTTCTTGGATTTTGTATGAAACTAGCCGTCTTTGATTCTAATACGAGATTTGCAATCCAATTTACTAAAGTCGCATTACTAATTTCCCAGCAAAAATGTAAACAAAGATAGTGACATTTTCAGATATTGAAAACCCTTGGCCACTTTTATTACTTTTTAATTTGTTTATTATACTTTGCGTCATAATAAATATAATGTCATACAAGGTAATTTTAAAGTAGGACGGCAATTAGAAATTTTATCTTTATAAACTGTCATAATTTTTGATGTTAAAAGTTCTTGAAACGAACTGATAATTACTTTTTAATTTGTTTATTATACTTTGCGTCATAATAAATATAATGTCATACAAGGTAATTTTAAAGTAGGACGGCAATTAGAAATTTTATCTTTATAAACTGTCATAATTTTTGATGTTAAAAGTTCTTGAAACGAACTGATAAGAAAACTTTACTTAGATATTTGACTGTACGTAAACTATCAAAAACGTAGCATCTTCGCCTCTTCCCCCCCAATGCCAAAAGACAAATGTAACTACTACAGCTAGGTACTACTCGTAATACAATTTTTTATGATTTTTTATAAAATTACCAAAGGTTGATGCGTACTGTTTGAAGTTGATGTGTGCACAGTATCGTAAAAATGTTTTCTACTATTATAAAATATGTACTATACTACTGTTATTATAAAATATTAAATTATATTACTGTTTTTGCCGCAAAACTCATGATTCAGAATATTTATCTAATCTATTTTTTTTAGGTTTGTGATGAAAAAACATGTAAGTGTGTTTATTTCTTGACTTAGCAATATACTATTTCCTTTTGTGTTGTTTTGTTCTGGCAACACCTTTGTTTACACTTTTGCTGGGAAATTAGTAATGCTACTTTAGAGGAAATAATCGGTTGAGCCATGTTGAGCAGTCGATGACGTTTAAAATTTTCAATGCTGCTGTACCCAAAGAGAATGTAAAAAAACTAGCGTTTTAGCTGTACCAATAAGTCATTTTTGACAAATATGTCAGAAGCCGCCTTTGATTCTATACGACTCTTATAGTAAGTCGGTCAGCTGACAATACATTTTGAAAGGGGGAATGATTTTTTTTTCGTTTTTCTTTATACTATACTTATACTATTTTTATAACTGTTGACATTTTTGATCATTTTCGAAATGTCTGAAATATTTTTTTTCTATGTCGAAAAACTGGATCGCCAATAAAATTGTATACTTATGCTTATGCTCAAAAATTCACGAGAATCGATTGAGAAATGCGACCCTGTAGAGGAGAACAGCCGGACATACGAAAGCAATTTCGCTCAAGCTGAAACGGAGAGGCTTCGCCCGCGCTTCGCACTCGCTCGGTCAACTAATTATTTTGAAAAACCATGACGTCAAACTTTATTTAAACAAAAACGAATGTTCCACACAAACAAAGACGAGAATTAGTAGCTATCTATTTTGAACACTGAAGTAATCCTTGAACCATGAACTTTCACAAAGTTGTTTGATAAATTAATAGCTGATCGGCATATTCCACTCTGTAGCTGGAAATAATTCAAGGAGTTTTGATTTCTTGTGCGTCAGGTAGCACTGGGGGCTGGTGATCATAAATTAAATTTGCGACCCTGAAAACTGTGCAAAAGTTCAAAAAAAAATCGAAAAATGTAATCGAGCCCTTTTGATAATACGGTAATCTGTACAATGATTGGCACCCTAAGCGAAATCTTTCCTTAAGCTAGGGTTTCCTAGGTGACGTCATATTACGGCCGTAATGTAGCGGCGTAGAACGTTGTCTATGTAAACAATACGGCGCGGTTTCTGACGTTACGGTGACGCCATTTTGTTTACATAGACAACATTCAACGCCGCTATATTACGGCCGTAATATGAAGGCACCGCTATCCTAGGAAACCCTAGCTTTAATCTGTTGATTACATATTATTAAGATATTAAGGCGCAATTTACGACTTTAAATTATTTCTTTATGGTTTATTTATTACAATAACAACGAGGGATTTGAGTGAGGGAGGGAGGGAGGAAGGAAGTAAGGAAGGAAGGAAGAAAGGGATGGATGGATGGATGCCTCCGCACTACTGTTGTCGATATCTTATTACATATCAAATAACTAAAATATGTTGTCAAAGTATTGCAAATACCCTTATTAATAAAACAAAGTTGCTTCCCCCTGTCTGTCCCTATTAGGGAATTCGATCCCGGCCCTTATTTCTGATCCCGGGATTTCGGGATTACACTTAGGCAATCCCGGGATCCCGGGATTATTTCGGGATTGAAGATCAAAAATTCAAATTTTCAATTTCGTAAAAAATCGACGTACTTTAATCAAAATTTTAACAAAAACCAACATATTTTACGATACAATACACACCTAGCTAATCTAATGACTAACTATTCAAAGTAAGAGTCAAATTAAGTCTAACCAGACGTTAAGTCTGGTTAGTTTGACACTTTTTATTGTATAAAAATATTTTTCAACAGTGAATAAGATCTTCATTAAAACTTCAATAAATTGAAAAAAAATATCTAACAAACTTTGCAAATAAAGATAATTGACAAAACCTCTCTTAACATCGACCAAATAGACGGATTTTATGTAAAAACCTAGTTACTATTTAGGTAGTGAAGAAGTTTCTTAGAAAAAACTGATTTAAAATAATATTCATGAGTCACAAAATGTCTCATTTCTAAACTAAACTTGAATAATGTTCATACATTTTTGTTCAGTAGCAGTAACACTGAAGTGTCACCACATAACCCAGTGAGAGTTGCTTGTCTATAATTTTCGTTCAAAATAAAAAAAAAGTTTTATATCAAGAAACCATCGCAAATCCGCTGGGTTGTGTTACTTGATTGGAATGCTGCTTGAATGAAATACAGGTTTTCTTGTATTTTATATTATAAATGATAGGCGTGCAATTATACTGAGAGCACTGGCACTGAGCGTTTAGCATCACGCACTTGTAATTGTTTCTAATAAATAAATAAATAATAATAACACTATATTTTGCAACTTTATTTAAATTAATATACCAATCCCGAAAATCCCGGGATTATGAAAACTCAATCCCGAAAATTTCAGGATTGAAAAACGGTCGGGATCGAATCTTCTAGTCCCTATATAGTATACCTACTAACAGCTTACACTATGTATGCATCTAAGCATTTTTTAACACACTTGCTCGTAAAGTGAGCCCTAATATGCATCGCTTTTACCTTACTGCAAGTTCTATGCGAGTAAACAGAGCATTACCGATAACCGGGTAATACAATTTTTTTAGTAACAAAAAAGAAAAACCGCCTTCAAAAAACCTGAAAACAAAAACAGCTTAAAAATTAAATACCTCTAAAAAGCAAGAAATAATATTCGAATCATTCGTTACACATATCAATATTAATAAAACACGTCTATTGAAGTCGGGTGGGGCTGGAGGACAATTTCATTTTTTTTCTAAAAGCCCCACCCGACTTCATTAGACGTGTTTTATTAATATTGATATGTGTAACGAATGATTCGAATATTATTTCTTGCTTTTTAGAGGTATTTAATTTTTAAGCTGTTTTTGTTTTCAGGTTTTTTGAAGGCGGTTTTTCTTTTTTTTAAAAAGCTTTTTTATTTTCAACTTTTTAGTGGTAGGTATGTAATCGCAGCGTGTAAAACTTTATATTATAACATTTTCAATGGTAAAATGCCCAAAACTCAATTTCCAAATTTATATATATAATATTTAACGTTGCATTGCAAACCATGATTTGGTTTGTTTTGGATTGCCATAAACTTACCAAAACCTAAATCACTTTACATATACTATTTAACTTTGAGGAGTTCCCTTGTGTATCTTCGAAGTTCGAAGTCCAATAACAATGAAATTAAATTGTGACCATTCTTGAAGTATACCCTTTCAAATAAAAAAAGAATCATCTAAATCGGTTCATAAACAAAGATGTTATGTCCGAAATTCCATAAAAACTCGTGCGATGGCGAGCTAATTAATTGATATTTTTCAGGATTATGAGAAAACTACTGGCCAGATCTCTGAAAAATTTTTATGGGACCACACACAAACTATGTTCTTTGAGATAAAAAAAGAATTGTACAAATCGGGTAACAACTGACGAAGCTATGTTAAAACATACATAAAAAAAAAAAAAAAAAAAAAATACCGTCGACTTGAGAACCTCCTCCTTTTTTTGAAGTCGGTTAAAAAAAGAGATCTTATGCCGCTTTAAATTCATTTTTAGAATAAATAAATGTGTAAGTCCTTATTTAATTCAAACAAATATTTACTAGTGGCTCCGTGAGCTGTAGACCTCGCGTTAAAAAGTAGCTCAAATTGTATGTTGTTTATAAAAAATAATCTAAAGATGTCGCCACCCCTTTTTCCCACACTGCTCACGACGCGCACGAGCTTTTCAAAGCACATCATACACACATCAACACCTTCTAGGCATATTCTGATTTTTTCAATTTACTCAAAATTTGTTATAACTAACATACAGCATGTATATATTTTTGTAAAGCCTATTTATTATCAGACTATTCTTTAGAACAAAACCATTTTTTTTTTGCGTAAATAATTATATTGTCATAAAATATTAAAATATTTGCATTTTATCACTTAAAATTATAATTTTGAAGTAGGCTGTATGCACATTCACCCCTTTATTCGCAAAATATTCTTACATTGGGCGTGTGAAAAAAAACCTGCACGCATTTCCCATAATTTTCATATTTTTTCTGTCGTATTTGTTGGTATGTGATTAACTACTTTGTTTTTTCCTCGCAAATGTGTTGAAATACGTCATATTATGAAACTCGTGAGCTCTTGCTTATTGCACACTTGACTGAGTTATGCCCTCACCTACGGCTCGGGTTGCAACCACAGCCTCGTGTACAATGAGCAACCTAAGCTTACTTGTCTCATAACATAATGTATAATCAGCGCGCGATGAGAATGGTAAGGGATCTTGTCAAAGTGAATTGAAATTGTATGAAAAAAAAATTTAACAGCGCCGCGCTGCCGCGTTAGCGGTACCGTGCGCGTCTCAGTTCCAAAAGGTATTATACAATTCTCATCGCGCGCGGATTATACTATAGAACTACGCAACGGATTTTGATGCGGTTTTTTTGACCGAGCGAGCACGAAGTGCGAGCGAAGCGTCTCTGCTTCAGCTTGGGCAAAAATTCTTTCGTATGTCTGGCTGTCTGTTCCAACCTACAGGTCGCATTTCTCAACCGATTCTTGTGAAATTTTGTGACCAGGTTTGAAAATTATATAGATTTTTTTTGTCGAGCCAATTTTTTTATTTTTTTCAAAATGGCGGAGATATGTTAAAAAAAACAGATTTCAGTCCGCTTTCCAGCTCTGGCCGTTTTCCTCTACAAGTCGCATTTTTCAACCGATTCTCGTAAAAAAATTTAAGCAGGTTTAAAAATGATGTAGATTTTTTTTGTCAAACCAGTTTTTTGAAATTTATCAAAATAGCGGAGATATGTTAAGAAAACCTATTTCAGTCCGGTTTTCCAGCGCTGTATGTTCTCCTCTACAGGTCGCATTTCTCAACCGATTCTCGTGAAATTTTATGAGCAGGTTTGAAAATAATATTTCTTTATTTTTTTTGTCACGCCAGTTTTTCGAAATTTTTCAAAATGACGGAGAAATGTTAAAAATACATATTTCAGTCTGGCTTTTCAGTGCTGTCTGTTTTCCTCTACAGGTCGCATTTCTCAACCGTTTCTCGTTAAATTTTGTAAGCAGGTTTGAAAATTGTAAAGTTTTTTTTTGTCAAACCAGTTTTTCAATTTTTTTTTTAAATGGCGGAGATAATGTAAAAAAATCATATTTCAGTCCGGATTTCCAGCGCTGTCTGTTCTCCTCTACAGGTCGCATTTCTCAACCGATCCCGGTGAAATTTTGTGAGCAGATTTGTTAATAATATAATATTTTTTTGTCGAGACAGTTTTTTGAAATTTATTAAAATGACGGAGATATGTTAAAAATACATATTTCAGTCTGGCTTTTCAGTGCTGTCTGTTTTCCTCTACAGGTCGCATTTCTCAACCGTTTCTCGTTAAATTTTGTAAGCAGGTTTGAAAATTGTAAAGATTTTTTTTGTCAAACCAGTTTTTCAATTTTTTTTTTAAATGGCGGAGATAATGTAAAAAAATCATATTTCAGTCCGGATTTCCAGCGCTGTCTGTTCTCCTCTACAGGTCGCATTTCTCAACCGATCCCGGTGAAATTTTGTGAGCAGATTTGTTAATAATATAGAATTTTTTTGTCGAGACAGTTTTTTGAAATTTATTAAAATGACGGAGATATGTAAGAACCCATATTTCAGTCCAGCTTTCCGGCTGTTTGATCTCCTCTACAGGTCGCATTTCACAACCGATTCTGGTAAAATTTTGTGAGTAGGTTCGATAATTATATATAACTGTTTAGTCAAGCCAATTTTTCCAAATTTATAAAAAAAAAATTCACCGATTTTGAAAAATGATCAAAATTAGAAACACCATCTAGTTGCGAATACTCACATACCTACTGTGTGCTTTGAGAACTTCATGGCGACATTTTATTTTATTTTATCGCGAGGTCTACAGCTCACGGAGCCACTAATTCGAAAAATAAATTTAACAGCGCCGCGCTGCCGCGTTAGCGGTACCGTGCGCGTCTCAGTTCCAAAAGGTATTATTCAATTCTCATCGCGGATTATACTATAGAACTACGCAACGGATTTTGATGCGGTTTTTTTAATAGATAGAGTGATTCAAGAGGATGGTTTATTTATATGTATAAATACATGGTGTCAAATTTCACACTACACCGAAGCGAAGCGAGGGCGCGTCGCTAGTTTAGTATATTTTTCAAGCCAAAACTCATCTAGCTAATTATATTAATCAAACTTAAGATAATTTACTGAAATAAAATATATTATTAAAAACACGTTTATAAAACGGACTAAATTATTACAAAAAAATCAGATTAAAAACATTAAAAAAGACTAAAAAGTACAAAATAAATTCTTCTGTAAATAAAACCCTACCTACAGAAATTTTAAACCAAAAACGTGGGGCGCATGCTAAAGACAATATGGATGATAAATTTTACAAAATGCGCCCCACGTTTTTAGGTTTAAAATTTCTTTATGTAGGGTTATAAATATTTACAGAAGAATTTATTTTGTACTTTTTAGTCCGTTCTAATGGTTTAGTCCAATTTTTTGTAATAATTTAGTCCGTTTTAAAAACGTGTTTTTAAAAAGGATTTTTTTTCAGTAAATTATTATTTTCTGCTTTTTAGTTAACGAGCTAAGACAAAAAATATATACCATCTCCTATCGGTGCACTCGCCAAGACGATTCAAACGAGCCCAAACTCGATGGGATTGCATGGTTTTATTACAGAGTCCCAGTGGCCTTCTTCCGGCTCCATCATCAGATCCTCAGATACTATTTCTCAACAAAGTACTCGTCAAGACAATTCAAACGAGCCCAATCTCGATGGGGTAGCGTGGTTTTATTAGAGTTCCTGTGTCCTTCCGGCTCCATCATCAAACCCTGGAAACTATTTCCCAACAAAGAACTCGTCAAGACGATTCAAACGAGCCCAAATTTGATGGGGTTGCACGGTTTCAATATTGAGTTCCTATGGCATGGCCTTTCAGCTTCATCATCAGACCATGGACCTCGTCTCCCATTAGAGTACTCATCAAGACGATTCTAACGAGTCCAAACATGATGGGGTTGTATGGTTTCATCATAGAGTTCCTGTAGCCTTCTTCCGGCTCCATCATCAGATCAGCTCAATGACTCCATAATATTCCATTGCCTTTTAGTTCTGACCTATGCTCAAAGTTTTAAGTCTCTAGCTCTTCGGGAAGCTAGTATAAAATCGTTCGCAAACTTTGTGGAGAAACAAACAAACAAACCCACAAACAAACAAACGAACAAACACACAAACGAGAAAGCAACCTAATAAAACGTGTAAAAAAAGTAAAAATTATGTTCCTTAAAAAGACATCAACGCGCTTGTCAAGCGCGTTGATGCGCGATAAGAGCAGATTTTTGACTTTATAAGTTTGGTTCTAACTAAAACTTATGTCAATCCCTTACATCTTTCGAAACACAGAATTAACGAAGATTTGCAACAGTTATTTATTATACAATTTGTGCTGCAAGGGCTGACTTTAAATCACGAACAAACGAAGTAGTCTAGAATCTAATAATAGAGTACTGAGCACAGTGAGTGATTTAATATAAAGGCACGAAGCAGAACAAAACTTTGATCTCGTGTTAAACATACAACTTTTCACCTCTACCAGCAAGAAAAGTGTTATTGGTAAGAACAGTCTACACGTGATTTTCCTGGAAAAAGCTATCTTCGTCGCTGGACGCACAATTTTTGTATAATCTTATCACAAAAACAGTTCGATCAAACCTATGCTGAAAAAAATGTATCCATAGAGTTAAAGTAGATTCCCGTCGTTTTGTTTTACATTACGTTGTGATTTTCTTCTCTTATTTATTAACTAGCTTTCGCCCACGACTTCGTCCGCGTGGACATTCGAAAAATCTCTAGAGGGAACCTTTGACCAGGATAAAAAGCTCCTCTTTTTTAAATTATGTGTTTGCCAAATTGGCACTGCCAATCCAATGCTGCCAGGTTTAGTATCGTTACATTCCCTCGTAGTCACTACTAGAAGTAGATAGCAAAACTGCTAAAAGTGGCCGTTTTTGACACATTTTATATCTTCTACAAATGACTACGAGGTCATTTTAGTGTGATACCTTCTAAAAATACTAGGACATGGGTCCTAGCCACCTAAAACATTATTGAAATCTTTTCTATTAAATGAATAACTTATTAAACAAAAACCTCTGAGGACTTTCGGTCATACAACCGCCTTAAGACAAAGAGAGGATGATGTCCTGCTAGAGGAGGCCCAGCCTAGACCAAAATGCTCATCATCCTAATTATTAACAGTAATTACTTCAGCAAATACTTATCCGTGCTTCGGAAGGCACGTTAATCCGTTGATCCCGGGTGCATTTGCAGTCGTTAACACCCACCAATCCGCATTGGGCCCGCGTGGTGGGTTATGGCCCATCCTCCTTACCCACCCATAAGAAATCCCTGTTCCCCAGCAGTGGGGACATCAAAAATGGCTGATGGTCAGTACCTAAACCTGACGCACAAGAAATCAGAACTCCTTGAGTTATTTCCAAGCAAAATTATCTTACTACCTAGACTATGATGTTAAAAACTAGAAGGAAATAAATGGAGAACAATATTGAACACATACACAGGTACAATATTGTTCAAAGGTGAGATATGTAGAACACTTACGGCCGAATACTCAAACGTCAATTAACTTTGAGAGGCTCTCAAACATCGTCCTGTCGCATTAAGTGTCAAAGATATGACAAAGACAGTATGATGTTTGAGAGCCCCTCAAAGTTAAGAAGCGTTTGAGTATTCGGCCGTTAGACTAACGAAATATTATGTCAAGTGCGTTGATGTCTTTTGTAAGAACAGAATGTTGATTTAAGTTTGGTTTTAAATTAATTTAGCTAGATGAGTTTTGGATATAAATGTACTAAGTAAATAATGTAGATTATACTGACGATGGAGGAGCTCGGTGGCGCTGTGGTTAAGTGCTTGGCCCAGCGATTGCGGAGGTTAAGCAACGTTCGCAAGGGTTGGTCATGGGATGGGTGACCAAAAATTTATTATCTCGAGCTCCTCCGTGCTTCGAAAGGCACGTTAAGCCGTTGGTCCCGGCTGCATTTGCAGTCAACACCCACCAATCCGCATTGGGCCCGCGTGGTGGGTTACGGCCCGTCCTCCTTATCCACCCATAAGGAAGGCCTGCGCCCCAGCAGTGGGGACATTAAAAATGGCTGATGGACATACTAACGATGGTCTCAAGTGGTCCGTGTGATCTGAAGATCAAGTAGGTACTTATCTACGGTTCGCACCAGTCTCAAACATTTTAATTCCCGTATTATTGTAACATTGTAACTTGTTTGTTGTGAAAATAAATATATATACTATAGTTTATTATTATTAGTCTAAATGCTTAGATACAATCAACTTGTTCTAAAACACAACCAGATAATTTTTATCAGCAGCTTTAATATAGGTATTTGCAATGCTTTGACAAAATATTTTAGTAATTTGATATATGTATAATAAGATTTCGATAGCAGTAGGTAACTAGTAACTAACCGAGACTTTTAGATAGCTAAACATAGGTACTTAAACAAAAATCGACACCTATACGTTACGAAATATGTTTGATATGGGCAAAAAATTAGTCTAATAATCTGGGGATGGTTTGTTAATAATATTAGAAGTTAGTTGATAAACTCTACACTACAAGTACTTGATCTACTTACTATCAATGGTATCTGGTTTACACTAGACAGAGAGTATCTATTATTTTCCTAAGAATAAACCTATACAATAAATATTTTGTATTTTAGCTTCGATCACCTACCTACACCCGTAATCGAAGATTTTTAGCTATTATGTAAGTTTAAAGGAAATCTCTTAAGGATTAGGAAAAGGAATTGGGTGATAATTAAAATGATTATTTAAAAAAATATACTATATTTATTTACAAGTCAAACTTTTGTTCACGTTTCACCAGCCGCCACCGCCGCGCTTCCAGCCGCCACCGCCTCCGTAACCGCCACCGCCACCGCCGAAACCGCCGCCGCCACCGGACCAGCCACCGTGGCCGCCGCCGCCACCTGTTGGTAAAAAAATAGTGATGTTAATGTAAACCCTACCAAAATTAATAATGTAAGTAAAACGTTTCTTGCATCGTAATAAATTAACGACAAAACATTCGGAGAGTTAGGTCTCACTTTTTAACCGACTTCAAAAAAAGGAGGAGGTTCTCAAGTCGACGGTATTTTTATTTTTATTTTTTTTTATGTATGTTTTAACATAGCTTCGTCAGTTGTTACCCGATTTGTACAATTCTTTTTTTATCTCAAAGAACATAGTTCGTGTGTGGTCCCATAAAATTTTTACAGAGATCTGGCCAGTAATTTTTTCATAATCCTGAAAAATATCAACTATTTAGCTCGCCATCGCACGAGTTTTTATGGAATTTCGGACATAACATCTTTGTTTATGAACCGATTTAGATGATTCTTCTTTTGTTTGAAAGGGTATACTTCATTCATCGTTATTGGATTTCGAACTTCGAAGATACACAAAAGAACTCCTCAAAGTCAAATAGTATATGTAAAGTGATTTAGATTTTGGTAAGTTTATGGCAATCCAAAACAAACCTAATCATGGTTTGCAATGCAACGTTCTGGACTAGACTTGGACTACGAAGACACAACGGAACTCCTCAAAAACAAACAGCGTAAATTTGGAAATTGAGTTCTGGGCATTTTACCATTGAAAATATTATGATATAAAGTTAAAAAATATTTACACGCTGCGCTTACATACCTACCACTAAAAAGTTGAAAATAAAAAAGCTTTTTAAAAAAAAAAGAAAAACCGCCTTCAAAAAACTGAAAACAAAAACAGCTTAAAAATTAAATACCTCTAAAAAGCAAGAAATAAATTCGAATCATTCGTTACACATATCAATATTAATAAAACACGTCTAATGAAGTCGGGTGGGGCTTTTAGAAAAAAATTTAGTTGTCTGCCAGCCCCACCCGACTTCAATAGACGTGTTTTATTAATATTGATATGTGTAACGAATGATTCGAATTTATTTCTTGCTTTTTAGAGGTATTTAATTTTTAAGCTGTTTTTGTTTTCAGTTTTTTACTTCTGTCTATTTAAACAAGTCCTAAATTTAGCTACATTTTGGGACAGTGACCATAGGAAGACAAACGGTGTTTTGTCATTAGACCAATGTGAATGCAATAAAGATGTTTTTTTTCGATTCTATTTTACTGGAACACAATATTCAGATTGCTTTTTTAACAAAAGGTAAGGGAAAAAGTAAGATTAGAACTCACCGAATCCACCGCCTCCGCCCGAGCTGATGACCTTAATTACTCTGACTTCTGAAAACATATGCTTAATTCAGTACAATATGAGAGTTTTTAGTAATTGTGTTTAGTATAATTGAGGTCAAAATAGTAACGCAGGCACGTACAGTCAACGGCACGTCAGACTATACATGTTGACCTTGAGACTATCTTTATGCCATACGTAATAAGAGCTGTTTTCGTAGTTCACCTGTTTAACTTAACGTGCTGTCGTGCGTACACTAATAATACTGATTTTTTGCAAACAAAAAAAAAATACAGAGACGCAACTAAAATTAATAATTAAAATTAAAGTTAAGCCTATTATGGATGGATAGATAGTAATAAATATATGTTTTGTAAAAACAATAATCTTTTAGGCACGTAGGTAGTGTGTTACTTGAATTAAAAAAAATGTAAATCACAAATATATATTAAGGTTGACTTACGTCCACCGCCTCCTCCAAAGCCGCCTCCGTGGCCACCACCGCCGAAACCACCGCCTCCGTGGCCACCACCAAAGCCGCCTCCGTGACCACCGCCTCCGAAACCACCTCCTCCGTGGCCACCGCCGCCAAAACCGCCGCCTCCGTGGCCGCCACCGCCTCCGTAGCCACCGCCGCCGCCACCAATGAAGCCGGCGTGAGCGGCCACCGCCATCAATAGTAGACACACGAATACCTGCGAATATTATAATATAAATAGATTTGATTTGATTGACCAACATAGCCTGACATATTTTTAGTGCTATTCCTTGATTGCGAAACCAATATTGTAAAGTTTTCTGTTAGAGCTTTAGCTTAGCCTAGCTGTAGTAGTTTTTCATACTTGTGTGCAAAATACAAATTATGTCACAAGTATGAAAAACTACCCTCAGCTATAATGTGACCTAAGCTAAACTAAACTAGCTTAGCTTTTGGTCTGCAACTGGCATTATATCCGAGCTTATTACAGTCAAAACTAATATCAATATCCAAGCAGGTTATGTGTATAGGCTAATTTTTTAGGGTTCCGTACCCAAAGTGTAAAAACGGGACTAAGACTTCGCTGTCCGTCTGTCTGTCTGTCTATCGGTCTGTCTGTCTGTCACCAGTCTATATCTCATGAAACGTGATAGCTAGACAGTTGAAATTTTCATAGATGATGTATTTCTATTGCCGATATAACAACAAATACTAAAAACAGAATAAAATAAATATTTGAATGGTACGGAACCCTTCGTGCGCGAGTCCGACTCGCACTTGGCCGGTTTTTTTATCCCAGGAAAGCACGAGCGAAGCCGCTAGCAAAAGCTGGTTAATATATTTTTAGAAAATAGTTATAAAAATATATTTAACAGTCCGATTGCAATGCCTGAAAGAAAAAGTGACTGAAAACGTAATGAATTCGTTTTGTTAGAAATAAAACAGTTTTACGGATTACTTACAACGCGTATTTTAGAATTATTAAGTTTGGCTATTATTTTGGTATTTAAATTATTGTTTTGTTTAAAAGAACCTCAACAATAATTTATTTTTCTTTATTAGCAGAAAATAACAATTATGTTAACTAGCCAATTAATAAAAAAAATAACTATAATGGCGAATGATCTAGGTGAATGCACACGAAATGATGTACGTATCTAATGATTGGATTACCCACCTTCATGCTGAAGTAGATACTTGCAAGTACTTGTCCAGAGCTGACAGTGAAGGCATTATATATGAATATGCGGGGTGGGCTCCCCACCTCTGCTGCACCCAGTCAAAGCGAACGGAAGCTGTTCCGTTGTGACGCAAAAAAGCCTTGTTCCAAAATTACCTCACTACCTTCTCACTACCTCCTCCTTCTAGTTTTTAATATCTATATTATATATAAAATTCAAAGTCCTGACTGACTGACTGAGTGAGATATCAACGCACAACCCAAACCGCTGAACCTAGAGACTTGAAATTTTGCAAACAAATACCTTATACAGTGTAGGCATCCACTAAGGAAGGATTTTTGAAAATTCCATCCCTAAGGGGATGAAATAAGGTATGAAAGTTTGTATGAAAGTCCCTCAGTTTTGACGCTAGAATCTTCAAATTTTGTTTTTAGGCTGGTGATTGAAAATAAATAAATACGTGTCTCAGCGTTTTTCAAAATTCTACCCCCGAAGGGGTGAAAAGGAGATGAAGTTGTGCTTAGAAGATAATCTTTTATTTTGGAAGTAAAAATCGCTAAATTTGTAATTTAGGCTTACGGATGGAAATCTAACGCAACGTATATTGATATTGGTAGAATTTCAACCCCTATGGGGATGAAATGGGGGTGCAATGGGGTGAATAAACCTAAAAATAGATATGGATGTCGTTATTGGGGTTTTCTGGGATGACGATTGCGAAAATAACATTTATTTTGAAGTCCAACACGGTGGACATGATTTAATTCCTAAAGAGATGAAAATGGGGTTCAAATTTTGTATGGAAAAAGAATATAAAATAGACAGTACAACTTTAAACTTCGTAGGAGCACGTCTAAAAATAAATAGACAGTAGAATAGAGAGAGTAGAATAATTTTAAAATCAACTCCTTAGGGGGTAAATGGGGTAAGTAAGTAAAAATCGATATGGATGTCGTTCTTGAGGTTTTATGGGATGGTGATTGCGAAAATGACATTTATTTTGAAGTCCAACACGGTGGACATGATTCAGGACATGATTCAGGAAGCGGAACGGGAACGACAATAGGAAAGGGAACGGGAACGGGAACGGGAGCGGGAACGGGAACCAAGAACCAGAACCCAATTCTGATTATTGTAATAAACTAGCTTCCGCCCGCGACTTCGTCCGCGTGGAAATTAGAGAATATCCTTAGGGAACCTTCAACCAGGTTCCGACCAGCCGTTTTTACGCGATTAGGCGGGTCCCCACCAAGCGAGCAGCCTCGTGCGAGGCCCGCCACACACGGCAAACGTCTTGCCTCGCGAGGCAGCGCGCTTGGTGGGGACCCGCCTAATCGCGTAAAAACGACTGGTCGGAACCTGGTTGAAGGTTCCCTAAGGATATTCTCTAATTTCCACGCGGACGAAGTCGCGGGCGGAAGCTAGTCATAGTCTATGATATTAAAAACTAGAAGGAAATAAATGGAGAACAATATTGTACACATACACGTGTCAAGTGCGTTGATGTCTTTTTTAAGAATAGAATTTTGACTTTATAAGTTTGGTTTTAAATTAATTTAGCTAGATGAGTTTTGGCTAGAAATGTATTAAGTAATTAATGTAGATTATACTGACGATGGTCTCTCAAGTGGTCCGTGTGACTGAAGAGTCTGAAGCTCAAGTAGGTATCTACGGTTCGCACCTGTCTCAAATTTAATTTTTAATTTAATTCCCTTTTTCTTTGAACATAGGTTTGAACATGGGACCCTTTTTTTGAAAAGTTCTCAATGTAGTGTTAATAGTGATGGGGAAAATGCCGGACATTTTGGGCGGATTGGGAATATTCCCAATAAGCGCTTATAAATTCCCGCCTACTGGGCATTTATTTTGTATAACCTAAAGTAAATTTGTTTAGATAAATAAGTCATAATTCATTGATCAAAGCCTAAATATATATATATGCTCCAACCGTGCGCGGTAGCATACTTCGACAAAATTTTGAATAAGTAAAATATCGGTGGAGTAGGGATACTATATGTAAGGGAAGACGCATTCATGGGCATCAAATGAAAAGCCTTGATGAGAACATTCCAAAACTATATAATATGTTACTAAAATATGTGAAATAAAAATAAATAAAATTAAAAAAAAATATTCAAAACCCGACTGCCCTGCCAAAACGAAATAAAAAGTTAAACAACAACTTTGACCAAAAATTGTTCCATAAAAAGGTCCCCCGACTGCAATGACACTTGTTGTTTAACTTTTTAGTTCGTTTTGGCAGGGCAGTCGTGTTTTTAATATTTTTTTAATTTATTTATTTTTTATTAAGTTTCATCCACTAATGTTGCAATCTAAGGTCCGTCCAACTTCGTCTACGTGAACATTTTTAGATATTGCTATCCCTTAGGAGTTGAGAAAAGTACTTTTTCCTGGATGAAAAATCATTTTCAAAGATGCAAATTTTTTTTACTAAGCTTTACGAACAAACAAACAAATTCGCCTTCGCATTTATGATTTAGCTATGATTTTGTTGATTGCTTTTTGTACGGTTTTAACTAAACTTAAATCAGAAAAAAAATATCAAAAAGTCAAATAACATGAATATTTGTTAAATCATTACTAATATTATAAAAGCGGAAGTCCGTTTGTTTGTTTGTTTGTTTATTACGCCTTCACGTCTTAACTACTGAACCGATCATCATGAATTTTTGCATAAACGTTGTCAGGGGTACAGAGAAGGATATAGGGTACATTTAACCCGAAAAAAACTATTGTACCCGAGGGACAGCAAAAAAACTTTCCACGCAGATGAACTCACGAAGTCGCGGGCGGCCACTAGTCACTAATATTTTGTTTTGTTACTATAATATTTTTTCATTTAAGCATCGTTGAACAATGTTTTTTTCTGCCCTCGGATTGGGTATTTATTAAGCACTTATTGGTTTATTCCCAAAGCGCCTGGGTTTTTCCCAATTTTCCCGCCCGGGCAGAAACATTTTCACATCTATAAGTGTTAACGAGATAAACAATTATTTTGCGACCATCGGCAAGAATCTTGCGGATACATTTGGGCCCACTGTTGGCATCGATTCCACTTGCAACTCTTCTCTAAACACATTACCCTTGGGTTCCTTTGTGATGGCTCCAACACTGAGCTTGAAGTATCTGGACTGAAAGAAAGATGTGCTGTCGGAATAGACCAAATATCCAATAAAGTTGTCAAAAGGGAATGCCCCCATTCCTGGTCATTCCGATCACTTATTGATCTCGAGTGCAGTTTTTTCTACTGCTTTTAAGATTGGTCTAATTAAACCCATTCATAAGATGGTGATCATGACCGTGTGGACAACTACAGGCCCATCTCTATACTTACAACCCTTTCCAAGATCCTCGAATGCCTGATGAATGAGAAACTAGTAAAGTACCTTGAGACCAGCAATCTCCTATCACAGTACAGTTTTCGAAGGGGCAGGTCTACAAGTGATGCCGTACATGATCTAGTTGACTCTATTGTCACCACATAGTATGACAAAAGGAAGTGTGTGGTGATATTCCTAGATCTGGCAAAGGCCTTGGACACGGTTTCGATCCCTCGCCTTCTATTTGGCCTGGAAAGGGCTGGAATCAGGGGACTGCCCCTCCAACTCTTCAAAGTGGCTCAAATTGTACAAAAATAAAATGTATTCATCAGGTTTTCAAAGCACTCAGTACGTGCTGTTTGGTATATTATTTGCAGTATTCGCAGCTAGATGGTGCTTCTAATTAAGGTCATTTTTCGAAATGGGTGAATATTTTTTTAGATAAATTTGGAAAAACTGTCTCGATTAAACAATTTTAGATAATTATCGAACCTGCTCACAAAATTTTACCAGAATCGGTTGAGAAATGCGACCTGTAGAGGAGAACAAAGAGCTGGAAAGCCGGACTGAAATATTTTTTCTCACATATCTCCGTCATATAAATAAATTTCAAAAACTGTCTCGAGCGAAAAAATCTGTATATTTATCAAACCTGCTCATAAAATTTCACCGGGATCGGTTGAGAAATGCGACCTGTAGAGGACAACAGACAGCGCCGGAAAGCTAGACTGAAATATTTAACACGTTTTTATTAGGTTGCTTTCGCGTTTGCTTGTTTGTTTGTTTTTTCACATATCTCCACTCCATATTGAAAAACTGGCTTGACTAAAAAAACTATACAATTTTAAAACCTGCTCACAAAATTTCACAAGAATCGGTCTAGAAATGCGACCTGTAGAAGAAAACAGACAGCGCTGGAAAGCCGGACTGGAATATGTTAATTTAACATATCTCCACCAATTAAAAAAAATTAAAAAACTGGCGTAATAAAAAAAAAATATGTTATTATCGAACCTGCTCACAAAATTTCACGAGAATCGGTTGAGAAATGCGACCTCTAGAGGAAAACAGACAACGCTGGAAAGCCGCACTGAAATCTGTTTTTTAGCACATCTCCGCCATTTTGAGAAATTTCTAAAAACTGGCTCGACAAAAAAAATCTATATAATTTTCGAACCTGCTCATAAAATTTTACAAAAATCGGTTGAGAAATGCGACCTGTAGGTGGAAACAGACAGCCGGATATACGAAAGAATTTTTGCCAAAGCTGAAGCCAGAGACGCTTCGCTCGCACTTCGTGCTCGCTCGGTCAATTATTATTATATTATTCCCGTATTGTTGTAACATTGTAACTTGGTTGTTGTGAAAATAAATAAACTTTATCTAGTTTTAGTTATTCTAACTGCTTAGATGTAATCAACTTTATGGTGTAACGTTACAAAGAAGAGGGGAAAATCCTAGAGCAGAAGGATTGTATCTAGCTAGTTAAGGAGCAAAGTAGAAAGATGGAAATATAGTACAATTAACATTTATTTACACTAAACCTAACAGACAAGAAGCTAAGGAACTTAAATGCTACGAGGGAGGATAGTGGGAGTGGCGAATCTTCAGAGGCTTGCAGAGGGACAGGGGAACGTAAGCTAGCGCGCGGAGAGGAGGCGCAAAGGGGCATAGTTAAACCATCGACGAGCACGCGGAGAGGGGACGCGGAAGGGACGTAGTGGTACCGTGGATGAGCAGCGTAGACAGGCCGGAGATGGAGCGCAGATGAACGGAAGCGGGCCGCAGATGGAGCGTTTCAGCAGTAGGATAGTTGGTGCTGACCAGCAGGAGTTGGAGACTCGCAGCACCCGTAGAACTATTAGTTGTCACTCGCGGCGCGGGCTTTCTTGTAAGGCCCGGGACGGCCACTACTTGTTTTCACCATTTCACCGTAGATCTCGAAGACTGACTCACTCCCGTAATAGGTTTGACAATCTTTTTATACTCACAGTAAATTTTGAAAAACCGAAAGAAAAATGTAGAAGAAAAATAATACAGCATTTCAAAATGGGAATTCGTGTATTCGCTCGGCAGCAATACAACCTACGCGAAGTGTGAGTAGAATTGAAAAAAGCAAATAAACTGTAGCTGTCACATGTAAACAAGCAGCTGTCAAAATAAATACAAAATTATAACCTCACTTTTCCACTAAGTATGAAATTTATGTATGAAATTCAATAAAATTGTATGAAAAAGGATAAAACTACAAACCTAATAAGAATCGCCGTAAAAAGACGAATAAATTGCTGCCAAGCAAATGCTTATTTTCAAAGAATTTGGAAAGTTATGGATAAAATTACTTATTCCCTAAGAAACTTAAATTAATTAAAACTAGCTTAAAACTAAGAGCTTGACAAAGGTATTTGCAATGCTTTTACAAAATATTTTAACTATTTGAAATTAAGATATCGATAGCAGTAGGTAGTAACTAACCGAGACTTTGAGATGGGTAGCTGAACATACTTACTTAATCAAAAATCGACACCTACGTTAACAATATTGAAATATGTTTGATATGTGCAGAAAATGAGTCTAATAATCTGGGCATGCTTTGTTAATAATTAGAAGTTATATAGTTGATAAACTCTACACTAAAATACGGTAATTCTTGATCTACTATCAATGTATCCGATAAATTTACACTAAACAGAGAGTATAATACAGGGGGGGGACACTCTTGACACTCCTATACTAAGTGACATTATTGTAAAGGAAGTGCCTTCATCTCTCATCGGCGAAGATCATTACTTCATACAATTTTTTTTTTATAAGAACTCCCTCAACGATCAAGCAATGCTTGACAAGCACGTAAATGCTTGTCAAGCAGTTTATGGTTTGGGAATAGACAAAGATAATAGTCATTAGCGAGAGTACATTCATAAAGGTAGGTATACTCTTTTTATCAAAAACAAAATTTAATTGTCAGAATTTTCCTTTAGCAATATCACAAAAATCTTTTTCTGTGTTTATTTCGCACGTTTACTTATTTCAGTTGCTCGATTCCACCGTTTCCCAACAAAAGAATAAGGGCCCGGATAGTTTTAAAGATTGGGTAGAGATTGTTGGTAAAAATGTGTTGACAAGTTAAAAGAATGGGGTCTGCAACCAGCACCTTCGCCAGCAGGATAAGGCCTGTAGGCGTAGTACCTTCCCTTCACTTACCGGCAATTCATCGTGTAAGTTTTTTATGTAGGTACTATGTACCATAGTAGAATCAAATTACTACCTCCTTGATTTAGGGTGCGTTTCCACAGAAGCAACATCACGTAATTTTTTTTGGGGTTGGCTTTAAAAATGGGGCGCTTGATTTTGAAATTGAAATATATAAAACTTTGTAGAGTTTCGTAAGGCCTTTCAAATGATACTATAACCCCGTCGCGGAAATTTGTATTATTATTTTAGTGTTTATGAAAATATATTTTTTTATGTTATATTTTTTTCAGGCAATCAGACCCATCCCAGTTCCAGACCCATTTCAATTCCAACCCATCCCACTTCGTCTTCATATACCAGAAATATCATGTAAGTTTTGTTTACGCATATTAAGGGTAGATATTTCTCAAAATAATTGTATCGTTACGTGCAGGTAAAACGCAGTTTACGCACACGTTTTGTTATGGAACATCGCTCCTCTAGAATTACAAAGACGTAACTGCAAACATCATGCATAATGCCCTCATTATGCATCAATTTCATAAGCTACAATATTTTTAATAATAAAATTACAAACATATTTTTTTTCAGATCACAGCCCACCCCCATCCCACTCTGTTGTCATCCTGATACAGGTGCAGTGCGAGCTATCGAGCAGTTTAGTTGTGGCAACCGCAAATGATGAAAATTAATATATTTTTTATAAAAAACAAGTATCATTACTTGTTTCAATTCCGGGACTCTTTGGCTCCATAATCGTTTTATAGACTTAAAGTAAGGGTGTAAGTAAAATGATTGTATTATATCTCGTAATAATATATAGGACTTCGTATAGGTGTCAGTTAAATTTATTTTGGTTCGACCGTGCACCATCCTTCCTGTTTTTCTATGCGGAAGCATTAATTGCTTATTTACGAATAATTTTACTAGAATGGTTTTAATATTCAGTTATCAATTACTCGCTGCGCAACATGTTTTGATGAAAATGTATTTTCATTATGTTATACTTACCTGGGAAAAAATAATGGCTGTGGCGAGGGGTGAAATTATGGCGAAGGTAAGCCGTTCAACAAAAGTGTTATGATCTGCATAGTGGATCGGTAGGGTGGGATTTCTAAAAGGTAAGCCAATGGGAATCGTCTTGTATGGACCCTTCGCCACTGGCTGTAGGTACATTAGTATACCTAATACTACTAGGTAGGTATACTAATGTACTACACAAACACGGTCAGGGTACCTACTACGCTGGTAGGCACCCTGACCGTGTTTGTGAATGAATAAATATTAAGAAATAAGAATATGAACAATTTTGAATAAAATTATCCCTAGGCAAAAAATTGAGAGGAATAAATAAAAACATAATGACTCTTTCACTTAATTGTTTAATTTTGTGTCCTTTTATTTTCTCCCTTTTGTAATTATGTTTTTAACTGTTTTGTTCTAGTTATCTCTTATAACATTTGAAACGTTTGTTCTCATGTGTTAGTTATTTTCTTCGGAAAAAATACTAATACTAGTGAACACGGCGTTTAGAATGTTATAAAAGATAATTAGAACAAAGCCGTAGGTAGGATTGCTAGATTAGGTACTAAAAAAAAAAAACAAACTAACAAGAAAATCGCCGATCAGAGATGGCGCTTCAAAATGAGTAAGTTTTAAAATCGCCAGAGGGCTCTCTACCCCTATTTTTTTTTATCTTACTCTATGGTATAATAGATACTATTTATAATAGATAACAGAGTATAATAGATACTCTCTGTCTCTTCTCAAGCTTACGCGCTCACTAGACATGAAATAAAACACTTTTTAACGGATACTAGTTATTGAAAGTACTTTGGTTATTATTTTTAAATTTGAGATTTTTGCATTTACAATGCTATTTTTATATTATTTAGCATAGTACTTTGGTTATTAGTTGGTATTTGGTTAGATTTTTTATTTTCCCGACGTTTCGGCACCTTTGCAGCTGCCGTGGTCACGGGGGACTAATTTAATAATCTTTTCCTAAGAATAAACCTAAACAATAAATATTTTGTATTTTTAGCTTCGATCACCTATCTACACCTGTAATCAAAGATTTTTAGCTATTATTGTTTATGAAGTTTAAAGAACATCTCATATGGATTGGGAAAAGGGATTGAGTGATCATTAAAATGATTATTTAAATAATATATTATATTTATTTACAAATCAAACTTTTGTTCACGTATCACCAGCCGCCACCGCCGCGCTTCCAGCCGCCACCGCCGCCACCGTAACCGCCACCGCCACCGCCGAAACCGCCGCCGCCACCGGACCAGCCACCGTGGCCGCCGCCGCCACCTGTTGGTAAAAAATTGTACGTAATGACAATGTGGTTTACATTACATTAACAAAATAAATAATGTAAGTAAAACCTTTATTTCATGGTAATAAATTAACGACAAATAACATTCGGACACACTTCCTGAATTAAGCTCATTGTTGGGACGGAGACAACTGTGTTTTCTCATTACACCAATGTGAATTTGATATTTTCGATTCTATTTTGTTGAAATACAACTTTTTTTAACAAAAGATAAGGAAAAAAGTAAGATTAGAACTCACCGAATCCACCGCCGCCGCCCGAGCTGATGACCTTAATTACTCTGACTTCTGAAAACATAAGCTTAATTCAATACAATATAGGAGATTTCGTCACATTGTTTAATATAGTATAATTAAGGTCGAAATAGTAACTTAGGTACGTACACTAATTATATTGATTTCTTGTATACAAAAAAAAAACACTCAACTGTAATTAAAACTGAATATAAGCCTATTATGGATGGATAGACAGCAATTCAATATTTGTTAAAAACAATAATCTTTATTTTGGTATTATTATGTCACTTGGATAAAAAAAAAATATATTTAAGGTTGACTTACGTCCACCGCCTCCTCCAAAGCCACCTCCGTGGCCACCACTGAAGCCGCCTCCGTGGCCACCGCCGCCGAAACCGCCGCCTCCGTGGCCACCACCAAAGCCGCCTCCGTGGCCACCGCCGCCAAAACCACCGCCTCCGTGGCCACCGCCGCCGTAACCCCCGCCTCCGTGGCCACCGCCGCCGAAACCACCACCGCCGAAACCACCGCCTCCGTGGCCACCGCCGCCGCCACCAATGAAGCCGGCGTGAGCGGCCACCGCCATCAATAGTAGACACACGAATACCTGCGAATAACATAAATAGATTTGATTTTGATTTACCAACATCACCATACATATAATAACATCAACATCTTCATTACGAAACCAATATTGCAAAGTTTGCTGATAATTTTGCTGGTTGCTGAAACAAGCGCTAAGCTAAGTTGGAGTTTTAGCTTAGCTCGCCTAGCTGTGGTAGTTTTTCATACATGTGTGCAGACCGCAAATTATGTCACAAGTATGAAAAACTACCCTCAGCTATAATGTGACCTAAGCTAAACCGGCATTATATCCGAGCTTATTACAGTCAAAACCAATATCAATATGCAAGTAGGTTATGTGTATAGGCTACTTTTTAAAGCTAGAAAATAATATTTTTAGAAAATTGTTTTCAAAAATAATATTGAACAGCCCGATAACTATGCCTACCCTTGGATTATTTAAAGTGACGTGATAAACGACTGAAAACGAATTCATTAGACTACTTTTTTGTTAGAAATAAAACACTTTACGGAATTTATTGGGCGTATTTTAGAATTATTTAGTTTGCATATTATATTGGTTTTTTGAAGTCATTTTTTTGTTTGAAAAAACTCAACAATAATTTATTTTTCTTGATTCGCCGAAAATAACAAATTATGGCAATTTAATTTAAAAAATACTAAGTATAGTGGCGAATGATCTAGGTATTCTGCACACGAAATGATGTACGTATCTAATGATTGGATTACCCACCTTCATGCTGAAGTAGATACTTGCAAGTACTTGTCCAGTGCTGACAGTGAAGGCATTATATATGTTATATGCGGGGTGGGCTCCCCACCTCTGCTGCACCCAGTCGAAGCGAGCGGAAGCTGTTCCGTTGTGACGCAAAAAAGCCTTGTTGCAAAAAATTACGCGTTTCAGATGCACTTGTTGCGCTCGCGCAGTTTTTAATTATTCGCTTTTGTCTTTGTTTCAATTATTTGGCTTTATCAGATAGTGGTTTAATGCAGGTTCACTTTGTTTCTTTCATGAAAATGAAAGTTAAATTCAGAAATATTAACATATCATCAACTGAACTGTTGCAATAATCTTATTAGAGAGTAATTTTATTTTTGAGTTTTGTGCAATGAGATATTAATACTACGCATAATTATGTGAAAGCATTAAAAGTAAATCATACAAACAAAATAATTGTTTTTTCGACAAATGATAACACATCTCGAACTCGGACGTTCTCTGTTGCAGAATTACTTAATTAACTTGATTTTTTAACGTTTCAAAATGTTGAACACATTTCAATATTTAGCAATATTGGTAATAATTATTGGATTGTGTAAGTTTTGTTAATTCGAACACAAAGTATCGGCTTGTACTGCAATCGATATCTATCACGTTGTATCCAATAACTTAGTTGCTTAAGCGATAGTTTGAAAGACACAACGGCGGCGTTTAAAGTTGTCCAGGGACACCATCCCTAAACATGGACTGAAGTTAGACATGGTTTAAAACTGATGGTGTTACTTTTATTTGTTGAAAGGAAGACAGTTTAAAGTACATTTAGGCTAAAGGGGGGTAGGTAATTCTTGTTTTAAAAATAACGCAAAATAAATATTTATACTGTTACTTAATTGACCTTAACTATGACCACCACTATGTGTATGTATATGTGCATGTATATGTGCACCACTTAAATAAAAATAGGTAAGCAAGGGAAAATAATACTATATTATAACATCTATACAAAAAAATCTTATTCCGCTTCTGACCACATTAATACAATAACTCTATAATTTGTGTTCTGACCTTTGAAAATAAATCATTCAAGGACTTCAAAGAATGTGAATAGAAATAAACGTCTGTACCTTTTCTGGCGTCTCATCGGTCTCCTCAACCTCTCAAGACATTTATCAATATCAATTATCAATATTTTTAACAAAAAAATCGTATCGAGATGACCTTACGGCCCAACGGGTTAATCAGGAAAAGTTCTAAAATTTTTAAGAGAATACACGAAACTTCTGTCGTGCAAAGATACCCCTTAAATGCCCCTATTACACACATTTTATTTTTTTATCCCTTATTTTTTCCTGCCCCACATTTTATCCCGTAATAAAAGTCGAAAAGCAAGTATGTCAGGATGATCGTTTAATAATTTCGCTGTTGTTCACGTATGGTTTTGGTATTCGGAAGCTAATTTACAGCCGGTTATTCTCAGTCGCCCCTCTAGGATTTTTAATTTCTATGAAAAATATCTCTTTAGGCAAGTACTTCAACAATTATGGCAGGTAGGGGTGGCGACTGGTATTAATTAAGTTATTTCTTCTAAAAAAATCTCAGTCACCACCGCACCGTGTCACGTCAGGGGCGAAGTCACCCCGGAAACAGGTGGACAATTTACAGAGCGACGACATCCCTCTTATTAGTTTGCCATACTATCATTATTAACAGATCCGGGCACCTCGCAGATTTTCAGTGGTGGGGGTGGGAGTGGTTGAACAACAAAGGGGCTGAAAAGCGATTGAAGGTATATCATTTACAGAGCTCTGGATTTGGTGTGGTATAATAGCAAGCCAATCATGTATCTAAATCGAATATAACATTGCCAGGAATTTTGACTGATGAAAAAGTAGTGCCAGGCGGCATCAAAATGCGCGAAAAAGTGATAAAGTTGTAAATCTGTAATCTCTCTAAATGGTCTCTGCAAATAGTATACCTCCAATCGCTTTTCAGCCCCTTTGTTGCTCAACCACTCCCACCCCCACCACTGAAAATCTGCGTAGTATGGCAAACTATTAAGAGGGATTTCGTCGTTCTGTAAATTGTCCACCTATTTCCGGGGCTAGCTCTTAGTCCAGAAGGGGCGGGCGACTGGGAATTTTACCGATTACAAACAATTCATTAATCTTGGCAAACTATATACATTTCATTACAAATACCACCCATACAAAAAAGATTTTTAATTAATTATTATAGATCTATTATAATAATAAGTACCATAAAATGCTGTAAGTAAGTACCTATACGAACGTTCGAAATTTTTAAACACTGTTCTACAATACGATGCGACTTTGTTTTCATTCTCTTTCTCTAAATACCTATTCAACTAAAATGTTGTTATGTTAGTACTTATTTAAAAAGCCCAATTAGTCTTAAATGATGATATTGTAAGAAAGATGAGATAAAAAATTGTTTTTAGGTTGCGTAAAGTTACCTATTTCGACGCCAATGACATTCTAATAGCAAATTAATAATTGACCTACCGACTTGTTGGTTTGCTTGAATCTTCAATAATGATAAGTCTGTTTTGTGGATTATTAACGGCGACTTAAGAAAATAACAATCATTCCATGTAAGAGTATTAAACTTAGAGATGCTTAAATATTACTGTAATTTTGGGCAATAAGATGACTAGATAGGTACTATTTGTGACTCCCGAAAGAATACAAAACAATAATAGAACCTGTTATCTTGAATGCATCGGAGTATTGGGCCACCAAGGGGATAAATAAAAGACTATACTTACGTATAGCTGAAAATAAATGAGAAAAAGACAAAATTAGAAAAATAATCGGTCAAGAGCGAGTCGGACTCGCGCACCCTCGGTGCGTATGCGTACTTGTGTGTGTGTGCGTATGCGTTATTCCGTACCATAAAAAATACGTATGTATGTACGGATTTTTTTTTATTTTTTCATCAAAAGTAGAAAACAATGCGGCACAAATTTTTTTTTTTAGAATGTGCTAACAGAGCTCTTAATCCTCACAACTCACAATTCACATGCCCTAGCTAGTAGCCCCACTTCTGTGACAAACAGACAGACTGAGTCGCACCATTAAGGGTTCCTTACCAACCCTTATGATATGAGTAAGTTATGTACTTACTGAGGAAGTTTTAAAGTGGCTGCAATAACGTAAAAGATAAGGGGAAATCGGTTGTCGACGTATGGGCATGTGATGATGCGGAGGAATGAGGAGTGATGTTACAAGGAAGGTTTTAAAAGCATGAATGTGGATGGATATAATTATATGTACAGAACAAAAAAAACGTTGTTCAGTGGATATAGGGCTCTCTAGAGTCTAGCCTAAAGCCCTAGACAGCTGTTATTATTGTCTAAAATTATTATAGGCCAACTTTATAAGAAATGGCTTTTAAATTAAGTATTTCAAACACTGATGACTGTTGTTAAACCACACTGAGGAGCAAAAAAAAAACTAGTCACTAGTGTTTTAAGATTGTGTAAAACAATAGTTATTTGTTATACAAGTGACCAAAATCAATTTGTGCTTACGCTCGTGATTCTAATATAGACTACTGAGCACAGTGAGTGATTTAAAGGGCAGAACAAAATTTTGGTCTCGTGTAAAACATACAACTTTTCACCTCTACCAGCGAGAAAATTCTGACGTGACTTTCCTGGTAAAAAGCTTAATTCAGCATTAGAAACTTGTTCACAAACTCTTTTGGAGTTAGACAACTATCTTCATCGTTGGACGTATTCATTTTTGTAATTTATCGAATTTATCACAAAAATAATTAGATCAAACCCTAATCAAACCTATGCTGAAAAATTTTATTCATAGAGTCGGTAAAGTAGATTCCCGTCGTTTTGATTACATTACGTAGTGTTTTTCTCTTATTCATTAATATTCCATCTTATTTATTTATAAATCAAAAACATATATTTTGTTAATAAATTTCTTTCATATTTGTTTCATACATGCGACCTCATTACGTCCATACTCTTTATTTCGAATTATCAACCTTCTTGTAACAATCCATATTCAAAACTCCTTGGTATAACCGTGTATTTTATTTTTTTTACTTTTTAATCCATATATGACACCATAAAGCACTCTATCTATCCTTTTCTCACATATCAATTTTACAAGTGTCATCCTTGTCACTTTATTTCTTTTTTCTTTATTATTTTAATTGGTGTTAGAAATTAAAAAAGCACTTTGCCTCACGCTCGCAGCAAAAATCAATTTTGCTGCGAGTTTTTACGCGCCAAAAGCGCCCTTTTCGTGCTGGAGAGGTGAATTTTTTTTTAAATATACTTTTTGTTCCATTTATAGCCTTACCTTACCTTTTATCGTCGTTTATGTAAGTGACAATGTATTTTTGATCGTCTGCGTACCTATATGACACTGACATCCATATAATTTTTTTTTCAGGTCAGTTCTATAATATGAACCAAGAGGTGCTTCTTGATATGAACTAAAGAAAAAATATTGTTTATTATAATTTCATCTAGTTAGAGTGAGCTAGAGAACGACATAATGTAAACAAGTAACCTCTATTTTGCGCCTATTTGATGGAATTAGCAATTTTATATTGCCAAAATAATTTTTAAAGATGATGCTGAGGTCGGGACGTATCATATCCTGTTCACAATTAATTTGTTAATAAAAGTTTTGTTATGAAAAGCTTTAATTATTACTAGCGACCCGCCCTCTCTTCGCTTCGGTTCCTTCCTTTTTTGCCAATTTCGACCTTCCACAACACCCAAAAAAGAAAACAAATAATAGTCGTCACCAAAAGTCTGTTTCCGGCCCGTTCGAGTCTCGTCATCGGCGTGAGAAATGCGATAATGGTTAAAATTTATTATGTGGAGATCGATTACTTAGTGATTGGTCTGCTGGAATTAGGGAATTCAATCCCGGCCCTTATTTCTCATGGATTTCAGGATTACACTCAGCCAATCCCGGGATCCCGGGGTTATAGATTAAAAATGGTTCCCTATGTACTTGCATAAAATTTTATGGCATAATATGTCATAGCATAATATGATTTCGCCGAATGATGTTTACGCATAATATTACTTAGTCATAACAGCTTATGCATAATTTGTTTAGGCATAACTAATTTAGGCATAATCATGTTTAAGCATAATATTCTTTAGCATAAATTTAAATACGCATAATGTTATTAACGCATATTTTTATAAATATTGTTTGTCTCATGCATGGCTAGGGGTATGTATATACAATGCCGAAGTTGAAAAGACCGAATTTTACAAGACCCATGGACGAAACACTGAAAACAAATGGTCGAACGGTTGTTTGACCGTACGTTTAAAATCACGAAAGGACATTTAATACTAAATCCTGAAGCTTAAAAAACTGAAGGTTAATTGAGAGTTGGTTCTGGCACTTCACCGGCCGCTGCCGCGGCACGCTCGCTTTGCTCGCTCGGTTCGTGCATTGTAGGTCGCAATGAAACTTAACCTCCTCCTCGCTCGCTACGCTCGCTCGTCGTCGCACCTAACAGACCTAAACAGACTTTCGGGATTTTGAATTATCGGCATTTTAACTTTCGGGATTTCGAACTATCGGTCATTTAATAATCGACCTTTTAAGTTACGGTCTATTTATCGGATATCGATATTTAGGATTTTCGTTATTTTGAAAATAGGTGTTTTATACGTCGATTTTTCTGTCGTATCTGTTATGAATTTGCGGCATTTAAATACATACCCCTATTGAAAGAAAATAAATAAGTACGTAAAAATATTTATTCTGATTGTTTTTGATTTTTATGTCTAAATAATATTAGGCGAATAGACAATATGCCTAATAACATTATGCGAAAACAAATTAGACTAAATGATTATTATGCTTACATTAATAGTATGCCAAAAAACAATTATGCCAAAGTATTGTTGTGACAAAAAAAAATTATGCCAAATCCGTTATGCCAAATCAAATTAGGTATAAAAGCATTATGCAAAAACAAGGGATCCCATTAAAAATAACAATATACATATATATATAAATTTTACAAAAAAACGGCTCTTAAAACAACAAAAATAAATAGATAGAATAAACGTAATTAAGATTTGGAAATGAAATTAAATAATCAAAATTTTTACAAAAATCTAAACGTACGTCTATTTTTCATTACAATACATAGCTAATCTATTCCTTCTAACTCATTAAACTGAGTCAAACTAAGTCTAACCAGGGGGCCTATTCTCGCGCACTGCGACATTTCTCGAATTCGAGATTATCTCTAATCACAAATCTCTATTGAAAATGTCACTAAAATCTCTATTGCAGCCAAAAAACTTATTCTCGGCAATTTTCGACATCACAAGTCGAAAGTCATTGGAATCTCTACAATTTCTTGACTTTTTCGAGATATTTCGAATTTGACACTATGGCACGTGCCCGATGTCTGCCTGCTAGAAACGCAACGCTGTTTAACATTGATTACTGTTGGCTTAGTCGGTCACCCATCCCGAATATGACCTTTTTACAAAGTTGTTTAACATTCGTTATCGAAGTCTCAAACGGTCACCCATCTCATACACAGTCTTTGTAAACTTTGTTTAACATTGATTACTTCTGGCATCGTTGGTCACCCATCCCAAACCCGACCTTTTGTCAAAGTTATTACCAGATGGTCACCCATCTCACACCTGGCCTTATTTTTTTTATTTTTGCTTTCGTCGCATCGCAGTCACAAACGGTCACCCATCCCACACCCGGCCATTTCCTAAAATTGCTTAACATTCGTCATCACAGTCCCAAATGGTCACCCATCTGAGAAGGGAGACCATTTTCAAAGTGGTTACTAGGTGGTCACCCATCTCACACCCGGCCTTATTTAAAGCTTTTCTACTTTCGTCGCATCGCAGTCACAAGCGGTCACCCATCCCATACCCGGCCATTTCTTAAAATTGCTTAACATTTGTCATCGCAGTCCCAAATGGTCACCCATATAGTAACCGGCCACTTCAAAAGTAGCTTAATATTCGTTATTGCTGTTCCAAACGGTCACCCATCTCGTACTCGGCCTGTTCCAAAGTAGCTTAACATTCGTTATTGCTGTTGATGGGTGACCATTTTCAAAGTGGTTACCAGATAGTCACCCATCTCACACCCGGCCTTATTTAAATCTTTTTTACTTTCGTCGCATCGCAGTCACAAACGGTCACCCATCCCAAACCCGGCCATTTCTCAAAATTACTTAAAATTTGTCATCGCAGTCCCCAATGGTCACCCATCTAGTAACCGGCCACTTCAAAAGTAGCTTAATATTCGTTATTGCTGTTCCAAACGGTCACCCATCTCGTACTCTGCCTCTTCAAAAGTAGCTTAACATTCGTTATTGTAGTCCCAAATGGTCACCCATCTCATAAGAAAGATACAATTCGACACTTTGACTAACGTAATGTTCGAGATATTCAATCTCTACTGCTATCGACCACACGTTGCATGTCGAGGGCTAGCCATCGACATATCTCTATGGTGACATTTCGAGAATAACAAAAACTGGTTTGAATAGACAAAATGGCGGATCCGCCATTTTATTTCGACATATCTCTATTTCGACATTTTGTCTATCGCGTGAGAATCGGCCCCCTGGCTTTAAGTCTGGTTTGTCTGACGACATTCTTTATATTAAAGTTTTTGTTTTTCAGGAATGAATAAGATCTTTTAAATTTCTATTAATTGAAAAAAACATTCATCTAACAAACTATGCAAATAAAGAAAAATGTCAATAACCTCTCATAACATCGACCAACCAAATAGAGGGCTTTCATGTAAAAACCTGAGTATTTTAGGTAGTAGGTAAAGTAAGTTTCTTAGCTAAAACTGTTTGAAAATAATATTCATTATTCACATAATATCACATTTCTCTTAAATATGAAGAATCTTGAAAAATGTTCATACATCCTTATTCAGTAGCAGTAAAACTGAAGTATAGGTGTATTACACCACGTAACCCGTGAGAGTTGCTTGTCTATCATTTTAGTTCAAATTATAAGAAGTTTTATTCTAAGAAGCCGCAAGCCCGCTGAGTTAATTGTGTTGCTTGCTTCGAATGCTGCTCGAATGAAATACAAGAAGTTTTTCATGTATTTTACACTAAAAATTATAGGCAACCAATTCTGTTGAGAGCACTGGCACTGAGCGTTTCCCTTCACGCAATCTATTTTGCAAATTTTTAAAATTACATCAATCCCGAAAATCCCGAAAATAAGAAAACTTAATCCCGAAAATTTCGGGACTGAAAAATGGTCGATCGGGATCCGGGATCAAATCCTCTAGCTGGAACGCATGCACGCACACCCAGCTGTTTATTTTACTCTTTGACCGCTTGTCACGCGGCGTGACACTACCGCCATGTTGCGGAAATGTTTAGAGCCAAATTTATTCCGTTTATTATTTTTAAAAGTAATTAACTATAACAATACCTATGTGAAAGGATCTGATATATTTATAATAACTCGTAGACTCATGACCAAAATTATTTTTTTTATTAATAAAAGGGCTCGTTTGGTAAATTAAAAAATATTGTGTACATTATGGAAAATAATTATATACAGTAATTTATACAGTAACCTAGCAATTTCTTTTGTTAGTTTTCAAAGGGATTAGGCAGCGTTTTTGATGAAAGCTCCTAGGTAAGGCGGCTTGACTTTTTCCGACCCTTCCAACAAATCGTTATAGTTCAACCATGGTTCAACCAATTTACACAAAAACTTGACAAATAATATTCATAAACTATTTCCTCATGAATCACTCTATTTATTGAAAAAAACCGCATGAAGATCCATGCAGTAGTTTTTAACCGACTCCAAAAAAGGAGGAGGTTTTCAATTCGATTGTATTTTTTTATCGTTGTTCGCGCATATCTTCGATATTTAGAGACCGATTTTGATGATTCTTTTTTGTTTGATTGAATTTTCTTGCGAGATGGTCCCATTTAATTTTTTTTTTAAACGGTTCACTAGTTTTCAAGTAATCCTGAAAAAAATAATATGATTTTGCGTTAATTACCTTGACGGTATTGTTTATTTATGATCCAAATAAGATGTGTTTTTTTTGGAAAAGGGAAGCACTACAACTCCCTAAAACAAACAGCGTGAATTTGGAAATTGCCACAAAAAAGTTGAAAATAAAAAAGCTTTTTAAAAAAAAGAAAATCTCCATCAAAAACCTAAACACAAAAACAGCTTTAAAATCAAATAGCTTTAAAAAGTAAGAAATAATATTAAAATCACCTTTTTATGTTTAGGTTTTTGAAGGAGGTTTTTAAGTTTATCGCGAACAGACAGACAGACAGACGCGGTGGAGGACTTTGTTTTATAATATGTAGTGATATAATAGTGGAATAAAGCCCTTTAGAATTAGTTTTGCTCAATATTCTATTTTTCCCAAGATGTTTTCTTGAAAACTTTTCCATGACCGTGAACAAAAATAACGATAAATAATTAGGTATATTTGTAGTTACTAAAAAAATTAAAACTGATGATGATGAATTATGGAAAATTAAAACTTGCACTAGAAACGAAAGGTAATTTAACATACTAAGTTATTATTTAGTTAGATCGATTTGGGCGTTATTGAACTTACGTTTGGTAATGGTAAGTACTTTAAAATAATAGAACAATATAAGTAACTTTGGGCTTTAGTCAATGCCTTTAATATTAATTTGATGCCTACTTTTGTTGGCAAGGATCGTTTATTGTGTAACATTCATAAAAAATAGGAAAGGCAAAAAGACAGTAATACTACAGTAGCCCGTAATACATTTAAATTATCAAAAAGGTTACCGCTCGCCGTTGTGATATAGATATTTATTACGAAATTATAGATCCTTTAACCCAAGTTTTACAGATCGCAACCCGCCGTAACCTATATTTGTATATCTCCAAAAATGATATTTTTTTATTTTTCGAGGTTTACCACATGGTTTAGCTATTGTCGTGTTCTACTTTGTTTGATTGCCACTAATAATAGTAAGCCTATGGAAAGTGACCATACACAGATTTAAGACCAGATAAAGTCCATACATTTTCATCTGGTCTTAAATCTGTCTATGGCTGCTTTTCATAGTCTTACTATTATCAGTGGCAATCAAACAAAGCTGTAGAACACGACAATAGCTAAACCATGTGGTAAACCTCGAAAAATAAAAAATCATTTTTGGAGATATACAAATATAGGTTACGGCGGGTTGCGATCTGTAAAACTTGGGTTAAAGGATCTATAATTTCGTAATAAATAACTATATCACAACGGCGAGCGGTAACCTTTTTGGTAATTTAAATGTATTACGGGCTACTGTACTATTATGCATTAAGTTGTTAGAGGTTATTTATTTATTCAACGGCTTGTTTTGTGGTGATATATCCCTTGACACGTGTAATCAAAGTTTGAATGACAGCTTTTAAGTGAAATAAAAAATAAAAAAATAGTAACTATTTGCCTTCGTTGACGGACAAGTGAACTGTCAAAATTGGCCGGTTTGGTTCTCTCATTTTAAAGTTCGCGGTTTTTTTGAAGTTTAACTTTGCGTAAGTATAAAATTATGCGAACATTCTCGCTTGAATGTTTTGACAGCTGATATTCTGGTAATGGTAGTAAAATTACAAAAAAAAATCTTTTTTGTATTTTAATAAATTTTATTAGATACATTTTGCATTTTTTTTCAGTTATGGTTCAGACTCCTAATAAAATAAAAAATTCACAGATTTTACAGTCCCGCAAGAATCGGAGCATTGAAAATGAACACAAAAATTTACGAAAAATCAAAATCAAATCAAAGTCTTATTATATTTTTAAAGTTACCTAGGTAGTACCTATTTATTTTTACGATTGTACGACTGCCTCGACGCAGCCGAAATAATATTAACCAATTTTCAAAATTCCAACGAATGCACCTCTCGTCTGCTTCTGCATCTTTTAACACTATTACCATGACGATTGGTCAATAATCATAAAAGCTACATCACTTTTTATGTACGGAAACAGCCGTTTTTCTACAATTTCAAATCTTAACGGGACCACCTACAGGTCATAATTATAAACCGATTTTCAAAATTATTTCGCCATTTGATAGCTAAACTAATACCCTAAGACCCTTTTTTCATTTTTTCTTAAGTCAGTTTTTTTTACGAAATATTTACAATTTAGTAAACAAACATCACCAAAAAACCCGGAATTTTTGGAATTTCGCAAAGTTCCAAAAAAATTTTTTTTAAATTCAAACGTTCACACGTGTCTCGATAAACTCCTCAACTTTTGGTACTATTTTCATTTCGATCCTCCCAAAATCCTCGGAGATATGGCCAAAAATACGTCTTAGGCGATTTGCATCTGATAACCATTTTCAATGGTAAAAATAATGCTTTGTCTAATACAACTGCAAAAAATGATTCAATTTGATGATAAAGATGTTCCTCGCTGGGGTATTTTTATTATTTTTAGTACTATAAAAGGCCGCGAACTTTTCCGACTAGGTACCTAAAGTATTGTCTTATTTGTGTTCGCACACTGATAAATTATGTGAAAAATCCATCGTTCATCCATCAACAAGGGCATCGCCAGGGGTGGGCAGGGGGGGGCCTTTGCCCCCCCCCCCCTAGAGGTTAAAAAATGTAGCCAACTGCAAATAACCAAAGTCCTAAGGCCGTGCAATTGACTTGCTTTTCCGATAAATCCTGCCCCATCTCAAAACTTGAATATATTCACTAGGTGCTGTTGACTGTCTGTACCTACAATTCATATCATTCTCATCCTCTTTAATATTAACTTGGCCCCCTCCTTGGCCATGGGCTGGCGACACCCTTGTCCATCAATAGAATTTAATAAA
Source organism: Agriphila tristella (assembly GCA_928269145.1). NCBI lineage: Eukaryota > Metazoa > Arthropoda > Insecta > Lepidoptera > Crambidae > Agriphila > Agriphila tristella. Next base: position 16,736,353 of record OV743439.1, on the reverse strand, counting down.
GTATTGAATAATAATTTACCTATTCTGCGCAGTGCATCATCCAGCAAAGGATACATTCAAAGAGAATGTAAAAAAAAACTAGCGTTTTAGATACATTAGCCATTACATACATCCGCTGCAAAATGAGTAAAAGTGGTGTTGGTAATCCATCAAAAATGTAAATTAAATAAATTTTACTCGTTTTGCAGCGGATTTCGTCCTTTGGTTGTTGGATGATGCACTGCGTAGAATGTGTAAAATTATAGTATTCAAAATTTTATTCAACTTCGTCTATCGAATTGATATTAAGATTTAGACTTTTGCATTCACAATCACAATTACTCGTTTTGCTGCGGATTTTGTCCTATGGTTGTTGCATGATGCACTGCGCAGAATATTATGTAAATTATAGTATTCAAAATTTTATTCAACTTCGTCTATCGAATTGACATTAAGATTTAGATATGCATTCACAATCACAATGCATAGGACTTTGACATTTTAAAATTAGGGGATACTGAAAACTATTTAAACGTCTAACTTTAGTAAAACACGTGTATTTGGTATTGGAGGTAAATTTATTAAGGTACTAGATTAAAGCGCAGTAGAGATCACCACCAGCCGGAGCTGCCACCGCCGCTTGGCCAGCCACCACTCCCGCCGCCGCTCGACCAACCACCGCTTCCGCCGCCACCGGACCAGCCACCGCCGCCATAGCCGCCGCCGCCGCCGCCACCACTGAGCTTCCAGCCGCCTCCGCTGCTGCCTCCGCTCGACCAGCCGCTGCTGCCGCCGCTAGGCCTCCAGCCGCCTCCGCCGCCACCACCGCCGCCTCCGAGTTTCCATCCGCCGCCGCCGCCGCCACCGCCGCCGGACCAACCACCGTGTCCGCCACCTGTTATACACATAATTAATTAAATAGATGCTTGGACAGGATTTTTGTGAACGCAGTCGTGTCAACTCAGGATAAGGTTAATGTCACGCGTGATGCTAATTCTAATGAAAACAAAACAGTACAATGTAGGTATGAATGCATGCAGTATTCTTATTTTATGTTTATTAAATAGTTGATATGAAAGAATAATTTGTTAAGGTGGTAATTTTTTTGAACACCGAAACGACTCTGAAAAGTTACAAAGCCCATGTAATTGTAACCATTTTGGCATACCCGCCATTTTAAAAAATCTAAAATTCTTCGCGTCAAAATAAATTATTGATTGACATGACATATTGTTGTAATATGAATACTTCCTGAAGTTGCAAATTGAAGTGTTTTAAGTCCCAATATCTCCGAAAGAATATACACTTAAGGAAAATTTAACAATCAATAATTCATTTTTATTTTGACGACTTCTATCGATTAAAACTATGTAGTTTCAACAGTTGCGATGAATTTCCGATTTTTTTCGAATACCAGGCTTCATACTAAAACGTTACATGCCGTTTAAAAAAAAAAGAGATGCCCACTGTAATAAAAACATTAGTACCTACCTATGCTAAAAACTATGAATCTTTGAACTGCTAGCTTGTTACAAATAAGTTTCAGAGCGAATTTTAATTGGATCATCATGATGATTAGATAATTATCAGGCGTGTACAATACCATCTGAAGGTGGAATGGTAACACTGCACTCACTTTATGCAACCATGACCCAACCGTGCACTATCATTTACTCATTTCAAACAACACCGATAGCCAGTTTGGATGTAAGTACTGAGGCGTTGCGAAATTAACAATCTTCGGTGTAGAACAGACAGATGACCCTATCCGGTCGCATGGCCTTTATGAAGCGTTCACACGCTAGTTACTTATATACAAATTATATATAGACTTAAGAATTAGTTTTCTTATTCAAAGATTTTCATCCTTAAAAGTATAACGACTCCTTACCGTAACCGCCGCCGCCGCCGCCTCCGCCTCCGCCTCCGCCAGTGGTGATGATTTTGATTATTTTGATCTCTGGAATAAAATAGGCACGTCAAGTTTATTTGATATTTGATAGATATTTTTTATAAAGGTACAAGTGTAGGTATTAACTGTGGATTCGTTCGAAGTTTTTCCCAAAATGGGAAAACCGTTTCTTCGAACCATCAAACTGATAAACTTCATCGCAAAAACAAAACTGCTGTTTCATATATTTTGATATTTTCGTTATTAATTTTTATATGAAACAGCTGATATTTCTTTCGAGATTTCATAGTTGGTCCCGTAGTAAAAGTTGTTCAGCTTGATGGTGCAAAGAAATGGTTTTCCCATTTTGGGTTCATCATTCTAATGCAAAAGTTAACTCTGTTTTTTTTTGAAACGTTTTCAAGCCGAATCAGCTAAACTTATTTTGATTTCTTTGAGATAGGTATAGATATTAGGTAATAGGATCTTGAGAAGGACCATCCACACTTGGACTTGCGGGTAAAAGTTAGTGACTAATTTCTAAATATTATACTCACGTCCTCCACTGCCGCCGCCGCCGTGTCCACCACCGCCTCCGCCTCCGTAACCGCCTCCGCCTCCGTAACCACCTCCGCCTCCGCTTGACCAGCCGCCTCCGCCGCCGCCGAGCTTCCAGCCACCTCCGCCGCCTCCACTGGACCAGCCACTGCTGCCGCCACCGCCGCCGAGCTTCCAGCCACCTCCGCTTCCACCTCCGCCTCCGCTCGACCAACCACCGCCTCCGTGTCCGCCGCCGCCACCGCCTCCGTATCCTCCACCGCCGCCGCCGGACCATCCGGAGCTACCTCCACCACCGATAAATCCGGCGTGCGAGGCCACGGCCATCGCTAGCAGACACACGAATACCTGCAGACATATGCATTTCGTAATTACACGTTTTATTTCAGTAATACGAGTTTAGAATCATTAATGTATCTTAAACTATGGAAGTTATGTATTTAATTCCTGAAGAAAAATTAAGATTGATGTCTGATACCTAATCATCAAAAAAATCATGGAAGGTATATCTTTAGGTAATATAAATTATATTATTTAAAGGTAAGTAATTAGACGGTAATAAGTACTTAAGTATGTACTTATTACTTAAAAAAAATAGTTAAAATCGTGATTTGAAATTTTGAACATGAATGATATTAACAAAAAATGTTGACCGAAAATGAAGTTTTCGTGATCACCCGTGATAAGTGTTCGCAAAAAGTTACGCAAAACGCCCATTAATGTAATGCCCCGCTAATGATGTAAAAAGACTTAATGTGGTCTACAATAGTGTAGTGATTCTTTTTTGGTGACTGCCACCTACCTTCATGATGAAGCTGTGCGGTAAGTGCTTGGTCTGTGTCGGCCGTGAAGGCATTTATATGTGGTGCGGCGACTCCCACCGCACCGGGGCCGCGCCACCACTCGGGGACCACACTGGCGAACGGAAGCGAATCCGGGGTGACGCAACCCAAATTATCCCTAGCTATCGCAAAGCATTATTTTAAAAATTCTTTGTCCATTGCACCGTTTTAGAAAAGATTATTTCGATAGCTTACAAGTTCAATCATTTTATTTTATTAACTACTAATAGTTTTATGATTTGTCTATTTATTATACGACTACTCAAATATATAAGAGTAGGTATATTGTGTTCATGCATGTGTTTAATGTGAGTTTCTTTATTTCACCATAACTTCTTAAATGTCTGAACAGATTTGGATTTGTGTGCCGTTAGAATCCTTACATCCCGAGTGACACTAGCTTTAACAGATTAAAAAAAAGTTAATTATATCAACTGCATAATATGACACCAACATTTTTTCCTCAGTTATTACAATATTGGTATCAAATGAAAGACCTTGATGAGCACATTCCAAAACTTAATATGTCACTAAAATTTATGTAATAAATATGAATAATATTGAAAAATATTAAAAAAACACGACTGCCCTGCCCAAAAACGATCTAAAAAAAAGTTAATTAAAAATCATTGCAGTCGAAGGACCTCTTAAATAATAAATTGTTCACATAACAGTCCCTCGACTGCAATGGACACTTGTTTTTTAACTTTTTACTTCGTTTTTGGGCAGGGCAGTCATTATTTTCTAATATTTTTTATTTTATTTAGAGGTGATTTTGGCATTAAAGAAAATTTTAATAGGTCATCATTAACAGTAATCTTTATACTCGTACTAACGTTAAAATAGTTTATGTGTAAAACAGCCCAATACGGTATAAACAAACAAATATTCAACCTTTGACCTTTTCAATGTATCTACTTGATACTTGTTTATCTGTGGTTAATTAATTGTACAAAACGACCAAGGTTTTCTAATAACACATATGATACTTACCCACTCAAAGGCTGATATTAAGTTATAATAAAATTGTTGGCAGGCGCTGTAGTGTAGAGTAGATGACGTGGTACTAAAATAATATTCGTGAATCTAAATGACTAACTACCTAAGCTTTGAATACTAAATCTATAATGAATAAAACCAACATCGAGCAAAGACGACCTCTGCGGTTGAGTGGTGTGCACGCCGGTTTTCAAGGTTTCATCTCTGAGGTCTAGGGTGCGATCCCCGGCTGGGTCAATTTAGAAAACGGACTTTTCTCTATTGGTTAGGGTCTGGGTTTTTGTAGTTCCTTCGTTGTCTCTGAATTCCATAACACAAGTGCTTTAGATACTTACTTTGGAATCAGAGCAATGTTTGTGATGTTGTCTAATATAAAATGGCGTTCCTATCTTGAAAAAAAATCGTCTAAAATCTAAGTAAATATAGGTACTTCTAATGAAATACATTAAGGCAATTTTTATGAACCTTGGACTTGCAGTGAGTAATATATTGATAACTTAGTCAGGAACATGTTAAAAAAGTTTTGTCTTTCAGATAGCTTTCAAAAATAGTCCATTACACCAATTAGTAGTAGGTAATATGAGAATCATGTAATTTTTTACTATATGATGGAAATCCAAAAAGGATTACTGACCGGCAAGTCCCCTCTGAAAACGAATAGTAAATAGTAAAAAAAATGTTTAAAAAAAAAAAATTACTTCAAAAAACCTACCTCTAAAAAGCAAGAAATAATGTTCGTAATAATAAAAACACGTCTATTGAAGTCGGGTGGGGCTGGAGTACAGATTCCTTTTTTTATTGTAAAAGCCCCACCCGACTTCAATAGACGTGTTTTTATTATTACGAATATTATTTCTTGCTTTTTAGAGGTAGGTTTTTTGAATTCGGTTTTTTGTTTTTTTTTTAAACAATTTTTATTTTTTATTTTTAGTGTAAGGTACCTTGTAGGTATATTATTTAGATAATAAAATCGGCTCAGCCAAACGTGAGATAATTGCGAAGAAACATACATACATACGGGTCAAACTGAGAACCTCCTTTTTTAAGTCGGTTAAAGAACTACACAGATATCCCTCTTCCAACAAAAAAATAATTATCTTATTCAGTTCATAAACAAAGAAGTAATACGACCATTATCATCGAGGTAATTCACACAAAATCATACTATTTTCGTGCTTTTTTCAAGATTACTTGAAAAGTACTGAACCGATTTCCAAATTTTAAAAAATGGAACCAACTTGGAAGTTTACCTAATGTAATAACGTTTGAATCATTTCTATCGGTCCAGCCGTTTTTGAGTAATCGGTAAAACATACACAAAAAAAAGAAAAATAAATAAATATACAGACGAACAGAGAACCTCCTCCGTTTTGGAAGTCGGTTAAAAATACTAAGTTATGTTACAAGGTTATTTTCAGTTAATACAAAACCTCTCATGGGATTGATCAGACCATCAAACTGAACAATTTCCATTATGGGACCAAACTTGAAATTGCAAAAAAAAATTGCTGTTTTACATTTCGATGGAGTAGGATTGTACTAGTTTTTGTATGGAACAGCAGATTTTTTTTTCGTGATTTCGTTGGTCCTATAATAAAAGTTGTTCAGTTTGATGGTCTGGTCAACCCCACGAGAGGTTTTGTATTAACTAAAAATAACCTTGTATAATATAACCTACATAGTTTAAATTATTTCTTTATTTTCCAACTTACATCTATCATTACAGGCTCTTAACCTAATGCGATAGTGCTGACTATTTTATTTACATATCCTTTAAATTAACTATTATTATAACAAATAATTATAAAATAGCTCTTGCGTGAAACTACCATAATTTGAGCTAGAATTCTTTCTGAACCAGCCTGCTTGCCAGTGCAACAAAGTAGATAAACTGATGCGTTAAAGCTTCCGCAACTTTTAGGGTTCTGTAATAAATAAGTTTTCTAATCATAATTCCTAGGTCCGAAATTCGACATGATATTGACAATAATTATTAATTGATCATTTAAATAAAAAACAACGTATAAGAATTTCTTTGGATCCGATAAGACTTATATTATGTTAGCTTACTCAAATCTTAATAATAATGAGTGCAGTTAGTTTTTTAACCGTCATTAATAATTATTGTCTTTTGAATGCGAATTCGAATTTATTAAAACTTCTGTATAGGGTTATATTTTTTACGGTAAAATATATTTTTTACTTTTTAGTCAGTTATGTATGATTTTTAGTCATTTTTTTAAACTTTTCTGTCCGTTTTATTTAAGTGGTGGTTTTCAGTGTTTATAAAAAAAATCCGGGGTTGTATGCATGGTAGGTACCACATGGTACCCTATCTACCATATTCGGCTTAACTGCCTGTAGTGTTTGTGGATATAATGGTTGGTACTAGTACTAGTACTCTGTCTGAATGGAACTAAAAAGTTTGTACGGAACACGAACAAATGAAGTCGATTCACTTTATTTATTACAAAAACGGTCACTGATGAAACTTGACATTACTTTTATTTGATCTGTACAAACAGACTCAAATGCTTTAAACCAGCTTCCTATAAGTTACCTAACCGATGATTACAGATAGCTTACCTACCTATCTTTTAAATCTTTTATTTATCTGTATATTTATTAAAAATATAAATTAATTTTGAATTAAAACCTTAACGTCTCGTAGTGTCTCAAGGTTGTAAAGTCCTTTAAACTACTTGAGCAAATACTTGATTTGCTCAATTGCTTGATTAATTTGGTTAGCAGCAAATACTTGAGTTTATCTTTTGAGACCTGCAACAGATTCACTTCCAAGATTTCCGCACACTCCAATATTTAAAATTCTTTTCAAATATGCAAATCGACTAACAATTTATTTTCATAAATTCTTACTCGATTACTATTTATAGTAGAATTGCTATAGAAATAAATATATGATATCAAATAAGAATTCATTCAATAATGTTGCATGTTTCAGTATCTAGTAGCTACGTTGGTGCTTAAAGATAATGAGGATTGAAAGAGTAACGATTAACAAAAATTGCAAAATTTTATAGTGCTCTTTGCAGAGCAGAGGCCCTACTCAAATGGCCAATATTCTATTCGTTTGAACGCTACGCTTAGTATTAAAGCTTTAAAATAAGCATTAAACTATAAAATTACTTGCCGTAAGCTTGACAATTCCATACAATACATCAAAGTCTGTAATTCATATAAGTTTTCGACATGTGATTTAATCGTCTATCTCATATTTAAGCTTTAAAAATAAGCGTAGCGTTCAAACGAATAGAAAAGTGGCCATTTGAGTAGGGGGCCAATAGATTTTTTAATGATGGTTTGCAGACATAAGATATGTAGGGCATTAGCGTTGTAGATGCGCAATAATCAACTACCCTATTCATATTTAAACACACATGCAATGCCATTACAATACTTATATACAACGTACAAAAGAACTATGAAATAGGCAAGTAGGTCAGTAGAATACAATAGTAAAAAAAATCGTAAGGAATTAAATCCGATTTAAATTTTAACCCTACTGACCTAAAGTAGTTCTAAGCTTCATTCATTAATTCTAAGCTAATCTCGAACGATAAAAAATGATAATTTGAATATTTATATGTCCGTTCCGTATCCGTACGATATCAAAACATATTTTTTCAATTTCCTTAATATGTTTTTGAAACAAGGCTACTGTCATGTGCATCTTATAATTATAGGTGAGATATTGATTGAGTAATGGCTGACGTGAGCTAAGTGACCTCCGTAGTTTAAAATCTTTTTATCAGTCTGTAAACATCATCGGTTCACGGTAATAATTCATCACTTTTGCTTAGAACTTCATGTGGGGGGCTTCTATTACAGAACCGCTCGATTAAATATGAATGTGAATAAAAAAGCCATAATTAAATTAAAGCTTTTAAAACTAAAGGTACAAGTTTCTATCCGCGAGTTCACAAGACAAAGACTTCAATGTGCGTGTCCTATGATTTCACGAAAAGCAAAGGGACTTTTTTTGTAGAAATTGTTCAAAAAGTACATTTGACATCATAACCTCTACCTAGTTATAACTTCTGTTTTTTAAGTCTGTTTGAGTGCACATAATTATGTGCTACTATTAGAGGTGGCTTGTACAATGCTATTGTGTGAAAATTGTGCTTAATGGCTAAATGTTGCACTGGAGTGCGTTATGTGAAGTAATCTGAATGTTAAGCAACTTAATCTCGAGGGGCACTGCTGTAAATGACCGAACTTCATAAATTATACTCTTTTGGCTCTACACATTAATGTAACTACTCTACTGAAGAAATCCACGATGATAGGATACAATTATTAAGAATTACCCAATTTATAGATTGTAATTTGAGACCGACCGAGAATCATTATTTACTGACACTAGAAAAGTGTGATTACCTACTTTTAGTTTTTACATTTTTAACCGACTTCCAAAAAGGAGGAGGTTCTATGTTCGGCTGTATGTATGTTTTTTTTTTATGTATGTCCGCCGATTATTTGAAGATGGCTGAACCGATTGAAGTAATTTAAACGTTATTAGTTCAGGTTTGTTCCGAAGTTGGTCCCATTTTTTGAAATTTTGAAATCGGTTCAGTGTTTTTCAAGAAAACTTGAAAATACTGTCACCATTTTATGAACTTAAACAAATTAGGTATCTAACTATGGTCAAGGACGTTTTGGACTAGACTTGAACTGCGAAGGAACGACGGAACTCCTTAACAACAAACAGCACGAAAAGTAGAAATTGAGTTTTTAGTGGTATTATACCACGGAAAAGTGTGAAATATAAAAAAAAATACATAACATCATCGCTTACATTTACATAATATACATACCCATAAAAAGGTAAAACTATCTAATACAGAATGTACTTACACTAAAAAAAAAAACATTGTTTAAAAACAAAAAAACCGACTTCAAAAAACCTGAAAACACAATTAGCTTCAAAATTAAATATCTCTGAAAAGTAAAAAATAATTTTCAAATCATTAGATACGCATATCATTGTAATAAAACACGTCTATTGAAGTCGGGTGGGGCTAGAGGACAACTTCTTTATTCTAAGAGCCCCACCCGACTTCATTAGACGTGTTTTATTACAATGAATATCCGAATCTAATGATTTGAAAATAATTTTTTAATTTTGGAGCTAATTGTGTTTTCAGGTTTTTTGAAGTCGGTTTTTTTTACCATCAACGATCTTTGGTAACGTGGAAAGGCCTCGAGACTTGTGCATCTCGCATGAGTAAAAATTGGTTCAGAATATGATTAAAGGTTCGAGATGAGATCAAAGGCAGAAGGCCACGCGCTCTAGGTGTGTAAACACTAATTATCCGCGCGGTTTGGTTCCATAACAATGTGTGGCAATGGCAGCTCCTCTGCTCAACATCTGTAGCAGTAAGGTCATCGCATTCGGATCTTGATGCGATAACTTCACAATTACTATTGTGGAGACTTACCATTAAAGTAACATGGTACCTACAATGATAATTTGATTTATAATGTGAAAGTATGATACAGTTTTTAACTTAAATATTTGCTAGTCACACCGTTATAAATTGCTTTTTATTCACCCGGCAGTCTGGAGGGTTTTTGTAGTGATTACAATAACACCACAAATTAAATACCCCGGTGTTCCTATTTTCAGTACCTTCTATTATCTATCTTTATCATAGCCTTCTATATCTTCCAAGCCCTGAAGTTGAGCAGAACGGCAACATCGCATGTGGTCAAGCACATAGTATAAAATTATTTCAAAAATTATTTATTATTTGTTTTTCCTATATTATCTATGTTTAAACTATTTGTAAATTGTGATGTAAGATTATTTCAATAAAGTTTTATATTTATTATTATTATTTATTTATTAGAACATAAGGTTTGAGTCAAATTATTTGAACTTTTCGGGGGTCCTTTAGTACGATGAGCATTTTGATCTAAGCCTCCTCTAGCAATAAATCTTACATCATTGGAAAGGTATTTAAATTTGAAACACTTTATTGTATCACTATAAACGTCAACTATTAGTACTTTGAGAGTGATAACGCTCTAAACTTGACCAATTTTTTTAACATTAATGACCTAAAACTCCAAAAATACTAAGAATTAATAGAAAGTATGTTTGCAGCAAATATTTGTCATATAAAAACCTTTCTTATGGTATATCATTCATTTCTATAGATGTGGTAGATCAACTCCCATAGACAATAAACCACTTTTATATTTTAATAACCTTTAACTCCAAAAGTATTAACAATTGATATAAAGTATATTAACAGCAAATATTTGTCTTTAAAAGACCTTTCTAATGATATATCATTTATTGCTAGAGGGCGTGTCAATCAACTCCTTGCTGAAGAAAATCAACAAAAAAGATGACATCTTTGACAGCCATTTTTTCCTGGTTAACATTGATATTTTTCTTATTGTTTAATATACAAAGCATTTCAATAAAAGAACTAAATTATTTTCATATTTTAAACCTCACACGATTACTATGAAAAAAAATATCGACCTCTTAAAATTGAAATATTCCCATACATTTAGTATGGAGACTGGCGGACGACATGACCACGAACTGACAGTAACAGGCGTTGCCAAACTTATGTTCACGGCTTGGAAATAAAGAAGGCTATGATCTTTATATAAGATCTCAGTTTTTCAATAACTAAATATATTTTTTCACCTCTCCCGCACGAAAAGGGCGCTTTTGGCGCGTAAAAACTCGCAGCAAAATCGATTTTTGCTGCGAGCGTGAGGCAAAGTGCTTTTTTAATTTCTAACACCAACTTTTAAAATAATAAAAAAAAAAGAAATAAAGTGACAAGGATGAGACTTGTAAAATTTATATGTGAGAAAAGGATAGATAGAGTGCTTTATGGTGTCATACACGGATTAAAAAGTAAAAAAATAAAATGCACGGATATACCAAGGAGTTTTAAATAAGGATTGTTAAAAAAGAAGTTTGATAATTCGGAATAAAGAGTATGGACGAAATAAGGTCGCATGTATGAAATTAATATAACTTAAGGAAAATTTATGAAATTTTATTAACAAATTAGTGTTTTATGACTATAAATAAATAAATAAGATGGGATATTAATGAATAAGAGAAAAGCACAACGTAATAATGGAAAACAAAACGGCGGGAATCTACTTTATGAATAAAATTTGTCAGCATAGGTTTGATCGAACTATTTTTGTGATAAATTACAAAAAATGAGTGTGTCCAACGATGAAGATAGTTGTCTAACTCCAAAAGAGTTGAGTGAACAAGTTTCTAATGCTGAATTTAGCTTTTTACCAGGAAACTCACGTAAAAATTTTCTCGCTGGTAGAGGTGAAAAGTTGTATGTTTTACACGAGACCAAAATTTTGTTATGCCTCGTGTCTTTAAATCACTCACTGTGCTCAGTAGTCTATATTAGAATCACTCGCTACGCTCGTGATTCAATTCTAGACTACTTCGCTAGTTCGTGATTTAAAGTCGGCACTCGCAGCACAAATTGATTTTGGTCACTTGTATAACAAATAACTATTTTTACCATTGCCACTCGAAAAAGTGCGTTTAATTCAACGATAAGAGTGAATAAAACGCTGTTTTATTCACCGAGTGAATAAAATTCTTTTGAATTTGGAACAAGCGCGCATCGTATGAATTATGTACAAAAAAAAAGAAAACGTGCTGAAAGTATGGAGCTATTCCATAGATAAAGCCATAATTAAATCAAAAAAAATCCCGCCAATTTTATTTAGGTTCTTTTTAGTGTCTTATCTTTGGGTTTTTTCTAAAAAAATATCTCGCCAAAATAATTAGGTTCTTTTTAGTGTCTTATCTTTGGGTTCTTTTCTTAATATTAGAGGGAGATTAGATGTTCAGTCTTGCATCAGTCCATTCCATCAGTCTGGTACGGTCTTCAGTCTGTAAAAATTCAAAGTCTATACAAACTGATGAAATGGACTGATGTCAGACTGATCATGTAATTTCCCTCATAGCGTTGTTGTTTTATGTCATTGGAAAACTTATAGTTTCACTATTTTCTAACGGTTAAATTACCGATTACCTATCTAAATAATAAAATTTGATAACTATAAAAAGGTACTATAGGTGTAAGTACTGCTATTATGTTTTCTCGCAGTCAATGGTAAAAAGTAGAGTACACAACTCGTGAAAAAAAAATTCATCTCGGTCCTTTGTATCCTTCGTTTCGCTCAGGATTCTACTTTTGAATCCCTCGCTACGCTCGGGATTCAACTCTAGAATCCTTTGCTGCTCTCAGGATCCAATATAGTACCTCGAACTAAATTCCTTCTTTTTTCACTTGTTGTATAATCTACTATTTTTGTGTACCTAATGGTGTTCGTACTCAACAAAAAACAAAACCTTAAACATATCATAAGAAAAACAGCTTCAAAAATAAATGGCTCTAAAAAGCAAGAAATAAAATATTCAAATCTGTATAATACTTAACTCGAAAATGTGTACACATATTTAATATTATAAAACAACGCCTTTTGAATTTGGGTGGGGGGAAGGGGACGAAAGATATTTTTTATCTCAACTTTAATCATTGTTTCAGAGGTTTTGTTTTAAAAAAATAACTTTTTTGTGGTAGGTATGTGATGATATTATCTAAGTTACAATAACATACTTATGTCAACGGCTCATCACCTTTTACAAAATACTGCTTTTCCCGACGCAGGGGCGTAAATTGTTGAGGAGTTCTCCTGGTACTTCACTTTTAGCTCCACTTCACCATATGCATTATGTCGAGCATAAATAGCCTAGCAACCATATTAAAGTAATCATATCGCACCAGTGAAAAAATTAATATTGAATAGTTCCGATGATCATCTATGGTCTTCATCATCAGTTCTACTTCACCAAAATGATACTTTCCGAAAGCAAATGCCCAAGTTACTTAAGAACATACCAAAATTGCTATAGGTGTGCCTATAATATTTGAAGAGTTCCCTTGATTTCTCCAGGATCCCATCATTAGACCCTGACTTTATAACAATGAGACCAACTTGGAAGTAAATACTTTCAAACATTTTTTTTAAATCGGTCCAGTTGTTTACGAGTAAACGAGTAACATACATAAAAAACAAGGGTTCCGACGAACTGAGAACCTCCTTCTTTTTTGTAGTCGGTTAAAAAACATAGTCTTGTTTAAAATAATTACACCCGTATTCATATACAACACCCTTCGAGCAACAAAGGCTTCGTTTTTCACGAAGGGAGAAGCCTTAGCGATTAAACTCTATTCAATGGCTTCTCTTTCTGTAGAAGCCCGTCTTACTCTAAGACAACACCCAAACGACCCTTTACTATGCGTACGTAGTGCTGTGATTGGCAGTAGTGACGCTGTGCGTCCGCGGGCACTGTGAGACCTCATAGTAATGTTTGTGAACTGTTTGTTCAATGAACATTCACTTTTTTGTTCCATTATTTAAATGTAATTAGCGTTAGTTTTAATTTTATTTTAAATCATGGACTCATTGTCTTGCTCTTACAGCTCTACAAACAGATTGCTGTAGTGTTAGATTATGATTACGTATTTCGCAGTGGGTTCAGAGATTCCACATAGCACAAACTTCTGCTGTAACACAATTTCCAAAATGTAACACAATTTCCATGTACCTATAATTATTTGTCAAATGAGTTAGTTAGTACCTATTTATGCAGAACCTGTCAAATATTACACTGTAAATAAAGTTACTAAAATCTTACAAAAGTGTCCTACAAAAGACATCAACGCGCGTACCTATAAAGTTACGTCATTCTAAAAGTATTCTTTTCAAGTAGTACCTACCTACATATTATAATAAATGTAAATATTTCAATTTTATTTTAGAAAAATCCTTATCATTACTAGTATTATAAATCTGAAAGTAATGTTGTTTGTTTGCTGCGCCTTTGCGTCTTAACTATCATCATGAAATTTTGCATACCCATTTACCGTGTCATAAAAATTAAGGTATCAATGATATTTAGAACAGTGTCAATTATTGGAGTATGCTTCGGTCATCTGGAACCCCTCGTATAACAATCACTCGCAACGTATAGAGACAATCCAGCGCCGATTTACCAGACACCTAGCATATATATCCCCAGGTATATCGCATAGGGTGCCATATAACCAGCGTTTGGCCCATTTTAAAATAATGTCTTTGCGTAATCGACGAAAACTGCTTGACTTGATGTTCCTTTACAAGTGCGTTAACGGAGTCATTAAATCCAATGAATTATTGAGTCGCATCAGCTTAGCAATCCCATATAACATGCCCAGAAAACCGATAACTAAAACCTTTTCGATTCCTGCCTCTCGTACCAATGTCGCCAAACATTCACCTTTGCCTCGCATTCTAGCCGCATACAATGAGTTTTGTGCTTCTTTTCCTGATATTGACATATTTTTTGATTCCCATAACAAATTCAAAACCAAAATTAAAAATCTTTTCTTTAGTTTGCTAATTGTTTTTTGATAACATTATTTTTGCAACATCTAATCTCTTTTTTTTTTATTGATGAAATGTTAACCTGTAATTGCAACAACAGCTCATTTACACAAAAGTTACAATTACACTTACTTCTAAGAACTTAAGCCAATTACAGGGTTTCACCACTAAGTTTGAAGAAAGCTTATCCTATAAAAAATCCTTAACATTAATTATTTAATTAATTAGTATAAATATTGTTATGTTTCTCTAAATGAACACTATTTAAGACTAATCGAAATTGTGCGCAGCCTCTCGTTCCGAGCCGACAATATCGCTGAAACATATTGTGTTTCAGAAGTGCAAGTCAAGTCCCATATTGCACATTTGCAATCCAGTATTAATGATCTGTCAAAATGAAAGATACTTGTAACATTCCATTTGAAATGCGAGGAACAATAATGTTCCTATCGAATCGAGTTCATCAAATTGAAAGCAGTAATTGTACGAACGATGGCCGAATCCACGGCAATCCCACGTCACTTACGCAACACCCGTTCGTCGTCAGTCACCTCGACAATGCACCGAAGTTCACGAAGCGATCTCATTCCTCCTCTTTGCAGTGACCTTTGACCGTGTAGGATAAATAAATAAAAAACATTATTAAAGTAGGTCTACAACCTAATGTTATTATCTCGATTGCGTAGCTAACAATCCCTTTCGACGCCATTACATTATAATGCAAAATGAGTACCTACCTAAATTATGAATGTAATTTGATTTATGTAAAATCAATCATAATATCCGTTCTATATTTTGATTAAAAAAACGTTTCTTTTTGACTTAAAAAATATTAGGCATAAAATATTATGAAGACTTAGGTCGGTAAATACTTGGGTACTATTTAACTATCTGAAATGTGTTTGATATTTCAACAAGCTTACGATTTACTTCGTAAAACGAACTTTTACTTACTTACAGTTCTGGGAATGTCTAAACGTGGAATAGGAAGTCGTAAAAACATGTTATACCGTACTTATTACAGCATGTATCGTGAATGTTAGGTGTTATTAAAGATGATTCTTGAATACCTATCAATGATCTATGCTGAGAAAATGTAAAACAATAATGTAGTGGCTTGCAAAGACAGACTTACCATGCCTATCATTACATCAAGTAAAATTTTAAAATAGTAATATAACGTCTTAATGGTTGCTTTAATTGCTTTTATGAGGTCGATCCAATTGTGTCTTAAGTAATGACTAAAGCATACTGTTGCAGACGGTTTACAAAAACATTTACCATTATGTTGCATTTGAATTATTTTGCATAAGTAGGTAGGTCTTATGCAATTTTTTGTTTGTATTTTTTAATTTAAAAGGTTTACATTTACCTCTAAGTCTCGATATCTTCGCTACTAAAACAAATAACATTTCACTGAAAACTGAATATTTAATAAGCTTTATATTTCATAATAATATACACGTTTAAAAAACCCTTTTAATATCAAAGATTTAATAGTTTAGTTTACTATTTATTTTCCTTATGATAACAACCGACCTATAATATTGAAATTAAACTGGAACTGTATTACATTGACCTTGATGACTTTTTAATCATTTTTGTGGTCGGTCACATCACATTTAAAGATCAGTGAAAGGTAATTCAAATATTTATTACATAATGCAGAGTTATGCGACAAATGGGATGATTTTTTTAGGTAACGCTCACTCAATGACTTTACTAAACATAACACTCCAACATTCAATATTACACGTGAGTTTTTTTCCTGTTTGATATTTTGATATGTATCTATTTGGTTTAACGAGCTATTGGGTAAGTTACCTTTAAGTATAAATACCTCATTAGTTCTATAGTTTTTCACAGTAAAATACCATTGTCGTATGTCGCGATATACCTATATAGCATAAAATCTGTAATAATACTTATTACCTAAGTATTTTTAGTAACTTGATTGTTGACGTGATGTCAGGATTATATATTTCACATTTTAATGAACGGAGAATCAATATAACAATCATGAGTTCTAACTCCAAAAAAGTAAGGGGAGTGATTGGTTTGGTAGTTAACTGGTTATCTTGCGAAATAGCTTAGTCGCGGAAAAATACCACTCTACTTGTGTGCAATGCATTTACTAAAATAATGCTCTATCTAGACTCGCGATCAAGGAGCTGAGATTATATCCATCAGAGCTGAGAATTATGAACTTAAATTTTTGCAATCTTCTAACAAAGCAATACTGTTGCTTATGTTTGTTTAATTTTGTTAAATTATCATCATCAACCTATCTTAATTATAATTTATTATTGCATTGTTTTGAAATAATAAATAAGAAGGTACATGGACGTAGCTATATTTGGCTATTCTCATGTGCTAGAGCTAAATAGGTACCAAAATTCTCTTTGTCGCACAAAAGTCATCCGCTCCCAATACTACGCCCACTATGGGATTGACAGGTCAACTTCTCATCAGATAATTGACGGTACAAGTTGGTAGCCGACTGCAGACAGCAGTAGCAGACGAACGTGTCACTAGCTACGGAAGTTAGGTATTTCATGGAAATTCACACTTAAAAACCCTAAAATAATGATTGGGTGTCAATATTTATCATTATTGTGGCTTACTTTTTCTTCCAAAGATTAAAGCCGTAGTTTTTTTTTACACAGAATACATAACTCGTAGTACATGCAGTACGTGTTAACTATGTATTAATATTGTGTTGTTCATTGCAAAGCACTACACAACTTCTGTAGGATATAAATGCTGTATATATACAAAGTACCTACCTACTCAATAAAAATAGGGGGCTTTCGATATAAACGAGCTAATTTTGGCAATGTTTTTTTTAATATTGTTCGAACGCTCTAATAGCCAACTTGCGGACTTTATTGTTGAATTTTCTGTTAATTTCTCCTATTCTACGTGTGTCAGTTAAAATAGAAAGAAGTTGGAGTTTCATATAAAAACACGTTTAATTTAGCTTTTTCCAATTCTAACTGACACACTGCGAATAGGAGAAATTATACAGTAAATTTAACAGAAAAGTCCACAAGTTGACTATTTCAGCTTTAGAGCAACTCAGTGTTGCTCTAAGATACAGCTTTCGAACAATATCAAATTCAAATAAAATCAGTTTGGATTAACATTTAAAAAAACTTTTCCAAAGTTCGCTCGTTTAAATGAAAAACCATTGGAAAACCATAGAGTGACCCCTATTTCCTTTTGTGCAGTATAAATAAGTACAGCATGTATTACCCTTTTTACCACGTTTTTATTTTAAGTCATACTTCCGCAATCGATCAAACTTAACACTAATAAATCAATTTGAGATGATTGACAGCTGGATAACCTGATGAGCTGTCGAGAGTCCGTTACGCCAGCAGGAAAGATGCTCCTAGAGGGAAGCGAGTTTGATGAATAATTTGTGCGCAATTCGGTGTAAATGTGCGCCAAATAAAAAAATTGTGGGCCTTATACTTTTGGAATAAAACGGGAAAAACGGATTCTGCTGGGGTAACGGTGCTCCAGCAGGAAGAATCTAAACTAATGATCGGAGAGAAATAAAAGATATATGTGCGGGTAGCTTGATACTAGCAGGAAATGTGCGCCAAATATAAAATTTGTGGGCCTTATAGTTTTGGAGATATTTGATTTCCTGCTGGCGTAACGTTTTGCCAGATCCCAGATCTCGGAAACTACTAAATGTGCGATCTTACAGTAAACACATATAAGTAGCTCCTAATTTGTGCTATTTGTGCGTTAGAAAACATTTCAAAAATATTCACAGATTTTGAAGTAATCAGACATTTTCTGAAAACAGAAAAAAAATTCTAGCGCCTAAACTACCACCTAAATAAAGAAACCAAAAACGGTGTTCTATTCTTCTTATTATTTCTCATCACCATAAAAATTTTGAAAACCGCACATTTACGCGTTTTTGAATAATACCCACATGAAGGTTAGACTGACCATGTCATGACTTTGACGGTCAGCAGGATAAAAATATCAGAGACTATTTAGATCCCAGGATCTAAATAGATCTGATAATGATCTGATATTTGGGCCAGCCCAAAGAATAATCTGTGCGGTTACTGAAGTACATGCTCTGAAAATTTCAGCTTCAAATTCTTCGTATTAAAGGAAATATCAATTAAAATCCAAAACAACTGTCAGTATTCCGATTAACCGACCAAATTCGATAGACCACCAAAAAGCGACGCGTTCATACATATTGATGACCTTCTTTATTGTGTCGTATTATGCAGAAAAATTGTTTGTACAGTCGCGTTCATAACTTCTTATTGGCAAATGTGGGTAAATAGTGTTTTAATTTTTAATAGTTAGTTTGAGCCTGTATTCATACCAATACCACAGCCGAGAGAGTATTTTTCTTACAGTCGGACTTCAATCGCCCTTTGTGCTGGCGCAAAAGCCGCCGTTCGTCTAGACAGTTTGACGCAACGACTAAAAGTGTAAGGGACTAAAATTTTATTTGTAAATCATTACTAATTTAGGGCTAACTAAGTATAAAATAAATATTAAATTAGTACTCAATTAGGAAATAATAATGCAAAAATAAGTTCAACGATGGCGGCCATCTTTTTTGTTTGTGGGCATATTTCGATGAAACTCGGTTTTTGATACTATTTTGACAAGATAATATCAATGCAATGTTAAAAAAATAAAAAATCCAAGATGGCGGCCATCTTCTTTGTTTGTGGACCGATTTCGACGAAACTCGGTTTCTGGTACTTTTTTGACAAGAAAACAGCAACGCAGTGTTAAAAATGTAAAAAATTCAAGATGGCGGGCAAATATTTGGTTTTCGGGCCGATTTCGATGAAACTCGGTTTTTGGTAGTATTTTGACGAGAAAACAGCAACGCAATGTAAAAAAAAACAAAAAATCCAAGATGGCGGCCATCTTCTTTGTTTGTGGGCCGATTTCGATGAAACTCGATTTTTGGTACTATTTTGACAAGAAAATAACAAAGCAATGTTAAAAAAATAAAAAAATCCAAGATGGCAGCCATCTTTTTTGTTTGTGGGCCGATTTCGACGAAACTCGGTTTCTAGTACTATTTTGACAAAAAAATAACAAAGCACTGTTAAAAAAATAATAAATCCAAGATGGCGCCCAGTTTTTAAGTTTGCGGGCCGATTTCGATGAAACTCGGTTTTTGGTAGTATTTTGACGAGAAAACAGCAACGATGTTAAAAAACAAAAAATCCAAGATGGCGGCTATCTTCTTTGTTTGTGGGCCGATTTTGATGAAACTCGATTTTTGGTACTATTTTGACAAGAAAATAACAAAGCAATGATAAAAAAAATAAAAAATTCAAGATGGCAGCCATCTTTTTTGTTTGTGGGCCGATTTCGACGAAACTCGGTTTCTAGTACTATTTTGACAAGAAAATAACAATGCAATGTTAAAAAAAATAAAAAATCCAAGATGGCGGCCATCTTTTTTGTTTGTGGGCCGATTTCGACGAAACTCGGTTTCTAGTACTATTTTGACAAAAAAATAACAGCGATGTTAAAAAAAAAAAATCCAAGATGGCGGCCAGTTTTTAAGTTTGCGGGCCGATTTCGATGAAACTCGGTTTTTGGTAGTATTTTGACGAGAAAACAGCAACGCAATGTTAAAAAAACAAAAAATCCAAGATGGCGGCTATCTTCTTTGTTTGTGGGCCGATTTCAATGAAACTCGATTTTTGATACTATTTTGACAAGAAAATAACAAAGCAATGATAAAAAAATAAAAAATTCAAGATGGCAGCCATCTTTTTTGTTTGTGGGCCGATTTCGACGAAACTCGGTTATCATCGAAATCGGCCCGCAAACTAAAAAGTTGGCCGCCATCTTGAATTTTTTACTTTTTTATTATTGCGTTGCTGTTTTATTGACAAAACAGTACCAAAAACCGAGTTTCATCGAAATCGGCCCGCAAACTAAAAAGTTGGCCGCCATCTTGAAATTTTTACTTTTTTAACATTGTGTTGCTGTTTTCTTGTCAAAATACTACCAAAAACCGAGTTTTATCGAAATCGGCCCGCAAACTAAAAAGTTGGCCGCCATCTTGAATTTTTAAAATTTGCAACATTGCGTTGCTGTTTTCTTGTCAAAATACTACCAACAACCAAATTTTCATCGAAATCGGCCCGCAAACAAAAAAGTTGGCCGCCATCTTGAATTTTTGCATTTTTAACATTGCATTGTTGTTTTCTTGTCAAAATAGTATCAGGAACCGAGTTTCATCGAAATCGGCCCTCAAACAAAAAAGTTGGCCGCCATCTTGAATTTTTACATTTTTAACATTGCGTTTCTGTTTTCTTGACAAAACAGTAGCAAAAACCGAGTTTCATTAAAATCGGCCCGCAAACGAAAAAGGTGGCGGCCATCTTGAATTTTTTACATTTTTAACATTGCGTTGCTGTTTTCTTGTCAAAACAGTAGCGAAAACCGAGTTTCATCGAAATCGACCCACAAACAAAAAAGATGGCCGCTATCTTGAATTTATTACTTTTTTAACATTGCGTTGCTATTTTCTTGTCGAAATAGTACCAAAAACAGAGTTTCATCGAAATCGGCCCACAAAAAAAAAGTTGGCCGCCATCTTAAATTTTTTACTTTTTTTACAAAACATCCTTTATTTTTCTACTAAAATAATGTTAAAATTCATTTAATTCAAGTAAAAATGAAATGAAACAGAAATAACTTCATTCGTTATTTAAATAAAAGCACTCACTCAAAGTTTACCTTACCACCCATAAGGAAGGCCTGTGCCCCAGCAGTGGGGACATCAAAAATGGCTGATGGACTCACTCAAATCACTTTTTTACTTAAATGTACGTAGACGTGACGTGTACAAACCGGTTCAACAACAAAGTTAAGGAGGTCATCAATATGTATGAACGCGTCGCTTTTTGGTGGTCTATCGAATTTGGTCGGTTAATCGGAATACTGACAGTTGTTTTGGATTTTAATTGATATTTCCTTTAATACGAAGAATTTGAAGCTGAAATTTTTAGAGCATGTACTTCAGTAACCGCACAGATTATTCTTTGGGCCAGGATCTAAATAGTCTCTGATATTTTTATCCTGCTGACCGTCAAAGTCATGACATGGTCAGTCTAACCTTCATGTGGGTATTATTCAAAAACGCGTAAATGTGCGGTTTTTAAAATTTTTATGGTAATGAGAAATAATAAGAAGAATAGAACACCGTTTTTGGTTTCTCTATTTAGGTGGTAGTTTAGGCGCTAGAATTTTTTTTCTGTTTTCAGAAAATGTCTGATTACTTCAAAATCTGTGAATATTTTTGAAATGTTTTCTACCGCACAAATAGCACAAATTAGGAGCTACTTATATGTGTTTACTGTAAGATCGCACATTTAGTAGTTTCCGAGATCTGGGATCTGTCAAAACGTTACGCCAGCAGGAAATCAAATATCTCCAAAACTATAAGGCCCACAAATTTTATATTTGGCGCACATTTCCTGCTAGTATCAAGCTACCCGCACATATATCTTTTATTTCTCTCCGATCATTAGTTTAGATTCTTCCTGCTGGAGCACCGTTACCCCAGCAGAATCCGTTTTTCCCGTTTTATTCCAAAAGTATAAGGCCCACAATTTTTTTATTTGGCGCACATTTACACCGAATTGCGCACAAATTATTCATCAAACTCGCTTCCCTCTAGGAGCATCTTTCCTGCTGGCGTAACGGACTCAGCTGTCGACCATATACATAATTGATTAATTTAGTTTTTTTTCTTTATTTCTTTTAGGGTATTTTGTAAATTTATTTACACGTCAGTCCCATCGTGACTATATTGTCTTAAATTGGACGTTAAGCTTGAAGCCACAATTTTATAAATCAACAAAGCTTCCTTAGATGAGGGTTTTGATAGAAAGCTCTGAAATTTGCCCACATCGCATCGGCGTTATTAATATACAACTGCTCAACCCGGGGCCCTATTTTTGAATCGCTACTATTTTTGAACTCGACTAGCGTCGAGCGCTCTTTTCTACTGATTTTCGTTCGACATTTGATTCAAATGTATGGGATGTCGAACGAAAATCAGTAGAAAAGAGCGCTCGGCGCCAGTCGAGCGATTCAAAAATAGAGCCCCCGATTCTTCACACATTACGCCAACTAATGTAGTAAATCTTCTACTTTTCCACACACAGTATACAGTTAGGTGAGTTTACTTTTTTCATGTTTTAGTTTTAAAAACAAAATAAAAACATTACAATGCATGTTTGTGCTCTAAGCTAAGTATGTAGACGCCAGGAGGGCTCTTTGCTACATCATTTGTCCGACAAGTCATATCTAATACAATATGGATAGAGAATGGTATTATTTCAATGTGAAACCCTGACTCTTCGATCTGAATTATCGCAGCCCTGACCTTTTAATTTTTCTGTTAAGTAATTAGGCTGCTAATTCGATAATAATTATTAGCTTTTTATAGATTTTTATCTTCAATAATGTAGAGCAGTTAGAACTCTGCCAAAATCACATAAAATTGAGCATTGTTCCCGGAAATCATGTAATAGAAAGCAGGGACAAAGTTGGGTGCAGACCACAACCACTAAGACTCGTGATAGGTATAAAAGGTACTTAGAAAAGGCAGTTTTTCTATATTGACCTAACCAGGAATCGAACAGGCTTAAGTCGGGCAACCAAAGGTCTCGAAGTTATCTACAAGAGAGACCGGCGAGCAAACCGTCAAGTCAGAATGGTTGTATTATTTTATAGGTAACTGTATATACGATAGTGTAAATCATTCATGCTGAATATATATATATTATATTCACTATACAAGTAGTGAATCGTAAGTCAGTGACTTCACAGTTGCGAAAATCAAGGGGTCCATATAAAGCGAGTATTACAACAAAACGGCGCTTGATGCTGTGGGATGGCGCAGCCCTCCGTGCGTGCTCCGAGCGAAGGAGCGCCGAGATACGCCCTGAATACTTACTGCACATGACTAAACAACTACCACACACGCGCGCGCGGTTGCTGCGCACAACAATACCAACATTATCACTTACTTGCCTCAAAGGGTCATCGCATCGCCAAGTCTAAACTTAGTGTCGAAGAGGTGCGGTTTTTCTGACGTCGAGTGTAGATCCCAGCATGTGGATTGTGGGTATTTTTATTTTTATCGATTAAATTATGTGTATGCCTTTAAATTATCGCTAACACAAGACCAAAGAGACTGTAGGTAGGTATATATATATATTTTATTAACACGTTTTTATTAGGTTGCTTTCTCGTTTGTTTGTTTGTTTGTTTGTTTATCCGCAAAGTTTGCGAACGATTTTAAACTAGCTTCCCGATGAGCTAGAGACTTGAAACTTTGAACATAGGTCAGAACTGGAATACAATGCAATATTATGGTGTCATTGAGCTGATCTGATGATGGAACTGGAAGAAGGCCACAGGAACTTAATTATGGAACCATACAACCCCATTGTGATTAGGCTTGTTAGAATCGTCTTGACGAGTACTCTAATGGGAAATAAGGTCCAGGGTCTGATGATGAAGCTGGAAGACCATGCCAAAGGAACTCAATATTGAAACCGTGCAATCCCATCGAGTTTGGGCTCATTTGAATCGTCTTGACTGAGCCACATGCGAGTATAACTCACATTTATTTTTGATCTGCTGTAAAATGATCTGCTACGGGAAGTTGGCAGATCATTTTGTTTATTGACTCTTTTAAGGTTAAACGCCAGAACTATTTCTAAAAAGTATCAGGAACTGTAGAACTCAGCCGCATACGAGAAGAACTCACATTTTTTTTTATTTGCTGCAAAATGATCTGCTACGGGAAGTTAGCAGATCATTTTGTCAATCGACTTTTTCAGGTAAAAACGCCAGAACTATTTTTAAAAACTATCAGGAACTGTAGAACTCAGCTGCATGCGAATAGAACTCACATTTATTTTTGATCTGCTGGACATTGTTCTGCTAAGTTCACTTACATGCTTTTTAGTTTGTTTTTACCTGTCCGATTTAATATTTTTAGTCCGATTTTTTTGTAATAATTTAGTCCGTTTTAAAAACGTGTTTTTAAAAAATATTTTTTTTCAGTAAATTTATTGTTATTGAGATACAATTTTCATATTAAAATTAAACGCATAAGCTTATAGTTATTTATGATTTTATTTCTCTAAGTTCGACTTAAGGAAACTTCCTTAAGTAATGGGGAGGAAAAGCGCAATTTTATCCCGATAGGTGGCGTCTGGTCTTGGTACCGGGCCGCCTCAAAGAAAGTGTCAAAACATATGGGAATCTCTTGGAGTATTGCACTTTTTAATTTTATACTGAGAAAATTCCGCATTGTTATGCATGTAACTTGTAAATTATTGGAGTTCATCGATTTCCCAGTAACAAAAAAAATATTGGGCAAAAAAATATCAAAAAAAAGATGCTTTTCCCTCGATTTTCTCCTTTGCTGAGCCTGAGAAACATTATAAATCAAAAGGAATGTTTCATGAATTTGATGAAGCTTCGCCAAAATAAAACAACATTTGAATTATAACAGCTTTTTTCTTTAATATTTCAACCTCAGCAGTTTCTAGCATATTTATAACTTGGATGAATTTTATAGGTATATCAAATATGGAATAAGCCCAATATTGGGGCCAAACAGAGAATTAATAGAATTTTATATGCCAGAGTCATTCAAGAAACTTAGAATAATAAAATAAATATGATAAAACGGTTCGTGTAATTTTGGATGGTACAGAAATTCCAGTACAGAAACCTGAAATTACTATTGCACAGAAGGCATCATCAGGCAACTATAAACACCGAAATTCACACTCAGTTGCTTTGTTAAAATTTAAATCATATGCTTCTAATCTGAAATAAAAAGATTACTTGTAAATCTTACACGAAATTTAAAGAAATGTAATGCTTGTTAGCAATTTTTTGTAAGTTGCTATAAACTTTCTTGCCTGTTGTTTTGGCTTTTCTTTTCCGTAATTCTTCTTTTATATGAGCTAAAGTTAGCATATAATACATTGTTTGTCCGCAAAACCGAAAAAAATACAATCTAAGAAAGTAAAATCACGTAATACACAGTCAAGACAATATAAGCTCAAACTGACAATTGTTCCAAAGAATGAAGCGCCATCTGTAATTCACTTTGCCTTCGCCTCCCCATTAAGGAATTACCTATGTGTGTTCATCACACTGAAGAGCGGCGGTGGGCAGTGGACGATTTCGTAATATAAGTATGATCTAAGTACACCAGAAAGGTCATGCCAGTATTAGATAAACCCAATTACCGATTGTTATCTTCAACCTTATAAATAAGTTCAGGAACGTTACTTTTGTACCCTTTTTGTGGGTTATTCCCAAAGCTCCATGACTCTATTGTTCTTAATTTCCCACCGGGTCCATGAAATTTTAAAATATTTTTTAAAATTTTCATACATGAATCCCCAACGGCTCCACGAGATTTATCCTAAGTACGGTCAGCAACGAAAGTTGTTTAACACTTTAGTACTTTGTCATAGAAACTTTTTTGACTAATGTTTCCAACCGTGAGACACCTCGGGCCGTACCGGCTAACGCATCGATTATCGAAAAGTCTGCCGGGTTTCAAATTAAAACAGATAAATCGAGCCCCAATTGGGCCAAAATGGCGAACCCCAATTCATGATGTCACACGAACATCGATATCTTCCAAATTACTTCAAAAGAAAGTACAAGAGGAAATTCCTTACTTTGATTTTTCTGTTTTAAGTTGAAACTCGGCAGACTTTTCGATAATCGATGCGTTAGCCGGTACGGTCCCTGTTAAAAAAGTTACTACTATGACAAAGTACCAAAGCGTTAGGCGACTTTCATTGCTGACTGTACTATCAGCAAAATCGATACAAGAGAGTGTACTATTTTTGGTGAATCGTTTCATTACCGTTGTAGAAGGGGCCGGTTTGATGTAAGCTACATAATCAACTTAAATAATACGCGAAGATGCGACGACAATTGAGTACTTACTTCAAACCGCTTTTAAATATTATATTTTTCTTTTTTGTTATAGAAGCATCTCCAAAGTACCAGGATCACATAAACATGGAGAAGGTTAACTTTAATAATTTACAAATTTAAAGATTATAAAGTTTCATGAGTTTTGAAAATTACAAACTTTAACCTTCTCGGTATCTACGTGATCCTGGTACTTTGGAGTCGTTTGTATATCCAAAAGTAAGTAAATAGGTAACCAAAAAATAAGTAAGTATTTTGGAAAATTAACCTTCTCCATATTTATGTGATCCTGGCGCTTTAAAGACATTAATGAAACCAAAAATGAGATTTTTGAATGCTAGATAATTTACTAACAATAAAATTATCATGAATAATAAAAAATAAAAAATGTAAGTAAATATTTTCAAAATGCTTTCTTGAGGTTAGATATGAGGATATTATATATCACTTGAGGTTTATTTTTCGAAAAATAATTTAACCACATCGGATCTGAAAAAGCCGAAACTTTATTTGTTTTGAAAATGTTTTTTGATGGAAATGTAATGTTGTGATATATTTTTAGAACCGGCTCAGAAAGCCCTTTCATTCGATACCATACAAGATAGGTTTTAGAACAAAAAAAATTCCCCATACAAAAAAAAGATCACGCCATAACTCGTCTCCTCCTAAGGAAATATTTTTTAAGAACTACGGATCCAAAATAATGTTTTGACCTCAAGTATACGTGTAGGTACCAAACGGCTATGCTGTACATCGATCCGTTTTTTTTGCGTACACCTAGCTAGCACTAACGAGCAGGGTTGCCCCAGACAGCTCACGACACAATAAGTTATAAGAGCTAGCAAATAAAAACACACTATCCAAATTAGGGCCGGCCGAGTGGTTTTTTGTTTCCAAATTCGTCATTTTCGGTCTATGTTGCGAAGGTAATTTCAAAAGCTTGAAAAATTGTTGTTACCTATCAATAAAAATGGTCAGTATTTCACTCTCCTAAGTTAAGGACAAGTTTTGAACACACTTTTCATCAAGATTTTGACATTGAAAATACCAAATCAAATTTGTTTAATTATTAGGCTACTGGACCGCCCTCTTATTTTTTAAAAAAAATATTTACTTTGCCTGTCACAATAAAAAATAATACAACTAAAGCTGGCACAACCCTACCCTAAAGCTGGGGTATAGGAATAAATGCTGAACTTTCGTATCTGGTGCAGCCCATATTTGTCGCAATAGCACAGAATAAGTAATAGTGGCAATAGTGCTGCGCGCCGCCGCAGGTTATTTTACAGAGCAGGGAAAGGAAGGATAGTTACTTGTCTATCAAGCTAATGCGGTGTCGAATTACGTTACGTTGCACCAATATGCAGGCAATCAATATTCACCTTTCGCAAATATGTAGGTACTGTTTGTTTGACATCGATCTGTTGTAATAACGAGATCAAATCTTTGCGTGTTAGTATGAAATCACAGCACCTAAGTGCCTATAGTTATTTGCCTTTTCAGGCATGGTTTCTAAATCAATAATCCCATCAAAAATGTGTTTGTTCTTAGATAGGTATAGTTACTCAACAGATTAAGATCTAGGTCTAAAGCCTAGCATATTTTTTTTTTAAATCAAAAGATTTGATTCCCGTAATTTGATATAAAATATAAATAAAGCAAATTTGCCAGAATAGGCCAGTCACCGTAGACACATTACAAGCACAAAAAACTCATAGATTACAAAATGCACGTTACATTACAGATTTTTGTAGATGGTGTAAGATAGAATTTTAAAAATTTAGAATAGACGCCAGTAGTGTAAAATAAAGCCTTTTTTCGCTAAATGGCAGATTCTGGAAACGGCAGATTCTGTAAATGGCAGATTCACGACAGATATTGTACAGTCAGACGGCAAAAACAAAAGTTATTTGACAGGGGTTTTTTAACATTGAAAATGTTTATGTTTTCGTGATCGAGTATAGTGACCTGATTTATGAAATTGTGAAATGTTCCTGTAGTTTCGCAGATATGAAAGGTACGCAGATGAACTATGTGTGTGTGCCGGAGGGCTTCAAAGTGCAATTTTTTAATTCCTAAAATCGGTCAGTAACTTTTAGAGATTTCCCAAAATAAAAATAAAACATTGGTTTTGACCAGAATTTATTTTAATATTAATAACGTTTTGATAAGTGGTGGTAAACCTTCTCCATATTTATGAGATCCTGGTTCTTTGGTGACGTATTTTTTTACGAAAAAAAGTTTATAATGAGTCGGTGTGACTATTGGTAAAATAACCCCGTTTAGTGTGGTAAGTTGATATGACCACGGGTCGGTCGGGATTATCGTGTGTCATTATTTCCGTTGTCATTTTTCTTGATAGAGCCTAATAATAATAAAAAATATCTTTAGAATTAGAATGTTGTTTGGGACTGTACTTCTGCCATTTACAGAATCTGCCGTTTGCAGAATCTGTAATTTAGCGAAAAAAGGAAATAAAGTTTGCGGCTTCGAAATAGGTACATACCTTGTGTGTTGATTACGTGGTGATCAGAAAAAGATGCTTCATAATATGATTCATATAGAAAAACCTACGCTACTCATAATCAACACAGCAATAACGTATCTACTACCAATACAGAAATTAATATGATTTAATTTATATGATTTAATTTGAACTTTACAGAAATTAATATGATTTAATTTGAAAGGCATTCGCTTTAATTTCAGCATAAGCACAGAATATGTACGTACATACCTAAGCGAAACCCAATAGCAATAGATCCCTTCGTATCAGGGAAAAACAGAAAAATAAGAAAATCAGATTTCTAAAATGCCGAATAATATTTTTCATTATTTATTCATCTTAATATAAAAATAGCATTGTGAATGCAAAAATCTAAAAGTTTAATTTGATTTTTTTCAGACATTCTCCATGTCTGAAAAAAACCAAATTGGCTGAATATTTTTTATAGCTAGTAATAATCTCCCTTAGTAATAGAAAAACTTTTTCCTTTGAATGCCTCTATCACCTCTAACTGCCGGAACACAACAATTTTTAAATTGTTGTTATGGCGTCAGACTTAGGTAAGATGGTGGTAGCTAGCCAGGCGGAATTGAAATAAGCCCTACGACCAACCAAACCGAGTACAAATTGTACCCTCCCTGGGAATCGAACCCGGGACCCCTGCGTCTTACACGGCTGGGCAAACCACTAGACCACAGATGCGGTTAAAAGACTTTCTATTATACCTAACTTAGAGGAAAAAGATCTATTTTTTTTTAACCCAGGTGCTTGTCCGTTATCAATGTTAGTTATAAATGTAGACTATATTTATTTACAATAAATATAGACTTGTTTTGTAGTATTTGATGTCATAGCGTGTCAAGCAGTATACCAGTGCAGCAGGCCCCCTGCTTGCTGGTTGAAGGTGAGCGGAGAGAGGGGATGTCCGAGTGATCGGCATCCCCATTAACCCGGAGGTCGGTCACTCCCAGCAGGGAGGGTTGACCACTGGAATGGGGGGGGGGGGGGGCGCGAACATCTGCCCTCCACTCTATTTGCTAGAGTGGACCGGGACATAAAAGGTCTGGGTCAGGGCGGCAGAACGGGGAATTCTGTCGCTCACTAACGGCCTGGAGGTGAAAGAGCACTCCTGTGTTCCGGAGTGCCACACCGAAGGAAACGCTTGGCGTCCTCAAGGAGTCGGAGTCTGAAGGGACCGGCGCAGGGCGGGGACGCGGCGACTGCCACACCGATCCCGACTGTCCTCGTCCAATGCGTGGAAGGAACACCCCGGGGTTATTAGTGGATGCACCACATAACCGCCCCCGTGTTCCCCGCGCGCGGGGGTATGCGAAGGCATTTTCCCCGGGTCGAAAAAAAAAAAGGCCCCCTGCTTGCTGAAAAACGGCTGAACAGATTTTTTAAAGGCGTCAGATTTAGCTATCTAGATCTGACGCCATCAAAACAATCCGTCGGTCTTACGGTCACCATCTTACGATGGTGGTAGCTAGCCAGGCGAGCATAAAACAAACTGTACACAGCAATCAAACTGAGGAGGTACAGTCTGTACAAATATACCCACCTCCGGAATCGAACCCCGGGACCACCTGCGTCTTTCACGGGAAGAAAGTGTAAGTATTTAAAAAATGTTTTGGGTGACTTCCGTAGGATGCACCCAAATCAAATGTATGTACTGATAAAATACTGAAAATTGCTGGACAATTAATGATTAAGGGGGCGTCCATTAATTACGTGAGGTGATTTTGGCGATTTTTCGACCCCCTCTCCCCCCTTGGTGAGATGTCGTGAGGTTTGGCTCGACCCCCTCCCCCCCTATAAATCTCACGTGAGATTTTTCAAAACGTGTATTTTTAGTGTGATTACTTTAATCTGTGCTTGCTTGCTTTGCATTTTCTTTAAATAAACATTATTGTTTAGGATTTAGCCATATTTTGGTATGAAAAATGTTTAACTTTATTTAACCTAGTTTTTTCGCGATACTGTTCCTGCAGAAAAAAAATTACGTGATATTTGCCGAGACCCCCCCTCTCCCCCACGTGAGATTGGGTGAGATTAGGCTTGACCCCCTCCCCCCCCCCCTAAATGCCTCACGTAATTTATGGACGCCCCCTAATGAATTAAAAAAAAACACTTGCCGTACAAACAACACAAGAAGTTCATTTAGCATATTAGCATTATATTATGTATTTGCAATTAAAGTTGCACACTTATTTTAATTTAACATTGATGTTGCAAGTTCACGCTAAATGCACAATTATTATAGGTAGGTACCTAACAATGTTGCATGAGTAACGATCTTATGGAACGAAATTAAAGCTTTCTGAGTGTATGTTTACAGCAAAATTGAATTGTTTGCTAAATAACTGTCTGACAGCAACGGTACATGTTTTGGTAGAATAAGTAAATATAATAATTATTGTGATCCGCTCTCGGAGACGGAGAGCGAAGGCCATGCATGCACATTTAAGACGGTCTTACTTTACTCTAACTGCGCAATTGCGTAAGATAAGTTGCTGTTAATGACACAAAGACTGATTTATGCCTACATCAGAATGATCTTGGTGCTTATGTGGCTACACGTGCTATAACTTTATAATTAGTAGTACCTAGCTAAGTATAAACAATTACGTCTTTTAGGTAGGTACCTAGCAGGAATAATGATCGATACGATACACGTCCTCACTAACTCTTTTTAACCGACATCAAAAAAAGGAGAAGGTGTTCAATTCGATTGTAAGTTTAAATTAAAAGTTAGGCTCAAAGACCGACATCGCTCATTGAGCGAAAAAAACCGCTCACAACGCATCGTGGTCGCTGCCAAACGTACAACGCGAAACTCGTGTTAAATTAATTAATCCTTATAAATGCGAAAGTCCGTTTGTTTGTTTGTTACGCCTTCACGTCCTAACTACTGAACCGATCATTATGAAATTTTGCATACACGTTGTCAGGGGTGCAGAAAAGGACATAGGATACCTTTCATCCAGAAAAAACGTATAGTTCCCGAGGGATAGCAAAAAACTGTCCACGTAGACGAAGTCGCGGGCGGCCGCTAGTAATAGATAAAGTTGCGCAATTAGATAGTGACGTAAGTCTGTATTACTCCCGCAATGCCAAATCTTGTTTTCTTGAACAATGGGTTTGCACAGACACGGACGGTTTTACGGGCTCATGTACCTATACACGCTGAAATTTTAATCATTTGGTTCCCGCCGTGGGGTGGTTCCACTCATGATAACAAGCAACTTTAACTATGGGGCCAACACTCCTGCTCGCAAAAACAAATCAGCTGTTCCATACGTTAAGGTCGAGTAGGTACTGCACTTTTGTATGGAACAGCTGATTTGTTTTTGCGAGCAGGAGTCAGGCACGTATCCAGACTTTTAATTCGGGGGGGGATAACTGCATCCCGCAAACCGGATTTACTCCTGTTCTGTGTGTTCCGGATTTCGGGGGGGGGATAAATCCCAACTATCCCCCCCCTTGGATACGTGCCTGGCAGGAGTGTTGGCCTCATAGTAAAAGTTGCTTGTAATCATGAGTGGAACCACACCACGGCGGGAACCAAATGATTAAAATTTCACGCTGTATACGAAGTCCGACACGCACTTGACCGGATCTTTTTTTACATTAAAGCTGTTATTTAAAAAAAAACAGTGTTTTTGTCATTTGCAACGAGTACCTACCTACGATGCTACGAAGTACCTACACGAATGTTTTGAGCCGGGTTAATGCAACACTGTCTTGCGATTTTGTTTCAAACGTCTCGGGTTCCTCGGTGTCAGAGTCAACGGTCGTTTATAAGGCCACATGTAAGTACCAATGTGTAACTCCATATTCAAAAACCAGTCAAGAGCGAGTCGGACTCGCGCACCGAGGGTTTCCGTACCATCATAATAAATACACTGCAGAGTAAAATTATTATTAGTTTTAGGTACCCTGATTTGAGTTCAGTACCCTTAGCACGAACAGCTATCGAGAAAAAAACTCGCGTAAAAGAACTCGATAATTATCTATCGAAAATTTAATTTCGCTTTACGGCGATAGATGGCGCTGTACAAATTTCCCATACTCGGTCGAATGTTTTTGCACGCGTTATTTTTTTCGATAGCTGTTCGTGCTAAGGGCATATTTCTTTACTCATGTGCTAAGGGTATATACTGCGCTCCGGGATGGCTCACTAAACCTACTAGCACAGTAGCCCGTAGTACATTTAAATGTGTGCATCGTTCTGGCAGCGCCACGGTCTCCGATTTGCGTGAAAAAAATTCACCATGTAGGCCGACTTTTTCCCAGTCGGGAAAAAATACGTTTGATTTTTTCCCTCCACTGGATCCGAAGATATACGAGGTTTTTTGTGGCGCTGCCCGAACGACGTCGTTCTGGCAGCGCCACGGCTATATCTCATTAATTACAAATGCTAGAATAAATCCGATTACATACAGATTTTTGGCTTTTTTTTCCATTTCACACAAGCTAACATCAACCCGTGAATGTCAACAGATTCAGGAGTAATCGTGGGTCATTTGTGGCGCTGCCAGAACGACGTCGTTCTGGCAGCGTCACGGCTGTATCTCAGCAATTCGTTTTTTTTCCTGGAAACGGTGTGGGTATATATTTAATACCTTCGTCATAAGGCACGGCAAAAAACGAATTTCTACATTTCATCGTGGATTAAGGATTTTATAGGCTTTGAGAAATTCTAACCTCAAAAAAAATTGTTTTCGCTCTAACGCCTTTAATTGATGTATTAAATAACATTCGCGCATTCCCTTATCTTCCTATAAAGGGAAAAAAATAAACCACCATCGCAGCATTAGCCGTTCCAGAGAAATCATAGGTTTAGATTTGGTTCATACATTAGGCATCGTTCCCGCAGCGCCACACCCAGTACACCATGATCCAGGGCACCTGTCGCCAAACTGAGTATGCCAATATTTAGTACCACCATAGCGAACACGGAAAAAAATCTGATAACGTGTATAACACAGCTACTTTCCGAGAAATAAGCCATTGATTCAATATGCCATACAATTGGTACATTCGAGTAGAAAAGTTTTAAATTGCTTTTTATTTTAGCATTTTAAGTATCGGATCCGGTGCCCAAAACCATTTTTTACTATACACGGTGTTTGGTAATAGCCTTATAAAGCCGAATATGGTACATTTAAATATTTTGTTTATTAATTTTTGTATAAAAAAACAGCTGATTTTTTTTCGCGATTTCAGAGTTGGTCCCATAGTAAAAGTTGTTCAGTTTGATGGCCTCTATCTACAATATTCGGCTTTATAAGACTATATTACCAAACACCCTGTAAAGATAAACTAAACGATCGTTCAGACAATGCTTGATAAGCTTGTAAACGGTAACTGTAACTGCTCAAACATCGCTTCTAGACTATAAGAAAGGCTTGCAGAAACATTTTTATTATAACGGTTAAACCGGTTTTATCGAATAATTGCGTTCCGGTGCGGAACGAAATAGAAGCGATACTTTAAACCTAAATAAACCGGTTTATTCCTTGGTCATCGCCCGGGCAGTCATATCATAGGGGATTCTCAGAAATCGTCAAAAAATCATTAGGGTCAATTCAAGTTGGGAGAGCGCAGCGAATTTTGGTACTTCGAAATTTTCAAAAAAATGCTAAAGACAATATGGATGATAAATTTTACAAAATGCGCCCCACGTTTTTAGGTTTAAAATTTCTGTAGGTAGGGTTATAAATGTGTACAGAAGAATTTATATTTTTCTTTTTAGTCCGTTTTAATATTTTAATCCAATTTTTTTTTGTAATAATTTAGTCTGTTTTAAAAACGTGTTTTTTTAAAAAGATTTTTATATTTTTTTTAAAGAAGAAATAAAGAAAATTTCGAAGTACGAAAATTCGCTGCGCTCTCCCAACTTGAATTGACCCTTATGATTTTTTGACGATTTCTGAGAAACCCCTATGATATGACTGCCCGGGCGATGACCTAGGAATAAACCGGTTTATTTAGGTTTAAAGTATCGCTTCTATTTCGTTCCGCACCGGAACGCAATTTTTCGATAAAACCGGTTTAACCGTTATAATAAAAATGTTTCTGCAAGCCTTTCTTATAGTCTAGAAGCGATGTTTGAGCAGTTACAGTTACCGTTTACAAGCTTATCAAGCATTGTCTGAACGATCGTTTAGTTTATCTTTACAGGGTGTTTGGTAATATAGTCTTATAAAGCCGAATATTGTAGATAGAGGCCATCAAACTGAACAACTTTTACTATGGGACCAACTCTGAAATCGCGAAAAAAATCAGCTGTTTCATACAAAAATTAATAAACAAAATATTTAAATGTACCATATTCGGCTTTATAAGGCTATTACCAAACACCGTGTATAGTAAAAAATGGTTTTGGGCACCGGATCCGATACTTAAAATGCTAAAATAAAAAGCAATTTAAAACTTTTCTACTCGAATGTACCAATTGTATGGCATATTGAATCAATGGCTTATTTCTCGGAAAGTAGCTGTGTTATACACGTTATCAGATTTTTTTCCGTGTTCGCTATGGTGGTACTAAATATTGGCATACTCAGTTTGGCGACAGGTGCCCTGGATCATGGTGTACTGGGTGTGGCGCTGCGGGAACGATGCCTAATGTATGAACCAAATCTAAACCTATGATTTCTCTGGAACGGCTAATGCTGCGATGGTGGTTTTTTTTTTCCCTTTATAGGAAGATAAGGGAATGCGCGAATGTTATTTAATATATCAATTAAAGGCGTTAGAGCGAAAAAAAAATTTTTTTGAGGTTAGAATTTCTCGAAGCCTATAAAATTCTTAATCCACGATGAAATGTAGAAATTCGTTTTTTGCCGTGCCTTATGACGAAGGTATTAAATATATACCCACACCGTTTCCAGGAAAAAAAACGAATTGCTGAGATACAGCCGTGGCGCTGCCAGAACGACGTCGTTCTGGCAGCGCCACAAATGACCCACGATTACTCCTGAATCTGTTGACATTCACGGGTGGATGTTAGCTTGTGTGAAATGGAAAAAAAAGCCAAAAATCTGTATGTAATCGGATTTATTCTAGCATTTGTAATTAATGAGATATAGCCGTGGCGCTGCCAGAACGACGTCGTTCTGGCAGCGCCACAAAAAACCTCGTATATCTTCGGATCCAGTGGAGGGAAAAAATCAAACGTATTTTTTCCCGACTGGGAAAAAGTCGGCCTACATGGTGAATTTTTTTCACGCAAATCGGAGACCGTGGCGCTGCCAGAACGATGGACACCATTTAAATTACCAAAAAGGTTACCGTTCGCCGTTGTGATATAATTATTTATTTCGAAATGGGGAGGCGAAGGCAAAGTGAATTACAGATGGCGCTTAGTCTTTGGAACAATTGTCAGTTTGAGCTTATATTGTCTTGACTGTGTATTACGTGATTTTACTTTTTTAGATTGTATTTTTTTCTGTTTTGCGGACAAACAATGTATTCTATGCTAACTTTAGCTCATATAAAAGAAGAATTACGGAAAAGAAAAGCCAAAACAACAGGCAAGAAAGTTTATAGCAACTTACAAAAAATTGCTAACAAGCATTACATTTCTTTAAATTTCGTGTAAGATTTACAAGTAATCTTTTTATTTCAGATTAGAAGCATATGATTTAAATTTTAACAAAGCAACTGAGTGTGAATTTCCGTGTTTATAGTTGCCTGATGATGCCTTCTGTGCAATAGTAATTTCAGGTTTCTGTACTGGAATTTCTGTACCATCCAAAATTACACGAACCGTTTTATCATATTTATATTATTATTTTAAGTTTCTTGAATGACTCTGGCATATAAAATTCTATTAATTCTCTGTTTGGCCCCAATATTGGGCTTATTCCATATTTGATATACCTATCAAATTAATCCAAGTTATAAATATGTTAGAAACTGCTGAGGTTGAAATATTAAAGAACAAAGCTGTTATAATTCAAATGTTGTTTTATTTTGGCGAAGCTTCATCAAATTCATGAAACATTCCTTTTGATTTATAATGTTTCTCAGGCTCAGCAAAGAAGAAAATCGAGGAAAAAGCATATTTTTTTTTATATTTTTTTGCCCATTATTTTTTTTGTTACTGGGAAATCGATGAACTCCAATATTTTACAAGTTACATGCATAACAATGCGGCATTTTCTCAGTATAAAATTAAAAAGTGCAATACTCCAAGAGATTCCCATATGTTTTGACAGTTTCTTTGAGGCGGCTCGGTACCAACGACAAGACGCCACCTATCGGGATAAAATTGCGCTTTTCCTCCCCATTATAGATACTTTAACCCAAGTTTTACAGATCGCAACTCGCCGTAACCTATATTTGTATATCTCCAAAAATGTTTTTTTTTATTTTTCCAGGTTTACCATATGGTTTAGTTATGGTCGTGTTCTACAGCTTTGTTTGATTGCCACATATAATAGTAAGACTATAATTAAAAAACCCGCCTGCATAAAAAGACAAGTCAACTGAAAAGTTGGAAACAAGATTAAATATTAAAGGCAACATAACAACATGCAGTCGGAGGCATGCATAAAGAAAGTGACGTTATGAATGATTTGAATTATATGCCTCCGACTGCATGTTATTATGTTGCCTTTAATATTTAATCTTGTTTCCATCTTTTCAGTTGACTTGTCTTTTTATGCAGGCGGGTTTTTTAATTTTTTAATTTATTTTTTTATTAATATCTTTTTAGTTATTATATATTACGGTAATGATATACCTTTTTGAAATCCTTATAATAAGCCCTTTAATTTGACACCCATATTGTAGTAATCTAAAAAAAATTTTTTTTCCACCCCTTATAATAGCACCGTACAGCCGCCATGTTGTTTTTTTATAACGCCACCTTCTTAATAACACTTAGGCTGACTAGACAAATCTAACGATATCTTAATAACAGAAATCCATTCAGCCGTTTGAAAGATATGAGGTAATAAAGAATATTACATACAAACACATATACAAACAAACATACAAACTTACATACAAACTTACATACAAGACACGCGCGAAAAACATAACCCTTTCTTTGCAGTCGGGTAATAAAAAGTAGCCATACACAAATTTAAGACCAGGTAAAGTCCATCCATTTTCATATGGTCTTAAATCTGTGTATAATCACTTTCCATAGTCTTACTATTATCAGTGGCAAACAAACAAAGCTGTAGAACACGACAATAGCTAAACCATGTGGTAAACCTCGAAAAATAAAAAAATATCATTTTTGGAGATATACAAATATAGGTTACGGCGGGTTGCGATCTGTAAAACTTGGGTTAAAGTATCTATAATTTCGTAATAAATAATTATATCACAACGGCGAACGGTAACCTTTTTGGTAATTTAAATGTACTACGGGCTACTGTGCTATACCTACTGGATAGATTTTGAGTTTAAAACTCGGCTGACTCGTAGCGAGCGAGCGTTACCTATGTACCAGGGGGTCAAGTCTGCTTATGTTTTCGTCAAAATCGTAGTTCAATGGTGTTTGAATGGTAATGCTTTTTGACACAGTTCTTGTTACTTAAACCCAAAACTGAAAACACATTGTGTTTCTTAAGCCCAAAACGGAAACATAATTGTGTGTGTCTTGACTTTGGGTTTAAGAAACAAGAACTGTGTCAATAAGCGTTACCATTAATAATAATAATAAATAATAAAAGTTTATTTAAATCATGACATGTATACAAAAACATATTTGCGTTAACAACCGTTGTAGTCATAAGACTGTGTTACAGTTATTAGCGCCCACCTCAAATTAGACAGGCATTACAGACATGATTTGAACTTAGGGCTAAAATAACAATATAAAACAGAAAAAACAGAAATTATAGAATATGTAAGTGTGTGTGTGTGTGTGTGTGTGTTTGTGTGTGTGTGTGAATAATTGTGCATGTATTTGCAAAAATATTTATTTAACCAAGGACTCAGCTGTATCATAGTCCAGGCCAAGAAGCCACTCGCATAACATGGTTTTACATTTGTATTTCGGAAGAGGATAAAGCAGCAGGATATGACAGAATTACTGTTGAAATGCTGAGAGGTGGGAAAGAGCTGGTTGCGTCCTGGCTGTGCCTGATCTTTAATAAATGTTGGAACAGTGGCAAAGTGCCGGAAGATTGGCGTAAAGCCGTGGTCGTGCCGCTGTACAAAGGGAAAGGGTCACGGCAGGATGCTAAAAACTACCGCGGGATCAGTCTTCTCAGCATTGTCAGTAAATTGTATGCAAAGGTACTGATTGAAAGAGTGATGCAAAAAACTGATCAGAGTAT
Source organism: Agriphila tristella (assembly GCA_928269145.1). Lineage (NCBI taxonomy): Eukaryota > Metazoa > Arthropoda > Insecta > Lepidoptera > Crambidae > Agriphila > Agriphila tristella. The sequence continues at coordinate 16,696,801 of OV743439.1, read as the reverse complement.
TTGGGATGTGCAAGCGGGATTCAGAAAGGGAATGGGATGCACGGATCAGGTCTTCTCCTTGAGGTGCTTAACCGAAAAACACCTGGCTAAGCACAAAAAGGTTTACTGTGCCTTTGTGGACCTGGAGAAGGCCTACGATCGAGTTGACAGGAATGAGCTATGGAAGGTGTTGTCCGAATACGGATTGGAGAGCAGACTGATTCATGCACTGAAATCTCTCTATGAGGATTCCCGTGCATGCGTCAGGATTGACGGCGTATACACTGACTGGTTTGGCATCTCTAGGGGTGTCAGACAGGGATGTGTTGCGTCACCATGGCTCTTTAATCTGTTTTTGGACAGTTGTATGAAAGGTCTGAAAGAACGTGACTGTGGGGTTGTGATGAATGGGACTCAAATCAAGTGCCTTCTCTACGCTGACGACCAAGTTATACTTGCGTCTTCTGCGCAAGAGTTGCAGGAAATGATGTCGGTTATGAATGAAGATTTTGTGAGAAAAGGGATGAAAGTGAATGTAACTAAGACTAAAGTGATGGTGTTTGAGAGAGATGAAGAAATGACTGACTGTACGGTAATGTTAGGTGGCGAAAAAGTGGAACAAGTCCGTGAGTTTGTATACTTGGGGAGTTTGTTCACAAGGGACGGAAAGAGTGTGGAAGACATAGAAAGACGAGTGAAGAAAGGAAATTCGGTGAGTGGTGCTATACACTCGGTTATGAGTAGCCAAACCGTTTCTGCAAAGGCGCGAATGGCTATTCATAACGGAGTGCTGGTACCGACACTGATGTATGGAAGTGAATCTTGGGTATGGCAGAAGAAGAATGAAAGCAGAATAAATGCGGTAGAGATGCGATCGTTGAGGAAAATATGTGGAGTAAAACTGAGTGATAGAGTGAGCAATGAGGTGATTCGCAAAAGGTGTGGTCTGAAAGATGATATAGTGACAAGAATTGAGAAAGGAATGCTCCAGTGGTTTGGTCACTTAGAGAGGATGAATGAAAGGCGAATCACGAAAGAGATATACTGTGCGAATGTGGAAGGAACGATTGCACGAGGGCGTCCCAGAAAAACCTACGCGGACCAAATAGAGGTTATTATAAAAAAGGCTGGTGTACGCAGTGACAAAAACCGCAGGGCATGTATGAAAAGATTGATGGATATGAATGAAGCGAAAGAAGTGTGCAAGGATCGTAGCAGGTGGCGATCCATAGTCTCTGCCTACCCCCATGGGAAACAGGCGTGAGTGTATGTATGTATGTATGTATGTATGTATAAATATTAAGCTTTCTATTCACTTTGTTATACAAAAGTTACACTTTGTTACTTCACTTGTTCACTTTGTTATACATTAGAACACCATTGAACTACGATTTTGACGAAAACATTAGCAGACTTCCCAGTTCTTAGCACGATGATTAAGAAACGATCCTGATGCATCCAAATCCAAATCTAAAAGAGTTCTTTATCAATCAATCGGTAAAAAATAAAATGAAGACCTATTGTCGATGCCTTGGAATATAAACAAAAACATAAATAACGCAATTTTATTTTACAACACTTAAAACCCTAAATAAAGCAAATCTAATTAAACCTAAATAATACAATCGTTAAATTTCAAATGTTCATTTCTTCTTCCTCTTGTCAGCTCTGGGGCCGCCCATGTGGTCTAGCTGCTGCTTGAGTTCCTTGAGCTGGTTGTCGGGCACGTAGCGCACCTCCTCGTGCTCGGGCAGGTGCTCGTGCACGTGCAGCGTGCAGCCCTCGGGCAGGCAGGCGCGCGCCACGCGCAGCAGCGAGCCGAGAGCCCACGCCGGCACGTCGGCCACCTGCAAACATTGTTATATCGGGTCATTTTAAACTTACCATCCAAATTTTAAGGATGCGTCCAGTCCATGAAACTAAACAACTATTTCTAAGAAACATGTGTCTCGCCAAAAAAATTTGGTCATCCGAATTGACCACGTGATCTCGTTGATTTGTATGGAAAGTCGATTTTTATTTTACATATTTGACCATGTGTTCCTTAGAGACAGTTGTTCAGTTTCAAGGACTGAACACATCCTCAAAATTTGGATAGTGAATACAAAATGACCTTGTATATGTGACGTTCCGCGGGAAAAAACACCTTATGGCATCGCCATTAGTCACATGTATGTCGTAGTATAATCTTATGAACCAGGGGGTCAAGTCTGCTAATGTTTTCGTCAAAATCGTAGTTCAATGGTGTTCTAATGGTAATGCTTTTTGACACAGTTCTCGTTTCTTAAACCCAAAATCAAGACACAATATGTTTCCGTTATGGGTTTAAGAAACACAATGTGTTTCAGTTTTGTGAACCCGAAAAATCGTAAGTCGATTGTAAAGGACCGTATAATTATTGGAATCTAAGTAAGATAGATTTTCGCAATCGTCTGAGCAATTTTGAGAATCTTTGTAAACATCCCAGTAAGTTTCGGATAGTTGGAAACTTCAATGTTGATCGGATAACTGAGAGTCGATTAGTCTGATTGGTCAGAACATGACTCTTCTTATAGGACGGTTAGCCAATCAGAGCATACGTCAGTCCAGAACGTTGACGTCAGCCAATCAGCGCGCACAAATGATGTCATTAGAGATTTACCTAAGATACGCTGGATTTTTGTAAAAATCCTAAATAGTACTCAGACGATTGCAAAAATCTATCTTAGTATAGTAAGTGTGGGTGTAGAATCTACACCTATACTTTAAATCCTCTATACACTGTAGATAATATTTATGCAACTGTACTATAATGAGGTAATAGTATCACACAAGTGTTTTAATAACTAATCATGTACAGTTGCATACAAGACTTTATCTCTATCCATAATATATATCCTCTGTAAAGGGTTTTGAAACGGTGGCTTATTGGCAACATTTAAATAACCAGTGTCATGGTAGCCGTAATGTCCGAGCGAGGACTTGTCGCGCCCCTCGCGCCCGTCACGCGCGCTTCCGTCATAATATCATCCAAACGAGAGTTATAATATTGTTGTGCTAAATTTCAAAATGCAATTGCAAGCTGTTTCGGAACCTTTTATAGAGGATTTAAAGCATAGGTGTAGATAAAATAAAACAAAAAACCGACTTCAAAAAACCTGAAAACACAATTAGCTTCAAAATTAAATACCTCTAAAAAGTAAAAAATAATTTTCAAATCATTAGATACGCATATCATTGTAATAAAACACGTCTATTGAAGTCGGGTGGGGCTAGAGGACAACTTCTTTATTCTAAGAGCCCCACCCGACTTCATTAGACGTGTTTTATTACAATGATATGCGTATCTAATGATTTGAAAATTATTTTTTACTTTTTAGAGGTATTTAATTTTGAAGCTAATTGTGTTTTCAGGTTTTTTGAAGTCGGTTTTTTTGTTTTTAAACAATTTTTTTCTTTTTTTCTTTTTAGTGTAAGTATCTTCTGTATTAGATAGTTTTACCTTTTTATGGGTATGTATATTATGTAAATGTAAGCGATGATGTTATGTATTTTTTTTATATTTCACACTTTTCCGTGGTATAATACCACTAAAAACTCAATTTCTACTTTTCGTGCTGTTTGTTGTTAAGGAGTTCCGTCGTTCCTTCGCAGTTCAAGTCTAGTCCAAAACGTCCTTGACCATAGTTAGATACCTAATTTGTTTAAGATTGTCATAATCCTAGCAATATTTCAATCACTATACATTTTCTATTTGATTTTGAGGAGTTCCCTTGTGTATCTTTAAAATCCAAGGTCCAATAACAATGAAATCAAAATGGTATCATCACTGAAGTATCGTCTTTCAATCAAAAAAAGAATCATCTAAATCGGTACATAAACAAAGAAAATATGGTCGATCATCCGTATAAGTTCATAAAATGGTGACAGTATTTTCAAGTTTTCTTGATAAATACTGAACCGATTTCAAAATTTCAAAAAATGGGACCAACTTGGGAACAAACCTGATCTAATAACGTTTGAATTACTCGGTCTTCGAGTAATCGGCGGACATACATAAAAAAAAAAAAACATACATACAGCCGAACATAGAACCTCCTCCTTTTTGGAAGTCGGTTAAAAATAAGAAGCCTCGTTTGTTAGAACCTTGGTAGTTTCTAAACTTTACATACCTGGACATTTCTTTCATAGACATTAAGGAGATAGTCTGCATCAACTACAGTGCCACCTGGTTTGAACCTCTGCACTTTAACTTGTTGTGCAGGTGTTGCCCAACTGTAAGTGAATTCTTAATTAAGTTACTGTTTATATTTTATCGTACAATAAATTTAATATTAATGTATGTTCAGAAGAAATAAGGTTTTTTTTTAAGTTTTTTTTTAAGGGAAGGAAGGTTTTTTATGTGTATAATAAATAAAAAACCTAGATATAAAACATAGATATGTTTTCTTTACAGAAATGAATGTTAAGCATTAACCCTTAATTTGGCAAAGAAAAAAATGCAATAAAAAACAAAATGTTTTATTCAAATTAAGTTTTGAACATTATTAGACATTACAGAAAAATGTAGAAAAAAAAATTGGTACTTTAGTTCTCCTGAAAAACCATGTATGCCACAGTATACATTGCCAAGTGGACGGGAAAACAAGGTTGTATGCGGGGGCATACACTGCCAATTAAAGTACAAAGTATTTATCATAGTATTTTTTTTATATTATTGAAAAACAACAGTAATTATCAAAATACCTAGGAGTAATTGCTCAACTAAGCTCGCACGTGATAATCTAGTTGACAAGTTGTTCTAGAACTTTTGCCAGTTACAAAACACAAATAGACATGACAATTTCATGCATTTGACACTCTTTAGCTTCTAGCACAGCCTACATCGACTTTGAGTGGTAATAGTTATCCAAAGACGATGGATCTTGAACATCAGTGTAATTAGAGTCTTCTTCTATAGTACCCCTGTGTCGAAAACGAGTTTTCTTCCATTTGTAACTCAGACTGAGCTTTGAAATTCGACTAGGTCATTTAGGGACAGAAAAAGTGGGACGACGTTGTGTTGTGATCCTGTATTTCTAGAAAGACGTAACCTGGAGGAGATAACTTGCACAGCAAGTGAGGGGTTGCAGAGTGACTTATTGTTGGTAAAGATGGCAGGGGTTAGTGGATTTGCTGGGGTAGCAGGAGTCGCTGGGAGTGACGGTATGTCACTCAATACTGGTACTTTGTTACAATTTGGTTCCAGAGAAGGACTTGAAAAGATAGTTTGAAAGATTGATGTGAGTCGAACATTCTTGCTACTGGAGTCTTCGTCATCGCCTAAAATGTTAAGCTTTTCTAAAGAAGAATCAATAGGAGGTGCTCGGGAAGTTGACATAGAAAGTGGGGTGCGTACCCGAAATTCCTCTTCCACATCCGAAAATTCACTATCGTCAGAGGCTGCATTCTGAGAAGGCACAAGAGCTTAAATTCTACCTCCACGAGATTGAAGCTTTTGCTGGCGATAAAGAAAAAATCATAACCAAACACAAAGTAAAAAGCTACCGCAAACTGGCAATGTATGCAGTGTCATACAAACAAAACCGAGGGTCTTTCATTACGAATTTGGCAGTGTATGCCACCGCATACATCAGGTTATTGACCAAAATAAATCTAGATTACGAAGTCAGAATTCACAATTACCTTTCTAACTCATTTTATTACACTATAATGCATAAAATATATTCATAACACCCATGATAAAACGTGTAATATTAGTGAAAATAATAAAAATACCTTGGCCAGTAGAACTGTGTTCCGCCGAGCAGCCATTTTATTGAAATAATGTCAAAAATTTATATTGCCAGAGGTGTTTTTTATTTTTTTGTAGAAAAATAATTAGGGCTGCCATATATTAAAATTAATTATAACACAGATAATTGTTATTTATTTGACAAATATTTTTGAGAAGTTCATGTATGCCAGGACTTACATTGCCAAATTAAGGGTTAAGCGCAGCACCCGTCCCAGTTGTTCGGTCTTAGTATTTGCTATATTATCGCCTTACTTTCTCAACCTTGTACCTAAAAATCTTTATATATTCATCCTACTAATATTATAAATGTGAAAGTTTGTGGGTTTGGATGTTTGTTCTTCAATCTTGCAAAAACGGCTGAGCAGATTTGGATGAAATTTAACATATAGATAGTTTATAGCCTGGATTAAAACATAGGATACTTTTTATCCCGGTCAAAGGTTCCCTAGGGATTATCCAAATGTCCACGCGGACGAAGTCGCGGGCGGAAGCTAGTAATTTCATATTTAAAATCTACAAGTCTTGTTTCATACTCACTTGGTCACTCTGTTTTACTTAACTGTATAAGCTCGCGAGGTTTGAGTCTTAAACTTACCAAATGAAAGTCTATTTTTCGTTACCCTTAATGTGAGATACGAAGTTGCTGGTCTTATTTATTTGACCAAATTGGATGTTCCAAGTGGTGTTAGAAATTTGTAATAAATCACTCAGTTTTGTGGGAATGTTTTGTTTTATATTTTTTTATTTTATTTGGAATGACACTGAACTGATCCAAATGGGAAGTTGACAAAGTTGAATTATTTTAGTGACGCATTTTGATGTAGATTGCAGATTATCAAATTTTCTTTTAAGTAATTGGTAGTCTCCAATTACTTAAAAGAAAATTTGATGAGCTGCAGTCAGTGTTGGCATGATTAAATCAAGTGATTTTTTGAATAAAAATCATTGATTAAATCATGTTGCCTTTTTTCTTTCCTATTTGTATAAAAATGTAAAATTCTTAATTTTAAATAATTGAGTACAAATGTATGTTAAAAGTCACTTTGTGTTAGAATTACTGCTTTAAACTATTTTTTCTTCTAAAAAAACTGCCAGATCATCTGTCCTAATATTTAACTTTCACCAGGCATTTTTATCTTAACTGTTTTATTGATCTTTTCTTGTGTTTCTTCCGAATTAAAGTATTGTGGTAAGTAAAGCGTTGTAGTTTTACGTACTATATTAAGTAGATTTTAAAGGCTCAAGCAAAATGATAAATCGATTTTTTGCCAAATTTCTGTGATTTTTTATTTTTTGCAAAAAATCATGATTTTTCCAACCCTCAGCAGTCAATAAAACCACCCTTAACGATTATCATGGGTTATTTCTATGATAATCTAACTAAGTCATGAATAAGTTTATTTTGTAAATAAATTTAATTTTATAATAACAGCATTTTAATTCAGCAACCTCATAATTCTCATCATCATAAACTCATAAGTCATATTTTGTAACAATCAGTATTTATTAGAACAGTAACCTCGAATCTGTAAATTTAACTTTTATTCATATTAAAACCATTCATATCAACATCCATAACTATTCATAGAGTTCCTATTTATATGTTTACAAAAGGTAAATTATATAAAAATCTAAATAGTTTTTCTGTGATTTTCTATAACTATACAAAATACTACAGATACAAGGTTGAGAAAATAAGGCGACTATATTGTGTGGGTTTTGCTAAATCAAAACAAACTTTTGCGACGGACAGCCTGCACCAGACAGTGGTGTTCTTTGATTTTGTAGTAACATACCGCAGACATGGATATAGCAATGGTTTTTAAATATAATAATACTAGCGGCCGCTCGCGACTTCGTCTGCATGGAAACATTTTTGCTATCCCTCGGGAACAATACAACTTTTTTTCGGGATGAAAGGTACCCTATGTCCTTTTCTCTACCCCTGACAACGTGTATGAAAATTTCATGATGATCGGTTCAGTAGTTAAGACGTGAAGGCGTAATAAACAAACAAACAAATGGACTTTCGCATTTATAATATTAACTAGCGTGCGCCCGTGACTTCGTCTGCGTGGAAAGGTTTTTGCTATCCTTCGGGAACAATACTTCTTTTCGGGATGAAAGGTACCCTATGTCCTTCTCTGTACCCCTGACAATGTGTATGAAAATTTCATGATGATCAGTTCAGTAGTTAAGACGTGAAAGCGTAACAAACAAACAAACGGACTTTCTCATTTATAATATTAGTAAGGAAAAGGATTGTTAAAAAATAAGTCTGTTTATCCTTGTCTTATCTGGTAAACAATCTTACCAACCAACTGTTTATTGAAAAAATCCATTTTTTACAAAATGGTTTTCCACACATAGATTACAAAAGAAATTACTAATTGTTAGTGAAAATTTGATTTGATAAGACAACATATTTTTAAATACGGATGTAAATTTAAAATCTATCAAAAAATGTTTTCTAAATGGTACAAGTATGGATAAACAGTAAATTTTTCTGTAGCAATATACCTACCATTCCTCAACTTGTATTCCCATAACCTCTGCATATTTGTGGATTTGACTCTGACAAGCTTCTAACACTGCAAAGTCGTAGCCTTTTATTTGTAAATTTAGACAATCGTATACTGGTTCATCAGGCTCCATACTCTGAAAATCAAATATCCAAAATATTAGTTAGTGCAAAATAGGAAAAATATCAGTTAGAATAATAACACCTAGAAGCCGAGTCGTTGTATGTACTATCCCCGCCAATTGCTAATAGATGGAACCTTGCAAGTTTTAACAAAAAATTAACATTCAAGTTGACGTCATCCTCAACTATAGAATCTGGACAACGAAAGATGAACCAGAAATGGAGGCGCCACTTTCCCTGTTAAATTAACCTTAAGAGGTTAAGTTATTGGAAACTGAACCTTAAAATAAGGCACAAAATTAGTTCCATTTCCAACCGAGACTCATCTTTCGTTGACCAAACTCTAATAATGACTAGTAACAGTAAAATTCTTACAGGTAATCTAATATATTAATTATTGAATTATTATTTTCAATAAGATAGGGCCTAGGTATATAAAAAATATATAATATAATTACACTTGTTTTTCAGGGCAAAAACATGGCCGCCAGGCACATTACTAATTGGCGGGGATAGTAAAGTGAGGCAAAAAAACAGTCAAAGTGGCTCAGTTTTCAGATTTATATCCTTCATAATATGTTGTCTAAATTGTAATTAAACTCCAATAAAATAGTAACTAATCCCTTAAAGGTAGGGAAATTGAAACATTTCATTCTTATAGGTACGATTAGGTACCATAATATTATGAAGTATAAAAATCTGAAAACTGAGCCATTTTGGCTCGTTTTATTTCCCTGTAGGGAACTATCGTTCTAGGTTGTTTAAATTCTAAGCTTGTGACACAAACACATTATATTACTGTCAAAACTTACAACAAGATAATCAGGTTCATAAAGGTCATTTTTTAATCTCGACTGTTGAAATGTAGTAGTAACAGACACTAACTTAGAAGGCTTCATTAGGTGGTTTTGTTGAAGCTGAAAAGTCAAAGAAGGTAAGGTTGGTAAATAAGATATTTTTTAGTTTGAAAAGAAATCAAACATATTAATAGTTATGTACGGGGTAACTAGTTTAAATGAAAGCTAAATATATGTATGAACCTCGGAACTTACCAACTTTAAAACCCGTAACCCCAACATTTTTGTACGTTTGTACCTAGCTAAGTAAGTAATTAAAGAATGAACTAAATAAAACTTATTTTTTGTTTGTTGTTTGCAGCAAAAATTAGGTTAGGTGTCGTCATTCGTCAATGTCAAAACACCAACTGTCAAAGTGACATTTCGTTTCTTACTAGGCTGCATTCCGAATCACACTAAAATCGATGACAGCGCACTAAAATGCGTTCCGAGCAAGAAGCTTATATCCACAATGGAGGTTGCACGCCTAGTAAGTAAGTGAAGATTGAAAAAGACTCTTTAGTGACGTTACGGCGTATTGCTATCTCTTTCTTTTCGTTTTACAATACGTTTTCGTTTCTCACGAACAAACGAACGACGAACAACGAACACGTATTGTAACACTAAATAAAGAGGTTGCAATAAGCCGTAAGGAGCTTTTTTCAATCTTCACTATGACATATGGCCGTGCAAACTCCATTTGAGGGAGGTATAAGCTTCTTGGTTCCGAGTCGGTGATTTTGTATGGGTTTGACAGATAACGTGAGCGCTGACATCGATTTTATCGTGATTCGGAATATAGCCTTAATTTCGAAACAAGGAAAAGAATTATGGTTTATGCAGTCACGTTTTTAAATTTTTTACGTTTTTGTGATTTTTCTGCCCTTTGAAGGTCCAAATAAATTATCGGACGCGGCTTACTGCCGCGGCCGATCTGAGGTGTGCAAACTATCGGATGTAGTAGGTCGCGGACGTAACCATAGACTAATATGACGTCATCGGACGTCCGACAGCTATCTGGCACGCAGGATGTTATTAGAGTGTGCACACTTATCAGCCGCGGCAGCAAGCCGCGTCCATAAGCCGCGTCCGATAAAGGTCCAAACAAATTATCGGACGCGGCTTATGGACGCGGCTTACTGCCGCGGCTGATAAGTGTGCACACTCTCATAACATCCTGCGTGCCAGATAGCTATCGGACGTCCGATGACGTCATATTAGTCTATGGTTACGTCCGCGACCTACTACATCCGATAGTTTGCACACCTCAGATCAGCCGCGGCAGTAAGCCGCGTCCGATAATTTGTTTGGACCTTAATTTGTTTGGACCTTGAAAATTGAATGTGGATAAAGGTGGAAACAAATTATCGGACGCGGCTTATGGACGCGGCTTACTGCCGCGGCTGATAGGTATCTGGGACTATGAAAATACACTGAGGTCAAATACTATTGAAACTCTACCGAGTTAATACGCACAGCTCCAGGCGAATTCTGGCAAGTAAGCACACTAGCGCCCCTAGCGGCGTGAGGTGAACGATTTCAAAAGTTGTAGGGGTTGTAGTACCGTTGTAGGCAAAGAGAAAGTGCGTGCGTTACGTTACGCAAAAAGCTTGTACTTTTGCTCGTGGTTTAATTTGTACTGTTAATGGATGCAAGGATTATAAATTTCAAAAAGATTCCTTCTTCAGAATGCCTAGAGATTCAGAGACGTAAGTTTCAATGCTTGTTTATAATGATTAAGTATAAAAGTTATTCATTTTTGTTTTTTTGACTGTTCGACTGTTTGTTATGATTTTCAGATTGAAAAAATGGATCATAGCTTGTAAACGAAGCGATTTAGATTCTTTGATAAAAGTAAAAGTTGCTGAATACTATAATAAGAATTATGTGATTAGTTCCGATTATTTTGACATAGAATGCTTTAGAAATAAGGATTTATACAGTAAGGGGTGAGTTTTTTATGCTTAAATATGTGATTTGATTACCTATCTTGTAACCTGATAGAGGACTAAGTATGTGTTTATATTTTCTGTTTCAGACTACTACCAAATTTAATTCCAACTTTGAATTTGTATAATGATAAGGAACCTATCAAGAAAAAGAGTCGATGTGATACAAGTATTGTGGAATGTGCAACAAGGTAATATATATTTAGTTATAAATGATCATCATCATCATTATCCAATATTCCATTCACTGCTCCAATGCGTGCCTTTCCGCCCGATCACTTGCCATCCTTATCCAGTTACATTTTACTGTAAAACTTATAATAATATATGTTGTTTGTTGTAGTTCAAAGAAAATGAAATAAAACACAGAAATAGAGAAGGAAAATGAAGCCACTCTTCCAACCTCTGTTAGCAGCCTACAAGAGGAAAATTCACAATTGAAACAAATTATCCAGGATTATAAAAAAAACATTAAGTAATAAGTGTAGTCTCTTGTCGAAGTATAAGAAGAAATGCTCACTTTTGAAACAAAAGTTACTGCAATCTAAAAGTAGCAATTCTGTTACCCAATCTAGTAAGATAACTAAAGTTTGCGAACAGTTTATAAGATCCCGAGAAAAATTACTTAATTTTTCTCTACTTAATTTTTCAAAATCGTCTCCCTAATTTATCTTTACTACTTAGTAAAGATAAATTAGGGAGATTTGAAACATGTGTAAAGAAGAACAAGCTCTTTACTAAAGAGCTTGTTCTTTATTTTTATTCCACAAAATCATACATATTACTACAGAAGGCTTTTCCACCCCCAATGAAAATATCAAAATAATGTCAGATATTATTAATAAAGTTTTTAAAGATGATAAAGATAAAAAATTACATTAAAATATCTCTAAATAATGTAAAGGCCACGTTATGTTCAAATGAAAACACAGAAAAAACCCCGGAATTTTTCATCTAGATTTAAAAAAAAAATGTTAGTATGTAAGGAATGTACTAAATTGTTTTTAGATAAGTATTTTAAAGTGTTAATTAAAGCCTATTTAAATAAAATTATCAACACAAAAGAAGAAAATTACGTATTCATTGATTTATTTCATGTTTTATTTATTTAGTTAGTACCATAAAGTTAATATACCTAGGTAATATTAACTTTATGAGCCGAACAGATTTTATAAAATCGTTGTTTAAACATGACACACACGGAACCGTGTCATTTGTCAAAATATCGACAACTAAACCGTTTGGTGCCAAATGAAGCATTCTAGCAGCGTCACGTTTGAATGAATGAATGATTAAAACTTTATTTGGTTACTTACAAACAAAATGGTTTACAAAAACATTCGCTTATAAAATACTTAAACGCATTCTAAATTACTTAGGATAAGTGACAGCATGATAAGTGACAGCATATAACACTTGAAATCCGTTCGCGGCTCGCGTAACAACACATCAAATCAATATCATATCATAAAAACACGATGACAAGGACGGACAGTACACTGAAGATGGAAACAAATTATCGGACGCGGCTTATGGACGCGGCTTACTGCCGCGGCTGAAGGTGGAAACAAATTATCGGATGCGGCTGACGGACGCGGCTTACTGCCGCGACTGATAGGTATCTGGGATTATGAAAATACACTGAGGTGTACAAACTATCGGACGTAAGCTTGGACGAATTAACCACTGGACACGTAACGTAAGAAAAATGTATGAAATCACGTTCAACCAATTTTTGCGGGGTGAGGGGGGATTACATTGTCAAGTGTGCGATGCAGATCGGTGCAGACGCGTACTAGGAAATTGCACAACGCGTGACGCGGCCAAGTGCCGCTGTTCGTATACAACCATGAGTGACAAACTCGTGGCAAATGAACTCCTGGCGTTCCTACAACAAAAGCTGGACGTCATGGATGAGGTGAGCGCACTCCAAATCTGCAAGTCCAGCTTCAGTGAGGACGATGTGGCCACGGCGAAGAAACTTCTGTACGAGTCTCTCGGCAAGAGCGACCAGATGGTGTCCCGGAGACGTGACGGGACACAGAAGAGCCTGCAGGAAATCATCACCCTGTTCAAGGAAACCGACCCCGATGACGTGCCGACGTTTGTGGCGAGAGACCTCAACAAGCTGCCTCCCGTCACCTTCGACCACGTCGATGTGACCTGCCTCCTTAAGGACATCGTAACCCTTAAGGCGAGTTTGGCCGAAGTCATGCTGAAATTTCAGGCATCCGAAAATACGGTGAGTGAATTGCGTAAAGAAGTTGACGACTTACGTGAATCACTCGCCGTAAGTAGGTCAAACGTCAACATGCGACGTGGGGCCTGCCTCGATACATCGATGACGTCGAGTTGCAAGTCAGCAGTTTCGACGCCGTCTCCGCCACGGCCCGATCAAACCCGAGCGCCGCCGCCGGCCGCGAGCGCCGACCCTGCGAGCTGCGCGCCCCCCGCCCGCGCCCCGCCGCCGCCGCCACCTGCCGCGGTGGCTCCGCGCGCACCTGAGACGCGTGCGCCCGTGAGCTGTCAACGGAATTTTGCTGCTGTTGCTGCCGCCAACTCAAGGCCGCAGTCGCAGCGGCCAGCTCTCGTCGATGGAAAAGCTCCTCTGCAGAATGTCGTCCGACCGGGCCAAGATGAAGACGGATTCCTCGAGGTTCGGAACAAAAGACGACGTCGTCAGCGAGAGAGCAAGAACCACCATGGCACCGCACCGACAGGGCCCAACTTCCTGCTGCGAGCTGCCATACCGACCACGGCCGTGTACCTGTCCCGCCTGCACCATACCACCACCGTGCAGGATGTGATAGAGTACATAAAGAAGAAGGCTAACTTTTGTTTGAGAGTTCAGCCTCTGGAGTCGCGCCATAACACGAATTTTAAGTCGTTTGTGGTGCGCATCCCGACCGCCAGGCTGGACACTTTCATGAAGGAGGACTTCTGGCCGCAGGGCGTGGTATACAGGCGCTTCCGAGGGGCGTTGCCTTGTGCCACCGAACTGACACAGAAAGTGCCAAATTGACTTTATACTAACATAATATTTAGTTATATCTACTAACAATTTTGTTTATATAATTTTTTTTTTTAGTTTTAAGGTATGTATCTATGGGCCATTGTTGCCTGACTATAAATAAATAAATAAAAAAAAATAAAAAAAAAAAAATAATGACAATATTATAGGGTGATTTAGCCGGTTTCCGGCCATAATTGCCGGCCAAATATTATGGATTGTGAAACTCATACATTAGTTCTCGGCCAGGCGGCCGAAAAGCAAATGACCTCCCAAAAATGGATTTAGTTACCCGGCCATCAAATTTAAATGTATCACACCGAAAACTTTACGCGTTTAAGTCAAAATAACAGTGCTAAAACTAATTTACCATAGTCACACTCAATTGCAAGAAGCTTCACTTTAAATCTTCTTTAGCCACTTTATCGCTAATGAAATCATTAAAATAATGATTTCATTAGTTTGTTGCATCAAACTACTTTAGGTTATAAACTTAATCCTTTAACTAATGAGAGCCTTAAACATTGTTGCAAATAATAAAGTTAAAAAATGAATGGGATCCCCGAATGGTTGAGTTTTGTTTTGAAAAGTATTCAAAGTTTGTATATAAATTGGCGAAAATAACGCGTTTGACACATAGTATCGTTTGACAACTGTTATTTTTCTTTTAAATTCGTTGGATGTGAAATTTTTATTATTTCGGTATTATTTTTTTGTGAGTAAAAATGTCTCAAAAAGAAAATGAAAAACGTGAACGAGGTGTAAACTATACTCCAGAAGAAAAAGCACTATTGGCTGACCTCATAAAACAGTAAGTTTTACTTTAATGTACCTACTCGGTCCGTAATTTTGTACTGATTGTTTGTGGTTTGACACTTCATTAGATAAATTTGACATTTCCATACTTAAATTTTAAAGGAGTTTTTAAAAGATAAAAATCTTTCTTGCAATTATTGAGTGTCAGTAATAAAAATCATGTGTATCAAACCGTAAACAATATTGTAACTTAACATCCAAAAAACTCACATGCACATTTTTTGATACTTTTAACGACATACATACCCTGTTCAATTTTCGTCCTTCTTCCCCACGACTAGTGTCGTGGTCTTGGTAGTCCAAAGCGCACGACTGGAAGTGTCGTGGTCGTGGGTATTTTTTTCTCTTCTACACTACCGGCCCAGTAGTGTCGTAGGAACTTAATTATCTTCTTTCAATTACATTACCAAAATACCAGGGTAGCATAGATTTAGAGGAGGTCAACATTTTTAAACACAATAAATTGTTAAAGTCCTTGTCCGCGCGACCTTGAGCAAGTGAAGGTGGCCTAGTTATGTTTCCGAAATGGCCGAAAACCAAAGGGGGCCGGCCAACTGGCTAAGGCACTCTACTTTGTTTACATATCAAATATTATTTATTTTACGAAAAATTGCTACCTACTATAATTGGTTGAAATTGTGCTTACGCGTGAAAAGAATTTCTTGATTGCCCACTATTTTTTTTGCTGTACAATACGGAGCATTTTGCCCATTTTTGTACCAATGTTTCGCCACGAGCTCTAGCATCACACTGACAACGCGATATCGTTTACTGAGGCTATCGGTCACAGTAAGTGGCTAAGGGGTAAAGGCGAATATGGCTGTCATTTCGCGTCCAGTGGTTAATTCGTCCAAGGACGTAAGTCGCGGACGTAACCATAGACTAATATGACGTCATCGGACGTCCGATAGCTATCTGGCACGCAGGATGTTATTAGAGTGTGCACACTTACCAGCCGCGGCATGCGGCAGTAAGCCGCGTCCATCAGTCGCGTCCGATAATTTGTTTCCACCTTGATAGGTATCTGGGACTATGAAAATACACTGAGGTGTGCAAACTATGGGACGTAAGTCGCGGACGTAACCATAGACTAATATTACGTCATCGGACGTCCGATAGCTATCTGAGGGCCTAGTACGAGTTGGTTTTTTGCTCTCACTTCACTTTGCGAATAGTTAACTATCGTTTGCTCTCTTTCACTCGTTAACTCACTCGCATGATTTCCTCTCTCTCACTCGATACTATTCGCAAAGTGAGGTGAGAAACACAACTCGTACTAGGCTCTCTGGCACGCAGGATGTTATTAGAGTGTGCACACTTATCAGCCGCGACAGTAAGCCGCGTCCATCAGTCGCGTCCGATAATTTGTTTCCACCTTCAGACGTCATAAACCAAAGCTTTTCCGTAATTCTTCTTTTATATGAGCTAAAGTTAGCATAGAATACATTGTTTGTCCGCAAAACCGAAAAAAATACAATCTAAGACAGTAAAATCACGTAATACACAGTCAAGACAATAAAAGCTCAAACTGACAATTGTTCCAAAGACTAAGCGCCATCTGTAATTCACTTTGCCTTCGCCTCCCCATTGTCAATGCAATCGAGATCATATTAGTCTATGATCGAGATATCGAGTTAGGCGGTAGAGTCGCCGGTTTTCCTCTCCTTTCCTATAAAATAAATGAGGACCACATAATGGATAGGTATCCAAAAAAGCTTCTTGTGCATTGGGTTCAGATGAGGTTCAACCTGCTGAGGGTTCACCCACCAATATTCTTTTATTTTGGATATTTTACGCACTGGCAGGTTTTTTTTTCGCACATGATCTTTGTCAACAAAAAGCGAAATGTCAACAAATTGTCTTTGCTTGTGCCGCCGTCGGTCGTAATCGCTCGTCGGTCGTTGTAAATCTGTCAAAGGTTAAAAGCTTCAAATGAAATGGGAATTTCTAGTAAAATTTAAAGTATTGTCTTATATTGTTCTGTGTTAATCAAGTAAATGGTGAATCGTGTTACTTTTAATATAAAATAGTTATCGAGAAGACATGGCATCGACTGGTAGTACACCATTTCCGAAATGGCAATTGGCCATTCTTCTCGGTGCACCTTTGGCCATCGGCTTAGGTTACCTTTATCTACGGAATAGATTAGAAGACCCGGAGAAGAAAAAAGAAGCTGAATTGAAAGCCAAAACGACTATTTCATTGGATAATGAAGATAATAACTCAAAAGCCACGGAAAATGCCCTGGACCGTGCCATGAAACTGAAAGGTGCCGGAAACCGTGCTTTCCATGCTGGCGAATATGATAAAGCCATATCCCTGTACAACGAAGCCATCGAGGCCTGTCCTCCAGATCGTCCCGTAGACTTGGCGACATTCTATCAGAACCGCTCAGCATGTTATGAGAAACGTGAAATGTGGGAACAAGTGAAAGAGGACTGTACTTTTGCTCTGAAGTTGAATGAAAAATATGTGAAAGCGTTTCTACGTCGTTCGCGAGCTGCCGAAAAAAGTGGAGACTTAGTACTTGCTCTTGAAGATGTGACTTCAGCCTGCATCCTAGAAAGGTTCCAAGTGCAGAGCTCCCTCGTGAACGCTGACCGCATCCTAAAAGCACTGGGCAGACAGCACGCCCGCGAAGCCCTTGCAAAGCGCCATCCTGTCATGCCTTCTAAACACTTTATCAAAACATATTTTTCAGCATTCTCTGAAGATCCCATTGCTAAGACACAGTTGGATGATAAAGTTACCGGTGGGTTTGCAAAAGCCAAACAAGCAATTGACGCTCAAGATTATGAATCAATTGTTGATGCTTGTACAGAAGAGTTGGATGCCAATGGCAGTTATAAGTGTGAAGCCTTGCTACTCCGCGCAACATTTTATCTCTTGCTCGGCAGACATGACGAGGCTCAAACTGATCTTGGAAAAGTTGTTGAGAGTGATGCTTCTGTTAAAGTGAAAGTTAATGCTTTGATTAAACGTGCATCTTTGTACACTCAACTAGAAAACACAGAACGCTGTCTTGAAGATTTTGCTAAAGCGGCACAATTAGACCCCAGTAACTCGGACATTTACCACCACCGAGGGCAGGTATACTTGTTGCTGGAGCGTATGGATGAAGCAACAGCTGAATTTGCAAAGGCAGTGGAACTCAACCCTGATTTCTCTATTGCATACATTCAAAAGTGCTATGCTGATTATAAACATGCTCAGATTAACAAAAATGTTGGTGCATTAGCTCAAGCACGGGCTGACTTTGAGCGTGCATTGGAAAGATTTCCAAGGTGTGCAGAGGCTTACATTCTCTATGCTCAGGTACTTTCAGACCAACAAGAGTGGGGTCGTGCTGAAGCTTTATTTGATTCCGCTTTGGCCGTAGACCCAAATAATGCTACACTATATGTTCATAAGGGCTTAGTACAACTTCAGAAAAGCACGGACTTTGACAAGGCTGTTAAATTGATCAATAAGGCCATTGAAATGGATGACAAATGTGACTTTGCATATGAGACTCTTGGCACTATTGAGGTTCAAAGGTATGTGAATTTTTTGTAACAGCTATTTCATGTGTCAGTGAATGTGAATGTCATGTTGCGTTCATTTATTTTATTTATTGTTTAATAACATGTCAAAAAAATCAAATTTATTAAAAAAATTGTGAACTAAATTTATTCTCTTGGTCGAATTCACAATTATTGTTATGTAAGTCAAAAGATTAAGAAGCAAACTGGTCCTTTCATCTAGCCACTTATCATTTGTATGAGTTCTGATATCACTATACTATCTACTTGAAACTAAAACTCAAGGTTCACTTAATAAACTTGACTGATATTGGCAGAAAGTAAATGTGCCAACAACTGATTATATATTGTAATGTTACTAAATAAAATGCTTATTTCAATTTTCAGAGGCAACTTGCGGCGGTCCCTGGAGTTATTTGAAAAGGCTATTGCATTAGCCAAGACAGAATTAGAAATGACACACTTGTTCTCCCTAAAAGATGCGGCCGCTGCACAATTGAAAGTATCAGAGCGCTGGGGTCTCGATTGGACTGTGAGCTAGGTCTCTGCTTTTCATCACAACCCATTTTCAAAGAGAATAATATCTGACTAATGAATGGTATAATTCGTCCATTAAGTCAAATTAATGTTCTTATTTTAGTAACAGCTTTTACCTTTACATTTAACAAAATTGTACTTATCACAGTTTTATTATTGTTGAATTAATAAAATTATAGATTTTGGTAAATTTTATCATCTTATGGAGTGTCAGATATTATTCTCATTGTATATTATTGGTACTTAGCCGCCGCCCAATCCTATTGCGTTGTTATAGACAACATTATGTGATGTTAATTTACTAAGCAGCTTCCTTTATAGAATGATTTATTTGCTATTAGCTTAGTTATTGTTCTTGGAGGCACTGTCTCATTATATGAGCAGAAGATATTGATCACTTTTAAAGTTCAAAAGTTACATACCTTGTAACATTATGGTTTAAGATTTTGAATTAAATAAAATTTATCCTTGGACTGTTTTTATGTAAAATAAAAAATTATTACACTTAAATTATACATGTGTAATCAGACATCCCTTCTTATTCAATACATCAATATCTAACTTATACTTATATATATTTATTGTATTTGTACTGTTTATAGAGAAAGCATTGTAAATTTTGGTGAACCAGCTGGAGTATAATCCAAATTCATATAACAACTTTTGCTACATTGACTAC
The DNA here is from genome assembly GCA_928269145.1 of Agriphila tristella. Classification (NCBI taxonomy): domain Eukaryota; kingdom Metazoa; phylum Arthropoda; class Insecta; order Lepidoptera; family Crambidae; genus Agriphila; species Agriphila tristella. Next base: position 16,677,054 of record OV743439.1, on the reverse strand, counting down.
ATAAGTGATTGAGTCCAGAGGCCTGAGTGTAAGTTATTCAATGTACAAACGTTACTACCGTGTTAGAGTAAAATGTATATGATAGACCTTAATGCTATAATAATAAGTTCCAGATTTAAAATCTTAACGCTAATGCGATAGTAACTTTTGGATATTTGAAAACTCACACTCAAGCCTCAGAGCCTGTAGCACTAAATAGTTTATTTTGTGTCTGTAGCCAATGCCATACTTACAATTTTCGATATCGCTTCGCTTGTGAAAGATGTATAATATTGGCTTAAGCTTTAATTTTAAAATGTCAAATACATACACGTTTCGAAAGGGAAGCGATAACGAAGATTTGCAAATGTTACTTTGGCTAGGGGCACAGAATAGATATAAGTACTGCCTGCTAGGGGGGCTGGACACTTCATAGATGCGCCTAAGTTGAATCCTTAAATGACGCAATGGCGACGGATGTAGTATGTAAATGTAAAGTAGACTACATTATTTTGAATAAAATTGTCTTCTTTAGGGCGCATCTATGATCTTTGTTTTATGAAGCTCCTGCAATATTCAATATAGGTACCACAATTCTAGCGAAAGTACTAAGATCCCTAAATAACACGGTTTTCTTAAAATGTGAATATGAATAATGTATATTTTTTTTGACAAAAGTTGTATGTAGTTCCAACTTCATATTGAAGTTGTGATTCATAGGAAATGAACGTAGTTAATAACATTTTGTTGCATTTAAATTAATCAAAATTTTAATTATTAGTATGTTATGTATTGTATTTCAACATTACTTCAAATGGGTCAAATAACCCATTGTTAGGATCCCATTCACTTGTGGTTGTGGCCCTACCACTAGCTGATGCAAACTATTTTCGCTATAGTTTTCGGTTGCGAGTTTGCATCAACTCAGGGTAGAGCTAATGGTCCTAGCCCTTCATATTCATGGTTTATGGTTAAATATTTCATAGACAAAAGATACAAATTCCAATCGATAAATTTTTAAGAATCGACGAGGAGACTTATTTATAGTGATTGTAATCAAAAATACAAAAGAGCAAATCTTGAGAAAAATAAATTCCAGTACAAATTGAACTAAATGAATGATGTGCATTTTATGGTCAGTATTTGTATATTAGAGTGACTAAAAAAAGAAAGAAAAACTAAAACATTCTAAACAGTACCTACTAACTTTTCATATTGTTCACATATAACAGTAGTGAACAAGTAACAAGTACTAATTTTTCATAATTTTGTTTTTGTGTAAAATATTTCTGTCATCAGCATTTCTGATATATCATAACTGCCTAACTTATCTTGCCTTGTAAAGGTCTATAATGTGTTGAGGTGTGTTTTAGTAATTAAATTATGTAAAAATATGGAAATAAACACAAAAATTAGAACTATTCACTTGAGAACTTCATAGTATCTAGTCCAAACATTTGTCTGTCAGTTTTGAACAAATTATTTTACTAAAATGCCATAACTATTGTATTTGCTTATCATTAAAAAACTATGACAACACATGTGAATTTAATGTATGATTTATATAACCTGTGATAGCTTTATCATATTTCCCTCATAGAAAGCTATGTAACATTTTAAATCTAATATATGAGAGGATCCTTATAAAACGCTACTTACTCCATTGTTGGACGTGTGTTTTAATTGGTGTAAATTTTAGAATATTTGTTACCTTTACCTGATCGGTATCTTTATAAAGTGGTGTTGTATATTTGATATTTGAAATTAACTAAGAACTTGATGATTCTGTAGGTATGGAGTCAGCGCTTTGAGTTTGTGCGGCGGCGCGTACGCACGCGGTCGGGTGCATTCACCATCTGACCGGGCCATTAAAATTTAAAACAGCATGTCAAATCGCGATGTGATGAATGCGCCCTACGAGATATCAGGTAGTTTGTGAATTTAGGATTAGCTTGCAGAAATGGTTCTACAAGAGTTGTTACCTCACCGATAGTGAATAGTTATCAATTTATGGAAACTAAAATACATTACCTATTGAAATTTATGTAATTTTGTTTTATTGAGGCACGTAAACCAGCTACAGCGATTTATAGATGGGCCAAAAGGTTGTAGTTTGTGATGTAAACTTAATTGTATTGCTTTTAGGAATTTAGTATGATCAGGATGATTCACATGCCATTTCCATCACATGACCAAACGACTTATTTTTAGCATTTTATTCTAGCTATGTTCGGTCGGCTCAACTCGGCTCAATGGGCTTTATCTCATGTCGCCATAAATACGCTCTGTTTGCGTCAACGTCACTAATCTCATATGTACTTATTATGAGTAGGTACAGCTGCCGGCAGATAAATTGGCAAGAGAAAGTTGAGACAAAAGATGCGCAGTAGCTAAAAACACAAGTGTTTGTAGCTACTGCGCATCTTTTGTCTCAATTTTCTCTTGCCAATTTATATGCCGGCAGCTGTACGTCTTATCGCAGTTAAAGGCCAGCGTTCAAGTTATGTAAATATTCGAAATCTGGTTCAGAATATAAATCATTGTGTGAATTTAATGGCGGGATGTCACAAAAATCCCGCATGGTGGCGCACTGTTGCTGGACTGGAGACCTTTGTAAGTTTCAGCAGTGTAATCCTGATACTTTCGGAATAAAGTGGTTGTGACATACGGACGGACGACAGACAGACATGACGAATCTATTAAGGGTTCAGTTTTTTACCCTAAAAAGGGACCTTTGTCAGATTCGCAAAAGGTCAGATGGTCAGATTCTCATTTCTCCGGATGATAGTAAAAAAAATTTTTTTAAATAAAGTTTTGTTTTTTGTTTGACCAGCGCGTCGCGAACAGACTCAGCAAAAAGCTCGGTAGAGTCCACACTACTATGACCATAACCATGACTGCTCCAATCGCGATGGCAATGAGTTGACATGTTACCTCAAATTATAATCATACATTTGTTTATTCATGGTGTGGTGTCGCTTTTTTGTTACAATGGTACCTTTTCTGCAAAATACAATGGATATGACCCTTTGCAATATAAGAGCTGGTTTGGTCCAAGTCAACCAGAGGAGGCGAGGTTGCACTGTTCTTTAGGGAGGTCCTGTGCAGGTAGAAAATGATTTGTTAGTGTAGCTGTAGATTCTTCATATTTTTTTTTCATTTTAGCCCTCTACGCACTGGCGGTTGCCGCTCGTGATCGTACGCACTTGCAGGGGCCGTATCGGCTAACGCATCGATCTTCGAAAAGTCTGTCGGGTTTCAAATTAAAACAGATATATCGAGCCCCTGGCGAACCCCTCTTGGCGAAATCTTCAAATTTACGTCAATTAAGGTGAAGAGTTGTAGAGTTAGAAGCTTGGCTCTACATGAGCTTTTTGACAGTGCAAACCATTTATGATTAAATGTTTATATCTTAGTTATAAAATGTTTTTGGTGGGATTAGGTTTGTCGAGTAATTTTCCAAAAATATATCTGCTTATCCTGCCATTCCCTTTGTCCATAGATATAGTATATTAAACAAACCGGCCAAGTGCGTGTCGGACCACGCGCCAATTAAGGTGAAGAGGGTGAAGAGTTGTAGAGTTAGGCTGGCCCCAGACCTACCGGTTCCGTTTCTTTGCTTTGCTGTGCTACCTTGCTTGAAAGACCGCCGGCCAACCAGGCTAATTTTCAATCTATCGCATTTTGGGACTAGACCAAATTGGCAAGATAGCCATTAGCTTGGTTTTATCAAATGTCATCGCCTGGATTGCGAAGTAGGAAGCTTTTAGGAGATATGCCACCCTGAACATGGACTCCGATCGTTAAAAATAACTCGATCGCTTATTTATACAAGATGTTTGGTAAAGCCTTATAAAACTGAATATGGTAGATAGGGACCATAATAAAACTGAACAACTTTTACTATGGGACCAAATCTGAAATCGCGAAAAAAAATGAATTGTTTCATACATTTTGATAATTTCGTTATTAATTTTTGTATAAAACAGCAGTTCTTTTTTAAAACGAAAACTAAAACTTCTCATCGCACCCCAGACGACGATATTTGATAACACCAAACTAATGGCTATCTTGCCAATGTGGTCAGGTCAAAATATGCGATAGATTGAAAATGAGCCTCTTGGCCGGCGGTCCATGGTAGAACAGCAAAGCAAAGAAACGGAACCGGTAGGTCTGGGGCCAGCCTTAGAAGCTTGGCTCTACATGAGGTCTCATAACTTTTTGACAGTGCAAACCATATATGATTAAATGTTTATGTCTTAGTTATAAAATGTTTTTGGTGGGATTAGGTTTGTCGAGTAATTTTCCAAAAATATATCTCCAAGTTTTCTGACATAGATTTTTTTTTAAACTATTAGATGTCATGTCAAAGACGCTATTTTATCTATGAATGTCATTGGCTTTTAGCGACATTATAAAAATGCGCTAATAAATTGGCCATTAGTTTTATTTGATTTTATTTTATTAATAGGTACACATTATTTAAAGCGTTCAAATAAAATATCGCAGATTTATGGCATAGCTGGTTCATATATCAATGTGTGCTATTGACAAGCTGTGGTTCCTAATAATAGTAGTTTGTTGGGTAAAGGGAGCTTTAGGGATTTTCTGCTTCAACTGTACATCGACTCACCGAAAAGACTTCGGCTGCGCAGGGGAATTTTCGCCTTTAGACGCTCCTCCTTTCAATAATAGTCGAATTCTTCTGGTTAACTGTACTGGAGGTGGGTTATATAAAATATCTGTAATAGGTATCTCAAGTAAAGTTTTCATCGGTCTTGTTTATTTCTTCACAAATTAAAGGACTTTCCTATTTTACTAACCATCCATATTTTACAGATGATTCATTGTGCTTCGTACGGTCCTGGGCAGCTCGAGCTCGTTATGCATGGATGGTGCAGCGAGGATGCTACCGAATCAACAAAGACGACAATCTTCCTAAATCTATGAAAATTCCTATGAGATCTATGACCTGCAGACACGAACGGTATGTCTTTCAAGTTATATTTTTATTATTAAGCAAAATGCAGGATCTATCATGCATGTCTGCCTGCACTGCTTTCGCTACCGCTCTACACACCGTACTGATATTTATACTATACCTACCTGCACTGCCAAGTGCCAATGCCGGTCGCTAGATTCCTAATCAAGCATTCTTTGTTTTTGTACCAAACCCTTTTTAGGAAGGTATTGTTCGATTTCTCCGGTCTCGGATCCTTGGGGCTCGAGCTCAATTCCCAGGGGGAGGCAATTTACTTGTGCTTGTTTTGGCTAATGAAAGGACTTGTTACAAGTCCGCTTAGCCCGCTTGGCTGTTTACCTTCATTTAGGCAATTACATAATGAAACCCATGATAATATCCAGATGTGTCAATCATCATCACAATCCCTGCTATAATATACCTCTTTTGCTTGTACTTACTTACCTTACTACATCTACTTAATATCTTGTTAAATAGGTAGTTATTTAAACATAATTTTAAATTTTTAGTAAAAGTAAAATAATGTACAGTTATGAATGGTCTATCTTTTAGCGGTTACTATACATAACTGCTAAATCATTCAGTAAGGCGTTCTCGTAACTGTTGAAGCCGTGCTTGTACTATTACTTATTCTGTGGCCGTGCTAAACCAACTATCTTAAAAATATTAGATTGTCTCTTTGATGAACAATTTTATTTAATAAAGACAAACGAAATTCCTCCTTCCTCCATTGAACGCACTTTCGGGATCACAGTTTTTGCTGTCAGGTCTAATAAGAAAATTTCGTAAATGCTGTTTGTCTAGTAGTTGCCTGTGGAACAGCTGAAATTCTCAAGGATTTTACTATAATACGAGGGCTGATTGATAAATTTCCGAAATGACAAACTAAAAAAAAAGATAATAGGTGTGCAAAAAAAAGAACCACACATTATACATATTTTGACATCTTTTTTAACATTAACCACCAGAATTTAATCGAACTGATGGAATTTCCATGAGAGAGCCTGCCTAGAACTTTCTCTGTCCTGGAAAAGTTTTGTGACCATGAAAAGGCGCCTGTTCACACGTAAATGGTTGTGATCGCCAAACTCCATGAATTCCGTTTTGAATCGATACCGCATCCACCCAGATCTGGAGAACCAGATCTGGCCCCATGCGACTCCACTTGTTCCCGAACCTGACGAAATGGTAAGGTGACCAGAGATTTTCATCAAATGATGGAAGTCATTGTTGCCGTAGATGAGAAAGTATGTTGAGGGGTTTCGTTTCTCCAGAAACGCTGGACCACAGATTACATAATACGCTGGACTAAATGCATCGAATATATTTTAAATAGATAATTTTTTGTCGTTTCGTAAACCTATCAATCTGCCCTCGTAATTTACAGAACTAAAACGAATCACCAAAAACAGATCAGCTTATTAAATTATAGGATTTAAAGCAACGAATTTAAAGTTCTGTACGACTCCGGTGTGCGTCCGAAATGTTTGGTCCCTACCTATGAAAAATTTTGTTGCAGCTACCCTGATGCTGAATATAAGTTGTGCTTTTGTAAAGCGGATTGGTGCAACTCGGCGTCAAATTATCGAGGAAATAATAATTATATTACACACTTCTTTATTGGTATACTAATTTACTATACAAATTATGTATGATCAGAAAATATCTAAATATTAAAAGCTCGTGAATGAAATTATTAACATTTTAGCTTTATTATTGATGACCCCATAATTCTGGTGAATCGCAATAAATGCGACTTTATCGGCTTATAAGCAGCTTTCACTTTATCCAAGGTGCCTGCGTCTATTTCTACGAAAAGGATGGTAAGAAGTGTGTGTGTCAGTGGGCCGCGTCCGCTGCATCGCTGCCTCTTTTTTGTAGACACGCGTCAAAGTACAACTACATAATTAGAAAAATAGAAAATTTTCCTTTTGCTGTAATATATGGTTGCACCTCGGTACTAGGAAAACTTTTCACTTGCCCGCGTTTCTGGAACTCATCTCATTCGATTCAATTATGGAAATAAAAATACAAATGGAATAATTTACATAATCAGTATTTTATAAATTATAATAATATCTTAATTACACTAAAATAAATAAGTCTTTATTGTCAATTACATCAACTTAATCCTAGTTTCCTATGCACAACGAGTTAAGCTGTGCATAGTCCTCAAATCCAAGGTGCTGCGGGGTACCTACTGTTTCATGGATTTATAGATACGGCATGGATGGTCCAGGATAAATAGGTCCCTTCAATAAATATTATACGTAATAGCACGTAATAGTAAATATAATCCCCGTCAATTGGTAATGCGCCTGGCGGCCATGATTTTAACCTCAAAAACGAAAAACAATTGTAAATTTTTTATATACCTAACCTAGACCCAATCTTATTGAAAATAATAATTCAACAATTAATATATTAGATTACCTATTAGAATTTTCTTGTTTCATGAATTTTTTTGTTGCGGATCACGTCAACGTGGATGTTAATGTGACAAGGTTCCAGCGCATTACCAATGGGGAAGGCAACTGTCAAAGTGGCGCTACGTACGCTTGTTCCACAAAAACCGTCAAAACAAAGGGCTTTTACTTAAAAAATCGTTTTATTTTAAAATGACCAAACTCTGTGTAATAAGCTGTAAAAATTTACAGATTTCCGAAAAATCTGGATATTAAGAAAAAATAAAAAATTCAGTAAGAATAAAAACGCCTTAATTTGGCTTTCAATTCCAGCATTTGCATTGTAGAATAGTCTTTTATCCATTTTAGGTCAGTGGGCCTTTTTCGGTAAAAAAATACCACAAAATAAATACCTACTTTTCCATACATTTTGTTCTGAACGTCTACTGTCTTAGGAACAAGCGTACGAAGTGACATCTACAATAGGGAACATGCATAAGTCACCGATTTTGATAAATTTGAGCTTGATCGCTTAGGACACATAAAAACAAGATAGAGCAGAAAAATAAAAAATAGAATAATATAATATTTTAGTTTTATCACACAGGGGAAAATGACGTTTTTTTTTCATTTTCGGATATAATGCACTTAACAGTCGGATAGAATATCGAATAAGAAATAATATTTTGTAAAACACATATGTACTTAAACGCAATATTTAAGGAGATATTTGAAAATTCTTGGCTAACTCCATAATAATGCGCCTGAAACGTGACATAAGTGACGTCACACATGTTGACCGTTTTGTATTAGAGCATTTTCGGCGGGTGCTGCTGCGTGCTAACTTCAAGTGACTATATCAAGAGAAAAAACGCAAGAGAAAAGTTTTAATAATAGGTCTTCACCTATGAAATTGCCGTATTGCAGTACAGACTTTTTCAAACAAAAAAAGTTTTGATTGGCTATGAATTCTAAATTCAAATTAATTTTGTTTTAAAAATATGACATTCTATTTACAAAATCAGTCTTTTGTTTATTGATTAGCGTTGTATTTTCATTACATTTCAACATTTTTCCTCATAATGAATACTTCGAAATTTCGTGTAATTATGGAAGATGAGTTCCGTCGTGGCACCAACGCGGCACAAACGACACGTAACATCAACGACGTTTACGGAGAGAACTGTACAAACGAACGTACAACCCGTTATTGGTTTGCTCGGTTCCGTTCTGGGAATTTTGACTTGAAAAATGAACCTCGTGGTCGTCCGGAAACTTTGGTCAACAATGATGAATTAAAGGCGATTGTGGAAGCAGATGAATCGCAATCTACAGCTGAGCTGGCAGGAGCTTTTGATGTTAGCATCAAAACAATATTAGTCCATTGCGACAGATTGGCAAGATAAAAAAGCTTGATAGATGGGTGCCCCACTGCTACTTCACGACAACGCGCGACCCCATACTGCACAACAGACCGTCTCTAAGCTGCATGAGTTGGGTTTGGAAGCTCTCCCTCATCCGCCATACTCACCAGATCTTGCGCCTACCGACTATTACTTTTTCCAAAATTTGGACAACTTTTTAGCGGGAAAAAAATTCAATTCCCGAGAGGCAGTACAAAACGCCTTTGAAGAGTTTGTTGTCTCCCGTCCAGCTGATTTTTTCAAGAAGGGCATCCATAAACTGCCACAGCGTTGGCAAAGATGCATTGATTGCAGGGGTGATTACTTTGAATAAAAGAAATAAATAAGTTCGAAAAAAAAATACTTTAACTTTTTTCAAACAAAACGGCAATTTCATAGGTAAAGACCTAATATTACAGTTGGCTTTCTCACGCATTACACTTTTGATTTTGATACAAAAAAAATTATGCATGTTCCCCAAATGTTCCCTATTAGCTTTGCGTTGACATCCCCATTGACGGGGTTCAAATAATTTGAAGCACGTAATAGTGTATTTTAGTCTTCTCATTTCAAATTATTTGACGATTTGAAATCGATGCTGTATGTTATATCACTGCTTGCTGTCCTATCTTTACATTTTATTAATGATACCTACAGGTCGAAGTTATGGGTCTTGAAGTTTTCGATTAAACACGTTGTGGGTAACTACAATCTTCACCAAAACTCTTTTTGGCATAACGTTGCACAAAGATTTGTACTGTATCAATATTGATTCACCGAGTTCACCTTTCCTCTTCTTCTTCGCGTTCATTGTCATCATCGTCTTCGAGTTCGTCAACGACAGAGGCTGCATCGCTGGTTACTGCTTGAGCTATTAACCCCGTAATACCTGTAGAATTTCTTTTTCCGTTAAGGAAGTTATAGACGTACTCTTCAATTACATCCTCGTCGAATGGCAACAAATCTTCTAGATCTATTTGCCTTTTAGAACGTTTTTCATTTTTGCTTTGCTTAGACGAGTAATTATTTTCATCAGTGTCGACAATTCCTCTTCTGTATATTTCCACAGGCACATCACTTCCATCGCTGACGTCATATTGAATACCAACATCGGCTTCCTGAATTTCAATAGATCCAATATTTTCTTCAACTAGTGTCTTAAGGTTTTTTGATCTACTCTCCCTAATGGCGTTTGATTTTTCAATTATTTTTTCTTTTATAGGATGAAGGTGTTTCACTTCCGTTGTTTCATTGAATTTTGGGATCTCGTTACTTATTGTGTCCCGATCATCGTTGATATTTGGCTTAGAACTGTAAGTTTTAACTTTAGAATGTCCTTGTATTATCAAATACATAGGAACAGCCGCACTTTCAGTCGTAGATCTATAGTGATCCCCAGTTTCCGTCGTTGTAATAGGGGATGATGTTGTAAAACGCATGTGCAGGTATGGGTCAAGAGTAAACTTAGATGGTTTTTTGTGCATAAATTTATGAACTATGTGTGGATTCTTGGAATAAAATTGAGATTCGGTCGTACTCTCTGAAATTTTCACAGGTGGGGGTGGCTGCATTGTTTGCATGGTTTCTAAAGTTTTAGTATCTTCAGTGGGTTGTTCTTGATACACTTGAAAATTTTCTGAGGCATGAGCATACAGATGATCTTCAGGTCTTTCCGGGCCGTTTACCATGGGCATCGACATCATTGGACGCAGCATGTCAAACATATTTATTTCTGTTTTCATTCCTGAGGATGGACTTGGTGTTATTTTATATTTATTTGAAGTTTGTTTTTGTGTAGTTATTTCTTCATAATAATCTGGAATATTTAATGGCAGTTCTGTTGTTGATTCAAAATCTTGTAGTGTAACTTTCGTAACACTTTGATCTTGTGAAACTTCTGTGGCGGGCAGTGCAGTTGGAACAAATGTTGGTAATAGTACAGAACTTGTAGTATGCTGTGGTGGGGGCGGTGCTTCAGATAACATAGGTTTATAAAATGTGTACGGATGTTTAGAGAGTTCAATATGATCATTCAGAATTAAATTATGGGTATCGTTGACTAAATCATTGTCATTTAAGGGTGTTGTAGGTCCCCATCCGGCATAGTCACTGCTCACCGAGTTTGGAATTGGTTTTGTTTGATTTTGGTTATATACCCAATCTTGACTTGTCGTAGATGATTGATAAATTAAGTTTGCTTCTTGTAGGGCATATAATGAAGTTATTTGTTTCGTCTCGGGTGTTGTTTCCCTTATGACAAATGGTGGAGCTTCAGTGAATTTAATTTGAGTAGTAGGTGCTGGTATCTTATTATCGTTGTATAAATACAGTGATGACTGATGTCCTGGAGGAGGGGGTGGTGGTGGGACTAGTATAGTCATAGGATAGTGTTCGTTGACTTTATAAGTGAAGTCTTCGTACTTTGGAATCGGTGGTCGCGGATACCTTCTTTGTGGTGGTTGTCGAGGAGCTACACTAGGTTTTCGGGAGGATACCCCGAGCATAAGAACTTCAGATTTTCTCTCTGGATAATGCTCCCTTTCCAGTCTCGTGTCATCCGCCCAGTAATGGACTCGCTCCAGAACAGGCGGCTCGTAATCATACGTAGGATCGTTTCTTAATGGATCTCCGCGGCCCGTCAGCGGCTTCCACTGGTCGAAGTCCATTCGAGGGCTAAATATGGAAGCCAAGGAGCTTAAATCGATGTTTTCAGCTGCATCTGGAAAACAACAACAATATAGTTAGCTTGGGAAGGATTTGTGCCGATATTATATTAGATACCTAGATGATGATAAACACTTATTGCATAGCCTCATTACAAAGCACAATCACAAATTAAAACTTAAATCTATGGTGGGCAAAATATGTCTTGTTGCTGGAAGCGGTCTCTTCCAGACAATCTTTGGTTTAGGATATAGCTTAGCTGAGAAGAGATTTGAAGGGCAGTGTGCCAGCCAGCTACATATACTTACATTAATAATCAAGTTGTCATATACTTACAAGAAACATTCGCAATATGTTTCAAAGATGAAGTATCGATAGGGTCTGCGAAGGAGAGTGTCACCACTGACAGCCATACCAGTGTCCGTACAATCGCAATGCTTCGTTTCTGTAAAAAGGCAACAAAATATATATTAGTTGAGTCATTACAATGCAATATCAATACATGGCTGATTCTTTGAAAAAAAATATTTTTGATTGAAAATTGTATTTTTTTTAAACTCGTATCAGTGCCTACTTCTATTGTATGTTAAAAAAATATCTAGGGCAAAGATATCCTATTTAATGTTAAAGGCACTCGAAATAATTGAGTATTTTTTTAAATATTAATATAAGCTAAAAAATGTGTTGCCAATAATGACGATTTGTGACAATAATTACGTAACTTAAATAATGGCATAGTGGTTGCTGAAATGATGTATAATTGAGATTAGAATAGAGATAGGTCATCGTTATATTATAATTAATGGTATTACTTATTACTATATGTTAGAGTTTCGATCAAGAATACACTAGATATAACGCTTCACAGCCTTGAGATAGCTCTTGTACCGACCTCGAAATTCATACAACTTACGTGGCGTGCTGACTCGGCATGTTCCATGACACTGCGGTCTGAATACCATCTTATTTTTTTGTGCTATTCTCTACTATACTGCCAAATTTGAACCTTGAGATAACTCATGTAGAGCATGTCGAAATGCTACACACTTGGAAGCGTGCTGACGCCAGGTGTTCCACTTCCTGGCGCTGGGAGTAAGTGCTGACTCGTGTACATAGGGTTGCCAACCCTACTATATAATATAGTATCCTACTATATTAAAGGCTCGCCTACTATATTTTTTGAAAAAATATATAGTAGGCAAAACTACTATATTTTTTCAAGTGAAAGAATTACACAAAAGCAAAAAAAAATATTACTTATATGCACATAAGTAGGTACCTAATTGCATTATATTTTTTTGTGATAAAATACTTGTCTTTATGATTTTTGAATAAATTATGAAAATGTTAGTACTTACCTACTTTTAAGTATGAAAAATGCAACTTCTTTAAAATTCTCCATACAAAACGGCATCCTACTATATTTTTATAGACTTTTTCGCCACCTACTATATTTTTACACAAAAAATCTTGAAACTACTATATTTGATCCAAAAAAAGTTGGCAACCCTACGTGTACACCCTAAACACTATCATATTGAGTCAAGAACCTTGAGATAACTCTTGCAGTATTTTTTGCGAGCTCTCTAGCTAAAGTCAGTTGGCAGCTTGTAGTACCTAATGCGTGCTTTGTATGCTTTGCACGCTGTCTAATTCGTAGATAAGTAATTAATAATTTCTATACTTTTAAATTACACTTTCCATTTTAAATCAGGTAGGTACTTAATTAAATCATGTAAGAATATTTGTTGGAACCAAAGAGTTTGGTAACCGGCATTGAGACCTTTTATAAGCAATGTAGTCTCTTTAATAGTTTTTTCGCTGTCATGTCAACCATTTTCGTGTGTCAAGTGTGTCTATATTATACGATTAACCAATTTCATATTTTTTCATTAATTTCTCTTTAAACGCACTCTGCATAAACGTAATAGGTTAAGGGCCATTGGAGATTTTAATTTTTTCCGAGAAAAATATATCGAAATGGAAAATCTGACTACGAAAGTGTCAATCGGACTACTCGATGGAAAATCGAACTGGAGTACCTGGAAGTACAAAGTATGTATCCTACTCAGATCAGTCGACCGCGCCCTCGAAGTCGTCGAAGGAAAATTTAGTAGACCGACACTCGTAGGAACCGATGAAGGTGATGCATCAGTCAGCGCGTACAAAGCTGAACTCGCAGCTTATGTAAAGGCTGATACAAGCGCTCTTCTACTCCTTACGTCAAACATGAAGGAAGACACACTAAAGAAAGTCATGCGCTACACTACTTCTCGTGAAGTATGGCTAGAGCTCCACCGACTTTACGATGGTATTAGTGAGGACCGCTCCTACAACCTCTGTATGTGTTTTTTCGGATTCAAGAGAGATCCATCCGATGATATAGCTACGCATTTATCGAAATTGAAAAATATCTGGTCTGAACTTAATACAGAATTGTCACAATCCGACGACAAGAAGGAGTTACCCGAATTGCTTCTTATCTGCAAGATTTTAGACACACTAAGTGAAGAATATTTTTCATTCCGAAGCAGTTGGTTGTTAATACCTAAGTCTGAGAGAACAGTGGAAAATATTACGAGCCATCTATGTGCTTTTGAGAGAGCCTTGTCGAGTAAACACGTACCCGATGAAGAAATCTTAACCGCAAGTACAAGCACTAAGAAAACGAAAAAGAAGGATACTAATTTGAGGTGTAATTACTGCTTGGAAAAAGGACACCGTGTTAGACACTGTCAAAAGTGGATTAAAGACGGAAAACCACCCAAGAACGAGAACCCCAAGCCTTCAACGCATCAAAGTGGAAACGCAAACTTGACATTAATGTCTGTTGAGAACGCACAGACAGCTACCCCGGTGGAAATTCTTTTGGCAGAATTTGACAGAGAAAACTGGTGGGTTGACAATGGTGCAACAAGCCACATCACGAATCGGAGCGACTTATTCCACACCTTCGAACATTTCGACGAGATTTCTACAGTAACCACGGCTAATGGAGACAAAATTCACGCCAAAGGCAAGGGATCTGTAATCATCGAATCTTATGTTAACGGAAAAAGAGTACCGATTACCTTACAAGATGTCTGGTATGTTCCATCAATCCAAAGAAACTTGTTTTCTGTACTAGCTGCTCACGACAAGAATCCACACAGCGTGTTCTCCTCGAGCCCGAGACAATGCAGCATGTCTATCGACGGAGTACTAAAACTAAAAGGAAGTCGTTGCCAAAGTGGAGGACTTTACAAACTTGATGTAAAGATCATGAAACCCGAGAATCGCTTAGAGGCTTTCATGGCAACAGAGACTCAGCTGTATCACGAGCGACTTGGTCACCAGAATAAGAAGCACGTTAGAACATTAGTGAAGCGTGAATTAGGAATCATTTTGCCTTACGATAACGACTTATGCGAAGGTTGTATAAACGGCAAAGCTCATCGCTTAAAGTTTGGTACGAGAACTAGAGCTTCTACAGCAGGAGAGCTGCTACATGCGGATGTATGTGGACCGTTCCCGTATTCCTACTCCAAATACCGATATTTTCTATTAATCAAAGATGATTTTACCAAATTTCGCTTTATCTATCTGTTGAAACAGAAATCAGAGGTCTCTGAGAAGCTTAAGCTGGTTCTGGCTGAAGTAAATAATACTGGCCATACAGTCAAGGAACTACTCAGCGACAACGGAGGCGAGTTTGATAATAAGAAGATTAGAGAAATTTTACAAAAGGAGGGAATAAGACAGAGACTCGTGTGTCCATACACTCCAGAACAAAACGGTTGCGCGGAACGTGAGAACCGAACAGTTGTTGAAGCCGCACGTGCTATGATGTATGCACAAAAGCAGTTACCGCAAGAATTGTGGGGTGAACTCGTCAACACCGCTGTTTATATTCTCAATCGAACCGGCCCGACACCCGTGGAAGGGAAAACGCCCTATGAACTTTGGTTTGGAAAAAAGGCGACCATCAAGCATTTACGAATTATCGGCAGTACTTGCTTCGCGCATGTTCCAAAACAAAAACGCAAAAAGTTACACAAGAAAGCTGTGAAAGGCTACCTAATTGGATATGATATTGACGGATACCGTATCTGGGTAAACGAAGGCAATCGGAATCGCCTTATTCGATCTCGTGACGTTATTTTTGACGAGAAACCAGGTGCGTCAATTCCTACTGAGGATGAAACGAAAACAGAAGCGCAGGACATGAACTCCAACGCGAACGAGTTTACCGTGTCGCTTGACCGCACACCTTTGGAGCAGAATACGCAGCGCCAAATCGCTGTCGATCACCCTAACGAATCAGAGGGAGATCACAATGCATTCCAAGAACCAGCGAGCATTGAATCGATCGAACTAGAGGGAGATGATGAAGTTCAAGAACTATCTGATCTATATCAAGAAGCTACGAGTGAATTTTATGATAGGATCGAACAACCTATTGAGGAAATTTATGACGCGGATGAGGACCGTGAGCCTGAACCGAGATACAGCTTACGTGATAGATCAACCCTTAAACCACCAGCGAAATTCGACGATTATGCTATGGCTGTTCTTAGTACTATGATACCAGAGCCGTTGTCCTACAAAGAAGCCATGTTAAGTAGTGACATGGAGAAGTGGCTTGAAGCAATGAAAAGTGAAATATCGTCACTGAATGAAAATCAGACGTGGACTTTACAGGAACTACCCAAGGGCCGTAAAGCAATACCTTGTAAGTGGGTTTTCAAAATTAAGAGAAACCCAGATGGTTCAATTGAAAGGTACAAAGCGCGCCTTGTAGTGCAAGGTTTCCGCCAGAAAGAAGGAACAGACTACAAAGAAACTTTTAGTCCTGTAGCTCGAATGGCAACCATACGTGCACTAATAAGTGTAGCTGCAAGTGAAAAAATGCACCTTACTCAATTTGACGTTACGACGGCGTTCCTACACGGTCATCTGGAAGAGGAAATCTATATGAAGCAACCAGAAGGCTTCAGTGATGGCACCAACAGAGTTTGCAGACTTAACCGAAGTCTATATGGATTAAAGCAGGCTCCTAGATGTTGGAATTATCGGTTCCACGAAATCCTAAAGGAACTTGAGTTTGTACAGAGCTTGGCAGATCCTTGTCTGTATAAAAAGAAAGTTGGAGAGAAGAAGATACTTCTAACGCTTTTTGTTGACGATGGATTAGTAGCAGCATCAGACCAAAAGCTAGCTGACGAATTTCTTAGCAACTTGCGAGAAAAGCTAAAGATTACCGCAAAACCAGCTACCTTCTATCTAGGCATGGAGATACTGCAATGTAAAGGATCAATCGTTCTAAAGCAAGAAGCTTACACTAGAAAAGTACTAGAGCGTTTTGGGATGAACGACTGCAATCCGATTACAACGCCGATCGATAAAGAATCTACTGAATCAGGGAAAGCTATCGATTTCGATATCGAAAGCGATGAAACTTTTCCCTATCGTGAAGCTGTCGGAGCCTTGGCTTATCTGATGGTAGCAACGCGACCAGATATAGCTTATGCAGTTGGAGTCGCATCTAGAAAACTAGAATCACCGACAAAAGATGATTGGCACAAAGTAAAAAGGATTTTGCGATACCTTAAAGGGACTATGTCATACGGTCTACGATATAAACCTGATCATCTAATCGGAGTTTTAGAAGGTTTTAGCGACGCAGATCACGGCGGTGACGCTACAACTGGTAGATCAACGACGGGCGTCGTTTGCCGCTACGCAGGTGGCGCAATAGCCTGGCTTAGTCAAAGACAGACTTCAGTAGCCATATCTACTACAGAAGCAGAGTTGGTGGCTGCAAGCGAAGCTGCCAGAGAAATGGTTTGGCTTAAAAGAGTACTGGCAGAGCTTACGACACTGAAATGTACACCAACGCTGAGTGTGGACAATGAAGCCGCTGTCAGACTAGCACACAATCCTGAATTTCATAAGCGTACGAAACACATCAGGATTAGACACTTTTATGTTAGAGAACTGGTGTCAGAAGAGGAGATCGTAGTGAAACGAGTTTCTACAAAGAATCAAATCGCTGACATTATGACCAAGGGACTTCCAAGACCAGTCTTTATTCCAATGCGAGAGGATCTTGGCTTGGTGCTTATGAAGAGCTTTCAATGAGGGAAAGTGTTGGAACCAAAGAGTTTGGTAACCGGCATTGAGACCTTTTATAAGCAATGTAGTCTCTTTAATAGTTTTTTCGCTGTCATGTCAACCATTTTCGTGTGTCAAGTGTGTCTATATTATACGATTAACCAATTTCATATTTTTTCATTAATTTCTCTTTAAACGCACTCTGCATAAACGTAATAATATTCAATTATAAAATCGCATAAGATGAAATTGTATTAAATTCTCTGTTACTGGGCTTACTCAGGACTTTAAAAAGTTACTGCAGTTCGTATATTTCGGGCAATTAGAGAGCGTTGATGGGTTGTACGTTGTTTTTTGGCGTTTTGTTGAGCACAAGAAGGGCTCGTTAAAATACCGTGCGGCGGCGCGGGATGACAGACGAGCTAATTTAATATTTCAACCATCCTCCTTGTGATTCGCGAAACGTCTGACCCCGATAACTCGTTATGGAAAAATGTTGATAGGTTGTTTTAAAGGATGAAAATGTGTGTTAACGAGCAACGCAAGCTTTGAGTGTTAAAGCTGGCCGATTGTTGCTAATGATGATGCCTATTTATCATATTGTGTTGGCTGCTGTAAGTAGTTGTTGGTACACCACACTGTAGTTAATTGGGTAGATGTGCTGGCAGGGTTGCCACCCGTCCCGATTTTGCCGGGACAGTCCCGATTTGATGACATTGTCCCGCGTCCCGACGATCCATCAGTTTTGTCCCGATTTTTGATGATAACACGCGATCAAAATCAAAGTGTTTATAAAAAATGGGTCCAAATGTTTAAAAGAATAAATGACAACAAGTTAAATGCCTTATTTTGCGTTTTATCCCTTCAAATGCTTATGTTAATTGAGTATTTTCCCATATGAGACGCTTAAATGAGCTAATGTCAGAAATCATAGCTCTGTAGATTAAATGAAAGCAGAATTGCAAAAGACATGCCTTGTTCGGAACTCGTAAGTTAATATAAAAAAATGACGCGGAATTAATGAGAGGTCCGTCTAATCTACATTTTGTTCTAATTTTTATTTACCTCTTTTTTGCTTTCATTGACTTTGAGTATTTTAATTACAAACATCCACATAATTTAAGCATGTCCTTCATTTACCAGTTACCAGTCTCTACATGGTAGTTTTACTGCCATTTTTAATGATTTCAACGTAGGTATACATAAATTTAGAAAATAGATCAAAAATTGTTTGGTCTATTTTCTATATTTCGGCCTTTGTCCCGATTTTTATCTTGCTAAAGGTGGCAAGGCAACCCTGTGTGCTGGGTAGTGTTGTGCTCTTACTCCATTCAGATATGAAAACAGATAGCTTTGAAATATGCGCTGAGTGAGACTACGTTCTTCCAAAAACATATTTTTTGCAAAATTAGGTAGGTACAATCTTTTAATTAGAACTTTCACAAAATACAAACAAAATTAATATTGGCTTTAGGGTTATGTATTAACTCGCCCGAAACATGGTAGTTTTACTGCCATTTTTAATGATTTCAACGTAGGTATACATAAATTTAGAAAATAGATCAAAAATTGTTTGGTCTATTTTCTATATTTCGGCCTTTGTCCCGATTTTTATCTTGCTAAAGGTGGCAAGGCAACCCTGTGTGCTGGGTAGTGTTGTGCTCTTACTCCATTCAGATATGAAAACAGATAGCTTTAAAATATGCGCTGAGTGAGACTACGTTCTTCCAAAAACATATTTTTTGCAAAATTAGGTAGGTACAATCTTTTAATTAGAACTTTCACAAAATACAAACAAAATCAATGTTGGCTTTAGGGTTATGTATTAACTCGCCCGAAACATGGTAGTTTTACTGCCATTTTTAATGATTTCAACGTAGGTAAACATAAATTTAGAAAATAGATCAAAAATTGTTTGGTCTATTTTCTATATTTCAGCCTTTGTCCCGATTTTTATCTTGCTAAAGGTGGCAACCCTGTGTGCTGGGTAGTGTTGTGCTCTTACTCCATTCAGATATGAAAACAGATAGCTTTGAAATATCCTCTGAGTGAGACTACGTTCTTCAAAAAAAAATTTTTTAGCAAAATTGGGTAGGTACTTAAGTCCTTACCTATCTTTTAATTAGAACTTTCACAAAATACAAACAAAATCAATGTTGGCCTTAGGGTTATGTATTAATTCGCCCGAATGCCTGATAAATGGTGCATTTTTTTTGCTGAAATGCATAGAAAATAAATTGGATAAAATAAGATTGAACCTATGACTAGCAAAAAAAAAATTGCGTATCAAATAGGTCCTTGGGGGGTTTTTTTGCTACACCAGCAAAAAATCCTCCCAAGGACTTATTTGATACGCAATTTTTTTTTGTTGCTTACTGATGATTATTCGGAAAGCGGGCTAAAGTCCGCAGGGCCACTGGGCTTTGTGTAGGCAAAGGTAAATAATGAACTGTTTCATAGAAAACTTCAATATCTACGTATGGAACAGCTGATCATTTTTTGCTTTGATTAAGTTGGCCCTCGAGACAAAGTTCAGTTTGACGGTCTTAGCCACACCACAAAATTTGTCGTCTGGTTTCGATTTCACCCTGTATAATATCGGCGCTGCATGCTTACACAAAGCCTTGCATGCAGGGCTTTGATTAGCCCACTGAATATGAAATACGGCCCCTGATTATACGTCACTGGCACTTCGGAGCGCCACACAGTACACCAGGATACGTAGGTTGACGGGCTACAGTGAAAGCTGCGCGTGCACAGAATCACTAACGCGGCAGTTACATGACAGGAATCATACTGAAGTGTTTCGCATCTAATTTATCCTCTTTCTATAGTCCTTTCACTCTCTTATGTCACGATTTTATTAGCTCTTGCGTGTGTCGATTCTACGATTTGTCAGATCTTGGCAATTAAACGACCCTTATGGAATTTTAAAATCTATATAGGTACTTAGTGCCTTTACCATTGTTCCTAGTTAGCATCTAATCATTTTATTATTAAGTAAGTAGGTATATTAGTGAGTTTTGAATAAGTTTAATCTTCGGTACTTCGGTTCCGTTTTTGGAAAAAAATTCATAGGTACACGTAATCGTAATACCTAAACCTACACGTAAATCGTAAAACAACTAGATAGTTGCTTTTTTTTTAATGAGACTTTGCTATGATAAATTTACAGCAAGTAGGAATTTCCCTAATTATTGCATCTACTTTGATGTTTTTGTCATGCAATTAGGTACTTAAAAAGTATCTAAGTTAATCCGCTGCGAGGAAGAATAAAAATAATAATGGCACCCCATTCCCATTGTCTCTTTCTACTACCTAAGTAAGTTCCAAATAACTAATAGTTATTCATATTCGTGGTTTAAGTGT
The DNA here is from genome assembly GCA_928269145.1 of Agriphila tristella. NCBI lineage: Eukaryota > Metazoa > Arthropoda > Insecta > Lepidoptera > Crambidae > Agriphila > Agriphila tristella. The sequence continues at coordinate 16,656,160 of OV743439.1, read as the reverse complement.
CACCTAATATCAAGCAGCACGTTCAGCAAACATTTGCGCGACTGGGCGACGACGCGGCTTTCCATTTCTAAGTTACTATGCATTGTGGTTAACCCGATCCTCTTAACTTGAAATATATCTTGACCACGTGTTATCAGGTAACGAACGAGTGAAAACAAGCATGCATACTTAGGTGGGTGTTACCTTTGTATGAAAATATAATTTACAGTTAGGGGGGAGATTTTCTTGAGTACCTACTTGATACTCATATAAGCTACGTTGGATGCACCGATGACCTATTTTTTCAAACCGAGAGATCTCATAACGTTACGTCTACTCCCGTAGCATTCGAAGCACTAGCACCAACATTATAAGATATAGAGATAACTGTCAAAGTCCATTGTAAGGGTCAATAAAAAGCCATATATGGTCCGCAGGTTACCTAGAGTTCCAAATAGTTTTGGTGGTCATGCTAGGGGGGTTAATAAGTAGCTATCGATAAACTTGTAATACCTATCATGTTTCTCTGGTTTTGCTAAAGGGCTTGTTTGGTTTACGTAAGTTACCTATACCACCCTATACGTTGAGTGAAATTCCTGTTCCCTACAAAATATTAACGAAAGAATTACCTGGCAAAAAATTAAGAAAGTGGACGAACAGTATATAAAATTATGTAATCACAAAAACGCAAAAAAATATCGTTTCGTTACTGTATCAAATTGGTTATTAATTTACACGCCGCGCCGGCCGTTTAATTTCAACGTGCATGATTTGTTTGGTATAATGGGTATAATAGTTCAAATTTTTATAAGTTCCTACCCAAAGTTGTTAAGTCAAAGTTTTCCAAGTTGGAGAATTGTGAATAATGGCTTATTATATTATGAAATAAGTTGAGATTTTATTTATTGTTTAATAATTTTTTTTAAAAGTTGTTTAAAAGTTTTGTCTTAATTAATAGTTGAAAATGTCTGTAAATAAAGATCCCACCAGAAACATTTTCACATAAAATGTTGTCAAGACTATCATATGGCTCGCACTGTCAAAAATTTATCAGACCTCATGTAGATAAGAGCCAAGCTTCTTACTCTACGCGCCCTAACTTCAAAAACTCTACTTACATATAGCTTGGCCGATTCGTTACTATAAAAACTATTGTTTATCAGAAAAGTATAAACAAAACAGTGATTTTTTCTCATGTAGCGAAATGGCCAAGCCACATAATATTTTGATAATTAATGAATTAGAAAAAATACTAGACTAGAAAAAATCCTTCCGGACGACTTCGTCATTTTCTTAAACTTGACGCTTTCCTAACTTGTCTCATTTTTAACTCGGCTTTTTCTTAGTTGGTCCCTTTCCTAGATGACTTCGTCATTTTCTTAAACTTGACACTTTCCTAACTTGTCTCATTTTTAACTAGGCTTTTTCTAATTTGGTCTCTTTCTTAAACTTGTCTGGATGACTTCGTCATTTTAACACGTTTTTATTAGGTTGCTTTCTCGTTTGTTAGTTTGTTTGATTGGTTGTTTGTTTGTTTGTCCACAAAGTTTGCGAACGAAGTTCGATCCACTACTATAAGGTAGGTAGGGTAGGGCATGCGAAATGTTATATTCAGTCAAAAGTACCAGGACAACCTTTAAAAAGGGTGACAAGTCCCTCTTAAAGAACTATAGACCCATCTCGCTTCTGAGTCATGTCTATAAGTTGTTTTCGAGAGTCCTTACGAATCGTCTCGCTCGCAAGTTCGACGACTTCCAACCTCCCGAACAAGCCGGGTTCCGAAAAGGCTTTAGCACCATAGACCACATCCATACGCTGCGGCAGGTTATACAGAAGACCGAGGAGTATAATGAGCCACTTTGCTTGGCGTTCGTGGACTATGAGAAAGCCTTTGATTCGATTGAAACCTGGGCGGTGCTGCAGTCTCTCCAAAGGTGCCAAGTGGACTATAGGTATATCGAGGTGTTGAGGTACTTATACCAAAATGCCACCATGACGATCCGAGTACAGAACCAGAACACAAATCCTATCCAACTGCAGCGTGGTGTGAGACAGGGAGACGTTATTTCTCCGAAACTGTTCACAGCTGCGTTGGAGGACATCTTTAAGCTCTTGGACTGGAAAGGACTCGGCATCAACATTAATGGCGAGTACCTAACACACCTTCGTTTTGCCGATGATATAGTCCTTATGGCTGAGACCATGGAAGACCTGAACACAATGCTCGAAGATCTCCGTAGTGCTTCCCAAAGAGTGGGTCTTAGGATGAACATGGAAAAGACGAAAATTATGTCAAATGCCCATGTTGTACCCTCTCCAGTTCATGTTGGGAACACTACACTTGAAGTCGTTGACCATTACGTATACCTAGGACAGGCAGTCCAGTTAGGTAGGTCCAACTTCGAGAAAGAGATCTCTCGCCGAATCCAACTCGGGTGGGCAGCATTCGGGAAGCTTCGAAAAATCTTCGCGTCCGACTTACCTCAGTGTCTCAAGACGAAAGTCTATGAACAGTGTGTGTTGCCAGTGATGACTTACGGCAGTGAAACGTGGCCGCTAACTATGGGTCTCATAAGGAGGCTCAAGGTCGCTCAGCGTGCAATGGAGAGAGCCATGCTCGGCGTTTCCCTACGTGATCAAATCAGAAACGAGGAGATCCGCAGGAGAACTAAAGTAACCGACATCGCTCGAAGGATTGCTCAGCTGAAGTGGCAATGGGCGGGACACATAGCGAGAAGAACCGATGGCCGTTGGGGCAGAAAGGTTCTGGAATGGCGACCGCGCACCGGACGACGCTCCGTGGGTAGGCCCCCGACAAGGTGGACCGACGATCTGGTGAAGGTCGCGGAAAGCCAGTGGATGCAGGCAGCGCAGGACCGATCGTCGTGGAGATCCTTAGGGGAGGCCTATACCCAGCAGTGGGTGTCGTGTGGCTGATATGATGATGATGATGATGACCAGGACAACATAACTTACGAGGAGTTATTTTGATTTCATGCAGCGAAGATTTCTTTTAGCTCTTTAATTTTTCAAAAATATAAATTGAAATAACTCCTTTTAAGTTATGTTGCCCTGGTACTTTTGACTGAATTTTATTTATTTTATTTTATATCAAAACATTATTTTGTAAATAATGGTCCGTGGTTCACCTAGGTGAAATGATCCGGTGGATCACGGCTAAGAAGAGAGAAAAAACAGCGAAAGAGACAGAGTCGAGTTAAAAATGAGACGAGTTAGAAAATTGTAGAAAGAGCCGAGTTAAAAATAAGACGAGTTAGGAAAGTGTCAATATTGCAAAAGAGACCAACTAAGAAAGAGCCAAGTTAAAAATAAGACGAGTTAGGAAAGTGTCAAGTTTAAGAAAGAGACCAACTTACAAAGAGCCGAGTTAATTAAGTTGTCAAGTTTAAGAAAATGACAAAGTCGTCCTGACGGGAAAAAATCGACTCACCGGTTACACGAGAAGTTACAACGGGTGAGTCGGCTTGTTTCTAGTATTCTAATATATTAATTAATTATCTTAATATGAAAATAGCATTGTGAATGTCTAATAAAAAAAATCAATAACCAACATATTTTGACAAAATTTTAAAGTTTTTGAAGTCAGGGCTTGTAGAGTTGGGGCGCGTTGAGTTGAATCTTGGCTTGGGTCTACATAAGGTCTGATAACTTTTTGACAGTGCGAGCCATTATGGTAGTTTTGGCAACATTTATTTTTACATGAAAATGTTTTTGGTGGGATTTCACTAATTTTTGTAAGTAACTTTTTACACCGTTAATTTTTAAGTATTTAAATATATCTTAAAATGAAATGGAGATATCAGACGACGTTTCTGAATATGAACGTGCAGTTAAAAGGTAAAAATTAATAGTTTGAAAATATCGGAAAAAATCTTGACTAATCGGCAAACTCACAAAAATAGCAAGACGCGTGCGTGCGTAGATTCATTCTTTTCATTATTTATGTAGGTAAACAAGATGGTCTCTTTTGATTACGCGCGTGTAATTCTATGAATGAGCTCTAAATCCAGAAATCATTAAAATTTTGGGACATAAACCTTGACCAGTTATTAAATACTAGTTTTTGCCCGCGACTTCGTCCGCGTGGACCTTTGACCGGGACAAAAAGTAAAACCACAGTTTAACTCCGTAAAACTATCTGTGTGCTATTCCAAATCCGTTCAGCCGACTTTACGTAATTGAGTGAGAGACGTGGTGCAAGTAATTTCCGAGCGTAAGTGGAGTTGGGCGGGTCACGTAGCTCGCATGGATCAAGGACGATGGACGAGAAAGATCCTTGAATGGAGACCATGGGAAGACAAAAGACCACGAGGCCGCCCTCCAAAACGATGGGTTGACGATATCATAGGACAAGCGGGACACAACTGGATGACGGAGGCGCAAAACCGGACACAGTGGAAGAATTTGGGAGGAGAGGCCATTATCCAGAAATGGACCCAATGAGGCTAATGATGATGATGATGATGAATATAGTAGGATACTTATCCATATTCCGTTACTTTCACATTTATAATATTAGTACGATATCCATAATCCATTCATACCCCGTTCCCGTACCCATTCTCGTTCCTGTTCCCGTTCCCGTATCGTATTATTTCAGCCTTTTAAGGGTTAAATCATTTCCACCATGTTGACCTTCAAAACAAATGCCATTTTCGCAATCGACATCCCAAAAAACCACGATAACGACTTCCATATTGATCTTTAGGTTTATTTGCCCCATTTACACGCTAGTACTATTATCTATTCTGTGCATTTACACATTAAAGTTTAAATATTTGGAAAATTACGAAATTCGTGTTTGCCTATTTGTTTTTAGAAGCACTTCTACAAAGTTTCAGAATGTCAAAATGCTATTGAATATTATTTTTCCATACAAAATTTGAACCCCCATTTCATCCCTTTAGTTAGGGGTTGAATAATGTCTGCAATGCTGGATTTTAAATAAATGCCATTTTCCCAATCAACATCCCATAAAACCTCAATAACGACATCTTTATCGATATTAGGCTTTTTTACTCTATTTACGCTCTAAACTGTTGATTTTCAGAAATTACGCAATATGTGTTTGCTTATTTATTTACAAAAGTACTCATATGAAGTTTCAAGTCGGATTGTCTATTTTATATTTTTTTCCATACAAAGTTTAAACCCCCTTTTCATCCCTTTAGGGGTTGAATAATGTCTACCACGTTGGATTTTAAAATAAATGCCATTATCGCAATCAAAATCCCATAAAACCAATATCAATTTTGGGCTTTTCTACCCCATTTATCCCCTAAGGGGTCGAGTGTCGGAAAACCACGAAACACTGTTTGCTTATTTGTTTTAAAACGTAGGTACTCCTAGGAAGTTTCAGGTCGAAAAGTCTATAATAATATATATATTCATATTTTCACCCCTTTACGGGTGGAATTTCCAAAATTACTTTCTTTGTGAGTGTTTACACTGTATAAAGTATCTATGTACAAAATTTCAAGTCTCTAGGTCCATGGTTTGGTCTGGGCGATAGTCTGTCAGTCACCCCTTCACTTTTATATAAGAGATTGAAACTTTTAACCTACCTTTTAACTGTACATAGTCACTCGATTAGATAGAATAGGGAAGAAATACACTCATTTCATTTTTAGATATACTGGATATACTTAAAAATTAACCTTGTGGTCTAAAATCGTGTAAAATTCGATCAACATCAACCAACGTATTTGTAATAAGTATTATATATTGTGTGGTTTAGAACTAATTAATTTATGCTGTGATATTATTTTAATTTATTTTACTCTTTGACGCAGAATGTGAAGCGCAAAGAGCAAAATATTTTCACATACCTACAGACATACCGAAGGGATTTGCTACATCTATGCTACAGACCAAGAAGCTTATACCATACCTAAGCTTCTTGCTACAGACAAATATTTTCGTTATTAATTTAATTGTATGAAACAGCTGTTTTTTTTGCGATTTCAGAATTGTTCCCATAGTAAAAGTTGTTCAGTTTGACGGTCCCTAATCCCTATCTACCATATTCGGCATTGTGGGTTGTTTTGTAACACCCTGTAAGTATATATAATAAACTATTTTTACAGACACGCGTGAACAAGTCATTCACATCCATTCATTTTAATTTTGCATTTTATGGATTGGGTATCGAAACGAAATGGGATTTCCAAAACTGTATAGGAGTCATCGAACGACCGTGAAATATTGTAATAACTAGCTTCCGCCCGCAACTTCGTTCGCGTGGACATTCGAGATAATCCTTAGGGGATCTTTAACCAGGATAAAAGAATTCTATGTTTATCTAGCGAGGCTCCCTAAAGGTTCCCTAAGGAATTTCTCGAATGTCCTAGCGAACGAAGTCGCGGGCGGAAGCTAGTATAGAATACTTGTATCCTGGTTAAAGGTTCCCTACGGATTTTCTCGAATGCTCATGCGAACGAAGTCGCGGGCGAAAGCTAGTAGAAAATAATATACCTACTTAATAGAAACCGGGCCACAGAATATTATAATAGTACTAACGAACCGGGCTTTGATTTTACTGCATGCCCGTGTATTTTGTTTCTGAGAAATTACAATAGACCCAAAACTCGATACGTTTTTGTTTACTTTAGCCATTGACCATTACGGTAGGCGTACACCAAAACCGATTTTATCGGCCGATGGCGGACAGACCTACTCGGACGTGCACCTGCTGTGCCGACATTGGGCGTTGCCGTGCCGATCTTCTGTAGTCACTCTCAGCTATGCAACCTCACATTAAAAACAAAACCTCCGTTTGTTTACTGGATAGGTATCGTTACCGTTGTCATGTATTATGATTATATACTTAGCGTGCACCTGTATTAAGTTAGTAATAAAGTACTCTCACGTTATAACGGTTGACTGGGCGTCTTTCGATACCGTGTCGGATGAAATTCGGACTCGATGGATGATTGGCCGTCATCGGGTGACTCGGACGATGGCGGCTGTAGTAGTGTACGCGCTCGCTTTATGTTACATAGGTTTGATTCGATCGGATGAGTCTGACCGATGACGCCCGAGCATAGTTCGGCCGATAACTGATTTAGTGTATTTAAACCGTTAGAACGACCGACCAGCGGTGTATCCACATCTGGCACAGTATAACGGTTTAAATACACTAAATCTGGCGTCATCGGTCAGACTCATCCGATCGAATCAAACCTATGTAACATAAAGCGAGCGCGTACACTACTACAGCCGCCATCGTCCGAGTCGCCCGATGACGGCCAATCGTCCAACGAGTCCGAATTTCATCCGACACGGTATCGAAAGACGCCCAGTCAACCGTTATAATAACGTGAGAGTACTTTATTACTATTTAATACAGGTGCACGCTAAGTATATAATCATACATGACAACGGTAACGATACCTATCCAGTAAACAAACGGAGGTTTTGTTTTTAATGTGAGGTTGCATAGCTGAGAGTGACTACAGAAGATCGGCACGGCAACGCCCAATGTCGGCACAGCAGGTGCACGTCCGAGTTACTCGTAGGGCTGCCACCTCTCCGGGTTTGACCCGTAGTCTACGGGTTTGAGTAGTGGATGTCCGGGCTACGGGTTTAACATAGAAGTCTCCGGGTGGCGCGAGCGAAAGTCAAGAAAGGCCGTTTTTTTACTATATAAGATTTGCGTATGAATCTGACTAAAAATTGCGCTGCACGGCCGTTTATTTTACTATTAACAGGCACGATTACAAGGTTAGTGGATGGAACTGACTAAAAATCGCGCTGCGCACCCGTTTTTTAGTGTAGGCAGGCAAGATTACTAGATTAGTGCTTGAAACTGTCAAAAAATCGCGCTGCGCGGCCTTTTTTTACTATAGACAGGCAAGATTACAAGATAAGTGGATGACTCTGGATAAAAATCGCGCTGCGCGGCCGTTTTTTTACTGTAGACAGGCAACATTACTAGATTGATGATTGATTTAACTGACCAAAAATCGAGCTGCGCGGCCTTTTTTGCTATTATCAGGCAAGATTACAAGGCTAGTGGACGGACCTGACCAAAAATCGAGCTGCGCGGCCGTTTTTTAGTTTCAGGCAAGATTACAGGATAAGTTCATGAAACTGACTAAAAATTGCGCTGCGCGGCTATTCTATAGACAGGTATTATTAATTACCAACCTAAAATATGATTTATTTAAGAAAAAAATCAATTTTTCGAATATCTCCGTGCCTGCTCTTGTTGAAAGGTGGCAGCCCTAGTTACTCGTCCGAGTAGGTCTGTCCGCCATCGGCCGATAAAATCGGTTTTGGTGTACGCCTACCGTAACAGTATAACTCGCCCGATGATATTATTACAACGAATTCATCGTAAACTTTAAACTCGTATATCTTTTGATTCAGTGAACCGATTGCGATGAAATAAAGATTTGATTATTTTGCAATATACACAGTATATTTGAATGTAAACATCATTACGATTGGGTTAGCGTTTTTTACGTTATTAGTGCACAAACATACAGATAAACAGACAAAATTTTCAAAAATGTTAGAAATGGGTTCTGCTGGTTATTATTAAACACCCCAACCACTGTTTTTCAAAATATTTCCATTGTACAGACAAAACTTTTCTACAGCTTTATTACATATATAGATAAGTACGCAGGTAAAATGACGAGCTAGCATGCGTATTTTATTTTATTGAAAAATGGTACAAGTTGTCCTAAAATTAGTGTTCAATCCAGTCTCCCAAATCGCTCTTATTTTCTGCGCTTTTGCCTCGCTTTTGTATAGTTTTCGAGTTATGAAATTTTTTGTTACGAGATAATTTATTAGTCATAGAGACAAGAATGAGATGTGCTTGATTATTATCATTTTTTTTTCACAAATTTTCACCTTTATAATATGGAAGAAGAGAATTGGCATATCATCATCGGATAACCACAAAACGTCAAATCTCTAATACATTTTGAAACGTAACATTTAGCAAGTCGAGATTTAAAATCAATAGGAGAAATGACACGGAGTAAACAAAAAATTCACAGATTTTACAGTCCCGCAAGAATCGGAGCATTGAAAATGAACACAAAAATTTACGAAAAATCAAATCTAATGCAAAGTCCTATTATATTTTTAAAGTTACCTAGGTAGTACCTGTTTATTTTTACGATTGTGACACTCGGCTCCGCCTCGTGTCACAAAAGCGCCTGCTGACTGCCTCGACGCGGCCGAAATAATATTAACCAATTTTCAAAATTCCAACGAATGCACTTCTCGTCTGCTTTTGCATGACGATCGGTCAATAATCATAGAAGCTACATCACTTTTTATGTACGGAAACAGCCGTTTTTCTACAATTCCAAATCTAAAGGGACCACCTACAGGTCACAATTATAAACTGATTTTCAAAATTATTTCGCCATTTGATAGCTAAACCTAGGACTCTTTTTTCATTTTTTCTTAAGTCAATTTTTTTTCCGAAATACTTACAACTTACTAAACAAACATCCCCCAAAAATCCCGGAATTTTTGGAATTCGTGTCTCGATAAACTCCTCAACTTTTGGTACTATTTTCATCTCGATCCTCCCAAAATCCTCGGAGAATTCGATCGGCCAAAAATACGTCTCAGGCGATTTGCATCTGATTACCATTTTCAATGGTAAAATCTCTTGTAAGTGGTGATTACAAACAACAACAACCTGTGGACTTCCGTTTGACACTATTTTTAGGACACCTATGTGCAATAACCAATACCAAAGAAACGACGGCTTTGATAAGTAGGTAGGCGCATCTAGACAGCATACAATGGCGAGACATAAAACAGCCTCCAAACCTGTCCTCGTGGCGGGCTCCGTTAGGTAGTATAATATAAGTGACATGAATTAGCTTGTATACAGATTTTTTGTATTCAAAAACACAGTGCAGTATATATTTTTTTAAGATAGTATCTAGGTACCTATCCATCCATCTACCTCATTTTGCATTTATAAACTGGGAAATGTTAACATCTATTATATATAATACTTTAAGTAAACTGACTTGTCATATATCTAGAAAAAAAATTGATACACGGGCGTCTGCTTCGGTCTAATAAATTAATACCAATTTAGAATTTAACATTAAAAGATCGACAGATTGGGATCCGGATTTCCTAGTTTGATCACCTACTTAGTGAAGTTTTTGGGTTATTTTACATTTGTTCTAATTTATTAATTTGCATAATAATCTATTGAGAATTCAAATAAATATTTATCTGTAAATTTTTTAAAATACTGCAAACCATTAAAAGGCACAAATATACTTTGATATGTAATAAACTTTAGTATGATTAGCCATGTTGTACCTATGTGGCATTGGTAATGAGCCTGGAGCATAATTATTTGTGCACTACGAAAGGGAAATCACAATTCACAGAAATAGCGAAGCTAGGCTACGGTGGTGATGGTGACGCTACGTATGTAGGTAGGTACCTAAGTATCTAATTAAATACTAAGCCAAGGTTTCCGAAAAGTTGTGTGTTATTTGGCAGTGAAAGTTTTTATTTATGAAGTTTGCGTCGATTGGCGGGGGGAGGGCGCGGGCGTGGGAACGCACCGAGCCGCGGCCCAGACCGAGTGGCGCCACGGGCGGTTCGACGCCCACCGGCCGCGCCGCCGACTGCCACCACACGGCCGACAAACACCATCAGGACTCACTTGTATGAACATTAGGACTCCGCAGGACTCGCATGCTAATCAAAAACCTTACTTCTAGCATTGCAGGATAGCTTGATGCTGTATTTTATACAAAATAATAATGAGAAGACCAGCAATAACCTATTATATCTTCGTATGGTCTGTAGATAATAGAGAGTTATTATATTCTTCCCGTGTCAACGGTAGATAACCTACATATATAATATTTCGCCAGTAATTTGCAACATAGATTGCTTTCGGGATGGCTCTCGTCGCGTGCAAGCAGTGGGGAGGTTTGGACAGGACAACAAGTGCTCAATAGCTTGTATCGCCCCACAGCCATAGGCGCATGCGCATGCGTCACTAATCATTATTGGAGAACCCCTGCCTACTTCCGCCTATTTACGCTGCCCGCCGCCTAGAGGTAAGAAAACACACTGGGGATATTGTTTCCCAAACTCAAATTTTCGACTGATACAGTTAGTCCCGAAATTGTCCCAAAAGCTCACATGATTAGGTTAACCTAGTGTTGTATCAAGTTTGATCAGCAACCAGCGGCGCGGTGGCGGGCGGTGGCTTGACAAAGCCCGGTATGATGACACCGCCCGCCCGCCACCGCCCGCCACCACTTCAGCCTCCGCCGATCGGCTGTGATTCCTAAACGGGACTATCCCGTCGCCTCACCTGATGTTAAGTGACGATAAGGCCGAAGATGGAAGCGCACTTCACCCGGAATCCTGATCACTGACCTACCAGCAATTTATATTTATTTACATAAAGCTATAAAGAGCCTAATCGTTGATACCATAGACATAGAAAAATTTTCGCTGCGTACGTTACAATCTTCTAGACTTTGACTCTGCTGAGCCTACTCCCTCATTTAGCTTGATCCTTGGGCGTTGGATATTGCTTGTGAATTAATCCATTCTCTCTTATGTCAGCCATGCCAAAAATTTGAGCATATAAATAAATTATCCACAAGTAATATAAATTCATGAAGTATCGACAGTTTTAACTTAGTGTCTTAGATTTTTTTAAATATCTATATGTATTACCTGATATAATTTATCTCTTTTATTTCGAATAGCTTTCACTCCTTATAGTTGTCTTTTTCATTTTAAGAGTATTCTATGGGTGAGAGATAGTCTAGGTTGGTTGCCAACGTACTCGTACCTATCGATAAGGAGGCACCAAATTGATTAGCCGTCAGAAATAATGTGGACACAAAAAATATTTTATCAAGAGACATTTGTCGAAGTTTCTACTTGCCATTGTCCACAACGGTGGAGGACGCGTCACAAATCCGTTTTTTTCGTCAGACGAGTGGGTTGGGTGCGCAAGGAAAGAAATATTAACACTTTCACATGGTTTATGTGTCGATGACCCGCGCTGGAGATAAGCCCACGCACTAGTCGCTGGTCACGGGTCGCCAGGGAACATCAGATCAACCAATGGTAGGTCAAACTACGGGGTGCGATAAAACATTTGAAAAATTATCCCGTGAGGCCCCTGCACAGATGCCAACATAGGGAAATTAAAAACCGAACCAAATCACATTTATTTTTCAAATAGCTAAAATATGAATACGCTTTAATTAGATCACGGTCGTTTGTTGGTGGATTTTTTTTTATTTATGACTAATAATTCACAAATAAATCTTATTACACGGGGATAGCAAACTTACCTTTTTTTTTAACTAGGGGAACCCGTATTATTAGCTTCCGGCTGGTGAGCCGGCGAGTTTGGGGCTCTCAAAAAAGTCTCATTTTTTTAAATTCAAATAGTCCTTTTCTTACGCGTTTAAACAAAATAGTAGGTATTAAGACTTAGTATTAGAAAACTGATTAAGTAAATATACTTATACTGCTTTCAATAAGAATACTTATTTTTATTGAACTAGATCTCGAATTAATCACAATGATTCATAGGTATATAACGTATTTTGAACAGTACGCACAGCACGCAGTGTTACGTAGTTATAGTGATGCGTTGATGTCTTTTGCAGGAAACATATTATATGATAAGTTGCATTGGAACTCGCGGACGTTAAATTTTGTTATGACTTCCCGTAGTGAATGCCGATGATGATTTTGTTATCAAGTTTAGTTTTCTGTCACAATTAACTATTTTGGAACAGTATACTTAAATTATCTAAATCCAACCTATGCGAGCATAAAATAAATCACTTAGAACTGGGAAAAAGCTGTTGCTTTTTTCGGAGTTTTGGTACTCTAATGCATCTCTAGACTCAAATTTACGGGTTGAATAAGTATAAACTAAACTAGGAGATTGTAAAAAATGTAATACTTCATACCAGGAAAGTGATATCGCATGATTGTTATTTTTGTTATTTATAGGTAGTTAGTACATACATATAGGTAGTAGTTTTATGGGTTATGATTTATTTTTAAGGTTTCACTAATAAAAAGATGAAGAAGTAGCATACTTAGTAGTGGCTAAAGTGGCCACTTTTTGATCTTTTACCTACTACTTCTACTTAAAAATTTCAAAAATTCAGCAAGTAGGTAATAAATCTATCTAGCTGTTGAAGATAAAAATCGTTAACTGCATGTTACAGTACTGAAGCCCATCGAATAAGTATGAGTATATGTATAACAAAAATATCACAATGATCACAACACAATTGCAAGAGAAAATGTCCACTATGTTATTCAGTACCATACGTAACTAAGAATGGGGTTTACTGCGATTGTTCTCTTACTGAATCCCAATGAATCGATGTCCACTTACACTGCACAAATAACAACCTACTGGCTTCGAAATACACATATTTAACCGGAACAAAACACATTTCTATAGGTGTTTGCAATAACCAGTAAGTATTTTTATGTTTAACTGAAAAAATCTTCGGGCGGGATTCAAACCCGCTTTGCTTTACTGACACCACTGTGTTACGTGTTAAAAATCACATACAGAATTGTAGGGTAGGTAAGTATATCCTTTTTCAACTCTAGAATTTCTGAACTGTTAAAAAAACATAATTTTGCTAATACAAAAATATGAAATTAGCTCACAACCACAATTTTTGCGTGTATTAGGGTGGAAACATAAGGATTAAAATCCACTACTACAAGAAACACAACAATAATAATTGTGACTTACCGAATCCATTGTTTTCGATGATCAGCGGCGATTTAAAGTTCGATAGCGCGTGCTCTCGCGCAGGCCGGTACCGCGCGGTTCAGACAACGTCCGCGAAGCGTCTGTGGCATAGCTCACGGCCCACCTGACCACTTGTCTCGTCATCGCCATACCATAATACCATACCATACACTACACCATACCACGGTACCCTTAGCCAACCACCAAAACCTAAAACTTTGCACGAAATTAGTCGGTTAACTCTCAATAGAGTAATTTTTAAAAATCTTTCTCTGTTGAGGGATAATGGAAATGAGATGCTAAATTTAGTGAGTTCGGCGCAATTTTTTTCTTAAATACCTATTAATTATGGGACATTTTAGAGATAGTTGCCTATCAAAGTGGTTGGCTAAACAGGTAAACAAAAACTAGTCACAATTTGTAAATCAGTTGAGAACTACTTTGGGGGCCTAAATTAGGTAAGTGTGTAGGTGGTAGGTATAAAAAATAGAATCATCATTGAATAGAAGAGTTTTATATCAAGAATTAAAAGTTAGTAGACTTCGACCTACTTGTACGTAATTACCGATAAATTTTCGCAGACCACTACAGTACGTAGTGCGTATTAACTTTTCGGAAAAAAGTTTTCTAACAAAAAATATTTGTTTTAACCCCATCTATTATAGCCCCTTAGCAGGAATCCAACATATTTCTATTAACTCTGTAACTATATCTAAAAATCCTGAAAAAAATTAAAAAATGAAAGTAATTTTACGCATTACTTATTTATTACTAACTAGCGGCCGGCCGGCCGCGACTTCGTCTGCGTGGACAGTTTTTTGCTATCCCTCAGGAACTGTAATTTTTTTCTGGATAAAAGGTACCCTATGTCCTTTTCTGTACCCCTGACAACGTGTGTGATAAGCGAAAAAAATAAATTTTGGCTAAGTTACATATACAACCCAAGGGACCCAAGGTGACCTCCGGTCACCTAGGGACCTTTTTTGCTCACAAAAAAACAGTTACTTTCAAGATCTTTTATTAATGTTAAGAAAGCTAAAATAACCTTTATTTTTACTGTTCACTATCATCATGGTCATAATTCGATATAATATCATAATTGTTAAATATTTTAAATCAATGTAGAGAATGCCAATTAAGTCCGCCATTTAATGTTTATTTTTTATTTTAAGCAATAAAAATTAAATAAAATAAAATAAAAAATAAATCATGGAAGTGATTATTTTCTCAAAAGTATCGGCAATTTCATAGGTAATGATCTATTTTGCAAATTGCAATAAAATAGCTTTGCAGTTTTTTAATGGACAATAACATAGTAGAATCCAATAACTTATACACAATTAGGTACGGTCAGCAACGAAAGTCGTTTAACGCTTTAGTACTCTTTCGTAGCAATTGTTTTGATAAATGTTTCAAACTGTGAGACATCTTATTCTTATCTTATTATCTTATTCTTATCCCGCAATCTGTCAAGAAAGTTGCTATGACATAGTACTAAAGTGTTAAGTGACTTTCGTTGCTGACTGTACTGAGTTACAACATTTTAAAATAATTTTAGGTTAGGTGGCTTATTCCGTTTCTCCACCCTGAAACAGCCACCCTAAGGTGAATACTCGGAAAACACGTGTTCATCTGGAGCCGTACCGGCCAACGAATCGAACTTCGGAAAGTCTGCTGGGCTTCAAATTAAAATAGATAAATCGAGCCCCGCAGTCGGGCCAAAATGGCGATCCCCGATACATGATGTGACACGAACATCGATATAATAATAATAATAATAAATAATAAAACACTTTATTTGCTAAAAACATGGTAATATGGTCTTAGTACACTTTAAAGGGCTCATGTTTTGCTTTTAGTATACAGCATGCAAATACATAATTGTTCAATATTTAGAATTAATTATCCATAATTATCAAGATTAGAATACTAAGTACAGTTTTTTTAATTTCACAATACAATTCATTAATATAGTAAATGTCAAAATAATATATCATTATGTTGATTTAAGCATGTCATTATCATCTATGTCAATTTATGTTCTTTCGTCAAAAAACTCTTTTATGTCATAAAATGTTTTTTCAATTAACCATTGCCTTAATTTCTTTCGAAATAAATTTATGTTCAGTTCTTTAATATACTTAGGTATTTTATTATATATTTGTATACACATCATTAGAACACTCTTTCGATATTTAGCTGAATGCGGTGTTTCCTTTAGCACAAGTTTATGAGGGTCTCTGTGAAGTCTAGAATTTTGTTGCGATGCGATATCTTCCAAACAACTTCGGCAAATTGTACAATACGAATTTCCTTACTTCAATCAGTTTTAAGTTGAAGCTCGGCGGGAAGTTCGAAAAGTTAGCCGGCCCTGTTCACCCCATCATACTTACTTGATAACTGATAGTATAGTATGATGGGGTGGATAGATGAACACGCGTTTTCCGAGTATCCCTCCTAGGGTGGCTGTTTTAGGGTGGATAAACGAAATATAGATCCCTAGTTAAATGTACATATATGTACCATACCTATATACCTACTTAGTTATTAAATCTATCACCACAGGTAAGTGAAATTTGCGCCGAAGTGATTTAAATATGCATAACACATATTAACCAGAGCCATAAACGACAATCGGCGAGTCGAGTGAAACGTTATTTTAATATTTAACTATCAGTTGATTTGTCCGTGTTATAAAACTTCCTACTTGTGTAACAATGCCATTTGGACCCTTGTTGTTTCACCATGTGATATAATACAATATCGAGTTTAGAGAAAAAAAAATCTGGATTCTTATAACACCTTGTGTGTTTGTAGCCTTATAAAGCCGAATTGGTAGATAGGGACCATCAAACGAACAACTTTTACTATGGGACAAAACTCTGAAATAGCGAAAAAATACCGGCCAAGTGCGTGTCGGGTCACGCGCCGTAGGGTTCCGTAGTTACCTTATACCATACCATATTTAATACCACTATAATTTTTCGTCTACAAAAATAACTTTGTTTTTCACAGTGTTGGTATGAATGACAAAGTTATATTTGCGGTTTTGTAAAATATGATATATCTCGAAAACTAACTACTTTATCTCGTTCAAACCAATTTTCGTTGAAAGTTTTTTTTAAGATCTATATCATATATTTTTTATAGATTTTTCACTCTTTTATTTCAAAAGTTAGAGGGGGGGACACACATTTTACCACTTTGGCAGTGTTTATCTTTCAAACAGTTGACTTTGAAAAAAAATTGTCTTAGGAACCTCAATGTAATTTTTAAAGACCTATCTATAGACACCCCGCATGTGTTTGTATGAAGTAAAAATTTTTTTTCAGTTTCAGTTCAATGTATGGGAAGCCCCCCCTTAATCTTTTTTTTTTATTTTTGTGTTAAAATCGTTAAGCGGTTAACACAATACATCTGCCTACTAAGTTTCAACTGTGTAATCCTAATACTTTCGGAATAAAATGGCTGTGACATACGGACGGACAGACAGACAGACATGACGAATCTATAAGGGTTCCGTTTTTTGCCATTTTGGCTACGGAACCCTAAAAAAATCAGCTGTTTCATACAAAAATTAATAACGAAAATATCAAAATGTATGAACAGCTGAATTTTTTTCGTGATTTCAGAGTTGGTTCCATAGTAAAAGTTGTTCAGTTTGATGGTTCCTATCTACCATATTTGTGTCTTTATAAGGCTTTTACCAAACACCTTGTATAGGTAATACGATTTAAACTTTATTACTTCTGTGAAGTTATCCACTATGCGCGTAGCCGTGCCCCACCACGGCCACCACACGTCTCTTTCAGACACATCGAATTTGTGTTCTGCACAGCGACTCGCGCGATGTTCATAGAAGTCACGATGTTTTCATTGTTTGTTTTCACACGCCCGCCATCCAATCTACGACAAACGAGTAGGACTTATTCAGTCTTTATTCATTACAATATTAAGGACAAGTTTCAGAAATATTTGAGAAGGATAATTAATTTTCCATACAGAAAGAAACTGACGCCTTCTAAGGTTCCTTACCTCATATAACGGTACCTTAGTAGGATCAGCTTCGTCGTTAAATAAAAACCCTTGGCTTAGCACATATATTTTGGTTACACTAACAAAACCGTACCTATATAGATATGGCTTTCCTGTCTGCCTGGATGACCTGGATCACAAATGACCGTTGATCATTCTTCAACTCGTTTCGTTTGTGTATAAACCCTTTTTCACTAATTTAATTCAATTTGCAAAAACATATAATAATATGTGTGATGCATATATGAACATACCATCCTCCACACAGCGCAGCGAAAATTTTTGTATGTCTATGATCCTCCAAAATACGCAGACGGAAGCGGAACTCACCGGGTAGTCCATTGTGACCGGCAGCAATGTGCAAAGGGGTGTGCACTTGCACCCCCCTGCCAAGGAAAACTAAAATTAAATAGTTTTTTTTATTAAGTTACTGTTTGAATAAAAACTGAAGACGTGTAGATTACCTACTGTAGTTGCATTTCCTCACGACATAAAAGTGCAATATACAGCGTTTGGTGATCGAGGGATATCCTTTAGCAGGGTACCTACACCTTCTGAATCCTTAGATCATTTTAAGAAGGGGAGCCATCTTGGATTTTCGTATGGGATGGAGATAAAATACAATATTTTTTTTGTATGGAATTTGAAATTTTTTTCTTCAAAACCCAACGTGTGGGATATGCAAGATTCCAAACCACCAAGTATGTTTGGAAAATTATTTTCCAATTTTTTTAAACCAGTAGCTGCAATGTAATAATCTCTTATATAAAAGTGAAGGGGTGACTGACAGACTATTGCCCAGCCTAAACCACTGAACCTAAAGACTTGAAATTTTGTACATAGATACATTATACAGTGTAAACACCCACTAAGAAGGGATTTTAGGAAATTCTACCCCTAAAGGGGTGAAATGGGGGTTCAAAGTTTGTATGGAAAAAAAATATTTAATAGACATTTCGATTTGAAACTTCGTAGGAGTACTTCTTAAAACAAATAATTAAACACGTGTTTCGTGGTTTTCCGAAAATCAACCTTTAAGGGGGTTAATGGGGTAAAGAAGCCCAAAATAGATTGAAAAATCAACACTCAGCCCAAACTACTGGACCTAGGGACTTGAAATTTTGTACATAGATACATAACACAGTGCAAAAATCCATTATAATAAGGATTTTAGAAATTCTACCCCTAAATGGGTGAAATGGGGGTTCAAAGTTTGTATGGAAAAAATATTAAATGGACATTCCGACTTGAAACTTCGTAGGAGTACTTCTAAAAATAAATAAGCAAACATGTGTTTCGTGGTTGTCTGAAAATCAACCCTTTGGGGGTGAATGGGTAAAAAAGGTTAAAATCGATATGGGTATCGTTATTGAGGCTTTATGGGATGTTGATTGCGAAAATGACATTTATTTTGAAATCCGACACGGTAGACATGATTCAACCCCTAAAGAGGTGAAATCGGGGTTAAATTTTTGCATAGAAAAAATATAAAATAGACATTCCAACTTGAAACTTCGTAGGAGTAACTATTTTACAACGTGTTAATGAAATAGTGCAAAATGAGAAAACCGTTTCTGCGGACCATCAAACTGAACAACTTTTACTATGGGACCAACACTGAAATCGCGAAAAAAAAATCAGCTGTTTCATACAATAATTAATAACGAAAATATAAAAATGTCGCGATTTCAGAGTTGGTCCCATAGTAAAAGTTGTTCAGTTTGATGGTCCGAAGAAACGGTTTTCTCATTTTGCGCTATTTCATTAACACATTGTATAAACAAATAATCAAACACATATTTCGTGAATTTTTGAAAATTAACTCCTTATGGGGTACTTATATGTAGGAATTTTCCGAATGATCACGCGGACGAAGTCGCGGGCGAAAGCTAGTATTATATGTATTTGGAATCAGCTCAAAAATCCCTTTCATCCGATATCCCACACAATGAGTTTTGAAAAAAAAAATTAAATTCCAGACAAAAAAAGATTGTATTTTGTCTCCCTCCCATCCAAAAATCCAAGATGGCTCCCCTTCTTAAAATGATCTAACCGCTAACGGTTCAGAAGGTGCAACCTGCCAAAGTATCCGTCGCTCGATCACCAAACGCCTTATTTTTTATTGAGCACACGGAACTACTGTCCAAGTTCATCACCTTATGAATTCAGTATTCTCCTCTATTAAGTAATTTAATAGTATAATGTATAAACGCTGATGAACCTCCCTGAAAAAAGTCCTGGCGGCGCCCATGAGGTCGTCGCCAGTAACTCTTCCTGTTGGGCTCGTGTCAGTATACGCAAGCCTGCAAGCAGAGCGTGTCGGCACAAGAGCTCAACCACCAAGGCCACCACAAAATGACAATTTATTTTGTGCATTGTCGGAATCAGGAATCAAACCTTAGCTTTCAAAGAGATGGCTTGGCCAGAACGTGATGGATGTATTGACGACTTCTGCTCGTCTGGAACTCTAGGGCACTAGTCTAACGTGGCTTAACTTCACGAAGGAGCGAGTGGGGCGCCAGCAACGGCGATACGGCCGCGAGCGGGTTTTAATAGATTCGGCGTGAGATTTAGTAGGTATGTTTCGTCAGCAGGGTGTAGAGATAATTCCCTCATCACGTCACGCTGAAGCCGGTCACTTCTTGGCGTGGCGAGGTAATACTAGTGATAGTGACCAAGTTCAACAGAGTTGGTTCGTCAAATCATCCATCAGCATCACTGGACATTGAAGATAATAATAATTTGAAACATATCAAAAAAGGTTTTTATGACAAAGTACTAAAGTGCTAAGCAACTTTCATTGTGGTCCATACAAGGTGATTAAATAAAACCAATGACTTAAATGTTGATACAACTTTATACATCATGTATCAAAAAACCCTGTCATTCTGAAACAGGCGATAGTGTTGCTAAAACTGGACAACATTCTCCAAGGAACCTAGGTCGAAATACGATTTTTTTTTGCCTTTCCATAGTAAGTCAGTCAGCTGACCAATAGATTTTGTATCAGAGTATGATTTTTTTGCGTTTTTCAACCTATGTTCCATGGAGAATGTTGTTCAGTTTCAGCAACACTCACCTTTTTCAGGATCTGACAGGGTTTTATGATACATGATGTATTTCTGACACCTGGCACCTGCCTGGAATCTAAAAAAAGCATTTATTTCAGACACTTCCTATAGAGCTGTGTTTTTACTTAAAGTTAAAATAATTGGTTCCCTATGTATTTGCATAAAATTTTAAGGCATAATATGTCTTAGCATAATATGATTTCGCCGAATGATATTTACGCATAGTATTACTTAGTCATAACAGCTTATGCATAATTATTTTAGGCATAACTAATTTAAGCATAATCATGTTCAAGCATAATATTCTTTAGCATAAATTTAAACACGCATAATGTTATTTCCGCATATTTTAATAAACAAAAAAAATGAATACACTTCGAAACTTCACATTTAAAAGCTATTGCTAAAAATTTACCCTTGCAATAAATATAAATAATGTTTGTCACATGCATGGCTAGGGGAGGGGTATGTTATTACAATGCCGAAGTTGAAAACACCGAATTTCACAAGACCTATGGACGAAACACCGAAAATCAAATGGTCGAACGGTTGTTTGGCTGTACGTTTAAAATCACGAAAGGACATTTTAACTAAAATACTAAATCCCGAAGCTTTAAAAACTGAAGGTTAATTGAGGGTTACATGCCAGCAGGTCGGTTCTGGCACTTCGCCGGCCGCTGTCACGGCACGCTCGCTTCGCTCGCTCGGCTCGTGCGTTGTAGGTCGCAATGAAACTTAACCTCCTCCTAGCTCGCTACGCTCGCTCGTCGTCACACCTAACAGACTTTTGGGATTTTGAACTATCGGCATTCAACTATCGGTCATTTAATAATCGATCTTTTAAGTTACGGTCTATCGGATACCAACATTTAGGATTTTCGGTATTTTGAAAATAGGTGTTTTATACGTCGATATTTCGGTCGTAAATATGAAATTTTCGGCATTTTAATACATACCCATCTTACAAGAAAATAAATAAGTACGTTACGTAAAATTGTTTATTCTTATTGTTTTTGATTTTTGTCTAAATAATATTAGGCGAATAGACAATATGCCTAATAACATTATGCGAAAACAAATTAGTCTAAATGATTATTATGCTTATATAAATAGTATGCCAAAAAACAATTATGCCAAAGTATTATTATGACAAAAAAAAATATGCCAAATCCGTTATGCCGAATCAAATTAGGTATAAATCCATTATGCGAAAACAAGGGATCCCAAAATAATTATGTAAGGTCATTTTAAATAAAAGGTAATGGTAATGGTTTGTATTTAATTTATTTGATATACATGTCATGAATACATCTAAAGGATCTACTTCTGTGCTGTCATTTATTTGTTTCTTGCCATATTCATCCACAAGTTTCATGTGCTGCTCCAAATTTTCAACATCATTGGTTTCGGAATCAAAATATTTGTCCTCCTCATCTTGAGAAAGTTGTTGTAAATCATCATACTGTTCATCGTTGTCAATACTTTCGTAATCAACATCAAAATCCCTTCCTTCCATAAAACTACTACACATTTCTTGAAGGAACTCTTCTCGCAACAATCTACGCTCAGGAGCACTAATAGTGGTTTGTTTTCTGACTTCAGGTTTGTGACTAGGCCTTGTATCCATTTTATCAAAATCCCCCCATTGTTTCTTAGAACATTTGTCACTAAATTCACCCCACTGTTTATTAACTTTTAACTGGCCTTCTCTTCCAGTCAATGTTTCATCATCATCTACAGTCTCATTCGAGACCATTTCAGTTTCTGCAAGAATTTGCTCATTTTTTGTTTCTCTCATTTGATTGTGATCAACTGTTTCTAAAATTAGATTAAGTAATGTCAAGTTTTCTCTATCAGCTCCATCACGCTCTTTTATTTCTTCATCAGTGAGGTATTGGCCCACTAATTGTTCATAGAGCAGTGGATTCCGAGACATCATTTCTTTATCAGTAAAATAATCTGTATCATTTCTAAGTTTTTGTAAGGCTTTATATCTTCTATTTCTTATTCTTTTACGTTTGCTAGCTTCAGAATGATACATTCTTAAATCTTTAAGACAGCCTTCATAATTATTTTCCCTATTAAAAGGCTTTATTTTCTCAAAATATTCTAAATGGCTCGGAGCCAAATACTTCCCAAATTGCAATAGAAAATCAGTTGGTGATTTTTTAAATAGCTCGCAGGCCATGTGAATCTTTTCGCTTGTCCTTACCTCAACTTCGTCTTTATGTGCATTTTTAAACGATATTTTTGCACACCTAACCAAGTAATCAATAATATCGTGGATTGGGTCTATTTCATCTGCTTGATCCTCCTCATTTTCAGTTTTATATTGAATATTATCACATTCCATTTTTAGTCAATGAAAGTGGAATCTAATTTACACTCGATGCTTTGATTTTTCCCTTCAGAGATTTGATTTGATGATGCAAAAAAGGACGGAGAATCTAGGGTTAGAATTAAACGTACCCTGTAAATAATAATGGCAAAACTCTCGTCTCTTCGCAGGGATCACAACATTCACAAGACAACCAAACTAACAATCAAATTTATCAAATCAACAATTTATGTCACATATTTTATTAATTTATTACTGCACAATAAAGTTAAAATAAAATTACTCGATTGAATAATAATTATTCATTATTGAGATGCCAAGAGAATTTATTGAATGAAGTACACTACGGTCTATACGACGTCTGACGTCTGACGTCCAAAATTCCAAATCCCCTATTTTTTTTTATCTTACTCTATGTTCCAAATGGATGTCAGTGAAGGTGGAAACTAAGGACCGACCGAGATCTCGGTCTCGGTCTCGGCCAAAAATTATGTCTCGGTCTCGGTCTCGATCTCGGCCAAAATGGCCGAGAATCTCGGCCTTTTGGTACCTACTTACGTAGGCCTGAGATTACACTCATGCGCTTTCGTCTTGCACTTTCCTCTTCGCTGAGGCATGCGTCATTGGAATTAACGCATGTTATGCATGCCACAGGGCATACGCTGACGCACTCCTCACAGTAATTAATCAAATTAAATCAAAATTGTTGACTTCTGTCATTTGGTAATTTGCTGTCGACTTGTAATAGGTATTATATCACATTCAGTTTTACAAATGAATGTGAATGTTATTTTAATTGTCTTTTATAGTGGTCGGCGTAAAAGCTCAAAATCAATGGAAAACCGCAAATCGATGTAGTACAGCATAGCCGTTTGGGACAAATATACTTGAATTTAAAACAATATTTTGGGCCAGCATTTCTTAAAGTTTCTTCCCTTAGGAGAGGAGTTATGGTGTTATATTTATTTTTGTATGGGAAAATTGTTTTTGTTCTACACCCTATCATGTGTAGTATCCAATTAAAGGGCTTTCTGAGCCACATCGTTGCATTTCAGCCACTTGTTTTAAATTATACCAATTTTATTTTTATTTTCCAAGTTTGGGCTCCTACAGATACGATATGGTTTAAATATTTTTCATAAAATATATCTCAAATGATATGTAATATTTTCATATCTAACTTCAAAAAAGCGATTTTGTAAATATTGACATTTAGTATTTTTATTTTTTGGTTTTAATGATTACAAAACTTTTACAAAGTGATTGTGTATGATAAAAAAAACATATATCTTAAAAAAAACTATGCATAAGTTTGGGCAAAAATTTGAAAAAATAAATACTGAATGTAAATATAGGTATTTTCAAAATGGATTTCTTGAGGATTGATATGAGTGAGTATAATATTAAGTAAGTATTATATATCTTTTTAATTTAAGATGTATTTTACAAAAAATTAACTTAACCACATCGGATCTGAAGGAGCCCAAACATTGTATGTTTTGAAAATGTTTTGAAATATAGGAACCGGCTTAGCAAGCTCTTCCTTTCATCATCATACACGATAGGATTAAAAAAAATCCCCATACAAAAAAGATAACACCATAATAAATAACTCATCTTCTAAGGAAAGATTTTTTAAGAACTGCGAGTCCAAAATATTGTTTTGAGCTCAAGTAAAAGTGCCGTACCAAACGGCTTTGCTGTACATGGATTTGCGGATTTTTTTGCGTACACCCAGCACTATTATGATTAAATAAAGAATTTTAATTAAATTAAATGTGTTTTTCATCAATATTCGCCATTTTATAGTAACATTTAAAAAAATTCAAAAATCTCGGTCTCGGCCGAGACTTTTTTTTAATCTCGGTCTCGGTACTCGGCGAAAAGTGGGTTCGGTCGGTCCCTAGTGGAAACGCGACGCGACCTTAGAGAAGAGAAGTAAGGGGAGCAGGCATAAACTACAATAACAAAGCATTCGTGACGTCAGGCGCGTGCCATGTCCGCCATATTTTGTTTCTGTCACATGTTTCAATTTTCAACTCTATGCTGTTAACATAAGGTGTATGTACACTAAGCTAAGCCGCCATGTCAATGGAGAACAATGAAGTAGGTATGCACGCTTTTTTCGTAGGTATGCCTGCTCCCCTTACGCTAGAAACATACTATTATGTTGTGTTGTGTCGTGTCGCGAAATGTCGCGTATCGGTTTCATACATTTAGTATGACTAGAAACACACTATTGTGTTGTGTTGTGTTGTGTCGGCATCTGTTGTGGCGCGGATCGCTCGGCTGCGATTGCAACAGAACCCCCACCACCGATCAGTCGCGACACAACACAACACAATAGTATGTTTCTAACATTGTATTGGTATCTGTCGCTGGCGGCGGACGCTCGCAATACGCGCATTGTAATTTTGATTTGACTCAAACATGAAGATTTAATAGAACTTGTGCGTCAACGTAAAGTGTTGTATGATACCAAATGCAAAAATTATAATCATCAGTTTATCAGAGCTGTTGCTTGGGAATAGTTTATAGGTTTTTTTTATTTGTTTTTTATAAGTAAACAAAAAGATATACAACGTGTTACAAAATAACCCCTAATGCCGAATATGGTAGATAGAGACCATCAAACTAAACAACTTTTACTATGGGACCAACTCTAAAATCGCAAAAAAAAACTGCTGTTTCATACAAAAATAACGAAAATTTTTTTTTTTTCCGATTTCAGTTTTGGTCTCATAGTAAAAGTTGTTGAGTTTTATGGTCCCTATCTACCATATTCGGATTTATAAAGCTTTTACCAAACACCTTGCATATAAAAAATTAAGGTCCTCTTCTAAATTACTCTCAGAACTTGATCAAAGCATTATGAACGTGCAAGCGGTGCAAAGCTTCGATTGATACTGTGGAGAAAAAACGACAGAACGCAATCTGTCGCGACACAATAGTGTGCACACCCACCGAAACGACACAACGCGACACGACACAACACAACACACAAGTATATTTCCGTCTTTACTTCCCTTCTCTAAGGACGCGACTGATGGACAGCTGATAAGTGTGCACACTCTCATAACATCCTGCGTGCCAGAGGGCCTAGTACGAGTTGTGTTTCTCACCTCACTTTGCGATTAGCGTATAGTTGGCAGACTCACCATGGAATTAGAAGGTTTTGACTAGGTCAAAAAATTGTTAATAAATAGTGATAAATAGTGAACTATAGCATATAAATAGTGATACTATGATTCAAAAGATATTTGAGTATCTTGGTGAGGCTGCAAACTTGACGTCAAGTTGGCAGACACCTTAAGAAATACAGTTCGTATCATTATGATTTATATGCCAAAAAATTGTTAGGAAATAGTGAATCGTATACGCAAAATTCCAATAACATTGCTTCAATACAAGCCGAGATATTACGGTCTCTAAGTGGGCTGCCAACTTGACGTTTCAGGCAATAGCGATTCCAGAGAAACGGGTACAAGTTTTAAACAAATAAATATATCAAAAAATTGTTAGTGAAATTGTGATTCCTACGATATAAATAAAACAAGAATTCTTCATTGCTATTTTCTAAAAATCGAATGTTAACTTTTACATAATACTCTGAATAGGATGTCGATCAATATTGAACTTTGCTCTACAGGAATAAGGTTCCAACTTTATTGCAATCATGAGGTGAGTACTATCAAGCAAAAAAGTGAGATTTATATTTTTAGCCATATCCTCGAATTATTATTACACTTGTTTTATTAATTAAATGTGGGTATCAAACAATAACGATATTCATTAATAACAATAATATTCATTACAATAGCGCCATCTCTCGGAAAAGATTGTCAATTTCTCAGTTATAATTTAAAGTTAGGTGCCTATATATGTATTAGGTATTATTTTACTTATTTATTTTTGAAATTCAAAAAGGCAAATCATAGCGTGCCAACCACTTTTATTCGTTGCGTCAACTGTCTATTTTTACGAACGGTGGCTTTTGCGCCAACAATAAGGCCTTACGAAACTCTACAAAGTTATATATATTTCAATTTCAAAATCAAGCGCCCCATTTTTAAAGCCAACCCCAAAAAAATTTACGTGATGTTGCTTCAGTGGAAACGCACCCTAAATCAAGGAGGTAGTAATTTGATTCTACTATGGTACCTACCTAGTACCTACATAAAAAACTTACACGATGAATTGCCGGTAAGTGAAGGGAAGGTACTACGCCTACAGGCCTTATCCTGCTGGCGAAGGTGCTGGTTGCAGACCCCATTCTTTTAACTTGTCAACACATTTTCACCAACAATCTCTACCCAATCTGTAAAACTATCCGGGCCCTTATTCTTTTGTTGGGAAACGGTGGAAAGGAGCAACTGAAATAAGTAAACGTGCGAAATAAACACAGAAAAAGATTTATGTGATATTTCTAAAGGAAAATTCTGACAATTAAATTTTGTTTTTGATAAAAAGAGTATACCTCAGGGGGGGGACACTCTTGACACTCCTATACTAAGTGACATTATTGTAAAGGAAGTGCCTTCATCTCTCATCGGCGAAGATCATTACTTCATACAATTTTTTTTTTATAAGAACTCCCTCAACGTTCAAGCAATGCTTGACAAGCACGTAAATGCTTGTCAAGCAGTTTATGGTTTGGGAATAGACAATGATTTTCTAATAGTCATTAGCGAGAGTACATTCATAAAGGTAGGTATACTCTTTTTATCAAAAACAAAATTTAATTGTCAGAATTTTCCTTTAGCAATATCACAAAAATCTTTTTCTGTGTTTATTTCGCACGTTTACTTATTTCAGTTGCTCGATTCCACCGTTTCCTAACAAAAGAATAAGGGCCCGGATAGTTTTAAAGATTGGGTAGAGATTGTTGGTGAAAATGTGTTGACAAGTTAAAAGAATGGGGTCTGCAACCAGCACCTTCGCCAGCAGGATAAGGCCTGTACATATTAATAATCTAAGGGCCTGTAGGCATAGTACCTTCCCTTCACTTACCGGCAATTCATCGTGTAAGTTTTTTATGTAGGTACTAGGTAGGTACCATAGTAGAATCAAATTACTACCTCCTTGATTTAGGGTGCGTTTCCACTGAAGCAACATCACGTAAATTTTTTTGGGGTTGGCTTTAAAAATGGGGCGCTTGATTTTGAAATTGAAATATATATAACTTTGTAGAGTTTCGTAAGGCCTTTCAAATGATACTATAACCCCGGCGCGGAAATTTGTATTATTATTTTAGTGTTAATGAAAATATATTTTTTTATGTTATATTTTTTCAGGCAACCAGACCCATCCCAGTTCCAGACCCATTTCAATTCCAACCCATCCCACTTCGTCTTCATATACCAGAAATATCATGTAAGTTTTGTTTACGCATATTAAGGGTAGATATTTCTCAAAATAATTGTACCGTTACGTGCAGGTAAAACGCAGTTACTTTACGCACACGTTTTGTTATGAACATCGCTCCTCTAGAATTACAAAGACGTAACTGCAAACATCATGCATAATGCCTAGTATAGTATTATATTATCTGTGATAATGCCCTCATTCTGCATCAATTTCATAAGCTACAATATTTTTAATAATAAAATTACAAACATTTTTTTTTTCAGATCACAGCCCACCCCCATCCCACTCTGTTGTCATCCTGATACAGGTGCAGTACGAGCTATCGAGCAGTTTAGCTGTGGCAACCGCAAATGATGAAATTTTTTTTTTTTTTATAAAAAACAAGTATCATTACTTGTTTTAATTCCGGGACTCTTTGGCTCCATAATCGTTTTATAGACTTAAAGTAAGGGTGTGAAGGTCCAAACAAATTATCGGACGCGGCTTACTGCCGCGGCTGATCTGAGGTGTGCAAACTATCGGATGTAGTAGGTCGCGGACGTATCCGATAGTTTGCACACCTCAGATCAGCCGCGGCAGTAAGCCGCGTCCGATAATTTGTTTCGGCCTTGAGTAAAATGATTGTATTATATCTCGTAATAATATATAGGACTTCGTATAGGTGTCAGTTAAATTATTTTGGTTCGACCGTGCACCATCCTTCCTGTTTTTCTATGCGGAAGCATTAATTGCTTATTTACGAATAATTTTACTGGAATGGTTTTAATATTCAGTTATCAATTACTGGCTGCGCAACATGTTTTGATGAAAATGTATTTTCATTAAAACTGCTAGCTATACTTATTAAAGTGTTAGTGATGTGTTCTTTAATAGCTTACATTTAACAAGATTATGTTATACTTACCTGGGAAAAATTAATGGCTGTGGCGAGGGGTGAAATTATGGCGAAGGTAAGCCGTTCAACAAAAGTGTTATGATCTGCATAGTGGATCGGTAGGGAGGGATTTCTAAAAGGTAAGCCAATGGGAATCGTCTTGTATGGACCCTTCGCCACTGGCTGTAGGTACATTAGTATACCTAATACTACTAGGTAGGTATACTAATGTACTACACAAACACGGTCAGGGTACCTACTGCGCTAGTAGGCACCCTGACCGTGTTTGTGAATGAATAAATATTAAGAAATAAGAATATGAACAATTTTGAATAAAATTATCCCTAGGCATAAACTGAGAGGAATAATTAAAAACATAATGACTCTTTCACTTAATTGTTTAATTTTGTGTCCTTTTCTTTTCTCCCTTTTGTAATTATGTTTTTAACTGTTTTGTTCTAGTTATCTCTTATAACATTTGAAACGTTTGTTCTCATGTGTTAGTTATTTTCTTCGGAAAAAATACTAATACTAGTGAACACGGCGTTTAGAATGTTATAAAAGATAATTAGAACAAAGCCGTAGGTAGGATTGCTAGATTAGGTACTAAAAAAAAAACAAACTAACAAGAAAATCGCCGATCAGAGATGGCGCTTCAAAATGAGTAAGTTTTAAAATCGCCAGAGGGCTCTCTACCCCTATTTTTTTTATCTTACTCTATGGTATACCTACCTTTATGAATGTACTCTCGCTAATGACTATTAGAAAATCATTGTCTATTCCCAAACCATAAACTTGACATGCATTTACGTGCTTGTCAAGCATTGCTTGATCGTTGAGGGAGTTCTTATAAAAAAAAATTGTATGAAGTAATGATCCTCGCCGATGAGAGATGAAGGCACTTCCTTTACAATAATGTCACTTAGTATAGGAGTGTCAAGAGTGTCCCCATAGAGTAAGATAAAAAAAAATAGGG
Organism: Agriphila tristella; assembly: GCA_928269145.1. Taxonomy (NCBI): domain Eukaryota; kingdom Metazoa; phylum Arthropoda; class Insecta; order Lepidoptera; family Crambidae; genus Agriphila; species Agriphila tristella. The sequence goes on along the minus strand of OV743439.1, from coordinate 16,625,734 downwards.
ATAGAGAGCCCTCTGGCGATTTTAAAACTTACTCATTTTGAAGCGCCATCTCTGATCGGCGATCTTTTTGTTAGTTTGTTTTTTTTTTTTTTTTAGTACCTAATCTAGCAATCCTACCTACTGCTTTGTTCTAATTATCTTTTATAACATTCTAAACGCCGTGTTCACTAGTATTAGTATTTTTTCCGAAGAAAATAACTAACACATGAGAACAAACGTTTCAAATATTATAAGAGATAACTAGAACAAAACAGTTAAAAACATAATTACAAAAGGGAGAAAAGAAAAGGACACAAAATTAAACAATTAAGTGAAAGAGTCATTATGTTTTTATTTATTCCTCTCAGTTTATGCCTAGGGATAATTTTATTCAAAATTGTTCATATTCTTATTTCTTAATATTTATTCATTCACAAACACGGTCAGGGTGCCTACTAGCGTAGTAGGTACCCTGACCGTGTTTGGGTAGTACATTAGTATACCTACCTAGTAGTATTAGGTATACTAATGTACCTACAGCCAGTGGCGAAGGGTCCATACAAGATGATTCCCATTGCATTGGCTTACCTTTTAGAAATCCCACCCTACCGATCCACTATGCAGATCATAACACTTTTGTTGAACGACTTACCTTCGCCATAATTTCACCCCTCGCCACAGCCATTAATTTTTCCCAGGTAAGTATAACATAATCTTGTTAAATGTAACCTATTAAAGAACACATCACTAACACTTAATAAGTATAGCTAGCAGTTTTAATGAAAATACATTTTCATCAAAACATGTTGCGCAGCCAGTAATTGATAACTGAATATTAAAACCATTCCAGTAAAATTATTTGTAAATAAGCAATTAATGCTTCCGCATAGAAAAACAGGAAGGATGGTGCACGGTCGAACCAAAATAATTTAACTGACACCTATACGAAGTCCTATATATTATTACGAGATATAATACAATCATTTTACTTACACCCTTACTTTAAGTCTATAAAACGATTATGGAGCCAAAGAGAATGAGTAATGATACTTGTTTTTTATAAAAAAATATATTAATTTTCATCATTTGCGGTTGCCACAATCAAACTGCTCGATAGCTCGTACTGCACCTGTATCAGGACGACAACAGAGTGGGATGGGGGTGTGCTGTGATCTGAAAAAAAAAATGTTTGTAATTTTATTATTGAAAATATTGTAGCTTATGAAATTGATGCATAATGAGGGCATTATGCATGATGTTTGCAGTTACGTCTTTGTAATTCTATTACATTATGCATGATGTTTGCAGTTACGTCTTTGTAATTAATTATTTTGAGAAATATCTACCCTTAATATGCGTAAACAAAACTTACATGATATTTCTGGTATATGAAGACGAAGTGGGATGGGTTGGAATTGAAATGGGTCTGGAACTGGGATGGGTCTGGTTGCCTGAAAAAAATATAACATAAAAAAATATATTTTCTTAAAAACTAAAATAATAATACAAATTTCCGCGCCGGGGTTATAGTATCATTTGAAAGGCCTTACGAAACTCTACAAAGTTATATATATTTCAATTTCAAAATCAAGCGCCCCATTTTTAAAGCCAACCCCAAAAAAATTTACGTGATGTTGCTTCAGTGGAAACGCACCCTAAATCAAGGAGGTAGTAATTTGATTCTACTATGGTACCTACCTAGTACCTACATAAAAAACTTACACGATGAATTGCCGGTAAGTGAAGTGAAGGTACTACGCCTGCAGCCCTTATCCTGCTGGCGAAGGTGCTGGTTGCAGACCCCATTCTTTTAACTTTTCAACACATTTTCACCAACAATCTCTACCCAATCTTTAAAACTATCCGGGCCCTTATTCTTTTGTTGGGAAACGGTGGAAAGGAGCAACTGAAATAAGTAAACGTGCGAAATAAAAACAGAAAAAGATTTTTGTGATATTGCTAAAGGAAAATTCTGACAATTAAATTTTGTTTTTGATAAAAAGAGTATACCTACCTTTATGTATGTACTCTCGCTAATGACTATTAGAAAATCATTGTCTATTCCCAAACCATAAACTGCTTGACAAGCATTTACGCGCTTGTCAAGCATTGCTTGATCGTTGAGGGAGTTCTTATAAAAAAAAAATTGTATGAAGTAATGATCTTCGCCGATGAGAGATGAAGGCACTTCCTTTACAATAATGTCACTTAGTATAGGAGTGTCAAGAGTGTCCCCCCCCTGAGTGTCCCCCCCCTGTGGTGGTGTGTTGGTTGTTGTGATTGTGATTAGAAGAATTTAATTTAATATTTATCTTTGAAACAATTTCATATTACACCAACTTAGGAGAGTTTTACCGCATGTGTTGAAACGATTTAGATGCATAAATATTGTAATGCACGAAATATACCCAATTTCAAAATATCTAGCATCATTATAGTGTAATGTTGATAGTCCTAGGAAAACGGCTGATTTAATATTCCTTCGTCATGGAATCTATAATATCAATTAATTGGAAATGGGAGGACATGTGTGGACCTGCAGGTCTACAACCTTGGAACGACAACAGGAAAGATTTTGGACCTTGCTTTCAAGAGCTGTTTCTACAGATACCAGCATATTTTATTATTGCCATTGTGTCTGGCTACTACGTCGGCTACAGAAAAGACTGGGTGGTGCGAGAAAAAAGTCAGGAACGTATAATTGTCCTGCGATGCTTTGTAGTTCTAGCACTATTTTTTATTCCAATGATTCAGTTGTATAGCTATCTCACCCAACCAGGAAATGTTCTGTACCCTGTGGACTATTTTGCTGCGGGCGCAGCTTGTATATCATGGCTGGTACATTTTGGTTATGTACTGGCTCTGAAACATCGGCTTGGGTCTAGTGCAAGAGGACCTACTATCCTTCTAGTATTTTGGTGCATCATTCTCATACTAAAAGTGATTGCGCTAAGAAGTGATATAATGACAGGGGCTTCTGCAACATACAATATTGCCACCCTATGCTGCCATGTTTTGTACTTCTTCACACTTTTGCCATCAAGTGAATCCAGACCCACATTTTATTCACCATGCCTTGTTGGATCACAGCATACACATGTAAGTGATAATATTATGTTTAACCGCCCCCTGATTTTGAATCTTTCTTGCAAACAACTCTGACAGAAATCACAGTTCCTTTGCTGGTAGTAAGAACCAATGTGCACACTATCGTACTTAAAGCAGCAATGTAACTTTTTTCAATAGATTTTAATCGAGAATGTAATCAGGGGGCTGTTCATTGAGTCAGCCACACCATATCTCTTGTAGGATGACAGAGAGACATAAAACTATTACAAATCTGATATATCAGGGACCTTCCTTGATAATATACACACATAAACTTTGTCTAGGGATCAAAGTATTTTTTTCATACAAACAAGGTATCTTTGAAGCCTTGGTTTCCTGCCAGGGCTGTGATCTGATAATGGATATCCGGGGAGAGAATAAAGGAGATTCAGATCGCTATAGATCCTACTGATCTGATCAGCATTCTAAGAGATAAAAGGACCTGTTTAAAAAAACTATGAAAATGCATTAAAATGTATGGAAATCCTGAAACTCAGAACTCCGACCCTTCTATCTTTTGAAATGCTGATCAAATCAGTTGGGTGTGTACAGCGCTCTGAATCTCCTCTATTCACTCCCTGAATAGCCATCATCAGTTCACAGCACGGTACATTCACTGGCAGAAGACCAAGACTTCAAAGTGATCTCGTTTGTGTGAAAAAAACACCTTGATCCCTAGACAAAGTTGATGAATATCAGTGGCGAAGGGTCCATACAAGCCAATTCCCGCCGGCTTACCTTTTATAAAGCCCACCCCACCGATCCTCTATGCAGTTCACAACATTTTTGGAGAACGGCTTACCTTCGCCATAATTTCACCCCTCGCCACTGATGAATATACATTGAAATAATTTCCAAAAGTAGTATTAATGTTTTATTGTTGTACAACCTCTATGTTCGAGTGGTTTGCATATCGGTTTTCATGGTGCCCTGATGTCCCGGGTTCGATCCCTGGGACCGCAGTGATGAATAATTTCTAAAACAAAGTTTTATAATCATTTGTGAGTGTGTGTTGTCGATTTCCTTTACTTTCTTTGAAATAGGAACAATGTATGAGTGAGCCCATATATTTTATTTATTTATTAAATAAATTTTCTTAAGGGTCTTTTTAAAAAGTAATTAAAGAGAATTTTAATACTTTCAATGCTTATTATTCATTGTCTTTTTTAAATTAATGTAGGGTTTCTACCCTATATAGTATTAGTTATTTCTATAAGTAATAATAATTAAAATTAATGAGTTTTTTATTTGCAGAGTGAATATACGCCTCTTCTCCCACACATAGACGAAGGAATTTTAGGTACTGCAATGCAAGGATCTGGCTGTTGCTCTAAATTGACATTGTCTTGGGTCGACCCATTACTAAACAAAGGTGAAATTTGCATAGAGATTCTTATAGTTCTGTGGGTGTATTAAAAGTATCATTTAATAATAACGTTACAAATCCAGAAGTTCAATAATTAATCAACAAATGAATTGATGAATACCGATTAAATGGATATGGTCCTGACAGTGGAAACTTGAGTTACCTTTACTTGTAAAATTTTTAAAATTGATATTAAACTTAATTCCCAACATCATAAGGTCTAAAATTAATTGGAGAAATTGGAGCACTTTGCATACCCTGCTGCTGACTGTATATTTTTATGTATCGGTGATGAAGACTTCCTAAATGTTTTAGAAAGAATGTTAATTAAAAGTTTAAAAAAATAAATCATTTAATTATTTATATTTCATTTAATGCTTATCAAAATGTAAATAAGCTTTATAAACAACAGGAAAATGATTTTTTATTTTAAGGCTTAGAGAATAAGTTAAATGACCCTGAGGAGCTCTTTGACATCCCTGCCAAATACCGTTGTTCATATGTGGGAGCAAGAATGGATAGAGCTCTTATAGGCAATGTGGACCTCTATCAATACACTGAAGTTCCTCATGAGCCTTTTATTGCATCTGGTAAGACCTATAATAAATTAAGTGTTGTGTACGGTATGAAGCAATATTTAAAGATTTTTTTTCAGATCTACTTTTTATGCATAATGTTCATATTTTACATTTAAGGGTATGGTTCAGTCGGTCAAACAGCACCACAGTCGTCTACCCCAGTCACACCAACATCGAGAGTACCAGTCCGCCGACTAAAACGCCAGAATGTCACCCTGCTTAGAGCACTTCACACATGTTTTGCCCTTCAATTTTATAGCATTGGTATTTTAAAACTTGTGTCTGACATGGCTGGTTTTGCTGGACCTATTTTGTTGAATAAATTGATATCTTTCGTTGAAGACGAAAGTATTGATGAACATTTGGGGTATGAAATAATGCATAATGGGTTGATATTGCTATTTCTTTACTAAGTCTTTGTTTTTCTCATTATAAAACATTGATTTCAGATACTCATATGCTGCTGCTCTTTTGATTGCCACAATAGTGTCTGCTTTATTTAATGTTCACTTTAATTGGTTTATGTCTATTATTGGACTTAAAATGCGTGGTGCCATAGTCTCAACAATACTTAGGAAAACTCTTAGTGTGACTTCTACTGAACTTACCAAATCATTCACGGTGGGAGAAATAACTAACTTCATGTCAACTGATACTGACAGAATTGTTAATTCGTGTCCTAGCTTTCATGCTTTGTGGAGTATACCACTTCAGGTTAGTTCAAAATCCTTGAAGGTGAACTAACCTTAAAATATTTGATTTGATTCATTCTGTTATCATGTTGGCATTGGTTTAAATTAAATTTTGTTTTTTTTTTCAGCTTTTCATCACATTGTTTCTTCTATACCAACAAGTAGGGATATCCTTTCTGGCAGGTGTTGCTTTTTCTGTCATCCTGATACCTATTAACAAAGTGATCGCAAACAAAATAGGTAAACTTAGCACTGAGCTAATGAAATACAAGGATGGTCGTGTGAGTTTGATCAGTGACATGCTAAAAGGAATCAGAACCATAAAACTTCATGTATGGGAAGAATATTTTATAAGAAGGGTTAATGGTAAGTAAGACGACAAAAAACTTGTTTTATTTCTAAATCTGCTTGAAAAATCTATCTTTATTCCAATATATTGTTTTAAATTTCCATGGTTATTGACGTTAGTAGAATAAACTATGTCGGGATTTACACCATGTACCATGGGCAACAGCGACGCTTAACCACTGCTAAGGTCAAAATCGCTTGCACGCCGCGCCGTCACAACCATACGTTTAGTTCGTGTAGGGGCGATACGCGCGCACACGAATTTTGTTGCAAACTGGTTAAGCGTCGCTGTTGCCCATAGTACCTACCTGTTTATTTTTGAGACTCCGATATTTCGGCGCAGTTGCATGCGCCATGATCACGGAAGAATCGTTCTTCCGTGATTAGTCTTTATTCCAAATTCCAATGTTCAGATGTCCGTGCCAAGGAGCTATACTACCTTCGTGGGCGGAAGTACCTTGACGCCATTTGCGTTGTGCTATGGGCAACTACCCCCGTGTTAGTGGCTGCGCTCACCCTCGGTACTCATGCTCTGAGGAAACAACCCCTTGATGCTCCTACTGTAAGTTTACTCTATCCTCTTTTATACACTGTAAGATCATTATAGTTTTTAACACGCATTTGTTTCAGGTATTTACTACTGTTGCATTGATAAACATGCTGATAGCGCCATTGAATGCCTTCCCTTGGGTGCTGAATGGTCTCACTGAGGCTTGGGTTTCTATCAAACGAATCCAAAAACTTCTAGACGTAAGATTGTGTTACTTAACCATTGAATTTATTTAAATGATAAAGGCCTACTCACTTTCACATCATTTGTTATTTGCAGCTTCCCGACAGTGACTCTGAAGATTATTATGACAGAGTAAACACTAACAGTGATGAAGATAAAATTATCATATTTAAAAATGCGTCATTTTCGTGGGCGACGCCATCGCGAAGAAGAAAACCTATAAAAAAAGATAGAAAAAACAAAGGGAAATCTAAAAAACGGTTGTCGAAAGTCAACATTCAAAGACGAGACTCGACGTCTTCCTCGGAGACGGCGGCGCTAGACGGTCCTTTCATGTTGAATGATATTTCTCTTGAAATTGGTCGAGAGGAACTTATTGGTGTAACAGGCAATGTGGGTAGTGGAAAAACCTCCCTATTGCTGGCTATCATCGGCGAAATGTTGAAGAAAAATGGGGACTTACAGATACCTGATAATCTAAATGGTAATTTTAACATGTCTTTAGGTATTCTAGATAAAATGTAATCTGTATTGTATCAAGTATTCCGGAACTTATTTGTATTACAGGATTTGGTTACGTGCCTCAGAAACCCTGGTTAGTGCGCGGCACCATTCGTGATAATATTATTTTTGGAAAACCTTACGATGAAACCAAATTTCGAAATGTTGTCGATGCTTGTGCTCTTACAGGTGAATATACAACTTTTAATAATTATTGTGTTCAGAAATTGTCAATAATAAAATTGCAATAAAATAAACATTATGTTTCGTTCTAGTTCCAGTACAATCAATATGCACTTCGTGTAAATATTATGATTATGACTACACATATGCTCCTCTGTGTACGGCAAAGTCCTTACACATGAGTCACAAATTTACTTAGTCATATCATAGCACGTAATATTTGATATGATAAGAAGCGGGATGTAATTATTCCCCTTATTTTTATGAAATTGAAATATTCTTTCGCATTTTTTGCAGAGGATTTGAATATTTTGGGATGGAATGCGTACGTCGGAGAAGGTGGTTGCACATTGAGCGGAGGCCAGCGCGCCAGAATATCTCTGGCGAGAGCCGTCTATCAGGAAAAACAAGGTGGGATTGGATTGGAACTATTGCCTAAAACTTGTAGATAATTGATAATACCTACTTAGAGATATTTGATATCATATCAGCTACTGTTTCATTCATTCCTGTGTATAATAATATATAAATGTCCTAGATAAGATAAGATTTACTCAAATATTTGGTAAGATTAACTAACATAACTCAGATTTGCCTATTTACATTTTACTATTATTTTATTAGCAGCAGTACTCTTTTGCACGATAATTGAACTCTGAACTAATTATATAATAATACTAGCGGCCGCCCGCGACTTGGTCTGCTTGGACAGTTTTTTTGCTATCCCTCGGGAATTGTACGTTTTTTTTCTGGATGAAAGGTACCCTATGTCCTTTTCTGTACCCCTAACAACGTCTATGCAAAATTTCATGATGATCGGTTCAGTAGTTAAGACGTGAAGGCGTAACAAACAAATAAACAAACAAACGGATTTTCGCATTTATAATATTAGTAAGGATGTACCTACAGTTCAGTCGCAATGAAAGTAAAAGGATAATTATGGGGTCAGTCGGTACGGTCCACTGATATACCAAGTGGCGCAAGAATACGTTGCGCATCAAGACTTGAGCGAACACAATATTCACACGGATCATGTTGCTTAGGCTATGTTTACATTAAGTCAAGTAGACGACCGAGTCGAGTAGCGAGTAGAAGTACATTGCCTGGCATGTTCGTCGATTTTAAAAGAACGTCAAACACACCACGTAATGTACTTCTACTGGAATGTTTGCTGGGCCGAGCTGCTGGCGTAATATAAACATAGCCTTAAGAGGCATATTACGTCTCGGCTGTGATTTTCGCGTAAAATGGCCAATTTTGACGTTCTTGATCTCAGAAACAAAAAAGTATTTAATAGTGCAGAATAGCAACTGGAATTGTTCGTAGCCGCTTTTTGAAAATTTTGCTTAGGTTTTTAATAAAACCCATCACTCCAGAGAAAGATTTTCATAAAATACGCGAAGGCACTTTTTTGAGTTCCTGGATTGAACTACTGTGCTAAACAAATGAAATAAAAAAATGTTATCTCTTATAAAGTCGAATAAGTAGTTCGTACCGTAGCGGCCTCGGAATTTTGAAATTACGAATGGAATATGTAAAAAAAAATCCCAATCAAAAACCTTAAACCACTAAAAAAGCTCAGAATTAACTGTGAAATTCTCCTATACATTAATATTATTAGGTACGTAAAATTTATATCAGTTGCTTCATGAGAAAATCAAATTTCAAACTTTTAGTTGTTGTTTGTACTTGTTTGTCCTACCCCCTTACTAATAAAGATTGTATAGCAGATGTGGGGTTTCTGTATATGTTCAAAGTTGACTCTGAGAAATCGTTCACTAACTGTCATTTCATTTCTAAATTTTTTAACCCTATAACTTTCCAGTGAATCATGATATTACTTTTTGTCGCAGATACATATAAATGTATTTAGTAGACCCAAAGGTTTCTCTAGGTTGTAATCGCTAAAATCCGTCATAATCGAAATTTCGACAAAAGGATGTATCATTTTTGTTCTATTTTATATTTCAATAAAGATTTGGGTGAAAAATTATGATAGCTTATACATACACCTTCAGGTGCAAAGTAGGCGCACAATAGTAGATTGTATTACAAGGGAGCAAAATAATATTTTTTCGGCGAGGGCGCTTTTTTGAATCCAGAGCGAAGTGAGGGATTCTAGAGTAGAATCCCGAGCGTAGCGAGGGATTCTTCAGTAGAATCCTGAACGTAGCGAGGGATTCAAAGTATGTCGCCCTTGCCAAAAATATTTTGCGCCCGAGTCATATACTCTACTTTTCATCCCCTTTCTATGAGAAAATAAATAGGAGACTGTGTTTATGTAATTAATGAAAATGTTCTTTATTTAAAAAAGACACGTGAAAAGTAAAAATAATTACAAATTTATAGTTACGTTTGATACACTAGCGCAATTTTCAAAAGTTATTGTACTAAGTACGTAAGTATGTACTAATTACAAGAACACAGATTTAATTCGCGCGCTTATGTTTTTTTTCAGTTTCGCCGCGCCGTCTATACAGCCAGTCAATCAATACATACCAGCCGGCGGCGGCGTTCGAATTCTTTGAAAGATACATGTTTTAAATTCAAATCTCTTTTCCTCCCACTAAAAAGTTCTTACCAGAAAAGAGCAATTTTGGTCCCACTTATATAGGAACAAAGCATCATTTTTCGAATAGAAGGGATGAAAATAGTTATTTGTTATACAAGTGACCAAAATCAAATTGTGCTGCGAGTAGCGACTTACTGTGCTCAGTAGTCTATATTAGAATCACTCGCTACGCTCGTGATTCAATTCTAGACTACTTCGCTAGTTCGTGATTTAAAGGCACTAGGCAGAACAACATTTTGGTCTCGTGTAAAACATACAACTTTTCACCTCGACCAGCGAGAAAATTTTCACGTGACTTTCCTGGTAAAAAAGCTTAATTCAGCATTAGAAACTTGTTCACTTAACTCTTTTGGAGTTAGACAACTATCTTCATCGTTGGACGCATTCATTTTTGTAATTTATCACAAAAATAATTCAATCAAACCTATGCTGACAAATTTTATTCATAGAGTCAGTAAAGTAGATTCCCGTCGTTTTGATTACATTGCGTTGTGTTTTTCTCTTATTCATTAATATTCCGTCTTATTTATTTATTTATAATCATAAAACATATAATTTGTCAATAAATTTCATTAATTTTTCTTATTTCATATTTGTTTCATGCATGTGACCTCATTACCTACATACTCTTTATTTCGAATTATCAACCTTCTTTTTTAACAATCCTTATTTAAAACTCCTTGGTATATCCGTGCATTTTATTTTTTTACTTTTTAATCCGTGTATGACACCATAAAGCACTCTATCTATCCTTTTCCCACATATAAATTTTACAAGTGTCATCCTTGTCACTTTATTTGTTTTTTCTTTATTATTTTAAAAGTTGGTGTTAGAAATTAAAAAAGCACTTTGTCTCACACTCGCAGCAAAAATCAATTTTGCTGCGAGTTTTTACGCGCCAAAAGCACCCTTTTCGTGCTGGAGAGGTGAAAATAATATTATTTTGTTATTTAAGTACTAGCAACATAAATGCGTAAAATCATAATAACATTGTAATGCGCTCTGCTTCGTCCGTTGAACAAGTCACTGTAGCTGACAAAGGAATAACAATGACATCGGTGTTTGGTACAGTGTACCTGCTGGACGACGTGCTGTCGGGGCTGGACGGCGTGGTGGCGCAGCACGTGATGCAGCGCTGCGTGCTGGGCGCGCTGCGGCGCACCACGCGCGTGCTCGTCACGCACTCGCACCGCCACCTGGCCAAGGCCAACCTCGTGCTGCTCATGCACGAGGGGCACATCGTCAGGCAAGGTATCTACAAAAAGGATGGCCGCCGCCACGATTTTTTTCAGGGAGGTGCATCTGCGTCTACGCATTAAGGTCAAACCGCACTACAGCGGAGCGGCGCGGAGCGGCGCGGCGCGGCCAAATATTATTTCTATTGATTGCAATGATGCAAACCGCACTATAGCGGAGAGGCGCGGCGCGTACCGCCGCGGCGCTGCAGATTTGGGTGCAAAAGAATATTTTGCCGCGCCGCTCCGCTGCCGCTAGTGCGGTATAGCTCGCGGCGCGGCGCGGCCAAATATTCTTCATAATCGAGCTTCAGTCTACAGAGCTTATTTGGAAATATATATTTTTACTGATCATCATAATCATAACTCATCACAAATAAATAAATAAAAAATATGAGGATGTTTGCTAAATCGTTCCTTGGAAATTCGTTCTAGGGAACGCGTGACCGAGCGTTCCCTTTTCGTTCGTGCGTCCAACTTCAATGAAATCTTGCCACGTATGGCAATTTGAGCCGCGCCGCGCCGCTCCGCTGCCGCGTTAGTGCGTTTAGGAGAGGACGCGCCGCGCAGCGCCGCTCCGCTGTAGTGCGGTTTGACCTTTATACTAATAAGGTGCAAGTCCACCCCCTTGCACCCTGATGCCGGCGCCCATGAACGAGAATGGAGAGAATTTATGGCGGCGCTCCTATTTGCTTACACGACACCTACATGCTCACTTTACTATTCACTTACACTGACTATAAAGGCCAACCTCGTGCTCCTCGTGCACGAGGGGCACATCCCCAGGCAAGGTACCTACAACGAGACGAGGATGGGGAGAATTTATGGCAGCGCTCCTATTTGCTTACAACACGACATCTATACGGCTCACTTTATTATTCACTTACTTACCCATTATAAAGGCTATCAATGATCGTATCATATATACCACTAGCGCTAAATTTTATGGTCACTATTCTGTTGTCATTGCTCTATTCTGTAAAATCTCATATAAAGTCTGAACGTAGCCATATACTGTGCATTAAAAAACTTTTGACCACAGTTCATAACAGCAATAACTGGTCAACATTTTTGTATTAAATCGAAGCTTGCTTGAAGTTTCTGAAAATCGGTACCTATAATAGATTACTTTACACTTGAGAAACGACCAAAGTATTTACTCTATCAAACAACCAGCTTTTCCGCCAGGTCCTCCTGAGATAGTGTTAAACAATCTGGAGGAATTTATGCCGAGTGAGACCGAGTCTATCGGCGAGGAGCCGCCGCGGCAGCCCCTGCCTCAGACAGAGGACGAGGACAGCGTCAGCAGGGACAGTTTGGATAACGAGGTCAGCCAGAAGATTCAATAATTCGTAATGGAGAAGTTTCATGATGTTAATAGTTATTTATGCAACTGTACTATAATGAGGGGTAACAAAACACGAATGTGGGTTTCGCCTCGTGCGACAATAGTATCACATGAGTGTTTTAATACCTAATTATGTATAGTTGCATACAAGACTTTATCTACACCCATGATATGTATCCTCTATAAAGGGTTTTGACTTTGACTTTCCTCCTCCTCGTCGTTATTATATCATCCGAACGAGTGTTACAAAGTTGTGAATTTCATAATGTCACCCGTCGGGCGTGAGCGCGGCGTAGAGCGCGACATCCCCTCGCTCGGATATTGTGGTTACTATTACACTGGCTGTTATAATGTTGGCAGCAAGGGCGTCGCCAGCCCATTGCCCAGGGGGGGGCAGGTTATTATTATTAAGGAAGATGAAATAGTAGATTATACACCAAGGGGATAAAGCACTGTTTTATGTCACGGGCGCTACATTGAATCCTGAACGTAACGCAGGACACCAAATTTAACTCCCGAGCGCAGCTAGGGTGATATTATTATATATATATGTGATATTATAGGTGAATTAAGATTGAGTGCCTGAGTGCAGTGAGGGATTCAAGCGCCCAAGAAAAAAACAGTTTTATCCCGGTGGTGTATACTCTACTTTTCTCACTTTATGCGAGACAATAAAAAACCAGGGGGCTAATTGTCTAATTTAAAAATCTATCGCAATCGCTTTCATTTGGCAGATGGATGTGAGACATTGCTGCATTTCTTTGGTAAGTTTTTATTTGTGCCAAAAAGAAGCTTCAATGTGTTATATCCTGAAAGCGATTGCGATAGATTTTGAAATTAGCCAATAGAAAGGCAGGCTTAGTAGATAGTGTTTATTACAGCATATTAAAAGTGCAAATTGATATTGGAGACATTAGTCCAATTATGGAAAGATAACGTTATATTTTTATTTGGTACGTTTATCGAGGTGGAGCTAGAGTTTAAATAAAAAACAGTTCTTAAATTAAATATTTATAGAATCTTCTAAAGCTAGTAGTACTACTAGCTACGGCTATAGCAACTTCTTTCAGCTGGCGTGGCCTACTCGATTTGACAAACAAATGGATTTATGGACATAGCAATAAGAATTATGAAAGTGAAAATCACATTATTGACCAGCGGGTTATAATAGAACATTATAACCCGGCTAAAGCCAAGAGATATAATGTCTTGCTTTCGGTAAGGTTTACATGACATATAATTCGGCATTGTCGAGCATGTGGTGTGAAAATAATATTAATTGGAGGTACAGTCAAAAGCACCTAGTGAATTTATTCAAGTTTATTTGTGCAGGATATATCGGAAAAGCAAGTCAATTCCACGGCCTTAGGACTTTGGTTACGTTGCAGTTGGCTACATTTTTTAACCTCTAGGGGGGGCCGCTGCCCCCCAAAGAGGTTAATTATATATATATTATTATTTTTCATCCCTTCTATTCGAAAAATGATGCTTTGTTCCTATATAAGTGGGACCAAAATAGCTCTTTTCTGGTAAGAACTTTTTAGTGGGAGGAAAAGAGATTTGAATTTAGAACATGTATCTTTCAAAGAATTCGAACGCCGCCGCCGGCTGGTATGTATTGACTGGCTGTATAGACGGCGCGGCGAGGTCGCCGCGGCGCGATAATCCGCGCAAACTGAAAAAAAAACATAAGCGCGCGAATTAAGTCTGTGTTCTTGTAATTAGTACATACTTACGTACTTAGTACAATAACTTTAGAAAATTGCGCTAGTGTATCAAACGTAACTATAAATTTGTAATTATTTTTACTTTTCACGTGTCTTTTTTAAATAAAGAACATTTTCATTAATTACATAAACACAGTCTCCTATTTATTTTCTCATAGAAAGGGGATGAAAAGTAGAGTATATGACTCGGGCGCAAAATATTTTTGGCGAGGGCGACATACTTTGAATCCCTCGCTACGTTCAGGATTCTACTGAAGAATCCCTCACTTCGCTCTGGATTCAAAAAAGCACCCTCGCCGTAAAAATATTATTTTGCTCCCTTGTAATACAATCTACTATTATTTAACTTCATAAAATTAGAATATTGCCTAAAATTAATATCATCATCATCATATCAGCCGCACGACACCCACGGCTGGGTATAGGCCTCCCCCGCAGATCTCCACGACGATCGGTCCTGCGCTGCCTGCATCCAGTGGCTTCCCGCGACCTTCACCAGATCGTCGGTCCACCAAAATTAATATATTAGTAAAAAATAAATGAAAATCCGTCGGCAAATGGCAGAGTAATAAATAATTTTAGTTGACGAGAATTTTTGCGCGTCGTGATTGTAAGGGCGTGACGTCATACCACCTGTCGCTTGTATGGCGGTGGCGCGGCCGTGCCGCTGGAGATGTTCTGTCAAGCCACACGCTCCCGATGAGCGAAATTATCATAAAATCTTAACCTTAATGTCCTGTTATTTTTCATTTTTAGAAATAATTTGATGATTATTCCACAGTTGTGTATTTTGACTTAAATTTTAATTAAATTAAAGTTGGAAACTTCTCCATTATAAATAAATCCAATCCATCATGGTTTTAGTAAAATATGTTTTCCATTTCCAGGAATCAATGTCAAAGGGCACCGTGGACTGGTGGGTGATCGGCATGTACCTGCGCTCGGTCGGGGCTTTCCTCTCCGTCATAATCTTTATGTCTCTTATACTGATGCAGCTCTCGCAGAACTTCACCTTCGTCTGGCTAACATTCTGGGTCAGAAGCAGATCCCCAAGCAATTCAACTAATGCCACCCAACTTACTGAGTTGCCTCACGAAACCACAACGATTTTGGATCATGGTTTCAAGTCAGTCGACAGTCTAGTCCACAAAGTGATTAATACAACGTTCTCTTTAGTCAACAATTTTTATGGGAACAAAACATATGCCAATAAGTCTGAACCCTCTCCAACGCTAG
Organism: Agriphila tristella; assembly: GCA_928269145.1. Classification (NCBI taxonomy): domain Eukaryota; kingdom Metazoa; phylum Arthropoda; class Insecta; order Lepidoptera; family Crambidae; genus Agriphila; species Agriphila tristella. Next base: position 16,610,128 of record OV743439.1, on the reverse strand, counting down.
TGACAGCTCAGAATGATCTTGAGGTCCCAGTGTATAATGACAACTTTTATTTAGAGATGTATTTCGCGTTGGCTGGATTAAACTTGGTTTTCACCGTGATGCGAGCATTCCTTTTCGCCTATGGCGGAGTGAAAGCAGCCACCAGAGTTCATAGACTTCTACTTAAGTCTATTGTAAAGGTGCGTTTCCTTTAATTTAAACAATATGGTACATATTTACACAAAGATAAAAAGTTTTAATGTATGTTTTTGTTTTAGGCAAAAGTAAAATTCTTTGACGTGACGCCGTTGGGGCGTATTCTTAATAGGTTTTCATCAGACACATATACAGTGGATGACTCGCTACCATTTATCCTCAACATACTGCTCGCTCAAGTTTTCTCGCTCATAGGTAAGAAAAAAACAGAATAATTCAACACTGAAGCCATACAATAAACAGCTCGCTAGCCACGACATAACCCACCACCACCCATGGCCATACCAACCGTGTGGTTATAATGGCCGAATCACGAGAGATGCGCGCGAAATTTCTCCGCGCGCAATGCTTGACTCTCTACAAATTCTTTTTTAATCCGCTCCTTACGTCCCTCTACCATTTCTCCCCATTCTGGGGCATGGTATATCTACTCCTCGCTCCAGCGTTCCCGTAGGCTGTGCCACGCGTGCGCAAATTCTCGCAGCCGTCGATAGTTCGCCTCGGAGGAAACGAGATCGCTGTGCCAAGCCGGGCCGTAGGTCGTCATCTGGATTCCAGCTAGCATTTTGCTCCTAAAGGTGTTGTATAGCGGGCAACGCCACAGCGCGTGGTCCCTGTCTTCATCCTCATCGCCGCACTCACAGACGCTAACCCTACATAATTTCATGTCTGACAGTCGCTTTCTGAAACACCCGTGACCTGTGAGTATTTGTGAAGTAGCGTAGTCCGGAGCGATCCACCCCATTCCTAGACGTGCCGACACGTCCGGGAAGAACTGGTAGAGCTCCCTACCCTTAGACTCAGCTGCCCACCGCGTTTGCCATTCGGCAGTTACCTCCCCCCATATTTCGCGCCTCCGCACCCCCCACACTTCTCTATCCGCGTTCTGGCGCGCAACCTCCATCCTGCCAGCTCGGATCACCTCAAGGTCTGCGGGCAGCACTCCAGCGAGAACTGGTAGTGCGGCAGTACTGGTGGATCGGTAGGCCTTCGTTAATAAAACTAGGGCCTGCCGCTGACCCCTGAGCAGGGTCCCGCTGATGGACTGGACCCTGAGGCGCTCGTACCAGCATGCAGCGGCATACACAATAGTGGCGACAAAGGTGCCCTGGTACAAGATGCGTAAGCCTGGAAAACGAATGCCCCAGGAAGACGCGGATACACGCGACATCTTCCCGAAGCATTTGGCCGCGCGGTCTACTATCGATTGTGCATGCTTGCTAAATAGGAGGCCCGAGTCAACCACCACGCCCAGCACAGTTGCCGAGTCAACACTCCGGATCGAGTTGCAGCCAAGTTTGATGGTTGGAGGTCTCTGGAATTTGCCTTTGATCGTCATCGTAGATGACTTGGCAGAGGAAAATTCCAGTCGGTTCTGGACGCTCCAATCCAGGACTATACGAAGGGCCTCTGCGGCCTTAGCCTCAATGGCTGCGCGCGACTGCGACTCGATCAATAAGGTGACGTCGTCGGCGTAAGCCACCATGCTCACCCCCTCTGGCATGGCCGACCGAAGCAGGTCGTCCAACAAGACATTCCACAGTGCCGGCCCCAACACGGAGCCCTGCGGGCAACCCATCGTGGAGTCCTTCCACAACACCCTGCCGCCAACGAATAGGCCAACTCGGCGTCCGGTAAAGTATGCAGTCAACATCATATAGATGTTAGGCTGCACACCTAACTTTTTCACCTTGTCCAAAATCATTGGCCACCAGGCATTGTCAAAGGCCCCGGATATGTCCAATAAGATGGTCTGGACGTACCGCTCTGTAGTGGTTTTGGCGGTACCGATGATGGTGTTGAGGGCCGACACCGTAGATCTGCCCCTGGTGAAACCGTGCTGGCAGTCTGATATCTCAAGAGAGATCTGAGGCGCGCAGAGTAATATTAAGCGTTCGAGAATCTTACCAAGTACCGAGAGAAGTGTGATGGGGCGGTACGCCTTTGGATCCGTCAGTTCCCTATCGTTGCCCTTGGGAAGAACAATCAGCCTACCATCCTTCCACACGCTGGGAAACACACCTTCCTCAATGCACCTACTGAACACCATGTGCAGCTCGACAGAGGCCACAGCCCAGACGTGCCTAACTATCCTAGCTGAAATCCCATCTAACCCCGGAGCCGTGTTGGGCAGGCTCTTAATTATATGCCACAGCTGGTCGCGGGAGGGAGGGGGCGCAGGCGCGCCAGTCGGGATGAGGGCGGACGATGCGCGCACCCGCGCATGGTATTCAGTGTCCTTCGACGGATCGTCGTCAGGGCACAGGGCATGCACGAGCCCGCGCATCGCCTCGTCCAGAGTCCCGGCATAACCCGAGGCAAATTTGGTGCCGTTCAACACGTTGGCTGGAGGTCGGCTCCGCCCGCTAGCCGCCCGGTACGCCAGTCCCCAGGGGTCCTGGTTCCCGGATTCCGCGATCTTACGAAAATGATTTGCCTCCGCCTCCTCCATCCCACGCCTGTACGTAACCCTAGCAGCGTTAAATAGTTCTTTCTTCCTAGCTTCCTGCACCCCGCCTGCTTTCTTACTTAGCTGCCAGGCTCTCCGCAGAGAACTAGCGGCCTGCCTAAGCTTATCTAGTTCCGGCGTCCACCACTCGTAGCCACCGTCCCTATGCTGCCGTTTCTCACCTAAGACCCTCCTAGCTATGGTAACTATGCAGCCAGAGAGATCCCTACTCAGGGCCTCTGCTGACTTGTCGAAGTTAAGGCTCCCAACCCGCTCATGGAGCTCCGACTCAAACCTGACCCAGTCGACACCACGGTCACGAAACCCAGTCGGCTCTAGCACTGGCTCTGCAGCACGTTCTTCCTGCTGGCGTCTATCGGTGTCAATTACTGAGGTGATCATCCTGTGGTCGCTGGTACTCACGCCTACATGTACTTTCCACTCGCGGCCATGGACCGATCTCGTGCAGAGTGTGAGATCGACGTTCGACTCCCCGTTGGCCGTGCTGAAGGTCGCTGGTTGATCGGCCGTGTTCAGCAACCGGAGGTTGTTAGCCGAGAGAAAGTCCTCCATTACGGTCCGCTTGTGGTCTTCGACGCGTCCTCTTCCGGTGCTTTGTTCGATAGTGCAGTGCCACAGGGGGGAGTGCGCATTGCAATCCACCCCTATGACGACCTTTTTGCCTCTTAAGGCTGCCAGCACTCTGTCCATATGTGCGATGTGCAAGTCAATATCTTGGCAGTACTTAAAATACGCCGACACGACGTACAGGTCATACTCGTCGATATACGCAACCATACAATATTTGTTCGATAGGTGGAGGAGAGAAGCGCAGGAGAGATTAGCGCGATGCAGATATATTCCGGCCAGTGATGAAGGCTCCCGCTGGAGGAGGAGCCCGGGCGTCGAGTATTGTTCTTGGATCAGAACGACGTCGAGCCCGAGCTCGCGTGCCAGCGCCGGTACTTCTTTAGTGGCTAACTCTCCACCACCTACATTTAGCTGTCCGATCTTGATTGCCCGTTTACGGTCCATACTTGGTGACGGTGACCGCTCTTTCTTCTGCGTATATGCGCGCTGGGCAGTTCCTGGAGGCAGTGGCGTGGGTGTCAGCATCTTTCTTTCCAAATTTTAAGCAAGTGGCGCATCTGGTGGTCTCAGACTTGCACTCGGTTGACCTGTGGCCGTCCTCGCCGCATCGCCCGCACACAGCCTTGGTGGACCTGCAGTACTTTTCGGGGTGCCCGTACGTTTGGCACTTATTACAGCAAGTAACTTGCACATAATCGTGCACTGTAAGAACATCCCAGTTCATATAGACCCTGTCTTTCTCACGCAGGGCTGCACGTGCCGCCGGTGAACATTCTAAAACTGCTGTCGTGCTGTTGGTGGACCGCCTGGACTTCTTGAAGGCCAGCTTCACCTCTTTCTGTAACCTGGCCAAGGGCCAGTTCTCATCCTCCGCGAAGTTTTGCGTATGTAGGCACTCAATCAACTCCGGGCCAGTGGGGTCGCTTGAGAGTGGCGCCAGCGCCACCAACGGATTACGCTGCTTCGGTTCCTGGACTTTGAGTGTAGAGGGCACCGCGTCCCTCAGCCTCTGCGCTGCCTCGTTGCTGGTGGTCTGGATGAGGACGCCGGCGTTGCCAACTTTCCTGACCCGTTCAATCTGAACGTTCAGACCACGCGGATCAATGCACTTCTTTATCTCCTGCTTCGTGTCCTCAGCAGTCTTGATGGTGTCGCTGGAGCCGTCGCTGGGGTAGAACGCCAACACGGGGCCCCTGCTGACCGGGATCGGCTTCGGATCTTGTGCTCGTAGCTTGAGGGCGTCAGCGTATCCCATCCGGGGGGGTGGGGCACAGTCTGGCGGCCTCGCTCTCTCCCTCTCTCGCAGCAGTTCATCCTTCATTTTTAATTCCACGGTCTTCAGCGCGACCTCTGACTCTGCAATCCTGACCTCTGACTCTGCAAGTCTGATGTCCAGAATGGCCACCACAGCCGTGATATCCTGCCCCAACGATGTGATCGTGCCAATATCTTGTTTATTCAGTTTATTGCTTCCAGTGCCGGTAGCGACGGAGTAGATTTTAGTGATAGCTTTATGTACTCTCTCCAGCAGTTCCGCCTTCCCCAGGTTGCAAAGATCCAGGTTAGTGACGTCCTCAGTCGCGTCATCGCTAGTCTCCGCTGGCATCGGCGCCGTCGTTGGCTGGGGTTTCCGGGGGGTGTCAGAGACCGCCGCGGGAGGCGGGTGTTCGGGTACTGGTTTCTTACCAGCTGGGTTGTTGCGCTCGGTTCGCTGCTTAGGGGCCGGTTGCTGCTCCTCGGGTGATGTGAGGCCCCGTTTCTCCGCCATTTTCATCAGCTCCTGGTCACGCAAGGGTGGGCTCCTGGGGGTCTTTGAAGGCCGGGTCGAAAACCTGACCCGTGGCTGCTCCTCGTTGTTTGCCATTATCCGCCTTGGTCAGACAGGATGGCGACGTGAGGTATATCCAATGGCGCGACACAAGTAAATAATAAAAAGTTAAAAATATTCAAAGTCACAAATTAGTACAGTAAAAGGAGAACGTTCGTGTTCTTAACTGCGTAAAAAGGAATGGACAAAGTCCAAAAGTCAGTTTCGAGTGACAACTCAGATGACAGGTGACAGAGACACCTGCCAATCGAGTGTCACTGACAGCAAAAAGACGTCAAGGTGAAAGGCGGTGTCAACGTCGATGCCAACGTCAAACCGCCATGACACTCGGGCACAGATTAGCGTCTGCAGTCCAAGCCGAGCCGGGCGCCTCCACAGGCAAGCTTGATGCAAGCCAGAAAGCAAGCCAGCCAAGCCACACTAGCGCTTCAAAGTTTTACACAAGAGTTACTTAAAAATTGTACTTAGCTTCGCACAACGTGGAACGAAACGCACGCCGCGACAGTGACAGACGTTGACAGACGTCAAACGTCAATGTCGCGCGCCATGCGGTTTCGCCATGCGGCCGCACGTGGTCGTAATTCTAACCTAAATCTTGCACTTTAGGTTCAAAAATATCACCAATTTAGGCACTAGAGCACTAGAATCACATAAAACAATATAAAATCGTCACTTTCGAGGATAGAATACGTCCTGTCGTTAAATATTTGCGTCCATTTCGCATAACCTATTGAAGCGTCTAGGCACTAAGGTTATTCACAATGTTTAAGCACTAATGAAAACTAAAAGCACTGAAAAACACTGCAGATAGATTTTCACTACTGAGGGTTGAAAGAAAAACTCAAATTTTTTAAGAAAAACGAGAAAACTCTGTTTCCTATCACGGAGCTCGCGCGTACACGTCCGCACAGTTCGACGTTGCGCGGCCGAGTCTCGCCACGACAATTAGAAGTGACAGTTGATGTATGTAATTTTTGTTTCAAAGCTTATTTAATATTTATGTAGTATTAGAGATGCGCCGAATGTTCGGCCGATTATTATTCTATGATCTCAGTTTGGTTTCATTTCTTTTTCGGTCAGAGAATTACTTGTCCCCCCATTCCCAGTCAATATCATTAATTTATTATGAACGTTCAACCAGGCGCCGTAGTAGTAACATTATACGGGTTGCCGTGGCTGCTGGTGGCCGTGCTGCCGCTGGTGCTGGTGTACCACCGGCTGCAGCGGCGGTACCGCGCCGCGTCGCGCCAGCTCCGCCGGCTGCAGAGCGTCACGCTCTCGCCCGTCTACACGCACTTCAACGACACGCTCGAGGGTACGTACTGGGGCCGTGCTGCCGCTGGGGCTGGTGTACCACCGGCTGCAGCGGCGGTACCGCGCCGCGTCGCGCCAGCTCCGCCGGCTGCAGAGCGTCACGCTCTCGCCCGTCTACACGCACTTCAACGACACGCTCGAGGGTACGTACTGGGGCCGTGCTGCCGCTGGTGCTGGTGTACCACCGGCTGCAGCGGCGGTACCGCGCCGCGTCGCGCCAGCTCCGCCGGCTGCAGAGCGTCACGCTCTCGCCCGTCTACACGCACTTCAACGACACGCTCGAGGGTACGTACTGGGGCCGTGCTGCCGCTGGTGCTGGTGTACCACCGGCTGCAGCGGCGGTACCGCGCCGCGTCGCGCCAGCTCCGCCGGCTGCAGAGCGTCACGCTCTCGCCCGTCTACACGCACTTCAACGACACGCTCGAGGGTACGTACTGGGGCCGTGCTGCCGCTGGGGCTGGTGTACCACCGGCTGCAGCGGCGGTACCGCGTCAGCTCTCTATTGGCCTATTTATTATGTAAACGCGTCATAATCATTTATCGTCTCCGTGATTAAATTAATTGAAGCAATTTTTCAACACAGGGCTAACAACAATCCGGGCAATGGGTGCTAGTTCAAGGTGGTCAGACACTGGCGACGAATACGTGGAGTCGTGGCAGAGGGCAGCGCTGTGTTCGGCCGCAGCGAGCCAGTGGCTGGCGCTGCGTCTGCAGGCCAGCTCGGGCACCGTGGTGGCCGCTGCCGCGCTGCTCGCCGTGCTGCAGCGAGCCGCGCACGCCGCAGACCCCGGTGAGTACCCCTCGAGTGCCGCCACTCCGTACAGGCAGCTCGGGTGCCGTGGTGGCCGCCGCCGCGCTGCTCGCCGTGCTGCAGCGCGCCGCGCACGCCGCAGACCCCGGTGAGTACCCCTCGAGTGCCGCCACTCCGTACAGGCAGCTCGGGCGCCGTGGTGGCCGCCGCCGCGCTGCTCGCCGTGCTGCAGCGCGCCGCGCACGCCGCAGACCCCGGTGAGTACCCCTCGAGTGCCGCCACTCCGTACAGGCAGCTCGGGCGCCGTGGTGGCCGCCGCCGCGCTGCTCGCCGTGCTGCAGCGCGCCGCGCACGCCGCAGACCCCGGTGAGTACCCCTCGAGTGCCGCCACTCCGTACAGGCAGCTCGGGCGCCGTGGTGGCCGCCGCCGCGCTGCTCGCCGTGCTGCAGCGCGCCGCGCACGCCGCAGACCCCGGTGAGTACCCCTCGAGTGCCGCCACTCCGTACAGGCAGCTCGGGCGCCGTGGTGGCCGCCGCCGCGCTGCTCGCCGTGCTGCAGCGCGCCGCGCACGCCGCAGACCCCGGTGAGTACCCCTCGAGTGCCGCCACTCCGTACAGGCAGCTCGGGCGCCGTGGTGGCCGCCGCCGCGCTGCTCGCCGTGCTGCAGCGCGCCGCGCACGCCGCAGACCCCGGTGAGTACCCCTCGAGTGCCGCCACTCCGTACAGGCAGCTCGGGCGCCGTGGTGGCCGCCGCCGCGCTGCTCGCCGTGCTGCAGCGCGCCGCGCACGCCGCAGACCCCGGTGAGTACCCCTCGAGTGCCGCCACTCCGTACAGGCAGCTCGGGCGCCGTGGTGGCCGCCGCCGCGCTGCTCGCCGTGCTGCAGCGCGCCGCGCACGCCGCAGACCCCGGTGAGTACCCCTCGAGTGCCGCCACTCCGTACAGGCAGCTCGGGCGCCGTGGTGGCCGCCGCCGCGCTGCTCGCCGTGCTGCAGCGCGCCGCGCACGCCGCAGACCCCGGTGAGTACCCCTCGAGTGCCGCCACTCCGTACAGGCAGCTCGGGCGCCGTGGTGGCCGCCGCCGCGCTGCTCGCCGTGCTGCAGCGCGCCGCGCACGCCGCAGACCCCGGTGAGTACCCCTCGAGTGCCGCCACTCCGTACAAAAAATCAAAAACTATCGCACATTCACGCACTGCCCTAATTAATATCTGCCTTAATCAATATGTTTGTTTTGTAACGCTCTCACGTCTACTCAACCGATCATTATAATTTTTTGCATACACGTTGTCAGGGGTACAGAAAAAGTCGTAGGGTACCTTTTGTCCAGAAACAAATACTGTATGTACCCGAAAGAGTACCCGAGAGAGTGCCCGAGAGCTTGAAAATTAACTGAGGACGCATACGAAGTCGCGAACGGCTGTGTGGCGGTTACAAATAAGTAATAAAAGTGTGTATCCAGTTATTTTTACTTTGTGTGTTTTACAGGTCTCGTGGGCCTTGCGATATCTTATGCTCTGTCGATGACGTCAATGCTGAGTAACGTGCTCAATTCATTTACGGAAACTGAAAGAGAAATGATTGCTGTTGAGCGTGTCGGCGAATATATCAAACAGGTATGAAGATTGTCTTACATCGTAATTAATTGATTAATTAAAAAATATTAGTAAGAAAGTTATCAACATTTTTATTTTTTGTTTTAGGTTGAAAGTGAAAAAGTTGAGGGTGCCGCTCCACCTTACGGGTGGCCTCAGCAAGGCGTTATAGAATTTGAAGATGTCGTACTTAAATATAGGTAAGTAATCTGTTATCCCGGGTGTCCCAACACTTTGCCACTCGGAGGGAAAGTACTTACCTTATATTTTGGAGATAGGATTTTTTACCGAAAGAAGACTTCATCTTCTTTTTATAAATAATTGGAATTCTATTAAAAGTTTTTTTTTAAATGGCATACGATACATACGATACAAAATTCAATACCTCACAATTAAAATTTAAATGTAAAAAAATAATTCTAATGAGTAATGAGTAACCCTTTCGATCGGCATAGTAAAAATAAAAGGTAATTTTTTTTCATACCTTATTGGTGGGCTTGATTCCCGGTAAAGAAAGGCGATTTTTCAAAAGTCTTCAAAAATTCCAGTTCCAATTATTATTAAAATTGAAATGAAACCTTCCAGTAAAATTTCCTACCTTTTTTAAGTACCTACTTCCCTTTCGTGTGGCAAAGTTTTAGGACACACTGTATAATTTCAATATATTTTCAAAACTATAAAAAATATTATTTTAAACTTTTGTTGTATGTGATAGTCGAAATAAGTAAAATATGTGTTTCCAGTAACCGGCAGCATGCTACGCTGGCTCTAAACGGAGTGGCTTTCTCAACGTGGCCCAGCGAGAAGCTAGGAGTAGTGGGCAGAACGGGCGCTGGGAAGAGTTCGCTGCTGAACGCGCTTCTACGGCTCACGAATTTGGAGCGAGGCAGAATATTGGTTGACGGCGTCGACATTTGCACGCTCAACCTTCGGGCTCTTAGGTAAATCATCGCAAATCTACCCCTAGATCCACTAAGATCCATTGTAAAGATCCATTGATGAATATTTTGCACTTTTATGTCCAATTTAATCCTTGATTCAGGATTTTTGCAAAGTGCATATTTTAGAACTATCGTGTGTCTGAAAATCCATTAAAGAATAGGTGATACATGATTGAAATTAAAAAATATTTTCAATGTACATACATAATAATTATTTTATTTTTTCCAAGAAGTTCATATGTCATCCGTTATTTAATGGATTTTAAGCAACACGTTAGTTCAAAAAAATCCACTTTTCAAAAATCCTTTATTTGATAAAATTTCATGTGTCACCAATTCTTTGATGGATTTTCAGACACACGTTAGTTCTAAAAAATCTACTTTGGAAAAATCCTGAATCAAGGATTAAAGTGAACATAAAAGTGCAAAAAGATCCATCAATGATTTTTACAAGTTAGTTCTAAAAATCCACTTTGCAAAAATACTGACTCAAGGGTGGGTTTTTGTGGATCACGGATTAAAGTGGACATAAGAGTACAAAAAGATCCATCAATGGATTTTAGGTAGGGAAATCTACACGACACATTGTAATCGCACAATATAGAGAGAGTACAGACATGTTTCATGGAGGTAGACCACCAGGGGGCGCTTCAGCAACCAGGGGCCGTACCGGCTAACGAATCGATTATCGATAAGTCAGCTGGGTTTCAAATTAAAACAGATAAATCGAGCCCCAATTAGGCCAAAATGGCGAACCCCGATTCATGATGTCACACGAACATCGATATCTTCCAAATTACGTCAACAGAGAGTACAAGACGAAATTCCTTACTTTGATTTTTCTGTTTTAATTTAAAACCCAGCAGACTTATCGATAATCGATTCGTTAGCTGGTACTGCCCCAGATAAGTCATGTTTGTCTATTACCATTTTCCTTGGAAACTACTGGGCCGATTTCTATGCGGTTTTATGCAATCAAAAGGTTTCATTTCATGTTCACGGTGGTAGATCAGGGGGCGCTGCAGCAACCAGATAAGTCGCGCTTAAAAAGTTCTCAAAATCTACTCAACTGATTTCGATGGGGTTTTCTGTACTGGGTTTGTAGGTTATCGACGATGGTTCTCAGATAGATGTTATGGTGTTTAACCGCTAGGGGGCGCTGCAGTTATCATTTTCTCATTTATCTCTAAAGCGATTTGACCAACTTGGATGCGGTTTTCTGTAATAGGTTTGTAGTTTGTTTGTCGGCGATGGTTCTTGTTGTTATGGTGTTCAGCCGCTAGGGGGCGCTGTAGTAATCATTTTCCGAACGGTTTGACCGGTTTTTTTTTAGATGCGGTTTTTAGAGTAGATAACGTATGAATTCTTTAAAAAGTTTAAAATAAAATGGCAATATTAAAAATTTTGAAAAAACGACCACGACGATTAAAATTATTACTCTTTATTTAAAAAGACTAAAATAAGTTTTACAAAAATCCTTCGACTAAAAGTGATGTAGGTATATATACATACTTTATACCAAACGATATTACCATAAGAAAAATCCGTCGGGGGCTGCCATTGCCATCTGTCTAAAGTAACTATAACTGAAAAATATTTGTTCATTTGTGGGCAGGCAATGGCAGCTCCCAACGGATTTTTCTTGCGTTTGTAATTTATGAATTGTGTTTGTATAAAGTATGTATAGTACCTACATCACTTTTAGTCGAGGGATTTTTGTAAAACTTATTTTAGTCTTTTTAAATAAAGAGTAACAATTTTAACCGTCGTGGGCTTTTAAAATTTTTTAATTTTGCCATTTTCTCTATATCAATTGAATCGGCCCTGTTAGAGCAGCCCCTTGATTACGTAACTCTGTTGAACAATTCTCGATTGAAACAGCAGTTACATAGCTGCTTTAAGTAAGATAGTTGTCACATTGGTTCTTACTTGAAGCAGCAATGTAACTGCGATTTCTGTCAGAGTTGATTGCAACAATGTTACAAAATCAGGGGGGTAATTACGTAACTTTGTTGCAATCAACTCTGACAGAAATCGCAGTTACATCGCTGCTTTAGTAAGAACCAATGTGACAACTATCTTAACTAAAGCAGCAATGCAACTGCGCTTTCAATCGATTTCAATCGAGAATTGTTAGCAACAGACTTACGTGATCAAGGGTCAGGAGGCAGGGCACACATTTGGAGACGCGAAAATCTCAGGGGTCGAAACTGGTCAGTAAAGTCAGTGAAAGTCAGTTTTTTTTGGCTTCGGTCAGTAAAAGTCAGTTTTTAAAAAAAATGGTCAGTAAAGTCAGTTTTTTAGCTATCTACGTTTATTTTTATACACTTTTTTATTATTATTACCGTTTCTTTTTACTGTAAACAGACAAGAGTACAAGATTAATGGATAAAACTCGCTAAAAATCGGCTGTTTTTCGCTGTAGACATACACATTTTGTAGTGTTTACTTACTGTTTTGTCTTACCAACCACGCACATTGCAATCAATTTAGCCTGTTATTTTAGTTGGCCGATGCCAACTAAAATAATTCAATCAACTGATGTTGAAAAATTCGTGATTTCATACACTTTCATTCCACGGCATTATAAGATAAAACAGCCTTCCAATGTGAAGAACTAATGTAGAATTCTACTTTACAAATATTACTGTAGACTGAAAAAAATCAAAGAAACACAATAACTGAATAGAATATTGAAAAATAGCTTAGTAACTCTGTAAAAAACATCCTGAATAACACCATAAAAATCGGCAATCGTCATTTTGTAATTCTCAACGACAGTAAAGTGATATGATTTTTTATGCAAAAAGGATAGCTTTTTATTGATCTAACACAAAAGCAGAGTAGATTTTTTAAAAATGATCCAGTATTCCAGCAATCAATGGAAATGTACAAAAGTTTGTCATACTTCTGGCGAAGCGACAGTAATGTTATTGCCTAGAAGAAATCGCCGCTCGCGTGCGAGAAACTCTACTTGTGTACTAACCTCTTAAAGTTATGCAATTTTATTTGTTTATTTGTTTATTTAAGCAACACTAACATTGTATTAACAATAAACTGTTGGGGAGACTAAACTTATGCTATATACCTGTAAATACAACAATTATAAGTGTCGACAAAATACATTTGATCATCGTTACTATAAATTAAAAGAAATTATTATGCACACAAGACAATAAGTAAAATACTAATAAATGCAATAATCAACCATAATCCAAAGAGATATTAAAAGAGTAGATTTCGTGAACTGCCTTGCCTTAAATTTCCTCGTTTATTTCACAGATCGCGCATTGGCGTGATTCCACAAGAGCCGTTCATATTCACGGGCAGCGTGCGTGAAAACGTGGACCCGCTGGATATTTACGTGGACGAGGAAGTGTGGCGCGCTCTCGAGCTTTGCGACGCGCGGGGAGCGGTGGAGGCGCGCGGGGGGCTGAACGCGGCCGCCGCTGAACTGTCGCGGGGACACGCGCAGCTGCTGTGCCTGGCGCGCGCCGTGCTGCAGCGGCCCAAGGTGCGTGGACCCGCTAGATATGCACGTGGCGCGGCCTCGAGCTGTGCGGGGCGCGGTGGAGGCGCGCGGCGGGCTGGGCGCGGCCGCCGCGGGGACACGCGCAGCTGCTGTGCCTGGCGCGCGCCGTGCTGCAGCGGCCCAAGGTGCGTGGACCCGCTAGATATGCACGTGGCGCGGCCTCGAGCTGTGCGGGGCGCGGTGGAGGCGCGCGGCGGGCTGGGCGCGGCCGCCGCGGGGACACGCGCAGCTGCTGTGCCTGGCGCGCGCCGTGCTGCAGCGGCCCAAGGTGCGTGGACCCGCTAGATATGCACGTGGCGCGGCCTCGAGCTGTGCGGGGCGCGGTGGAGGCGCGCGGCGGGCTGGGCGCGGCCGCCGCGGGGACACGCGCAGCTGCTGTGCCTGGCGCGCGCCGTGCTGCAGCGGCCCAAGGTGCGTGGACCCGCTAGATATGCACGTGGCGCGGCCTCGAGCTGTGCGGGGCGCGGTGGAGGCGCGCGGCGGGCTGGGCGCGGCCGCCGCGGGGACACGCGCAGCTGCTGTGCCTGGCGCGCGCCGTGCTGCAGCGGCCCAAGGTGCGTGGACCCGCTAGATATGCACGTGGCGCGGCCTCGAGCTGTGCGGGGCGCGGTGGAGGCGCGCGGCGGGCTGGGCGCGGCCGCCGCGGGGACACGCGCAGCTGCTGTGCCTGGCGCGCGCCGTGCTGCAGCGGCCCAAGGTGCGTGGACCCGCTAGATATGCACGTGGCGCGGCCTCGAGCTGTGCGGGGCGCGGTGGAGGCGCGCGGCGGGCTGGGCGCGGCCGCCGCGGGGACACGCGCAGCTGCTGTGCCTGGCGCGCGCCGTGCTGCAGCGGCCCAAGGTGCGTGGACCCGCTAGATATGCACGTGGCGCGGCCTCGAGCTGTGCGGGGCGCGGTGGAGGCGCGCGGCGGGCTGGGCGCGGCCGCCGCGGGGACACGCGCAGCTGCTGTGCCTGGCGCGCGCCGTGCTGCAGCGGCCCAAGGTGCGTGGACCCGCTAGATATGCACGTGGCGCGGCCTCGAGCTGTGCGGGGCGCGGTGGAGGCGCGCGGCGGGCTGGGCGCGGCCGCCGCGGGGACACGCGCAGCTGCTGTGCCTGGCGCGCGCCGTGCTGCAGCGGCCTAAGGTGAGTGTCCACTAAAGCCTTGATCTAGCATTTTGACGCTGTAAGCGGCCGACGGCGTAAATTGGATTCCGAAGCCTAACAGCCATTACTGCACAGGACAGGCTTCTCCTGTGGCAGGGTGCTTTTTTTTTATCATTCAACTGCTCCCCGCTTTTTGGCAGGACCTTTTTTATTTTTTTTAATAAGTATTACAGTTTTCTTCTTCTTATATATATTACATTTTTTTTTCTTATTTTTATTACTATCTTATTTCTTATGCATATTGACTATGTGGCAGGGTGTTGCTATAATCTCCCTACACATTTATATCTACTTGGATGAGGAAGTGTGGCGCGCTCGCGAGCTTTGTAACGCGCGAGGCGAGCTGCAGCGGCCCAAGCGGCCTAAAGCGTCGGTTACATTAGCCAATCTAGTGACCAATTTAGGGCTGCCACCGAGTAAGTACGCACCTTTGACAGTTCATCAACCTTATGCTTTTGTAATAATAGTGTTTAAATATTTATGAACTCGCCCAAAGCGGTTGATTTGCTATCTCGCATAATGTGTATTCGATGGCAATTAGCAGGCAACAACGTACAACGTACGTTTGTTCCTTGTTCGTTCTCGCTCGGACAAATCGGACAAGCACATTAGCACTTGACTGTAGTGAGTGATGGTGTACCAATAATCCGACTGTCCGATTAACACTTATCCGAATGTCCGAACTCGCGTTCGGTATAGTTTATTTTCATACAGTACCGATGCCAAGTATTGTCACCTATTAGTACTTAGTACGCATACTACACAAGACTAGGGCTGATTACTGCCGTTGCTGAATTATTGTGGGTGCGCGCGCAGCTGCGGTGCCTAGCGCGCGCCGTGCTGTAGCGGCAGCAGCGGTAGTCGTTAAGTCGTTCTACTTCTAAGTCATAAGTCGCTTTTTACTACACCCCTTACAACAAAAGTGTTGTCGTTTACACTGTTTTGTTATTTTGGGCTATCAAAAGATTTTTGACGTGACTATTTTATCTGCAGATTCTCCTAGTGGACGAGGCGACCGCCAACCTCGACCAAGAAACAGAGCGGCTGATACTCAACACTATCCGGTGTTCGTTCGGCGGGTCGACAGTGGTGTACGTGGCGCACCGCACGGCGGGCGTGCTCGAGTGCGGCCGCGTGCTGGTCATGGGCAGCGGCCGCGCGCTCGAGCTGCGCGCGCCCGACGACGCGCTCGCTGATCCCACGTCGCATCTCTACGCGCTCGTGTATGGCGCGTGAGTTTTGTTCAATAGTTATCACGAATGAATATTAGAGTGAGATATTGGATATTGATAAATGGACCAAAGCTAAAAACAAAGAAATTTAAGTAATAAAGTAGCGCACCGTACGGCGGGTGTGTTCGATGTGATGGGCCACGGCCGCGCGCTCGAGCTGCGAGCGCCCGACGACGCGCTCGCTGATCCCACGTCACATCTCTACGCGCTCGTGTATGGCGCGTGAGTTTCCATAGTTATCACGAATGAATATTAGAGTGAGATATTGGATATTGATAAATGGACCAAAGCCAAAAGAAATGGTATGATGTAAGTAATAAAGTAGCGCACCGCACGGCGGGTGTGTTCGGTGTGATGGGCCACGGCCGCGCGCTCGAGCTGCGAGCGCCCGACGACGCGTTTGCTGATCCCACGTCGCATCTCTACGCGCTCGGGTATGGCGCGTGGGTTTTATTCCATAGTTATCACGAATGAATATTAGAGTGAGATATTGAATGTTGATAAATGGACCAAAGCTAAAAATAAACGGAATGATGTAAAGAAGTAAGTAGCGCAGCGCACAGCAAGCACAGCGCGCTCGGGCTGCGAGCGCCCGACAACGCGCTCGCTGATCCCACGTCACATCTCTACGCACTCGTGTATAGCGCGTGAGTTTTATTCTATTACAAATAAATATTATATAGTGAGGTGAATGTTGATAAATGGACCAAAGCTAAAAATAAAGAAACGGTATGATGTAAAGAAGTGAGTAGCGCAGCGCACGGCCGGCTGCTGGAGTGTGGGTGGGTGCTAGTGATGGGCAACGGCCGCGCGCTCGAGCTGCGAGCGCCCGACGACGCGCACGATCCCACGTCGCATCTCTACGCGCTCGTGTAAGGCGCGTGTGTTTTATATTTTATGAGACAAAAAGATTGATAGGATGTCACACTTAATATTAATATTGTTATATGGACTCATAGATAAACTATGTGATGTAAATAATATCGATATTTCATTGTTCAACAATTCATATTATGCTTTTAATGGCATTTAAACATGATTTGTCTGTGAAATTATTTTTCTCATAAACATTTTGTTTATTAAAACAAAATCCTAAACAAACATTCATAAATACTTGTTTTGAACTATTTTCAAACAACAGATGACAATTGAACATGACCGATGACCATATTACGTAGTTTTATTATTATTTATATTAGCTGTGAATCTGTGAATAAGTATTTTATAACCAAAAAAAACAAATGAATGCCTGTACTGTATTTTGTAGATTAGAAAATATATTTACATTATTTGTTAAAGTGCTTCCTGTTTAAAAATCAAGTGCCAACATAAAAAAGAAACAAACCCTTTGTTTGCGTTTGAAATACTAAGCATAACTTCTAAATATAGAACCAGACTTTGCGAGCCATTTCATAGATTGCGTACTCATTTAGCTTGAGCATGTGCCGTTCGCAGCGCAGGCCTCGCAGTCTGATTCCACCCTATGTTTATATTTTTACCTTTCTTATTTACAAAAAACTTGTTGTTTACATATTTATAATTTGGATAAGAGAAGAAAGTTACTCGTAGGTCGATCGATATGAAATTCAATAAATTAAAATAATTTTAACCTTATAAAATCATGTTAACCTTATTATATTAAGAGCACTCGCACATTTAATGTTTTTTCAAGATTTCTTAAAATCTGAGTGCGTTTATTAAATAACACTGTTTTTTGGGCAGTGTTCCGGACACTTTTCGCAATATACGATTACTAGCGGCCGCCCGCGACTTTGTCTGCGTGGACAGTTGTTTCTCTATCCCTCGGGAACAGTATCTTTTTTCGGGATGAAAGGTACCCTATGTCCTTCTCTGTACCCTTGAGAACGTGTATGCAAAATTTCATGATGATCGGTTGAGTAGTTAAGAAGTGAAGGCGTAACAAACAAACAAACGGACTTTCGCATTTATAATATTAGTAAGGATGAACATTTCAAGTTTCAACATAATATTTCAGTTTCGTGTTGCTGAAGTATAAAAACTTGTCGTTTCTGACAGTCGAAATATTAAGAAAACATAAAATGTGTGAGCGAGACAGCGGCAAAATGTGAACGGCCTGATTATTGTGCAACAATAATGTCGTAATTATTCTCCAAAGACTTTATAACTTTTTTCTTGAAGTAATTTTTTTTGAAGACTGTAGATCCAAGTCTTTTGGACTTTAGATGTCTAAACTAATTTTAATAAATTAAATTTTATTGAGTGTAGTTGGTAGAGTCTGTCTAAACAGTCAGTTTACATGGGCAATTTTAAAAAATAATTTTAATACCCACCTAAATCCCCAACCACCCCACCAATACCCATCTAAATGAAATTGAGTAAAGCTATATTTACAATTAGAATTTTGACAGCACCAACAGGGTTACCAGTATAAGTTTTTATTGATAATTTCATAATTTCTCATGTAAACTGACTTGAAATAAAAGACTTTTAACGGATACTAGCGCGGTTTTATTGAAAGTACTTTGGTAATTAGTTTGTATTTGGTTTGATTTTTGATTTTCCCGACGTTTCGGCACCTTTGCAGCTGCCGTGGTCACGGGGGACTGCACTGCACCCACGGCAGCTGCAAAGGTGCCGAAACGTCGGGAAAATCAAAAATCAAACCAAATACAAACTAATTACCAAAGTACTTTCAATAAAACCGCGCTAGTATCCGTTAAAAGTCTTTTTCACTTCTCATGCTCGTAAAGTTCGTCTTTATGTTGGGTATAGGCTGCATAAAATCGCTTTTTATGCTCTAGTGCATAAAGTAAAATCTTCGTCAAAGTCTCAGACTTTAAGACAAAGGTCGTCAGGTAAACAGCCACACATGCAATAACTTGTTATTTCATTCTGTTTTTTCACTTTTTTATTTTTGAAAATGGGTATCAATTTTATTGAAAGACCTTGATATTTTTTTTTTTAATTTTTGAATATGGGTATCAAATGAAAGGCCTTGATGAGCACATTCCAAAATCATATATTTTTTTATAAAAAAATGAGTTTTTTTTTTGCAATTTTTGAATATGGGTATCAAATGATAGGCCTTGATGAGCACATTCCAAAATTATATTTTGTTTATAAAAAAAATGAGTTTTTTTTTTCAATTATTGAATATGGGTATCAAATGAAAGGCATTGATGAGCACATTCCAAAAATATATATTTTGTCACAAAAAATTAAGAAAAAAAAATTACTTTTTCAATTTTTTAATATGGGTATCAAATGAAAGGCCTTGATGAGGACATTCCAAAAATATATATTTTGTCACAAAAAATTAAGAAAAAAAAATTTTTTTTTCAATTTTTTAATATGGGTATCAAATGAAAGGTCTTGATGAGCACATTCCAAAAATATATAATTTGTCACTAAAATGTTAGAAATATTTTTATTTTCATTTTTACATTATTGTTGTTTAATTTCCTCACAATCGAAGTGAAAAGCAGAGTGTATAACTCGTACATAAAACCCATTTTACCCTCGACTTGACTATCCACCCTCGCCTGCGGCTCGGGTGGATATATATCGTCTCGGGTAAAATGATGCGTTTTATGCACTTGTTGTACAATCTACTATTATTTCATGTCTAGTGAGCGCGTAAGCTTGAGAAGTGAATATGTAAACTGACTTTTTAGACAGACTCTAGTATAGTAATCGACGCCCTGTGTATTATTAATATAGAAATAAGGAATGTTACTCTGGGAAGTATTGTGATAAAAACAAAAGTGTGAAGTTTAAAAGATGACTTTTGATAAAAATCTAGTCTTTTCCGTTATAACTTTCCTTGAGTAGGTATGATTGTTTGGGTGAAGTGATGACATTCCTTAGGTAATATGTAATTAAAGTGACATGTACGGAACTTATTTTATGATCTATTTAATATATGTATATCTATCTACTTAGTTAAAGAGTGGCAATGGCGATTCAATTATATTACAATCGAGTAATACTCTTACAAGTTTTAGGATGTGTCTTATTAAAATAATCATGATGGCGTGCCTATTAATAATAAGTTGACCCATTTTATGATGTTATGCTAATAATGTACCTAATAGCGTCGTTGTATATAGGTACCTACTTAATAAGATTATGATTTGCTAGAATAATAAATTGCGGTTAAACCACTAGTTGGATACCGTGCTTAGAAATTGCTTAACGAAGCATTCTCAGTTCCTAAATTATTAAAATAATATGTAACAGATTTTGGCTTGCATTGCATAAGTGGTTTCATATCAAATATAAAACTTATTAAAACGGAAATAATGTTTCGTACGATTTTAGAAAGAGGGAAAATATTTAGTGATCATTGATTTAAGCGAGATAATGTAAATAGTATAAATATTGTTTATAAAACTATGTTTAAATATGTCTACGGTTTTTTATCTTTTTAACATTTTTATTACAGTATCAATCAAGCCGTATATACCTTCCCCCTTTGCGTGTAAAATCTATGATTCTTCTGACAGATCATGATAAGAAGTTATTTGCTCTTAAGTTTTCTAAAAACAGATTTTCAACATAGGTATTATTCCCACTATTCTTGCCAGTAGGTAAAGTGTGAATCTTCTTCCCTTGATATAAAAAAAATATATGTATAATGTTGTTTCCATTGAAATTGTTAAGTGCATGGGACAAGGGTATACATTACAATGCCGAAGTAGAAAAGACCGAATTTTACAAGACCTATGGACGAAAGACCGAAAATTAAAAGCCCGAATGGTTGTTTGGCCGAACGTTTAAAATCCCGAAAGGACATTTTACCTAAAATACTAAATCCCGAAGCTTAAAAAAACCGAGAGTTAATATTACCTACGTTCTGTATCCCGAACTACTTAATACCGAATTAACGAATTAGTCAAAAACAACAAGCTATCATAATTATAAAAGGCTTTGGACTTTGCCTGAAATGCTTTATAGCAAATTTAGCTGCTGGAAATGAGTCTAAACTAGTCTACTGGGACTTAGAAACCGTAGACCGCAGGTCACGAGATAGGTGCGAGGAGCGTAGCGACGAGCATGTTAGGTTGACATGAACCCAGCGCGCGAGCCGAGCGAGCGTAGCGAGCGTGCCGCGGCAGCGGCCGGCGAAGCGCCAGAAAAAAAACTATTTCTAACTCGATTGGTGGATTTTGTTGAAATAATGACCATTTTACAAGCATTACCGCAACGCCTACTTTTATAAATGTATGTGTTTGTGTAGGTAGAGTAAGTTATAATATAAGTATCGACATTTTAACTTTCGGGGTTTTAAACGTTCGGGATTTCGAACTTTCGGTCATTTGATAATCGGTCTTTCAAGTTTCAGTTTATCGGATATCGACATTTAGGATGTTCGGTATTTTGAAAATAGGCGTTTTATGCGTCGATATTTCGGTCATATGTACCTATTATGAATTTTCGACATTGTAATGCATACCCATGGAACAACGATGCATGGGAACTTAATACGATCAACGCCATGTATTACTTCAGCTTTTTGTTCCATTAGATAAATGGCTGTCAGAATATCTTCTAACATAAAGCTGTTATTTATTAGAGAATGGATATTTTTTTACGAAAGTGACTTAAGTATTTAAATACCTTGTGATATACATAGCAAGCAATAAAGCAAGTTACAAAATAAAAATGTTTTTATTTAATATTTTACATGTTTCGTTCTTGAGGTTCTTTGTATGGATAATCGATGTAATCAAAAATTTCCTCTTCCGAGGATATCGGCACTGGCTCCCCTGGTATACCTATAATACAGTCAGGATTAGAATAATCGAAATTCTTACTGCGAAAAAAACATTTTTTTACCAATACTAAATAATATTCTATAGAAAATCGACTCGTCACCAGGATTGTCTCAGGCGGGAATCGAATCCGCGACCTTTGAAAATCCGGTCCAATACTACGCTACCAAGTCACTAGTGGCATCTTCGAAATCTTTCTAGAATATCTCTCTTACGCTGCAAGCCATTATATTGTATTAAAATAGCATTGTGCATGCTAAAATCTCAAATTTAAAATTATTTTTAACAGCAGTCATATTTGCTTTGTAATAAAAGTGTGTCATAGCATAGATACCTGTGACACCAACAGGTCGTAAGGAGTACTCATTAAGAGTGAAACCTTTCTCCAGGGCGTGAGCCCTCATCGTCTTGTTGAAAACGTCGCTGCCCGTGAAGTAGAGCACAGCGCAGTAGTACTGGTCCGTAGGGATCAGGCGGATATCCAGGCGACGCGCCGGCAACTCGGGTGAGAGGCGACAGACTCCCTGCTTGTTCAAAATGATAATACGTTAACAGTCATTTGTCTACTGATATAAGATGGAGCATATATATATAATCACATATATATCATATCTAATCATATATAATCACAGCACAGATAGATAATGGTACAAGTCTATAGTAGGCGGTAGTACTTATATCTATTCTGTGATAGTGGGGTAACTCGGCCATGTAAAAAGGGCAATGATGAGGTGGAAATGTACATGCACTTTAAATTATAATTTAAAATAAAACAATATAACTTTAACACACACTCGCTTATCCTAAAACATGGACTAAACATAATTTACTGATGTGTCACGTTTTTTGTGAAAAATATAAAGAATTGGCTATACCTACTTTGAAACCAGTTTTAATTTTAGTCCACGTTTTGTAATGGGGATTTGACAAGATTAAGAATGATATGGCAGTTACTTATTTCTTGTAATGACCATAAATTTTGTATCTCCCATAGATATAACATCGGTGACTAGACCATTGCTCAGAGAATCCACCACGCTCTGTAGTAACTTTTCTCCACGTTTCTTCTTCCCATCGTTTACTTGAAGTGATGGATGTGTAACCAAAGCGTCTATATCACCGCTCTCCGCTTTGCCTCGTCTGCAATTTAACCAGAAATAGTTACACAATAAGTAGCTTGGATTTCGGGCTATCAGGCCTTGTAAAGGCCTACTCAAACCGGAGCGGTATCCGCTACCGCCGTGGGTAGCGGTACCACCCGAGCGCAAAGCCGGAACAATGGGTACGCGGTACCTACCGCGCGTTCGGCGAAACTTTTACTCCCCCCGCGGACTCACCCCGCGCCGCCCGCCCGCAGAGCTCGCGTCGCGCGACAGTACTGCTCTGTCTCCGGTAGCGGTAAAGTTCAGCTATGGTTTGAACAACGCGTTATCCACATACCCATGGGTATATCGTTACCGCGACCGCGCGAGGATACCACTCAGATTACAGTAGGCTTTAAGTCTAATAACCCAATGACTGGAGTGGGGGGACGTTTAGTACTACTAGTATACATTATTATTCTGTGCTAGGGGCTGAAAATTGCATTTAATCAGCCACTTTTATCATTACTATTATATGTTACACTGCAGAGAATGAGTATCAGCAGAAAGCATGGAAGGAAATAAAACCATTTCAAATATATCAGAACAAACCTGTAACTGCCACATATAGAAATCGTAAATTCTGCATCTAACTCCTTAATTGTGGTTTTAAGTTGTTTTTCAATATTTTGAATTTCAGATCTATGTATTTTCTTTTCAAAATCTTCGAAGTATCTAAAAAAAGGGAAGGTAAGACTACTTATTAGTCATGTGACTGGAGTAGGTTTATGGCTTAGAACAGGGGTCTTCAAACTACGGCCCGCAGGCCAGCTCCGGCCCGCGAGCACCAACCATCTGGCCCACGAAATCAGGCCAGATCGTACCAATAATACTGTAATTTACAGTTTAATGGTATGATGATCTAGCTAGATCCTGGCCCTTGGGACTTCGTGGAGGAGTTAATCTGACCCTTATGCTAAAAAGTTTGGAGACCCATGGCTTAGAATAATAACACCTAGAATGATTCTCTACAAAGCGCGCTGTCAAAAGTGAGGCAACTAAAACAGCCAAAATGGCGCCGTTTTCAGATTTTTATTCTCCATTATTACCTAATCATACTGAATAAGTACAAAACAGTTTCAATTTACCTACCTTTAGGAGATTAGTTACTATATTATTGGATTTTAGTTATGATTAGGTAACGTACGAAGGATAAAAATCTATAAACCAAGCCATTTTATTATTCTAAGGTTTATAGTAATAAGTTTTGTGTTCTTACTTGAGACCAATAAGTTGGTGATGATTAAGTTTATCTTTGTTTTTATTTAGATCTTCAATAGTTGTGATTCCATTTCTTACAAGATCAGCTGCTTTCACAGGTCCTATACCAGACACTCGTGTTAAAAGACTTATTGCCTGCGCATCCACATCTTGGTGAATATTTTCTAACTTCCTTAATTTTCCTGTGTGAATGTATTCATCTATTTTCTTTGATATTTTTTCTCCAATACCGGTAAGTTTCCTCGCTTCATCACCTGATTCAATTCTTTTATGATGTGCAGCTAACACGCTAGCGGCTTTTCTGTACGCATTATATTTGTGTATGTTGCGACTTACATTTTTCTCATATTCCGCCAATTCCATTAGGAAATCGCAGAAATCTGCATTCAAGTTATCATTCTGTGATGGGTTTTTACGTTTGCTCATTATTATTGTAACTTTGTTAATAAAAGGTTATTATTAAAGTCCCATTCCCGGGGAATATCAAAAGCACACAGACTTTTTATTCTTTTCGATACATAATAAATATGTAGCTTTACTTTAATTACATTGTTGCAATTTATACAACAAAGTTAGTTGAAGGTTTCCCTACCGCGCTATTCTATTAACTATGGAACAAATGGGAGATTATTAAATTAAATCAATAATCACGTCCTGTCAATACAAAATACACAGAGAAAGCAATAAATAACCATTGAAAGTTTACATACATTTCAATGTAAATAACTACAAATTAATTAAATATACGAACGATACCTAACGAAACAAATGCGCATTTTTGACATCTGTCAGTCAATCAAGATACGGAAGGATGTAGAATTGCTGACCAAAGAAATCGCTAACCAGAATATTCGATTATCACGACAAATCGATTACAAATTGTATGAACTTTTAATCGAACTGTTTTTATTCTTATTTTCAGTTTAAAGTTTTAGAAAGTGATAGGTGCATTGGTAATAAATAGGTAATACTATTAGCGATCGTTCACACGACCGACATTTTCAACGCGCGATACTTTTACCGCCGACGACGTTCCACGAGAAATGGCGCATTGGAAAAATAGCTCGTGTGAACGAGCCCTTAATATCCAATGGATTACGGATTAGGGGGTGCTGGGCACACCGGCTCCCTAGACACGGGCGTAGTGACGCACAGCAAAGATACGTGCATGTTCGGTGTGACGTCCAATAGGGAATGCCATTAAGTACAACGTCACAAGCTGCAATGCGTTGGGCTACGCATCAGTCTACGTGCACGCGTACGTTACGCAAGTGGTGTGCCATGTCTCATAAAGTTTCAGACATTACAACTGAAAACTAATTGCTTTTCTAGATTGATAACTATTGGGTTTCAAGTTAGAGGTCAAAACACTTGCGAGTATTAAAGTGTAAATTCTTGCGAACGATATGCTGAAATACCTAAATTGATATAGCGATAGAAATAAAAGATGTACATTGTCTCAATGCGTAGGTTTTATTTACTTGTTGATACCTGATTATTATCCGGCTCTCAATCTCAACACTTTCCACCACATTCCTTGTCAAGTTTTCTGATATTTGCCAGATTTTGCCACGTTTTATTTGACTAATATTTCGTAAAATAGTAAAAATCGGGATAAAATCTTATACAACAACCAATAAGTTGGTGATGATTAAGTTTATCTTTGTTTTTATTTAGATCTCTCTGGCTCTCAATCTCAACACTTTCCACCACATTCCTTGTCAAGTTTTCTGATATTTGCCAGATTTTGCCACGTTTTATTTGACTAATATTTCGTAAAATAGTAAAAATCGGGATAAAATCTTATACAACATGAAACGTCAGCTCGTGTGATGACAACTTATTGTTTTCTCTGTGGTGAGCCAAGGAACATAATTATACTCTCAGGGTAGGTGACAACTAGACAATTGATATTTATTTTTCTCAATTATTCATTCAAATGCACTAAGAAGTTTCATTTCCGATATCGAAGTCAATGACCCTAAAAGTAACTTTCTACCCCTTTTTAACCCTGTTAGGGGATACATAAAAAAAGAAACACGTGTTCGAATTAATTTTGTAAAAGAATGTCTATGCCAAAGGACATCAGGCACAGTCCCATAGAAAAAAACCAAAGAATGTATAACATTTCTGTATTTTCCAAAATGTAGGCATGTATTTAGTAATTCATAGAAAATATTCAGATTTTTACGAAGATTTATGTTTTAAGAGTTATTTATGTTTGAAAGTATTTTTTTTGGTAACCCCGACACATAGCAACACCACCACGACAACACGTTTCGTTAGCTGTGTTATGCTAGGGCCACACTACCGTGATATGCCAACAATTATGACCATTGATGAACCTTATGCCTATAGGAATAAGGAAAATTATGGCCATAATTATTGCCATATCACGGTAGTGTGCACGTAACATTAGTGATACAGATTAGCACCACAATGTACGAATCTGTGAACAAAACACTTTTGACAGTTGACAGACAGCCGGCAGACATTTTCTCTTGTGCCACAGAACAAATATACTCAGGGGAGACTTGTGAAATCGCTGACAAAGATGTCCGTTTCATTGATATGCTTTTTTTTCAATAATTAATTAAAGCTAAATGAAGGAGTTAAAAAATAATGTTGCTGCTGTTTTATGATTCTAGTAACATAAAGTGTTTATAGATAACAGAATTATGTTTATACACTTTTGGGTCTCATGTGCCTGATGTCCTTTCAAGTCAATCGGGCCAAGGAATCGCGTTCTCCCATACAAACTTTGCCACCCTGTTTCACCCCCTTAGGGGTTGAATTTTGCAAAACCCTGTCTTAGTGAGCACCTACACCCTAAAAGGAACTCCCATGCAAAATTTGAGACTCCTAGCACTTGTAGTTTCTGAGATTTCGTGATGAGTGAGTGAGTCAGTGATTTACTCTTTTTTATATATATATAGGGATTAGGGGGACCGTCAAACTGTACAACTTTTAACTATGGGAACAATTCTAAAATCGCAAAAAAAATAACAGCTGTTTCTAAGTACACAAGGATTTCCTTCTATTAGATTATTATGATAGGTACTTAATTAGCTCTACACAGCATCCTGAAGGTTTCTAAATACAGTCAAGCGCTTTGAGATGTAGGTATATGAGAAAGAAAACCCTAGTGGAGGATATATCAATATATCAATCTAAGTATTGCAAATACATAAGCCCAGGCCGGGTCGCTTTATGTTGGTTCGTGATTGTGATTAAATCATCCCAATATGTAAAATGGACCCAGCGTCTGTCGATCGGATGTGGTGAACTGACCTTGAGGAATCCTTGATGGAAACTATGTAACGGCTTCATATCAAAGACCAACCAACACGGGTACCTTTCTTCTTCTTTCTAAAGGTGATACGGACCGCAACTCAGCCGTTGCTGAAGTGGTTGGAAACTTGCGACTTGGCTTACTTGCGTTATCATCTTAACATGTATCCATCGCAGAAGGTTAGTGATAAAAAGAATTAACAAGAAGGTAAATTATATAAAAAGTAAAGACCCAATCAAAATTTAATCATCAGCGGGAATTCCCGCATTTTTTATTCACTGTTCAGGATGAGTCCCGATTAGATTAGCGTATAGTTGGCAGACTCACCATGGAATTAGAAGGTTTTGACTAGGTCAAAAAATTGTTAATAAATAGTGATAAATAGTGAACTATAGCATATAAATAGTGATACTATGATTCAAAAGATATTTGAGTATCTTGGTGAGGCTGCAAACTTGACGTCAAGTTGGCAGACACCTTAAGAAATACAGTTCGTATCATTATGATTTATATGCCAAAAAATTGTTAGAAAATAGTGAATCGTATACGCAATATTTCAATAACATTGCTTCTATACGAGCCGAGATATTACGGTCTCTAAGTGGGCTGCTAACTTGACGTTTCAGGCGATAGCGAATCCAGAGAAACGGGTACAAGTTTTAAACAAATAAATATATCAAAAAATTGTTAGTGAAATTGTGATTCCTACGATATAAATAAAACAAGAATTCTTCATTGTTATTTTCTAAAAATCGAATGTTAACTTTTACATAATACTCTGAATAGGCTGTCGATCAATATTGAACTTTTGCTCCACAGTAATAAGGTTCAAACTTTATTGCAATCATGAGGTGAGTACTATCAAGCAAAAAAGTGAGATTTATAATTTGAGCCATGTCCTCCAATGAGGGCTTTTCCACAGGACTAAAAACTGTAGGATCGATAGATGGCGTGGATAAATTAAGCACTGTCAACTGAGGCGCGTTCATAACCTACGCTCCGAGTGCAACCAAAGTTGTGTCAACCGAACGTCACGCTCTAATGTTTGATACGTTAGAGCAATTGGTTGCACTCGAAGCGTAGGTTCTGAACGCGCCTCAGTTGACAGTGCTTATTTATCAACGCCATCTATCGATCCTATAGTTTTTACACTCCTTTGGAAAAGCCCTCATTATTATTACACTTGTTTTATTAATTAAGGGTTGGTATCAAACAATAACGATATTCATTAATAACAATCATAGCAATAGCGCCATCTCTCGGAAAAGATTGTCAATTTCTCAGTTATAATTTAAAGTTAGGTTAGGTACCTATTTATGTATGAGTTAGAATAAAGATATTATTATTATTATTTGATGAGATTTATAGTAAAATGAGTATCAGTTGGTTTGTGAGTAGGTAGGAAGTAATATAAGTAGAAAATATTTATAGTTTCTCCTGAATTAATAATATTGAATTAAGAGTAGGGTATTGACCACAGCCTACTAAAGAGTAGTCTTTATACAGTCGATCATCGCCTTTATTGTTGGCGCAAAAGCCACCGTTCGTAAAAATAGACAGTTGACGCAACGACTAAAAGTGTAAGGGTTGGCACGCTATGATTTGCCTTTTTGAATTTCAAAAATAATTAAGTAAAATAATACCTAATACATAAATAGGCACCTAACGTTAAATTAGAACTGAGAAATTGACAATCTTTTCCCAGAGATGGCGCTATTGTTATGAATATTATTGTTATTAATGAATATCGTTATTGTTTGATACCAACATTTAATTAATAAAACAAGTGTAATAATAATTCGAGGATATGGCTAAAAATATAAATCTCACTTTTTTGCTTGATAGTACTCACCTCATGATTGCAATAAAGTCTGAACCTTATTACTGTGGAGCAAAGTTCAATATTGATCGACAGCCTATTCAGAGTATTATGTAAAAGTTAACATTCGATTTTTACAGAATAGCAATGAAGAATTCTTGTTTTATTTTTATCGTAGGAATCACAATTTCACTAACAATTTTTTGATATATTTATTTGTTTAAAACTTGTACCCGTTTCTCTGGAATCGCTATCGCCTGAAACGTCAAGTTAGCAGCCCACTTAGAGACCGTAATATCTCGGCTTGTATTGAAGCAATGTTATTGAAATTTTGCGTATACGATTCACTATTTTCTAACAATTTTTTGGCATATAAATCATAATGATACGAACTGTATTTGTTAAGGTGTCTGCCAACTTGACGTCAAGTTTGCAGCCTCACCAAGATACTCAAATATCTTTTGAATCATAGTATCACTATTTATATGCTATAGTTCACTATTTATCACTATTTATTAACAATTTTTTGACCTAGTCAAAACCTTCTAATTCCATGGTGAGTCTGCCAACTATACGCTAATCCGATTAGGGCTTTGCCCTCGGATCCTCACATAGAAAAATCGTAGCTTCCTGTACGATCCGCCAGCTAAAAAGCTACGGGGCGGGACTGGAATTCAGTTTTTAATAGTGCTGGACGGGGACTTGCAGTTGTTACAAATTGGCTGCAAGCGAATCTTCTAACTTTAAATAAATCTACATGACGCCTAGTTTGGTTTTCGACCTGGGCTGTCGACTGAGTCTGCTGTACTGTGCCTTAAGCACACTGTCAGGTATTATACCGACAGGAACACACCCATCGATATGATTAATTTGAAAAACCTCAAAGTTGGTATTTTTAACGCAGGGTCTCTGAACACAGGTCATGACAACTTCATTGTGGCTGTGGAGGAGTTATCCCCAGACATCTTAGCAATCAATGAAACTTGGCTTAGAACGGGACACGACGACAAAGCCCCCAAACTTCCGGGTTACCGCCTACGTCATAACCCTAGACCAGATCATATTCGACGCGGGAGGGGGGGTGGGGTCGGCTTCTATATACGAAAGGGTGTCAATGCTCGAACATATCAGCATCCTTGTACAGCAGCAGTAGAGCAAATGTGGCTGAGTGTTCGTTCGCAAAATCAGATCATCATGGTTGGGACAGCTTATAGGCCGCCATGGCTGGATGTTAATTTATTCTTTAATGCACTTATGGATACCATCACCACTTTTGCGGACCGTGACGGGGTGGTTTTGGTGGGTGATTTCAACGTTGATTTTTTGGATTGCAGCACAAACAAATACAAACTCATGGCCCAACTTCTGCATAGTACCGGTTTGACTCAGCTGGTGACGGAACCAACTCACTTCACAGATCACAGCAGTACTCTTATAGACGTCATATGTGCTGATATTCGAGCTCTCTGTGTTAAGGTCAAATACTCTCCTGACCTTGGTAAGCATGCAATGGTGATCGGTGAATTTAAAATCAAAGTAGCCAAGCCGCGTCCACGCTGGGTTACTTACCGGCCTTTGAAAAACATTGTTTTAGAGCGCTTCAATGATGACCTAGACGCCTTAGACTGGGATAACCTCTGCATGATTGATAGTGTCAACTTCTTGGTTGAAACGTTTACTTTCTGCATTCATGCACTGTTTGACTTACACGCACCTGTTAAAACAAGTAGGTTTAAGCATCCACCTCACCCATGGATTACTGATACTGTCAGATCAATGATGCAAATCAGAGATGAGTATCATAGTAGGCTCAAGTCAGCGACAGCGGATAACAGTGCAGCCCTTAAAGAAAGTTACAAAACCATGAAAAACATTGTTATTGATGCTATAGAGAGAGAGAAAGCTTGTTTTTTTGGTAAACAAATCAATGCACAATTAAAAAACTCTAGGCAACTATGGCGGAACCTCAAAAATAGTGTATTACCAGATACCAAAAAGGCATCTGCACTACCACCATTTTTTGACAACCCTGACATTATAAACACTCACTTTCTAAATATCCCGGGTGAAAATAATGTGTCCATATCTCAGCTCACATACTTTGAACATCATAGGGGCTGTTCTGCCACTTTTACATTGCAACCCGTGAGCGAGGATCTGGTTCTGAAAACTACCAAGGGGCTTAAATCCAACACACAGGGTGACGATGGTGTATCGTTGGACATGTTGCTGCTCACCTTACCTCAGTCATTGAAAACTATCACCACCATTATCAATAGATCTATTGAAGAATGCACATTTCCACAGATCTGGAAATCTGCAGTTGTGAAGCCCCTTCCGAAAAATGGCCAACCTTCCTCTGAAGCGGACCTCCGACCAATCAGCTTGCTCTCATGCATCTCAAAGATTTTGGAGAGAATAGTTTGCGATCAACTCACAAAATTCCTCGAGAGTCACAACATACTTCCTCATCACCAGTCTGGATTTCGCAAGGGCTGCAGTACTGCAACCGCTCTTGCTGACGTGGTGGACAACTCCCTTGCCGCTGAAGACCAAGGCAAACTCACGGCAATGCTACTGCTTGACTTCTCGCGTGCCTTCGACTCTATAAATACAAGTCTGTTGCTGTCCAAACTAGCCTACTACGGTGCCGATGCTAGATCGGTGAGGTGGTTTGAAAGTTATCTTTCACATAGATCCCAACATGTTGAGCTCACAATGGCAGATGGGTCAAAACTGAAATCCACGCCTCAGCCAGTCACACGAGGCGTTCCACAAGGCTCTATCCTTGGCCCGATCCTGTACATACTATACTGCGCAGACATAATACAGAGTATTACTCACTGTAATCATCATTTGTACGCAGATGATCTGCAACTGTATCTGTCTTTTGATCCAAAAAATCATGCTTCAGCTGCAGCCATGATTAATGATGACCTGAAAAACTTGTCTCAATGGTGCCATTCGAACTGCCTTGTTCTGAACCCCAACAAATCTAAGCTCATGCTACTAGGTACAAAAAACAATCTACAGAAATTACATTTTAGCAACACTCCTTTTAACATTTACATCCAGGGAAAACTTGTTGAACGTGTAGACACGGCCCGAAATCTGGGGCTCACCCTCGACAGCCACCTTAACTTTGAAAAACATGTCATGGATTGTGTTCGAAACTGTTTTTACAGGCTAAAATTACTGTACAAACTAAGACCTTATTTATGCGAGGCGCTCAGAATAAAGTTGTGTGAGGCCCTTGTTCTCTCTAAACTCAATTACTGTGATGTTGTTTATGGGCCACGTCTCCTGTCCAGATCTGTTAAACTTATTCAACGTGTACAAAACGCATGTGCTCGTTTTTGTTTTCACGTTCCACCTCGGTCTCACATCACACCTTTTTTGAATGCAGCAGATTCACTAAAGATGGAAGCACGCAGAAAACTACACCTTTCCACTTTGCTGTTTGGCATCATCAGCTCAAAGAGGCCACAGTATCTCTACAATAAATTGCTTTGGACACAGGATCGTATCAGATACCAAAAAAGGGCTAGTACTCATGTTTTCACAATTCCCATACATCGCACTGTAGCTTTCAGAGGATCCTTCAGATTTGCTGCCTCCAAATGCTGGAATGATATTCCACCACCCATACGTGAACATGACCTAAAATCAAAATACACCTTTAAAAAGAAATTAAAGAACTACCTCCTAACAATACAAAAAGGAATGTGTTAACGATTTTTATGCTACCCTACAAAACACCGGCCAGAGACTTACTCTCAGTTTCTTCACGTCACGCAATTAGGGTGCCACCCAATATTGCACCTCGCCGTGAGGCCTGTGTTGTGTGCCCTCACTGCCACCCACGTTCCACTTTGATTTGCTGACGTGGCTGATGTATTCGTGGCACCACATGGCAACTTTCCCTTGTGATGTACGCATCAAATAGTCACGCCCGCAGCTCCAACGTAACACTTCTCTTCTCTTTTCTCATTTCTCAACATGTTGTCTGATAAAGACTTATTACATTCACTTCATTCACAAAAACATCTTCATTATAATCATTTTTATAGAGGTAAACTTTTTGACACTGACAGTGACACACTTTTTTTATAGTCAGCAGCTGTCACTGTCACACAACACAGTACAGATCAAGAACCACAGAAAACTTTTACTTTTTTTTTTTCATCACATCATACCACCACACAACAGGCAAAGGGATACTTTTTGTGCTTATTTACTTAATTTATTTAAGGAAGTGTCTATTCATCGGGGCGCCTCGACGAATAGTATTTTTCTCTATCTAGCGGTGCGCACCATTGAATAGCACTTTCTCTAGGGATTGGCTATAGGCCGGTGCGTCGGGTTCAATCCCCGCGGGAAGTAACATCTTTGAGTTGTTGTTTCTAGCTTGGTTTGGACATTGCAGGCTGATCACCTGATTGTGTGATAAGAAAGATGATCAGTGCTTCGGCTGTAGATCCTGCGCCTGACCTCTCTCCGGTCGTGTCGGTCGTCCTACCGTCCTATCGGAATTAGAGAAGAGAGAGTGATTGCAAACACTTTTCTCTCAAATCTCAATTAAACTGCATTTAAATCTTTAAACATAAACCAAAGCTACGCTCTACACCTACACTGAACAAACCTGCTAAAACCACAACCATAGAGGATTACTATTCCCGCAAATCTGCATGATGGAACCTTGTCATATTAACATCCACGTAGACGTCATCCGCAACAAAAAATTAGGTGCCTACATGTAACAATAAAATTTAAATAGGTGATTTTGTTATATTAATTATTGAATTATTAATTTTAATAAGATAGGGTCTAGGTATAAAAAAATCTACAATTGTTTTCCGTTTTTTAGGTTTAAAAATGGCTGCCAGGTTCATTAGCAATTTGCGGAGATAGTATTACAAAGTGTTTGGTAAAAGCCTTATAAAGTCGAAAATGGTAGATAGGGACCATCAAACTGAACTTGGTCCAATAGTAAAAGTCGTTCAGTTTGATGATCCCTATTTACCATATTCGGATTTACAAGGCTTTTACCAAACACTTTGTATCATAAAACGGCACCACAGCAATAAAATAACACCGGTTAAATTGAATATAAAAAACAACAACTCAAAGAGGTTGCTTCCCGCGGCAGGGATCGAACCCACGACCTCTAGATCGAGAGAACAACGCTCTTAACCAGTACTAACCACTAGCCACAGAGGCATTTACACAATTATTACTACCTATTGGAATAGTTGAACTTACGATTACGACAACTAAAAAGGAGGCACCGCCATATAGCCAATCCCTAGAGAAAGCGCTATTCAGCGGTGCGCACCGCTAGATAGAGAAAAATACTATTCGTCGAGGCGCCCCGATGAATAGACACTTCCTTTATTTAATTTTTATGTTGTGCTTCTTTTTCTAAAGTATTTATGTAATTTAATCCGCTTCTTCCTTCTTCTACTGTGTCACCGCACCACATCGTCCAGGGAGCTGGCTGAAAACCAGCGCTTCTGCGGCATTCTACGCAATGCCGCAGAAGCACAGCTGAGACAGCTACCCTTTGGTCTCACCCGTAATCTTTAAGTACCTTATTATAATTTAGTAATCTCTTTTCTGTTTTTTTTCTAATTTTATATATGTTCATGTTTTCTTTGAGGCTAATAAAAAATATTTCTTTCTTTCTATTTCTTTCTTTCTTTCCATATATGCGTGCTTCCTGGATTTATCTAAGGCATTTGACCGCGTGTCATACAATGTGTTGTGGAATAAACTAAATAATGATACTAGTTTGCCGGCTGAAATAGTTAAAATATTCAAATATTGGTATGACAACCAAACAAACTTAGTTCGATGGGCAGGAGAGTACTCTAATACCTATAAGATGCAGTGTGGTGTAAGACAGGGAGGGCTGACCTCACCAACATTGTTCAATATGTATATGAATGGTTTGATCGAGGAGCTTAGCAGCGCCGGAGTAGGCTGTTCTGTAGATGGTTGTTATGTAAATAACATCAGCTATGCCGATGATATGGTGCTGCTCAGCCCCTCAGTCAGCGCCTTAAAGGTTCTACTTGCCATGTGTGAAAGGTATGCAGTGGCCCATGGACTCAAATATAATGTAAAAAAGAGCGAGATTTTAGTCTTCAAATCCGGTACTAAAACTTATTCAGCTCCGCCAATAACTCTATGCGGGTCTCCTCTTCAGATCGTTACGAAAGTAAAATATTTGGGTCACTGGGTCACGGAGAACCTGAATGACGATGCCGACTTAGAAAGGGAGCGAAGGGCATTGGCGGTGAGGGGTAATATGCTGTCACGCAGGTTTGCACGTTGCACTCGTGAGGTTAAAGTCACTCTTTTTAAAACATATTGTCAAACTTTGTACACGTGCAACCTGTGGAGCAATTACACCAAAAAAGCCTTCAGTGCTCTTCGCGTCCAATATAATAACGCCTTCAGGGGATTGGTGGGTTTGCCGTGGCGGTGCAGCGCCTCGGGGATGTTCGCGGAGTGGAGGACAGACGGCTTCCACGCCGTACTGCGTAAGCGAGTGGCTTCCCTTTGGGAACGAGTGCGGGCCAGCACCAACACTCTCCTGAGGGTGATCGCGGAAAGGGTGGATAGTCATATCCTTAAATACTGGATGTCCATGCACGTCCAGTCTAATGAATTTTATAAATTTTACTAACACACTAGCTTTAATATTTTACTAACAAATTTGTATGGATTTATAATCTGAAATAAATGAATAATAATAATAAAAATACAGAAAAGACGAATTATATATATGCTTCACCATCAATAGCAAAGCGCAACCGTGTAGTACACTAGCTTTGAAAATACACCAGTGCGAGAAATCTGTTACTCCAACTTGTACATGTACTGTTGTTGAGAGAGTTAATACAGCAAAGTACCTAGGGATTATTTTAGATCAACATTTAAATTGGCACTCTCATATAGATTCAATGTGCTGTAGAATGCGGAAGCTAACGTGGATTTTTAGGAAATCGAGATATGTCACCACTAAGAAACTTATTAATCAAATATATGTTGCTCTGGCTCAATCCTTGATAGGATATTGCATTTCGGTATGGGGAGGTGCACACAAGACTAAATTTCTTGAATTAGAAAGAAGTCAGCGTTGTCTACTCAAGGTCATGCATTTTAAACCATTTAGGTTTCCTAGTAACGACCTTTATCACTTTTCTGAACTCCTCGGTCAGAAGGCTGTACATTCTCTATAGCAAAATCTTACGATAAAACTGAGGCATTTCTGCAATATATGAAGTAATCTATCCAATATGTTATGAATATTATTGACTAATAATATTGAATAATAAAATTATACTGTATTCTGCACTTGGCTACACACACATACACATACACCCACATACTTATTCACACATAAAATAAAAACAATAATAAATAAAAGGCAAGCATTACAAAGTTGGGTGTTAATTTGTTTTAATTAATTGCATTTTTTAATAATTTATTTTATTGTAACTATAATTATTGTACAAGATAAAGTATTTTATTGTCATTAAGTTAGGAAGAGCGGGACCTCCTGACACAAGTGTTTTCAAATACTTAATAGGTCGTCCCAACAACTTGTATTAATATGTTAAGACTTTAGATTGAATAAATAATTTTTCATTTTCATTTTCAATTACGTATTACACCAATAGAACTGGTGCTCATTCGACTCGTGCAGACAGGCGAAAATCGGCCTACCTAGCATGACCACCGAAACGCGAAATGATATAGTGATTTATCATGTTTAACTGTCAAAGACAATGGATTTTGACAGTTAAGTGTCGATAAAAAGCTATATAACTAACGATGTATATCGTGTTTCCAGTTTCGGTGGTCATGCTAAGGGGACTGGGCCCTGTTACAACTATGTAGACCGCAATCCGCAACTCCGCCGCAGGGGCCTTACTATGAGCTCTTATAGCAGGTCTTATATTGAACTGCTTTACTTTTTCATACTATGATCTCAAAGGTTGGTATGAAAGCAGGCCTTAAGCAGTCCTGTTTAAGGCCTGCTTTTGAACTGAACGGTTTTTTATTTGCTGATGGTAAGCCCCCAGGTGCTATTACCGGTTATGAACAATTTAACAGACATGATATATGTAGTTGCTAGATGTAGCGGTCAAATCTCGCTGTTTCTTACTTCCTGTGTCATTACCGTCACTCGAAAAAATAAAAAAAACCCAACGGATCACAAGGAATAAATCAAAAATATTCAAATTAATACAATTTATTATTGTAGTCTAATTGTAAATGATGGCATATTTTTGATTTATTCCTTGTGATGCGTTGGATTTTTAAAAATTGTTCGAGTAATGACACAGGAAGTAAGAAGCAGCGAGATTCACCCGCAGATATCAAGCTTAGAGTGAGGTGCGCCGTTCACACTACTCTCCCCCTTCCCCTGCCTACCAGGGGCCTTACTATGAGCTCTTATAGCAGGACTTATATTGAACTGACTTACTTTTACGTACTATGACCTATAAGGTTAGTTTCTAAGCAGTCCTTTTTAAGGCTTGCTTTTGAAATGAATGGTTTCTTATTTGCTGATGGTAAGCCCCCAGATTACCCTCAGAAACACCTGTTCCAAACTTCCAAGTGGTTTGCTTTGTCTAAAAAATGCAATGTGGTGCCCTCAAGACCTCCCACTATTAAACTCTTAATTCATGGGCGTACCAAGGGGGGGTTTCAGGAAGGGGAAGCTGCTGCTTAAAAATCATGCCGTGCACCCGTTCTAAACTGACTAAATATCGCGCTGCGCGTCCTTTTTAGGGTTCCGCAGCCTAATGGCAAAAAACGGAACCCTTATAGATTCATCATGTCTGTCCGTCCGTATGTTAAAATAAACGGTAACAAGGTAATAAAATAAGGTAACTTTAAAATAAGCGAACAAGACACTTTCAACGAAAATTGGTTTGACCGAGATATATTTAGTAGTTTTAGAGATATAGCACATTTTGCTTTTAGAGATATAGCACTCCGCAGCTTTTTTCTTATAATAGGCATACAGGATTACAAGATAAGTGGATTAAACCGACTATAAATCGCGCTGCCATGTCATTTTTTTACTATTTATGGCCAAGACAAGATTACTGAATGAAACTAAACGCATTGTGCGGCCGTTTTCTTTCTATAGACAAGCATTAATGTGTTACATTTTTATTTTATCTCTCCCGACAACAACTCCAAAATCCCTACATTTTCAAATTTTCTCCAGCTATTTTGAATTTCTAGTCTGGCAACCCTCATTACTCATTAAACAAAACCTATTTTAATTAATATTTATTTATTTGACTAGGTCCTTGAGAAAATTCTGATTTGGCTTTCCTTCCTTCCTTTTCCCTGGCCCAGAACCTGGGTACGCCCATCCCATGTCTTAACTGAAAAAATCTAACAAAAGTTTATGGTGCAAAAGCACTAAACTTATACATGACGGCTAAGTTTATGACACTGTTTTAATTTGGTCGTGTTGTAGTTAAGAAAAGACTTAGGCGATCCTTAAGTTTAGTGCAATCGGGCGTATAATTCGTACAACATGACAACGAAAAGCTTCAAGCGCGATAGTGTGGCCATAGCATAACGATTAAGTTAAAAATCGATTACAATTTTAAAAAATCGCCTGGAAGTGTGGCAAATCACTAGTGTCAGCAGTCATTCAAGACAATAAAAAGAAAAGCGTTGCAAAGGAGCGCGGGAAACTTTTAAAGTGGAAAAGTCGTCTTATTATATTATTTTAAATAATTCAATTTTCCAGAGTTTATTATCTATAATATTAAGCAGAATTGCTTATTTCGAATAGTAGTTTCGTTGTG
Organism: Agriphila tristella; assembly: GCA_928269145.1. Taxonomy (NCBI): domain Eukaryota; kingdom Metazoa; phylum Arthropoda; class Insecta; order Lepidoptera; family Crambidae; genus Agriphila; species Agriphila tristella. The sequence goes on along the minus strand of OV743439.1, from coordinate 16,571,481 downwards.
AAAAATGGGGAGGAGTAAAGCAGCAAAAAAGCGAAAAAAACTTGATCCAGAGAAAGATGACGACGGCGAAGGATCTGTCGATTCAACCTCTTCAGATTCGGAGGAAGAAGGGGAGGAGGCCTCGCGCAAGCCTTATTTTGTCACTGATTACACCCGGCTATACCAGGAAGACTCTATGTATACTGAATATGTAGTCTTTGTGGAGTCTGCTGACTCTCAAAGACCTATTGGTTCCAGGGATTTGTTATCAATTTCTAACTGCATACGGAGATTCAACAAAGGAGTGAAATACCTAAAATCCATTAATAGATTCAAGATTGGAGTATACTTTGAAAAGCCAAACTTGGCTAATGCTTTACTTAACAACAAAACTTTTCTATCAGAAAACAATTTCAAAGCAAACATTCCAGCTTCCTCTACTGAAATAACAGGAATAATAAGAAATGTTCCCATTAAATATTCCAACAAAAAAATATTTACTATGCTATCAAGTTTCAAGAAAATAATAAGTATAAGACGTTTTTTCAGAAAGCAATTTAATGATGATGGTCCTGGTTTTTCTCTTCAGCCGACGCAGACCGTTGCCATCACGTTTGCAGCTACCCAATTGCCTGATTTCGTGGATTTGGATGGATGGAGGCACTCCATCTCGCAGTATGTACCTCCAGTCAAACAATGTTACAGATGTCTGAGGTATGGCCATATTTCTAAATTTTGCAAGAATCCAGAAAGATGCTCCATCTGTATCAAAAATCACAATTTTAAAGAATGTACAACTCCAAAAGAAAAAGCTGTTTGTGCTCATTGCAATGGAAACCATATAAGTATTTCTGGCCAATGTCCAGTAAAACAACAAAAAATAGTTGAAAACAAAAATAAACATCAACCTCCTCTTTTTTCTAGTCTGTTTGACAAAAAACAATTCCCTGAAATGAAATATACTACTAATACTACAACTAAAAGAACTGAACCTCAAAATTTGTTATCGATGCTAAATTCTGATTCATTGTCCATGGAAATACTTTTGGAAACTATTGTTAAACTTATTACCTTAAATAAGACACAAAATACTGCTATATCTTCAAAGAATATTATTGAAACTTTGACTGAAACTTTATGTACTAAAAATAAAAGATATCAAAATTCACTCGACAAATAAAAATATTACAATGGAATGCTCAAAGTTTGATGTGCAATCGACATACTCTAACTAGATTCTTGTATGATCAGTCTATAGATATCGCAGTTGTTTCCGAAACATGGTTGAAACCTCATATAAAGTTAAATATAAAAGGTTACAATATAGAACGTAATGACTGTGGCAACAAACATAACGGAGTTGCTATAATCATAAATAATAAACTACAATACGAAAAAGTGCAAACAGTTTTTGATGATTCCTTACAAAACGTAGCAGTGAGAGTAAAAGTTAATAATAAACATATAACTATAGTATCAGTTTATTGCCCAAGTCAAAGTTTTTCTAGATTTAGCATAAAGAAATTTACAGATTTAGTCAATAGCTTACCTAAGCCAGCTTATATAGCTGGAGACTTCAACGCTCATCATACTATTTGGGGCTGTCATTCTATAGATGCACGTGGTAGAGATTTATTAGATTGTTTAGTTGACTGTGACTTAGTTTTATTAAATGATAAACAAGCGACCACTGTAGGGACTGATAAATGGAGACCAAACGGTTTAGACCTAACAATGGTCAGTTCTAGCATAGCTTTAAATAGCAACTGGTATGTACATGATGATCCATTGGGCAGCTATCACTTGCCTACTTTAACAAATTTACTTTTTGAAGGTTCGGAGACTCTACTCACTTCACCTTCTGCTCACGATCTACCGTATCGAAACAACTTACGTTTGGTAAATTGGGAATTTTATTCTGAGTTAGTTAATAACTTACTAAAAGAATTCTCTATAAATTCTGACGATCCACTTACTGCTTATAATGATTTTTGTAAAATTATTTTATTTGCAATAGATAATTCTGTTCCCTTTAAACATAATAAAACCCGTCAACGTCAACAACAATCACAGACTAGTGAGAATAGTGACATTGATACTATCCATTCAAAACGTAAACGTCGTCTTTCACTACCTTGGTGGAATGAAAAATGTGCTAGGGCTGTACAAAACTGTAAAGAAGCTTATGTAACTTTCAAAAACAATCCTTCCACTGAAAATTTTATACATTTTAAGAAACTACAAGCTCAAAAGAAATTGATCATCAAAAAGGAAAGATGTGATAGTTGGAAAGAATTTTGTTCTGATATAAATAGGTTATCTTCCATGTCAAAGATTTGGCAAACTATGCGTAAATTCAATAAAAGTTTTGTCCCACCGTCTGATCAATATAATGAAAATGTTTGGGTGAACGATTTTCTTCAAAAATTTACACCAGATTATGTAGATCAGCCTCCCAATTTCCCTTATAATTCAGAATCTCACAATGATCAAAATGAATCTTATTTACTCTCACCTTTCAGTATAGCAGAATTAGACTCCGCAATAAAATCTAGAAGAGATTCATCCTGTGGTTTAGATGGTATATCGTATAAAATGTTAAAAAAGTTAAATCATAATAATTTAGAAAAACTTTTAATTATTTTAAACAATCTTTGGCTAAACAATATGATACCTGAAGAATGGAAAACTGATTGTCTTATTCCTGTTTTGAAACCGGAAAAAGGGAGAGATTGTCCAGATTCTTATAGACCTATTGCTTTAACTTCTTGTCTAGGAAAAATTTTCGAGCAATTAATGAAACAACGCTTGGAATTTTATATTGAGAGTAATAATCTTTTACCAAACAACCAATTTGGTTTTAGGCGTGGTCGTTCTGCAAGAAAGAGTATTGGATGTCTTTTTGTAGATATTCAAAAAGCTTTGAGTGAAAATAAATTCCTTGTTTGCGTGTTTTTTGATATAGTGGGCGCATTTAATAATGTAAATCTCTCTATTCTGGGAACAAACTTATCTTCTTTAGGTATTCCTCAAAAACTAGTGAGCTGGATTTATGAGTTTTTAAATGGACGTAAAGTGTTTGTAAAGATGAACAACAAACTACATGGTCCACGCTTGTCTCATAGAGGTGTATGTCAAGGCGGTATATTAAGTCCTTTGTTGTATATTTTGTATATAAATAAATTAAACATCATACTAGGATCAGACCCTTCTATTTGTAATCTTCAATTTGCAGATGATTTAGCTATATATACTCAGGGTTCATCCCTTGTGGAAATAAAAAATAAATTAAACCACACTCTTTCTCGTTTAAGTGATTATTTTAGGTATTTAAATTTAGATGTAAGTCCTAATAAAAGTAGAGTTATAGTCTTCAAGAAACGGTATATTAATTTATCAAAGTTCGAGCTACGTTATGATAATGAAAAATTACCTATAGTTGCATCTGCTAAATTTTTGGGAGTGATGTTTCAACAGTACTTTAAATGGAAGGGTTATGTCGACTGTTTAATCGAACGAGCACTAAGAGCCACCAATTTATTAAAATCTCTTGTTGGTACACAGTGGGGAGCAGACCCAAAAATCTTATTAATATTATATAAAGCTTTAGTCAAAAGTCATTTTGAATATGCACCATTTTGTTTCGCTTCAGATAAAGTATTAGTTGATAAACTTGATAAAGTTCAAAATAAAAACCTTAGAATTATCTTGGGGGCCTTCAAAACGTCTCCTATAAATTCTTTGCAAGTAGAATGTAATGTACCACCTCTTAGTATACGTTTTGAATTTCTTAAATACAAATTCACTCTTAAACTATGGTCTGTAAACAATAATCCATTCTTATTGAAATTATTATCAACGGCTAACATCCGATCATATTTGCATGATGATTTGAATGAAATTTTAAAACTAAAAGAAGACAATAATGTTCAAAGTAGTAATAACTTATCTTGCTATAGTGGTGTTTATAGTAGTAAATTTCATGAAATTAAAATAGTCATTTCTAAGACGTTATCTTGTAAATATGATGTTTATAATGAACTAAGTTTATGGGCAGATCATAAGCAAATATATACAGACGGAGCTAAAAATGATTTATCAGTTTCAATGGCCTTTTACGATGCACAGACTAAAATTTGCCATGGTTTAAAGTTACCAAAAACTGCGAGCATATATACAGCTGAGGCTGCTGCTATATTAGCAGCATTACAATATATAGAAAAGTCGAATTACAACAAATGGATTGTTATATCTGATAGTTTGAGCATACTGGAAGCTTTAAATAATCCGTCTTTAAACGCTAAAACCAATTATTTAGTTTATGATATAAGAGGATGTATATACAAATTGAAAGAAGCTGGTATAGATGTTATTCTATTTTGGACCCCTTCTCATATTGGAGTTGTCGGCAACGAAGAAGCTGATACTTTTGCTAAATTCATTACGAATACTACTGATGTAGTTCCTGAAAAAGACATTAAAATTCCTGATTCTGATTGCATCAGCATAATTAAAGATCATTTTCACAAGAAGTGGCTCCAACACTGGCATGAAACTTTGCGGGAAAAAGGTACCTGGTATCACAGAGTAAATTCAGAAATCAAACGGCCGTGGTTTGTTAATAAGAACTATGCTAATAGATCATTTTACAGAATAATGTGTCGCTTGCGAATTGGACATGGATGCTTTAATGAACATTTACACAGGATGAACATGACCTCCTCCCCAACATGTTCGTACTGCAACTCCTCTAATCAAACCTTACACCACATCTTTTTCGACTGTCCGAACTTTTCTATTCAAAGGATTATTTTGATAAATAAATTACTTGATCTGTATAATACCCCTGAAAATATACCGCGCTCTCTTCCGGATTTACTTAAAAATTTCAAATGCTATCCTGCTCTATACAATTTTATAAGAAGCACTATAGAAGACGTATAAGAATGAAGATTTGAAAACAAACTGTACAAATATTTTGAAAAAAAAACTGAAGTCATGGCTGTATGGCGCAAATGAGCCTTTGCCTTTTCTGCTGGAAGCGGAAAAAATTAACCAAAAAAAAAAAAAAAAGCGTTGCTTTTTGTACGATTTACGTACTATTTGACGTGTGTTTGAACTTTGTCCTATTTTGTTCTTAATACTATTTTCGTACTTTTTAACCTTAGAACCGTACCCTGGGGTACTAGTACAAATGTTTTTTTTTTTAAATCGCTGATAACTTTTTTGCTATATGTGGGGTGTGTGTCATACCACCGTTGTTTCTGATTTCCATAACACAAGTGCTATAGCTACTTACTTTGGGATTGGAGCAATGTATGTGATGTTGTCAAATATTTATTTTATTTTATTTATTTATATAATCATGCGCCTGGCGGCCATGATTTCAACCTCAAAAACGAAAAACAATTGTAATTTTTTTATATACCTAGACCCTATCTTATTGAAAATATTAATTCAATAATTAATATATTAGATTACCTACTTATTAGAATTTTCTTGTTTCATGACATTTTTAGTTGCGGTTCACGTCAACGTGGATGTTAATGTAACAAGGTTCCAGCGCATTACAGGGGGGCTCCCCAGTCAGTTTTGTTGAAGAGTAGACGTGCAACCAGCATGTGGGTTAGAACAGCACCGCAGCACCCCAGGGTAGAATCTACGCAACGTAATAATACGCAAGAATATTTTTTGTTATTGATATTTTAGGCGCGTTTATATAGTTTTTCTGGTATGAATATTATGATGATAGGTGGTGTGATTATTGATGTGCCGGGTGAGAATATTCCCGGCAATATTGAGAATATTGCCGAGAATATGCTCAATATCTCAATATTGAGAATATTATTATATAGTAGTTATTTTTATTTTTTCAACAGGTTATTTTTGTCAGATTATTTCACGACGTAATTCGAACGAAAACAAAATAGAGAATATCCTTATGAAAATGGAAAAATGACCTTATTTACCCAAAAAATCTAGCTTTTGATCTCATAAAACATTACCTAGAACCGAGCTTTCAATACCGAATTTTGCCGACGTCCCTAAAAATAAATTATTGAAGATATATTGGGCAAACAATGACCAAAACCTGCGACAACCTCTTCAGCTCCGAAATCTGGAAGGAGTTATTTATGCCCAAAGTCGGAAGATCGTAAATCTCGCATAAGTATGTGAGATTTACGATCTACGGTCTTGGACGAATCCAAGTCTACGGTGCACTGTAAGTACAGTGAAAAATTTATATCTGTACGGTTCTAGGGTTAACGATTGAATTGAACTTTGTCGGAGACACAGGTAGTTTTTTTGGTTTGTTGTACTAGTACTTTACCAGTACTATATAGTACGAGGTATATATCTTGAAATCGGGTGGGGATTGTGTTGCGTAGAACGTGTATTTTTGGGCATCCGTAGCGGTGAGGGGCGCGCGCAATTGGTCACTCACAAAAGCACATGCACGTCCTTATCCCCACTTCGTCCAAAAGATTATGCCTCGTACCGTACGTACTGTACCAGTACTTTTTTGGAAACGTCTACTGGAAACACTGTGTCCGGGCACGAAAACTGCGACGGCGGAGCGGCAGCGGGGCGGCGCGACAGCGGAGCGGCGGCGATGCATTCAACAGTATGGCACAGTATGAAGACGCGCACGAAACGGGCGGTGGCGGCGCGGGGCGACGAGCGATGCACGGGCGGGAGGAGAGCGACGAAAACAAATGAACAAACTAGTTGGATTTGGTAGCCCGCGATTACAGTAGTGTTGTGTTGAATAATATAATAGTGTCTGTTTGATTACTAGGTAGTACCTATTTATTCAGTATGGATGTTGGCATCTTGGACATCATTTAAAAAACACAAGATGAGCAAAGAATCCGGTTTTGAAACTAGTTAACGCCTATACTTAGACCATTTTTTCGAACTAAATAAAATTTTTAGACATAGGATATATTTCGTCCTTTGAATATTTTTCGGTATTGATTTAACAAGAAATTGTTTCCATAGCAACATCACATTTGACACATCAATAGAAATAAAAAAAATAAGAAGTTACTTTGGTGGTATACCGTGGTCCTACCAGTAGGTCAAATCGGTAGGTCCACGGGCCCTTAATGGTATTTAGCCCATCTGTCACAACACTACTAGCGCGGCTGACCGACCGCTAAGTTTCGTGCCCACGTTCTCATCGCCCCGCCCCGCCGCCGCTCCGCTGCCGCGCCGCCCCGCCACCGCTCGGCCGCCGCCACTTTCGTGTCCGGACACTAAGTTGCGATGGGCCAACTCGGTTTATTTCCAACTCGAGTCAACCCGTTTCAAAATTCGCGTAACTCGGTTTCAACTCGAGTTAACCGACCCGAGTTGACTCGCGGGTCGACCCGCTACGACCCGCGAGCCAACTCGGAAACTCGCGTAAGGCTGGCCCCAGACCTACCGGTTCCGTTTCTTTGCTTTGCTGTGCTACCTTGCTTGAAAGACCGCCGGCCAACCAGGGTAATTTTCAATCTATCGCATTTTGGGACTAGACCAAATTGGCAAGATAGCCATTAGCTTGGTTTTATCAAATATCATCGCCTGGATTGCGAAGTAGGAAGCTTTTAGGAGATATGCCACCCTGAACATGGACTCCGATCGTTAAAAATAACTCGATCGCTTATTTATACAAGACGTTTGGTAAAGCCTTATAAAACTGAATATGGTAGATAGGGACCATAATAAAACTGAACAACTTTTACTATGGGACCAAATCTGAAATCGCGAAAAAAAATGAACTGTTTCATACATTTTGATAATTTCGTTATTAATTTTTGTATAATACAGCAGTTTTTTTTTAAAACGAAAACGAAAACTTCTCATCGCACCCCAGACGACGATATTTGATAACACCAAACTAATGGCTATCTTGCCAATGTGGTCAGGTCAAAATATGCGATAGATTGAAAATGAGCCTCTTGGCCGGCGGTCCATGGTAGAACAGCAAAGCAAAGAAATGAAACCGGTAGGTCTGGGGCCAGCCTAACTCGGTTTCGATTCAACTCGAGTTAGCCGACCCGAGTTGGCTAGCGGGTCATAGCGGGTTGACCCGTTAGCCAACTCGGGTCGGCTAACGGCATTGACTTGAATTGAAACCGAATTACGCGAATTTACGTGGCTGTAAACGAGTCAAACGGAGTTGCCTAATCGGTTCGGAACCGACCACAGATGGTCAGCAACTGTGGAGACCTTTACCTTTTTGTTCATATATTAGATACTAGCTAAATAGGTTAGGTTGTTTTAATTGTTTATGACGATATTGTGATTTTGTTTAGAATTTGGGTAGGTAAGGTTAGTAGATGAAAATAGTAGATTGTTATACAAGACGCTAAAATGACCCATTGCATACGAGGTAGTTTTATTCCCGAGCTTTAGCGAGGGAATAAATAGAAACCGAGTTACAATGGGTTTTAGCGTCGTGTGTTACACTCTACTTTTCACTACGAAGGCGAGAAAATAAAATACAATATTAAATACCTAGTTTATACTTACGTAAACGAATCCACTCATTTTTCTATCCTCCACTTCATAAACTTTTCAAACAGTATTTAAATAAATGATTTGTGCTTGACGGCAAAAGATTAAAATTATTTCTTTCCTATTACTTACTTACAGTCACACAATTCATGAAATCAGTTTGGTATTAGAGAAATATTCTATAGATTTCGCCCCTTTTTTAATTTCTACTGTAGCAGCTAAAAAACACAATGCACGCATTCTACGATCAAACTTAAAGTCACAGAGTATAAATAAGTCTACGATTTCACCGAAGAGATCGCTGCTTTTAGTTCCATTTTCAAAAAAAAAAAAAGAGAAACAGTATTAAGTCGAGCGAGTCTTTATTCGTGATTATAAATAAAGACTTTTTCGTTTTAGTAGGCTCATTGGTAATAGACAAACATTAAAAAAGAAAAAACTTTATCCCCTAGGGGTATTTATGCTATTTTATCCTGACTCTTGTACCTTACAATGACGGACTTAGGGGATAAAGTTTTTTCTTTTTTAATGTTTGTCTATTACCAATGAACCTACTAAAACGACAAAGTCTTTATTCATAATTACGAATAAAACTTCGCTCGATTTTTTAAAATGGAACTAAAAGCAGCGATCTCTTCGGTGAAATCATAGACTTATTTATACTCTGTGACTTTTAGTTTAAAATGCGTGCATTGTGTTTCTTAGCTGCTACAGTAGAAATTAAAAAAAGGCACTGGCGCGAAATCTTTAGAATTTTTCTCTAATTCCAAACTGATTGAATTGTGTGACTGTAAGTAAGTGGCCGTCCGCTGCCTTGAGCGGGATCCCGCCGCGGGTACACGGCGCGGGAATATAGATTGCTGGTTTTTGACGGACAGATGCTTGCGCAGTGCATGAGTAAGCTTTATTCTATGTCGCCCCGCGCGCGTGTCCCGCTTAACACAGCGGAGAGCCTTATAGGATAGAAATAATTTTAATCTTTTGCCGTCAAGCACAAATCATTTATTTAAATACTGTATGAAAAGTTTATGAAGTGGAGGATAGAAAAACGAGTGGATTCGTTTACGGAAGTATAAACTATAGGTATTTAATATTGGATTTTATTTTTTCGCAATTGTAGTGAAAAGTATAGTGTAACACACGACGCTAAAACCCATTGTAACTCGGTTTCTATTTATATAAAACTACCTCGTATGCAATGGGTCATTTTAGCGTCTTGTATAACAATCTACTATTTCACTATCATTCACTAGGGTGTTTTCTTTTTATGTGATTTTTAAGAGTTGTCGTATTTCCTGAATATTTGTATATATCAGATCATATTTTGCACTTTACTTTGCCATCTACGGGTAAATCAAATACTTCCCAAACCGTTGATTTCTTTTTCGGACTGGATGACAATGTCTCAAAGTTAAACACGACACAAAACCCACACTCAACACAATTACGAAGTAAAAAGAGGTTATAAAAACCGAACTTTAATATTTGTCTATCCAAACATTAAAAGAAACAAAAAAGCAAACAGTAAAATATAAAAATTCTCCGGTAGTAAGAAAACAGTACTTCGGGTGCTACGGGTAAACTCGGATTAGTTAGATCGGCCAACTCCGCCGCCGGGCCGGGGCTGGGTTCCGTCGCTTTGGGTGTAGTTGTTTGGTTGAAATTTAACCCGTTTGGGTTGCAACCAAGCGACGGAACGATCGAGTTGTTTTTATAACCTCTTTAGGTACAAAGTTTTCGTTTTCCATTTGGAATACGGTTTATTTAAACTTTCTTGAATGCTAAATTAAATAAAAATCTATTTTTGAGCAGAAACCATGAAAATTTTGAAACTTAGACACAAAAACATCAAAATACAAAATAATGTCAAAATGACAATGACATATTTTGTTAGCATAAACGTCAGAGCGTTTTTCAACCATCTCTTTTGATGGTTGTTTGGTTGCAACGCTCCAAGCCACGGAACGGATGAAACTACGTTCTGACAGCTGTCAGAGTAAAATTTCACCGACCTACGGAACGGTTAGAGCGCGCAACGGAGTGCGCTCGAGTGCACTCGAGCGAAGCCACGGAACGCACCCCGGGCTGAGCATGGCGACGCGGCAGCGGAAGCGAAGGTACACAACTCAAGTACTTAACGGGCTGACTCGAGTTCTTAACGGGCTGACTCGAGTTGACCCGATACAACTGCAACTCGAGTCAACCCTGGGTACTTATTGTCTAATTTCAAAATCTATCGCAATCGCTTTCAAGATGTGATACATTGCTGCTTCTTTTTGGCACAAATAAAAACTTACCAAAGGAATGCAGCAATGTGTCACATCCATCTGTCAAATGAAAGCGATTGCGATAGATTTTCGAAATTAGACAATAAGCCCCCGGGTCGGAACTCGAGTTGGCCCATCACTAACTAAGTGTCACAGCAGTCAGTTGTCTATAGCATTTTGAGGTTGTTAATTTAGTCGTATTTATTGTTTTTGTGAATTTCTATATTTATTTGAAGGTATTTTTAATATATGGTATGGTTTTATTATCATATATGGTGTTGTTAATAACAAAAACATTTGGAGTACCTGTGATGCTGACTACTGGGTCGCAAATAGAAAGTTAGCAGTATAATGGATAGCATTACTGAGAAACTCTATGAATGTTTTGGACACAGAAAATTCAAAAGTGACCTTCAAGAACAAGCTGTGCGGGCTATTGCTAGAGGTAATTGATGCAGTGTCGTTATTTGATGAAATTCGCATTTTCTACTAACATTTCACACGCAATAAAATAATGCCTCCAAACAGTGTTGCCAAGTGTTTGTTTGCTAATTTTTTTGCTAATTCAAATCGCCCAACTTTTATTATTATTATTATTATTGTTATTATTATTTATTATTATTGATTGACAGGCAAGCAGTTGAGACAACTGATAAGAGCCTGTATCCAGTTATATCATGGGTTGAGTTTATCTTTCATTAGTTTTTAAATATTTGTCCAATCTATTCTTAAACTGATTCGTATTCTGTGCAGATATCACTTCTTCTGGCAACTTGTTCCAAGCTTCAACTACTCTATTATTAAAGAAATGTTTATGTGGATTGTTTCCTGATAGTGCCTTTGATAATTTGAGATGATGGCCTCGTAGGTTTGTGTTTCGTGAGTACTGGAATAGTTGTTTATCAAAATTCTCGATGTCATAGTGTCCATGCAAGATTTTATATGTTTCTATTAAGTCCCCACGTTCCCTTCGTTCCTTTAAAGTTGTGAGTTTCAGTGATTCCAGTCTTTCCTCGTATGGTTTATTCTTCAATGCTTTCGGGACTTTGGAGAACCTGCGTTGAACTTTTTCTAGTAATTGAATATCTTTCTTGAAGTATGGGCTCCAGATTTGAAAGGCGTATTCTAAAATCGGCCTTACATAGGTTTTGTATATTTTTGTTGAGAAGTCGCCCAACTTTTGTTGAGAAGTCGCCCAACTTTTGTTGAGAAGTCGCCCAAATCATTTTCTTACATATTTTACTATCTCAAGTTTTGGAATTGAGCATTTTGAAGTTCCCCAAACGACGATTTTGTATGAAAATTTGAAATTTTTGTGTCGCCCAAAAACTTGGAAGTAACCTGATTAGCGAAAAATCGCCTAACTTGGCAACACTGCATCCAAAAAAATGTTTACAAAATGTAATTTTGATTGTAATTTAATGTTTTTTTATTGACCTTTATTACACTGGGTCACATGTTAATGCAACATACTTATGAACTCGACTGGGAATTTTTTTTGTATATGGACTGTTGAGTTGGATAACCAATCCAGTGTTGTTCTTGATACAGCGACTGCCATACCCCGCGTTCCAAATCACGCCAACAGCACTGTCAGCGTATAATCCATTAAATTAAGTAGGTACACAAATACCCTATTTGTGTGATATTTTGTGACTATTTAATTTGGTCGGATTCGCGCTAACAGCGCTGTGAGCGTGATTCGGAACGCGGGGATAATCAATGTCAATCAAGAAAAACGGCAACAATGCTGTCCATATAAATATGGCAATTTTCATTGCTAAGATTTATATTTTTCAAGAACTCTTTGAAGCCGGTCACGTACAGACGAAATTCAGATTCGGAATTCCAAACTGAAATATCGAGAATGTATAAAAATTCCGTACGGAAAAATCCTGCAGGTGTGTGTGTGATAGGTCACACGGCAATTAATTATAATTAGGGTTACCTGTCTGGATTTTTCTGGATATGTCCGGATTTTTATACATTTGTCTAGACTTTCTCCAGCTTTGTAATTAGTCCAGATTTTTAAATTGGGCAGTGTAATACTAGTTATAAAACATAGATAGCAGTAGTGTTCAAAAGAAATGACCCAAAATGTATGGAGTCCGGCCCACGTCCATGTACAGTATACCAAAAAAATAACTAAAGACAATACTAAACAATATACTATGAAAAATACGACTCACACCAGATCAATTCTCGGACGGGAATCAAACCCGCGACCTATGGATATCTGGTCTAATGCTATGACCGCTGAGCTACCGAGTCACTAGCTAGCTCAACGGTCAGAGCATCAGACTGGATATCCAAAGGTCGCAGGTTCGATTCCCGTCTGAGAATTGATCTGGTGCAAGTCATATTTTTTCTAGTATATTGTTTAGTATTGTATAAAAATAGCATTGTGAATTGTTATGTCTTTTTCTCTCTCTTATTGCCTTTTGGCTTAAGAAACAGTAAGTAATAAATAAACTCATGCGAATGACTCACCTTAATGACAACTCAAGGGGAAATAAATAAACACTTAACGTACAGTCTACAGCAAACTACAGTTTTATTGAAATACGGTTGATTCTATACAATACTAAACATCAAACGTTGTAATCGCAGATCTGCCAATTTACTCGGTGATTGGACACGAAGAAAAACGAAGCTATGAATCTAATCTTTTTCCCAAGGGGTTATTTTAAAAGGTTAAACTTAAAACTACTCGCAGAGCGTTATGTGGGTAAGAATTGCCTGCCCTCGAATATCAGAAATGTGGTAATTAATCTAACATAAATCTAGCTCGTAGGTTGGTACTCGAAGTACGGATAGCTGGATTCTTATACTTCGGTTAGTTTAAGGGTTAAAAAGATTTGAGAGTTAACTGGTACCTATTAGAATATCTCGCAGCGAGTCTGTTTAGTAGAGAAACGCTTCGATGGCTGCTTTCTATTAATTATGCCTCGGAGCCGTGGGTGAGAAACCAAAGTCCGGTTTATTTCAACTTTTTCCGCTTAACTGGGTTTGAATGGACGACAGAGCAGTGGTTGTCTCGTGGCTGGATACGTACGCCACTCTTCACCTGCGGCTCCTTGATAACAATATATTTTATATGGTTTAGAATCCGGTCAATCAGTATTCCTCCTTCGATCGGATATCACGACACGAATTAGAACTCTTCTCGGCGGCTTTTATTAGCCAAAACCCTCTTGGCGAAATTCTATTGTGCCGACGAAAATTACAATGAATAGCTGCAAGATATTATTTAAATCAGGAACAATTACGAATCCAATAACTTTAACAGCGTTATCAAATCAAATTCCTTCCAACCGAAAAATTTTGTATCATATGAATGAATCACAGCTGATATTCGCTGCGTTCCAAGTCTCGCGCCATCACGACGCATTCCGACTTCCTACACTTGATCACTCGTCGATGCGCGTGGACTGGACTGACATCGCGCCGCCGAAAGCGACTTCAATCGGATCGGACTTCCCGCAAACACGGTCAAACAACCTACGACATTACGGACAAAAAAAAATACCATTTCAGTTCAAAAGCAGGCCTTAAACACGACTGCTTAAGGCCCGCTTTCACACTAACCTTTGGGATCTAGTATGAAAGGTAAACAATTGAATAAAAATCCTTGCGATAAGGGCTCATCGCAAAGGCCCCTGAAGTGGGCGAAGGACGACCATAAGAAATACGATCTTAATCTTTCTTTTTTTTTTTTTTTTTTTTATAAGTCGATGCCGCGAATTTTGAACGGACTTTTTACGGAAATAAGGAAAAGGACATGAGGCATACTGCCAAAAAATAAATTTTATCATTAATGGAAACAAACTACCAACAAAACTTCCCCTTTAAGGGAAATCGACAAAACAGCAAAAAAACCACGCTACAGTAGTCCCCCGCCACGCAAGAATTCACGCAGGGAATTCTCTGGACGCCCACGTCCAAACCACACTGCTCCATCGCCAAAACAAACCTACTTTGTAAAAAGCAATTCATAACAAGCCCAAGTAAATGCTTGTCACCCCTGACATCAATTTTAAAATTAAAAGAACCAAAACTTATACTGACTCGACTGTTGAGTTATACAAATGCCAAATTAAAAAAAAAACTGATATAAAATATATAATAATTGACTCTACAGTTACATACTCAATCAAACTAACTAAAAAAAAAAAAAAAAATATTCCAGTAGAAAAATGTATGTGATCGTGTTGAGGTTGACCATATGTTATACTCTTTTCTGTAATTTCTTTACTAAAGCTCTCCCCTTTTAAATAAATCAAACCCGCGTGTCAGTTTTCACATTGCATCGGCTTGTCAGTCCTATTTTATTGTCCTGAAAAAATGCTTGATGGGCACTTGCTTCTTAAGCGAGCGATGTTGGACAAGCCTATGATCTTACCGTGTGATACTTGACAAGCCATGACTAACGAGACACGCTCGACTTCCCTGTACTACTTTAAAATAATTTTAAAAATTTAGACTGTCAATCGATGGAATAGACGTATCTTAATTTGTCTATGCCAACATTACTATTCATGACTATGGTAAAATTGCCAAAAAAATATCAACAACCCGACTACAAAATGTGTCGGCACCCTTACGATACAGATAGAATATGATAAATATGCCAATCTTTATATTTTTTTTTCTTAAATTACCTCAGTCTAATTCCCTTCAAGCCTCCAGGTAAGACTGACATAAAAGAAAAACATCAAACTAGAGAAACCCCAACACAAACACCCGGATCACATACACAATAAAGCAACCAAATAGATACGCGTAGTACGTAGTAAGATAGAGTAGATGGCGCTAGTGCTGCCTTGTAGTCGTTTGAATCCGCACTACAAGATAGACCGCGCAAGGCGTAAGTAAAATGGTATATCATTCAAGCACCACCCACGACCGTTTGAAATCCGCGCCGTAGGGTCGCACTGTAATGAAACCAGAGCCTATTAATCAGGTAAAATTGAAGAAAAATCGTACTATAGTATTTATGTTATGTAAAATGGTAGTTGGCGCTATAAATGCCCAATGGTCGTTTAAATCCGTACCACAGGGTAGCACCGTAATAATACTAATGATAATGCAGCAACCGAAATCCATGTAGTACGCAGGTAATGTAGGTAAACTGCCCTTTGTGGCCGTTTGAAATCCGCACCACAGAGGTAGCCCCCGGCTACGTAATACGCGGACAAGATGGTAAATGGCGCTTTTACTCCCGTAAGTCGGCTCTTACGACACGCAGAGAGTGGAGTACTGCGGTGTGAGTATTCTTGCACCGCCCACACACGGTGTTCTAAAGAAAAAGAAATAAAAATAAAAATGATAATATAATTTGTAGCGCAGCGCTTTCACGTTAAAATGTAAGGTAAAAAGTAATATTTGTAAGCAACCGCACGACACTCACACCCTGGCAACACTGTTCGTACGAAACCCTAATCACTCCCCGCGTCTATGGATTTGAAGTCTTTCACGTGCCATTTGCCTATAAACTTACCCCTCTCGTCCTCTAGCTCATAAACCAGGGGCGAAAGCTTCCTAACTACACGGCAACGCTCGTATTTTGGTGCCAGTTTCGCAGCGAAGTATTTATTCGCGGCGCTCTGTTTATAAGTTCTTTTCCAGACGTAATCGCCAACGTCGAAAGACACATCTCGACGTTTTCGATTATAATATTTAATGTTACGACTGTGAGCCTTAATAAGTGATTCTTGGACTGTTTTATATATATCTTTGAGGTAACCTAATTTCGAGACATAAGCATCTCTAGGCGCGCAGACTAACTCATTGACATCTTTAAAATCATTATAAATTTTTCCGTCGGCTATAGCTTCGCGACCGTGAACTAGCATAAATGGCGTATAAGATGTGGATTCGTTCATCGAGGTGTTCATTGCGAATTGGATTCTATGTATATTAACGTCCCACGTCCTATGATCGTTCTCCACAAACGATGAGATCGCCGTAATCACGGTACGGTTATAACGTTCGACTGGATTTACCTGAGGGCAGTATACTGGCCCCAGGTGTATCTGGGGTATGTTGTATTTTGTATAAAGCGCTTGCAACTCATGACTTACAAATTGTGAACCGTTATCTGAGATCACGGTTTGCGGAATGCCGTGAACTAAAAATACGTGATCTTCGAGACGCTGCGCAATAACCTTCCCTGTCGCTCTTCGCAACGGAAACAACATAACATATTTTGAAAAACAACAAACCACCACTAATAAATACGTGTTTTGCTGCCTCGATAACGGATAGGGTCCACATAAATCGATACTCAAACATTGAAAGGGGCGACAGCAGACTTTGGGTTCTCCCATAAAGCCTGGCGTTGCTTGCGAGCTATGTTTATAAGCGTTACAAGTAGAACACTTTTTAATGAATTCGGCTGTATCCTGGTACATACCAGGCCAAAAATATCTCAATTTTAAGCGTTGATAGGTTTTAGCGACGCCTAGGTGTGCCGCGGTAGGTTTAGAATGATTTTCCTGGATAATAGTTTCTCTCAGTTCTTTGGGCACTACCTCCTTCCATTGGAAATCTCCACTCAGTTTGTTGTTGGATTTAGTAAAACGATAAAGCCTACCATCCACGAGCTGAAAATTAGGACAAGCCCGCGGCTTTTCGGTACAACGTTTAATAATATTTAGATACCAAGGGTCTTCTATTTGTGATATATCTATAGACCCCACAGGCATAGATCGTGAGAGGGCGTCAGGTACAATATTTTGCGAACCACTGCGGTGTTCGATAGTAAAATTATATGGAGACAACCTACAACCCCATCTTGCCAACCGCCCGGCAGGACTTTTAAGATTTAAAAACCATTTCAAGCTTGCGTGATCCGTAATTATGCGGAACGGCCTGTCACTTTCCAGATACGGGCGGAAATGTTCAACAGTTAATACGACCGCCAATGCCTCGCGTTCGGTCGCGGAGTAATTGCGTTCGGCGGGCGCAAGAGAACGGCTAAAATACGCAACCGGGTGCTCCTCGCCATCGATCACCTGCGTAAGTGTACCTCCTATTCCGTAATTGGACGCGTCACAGTGAACGGTAAACTCTTTCGTGAAATCTGGACATGTTAAGACAGGAGCATTGGTCAGTGCTAACTTGAGGTCCGCGAATGCACGTTCTGCCTCCGGCGACCAGCTGAACGGAGGGGCACCCTTACGTGTTGACGTCAGCGCGTTTAACGGCCCCGCCCGGTTACTGAAATTTTTAATAAACCGCCTGTAGTAGGATGCCGTACCTAGGAAGCGTTTAACGTCCTTTCTGCAAGTAGGGGTGGGAAAATCTACTATCGCCCTCACCTTATCCGGGTCGGTGCGCAAGCCATATTCATCGACCACGTGCCCAAGATACTTTAGCTGCCTCCTAAAAAATTGGCATTTCCCTAGGTTAATAGTTAAGTTTGCATCTTTCAATTTATTATACACTTTCCGCAATAACTCCAGATGTTCCGTCAAAGTTGAGCTAGTTAATATAATGTCGTCCAAATAACAGCTTACATTATTCGCGAATTCAGGCCCCAAAATCCGGTCCATCAATCGCTGCTGAGTGGCCGGTGCTGATGTCAACCCAAAGCACATAACTTTAAAATGATACAGGCCGCGTGAAGGCACTGTGAATGCGGTCTTTTCACGGCTCTCGACGCCATCTAGCGGAATTTGCCAATAAGCCGATTTTAGATCTATTGTCGAGATGTATTTCGCGTTCTTTAGTTGGTCTAGTATATTAGTCACGTAAGGTAGAGGATAAGCATCGTGTTTAGAAACGGCATTGAGTTTTCGGCTATCCAAGCAAAAGCGAGTCGTTCCGTCTGCCTTCCGCACTAAAGTGACGGGATTATTCCAAGCACTGTTGCTAGGTTCCACCACATCTTCCGCCAGCATTTGATCTAGATGTTTGTTCAGTTCTGCCAACCTATCCGGAGACATCGGGTAGTAGCGCTGTTTAATTGGCGGATGATCACCTGTGTCTATTTTGTGCGTTACTAAGTGCGTCCTACCAAGCCCTTTTTTCTCATCTGAAATACTTTCAAACTCGCGAATAACCTTATTTGCCTGTTCGCGTTCGAACTCCGACAGTGACTCGAAATCGATCAAAATTTTGTCCGTCGTAGTTATCGCACTGACATGCTGATTACCCGGTAAGAACTCACTATCCTTCAACAGTGACAAAACATCTGGCGCTATTTGAAATTCTTTCCAAAAATTTATACCCAACAACAATTCAGTGGAGACTCCTGGAATTACGTAAAATTTTATAATAGCGGTCCGCTCGTCTACTGTGACTGGTAAAAACATATACCCAGTAACAGGTGAAGCTGAACCGTTAGCGGTTTTAATTATATCTAAATCGGTAGATTTGTGGAGAGTGCCCAAATCAGTAAAATATTTGATAGCGTTTCCGCCAATTATAGAAATTTCAGATCCCGAATCCAGCAAAGCTCTAAAATTTATATCATAAATGGTAATTTTTAAGTAGGGTCTGGTATCCCTATTTTGACATACGTGAGTCGGCGACGAGTGACATTGACACTGACGTTTGGAAATGGCACCTGACATTGACGTGTTATTTTTCCCATTTTCATAATAAAAATCTTTCAGGAATTTCAGCCAATGTGTCCACTCTTGCGCTGATGTTTTCGCCCACCGCCGCCGGCTCACGCCTGCGCGTTTTTTGGCGCAGATACAAGCTTATCGGTGGCCTTACGACAATTCAAACAAGTCCTCGCAGTTACATCTTTTTCGCCACATTTATAACAAACGACTCGGAAAGGCGCTTTGCAACTCCTCAACGTATGCCCTGCCACCCTACAGCGCACGCAGAAGTCTGCATTCGGGGCCTGAACTGCGGCTACCTTTGGCGCCGGGCGGCTGTATCTGTAGCAGAGATCCGGAGCCAAAGAAGATGTGCTTGATTTCGGAGGATCAGCAAAGTTATTCGTCCTATCTTTAGCCATCTCAATAAGCCTGCATTTGCGTTTCAAATCAACCCAAGAGTCTGCTGGATACAGTGCTAGCTGAGAAGTGTAACAAGGCCTAATGTTATATAAGACAATATTTAATTTATCTTCCTCCGATAGTGGTTTAGATAAACGAATAAAATAATTTTGCATAATACTAAGGTAATTTACTATGCTTTCATCAGATCCCTGAGTGCGAGCCCTAATTTCCTGCATTAATCTATGGTCATAATTTGTAGGCAGATATTCTTCCAATAACAGGGACCTTAATTCGCCCCAATTATTTACTTCGGTATGATTGCCCCGGTACCAGCAAAGAGCTTCATCTGTAAAAAGTTCAGCGGCTGAATTGAACAGTCTGCTCTCAGAAATATTACGGGAGCGACAGAGTTCATCTAATCTCTGTAAAAAAGCCTTCACACATGTATTACCATTAAAACTAATCCCAAGTTTATGTATAGCCGAAGCGGACTCATTACTTTTCATCGCTTTGATAGGGCTGCCAGGAGGCGAGTGGTTTACATCACCGGCGGGCTCATCCAATACCTGTGCTGGTTGTATAGAGGGCTGTCTCTGCGACAATCCACTCTTGAAGTTATACATTATATTATCCAGTTTATGCAAGATACGGTCTAAATTTTCCCGCATACTATGCAGTTGATCATATGTGACCGTCGATTCAGCCGTAGGATTTAAGCGACTAAGCCTATGAAACAGGTGATGAGCTACCGCTTCCACCCGGTTCAGAGATTTGAGTGAGCACCCCGGCTTGGCAGCCCCCAATATCAAATTGTCTAAGTAAGCTAATTTATCCATAATTATAGCACATTCAGATACAATATCAAGGTCCACTTCAGCTATTTCATCTGATGGAAGCTCTCTGCTTAGTTTTCTTAACTGGACTCGAAGATCTGTAACCTTACCCGCTGGCTCAACGCCCCGAATTTTAGCTTCATACTCCAACTCATCTTTATGTAATAAATGAAACTTTATAGGTCGCTCCTCCTCCATCTTGTAATGAGGAAGGAGAAGAGAAGAAAGTAAATATAGGTATATGGTATATTTAAGAAACTGGCAAGAAACTAGTGCAATTCAAGCCCACTTGAAGTCCCTACTAACTATGTACTATCTATTCACCAACTATGTTTAAAATTGAAATTGTCAAACTAAGTTAGTGGAAAAAAGTAAGTAGGTATATTTAATTTCAATTAACTAGTAATTAATTTACTTTCTAAATCTGAAAAGTGTATTGTTAAGCAATTCCAGCCAAAACAATACCCCTTTTTTACTATATTTAAGAAATCCTATATATTAACAAGCTGTTACTTTACTACCAATATTATTCTGTAAAGCAAGTGACCCTAAAAAGGTACCAATACTCAACTCTCAATGTAAAAAAAAATGAATTAATAAAGTCTTGTCTTTTAAATCAATGTATCAATTATTTTAAACACAGGCTATCCTCTGACAACCCTAAAAATACAGAGCTGATTTTCTAGTGTGCGTTACCCCAGCAAAAAGTTGAGCTTTAGAGAGATGAGACCTTATCAGATAATTAGTGTGTCATGAGGAGAAATTTGTTTACTAATAGCAAAATTTGTGTGAGTTGTAATTTTTAAGATATATGAGAAAAACAGATTTTGCTGGGGTCACGTTTTAAACATTACCCTGGCAAAAAAAGTTGTCTCAGCCTGGAACCAAATACATGAATAGATAGCTTTTGTTGCATAGTAAATGTTAGCAAATAGCAAAAATTGTGTGTGTTATGGTTCTTGAGTTATTTAAGTTTTTGCTGGGGTAACGTTTTGGGTTTTCCCAGATCTCGAAAACGGTTCAACGCAGAAGTTTGAAAAAAATACCACTAAGAGACCTTAATTTGTTTAAATTTGTTTGATTGTTAGTTTTTGATTTGGTTGTCGCAAACCAACGTAATTAAATGGTTTCGAAAAACAGAAAAAACAAATTTGCAATTAAACTACTACACTTATAATCAAATAAACAGCTGTTAAAAATAGCCGTGGTAGACACTTATTACGTCAAGAATTTTAGGCTTTGTAACTTTACACGATATAAAGATATAAACAAATTTGATAAATTTTAGACTGGTCGTACTTTAGCAATCGAATACACAGTTTCCATAACATTAAGACACATGGCATACATTAAACAAATTTAAGTAATTTATTAACATTCCTTCCTGTTAATTTCAGCTTTCAATTACGCCTATCATGAAAGTTTTAACAAAAACAAGAATATGACAACAATTCTCTAATAAGCCGCCTAAATTGTAGAGGTCACGTAAAAGCGACCGCGCTATACATGAGCGTAACCATCTTAAATGAACGGGATAATATGGATCTTTTGTTAGTACAGTTGCGTACAAAAGTTTGCTGGTCAGATTATATTTAAATATAAAATGTACGTTAGTCTCGCGAAAACTTAAGATTGGCGTGGCCGATTTTGGTTTTAAAATGTTTGTCGTAGTTCCAGGGGAAGGTTTAAATGGTGAGAAATATATCTATATGGAAAAAATGCGAGGTAGTTTGGTAAATGTTTTTACCTGTCAAACATAGTGGTCACTGGATTGACATGAGTAGGTTTGGTATTAAAATAAAACATTTGGTTTGAAAAAACAGAAGCAACAAATTACTATAAATGTATATATTGATACTGACAAATAAATCACACTATAAATTGCTTAGCGAGATTATTACCTAATTAGGTTTAGAATAATAATAATTACCTTTATTTATGTAATGTTGAGTGCCTTCAAAATTTTAACTTTCATGAATTATTACATTCTTTTTAAAATACTATTAATCGCGTAAGTTTATTATTTGATATAAATAAACACGATATTAATTTATAAAATAGAAAACTAGTTGAATCTAAGCTATATCAATAACATTTTTCTTCATAACTGTACAAAACATCGGATACTAAGCTGCTAATTTGCGAAGATAACCCGTACGTATGGTGCGGTCGCTTTTTAGTGACCTTTACAATTTGGTCGGCTAATTCAAGAATTGCTGTCTTAATCTTGTTTTTGTTAAAACTTTCATGATAGGCGTAATTGAGAGCTGAAATTAACAGGAAGGAATGTTAATGAATTACTTAAATTTGTTTAATGTATGCGATGTGTCTTAATGTTATAGAAACTGTGTATTCGATCGCTAAAGTACGACCAGTCTAAAATTTATTAAATTTGTTTATATCTTTACATCGTGTAAAGTTACAAAGCCTAAAATTCTTGACGTAATAAGTGTCTACCACGGCTATTTTTAACAGCTGTTTATTTGATTATAAGTGTAGTAGTTTACTTGCAAATTCGTTTTTTCTGTTTTTCGAAACCATTTAATTACGTTGGTTTGCGACAACCAAATCAAAAACTAACAATCAAACAAATTTAAACAAATTAAGGTCTCTTAGTGGTATTTTTTTCAAACTTCTGCGTTGAACCGTTTTCGAGATCTGGGAAAACCCAAAACGTTACCCCAGCAAAAACTTAAATAACTCAAGAACCATAACACACACAATTTTTGCTATTTGCTAACATTTACTATGCAACAAAAGCTATCTATTCATGTATTTGGTTCCAGGCTGAAACAACTTTTTTTGCCAGGGTAATGTTTAAAACGTGACCCCAGCAAAATCTGTTTTTCTCGTATATCTTAAAAACTACAACTCACACAAATTTTGCTATTAGTAAACAAATTTCTCCTCATGACACACTAATTATCTGATAAGGTCTCATCTCTCTAAAGCTCAACTTTTTGCTGGGGTAACGCACACGATTTTCTAGTTAAAAAAAAAGAAGATTTTTATGTATCTGATATCCCACAAGCTAACAAAATTACAATTTGGCAATCCTTCTTGTAGAAAATGCATATACAGTCTTGGACAAATATAATGAATGAATAAATCTCAGTATTTTAACTCAATATAAAAACATAGGTAATGTAATAATCATGCCACTAAAATAACTCCACATCTCTGATATCCGCGGGTTTCCTGTTGAGCTTAATAAAGTTACTTGACCAACAAAAAAAAACAGAAACACAAAAATTGTAGTAAATAATTTATTTCAGGCAATCCTTATGTCTACATAGGTTCGGGCGCCAATTGTTAAGTCTTTTTCTCTCTCTTATTGCCTTTTGGCTTAAGAAACAGTAAGTAATAAATAAACTCATGCGAATGACTCACCTTAATGACAACTCAAGGGGAAATAAATAAACACTTAACGTACAGTCTACAGCAAACTACAGTTTTATTGAAATACGGTTGATTCTATACAATACTAAACATCAAACGTTGTAATCGCAGATCTGCCAATTTACTCGGTGATTGGACACGAAGAAAAACGAAGCTATGAATCTAATCTTTTTCCCAAGGGGTTATTTTAAAAGGTTAAACTTAAAACTACTCGCAGAGCGTTATGTGGGTAAGAATTGCCTGCCCTCGAATATCAGAAATGTGGTAATTAATCTAACATAAATCTAGCTCGTAGGTTGGTACTCGAAGTACGGATAGCTGGATTCTTATACTTCGGTTAGTTTAAGGGTTAAAAAGATTTGAGAGTTAACTGGTACCTATTAGAATATCTCGCAGCGAGTCTGTTTAGTAGAGAAACGCTTCGATGGCTGCTTTCTATTAATTATGCCTCGGAGCCGTGGGTGAGAAACCAAAGTCCGGTTTATTTCAACTTTTTCCGCTTAACTGGGTTTGAATGGACGACAGAGCAGTGGTTGTCTCGTGGCTGGATACGTACGCCACTCTTCACCTGCGGCTCCTTGATAACAATATATTTTATATGGTTTAGAATCCGGTCAATCAGTATTCCTCCTTCGATCGGATATCACGACACGAATTAGAACTCTTCTCGGCGGCTTTTATTAGCCAAAACCCTCTTGGCGAAATTCTATTGTGCCGACGAAAATTACAATGAATAGCTGCAAGATATTATTTAAATCAGGAACAATTACGAATCCAATAACTTTAACAGCGTTATCAAATCAAATTCCTTCCAACCGAAAAATTTTGTATCATATGAATGAATCACAGCTGATATTCGCTGCGTTCCAAGTCTCGCGCCATCACGACGCATTCCGACTTCCTACACTTGATCACTCGTCGATGCGCGTGGACTGGACTGACATCGCGCCGCCGAAAGCGACTTCAATCGGATCGGACTTCCCGCAAACACGGTCAAACAACCTACGACATTACGGACAAAAAAAAATACCATTTCAGTTCAAAAGCAGGCCTTAAACACGACTGCTTAAGGCCCGCTTTCACACTAACCTTTGGGATCTAGTATGAAAGGTAAACAATTGAATAAAAATCCTTGCGATAAGGGCTCATCGCAAAGGCCCCTGAAGTGGGCGAAGGACGACCATAAGAAATACGATCTTAATCTTTCTTTTTTTTTTTTTTTTTTTTATAAGTCGATGCCGCGAATTTTGAACGGACTTTTTACGGAAATAAGGAAAAGGACATGAGGCATACTGCCAAAAAATAAATTTTATCATTAATGGAAACAAACTACCAACAAAACTTCCCCTTTAAGGGAAATCGACAAAACAGCAAAAAAACCACGCTACAGAATGCAAAAATCTCAAATTTAAAAATAAGTAAAGACACGATAAATAAACAGCTTCTAATCATCCAGTTTCTCTAAAATCACTTTGTTTATTTGGAAGGAAAACTTTATCTGAGCATCAAATAGTGCGTTTGTGTTATTTATTTATTGGAACGCTGTCCCTGTTATTACCGGAGACGGGCGTTAGTGCTGCGACACAGTTTTATAACTTTTGCGGTTATTAACGTACAATGCTAAAATGTAACAATGTAACTTGTTCTAAATAAACTATTATTATTATTATTATTATCTTGTGCTTTAAAATGTGAGCACACATCAAATATACAGCATGGTGGAAACATAATTTATCAGTCAGTTCTATTTAAAAAAAATGTCCAGACTTTTATTGAAATTTTTTACTTTTTGTCAGGACTCTTTCAAAATGTTGTAATGGTAAACCTAATTATAATTAAACGCTTTTTATGATATTTTTTTATTTTTAATACTGCAAATCTAAATTTGCCTTACACAACACTGAACCGATAAGCTGGCATGTCGTGATTTGATTTGACTGATTGTGATTTCATGTTAACTTTACAGTAAAAATTCTATGAGATATGAAAAAAATACCTCCAATTTTTGTAGTTCACAAGCTACCACAATCTGATACTTTGCCGAAAGACTTCATAAACTAAGACCTACAACGTGTTAATGAATTAATGAGTTAATTCATTAACACATTGCATTACCGTAATTATATTTTTTTTATTGTGTGAACTTTACACACTTAAACTGTGAAGATTTTATGAAAACATTACAGAGAATAAAAGTCTATCTACACCAACTTAGGGAAATGATGTTTGCAATAATGTATTATAAAAATGTCGAATATGGGTGGTTTGTTTACAAACATTATTTCCGTAAGTTGAAGTTTTGACCAGCTCCACAGCTGACACAGACTGATATTTAATCTCAACAAATATGTTGTATTTTTAGGTGTCCATGATGTCTATGTATCAATGCCCACTGGGTCAGGGAAGTCCCTGTGCTTCCAGCTACCAGCCATGTTACAAGATAACAAAGTGGCAATCGTATTCTCACCACTGTTGGCCCTCATAAAAGATCAAATTGACCACCTCACCAAAATTAAAATTCCTGCTGAGTCTGTCAATTCCAAAATGACAACAAAAGATAGAGAGAGGGTATTAAATGACTTAAGAAGTATGAAACCTAACACCAGGTTTCTGTATGTAACACCTGAGCAGGCGGCTACTAGCACTTTTAAATCATTGTTGGAACATCTAGTCAAATACAAAAAAGTTTCATACATAATTGTTGATGAGGCACATTGTGTTAGTGAGTGGGGTCATGACTTTAGGCCTGATTATCTGAAGTTGGGAGACCTGAGAGAGATGTACAAAAGTATACCATGGGTTGCACTCACGGCCACGGCAAGTGTTGAAGTTTCAAGAGATATATTGAGCAACCTAAAACTATTACAGCCTGTTGCAAAATATAAAACACCAAGCTTTCGGAAGAATTTATTCTATGATATTGTGTACCAAAATTGTATAGAAGATGAGATAGGCCACTTAACCGATTTTTTGAAGAAAAGCTTAAGTGGAGATGAGAATGCTAAAACAGTAAGTACATCAGCTAAAACCACGATCACACATTGTGCTTGCTATTCGCTAGTCACTCAACAAAAGATTCCTGTCCCTATCTAGCTTACTGTCTACACATGCGAGCTCGCTATGCGCCTCGCCATTTGACTCGCTACTTGCGCGATTGTGTGATTGCGGCATAATAAAAAAATACAACATTGTATTTAAAGTACGGCACCCTGACCGAAAGTGGCGCCGCAGTGGATTTTATTTAATATAAAAAATTTAATGCAACTTACTGTATCATTACATTCCCTCGTAGTCACTGCTAGAAGTAAATAGCAAAACTGCTGAAAGAGGCTGTTTTTGACATGTTTGCTATCTATCTTCTACGAATGACTAGCAAGGGAATGTAAACCTGTACCTTCTAACAATACTACTACAAGCCCCAAAAATTCTGCATAAAGTTTTATTAATATCATTTTCTATTAACAACTTAATAAAAACCTCTGAGGGTGCCACTTTCGGTGGTATAGCCACCTTAAATAATAAAATTTAATTCATGTTTGCCTATTTATTTATTTGCAGAAGGACAAAAATGTAGTAATCGTATACTGTAGAACACGTGATCAAACAGAAGAGTTAGCGAACATGTTAACAAAGAGAGGTTTAAAAGCTTTAGCTTACAATGGAGGTATGTGACTATGCTATTGCAATGGGTTTTAATGAATTCAATATTAATAATTACTTCTAAAACTAAAATAAATTTTTATTTTTCACCAATCTAGTAAATGGTCAAGGTTGTAAACCAAACCTATACAACTTCTCAGCAGATATTACTTTTTGGTGAAATTATTGTTCATATATGTTTTGATGTATGATTTGTTTTTGTCGGTAACAGGTATGAAAACATCGGACCGTATATCTGTTCAAGAGCAGTGGTCGCATGGCGAATGCCCCTGTATATGTGCTACAGTGTCCTTCGGTATGGGTGTAGACAAAGCGAGCGTTCGCGCCGTTGCTCACTGGGGGTTGGCTCAAAATGTTGCTGCTTACTACCAGGTACATTGTTATTTCTTAAAAAAAATATGTTGACCTATTTTTCTTGTTGAGATCAACTAGTGAAGTATGAGATAAAATCTGTAATGCTTACGTTTATAGGAGTCTGGCAGAGCTGGTAGAGATGGGAAACCTGCATTTTGTCGCATTTACTACTGCCACAGCGAAAGAAACGCTATCAACTTTTTGCTCAAATCAGAATTGGGAAGAGCAAAAACTGAAGAACAAAAGAAACGCTGCAAAAACAATTACAAAAGTTTCGAAGTAATGGTCAAATACTGCGAAAGTATTAAGTAAGTATAAAATCTATGAAATAAATAAGATTTTAAATGATTACGCACGACCCTCTCAACTGCTTGCACGAACACAAACAGATATTAATAGTCTCGCCCTCGCCATGCTATTGTCAAACTGCGTTCTTTAGTTTGATTAATTCCTACCTATCGCAGATTTCCTCCTTATTATGCCGCGTAACGCTGCAGACGCTCGATTGGAGATCTCGTCGCATTTGGTTTACTTGGCAAAAAACCATTCAGGACCAAATCCTAAGTAGACCAAATGGTCCACTTAGGATCTAATGAGTCTAACGTTTATTGCTTTTCACATTGGTTTCGTTGGTATTTGGTCTTTTACAAGCTTTATTTTTACATTCTTATTGAACAAAAATATAGATTTGTGTTCAATAAGAATGTATTTCGTGTGTAGTTTTCCGTGCTATGGGCACAGATTTAAGGCTTCGCCAAACAGAACGCGTACTTAGCGCGCGCTAGAGCGCTAACTTGACGTCGCCTAAAGCGCCGAATTGTGTTATAGGATGTGCATAGTTTCATGTCAAACACAGCGCCCGGCGCTGCGTTCTGCTAACGTTCTGTTTGGAACGGTTTAACGGTCGGTGGGTGTACAGATGCCGCCACCGAACATTCGCGGAGTACTTCGGCGAGGAGCCGCCCAAGTGCGGCGACCGCTGCGACGTGTGCGCCGACGAGCGCGGCGTGCGGCGCGCGCTGGAGCAGCACCAGCGCCGCGCCATGGGCGCGCGCATCGGCGGCGGCGGGTACGCCAACCACGACCCCGGCGACCTCTACGGCGAGGGCCGCTACGGACAGAAGAGGTATACTACTGCATACATTACTGTTAGAGCGCGGCGTGCGGCGCGCGCATCGGCGGCGGCGGGTACGCCAACCACGACCCCGGCGACCTCTACGGCGAGGGCCGCTACGGACAGAAGAGGTATACTACTGCATACATTACTGTTAGAGCGCGGCGTGCGGCGCGCGCATCGGCGGCGGCGGGTACGCCAACCACGACCCCGGCGACCTCTACGGCGAGGGCCGCTACGGACAGAAGAGGTATACTACTGCATACATTACTGTTAGAGCGCGGCGTGCGGCGCGCGCATCGGCGGCGGCGGGTACGCCAACCACGACCCCGGCGACCTCTACGGCGAGGGCCGCTACGGACAGAAGAGGTATACTACTGCATACATTACTGTTAGAGCGCGGCGTGCGGCGCGCGCATCGGCGGCGGCGGGTACGCCAACCACGACCCCGGCGACCTCTACGGCGAGGGCCGCTACGGACAGAAGAGGTATACTACTGCATACATTACTGTTAGAGCGCGGCGTGCGGCGCGCGCATCGGCGGCGGCGGGTACGCCAACCACGACCCCGGCGACCTCTACGGCGAGGGCCGCTACGGACAGAAGAGGTATACTACTGCATACATTACTGTTAGAGCGCGGCGTGCGGCGCGCGCATCGGCGGCGGCGGGTACGCCAACCACGACCCCGGCGACCTCTACGGCGAGGGCCGCTACGGACAGAAGAGGTCTACTACTGCATACATTACTGTTAGAGCGCGGCGTGCGGCGCGCGCTCGAGCAGCACCGCACGCCGCACACCGTGAGGGCCCGACGCGGATTGGTGGGTGTTAACGACTGCAAATGCAACCGGACTGACCGACGGCTTATTAGACGGTTCACACACTGGCTCCGTAGTTTTTTTTTTAGTGAACACCCATAAAAATATGTCACGAGCAGCCTCTGGGTACAACACACGGAGCTCTATATCATCATGCTGGTTTTTGTACATTACGTACCACGTGAAAAGGTACCTTATGGCCTGGCCATACCATACTAGGTACCTTTTCCCGTACGTAAACGTGGGGCCGTCGTAGTACGCCCACCGACGCGGAAGCGCAGAGAAAACTGCTCGAATAGGCGGATCAGATTCTCCGTCGCCGCACACGGATTCCGCCGCTCCGGGTTCACACCCGGAGATTCTCACGAATCGCCCTAAGTGAGCTTATTCTTCACAAAAAATCACAGTGCTTAAATAAAGACGAAACTGAATTATCTCTCAATAATGCATTCCGAAATAGCTTTGTGGTACTTTTTATCGCTTAAACAATATTTTCTAAACTGTCATTTAGTTTAATGGAGTTTATGATTTCTGAAAAATTTCAACTTTTAGCAAAAGAGCTATAGCCTAGGAAGTAGTGGCAAAAGGTCAAAATTTTTCATTAGATGAATTCACTTGGCACATATTTAGCTTAGGTAAAACTGAGCTGATTTAGCCCGGTAGCCATCCTCCCCCCCTTGGCAGGTAGTGGGGGGTGATATTCAAAGTTTCACGCCGCCGCACTTCAGACAAAAAATCATATCTCCTTCAATATACCTATCACCTCGAGTGTGGTATCATTTTATGATAAATTAGGGATAGGGGACTCATTTTTGAGACATTTCATGTACAGTTTCATAGAAAAAACGTAAAATATAACGGATAGTATCAAAATCTCTTTGCTATTTTTTTATTTAAGAGCCGGTATCTTCGAAAATACTAATTTTGTGCAAAGAAAAAAAATATTGTATTAAAGAAAATTTATCCAGCTTTTAAAAAATATATACTTTATATATAGGTATCGTACAATGTCTATCTGAAAAAAAATCGAACATGGTATGCGACGGTGTTTCCCAACGTTTCCAAGAGCCAGTATTAGATGTTTTATTTCATGCAAAATGTATAGAACACAAACTTAACTCTGTAGCAAGCGTAAAGAAATTCATTTTTGAGTCATTTAATTTTAAAGACATTGAAAAAAAAAATATTGCCAAAAGTATCAAAAAATGTTTTGCTATTATTTTTATTCAACAGTCAGTATCTTTGAAAATACTAATTTTGTGCAAAGAAAAAAAATTTAGACTTAAATTACACTTATTCAGCTTTAAAAATATGTATACTTTATAAATAGTTATCTTACAATGTCTCTCTGAAAAAAATCGAACACAGTATGTGACAGTGTTACCAAGAATTTCCAACTGCAAATATAAGTTGGTTTTTTCATACAAAATGTATAGAATACAAACTTAACTTTGGTATATTTTGTCGCTTATGTTCTTACGGTCTTACAATCTCTCTCAACTATCCTACGGTCTAATACATACTTAGATCTTTTTGTGGAAGTCATAACGACTATAAAAAAAAATTGACATACGTGTTCTCAGTACGAGCAAGTCATAAAACGACGACGCGACGTGGCGTCAAAAGATTAGATCTCAAAACGACCCAGGTAGGAAAATATTCTACCAAATTAAGTCTAAAGTGCAAATAATGTTTAAATTATAATTATTAGGTACCCCAAGGACCTAGGCATATAAATATATCGTAAAAATGAAACTATTGTTGCATTAAGTATTTTTATACACTTGTGAGCTGAAAAAAATGATTAACAGGCTTATTTTCATACAAACGAGGTAACTTTAAAGCTTTGGTTCTCCGCTCAGGATTAAAGGAGGTGTTATCTGATGATGGCAGTTTAAAGAATGGATGGCGGAGACTTATAATGCTAAAGAAATCGAACGGATTAGATAAGTCATTTAGCTCAGGGTTGAACTTAAAAAAATAACAAGCGAAAATTTTAAAGTATGGAAAATGTAACACTCAACACTCTAGACGGTCTCTAGGTTGCGTTCCGTCGCTTTGGGTGTAGTTGTTTGGTTAAAATTTAACCCGTTTGGGTTGCAACCAAGCGACGGAACGATCGAGTTGTTTTTATAACCTCTTTAGGTACAAAGTTTTCATTTTCCACTTGGAATACGGATAATTTAAACTTTCCTTTAAACTAAATCAAATAATAAATCTGTTTTTGAGTAGAAACCATGAAATATTTGAAACTTAGACACAAAAACATCAAAATACAAAATAATGTCAAAATGACAATGACATAATTTTGGTAAGTTAACCGTCAGAGCGTTTTTCAACCATCTATTTTGATGGTTGTTTGGTTGCAACGCTCCAAGCCACGGAACGGAT
This sequence comes from Agriphila tristella, assembly GCA_928269145.1. Classification (NCBI taxonomy): domain Eukaryota; kingdom Metazoa; phylum Arthropoda; class Insecta; order Lepidoptera; family Crambidae; genus Agriphila; species Agriphila tristella. The sequence continues at coordinate 16,539,201 of OV743439.1, read as the reverse complement.
GAAACTACGCTCTGACAGCTGTCAGAGTAAAATTTCACCGAACCACGGAACGGTTAGAGCGCGCACCGGAGTGCGCTCGAGTGCATTCGAGCGAAGCCACGGAACGCACCCCTGGTGTAAACGACTCTTCTGATCCGTTGGGTTTCTTTTGCGATCTGTGCCTTCTCCATTCATTCTTTAAATTGCCATCATCACATAATACCCCGTTTAATCTTGGGCGGAGAACCAAAGCTTTAAAGTTACCTTGTTTGTATGAAATAGGGCTGTTGTTCCATTTTTCTGCTCACGAGTGTATAAAAATACTCAATGCAACAGTAGTTTTATCTTTACGATATATTTGTATGCCTAGGTTCTTAGGGTACCTACCTATTATGATTTAAACACTTTTTGCACTGTAAACTTAATATGGTAGGATAGGACGTTTTCCTACCTGATCGTTTTGAGCTGATCTTTTGACGCCACGTTCTGAGATCAAGTCTGTCTATTTTTTTCAATTGTCGTTATGACTTCCACAAAAAAAATTAAGTATAAATTAGACTGTACAATAGCTGAGAGAGACTATAAGACCGTAAAAACATAAACATCAATTGGCCGCAAAGTTAAGTTTGTACTCTATACAATTTGTATGAAAAACCAACTTAACTTGAAATTAAAGACGTTTGGAAACACCTTCGCATACAATGTTCGATTTTTTGTCAGATAGATATTGTATGATAACTATATATAAGTTTGTATGTATTTAAAGCTGAATAAATGTACTTTAAGATAGTATTTTTTTCCTTTGCATAAAATTTGAATTTTCAAAGATACCAACTGTGGAAAAAAAAAATAGCAAACTGATTTTGATAATGTCGTCAATATAGTAAAATATATCACGTTTTTTTTCTATGAAACTGTACATTAAATGTCTCAAAAATATCTTCCTCATCCTTGATTTATCACAATATGATACCACACTCACGGTGGTAGGTATATTGAAGGAGATATGATTTTTTTTCTGAAGTGCAGCGGCGCGAAACTTTGAATGCCACCCCCCCTTACCTGCCAAGGGGGGGCGGATGGCTACCGGGCTAAATCAGATCAGTTTTACCTAAGCTACATATGTGCCAAGTGAATTCATCTAATGACAAATTTTGACCTCGCCATACATGAGTGCCACTACTGACTGGGCTACTAACCATAGCTTAGAAATAGCATTCGGAAAAATAAATCTAACGCTGGAAAAAAATCATTTGGTGTGCACTACAGAGAGATAATTCACAATTTCGTCTTTATTTAAGCACTGATTTTTTTCTAATGGCGGCGCTAGTGTGCTGAATAAGCCCTCTTAACATGTCTTCCGGAGAACGAAGTAGCTCGACATTTGGGGTCAACCAACCGATGACCGACCCTAAGGGCGATTTTCCACACACAATTTTTCGCCGTAAAAATCTACGGCTTATTCGCAGGGTGAATGTAACGTTGTGTTTTTTCTTTATAGAAAAAACATCGTTCCATTTTCATATTTATTAATATTTCATCTTATTCATTTATTTATAAGTATAAAACACTAATTTATTATTAAAATTCATGAATTTTCCTTAATCTGTATTTATTTCATACATGCGACCTCATTTCATCCATACTCCAAATTCAAACTATCAACCTTCTTGTATAAAACTCTTTGGTATCTATGTATTTTATTTTTTATAACTTTTTAATTCATGTCGACAACATTTAAAAATATTGATGTATTCTACTATCCTTTTCTTACACAGCCATTTTATATCATTCATCCTTTTCACACTATTACTTTTTTTCTTGGGTTGGCCGTCTTCGTGGCTTTTCCCGCGCTTTCTTGAGAAAATTTTTGAGATTTTACGGCGCGAAGCGTTTTTCACTCCACACTTTGTTGCTGGAAACAATTTTTTGAATTTTTATGAAAACGTTTCCTTTTGACGATTCCTGATACGAATCATTTTTATTTTAAATGGTTTGAAATAAGTACCTAGGTACAAATGATTATAGAGGAGATTTCCATGGAGAAGCAAACGCTGACCTTTTATATGTATTTAATATTGGATTAAGGGAGGGAAGCGGAGGGATAAATAGATATACATCAATTCATTGATATTAAATATAATATTATATAATAATATTTCATGATTATTTTGATTATTGGAAGATTCGGATGTAAAACCTCACCGTGACGATTTCTATCGCCACGACGTCAACGAGCTATTTTCATGCTGCTTGACTGAAGTCTAAGGGTTCATGCTGAGGCCTGCTGTTTATTCTTTCGAAGTCGCAACAAGTAAGGGCGTTCGTTTATTTAATTTGGCGAGGAAAACTGCGTCTTCGGTGCAGCGACTACGATTTCGTGTAAACAAGTTTTAATTTCGCAAGCTAAATAATTTTACTAAAATTTTCTTATTTTATGAGAGCAAAAGTTAAGGTGCCCACCCCATTTCATTTTGTACATTTTGTACCTCGTAATATTACCATTTGAACTACTTACTAAACATAAGATTTTGTTTTAAGTTAAATACTTATTCTTACTCCTCTTTAAATGTTTAAATTTTATAAATATACTTGTACAACTTTAATCTTCCTGTTTTATTTGTAAATATTTAGAATCTGCTCACTCTATTCCTTGCCTTTAGCCGGGCCAGGGAGAGAGGTTGACAGTTGGCGCCCAACTTAGTGGCCTTTTCTTTTGCTCTCTCTCCGTAAATGTAAAAATATTTTTTTTAAGATGTAAGTACAGACCTAGGTAGGTACTTCACTTGTATTTTTTGTATACAAATTTTTGTGTATGGCTGTTAGCTTAAGCGTGGCCTTGATTTTCAAATGGAAAAGTTTTAAAACTTGATTCATTTTTACTGTTTTGTAAATAATTTGTGTTTTGTTGACTTTTCAAGTTGCTGAAAATTTGTATTATTTTTAAATATTGTTTTTATGTGAATTTGCTCTTTTAAAATGGATTTGTCGAAAGTTTATTTTCACGGGCTTTTAAAAGACGAGCTTATTTATGAAGTATCGATCAGATCTGAGACGCCTGAGGATACCGTTTTTAAATTAAAATGTCAGATGAAAAAACTACAAACTGATTTTTCTCCTGACGAAATTATTAATGTTGTCGTGACCTACAAAACCGAATTTCCAGTTATTGAACAGAAATTAGATGAATTAAAATTGAAATTAGAAGAGTATCTTTCATCGGGTAATAGAGCTGTGTTAGCCCGTGCTCGCGCTCTTTTTTGTCATTTGTATTTTAGGTTAGATCGAGTACCGGCGGAGTCGGAGACGGAAGTTAAAAGTAAGGCAAGTTGTATGGAAATTTTAAAGGGTTTGCAAAGCAGTTTAATTCGTGATGAGCATCCTATTAATATAATTTCTAGTGCGCCTATTTCTTACCGTTCGCCTCAAGCTGTAGAGTCGTATGATTTTTTGAAGTGGGGTATTACATTTAATGGCCGAGGAAATCCACATGCATTTTTAGAGAGAGTGGAGGAGTTGGCCATTGCATATAACATTCCGCAAGCCAAACTTTTTACCGCAGCGGTGTGTTTCTTTGCTGAAGAAGGCTTGACATGGTATAGAGGTAACAAACACCAAGTATCAAGTTGGTCAGAACTGCGGCAACTATTGTTAGACGAATTCGTACCTGTTGATTACGATTATAGGTTGCTTGAGGAAATTCGTTCGCGTTTTCAGGGTAAAGATGAACCTGTACATATTTATTTTTTCGTTATGAATAGTCTATTTTCCCGTTTAAAAAAGCCTTTTAGTGAGGAAAATAAACTTGAAATTTTACTGCACAATATTCGACCGCACTTTTCACAGCAGCTTGCATTAGTAAAAGTACATTCGGTTGATGAATTAAAATCGGTTTTACGACAGATCGAGGAGGCTAAACAAATGACTTTATTATTTAAAGAACCTTCAAACTTGCGCTTGAACCCCGAATATTCGTATAAAACTGTATCTAAACCCTTATTTGCTGTAAATCCCAAAATTGAAGAAAATACGAAAACCTTTTGTGATCGTTGTAAAACTGACGATCATTCTTTGAAAAATTGTACAGCGGATAAAGTTATTAAATGTTTTAATTGTGGTAAGATAGGCTACACTATTAATTCTTGCCCTATCTGCACCAATAAAATCAGTTCGAATTCAAAAAACTTGTAAAGCAGAACCGAGGAATAGAATTTTTTAAATCTGATGAGTGGAAAGAGTGGCTTGTGACAGTTTCAAGTTTTTTTAAACGCAAGCCTATCTCTTCGGTTCTGTGTAAACCAGATAGGGAAAATTTTAAAAGTTTGAAAGGTTCCTTTGTTTTTATTTTAGAAACTGGGGCACAAAAACATTTTGTAAATAATAATATGGCTTCTGATTTTCATTGTAGTTTTAGGTGTAGTGGTTCGCCAATTCTGTGTGGTATCGGAGCCAGAATAATATCACCCCTACACGGGAGTCGTAAGAGGCGACGAATGTCTTGGCTGCACAAAACATCATCGTAGTGCCCATTCCGTGTGATACCGGATCTAGAATAGTGTCATCCCTACACGGGCATCGTAAGAGGCGATCAATGTCTTTTTTTAACAGCGCAACCAACACCTTGGCAGCTGTAGGGTAATAGGTCATGGGGGTCTTGACTAAACCGCAGGTTCGAAGGGCTAGTGCTCCGCCTGTGTCCTATAGGGTTTTGTAAATAGTGTGTTTTGTATGATATGTTAAGTTTTAGGGTAGGTGTGCTGTTTGCCCAGCGTATGTAAATATGTATGTTTGTATTTATGTTTATTTGTTAGTATCTTATTTTGGTTAGTGTAGGCTAGTGTACGACCCATGTTTAGGGCCATACACAGGCGTAGTTTGTGTCCAGTCTCTGAGTGTGGGGGTCGTTTTCTAGGAGACCTTCCCATCACAAAGATGACCGGAGCTTTACTTTTTTTGTTGTAAATACATTCGATATTGGGTTTCGATTTGAATGGGGAGGCGAAGGCAAAGTGAATTACAGATGGCGCTCAGTCTTTGGAACAATTGTCAGTTTGAGCTTATATTGTCTTGACTGTGTATTACGTGATTTTACTTTCTTAGATTGTATTTTTTTCGGTTTTGCGGACAAACAATGTATTTTATGCTAACTTTAGCTCATATAAAATAAGAATTACGGAAAAGAAAAGCCAAAACAACAGGCAAGAAAGTTTATAGCAACTTACAAAAAATTGCTAACAAGCATTACATTTCTTTAAATTTCGTGTAAGATTTACAAGTAATCTTTTTATTTCAGATTAGAAGCATATGATTTAAATTTTAACAAAGCAACTGAGTGTGAATTTCCGTGTTTATAGTTGCCTGATGATGCCTTCTGTGCAATAGTAATTTCAGGTTTCTGCACTGGAATTTCTGTACCATCCAAAATTACACGAACCGTTTTATTATATTTATTTTATTATTCTAAGTTTCTTGAATGACTCTGGCATATAAAATTCTATTAATTCTCTGTTTGGCCCCAATATTGGGCTTATTCCATATTTGATATACCTATCAAATTCATCCAAGTTATAAATATGTTAGAAACTGCTGAGGTTGAAATATTAAAGAACAAAGCTGTTATAATTCAAATGTTGTTTTATTTTGGCGAAGCTTCATCAAATTCATGAAACATTCCTTTTGATTTATAATGTTTCTCAGGCTCAGCAAAGGAGAAAATCGAGGGAAAAGCATCTTTATTTTTATATTTTTTTGCCCACTATTTTTTTTGTTACTGGGAAATCAATGAACTCCAATATTTTACAAGTTACATGCATAACAATGCGGCATTTTCTCAGTATAAAATTAAAAAGTGCAATACTCCAAGAGATTCCCATATGTTTTGACAGTTTCTTTGAGGCGGCTCGGTACCAACGACAAGACGCCACCTATCGGGATAAAATTGCGCTTTTCCTCCCCATTACATTTGTTTCCTCGATGTTACCATGTCGGCTTTAAATAAGCCATTCACTTGAGCGGTTTGTGACTCGTTAAATAAGCCTTCACTATGTATATTTTTCAGGAGCGGGTTGTGACTCTATGGCTTAGACACGGGAGCTTGTGATTCAAATGTAAATCAACTCGTTTGTTTTGTTTTGTAAATATATTTAAAATGGTTCTTTTTAACTGTATTTTTGTGTTAGATTTTAGGTTTTAGGATTAAGTTTAAATTTGTTTCACCATCGCAACCGTGTCGGCTTTTAAATAAGCCTTACACTCGAGCGGACGGTGACTCGTAAAATAAGCCAACACTATTTTGATTTTTGGAGCGGTTAGTGACTCTAGGGCTTAGACATCGGAAGCATGTGAATCAAATTTAAATTAACTCCCTAGGGTTTGTGTCGTTGTGTTTTTGTAATTGTTCTTGTTTTTTCTTTGGTCAGTATTTTCGTTCTTGCTTAGCGCCTCTCGCATTACTGGATATTTCTACCCATAGTTTTATTTTGTTTTCATTTTTTTTTTTGTTATCTTAGTACAACGCTGAGGGCAGCTTTTCGTTTCTCCCTTACGTTCAAAACTTTAATGGGAAGGGGGGTATTGTAACGTTGTGTTTTTTCTTTATAGAAAAAACATCGTTCCATTTTCATATTTATTAATATTTCATCTTATTCATTTATTTATAAGTATAAAACACTAATTTATTATTAAAATTCATGAATTTTCCTTAATCTGTATTTATTTCATACATGCGACCTCATTTCATCCATACTCCAAATTCAAACTATCAACCTTCTTGTATAAAACTCTTTGGTATCTATGTATTTTATTTTTTATAACTTTTTAATTCATGTCGACAACATTTAAAAATATTGATGTATTCTACTATCCTTTTCTTACACAGCCATTTTATATCATTCATCCTTTTCACACTATTACTTTTTTTCTTGGGTTGGCCGTCTTCGTGGCTTTTCCCGCGCTTTCTTGAGAAAATTTTTGAGATTTTACGGCGCGAAGCGTTTTTCACTCCACACTTTGTTGCTGGAAACAATTTTTTTATGAAAACGTTTCCTTTTGACGATTCCTGATACGAATCATTTTTATTTTAAATGGTTTGAAATAAGTACCTAGGTACAAATGATTATAGAGGAGATTTCCATGGAGAAGCAAACGCTGACCTTTTATATGTATTTAATATTGGATTAAGGGAGGGAAGCGGAGGGATAAATAGATATACATCAATTCATTGATATTAAATATAATATTATATAATAATATTTCATGATTATTTTGATTATTGGAAGATTCGGATGTAAAACCTCACCGTGACGATTTCTATCGCCACGACGTCAACGAGCTATTTTCATGCTGCTTGACTGAAGTCTAAGGGTTCATGCTGAGGCCTGCTGTTTATTCTTTCGAAGTCGCAACAAGTAAGGGCGTTCGTTTATTTAATTTGGCGAGGAAAACTGCGTCTTCGGTGCAGCGACTACGATTTCGTGTAAACAAGTTTTAATTTCGCAAGCTAAATAATTTTACTAAAATTTTCTTATTTTATGAGAGCAAAAGTTAAGGTGCCCACCCCATTTCATTTTGTACATTTTGTACCTCGTAATATTACCATTTGAACTACTTACTAAACATAAGATTTTGTTTTAAGTTAAATACTTATTCTTACTCCTCTTTAAATGTTTAAATTTTATAAATATACTTGTACAACTTTAATCTTCCTGTTTTATTTGTAAATATTTAGAATCTGCTCACTCTATTCCTTGCCTTTAGCCGGGCCAGGGAGAGAGGTTGACAGTTAGCTTATGATTATTGTATGAAGCACTATGGAAGCTTGTACACGTACGGACGGAAGGTAGCACTACGGCCAGGCGCCATCATAAAAACCACACACAAACCTAATTTTGTACGGTGAAAAACCGTGTGTGGTATTATAGGTACAGGTTAAGTTTAATATACTACACGCAAATAAATATAACTTTTAATTAATAGAGAGGCTGAATCATATTACGCGGACGATAGTGGCGAGTCGGACGGCGAGTCCAGTCGGCGGCAAGTTGCGCAGGAAACCAAGTCGCTGATCCTGCAAGAGTTTGCCAACCGCAAGAAAAATTTGGAGCGAGATATAAAGAAAAACAACGACTCAGAATCCGCTAAATACTCAAAATGTCGGGCAGCAGACAGCACAACCACGAAGGTAAGTGGAATCACAAGAAAAAGTCCGTAATCTGCCAGTTGATGTTTCAATTCTCCAAAATTAGGCAGCAAGCACATCACCAAAAGAAGGACGCCCACTTGTGACCTGTCAAAATGTCGTGTTTATAAAATAAAGAAGTAATATAGCTCATAAAATTGCAATTAAAATTGGCAATACAGAAATAGAGAAAAATTATAAGAAAGAATATCAATAATCTAAGAAGAAAGATTAGCAATAATTATTTACATTTAGAGCTGTCGCACATTGGGCCACTAGTCGCGGCCACTAAGCGCGACTACAAGCTGCGGACGAGTTTTTCATATATTTTGTATGGTATCGGCGCAAACCGGGCGTTCGAGTGGCCGCGTTCGAGCCACAAGCTGCGCTCGTCGCCTGCGCTCGCTACTTGTGGCCGCGATTGTCGCTCGCATCGCGCGCTCACTCGGCCACAGTAGCCGGCTTCTTCTCGGCGGCGGCGGGCTGTGGGCTGGATTTCGGCATTCATAGACGCCGACGACGTTTTCTACGTCTCAGTATAATAACCAACAACAACGAAATCATGAGCTTTTTGTTGAGTTTTCCCATTCCACAAACGCGTTCGAGCCCTGCAAGCTCTCGACGGATATGAACAGAATTGCCAAAAGTAGTGGCTTAGTGGCCGCCACTAAGCCACTAGTGGTCGCGATTAATGGCCGCGACTAGTGGCCCAATGTGCGCTTGCACTAAGTATATTTTATTTATCAAAAAAGCTATTTGACAGTTCAACGCTTGTATGGAAAATGGTCGTTGTTTTTATAATCTTGCAACTGGTTTACAACTTTACAACTTCGTTCATTGATAATTTTAATAGTTTGTTAAAATTGAGATATAACTTACGTGATTAACTTGCAGGTGAATGGCCTTACTGTTTCCGGACGAGAGGGTTACCTGACGCTCCTGTGCGATGCTTTGAACTACAATCTGTCGAATATGAAAGAAGTCGACACTCCCAACAAGCCCCTGTCCCGCCACGACGTGGAGCAATGCGCCATCGACTTGGAATACGAAGCGTTTTCGAACACCACCGTCATCAGCCTATACAGACGAGCTATGACCAAGCTCGTGAGTTTTATTTATTTATATATTTACATAATTACCGTGTTACTATTATTATGTATAGTCAACGGCACGCTGGGATTCCACGAAAGCGTAACTTTATACTTAAATGCAAATGTTTAAGGTTCAATATAAATTACAGATTTTTGAAAGTTATGTACAGTACGAGGCATATAACTTGAATTTTTTTTGACGGAGTGGGGATAAGTTCGCGCCTATGCTCTTGCGAGCGACCAATAGCGCGCGCCCCTCCTGCTGCCCGCGTACCTCACCGCTACGCATGCCCAAAATACGCGTTCCGCGCAATCCCCATCCGATTTCAAGATATTTGCCTCGTACTGTATAACCTGACTTACTGTTGACTGTACAATATAATATTACATATTACAAAAGCAACACAGGAAGTTGTCGAGTCGGATACCAGACCTCAGTTTTATTTTCTTTCCACTCTTGTTGTTTCTTTTGGTTGTTTGGATCTGTTATTACCTATTAAACTCCCTTTAATATTCATTTTCGCGCCGAATGGTAGGATTATGATTTATGTTCTTCTTCATGATCCCATATATCTTTATAATGATATTTATCAAAATTCGTTTAGTGGTTCAAGCGAGAAAAGGTAACAAACAGACAGAGTTACTTTTTCATTTATAAATTATAATTAACAATAGTTAATTTAATGTGGGTTTATGATGATGTCTCTATAAACATTAAATTTCGTTTTACAGATATCAGCAGTAAAAGATTGTAAAAACCATCTTTATCCACGACTAAAAACGTTTGAGCCTAGAAAACGTAACACCCTCAGTGAATTTGTAAAGGATTTTGAAGCTCAAAAGCACAAAGCACAAGGATTTATCACTGCATCACAACTGGAACTGGGTATGTACATAATAAAGAAACTTTATTAGGGACAGTTTGTCTTTTTAACTTTTATTTGAGTGATAAAGTAACATATTGTTAAATAATGTTTTTGCAGAAAATAAAGAAGGAGGAGATAACCTTTCTAAATCCGATAAACATGCAAAAAGGAAAGCTAACTCTTTTAAACGTGATCCTCTTACACAAACTAAATTGAAAAACTTCTTTAAGAAAGCATCAGATTTTTCACCAAATTCAACCCCAGGAGGCAGTGAGGATGAAGATGATAATCTCGTCATTGACGAACATGCAGATCACAATTATGATGATACTACGTTAAAACTAGAAGAAGCTATTGATAGACATAATGATACTACATTGAACTTAAATGTAAGTTCAGACGATGATAACAAAAATAATGACAAAAAGACGATCGTGATTAACATTACTCTGAAAGGCATACCCAGTAATAAGGATAATAAAGATGACGAATTACACATAGAAGACAATACCGAAAGTTGTAAGAAAGAAAACATGAAATCAAATAATAGCGAGGGAAAATCGCCCCTGAAACATGTAGCAAAAAGAAAAATTAAAGCTTTGTTTGGTGAATCATCTGACAGTGACGATGCAGAACAATCGAGTACGAAAAAAATTAAATATGAAGACAAGAAGAGTAGGAAACATTCAAAAGATAAAGAGAAAAAGAATCATAAGGACCGTAAAAGGAAAGAAAAAAGAGACAGTGATCATAACAAAGAAGCGGTTGTCAAAAAAACTGACAACAATGAAGTGTCTTTATCGAAATCATTATCGAGTAGCGAATCTGAAAAGGACAGCACTAAGACTAAAAACAAAATAACTGAAATAAGCTCACCTAAATCAAGTGTTTCATGTGACACTAAATCTGTTGTAAATAGTGATTGGAAAAAACAACTTGCCAAAACAAATAAAGCATTGGAGGAGTTCAAGAAGAATTTGCATAAAAAGTCTAAAAATGACGACTCCCAAAATACTGCTCAACCTGCTAATAATGATCAAGAAAAACAGTCTAAAGTAGATGATATTATATCAGATAAAATTAACAGTTCTATTGATACAAATAACTCTTCTCTAGTGGATATGGATCTAAATGATGAGGAATTGAACAAAGCACTTAAGCTTAGTAAAGAGGCTGATGCAGTTTTGTTATCATTAAAACAGTTTTCAGAGCAACCACAAGAACCTTTGGTTGTGGAAAAACCTAAGCAAGAAAAAGTACCTAGTCCTATAAAATCACAATCACCAAAAACTCATGAAATTAAATGTAAGGTAGATGATAAGGCTAAAGTTACGAAGCATAAAAGTTTGTTAAGTTTAAATACATCTAAGGATAAATATCAACTAGAGAAATTAAAAGAGAAACATAAAGCTGAGAAAGTGAAAAGGAAAGAAGAAAAGAAAGTAAAGAAGACGGAGAAAGTTGACGTCGCCAGTCTTGTCGTTAAGTTATTAATGCCTTATTATAAGAATCAGAAGATAAGTAACAGGGATCTATTCAAGATAACTGCTAGACATATTGTGCATCAACTGTTGGCTATTCAAGTAACTGGTAAGCACTGATATTGCACCATTTACGCCCTAGTACACCGACGCATTCGCGCGCGGCAGCGAAGCGACACAAAATCTATCAGTTGTTGGCAGCGTTTCGCTTATGCTAATGTCTCACTCTAACATTAGCGAGATGACATCGTCGAAATGGTCGTTACACTGACTAGCCCGCCGAAGGAACACCAACAGTACTTTGAGTATGTTGTTTTAGACACCATTCCCTACAACTATGCCAAAAATCGCTCATATATTTCCCCTATTTTTTCTTCGTTTGGTGAGCTAGACGCTTACATTTTGATAGTGATGTTTCGTCATTGACGCGTTTGCGTGCGGCAGCGAATCGCTGGCGGTAGCGAAACATCTGCAGAACAAACGAAACGCCAGGACCGAAATGTGAACGTCATTGAAATGCTGCGAACAACTGGCAGATTTTCTTCGCTTCGCGCGGAACGCGTCGGTGTACTAAGGGCATAAAGACGTTACGTCAACAATACTTTGTCCGTAGGCGTCCATAGATCTTGTTTTAATCCCCTTTTATTTATTCCACAGAGGAGGCCGCTATAGACTTACTACTGCAAAAAGCTTTCAGCAAGGAAGTGAAAATTGAAAAAGAAAGTGACTTGGTTGCTAAATTGAATCTGAACAATGCTATGTAATGTATATTATCAATTCATAATAATTTTATTTTTATTTATTATTAATTATAATTATATAAGGCACGTTTTAAATGCCGTTACAATGTTATTCTTGTACACAGTTTAATAAAATGAATGACTTATAATAGGGATTTCTTTTTTTAACTACATAATTTGAATTGAATTTGGATTGAACTTCTGTCGAAGGAAATAAAACTCCAAAGTTTTATGCTAATTTTCTTTATTGGCATGTAAATAAAATATATATTTGACATAAAAATAAAGATATTCATAAAAATATTTATCAATTATTATTAGACGGATTCTATCCATCTACTCACAACGTCTATTCTTATTATCTAGCTAGTACTGACACAGAGGTGATTCAAGAAATATAGCTATGTAAAAATACCGTTTTTCTTTTATTAAAAATTCGTTTGACATAGTTTAAAGATCGCGATGTGGGCTGGCCTTTTAACTTTTAATGATTAAATGTTTAATTTAGTTTAATGTTTATTTAACGTATGCCGACTGCCTCATCTGCTGGTCGCACTCCAATAGATGCACCTAATTGTAGCTATCTACCAAGTAGTGTTATATCCTGAGCGCCCGCTTCCTGGGCGGGTCGCGCGTGGCGCGGGCGGGGCGCTTGCGCGGCGCGCGGGGCGTGTCGGGCTCGGGCGGGGCCGATGACGTCACCAGGTTCCGAGCGTTGCCGAACGACGGCTCTATGCCGATCGTCTCTTGGAACTGCTGCACGCGCTCTACTAACTCTTCGTCGTTTTCGATCAGCTCCTCGATCTGTAATATAATTACTTTTGTTAAAAAATAAGAAATAATGCTTCGATCTGTATAGTTTATTAAAACTGTAATCAATGTGAGAGGATGAATGAATGAAGACTGGCAATAATTAAGAGGAAATATTAGGCGCGCTGTCGCTGACAACTGCTCCGCCTAAAAACCTTTAGTAAAAAACTCAAAAATCGAGGTTCCGTTCTCGACTGTTTCCCCTTTGGGGCAGTGTGTCCCTCGGTGTCTCCCCTAGGGGAGACAAAGGGATGTTGCTAGTGGCCGTAGCTCCCCTGAATGTGGCGCGAACAAAACCACTCCATTTATTCAATGATTTATGGTGGTTTTGTCTCCCTCATGTTTGAAAATGACAGGCCAGTGTACTTCGTAATGAGTTTCAAGCACTCATTTCTCGTGGTTACCCTAATCGTTACACCACCATATACGTAGAGTGACCTTTGATTATCAATTAAAACACGTGATAAGCTAAATATTCGAAATCACATTTCTCCGAATATTTTATTGAAATAAAGTGTGGTTATGATAGTTATCTTATCAATAATAGTTGGCAGTTGGTGGCCCATTGTGCGAGTGAGACAGATATATCGTATAACAAATTAATGGCTGTTAAACCGCAAGCGGTTTTCAGATAGTTTCTGTTCAGCAAAGAGTTGTCTCGAGTCGTTTTCGACGAAGATATTTTGAATGGAATCGCTTTGCTTTTATGTGAGCCTGGTACTATGAAAATTTGTTTAGAAGCTTTTCTATATCGATATACAGATAGGTAGAGCGTGTTTGAAAGCACTATCTTCTGGTTAATATATATTATAAACAAATATCTATTATCTGTTAGGTAAGGGGTCAAACTCAAACGGGGTGAAACTGTTATCCAGAACCTGTTAAGCTGCGGACAAACCAACGCATTCAGCTTGCGTTCGCGGTGGCGTGCTCGGTGGCGATCTTCTCGCGTGCAAAGCCCGTTCACACCAAACACGCGATCTCTGCGCGTTCAGTCCAGTCTGTGTCGACCTTCGGAACCTCCTAATCCTTTTATTATTACACTACTGCCCAAAGCAAAAAGAGTGTATATGTGTTCAGGGTTCATGTATGTTTGTGGGTATGTGAGTTTCTTTATTCCACCATTACTTCCAAATGGCTCAACGGATTTGGATGTATGGGGTATTGTTAGAATCTTTACATCATTCCGAGTGACACTGGCCATTTTCAAATGTGAAAAAAATATTTTTTTCATCTATTATTACAATATGGCATCAAATGAAAGGCCTTAATGAGCACATTTCAAAAATATATAATTTGTCACTAAAATGTGTGAAATAAAAATAAATAAATTAAAAACAATTTAAAAACACGACTGCCCTGCTTAAAGAGCTACCTTACAGAACGTAAACAAAAAGTCAAAATTGGTCAGTTATGTAGTCAAGAGACAGAGATAACGTACGGAGTACCTCAAGGGAGCGTGTTAGGGGAGTCCGTTACGCCAGCAGGAAAGATGCTCCTAGAGGGAAGCGAGTTTGATGAATAATTTGTGCGCAATTCGGTGTAAATGTGCGCCAAATAAAAAATTTGTGGGCCTTATACTTTTGGAATAAAACGGGAAAAACGGATTCTGCTGGGGTAACGGTGCTCCAGCAGGAAGAATCTAAACTAATGATCGGAGAGAAATAAAAGATATATGTGCGGGTAGCTTGATACTAGCAGGAAATGTGCGCCAAATATAAAATTTGTGGGCCTTATAGTTTTGGAGATATTTGATTTCCTGCTGGCGTAACGTTTTGCCAGATCCCAGATCTCGGAAACTACTAAATGTGCGATCTTACAGTAAACACATATAAGTAGCTCCTAATTTGTGCTATTTGTGCGGTAGAAAACATTTCAAAAATATTCACAGATTTTGAAGTAATCAGACATTTTCTGAAAACAGAAAAAAAATTCTAGCGCCTAAACTACCACCTAAATAGAGAAACCAAAAACGGTGTTCTATTCTTCTTATTATTTCTCATTACCATAAAAATTTTGAAAACCGCACATTTACGCGTTTTTGAATAATACCCACATGAAGGTTAGACTGACCATGTCATGACTTTGACGGTCAGCAGGATAAAAATATCAGAGACTATTTAGATCCTGGCCCAAAGAATAATCTGTGCGGTTACTGAAGTACATGCTCTGAAAATTTCAGCTTCAAATTCTTCGTATTAAAGGAAATATCAATTAAAATCCAAAACAACTGTCAGTATTCCGATTAACCGACCAAATTCGATAGACCACCAAAAAGCGACGCGTTCATACATATTGATGACCTCCTTAACTTTGTTGTTGAACAGGTTTGTACACGTCACGTCTACGTACATTTAAGTAAAAAAGTGATTTGAGTGAGTGCTTTTATTTAAATAACGAATGAAGTTATTTCTGTTTCATTTCATTTTTACTTGAATTAAATGAATTATAACCATTTTAACATTATTTTAGTAGAAAAATAAAGGATGTTTTATAAAAAAAGTAAAAAATTTAAGATGGCGGCCAACTTTTTTTTTTGTGGGCCGATTTCGATGAAACTCTGTTTTTGGTACTATTTCGACAAGAAAATAGCAACGCAATGTTAAAAAAGTAATAAATTCAAGATGGCGGCCACCTTTTTTTGTTTGTGGGTCGATTTCGATGAAACTCGGTTTTCGCTACTGTTTTGACAAGAAAACAGCAACGCATTGTTAAAAATGTAAAAAATTCAAGATGGCCGCCACCTTTTTTGTTTGCGGGCCGATTTCAATGAAACTCGGTTTTTGCTACTGTTTTGTCAAGAAAACAGAAACGCAATGTTAAAAATGTAAAAAATTCAAGATGGCGGCCAACTTTTTTGTTTGTGGGCCGATTTCGATGAAACTCGGTTTCTGATACTATTTTGACAAGAAAACAGCAACGCAATGTTGCAAATTTTAAAAATTCAAGATGGCGGCCAACTTAAAACAGCAACACAATGTTAAAAAAGTAAAAAAATTCAAGATGGCGGCCAACTTTTTAGTTTGCGGGCCGATTTCGATGAAAATTTGGTTTTTGGTAGTATTTTGACAAGAAAACAGCAACGCAATGTTGCAAATTTTAAAAATTCAAGATGGCGGCCAACTTTTTTAGTTTGCGGGCCGATTTCGTTGAAACTCGGTTTTTGGTAGTATTTTGACAAGAAAACAGCAACGCAATGTTAGAAAGTAAAAAATTCAAGATGGCGGCCAACTTTTTGTTTGTGGGCCGATTTCGATGAAACTCGGTTTTTGTAGTATTTTGGCAAGAAAACAGCAACACAATGTTAAAAAAGTAAAAAATTCAAGATGGCGGCCAACTGTTTTGTTTGTGGGCCGATTTCGATGAAACTCGGTTTCTGATACTATTTTCATTATTCATTTATTATCATTATGGCCCGTCCGCTTTATCCATCCACAAGCCAAAAGGAAGGCCTCTTCCCCAGCAGCCAGCGGGGCATTAAAAATGGCTGATATGCATGGTTATTTGTGATGCCGTCTGTATAAAATTTTTACTCATCGGCGGAAAACAATCCTGTCTCAAACTCACTTAGACGAAAGTATTTTTAGTAAGCACGACCATTTATGGCAAACTAGCTTCAGCCCACGACTTCATCCACATTTACATTCGAGAAAATCCCTAGGAAACCTTAAACCAAGATAATAGTATCCTCCTATGTTGTAATCCGGCTTATAAACTATAATTTCATCCAAATCCGTTCAGCCGTTTTGCGTGATTGATTAACAATCATTCAAACAGGCAAACTTTCATATTTATGATTAAGTAGAATAATACGGCCACCTCCGAAGCGCTCAAAATAGGATTTTTTTGCTACATAAAATGGGACTGCTATTTAGCTAAGTCTTAATTTCTCATTTTTATTTAAGTTATTATTAAGTTGTATACCTCAACTGAAAGCTGAATAAATGGTGATATTTTTAAAATATTATTTGCGCTTAGTTACTGGGATGTTTTTAAAGATATTTGCTGTTGTTTCTAAAAAATCTGACAAAATAAAATTAAATACAAAAAAAGCCGCCATCTTTGATTTTTTTATGATTTTTAACATTGCATTGTTATTTTCTTGTCAAAATAGTACTAGAAACCGAGTTTCATCGAAATCGGCCCACAAACAAAGAAGATGGCCGCCATCTTGGATTTTTTGTTTTTTTAACATTGCGTTGCTGTTTTCTCGTCAAAATACTACCAAAAACCGAGTTTCATCGAAATCGGCCCGCAAACTTAAAAACTGGCCGCCATCTTGGATTTTTTATTTTTTTAACATTGCTTTGTTATTTTCTTGTCAAAATAGTACTAGAAACCGAGTTTCGTCGAAATCGGCCCACAAACAAAAAAGATGGCCGCCATCTTTGATTTTTTATGATTTTTAACATTGCATTGTTATTTTCTTGTCAAAATAGTACTAGAAACCGAGTTTCATCGAAATCGGCCCACAAACAAAGAAGATGGCCGTCATCTTGGATTTTTTGTTTTTTTAACATTGCGTTGCTGTTTTCTCGTCAAAATACTACCAAAAACCGAGTTTCATCGAAATCGGCCCGCAAACTTAAAAACTGGCCGCCATCTTGGATTTTTTATTTTTTTAACATTGCTTTGTTATTTTCTTGTCAAAATAGTACTAGAAACCGAGTTTCGTCGAAATCGGCCCACAAACAAAAAAGATGGCTGCCATCTTGAATTTTTTATTTTTTAACATTGCTTTGTTATTTTCTTGTCAAAATAGTACCAAAAATCGAGTTTCGTCGAAATCGGCCCACATCAAAGAAGATGGCCGCCATCTTGGATTTTTTAAATTTTTAACACTGCGTTGCTGTTTTCTTGTCAAATAGTACCAGAAACCGAGTTTCGTCGAAATCGGCTCACAAACAAAAAAGATGGCCGCCATCTTGGATTTTTTTTTTTTTTAACATTGCTTTACCTATTATTTTCTTGTCAAAAAAGTACCAGAAACCGAGTTTCGTCGAAATCGGTCCACAAACAAAAAAGATGGCCGCCATCTTGGAACTTATTTTTTCATTATTATTTCCTAATTGAGTACTAATTTAATATTTATTTTATACTTAGTTTGCCCTAAATTAGTAATGATTTACAAATAAAATTTTAGTCCCTTACACTTTTAGTCGTTGCGTCAACTGTCTAGAGGAACGGCGGCTTTTGCGCCAACACAAAGGGCGATCGAAGTCCGACTGTAAGAAAAATACTCTCTCGGCTGTGGTATTGGTATGAATACAGGCTCAAACTAACTATTTAAAAGTTAAAACACTATTTACCCACATTTGCCAATAAGAAGTGATGAACGCGACTGTACAAACAATTTTTCTGCATAATACGACACATTAAAGAAGGTCATCAATATGTATTGTAGGGACACAGTATGTTCCTACAGGTTCATATTACCGAACCAATTTTGTATTGTGTAACTAGGTGCCGCGCAGTCGTCGTCGCACACTCAACTTGTAAACGCGCCTCTCAATATTATAAAAGTTTAATTTAAATATCCTCTTTTACTTCCACTCGCGTGGTCCGCCTTGTTAGGATCCTCACATCCAACATTGGTGACCCCGAACGAAGTTTAATTTGTAATACGCGTAAATAACTCGGACGATAAAATAAATAGTGTATAATTAATTAAGTGTTTAATAAAATTTCGGACAATAAAATTTTAAAATAGTGTAATTATGTCGAATACTGAAAACGACAAACCGGAAAAGTCTCTGCCTCCGACGCCTATACCATCGTTTACGCCGACAACCGACATCATGGCAATTCAATTAGCGTCGCGAATTCCAGAATTTTGGGCGGATCAACCACGCGTATGGTTTATAAGAACCGAAGCAATATTAGCACCTCAAAAATTAAGTGACGACTCGCGTTTCGACATGGTAGTATCAAAGTTGCCAAAAGACATTATTACTCAAATTAGTGATTTTTTGTGAAATCCACCTGCGTCCGGTAAATTCAACGCAATTAAAATAAAATTACTTTCGCTCCTGGAAGATTCAAAGGCTAGACAAATAGAAAAACTTATCAGTGAAATGGAGCTTGGGGACCAGAAACCCTCCCAACTTTTGCGACGGATGCGAGATCTGGCCCGTGACAAAATCCCGGATGACACACTTCGCGTGCTCTGGCAAGGACATCTGCCAAGCACAGTCAAAGCAGTATTAGCCGTGACAGACACGAAGGACTTAGAAAACCTAGCCTCGGTCGCAGACAACGTAGCTGAAGCGACACGCTCAAGTCAAGTGGCTGCGATAACGACCACCTCTAACACAACAAACGAAATAGCGCTGTTGCGAGCAGAAATAGCGAAACTAAATATTCGCCTATTGAACGCAGAACGCTCTCGTCCGAGATATAGAGATTTCAATCAATATCGCCGGTACTCATCCAGATCATCTAACCGGCACAGAAATCACTCATCGCAGCGACCACAACACTCAAGTCCTGGAGACCTTTGTTTTTACCATGAGAAATACAAAGAAAAGGCTCATAAATGCGTGCAACCCTGCGCATGGAACAAAAAGGCCACAATGCCAGCGCCGCCGGAAAACTAGGAAGCGAGGCACAGTTGTCAGCGGAAATCTGTGCCGTATCACCTTGCGCCCGCTTACGTATTTTAGATATTAGTAGTGGACTCCGATTTTTAGTAGATACAGGAGCAAACGTTTCGGTATTGCCCGTCAACCGTAATAAGTGTCATTCACAATCGCAGTGTTCTGATTATAAACTATACGCAGCAAATGGAACTGAAATTAAAACCTACGGTGTGAAATCTATGGTGCTGAACTTTAAACTTCGCAGACCGTATAGGTGGGACTTCATCGTTGCTGACGTAAAACAACCAATATTAGGTGCGGACTTTCTCACTTATCATAAACTTTTAGTGGACCTTAGTGCACGTAGGTTAAGAGACCAAGTGACTGACCTAAATGTAATTGCTTCAGTGGTAAGTGTTGCTGAACCTTCCATAAATACAATTAGTCATGGACATCCGTATAGCGATTTACTATGTAAATATAAGGAGATTACGAAACCGATGTCATTCCAGGAAACTCAATCGCACGATATTTTTCATTATATTGAAACTTCCGGTCCTCCTGTACACGCTCGTGTACGTCCGTTACCACCGGACAGATATAAAAAAGCTAAAGAGGAATTTCGTCGAATGCAAGAAGCAGGAATATGTAGACCTTCTAAAAGTCCGTGGGCAAGTCCACTACACATAGTCCCAAAGAAAAACGGAGATATTAGACCTTGTGAAGATTATCGCCAATTAAATTCTATTACTAAACCCGATCGATATCCTATTCCCCATTTACGTGATTTCACTTATATATTGGCAGGAAAGAAAATATTTTCTAAATTAGATGTGAACAGAGCTTATCATTGCATAAAAGTAAATCCTGATGATATTGAAAAAACAGCTATTATTACCCCATTCGGTTTATTTGAATTCCCTAGAATGACCTTTGGTTTACGTAATGCAGCGCAAACTTTTCAACGCTTTATGAACCATGTATTGCAAGGCTTAGATTTTCATTATAATTATTTAGATGACGTCATTATTGCAAGCGATAACGAAGAACAACATACAACTCATTTAGAGATTATATTTCAGCGTTTCAAAAAATTCGGTATTACGATTAACCTATCTAAATGTTCTTTCGGTCAAAGTAAAGTTCAATTTCTAGGTCACGATGTAAGCGCAGACGGTATTAAACCTTTACAAGAAAAGGTTAATGCTATTGTCAATTTCCCAAAACCTAAAACCATTCAAGAGTTACGCCGATTTTTAGGCATGGTCAACTTTTATCGCTCTCACTTACCGAATACAATGTCATATCAGTCAGAACTCAATAAATATTTAACAAATACAAAAAGAAACGATAAAACAATTATTACGTGGTCGGAAAAAGCTGAAAATGCATTTGAGCAGTGAAAAACGGCATTACAAAACGCCGCCACTCTGTCTCATCCTTATACCGATTCCACGCTAGCATTGATGACAGATGCATCTGATAACTGCATTGGAGCTGTCTTACAACAAAAATGTGGCGAACAATGGCAACCACTGGGTTATTATTCAAAAAAATTGTCTTTGAGTCAACAAAAATATAGTACTTATGATCGCGAATTACTAGCTATACATTCAGCGATAATACATTTTCGAAAATTATTCGAAGGTCGCCATTTAATAATTTATACAGACCACAAGCCCTTATGCCATGCATTCACTAAGTCCAGTAAAGATAATAAAGAAACTCCGAGACGTGCGAGACAACTTCTTTTTATCAGTGAGTTTACGACCGACATACGATATATTAACGGTCCCGCTAATGTAGTAGCCGATGCCGTTATCACGCGTCGAAACTATTTTTTGTCCAACCGTACTTGACTACAGTCAACTTGCAGACGCCCAAGCTAAAGATGAATATTTATTACAACAAATCAACGATAGCAACCAAACATGTTTTAAACAAATTTCTTTGCCCACTTGTGATAAATCAATATATTGTCATGTTACAGAAAATATTATTAGACCTTATCTAACAGAAGAATTTAGAAAAATAGCTTTTGATACAATTCACAATTTAAGTCATCCAGGCATACGAACTACGCGTAAATTAGTATCCAATAATTTTTTCTGGCCTGGGATGAATAAAGATATAAGCGTATGGGCTAAAACATGTATAAAGTGTCAAAAGGCGAAGATAAGCCGCCATACAATTTCGCCATTAGGTAGCTTCCCAATTGTCAATCGCTTTGATCATATTATGGTTGATATTGTTGGACCACTAAAAATATCCCCAGAAGGATATAGATTTTGTTTAACTATCATTGATAGGTGTACACGTTGGCCTGAAGCTTTTCCCTTAAAATAAATTACAGCTGAAGTTGTCGCAAAAACAATTTTTGACGAATGGATTGCACGATACGGTTGTCCTGTAAAGCTCACTACCGATCAAGGTCGACAATTTGAGAGCAATCTATTTTTAAATCTTATGAAATTATTAGGGATAAATAAAATACGCACAACACCATATCATCCCCAAAGTAACGGTG
Source organism: Agriphila tristella (assembly GCA_928269145.1). Classification (NCBI taxonomy): domain Eukaryota; kingdom Metazoa; phylum Arthropoda; class Insecta; order Lepidoptera; family Crambidae; genus Agriphila; species Agriphila tristella. The sequence continues at coordinate 16,516,953 of OV743439.1, read as the reverse complement.
CAATCGAACGCTGGCACCGATCTCTTAAAGCAGCGTTAATGACTCGCCTAAATAATAATTCTTGGGTTGATGAATTACCTACAGCATTGCTAGGATTGCGTGCCGCTTGCCGCAGTGATAACGGCATAAGCGCCGCAGAATTAACCTTTGGTCGAACACTTCGTTTACCCGGAGAGTTCTATGAAATATCTACGAAAAACGACCCTAGTGATCCATCTAGTTTAATATACAAAATTCAAGAAAATTTACGTAACTTTACTCCAATTAACGAATTATCACGAAATTCAAAGAAATTCTTCGTAAGTAAAGATTTAAAATCATGTCAATATGTTTTTGTTAGAGATGATGCGGTTCACAAATCGTTGAAACCGCCATACGACGGTCCATGTATGAACGCGTCGCTTTTTGGTGGTCTATCGAATTTGGTCGGTTAATCGGAATACTGACAGTTGTTTTGGATTTTAATTGATATTTCCTTTAATACGAAGAATTTGAAGCTGAAATTTTCAGAGCATGTACTTCAGTAACCGCACAGATTATTCTTTGGGCCAGGATCTAAATAGTCTCTGATATTTTTAACCTGCTGACCGTCAAAGTCATGACATGGTCAGTCTAACCTTCATGTGGGTATTATTCAAAAACGCGTAAATGTGCGGTTTTCAAAATTTTTATGGTAATGAGAAATAATAAGAAGAATAGAACACCGTTTTGGTTTCTCTATTTAGGTGGTAGTTTAGGCGCTAGAATTTTTTTTCTGTTTTCAGAAAATGTCTGATTACTTCAAAATCTGTGAATATTTTTGAAATGTTTTCTACCGCACAAATAGCACAAATTATGAGCTACTTATATGTGTTTACTGTAAGATCGCACATTTAGTAGTTTCCGAGATCTGGGATCTGGCAAAACGTTACGCCAGCAGGAAATCAAATATCTCCAAAACTATAAGGCCCACAAATTTTATATTTGGCGCACATTTCCTGCTAGTTTCAAGCTACCCGCACATATATCTTTTATTTCTCTCCGATCATTAGTTTAGATTCTTCCTGCTGGAGCACCGTTACCCCAGCAGAATCCGTTTTTCCCGTTTTATTCCAAAAGTATAAGGCCCACAAATTTTTTATTTGGCGCACATTTACACCGAATTGCGCACAAATTATTCATCAAACTCGCTTCCCTCTAGGAGCATCTTTCCTGCTGGCGTAACGGACTCGTGTTAGGGCCGACTCTATTTCTATTATATATTAATACCCTCTGTAGCATGTGTTTGGAGAATGGGCATTTGTTCTCGTACGCAGACGACACGGCTATAGTGTTTATTGGAAAGACTTGGGAAGACGTTAAACATTATACTGAGACTGGTTTAATAAAAATCGCGACGTGGTTAAGAACACATCTTTTAACACTCAACACGGCGAAAACTCACTATATTTGTTACACTATATGTGATAGGACTCAGCCAAATTTAAATATAAAGATCCACACCTGTAGTAATCATGGGAAGTCCACGTGTTCTTGTCCAGAAATAGTCAAAGTAGCAAACACAAAATATCTTGGAGTCATGATTGACCAACGGTTATCCTGGCACCAACACGTGGAACTCATTATGAACAGGGTTAGGAAACTCATATGGTTCTTTAAAACATTACGTCATGTTGCAACACCGCAGTTACTGAATCAAATTTATGTTAGCTTAGTCCAATCTGTGTTAACATACTGCATTGGTGTATGGGGAGGTGCAAATAAATCTAAATTCTTAGATATGGAGAGAGCACAAAGATCCTTAATAAAAACTATGTATTATAAGCCCTTCAGATACCCAACCCATGATTTTTACTCAGAAAGCGGTATTCTTACGGTCCGTAAACTGTATATTCTGCAGATCATTCTAAAACAACACAAGAAAATTACATACGACCCTAATATAGAAAAAAAGAGAAGGAAATTTGATGTTGCTCCTAGAGTAGATGTTAATTCGGCATTCGCTAGAAAACAACAAGCTAAGCAATCATCCTATGTTTCATCATATCATCATCATATCAGCCACACGACACCCACTGCTGGGTATAGGCCTCCCCTAAGGATCTCCACAACTATCGGTCCTGCGCTGCCTGCATCCACTGGCTTTCCGCGACCTTCACCAGATCGTCGGTCCACCTTGTCGGGGGCCTACCCACGGAGCGTCGTCCGGTGCGCGGTCGCCATTCCAGAACCTTTCTGCCCCAACGGCCATCGGTTCTTCTCGCTATGTGTCCCGCCCATTGCCACTTCAGCTGAGCAATCCTTCGAGCGATGTGGGTTACTTTAGTTCTCCTGCGGATCTCCTCGTTTCTGATTTGATCACGTAGGGAAACGCCGAGCATGGCTCTCCATTGCACGCTGAGTGACCTTGAGCCTCCTTATGAGACCCATAGTTAGCGGCCACGTTTCACTGCCGTAAGTCATCACTGGCAACACACACTGTTCATAGACTTTCGTCTTGAGACACTGAGGTAAGTCGGACGCGAAGATTTTTCGAAGCTTCCCGAATGCTGCCCACCCGAGTTGGATTCGGCGAGAGATCTCTTTCTCGAAGTTGGACCTACCTAACTGGACTGCCTGTCCTAGGTATACGTAATGGTCAACAACTTCAAGTGTAGTGTTCCCAACATGAACTGGAGAGGGTACAACATGGGCATTTGACATAATTTTCGTCTTATCCATGTTCATCCTAAGACCCACTCTTTGGGAAGCACTACGGAGATCTTCGAGCATTGTGTTCAGGTCTTCCATGGTCTCAGCCATAAGGACTATATCATCGGCAAAACGAAGGTGTGTTAGGTACTGGCCATTAATGTTGATGCCGAGTCCTTTCCAGTCCAAGAGCTTAAAGATGTCCTCCAACGCAGCTGTGAACAGTTTCGGAGAAATAACGTCTCCCTGTCTCACACCACGCTGCAGTTGGATAGGATTTGTGTTCTGGTTCTGTACTCGGATCGTCATGGTGGCATTTTGGTATAAGTACCTCAACACCTCGATATACCTATAGTCCACTTGGCACCTTTGGGAGAGACTGCAGCACCGCCCAGGTTTCAATCGAATCAAAGGCTTTCTCATAGTCCACGAACGCCAAGCAAAGTGGCTCATTATACTCCTCAGTCTTCTGTATAACCTGCCGCAGCGTATGGATGTGGTCTATGGTGCTAAAGCCTTTTCGGAACCCGGCTTGTTCGGGAGGTTGGAAGTCGTCGAACTTGCGAGCGAGACGATTCGTAAGGACTCTCGAAAACAACTTATAGACATGACTCAGAAGCGAGATGGGTCTATAGTTCTTTAAGAGGGACTTGTCACCCTTTTTAAAGAACAAGATCACCTCACTTATGTTCCATGTCTTTGGCGTTCTGCCCTGGACGATGACGGAATTAAAGAGCTTCTGGAGGACTTTGAGTATCGGCTTACCGCCCGCTCTCAGAAGTTCTGTAGTGATTCCATCGTCACCCGCCGCCTTGTTGTTTTTCAGCTGTTTGAGAGCCATACTAATCTCGCACAGGCTGACGTCCGGGATATCTTCGGTATAGTGTCGGGTAAGCTTGGCTCTGGGGTCTTTAGCCTTGCTTTCAACAGGTGTCTGCGTGGAATATAACTGCCCATAGAAGCTCTCGATCTCCCTCAGGATTTCAGGCTTTGATGAAATGATGCGTCCGTCGTCAGTTTTCAGCTTCGTCATCTGGCTTTGCCCAATAGACAGATCTCTCGCGAACACTTTGGAGCCTTTATTCCGCTCGATGGCCTCTTTAATACGATTCGTATTAAATTGGCGAAGGTCGCTCGTCAAAGACTTAGATATCTGTCTATTAAGCTGCCGATAACGATTAGCATCTACTGAACTCTGGAGCCTCATTTCACGTCTCTGATCCATGAGTAGGAGTGTGTGGTCGGAGAGTTTCTTCATCTTGGGACTAGTGAATGCAAATCCGTATGTATTTCGAAATCCGGATTTTAAGAACGGATATTTCGTCAAATCCGGATTATCCGGATATTACGGATTTTTTATAAAAATATTTTCTTTTTTATAAATATAAGTCATTTCTGTACATATAAGTTCAGTAATGTGATCTCTCTTATATTTATGTAAATGGATTCAATGAAAAGGACAATATTAATCAAATCCAACATTTTTTGTCATAAAATACTACAATATTATGATGTTACCTATTATTGTTCAAATGTAATTAAAACAGTGTATGATTCGCGTGCTATTTGCGAGTAGGTGACGTAAGCGATCGTTTGCATGAGCGCTTTTGCGACGTTTTATCGCGCGATATATCTGAAGCTTCGAATAGAACACAATGTGACTGACTGTGTAACGGGACAAAAATATAGCACGGTGAAAAAAATCGCTCGTGCAAACACACAGTTGTTCTATTCCGAAGCGTTAGAGCCATAACACATTGGGACGCCATAGCGACGCCGCCGGCTACGTATCCAAACAATTCGTATTGAAATGTATGGCAGATAACACACTTGGCTGGCGTCTGGCAACGTCGCCAATTTGGAAGCGTAGCCACTATCGACCGGCCCATACGCGGAAACTGGGTACTCTGGCTACCTGCGACGCATAGCTAAGTCGCCAGTATTTTGTATACAAGTAAGTTATGCCTCCCTCACTCAGTGGCCAACTGGTCGCCGCCAGAACGGACGCCCGCTGTGAATTGTGCGAAAACAATGAGTTTCGATACAGAACGATTTATTGCAGAGATTCAAAACCGTCCATGTTTTTGGGATAAGTACTACATCTAAAGAATATTCTGATCGATCAATTTATTTCTACATAAGTTTAATAATTCATCAAAAGATGTTATTGATATTCTCACATAGTTGAACAATTTTTATTAAGGATATTTTCATATACTGCATATAGTTTAAAAAAAAAACACTTCGACTTCGATCTGATATAAAAGGATGGACCCATAACTTTTTAGGTTTCTTCTTTTTCATTTTATGACGCAGAAAACAATAATATAGCGATCTCTTCTATGCACGTAGGACAGTGGCTACTTATTTGGAAACTTCATTTGGCTACGCTAGGTTGCCAGAGGTAGCCATGGCCACGTCACCAGCGATGTCGCCATGGCGTCCCAGTATGTTATGGCTCTTAGAAAAATCTCGCGATAAGACGTCGAAAAAGCGCTAATAAAAATAAAAATCATACTCTTTATAAAATTATACAAATGAAGAATAACATATTAATATGATTAAACTAGATAACATAGTATGTTGTTTAGTTTATGTGAATTTGAAAAATACAAATTATTTTTTGGGACTTAATGTGATAAAGCCCTGAGAGATTGAGAGGCGCGCCGTATTAGCCACTCGTTCCATAGGATGTTAGGAGGAGTGTCACCCGCGCACCATCCGGAAGACTATACGCCACCACGCCAACGGGAAGAAGAGACCCTAGGCGCGCCAGTGAAAACAACCAAGAAGTTCGTTTGACGATGAAGAAGGAGAGTTGTATCGGCAGGAACACCAGGAGAGCTGGTTCAACCAAACGAACTTCTTGGGACTTAATGTGACAGACCTGAGACACGGCACTAGCAAGACGCGTGAATGGCGTCGTCTAGAAAAAACTCACATACCCACAAACATACATGAACCCTAAACACATATACACTCCTTTTGGGCAGTCGTGTAAATAGCATCTACCGTCTAGCTAGTGCGAGAAACGAAGTGTTCCACAGCCACTGAGTGAATAGTAATTGGACAAATAACAACTAAAGTATTCCACTTAAAGCACAGCTATCAATATTTACTTGCTATTCGCTCGATTGCTCTACTCGTAAGTGGAATACTTCCGAGAAACTTGCTTGTTTAATTTTATTAAAAACAATTTCTTATTATTCGAAAAATCCGAATTTGATTTTCAAATCCGGATTTGCAAGTCTAGTAAAAATGTGCGGATATCCGGATTTTTCGGATTACGGATTATCCGGATTGCATTCCCTACTTGGGACGGCGGGTCTTAAAGAGCTTGGACCCTACCGTACGGACAGCATCCACCACCATGTTGTTTAGATCGTCCACATCTATGCTGTTCTCAAGGGCTTCGAAGCGGTTTTGGAGTTCGAGTTGAAAGCTCTCGGGGTTTTGAATATGGGCCGGCAATGGTCGAATTGTTGATTTTATCAGTCGAGATCTTTCCAGCTTTGGGTTGATATTCAATGTGCCACGTACCAATCGGTGATCGCTCCCCGTCTTAACAGCGTTGATCACAGTGACATCATTGAATATTTGCTTTTTCGTCGACATGATAAAATCTATCTCATTTCTGACTTTACCGTCCGGACTGACCCAGGTCCACTTCCGGCATTCCGGCTTTCTGAAGAAGGAGTTCATCATAAAGAGGTTCTCCTTCTCCATAAAGTCAGCCAGCATCTGGCCTCTGTCATTCCGTTGCCCAACTCCAAATTGCCCCACTCTCAGCTCATCACCGCATCGTTTCCCCAACTTTGCATTGAAGTCCCCCATCACAACAGTGTAGTGGGTTTTGAAGCTATGCATGGCTTTAGAGATCTCCTCATACATAGCCTCCACTTCGTCATCTTGGTGTGTCGAGGTCGGTGCGTAAACCTGTATAACATTCAGCGAACACCGTTTGGATATTCTGAGTATAAGGTACGCCACCCTGGTCGACACACTTCCGATGGTAGTTACGTTGTTGACAAGGGACTTGTGGACGATGAACCCGATACCACCTTGGGACTGTTGGTCGCCCTCCCGGTAGTAAAGCAAGTTACCGGAGTTGAGGATTATCGAGTCCTCTCCCGCTCTTCGGACTTCAGATAAGCCGATAATGTCCCAGTGTACCTTGCTGATAACTTCTTCCAACTCGGTTAACTTCGCGTCGGTCCTTAGTGTGCGCGTGTTATAGGTTGCCAGTTGCAGTTGTCGTCGTTTTTGGTAGCCGAGCCGCACCCGGGGATTCTTAGCACCCCCTGCCCCGCCGTTACCGTAGCCGCTACCGTAGCTAGGAATAGCGGGGCTGCCGGGGACTGGGGGCCAATTTTTTGATCCATTATGCATGAGGGGGGGGGGGGGGGGTTTGCCATAATCGCCACGCTTGGCAGGCGGGTTGGCGATCGCAGTAGGCCAAGGTTTTTTGGAGACGCTGCTGCCCGTCTCTTGAAGGCTATGCTCCCTTAGTCGCCTTTTACGACACCCACGGGATGATAGGGGGTAGTGCTATTCTAGGCCGGCACATACACGGCACCCGGCACATACACGGCACAATCTTATGTTTATAACTCTTTAAATAAATGACTAAATATATATCCTAAAACATATAACGAGTGCAAGATAATTCTTATAGAGTGGCTAAAAACTAAGTCATACGATGAAATAGAAAGTCTTTTAGAATATAGTTTCTTGCTACCACAGACTCACTCACAACACACACATACACACACACACACACACACACATACACAAACACTCACATACACAAACACACACACACAACTCTTTTTATTATTATTTATTAATTTTAATTTTGTTTTTCAATTTCTTAGTGATAATGTACTCTTTCAAACTTTGATTTATAAAATTTTGTTACTTTGTAATTTAGTGCCTTGTCGGTTATTCTAGTAGCTGTACATATTAACATTAATTAAGGAAGAGCGGGGTCCCCTGGCACAAGTGTTACTGATACTTAAAAGGAGATCCTGAGCACTAGCTAAGATAATCATGTATATAGTTACTGAATAAATATTTTGTATTTTTGTATTTGTAAAACAAACTAAAAAGTTAAATAACAAGTGTCATTGCAGTCGGGGGACCTCTTCGATTAAAAAATTGTTCCACAAAACGGTCCCCCGACTGCAATGACACTTGTTATTTAACTTTTTAGTTTGTTTTTAGCAGGGCTGTCGTGTTTTTAAATTGTTTTTTTTTGTGATATTTATTATGGAAGACAGTGAAAATGACATCGAAGAGGAAATTATTTTATTAGCTAAAAACGAGAATTTGGGTACCTACATTGTCACTCTCTGTTTTTATGAGCAGTCATGTAAATATTATATTAAATAACCGTGTTATGCATAACAAAGTTAGTATAAAAACTTATTATATTAAATTTAAAATCTACTTACTATCTAATCCAATGCCAAATCTCATCTTTTTTCAGTTGTTTTTTATAATATGGATGAGAAGTGTCGTATAATATTCTATATTTTTGCACTTTAGCAATAATTTTTTCCGTCACGGACATCGTTGACTACCTTCAGATTAGTTGCGTGCAGCGTTCAGATTGTGTCGACACTCTCGACAGCATCTGGACGCCGCCGCCGAACGATCGCGCGGGCGAACGCTGCATTTCGGGCGGCCGGACGCACCGGTTTGAACATGTCACTACAAACGCTACTGCAGTATCTGGTCGCCACCACGCACGCGGACGCGGACGCAAGATGAACGCGTTGGTTTGTCCGCAGCTTTATTATGGGCCTGTTTTGTTGTTTCTGTAATTTTCTTCTGTTCAATGATTAGAAATTCTCGAATAATCAGTAGGCTTGATTCGTCCAAGTCAGTAGTTGATTCGTCTAAGTCTAGGTAATAAAAGACTGGAAACTCATGACGAGGTCCCTCCGGGGAAACATTTTTTTTCAGGTCAGTGCTCCGGGGCCCCTCGTCTGTGCCTATATAATGTTACCTTTCTCTAATTTTATATTCATTTTTTTATGAATAATTACCAATTTATAGGATTGATTAACAATTATTTAAAAAAAGTACCAGGATTACATAAATCTAGAGAAGGGTAACTTTATCACACCCTTACATACCACAAAAAAGTTGAAAATAAAAAAGCTTTTTGAATAAAAAATAAAAACGGTTTTCCTTTTATTGAAAAAGCCTTTCAATTTTGCAGTTATTATTTTCAGATTTGTATACTATGCTTCTGCGGCCTATTTAGTGGGCCGCAAACAGAAGAAAAATTTTGCTGTTTTATTGAAAAATTGCAGCATTCAGGAAGCTGAGAAAGTGAAAAGGAAAGAAGAAAAGAAAGTAAAGAAGACGGAGAAAGTTGACGTCGCCAGTCTTGTCGTTAAGTTATTAATGCCTTATTATAAGAATCAGAAGATAAGTAACAGGGATCTATTCAAGATAACTGCTAGACATATTGTGCATCAACTGTTGGCTATTCAAGTAACTGGTAAGCACTGATATTGCACCATTTACGCCCTAGTACACCGACGCATTCGCGCGCGGCAGCGAAGCGACACAAAATCTATCAGTTGTTGGCAGCGTTTCGCTTATGCTAATGTCTCACTCTAACATTAGCGAGATGACATCGTCGAAATGGTCGTTACACTGACTAGCCCGCCGAAGGAACACCAACAGTACTTTGAGTATGTTGTTTTAGACACCATTCCCTACAACTATGCCAAAAATCGCTCATATATTTCCCCTATTTTTTCTTCGTTTGGTGAGCTAGACGCTTACATTTTGATAGTGATGTTTCGTCATTGACGCGTTTGCGTGCGGCAGCGAATCGCTGGCGGTAGCGAAACATCTGCAGAACAAACGAAACGCCAGGACCGAAATGTGAACGTCATTGAAATGCTGCGAACAACTGGCAGATTTTCTTCGCTTCGCGCGGAACGCGTCGGTGTACTAAGGGCATAAAGACGTTACGTCAACAATACTTTGTCCGTAGGCGTCCATAGATCTTGTTTTAATCCCCTTTTATTTATTCCACAGAGGAGGCCGCTATAGACTTACTACTGCAAAAAGCTTTCAGCAAGGAAGTGAAAATTGAAAAAGAAAGTGACTTGGTTGCTAAATTGAATCTGAACAATGCTATGTAATGTATATTATCAATTCATAATAATTTTATTTTTATTTATTATTAATTATAATTATATAAGGCACGTTTTAAATGCCGTTACAATGTTATTCTTGTACACAGTTTAATAAAATGAATGACTTATAATAGGGATTTCTTTTTTTAACTACATAATTTGAATTGAATTTGGATTGAACTTCTGTCGAAGGAAATAAAACTCCAAAGTTTTATGCTAATTTTCTTTATTGGCATGTAAATAAAATATATATTTGACATAAAAATAAAGATATTCATAAAAATATTTATCAATTATTATTAGACGGATTCTATCCATCTACTCACAACGTCTATTCTTATTATCTAGCTAGTACTGACACAGAGGTGATTCAAGAAATATAGCTATGTAAAAATACCGTTTTTCTTTTATTAAAAATTCGTTTGACATAGTTTAAAGATCGCGATGTGGGCTGGCCTTTTAACTTTTAATGATTAAATGTTTAATTTAGTTTAATGTTTATTTAACGTATGCCGACTGCCTCATCTGCTGGTCGCACTCCAATAGATGCACCTAATTGTAGCTATCTACCAAGTAGTGTTATATCCTGAGCGCCCGCTTCCTGGGCGGGTCGCGCGTGGCGCGGGCGGGGCGCTTGCGCGGCGCGCGGGGCGTGTCGGGCTCGGGCGGGGCCGATGACGTCACCAGGTTCCGAGCGTTGCCGAACGACGGCTCTATGCCGATCGTCTCTTGGAACTGCTGCACGCGCTCTACTAACTCTTCGTCGTTTTCGATCAGCTCCTCGATCTGTAATATAATTACTTTTGTTAAAAAATAAGAAATAATGCTTCGATCTGTATAGTTTATTAAAACTGTAATCAATGTGAGAGGATGAATGAATGAAGACTGGCAATAATTAAGAGGAAATATTAGGCGCGCTGTCGCTGACAACTGCTCCGCCTAAAAACCTTTAGTAAAAAACTCAAAAATCGAGGTTCCGTTCTCGACTGTTTCCCCTTTGGGGCAGTGTGTCCCTCGGTGTCTCCCCTAGGGGAGACAAAGGGATGTTGCTAGTGGCCGTAGCTCCCCTGAATGTGGCGCGAACAAAACCACTCCATTTATTCAATGATTTATGGTGGTTTTGTCTCCCTCATGTTTGAAAATGACAGGCCAGTGTACTTCGTAATGAGTTTCAAGCACTCATTTCTCGTGGTTACCCTAATCGTTACACCACCATATACGTAGAGTGACCTTTGATTATCAATTAAAACACGTGATAAGCTAAATATTCGAAATCACATTTCTCCGAATATTTTATTGAAATAAAGTGTGGTTATGATAGTTATCTTATCAATAATAGTTGGCAGTTGGTGGCCCATTGTGCGAGTGAGACAGATATATCGTATAACAAATTAATGGCTGTTAAACCGCAAGCGGTTTTCAGATAGTTTCTGTTCAGCAAAGAGTTGTCTCGAGTCGTTTTCGACGAAGATATTTTGAATGGAATCGCTTTGCTTTTATGTGAGCCTGGTACTATGAAAATTTGTTTAGAAGCTTTTCTATATCGATATACAGATAGGTAGAGCGTGTTTGAAAGCACTATCTTCTGGTTAATATATATTATAAACAAATATCTATTATCTGTTAGGTAAGGGGTCAAACTCAAACGGGGTGAAACTGTTATCCAGAACCTGTTAAGCTGCGGACAAACCAACGCATTCAGCTTGCGTTCGCGGTGGCGTGCTCGGTGGCGATCTTCTCGCGTGCAAAGCCCGTTCACACCAAACACGCGATCTCTGCGCGTTCAGTCCAGTCTGTGTCGACCTTCGGAACCTCCTAATCCTTTTATTATTACACTACTGCCCAAAGCAAAAAGAGTGTATATGTGTTCAGGGTTCATGTATGTTTGTGGGTATGTGAGTTTCTTTATTCCACCATTACTTCCAAATGGCTCAACGGATTTGGATGTATGGGGTATTGTTAGAATCTTTACATCATTCCGAGTGACACTGGCCATTTTCAAATGTGAAAAAAATATTTTTTTCATCTATTATTACAATATGGCATCAAATGAAAGGCCTTAATGAGCACATTTCAAAAATATATAATTTGTCACTAAAATGTGTGAAATAAAAATAAATAAATTAAAAACAATTTAAAAACACGACTGCCCTGCTTAAAGAGCTACCTTACAGAACGTAAACAAAAAGTCAAAATTGGTCAGTTATGTAGTCAAGAGACAGAGATAACGTACGGAGTACCTCAAGGGAGCGTGTTAGGGGAGTCCGTTACGCCAGCAGGAAAGATGCTCCTAGAGGGAAGCGAGTTTGATGAATAATTTGTGCGCAATTCGGTGTAAATGTGCGCCAAATAAAAAATTTGTGGGCCTTATACTTTTGGAATAAAACGGGAAAAACGGATTCTGCTGGGGTAACGGTGCTCCAGCAGGAAGAATCTAAACTAATGATCGGAGAGAAATAAAAGATATATGTGCGGGTAGCTTGATACTAGCAGGAAATGTGCGCCAAATATAAAATTTGTGGGCCTTATAGTTTTGGAGATATTTGATTTCCTGCTGGCGTAACGTTTTGCCAGATCCCAGATCTCGGAAACTACTAAATGTGCGATCTTACAGTAAACACATATAAGTAGCTCCTAATTTGTGCTATTTGTGCGGTAGAAAACATTTCAAAAATATTCACAGATTTTGAAGTAATCAGACATTTTCTGAAAACAGAAAAAAAATTCTAGCGCCTAAACTACCACCTAAATAGAGAAACCAAAAACGGTGTTCTATTCTTCTTATTATTTCTCATTACCATAAAAATTTTGAAAACCGCACATTTACGCGTTTTTGAATAATACCCACATGAAGGTTAGACTGACCATGTCATGACTTTGACGGTCAGCAGGATAAAAATATCAGAGACTATTTAGATCCTGGCCCAAAGAATAATCTGTGCGGTTACTGAAGTACATGCTCTGAAAATTTCAGCTTCAAATTCTTCGTATTAAAGGAAATATCAATTAAAATCCAAAACAACTGTCAGTATTCCGATTAACCGACCAAATTCGATAGACCACCAAAAAGCGACGCGTTCATACATATTGATGACCTCCTTAACTTTGTTGTTGAACAGGTTTGTACACGTCACGTCTACGTACATTTAAGTAAAAAAGTGATTTGAGTGAGTGCTTTTATTTAAATAACGAATGAAGTTATTTCTGTTTCATTTCATTTTTACTTGAATTAAATGAATTATAACCATTTTAACATTATTTTAGTAGAAAAATAAAGGATGTTTTATAAAAAAAGTAAAAAATTTAAGATGGCGGCCAACTTTTTTTTTTGTGGGCCGATTTCGATGAAACTCTGTTTTTGGTACTATTTCGACAAGAAAATAGCAACGCAATGTTAAAAAAGTAATAAATTCAAGATGGCGGCCACCTTTTTTTGTTTGTGGGTCGATTTCGATGAAACTCGGTTTTCGCTACTGTTTTGACAAGAAAACAGCAACGCATTGTTAAAAATGTAAAAAATTCAAGATGGCCGCCACCTTTTTTGTTTGCGGGCCGATTTCAATGAAACTCGGTTTTTGCTACTGTTTTGTCAAGAAAACAGAAACGCAATGTTAAAAATGTAAAAAATTCAAGATGGCGGCCAACTTTTTTGTTTGTGGGCCGATTTCGATGAAACTCGGTTTCTGATACTATTTTGACAAGAAAACAACAACGCAATGTTAAAAATGTAAAAATTCAAGATGGCGGCCAACTTTTTTGTTTGCGGGCCGATTTCGATGAAAATTTGGTTTTTGGTAGTATTTTGACAAGAAAACAGCAACGCAATGTTGCAAATTTTAAAAATTCAAGATGGCGGCCAACTTAAAACAGCAACACAATGTTAAAAAAGTAAAAAAATTCAAGATGGCGGCCAACTTTTTAGTTTGCGGGCCGATTTCGATGAAAATTTGGTTTTTGGTAGTATTTTGACAAGAAAACAGCAACGCAATGTTGCAAATTTTAAAAATTCAAGATGGCGGCCAACTTTTTTAGTTTGCGGGCCGATTTCGTTGAAACTCGGTTTTTGGTAGTATTTTGACAAGAAAACAGCAACGCAATGTTAGAAAGTAAAAAATTCAAGATGGCGGCCAACTTTTTGTTTGTGGGCCGATTTCGATGAAACTCGGTTTTTGTAGTATTTTGGCAAGAAAACAGCAACACAATGTTAAAAAAGTAAAAAATTCAAGATGGCGGCCAACTGTTTTGTTTGTGGGCCGATTTCGATGAAACTCGGTTTCTGATACTATTTTCATTATTCATTTATTATCATTATGGCCCGTCCGCTTTATCCATCCACAAGCCAAAAGGAAGGCCTCTTCCCCAGCAGCCAGCGGGGCATTAAAAATGGCTGATATGCATGGTTATTTGTGATGCCGTCTGTATAAAATTTTTACTCATCGGCGGAAAACAATCCTGTCTCAAACTCACTTAGACGAAAGTATTTTTAGTAAGCACGACCATTTATGGCAAACTAGCTTCAGCCCACGACTTCATCCACATTTACATTCGAGAAAATCCCTAGGAAACCTTAAACCAAGATAATAGTATCCTCCTATGTTGTAATCCGGCTTATAAACTATAATTTCATCCAAATCCGTTCAGCCGTTTTGCGTGATTGATTAACAATCATTCAAACAGGCAAACTTTCATATTTATGATTAAGTAGAATAATACGGCCACCTCCGAAGCGCTCAAAATAGGATTTTTTTGCTACATAAAATGGGACTGCTATTTAGCTAAGTCTTAATTTCTCATTTTTATTTAAGTTATTATTAAGTTGTATACCTCAACTGAAAGCTGAATAAATGGTGATATTTTTAAAATATTATTTGCGCTTAGTTACTGGGATGTTTTTAAAGATATTTGCTGTTGTTTCTAAAAAATCTGACAAAATAAAATTAAATACAAAAAAAGCCGCCATCTTTGATTTTTTTATGATTTTTAACATTGCATTGTTATTTTCTTGTCAAAATAGTACTAGAAACCGAGTTTCATCGAAATCGGCCCACAAACAAAGAAGATGGCCGCCATCTTGGATTTTTTGTTTTTTTAACATTGCGTTGCTGTTTTCTCGTCAAAATACTACCAAAAACCGAGTTTCATCGAAATCGGCCCGCAAACTTAAAAACTGGCCGCCATCTTGGATTTTTTATTTTTTTAACATTGCTTTGTTATTTTCTTGTCAAAATAGTACTAGAAACCGAGTTTCGTCGAAATCGGCCCACAAACAAAAAAGATGGCCGCCATCTTTGATTTTTTATGATTTTTAACATTGCATTGTTATTTTCTTGTCAAAATAGTACTAGAAACCGAATTTCATCGAAATCGGCCCACAAACAAAGAAGATGGCCGTCATCTTGGATTTTTTGTTTTTTTAACATTGCGTTGCTGTTTTCTCGTCAAAATACTACCAAAAACCGAGTTTCATCGAAATCGGCCCGCAAACTTAAAAACTGGCCGCCATCTTGGATTTTTTATTTTTTTAACATTGCTTTGTTATTTTCTTGTCAAAATAGTACTAGAAACCGAGTTTCGTCGAAATCGGCCCACAAACAAAAAAGATGGCTGCCATCTTGAATTTTTTATTTTTTAACATTGCTTTGTTATTTTCTTGTCAAAATAGTACCAAAAATCGAGTTTCGTCGAAATCGGCCCACATCAAAGAAGATGGCCGCCATCTTGGATTTTTTAAATTTTTAACACTGCGTTGCTGTTTTCTTGTCAAATAGTACCAGAAACCGAGTTTCGTCGAAATCGGCTCACAAACAAAAAAGATGGCCGCCATCTTGGATTTTTTTTTTTTAACATTGCTTTACCTATTATTTTCTTGTCAAAAAAGTACCAGAAACCGAGTTTCGTCGAAATCGGTCCACAAACAAAAAAGATGGCCGCCATCTTGGAACTTATTTTTTCATTATTATTTCCTAATTGAGTACTAATTTAATATTTATTTTATACTTAGTTTGCCCTAAATTAGTAATGATTTACAAATAAAATTTTAGTCCCTTACACTTTTAGTCGTTGCGTCAACTGTCTAGCGGAACGGCGGCTTTTGCGCCAACACAAAGGGCGATCGAAGTCCGACTGTAAGAAAAATACTCTCTCGGCTGTGGTATTGGTATGAATACAGGCTCAAACTAACTATTTAAAAGTTAAAACACTATTTACCCACATTTGCCAATAAGAAGTGATGAACGCGACTGTACAAACAATTTTTCTGCATAATACGACACATTAAAGAAGGTCATCAATATGTATTGTAGGGACACAGTATGTTCCTACAGGTTCATATTACCGAACCAATTTTGTATTGTGTAACTAGGTGCCGCGCAGTCGTCGTCGCACACTCAACTTGTAAACGCGCCTCTCAATATTATAAAAGTTTAATTTAAATATCCTCTTTTACTTCCACTCGCGTGGTCCGCCTTGTTAGGATCCTCACATCCAACATTGGTGACCCCGAACGAAGTTTAATTTGTAATACGCGTAAATAACTCGGACGATAAAATAAATAGTGTATAATTAATTAAGTGTTTAATAAAATTTCGGACAATAAAATTTTAAAATAGTGTAATTATGTCGAATACTGAAAACGACAAACCGGAAAAGTCTCTGCCTCCGACGCCTATACCATCGTTTACGCCGACAACCGACATCATGGCAATTCAATTAGCGTCGCGAATTCCAGAATTTTGGGCGGATCAACCACGCGTATGGTTTATAAGAACCGAAGCAATATTAGCACCTCAAAAATTAAGTGACGACTCGCGTTTCGACATGGTAGTATCAAAGTTGCCAAAAGACATTATTACTCAAATTAGTGATTTTTTGTGAAATCCACCTGCGTCCGGTAAATTCAACGCAATTAAAATAAAATTACTTTCGCTCCTGGAAGATTCAAAGGCTAGACAAATAGAAAAACTTATCAGTGAAATGGAGCTTGGGGACCAGAAACCCTCCCAACTTTTGCGACGGATGCGAGATCTGGCCCGTGACAAAATCCCGGATGACACACTTCGCGTGCTCTGGCAAGGACATCTGCCAAGCACAGTCAAAGCAGTATTAGCCGTGACAGACACGAAGGACTTAGAAAACCTAGCCTCGGTCGCAGACAACGTAGCTGAAGCGACACGCTCAAGTCAAGTGGCTGCGATAACGACCACCTCTAACACAACAAACGAAATAGCGCTGTTGCGAGCAGAAATAGCGAAACTAAATATTCGCCTATTGAACGCAGAACGCTCTCGTCCGAGATATAGAGATTTCAATCAATATCGCCGGTACTCATCCAGATCATCTAACCGGCACAGAAATCACTCATCGCAGCGACCACAACACTCAAGTCCTGGAGACCTTTGTTTTTACCATGAGAAATACAAAGAAAAGGCTCATAAATGCGTGCAACCCTGCGCATGGAACAAAAAGGCCACAATGCCAGCGCCGCCGGAAAACTAGGAAGCGAGGCACAGTTGTCAGCGGAAATCTGTGCCGTATCACCTTGCGCCCGCTTACGTATTTTAGATATTAGTAGTGGACTCCGATTTTTAGTAGATACAGGAGCAAACGTTTCGGTATTGCCCGTCAACCGTAATAAGTGTCATTCACAATCGCAGTGTTCTGATTATAAACTATACGCAGCAAATGGAACTGAAATTAAAACCTACGGTGTGAAATCTATGGTGCTGAACTTTAAACTTCGCAGACCGTATAGGTGGGACTTCATCGTTGCTGACGTAAAACAACCAATATTAGGTGCGGACTTTCTCACTTATCATAAACTTTTAGTGGACCTTAGTGCACGTAGGTTAAGAGACCAAGTGACTGACCTAAATGTAATTGCTTCAGTGGTAAGTGTTGCTGAACCTTCCATAAATACAATTAGTCATGGACATCCGTATAGCGATTTACTATGTAAATATAAGGAGATTACGAAACCGATGTCATTCCAGGAAACTCAATCGCACGATATTTTTCATTATATTGAAACTTCCGGTCCTCCTGTACACGCTCGTGTACGTCCGTTACCACCGGACAGATATAAAAAAGCTAAAGAGGAATTTCGTCGAATGCAAGAAGCAGGAATATGTAGACCTTCTAAAAGTCCGTGGGCAAGTCCACTACACATAGTCCCAAAGAAAAACGGAGATATTAGACCTTGTGAAGATTATCGCCAATTAAATTCTATTACTAAACCCGATCGATATCCTATTCCCCATTTACGTGATTTCACTTATATATTGGCAGGAAAGAAAATATTTTCTAAATTAGATGTGAACAGAGCTTATCATTGCATAAAAGTAAATCCTGATGATATTGAAAAAACAGCTATTATTACCCCATTCGGTTTATTTGAATTCCCTAGAATGACCTTTGGTTTACGTAATGCAGCGCAAACTTTTCAACGCTTTATGAACCATGTATTGCAAGGCTTAGATTTTCATTATAATTATTTAGATGACGTCATTATTGCAAGCGATAACGAAGAACAACATACAACTCATTTAGAGATTATATTTCAGCGTTTCAAAAAATTCGGTATTACGATTAACCTATCTAAATGTTCTTTCGGTCAAAGTAAAGTTCAATTTCTAGGTCACGATGTAAGCGCAGACGGTATTAAACCTTTACAAGAAAAGGTTAATGCTATTGTCAATTTCCCAAAACCTAAAACCATTCAAGAGTTACGCCGATTTTTAGGCATGGTCAACTTTTATCGCTCTCACTTACCGAATACAATGTCATATCAGTCAGAACTCAATAAATATTTAACAAATACAAAAAGAAACGATAAAACAATTATTACGTGGTCGGAAAAAGCTGAAAATGCATTTGAGCAGTGAAAAACGGCATTACAAAACGCCGCCACTCTGTCTCATCCTTATACCGATTCCACGCTAGCATTGATGACAGATGCATCTGATAACTGCATTGGAGCTGTCTTACAACAAAAATGTGGCGAACAATGGCAACCACTGGGTTATTATTCAAAAAAATTGTCTTTGAGTCAACAAAAATATAGTACTTATGATCGCGAATTACTAGCTATACATTCAGCGATAATACATTTTCGAAAATTATTCGAAGGTCGCCATTTAATAATTTATACAGACCACAAGCCCTTATGCCATGCATTCACTAAGTCCAGTAAAGATAATAAAGAAACTCCGAGACGTGCGAGACAACTTCTTTTTATCAGTGAGTTTACGACCGACATACGATATATTAACGGTCCCGCTAATGTAGTAGCCGATGCCGTTATCACGCGTCGAAACTATTTTTTGTCCAACCGTACTTGACTACAGTCAACTTGCAGACGCCCAAGCTAAAGATGAATATTTATTACAACAAATCAACGATAGCAACCAAACATGTTTTAAACAAATTTCTTTGCCCACTTGTGATAAATCAATATATTGTCATGTTACAGAAAATATTATTAGACCTTATCTAACAGAAGAATTTAGAAAAATAGCTTTTGATACAATTCACAATTTAAGTCATCCAGGCATACGAACTACGCGTAAATTAGTATCCAATAATTTTTTCTGGCCTGGGATGAATAAAGATATAAGCGTATGGGCTAAAACATGTATAAAGTGTCAAAAGGCGAAGATAAGCCGCCATACAATTTCGCCATTAGGTAGCTTCCCAATTGTCAATCGCTTTGATCATATTATGGTTGATATTGTTGGACCACTAAAAATATCCCCAGAAGGATATAGATTTTGTTTAACTATCATTGATAGGTGTACACGTTGGCCTGAAGCTTTTCCCTTAAAATAAATTACAGCTGAAGTTGTCGCAAAAACAATTTTTGACGAATGGATTGCACGATACGGTTGTCCTGTAAAGCTCACTACCGATCAAGGTCGACAATTTGAGAGCAATCTATTTTTAAATCTTATGAAATTATTAGGGATAAATAAAATACGCACAACACCATATCATCCCCAAAGTAACGGTGCAATCGAACGCTGGCACCGATCTCTTAAAGCAGCGTTAATGACTCGCCTAAATAATAATTCTTGGGTTGATGAATTACCTACAGCATTGCTAGGATTGCGTGCCGCTTGCCGCAGTGATAACGGCATAAGCGCCGCAGAATTAACCTTTGGTCGAACACTTCGTTTACCCGGAGAGTTCTATGAAATATCTACGAAAACGACCCTAGTGATCCATCTAGTTTAATATACAAAATTCAAGAAAATTTACGTAACTTTACTCCAATTAACGAATTATCACGAAATTCAAAGAAATTCTTCGTAAGTAAAGATTTAAAATCATGTCAATATGTTTTTGTTAGAGATGATGCGGTTCACAAATCGTTGAAACCGCCATACGACGGTCCATGTATGAACGCGTCGCTTTTTGGTGGTCTATCGAATTTGGTCGGTTAATCGGAATACTGACAGTTGTTTTGGATTTTAATTGATATTTCCTTTAATACGAAGAATTTGAAGCTGAAATTTTCAGAGCATGTACTTCAGTAACCGCACAGATTATTCTTTGGGCCAGGATCTAAATAGTCTCTGATATTTTTAACCTGCTGACCGTCAAAGTCATGACATGGTCAGTCTAACCTTCATGTGGGTATTATTCAAAAACGCGTAAATGTGCGGTTTTCAAAATTTTTATGGTAATGAGAAATAATAAGAAGAATAGAACACCGTTTTGGTTTCTCTATTTAGGTGGTAGTTTAGGCGCTAGAATTTTTTTTCTGTTTTCAGAAAATGTCTGATTACTTCAAAATCTGTGAATATTTTTGAAATGTTTTCTACCGCACAAATAGCACAAATTAGGAGCTACTTATATGTGTTTACTGTAAGATCGCACATTTAGTAGTTTCCGAGATCTGGGATCTGGCAAAACGTTACGCCAGCAGGAAATCAAATATCTCCAAAACTATAAGGCCCACAAATTTTATATTTGGCGCACATTTCCTGCTAGTTTCAAGCTACCCGCACATATATCTTTTATTTCTCTCCGATCATTAGTTTAGATTCTTCCTGCTGGAGCACCGTTACCCCAGCAGAATCCGTTTTTCCCGTTTTATTCCAAAAGTATAAGGCCCACAAATTTTTTATTTGGCGCACATTTACACCGAATTGCGCACAAATTATTCATCAAACTCGCTTCCCTCTAGGAGCATCTTTCCTGCTGGCGTAACGGACTCGTGTTAGGGCCGACTCTATTTCTATTATATATTAATACCCTCTGTAGCATGTGTTTGGAGAATGGGCATTTGTTCTCGTACGCAGACGACACGGCTATAGTGTTTATTGGAAAGACTTGGGAAGACGTTAAACATTATACTGAGACTGGTTTAATAAAAATCGCGACGTGGTTAAGAACACATCTTTTAACACTCAACACGGCGAAAACTCACTATATTTGTTACACTATATGTGATAGGACTCAGCCAAATTTAAATATAAAGATCCACACCTGTAGTAATCATGGGAAGTCCACGTGTTCTTGTCCAGAAATAGTCAAAGTAGCAAACACAAAATATCTTGGAGTCATGATTGACCAACGGTTATCCTGGCACCAACACGTGGAACTCATTATGAACAGGGTTAGGAAACTCATATGGTTCTTTAAAACATTACGTCATGTTGCAACACCGCAGTTACTGAATCAAATTTATGTTAGCTTAGTCCAATCTGTGTTAACATACTGCATTGGTGTATGGGGAGGTGCAAATAAATCTAAATTCTTAGATATGGAGAGAGCACAAAGATCCTTAATAAAAACTATGTATTATAAGCCCTTCAGATACCCAACCCATGATTTTTACTCAGAAAGCGGTATTCTTACGGTCCGTAAACTGTATATTCTGCAGATCATTCTAAAACAACACAAGAAAATTACATACGACCCTAATATAGAAAAAAAGAGAAGGAAATTTGATGTTGCTCCTAGAGTAGATGTTAATTCGGCATTCGCTAGAAAACAACAAGCTAAGCAATCATCCTATGTTTCATCATATCATCATCATATCAGCCACACGACACCCACTGCTGGGTATAGGCCTCCCCTAAGGATCTCCACAACTATCGGTCCTGCGCTGCCTGCATCCACTGGCTTTCCGCGACCTTCACCAGATCGTCGGTCCACCTTGTCGGGGGCCTACCCACGGAGCGTCGTCCGGTGCGCGGTCGCCATTCCAGAACCTTTCTGCCCCAACGGCCATCGGTTCTTCTCGCTATGTGTCCCGCCCATTGCCACTTCAGCTGAGCAATCCTTCGAGCGATGTGGGTTACTTTAGTTCTCCTGCGGATCTCCTCGTTTCTGATTTGATCACGTAGGGAAACGCCGAGCATGGCTCTCCATTGCACGCTGAGTGACCTTGAGCCTCCTTATGAGACCCATAGTTAGCGGCCACGTTTCACTGCCGTAAGTCATCACTGGCAACACACACTGTTCATAGACTTTCGTCTTGAGACACTGAGGTAAGTCGGACGCGAAGATTTTTCGAAGCTTCCCGAATGCTGCCCACCCGAGTTGGATTCGGCGAGAGATCTCTTTCTCGAAGTTGGACCTACCTAACTGGACTGCCTGTCCTAGGTATACGTAATGGTCAACAACTTCAAGTGTAGTGTTCCCAACATGAACTGGAGAGGGTACAACATGGGCATTTGACATAATTTTCGTCTTATCCATGTTCATCCTAAGACCCACTCTTTGGGAAGCACTACGGAGATCTTCGAGCATTGTGTTCAGGTCTTCCATGGTCTCAGCCATAAGGACTATATCATCGGCAAAACGAAGGTGTGTTAGGTACTGGCCATTAATGTTGATGCCGAGTCCTTTCCAGTCCAAGAGCTTAAAGATGTCCTCCAACGCAGCTGTGAACAGTTTCGGAGAAATAACGTCTCCCTGTCTCACACCACGCTGCAGTTGGATAGGATTTGTGTTCTGGTTCTGTACTCGGATCGTCATGGTGGCATTTTGGTATAAGTACCTCAACACCTCGATATACCTATAGTCCACTTGGCACCTTTGGAGAGACTGCAGCACCGCCCAGGTTTCAATCGAATCAAAGGCTTTCTCATAGTCCACGAACGCCAAGCAAAGTGGCTCATTATACTCCTCAGTCTTCTGTATAACCTGCCGCAGCGTATGGATGTGGTCTATGGTGCTAAAGCCTTTTCGGAACCCGGCTTGTTCGGGAGGTTGGAAGTCGTCGAACTTGCGAGCGAGACGATTCGTAAGGACTCTCGAAAACAACTTATAGACATGACTCAGAAGCGAGATGGGTCTATAGTTCTTTAAGAGGGACTTGTCACCCTTTTTAAAGAACAAGATCACCTCACTTATGTTCCATGTCTTTGGCGTTCTGCCCTGGACGATGACGGAATTAAAGAGCTTCTGGAGGACTTTGAGTATCGGCTTACCGCCCGCTCTCAGAAGTTCTGTAGTGATTCCATCGTCACCCGCCGCCTTGTTGTTTTTCAGCTGTTTGAGAGCCATACTAATCTCGCACAGGCTGACGTCCGGGATATCTTCGGTATAGTGTCGGGTAAGCTTGGCTCTGGGGTCTTTAGCCTTGCTTTCAACAGGTGTCTGCGTGGAATATAACTGCCCATAGAAGCTCTCGATCTCCCTCAGGATTTCAGGCTTTGATGAAATGATGCGTCCGTCGTCAGTTTTCAGCTTCGTCATCTGGCTTTGCCCAATAGACAGATCTCTCGCGAACACTTTGGAGCCTTTATTCCGCTCGATGGCCTCTTTAATACGATTCGTATTAAATTGGCGAAGGTCGCTCGTCAAAGACTTAGATATCTGTCTATTAAGCTGCCGATAACGATTAGCATCTACTGAACTCTGGAGCCTCATTTCACGTCTCTGATCCATGAGTAGGAGTGTGTGGTCGGAGAGTTTCTTCATCTTGGGACTAGTGAATGCAAATCCGTATGTATTTCGAAATCCGGATTTTAAGAACGGATATTTCGTCAAATCCGGATTATCCGGATATTACGGATTTTTTATAAAAATATTTTCTTTTTTATAAATATAAGTCATTTCTGTACATATAAGTTCAGTAATGTGATCTCTCTTATATTTATGTAAATGGATTCAATGAAAAGGACAATATTAATCAAATCCAACATTTTTTGTCATAAAATACTACAATATTATGATGTTACCTATTATTGTTCAAATGTAATTAAAACAGTGTATGATTCGCGTGCTATTTGCGAGTAGGTGACGTAAGCGATCGTTTGCATGAGCGCTTTTGCGACGTTTTATCGCGCGATATATCTGAAGCTTCGAATAGAACACAATGTGACTGACTGTGTAACGGGACAAAAATATAGCACGGTGAAAAAAATCGCTCGTGCAAACACACAGTTGTTCTATTCCGAAGCGTTAGAGCCATAACACATTGGGACGCCATAGCGACGCCGCCGGCTACGTATCCAAACAATTCGTATTGAAATGTATGGCAGATAACACACTTGGCTGGCGTCTGGCAACGTCGCCAATTTGGAAGCGTAGCCACTATCGACCGGCCCATACGCGGAAACTGGGTACTCTGGCTACCTGCGACGCATAGCTAAGTCGCCAGTATTTTGTATACAAGTAAGTTATGCCTCCCTCACTCAGTGGCCAACTGGTCGCCGCCAGAACGGACGCCCGCTGTGAATTGTGCGAAAACAATGAGTTTCGATACAGAACGATTTATTGCAGAGATTCAAAACCGTCCATGTTTTTGGGATAAGTACTACATCTAAAGAATATTCTGATCGATCAATTTATTTCTACATAAGTTTAATAATTCATCAAAAGATGTTATTGATATTCTCACATAGTTGAACAATTTTTATTAAGGATATTTTCATATACTGCATATAGTTTAAAAAAAAAACACTTCGACTTCGATCTGATATAAAAGGATGGACCCATAACTTTTTAGGTTTCTTCTTTTTCATTTTATGACGCAGAAAACAATAATATAGCGATCTCTTCTATGCACGTAGGACAGTGGCTACTTATTTGGAAACTTCATTTGGCTACGCTAGGTTGCCAGAGGTAGCCATGGCCACGTCACCAGCGATGTCGCCATGGCGTCCCAGTATGTTATGGCTCTTAGAAAAATCTCGCGATAAGACGTCGAAAAAGCGCTAATAAAAATAAAAATCATACTCTTTATAAAATTATACAAATGAAGAATAACATATTAATATGATTAAACTAGATAACATAGTATGTTGTTTAGTTTATGTGAATTTGAAAAATACAAATTATTTTTTGGGACTTAATGTGATAAAGCCCTGAGAGATTGAGAGGCGCGCCGTATTAGCCACTCGTTCCATAGGATGTTAGGAGGAGTGTCACCCGCGCACCATCCGGAAGACTATACGCCACCACGCCAACGGGAAGAAGAGACCCTAGGCGCGCCAGTGAAAACAACCAAGAAGTTCGTTTGACGATGAAGAAGGAGAGTTGTATCGGCAGGAACACCAGGAGAGCTGGTTCAACCAAACGAACTTCTTGGGACTTAATGTGACAGACCTGAGACACGGCACTAGCAAGACGCGTGAATGGCGTCGTCTAGAAAAAACTCACATACCCACAAACATACATGAACCCTAAACACATATACACTCCTTTTGGGCAGTCGTGTAAATAGCATCTACCGTCTAGCTAGTGCGAGAAACGAAGTGTTCCACAGCCACTGAGTGAATAGTAATTGGACAAATAACAACTAAAGTATTCCACTTAAAGCACAGCTATCAATATTTACTTGCTATTCGCTCGATTGCTCTACTCGTAAGTGGAATACTTCCGAGAAACTTGCTTGTTTAATTTTATTAAAAACAATTTCTTATTATTCGAAAAATCCGAATTTGATTTTCAAATCCGGATTTGCAAGTCTAGTAAAAATGTGCGGATATCCGGATTTTTCGGATTACGGATTATCCGGATTGCATTCCCTACTTGGGACGGCGGGTCTTAAAGAGCTTGGACCCTACCGTACGGACAGCATCCACCACCATGTTGTTTAGATCGTCCACATCTATGCTGTTCTCAAGGGCTTCGAAGCGGTTTTGGAGTTCGAGTTGAAAGCTCTCGGGGTTTTGAATATGGGCCGGCAATGGTCGAATTGTTGATTTTATCAGTCGAGATCTTTCCAGCTTTGGGTTGATATTCAATGTGCCACGTACCAATCGGTGATCGCTCCCCGTCTTAACAGCGTTGATCACAGTGACATCATTGAATATTTGCTTTTTCGTCGACATGATAAAATCTATCTCATTTCTGACTTTACCGTCCGGACTGACCCAGGTCCACTTCCGGCATTCCGGCTTTCTGAAGAAGGAGTTCATCATAAAGAGGTTCTCCTTCTCCATAAAGTCAGCCAGCATCTGGCCTCTGTCATTCCGTTGCCCAACTCCAAATTGCCCCACTCTCAGCTCATCACCGCATCGTTTCCCCAACTTTGCATTGAAGTCCCCCATCACAACAGTGTAGTGGGTTTTGAAGCTATGCATGGCTTTAGAGATCTCCTCATACATAGCCTCCACTTCGTCATCTTGGTGTGTCGAGGTCGGTGCGTAAACCTGTATAACATTCAGCGAACACCGTTTGGATATTCTGAGTATAAGGTACGCCACCCTGGTCGACACACTTCCGATGGTAGTTACGTTGTTGACAAGGGACTTGTGGACGATGAACCCGATACCACCTTGGGACTGTTGGTCGCCCTCCCGGTAGTAAAGCAAGTTACCGGAGTTGAGGATTATCGAGTCCTCTCCCGCTCTTCGGACTTCAGATAAGCCGATAATGTCCCAGTGTACCTTGCTGATAACTTCTTCCAACTCGGTTAACTTCGCGTCGGTCCTTAGTGTGCGCGTGTTATAGGTTGCCAGTTGCAGTTGTCGTCGTTTTTGGTAGCCGAGCCGCACCCGGGGATTCTTAGCACCCCCTGCCCCGCCGTTACCGTAGCCGCTACCGTAGCTAGGAATAGCGGGGCTGCCGGGGACTGGGGGCCAATTTTTTGATCCATTATGCATGAGGGGGGGGGGGGGGGGTTTGCCATAATCGCCACGCTTGGCAGGCGGGTTGGCGATCGCAGTAGGCCAAGGTTTTTTGGAGACGCTGCTGCCCGTCTCTTGAAGGCTATGCTCCCTTAGTCGCCTTTTACGACACCCACGGGATGATAGGGGGTAGTGCTATTCTAGGCCGGCACATACACGGCACCCGGCACATACACGGCACAATCTTATGTTTATAACTCTTTAAATAAATGACTAAATATATATCCTAAAACATATAACGAGTGCAAGATAATTCTTATAGAGTGGCTAAAAACTAAGTCATACGATGAAATAGAAAGTCTTTTAGAATATAGTTTCTTGCTACCACAGACTCACTCACAACACACACATACACACACACACACACACACACATACACAAACACTCACATACACAAACACACACACACAACTCTTTTTATTATTATTTATTAATTTTAATTTTGTTTTTCAATTTCTTAGTGATAATGTACTCTTTCAAACTTTGATTTATAAAATTTTGTTACTTTGTAATTTAGTGCCTTGTCGGTTATTCTAGTAGCTGTACATATTAACATTAATTAAGGAAGAGCGGGGTCCCCTGGCACAAGTGTTACTGATACTTAAAAGGAGATCCTGAGCACTAGCTAAGATAATCATGTATATAGTTACTGAATAAATATTTTGTATTTTTGTATTTGTAAAACAAACTAAAAAGTTAAATAACAAGTGTCATTGCAGTCGGGGGACCTCTTCGATTAAAAAATTGTTCCACAAAACGGTCCCCCGACTGCAATGACACTTGTTATTTAACTTTTTAGTTTGTTTTTAGCAGGGCTGTCGTGTTTTTAAATTGTTTTTTTTTGTGATATTTATTATGGAAGACAGTGAAAATGACATCGAAGAGGAAATTATTTTATTAGCTAAAAACGAGAATTTGGGTACCTACATTGTCACTCTCTGTTTTTATGAGCAGTCATGTAAATATTATATTAAATAACCGTGTTATGCATAACAAAGTTAGTATAAAAACTTATTATATTAAATTTAAAATCTACTTACTATCTAATCCAATGCCAAATCTCATCTTTTTTCAGTTGTTTTTTATAATATGGATGAGAAGTGTCGTATAATATTCTATATTTTTGCACTTTAGCAATAATTTTTTCCGTCACGGACATCGTTGACTACCTTCAGATTAGTTGCGTGCAGCGTTCAGATTGTGTCGACACTCTCGACAGCATCTGGACGCCGCCGCCGAACGATCGCGCGGGCGAACGCTGCATTTCGGGCGGCCGGACGCACCGGTTTGAACATGTCACTACAAACGCTACTGCAGTATCTGGTCGCCACCACGCACGCGGACGCGGACGCAAGATGAACGCGTTGGTTTGTCCGCAGCTTTATTATGGGCCTGTTTTGTTGTTTCTGTAATTTTCTTCTGTTCAATGATTAGAAATTCTCGAATAATCAGTAGGCTTGATTCGTCCAAGTCAGTAGTTGATTCGTCTAAGTCTAGGTAATAAAAGACTGGAAACTCATGACGAGGTCCCTCCGGGGAAACATTTTTTTTCAGGTCAGTGCTCCGGGGCCCCTCGTCTGTGCCTATATAATGTTACCTTTCTCTAATTTTATATTCATTTTTTTATGAATAATTACCAATTTATAGGATTGATTAACAATTATTTAAAAAAAGTACCAGGATTACATAAATCTAGAGAAGGGTAACTTTATCACACCCTTACATACCACAAAAAAGTTGAAAATAAAAAAGCTTTTTGAATAAAAAATAAAAACGGTTTTCCTTTTATTGAAAAAGCCTTTCAATTTTGCAGTTATTATTTTCAGATTTGTATACTATGCTTCTGCGGCCTATTTAGTGGGCCGCAAACAGAAGAAAAATTTTGCTGTTTTATTGAAAAATTGCAGCATTCAGGAAGCTTCGAAAAATCTTCGCGTCCGACTTACCTCAGTGTCTCAAGACGAAAGTCTATGAACAGTGTGTGTTGCCAGTGATGACTTACGGCAGTGAAACGTGGTCGCTAACTATGGGTCTCATAAGGAGGCTCAAGGTCACCCAGCGTGCAATGGAGAGAGCCATGCTCGGCGTTTCCCTGCGTGATCGAATCAGAAACGAGGAGATCCGCAGACGAACTAAAGTAACCTACATCGCTCGAAGGATTGCTCAGCTGAAGTGGCAATGGGCGGGACACATAGCGAGAAGAACCGATGGCCGTTGGGACGGAAAGGTTCTGGAATGGCGACCGCGCACCGGACGACGCTCCGTGGGTAGGCCCCCGACAAGGTGGACCGACGATCTGGTGAAGATTGCGGGAAGCCACTGGATGCGAGCAGCGCAGGACCGATCGTCGTGGAGATCCTTAGGGGAGGCCTATTCACAGCAGTGGGTGTCGTGCGGCTGATATGATGATGATTAAAAAAATAACAACGAAAATATCAAAATGTACATGCTGGCTGATGATGCTGATTTACATTTACAGCCGATTTCTTTTCGCGATTTCTGAGTTGGTCCCATAATTCAGTTGTTCAGTTTGATGGTCCCTATCACCATATTCGGCTTTATAAGGGTTTTTTGTAACACGTTGTATACGGGTTCCCCTAGTGCAAAAAGGTATATGAGTGTATTACCTCGTGGCGGTAGTCGTTGAGCAGGTCGGTGGCGATGCGCACGAGGTAGGCGGCGAGCTGGCCGCCGCCGGCGCGCGTACAGGTACATGCGTGTATTACCTCGTGGCGGTAGTCGTTGAGCAGGTCGGTGGCGATGCGCACGAGGTAGGCGGCGAGCTGGCCGCCGCCGGCGCGCGTACAGGTACATGCGTGTATTACCTCGTGGCGGTAGTCGTTGAGCAGGTCGGTGGCGATGCGCACGAGGTAGGCGGCGAGCTGGCCGCCGCCGGCGCGCGTACAGGTACATGCGTGTATTACCTCGTGGCGGTAGTCGTTGAGCAGGTCGGTGGCGATGCGCACGAGGTAGGCGGCGAGCTGGCCGCCGCCGGCGCGCGTACAGGTACATGCGTGTATTACCTCGTGGCGGTAGTCGTTGAGCAGGTCGGTGGCGATGCGCACGAGGTAGGCGGCGAGCTGGCCGCCGCCGGCGCGCGTACAGGTACATGCGTGTATTACCTCGTGGCGGTAGTCGTTGAGCAGGTCGGTGGCGATGCGCACGAGGTAGGCGGCGAGCTGGCCGCCGCCGGCGCGCGTACAGGTACATGCGTGTATTACCTCGTGGCGGTAGTCGTTGAGCAGGTCGGTGGCGATGCGCACGAGGTAGGCGGCGAGCTGGCCGCCGCCGGCGCGCAGCCGCGCGTACAGCCGCAGCACCGCCGGCACCAGCACCTCCGCCACGGTGCGCTTCATTTTCTGTTGTTACATTTATACATTATTAGCAGACCAGCTGCACTGCACACTTTTATAGGGTCGAGGTATCGCTAATAAAATACTTCTCTCGCGCCAAGTATATTTCTGTATTTTAACTTAAAACTGCACGGAAAACTGACAAAGACGGTTTATAAACGTGGCACACCTTTCATTCAAACCACAACCTCTCTCCTTGATAAACGTTTCCTCTCGCTCACTCCTTCATCCATCTCCTCCGTTGTTGATCCGCTTCGTTCAACACTTCATACTCAACCCGTTCAGAAATTAGAAATCCTACAACTAGAGCTACGTTAGAAGCTATAAGCACAAAATAGATAATAGTACTAGCGTACAGAAGTTGCACTCCGCAAAATCGTTTTAATAAATTGCAACTTGCTCCGACGCAATAAAGTGCAATTCAGATCGCACAGCGCTCCCTTCGCTTCAAAACATTCACTTAGTAGTTGCCTCTCTTTCTATCGCGTAGGTTTTATCTTTTCTGACGTATAAATTGCTCTCAGAGGACGCCGAGCGCTTCATACTCGCAAACGGAGTGAAAGAGCCAAGTACGTGGCGGGCCCGTTTAACGCGGCCAAAGGCAGCTGTCACGTGCCGCCGGTCGCTCGTTCGATACTCACGCATCGCGTATGGACGCGCGCCAAGTACTTTTGTCACTATTTAACAAAAATGTTCCAATATTTTTGTAAGCTTTTCATTAACCATAGTACATAGAATCGCTTTCCTTTTACGACTTGCTACGTAGTTAATTTAATTAAAAGAAAACAACTCCACGTTGTCAGAAGAGATACGATACGAGAAAAGAGTACGCGATAGAAAGAGAGGCAACTTCTAGGTAAATATAACTAGGGAATTGAGTATTTGACTTGGGAATGGATTCTACTTTTAATATTATAATAGAACAGAAAGAGAAGCAAAATAAAGCCCTACGCGAAATTTTGGCTCGATTTGACGAATTTTATTATAATTTTAAGACTCCAAATTTGGTAAAAAACCAAAATGTTCCAGTGACAAAATAGTGTTGATTTATTAGAAATCCATTCGTAGTTACAAAAAATTGTGCATTATTAGAAAATCACGAATTTCTTTTGCGCGCCATACATAATAGAATATAGACGTCACGGATTAGTGACAGCGAGGTTAAAAACTTAAAATTTTTTTACGCACGCATATTGGCATCTATAGATTTGATGTCATCTGGTTTTGAACTTCGGAGGTTAAGAAATGTGTAATATTTGTAGCATATAGCGTTAACGTTATGTCGATACAATAATGTAGTTGGTACTCACGTGAGAAACTATGTTCGTGGTGACGCGCTCTTGGAGGTCATCTATATCTGCGTCACCAGAGGTTTGAGGTTTTTCTGTAGAACAATAAGAGCGTTTCATTTGTAGTCTGTAAATGATTTCAAACAAGTAATTAGCTCTCCTGCCCCTTATAGCTCGTGTCGTGAGTTCAGCGGTCTTATAGGTGTGCACGTTGATATAAGTCCAGCGGACATCGCTTCGCACGTATACGTCAATTCGCAGGGCAAGTGCACCTCGTACAAAACCTTACGCTGAAATCAAAGTAGCGTGATGGCATCTAAGAGGGAGATTACATGTTTGGTTTCGCATCAGTCTGGTACTTGGATCATCAGTCTGGATTTTTTTTAAGTCTATACAGACACTGATCATGTAATCTCCCTCTTCAACGACGCCGCAGTGGTTGGTCTTCATGGCTTAGCCGCGTGCCCGAGTTCTTCGCGCAGCTTCTAAAATTTCTAAATTATCGATAAACGGAGTATCACAATTAGAGGATTCGATCCCGGGATCCCG
Source organism: Agriphila tristella (assembly GCA_928269145.1). Taxonomy (NCBI): domain Eukaryota; kingdom Metazoa; phylum Arthropoda; class Insecta; order Lepidoptera; family Crambidae; genus Agriphila; species Agriphila tristella. The sequence continues at coordinate 16,484,848 of OV743439.1, read as the reverse complement.
AAATCCGGGATCCCGACCGTTTTTCAATCCCGAAATTTTCGGGATTGAGTTTTCATAATCCCGGGATTTTCGGGATTGGTTAATTAATTTAAAAATGGTTGCAAAATATAGTGCGTGATGCTAAAAGCTCAGTGCCAGTGCTCTCAATATAATTGCACGCCTATCATTTATCATATAAAATACAAGAAAACCCGTATCTCATTCAAGCAGCATTCCAAGCAATCAACACAAATTAATCCAGCGGGTTTGCGATGGTTTCTTGGAATAAAACTTTTTTTATTTTGAACTAAAATGAAGACAAGCATCTCTCACTGATTTATGTGGTGATACACTTCAGTGTTACTGCTACTGAACAAAAATGTATGAACATTCTTCAAGTTCATTTAGAAATGAGACATTTTGTCACTCATGAATATTATTTTAAATCAGTTTTTGTTAAGAAACTACTTTACTACCTAGATACTAACTAGGTTTTTACATGAAATCCGTCTATTTGGTCGACGTTAAGAGAGGTTTTGTCAATTATCTTTATTTGCATAGTTTGTTAAATATTCTTTTTCCAATTTATTGAAGTTTAAATGAAGATCTTATTCACTTTTGAAAAATATTTTTTTATATATAAAAAGTGTCAAACTAAACTTAATTTGACCCTAAGTTTGATTAGTTAGTGATTAGATTGGCTATGTGTGTATTGTAACCTAAATTATTTGTTGTTAATACTTAGTAGTTGGTTTTCATTAAAGTACGTCGATTTTAGACGAAATCGAAAATTTGAATTTTTAATCTTCAATCCCGAAATAATCCCGGGATTGCCTAAGTGTAATCCCGAAATCCCGGGATCAGAATATGAGCGAGTGCGAAGCACGAGTGAAGCGTCTCTGTTTCAGTTTGGGCAAAAATGTTTTCGTATGTGCGTCCAGCTGTCCGTTTGTTTTCTTCTACAGGTCGCATTTCTTCACCGTCAATTGTCAATTCAATTTTTTTTAAAGGCGGAGATATGTTAAGAATGCGTAGTCGGCACACTAGCACGGCGCCGTCATAGGAAAAAAATAGTGCTTAAAAACGTAGTAATGAATTATCTCTCTGAAGTGCACTCCGAAGAAGAAAGTGGCCAATTTTCGCAAAAAAACAAAACAAAATGACAGGATAGAAAATATTATTTAAGCGTTAAAAAGTACCACAAAGCTTATTGAGAGATAATTCACAATTTCATCTTTATTTGAGCACTATGATATGATTTTTGCAATGGCAGCGCTACTGAGCAGACTACGCGCTCTTTAAGCGAGGTACAGCTCTCAGACAGAGCCACTAGTAAACAATAGTGACTTACTGGGCAGCTTCATACGCGGGCCGCACAGCAGCGTGATGGCGTCCAGCAGCGCGGCGTTCAGCGAGGCCGGCAGCGGCTCGCCCTCGTCGCACAGCTCGGCCGCGTGCCCGAGCACTTCGCGCGCGATCCGGCACTGCACGTTCAGCTTCTGCACCAGCGATAGCCGCTGCAGCATCACGTCGTAGATCAGCTGGCGCGCGTCGAACGATATACCCTCTGACACAACATAAAAAGTGGTTGGTAATTGGTCTGTAAGCTTGTGTGTGTCAAATTCACATTAGGGTTAGCACTTAGCGTAGATCGACACAGGCAACGTAGACGTTTAGGCGCAGAATGTCCAATTCGCAAAAGGTCCAGCGGTCGCAAAACGTCCAATTCGCAAAATGTCCAGTTCGCAGAACGTCCAGTTCTCAAAAATGTCCAATACTCTTGACTAGTGACCCGCCTCAACTTTGCACGAGTCCCCGTGGGAATATCGGAATTAAAATTATAATCACAAGACTAGACTGCAATTATTTTTTTAGGATTTGTCATGCACCCCACTGAAGACTGTTCGCGTTATGCCGAACAGGTAATAACACCTGAAAAGGTAAGAAGTGCTATTAAGAGCTTCTCCCCTTTCAAGGCGGCTGGAATGGACAACATCTTTCCCGCACTACTACAATGGGGAGAGGAGCAAATAGTTCCAGTCCTCACCCAACTACTACGAGGGAAGTCAAGGTAGTGTTTATACCTAAACCAGGTAAACCCGACTACACTAATCCGAAGGCTTTCAGACCGATCAGCCTCACAACCTTCCTGCTAAAAACTATGGAAAGGGTCTGTGACTGTGAGTAGTATCTACGAAGTGGAGCATTGGCGAAACTCCCTCTACATAAACATCAGCATGTTTACAGCGCTGGGAAATCCACTGAATCAGCCCTTCATCAATTAGTCGGTAAGATAGAGGAGGCTATCCAAAACAAACTTATCTGTTTAGGCATCTTCATCGATATAGAGGGTGCCTTCGACAAAACTACATTCACCAGTATTGAGGCAGCAATAGTGAGACACGGTGTTGAACAACTCGTAGACTGGATCGTGAATATGCTACGCAACAGAACGGATGTCAGGGGCCGTCGGCCAAAGGGCCCTGGTGGCGAGAGGATGCCCCCAAGGAGGTGTGCTCTCTCCACTTCTGTGGAACCTGGTGGTAAACTACCTGATCTCCCATGTTAACTCTAATTATATTTACACTATAAGATATGCGGACGACATTACCAAACTAAGTATAGGTAACCAGGCTGGCATAACCTGTAACACCATGCAAGCAGCCCTGAAGAAGGTTGAGGAATGGTGCCAAAGACACGACCTGACCGTCAACCCTACGAAGACGGAAATGGTAATGTTTACAAACAAACGCCAGGTGGGCGATTTCAGTCTGCCGAAACTGTTTGGAACTAAACTACAACTCTCTAACGAGGTAAAGTACCTAGGTATAATCCTGGACAGCAAACTTAATTGGAACAGCCACTTGGAGTACAAAACGCAGTCCGCCAGCGTCATTTTATGGCAGTGCCGAAAGATGATTGGTAAGCGTTGGGGCCTAGTTCCCAAACTATTCCTCTGGCTATACAACACGATCATAAAACCCCTGGTAAGCTATGGATCAGTAGTATGGTGGCCAAAAGCCGCCCAAACCACAAGAGCCAAAAAGCTTCAGGGACTACAACTTCAGGCCTGCTGCGCCCTTACTGGATGCATGAGCACAGCTCCCACAGCTGCTCTAGAGGTAATGCTGAACCTAACACCACTGCACCTCCACATTCAACAGGAGGCAGCCAAAACAGCGTTAAGACTGAAACAACTGGGATCTCTAAAATTCGAGAGGGTAAAACATCTCAGTGGACTACTGAAGGACTGGCTGAACACCCCTCTTATTGAAGCTCCATGCGACAAAGTTAAGCCAACCTTCATTTTTGACAAAAAATACAGAAAACACCTGATAGACGACATCAGCTCTAAGAAAAGACACAAGGCTCTCCTGATTTACACTGACGGCTCCAAGACCTCATCGGGCACAGGGTCGGGTGTTTTCTCAGAGGACCTCAACATACAAATTGCATCCCCCTTAAGCGCATACAACACGGTCTTTCAGGCCGAGTGCGTGGGCATAATAATGGCGGCTCGGGCAATCTAAACAAGGGAGGTAAAAGACCGCAACATCTTAATTCTCTCTGACAGCAAATCCGTTCTACAGGCTCTCCAGGGCAGTCGCATCACATCGAGCCTTTTACTTGAGTGTCACCACGCCCTAAATACAGTAGGTGCACTTAATACTATTACTATCCAATGGATCAAAGGTCACAGTGGATCACGAGGTAACGATGCAGCCGACGAACTGGCTAGACGCGCATCTGGTTCGACGCCTGTTGGCCCAGAGCCGATCGCGCCTATCCCGACCAGCTGGTTTGCAAGTAAGATCCGTGAACGCATCATAGAACTACACCAACAGAACTGGAGCTCGCTGGACTCGTGCAGACAGGCGAAACTCGCACTACCGCGCGTGGACACTCGTCTATCCAGGTCCCTGATACAACTGTGCAGACCGCAACTTCGCCTGGTAACAGGTGCTATTACTGGTCATGGACAATTTAACAGACATCTTTTTAACTTAGGTGTCACGGACAGTCCCCTATGCAGAGGATGCATGGAGGAAGAAGAAACAGTCGCCCACGTTCTGCTGGAATGCAGAGGGGTGGCCCCTTACCAGGCGAGGTACCTCGGCTCGCCGGGCAGCGTCCAGGAAGCGATCACGAACGTGAAAGCTGAAAGCTCTTGGAGCGTTCCTGGCTGAGCTGGGCTGGCTGGAGTGATCCGGCCACACATCCTCCAACGCAAAATAGGCGCAATAGACGTCGAGTTGCGGAAACTGCCTGCACTGATAAGAAGAAGAAGAGAAGGATTTGTCATGTTGATTTTATATTAAAATTAAAATACTATCATTTTCTTTACCGTATAGGGTTTGAAGACATGTTTATTCTCATAAGAACGAGTCAGGAATATTGGTCATTTTTGCGAACTGGACATTTTGCGAATTGGACATTTTGCGCATTGGACATTTTGCGAATTGGACGTTTTGAAACCACTGGACAGTGTTGGCATAAAGACGTGCGTGTCTTATTATTAAAATGTCTCTGTCGAACACATTGTGACGTGAATACCCTTCAAGATTTTACGAGTATTCAAGAATTTCCATACAAACATTCAATTACGAACGCCACTTGATGAGCGGGTAAATCAAACTGACAAGCGGCAAGATGCGACAGGCCGCTGCCCGCATCCCACCCGCTCGCGTTGGCGCTCCGTATCCGCTCTAGATTGGGATGCGCCCGCGAGTCTTTGGTATTTCAAACAAGTCGTTTGCTTACTTGTATTTAGAATTTTTGTGCAAAAAACAGCTTTCTAGGTCCAAAGATTTGGGTTGGGCGTTGATAGGTCAGTCACCCTTGATTTTTATACCAGAGAAGATGAAAAAGGGGATAAATATCTATAACAAGATGACTTACCGGCCTCCTCCTTGTTGTAGTGTATGATGCAGTCGACGAAGTGGTGGTAGATGGTGTCGGGGGTCATGCAGCAGGTCACGTAGTACTCGTCGGCGAGTAGCGCGCAATATACAACCATACAAGATGACTTACCGGCCTCCTCCTTGTTGTAGTGTATGATGCAGTCGACGAAGTGGTGGTAGATGGTGTCGGGGGTCATGCAGCAGGTCACGTAGTACTCGTCGGCGAGTAGCGCGCAATATACAACCATACAAGATGACTTACCGGCCTCCTCCTTGTTGTAGTGTATGATGCAGTCGACGAAGTGGTGGTAGATGGTGTCGGGGGTCATGCAGCAGGTCACGTAGTACTCGTCGGCGAGTAGCGCGCAATATACAACCATACAAGATGACTTACCGGCCTCCTCCTTGTTGTAGTGTATGATGCAGTCGACGAAGTGGTGGTAGATGGTGTCGGGGGTCATGCAGCAGGTCACGTAGTACTCGTCGGCGAGTAGCGCGCAATATACAACCATACAAGATGACTTACCGGCCTCCTCCTTGTTGTAGTGTATGATGCAGTCGACGAAGTGGTGGTAGATGGTGTCGGGGGTCATGCAGCAGGTCACGTAGTACTCGTCGGCGAGTAGCGCGCAATATACAACCATACAAGATGACTTACCGGCCTCCTCCTTGTTGTAGTGTATGATGCAGTCGACGAAGTGGTGGTAGATGGTGTCGGGGGTCATGCAGCAGGTCACGTAGTACTCGTCGGCGAGTAGCGCGCAATATACAACCATACAAGATGACTTACCGGCCTCCTCCTTGTTGTAGTGTATGATGCAGTCGACGAAGTGGTGGTAGATGGTGTCGGGGGTCATGCAGCAGGTCACGTAGTACTCGTCGGCGAGTAGCGCGCAATATACAACCATACAAGATGACTTACCGGCCTCCTCCTTGTTGTAGTGTATGATGCAGTCGACGAAGTGGTGGTAGATGGTGTCGGGGGTCATGCAGCAGGTCACGTAGTACTCGTCGGCGAGGGGCGCGCAATATACAACCATACAAGATGACTTACCGGCCTCCTCCTTGTTGTAGTGTATGATGCAGTCGACGAAGTGGTGGTAGATGGTGTCGGGGGTCATGCAGCAGGTCACGTAGTACTCCGCCGGCTCGCGCACGTCGTGGTCCTCGTCGGCGAGGAGCGCGCAATATCTGACAAACAAACATTCAGTGTTTCTTTCAGGTACTAGTTCGGGAGGGGGCGGAGTAGGCCTAGAAAAATGTGTAGGTAAACGGTAAAACGGGAAGTCGCGTGTAGTGTGTGTACAATATACTCACACACACTTACCTTCTCCCAATATATAAGGCACTGTATGCCTTTAATAAAGGCTCATTACTACTTTAAATTCTGTCTTGTTATTGATTATCCGTTGCGCGAACATCCCACATCGCACGCGTCGGAGGAGCTCACTTCACTCCCCCGAACCTCTTAATTTCCCCCCTGGAGAATTTCTTCTGAAAGAAACACTGTAGGTACTCATTATGGCTCGCATTCTAACATAATCTTTCCTACTAATGCGAAGTTAGTGTGTGTGTTTGTTCCCTCTTCACAACTAAACAGCTATGAATTAAATTCAGCACATAGTTAATAACCTGGATTAAAACATTGGCTACTTCGTAATAACCTTTGACCATCAGCCATTTTTAATGTCCCCACTGCTGGTGCACAGACTTATTCCTTATGGGTGGATATGGATAAGGAGGAAGTGCCATTACCCACCACACGCACCCAATGCGGATCGGTGGGTTTTAACGACTGCAAATGTACACCCATAACCTATAGGATACTTTTTATCATAGTCAAAGGTTCCCTAGGGTCCATTCAGACGAATTATTTTGTAAATTTAGTTTTTCGATTTGTTCAAATGGCGGCGGTGATTTGACGTTTAAGCGAGGTCTACAGCTCACAAAGTCACTAGTCATACTTTTGAACTAACAACTTACCTATTCTCTGAGCCACTAGTGATAGGTGTGCACTAACCTATAGAACAGCGGCGGGCGCAGGCGCAGGTAGCCGGCCAGCAGCAGGCGCGTGAGCGCGCGCGCCGCGCCGCGCCGCAGCGCCGCGCCCGCCGCCGCGCACAGGCACGCGCACACCGACCCCAGCAGCGGCTCCACGATGCACGTGTATCTGGACACACGACACATACACACGATCACAATGCTATATTTCTATGCTACACTCGGCGTCCGAAAAATCGCACCTTTTCAAAACATTTCTTCAAAGTTAATTTAATCCTAGGTTATTTAATGGTAAGTATTGTTATATACTACGCAAGCAATATCGCTTTAAGCGTTTAATTATGGTGGTTATGTTAATTAAATCAAACGATTATTAACTGAAAGCTCATTAAATGTACTTTCAATAGAATATCAACATTTACACAAAAAACGTTAGCTGGCAATAGCAGGTGGCCAAGTCTAAACTTATTTTCGAAGAGGTACGATTTTTCTGACGTCGAGTGTATATGTTACCGGCAATGTGTATTCGCCGGCATTGTATACAATGCCTGAAACGATCAGGCAATGTATGAAATGATATTCATTTTATACATTGCCTAGGCATTGTATACAATGCCTGGTGGTCCACCGGCAATGTGTAAAATAAGTTTATTTCTGTTGTCTGTTATAAACAAATAACCTCGAAATTTAAGGCTCACGCTCCGCTGCGCTACGCGCTCGCCTTAAATTTCTAACCTAACCCGGGACCTACAGGAGTAAAGCAGGTTCAGTGCCAAACTCAATAAGCCGCCCTCGAGCCGACCTCGATATTTTTGTGATGATTTTAAAACCAAAAGAGTGTACACCCGTAACACCAGGAGAGCAAATGATGGTATTCTGGTGCAACCTCGGTCTAGCAATTATTATGGTGAAAGAACATCAATGTACATGGTACCGAAACTATTTAATAAGTACAATCTATTAAGACAGATTCCAGCTTTGAGTAAAAATGTGTTAAAAACTAGATTTAAAAATTCTCTTTTAGACGAAATAACCAAATAACTTTATTTATGTTGTAAATTGATCCTTATTTAAATTACTTAGTACTTACCTAAAAGTAACTTGCATGTTTTGTGAGGTAGGTATGTGTGATAAATTGTCAAAGAGCGCACATCCCGCCAACAAACTGTATACACAGTTTGGCAGGAAATTATATATGTCAATATCTGTAACATACCTTGTGATAAATAAATAAAAAAAAAAAAAAAAAAAAAAAAAAAAGCCCCCACGAGACCCCCTCGAGCCCTTCCGAGGCCCACCCCCGAGCCCCACCCCGAGCCCCCCCCAAGCCCCTCTCGAGCCCCCCCCCCCGATCAAAATCTTTTTATTTTACACATTGCCGCTGGACCAGCAGGCATTGTATAGAATGCCTAGGTAATGTGTGAAATAGACAATAATATTCATTCTATTTCATACATTGCCTAAAAGGGCCAGGCATTGTATACAATGCCTGCGTTTCATACATTGCCGGTGACATATATTCATTTTGGCATTACTTTATTATGTTGAGACGAATTGCCGTCTCGAAAGTCCTTGCAACAGCGCGGTGGGTGCCGGCACTGCATCCGCGCTCACGGTGCACGACTGCACGCACATACGATTAGATCCACGCCCACCACGTACTGTTAGTTTATTCGCGTACTATTTCTGATTATAACAAGCCCGCGCCCGCTACACGCGCGCCTCATACGTACCTGGTGCAGATGTCTGTGAGCGCGAGCAGCGCATTGAGCCTGGCGGGTAGCGGCGCGGCCCGCTCGTGCAGGAGCGCGGCGAGCGCGGGCGCGGCGTCCGCGGCGGCGGCGCGCGACCGCACGCACAGCCGGCCCGCGCCCGCTACACGCGCGCCTCATACGTACCTGGTGCAGATGTCTGTGAGCGCGAGCAGCGCATTGAGCCTGGCGGGTAGCGGCGCGGCCCGCTCGTGCAGGAGCGCGGCGAGCGCGGGCGCGGCGTCCGCGGCGGCGGCGCGCGACCGCACGCACAGCCGGCCCGCGCCCGCTACGCACGCGCCGCGCCGACTGTCGCACCACTCTGCCGATCAACATTTTAATTAAAATCTAATCTACAAAATAGACATATTGATTTCGTCAAAATAAAAATAAAAAACAAAAATATATCTTGGATTAAAACCATTACCGTTATTATAACGAAAATTAAAACATCATCGTGTCGTAACTTGAACCATATCTAAGTCCAAAAATTAGGTAAAACTGAATTAAAAAAAAACAAAAAAACCGACTTCAAAAAAAACCTGCCTCTAAAAAGCAAGAAATAATATTCAAATCATTAGATACGCATTATCATCGTTATAATAACGTCTATTGAAGTCGGGTGGGGTACGAACGTACCGTACGTACGTACGGGAAGTACAACTTCCTTTTTTTATTCTAAAATCCCCACCCGACTTCAATAGACGTTATTATAACGATGATAATGCGTATCTAATGATTTGAATATTATTTCTTGCTTTTTAGAGGCAGGTTTTTTTTGAAGTCGTTTTTTTTGTTTTTAAACAATTTTTTATTTATTTATTTTTAGTGTAAGTTCCTTCTGTATTAGGTAATGTAGGTAAGTATAATATTTAGGTAGAAAATTCAGCTAAGCCAAACGTGAGATAATCGCGGAGAAACATACTATATACTGGTCAAACTGAGAACCTTTTTTTTGTAGTCGGTTAAAATGACTACACTAAAGGTTATCCCCTTTCCAACACAAAAAACTTCATCTAATTCGGTTCATAAATAACAAAGTCGTCAAGGTAGTTGATGCAAAATCATAGTATTTTCAGGATTACTTGAAAACTACTGGACCGATTTGAAAAAAATTTAAATGGGACCATCTCGCAAGCAAACTCAATAGAACAAAAAAGGAATCATCAAAATCGGTCCATAAATGACGGAGATACGCGCGAACAACGATAAAAAAAAATACAATCGAATTGAGAACCTCCTCCTTTTGATGAAGTCGGTTAATAAAATGACTTTGTTAACACTAAAATACTTAGTGCAGTTACCGGGCGGCGGGTTGGCGAGCGCGTCCAGGAACAGGCGCAGCAGCTTGGGCGCGGGCGGCGCGGGCGCCACCAGCGACAGGTCCGCCGCGCGCACCCACTCCTCTACCTCCCCGCCTTCGAGCGCGCGGCGCTCCGCTGGACGATACCACAGAATGTTAGAGTTAGGCGCCCATAAAGCGTGACGTGGCCAACCTAGCCCCCTAGCATGGCCACCAAAATGCGATACAATTTAAAGCGATTTATCTTATTATCACTTTTAACTGTCAAAAGACAATTAATTTTGACAGTTTTATTGTATTGCAATCTCTAAAGTTGAAAGCCCTAATGGCCGGTATACATTTTGATTAGTAAAGTGCTTAGTGTTTAGTGTTTAGTGCACTGTTAAGTGTTTAGTGATTAGTAGGTGATGTCCCATACTGTTTAGCATATGCTGTTTAGTACAGGCTTTGTTGATATAAACTAAACACTTAACAGTCCTGTCCAGACGTGCTTAGTGCGTGTTTAGCTGCAAGTGAGGGGTGGAGGCGGGACGTGCGGGACGCGCGGGAGGAGCTACTCGCAGAAAAAATAGAACGCGCTTCTAAACACTGTACTTCGCTCGCACTAAACACTTAACACTAAACAGAGACTGTCCGAACGTGTTTTTTGCTAAACACTAAACACTAAACGAGCCACTCGCACTAAACACTAATCAAAATGTATACCGGCCATAAGGTGGCGGTTACATAATTAAATGGCTATCCAGGAACTGAATGGAGGAGATTGAGATACATACATGAGCTATACACACCCGACGGGTCTGATCAGCATTTTAAGACAGGATCAAGTTTTGAGTTTCAGGATTTCCATACAATTGTTTGCTAATTTCGCGTTTTTTAATATTTATCCTTATATCTCTTAGAATGCCGGATAAATTGAGTGTGTATAGGGATTTGAATCTCCACCATTCAATCCTTGGATGGCTATCATCAAATTACAGCTAGGTCAATCCCTGGCGAAGAACCAAGGCTTCAAAATTACCCTTTGTATAAAATCGACTGGCATCCTTAATTATGTGACCTCCACTGTATATTATGAACTTAGGTATTTCAAATTAGGTCTTTCGTCCATAGTTGTTATGATTTTCGGGCATTCAACTTTAGAGATTGTAATACGTAACCGATAAAACGCTCTAAATATCGTGTTCCGGTGGTCCTGGTGCACATACTAGAATAGTCTTGTGAAATATAACCGGATTCGGCTAATTAATTAAAAAGAAGCTGAACATATAGGTAGACAGAAAAAATTAAAAGTAAAGATACATTTAAGCTCAATTTCTTTTAATAGGTTTGCTCAAAAATGCTCGTTATGTGGTCAATATTATTATGACAAACTTCTTAAAATCACTTGCAGGGTTGTTTAGACAGATTGCGTAGTGTTAACTTTTTAAATATACTTACAAAGCTGCATCAATTCGGTTGCCCATTGTAGATTATTCGGATCCAATTGTGCTGCTAACTCAGCGCAAGTGATTCGACAACCTAATAAAAAACATTCAATGTTTAAATCATAGTTTATTTTACTATAATAATGTGCCATATTTTTTAAGGCGTAAAGATTAATTTAATTGTTAATAATAGTACATTACTGCAGCGGCACGCAAGACAGGCATTGAAGGACGAACGTGAAAATGTGGGCCGAGGCGACGCCGAGGCTTGTATAGTACTTTACTCAAATAATGCGCGGAAATTCAAACCAAGTAGGTAGGTAGTATTTTTACTTTTTTTTACTTTATTTCAAATTACTGTAATTGAAAAAAGAAGAAAAGAAAAAGATTTTATTTATTGTTTTTGGAATGTACAGTACAGCACGCACATCAAGGCTTTTCATTTGATACCCATATTGTAAAAAAAAAGGTTTTTTCTTTTTTTTTCATATTTTTGGAATGTGCTCATCAAGGCGTTTTATTTGATACCCATATACCTAATATTAAAAAAGTCTTTTTTTTTCTTTTTTTTTTTTTTTTCTTTTTTTTTCATATTTTTGGAATGTGCTCATCAAGGCCTTTCATTTGATACCCAACCCATATTCGTGTTTCATTGAAAAGTTCGCTCCATTTCTGAACGTGCGTAATGAGTTTTAATAGAAACATTGTCGGTCAGACGCCGGCAATTTTTGTATGAAAATCCCTTATTACACGTTAGTAATGGATTTTCATACAAATATTGCCGGAGCAGTTTAGGTCTGTCCAGTAACTCCGATTTAGCACGAAGAAGCTTGTCGAAATGTTCGAATTTCCAAGCATGGTTGAGAAAATGCATTTACCGTCATCCCCAGAAGCCGCCAATCGCTTAACAAGGTGGTCCCTCAGTGCGGCCCGCGCGTCCAGCGTCGTGAACCGCGACCACATGCTTAGGAGCTCCAGCGTCAGCGGCATCAGCCGGACGTCGCGATCCTGCAAATTATGTTCTATGACACTTGGTCCGATCGTTTATTGACCGAGTCAGCGCGAAGCATCTCTGCTTCAGCTTGGACAAAATGCTTTCGCGTGTCCTACCGGCTGTCCCGCTGTCTGTTCTCCTCTACAGGTCTCATTTTGTGACCGGTTCGATAATTATATTTTTTTTGTCGAGCCAGTTTTTGGTTGCGAAAAAAAAATTCACCCATTCGAAAAGCCGTCTAGTTTAGAATAAATATACTAAAAGAAAACTGTGGTATCTATGCCCGGGTACTGGCCGTAAAAAGTGAAGATTCGATTTTATAAAAACTAGGACGCGCCTCCATGGCCGCGCACCGAGTCTCTAAAAAAATCGTCTTCACTTTTCAAACGTGAATTCAAATCAATGTCAACGCGCTACCAGTACGCGGGCATAGACACATTACCTAACCTACTAAACAGCTCCTAGTACGGGTATGCATTACAATGTCGAAAATTCATAATACATACGACCGAAATATCGACGCATAAAACGCTTATTTTCAAAATACCGAACATCCTAAATGTCGATATCCGAGAACGAAACTTGAAAGATCGATTATCAAATGACCGAAAGTTCAAAATCCCGAAAGTTCGAAATGCCGAAAGTTCGAAATGCCGAAAGTTCGAAATCCCGAAAGTTTAAAACCCCGAAAGTTAAAATATTGATACTTATAACTTACTCTACCTACACAAACATACATTTATAAAAGAAGGCGTTGCGGTTAATTTGTTTTACTCAAAAATGCATGTAAAATGGTCATTATTTTGACAAAATCTACCAATCGAGTTAGAAATAGTTTTATTTCTGGCGCTTCGCCGGCCGCTGCCGCGGCACGCTCGCTCGGCTCGCGCGCTGGGTTCATGTCAACCTAACATGTTCGTCGCTACGCTCCTCGCACCTATCTCGTGACCTGCGGTCTACGGTTTCTAAGTCTCAGTAGACTTGCTTAGACTCATTTCCAGCAGCTAAATTTGCTATAAAGCATTTCGGGCACAGTTCAAAGCCTTTTATAATTGTATTAATTAACTAATTCGGGGTACAGAACGTAGGTATATTAACTCTCGGTTTTTTAAGCTTCGGGATTCAGTCTTTCAGGTAAAATGTCCTTTCGGAATTTTAAACGTTTGGTCAAACAACCATTCGGGCCTTTTAATTTTCGGTATTTCGTCCATAGGTCTTGTAAAATTCGGTCTTTCCTACTTCGGCATTGAAATGCATACCCCCTAATACTGCTCTTCAAAAGCAGTGTCAACCTCGTGGATCCTATTAGATTAATTTTTAAACAACATACAATTTGAGCGACTACTCTACAGCTCACTGACTGAGCCACTAGTTACAGAATATATATACGAATAAGTAGGACAAGTTCGTGCGTAGATATACACATTAGATATCAGCACATTTTTTATTGTGTTAATATCATGTTTTTTCATTAAACTGATCCTTACCTGCGACCCTTCGCTGATCTTGTAGTAGTAGTCGAGCACGAAGCCAACGTCGGAGTAGTCCAAGTGTTCGGCGACGCTGGTCAACATCACCAAGCATTGTAAGTCTCGTTCGTCGTTCACAGCGCCGAGGTGCATGCTTAGTATGTCCACTAGACGAATACTGCAATAAAAATATGTTTTCACTCCTCTTGCTCAAAAAGTCCGTCATTGTAAGGTACAAGAGTCAGGATAAAATAGCATAAATACCCCTAGGGGACAAAGTTTTTTCTTTTTTAATGTTTGTCTATTACCAATGCACCTACTAAAACGAAAAAGTCTTTATTCATAATTACGAATAAAAACTCGCTCGATTTTTGAAAATGGAACTAAAAGCAGCGATCTCTTCGGTGAAATCATAGACTTATTTATACTCTGTGACTTTTAGTTTAACATGCGTGCATTGTGTTTCTTAGTTGCTACAGTAGAAATTAAAAAAGGCACTGGCGCGAAATCTTTAGAATTTTTCTCTAATTCCAAACTGATGGAATTGTGTGACTGTAAGTAAGTAATAGGATAGAAATAATTTTAATCTTTTGCCGTCAAGCACAAATCATTTATTTAAATACTGTATGAAAAGTTTATGAAGTGGAGGATAGAAAAACGAGTGGATTCGTTTACGGAAGTATAAACTATAGGTATTTAATATTGGATTGAATTTTTTCGCAATCGTAGTTAAAAGTAGAGTGTAACACACGACGCTAAAACCCATTGTAACTCGGTTTCTATTTACCTCGTATGCAATGGGTCATTTTAGCGTCTTGTATAACAATCTACTATTGTCTTTATCATGGGCCGCGTTCCGAATCACGCTTACAGCACAGTGAGCGCGCTAACGCCCGGTCCAAATCATGCTTACAACGCTCACGTAAGTTAAAGTGACGTCACAGATGACGTCATCACATGTGCTAACGACGCTCAGCGTATTCCACCAAAGCACTGTGAGCGTAGTCGGTGTAGCTGTCAAACTTCCTTGTCAAAGTTCATTGTTGACAAAAAATACGTGGTTAAATTGTGAATGGTTGTGGATGGTGTGTTCATTATTTGTGATTTTTACAAAAGATGGCTGAATTTATTGACCTGCAGGTGTTTTGTAAGATACGAACGAAACAATTTGAAGCTTTGAGAGTTTAAAATTGGTTAGTAAATAATTGGTCTCAGTGAAGGAACTTAATTCGTATTCATTAGTGCCTTTTTATTTACCTATCCCTTAGAATAAATATTTACTTTACCGAGATTAACCCATTTGAGGTTATGTTGTTCTATACAATCCAACGTTAGCGGTGTTAGCGCTCTCACAAGCGGTCCAAATCAATAGTATCGTGAGTCGTGAGCGTGCTGACAGCGTGCTAATGATTCGGACCGGCACAGAATGACGTCACACGCTGTAAGCACTGTTGGCGTGATTCGGAACACGGCCATGGTAATGATATCTATCATTAGGTATTCTAACTTAATACAAACGGTCGAAATGCGAGCCAAACCTACGCGTCTTGAGTTCGGTACACATAATAACAGCACAGTACATATATAAGTTTTTTCAAACAGTAGAGGAGCTAACGTCACTTAAGCCCTTTTGTCATTGCACTCCGTCGGATCGCTAGGGTTGGCAATTTCCGGCCGTCTCGTGGAATGCTATGCGGGAACGTTATGGAAACAACTGCGACGCGATGTCACAACCCTGACCAAAGTACTGCGAACTTTGGTTAGAGCTCTTAGAGTGACGTCAGCTGTCAAATTCGAACGTTTCCATGGAGCTCTCATACTGTTTGAAAAAACTTATATATGTACTGTGATAACAGTCACAAATGCGCCGCAATGACGAACGACGCGGTGGTTTTGTTTTGTGATCAAGAATCTTATACCTCCCTCAAATGGAGGTTGCACGGCCATATGTCATAGTGAAGATTGAAAAAAGGTCTTTCTTTAGTGTTACAATACGTGTTCGTTGTTCGTCGTTCGTTTGTTCGTGAGAAACGAAAACGTATTGTAAAACGAAAAGAAAGAGATAGCAATAAGCCGTAACGTCACTAAAGAGTATTTTTCAATCTTCACTTACTTACTAGGAGTGAAACCTCCATTGTGGATATAAGCTTTTTGTTTGTGATCAATGTTTAAAAGTTACAGAAGAACAATCTGTAGAGGTTGCATAGAGAGTATGCAACGATCGTCTTTGGCAACTTTTGTCAACAGGGTCGAGTAAAGGTCATGGCACACTATACCGGCACCCCAACGGCACAGCTGCAGCTCGGCGTGTCGCCTCGAATTTAGGCTACGTCCGCAATGTGCAAGCTCGCAGTCCACCGCGAACAAAATATTGTTATATGGCATTTGTGATTGAACACACACGATGTTGTTTTGCTGGCGACTCGGAGTCAACGCGCAGTAAGCACGTGGTCGGCGTGCTATAAGTACGCGGTCCGCTCGCTTGCAGCGAGCTGGCTGCGACTCGAGTTGTCTGGCAGCAGCAAGGGCGCTGACTGCCCTTTTTCTTATTGACATTATGAAATACATTTTAGGACACATATGATATAATGCTCTTATTTGAATGACAAGTAAATTGCTGGGTTGGAGGTGCCGTTAATGTGCCGGTATAGTGTGCCATGACTTTTAGAATACTGTAACGTGACACATTACCGTGTCTTTTTTATGCGGTCACCGGCATGAATAAACTAAAGTACGTTATCAAAGGGATATTGTATAAAGTTGGTTATCACGATAATTTATCCAGCTCAATCTGTTTGACTCAAAATCTCCCCCTTTCTTACAAACTCGCTTCTTCTCACCCAGTATTTTTCCCGATCAAAACCTTTTTTTAAATATTCACTCCATTTCTCCCTGATCTCATCTCATTATCTCCCATTTCTTTAAAACCTCACCCCACTTTCCAATCTCCCACATTCCTCCCTTTTTTATTACATGTTCCGGCAAATATTTAAATCGTTGCCTTAAAAACGTAAACAAGGAGTAAACTGTAAAATCAGACCGACATAGCCTTCTTGGATCTGATATCACATATTTTACCAACCTTAGCCCATTTTCATTCAATTTTACCACTTTTCCCTAACATCCGATTTTCGCTCTACTCAGATATACCTTCATATTATTATTATTATACCATATCTCCCCGATTTTAAACCATTAAACCTCACCTCATTCACCACGATCTCACCTTACTTCTCCCCAATGTCAGTCTGTTTCGTTTCAAATTAACCAATCTTTTAACATTTTTAACTAGCTAAGGTTTATCCAACCTTCGTTTTCTATCAGTCTTAACACAAACGATTGAAGTATTACAACGTGCAGACAGCAGTAATTTATGCAACTGTACTATAATGAAGGGTATAGTATCACATGAGTGTTTTAATACATAATTATTCGTGTTTTAATACCCCTCATTATAGTACAGTTGCATAAATAACTATTATCTACTCTCATATTGTAAAATTTGAATTATGAATTTCAAAACGAATTTATATTGACTTGACATACTTTTTACAGACAATACCGAATAAAAAAAAAGTTATTTTATCTACACTCACAACGTAATGTTCCAAATATGAATTCAAAAAAGGTAATATAAATACGTACTTTATTTTCGTGGATAGGTAAAATTAAAAAATAAACTCATTACGATGCAGTCAACTGCATCATAAAATAACTTTTTTTCTCATTACGATACAGGGCAAATCCAAAAAGAAGGCAGTGCCGTAACATTAAAAAAAAACAACGAATATTTTCCCACATATTTTTCATGATTAAAATGTACTCTATGGTAATCGATGACTTTAGTGCGATTAGTTTGTTGAAATGCACTGATCAATTTGTTTTTCTAATGGAATGCGCGCCAAGCTTTTCCGATAAAGTTTTGATTTCAATTTTTACATTTTGTTATACTTACTGAATTTTGTAGGTTTTTTTTTATTCTTGCTTTAAAATGTGAAAAAAAATTAACTCTGCCCGATATTTTAGTTTAGATGCAGCTAAGGAATTGACTTATTACAAGGTAGGTACCTAGCTAATACAAACAAAGTCTCTCTCTCTTTTCTAACGTTGATCTTTTATTTAGTAGGTTCAATCCCAAATGTATGAGTGTAGATAAAGTAGTGTATGAAACTGCACATAACTAGGTATTAAAACACTCGTGTGATACTATTAAAAACCTCGCCTACGGCTCGGTTTTTAAACACACACTCGTGTTTTAATACCCCTCTTTATGTGTCAGTTTCATAAACTACTATTATAACATACCTTCGCTATACTAATCAATGTTATAAAATAAATTTTCTCATTACGATACAGGGCAAATCCAAGAAGAAGGCAGTGCCGTGATATTAAAAAAAACAACGATATTCCCACATACTTTCCATGATTAAAATCTCTATACTCTCTATACTCTATGGTGATCGATGACTTTGCGTTGCGATTAGTCTTCTGGAATGCACTCATTATTTTTTTCTAATTGAATACGCGCCATTTTCAGATTTAAATTTTTACTTTTGCTTAAAAATGTCATAGTAGTGAGTGTAGTAAGTGAAAATTTTACTCCACCCGATATTTTAGATGCGGCGACGGAAAAACGTCTTACCTAACCTAGGTAAGTGTACTGCCGACCTACCGAGAAACTACTTACTCTTTTTATCATTGATATTTTATTTTGTAGGTTCAATTACAAATTGTATGAGAGTAGATAAAGTAGTGTATGAAACTGTACATAACTAGGTATCAGTGGCGAAGGGTCCATACCATAAACTTAATATCCACTGGAATAGACGAACAGAGTTCACTTGGCTGCGAAACCAAAAGTGAGATGAGCCAGTGTTTGTAAATATGTAAACGTGTGCGTGAATTTAGAGATGCACTGAAGTCCATTTTAGGTTGTCGATAACCATAATGTATTATTGCTCTAATAAATAAAACACAAACAAGATTTTGAACAATTTTATTTAAATAACTAGCTGATGCCCGCGACTTCGTACGCGTGGACTTTATGACTTCGGCGAATGCATATAAATGAACTAATGTAGTTACATAAGAAAATACTTGTAGAAGTGTTATGGTTCTGCATCAGGTGTTCCAGATCTTCAGTCTGAACAACTTTTGCAAAGATGACATTTTTATATTTTGTAAAGTTTAGCTGGACCATTATGGTTCTGCATCAGGTGTTCCGGATCTTCGATTTTTATACCTCAACAAAAAATGCTCATCAGGCTGAACAACTTTTGCAAAGATGTCATTATTATATTTTGTAAAGTTTAGCTGGATCATTATGGTTGTGCATCGGGTGTTCCACATCTTCGATTTTTATACCTCAACAAAAAATGCTCATCAGGCTGAACAACTTTTGCAAAGATGTCATTTTTATATTTTGTATAGTTTAGCTCGACCATTATGTTTCTGCATCAAGTGTTCCAGATCTTCGATTATTGTCCTCTTCCCCCCGGACCGCCGTAAGGTGCAAACGTATAAACCAACTTTATTTTGTGTTTATTTCAAAAATAAATCAATATTTAAACTCAGAAAATACCGCAGTAAAAATAGGAGTGCATAACTCGCATAGAAGTATCCGGAGCAACTCGAGTCGAAGTGTCAACTATCAAATATTGCTGCTACCCTGGTACGC
Source organism: Agriphila tristella (assembly GCA_928269145.1). Taxonomy (NCBI): domain Eukaryota; kingdom Metazoa; phylum Arthropoda; class Insecta; order Lepidoptera; family Crambidae; genus Agriphila; species Agriphila tristella. The sequence continues at coordinate 16,465,346 of OV743439.1, read as the reverse complement.
AGCAACGACCGGCCAATTCGGTGAGCTCCATTGTTTGCAAATTGACTAATAAGCGCAGTGCTTATGCGTCACCTCTCCCGCACGCTGCGTTAGCCACACCCACTCTGCAGCCATTGGACAGTTACGTCGCGCGCGTCGCCTGCCTCAGGAACAAGTCCGCACGCAACTACTCCTGCGCCGGTTTGAGACCCTAGTACATCGGTACGATTACAATCCGATCCGATCACGATCCGACTTTGTCTTAGTTTACTGATTCTATTGAAATAACGACTCAGAGGTCATAATATCCTAGTACTTCCAAGTCATAAGATGGATAAGTCGTGCTCCGAGCCCAACATAAATGAACAATTGGGTGAGTCATCACCAAATTACATAAGTAGGCGCCAAAAGAGAGGAAGGGAACAAAATGATTTTGAAGATGATTTTAAGATATTTAAAGAAGAAATGAAAAGCATGATTACGTCATTATTATCTGCACAGCAAAATGAACTAAAAAAAATATGTTCCACACAAGTAGAAATCAAAGAAACTAATACTAATATTGAAAGTTCTCTTAGTTTTGTGACAGAACAAAATGAAGAATTGAAGAAGCAAATTGAAAAACTAGAGTTACGGGCAACAAAAGATAGAGAATATATTAATTTGTTAGAGGAGAAAATCGAAGACTTACAGCGCGCAAACCGTAAGACTAACCTAGAAATAAAAAACATGCCGAAGATACCCAAAGAGACAAAAGAAAACTTAGTAGATATGGTGGAGAAACTAGGGAAATCTATAAACTGTGATATACGAAAAGAAAACATACGAGACATCTATAGAGTACCTGGCAAGAAAACTGAAAAGAATGACAATACCCCAATCATAGTGGAATTATCATCTACGATGCTAAAAACGGAGATTTTGATGATGACCAAGGTTTTTAATACTAAATACAAGGAGAAACTCCGGGCTAAACACCTGGGAGCGACTAAAAAAGAAGAAACTGCTGTGTTTGTCTCCGAACAGCTCACTGCAAAAGGAGCTCGATTGTTCTTCCTAGCTCGAGACATCGCCAAGTCAAAAAAGTTCAAATTTTGTTGGACCTCCTACGGGCGGGTATATCTACGTAAAGAAGAAAACGCGCCAGTAATTCTTGTAAAGAGTGAAACACAGGTACAAAACTTAATGTTGCCAAGCTGACTAGGTATAGCTAAAAGTTTGTTTTGCTTCACTTTTAAAATATGTATTTTTTCTTGGAACGTATTATTACACAAAAATACGCAAATAATAATTTCAACACACACACACATACAAATACACAAAACACTTACTCTACTGATTATAGTATATTATGTAATTTCATATTTATACAAAATTTCCGTCAGTCATAATAACTTCAAACGCTCAAAGTCAAACACCTATACATACATAGACATTCATACACATACTTTTTTGCTTCATGTTGTTTACCTAATTTATAATTATTTGAATATGACTACACTTGCTAAAGATCTGATCCTAACAGCTCTGTTATGAATAACTCTTTATCAAACATTAATGAAATAGACCATACAGATGTAGCGGCGTCATTTAAATGCCAGAGTGACAAACTCTCGTCTATCATTACAATACAAGCATCTGATTTTACAGTGATTTCACAAAATATACGCAGTATTTATGCTAATTTAGATGACTTGCGATTAAATTTATGTAACTTTAATTTTGAAACTGATGCCATTATTTTAACTGAATGCCGATTAAACCCAAATAAAAATATACCTCAAATAGAAAACTATACATCGTTTCATACAACTAAACACGTCAACAAAGCTGATGGTGTAGTTGCCTTTATAAAGAACACACACAAAGCTTCAGTGAAAGAAATAAACTTGAGCCATGCATCCTGCCTGCAAATTATTATTGAAAATATTATTATTATCGGCATATATCGCTCTCCATCGATAGTAAATGCGGATGAATTTATACATTCTCTTAACTTATATTTAGACACTATTGAACGCTATAAAAATGTTATTCTCACGGGTGATATTAATATAAATTTAATATTCTACCCTGATGAATCATCGCAATGTCGCACAAATAGATTTAATTATTTAAATATGCTTGCAACCCATGGCATGCTTCCAGGTCATGTTCTACCTACAAGAGGTCTAAATTGCCTTGATCATTTTATAATTAAGCTAGATAGTAGTAACAAAAGTGCAACCATTGCTGTACTTGACTCAACCATAACTGATCACGATATGATATTCCTAAAAATATGCACTACTAAAAATATGCAATTAAACGCATTAAAAATAAAAAAAGTAATTGATTATGATAAAGCGATAGAATATCTTAAAAGTGAACAACTGAATGATTTATTAGCCCTAACTGATCCTAATCTCATAACTCAAGGTTTGATAACAATTTTACAACACTGCCTAGCCTTAAATACCCTCACAATAACAGTTCCTGGAAGTAAGCGAATTATTAAGCCTTGGATGACTGCGGGTGTACTACGCTGTATTAGGAACAGAAATGACATGCAGAGGAAATTAAGATTAGATCCGGAAAATCAGACACTTAAAGTTACATATAAACGATATCGCAATTTTTGTACAAAGATTATAAAAAATATAAAACGTGATTATGATAGGAAGCGATTAGAAAAAGCCATTAAAAATCCAAAAAAGTTATGGAATACTGTAAATAACATTACTCAACGTAAACCACCCAAATCACAAAACCAAGAGCTTCTCGATATTGCATCAACTCCGCAAGAGTCTCTAGACAAAGTTAATACATATTTTGCTACTATTGGAAAACAGTTAGCTGATAATATTCCTACACCGAAAACAGTGATTAGTGCTGACGTTAGCGTGACCCCAGTGACATCATTTGCACTCATAAACACTGACCCTGAAGAGGTTTACTCCGTTATTATGTCTTTGAAGTCTGACAGTGCTCCTGGGTGGGATAAAATACCGACACGCTTTTTAAAGATGGCATACAATGTGATTATACCAATTCTAGTTCATCTCACTAATCTGTGTTTTGAGAGCGGAATCTTTCCAATAGCACTGAAGCAAACAATTATTACACCTGTGCACAAAAGTGGAGACAAATCAGATCCGTCTAATTTTAGACCGATATCTGTAATATCTGTGTTAGCAAAGATTCTTGAAAAGCTAATAAACATCCGGTTGGTAAATTTTTTCACTAAGTATAATATTTTTTCTTCATCACAATACGGATTTCGGACGAACTTGTCTACTGAGGATGCTGTCTTAGCTGTGACCTCCTCTATTGTTGAAAATGTTGATGCTGGAAATAAGTGTTTGGTGGTTTTTCTTGATTTAAAAAAAGCCTTCGATACGGTGTCCATACCAATTCTTCTGCGTAATCTCCATGACGTAGGCATTAGAGGAGGTCCACTCAAACTGCTAGAAAGCTACTTAACTGACCGTAATTCGCGAGTGGGGGTAGGGTCAGCACTGAGTTCTGAATGTAACGTTAATTATGGAGTGCCTCAAGGCAGTGTACTGGGCCCTACTTTGTTTCTTGTATATATAAACGAACTGTGTAATATGCAGGTAGATGGAGGTCGCATATTTTCGTATGCGGACGACACAGCTATTGTTTTTGCAGCTAGGGACTGGGAAAATTTAAAATCACGTGCTGAAGCGGGACTGGCTCGTATTGCTACTTGGCTGAATGCACATCTTTTGTCACTAAATGTTCAAAAAAGTAACTACATTTGTTTCACCAAGTACAATAACAGCCAACCCTCGCTTGATTTTAGAATAGTCGTCCACCAGTGTGATGATAACCTTGATAATATGTCTTGCTCATGTACTGAACTTATAAAAGTAACCAGTACAAAATACCTGGGCGTTATGCTTGATCAGCGATTGTCATGGCATTGTCACATTGAACTTCTTATGAATAGAACAAGGAAACTTATATGGACGTTTAAAACATTACGGCATGTAGCCTCTGAACACCTCTTGCGCCTAACATATATATCACTAGCGCAATCTGTTTTATCGTACTGCTTAACTGTGTGGGGTGGGGCAAACAAAACTAGATTTATAGACTTAGAGAGAGCTCAGAGATCGTTATTGAAAGTGATGTATTTTAAACCACGTGACTTTTCAACAGACTTACTCTACTCCTCTACTGATTTGTTATCTGTCAGAAAATTATATATTTTGAACACAGTACTAAGCAAACACAAGTCGCTCCCTTACCAACATATTGTAAACAACACTAGAAGAAAACGTGATGTTGTACAACAAAAGACAGTTAAGTCAGTTTTTGCGAAACGGCAATATGACACGAGAGCTGCTGTCTTATATAATAAGATTAATAAGGAATTAAATATTTATGAAATGACTTACGCAAATTGCAAAATTTCGCTTATTAAATGGCTAAAAACTAAAAATTACTCTGAAATAGAATTGATTATTATAAGTTAACACACGCACAGACTCACACACGCACTACACACGCACACTCACACACACACACACACACACACACACTAACACACACATATAACAATAAGGCGCATTTATAATCATTTGTAAAATTCGTAAATAAATATAATTTATCATAGTTTTAAAGTATTGTTTTGCTTAATTTTTATAGTATATTGTATTTCATAAAGTATCCATAATAAAAACTTAAATATTGGTTGTGACCATTTGCAGTTTAACGTAGTCTATTGTAACCAAGCTATGGAAGAGCGGTGCTGCCTAACACAAGCAAACTTTTGCTTAAAAGGTTAGCTCCAACCACTTATTATTGTACTAGACTAAGATAATGAAATAAATATTTTGTATTTGTATTTGTATTTGTACCTCAACAAAAAATGCTCATCAGGCTGAACAACTTTTGCTATGGTGTCATTTTTATATTTTGTATAGTTTAGCTGGACCATTATGGTTCCGCATCAGGTGTTCCATTTTCCAAAATCAATTATACCCTAAGTTACGCCCAGGCTTAAAAGCTATATAACAAAAAAAGTTTCATTCGAATCCGTTCAGTATTTCCGGAGATTAGCGTGTTCAAACAGACAAACAAACAGACAGACAGACAAACAGACACACTTTTTTTTCAAATTCTTACTCTATTACTATGTCTCCATCGCGCCAGATATATTTTTTTTTTAATATATGTAATGTACAGACACACTTTTTCTACTGTTTTATTATACAAGGTGTTTGGTAAAAGCCTTATAAAACCGAATATGGTAGATAGGGACCATCAAACTAAACAACTTTTACTATGGGACCAACTCTGAAATCGCGAAAAAAAAATCTGCTGTTTCATACAAAAATTAATAACGAAAATATCAAAATGTATGAAACAGCTGATTTTTTTTTCGCGATTTCAGAGTTGGTCCCATAGTAAAAGTTGTTCAGTTTGATGGTCCCTATCTACCATATTCGGCTTTATAAGGCCGTCCGCTGCCTTAAGCGGGATCCCGCCGCGGGTACACGGCGCGGGAATATAGATTGCTGGTTTTTGATGGACAGGATGCTTGTGCAGCGCATGAGTAAGCTCTAATCTATGTCGCCCCGCGCGCGTGTCCCGCTCAAGGCAGCGGAGGGCCTAAGGCTTTTACCAAACACCTTGTATGTAAGGATTTCTTAAGGTCTCCTTTGAGGCTCCCTGCTTATTTATTTATGACATTTATCCAGTTTAATTTAATCACTGGATTTACAGAAAACCTGAAAATAATTGTTAAATTAGTACCTAAGTTAGTATAATTTACCATTTGAAAACTGTCGGTTACAAGCAGCTTTAAATAAAACTATCAGTGTTCACAAAGACAAACAAAGTTATATTGGAAATCATCGACATGAGTATCGATATCGATAATTTTTGATCAATATCTACGCCTTATTTTCTCAAGTTCACGGACATAATATCTTTTTATCTAACACATAATGTTTAGAAATCAGCCTTTATTTAGGAAATAGGCGTTTAATAGCATCATCTTAATATATAAAATCGTAAACTGAATGACTGACTGACTGACTGACTGACTGACTGATCTATCAACGCACAGCCCAAACCGCTGGACCTAGAGACTTGAAATTTTGCACACAGATACTTTATACAGTGTAGGCATCCACTAAGGAAGGATTTTTGAAAATTCCATCCCTAAGGGGATGAAATAAGGGATGAAAGTTTGTATGAAAGTCCCTTAGTTTTGAAGCTAGAATCTTCAAATTTTGTGTTTAGGCTGACGATTGAAAATAAATAAATACGGGTCTCAGCGTTTTTCAAAATTCTACCTCCGAAGGGGTCAAAAGGGGGATGAAGTTGTGTATTGAATAAAATCCTTCATTTTCGAAGTAAAAATCGCTAAATTTATAATTTAGGCTTATGGATAGAAATCTAAAGCAACGTATATTGTTTTTGTTAGGATTTCAACTCCAAAGGGGATGAAATGGGGGTGAAAAGGGTTAAAAAAACCTAAAAATAGATATGGATGTCGTTATCGGGGTTTTGCGGGATGACGATTGCAAAAATGATATTAATTTTGAATGGAAAAATAATATAAAATAGACATTACAACTTTAAACTTCGTAGGAGCACATCTAAAAATAAATAGGCAAATATATATTTTGTTATTTTGAAAATCAACCCCTTAGGGGGTAAATGGGGTGAGTAAACATAAAAATCGATATAGATGTCGTTATTGGGGTTTTCTGGGATGACGATTGCAAAAATGACATTTATTTTGAAGTCCAACACGGTGGACATGATTTAACCCCTAAAGGGGTAAAAATGGGGTTCAAATTTTGTATGAAAAAAGAATAAAAAATCGAAATTACAACTTTAAAATTCGTAGGAGCACGTCTAAATATATATTTTTGGGATTTTGAAAATCAACCCCTTAGAGGGTAAGTGGGGTGAGTAACATAAAAATCGATATGCTGTATCGATATGGATGTCGTTCTTGAGGTTTTATGGGATGGTGATTGCGAAAATGAGATTTATTTTGAAGTCCAACGCGGTGGACATGACACATATGGACCTGGACCTGGACAGGCACATCCAGGGAACGGGAACGGGAATCGGAACGGGCACGGGCACGGGAACGGGAACGGGAACGGAACGGAACGGAACGGAACGGAACGGGAACAAGAACGAGAACGGGAACGAGACGGGAACGGGAACTAGAACGGGACGGGTACGGGAACGGGAACGGAAGGGGTACGGGACGGGATCGGACAGGAACGGAACGGGAACGGAACGAAACAGGAACGTAACGGGAACGTAACGGGAACGGAACGGGAACGAAACAGGAACGAAACTGGAATGAAACGGGAACGGAACGGGAATAAAACAGGATGGGAACGGGAACGGGAACAAGAACCGGACGGGAACGGAACGGGGACAAGAACGGGAACGTAAAGCGTACGGGACGGTTACGGGACGGGAAAGGAACGGGAACGCAGCGGGAACGGAACGGGAATGGGAACGGGAATGAAACGAGAACGGAACGGGACCGAAACGGGAACGGAACGGGAATATAACGGGACGGGAACGGGAACGAGAACAGGATGGGAACGGGATGGGAACGGAAACGGAAGGGGTACGGGACAATTACGGGACGTTTACAGGACGGGAACGGGACGGGAAAAGAGAACGGGAGCGGGAGCGGGAACGGGAACGGGAACTGGAAGCCTCGTGCGAGGCCCGCCACACGCGGCAAATGTCTTGCCTCGCGAGGCAGCGCGCTTGATGGGGACTCGCCTAATCGCGTAAAAATGGCTGGCCGGATCCTGGTTGAAAGTTCCTTAAAAAGATTACGTCTAATATCCACGCGGACGAAGTCGCGGGCAGAAGCTAGTATTAGTATATAACTTAGTGTGTTTGGGAATATATTCAACTAAAATATGAATTATGAAAATGGTAATAGTACAATCATATATACCTGTGAAATGAGTGTTTATTTGGGTTATTGTCGTAAGTAACATTACAATCCATTACAGAACACGACACCATTATTGATTTATATAGCTTTGAGAGCCAAACCGACCCGATCGCGATCAAAATTACAAAATAATATTGTTGACGCTTTTCACCAAGGTGATAAACGATGATAAATGAAGTCAAACCAGCCTTTCTATTGTCTAATTTCAAAATCTATCGCAATCGCTTTCAGGATGTAACACATTGATGCTTCTCTTTGGCACTAATAAAAACTTACCAAATAAATGCAGCAATGTCTCACATCCATCAGTCAAATGAAAGCGATTGCGATAGATTTTTAAATTAGACAATTAGCCCCCTGGTTCAGCTGTCAGTTTTTTTTTACTCTTTCTCGCACATCGCATAAGCCGTAAGAATCGGTTTCTCACTCGCACCTTTGTCCGTCTACTTGAGCATAGCGAAAAATTTTCTAAGTCTATGGTCCATACAAGCCGATTCCCATCGGCTTACCTTTTGGGAATCCCAACGAAGCGATACACTATGCAGATCATGTAATTTTTGTGGAACGGCTTACCTTCGCCATAATTTCACCCCTCGCCACTGCTAGGTATTAAAACACACGTGTGATACTATTAAAAATCATGTTTTAATACCCCTCATTATGCGCCAGTTTCATAAACTACTATGAATGAGACATCCTTACTTGATGCAGCTTTGCTGCTTGGCGAGCAGCGCGCACGCCTTCTGTAGGTGTCGGCGCATGTTGTGGCGCGTGACGGCAGCCAGCAGTTGCCATGGCAACGGGTCTTCGCTCCCTGTCGCCTCGTGTTTGCGCAGCCGGTCGATTAGCACTTGCTGCACGAGATTCACTACTTGCTCTTGCACCTGGCGTTAAAGGGAAAATGTATTTTATGGCGTGGGAATAATAACGATTACCGTGACGTGTTCTGTTGATAAAGTAAGGCTAAGTTCATCGCGTGGTGCCGCACGTCGTCGCGCGATAGGAGCATTCACATGATAGCGCAGGGGTGGCCAACAAGTCGATCGCGATCGACCAGTCGATCATTGGAGACAGTGCATTCGATCGCGAGAGACAACAAAAGCTGCTTTGCTTGTGGTAGCAAAGCAAGTAGCAACAGAACGGTGCGGGAGGTGGGTGCGGTGGTTTTGTAGTGAAAAATACCCCAAAAATGAAAATGTTTTTTTTTTAAAGAACGTTACCTATATGTAATATGTGTCATTCATTACCTTATTTTCAGGATCAGAGAGCTGGTGCATGGGCCCAGAGAGGAAGGCATCGAAAACTGCGTCGCACGGTAGACTCATCAACAGTTCACCCAACGCCCCGATGGCAGCGGAGCGCACGAGGATGCTTGCATCGCGGCATAGACCCACTAGAATCTGTTCCAAAAGTGTTATTCGTAAGTCAACGCCAAAATGATCAGAGGGTCTAGTGCGAGTTGATGTTTTCACTTGTCGCTATCGAAAACTATCGTATTGTCTCTTTCACTCGCATTGACTATGAGCAGTATATATCCGATAGTTTTCGATAGTGAAAAGTGAAAACATCAACTCGCACTAGGCCCTCTGAGCATCAGAACCTACCAAAATAGCTAATCATCACAAAACAACCTTAAAGTCTGTCCATCCTTACTTGTCTTATATGGTAAACAATCTTCACCCAACTCTTTATTGAAATAATCATTTATAAAATACAACAAATGGTTTTCCACACATAGATTACAAAATAAATTGTTAATAAACTAACAACAATTTCATAAAGTTCCTAACATATTTTTAATTAATGATTTAAGTTTAAAAGACGTATGACAACTGTCAAAAACTGTTTACTAAATAGGACAAGTAAGGATGGACAGACTTTACCTGTAGACATTAACGTGATAATTCTTACTGTTATAAAAATAAACATATTTATAAGTTCAGAGGACTTGTCCGGTTTCCCTATGACAAGTACGGGTAAGCGCCCCCGGACCCTCAGCCTCCGCTGCTGCAACCTCTCAACCCCCCCGCAGCAACGGTGTCCTTTTTGTACCCTGATCCGTCCCATTTTACACACTCCTATACCCACCTCACATCCCTATCCTAATCCTATTCCTTCCCCTCCGCTAAGCTAAGGTCTGCCGTGCCGATGGCTGCATGGCTAGGGGCGTGCCTAGTCATAAGCGTGCCACCCTGGAAATTGGTGCCCTCCAGGCGTAAATAGCCTTACCACACACGCGGGGCTCTGTGTGGTGGACAGTTGTCTTTCCCTAGCTAATCGTGGGAACAAAATGGTTTCAAATTTTTTTAATAAACCTGGCTGCGGCGATAGAGCTTGCCACTCATCACGCGTAACTTGTTTCTCTCGGGGCGAAAAGCGGGCATCGGAGACCCGTTTTGCTACGCTGAATGTATGTGGAGCGATGGAGGAGAAAATGGATGAGGTGTGTTTGATTATGGAAGAAAAGAAGTTGGATGTTTTATGCGTGAACGAGACGAAAAGAAAGGGCAAAGGAGTCTCAGAACATGGCCCGTTTAAAGTTCTGTGGTCGGGCGTTGCCGAAAATGAGCACGCGAGTATGGGCGTGGGACTCCTGCTGTCGGAAAGGATGATAGAATGCATGACTGAGTATGAGTGTGTTAGTCCCAGACTTCTCTGGGTTAGACTCAAAGTAGGATTACTTCGGATACGCGTCATTGGCGTGTATGCTCCCGATATATCCAAGTCAGCAACGGAAAAGGAGGATTTCTGGAAAAGTGTGGAAGACATCTTGAATGAATGCAAAGATAATGAAAGGATAGTTATGCTTGGAGATTTTAACGGATGGGTAGGTGTGAGAAGAGAGGGATGTGAGGGAGTTTTAGGAATATATGGAGACAAAAGAGTAAATGATAATGGCAGGAGTTTGATTGAGGTATGTTTAGAAAAGAATCTTGTGGTAACGAACACCATGTTTGACCACAAGGAAATTCATATGTACACTTGGCAGAGAGGGGAAAAGAAGAGTATGATCGATTTTGTGATTGTTGATGAAAGACTGAAGGGCAGAGTTGTAGACACCAGGGTCTTTAGGGGTAGTAACATTGGAACAGACCACTTTCTTGTAGTGTCTCGGGTTAGTGGTCTGTTCAAAAGTTGGCGTCATCGTCCCACAGTGTCAACAACGGAGCTGACTAGAGTAAAAGTTGAGAACCTGGATGAAGTGGAAGTGCAAAAGACATATTTGTGCAAATTGAAAGAACGATTGGGAAATGTGGCTGAAGTGAAAGATGGCAAGCTTGAGGAAGTTTGGGAAAAGTTTAAAAAAGGTGTGACTGAAACAGCTGAGGAAATATGTGGAGTGAGTAAAAGGAAGAATGCTCCCCCAATGAACTGGTGGGATAGTGAGGTAAGACAGATAGTGAATGAAAAGAAAAAAGTATGGCAGGATCTGCTGGCCATCAAAGCCAGTAAAAGAGTGAATGCAAGTGTTACAGAAGAGGATGTTGATACAGTTGCAAGGGAGTTTAAAAGGATTAAGAAAGTAGTGAAAGAAAAAGTAGACGAAAAAAAGAGAAAGATGAAAGAAAAGTGTGACTTCAAACTCTGTGATAACTTTCGAGACAATATAAAATTGTTTTGGAAACAAGTGAAAACGTCTCGAAGTGGATAGCACATAAGTCTAAAATGAATGTGATAAGAGATGAAAAAGGTGAGCTAGTGACAGATGAAAAAGGTGTACTACAGGAGTGGATGAAATATTTTGAGAGTTTGTTTGAGGCGGATGGCTCTATGCTAGAAGCCTCGGATAAAAGGGTGGAAGACGAGGAAGAGACAGAAGTGGATGAAAGAGATATATATATGGATGAGATTATTAGTGCAATGAAGAGCATGAAAAAAGGGAAAGCAGCAGGATATGACAGAATTACTGTTGAAATGCTGAGAGGTGGGAAAGAGCTGGTTGCGTCCTGGCTGTGCCTGATCTTTAATAAATGTTGGAACAGTGGCAAAGTGCCGGAAGATTGGCGTAAAGCCGTGGTCGTGCCGCTGTACAAAGGGAAAGGGTCACGGCAGGATGCTAAAAACTACCGCGGGATCAGTCTTCTCAGCATTGTCAGTAAATTGTATGCAAAGGTACTGATTGAAAGAGTGATGCAAAAAACTGATCAGAGTATTTGGGATGTGCAAGCGGGATTCAGAAAGGGAATGGGATGCACGGATCAGGTCTTCTCCTTGAGGTGCTTAACCGAAAAACACCTGGCTAAGCACAAAAAGGTTTACTGTGCCTTTGTGGACCTGGAGAAGGCCTACGATCGAGTTGACAGGAATGAGCTATGGAAGGTGTTGTCCGAATACGGATTGGAGAGCAGACTGATTCATGCACTGAAATCTCTCTATGAGGATTCCCGTGCATGCGTCAGGATTGACGGCGTATACACTGACTGGTTTGGCATCTCTAGGGGTGTCAGACAGGGATGTGTTGCGTCACCATGGCTCTTTAATCTGTTTTTGGACAGTTGTATGAAAGGTCTGAAAGAACGTGACTGTGGGGTTGTGATGAATGGGACTCAAATCAAGTGCCTTCTCTATGCTGACGACCAAGTTATACTTGCGTCTTCTGCGCAAGAGTTGCAGGAAATGATGTCGGTTATGAATGAAGATTTTGTGAGAAAAGGGATGAAAGTGAATGTAACTAAGACTAAAGTGATGGTGTTTGAGAGAGATGAAGAAATGACTGACTGTACGGTAATGTTAGGTGGCGAAAAAGTGGAACAAGTCCGTGAGTTTGTATACTTGGGGAGTTTGTTCACAAGGGACGGAAAGAGTGAGGAAGACATAATAAGACGAGTGAAGAAAGGAAATTCGGTGAGTGGTGCTATACACTCGGTTATGAGTAGCCAAACCGTTTCTGCAAAGGCGCGAATGGCTATTCATAACGGAGTGCTGGTACCGACACTGATGTATGGAAGTGAATCTTGGGTATGGCAGAAGAAGAATGAAAGCAGAATAAATGCGGTAGAGATGCGATCGTTGAGGAAAATATGCGGAGTAAAACTGAGTGATAGAGTGAGCAATGAGGTGATTCGCAAAAGGTGTGGTCTGAAAGATGATATAGTGACAAGAATTGAGAAAGGAATGCTCCAGTGGTTTGGTCACTTAGAGAGGATGAATGAAAGGCGAATCACGAAAGAGATATACTGTGCGAATGTGGAAGGAACGATTGCACGAGGGCGTCCCAGAAAAACCTACGCGGACCAAATAGAGGTTATTATAAAAAAGGCTGGTGTACGCAGTGACAAAAACCGCAGGGCATGTATGAAAAGAGTGATGGATATGAATGAAGCGAAAGAAGTGTGCAAGGATCGTAGCAGGTGGCGATCCATAGTCTCTGCCTACCCCCATGGGAAACAGGCGTGAGTGTATGTATGTATGTATGTATGTATTTATAAGTTAGTGATTAATTGATTCAAGTTAAGAGTCCTTACACATTTTGCCGCTGACTGCCACTCTCTCACTCGCACATTTCATGTTTTCTCAAGAAAAATGTGTCTCGGCCACTTTTCGCAATATAAGATTACGGACATTTCAACATATATTTCAGTTAAGACTTTTATAGTTGCTGAAGGAAGTACAAAAAGTTATCGTTTTTGCTACTGTTAGAAACGACAACTTTTTGTACTTTAGCGTGCTTTAGCAACAAAAAACTGAAATATAGTTTAAATGTATCGTTGTAACTGTATGTATCGTTCCTTCCTATCTATTGAATATTAACTACGTTGTATATTATCGAGTTAAGTTACATACCCTTAGATCATTCGTAGGCAACGTTAGAGTTGTCTGTGAGCCAAAGGCGGCGTGGGAAATTAAAAACTATACTATCAGTCTTCAATTTTTTGTTTAACATGTGAATTACACCTTTAATATCAAAGATTGCACATAACACGTATTTTTCAATGTGAATAACTCTGTCAAATCTTCAACTCACAAATAGTAAAGACGACACTTCAATACCATAAACACATACCCTCGGAGCCTCAGGCGGGGCCTGAAATAGCTTTAATAGTTAACCGCCTCTGTGGTCCGCCCACCTGTAAAAGACGCAGGGGACCCGGGTTCGATTCCCAGGGGGGGTCCAATTTGTATTTGGTTTGGTTGGTGGTAGGGCAAGTCCATCTGGATAGCTACCACCATCTTACGTAAGTTTGACACCTTAACAACAATTTAAAAATTGTTGTGTTCCGGCAGTTAGAGGTAAGATAGCCAGTTCCTCAGTCATGAGGATTCCGGTTCCGGGTGTAATGTGCTTCCACCTTCGAATTTATTGTCACTTAACATGAGGTGAGGTGAAAGCCAAGCACTTTCCTGCAGTGCAGGGGTCGCCAAATGGCAATGGCATCCGGACCGCCAACCCATTTTGTGCCGACCGCGAGAACACAGAAAATAACAAAAATACCTACTTTAAGTACCTACCTAATAATTACATTTCTGTAATAAATATTCCTTTCTATAAAAATATGTTTTGCGGACCGCGATGGTCATTTAATTTTTTAAAACTGACCCCAAACGAAACTAATTGGTGTCCCGTGTGTAGTGTATAAAAACCGGCCAAGTGCGAGTTGGACTCACGCACGAAGGGTTCCGTAACAAAAAACTGCAAAAAAAAAAAACCACGTTTGTTGTATGGGAGCCCCCCTTAAATATTTATTTTATTCTGTTTTTAATATTTGTTGTTATAACAAGCGGCAATAGAAATACATCATGTGTGAAAATTTCAACTGTCTACCTTTTGTCGTTATTAATATCAAGCAAAAAACGGCAAAAAAATCACGTTTGTTGTATGGGAGCCCCCCTTTGATATTTATTTTATTCTGTTTTTAGTATTTGTTGTTATAGCGGCAACATAAATACATCATCTGTGAAAATTTCAACTATCTAGCTATTACGGTTCATGAGATATAGCCTGGTGACAGACAGACGGACAGCGGAGTCTTAGTAATAGGGTCCCGTTTTTACCCTTTGGGTACGGAACCCTAAAAATGAACGTAAGTAGCTAAAAAACTGACTTTACTGACCATTTTTTGAAAAACTGACTTTTACTGACCGAAGCCAAAAAAAACTGACTTTAACTGACTTTACTGACCAGTTTCGACCCCTGCTGAGTTTGAACTACCAAGTTAGCATCACTGTGTACCCACCCCCAGGTCGTTGGGCGAGGGCTGCGCGCGCGGGGGGGCGGCGCGCGCGAGCAGCCGGTGCAGCAGCGCCACGGCCGCGCGCCGCACGCACGCGCGCTCGTCGCACACGCACCGCGCGCACACCGCCATCACCCGGGACACTTCGCCCTCACCATTCAGTTCCTAAAACAAAACCCACACGTTCCATATAAAAAAAGACATTTTAATCTGATCCTGGAAGTCCTGGAACAAAGGAGAATGGCAAACTGGGAACCATTTTCCAAATTCATAAATACTGTGCGTGCCCAATTCGGACCTCATGAGATTTAAAGGTCATAATTTGGTGGTTACTTTTCAATTTAAAGTGTTCGTAAAGAAGGAGGCAACATTCAGAAAAACATGATCGTAATATTCTTCTTAGCTAGAAACAAAACGCTTTTGTGAGGTTTGGTTTATTATTGTTATATTGGCCCCTCTTGAAAAAAAAAGACAGGGGACCAATCACGTCACGTAAATATATTCCAGGACAGCCAACATAACAGCAGTCTAAGAACGGCAATGTTATTAAGCTGTGCTGCCAAAGTAGAATAATCGATTAATTACAAATCGATTATTCTAAAAGAAAACATAAATACTTTTTTATTAGTTTTTTACGGTCTATTACGGGCTAATGACTAAATATTTGTAGATTTCATGACCAGCCTCACCTAAAGCTTTTAAATAAAAACATTATGTGTAGGTTATGTATCCAAAGTAATTGCCTACTAGGTGCTGTTTTGAGGTTAGATTTTAAAATCACCTTTTTATCCCCAGCTTTAAAGTGTATCTTACGATTACATAATTTATTAGGCTTTGATAGAGGATTAAAGTCATGCTATTTACTTCTTGGCACGCTAAGCCTTTATGTGGTTCTGAAAATATATGGGCAACTGCTATTCTCCTTGAGGAAGTAAAAATGCCATTCTCTTATTTCTTGTGAACTATAACATTTCTGCGCTCAGCAGAGTGAGAGAAGTGGGGTGCAGTTGTATTCATGGATTAGTAAGTTTGAATATCATTAGTCTTTGCAATCTAGAAATAGTTACTAACTAATCGTTTTCAATGCAGCCAGTAATGAAAAGTATTTGCGATGGGTCTTACTGAAAAAGATCTCTGTAAAGCAGAACGAGTGTTAGGCCCCCTGTTAACGAGACGGCTTTCCGCCGGGTCTTAACCGTGGCACGGCACGGTTTTAAACCGTGTCTACGTCCGGACTTCAGTTAGGTATGGAGGTTTGTTAACGACACCGGCGCTAGCGATGACTTGGGCACGGGGCGTGAACGTGCATGTGTACATGTCAAATAACGTGTACGTGAACCGTGCTCGTGATCAAGGTAAGCCGGCACCGACCCGGGTAAAAACCGTCTCGCTAACAAAAGGCCTTGATTACCCTCAGAGCTCCTATCATTGGCGGACGTTCGCTGGCGACACAGTCGGTGAGTATGGCGAGCGCGCGCGTGCGCAGTGTGCTCGACACATCGTTCACGCGCTCGTACACGGCGCGGAGGATCTCCGCGTGAGGCACTGTGTGCGGCCTTTGGCGGAGTAACCCTGCTACGTCTTCTTCCGTCATCTCTTCATCCTGTTACATTATAGTTTTAGTTACATAATATTAGAATCTTGATATCCATAATCCATAAATTATACCGGGTGTCCCAAAACTTTGCCACATGGAGGGAAAGTACCTTAAGATTTTTATTTCTCGTATCAAAGCCGGCTATGAAATTTGGTTACGAAATGATCTGACGGGGCTTTAGCTAACAATATTTAGTATAAAAGGCAAAAAAAGAAAACAGAAAATGTTTGCCAAGTTTGTTTTCCTCACATTATTAGCTGGCACTGATGGCAGCTCTTGGCTGCTTTCATCGTCTGTAGACGCTGCAGCAGGTTGAGTTTCAACTGTGGACTCGGAAGTCAACATCGAATCTCCAACACCTGAATCTGATGCACTTGGTTCTTGGTGCTCATTCTCTTGGACGTTTGATGAATCTTAATGATAATCAAAAGAATTGTAGCTATAAATATATGTACCATTCTATACACAAAGTTATTTATTTCTGAACATAAAATAATTAAGTCTACAACGGGTAATTACCCATCGAATTGGTCATAAGATAATTATCAGAAAAAAAGGATGTCTTAAAACAAGAAAAGATTCTTAAATCAAGATATTTTGTGTCTCATAATATAGGGAAACAAATATTTTCTTGGTTCAATGCAATTTACTTTCGTTCAAAGCAATTTACTCTTGAAAGAAAGTAAAATTGCATTGAACCAATAATATATTTGTTTCCCTATATATGAGACAAAATATCTTGTTTTAAGAAATCCTATTTATCCGTGTACTTATGTGCTTAATTTAAATTTTAATGAATTATATAATTTATATAAGATTAAAAGTGGGATAAAATACGGAAATTCATTTGTTAATTAATATTTTTACCTTTATTTTGATCTTGAGCTGGTTGTGTAGCAGGTAACACTTCTGGTTTTTTCTCCTCAGGTTCATTACTCAGCAAATTTGATAATATTTCCTATTAAAAAAAAAAAAAATAAGTTAAAAATAATTTTAAGAATCTACAATTACTATGTTCATGTTATATGCAATATCATACCATAGCAATTTGACGGTGTGAAATCTTCGAAGTAGTAGATAATTTGAGCAGCCATTTGACAGTGTTGCGGTAAGTCTTACGGGGTAATAGACTCATCAGCCCAACAACTAACGAGACTCTAGCACTTCGAACTTCAGCACGTTCCTGGATGAATAATAGTAGTTTGTTACACAAGGGACGTAAGTGAGCTATTACAGAACAAGATCCAATTTGGCGCCCGTGCGAGCGCAGCTCGCAAAGGGCGCTAATGGATCGAGTGCACCCGAGATATTTAGACGCCCGAGCGAGCGAAGCGAGCGAGGGCGAATATAGTTCGAGGGTGTAATAGCTACTTACAACCGAGGTAAGCATACTACTTTAC
This sequence comes from Agriphila tristella, assembly GCA_928269145.1. NCBI lineage: Eukaryota > Metazoa > Arthropoda > Insecta > Lepidoptera > Crambidae > Agriphila > Agriphila tristella. The sequence goes on along the minus strand of OV743439.1, from coordinate 16,447,241 downwards.
ATCATTCATGCGAGGTAAATTTAATAAAAATAAAAATCAAAATCAAAATCAAAATCCAAGGAGTTTTGCATAGCTTGAACGGAAATGAAATGCCGCCTGAAAATATTTATTGTTTTTTTTTTTCAGTAAAAAGTTTCCACAGTTTATAATATAAGAAAAGAGATTGGTTCACTAAGGAGTTTTAAATGCTTGAATTGTAAAGTGTACTTTACAGTTAAAGCATTCACCATGCTTGAATTGTAAAGTGATTTGAAAATGGAACGTTCTATCTAAACAATGCACTGTGTTGCACATGCCAACTTACACGGCCTCTTACTATACTAGTAAATCCTAGTTGCCGAGCAGTATGATGTAAAAATAATTGTAGGTACCTTAAGAGCGCGTAGTCTGCACACTAGCGCCGTTATGGGAAAAAACTCATATTGCTTAAATAAAGACGAAATGGGGTGTGATACTGAGGAACTAATGGCGCCACAAGCGACAGTCCCAAAATAATTTGATTGGTTGTTTCAAATGTCTAATGTCATTTATGACGTATTTTAACATAGATGTAGCACATCCAATCAAAACCATTGATAGCGGCCAGGTCGCCGCTGGCGCCATCTGCAATTAGCTTTGCGTGATACACCCCATTGTGAATTATCTCTTTGTAGTGCACTTCGAAGAAGCTTTGTGGTACTAAAAGTGGCCACATTTCGCAAAAAAAAACTCCATTAAACTAAATGACTGGCTAAAAATATTGTTTAAGAGATAAAAAGTATCACAATGCTTGATCAGAGTGCACTACAGAGAGATAATTCACAATTTCCTCTTTATTTAAGCACTATGATATTTCTTTCAATGGCGGCGCTAGTCTGCTCTTAAAGAATTGTAGCCTAGCCCAAAGGAAATCATAAAAAACGAATATTAAAAAAATTTAATAATAAAATATAGTTTTCAACACACTTGCTCGTAAAGTGAGCATTAATACATCGCTTTTAGGGCCATAAACCGAGTAATAATAAACGCGTGCAATAATATATAAAACACTAGTTGGTTATAGAATGATCCCTACAAAGTTAAATAGGTACCTTACTGCAAGTTATATGCGAGTAAACAGAGCATTCCCAATTTAACCGGGTAATACAGTTATTTTTTTAGTAACTACAAAGAGGTTTTATGCCGCTGAAAATATAAAATATAAATATAAATTTTTGGAATAAATAAACGTGTAAGTCCTTAATTAAGTCAAACAAATATTTATTATTATCAAATTATTCATAATTCATAATATTTTGTTATAAAATATTAAAATATTTGCATTTTATCACTTAAAATTATAATTTTGAAGAGGCTGTATGCTCACTAACCCTGTTGTTCGCAAAATATTATTGCATTGCGCGTGTGAAAAAAAAACAAAAAAAAACCTACGCGCCTTTTCCCGTCATAATTATCATATTTTGTTTTTGTCGTATTTATAGCTGTGTGGTAAATTACTTTGTTTTTTCCTCGCAAGTGTGTTAAAAAACGTCGTATGAAACTCGTGAGCTCTTGCTTATTGCACACTCGGCTGAGTTACGCCCTCGCCTGCGGCTCGGGCTGCAACCCACAGCCTTGTGTGCAATAAGCAACCTAAGCTAACTTGTCTCATAATGTACTATTATCACTCAATAATTAAATTACAAATATGCGTTGAGACAGCACCAGAGAGTAATATAAATAAATACTCGTATTGAGGTGACTCGCTCTTGCCTTATTAAAACTATTGAGCAAACAAGTACAACATGAAAGATGGTATAATTAGGAAGTTACTTAAAGGTTCTAATCTAAATTTTTACTTATTACTAGCTGATGCCCACGATTTCGTGCGGCGTGGATTTTATGACTCCGGTGTATTAAAATTAAGATTTTGAAGTGTATAATTTTATCACATAAAACTAAAATCTATAAAAGTAGTTAAAAGTTAGCTATCGTTCCAATTAAACAAGTAATATTGTGCGTGTGTGTTTGCGTGATTGTGTGTGTGTGTGTGTGTGTGTGAGCGTGTGTCTCTGTGTGTGTATTTGTTTGTAAATATTGTCATAGTTTTTTGTTATTAGAAATCTTTGTCTATACATATACTCACCAAACCATCTAAAGTGTAACACAGATGCTGTAGTAAAACACCATAGCCAGATACGGCTGCCTTTCCATATTTGCTTAAAAGTAAGCCTGAATATGTCACATAGGATGCTCGAACGAGGTTCTAGAATCAGAAATCAATTCAGAAAGCTGTTGCAACTTATTGAATATGAAATAATAGCCCAATAAAGAATGATATATAATACTGACATTAGCATTCCTGCAGTCAACAGATGCAGACACTAGTTTGGGCAGAATGCATTTGAAAAGAAGTTTTATTGCTTCTTTATTGGGTTCTCTATTTGCTTCACATATCAATATATCTATTATTTCATAGATCACTTGTGATATATGTGCCAGCTCTATTTTATCTGAAAATAATGTGAATGATATTATGAAATGTACAAAGAGAGCAAAAGTGGTCTATGATTTTTTTATAAATTTCTGGCATATAAGCGCTATCGCACACGGGCAACTTTTGTCTCCGCAACTTTTTTGTCTCTCACATAATTTGTATGAAAAGTTGCCGACGACCGCGTCGCCCCGTGTGCGCACTTCCATATAAACCCGTGGACTTGATGTGAGAGACAAAACAGTTGCTGGGCGACTAAGTTGCCCGTGTGCGCTCTCCGTAATACAAACAGATTTCCTGTAGGATAGGTACATACAGTCAATGGCACGCTGGGCTACCACAACAGGGTAATCAAGTGAATAAAATTGTATACTTAAGGGTGTACACACGCATTACGTTCTATTATTAATTTTTCAATACAAATGATCAAAATAACTCTGCACGAGCCGTAATGAGGGCTAACTTTTAAAATTCCTAGTAAATTATTAAATAGATATAAGTATATACAAAACACGCAATACAATAGACAAACACCTCATTACTCCTAAGAAAAAAAAATGACTAGAATCTGTAAATACCAGTAAAAAAAAAATTTTAAAATTAAAATCATTTTTTCAAATCTCTTTATAGGGCATTATTTTGTTTTTCTCTCTATAAGGCACTAATTTAAGAATTTTGCTTCCTAAAACTAAAGTTTACATCAATAGTAATGCTTTCATTCTTTAGATAACGTTTTTGGAAAAATGCTAATTTCTTTGAAATGCAGATATACATACAGTCTTAAATGTGAAAATATTAACATTCAAAATAAATAGCAGATTTTTGAGTTTTGTATAACCTAATGTGCTGCTGATGGTACACCTCTTAGAAGAATGGTGGTTGATGAAATATCTGCTGGACTACTTCAGTACTAATTAATTCAATGTTTGTAGAATGGGATTGAAAATGGTGGCTCACCACATTTACCACAACAAGTGTGACTGAGAGTGATAGGTGTGGCGTTTAGTATGCGAGCGAGAAGTGAACATGAACAACACCATTTCTAATCCCATTATTTATCTGCACGGGTTGTATTATGGCTAATCAGTAGTATGATCATTGTATTGTTTGAAATAGTGGTACATACCAATGTGCTGTGCTCCTAAAAGGGCAGCATTGACAAAAAAAGACTGAAATAAGCATAGACTTATTATATTACTAAATCATTGGTAATAAGTCTTATTTTAGGTTTGATCTAAGGGTAAAAGTGTGACAATAATAAAGTAAACTTTTTGAATCATAACTACAATGCCAAAGGATTATGCCAGATTCTGGGCCATGATGCGCATTAACCATACATATCTCATTGACTTTGACTTTGAAATGTCATATAATAGGAAAATGTCAAACAATTACAACTGTAAACAGCTCCTTGAGATTGAGATTTCTCTTTTTTCCCGCATTATATTTTAATGACATTCTTCCCACGCAATCAGTATAAAATTACTATAGTATATTAGTAATTTCATCAAAGCGCATCATGGCCTAGCTTGTATAGAAAAATCGGCATAATCCTTTATTCTCAAGACAAGCATTAGTAATAAATCAATTGTGAACTTACCAACATTCAGTTTATTTACTATTGCTCCTCCTGTTATATCAACCAGATTACTCAATATATCTTCAAAATTCATATCCTTTGAACTGAGTTGCAGTTTTTCAATAATACCTCTTAAATCTAAGACAAAATGTCTAAGCTCTCTTATAACTGAATTGACTTCACGAGTCAATTCTTTTGTGTTGAAATAATTGTCTTCATTATCACACATAGATTTAGGAAATCCTAGGCATCCAAGTGAATGAGCGAACAGTTGGGAATGATATATATGATAGGCCTTGTAGCCTGGGATGGAAAGTAGTTTGTAATATAAACGCGAAGCTAGTAAAGCGTTATTCCTGTGCTCTTTTGTAACAACATTTTTACTACCTTGATCTATGTAATAGGCAATGATTGCCAACAATTTCTGATGCTTAATATGGTTTGATAAAGCTGCCCATGACTTTTCTTCCACACCCTCTTCTGTATTAAGCCATTCTTCAATAGATTTCATCGTTTGCTTAAATACGGAGCGTATATCTGCAGATTCAATAGCACTTTCATATTCGGAAGATATTTCTCCAAATTCCAAAAATTCTGAATAATAAATTCCTTGGACCCAATCATCATCCAGACATTTCAAGTGCAAATTTTTTAGTTCGTCTAGTACTTGATTCATTTTGCTATACTATTATTTAACATACTTTAGAAGCTTAGAAAAAAGTTAAAACAGAATTGTTGTTTTGTTTTACTCAAATTTTAAAGTCAGTTAATAAATAAATACCCAAAAACAAAACAAAAAACAAGCAGCAAGCAAAGCAAGCTCTCTCTCCCCGCGTTCCGAATCACGCTCACAGCGCTGTTAGCGCGAATCCGACCAAATCAAATAGTCACAAAGTATTACACAGATAGGGTATTTGTATACCTACTTCATTTAATGGATTATACGCTAACAGTGCTGTTGGCGTGATTTGGAACGCGGGGTCTGTCTCAATCAAACGCACAGACCAAAGATTTTTTTTTTTTTTTTTTTTTTTCTGGCTCGTACGATCAATACATTTGCCAATGTCGAGTAAAAAAACCACAGAGTATATACAGGCTGCATTTGTGACCACTCTCCGGATGTGTTCAGCCCATGAATTACTCCATGAAACATGAAACATGTGTCGAAATACGCCAAAAAATTTTGGTCACCCATACTAAACTGATCACGTGATCTCTTTGATATGTATGAAAAGTAATTTTTAGGGTTCCGTACCCAAAGGGTAAAAACGGGACCCTATTACTAACCCTTTACAGCATGGAATTTTTAAATCTTACGAAAAAAATACACGAGTTTTTATTCACTAAATGTAACATGGTAAAAATAATAAAAAAAGTATTTAATTGTTTTTAAACGTTTTATTAAAAAAAACAAATTGTTCCAAATTTGAAACAACATTATGCAGTGTGAACTGTATAAATGAGAAAAATAAATAACAAAATAAAAAAATGTTGACTCAACCAGTATTACTTTTAAATGTACATTTTACAAATGTAATTTAATGTATGCTTAAATTACATTTGTAAAATGTAATTTATGTTAAATACATGATCGCATGATCCGATGATCAGCTGTTTCATACATTTCGATATTTTCGTTATTATTTTTTGTATCAAACAGCTGTTTTTTTTTTCGAGAAAAAAAATCAGCGGTTTGATATAAAAAATAATAACGAAAATATCGATTTCAGAGTTGGTCCCATAGTAAAATATGTTTAGTTTGATGGTCCCTATCTAACATATTCAGCTTGATAAGGCTTTTACCAAACACCCTGTATAACCTTTATAATAGTATACAAAAAACCTCTAAAACCGAATATGGTGGATATGGTACCATGTATACAACCCTGGCAAATTATTTTTAATCCTGAAAACCACACTTTTGTTTTTTTATTTCATGATAAACTGCGTAGTGGCAACCCTAAACCTAAATGATGTTTACTTTTGCCTAACAATGAGATTGATTATCAAAAATAATAGTTTATATGCAATGCATCTACACTGTAATTTTCCACACAAATAAAAACAAAGTTTCACGGTTTACTATGAAACACCCTGAATAAGTAACAACTGCATGGTGTTCCAGATTTGATCACACAAGTTTAATAATCATACTGCATAATGTTCCAAATTTGGCTACCGTTCAAATGCATTAATGCATAGTGTTCCAAATTCGGAACAAAGTTCAATCGACAAAATTAATAGTATGCATTTATTGTTACTTACGTTTTATGCCATAAAAACGTTAAGGATTTATTCCTCTGCTAAACTAAACACTTGTTTTATTTTTAATTGGATGAAAAGCTATCGAAATTCAGCATCAAAGTATCAAAATTTCTTTAGTTCACAAAATTATGCACACAACAAGTTTGTACCGGCAAAACGATAAGACTGAGCTCCGTAAACAAGTCAGGTTCATTCTTAAATTATAAATATACCCTTATTTTACAGAAATGTTAGCAATTTAAGTGGAAATATTGCGAAATTAATGATTTATGGGGGAATTTTGAGAGTGTTCCAAATTTGGCACACCATGCGGTAAAGGGTTAAGCCTCCGCTGTCCGTCTGTCTGTCTGCCTGTCACCAGGCTGTATCTCATGAACCGTGATAGCTAGATAGTTGAAATTTTCACAGATGATGTATTTCTGTTGCCGCTATAACAACAAATACTAAAAACAAAATAAAATAAATATTTAAGGGGGGCTCCCATACAACAAACGTGTTTTTTTTTGCCGTTTTTTGCTCGATATTGATAACGAATACAGGTAGACAGTTGAAATTTTCACAGATCGTGTATTTTAATATATAAGTAAGATAAGTGTACTATTCGTAAACTTTAATCACCTATACCGCTGGCGCTAGTCACAAAACAAAATTCCCCTCGGTAAACTTAATTAACCTGGGTTAAATCACCTAGGTGAATTAAGTGTACTATTCATAAACTTTTATCACCTGGGTGCATTAAAATTACTTTCAAAAATCTTTATTCACCTTATTCTCCTAGGTGCATTAAATATACTTTTTAAGTATAGTTTATGAACCTTGTTTACAGTGAAACTTTTTGCTCAATGCTTGCTTATGATTTATGATTGTCATATTGACACATAATTTTCCTGCAAATTATTATGATTGAGTTTATTATGTGAAACTAAACTTACATACCTACACAAATTACAACAAACTAAATAGTTGCGGAAAAAAAATGACAAACTTTAAATATATACACAGAGGAAGAGGTGTGGTGCTATTGCATAACGGACGACAATATTTTAAGAAGAAAACCTACAAAAATTGTGCTTGTTGGTGGAGATGTTGCAAAAACTTATCTACCCTTAAATGCACTGGCTCTGTAACTATTACAAATGTAAGTAATATATTGTGCTTATTCTTTGGCACAACTTTGGCATACATAAGTATCCATTAGATTTTAAACTTAGTTGTTTTTCTAATTCAATTGTTACTTTCGAAACAGGATGATATGAAAGAAACAGCACATGTGGCGGACTGTGGCATGGATGTAGCAAAGAACGAATGGGCAGAACAGATGGAAGCATGTAAGCAAAAAGTGATGTCGACAGATGTACCGGTTCCTAATATACAAAGTGGAGAGGACAATGCAACAATAAATGAAATTTCGTATATCTAGTAACGCTCCCAGTCTGCCTGTAAAATATCAATTAAAAATACCCAGTAGTTTAGTCACAAGAAACATTTTTTCGATTTTAACATTTTCTACATGCTGTATCTATTACTAAGCTATTGCCGACAAGTCAAAAACCCCTACATCAGTATACACAGGTTGGTCAAAAGTTCTGTTACTGAGTTTCTTTATCGATTACTGGCCATTAAAACAAATGAAAAGAAAAAATAAAAATGACATATTATTGACAGTTTTGTAAGCTATAATTTCATACCACACGTATATCATATTTTGTTTATTTCACCATGGAATGGGGGTTGAAGGAGAATCGTGTCGCTGTAATTGCTCTGCACAAATGTGGGCAGCCACCGAATATGATTTTCAAGTTGCTACAAAAGTTGAAAATCAACAAGCAATTTATTTATCGCACTATCCATAGGTACAGTAATACCTTGACCGTCGATGACCGAAAAAGATCAGGAAGACCACGCACCGTTCGGACACCAGCTGTGATCAAGGCAGTGAAGGCGAGAATCACGAGAAATCCCGTCCGGAAGCAAAAGTTATTGGCAATACAGATGACTGTGAAGAGAAGTTCCCTTAAAAAAATTATCAATGATGACCTTGGGCTTCACGCTTACCGTAGACGAAAGGGCCATCTGCTAAACGCACGATTGAAGGCTATGAGGTTAGCACGAAGTCGCGCTCTACTAAAGCAGTACGCACAAAACGGCCATCGAAAAATCTTGTTTACTGATGAAAAAATCTTCACAGTCGAAGAAAATTTTAACCGTCAAAATGATAGAGTATACGCTAAGAATAGTAAAGAAGCCAGCATGATTGCTCCGAGGGTCCAACGAGGTCACCACCCCTCATCAGTGATGATTTGGCTGGGGGTGTCCTATTCAGGGCTAAGTAAGGTTCATTTCTGTGAAAAAGGTGTGAAAACTGGCGCTAGAGTCTATCAAGATACCGTTCTGGGGGGCTACTCAAATGGCCACTTTTCTATTCGTTCGCTAACTTAAATCTTAAAAATAAGCAATTAATGATCAAGTCAGACGTTCGCAAGTTTATGCAAATCACAGACATTGTTGTATTGTACAGAATTGACAAGCCTACGACACGTTATTTTGGTGTTTATGGCTTATTTTTAATTTTTAAGTTAGCGAACGAATAGAAAAGTGGCCATTTGAGTAGCCCCGCTGGAACCTGTTGTCAAACCCTTAAGCCACACTTTATTTCAAAACCAGCCATGGGTCTTCCAGCAGGACTCTGCCCCTGCGCACAAAGCAAAATCTACACAAGCATGGTTTCGGGCTAACAAAATTGATTTTATCGCGCAGGAAGAATGGCCATCCTCCAGCCCAGACTTAAATCCTCTGGATTATGCCATATGGCAACTTATTGAGGAGAAAGCATGTGCTAAGCCCCACATGAATCTCGACTCTCTTAAGCGCGCTATTCTCAAGGCAGTCGCAAAATTGGATATGGTGGTAGTTCGTGCTGCCATCGATGACTGGCCTCGTCGTCTAAAGGCGTGTATTCATGCCAGAGGCGGTCATTTCGAATAATTTTAATACATGATAATCTTAAATATTTGTGCTTTCATTTGGTATATAATTCATTGTAGCATTATTTGTAAATTTAGTATTATTCATGTTTTCCATAGTTACAGAACTTAGTAACCAACTAGGTAAATTAACACAACGTTGCCAAATTGTACCTTAGGCTTAAGCCGTAAGAGTCATTTTTAAATGACACGCTTAAGCGTGTCATTTAAAAATGTGCGAATGAGACAAAATCTACTTCGAACAAACAATAAAGTTGACAACGTTTCAAATCTTTTACCTGTGTAAAAATGTGTATTTATTATTATTAAATTACTTACGAAAACAGGAGAGTTACGTTAGAGTTCGAGCGCCAGCGACCTTGAGCCAGAGCGTGTAAGCGCTAGGGTTGATACTAGGGCATGCAGAATCGGACCTCTTTGAAGAATCGAAGATTCCAATTCCTTGGTCGGAATCGTATGCCCGGTTTTTTCGATTCTTTTCGATTCTTTTTTGTTTTTGGTTTACAATTTTGTTTCATGTTAAGTAAAGAAAAAACGCGTCTTTTCGTTTAGGATAGGTAGGAGTAAGACTCCTACCTTGTGTTACTAGTACCGTTTCATTTTTTCTAGTCTTCTCTTACAATAAACTAGTGGCTCCGTGAGCTGTAAAAAGTGGAACAAATTGTTCAAAAATAAAATGTTGCCATAAGGTTTTCGAAGCACACATTACTGTTTGGTGTATTATTTGGAGTATTCGCAGCTAGATGGTCCTTCTAATTTTTGATCATTTTGCGAAATAGGTGTTTTTTTTGATAAATTAAAAAAAACTGGCTTTAATAAACAATTTTAGATAATTATCGCACCTGCTCAAAAAATTTCACCAGAATCGGTTGAAAAATGCGACCTTTAGAGGAGAACAAACAGCCGGAAAGCCGGACTGAATTCTTTTTTGACATATTCCGTCATTTTAATAAATTTCAAATACTGTCTCGACAAAAAAATATATTATCAAACCTGCTCAAAAAATTTCACCGAGATCGGTTGAGAAATGCGACCTGTAGAGGAAAACAGACAGCGCCGGAAAGCCAGACTCAAATTTGTTTTTTTTACATATCTCCGCCATTTTGAAAATTTTCATAAAAGTGGCGTGACAAAATAAATTTATATAATTTTCAAACCTGCTCACAAAATTTCACGAGAATAGGTTGAGAAATACGACCTGTAGCTGTAGAAGAGAACAGACAGCGCCGGAAAGCTGGACTGAAATATGTTTTTTTAACATATCTCCACCAATATGAAAAATTTCAAAAAACTGGCGTGACAAAACAAACTTTATCATTTTCGACCCTGCCCACACAATTTGACGAAAATCGGTTGAGAAATGCGACCTGTAGCAGAGAACAGACAGACATACAAAATTGCCCAAGCTGAAGCAGAGACACTTCGTAACGATTAGGAACAATGACAGTCAAACATAAAAGGATCTATTTTGCGATCGCCCAATAGTATAATACTAAAATCTTCTTATTTAATGCACTCGTACGTAGCGGTCTAGAATATTGCAGTGTAGTTTGGAGTCCACACTACGATGTCTATGTCAAGAAACTTGAACGTGTCCAAAAAAGATTCTTATGGCATTTGTCTTACAGCTTCAATCTAGCAAAGAAACTACCTCACTACGAGGATAGATTGAAACACTAAGTTAAATTCCCTCAATCAAAGACCGTAGGGCTATGTTCGACCTTGTTTTCTTGTACAAGCTTGCTAATGGTATACTGGACTGTCCTGTCTTGCTTTCAAAGACTAATTTGAATGTCCCTATTAAGTTACCTAGAATATCCAGATATAACTTATTTGTAAGTAAGCACTCCAGAACCCATTTAGGCCATTTCTCTCCTTTAAACAGAATGTTTTCCCAATATAATTCGTTGTCATCCACTAATGTTGATATTTATTTTGATAGTCTAACAAAATTTAGGTCCACATGTCCGGGTTTCACTAAGTATTAATAATCTTTTCTAAATATATATATTTTTACCGCGTAATTTTTAATTTATCATTAATGTTATTTTAATTATTGCTGTTATTTCCTGAGCATGCAGTTGTCACCTATAATCTTAGCCTATAATTAAGTTTCCACTAAGCTTTGTACAACTAATTCTGTTCAATTTTGTAATTTTGTAATGTCAGTGTAAACTTGTTGGTGATCTAATAAATAAATAAATAGTAAGCAGGCAAAGAAATCTGCGGTACTACCATACGTTCTAATTGGATGTTATTATAATTATTTATTGCGTCATCACAACTTAAGCGTCTGAGCAATAAGATTGGGAATTCGGTATTTTTTTAACAAAAATCGAAAAGAATCGAGAATCGATTCTTACTAATTTAAGAATCTATTCTCACAGGACAAAAAAGAATCGGTTTTTCCCGGTTATTTTTGAATCGGTTAAAATCGGTTCCATGCCCTAGTTGATACCGAAATGGAATTTAGACTTGTGGCAAAGGAAATTACATAGTAGGAATGTTAGGAAATAAACTTGTGCAAGGACATGTTAATGAAAGATAGGTTTGATTTATAATAAGTTTTTGTAATCTTTTAATTATATTAGGTAAGTACACATCATAAATTGCAACCCTTATACTTTATTTTCTGTTATTTATCATATAATCATTTTTTTAATCTCTTAACGTGTTAATGAAGGAAAGGTTTGATTTATAATCATTTTTATTAGGGTTCCATACCCAAAAGGTAAAAAACGGGACCCTATTACTAAGACTCCGCTGTCTGTCTGTCTGTCACCAGGCTGTATCTCATGAACCGTGTTAGCTGGACAGTTGAAATTTTAACAGATGATGTATTTCTGTTGCCGATAAAACAACAAATACTAAAAACAGAATAAAATAAATATTTAAGGGGGGCTCCCATACAAGAAAAGCCCTTTTTTTTTTTTGCCGTTTTTTGGTACGGAACCCTTTGTGCGTGAATCCGGCTCGCACTTGGCCGGTTTTTTTATTTATTGTCAATTTTACCTACTTGCGAGTTTACGAGGTTTAATCGTCTGAAATCCTTATTTTCAGAGCTTTTTGTTATAATTGAAGTCAGGTTAAAGGAACGGTAAGGGCATGACTAATATTTCGTATATTTTAACTTATAAAATAGTCGATAAATATTTATTTTATTAAAATTCAAAATATGGTAAAGTTGCAATAGTAGGTCCATAGACTTATTATATTACTAGGTCCCATCAAGTATGGCAACTTTGACATATTTTTGTTATTTTAAAATAAGATATAAATTTATCGCTTATTCTATAGGTAAGTACTTACTTTTCTGAATCACTGGGCAATACGAAGAAACTTTTATCAGGATTTTGTTTTTGGTTGTTGCCACAGCCATAAACACAACAATAACGCCCGCCGCCGGGCATGATTAATTATCTAACAATTAAATAATGTAAATTAAACGCGTAGTCAGTCCGTGCGAAATGCGGTACAATACGGATTGCAGTGGGACAAGCGAGCGGCGAGCGAAAGTAGAAAGAACCCTTGCCCGAGTAGGCCGGCCACACACAGACGGAATCACGTAACGGAATCTCGAAACGGGATCCCGATTCGGAATTCCGAACGCAGCAATTGCATACAAAATCTATGGGCCTGACACACACATGCGTTAACTTTCCGTACGTTATTTTATCCGTTACGGAATTCCACATGAGGGCCCGTGCGTTCGGAATCACGCACGGAAAGAAAACAATTCCGAACGCAAGACTTCCATAGATTTTGTATTGGTCGCCACACACAACCGTTTTTATTCCGTACGGAATGCTACTTTTTTATTACAGCTCTGAATACCAGACTTTTGGCCTTACTTTTTTATTGTTTTGCTAAGTTATTAGTTCTATTTTACCAAAAAAAAAATAGAATTGACCTATAAGCCTAATGTTAATAATAAATGGTCTATAATTATGCATTTTTTCTTTATTTTAGAAGATAATTTTAGTTGAATATGCACTTAGCCAAAAGACTTGAAGCCAAGTTTATTTTAATTCTGATATCGAACATTTAATAATGGCTGTTGTAGGCTACCCATGCACAGCTTTTTTTGCACAGGTAAAGTAAAAGCAAAATCGCTATTAAAATAGTACATCGTCGTCAAAATTCCGTCTGTGTGTGGCCAGCCTAAGGCCGGCCACATACTTTTATTACCACAGAATTATTTTGACGATGATGTACTATTTCAATAGCGATTTCGCTTTTACTTTACCTGTGCAAAAAAAGCTGTGCATGGGTAGCCTACAACAGCTATTATTAAATGTTCGATATCAGAATTAAAATAAACTTGGCTTAAGTCTTTTGGCTAAGTGCATATTCAACTAAAATTATCTTCTAAAAATAAAGAAAAATGCATAATTATAGACCATTTATTATTTACATTAGGCTTAGGTCAATTCTATTGTTTTTTTTGGTAAATTAGAACTAATAACTTAACAAAACAATAAAAAAGTATGGCCAAAAGTCTGGTATCCAGAGCTGTAATAAAAAAGTTGCATTCCATACGGAATAAAAACGGTTGTGTGTGGCGACCAATACAAAATCTATGGAAGTCGTGCGTCCGGCGGGCTGATTATCTAATTAAAAACCACCTAGCGACTGGTTGCAGTTCACAGATGATCGTGATCCATTGCTGCTTCTTTTTGGGTTAAAAAAAAACACACACCAAAGAAAAGTGGCAATGTATGTCAAATGCAACCGGTCGCTAAATAGTTTCTTTTTAGATAATCAGGGTGCAGAATGGCTTTTTTCCTTGCGTGATTCCGAACGCACGGGCCCTCTTGTGGAATTCCGTAACGGAAAAAATCACGTACGGAAAGTTAACGCATGTGTGTGGCAGGCCCATAGATTTTGTATGCAATTGCTGCGTTCGGAATTCCGAATCGGGATCCCGTTGCGAGATTCCGTTACGTGATTCCGTCTGTGTGTGGCCGGCCTAAGTCGGCGACTAGCGGCTGCACTCCCCCCGCGCCGCGCGCAGCCCCCGTGCGCCTCCAGACACGCACACATAGCCGCGAGCGATTTTACGAGCATACATGCGCGAGTGTTGTTTCTTTTCGCGTTAGAGTATAATATTCTGTGTCACTACACTACGCTATTTTATCTGTCTAGGGCAGGTAATATTAACTTTATGGTCTAGGGATGGTAATCGATGCCGAAAAAATCGATTATTTGATAATCGATTATTTCAACTGTGTCGATTTCAATTAATGGGGAGGCGAAGGCAAAGTGAATTACAGATGGCGCTTCATTCTTTGGAACAATTGTCAGTTTGAGCTTATATTGTCTTGACTGTGTATTACGTGATTTTACTTTCTTAGATTGTATTTTTTTCGGTTTTGCGGACAAACAATGTATTATATGCTAACTTTAGCTCATATAAAAGAAGAATTACGGAAAAGAAAAGCCAAAACAACAGGCAAGAAAGTTTATAGCAACTTACAAAAAATTGCTAACAAGCATTACATTTCTTTAAATTTCGTGTAAGATTTACAAGTAATCTTTTTATTTCAGATTAGAAGCATATGATTTAAATTTTAACAAAGCAACTGAGTGTGAATTTCCGTGTTTATAGTTGCCTGATGATGCCTTCTGTGCAATAGTAATTTCAGGTTTCTGTACTGGAATTTCTGTACCATCCAAAATTACACGAACCGTTTTATCATATTTATTTTATTATTCTAAGTTTCTTGAATGACTCTGGCATATAAAATTCTATTAATTCTCTGTTTGGCCCCAATATTGGGCTTATTCCATATTTGATATATCTATAAAATTCATCCAAGTTATAAATATGCTAGAAACTGCTGAGGTTGAAATATTAAAGAACAAAGCTGTTATAATTCAAATGTTGTTTTATTTTGGCGAAGCTTCATCAAATTCATGAAACATTCCTTTTGATTTATAATGTTTCTCAGGCTCAGCAAAGGAGAAAATCGAGGGAAAAGCATCTTTTTTTTGATATTTTTTTGCCCAATATTTTTTTTGTTACTGGGAAATCGATGAACTCCAATAATTTACAAGTTACATGCATAACAATGCGGAATTTTCTCAGTATAAAATTAAAAAGTGCAATACTCCAAGAGATTCCCATATGTTTTGACACTTTCTTTGAGGCGGCCCGGTACCAAGACCAGACGCCACCTATCGGGATAAAATTGCGCTTTTCCTCCCCATTGATTAATCGCACTCATGATATCGATTAATCGAAGAAAACATTGTTCAAGTTTTCCAGGCTTCTATAAAATAGATGCTGCGAGCATCAATCATGCAAAAAATGTACAGCAACGGCACGCTGGGCTTCCACGACAGGGTAGGGTAATCAGTTTCAATCAATTTTAAATTTAAATACAAAGACATTAGGTTTAAAATAAACTGGGGACTTTTCACAGTTTTGTATAATCTGACGTGCTGCTGCTGTACGATAAAATTATATTACCAAATATAAAAGAATTAAAATGTTATAAAAAATATTTAGATGAATAAATAATGAAAAATATTAGAAAAAATTGGCTCACCCGTAGCAACTTAGATGGAATTCGAACCCGCACCCTTAGGATTGCATAGTGCATTGGGCCGGAATCCTAAGGGTGTGGGTTCGAATCCCGTCTAAGTTGCTACGGGTGAGCCGATTTTTTCTAATATTTTTCATTATTTATTCATCTTAATATAAAAATAGCATTGTGAATGCAAAAATCTAAAAGTAAAAAAAAATATTTAATCATATTACTCCGTTTACTTACATCAACAACTCTGTAGACAAAACTCAGTATACACAGGCCCGCCGCAAGCGGGCGTGCAAGGCGTGCACCGCACGCGGGCGGCACGTCTAGGGGGGCGGCAAATCGACCGATCCAAGCGTCGAAGCTCGGGTCGAAGAAGGGTCATGATATGAGCGACACTTGCAAGATTAGAATTTTGCGCCCTAAATCAAATTTCCAGGATAATGAGCGCCCCTGGCAAGATTTGAATTTTGCGTCCCAAGACTTATAGACTATTTTCTAGCTATGGTTCGCGTTAGAGTATATATTCTGTGCTATGGGTCAGCAAATTGAGGGTTGCGCCCTTGACAGACACAGCCCCCAAACCTAGCTACGACGCCAGATCCATTACGTAATATTCAGGAAGCAGGGAGCTGTGTGGCTCTGCCGAGAATAACACATAGCTAAAACTTTATTATGGTTTTTTGGTCTGGCAACCCTGGCCGATACACTTGTCAAATAAACCAGTTGATATTTTAATTAAATTAAATTGTTTAAACTTAGCAATTTCTTTAATAAGTAGTGCTTAAATTGTTCTTTACTGTATAAATAGTCGTGAAAAGTGTTATAAGTACAATCGGTGTGGTATAAATTGAAAAACAAGTGATCTCAAATTTGTAACGGCGGGGCGGCATCCAAATGTCACTGGAGAAGATATAAAAAGCGAATAAACTTCGTAGAAGAAACGACAATTTGTGATCTGCTGCATATTAAACCGGGGGAGTACTTTTATTCCTTAATTTTAGTTATTAATAGGTACCCATAGGTATAGGTTATATGGGAAAATATCAAGTCAAAACTTTGTGACTGAATTGAATTTGCTTATACCTACCTAAAACCACAGTGGCGGATTGTTTCCCAATTTAAACTAATACATTGACCATTCCACTTGTACAAAACTCACTAATAGTGAGTAACGTCACAACTCAATACAATCTGGCACAGTTATAACCTCTCTTTACTTGACAATTCGTGGAAGTAATGTAGACGGTGGCTACTATTGTCACAGACATTCGATATACTGTTACACTTCACAAGCATTATATTTGTACATAAACACGTCAGATCTACTTCACTTTTAAACAATAATTTTGGGCAACCATTCTGCTCCTTTTCTTACAATATAACTTAGTTATATAGGTATAATATTGTTCAGGTATTAATTAATTTTCATTCTAGACTATCAGTCACTCAGTTTTAACTTCATTTAAGTATAGTTTAAGTATAGATAGGTACCTACATTTGTTTACTAAATTCATAGGAACTGACTGACTTATACATTAAAAAGAAAGGTTTGACCTTGCTTTTATAGTCAAAGTTGATACCTAGTAATAGATAAACCTTTGCTACAATTGCACATCAAATCTATTATAAATAATAAACATATGTTATAATTTACTGCCCTCACTTTGCTTAACTTAGTTTATTTTTTAGTTTTTTTTATTTCTTTTTTTGTAACATAGGAATCACACTGACAACTTGTAATAATATTTGATTATTGATCACTTATTGTATACTTGCAGTGATTGCGGATTGCAAGTTCCATCTAGCTCAATAACAACATGATGACCCGTAAGGCAACTGCAAAGGATGTGGAGATCAAACTCAAAATGGCACTAGAGGATTTGAAGGCAGCCAAAGAGCTAAATGACACCTTATTGCTGGAACGTGAAGACAGTGAACGCGAGATTCTTAAGACCATATCCCGGAACACTGACCTCAAGAATGAGCTTGCTGAAGTTCATACAAAGTATTCTGAGATTGTAGATAAATACAACCAGATGCAATTGTATATAGAAAAATTTAGAGAATGTCACTACACTCATGAACAGGCATTGAGTCGCATTACCGACCTTGAAATTAGTTTGTCTCTTGCTCAAAAGACCATTTTAGAGTTAGAAAAAGAAAATAAAACTTTTGTAGAAGAGAAGCATTCTCAAAGCCTGTTTAGCGAGTTACATCAATGTGATTCTGCAATATATTATGACAATTCAACCTTGGCATGTAATAACTATAATGACAAATCTGTTGTCATTAGAAATAATTGTCAACTTAATAGTGGAAAGAAAATCAAAAAATATATCCGCTTAAATAGATATATTAAGAAAACTCAAAGGTTGATAAAAAGACAAAATTATTATAGCCAATTTTCAAAGCTGAGGAAAGAGCGTAAGCAATTATTAGGGCAATTAGATGTAATTAATAGGGCATCATGTAATAACAGTAAAGAATGTGAAAAGGTAAATAATCAATTAAGTGAAAAAATTGATAATTTGGAACTTTCACTCAGGGAAATGTACAATAATTTAAGTGATTTTTCTCGCAAACAGCTAAATTACCAAAAGCTAGCTGCAAATGACATGATTGACATGTGTAACTATAATACAGACCGGTTCGAATCCCTTGGCAAAAAACAGAATTGTAGCTGTTTTAACCAAAATACTGTTGTTGTAAGACAGCAGTGTGATGCAGTTGTCCAGGATGCCCCAGAGCACTTACCTACCCACTCAGTGTGTGAGCTTAAAGTTTCTGATAATAACCCAACTAACTTAACTACCCACTCAGTATGTGAACCAGAACCAGAGGTCTCATACACTTGTAACGATTTGAAAAACTCAACAAAAAATAATCGATCTTCTGATAAAAACTGTTGTGAAACAATTATGTTCTGCGATGAGATGGGTAAGAATTTAGGCCAATTAATTCAAAAACACACCAAGGAAAACATAATTAATTATTGTATGCCTGGGTCAACTTTGGATGACTTGATGAGAATTATTGTTAAAAAAACATTTAATAAAAACACTAATTTGATAATTTTGATAGGAAATAGGGGTAATGTGAACAAACACCAACTGATAGCTTATTGTAATTCCTTAATGTCTTTAAAAGTAAAAAAAGTGATTTTGTTCACATTCCCTTATTGCAAAAGTGTGTCACAAATGGAAAATAACTTTAGGTATCAGTTGAACGTAACATTGAATACGGTAGCATTTCATAATAGTGAACAGCTACACATAATTGACATCAATAAATTATTTAATAGTTTTTACTTGACAAAAGATAAGTTCTATCTGCCTAGTTCTTTTAGGAGACAAATAGCATTATCGCTATCTTTTTATTTTAAACATTTAGCCAATAATCTGGCTAGTAAAACAACTGCTTTTATTGAGCAGTCAACTATTGACATTAGTCATTCAACTTTGGAATCTGTTCCAAATAAAAATAATTATAACATTTTACTTAGTTCAAGTAATAATAATGTTTCACATTTAAATTACCATCTAGGACAATAGAGGCGTCCTCTAGCCCTGACTTAACAATAGAAAAGCCAAAGTGTTTAAGAATTTTTTTGGTCTGGCAACCCTGGCCGATACACTTGTCAAATAAACCAGTTGATATTTTAATTAAATTAAATTGTTTAAACTTAGCAATTTCTTTAATAAGTAGTGCTTAAATTGTTCTTTACTGTATAAATAGTCGTGAAAAGTGTTATAAGTACAATCGGTGTGGTATAAATTGAAAAACAAGTGATCTCAAATTTGTAACGGCGGGGCGGCATCCAAATGTCACTGGAGAAGATATAAAAAGCGAATAAACTTCGTAGAAGAAACGACAATTTGTGATCTGCTGCATATTAAACCGGGGGAGTACTTTTATTCCTTAATTTTAGTTATTAATAGGTACCCATAGGTATAGGTTATATGGGAAAATATCAAGTCAAAACTTTGTGACTGAATTGAATTTGCTTATACCTACCCTACCTAAAACCACAGTGGCGGATTGTTTCCCAATTTAAACTAATACATTGACCATTCCACTTGTACAAAACTCACTAATAGTGAGTAACGTCACAACTCAATACAATCTGGCACAGTTATAACCTCTCTTTACTTGACAATTCGTGGAAGTAATGTAGACGGTGGCTACTATTGTCACAGACATTCGATATACTGTTACACTTCACAAGCATTATATTTGTACATAAACACGTCAGATCTACTTCACTTTTAAACAATAATTTTGGGCAACCATTCTGCTCCTTTTCTTACAATATAACTTAGTTATATAGGTATAATATTGTTCAGGTATTAATTAATTTTCATTCTAGACTATCAGTCACTCAGTTTTAACTTCATTTAAGTATAGTTTAAGTATAGATAGGTACCTACATTTGTTTACTAAATTCATAGGAACTGACTGACTTATACATTAAAAAGAAAGGTTTGACCTTGCTTTTATAGTCAAAGTTGATACCTAGTAATAGATAAACCTTTGCTACAATTGCACATCAAATCTATTATAAATAATAAACATATGTTATAATTTACTGCCCTCACTTTGCTTAACTTAGTTTATTATTTATTTTTATTTTTTATTTCTTTTTTTGTAACATAGGAATCACACTGACAACTTGTAATAATATTTGATTATTGATCACTTATTGTATACTTGCAGTGATTGCGGATTGCAAGTTCCATCTAGCTCAATAACAACATGATGACCCGTAAGGCAACTGCAAAGGATGTGGAGATCAAACTCAAAATGGCACTAGAGGATTTGAAGGCAGCCAAAGAGCTAAATGACACCTTATTGCTGGAACGTGAAGACAGTGAACGCGAGATTCTTAAGACCATATCCCGGAACACTGACCTCAAGAATGAGCTTGCTGAAGTTCATACAAAGTATTCTGAGATTGTAGATAAATACAACCAGATGCAATTGTATATAGAAAAATTTAGAGAATGTCACTACACTCATGAACAGGCATTGAGTCGCATTACCGACCTTGAAATTAGTTTGTCTCTTGCTCAAAAGACCATTTTAGAGTTAGAAAAAGAAAATAAAACTTTTGTAGAAGAGAAGCATTCTCAAAGCCTGTTTAGCGAGTTACATCAATGTGATTCTGCAATATATTATGACAATTCAACCTTGGCATGTAATAACTATAATGACAAATCTGTTGTCATTAGAAATAATTGTCAACTTAATAGTGGAAAGAAAATCAAAAAATATATCCGCTTAAATAGATATATTAAGAAAACTCAAAGGTTGATAAAAAGACAAAATTATTATAGCCAATTTTCAAAGCTGAGGAAAGAGCGTAAGCAATTATTAGGGCAATTAGATGTAATTAATAGGGCATCATGTAATAACAGTAAAGAATGTGAAAAGGTAAATAATCAATTAAGTGAAAAAATTGATAATTTGGAACTTTCACTCAGGGAAATGTACAATAATTTAAGTGATTTTTCTCGCAAACAGCTAAATTACCAAAAGCTAGCTGCAAATGACATGATTGACATGTGTAACTATAATACAGACCGGTTCGAATCCCTTGGCAAAAAACAGAATTGTAGCTGTTTTAACCAAAATACTGTTGTTGTAAGACAGCAGTGTGATGCAGTTGTCCAGGATGCCCCAGAGCACTTACCTACCCACTCAGTGTGTGAGCTTAAAGTTTCTGATAATAACCCAACTCACTTAACTACCCACTCAGTATGTGAACCAGAACCAGAGGTCTCATACACTTGTAACGATTTGAAAAACTCAACAAAAAATAATCGATCTTCTGATAAAAACTGTTGTGAAACAATTATGTTCTGCGATGAGATGGGTAAGAATTTAGGCCAATTAATTCAAAAACACACCAAGGAAAACATAATTAATTATTGTATGCCTGGGTCAACTTTGGATGACTTGATGAGAATTATTGTTAAAAAAACATTTAATAAAAACACTAATTTGATAATTTTGATAGGAAATAGGGGTAATGTGAACAAACACCAACTGATAGCTTATTGTAATTCCTTAATGTCTTTAAAAGTAAAAAAAGTGATTTTGTTCACATTCCCTTATTGCAAAAGTGTGTCACAAATGGAAAATAACTTTAGGTATCAGTTGAACGTAACATTGAATACGGTAGCATTTCATAATAGTGAACAGCTACACATAATTGACATCAATAAATTATTTAATAGTTTTTACTTGACAAAAGATAAGTTCTATCTGCCTAGTTCTTTTAGGAGACAAATAGCATTATCGCTATCTTTTTATTTTAAACATTTAGCCAATAATCTGGCTAGTAAAACAACTGCTTTTATTGAGCAGTCAACTATTGACATTAGTCATTCAACTTTGGAATCTGTTCCAAATAAAAATAATTATAACATTTTACTTAGTTCAAGTAATAATAATGTTTCACATTTAAATTACCATCTAGGACAATAGAGGCGTCCTCTAGCCCTGACTTAACAATAGAAAAGCCAAAGTGTTTAAGAATTGTACACCAAAATATGCAAGGCTTTTCTGGCAAAGATTTAGAAATAAGCTTATTCTTAAACTCTGAAGATATTGATGTGTTATGTGTTACTGAGCATTGGTTGAAAAAGCACGAATTACTTTTAAGTTTAGATAATTATAAAGTTGTTAGCTCGCTTAGTAGGAAATCTACTATAAGAGGGGGTTCACTTATTATTCTACACAATAGTTTACAATGTAAAGAGCGTAGAGATGTAGTATCCCTCTCAATTGAACGAACCGTTGAGTTATCGTGCGTGGAACTTGATCAAATAATTATAGTATGCGTATATAGACCCCCCAAAGCGAATTACTCTGAGTTTGAGTCCACTATGGAGGAAGTTTTAAAAATAACTTGTAGGAAGAATAAAAAAGTCGCAATTTGCGGAGATTTTAATGTCGACATCTTAGACCCTAAAATAGCCAAACTGTCGAGTAGGTTCATAAACCTATTTAAATCATTTAATTTGCTACATATTTTTAATGAACCAACGCGTATCACACCCACATCGGCAACCTGCTTAGATAATATTTTCTGTAACTGTAATGTCATTGAAAAATCAATTTTAAATTGTATTAAATCCGACCATAGTGGACAATTAGCCTCCATTGAGCACCATCATGTTCCGCCTAAACGGGAAATAATGTGTAGGCCAGTAAAAAAACACTGTATTGAAAAATTCAGAACCAATGTCACAAGTAAAATTGAAACATTACCAGAACCAAATTTTGAAGCCAATAACCTATATAATCATTTATTTAGCATAGTTCAAACTGAATTTAGTAAAACTTTTAAACAAAAAGTCATCAAATGTAATGATAGTACGAAATTTAGTGACTGGGCCACACCCGGCATATATAAGAGCAGAAGGAAATTATACGAACTTTATGCAGAGAAAGCTACTTCTAGTGATCCTAACTTCATTGAATTTGTCAAGAAGTATTCACAAACATTCAGAGAAGTCTGTATCTTAGCAAAGTCCAAGTACTTTGCAAATAAAATTAAATTAGCAGACAATAAAATTAAGGCTACTTGGAATATTATTAACAAAGAAACGGGCAAATCAAAATCCAATATAAATTCCTTCTGTTTAAAAACTGGTGATCAAACTTTTGAATCTGACAATGAGGTCGCTAAAGTTTTTGAAGATTTCTTTGCTAGAATACCTGTAGAAACTACCAGTACTCTTAGTGCTTGTCCCAACATCGCTGTCTCCCTTCTGGAGTCAAGTGTTGATAAGTGCAATGAAAGTTTTTCCTTTAAATATATAAATAGTGCAGATATCATTAAAGCTTTTAAAACAATTAATGTTAAAAAAACAGAAGATCTTTGGGGCATGTCAACAAGCATAATTAAATCAATAATTGATATACTAGCCCCTTATTTGGCTTTTATTTTTAACAAATGTATTGACGAAGGGGTCTTTCCTGATCTAATGAAAAATAGTAAATTGATTCCTCTTTTTAAATCTGGGGATAAAAGTGACCCAGCTAACTTTAGGCCAATATCTATACTACCAGCACTTAGTAAAATATTTGAAAAAATTATATATTCCCAATTATTAGATTACTTCACATACAATAATATACTTCATAAAAATCAGTTTGGTTTTTCCAAGGGTAAAAGTACTACTGATGCTGGAATTGCACTTCTCAAACATATTCTTGATGCTTGGGAAGAAAAGCAAGATGTAATTGGCATTTTCTGTGACCTTTCTAAGGCATTCGATTGCGTTGATCATCAAACACTATTAAAGAAGCTAGAACATTATGGTGTCTCTGATAAATCAGTTAGTCTTATGAAATCGTATTTGTACAATAGAACTCAGAAAGTAGTGATTAATAGAACTGAATCTACTGGAGCCCCCATCAATATGGGTGTGCCACAGGGATCAATATTGGGCCCATTGCTGTTTCTAATTTATATAAATGACCTTCCCAACTACGCGAATAATTTATGTGAAACAGTGCTATTTGCGGATGATACTTCTTTAGTTTTTAAAGTAAACAGAGGTAATAACTGTTCGGACGAAGTAAATAGTGCCCTCTCTAAAGTTTCATACTGGTTTAATAGTAATAATTTAGCACTTAACCCCAAAAAAACTAAATGTGTTAAATTCTCATTACCTAATGTTGAGCAGACAAAATTAAATATTAATTTGAATGACGATGAAGTCGAGTTTATCGAGAGCACAAAATTTCTAGGTATCACACTAGATTCTCGACTGCAATGGGATCCACATATTGAAGCCTTGTCAAGTAGACTTAGTTCAGCGGCATTCGCTGTTAAGAAAATAAGGCTTTTAACTGATATTGAAACGGCAAGGTTAGTATACTTTAGTTATTTTCATAGCGTAATGTCGTATGGACTGCTATTGTGGGGCTCAGCTGCCAGTATTGAAAATATTTTTGTACTCCAAAAAAGAGCTGTTCGCGCCATATACAATCTACGGCGGAGAGATACTTTGAGAGAAATGTTCAAAGAAATAAATATTTTAACTTTGGCAGGCCAATATATTTATGATAATTTAGTTTATGTAAGGAAACACTATGATTCATTTGCTAAGAACAGCAATATTCACCAGTTCAATACAAGAAATAAAGATAAACTTGCCGTTCCAAGATTTAGGCTTGCAAAAACTAGAGGTTCATTTATGGGGAAAGGCATAGCCTTTATTAATAAAGTTCCACAACAAGTGATTGATCTTCCTTTGCATGAATTTAAAAACCATGTTAAAAAAACGCTCATGGGTAAAGGTTATTATAAAGTAGATGATTATCTTAAAGATCTAAATGCGTGGAAATGATGTAACACATAACTTGCTAATAAGTACTTTGTTGAAGTAATATAATAAGTCTATGTTGTTGCCAATAATCCTGTCACCCTGTTGTAATTTTCTGGTAACGATATATTAAAGTTTGTAAATATCGTTACTTATGGCTGTTACAGCTGATAAGTTTCTTGCGCCCGTTCTTCTTGTCAGCTAAAAAAGTCTGGAACGGGTGGTAGGAAAATATAGACGATTCAAAAGTACTTAATAATTAAGTTTATTTGAATAAAGCTTATTTGACTTTTGACTTTTTTTTTTTTGAATTGTACACCAAAATATGCAAGGCTTTTCTGGCAAAGATTTAGAAATAAGCTTATTCTTAAACTCTGAAGATATTGATGTGTTATGTGTTACTGAGCATTGGTTGCAAAAGCACGAATTACTTTTAAGTTTAGATAATTATAAAGTTGTTAGCTCGCTTAGTAGGAAATCTACTATAAGAGGGGGTTCACTTATTATTCTACACAATAGTTTACAATGTAAAGAGCGTAGAGATGTAGTATCCCTCTCAATTGAACGAACCGTTGAGTTATCGTGCGTGGAACTTGATCAAATAATTATAGTATGCGTATATAGACCCCCCAAAGCGAATTACTCTGAGTTTGAGTCCACTATGGAGGAAGTTTTAAAAATAACTTGTAGGAAGAATAAAAAAGTCGCAATTTGCGGAGATTTTAATGTCGACATCTTAGACCCTAAAATAGCCAAACTGTCGAGTAGGTTCATAAACCTATTTAAATCATTTAATTTGCTACATATTTTTAATGAACCAACGCGTATCACACCCACATCGGCAACCTGCTTAGATAATATTTTCTGTAACTGTAATGTCATTGAAAAATCAATTTTAAATTGTATTAAATCCGACCATAGTGGACAATTAGCCTCCATTGAGCACCATCATGTTCCGCCTAAACGGGAAATAATGTGTAGGCCAGTAAAAAAACACTGTATTGAAAAATTCAGAACCAATGTCACAAGTAAAATTGAAACATTACCAGAACCAAATTTTGAAGCCAATAACCTATATAATCATTTATTTAGCATAGTTCAAACTGAATTTAGTAAAACTTTTAAACAAAAAGTCATCAAATGTAATGATAGTACGAAATTTAGTGACTGGGCCACACCCGGCATATATAAGAGCAGAAGGAAATTATACGAACTTTATGCAGAGAAAGCTACTTCTAGTGATCCTAACTTCATTGAATTTGTCAAGAAGTATTCAAAAACATTCAGAGAAGTCTGTATCTTAGCAAAGTCCAAGTACTTTGCAAATAAAATTAAATTAGCAGACAATAAAATTAAGGCTACTTGGAATATTATTAACAAAGAAACGGGCAAATCAAAATCCAATATAAATTCCTTCTGTTTAAAAACTGGTGATCAAACTTTTGAATCTGACAATGAGGTCGCTAAAGTTTTTGAAGATTTCTTTGCTAGAATACCTGTAGAAACTACCAGTACTCTTAGTGCTTGTCCCAACATCGCTGTCTCCCTTCTGGAGTCAAGTGTTGATAAGTGCAATGAAAGTTTTTCCTTTAAATATATAAATAGTGCAGATATCATTAAAGCTTTTAAAACAATTAATGTTAAAAAAACAGAAGATCTTTGGGGCATGTCAACAAGCATAATTAAATCAATAATTGATATACTAGCCCCTTACTTGGCTTTTATTTTTAACAAATGTATTGACGAAGGGGTCTTTCCTGATCTAATGAAAAATAGTAAATTGATTCCTCTTTTTAAATCTGGGGATAAAAGTGACCCAGCTAACTTTAGGCCAATATCTATACTACCAGCACTTAGTAAAATATTTGAAAAAATTATATATTCCCAATTATTAGATTACTTCACATACAATAATATACTTCATAAAAATCAGTTTGGTTTTTCCAAGGGTAAAAGTACTACTGATGCTGGAATTGCACTTCTCAAACATATTCTTGATGCTTGGGAAGAAAAGCAAGATGTAATTGGCATTTTCTGTGACCTTTCTAAGGCATTCGATTGCGTTGATCATCAAACACTATTAAAGAAGCTAGAACATTATGGTGTCTCTGATAAATCAGTTAGTCTTATGAAATCGTATTTGTACAATAGAACTCAGAAAGTAGTGATTAATAGAACTGAATCTACTGGAGCCCCCATCAATATGGGTGTGCCACAGGGATCAATATTGGGCCCATTGCTGTTTCTAATTTATATAAATGACCTTCCCAACTACGCGAATAATTTATGTGAAACAGTACTATTTGCGGATGATACTTCTTTAGTTTTTAAAGTAAACTCAACATTACCTAATGTTGAGCAGACGAAATTAAATATTAATTTGAATGACGATGAAGTCGAGTTTATCGAGAGCACAAAATTTCTAGGTATCACACTAGATTCTCGACTGCAATGGGATCCACATATTGAAGCCTTGTCAAGTAGACTTAGTTCAGCGGCATTCGCTGTTAAGAAAATAAGGCTTTTAACTGATATTGAAACGGCAAGGTTAGTATACTTTAGTTATTTTCATAGCGTAATGTCGTATGGACTGCTATTGTGGGGCTCAGCTGCCAGTATTGAAAATATTTTTGTACTCCAAAAAAGAGCTGTTCGCGCCATATACAATCTACGGCGGAGAGATACCTTGAGAGAAATGTTCAAAGAAATAAATATTTTAACTTTGGCAGGCCAATATATTTATGATAATTTAGTTTATGTAAGGAAACACTATGATTCATTTGCTAAGAACAGCAATATTCACCAGTTCAATACAAGAAATAAAGATAAACTGGCCGTTCCAAGATTTAGGCTTGCAAAAACTAGAGGTTCATTTATGGGGAAAGGCATAGCCTTTATTAATAAAGTTCCACAACAAGTGATTGATCTTCCTTTGCATGAATTTAAAAACCATGTTAAAAAAACGCTCATGGGTAAAGGTTATTATAAAGTAGATGATTATCTTAAAGATCTAAATGCGTGGAAATGATGTAACACATAACTTGCTAATAAGTACTTTGTTGAAGTAATATAATAAGTCTATGTTGTTGCCAATAATCCTGTCACCCTGTTGTAATTTTCTGGTAACGATATATTCAAGTTTGTAAATATCGTTACTTATGGCTGTTACAGCTGATAAGTTTCTTGCGCCCGTTCTTCTTGTCAGCTAAAAAAGTCTGGAACGGGTGGTAGGAAAATATAGACGATTCAAAAGTACTTAATAATTAAGTTTATTTGAATAAAGCTTATTTGACTTTTGACTTTGACTTTGATTAGTAAGTAATAAATAATTTATTTTCTTGTCTATCTCGCTCCGCATCGTGTTCTGGCAGCGGGGATAGATAGGAATCTAGACAGGATTTTAAAAGAGACCTAGGGCTCTATTTTTGAATCCTTCGGCTGGCAAATTTAATTTAAAGATTATCCCTTAAAATATAAAATATTATTTTTAAATTAATTCTATAATTAATTAACTTATGTAATAAATAAAAAAAATTGGCGTTGAGTGCTCTTTTCTACTGATTTTCGTTCGAAATTTGACTTAAATGAATGAGATTGAGTCAAATGTCGAACGAAAATTAGCCGAAGTATTCAAAAATAGGACCCCTGATTTTTCATCGCGCTTGGACATAATCAATGCACCATCCATTGATTGTAATGATTTTGTCCGAACATAATTGTCGCGTGTTCCGGAGCGCGCGGCGCGCATCGCACGCCGCAACTAGACTTCTACATAAGAAGTACCTAGGTACAAAGATAAAGGCATCTTTCAAGAAACCACCAACTTGTGAAGAATTTTGCAAAAACTAAGCGCAGAGAATAGTCAAATCGCCACACGTCCCGGAGCGCGCGGCGCGCTTCGCACGCCGCGACTAGTTTCTACATAAGGAGTGGGTACAAACAAACATAGAGGCATCTTTCAAGAAATCACTCACTTAATGTGTAGAATTTAAAACAAAAAACTAAGCACGGGAAAGAGTTAAAATTCAGTTTAGCTCTCGAAAGATATAATTTCTTTCTGACAAACAGGTAGTCGTAGCGTAGTAGGGGGCGGCATAATCGGTCTTGCACGCGGGCGCTCAAACAGCTAGCGGCGGGCCTGAGTATACAACAACATTTGTTCTACACCTTTTTGAAAAACAGACAAAAAATCTACTTTTCATACAAAACTCGATCAGCTGTTCGGACATTTGTATGGGGGGAGTCGATTTTTTTTTTGTGTTTACGGAAAAGTCGTAGAACAAATGTTGTTGTTTATGACGATAGTAATCTGCTCCTGCGAGGTTGTTGGTGTTTTACAAATAGGGTTGCCACCTTTTTTTGGAGGTAAAATTGTATTTTTTCAAAATATTGCAAATACTTTTGGTTTAGGAAAAATAATAGTACACATTAATTATTTTTAGTCATTATTTATTTTTCGATGTGTATATAAAAAGCATGACAACTGAATCACCCATGAAAATATAGTATTATTCGTATGTTTTTCTACAACATATAGTACAATTGACTGAAATATAGTACGATACTATGTAATATAGTACAGGTGGAAACCCTATTTACAAATAAAAAAAACCCTGTTTAATTTTGTCGATGCTGCTTAATTTTATAATAGGTATGTGTCCGTTAGTTTCCACAAACATCCAGAATTTTTCTACACCTTTTTGAAAAACAGACAAAAAATCTACTTTTCATACAAAACTCGATCAGCTGTTCGGACATTTGTATGGGAGGAGTCGATTTTTTTTTTGTGTTTACGGAAAAGTCGTAGAACAAATGTTGTTGTTTATGACGATAGTAATCTGCTCCTGCGAGGTTGTTGGTGTTTTACAAATAGGGTTGCCACCTTTTTTTGGAGGTAAAATTGTATTTTTTCAAAATATTGCAAATACTTTTGGTTTAGGAAAAATAATAGTACACATTAATTATTTTTAGTCATTATTTATTTTTCGATGTGTATATAAAAAGCATGACAACTGAATCACCCATGAAAATATAGTATTATTCGTATGTTTTTCTACAACATATAGTACAATTGACTGAAATATAGTACGATACTATGTAATATAGTACAGGTGGAAACCCTATTTACAAATAAAAAAAACCCTGTTTAATTTTGTCGATGCTGCTTAATTTTATAATAGGTATGTGTCCGTTAGTTTCCACAAACATCCAGAATTTTTAATTCCACCATTGTTACAAAAACTATCAACGCACTGAAGCGATAGGAATGACGATCACACACTCACGGTCAGTTTTCCACGTCGCGACGTTGGATTTATGGTAGTCATGAAAAATTGCCAGTCGCGCATTCAGTTAAAACTCTGGAGCCATGATTCGACATTCACAATCAAGCCTAAACCATTTGGAGTGACGCTACAGTTTTACGAAAAACTGATCATCATTGGCCAGCTTTAATTCAATTCAATTCAATTTTTATTTCGAGAAACAAAGACTCATAATGGTTAGTAACAATGGAACTTAAAAAAAACTAGGTTAGTACATACAGCTTGACCATAAAGAGTTGACAAAAATTGAGGGCGCCACTTTCTATGTAAACACGTCAAAATCACGAATAAATTGGCAACACTTACTAAATTTTGTACTGAAAAATGTTAGTTCCATTTTATTTAATTTCAACTCTTTATGGTCAAACTGTAAAAGCTTTAGAATGAACTGATGAATTTTGTAAAAGATCGATTAATCGGCGTAAAATAATCCATTAGATCGATCATTTGAATTCATCGATTAATCGATCAATTCTCAATAATTTTACAAGGATTAATCGATTAATCGAATCGATATCGAACATCACTATATCTGTCACAGTCAAGTGTCATTGGCCCATCACTAGTGTCGATCGATGGTAGGGATGTTCGATCCGCGGGCTGATTATCTAATGAGCGGTTTTCTGACAGCAGAGAATTTTAGTATAATTTTATGTCGACAGATGGCGTTACTTCAACTAAGTCGATTTTTTAAATATTATTTCCCACTAATGGTCATATTGGTCATAGAAAAGTTTTCGTAACACGCCATCGGACAACCAACTCACAAAGCAACAAACCATATACTCAACAAACGAATAATAAAAAAGTAATTACATTTCATATTTTTCATAAAAAGCTACC
The DNA here is from genome assembly GCA_928269145.1 of Agriphila tristella. Lineage (NCBI taxonomy): Eukaryota > Metazoa > Arthropoda > Insecta > Lepidoptera > Crambidae > Agriphila > Agriphila tristella. Next base: position 16,415,917 of record OV743439.1, on the reverse strand, counting down.
TACTAAGTACAACGACATCTAGTTATATTTTATGAACTACTTTTTTTTCTTAAACTGCCTTTTGAAAACCGCTCATTAGTAGAGATGGGTAGGTCCGTTCTTAATTAGGAGTTGCATCAGGATGTACATCCAGCTCTGGTGATGTACATCCAGGTCCCGTGTCCGTTGGACCCATATGGGTCCGGCGGCAGACCAACCGTCCGCGTCTGTCGTGATCGTGAACCGATACAGGTTCAGGTTCAGGTTCACTAAGGCGGAGTCGGAATTGGGACGAAATGCGAATAGAGCAGGATAAATTAAAAATAAAAGTAGTTCTTATAGGAAAAATCAGTCTCATATATATTTTGTAATAATCATGAATTATCTATAATCTCTAATTAAAAAGTAAAAAAACAAATATCCCCTAATTTGGTAACATAACTGAAAAATCTAATGATCAAACATAAACAAAAACCCCCATTGGGTAGATAAAAATAGACTACTTGACCAATTTTGTAAAACCATTTTAAATTATTCGTTATTACGTAATAAGCGCACTACATTGATATTTCAGGAAAAATCAATGTATTTTAATTAAAAAATCAATGTTAAAGTTTTAAATTTTAAAACCGCGCCAAAAACGCCTTGGCGCTGGACACGTGATTTGTTGACGTCACAAGCCTGTAAACATTGTAATATCCTTAGCCATTTGACAGCCATTAATCGCGGATCCTAAGTCTATGGTCGTGTCAAACGCCTGAAGGCCTGAAGCCATATTTATTTACAGGCATGTGACGTCATCAGTCAGCTTAGAGTGTTTTCGCCACAGAAAAAAAAAATCAAAAATTATTGCATTTTTCTAGGTGAAATTAATCAATTAATAGACTTAATTTAGTCCATATAATAGTCGAATATGTTTTTTTACACCATTATCTGTTAGGATGACCACAATTTGTAGTATATTTTCAATGTTGTCAAATTGTCTATTGATAAATGTAACTAACACCTATAATACTAATTACGAAAAACCAAAATAAATACGCCTAACAACAAGTTTGAAGCTAGATGATTTTGAGAACAGGAGTAATTTGAAATGAACTGAATTACTCACACACGCGCGAACGACGCCGAAGATGCAGATCCCACGAGCGGGTCACACTCCGACTCCGGCCCGCCGCCGCCGCCACCCCGCCGCACCGCACCTCCCCCCGTGGTCCGTAATCCCGTGATTCAGTTCCACAACCGATAAGTTACTCTATGAACCGCTGTGCAATCCGCTCCGGGGTGAGCGGAATCCAACTGCACGCGTAGCATGAGCAAACGGGACTCTTGTCTACGAAGACTTGTCGTCTCGACCCTCTAGATTGCTGAGCACAGTGGTGGGACTCGCTCTCAGAATTTTACAACCTTTTTATGTCTTTTAATACAAATATCAGTTTTAAAATATAATATTTTTATTTCAACATCAATAAACGTCGAAATTATCTGAAATGATTCGAAATGATTTAGTTTAAACATGGTACTTATTTTTTAATAAGTTCTAAGATAAAGAGACACTCACAAAAGCTTTCACTTCCGTAGACAAAGCTCTCTCGAGCTCGAGAAGAATAATGTTGCCACTAGTAAATATTTATAATTATTTCCATCATTTCTCTTAAAGGGCGTTCCTTTCTATACGTTTCACGACGCAAAACTCTTAAAACCGAGTTAAATATAGCCGTATGGATATAGTTCGTTTGCCTTCCTTTTATTGAGAGATTTTTGAAAAGATGACACAGACCAACGCACTTGTTAATTTAGTAATAAATATTGAAATCAATGTATGAAAATAATTTTAATTTACGTTTTTAAGTAAATAAATTAAAATTAAGTAAAATAAAAGTAAAAAAAAATACTGAAGGGAAAAAGTGTAATATTAGGAAACAATATTATTGAATAGGTAATAAATTATTTATTGTATTATTTTAATTTATAAAATTTATAAAGAAAATTAAGAATAAAATATATTCGTTATTTACTACTAGTAAATATTTATTATATTTCTTTTTTTATAAATTTTATAATAAAAAGGAATAACTTAAATACAATTTTTATTTTTTTTCTTTCCGGACAGCTGTTTTTGTCGTTTGTGCTGTAACTTCTCTTCTTACCTTAATAAAATATAAACACGGACAACTTAGATTTATTTTTATTGCGAAATTAAAAACTTAGAAAAAAAAATAAGTCGACAAATCTTTCTCGACCACTCGAAGGGTGGTAGACAAATTTCTCCCACTCAACTGTCAAATTAATGTCAGTTGAAGACAAAAGCTCGTGTTTGTCGACTTTTGACATTAGGCCACGACAAAGAACAATGCGAGTCTACGGTTGTAAAATGCGAGCATGAGTATCTCGATCTCAACCCGACAAAAGTGACATTTCGGTGTAGACAAGCCATTGTTCTGTGAGTCGAATCTTATCTCGATGTTGGTCATGCTACGCGTGCTGCACGCGTTTATAAGAAAGATTTGTCGACTTATTTTTTTTTCTGAGTTTTTAATTTCGCAATAAAAATAAATCTAAGTTGTCCGTGTTTATATTTTATTAAGGTAAGAAGAGAAGTTACAGCACAAACGACAAAAACAGCTGTCTGGAAAGAAAAAAAATGAAAAATTGTATTTACAGCTTGACCATAAAGAGTTGACAAAAATTGAGGGCGCCACTTTCTATGTAAACACGTCAAAATCACGAATAAATTGGCAACACTTACTAAATTTTGTACTGAAAAATTTTAGTTCCATTTTATTTAATTTCAACTCTTTATGGTCAAACTGTAAGTAATTCTTTTTTATTAAATTTATAAAAAAAGAAATATAATAAATATTTACTAGTAGTAAATAACGAATAAGTATTTATTATTCTTAAATTTTTTCATAAATTTTATCAATTAAAATAATACAAAAAATAATTTATTGTAAAAAGGTACCTACCTATTCAATAATATTGTTTCCTAATATTACACTTTTTTCCCTTCAGTATTTTTTTACTTTTATTTTACTTAATTTTAATTTATTTACTTAAAAACGTAAATTAAAATTATTTTCATACATTGATTTCAATATTTATTACTAAATTAACAAGTGCGTTGGTCTGTGTCATCTTTTCAAAAATCTCTCAATAAAAGGAAGGCAAACGAACTATGTCCATACGGCTATATTTAGCTCGGTTTTAAGAGTTTTGCATCGTGAAACGTATAGAAAGGAACGCCCTTTAAGAGAAATGATGGAAATAATTATAAATATTTACTAGTGGCAACATTATTCTTCTCGAGCTCGAGAGAGCTTTGTCTACGGAAGTGAAAGCTTTTGTGAGTGTCTCTTTATCTTAGAACTTATTAAAAAATAAGTATCATGTTTAAACTAAATCATTTCGAATCATTTCAGATAATTTCGACGTTTATTGATGTTGAAATAAAAATATTATATTTTAAAACTCATATTTGTATTAAAATACATAAAAAGGTTGTAAAATTCTGAGAGCGAGTCCCACCACTGTGCTCAGCCATCTAGAGGGTCGAGACAACAAGTCTTCGTAGACAAGAGTTCCGTTTGCTCATGCTACGCGTGCTGGTCGTTGGATGTACATCCATCACTGTGGCATGTGATGCAGGTCCACTGATGCGTATCCAACCGGACCTACCCATCTCTACTCATTAGAAACCACCTAGCGACTGGTTGCAGTTCACAGATGATCATGATCCATTACTATTTCTTTTTGGATAAAAAAAACATACCAAAGAAAAGTAGCAATGTATGTCAAATGAAACCGGTCGCTAAATAGTTTCTTTTTAGATAATCAGCCTACCGGGTGCCTTGTATCGATATTCCGGATCGCAATGGATCGATCCTAATAAATTGATACGATTTTTTGGATCGATCCAGTATCGAATTAAATATTTTCGAAAAGTCGGATTTTTAATCACTTTAATAGAAACATGATAATAAGTGACTAATATACACTACAAGGTGTTTGGTAAAAGCCTTATAAAGCCGAATATGGTAGATAGAGACCATCAAATTGGACAACTTTTACTATGGGACCAACTCTGAAATCGCGAAAAAAAATCAGCTGTTGCATACAAAAATTAATAACGAAAATATCAAAATGTATGAAACAGTTCATTGTATCGATACAAAAATCGAACGGATCGTACGTATCCCATTGTATCGATCCACGCAAGTATCGGATCGGATCATCGAACATCCCTAATTGTTCTGTCTGTCGTGAGAAAGAAAGATAACCTAAAAAAGCGATTTATATAAGTTTTTTTTCGCGCGGGAACCTTGAACAAGAAGGGCGCCTTCTCTTGAAAATTTTTTCAAATAACTTTAAATATTGTTTATTTTGTATATTTTTTCTGTAAATAGTGTAATTTGTATATATTGGAGTGTAAATTCATATGTAATTAGTGTAAACTATGGGGAGAGTAAAGAAGAGGAAAAAGGATCCTCCTGATCGAACGGCGGGAAACTCCACGGGTGCCTCCTCTGAAACCTCGGATTCAGAGGATGATGCTAGCAGGAAGTACCAAATTTATAAAGTCCCTGGGTACTCTAGAAAGTACCCGGAAAATTGTAAAAAAAATGAATATGTAGTATTTCTCTCGCATTCAGATGAAAAACAATCGTTTACCGACAAGGATAGACTGGCCATTTCCAATGGCATCAGGAAACATTGTGTCACAGGTGTATTACACCTGCGGCCAGTTAATAAATTCAGAGTTGCAATTACTTTCGATGTTCCCAATAACGCCAATGTATTTTTAAATAACATAAAACTTTTAGATGAACTGTCTTTAAAAGCAACCATTCCTGCAGCTGATACAGAGGTGACTGGAGTTGTGACTTCAGTCCCAATAGGCCTGTCCAACCAGCGAATTTTTTCGTTAATCGGCAGTACACGCAATATTATCCAGGTCCGGCGCTTCATGCGACGAGTACGAAATGATAATGGGACGATTTCGTTTCAGCCGACGCAGACTGTCGCCGTCACTTTTGCTTCTACAGGTGTGCGTTACCCCAGCAAAAAGTTGTGCTTTAGAGAGATGAGACCTTATCAGATAATTAGTGTGTCATGAGGAGAAATTTGTTTACTAATAGCAAAATTTGTGTGAGTTGTAGTTTTTAAGATATATGAGAAAAACAGATTTTGCTGGGGTCACGTTTTAAACATTACCCTGGCAAAAAAAGTTGTTTCAGCCTGGAACCAAATACATGAATAGATAGCTTTTGTTGCATAGTAAATGTTAGCAAATAGCAAAAATTGTGTGTGTTATGGTTCTTGAGTTATTTAAGTTTTTGCTGGGGTAACGTTTTGGGTTTTCCCAGATTTCGAAAACGGTTCAACGCAGAAGTTTGAAAAAAATACCACTAAGAGACCTTAATTTGTTTAAATTTGTTTAATTGTTAGTTTTTGATTTGGTTGTCGCAAACCAACGTAATTAAATGGTTTCGAAAAACAGAAAAAACTAATTTGCAAGTAAACTAGTACACTTATAATCAAATAAACAGCTATTAAAAATAGCCGTGGTAGACACTTATTACGTCAAGAATTTTAGGCTTTGTAACTTTACACGATGTAAAGATATAAACAAATTTAATAAATTTTAGACAGGTCGTACTTTAGCGATCGAATACACAGTTTCCATAACATTAACATGCATGGTATACATTAAACAAATTTAAGTAATTCATTAAAATTCCTTCCTGTTAATTTCAGCTTTCAATTACGCCTATCATGAAAGTTTTAACAAAAACAAGAATAAGACAGCAATTCTTGAATAAGCCGACCAAATTGTAAAGGTCACTAAAAAGCGACCACACCATACGTACGGGTTATCTTCGCAAATTAGCAGCTTAGTATCCGATGTTTTGTACAGTTATGAAGAAAAATGTTATTCATATAGCTTAGATTCTACTAGTTTTCTATTTTATAAATTAATATCGTGTTTATTAATATCAAATAATACACTTACACGATAAATTGTATTTTTAAAGAATGTAATGATTCACGAAAGTTAAAGTTTGAAGGCACTCAACATTACATAAATAAAGGTAAATAATAATCTTAACCTAAGTAGGAAATAATCTTGCTAAGCAATTTATAGTGTGATTTAGTTGTCAGTATCAATATCTACATTTTTAGTAATTTGTTGCTTCTGTTTGATCAAACCAATTTTTTTATTTTAATACCAAACCTACTTATGTCAATCCAGTGACCACTATGTTCGACAGGTAAAAACATTTACCCATAAAAACTGTTCCTACCTAGGAACAGTTTTTACGGAAACTACCTCGCATTTTTTCCATATATAATATTTCTCACCACTTAAATCTTCCCCTGGAATACGACAAAACATTTTAAAACCAAAATCGGCCTAGCCAATCTTAAGTTTTCGCGAGACTAACGTACATTTTATATTTAAAGATAATCTGACCAGCAAACTTTTGTACGCAACTGTACTAACAAAAGATCCATAACATCCCGTTCATTTAAGATGGTTACGCTTATGTATGGCGCGGTCGCTTTTACGTGACCTCTACAATTTGTATGCGTAACCGCAGCAAAATGTTGCGTCTTAGAGAAATGAGAGTATTACAGGTATTTAGTTCATAGTAAGATGCAATTTGTTTAAGTATAGCAAAATGTGTGCATGTTGTACTTTCGAAGTTATTCGAGAAAAACTGATTTTGCTGGGGTAACGTTACCCCAGCAAAATGTTTTTTAAAAAAGGCGTTTAGCCTGGAACCAAGTACATCAAAAGATAGCTTTTGACGAGTTGTTAATGAGTACCAATAGCAAAATCTGTGCATCTTATAGTTTTTGAGATATTCAAGATTTTGCTGCGGTAACGTTAAGGGATTTCCCATATCTCAAAAACTGTTTGTCGCAGAAGTTTGAAAAAAATACCTTAAAAAATACATTAAATATTAATTTGTTTAAATATAAGTATTTCGATTCATCAACAGATATCGATATAATTAATTGTTTTTTAAAAACTGGAAAAAGTCGATTTACTCCTAAACTAGTACATTTGAAAACAAATAAAAAACAATTACATATACCTATGATCTACCCCTTTAAGGTGTACAAATCTGGATTAACAAACTTTACGCGATATGAAGATATAAAGAGATTTCATCAAATTTCAAGCTACTTATCAATTTTCTACTTTGGCGATCGAATACGCAGCTCCCTATGAATACAAAACGATAGACTATAGTGAACACATTAGTGTATTTTGTTAAAAAAACATCCCTGAAAGTTTCAGCTTTAAATCTCTGATGGATTAAAAATTATTCAAAAACCAAGAAAGTGCCAGCAATTCTCCTATAAACCGACTAAATTACGGAGGTTACGAAAAAGCGATCGCGCCATACTTGAGCGTAACCATCTGAAAAAAATAGCATAATAGTCATTTTTAGGTGGTACAGTCGCGTAAAAAGATTTTGTTTCTTTGTTTGTTTGTCCACTTTAGCAAACTATTTTATACTAGCTTACCGATAAGATAGAAACTTGAAACTTTGAACATAGCTCTAGCACTGGAAGACAATGCAATATTATTGTGTCAATGACTAATTTTTAGGGTTCCGTACCCAAAGGGTAAAACGGGACCCTATTACTAAGCCTCCGCTGTCCGTCTGTCTGTCACCAGGCTGTATCTCATCAACCGTGATAGCTAGATAGTTGACATTTTCACAGATGATGTATTTCTGTTGCCGCTATAACAACAAATATTTAATTTAATTTAAATTAAAATTTTAATTAACAAAAAACAATGAATGCAAAAATCTCAAATTTAAGAATATTTTTATTATTTTTTATTTTACAAAAGTACCCGTTCAACGCATTCATCAATTAACTTATACTATTAGATAGGTTGAACCACGTTTCTTTTTAGTTCTGGTCTAAAAATCTGGTAGTAATTAGGTAAGTATTGCTAATAACAAATGTAGTCGAAAATAGCTAAAGTAATAATATAACCTCTACATAAAACAATTTAGATTTCAGCTACATGGGTATTTTTCTGCTTGACTGTACTTTATATCGGTTATTAGGTTGCTAATTTCAGTAGGACATCCGCAAGTATGGCGCGATCGCTTTTTCGTAACCTCCGTAATTTAGTCGGTTTATAGGAGAATTGCTGGCACTTTCTTGGTTTTTGAATAATTTTTAATCCATCAGAGATTTAAAGCTGAAACTTTCAGGGATGTTTTTTAACAAAATACACTAATGTGTTCACTATAGTCTATCGTTTTGTATTCATAAGGAGCTGCGTATTCGATCGCCAAAGTAGAAAATTGATAAGTAGCTTGAAATTTGATGAAATCTCTTTATATCTTCATATCGCGTAAAGTTTGTTAATCCAGATTTGTACACCTTAAAGGGGTAGATCATAGGTATATGTAATTGTTTTTTATTTGTTTTCAAATGTACTAGTTTAGGAGTAAATCGACTTTTTCCCGTTTTTAAAATACAATTAATTTTATCGATATCTGTTGATGAATCGAAATACTTATATTTAAACAAATTTAAACAAATTAAGGCCTATAACTGGTATTTTTTTCAAACTTCTGCGACAAACAGTTTTTGAGATATGGGAAATCCCTAAACGTTACCGCAGCAAAATCTTGAATATCTCAAAAACTATAAGATGCACAGATTTTGCTATTGGTACTCATTAACAACTCGTCAAAAGCTATCTTTTGATGTACTTGATTCCAGGCTAAACGCCTTTTTAAAAAAACATTTTGCTGGGGTAACGTTACCCCAGCAAAATCAGTTTTTCTCGAATAACTTCGAAAGTACAACTTGCACACATTTTGCTATACTTAAACAAATTGCATCTTACTATGAACTAAATATCTGTAATACTCTCATTTCTCTAAGACGCAACATTTTGCTGCGGTTACGCATACCTTCTACAGAATTACCTGAATATGTATACTTGGACAATTGGAGGCATGAAGTAAATGTATAAAGCAGTGTCTACACTGCTTACGCTTTGGTCATATCGCGAAATATTGCAGGAATGCCGAGGTTTGCTCTATCTGTACTGAGAACCATAATTATAAAAATTGTAAAGAAGACCCTAAAAATGCCAAATGCGCGAATTGTGGTGGCAATCACGTTGCCATTTCAAATACATGTCTTAAAAAAAAAGAAAAAATTGAAGAAAGTAAAATAAAATCAAAAGCTACAACTTTTTCAGCATTATTTAATGAATCATCCTTTCCACATCTACATGCAAAAACATTGGAAACCCAAATTCAAAATCTGACAAAATCTGATACATTTATGAATATTATTACAAGTGCTATAACTAAAATTATTTTAAACCAAAAAGATAATCCAATAAATCACACATCAATTAAAGAAACCCTGTAAAATTCATTTAGAAATAATAATAGTACTATCAAATAATGGATTATATCAATATAATGCAATGGAACGCCCAAAGCATTATCAGTAATAAATTTTTGCTTACTTAATTTCTTTATGACAACAACATTCACATAGCAATTTTATCTGAAACTTGGTTACAACCTAATAAAGTGTTTAATATTAAAGGATACAAAATAGAACGCAACGACATTGGAAGTAAACATAATGGCGTTGCTATTTTAATTCATAACAGTATAAACTATCAAAAGATTGATATATTTTTTGACAGTTGTTTACAAAATATATGTGTAAAAATTAATGTAAATAGCAAAGAAATATCGATTGTAAGTTTTTATTGTCCGACAAATTGTACTCCTTCGTTTGACAAGCATAAACTTGACGCCTTAGTGAAGTCAGTACCTAAGCCAATGATCTTCGCTGGTGATTTTAACGCTCACCATACATCTTGGGGATGTAACTCCACGAATTCCAGAGGTAGGGATATCTTAGAAATTGCAGATGATAATGACTTGGTCCTTTTGAATAATGGCGAGGCGACTACGGTTGGTTCTTTGTCGTGGCGTCCTAACGCCCTAGATTTAACTCTTGTTTCTCCATCACTCTCTCTTTGTTGCGATTGGTCTGTACATAATGATCCACTTGGCAGCTATCACCTCCCTGTAATTATCAAAGTACTTATTGATAACAATGTAAATAATAATGTAAATAATAATACTCAAACTTGTGGTATCGATAGTAGACATTTGCCCATCTACTCTAATTTCAAATCAGTAGATTGGAAAATGTATACTCAAATTGCAGAGTCTTTATTATCAAGTTTTCAGGAACAAAACTATACACCCTTGGAAGCATATGAAGAGTTTTGCAAAAGATTACATTCAACCGTTGAAAAGTCTCTTCCCTCAAAAACTCCGTCTTCTTCTTCGCTTAACCCCAATAGTATTAGGAAACCATTTAAAAAAAATCCTTTGCCATGGTGGAATAAAAAATGTTCAGAAGCAGTTTTAAATTCTAAATTAGCATATATTAATTTTAAAAATAATCCTTCAAATGAATCTTACATTGAATTCAAAAGACTTCAAGCTCTTAAAAAACTTACTTTGAAATCTGAGAGGTCTAATAGCTGGGTTGAATTGTGTAGTTCCTTTCATCGTTGCACTCCGCTGTCTTATATCTGGAAATTTATGCGTAAGTTTAATAAAACATATTCCCACAGTATTAAGGATGATAGTTGGATTCCTCAATTTTTGCAAAAATATACTCCAGACTATGTAAATAATCAATTTGAATTTTCGACATCAAATTCTACAGACCCTTCAGATAGCTTCATGATTAAGCCTTTCTCATTACAAGAGTTAGAGTCTGCAGTTTTCTCTAGAAAGGATAGCGCTTTTGGCTTAGATGGCATTCCCTATATGATGCTTAAAAAACTCAGTATAAATAGCTTTCAAATTCTCTTAGATCTCTTCAATTATTTATGGTTGAATAATGAAATACCACAAACATGGAAGTCTGACTGTTTGGTGCCTATTTTAAAACCAGATAAACCCAGTTCAAACCCTGATTCCTATCGTCCTATTGCACTTACTTCTTGTGTTGGAAAAATCTTTGAACAACTTTTAAAACAAAGACTAGAATTCTATATAGAGCAAAATAATATCTTACCTGCTAACCAGTATGGATTCAGAAGGGGTACGTCTGCTCGTGAAAGTATTTGCCAATTTCATCTCGATATTGTAAATAGTTTAAATAGTGGAAAGTCTTTGTTGTCTGTATTTTTTGATGTTGCTGGTGCTTTTAATAGTGTAAATATTGATATTCTTTGTTCTGAATTATTGTCAATTACTATTCCGGCCAAACTGGTTAATTGGATACATAAATTTTTAACTGAAAGAGAAGTTTTTGTGAAATATAATTCTAAACTATATGGTCCAAGGAATGCCTCTGTTGGGGTTTGTCAGGGTGGCATACTTTCTCCATTGATATTCATTTTGTATATTCGTCGGTTAAATTTAATTCTTGGTCCTGATGTCAAAAATCTCCAATTCGCAGATGATCTGGTTGTTTATTCTTCTGGAAAAAATGAATCGGAAATTAGCGATAGCATAAATAAGTCTTTAGAGGGACTGTATAAATACTTTTCATATTTAAATCTAGATATTAATGCAACTAAATCAAAAGTGGTTGTGTTTGGAAAAAATAACTCTTCTCCAGGTGTTTATTATAACAAAGCTCCTATTCCCGTTTCAAATGAGGCTAAATTCTTAGGTGTAATATTTTGTCATGACTTAAAATGGAATAAATATGTTGATTTATTAAGTATAAGAGCTAACAAAGCCTTCAATATTTTAAAAACATTATGTAGAACATCTTGGGGTGCTGATCCTAAAATATTACTACTATTATATAAATCACTTATTCGTAGCCACTTTGAGTATGGGTTTCTCTGTTTTGCAGTTGATAGTAAGTTGGTTGATATTTTAGATAAAATTCAGAATAAGGGCATGAGACTTGTTACTGGAGCGTTTAAAAGTACTCCAATTAATACATTACAAGTTGAATGTAGACTACCTCCCATGAGTATAAGGTTTAACTATTTAAAAGAAAGGTTTGTTTTAAAATTATATAGTAAAAGTAACAATCACTTGTTCTCAAACTTGAAAAGCTTTCATACCATATCTTGTCGCAAATATCCTTACATTCTTCAGGGTTTTACCCAGTTCAATAATTTTCTAAAAGATTTGCAAATATATCAATCAGAGTTGTTACCATGTTATCAAGGTGATTTTCATAGTAAATATCCTGCTATTAACATAATTATTGATCGCAATTTGAATTATAAAGAAGATGTTTACAATAGATTTTCTGAATTTATTGGCTTCAATTTAATTTATACTGATGGCTCAAAAACTGAGTCAGCTGTTTCATTTGCATTTTATGATGAAAAATTGAATTCTGGTTGTGGTTTTAAAATTAACTCAAATACAAGTATATTCACAGCTAAGGCTGTGGCTATTCTTGCAACTTTAAAACATATAAAATATAAAAATGGTGGTTGTCTTAAATGGGTGATAGTTAGTGATAGCATGAGTGTACTTCAAAATCTTAAAAATAACAAAGTCCATGCTAACACTAATTATATAATTTCATCAATCAAACAGCTTTGGCTAGATTTGTTCACAGATGGTTTTGAGGTTATGTTTATGTGGGTTCCATCACACTCCGGCATATTAGGAAATGAAAGGGCTGACTTTTTAGCAAGAACAATAACCGACTCTTCAGTCCCTATTCCAGATTCAAGTTCCAGACTTAATGTCTCTGTTCCATCCTCAGATATTGTTTCTCTTTTAAAGAAAAGATCAACAGATGTTTGGAAAATACACTGGAATCACGCAGTACAAGTAGAAAATAAAGGGTTATGGTATGCTACATTCAACATTCCCATAGGTTCCATGCCTTGGTTCTGCCAGGGCAATAATTACCTTTCTCGAAAGTTTTATACAACTATCCTGAGGCTTCGTTTTGGACACTGCCGTTTAAACTATCATCTGCATCGTTTAAAAATGGTACAGAGTCCCTCTTGTGATCATTGTAACTCCCAGTCAGAGCAATCCTTGGATCACATTTTCTTTAATTGCCCATCCTTTGGCATTCAGCGCCTTGTGCTGATGGATGAGCTGATCGAAATATACGGTTGTCCAGATTCGGTACCGCGCTCCATCCAGGCTCTTCTTGTAAATACTGATACTTTTCTACCTCTTTATAAATATGTTATAAGTACTGCAGGGCAAATTTAAATGTAAACATGTATGGTATTTTATTGTAATATTATAGATAAGTTTTTGGTGTAAATATCTATCGGTTAAGTTTTGTACAAAATAGCGAATTCTAAAAATTTTGATTTTTGACAAATTCATGCGTCATGTCATTGGACATGTCAGATGGATTGGATGACTTTTCTTCTTTTGACGTTTATCGTTTATTTTGTTAGCTTTGTTGACAAAATATTCTTGGACTGACTATTATCGAAATATGACTTCTTCATGGATTGACCAAAAATAACTAAAGAATTAAACTTTAAAAAAACTACTTATGAAAAAATTTAACTAATGACGAGGCAGCATGGTCTATGACCTTAGCCTGTTCTACGGAACGAAAAAAAAAAAAAGCAATTTATATAAATTAAATAATTGCCCACAATCCCACATAAATGAGAAAACGTTGTTTCTGATTCATAGCTGTTATTAATACGAGGAAGTGAAACATGTCTGTAAAAAGACCAGTGTCTTGGTTCTTAACCGATACAGGCCGAAAGTTTTCTTTTGTTGTTATAACCGGCTCGAGTATAGCATTCACTGCTGCAAAATTTGCTCCACACTCGTTATTATTAGAAAAATATAAAAACTTTGTCCATTACTACAGGTTTCTTCTATTTTTTTAAATATTAAAAATCATGTCTTAATTATTTACCTGTATGTTGTATTACCAAGTTGTCGAGATAGAAAATAAATAAATGTACAACTACTGTGATATTAAATCAAAGCATAATAATCTAAGACTGTGATTCAACTTACAGGTGAGTAAATGAATATTATTCAACTTCTGCTGAAAATTGCAGTGATGGCCAGCCCGTAGAACTACCTAAAGAACTTCGGGAGCGATGTGAATCCTGTTTGGATATTCTTAAGATGAGTGCAGTCCACAGAAAGCTTATTTCACCCTTTAGTGTATTTGGATATGATATGTTTCATGCAGGTACGATACTCCTTGCAACTCTCTGTTAAATTGTTAAGTTTGGTTTCATTTTGACATTACAAATGTTTTCATACACAAATTGCAGGTAGTACTAATTCCCGATTTGGCGGAGCTGTGGGTATACCTGTGAACTTTACTTACAAATCTTTTGAGGACCTTGAAAAGGATAATATTCAGGTTTGTAAAAAATATAGCTCTAACTTAGGCTTTACAGTTATAATGGTACAGTATGCGCAAAAGACCTTAACTCTGAACTTCGTGCAGAACGCTGTGCTGTAGATGAATACAGGAGAGCACGGGGAGGGAAGAAGCACTCTGGACTATGGAACTCGACATGTACCCTGCGTGAAATGTCACTTGAAGTTAACTTCTGAGCCACCAAGTTATTTTGCTCGCATACTGTAAATTAGTGATGCAACGAAACGAATATGAATATTTGTATTCGCCGAATATCATCACGAATATTAAAAACAAACTATTTATATTATAACTGAATGCAAACCAAGTTACAGTTTGGCTGTGCACAGTGTATCCGAATGCACCTAATACGCACTATACTGTTTGTATCATTCAATGTTGGGGATTAACCTAACATTGAATGAATGAACAAAGTCGAGTTCTTAAGTTGTCAATTATTACTTGTTTGCTTCATAGCATAAAATGCCTAAGAAGTTACAAATGAGGTGCTTTTTGAACCAAAGTTTGTCAGAAGTTAATTTCAATTATTAAATATATTAGTAAAAATAGAATACTGTGTATTATTCATTATTATTACCTTGTTGAATTATTCGTATTCGCCAAATAGTAGGATTGATATTCGTATTCATATTTGTATTCTTTAAAGTAGTATTCGTTGCATCACTACTGAATTTATGACATTAATATAAGTTATTATGTATTTATTAATAACTAGTGGCAAGCTGCTACTTCATCCCCGTGGACCCTAGGGCTTAAACAGCCTATATGTTAATACAGGTCCAGCTGTTCTCGAGTAATAAATGCTATAAATAAATAACCTAATATAGATTTGAAGTTTTTGTAGCAATGACATTAATTTATGGGTGTCATTTGTTTTAGGTGAATCAGAAAAAAGTTGACTGGTCTTCAGAAATTGGAAAAAAGTTAGCAAATGCGTTAATATTACCTGAAAAAGTGCAACAGTTTGCTATATGCAGAGAAATATTAATGACTCAGAATAACAAATTCATGTTTGAATCTGCATATCCATTTTCATGTATGTTTTTAGTTTATAACATTTCACAGTACATTAATTATAAGCTCAACTTATATCAGGGGCCTGTTTCTTTAAGAGCAACACTCTATTCAATTGTTGGGTTATTTGGCTTGGGAACATATTTTTTAATGAAAGATATGACTGAAGTTTATTATGAATCTGATGTTGATCAGAAACTTTGTGAACTAGGCCCTGAATACATTGAAAGTGGAGTAATATTCTATGATAAATTGCTTCAGCGTAATCAAGCTTTAAGAGAATTGATGGGTAAGGAAGGCGAAAAGAAATATAGTAAGTTGGGAAATGAGAACTTCTTTATTCGACAGCCTCGTATTGCACTTGTTCATAGAAAACAGTTTTTTGAAGAACAGTTAAAAAAGGCAAGAAAAACTACTAATGAAGATGGTGAAGTGACTGTTGCAATGTAATTTTATTATTTATGATCTTTAGGATCCTTACATTTTACAAATTGTAAAAATACCTAGGAACTGTATTTATTTGTTGATATGTTGTTTTTTACAAATAGATCTTTAAAATAAATAAATAGATAACTCTGAATGTGTAGTTGGTTGTAGTATAGTCACAGAATACATAATAGTACGTATAGTGTATTGTTTTATTTTATGCATTACTAGCGGCCGCCCACGGTTTCACCCGCGTGGTTCCCGTACCCGTGGGAATATCGGGATAAAAAGTATCCTCATAAATCTAGGCTATCTACTATCTGTGTGCCAAGTTCCAACCAAATTCGTTCAGTAGTTTTTTCGTGATTGAGGAACAAACATCTAAACATCCGAACCCAGAAACTTTCACATTTATAATCACTGAGCAAGTAATCACTACGTTTTAAGAGTAGGCACTTCACAATTATGAACGTACGTGGTTTCTACCAACCTAATAAGGCTGCGGTCCGCATGGCAATAATTTCGATAATTGGCGCGTGCAACGCTCACGCACGGTCCACATTCGATATCGCGCTTAAATTGATAAAATCGACAATGACAGTTGGTGAATGCGGACCGCTCGTAAGCGCGCTCACATTTTATCATAACCTCAAATACAACACGAAATGATTGCTAGAAACTATATTTGGTCGCTAAAGCGATGATAGTGACGAAAAACGTTTAATTTTTTAGTCGTGTGCACCCAACATCTTTTTTTCACCTTTTAACATCAGTCACCTTTTCTGATTAGCTCAAAATTAATAACAAAGAGAATGTAAAATCACTACGTATTATTTAAGAGACGGGACTTCATACAAAATTATTGACACACCAAATGTCAAAACAGGGTTCTTTGATCGCTGCCAACATTCAAGCATGGTCAAGCGATGAAGACCAATACTACCAACATGATATACTTGTACTATTATGTATTCTGTGATGATATGAAAAACATAGTGATGCCCTGTACGGTGTACGAAAAATATCGATATCGATGACGTCTGTAGGTACCTGGGGGGACCACTCCCTATATCAGCATTTTTTTTCATTTTGTTCTAGTAATTGATTCCATTTATTTTGATCGCATATAACAAAATAGAGAAGAATAAATGAAACCAATTATTAAAACTAAATTATTAAATAAAATGAAACATTACAATACAACACAAAAATCTTTAATTGCACGAAACAAGTTGACATTATACCTATTTATTTTATAAATTTTAGTTAAATATTATATAGTTTTGGAATGTGCTTATCAAGGCCTTTCATTTGATAACCATATTGTAGTAATTAAAAATGTTTTTACACTATCAAATGACGTCATGCAGCCGCCATCTTGATCTGGAATCTGAAATAATAAAATAATATAATTTGTTAGTGTTATTGATTAGATATTAATAGGTAAGATACCTAGTAGAATGCATTTACCATCTTTCCAATATTTATTTTTTCTGTGGACCTTGGTTAACATCCGATAATTGATTGTCGCTAACTGAAAACATAAAATAGATATACTTATTAACTAATACCTATTATTTGGTTAAATAAAAAGAAATAGAAATATATTCCAAAACAATTAAAGGCGACTATTATTATTATACTCGTATGTATAAATACCTATATACTCGTAAAGCAGTTAACAGGCAAGAGACCGCACAGGACCGGGAATCCTTACAAATCCTTACTAATATTATAAATGCGAAAGTCCTTTTGTTTGTTTGTTACGCCTTCACGTCTTAACTACCCAACCAATCATCATGATATTTTGCATACACGTTGTCAAAGATACAGAGAAGGACATAGGGTACCTTTTATCCCTAACAAAGTATTATTCCCGAGGAATAGCAAAAAAAAATTCCACGCAGACGAAGTCACGGGCGGCTGCTATTTGTGACATAAACTCGTTTCGGAAACCTAGTCTCAATCTATCGATTGCTGAGGCTGAGTCAAGATAAATATCATAATACTCATAAAAATGAAAATTTTACTTGATTGAGTAGCTGGAATTGCCACCGTAATGAGGGCTTTTCCAAAGGACTAAAAACTGTAGGATCGATAGATGGCGTTGATAAATTAAGCACTGTCAACTGAGGCGCGTTCAGAACCTACGCTCCGAGTGGAACCATTAGCTCTAACGGCGTACCAAACATTAGAGCGTGACGTTCGGTGGACACAACTTTGGTTGCACTCAGAGCGTAGGTTCTGCACGCGCCTCAGTTGACAGTGCTTAATTTATCAACGCCATCTATCGATCCTACAGTTTTTAGTCCTTTGGAAAAGCCCTAATTCCCACTTCGGGAGTCTCACACACTGGCACTGGTTTTAAAGCTAAAACACAAATAATTTAATTTAGATAATATAAAAATAAATATTATATAATTTTTAACGTTAGAACGACCAAACGCTATTGAGTTACAAGAGAATACGCACCTGCATGAACATCAAGGAAATTCAGCTAAATCATCAGACAAAGGTGGGGCAGAAGTCCGTTTAGGCCGTATTGTAGAAATTGCATGCTTTTTAAGTTGTGTTTTTTCTTTTTAAAGTCCTTATCAGTAAAATGTTTCCTGCAAATAAATTTATTTTTATGCAATTTTTCAATTGGTACATACCTAAGCCGAATACACCTTGGCATTACCCACTGTTTGCACATACAAAAATATCGATAAATGATCAGTGATGATCACACAACACTATCTACTAGGTAAACCATTGGTAATTTTATTACAGGGCTTTTATAAAATCTTTGCTTTTATACTGATTTTATGCTTAATATAAATCAAGATTTATTGAATTTCTTTAGTTTCATTCATACCAAGCTTCATCAAGAGGAAATCTTGCCATAAAAAATATTTTTGTCCATCCTTATTTTTGGTCTTCATGGCACATATTTCACACTTCCTATAAGTATTTCATTACAATACCGACCTAAACACCAAATTCAGATGAAACTACTGAAAAATCAACAAAAATAAGACAAAAATCTTAATTTATAATCTTCAGTTATCACACAACTTTTCAAAAATATCCCGCCATTTGTAGTCTATGATATGCAATGTAACACTGACAGATGGAAGAAAGAGACAAAGATGAAAAAAGAGTGAGATAAATATAGCGGCCATTAAAGTTCTGCCCCGTTTCATAGAAACTTTTTTTCTTCACGAGTTGCGATAGACTGATTAATAATAACAAAATACTAACCAGTAGTATAATCCTTTTGTTGTGAAGTGAGTAAAAGCTCATTTTGTTACGACAACTATATATTTTTTTACTTTTTGACGAAATAAAATTCTGACACTCGATTCGTTTGACAGTCACTTGAAACTTTTGACAGGACGTTCACAGTGATTACGCTCCGAGGCATGGTCGCTGTAAGCACAAGATGGCGCTGGTAATGACGTCATGAGTGACGTCACGCTAGATATTGTAAACGCGCTAACGTGCATGCGGACCGGCTGTTATCGCGATAATATCGATATTATCGCTATGCGGACCGCAGCCTTAATAGAATCGTACTACCAACATAAACAGAGGAAATGTCAAAAGAATAGTGAAGTACCTTAAGGCTCAATTACACTATACAATTTTAAGCAAGCGATTTTAAGACTGTCTTGAAAACGACTAAGAATGCGCGCATTTACACCACACAATTTCTAGCACGCTCGGCCGTGCTTACTGTCATAGTAAAAGAGAAGGCAGTAAGTCTCTAATGTCTTTTTCAATCAACGTAGTATTGGAGTTATTTACATTGTAGTTTTTGTATTTGTTTTATTTTCTGTTTTAGTTCTTTAAGCACCTACCTAATACCAAATGCCTTTTCTTTAATCATTGTTTGTTAAGAGGTTAATTATAAATATTTTCAATTTGCAGTCGTCTTGTCAAATAAAATTTTAGGTACCTATCTCCTTACTTATATATTAATCAATCATTTTTTTCAACTTTTATCTACCTATTAGAAACCTACATAACATTAATATCTGACGAGGTTGAAAATTCGAAAGGCTCACGAATAGAAATATTTTACCTAGTAGGTATGAAGTAGTAGTAGGTATATTTACCTAGTATCATTTTATTTAAGTAGATAAAAACCTAACCTCTAATGTGTAGGTACTTAATGCAAATTGCAAGAATCGTATCAAACAAAACAAGACTGTCGCTCTTGTGAATAACTCGACGGACACACACGCCGCACCGCACCGCAGCGCACACCAACGCGAACGCGACGGCTCGCGCGCGGGCCGCGGCAGCGGCACCCGCCCGCCCCTCGGCGTGACCCGCCCGCCTCTCGGCGTGACCCACCCCGCGCCACGCCCGCCCACGGCGTCCGGCTCAGAAGGTGCACATCGTCGTTGTTGTCGGTCGCGCACGTATCGACCTACCTAGATATCGCGTTATTATACGTTACACTATTTCCCAACAAAGTACTCGTCAAGACGATTCAAACGAGCCCAAACTCGATGGGGTTGCATGGTTTTATTATAGAGTTCCTATGGCCTTCTTTCGGCTCCATCATCAGATCCTTGGACACTATTTCCCATTAGAGTACTCGCCAAGACGATTCAAACGAGCCCAAACTCAATGGGGTAGCGTGGTTTTATTAAAGAGTTCCAGTGTCCTTCTTCCGGCTCCATCATCAGACCCTGGACACTATTTCCCAACAAAGCACTCGTCAAGACGATTCAAAGGAGCCCAAATTCAATGGGGTTGCCCGATTTCAATATTAAGTTCCTATGGCATGGCCTTCCAGCTTCATCATCAGAGCCTAGACCTCATCTCCCTTTAAAGTACTCATCAAGACGATTCTAACGAGCCCAAGCACGATGGGGTTGTATGGTTCCATCATAGAGTTCCTGTGGCCTTTTTCCGGCTCCATCATCAGATCAGCCCAATGATACCATAATATTGCATTGCCTTCCATTTCTGACCTATGTTCAAAGTTTCAAGTCTCTAGCTCATCCGAAAGCTAGTTTAAATTGTTCGCAAACTTTGTGGAGAAACAAACAAACAAACACACAAGCAAACGAGAAAGCAACCTAATAAAAGCGTGTTAAAAACAACCTACCTACCTATAAGTTTCAAGTCTCTAGCTCATCGGGAAGCTAGGTAGGTAGGTACTTACCTAGTATAAAATACTCTTTTCTAAAATTACGGACAAACAAATAAACGAACCTACTTATAAATATGAATAGAATAAATAAATAAATAAAAAAGAAAACGTCCATATGAAAACGTGTTAAAAGCCAACATTCCTTTTTGAACTTATCTTGTACTGTGGCAGTATCGTCTATCTGTCGCGAGTCAGACAGAGTCTGTCTCTGTCTGTCACATTACCTCTACACGTTGACCTTGAGAACGCCTTTATGCCTTAGGTATAAAGTTGGTTTTTGTAGTACAACTGTTACGTCTGACGTGCCGTCGTAGGTACAGTTAGACTGTCTTGAAATCGTGCGTGCATTTAGACGACACAATTTTAAGAATCTTATTATCGAGCGGGCTAGGCTGCACGATTTTAAGATTCTTACTGTCTTAGTCCGTTTACACCATGCTTAGTCTTGAAATCGCGTGCTTAAAATTGTGTAATGTAATTGAGCCTTTACCAACTTGAAATGATATCGATATCGATAAAAATGCTTCCTGACGTCTATACTCATAAACCTCATAATAATTCATATTTTGGAAATAAAAGCAGGCGATAAATCCCAACACAACACGACAGCAAAATCCATAATAATATTATACTCGTAATAATTGTCAACATTAAAATAAATTATATGTATAGGTATAGGTAGGTACATATTTGTCTAATAAAAATCTGGAATTTCTGTCTTGATGACATGCCGTGAATGGAATATCGCTTACTTTCTTAAATAAAAGAAAGGTAAGAATCAAGTAATTTATTCAGCAGCGAGTTCATTTTTTTTCTATTGTGACAAGAATGACTCGCTGTTAAAACTGCACTTTAGTTTGGCCTGAATTTCAGTCCTTTGCTGGAGGCTGCAACAAAAATTATATAACATTATTAACTACCCACTAGATAGTCATAAATACAGTACCTAGGTAGTAATCAACCCATAATCAACATCTAAAATAAAATAATATCGATAACTTTAGCACAGCACTATGACAATGTAATGATAACGTGATTTATCGCTAATTTCCTTGAAATGTCACTTAAAACCTATATATTTACCTATATTTCTACTATTATTAACAATATTTTTCACTCAAATTAACTTAAAACTTAGAAAAAGTTAATAAAATTACCTGCTCGGATCAAGCGGGAATTCTAGTCAAAATTATGTCCTTACTCGACCCTCTCACTCTTCGGACACCACAAATTTCACACTCTTGCAAAGATTTGCCACCCATGTCTTTTTAACACGTTTTTATTACAATTTTGTTTCATTAAAATGCGTAATTTAATTTTACTGAAAACTTCTGCAAAAATTTAATTTTTGGCGGCGCGTCACATGCTGGCCAACATGACCACAACATAACTTGACGTATAATGCGGCTAAATTACCGAGTCATGGCTGGTACAATAAGACAAAACGATTAACTACCTTTTTTCATTGGTAGGATTGTTTGAGTCCGTTACGCCAGCAGGAAAGATGCTCCTAGAGGGAAGCGAGTTTGATGAATAATTTGTGCGCAATTCAGTGTAAATGTGCGCCAAATAAAAAATTTGTGGGCCTTATACTTTTGGAATAAAACGGGAAAAACGGATTCTGCTGGGGTAACGGTGCTCCAGCAGGAAGAATCTAAACTAATGATCGGAGAGAAATAAAAGATATATGTGCGGGTAGCTTGATACTAGCAGGAAATGTGCGCCAAATATAAAATTTGTGGGCCTTATAGTTTTGGAGATATTTGATTTCCTGCTGGCGTAACGTTTTGCCAGATCCCAGATCTCGGAAACTACTAAATGTGCGATCTTACAGTAAACACATATAAGTAGCTCCTAATTTGTGCTATTTGTGCGGTAGAAAACATTTCAAAAATATTCACAGATTTTGAAGTAATCAGACATTTTCTGAAAACAGAAAAAAAAATCTAGCGCCTAAACTACCACCTAAATAGAGAAACCAAAATCGGTGTTCTATTCTTCTTATTATTTCTCATTACCATAAAAATTTTGAAAACCGCACATTTACGCGTTTTTGAATAATACCCACATGAAGGTTAGACTGACCATGTCATGACTTTGACGGTCAGCAGGATAAAAATATCAGAGACTATTTAGATCCTGGCCCAAAGAATAATCTGTGCGGTTACTGAAGTACATGCTCTGAAAATTTCAGCTTCAAATTCTTCGTATTAAAGGAAATATCAATTAAAATCCAAAACAACTGTCAGTATTCCGATTAACCGACCAAATTCGATAGACCACCAAAAAGCGACGCGTTCATACATATTGATGACCTCCTTAACTTTGTTGTTGAACAGGTTTGTACACGTCACGTCTACGTACATTTAAGTAAAAAAGTGATTTGAGTGAGTGCTTTTATTTATATAACGAATGAAGTTATTTCTGTTTCATTTCATTTTTACTTGAATTAAATGAATTTTAACATTATTTTAGTAGAAAAATAAAGGATGTTTTGTAAAAAAAAGTAAAAAATTTAAGATGGCGGCCAACTTTTTTTTTGTGGGCCGATTTCGATGAAACTCTGTTTTTGGTACTATTTCGACAAGAAAATAGCAACGCAATGTTAAAAAAGCAATAAATTCAAGATGGCGGCCATCTTTTTTGTTTGTGGGTCGATTTCGATGAAACTCGGTTTTCGCTACTGTTTTGACAAGAAAACAGCAACGCAATGTTAAAAATGTAAAAAATTCAAGATGGCCGCCACATTTTTTGTTTGCGGGCCGATTTCAATGAAACTCGGTTTTTGCTACTGTTTTGTCAAGAAAACAGAAACGCAATGTTAAAAATGTAAAAAATTCAAGATGGCGGCCAACTTTTTTGTTTGTGGGCCGATTTCGATGAAACTCGGTTTCTGATACTATTTTGACAAGAAAACAACAACGCAATGTAAAAAATGCAAAAATTCAAGATGGCGGCCAACTTTTTTGTTTGCGGGCCGATTTCGATGAAAATTAGGTTTTTGGTAGTATTTTGACAAGAAAACAGCAACGCAATGTTGCAAATTTTAAAAATTCAAGATGGCGGCCAACTTTTTAGTTTGCGGGCCGATTTCGATGAAACTCGGTTTTTGGTAGTATTTTGACAAGAAAACAGCAACACAATGTAAAAAAAGTAAAAAATTCAAGACGGCGGCCAACTTTTTTGTTTGCGGGCCGATTTCAATGAAACTCCGTTTCTGCTACTGTTTTGTCAATAAAACAGCAACGCAATGATAAAAAAAGTAATAAATTCAAGATGGCAGCCACCTTTTTTTGTTTGTGGGTTCGATTTCAATGAAACTCGGTTTTTGCTACTGTTTTGTCAAGAAAACAGAAACGCAATGTTAAAAAAGTAAAAATTCAAGATGGCGGCCAACTTTTTTGTTTGCGAGCCGATTTCGATGAAAATTTGGTTTTTGGTAGTATTTTGACAAGAAAACAGCAACGCAATGTTGCAAATTTCAAAAATTCAAGATGGCGGCCAACTTTTTAGTTTGCGGGCCGATTTCGATGAAACTCGGTTTTTGGTAGTATTTTGACAAGAAAACAGCAACACAATGTTAAAAAAGTAAAAAATTCAAGACGGCGGCCAACTTTTTTGTTTGCGGGCCGATTTCAATGAAACTCTGTTTCTGCTACTGTTTTGTCAATAAAACAGCAACGCAATGATAAAAAAAGTAATAAATTCAAGATGGCAGCCACCTTTTTTTGTTTGTGGGTTCGATTTCGATGAAACTCGGTTTTCGCTACTGTTTTGACAAGAAAACAGCAACGCAATGTTAAAAATGTAAAAAATTCAAGATGGCGGCCAACTTTTTTGTTTGTGGGCCGATTTCGATGAAACTCGGTTTCTGATACTATTTTGACAAGAAAACAACAACGCAATGTTAATAATGTATAAATTCAAGATGGCGGCCAACTTTTTTGTTTGCGGGCCGATTTCGATGAAACTCGGTTTTTGGTAGTATTTTGACAAGAAAACAGCAACACAATGTTAAAAAGTAAAAAATTCAAGACGGCGGCCAACTTTTTTGTTTGCGGGCCGATTTCAATGAAACTCTGTTTCTGCTACTGTTTTGTCAATAAAACAGCAACGCAATGATAAAAAAAGTAATAAATTCAAGATGGCAGCCACCTTTTTTTGTTTGTGGGTTCGATTTCGATGAAACTCGGTTTTCGCTACTGTTTTGACAAGAAAACAGCAACGCAATGTTAAAAATGTAAAAAATTCAAGATGGCGGCCATCTTTTTTGTTTGTGGGCCGATTTCGATGAAACTCGGTTTCTGATACTATTTTGACAAGAAAACAACAACGCAATGTTAATTATGTATAAATTCAAGATGGCGGCCAACTTTTTTGTTTGCGGGCCGATTTCGATGAAAATTTGGTTTTTGGTAGTATTTTGACAAGAAAACAGCAACGCAATGTTGCAAATTTTAAAAATTCAAGATGGCGGCCAACTTTTTAGTTTGCGGGCCGATTTCGATGAAACTCGGTTTTTGGTAGTATTTTGACAAGAAAACAGCAACGCAATGTTAGAAAGTAAAAAATTCAAGATGGCGGCCAACTTTTTGTTTGTGGGCCGATTTCGATGAAACTCGGTTTTTGGTAGTATTTTGACAAGAAAACAGCAACGCGATGTTAGAAAGTAAAAAATTCAAGATGGCGGCCAACTTTTTTGTTTGTGGGCCGATTTCGATGAAACTCGGTTTCTGATACTATTTTCATTATTCATTTGTTATCATTGTGGCCCGTCCGCTTTATCCATCCACAAGCCAAAAGGAAGGCCTCTTCCCCAGCAGCCAGCGGGGCATTAAAAATGGCTGATATGCATGGTTATTTGTGATGCCGTCTGTATAAAATTTTAACTCATCGGCGGAAAACAATCCTGTCTCAAACTCACTCAGACGAAAGTATTTTTAGTAAGCACGACCATTTATGGCAAACTAGCTTCAGCCCACGACTTCATCCACATTTACATTCGAGAAAATCCCTAGGAAACCTTAAACCAAGATAATAGTATCCTCCTATGTTGTAATCCGGCTTATAAACTATCATTTTATCCAAATCCGTTCAGCCGTTTTGCGTGATTGATTAACAATCATTCAAACAGGCAAACTTTCATATTTATGATTAAGTAGAATAATACGGCCACCTCCGAAGCGCTCGAAATAGGAATTTTTTGCTACATAAAATGGGACTGCTATTTAGCTAAGACTTAATTTCTCATTTTTTATTTAAGTTATTATTAAGTTTTATACCTCAACTGAAAGCTGAATAAATGGTGATGTTTTTAAAATATTATTTGCGCTTAGTTACTGGGATGTTTTTAAAGATATTTGCTATTGTTTCCAAAAAATCTGAAAAAATAAAATTAAATACAAAAAAAAAGCCGCCATCTTTGATTTTTTATAATTTTTAACATTGCATTGTTATTTTCCTATGAAAATAGTACCAAAAACCGAATTTCATCGAAATCGGCCCACAAACAAAAAAGATGGCCGCTATCTTGGATTTTTTGTTTTTTTTTTACATTGCGTTGCTGTTTTCTCGTCAAAATACTACCAAAAACCGAGTTTCATCGAAATCGGCCCGAAAACCAAAAATTTGCCCGCCATCTTGAATTTTTAACATTTTTAACACTGCATTGCTGTTTTCTTGTCAAAATAGTACCAGAAACCGAGTTTCGTCGAAATCGGCCCACAAACAAAAAAGATGGCTGCCATCTTGGATTTTTTATTTTTTTTTACATTGCGTTGCTGTTTTCTTGTCAAAATACTACTAAAAACCGAGTTTCATCGAAATCAGCCCACAAACAAAAAAGAAGATGGCTGCCATCTTGAATTTTTTATTTTTTTATCATTGCTATGTTATTTTCTTGTCAAAATAGTACCAATAATCGAGTTTCATCTAAATCGGCCCACAAACAAAGAAGATAGCCGCCATCTTGGATTTTTTGTTTTTTTAATATTGCGTTGCTGTTTTCTCGTCAAAATACTACCAAAAACCGAGTTTCATCGAAATCGGCCCGCAAACTTAAAAACTGGCCGCCATCTTGGATTTTTTATTTTTTTAACAGTGCTTTGTTATTTTTTTGTCAAAATAGTACTAGAAACCGAGTTTCGTCGAAATCGGCCCACAAACAAAAAAGATGTCTGCCATCTTGGATTTTTTTAACATTGCTTTGTTATTTTCTTGTCAAAATATTACCAAAAATCGAGTTTCATCGAAATCGGCCCACAAACAAAGAAGATGGCCGCTATCTTGGATTTTTTGTTTTTTTTTTTACATTGCGTTGCTGTTTTCTCGTCAAAATACTACCAAAAACCGAGTTTCATCGAAATCGGCCCGAAAACCAAAAATTTGCCCGCCATCTTGAATTTTTAACATTTTTAACACTGCATTGCTGTTTTCTTGTCAAAATAGTACCAGAAACCGAGTTTCGTCGAAATCGGCTCACAAACAAAAAAGATGGTCGCCATCTTGGATTTTTATTTTTTTAACATTGCTTTACCTATTATTTTCTTGTCAAAAAAGTACCAGAAACCGAGTTTCGTCGAAATCGTTTCACAAACAAAGAAGATGGCCGCCATCTTGGATTTTTTTTTAACATTGCATTGATATTATCTTGTCAAAATAGTATCAAAAACCGAGTTTCATCGAAATATGCCCACAAACAAAAAAGATGGCCGCCATCTTGGAACTTATTTTTTCATTATTATTTCCTAATTGAGTACTAATTTAATATTTATTTTATACTTAGTTAGCCCTAAATTAGTAATGATTTACAAATAAAATTTTAGTCCCTTACACTTTTAGTCGTTGCGTCAAACTGTCTAGACGAACAGCGGCTTTTGCGCCAGCACAAAGGGCGATTGAAGTCCGACTGTAAGAAAAATACTCTCTCGGCTGTGGTATTGGTATGAATACAGGCTCAAACTAACTATTTAAAAGTTAAAACACTATTTACCCACATTTGCCAATAAGAAGTTATGAACGCGACTGTACAAACAATTTTTCTGCATAATACGACACAATAAAGAAGGTCATCAATATGTATGAACGCGTCGCTTTTTGGTGGTCTATCGAATTTGGTCGGTTAATCGGAATACTGACAGTTGTTTTGGATTTTAATTGATATTTCCTTTAATACGAAGAATTTGAAGCTGAAATTTTCAGAGCATGTACTTCAGTAACCGCACAGATTATTCTTTGGGCCAGGATCTAAATAGTCTCTGATATTTTTATCCTGCTGACCGTCAAAGTCATGACATGGTCAGTCTAACCTTCATGTGGGTATTATTCAAAAACGCGTAAATGTGCGGTTTTCAAAATTTTTATGGTAATGAGAAATAATAAGAAGAATAGAACACCGTTTTTGGTTTCTCTATTTAGGTGGTAGTTTAAGCGCTAGATTTTTTTTTCTGTTTTCAGAAAATGTCTGATTACTTCAAAATCTGTGAATATTTTTGAAATGTTTTCTACCGCACAAATAGCACAAATTAGGAGCTACTTATATGTGTTTACTGTAAGATCGCACATTTAGTAGTTTCCGAGATCTGGGATCTGGCAAAACGTTACGCCAGCAGGAAATCAAATATCTCCAAAACTATAAGGCCCACAAATTTTATATTTGGCGCACATTTCCTGCTAGTATCAAGCTACCCGCACATATATCTTTTATTTCTCTCCGATCATTAGTTTAGATTCTTCCTGCTGGAGCACCGTTACCCCAGCAGAATCCGTTTTTCCCGTTTTATTCCAAAAGTATAAGGCCCACAAATTTTTTATTTGGCGCACATTTACACTGAATTGCGCACAAATTATTCATCAAACTCGCTTCCCTCTAGGAGCATCTTTCCTGCTGGCGTAACGGACTCGGATTGTTTCGTATTTTAATGTTGGCACAAAGTACGTTCATAATTCCATATAATATTTTTTGTATGAAGTTGATAAAGTGTCGACCCACTGTTTATAATATGAAGGCTGCGTAAGCTGCGTTCCGAATCACACTGACCAAAGAGAATATAATGACACTGACAGCGCTGTTAGCGCGAATCCGACCAAATTAAATACTTTAAATAGTCACAAAATGTTACACAAATAGGGTATTTGTATACCTACTTCATTTAATGGATAATACGCTAAACGGGGCTTACCATTACCATCAGCAAATAAGAAGCCGTCTAATTCAAAAGCAGGCCTTAAACAGGTCTGCTTAAGGCCTGCTTTCGAGCTAACCTTTGAGGTCATAGTACGAAAAAGTAAGGCAGTTCAATATAAGTCCTGCTATAAAAGCACATAGTAAGGTAAGGCCCCAGGTTCATATTGCATAATTAATAGAAATGTTACGAATGTCAAATTTTACACATTACGAATATTTAGGATGCGAATGCGAATGTTAAGACATCAAGTAAGTATTACAAAAACCATATGAGTTAATAAATAAATCATTTTTATTACTAAAACGGGAAAATCATAGGTATAATTATATACAAAATAATAATATACATACCTACCTATAATTTATGACGAATACAAATACAAATATCTTTATTTGCATTAAATAGGGTACAAAATGGAGATCTTAAAAGTAGGTAAATTAGAGCTTAACCTATTTAGCCAACTAAAGTAGCATGCAAACATAACAAAATTTATTAATATTATTAAAGATTAAATTAAATGTATGTAATTTAAATGTCAAATTCACATTACTTAGTTATTAAAATTATTAATTTAAAATTGCTCCATAAATTGTCAACTGTAATCAGCGAAAAATTTTAAGTCTATAACTGAAATTGTCAGAGATAACAATTTAAATTCAATGTAATATACCTAACCTTGTATAATCCCCCATCGACCATGAATCCCTTTTGATATAGTACTATCCGCGTCAATTGGTAATGCGCCTGGCGGCCATGATTTTAACCTCAAAATCGAAAAACAATTGTATTTTTTTTATATACCTAGACCCTTTCTTATTGAAAATAAGAATTCAATAAATAATTTATTATATTACCTATTAGAATTTAACTGTTTTTTGTCATTTTTAGTTGCGGATGACGTTGATGTGTATGTTAATTTGACAAGGTTCCAGCGCATTACCAATTGACGGGGATAGTAGGTACTCATTTTTATGCTATGATATTACATATTACAAAACTACCTGTTATCATATCTTAAAAATTCATTAATTGAGTAGAATGCCCTGTCAACTAACCATTTGCGCAATAAAGTTTTAAAACGACTAGTAGGAATATCTTTGAAGCTATCTGGCAATTTGTTATAAATGGTCATACACATGGCATAGCATTTTTTTCGATATTTCGCCGAGTTTGGGACAGTTAGGCCGTCCGCTGCCTTGAGCGGAATCCCGCCGCGGGTACACGGCAAGGGAATATAGATTGCTGGTTTTTGACGGACAGATGCTTGCGCAGTGCATGAGTAAGCTCTAATCCATGTCGCCCCGCGCGCGTGTCCCGCTTTACACAGCGGAGAGCCTTACGTGTACTAGTCTGCGAGGATATCTTAAGCTTCTTTGAGTTAGATCGCTCGCTTGAGTGAAACTTTGACCATTTTGCTTCACATATAAGGCCACTTCTAATATATAAAGGGTAGTGTTAGCATGTTTAGGGATTTAAAATACGGCTTACACGATGTGTCTGATGTCAAATTGCATATTGCTCTGATGCATCGCTTTTGAGCAATGAATAGTCTTTTGATGTCAGTACCATTTCCCCAAATCAATAAACCGTATCTCAATATTGATTCGACATAAGCGAAATAGGCTGTAATGGCCGTATGCACGACGACATCCATTAGTGAATTAAATTTGTAAAAACTTGCATACTTTTTAATGCACAGTCAACGATATGTCAAAACAAGTTTAGATGCGTCATGCGCCAACATCATGCAATTTAAAACAGCGACAGGTACTGCAGATACACACATTGACATATTATGTCGAGAGAGGGACAAAAATGAAAGCCACCATACGGAATACTTGTCATTAGAAAGAGATAAACAGACATCATAAGTTTCGTCTGATACGCTGCATGCTCATTGGCGCGATCATGAGAGTGACAGTCGCAATGCTCGCTCTTTGTAAAAATATGGCCGATTAGAGTAATACAAAATACGAAAATACATTTTACGGTTAAATACAGTACTTACGTATGAAATGAAACATTTTTCCGATCTCTGACTGTTGGTGTATAATTTGCACATCGTTTAAAGACGCAGGAAGGCATTTTTGATAAGGATGTCACGTTTCATGTTTTAAGTGTCTGACTGACGAGAGTGGTATGTGTTTACGTGTCACGAACTCACGAGCCTGTGCCTGACTAATTGAAAGTCGGGCAATTACCTGACTTTCGTCTTGCCATTGTGGAGCGCGGGTAACGTATCTATACTTGTTTTAGGCCCTCCGCTGCCTTAAGCGGGATCCCGCCGCGGGTACACGGCGCGGGAATATAGATTGCTGGTTTTTGACGGACAGATGCTTGCGCAGTGCATGAGTAAGCTCTAATCTATGTCGCCCCGCGCGCGTGTCCCGCTCAAGGCAGCGGAGGGCCTTAACATATCGTTGTGCACAGTGCACTTTTATATTATTGTAAAGGCTCGTATCAAATCTCTGCTTGAGTACAGTTAGATAGGGATGGCGCTATACGCGATGAATAGCACCATCCCTTTCTAACTGTACTCAAGCAGCAAGCAGTGCTTGAGTCTCGTCCTATAATACGGACCTTAGAGTCGAAGTTCAATAAAGTAAAATAAAAAAAATCGCTATCGCAATCACTTTTCTTTCCCGGGAAAAACTGTCTAATTTTCACAAATAAGTAGGTAGGTACTTTAAAACACTATGAATTATTTGTTTACCAAAAAGAGGATTTACAGTAGACTGGCAACTGAAACAAAACAATCAACAAACCAAGCAACATAGTGGACCCTGTGGATCACATCAACAAGCAATCACAATACACAAACTACCCGTATGAAATAAACGTTTTCTACTGGTTGAATGAAGAAGGCAACTATCAAAATGGAGCTGCGTACGCTTGTTCCACGAGAACTATGAAAACAAAGGACTTTTAGTTAAAATACGTTTTTTTAAGCTTTAAAATGATTAAATTCTGTGTTATAGGGCTTAAAAATGTTGGCACTTACAAATTTCAGAAAAATCTAGATATAGAAAAAAACTATAAATTCTGTAAGAATAAAAACCGTCTTAATTTGGCTTAAAGTTCCAGCATTTGCATTGTAGAACAGTCTTTTATATCCATTTTGGGTCAAAGGTTCTTTTTCAGTAAAAAATAAACCACAAAATAAATATCTATTTTCCCATACATTTTGTTCTGAACGTCTACTGTCTTAGGAACAAGCGTACGCAGCGACATCTACAATTAGCTTAGCGTTGCCATCCCCATTAATGAAGTTATGCACACATTCGCATTCGCATAAAATTCGCATTGATTGATGCGAATACGAATTCAATGTCGATGCGAATGTTTAAAACAATGCGAACCATTCGCATGAGTGGGTCTCCAGCTTACTTACTGATTTTTTATTTTCGACTACAATATTTACCTTTCTGTTATTAGTGTAAATTTCTCTGTATGTTACGAATATTCGCATTCGCATGCGACCATTCGCATATGCGAATGCGAATATTCGTAACATCTCTAATAATTACGTTCGATTTTAACAGAGAAATTTACACTAATAACAGAAAGGTAAATATTGTAGTCGAAAATAAAAAATCAGTAAGTACTTATTGTAAATTGACTGGTAAAATCGAACTTATTAAACAATATTTTATTGTGAAGAATGGATGGCAATCCTAAATTGTTTCATAAATAGGGAATGTCTGAAAAAAATCAAATTGGCTGAACATTTTTCTGTAGGTAGGAATAAGCTCCCATAGTAGGTAATAGAAAAAAGTTCAGAATTTTCCGTTGCGTAAAAATAAAAAAAGTCTTTTAGCCGCTATTACCAGGGTTGCCAACTTTTTTTGGATCAAATATAGTTAGTAGTTTCAAGATTTTTGGTGTGAAAATATAGTAGGTGGCGAAAAAGTCCAAAAAATATAGTAGGTTGCTTTTTTGTATGGAGGATTTTAAAGAAGTTGCATTTTTCATACTTAAAAGTACTAACATTTTCACAATTTATTCAACAACCATAAAGACAAGTGTTTAATCACAAAAAAAATATTATGCAACTAGGTACTTATGTGCATATAAGTATTTTTTTTGTTGTTTTTGTGTAATTCTTTCACTTGAAAAAATATAGTAGGCGAGCCTTCAATATAGTAGGATACTATACAATGAAAAGGGGTGTTCAGACCACGTAAATAAACAACTTTTACTATGGGGCCAACCACAAAATCTCGAAAATAAAAATCAGCTGTTCCATAGAAAAGTACAACATCGACTTGACTATAATGTACGGAACACCTGTTTTTTTTTTTTCGCGATTTTGTGGTTGGCCTTTTCTAGCCTTCTCTTGCGTATAATCCATTAAATGAAGTAGGTATACAAATACCCTATCTGTCTAATATTTTGTGACTATTTGATTTGGTCGGATTCGCGCTAACAGCGCTGTGCTGTGAGCGTGATTCGGAACGCGGCCTCTATGGCATTGGACTTTGGCTATATTCCGAATCACGATAAAATCGATGTCAGCCAGGACTTTTATATATTCCACTAGACAGGCTGCTGTCAAACTGTTCTTGTGCCTACAAGGACCTTTATATAAGGACTGAGTACTCTACAAAAATACTCACTATGCGTTTAAAAGAAGTTCAACTTTATTCTCTTTGTCATAGAGTTGAAATTCTATCGACTGCATTTACTGAAGACTCTAGTGTGTGAATGAAACATCACCAAGTAGATGAGGATGTCTCGTTCGCACAATTGCCATTGCTAAACAATAATACCACGATGGTAGGAAAAAAAAATGTACGTTACCAATCACGTAGTGTATCAAAGTTAAGGATTCGAAGTGGAATATTGAAAATATACTACTTAAATATTAATTTAGAATAACACATAGTTATTGTGAAATAAAACTGAACTTACTCTTTTGATTTAATAAGATTTTCACAATAATGCTAATTAGCTATCATCGGTTAGGGGGTGTTAAATTCAAGTGTCAATCCTGGCAACTCCGATTTTGACTTTGGCGCCAAATTTCAATTTTAGAATTTCAATATTTAGGTAATATTCCTTTTAAAAACTAGGGTGACCATAAATACTACACCATTTCAGATTTTCAAAAAACGAAATTGTTCTATTGAAATAACTGAAAGTCGCAGGCGAGGGGTAACGTTATTATTAATAATTAAATTCATGTTTTTGCGCCAATTTCGATGAAACTCGGTTTAAGCAACTATTTCGACAAGAAAATAACAACGCAGTGTTAAAAATATTAAAAAAGATGGCGGCCAACTTTTAAGTTTGTAGACCGATTTAGATGAAACTCGGTTTTTGGTACAATTCTGACAAGAAAATGACAAAGCAATTTTTAAAGTATAAAACATCAAAGATGACGGCCAACTTTTTTGTTTGTAGGCCGATTTCGATGAAACTCGGTCTTTGGTACTATTCTGACAAGACAATAACAATGCAATGTTAAAAATATTAAAAATCCAAGATGGCGGCCAACTTTTTTGTATGTAGGCCGATTTCAATGAAACTAGGTTATTGGTACTATTTTGACAAGAAAATAACAACGCTATGTTAAAAAAAATTAAAAATCCAAGATGGCGGCCAACTTTTTTGTATCTAGGCCGATTTCGATAAAATTCGGTTTTTGGTACTATTATGAGAACAAAAATAACAACGCATTTTTTTATATTAAAAAATTCAAGATGGCGGCCAACTTTTTTGTTTGTAGGCCGATTTTGATGAAACTCGGTTTGTGGTACTATTTTGACAAGACAATACAACGCAATTTTAAAAATATTAAAAATCTAAGATGGCGGCCAACTTTTTTGTTTGTAGGCCGATTTCAATGAAACTCGGTTTTTGGTACTATTTTGACAAGTAAATAACAACGCTATGTTAAAAATTTTAAAAATCCTAGTTGGCGGCCAACTTTTTTCTTTGTGGGCCGATTTTGATGAAATTCGGTTTTTGGTACTATTTTGAGAAGAAAATAACAACGCAATTTTTTAAATATTAAAAATCCAGGATGGCGGCCAACTTTTTTGTTTGTGGGCTGATTTCGATAAAACTCGGTTTTTAGTACTATCTTGATAAGAAAATAACAACGCAATTTTTTTAATATTAAAAAATTCAAGATGGTGGCCAACTTTTTTGTTTGTAGGCCGATTTCGATGAAACTCCAGTTTTAATACTATTTTGACAAGAAAACAGCAAAACAATATTGAAAGTAATAAAAATCCAAGGTGGCGGCCAAATTCTTTTCTTGTTCTTCTTTTTTTCAACCCAGTTATATTAAAATCAACTCAAAAACAAAATTGGCAGCCATTATGACCTTTTGACATTGTTTACATTGCATAATTATTTTCTTGTCAAAATAGTACCGAAAACCGAGTTTCATAGAATTGGTTCTCAAACAAAATAGTTGGCCACCATTTTGGATTTTTTTATATTTTCAACATTGCGTTTTTATTTTTTTGTCAAAATAGTACTTAAAACCAAGTTTCATCGAAATCGGCTCAAAAACAAAAAGTTAAGCGCCATCTTGGATTTTAAATATTTTAAAAATTGCGTTGTTATTTTCTTGCCTAAATAGTACCAAAAACCGAGTTTCATCGAAATCGGCCTACAAACAAAAAAGTAGGCCGCCATTTTGATTTTTTTATATTTTCAACGAGTCCGTTACGCCAGCAGGAAAGATGCTCCTAGAGGGAAGCGAGTTTGATGAATAATTTGTGCGCAATTCGGTGTAAATGTGCGCCAAATAAAAAATTTGTGGGCCTTATACTTTTGGAATAAAACGGGAAAAACGGATTCTGCTGGGGTAACGGTGCTCCAGCAGGAAGAATCTAAACTAATGATCGGAGAGAAATAAAAGATATATGTGCGGGTAGCTTGATACTAGCAGGAAATGTGCGCCAAATATAAAATTTGTGGGCCTTATAGTTTTGGAGATATTTGATTTCCTGCTGGCGTAACGTTTTGCCAGATCCCAGATCTCGGAAACTACTAAATGTGCGATCTTACAGTAAACACATATAAGTAGCTCCTAATTTGTGCTATTTGTGCGGTAGAAAACATTTCAAAAATATTCACAGATTTTGAAGTAATCAGACATTTTCTGAAAACAGAAAAAAAATTCTAGCGCCTAAACTACCACCTAAATAGAGAAACCAAAAACGGTGTTCTATTCTTCTTATTATTTCTCATTACCATAAAAATTTTGAAAACCGCACATTTACGCGTTTTTGAATAATACCCACATGAAGGTTAGACTGACCACAGTGGCGGATTTACAGACTTGGCCGCCCTAGGCCGAATAGTACCAGCCGCCCTTTTTTAGCTCCCATCATGGGGGGGGGGGGGGGGGGGGGGGCACTAGAGCCTCGCGTAGTTACTATCTGTGTAAAGGAGGATGCCTGTCTAGGATGCGCAAAATGCCAGATATTTTTAAAAATGCTTGTCTACAGCCTTGTCTAAACGGCCGCGCAGCGTGATTTTTTGTCAGTTTCATTCACTAATATTATAATCTGTGGTTTTATCTGCGTAATTCAAAAATGCCTGTCTCAGCTTAGTGCCGGCCGCAAGCCTAAACCGTAAAATGCCTGTCAAATGCGGCAAAAGCAGATGGTAACTCTGGCCTCGGACCACGAGATTAAGAAAAAATAAAGTTAAGTATAGGGACCCCCTTAGAGCGGCGTTGCTCTAAGGGCACCACTGACCCTACCTACTCTAACTAAGATAAGAAATTTTCGCCACGCTTGGCCGGCCGCCCCTAATATCTGGCCGCTCTAGGCCCGGGCCTACTTGGCCTTAGGGCAAATCCGCCACTGACTGACCATGTACTGACTTTGACGGTCAGCAGGATAAAAATATCAGAGACTATTTAGATCCTGGCCCAAAGAATAATCTGTGCGGTTACTGAAGTACATGCTCTGAAAATTTCAGCTTCAAATTCTTCGTATTAAAGGAAATATCAATTAAAATCCAAAACAACTGTCAGTATTCCGATTAACCGACCAAATTCGATAGACCACCAAAAAGCGACGCGTTCATACATATTGATGACCTCCTTAACTTTGTTGTTGAACAGGTTTGTACACGTCACGTCTACGTACATTTAAGTAAAAAAGTGATATGAGTGAGTGCTTTTATTTAAATAACGAATGAAGTTATTTCTGTTTTATTTCATTTTTACTTGAATTAAATGAATTTTAACCATTTTAACATTATTTTAGTAGAAAAATAAAGGATGTTTTGTAAAAAAAGTAAAAAATTTAAGATGGCGGCCAACTTTTTTTTTGTGGGCCGATTTCGATGAAACTCTGTTTATGGTACTATTTCGACAAGAAAATAGCAACGCAATGTTAAAAAAGTAATAAATTCAAGATGGCGGCCACCTTTTTTTGTTTGTTGGGTCGATTTCGATGAAACTCGGTTTTCGCAACTGTTTTGACAAGAAAACAGCAACGCAATGTTAAAAATGTAAAAAATTCAAGATGGCCGCCACCTTTTTTGTTTGCGGGCCGATTTCAATGAAACTCGGTTTTTGCTAATGTTTTGTCAAGAAAACAGAAACGCAATGTTAAAAATGTAAAAAATTCAAGATGGCGGCCAACTTTTTTGTTTGTGGGCCGATTTCGATTAAACTCGGTTTCTGATACTATTTTGACAAGAAAACAACAACGCAATGTTAAAAATGTAAAAATTCAAGATGGCAGCCAACTTTTTTGTTTGCGGGCCGATTTCGATGAAAATTTGGTTTTTGGTAGTATTTTGACAAGAAAACAGCAGCGCAATGTTGCAAATTTTAAAAATTCAAGATGGCGGCCAACTTTTTAGTTTGCGGGCCGATTTCGATGAAACTCGGTTTTTGGTAGTATTTTGACAAGAAAACAGCAACACAATGTTAAAAAAGTAAAAAATTCAAGATGGCGGCCGACTTTTTAATTTGGGGGCCGATTTCGATAAAAATTTGGTTTTTGGTAGTATTTTGACAAGAAAACAGCAACGCAATGTTGCAAATTTTAAGAATTCAAGATGGCGGCCAACTTTTTAGTTTGCGGGCCGATTTCGATGAAACTCGGTTTTTGGTAGTATTTTGACAAGAAAACAGCAACGCAATGTTAGAAAGTAAAAAATTCAAGATGGCGGCCAACTTTTTGTTTGTGGGCCGATTTCGATGAAACTGGTTTTTGTAGTATTTTGGCAAGAAAACAGCAACACAATGTTAAAAAAGTAAAAAATTCAAGATGGCGGCCAACTTTTTTGTTTGTGGGCCGATTTCGATGAAACTCGGTTTCTGATACTATTTTCATTATTCATTTATTATCATTATGGCCCGTCCGCTTTATCCATCCACAAGCCAAAAAGAAGGCCTCTTCCCCAGCAGCCAGTGGGGCATTAAAAATGGCTGATATGCATGTTTATTTGTGATGCCGTCTGTATAAAATTTTTACTCATCGGCGGAAAACAATCCTGTCTCAAACTCACTCAGACGAAAGTATTTTTAGTAAGCACGACCATTTATGGCAAACTAGCTTCAGCCCACGACTTCATCCACATTTACATTCGAGAAAATCCCTAGGAAACCTTAAACCAAGATAATAGTATCCTCCTATGTTGTAATCCGGCTTATAAACTATCATTTCATCCAAATCCGTTCAGCCGTTTTGCGTGATTGATTAACAATCATTCAAACAGGCAAACTTTCATATTTATGATTAAGTAGAATAATACGGCCACCTCCGAAGCGCTCGAAATAGGAATTTTTTGCTACATAAAATGGGACTGCTATTTAGCTAAGTCTTAATTTCTCTTTTTTTTTAAGTTATTATTAAGTTTTATACCTCAACTGAAAGCTGAATAATTGGTGATATTTTTTAAATATTATTTGTGCTTAGTTACTGGGATGTTTTTAAAGATATTTGCTGTTAAAAAATCTGACAAAATTAAAATTAAATACAAAAAAAGCCGCCATCTTTGATTTTTTATGATTTTTAACATTGCATTGTTATTTTCCTGTCAAAATAGTACCAAAAACCGAATTTCATCGAAATCAGCCCACAAAAGAAGGTTTTTAGTAGTATTTTGACAAGAAAACAGCAACGCAATGTTAAAAAAAAACAAAGATGGCTGCCATCTTTTTTGTCTTTCATCTTGGATTTTTATTTTTTTAACATTGCATTGTTATTTTCTTGTCAAAATAGTACTAGAAACCGAGTTTCATCGAAATCGGCCCACTAACAAAGAAGATGGCCGCCATCTTGGATTTTTTGTTTTTTTAACATTGCGTTGCTGTTTTCTCGTCAAAATACTACTAAAAACCGAGTTTCATCGAAATCAGCCCACAAAAAAGAAGATGGCCGCCATCTTGGATTTTTAATTTTTTTAACATTGCATTGTTATTTTCTTGTCAAAATAGTACTAGAAACCGAGTTTCGTCGAAATCGGCCCACAAACAAAAAAGATGGCTGCCATCTTGAATTTTTTATTTTTTTATCATTGCTTTGTTATTTTCTTGTCAAAATAGTACCAAAAATCGAGTTTCATCGAAATCGGTCCACAAACAAAGAAGATAGCCGCCATCTTGGATTTTTTGTTTTTTTAACATTGCGTTGCTGTTTTCTTGTCAAAATACTACCAAAAACCGAGTTTCATCGAAATCGGCCCGCAAACTTAAAAACTGGCCGCCATCTTGGATTTTTTATTTTTTTAACATTGTTATTTTCTTGTCAAAATAGTACCAAAAATCGAGTTTCGTCGAAATCGGCCCACAAACAAAGAAGATGGCCGTCATCTTGGATTCTTTGTTTTTTTTTACATTGCGTTGCTGTTTTCTCGTCAAAATACTACCAAAAACAGAGTTTCATCGAAATCGGCCCGAAAACCAAAAATTTGCCCGACATCTTGAATTTTTACATTTTTAACACTGCGTTGCTGTTTTCGTGTCAAAATAGTACCAGAAACCGAGTTTCGTCGAAATCGGCTCACAAACAAAAAAGATGGCCGCCATCTTGGATTTTTTTTTTTTTTAACATTGCTTTACCTATTATTTTCTTGTCAAAAAAGTACCAGAAACCGAGTTTCGTCGAAATCGGTCCACAAACAAAGAAGATGGCCGCCATCTTGGAACTTATTTTTTCATTATTATTTCCTAATTGAGTACTAATTTAATATTTATTTTATACTTAGTTAGCCCTAAATTAGTAATGATTTACAAATAAAATTTTAGTCCCTTACACTTTTAGTCGTTGCGTCAACTGTCTAGACGAACGGCGGCTTTTGCGCCAACACAAAGGGCGACCGAAGTCCGACTGTAAGAAAAATACTCTCTCGGCTGTGGTATTGGTATTAGTAATACATGGTATTGGTAATACAGGCTCAAACTAACTATTTAAAAGTAAAAACACTATTTACCCACATTTGCCAATAAGAAGTTATGAACGCGACTGTACAAACAATTTTTCTGCATAATACGACACATTAAAGAAGGTCATCAATATGTATGAACGCGTCGCTTTTGGTGGTCTATCGAATTTGGTCGGTTAATCGGAATACTGACAGTTGTTTTGGATTTTAATCGATATTTCCTTTAATACGAAAAATTTGAAGCTGAAATTTTCAGAGCATGTACTTCAGTAACCGCACAGATTATTCTTTGGGCCAGGATCTAAATAGTCTCTGATATTTTTATCCTGCTGACCGTCAAAGTCATGACATGGTCAGTCTAACCTTCATGTGGGTATTATTCAAAAACGCGTAAATGTGCGGTTTTCAAAATTTTTATGGTAATGAGAAATAATAAGAAGAATAGAACACCGTTTTTGGTTTCTCTATTTAGGTGGTAGTTTAGGCGCTAGAATTTTTTTTCTGTTTTCAGAAAATGTCTGATTACTTCAAAATCTGTGAATATTTTTGAAATGTTTTCTACCGCACAAATAGCACAAATTAGGAGCTACTTATATGTGTTTACTGTAAGATCGCACATTTAGTAGTTTCCGAGATCTGGGATCTGGCAAAACGTTACGCCAGCAGGAAATCAAATATCTCCAAAACTATAAGGCCCACAAATTTTATATTTGGCGCACATTTCCTGCTAGTATTAAGCTACCCGCACATATATCTTTTATTTCTCTCCGATCATTAGTTTAGATTCTTCCTGCTGGAGCACCGTTACCCCAGCAGAATCCGTTTTTCCCGTTTTATTCCAAAAGTATAAGGCCCACAAATTTTTTATTTGGCGCACATTTACACCGAATTGCGCACAAATTATTCATCAAACTCGCTTCCCTCTAGGAGCATCTTTCCTGCTGGCGTAACGGACTCATTTTCAACACTTCATTGTTATTTTTTGTCAAAATATTACTAAAAACCGATTTTCATCGAAATCAAGCCAAAAACAAAAAAAGGGTGGCCGCCATCTTTTTTTTTATTTTTAACATGGTGTCGTTGAAAATCGGTTGCACCCATTTTTTAATTTCACTAGTGTTAGCGTAACCCGCTTAATTTGTATTTTATTTTCACAGATTATTTTTAAATTGGAAATTATTAGTCAATTTATTGACTTTGACATATGGCAACACGGGCTTATGGCAATATCGAGGCAGTCAACGGGAGGGTAGGACGACTAGCGGTCGTATTGCTGTCTGGCGAGTGAAAAAACAAGATATGAAAACGGAAAGTGTATACTAGAACAGAATGATCAAAACAGTTTATTATCGGATCCTCTAATCAAACTAAACAAATTGTATGCTTCAAAAGTGAGTACGTCAATAATTTCAGAAGCGGGAACCAACATCTTGGCCCACAGGTATGTTTCTTAAATACAATTAAGCTAGTTTCTTTAGGCTGGCTCAAATTGAGCTGCCCAATATAAATAGTCACATATATACAATATTTAAAGCCAACACAACCCATTGAATTTAGAAATGCATGAGTTATTTGTAGAACTTACAATTTCTATGGTTAAAATCCAGTATTTACCTTCGACATAATAAAGAAAGACTTTAAAGTTAACTTTAAAACTTCTTAAAATAGTTGTAATACTTGTTAGGAGTAAGCGCTTATTAGTCTGCGGCCTAAGTATTAGTGTAAATTGTAACCTTTACAATGCTGTGAAACAAAACTTACTTAAGATGCCTCTAAGATAAAACTAGTAGGTTATCAATTGCTTACTACAAAAACTCACGGTGTTATAGTGGAATAACCACTGACTTGTTGACTACAAAATTATAAGTTTTCTTGTCGGTAATTATGACAGTATTTTCTGGTGTACATACAATAGAATCTTCATAGATAATAATTGTACAACTTTGTAGCTGTAGACTATTATAGGCGATATTGCTTTATACATATATTTTTTTCATGATTCGCACAATAGTTTAAAGTGCTACTTACTGCTAATAGTATCTAATTCTACGAGTTAGTACTAGTATTTGCTCAGAATTTCAAAATATTCCCTCAGAAGAAATTAAAGTAGGATACAAAATTACAGAGAAAAAATAATTTTAATGAAAGAATTATTAATGAAATTTACCTCTTGAGAAAGTAAACATAAAGTAACAGATTAATTTCATTCATAATGGTAGTACCTACATTAGATATCAGGAAGTATAATTCTAACCATGAATTAACTTATCTTGTGGAATTATTTTGAAGACATTTTCTCACAATTTCCAAATTAGTTATTTGGTGGGATACTACTTTCTTTAATTGCTTATAATTCTTACTTTTATTGATTTAATTGTCTTTATTGTACAATATAATAGTACAAAAGGCGGGCTTAATGTTAATAGTATTCTTTACCAGTCATCCAGTGAAATATATGTTCCGCGAAATGGACCAAATGCAAAATGGACGTTCCGCGAAATGGACCAAATGCGAAACAGATATTCTGGGAAATAGACCAAATGCGAAAGAGGTGTTTTTTCGGCAAGTGGACCAAATGAGAAGTGGA
The DNA here is from genome assembly GCA_928269145.1 of Agriphila tristella. NCBI lineage: Eukaryota > Metazoa > Arthropoda > Insecta > Lepidoptera > Crambidae > Agriphila > Agriphila tristella. Next base: position 16,372,812 of record OV743439.1, on the reverse strand, counting down.
CCAAGTGCGCCTAAACACTACTCTACTCAACGTAGTGATCACTCCGCCTATACAGGAAATATGCTACTGAATGTAGTGATCCACCCAGTGAAATATCCTACTTAATGTAGTGATCACTCCGCCTATACAGGAAATATGCTACTGAATCTAGTGATCCACCCAGTGAAATATCCTACTTAATGTAGTAATCACTCTATTTATACAGGAAATATGCTACTCAATGTAGTGATCCACATAGTGAAATATCTTACTTAATGTAGTGATCACTCTATTTATACAGGAAATATGCTACTCAATGTAGTGATCCACATAGTGAAATATCCTACTTAATGTAGTGATCACTCTATTTATACAGGAAATATGCTACTCAATGTAGTGATCCACATAGTGAAATATCCTACTTAATGTAGTGATCACTCTATTTATACAGGTAATATGCTACATAATGTAGTGATCATTCTAATTATACAAGGAATATGCTACTGAATGTAGTGATCCACTTGTGAAATATGCTACTTAATGACTGTAGTGATCACTCCATTTATAAGTTTGTAAGTATTAATTTAATGAAATAATAAATGTGGTTTTTATACTATTTTAAATTAAGCTTTGGGTTATCTGCTGCAATTTAGTTTACATGTTTAACCTGCGATACTATGCTTAATTTTGCCGTCTTGAACTAGGTGTATCAAGCTTACATAATTATAGGCAAAACTATTGTCTGTGGGTGGGCCTGACGAACTGTAACATAGATTTTTATTTTAAAACCTATTTTGAGCCCCAGTCCCTCACAACTATAGAAACCTTTGTGGTAGCTTGGTTGCCACTAGACTTAACTACTATTATTTGTGAAGGGAAAATAAATAAACATTTTATTATTCTTATTTTTATTATTGATACAGGAAATATGCTACTTATTGTAGTGATTCATATTGTGAAATATGCTACTTGATGTGGTGATCACTCTATTTATACAGGAAATATGCTGCTTAATGTAGGTGGTGATCCGCATAGTGAGATATGCTGCTTAATGTAGTGATCACCCGTTTATACAGGATCAATGCTAATTAAATATATATATATATATAAAAAATAAAAATCAGATTTACATCTCTATAAGATTAGTAACGTTAAAACACTTTATGAACTATATTAACAATGTTTTCCTCTATGAAGCATCTGATGTTGGCTTTGGTGAGCTGAAAGATCGATTAATGCAGTGATCTAACCAGTGAAATGAGCTACTTAATGTGGTGGTCAATGGTCACGCTGTTTATACAGGAAGTATTCTGTCTGTTGTAGTGATCCACTAATTACATGGAAAAAAAGATCTACTACTATAAGTGTAGTGCTTGTGCAGATGCTGTATGGTATGGTAGTAAGTTATGGTATGGAGGAGGTTAGCCATTAGTAGGAAGATCTTCCTCCGGGCTGGGTAGTATTAGCCCGGGGATCGCGGTCCAACCGACGATGGTTGGCAGTTGTATATATGCTGCTTCGCTGACATAACTCCGTTAGCGAGATGTAGGTTACTCCATTTGTTTCTCCATACTACGAGGTGCTATTCCTTACTAATCTTTGTGTTTATACGACACTAGCGCCAACTAGTCACATAGTGATGAATCTTGTTGCAACCATGTGTTGGTATGTGCGGCGGTACGGTAGATGCCGCTACATGCTCATTCTCTTTATTAACAAAGATACTACTTATTGTGTAGTGCTTTGCATGTATCGTGAAATATAATACCATATGTAGTGATAAGTCTAGCGACATTTACTATAAGCTTACATTTGGGTTGTTTTGAATAGAAATATGAGTGTGTAAGTAGTAACTTCAGTAAAATAAAAAGGGGTTTCAAGTTAGACATCTCAAGAGAGAAAACAAAACATTAGAAATAGTTTTCAATTCAAGAGACCCTAAGCTGATTTTCAATTAGTACCTTTGTTTCTTTCTGACAGCTAAATGTCCTACTTAAGTGAAATCAGGACACACTCATATAATAAATTATTATTTTAATCCTTTTACCTATATATATAGGTAAAAGTGAATGTTTATTTGACTTAAATATCTATACAACACATGTTGACATGTGATGACAATGACATAGGTATACAACACACTCATTTGTATACGACACAAATATAATTTTCGAATATATTGTATAAATAAATATAGTTGAAATACTAGAATATCCTTATAATCATCTTAATTTAACAGAAATTCTTTATTTATCTGAATATGGTCAATACAGTTGATGTTTTGTAATATGAAATTATAATCCTCACATTCTACTGTTATTTTGGTGTAGAAACTTAAATCAACTTAAAAAGTGGTAACTTCTACTTGATAATTTCATTAATTCTCACAAAATTATAACTTACATGTTACACATAACAAATAAATCGAAATATACTTAGTCAAACGACTGTTTTAGGAAACTATGATTTTGGATCGGATGTTTTGGGAAACGGATTGAACGTTCCGAAAGGATTCATACTACAATAAAATGTCAGAATAATAATATTAGAAAATTTCAGTATAAATTTAGTAATTTCGGCAAAAACTACAAAATTTATAATTTGAGAAATCATTTACTGTATAGGTAGTAGTGAGTACATTTTTATCTGTTAGAATCCAACTGTTTCTGAAGGATGGGCAAACGGCCGTACAAGCTGGACTTGGTTAATCAAACGTATTGATGGGAATCTTTGGATTGGGAATCTTGTCACATAATTTTGTTCCAAATAATTAGCTGTGGTAAAGTGTTTCGTTTAAAACTTTCCAAATCAGAGATGTTGTCTTGTAACAACTTAATAACATTTCAATGATTTATCATTTTATTTTAAATCCTTAATTTGAGTGAATCTTACGAGCTACAAGAATGTAGCTGTAGCTATTATATTACTGTGTAGCTATGTAGCTATATAATAAAATAAGAAGTAAAATAAAATGACAAAAGAAAAAAACAACACAAAAGACAAAAAATATTTAATAAAACGCAGACTTATCCTCATTAGTCTGTGGATGGACTGCATGCATTGAACATATAAATCTGTAACTGTAGAAAAAAACAATGCGCTAAGTGCAGGCAGTATCATACGCAAGAACGCGGAGTGGAGCATAGCGCAGCGCTATTGTCAAAAGCTATTGTCTATGGTAGTAGCTGTTCAGAAGCTATAATGAAGTTTTCCTTTAACGTATCTAGCTAGACCTACCATATTATAATGATCGGATCTTTTATGAACACATACTGCTCAGAACTATAAGTTCATGGTGTGTGTTGTTTGCGTTATCCATAATAAACAGAAACAACGTATTTTGCTCCATTTTGTTATGACAAGTTCTTAAGGGTTTCTGGCAACTTATTATAAATACGTATTGCCAAAAAAAATATTTTTAATACAATGTTAACCTTTGAGATGGTATACACAACATTTGAATTTTCGTCGCATATAGGTAATTGGCAATGTTATTTTAGCAATAAATAGAACTTTATTTACATTTATATTGCAGAAATTGCCAATTCCTAAATACGTATTCTGATATAGTAGAAAAATAATACTAAGGTCCCAGGATAAGGGCTTGTTAGAATCCAAGTCACCGGCCTCACATGCATATCTAATGCATCTCTTTTGTAATTTAAAGGTTTTATCCACATCAACAGAGTAATCCTATAAAATAATTCCATAACGCAGCACCAATGCTATATAGTCATGGTAGGCTGCAGTCTTGGATGCTGTTTCTTTTACTCACCTTAACCCAAAGAGGAGTCTGTCAATTTTGCTTACCATCAAATCTATCAAACTTTCCAACCACACTCGTCATCGATTATGACACCTAAGAACTTTGTCATGGTTATTTCATAACTTTTCTCGTTATTATAATTCATGTAGAAGTTATTTCTTTAAATTATGGTTTATAATTAAATGTCATATATATTGTTTTATCTATATTTCTTTTAGGTTGTTATTATTCAACCATTTAATAACCTGCCAGGGATAGTGATTGCGATATCTTTCAGTTTAGATTCTCACAAGCTCACAACCTTTTATAATAAGTGTTGTGCCATCGGCAAAATGTCAGAAAAAGTCATTCATATAGATTAGAAAAGTAGGAGGGCCTAATACATTTCCTTGTGGTACTCCCACATTATTTATACTGTACGCCGACAAATAGTTTATGTCCCCTATTTTTAGATATTTGAGATCGTCACTCATTGTCGATCGTCCCTTAGATAACTTTACTTTAAAATATGCATCCTCATATTAAAACTCTCCGTGATTTTCTTAATAAGATGAAAGCAAGCCAATTTTATGGATTTTTTATGGATCCTTGATTTCAAAAAGGTATTAGATAGAATTAGAAAAGTTATATAACTTGTCTGCAAGTACTATTTCAAAATACTTCTGAGAGTACTGATTTTAGGGTAATCGTCTATAATTACTAACTCTTCCTTCGGTCCACTTCGGTACAGTGGCTCAATGACCGAATACTCTATCAAATAGAGATGGGAAATAAATAACCTTGGAGAACATATACATTCTATAACTTGTAGTAATGGGATGACTATAAACCCTACAGCGTTACCTTTATCATTTGGTTAGTTATACCATCATATCCCATAGGTAAAGTACTTTCAAGGCCCATCATTATGTTGTAAACTCCCTTTTTTTATCTGTCGACCTGTGAAATTGTATATCAGTTATAGCATCGTCTTTAGTAATCATTATCAAGATAATTTTACTCGTCAATATTTATTAAATGTATTAAATTCATTCCGAATGTCATTTAGATTACTACATGAAAATTTATTATTTTACTAATTCTATTTAGCCTTTATTAGAATTTCAATGATTCAATAATTCAATATTTGTACTGGTTACGTTTCTAATAATATTCTACGATGCTGCTTTTCATACATCGTTAGACTTTGTAATATAACGCATATTATTGTGCTTCTGTGATTGAGATATATTTTCTAAGTGTAAAGTGCAGATGAAAAGGTTAATTTGACAATGTGAGTCGAGATATTAGATACTTAGGACTTTTATTCATGTAGCACCTTCAGACACCTTTAGTTAGCCCTTTATTTTTAACTTATTTATTTATTTTATTCTGACTTATGGAAAATATCAGAATAGCCTTGCAAAAGTGACTGATGGCCATATCCGCAATTTGTCTTCCAAGTACATCATTATATTATAGAGAATTTATAAATTTTCTAAATGTTTCTATGTTTCCCTTACTCATATCCCATACGTTTTGATCAGTAACTTAATCGTTCTAATATTACTTTTCGGTGATTATATCCAGTCAGATATTTTTCGAGTAGCTTATGTTATATACTTAGATTATTATTTATTTATTTATTTTTATTACTATTAAACAGAAGACTAGTTATGTTTTATAGTTTGTATATTATTAAGCAACAATTATTAAAGTTCCAATCACCGCAAAGTGCCTATGATATTTTTATCTCGTTTTATAGACAGCCGTATCAGTAAAGATTCTTTTCATATTAAGAAATCCTAAATTTTTGTAGTAGTTCTATAAATGTTAACTATAGTGCACGTTTACTGCACATCATTCAGAAGTGTATAAAGTGGCCACCGGAATTTCAAGTGTCCTATTTCTTAATAGTATATATGTCGGAGCGTGAGCACCGTGCTGCTCAAGATTATTGGAACCCCTAGCGCCATCTATTGAGTTTAGTAGTAACTATCAAGTCGGAAACGTCAAGTGGCTCACTTGGGTAAGGTCGATACAGCGAGTGTGTGATCTGTGCAGGACGTGTGACAGTTGACAGGTTTGATGTTTGTCAGTTTGACAGTTGACAGCCTTGACGTTTCCGGAGGCGGAAAAATGTGGAGAGCGCGATCGGGGGGTAGTCGGTGGTACATTCTGTTACCGGCAGCCGTAGTGAACGGTCGTTCATTTGAGTTCACCTCGCTGTGTCGAACTTGCCGCGTTTACCGACTTGAATCCGTGTGAATCTGTTCGATCATCCGTTATTTTGAGCTAACTCGATGTTGATTGTAAGAATAGAGGTTGTGTATTGTAAAGAAACTATTATTTCGTGCTCGGCGGTGAATAACCTTATCCTGACTCCGTCTTCAGAAGCGGGATGCAATCCAAATGTCCCACGTGGTGAGAAAAGTGAATCAAACGATATGAGGTGTGATATCGAGACACGTGCAACGGAAAATCAATGTGATCGACGAAAAGTGGCGTCTATTGACCAAATCGCAATATTATTGCTTTGTTACAATACAAGCGATGCGTGTGCCTACTTCGAGTGCCAATGTTCGTTCGGTCCTGACTTTGACCCCGAGAGAAAAAAATGTTGACGTGCGTGCCTGGATCATAACGACGTAATGAAGCTATGGTGATGGATGACATGGTGTGATTTCAAGCAGCTGTTCATGCTAAAGTGTAGCATTCCAGTACATCGCACAGTACCGACTGATTCCAAGGATAACAGGTCATGTGATCGTTCCACTTTTTCTAGTGCTTGTTCTCATGTCAAACAACAACCAAATGCGCCTATGATTATCTGCTTCAGGTGCTTCACAACACTAGACAACAGCGGTGCAACAGGCAGCGGCGACAGATGTGGAGCTGAGCAAAGCAACTAGCAGCGCAAGCGGTGATGCAGTGGCGACAGCGATGCAATGGCAATGGCGATGCTCTGTGGTGGGTGCTAGTGCAGCATTACAAGCTGAGAGCATCCTGTTACTCGGCGCAGCCAGCATAGCGAATCTACAAGGTCACTTTATAGAGGTCAGTCGTAACGATTTTATTGTGATTTAATTTTTAAACGAAAAGTCACTAAATATTCCTATTGGTTGTGATTATGAAAACGGCACAGATTGAAGTCTCATTATGTTTTAAAATTATTCAAGGCAGTGAATTTAACTAAAATTAAAGGGGTTAGTAATATTTTGTTGGTGAATGGTGACTTCAATCAACAGAAATTGTTGTTGAAATTTAGTGCAAAAATACGGAAAATAGAATAAAATCTTTCTTAGTAATGTCATTTATCTTGTGGTACTGTAATGTTAGCACTATTCTGTCGTAATGTAACCACTTTTCTGTTTGAATTCACTGCTAACAGTTGGTAGATGCATCAATGTTTCTGAATATGTTTACTGTTGGTGTGCTGTGTTAGTTCACTGTTAATACACTGTTAGTACACTGTTAGTACACTGTTAGTACACTGTTAGTACACTGTTAGTACACTGTTAGTACACTGTTAGTACACTGTTAGTACACTGTTAGTACACTGTTAGTACACTGTTAGTACACTGTTAGTACACTGTTAGTACACTGTTAGTACACTGTTAGTACACTGTTAGTACACTGTTAGTACACTGTTAGTACACTGTTAGTACACTGTTAGTACACTGTTAGTACACTGTTAGTACACTGTTAGTACACTGTTAGTACACTGTTAGTACACTGTTAGTACACTGTTAGTACACGGTTAGTACACTGTTAGTACACTGTTAGTACACTGTTAGTACACTGTTAGTACACTGTTAGTACACTGTTAGTACACTGTTAGTACACTGTTAGTACACTGTTAGTACACTGTTAGTACACTGTTAGTACACTGTTAGTACACTGTTAGTACACTGTTAGTACACTGTTAGTACACTGTTAGTACACTGTTAGTACACTGTTAGTACACTGTTAGTACACTGTTAGTACACTGTTAGTACACTGTTAGTACACTGTTAGTACACTGTTAGTACACTGTTAGTACACTGTTAGTACACTGTTAGTACACTGTTAGTACACTGTTAGTACACTGTTAGTACACTGTTAGTACACTGTTAGTACACTGTTAGTACACTGTTAGTACACTGTTAGTACACTGTTAGTACACTGTTAGTACACTGTTAGTACACTGTTAGCACACTGCTAGTTCACTGTTAGTACACCGTTTGTACACTGTCAGTACACTTTTAGTCATAGTGTGGTGAATTTGAGTAAGCAGCTGTTGCTATGTAGGAATATAAATTCAGTTTAGTAACTACTGTTCATAATCATGAAATTAAATTACTCCCTGATTTAACAAAGTTAGACCCGAAGTTCAGGGGGCCATTTAAAGTCATAGAAATACTTGATAACGATCGTTATGTTTTTAAAGCCCTAAACTCAAAGCGTACTTACAAGTACGCACATGAAAGGTTAAAAAAAAGATGCCTGAGGGACAAGTACCTAATGACATTAGCGATTTGGAGTGTTCTGAAAATTTTGAGTCTTAACTGATTATTTTATTGTGTCCTCTTAAGTCATCTTGTTGTGTAAGATCACAGGGATGATCTTATGTGTGAGATCACAGGGATGATCAAATGTGTAAGAGCCACAGGGATGGTTCTGAGAAGTCACAGGGATGACTTAATTTATGAGCTACAGGGATAGCCGGACTAAAGTGGTACACAGTAAATTGATAATTCAATTGTTTGAAAAAAAAAGAAAAAAAAACAATTGGGTACTTGGCCCTCCAGCATATTTGGCTGTAAATTCTGTAAAAAGTTATCATTAGTTATTATGGTGATGATGGGGAATATGATTTTGATGATGATGATGGTGGTGATGATAATGGTGATGATGGTGATGATGATGATAGTGATGATAGTAAACGAAGGGGCTGGACTTTCAACTAGTTTAATTAGTTCAAACAATACTCATTTTTGTGATTGTTTATTCAATAGTATGCTAGTCGCTCAGATTGGTTACATTTTTCGTGCATTCGTAGTCGTAGGTGTAAATCGGGCCTAATTTCCCGTCGCATTGCGGCCACGCTTGTGAGTGGCGTGCGTTTAGCTCAAAGATGTAAGCGATCGTTGTTGAATCGCCGGATAAAGGCGCTGTGTTGTGTAATGGTACCGTATGGAGGTAGCCCTTGTTTTGGGTGATCACCGGATAGAGGTTGTCATTGGGTGCTAGATGGAAGCATCTGAATTGTAAAGTATTGCATACTACACTGATTACACAATCTATTTAGTTTTGAAATATTGTCTGATGAGTTTTCTTGAATTTTTAGTGAATAGTTATTTTGATTTGTTTACTTTCATCACTGTTATTTCATGAGTACCTATGGATTAGCAATGGAGTAAGCAATGTATGACATTGGTATTACAAGACCTGACCCTTTTGGTCAGGAAGGCCGAGCGTTTGAACATTTTACTGTTCAGGTACTATCTCCCTTTGCAGGATCTTCCCCAGCCACCTCACACGAGGACGTGTGAAATGTCAGGATGGCCGTGTCGGAGCGTGAGCACCGTGCTGCTCAAGATTATTGGAATCCCTAGCGCCATCTATTGAGTTTAGTAGTAACTATCAAGTCGGAAACGTCAAGTGGCTCACTTGGGTAAGGTCGATACAGCGAGTGTGTGATCTGTGCAGGACGTGTGACAGTTGACAGGTTTGATGTTTGTCAGTTTGACAGTTGACAGCCTTGACGTTTCCGGAGGCGGAAAAATGTGGAGAGCGCGATCGGGGGGTAGTCGGTGGTACATTCTGTTACCGGCAGCCGTAGTGAACGGTCGTTCATTTGAGTTCACCTCGCTGTGTCGAACTTGCCGCGTTTACCGACTTGAATCCGTGTGAATCTGTTCGATCATCCGTTATTTTGAGCTAACTCGATGTTGATTGTAAGAATAGAGGTTGTGTATTGTAAAGAAACTATTATTTCGTGCTCGGCGGTGAATAACCTTATCCTGACTCCGTCTTATAGATGAATGATCCCTACGTTGTTAATTTCTACAACAGGTTGCCGCAACTTTATGGTTGGGTATATGAAGGTGTTGTTCTGAATTATTCTTCATTTATTTATTGAAAAGGTTTGCCGACGTTACAATTTAATGCAGTTTGACTTCTTTTATAACTAATTGTAACAAATTCTAAAAGGAAAGAACAATAAATGTTTCGGTGAGGCAAATGACATTAACCTCACCTACTTCTTTAGTAAGCTCACTTAAAGTAACTGTAAATAAGTCTTTTATTTTATTTTATTTATTGAGCACTGCCACATGGTACATGTTCAGGCATAGTTTTTTCTTTATTATGTGGGTAAACCGCGAAATCCGCGACCCGGCGGCGGTGGAGACCTGCCGCCCGCCACACACCTATCTCGGCGGCCGACGACGGCGCGCGTTGCGTGCAGTTTTCGGAGCGATTTTCTTTTGGAATACGGAATTTACTTAAATTATAAACTTTTTGGTGTTATTCTCATGAAAGACAATTGGAGTTGTGAGGCTTGTGAGATCTAAGTGCGACAGACGTTGAAAGCGGAGCACGTGGTGGCTGTTGGATTCAGTTCCGGTTGGACATTGCTGGACTCAAAGCTGTCGGCGTCAAGGGTAAGTGGTTCATCCCTTAATGAGGAATTGCTATGCTTGAACCTTGCCGTTAGAAACAATGGATCGGTGACCTTTTACTGCTCGGGAGAAGCTATCGAAGGTGTTCTCGCGAACATAATTATTTTGGTCCCTCTCGTCGGATTATTGTTTCGTATTAATTTCGGTAAGCTTTGGAATATAAAATATCGGTAATTTCTTTTGTTTCGGTTAAATCGGTTGTTATTTTAATTTGTAAAGTTCACGTCGTGTTCCGTATCACTATTTCAAAATGGCGTCTAAGGTCGTAGAAAATAAATTTAAAATACAGTGCGATTGGTTCGTAAATACTAACGAAGTCGTCATCAATAAAAGTCAAACAACGGGTGTAATATCGGCTCGGTTGCGTAAAATTTAAGAAAGGTATAAGATGTTGAGCGAGGCATACGAAGCAATATTGAACTCGGTAACGGATGAAAAACAAATTATTTTATTTGATACTCAATTTAAAACTGCGGAAGAAATTTATTATCAATTGGAGGCAATTTCATCTGCCTATCCGAACTTGGACGGCACACACCAACCCACGGAAAGTGCGCAAAACGCTCGCTTGCCAACAATAAGCTTATCAGTTTATGATGGAGACATATTCGGTTGGACTAGTTTCATTAGTTTGTTTAATTCGTTGGTAATGTGTAGGAAAGATATCTCTAAAACGGAAAAGTTTCATTATTTATTTTCTAATGTTCAAAAGGAACCTCGCGATTTGATTAAACATTTACCAATGGTTGATGAGTCATTAGACACGGCTATGGATATTCTTAAAAGTAGATACGAAAATAAAAGATTATTGTCGGATTCTCATATTTCGCGTATTTTAAACTTGCCATGTTTAAATAATATATCGGGTCTTAGGACAAAAATACTTAACCCTTTATTAGAATCTACACGCGCATTGAATAATCTCGGTTTTCCTATAAATGAGTGGAGTTATTTATTATTGTTTATTAGTCTCACGAAACTTCCTTTAGATATGAAGTCACGGTTTGAACATAAATACGGCGGAAATACGGCTACTTTGCCTAGCTTCAATCAATTAATAGACTTTTTGCAAAATGAATGTCGATTGTTAGACACGGCGGCTTCGGATTCATTAAATAGAAATAACAATAACAGCTACTCGGATCGCGGGAAACGCGTAGCATCACGTACTGGGTTAGTCACTCATGGCAGAGCTGATGGTGATAACGTCGTCGTGGCAACGAAGCGTTGTTTATATTGTCAGTTTACGGGGCACACTATACTTGAGTGTTTTAAATTTAACAAGTTAACTAATATCGGTCGTAAAGATTTCATTAAGGATTCACGTTTATGTTTTAAATGTTTTGGACAACATAATGCTGGGTCTTGTATTGGTAAAGTCCCATGCAATAAATGCGGTAATATTGGCCACAACAAGTTAATTTGCACGATGCATATTTCGCGTGAATCTCCTGCGCGTTATCATTCTCAATCATCAAACCGGTTTTCTAACTACACGGCGGCGGCGGGCCGCGGCCGGCGCGTGCGCAGCGCCAGTCCACCCGAAGTGCGGGAACAATTAAGTCGTATGTATGCGCGTCCTACTTATGATTCATTTTCTTCGCGTTATCAACGGCCGGAGCGCATTGATAACAACAATGGCGGTAATAATAATTTATCGACGGATGCCGGAAGGTCACGGCACGGGCAGCAGGACATACGGAGTGCGAGCCCTAGGGACACACGACATCAGCGTACTACTTCGGAATAGCAATTACAGTTATGTAATGTCGCTTCACAACCTAAATTAATCGATAATGTAATTTTGCCAACGGTTATAATTGAAGTAAAATCATCTCAAAATTCTTTTCAACAGGTCCGTTGTTTGTTGGATCTTGGTTCTCAAATATCCATAATTAAAAGTGATTTGGTAACGAATTTGGGATTAAAGCGACATTACTCGAATGTTCCTATTGTGGGAATAGGCGGTGTTCACACTTGTGAAAGTAACAATATTGTTAAAATTCATTTTCGGCCAATTAATTCTAAAAATATTTTGTTATCGGTTACGGCGGTTGTTTTAAAGAAACCTACTTCTTATTTAGTTCAGAAATTAAATATTTCGAATAAAAATGTAAACATTTCGGATGACGGTTCTTCTCACATGAGACATATAGATATTATTTTCGGATGCGATATTTTAGGACAAATCTTGAACGGCGAGAAACTTGATTTAGGCGCAGGTGGGCCTTATGCCTTAAGTACTATTTTTGATTTTGCGGTTTTCGGGCCAAGTCAAGAAATTAATTCGGATACTATGAACTTTGCTTCTAATGTTTCGGCTATCCAATTATTGGAAGCGGTAGAAAAGTTTTGGCGTTATGAACAACCACCTCAATGTAAATTTATTAGTCCGGCGGACATAGAATGCGAGCGTTTGTTCAGTTCTAGTACTACACGCGGCGCAGACGGGAAATATACTGTGCGCTTGCCGCTGATACCGGATCACCAGCGGTTGGTTCTATTTGATTCTAGGCAGACTGCTTTAAAACGGTTTTTGTCGATTGAAAGACGTATGCAACGTGACTCGGAGTTTAGGTTGAAATATACAGAATTCATGGCGGAATATATAAAATTACGGCATATGACGGTTTCAAAATTTAATTCAGAAGAAGAACATTATTTTTTGGCCCATCATGGGGTATTTAAGAAATCGGGTGATGAAAGTAAAATTCGGGTTGTTTTTGATGGTAGTGTTTCCAGTAGTACGGGCGTTTGTTTAAATGATTGTTTATATTCGGGTGAAAAATTACAAAAAGATATATCGGAGATATTATTAAATTTTCGGTGGCCACGCATAGTTTTTACTACTGACGTACGAATGATGTTTAGACAAACTTGGATACATCCGGATGATCGTAAATATCAGCTCATTTTCTGGCGTTCTTCGCCTTCGGAACCCTTTCAAATATTCGAGTTGACGACTAACACTTACGGTTTAAAGTCTAGTCCTTTCGTAGCTATTCGGTGTTTGCATCAGCTTGCTCAGGACGAAAAAGCGAATTTCCCATCGGCGGCTAATTTATTATTAAAACAAAGTTACGTGGATGATCTCAATGGCGGTGCGGATACACTCTCCGATGCAATTGCACTTCGCGATGAGTTAATAAAACTTATGGATACGGCCGGTTATGAATTGCGGAAGTGGTCTTCCAATGTCCCGGAGCTTTTGGACGATTTGCCATCTACTCATTTAGAGACACTTAAAAGATTTGACGGCTCAAACGATTCGGAACTTATAAAAGTTTTAGGTATTTTATGGGATCCAATTTCGGATAGTTTTACTTATCATGTTAATTTGACTGCGGAGTCAACGGTGACGCGTCGTACTATATTATCTTTATCGGCTCGTTTGTACGATCCCGAAGGATGGATCTGTCCGGTAATTTTCAAAATTAAAATTCTTTTACAACAATTACTCGGTACTAGTGACAATTCTAATAAAATTGATTGGGACGCACCGGTTTCGGACGATATTAAACGGCAATGGCATATGATCGTTTCGGACTTACCTAATTTACGTAACATACGGATCCCTCGGTGTTTGAAGCCTGACGGAAACGGATCTGCTCGATATAGTCTACACGGTTTTTGTGACGGTAGCTCGCTGGGCTACGCCGCAGCGGTTTACATTCGGTCGGAGTTATCGGACGGAAATGTTCTCGTGCGACTACTTATTTCTAAATCTCGAGTAGCCTCACTGAGGAAAAAATTAACAATCCCAAAATTGGAATTAGAAGGTAGTCTGCTTCTCACCAAACTTATCAATCATGTCGTCTCCTCTATGAGAGACCACATTGTATTTGATCATGTTGTTGGTTGGTGTGACAGCACTATTGTTTTGGCATGGCTCAGGCGACCAGTACATACCCTTCAGGTATATGAAGCTAATCGGGTGTCACAAATAACATCGCAGCCTGTTGTAATTCGGTGGAGACATGTCCCAAGTGACATGAATTGCGCGGATGTAGCGTCACGCGGTACTTTGGCGTCGGACTTACTGCAGCATCATCTTTGGTGGCAGCCACAGTGGTTGAGTGAATCACCATCAACCTGGCCACGGGATTACTTAGAGTTCCCCGAAGAAATGTTACCCGGAATTAAGGCAAAGGTAGCTAATGTAGGCACTTTAAATTCGGAATTTGAGTTAATCGAAAAATATAGTTCATTTCAAAAATTAATTAATGTTACAGCTTATATTAGAAGGTTCATTCATAATTGTAAGAATAAATCATCACGTTTTAGCGGAAATATTTCTATCGGTGAGCGTAGAAATGCAATTTCATTTTTAATTCGGACTGTTCAACATAAATATTTTAGTGACGAAATTGAGGCTTTGTCAAATCAAAAACAAATTAAATCATCATTGGTTAGACTAAATTTATTTATTGATAAAGATCGGATTTTACGTGTCGGCGGTCGGATCGGAGCTGCGGATTTGTCTTTTAATGCAAGACATCAGATTTTATTACCTGGTCATGGACATTTTACGAAATTGTTAGTTACTCACTTCCATAATATTTACTGTCATGTCGGAGCTAACACTTTAGCAGCTATTCTCTATCAAAACTACTGGATAATTTCGGCACGACGAGTTACTAGAAGCGTCACATTTCGGTGTATTCAATGTTATCGGTCTTAGGTTCGGTGTACACAACCATTTATGGCGGATTTACCTCGGGATAGGGTTAATAGCGTGCGAGCTTTTGCAGGAACCGCTACGGATTTTGCGGGACCATATTTTATAAAATCTAATTCATTACGGAATGCCAAAATTCAAAAATGTTACTTGTGCATTTTTGTATGCTTATCTACGAAAGCGGTTCATTTAGAAATTGTTTCGGATTTGTCGGTTGAAGCTTTCATTGCGGCTTTGACAAGATTTGTTTCTCGGCGCGGACTTCCTTCATTAATTAGATCGGACTGCGGTACTAACTATACCGGTGCAAATAGGTATCTTAAGGAATTATTCACATTTTTACGCGATAATAGTTCGGAATTGGAACGGAAATTGGTTCAACAAAATATTAAATGGTTATTTAACTCTCCATCTAGTCCAAATCAAGGCGGTTTATTTGAGGCAGCGGTAAAATCGGCAAAAACTCATGCTCGGCGCGTGTTGGGCGAGACTAAGTTGACGTTCGAAGAACTGGCAACTTTCTTTCATAAAGTAGAGGCAGTCATGAATTCACGACCCTTGTGCCCTCTAAGTACGGATCCGGCGGACCTTGAAGTATTAACACCCGGTCATTTTTTAATCGGCCAACCTCTGGTCACATTACCCGAATATCCTTATGAGGAAGTTAAGTTGTATCGGTTGTCTCGCTTTCAACAGATTCAAAAAATGTCTCAACATTTCTGGTCTCGGTGGAAAACGGAATATTTACACACTTTGCAACAGCGGTATAAGTGGAATACGGTTACGGAACCTCCTAAATTAGACGAATTAGTTTTGATCAAAGAAGATAATACTAATCCTCTTCAATGGAAACGCGGTCGGTTAGTTAAACTTCTTCCCGGTAAAGATGGAATTGTTAGGGTCGCGGAGGTTCGAACGCAAAACGGTACTTTGCTTCGGCCTATTTCTAAATTATGTCGGTTGCCTGTTGCTGATTCTTAGGAACCAAGGCGGACCTTGGTTAGGGGGGGGGATGTTCAGGCATAGTTTTTTCTTTATTATGTGGGTAAACCGCGAAATCCGCGACCCGGCGGCGGTGGAGACCTGCCGCCCGCCACACACCTATCTCGGCGGCCGACGGCGCGCGTTGCGTGCAGTTTTCGGAGCGATTTTCTTTTGGAATACGGAATTTACTTAAGTTATAAACTTTTTGGTGTTATTCTCATGAAAGACAATTGGAGTTGTGAGGCTTGTGAGATCTAAGTGCGACAGACGTTGAAAGCGGAGCACGTGGTGGCTGTTGGATTCAGTTCCGGTTGGACATTGCTGGACTCAAAGCTGTCGGCGTCAAGGGTAAGTGGTTCATCCCTTAATGAGGAATTGCTATGCTTGAACCTTGCCGTTAGAAACAATGGATCGGTGACCTTTTACTGCTCGGGAGAAGCTATCGAAGGTGTTCTCGCGAACAGTACATATTATGACTTACATTACACAACTTATAACTACATACAAAAATAACTGATATGCACCACAATATCGGCGTGCATAGCACTTAAAATGTTATCAGTGTGCACTACGGTATAGATACTGGATTACAGAGACTTAAGATAAATTTAATTACAAACTTACTTAAAATAAATAGACAATTTCTTTTTAAATTTATTAAAACTATCATTAAAAATGTCTAGATCTTCATTTTTACTATTTAAACTGTTATATTCCTCGCAAATTCGTGCCAATGGAGATTGATGACCAAGGTTAGTTCGCGAAAATGGTAGAGCGAAAAGTTTTCGAATACGGTTTCTTGGATACCTACCAGGCACTTGCAGAGAGATGTTAGACAGCAGATTACCGCAGCGAATACCACTATTAATAATCTTATGGAGGAAAAGTAAGTCCAACGTTTTTCGACGCGCATGAAGACTAACCATCTTAAACTTATCAAGCCTTTGGTCATACGGCTGCCTGTGTGAAAAACCACTTACACTGAAGGCAAGGTGTCTGCTGAAAGCTCTTTGGATTCCCTCTATTCTTTGCGAGTGTACTGCATAAAGCGGATTCCAAACGCAAGATGCAAATTCGAGGTGACTTCGTACCAAGGTATTGTACAGTAGAATCTTAACTTTAATATTTTTAAAACCCTTTGTGTTCATTTTAATGAATCCCAGCATCCGAGCAGCTTTTGTTACAATCGAGTGAATATGCGATCTAAAAGTAAGAGAGCTATCGATAAGGACACCAAGGTCGCGAATTTCCTTAACCTCCTCAATTGTATCATCAACAATTCGATACCTCGAGTTCAGTGGCTTTTTTTTTTTACTATATTTTATATGGAAGCATTTGCTAGCATTTAGAGCCATACCGTTCGAATTGCACCAATCAACAATGCTATTAATATCTAGTTGCATGGCCTGTTGGTCTTCAGTCGAATTGATAGTTTTATATAACTTTAAGTCATCAGCGTACAACAGAAACTTGCAGTTTTTTATTACAAAGGCTATGTCATTAATAAAAACTAGAAACAACAAAGGTCCCAGGTGTGATCCCTGTGGAACACCGGAACTGGCTAGATAAGAATCAGATGTAAAGCCATTAACAACCACAGTTTGTGGTCTGTTTTGGAGGTAAGATGCGAACCACTTTAGTAATGGGCCACCCATACCGAAATCATCTAATTTTCTTAAAAGGACTGAGTGGTTTACTCTGTCAAAAGCATTACTAAAATCGGTATAGACAGCATCCACCTGGTGACCCTTGTCAACCTCCCGTGACAGGTCCGAAACAAATGATACCAAATTTGTCTGTGCAGAGCGACCCGGTAGAAAACCGTGCTGAAACTCGGATATCTGGTTATTAAGAAGTTTCGAAATCACAAGGCATATCAGGCATTCAAAAAGCTTGGCGAAACACGACAGAATCGAAATGGGTCGATAATTTTTTATTGAATCTAAATCACCTTTCTTATGCACTGGAACTATGCGGCATTTCTTCCATACATCTGGAAAGACACCATCTTCGAGGGAGCGATTATATATTTGCGTTAAAGGCTTTGCGATAACGTTTGCGCAGTTCTTGATAAATATAGGAGGAATGGAATCAGGACCAGCTCCCTTAGAAGTATCCAGCTTTTTTATTTTGTTTATGACATCCGATTCTTCAAACTTAATAGCTGCTAGGAAGTTATTATTATCACTGCTAGAAGAGGCAAAAGATGGTTTAACTTGTGTCTCGGTGGAGTAAACAGAGGAAAAGTGACGCGCAAATAAATTAGCAATATCCCGTCCTGTATCCGACTCTACATCTTCAAGGTGCATTTTAGAAGGAATAGAAGATCGCCCATTACGTTTGCTGTTAATAAAAGACCAGAACGCTTTTGGATTGCTACCTATACAAGCCTCGATTGTTTTAACAAATTTACTGTAGCACGCATCAAACAATTTATGGCATCTGCTGCGCAACGTCTGAAAATCTATTTCATCCCGAGGGTTGTTATATTTGCGATATCGCCTACGTACCTTGTCTTTCTCAGATAAAAGTTTCACAAGATTTCGACTAAACCATGGAGGACGACGAGCCCTTCCTACTGCACGACTTGGCACGAATTTGTCTCTTACATGTTCTAAAACTTCATAAAACTTTATAACCATTTCATTCACATTGTGACAATTAAAAAATACATTTTGCCATTCAATCTCAGATAGTTCCTTCTGGATATTAGTATAATCAGCCTTAAAATAGTTATGAGTAAAATGATTCTTAGGTTTTAAATATTCAATATTAGCAAATTTAATGGTTAACAATAGACTTGGATGGATTGGGTAGCATTTACTTAGCACCTGAAGCGGTTTTGAAACAAACGCACTTGGTATGTTACTGAGAACAAGATCCAAATATCTACTAGCGCTATTCGCTACACAATTGTATTGAAGTAGATTATTGGCCGACATAAAATCTATTAAAGAACATCCCAGGGCAGAACCAAAGTTAGATGGTGTCATAAAACTACACCCCTCAACCGAAATCCAATCAATAAATCCCAGATTAAAATCACCAAGAATGATTACATCATTAGACTGATTCAGAGCAGTCTCTACACTCTTTAGAAATTTACAAAGACCATTTAATTTGACGGGGGGCGGCAAATATACGACACAAACCAAAATCTTTTTAACGATATTATTGGTCGTAAATTGTATCTGAACCCAAATACTTTCTAAGTCGTCACTGTCCCATTGGGTAATTTGAACTGACGAGATTTCATTCGAGACCGCAAGCAGCACTCCGCCACCATCTTGTTTTGTGTCTTTTGAACACAGACGATCCCTACGATATACCTTAAATCTATCATCGAATATTTCACAAGAGGCAATTTTTTTGTTCAGCCAGGTCTCAGTAAATGCAATAATTTTAAAGTTAGATATTGAAATACATTTATAAACATCATTGGTTTTAGTTCGTAACCCTTGGAAATTCTGGTAATAAATACTTAGTTCGTCTACATATGTTTTTTGAGAGAGCATTGTTACTGAAGTATATATAAAGAAACATTTACAACAACAACAAAAAATCTACTTCATCAGTGTAAGACTGTTCACAGACTTTATGAGCAATGCCTGGCTGTTTTCATCCTTTCGGACGTACACGCGACCATTTCGTACCCAGACAAACTTATAGGAAAGTTCTTTGGCCCTTTTACGAGCTCCAGCATGTAAGGATTTGTTTCCAGGCGTTAGGTGTTCGGCCACAAAAATGGGTGCACTTGTTCCACCTATGCCGAGGTGATGACTAGCGAGCTTGTCCTCGGGATTCTTCTTGTTAAATTTTACTACAGCAGCTAAGATCGTGTCACGGTGTCGGGCGCTGCGCAGCTTAACAATAATGGCCCTAGGCCTTTTATCGTCTTTTGACAATTTAGCCACTCTAGTCACATGGTGAATATCTTCAGATTGCAGCGGGTTTTCCACTATTTTTGTGAGCTGAACTACTGTATTGACTAAATTTTCAGATCTGTGCTCAGGTACTCCATTGATCTCTAAATTACATTCTCTCATGTGTAATTCGACCGTATTCAAGCGGTGAGACAAGTCGGTTACTGACAGTTTAAGTTCTGCATTTTCAGATTTCAGCTCATTGATTAATGCACTTTTCTTATCCAAAGTTGAACGCATCTCCTCAAATTGTTTGTTAAAAAATGTTAGCGATTCACCAAAAGTATTAATCTGCTCAGACAACATTTTAATCTCATCCGTGACTTGTTCCTTAATCGCACTTTTCAAGACTGCTGATATTTCTTGAGAAATAATTTTTCGCAATTTATCCTCCGACATGCAACATTCCTTCCTATCGAGCTGCGTGTTTGTTTGAGAGTGTTGTGCATCCATGACAATTGCATCAACCTTTACAGGAGTATTGTCTCCCTTTTTTCGCGTCGTTTTACATTCTGGACATTTCCAAATACTCTTTGCCCTAGCCGCAAGCTTATTGAAATTTTCTTTTGTAATGTTCGCACATCCGTAGTGGTAAATGCTAAAACAGGCTGAACATGTAATTTTCTCGGCATCATTGACACTGCGATGGCATCCATTGCAAGAGGACATTATTTATATTTTTAAATATCCCGTTGAGTTGTCAATTTCCAACTTTAGGGAAAATTTATTGTGATAGCAACACTTTATTAGTTGTCAGGTTCAAAACAGGAGCCGTCAGTTGAAGTTGGCAGTTGTCAAAATCGAATTTGACACTGTCACTTGAATTTGACACAAATATTTGTTGGGAAATGAGGGTACCCGAGCCACTATGCGTCAGATTGTTATAATGTGGGTAATTAAATACGACTTATCTGTTGGTATTTAAGGCATCCAGGACTGAAGAAAAACACTGATAACAATATCACTGGTAAAACAGAAATTGTTACACACGAAGAAATAGGTTTGAAGTCCTTTTCTACTTGATTAAAGTAATTTAGAATAAAATAGCGGGAGCGTAGTGTACACTAGGCAGTGTTGCCGTATTGCTGTCTTCTTCACTTGTTACGCTCTGACAGAACACAGTCTAATGTTTTTCTTATGTAAAAACAAAAAAAAAACAAGTTATTAGCATTTATGATTTTAGAGTCTGATTTGGTGAAAGGAAAAATACCTATTGTTTTCTGTAGTTACTAAGCTTTTTATAATGACCCTCATTTTTTTAGTGTTACACAGTTTACTCCGGCAGCTACACTTTCTGCTAAGCATTTCCTTTACTTTGTGCGATGCTGGGGAATTAGACATATATTGTAAATAATCAAGTTCTATTTATCAAAAAAAAGCAAATCACTTATAAATGTCTATTGTTTACATAACTGTCATTGTGTGATTATAAAATATGCAATCGTCATATTTTGTCAATAATTTTATATTGTAATTGAATAACTCTTTTTTAAATATTTAATATAAATCTTAAAATTATGTAGTTTATACAATGCGACACTTTGTTGAAAGAACAATAAGGTTTCTGTCGTTTGCACCTAACGTTAATATTACAATGTCATTTGCATCTAATTAATGCTCTAACTGAACCTTCACAAACTGTTTAAGATCTGACAACAGGATACATCTTGTTTAACCATAGTTATGATCCATGCGGATCGTCATTATTATGTTTCCGAAGATCACCTACCTATGTATTTCCTCTATACTACTCTTTATAGTTTCATGATCCGTAATCTCTTAAGTACCTATATATCTCAATGAGTTTATTTACATACATGGGAAGTTATAAGATGTATGTAATTGTAATAATTTTCACTTTGAATGCTTTTGTATAAGCAATAACGATAAATCTATGAATGATCTTGCCATGTCATATGTTACATATTAACAGTTTTCTCAAAATGAAATCAAAAACATTGTTGTTTCTACTATTATGTATTTATTTAATTTTATGTTCTAATAGTTATTATTCCACCATAAGATTACAGAATAATCAATGAAATTAATAATAATAATGATAAACAATGAAATTCATAAGTATTACAATAGCTGTAATATCCGTACGATTATCGAACTAGACTAGGTGGTTTTAGTTGTGAATATAGTTATAATATCTTATATAATATAATATCTTATATATAATATAATATCTAATATAATATAATATTAGATATTATATTATATTATATAATATAATATAAATATATATAATATCTTATATATAATATAATATCTTATATATATAATATAATTATCTTATAGTTGTTAGTTTAGATCATATAGAGACTCACAATATTATTGTGGCTACCTACTTGAATGGCCGGGTTGGAATAGGGACATTCCAAAACCAGGACGGCCGTCTGTTAGCGTAACCCGCTTAATTTGTATTTTATTTTCACAGATTATTTTTAAATTGGAAATTATTAGTCAATTTATTGACTTTGACATATGGCAACACGGGCTTATGGCAATATCGAGGCAGTCAACGGGAGGGTAGGACGACTAGCGGTCGTATTGCTGTCTGGCGAGTGAAAAAACAAGATATGAAAACGGAAAGTGTATACTAGAACAGAATGATCAAAACAGTTTATTATCGGATCCTCTAATCAAACTAAACAAATTGTATGCTTCAAAAGTGAGTACGTCAATACTAGTAAAAAATTGGTGCAAGTATTTTAGACCTTATTGATATATTTACCAAAATAACAGTTTTTAATGAAAGAGAGTAATTATGGTAGAAAGCAACCGAATTTTAAACGTCAATAAAGTCGAAAATCGTTTGCACCTATTTTTTTAACTACAGATCACTAGACAATGTTTTCCTAACTTCACTTGTTTTCCAACATTCATTTGATTTCCGAAATACACGCACATTGTATTTTTATCAAAATTGGAATAAACTTTATAGTTATGTCATTATTTACACTTGAATTTTTTTAGATATTGTTTGATTAACCATATTTATAAATAAAAACAAGAAAGCAACCTAATAAAACGTGAAGATTTATTTTTAGTAAATTATTATTTTCTGCTTTTCAGTTAACAAGTTAAAACTAAAAGTATACCACCTCCTATCGGAGCACTCGTCAAGACGAATCAATCGAGCTCAAACTCGATGGGGTTGCATGATTTTATTACAAAGTTCCAATGGCCTTCTTCCGGCTCCTTCATCAGCCCCTTGGATATTATTCCCCAACAGAGTACTTGCCAAGACGATTCTAACGAGCCCAAACACGATGGGGTTGTATGGTTTTATCATATTGTTCCTGTGGCGTCCTTCCGGCTCCATCGTCAGATCAACTCAATGATACCATAATATTACATTACCTTCTAGTTCTGACCTGTTTCAAAGTTTCAAGTCTCTAGTTCATCGGGAAGTAAGTATAAAAACGTGGCAAAAGTATTAATAAAATATGGAACTACCTAAGTACTTAAGTTTATATTAAACAGTTTAATGTAATAAGTATGTCTCCGACCAACCATACAGTTTGGTCACCCTATGGAAGAAAGAGATACAATTATCTACTTGACCTCTCTGTCGGCTCGTTTTGGGGCGAAGAGCTCAATCTGGTTTATATCGAAGGGATGTGCTACATCTATGTGTGCCTATTTGATTTCCGCCATTTTGGCGCTGTACGACGTAGCGTGAGCATAGCGTGAGGGACATGGTACTAAAGTCTGGTGTCATCATGGCAACCATTTTCATTGTAGTTACGTTACGTCAGATAGTTCTTTAGATCCACGCTAGAGGCGTTTCAAATAGGGACAAGAACTTTGCTGTCAAATCATACAGACAGCCTGTCCAGTTAAAAAGAAAAATTTTTTTCATGTCAGTGATGTCAGCGCTCACGTTATCTGTCAAACCCATACAAAATCACCGACTCGGAACGCATTTTAGTGCGCTGTCATCGATTTTAGTGTGATTCGGAATGCAGCCTTTGTTGTCAGTTGTTTGTCACTGTCAAATTAGACGTAAGACGTCACGTCACGTCGTAAAGTGAACAAGTGAAGTGAATAATAGTGAATTTCGTTTTGTGATTGTGACGAGAAGATTAATTTTATTTTGTCCGAGTTTGAAATCTTTTATTCATACATGCTATTATAAACCTTGACTTAGTGTTTGATTAATTAAGAAAACTTAACAAGTAACGCGGTGGTTTTTATTAGTTGGCTTTTATGCGTTTATTGTCTACGGCGTGACCCCGTAAAAAGTCATTCATTATTTCATTATCTAAGTACTCCATTTAATTCGAGATCTCTTCTAGATTTCTATATAAACAAGTAATATTTGATAGGCAAAATGTGTGGAGGTTTTACATGTTCCAAAAACGCGCTTATTGCGTTAAACGTTCTTTATGTGGTAAGTCATGTGGATTCAAAAGATTGCGTTTAACTCTTACATTCAGTCTAACTTCTTTTATTCGCTCGAGTGAATTACCTATCTATTATTCTTCTATCTCTTGTGTCCTTTTAATTATATAAAACTCTTTTACCAACTCACAATACAAATGTTTTGTCTGTCTGTGCAGTTAAATTTTGGGTCAGGCTGCAGAGTTTGTTAGCTTTTGTAATCCCTTCCACAGTTTAATGATAAGTAAAAAATAATTGTTTTGTTGTAGGTGGTAGCTTCTATTTTGATATCAGTTGCGGTGTATGGGCAGGCATCGTCACTGATCGGCAACCTGCCTATCGTTGGTGGCATCCTGGCATGTGGAGTATTCCTGATTCTTATATCAATACTAGGGTTAGCGGGGGCCGTTAAACATCATCAAGTTATGCTGTTCTTCGTATCCTTTTGCAAATTATCTTGCAAAACAACGTGCTATTCCATAATATCCCAATCGGCTATACCAATCAGTTGGCATAGATGGAATTTTCCAACTGATTGGGATAGCCGGTTGGGATATATGGAATAGCCCAAAACAGTTGTTTTGTAAGTAGTTACTTATGATATAATTTTTATTTAAGAAATAATGTATATTTTATGTCTGTGTACACCATTTATAAAATTGTGTATGTTGTAATTTTAATGTTACATTCACTATTAGTAATGTTGGTCTTGACATTAAAGTGAAGTGAATGTAAACAATTGTCTAACTTTATATCTGATTTCAAATTGAAAACTATTAAAACTAAGTTATACTTATGTTACAAACAAACATTCCTGTAATGAGGACTTTAGGTATTATTCGATTTAATTAATACTAAACAATAAAATCAATAATTAAGTTTGACTTATACTGCAAAGTTTGCCGAGGGCTTTGCAATACATTTCTTATGTGAGCTGTTAAAGAATGGAATGCGCTGCCTGCTTATGTGTTTCCCGATAGTTACAACCTTGGTCTTTTCAAGGCAAGAGTGAGCAAGCATGCTACACCTTAGACCACATCCTGTTTATGAAGCAAGCCATTGGTCAAATGCCGGCCCAGCCCAGTTACTATTAAAAAAAGGTTCAAGTTTCATTTTGCAAGACTGTTTCCTTAATTAATTGATATACAGTACATGGTGATATTATTCCTGTTGTTCCTTGTACAATTCTCTGTGGCGTGTGCATGTCTGGCGGTCAATTCAGACCAGCAGGAACTATTGGCTCAGCAGGTACAATATTCCTTTTCTTGTTTTTTATTTCATTAAGGCACTTTTCTGACCGAAAGTAAAGTGGAGCTGCAGTGAATTTTATTTGATATAGGTAATTCGAATACACAATTTTAATAAAACTTCTTGTGGAATTTTTAGGGTCCAAAGTCTTGTTTTTTTAAATGGTATTATTACATTCACTCGTAGTCACTGCTAGCAGTAGATAGCAAAACTGCTAAAAGTGGCTGATTTTAAAACAATTGCTATCTAATTCTACAAATGACTGCAAAGGAATGATACCTTCTAAAAATACTAGACTATTGGCCGAATACTCAAACGCTAATTAACTTTGAGGGGCCTTAAACATCCCACAAAGAGTTTTATTAAAATCCTTATCTATTAACAACTTATTAAATAAAACCTCTGAGGGTGCCACATTCGGTCAGGGAATCTCCTTAAATGTTAACTCATTTATCGGTATTGTCTACTGCTTATTTTTTCCAGGGTTGGAACAGAGTCAACATGGATGTTAAAGAGCAGATTCAAGAGAGATTCTTATGCTGTGGCTTCCAAGACAGAAATGTACCCATCAATGGGACTGCTGAATTTCCTTCATGTGACATTGTTGATGTAAGTAACCTTATTATTATCTTATTTGTATACCTACATATAAAACTTACACCTATTGATAAGATAAATATTCAGCTTCCTTTCTCATATAAGCTATTTTTAAACATGTTTACTTATTTCACAAGGTCTTTTATTGTGTTTTTTATTTTAATTGGAATCAAAACGAACATTTAGTTATCTCTACTAACCGTCCATTACGGTTGGTGCAAAAAATGCAAAATAAAGCAACAAATAATTTTGTGTCATTCCTAATGGCTCCTACACACTATGACGGGCAGCCGGCATGGTTTCGCGGTTGCCTCCAGTAGGATGGTCCATGCCCGCGGCCTTTTTTACGATACTTTTTGCCAAGTGCTTGCTTGGTGGCAATAGCTGGTAGAAGCCATTACACTCTAATATCATACCACTAGCGGCCGCCCGCGGTTTCACTCGCGTGGTTCCCTTTCCCGTGGGAATATCGGGATAAAAAGTATTCTATGTTTTCATCCAGGCTATCTACGATCTGTGTGCCAAATTTCAACCAAATCCGTTCAGTAGTTTTTGCGTGATTGAGGAACAAACATCTACACATCCAAACATCCAAACCCACAAACTTTCACCTTTATAATATTAGTAAGATTGCCCTATTTAAATAAATAGTAGAGAAATAATAAGTACATTTGATTTAGATAATGAGGATCAGTAACAGGTTTGAATCCTATAGTTTTATTGATATAATATAAACACATATTGATAGCTATGAAACCTAGTGAAAGAATTTTTGAAATCCGTTTAGAAATTGTTGAGTTAAAGGGGTTTGAAGGAAATGCCAAGCTCAATACAATATGTGCTTTACGTACGACATAAGGTTCGCGTCCAAGGACCCCCAAAACACCAGTGTTTTGCTCTTATAACTTCTCAGGTTTAAGTGATATCGTAATTTTTTTTCACAGTTAATCATATGGTGGCATTAGCTTTCTAATTAGCCACTAAAAAAATCGTTACTGATCCTCATTAAAAAAAAGTTCTTCTAAAATTTTTTTTATAAAGATTATACCGTTTGTTTTCAGAAAATCTGCTGCAGTAACATGAAAATTTCTCGCGATTGTTGGTGTGAACCTTGCATGGAGAAACTAAAAGAAACGATTGATTATGCTTTCAAGTTGTGCGGAGGCATCGGCTTATTTTTCAGCTTCACAGAGGTATGAAGCACGTTTGGTTAAGTATATTTTCTTCTCCTTACTAACATGCTCTGTTATCAGATATAATTGTATGAAGTGTAAATATTTAATACATAATATTTTGCGGTTTCGTACATACCTAGTACTACCTAATGATAAATCATTTGCAAATAATGTTCTATAAATAATCACCATACCTATTTATCATTCTACTTAAGAATAGTAAGAATACAATTTTTTCTAAAGAACAAAATTATTGCTCTTGTAGACTACACAATTTATTATAGATCTCTTTATTTATTTACTTACTCAAATGCTATTGTTATTTAATCTAAAGGCAAACGTAAAAACGAATATTGTGCTTAACAAAGAGAGAATTCAGTCAATAGAAATTGTTTATTGTATGCATGTTGTAGTTGGAAAATTAGATTCTTTAATTCTTTCGAAGACTGAATGTTATCATTACCTACAGTTAGGAATAGAATTTGTCTGATGACACAATAGAAATATTGTTATTGTAATGGTTCTAATGAACATACTTTCAACCACTTTTATAGAAGAAAATGCGTGATTCCGTACACATTAAAAGTTTTTAAGCTCGCCTGTACCGAGATCCCGCTGAGGCCGCTATTTTGGGTATGCGGCGGGAGAGGGGCGCGAGCTATTGGTCGCTCACAAGAGCACATGCGCGAACTTATCCCCACTCCGTCGAAAACATTTAAAGATAAATGCCTCGTACTGTACCACCAGTTCTCAGGCGATATCGCAGGATAAACTAACTAGCACGATTTTCCGAACTCTGTATGTAGTCTCATAATAGGCCGGCAACGGCACATAGGATTCGATTTATAATCCAGCTGCGACATGCAACAAGTAAGGCTGTATGCTAAGAAGACGACAGGCGACGCAGCACATGTGCAGTGCAGAAATCTGTATCAAATACAGTAGAGACAGACCAGGATCAAACCTATCGGCCGTTTTCAAAGGCAAATTTTTGTTCTTCTCTTGAAACAGGTTTCTAAAAAAAAAAAAAACAGATGGCCCAGCCAAAGCAATATTATATTTCCAAAACTTCGTTATCGCTTCGCTTTAAAGATGGCCACTATTCCTCATTCGATAAGAAGAAAGATGTTTGGGATGGGATTGACATAAATTTTCTTTAACAATGTTAAACATTCAACGTCAAATCCTTGCATCTTTCTAAAGCGTAGCAATAACGGAGACCAAATGTTGCTTTGGCTACGGGACTCAGTATCGCACGCACGTGCGTGCGCTGTCGGTGTCGCCTGCGGGCTGCGTCTCAACATACGCTTACTATAATCCCGGCCACACACACGACGGAATCCCGATTCGGAATTCCGAACGGAATATTGATAATATATGAAACTTCCGTACGGAAAAATCCCGCATGTGTGTATTAGGTTAAGTTCATGGATTTGTATGGATTAGCTGACAGACGGAATTCCGTACATAGGTGATTCCGAACGCAGCTAATCCATACAAATACCTACCACACACATGCGTGATTTTTCCGTACGGGTTTTTCATACATTATCAATATTCCGTTCAGAATTCCGAATCGGGATTCCGTCGTGTGTGTGGTCGGGTATATGCTGTTAAATGAAGGAGTTACAGGTCCCTTATCTCGATAATTATTGACGTTAAGCTATATTGTGCCCCCACCATAATAGTACATTAATAAATTTAGTATTTCAAAATTTTATTCCCGGTTGAGTGCGGGCTAAATCTACTCTGCTAGAAGTTATCTGCCATAATAACGATGTATCTTCGCTTCAAATTATCTTCTTATTCTTAAGCATGAATGGTTAAAAAATAGGCTTTTCATAAAAAGTTTGATTTTTTCATATTTTTTTCCTTGAACATTTAAAATTAATTTAACTTTTCTAATCTTACTACTATCTTGAATGTTTCTTATCTTACCACTTTGGATATTTTATATATTTAGTCAAAGTTGTACCAACGGTTGAAGCCCACGACTATCCAGTGTTAGAAACAATAACTTCTGTGCTTCAGAAAGGGGCAGAACACATTGATTGATTTCTACATTAACTCATATTTCTATATCTGGGTATTGCTTTGTGACTAACAGATGGTTGATTACTTTGCAGTTTCTTGGTGTTTGGTTGACAGTAAGATATCGTAACCAAAAGGACCCGCGGGCTAATCCGAGTGCATTTCTGTGAATTAACGGATATTGTGGACTTACAGCATAACGTCTCTTGAGGTGGATTGGTGTTTCGCGCATGTCATTTGCTTAATTAAAAACCGCCACTTGGAACCGTAGAGCGTCATATTTAAGGTGCGAGCACATTTGTCTGACGTACGTATTTTATAAGGACGTATGTTATAAGATATAAGTGTGCTTTTAGTTCATACTTTTACAATGAAAACCGACGTCGTCTGCCGGGCGTGTTAACACGTAACGTCAGCCGAATGTGCCAGCACCTTTAAAGTTTTTCCTGCGCCAGAAAGTGTTGCCTTATTAACAAACAGTGACTAAAATGTTACCAAGGAAATTCAACTTTAGCACAGAATACATAATAGTAGTAGGTGTAGGTACTAACTTTAGTTCCAGTCATTATTGCCCGATTAGAGTAATTTTCAGCCAACATCATGGCGAAATAAGTGCGATTTTGAGGTCATCCTATACAGGGTTATTTGTAAAACACCAACAACCTTATGCAAGAGTAGATTATTAACATTATAAACAAAAAAGTTTGTTCTACGACTTTTCCGAAAACAGCCCAAAAAATCAACTTTCCATACAAATGTCCGAATACTCCGAATAGCTAATCGAAGTTTTGTATGAAAAGTCGATTTCTTCTTGTCCGTGTTCGGAAAAGTCGTAGAACAAAATGTTGTTGTTTATGATGATAGTAATCTACTCTTGTCCTGCGAAGTTGTTGCTGTTTTACAAATAACCCTGTATATGTATAAGTTTTACGGCTTTACATCTCAAACCTGACTCGTATTTTTTTTCTCATCTAGTTAGTTAATGCGGATACAACTAGTTTTAGCTTAAACTATGTTTAACCGCACTTTGTAATATCGAAAATTCTAACTTACAGATTGAAGCTAAGGATCTATAGTTTATTTACAAACAATAACCTCTGTAATATATAGTTAGTCGTAGTACAGTCAGTGGCACGAATCATGAAAATTTTTCGACGGAGTAGGGATAAGTTCGCGCATGTGCTCTTGTGAGCGACCAATAGCGCGCGCCCCTCTCCCGCCGCCCGCGCCCCTCACCGCTACGAATACCCAAAATACGCGTTCCGCGCAATCCCCACCCGATTTCATGATTCGTGCCACTGACTGTACAGTACGATGCATATATCTTGAAATCGGGTGGGGATTGCGCGGAATGCGTATTTTGGGCATGTGTAGCGGTGAGGGGCGCGGGCGGCGGGAGAGGGGCGCGTGCTATTGGTCGCCCACAAGAGCACATGCGCGAGTTTATCCCCACTCCGTTGACAACATTTCAAGATACATGCCTCGTACTGTAGTAGTAGGCAAAAGAGAAAAAGTGGCCACTTTTGGTAATTAGCGAGCAATAAATTTATTTAAGATGAGGGCGCCACTGTGATAGCACTAATCGTCCTTATTTGGCATGCTTCTTATCGAAGGCTCAGGTATATATGACGCTCTGCGCTGCGGCGATGAAACCCACGCAATAGTTTAATGTTATGTTGCGTATGAACCGTATGATGTCGCCTCGCTTTGCACGCACGCACGACTAACACAAAGTACTTTGCCGCCTGTTGTCGCATATGCTGTCATTGTTACTTAGATCTTAGATTATATATAACTAAACTATTTAGGTGTTTATGAATTTGTATTGTATAGTGGAGTATAGTACTTTTAGGTTATACCACAGAATAGATAATAGTACTAATACAATTTTAGGACATTAATTTATTGAAATAAAACATTTACATGAATCGCAACGCGATTATATATTTATAAAAATATTTTAATGTTTTAATTATGTATTTTATTTGATTTCGCAAGTGAAGATTCCTTTGGGGAAGGCAACTGTCAAAATGGCGCTGCGTACGCTTGTTCCACGAGAACTATGAAAACAAAGGACTTTTACTAAAAAAAAATGTTTTTTAAGCTTTAAAATGATTAAATTCTGTGTAGTAGGCTTTAATAATGTTGGCACTTACAAATTTCCGAAAAATCTGGATATGGAAAAAATAAAAACGTCTTAATTTGGCTTTAAATTCCGGCATTTGCATTGTAGAATAGTCTTTAATATCCATTTTAAGTCAATGGGTCTTTTTCGGTAAAAGAAACCACAAAATAAATACCTATTTTCTCATACATTTTGTTCTGAACGTCTACTGTCTTAGGAACAAGCGTACGCAGCGACATCTACAATTAGCTTTGCGTTGCCATCCCCATTTAGCAGTTTGCTTGGCCAACGTAAAAGTGTTTTATTTCGATTATATAAGTGGTAAATATATATTAATTTATATTTGAATATTATATTTTTGACATTGTTGTTTACAAAAACTTGCTTAGTCAGTAGTTATCGGAATAATTTTGCTTATTTAAATATGTTCAGCGTGAAATTTTAATTTTTTGGTTCCCGCTGTGGGGTGGTTCTACTCTTGATTACAAGCAACTTTTAGATTAATGTCGAGTAGTTATTGCGTTTTTGTATAGAGCTGATGATTTTTTTTGCGATATCAGAGTTGGCTAAAACTTGCTTGTAATAATGTGTGGAACCACAATGCGGGAACCAAATGATTAAAATTTCAGCGTGTATAGTAAGTTTCATACAACTAAATTAATCAGCCGTCTGTACTATTATTATTTGATAATAATAAAAACTAAAAAAACAACAAAAAGTATTGAAAGTAGTAAATGATTTCATTCCAAAACAACTCGATTTTGATAACAACTAGAAAACAATATTATTATCATTGTAAGAATCGAGGAACCGAAGATCGCGGCATTCAGCAATCAGCATGATGTAATCGGATCGAGGTTGAAAAAAATCTGTCCTATGACCGTAGTTACTATCCAAGTAGCACATTATTCAGCTGTACATACATAATCTGTCATGTGTTTTGCACGATTCTTAACTTGCGTTGCATGCTTTGTTTAAATAGTCTAGTGATTCTCTTTAATTGTTCAGCCCTTCTAGCCAGAGGTATGGTTGGATTGCGTTTTTGCCATCGATATTCAAAAATGTCAAATCATCTTTCGATCGCACGTGACGTTTGTTAATTGTTATCCATTTTTACAAAACCTAACTTTGACTAAAGGGGCTGGTTCGTATTTTATCTATAAAAAATACGTTATATTTATATTTGCTTATTTTTTCAGTTGTTCGCCGTGTGGCTCGCCCGACGATATCGCAATCAACCGGACCCTAATTATAAGGAGCCTCATGCTATTTTTCCAATGAAAAACTATTTATATTAGTAATGTAGGTACGTGACTGCTCTGATAGTAATAGTGATAACGATTATGTCCCGTCAATCAGTGCCGTTCTATCAGGGCGGTCTCGGGCATTTAGATAACTGACATAAACTGACTAATAAACAAGATACATAATGATTACCTCTTTGAACTTAAACTAAATATTTAATTTTATTACATAATTATGTTCGTACAACTCCATTTGTGATGTATCATTATAAGCTATTCCGAAAGCTTAAACTTTAACAACTAATTGCAGAAGTTTAGATTTAGTATAATGAATGAGGATCAGTAACGATTTTTATTTAGTGGCTAATTAGAAAGCTTATGCCACCACATGATTAACTGTGATTTTTTTTACGATATCTTAAACCTGAGAAATTATAAGAGCTAAAATACTTTTTTGGGCCTTATGACGTCATCGCGACGTACGCTAACCTTATGTCGTACGTGATAAAGCACATATTGCATTGAGCTTGGCATTTTCTTCAACCCCTTTTAACTCAACCATTTCTAAACGGATTTCAAAAAATTTTTCACGAGGTTTCATAGCTATCAATGTGTTTATATTATATCAATAAAACTATAGGATTCAAATATGTAACTGATCCTCATTCCCTAAATTTAATTATAGGTAGGTTCTTTAATGATACTGAAATTAGTGAATAAACAGGTAAGCAACAAGATTTTTTATTAGTTAGTTCCATTCCAGGTGAAACTAAATAAATGCTTGTAAAAAATTAAAATATAGCACTTACTGTGAATATTAACAAAAAGTTTGAGGAAAATCCGCCGTCTTCGGGTAATGACGAATGTTTTTGTTAAACAAATGAGTCGCACTGATGACTCTATTAAAACTTATTGCTGTCTGAAGATCTTGCCTTGATTATTGGTCAGTATTATACACTTAGTTAACGTAGATCGAATTTGTTCTAGTAGATAGGTATGCAAGTAAAAGACAAGTGTGTTTGATTTTAGACGTGGTAACATTTCTAACTTTATCATAGAAGAGGCTTCACGTTATAAAGTTACTTCGTAAATAAATCTCACAGATTACCTTTATTCGACTGAGCCCGTGAATTACTTTTTATAATTATGTGTTGAATGTAAATGTTCAGGGGGTCAAGTCTGCTGAGGTTAACGTCGAAAGCGTGGTTCAATGGTGTTTGAATGGTAATGCTTTTTGACACAGTTCTTGTTTCTTAGGGGGACCCCAGACCTACCGGTTTCATTTCTTCGCTTTGCTTGAGGCGCGTTCTGAATCCAAGTGCAACTATTCGCTCTAACGACGTTCCAAACATTAGTGCGTTGCAACTTTTTAACCATCAAAATCGGTCGTTGAAAAACGCTCTGACGTTTATCTATACAAAAATTGTCAATGCCATTCGATATTATTTTGTATTTGGACATTTTTGTGTCTGTGTTTCAAAAAGTTCATGGTTGCTGCTCAAAAAACAGATTTTATTTGATTTAGTGTAAAAGAAAGTTTAAATTCCGTATTCTAAATGGAAAACGAAGACTTTGTATTACGACTTTGTATCTAAAGTTCAAACAACAAAAACCAAACAACCGCACTCTGAACCTCGGAACGCAGCCCTGTTCTAGTAGAACAGCAAAGCAAAGTAATGAAACTGGTAGGTCTGGGGTCAGCCTTAAACCCAAAACGGAAACACATTGTGTCTCAATTTTGGGTTTAAGAAACAAGAACTGTGTCAAAAATCTTTACCATTCAAACACCATTGAACCACGATTTGGACGTTAACATTAGCCGACTTGACCCCCTGATGCGATGTTTGTGGTGATTGTAAAAACTGTTTTGAATGCATTTAAAACTATGCGAGTCATTTAACTAAGTTGTTACATTTCGTCTACTAGTCAGTAGTATAATTTTAGCGATAAACAGTTGAGACTAGGCATTCATATTTTAGGTTAATGTACAGTCGGCAGCACTTCAGGTTATACACAAATCTCCAGCTTATTTTGAACCTTAATGTCTTTGCAATTAAGTTTAAAACTGTCGTGGAACCCAGCGTGCCGTTGACTGTACCTATATATACTTCATAATTTCTATTATTTCTGTTCCAGTGTTAAAAAACTTAAAGATTTTATTTTTTTCTTGAGCTAGTGACTAATACAATAAAATCAGAATCTTAAAAAATTATGCATATAAACGTGATATAAATAATAATATGCAATGATTTTACTGTGCTTTACCTGTTTGCCCTTCAAGCTTTAATTTAATTGTAAGTTATATTTTTTATTTCATTGTCACCAGATGTACGTAGTTTAATTTATACTTATGAAAACTATTTTTGGTAAAAAAATCAGGAATTTAGTGACAATTATATTTTGGTATTGCATATACAGTTTTTTTTTAATTAATGCTGTTTTTTTTATAGATACTGTATTTATTTACACCTTTCCTTAGCAATTTAAATATTTTGATGACATTTTGAATATTGCAGAAAACTATTATTTTTAAATTCTGTAGTAGTTTGCTCATGAGAATTTTATGTAGTGTATCATATTTTATGAAGAATTCTATATATCAATATAAAATAAATGTACTGATAATCGTATAACAATTAAAGTGTGTAAGCATTAATTCTCTTTTTTTCATTAAATAACCTGAAAGTATTCCATTTTTAGGCATCAAAGAAAGTGGTTTTGTATTGAAGAATAAATGCCAATGAGTGTAAGTTACTTATAAAGTCAATTTATTATTAATCCTTCTTTCCGTTTCTCAGCCACATATGATGATGCATTTTTTAAATTAGAGCAGAGCATTTAGAGGGTACCTTTTTGAATTAGTTGAGGAAGAGTAATAAAATAACACAGTACATATATAAGTTTTATGTACTGTGGTAATAATCTGCCTATAGCAGAGCAAATATACTTAATATAGCCTGTTTATCCTTATTTGGTAGAAAAATTTTCACCCAACCTTTTATTCAAAAAAATTAGATAACAAATACAAGAGAATACAACGCAGCTAGAATGTTAGTTTCGAGTGTTAACAGTTTTCCCTCGTGGTCCCATTAATGGGACAAAATCCCAGGACCACGAGAAAACGGCATAAAAGTAATATAGTAAAAACCGGCCAAGTGCGAGTCGGACTCGCGCACGAAGGGTTCCGTACCAAAAAACGGCAAAAACACGTTTGTTGTATGGGAGCCCCCCTTAAATATTTATTTTATTATGTTTTTAGTATTTATTGTTAAAGCGGCAACAGAAACACATCATCTGTGAAAATTTCACCTATCTACCTATTGTGGTTATTAATATCGAGCAAAAAACGGCAAAAAAATCACGTTTGTTGTATGGGAGCCCTTAAATATTATTTTGTTCTGTTTTTATTATTTGTTGTTGTAGCGGCAACAGAAATACATCATCTGTGAAAATTTTAACTGTCTAGCTATCACGGTTCATGAGATACAGCCTGGTGACAGACAGACAGACAGACGGACAGCGGAGGTTTAGTAATAGGGTCCCGTTTTTACCCTTTGGTTACGGAACCCTAAAAAGGGATTAATTAATTCGAAGTAGAAGTATACCTAGTTAAAAACAGTTCAATATTTTATCATGACTTGAATCAGATAGTGCAGGTTTTCATTTCGCTTATCACCACTGCAAATTAACAGCTGTTAATGGCTTAGCCGTTATGGGTTTTGTTGCCGGGATTAGTGTGAACATGGTGTAGAGATAATATTGATAATACAGAACGTCCAGCGAGGACTGAAGAGATTCGGGGCCATTGCGCATGTCTTCTGCGCGCCCTGTGCGTTGGGCGGAACACGTCGGTAGTGGTACACAGTCGCGCACTGCCCGCTCCCACCGTCGCACCCATCGATCCAAGTCGCGAACCACGAAATTTGTTGATCGTGACAATCAGCAGATTGCTAGTAGCATTGTACCTAGTGCCGTGTTCGAACCACAATGTCCTTCGACAACGATGAGCTACGCGACGAGTAAGTACACGCAACACGCATCTTTCCATTCACACACAACGGTGGGGATGTGGATTATTGTGTCACATTAATTACGTTAATAAGTACGTTACGATTGTGGTAGTAGGTAACTGAAAAGGTGGCTTACATACTACAAGAGTACTGGATTTTGCTTATATTACCTATGTAGGTACGTTGTAATTGCAACCATATCGATGGCATAAATACAAAGCAATGTTTGAATTCTTTCAGTATCTTTGACTGAAGTATGGGTTCCGTGAAATCCATGATAAATTGACGAAAAACCATCTACGTCGTCAAAGATTTGTTAAATTTCAGATATCGGATTGTACATTCATGTTACCTAGGTATTTTTTGCTTTAGTAAACAATGATATGACCCATTAAATGGAAAGTAGGTGAACTCACTGAACTTGGTACAACCTTCTACCTTTAACCTAGTTTTAATTTTCTGTATTATTGAGTAAGATTGTTTTATATTCAATATTTTTAAATATAAACTCTATAGAGAAGAGTTTCATAACTGTATATTCTAAGCTACATGCGATGGGCGTGTGTGCTGTGCATAGGTTAGAGTGAAAAGCTGAGTTCTGAGAGGTAAGTAGGTACAGATACAGATTTGTCAAGGGAATTTGAGGAAACTGGAAAAGCAATGAGTTAGTGATTCGTACATTTTATACATGCTACCTAGATTTACGCTATTGTTTATACACATAGTTATTAACATTCCTATACCTAACCTGTAAGGAGTTGCCTTTACCAAAACCTTAGTCCAACCCAACACAATGTCAATGGTTAAAGAAATTTTGCGAATGCCAGCAGAAGTGGAATGGTTAGAGAACCCTAAAAAGAAACATTGTGCGTCTCTGTTTGATATACCTAACCTACCTACCTAACTTACTTAGTTCTCATGAGAGTAAATTTTCACGAGAGAAAAAATTATTTCTCTTCATAAGGGAAAGTCGTCAATAAATGAGGCAAACACCCCGGTTCTTTTTCAGTTAGTTTTGAATAATAAATAATGTTCCGTCCTTCGTGCGTCGGTATCGGTACCTATTGATGGTTCTTGTTAGAGATGTTACGAATGTCAAATTTTACACATTCGCGAATGCGAATGTTAAGACATCAAGTATTACAAAAACCATATGAGTTAATAAATAAATAATTTTTTTTACTAAAACGGGGGTAAAACATAGGTATATACAAAATAATAATATACATACCTTTAATTTATGACGACTTCCATTAGTGAATTAAATTTGTAAAAACTTGCATGCTTTTTAATGCACATGTACACTTTTATATTATTGTAAGAGTCGAAGTTCAATAAAGTAAAATAAAAAAAATCGCTATCGCAATCACTTTTCTTTCCCGGTGCCATAATGAAAAACTGTCTAACTTTCACAAAATACTTTAAAACACTATGAATGGGGAGGCGAAGGCAAAGTGAATTACAGATGGCGCTTCATTCTGTGGAACAATTGTCAGTTTGAGCTTATATTGTCTTGACTGTGTATTACGTGATTTTACTTTCTTAGATTGTATTTTTTTCGGTTTTGCGGACAAACAATGTATTATATGCTAACTTTAGCTCATATAAAAGAAGAATTACGGAAAAGAAAAGCCAAAACAACAGGCAAGAAAGTTTATAGCAACTTACAAAAAAATGCTAACAAGCATTACATTTCTTTAAATTTCGTGTAAGATTTACAAGTAATCTTTTTATTTCAGATTAGAAGCATATGATTTAAATTTTAACAAAGCAACTGAGTGTGAATTTTCGTGTTTATAGTTGCCTGATGATGCCTTCTGTGCAATAGTAATTTCAGGTTTCTGTACTGGAATTTCTGTACCATCCAAAATTACACGAACCGTTTTATCATATTTATTTTATTATTCTAAGTTTCTTGAATGACTCTGGCATATAAAATTCTATTAATTCTCTGTTTGGCCCCAAATGCCCCAATATTGGGCTTATTCCATATTTGATATACCTATCAAATTCATCCAAGTTATAAATATGTTAGAAACTGCTAAGGTGTAAATATTAAAGAACAAAGCTGTTATAATTCAAATGTTGTTTTATTTTGGCGAAGCTTCATCAAATTCATGAAACATTCCTTTTGATTTATAATGTTTCTCAGGCTCAGCAAAGGAGAAAATCGAGGGAAAAGCATCTTTTTTTTGATATTTTTTGCCCAATATTTTTTTTGTTACTGGGAAATCGATGAACTCCAATATTTTACAAGTTACATGCATAACAATGCGGAATTTTCTCAGTATAAAATTAAAAAGTGCAATACTCCAAGAGATTCCCATATGTTTTGACACTTTCTTTGAGGCGGCCCGGTACCAAAAACCAGACGCCACCTATCGGGATAAAATTGCGCTTTTCCTCCCCATTATTTGTTTACCAAAAAGAGGAATTACAGTAGACTGGCAACTAAAACAAAACAATCAACAAACCAAGCAACAGAGTGGACCCTGTGGACCACATCAACAAGCAATCACAATACACAAACTACCTACCCGTGTGAAATAAACACTTTCTAAGTTATGCACACATTCGCATTCGCATAAAATTCGCAATGCACACATTCGCATTAAAAATAAAAAATAAAATTCGCATTGATTGATGCGAATGCGAATGTCGATGCGAATGTTTAAAACGATGCGAACCATTCGCATATGCGAATGCGAATGCGAATATTCGTAACATCTCTAGTTCTTGTACCTGCTTGGTTGGACTTTGTTACTTAAATAACGTTTTCTTACTTTAATGAAAGAGTCCTTTTTTGTAATATAACTTTTTTGTATACAAACGTGTTTTGTAATGTAATGATGTATCTAAAGTAAAAACCTGGGCAAAAACGCACCGAAACAAATTACATACTTGTGTCCCGCTAGACGGGTCATGCACGGCGGTGGGGTGGCGGGGCGACTGCTCTGCTAAAGAATAACAGGGTTCGATTTCGTGTAAGTATCATTTACTCATAGACTTATTATATTACTAGCATTTACTCGTTTTTTAATGGGTAGGCGTAGGGTAGGTAAGGCGGTTAAAATAAAATTGTTTCTCATATCTTACCTAGGTACTCTATGATTGGGCCGTTGGGTCAACTATCAGGAGTTTTTTCTGATTTTCTTTCCTTAAAGTTAAAGAAAGTTAACCTTATGTGACTAAATTTTACCATTGAAAATGTTTATCAGATGCAAATCGCCTGAGGACGTATTTTTGACCATATCTCCCAGGATTTTGAGAGGATCGAGATAGAAATAGTAGGTACCAAAAGTTGAGAAATTTATCGAGACACGTGTGAACGTTTGAATTTTGAAAATCTACTGGTAACTTTTTTTGAAATTTTGCAAAATTCCAAAAATTCCGGGTTTTTTTGGGGGGTGTTTGTTCACTCAATTTTAAATATTTCGGAAAAACAACCGACTTAAGAAAAAATGAAAAAAAGGGTCCTAGGGTATTAGTTTAGCTATCAAATAGCGAAATAATTTTGAAAATCGGTTTATAATTGTGACCTGTAGGTGGTCCCTTTAGATTTGGAATTGTAGAAAAATGGCTGTTTCCGTACATAAAAAGTGATGTAGCTTCTATGGTTATTGACCGATCGTCATGGTAATAGTGTTAAAAGAAGTGCAGAAGTGGACGAGAAGTGCATTCGTTGGAATTTTGAAAATTGGTTAATATTATTTCGGCCACATCGAGGCAGCCAGCGGGCGCTTTTGTGACACGAGGCGGAGCCGAGTGTCACAATCGTATAAATAAATAGGTACTACCTAGGTAACTTTAAAAATATCATAGGACTTTGCATTTGATTTGATTATGGTTTTTCGAAAATTTTCGTGTTCATTTTCAATGCTCCGATTCTTGCGGGGACTGTAAAATCTGTGAATTTTTTGTTAGCAGAAATAACCACTTAAACTTAACTTAGGTAGATACATCATTAAATACTCGATTTTTTTTTCATTTAACATGACATGTGTGGCATTATACTTAGTTAGCTAAGTGTTTTTGCATAAAAGTTTTAAAATATTTAGCGAGCGTTTTAAAATATTGTTAAATAAATTAACAAAATATGTAAATGCTTCTGCGTCCGGTGGCGATTGGCCATTCTCCTATATCCATCCCTTTGATTATTTTAAAAATGTTATAATAAATTAAATCGTTGATTATTTATAAATAATATTTTAGGTATACAAATATGTAATAGAAGATCAATTCATAAAAGGGCCTAAATAACTTGGTTAAACGAAAAACAGGAAACCATGGAACCCTCTATGTAGACTTACGGCGCACTCTAGATGTTTCATGTTTGGCCATGGCAGTTATTGGCATGTCAGTTGATAAGTATCGATAATAAGATCTAGCATTCAGCCCCAGCCCCCTCAAGCCTGTGCGTTCTATTCAATGTATTCTGCGGGCATGGCACAGTTACTTGGGGCGAGCGTAAAAACGTTGGTTACAATCATTCAGTGTACGAAGTTTGTATCGAATGGTGCTTTTTGTAAGAGCTCAAGCGAATCGTTACGCGAATTGAGCGCCGTGAGCTATTTGTCATTGGAAAGCTGACCTGACAGTAGGTACACAGTGACTGGTGCTCTGTATAAACAAGTGGTGATTTATATAAAACTGATATATTTTATTATCCTTTTTAAGGTAAGATATATTTTAATTTTATTTTGTTTTGTAGTTTATTTAGTAGCGTGACGTTTATTTCCATAATTCCTAATTGCGAATGTTTAAAAAGAAAAAAATACTTTAAATATATTTAGTCTGAGTAGGCGCATAAGTACTTCGGCCCTTACATTTTGTATCACAGAAGGAATGTCCTTCACCACAAAGGGAAGGGACAGTAATTCGTAACGCGCATTGCAAAAATACCCCTTTACAAGCTGCATAGCATCTTATAGGTAAGTAGGTACATAGGCTGGAAATATTTAGAATAGCTACACCTTTCTGACATTAAAAGGAAAAAATACCTATGTCTTCTTGTTCCAGTAAAATAATAGAAACACTATTCATGAATGTTAATTATTATTAAATTCTAGCAACAAGCTCGTGCTTATTAATTGTAAAGCCTAATTATATTCACACCGTATAAAAGCATCGATTTTTTACATGT
The DNA here is from genome assembly GCA_928269145.1 of Agriphila tristella. Taxonomy (NCBI): domain Eukaryota; kingdom Metazoa; phylum Arthropoda; class Insecta; order Lepidoptera; family Crambidae; genus Agriphila; species Agriphila tristella. Next base: position 16,330,873 of record OV743439.1, on the reverse strand, counting down.
TTGTTTATCTTTATATCTCAAGCGGTTCTGTCAGCTGATTGTAACTAACATCAAGGCTGCAACCAGGGGGGGGGGACAAGGAGGATTGACCCCCCCCCCCCCCCAAGTTAATAAATATAAGTACCTACCTAACACCATTTTTGTCTTTTACTTATTTTTTTTACTGTTACACACCAAACCACCAAATTCTCCCCCGAAATTGTTTTCTGATGGCTATGGCCTTGACATTGCATTAGCATTGACTTTTAAAACCAGTTCATGGTGTTAAAATATTTAAATGGCCGATATGGAGTTTTAATGAGGCATGACAGAATACGCAAATTAACTATAAAACATTATAATGATTTTGCGTATGAAATGTCGAACCGATGATAATTATTTTACGCAAGTTTCGCGACCGTGAAGTTAGAAACAATAATATTATGTTATTATTACCTAATTTAATATGGTCACAAGAACGATAAGTATTGAGTAAGTATATCTGCAGATTTACTTATCAAAACTTTATATAAGCTTTGTTATTGTTTATTTGCGATAACCTTTCTTGTGTCACAGTCACCCAATACAAAAAGTAAAGTCGCAATTTTTGTTCACACTATTTTTTTAAACAGGCTGTAAAATCAAGTACCTAGGTAGGTACTAGGTTTATACTAGGTAGGTATTAAGTATAATTTATTCTGTGGTTAAATATAGGTTAGGTATACGTACTAGGTTTTAGAATTTTTTATCTTACCTACAAGTAATAAATTACTTAGATAAGTTTTATCGTGAAACGGAATAATTTCCGTAATATTTTTCAGGATATTTACATATTGGTAATTCCTAAACACGCTATTAACAAATAATTACTTTCCTGTGCCTACTGTGCTTAAGTTTTACCTAATTATTTAATTTTATAAAAAATGGAAAAAGTAGCAAAATCCGCGTAGACCCTAGGAATCTTTGACTAGTATAAAAAGTAGCCTATAATGTTAATCCGGTCCTAATCTGTCCACCAAATGAATTTCAACGAATTTTCGGTGTTAAGAGGTAAAAAACACATACTTACCTACACTTAAACTTTCGCATTTATAACATTAGTAGGATAAGAAAAAAGGTTTTTTTACTTAATTCTTTAGTAGATAGTTCATAGTTACTTTTGTCAGTATACAAAGTGTAAATGAATGAACTTAAAATGGGAAACCTTTCTTTGGACCATCTAACTGAAAAACTTTTACTATGGGACCAACTCTAAAATAGTGAAAAAATTCAGCTGTTTCATACAAAAATATTAACGTAAATTATTATTTAGGTATATGAAATGTAATGAATTTTATCGCGTTTTCAGAGTTGGTCCCATAAAGTTGTTCAGTTTGATGGTCCAAAGAAAGATTTTCTCATTTTAGGTTCATACATTAACACGTTGTATAGTATGGGTTCTTTATTTTTTTTTAGATTTTTTTGTGCGAGACAATAATTACTTCCAAAAAAGATGCCTTGTAACTGCAAAGTAGGGTTGAACGGAAGGACGCATGAAGAAAATGAATGCCAGTTTGCATTTCGAGAGACGAGTACTGAGACTAACAATGGACACCACCAGCCCCACAGAAGGACCTTCGATAATGATGACGTACAGCCCCAGGAAGAAGGTGGTGACGCAGCTGACCACGCCGTTAGGTTGTTTATTTTGATTTTATTAACACATTTTTTTTCTAATCAGTAGGTATTTCAAACAAATTACGCCAATAATTTAGCCTAATACTATGCAAAACTTTTACCTACATAATTCTAACTAAGTAATACAATTTAAAAATTAAGATGATAAAAATCCATTATTTGCGAGAAAATCTTATTACCTATATTAAGCCTATATTAAATAATTTTGAATATGTATTTGAATCCGGGACGTTTGGCTCAGGAGGCAGGATCGCAACCATTGCACCAAGATGCCCTCAAAAACAAAGATTTCTACCCACTAATGAGTACCTATACTAATAATTTCTCAAATTCCAACTCATGGTTTCTTTATTACGCCTACACAAAAAATATGTAGCAACCGTAGCACTTTTTAATCTTGTTTTATGTGGTTTCATAAACGAAAATTAAAAATAACAGGGCTTTCTATTAAAAAAAACTTTGACTTGAACCTTTATTATACATAGGAGCAACCACTGAGATAAATTTATCTCGATGGGAATAACTAGGTACCTATATAAAAAAAAACACAAAGCAGACTTACAACAAAATAATTTGTCCTTGTATCTCGTTGATGTCTTTTTTTGGAAAAAACTTATTGTCAAAAAAATTAAGGGAATATTAATATTATTTCATTCAAATGTTAGTCTGTTTGTGTATTTCTATTTACTGTTACGCAAATAGGTGAGTATTTATTATGAAAAGAGAGGTTAAGAGCTAATAATTACGAGTATTATATATATATATCTATAAGTTTTAAATGTTGTCTTAATTTTTTAAATGCTTGTTTTTGGCTATAGGAAATCATTTTCAGTGAAGTTACTTGTTGATTACAAATGGAACATTAATGCTTTTGTATAAAATAATTAATTATAAATTACTTAACGACTTAAACAAAAAAGTTTAAAGACGTTTCCTACTTACCTACATAAATTACGAATTATTCGGATTGACACGTCAACACCGTGGTTTGCGGTTTCTGGATTAGGTAGAAGTTAAGCCGGCGTTGCTCTAAGGCTGGCCCCAGACCTACCGGTTTCATTTCTTTGCTTTGCCGTGCTACCTTGTTTGAAAGACTGCCGGCCAACCAGGGTAATTTTCAATCTTTCGCATTTTGGGACTAGACCAAATTGGCAAGATAGCCATTAGCTGGGTGTTATCAAATATCATCGCCTGGATTGCGAAGTAGGAAGCTTTTAGGAGATATGCCACCCTGAACATGGACTCCGATCGTTAAAAATAAATCGATCGCTTATTTATACAAGATGTTTGGTAAAGCCTTATAAAGCTGAATATGGTAGATAGGGACCATAATAAAACTGAACAACTTTTACTATGGGACCAAATCTGAAATTGCGAAAAAAAATGAACTGTTTCATACGTTTTGATAGTTTCGTTATTAATTTTTGTATGAAACAGAAGTTTTTTTTTGAAAACTAAAACTAAAACTTCGCTTCGCAACCCAGACGACGATATTTGATAACACCAAACTAATGGCTATCTTGCCAATGTGGTCTGGTCAAAATATGCGATAGATTGAAAATGAGCCTCTTGGCCGGCGGCGGTCCATAGTAGAACAGCAAAGCAAAGAAATGAAACTGGTAGGTCTGGGGCCAGCCTAAGGGTAGAAGAATCGATTTGACATAAAGGCAAACAGCTGTGCCACCACGGATACATATTATTACAGACTGTTGCCAACTTTGCCAAGCCCGCCGGTTATAAAAAAAAATATATATACCTATATATAACAGGAGCTATTTTTATGACTTTTAAAAAAAGTTACTTTGGTCCTGAGATTCGTAGTTCACAATGGCCAATGCAGTCAATTATTAGTAAAGTTAATTCATTAAGCTATGGTATAGGTAAACGTATAATACAACGTGTGATGTAATGATTAACCCAAAATATGAGACGTTCTTCGGACCATCAAACTGACCAATTTCTTCTAAGGAACCAACTATAAAACCGCGAAAAAAAAATCAGTTGTTTCATACATTTTGATATTTTCTTTATTAATTTTTGTATGAAACAGCTGATTTTTTTTCGCGATTACAGAGTTGGTCCCGTAATAAAAGTTGTTCAGTTTGATGGTCCGAAGAAACGGTTTTCCCATTTTGGGTTCAAAACACGTTGTATAGGAGTCACTGTCAGAGGCTTAACCAATATTATATTTCAGTGAAGTTAAAAGTAGGGAAGTAACATTAGAGAAGTAATACAAGAAGCTCTTTGTGAAATACAATAGCCGTTTTAAACACAGTCGGTTGAACGCATTGATCTGTTTCCAATGTACTTTGTTCTCGGATTACGTCGTGGTTGGGTGTGAAATGCAATTTGGAGGGAAGCTAAGTAATCCATGATAAGCAAGGACCCGGGTAGGTGAATGTACTATAATTTTGAAACTGTCTCAAACACGAGGCAACAAACCAGGGATTGAAATTCAGTTAAAAAAAATAACGATACAAAAAAATTAACGTTAAAAATACCGTTAAAACATTTTATCGGTAAATTTACCGGTACAATAGTACCGCTAAAATTATCGGTAAAAAAGTAACGTTATTAGTTGGAATAACGTTAATTTTAAAGTAACGGTAACAAAAAGTAAGAAATAACGTTAAAATTAACGTTATTTCAGTAAATAACGTTAATTTTAACGTTATTTTTTGAGATGAATAAATAATGAAAAATATTAGAAAAAATCGGCTCACCCGTAGCAACTTAGACGTTCTAAGTTGCTACGGGTGAGCCGATTTTTTCTAATATTTTTCATTATTTATTCATCTTAATATAAAAATAGCATTGTGAATGCAAAAATCTAAAAAAGGTTATTTTTTGACATAACGTTAATGTTAAAGTAACGGTTAAAAAAAGTAAGAAATAACGTTACATTTAAAAATAACGTTATCAATCCCTGCAACAAAGTTACTAAAATATACAGGGTTATTTGTGAAACACCAACAAACTCGCAAGAGTAGATGACTAATATGAATTATGATCAATAAACAAGTACATTTGTTTTACGACTTTTCCAACAAAAACAAACAAAAAAAAGACTTATCAATCATATAAAGCTCGACCATGGACATTTAGTATGCAATGTCGATTTTTTGTCTGTTTTTGGAAAAGTCGTAGAACAATGTTGTTGTTTATAAAGTAGCAATATCTGGGCAACCCAGCTTTGCTAGGTTATAGTTACTATTTATTATAATATGGTGGTGTTTAGTTTAGGTGATAATCTACATTATTACCTATCTCAAACATTAACTATTTTCTTTAAACTTGTCTAAAAACAATAAAAATAAAAAAAAAATATAAACTTGAACATATAAAAAAAACAAAAGTAAATCACCTAGCGGGATTCGAACCCGTAACTTTCGTTTCTTGCCGTCCGCGTCTTAACCCGCTGGATCAGACGGACAGTAGCCGGCAGGATGAAATTAGCCACCATATTCTGCGTCGAAAGAAAACGCATTAAAACTCGAAAACATGCGTTTTCCCAAACATAAGACTTATCTAGATCGATTGTTTACCCCCGAAAACCCCAACATACCAAATTTCAGCGGATTTCGCTGAAATTTGGTAGGATGGGGGTTTTCCAACCAAATTTCAGCGAAATCGTTAGAGCCGTTTCCGAGATCACAGAAATATACCTACATATAAATAAATATACAAGAATTGCTCGTTTAAAGGTATAAGATAGATATTATAAAACATAAAAGTGGGCACACGTATCGTAAGGACTAAGGTCATGGCTAGGCTAACTTTAATCTTGACCGCGTTTCTAAACGTTTGTGCCATGCACGTTACGGGGAGAAAAACTTGAAGGCCGCGAAACGAAAGCTCCAACGTAAGTTGAATAATAAGGCCCAATTTAGAAAACAAACTTTTCCATATTGACTCAGGTCTAGGTGTTTGTGTTACCACCGTCTTGTCTTCGATTTCCATAACACACAGTGTTTTAGCTGAGCAATGCACGATGTTCTCCAATATTTTATAGAGTGTATATTCGGTTCACGTTCCATTTTTAAATTTTCAATCCAAATGATCAAAACAACTCTGCGCGAGCCGTAATGAGAGCAAACTTTAAAAATTCCTATTAAATTATTAAATAGATATATGTATGAATATACAAAACTATGGTCTATAGTCTAATAACTAACTATAATAAAATCTAATAACTAACTATAATAAAACTAACTATAGTCTAATATACATTAGACAAGTTATTGTTCCTAAAAATTTAAGAAAATTAAAAACCCGCCTGCATAAAAAGACAAGTCAACTGAAAAGATGGAAACAAGATTAAATATTAAAGGCAACATTAGGTATAACATGCAGTCGTAGGCATGCATAAAGAAAGTGACATTATAATGATTTGAGTTATATGCCTCCGACTGCATGTTATAATGTTGCCTTTAATATTTAATCTTGTTTCCATCTTTTCAGTTGACTTGTCTTTTTATGCCGGAGGGTATTTAATTTTTTTAAATTTATTTTTTTATTTATTTCTTTTTAGTTATTATTTATTACAATCATGATATACCTTTTTGAAATCATTTTAATGAGACCTTTAATTTGACACCCATATTGCAGTATTCTAAAAAAAAATTTATTTCCACTACGTATAACAGCACCGTGTAGCCGCCATGTTGGTTTTTTTATAACGCCACTTTCTTAAGAACACTTGGGCTGGCAAGACAAATCTAACGATATGTTAATCATGGAAATCCGTTCAGCCGTTTAAAAGATATGAGGTAATAAAGAATATTACATACAAACAAACATACTTACATACTTACAAGATACGCGCGAAAAACATAACCCTCTTGCAGTCGGGTAAAAAAATAAAAAATGACTTTAGATTACCTACTTAGAATAGTTAAGTACAAGTAAAAAAACCTGTCAAAGTGTACCGATTTGAGCATTTTTTTATATTTTATTTTCTCTGTGATTAAAATAGTAGTTTATGAAACTGACACATAAAGAGGGGTATTAAAACACGAGTGTGTGTTTAAAAACCGAGCCGTAGGCGAGGTTTTTAATAGTATCACACGAGTGTTTTAATACCTAGTTATGATGCAGTTTCATACACTACTTTATCTACACTCATACATTTGGGATTGAACCTACTAAATAAAAGATCAACGTTAGAAAAGAGAGAGAGACTTTGTTTGTATTAGCAAGGTCTTGTAACCCCGGTCACTCACATGTGCGCAAAGGTTCGCGAATACATGTGTAGGACGACCTTCGCGAATGACTTCGCGAATGATTTTCCATACAAAATTGAAAACATTCGTACAATGTACGAACCTTTGCGCGCATGTAAGTGACCGGGGAATAAGTCAATTCCTTAGCTGCATCTAAACAAAAATATCGGGTAGAGTAATTTTTTTTTCACATTTTAAAGTAAGAATAAAAAAACCTACAAAATTCAGTAAGTATAACCAAATGTAAAAATTGAAATCACAACTTTATCGGAAATGCTTGGCGCGCATTCCATTAGAAAAAAAAATTGATCAGTGCATTTCAACAAACTAATCGCACTAAAGTCATCGATTACCATAGAGTACATTTTAATCATGAAAAATATGCGGGAAAATATCGTTGTTTTTTTTAATGTTACGGCACTGCCTTCTTTTTGGATTTGCCCTGTATCGTAATGAGAAAAAAAGTTATTTTATGATGCAGTTGACTGCATCGTAATGAGTTTATTTTTTAATTTTACCTATCCACGAAAATAAAGTACGTATTTATATTACCTTTTTTGAATTCATATTTGGAACATTACGTTGTGAGTGTAGATAAACATTTTTTTAATTTTCTCTCTATACTATAGATAGTGTATTCCTTGACAATACAAACAATAAGTAAAAAAATAAATATAAGTCGTATTCTTATTTGTTACAACTGAAACTTTTGTAAAAATACCTCTGACAAGCAAATTTGAAATTCCACTTGAATAGATTGTCTTCGTTTTAAAATACCTGATAATTTATTAAAATTTTCTCTCTGTACGGCACTGATTTAAGAATTTTGCTTCCTAAAACTAAAGTTTACATCAATGTAATGCTTTCATTCTTTAGATAACTTCTTTGGAAAAATGCTTATTTCTTTGAAATGCGAACATCAACAACTCGTACAGTCTTAAAGGAAAATACATAAGCGCTTCGTACATAATACTAGTACTTGTTGTATGGTCTGTGGTACATAGGTACGGAAGCCTTTATTGGTAATTTTGCGAATCGCAAATTGCGATTACGTTACACAGCTAATAGTCTGTTTTGAGCATAACGATCACACACAAACGCGATTCTCGGATACCAGCTTTTATCTGTGTGATTTTTATGAGTGAGTCTTTGTCTACTCAATAATGTCCAAACTCGACTCTTCTGCTTCTGCCCCTTATTTTACGGCAGCTTTATTATTTGTCGTTTGTTTTAAAAATACAGAAGTTTTAATCACCATTTAAGTCGCTTAAAGTTTTGTTGATAGCCACGAAATTTTCTCTTGTAATGAAATGGAAAATGAAAACTCTTTTAGCTTCTTTATTGTCAACCATTATATTATTTTAGTTTTGAGTACCTTTGAAAGAGTACAGATGATTTTTTAAATTATAAAAAGATTTAAAAAAGTGTCAAAGAGAACTTGTATGAACTTAGAGAACCAATAGATACAAATAATAGTTAGATGATTTTCAATTTCACATAATAAGTACCTACCTAAATAGTCGTTTGTCTTTTGACTATTGCCAACATCTCGCTGCGTGGGAGAACCGAGAAACCTTTCTTTATTGCCATCGCTCATCCAGGTATTGAAATCGGAATAATCTTCCATTTTTGATACATTATCTTCTTTTCACCGATACGGCAGATCAACATGAATTGAATACCTTTTTTTTATTCTTTATAATCGAAAAGTTATCATTAGGAATAAGGATAGTAAAATATTAGCTGTTTTTTATTTTAGGTACCTACTTAAGTACTTAATATTTAAATCAGAATTTGAAAGAAGAGAGAAATCTTGAAGTTTGATGTGCCTGTGTCTCAACCAACTTGCTTGAGCAATTTTATAAACATTTTCGAACCAGATCATTGATTCCAATACCTATTACCAATATAGGTAATACAGAAAGTCACAAGATTTGACATGAACCATCTTCTTCTTTCGAATGAGGATTAGTGTAAAGTTAAGGTTATCAAGCCGCCCTGTAAGGCCTCTAACTTGGCTTAACGACTGTTATCAGATGACAACAGCCGAGACCGACGGTTTAACGTGCCCTCCGAATCACGGAAGCGCTCAGTTGTAATGCCACTTTAATAGTCACCCATCCGACACTTGGCCGGACCGAGCGTTGCTTAACAAACGTGATCGAGTACGATTAGTCTGTCAAGTTCCGCCATGAGTGCTTTCATGATCCAGCTAAGAACAACATATTTGTTTTCCGCGCAGGTACCCAGATGGATCGGTGAAGCTGCGGAACCCGAACATCGAGCTCATGGACCAGGATATCCTGTACCACCTGGCCCTCGGCAGCGGCTCCCACGACCTCGTCGAGATGTTCGGCGACGTCAAGGTACGGGGGCCTTTAGAACCTTTAAAAACCTACCTAAGCACAAAAACTATCGAAATGCTTTATTGGAATTCTATTATTCCTGAATATTCACTACTTTTTCGTTTCCTCCCTAGAACTGCAATTAAAAGTACCTACCTTACTACATAACTTTTCTGAAATTGGCACTAATTCAACATTGAAAATGGATCACAGCATAGGTTTTTAGATATTAATTTATCTTACAATGATGGTCACATAACAAAGTGCTAGACTTAACTAATACCAACTTTTATCAATTTTTGGTTTTGAAGTGACGAAGAAGCGTAAGTGCAAAACGCTGTAAAAAAGAGAAACTGGAGTAGGTACCACCTACCTATAGTCGTATATTGTTTAATCGTTTGTCGTCAGTTCGTGTGTATGGGGGGCACGCCCAAAAGGATGGAGCAGTTCGCGTACACCATAATGGCGGAGATCGGCCACAAGCTGCCGTGCGGGACCATGCTGCAGGACATCAGCTACTTCTCATACAGATACTCTATGTACAAAGTTGGGCCCGTCTTGAGCATCAGCGTGAGTACATTTTGCAGTACTGTTTATTAAATGAAATTATGAATGATAAATTAGCATACCTACGGCATGCCTGATGGTGAGTTGTCTTCGCAGCTAGTGGAACCACCAGGGTTTTCAAATCTGATCCTTTTTCCCATAGGAAGGGACCCTAAGGGTCAGATTTGGAGACTTCCGGTACCCCACATATTGGTAAAATAAAAACATACACTATCGAAAAGTAATTCTTTACGCTCTTGGGCGACATAAATGCCATTTCCAGTCTCAGTTCCCATTTAATCGAAATAATTCCTTCAACTTGAATTGAAGTTATAAATAACCCAATACAAAGCCGTCCCACATATTTGAATCATTTCCTTTCAAAAGATTTTAAATTGACATTTAATGCGATAGGATAACGTAAGTACAATGGTGCTGATGGATTTCAGCGGTCCGTTACGCTTATCAATATTGTCAAATGACGGTCAATGGAGGCGGCCGTGGTCGGGAACGTTTCAATTTAGATAAATGAGCATACGCGAATCGCGTGCGCCGCACATATGTGGCGCGCCATGCGAGCCTGGGCGGCCACGTGACGTTATGGATCTAACTGGTTTCTATTGTACGAGTTTATAATGCCACTTGCAATGTATCAAGGTTGTCGGACTTAAAGTAATTCTCTGTTTACATTTAGGCGAAATAATGTTCAATCGAAGTTAATGTTGCCTATCCAAGGTGTATTATAAACCACTTTCCAAATTTTAAGGATGTGTTCAGTCCATGAAACAGAATAGAACAGAAACAGAAAGTGTCTCCATGAAACATGTGTCGAAATACGCCAAACAATTTTGATCACCCCTTAGTAAACTGATCGATCACGTGATCTCTTAGATTTCTATGAAAAGATTTTTTTTAACATATTTGACCCTATGTTTCTTAGAGAAAGTTGTTCAGATTCATGGAATGAACACATCCTTAAAGGAGATGTCCCAGCGTTGCTCCAGTTTCATTTTATTTAATTACTTTCATAATTAAAAAATGATAATTACATTTTATTTAGGTATAGTATCAGTCAAGAATTGTTTTATATTTAGAAAAACAATTACAAAAACATCAAGTTGTTTTCTGAAGTATTTTGTGAAAAAAATGTAAGTAAATAGTACTCTAATGATAAAAAAATGTGATTTAAAAGCGTTTTAACTTAAAAATCCCACTTTTTAATTCAGAAAATAATTATTGATCTGATTCTAGAGTAAAATACCTACTCTGACATACTACTTTGATTAAGACGCGATAGACTTTCATTTTTTACGAATGGTGGGGCAAATGACATAGACGCGATGGGACATGTCTTTTGGAGAGTGGTTAAAAAAACACCTTGTATAGGTACGTACCCAGTAAACAATAATCGTCTCCCGTCAAATATGTATTTTCTGGTAACGAAATAAATCATTTATTTATATTTATTTATCTCCGATCTCCGATAGGAGTCCTCATAAAAGTTATCTATATTTACGTTCCTATAGTCAGAGTTCATATTTAGATAGATCTAATAGTTCAGTTAATTACATGGTTAGTAGTGTTGTTTATACTTGTTATAATACGGAAATGACTCTATTTCGTAATCCATACGAATATTATAAATGCGAAAGTAAATCTGTCTATAACAATTTTACGCGTTAGCGCTGAGCCAATTTTGAAAACTTGTTTACAACTACTGGTACTACATATTACAAGAATTTGTTAAACTGTGATATTACCTTGAATAAAGCAGAGCATAGTTACTATTCCTAAAGTTTTCACGGGGAACGAAATTCCACATTAATGGAAACTAATAAAATCTAAAATAAACAACAGAAAATCTGAAAAATATAAATCTATCAAATGCACACATGAACTACCGATAAGTTGCTTGATCAAGTAGCATTCGTGAAGTTTCTAATTATTGTTGTTCTGTATATCAATGAAGTGTGTGATGGATCGGCCTTTTTCTACTTCCATCGCGGAAAATCCTCAGCGCCCGCCCGCCCTACGAAAACAACGAGAGTGATTGATTAAAGAAACAAACAGTTCACTGTGTTCAAGAAAATGTGTTTGACTTTTCATTTCATTTACTTACTTGATTGTTTACTTTCGAATGTGTCTTTCACACTATTTTACACGACTGCCCAAAGCAAAAAGAGTGTTCAGGGTTCATGTATGTTTGTGCGTATGTGAGTTTCTTTATTCCACCATAACTTATGAATGCTTGAACTGATTTGGATAAATGGGGTATCGTAGAATTCTTACAGCATCCCGAGTGACACTATATTTTTTTTAGAAAAAATCAATATGGCGACTGTAAGATGCCATTTTCAAATGTGAAAAATATATTTTTTTTCTTCTATTATTACAATATGGGCATCAAATGAAAGGCTTTGATGAGCACATTCCAAAACTATATAACATGTCACTAAAATGTGTGAAATAAAAATAAATAAATTTAAAAAATATTAAAAACACGACTGCTCTGATAAAAACGAACTAAAAAGTTAAACAACAAGTGTCATTGCAGTCGGGGGACCACTTTGATCACACATTGTTCCATAAAAAGGTCCCCCGACTGCAATGACACTTGTTGTTTGACTTTTTAGTTCGTTTTTATCAGGGCAGTCGTGTTTTTAATATTTTTAATTTTTTTTTTGCAAGAGATGCACCTAAATAAACTTTTGAAGAATAGAAATAACTTCTATACTTACAGGGTTATTTGTAAAACACCAACAACCTCCGAAGAGTACATTACTAACATCATAAACAACAACATTTGTTCTACGACTTTTCCGAGAACGGACAAGAAAAATTGCACTTTTCATAAAACTCGATAAGCTGTTCGGACATTTGTATGGAATACCAATTATTTTTTTCGGAAAAGTAGTAGAACAAATGTTGTAATCTACTCCTGCGAGGTTGTTGGTGTTTTACAAATAACCCTGAATATTCAATAATGATCATTATTTTATTCTTATTCGTCTTATCCTGATCCAGAAAAAAAATTCACATTATTCATGTTTTTGTTATTCCGGTTGGTAAAATGCAGTAATTGAGACGTCCATTTTGAAAGCAAGGCCTGAATGTTTCATTGGCTCAGAATATTACAAATAAGCGCTTATATTTTGGTAAAAATGGCGTCCCTTCGATAAATCGAGTTTGTTTTCTCGTCAAAAGCTCTGCTGGACTTGGGAGCTTTGTGTTAATTAGCTTTTATATTGCGTGTGCTTCACCTTGAATGAATGGAGACGAACAAGGTAGATTCTTGTGGTGAGAGCACACTTTTGTGTTATATGTCTCTCCAATCAAAACTCCAGTGGAACCAAGTACGTGAGGAAATCCTGGATATATAAAGCTCATGTGACCTCTTTAATTATCTCTAATATTTTTTGAATAGGTAATGCAGGCCACACACCATCCAATCGATCGTCCAATCGGCAATCATGCCGATTGGATCCAATCGGTAGTTCGTCCATATACACCACACACGATCAATTCTACTGTCCTAATCGGCAGTGGGCGAACGATCGTATGATTTTCTTAACCGACTTCAAAAAAGAAGGAAGTTCTTAATTCGATTGTATATAATATATGTTTTATCATTGTTATTTTAATTTGAAAGTTATTATGTTTAGGTTTTTGAAAGAGATTTTTCTTTTTTTAAAGCTTATTTATTTTCAGCTTTTTGGTGGTATGTACCTATGCGTATAATATTTTTTTAACTCTATATATTTTCAAAATGCTAATGTCATTACTCAATTTCCATATTCACGCTGTCTATCCTTTTCCAACAAAAAAACATGTAATTCGGTTCATAAATAAAGTCATCAAGGTAGTTAATCATTGTATTTTCAGGATTACTTATCAGGAAAAATGTCGCAAGAAAATTCTTTGAAATAAAAAAAAATACTGTCAAAATCGGTCCATAAATATCGAAGATACGCGCGAACAATGATAAAAATATATATACAATCCAATTTATAACCTCCTTATTTTTTGAAGTCGATTAAAATACCAAAACCTTCTCCTAAATAAATACTTTTCTGGTAAGCGCATCAAAATCGGTTCAGCCAAACTTGAGATAATCGCGGACAAACATACATATACAGGTCAACTGAGAACTTCCTCTTTTTGAAGTCGGTTAAAATACTAAAACCTTCTCCTGAATTCTACAAATACTCTTCTGAAAACCGCATTAAAATCGGTTCAGCCAAACGTGAGATAATCGCGGATACAGGTCAAACACAGAACCTACCTTTTTCGAAATCGGTTAAAAGAAAAATGAAAGAAAACATAGTAATCAAAATCAGTCTATAAATATCGAAGATACGCGTGAACAATGATAAAATAAATAAATACAATCGAATAAAGAACCTCCTTTTTTGAAGTCGGTTAAGAAAATCATACGATCGATAGCCCACTGCCACACACCGTCCAATCGGCATGATCCAGCCAAAAGAATTTTTCCGTCAGTTCGATCGTCCAACCGATCCACGGCCACACACGGTCAGTTTGGTTGGATCCAATCGGTAGTTTCATGCCGATTGGACGATCGATTGGATGGTGTGTGGCCTGCATAACGCGCTCACTAGACGTGAAATAAAACACTACTGGCGCGGTTTAATTGAAAGTACTGGTAAGTAAATAGTTGGTATTTGATTTGTTTTTTTGATTGAGGTGCCGAAACGTCGGGAAAATCAGAAATCAAACGAAATACCAACTAATTACCAAACTACTTTCAATAAAACCGAGCTAGTATCCATTAAAAAGTGTTTTATTTCAAAATAAAATTTTATTCTTTTCTTTCAGCATGGTATGGGTATACCGTCAGTGGGCATCTTGCTGCACGAGGCGATAAAGCTGATGTACCACGCAAAGGTGCGCGACCCGGTGTTCTTCAGGATCGGCACGTGCGGCGGCATCGGCTACGAGGGGGGCACCGTCGTCATCTCCGAGGAGGCCGTCGATGGAGCCCTGAGGAATGTCTTCGAGTTGGTATGTTGGCTTGATGCCTTTGACCATCAGCTTTATTGTCCCCGCTGCTGGGGCACAGGCCTTTATTATGGGTGGCTAAGGATGGGCCATCATAACCCACCACGCGGGCCCGATCCTGATTAGTGGGTGTTAACGACTGCAAACGCAGCCGGGACCAACGGTTTAATATGCCTTCCGAAGCACAGAGGAGCTCGAAAATAAACTTTTGGTCACCCATCCCATGACCAAACCTTACAAAAGTTTCTTAATCGCCACAATCGCAGGGCCATGCGTTAAACCACTGCGCCACCGAGCTCCTCAATTGTCTTTACATTCGTGCATTATAGAAAAAAATATAACACTGAATTTGAAATTATGGTTTCCTTTTTGTAAAGATAATTTCAGATTCCAGTACCAACAGTACTTAACATGATTAGATGACTCAGTTAGATAACTTTTAAGTAAAAGGTAAACGTAAGTAAAGATAGCGTTTAAGTACCATAACGCGATAACTTTTATAAATGTGACATTGAGTACGGAGGGCTTAATCAATTCTCGAAAAACATCATAATCGTAAGGTGAATCACTCTAATCGTGAATTTCAATAAAGAAGTATAGTCAGGTGGGGTAAGTGAAACACCGGGGTAAGTGAAATACCCAACCATATCTAAGAAACTATCGTAGTTTATTCTCATAGCGATGTGTCGATAAAGCAGGACTGACGAATTACTTCCCTCAATACAACACAGATATCGCTGCGATCATTAAACTAGCTAGTAAACCAAAAAGAAATTCATTAGATGTCAAAACGCAAAACACGATGTTTTTTTGATAAATCTTTAGAACTGGACCCTATTTTATGAGAATTTGATACATTTTGGATATTAACGGTTAAACATGATCCTTTAGTCCTGTTTTTAATTAAATGGACACAATATTTAAAGCTATTTTGGCCACTGTTTCACTTCCCCCTTGTCAGGGGTAAGTGAAACACTTCTTAGCTTTTATATTCTTTTCGTGATTTTGTTGCTTAATGCAAGTCTTTAGATATTTAAATTCATACCGTTAAATGCTGATTTAATTAGGAGTACATTGCCCATACAGCTACTTTAATTGCGAGTTTTATAGCTTTACTACACCTTGTTAAATAAAATAAAGTATGTTTCACTTACCCCACCTGACTATATTTAGTTTTCTGCAAGAACCTATATGGCATATTTGGTATTCAAGAAGACATAATGTAAACTTCCAGCTGGTGCTAGGCAAGAATATCCAGCGGCCGGCCAAGCTGGATAAGCGCGTGGTGCGCGAGCTGAAGGGGCTGGCGGACCCCGAGGACCCGTACGACACCGTCACCGGCAAGACTATGTGCACATACGACTTTTATGAGGGTAAGCCAATATACACTATACGATCAGCTGTGCAAGAATATCCAGCGGCCGGCCAAGCTGGACAAGCGGGTGGTGCGCGAGCTGATGAGGCTGGCGGACCCCAAGGACTCGTACGACACCGTCACCGGCAAGACTATGTGCACATACGACTTTTATGAGGGTAAGCCAATATACACTATACAATCAGCTGTATAAGAATATCCAGCGGCCGGCCAAGCTGGACAAGCGGGTGGTGCGCGAGCTGAAGGGGCTGGCGGACCCCGAGGACCCGTACGACACCGTCACCGGCAAGACTATGTGCACATACGACTTTTATGAGGGTAAGTCAATATACACTATACAATCAGCTGTGTAAGAATATCCAGCGGCCGGCCAAGCTGGACAAGCGGGTGGTGCGCGAGCTGAAGGGGCTGGCGGACCCCGAGGACCCGTACGACACCGTCACCGGCAAGACTATGTGCACATACGACTTTTATGAGGGTAAGCCAATATACACTATACAATCAGCTGTGCAAGAATATCCAGCGGCCGGCCAAGCTGGACAAGCGAGTGGTGCGCGAGCTGATGAGGCTGGCGGACCCCAAGGACTCGTACGACACCGTCACCGGCAAGACTATGTGCACATACGACTTTTATGAAAGTAAGCCAATAAACACTATACAATCAGCTGTGCAAGAATATCCAGCGGCCGGCCAAGCTGGACAAGCGGGTGGTGCGCGAGCTGATGAGGCTGGTGGACCCCAAGGACTCGTACGACACCGTCACCGGCAAGACTATGTGCACATACGACTTTTATGAAAGTAAGCCAATAAACACTATACAATCAGCTGTGCAAGAATATCCAGCGGCCAGCCAAGCTGGACAAGCGGGTGGTGCGCGAGCTGATGAGGCTGGCGGACCCCAAGGACTCGTACGACACCGTCACCGGCAAGACTATGTGCACATACGACTTTTATGAGGGTAAGCCAATATACACTATACAATCAGCTGTGCAAGAATATCCAGCGGCCGGCCAAGCTGGACAAGCGGGTGGTGCGTGAGCTGAAGGGGCTGGCGGACCCCGAGGACCCGTAAGACACCGTAACCGGCAAGACTATGTGCACATACGACTTTTATGAGGGTAAGCCAATATACACTATACAATCAGCTGTGCAAGAATATCCAGCGGCCGGCCAAGCTGGACAAGCGGGTGGTGCGCGAGCTGAAGGGGCTGGCAGACCCCGAGGACCCGTACGACACCGTCACCGGCAAGACTATGTGGACATACGACTTTTATGTGGGTAAGCCATAATACATTATAAAATCAGCTGTCCAATACATTTTGCCATAGTAAATATTACCACTTTATATGAAACAGCTGATATTTTTTTCATGATGTGATATTTTAATTATTAAAACGTTTCATTTCAAAACTGCTAATTCGCTAAAATTATACTTAGCTCTCTCTATTTCGTAACCGCAAAAGCGCGTAAGTGATTTTAGGTTAAATCTTATGAAGTTTATCGGTAAACGTAAAATTACGTCACATCTCTATAAAACATAGTCAAAGAAACTACAAGCAAGTTCAGTCAGAAAAATTTAAGTATTTAAATGGCCAAGATATTAAGTTTTTCTTCTTCCTGTAAAATTAAAAAAAGAAATATACGCGGTATTGTAAACTCCTCTTGTGCTGTCTACGAACGCTACCCCTACGCTACGTCAAACTTATCGAGTGTATGTTTAATTTCTGTTGTTGTATAATTAAATTACTTAACTGCTTTTGTTAAACTACAGACTCTACCAGTGGCGAAGGTCCATACAAGCCGATTCCCATCGACTTACCTCCTACCCTACCCCACTGATCTACAATCCAATCACCATGCAGATCATTTATAACAGTTCATAAATAAAATTAAGAACAGAAAACTGTTCTTAATTGGCTTAAAGAGCTCAATTACGATGTTACAGAGCAATTTTTGACAATAATAATATGACAGCTTCAGTTAAACAATACACACTCTAATTTCGAAAACATTATCAAATAATTTTTATTTTTTGTAAATCATATATTTACTTATTACAACTATAATAAATCTAAGTATAATAAACACTTTATAATTTTATAAATACGCGCACATGTAGTTAGACGACAAAATTCTATAAGTTGATGCATATAGTAACTTTGCTTGCGATAGTTTATTAATTTATATACTCGTAATTACTTTATTTACTTCCTGTAACTAGTTTAATCTCTTTATTATTCCTATAATCTGAACACCCAGTGTAAAACAATGTCTATGTCCATAAATAAGTTATAATTTAAAGGGTGGAGTGAGCCGGTGACTTGTCATACAGGGGGGTCTGACCCTACCTAGTTCAGGCACCAGTTCTCTCCAATATTAGTTTTATTAACATAGTTTGTAACTTAACTTAGTTAAGACTAAGCATGTAAATATAATAACTGGAGAGAAAAATAAAGGTTATTTTATTTATTTATTTATTGATAACAATTTTGTAGAAGGGCTATAATCATTTCACATCTCGCCACGGAGTGTACTTCATATTGGTATAGAGCTGCGAAGCGATATTCGATTTGTACACTTTCATTTATTAGTAAATTCTATGTCAATTAACTTCATCTGAATATCGTTGCATGATACAAGAAAACACGATTGAATTATTAAATCAATTGAAGCTCGTATTGTTGTATTGTTGTACGATGATGACATGCAAGAGCAAAAAAAAATGTTTGATCATACGATTGTCTACCAATTAGGGCGTCCGTCGTCGTTGCGTTGTTCAAAGAAATTAATCAAAAGAGATATAAGAATGAAATTGCCGTTTTGTATGAAGAATTTTGAAGAATTTGCATTTTCCATACTGAACATTTTCTTTAACAACCAAGAACGCCAATGTTTTAAAACTTTTATGCACAAATGTTTAAACACTCAGCTAACCAATGCCACATTGTTAAGTGCAAAAAATAAGTATCGACTAAGTTACAACGAATTAAGTGATTATGTCTGCTAACGAAAAAAGGAGTAACTTTTAAGATAGGTATAGGTACGTTTTTTAACGTTCAGGAAAGAAAATTAGAAATATTTTTATTGCTGGTCGTGGGCCGTCATGATCATAATTCGAAATAGTATATTAGGAGGTCATAACAAATTTGGTAACGATCGCGTAAGTGGCTGACTCTGGGTTCACAGGATGGAGAGGCACTCTCTGACGCTAAATATGTCAGTCTGTTTGCCTGAAGTGGTTGCGTTCTTTTTATATGCAGGCTGAAAAATGTGTAATCATCACCAAAACAAAAAACGATAAGGTAAATGGCTGACAATAGTACAGCAAGTAAGTACTAGTTGTACTCACCTGAACTGTGTAAGGACTGACCAAAATTCGGTTGCGTTTCGTATGTATGAGCGATTAACTTTTTGTTTGTTTGTAATGAATAAACTCAAAAAGTACTGATCCGATTTTGAATTTTTTTTCACCTACAGAAAGCTACTTCATCAGCAAGTAACATGGGCTTTCTCTTTGAACTTCTGTTAAAAAAAATAGTTTTTTTTCAGCCTGCATATAAAAAGAACGCAACCACTTCAGGCAAACAGACTGACATATTTAGCATCAGAGAGTGCCTCTCCATCCTGTGAACCTAGAGTCAGCCACTAACGCGATCGTTACCAAATTTGTTATGACCTCTTAATCTATAGGTAACAACAAGTAACTGATGCATCTTTCTTTAATATCATAGAAGATAAGAGAGCCTCGGTGTGTGAGAAAACAATTCATACTAAAACCCCTATTATTATGAAACTTTTTATTCTCTTTTTTGCATATTTCGACACAAGCAATGGGGAATGTCTGAAAAGTGTGTGTCTGAAATGTGTAAGGTATGATTCCGATCTCGGAAGCAGTGCTGCGCATCATTTTGACTATTTTTGACATTTGTCACTTTTGAAACTTTTTTTAATACCATGTTGTGGTTGTGGCAGTTATAATTTCCATTCTGCTGTTACTTTTGTATATTTGTGAAGTCGAAGAGACTATAATTTTTTAAACTTTTCACGCAACCAAAAATTTTGAAACTTTTTTCTATTACTAAGGGAGCTTATTCCTATCCTATCCTACATATACTTAGAAAAATATTCAGCCTATTTGTTTTTTTCGGACATTCCCCATTGACTACGCTTATTTGAAAATGCTAGCTTTACAGGAGAAATTGTGATAACTTTTTAAGTAATCACGCGTTTATTGATTTTTTACAATTTAGCTTGAGTTAACTTTAGTGTAGACGTTTAATTTCACGGACAGGAATATAGTGGAAATATTCGTATAATCCGCATTTAAATAATTTATAATTCCTTGCAGGTCAAGGTCGTCTGGATGGTGCCTTTTGCGACTTCACGGAGACGGATAAAATGGAGTACCTGGAGAGCATCCACAAGGCGGGCGTGGTGAACATCGAGATGGAGTCGCTCGCGTTCGCGGCGCTCACGCACCAGGCGGGCATCAAGGCGGCGGTCATATGCGTCACGTTGCTCGACAGGCTTAAAGGCGATCAGGTAATTATATAGAAATATGAAACTAAACAAACTAAAACGCATAAGGATTTTGCTGCCAAATTTTTATGTAAAAATCTAATTTTTAAAGGTGTTGGCGCCTAAGGAAGTGTTGGATGAGTGGCAACAAAGACCTACCAAGTTGGTGTGTCGTTACATCAAAAGGTGAGGGAATTTTATTGAACTTTTGGTAAAAATCACAGGCCACTCGTGGTTCCTTTTTTAAATATTTTTTAGAGAAATAGTACATTGTTCACCGAGAGGAGAAAGAGACGGCGAGGGCTTCAAAACACCCGAGATCGGGAATCGCACTTTCTCTCGAGTGATACATAGTGCTTTATACTACACCTACGAGGAAAATAAAAAACTAAATCTTTACTAATTGAAATTGCAAAAAATCGTCATAAGTTTTATTATATTTTTTATAATAAGTTTTATTATATTTAGGTTATCAATCAGTATTTTTGCTGTTTCCTTCAACTGCGGCGGAGTTAAAAATCTTCATCATCACTATCACTACTTATCATTTTGATAGTTTTATTTTACTTTCTACGAAAACTGAATCCTCAAACAACACACAAATTGAAAATGGCGCCAATGGCGTCTGCAATTTTCACATGTTCTTTTTCAAATTGTTTATCCTGCCGCCGCGGGTCGCACTGCCAGCCCGACACCATCCGACACACAGCTAGTGGCCAGTGTCATTTTGCGAACTTGGAGATAAAAACACACTGTAAAAACTTTTTGGCTTTTGATATTTAGGTTACCGGCGCATAGTCTTACCCAAAATAAAAAATTAAGAAAATTAAAAAACCCGCCTTTATAAAAAGACAAGTCTACTGAAAAGATGGAAACAAGATTAAATATTAAAGGCAACATAATAACATGCAGTCGGAGGCATGCATAAAGAAAGTGACGTTATGAATGATTTGAATTGGCTTTGGTTAAAAAATACAAGGTATTTTTTTTATTTTTTTTTTACTACAAATTAGGCCAATTTAAGAAACAAATTTGTATATTTTAACATTTGGTCGCGTATTTATTTTTTAATAAATATATTTGTCGAGCGGATATGGTCAGCCGGAATGACGTCATTAGTGGCACGAAAGTTTAAGAAGGAATACCTTTGCCATCTACTTATAGAAAAAGAACGGCCAAGTGTCATTACCTGTCATAATGACTTTTTGGTTGTTTGTAAACAAATAAGTTTTAGTTAATATTTCTTCTATTTTATTCATTTAA
Organism: Agriphila tristella; assembly: GCA_928269145.1. Lineage (NCBI taxonomy): Eukaryota > Metazoa > Arthropoda > Insecta > Lepidoptera > Crambidae > Agriphila > Agriphila tristella. The sequence continues at coordinate 16,308,929 of OV743439.1, read as the reverse complement.
TCCAGTTGTGACGTTTCTAACCTACCTTCTTAATTTGCCGCAATATTTTTTGAGGTGGTAAAATTATAATAAAAATGCTTACCAGTGGAAACTCAGCTGAAAAACTTTGTAAAAGCCCAATCTACCCAAATTGCGAAGTGTATTTCGATTGTATATCGATACTTTTCGGGCGATATTAAAAACTCTGATATATCGATAGCTGTTTTTACAATAATGTTTTGAAAAAACATTTTTTGTAATTATGTATGGATTCTAATAGTCGACACTATTTTGTCACTGGAGCATTTTGATTTTTTCCAACTTTTGAGTCTTACAAAATAATCGTCAAATTCGTCAAATCGAGCCAAAATTTCGTGTAGGGGTTTATTTTGCTTTTTTATGTTTTACAATACCTTAAAATTAGAATCCATTACTTAGCCATCATTCCATTTCATCCCATTTTTTACTGAGAAATATTACCTATATCGATATTTTTTCACTTCGACCTTCCACCATCTCTAACGCCAAGTTCATTGTGAAAATTGTCTTTGCCCTTTTTTTCTTTTTTTTATTATGACAGTGGGATCTGCATGTGATGACGTCATAGAAAGGTCATTTGAAGGTCATAGAAAGCTTTTTATTGAATATTATAAATATCTTTAAAAATATAGACTTATTTTAAAATCTTTAGTAGACATTGTACCGAAAACTTATTCCTCGAAATGGTTTTGAGATTTCCAGTCATGTTCAGAAAGTTATCAAAGCCAATTATATGCCTCCGACTGCATGTTATTATGTTGCCTTTAATATTTAATCTTGTTTCCATCTTTTCAGTTGACTTGTCTTTTTATGCAGGCGGGTTTTTTTAATTTTCTTAATTAATTTTTTTATTTATATCTTTTTAGTTATTATACCTATATTACAGTAATGATATACCTTTTTGAAATCCTTATAATAAGCCCTTTAATTTGACACCCATATTGTAGTATTCTGAGCAGGTGTAGTATAAAGTAATATGTCGTCCTTTTTTCCTTTGCAACACTACTGTGGTGGTACAGTAGGTACTTCAAGATAAAAAATCGGCATCTGCTAAATTTGTATTTTTGCTTTTCTTTGAAAAGTCGTTGATATTTATTTCATTGCAATAACGTTGAAATTGTTCATGACTTTTAGCACTTTTAGGGCCAAACTACTTTTTTATGTTAGATGTTAAAAACAATTATTTCCGATGTTTTCCGATGCCCATTCTTTATCTTGAAGTAGGTACTGTACCACGTAGGTACTATAACTTTAGGATTTGTAGTGCAATGATGGTCGTCTTTCAGATATCTGCAGATGAAGGGGCGGCTATCGCTGGACGGACACGGCTCTATCGCGGTAAAGAGCCCGCGCCGGTTCAAGCTGGTCCAACAGGAGTCCGAGACCTACGACTAAGACCACACCTCCTCACTTCACCACTGACCAAGATTCCAGGGCTGCCAGATTGGGGTTTTTTCCCCATTTTTGCGAGAAAAATAATTATTAGGAAGAATTTTTTTTTCTCTTCATTCATAACGTATCATTTCAGGGAAAAATTAAATGAGATCTGGGGAAAGTTTGAAATTCATATTTGGCAACCCTGTAAGATTCGTATTTATCAAAAATGTCATCGACACGTAACGAAATGTTTGGCGGAGAAATTAGCTTCAACTGTATTATTTATTTATACTATCACGCCTCGTTGTGACTAAACTGTGTAGTTTTTTTAAATTAATTATTTCGAAGATTGCTTTAATTTGTTTTAGTGATCAACGAAAAGTAGGTATTATATTATCACAGATAATATAATACTATACTAGTTATTATTAACAATTTTTATTAAAATGTTTTAGTATTTAAGGCGTCTAGCTTTGGGATGAAAGATGCATCAAATTTCAAAATTTTCAATTAAGCATTTGATTGTTCATGCTAACTCATACTATTAATCTTGAAATTTGAAAGTTAAGCATAAGATTTACGCTATACTGTAAATAAAAAACAGTGCTATACAAAACATAGATACCAAATAACTAATTAAGTGATGTGTGTTGGTCGTTGGCCAAAGAAATATGTTAGTTAGATAGAGATAAAAATTCTCGTTCTCATGATTAAAGTTGGCAACACTGAAAAATGAAAACTCCGTACCCACACTAATAAATTGGAAGAACAAATTAAAATAAAAACGTTCAAAATATTGTTCTGATAGAATTTGTTGCTTATTCGCCCCGCAGGCTGATTATGTTATTATAAACCACCTAGCGACCGGTTTGATTTGACAGATGTATGGCATGTGATACCTACATTGCTACTTCTTTTTGGGTTAAAAAAATCATACCAAATAAAAGTAGCAATGTATGCCAAAAGAAACCGGTCGCTAAATAGTTTCTATTTAGATAATCAGCCTGCCGTTGTTAATTCTCGATCTCGACTGACCACTGCTAAATTTTGTTACTTGATTTTTTGTATCATTTGAAAAAAATGTTAGCTCGTTGAGAACCGTTTTGAGTATTTTTTATAATTTTAATAGATTTCAGTATTGGACAATCTGAACTATACACCGTCATTTTGTAGTCATTTTAATTAACTTAAGGGAGTGCTCTACTAATGAAAATAATCATTTTTGCCAAAGAAACATGGGTCGAAAAACGACAAAAATTTTGGACTTTCCCATACAAATACAATGTTTTAGCTGTCTAGTTAGTATGGGAGGACCAAATTTTTTTGTCGTTTTTTGACCCATGTTTCTTGGGCAAAAATGTTTAGTTTCATTGGTACAACACACCCTTAAGTTAATTAAAACGACTACAAAATTACGGTGTATACTATATACCTACTTACTTTTGGCATTATGTACCCGTAAGAGGGAATACCCCTTGTTACGTTCAAAAACTAGGCAAACTGATCACGTTTCAATAGAGTTCATATTTAATAGTCCCCATTTCGCGTTAAACATATCAAGTTAGTATTTCTTTCGCATATCCTGAGATAATCTATAGAAAATAACAGAAAATGTTAATATGACTTTTATTGTAAATAACAACTAATACTATATCAAAAGGGCAATCTACATATATCAAAAAAATTGTAAAAATCACAAGAGCCAGAGCCTTCAAAAGCATCAAAACACAACCTTAGAATTTGGAGTTTACCAATTTAGTCTTGCACTAATTTATTGATAAAACGGCAGTTGTTGTTTTTGCTGTAACATAATAAGTAAACACGAAAATTGTATTAGGTACAAATTATAACACTGTAAGTGAGATGTGTTCTTGAAAATTATATTAGTGCTTAGAAAGTTATGTACACATGCTTTAAGAATGGGAAATGTTCGATCTGACTATCTTTGATCTAAAAGAATATAAAGTTTTCACCTACCAAGTTGGTGTGTCGTTATCATTGATCTCTATACAGGGTGAAATTTTAATCATTTGGTTCCCGCCGTGGGGTGGTTCCACTCATGATTACAAGCAACTTTTACTATGGGGCCAAATCTCCTGCTCGCAAAAAAAAATCAGCTGTTCCATACAAAAGTGCAGTACCTACTCGACCTTAATGTATGGAACAGCTGTTTTTTTTTGCGAGCAGGAGAGTTGGCCCCATAGTAAAAGTTGCTTGTTATCATGAGTGGAACCACCACATGGAGGGAACCAAATGATTAAAATTTTCAGGTCAGTGGTCGTTATGTAGGTGAGGGAATTTTATCGAACTTTAGCTTTGAATGATCGAAGAACTTTAGTTAGAATCTCCTTGGTAAAAATCACTGGCCCCTCGTGGTTCCTTAACTTTTTTTTCTAAGTTATGTTTCTATCCTTATAAATCAACTACCTACTTAAAAAGTTAAATATTTATTATTAAAGTAGGGTTAGGTATTATAATAAGACTGGAGAAGATACTGCCAGTTTACGCCACAATTTTCACAATGTGCTATGTAATTGATCCCAAAATGTTGTATTGAATTACATTACAAGTGGACATACCTATGTATTTAAAATACTTAGCTAAATCGAATAAATTGGCATTTCTCATTCTTTTTAGCTGATAAGTTAGCAAAATGATGTGATACAATCATTAGACTGTAAGTAACACACCCGCCACGGATGGTCTCCGATTTGTCGATCGTGTTTTAAATTAAATTATCTTTTGTTCGTATTTATGATTCGTCATAATTATCGGAAAAATAAAGATAGGTACTTCAATTCGATGTTAATTTAACTAATAAGTAGATATTTGTATATTTTTTAAATTATTTCAATGACAGACTAGTGGCCCTAATTTTGAAATACTTCGGCTGCCATCATGCGCTTTTTACTCATAAACTTAATATCCAATAGCGAAACATTTTCTAAGTCTATGTTTTTACTTCTTTTTTCATTTGTCATAGCCAAAATTCGTATTTTTGAATCACTTGTTGGCCATAGTTGTCTGTGTAGTATGTCACACGAACGATTTCAAACGAATGATTTCAATAAGAGGGTCCAGCCCCACTAGCATGATTACCGAAATGTGATAAACTAGATAACTTTGAAGCCTTGGTTCTCCGCCAAGGATTGACCTAGCTGTGATCTGAAATCTTGAAACTGAAAACTGATCCTTATACCTATCTCTTAGAATGCTGATAAGATCAGTTGGGTGTGAATAGCTAAATCTCCTCCATTAAGTCCACAATTGTTAAACTGTGATTCAGTCCCTGGATGGCCATCATCAGATCACAGCTAAGTCAATCCTTGGCGGTGAACCAAGGCTTCAAATTTACCTCGTTTGTATGAAAATCGACTGGGTGTTTTTAATTATGTGACCGCCACTGTAGGTACATATCGTATTTCGGTGGTCATGCTAGAGGGGCAGGTATAAGTAATAAGTTGATTACATGTTGAGTGAATAAACAACTGAACAACGTTCTAAGTACTTACCTCCTGAGTCATCTTTTGTCTCGTATGCACGGTCGACAAAAGTAGAAATTTCGTCCGATCGATTTGATGTGCTTCCACAGTTATTGATTATTGTTGACAATTTTGCACAAGTGTTTCCATTACTTACTTTCCACGTGAGAAACATGTTACCAATCATACCCATAATATAACGACGGTATAGACGAAATATTTGCTAGATTTTGTAGAGGTATTTAACTTATTATTAATTTGACAAACTATTGATAACCGAAGTGCACATAGTCATATCACATGGTCAGCCCCTTGATTTTGTAATTTGTTGCAATCAACTCTGACATAAATCGCAGTTACATTTTACATTGCTGCTTTAATAAGAACCAATGTGAACACTATTTTACTTAAGAAGCAGCAATGTACTGCGGTTTTAATCGATTTCAATCGAGAATTGTTATCAACAGAGTTTTGCGTAATCAGGGGGTAGGTCACACTCTGTATAATATTATCGTTAACTAACATTAATATTTCGTCTGTCTGTCTGTATGAAATATCGATATTGTTATGAATTGTTATCCCAATATTAACTTATTTTCACATTAACCAAAGAATATTCCTTCATTAACTCGAAGCAAAACTATGAACCAAAAAAACACATTGCTTGGATTACGAATAAATCTATTGCAATATTAAATTGTTATTAGGTTTATTCGAATATCACCTTAAGAACACTAAAATTCTTCTGAAATTCAGAAAATAAATCCATAGCTAATATAGGTAATATTCTTTGGTAAATAACGGCATTTCGTGATAATTAATTTTATCCATATTTGTAGGAAGTTGCCATCATAAACAATTGATTTATTTAGTTACTTGTTTTTCTCTCAAACGTTGTCGATTGAATGCACTACTAGAACGAGCTAGTTATAAATAGAACTACTTAATTCCTTAATATTTGAGGTATTTTGATAACGGTTTTGACACAAATCGTTATTTTCGCGAAAAATTTGGTCACTTTCGTAGAATGTCATTTTCATAACTGGTCACTTTCACAAAAGGTCACATTCGCAAAACGTCACTTTCGCAGAATGTCATTCACAATTTGTGAAAAAAATGAAAAAAATGTGAATGACATTCTGCGAAAGTAACCAGTTGCAAAAATGACATTTGCGTCAAAACTCGACCTAATAAATAAAGAGAGAGAGTGTAGTTTTGACTCATTTCATCCTTTCCAACGAATTCACAATCAGAATGACAACGGGAACAAAACAATATCTTATACAGCTAACTGCAGACTCATTGTTGAGTTGGGCTAGTTAAAAGTATTGGTTTTGGTCATAGATTATAATATTATGTACTTACAACATTTAGCGATTGCCTTTTATCAAGTAGTTTAATTGTCGTAGGCTTCTTGGAATAAATATCGGAATTGTTAAAATAAGTTTACAGTTGCTTGGTCTCGAGAGTGATATACTTACTATGTTGTCTTAAAATATAATGTAGGCGTTTGCAAAGTGGACTCAAAAGAAATATGTTAATCGGTGTTGATATTGAAAAGTTGAACAAATGAAATGTTATTGTTAGATCTGGCTTTAAGGCTGCTACGACGACCTAAACATGTTTAATCTATACTTAAATGTTATCATTACTAATAGATTATATTAATAAGATTAAATATATTAATTTTAAATGAAAACATTTTATTCTTTGAAAACGAAACAAACTTACCCTTATTTTATCAATGCAGGTATAAGAATTAAAATATGACTTGGTTTATCTAGCTAACAGGTAAACGTATTTAACGAAGTCGTAATTAGTTTTTTTATAAGAATAGTTAGCCTCTGTAATAAATGGTCAATTTCACACCTCTGTAAAAAATCAGCAGCAGCTTAATTGCTAAATGTTTCTATTGAATAGCTTTATAATACGGCCTTTTGATGATTATCTTTGGCTTTCAGTTTTACGACACAACATACAATGCAATCACATCACGTATAAACAAAAGCTTTCTAATAATCCACGACATTGGATCAGTCATAGCAAAAGAGCGTTAAAAAAACATTACCTTAAGTTTGATACATTTTTATTACTTTACACACATTTTATTTACACTACAGCGATATTACTAACTACAGAATTTGTGACTGTGTTATAGACTAAGTTACAATAATTAATTCCTTATCAAAAACATCACGAAATTCTATCACTTTTCTTTATCATCGACCATGGCACCGTATTCTTTTAAGATTTACAAATCCATAGTAGGTAATAACTTAACCTATGATTTAAATAGAAAAAAAACAAAGTGTACATACACTTCTGTGAGCATTATTATAAAATGAAACTTTCGAATAGGTCGAATCTTTTTTTATTTGTTATGAAAATTAAAGAGAAATACAGCGGAATCATGAAGCAAATAATAAATGATATAAGTAATTAACTAATCCATTTTTCGGAATAACACAACATAGGAATTATTGAAAAAGTGGACAAGGCAAGGACATGCATATCAATCAGTCTTACACATTGGCATAAATATTAAGCAGCAACATAATAGCTGACATGACAATACATTATTACTTAGTAATTAGGTGAGCAAATGATTCGGAGCGAGCATGATTATTTTCTATTTCAATTGTAGGAACTTCATGAGTGCATCGTATATGAGGCGGGGACTTGCGTCGCTGTCTGCTGTGTACCGGACGCCCCTAAGCGCCCCATCTTCGTTTCTAACCACCCCGTACTCTCCCACTATAAACCCATCTGGAGTTCTTTCTTCCACCCTATATTTCTTGTACTGCCTACCTTCCACAACGTAGCCGACTTTGCAATTGTCTTGCTTACATTTCTCAGTACTCGTCTCTTGGACTCCGTGACTGCGACCATCGGTCAGAACACTTACCTTTTCATCCACTTCATAATTTTTCTCTGGTTGTTGTTCAATGATACCGTGCGTATTAACTATTTCAGTTGATAAAGTATTCAAAGTAGTTGGAGTCGTAGTAATTAAGGTGCTAGGTAAAGGTATATTTTGCGAATGGTGTTGCCACGGTGAACTTGTTGTTGCTGTACTTTGTGATGGATTTTGCCAAGGGGTGTAGTTAGGTAGACTTTTGGGACGCAAATGAAGTGAAGCTGGTTCACTGTAAAATTTAGCTGGTTCGCTGTAAATCTTTGCTGGTTCACTGTATATCTTGGCAGGTTCACTGTAAATTTTTGCAGGTTCACTATATATTTTAGAGGGTTCGCTGTAAATTTTCGCAGGCTCGCTATAAACTTTTGCTGGTTGACTGTACACTTTAGGAGTTTCGTAAAACTTTTGCAGTTCTCTGTTGGGGTCAGTAAAGGTGTTACTAGTTTCTTTATCATAGTTATTAGATTGGCTAGGTGTGTCGTGCATCACATTAAAACTGACAGTCGTCAAGCTCGGACTGTTCCCCCTTTCACTTGGCGATATGTTTGAAGGACCTTGAATATAATTCTTTGGCGATGGCGAAAAAGGCACCGATCTTGCAAGCGGAACATTTTCTATATTTTCATCTTCGACATAGTCATTAGTAGCAGTTTGTACTGATTTATTTGATGGTTCAGCAATGGTGTCATCGGTTTCGTTGTTTTCTGAATTAGATTCAATGTTTCGAGTAAAAGTATGACCTTCACGTTCAAAAACTCTATTAGATCGAATTCTGTCCATTGACTGTAATATTGTCAGAGGTTGAATTTTATCAAAATCATGATTGCTATCTCGGTCAATAATTTTTGAAGACTCCTCAGCTAAGGAATCTTCGAGATGATAATTGTCAATAATCTTTTTATCTTCATCAACAGATTTTATGTCAAACGAGTTTTGGGAATCACCAAATAACTGATTCTGAACTTTCATTTGAAAAGGATGAATCTCTGCATAATGAGAAACATGTGTGTCTTTCTTTGCGTGGAGTTGTTTAATAAATTCTATATTTGCTCCCATTAGTTTTGGCGATATTTCAGTCGTTACGGTTTCTTTTTCTAAATTATCTTCACTGTTTTTATTGTTTTCTAATGTTACTGACTGTGATGTATTGATGATTGGATCATTAATACTTTTGTTTTGTCCAAAGACTGATTTATTATTGCTTCGGCCTACTGCAACAGATGAGGTAATTCGTACTGATATCACTTGTTCATCGTTTCTCTCATCCTTTGGTTTGTTTTGAGCATCGTAGTCATATTGTTGATGAGTGGCATCATCTTCTGTTAGACTCAGAGTTGGCCTCGGAGTAACGAGGGAGCATTGTACGATCTGGAAATAAAGAAAAGTTATTTTATCAGTACAGTACTTGCTTGCTAATTATAAATTAATCTCCAAACGGATTATTCGTTAGGCACAATATGAAAGTATCATATGAATATCATTTACTAAGTCATTATATCGGGTCATTTTAAACTTACCATCTAAATTTCAAGGGTGTGTCCAGTCCATGAAACTAAACAATTTTCTCAAAGAAACGTGTCGAATTTCACCACAAAATTTTGGTCATCCCATACTAAATTGATCACGTGATCTCTTTGATTTGTATGGATAGTCAATTTTTTTTTACATATGCCACGTGTTCTTCAGAGAAAGTTGTTCTGTTTCATGGACTGAAGACCTTCAAAAGGGTGGTGAATACAAAATGACCCGGTATTATCACAAATTCTACTAAAATGATACAAGAGTTTACAAGACTAACAAACTCATCTAAGGAACCTTAAATATTACAATGATGAGATACTCGGTACAGTCAGTGGCACGAATCATGAAATCGGATGGGGATTGCGCGGAACGCGTATTTTGGGTATGCGTTGCGGTGAGGGGCGCGGGCGGCGGGAGAGGGGCGCGCGCTATTGGTCGCTCACAAGAGCACATGCGCGAACTTATCCCCACTCCGTCGAAAAATATTCAAGATACATGCCTCGCATTGTATCTTGGCGATCCCATTATACTGAGATCGCCATTGATTTATGTTTACTACATAAAAAAGAATGCGTCAGGTCTGGTGTATCAGAAACAAGTAGATCATGTAAGCGTCTTGTCTGACATTTAAAAGAAGAATAATGAGAAAGGAAGACACGGAATTGCCTACAGCAATCACTATTTAAATATACCTACCTACCTACGTGAATCAGCTGTTTACATCATGTTAAACGTTCACCTACATTAAAATTTTAAACAAAGGCTGCATCGAGTTTTTAATCAGATAAATAATGATACATATCATTCCATTTTATAACTATCATAATCATACAAAAGAATTATTTATGAACTCCTTTTACGAATGTAGATATTATATGAGAGGTTAATTATAAGTCTTCATACAAAATTAAGTAAAAAGTGGGACAATTAAACACATTGGAAAAGAGTAGGTATGAGTGAACATAACATTTTGATTTCTTTCGGAATATTATGTTTGCCCTGAAAATATAAACATTTAATTTAAAACCGTAAATAACGGTTACCGTTAACATTAAATACCTACCTAAAGTTATCCTAGAGTAAAAATTTCAATTGTTTATTTAACAACAATAACAAGAAAAGCAAAGAAAAGTATAAACAAAAGGTTATAATACCGTAATTCTATTTCTTTAGTTTTTAGATAGAGAACATAATCATGGTTTAGATAATTAAGATTGTCAAACATATTGAGGCAGTAACGAATAAAGCCTATCATTGGAAAAAGTTTCACAACAATCAAAACATAATTCAATCTATTTAGCTTATAGTTCGGTAAGACATAAAAAATATCAGCTATATTAGGTAGGGTCGCACTCGCACCTACAGGCAGTATGCCGGATTTGACGGGAATTTTACCAATTTTACGGTTTAGACTCCTGCAGCCCAAAGCGGGCGTTAAGCTGAGAAAGGCACTTAAAATTTCGTGGGTCTCGCTGAAATTTAAAAGCTCGAATATATGCCCTAATCGTGGTGGGTTGGTTGTTCCCTCAGTGTCGTTCTTTTATACTATAGACAGATATTTTTCTGAAAAATCAGACGTTTTGTGCATCCTAGACAGGCCCTCCCTTACATAGGTAACCCTACCTACTAGGTAGCTTAGTTGACTTTCAAGTAAGAAGTTTTGCGTCCCTAACTATTGCTAATTTGATACTAGGTAAGTATTAGGCATATCAAAAAAAAAAAAAACCTACTTAGATAATAGTGAGAGAATCATTATGAGAGATGAGTAAGTTGTTTTGTGATTGATTATATTATTTTCTTGAACGGAGAGCTCCAGATTCTGGATAAGACCTACAAGACGTAGGTAGACGGATGTCAACTGCATGAGCAAGACACAATAAAAAGTTAATGTGACAACTTGACCGGCAAAATATGCGAAACGGGTTTGTACCGCCTGAAGTACAGCAGAGAGATAATAGTCTTACTTATTCACATATCAATTATATTGTTTAAATAAGGTGGCTGTAATTGGAGTTCTTTTTGACACCATAAGATTAAACACTGTGGCGAACGGATGAACTTTTTAATATCATCACGATTTATCATTTAAACAGCGATTGTCATCTGCTTATTGAAATTCGGATTTTAAAGATAATAAAGCTAAGAAAATTTATAAAATTCCTTTAAAATCTTGTGATTTTCATTAAATTTTAAATAAGATATTATATGAGATAAATGTTTTATATGACAGGTGTACCGGGTGTACGGAGAGCTTTCAATATACAAGTTATGAGAACTTGAATAAGTAGGTAAGTAGTGAGTTACATTTTTTGCTACATTAATAATAGCAACACCCGTATACGACCATTGTTATTAGTGATAATGCGGATCTAATAGAGGATATAAAGCACATAATTGCTGCTAACTTGATACTGATTGATCAAATTGGCACTTAATTGATAAACTCATAATATTCCGAACTAATAGGCACGGCCTTTTAAAGTCGTTATTAAAATTATACCTTTTTAAGTGATGTTATTTTTGAACACTTGGAGCAGAATAATATTAATTGTATCTTACGCAAAAATTGCAATCAAATTAAAGGCAGAAAAGGTTTAAAAAGTTGCTATCACTATCGATTTATTAAGACGATGCAATAAATTATTTTTATAACCGACATGAAAAAAAAGGAAGGAGCTGGAGGGATCTAGGTTATCAATGTGGTTGTATATTTTTAGGGTTCCGTACCCAAAGGGTAAAAACGGGAACCTATTACTAAGACTCCGCTGTTCGTCTGTCTGTCTGTCTGTCTGTCTGTCATCAGGCTGTATCTCAAGAACCGTGATAGCTAGACAGCTGAAATTTTCACAGATGATGTATTTCTGTTGCCGCTATAACAACAAATACTAAAAACAACATAAAATAAATTTTTAAGGGGGGCTCCCATACAACAAACGTGATTTTTTTTGCCGTTTTTTGGTACGGAACCCTTCGGGCGTGAGTCCGACTCGCACTTGGCCGGTTTGTTTAAAGTTAGTTGCCTCAATATTCCGTCATTTATGGATCGATTTGGAAAATTATTATTTGGTTCAAAGAACTACCTAGACTGAAATTTTGAAATCGGTTCAATAGTTTTTAGGAAATACTGAAAATTCATAATACTTACTGACATTTATTTTTTTACAAATTATCGTCTTCTATCGTCGAGCATAACTTCTTTGTTTATGAACCGATTTAAATGATTCTGCTTTTGTTTCAAAGAGGATACTTACATGTAATGCAACTTCACTCGAGAATGTACGGAAAAGAGAAAATTTTACCGATTAAAATAGCTGCGTTTCCTCACGACATAAAAGTGCAATACGGCGTTTTTTGATTGAGGTGTGCCGATGCTTTGGCAGGGTGCACCTTCTGAACCCTTAGATCATTTTAAAAAGGGGAGCCATCTTGGATTTTTTTATGGGAGGAAGATAAAATACAATCTTTTTTTGTATGGAATTTGTTTTTTTTTTCAAAACCCATCGTGTGGGATATCGGATGAAAGGGATTTTTGAGCTGATTCCAAATATATACAAATATACCTTGCAGCTACTGGTTTAAAAAAAATCGGAAAATAATTTTCCAAACATACTAAGTTTGGGCTCTTGTAGGAAGAAAACCTCGACGACCTCCGTGGTCGAGTGGTTCGCACGCCGGTTTTCAAGGCGTCACCATCTCTTGAGGTCCCGGGTTCGATCCCCGGCTGGGTCAATGTAGAAAATGAACTTTTCAATATTGTCTCAGGTCTGGGTGTGTGTCATACCACCGTTGTTTCCGATTTCCATAACACAAGTGCTATAGCTACTTACATTGGGATTGGAGCAATGTATGTGATGTTTTAAAAAAAAAAAAAAAACCACTGAATGAATTTTTTATTAAACATACGTCAAATAACAGACTCGTAATATACGCTTATCTAACATCCTGGAAGCATTTTTGAAAAAAATTACATTATGTATGTTTTAATTTTTTTTGATTCTGGTACTTTAACTCACAGAATACTGGGATCAAAATATTTCAAAATTTTAAAAATGTTAATTTTTTCAAAATTGCTTCAAGGACGTTAGATAAGAGTATATTAGAAGTTGTTTGGCGTATATTTCATATAAGAATTCATTTAGTGGTTTTTTCCTGCAAGAGCCCAAACTTAGTAGGTTTGAAAAAAAATTTTTTTCCGATTTTTTTTAAATCAGTAGCTGCAATGTAATAATATAGTATATTTTTGGAATCAGCTCAAAAATCCCTTTCATCCGATATCCCACACGATGGGTTTTGAAAAAAATTTTTTTTCAAATTCCATACAAAAAGATTGTATTTTATCTCCCTCCCATACAAAAATCCAAGATGGCTCCCCTTCTTAAAATGATCTAAGGGTTCAGAAGGTGCAACCTGCCAAAGGATATCCCTCGATCACCAAACGCCGTATCTTTTATTGAGCACACCGGACACCGCAAGCGCCATGAAGTTGCTCACTTCAGTTGTTACATTGTTAATTTAATCGCATTGTACTTCAAATGGTTTTTATTTCATTGGCATTGGACCTTGGGCTTTGAAGATATGCAAAGGAACTCTTCAAAATCAAATGGGAACTAACTCTGTGATTGAAATATTTGTAGGTTTATTCAGGACAAGCAAAACAAGCTCAACAACAAAATAGCGCGAATGTGGAAACTGGAAAATCAGTTATTGTAAGCGATGATATTATAAACTTTTGATTTACAATGTGACCGCTTAAGAAAATATCACAAAAAAGTTGGAAATAAAAAGCTTTAAAAAGTAAACCTCCTTCAAAAAATTACTAAAAAAACAGCTTTTAAACCGAGAAAATTCAAATCTGTAGTGAACGCATAATTAATACATAAGAACATTATAATAGGTCTTTACCTATGAAATTGCCGTGTTGAAGTACAGACTTTTTCAAACAAAAAAAAGTTTTGATTGGCTATGAATTCTAAATTCAAATTAATTTTGTTTTAAAAATATGACATTCTATTTACAAAATCAGTCTTTTGTTTATTGATTAGCGTTGTATTTTCATTACATTTCAACATTTTTCCTCATAATGGATACTTCGAAATTTCGTGTAATTATGGAATATGAGTTCCGTCGTGGCACCAACGCGGCACAAACGACACGTAACATCAACGACGTTTACGGAGAGAACTGTACAAACGAACGTACAACCCGTTATTGGTTTGCTCGGTACCGTTCTGGGAATTTTGACTTGAAAAATGAACCTCGTGGTCGTCCGGAAACTTTGGTCAACAATGATGAATTAAAGGCGATTGTGGAAGCAGATGAATCGCAATCTACCGCTGAGCTGGCAGCAGCTTTTGATGTTAGCATCAAAACAATATTGGTCCATTTGCGACAGATTGGCAAGATAAAAAAGCTTGATAGATGGGTGCCCCACTGCTACTTCACGACAACGCGCGACCCCATACTGCACAACAGACCGTCTCTAAGCTGCATGAGTTGGGTTTGGAAGCTCTCCCTCATCCGCCATACTCACCAGATCTTGCGCCTACCGACTATTACTTTTTCCAAAATTTGGACAACTTTTTAGCGGGAAAAAAATTCAATTCCCGAGAGGCAGTACAAAACGCCTTTGAAGAGTTTGTTGTCTCCCGTCCAGCTGATTTTTTCAAGAAGGGCATCCATAAACTGCCACAGCGTTGGCAAAGATGCATTGATTGCAGGGGTGATTACTTTGAATAAAAGAAATAAATAAGTTCGAAAAAAAAAATACTTCTAACTTTTTTCAAACAAAACGGCAATTTCATAGGTAAAGACCTAATATTAATGAAATCTGTTGGGGCTTTCAGAATTAAAAGAAAAAACTTGTTGAGAAAACTTTATTATTGGTAAGGAGGTTTTTCATTCAACTTCTCTACTCAAGACGCTTACTAATAGTAGGAAGCTAGTCTATTGTTAATATTATTTATTTATTTAAAGATTTTTATAGTATCTGATTTTTACTTTATTTATTTAAGGGCCTTTTGTAAATGCATTATAGATCTACATGTCAGTCCCGACTTGGACGAGGGATGATTTCCTCCTTCCTACTATCGCCTGATATTTGCCATTCCTAATTGGGTTTCTTGATTTTCAAATCGGCTGTTAATCTAGCCCGATTGGTCTGAAACAGTTAAATTCTAACTTTTAATATTGACTGGTTTCAACGGCCGTTAGCATTTTTTTTGATAATTCTGAAATTGCGATCAGGTAACCATAGATATAGGGTTATTTGTAAAACACCAACAACTTTGCAGGAGTAAATTATTAAAATAGCATTTGTTCTAGGACTTTTCCGAAAACATACAAGAAAAAATCAATTTTCACCTCTCCAGCATGAAAAGGGCGCTTTTGGAGCGTAAAAACTCGCAGCAAAATCGACTTTTGCTGCGAGCGTGAGGCAAAGTGCTTTTTTTAATTTTTAACACCAACTTTTAAAATAATAATAAAAAAGAAATAAAGTGACAAGGATGACACTTGTAAAATTGATATGTGAGAAAAGGATAAAAAGTAAAAAATAAAATGCACGGATAAACCAAGGAGTTTTAAATAAGGATTGTTAAAAAAGAAGGTTGATAATTCGAAATAAAGAGTATGGACGTAATGAGGTCACATGTATGAAACAAATATGAAATAAGAAAAATTAATAAATTTATTAACAAATTATATGTTTTATGATTACAAATAAATAAATAAGATGGGATATTAATGAATAAGAGAAAAACACAACATAATGTATCCAAAACGACGGGAATCTACTTTACTGACTTTACTCTTGAATAAAGTTTTTCAGCATATGTTTGATCGAACTATTTTTGTGATAAATTACAAAAATGAATGCGTCCAACGATGAAGATAGTTGTCTAGCTCCAAAAGAGTTAAGTGAACAAGTTTCTAATGCTGAATTGAGCTTTTTACCAGGAAAGTTACGTGAAAATTTTCTCGCTGGTAGAGGTGAAAAGTTGTATGTTTTACACGAGACCCATAAAAGAGAAGAGAGAGAATAAAATTTTACTCTGCCTCGTGCCTTTAAATCACTCACTGTGCTCAGTAGTCTATATTAGAATCACACGCTACGCTCGTGATTCAATTTTAGACTACTTCGCTAGTTCGTGATTTAAAGTCGGCACAAATTGATTTTGGTCACTTGTATAACAAATAACTATTTCCTTCAAAACTCAATCAGCTGTTTGGACATTTGTATGGAAAGCCGTTTTTTTGTCCGTTTTCGGAAAAGTCGTAGAACAAAAATGATCTAATTTATGATGTCATTTATTCTTGTGAGATTGTTGGTGTTTTACAAATAAGTATAGTTTTACATAAGTATGTCAGTAATCCATTGGAACATTTTTACACGATCTGTCGTCCGAAAAGTGTGAGAACTACTGAGAGTGATATGGACTGAAAAAAATCTGTGACATTAACTACAAATATAAGGAGTGAAATAGGTGTTTTGAAACTGGCAATATTAGGCGACCTTTTGTTAAACTAACAAGGTATGTAAGTACGGTGCTGCCGGATGAACAGTTATGTTAATAATTACTTGTTATGCATGCGTCACTTGGGCATACTTTAAAAATCACGCAATGCCAGACCCTATTTAATTTATCTAGTGATCAATTGGAGTCGTGAATGTTAATTAATAACATTGAGGTGCGACGGACCGTTTACAGGCGGAGCGGAAACCGCGCGGTTGGGTGTTAATGGCCCACCACCAGCCGCAGTCAGTGACCGCGCGGCCGACCTTGCCGTCAGTTCGCGCCAAATGCACTGCCACAGATTGTAAAGATATAAAGTCAAATATTTCGATTAAGCTTCAGTGAGTTCGATACAATCGAATCACGATCGAAAGAACGCACGACGTGTTGAATAAATAAATGAAAACACTTTTGACGATCAGCGGCACTCCCTAATAAAACTTTGTACTTAGTTATACTTTTCTTCGATCAGTTATTTTTGAATGAGAACGAACAATGTTTGATTTTATTTTTTATTATCAATTTCGGCATGAGATCCAATTTTTTATAGTTGTCAACGCCCGCCCGGGCCGCACAACAATGGAAAAATCTATTGTTTCTCATTTTCCAGGGCTTGAAGGATAACGTTAAAAACTGTTAAGTATGAGACTGTGTGTATGTAGTTGTAGGCATGTTGTTAACAAAATTAAAATTTTACCTTATTAAAAGTCGGAACAAAAACGAAGACGAGAATATACACATGTCTTTTTATCGTCACATAAAAACATGTTGGTAAGTATTAATTCAAATAACTAGACCACATTGGAATTTAAACAAAAAAGTGGGCGTAAGTGCGACACCTATCGGGCTTTACCAGTAGGTGTGAATACGCACTAAAAGGAAAATGACAATATTTTCGACCTTCGCTTCGTGTCTAATGCCGGCTCACACGTTGGCCATAATATTGGCCATTTTATCGTTCGTTGATGCTTTTGAAAGAACCTCTTTGAAGCATTTGTTACAAAGCCGGCAACGTACGATGAATTTGGCAATATTGAGGCCAACATGTGGAGCTGGCATAACGCGATATAACATAGATCTCGATCAGTGGGCGCTGCGCGGAAGCAGTCCAAATTCCGGTGTGAAGAAACCATAGCGACCTTTCTATTACAAAAACGTGTACCTACCACATATTCATGTGTTACACTACTACACTATCAGTGTTTATTTCATAGTCAGTATTATTTCTGGAGGCAATGGCGAATGTTTGAAAAAATCGAATGGGCAAAATTTTTTTACAGGTAGGAATAAGCTTATTAATAGTAAGAAAAACTTGAAATATTCTTAAAAACCATAGACTAATAACTGTGGCGAAAATTTTTTTAATACGTTGTGGTTGTGGCCGGTGGTGCCTAAAGAATAATCTCCATTCTGCTATTGCTCTCGTACTTTTGCAAAGACGAAGTTTTTTATCTTTTTTTCATACAACTTAATACTCTGACACTTCCTAATGGAGCTTATTCATATCTCTAACAGAAATTTCCAGCCAATTTGATTTTTTTCAGACATTCCCCATCCCTGTTGCAAAGGAAATGTTGCTTTAATATATCGAGGGTTATCAGTTTTCCACAAAAAAAAAAAACTTTTGTAATGAATGCCTTTGAATTTCTATGAAATACGAATAGGTATTAGGTGCATAATGTTTCAGGTTGTTCAAGTTTATAAGTCAGGGTAATCCACTGCGCACCGTTCTTCAAAAGTCACAAAACAAACTATGTAAGTATTAACTTGAGTTAAACTTGTGATTAACTAATGTCAAGTTTATTGTAGCTAAATATTACGCGCGTGTGTGCACATGTTGCTTTCATTTTATTGACCGCGCCCAAGTCGCAAGCGCTAGGCGCCAGCGCCACGGGACCGCTCCGTGCGGCGTGCCACTGACAGTGAAAAACAAATGAAGGCCGTATGTGCCATAAACCACGTTTTTGTATCTACGTGAAACTTCCCTGCTCTCGTCTATCATTGCCGGAGTAAGTTATGCCGAACGAAACATTTGATTAAATAATTATTGGTAAAATGAATCATGACCAAGTAATTATTTGTTAAATAACTTGCCAAAAAGAATTTTCTTAGCTGAAAAATTGCTATAAGTAAGTAAGTTGTTTTGCAAATGTTTTTTTCCAAATGTAAATTTGTGTAAAATTGTTTGGGATGTGATATTTTGGGAAAAGATTTTTGGCCATACATTAGTAAACCGTATGTACCCAAGCTTTTTGTCACGTAAGCTGGAGGAACGACCACATGAAAGCCCTCAAATAGGATAGCACTGCGTTATCGCATTGTTATCTTATTATCTAGACTTTATAGTCTAGATAGTGCTTATATTTATAAGGTATGAAAGTGGTATATTTACCAATTATACAACTTTAGTTTGTACAAATAAGTGAATAATAAGTGCCACTAAAATTGTTTTCAGCAAATACTATACAAACATATTGCAATGAGATAATTTGGCTTTGATAGGTAACATCATGGTAACATAGTTCGCTGTTGTCGGAACACGCTAAAAATATATTGTGTAAAAGCTAAAATCCCAGGAAACCACGTTATGTGCCTACAATAGCTAGTTACTTGCTAATGTTTACCCTTAAATTCATAAAAATAATAATTTCAAAATTATTTGTTACTTAGTAATTTTTATAGTCAAACTATACATAAGGCATTAAAAATGCTAACGCTGGGAAAACCCTCAATTTTACGAAATTTTATCATAACATTATGTTTGCAAATATTCTAAATAAGTAATGTAATTTTTTTTGCAATTAAGTCTCCGTTCCGTGATGTTCCTTTTTGATATGGAATATTAGGGGTTTAAGCATGGTTTAAGTATGAAATTGCCGTTTTGTATGGAGAATTTTAAAGAATTTGCATTTTCCATACTTACATCTCACAATTTATTTAACAAACATGAAAGCTAATGTTTTAAAACTTCTATGCACAAATGTTTAAACACTCAGCTAACTAATGCCTCATGTTTTAAAGTGAAAAAACAATAGAATCATTACTTTCAAATCCAAAGTCAAAGCTCACTTTCTATCACAATTGTCTCATTCTTGATTCACGAGATAGTTAAACTACCAGTTTCATATACTTATTTATATTACATATATATTATTTTATGTATATGTATGTATTTATTAATATTTATCAATGTTATGTTTATACTATGAAGTATATATTTATGAGTATATGTATGTGTATAAATTGATATAAATTTTATTTAGGATTTTACTTATCTTCAACTTACTATGCACTTTCTATTACCTGCTTACTTAAAAATCTCAAACAATGCTGGGTTGACTGGAAGAGATCTCTTTTAGAGATAAGTCCACCTTTGTAAACAACTTTCATATTTACCTGTGTAATTATGTTACAAGTGCAATAAAGAATATAATATAGAATGGTGGTATCGGCTAAGTTACAACTAAGTAATTAAGTGCGGTCATTTCTGCTAACGAAAAAAGGAGTCACTTTTAAACGTTCAGGGAAAAAATCTGAAATATTTTTATTCCTAGTGGGCTGTTGTGATCATTAACAAGTAGCTAACCGAAGCATCTTTAACGTCATAGAAGCTAAGAGAGTAAACTCAAAAACTACTTCACCAATAGATATACACTCGGCGTCAGAAAAACCGCACCTTTTAAAAAAAATCTTCAAAGTTAGTTTAATCTTATCTAATTTAATGGTAAGTGTTGTTATATGTTTCTTCCCCTTCGGACATAGCCAACAGTGTCTAGAAACCTTTGGAATACTCGTCGAACGGAATCAATTACTGAGATTCAGTGTCCGAGCAACATTACATTGCCTCATTTTTTGCAATATTTGAGCAACTTCATGGGCAATAGCAACCGTCTTGAGAATTCCTTTTTTTTAATTAAACTGTTGAAGTGTGTTTTCTCTATCATCTCAAAAGCGAATTTACCCGCATTTCCCGATTTCACCCCTTTTATTTTAGTTTTATAGCGGCGCAAGCAATAACGCTTTAAGCGTTTAATTATGGTAACTGTTATGTTAATAAAATCAAACAATTATTAATTGAAAGCTCAATAAATGTACTTTCAATAGATATCAACATTTACACAATAAAACGTTAGCTAGCAATAGCAGGTGGCCAAGTCTAAACTTATTTTCGAAAAGGTGCGATTTTTCTGACGTCGAGTGTAGGTACCTACCTATATTTATTCATGAGGAAGGTTTAGGTTTATAATTAATTTGTCAAGGTTTTGTGTAAATTGGTGGAAATATAACCACAACGATCATTGTTGAAAGCGTCGAAAAAAGTCAAGTCACCGAAAGAACAAGCGAAGTGAGGGCGGGTCGCTAGTGTTATATAATTGAAGGATATACTTAGGATCTAGCTTAAGGGCTTGAAGGTCATCTACTTATGGAGTAATGTGGACTTGATTACCATTATGACTCAAACGCGGACTTCGCTCAAGTTCGCAAATCTGGTAAGTTTATAGAAGTCATGTTTACTTTAACTACGAAGTAATATATCTATGTCAAGGACTTTAAATGTATTTTTGTTATTGATTTAGTTTTTACTGACATTGATTTCGACAGTAGCGATAAATCTCTTTGATATTTTTATGAATGTGAAATATTACACTATTACAGAGTCTTATTCGGTATAAGTACTATAACTTGAGTGATTGAAAGCGAAGCTGTTTCAATTTAAAATATTGAGTACCTTCATTGTTTTCCCCTGAATATACCGGGTGTTCCAAAACTTTGCCACATGGAAGGAAAGTACCTTAAATATTGAAGATAGGAAATTTTACTGAAAGAAGACTTCATTTTGTTTAAAAAATTAATGCGAACTTCATTCAAAGATTTTTTTTAAATATCGCATTATTTCCTCTACAAATTGATACAATACGTAATCACTAAAATTTAAATGTAAAATTTTATGGTGTTCCTTTTGTTTAAGACGCTGTGTTACTTAACAAAAAATAATCCTAACGAGTAACCCTTTCGATCGGTATCGTAAAAATAAAAGATTGTTTTTTTTTTCTAATTTGGTAGGTTCGATTCCTGATTAAGGCACGCGATTTTTTGAAAATCTTTGAATGCAGTTCCAATTATTTTGAAAATCAGAATGAAGTCTTCTTTCAGTAAAATTTCCTATCGTCAATATTTAAGGCACTTTCCCTCCGTGTGGCAAAGTTTTGGGACACCCGGTATATACTTTCGTTATAGAAATCTTTATGAATATGAATTGATATTAAGTTATTGATTGGAATGTGAAGTTTATAAAATTTTACATAGGAGGAGTGATTCTAATTCAATGATTTGTAGAGATGATTTTGACCTTACACTATTTTTTTCGTCTATTCTGTCTCGTTCGTGGCGTGTGTCACATCCCAGACACAGTGACACGAAAGAAGTTGTGATTGACTGGTTGGTCGGAAGGAAGTATATTAATTTTTGTTTCAAGTGACCTTTGAACATATTGTGGAAGTACCAACTTAACCTTCTTCACTCTTGTTTGTTGTTTGAAACTATAAAACCTCGCGTTAAAAAGTAGCTCAAATTGTATGTTTTTTTTAAAACAAAGAACACTGAATAGATAATACTGTGCATATAATATACGCAGTTCTTGGTTCTGTCACAAAGTCACAACCATTTTTTATTTTCAAATTTCGAATATTGGCCAGAAATATTTTGATTGATGAAATTTTGTATCTTCTAAAATTAAAAAACAAAATTTACTTTGCACCGCTAACAAAAAAGTTTTGTTAGGTATATTTTTGATAATTTTTCGACACTATTAAAATATGTCCTTTTTTTACACACTCCGTCAATTAGAAAAATTTCGAAAAACAGCTCGACTGAAAAATTCTATATAATTATCAAATCTGCCCACAAAATTTCATAAGAATTGGTTGAGAAATGCGACCTGTAGAGGAAAACAGCCAGCCCCGGAAAACCGGACTGAAATATGTCTTTTTTACATATCTTCACAATTTTGAAAAATTTCGAAACACTGGCTCGACAAAAAAATAATAATTTTCGAACCTGCTCTCAAAACTTCACGAGAATCTGTTGAGAAATGCAATGATTGAGAAAATGAATGAAAAAATAACAGCGCCGGAAAGCCGGACTGAGAAATGTTTTTTCACCTCTCCAGCACAAAAAGGGCGCTTTTGGCGCGTAAAAACTCGCAGCAAAATCGATTTTTGCTGCGAGCGTGAGGCAAAGTCCTTTTTCAATTTTTAACACCAACTTTTAAAATAATAAAGAAAAAAGAAATAAAGTGACAAGGATGACACTTGTAAAATTGATATGTGAGAAAAGGATAGATAGAGTGCTTTATGTTGTCATACATGAATTAAAAAGTAAAAAAATAAAATGCACGGATATACCAAGGAGTTTTAAATAAGGATTGTTAAAAAAGAAGGTTGATAATTCGAAATAAAGAGAATGGACGTAATGAGGTCGCATGTATGAAACAAATATGAAATAAGAAAAATTTATGAAATTTAGTAACAAATTATATGTTTTATGATTATAAATAAATAAATAAGATGGGACAAGTATTCATAAATAAGAGAAAAACACAACGTAATGTAATCAAAACGACGGGAATCTACTACTTTACTGACTCTACCTTCTCTATGAATAACAATTTTCAGCATAGGTTTGATTAGGGTTTGATCGAATTATTTTTGTGATAAATTACAAAAATGAATACGTCCAACGATGAAGTTAGTTGTCTAACTCCAAAAGAGTTATGTGAACAAGTTTCTAACAGGAAAGTCTGAAAATTTTCTCGCTGGTCGAGGTGAAAAGTTGTATGTTTTACACGAGACCAAAATTTTGTTCTGCCTCGTGTCTTTAAATCGCTCAGTAGTCTATATTAGAATCACTCTCTACGCTCGTGATTCAATTCTAGATTACTTCGCTAGTTCGTGATTTAAAGTCGGCACTCGCAGCACAATTTGATTTTGGTTACTTGTATAACAAATAACTATTTTTACATGTATCTCCGCCGTTTTGATAAATCACAGAAAACTGACTCGCCAATAAATTTCTATATAATTTTCAAACCTGCCCACAAAATTCCACGAGAATCGGTTGAGAAATGCGACCTGTAGATGAGAACAAACGGACTGCCGCCCCGGAAGGACATACGAAAGAATTTTTGCCCAAGCTGAAGCAGAGACGCTTCGCTCGTGCTCCGCGCTCGCTCGGCTCGGTCAATAATAAGTACATATTTGTGTAAGTATGAAAGGTACTTAAGACTGTATATCCGGATTACAGCGTTTTTCCAAAGAAGTTATCTAAAGAATGAAAGCATTACACTATTGACGTAAACTTTAGTTTTAGAGAGCAAAATTCTTAAATTAGTGCCGTATATAGAGAAAAACATAATAAATTATCAGGTATTTTAAAACGAAGACAATCTGTTTAAGTGGAATTTCAAATTTGCTTGTAAGAAGAATTTTCACAAACGTTTCAGCTGTAACAAATAAGAATACGACTCATATTTATTTTTTCACTTATTGTTTGTATTGTCAAGCGGGGCTACTCAAATGGCCACTTTTCTATTCGTTCGCTAACTTAAAAATTAAAAATAAGCCATAAACACCAAAATAACGTGTCGTAGGCTTGTCAATTCTGTACAATACAACAATGTCTGTGATTTACATAAACTTGCGAACGTCTGACTTGATCATTAATTGCTTATTTTTAAGATTTAAGTTAGCGAACGAATAGAAAAGTGGCCATTTGAGTAGCCCCCAAGGAGTGCCCTATAGAGAGAAAATTAAAAAAAATGATTTCAATCACAGAGAAAAAAAATAAAAAAAAATGCTCAAATCACACTTTGACATGTTTTTTACTGGTATTTACAGATTCTAAAATTTTTTTTTTATTTTTCTTAGGAATAATGAGGTATTTGTCTATTGTATTGCGTGTTTTGTTTTATATCTATTTAATAGTTTAATAGGAATTTTTCAAAGTTCGCCCTCATTAGGTACGGCTCGCGCA
Source organism: Agriphila tristella (assembly GCA_928269145.1). Taxonomy (NCBI): domain Eukaryota; kingdom Metazoa; phylum Arthropoda; class Insecta; order Lepidoptera; family Crambidae; genus Agriphila; species Agriphila tristella. The sequence continues at coordinate 16,284,072 of OV743439.1, read as the reverse complement.
GAGTTGTTTTGATCATTTGTTTTGAAAATTAAAAAAATGGAACTTGATGCGCGTCTACCACTGACGTCAGTGGCCCTTAATTTACCCTTAAATAATGAGGTTAAATCGAGAAAACTGTGAGAGATCTTAGAATAATTACACCTAGAAGCCGTGTCCTTGCATGCAAAGTGAGGCAACTAATACTGAGCCAAAATGGCTCAGTATTCAGATCTATATCCTTCATACGTTACCTAATTCGAACTAAAACCCAGTAATATAATAACTTATCTCATAAAGGTAGTGCAATTGATACTGTTTAATACTTTATGTAATAATGGGCAAATAATGAAAAATATTAGAAAAAATCGGCTCACCCGTAGCAACTTAGACGGGATACGAACCCGCATCCCGTCTAAGTTGCTACGGGTGAGCCGATTTTTTTCTAATATTTTTCATTATTTATTCATCTTAATATAAAAATAGCATTGTGAATGCAAAAATCTAAAAGTTTAATAATGGGCAATAAAAATCTGAAAACGGCGCCATTTTGGCTGTTTTAGTTGCCTCACTTTTGACAGCGCGCTTTGTAGAGAATTATCTTTCTAGGTGTAATTATTCTAAGTGATAGAACTGTAAAAAATTGGGTAAGAGCTTCTAGGTCCATTTAATAATAGACGATGAGTAATAAATATTCCGTTTTACCTGTAAGTAGGTACTTGCCGTACAAGGGAGAGAAAAACACCTTAAATTCTAAAAATTTTGAAATTTTTAAACGGTTCCTTTTTCAAGATTAAAGTTAATGTATACTTATGTCCGGGCCTTTTCTGCACCCCTGAAAATATGTTTGCAAAACTTCACGATAATCGGTTGAGTAGTTAAGACGTGAAGACGTAACAAACAAACTTACTTTCGCATTTATAAAATTAGTATCGATTGAACTAGAGGTGTTATGTTTTACACAGACATAACACACATAAAGAATTACAAAATCAACAATATTAATCATCATCATTTATCACTTAAACAGTAATTCATGATCGGAAGTCATGTCCAAGTTTTTAACGGTAATTCAGTTTGTGGGCAAATAAATATTTTAATATCAGAGGTCGAATTGAAAATTGAATGTGTATTGATAGGTGGTGATTACGATAAGTACTTGTAAAATGTTTGGTAAACGCTTCAAATGCACTTTTTGCTCTAGTTTTGAACATGTTTTTCTAGACCATTACTTAGGTAATTGTTTTATTCAAGGAAGTAAATTAATTGCAAGCGAACTCCATAAGATTAGCGAACTCAACCTATTATAATGTACAAGAAATAACATATTTTTTGGCCAATGTCAATGTCAATGGGGAATGTCCGAAAAAAATCAAATTGGCTGAATATTTTTCTATAGGTAGGAATAAGGTCCCTTAGTAATAAAAAAAAGTTTCAGAATTTTCGGTTGGGTAAAAAAGCTTTTAAAAATCAAAGTCTCTTCGACTTCCAAATGTATGAAAGTAACAGCAGAATGGAGATTATACCTTTGCCGCTAACTGCCACAAACACAACACGTATTTAAAAAAAAATGTTTTGACATTTTGTCTTGAAACTTTTTTTAAAAACCATGTTGTGGTTGTGGCAGGTGTTGGCAAAGGTACAATCTCCATTCTGCTGTTACTTTCATACATTTGTGAAGTCGAAGAGACTTTGATTTTTTGAAATTTTTTCACAAAACCGAAAATGTATTCTATTACTAAGGGACCTTATTCCTACCTATAGAAAAATATTCAGCCAATTTGATTTTTTTCGGACATTCCCCATTATGTGACGATTGAGTTTCAGGAAATTTTAGACCATTTCTATTGTTTTCATTCCAACAATGATTTAAAATTAGGCTTAAGTATGTTTAAATGACCACCATACTAATCTAACCTAACCCAGAATTAGTAGATTCTCATCAAATCTTCTCGGGCGGTTTAGGATTTGGTGAGCAGGAGAACAAAATGTTTTTTTTGGTACTTAAGCTAAAGTATTAATTCCCTTAAAATTATGCATGTCTGCCTAATTCAAATACACTTTTCCAGGCGCTAGGCTTAGAATAATTACACCTAGAATGATAATTCTCTACAAAGCGCGCTGTCAAAAGTGAGGCAGCTAAAACAGCCAAAATGGCGCCGTTTTCAGATTTTTTTGTCCATTATTACATAACCATACTTAATAAGTACAAAACAGTTTCAATTTCCCTACCTTTATGAGATTAGTTGTAATTATATTACGGGATTTTAGTTAGGATTAGGTAACGTATGAAGGATATAAATCTGAATACTGAGCCATTTTGGCTCAGTATTAGTTGCCTCACTTTGCATGCAAGGACACGGCTTCTAGGTGTAAGTATTCTAAGGCGCTAGGTAAAAAACTCTTAAGGTGCGTCCAGATATGTTCTTTTGCCCGTACCGTACCTCCGTTCCGATCGGCGTCGCGATCAAAGAACGCTAGTCTGGACGCATGTTCGGAACGGTGCGGAGGTACGCCGTTCCGTTCGCCGAACAGGTACGCCCCGATCCACCTCGAATCTCTCGCTCTTTTGCCCGTACCCGTATCTCTCGCTCTTGAGCGTCGCGAACAAAGAACGCTAGTCTGGACGCATGTTCGGAACGGTGCGGAGGTACGCCGTCTCGATCGCCGACAGGTACGCTCCGATCCATCGCGAGTCGGTTTTTTCGCCCCGTTCAAAGGAAAAACGGAACGGAGGAACGGTACGGCGCTAGTCTGGACGTGATCGCGGCGACGCCGACGTTCGGAGGTTGTAGTACAGTAGCCCGTAGTACATTTAAATTACGAAAAAGGTTAGGTACCGTTTGCCGTTGTGATATAGTTATTTATTATGAAATTATAGATACTTTAACCCAAGTTTTACAGATCGTAACTCGCCGTAACCTATATTTGTATATCTCCAAAAATGAGATTTTTTATTTTTCGAGGTTAATCACATGGTTTAGCTATTGTCGTGTTCTACAGCGCTATGTTTGATTGCCACTGATAATAGTTAGACTGTGAAAAGTAGCCATACACAGATAGCGCTGTAGAACACGACAATAGCTAAACCATGTGATTAACCTCGAAAAATAAAAAAATAATCATTTTTGGAGATATACAAATATAAGTTACGGCGGGTTGCGATCTGTTAAAGTATCTATAATTTTGTAATAAATAACTATATCACAACGGCAAACGGTAACCTTTTTCGTAATTTAAATTTACTACGGGCTGCTGTACTATTGGATCGGAACGTTGATACGGAATGGAGGTACGGTACGGCGCTAGTCTGGACGTGATCGCGGCGACGTTCGGCGGTTTGATCGGAACGGTGGTACGGAACGGAGGTACGGAACGGGCAAAAGTAGCGTCCAGACTTATTTGATCGGAACGCTGGTACGGAACGGAGGTACGGTACGATCAAAAGAACATATCTGGACGCACCTTTAGATAAAATATTTCAGATAATTTTTATTTGAATTTTAACAACTTCTTCATCTGAAGTAGGCTTTAACAAAGTGTTTTTCGAACCATTACTTGAAATTATGTAGGTAATCTAAGTAGATTAAGGTAATCACTTTGAAATTTTCATACAGTATTCAGTATTCACTTGAATACTGTATGAAAATTTCAAAGTGATTACCTGCGCTTATTAAAAATAATCAGATAATATGATCATCACCGGATCCCGCGTTTTAATCAATACTAATAATTCAGCCCGAGTTAGTGTCAGACAAATGATTCCGAAACCGGTTACAGTAATTTAGCGTAGTTTTTACGATTATTACTTTGTAGGTATTTTGTATTAACTATCTCAGTAATACTCGTACATAATTGAAAAACAAAGTTCAAAAATCAAATCTTTCGTTCTAAAGAGTTGCTGCTGTGTTTGCAAGTTTTGTAACATTGCTTAAAAAATATTAAAAACGTAGTTTTTAGGGTTCCGTACCCAAAGGGTAAAAACGGGACCCTATTACTAAGCCTCCGCTGTCCGTCTGTCTGTCTGTCTGTCACCAGGCTGTATCTCATGAACCATGATAGCTAGACAGTTGAAATTTTCACAGATGATGTATTTTTGTTGCCGCTATAACAACAAATACTAAAAACAGAATAAAATAAATATTTAAGGGGGGCTCCCATACAACAAACGTGATTTTTTGCTGTTTTTTGGTACGGAACCCTTCGTGCGCGAGTCAAACTCGCACTTGGCCGGTTTTTTTTAAGTCCCACAGCTAATTAAATACCCACTGAGTTATTAAGATATAATTGAGATCGTAAACTGTAAGTATAATAATAAAAGACTGTGATTGCAAGAAAAATGTTGATGTCTATCACTTCTAATCTAGGCCAGACTTATATTGTTCTACAGTCGCGCGAGGGTATTTATTATACTTAAGAATACGTTATTATTAACGTTATTAATAAATATTTCTGCTTGTCAGTTTATTGGATATATTAAATTGTCCTGCAGAGGTTTTTATTACAGAAACGAAATACTGCTAACTTTTCCGCTCTAATCGGAGGTCTATCAGCATTTGATTTGTCAACTTTTTTTTATACACAGTGCCCTGTTTATCAAAACTTACAAGACTGTGTTACAAGCATTTACTTTGTGAAAATTTTCATTATTAAACATACTTTTGCGCTTATCAAAAATATACGTCGTATGAGTTAAAGGCAAGGGTGATGGCTTATTCACAAGTATGATTTCACACTTATCAAATTCGTGATTTGGTTTATAAAAACAAACTTTTTGACGTACCTACTTATGTCAAAAAGTTTTTTATTATAATCTATGGATTTTCTATGGATCTCTCAGGATTTTCTATGGTTTTGTACAAGTTTTACAACTTTGACGTGAGCCCGGCGAGTCTCCATATATTTTTTTACAAGTGTCTTGCATATTAAGTCCTACAACGGTCATACCAATAACAATGAAAATGGAACAATTAATTAGGTATGTAACTATTTGGGAAAAAAATCGAGCAGAAAAACTTGTCTTGAACATAAGTATGAAGGTTTTATGTCTTTAAAGTGACAAACAATGTTATTATTCTGTTTTCATTCTTATTCAATTTGACAAAAATATTTTTTATCACATACAATTCACATTTCATACGTAAATATCAAATACGTACTTGCCGCGGAGTGTACCTATTCTCCAAAATAAATTTTAAAAGGCAGGAATTCCCTGGGTACTTGGTTTGGTCGCTATTTTTATTTTCCCTTTCAGAGTATAGTAAAATTTTTGTCAAATAAGAGCATTTAAAAATTAAAAGAAAATGGCTCCAACTTACAAGTATTTATTTACAAGCGTTCAAGTTTTCAACTCTTGTAGGTTTATTTAAAAAAAAAAACATAATTAACACGAACTTGTCAAAATCTTTCTTGCAATTTGTGGAGGTGTAGGTAGACTTGTAAGTTTTGATAAACAAATAAGTGAAATGCGAACAAATAACATTAAAATTTTCAATGACACTAAATCGGGGTATGCATTCGGAGTTAAAGATTTTTTTCCTGGTGTGCTTTTAGTGCAAGTTTTATTTATTAAAATTTAAAAACAAATTATATATGACATTTTCACATTTGCACGATTTTTTGTGCCATCTGTCAAATAATAAATAAGTTGTTTTAAAGACAGTGTCGGATAGATTATTAAAACAAATATTATCTGCCTTTCCTTCATTTGTCTCCATTATCTTTATATGGATAGCATTGGTTTATTGTAAGTACAGAGAATGAAGCGACAAAACCTGTTCTGATTTACCAGATCGTGCAGTATTTTAAGTCGAATGCAAATAAATTGACCGTCTATAAAGAGCTTGAGAATGCAAAGAAGATAGAATGTAGCTGGCTACAGAAACAGCGTGGCAGAAAATGTGGCAAATTAATTGGCTCGCCATTGTAAAGTGAGATAAGTATGTAAATTCATAGCCAATGGAATACTATTCGATAAAATAAGTATAAAGAGAATAAGTAAAAAAACTTTCTTTAATGGACTTGGAAATGTGGTAATGTTTATTTTTGGCAAGCTGATTTCACTACCTAAGTACCTATCTTAAAAGATTATATTGCAGGTAAGGTGAGCATAATGAATTGGGACTGATGGTCAACAGACAGCGAACCGAATGTGTAGTGAATCGTTCTTATTTTGTAGTGTACGGTGTCGCTTGAATCTAGTCACATAGGTACAACGTGTTTAACGTAAAATGAGAAAATTTGTTCAGTTTGATGGTCCGAAGAAACGGTTCTTCGGACCATCAAACTGAACAAATTTTACTATATATATATATATATATATATATATATCTATGTACAAGGTTTACTTCGAGGACAAAATTTACAGTGTAAGCATGCTTTGAGGACTTTTGTATAGTTTAGGGACATGTCTCAAAGTAATCATGTATTCAACGGATACTATGGGGTCAGCGAAATCTTTTATACACAATCTTACCAATCGTTTACATCGGGTCTCGATTTTTTATACGCTACGATTTATATGCTCTGCATGATAGTGTGCACTGTCCTCAAACTGTTTTATACGAAGAAGTATATATAAATTGTGTATAAAATAAGTAAAAAAAACTTTATGAGTAAAACAATTTTACTTTAATGAAAACTGCACTAAACGGTAAAAAATAACTTTGTTACATTTTCATACTATGTTGTACAATACTGTTAGCTGAAAATTTTTGAGTATAATCTATGTCAACCTAACTTAATAATTATTACGAAAAAAGTATTACAATAGGGATTCATATTATAAATTAATACTTTGTTAATTAATTTTGATTATAAAATCGTAGACAAAAATATAGACAAAAATTATAAGATTTCAAACACAAGTGTTGTGCAATAGTTTACTGAGGAGATCCCTTGGCCACGTTCCGTCTCCATTATAAGACCCTCAATCATACCGGGACTACAAGGTTCTTATCAAAACCAATTGAATGTTACCAAACATGAGCGTTTGACAACAAATTACAAAGGAGAAACCTTGACTACATTACGTCTCCATCATCAAACATACCAACTTATCGGTACCATTTTACTATTGAAAGAAATGAAATGAGACCAAACACTACTGATAGGTACCACAATGTTCTCATTGCAACATTTGAAATGACTCCAAACACGAATGTTTTACTATAATTTACTGAGGAGACCCCTTAACCACCTTCCGTCTCCGTCATCAGACCCTCAATCTTACTGATATCACAAATTTCTTATCGATACAATTGAAACGAGATCAAACACGAATGCTCTGCTACAATTATAGAGGAGATCCCTTGACCACCTTCCGTCTCCATCATCAGACCCTCAATATTAATGGTACCACAAAGTTCTCGTCACAACAATGGAAATGAGACCAAACACGAGTGTTTTTCTATAGGTAATTCATTGAGCAGATCCCTTCACCACCTTCCGTCTCCATCATCAGACTCAATCTTACTGGTACCACAAAGTTCTCATCGCAAAATTTTAAATGAGTCTAAACACGAGTGTTTTACTATAATACCTACATGGGAGGAGATCCCTTGACCACCTTCCGTCTCCATCAACAGACCCTCAATCTTAATGGTACCACTAAGTTCTCGTCACAACAATTGAAATGAGACCAAACACGAGTGTTTTCCCATAATTAATCGAGAAGATCCCTTCACCAACTTCCGTCTCCATTATCAGACCTTCAATCTTACCGGTAGGTACTACATAAAATTCTCATCGAAATAATTTAAATGATACCAAACACGAGTACTCTGCTATAATTCATCAAGGAGATCTCTTGACCACCTTCCGTCTCCATCATCAGATCAACTCCATGCTACCATAATATTATGTTGTCATCAGAACTATAGGTACCTACGTGTTTGTAAAGTTTCAACTTAGGCTGGCCCCAGACCTACCGGTTCCGTTTCTTTGCTTTGCTGTGCTACCTTGCTTGAAAGACCGCCGGCCAACCAGGGTAATTTTCAATCTATCGCATTTTGGGACTAGACCAAATTGGCAAGATAGCCATTAGCTTGGTTTTATCAAATATCATCGCCTGGATTGCGAAGTAGGAAGCTTTTAGGAGATATGCCACCCTGAACATGGACTCCGATCGTTAAAAATAACTCGATCGCTTATTTATACAAGATGTTTGGTAAAGCCTTATAAAACTGAATATGGTAGATAGGGACCATAATAAAACTGAACAACTTTTACTATGGGACCAAATCTGAAATCGCGAAAAAAAATGAACTGTTTCATACATTTTGATAATATCGTTATTAATTTTTGTATAAAACAGCAGTTTTTTTTAAAACGAAAACTAAGCGTGCCCGCAGACTACAGACTTTCTATCGGCCGACAGTTTAGTCGGGCTCTCAATCAGTATGAAGGTGTATGCAGGTGCGCACACTAGAACGATTCGGAGTCGGCCGATAAATAAGTTGGATGGGGTTCCCGACTAAACTGTCGGCCAACTATCGGCCGCCTGGTTAATCAGTATTGACTCATATCCACGCCCGCACACACGACGATCGTTTAGTCGGCCGGCTCGGCCGATAGTTCATTTCGCTCCGAGTTTTGGCGCCGGACAGTCGAGGGTTTATTAATAATGGCATCGCTAATTGATCGGTCGATCGATTTTTTGGTATGAATGCTAAAGTATTAATTCATTTCAATCCCTTTTAATTACCTACCTAGTAAAAAATCTGTTGTCTAGCATCCATATGCTATGTAGGTAGGTATGTTTTGTTAGTTATGTATGTAAAATCAAATATTCAGCTTCAGAAAGCTGAACTGACTTGGACGAATTTTTTTCGGAAGATCGAGTAATTTGGAATGTATCGTGTAAAATTTTCCATTTATTTAAACTTATTTATTTATTTAAACTTTATTGCATAAGAAAATTCAATTGGCGGACTTAATGCCTTAAGGCATTCTCTAACAGTCGACCGGAAAGGGTGTTAAAGAAAGAAACCGTGGCGGCAAAAAAATGGATAACTAAATATCCATTAATCATAAATAACGATCTAGCTAAAATAAAAATATAAACCTACATAACAATACATACATAAATAATCCTAATTGCTATAACATATATAATACATACACATCCATTTAATAATCTATGACTGAAGATTGGATGTACCCAATATTCTCTTCTCCATATTATGAGAGCAGTAATAACCATTCTAGACAAAAGTAAATTAATTTTCATTGTGCAACAGTTCTCTTCAAAACTCGGTTACAAACTACACTAGCAAATCATTCGAAACATAAGAAAATACTTGTAGCAGTGTTATAATGTTAAAAATGAATATTTTTTTAACTTTTTTATTTAATATAGCTGATGCCCGCGACTTCGTACGCGTGGACTTTATGACTTCGGCGTATGCATATAAATGAACTAATGTAGTTACATAAGAAAATACTTGTAACAGTGTTATTTATGGCTCTGCATCAGGTGTTCCAGATCTTCGATTTTTATACCTAAACAAAAAATGCTCATCAGGCTCAACAACTTTTGCAAAAATGACATTTTTATATTTTGTATAGTTTTAGCTGGACCATTATGGTTCTGCATCAGGTGTTCCAGATCTTCGATTTTTATACCTCAACAAAAAATGCTCATCAGGCTGAACAACTTTTGCAAAGATGTAATTTTTATATTTTGTATAGTTTAGCTGGACCATTATGGTTCTGCATCAGGTGTTCCAGATCTTCGATTTTTATACCTCAACAAAAAATGCTCATCAGGTTTAACAACTTTTGCAAAGGTGTCATTTTTATATTCCTTATAGTTAAGTTGGACCATTATGGTTCTGCATCAGGTGTTCCATTTCCAAAAATCAGTTATACCCTAAGTTACGCCCAGGCTTAACAGCTATACAAGGTGTTTGGTAAAAGCCTTATAAAGCCGAATATGGTAGATAGGGACCATCAAACTGAACAACTTTTACTATGGGACCAACTCTGAAATCGCGAAAAAAAAATCAGCTGTTTCATACAAAAAATAATAACGAAAATATCAAAATGTATGGAACAGCTGATTTTTTTTTCGCGATTTCGGAGTTGGTCCCATAGTAAAAGTTGTTCAATTTGATGGTCCCTATCTACCATATTCGGCTTTATAAGGCTTTTACCAAACACCTTGTATAACAAAAAAATTTTCATTCGAATCCGTTTAGTATTTCCGGAGATTAGCGTGTTCAAACAGACAAACAAACAGACAAACAGACACACTTTTTTTGTAAATTCTTACTCTATTAGTATGTCTCCATCGCCCCAGATATTTTTTTTTGAAATAAATATATGTAATGTACATTATGTACAGACACACTTTTTTTTACTGTTTTATTATATGTAAGGAAGTCGGCTGACAGTTGGCTAGTCTGCGCACTCATCACCAACCCGACTGTTTAGTCGGGCCAGTGTGCGCGCTAGCAACCCAACCCGATCAAACTATCGGCCGATAGAAAGTCTGTAATCTGCGAGGGCGCTAAAACTTCTCATCGCACCCCAGACGACGATATTTGATAACACCAAACGAATGGCTATCTTGCCAATGTGGTCAGGTCAAAATATGCGATAGATTGAAAATGAGCCTCTTGGCCGGCGGTCCATGGTAGAACAGCAAAGCATAGAAATGAAACCGGTAGGTCTGGGGCCAGCCTTAATCGGTTCACAGGAAGTGGGTGAATTAGATTACAAATATCCGTTGTTAGTTAGTTAGTTAGTTCGTTCGATAGATAGACAGCTTTAAAGGAATTTGCGCTGAAAGTGCCTACATATAGTCAGTTCCTACGGTTTTCATGATTCAGACTGTGATTCTATAGGTACCTACGCGTTTTTTTTTAATTATGGTCATTGAGGTTGAGCAAACGGCAAGAAACTCCCTCGTTGGTAGGGTTGCCAACATTTCTTCGACTAAATATAGTATTTTTCAAAACTATTAAAATATATAGTACAGCTTGGCAAAAAAGAGTTTGACGTGGTGACAGATGGAACTAAATATTTTCTTTCATGGCAACACCACTTTGCTGTCAAGTAAAGTCGCGTATACAACGACTACACGTGCTTGATTCTTATAAACATAAATTATTCTTGGGTACTCACAAGCACTGTAACTTGCTATTTACAGGTGTTAGTGTCAATAATGTAAGAAATATTGAAAAAGAAGGTGTTGAAAATAATGGAAAATTTTCCACACCGGGAAAGCACCGAAAAGGTCATCCGAGGAAAGATTTGGACGGTTTTGATGTATGTTCCATAAGACAAACTTTTTCTTACACGAAAATATTAGGTTAAAAGAAAAGTAATTCCTATTCCAAATAAAACTAGAAATATTTAACAAATATTAATTTTCTTAGCAAAGTATCACAATCGTCTAGTCGTAGTATATGGGGTGGCCTGATTTAATGTAGCAGCGCCCTCATTTTTTCCATACTCTTTTTTGCCAAGCTGTACCTAAACTTTGAAAAAATATAGTATTTTAAGGAAAAGGCAAAGAAAGTCAAAGATAATGTATTTGTTATTTATTTATTTGAATAAAAACGAAATTTTTTTGCACTTCTTGAATTTTTAAACTTTTTTTATAAAAGTGTCATAATATGCTTTGTCGCTTTGTCGCAATAAATTTTCTAATTAATGTAAAGGAAAAGCTCTTTTTTTTTTTTAATTCAAGAAATACACGCTCTGTTGACTTGCGTTCTTCTCGCTACTTTAGAATTCTTTACTGAAAATATTTTATACTTTCTGTGAATGCCGAAGTTGCGGGAATAGAGAGCAGAAATTAATTAATTAATATATTTGGTAGGTAAGTTACTTTCAGTATTTTTTCGATACACGCCGAAAGGTAGGTAAAAGGTCCGGTAACCACCAAAGCGGACAGGAGAGGTAGGTAAGTAATTAGGTACCTACTTATGTTACTGTTATATTAGGTATACCTATGTATCCATTGAGTTATTGTAGGTACCACCTAATCTAATACCAACAAAAAAACACTCGATGAGCTGTTGACTTTGAAATGATTAACAAAATATTAAAAGTAAGTACCTACGTAATTAAAAATACATAATCAACAAGAGCGCAACAATCGGGTCCGTCTCGCAACTCTCGCATATTATGACGCGGCAAGCAGCAACGTCCATCGTACGCAGCCCTGACTGTGTGTTCTAATTTGTTCCTATATTTTTGTAATTGTGTGCGTCTGTATACGGCGCGCGGCGGCGTGCACACGTCATACAAGGCGCGCTTGGTACCTTTGTTTGAAGCTATCTTACTCACTTGTACACACGGCGACAGATCAAGCTACGCACCCTATATAACCATAACTACACTGCGTACAAAACACAAAATAGTGCGCTAGAGAGCCTGCATAGACGCGGCTGCTGGCGCGGGCGTAGAATGCCGTGAGACGAAACATCAACAGCATACCGCACCCTCTCGCACGATTCGCAGCGTTCAAAGTCCAAACAGGGTAGCTTGAGCTGTCGCCGTGTGTACTCTGTCACGAAGACGGGTGAGCTATACCATAGTAAAATCAAATGCTATACTTGTAGTTGTTACGCGTATGAATACGCGCACTTGTGTGCGTAACTGCAGGTAGCGTTAGCAAGCTCATTGCTAATGAACAAAATAATTAATTTGTGTTATGTTTGGTGGATATGACATTGACATGGTAAAATAAAAAATGTATGACAAAATATTTATTTTTAGTACCACGTAATCAATCACGTTACATTAAATAGAATAAAATTAAATTTAGGTAGAATCATAACTATAATCTTCAGAGTCAGTTTCGTCATCACTTTCGTCTTGTAAATTTATTATGAATTCAAATTCACTGTCAAAATATTTCATATATTCGGTTTCTCTATCAATTACACTTTTGCATGTATTACGCCATGTTTCACAAGTTATTTTTTCTTTACTTTCATGAATAAGTTTTTCTGTGTTGGTCATATTTTGTTCAACATTTCTTAGGGCAATGTAGTTTTTAAGAACCCACCAAATATTTTCTATTGCATTAAGTTCAGGGTGGTAAGGCAGGAGGGAGGCGTATTACATCAAACCCTTTACTTTTGATGATGTCATCTATTTTGTACGTTATAAAATCGCTTTTATGTTTTTTATTAAATCGTATAACTCAATTTTGCGCAAATTTGATTCGAACTGACCCTTCAAAGTGACGTGACCCTTCGATGCTGACGGTACTCGAAATACAAGCAGCCAGACCGACGTCTCGACCGAGACTGACTGAACGCTCCCGAGCTTACCCACACAAAGACAATCAGTATATAGTACGCAGACCCAAAATATAGTACAATACTATATAATAATATTATAGTACGGTGGGCAATCTACCCATTAGGGTGGCCCCAGACCTACCGTTTCTTTGCTTACCGGTTTCCATTCTGATAGAACAGAATCGAAACCGGATCATCGCCCCACACACGCCGGTCGCCGGGTTTTCTTGATTCGCGCTCAGTCGTAATCTAGCGCTCACCGAGAGATGTCGTCTCTCAAATCAAATTGTGTGACAAATGTAAGCGTCAGGACTGCTGGACCAAAAGCAATATTAGATTTTATGAAAATACCAAAATGCAATACCTTTTTGCTACTATTTGATATCTAACTTCAAATATTTAGTAGGTACCTCGATTACCTATTTAGTAGGTATTGACAGCGACAAAACGTATATAGAAAGTGGCCAGACATTCTGACGTCAGGTTGTCTGTGCCACATTTTTTTCCATAGTTCCAAACAGCAAAAGTTTTGTTTCTCTTTGTAAACATTTAGTACCTTTTAAGTACCTTACCATATATATGTTTTTTCAAAATTTTTGCATACCTACCAGAAAAATTTTAGGCATGAACTTTTTTTTATTATGGATATTTAATTTGACGCAGGTACTTTGTTATAAAACCACACAACAGCCCCATCAAGTTTGGGTTCGTTTCATTCATCCTGCTAAGTAATCTGTTGGAAGGTAGTGGCCAGGGTCTGATGATGGAGCAGGAAGAAGGCCACAGAAACTCTGTAATAAAACCATACAATTCCATAGAGTTTGGGTTCGTTTGATTTGTCTTGACAAGTACTGTGTTGAGACTGTTAATGCTGTACATGCCTGTTATTGGCCTACACATCAGAAGTGAATTTTGATTATTGTTCCAATGTGTATGTTTTATTGTGTATGCTGTTGGTATGTCTTAAACAAATAAAATAAAAAAAATAAAAACTGAAATAGTGTTCGGGGTCTGATGAAGGAGCAAGAAGAAGGTAAGGAAATTTTAAGAAAGACCGGATATGATATGACATTGGTGACACTGCGATAACGAAAGTTAAGCAACTCTAGGAAAGGCCGAGTATGAGATGGATGACTGTTTGGGACTAGAATAACGACTGTAAGTAAAGCTAATTTTGAAGATGCCGGGTATGAGATGGGTGACCGTTGGATTGCGATAACGAAAGTTGTTTATCGCAGTCCTAAACGATCACCCATTTACCCGGTTTTTCCGAGAGTTGCTTAATATTCGTAACTGCAGTCCCACGGTCACCCATCTCATATCATATCCGGTCTTACATAGGTTGCCTTACCTTCTTCTTGCCATCATCAGACCCCGGAGACTATTTCTCAACAGAGTATTTGTCAAAACAAATCAAACGAGCCCAAACTCCATGGGATTGTATGGTTTTATTACAGAGTTCCTTTGGCCTTCTTTCTGCTCCATCATCAGACCCTGGACATTTCCTTCCAACAGATTACTTAGCAGGATGAATGAAACGAGCCCAAACTCGATGGGGTTGTATGGTTTTATTACAAAGTTCCTGTGTCAAATTAAATATCAATTTTAAAAATCTTCCATGCGTTAATTTTTTTTTGAAAAAATATATGTTAAGGTACTTAATAGGTACTAAATGTTTACAAACAGATAAATTAGTTGTGTTGTTTAAAATTATAAAAAAGTGGTTCATACAACCTGACGTCAGAATGTCTGACTAAGTGGCCAGAGAGTGTAAAAAAAATATTTTACACGTTTTGTGGTTGTCAATCGAGGTACTAAATATTTAAAGTTAGGCACTAAAAAGTAGCAAAAAAGTAAAGAATTTCGGTATTTTCTAAACATTCAATATCGCTTTTGGTCCAGCGGTTCTGACGCTTACAAATCGCCGGCACCGGCGCCGGGTTGCAACCGAGCTGTGTGTGACCATGTACGGAGCGAGCACGTAGGCTACGCCTCTTTCTTACCGGTGAAGACGTTCTTACCGGCGATGTCGACCGGTGGCTTGCTGACCGGGCGTTCTTGCCGGTTTGGGTCGATAGGTCTGTGACGAGTAGTATGTTTTGTATGGCATTCTAGCCTCCCGGTTTCATTCTTTGCTTTGCTGTTCTAGGTAGATCAGCAAAGAAACGGTAGGTCTGGGGCCAGCCTTAGCGTGTTTTGCCTTGTTGTTAAAGCCGCAGTACACATTGGCCGATGTTGGCCCAACTTTGCAATGCATTGCTGGCCTTGCATGGCGCAAAGTCGAGCCTGGGCCATGCAAGGCCAGCAATGCATTGCAAAGTTGGACCAACATCGGCCAATGTGTACTTGCGGCTTTAAACTTCGGACCACATAATGTAGGTTAGGTATATCTGTGCTTCGGTTCGGACCACGGAACTAGAGGTTCCGGATTCTATCCCCAGTCAGGCATTGCTATCGCGGAAGGAAAAACATCGTGAGGAAACCTGCATTCAGATTTTTCTGATATGGACACACACCCGACAGTTGCCTGTTGGGTATGGGTTGATGATTTTCCCGAGCAGCGACCCCGGCGAGCCCCCTATAGTCCGTTTGTTATACGCCAACAGCAATATTTTTCGGTTTAAACGCCCGGGAGTCAGCGTCTTACACCCCGCAGACATCGTACTGGGGACTTTAAATAAATTGTAACTTTACTTACAGCATAGTTTGAGGACATTTACGGAAAATACCTAAACGTGTCTAATAGGTAGGTATAAGTATACTTAATGATCGATTTAGGCAACCATTAAACAATCGATGAACAGGAAAAAGGGATCAACTTTTTATTACTTTTAAGGTAGGTATGAGTAGGTATAATCGTAAATCGTAAGTCGGGTTGGCCACTATAGGTAATTATCCTACACAAACCGAGATATACCTATAGGTAGGTAGTAGCCGGCAAACTTATTGAGCACCGACCTTGAATGCGCATGAAACAAAAAAAAAAATACAAGCCGCGGTACGAATCTTTAGTGCTGCTGACCTTGAAAGCGCAGAAGAAGAATCTCCCATTTCGGCTTGTAACCCCCTTTTTGTTACACCCTGTATAAGTAGGATGCTCTGAATATATAACCCCAAAAGTCCCAAATCATGCCTTGTACATACACATCTCACGACCCCAAAGCATAGTTCGAGAATGTGTCCTCGAACTATGCTTTGGGGTCGTGAGATGTGTATGTACAAGGCATGATTTGGGGTTATAAATTCAAATCATCCCACTTATACAGGTTGTAACAAAAAGGGAGTCATGTTGTTATTTAGAAATAGATGTCATTTTTGCATTCAATATGTTACAGTCAACGCCATAAATCCGGTTAGTATGTACTATATAGGTAATTAATTACGGATAAACTTGATATTAAAAAGCACAACTCAGATTGATGTTATAATATTATCAAATACCTATAGCCGTATCAGAAACCGATTCGGAAAAGAAAAATGAAGAACCTTTCAACGCTATTGTACTGCCTGCAGACTGTGAGCCGATTCATGATTACACTCATGCCACTACTTTCAGTTTGCAAGCTTTCTCGCCGAAATCCTTGGTTCAGCCATTTATACTCTAGGTATACGTTGGTCATAAAAAAAAACAGCCCTACAATAAAAATAATGAATACCTACCAAATACATAGAAACTGATGGATAAATGGAACAAGAACGAATGCATAATGCGGCATAATGGACGAACAAACATAGGTATATAGTACATAGTACTATGAAACACACATGTTTAGAAGCCCACATGGATAATATACTTACCTATACGAATCTTGTGCAATTCCAACAATATTACATACATACGTGTCGAATCGATAACCTCCTTTTTTATGAATTCGGCAATACCCACATACCTTCCCTGGTGGGATAGCCAAGATATCCTGGAAAAACCTGGAATTTACCTGGCAAAATAGGTTATGTATAACCTTGACATTGATTATAATTACTGAGCGGAACTTTTTGAAATAGGTATGTTGGGACACCTTCCAGGATGACGCTCAAAAAAGTTCCACAACCTCCCTAATGGGATAGCCAAGATCCGCTCATCATATTCTTTGGGAGTGTGAGCTCTGGTTCGCCGAGTTTTTTTTTATTTTTTTTTTAATGTTAGGTTCCATTTGTTATATTTTTATTTTTGGTGCTTTTGCGGTAGGGTCTTAAACTCTGCCATAAATAATGGAATTGGCTCTCTAATAGCCATGTTTTTATTGCTGTCTCCCGTTTGCAATGGAGGGAAGTCGGATATTTCTTTTTCCTACTCCTCCTATCTTCTTTGATTAATTCATTGCGGGTTCCAAGACAGATTAGAGTAATCCCCCGGGCTCGCTGGACTTCATTGTCTAGTGTTTTGAATGGTCGCCGCTGTTGATCCTGGCTTACAGGAGTTACAGCGGTGGGAATGTGTGGTGGGCCAATGACATTGATAATTACTACGCGGGACCTTTTGGAATATATACGTACACCTTCTAGTATGACGCTCAAAAAAATCCCACGACCTCCTTAGTGGGATAGCCAAGATATCCTAGAAAATCCGGGAATTTATGTGGAAAATTAGGTAAATAAACTATTCCATTCTATGAACCGGACATTGATAATTACCAAGCGGGACCTTATGGAATATGTTGGGACACCTTCCAGCATGACGCTCAAAAAAGTACCACGACCTCCCTAGTGGGATAGCTAAGAATTCCAGGGTCTGAAAACACCTAGAATTTTTGATTGTCATACTGGAAGGTGTCCCAACATATTCCAAAAGGTCCCGCTTAGTAATTATCAATGTCCGGGCCAAACCCTAAATTGCCTGGGTTATTATTATTATAGTAGCGTGACGTGATATTCAAATTTTTACAGTTGGTTATTTTTATTTTGTGGCTAACCTAGACCTAGACCATTTTTGTATAATTTAAGAGTACGCGACATAGGAAAAGTAGGTATCTAAATTACTATTTATATTGGGCGATACTTACAAGATCTATTATTGTTGAAAATATTGTCAAAAATACTGTTATCTAATCGCCAAAACTAAAGTATTAATTTTATAACCTTTCCAAAGAAAAGTAGGTACCTACCATGAACAGTAAATTACTTATAGAAAAAAACCCCGGTGCGTGAGACCGGGGACACCAACGATGTAAGTCAAATAAATACACGTCACCAGTCAGTGGCGGGTGAATTTAAAAAAATCATAATTATACATATAGTAAAGGTTGAGATTGATTGTCATTCGTAAATTGAGAGATAATAATTAATAATATTGTTTACTTTGTGACTTTTTAGTCGGCATTGTTGTTTGTTATCGTAGATGGGTTTCATGAATTTTAGAGTTTTTACCAAAAATGATTCGCAATGTGAATATTTGTAAATCAGTACTTAAAGCCGTATTTCGTCACATATCTGTTTTACTTAATGTATAGTTTGAGGTCTTGTCTCCGTTTTAAACGCTACGTTCATGTAAATACACGTGTGTGTGTGTATAAATTTACCCATCGTTTCATTTAAGGACATGTACCTCAAAACACACGTTGGATCTCTGAAGTTTCGAAACATACTTTGTATACTAAAACTATAATAACTTTGGTAAATGGTTCATATAAATGAAAATATCTGCATCCCCAAATACCGGGGGTGGCAGGCTTTGAATTTACCACCCCAAATTGTCAAGTCCCAAATCATGCCTTGTACATAGATATATATATATATATATATATATATATATATATATATATATATATACAGGGAAATTTTGCGACCCCTTTACAAAATCAAATAATAGTTCAATGAAGTAATAAAAAAAAATTGGTGAGATAATTATAAATTATTTCTTTTTAAATTCACAGTTTTTAACCACTTTTTATATCCTAAAAATCTAGGCGCGCACGCTCACCGTTACGAACGGGACGCGAGCGGGGGAAGGCGAGTGGCGGGAGGGGGGCTCGCGCGGGTCGACCGTGCGATGCGCAAACGGTGACAACAATTTCAATTTGTGTAGGGAAAAGTTTGGGGTAAAAATTAAAAAAAAATATTTTTGTTTTACTTCATAAATTGATTGTACTGCTGTTATAGAATGACCTGACAAAGTTTGAAAAGGGGTCCAAAAATGACCCTGTATATATATAGAAAATTTATTTCGGACAACAAAGATCCATATTGGGTTAGTTACATTATAAACTTACAAACTAGTGTTAGTAAGAAAGAAACATAAAAATACAAATTACAAAATTAAATCCACAACAACACGTTTTTGGCGTTGCAACACACAACTACGCGGCGGCTTAATCGAACTCTGAAAACACGAACTATGGGACCAACTCTGAAAACACGAAAAAAAATCTGCTGCTTCATACATTTTTATATTTACGTTTTTAATTTTTGTATGAAACAGCTGTTTTTTTTTCGCGATTTCAGAGTAGGTCACATAGTAAAAGTTGTTCAGATTGATGGCCCGAAGAAACGGTTTTCTCATTTTGCGCTATTTCATTAAATTTCGTAGCTAATGATAATTGTTTTCCACATTTTGTAATCTACACTACGGCTTTTCATCCTTATCCTTACTAATTTTATAAATGTGAAAGTCCGTTTGTTTGTTTATTTGTTTTTACGCCTTAACGTCTTAACTACTGAAACGATCATCATGAAATTTTACATTCACGTCGCCGGGGGTGCAGAAAAGGACCTAGGGTACCTTTCATACCGAAAAAAGAATTGGGATGTTGACTAATGAATAAAATAACGAAATACTAATAAAAATCGTAAACATATTAAAATTTTAGAGTAGCTTGTATACCTCTTGGTTTTATATATTGCATATTATTTGTTTTATGACCCTTCAAAGTTGGGTGGACAAGTCCATTTAAAAAGTATACAATTTATTAAAATAAATTATACCTTTAATTAGTTCGTAACATGTATAGCAGTCTAAGCAACCATTTTGATAAACGCAATATTTAATATAGCTGCCGAACAAATTTTCCTATACGCGTTGCTATAACTACTACAAACTACTGAGGCGTGTCGTCATAATTCAGTAGCCGTTAGTATGGAGCGTTTTTGGGCGAGTCCATTTGTGTGCATTTCACACTGTGATATCTCGGGCAGTTTTCAAGCTAGCGAAATAATTATTTTACCAATGTTTCTTTTTTTGAGAGGTAATTTATGTAATATAAAATAAAAAAAGTTGTCAACATCCCAATTGTTCCTGAGGGAAAGCAAAGGGGCTTTCCACGCAGACGAGGTAGCGTGCGGCCGCTACTTCTTACCAAACTATAAATTAATTAAAATCTATAAAATCAGTTTCATAAAAAAAAGTTTCTTCGTTTGCATGTAATATGAGATCTACCAATCAAGCGTCGATTTAATGTTCGTTATAATATCGGAAGGTCTTCAACATTCCATCTTCGATCAGGTGAACTAATTCAATAACTCACTTCAAGTCTAATCAAAGCAGTAGACATTACTTTAAGCTGTGATGTAACAAGAATTATCTTTTTTTGCTGCTTTAGAAAAAACGTTTGCTTTGCCTTTTTAGGAAATTAGGTATTGGTTTTGACTGAGCTTTAATCTTTCTCAGAACTTGTAAAGGATTATGCCGATTTTACTATACAATCTAGGCCATGATGCGCTTTGATGAAATTACCAAAATACTATATTAATTTTATAGTGATTGCGTGGGAAGAATATCATTAAAATATAATGCGGGAAAAAAGAGAAATCTCAATCTCAAGGAGCCGTTTGGGGTTATAATTGTTTGACATTTTCCTATTATATGACATTTTGTTATCTAAGTATCCCTTTTTGACTTGACATGAGTCTGTCACAGATATGTATGGTTAATGCGCATCATGGCCCAGAATGCGGCATGATCCTTTATACCAGAATTACTGAAATCTTTGAAAAAAAAATTCGGACACTTTGTCCACTGAGTGTGTAATGACACTGTTTAATTTAATAATAATTTAATAAGACCTCAAAGTTCTAAATCCCAAGTATTTCAAAATCTTGGATCCAAAACATACTACACTCGGCGTCGGAAAAACCGCACCTTTTCTTCAAAGTTAATTTAATCAAATATAATTTAATGATAAGTGTTATTATATACTTCTTCCCCTTCGTACATAGCCAACAGTCTTTAGAAACCGTTGGAATACTCGTCGAACGGAATCAATTACTGAGATTGAGTTTCCGAGCACATTACATTGCCAAATTTTTTTGCAATATTTGAGTAACTTCACGGGCAATAGTATCCATCTTGGGTATTCCTTTTTTTAATTGAACTGTTGAAGTGTGTTTTCTCTATCATCTCGATAGCGAATTTACCCGCATTTCCTGAATTGACCCCTTTTATTTCCCTTTTGTGGTGGCGCTAGCAATAACGCTTTAATCGTTTAATTATGGTAACTGTTATGTAACTAAATCAAACAATTATCAAAAGAAAGCTCATTAAATGTACTTTCAATAGATATCAACATTTACACAATAAAACGTTAAAACTTAGTGTCGAAGAGGTGCGGTTTTTCTGACGTCGAGTGTAGTTCTGCTTTCATAGGAAATTAAGTTAATTACCAAAGTATGAAGTAAAAAGAATATGAAAAAAAAATTCTGCGCGTTTGCACATACTATCATGCATGGTCAAGGTCGTTCTATCAGCCTCCCGAGTTATCACACTCGTTCTCAAAGTCAAGACTGAAATAAATTCATTACGCCAAAATTTTTCAATGTCGCTGTTAAAAGCTTATTCAAAGTCACTTTCACATATACAATTCCTTTTGAAATATTTAAGCCTCATTTGTTTTAACACGAAAGTAACTACCGCTTATGTGTTACAGAGATTTACCTATGTCCGACAATAATTAAAATTATTTGTTAACTTAATTTTTTTTCACAATTACCTAATAAATTAATTGAGGTCGATTTTTAGATGTATGATTAAGAAATGTACTGTTACACCTAGATTTAGGCGGCTAAAACTAGGTGTAGCCGATAGCTATTGGTTAAACCTAGGTGTAGTCGATTTGATCGCGGCTAATATTAGGGCTTTCTTTGTGCTTCTACTAAGGGGCGGTAATTAATGGGGTATTAAGAAAGATATTTCAGTTGTCTGTTAAAAAAAATTACCACAAATTTAAGGCTCATGCTCCGCTACGATGGGCGTTTGCCTTAAATTTCTACCTATATTCGGGACCTACAGGAGTAAAGCAAATCAGTTACATCTAGTTTTAACCAACTGTCGGCTAGATCTAGTTTTAGCCGGCTAAAACTAGATTTAGCTGCACTTCGGGTATAGCCATAACATATCTTCTGAATATGAAACCGTCGCTTTGAGGCAAGTTAAGCTTTAGGGTATCACTGACCGCGAGCGTATTACAAAAGGTATACGTAGAGAGTTGTTAAAAATAAGAAGACAAGAATCCAGCGACAGGAAGTGTAGCCCTCAACTAGAGCAGAATTCTCCTCGATCCAGTTTTTGTAAAGAGCACATTGACATTTATTTAGCGCATACACGGGCACTCATCGGCAGTTATGAGTTTTTTTAGCAGCCTGTTTCGTTGCCGCCCACTCTTTTATTCTTGTTTGAGTTGTTTGATAGGTAATTAGTGAACGCCCTATAAAGGCCATCAGTGATAATGCTTCATCACCGTTGTTCTGTCCTTATTTTATAGAGAAAAACTTTATTTTTACCCACGACGGACGGAACGGAACGGAGGCGGTATATGCGTTTGGGGTTAGAGGTTGTGCGTTTGTTAGTTCTATGAAATCAAAATTACTTACTTAATTTCCTAACTCATTTTAGTGTAATAATTTGGTTTGCTTCAGGAAATTATTTATAGATTAACAAAACTATCTATTACTTACTTATAGGTATTAAAAATAGATACACTTAGGTAATCCCCAGTATGGTGATGAGGCTTGGTGATGAGGCAATAATGGAGCATGTATTTTAATTATCAACCCAAAATTTTTGTTTTCGCTTTATTATATGTATTACGAAATGAAAAGATTTTCACGCCTCAATATGAGTCTCGATGACTTTTTTTTTTATAAATATTGGGCACATTAAAGAGTAGTTTACTCAGTAAAACTATTACTTATTATACCGGGTGTCCCAAAACTGCCACACGGAGGGAAAGTACCCTAAATATTGAAGATAGGAATTTTTACTGAAAGAAGACTTCATTTTGATTTTTAAAATAATTGGAACTATATTCAAAGATTTTTGAAAAATCGCATGCCTTAACCAGGGATCGAACCTACCAAATTAGAAAAAAATACAATCTTTTATTTTACGATACCGATCGAAAGGGTTACTCGTTAGGATTATTTTTTGTTAAGTAACACAGCATCTTAAACAAAAGGAACACCATGAAATTTTACATTTAAATTTTAATGATTACGTATTGTATCAATTTGTATAGAAAATAATGCGATATTTAAAAAAATCTTTGAATGCAGTTCGCATTATTTTTAATATAAAATGAAGTCTTTTTTCAGTAAAATTTCCTATCTTCAATATTTAAGGTACTTTCCCTCCATGTGGCAAAGTTTTGGGACACCCGGTATATTATGTGGTAAAACTAGACCCTAAATACTGATTCTGATCGGTACTTTTTATCGTGTCTTAGAATATAGTAAGTGGGGTTGTTAGAAAACGTACATAATCTATATCGGTCGAACAAAATTGCGGATTTGTGACCTTGCATAAGCGTTTATAACATTGCAATAATTGCTATGCTATTATGATACCAAGCAGAAGCTGTTGCTTTCAAGTGCAATATGCTCATTAAGTAGGTATCTAAGTTAATTGCAGTTCAATAAGTGAGAACATAATTAAAAATGATGTTAGCTCACCAATATACAAGGTGTTTGGTAAAAGCCTTATAAAGCCGAATATGGTAAATAGGGACCATCAAACTGAACAACTTTTACTATGGGACCAACTCTGAAATCGCGAAAAAAAAAAATCAGCTGTTCCATACATTTTGATATTTTCGTTATTAATTTTAGTATGAAACAGCAGATTTTTTTTCGCGATTTCAGAGTTGGTCCCATAGTAAAAGTTGTTCAGTTTGATGGTCCCTATCTACCATATTCGGCTTTATAAGGCTTTTACCAAACACCTTGTATACCGCAAATGTAGACAATGATTTATATTCCAAATGAATGTTAAGTGAAAATTAAAGATTTGTATGTTTTTGCCCCAAAGATAAGTACATACTTTATTAGATTCTGATTCAACATGAAAAAGTTTCTGTACTCTGTTAAAAAGTTAAGATGGTTATTATACTTCTGGGGGATTACCATCAGCAAATAAGAAACCATTCAGTTCAAAAGCAGGCCTTAAACAGGACTGCTTAGGGCCTGCTTTCATACTAACCTTTGAGGTCAAAGTATGAAAAAGTAATGCAGTCCATTATAAGTCCTGCTATAAGAGCTCATAGTAAGGCCACTGATTCTGTGATACTACAAAGTTTTATCGCATTTTCAAAGTTTTCTTTATCGGAAAAGTGTTTTCTCAATTTTATGAGTACCTTTTCTTCTTTAATATAGTTTCATTAATTCATTATTCCACTTGTGCCTTTAAAAAAATCTGAGAAATGAGAAATTATACTATTGTAAAAACTATTCGTAAGTATAGCTATTGTAAACATACAAAATGTTTTATAAATTACGTACCAGCAAGATAATCCATAAGTATTTGCTAATCATCTCGTCGTAACCAAGGATCCAGTCCTCAGCGAAAACACCTGTATCAGTCTACTGTATTGATAAGGACATGTCCACTCTTTCTGGTATTATTAACAAAGACATCTTTTGGGAAACAGCTATAACGATATCGGTTGCTTTTTCCGGCCGCTCCCGACACTCTGTAAAACTAAGCGAAGACTTCTATTCACTATTCGATTATTCGAATCTGAAAAAGCGACTCGCTTCTAGTACACGAGTAGCCTGCGCGCGCGCCGCGATCGACTACCTACGGCATTAACAGTGCTTGCGACCTTGCCAATTAAGATTTTATTTTATTAATGCACTTTCTTATGACGTAGTGCTCTAGCGATCGAATGAGGAACAAACCACGCCTAGTATGTCGGTCTCAGAAGTGCTCAAGTGAAACAAAGGGATTTTATATGGAATAATTTAATAATTTCTATAAGTACAACAATAAGCTAATTCAACGCCTTTTTCTTTAAACAAAGAAGATAGGGAGAATTAATTTATTCAACGCTCAGCGCTGCGGAAGTAAATTGTCTGTAATTTGGAATTTGCTTAAAAATAAATAGACTGTGGCTTGGTATTTTAAGTATGGCCGTGTTGATTACGTATGGGGGATATTACACGGGTCTCAATGTCCATAGTAGGGGTCGTGTCCATACTGTGGCACCCCGGCGCCATACTGCGGGGTTCCGTACTGGGGCACTGCGTACTGAGGTTGTGGCTGGTATGTTGGAGGCTGAAAAAGAAAGTTAATTCTGTAATTATTCACATTGGTTATGAACTACTGCTGAGAGACTTGCAAGTAGTGAAGGCACAAAAGACCCCCAATATTGTCCATCATGGCAAAATACTGCATTAGATGTAAGCAATAATAATAATAAAAAAATAACGCTTATTTATTTCCATACCATTTCCATGCTTTACATTTTTCTTTACAAAATTAATTTTGATAATTGATAATAAAAGTTGCTAAAATATGTTAGTATTTTCTTAATCTTGGTGTAGTATGGACCTCTTCTGGGTAAAAGCTTCCTCCAATAATAATTTCTAACTCTTCGCAAAATAAATAGGAGTGGGTAACATATTACGAGCTGTTTTGTGACATTCGAGGGTATAAAATATGTTCTAATTCTTATTTAAAAAATGCACTTGGCGAGCATAAAATATTACACGACTGCCAAAAATAAAAACAGAGTGTAATACATGTGTAATGTGTTCAGGGTTTATGTATCTATGTTTGTGGGTATGTGAGTTTCTTTATTCCACCATAACTTAGGTGTATGGTATGTGATCCTTACGTCATCCCGAATGAAACTAGACACTTATTAAAAAAAAAAACCGGCCAAGTGCGAGTCGGACTCGCGCACGAAGGGTTCCGTACCAAAAAACGGCAAAAAAACACGTTTGTTGTATGGGAGCCCCCCTTAAATATTTATTTTATTTTGTTTTTAGTATTTGTTGTTATAGCGGCAACAAAAATACATCATCTGTGAAAATTTTAACTGTCTACCTGTTGTCGTTATTAACATTGAGCAAAAAACGGCAAAAAAAACACGTTTGTTGTATGGGAGCCCCCCTTAAATATTAATTTTATTCTATTTTTAGTACTTGTTGTTATAGCGGCAACAGAAATACATCATCTGTGAAAATTTAAATTGTCTAGCTATCACGGTTCGTGAGATACAGCCTGGTGACAGACAGAGAGACAAACAGACAGAGAGACAGACGGACAGCGGAGTCTTAGTAATAGGGTCCCGTTTTTACCCTTTGGGTACGGAACCCTAAAAAAACCGGCCAAGTGCGAGTCGGACTCGCGCACGAAGGGTTCCGTACCGAAATTCAGCAAAAAAACACTTTTGTTGTATGGGAGCCCCCTTAAATATTTATTTATTCTGTTTTTAGTATTTGTTGTTATAGTGGCGACAGAAATATATCATCTGTGAAAATTTCAACTGCCTACCTGTTGTCTTTATTAATATCGAGCTAAAAACGGCAAAAAAATCACGTTTGTTGTATGGGAGCCCCCCTTAAATATTTATTTTATTCTGTTTTTAGTATTTGTTGTTAAAGCGGCAACAGAAATACATCATCTATGCAAATTTCAACTGTCTGCTATCACGGTTCATGAGATACAGCTTGGTGACAGACAGACAGACAGACGGACAGCGGAGGCTTAGTAATAGGGTCCCGTTTTTACCCTTTGGGTACGGAACCCAAAACCAAGGCGACTGTCAAATGTGAAAAAAAATCTTCAATTATTACATTAAGTGAGCAACTAATAAGAAAAAAATTCACAACTTTACCTGGTATTCAAAAGCAGGCTTCTTCTTATGATGATGTTTCCATATCGGATCCATGTGGTTCTCTAGTAAGTCCTTGATCTTCATTTTGGTTGACAGCATATTGGCAGCTAGGGCCTTATCGAAGGCCTTCAGCTCCTTGAGCTTGGCTTTAATAGCCCAGAGGCCATCCTTCATCAGGTCGAGCTTGCCTTCATCCTCCTCCTCGTATTCGTCGTGGTCGTACGAAGGTGTGTCGTATGCCGCTCGGAATAAGTGCTGGTCTTCTTCATCCAGTTCGGAATAGCGGAGGACATGCCTTGAAAGAACTGCGTAAAGAAAAACAAATTAATTTGCAAGATAGGCATATATAGGGAGGGGTGAAGTTATGGCGAAGGTAAGCCGTTCTACAAAAATGTTATAATATGCATAGTAAGAGTAGATTGGTTGGGTGGGATTTCTAAAAGGTTAGACGATCCGCTTATTGGACCCTTCGCCACTGGTAGCACCCAGTTTAACCAAAAAGTTTTTTTAGGAATATGATGCTTTGAGACGTCAAACAGCAATTTTTTTCCTAGTTTTTCGTAATGAGACCAAGGTTAAAAAACAAATACATCATATTACGTTGCATTCAATGAACATTCTCGTAGGTAATTATAGGTAATATTCGTAATGAGGAAAAACCGATTCGTAATGTAAAAACATTACGAATTGGTTTTTCATTATTTCTTTACGTTTTTATGTAAAGAAATGATTTAAATAATCTTACATTATATCATAGACTTATTATATTGCATTATATACACCTTAAATGGGTTAAATAATGACGTTACTAAAATATACTGACACTTGTAATTTTTTAATTTTTTTGTTTCTCATATTGGAACAAGGTAGTAATAATTAACTATAACAAACATTTCATACTTCATCAAGTAGACCTATGCGTAATTTTACTCATTCGTTCTGATACCAAATAAATAACTATATTGATTATTGAGATAAAAATTGATTTATTATTAATTGAGATAAAAAATCAATTCAAATTAAAATAACTTATGCGACCGCATGGTCATTAGGATGGAATCAATTTATCACCGTGGAGTTCTATAGCTATTTTTAGAGAATAAATAAATTAAAATGCTACTTACCGGAGTGTATCGAGAAAATCAATAAAAAGTAAAATATTTTCTGACACATTTTCTTAAAAACCAGATAAAAATGATTTTGACGTCACGGGCGTACAATTTTATTTGCCAACTGCGAGGTTATTTTGTCATATTGTAATTTTTTGCACAGAATTAACAACTACCCTCAATCTTTAATAAAAAATAGTTAGAAATATTCTTGGGGAAGATTTTGGAGGTTCAGTAGACATTTCAAATTAAAAACAATCATGACTAAAAAACTAAGTTATAGCTTACAGCTATTGATCGAAGCAAATATAGTTTTAATGAGTATAAATGTAAAGCTAACTGTCCAACAGGAAAATCAGTAATTAAAAACAAATCAAAACACGCTGAACTCATATTTTGGCAGCAATTTCTTTGTTTTTGTAAATGATTTTATTTGCGCGTCTTGTGAGAAGTTCTCATATGAGTCAAGCTACGTAAATTAGTATCAATAATTTATCAATTTGTAACTGAAGAAAAATTATATTCATAAGTATTTCAGAATTTAAAGAAATTTAAATTAATTTGATCACGCAGGAAAGTCGTGTTGTGTGATGGTTGATAGTTAGTGGTTTTAATAATATGTAATTAATGGCTTAGGTACTTTAATTTGCAATTTACCAAGTGCAGTACCATTTGTATTTAATTTCAATCAAGAAATGTATGGATTTATTTAAACAAATATTTGCTACGTAAATAATTAAATTCATTACCAACCTAAGGTAGTAAGTACTTGATAAGTTTATTAAAAAATGGGTAGGTAGATCAATCAAAATAACACTCAATCATTCTAATTTATTTGAACAAACATAAGTAGATTAAATATCGAAATAATAAAAAAAAACAAAGGAACTTTTAGTTATTATTGTTCAATACAAGACAAAAAAAATATTGGTTAACACCAATTTGGTTTGTATAATATTATGTCTACATTAACATGTAGACATATTAAACAATAGTACATTACTGACGCGGTCAATAATGACTGCATTGCTGGCAGCGCGATGATGATGACATTTTCGAGTAAAGCACTATACAAGACTTAGTCCAAAATGACAAAAATGATTAAAATTAGAAAAAACTATGTTTGAAACAAAACTCGACAATAATGGATTTTCAAAGGAAATTGCTGGTGGCTAAAACTCGACAATAATGAAATCCCATACAACTTTGTTGCGTCACCATCGGGGGAGCGCGGCAACCTCGACTTTGTTCAAAGAAACTTGTCGAAATAATGACCATATTACAAGAATTTTTGAGTAAACCAAATTATCCCTCCTCGATATGTTTTTTTTATTTTACTTTTATTTGTACCAAGTAATACCTAAAGCAGAAGTTAATAGTAGTTTATGAAACTGATACATAAAGAGGGGTATTAAAACACGAGTGTCTGTTTAAAAACCGAGCCGTAAGCGAGGTTTTTAATAGTATCACACGAGTGTTTTAATACCTAGTTATGTGCAGTTTCATACACTACTTTATCTACACTCATACATTTTGGATTGAATCTACTAAATAAAAGATCAACGTTAGGAAAGAGAGAGAGACTTTGTTTGTATTAGCTAGGTGCTACCTGCCTTGTAATAAGTCATTTCCTTAGCTGCATCTAAAATATCGGGCAGAGTCAATTTTTTTTCACATTTTAAAGCCAGAATAAAAAAACTCTACGAAATTCAGTATAACAAAATGTAAAAATTGAATTTAAAACTTTTTTGTAATAATCTCTAAAAATGGCGCGCATTCCATAAAAAAAAAATGGATGAGTGCATTCCTGCAAACTAATCGCACTAACTCATCGATCACCATAGAGTGCATTTTAATCATAGAAATTATGTGGGAAAATATCGTTGTTCTTTTTTAATATCACGGCACTGCCTTCTTCTTGGATTTGCCCTGTATCGTAATGAGAAAAAAAGTTATTTTTCTTCCAACTATGCTTTAATTTCATCACAATCACACTAAAAACTCAGTACAAAGGGAGTCTTTATTTCTCTAGAGCAATAAAAATGTATGAAATTTCATTATTGCTCAGTTTTTTTTATCGCACCAAAAGGTGCCAATCTCAATGGATTAACTCTATTCAGCCAGCCGATATCTATACTTTTTTACGTACGTGTATTATTCGTTTCTATCCTACTTGTTCCAAATTTAAAAAATGATTGCTGCTAACTCTGATTTAAAAATGAAAGAAATTTAAAAAAGTTATTTGGCGGGAACTTTGTTAATTTTGCTTGACAAGACAATATTTTTGGAAACGATAAAGTGTGATACTATCTGATTTTGAGTGCTTCGGCTTCGAATTAAAATGGAATCATCTAGCAACACATTAACTCCGGAAAACAATCTAAATGAAGCCGACAATGTTATAGAAAATGAAACTCTTTGATATGAGTTCCTTTTATCTACTATTCCTATAGGTAATAGTTGAAAGAAAAGCAGATTATGCACCTCGCTTTAAGTAATTTATATTGCCCTCGTACCTGTTAGATTAGAGCCCTCGCTAATGCTCGGGCTCTAAATCAGGCACTCGGTGCAATAATAAATTACTTTGTGCTCGATGCAATAATCTACTATTATGATGCACTTGACTGCATCGTAATGAGTTTTTTTTTATTTTACGTATCCGCGAAAATAAAGTACGTATTTATATTACCTTTTTTGAATTCATATTTGGAACATTACGTTGTGAGTGTAGATAAAAATACTTACCTGTCATCTATAATTGTTTTGTTTTTGCCTGTGTAATAATAAACAGTTACTTACCTATAATTTGTACGTGAAATACATTACCTTGTCTGGATGTCTGTATTTGCTATGTTTAAAAGTAGTTATGTTAATAGGCCACCAAAATAATAATTACACTAAAAATGATACAGCAATTTTGTCCAGTGTATATTTATGTATATTGATATCTCAGTTACCTTACTACTGTGTAATTATAACATACCTATGATATTAGTTACCAATATTATATCAACAAGTGAACACATTTTGATCAATATTCTATAAAATAATTACCTATTTGTTTTGGATATGAGTAAGGCAAAATTACTTCCTTATCTTTGCTAACATAAATACCTAATTGAAGATTTCGCCCAAGAATTTAAAATATCCGACTAGATTTTAATTTACAATTGTATGATTTCTGACTATGGTTTTCATAAATGATTAATAAACAAGGTTTTATTATAAAGCTTTTTACAATAAATATGATTTTAGTTTAACAATAACAAAATGAATCTTTTATTACGATAACATTATTTTGTGATCGTAAAACATCTACTAACAACCTTATTAAGTCAGCTATTAATTTCTAGAAATAATATATAGCATGATGTTAAACTTAACAATAATTAAGCATAAGACCTATTTAATAACTTAAATCTTAAATAACAAACAAACTAAATCACTGACAACCATTACGGAAGACATGTTGTCCATAAATAAAAACATGACATTCTTAAAAAATATATAACTACAAAAACGCATCATTAATAATTTCAAATACTTGTTTTCAAGTGATTTAATTTATGTATGGTAATCAGAGCAATCGGGTTTGGGTGGAGTGTGGATGCCAATCATGCAAATAAAAATGATTTATAGATTACTACTTCATTCTTCATAATAAATTATAAGTTGCACTTTTTTATATTCCACGCGATGACAAAAAATAGGAATATTTATTTAAGGCGGTTGTATGACCGACAGTGGCGCCCTCAGAGGTTTTTATTTAATAAGTTATTAATAGAAAAACATTATAATAATGTTTTACTTGGAGTTTTTAGGGCCCATGGTCTAGTATATTTAGAAGGTATCAACTACATGCCCTCGCAGTCATTCGTAGAAGTAGATAGAAAATGTGTCAAAAACGGCCACTTTTAGCAGTTTTGCTATCTACTTCTAGCAGTGACTACGAGGGAATGTAACGATACAGTCTAAAAATACCAGAATGTGGGCCCTAAAAATTCCACGTACAACATTATTAAAATTGTGTGTTAGGATTATAATATTGAATAAAATTTACCGCGGCGGTGTCACTTTCGCTCAGGATGACACCTTAAGTTTTTTTAACTCCACAAAAAAACTTGATAGATTTTTTTTCCATATTGTATTGTGTGTGATGATTTTCTCGAAAATATTCGTTATTTATTGAACATACCAACCATATACCCACACAAAAAATCGTGTGTGAGAAAAAAATCGTCAATTTCATACTTAAACCATGCTTAAACCCCTTATTATTTTAGTAGATATCATTATCTTTTACTTTTTAAATTTCAAACATACTTACATTTCTTTTGTAAATCTCATACTTAGGCATTTTAATGAAGCTACTCTTTATAATAGGTAAACTATATCGTAGATTTTTTTCTACACTAATTTAAAGATGAGAAAGAATGAAGAGAATGAGTAATTTTTATAGTAAATAAGTATTATAATTTCATTTCGAAAAATAGTAATCTCTCCTCATGTGTATTTAACTTTTTTTTAATTAAGTAGGTACCGTGGATTGGGGGTACTTTGACATTACGGGGTTATATTGATTACAACTTCGAATTAAAAAAAAAAAATTTTTTTTCTTGGTTTCTGAATGTTTTCAAATGATTTTTTTTGTAAAGCTGGCGGCTCTGATGGTGCGAAAAGCATATAGCGACCATACAGTTTACTGTCCTCAGGTGTTTTTGTTATAAAAATTTTTTTAGAAGTGTACTGGTGACAAGCTATTTTCAAGATAAGAAAAACTCTTAATACACTTAGAATTCTACCATATTTAGATTATTGCTGTTAGTTTTATCTAAAAGTATACACTTTCAGGAATGTGAAACACAGTTGAAAAAGTGTTTTAGTTGATTTCGTATCTATTTAAATGTTAAAAAACAATCAGGGGTGTCTTTGTTCAGACGACGGGTTTACTTTGATCAATGATCTATGAGGGGTGACATTGATCATGTTGTTGTTGTAATGTTGATTATGGTAATTTTTATGATGAAAATTGAAGACTAAGGAATGACTGATTTGTTTTAACTGATTTAGATTTAGGTTCTACCAATACTCTATTCAATAATCAATTAGTATAATTGATCAAAATAACCCCAATATCTATGAATAGCTTTAGCGTAAAAACCTGCTGGCCGATTTTTATTTATATTTTTTTATTATGCTTATTTAAGGGTTTACTTTCAAATCCCGTTATAAAATATAGGGTGATCAAAGAAGCCCCAAAATCGGTTTAAAGTTGATCACCAGAATTTTATTTTTTTTCTGTGAAACAGATGATTAAAGGTTTGTTTTCTCACTATAATATTAAAATATGTAAAAAACCGATACTCTCAATTTTTTCTTATTTTCGGTACGTTTGTTTTTGAGAAAATACGGCCATTTGAATTTCAAAACTAATCAAAGCACCCCCAATCCACGGTATATGTAAGCTTAAACTCATTTTACATTTTTAAAATAAATTGAATTTGCCGCTTTTGAAAATCTAAACGAGATCCATTGGTATTTGATGTGAGTTACCTAATCTTTAGTAATAAATAATAATCATTGTCTGTTACAAAAAAAAAATATTTCAAAAAACATTTATACACGCGCAAGAAACAATTTGTGTGCTCTAAAGTTTATAAAGCTTGTCTTTACGCAAGTATTCAGAATCGTTATGAATTATTATATTGACGTGTTTATACACAAGTGAAGAAGTAATTTATAAAGACTTTTGGACTTTTACATTCTGTGTAAGAGTTTGTGTAATTAATCAAGATAACCAACATTTTACTAGTTTAAAATAAATTCTGTGTGTAGACAGGTATTTAATCATTTCGTAGCAGTCACGTCACTGTGTGCATTTATAATAATTCGTATCGTAGATAAATGAGCATCTTTTTCGTCTCAACTTTCGTTACGTGAACGGTAGAAACTTTGTAGTACTTAATACTAAGCCCCCTAGTTTGTAGTAATGTGAACTACATTATAACGACGTTAATTTAATCAATAATTTATAGTGAGTAAACATAAAGTTTTATCATGCTTGCATTAACTTCGTGAAACTTTAGTTGCTACTCAGATCAAATAAAAGAGTTGCTATAGTTTCATAAATGTGTAATTTTTGTACTAAATTATCTCGATTAGGTATTGCTTTGAATCGTGACATTTATCAACAAAGTTTACCTATGATAAGGTTTTATTGATGACCAAATTCTCTATCTCAACGATAAGGCAAACATCTTGGCACATTCGACGGAGTGGGGACACAGGGATAAGTTCGCGCATGTGCACTTGTGTGTGAGGTTGTGTGTGAGCGACCAATAGCGCGCACTCCTCTCCTACCCCGCATACCTTGCCGCTACGCATACCCAAAATACGCGTTCTACGCAATCCCCACCCGTTTTCAAGATGTTTGCCACGCACTGTAAGTAGCTGTAAATTTCACGAAACCACGAAGCAAGTTTCACAATAAGTGTCATGAAATTAACGTATGCATTGAACAACTTTAGTAAAAGTTTCATCAAGCATGAAACTTGTTACGTAATGTATGTAACGCTTGTCCCCATCTCGTTAGAAGCGGGTCCGCCGGCGTGACTGTCACATGGCGGCGCGCGTCTTGTACAGCTCGTCGTCGAGGTCGAAGGCGGGGTCGGCGTAGCCTGAGTCGTCGTACCGCAAGGACCTGCCATCAGCATTATTAACTATCAGCTATTTTGAATGTCCCACTACTGCGGAGCACTGTCTGTCGATTCTGTAACCAAACTCGAACCTCACTTTGAATCTCACTTCATTGAGTGGGAGTTTTAAATCATAAATGAGATAATGATAGGCTGTTTTTTTTAATCACAAAGGATTTTGGATACT
The DNA here is from genome assembly GCA_928269145.1 of Agriphila tristella. Classification (NCBI taxonomy): domain Eukaryota; kingdom Metazoa; phylum Arthropoda; class Insecta; order Lepidoptera; family Crambidae; genus Agriphila; species Agriphila tristella. The sequence continues at coordinate 16,248,801 of OV743439.1, read as the reverse complement.
TAGCTAAGCTACGGTAGCTACCTAAAACCCTTTTGCAATATAGCTTGTATACACAGGGGCGTAGCTACCGCCGTATCAGCCGTATCAATTATACGGGGCCCCCGGGCCACAACGTGCGTAATCAAAAATTAATAAAACCTTTTTTTTTTAATGGAAAAAGTAAAAAAAAGCTATTTTTTCCCGCGTAAAGCGTGCGCATAAATCATGTGGCCGAAAAATAGGCAAGGAGAGTATACAACGCGTGTAACAGAAAGGGGATATCAACCCGCAAGGAGGAAGGAGGTCAATGTACCTACTCGTGAAACTGAACACCTACCAACAGAAAAAAAATTGAACATTCCATACAAAATGTCAGCGGCAAATTCAAATTTTCTATGGAGAGAAAATGTTGGACTCTCCAATTTTTCGATTTGAATATTTTTTTTCTGTTGGAAGGTGTTCAGATTCACGAGTACATATATAGACCTCCTTTCGGGTTGATACCCCCTTGTGCAACGTACAACGTGTAACAGACACGTTGTATATTTAATTAGGATTGTTTGTAAAAATTTTGGAAAAAGTGACAGATAAGTAGATAATTATGATGAATAAATATTTCTTTTAATTTTATGCATTTTTTTTCTTTTGTGAGAAATCTTTACCCTTCCTAAGGGCCCCCAAACAAATTTTTATACGGGGCCCCGCCAAGGCACGCTACGCCCCTGGGGTGCGTTCCGTGGGTTCGCACGAGTGCACTCGAGCGCACTCCGGTGCGCGCTCTAACCGTTCCGTGGTTTGGTGAAAGGACATGTCCTAATTTGGGCCACGTCTATGTACACCACCCTCAAAGATGGAGAAAAATCACTGATTCTGAGAAAAATACAAATAATTTTATAGAATGCATGGTTAAATGGTTATTAATAAAAACAGATTAATATTTTTTACTTGAAATAAAGTGTCAAATATGGTAACTCTCCGTTAAAAAGCCGTCAGTGGGCGCATTCTGCCAGACAAATCTTTGAGTCATCGATTGCCGTTTTTAAGTATAGCGGTAGGTGCTTAGGGTGTTTCTACACGGTGCAAGTAACCCGCGCAAGTTGAGCACTTGCGCAGGTTACATGCTCCGTGGAAACACGTAAAGCGGGTCCAGCTCCATAGCATTGTACACCCGCGCAAGTAATCCGTGCCTCAACGTGCGCAAGATACATGCACCGTGTAGCACAAAGACGGATAGAGCATTACTATCGCTTTGAGATAGGCGGTCTAGCTGCCGGTATTGATCATATTTTACTTTCCATGGTTAAAATGTACTCTCTATGGCGATCGATGACTCAAAGATTTGTCTGGCAGAATGCGCCCATTGTCACTGTCATTGAGTTCTACCTAGTCTGTGCTGTGGGTTGTTGTTAACACAGACGTATAAGAAGTTGTTAACATCTTCCGCCATGATGCTTTTTTTTATGCGTTTTTTCATTTTGTTTAATGTTCCTTCCAGAAAACAAAGCGATTTTTAAGAAATTGAATAATTAGAAACTGTTTGTCGTGTCTTTATCTATTTTTTGGTATACTGTACAAAGACGTGGCCCAGACCTCATACATTTTTGGACATCACCTTTTACTCTGACAGCTGTCAGAGCGTAGTTTCACCTGTTCGGTGGCTCGGAGCGTTGCAACCAAACAACCATCAAAATAGATGGTTGAAAAACGCTCTGACGTGTGTCTATACAAAATATGTCATTGTCATTTTGACATTATTTTGTATTTTGATGTTTTTGTGTCTAAGTTTCAAAAAAATCATGGTTTCTACTCAAAAAACAAATTTTTACTTGATTTAGTTTAAAGGAAAGTTTAAATTATCCGTATTCCAAGTGGAAACGAAAACTTTTTACCTAAAGAGGTTATAAAAACAACTCGATCGTTCCGTCGCTTGGTTGCAACCCAAATGGGTTAAATTTTAACCAAACAACGGAACGCAGCCCTGTGTATACAGCTAATTTCTAATAACTAATTCACACGAAGTGAAGTGAGGTCCGAAGTGAGAAGACGAGTTTGGTTACAGAATCGACAGGCTGGTCTTCCTTATGGGTGGAAGTCGATTGTCCACTCATAAGGAATTATTTTAGATACCTGGTTTGAATGGGGTTTTGTCGTCATGTGGAGTGGCTGATTGATGGCAGTGATTGGCAACAGTAATGGGTAAAGAATGTGAAGATTTTAGAAGGGATGAAGGCACTGGGTAGAGAATATCATTAGTTCGTAGCCTCAGTGGATGGTGTAAGGAGGTGATTAAGGTAATTAGGATGGTAACACTGGTGGGTAGTGAGTGACAGTAGCCATGAAAGTAGGTAAGTAGAGTTGGGTTTCCACCAGTGATGGAGCTCATAAGTTTCAGTTGTCTGACCATCAGCCATTATTAGTGTCCCCCACTGCTGGGGCACAGGCCTTCCTTATGGGAGGATGGGCCAAGACCCACCGCGCGGGCCCAATATGGATTGGTGGGTTTTGACGACTGCAAATGCACCCGGGACCAACGGCTTGACGTGACATCCGAAGCACAGAGTAGCTCGAGTTTTTAAAATTTTGGTCACCCATCCCATGACCGACCCTTGCGAAAGTTGCTTAAACTCCGCAATCGCTGGGCGAGGCGCTACACCACTGCACGATCGAGCTTCTAATGTCTACTTTTCCCTATTCTGATTCCTTTACGTTTTTTATTTACCTGTCAGGAGTCCTGGTCCGGCAGCGCGAGGGGGGCGGCGAGCGCGAGGAGGCACGCAGCAGCGCCGGGTCGTCGTAGCGGCGCGAAACCACCGTGAAGTCGTGGTGCGCGTCGATCAGCTTCTGGAGCCACGACACCATCTCGAAGTCCGACACCGACGCCGGCACCAATATACCAAGCAGTTTAGCGATCGAGTGCCTGAAAGGACGCTTTAGTTAGAATCCCAGAAACTAAGTAAAAGGTTGTTGTTACTTATAAGTAGTATTTCTTTATCAACAGGTTCTTATAATAATAACAATAAAACATTTTATTGCACACTAAGACAGGACATATTACAAAGAAAAACAACAAACAGAGAAAGAAGGCAAAAGGCGAATATGCTAATAACAATTTCTTCCAGGCTATTATATATTTTTTTAATTTGATATGTTACTTTAGAGAAAGACATGTGACTTTAGAGAAATTTGATAGTTTTTTCAGGGTAATGACTAAGTTATGTCAAGAGACTTCACTACTTGTTACTGCGATTTGCACGCCACGTTGCTGCAGCGACTCGACTGCACGGTGCGCTAAGAGACACTACGATTACGGATTGCTGCCGCCGGCGCAGACGCATCTCGTTGACGCCAACAGGGGGTGAGTGAAGTATCCTTGTTTTTTTTAAATACTGTCTATAAAATAAATCTCTTTATGGTCTCATCAAACACAATACTTTTAGCATCGGCAGATTAGCGTTGCTGGTTTTACCTAAAGCTCTGTAGCTGAGCCTCCCTTCTCTGGCACTCCACAAGCATCTCCTTCGTCCGAGCGAGGTCGTCCCTCAGTATCGCTATCTGGTGCTCCGAGGAGTTCCTCTCCTGCTCGAACGTTTCCCCAGTGGCCCGGACTTGGTCCTTCAGAACGCAGACCTTCCTGTTGTACCTCGCTCGAAGGAGATCGGCTTCATCCAATTTCTTTTGCAGCTCTTCGATCTTGCGAGCTCTTTCTAATGATGTTATCTGCAAATATTCATTATCTTTTTATGAGGCATAATGAATTGAACAAAAAACAACGGAAATGGTGCGGATGGATCATTCATAGGTTGAGTGGAGTGAGTGGTTTTCCGACCACGAGTTATAACTACGAAAATCTGTAAAACCTTGGAAATTCAACAACAAAAAGAAGTACCACCTAAACTGATGTTATTTTATGAGCTTTCTGTAATGTACCTAAAAATGGTCATTCATTTGAGGATCGGCTTCTTCATTTTATTCTTAGATCATAAAATACTTATACACTCTCTTATATTTTCATACAGTATGATTTTTAAGACAAACATCGACTTCTCATATTGCGAGTAATATAAACCTACGTAAGTATTTAATATTTCCGCAATTCCATCAGATCGAAATCTGAACAATTTATGTGAATTTTAAAAGGTATCTGTGCGTGCACATTATTAATTATGAATGAGAAAATAAAATTATTATGCTAAATTTTTCTTGTTATGTGATGGTAGGTAACAATAATGAACTATACTTATAACGGACTTACTTTATTATACACGCTGAAATTTTAATCATTTGGTTCCCGCCGTGTGGTGGTTCCACTCATGATTACAAGCAACTTTTGAACAGCTGATTTTTTTTGCGAGCAGGAGAGTTGGCCCCATAGTAAAAGTTGCTTGTAATCATGAGTGGAACCACCCCACCGCGGGAACCAAATGATTAAAATTTCACCCTGTATACCTAAATAGTTGTGTCTGTAGGGTCAAAAAATACGGCGTACTACTTGGTATGGTAATAAATAAAATTTTATGTACTTACTTATGTAGAACCTATTGTAGGTACTTATACGTTACGTATTACCTATTAAAACCAATTTTGAATTAAGTTATTATGAATGAGATCACGATTTTATTAAGCAAATTACTTTAACCTTGCGAATAAATAATTCAAGCAAATCCACTACGATGCTGTAATTTAATGATTTGTCAGATAATGCCATATTTTACTAGTTGTTATAAACCCACGGAAGACATGAATACTTTTAATATCGTTAAAGCAATAAGAACGAGTTATGAAGATAAAGAAAAATGGTGCGTCGTCAATATTTCAGTCAGTTGATGACCAGGGGTAAATGTACTAAATCCATGAGTTGATGATACAAATCTGACAGTTGAGTTGTAAGAGGTTCTTATAAAACTCTGCTACAGCGATAATGTGATAAATATCTGTGGATCGGTGCCTTTGTCTGCTGCCTTTTTACGGCTAAACAGAAAAAAATATTGCGGGTGTTGCGCTAGTGTTACATATAAATCAGAAACATAAAACTTCGAAAAATGTAGCATTGTTAAATAAGCACTAAACTAATTAATTACCGTAGTATACTTTGTTTGATCATCTAATTCTGTATTGTAGATACCTAGGTACTTCTGTCTTCTCACCTACAACGAGAAATCATCATCATCGGAGCAAAATTAACCTCCCTGCCATGGTTAAATTGCGTTCCAGTGGTGGTCAAGCAAGCGGTCTCCCTAAACGGCGATAACGTTTCCCACTCTTTAAACTTTAACCTACAGCAATGAATTTTTGGTATGTTTTTGAAATGCCTTGAAACTAGGGCTGTACGTTTTGAAATGTTTAATAATCATTGTAGATTTGAAAATATTGGCACTTATTTGTTTTGTGCGAAATCACTAAGATGCAAATACACTGGCCTGCAAAACTAAGTACTACAGAGGTCAGTTTTCATACAAACGAGGTAACTTTGAAGCATTGGTTCTCCGCCCAGGATTAAACGTAGTGTGATCTGATGATGGCCATCCAGGGAGTGAATGGAGAAGATTCAGATCCCCTTACACACCCAATTGATCTGATCAGCATTCTAAGAGCTGTAAGGATAAGAGTTATCAGTTACAGCATTTCCATACATTTTAATGCTGTTTTCGTGTTTTCTTTAAACATATCCAAACAGCGCTTAGAATGCTGATCAGATCAATTGGGTGTGTATGGGGATCTGAATCTTCTCCATTCACTCCCTGGATGGCCATCATCAGATCACACCACGTTTAATCCTGGGCGGAGAACAAATGCTTCAAAATTACCTCGTTTGTATGAAACTAGACCTCTGTAGTACTTAGTTTTGCAGGCCAGTGTATTTCAAAATCTATTATAATGTAGATATTTTAAAAATCAAAACATATAGCCCTAGTTTTTAGGCATTTCAAAAACATACCAAAATTCATTGCTGTAGGTTTAGGTTTAGAGGGTAGGAAACGTCATCGCCGTTTATATGGAGACCGTTTGCTTGACAATCCTCTTAAAGGAATTTGATTAATGGCAAACACTAACGGATATCGGCGGGCTTGCTGCTTGCTGACTAAGCAAATCGTGATTTAATCAGTCGTAAAACGTTCCGCCTCATTCGCCTGACTTGCGTCCGAGTTCCGACGCGTTGCGTTTATTTTATTGTAATGACTTTTCATTACCAGCACTTTTCTGATGTCGGTAGATTGTAATCGATTAGTATCACATTGTTTTGTGATTTCAACTATGACTAGGTAAGGTAAGTATATTATTTTGTACCATGACTCGTTTAAATAAAATTATCAGAAAGAAATAAAATTATCAGAAAGAACTAAAATTATATTGATTCTGGTTTGTACTAATGAACAAGATCTAAGCAAGTAAAACCCCTAGAATATTTTTGGCCTTCATTATTATTGATTTTTTTATGTATGGACTGTCTGCGCGTTGGACCTCACTTTCACTTGATGGAAAGTGACAAGGAGGACGAAGATGGAGAACGCGCAGTCATTAAATGGCTATTTACTTTTGCCTTAACGACGCTCAAGTTATATTGTTTGGGGAATACAGACGCAGGGAAGCTATTCCACATCTTAGCTGTTCGAATTAAGGAGTTGGAACCGAAGCGTTTCGTGAGGGTGCGTGGAATATCGACAGCATAAGGATGAAAGGCCGCCCTGCGTCTGGCAGCCTGAAGATGAAACGGGGAAGGATGTATGAGGCTGTGTAACTCCTGAGCACACTCCTCGAAAAGACTGATAATAAGCAGGTTACCCTTCGTTGGTGCTCCAAACTTTAATGCATTGCAGATTGCAGCAGTAATAGCCTGCAGCCTAATAAAAGATATTGAACTGAAGAAATACAATATGGGTTTAACATTGACGCTGACGTGGCCGACGGCTTCTTCAATGCACTGCCGCGCCATCTTCTTGCTGCGACACACGGCTTCACTAATATACTGGTACCTTGTACTCGGCGGCGTCAGCCAGCTGAGCGTTCAAGTCCCGCAGCTGCGCGCGCGCGTCCGTGAGCTGCACGGTCAGCTTGTCGCATTGCCGCGCCAGCTTCTTGCTGCGACACACAGCTTCGTCGCGCTCCGCTTGCAACACTGCGCGGACCCGGGAGCTCTCCTCCTAGTTATGACATGTATTCATGTAGATTCTGGTTATTCACACGTTCTCATTATTTATCATTAGCCTATTGTCATCCCGGCTTGGTAACAGGATCCTTAGACTTTTAAATACGTCACTCGGAGTGATCGTGAAATTCAGAGAAAGGATCCAAGTATTTCGGGGTTGTAAGACACATAGACACGTCGTTCGAAGAAAGACTACGTTACTCAGACGAAGCTTTATTAGAGTAGTATCTACCTAAATAAATTGTCGTTTAAAAGATCATAAGGAGTGTAGAGGAACCTAGAGGAATAAACAATAAACAAACAAAGAATTTGCTTACTTGTATGCTTAATTTACGCCGAAGTAAATCCAAATGCAAATCCTTTCGTTGCAGCTGTTCTCTTAAAATCCTTATTCGGCGTTGCAGCTGGTATACTACGGCTGTCTGTAAATTAGGCTCATAATTACTCTAAAATAAAATTAAAACTTAAACCAGTGTAACAATCAACCGGTTGGTGAATTATCTTGTCTGTGTGCTCTTAATGCTATGGAAATAAGGCTTCCGTTGAAATGCAGCTCTAATTACAAAATGATGATAATGAAAACTCAAATTAAGTACCTACTCAGGCCAGCCAAACACACAGACTTTTTTGCAATACGATTACCAACCATACAACACGTCTGATGAACATGATCACTTATTTAATGGCTCAGTAACTACCTACGCGATGTTTACCAAAAATGGGAATACATACTTACTAATAAACTTACGAATGTTTTAATACACATTGCGTGAAACTGAATTGTGTGATAATCGATATCTATCTACATATTATTATCATGCTGGTTTTGGTATCTATCATTCATTTCAATTGACATTTAACATGGCATCTCAACTCAAACTGCGTCTTTAGAGGCAAAGGTATATAAGTGTAAAGTGTGAGTTTCCAATCCAAATGTCAGTCAATTAATGCAAGCGTAAAATGTTTGTATCCTAACAAAACTTGCATAATGTAACGGCTTGTATTGCGGATCGTTAAGTGCCAATAACAAACTAATTTGCGGGCGGCTAATTACTTCAAATGCCTACGTCATTAGTGACGACGACGGTGCCATGCCAAGTTGGAGTGATATCTTACTTCTTTAAGATAAGGTAAGTCATGGAAAGATCTTTCTCTCCGCAGTCTCGGCAGCGTGCCGTAGTATCCGTAATATAGCATCTACAGAAAACACACACATGTTAACACACCACGTCACACGGCATACGATGAATGGATTGACAAAGAAAAGGCTAAGTTGTACCCCATATATAAAGTACCTACCTACCTATATACTTACCTACGATTATGTACAAACACTCGGATAACTTATTCGAAACAAATTGCTTCAATATAAAAACAAAATATTGGCATAAGTATACTATGTCGTTAGGCATCGTGGCTCAGATGTTTTTAGCAAATTAATATGAACATTAATTCACTTTATTAACTTTGGACTCATTTTAAAAATAAGTATTACTTAATTGTAGTCAATCTTAGTTATGGCACAGAATACATAATATGGTTATGGGTGGAAGATAAAAACATTACTATGTCCACTGACCTTATCTACGATCTTGTCGCTCTCGAGACGGGCCAACTGGTCTGCACGATGCATGATGGACTCGGTGTGCAGTTCGATGCCGATGTCGTGGGTAAGCTCGTCCATGTTCAGGGTGCGGCTCAATCGCTCCAGGAATGACACGAACTGTCGATAAGTCGATCATCAGTCGTTGTTCACTAGTAGTAAGGATATCGGAAGGTAAAGCTGCTATTTCTCCTTTGAATGATAACGCCCCTATTGATGAACTAGTTGTTCTATCACGACTCACGAGTCTCACGAATCTCAAAAAGCACAAATGAAAGATTAACAACCACCTAACTAGAATGTTTCTTGTAGGTACAACAAGTTAAAGCTCTTTGAGAGTAGAAGATGAGCTGATAGCCAGTTCCTCAGTGATTGAAGATTGCGTGTGAAGAGCGTCGCTGACGTGAAGGCATTGTACTTTCATCACTTATGTTGTGATTGTGAATCAAGAAATGTATGGATTTATTTAAACAAATATTTGCTACGTAAATAATTAAATTCATTACCAACCTAAGGTAGGTAGCTAAATACTTGATAAGTTTATTCAAAAATGGGTAGGTAGATCAATTAAAATAACACTCAATCATTCTAATTTATTTGAACAAACATAAGTAGATTAAATATCGAAACAATAAAAAAAACAAAGGATCTTTTAGTTATTATTGTTCAATACAAGACAAAAAAAAATATTGGTTAACACCAATTTCGTTTGTATAATATTATGTCTACATTAACATGTAGACATATTAAACAAACCAAATTATCCCTCCTCGATATGTTTTTTTTATTTTACTTTTATTTGTACTAAGTAATACCTAAAGCAGAAGTTAAAAATACTTACCTGTCATCTATAATTGTTTTGTTTTTGCCTGTGTAATAATAAACAGTTACTTACCTGCAATAATTTCTACGTGAAATACATTACCTTGTTTGGATGTCTGCATTTGCTATGCTTAAAAGTGGTTATGTTAATAGGCCACCAAAATAATAATTACACTAAAAATGATACAGCAATTTTGTCCAGTGTATATTTATGTATATTGATATCTCAGTTACCTTACTACTGTGTAATTATAACATACCTAACTATGATATTAGTTACCAATATTATATCAACAAGTGAACACATTTTGATCAATATTCTATAAAATAATTACCTATTTGTTTTGGATATGAGTAAGGCAAAATTACTTCCTTATCTTTGCTAACATAAATACCTAATTGAAGTTTTCGCCCAAGAATTTAAAATATCCGACTAGCTTTTTATTTACAATTGTATGATTTCTGACTATAGTTTTCATAAATGATTAATAAACAAGGTTTTCTTATAAAGCTTTTTACAATAAATATGATTTTAGTTTAACAATAACAAAAGGAATCTTTTAGTACGATTAAATTATTTTGTGATCATCAAATATCTGCTAACAACCTTATTAAGTCAGCTATTAATTTCTAGAAATAATATATAGCATGATGTTAAACTTAACAATAATTAAGCATAAGACCTATTTAATAACTTAAATCTTAAATAACAAACAAACTAAATCACTGACAACCATTACGGAAGACATGTTGTCCATAAATAAAAACATGACATTCTTAAAAAATATATAACTACAAAAACGCATCATTAATAATTTCAAATACTTGTTTTCAAGTGATTTAATTTATGTATGGTAATCAGAGCACTCTGGCTTGGGTGGAGTGTGGATGCCAATCATGCAAATAAAAATGATTTATAGATTACTACTTCATTCTTCATAATAAATTATAAGTTGCACTTTTTTATATTCCACGCGATGACAAAAAATAGGAATATTTATTTAAGGCGGTTGTATGACCGACAGTGGCGCCCTCAGAGGTTTTTATTTAATAAGTTATTAATAGAAAAACATTATAATAATGTTTTACTTGGAGTTTTTAGGGCCCATGGTCTAGTATATTTAGAAGGTATCAACTACATGCCCTCGCAGTCATTCGTAGAAGTAGATAGAAAATGTGTCAAAAACGGCCACTTTTAGCAGTTTTGCTATCTACTTCTAGCAGTGACTACGAGGGAATGTAACGATACAGTCTAAAAATACCAGAATGTGGGCCCTAAAAATTCCACGTAAAACATTATTAAAATTGTGTGTTAGGATTATAATATTGAATAAAATTTACCGCGGCGGTGCCACTTTCGCTCAGGATGACACCTTAAGTTTTTTTAACTCCACAAAAAAACTTGATAGATTTTTTTTCCATATTGTATTGTGTGTGATGATTTTCTCGAAAATATTCGTTATTTATTGAACATACCAACCACATACCCACACAAAAAATCGTGTGTGAGAAAAAAATCGTCAATTTCATACTTAAACCATGCTTAAACCCCTTATTATTTTAGTAGATATCATTTATTATCTTTTACTTTTTAAATTTCAAACATACTTACATTTCTTTTGTAAATCTCATACTTAGTGCATTTTAATGAAGTTACTCTTTATAATAGGTAAACTATATCGTAGATTTTTTTCTACACTAATTTAAAGATGAGAAAGAATGAAGAGAATGAGTAATTTTTATAGTAAATAAGTATTATAATTTCATTTCGAAAAATAGTAATCTCTCCTCATGTGTATTTAACTTTTTTTTAATTAAGTAGGTACCGTGGATTGGGGGTACTTTGACATTACGGGGTTATATTGATTACAACTTCGAATTAAAAAAAAAAAATTTTTTTCTTGGTTTCTGAATGTTTTCAAATGATTTTTTTTGTAAAGCTGGCGGCTCTGATGGTGCGAAAAGCATATAGCGACCATACAGTTTACTGTCCTCAGGTGTTTTTGTTATAAAAATTTTTTTAGAAGTGTACTGGTGACAAGCTATTTTCAAGATAAGAAAAACTCTTAATACACTTAGAATTCTACCATATTTAGATTATTGCTGTTAGTTTTATCTAAAAGTATACACTTTCAGGAATGTGAAACACAGTTGAAAAAGTGTTTTAGTTGATTTCGTATCTATTTAAATGTTAAAAAACAATCAGGGGTGTCTTTGTTCAGACGACGGGTTTACTTTGATCAATGATCTATGAGGGGTGACATTGATCATGTTGTTGTTGTAATGTTGATTATGGTAATTTTTATGATGAAAATTGAAGACTAAGGAATGACTGATTTGTTTTAACTGATTTAGATTTAGGTTCTACCAATACTCTATTCAATAATCAATTAGTATAATTGATCAAAATAACCCCAATATCTATGAATAGCTTTAGCGTAAAAACCTGCTGGCCGATTTTTATTTATATTTTTTTATTATGCTTATTTAAGGGTTTACTTTCAAATCCCGTTATAAAATATAGGGTGATCAAAGAAGCCCCAAAATCGGTTTAAAGTTGATCACCAGAATTTTATTTTTTTTCTGTGAAACAGATGATTAAAGTTTTGTTTTCTCACTATAATATTAAAATATGTAAAAAACCGATACTCTCAATTTTTTCTTATTTTCGGTACGTTTGTTTTTGAGAAAATACGGCCATTTGAATTTCAAAACTAATCAAAGCACCCCCAATCCACGGTATATGTAAGCTTAAACTCATTTTACATTTTTAAAATAAATTGAATTTGCCGCTTTTGAAAATCTAAACGAGATCCATTGGTATTTGATGTGAGTTACCTAATCTTTAGTAATAAATAATAATCATTGTCTGTTACAAAAAAAAAATATTTCAAAAAACATTTATACACGCGCAAGAAACAATTTGTGTGCTCTAAAGTTTATAAAGCTTGTCTTTACGCAAGTATTCAGAATCGTTATGAATTATTATATTGACGTGTTTATACACAAGTGAAGAAGTAATTTATAAAGACTTTTGGACTTTTACATTCTGTGTAAGAGTTTGTGTAATTATACACTTTTAAACTTTCGCGTTGCATTTTATTAGATTTGGAACACAGGTTTTAACGCGATTTTAACTAAAACAGGTGTTGAGCACCTACCTTTTCCCGACGTTTCGACCGAGTTGCATCGGCCGTGGTCACGGGCTGACTATGTTTTAGTTAAAATCGCGTTAAAACCTTTGTGTAATTAATCAAGACAACCAACATTTTACTAGTTTAAAATAAATTCTGTGTGTAGACAGGTATTTAATCATTTCGTAGCAGCCACGTCACTGTGTGCATTTATAATAATTCGTATCGTAGCTAAATGAGCATCTTTCTCGTCTCAACTTTCGTTACGTGAACGGTAGAAACTTAGTAGTACTTAATACTAAGCCCCCTAGTCTGTAGTAATGTGGACTACATTATAACGACGTTAATTTGATCAATAATTTATAGTGAGTAAACATAAAGTTTTACCATGCTTAACTTTATGAAACTTTAGTTGCTATAGTTTCATAAACGTGCAATTTTTTTAGTAAATTATCTCGACTATGTAATTCTATTGTTTGAAACGTGACATTTGTCAACAAAGTGTACCTATAATAAGGTTTTCACTCCTCTTGCTCTAAAAGTACGTCATTGTAAGGAACAAGAGCCAGGATAAAATAGCAAAATTACCCCTAGGGGATAAAGTTTTTTCTTTTTTAATGTTTGTCTATTACCAATGAGCCTACTAAAACGAAAAAGTCTTTATTCATAATCACGAATAAAGACTCGCTCGACTTAATACTGTTTCTAATTTTCATTTTTGAAAATGGAACTAAAAGCAGCGATCTCTTCGGTGAAATCATAGACTTATTTATACTCTGTGACTTTAAGTTTGATCGTAGAATGCGTGCATTGTGTTTCTTAGCTGCTACAGTAGAAATTAAAAAAGGCGCAAAATCATTAGAGAATTTTTCTCTAATACCAAACTGATTGAATTGTGTGACTGTAAGTAATGGGAAAGAAATAATTTTAATCTTTTGCCGTTAAGCACAAATCATTTATTTAAATACTGTATGAAAAGTTTATGAAGTGGAGGATAGAAAAACGAGTGGATTCGTTTACGGAAGTATAAACTAGGTATTTAATATTGTATTTTATTTTCTCGCAATCGTAGTGAAAAGTAGAGTGTAACACACGACGCTAAAACCCATTGTAACTCGGTTTCTATTTATTCCCTCGCTAAAGCTCGGGAATAAAACTACCTCGTATGGAATGGGTCATTTTAGCGTCTTGTATAACAATCTACTATTTATTGTTGACCAAATTCTCTATCTCAACGATAAGTACAGTAGGAGGCAAACATCTTGGCACATTCGACGGAGTGGGGACACGGGGATAAGTTCGCACATGTGCACTTGTGTGTGAGGTTGTGAGCGAATAGCGAATAGCGCGCGCCCCTCTCCCGCCCCGCGTACCTCACCGCTACGCATACCCAAAATACGGGTTCTGCGCAATCCCCACCCGATTTCAACATGTTTGCCTCGTGGGTACTGTAAGTAGCTGTAAATTTCACGAAACCACGAAGGAAGTTTCACAATATGGAATAAGTGTCATGAAATTAACGCATGCATTGAAACACTTTAGTGAAGGTTTCATCAAGCATGAAACTTGTTTCGTAATATAATGTATGTAACGCTTGTCCCCATCTCGTTAGAAGCGGGTCCGCCGGCGTGACTGTCACATGGCGGCGCGCGTCTTGTACAGCTCGTCGTCGAGGTCGAAGGCGGGGTCGGCGTAGCCCGAGTCGTCGTACCGCAGGGACCTGCCATCAGCATTATTGTCTATCAGCTATTTTGAATGTCCTACTACTGCCGATTCACCGGAGTTCACCATTCTGCCGGAGCACTGTCTGTCGATTCTGTAACCGAACTCGAACCTCACTTCGAATCTCACTTCATTGTGCGGGAGTTTTAAACCATAAATGAGATAATGATAGGCTATTTTTTTAATCACAAAGGATTTTGGATACTTAGCTACGGTAGCTACCTAAAACCCTTTTGCAATATAGCTTATATACAGCTAATTTCTAATAACTAATTCACATGCAGTGAAGTGAGGTCGGAAGTGAGATGCGAGTTTGGTTACAGAATCGACAGGCAGGTCTTCCTTATGGGTGCAAGTCCACCCATAAGGAATTATTTTAGATACCGGGTTTGAATGGAGTTTTGTCATCATGTCAGTAGTGGCTGATTAATGGTAGTGATTGGCGACAGTAATGGGTAAAGAATGTGAAGATGTTAGAAGGGAAAGGCACTAGGTAGAGGATATCATTAGTTGGTAGCCTCAGTGGATGGTGTAGGGAGGTGATTAAGGTAATTAGGATGGTAACACTGGTGGGTGGGTAGTGAGTGACAGTAGCCATGAAAGTAGGTAAGTAGAGTTGGCTTTCCACCAGTGATCGACCTCATAAGTTTCAGTTGTCTGACTATCAGCCATTTTTAGTGTCCCCCACTGCTGGGGCACAGGCCTTCCTTAAAGAAGGATGGGCCACACACAACCAACCGCGCGGGACCAATATGAATTGGTGGGTGTTAACTACTGCAAATGCATCCGAGACCAACGGCTTAACGTGCCTTCCGAAGCACGGAGGAGCTCGAGATATTAAATTTTTGGTCACCCATCTCATGACCGACCCTTGTTGTTTAAACTCCGCAATCTCTGGGCGTGAATCGAACCTACGACCTCTGCGTCTTACACGGGTGGGCGAACCACTAGACAACAGAGGCGGTTAAAACCACTAGACCATAGAGGCGGTTTACCTGTCAGGAGTCCTGGTCCGGCAGCGCGAGGGTGGCGGCGAGCGCGAGGAGGCGCGCAGCAGCGCCGGGTCGTCGTAGCGGCGCGACCCCACCGTGAAGTCGTGGTGCGCATAGATCAGCTTCTGGAGCCGCGACATTTACCTGTCAGGAGTCCTGGTCCGGCAGCGCGAGGGGGGTGGCGAGCGCGAGGAGGCGCGCAGCAGCGCCGGGTCGTCGTAGCGGCGCGACACCACCGTGAAGTCGTGGTGCGCATAGATCAGCTTCTGGAGCCGCGACATTTACCTGTCAGGAGTCCTGGTCCGGCAGCGCGAGGGGGGTGGCGAGCGCGAGGAGGCGCGCAGCAGCGCCGGGTCGTCGTAGCGGCGCGACACCACCGTGAAGTCGTGGTGCGCATAGATCAGCTTCTGGAGCCGCGACATTTACCTGTCAGGAGTCCTGGTCCGGCAGCGCGAGGGGGGTGGCGAGCGCGAGGAGGCGCGCAGCAGCGCCGGGTCGTCGTAGCGGCGCGACACCACCGTGAAGTCGTGGTGCGCATAGAGCAGCTTCTGGAGTCACGACATTTACCTGTCAGGAGTCCTGGTCCGGCAGCGCGAGGGTGGCGGCGAGCGCGAGGAGGCACGCAGCAGCGCCGGGTCGTCGTAGCGGCGCGAAACCACCGTGAAGTCGTGGTGCGCGTCGATCAGCTTCTGGAGCCGCGACACCATCTCGAAGTCCGACACCGACGCCGGCACCAATATACCCAGCAGTTTAGCGATCGAGTGCCTGAAAGAACGCTTTAATTAGAATCCCAGAAACTAAGTAAAAGGTTGTTGTTACTTATAAGTAGTATTTCTTTATCAACAGGTTCTTATAAGAATAACAATAAAACATTTTATTGCACACTAAGACAGGACATATTACAAAGAAAAACAACAAACAGAGAAAGAAGGCAAAAGGCGAATATGCTAATAACAATTTCTTCCAGGCTATTATATATTTTTTTAATTTGATATGTTACTTTAGAGAAAGACATGTGACTTTAGAGAAATTTGATAGTTTTTTCAGGGTAATGACTAAGTTATGTCAAGAGACTTCACTACTTGTTACTGCGATTTGCACGCCACGTTGCTGCAGCGACTCGACTGCACGTGCGCTAAGAGACACTACGATTACGGATTGCTGCCGCCGGCGCAGACGCATCTCGTTGACGCCAACAGGGGGTGAGTGAAGTATTAGCTTTTCCTTGTTTTTTTTAATACTGTCTATAAAATAAATCTCTTTATAGTCTCATCAAACACAATACTTTTAGCATCGGCAGATTAGCGTTGCTGGTCTTACCTGAAGCTCTGCAGCTGAGCCTCCCTTCTCTGGCACTCCACAAGCATCTCTTTCGTTCGGGCGAGGTCGTCCCTCAGCATCGCTATCTGATGCTCCGAGGAGTTCCTCTCCTGCTCGAACGTTTCCCCAGTGGCCCGGACTTGGTCCTTCAGTACGCAAACCTTCCTATTGTACCTCGCTCGAAGGAGATCGGCTTCGTCCAATTTCTTTTGCAGCTCTTCGATCTTGCGAGCTCTTTCTAATGATGTTATCTGCAAATATTCATTATCTTTTTATGAGGCATAATGAATTGAACAAAAAGCAACGGAAATGGTGCGGATGGATCATTCATAGGTTGAGTGGAGTGAGTGGTTTTCCGACCATGAGTTATAACTACGAAAATCTGTAAAACCTTGGAAATTCAACAACAAAAAGAAGTAAAACTGATGTTATTTTATGAGCTTTCTGTAATGTACCTAAAAATGGTAATTCATTTGAGGATCGGCTTCTTCATTTTATTCTTAGATCATAAAATACTTATACACTCTCTTATATTTTCATACAGTATGATTTTTAAGACAAACATCGACTTCTCATATTGCGAGTAATATAAACCTACGTAAGTATTTAATATTTCCGCAATTCCATCAGATCGAAATCTGAACAATTTATGTGAATTTTAAAGGGTATCTGTGCGTGCACCAAGCGTGCACATTATTAATTATGAATGAGAAAATAAAATTATTATGCTAACTTTTTCTTGTTATGTGATGGTAGGTAACAATAATGAACTATACTTATAACGGACTTACTTTATTATACACGCTGAAATTTTAATCATTTGGTTCCCGCCGTGTGGTTTATCATGATTACAAGCAACTTTTGAACAGCTGATTTTTTTTGCGAGCAGGAGAGTTGGCCCCATAGTAAAAGTTGCTTGTAATCATGAGTGGAACCACCCCACCGCGGGAACCAAATGATTAAAATTTCACCCTGTATACCTAAATAGTTGTGTCTGTAGGGTCAAAAAATACGGCGTACTACTTGGTATGGTAATAAATAAAATTTTATGTACTTACTTATGTAGAACCTATTGTAGGTACTTATACGTTACGTATTACCTATTAAAACCAATTTTGAATTAAGTTATTATGAATGAGATCACGATTTTATTAAGCAAATTACTTTAACCTTGCGAATAAATAATTCAAGCAAATCCACTACGATGCTGTAATTTAATGATTTGTCAGATAATGCCATATTTTACTAGTTGTTATAAACCCACGGAAGACATGAATACTTTTAATATCGTTAAAGCAATAAGAACGAGTTATGAAGATAAAGAAAAATGGTGCGTCGTCAATATTCCCGTCGTTGAGGACCGGGGTACTAAATCCATGAGTTGATGATACAAATCCGACAGTTGAGTTGTAAGAGATTCTTATAAAAACTCTGCTACAGCGATAATGTTATAAATATCTGTGGATCGGTGCCTTTGTCTGCTGCCTTTTTAAAACATTGCGGGTGTGGCGCTGGTGTTACATATAAATCAGAAACATAAAACTTCGAAAAATGTAGCATTGTTAAATAAGCACTAAACTAATAAATTACCGTAGTATACTTTGTTTGATCATCTAATTCTGTATTGTAGATACCTAGGTACTTCTGTCTTCTCACCTACAACGAGAAATCATCATCATCGGAGTAAAAGTAACCTCCCTGCCCCTTCTTTCCACTTGATACCCCCATTTGAACCCCCTGGGGTGTCCATGGAAACTCACTATTACACTTGAACCCCCTACCAGGGGGTTCAAGAATAATTTTAAAATTTTTATTCCACTTCAACCCCCAGTCAAAAACGAAATAATGAAAAGAAAAATGAAACCCAATCCATTCCGACCAACTAAACCGATCAACTAGTTGTGGCCAATGACATTTTCTATTTTATGATGATATTGACATTTCATTCGAAGTTCCTAACGGAACAACTAAATGAATAAACGATATACGTTGTTTTTCTAGGGGATACTAATTATACAAGATAATCCCCGTAGATAAAGAAAAAGTACCAGGATCACATAAATCTAGAGAAGGTTAACTTTTATACAACGTGTTGAAAAACAACCCCTAATGCCGAATCTGGTAGATACTATGGAACCAACCCTGAAATCGCGATAAAAGAAAATAACTGTTTCATTCCTTTTGATATTTTCGTTATTAATATTTGTATGAAACAGCTGATTTTTTTCGCGATTTCAGAGTTGGTCCATAGTAAAAGCTGTTCAGTTTGATGGTCCCTATCTATGTACCATATTCGACATAAGGGGTAATTTTGTAACACGTTAATTTTAATACCCTAAAATAAAAAGTAAATAATATTTTTTAATTCTAGGTATATAAATCTAAAGAAGGTTAACTTAGGGGTCCAAGTGTAACAACAAGTATCCGTGGACACCCAAGGGGGTTCAAGTGTAATAGTGAGTTTCCATGGACACCCCGGAGGGTTGAAATGGGGGTATCAAGTGGAAAGCACGTCCCTGCCATGGTTAAATTGCGTTCCAGTAGTGGTCAAGCAAGCGGTCTCTCTAAACGGCGATAACGTTTCCCACTCTCTAAACCTTAACCTACAGCAATGAATTTTTGGTATGTTTTTGAAATGCCTTAAAACTAGGGCTGTACGTTTTGAAATATTTAATAATCATTGTAGATTTGAAAATATTGGCACTTACTTGTATTGTGCGAAATCACTAAGATGCAAATACACTGGCCTGCAAAACTAAGTACTACAGAGGTGTGTTTTCATACAAACGAGGTAACTTTGAAGCATTGGTTCTCCGCCCAGGATTAAACGTGGTGTGATCTGATGATGGCCATCCAGGGAGTGAATGGAGAAGATTCAGATCCCCATACACACCCAATTGATCTGATCAGCATTCTAAGAGCTGTAAGGATAAGAGTTATCAGTTACAGCATTTCCATACATTTTAATGCTGTTTTCGTGGTTTTTTTAAACATATCCAAACAGCGCTTAGAATGCTGATCAGATCAATTGGGTGTGTATGGGGATCTGAATCTTCTCCATTCACTCCCTGGATGGCCATCATCAGATCACACCACGTTTAATCCTGGGCGGAGAACCAATGCTTCAAAATTACCTCGTTTGTATGAAACTAGACCTCTGTAGTACTTAGTTTTGCAGGCCAGTGTATTTCAAAATCTATTATAATGTAGATATTTTAAAAATCAAAACATATAGCCCTAGTTTTTAGGCATTTCAAAAACATACCAAAATTCATTGCTGTAGGTTAAGGTTTAGAGGGTGGGAAACGTCATAGCCGTTTGTATGGAGACCAAATGGAGACCGTTTGCTTGACAATCCTCCTTTCTATCGGCCGACAGTTTAGTCGGGCTCTCAATCAGTATGAAGGTGTATGCAGGTGCGCACACTAGAACGATTCGGTGTCGGCCGATAAATAAGTTGGATGGGCTTCCCGACTAAACTGTCGGCCAACTATCGGCCGCCTGGTTAATCAGTATTGGCTCATATCCACGCGCGCACACACGACGATCGTTTAGTCGGCCGGCTCGGCCGATAGTTCATTTCGCTCCGAGTTTTGGCGCCGGACAGTCGAGGGTTTATTAATAATGGCATCGCTAATTGTATTGTAGGACAGACGTCTTAAATTTTATCGAGGAAATAGAAAAAAAAATATCTCTCTCTATATAAGAAAAAATTTAAAGCTTACTCTGACGTTAATATAAAGAAAAAACTCTGGGAGGAAGTTTGTGAAATTTTGTTCCAGATTGGAATCAGCTTAGTGCCGAGGGCTCGCATGATATTAACGCGTTTTATATTTTTTTAAGTCATCGAAATTACAGATGACTAAATTCAATAGTTCTAGGGGTTGCCAACTTTTTTGCATCAAATTTCGCGTAATAACGATCGACAAACTGAGTGGTGCATTGTTTCAATATCCCAGTCTACCACCCAAGGAATCGAACCTGCCTGAACCGGCCGGGCAGAAATTGAAATGATGAATTTTAATTTGGCTTATGTAATGATCACCATACTAACCTAACCTTACCCAGAAGCAGTCAATGCTCACCAAATCTTTTTGGGTGGTTTAGGATTTGGTGAGCATTTACTAATTTTGGAGAACAAAATGATTTTTTGGTATGTATGCTAAAGTATTAATTCATTTCATTCCCTTTTAATTACCTACCTAGTTAAAAAAAATTGTTGTCTAGCATCCATATGCTATGTAGGTAGGTATGTTTTGTTAGTAATGTATGTAAAATCAAATATTCAGCTTCAGAAAGCTGAACTGACTTGGATGAATTTTTTTCGGAAGATCGAGTAATTGGGAATGTATCGTGTAAAATTTTCCATTTATTTAAACTTATTTATTCATTTAAACTTTATTGCATAAGAAAATTCAATTGGTGGACTTAATGCCTTAAGGCATTCTCTAACAGTCGACCGGAAAGGGTGTTAAAGAAAGAAACCGTGGCGGCAAAAAAAATGGATAACTAAATATCCGTTAATCATAAATAAGGATCTAGCTAAAATAAAAATATAAACCTACATAACAATACGTACATAAATAATCCTAATTAATATAACATATACATACACATCCATTTAATAATCTATGACTGAAGATTGGATGTACCCAATATTCTCTTCTCCATATTATGAGAGCAGTAATAACCATTCTAGACAAAAGTAAATTAATTTTCATTGTGCGACAGTTCTCTTCAAAACTCGGTTACAAACTACACTAGCAAATCATTAGAAACTAGCTGATGCCCGCGACTTCGTACGCGTGGACTTTATGACTTCGGCGTATGCATATAAATGAACTAATGTAGTTACATAAGAAAATACTTGTAGCAGTGTTATGGCTCTGCATCAGGTGTTCCAGATCTTCGATTTTTATACCTCAACAAAAAATGCTCATCAGGCTCAACAACTTTTGCAAAGATGTCATTTTTTATATTTTGTATAGTTTAGCTGGATCATTATGCTTCTGCATCGGGTGTTCCAGATCTTCGATTTTTATACCTCAATAAAAATGCTCATCAGGCTGAGCATGTTTTGCATAGATGTAATTTTTATATTTTGTATAGTTTAGCTGGACCATTATTGTTCTGTATCAGGTGCTCCAGATCATCGATTTTTTTACCTCAACAAAAAATGCCCATCAGGCTGAACAACTTTTGCTTCGGTGTCATTTTTATATTTTGTATAGTTTAGCTGGATCATTATATGGTTTTGCATCGGGTGTTCCAGACCTTCGATTTTCATACCTCATTAAAAATGCTCATCAGGCTGAATAACTTTTGCAAAGATGTCATTTTTATATTTTGTATAGTTTAGCTGGACCATTATGGTTCTACATCAGGTGTTCCAGATCTTCGATTTTTGTACCTCAACAAAAAATGCTCATCAGGCTGAACAACTTTTGCTAAGGTGTCATTTTCATATTTTGTATAGTTTAGCTGGATCATTATGGTTCTGCATCAGGTGTTCCAGATCTTCGATTTTTATACCTCAACAAAAAATGCTCATCAGGCTGAACAACTTTTGCAAAGATGTCATTTTTATATTTTGTATAGTTTTAGCTGGACCATTATGGTTCTGCATCAGGTGTTCCAGATCTTCGATTTTTATACCTCAACAAAAAATGCTCATCAGGCTGAACAACTTTTGCAAAGGTGTCATTTTTATATTCCTTATAGTTAAGTTGGACCATTATGGTTCTGCATCAGGTGTTCCATTTCCAAAAATCAGTTATACCCTAAGTTACGCCCAGGCTTAACAGCTATATAACAAAAAAAAAATTCATTCGAATCCGTTTAGTATTTCCGGAGATTAGCGTGTTCAAACAGACAAACAAACAGACAAACAAACAGACAGACACACTTTTTTTGTAAATTCTTACTCTATTAGTATGTCTCCATCGCCCCAGATTTTTTTTTTTTGCAATACATATATGTATACAGACACACTTTTTTTTACTGTTTTATTATATGTAAGGAAGTCGGCCGACAGTTGGCTAGTCTGCGCACTCATCACCAACCCGACTGTTTAGTCGGGCCAGTGTGCGCGCTAGCAACCCAACCCGATCAAACTATCGGCCGATAGAAAGTCTGTAGTCTGCGAGGGCTCTAAAGGATTTTGATTAATGGCAAACACTAACGGATATCGGCGGGCTTGCTGCTTGCTGACTAAGCAAATCGTGATTTAATCAGTCGGAAAACGTTCCGCATCATTCGCCTGACTTGCGTCCGACGCGTTGCGTTTATTTTATTGTAATGACTTTTCATTACCAGCACTTTTCTGATGTCGGTAGATTGTAATCGATTAGTATCACATTGTTTTGTAATTTCAACTATAACTAGGTAAGTATATTATTTTGTACCATGACTCGTTCAAATAAAATTATCAGAAAGAACTAAAATTATATTGATTCTGGTTTTTACTATGAAGAAGATCTAAGCAAGTAAAACCCCTAGAATATTTTTGCCCTTCATTATTATTGTTTTTTTTTTATGTATGGACTGTCTGCGCGTTGGACCTCACTTTCACCTGATGGAAAGTGACAAGAAGGACGAAGATGGAGCACGCGCAGTCATTAAATGGCTATTTACTTTTGCCTTAACGACGCTCAAGTTATATTGTTTGGGGAATACAGACGCAGGGAAGCTATTCCACATCTTAGCTGTTCGGATTAAGGAGTTGGAACCGAAGCGTTTCGTGAGGGTGCGTGGAATATCGACAGCATAAGGATGAAAGGCCGCCCTGCGTCTGGCAGCCTGAAGATGAAACGGGGAAGGATGTATGAGGCTGTGTAACTCCTGAGCACACTCCTCGAAAATACTGATAATAAGCAGGTTACCCTTCGTTGGTGCTCCAAACTTTAATGCATTGCAGATTGCAGCAGTAATAGCCTGCAGTCTAATAAAAGATATTGAACTGAAGAAATACAATATGGGTTTAACATTGACGCTGACGTGGCCGACGGCTTCTTCAATGCACTACCGCGCCATCTTCTTGCTGCGACACACGGCTTCACTAATATATTGGTACCTTGTACTCGGCGGCGTCACCCAGCTGAGCGTTCAAGTCCCGCAGCTGCGCGCGCGCGTCCGTGAGCTGCACGGTCAGCTTGTCGCATTGCCGCGCCAGCTTCTTGCTGCGACACACAGCTTCGTCGCGCTCCGCTTGCAACACTGCGCGGACCCGGGAGCTCTCCTCCTAGTTATGACATGTATTAGATTCTGGTTATTCACACGTTCTCATTATTTATCATTAGCCTATTGTCATCCCGGCTTGGTAACAGGATCCTTAGACTTTTAAATACGTCACTCGGAGTGATCGTGAAATTCAGAGAAAGGATCCAAGTATTTCGGGGTTGTAAGACACACACATAGACACGTCGTTCGAAGAAAGACTACGTTACTCAGACGAAGCTTTATATTACTAGAGTAGTATCTACCTAAATAAATTGTCGTTTAAAAGATCATAAGGAGTGTAGAGGAATCTACTGAGGAATAAACAATAAACAAACAAAGAATTTGCTTACTTGTATGCTTAATTTACGCCGAAGTAAATCCAAATGCAAATCCTTTCGTTGCAGCTGTTCTCTTAAAATCCTTATTCGGCGTTGCAGCTGGTATACTACGGCTGTCTGTAAATTAGGCTCATAATTACTCTAAAATAAAATTAAAACTTAAACCAGTGTAACAATCAACCGGTTGGTGAATTATCTTGTCTGTGTGCTCTTAATGCTATGGAAATAAGGCTTCCGTTGAAATGCAGCTCTAATTACAAAATGATGATAATGAAAACTCAAATTAAGTACCTACTCAGGCCAGCCAAACACACAGACTTTTTTGCAATACGATTACCAACCATACGACACGACTGATGAACATGATCACTTATTTAATGGCTCAGTAACTACCTACGCGATGTTTACCAAAAATGGGAATACATACTTACTAATAAACTTACGAATGTTTTAATACACATTGCGTGAAACTGAATTGTGTGATAATCGATATCTATCTACATATTATTATCATGCTGGTTTTGTTATCAAATTCATTTCAATTGACATTTAACATGGCATCTCAACTCAAACTGCGTCTTTAGAGGCAAAGGTATATAAGTGTAAAGTGTGAGTTTCCAATCCAAATGTCAGTCAATTAATGCAAGAGTAAAATGTTTGTATCCTAACAAAACTTGCATAATGTAACGGCTTGTATTGCGGATCGTTAAGTGCCAATAACAAACTAATTTGCGGGCGGCTAATTACTTCAAATGCCTACGTCATTAGTGACGACGACGGTGCCATGCCAAGTTGGAGTGATATCTTACTTCTTTAAGATAAGGTAAGTCATGGAAAGATCTTTCTCTCCGCAGTCTCGGCAGCGTGCGGTAGTATCCGTAATATAGCATCTACAGAAAACACACACATGTTAACACATCACGTCACACGGCATACGATGAATGGATTGACAAAGAAAAGGCTAAGTTGTAGCCCATATATAAAGTACCTACCTACCTATATACTTACCTACGATTATGTACAAACACTCGGATAACTTATTCAAAACAAATTGCTTCAATATAAAAACAAAATATTGGCATAAGTATACTATGTCGTTAGGCATCGTGGCTCAGATGTTTTTAGCAAATTAATATGAACATTAATTCACTTTATTAACTTTGGACTCATTTTAAAAATAAGTATTACTTAATTGTAGTCAATCTTAGTTATGGCACAGAATACATAATATGGTTATGGGTGGAAGATAAAAACATTACTATGTCCACTGACCTTATCTACGATCTTGTCGCTCTCGAGACGGGCCAACTGCTCTGCACGATGCATGATGGACTCAGTGTGCAGTTCGATGCCGATGTCGTGGGTAAGCTCGTCCATGTTCAGGGTGCGGCTCAATCGCTCCAGGAATGACACGAACTGTCGATAAGTCGATCATCAGTCGTTGTTCACTAGTAGTAAGGATATCGGAAGGTAAAGCTGCTATTTCTCCTTTGAATGATAACGCCCCTATTGATGGACTAAATTGTTCTATCACGACTTACGATACGAGTCTCACGAATCTCAAAAAACACAAATAAAGATTTAAAACCACCTAACTAGAATGTTTCTTGTAAGTACAACAATGTTAAAGTTCTTTTTTATGAGAGTAGAAGATGAGCTGATAGCCAGTTCCTCATTGGTTGAAGATTGCGAGTGAAGAGCGTTGCTGACTTGAGATGAACTTTGTACTTTCATCACTATGTTGTGATTGGAAAAAAGGCAGTAATATTTGCACTATAAATACTACTTACGTTAGCTTTATCCTTGCGCAAGCTCTCCCTTGAAACTTCTACTGCGTTGAGCTCTGACTCGAGTTTGTGGACTTTAGCCTCGAGCATGTTCCTCTCATCTTCCAGGACTCGAACCCGCGTGGTGGACTGGTCGTGTAAATGCGCGGTTCTACTTAGCTGCTGCGATTCCATGTTCAGTTTATCGCGCAGCGCCTCGATTTGCTACCACATTAAAACAATTATTTTCAGCTATAATAAAATAATACATATCAAAGCTAGTACATTCCTTTATCTAGGCACCTGTATTTAGAGATTTTTTGAAACCCAGCTGTCATTGTTTGTTAAGTATCTTTTGTGAAACTTTCTTTATGTACTTATTACCCATTTTTATTATAATCGGTGAATAAATAGTAACTTACCGCAGATTTATCTTTATTATCACTTAAAATTTCGCGAATTCGATCCTTTATTGTGCTTTCGTGAGCTTCAACAAATCTTGAAGGTAGACTTAGAAGAATGGCTATAGATTCCAAGGTATTACGGAATTCAGTTTGCAGTCTTTGGTATTTTTCTTCACGGTGTCTTAAATCCTCTATAAAAATAAATTAAGTACTTATTGGGGATTCGAAGAAAGTACTAATCATTAAGAAGAATATACCTAATCATAAATTTTACCTTTAAGCTGCAAAATAATGGATTCATTTTGGCTTACATTATCGGTGACTACACTGAGGTTCTTAGAACAGTGAGATAACTTCTCTCTAGCTTCGTGCAACTCACGCTCTATTACTCTATTTTGAACAGATAAAGATTCCTTATCCTGCTTAAGCCTTTCCGTTTCGAGGATCTGCGAAGATAATTGTCGTTGCAGCATGTCTTTATCTGCATTTGCCCTCTCCAGTGCATCTCGGCAGCTTCTGAAATCTTGTTCCACCGTTGTCAAATTTTCTGTAGTGTTCATACATTTGTTTTTAAGTCTAGTGATCTCTTGAACTAATTCTGCTGCTTTTATAATGAGGCTTTCAGGTGAATGTGTGTGAGTGCTGTCACAAAAATCTGATTCTAAGGCTGCAGAAAGTCGTCTCACAAGATCGTGAAACTGACATCGTGCGTTCTCTTTTTGCTGTTCTTCGTTGTGGCATTCCAATTCTAACGACCGAAGTTTCTTCTCCAAATCTTTGATTTTCTCTTCACAAAATCGATTATCTCTTTGTAAATTTTGTACAGTTAAGTCAGCCCTACCGTGTGAAGTTTGAAGATTCCGATTGATTTCTTCGAGATCAAAAATCTTTTTCTTGAGGGATGATATAATAGCATTTTGTCTAGCATTCTGTTCTCGTAGGTGGTCTATCTCCACCTGCTGCTCTAATATTCGTTGATCTCTTGAGAGCATTTGGTTCTTTAGATCACTATTCTGTTAAAAGAAAGCAAGTGATTTTTTTCATTAGCGTCTTGAATTGTTATTTGAATTGATGCGAAGTGATTATTATTTTCACTTACCTCTGATATTAATTTTTCTCTTTTATATTGAAGTGCAGCTAGATCGCTTCTGAGGGCTGTTAATATATCAGTGCCGGCGTCTGCTTCCATCTGTAATATATTTAATTGAATTTTGTTTCATTTCGGAAAGTTTTTTATGTTTATTTACACTTTCTGAAATCGTATCATAAACAAGAAAATCTGTGAAAATTACATAATTAACCACTTGACTGAGGTATAATATAAGTTTTAGTTCAGTTAAGTGCAATCAACTTGTCAATTATTATCATGCACAACATTAATGGAATCTTCACGAATATTAATCGTTTATCACCAGTTTTAAATAAAGGAAACTCACAAAATTCCATCATGATTTCTGTTATTTCGACAGAAAAAAACAGTTTACCGTGGCGTGCAAAAGACGACTACTGAAGCTAAGTACTCAACGTTAGAATGTAGCGTGATAGGGGTCGCTATTTCAAGCTGCGGAGAGTCACGATACCCCGATGCTCATAGTCGGTGCCTGTCTGCGGATAATTTACATGAGGCCACCGATGTGCGCCATCAAATTACGGTACCTATCGTGTACCCCGTCGGTCGGTCGGAAAGATAACGAGGTCGCGGTGTACACCACCCTTAAAAGCGCAAGCTTTCATTGACCTTTTTAAAAGAAGCTCCCTAATTTGGAGGGATATGTCTGTTGTGTACGTAATACAGTTCGAGTTACGACTCAGAGAAATCCGTGCGAGGTACGAGAATGCCCCAAGGCGCGTTTGTCGCTAAGAAATGAATCGTTTCGGAGTTAGGAGAGCAATAAGAATACTACGCAGCTATTTCCGTACGCTTTTGTCTGTTTTCCTACTAATATTATAAATTTGAAAGTTTGTGGGTTTGGATGTTTGTTCCTCAATCACGCAAAAACTACTAAACGGATTTGGTTCAAATTTGTGCACACAGATAGTAGATAGCCTAGATTAAAACATAGGATACTTTTTATCCTGGTATTCCCACGGGAACGGGAACCTCGCGGGTGAAACCGCGGGCGGCCGCTACTTATTCATATCTTATATTGGTTACTTAGGTGAAAGTCGGTAATTTTGGACCGCCAACTAAATTGGACCACCCTCATATTGCTTAAGGTATTCTTTTAATTTTTTTGTTAGCAACGCCTAGCGGTAATAAGCTAACTTCATTATATATCGGCCATATTGTATTTGCTGTGACTTTGAACATGTGTGTTTTGTATTGAAAAATCTTTTTCTGTTGTTTTTGTTGTAATTTTCAACGATTCTTGCTAAGCGTGTAGTTTAGTTAAAGGGACGTATACAGTGTTTCTATTTTATGATTTGGAAGCGTAAATTAGTATGCATTAAAAATACGTAAAAAGTTTTCCGGTATTCAAAGATTATATTTTTATTCCATTTTTTATAGCATATTCACCCTGTTGGTTAAA
Source organism: Agriphila tristella (assembly GCA_928269145.1). NCBI lineage: Eukaryota > Metazoa > Arthropoda > Insecta > Lepidoptera > Crambidae > Agriphila > Agriphila tristella. Next base: position 16,219,828 of record OV743439.1, on the reverse strand, counting down.
ATGGACCGCATAGAGTTGGCTAAAATGGACCACACAAAGTAGCAGCGTTGAGTTAGAAGCCAAAAAGAATGAACGTATCAAAGGCAAAATTAATTATAATGATAAAAGAGACCTCAAAGTATACTGGATACAGTGTGTGCGTTACCATAATTGGATTAAAGAAACTTGTACTCAAATCCCTAACATTTGTAATGATTGTCTTAATTGAGGGGCTAAAATTTTTAGATTTATGAGATTTAACTACATATTTCCTCTTTCACATTATTTGTAAGTTAGCTGTACATAAGTGATGATATTTTGTTAAGGTCTTTTAAGCTCGAAATCTATAGAAGCCCAATTTAGCAACCCTGTGGTCCAAATTACAAAACTAGTTGGCTAAATTGGAACAAAGCTCAGATCTCATATTTTGTTGATTTTATTAAAACTACAAGAATCATGTTGATTAATGCTTAATAAATGCAAAGCCTAATAGTTTCTGTTCCTTTTTATATGATAGACATTTGTAAAAATGCAAAAAATATGTATGTAAAATCAAGGGCGGATCCAGGATTCCAATGTGGGGGGGGCCCTTGGAGCCTCGGGCATAGGGTTACCATCTATGAAAGGGAAGATGCCTGTCTAGGATGCACAAAACGCCTGATTTTTCAGAAAAATGCCTGTATAAAGCAAAAAACGGCCGCGCAGCGCGATTTTTAGGCAGTTTCATCGATTAATTTTGAACTCTTGCCTGTCTATAGTAAAAAAACGGCCGTGCAGCGCAATTCTTAGTTAGTTTCATTTCATCTATTAGGTAATTTTGTCTGTCTATAGTTAAAAAGATGGCCAAGCAGCGCATTTTTTGCCAGTTTCATCAACTAAGCTTGTACTCTTGCCTGCCTGTAGTAAAAGAAAACGGCCGCGCAGCGCGATTTTTAGTCAGTTTCATCCACTAATCTCGTCTGTCTTTAGTAAAAAACAGCCGCGCAGCGCCATTTTCAGTCAGTTTCATCCGTTATACTTGTACTCTTGCCTGTTTATAGTAAAAAAAACGGCCGCGCAGCGCTATTTTTTGTCAGTTTCATCCACTAATCTTGTCTGTCTTTAGTTAAAAAAACAGCCGCGCAGCGCCATTTTTAGTTAGTTTCAATCGTTATACTTGTACTCTTGCCTGTTTATAGTAAAAAAAAGCGGCCGCGCAGCGCAATTTTTAGTCAGTTTCATCCACTAATCTTGTCTGTCTATCTATAGTGAAAAACGGCCCCACAGCGCCATTTTTAGTCAGTTTCATCCACTAATCTTGTACTCTTACCTGCCTATTATAATACTTATTAAAAAACGGCCGCGCAGCGCGATTTTTATTTAGTTTTATCCACCAATCATATCTGTCTTTAGTAAAAAAAAAAATGCCGCGCAGCGCGATTTTTAGTCAGTTTCATCTACTAATCTTGTCTGTAGTAAAAAAACGGGGCCCGCGCAGCGTCATATTTTTAGCTAATTTCATCCATTAATCTTGTTATATATGGTTTCATCTGGGCGGACGAGTAGCTTTCAAAGCAAGGCGTGCGTGATTGGAGCATGTATGCGAGATTTCACAGCGAGACCCGCGAAATTAAAAAATGCCTGTCTCGCCAACCCGCCTTTCGAATCGAAAACGAAACCATAAAATGTTTGTCAAATGCCTGTCAGATGGTAACCCTACTGATACTGGGGCCACCTTTTATGGTTAAAAAATAAAATAAAAAAGGAACTGACACTACCAGACATAAAACATAAAAAATTGGAATTTAAAAAGTAGGTAATAAATCTAATCAAAACTAATTTTCTATGCAAGTTCAATGTTATCTGCATAGGTAGTCGGTCTTGTGGGGGGGGCCATGGCCCCCTTGGCCCCCCCCCTGGATCCGCCAATGTGTAAAATGCGTTTGAAAAAAATTGGTCCAAATTACCAGACTTTCCTCTATTTGTAGTTTCTATGGTTTAATATCAAAGTATAGGACTTGTCTTGAAATGACTAGAAAGCTGGTGCGGACAAAAAGAAGAAATTTTTCTTTATTATTGATCAGATCAAAGTACCTACCTATGTTTACTTTCGCCAGATTTTAAACACCAGTCTAAGTACCTACATAGTTACTCACTTACTAAGTTATCAATTTTTTTATGATGATGTAGATATTTTTTAATATTATTAGACAAGCATTTATACTAGGTACTGGTAAATACTACTTATTTATGATAGGTAAACTGTATAGCTATTGCCCACTTAAGTCTTCAAACATATTGACATCAATAATAAAAAAAGTATTATAGCTATCAAGCATTTATTACTTTTTTCTTATAACCTAATAAATTATCCAAGGAAGTAGCAACCGTTTTTAGTTAAAACTTGCATAACTTAAAAAATATTTGAATAAAATAAAAATAACCAAAAAGTACAGTCATTGCCCACAGCTTATAGTAATTGCCAACATCACAGCACAGTAATTCCCCAGTACTTTTTGAATGTTAAATAAAACGTTAAATGTAAGTAAATATTCCAAATAAAACATTAAACTATCTTAGAGGATATTCCTCAATATTTCAAAATTTGCGTTTAGCTATACTAACTACATCAAATTTCCTGAGGTGATGCACAGAATACATAATGTTCATGAGTCAGAATCGCCAGACACATAATCATCTTTAGCTGATATTGATGAATCTCAGAATCACCAGAGACAGAGTCATCTACTTCAAAACAATGATGGCACAAGAAAAATAATAATAATAAATGTAAATAGAAGCTGAATAAATAATGAAAAAATATTAGAAAAAATCAGCTCACCAGTAGCAACTCAGACGGGATTCGAACCCGCACCCTTAGGATTCCGGCACAATGCACTACCAATTATGCTACTGAGCCACTAATGGATTTGGCGAAATTTTCTAATACTTTTTACGTTTCCGCTGAAGATCAGCGCCATCTCACCAATGTGAAGAGAACTACTTCGACATTTGAATGTAGCACCCATTGCAGGTGCCAGACAATCAATTAAGGTGAAACAGTCATACAATTTTAAACTTTTAGATTTTTGCATTCACAATGCTATTTTTATATTGAGATGAATAAATAATGAAAAAATATTAGAAAAAATCGGCTCACCCGTAGCAACTCAGACGGGATTCGAACCCGCACCCTTAGGATTCCGGCCCAATGCACTACCAATTATGCTACTGAGCCACTAATGGATTTGGCGAAATTTTCTAATACTTTTTACGTTTCCGCTGAAGATCAGCGCCATCTCACCAATGTGAAGAGAACTACTTCGACATTTGAATGTAGCACCTATTGCAGGTGCCAGACAATCAATTAAGGTGAAACAGTCATACAATTTTAAACTTTTAGATTTTTGTTCATCATATAAAAATAGCATTGTGAATGCAAAAATCTAAAAGTTTAAAATTGTATGACTGTTTCACCTTAATTGATTGTCTGGCACCTGCAATGGGTGCTACATTCAAATGTCGAAGTAGTTCTCTTCACATTGGTGAGATGGCGCTGATTTTCAGCGGAAACGTAAAAAGTATTAGAAAATTTCGCCAAATCCATTAGTGGCTCAGTAGCATAATTGGTAGTGCATTGGGCCGGAATCCTAAGTAATTGAGAAAGCATCAAATTAAGAAAATGAATCACCGAATTGAGTAATGGCCCAGCGAATTTAGAAACGGTGTTACCTAATATAGAAACTAGTGGCTCCGTGAGCTGTAGACCTCGCGTTAAAAAGTAGCTCAAATTGTATGTTGGTTAAAAAATTATCTAAAAGATGTCGCCACCCCTTTTCAAAGCACGTAGTAAGTACGTGCTGTTTGGTATTATTTGATAGGTATGTTCGCAGCTAGATGGCTCTTCTAATTTTAAATATTTTTCGAAATGGTGATTTTTGGTAAATTTAGAAAAACTGGCTAAATTTAAAAAAATCTATATAATTATCGAACCTGCTCACAAAATTTCACGAGAATCAGTTGAGAAATGCGACCTGTAGAGGAAAATGGACAGCTGGAAAGTCGGACTGAAATACGTTTTTTTACATTTCTCCGTCACTATGAAAACTTTCAAAAAACTGGCGTGACAAAAAATTATATGTAATTTTCAAACCTGCTTACAAAATTTGACGAGAATCGGTTGAGAAATGCGACCTGTAGAGGAGAACATCCAGCGCCAAAAAGCCGGACTGAAATACATTTTTCTTACATATCTCCGCCATTACGAAAAATTTGGAAAAACAGTCTCAATTTAAAAAAAAATATATGATTTTCGAACCTGTCCACAAAATTTCACGAAATTCGGTTGAGAAATGCGACCTGTAGAGGAGAAAAGACAGAGCCGGGAAGCTGGACTGCAAAATGTTTTTTTTACACATCTCCGCCATTTTGGTAAAAAAAATGAAAAAGTGGCGTGACAAAAAAAATCTATATTATTTTCAAACCTGCTCACAAAATTTCACGAGAATCGGTTGAGAAATGCGACCTGTAGAGGAGAACAGACAGCGCTGGAAAGCCGTAAAACCTGTTTTTTTACATATCTCCGCCATTTTGAAAAATTAAAAAAATCTGGCTCGACAAATAAATTCTATATAATTTTTGAACCTGCTCACAAATTTTCACGAGAATCGGTTGAGAAATGCGACCTGTAGAAGAGAACATACAGACATACGAAAGAATTTTTGCCCAAGCTAAAGCAGAGACGCTTCGCTCGCACTTCGTGCTCGCTCGGTCAATAATGTATGTGGAATGATCAAATATATAAATACCTAAAACGTTTTTGATTACTGATCGCTGGTCTAATAGTCTGTTGGTTAATTTTAGGTTTCAGTGCCTATATTAATGTTTCTAAAATATAAATAAATATCAAAAGGGTTAACAAAATAGTAGGTACTGAATTAGTGTAACAAATGACGGTTTGTCATAAGTTAATAAACTTCTACATAACTAATTCACTAAAATGTTTACTTTTTAAATTATTATTTAATAATAATAATATCCTAAAATATAGCATATTCATCTTCAGAATCAAAATCATCTACGTTCATTTAAAAAAATATTACCTGCCAGTGTGGGGGTAATCAAGCAAGGTCTCTATTTAATATTGGCTTTCCAAAAACTGGCGTTTTCTAATAGGTCTGACAATTTGGATTTAAAATCACTATTCTTATTGGGGATCTTTTTCATTTTAATATTTCTAGTTTTCACAGGTTCTAGATCTCTGTCCAAAGACCTGCTTGCTGTTGCCGATTTAATTATTCATCTACATGACAAAATTTGCGCTTTATTACTTAAACCAGTAACTGTCTGTCTTTCGTGTACTCTGCAGATTACAATTTATTGATGTATGTATGCTGCCCATGATGATATTCTACAAACTTATGCAAACGATCTTCTTGACAGCAGCTTAGTTTTCTCATAACTAGCTTTTTATTAGATACTAGCGGCCACCCGCGGTTTCACCCGCGTGGTTCCCGTTTCCGTGAGAATATCGGAATAAAAGGATCCTATCTTTTAACCTAGGCTATTTACTATCTGTGTGCCAAATTCCAACCAAATCCGTTTAGTAGTTTTTGCGTGATTGAGCAACAAACATTCAAACATCTAAACATCCAAACCCAAAATTTCACATTTATAATATTAAGTAAGATGATTTGCATTCCAAACTACTTGATTGAATGTCCTACAAAATTCTATTTAGATATCTGGATTTTTGAGATTTTTTGAGAGAAAGATCGGGCATTTCTTGCTATGAGAAAACTAAGATGCTGTCATGAAGATTGTTTGCATAAGTCTGCAGAATGTAGCATTCAGGCTTCTATGAATTGAAATCTGCAGATTACACGAACGACAGACAGTTTCCAAAAATATTCAAAGGTAAGTTAGACGTCAACAAAAATTCTTCAATAAAAAAATATTCACGTAATAAAGCACAAACTTTTTCATGCAAAATAATTAAATCAACTGGTTAGCAACACAGCAAGCAGTTCTTTGGATAAATCGACCAGAGAACCAGAGCATGTAAAAACTGGAAATATTGAAATGAAAAAGGTCCCGAACACGAATAGTGATTTTAAATCAAAATTGTCGGTTTTAGATCTATCAGAAAATAATAGTTTTGGAAAGCTAAGATAAACATAGAGACCTAGATTACGCCCCAACACTGGTTGATACTAACTTTACTGAGATGACCGTAAAATGAATTTAATTCTAAAGATCAATATGCTATACTTTACGATATTATATTATTTACTTTTAAAAGTGAATATTGAGATAACTTTATAGGAAAGCAAGAATTCAAGTGATCTCTTGTCTCTGATTGAATCGGATATTTTGTTATAAAGCTTGAAGTAAATAGACATAATATGCCTTAATCATAGTTTTTGACAAATGAAATCTCAATTCGATGTAATTTTTCTTAATTCGATGCCCCATTTTCCAAGGAATTGAGATCCACTGAATTGAGAAAATAACACAATTCATCAAATTTATTGTAAATGTTATAAATTACAGCAATTTCTATGAAAAATACTGGAAGATGTCAATTAAATATTCAATTAATTTAGCACAAATCTCATTAAATACTTCATAAATAAAATTTATGTCGTCCACCGATTTGAGAAATAACCCGAACCCAAAAACACCAAATGACTTTGAACCTTCGAAAAATGCTCCTCAATGCAGCAGTCCTCCCGTCCACACTGTTTAGCTGCTCAGGCGCAGTTGCTGGGTGGCGGGAATCAGTAATGTGCGTTCGTACTGTACGTAGTTAGTGACTTAGGTAAGGAAAACTAAATTTCACCGAATTGAGGCACACGCTTGCGACAAAATTAAAATGTGTTATTGTGTTAAAACCCAAGGATTCGTATTAAATATAATGCCTTTATTATCTATCCCTTGTTCTGTGAATGCTGGAATTATAATGAACAAGTTATTATTTTAAGAGTTATGAAATAATAACGAACAAATTCTGGAAAGGCGACACGCCATTTTAAGCCAAATTCTGCCCGTTTTCAAACGTTAGGAATTTTTTTTGGTGTTTTATAAATCCTGACGGTCTTTTGAATATGCTCTCCATCAGGCCAAGAGTCCTATTAATACGTGTGATTTTTTTCAAGTATGTAATTAGATTTTAAAGGTACTTTTTTCGCTAGAGTAGATCAATCGGTACTTCCCGTAGAAATGCCCTAAAACTATGAAGATTTGCCTCAGAAAAAACACTGGGAAATAGCCCAGTTATTTCACTATTTAGAGTAATAAACATGTCGAACATTTTTGTCTAGCAACTGTGTTAAAAAACTAATTTGCATCATGCGGCGGAATTTTCTCGGCCATTTTTTTTCAAAAATCCTCTACAGAATTGAAACTATTAAAATTTACCTCAGAAAAAAAATACTGGTAAATTGCCTAGTTATTTAACTATATAAAATAATAAACTTGTTAAACATTTTTGTTTAGTAACTGTGCAAAAAAATATTTTGATTCGCACGGCGGAATTTTCTCTAATCGTTTTTTTCGAAAATCCTCTACAGATTTAAAAGTATGAGGAATTGTCCGAAAAAAAAAACTGGTAAATAGCCCAGTTATATCACTATATAGAATAATAAACTTGTTAAACATTTTTGTCTAGTAACTGTGTTAAAAAAATATTAGTGTCGCGTGGCGGAATTTTCTCTCCTCGAGCCACATCTCATACTTCTGGTACCCGGATGGACTTCCGGTTATCAAAATTGAGTTCAGTGACCCCCAAAACCTATGCTAGGACACCATAAGGCTCCATTTTGGCCGCCATCTTGAATTTTGGGCAAAGGAGCCAAAATTGGGCCTGGCAAAATTCAGAACCGAATTCAGAAGGCTTTTTTACTTCGGAAAAGTCATGTTGCCAAAATGGCTCACAAAATGCCGTTGAACTTGAAAACTTTAATTTGAACTACTACTAGTCTGCTAACATTTTGTAAACCTACATCTGTTGACTACGTTGACGTTTGATACTTTTTTCTCGCCAAAATGATTAAGAAATTTTGTTTTTTCATTAAGTACTACACTTTTTGGGATTTCAAAAATCCCTGACAACTACAGTTTTTCCCTGTTTTCCTGACATATGCCTTAAATTCCTGACATTTCAGGAAAATTCCTGTCATCTGGTAACCCTACTTCCAGGCAACCTTGGGTGAGAGAAAATAAATAAGTAGAAGTAGAGGGGAAAGGGTGCAAAATTAGAGGACAGGTACCTACCTAATGTATATGTTACGGCTAATACCCGAAGTGCGGCTAAACCTAGTTCTAGCCGGCTAGAACTAGGTGTAGTCGATAGCTGTTGGCTAAAACTAGGTGTAACCCATAGACTTATTATATTACGTGTAACCGATCTGCTTTACTCCTGTAGGTCCCGGGTTAGGTTAGAATTAGATTTCGGGGTTATTTTTTTTAACAGACAACAGAAAAAACTTTCTTTATATTATCCCATGCTGCACCTAGTTTTAGCCGGCTACACCTAGTATTAGCCGCGAGCAAATCGGCTATACCTAGTTTTAGCCAACAGCTAGCGGCTACACCTAGTTTTAGCCGGCTAAAACTAGCTTTAGTCGCACTTCGGGTATTAGCCGTAACATATATTATAGAAAGCGAAAAGAGATATACACTCGACGTCAGAAAAACCGCACCTCTTTGACACTAAGTTTAGACTTGGCCATCTGCTATTGCTAGCTAACGTTTTATTGTGTAAATGTTGATATTTATTGAAAGTACATTTAATGAGCTTTCTTTTGATAATTGTTTGATTTAGTTAACATTACAGTTACCATAATTAAACAATTAAAGCGTTATTGCTAGCGCCACCACAAAAGGGAAATAAAAGGGGTCAATTCAGGAAATGCGGGTAAATTCGCTATCGAGATGATGGAGAAAACACACTTCAACAGTTCAATTAAAAAAAGAAAAACCCAAGATGGATACTATTGCCCATGAAGTTACTCAAATATTGCAAAAAAATTAGGCAATGTAATGTGCTCGGAAACTCAATCTCAGTAATTGATTCCGTTCGACAAGTATTCCAACGGTTTCTAAAGACTGTTGGCTATGTCCGAAGGGGAAGAAGTATATAATAACACTTATCATTAAATTATATGAGATTAAATTAACTTTGAAGAAAAGGTGCGGTTTTTCTGACGCCGAGTGTATGTATTATGATATGAGTTAACTCATATCATAATACATGTCGCTAATGAAAGATTTTTTTTGTCATGGCAGTTTTTTGAAAGTTTTCAAAATGGCGGAGAAATGTAAAAAAAATATTTGAGTCCGACTTTCCAGCTGTCTGTTTTCCTCTACAGGTGGCAATTCTCAACCGATTCTCGTGAAATTTTGTGAGCAGGTTCGACAATTATATATAATTTTGTAGTCCAGCCAGTTTTTGGAAATTTACCAAAAAATCACTCATTTCGTAAAATGATTAAAATTAGAAACGCCATCTAGCTGCGAATATACCTACAAAATAATATACCAAACAGCACACGTACTACTATGTGCTGAAAATCTCATGAGCAGTGTGGGAAAAAAGGGTGGCGACATCTTTTAGATTATTTTTTAAACAACATACAATTTGAGCTACTTTTCTACAGCTCACGGAGCCACTAGTAATACTAATAACCGAGCAAAGTTCGGCCGCCCAGATATAAAATATAACTCTGAATAAGGTAATAATACCCACTTTATGGTATAATCATAAACTTAATAAAAAAAATCTAAGTCTATATGGGTATAATGTTATGTACTCGTATATCCACAGAATAAATAGTAAGACGTGTATTATCATATCATCCCCCTTGTAAAGGAAGGTGGTACCTACCTTGGTACCTATGTAATTGATCAATATTTCGTTAATTTTTACTGGTGTCCTACTCGTTACGTTACTGAAGAACCGCAAATCGATGTACAGCAAAGCCCTTTGGTACACGTATACTTGAGGTAAAAACAAAATTTTGGACCCACAGTTCTTAAAAATTCTTCCCTTAGGAAAGGAGTTATAGTGTCTCTCCTCTACAGGTCGCATTTCTCAACCGATTCTCGTGAAATTTTGTAAGCAGGTTTGAAAATAATATAGTTTTTTTTGTCACGCCACTTTTTCTTTATATTTTTTTAAACAACATACAATTTGAGCTACTTTTTAACGCGAGGTCTACAGCTCACGGAGCCACTAGTTTTATGGGGAAAAAAGTTTTGTTCTAAAACCTATCGTGTATGGTATCGAATGAAAGCGCTTGCTGGGCCAGTTCTAAAAATATATCACATCATTACATTTCAGCTACTTGTTTTAAATTAAACCAAAAATCATTTTCAAAACATACCAAGGGCTCCTTCAGATCCGATGTGGTTAAATATTTTTTTGTAAAATACACTTTAAGAGTTATATTATCAAATCACAAAAAAGCAATTTTGAAAATATTTACATTTAGTATTTTTTTCTAATTTTTGCCCACACTTACGTTTGTATGGGATTTTGGAAATTGATTTTTAGTTTAATTTAAAACAAGTGGCTGAAATGTAATGATGTGATATATTTTTAGAACCGGCTCAGCCGATTTAATTCGATAGCATACACGATAGGTTTTAGAACAAAAATATTTATTTTCCCATACAAAAAAATATGACACCATAATTCCTCTCGGGTCCAAAATTTCGCTTTGACCTCAAGTATACGCATAGACATAGAAAAATTTTCGCTGCGCTCAAGAAGACCAACAAAGCGTGGAAAAGAGAAGTTAACATCATACGGACACGGTCTATGTAAAAAAGAGATGAAGGATCAAGTGACATGTGCCAACATTTTTTACAGTAAGAGCCCCTAGCGTCCCGCCTAGCAAATGAGATTTGTTCCGAATTCGTCATGTTCCTGATTCGTCGTATTCCAGATTCGTCGAATTCCAGATTCGCCGATTTCCTGATTCGTCGTAATACGTACAATCGATAACACTGGCGCTTTACCATTTCTAAGTTTAAAAATTGCTTGCACGCCGTGCTATCACAATATATAGTCAGAAATGGTCTCACAATAATATACACTACTTAAATGAACAAATTATCACTAAAGTAAGTGTCAATTCTGTATATGTTTTTTTTTTTAATTACATTATTGTAATTCTTCAGATTAATTAGTATTTGAACTAAAATTTAATGAATACTATGCTGTTGTCGCACCTTTTAAAATAAAAAAAAATACTTAAATAAATAAATAAAAAATATAGTTATCATCGAGTGTATTTCGACGAATCTGGAACATGTCGAATCTGGAATACGGCGAATCTGGAATTCGACGAGTCAGGAACATGACGAATCCGGAACAAATCGCAAATAGCAATCACAGTTTGTATAAAATATTTGTTTATCTTAATTAGAATTTAAAATAAAGGTATCGTGGAGCCATGGTGTCTTGTGCTCTAAGTAATTGTGATGTGAGAAAAAGAAATAATCCAAGTAATCACACTTTTCACAGGTAAATAAGATATTGCCACACATTTCTCTAAAACCAAATTTCGCTACATTTATTCGTTTATCGACGAAGAAAACAGTATGGAACATAGTTTATTAATTTCATTTGCCATATATAGTCAAGTTTTATGAATCTAAGGCAAATTTTACGTATCTCATATAAAATGTATGCAGATCACCTGTTTATTGACCTTGTTGTTCTTTGACATTCTATTTCTATGAGTATACGTGTACCATCTATGCTGTACATCGATTTGCGGTTTTCCATTAATTTTGAGCTTGTAGAACGACCACTATTAGTGGGTATACAGAGGTGTAGTTTTAAATTATTTTTACTCAATTTCCTGAGAATGTTTGTTATCATTATTTGAGGTCACCCATCTGACATCAAACAGTTACAACTAGGTACCTATATACTACCTACCTTCTTAGTAATGCTGATAAGAACTATTTACCTCGGTAGGAGTTTTGCTGCACAGTGCTTCGTATACCTTCCAATCTTCGGCTTCGTCCTTTCCCTTGTCTTCATCCATGATTCCCGTAACCAGGTAACTTTTGCTGTGCTGTAATGTTTTCAGCAGTTTTCCGACTGGCGCGTTGCCATGATGCGGCGCACGTAAACAACGCGATCGATTTCACGTTTACGTCTCATTGTTGGCAAAGCTTTGTCCAATTTTACTGTAAAGGTAACCTAACGTGCAAAGTCATTATGCATTTCTTTGCACCTTTGAACGAGGTTTGTATCAATTCAAATATAGTCCAATCAATGAGGATATTTGTTGTATGGCGACATCCGAATAATTCTCCCGTCTATGAAATTTGGCATGTGATGAAGTTAGGTAATACAGATTACAGATGAACAATAATCCAATAAATTTTGTTACGAGAAGTTAGGTATTTTTACTCAAACATGAAAATCGCTTATATCTCTCTGTGAATATTTCTTCGGGCTAAAATACTTTCTGTATACGTACTTATGTATTAGTTAGAATAAGTATGTAAAGAAATCCAACATTTTTTCGATTTCAGAGATACCCCAAATTTAAATTTTAATATTTTTCAATATTTCTTCTGTTGAAAAATTTATTTGCTAATTATTATTTTTTAATATGTTTTTATACCTTTAATTTATAGCTTTGTTCAGTAAATCAATAAATTTTCTTCTATAATCATTTATTTTTATTTTTTGGTCTAAAGAGGTAATGTGAAAAAATAGTCGGTCCATTTTTATACGTTTATGTATAAATATGATCATAGAAGAAAATTTATTGGCTTACTGAACAGAGCTATATATTAAAGGTATAAAAACATATTAAAAAATAATAATCCGCTAATAAATTTTTCAACAGAAGATATATTGAAAAATATTTAAATTTAAATTTGGGGTATCTCTGAAATCGAAAAAATGTTGGATTTCTTTACATAATTATTCTAACTAATACATAATACGTATACAAAAAGTATTTTAGCCTGAGGAAATATTCACAGAGAGATATAAGCGATTTTCATGTTAAGGTAAAAATATCTAACTTCTCGTAACAAAATTTATTGGATAATTGTTCATCTGTAATCTGTATTACCTAACTTCATCACATTTTTTTTTTTTTTTTTTTTTTATTTATTTAATAATAAACAATGATTCAGAACATAATTTCGACCGTACAGTGTTGCAAAAACCTGCATAGATTTTTCTGCACACTGCCATTCACCATCTATATCTAAACATTACAAAAACAATCAAAATACCTATTTTATAAACCAATCATAGATATACCTACATTAGAATATAATTATGATTAACATAATAACAGTCCATAAAGTCCATGTATCATATTTGTAACAAATTTACGGAGGGTAAGATTGTAATAACTGCGATCGCGGCTGTTCGGCACTACCTGCATACCAATCAAATAAATGAGCATACGAGACCAAACCCAAACGATAGTTTTTGTGTAAGAACACACGCGCGCGTTCACACGGGAGGGTTCATATTTGGGAAAATATGCAGTTATTTTTTTTGTAAGAATTTTATGGAACTGTAGATAATTTAGTCCATTGTTTTAATTTTAAATTATAATAATAGATTAAGGAAGTGCATTTTTAATTTGTTTTTAATATTTAATATATTTAATTCTTGCTTTAGATCTTGAGGTATGTCATTTATTAGTTTCGGTATCTGGTACTGTAGTAATTGTTTACCATACAAATTGTTATAAGAAGAAGTTTTTAATATTATTTGCGATGCGCTGCGAGTTCGCTTATCACGCTGGATAATTATTTGTAATTCTTTGTTGAAGAAGTGATTTACCAACAACATGTATTTAACGTGATCGTATATCGGTATGATGGAACAGTAATGGAAAAGTTCATTATAGTTATCTTGATACTTGTTTTTAATTTTAGCAGGTACGATTACTTTAAGTATTCTTAGTTGTAGTTTGTAGATTGGTTCGAGATGTGTTTTACACGTTCGGCCGTAACTATCAAGGCCATAATGAATTATTGTTTCCCCCAGAGACATGCCAAATTTCATAGACGGGAGAATTATTCGGGTTGCATAAGCCCCGTTGATTGGACTAATAGGTAGAAAGGTAGTTGCAATCAAGGCTCAAGCTTGTAGAATGGATTTAAAATTATTTCCCTGGGTAGCTATTCCAAAATTCGAATCAATCGAACCACTGGGTAGTACTTATATCTGTACTGTGCTACCGGCCCAGGCATAAAGAAAGTCAGGTAGGTATTTGTAAAAAAACTGGCCAAGAGCAAGTCGGACACAGTCGGATTTGCGCAATTATGTATTCTGTGACCGAGAGCACAGAATAGATATACCTACCTACCTAAGTAGGTACTACCCGAGGGTTCCGTTCCGTAGTAGGTACTATCATATAGGTAGTACACATTGACCTGATTTTTTTTCTATTTGACTGGACTGGCTGTCTGTATGATTTGACAGCAAAGTTCTTGTGCCGTCGGCGTCGTCGGCACGGCGACTCAAAAAGTGAATTCCGACAAACTTTTATGCGACAAGATTAAACTCAGACGATTTGGAACTTCGATGTTACTCAATTCCGACAATACACTATACCGATATGTCTTAATTTCGATACTACGGTACTCCGACAAAATATTACTTTGACATGACTAAACTAGGCAACGACGCGTGTTCGACGATATTGTACTCCGACAGTAATTCTACTCCGACATGAGTAGAACGCTACTCATACATGCTTTGTATCGACACTGTCTTAAATCGACACTTTAATCCCCGTCAATTGGTAATGCGCCTGGCGGCCATGATTTTAACCTCAAAAACAAAACAATTGTACTTTTTTTAATACCTAGACTCTATCAATAATTAATACGTATATTAGATTACCTATTAGGATTTTCTTGTTTCATGACATTTTTAGTTGCGGATCACGTCAACGTGGATGTTAATGTGACAAGGTTCCAGCGCTTTACCAATTGACATATAGTAGGGGATAGTACACAATTAAGACACGAATTTTATTTGGAAAATATTTTATAAAAGAAGGACAGACTGATTTTAGTAATATATTTTTACTTTTAAATTTAATTTTGGTGAATACTTCATTGGTCAAAATTAACTAAAAAAAAATATTTTTTGTAAACACGTTTTTGTAAAATTGTCTGCTTGCGCCCCATGTTTTTACGTTTAAAATTCTGTATACAAGGTGTTAGGTAAAAGCCTTATAAAGCCGAATATGGTAGATAGGGACCATCAAACTGAACAACTTTTACTATGGGACCAACTCTGAAATCGCGAAAAAAAACAGCTGTTTCATACATTTTGATATTTTCGTTATTAATTTTTGTATGAAACAGCTGTTTTTTTTCGCGTTTTCAGAGTTGGTCCCATTGTTCAGTTTGATGGTTCTTATCTACCATATTCGGCTTTATAAGGCTTTTAACAAACACCTTGTATAGGGTTATTTATAATATAAATATTTACAGAAGAATTTATTTTTTACTTAGTCTTAGTAGTCTTTTTTTACTGTCACTGTTTTTAGTCCGATTTTTGCAATTTTTAGTCCGTTTTAAAAATGTGTTTTTAAAAAAGATTTTTTTAGCAAATTATTATTTTCTGTTTTTTAGTTAACGAACTAAGACTAAAAATATACCATCTCTTATCAGAGCACTCGTCAAGACGATTCAAACGAGCTCAAACTCGATGGGGTTGCATGGTTTTATTATAGAGTTCCATGCAGTGGCCTTCTTCCTTATTATTTTTGAAAAGTTTATGGGTTGATTGGCTTGTCGCCGGTTCCAAGAAGCTTCTTTTGAATTTTGCGCTGTAATAAATCTATATTCTTATACCTATTAACTCTTTTCTTACATTCGAAAACGTATATGTATTTGGAATAATATTTAAACACCAAAATTTAAAAAATATTACTAAAATTAGTCTGTCCTTCTTTTTTAAAAACTGCTAAAAGTGGCCGTTTTGACACATTTGCTGTCTACTTCTACGAATGACTACGAGGGCATGTAGTGATACCTTCTAAATTTCTAACAATAGTAGACCATGGGCCCTAAAAACTCCACATAAAACATTATTAAAGTCTTTTTCTATTAATAATTTCTTAATAAAAACCTCTGAGGGCGCCACTTTCGGTCATACAATCGCCTTAATTGTGTAGTGTCGATTTAAGACAGTGTCGATACAAGGCATGTATGAGGAGCGCTAGTCGAAGTTTACTCATGTCGGAGTAGAATTACTGTCCGAGTACAATATCGTCGAACACGCGTCGTTTCCTAGTTAAGTCATGTCGAAATAATATTTTGTCGGAGTACCGTAGTATCGAAATTAAGACATATTGGTAAGTGTATTGTCGGAATTGAGTAACATCGAAGTTCCAAATCGTCTGAGTGTAATCTTGTCGCATAAAAGTTTGTCGGAATTCAATTTTTAAGTCTCCTTACGCTACGTCCTACAGCGCCAAAATGGCGGTAATCAAATAGGCACAAGAACAGTTTGACAGCAGCCAGTCCAGTGGAATATATACAGGTCAATGGTAGTACATAACATAACACTACATCTACAATGTTTAGGTTAGCGCCATCTCTTGACCGATAGTGGAATTTTCTAAAAGTTTTAATCTTAAGTCAGCGCCATCTCTTAACCGATAGTGGAACTAATGTATTTTTCGTCATTTTTACGTTTATTGGTAATTAACGCACGCAGAAAACCGATTTTTTTCGTCGCCACTAAAAGGTATATACCTACACTCGGCGTCAGAAAAACCGCACCTTTTCTTCAAAGTTAATTTAATCCCATATAATTTAATGATAAGTGTTATTATATACTTCTTCCCCTTCGGACATAGCCAAGAGTCTTTAGAAACCGTTGGAATACTCGTCGAACGGAATCAATTACTGAGATTGAGTTTCCGAGCACATTACATTGCCAATTTTTTTTGCAATATTTGAGTAGGTAACTTCATGGGCAATAGTATCCATCTTGGGTATTCCCTTTTTTTAATTGAACTGTTGAAGTGTGTTTTCTCCATCATCTCGATAGCGAATTTACCCGCATTTCCTGAATTGACCCCTTTTATTTCCCTTTTGTGGTGGCGCTAGCAATAACGCTTTAATCGTTTAATTATGGTAACTGTTATGTTAACTAAATCAAACAATTATCAAAAGAAAGCTCATTAAATGTACTTTCAATAAATATCAACATTTACACAATAAAACGTTAGCTAGCAATAGCAGATGGCCAAGTTTAAACTTAGTGTCAATAAGAAGTGCGGTTTTTCTGACGTCGAGTGTAGATATATGAGAGGCGCCCGCCGGAGTAAAACACGTAACGAGACTGGCCATGATGACACATAGGTACATGACAAATTGAAGGTATGCCCATCCAAACAATTTCACAGATACCTTACACATAGATGTCACTGTACGAATTTCCTGTACAAAATTTGATTCTACTATGGTACACAATATGTAACATAGTCCTACGCGTACGTAAAAAAAACCGCAAATCGATGTACAGCAAAGCCCTTACAATACTTGAGTTCAAAACAAAATTTTGGACCCGCAGTTCTTAAAAATTCTTCCCTTAGGAAAGGAGTTATGGCGTCATATTTTTTTTGTATAGGAAAAAAAAATTTTTTTCTAAAACCTATCGTGCATGGTATCGAATGAAAGGGATTGCCGAGCCGGTTCTAAAAATATATCACATCATTATATTTCAGCCACTTGTCTTAAATAAAACCAAAAAACATTTTCAAAACATACCAAGTTTGGGCTCCTTCAGATCCGATTTGGTTGAACTGTTTCTTGTAAAATACACCTTAAGAGTTACATAATATCCTCATATCAAAGCACAAGAAAGTAATTTTGAAAATATCTAAATTTGGTATTTTTTTCAAATTTTTGTCCAAACTTACGTTTGTATGGGATTTTTGGAAATTGATTTTTGGTTTAATTTAAAACAAGTGCTGAAATGTAATTATGTGATATATTTTTAGAAACAGCTCAGAAAGCCCTTTCATTCGATATCACACAAGAAAGGTTTTAGAACAGTATTTTTTTAAATAAATATAATCACTTTGTGAAAGCTTTGAAATCATGAAAAAATTAAAAAAAATACTAAATATCAATATTTTTAAAATTGCTTTCTTGAGGTTAGATATGAGAATATTACATATCATTTGAGGTATATTTTGTGAAAAATAATTCAACCACATTGTATCTGTAGGAGCCCAAACTTGGTATGTTTTGAAAATGTTTTTTGGTTTAATTTAAAGCAAGTGGCTGAAATATAACGATGTGATATATTTTTGGAACCGGCTCAGCAAGCCCATTCATTCATTACCATACACGATAGGTTTTAGAACAAAAAATTTTTTTTTTCTCATACAAAAAAAAGATGACACCATAGCTCCTCTCCTAAGGGAAGAATTTTTAAGAACTGCGGGTCCAAAATTTTGTTTTCACCTCAAGTATACGTGTACCAAACGGCTATACTGTACATCGATTTGCGGTATTCCATTGATTTTGAGCTCGTAGAACGCACCCACTAACAAGGACACGGCTTCTAGGTGTCCTTGTATGCAAAGTGAGGCAACTTATACTGAGCCAAAATGGCTCAGTCATCGAGATAAAAGAGTAGCACTTACCGCGCCACGTTGAGGCCACTTCGGATATGTCAGCTGACATATGTGAAGGTTATGTGAGGCCAGTGCTCAGTGGGAGGCCAACAGGGAAACAGCTCTTCAAAATGGTCAAAATGCGTAGGTACCTAGTGAAAGAGTGCGCTTCGAGGTCGAAAAAACTTATCACATCAAAGAGAATTACTTTTTATGTGATAATTTATTGTTTTTGTATTACTATTAACGATAAAAACGCAAAAAATTAATAAATTATTATCGTACCATAATTTAGGTTCAGTGCTTCCTCTAAAAACATTGTTTTGTTTTTCCCATTTTTAGGGAGAATTTCTGATTAATGGATAGGTACTCCGTTACCTCTGATCTTACATACACCTCTGTAATATTATTAAAAAAATGTTTTTGTAAAATTATAATTTCTTTTGTAATCAGATTTTTGCTATTTTTGCAATAACCCTTAATTCATAAAAGAGAGACCCGGCATTTTAAACCTTTCAAATTGACATTAAAAAAAAGGAAAAGTAACTATTTACCTCACTCATAGCCTTCTATATCTTCCAAGCCCTGAAGTTGAGCAGAACGGCAACATCGTAGGTATGTGGTCAAGCACATTTGTTTTTCCTATATTATCTATGTTTAAACTAGTTGTAAATTGTGATGTAAGATTATTTCAATAAAGTTTTATATTTATTATTATTATTTATTTATTAGAACATAAGGTTTGAGTCAAATTATAAGAACTTTTCGGGGGTCCTTTAGTATGATGAGCATTTTGATCTAAGCCTCCTCTAGCAACAAATCTTACATCATTGGAAAGGTATTTAAATTTGAAACACTTTATTGTATTACTATTATCGTGAACTATTAGTACTTTGAGAGTTATAACGCTCTAAATTCGACCAATTTTTTTAACATTAATGACCTAAAACTGAAATTACTAACAATTAATAGAAAGTATATTTGCAGCAAATATTTGTCATATAAAAACCTTTCTTATGATATATCATTCATTTCTATAGGTGTGGTAGATCAACTCCCATAGACAATAAACCACTTTTATACTTTAATAACCTTTAACTCCAAAAGTATTAACAATTGATATAAAGTATATTAACAGCAAATATTTGTCTTTAAAGACCTTTCTAATGATATATCATTTATTGCTAGAGGGCGTGTTAATCAACTCCCTGCTGAAGAAAATCAACAAAAAAGATGACATCTTTGACAGCCATTTTTTCCTGGTTAACATTGATATTTTTCTGATTGTTTAATATACAAAGCATTTCAATAAAAGAACTAAATTATTTTCATATTTTAAACCTCACACGATTACTATGAAAAAATATATCGACCTCTTAAAATTGAAATATTCCCATACATTACGTGCCGGACTACAGCTGGGCCACAAAAAAATCTGACTTTTTGACTATGCCATGATGAGGTCGATAATTTGTCGGAATTTGTCGCCAAAAACCAGAATTTGTCGGTCTTGCGTTTAGGAGATACCTACGTGTGGCTCAGCTGTAGAGACGTCTCTACAGCTGGGCCACACAGATCTCGAAAACGGAAGGTCGTAGCGAAAATCTGATTACTCGTATGTGTAGCCGGTAATTTGTCGGATTTTGTCGCCAAAAACCAGAGTTTGTCGGTCTTGCGTTTAGGAGATACGTGTGGCTCAGCTGTAGAGACGTCTCTACAGCTGGGCCACACAGATCTCGAAAACGGAAGGTCGTAGCGAAAATCTGATTAGTCGTATGTGTAGCCGGTAGTTTGTTGGATTTTGTCACCAAGAACCAGATTTTGTCGATCTTGCATTTAGGAGATATGTGAGGATACGCTGTGGAGACTTTTCTAACTGGATCTTGATTGAGAAAGGAAGGTCATAGCAAAAATCTGATAACTCGAGTGTGTAGCCGTTAGTTTGTCGGAATTTGTCACCAAGAATCAGATTTTGTCGATCTTGCGTTTAGGAGATATGTGAGGATACACTTACGACCTTTCGTTCTGGAGATCCAGGTAAAAAGGTCTCCACAGCGCATCCTCACATATCTTCTAAACGCAAGATCGACAATATTTGATTCTTGGTGACAAATTCCGACAAACTAACGGCTACACACTCGAGTTATCAGATTTTCGCTATGACCTTCCTTTCTCAAGATCCAGGTAGAAAAGTCTCCACAGCGTATCCTCACATAACTCCTAAAAAAACCAGAGTTTGTCGGCCTTCCGTTTAGGAGATATGTGTGGCTCAGCTGTAGAGACGTCTCTACAGCTGGGCCACACAGATCTCAAAAACGGAAGGTCGTAGCGAAAATCTGATTACTTGTATGTGTAGTCGGTATTTTGTCGGATTTTGTCACCAAGAACCAGATTTTGTCGGTCTTCCGTTTAGGAGATACGTGTGGCTCAGCTGTAGAGACGTCTCTACAGCTGGGCCACACAGATCTCGAAAACGGAAGGTCGTAGCGAAAATCTGATTACTCGTATGTGTAGCCGGTATTTTGTCGGATTTTGTCGCCAAAAACCAGAGTTTGTCGGTCTTCCGTTTAGGAGATACGTGTGGCTCAGCTGTAGAGACGTCTCTACAGCTGGGCCACACAGATCTCGAAAACGGAAGGTCGTAGCGAAAATCTGATTACTTGTATGTGTAGCCGGTATTTTGTCGGATTTTGTCACCAAGAACAAGATTTTGTCGGTCTTGCGTTTAGGAGGTACGTGAGGATACGCTGTGGAGACCTTTCTACCTGGATCTTGAGAAAGAAAGGTCGTAGCGAAAATCTGATAACTCGAGTGTGTAGCCGTTAGTTTGTTGAGTTTTGTCTCCAAGAATCAGGGTTTGTCGATCTTGCGTTTAGAAGATGTGTGAGGATATGCTGTAGAGACCTTTCTACCTGGATCTCGAGAACGAAAGGTCGTAGCGAAAATCTGATAACTCCTATGTGTAGTCGGTAGTTCGAGCGAGTTTGTCCTTAAGTTACAGACTTGGTCGACACCCCTTTCCAGAGAAATAAGGGGTTTTTTTTTTTATGATTATAGTCTTAGAGCCGAATCCAAAATGCGTAAGCAGTGTAGTTGTTTTGTATTATTTTATGTACATAGTTCATATTAAATCGAAAATTTATATGATTAAAAGAATTTAGTGAGGAAATATGAAAGATTTCAATTAATTTCTTGAATAGTAATTGATGTATTCAACGTTTATTGTATCGCCAACGTTTGGTATCTGGTCTCCTACTCTAAATACGTGGTGTATCGTACAGTCGCGTACATCTGTCCTAAAAATGTAAGTAGTAATTTAATGAGTACGTCATGCTAAGTGAGTTTCATGAGGTTTTATTTGGTTATTTATCGATGTACCTTTAGGAAAATGGTCAATAAAATAAAACGAGTGAAAACAACGTAAAGTATGGTATGATTGATGTGCGATTTATTTATAAAATATAATATTTTCTCTTTTTTGATGAATAGTTTTTAAAACTTTTCTTGTGATTAATTTTACTAAAGTGCTTTATGCTGTATTTTTGTATGATATTGGTCAATGTATTCATCATGCTAGATTTTTAATGTACGCAGACGATACCAAAATCTACATGAAAGTTGAGCAGGAGCAAGATTGTCTTAGACTACAAGAAGACCTTACCCGTCTACAGCAATACTACATAGATAATCGTATTAGTATTAATGCTGAGAAGTGCCTCTTTATTACTTTCACCCGAAAAAGAAACAAAATTAACTTTTCTTATCACATAAATGATGTTAAAATTAAGTCAACTAACCTGGTTAAGGATCTTGGGATACTAATAGACTCTAAATTATCTTTCTCTGATCACGTGACGCATACAGTAAACAAAGCTTACAAAAATTTGGGTTTCGTACTTCGCATAGCAGGACCTTTCTCCGACCTTAATTGTCTTAAACTTCTTTATTTTGCATACATTCGTAGTGTCCTTGAATACTGCAGTGTAGCGTACCTACTGCGTAGTGAACCTACATATACACAGGTTGGTCAAAAGTTCTGTTACTGAGTTTCTTTATCGATTACTGGCCATTAAAACAAATGAAAAGAAAAAATAAAAATTACATATTATTGACAATTTTATAAGCTATAATTCCATACCACACGTATATCATATTTTGTTTATTTCACCATGGAATGGGGGTTGAAGGAGAATCGTGTCGCTGTAATTGCTCTGCACAAATGTGGGCAGCCACCGAATATGATTTTCAAGTTGCTACAAAAGTTGAAAATCAACAAGCAATTTATTTATCGCACTATCCATAGGTACAGTAATACCTTGACCGTCGATGACCGAAAAAGATCGGGAAGACCACGCACCGTTCGGACACCAGCTGTGATCAAGGCAGTGAAGGCGAGAATCACGAGAAATCCCGTCCGGAAGCAAAAGTTATTGGCAATACCGATGACTGTGAAGAGAAGTTCCCTTAAAAAAATTATCAATGATGACCTTGGGCTTCACGCTTACCGTACACGAAAGGGCCATCTGCTAAACGCACGATTGAAGGCTATGAGGTTAGCACGAAGTCGCGCTCTACTAAAGCAGTACGCACAAAACGGCCATCGAAAAATCTTGTTTACTGATGAAAAAATCTTCACAGTCCAAGAAAATTTTAACCGTCAAAATGATAGAGTATACGCTAAGAATAGTAAAGAAGCCAGCATGATTGCTCCGAGGGTCCAACGAGGTCACCACCCCTCATCAGTGATGATTTGGCTGGGGGTGTCCTATTCAGGGCTAAGTAAGGTTCATTTCTGTGAAAAAGGTGTGAAAACTGGCGCTAGAGTCTATCAAGATACCGTTCTGGAACCTGTTGTCAAACCCTTAAGCCACACTTTATTTCAAAACCAGCCATGGGTCTTCCAGCAGGACTCTGCCCCTGCGCACAAAGCAAAATCTACACAAGCATGGTTTCGGGCTAACAAAATTGATTTTATCGCGCAGGAAGAATGGCCATCCTCCAGCCCAGACTTAAATCCTCTGGATTATGCCATATGGCAACTTATTGAGGAGAAAGCATGTGCTAAGCCCCACATGAATCTCGACTCTCTTAAGCGCGCTATTCTCAAGGCAGTCGCAGAATTGGATATGGTGGTAGTTCGTGCTGCCATCGATGACTGGCCTCGTCGTCTAAAGGCGTGTATTCATGCCAGAGGCGGTCATTTCGAATAATTTTAATACATGATAATCTTAAATATTTGTGCTTTCATTTGGTATATAATTCATTGTAGCATTATTTGTAAATTTAGTATTATTCATGTTTTCCATAGTTACAGAACTTAGTAACCAACTAGGTAGATACATACCTGTAGTATAAGCATACGTCCGTCATGACGTAGTAGCATATAAGCAAATTGTACTTAGTTATTAAGACAGTTGTTCACAGTTGTTATATGGAGTCAGACCATTAAGACGTACGTTCGTCTACGTACGCTAATAAATATGCACTTAACTTGAACACGCATTTTACATACCCTTTGGGGTCACCACATAGGGACAACATCCCCTATTATTTGGCACACCTTCCTAACCATCAATAACAATCGCCCCAACATCATCTTATTTGCCAAAGTGGTGACCCGACGTGCGCGATAAAAGGATTCGCAAAGTCCTACGCGAAAGTGCAAAAACATTTTTTTAACAAAGTATAAAGTGAACAGTGAACTTTAACCTTATTCAAAATGCCGGAAATAAAAGTTACTGTGGATCCTGAGGACACTTCAACCAACAACTCCACGAGCAGTGCCATGCCCATCACCATCAACTCGAGAGTAGCAGAGTTTTGGACACAACAACCAAGGCTCTGGTTTCATCAATTTGAGGCCATTACAAATCCTCAAAAAGCAGGTGACTTACAACTATATCAATTCGTTATAGCTAAGTTGGGGCGAGACGAGTTAGGGCAGGTTAGCGACATTTTAAAGAACCCACCGGATAGTAACAAATACCAAACTTTAAAAACTAGACTTATAGCTGCGTATGAGGAATCGGAGACTAAGCAACTTCAGAAGTTGTTAACAGAGATCGCGTTGGGAGATAGCAAACCATCACAGCTCTTGCGCAAAATGAAGGAACTCGGGCGAAACAAGGTCCCCGAGGACACAATTAGGCTATTATGGACCGCGCGCCTGCCTGATACGGTACGCGCAGTCATCACGGCATGTAATGTTGACCTGGACGCCACAGCAACAATAGCCGACAAAATAATGGAAACGACGCGCCCGACAGACACATTATTAGCCATCAATAGACCATCTACATCCCAAACAATCGACCAGCGCCTAGATAACTTGTCCATTAGCATCGCGGAAGTAAATAAAAAGATAGCTAATTTGCAGAATACGCACCGCGATGCACCGCGTCAATCGCGGCAACCGCATCGTAGTGGCGATAAGCGCCAAACATTCAATGCAAGGTCGCCATCTGGCTCGCGCTCACGTTCCCGTTATCATAACAATAATCACAGTAATCAAGATAAGTTCCGAGAACAGACGGCTAGACCAGGGGACAGCAACTACAAATGTTATTATCATTTTATTTACGGGGACGCCGCTTACAAATGTGGCGATGACAAGTGCTGCAAGAAACCGACAGCTTTAAACTAGAAACGACACCAACGTTGGCGAGCGTCGGTGTTGATCAATCATATCGCCTTTGCGTCACCGATTTCAAGACTGGCATACGTTTTTTAATAGACACCGGGGCCGATGTTTCTGTTTTAGCATACAAAAGCCACAACAAACAGACCTGTGACTACTCATTATATGCCGCCAACGGCACACCCATTTCAACATATGGTCAAAAAACATTAACCTTAGACCTCGGTCTAAGACGCCCATTTCGCTGGACATTCATTCTCGCAAATGTGGAAAAATCAATTATCGGTGCCGACTTCCTGGCCGAAAACCACCTAACAGTGGATCTACGAGGTAGAAAGTTGGTAGACAATTTAACAAACTTAGCAAAGAAAGCAAAATCAATACAAAACATAGATTTCACTTCAATCTATGCGGTCAATCACACAGATCGTTATCATAAAGTTTTAGCACGTTATCCAGATATCACGAAGCCAGAATCATTCAAAGAAATCCCGAAACATGACGTCACTCACCATATTTTCACAAATGGCCCACCTATTCACGAGAAAGCTCGACCCCTTAACCCGGCTAAATACAAGGCCGCCAAACAGGAGTTCGAACGGATGGTAGAGCTTGGAATATGCAGACCGTCCTCTAGCCCCTGGGCTAATCCGCTCCACGTAGTAAACAAAAAAAATGGAGAGCTTAGGCCGTGCGGTGATTATCGACGTCTCAACGCTATCACCGAACCCGATCGTTACCCGATCCCAAGATTAACGGATTTCACATATATTTTAAAAGGCAAGAAAATTATGTCGAAAATTGACATAAAACGTGCGTATCATCACATATCAATTGCACCAGAGGACATACCAAAAACCGCTATTATTACGTCATTTGGTTTGTTCGAATTCACAAAAATGAGCTTTGGACTTCGCAACGCCGCACAAAGTTTTCAACGATTCATCAATGAAGTCTTAAAAGTTCTAGAACCAACTCACGATTCAACCGATCGTAACCACGATTTCAAAACAAATCAAAATCTTTTTGTCTACTTGGACGACATCCTAATCTGTTCAGAAAACGAATTGCAACATGAAAAAGACCTAGAAGAGGTATTCAAACGCCTTAATAAATATGGCATCACCATTAACACAAGCAAATGCGAATTTGGCAAGTCAGAACTAACATTCCTGGGATATCAAGTCAACTGCGATGGCATTAGGCCGCACGAAGATAAGGTCAAGGCCATCAAAGATTATCAACAACCCGAAACTATCCACGAACTAAGACGTTTCCTAGGATTAATTAATTTTTACAGAAATAGCTTGCCCAAAGCCGCCGAAACTCAAGCGCCATTGGAAAAATATCTTCACAACTCGAAGAAAAGAGACAAAACCAAAATACAATGGTCACAAGAAGCACTCGCAGCATTCAATAGCTGCAAAACCATGATAGAAGAGGCCGTCATGCTTAACCACCCTGATCCATCTGCGAAATTAATTTTAATGACCGACGCCTCTAGCACGTGCGCAGGAGCCGCACTTCATCAATTAGTCAACGAAGAATTGCAACCGCTAGCATTTTTCTCAAAAAAATTCAGCTCAGCTCAAACAAAATATAGCACATACGACAGAGAGCTGATGGCTATTTACTTGGCCATTAAACACTTCAGATACATGATCGAAGGACGAGACCTGACAGTCGTAACCGATCACAAACCACTCACGTTTGCGTTATCAAAAAAAGAATCCAAGTCAGACTCACCCAGACGCATTCGTCAATTAGATTTTATCGCTCAATTTTGCAATAAAATCGAATACATCGAAGGAGAAATCAACCAAGCAGCTGATTTTCTCTCAAGAATTGAAGAAATTCAATTACCTCATGTTTTCGACTACGAGCAATTATATAAAAGCCAAATCGAAGATAAGGAGTTGGATAATCTCAAATCAAATCCAAAACTTCAATTCAAATCTATTTTCATCCCATACGCAGATCGCGAACTCTTATTTGAAACATCAACGTCGCAAGCTCGCCTGTTCATACCATTACAGTTCCGAGAAAAAGCGTTATCAAGTACGCATGCACTGAGTCATCCGGGCGTAGCTGCTATGAGACGCCTTATCGCACAAAGATACTTTTGGCCTAATATGAATTCCGATGTAGCAAACTTCGTGAAACACTGCATAGAATGCCAAAAAAGTAAAATACAAAGACACACAATAACACCACTAGGAGAGTTCGAAAAATCTGATCGATTTGCACACACTCATATCGACATAATCGGACCATATATTCCATCAGAAGAGTATACATATTGCATTACAATGATCGATCGCACCACCAAGTGGATGGAAGTAATACCTACTAAAGATATAACGGCCGAAACGGTCGCGAACAAATTCATCGAAAATTGGGTATCTCGATACGGTTGCCCGATAACCATAACAACCGACCAAGGAAGACAATTTGAATCACAACTTTTCACACAAATAACCAAACGCCTTGGTATAGAGAAGATTCACACCACTGCATACAACCCTAACCACTCGATTGCTTCGCGGTACTGTAGTACCGCAAGCAAAAGACGGTCCTTTGTCGCGCGGTGCTGTAGGACCGGGTCGACCGCTGTTCGATTTCTACCAATTTGGTAGGTTTTTTTTAGGCGGCCACACCAAAACCTCTTGGGCTGATTTAGATTATGATTTTGGCAACACTAATATCGCAAAAAAAAGTAGAAAAGGCCTGTGATTGGTTGAAAAAAATAATTTTGAAGAGTTTCACGTCAGTTGACGCCATACTTGTTTTTTCTGTGTGAAGTGCTCTAATTTGATATGCCGTAAGTATTTTGTTAATTTATATTTCTGTTTGATGTCATATATTAAAAGAATCGTCATATCGTGATTTATTCGATCATATAAATATCTCGTCACAAATTTAATGTCTAGTGTTAAAAATCATAACAAAACCGTAGCCCGGTAAATTTCTTGATGTATTGTTTCTGTTTACAACAACATTATGTTATAATTTAGATTGGTTAATCAAAGAATTATCCGAAATAAGATAATAATACTATTAGTGAACAGTTTCAAAGTGGTTTCAAAATATAACATTCATCTGTTTACACAGGATGATTGATGCAACGCAAAATAGTGAGTTTTTATTACGCCATTATCCACGGTCAAGGTAACAAGGTCCTGTGGGACCTTGAAACAAACTAGCATTTTGGCAGGGCTGCCTCACACGCTTATTATTTTCATATTAGGTTGTGTTTATGTTGTTTTTATACATTACCTAGTGAATGTTTTTTTGGTTTTGGTGTTGGTTATTGTGATTGGTGTTGGGTGTCTAGTTATAATTTTTTAGTCCACATCCATTTTATATTTTATGCTGTGTACAGTGAAAATCGAGGAGAGTGAGGCAGGGGACGAGGAAGAGGAGAACTATTAAAAAAAAATGTGACTATAAAATTAAAAATATAATAAAAAAAAATTAAGTACCTACCTAGTTTTATTTAATGTGTGCGACAACCCTGAACTAAACTCGGCTACGCGCGGCCATCTTGGCAGCGAACGGCCCGTACGCCAGCGCCCGGCAGCGCGGAATTGGATTATTTAGATCGAAATTTTACATACATTTCGGAAGAATCTTTCCTATGTTTTGCATACTGTTAGAAACTGCAGGTTTTGCTCTTTCTGTACATATAATTAGTACAAGGTAATCTTGATCCAAGTTTAACCAATCAACGCTTGTTACAAAAACACAATTTTATCATTTATAGTGGGCCGCTTTAATGTTATAATTTTTTACAAAGATACTTTTCTTCAAGAGTCTCATCTTTTTTTACAAAATATTAAAGTTGAAATCTGTATCTTTCTAAAGTATATTTTATTTTTGTCACAAGCCTTCCACAATTGGAATAAAATACTACGAAACAGCGCTTAGACTCAGCAGCGAATTAAGACGCGCAGTAAAAATTTGTGCGATATACAAACATTATTAAGACCGTTGAATTGCTTCCAATTCATAAAAAAATTGGCATGTACGGAAAGGGGTATTATTCTAGTTTTTAATTATGTAAAAAAAAACACTAGTTATCGATTTAGATTTAATATTAAAAATAAATTCCCATTACAAGTCGTGAATTTTCTCTTTAGCTAAATTCACGAATTTTTTAGAAATTATTTTACCATTACAGGTACTCGTTTTTTTTTCAATACTTATAGCTTCATCCATTACCTATACGAAATAGAACATTATTTGTTCGTATACAAACAGGAACGGGTCATAAAAACGGTTTTAACGCAGCTGTGCAAGTGCACTGCTGTAACGCAAAACTGCGTGACAAACAAGGAAATTGCGCGCCGGCCGCGCGACAAACGAGTGGCTAAAGCCAACGGACAGGTAGAACGCCTTCACCGTACCCTTAAAGCAGCCATCACAACAAGATGCAAGAATTCCAATCAATGGGTTAAAGAATTACCAATAGTACTTTTAGGATTGAGATCAACCATTAAAGAAGACTCTGGTTTCAGCCCTGCCACAGCCGTGACACACACTGTACATGAGAGTTCGAGCGCCAGCGACCTTGAGCCAGAGCGTGGAAGCGCTAGGGTTGATACCGAATTTAGACTTGTAACAAAGGAGATAACATAGTATGTTAGGAAATATAAACTTGTGCAAGGACATGTTAATGAAAGATAGGTTTGATTTATAATAACTTTTTGTAATCTTTAAATTATATTAGGTAGGGTAGATCCTACTAATATTATAAATGTGAAAGTTTGTGGGTTTGGATGTTTAGATGTTTGGATGTTTGTTCCTCAATCACGCAAAAACTACTGAACGGATTTGGTTGAAATTTGGCACACAGATACTAGATAGCCTAGATTAAAACATAGAATACTTTTTATTCCGATATTCTTACGGTAACGGAAACCACGCGGGTGAAACCGCGGGCGGCTGTTAGTACATCATAAATTGCAACTCTTAGGCTGGCCCCAGACCTACCGGTTTCATTTCTTTGCTTTGCTGTTCTACCATGGACCGCCGGCCAAGAGGCTCATTTTCAATCTATCGCACATTGACAAGATAGCCATTAGTTTGGTGTTATCAAATATCGTCATCTGGGGTGCGATGAGAAGTTTTAGTTTTCGTTTTAAAAAAAAACTGCTGTTTTATACAAGAATTAATAACGAAATTATCAAAATGTATGAAACAGTTCATTTTTTTTCGCGATTTCAGATTTGGTCCCATAGTAAAAGTTGTTCAGTTTTATTATGGTCCCTCCCTATCTACCATATTCAGTTTTATAAGGCTTTACCAAACATCTTGTATAAATAAGCGATCGAGTTATTTTTAACGATCGGAGTCCATGTTCAGGGTGGCATATCTCCTAAAAGCTTTCTACTTTGCAATCCAGGCGATGACATTTGATAAAACCAAGCTAATGGCTATCTTGCCAATTTGGTCTAGTCCCAAAATGCGATAGATTGAAAATTACCCTGGTTGGCCGGCGGTCTTTCAAGCAAGGTAGCACAGCAAAGCAAAGAAACGGAACCGGTAGGTCTGGGGCCAGCCTAATACTATATTTTCTGTTATTTATAATAATTTTTTTAATCTTTAACATGTTAATGAAAGATTTGATTTGTATTTTTATTTATTTATTGTCAATTTTACCTACTTGCGAGTTTACGAGTTTAATCGTCTGAAATCCTTGTTTTCAGATCTTTTTTTATAATTAAAGTAAGGTAAAAGGAAGGGTAAGGGCATGACTAATATTTCGTATATTTTAACTTTTAAAATACGAAGATACTTTTATCAGGATATTGTTTTTGGTTGTTGCCACAACAACAAACACAACAATAATGCCCGCCGCCGGGCATGATTATCTAACAATTAAATAATGTTGCGTCGCGTCGCGTTGTCAGTCCGTGAGAAATGCGGTACAATGCGGATTGCGATGGGCCAAGCGAGCGGCGAGCGACAGTAGAACCCTTGGCCGGGTAAGTGTCCGGGCACGAAAACTGCGACGGCGGAGCGGCAGCGGGGCGGCGCGACAGCGGAGCGGCGGCGATGCATTCAACAGTATGGCACAGTATGGAGACGCGCACGAAACGGGCGGTGGCAGAGCGGGGCGACGAGCGATGCACGGGCGGGAGGAGAGCGACGAAAACAAATGAACAAACTAGTTGGATTTGGTAGCCCGCGATTACAGTAGTGTTGTGTTGAATAATATAATAGTGTCTTAAGATGAATAAATAATGAAAAAATATTAGAAAAAAATGGCTCACCCGTAGCAACTCAGACGGGATCTATATATTGATCCCGTCTGAGTTGCTACGGGTGAGCCGATTTTTTCTAATATTTTTTCATTATTTATTCAACTTAATATAAAAATAGCATTGTGAATGCAAAAATCTAAAAGTTTAAAATTTATAATAGTGTCTGTTTGATTACTAGGTAGTACCTATTTATTCAGTATGGATGTCGGCATCTTGGACATCATTTAAAAAACACAAGATGAGCAAAGAATCCGGTTTTGAAACTAGTTAATGCCTATACTTAGACCATTTTTTCGAACTAAATAAAATTTTTAGACATAGGATATATTTCGTCCTTTGAATATTTTTCGGTATTGATTTAACAAGAAATTGTTTCCATAGCAACATCACATTTGACACATCAATAGAAATAAAAAAAAATAAGAAGTTACTTTAGTGGTATACCATGGTCCTACCAGTAGGTCAAATCGGTAGGTCAACGGGCCCTTAATGGTATTTAGCCCATCTGTCACAACACTACTAGCGCGGCTGACCGACCGCTAAGTTTCGTGCCCACGTTCTCATCGCCCCGCCCCGCCGCCGCTCCGCTGCCGCGCCGCCCCGCCACCGCTCGGCCGCCGCCACTTTCGTGTCCGGACACTAAGTCGGCGACTAACGGCTGCACTCCCCGCGCGCCGCGCGCTGCCCCCGCACGCCTCCAGACACGCACACATAGCCGCGAGCGATTTTACGAGCATACATGCGCAAGTGTCGTTTCTTTTCGCGTTAGAGTATATATTCTGTGGCCCTGCACAAATGACGTTTGGCAAATCTATTCGATTACCAGGGGGCCTACAACGAGCTCTTATAGCAATGTCTTTTAGGTCTTACATTGACTTTTCGTACCACGACGTCCTATAAAGAAGGTTGTTTCTACCTCAAATTTCTTAGCAATTTTGTTGCGATCATCTTTAACTTGTTCACTCTTTGTCAAAAAATATCTAAGGTTGCCAACTTAACGCAAATTTAACTAAGTTACTAGGTATCTTTTACAAGTTCTATAACATATTTTTCTGGAAGAAACTAAGTTGTCATAAGAATGTCAACTCATAGTCGATACCAAGTAAGTATAGTAAAGATAAACTCACAAATCATATTTTCTTTGTTCTGCATACAGGTAGTAATTACTCAAGTAAATAATAACATGAACTTTTAGAGTTAATGGTGTAGACAACGAGTGCCCAGAATTTGAATAGTTTACACAACCGGGATTTGACCGGCTATCCTGATACATAAGAATAAGTTTTATTTATTCTTATGGCTGATATCCGAATGGCTGGTCATTTTGAAGTCCCTTTATTTTGTTTCAAAGTTTAGCAATTATTTGACTGTAGGTAAATCGTAAATGGTAGCAAATATAGGGAGCAACTTTTGGTCTCCAGCCTGATGTGAATCGATACAGACAACCAGCCATTCTAACGCTCACAGAAATCCGTCCCATTCTTATACCTAACATTAACATTCTTCCCATAATCGTAAGCGTTAATACGTCTAAGTAAGTCTATCTAAGTATAAAGTATTTTCGATACTTATTTTGTAACTACCCATGAAAAAGAAAAATAACATAGTAGATTCTTGTTAGCAACCCTAAGCATACATTTTAATACGTCAAATCTAGCGATCCTTTGGCGATCATAAAAGTGACAGGCAGGATGGAATCAAAATTATTAAGGCGTGTAGACACGAACGAACAAGAGCATGATGAACACGAACATTCACGAATATTTATTTGGTTCGCACAGTCACCATCAGAACTTGTAAAGGTAACTTGTAGTGCATGGAACTTATTGACATTTTAAACTGATCAGAAGTATTTGGTCACCTTGTCTGCTATGATATACTGATGGCAACTGTCCGTGTAAACATAAATCTCAGACTCCCAAGTCCTTTAGAGATAGAGTTAGAAGGCATTTCCTTTCCTCTTCTTCTGATTGACCATTTATTTATTTTCTCCTTTATTTTAATTGTATTTATCTTTAGGTATAACTATTGTTTGTATTCATACAACACACTTGTTCTTCCCTTTTTTATCATTGCACCCACTCCCCTATATTTCATTTTTTCCATTTATTTTACACCCAATGGTTGCCTGGAAGAGATTGCTGATTGGCAATAAGACCGCCTCTTCTATACTTTTTTCTTTGTATTTTTGTCCCCTTTTCTGTAATATTTCTACTTGTGTGCAATAAAGCGTAATTTATTATTATTTTTAAATAAATTATCAGAGTGAACACGAACACTATAAATACAACACTTTCACACTGAACAACAAAATATTTTAGAAGATTTTTGACGCACACTGTGGAGGCCGTTTGTTTGTTTGTTTGAGGAAGTCTTGATGATGAAAATTACTAATGCAAAATGTAATGTGTTATAATGACAAAGCAATAACAGCTTGTTTAAACCAGCCTTTTTCAAAACGATCTTTTTTCCAGCGATGTTGATATGAGCTCTACATAGATTCGTACCATGACATTTCTGTCAAACAAACTATGATAATATAATAACCTTATATTATTCCCGCAAAGTACTGGGAAAGAACGAATAATTTTACTAATAATTTGTCTATACCTTGCTTATATATAGGAAAAAATACGCTATGTTGTGATTATTTATTCTGTGGTTTCAACAATAGACATGAACAAAGAGGTACCTACCTACTTATGTCATGCCATGCGTAAATATGTCACTAGTCTCGTGATCAAAAAAATATTTACTTAAACACTAAACAGCTATAATCCTTCGATTGATATAATTTATAACCACGTATTAATAATTTATTGATAAATCAACCACACACGTGATATCTTAAAAGTGGACAATTTAATACTTTTGCAGTAAACAGGATAGGATTCTACTCCAAAGAGCTGAATATCGTCACAACGTCTTTTAAGTTCATGTAAGTAAATTGGAGTATTATATTTATTGTTTTATGGTCTTAAAAGCAAGTACCTTGTGTAAATAAGTCGTTTTATACTGAAGTGCTCGTAACCGCTTGATTGAATTATGTTAGAGTATCTTACTACCTACTTACATTATTTTTGGTTATTTGCAGGTTTGCCAGGGAATCATACAGTGATAAACCCATAAACGCCATAAGCTTCCGACTTAAAAAGGATAATTTTGTACAACAATACTGTGACAATTTTATTAGATACTTATAGAAAAGATGTTTCATTTTGAAAAGTGAATATCATAAATAAATACCCATATCAAGTAATAAAGTAATCATTTTCTTTGCTCTTATTTATTTTGTACCATTGCGCTAGCTATAGCTAGGCTTAGCAAAAGGGCCGTGACTTTATTTCTATAAATTGGTTTTGTAAAATTTGTAGTTTGGTTTTGTGCATGTTCTACGACAAAAAAATCTAGGGTACCTACTTAAACATAGCTTAGCACTATCATAGGTAGGCGTGCTGTAATTAATGTTGATTTTGTTTATTTAGTAGGGACAACTTGTCTTAGTAATATGTTCCCATTAGAAGATGATTAATAAAAAGGCAATAATACAATACATGTACTGTTTTATTTTAAAAGGAAGTTGTGTAGATTTATAAGAGCACAAGCTCACTCACAGAAAGAAAACTCACGAACAAAATATTAGTAGAATTTGAGATTTTTCATCACAAGCCTCCAATTGTCGCACAGGTTATGAACAAGCTGGTTCTGCTACAAATGAAATCACCCGATGAACAAATAATCATCAAGTTAAAAAAAAACACATTCTGGGCGTAGTTAAATACGACGCCTTTTTCTTCACAGTAAATCTTCGTGATTTCGTACCATTCTTTTATCATCTAAAAATAATTGTAAAAGATAACTTATTTATAAGTCTTATTTTAAAGAAAGTTCACTCAATATGAAATATGAATAAATTATGCATATTGTTCACTATGGACAATCTACTTTTGGAACATTTTACTTTAAATCGTGTTGATTGTGTCGCACAAAAACACCCTTTTTAAGATCGCTGAAAGATCGCTAGATTTGACATAATTGACGTAAAACAAGATTGCTAGTTGTCAAAAAGGCAGCTCGTGGTACGGATTTATGGTACGGATTGAGTGAACGAGAAATGAATGATGACATGAAAAAGGGAATTAATTAAATGGGTAACTGGAAATAATTAAGAGCGACTGTAAATGGGATACTTAAATACTAAACTGGACAGCAGTTTATTTTTTGGGCGACAAAATAACTAAACAGGCGACTAACTTACAAAAATACTCAAAACCGGCGACTACATATGGGTGATAAATAATTTAAGTTAGCAGAGAAAACTCTAAATGGGTGACAAAAATACTGAGTGGGCAACTATTATACCAAGTAGGTAACTATTATAACTGATTTAAGCTGCCCAAGATGGTATTTTTAACAGGTTTTTATTAGGCTGCTTTCTCGTTTGTTTGTTTTTTGTCATATCGGTTAGGATAGTAGTCATCTTTTTTAAATAAAATAAATGCCAATTTTTTTTTATTTTGTGTGCCCTAAGGTTGTCGTCCAAATAGTAATTTGGTCACCCGTTACCCAATTTCTATTTTAAAGTCACCCATTTTCAATATCTGTAGTCGCCCTCGGTCCTTCACCCACTTAGTATTTCAGTACGCTATGTTCAGTATTTTTGATACCCAAAACACAGAATATATACTCTAACGCCCCAAAATGAGAATTTATTGTCGCCCAAATAGACGGGAAGGGGGATGGGAGAGGGAGATTGAGAGTGAGAGGGAGAGGAGACATATGTGGATTCAATTCTGAACAGGATTGGGAACGGGAACGAGCACAAAGGGGAACTGCACTGCACCTAACGGGGACGGGTCCAAACGGGAACGGGAAAGGGTAAAGAAACGGGAACGGGATATTTATATCTCTCGACCCATTTCTGTTTATTGTAATAAACTAGCTTCAGCCCGCGACTTCGTCCGCGTAGATATTAGAGAAAATCATTTGGGAACCTTCAGCCAGGACCCGACCAGCCATTTTAACGTGGTTAGGCACCCCACCAAGCCACAGAATAACTAATACCAAGCGAGTAGCTTCGTGCGAGGTCTGCCAAACGCGGCAAACGTCTTGCCTCATGAGGCAGTGCGCTTGGTGTGGACCCGCCTAATCACGTAAAAACGGCTGGTCTGATGTTGAAGGTTCCCAAATGATTTTCTCTAATATCCACGCGGACGAAGTCGCGGGCGGAAACTAGTTATACATAAAGTTTTATTCTAGGCTATATTTCTTATAAAATGGTATACTATTTACCACATTTACTATTTACAAAGCATAATTTCTTTGCTTTTTCCAAGCAATATATGTGTAATAATCATTCGTTCATTCCCAGCACAAAACAAGATTGTTATTTGATGTCGTGGTACGAATTTGAGTGATATCATTTAGAGCTTGTAACAAGCTTGCTGGATATAAGCTTACTTATAAAAAAGGTGGGAGTAGGCCCCCGAGATTTTTTTGTCCAAACAAATCACAACATTAATGATACAGAATACACCATTAAGCTCATGGAGACGATAAACAACATTCAACCAACAATTCGCAAAGATAGGAATCATCGAAAAATTTTCATTCACGACGACTTGAAAACTGCAGATTACGTATTCGTGAGAAAGGAAGCTAAGAAACCATTAACAGCGCAGTACGAAGGTCCATTTAAAGTCATTAAGCGTTACTCAAAACAATACACGGTACAAGTCGGTTCTCGAGAAGTCGTTATTTGTCTTGATCGTCTCAAACCAGCTTATGTTATTAACACGTCGCCAACAAATAGTCAACCGCCAAACAGTTCGTCGAAGCCAGAGCCAACAACACTGAAACTGAGCCCAAACCATTCCAGACCGAAACGACACTAATCCCCCCACCGAAATCACCGCCTGTCGTTACGAGATCCGGTCGCACCATTAAGAAAACCGTGAGATTCGACATCTGATCCCTAGCTCACAGTTCAGTCATTATCTTTTCACGTCATCTCATCCAGTCATCAACAGATCCCCGCACCGGGCACACCGCTCCGGTGCCCGACTACCATGGGCAATCCACAAAGTAAATCCACAGTTGTTGCGCAATCAAGCGCAGCCGCTCCCAATATAGCCAAGCTGGAAGATGACAAATACAGCGCCACCACGATGTCGCTGGCTGCGGTGGCCCTGGTGAGCGCGGCAGTCACGCTTGGAACACTTTACTTAGCATGGAAACATTGCAAGCGCCGCCTTAACGCTGCAGTGGATAAAAGAATACAGAGGATAGTACAGCAGCAGCTTTACATTAGTTTGCATTCATTTATTAATGGCTACCATTTAAAGCGGCAGTTTACATACAAATAAACTCCTCTGTGGTCTAGTGGTTCGCCCACCCGTGTAAGACGCAGAGGTCCGGGGTTCGATTCCCAGGGGGGTACAATTTGTACTCGGTTTGGTTGGTGGTAGGGCTTATTTCAAGTCCGCCTGGCTAGCTACCACCATCTTACCTAAGTCTGACGCCATAACAACAATTAAAAAATTGTTGTGTTCCAGTAGTTAGAGGTAAGATAGCCAGTATTCCGGGTGTAGTGCGTTTCCACCTTCGGCCTTATCGTCATTTATCATTAGGTGAGATGAAGGCCAAGCACTATCCCGTTGTGTATAAAAAAAACTTAACACTTAATAAGGCAGTCCTTAGTGTAATTTTAACATTTTAATGAAGAGTGGATCTTCAAAAAACTTAATCTTAGTGATAAATGAGTCTTCAAACAACCAACATTAAAACAGTCATTTGTATGGTCATAATTATTTAAAAATATTAATGAAGAATCAGTCTTCAAATAACATAACATCACACTCCTTTGTATGGTAACAATTGTTTTAAAATCTTAGCTTATGTAGCGACGGGTGGGAGGGGTGTGAATAAAGCCGCGAGACTCAACCAATTTGCCATCAATATAATATACTTGGTTATATGCATACATTTTATGGCAAACGTAGTGATATATTTGGGTAGTAGTGACACAAAACTTTGCTAATTAAAATTTTGTGCACGCGTGGCCTTTTTGGGCTATGAAAAGTTTTTGTAGTGCAGGCATGACTTAAATAGCCTGAACAATTTTGGTACAGGTTTCATTTATTTGTACATATTATATTTTTTTTGGATGAGGCTGTTTAGGGTAACGATTGTTTATTTGGTGGTCATTAAATTTCATCCCATTGAAAATATCACGTGCTTTACTTGCATTTTACTTGGATTGTTCCTAATTACAATAAAAAAGGACTTTTAACAAAAACTATTTTTATTCTCAAATAACTTAAAATCAACAACAACAAAATGTCACAAGAAGAGCTATAACTTCATTGAATATCACTTTGTACCTTATTCTTAAGACGCTAAGGTACAAAGTAAAGCAGTGCCTCGCTTGACCCAAAAGTCTGAACTCTCTTTCCCAGAATGCAAGTCCACAGCAACTACGAAGGCTCCCTTACGCATCGGGTAGTAGTAACAGGGACAGATGTACCGGTCTGTAAAAAATTGAGTAAAATAATAGTATGTACATGTCACGTGTCGAGACGTGAGAGCTATACCCACGCTATACCAGATACTCCAGCTCATAATGATGGGAAAGGTAATGTTAAAGCTCTACGTTAGACGAAAGAAGTTATGTTCAAAGAACTTGTTATGTTACGGGCCTAAGTGTTATGTAGCGTGGAAGTACTTACTTCTTAGTCGCTTTCCCGTGGCGCGTATCGGCTTGAAGTGTATCGGAGTCATCGGGAACACCAGCTGCATCGGCAGGGGTTCCTGCAGGTAGCCTTCCTTCTTGAACCAGCTCGCGCCTTCAAGGTACTGACCCCTGACATGAGTTTAGTTCAGATGTGTTACTAGGTTTTATACTGTAGTACATAAGTATTTCGTTTCCCATGGTGATAGTGGGAGGACTCTATGCACTGAAAAAGTTGGTTCAGTAGATTAATGTCAAAATGTTACAAACAGAGTTATTTTTCATTCGATCGAACAACTTTCCCAAATGAACATACTTTAGGTCGAAATACAAAAAGATTTTAAAACCAGGTATTCATAAAATATTACAGGACTAAACTAAATTTAGTTTTCCATTCTTTTCTTTCTGTATCGAAAAGACGAGAACATAATGCAAAGATTAAGTTTAGTCCTGTCAATTTATTCAAGTCGTGCCAGCCAACTGAATCCACACCAATACTAGTATGATTATATTTTGACTAATTTTCAGAATGTATTCAGTACATAGAAAGCAACAACTTTCTGTAAGAAACATAGGTCGAAATATGATATGTCAAAAATTATGGACCAGACTAAGTAAATCGATCACGTT
Source organism: Agriphila tristella (assembly GCA_928269145.1). Taxonomy (NCBI): domain Eukaryota; kingdom Metazoa; phylum Arthropoda; class Insecta; order Lepidoptera; family Crambidae; genus Agriphila; species Agriphila tristella. Next base: position 16,179,964 of record OV743439.1, on the reverse strand, counting down.
CAATTACTCCGATTTTATGAATACCTGCTAGGGGGCTAGCCTAGCATTAGCATAACTTCCGAAACACGATATATATCTCGTGATATAGCGTTTTATCGACACTCAGCTGTCAAAATCCATTGTCCTTTGACAGTTAAACGTGATAAATCACTATAATCATATTGCGTTTCGGTGACCATGCTAGGGGGGCTGGTTTAAAAATCTTTTTCGTATTTCAACCTAAGTATTCCTTTGAGAAAGTTGTTCTGTTTCATGGGCTGGAGATGTCAAAAAAGGTGGTCATGTGTTTAAAAAACATCCTGTAGTTAAAATGGATACCTATTTATAATTTGACATTTTCTTACCTAACATAGACTCCTCCGTCTCTCGGCGGGCGGACGAAAGAGGACTCTTCGAGAGGCATCACATTGAACTCCCAGCACAGAGTGTCGATGGGCCAGCCTTCCCCACGGGCTGTCGTCTGTTATTACGATGTTTAAATTCTTTATTCAAATAAACTTAAGTTCGTTATAAACCGCTCTCAACGTTGAGAGCTAGCTATTTTGGAGATCATAAGTGAGATGCGGTTTCTACAAGAAGAGCATCTCAAGTATGATCTCAAGATAGCTCATACGGGCCTTAGAAATGAAGTGCTTTTGAATTGTCTATATTTGTCTACCACCAATTCGTGACATCTTTAGCTGCTGTACAAAGGGAAAGGGTCACGGCAGGATGCTAAAAACTACCGCGGGATCAGTCTTCTCAGCATTGTCAGTAAATTGTATGCAAAGGTACTGATTGAAAGAGTGATGCAAAAAACTGATCAGAGTATTTGGGATGTGCAAGCGGGATTCAGAAAGGGAATGGGATGCACGGATCAGGTCTTCTCCTTGAGGTGCTTAACCGAAAAACACCTGGCTAAGCACAAAAAGGTTTACTGTGCCTTTGTGGACCTGGAGAAGGCCTACGATCGAGTTGACAGGAATGAGCTATGGAAGGTGTTGTCCGAATACGGATTGGAGAGCAGACTGATTCATGCACTGAAATCTCTCTATGAGGATTCCCGTGCATGCGTCAGGATTGACGGCGTATACACTGACTGGTTTGGCATCTCTAGGGGTGTCAGACAGGGATGTGTTGCGTCACCATGGCTCTTTAATCTGTTTTTGGACAGTTGTATGAAAGGTCTGAAAGAACGTGACTGTGGGGTTGTGATGAATGGGACTCAAATCAAGTGCCTTCTCTACGCTGACGACCAAGTTATACTTGCGTCTTCTGCGCAAGAGTTGCAGGAAATGATGTCGGTTATGAATGAAGATTTTGTGAGAAAAGGGATGAAAGTGAATGTAACTAAGACTAAAGTAATGGTGTTTGAGAGAGATGAAGAAATGACTGACTGTACGGTAATGTTAGGTGGCGAAAAAGTGGAACAAGTCCGTGAGTTTGTATACTTGGGGAGTTTGTTCACAAGGGACGGAAAGAGTGAGGAAGACATAGAAAGACGAGTGAAGAAAGGAAATTCGGTGAGTGGTGCTATACACTCGGTTATGAGTAGCCAAACCGTTTCTGAAAAGGCGCGAATGGCTATTCATAACGGAGTGCTGGTACCGACACTGATGTATGGAAGTGAATCTTGGGTATGGCAGAAGAAGAATGAAAGCAGAATAAATGCGGTAGAGATGCGATCGTTGCGGAAAATATGCGGAGTAAAACTGAGTGATAGAGTGAGCAATGAGGTGATTCGCAAAAGGTGTGGTCTGAAAGATGATATAGTGACAAGAATTGAGAAAGGAATGCTCCAGTGGTTTGGTCACTTAGAGAGGATGAATGAAAGGCGAATCACGAAAGAGATATACTGTGCGAATGTGGAAGGAACGATTGCACGAGGGCGTCCCAGAAAAACCTACGCGGACCAAATAGAGGTTATTATAAAAAAGGCTGGTGTACGCAGTGACAAAAACCGCAGGGCATGTATGAAAAGAGTGATGGATATGAATGAAGCGAAAGAAGTGTGCAAGGATCGTAGCAGGTGGCGATCCATAGTCTCTGCCTACCCCCATGGGAAACAGGCGTGAGTGTATGTATGTATGTATGTAATATTAACTATGTACATAAAATAATACTAAACAACTATACTGCTTACGCATTTTGGATTCGGCTCTAAGACTATAATCATAAAAAAACAAACCCCTTATTTCTCTGGAAAGGGGTGTCGACCAAGTCTGTAACTTAAGGACAAACTCGCTCGAACTACCGACTACACATAGGAGTTATCAGATTTTCGCTACGACCTTTCGTTCTCGAGATCCAGGTAGAAAGGTCTCTAACCACTCGATTGCTTCGCGGTACTGTAGTACCACAAGCAAAAGACGGTCCTTTGTCGCGCGGTGCTGTAGGACCGGGTCGATCGCTGTTCGATTTCTACCAATTTGGTAGGTTTTTTTAGGCGGCCACACCAAAACCTCTTGGGCTGATTTAGATTATGATTTTGGCAACACTAATATCGCAAAAAAAAGTAGAAAAGGCCTGTGATTGGTTGAAAAAAATAATTTTGAAGAGTTTCACGTCAGTTGACGCCATACTTGTTTTTTCTGTGTGAAGTGCTCTAATTTGATATGCCGTAAGTATTTTGTTAATTTATATTTCTGTTTGATGTCATATATTAAAAGAATCGTCATATCGTGATTTATTCGATCATATAAATATCTCGTCACAAATTTAATGTCTAGTGTTAAAAATCATAACAAAACCGTAGCCCGGTAAATTTCTTGATGTATTGTTTCTGTTTACAACAACATTATGTTATAATTTTTGGTTAATCAAAGAATTATCCGAAATAAGATAATAATACTATTAGTGAACAGTTTCAAAGTGGTTTCAAAATATAACATTCATCTGTTTACACAGGATGATTGATGCAACGCAAAATAGTGAGTTTTTATTACGCCATTATCCACGGTCAAGGTAACAAGGTCCTGTGTGTAAGGTTACTGTATAAATTACTTTAATTATTATTCGTGATGAACCATGTAGTACAACTAAATTTGTGTGTTTATTCCATTAAAAGTACTTAAACGGTAGTTGTAGTAATCGGGTGACTGCAGTCGCCCCACCACGCCAGTCACGCCACGCTCGCCCCTACCACGCCACGCATAACGTTTAAATATGCGGTGACGGGGTAGAGGCGCGCTCAGTCGTGCTCAAGTCGTCACAGTGAAAGGTTGAACGGTGAAATAAGTGTTTTCAATAAAGTTGTTAAATAAAGTCATAATACCAGATGACTTTGATAAATTTGTCGCGATACGCTATTCCTGCTGGAGAGATACCACTGCTTAAAGTCAGGTATCAGTGTATTATTGTATTGAATACTGTTTAAACTGGTAATACTAGTACTTTCCCATGATATCGAGTAATTGTATGCTTGGAATTCTTGTTAAATACCAAAAATAATTATACAGAGATACAATTAAAACTAGAACTTTTAATTGCTCATGACGTTTTATTTTAATTCCTTTCAACTTCAGAAGTGAGATAAACGAGATTTCTTTAGAATTCTCGCTTATCCTGCCCGCACAAAATAAATAAAATGGAGAATTCCACGTAAGCATACTATGATAATAACTAGAGGGAGAAATTATTTATAGAAATCATTAAAACCCTTAAGTTTTTTTTGTTTTTGTGCTAATCATCTATAACTATTCACTCTAGTGCTCAGAGGCGGATTACGTAGCATTTTTTTTTCACTCTCTCTCTCTAAGATAGTTTTCTCTAATACAGGTTTAGTTTTCATGAAACGTTTTGTTGATACTGATATAATACTAATATTACCAATATTACAGTTAAAGTTGGAAAATAACTGTTCTTTTAAGATCAATTTAGCATTTTCCCATCCCTGCTGTCTTTTTACATTGAATACAAATAAGATCACGTGTCACGTAACATATTGAGCATAGATTACGGATTCTGTACCTACAATCATATAACAATTCAGTTGCCCAATTAATTAAATATGATAAGACCATTCTAAATTTATTGGGTGACAAATAGTGATTAATTACATAAAATTTTGTGCAAGTTTCAGCAATGAAAAATGCATATCGCAAATTGGAAGTTGAGTGCAAGATTCATAGCAACAATTTTGACTCCAACTGATGCTGTTGAGCGTCCACTACGTGGTTACACGAAATTTCAAATTGTAATAGTGATACGAGTGAGGGAGCGGAAGGGAGCCTGACATAGTCGGGCAAAGCCGCAAGCGCTCGGTATGTCTTATTTACTTTCTCTGTTTATATAATTAAGACGCAGCTATGAGGGCGTAAAACGTCAAACGCAATTTCGAATCGTAATATTTTGCGACACGAGTGAGGGAGCGGAAGGGAGCCTGACATAGTCGGGCAAAGCCGCAAGCGCTCGGTGTGTCGTATATAAGCTGTTTATATATTTAAAAATACAGCTGTGAGAACGTAAGGCATCATCCTTGAGAGGCCGTACAACGCTAGAAGGAATTTTCATAGTAAGAATTATCGAAATTATTGGCATTATCACATTTTTAATTAATAACAAATAAACTATTTCTTATTAAAAAAAAAAACTGTTATTAAGAATAACTAGAAAGCTAGCTACGTTTTTTATATTATGTTCCGAGACTATAGGTCTATTATTGGTTATCATATCGATCGATAAATTAAGTAATACTGTGTAATCTTTGTTCAAAATTGTACAATTTAAGACGCAGCTGTGAGAGCGTAAGGCGTCCGTAGTAACAACTAGTAAAATATTCAGACGGCAATATCTTGAGTAAGGAAGCGGGCGCTTGAAAGTCAGCTACAGTCGCAAGCATTCGTGCTGGTTTATACGATATCAAGAGTCATAACTTAGGCTTAAGACAGACTTCATCGATGAATATACTTATTTGAAAAGAATTGCAATAGATTGAGTTGATAACATTAATTTAAGTTAGTTTTATTGATTATTAAATAAAGAAAAAGTGTGTATAATTTACGCAAATGCTTAAAGAGAATAATATAAATAATTCGAAGATAAAGAAAGTCTTAGGTAGACTATAACTTTTCTTGGACATGAAGCTTGCTTCTCAATATCTCATTTTTCAAAATTTATCAGAGCATTATCAAGTGAATGCAATTATAATTGTCTGTTGTAAGAAGTAAATACCTAAGTAATAAAATCATCTAGAGTAGGGTTGACTTTAGTACGTACGAGGCTTGAATCTGATAGCAATCTTTATCTTAATTAATAACCCACCTGTTTATATTATTTAAACGTTTTGCTATGTTAGATGTACATAGTCTAAATACTACACGCTACTATACGCTACATACTACTACATTAAGTATGTAGCGTGAAAAAAAACTGTTTATGTATTTGGTTTTTGAACATGCAACTCATGCAAGTTCTCTTAATTTTGTTCCACTTAAATTTATTTTTTAATAACTGTTCTTAGCCATATTGTTTGACAAGCAAGTAAAATTATTGCGAACATCCGTAAGGTAATTTTTAACAAGTTTTCTAGATTATAATTATTATAATCATTTCTTTTAAATCTAAATCATCAGAATGTTTTATAATCGTTATAAGTATTATTTTACTGTTTTGTTTATATTATTTTTCTTAGTTAAAATGATAGATATAGATGCGACGAACGCACACTAAAACCAATATAAACATAAGTACTCTAGATATTTGCAGTACATAACTTATCCATACTTACTTGAAAAATCCCTAACATGTCCTGGGTTTGCTGGAACCTGCAGGAAAGCTATCTGAAAGATAAATCCAGTTCTCCTTACAATGATTTAATTAATAACTCCTCTGCAACTCTTTTGTGAGTACAATAAAGAGCAAATAATTAAGTATGCTGAATGTAAATCCTCTTTAAATGTATTTACTGCAATGCAACTAATTGAGTCCAATGAGTCCAGCCATGTATTATTGCCAATTATGGCTATACCTACCGTTCTTTTAATAAACTAGTAATTCAATTTCAAATATTATTCTTATTAATTTTACTACACTATGATCAGCTCGTGCATCTGTTGCCAAGTCATTTAATGAGTAATTAGTAAAACATAGAATGTGATGCCATTTATAATGGTGTATTGAGCGTATATATTTTTAAATGGCCATTGTGAGCAATGACCTACTCTACTGAAGTTTACCGGTAGTAAAAGAAAAATAATAAAATTCATTTATTTCAGATAACAATTATTGATCCAATTTGATAAGAAAAAAAAATTGAACAAACAATAAATAAAAGAAATAATTACATATAAATCTTAAAATAAAACTATATTCATAATACACAATAATGCAACAGTAATTTTACTATACTTAATATTAATTCTAATTCTTCCTTCACATTCCTACAAATGTTATTGAAAAACAAAACTATTGTGCTTTTTATTTCGTAATCTGATATGCAATAAGCAAATCACTTTTGTTTTGTAGATTTTTTTTGTCTGCGAATAGTGCCATTTAAATACTGTGTGTTAATATTTCAAGATAATAAAACTAAAGTGGAATAACATATATTTCTAAAGCATTCGTAGGTGGTAAGTTAAGCCTAATGAAGTATCTTTAAATTAATCAATGTACATGTATTATCTTAGTACTTGTTACAATATTGTTTATAATATGAAATAAAGAATTTTTAAATGAAAAAAATGAAATGAAATTTCGTAATCAATGATACAATTTCTAGACAAAATAATTATTTTCGTATTCATTGCATTTTATCTCCGATACCGGATTATTACAATTTTAACATAATTTTCTCACGTCAATCATGTAGGGGTGACTTGACCTGTTATTACACCCTTATATTTGTTGGCACTCTAAACTTAACATAAAAAAACATGAATATTATTCGATAAACTGTGTTACCTAATTATGGAAAAAACTCAATTATAATGTTTTGGCATATTATCTTAATATTTAATGAGAAATTAGAACCTTATTTTCAATGATCATTTAATGTATTTTTTTTAATCAAATAATGGAAATAATAATAATAATTTATTTCATAATTCAGATATTACAATCCATTTTGTTAGTAACAATTAACTTAAATCCTATGTTAGTATTCAGGACAAATTTGAAATTAAATAATTCATAAATAATAATGAAGTTTTCTATAAGGTTTCAAAAAATTGGCCCTATTCCAATAGTCGAAAATAAAACTTCTAAGTTGTACCTGTACTTGGTGAAAGCATGCCAATATTTTAATAAAGGTACTGAGAATAATACCTATAATTTTATTAACTGTTGCCTATTAAATTATTATTGGCGTAAGGTGTACCAGTAATTTGATCGGTACATGCCAATAATAGGTTGAAGGGTACTAATGAATGGACTATGGGTTTATTTATTTATACATAATATGATGGTGTATGTGTGGTGGTAATAGCTTAAAACGACATACATACAAAATACAAAAAAAAAGAGAGAATCCGTATTGTGTATTGCGTTGCGTGTAGCACCCACTATGTTTATTTCAAATAGAGCTACTAAAATCAATAGGCAAAATTTATTGTTTCGGTTTATTACTCTAAATATCAATAATTGGGTAATTTACCCTGCCTTTTCTATTTGAGAAATTCAAGGCGATCCATAAACTAGGTGAAACTTTTCACAAAACAATTAAGTAATTCTGTAGACTAACGCACGGTCCTGGTGATGACAGTGCTCCTCATTAAAATGAAATAATATTAAAAAGAAAAAAAATCCTTTTATCATGATTTTACTTGTTCCTCATGACTGAGGGTCGCGATAGAATGAAGTAACTACTTACTTAGTAGGACAATTCAATCTGCTTTTAGAACACATTATATTGGGCACCGTAGGTACTGGAAAAAAACTTAAACCAGATAGATAGTAAGGGTGGTGCTTGTGTGGGATTATAGCTAATTACTTTTGTACATGGATTGATAATACATAATGTGATTTGTATTTGGACTCTGTGTGCCCGCTATGGGAAGTAAGATTACCAAAATACTGATTTCTAAAATCATTTATTACTTAGTGTTTATTCTGATCGAGTTTTTAAAATGTGCAGTTATATTCAAGGAAGGTACCTCCACATAACGTACTGTGTGTATAGTGGAGTCACTTCTACGATATCTAAACTTCTCTTTAGTACATATTACATTTACATATCCATTATATAGGGAAGTATGCTAATGTATATAACTAAACAAAAGGTTAACCTGGTTAAATTAGTAAGGGTAAATTTAAAACCATTACTAATTTAAAAGACCTTCAGAATACTTTGTAAATAAAATAAAAAGTTTTTTTTACCTTGCTGTAATGTAGAATGCTATTTTTTATTAGTTCAAGAAGTAACAAATTTTACTCTTACTGAGTTGTGTCACGAAATACATAATAGTACAAGTGTTATGTAGGTACAATAACTACTTAAAAGAAAGAAAAATTTTTGCAAATTGATGATTAAATTATTGGATATCATAATAGTTTATGACATGTGTCACTGAAATATGCTTTTTCTGTCACTGTGTTACACTAATTGAAGCACTGGGTGCACCCCAAAGTTATCTCAGGGCAAATTTTTATTGAAACGTCTAATCCATGTAATTAATGCTGCCCATAGCCATAGCGCCGCCGCGCGTGATTTTTTAATTAATATGGTATAAAAATTATAAAAGTATTTCAAGCATTACAAATGGTATGAGAAAGATATTACATTCAATATAGTATTTAGTAATATATATATATATATATACATATTTACAGAAACGATTACTTCAATTTTCTATTTTAATGATGAGCCTTTTATAGCGTTTTGATGACTTTTTGTTGATTGTTGTTAGTAGGTATTTTTCTAAACTAAGTTTGTATTGGAGACAAATATTGAAATGCCTACACGTAACTAATGATTCTAAGACTTAAGTAAATAAAATAAGTTGCAATAGCTAATGATAAAAAAATATTTCTAAGTTTGCAATCTTTATAATTCGGTGCAATGAAATATTAACCCCTTGGCAATTTATTTAAGGTATACATTCATTTTTAATTTCTAAAGTATCTTGTAATTATATTAATGAATTTTGATGTTGATAATCTATCGTTAAACAAGCTATTGCTCGTGTTTATAACGTGCTCGGATGAAATGCCATACGACTATATTTTTATTGATGTAAACAGAGTTGAATTGAATTGTAAAATTTTAAGTTTAATTAAATTAAGTAATCTAATTACGTTAATTGTAGACAAATAAATGTCACTTTATATACATACCATTTCTCTAACGGGATGTTTTCTGAATACCTACTTATGTATAAATAAAAACGTAATTACGTTTTGTGTCATGCAATAAATATTTGTAATGTAATTAAATAATAATTATGACTTTCGCAAAAATGCGAAATATTTTGTTGGAAGGCTGCTATTTTTCTTCTAATAAAATGATGTTTTTATTTAAGAATATTTTATGACTAATTGAATGGATGTACTCAGAGTTATAAAAGATATTGTTTTACGCGATGGGACTCGCTCTAGCAGGATGGCCGACTGTAAGGTTACTGTATAAATTACTTTAATTATTATTCGTGATGAACCATGTAGTACAACTAAATTTGTGTGTTTATTCCATTAAAAGTACTTAAACGGTAGTTGTAGTAATCGGGTGACTGCAGTCGCCCCACCACGCCAGTCACGCCACGCTCGCCCCTACCACGCCACGCATAACGTTTAAATATGCGGTGACGGGGTAGAGGCGCGCTCAGTCGTGCTCAAGTCGTCACAGTGAAAGGTTGAACGGTGAAATAAGTGTTTTCAATAAAGTTGTTAAATAAAGTCATAATACCAGATGACTTTGATAAATTTGTCGCGATACGCTATTCCTGCTGGAGAGATACCACTGCTTAAGGTCAGGTATCAGTGTATTATTGTATTGAATACTGTTTAAACTGGTAATACTAGTACTTTCCCATGATATCGAGTAATTGTATGCTTGGAATTCTTGTTAAATACCAAAAATAATTATACAGAGATACAATTAAAACTAGAACTTTTAATTGCTCATGACGTTTTATTTTAATTCCTTTTATGTGGGACCTTGAAACAAACTAGCATTTTGGCAGGGCTGCCTCACACGCTTATTATTTTCATATTAGGTTGTGTTTATGTTGTTTTAATACATTACCTAGTGAATGTTTTTTTGGTTTTGGTGTTGGTTATTGTGATTGGTGTTGGGTGTCTAGTTATAATTTTTTAGTCCACATCCATTTTATATTTTATGCTGTGTACAGTGAAAATCGAGGAGAGTGAGGCAGGAGACGAGGAAGAGGAGAACTATTAAAAAAAAATGTGACTATAAAATTAAAAATATAATAAAAAAAAATTAAGTACCTACCTAGTTTTATTTAATGTGTGCGACAACCCTGAACTAAACTCAGCTACGCGCGGCCATCTTGGCAGCGAACGGCCCGTACGCCAGCGCCCGGCAGCGCGGAATTGGATTATTTAGATCGAAATTTTACATACATTTCGGAAGAATCTTTCCTATGTATTGCATACTGTTAGAAACTGCAGGTTTTGCTCTTTCTGTACATATAATTAGTACAAGGTAATCTTGATCCAAGTTTAACCAATCAACGCTTGTTACAAAAACACAATTTTATCATTTATAGTGGGCCGCTTTAATGTTATAATTTTTTACAAAGATACTTTTCTTCAAGAGTCTCATCTTTTTTTACAAAATATGAAAGTTGAAATCTGTATCTTTCTAAAGTATATTTTATTTTTGTCACAAGCCTTCCACAATTGGAATAAAATACTACGAAACAGCGCTTAGACTCAGCAGCGAATTAAGACGCGCAGTAAAAATTTGTGCGATATACAAACATTATTAAGACCGTTGAATTGCTTCCAATTCATAAAAAAATGGCATGTACGGAAAGGGGTATTATTCTAGTTTTTAATTATGTAAAAAAAAACACTAGTTATCGATTTAGATTTAATATTAAAAATCAATTCCCATTACAAGTCGTGAATTTTCTCTTTAGCTAAATTCACGAATTTTTTAGAAATTATTTTACCATTACAGGTACTCGTTTTTTTTTCAATACTTATAGCTTCATCCATAACCTATACGAAATAGAACATTATTTGTTCGTATACAAACAGGAACGGGTCATAAAAACGGTTTTAACGCAGCTGTGCAAGTGCACTGCTGTAACGCAAAACTGCGTGACAAACAAGGAAATTGCGCGCCGGCCGCGCGACAAACGAGTGGCTACAGCATATCCTCACACATCTTCTAAACGCAAGATCGACAAACTCTGATTCTTGGTGACAAACTCCGACAAACTAACGGCTACACACTCGAGTTATCAGATTTTCGCTACAACCATCCTTTCTCAAGATCCAGGTAGAAAGGTCTCCACAGCGTATCCTCACGTATCTCCTAAACGAAAGACCGACAAAATCTGGTTCTTGGTGACAAAATCCGACAAAATACCGGCTACACATACAAGTAATCAGATTTTCGCTACGACCTTCCGTTTTCGAGATCTGTGTGGCCCAGCTGTAGAGACGTCTCTACAGCTGAGCCACACGTATCTCCTAAACGGAAGACCGACAAACTCTGGTTTTTGGCGACAAAATACCGGCTACACATACGAGTAATCAGATTTTCGCTACGACCTTCCGTTTTCGAGATCTGTGTGGCCCAGCTGTAGAGACGTCTCTACAGCTGAGCCACACGTATCTCCTAAACGGAAGACCGACAAAATCTGGTTCTTGGTGACAAAATCCGACAAAATACCGGCTACACATACGAGTAATCAGATTTTCGCTACGACCTTCCGTTTTCGAGATCTGTGTGGCCCAGCTGTAGAGACGTCTCTACAGCTGAGCCACACGTATCTCCTAAACGGAAGACCGACAAACTCTGGTTTTTGGCGACAAAATACCGGCTACACATACGAGTAATCAGATTTTCGCTACGACCTTCCGTTTTCGAGATCTGTGTGGCCCAGCTGTAGAGACGTCTCTACAGCTGAGCCACACGCATCTCCTAAACGGAAGACCGACAAAATCTGGTTCTTGGTGACAAAATACCGGCTACACATACCAGTAATCAGATTTTCGCTACGACCTTCCGTTTTCGAGATCTGTGTGGCCCAGCTGTAGAGACGTCTCTACAGCTGAGCCACACGTATCTCCTAAACGGAAGACCGACAAACTCTGGTTTTTGGCGACAAAATCCGACAAAATACCGGCTACACATACGAGTAATCAGATTTTCGCTACGACCTTCCGTTTTCGAGATCTGTGTGGCCCAGCTGTAGAGACGTCTCTACAGCTGAGCCACACGTATCTCCTAAACGGAAGACCGACAAAATCTGGTTTTTGGCGACAAATTCCGACAAATTGTCGACTTCATCATGGCATAGTCAAAAAGTCAGATTTCCAACTTTTTATTTTGTGGCCCAGCTGTAGTCCAGCACGTCTACGACCTTCCGTTTTCGAGATCTGTGTGGCCCAGCTGTAGAGACGACGTACAAAGGAATTTGAGCATTACATTATTGATAATGATAATAAGGGTGATGTTTTGCATTAAAGAATGCGCTTCGCTTTGCTTCGCGCCCAGCTTGAGCCGACCCTAACAGCGTCCTAATGGGATTTTTTCCTAGTTGTCCCGTTGCATTGGTTTGGTACAGATATGAGATAGATAGAACTTTCTTGTTCTGGGGCGACGAGTTAATAAATAAAAAGAAAGTTTTCAAAATAAAAAAGTAGTTTTATTTTGATTACATAACAATGTATCAATTTTAGACTTATGTAATTATAACAAAAATGCAGCAACAAATGGTGGAAAAAGAATTCAATACTAACTCGTGTAGAAATTTCAAAAATAAAATTTTATTTTTAACCACCATTTGTTGCTACAGGGGTCAAACAGGCGTAGACTTGTTTGGGCTTCATTTAAAGTTATCAAAAGAATTACTTGAAAATAAAAATAAATGCCTTGCTGGCAGTACGCAGCTAGCCTGCAGTCTTACATTCGAATGCAACTTAATTAATCAACAATCAGATTGTTCCGTATCAGATCCTTAGCACACCTTTAATATCACAATCTCAAATAGAAGTCTCTTGATCTACGATACGCGCCACGCTGATTAAACAAAAAATAAATTCAAAAATAGCCTAGCGGTGGTAAAGTGGTAATTAGATTAACTCAAATAGAACTACCACTACAGGACTGGAGGGTTTCCATGTCAGCACACTACTGTCAAAGGTAGCATTCCGATGTAGGCTGTCCTTTATTCCCATCTGCCCCCTTCGAGCATTGCCACGGTGGTGAGGGCAAGCTCAAAGGTGGCAAGTGGGAATAAATAGGTGACATTGATCACCGGGGTGGTAAACGCCACCTATAAGTTCTAACTACCACTCCAGTGACAAAACTCGAAGGGGGCAGATGGGAATAAAGACTGTTGAGCACTTACACTAGCAAAATTCACAAGGGAACCGCTAAAGCATAAAACGAAGGTACGCATTTGTATGGAGCCCTAAACATAGACCGCGTTTGTTTAGGGTTCCATACAAATGCATACTACATGGGTTGCGGTGGCCGACATCGGAATGCTACCTTTAGGCCATGGCCGCATTACTGAAGAGACTGCGATGTGACGATTTAGTGAAAACCAACTGTGGTGGTGACCACACTAGGCTTTTTTGTTCGTTGTTCTTCGCGCACGTCAGTCACTTTAGCAGTGCGGCTGCCTTACAATTGTACATGCTGCACACGCAACCCACGCGGAGGAACTCTTATCAGTAATATTTTATCAAAAAAAATATTGACACCCGTAAATTAATCACAGGGTGACGTAATTACTATACGTCCAAATAATAAACTTAACCTACAGACTACAAAATAAATGGCAGAACAAATGCTAAAATTAAGAAATTGAATCTTACATTGATAAAAAGTAAATTGTTAGTTACGCTAAAAGCTTCGGATTCTGTGAAATTTCGACAAGTTTTACATTTTGTTGGTCACGACAAGATTTAATACCAAGATTAGAAGTTTCTCATGGACATTTTTTCGATCGAGTAGTACTAATTATACAAGGTGTTTAGTAAAAGCCTTATAAAGCCGAATATGGTAGATAGGGACCATCAAACTGAACAACTTTTACTATGGGACCAACTCTGAAATTGCGAAAAAAAATCAGCTGTTTCATATAAAAATTAATAACAAAAATATCAAAATGTATGAAACAGCTGATATTTTATTGCGATTTCAGAGTTGGTCCCATAGTTAAAGTTGTTCAGTTGATGGTCCCTATCTACCATATTCGGCTTTTACCAAACACCTTGTAGAAAAATATATAAATTTATGGACTAGGTTTAACTTTTTAGCATAACTATGTCATGTCATTGGAAATATAACTTTAAAGGAAATAAAGTGTTTCGTTTAACGAATGGTGCGGTTGGTTGTGAAGGCTGTTCCCCGCCAGGAAGGCGAGCTTGTGCGCGTACTGGCACACGGACGGCACGCGCACTTGCGACGAGCAGTTGAAGTACAGGTGGGTCAGCTTGTAGGTCAACAGTTGCATCTGTAGACAACATCGTATAATACATTTAATAACATGAACAAACTAATAGATTTAAATCAAGACATATTCTAAGGCCGTGGAATCGACGCACGCTACTCCATAGAGCGTGCAATACCGTTATATCGTTACCGCAATTTCGCGAATTTCGCGGTTTTTCAATACCACAAAAGCAAGATTAGAAATGCGAATTTTGCGGTATTAAAAACGAACCGCGGTTGGCAAATCCCTGCTATGAATCGTCGAAAGTTGGTCGAACGAGCGGGATACACTCTTGGTAACTTACAGCTCACAATGCGTCGAGGATTTTCTGAATACCCTACAGCGAACTAACGTTTGTTTGTGTGTAGTCTAAACTCAGTCTGTCAGTCAGTCTCACCCGCAACTACTGGCATGTCGGACAAGTGTGTATGTGACTAATCTGTCTTATTTTATTTGTTTACTTGGTGAGTGTCATTTGTTGACTAATGTCAAAATAATTATATTTTCGTAAAAAAAGAATACCTACTTACTCCAATTTTATTAATGGTACTGAATTCAAAGACTTCAAAAGTTCTAATACAGTCTGGAAACAATTTTATTTTTTCACGAGTGTAGAAACTGAGAGAGCATTTTCGGCTGTTGAATACATTTTTAATAGAATTAAAAGTTCCTTAAATGATGATAACACTTAATATTTTATGCTTTTTACGTAAACATTTTCAAAAAAAAAATAGCGTTGTGTGTCATTAATTATGACTCATGGTAGTTTTATATTAACCCCCATTTAAGTATTTAATAATTTCGCAATATCGCAAATTTCACGGTATTACATTTTCGATACCGCAATATCGCGGTATTGAATATATACTGCGGTATTGCATGCTCTACTACTCCAATAGACGTAAACACGGCGAACGATCCAAGTACAGAAACAGCTGTTATACACAGTTAATTTTTAAGTAAGTATATCTTAAAATGAAATGGGGATCTCAGACCACGTAAATGAACAACTTTTACAATGGGGCCAACCACGGAATCGCAAAAAAAAATCAGCTGTTCCATACATTTTAGTCGAGTCGATGTTGTACTTTCATATGGAACAGCAATTTTTTTTCGCGATTCCGTGGTTTGGCCCATGGTAAAAGTTGTTTATTTACGTGGTCTGAAATCCCCCCATTTGATTTTTAGATATACTTAAAAATTCAAGGTGTATACACCAGCGAGGGTCTTTTTCTGATTTTTTTCCAGCGAAAAAAATAATAATCACGACACGGACGATATTCTTAGCTAGATGTACTTAAATTCTGCACGTTAGCACGCAAATTCTTGAGCTAAACACATCGCTGTGGCGCGCGTCGGAAACTGCGGCCTAATGACTTTATTAAGAATTTAATCAGCAAAAATTAACACATACGTAATTAAATACATAAATGCAAAAAAATATACTTAATAGTGACGATTTTCAAATTTAATATTTGAAACACTTTAATTTTGCTGTTTTGATCAAAATTATTATTAAGTTACTCACTCGATCGGGTGAAAGTCCCGTGGTGTCCTCAATCACGTTGTACGATGTCGGCGCGATGGTGCCCTCGCGCACGCTCTGCGACACCAAGTAGAAGTCATACCTGCAACACAGATCGAGATTAACTACACATTATACTGTGGGTGGATTTTATGAAAGCCGCTCACAAAACGAAACTTCTCGCAATAGCAACCACTCGCTTCTCCCACCCACTTATGGCCGGTATACATTTTGATTAGTGTTTAGTGTGAGTGGCTCGTTTAGTGTTTAGCAAAAAAAAATCACTTAATACTAATCAGAGACTGTCCGAACGTGTTTTTTGATAAACACTAAACGAGCCACTCGCACTAAACATTAATCAAAATGTATACCGGCCATTACATCGAAACTGTGTTCAGCGCATCGTCTTGCACGATGTTCCGAGCCGACAATATTGAAAAGTATTATACAACTAATAGGTAGGTACAACAGAAGTGACCATCTTCACGAGTGCTTGCAGTGTGCGGTGTATTTAATAATACGATGCATTTTAATCTGTAATTTTCTCTCTTTGCTATACATTTTAGAATAAAGTTTCTGTGGATCCTGTCGGCAACGGCTGCGCTGCGGTAAAAGAGAACGCTACGGCCGCGGTGAACAGACGGCCACATCTATTCTTTATATTTTTATGAATGAAAATTAAATGATGAGGTTTTGACGCAATCGTCATTTTCGCAAATGGTCATCGGGAAAATTTTGTCATTTTCGCAACTGGTCACTTTCGTGTCATTTTTCTTTCTTTTTATTCTCAAAATTGCGAGTTTGAGAAAAAATTGTGAATGAAATTTTCTGCGAAAGTGACCAGTTGCGAAAATGACTAAATTTTTCACGATGACCATTTGCGAAAATGACGATCTGCGTCAAAACCGTAATAGTATATTATGAGACAAGTGAGCTTAAGTTGCTCATTGCACACAAGGCAGTCGCTTATAGCTTGGTTTATGGCCCTAAATGTAATGTAATGAGGCTCACTTTACGAGCAAGTGAGTTGAAAATAAATGTGCGATGCTAACCTCTCGGGCAGAGTGACGACGTCGTCGATGACGGTGCCGGGGCGCGGGTTCTCGCCGCCGCGGCCCGAGTCCAGGAAGATGCGCGTGTTGATGCGCTTCGACACGATTATGAACGCCAACTTGTACTCCTGCCCCTGGTAGATTTCAGCTAGCGTCTTCTTGATTTCAGCGACCTATTTAAACATAGATTAGTATTATTAAACAGTATTAATCCTTAATCCTACTTAATATTATAAATGTGAAAGTTTGTAAGTTTGGATGTTTGTGTCTCAATCACGCAAAAACGACTGAACACATTTGGATGTAATTTGACACACAGATAGTTTATAGCCTGAATTAAAACATAGGATATTTTTTTATTTCGGTCAAAGGTTCCATAGGGATTTTCCGATTGTCCACGCGAACGAAGTCGCGGGCGGAAGCTAGTATTATAATAAACAGTGAACTTTCTCGAACACACGTTATTGACCTACATATTAGATGTGAAGTTAGATTATAGTATCAAAGTGTACTGTTTCAACGTGTTGTCATCCATTTATCCTCACTAATATTATAAATGCGAGTTTGTTTGTTACGCCTCTTCTACGTCTTAACTACTCATCTGATCATATCATGAAATTTTGCATACATGTTGTTAGGGGTACAAAAAAGGACATGAGGTACTGTTCCCGAGGGATAGCAAAAAACTTTCAACGCAGATGAAGTCGCGGGCGACCGCTAGTATAATTTGTAATGAACAAATTAATAATAACCATTACTTACTTCAAATTCACGGACGTACGCTATTTGTCCGTCTCCAACGCCGTCGCGGTACACTAAAATCGGGTTGGGTAGAACACCTATAAAACAAAGAATCAGTTATTTCTCAACCCATTTTTTACAGATTACACAAACTACGATCAGTGGTGACTACTAGATAGCCGAGACGCCAGGCCTTCAAAATTGAAATCCCGTCGGACAAGCGAGTGCACCACCGACAACTGGTATCATTGTCTTCAGCATGATCTCCTGAACAAGAAATTAGCGGTTGTCGCATTATAAAGTGGTGGAGGGGGAAGGGGGGGGGAGGGAAAAGGTGAAAAACTCGAGTATCAGAGTTTGGCTAATTTCTCAATAACCACTTGTCCGATTTAAACAAATAAGGTGCCATATGGTAGGTAATATCCTTAACGACATATTTGATCAAACAATGGTTTTTGTAAATACTATAGTTAATTAAATAATAAGAAAAAATACGAATTTCAAATAAATATTTTTTTGTTTTGTAGAATTGAAGCAGTAAATTGAAATAAACTACTTTGTAATTAAAACTATAAAAAATTGCTCCAGAAAAAAAATATGAATAACCCAGTCATTCCCCTATATAGAGTAATAAACTTTTTAAAGATTTTTGTCTTATAACTGGCTAAAAAAAATTTTTTTGCGTCGTGTGGCGAAATTTTCTCTTCCATTTTTTTTTCGAAAATCCTCTACAGAATTAAAACTATGAAGATTTGACTCAGAAAAAAAATACTGGTCAAAAGCCTAGTTATCCCATTATATAGAATAATAAACTTATCAAACATCTTTGTGTAGTAATTAAGTTTAAAAAAATGTTTTTGTTGCGTGGCGAATTTTCTTTATCATTTTTTTTTTCGAAAATCCTCTACAACATTAAGACTATGAAGATTTTCCGCATAAAAAAATGTAGTAAATAGTTCAGTTATTTAACTATATAGACTAACAAACTTCTTAATCATTTTTCTTTAGTAACTGTGTTAAAAAATGTTTTGTGGTGCGTGGCGAAATTAACTCTACCATTTTTTTTTTCGAAAATCCTCTACAGAATAAAGACTATGATGATCTGCTTCAGAAAAAAATGCTGGTGAATAGCTTAGTTATTGCACTATACAGAATAATAAACTTGTCAAACATTCTTGTCTAGAAATTATGTAAAAAATAATGTTTTTTGTCGCGCAGGCAAATTTTCTCTAACATTTTTTTTTTTCAAATTCTTCCACAGAATTAAAACTAGGTATGAGGATTTGCTCCAGAAAAAAAAATAGTTAATAGACCAGTTATCCCACTATATAGATTAATAAAATTATCAAACATTTTGGTCTAGTAACTGTGTTAAAAAATGTTTTGTGTCGCATAACACGGTGGACCTGCAAAGTTATGTTTAAATGAGTTTGCACGACACAAAATATTTTTTAACACAGTTACTACACAAAAATGTTTGACAAGTTTATTATTCTATATAATGGAATAACTGGCCTATTTACTACTATTTTTTTTCTGGGGTAAATCCTCATGGTTTTAATTCTGTAGATGATTTTCGAAAAAAATGGTAGCATAAATTTCGCTTCGCGACTAAATAAATATTTTTTTAACATAGTTACTAGACAAAAATGTTTTACATGTTTATTATTTTATATAGTAGAATAACTAAGCTATTCACCAGTATTTTTTTTCCGAAGATAATCTTCATAGTTTTAATTCTGTAGAGGAATTTCGAAAAAAACGGTAGAAAAAATTTCGCCTTGCGACCCAAAAAATTTTTTTAGCATAGTTACTAGATAAAAATGTTTGACAAGTTTATTACTCCATATAGTGGGATAACTGAGCTACGTACAAATATTTTTTTTCTGGGGCAAATCCTCATAGTTTTAATTTCATAGTACTTTCTTTTAATATACTGCTTCAATTCAACAAAACTAAAAAGCCTTTGTTTGAAATTCGTCTTTTTTCTATTTTTGTAATAAACTTTAGTATTAAAAAAAAACATTGAAAGGTAAAATTTGTTGTTACGGATATTATCTACTATATGACACCTTATTTGTTTAAATCGGACAAGCGGTTACT
Source organism: Agriphila tristella (assembly GCA_928269145.1). Lineage (NCBI taxonomy): Eukaryota > Metazoa > Arthropoda > Insecta > Lepidoptera > Crambidae > Agriphila > Agriphila tristella. Next base: position 16,159,988 of record OV743439.1, on the reverse strand, counting down.
GAGAAATTATCCAAACCCTGATACCCGATTTCCGCATATTTTCCCTCCCCTCCCTCCCCCCTCAACCACTTTATAATGCGACAACCCCTATATTCTTGTTCAAGAGATCATGCTGAAGACAATGATACCAGTTGTCGGTAGAGAACTCTCCGGTCCGACGGGAATAGTCATTAGACGACTTTCTTTAAAGCATCTTCGATATTATTCGGACAGTGACCTCCCGCACAATATCGATGATAATTTTGTTGTTTTCCAGCCAAATTTCAAAATTAAAAAGCAAACAGCAAGCTAATGACTGTAGCAATTTTACGCAGTACTTTATACTATAAATATGTATGTACTTTATTTTAATTTACTGCTTCAAATCTACAAAACTAAAAATGTTTTTGTTTGAAATTCGACTTTTTTCTAATTATTTAATAAACTATAGTATTTACAATAACTATTGTTGCATAAAATATGTTGCTAAGGATATTACCTATCATACGACAGCTTATTTGTTTAAATCGGACAAGTGGTTGTTGAGAAAATTAACCAATTCCCGATACTCGACTTCCGCGGCTTTTCCCTCCCCCCCTCCCCCCTCTACCACTTTATAATGCGACAACCGCTGTATTCTTGTTCAGGAGATCATGCTGAAGACAATGATACCGGTTGTCGGTGGAGCACTCTCTTGTCCGACGGGAATCGTAAATAGACGACTTTCGTAAAAGTGGCTTCTCCACTAAGAGTTGGTATGATTGATGGGGTAAAAAGAAAGTGGAGAAAGTTTCAAGTGTCAATCAATGGTAATTTATTATTGTTAAAAGATGGATCAAGCGGTTATACAAGCAATACAATAAGCGGGTGGATTTTTGAGAAGGTACATTAAAGGCAGGCAACACCTAACACCTTAACCGTTATGGTTACAGGAAAACGTTCCTAGGAGACCATCCATAACTTTTTAAGATATTCTAAACTATATTCACAGATTTTGAAAAAAAAAATACGGCTATCAAAAAAAAAAATGCTAATCGATCCTATTTCATGTGGGGATCAAAAGACTCTATGGGATCATTTAAGGTATGACTACTCTTTTGATCCCCACATGAAATAGGATCGATTGGCATAAAAAATATTTTTTGGTATTTTTAGCATTTTTTTGCTAGCGGTATTTTTTTTCCAAAATCTGTGAATGCAGTTCAAAATATTTTAAAAAGTTATGGATGATCTCCTAGAAACGTTTTCCTGTAACTATAACGGTTAAGGTACCTGCCCTTAATTTACCGTCTCAAAAATCCACCATGTATTTACTAAGGTGGATTCGAAAATAGTCTAGAATTAAATATTATTGGTCTATTCACTTCTCAAGCTTACGCGCTCACTAGACATGAAATAAAAGACTTTTTAACGGATACTAGCGCGGTTTTATTGAAAGTACTTTGGTAATTAGTTTGTATTTGGTTTGATTTTTGATTTTCCCGACATGGTATGTATAAGCTAAAGCCCCAAGCTAAAGCCCCATACACACACTGCAAGATCTAATGATACGGTTAGTTCTGTTTGCAAATAAATTAATAAATTTAAAAGACGGAGGTCGGCTTTCCTCTCCAAGTTTTATTTCGCCATTTCTTTCTTGGAGGGGCCTCCCAATTTTGTGAAATGGTGGTAGTTTCAGTAGATTCTCTCTCTTTAGCATTAATTAAATCACAAAATCAACTTAAACCAATTAAAAAGATAAAAAAAATTGTAAAATATTAATTTCTGAACGTCTCAAAAAAATTCATCGCTTGAGGGTAGGCTCACGAGTAGCTTCAGTCCCCCGTGACCACGGCAGCTGCAAAGGTGCCGAAACGTCGGGAAAATAAAAAATCAAACCAAATACAAACTAATTACCAAAGTACTTTCAATAAAACCGCGCTAGTATCCGTTAAAAAGTCTTTTATTTCATTATTGGTCTAATTGATTTGAAATTTATGGAAAAGAAAAAAAAATACACTTGTTTTAAATCATTTTGTTTTCACCTTTCTAATATTATAAATGCGATCATCATGAAATTTTGCATACACGTTGTCAAGGGTACCTTTTATCCCGAAAAAAAAAATTACTGTTCCAGAGGGATAGACAAATAAAATAACTGATCGCGCGTAACAGTAAAACAAGGCTATTTTTAACGCTATTAGTAAAATCAAAATTTTGACAGGTCAGAAATGGGCGTCCTTCTTTACACAAACGACAATCGATGGTGGGCACGCATACGCACCATGCTTCTCCCGGTACTTGCGCACGGCCGAGGCCATGTTGAAGCCCATGTGCGCGCTGAGCTCCTCGCCCGAGGTGTGCGCGTTGACGGTGCTGAAGTACTGGCTCATGGGCTGGTTGAGCGTGGCCACGAACGCGCCGAAGCTCTTCTCCTTGTTGCGCGTGTCGTGGCACACGTCGTACCCCACCACCATTATGTTCTTGGGCGGGATCACCACCGTCCACGGGGCGCCGCCCAACTACAACCAAACAATTACTCATTCATTCTATAGCCTCGTTTTCATTTGAGGATCAGTTAAGAGCAAAACCGCGATGGCATGGCACCAGACACGCATAAAGTTATAATATCGTTCCACGCATCCTTATCCTATCCTGTTTAACATTTTTGTCATAATAGTTTTTATATAACGGATCGTAAAGAGCACTTTTTTTACATTAAATGGGCTTACTCTTGGCCACATTCGAGAACCATAAGGCCAATAAGAGGCCGAAGATGAAGCGAGCTTGCCCAGAAGAAGCCTATTCACTCGGGCTTTTAATATCGCTGGGTTATATGCTTGCGGGAATACAGACGCAGGCAGGGAATTCCACTCCTTGGCTGTGCGCATTAGAAGGAAAATTAAAAACGCTTCGTGCGCATGCATGGAATGTCAACCAAATAGGGGTGAAACCCCACCGTGCGTCTGGACGACCGATGGTAGAACGGGGATGGCGGAATGAACTCATGCAGCTCAAGAGCACACTCTCCGAAATATAACCTGTAGAACACCGCCAGACAAGCTACTTCACGGCGGTGGGAAAGACTGTGAAGCTTAGTTTGTAATAGCTTACTATCCCCTGAGTTTTCTGGCTCTGCGTTCAACCGAGTGAAGTGCGGCTAGTTGGTACTTTGCGGACCCATCCCATAGGTGGCAGCAATATTCCATGCACGACCGGACTTGCGCTTTGTAAAGAGTTAGAAGCGCGAGCACGATGTTTCTACTATTATTTTATTAATTTAACAGAAGTATCGATGTCAATCTCCATTGCGAGTTGCGACCTGAAGCGGCACTCCCGTTTCCAATGAACTTAATTTTTATTAATGTATCTATTTTCTTCAGTTACGTTTACAAGTTTACAGAAGACGATAAATGACAGCTCACCTTGCAATTGATTTGAATAGCGACTTTTGTAGCTATAGACATAGCGGACTTGCTGGTCATGTTTCTGGCACACACCACTTGAGTGGGCACCGCTCTGTCTACAGTGCATTTCTTCTTGATCGCTTCGTACCTACAATGGAAATAGTTAAATATTTAGATTACCTATTAAAGCCTTTAGAGGTTTTTGAAGTTGAGTTGTATTTATCGACATTTATATATTATACCTGTCAGGGAAATTGCGCGCAAGTACGCAAAGTATCAACGCTGGATTTTTCCTTGCAATTACGTTTTCGCACATGTTGGCGTAGTCCATGTGACCATCGCGTTGAATTGTGACTGGAAAAGAAAAACAATGTTACACTTCAAATGTCCCAAATATCAACATTGTGATATACCAAATAAATATCAAGACATTTATCAGCTAAAAATATACCTATTTCTGGCCTCGGGAGACGGAAGCCGCATCCACCTCCTGTCTTCATAATGAATTCTATGAACCCTTCAGCGTCCCGGCGCTGGCGCTCGGGTGTGATCACAACCCAGGAATGGACGGGGGCAATCGAAAGTAAGTTCTTAGATCTGTAACATTCAAAATATTATGAACATAATTTAACCTCCTCTGTGGTATAAGATGTAAGGGTCCCAGGTTCAATTCCCAGAGGGGGTACAATGGGGAATGTCCGAAAAAAATCAAATTGGCTGAATATTTTTCTATAGGTAGGAATAAGCTCCCTTAGTAATAGAAAAAAGTTTCAGAGTTTTTGGTTGCGTGAAAAAGTTTAAAAAAATTAAAGTCTCTTCGACTTCACAAATATACAAAAGTAACAGCAGAATGGAAATTTTACCTTTGCCACCACCTGCCACAACCACAAGATGGTATTAAAAAAAAGTTTCAAACATGACAAATGTCAAAACATTTTATTTTTTATTCGTTTTGTTGTTGTGGCAAGTGGTGGAAAAGGTATTACCTCCATTCTGCAGTTACTTTTATATATTTGTAAAGTCGAATAGATTTTAATTTTTTAAAAATTTTTTACGCAACGAAAAATTCTTAAACTTTTTTCTAATACTAAGGGAGCTTATTCCTACCTATAAAAAAATATTCAGCCAATTTGTTTTTTTTCAGACATTCCCCATTTGTACTCGGTTTGGTTGGTGGTAGGACTTATTTCTGGTCCGCCTGGCTAGCAGTAGCTGGTAGTAACCATCTAACTTCATTTAAATCTGACGCCATAGCAACAATTCAAAAATAGTTGTGTTCTGGCAGTTAGAGGTAAGATAGCCAGTTCCTCAGTGATGAGGATTCCGGGTGTATTGAGCTTCCATCTTCGGCCATTGTCAATTAACATCAGGCGAAGGCCAAGGACATCCCATTGAGCATAAAAAACCTATCTTTTGATAGAATCATAGTACTGTACCTTGATCACGTAAAGCTGTTGCTAACAATTCTCGATTGAAATCGTTTGAAAGCGCAGTTGCATTGCTGCTTTAGTTAAGATAGCTGTCACATTGGTTCTTACTAAAGCAGCAATGTAACTGCGATTTCTGTCAGAGTTGATTGCAACAGTTACGTAATAACCCCCCTGGTTTTGTTAAGCACTTATAGATATTATAGTTAAAATTTGCAACATCTCATTTGATATTATGTACATATAAAACTTACCGCATGTCTCTGGTCCAGCCATCGTAAGTGTCTCCTGCAGGGTATCTAGCGTCGTTCGCTTGAATTATGTTCTCCGTGGGGAGTTGACGGCCTTTGAACCTGATCAAGTTGTTCGACAGTTTGAGAGACCACGTTCCCAACTCCTGAAAAATAATTTTTTTGTATCAACAAATTATTTTTTCTTTTCCTAAGTCGAAAGCGAGATAATAGACTTCCTAGGCCCTATTTAACAAATCTGACAATTTGTCACCTGTCATGACAATTTTATATCTATTGAGCCAACTAATTTGAAAATAGGACAAACTATTCATAGCTACACCGCAACCAAATTTGTGAACCAAATTGCCATGACAATTTTCATATTATTAAATAGGGATTTGGACACCGCAGGCTTCAGTGATTAGTCACAATAATCTTTTAGGTCACAGTGAATACCAGCTTTATGAGAGCTGTAAAGCCCCTAAAACTCAATAATAATAATAATAGGTGCATTCTGCCAGACAAATCTCTCCGAGATGACTCAGAGATTTGTCTGGCAGAATGCACCCAATGTTGAAAGCGAGGGAAGAGAGAGACATTGTTGGCCAAATTTATTTCCTATAACAACTTAAAATTCTAAATTTTCCCTTTGCTTTATGTTAAAGGTGTGTTGTTGAATGTGATGTCTTTTATTCTAGGTAAATCTGCTAATGGGTTTAAATTTCAAAAACCTAATTGAATAATTTTCCCAATCGTGGAAATCTAACTACGTGACATTGGCGGAATTGTGCTTAGACCACAGAGCAAGCCATTCATTAAGAAGAACGCACCTCCACAACAGTAGGAGTTTGTGTCAATCGGCGGTTGAAGGCCAGCAGCTTCTTGATGCGCATGTCGGGCCCGATCTTGGTGTGCACGTCCAGCGCCTTCATGAGCTGGAAGTTGGCGCGCATGGCGTCCGACAGCCCCGTCTGGCGGCACAGCTCGGGCACCAGGTACACCATCTCGGGCATGCCGGCGCGGATCTCGCGCGGCTTCGACCGGGATATCAGCAGGGGTTGGCCGGGATCTTGGATTCTGATGTTGTATTTCTGTGGAATGATGACTGATGAGTGAAAACGCATTTGCGCTGCACAGCCGTTTTCACTATAGACAGCCAAGACAAGATTAATGGACGAAACCAAATAAAAAACCCCTCCGTAAACCTAATTCACCTGGGTTAAATCACCTAGGTGAATTAAGTATACTATTTGTAAATTTTAATCACCTGGGTGCATTAAAATTACTTTCAAAAAACAGGCAAAATCATAACATTAGTGGATGAAATTGAATAAAAAACGCAATGCGCGGTCGTTTTCTTTCTGAAAACAAACCATTCGTTCATGCGCGCATTTGGTCCACTTCGCATTTGGTCCATTTCGCGGAACGTCCATTTCGCATTTGGTCAACTTTCACATTAATATGCTATGTAAGGAGAATGTTAGATTTTATTTTCACTTTTTGTATATATTTTGATTTTTTCTTGTTTTTAGTACGTCACCAAAGTACCAGGATCACATAAATATGGAAAAAGTTAACTTACATATTTTAACAATTAGGTAAATGTGTTTTGTGCTCGCAAAGGAGGAAATTTCAGAAAGTGGACCAAACGCGAAATGGACCAAATGCGAAATGGACCAAATGCGAAGTGGACGTATTTCGGCAAGTGGACCAAATGCGCATGAACGAAACCATTGAATGACATTTTTTAAATATTTATTTCTCACGATAATAGCCCCAAAATCCCGTCATTTTTCAAATTTTCTCCAGATTTAGAACTTTAGATCTGGCAACCCTACTCGAAATTGTATGGGAAATGAAGCTCATTTAAAAAATATCTATTTTATAAATATTTATTTATGTATTATAATATTATTATAATATATTATAATATTTATTTTATAATATTTAATATAAATATCTATTTATGTTCATTTATTTGACTAGGTGCTTATGAACATCTGATTTGCCTCCCCCCTGGCCCAGAATATATATATATAGCTTGGCGTAGCGCACATGGGCTATAGCAGCTGTAAGGCTGCGAACGCAACGACAGGTGCCTAGATATATCCAGGTTACGTGCTAGGATACACGGTGACTGCACTGGAAGGCGAGTCGCTAGGATAATCGCCTCGGTCTCAATCTTTGGTTGTAAACCTCGCGCATTCTAGGTAGTCGCCTGGATGTATCGAGGCACCTAGCACGCAGTGCGACCGGTTGCGAACATTCGTTTTACTTGGTTACATATCTAGGCTCTAGGCACCTGTCAGTGCGTAGGCGACCTAAGTATTCAATATAATCTTATTTTAAGTGAACATTGTAGGTTTTTATAAGAACAGTCTTTTAACCTAAACCTGAAAATAGCCTAAAGTCCTCAGTGTCCTTCTTCTTTTTTTGATGTGGCAATCCACTACTTCTTACGTCAGGGTGATGTTCCCCAACGAGGAATACTTTGGATTTCCATAGTGCCAAGTTAGGAGCTAGTAGATACGTCATGATACAAATTGTACAAAACACTAACCCTCGTATCTATAGACGAGTAAATAATGGCTTGAGTAAAACTTGCAATTTTCAAATGCTTCATATACAATTAAATAATTTTAAATATAATTGCATTTGAATATAATATTACAAGCATTTGAAAATTGCAAGTTTTGCTCTAGTCATTACTTATCTATAGATATGAGGATATAAAGACAAGGATAATTTCTAGCCTTATAATTAAGTGTTGGTTAATTCCGTTCCCAACAAACTTAAGTGTTATCATTCTATTTAACTAGCTGTCTAACATAGTCCTGTGTACATAGGGTTACCATCCGTCCGGATTAGTCCGGACATGTCCGGACTTTTAGACTATTGTCCGGACTTTGGCCGGCTTTGTAAATTGTCCGGCTTTTTTAAGATTGGGCGGTGTAATACTAGTTAAAAAACATACATAGCAGTAGTGTTCGAAAGAGAAGTCCCAAAAAGTATGGAGTCTGGATCTGTCTGAAAATGTCCGGACTTCTCTTGTCCTGTCCGGCTTTTTGTCAGGAATTTTCAAATTTCTCAATGGTAACCCTATGTGTACAATATTAAGAGCTCTGAATTTATGCACAAATAATGTAATATCAAATATTCCTTAATCCGGTTTTTTCAATTCAGCACTTACCTTAGAATAATAGTCCATGTAAGTGATACTTTCTTCCTTCATTTTAAATGATGAACGAGGAGATTCACTCCAGGAAATATCATCTATTCTGTATGTCCTTTTGTTGTAGTCAGTCATTACGATTTTACCTGCGATTCAATTTAAAATAGACACTTTTAATCATACAAAAGCATTCTAGTAAACAAAAAATAACCATCCGTCAACTTACCAACAATATCTTCCAAAAATATTTTCTTGTAATGTGCTCCTTTGTTGGCAGCATACTCATTTAACATTTGCAAAACTGTGTCCATGCGCAGGACCTATAGAACCAATAAAACAAAAGTTAAAAGCCATCTTTTAAGTCTTGTATTGACACATAAATGATTTTTCGTTCTTTCCACTTGATACCCCCATCTGAACCCCCTGGGGTGTCCATGGAAACTCACTATTACACTTTTCAAGAAATGGGGGTATCAAGTGGGAAGCACAATATATATTTTTCTAGCTCAATACCTTGTGGGCGATTTCAGTAACCATCAACAAACGGTCTTCATACTGATTGATGGTGGTTTTGTATCCAGGCCAGATTTGCAATTTAAAATCAGGTATGTCCACCTAAAACGAAATAATACAATAAAATTAAATTAAAACCATTTTTTTGATCTTGTAACTTCTTAATTAGATTGGGTTTATCAACAAACCTTAGCGTCAGGATCAAAGAAATCCCTTCCCACAAGTTGCAGTTGCAGAAGGTTAAAGCATTTCCTGATGATGATGTTGAAGATTTGAATGTAATGATAATCTCCTGGGCTCACATCGTGGACAAGCTGTAAAAATAAGACAGTAATACAGTTGCATAACAATATGACTATTAAGGGATTAAGCTTTCACTACATTCCTAAAACATTAATGGTAGCCAGATAATGAAGGACACCAGTTGTAATTCATGCAAACGAGGTAACTTTGAAGCCTTGGTTCTCCGCCATGGATTGATGTAGCTGTGATCTGATGATGTCTATTCAAGGAGTGAATGGAGGAGATTCAGATCGCTATACAAACCCAACTGATCTGATCAACATTGTAAGAGCTATAAGGATCAGAGTTTTCAATCCTTATATCTCTTAGAATGTTGATTAGATCAGGTGGATGTATAGTGATCTAAAGCCCGTATTTATAAACCGCTTTCAACCTTGAGGGCTATCTTGAGATTGTACTTGAGATGCTCTTCTTATTCTTATGGTGGTAGGAAAATATAGACGATTCAAAAGTACTTAATAATTAAGTTTATTTGAATAAATCTTAATTGACTTTATTGGAACAGCAACCATAAGAATAAATGCAGCAGCAACTCAGGTATGATCTCAAGATAGCTCTCAACTTTGAGAGCAGTTTATAAATACAGGCCTAATGGCCGAATACTCAAACGCTAATTAACTTTGAGGGGCTCTCAAACGTCGTCCTGTCGCATTAAATGTCAAAGATATGACAAAGACAGCATGCTGTTTGAGAGCCGCTCAAAGTTAAGTAGCGTTTGAGTATTCGGCCATTAATCTTCCATTGGACTCCCTGGGTGGTCTTTTCCTTAATTATCTGGGCATCACTATACTTTTTTTATCTACCTTGAGCGTTATCCTCATGCGCTCTCCATCAGTTCGGCGTTCTGAATACAACTCCATTGGGTCTGGATGGAGTCTTTTGACTGTGTAGAGTACAGTGCCGTCAAATAAATACCTGCAACATTATATTAATATTGGCTTTACTAGTTTCATTGATGTTAATTATAAATAACCACCTAGAGGCAAGATAATGTTTTTTGCTCCAAAGGTGTGCAAGTCATACATCATAAATACTGTTCTCACCCTCCAAGTGTTTTGCTGTGTACACGAAGCAGAGCCTTGCGGACACCAGTACTGTCTTCCTCAGGCATAACATCAACATGGTATTGGTACAGACACCATTGTGGAGTGGTCTCCACGGTGAAGTAGTTGGCCAACAAATCGATCGGATGTCCCGAGGTTCCTAAATTGATAAAAACAAAACAATATTAAACAACATCACACATAATGACTGAATCTTAAATGCCTTACCACAAAAGATGCCATCTTTTTCAGCAATATTGTCACAAAAGTGACAGCATCACATTTAAATAGGGTCTAAGTTAAAAACTTGTTGAGCAGTTTTGAAATCTTAGGTGGTAAGGCCTTATTTTTAAAAAAAAATCAAAACATCAAAGCCAAAGCAAAATTTACCCTTTTTAGTGGTGACATGGGTGGGACGTGTCTTGAGTATAGTCATTTGTTCAGGGAGCACCCTGCCACCTCCGCGCCGTGAGCCGCGCCCGACTACTGAGCTTCCGGGTTCGCCAGAACCGGGTTGAGCAGCACCTTGACCTGTTAAAGAGATGATACTATAAATAGAGTATAAACATTGGAAAATTTGAAGTTTATACATATCTTTAGATGTCTGTTAATCATGCAAAAAGAGCTGTGTCCCTACCATGAGTTGATGCATGTTGAACTGTTTTCACTGAGTAAACTATTGTTTTCTCTCTTTACCCGACTCTCTCTTTCACTCGCATTGATTGTGAGAAGAATACATATCTGCTAGTTTACAGTAGCGGAAACAGTTTGCATCAACTCATGGTAGAGTAGGGTTATTTTGTCAAATATTCTACATCTACACAGTAATTGACAAAATAAACCTAAACTGTCTATCGCATAGCTTTTAAAATTCCTATGCTATAAGTTCACTAGTACTAATAAAGTACAAGATACAACATACTTCCTTCCTGTATGATAATGTAAGTAGACCTTTATCAATACCATGTTAGATAAGGTCATATCACATTGCATCCCATTCCTAACAGATAATTTTAACAGATAACAGTTGTCGTAACAGATAATTTTAGGTAAAGGGTATTCTTGTAAGTTGCCATTCCATAGTTGTGGAGTTAAACAGGTTTGAAAGCCCTAGACAATAGACGTGTGTGGTAATGGTTACTAGTGATGGGCCAACTCGTTTGGAGGGGCCTTCCTCAGGGATCGGTCCTTAGCCCTTTACTATACAGTCTCTATACCTTTGACCTTGAATTGTCTGTTAATCCATTCTGTAATATCCTACAATATGCTGATGACCTAGCCCGGTATATTTCTGACAGTGATCCTAAGCAAGCCACCTCCCGCCTTAATACCGCACTAGACTACCTTCATGATTGGCTAACTGAACATGGGCTCTCTCTTTCAGTGGATAAAAGCAATTTAGTAATTTTCAGTCGGGCTAGAAATACTCCAAACATGCCTGTTAAATATGCAGGCCAATCCATCCCATTAAAAAGTCAAGCTAAGTTTCTAGGGGTTGTTCTCGACTCCAAAATGAGTGGAACCCAGCACGTTGCTCATGTGTCTAAAAAGTGTGAAAAAAACACACATATTCTCAGATCGGTTTCAGGTGTCTGGTGGGGTGCCCACCCGTTTACTCAGAAGCTCCTCTACAATGCACTGATTCGAGCTCATTTGGACTATGGATCCTTTTTACTGGAACCATGTTTAAAATCGTCATTAAACTCGCTTGATAAAATTCAATCCAAATGCCTTCGAATTGTAGCAGGAGCTATGAAATCCTCCCCCATCAATGCCCTTCAGGTGGAGTGCGGAGATCCCCCCCTATCCATTAGAAGACAATATTTAGCCGATAAATTCTTTTTCAAAATTGTTCAAAACTCATCCCACCCACTTATTATCAAACTGCATCAGCTCTCAGAACATATCTCGTTTGATAAATTCTGGAAACATAAAGATACCCCATGCTTGTTTAAAAGCTTTATTAAATTTATCCGTCTTCCTTGTCCAGTTTATCAATGTCACCTGAAACCTATATTTGGGAACCCATACCGCTCCCTAATATTTCAACCTGACATATGTCTCGATCTAGGCATTATTAAAGACTCACCAAATGCAGAAGCTGAACTCCAAGAAAACATAAACAAAAACTGGAAAGACTGGCTCGTGATGTACACTGATGCCTCCAAAATGTCTGATGATGAGTGTGTTGGAGCAGCGGTCTGGATTCCCAAATATAAAATAATCCTCAACTTTAAATGCCCCCCTGTTGCATCTGTATTTACTGGTGAGGCCACGGCTATCCTTGAGGCTCTCCTCTACGTGGAGTCTCACAAATTGGATAAAACTATCATTCTTACAGACTCCAAAAGCTGTCTGCAAGCAATCTTATCCAACACTTTTCGTTGCAAATCCAATTTCCCTTATATTCTTAAAATCAGAGATGTACTTTACAGGTGTTTCCAGCTCGGAATTAAAGTCACATTAGCTTGGATACCAAGTCACACGGGTATAGATGGTAATGAGACTGTTGATCTCATTGCAAAAGAGGCCATAAACAATGGGTGTCCTGACCATGATAAGGCTTTCTCCCACGACCTATCCCCACTGGCAAATCAAAGTATGAGAAACCCAGTGGCAAAAACCTAGCAGAGTGAAAGGAAAGCATTATGCTGACGTCCAACATATTTTGCCTGACAAACCATGGTTTTTCAAATATAAAAAGGCATCAAGATCATGTACTTCTACTATTTGTCGCTTAAGGTTGGGTCACTCATGTACTCCTGTTCATCTTGCCAAAATAAGGGTTAGGGATTCGTCACTCTGTGAATGCGGGCTGGATGGGGGAACAGCCGATCATATATTTTTTTGTTGTCCTAAGTATAAAACTTCCTTGTATGATATCCTCCCCTCATGTATCCCCAAACCTACTAATTTTAAATGTGTCCTTAGCCATGTAAAATCCCCATGTATTGACGTTCTATGTGATTATATAGCAAATAATAATATAAGACTATAAAATGTATCTGTTCATTACTAACATATTGTGCTGTGTGTTATATGTCCGTCGTGTTTGTCCCTATTTCAGATAGCTCAACAGTGGGTTCTACAGTCCCAAATCTAATTTCAACCACCTCTATACATCGGCGTTGTACTTTCACAATACGCCTTGAAATAACAGAGCAGAGTCTGTAGGGAAAAAAGAAGCCCCTAAGCAAAACACTCGACTCTGGCGAAATCCACAAGGGAACCGCCAAAGCATAAAAAGAAGAAGAAGAAGATGGGCCAACTCGAGTTCCGACCCGGGTTGACTCGAGTTGCAGTTGTATCGGGTCAACCCGAGTCAGCCCGTTAAGAACTCGATTCAGCCCGTTAAGAACACGAGTTTTGTACCTTCGCTTCCGCCGCCGCCTTGCTCAGCCCGGCCCGGCGGCGGAGTTGGCCGATCTAATCCGAGTTTACCCGTAGCACCCGAAATTCTGTTTTCTTTACTACCGGCGAATTTTTATATTTTACTGTTTACTTGTTTTGTTTCTTTTAATGTTTGGATAGACAAAATATATTAAAGTTCGGTTTTCATAAGCTTTTTTTGCTTCATAATTGTGTTGAGTGTGTATTTTGTGTCGTATTCAACTTTGAGACAATGTCATACAGTCGGAAAAAGAAACCTAAGCTAGTATCTAATCTATGAACAAAAAGGTAAAGGTCTCCAGTTGCTGACCATCTGTGGTCGGTTCCGAACCGATTAGGCAACTCCGTTTGACTTGCTTACAGCTGCGGAAATTCGCGTAACTCAGTTTCAATTCAACTCGAGTTAGCCGACCCGAGTTGGCTAACGGGTCAACCCGCTACGACCCGCTAGCCAACTCGGGTCGGCTAACTCGAGTTAAATTGAAACAAAGTTACGCAAATTTCCGAGTTGGCTCGCGGGTCGTAGCGGTTGCGGGACCCGCAAGCCAACTCGGGTTGGCTAACTCGAGTTGAAACCGAGTTACGCGAATTTTGAAACGGGTTGACTCGAGTTGGAAATAAACTGAGTTGGCACATCACTAATGGTTACTAAAACTAAAAACCACCCCGAACCTGACTCTCCGACCAAAACATTGTTTAATTATTTATCTAACGGCTTTATTAAAGTATAACTATTTTACCCAGATCAATCTTTTGCATGCGTTGTTGTATGTCGACATCCCCAGGATGGTCGTGCGTGGATGGTGTCGTGCGATGTGAAGCACGTCCAATTTGCATACTCGGTGGGGGCACGCCCGCGCGAACTGGCGGCGCCGCGGTCGGGGGTCCCCAGGCCGACGGGGGTTGCGGCCGGGGGCCCGGCTGCTGCTGTTGCTGCTGGGGGGGCCCAGGCTGCTGTTCGCCCGGCCTGCGGGGGGCAGGGCCAGTATCTTGGCCCCTCCCCGCCCGGGCACGCGCTCGACCTCGTCCCCTTTGACCATCCGACATGGCTGGCGGGATAAAGACTGTTTTTATTTCACATTTAAGTAATTGGGGCAAGCAGGGGGAGTACAGTCGTTACTTCCTACCTCCTTGACACAGCAGAAACACAGAGTCACTTCTGAGTACTTATTTATTATGCCAAAGCGACACCTAAATAATCAAAGAAAGACCGAAATTTCAAAATGCGGATCAGCAAAATATGGCGGCCATTGCAACCTGTTGGTGCCCGAATTTGGTGTAGTGGCACCTATTTATCATAAACCTGCCAAGATATGAATTTGATGGTAAAATTTGAATCTGACTTGTATAATAATAACTTATCTATCACAACATGTTTAGATTCCTGTTTGTTGTCATTACAAAAATAAACAAAAAATACAAACAGTAAAAAAATGGCGGCCATCGAATAAAAGGGCTTAAAATCCTGACTCCGACCAATTTATGCAGTAACTAGCTTACTCAGAATTGATACTAGAACGAATTTAAATATAATAGGTATAATAAAATAAGTAAACATAGTGGATGTTAATTTATGCATTCAATACAAAAAACGTGTACGGGCCAAATGTCATTGACAACACAACGTATTTATGATCAAAATCAAAAGAAAACTGTAGTTATAATGATATCCAATAATCTATATAAATAAACTTACTTGATTTGTTGTCTTTCTTGCCTTAGATTAGAATCAAACCAAATAAAAAATCAAGAATATTTTCTTTTCCACTCCGCTCCGCAGCCATGAAATGAAAAGTGAAATGGAAATGAATGAATGAATGACTGACACCGACAGTAGAGATGGGTAGGTCCGCTCTTAATTAGGATGTACATCCAGCTCTGGTGATGTACATCCAGGTCCCGTGTCCGTCGGACCCATATGGGTCCGTCGCGTCGGTAGATTAACTGTCCGTCGTGATCGTGAACCTCTATCCCCTAAGGCGGAGTCGGAATTGGGACGGAATACGGATTGAGCAGGATAAATAAAAGTAGTATGGGACAAATCAGTCTCATATATATTTTGTAATAATCATGAATTACCTATAATCTCTAGTTAAAAAGTAAAAAAAAAACGAAAATCCCCTAATTTGGTAACATAACTGAAAAATCGAATGATCAAACATAAACAAAAATCACCATTGGTTGGGTAGATAACAATTGAAAAATCTAATAACTATAATACTTATCACGAAAAACCAAAATAAATACGCCTAACAACAAGTTTGAAGCTAAATAATTTCAGAACAGGAGTAATTTGAAATGAACTGAATCACTCACACCCGCGCGAAAGAACGATGCATATCTGCGGGTCACAATCCGACTCCGGCCAGCCCGCCGCCACCCGCCACCCCGCCGCACCGCACCTCTCCCCGTGGTCCGTAATCCCGTGATTCAGTTCCACAACCGATAAGTTACTCTATGAACCGCTGTGCAATCCGCTCCGGGGTGAGCGGAATCCAACTGGTCGTTGGATGTACATCCGTCACTGTGGCATGTGATGCAGGTCCACTGATGCGTTTCCAACCGGACCTACCCATCTCTAACCGACAGCCGACAGCGACAGACACCGGAAGTAGTGTTGCCAACTTTGCTAAAAAAATGTACACCATATGGAGCTAAAATTTTTCAGTACAAAATATAGTCAGTGTTGCCAAATTATTCGTGATTTTGACGTGTTTACATCAAGGACGTTCATATAAGAACTGAGTACTCTACAAAAATTCTCACTATGCGTTTAAAAGAAATTCAACTTTATTCTTTTCTTCATAGAGTTGAAATTTTATCGACGACATTTACTGAAGACTCTACTGTGTGAATGAAACATCACCAAGTAGATGAGGAAGTCTCGTTCGCACAATGGGGAATGTCCGAAAAAAATCAAATTGGCTGAATATTTTTCTATAGGTAGGAATAAGGTCCCTTAGTAATAGAATAAATTTTCAAAATTTTCGGTTTCGTGAAAAAATTTCAAAAAATCAAAGTCTCTTCGACTTCACAAATGTATGAAAGTAACAGCAGAATGGAGATTGTACCTTTGCCAACACCTGCCACAACCACAACATGGTATTAAAAAAAAAGTTTCAAGACAAAATGTCAAAACTTTTTTTTTAAATACGTGTTGTCTTTGTGGCAGTTAGCGGCAAAGGTATAATCTCCATTCTGCTGTTACTTTCATACATTTGTGAAGTCGAAGAGACTTTGATTTTTAAAAACTTTTTTACCCAACCGAAAATTCTGAAAGTTTTTTCTATTACTAAGGTACCTTATTCCTACCTATAGAAAAATATTCAGCCAATTTGATTTTTTTCGGACATTCCCCATTGCCATTGCTAAACAATAATACCACGATGGTAGGGAAAAAAAATGTACGTTACCAATCACGTAGTGTATCAAAGTTAAGGATTCGAAGTGGAATATTGAAAATATACTACTTAAATATTAATTTAGAATAACACATAGTTATTGTGAAATAAAACTGAACTTACTCTTTTGATTTAATAAGATTTTCACAATAATGCAAATCAGCTATCATCGGTGAGGTGGTGTTAAATTCAAGTGTCAATCCTGGCAACTCCGATTTTGACTTTGGCGCCAAATTTCAATTTTAGAATTTCAATATTTAGGTAATATTCCTTTTAAAAACTAGGGTGACCATAAATACTACACCATTTCAGATTTTTCTATATCATTTCAGATAGTTCTATTGAAATAACTGAAAGTCGCAGGCGAGGGGTAACGTTAATATTAATAATCAAATTCATGTTTTTGCGCCGATTTCGATGAAACTCGGTTTAAGCAACTATTTTGACAAGAAAATAACAACGCAGTGTTAAAAATATTAAAAAAGATGGCGGCCAACTTTTAAGTTTGTAGACCGATTTAGATGAAACTCGGTTTTTGGTACAATTTTGACAAGAAAATGACAAAGCCATTTTTAAAGTATAGAAATCAAAGATGGCGGCCAACTTTTTTGTTTGTGGGCCGATTTCTATGAAACTTGGTGTTTGGTACTATTAGGAGAATAAAATAACAACGCATTATTTAAATATTAAAAAATTCAAGATGGCGGCCAACTTTTTTGTTTGATGAAACTCGGTTTGTGGTACTATTTTGACAAGACAATAACAACGCAATTTTAAAAATATTAAAAATCCAAGATGGCGGCCAACTTTTTTGTTTGTAGGCCGATTTCAATGAAACTCGGTTTTTGGTACTATTTTGACAAGTAAATAACAACG
This sequence comes from Agriphila tristella, assembly GCA_928269145.1. Lineage (NCBI taxonomy): Eukaryota > Metazoa > Arthropoda > Insecta > Lepidoptera > Crambidae > Agriphila > Agriphila tristella. Next base: position 16,142,265 of record OV743439.1, on the reverse strand, counting down.
CTAAGTTAAAAATTTAAAAAATCCAAGATGGCGGCTAACTTTTTTGTATGTAGGCCGATTTCAATGAAACTAGGTTATTGGTACTATTTTGACAAGAAAATAACAACGCTATGTTAAAAAAAAATTAAAATCCAAGATGGCGGCCAACTTTTTTGTTTCTGGCCCGATTTCGATAAAATTCGGTTTTGGTACTGTTATGGGAATAAAATAACAACGCATTTTTTAAATATTAAAAAATTCAAGATGGCGGCCAACTTTTTTGTTTGTAGGCCGATTTTGATGAAACTCGGTTTGTGGTACTATTTTGATAAGACAATAACAACGCTATGTAAAAAATTTTAAAAATCTAAGATGGCGGCCAACTTTTTTCTTTGTGGGCCGATTTCGATGAAATTCGGTTTTTGGTACTATTTTGAGAAGAAAATAACAACGCAATTTTTTAAATATTAAAAATCTAGGATGGCGGCTAACTTTTTTGTTTGTGAGCTGATTTCGATAAAACTCGGTTTTTAGTACTATTTTGATAAGAAAATAACAACGCAATTTTTTTAATATTAAAAAATTCAAGATGGTGGCCAACTTTTTTGTTTGTAGGCCGATTTCGATGAAACTCCAGTTTTGGTACTATTTTGACAAGAAAACAGCAACACAATATTGAAAGTATTAAAAATCCAAGGTGGCGGCCAAATTCTTTTCTTGTTCTTTTTTTTTTCAACCCAGTTATATTAAAATCAACTCAAAAACAAAATTGGCAGCCATTTTGACCTTTTGACATTTTTTACATTGCATTATTATTTTCTTGTCAAAATAGTACCAAAAACCGAGTTTCATAGAAATCGGTTCTCAAACAAAACATTTGGCCACCATTTAGGATTTTTTATATTTTCAAAATTGCGTTTTTATTTTTTTGTCAAAATAGAACTTAAAACCAAGTTTCATCGAAATCGGCTCAAAAACAAAAAAGTTAAGCGCCATCTTAGATTTTAAATATTTTAAAATAGCGTTGTTATTTTCTTGCCTAAATAGTACCAAAAACCGAGTTTCATCGAAATCGGCCTACAAACAAAAAAGTAGGCCGCCATATTTTTTTTTATTTTCAACACTTCATTGTTATTTTTTTGTCAAAATATTACCAAAAACCGATTTTCATCGAAATCAAGCCAAAAACAAAAAAAGGGTGCCCGCCATCTTGTTTTTTTTTATTTTTAACATGGTATCGTTGAAAATCGGTTGCACCCATTTTTTTAATTTCACTAGTAAAAAAATGGTGCAAGTATTTTAGACCTTATTGATATATTTACCAAAATAACAGTTTTTAATGAAAGAGAGTAATTATGGTAGAAAGCAACCGAATTTTAAACGTCAATAAAGTCGAAAATCGTTTGCACCTATTTTTTTAACTACAGATCACTAGACAATGTTTTCCTACCTTCACTTGTTTTCCAACATTCATTTGATTTCCGAAATACACGCACATTCTATTTTTATCAAAATTGGAATAAACTTTATAGTTATGTCATTATTTACACTTGATTTTTTTTTGATATTGTTTGATTAACCATATTTATAAATAAAAACAAGAAAGCAACCTAATAAAACGTGATAAAAAAACGTGAAGATTTATTTTTAGTAAATTATTATTTTCTGCTTTTCAGTTAACAAGTTAAAACTAAAAGTATACCACCTCCTATCGGAGCACTCGTCAAGACGAATCAATCGAGCTCAAACTCGATGGGGTTGCATGATTTTATTACAAAGTTCCAATGGCCTTCTTTTCTTTTTCAACCCAGTTCCGAGAGCTTTCAACTCGAACTCCAAAACCGCTTCGAAGCCCTTGAGAACAGCATAGATGTGGACGATCTAAACAACATGGTGGTGGATACTGTCCGTACGGTAGGGTCCAAGCTCTTTAAGACCCGCCGTCCCAAGATAAAGAAACTCTCCGACCACACACTCCTACTCATGGATCAGAGACGTGAAATGAGGCTCCAGAGTTCAGTAGATGCTAATCGTTATCGGCAGCTTAATAGACAGATATCTAAGTCTTTGACGAGCGACCTTCGCCAATTTAATACGAATCGTATTAAAGAGGCTATCGAGCGGAATAAAGGCTCCAAAGTGTTCGCGAGAGATCTGTCTATTGGGCAAAGCCAGATGACGAAGCTGAAAACTGACGACGGACGCATCATTTCATCAAAGCCTGAAATCCTGAGGGAGATCGAGAGCTTCTATGGGCAGTTATATTCCACGCAGACACCTGTTGAAAGCAAGGCTAAAGACCCCAGAGCCAAGCTTACCCGACACTATACTCAAGATATCCCGGACGTCAGCCTGTACGAGATTAGTATGGCTCTCAAACAGCTGAAAAACAACAAGGCGGCGGGTGACGATGGAATCACTACAGAACTTCTGAGAGCGGGCGGTAAGCCGATACTCAAAGTCCTCCAGAAGCTCTTTAATTCCGTCATCGTCCAGGGCAGAACGCCAAAGACATGGAACATAAGTGAGGTGATCTTGTTCTTTAAAAAGGGTGACAAGTCCCTCTTAAAGAACTATAGACCCATCTCGCTTCTGAGTCATGTCTATAAGTTGTTTTCGAGAGTCCTTACGAATCGTCTCGCTCGCAAGTTCGACGACTTCCAACCTCCCGAACAAGCCGGGTTCCGAAAAGGCTTTAGCACCATAGACCACATCCATACGCTGCGGCAGGTTATACAGAAGACCGAGGAGTATAATGAGCCACTTTGCTTGGCGTTCGTGGACTATGAGAAAGCCTTTGATTCGATTGAAACCTGGGCGGTGCTGCAGTCTCTCCAAAGGTGCCAAGTGGACTATAGGTATATCGAGGTGTTGAGGTACTTATACCAAAATGCCACCATGACGATCCGAGTACAGAACCAGAACACAAATCCTATCCAACTGCAGCGTGGTGTGAGACAGGGAGACGTTATTTCTCCGAAACTGTTCACAGCTGCGTTGGAGGACATCTTTAAGCTCTTGGACTGGAAAGGACTCGGCATCAACATTAATGGCGAGTACCTAACACACCTTCGTTTTGCCGATGATATAGTCCTTATGGCTGAGACCATGGAAGACCTGAACACAATGCTCGAAGATCTCCGTAGTGCTTCCCAAAGAGTGGGTCTTAGGATGAACATGGAAAAGACGAAAATTATGTCAAATGCCCATGTTGTACCCTCTCCAGTTCATGTTGGGAACACTACACTTGAAGTTGTTGACCATTACGTATACCTAGGACAGGCAGTCCAGTTAGGTAGGTCCAACTTCGAGAAAGAGATCTCTCGCCGAATCCAGCTCGGGTGGGCAGCATTCGGGAAGCTTCGAAAAATCTTCGCGTCCGACTTACCTCAGTGTCTCAAGACGAAAGTCTATGAACAGTGTGTGTTGCCAGTGATGACTTACGGCAGTGAAACGTGGCCGCTAACTATGGGTCTCATAAGGAGGCTCAAGGTCGCTCAGCGTGCAATGGAGAGAGCCATGCTCGGCGTTTCCCTACGTGATCAAATCAGAAACGAGGAGATCCGCAGGAGAACTAAAGTAACCGACATCGCTCGAAGGATTGCTCAGCTGAAGTGGCAATGGGCGGGACACATAGCGAGAAGAACCGATGGCCGTTGGGGCAGAAAGGTTCTGGAATGGCGACCGCGCACCGGACGACGCTCCGTGGGTAGGCCCCCGACAAGGTGGACCGACGATCTGGTGAAGGTCGCGGAAAGCCAGTGGATGCAGGCAGCGCAGGACCGATCGTCGTGGAGATCCTTAGGGGAGGCCTATACCCAGCAGTGGGTGTCGTGTGGCTGATATGATGAATGGCCTTCTTCCGGCTCCTTCATCAGCACCTTGGATATTATTCCCCAACAGAGTACTTGCCAAGACGATTCTAACGAGCCTAAACACGATGGGGTTGTATGGTTTCATCATAGTGTTCCTGTGGCGTTCTTCCGGCTCCATTAGTAGATCAGCTCAATGATACCATAATATTACATTACCTTCTAGTTCTGACCTGTTTTCAAAGTTTTAAGTCTCTAGTTCATCGGGAAGTTAGTATAAAATCGTTTGCAAAATTTGTGCTCACACAAACAAACGAAAACACAAACAAACGAGCAAGAAACCTTATAAAAACGTGGCAAAAGTATTAATTGTAAATATAGAACTACCTACAGCTTGACCATAAAGAGTTGAAATTAAATAAAACGGAACTAAAATTTTTCAGTACAAAATATACTCAGTGTTGCCAAATTATTCGTGATTTTTACGTGTTTACATAGAAAGTGGCGCCCTCAATTTTTGTCAACTCTTTATGGTCAAGCTGTAAGTACTTAAGTTTATATTAAACAGTTTAATGTAATAAGTATGTCTTCGACCAACCATACAGTTTGGTCACCCTATTAAAGAAAGAGATACAATTAGAGATGTTACGAATGTCAAATTCAACACATTCGCGAATGCGAATGCGAATGCGAATATTTAGGATGCGAATGTGCGAATGCGAATGCGAATGTTAACACATCAAGTATTACAAAAAACATATGAATGAATAAAAAAAAACATTTTTAAACATTACTAAAACGGGAAAAACATATACTTATACAAAATAATAATATACATACCTACCTATAATTTATGACGACATCCATTAGTGAATTAAAGGCTTACGCCCATCTACGGCCCAACTTTAAAATACCGTGTACAAACTTTCCATAAAATTTAAAAATCATTATTCAATTTATTATGAATAATGCAATTGGAATTATTGTGTAATAAAGTCGCCATCACCAAAACCATTTTAATAACAATTCAAAGATTTTTATGCGAGTGACGTTGCTCGAGGTACGAAAAAATCTCGTAAACAATCGATGCGATATAAAAATCGATACCAACAAAATATATTATTAATTACTAACATTATTTGTAACGGCAATTCTTGTTTGACTGAGTATAACTTCAAAAAATATAGTTTTTATTAAAACCAGTGAAATGATAAAATATTTTTTAGATTATAACAGTATTGAACAAGATTAAAATCGATTTAGTAATCGATTCCAATAGAACAATGGCAGCACTATGTACTTGGCTGATCTACTGTCAGTTTGACAATGGTGACAGTACGACGACGGCAACGTCACAACGTTTGATTGTCGTTTGTTTGTGTTTTGTTGTTTTGTTTTGTATTGGAAGTGTTTTGCAGTGAGCGTGTATTTCTCGTGCATCCTTTACTTTTTGACCCATTTTACGCTAATGGACTCCGAGTGTCCGACCCTATGCCGAACTTTGGAGTTAGGCCCCGCTATTTTAATTAACGATAATCTGGAATGGAAATGCCCACTTGACTCTCGCATGCATTGGATTCTGGAAGCAGCTCTGGTTAGTTTATTTAAAGTAAACAACATTACATTTAGTTAAAATTGACTTCGAGTGACTAAAACGATAAAACAAATGCCTCTGATATGAAAATTGTTGAAATAAATTGTGCCCATACTGACGAAAAAAAAGTCGTTTTATCTAAAAAAGGCGACTTATTTTCTTAACCAATATTCAGTTTATTGAGTTTTTGACATGCCATGCTTTCATTTAATACACAATTCGTCTGTGTACACCACGATGTACCGTGGGCCGGAACTTCTATAGAGCCATGGGCATGGTCCTTTGTATAAACTTGCATGCTTTTTAATGCACATGTGCGTTTTTATATAACTGTAAGAGTCGAAGTTCAATAAGGTAAAATAAAAAAATCGCTATCGATCACTTTTCTTTCCCGGTGCCATAAGGAATAACTGACTAATTTTAACAAAATACTTTAAAACAAAAAAGAGGAATTACAGAAGACTGGCAACTAAAACAAAACAATCAACAAACCAAGCAACAGAGTGGACACATCAACAAGCAATCACAATAATTCACAAACTACTCGCGTGAAATAAGTTAACCCTTTCTACTGATTGAATTAATGAAGTTATGCACACATTCGCATTCGCATAAAATTCGGATTGATTGATGCGAATGCGAATGTCGATGCGAATGTTTAAAACGATGCGAACCATTCGCATATGCGAATGCGAATGCGAATATTCGTAACATCTCTAGATACAATTATCTACTTGACCTCTCTGTCGGCTCGTTTTGGGGCGAAGAGCTCAATCTGCACCCTGATTATCTAAAAAGAAACTATTTAGCGACCGGTTGCATTTGACATACATTGCCACTTTTCTTTGGTATGTTTTTTTTAACCCAAAAAGGCAACCAGTCGCTAGGTGGTTTTTAATTAGATAATCAGCCCGCCGGTTTATACCGAAGGGATATGCTACATCTATGGTTTACATACAAAGTGGTCTTTATGGTCAAGCTAAGGTGGTCAAGCCTATCATGCAGATATAGGCACTGTTTACACGCTTCATTTATTGTTCATTTCCGATGCGATGAACGATGCCCGATGAAAGCGCACTGCCGTCTAGTGACTTTCATCAAAAAGGCGCATCGCGATGAAAGATGAATCTACCTATACATAATGCAGATATTAGACGGGTCATCAAAAGGGCTTCATTTTCGATGAAAAGGCAGTGAATAGTGACCAGTAACCTTCGAGCAACAAAAGGCTTCGTTTGTCACGAAGGGAGAAGCCTTAGCGATATTACTCTATTCAAATTATTCTGGCATTTTTTGCGGGGGGGGAAAATACACACAAGTGCAGTTCAGCATACCCACATACAAAAACTACACTGTAATGACGACACTCACACATAAAAAATTAAACAAAACAGCAAAAATTTGTGTACGGATGAGCCACACATCAAAATATGACACGTTTTTGACATAAAGGGCTGGGCTCAACTGTCGATGCAGCAATATCGATACGGAAAAAGGAATAAAGGTTACAAACTCAAACATTTTACGATGGGGTGAATAACAACAAAGAGGTCATTTTTATACGCTCGAGCTTTATACAAAAAGCTCGAGAGTGTAGGTGATTGGGTTGGGACTAATGTGTACCCAGGGAAGTTGGGCTCAGGCTGCTGACACTGAACATCGCTCCATGACAGTACTGCCATCTGCACACCCAACAATTTGAATTTACAACAATCGGTGATCGCTCCCCGTCTTAACGTTGATCACAGTTACATCTTAATATATAAAATTGTAAACTGAATGACTGACTGACTGACTGACTGACTGACTGACTGACTGATCTATCAACGCACAGCCCAAACCGCTGGACCTAGAGACTTGAAATTTTGCACACAGATACCTTATACAGTGTAGGCATCCACTAAGGAAGGATTTTTGAAAATTCTATCCCTAAGGGGATGAAATAAGGGATGAAAGTTTGTATGACCACAACCAAAGACACAAAGACACCAAGCGACAATACAATAAGCGATACAAGACAATAAGCGATTTTAAGTTATACAGAGCGATGCTGAATCTTCGGCTGCTATTCAGCTCTTAGCAGTGTTATTTGCTTTAATTTGAATATGATTTATTTAACAGTACCTACTTACGGTCAGTATTCAGCTTGGATAAGAATCGCATAAGTCTTTCCTAACTACAACTCGACCAAATTAAAATGGTGTCATGAACTTAGCTGTCATGCAGCTATCATGCGCCTAATTATCTTGCTCGAGAGACGGCCGTTAGTCCCTCGAACTAAATTCCCTTTTTATTCACTTGTTGTATAATCTACGATTTCGACATTTATTTCGCGATATCTGTCGCGCTCACATCAGTGCAGAGCAAATCATGCTAAAATCTCACAAATGAATTTGGCGCAGAATCTGGGCCAGATTGACCAACACTTTATCGACAAACATTATTTAACGGTAACATCACTAAGTTGCCCATCGGCGAGAACTCGGATTTATCTAGCGACAGATCTGAAATTTGTACGGACGAGCCATGGACTAGCAGACCCGCCCCCTGATTATCTAAAATGAGCGACCGATCTCGATTCCTAAATTATTTCGAAATCGTCGCGCGACCGAGTCACTGATTTGGTATTATGTATGCGATCGCTGATTAGTTTATGCTCGTGAAGATCTCCATAGAAACTAGCGCCACTGGCAACCGGTGGGAGCGACTGAAAAGTCTTTTTACCGAAAGTAGTCTGTGACTGTGTATGTGTCTGACCATATGTGCTCTGTGAACATAACCTTTTTGTTTTCGCTTCGAATTTTGTTTACACTTTTTCGTCTTCAAAATTGCAAATTCCGTGTAGGTATTAAAGGACAGGCCTTTTGTTTTACATTATAGCAATTTTATTTAATTTTGGTAGGTAAGGCTAAGAATTTAACGAAAACCAATCAGAAATTACGTTTTGTCTGGTTTCTGTTTGACAGAAGAAATCGCGAAATCGTCGCGGTCGCGTCGCGGTTTCTGAGTTAGATAATACGAATTTCGGAGCATTTCCTTGCAAGTGCTCGTATATTTTAGTTCTTTAGTTGTCCGTTGGAGGCAGCACTCGTAGAAACTCGATCGGTGGTACGAAATCGAGTTTGACAGCGACGATTTCGTAATTATGACCGGTCGCTAGGTGATTTTTAATAAGATAATCAGCCTGCCGATGTCACTGAACAAATTTGACAACTAATCAAGAATAAAATATACGAATTTAATGTTTAAATGTAAACAAATAGCAATAATACGATAAAAAATTACTTTTATGTGAAATGTAAAACCGTCTTTTTGTATACTTGATGTTCAAGATCTCTTTTAACAGCAAAAAACTCATCAATTCGACATTTTAAACAGAGCAGCGTTCACATGCGCGACTGGACTCGGTCTAGAAAGAAATCCGGGCGCAACTGGTTTTACTAACGCGTATGCCCATTTGGGCTTGTACTTCGGCAGAGGGGAAACGCTTCGTATGGCTTCTCTTTCTGTAGAAGCCCGTCTTACTCTAAGCCAGTAACGATGTAAAATTTAAAAATGACGTGACGTAAAGGAGAATGGCAAACTGGGAACCATTTTCCAAATTCATAAATACTGAGCGTGCCCAATTCGGACCTTATGAGATTTAAAGGTCATAATTTGGTGGTTACTTTTCAATTTAAAGTGTTCGTAAAGAAGGAGGCAACATTTAGAAAAACAACGTCAGCCGCAACTAAAAATGACAAAAACAGTAAAATTCTAATAGGTAATATAATATATTAATTATTGAATTCTTATTTTCAATAAGGAAGGGTCTAGGTATATGAAAAAAATACAATTGTTTTTCGTTTTTGAGGTTAAAATCATGGCCGCCAGGCGCATTACCAATTGACGCGAATTAGTATCTACCTATCGTTATCATACTATGTTTCAGGTCAATGATAGATAGGTAGTAGGTAATTGTCTATTACGGTCTAATGACTAAATATTTGTAGATTTCATGACCAGCCTCACCTAAAGCTTTTAAATAAAAATCATTCTGTGTAGGTTATGTAATGTATCCAAAGTAATTGCCTACTAGGTGCTGTTTTGAGGTTAGGTTTTAAAATCAACTTTTTATCCCCAGCTTTAAAGTGTATCTTACGATTACATAATTTATTAGGCTTTAATAGAGGATTAAAGTCATGCTATTTACTTCTTGGCACGCTAAGCCTTTATGTGGTTCTGAAAATATATGGGCACCTGCCATTCTCCTTTAAAAGTGCTGGAAAAACATGCCAAAATATGCTATTTTTTTTAATAAAATGCGGAGTTTTTGTGCCATTTTGCCGTGTCGAGTTTTTATTTATTTGCAAATTGATTCATAGTGGATATTGTATTCTCAAAATTGGTGCAGTTTTGTGGTACAAGTGTCTACGCAACGCAACTGAACATTACGTAGGATAACTTGATATAGGCGCCCGTTAGGCATCTTGGTTGTGTGAAGCTGAGACCTTTATTGTAGTGGCTACAGTTGGATTTACCTGTACTGTAATTGACGCAGTGGTAGCAGCGCGTAGTTAGAGTAGTGGAGGAATTTGGAACACTGAACACAATTTTACACTTAAGTACACAACACGTTTTATTACACACGAACTGGAAAAACAGTCACTTTTTTCTCACTTGACAGTTACTAATCGCTGCCCTATTATTGGTCTGTACCAACTCCACTCACCCTAGTTTCGAAATATCGACATCCAAAATTTTGAAAAATCATAATTCCTATTTGGTATACTAAACTGAAGTTTAATGTGCACCATTAGCTAGACAGGTTTTAGAGCAGTTATTCCATGTAAATTAAACTTCTTTTTGAATATATTTAATAATAATATTGAAATTAAATGTAAATGACGATTGTACTATGTAGTCCAAAATTAGCGAACTTGTGTCAAAATTGGTTTGTACTTTAATTTTTTTTCAACTTTTTTTTGTTCTATATCCTTACTTAGTACAAACAAAACAATATTAAAATAGTATTACCTAAGAGTAAATAATTTGAGTACTAAGTACATGTAAATGTATATAAACTAAAGGACTGTTTGGAGAAAATCAATTCGTTTTAAATGAAAATTTGACATGAATTTTTATTTTAAAACGAAGAGACATTGGTGTTGATTTGGTTGGCACGACTTGTGGCAACAACTGAATTGACAGGACTAAACTAAATTTAGTTTTCCATCCTTTTCTTGCGGTATCGAAAAGACAATAATGTAAGAATTAAGTTTGATCCTGTCAATTTAGTTTTTATTTACCATTTTTAAACATTAGTGCAAATTACATCAGAAATACATCCATGATGTCAGCAATACAAGCAGTGCATGCAAGCATTTTTTTTCTCTTTTATTAACTCTTAATTCTTTAATCAAAATTATCACGCACAACCTGTTGCCGCGAAAGTTTGTGAGAAATGAGAAACACTACATTCATTTTAAATTTAGTGTCTAAATACAAAAAGTCGTTCAGTGGTCACTATTCACCGAAAATGAAGCACTTTTGATGAACCGTCTAATATCTGCATTACATACGTGATTCCGAACGCAGCTAATTCATAAAGCGGGCTCCACATTCGCACCGTGAACACCCGTGAAAGGCGTGAAGCGCGAATGTGGATGGTTTTCACGCCCGTTCACGGGCTTCGCGCCTGTTCACGCCTTGTTCCCGGTTCGGTGTCGGTATTTGAGCCCGCTTCAAAGGGTTCGCGGTGCGCGAACCTCCCGTGAACGCAAGCGCATCCACACTCGCGCGTGAAAACAGTACCGTGCCTTGAGGTTTTTTATTTATTTGCGGAACACGGTGCGTCAAAATGACCGTCACTTGGACGAACGAGCAGGAACTTGTGTTGATTGAGTGTTATTCATGCCAAACCCATTTTATGGGATGTTAAATTCAAAGATAGCAGTGCATAATTCGGCGTCCATTCTCGACGAGCGAACTAAACTGTGAACGATAGCGAGTGTGGAGGGTCATGCTTTTCACGCCGACTTCACGGCAAAATACGGCGTGAATTCACGCCGTGAATTACGCAGGAGTCTGGAGATTGCTAAACTTGAAGGCTGGCCAGGCCACACACAGACGGAATCCCGTTACGGAATTCCGAACGGAATTTCGACAATGTATGAAGATTCCGTACGGAAAGATCGCGCATGTGTGTGCGCAGGCCCATAGATTTTGTATGCAGTTGCTGCGTTCGGAATCACGTATGTACGGCACCCTGATTATCTAAAAAGAAACTATTTAGCGACCGGTTGCATTTGACATACATTGCCACTTTTCTTTGGTATGTTTTTTTTTAACCCAAAAAGAAGTAGCAATGGATCACGATTTCACGATCATCTGTGAACTGCAACCAGTCGCTAGGTGGTTTTTAATTAGATAATCAGCCCGCGGAATTTCGTCTGTGTGTGGCCAGCCCTATGAACCTATACCACACACATGCGAGATTTTTCCGTCTCCGCATCCGGGATTTTCATACATTATCAATATTCCGTTCGGAATTTCAAATCGGGATTCCGTCGTGTGTGTGGCCGGCCTAAAGGTGCGGGTGGGCACATTTGTCTGACGCCACGTATTAACACGCTGTATTTATATGGACGTGTTATAAGTGTGATCCTAGTGCATACATTTACTATGAAAACCGATGTCATCTGACGGCGTGTTAACACGTGTTAATAACGCGAGGCGTCAGACATGTGCCCGCAACTTAACTTAAAATTTAAGCTGCCCATTTAGTTACTAGGTTCCTACTTAGTCGCTTGACCCATGTAAACAGCCCATTACCCAGTGCAATCATTTAAGGTCAAGCCACACAGCGGGCGTGACGGGGCGCGGCGTGACGGGGCACGGCGCGACGGGGCGCGACGGGAGTTCACACTGCGGGCGTGATCACGCCCCGTCCCGTCGCGCCCCGTCGCGCCGCGCCCCGTCACGCCGCGCCCCGTCACGCCGCACCCCGTCACGCCGCGCCGACCGTACCGTATCGTCACAGTTTAACAATCCATACAGTTGTTAAACGCCTTTGATGTCGGGCGATGCCGCCGCCCGTGTAGGTACTAAGTACTTACGCAATCAGTCCTGAATGTGCAAGGGTTGTCAAAAAAAAAAGAAAACAAATGTGAATAAAAAGTAATTATTAATTTACAAGTACATTTGTTTATAATTGTAAATTTGACCAAGATAAAAAGTATCTTCCCGCAATCTATATTCCCGCGCTGTGTTGCCGCGGCGGGATCCCGCTTAACGCAGCGGCAGCGGGTAGCCTAACACTTTGTCGTAATGTCGTTGCGCCAACTGCCTAGAGTCTAGACGAACGGCCGGCGGCTTTTTTTGCCAACACAAAAGGCGATGACTGACTGTATTAACTAATACTCATGAGTTCACACTGCTGGCGTGATCACATCCCGTCCCGTCGCGCCCCGTCACGCCACGCCGCCGTCGCGCCACGCCGCCGTCGCGCCGCGCTCCGTCACGTCCCGTCCCGCCGCGCTTCCGATCTGTAAACACGCTCGGCGCGACGGCGGCGTGGCGCTACGGGACGCGACACGTCGCGCCACGCCGGTCAGTGTGACGTCGACCATTGTATTTAGTACATTACAACTGCTCAGCGTCGCGTCGCCGTCCCGTCCCGTCACGCCACGCCCGCTGTGTGGCTTGGCCTATGTGTACATGTACAGTACTAGACACGTATCTTGAATTTTTTTCGACGGAGTAGGGATAAGCTCACGCATGTGCTCTTGTGAGCGACCAATAGCGCGCGCCCCTCTCCCGGCGCCTGCACCCCTCACCACTACGCATACCCAAAATACGCGTTTCGCGCAATCCCCACCCGATTTCAAGATACGTGCCTCATACTGTAATCCGCAAGTTCTTAATTTTAAGTAGGTATCTAATCTACTGTCTACTTCAAAACTTTAAATCAAAAATAATAAAATAATAGTAAGAATAAATTAAAATGACGTGTGTGAGGTCCACATTGATAAATTGCGCTCGTGTGTAATGTAAGAACACACTATCGAATCACGAACTGCCTGAAAAATACAGCTCTAATGTCGTTTTGATGTTATCGAAAGTGCAGTAAAAGCTTTCAGTGTATTTTCTATAGAAATTAATGGAGGCGTGTCCGCGTGACGAATGACCGACGAGGTGCGAGTAGTTCAGAGGGCCTTTCTTGGAGCCGAATACCAACCAACATAGGTACTATATCATCCCCGTCAGTTGGTAATGCGCTGGAACCTTGTCACATTAACATCCACGTTGAGGTGATCCGCAACTAAAAGTGTCATGAAACAAGAAAATTCTAATAGGTAATCTAATAATATTAATTATTGAATTATTATTTTCAATAAGATTGGGTCTAGGTATATAAAAATAAATTACAATTGTTTTTCGTTTTTGAGGTTAAAATCATGGCCGCCAGGCGCATTACCAATTGACGGGGATAGTAAGATGCCGAATAAAATCTAAATACTTACGTAAGTATATAAAATAATCCAAGTTTCAGTCTATCGCTCAAGTCTCAACTCAAACCCTCAAAAATAAAATTGAAATAATTAGAAAAATAATAAATACCTACTAGTATTATATTATCTGTGCTACTACCTAGAGTCTAGTCAACGAAAGATGAACCGGAAATGGAGGCGCCACTTTCCCTGTTAAATTAACGTTTAGAGGTTAAGTTATTGGAAACTGAACCTTAAAATCCAAGACTATCTTTCGTTGACCAAACTCTAGTGATGTTAGGTATGCAATACAGTGTTTGTTTTTGGTAGACCTATACTGTGGTAAACTATCATACTTTCGCTTCGATCATTTAGGTGGGAATATCGTTGTACTTTCGAAACTTTTCTGTTCGAATCGGTATATCAACGTTTTAAATACCAGCCCCCCTAGCAAGACCACCGAAACACGATATGATATAGCGAATTATCACGTTTAACTGTCAAAAGACAATGGATTTTGACAGTCGGGTATCGATAAAACGCCATATCACGCGATACCTATACATCGTGTTTCGTCGGTCATGCTAGGGGGGCAGATTATAGACATACATAAATGTTTGGACCTAAACTTATTTTACTATTCTACATAGCAGAAAAAATAAAATAGTTCCACTATCGGTCAAGAGATGGCGCTGACCCAAAACTGCAATAATAATATTAATTATTCTACTCAGACCCAATAGAAGGCTATGCCCTAGCCAAAGCAACATTTGCAAATCTTCGATCGCTTCGCTTTCGAAACATGTATGGAAATGGAATTGACATAAGGTTTCGTTAACAATCGAATTTTAAAACGTCAACTCCATACATTTTCGGAGCGAAGCGATAGCGAAAATTTGTGAACGTGACATTGGCCACAGGCTCTGCAGTGTATTCATACTATGATGGTACGAAACCCTCGGTGCGCGAGTCCTACTCGCCTTGACCGATTTTTTAAAAATAAAAAAATAAGTAAAAAAGGATTCCGAATACATAATGTACATAATGCTTTATCTTAAGTTTAGTATGAGAAAAGAGTTCCGTTGTGCCTTTGTAGTCAAGTTAGTCTAGTCCAGAACGATGCAGACAATAGCTCAGTTTGTTTTAATTTGTCATAACCTTGGACGAATTATAACATAAACCTACCAATATCTAAATTTAGGTAAGTACTAATACATAATCCTATTTGACTTTGAGGAGTTCCTTTCTAATAGAGGAGGAATAAGAGGTCTAATGTCAATAAAATTAAAAGAACTACACTTAGTATCTTATTTTCCTTTTCCAACAAAAAAATATATAATCTAAATCGGATCATAAACAAATAAGTTATATGACCATAAAAATCTTCAATGTAGGTAGTTCCCCAAAATCACGTATTTTCATGCTTACTAGAAGAAAACTACTGAACCGATAAAAAATGGGACAATCTCGCAAGAAAATTCCATCAAACAAAAAAAGAATCGTCAAAATCGGTCCATAAAACAACGGTAAAAAATATTTGCAATCGAATTTGAATTGTATTTAGTTTGTAATTTCTTTGAAATTTACCAGCAAACATTAAAAAATCTTGTCTATTATACAATCCAATTTTTATAGGCTCTACTATTGCGCATAGTACAAGAATATTTAGCAGAAAGGGGGAGGCCCCTTTAAATTTTTGAAGTTGGTTAAAAATAGATTTTTGCTTTATTTAGATTTTTGGCCGTTGGAAATAGACATTAAATTCGCAAAGCGTGATGTAGTTCTGGATGTTTGGTATATTGTATGGTCTGTTAGGGTAGTGTGAATTCACTTTTGCAACTTCGTTAAACCTGTGGAAACTGAGAAAATCGAGATAAACTTTGATTTTTTCACTATCTGCTCTCCAGGGCCAAAACAGTTTTTTCAGGTTTTTCAGACTATTTCAGGTTTTACTCACGTATTTTCGTAAAATATCGGCAAAACCGCTTGCCCTATGAAGAAAAGTTATTGAAAATATTTTGTAGTAGGTAAGTACATTTACTTAGCTTTTATTAGAGCCCAAATAAAGTCTGTGAGACTAGCAGTTCCCTTACAATATCAAAAAAAACGAAAAAATGCGAAAATGGGTTATAGAGACAAATGTGTACAAAGTGTTACAAAAAACCCATAATGCCGAATATAGGGACCATCATGTCCACTGGAAAGATAGAAACCAACAAGATTAAATATTAAAGGCAGCATTATATCATCCAGTCGGAGGCATAGAATGTAATGTTAGGTCAAATCATAAATAATGTCACTTTATGCATGCCTCCGACTGCATGATATTTTGTTGCCTATCTTGTTTCTATCTTTTCCGTTGACTTGTTTTTTGATGCAGGCAGGTTTTTTAGTGAAAGGCGTCGGTCGTTTAGGACGTTATCAGCGTTTAAGCCTCAATAAGTACGGCAGCGGACTCAATTAAGGGATCAATATTCGCTGGGATAAATGGGCGTTTAAGTGCTGTTTGCCGAAGTCTCAACGTGGGGGAGAAATATTGCATCGCCGGGAAACATCGATGTTAGGAGACTTCAGATGATGCTGTGCTTGTAGCGGAAAACAAAAGAACCTCAGTGAACTTATCCGACACTTTATGTTGAAGGTATTAATGAGGAATGTCCGAAAAAATAAAATTGGCTGAATATTTTTCTATAGGTAGGAATAAGCTCCCTTAGTAATAGAAAAAAGTTTCAGAATTTTCCGTTGCGTAAAAAAAATCTCTTCGACTTTACAAATGTGTAAAAGTAACAGCAGAATGGAGGTAATACCTTTGCCACCATTTGCCACAACAACAACACGAATAAAAAATAAAAAGTTTTGACATTTTGACATTTGTCATGTTTGAAACTTTTTTTCATACCATCAAGAAGTGGTGGCAAAGGTAAAATTTCCATTCTGCTGTTACCTTTGTATATTTGTGAAGTCGAAGAGACTTTAATTTTTTAAATTTTTTTCACGTCACCAAAAACTTTGCAACTTTTTTCTATTACTAAGGGTGCTTATTCCTACCTATAGAAAAATATTCAGCAAATTTGTTTTTTTTCGGACATTCCCCATTGTTATGGGGTCCAATCGCGCTAATTTTCATCGTTAAAAACCAAAGGTAAACTGTTTCAGTTTCCTGAAAAAAACTTTCTTTAGTTTT
Source organism: Agriphila tristella (assembly GCA_928269145.1). NCBI lineage: Eukaryota > Metazoa > Arthropoda > Insecta > Lepidoptera > Crambidae > Agriphila > Agriphila tristella. The sequence continues at coordinate 16,125,225 of OV743439.1, read as the reverse complement.
GTTATAATAAAATTGTTGAAAGCTATACTTAGGGAGCCTAGGATGCCAAGTTGGACTATTTAAATGCGAATTCTTTAGCTAAACCAAATTTTTAGGTAAAATTTTACAACCTAAATGACAACGTAACGGTTTTGGTTTTGTCGTTGAAATTTGCGTGATTGGTATTGTATTGTCACATGAGTAAATAAAGTATTGTTCCATGGATTTATAACCTTTTTGGTTCTCTCATTATTACTTATCATTATCAGTGATTTATCCAAATCTCCAATCGTATTTTCTATATCATGAAATACCGTTTGGTCATCAAACCATAACATGTCTATTTTCTTTCAGCAATGAACAAGCTTACATTGTACATAAGACAAAAATATTGTCGTCAGTAGTAACAAACAGTACACCCTTCAACATAGTGATGTACAAGACTCGAGTCCTCCGAGTCCTTTTGTCCAGAGCTCGGAGTCGTTTTACAGGGCTCGCCTCGTTTGTACGAAGCTCGACGACTCGGGAGTCTTTTTTAGCGCTCGAGCCTCTTTCAGAGCTCAGCCGACTTCGAGCCATTTTCACGGCTCGAACCTTTATGGAGAGCTCAGTCGATCTCGAGGCTTTTTCACGACTCGAGTCTTTTTCGGCGCACTAGTTGTGATGGGCTGCTGATGAATCAGGATAAGTAGAGCTAAAGCACTATAGATTAAGCATCTACGGTGTTCTTTATAACATAAGACATTCATCTTTTTGAGTTCTAATTTTGAAGACTATAGTCAGATTTTCAGGGCTCTGTGAGCTCGATAGGCTCGGCTTTAATATCTCCGTAATTAATAATTTTGTAAATATTATTATTTACGGAGATATTAAAGTCATAAACATGAACTCTAAGCTTTTTATGAGGCTCGCGATCATTTTAAGACACGAGCTTTCTTGAAGGTTCGAGCTCTTTTGAAGGCTTGAAACTCTTTTGAAGCCTCGAGGCGTGGCTCAGAGAGCTCGTTTTTCGGCTAGGCTCGGGCTTACGAGCCTACTGAGCTCACCGAGTCCTGCCAATCCGAGTCGAGTCTTCAAAAGTAGAACTCAACGACTGGAGTTTTGTAGATCACTACTTCAACATGTAACAGTACACTTTATTGACGACAATATTTTTGTCGTCAATATCATCCGTAAAGACAAAATCATTTTGTATTCCTGTTAACCCTCTTTATCGTCATATTTGTTGCACGGGACTGAATTTAAAAACAAGGATTTAATGTCCATTTGACACTGCTTTAAAATTGCACTTCCCAACTGGAGTATTTTTATTAGCTTTTCCTTCCTTTCTGTAACGGGAGCCCACCCCTCCTTGAAGGAAATTTATTTAAATTCTTAAAAGAATATTTCCCTTTTTTCCCTTCTTTGTATTCCTCGTCTCTGTTCGAAAGACTTAAGTGAGTCAGCCACTACTGTTTGTTAGTTATTTTTTCTTATAAATTAATATTATTGGCTTATGAGGGGGAAACATAGAAATAAAAGAGATATTGTACCTAATACGTGCCTTGAATAGTTAAAACAAGGAAACGAAATGAGAGAAATTTCTATAACTGCGATTTTTAACGTCCCCACTGCTGGGGCACAGGCCTTCCTTATGGGTGGATAAGGAGGACGGACCATAACCCACCACGCGGGCCCAATGCGGATTGGTGGGTGTTAACGACTGCAAATGCAGCCGGGAACAACTGCTTAACGTGCCTTCCGAAGCACGGAGGAATTCGGTCACGGAGGATGACCGACCCTGCGAACGTTGCTTAATCTTAACTTAAGCTTAACTTTTAAGTAGGTATTGTAAACTATGATACACAGTATAAAAACGTGTCATAGGTACTTTTGTTAACATCGAACCAAAAATTAGTAACTACCTATTTGTATTTTTCTAAAGTAAATAATTTGAGGTAGGTACCTATGTAGTTCGTAGGTTGTCAATACTCACTCAATTTACTTTGCTCTTAAAAGGGTGTCGACTTGGAGTAGGTAACTTTCACTCTAGTTTTCAATTTGACATCAACAATGGCAAGCGAATCACCGCGTAATATTAATTAAAATGTGTTCCCTTCGTTCCCCTTAATTAAGTGCTATAGCGTCATAAAAATTACGCAGAAGGTCGTCTCTCGAGTGCACCCACAACCACCAACAATATGAGAGTGTATAATGGGTTTTATGAAAAAAGTAAAGTCAAATCCAGTAAAACTATGTTTTACCCACAGATGTATGAAAAAAAAATTATCTCGAACTCCTCCGTGCTTCGGAAGGCTCGTTAAGCCGTTGGTCCCGGCTGCATCTGCAGTCGTTAACACCCACCAATCGGCATTGGGCCCGCGTGGTGGGCTATGGCCCGTCCTCCTTACCCACCCGTAAGGAAGGCCTGCGCCCCAGCAGTGGGGACATTAAAAATGGCTGATGGATACCCATAGATGTAGTACATCCCGTTTTACCCCATTTGTTGTTAAGAAATGTAATTTTTGGCAGTTGAACAAACATTTTTGGCTACGTGTCGGAATGTAATTTTAGTCATTTTCACGTAGGCTAAAAGCTCATGTTACTTTTTGTAGTTGTGCTGTGCACCTCTAGTCCCGGAAGACGCGCGACACCCGTCCCGGAGACGTAAAATAATTTTTAATATACTATATCTATGAAAATAATAATACGATAAGTCATCTAAAATATGTCACTTTTTGCTATAATGTTAGGTAAGGTCGCAGAAAGATCCTAGAGATCTGGGGGGCTACTCAAATTGCCACTTTTCTATTCGTTCGCTAACTTAAAAATTAAAAATAAGCCATACAATCTAAAATTATGTGTCGTGGGCTTGTCAATTCCATACAATACAACAATGCCTGTGATTTACATAAACTTGTGACGTGTGACTTGATCGTCTAATTGCTTTTTTTTAAGCTTTAAGTTAGCGAACAAATAGAAAAGTGGCCATTTGAGTAGGGGGGCTGAAATTAAGATATTATATTTCTTTATATCTTTCTCCAGACACATAGAGAACCAGAAACACTTTTCAGTGATTTTGGCTAGATACATTTTAATTTAGAAAAACTTCTTAAGAATTCTTAAAATAGAAATTATAGAATCAAGATTAAGTATTAGTAATTCAAGGCGGAATTGCTTAAAATGATGTGTATCATGAATCATTTCTCTTTAACCACTATAGTTATTTACTACGAATTGATTTAGTGATATTTGCGCAAAATCTGGCGAATCGGTCTCGCTCCCGCGCGCGTCGTTTTCTCATTCCTATCTTTTACGCTTTACGCTTTATTATAGATGCAGCCCCTTAATATTAATTTTTAATATCCACCGTTTAAAATATGTTCCGTACACTTCAAACTGTCTTATATTCTAGGAAGTACATACAATATCGACGTTATCCTTGCTAGTAGGTATTAATACTACCAATCCTTCTGCACTTCAGTATTGAGCGGGACAGTATCGCCGTTAGTCCCGGGGGACGCGCGACACCCGCCCCGGATTCGTATAAAATATTCATACGCTAAACCCGGTTAATAGCCGCAGTTTAAGCGTCCCGTGTGCTTTGAGGCTGCGTACCGGAGCGTTACGGGACTGTTATAAGACTCTGACCAAGCATGCTATTTATTATTAATAGCCAAATAAAGTGCCGAAATTTTGGATTCGGTTGTGTGTTATTTGGTCAAGAAGGCTTGGTATAGCTATGACGTCAAAATAATGTTGTAGAAGAAATAAAGCTGTAGAAAAGTTGTGTCTTTACAAAGGAAATGTTTTGAAAAAAAAGTGGTTGGGGTATTTAATAATAACAAGTAAAACCCATTTCTATAATTTTTTGGAATTGTATTCTGTTTATCTGTTTGTGTGCGCCTTGCGAGGCAGGGCGTTTGTCAGTTGCGGCTGGAGACTTGCCGCGCGCGAGGCACGTCCACACCAAGCGGGCTGCCTAGCCTAGCAAGGCAGGACATTAAAACATAGAACACTTTTATCTTGGTTAAAGGTTCCCTAAGGATTCTCTCGAATGTCCACGCGAACGAAGTCGCGGGCGGAAGCTAGTATCTAAATATTAATAAACCGTTAATCCTCCTGCCGACATCATAGCAAACAATGTATCTCCAAATTAATCAAAGTTTGAAACGATTTTAATATTGATCTAACTCTGGTAAGTAGCGGGCTAGGGTGCGCAAATGTTTGCCTTGTGTCAACAGCAATATCGCCGTGCCTCGGGGCCGGGGTTCGCTTCCCGATCGCCGCCCAATATGATAATTACGCACGGGATGTATGCTGAGTCAGGCAATAACGTTTTATATTACTAACCCCGTAATAGGAAAAGCTACGCTTAGGACAAATGAACGGTTGCAATAATTCTAGGTAGGTAAGTAGTTTTTTTTTATTTAATTGAAGTAGGTATAGTAATTCACCTTCATCTTGTTAAAATATATTTTAACTAATATTATATTATTATATTTAATAAAAAAAAATGCATTAAAAAATGAATTGTTTTTTAAATAAATACTTAAGTAACTATTAAACAACGTTTTAATTTATCAAATAGAGCGGTCCGGTGCGGCCCCATTCGAAAAGGGGAATATATAAATGCACTTTAAAAATAATGTAACACACTTTAAAATGTTTAGCCTCAAAATTTATTGAATGAACTATAAAAATAAAGGTTTCCACTATAAATATGCTAAGCTTTAAAATTAATACCTTGCACTATACAATTTAATTGCTTAGCTTTAAAATTAATACTTTGCACCTTACACATTAATTTTATAACAGACGTCTAGGTGCGACGACGAGCGGGCGCAGCGAGAGAGGAGCCCAGGAGAAGGTTCCATTGTGACCAACAATGCCAGAACCGACCCGATGGCGTATATGCATTATGCCACAAGTTGTTTTCATCTTTCCATCTCATTTTAACAGTGGTCAGTCTGACATGGTTGGACAGGAACTAAATGATTTCGGAGTTGGGTTGGGACCAATGGTTGGGAACTTGGGACACAGTTAAAGTGCAAACCATTATTTTTGTAGTGATAATATTAATTTATAGATCTATTATTATTTTAAAGTGCAAACCATTATTTTTGTAGTGATAATATTAAATTATAGGTCTATTATTATTTTTAAAGTGCTGATATACAATTTTATAGCTGTTTTCATCAAATTTAAAGTGCTATTAAATACATCCCATTCGAAAACAATGGAAAATCTAGTGTGTCCAATGAAAATATAATAGGTCTATGATTGTGTCTAATTTTTGTGTCTATTGTGTCTTAATTTAATAGGGAACATGTATAAGTCACCGATTTTGATAAATTTGAGCTTGATCGCTGCAGACACGTATAAAAACATGATGGATTAGAAAAATGAAAAAAATAAATGTATTATTTTAGTTTTATCACACAGGGGAAAATAACAATTTTTTTTTTCATTTTAAGATATAATGCACTTAACAGTTGGATAGAATATCGAATAAGATATAATATTTTGTAATACACATATTTAGGGAGAGATTTGAAAATTCTTGGCTAACTTGATATTAATGCGCACGTGACATAAGTGACGTCACAAATGTTGACCATTTTGCATAGAGCGTTTTCGGGGGGTGCTGCTGCGTGCTAAGTTCAAGTACCTCTATCACGAGAAAAATACGCAAGAGAAAAGTTTTAATATTACACAAAAAAACTGATGCATGTTCCCTATTAAGTGTATCTAAAAAATCTGCTTGTTTGTTGAAAGCTCTTAAAAAATCCACTTATTTTTACTTGCGTTTTTTAATCTCCTAAAGTAATTTAGCAAAGTCTGTTAGGATTGATTTAGGTTGATGAATTACCGTCGGTAATTATAATGGGTAACTTTATCACGTTGTCTCCCTCTAATGACTTGTCACTTTTAATGAGGAAGCCTCCGAGGGCCAGCTCAAACTTTCCTTTCAGCAGATCAAACATTTTTGCTAAATTAAGCATTTTGTTGTAAGCAATGCTGACGAAAAGAAATAATGGATTCTGATGATTATGACAAATATAAATTTTATACTTAAGGTTCGGTTATGCAGAAACATTTGGCTCTGTCCTTTTATTTACGTGTAAAGAGTATGGAAAATAACTTCACTTCTGCACTTTTTCGATGTTTTTCGTTGTTATTTCATATTTATCTTTAACACTTATCTTTCTTGAATAAAATTTATTGGAGCAACTTCACAGTACGTTAAAGTGTATTTTAATGTAGAATTCAATACGTTGCCGCTATTATTTACGCTAAAAATATGACCCGCGACAAGCGCTTTTGATGATATTCTGATTTTTTTACAATCATCTGTGAGATTTATACGAAATTTAATATTTGTAGCTACGATAATTTCTTTATCTTGTCGTATGTTTTGTTTTGTGGCTCCAACTTTACATTTTCTATATTTAAAATATGGCCCGCGCAAATCATGTTTTCCTATCATGAACCCTTAACAGTGACGTTCAAAATTGTAAAACTTTATGCTATTTTTTCAGATGTTTTTTTTATATTTTTATTGCTTATTAAAATAAAGTTGTTAAGGTCGCATCCTCTCTCGTAATCTAGAAAGTGCAAAAATAAACTCTACACATTTTCTCTTCTAAATAAATCTGCAATCTTTATAGCAACTACGTGGCTAAAATCGAAGGATATTCTTTGAAACTATGAAAAACTCAAGTATGAGGGATATTAACAGTGACGTCGTTATAATAGGGATCATCTTAAGCTCCTTCGACACGAAAGTTTCGCGAAGTCAGCGCCCGTCGCCGTCGCGGGGAGTAATGAAGACTTATGAGTCTGGCTACTGAGGAGCGTGTAGTGCTGCCTTTTGTTCCTGCTTGTTTTTGTAAGTTATTAGTTATCGTTTAAGTAAGGGTTCCAAGGAACAGCCCCCCTACTCAAATTGCCACTTTCCTACTCGTTCGCTACTTAAAGCTTTAAAATAAGCAATTAGACGATCAAGTCACACGTCGGAAGTTTATGTAAATCGCAGACATTCTTGTATGTATGGAATAGACAAGCCTCCGACACGTAATTTTATAAGTTAGCAAACGAATAGAAAAGTGGCCATTTGAGTAGCCCCCCTGACACAGAATCTACTTAGTATTTGTCCTAAACTTCACAAAACTTAACCTAAATGTTAAGAATGATTTAATATCACTTGTAGTTGTTAGTTTGCAAATTGCTGACGCTAAAACATTTCTCATACAATATGAAATTTCAGTGAAGTTCTGTTTATATAATAATTGCACATTGCTTTAAACTGACTTACTGAAGTAATGTTAAGCACAAAACTCTTGAAAGTGCGGGCAATGTAAAATGCGAATAAAAACACAGTCAAAATTTTAAAAACCTTTAATTTGTTTCAGTGAAATGATTTTTCTCAAAAAATAATGTACAAAAATTGCAAAATTCTATCGAACGTACATCTCTAGCTGAGCTAGATAATTGACATGTCCGTGATTAGTTCGCGAGGCTGAAACCCTCGTTACTGCCGCGTAATGTGAGACGACGATGTCATATTTTGGAGGTTTTCCATTTTAATTACAATTCCAATACTAAGGACAAAAGCTTCCGGACTGCACCTTTGTAAAAATAGAATCCGAAACATAGCAAATATTCGTTTCTGTGCTGTAGATCAACTGTTAATGCGGACAAAAAATTAAATGATTAGTTGACAACAATGATTAACAGTCCTTCCGTCTTAGGTACCTCAGCAAAATCGGTTTGTGGTGTTTCGTGAAAAGCTGAACAGACAGACAGCAAACTTATAAAATCTTTCTATAGAACAGTAAGCTATATGTCAATCCAGTATGTATGATACTCGTATTTTTAAAATACAACCAAAAAGTTAGAACTATTTTGATAACACTATAGAGATTAGTGTTCAAATAAAGTCCTAAATCCGCATAATGAGTTTCGTTCAAACCGTACACAAGCATAAAGGGGATATTACAGCCTTTACATGTTTAAAGCCCCTGTTGCGGTGTTAGTCGGGTGTCTGCAACGCGCATCTTTCCTGGTGAGTGGGCATGATTCATCAGGACCCATTCATGGTGATCTCTGGATCTGTCGCGGTTTAGATAGGGATGTTCTGCCAATTTATTGGGATTTATCGATGATCGACGAATCTGTCAGTGCTAAAAAAGTGAAAGAAAATGTCAAGGCATTTAACAACACAACACTGAATACTTTTATTAGGTACTAGCGGCCGCCCGCGACTTTGTCTGCGTGGAAAGATTTTTTTGCTATCCCTCAGGAACTGTACGTTTTTTTTTGGATAAAAGGTAGCCTATGTCCTTTTCTGTACCCCTGACGATGTGTATGCAAAATTTAATGATGCATCGCGTTTAGTAGTTAAGACGTGAAGGCGTAACAAACAAACAAATATACAGACTTTCGCATTTATGTAACGATTTATTGAGACTATTTTTTTGTATATATATTATTGACTTAATCAGCTGCAAGATGTTTTGGTTAATTGATGGCAGAATCCCTAAAGAGAACTTTAACTCTTAGTTTTGCTGTTAGGACTGGAGCAAGAATTCTAAAATTTTAACACTTTTAACAAACTGAATTGCCGACACGTATCGATAACAAAATGTAAGTTACATAGATGTTTTTTCAGTTTTACTGACGTTTTGCGTACACTAGTGGTGAGGGTTGAAATTATGGCGAAAGTAAGCCATTCTACAAAAATGTTGTAATCTGCATAGTGGATCGGTGGGGTGGGATTTTTAAAAGGTAAGCCGATGACAGCTAGTTGTCTTGTTCTTCGCCTTTCGCCACTGACATATGTACTATTATCTATTCTGTGCTTACACACACTACAGCGGACCTAATTGTAATGAACTATCTCTTTATTAAATTTAATTACTTATTACAGAACAAAAAATGCATAAAATATCGATAAAACCCCGCATCTATATCGATGAACAAGTAAAGGGGGCAACATTAGCAACCGTTGAGAGATTTACCGGGAGCGCTGTCGACGCGGCGGATTACAGTGATTTCCCGGGGGGCTCGGACCGAAAAGACACCTCTCATCGATGTTATTACTTTCCCATCGCACACCACTACGCCGGTTGACGGCTCACGGTAATTATTTTCTAAGAGATGGCCATAATTATTTTGGGTGTGGAAAGTTGCTGGCTTTATAAAGATTAATGGCTTATGAATTGACTTTGTTGATGTTGGTTTTATAATTTGAGATTTTGTGAAATCGAAAGCAGCTTATGCGGAATTAAAAAAAATCTAGAAAAATATGTTTTTCCATGGGGAAAAGTATTTTTTTTCTATATAAGTATCGTATAAGTATAGACTTATAGGAATAAAATTCGCTCTATGATAAATATCCAGTTTCTAACCGGTACCTCAATACTTGAATACAGATGCTGCCTACAAACTACGTCATAAAAAATAAATAAAAAATAAATTTGCACAACATTTTGTTTATTTTAACAGCCCATAAATTCCATTTGGAATGGAATAAGCAAAGCGATATATCATTCGGATTTATTAATGTTTTGTATGAAAATAACAGTGTCCACCCGGAGGCGTCATGAGGCTGCGTCCGGCGGATGTGACGTAACGAGCCCGTTGTTCCGCCCCCCGCGCCCCTGTCTCCGCACCCCCATCCCCCGTGGCTAGGGTTACCAAATTAGGAGAAGGTTGGACATTTAAATAATTAAAACATAGAGGTATTCTGGAAAATCACACTGAGCATTTAGTCACAAACTAAGCGTGTGCTTTGGATACTACATAAATAACGGATAGAAATAGAAAAAGAATAGAAAAGGAAAAATAGAATAGAAATAGAAAAAACATCCATGACTGGAATCATGGTCCTCCCATAGTAACTAGCTAGTCAGCTAAAATATTGTATTATTATAGGAAAGTATTTTATTGACATTTTTCGACCCATGTTTCTTTGGTAAAAAAGTTTAGTTTCATATATGAAATTGTCCAAGCATTTATATTATAATTTATCATTGATAGAACACTGCCGGTTAAAACAACTATTTGTATATTATATTATGACCCCACAAGAATATAAAAAAAGTTCAAAGATTTTTTTTTGTTTTATTAATATTCTCAAGCGTACGTCCTCTCTAGACATGAAATAAAAAAATGTTTAACGGATACTAGCGCGGTTTATTGAAAGTACTTTGGTAATTAGTTGGTATTTGGTTTGATTTTTTTGATTTTCCCGACGTATCGGCACTTTTTACACCAATTTTTTTAAATTTTTTCTTTGTATTTCCTGACAAAACGTGAAGTGTGGAGACCTTTCCCGTGGTCCTCAGGGTTGCCATAGCTTTGTTCCGCTGCGAGTAGGGACATTAGTGAAATTGTGAAGCGTTGCAACGGAGGCAGTTTATATTGAGATCTATTACGGGGTTGGACAGCTATTATAATGCTAAGTTTAGAAAAGCTTATGGTAAGTAATACGAATTATTCCACTTTTCCCCGCCAAGCCGTCATCCCCACTGTTGAATATAATAAGTACCTATCAAGAAGTGAAAATATAGAAGTTAACATTCTCCATCGACAGTACAATTTCTGGCCTTAAAGCGAAACTTAACCCGCAGAGGTCCCGGGTTCGATTCCCAGGGGGGGTACAATTTGTACTCGGTTTGGTTGGTGGTAGGGCTTATTTCAAGTCCGCCTGGCTAGCTACCACCATCTTACCTAAGTCTGACGCCATAACAACAATTTAAAAATTGTTATGTTCCGGCATTTAGAAGTAAGATAGACAGTATTCCGGGTGTAGTGCGATTCCACCTTCGGCAATAGTAAATAATATACTAGAAAAAATACGACTCGCACCAGATCAATACTCAGACGGGAATCGAACCCGCGACCTTTGGATATCCGGTCCAATGCTCTGACCGCTGAGCTACCGAGTCACTAGTGACATCGTCGAATTTCTTCTAGTATATCCTACTCTTACGCTGCAAGCCAGCGTTATTTCACCAATGTGAGGAATTACCTCGACATTCAATTGAAATATCTTTCCAGATATTTAGACAATTGATTAAGATGAAATAGCTATATAATTTTTAAATTTGAGATTTTTGCATTCACAATGCTATTTTTAAACAATACTAAATAATATACTAGAAAAAATACGACTCGCACCAGACCACCTTCGGCCTTATCGTCATTTAACATTAGGTGAGATGAAGGCCAAGCACTATCCCGTTGTGTATAAAAAAAACTGTCTTAAAGTGAAGGGCACCAGTGGGGCGGGGCTTGGTGGGGCCAAATAGAATAATTCAGTAAAACATTATCTAGTCAATAAAGACATACCTCTAAGTGAACTTAAATAAATAGAAAATTACATGCTGAAAGAAAATTTTTTATTATTAAAAATAAAAACGTTTTAAGTAATTCTGATGATTATTTTCGGTCAAAAACAAATGAATATAAGATTCTTGGTCAAAACCGATGCTAATCATTTTTTATTTTCATATGTTTAATTTTCTCATTATTTTTTTTACACTGTGTACATTTTTGCGTTTCTGTGCTGTGGCATAATATGTGTCTATGCTTTTGTCTTTTTCTTTTTTTTTACAGACACGAACTTTTGTTTGGCGCAATACATGAAAATTTGCTCTTGTAAAAATATTTTTCATATCTCATATTCGGAAAGTGATGTAAATATACATCACTTTCCGAATAATTCCGAACTGAACTAAGCAGTGGGTCCAAAACTCGTTCGGTCCGCCCTAGGGAGTAAAATAAATAAAATAAAAAATAGAACTGAATTTGGTCATAGTCATCCATAGAGTTACCTCATCGGTAATGGTTTAAAAAAAAATAGATAGGGCGCATTCACGAACGACAATGAAACATGGTATAAAAACAGCCAGTGCAAAATTAAAAATATTGGGCGAAGCGGCCGGTGACGCGGCGTTTTCCAAATTCAAAATAAGAAAAACTATAAAATATTGGCGGGATACCTCTCTGTCACTTTGAGCTGTGTGTGTTGAGATGATTTTGTATTTAGTAAAAATGAGTTCATCAAGCGATTTTGAAGTACTATCCCCGTCAATTGGTAATGCGCTGGAACCTTGTCAAGTTAACATACACATCAACGTCATCCGCAACTTAAAATGACAAAAAACAGTAAAATTCTAATAGGTAATATAATATATTAATTATTTAATTCTTATTTTCAATAAGAAAGGGTCTAGGTATCGTTTTTGAGGTTAAAATCATGGCCGCCAGGCGCATTACCAATTGACGCGGATAATATTGACCCCGGAATCAGTAACAAACGAGGCAAACAAAATAATATAAAATCTTTTGCCAGAAGTTTCGAAGGAAAAATACTTAAATGCGTAACTACAATGATTTTATGAAGTGGCGAGCAAACAACAAAATAAAATCAGAAAAAGTATTTCTCACGTATTTCAGTGCATTATCAAAGAAAATACTGCCTTCCAGTCGATGAAGAAAGTACTCTATGCTCAAGAGCACATAAGTGCTAAACACAATGTAAAACAAATTTAAAACAGTACTACAATCTAACATCGTTTTTGAAAAGACAGTCTCATGGGTTCAAGAGCAAAATATCAATGGTTTTCACGAAGTGGATTTTTATTTATGAAGCCCCTGATGAGATATATTTAGCAGTAAAGGTAAGCTGTAAGCGGTTATCTATGTACTTACATATTTATTTTACGTACATACCTACCTAAAAGAGAAATACTGACAAAATTTGTTTTTCACAGGTGGTATTGATACTCGGCATAAGCGGCGAGTGCAGAAGCGCGTTTTAAACTACGCTCAAATTCACCTCAACCAACTACTTCAGGACAGTCTCTGCCATGGACTTCGCCGTCTACTAATCAAGGACCAATGTATCCAACTTTTACAGACATCCAACAAAGCCAAATCTGTCAAAATATATCAAACTGTGTAAATATTCCAAATAAGAATTTAAACTTAAATTTCATTAGTTGTTCTAATTTTTCGATTAATTTTAAATGAGTATAATAAGTATAAGGTACCAGATACCTGTTATTATTAATAAACATTTTGGAAAAAACTACGATTTTTTTACTTTCCTTATATTCGAAATGAAAAGTAGAGTGTTAAACACGGGTAAAAGTCATCAATTCCATCCTCGAACCATAGCCGCCCTCGCTACGCTTGGGCGTCTAAATATCTCGTATGGGAATTGCTTCCTTTTGACCCTTATATAACAATCTACTATTCCATTGTTTTCCTAAACTTTTATTATATTATTTTAATGCCGTAAAATACGTCTTATTTCAACTACTTCCGACATCATCACACTTTGTCAAATCCCCCGCCGCTACAAGTATAGGTAGATATATTTGTAAGTACCTAACTTTTTACTTGGTAAATGTCTTTCCGTCTTACGTCTTTAATCTTTCGGCCATGTATAAATTAACAAAAAACTCACATACATAGATAGACCGAATTCATAATGGTGATTATTTTCGATTACAAGTACTTCTTACAATTTGTATTGGGTACAAAGCGGAAAATGGGAAAAATAAGTCCATTGACGTTTACTCGAAATGTCTCGATGTAGCCCCAACCGATTATTCGAGTCTCAATACCATGGCGATGAATAGGGACTCGTATTAATAATTTTTCCGGAGGCTGTTTTGCTGTCGCTCCTACCGAAGCCATAACTCTCAAAGACCGATGAAAAGACATTTTTTTTAATTTGTTAACGAAGGAGCTTCTCTTAATTAGTCTCTCTCTAAAATAATACTAAATACTTTAAACTTTCTTATGATTTTAAAGAATATTTTTGTAATGGAATAAGAATGGGTTTCACATTTTGCGTTTTAATGATTGAAGAAATTAAGTAGGCACCTACTAATTATTGAGATTAGCTTCTACCATTGTGCGCAACTGTACATCATTCGCCATTTTTCTTTTCAGGCATTGTACTATCCGCGTCAATTGGTAATGCGCCTGGCGGCCATGATTTTAACCTCAAAAACGAAAAACAATTGTAATTTTCTCATATACCTAGAACCTTTCTTATTGAAAATAAGAATTCAATAATTAATATATTATATTACCTATTAGAATTTTACTGTTTTTTGTCATTTTTAGTTGCGGATGACGATGATGTGTATGTTAATTTGACAAGGTTCCAGCGCATTACCAATTGACGGGGATAGTAGTAGTCAATTCATTTCGAATTTCAGGGATTTTGGGATTAGGTGTTTTTGAGGATTTGTCATTTTGACATTCATGTATTAAGACCAGGAGGGATCATGTCGAATTTCCTACACAAAGTTATTACTATGTGGCTTTGTGAGCTGTAGACCTTTTAGAGCTGTAGAATTTTTAATCATATTTTCTAAATGGCTGAAATATAAGTATGTTTTTTTTTAAATTTCGAAAAATTGCATCGCCATAAAAAATCTATAAAATTGTCGAACATGCTCGCAAAATTTCACGAGAATCAGTTGTCAAATGCGACCTCTAGAGGAGAACAGACGGACAGCCGGAGATACGAAAACATTTTTGCCCAAGCTGAAACGGAGACGCTGCGCGCTCAATTTCATGCACGTTTTCAATTTCATGGAAACCATCGAAGTGAATGTTAACAATGACGGTGAATGCAACACCAAGAAAACTAGAAAGAAAACCAAAAAACGGCAAAAAAAAACAAGTTTGTTGTATGGGAGCCCCCCTTAAATTTTTATTATATTCTAGGTTTTTGTTATAGCGGCAACAGAAATACATCATCTGTGAAAATTTCAACGGTCTAGCTATCACTGTTCATGAGATACAGCCTGGTGACAGACAGACAGACGGACGGAGTCTTAGTAACAGGGTCCCGTTTTTACCCTTTGGGTACGGAACCCTAAAAACTAGCATACTACCGACCATATTGGCCAGTGCGAATACCAAAGTAAAGCAGTTTTGAAAATTGAAGTTTTTAATACTTAAAGAAAAATTTAACAATGTACTCTATAAAATTTTCTTCTAATAACAATTTTAAAAGATTGAGGAGAATAATTATTATAGAGTAGGGATATACTTGCCTTTGGTAGCATTTTATGTTATAAGCTGGTTGAGTTTAATACCTTTCAAGTTATAAGCTTGTCTAATTGGCCCTCCTGAAGACTGACTTTCCAGAGCTCAATGCCTCGTTAAAAGGTATTCTGTCTGTGGAGTAGATGATACGTGGAATTTGAGAGACTATTAATAATAAAAATAGATATTTTCAGTCCCTTTATCATTTTGTTTGTTTCTTCTGTTCAAATAGACAGTGGAAGCTATGGCGTACATTTGCTTTATTATCAAATTTTTGAATTATTTTGGTGTTATGTTATGTATGACTAAGTATTATGCCGTATTGTTTTGCTCCTGGGTGTAATTCTATGCCTCAAGAAGAGGAACTTGCTTGCTTCAGTTGTTTGTTTTTACCCAAAATGTGAAACTCCGCCATTATGTGACGTCACACTTCCAGGGTCTAATAAAGGAAATTGATTTCAAAATAATTATTTGAAACAATTAATATTTTAGGCGACTAGAAAAGGAAAAAAAGGTAACGAGAGTGGGGAGTAAAAATATTTTCATTTCAAAAATAAATCATATGATTGTCTTCATGCTTTGGGATGTAGAGTTTTGGTAAAACTAACATGAGGATTGATTTGATACTTATATCATTATTATGGAAATCGTCAAAACGGTGCTGGAGATTAAAAAACCGACCAAGTGCGAGTTGGAATCACGCACAAAGGGTTCCGTACCAAAAAACAGCAAAAAAAATCACGTTTGTTGTATGGGAGCCCCCCTTAAAAAAATATTTTATTTTGTTTTTAGTATTTGTTGTTATAGCGGCAACAGAAATACATCATCTGGAAAATTTTAACTGTCTACCTGTGGTCGTTATTAATATCGAGCAAAAAACGGCAAAAAAATATGTTTGTTGTATGGGAGCCCCCCTTAAATATTCATTTTATTTTGTTTTTAGTATTTGTTGTTATAGCGGCAACAGTAATACATCATCTGTGAAAATTTTAGCTGTCTAGCTATCACGGTTTTTGAGATACAGCCTGGTGATAGACAGACAGACAGACAGACGGACAGCGGAGTCTTAGTAATATGCATGATGCATGCCTGCTTGCATGCCGCATGCCTGCTTGCATGTTGCATCCTGCGTGCTGCATGCTTGCTTGCATGCATGCTTGCTTGCATTCTGCATGCTTGCTTGCATGCTGCATGCTTTCATGGTAAAATCAAAAGAGAAATAAAAAGAAGATTGCTTTAAAAGTCATATTTTATTTATAAATGCTTCATAACATGAGTGTAAATGAAAACATGAATGAAACAAAACCATCTATACATAATTTATCACCACCTTTTTGGGTTTTAAGTAATATGCACTCACTGCTATTACTCATTTTTGAAAACAACAATAATTTAAGTATCCACGGTAAAAACAGATTTCTTATAAAAAGACAAATTGCTTTGGCTTAAGACATATTTATTAAACCAAGAAAATGATCCTCTCCCTATAGACGCTAGACAATAATTTCTTCATAATAGTAAATAATATTCTTAAAAATATTTAGTTGTTACAAGAATAATATATTTATTTCCAGACTTGTGTTGTTTCATTCAAGACACCGTTATTTTGTACAGTCAAGTAAATGTTTTCTTGATACGAAAAATCTTAATATATCTCTTATAGACTAACTTCACTCAGAGTAAATTATAATTTTACTCTTAATAAGTAAATGTTTAGTTGGCCTAAGTAATTACTGATTTTTGATGAAAAAAAAATGGAGATTTTGTGTATTGAACGAAGATGCATATTTTGTTGTTGTTGTATATTAAGTGGAGATAATTGGACAACACCGATGACTTCCTTTTCCTTGACTACCTGACAAAAATCAAGGTAAAATGCTCAAAAGAGGAGTGGAGTCCGGGAAGCCGTTCCAAGTAGGACGCGACACCCAGAGGCAACAAACCCGATTGAGATTGACATAACAAAATTCATTCCGACTACTTAAAGAACTAGATAAAAATCTTAACACCGCGAGTCAGACCATGATGTCAACAAACCCACTAACTTAACTTAAGTCATCTTAAGTTAAATACATTGCTTTCTTACATTATTATTATTTTTTTAAGAAGAAAAGAAAACATACTCTCGACTTCAGGATAATAATCTTTATTGAAGGATAAATTTCTCAAAGTAAAAATGTTATCGTCTTTATCGAAAACTATGATTACGTTGTTTCAAAATTTTAGTATTTCTCTATTTGATTGAATCAGGCGTCACTTGGCGGAAGTCCCAAACCATTTTGAAAAAAGAAATATATGTAGCTTACTTCCGCAAACAATATATGCAAGATGCACCGCCCGCCCGCCCGCAATAATATGCACATGCACACCACAAAATATCAGTGCACAATACCTGCATTTAGCAAGACAGCAACACACCTTGCACCTTCACCAATTAGGCTACTCTACACGTGTTTCGCCCCAACCCGGGGCATCCTCAGGAGTTAGATCGTGCGTAAACCAACACCGAAATATTCGGTGTTCTCTGTTTAAAACAAAATTTCCATAAGCCGAACAAAATCATTTCTCGGAACAAGAAATACAATTTTGTTTTTGTTAAATTAAATATATTAAATTCGTACTCCAACTGATTATTAAATTATTTTGGGCCAAAAATGCATGTCTAAAAGTTAGAACGAATGTTTTGATTGAAGTAAATCTTTACTCAATTGTATAATTTCTTATGCTAGACCTAAAACGAAAAAAAAATTATAATGAGCACACATTTTATCTTAAATTAAATATTATTTACTTCATAAACAATAAACTTTCTCTTAATCGAAGAAAATGCTTTTTTGAAAAAGGTAAATCTAAATCCAAGTAACTTGTAGTTGATTTAAGATGATTTTAATTTGATGCAAGAAGATGATCATTTCTTGATTTAAATTAAGTCAATTTAATTGATATAAGTTTAAATAAGCCTTGAAACAAAAATATTTCTCTTAATCATTAAGAAAAATATTGTCTGAGTGAAAGATGAGCACTATTTTTGTTTTAAAAATATTGCATTGGCCTAAGTAAATATATTTTTAGAATAACCAAATATTTCAAGAAATTGGTCTTTCTTATTTAAAGAAATCCTTTTTTACTATGTAAATAACTCAATATCAAATGCAAGAACTTGTAATAAATTAAAATATTATTTTGTTTCACAGTACCCACATTTTAAGTGCTTAATGATATTTTCATAGCAATATTTGATAACTTAGATTTTGCTGATATTTTAATGATTAATCATTAAATATTTTTATGAATAATCATTAAAATATGCCTAAGGAAATTAGGTCTCTTGTTACAATGCGTAATAAGATTATGTCTTTAGATGATTATGCTTTTTAGACAATATGCCAATTAAAAAATATGCGTTTGATATTTATGCTTTTTGAAAATATGCCATTTAATATTTATGCTTAACAAAATTCAGCCTTATGATATTATGCGTTTTGAAATTGTGCTATAAAATATTATGCTAAATGATGATTATGCCATTTAACAGTATGCGTTTTATGTTTAGGACAAATAAAGTTATGCGTTCCATTAGGTAATCAACATAGTTACGTTGATAATACGGTGACTGAAATACAAAACAATGAATATAATTACCATTATAATATCTGCTCTATCGAATAACTTACATTGCTATCGTAATCGCAATATTAAGTAGTAAGTTTTTATTTTTGCCAAAACTAAGTAGCAATATTGATCACATACATCTGTCAAATCACATAGACTCGTAGGTCCTTTGTGTGTATGTGACATTCCATACACCAAATGGGTTCTAAATAAAGACCAAAAGAAATATATCCAAACGCTTTTCAAGCCTTGAAATTCCGAGCTCTGTGAAAATCAAGCTTACATTTAGACCGATACTCAGATAATTTATTTATACTACGTAAATACAAACATAACTTGAATCTCAAAGAGATAATTTGTAACCAAAGAAAAGTTTTAAACTACTAATTAGATTTCGGGATTCCATTTTAATAATTTACTTTGCAACTCAGCGGGAAACAAAAAAAGGGTTGCGGTGTTTTTAATTATTACATTGTTTTGGATTAAAACGTTACGGAAAATTACAATGATTGCAAAAAAGTTAAAGGTTTTTTACAATATGATTATACATTCTGTGTACTAAGTATCGGGAATTTGTCAATAAAACAAAAAATACAAATTATTCATCTAAATTTATTTTATCGCCTGCAAAGTAGGACCCATCGCTTGCAATATAACATCTCCACCGCTTCACCCAGTCTTCCATACATTTTTCATAGGCTATTTGCGGTATGGCCTTTAGCTCATTCAGCGAATTTTCTTTTATGGCTTCTATCGACTCAAAACGTTTTCCTCGAAGTGGTAATTTTAACTTGGGAAATAAAAAAAAGTCAGACGGAGCCATATCAGGTGAATACGGTGCTTGGTCGAGAACTTTTGTTGAATTTTTCGCTAAAAACTCTTTCACTATATTGGCTGTGTGTGATGGGGCATTATCATTTTCCATTGTAAAAATCGCCGAGGACTCAAAACTATCACCAACAAAAAGTGTAGTTTAAAACAAATTAAACGACAGATCCCGCTCAAATTTTGCGCTCTTAATCAGTACAGTGCTACCAACATGCAGTAAAATTAGAATTACCTCTTTTACGCGGGTCTTTTTATTGACATATTCCCGATACTTTTTACACAGAGTAGTATATATCTTTTTTGTATATTTTTTCATACAAATATATGCCCAAATGAGTTTTATTCACTTGTTTTATGCAAAAATTTATCAAAATTGATTAGAAAAAGATTTTCCATTGTTTTGCGACCCGTTCGGGCCGTACGCTCGGGCTTTGACTACCTAATCAAAGAAAAAATACTGTTATAATCGTAAGTAAAGAGATTAGTGTTGAAAATGCACGGCAAGATCACGATGATGTTTATCACAGTTGAAACTGAATGTATCCATACATTTTTCATAGGCTATTTGCGGTATGGCCTTTAGCTCATTCAGCGAATTTTCTTTTATGGCTTCTATCGACTCAAAACGTTTTCCTCGAAGTGGTAATTTTAACTTGGGAAATAAAAAAAAGTCAGACGGAGCCATATCAGGTGAATACGGTGCTTGGTCGAGAACTTTTGTTGAATTTTTCGCTAAAAACTCTTTCACTATATTGGCTGTGTGTGATGGGGCATTATCATTTTCCATTGTAAAAATCGCCGAGGACTCAAAACTATCACCAACAAAAAGTGTAGTTTAAAACAAATTAAACGACAGATCCCGCTCAAATTTTGCGCTCTTAATCAGTACAGTGCTACCAACATGCAGTAAAATTAGAATTACCTCTTTTACGCGGGTCTTTTTATTGACATATTCCCGATACTTTTTACACAGAGTAGTATATATCTTTTTTGTATATTTTTTCATACAAATATATGCCCAAATGAGTTTTATTCACTTGTTTTATGCAAAAATTTATCAAAATTGATTAGAAAAAGATTTTCCATTGTTTTGCGACCCGTTCGGGCCGTACGCTCGGGCTTTGACTACCTAATCAAAGAAAAAATACTGTTATAATCGTAAGTAAAGAGATTAGTGTTGAAAATGCACGGCAAGATCACGATGATGTTTATCACAGTTGAAACTGAATGTAAGTAGTTAGAATGTTAAATTATTTTCTTTACCTAATTCAAAATAAAGGATCATGGGCAAAATGAGCGAGTGACCAATAGATTTAAAAATCTATCTGAAATGAAAGAACATAATTTGCACGCTATTGAATTCTACGGTGACTTTCGCCGGAGGATAGAGTTACGACCAATTTAAAACAGTAATAGTATTTTCCTTTATAATATGTGGTTACTTGACAATTTTTTTTATAGTTAACTGGGAAGGCATTTAACCACCATCTTGTTTGGTAAACAGGATGTGATCTAAGGTGCAGCACGCTCGCCTAGGAAATGCCAATTCACTCTTGCCTTGAAGAGACCAAGGTTGTATGTAACTATCGGGGAACACATGAGCAGGCAGTGCATTCATTTCCTTAGCAGTTCGCATAAGATAATATGTATTTTCAAAGTGCTTGGTATATACATTTAATGGCGAACTTTGTCATCCAGAGTTGACTAAATCATTATCTCACCGCAAAACAAGGAGCAGTGATTAATCCACCATTTGTACATTCATTTGTCATCGCGTGACGTCACGGGCATGTCCCGCTAATGTCGCCGGTCCATTAACCGAGGTATAATTTGGTGTTATCTAAACTTTGATTTCAGTAATCGGTACCGGGCTTTTAACGTGTGTTTAAAGCTAAATGATTATGGGAAAAGTTTATATGATCAATATGTTTTTCTTTTCTTTTTGATTAATATTATAATTTCTTGACAAACGATTATCTTCAACATATATTTTTAACAACACACACACCATGTAGGTACTGAAAATCTTAGTCAAGCTTCCTTAAAAATTTAAAGAGTACCTAGTTTGATGTTCGAATTTATGCACTTTCCCAATAAAATAATGTTTTTTTTTTTCACAACAATAATTTGTCAGTGAAAAAGTCATCACAGACGATTGGGTGATATTCGTATCTTGGTTAAGAAAGGTGTTTGAATAGTCCTATTATTCAATTTGGGATTTTTAGTATTCACAACTAAAAAAAGTAACTCCATTTGATTTCAGTGTTTGGGATTATAATACTTAGTTATTTCCAAACACCTACTTTGTCTTCCGTTTCTTACGTTTTCAAATAAATGTCTATCATTTACTTTGCACTTACTGATACTAAACTGGTCGTTCCCCAGCAGCTCTGGTGAAGTGGAAACGGCGATAAGGAGATTTTCGCCATAAAATAAATTCTCTCTGCGGGGAGAACATTCAGTAGATAAACGATTTTCTGTTAAATAGTACATACATTCTAGGTTAGGCAAACTTTAATTTTTGTTTCAATCTTTATTTACAACCTCTAAAATGTATGTTAAAAGTTTTAATCAGGTTAGCGCCTCAGATCAAATAAAAAAGAAAGATGGAGCGTTGCGAACAATGAAGTGAGGCCGGTTTTTGATGGTACATGTGTGCGTACAAGGGGGCGGGCGGGGGCCGGGCGGCAGGGTTTTATATGGAAAGCCACGGCGTAGTTTCGTTACACGTGTGTGCGTGAACTGTGTATGGACACAGCCATGGCGTAGTTTTATAGGCCTCACCGCTTCGTTCGGAAGACTCCGTCTTACTTTTTTTATTTGGTCTGAGGTTAGCGCATCGTAGAGTCGTGCAGAAGATTAATTTTGCATTTAGAATTTTTCCCTAAGTTTGAAAGTCAGTTAGTACTTACGTATTTGTTAAAGCTCACTTTATATCGTATATATCATAATATCATATTGTACATACTCGACTGGCAATGTTTTGCAAACATGTAACAGTATTTTGTTTTAAGAAAATGTATAGATAGGTACACCTTGACGGCGCGTTACCATGAACAAAACGATATTGCATCGAAAAGAGCTAAACCCAAAGGGAAAATTTGCAAGCGAACTGATTTCCTGTCTGCCTGGAAAATTCCAAGCATGGGACGTTGGCGGGGGCGGGTCAGGGAGGGGAGATGTAAACACAAAGCTTTTGCCGAACCGGCAGTCACGTGGCGCTCGCCGGGGGCGCATCACTCTTAAGGCGGCGACGGGAGCCGGAACACCAAACAAACGACACAAACTGTGCTTGTAACGTGAAATAAACCTTATCTATATAACATTAAAACTTATAAAAAGATTTCATTAACAAACAATGATAGTGTCAGGCCTGAACTCAACTTTAAAAGTTTAAAAACAAACCTTAAGAGTGATGCGTCCCTGTGCGCCTGTGAACTCTAAACATGTACATGTCAACAACATATGAAAGTACTACTTTGTCAAAGTAGTATTGTATTGTTTTAGAGTATTGTATATAATACAACAACCACTCTAAAGAATATCAATACAAAACATATCAAAACAAAATTACCATATCTCGTTTTAAGAATATATTCAACTTTAGACAAATATTGTATGTAAGGTTACTATTAACTCTATTAAATACATATCTGCTATTTCTACAAATACTTCATATCTTCGTGCAACATATTTACTTCATAGAGGTGAGTAATTATTCGATATATTGTTAACTTTAATTTTAATAGTTTTAATAATTTTAATATAACATAAAAAAGCTACCTAAGAGTTTTCTGAAAACTATGCTCGATCGAAGGGTTCTTCAGTCACCTATTTTCTAATTCTAAAGATTTCACTTAGCACTCCAAAAACTTGACTAAAATTCAATTTAATTAAGGTGCTGAATAAAAAACGTGAATATCCTTATATTTCTGAGTATAAACTTACATAAAATTTAAACGACCCCATTCTAATCAATAAAAAATATTGATGAAATCATTGGAAGAAGCATACATTTTATTAGGAAGTAAAAAAAGTACAAAGTATTATCTGGCTGGTCATTTTAGAAATAACTTGGTGCACATTTAAGACCACACGGGTTCCACATAATTTAATTAAATAAGTTCCTATTTAATTATTTGACAGATAATTTCATCCACTTTTAAATTAAACCGAAATATAGGTAGGCGTTATCCGGATTTCCGGAACCTGGGTCACAGGCCCTGAGTAAAGATGGTAAGGCTAGTTAAGTATAATGTACTTGTTAGATAAAACCCCAATAAAATAAAAGTAACGCTGTCATGTAGAGCCAGTTTTACAGATTCTTGATAAGTTCCACCTAACTTATTTGGTAGATAAAAATTTACTGAAAAAAAAAACTTTTTTAAAAACACGTTTTTAAAACGGACTAAATTATTACAATAAAAAATCGGACTAAAAAAATTTAAACAGTCTAGTAAAAACAGACTAAAAAGTAAAAAATAAAATTAACAGAAAATTTAAACCTAAAAACGTTGGGCGCATTTTATAAAATTTATCATCCATGTAGTCTTTAGCATGCGCCCCACGTTTTTAGGTTTAAATTTTCTGTAGGTATAAATATTATAGTGTTATAAAATATTTACAGAAGAATTTATTTTTTACTTTTTAGTCTGTTTTTACTAGACCGTTTTTATTTTTTTAGTCCGATTTTTTGTTACATGGATGATACATTTTATAAAATGCGCCCCACGTTTTTAGGTTTCAATTTTCTGTAGGTATAAATATTATAGTGTTATAAATATTTACAGAAGAATTTATTTTTTACTTTTTAGTCTGTTTTTACTAGACCGTTTTTATTTTTTTGTCCGATTTTTTGTTGTAAAAATTTAGTCCGTTTTAAAAACGTGTTTTTTAAAAAGATTTTTTTCAGTAAATTTTTATCTTCTGCTTTTTAGTTAACGAGCTAAGACCAAAAATATACCATCTCCTATCGGAGCACTCGTCAAGACGATTCAAACGAGCCCAAACTCGATGGGGTTGCATGGTTTTATTACAGAGTCCCAGTGGCCTTCTTCCGGCTCCATCACCAAACCCTGGAAACTATTTCCCAATAAAGTACTCGTCAAGACGATTCAAATGAGTCCAAACTTGATGGGGTAACATGGTTTTATTAAAGAGTTCCTGTGTCCTTCTTCCGGCTCCATCATCAGACCCTGGAAACTATTTCCCAACAAAGAACTCGTCAAGATGATTCAAATGAGCCCAAACTCGATGGAGTTGCATGGTTTTATTATAGAGTTCCTATGGCCTTCCTCCGGCTCCATCATCAGATCCTCGGAAACTATTTCCTAATAAAGTACTCGTCAAGATAATTCAAACGAGCCCAATCTCGATGGGATAGCCTAGTTTTATTAAAGAGTTCCTGTGTCCTTCTTCCGGCTCCATCATCAGACCCTGGAAACTATTTCCCAACAAAGAACTCGTCAAGACGATTCAAACGAGCCCAACTTTGATGGGGTTGCATGGTTCCAATATTGAGTTCATATGGCATGGCCTTCCAGCTTCATCATCAGACCCTGGACTTCGTCTCCCATTAGAGTACTCGTCAAGACGATTCTAATGAGTCCAACCACGATGGGGTTGTATGGTTTCATCATAGAGTTCCTGTGGCCTTCTTCCGGCTTCATCATCAGATCAGCTCAATGACACCATAATATTGAATTGCCTTCTAGTTCTAAACTATGTTCAAAGTTTCAAGTCTCTAGCTCATCGGGAAGCTAATATAAAATCGTTCGCAAACTTTGTGGAGAAACAAACAAACAAACACACAAACGAGAAAGCAACCTAATAAAAACGTGTTAAAATGGTGAAATTTTTAATCTTTGAAACAGGCTCTAAAAGCCTTTTTGAGTCGCAACATCAGTGCTTTTGTCGCAGTACTAATTATGTATTATGTTCTATGTATGTATGTATTCTGTGACAATATTACAACTGCCCGATCTAGCTTTAAAAACAAAATGATAACTTTTGCAAACTTACCAGCTTCATTTGTTTTTCTTTTGATTAAAATTGTGCAATAATGACCATGATGATTCCCTTATTTGCCAGCAGAGTATGGCTGCTTGATCATGCGTCGAAATGCTCATAACAGTATTTTATACTTGACTCGCTAATTAGAATTAAGTAAAATTCAAAATTAAGTTTTAACATTCAAACAAGCTCGTTGATAACTTCAAGATATAAACTGCATCAGCACGAAAATATCAAAAATAGCTAGTTTTTTTACATTTTAGTCCTTTATCAATTTATATGTCAATTGGCGTTATATATGTAAGCAAAGCAGTTTTTTAACAGATAACTTGATTATGGCGATTTAAGTAGGTACTTTGCACTAGAAATCAATTAAATACTTTTTCACGGAAATTCTGTGAAAAATTGCTGAAACAAAACCATAGCAAATTCACTGATAGCCCACATTTGGACGTTTATGTGTACCTTACCTTAAATAATAATTATAGAGTACCTATAGATTTTTCTCATTACAACTTTTTCGATGCTTTCCCATATCACCATGGATTAAACAAATGAATTCCACAAATTAGATACAGCTGCATGTTCAGTAATCAGTGCAGAGAGCTTTCCGCCCTTCGTTAATCGAATCAGCGGACCGCCCCAAAACATTTCAACTACTATACGTCAAATGCTGTTTATGTCGGTATCAGCTTAATACAGTTATTAAATTTCACGTTAATTTATTCAATTTGGTCCGCTCGGTGAAGACAATGGAAATAGGGGCGGGTCCACACAGGCCCCGCCTACTTCACCTGGATCCAATATACATGTTTGTTATTATAGTCCGTGCATTCCATTTCAGTTGAGTTTTTGGTAGTCGCAAACAAAAAGCACAAAAGAGTTGAAATGTAACGTTGGCGGTAATAAAAGGTTTCTATTCTTTGAATGTGGAATTAATTTATCTTAATGGAAATTTGAAAACATTTTTGTCTATAAATAAGGTCATTCAAATAGTCTTAATTGATTATTATTTTCTTAGTCTTATTTTGCTACTAGCGGCCGCCCGCAACTTCGTCTGCATGAAAAGTTTTTTGTTATCCCTCGGGAACAATACTTTTTTTCGGGATGAAAGGTACCCTTTGTCCTTCTCTGTACCCCTGACAACGTGTATGCAAATTTCATGATGATCGGTTCATTAGTTAAGACGTGAAGGCGTAACAAACAAACAAACGGACTTTCACATTAATTATATTAGTAAGGATTATTTTTGTCTATTTTTGTTTCTCTATCGGCTAAGGCAAAAATGTGAAATTGTAAAAGACCACGATACATCCGAAATCCTTTGGAAAAAATAAAAAATAGCTTCCATTCAAATATAATAGAGTAACACGTGAGCATCGTTACTTACGCTGAACAGTGACCTTTTCAGCAACATAGGTGAATTTTAACAACCTCTTTCTTGAAAAAAATAAATAAAAGAAAAGTCACACAACGATCGAATATATTTTATTTATCAAAATAAATGATTAATTTCAATAGAATCGAGTCCTAGATTCTAACCGAACTTAAATTATTAAGAAGAAGTACTTAGAGCTTTTGCCTGTTACCTATAAAAAAATCTAAATATTGTCCTGAAAATATTAGTTCCTTTTTATAGCAAGTTTTTTTAAGTCCAGTATTTTTTGTTTTGTCTAAATATTCTTTTAATAATTTTGATACCTTTTTAAAAAGAACTAATTTCAATAATTTTGTTGTATATTTTATTTTCACCAGAGCTTCTTAAAACCATTGCACAAATAAATTTTAAACTGTCCTCCCAAGAGTGGATTCCCTCAATATCTCCAAGTATTTCTGCACCGCGTAAGCAGCTCTCGCGGGACCGATTTGTTGCCAAACCGTATCGATACCCAACTTCCAAATAGCAAATGTATTTTGAATCTTTTTGTTGTTGCTTTCTGTATTAAACTTGCTTTTGTTTTCATTGAGAAAAAATAGTTAGAAACTTTGTAGTTTGAAAGATTATTCATGAAAATATAGTTTTGCTATATCCTAACTTAATATTATAAATGTGAAAGTCCGTTTGTTTGTTTGTTTGTTACACCTTCAAGTCACAACTACTGAACCGATCGTCATGAAATTTTGCATACACGTTCTCAGGGGTACAGAGAAGGACATAGTGTTACCTACCTTAATAAAAGTACTACCCGAATAAAAGTATTGTTCCCGAGGGATAGAAAAAAAGTCGCAGGCGGCCGCTAGTAATAAATAATATTGTTGTTTGATATTACTAATGGTAATGGAAATTATTAAAAAAAAAGTATGTTCACACTTTAGATGGTAGTCTTTTTATTACACTTACGATATTTAATTTTCTCAAATAGATAGGTAAATATTTAAAGAAGATAATAAATATTATAAGAAAGACTTCCTAACACGTCTTATGGCAGCCAATTTTTTATGGCTAAAAATGCTGCCTAATGAACTGTAGGCAAGTAGACAATTAACATTAATTTACTTAAATTTTATTAAGAAGTGAATACAACACGAGTTCTAGGAATTTAATAAACTGACTCAAAGTGATTCTCGATTGACTTCACAATTTTCTATATTAAATCGACGGAGTGGCGTGGGAGAGGTTGCCATGATACCTTAGAGGAGTTAATAAGTCATAAATAGGATGGGAGAGGGAGACGGGGAGAGCGACGGTCTTTTGTGTCGGAAAAGGAGGGGTGATCCCCCCAGGTGGTGCGGTTGTGCAATCGTGTGGAAAAAGGTGCGTTTGCAGGAGCCGTGAGGTGTCACAGATTTAATGTGTTTTTTGACAACATAGTCGTCTGCTAACGATTTGGAAGTAAGACGGGTTGAACAGTTTTATCGGTGAACAATAGATACAAGAGCATTACTCTATATTATCTGTCTATGGAATAATGTTTAAAGGCGCTTTTACTCATCAAAGAACTTAAAAACATGAGCAACTGAAAGAGTATTTTAAACTTACAAAATTAATCAATGAGACAACAATAAAAAACAATAAGATAAAAGATGAAAATTAATACATTCATTCTTCGTCATCTTATTATTATGGTCCTACAGTAAAACATTAGGAAAAGTTTAACATTTATTTATTTAAAAACTAAATAAAGTAAAGCCGTAAACGTTTCATTTCAATGCAACATCGGATCCCTATTACAGCTACAGTGATCAATATGGGTGTATTCTGTAAGTACTCGTGATGTTTTGTTCTGAAGTGGGTTTACTTCGATGCGGAGACGTGCGATACTCGCTGAGTGTGCTCGATCGCGAGTGGTCGACGCGCTGAGTGCCCGGTGACGTCGAGTTATGCAATTTTTAACTTGAATACCTGATACCTGAACCATGATAGTAAAAAATAATACTGTATAAATAATATGAGACAGATTAGGTTTCGTTGCACTTATTACACAGTTGGAAATGCATTCATGACAAAACAATATAAACGATCGACATGAATATAGGTCTTCATGAATTTTAAGTCGGAAAACATCATTTATTAAAAACACTTGAAAAACATTAACAGTAAGTAGGTAAAGTACCCACTACTGTCGTCGTTAGACACCTATTAACCCATTATTAGATTTTTCTTTTTTTACACAAAATAAAAACGATGGACAATTGAAATTTTCACAGATGATGTATTTATATTGCCGCTGTAACAAAAAATACTAAAAACAGAATAAAATAAATATTTAAGTAGGGCTCCCATACAACAAACGTGATTTTTTTGCCGTTTTTTGGTTCGCAATCCTTCGTGCGCGAGTCCAACTCATACTTGGCCGGTTTTTAGATTCCGTCTTCTTATTTAAATTATAAAATAGTAGCGACCGCCTGCGACTTCGTCTGCGTGGAAAGTTTTTTTTCTATCATTCAGGAACAGTCCTCTTTTCTATATGAAAGGTACCCTAATGTCCGTCTATATATAGAGGTACCCCTGATGTGTATGCAAAATTTCATCATGATGACCATCATGAAACAAACAAACAAAGAAACGTATTTTCTCATTTATAATATTAGTAAGGATGAAATTTCCATATTTTTTTTTGCAACAATAAAGAACAAGTAATTTCGTGTCAGTATATGCCTGTAGTATAAAGGGTGTTGTGTATCGAGTGGCGTTCGATGCGAAGTGGAAGCGATAATCGCTGAGTGGTCGATGGCCGCTAAGTGGACGATATGCCACTTCGGTTATGGAAGGGAAAGGCAGGATTAAGATTTTAAACGTGCATCTAACAAAAAATAAAATTTATAGGTAGCTTACTGACACGCGCTAACTGGCACCAACAAAAGTTTTAATTCTATAAACTTGAAAAATATCAATTAAAGAAAAGAAACAAAGTACCTATGTAGTTTTTAAAAACTTCTGATTAATGATATTGAAATTCAATAGTAGATTGATATACAGGGTTGAAATGAAGCAATTGGTTGGACTATGGTTCAATGACTTTCACCCGTGTTAAACACTTTAACTTTCATTTCAAATATTATAAGGAAAGTTAAAAAAAATAATAATTACAAAATGAACTGTTTGATATTTTGAATTACGGCATAGAAACTCTGTGAGTCACAAAGTTTCCTGTTAAATTATAATTTAGTTTTTTCATAAACTTATTTATACTAGCGTAATATTATGTTTGAGGAGCTTGGTGGCGCAGTGGGTCCAGTGATTGCGGAGGTTAAGCAACGTTTGCAAGGGTCCGTCGGCAAGTCATTGGTCCCAGCTGCATTTGCAGTCGTTAACACCCACAGATCTGCATTGGGCCCGCGTGGTGGGTTATGCCCTCGCCTACGGCTCGGGCTGCAACCCGCAGCCTTGTGTGCAATGAGCAACCTAAGCTAACTTGTCTCATAATGTACTATTAAAACTCCAAACCATATATTTTACCATTGAAAATGCAATCAGATGCAAATCGCCTGAGACGTATTTTTGGCCATATCTCCGAGGATTTTGGAAGGATCGAGATGAAAATAGTACCAAAAGTTGGGGAGTTTATCAGGACATGTGCAAACGTTTGAATTTTGAAAATCTACTGGTAACTTTTTTTGGAATTTTGTAAAATTCCAAAAATTCCGGGTTTTGGGGGGGTGTTTGTTTACTAAATTGTAAATATTTCGGAACAAAAACAGACTTAAGAAAAAATGAAAAAAAAAGTCCTAGGGTATTAGTTTAGCTACCAAATGGAGAAATAATTTTGAAAATCGGTTAATAATTGTGACCTGTAGGTGGTCCCTTTAGATTTGGAATTGTAGAAAAACGGTTTTTCCGTACATAAAAAGTGATGTAGCTTCTATGATTATTGAGCGATCGTCAAGGTAATAGTGTAAGCAGACGAGAAGTGCATTCGTTGGAATTTTGAAAATTTCGGCTGCTGCGAGGCAGTCGGCGGGCGCTTTTGTGACACGAGGCGGAGCCGAGTGTCACAATCGTAAAGATAAATAGGTACTACCTAGCTACTTTAAAAATATAATAGGACTTTGCATTTGATTTGATTTTGGTTTTTCGAAAATTTTTGAGTTCATTTTCAATACTCTGATTCTTGCGGGGACTGTAAAATCTGTGAATTTTTTAATACCTAATGTAAACTTTTTGTTGCCGATGAGGTAACTTTATCGGCCGTAACCTAATTCATTTAATTTTTTTAAATTTCTTGCCACCCTAGGGTGGAAATAGTGTTTTCGAGTCTACCAGCTGTTTGGTTTAAATATATTACGTCACTTTCCGAGTAGGTATAAAAAAGAAAAAGAATTTCTTCAGTCGTTACAAGCACTTGTGAATGTCAAAAAAGCTACGTACTCGGTTTTGGATAACTCTTCACTATTTTTCATTCTTTATATTAGTTTTGAATCAGCCCCCCTACTCAAATGGCCAACATTCTATTCGTTTGAACGCTACGCTTACTATTTTAAAACTTTAAAATAAGCAGTAATTTATAAAATTTCGTGCCGTAAGCTTGAAAATTCCATACACATCGAAGTCTGTGATTTACATAATTTTGAGACATGTGATTTAATCATCTAGGTATTGCTCATATTTAGGCTTTAAAAGTAAGCGTAGCATTCAAACGAATAGAAAGTTGGCCATTTGAGTAGGGGGGCTGGTTTATGATAAATCTCTTGGTGGCGCTTGTTAACTCATGTCAACCCATAAAGTCTAAAATATTTTCTTATTTAGAAACTGGACCATAAAATTAATATACCCTCAGGTATATTAACTTTATGAACTGGACTGGATTCATTTGCACAAAAATGTAATTATTGTGTTACAATGGATTTAAAAAAAACGTAATGTAGGTAACGAAAGACACCAAACAGAATTACAATTTGAAAACTAATACAATTACATAAAGATAGCTTTGACTTTTCTTAATTTTTGAATTGTTACATGACTGCCCAAAAAGGGAAGAGTGTGTTGTGTTCAGGATTCATGTATGTTTGTATGTATGTAAGTTTCTTTATTCCACAAAAGCTTCTAAATGCCTGAACAGATTTGGATGGATGAGGTATCGTTAGAATCCTTATATTCACTCTAAGTGACACTGCTGGATATAGAATTTTTGAAAAAAAATATGTCTATATGTTGGGTGCATGACGCCATTTTGTAATATTAAAAAAATGATTTTCTTCAATAATGCAATGTTATTAATATCGATCCTGTGTCTTGAGCACATTCCAAAATTATATAATTTGTCACTAAAATGTATGGTATGAAATCAAAATAAAATAATAAATAAAAAAAGCTTTTAAAAAAAAGAAAAACCTTCAAAAACCTAAAAATTAAAACAGCTTTAAATGAAATAGTTCTAAAAAGCAAGAAATAATATTGAAAACACCAATACGCATTTCAATTTTAATAAAAAAACGTCTATTGAAGTCGGGTGGGGCTGGATGGAGAACAACTTTTTTTAATTCTAAAATCCCATCCCACGCGTCCCCCCAGGTCCCAACCATGACCATCTCGCAAGAAAACTCAATCAAACAAAAAATAATCATCAAAATCGGTCCATAAATGTCGAAGATAAGCGCCAACAACGATAAAAAAATATACAATCGCATTGAGAACCTCCTCCTTTTTTTGAAGTCGGTTAAAAAGAAAAAAACACGATTCGCTGTCACAAACGAACTAATAAAAAGTTCTGTGCAAAGAGAATTTAAAAAAACTAGCGTGTTCTGTGAACCGTTTTGAAACCGTTGTGGAACATTTTTTAATCAAAGAGGTCTCTCGTCTGCAATGACACTTTATTATTTAACTTAGGGCAGTCGTGTTTTTGTTTTTTATATTTTTACCCGACTGCATAGAAAGGGCTATGTTTTTCGCGCGTATCTTGTATGTATGTATGTTTGCATGTAGGTAATATTCCTTATTACCTCATATCTTTCAAACGGCTGAACGGATTTCTATAATTAAGATGTTGTTAGATTGGTCTTGACAGCCCAAATTCGTGACGTTAAAAAAATATATAGCGGCTGTAAGTAATGTAAGTTTATGGAGAGAACAAGTTTCTAATGCTGAATTTAGCTTTTTTACCAGCAAAATAGTTAATCTTACGTACTAGTGGCTCCGTGAGCTGTAGACCTCGCGTTGAAAAGTAGCTCAAATTGTATGTTTTTCAAAAACAAATAACACAGAATAGATATAAATAGTATCTATACCAAGAACCTTATATATGACTCTGGACATTGCGTCACCATTTGGGGCTTGAAGAACGAAAAAAAAAAGTTTAGACAACCAATCCAAACATTCAAAAGTGTTTAGATTCTAAACATTTGAATGTTTAGAATAGTTGAGACGTTTGTTAATGCGAACGTTTGTATGTTTGGGTATTTCTAAACGTACAAACTTTCGCATTTCGAATATTACAGCATTCATTAGATTATTATTACTCTTGACTGATGTTATAATATAACCTTTGTATAACATTCATTCAAACCCCCTTTTCGGACATTCCCCATTACTTATCTTAATAAAAATGTCCAGGCAAACATTAGATACCAATTGTTTTGGTTTATAAATCGCGTGTTCAATCTATGTACACACTGTATTTTTTGATATTCCATAACTCTGAAGATATATTCGTATTCTATAGATCATAGATCAAAATAATAAAAAAACCGTGAGGGGGACGGCCTACCTAACATTACATTTTATGCCACATTTAACTTTGAGCGGAAGAAAGATTGGATGAAAAATTTACGTTTATCCTAATAAACGTAAATTTTTCATACAAATCTTTCTTTCTTCAAAAAGAATCTGCTGTGAAGCTGTGATTATGGTCACCCTACGATATGTAGATAATATTTATAGCTTGTTATGTGTCGAAAATAAATACAGATTTGTACATATTATATTCCTTATATAGTGATAAAAAATACGTAATTGAGATGGAATTATAATTAACTTCTGTAATATTTCCGAATTAGATCGGAAACAATCCTAGAAATCTGCTAAAATTCAGATTTCTAAGTAGGAAAAATTGAATGCTGAAAATACTTTAAACAACACTTACCTGTGAAATATAATGTTTAAATTTGATTTCGAAACACTTTTGCAATTTTGCACAATGCAGCACATGCTTTATAACGCGAATTTTATTTAAATAATTTTATATTTTTGTTCATAAACGCGAGATGCGGTAGAAAATCGTTGACATTAGTGACATGTTAAATCAAAGACAATAGGGTATTTTCCAAATTTATGAAAACTGCTTATATTTAAAGATTGGGACGAACAATTTAACAGAAAAATAAAAATAAATTAAATAATGTCTTTTTCTCCATTAAACCAATTAAAATCAAATATATTTTTGATGCTTTTGAATTTACCGCCAAAACGCTCGGTTCAATGACGTCTACTGTGTGACGTCAACTTTGTGTAAACAAGTTACAATTTACTTTGCAATTTACTCTATAGTTGACACAAAGTTGACGTCACTCAGTAGATGTCAGTGAACCGAGCGTTTTGACGGTAAATTCAAAACAATGGGGAGGAAAAGCGCAATTTTATCCCGATAGGTGGCGTCTGGTCTTTGGTACCCGGCCGCCTCAAAGAAAGTGTCAAAACATATGGGAATCTCTTGGAGTATTGCACTTTTTAATTTTATACTGAGAAAATGCCGAATTGTTATGCATGTAACTTGTAAAATATTGGAGTTCATCGATTTCCCAGCAACAAAAAAAATAGTGGGCAAAAAAATATAAAAAAAATATGCTTTTCCCTCGATTTTCTCCTTTGCTGAGCCTGAGAAACATTATAAATCAAAAGGAATGTTTCATGAATTTGATGAAGCTTCGCCAAAATAAAACAACATTTGAATTATAACAGCTTTGTTCTTTAATATTTCAACCTCAGCAGTTTCTAACACATTTATAACTTGGATGAATTTGATAGGTATATCAAATATGGAATAAGCCCAATATTGGGGCCAAACAGAGAATTAATAGAATTTTATATGCCAGAGTCATTCAAGAAACTTAGAATAATAAAATAAATATGATAAAACGGTTCGTGTAATTTTGTATGGTACAGAAATTCCAGTACAGAAACCTGAAATTACTATTGCACAGAAGGCATCATCAGGCAACTATAAACACGGAAATTCACACTCAGTTGCTTTGTTAAAATTTAAATCATATGCTTCTAATCTGAAATAAAAAGATTACTTGTAAATCTTACACGAAATTTAAAGAAATGTAATGCTTGTTAGCAATTTTTTGTAAGTTGCTATAAACTTTCTTGCCTGTTGTTTTGGCTTTTCTTTTCCGTAATTCTTCTTTTATATGAGCTAAAGTTAGCATAGAATACATTGTTTATCCGCAAAACCGAAAAAAATACAATCTAAGAAAGTAAAATCACGCAATACACAGTCAAGACAATATAAGCTCAAACTGACAATTGTTCCAAAGACTGAGCGCCATCTGTAATTCACTTTGCCTTCGCCTCCCCATTAAAAATAAATTTGATTTTAATTGGTTTAATGGAGAAAAAAAGACATAAATTAATTAATTTTTATTTTTCTGTTAAATTGTTCGTCCCAATCCTTAAATATAAGCAGTTTTCAAAAATGTGGAAAATACCCTATTCCGTCAGTGATGCCACATTATTTTTATTTGGTAACTTATGAAATATGGAGAAATTACTGTTAAACGTAAAATATTGTAATAACAAAATGGACTCATCTATCCTATAAATAATGACTTTGGCATGTACTAATAAATTTTAACATCATGTAACTAATTTAAAGTGGGCCGATATTTACAGTTATTCAGAAAATCTAATTAACCTTTGTACATGACTTGGGTAAATTGACTAGGGATTGGGATATTTTGTACTTAGCATGGCAATTTCAGTCACAGTGTGAGAGGGATAAACAAACTCTGCAAAGGTGAATGACCTCTTCCCCAACCATCTTTCAGTAGTAGAATATCCAGTGTCATAGAATATGAATATACGATTCTTGATCTATACTGTGCAAACAATATACGCAGTCTTAGGTTCTGTCAAAAAGTCACAACCTTATTTATTTTCAAATTTCGAATATTGGCCAGAAATGTTTTCATTGATGAAATTTTGAGTGTTTTTAAAAAAAAAATAACAAGATTTATTTTGCACCGCTATTTAAAAGGTTTTGTAAATTTTTTTATCATTTTTCGAAACTGTTGGAATATGTCTTTTTTTACATATCTCCGCCATATCGAAAAAAATCTAAAAACTGGCTCGACTGAAAAAATCTATATAATTTTCGAACCTGCTTACAACATTTCACGGGAATCGGTTGAGAAATGCGACCGTAGAGGAGAACAAACGGACAGCCAACGGACAGCTGGACAGACGTAATAATTTTTGCCTGAGCTGAAGCAGAGACGCTTCGCTCGCGCTTTGCGCTCGCTCTTTTCTCGCCGTAACTGGTGAAAAGTATGTTTTGAATTTAAAAGTAACTACACACATCAACGTGCATGTTGATGCACGTCAGGATATTTTGTTCAAAGTTCTTAAACTCAAAAACTACTGGCCGGTTTAAAAATATTTTAATCTTTATTGGATGATTCCAAATTTGAATTTGAAAAAATAAATTAATAACAAAGAATGTGCGCGGCATAATTTTAGCAAAGATCGAAGATTTCAATTTACCTAATCAGCTTTTGGATTTTTTTTGTGTAAGTTATTGTTATGTTTATATTAAAGTTTTAATAAAAAATATTTGTTAATTTCGAATTAATGCAACAGTATGTACCATGCTGCTAGGGTTGCCAGATGGTCGGGATTCGCCTGGATTCTCCGGGAATTTCAAGTGGTCTCCTGGCTCTCGAAAAATCTAAAAAATCTCCCGGAAAAACTGCTGTTCCAAAAGTTCTCTAGGAAACAAAAATTTTCGCGTAACAAACCACAGATCACAAGATTAGTGGATGAAACTAACTAAAAATCGCGCTGCGCGGCCGTTTTTTTTTTACTATAGACAGGCAAGAGTACAAGATAAGTGGATGAAACGAGTGAAACCAACTAAAAATCGCGCTGCGCGGCCGTTTTATTTTACTATAGACAGGCAAGAATACAAGATTAGTGGATGAAACTAACTAAAAATCGCGCTGCGTTGGCGTTTTTTTTCAATAGACAGGCAAGATCACAACTTACAAGATTAGTGGATGAAACTGACAAAAAATCGCGCTACGCGGCCGTAGGCAAGATTACAACTTACAAGAATAGTGAATGGTTTTCAGGCATTTAAGTTACATTTTGATTTTAAATATATATTTCTCCCGACAACAACCGCAAAATCCCGACATTTTCAAATTTTCTCCAGATATTTAAAACTTCCGATATGGCAACCCTACATGCAGCGGCGCCATTTATCAAGAGATGAAATATTAAGGGCAGTAGGTATGCTCCAAGCTGGGGCTACTCAACAGAGTATTGCTGAGGAAATTGGAACAAGACAAAACGTGATATCAGGGTTGTGGTCACGTTATCGTGCCACTGGTAATGTGGCTGAAAGGCATCCAGGCGGGAAGCGCATAGCCACTCAAAGACAGGACCGATTTTTGCAAGTGGCCGCAAGAAGTTAAATACCTAAATTCTACGGTCATGCAGTTGGTCCAAAAGCTCAAGTCAGAGCACCAGTTGCTGGTCAGTGACCAAACTGTGAGGAGAAGACTGCACGAGGCTAACCTTTATGTTCGCAGGCCGCTTCGTACTCCAGCACTACGCAGAAGAAATCGTAGACGAAGATTACAGTCGGCTCGAGAACATTTGCTCTGGGAAGAATGCCAGTGGTGTGTAGTGCTGTTTACCGATGAGTCCCGAATCGGTTTTCTTCCTGATTCACGAAGAGTACGTGTATGGCGAGCTCCTGGTCGTGATAACCATCTGCAACACCCTCAGGAAGTCCATCCATACCACGGCGGAACAATTATGGTTTGGGCGGGAATTTGTTTTGGTGGAAGAACAGACCACGTTTGGATCAGAAACACCGTGACTGCAGAAAAATACCGTAATCAGGTGCTAGCACCAATAATCTATCCCCATCGACTGCAAATGGGCCAAGATTTTGCGCTCATGCACGACAACGCGCGTCCGCACACAGCGCGAGTGGTAACGAGCTGGCTACAGGAGCACCACGTGCCAGTCTTAGACTGGCCCGCGCAATCTCCAGACCTAAACCCAATAGAGCACGCGTGGGACATGCTCCAAAGAAGGACTTTGAGGAATTTTCCTCCAAACACTGAAGAGCAACTTTTTTTTCATATTAGCAGGACCTGGGACAATATACCGCAGCAAGACTTTGATAACTTGATTCAAAGCATGAAAAACTATGTTCTTTAAGATAAAAAAATATTTTTTAAAATCGTTTGACAACTGACGAAGTTATGTTAAAACATACATAAAAAAAATAAAAAAAAAATACCGACGACTTGAGAACCTCCTCCTTTTTTTGAAGTCGGTTGAAAACCGTTGCAGGACCGTGATTAACGTCATGGGTGGTTTTACCGACTACTAATTTTTCACGTAACTGAAAAAACCTGATAACTTCGCTCTTAACCGACTTCAAAAAAAGGAGGAGGTTCTCAAGTCGACGGTATTTTTTTTGTCTATGTTTTAACATAGCTTCGTCAGTTGTTACCCGATTTGTACAATCTTTTTTTATCTCAAAGAACATAGTTTGTGTGTGGTCCCATAAAATTTTAACAGAGATTTGGCCAGTAGTTTTTTCATAATCCTGAAAAATATCAACTATTTAGCTCGCCATCGCACGAGTTTTTATGGAATTTCGGACATAACATCTTTCTTTATGAACCGATTTAGATGATTCTTCTTTTGTTTGAAAGGGTATACTTCAAGAGTGGTCACAATTTAATTTCATCGTTATTGGTTTTCGAACTTCGAAGATACACAAGGGAACTCCTCAAAGTCAAATAGTATATGTAAAGTGATTTAGATTTTGGTAAGTTTATGGCAATCCAAAACAAACCAAATCATGGTTTGCAATGCAACGTTCTGGACTAGACTTGGACTACGAAGACACAACGGAACTCCTCAAAAACAAACAGCGTAAATTTGGAAATTGAGTTCTAGGCATTTTACCATTGAAAATATTATAATATAAAGTTAAAAAATATTTACACGCTGCGCGCTTACATACCTACCACTAAAAAGTTGTAAATAAAAAAGCTTTTTAAAAAAAAAGAAAAACCGCCTTCAAAAAACTGAAAACAAAAACAGCTTAAAAATTAAATACCTCTAAAAAGCAAGAAATAAATTCGAATCATTCGTTACTCATATCAATATTAATAAAACACGTCTAATGAAGTTGGGTGGGGCTTTAAGAAAAAAAATTAATTGTCTGCCAGCCCCACCCGACTTCAATAGACGTGTTTTATTAATATTGATATGAGTAACGAATGATTCGAATTTATTTCTTGTTTTTAGAGGTATTTAATTTTTAAGCTGTTTTTGTTTTCAGTTTTTTGAAGCGGTTTTTTTTTCTTAAAAAGACATTAATGTTTAGTTTTACAATTATTTCACTTTTTCTAAAGAATAGTCTGATAAAGGCTTTACAAAAATATATACATGCTGTAGGTTAGTTTTAACAAATTTTGAATAAATTTAAAAAATCAGGATATCCCTAGACGGTGTTGATGTGTGTATTTTCATAATTTAAGACACCGGTAATTAAAATAAGTAACAAACTTAGGTATTACTTTTTATAGGTGTTTGAATAGTTTCCATAAGGGTCTTGTGCTTATTTCAATTTTCAACTGTTTACTTTTATTGAAATTGAAATTGAAATTTAAATATATTTTATTTAAATAAGCTCACATAATAAGCATTTTTAAATCGTCAATTCTTTTACCCTACCACCCATTATGACGTCTTTTAACTGACAAGAAAAATGGGCGCAAAAAACTTGTCAGCTTTATCAATCAGATGGAACGATATTTACAAATATGTATATCGTTTCCAGACTTTATATTAACAAAGATTAACAAATAAATAACATTATTGAATTAGCTCATTTCTTAATGAGTTTCAAATTTCTTAATCAATTTACAGATTTTAAGCTAAATTCAAAGTTTGAACTTGTTATTCAGTCTAGGCTGTTACAATAAATAAAAATAAAAGAAAAACATACAATTCAATATGCATTAAGATAGGTAGTCAGAAGCAGACCCATTCCCACTGGCAGCACCAGTTCCCGAACATGACGCATGAACCAGCCATCTCTTCGCTCAACCATATTTGAGGGAACGTAACGACCCGCCTCATACGACACCACCGCAGAAATGATTAAAGATAGCATGACATACTAAGACTACCTATGTTAAGGCATCGAATTGAAAATTTATATCCAAAAGCTTTTCATAGGTCTTTCACTAAACTACTGACTATAGAAAGTAAAAATATTGCAATTAAATAAATCAAAACAAGGTAAGCTATTAAGAATTATATTTTTTGAGTAAGAAGTGCCATACATACAGACAATATAAAACAGATCTTTTATATACGAGTTATACGACGCCCTTAATACAAGCAGACAGAAGCAGACCCATTCCCACTGGCAGCACCCGTTCACGAGTATGACGCATGAACCAGCCATCGCTTCGTTAAACCATAATCACAAATATTATATTATTGTAACAATTAATTAACTTTCAGGTTTTTAAATTTCTATTAGTGTGTGAAATATTTGAAGAAGATTTAATACCCTCACAGCTTTTTATTTAATAAGTTATTAATAGAAAAAGATTTTAATAATGTTTTTCGTGGAGTTTTTAGGGTATCACTACATGCCCTCGTAGTCATTCGTAGAAGTTGATAGCAAATGTGTCAAAAACGGCAATTTTTTTGCAGTTTTGCTATCTACTTCTAGCAGTGACTTCGAGGGAATGTAACAATACCGTATAAAAAACTAGACTGTGATCCCTAAAAATTCCACGTAAAACATTATTAAAATTGTGTATTAGAATTATAATATTAAATAAAATTTAACGCGGCGCCACTTTCGCTCAGGTAAGGTGGCACCTTAATTTATTTTTTTTAGTTTGAGCAGACTCCATTTAGCATGATTCGATAAAATATCATTTATGAGAACATCGTTCTGAAAAGTGCAATTCTTATCTTACCGAAATTATTACAAGGTATAAAATACCGCAGCTATTTGTATAAAAATGTGTTTCATTATATGCCATGACGTTTTTAAGGGGGATGAAGACGACAATAAAAATGACTGAAGTTATTGATAGGATTAATTTAAATTTATTTACAAATCATTGTTTCAGTGAAATAAAAATAATAAGAATCTAGTTTATTACATTAATTTCTGCGCTGTTATTATTATTATTTACGAGTTCAAAAGATAGGCTTTAACAACATTAAAATTAATTCAACCGAGATGTGATGACTGATGACACAAATGTAAAATTTAAAATTACGTAGCAGATATTTTGGGTATTACTTTTTTCCCAATCGAAACACAAATTGTAAGCTTTCAGCCCATTTTATCCTTAATAAAACCCCTATTTTAATCACCTTTGAATATTTTTGCCCATTCGGATTTTATAGCTCGTCAGCATAAAGTAGAAAGGCTAGGGCATTAAGTTAAATCGGTCTGATGGGCAGACATTCTGATTCAAACGGCGCACTCGCTCGTTGGACCGTTATGAATCATAACTGACGGGAGCTATGAAAATTGGAGGATGAATATATATGGAACATTGTTGTCCTCGTAAAATAAAACAGATTTAGATTTATAGAATGACTTATTTACAGAAAAGTTTATTGCATCAAAGTAGGTTGCAATTTGGAATAAAATAGTGGCATAATTTATTAACAGTTATGTATGACTTTTAAATTTCCACGTCACGAAATATCTATTCTATAGTCGATTTTCAATGGAAATAGCCAGCTATTATTGGAATTTTAAATGCAAACTCATACTTTAAAAAATATGGATGAATTTCTTTCGTAATTTTTTAACTAATATATAAACTGTGTTTTAAGTCCCTGTATTATTTATTACATAATATTTTGTATCTATGTAATAATTATAATAATCTGACGAGCTCCGTGGTCGAGTGGTTTGCACGCCGGTTTTCAAGGCGTCACCATCTCTTGAGGTCCCGGGTTCGATCCCCGGCTGGGTCAATGTAGAAAATGAACTTTTCAATATTGTCTCAGGTCTGGGTGTTTGTCGTACCACCG
This sequence comes from Agriphila tristella, assembly GCA_928269145.1. Taxonomy (NCBI): domain Eukaryota; kingdom Metazoa; phylum Arthropoda; class Insecta; order Lepidoptera; family Crambidae; genus Agriphila; species Agriphila tristella. The sequence goes on along the minus strand of OV743439.1, from coordinate 16,083,026 downwards.
TTGTTTCTGATTTCCATAACACAAGTGCTATAGCTACTTACTTTGGAATTTGTGATGTTGTCCAATATTTATTTAAAAATTATTTATTAAAATAAACTCTATGATCACCAAAGTCACATAATTATTGTAAACATAGTTTTTTGATTCTCTTATAACACAACAAGTGTTTCGTCGTCAATCGTCTATTATCCAAAATAAAAAATAATAAAATACTTAATAATCTGGCGGTGGTGCATATAAAGTTATTTTCTAAATTCAAAACTTGCCACATCCATTCGCCAAACATAACTGCTTGGCCACAGGCCCATAGTCGGTGGACCGCGGCAACTTCATTTGCGAGGTCCCCTGGCCGTGAAATGAAGTCGGGCCAATATCGCGCCGATACCGATCCGAAACTTGCTGATCTCGCGCCGCGTCTCTGCGAGGGGGACGGTGAAATATGACGAGGATAACCGATTAAAAGTATTCTCGTTTGGAAATTATGTTAATACGGTTTAAATTATATGAGAAAAGAAATTGGTTTGTAAAATAGTATTTGGAGTTGGGCCTCTAGAACTACATGAAGGAAATTGTTAAGCCCCACGTCGCGTCCCACTCAATGTATGTTATGTGCTAGACTTGATTACATAATTAATCCTTTTTGAAAGGTAAGTAGGTTTTTAAATCTCACGATTACAAGGCTTTATTTGAATTATATTTTTTGGTTTTTATTGTGCTTACATTTTTGGTATTCACAGGTAAAAATAGTCAAATATAACAAGAAATTGTGTCAACTTTCGTTCGCAATAGTTTAATTTGGTTTAATTAAATGGGTTTTTTGACAGTTAGACGTAGGTATTTATTTATTAACTAATATGGAGGTAGTTTAAGCTACAGAAGTTGAATTACATTGCGCATAAAGTATGAGTTACACTGTAACTCAAAAAAATTGCACATACATGCTGTAACTGTTACAGTATGTATGTACAATTTTTTAGAAGAAACATTTCGCTGGTTTACGAAGTGTTCTTAGGTATTCTTTATTTATTTTATGATACAGCAATAAACATTTTGTTTTGGGCTAAACATCCAGCTGTATAATAATTATAACTGTAGTTTTGCAGTTCATAAGGCATAGGACAACAGTCACTAAATCTGACAGTGGTATTTTTGGTCAAGGTAAAATAAAATTTTATACAAAAACCCATTCGTAAAAACAATAGTCATCAGACAAATCGACGATGAACTAAATCCATTCTATATTAACTTGCATCAATTATATGCAAGGCTTAGGGTGTGAGCGGGGTATTTTGGGGACCGCTGAAATTTTTCTGAAAATTAAAAGCCACGCCCCTTTACAGGGCAGCCGTGATTGGGCGTAGCGATTACGTAGACGAGCCCGTAGCAGCCAATGGTACAATGTGCTACGCGCAGCCGTAGCACCGTAGTCAGAGGCGCGCGGGGCGCTACGCGATCGACAGACGCTACGGAGCTGCTTCGCCTGGGAACTGAAAAATGTAAGTATTATTTTACTTTAACAGTGATTTTGTGCAATTTATTGTATTATATGTCCAAATGGTTACATAAAAGACAAAATTTTACGGTGAAAAATGACTGTGTCGCACATCTACATATATACAGGTATAGGTATAGGTAGGTAGCCATAGTTGATTATGTAACGGGCTGTGTGACGTTTTCTCTTTTAGAGCAATTTCCGAATCGATCAATTAGTTATTACAGTGTGAATATCCTTCTCTTAATGAATTGATTAAAACAGCTTAAATATTTATTATTCAATATTATGTAGGAAATATTGGATTTTATACTTCAGATGTGGTATATATCCATTTATATATAACTTGTCAATAGCTTATTATAATTACTCATTTTAAAAACTATAATGAAATGAAGAAGGGTCGAATACAATTAAAGTGTGTAAGCTCACATTTTTCAAATAGCCAGTCCGTCTGTTTTAATCTTAATAATGGTCTTTTTTCACAAATATTTTTAGCATTTACTTCTGGTTTCATTTTAGATTTAATTAGAATTTCTCCAAAACCTGGTTTGGTTAGTAAACAGTAAACATTTAAATCTGATAAATAATGAAAGTTGAGGTTCCAAATACAAAATATTAATTATTGTCTTACGAGTTTAACATAGTGGTAAATATTAGGAAGTATTATCATGAACTCTGTTCCCAGTGCTCTCACTACATTTTTAACATTTTTATTATGTAACATACTAAATTAAGTGGGTACTTACAATACATATTTTGAAAATTATCGTTTACGAAACTCGAAAAACTTATAAACCATTTTCCATCAAAAAATCCCTTAACTTTCTAATGAATGTGTTTGTTTTTTAATCAATTTGGGAAAAGCCTATTATAAATTTTGATGGCGTTTACATGGTGTTCCCTAACTATGGAGTTTTAGGTTAGATGTTGGCAAGGCTGATTTTTGCAACAATACCAGTTCTTTCCATAACTCACTTCTCTAATTCTTCTTAGTCTAATTGCAACATTTTCCTTAGTTAATAAAAAAAAAGAAATTTACAAGAATATCTACCAAGTGTGTAGGTAGTCTTGTAAAATTATTTCTTTATATATATTAATATTTTTGGCTTAGAACTCCTCAATACTTTCAAGAGTTACAAATGAAAAAGGGCCGTGATAAATATTTTATGATTTGTAATGTTTCTTTAATACTGATAATAAACAACTTTGCTTCATAATAATAATACTATAATTCTTCGTATAATCAAGGTAAACGACTCCGAAAAGCAATTTTGCAGTCCTAATAGAATATTACACTACACACTACACAAACAACAAAATAAATTTTAAGTACAAAAATTGCCAACAAAAATGCACACACAACACCCACAGATAATTAATGGCAAAAAGTTAACAAGCGGTTATTTTCTCTGTTTCCGAGTGGTTTATGGAGTGGTGAAAATTAACCAGTACCTAAACCATTGTAAAATGTATGTGCTTATTTATTAGTTACTAGCAATTCACGGTGTTAATACAGATGAACAACAAACTTAAATAACTCGTGATCACAACAGCTGCACATTTTTTAACGAAATCGTCTTACCCCCATCTATAGACGAGTAAGTAATGACTTGAGTAAAACTTGCAATTTTCAAATGCTTCTAATATTATATTCATACGCATTTTATAGTATCAATTAACCTTAAATTCACCAAAACTGCACTAAGAAGTCATTTAAGATGAGTTTTACTATAAATTGCATGTGAATATGATATGAGAAGCATTAGAAAATTTCAAGTTTTACTCAAGTCATTACTTACTCGTCTATAGATACGGGGGTTAGTGTAGGGATACTAAGGCGACTTTTAGGGAAAAGTGTGTATTATTTCAAAGAAACAAATTATCTTTTAAAGCTAGATTATCTACTGTAAAGTTGACAGAATGCTATTATCATTATAAGTGTATATCTGCTACACTTTGTCCTAGAAATTATTTACCAAAAAAAACCCTTCTTTTAATGAGATTCAGCAAGATATACAGGGTTATTTGTAAAACACCAACAACTTCGAAAAAGCAGATAACTAACATCATACGTATGTTCTACGACTTTTCCGAAAAAAGACAAAAAAAAACTATATTCATACAAATGTCCGGACAGCTGATCAAGTTTTGTAAAAAGACGTTTCTTTTGTCTTTTTCGGAAAATCGTTGAACAAATGTTGTTGTTTATGATGTCAATGATCTACTCCTGTGAGGTTGTTGGTTTTTTTTATATTCCATGGGTTTGCTCTTGACCCTAGTCTTGCCCAAAAGCAAAGACAGGGTCTACGATGGAGCGAGCTTGCCCAGAAGGTGCTTATTCACTCTGGCCTTGAATAGAGTCAGGTTGTATGCGCTCGGAAACACGGAAGCCGGCAGGGAATTCCATTCCATGGCTGTGCGCATTATGAACGATGATGAGTAGCATTTGTTACGCAGAAAAGGTATACCAACTTAGAACGGGTGGTAACCTGCAGTGCGTCTGGATGTCCGATGGTAAAAAGGAGAAGGTGGAATGAGTTCATGCAGTTCTTGAGCACACTCACCGAAGTACAATCTATAAAAGACCGATAGGCAAGCAACTTTTCGGCGGTGAGCTAAACTGTTAAGCTTAGCTGCTACCAGTTCTCCATCGCCTATTAATCTCTTGGCTCTCCGTTCCACCGAGTCCAGTGCAGCAAGTTGATATTTCGCTGAGCCATCCCAAAGGTGGCAGCAGTACTCCATGCAAGATCGGACTTGAGCTTTATAAAGAGTTACAAATAACCCTGTCTATCGCATTATATGAACATTATTATAATTATTTTAATTTAGTATTTTAAGTACATAAGCTACCGTTCAATAATCTACCCAAACGGGATAAAACTGAATACTTTGGTCTAATTTATTTTAACTACACTGACATAAAACATATTTATGTTTTAAAATATTAAATAATATTAGTATCGGATGTACCTATATGTATGTTCGGTTGGACTCTTGCAACTCAATTTTGAAGCAGATATCTTCAACCGATTGAACTGAAATTTTGTATACACTAACACACTTTTGTAAACTAAACGGTTGGATGACAATGCATGGTTAGCTGTGTGACGTCATTTTAAATCCAACACAGCGGAACACCTCCTACAATATGGGTATCAAAAGAACGGGCTTGTTGAAAATAACTCTAAAAATAAAGTGACATCACTCTAAATCCAATATGGCGGACAAAAAGTGCAGTCGGCAATAAAAGCTTGTACCAAAAATAAAAATGTTGACAGAAACTTATTTTGAACACTTACAACATCATAGTAAGTACCTACTATTCAAATGTATCAGAAGTGCTGTAACCAACTGACTTTTATTACACTTATGTGCTTACACACACGCCAGGGGGCCGATTCTCACGCGATAGACAAAATGTCGAAATAGAGATGTCGAAATAAAATGGCGGATCCGCCATTTTGTCTATTCAAACCAGTTTTTGGTATTCTCGAAATGTCGCCATAGAGATATGTCGATGGCTAGCCCTCGACATGCAACGTGTGGTCGATAGCGGTAGAGATTGAATATCTCGAACATTAAGTTAGTTGAAGTGTCGAATTGTCTCTTTCTTATGAGATGGGTGGCCATTTGGGACTACAATAATGAATGTTAAGCTACTTTTGAAGAGGCCGAGTACGAGATGGGTGACCGTTTGGAACAGCAATAACGAACATTAAGCTACTTTTGAAGAGGCCGGTTACTACATGGGTGATCATTTGAGACTGCGATGACAAATGTTAAGCAATTTTAAGAAATGGCCGGGTGTGGGATGGGTGACCGTTTGTGACTGCGATACGACGAAAGTAAAAAATCTTTAAATAAAGCCGGGTGTGACATGGGTGACCATCTGGTAACCACTTTGAAAATGGTCACCCATCTCAGATGGGTGACCGTTTGGAACAGCAATAACGAATGTTAAGCTACTTTTGAAAAGGCCGGTTGCCAGTTACTAGATGGGTGACCATTTGAGACTGTGATGAGTGACGAATGTTAAGCAATTTTAGGAAATGGTCGGGTGTGGGATGGGTGACCGTTTGTGACTGCGATGCGACGAAAGTAAAAAAGCTTTAAATAAGGCCGGGTGTGAGGTGTGAGATGGGTGATCATCTGGTAATCACTTTGAAAATGGTCACCCATCTCAGATGGGTGACCATTTGGAACAGCAATAACGAATGTTAAGCTACTTTTGAAGAGGCCGAGTACGAGATGGGTGACCGTTTTGAAAAGCAATAACGAATATTAAGCTACTTTTGAAGAGGCCGGTTACTAGATGGGTGACCATTTGGGACTGCGATGACAACTGTTCAGCAATTTAAGAAATAGCCGGGTGTGGGATGGGTGACCGTTTGTGACTGTGCGTTAATGCGATGAAAGTAAAAAGCTTTAATAAGGCCGGGTGTGAGATGGGTGACCATCTGGTAACCACTTTGTAAATGGTCACCCATCTCAGATGGGTGACCGTTTGGAACAGCAATAACGAAGCTACTTTTGAAGAGGCCGGTTGCCAGTTACTAGATGGGTGACCATTTGGGATTGTGATGACAAATGTTAAGCAATTTTAGGAAATGGCCGGGTGTGGGATGGGTGACCGTTTATGACGCGATGCGACGAAAGTAAAAAAAAATAACACTGGGTGTGAGATGGGTGACCATCTGGTTACCACTTTGAAAAAAGGTCGGGTTTGGGATGGGTGACCGACGATGCCAGAAGTAATCAATGTTAAACAACGTTTACAAAGACTGGTTATGAGATGGGTGACCGATTGAGACTTCGATAACGAATGTTAAACAACTTTGTAAAAAGGTAAGATGGGTGACCGACTAAGCCAACAGTAATCAATGTTAAACAGCGTTGCGTTTCTTGCAGGCAGACATCGCCATCGGGTGCGTGCCACAGTGATATAGCATAATTCGAAATATCTCGAAAAAGTCAAGAAATTGAAGAGATTCCAAAGACTTTCGACTTGTAATGTCGAAAATTGCTGAGAATAAGTTTTTTGGCTGCAATAGAGATTTTAGTGACATTTTCAATAGAGATTTGTGATTAGAGATAATCTCGAATTCGAGAAATGTCGCAGTGCGCGAGAATAGGCCCCCAGTACCTTGGTCCTTTTAACACGAAAAACTATCGAAAATCAATTGAATGCGTATCGAGTGCGAGTTTATTAATGTAAAGTTTGGTAATCGAAATCTTTGTTTTATTTTTGGAGATAGGAGGTCTTATTTGAAAATTTACTCGATTCAGACTCGATACGAATTCGAAAGTTTTTTCGTGCTGCAGGGAACATAACATTATTATGATTGTAAACATTAATTTTATTATTCGTATTTAGGATAATTACTTAGGCAATTAAAACAGGTAGCTTTTAAGTATGTTTTTTTTTTGTAAATTAATACGTCATTTTAAATAATGAAGAGATGCAATCGTTTTGCTAATAAATATTATTAGTGGTAAAAATAATAATTATAATTTATCGTAAGTTGATAGCCCTGCATAGTGTATAATTTAAAATAAATGCTTTTATTTCTTTTGCTGCTTATTTTTTGCAGCGTTCTCATTACCCTCAGCTGCTACATATGAGTACCTACATGAAGAAATGTATCGTTCAATTATAATTATTTTCAAAAGAAAATCTTGTATCACAGAACGTAAACAGTGATTCAGCTGTTAGACATCCTAATGGCCTCACCTTTTTAGAAACTTAGCAATATACTTAACTGTGTAATGTATTTGTCTTCAAATATGTTAGAATATCAGAAGCCAGAATTTTTATAGTAAAAGGATTTGAGGAAACGGGTCAAACGATACATCGCTTCGTGTGCCGCTGTCGTTTCTTTATCTTATACTTAGTGTACTATTTCCAGGTGTTAGTGACGTGTAACCGATTGATGAGGACGCTGGAACCACCATGCAGGGGCTACAAGCCGCGAAGGAAAAGGCTTCTGGCCTTTTTGCTAACAGACCCCTTCTGTTCAAGTAAGTGACGAGTTTTGCATGATTGCAGGATTTTTGGAGGCGTAATGGATGATTTTCAATAAAACTATATTTTGTTATCTGATTGAAACATGACTGGCATAATTAAAGCAAGTTGTTTTAAAACAGGGTTCAACAGTATAGTAACAGTATAGGGTATGAGTAAGTAAGTATGCCTTTTTATCACTGATTAAAAAAAATATCGAAGACTGGTGCTTGTCGAAAACTGGTTCCTCTACCCTACACATTAGGGCTTCCCCTAATGGAAAATAAAATGTTTTTTTCCAAACCTGGATTGAAATAATATTTGTTATTTTACTACAATGCATTTTGATTGCACACTGCTGCTGTTATCAAATATGGTGGTCAAAACGACTTCGTCTGCGTGAACACTAGGGAGCCTTTGACTAAGATAAAGAGTATTCTTTGTTTTTAGTCCAGGTTATAAACTATATGTGTGTCAAATAACGTCCAAATCCGTCTAACCGTTTTTGAGTTATAAATGGTGTAGTTAACCCGACATTGTTTTATTTCTTTAGATTTTCACAATAACACATTTAACATTAAAAAATTTAACACATAAAACATCATAGTAAGTACCCTTTTTGTATCACATACGGCACACATTTTAACGTCACTTCATTAATTAACGGACCGTTTATAAATTCCTAATGCATTTAATTGACCATATTGATTAAAAGAAAAAAGTTTTTAATTTGTCGATAAAAATATGGTTTGCAAGGAGCCAAAATACGAATAAGAATTTTTCCAACGGAATCAAACAATATACAATCAAAAAATAACAAGGAGAGCTAAAGAAACAATAGTTGTCGGGAGGAGTTGGGGTATGGAAGCAATTTGGTGGGAAGCACCGAGTCGATCGACGATAATATTGACAGCCCCGTAATACGTGTTGCAGTGGAAATAAAATATAAGGGCGGGCGAATCTCGGACTTGCTTCTTAACGGTGAGCTAGGGTTGGCTGTTCGAAGAAGCACTTGCTGTAATATTTACCTTTAAAAAATATATGAAGTAGGTATTGAAAAAATATTTTTCAATTAAACAGGTAGGCAACCAGCCTACTTGTTTAATTGTAAAATCATATTGTAGACAAGTTTGCATCAACAATAATGTATGAAAATATTAATCACCAATTTAATTCTCACATATTGGAACTATGCAGTTAAAAGAACTTGCAATTTTATTTAAGAAGGGGCCATATTACGAAAATAACGTACCTACGCAATTGCGTAACGCAGTCATTTGGTCACGATAGTCGTCCGCAGTTCGTCGGTTATAGCTATTACAAACATTTTCAATATGTCTATAGTAGCCCATAAACTATTGAACGAATGATGTTGAATCTGCTAGAGAGAAACTGTCAAACTTACGCAATCACTTTGCGAAATCGCAAACGCAAGTGCTTTGTAATAGAAAACAATCAGAACGAAGCACGGACGCATCTGCGTGTATCGCGTTAAACTTTTCGTAATAGACCCCCAGTTTTTTTTAACTACATACCTACAATAAACACTTTAAAATCATTTAGATATTAGCAATTTCCGTTGATAAGAGTTTCTTCTAACTTCTGAAATATTTTATTGCAAACATGCGATTGGCAGCCCTGCAGCCGTGGGCTGCTCAAGGCTGATAACAAACAGACGTCATTCGGATTTGTGTCCTCATGCGAATTGAATGTTGTCGATTCAGACGACTGCGATTACCAAAACGTCGATTTATTACTTTGGTTCATCAGCCGTTTTTTATGTCCCCACTGCTGGGGCACAGGCCTTCCTTATGGGGAAATAAGGAGGACGGGCCATAACCCACTATGCGGTCCCAATGCGGATTGGTGGGTGTTAACGACTGCAAATGCAGCCGGGACCAACGGCTTAACGTGCCTTCCGAAGCACGGAGGAGCTCGAGATAATAAATTTTTGGTCACCCATCCCACGACCGACCTTTGCGAAAGTTGCTTAACCTCCGCAATCGCTGGGCCAGGCGCTGAACCACTGCGCCACCGGACTCCTCACTCACGCTCTCCTTACTTTGGTAATAAGCTCAATACAATTCCAAAGAATTTCACAAGCACATAGTATATCTCTGTATGATTTGCAAATGAAAACATAGGAATTATATTTCACAAAAACAGCTGTATTTAAATAATTAAATTTATTATTTTTATTAAAGGAGCTTCATTTTCTTAGCTTCATTTACAAAGGTAGCCAGATTTTATTGAAAGAATAAACCAAAAGTAAATGTGCATGTTGAGTGGCAATGTCATTTCACCAACATAAATTCTGATACCTAATACAGGCCTATATGATATGCTATTGTCAGTACATTCACTCGTTCGTTAATCGACCGACGGCAATAAATAATCAGATTACGCAGCGGGTAGCAGCCCTACACTCTGCTCAGGGCTGATAACAAACAGAAATCATCCGGATTTGTGACGTCACGCGAATAGAACGTACCGTTGCAAAGAGAGCGGAACGGAATTATGATCGTTTCGGGATACAAAATTGTGTACGAGTACTTTGTATGAAGATTATCTCAAGAGGGACCATTATCTATTTCGATTTAATGCAATTTACGATGAGAAATACATTTACTAACGAAGGTTGCAAATTATGTTATATTATAACACAATCAAGAAAATACTTGTGGTCGCACTCTTTCACGGTAATAGTAGTTTATGAAACTGACACATAAAGAGGTGTTTTAATACCTAGTTATGTGCAGTTTCATACACTACTTTATCTACACTCATACATTTGGGATTGAACCTACTAAATAAAAGATCAACGTTAGAAAAGAGAGAGAGAGACTTTGTTTGTATTAGCAAGGTACCTACATTGTAATAAGTCAATTCCTTAGCTGCATCTAAACTAAAATATCGGACAGAGTAAATTTTTTTTCACATTTTAAAGCAAGAATAAAAAAACCTACAAAATTCAGTAAGTATAACAAAATGTAAAAATTGAAATCAAAACTTTATCGGAAATGCTTGGCGCGCATTCCATTAGAAAAAAAATATTGATCAGTGCATTTCAACAAACTAATCGCACTAAAGTCATCGATTACCATAGAGTACATTTTAATCATGAAAAATATGTGGGAAAATATCGTTGTTTTTTTTTAATGTTACGGCACTGCCTTCTTTTTGGATTTGCCCTGTATCGTAATGAGAAAAAAAGTTGTTTTATGATGCAGTTGACTGCATCGTAATGAGTTTATTTTTTTATTTTACCTATCTACGAAAATAAAGTACGTATTTATATTACCTTTTTTGAATTCATATTTGGAACATTACGTTGTGAGTGTAGATAAACCTATTTACATTTAGCCTACAGCCTAGACTGAATAGTGTTAAATTTTGAACTTAGCCTGAACCCTGTAAATTGGTTCATTTTTTATTAATCTGTGTTAATAATAATGTCTGAAAATGATATACGTATTTGTAAATATCGTTGCATCTGATAAAGCTGACAAGATTTTTGCGCCCATTTTTCTTGTCAGCTAAAATAAGTTATTTTAAAAATGCTTATTATGTGAGCTTATTTAAATAAAGAATTTTCCTATTTCTATTTCTATTAAATGGAATATAAAATCACTTAATACTCTTATCGGAAACAAACACTGCTCTATTAATGCGAAGTTGTTACTCTCAAGTCTGGGCGAGCCCCATGGTTTTAAGCCCATAAATTGTACGGTGGAAGGGTAGCCGGTTCATTATTTAGTCCGTTTAAACGACTAAGTCCTTAAAAGACATTAGCAGGCTTTGTGGAGCTATCGCAGTACACAAAAGAGATTTGCTAGGTAGCAGGGAGACGCCGTCAATTATCACCCATCATATTTGGCTTACTGTACGTTTTAGAAGCACCCTCTTGTTTTTTGTCTGCGTAGATAGGAAGGGTTGTATTAAATTAAGCGCTTGGTGCGTTATCTGGATTAGATATGAGTTTTTTTTATACCATAATTGATTCTCATCTGATTAGAAACGTCCTCTGATCTCATGATTTTATCAGATGAACAATATCACAATAATAATATAGGGGAGACAAAATAGGTTTTTCTAATGGTACTGTTAAGTAGAACCACAGAATACACAATAGTACCAGTGGATAATATTTTGATAATCTATTGTGATCAATTACAAAGTAGACGTTTAATTCATAGACGGCTGGAAAAGTACGTTAGTTTTAATGAATGATGAAGGAAAAATGTCGTCATTAAGATTTCAAAACAAATGTGAAAATATAGTAATATAGTATGTTGACAGCCGAGGGTCCAGAGGACAGAATACGTGTATTACAGCACTCTCACTAATTGTTCCCGCCATTTGAATATTGCCGTCGACAATTAGTCGATTGGTCCATCCCGCCCGCGGCTATGGAACCCTAAATTAATTGCTCTCTGCTCATTTTGTTTTATTTAGCACGACGAAAAGGCGTGAACGATTAATGCATTAAGGTGTTTTATGTTGCAAAGCAATTTGAAGGATTTTGTCATTTACTTATTTCTATCGATGAAGAAATAATGGAAATTTCTGTTCCATTTGCTAAATGAAATCCTAAAGACAGTGCTGTTCGGTCAAGCAAGCCCTTATTAGATATAAAAATAAAACTAGAGGATGATCATGACGGAAGCTATAATTAATAAGAAGCTCAGTTGACTACTTTATTGTTAAATTAGCGTAATGCCTTTCGTATTCGTTATATGGTTGTTTGATATTGTTACCCGGATGTTAGCTAGAAATATGCTGTTAATGACCATTTCTGGCTAAATGGCGCTGTGTGAAATTATCTGAGCTTTATTATTTATTATTATTTCACATCAATGTATTTATAGTACCAAAAGACATAAGAATTAGTTTAGACTGTTTTAGTTAGTATTGAATTTTTGGCAACACTACGACCAAATACAGACAAAAGTTGTTCGTGTGCGCCAGCTGTTAAAGTTAAGGGCACCTTAAATTCAAAAAAGTTGTTAGATTTGACAGAAACTCTATGAAACTGACTGCTTCCTTAAAGTTAAGGAGACCTTAACTAAAGATTTTAGCTAAGAAGCCTTTGAGTATACGGCCTGTATATACCTGCGTTTCATCTCTCTGTAGCAATAAGTGTAAAAAACTTTATTTTTATAGCCTCTTTGTCAATTTACTCAAATTTATTTGCAACAGTTCAATACGAAATGTAATATTCAACCACGAATAGCGTTCTCATTAACTTTGATTTCAATACCGCCCATTGAAATCACAGTTCTGACAGCCATAGCTATTGACGGGTGTTACGTTACACACAAATTGGCCAGCCAGGGGCGGTTATGAAAGTTTAACGGTACGCCCTCTGGCCGCCACGCCAATTAGGAAGCTTATGGCCCGCTCAGGGATTTGTACCTGTGCTTTGGAGTGCTTAGGGAAACATAATGAGGACGCATTTGTAATTAAGGGAAGATGTACTAATTAGTGTGCTAAAGTTGGGTTAAAGTTCATACAAGTACCACATGTAAGTACTACTGATGTTTTATAGTTCTTAGCTCTTGAGAAGATTGTTTCGTAAGTGAATATTTAAACATTTAAAAATTTAAATTTGTTTTGTCTTCATTCAATAAACTGCCTTTAAAGATCTAAAAATCCTACAGAAATCTACAGAAATTTCTGTAGAAATTATTTTTATATTTTTAAGTCAAATCACGAAGATTATACTAATGATCTTTAAAGGCAGTTTATTGAATAAAGACAAAACAAATTTAAATGTTTAAATATCTTCTAACAATCTTGAAGGACCAATTTGGTACTCCGAGTCAGTGATATTAGAAACTTATAGATCGATATCTTCTTTCAAAAACGCTGCAAAACCTCTACTCGAGGAAGACTACTATGGATGAATGGTGCTATTTATAGCAGCCAATTCCAAAGTGTGTCACGGCTACGGTGGAGATCTGAGATCGATCGCCGCCGCCGAGTCTGGCCGGCGGGACGGCGCGGCGCCGTAGATGGCGCCGAGGGGTCCACCACGAGATGACGCTGCGACCTGCTACTTAACCACCCCTGCAAGCATCCTGATCTCAACAAACACAGAAACTAGGGGCAGTTTATGAGGCTTGTTTATTTGGGAGGCTGCGACTGTTATTTGTTTAGTCAGAAAATATTAATAAATCCATGGCCATATACTTCTGAAATGTTTTTTTAAGAATATAATATACTTAACAAGTATTTACATCAAAAAATCACTAAATAAATAAATTATATAGCCAATAGCATAATACACTAGGAAATATTTGTTTCCAGAGTAATTAAACAAAATATAGAATAATAGAGTACATAAACTAAATAAAGAAAGCACAGGATATAAGATTTCTCAGATATTTCAGACTAACTAAAAGATTATTCGGAATTTTATTATATACACGATATATATCGCGTGATATAGTGTTTTATCAACACTCAACTTTCTCAAAATTAATTGTCTTTTGACAGGTAAACGTAAAAATCATATAGCGATTTGGTGGAGGGAGGCGGAGGTTACGTTATTTCACCAATAGGGAATATGCATCAATTTTTTTTTAATCTTAATCAAAAGTTTAATGCTTGAGGAAATTAACTGTAATATTAAAACTTTTCTCTTGCGTTTTTTTTCTCGTGATATAGAATGTTACTTGAAGTTAGCGCGTAGCAGCATCCGCCGAAAACGCTCCATACAAAACGGTGACGTCACATATCACGTTTCAGGTATGTTTCGGGCGCGTTTAATATGGAGTTAGCCAATAATATTCAATTATCTCCCTAAATTTTGCGTTTAAGTACACATATGTGTCATACAAAATATTATTTCTTATTCGATATTCTATCTGACTGTAAAGTGCAATATATCCGAAAATGAAAAAAAAAACGTTATTATACCCTGATTTCATCGTGTGATAAAACTAAAATAATACATTTTATTCATTTTGTTTCTGTTACATCATGTTTTTATAAGTGTCCGCAGCGGTCAAGCTCAAATTCATCAAAATCGGTGACTAATGCATATTCCCTATTACTGAAATAACACTCGTTCATAATGTCCTAATCAAAAGTCCTTTTATGTCATATATTAAAAAATCACAAACGCACAGATAGAACACCAGATATTAAATGAGGTAGGTACCTAACACCAAAAAGTTGGTCTATTCGGTGTTCATTAAGGGTCCCATAATGAGAGTCCAGGCAGGGATTTAATTTGCGGCGGTGGTCCCGCCTATATTAATCCTACTTCAAAGGAAACCTGAAATTACTGTTGTATGTACAGCTTCGCAGTTGAGTCATTGCATCTATAGACGATTAATTAAATGTACAGATTAATTTTGTTCATCAAAATGTACTAAACTTCGACTTGCAAGCGTTTAAATTTGAATATTTATGTATTGAGTTTCTGTTCTTGGCTAATGGCTGAGTATTTAACTCACCTTATTTTTTAAATATTACTTATTTTGAGGTGGTAATGAATATGATAAGACTAATTAGAAAATAATGTCTGGTATGAAGTGAGATAATGTCATTCATTTGTTTATGAGGTTTTTAGAAATATGAAAAACTCACCTTGAATATGGATGAATAGGCAAAAAAATGGTTTCACGAAGTTGAAATGTAAAGTACTTTAAAATTAGAGCAATTATCATTTTTCGGTAGGCTATTAAATTGCTTAAACTCGAGTTATTTCTTTATTACTTACTAAGGCAATATGCCTTTTATATACTTAGTGCCTATTACGGCCAATTAAACACTTACTTCTTGTTTAATTTAATAATGGAAAATAATTTATTTGAAGTTATTCGTCAAGTATATTAATTTGAACTGAATCAGACTTTGTGAAACTTACGCCTTCTTTACTCTTAAGAGACCGTAAAACGCTGGAAACATTCTCATACTTAGTAAAAATAACCGGCCAAGTGCGAGTCGGACTCGCGCACGAAGGGTTCCGTAGCAAAAAACGGCAAAAAATCACGTTTTTTGTATGGGAGCCCCCCATAAATATTTATTTTATTTTGTTTTTAGTATTTGTTGTTATAGCGGCAACAGAAATACATCATCTGTGAATTTCAACTGTCTATCTATCACGGCTCATGAGATACAGCCTGGTGACAGACAGACAGACGGACAGCGGAGTCTTAGTAATAGGGTCCCGTTTTTACCCTTTGGGTACGGAACCCTAATTATCGAAATTATTGACATCATTATCGTTTTTAAATTAATATAATAACTAATGAACCATTTATTACTTTGGGAAACTGTCAACCACAAAACAAGAGAGCTGAGGTTTTTTTTTATAGTTTCAAAATTATATGTTTATTATTGGTTGGCACATCAGTGAAAAACTACAAAATTGGAGGTCAATTTACGATTTTTTTCTATAGAGAAAAGTTTTAACCATCATATTTCTTTCAATTGATTCTTTCGATTGATCTGAGTACTCTTTTTTCGACATATTTTTTTGGGACCAATAAATCAATTAATACTTTGTTCAAAAATGTGTATTTTACGTTTTGTACGTCCCCTTACTCTTTTATCTTACTCTTTTATCTCAATTGTAATTTTAAAAAATGTTTTTGACTAAACTTGCTTTTGGTTAAACTAGGTAACAATCGGTTCTACCCTTGGTGGTGTATTGGCGCCAAAGTTATATAATAAGTTAGTTAGTTAGCGAGACACGAAGGCGCCGAGATTTCCACTCTATGCGCCTTCAAAAAACCGTATGTTACTCCACACGTAGAGTAGACGAAAGTTGTAGAGTGCACACCATTTTGATGCCAATAAAACTAAAATACTTAAACAGCGACAGATTTAAGAATATGTAAAGCCAGTTAGTAACGTAATTCAGCCTTTATTTATTTATTAAGAGTCCGTACATATTTTGCCGCTGACTGCCGATCTCTCGCTCGCACATTTCATGTTTTCTCAAGATTTCTTGAATCTGAGTGCGTAATTGAAAAATGTGTCTCGGCCACTTTTTGCAATATAAGATTACGGACATTTCAACATATTTTTCAGTCTCGATTTGCAGAAGTACAAAAAGCTATCGACTATCGTTTTTGCCAGTTCAAATAACTGTTTTAAATGACAATTTTTTGTACTTTAGCAACAAAAAACTGAAACATATTTTAATATGTCCGTAATCTTATAATGAGAAAAGTGGCCGAGACACATTTTTCATTTATGCACTCAGATTTAAGAAATCTTTAGAAAACGTAAAATGTGCGAGCGGCAGTCAGCGGCAAAATAAGTACGGGCTCTTAAGCACCGGCTGTTTGTATAGTACCTACCTATACGCTTTAATAAATATAAAATTAAAATAATTTATTTCAGGCTTAATACCCATAAATTAGTTTGAACAGAATCACTTGAACAATAATAAATTAAATCATACACAATCATATAGAAGACATTAAAAAATTAAATAAAAATCACTTTGTTCATTCATTATTATCAAATTAAAAATAAGTTAAAATTAAAATTCATTTAATAAAATAAATCACGTCAACTTGTATTGTGAGCGTTGTATTTTTTATTGAGAAATATCGTGACTTCTCCGAAGACATATGTTTAATCCTCACTATCCATACCAATATTATAAATGCGAAAGTCAATTTTTTTGTTTGTTACGCCTTCATGTCTCAACTACTGAACCGATCGTCATGAAATTTTACATTACGTTGTCAAATATATACCCAGCAGTGGGTGTCATGCGGCAGATATGCTGTCAGGGATACAGAGAAGGACATAGGTACCTTTTATCCCGAAAATAGTATTGTTCCCGAGGGATAGCAAAAAAACTTTCCACGCAGACAAAGTCGCAGGCAGCCGCTAACCTAATAAATAAGAAAACGTTTTTGAAAACATCCACTTCAAGAAATATCTAGTCCGATCTGCGTAGTTAGTCTGTGTCCAAACCGGGGTATACATTCGCGGAGTTGCGCGCGCCGTTTCCCGACTCGACTAATGTTGTCCGTGTGCAAATATTTGAGTCCGCTTGCAACTGATCGATCACTGGGGATCATGACGCCCGCCTTCCGTCACGTCTCGAGAGCTTGTAGCCGTGCCTTGGGATATGCCTCTTTTATGTCCTTAGCCTTATTTTTTATTGCGTCTTTCTATCTATTTATAGATAGATAGATTGATAAGGAGATTATTTCCTGAGTCACACACATACTACGTTGCTTATTCCTGTTAAAGCAAATAAGTTTCTTGCGCCCGTTCTTCTTGTCAGTTAAAAAAGTCTGGAACACCCGTTCCAGCACTTTTGAATCGTCTTTATTTTCCTATCACCCGGTATGAAAATATAGACGATTCAAAAGTGCTTAATTATTAAGTTTATTTGAGTAAATGAGTAAAGCTTAGTAAAGTAAAGTAAAGAGTAAAGATTAGAAACAAAAGAAAATGTAATCTCTAAAATATAATATAAAAATGAATCGCTGAATGTCTTACTAAGCGCAAATCTCGAGATCAGCTGAACCGATTTCGCTAATTCTTTTTTTGTTGTGTTTGTTATTATCATGAGAAGGTTCTTACGGAAGAAAAAATAAAGAAAATTGCGCAGAAAATAAGACAATTTTAGAATACTTAACCACCATATAAAATTTAATTTGGACTATAAATATTTTTTGATGTAACCTTATGACGTTTGACATAGAATTGACAGAATGCGGGCTGCAAAAGACTGAATGTCGTTTAAAATTTGAATTCAATATTCATAAATCATACAGGACAACGTTTGTCGGGTCAGCTAGTTTTAAATATAATCGAAACGATAGTCAGAATAGGGAATGCACATGCACATAACATGTAATACCCACGTAGATATTTTAATCCTTTAGACGTACAATACCACATACGCGAAACATCACTTTTACGCATTATAGACTCAGGGCCTATTATAAAAAATGAAATGCGATGATCGAATAATGTTCGTCGTTATAATAACTTGATTTTGTACCATGTGTATGAGATAAAATAATGTCACGCAGTGGGATGAACATCTTCCGATTATCGCAATTATTTTTAGGGTTCTGTAACTCAAAAGGAATAACAGAACCCTTAAGGATCACTTTGTTTCCATCTGTCTGTCTGTCAAGCAAGATCCTTTAGCTTGGGAACACGTAGAGGTTTCAAATTGAAATTAAAACCATATACTCAGGTCTACGGTCCCTTGAAGCTGTAAAAAAAATCTAACTTCTAAGTTTACGTAAAAAAAAACATGGCCGTTTATGCCGCAAAAAATGCCTATAACGACACTCTCAAGGGAATCAAAATTCATAGGGTGCTTCCCGTTGACCTAGAACTATGAAATTTGGCAAGTGATATCGTCATATACTACAAGTAGGTACAGGGGAAAATCTAAAAACTCTATACATTTGTAGATAAATCATAAAAAATTCACAGATTTCGCAGATCCCGCAAGAATCGGAGCATTGAAAATGAATACAAAAATTTACGAAAAAACTAAATCAAATCAAAAGCAAAATCCTATATTTTTTCTAAGGTATACTAGTTGTTACAAAAGTGCCCTTGACTGCTTCGACGGGGCTGAAATATTATTAACCGATTCACAAAAATCAACTAATGCACTTCTCGTCTGCTTCCGCATCTTTCAATACCTTTACCATGACGATCGGTCAGTAATCATAGAAACTACATCACTTTTTATATACCGAAATACCAGTTTTTCTACAATTCCAAATCTAAAGGGACCACCTACAGGTCACAATTATAAACCGATTTTCAAAAAAAATTTGCTATTTTGTAGCTAAACTAATACCCTAGGACCCTTTTTTTCATTTTTTCTTAAGTCGGTTTTTTTCTCGAAATATTTACAATTTAGTAAACAAACACCCCCCAAAAAACCCGAATTTTTCAAAATTTCAGAAAAAGTTACCAGTCGATTTTCAAAATTCAAACGTTCACACGTGTCTCAATAAATTCCTACTATTCCCATCTCGATCCTCCTAAAATCCTCGGAACTATGACCAAAAATATGTCTCAGGCGATTTGCATTTGATAACCATTTTCATTGTGGTGTGAGACAGGGAGACGTTATTTCTCCGAAACTGTTCACAGCTGCGTTGGAGGACATCTTTAAGCTCTTGGACTGGAAAGGACTCGGCATCAACATTAATGGCGAGTACCTAACACACCTTCGTTTTGCCGATGATATAGTCCTTATGGCTGAGACCATGGAAGACCTGAACACAATGCTCGAAGATCTCCGTAGTGCTTCCCAAAGAGTGGGTCTTAGGATGAACATGGAAAAGACGAAAATTATGTCAAATGCCCATGTTGTACCCTCTCCAGTTCATGTTGGGAACACTACACTTGAAGTTGTTGACCATTACGTATACCTAGGACAGGCAGTCCAGTTAGGTAGGTCCAACTTCGAGAAAGAGATCTCTCGCCGAATCCAACTCGGGTGGGCAGCATTCGGGAAGCTTCGAAAAATCTTCGCGTCCGACTTACCTCAGTGTCTCAAGACGAAAGTCTATGAACAGTGTGTGTTGCCAGTGATGACTTACGGCAGTGAAACGTGGCCGCTAACTATGGGTCTCATAAGGAGGCTCAAGGTCGCTCAGCGTGCAATGGAGAGAGCCATGCTCGGCGTTTCCCTACGTGATCAAATCAGAAACGAGGAGATCCGCAGGAGAACTAAAGTAACCGACATCGCTCGAAGGATTGCTCAGCTGAAGTGGCAATGGGCGGGACACATAGCGAGAAGAACCGATGGCCGTTGGGGCAGAAAGGTTCTGGAATGGCGACCGCGCACCGGACGACGCTCCGTGGGTAGGCCCCCGACAAGGTGGACCGACGATCTGGTGAAGGTCGCGGAAAGCCAGTGGATGCAGGCAGCGCAGGACCGATCGTCGTGGAGATCCTTAGGGGAGGCCTATACCCAGCAGTGGGTGTCGTGTGGCTGATATGATGATGATGATGATGATGAACCATTTTCAATGGTAAAATACAGTAAAATCTCGGAAAAACTCGACGAACTAATTATAATATGAACCTTTAAATTTGGACGGAAGGTTAGTTTCTTTATTAACATAAAAACTATATTGCTTACTATACGATTGATAATTCAGTATTATGAGTACTAGGTACAGCTTCCGTCACGTCTCGAGAGGTTGTAAGCGCGTGCAGATCTCCTTGTGATGTGAGAGGCTTGAACGCATATACCGACATGGATAAATATCTGTAGGAGCAAACAACATTTAGGGCCAGTTTTACAGGCTTCTGATCAGATCCTGATTACTTTTTTTACAGAGATAGTTTCATAAAAAATCTTATCCATTTTTTTTAACTAGAAGATATAGAGCGCCTATTTTCTCATTCGCTGTTACTTGTAACTCTGTAATATTTTTTTCACTTCTGGAAAATAAGCAAACTGCCCATTTGGTTCGAATACAAAACCACGCAGCAAGGCATGATATCAATGAATAGCTATTTCGTATTTAGCACAATGTTGTAAACAATAAGTAGGTAGATATAGACACCGACGCGACGATGTATTTTGGTGTAAGATATTTTTTTACAAATTTGACTATAATGAAAAATGTTTAATGGATGAAACGTGGAAAGCAACAGATGTAGGTTTTTACGACTACGTCTATTACTTTTCGGTAGATCTTATGGAGTATTTTTCAAAAATGTCCCATAACAAGAGGTTCCAAAACTCGATTGAATTTCCGGCCGGTAATGACGTTGCGAGCCAAACGCCACCGGAAATATCGTTAATGCATGTCAATTGTTGTACCCCTAACTTTGTTAGCGAGACGCTCACCGTCCGCTCTTTAACTTTCAAAGCTTTTAGCACTGTTAAACGTTAGATCATTGTTTTGCAAATTTTGTTCTACCGTTGAACTTTTTGCACCCATAGAACTGAAGTTACCTAACTCAAAAATGTTCTTAACATTTAGGTAGCTTTTGTTTAGATTTGTAGAAATTGAACAAAAGAGACTCGAGTATAATTGTGTAGGAAGTAAACCTAATAGGTTTGCTTCCGCCCAAAAATCCTTTGCCCAGAAAAAGCTAATTTGAATGAGTTACGATTCTGTTTATACGACCCAATATTTTAATTGTGATTTATGCAACTGTAGTATAATGAGGGGTATTTGTATATGAGTGTTTTATTACCGAATTATGTACAGTTACATACAAGATCATCCAAACAGTGTTATAATGTAGTACAGAATTTCATAATGCAACTCCTTCGGGTTACCTACGCCATATCGAATACCAAATGATCGAAAATCAAAATATCGAACACTGTACATCGAACGCTTAAAAACATCGAACGGTTAAAACATCGAACGGTCAAAACATGGAACGTTCAAAATATCGAATTTACAAATAATCGATCAAAATATCGAACGCTCAATACATCGAATGATTAATTTTTCGAAAAATTTTATTTTACATAGTTTCTTCTATCATGAACAACCAGTAGATATTTCAATGAAATTTCATAAAACTTAATTTCCAAACGAAGCTGTTGCGTCAAATAATTTTTGTTCTACCCACTAACGGAGTAATATGTTGTATATATATATTTTTTATTTTATTTATTTGGTTCACCAACAGCTATTACATCGACACTTATTCTAGGTAAATTAGATTGTGGTATTATGCTAAATGCACAGCCAATTACAGGTAAACACCACATGCAAAATGGCATAAGAAGCCTTTCTTTACCTACTTAAATATAAAATTAAAACATTCTTAGTAATATAGTGCATATATGTATAGTGCATATATGTATAGTGCATATATGTATAGTGCATAATGTAAGTATTATGCACTACTACCTACCTTCAACTACAGAACTACAGAACAAAAATAAAATCTATTTAGTGACGATACTTTTTTTAAAATTTGGTAGACTATCTGCATGTACGTCTAGTTTTCTAGAATGACTGTTATATAATTTAGAAATTCTGCATATGGGTGAGTTCGAACCGAATTTTGTTTTTCTGAATGGCGGGCAAAGTGGTAGGATCTGGGTCCTCGGATTGTAAGGCACCTTAAATCTTATTTGGCTCAGTAAATCTGGACAGTCAATTTGGTTCCGTAACAATTTGTAAAGGAAGACAAGATCCAATCTATCCCTACGGCTTTCAAGGTCCATCATATGAAATCGCTCGAGCCTCGTCATGTAGGAACTTCTCTTACCCATCCCCTTAGAATATGCCAAGTGACCTAAAAATCTCTTTTGGATTCGTTCAATTCTAAGAGAGTGTGTAGCAAAGTGTGGCCTCCAGATTACACTGCAGTACTCCAGGATACTACGCACAAGTGAGTTATACAACAGTATTTTTGTACTTTCTTTACGGAATACCTTTGCATTTCATAGAACAAACATTAACTTCTTGACGCCGACCCGGCCGCATGCGGCCAGCAAAAATTTATTAAAGCCATTCTGTCAACGCCGAGCCGGCCGCATGAGGCCAGCACTTTGTTTACGTTTTCTTCTATTGTTCTCTTATCTTCTCTGGTGATAATAATTTTTAGAATTTTTAGGCGGGTATACGGCCGGCGCAGATGGGTTAACATTCCTGATGCCTTCTTAGTGATGTTGTCTATATGGGGTAGAAATGTCAATTTGTTGTCAATTAACACACCTAAATCACGTACACATTTCCTTTCCTCAATAATGGTATTCTTTATGTAATACTCAGATGAAGAAACTTTCTGTTTCCTAGAAACTTTCATACAGAAACACTTGTCACAATTAATTTCCATCAAATTAACATCACACCAAAGCACCAACCTATCTAAGTCTTGCTGCATCGCTACAATATCATCCTGGCTTTTTATAGCACTTACAAATTTTAGGTCGTCAGCAAACAAAAAAGGAGTAGAATTTAAAAAGCATCCTGATATGTCATTAATAAAGATATTGAATAAAATTGGGCCCAAATGGGATCCCTGCGGTACCCCTGAAGATATACAAAGCAGTTTATTTATAACTTCATAGCAGCAGTCTTGTTTTATCAGTTTATGTGTGAATTGAGTATTTTCGTGCTGAAAAGTTAATAAATTTGGATAATAATAATTTTCGATAAATTAATCATTCGATGTGTTGAGCGTTCGATATTTTAACCATTCGATATTTTGATCGTTCGATTATTTGTAAATTCTATATTTTGAACGTTCGATTTTTTGACCGTTCGATGTTTTAACCGTTCGATGTTTTGAGCGTTCGATGTACAGTGTTCGATATTTTAATTTTCGATCATTTGGTATTCGATATGGCGTAGGTAACCCAACTCCATCGGACATGGGCACGGGGAGTGCGACCGGCTACTCGTTCGGATATTGTGATTACTATGACAGTAGATGTTTTAATGTTGGCTATAAGCTAACTGTTTCGGAACCTTTTATAGAGGATTTGAAGCATGGGTGTAGATAAAACATTTATTCATATTCAAATACATCTTATTATGAAACACTGACAAATAGATGAATTATTATTTTAGATACCTTTCTGAAATACTCTGAATTTCTAGTTTTATGAACAATACAGTGTGTCCAATCTACTTTGACCCCTTTCAGGGATGCATTTTTATCGAGGGACACAACTGTATACATGCATAGTTTCATGAACGAACACTTAAATAAAAATAGGGCATTTTGAGAATAGGTCATTTTGAGAATAAGTCTTTCTGCGAATAAGTCCAAATGAGAATAGGGCATTTTGAGAATGAGGCATGTCGAGAATAAGGCAATAAGCAACTGCAGGGCATTTTGCGAATAGGTCCTTTTGCTACTAAGCGAAAAATTTGAATACGTCCCGCTACGGCTTATGACATTCGCTTTGCTCAAAATGTTCCACAATGTCGAATTTTAGATGAGTTAAACTAAATGTTTTGCTTTATCCGTTAAAACATTTACTTGGAAAACGTCCCTTCCGCGTTGTCGCCACCCGACAAAGGGTTGCAGTGGTGATTGCTTAATGGACAGTGAAGGCAGATAGCGGGTGATAAATCACTGCCTGATTACCGCCCCATTATCTAAAATACAATCTCGGCGCAGAAGTGTTCGCGTAATTGACAAACGAAACAACCTAAGTTCTCTTATTTTACTTTTTTGGATGAAAATTTATTAAATTTAAATAACATAATTTGTGTAAGAACAAACAAAGTTACAGTTACAATGGTAAATGTTTAAAATTAAAAGATTTTCGTCAGTTATTAGTCGTAGTTACGATTCATATCGTAATATCATCAAATAAGTTCTATATAAAATAAACATTAAGTACCATCTTATTGAAAAGGTACGTTCAAGTTTTTATTGCAGTCGCTATACAGAGTGTTTGGTAATAGCCTTATAAAGCCGAATATGGTAGATAGGGACCATCGAATTGAACAACTTTTACTATGAGACCATCGCTGAAATCGCGAAAAAAAAAATCACCTGTTTCATACATTTTGATATTTTCGTTATTATTTTTTGTATGAAACTTATGATTTTTTTCGCAATTTCAGAGCAATTTCAGTAAAAGTTGTTCAGTTTCATAGTCCCTATCTACTATATTCGGCTTTTATAAGGCTATTAGCAAACACCCTGTATTTAAAGTGAGTATTTTATTATTGTAGGTATTTAGTTACTGCTGTTATTTTAATTATAAAAACCCACTTTCACTCAAAGTTGTAGATATAACTGAAATTAACTCAACAAAAGGTCTCATAAGAAACCCTAAATTGCATTTCGATACACGCTGGCTTACTCGATCAGTGGCAAACAAGAATGTATTGCCGCAATCCAGCAGCCCTCTTTCAAAGGAAGCCTCACAGTCGACTCCTTTGCCACGAAGTTACAAAGGCGCTACTGCTCGCCAATTTAATGAACTTAGAAATAAAGTGAATCGCACAGTTGCGACTAGAATACTCTCGAGAATCTTTTCGAGGAATAGGTATCATTTTGTCGTGACGACAAAAATTCCATTCTTAAATAATTATACATCAAAAAACATTTTTTACTGTTTATATTAAGTTTTTCCAGAAAACAAAACGTACTTCAATTTAAACCTTAGTCAAAATATGTGGCTTGGCTTATTTCGCTACATGGAAAAGTTTCTGTTATACAATAGTTCTTGTAGTAACGAAACGGCCAAGCCACATATTATGACTAAGGTTTAAAATTATTGAAAGTTAGGGCTTCTGGAGTTAGGGCGCATAGAGTTAGAAGCTTGGCTCTACATGAGGTCTGATAACTTTTTGACAGTGCGAGGTCTTGGCAGCATTATAGATGAAAATGTTTTTGGTGGGATTAAGTTTTTCTAGAAAACAAAACGTACCTCAATTTAATTAATTTTATTTTTCGAAATAATAACAATACACCTAACTTATTTTTTTTGTTTTTGGTACATAAGATTTTTTGAATAGAATATAATATCGTTTTATTAGCAGCACTTTTCACATGTACAAAGCGTTTTTTCTTCTTATACAAATTTTTCTTACTAAAATGTAATGAAATCGTCAAACGATATGTTCATAAAACATTTTGATGAGTAGAATGAAATCAAAGTCATTAAATGAAGTCTCCAAAAAAAGGTTAAGCCGGTATATACTTTGAAGTATCGATCTCTACGGAAACCTCACATCTACCGTACAATTACATTGCATTGTAATACTCAAATAAATCCTTCTGCAAAGCTTTACATCGTATTGAAACGTTGGCTTAGTATTTAAATGGATTCCCATTTGTAGTCCCGAAACATGAAAATAGCGTGGCTCTTGAGCGGAGGGGCTCCGTGCAGAGTTAATAAAATGCGGCAGGCGGCTCGCTGACGGAGCCGAATGTAAATCAGATGTGTGCTTAGCTCGGTACACAACGCGATATTGAATATTAAGTTGTATGTATGCATAAATGCAATATTAAGAAAAGAATTGAAAAAAGCCATTACTTCTCTACATAATTACTTAGTACAAAACAAAGTAGCTTCCCGCTATCTGTCCCTATGTATGCTTAGATCTTTAAAACTACGCAACGGATTTTGATGCGGCTCTTTTAAATAGATAGAGTGATTCAAGAGGAAGGTTTATTTGTATAATAAATACATGGTGTCAAATTCCACACTACACCGAAGCAAAGCGTGTGCGGGTAAACTCTAAAAATAAAAAAAACAAATATGTCTAAAAATGTATGTAAAATTAAATTTAATGTAAATAAAATGTAAATTTAATAAAATATGTGTAAAATTAGCCTCTAAAAATGAATATTTTTCAAATTGGAAACGATTTCTGTTTTGAAATTAATACGAGGATAATCCCCAGTCAAGTCAGCGTTGTCTCAATAAAGCCGCTTCTCAAACATCCTTCGCTCTACATCGTATGTACTTTTAAGTATATTGCGTAACACATACGTACCAAGGGTTATTGTTGTTTTTCAAAGCCGGTAGTAATGGAAGCGGTTCGCGCAGAAAAGGGTTTCAGCGCCTTTCGTAGATTTGTTCGCGTTGCGAGATCGTGTGTTGGGTGCTTTACTGCGGTCGGTTTATTGAGTGTTTAGGGACCATAAAAATGCAAATTTGAACGCATTGTAAAGTATCTTTTTTACTGCGATGAATCACAGCGTGCGATTCAATTTGTTTCGAGATGGGGTATAAATATCCTGAAAAAAAAAGAAATGTTTACCAAGTTTTAAATTATGTCTTTAAAATTCTCAGTTACCGAAACTTTCTAAAGTAGATTATTAAAGTCTAGACAATAGCTTTCGTCGTATAGCGGCGATAACATCAAATTGGATGCAACTTAGCAACGCATTAAGAAACATTTTCGCTTCCCCGGAGATAAGTTGGTTGATCCCCGGCCATTGTGATAGCCATCTGTAGAAAAGTCCGTGAAAAGCCCCGGCTCATTCGCCATTCATGGGGCGATTTGATTTACTTAAGATCTTTGCTCTGATACTGTCTATTAAGGGAGTGGTTTGCGAAAGGACGACTCTTTAAAAGAATGATGTGATGCGTTGACCGGAGTATCTTACGGATAATGTCAGGTATTTCGTTTTATTATGGCCATAAACTTACGAACTTTTACTATTTCAATGTAATCTAAGCTTATTCGAATGAAGAATCAAAATAAATACGAAAGTGTATAAAAATATGTGCTAAACAATGTTCCCCTAATAATTGTCGAATTTAAATACGAAATATCAAGGAAAGTATTTTATAGACAAGACAGATATCTTCTTGAAGTTTTTTTTAATACGAAAACTTAGACCATTTAGAAGCAAAAAAACGCTATATTTTTAACTGACTTTTTGCACCCTAGTTTTTGAAACTTGTTTTCGTAGATTCTTGAGTAATGGAGGTGCATTTTATCAGGGGGGTGGTTAACGCGTGGTTCCGGCCGAGCGGGCGACCGATTTATAAAATGAGTTTGCGGTGCAACCAACCCGTGATACCCCATTGGTTACGTCTCACTTCTTTATAAGGGATGGGACGGTGAAGTCGCGCATGGCGATATTCCTACGGTTTTATAGTACTGACTTTACACCGTTGTTTCATCCATATTTTAAAACACTGCATTTTCTTAGCAGGAGAAAGCAGTTTGCAAATCTTTAATACTGAATGATAATCCTAATACTACTTGATAAAAAGCGCATTTATTGTAGGAAGGTACATATTAAACTTAGTTAAAGTTAAAAAAAACTGACTTTTGAGTAAAAGTCAGTTTTTTTTAACGGTCACAATCAGTCACGTGCGCTGACGCTTGTTGAGCAGACGTATCGTTGCAGTTCTCGCGGTGTGTGTGCACCTACCTACGTTATTCAGATTAAAAAAATATATTTTTTGTTATTACTCTAATTGAAAAGTATAACGTAATGGCAATGTTCACTAGTCAATGTGCTACATGCAAGGAGGTGGTCGGCCACGGCCCCGAGTGTTCTATGTGTAAACTCAAATACCATTTCAAGTGTGGTGGTGTCACCGAAAGGTGCTTCAACAGACTTGGGGCGGGAAGGGACTCCTGGTTGTGCTCTTCTTGTCGAGACGGGAATGGGTCGCAACCTAAAGATGACCAGATATCCTCAGCGGGTTTTAGCTCTCCCGCCATATCGAAACTTAGCTCAGGGCTCCCTTTTGAACGGCCCCCTTCACCAGCCGCCGGCCTCCAACGCCGATCCGAACAGACGCAAGACACACTGCTGACCGACATTTTGTCTAAAATCACTGATCTACAGACACAGTTTTCAGCATTTCAATCATCTATACAATCCGATTTGAAGTCAGTCAAGAGCAATATTGCGGATCTCAAATCAGTTTTGAACGCAAAAATAGACGAAATATCAAATCGCGTGCTAGACATGGAAAATCGTATCTCATCCATTGAATCGATGAAATCTGAAGTGGACGAGTTGAAGCTCACATTAAAGGAAATTACGGAGAGTAACAAAAGAAACGAACAGTGGGTCAGACGTTCAAATATTCAAATCAACGGAATACCTATGAAAAAGGGTGAAAACTTATTACATATTATAAAATGTCTGGCTGACCGCTGTGGATTCCCTTTAATTATAGACAGTGACATCGATTTCGTTACTCGAGTTGCGACTAAAAATGACACCAATAATGGTACCAACACGAAACCAATTATTTTAAAGTTGCAGTCCCGTCATAAGAAGGATGACTTCCTGGCTTGTCTTCGCAAATTGAAAGGTCTAAGAGCGAGTGACCTTGGCTTCACTGGTTTCGACGGCTACATTTATGCTAACGATCACCTTTCAACCTGGAATAAACACCTACTCCAACAAGCGAAATCCAAAGCGAAGGAAATGAAGTACGCCTATTGCTGGGTTCGTAACTGCACAGTTATGGTCAGAAAGAGTGACAAGTCACCGGTTCTTCATATCACCTCCGAAGAAGCGCTAAAATTAATCAAATGAGCGGTATTCATTTGCTTGATTGGTTATTAAGTGTTAATAAGTTACATATTGTGTTGGAATGCTTTAATGTTGTCAACAGTAAGGTACTGTGCAATTTAAATAATAGCTACACAATTTCACTGATATATCATTTTGTTTCTCATGTTTATTCATTGAACTACTTATGTAATAGTCGATTATTATTCACAATTACATTTTTTATAATCGTCGGTTATTTTAACCCATACCGGAAGTGTGTAAATGTTTTGTTTTTGTTAATTAGTCTAATTTGCACTAGAGGTTATGTGCTTAACGTATCGATATTATATAGGCTGCCTTTGTCTACAGAATACTGCGATGTCTTATTGGTTTTTCCTGTTGTTGTGGGTGAGATCAGACAAGACGGCGCGTGCGCAGGTAGTTTAGCTTATACCCGTTTCGTAATAGAAATATCTTTAGAATACTACTCAACAAAGCTTTTTTATTATTTTTGGCCGATGAGTGTTTGGTATCCCTTATTTCCTGTAATCGTAAATAATTATGTTGCTTATATAATTCACAGACTATCATTTAATTTCATAATAAATAATCCCTTTGCTTATACACAAATTATAGCGAAATTAGTACTCGTCACATCAAGTCCTACTTTGAGTGTTCACCATTTACTTAATTTTATAACCCACGAAATATCAATAACATTTATTTATTTTCTGTATTGCAATTCAGCTGACTACACACGAGTTTTATTGTTGATTCGATTTATCAATGGTACTTAACATTTTTTATCAAAATGTACGTGGGTTAAGGTCTAAGACGAACTTATTCCTTACAAATGTGCTTAACTCAGATTATGATCTTATTTGCTTATCAGAAACTTGGTTGTTGCCGGGTATTTTCGATAATGAGCTGTTCGATTCTCGTTATGACGTGTACAGAACCGATAGGGACTACGAGGCGCGGGGGGGTGACGAGGGGGGGAGGCACGGTCATCGCGGCGCGCCGGGGGCTCGCGGTCGATGCGCGCGCGCTCAGACCACTACCTTCGCTTTGCGATACCGAAATCACTTTTATCAATATTACGTTAGATAAAATACATAATATTTCTAGGAAGTTGTGTATTTTTTGCGCTTACTTTCCGCAAGGTACACATCAGGAATTGTCACAGTCTATGTTTTTCGAATACATACAGGATCTGTGCGTTGAATTTCCTGATTACGATTTTATTTTAGTGGGCGATTTCAATATTCGGGACGCCGATTGGTTTAATGATGAGTCATTAGGCATTACTTTAAGCAATCCATATTTTAATAATTTGGTTCGCAACTTGAATACGTTTTTATGTTTTACGGGTTGGTCGTAACATAACATTATCACTAATGTTAATAAAAGATGCCTCGATCTCGTAATTTCCTCAAACCTGACTTGTACTGTGACACATGCTAACCCATTGTCGCTTCCCGAGGACGCTCACCACCCATCGCTTAGTATCGAATGTAACATCGATGGTATATCTTTTTTAAGTTCTGCGCCCCGTACGGTTAGAAATTATCATGCCGCGGACTACACAAAGTTAAATTACGAGTTATCATTAATCGATTGGAGACAAGTTTTAAATGTTGGTAGTGTCGAGTTGGCAGTGGATATTTTCAATAGTATAGTCAACGGACTATTGAATGACTACGTTCCAACTAAGAAAATTAGTGACAATCAAAATTATCCCTCTTGGTATTCTCGATCTCTAATAAAATTAATTAACAAAAAGCTGTTAATTCATAGAAAATGGAAAACTTATAAAAGAATAAGTGATTACATATCATTTTCCAAAATTCGTAAAAAACTTAAACGTCTTCAATCAACTTGCTATGCTGAACACATTTCACGGGCTCAGGATAATATAAAAAAAAATAGTAAACATTTTTGGTCCTATATTAAATCAAAAAAAGATTCTAATGCTATTCCTAATACTTTATACTTAGATGATACAACTGGTTCAGATGGTTTATCCATCTCGAACTTGTTTAATATTTTTTTCCAATCAGTGTTTGAGATTGACGAGGATGGAGATTGTGAGATTGTTCCCCGTGACTGCAGCTCTTGTGTTACCATTGGTTCTGTAGACGTTTCTCCAGACATCGTAAGTAAATATCTGTCATCCCTTGATACAACCAAGGGCCCTGGAGACGATGGTCTTCATCCATTATTTTTGAAGTCGTGCCGTGAACAGTTGGCGTTACCAATTTCTTTACTTTTTGAGCTTTCATTGTCTCAGGGAGTTATGCCGCCGGTCTGGAAGCGCTCTCTGGTGGTGCCTATATTTAAGAACGGCGATAAGCATAACGTTCGTAATTATAGGGGTATTTCCAAACTCTCAACGATACCAAAACTCTTCGAAAAGATAGTTTATGATTCCATTTTCCCAATTATACGGCCTATGTTATTGTCACAGCAACACGGTTTCGTTGATAGGCGCTCCACCGAAACTAACCTTTGCGAATTTTTGGATCAGGTGCTGGACGTCATGGACAAGGGTTGGCAGGTGGACGCCGTTTATACCGACTATTCAAAATGTTTCGATAAGATTTCTCATAAATTACTCATTTGCAAGTTGGAACATGTCGGTATACATGGCGACCTCCTTAGGTGGTTAACATCCTACGTACAGAACAGGACTCAAGCTGTGACAATCAAGGGCTTCATATCTAACTTTATACCTGTTACGTCTGGCGTTCCTCAGGGCTCTCACCTCGGCCCTTTACTTTTTAATATTTTTATTAATGATGTAATAAAGTGCTTTTTGAATTCTAAATTTTTATTGTTTGCTGATGATACTAAAATTTTTACTACTGTTAAATCTATTGAAGATTGCATCTTACTACAAAATGATTTAAATAGATTATTCGAATATTGCTGCCGTAACAAACTTTTTCTTAATGTTAATAAATGTCATTCCATCACTTATTGCAGAAAAAAACAGCCAATAATATTCGATTACCAACTTAATGACAAAATTCTCAAAAGGGTCACCGAGGTGAGAGACCTGGGCATTATTCTAGATAGTGGTTTACTTTTTTCTTCGCACTTAAATCATATCACTAGTAAAGCCTATAAAATGCTTGGATTCATCTTCAGACAGACCGTTGATTTCACCGATCCTGATACTCTTCTTGTTTTGTATAATTCGCTTGTCAGATCTCACTTAGAATATTATTATGCATCCACAGTTTGGAACCCGCAGTATTCTGAATACAAAAAGATGGTGGAAAAAATTCAGGATAAATTAATTAAAAGGCTTGGATATAAGTTCAATAATTTTCATAAATTGATAATACCTCTTGAATTGCGCAGAGAAGTACGTGATCAAACCTTTTTGTACAAAATTTTGAATAATCAGATTGATTCCCCTTATTTGTTAAGTAAGATCTTGTTTAAATGTTCTGGTGCTAGACTGCGTTCATGTAATACTTTCTCGGTACCTCATAGTAGAACCAATTATGGTAAAAACCGATTCATACTAAGAGCTATTAAAAATTATAATGTGAATTTTAACGATATAGATATATTTAATACTAAATTTTCTAAATTTAAACATGAAACTTTTAAAGTTTGTATCAGTAAATTATAACCTTAATGTTTTTAATTAAAACCGTTTTTGTTAAATTGTCATTGATTATGTTAAATAATAAATTTGCTATAACCTACATTTTTAAAAATTAATGTCAGTAAATTACATCCTTAATAATTTGTCATTTAAAAATGAAACTTTTTTGTTGTAATATCATTATTTACTTATAATTTCTTACATCTGTTTGCTTACATAATTTGTCTATTCAACGTAATGTACTATTTAGTGGTGGAAACTCTTTTGGCTACTGTACTAAAATAATGTTTCACTATTACGTACTATTTTAAAGCTGTATGTTTCCCTAAGTAATAAATAAATAAATAAATAAAAGTAAAAAATAACAGTTAATTAAATCTGGGTGTGAGGAAAATATAGACGATTTAAAAATGCTTAATTAGTAATTTTATTTTAATATAGATATTTTGGCTTTCGACTTTGACTTTGAGTATTTCGATGGCAAACATTTTCTCGTACAGATTGTGTAAGTAGGTATTAAGTAAGTATATTTTGTTT
This sequence comes from Agriphila tristella, assembly GCA_928269145.1. Taxonomy (NCBI): domain Eukaryota; kingdom Metazoa; phylum Arthropoda; class Insecta; order Lepidoptera; family Crambidae; genus Agriphila; species Agriphila tristella. Next base: position 16,049,486 of record OV743439.1, on the reverse strand, counting down.
TATCAAAACTCGTAACGTATTAATTACCTACGCATCCGAATACAGTAAATCTGTATTGAATTTAATATTAACATTGAAAATGTTTACGTTTTCGTGATCGCATAATAGTGCCCCAACTTAGGAAATTGTGATATTTATCTGTAGTTTCACAGATATTAGAGGTACGCAGGCGGTCTTTACGTTAAAATATGCGTCTGTTAGAGGGTTACAAAGTGCAATTTGAATTTAAAAAATCAGTTGGTAATTTTTTGAGATTTTATAAAATTTGACAAAATTTCAAAAAAATTTCGCCAACTTGGATCTAGAATTTCCCAATAACTTTTTTTGAGCTCGCTATTTAAGAAAAGAAAAAAAAACTTATTTTGGAAATGAATTAAGCTACAGTTTGACCCATCTTAGAAGGCGGGTCAAACTGAGGCTGTAGCGGGTCCCTTACGCGCTAGGTCAGTCGAGCGTGCTTTATTTCTAAATTACATTTTCAACTGCGCGTAGTGTGACATCTATAGATTTTTATCAAAAACTCTCTAAATGACACATTTTATAATTTTTTCAGTTTCTAAACAAATTTACGCAGCCATTAAAAGTTGTATTGAAAATAGGCCTCAACCACATCTAATTCTTCTTCTTCCTAAACAAGTTCGAGCCTTATAATAACTAACCTATAAAATAAACCATCGACTTGCCCCATCCCTATTTCACGCGCATTTGTCGCGGGCCGTCACCATTTTTCCCTAGCCGCCATCAGCGGAAAGTTAAAAGCATTGAAAGACATATCGCGGGCTCCTTCCCGGCTCCATTGTTCCCGGCCTTTGTCCCGGCCGAATGTTTTAATGTAATTGGCTTTGTGCCACGGCTTTTTTGCCTCGTATGTGTAACTTCGCCTTACACCCCAATACTTGTATTGTTGTTTAAGTAATTAAAGGTATTTCTCAAAATTGATCTAAGTTTAGTTAGCGTCAAATTGGCTTTGGTTCAGATTTTCAGAAAGTATCAAGTAGGGGTATAGATTCAAAAGCGCCTCTGTTTGCATTTTTGATTTCGAGATAAAGACCAAAACTTAACAAGAAATTTATTTTGAGTACATGCAACTGCTTTTGAGTTTTCTCAGTGTTTTTGCATTATCATTTCAATGCTATAATAAATAAATAACAATTTCAATTTTAATGCCATAATAGAAAACAGAGACAACTATGGAATTACAAACACCCATGCAGACCTGAATAAATTTAGAACATTCGTTTTCTAAATCGATCCAGCTGGGGTTCGAACCCGGGACCTCCAGTGATGGCGACATCTTGAAAACCGGTGTACAAACCACTCGACTACGGAGATAGTCCAAATATTTTTTTACAAACATTTTACCGATTCGGAATTACAGTGTATCTAAAACCATTTATTGGAAAATAATCAATGCTCATTTCTGTAATAGTTCCTTGTAAATAGTTGAACCGTAATAAAATCAAGTAGAGATATAGTTTAGCACATCCTTCCTTTTCCCACTACCCCGTCTCCTCTGACTTCAGTAAGTGAGTTGGATATAAATTGGGGCATTGTCTGCGAATCTGGAGCATTTGCGAGACTTTTAACGTCATTCTGCAACACCAAGGAAAAGGCTAAAACCTTTGGGAAAATTCCATCCCGCTCTCGTAAAGGGCGTCTGGTCGGAGACAGATAAGGATGGACGAGGGTTGATTATTAAATCGTTACGGAATTCGTTGCAGAATAAGATTGCTGATCTTGAATGAATTCTCTTTTGTTTTCTCACTCTGGCGACGCTGTCTCACTCTCTCACGCAGGACTTTCTCACTACATCCTCCTGTCACCAGAATACAGGATCAATCCGAAGCGTAATTCAGCGCCTTTTGTCTAAACAATGGAATGATATATTTTATTGATAATAAAATTTTACTTTACGATTTGTGCTAAATCAAATGTCATTTTGATTGCGGGATCGTTATGACTAATAAAACTCAAGTTCTTGGTGTTAAATGCTGGTCGCAACCGTAGGTAATGAGATGTTAATAACCTTTAATAACTGTATGGTGTCATATTACTTAATAAGTTGTTATTTTTGTGTGATGCATTGGAATTTCTTAATTTAATAGAAGGGTGACTGAGTTGGTCAGGTAGTTAGTGATATTGGCTCGAATCAAACCCAGCCACGCTTCGGTTAGGTTTAAAATCCGAAAGGAGGAAATTAATGTGAGAATTTGTAACTGAGGCATTATACCTACTATGGAATTTTCATCTTCTTAGTTTGAGAATAACTAATAAGTAAAGATGTAGCTTATTAAAGAAATTCGAGAAAATTGAATGAAAATTTAGTAGTTATTTAATTGCTTATGCAAGGGCGTAGTCAATTGAAAATACCAAAACATTACTTCTGTTGCGTTTTCTCATAAACCCAGACTTAAATACTCATTTATAATCATCAAGCCGTAAACCGTAACTTATTTTCACGAAAAGCCGTAAAATATTAATAATTGATAAGAACAATAGATAAGAAAATGTTGCAGAATATCTCGGCCGGGAGCTCTCCCGAGCGTGGCACGCATTCAGGCTAGTTTGATACCGGCTCCCGTGACGTCAGTATCGCGTTTTCTCCCGCGATCTCAACATCGAAATATCATCTCTCATCACTAAATATCACTTCTTCAATAAAAACATCTACAAAGACTATTCACACGCGAAAAATCACAGCGCAAAACACTCAGCAGAAAAAACACTAACACTAAACTCAACGTGATTAAGTAAAGTGCTACTTTTTTAAAGAAAACTTGTAATAGTTACAAAATCCACAGGTTGTTTTCTTATTCTTGGGGAGGGATAATTGAAATTTAGACTCTGTTAGAGGGATTTATGGTAGTAAATTGTTTGGGGGGTATTGTGGGTGTGATTCCGGTGACACCTGTTGCTCTCAGTGCAGAAATCCCACAGGGAATATGTTTTGGAGATGGTTGAAGTAAGTTACTGGTCAATGGTTAACTAAAGTTAACTTTGGTTTTTAGTTTGAATGTGTTGATTATTAATAATTGCGGAAAGAAAATGTTCAGTTCCTGTGACAAACTTAAAAATATGATCATATTTGCAATATCTGTTAAACATAGACAAAATATAGGGTATTTATTATATTCCTTGATTAAGCTTTTAAAAATAAATTTGTTGTTTTAAATTAATAGGATGATGTACTTATTGAATAGTGATTTACCCATAGAAATAGAATGTCAAAGAACAACAATGTCAATAAACTGGCGATCCGATAACGAATGCATACATTTTATATGAGATACGTAAAATATGACTATAATATGGCAAAGGAAATTAATAAACTATGTTCCATACTCTTTTCTTTGTCGATAAACGAATAAATGTAGCGAAATTTGGTTTTAGAGAAATGTGTGGCAATATCTTATTTACCTGTGAAAAGTGTGATTAGTTGGATTGTTGCTTTTTGTCACATCACAATTACTTAGAGCACAAGACACCATGGCTCCACGATACCTTTATTTTAAATTCTAATTAAGATTAACAAATATTTTAAACAAACTGTGATTGCTCATTTGCTAGGCGGGTCGCTAGGGGCTCTTACTGTAAAAAATGTTGGCACATGTCACTTGATCCTTTGTCTCTTTTTTCCATAGACCATGTCCGTATGATGTTAGCTTCTCTTTTCTACGCTTTGTTGGTCTTCTTGAGCACAGCGAAAATTTTTCTATGTCTATGGATTTACCTTTCATAATGTTTTTCTTATCTACATAAGGCCTAGAAGAATTATAATTTTGAATGTCGATGAAATATATTTAACTTGATATTATAAGTTTAAGATTATGATGACATAAAATAATGAAATGAATTTAAGATAAATACAATTCATAAAAATTTTCAGGTTCTGCTTCAAACATTTATGAAAAAAAACACTGTTGGCTTCTTTTTGGTAGCGCATTACAATAACCAAGAATGTAATGAACACTTATTTTAAGTTGCAAGAATTGTGGAGACCATATTTGATCCAAATATGCTCGATATAGATAAGGTATCATAGTGAAATAGTGACGTTTCCAATAAATTATGTCAATTTAGTGCAATATTTTAGAGAAGTCAAATATTTCTTATTTGTTAGAAGTTAGTATAAAACTGAGGAAGTAATTACCAAAAGTACTACAGTTCCCATATAACTATCCAAGTTTTCTGTTGGGTAATAAAAAGATATGTCTCAATAAGAGTGACATATCGGTTCTTTCGGAAACTTATCGAACACAATATTCATAAGACATATTCCCCCTCGTAGCTAGCCCCTTGGGATAAAATTATGAAGCAGGTACGCACATTCTAGTCACTAATACTCATGGGGTAATAAAAGAAGTAATACTTCACCGAAACAGAATATTGACGATAAATTCTATCACATTGTACCTACATTTTATTAAAATAAAAAATACTGAAGCATTTTAAGTTTATTAAAATTATGCTTTAGTATTTTGATTGCTTTTGTTACTAAACTCTGATTATTTATAACTAGCGACCGCCCGCGACTTCGTTTGCATGTTTTTTTTTGCTATCCCTCGGGCACAATACTTTTTTTCGGGTTGAAAGATATCCTATGTCCTTCTCTGCACTCCTGACAATGTGAATTTAAATTTCACGATGATCGGTTCAGTAGGTAAGAGGTGAAGGCGTAACAAACAAACAAACGGACTTTCGCATTAATAATATTATTAAGGATTATGTGATCTTAATTTTCATATTATGATAATCCATAGGTATTTTGTTAATTTTGTAATCAAATATGGTTGACCGTTATTAAATAATGTTATTTATTTGTTAATCTTTGTTAATATAAAGTCTGGAAACGATATACATATTTGTAAATATCGTAAAGCTGACAAGATTTTGCGCCCATTTTTTTTGTCAGCTAAAAGACGTCATAGTGGGGTAAAAGAATTGACGATTTAAAAATGATTGTTATGTGAGTTTAATTAAATAAATAATATTTCACTTTCACGTCAACAAGGAACCCTTATAGTTTCGCCATGTCAGTCTGTCCGTCCGCGCTTAGCTCAGAGGCCCCAGAAAGCTTTTATTTAGCATGAATAAGAGTGGTGGAATAAAATCTCATTTTTTTTGTGTGTAGGTTACATATTGTAAAATAGGGATAACTTTTTTCCTCACCAATTTCATAGAGTGGGATGTTGTTGGATAGGTCTTTTAAAAATGTCGTAGGTTTGTAAAAAAATAAAAACCACTTTTCGTTTCAGGGATCCGTTTGCGAAATATAAAGCTTTGAAGTGCAAAATTTTTATACCTGCATTAGGCATTATAGAAATTGCATTTTACATATTTTTTATTTATTTATCATCTGTTTAAAAAAAATATTATTGAATGATCATTAAAATGCCCACAACAACTGTTTAGAATGCCTCAATAATTAAACATCTGACCCAGCCAGTGATCGATCGCGCCCTCTGGTGACACGAATATTAAAATGATTCCCGACGACTGTCCCTGTCTCTATTAGATTTGAGAAAAGTCACCCATGGGACACCGTCCAATTGCCTGCTTCTTTGTTCGTTATTTTCTTCCGCTGCCTAGTTCTCTATTGTCGACTGAGAAGTGAATTAAGGTCAAGTAGGATAGTTAGGCAACTGTTTTAGTTTTACGTTGTACTGTCGGCGTTATATGTAGCTGAACACTTTTGTACTATTATTATGACACAAATAATGACGATTGTTAGTAAGTTGCAACCCAACTATAGGAGCGTCATAAACTCATAATTATAGTATGACACGACACGATACTAAAGGCTTCTCCAAACAAGACGCGTACTCAGCGCGCGCTAGAGCGCTAACCTGACGTCACGCTATAGGACGTGCATAGTCTCATGCCAAACACAGCGCCGTCGCTAGTCGTACGCAGCGTGCTGCTAGCGCCGGCGCTGTGTTTGGCATGAAATTATGCACGTCTTACAACACAACGCGGCGCTGTGTTTGGCATGAAACTATTAACGTCCTACAACAGAACGCGGCGCTATAGCGCGACGTCAGGTTAGCGCTCTAGCGCGGCGCTAAAACGCGTTATGTTTGGAGAAGCCTTAAAAGTATAATAAGACTACTTCTGAAGCTGACTATACACAAAGAGACGGAATTTGATTCGGAATTTCGAAACGGAATATCGATAATACTCGTATATGAAAATTTCGAACGGGAAAAAAATTGCATGTGTTCGGTAGGTCCATAGATGGATTAGGTGCGTTCGGTATGATTCCGTTTCGGAATTCCGTATCAAATTCCGTCTGTATGTGGCCAGTCTAAATAGTTTTTTACTAAGCAGTATTTTACTTCTATTACAATATTTTAATCTGTACTATTAACACCACATAGGTATTACATTTATTTTAAATTCTGTCGTTCTTTAAGTTGTTCAGTAGATTCCAAAATGGATTGAGTGTCAGTACTGGACGTCAGCGGTGTCAAATTGTCATTTATGAAAAAGAGAAAAAAGTTAATGTCAATTTAACAAAAACAAAAGATACATAGAAAGAATAGTATATGAAAATAAAAAGGTAGGTACATGAACGCAACTGAAATTCCAAAAATTTCGGATGCCGGCTAAAAAAGAAGCCGTGATTTCATAATGCATTCGGCACTCTAAGCAAATGGATTCGGCACTTAAACTCACCCCTTACAAACGGCTGACTCTCGCGTAAGCGTTACGATCTAAGCCGGGTATTAGAGTAATTGATATTTACAACTAACCTGGATTCGAAATCGCTCTCGGCAGGATTAGCGGAGGATTTGTTTGGATTCCCTGGCTCCGTGGATCCGCATCAATATATTTACTGCAGCGGGCGATGGCAGATAGCGAAAGGTTCGATCCTTTTGGGCAAATGGAATTTACATCTTGTCTTATTGCTTTGGTGGATTGATATTGTCTTTGTTGTTTTCGTTAGTTCTAACTTGAAACTAGGAACTTTCGGTTGATTGTAACGTTAAGGGAGTTAAGGTGATAATGCACCTCATTTATAACTATTTTGGCATTTGCATGGATGTGTATACGATTTTTACTTCACTGTGAAATAATGTAAAAACGTGGTTGAGAAACCTTTGGTTTTCTTGGTTACAGGTATGAAAAATCTAGCTATTATTTCAAATAGCCTTTTTTAAAGTATTTTCATAATGTTTTAGGTGTTTCTAGTATTTACTTATTTTAAACCTTAAATAGGACATTTAGTCATCGTACTGGTACTTGAACCAACAAAGAAAGGAAGAAACAACAGAATTGGTTTGGACGTGAGGTTCGGCGACTCGAACAGATTAGGAACAGGGTAAGATCCAGCCAAATATCAGTGCAAATACAACGCAGAGTTGTTTGCCTTCCATTTTTATGATATTTGTTAGATATCGCCGGGCGAGAAAATAAAATTATTGTTTGGAATAGACTTCACTGAAAGCACGTTCGTGCCGCATCGGTGTTTGATGCCGATTTGTAGAGCATGAAAATTCAATATGACATTTTGTAGTTTGATATTTTTAGACAGATACCTTCATATTTTTGCTGTCGAAATTCTTGGTATGTTGTACTTAAATGGGTTTGTTTTAGCTCTACCATTATTAAGTTATCGTAAGCCCGATTTTGTAAAGGACAAACATAAGTAAACGGCTGTTTATTCAAAAGTATTATGATCGTTTGAAGTTTCACCAAATGGTCCGAGCTAAGCGTTCAAGATTCAATCGAATCAATGAATCGGCTAAAGTATTGTCTCGTTCGAACGATTCTGTTCATTCGATTCTCTTATCCAGCGCTGGCCATAAAATAAATCTGGCCATAAATAAAGCGGAGACGCTAACAAGCGTCTCGGGTTCACCAAGTGATATTTCTCGGGGAGACCGCCATTTTTGTCATAACTCTATTATGCTCGCGAGTGTCGAAATGCGAGATCATTCCGTTGATTTATTTATGAACTTCCATGGATTATTGTTGTTCATGTTCTTTTTTAAATTGCCTTTTTATAAGCTCTGGTTGCTTTGTAAGTTTAGCGACAGGTACTCATTTGATTATATCTATTTAAAAAATTAAATTCTCGGAGTTAAGGTCTTAATAAGGTTAAGGTAGGTTTTGATAAAAACGGTTACGAAATAACGACAAAGTTTTTTTTAAATTTCGTTAGCATTTAGAAATATCAGAGTATGGTGTGGCTCATCGAGCGGACGATGAGCGATTTGTGTAAGCGTGTGTACTCATACGCAATCGGTCGTTACCCTACATTTTATATATTACATGTTTTATTCACACGCTCGCTTGATAGAGCCTAGTGGTAGCGGCATACTTTCTTCTCGCCTACGCGATACTTTTATGTTACTTTTATTGGTCAAACCTAAACTATTTTAAAAACATGGCTAAAACCTGTGTTTACAGGTAGTTCGAGATTTGTTATTGGATTTAACTCACTGTCATAATTATTTAACTTGAAAACTTGCTTCTTTATTTCTAAAAAACACTAGTTTATTGATATTTTAATGACTAACATAATGTCAGTCAAAGTAATTTGGTAGTATGTACAACAAATCTTTTTAATGACTTTCATAAGACGTTGAAGAAACAATCTTTTGTTAAGAACTTGGCGACTCTTAATAAGAGATAGTACACATTCAGTGTATATCTCATTAAATTAGTTCTGTAACTTCTGTAGCTTTCAAGGTTCGTCCTTACTACGTTTCCCTTGTTAATGGTATTATGTGAGGTACTTGTATTATATGTCAGCACCAATCGATGTAGGGTACAACTTTTATAATTCATCTAGGTATCGCTGAGGAACATCGACCGTGATCGGCGATCGTGATCGCAGGGGGTGATCGGGAAACAAATTTAACCGACAATTGTAAATCAATTAGAGGGGGTGGCTATGGGCTTAATAGTCACCCCACACCACCCTTCCAGAGACGGACTCGAAAATTGCAAAAAAAATAAGAATTTTGGATATTCAATTATCGAATTAAAAATTGAGTTTTGTACGAATCGTAAACAAATGAGTAACGAACATTTAGGTTGCTATCTCGACTAGTGTTTAGTTGTTCAAAAGGCATTACTGAAGTATTAGAATTTTGTCGTTCTACTAACTTTTAAATCATTAATAATGTGGGTAATAAATAATTAATATTTTTGACCGAGCGAGCACGAAGTGCGAGCAAAACGTCTCTGCTTCAGCTTGGCCAAAATTCTTTCGTATGTCCGGCTGTCTGTTTCAGACTACATGTCGCATTTCTCAACTGATTCTTGTGAAATTTTGTGAGCAGGTTCGAAAATTATTTAGAATTTTTTTGTCGAGCCAGTTTTTTGAAATTTTTCAAAATGGCGGAGATATGTTAAAAAAACAGATTTCAGTCCGCTTTCCAGCTCTGCCTGTTTTCCTCTACAGGTCGCATTTTTCAACTGATTTTCGTAAAATTTTGTGAGCAGGTTTGAAAATAATATAGATTTTTTTTTGTTACCAGTTTTTTGAAATTTTCCAAAATGACGGAGAAATGTTAAAAATACATAATTCAGTCCGGCTTTGCAGTGCTGTCTGTTTTCCTCTACAGGTCGCAATTCTCAACCGATTCTCGTGAAATTTTATAAGCGGGTATGAAAATTGTATAGTTTTTTTTGTCAATCCAGTTTTTTATTATTTTTTTGAATGGCGGAGATAATGTAAAAAACCATATTTCAGTCCAGCTTTCCGGCTATTTGATTTCCTCTACAGGTCGCATTTCTCAAGCGATTTTGGTGAAATTTTGTGAGGAAGTTCGATAACTATATATAACTGTTTAATCAAGCCAATTTTTTATTTATAAAAAAATATTCACCCATTTTGAAAAATTATCAAAATTAGAAATACCATCTAGCTGCAAATACTCACGTAACTTCTGTGTGCTTTAAAAAAATCATGGAAACATTTTATTTTATTTTATCGCAAGGTCTACAGCTCACGGAGCCACTAGTCCAGAACCTAATTAGTGTCTTTTTTGTCTTAATTTATATCCAAATGTATAAGTACTTAAAAAGCAAAAATATACCCAAACAAAAGCGCAACTCTGTGTTAATTAACATTGAATGTCATTCAATCTTTTAAATCTGGCGAAGTTATGAATACGTTAATTGAATAACCACTCGTGTCCTGAGGCGTTAGTTAATTAATTAAGAAGTTCCGTTCCTCTCTGTGCTCTATGGGTATAGTGGGGTATGCTCAAGTGCATATTGTGATACGCAGCTCCCGCACCTCCCCTCTTCACGTCTGATCCAGGACCTCTGTCTTGGAGAAAGCGAACCTGCACGGTGAAGTGCAAATTTATTGGATTTTTAATGCAACGTGACATGAAAAACAGAATAGCGAGAAATTGTCATGCACTTTTTTTCTGATAAATTGCCATGGATGCAAAATAATGATTTTCTAAAACCAATATATGGAGAGATTCGCATTGTGAAACTACACTTAAAAAGGCCATAAATAAAAAAAAGTCTTGGTATACTGGACCTAAGAAGCCCTAGAAATAATAAATAAATAAAATAATAGACCTTATTGCTTATATCTCGTAAGTTCAAGTTTTAAGTTCTTCTCAACTTTAATTCACCAAAATTTCGATCGTTTCGTAGCTTACGTCAAAATAGTTTGGAACTGGGAGACCGCGTGGCCAAGCTTAATCCAATATGCGGCCAAAATTTGATAACTAGAGTGATAAGTCTATTAAAGTGTAAGAGAGTTGCACAAAAAGCGAAACTTTCATGAATCTCGAGCTAAGATTGAATTATAAGTATGCTTAAGTTCATTCATATTCATAACACAATATCATCCCACGCACTTATAATAACGTTTAGTATTTTCTTGGAGTTCTAAGCCATCTCATAATGTAATGAATGAGACTGATATGAAAGAGCTGTAGATTTTTTTTGGTAATATCTTCGCCATTTTATCTTTATTGTCACCCCTTGGTTGTGCGGCTTATTTTTATAACGTAAATGGACTTTAGTCCCTTAATAAAAATAATAAATCCCTACAATATTTAATCTTATCTTATACCTTTAAACGAGCAATTCTTGTATATATATATACAAGGTGTTTGGTAAAAGCCTTATAAAGCCGAATATGGTAGATAGGGACCATCAAACTGAACAACTTTTACTATAGGACCAACACTGAATTCGCGAAAAAAAAATCAGCTGTTTCATACAAAAATTAATAACGAAAATATCAAAATGTATGAAACAGCTGATTTATTTTTCGCGATTTTAGAGTTGGTCCCATAGTAAAAGTTGTTCAGTTTGATGGTCCCTATCTACCATATTCGGCTTTATAAGGCTTTTACCAAACACCTTGTATATATATTTCTGTGATCTCGGAAACGGCTCTAACGATTTCGCTGAAATTTGGTATATAGGGATTTTCGGGGGTAAACAATCGATCTAGATTAGTCTTATGTTTGGGAAAACGCGCGTTTTTGCGTTTTCATGCGTTTTTCTTTCGACGGAGAATATGGTCGCTAATTTCGTCCGCGGCCGGCCAATGTCTGTTTGGTTCAGCGGGTCAGGACGTGGACCACAAGAAACGAGTGTTCCGAGTTCGAATCCCGCTCGGTGACTTACTTTTTTATATGTTCAAGTTTAAATATTTATATTTTTTATTGTTTTTAGACAAGTTTAAAAAAAAATGTTAATGTTGCTTTCGAGTTTTTATTTTACTGAGACTTGTGAAGCAATAGTGCAAAACAAAAAAAAAATTACCGATACAAATTTTAAACACAGTTTTTCGGATACGTTTTGTGACACCATCTCTCGGCTAATGTCATAAAAACTAACTACTACGCCTCGCGGAATTATTATGTAATAATTAACTACATCTTATTACAAAGTTCACGAGCTATAGACAATAGATGGCGTTTCTCTGTGACAAGTGCTGTAAGATTGAGAATACGAATATCGAAAAAAACATCACATACATTGCTCTGATCCCAAAGTAAGTCCTAGCTAAAGCACTTTTTTAATCACCTAAACACCACCATATTACAATAAATACTAATAACCGAGCTTGCTCGGTTCACCCAGGTACTTACCTTTAAACGAGCAATTCTTGTATATTTATTTAAAAATCGGAAACTGCTCTAACGATTTCGCCGAAATTTGGTATGTGAGGGTTTTCAGGTGTAAAAAATCGATCTAGATTAGTGTTATGTTTGGGAAAACGCGTGTTTTCGAGTTTTCATGCGTTTTTCTTTCGACGCAGAATATGGTCTCTAATTTCGTCGTGCCAGCCACTGTCCGTCTGGTCCAGCGGGTTAAGCCGCGGACAGCAGCGAGGGCGGGTCGCTAGTAGAGCATGCGATACCGTTATATCGTTACCGCAATTTGGCGAATTTCGCTTCGTTTTTCAGTACCGCAAAAGTGAGATAAGAAATGCGAATTTTGCGGTATTAAAAACGTACCGTGATAGGCAAATCCCCGCTATATCGCAAATTTGTCGGGCGGGCGGGATACACTCTTGGTAACTCACAGCAGTGCGTCGAGGATTTCCGGAATTCCAAGCGAACTAACGTTTATGTATTTACTTCGTCAGTGTTATTTGTTGATTAATGTCAAAATAATTATATTTACCCAAAAAAACACTTTTTTTTGTAAAAAAAGAATACTACAGTTAATTGTATTGAATTCGAAGACTTCAAAAGTTCTAATATAAAATCTGACATTTTTATTTTTTCACGAGTGTAGAAGTTGAGAAAGCATTTTCGGCTGTTGGACACATTTATAATAAAATTAGAATTTCCTTAAATGATGATAACAATTGATATTTTATGCTTTTTACGTAAACATTTTCAAATAAAAAATAAAGATTAACGTTGTATTGTAGGTATGTGATTAATTATAACTCATGGTAGTTTTATTTTATCCCCATTTAACTAATTAATAATTTCGCAATATCGTAAATTTCGCGGTATTACATTTCCGATACCGCAATATCGCGGTATTGAATATATACTGCGGTATTGCATGCTCTAGTCGCTAGTATTTATAAATGTGAAAGTAACTCTGTCTGTTACGATTTCACGCCTTAACTACTGAACCGATTTTGATGAAATGAGTTACAAAGATAGATGGGACCTTGGGGAAGGACATAGGCTACTTTTTATCCCACAGTGGGGCACGGGTCTCCGCCCGCACCATATAACTTGTAGTCCACGCGGGCAAAGCTGCGGGTGGAAGGTTAGTATAGTAATATAATTATGTTCGAAGTTTTTCATTCACTTGGATACATCAGTTGCGAAGAAGAAATTTGTGTACGTGATCTCGGGTCTTTGGGTTGTTCTGGTTGAGTAGTTGATGGTCTACCAACAGGAGGCCTTATGTCCTGCAGTGGACTATTATGGTAGATGAACTTTTTATAGATAGGTACCTTGCAAAACATTGAATACGACGTTGTTAAAAACACCTAGTTATTTTCTACGACTGTTTGGTAATACCTACGTTTTTATAAGCCGAATATTATTATAGATACTAAAAACCACCACTTTTTTCTTTTTTTTTCTTTTTGTGGTAAGCTACATAGTAGCAACTCATAAAACTAAATTGCGTTTTGCTCATTATGGGCTTAATTATCGAAAACAAGGTCCATTCGTCGTCTAGGGTTCTCACTTTGCAGTTCCATACAAATAAATTAATAAAAAATCTCAGCCATGTGGTGGTTTTCAGGCTTTATAATTTAATTTTCTGGTGTTGTAGGCATGCTACTCTATCTAAAGTATTTGGCTTTATAAAGGTACTAGCTTCCGCCTGCGACTTCATCCGCGTTTACATTCGGAAAATCCCTGCGGAACCTTTGACCAAAATACAAAGTACCTTAAGTTTTAATCCAGGCTACAAACTATCTATGTGTCAAATTTAATTCAAATTTGTCCAGCTGTATTTGCGTGATTGAGAAACAAACATCCAAACCCACAAACATTCACATTTATAATATAAATAGGATAATAGCTTTCCGCTTGCAGCTTCGTCCGCGTGGAACACATATATCATGCGGTTCGAGACCCGTGGTGGTAGCAGGTGGTCCCAGCAGTGGGATAACAAGTAGCCTATATCCTTTCCCAAGGCCATATATATCCGTACTAAATTCATCAAAATCGGTCCAGCCAGCAGTCTAGGCGTGAAGACGTAATACATAGACAGAGTTACTTTCGCATTTAGTAATATGGATTACCAAACACCGTGTATAGTTGTGTTTTTATAAATGCATCAAAGGTTATAATATAGTCACCAGTCCCGTCTAAACATCAAATGTTACCCATTATCGGGGCGTAGACATGCGAGCTAAACAGCAATTATGCCGTTTTGAGTAACGCCACGTAATTGCCGACGGGCGGGCGGGTGCTTTTAGGGGGTTGACATAATTATCCTCCACTTTTCGTACTATCATTGTCAATGTTATTTAAACACATGGAGACGTAACTTAGTTTTGGCGATCTTTTAGAATTTTTCATGGGGAAATAATTTGTGTTTTGGGAGACTTTTGTCATATCACGGTTCATGACGACAATTCTCGTTCAAGGAGCGGAATTTTTGTAATAAAACCCGTATTATTTTGTTTATTTTCTTGCTTTTATATACAGCTATCTATAAATGCTGTATTTCATAAAATCATATTTTTAAATATTTAACTTTACAGTGATACAATAGAGATGTACAAACATTTTAAATTACTTAATTATTCATATTACTAGAGAGTAATACCCCCAGGGTAAATAAAAATCTTCTGGTATGGTAACACTGTCTGTATTCGTCACAGGAAAAACTTCGTAACTCCCAGTTAGGACATGAGTTGTTGTAGTCACATTCTTTACATTTCAGTCAGTCTGACTGAAGCCACTGTTCAGCATATTTTCACATCGTTTGTGACGTTATTGTTTAGTTGTACAATGTTGGTGATATTAAAAATAAGTGTAAGGATTATTGTTAGTGTAGTATTCGTTTATTTAACTAACACAATTGTTTTTTATACATGTTTGTAACTAGTATTATGTAGATTTTGACAATCATTAAAAAGCATTTGATTAAAAAAAACGCGACTTTCTTTTGTTTTGATCAAACACTTGTACCATTTGATACGATCGTAATACAATTATCATTAGAGCATTACAGATCAACGAAATTGTTGACGTGATATCTCGTCCAGTCAGCACAAAACGCATTAACTCGGCGCGGCGCGGTGGCAGGGGCGAGTCGCGTCGCTTCCACTTGGTTATGCCTTTTATGCGAGCGATTCATTACACGACGCCTAACTGGGGGAACGAACAGATAGTCACATTTATTACTTTTGTCAGCGGAAAAATGAATTTACACGCCGATGACTCCGCCGCTAACGCGGATGCTTACCATATCGTATTTGATGTCATTGTTATTCAGCACAATATTAATTACAACATAATATCTTAATAGGAATGAAATACTTATCTTCGATCTTATCTTCGATTTAATCTCAATACAAGTTAATAAAAACAAATTACAGTCTATAGAACTCAAGTTTACCCAAAAAAAGTCATTTGCTACATATTTTTATCAAAAAAGGTATAAACGACGGCTTCGTCCCGCCAAAAAAGATTCAACCTCTGAAAATTAAAATTATTCCAAAAAGTGTTTATTTCAAAATGTCCCAAGAGCGAACCTCTTTGAGACCGTCTTAAAAACTAAACTTTCATTTTCTAACGACTCTATCGTGGAAAGAGTGCATTTGCCTCTCCTGTTATTAGTTTGCAAACAATGAAACGCGACATGCACGTCGGAGCTAATCCGATTCCGCCAGTAATGGCTCTGTTGTGCTGCGCCTACTCGCTTCTGTAACGTTGTTAGTGCGACGTCGCTCCTCGTGTGTCCTCCGCTTAAAAACTACCTCACTTTTGCATACAATGTTTATAAACGTTTTGAAGGAAACTCACTTTAGAGCACTTGATGTATAATATAATTATCATAAAATGTTGATATTATTGGTTTCTATATTTCTTGCCTATAAGTACTTATTCTTTTTTTCTACCGAACGGCTGTTACGCGTTTGAGTACGAGACAAAAATTACACGAACACTCATAAGGTCTGTCTTGACAGTCGCTTTCCCGTTCCTCTTGCACTTTCAACAGAGGATATGTCTTAGTGTATTCAATAATCAAAGTGCACGTTTATTTTTATTCTCAAAAAATGACAAATTTACGAAAAAGCGCACGGTTCGGAGGCAACTTCAAAGTATGGCAGAAAGTTGAAAGAGAAAACGCACGGTTTGGAGACAACACGGTGCGACTCTCGGTGAAGACCAATAAATAAACTGTGAGATAGTAACCTAAGTATGTACCACTGTATCAGTCAGCTTTTACTGGATACTACTTTTGCCGCAACCATCACAAACGAAAGAGCTTAAGAGCTCTTAAACTCCAACTTTCAACTTTGTCATATTTTCAATATTGCCTCAGAACCGTGCGCTTTTTCGTAAATTTGACATTTTCCGGCGGACAGTGAACTTCCCATAAAAACGAGAAATCAAAATGATCCGCAATTTCAGCATAATTAACTCTTCTTGTGGTGTTATTCGGATTAAGACAGTATTATTTAGGATTATATTAAATAAAAAAATCCAAAATACTAAACCAAGTAAAAATTAATGCGATTTACAGTTTAGTATGAAAAAATATTTTTTATAACGGTTTAGTATTTTGGATTTTTTATGTAATAGAGACCTTAGTGATAGTGATAGTAATAGAAACACTGTTTTAATCATCACAAAAAGAAATAATTATGCTCAAATTGCAAATCATTTTGATATATAGGTAGTACTATATTATCTGTACCTTTGTATAGAAAGTTTACTGTTCGCCGGCTTCTTGTCCATCAGTCATTTTTAATGTCCCCATTGCTGGGGCACAGGCCTTCCTCATGGGTGGATAAGGAGGACGGGCCATAACCCACCACGCGGGCCCAATGCGGATTGGTGGGTGTTAACGACTACAAATGCAGCCGGGACCAACGGCTTAACGTGCCTTCCGAAGCACGGAGGAGCTCGAGATAATACATTTTTGGTCACCCATCCCATGACCGACCCTTGCGAACGATCGTTGCTTAACCTCCGGAATCGCTGGGCCAGGTGCTAAACCACTGCGTCACCGAGCTCCTCAAGGCCGGCTTCTTAAGATTCTGAAAACAGAACCACTATAATTCCTTCCGGTACGTGACATTATTGGCTCTGAAAATGGTCCAAAATTCAAAATCAAATGATGATCTTATCGATAATCCTTTTTCGTAGTATACTCCTGTTAATGAAATGTTGTATCTTAAGATAAACCGTTTGTTACAGGAACAGCCAGTATGAGACATTCCACGTGGACCAGAAGGGGTACACCATGTACGATGGCGACGACCTCGAAACGCCGCCGTCGCCCGATAGGCCTCCGCTACGACCCATAGGTAAATTAAAGTCCGTATTTATAAACCGCTCTCAACTTTGAGAGCTATCTTGAGATCATACCTGAGATGCTGTTCCAATAAGAAGAGCATCTCAAGTACGATCTCAAGATAGCACTCAATGTTGAGAGCGGTTTGTAAATGCGGGCCTAAATTGGCTAACTGTGGACCTCCACAGTTAGCCAATTTAGGCTCGTATTTACACCAAATAGTGACATTCCCATTTCATTTAAAAATATGAAGCAAGTATGCAAATCAGTCGCAAAAGATAAAATTCATCCATAAAATGCACTAGATCGCACTAAAACATCGTAAATACTTAAGTAGTTACCAACAAAAGAAAATCATGTTTTGCACCAAAATATAACATTTCACTTACTACACTATACTACGTACTTACAAACTAACGTACGCTTTGTAATTTTTTGAAGGAAATATTACATTTTGATTTGCACCTCCACAACTATGTATATACTCTTACTAAATATAGCAGCAGTCACTTATGTTTTCATATAGGTAGGTATTTGTTAAATGAAACTTATATCTTATTGCTTGTAACAAAAAATCTAACAAGGTTAAGAAAGATCTTACTCATTTAGAAGACGATCTTTACGTAACATTAACAGAAATAAGATAAGTACCAAATAAAGTAAAACAAATAACGCACGATAATAGCGGTTCTTTTTCTTAGTAGTAGGCCTCTGAATCTGAACGATTCAAAGAATTTAAAAACTACCATCTGAAAGAGCTTACTCGTGTAGTTAGTTGATATAGTGCAGGGTCGGCCAATCCCGGGCACGCGGGCCACAAAGGCAAGGCATTTGAATTTGCCTTTATGGTAAACCCGTTGTGCCCCAGCGCCACCAAAGCCTAAGAAATTTAGCTTACTAGGAAGTGAAAATTCTATTGGCCAGCCTTGATATAGTTTGTGATATTTGATTTTGTTGTGTTAGACAAATACGTGCGTGCGGAATGCCCGTGCTTGACGGCGCGGTACACGGTGGCGCTGCTGGCATGCTTCGGCTTCAGCATAATGTTCGGCATGCGCTGCAACATGAGCATGGCCAAGCTCAAGATGACCGAGAAAATCAACGTGAGTACGTTTTGAAATAGAACTCTGTAAGGCATGCATGGAAACAAAATAAAATTAGAAAGAAGAAAGAAAGAAATTAATTTTCTTTTGCGATCATACAACAATACACTTAGGTATTACATTAGAGAGGACATACAAAACATAAAGCTTTTTTGGATACCTATTGTGCACCGTCGCTTGATGTCAAAACTATGCTGGGCTCAGTATAAGCAGCAACCAGGGCTTGCTTCACTGGTATTCCGTCCAACACAGTTATGACATCAGGAACGAAAACAATTAGTCCGTAATTACCTAATAGTGATGATAAATATCTTACAAAATATACTCTTGTACTGTAAGATAGTGTAAAGTAATTCAGTGACTCTCTACTACTCTAGTTACTCAATCTTAATAATATGCATAACTATTAATGTTTGTGTTACGGCTAATACCCGAAGTGCGGCTAAACCTAGTTTTAGCCGGCTAAAACTAGGTGTAGCCGCTAGCTGTTGGCTAAAACTAGGTGTAGCCGTATTGCTCGCGGCTAATACTAGGTGTAGCCGGCTAAAACTAAGTGCAGCATGGGATATAAAGAAAGTTTTTTCTGTTGTCTGTTAAAAAAAAATAACCTCGAAATTTAAGGCTCACGCTCCGCTGCGCTTCGCGCTCGCCTTAAATTTCTAACCTAACCCGGGACCTACAGGAGTAAAGCAGATCGGTTACACCTAGTTTTAGCCAACAGCTATCGGCTACACCTAGTTTTAGCCGGCTAGAACCAGGTTTAGCCGCACTTCGGGTATTAGCCGTAACATTTATATCACGTTGGCAATGAAAAAAATACTTACCTACCTATAAAAAATTAATTAAGAATATAATTAAAGAATTTTGATTTTTTTAATTACACCCTCTTTCGTGAACAAGAAAAAAGTTAAAAGTAGTTCAAACTACTTAGCTCTCGGCTCCATTGAGAAAGTTTTAAGAATCCTTTAGCCAGATTTAAAGGAACGTGGATTGCTCGCCAAGTAAAAGTAGGAGGGTCATACTTGAGCTTTGTTTCAGACTTCGAGTGGTGTCAAAGAAGATACCCCCTTCGAATGGAGTGTGGAAGTGGAATCGTCTATAGACTCATCCTACTTTTTTGGATATCTAATTACTCAAGTTCCTGGTGGTTTCTTAGCTTCTATGTACCCTGCTAATAAGATATTTGGCGCGGCAATCGTGACGTCAGCGATATTCAATATGGCGATACCTGGCGCGATGTCAGTTGGGCCTGCTGCCGTCGTGCTGTTGAAAGTAGCTCAGGGTTTTGTTGAGGTAAGTAATTATTAAAAAAATATTATATTTTTTAAATCAAAGGGTTTTCTGAAATCAAACTATGTACTGATGTCGTAGAAATAACGATTAGGCTTTGAACTAGTCCGCAAAAGACGTTAGCAACATTTATCATATCCCATAATGGGTGACATTGAAGGGCGAGGATGAACACGTAACGAGTAACGTCATACGTTGAAAATTTCCAACATTTGGCATTCCGTCCGTGACGGAGCATGATCAAGCTTATTATCGTAGCTTAAAATTTGGACCCCGCATCCATATCGAATGTACGACGCGTCACGTTTGGATTGAAGTCCCCTTCCTTTTGTATTTTAGACAAACTGAATTCTGCATAATACGATGTAGCGGTATTATTAGCGTGTAAGAATGGGGTGTTGCTAATTTATATACAATTTATACTTAGGAAATGATAGATAAAAATTATAGCTGTAAAAATATACTATTTGAAAGAGATTAAAGATTTTTTTTTCCGAATAGTCCGCATTATCGATTTAAGGTCGAATCGTTCAAGTACAATCGGCATCGTTTCTGAAGTACAAAGCCTCTTTAGGATTATCGGGCCCTCGGTCGCTATGGTTACGTATTTGCTCGCTGCCACATCCCGGCTTAGTTGATTCCTCAATGCCGACGCTATCCTATTAAATCTAATACTGCGAACCGTTGATACGATCATACTCTCAGATGTATCATCTTTTTGTAAAGGTCACGCAGAAAAGGCATTGTGCTTGTACCGAATTTAGACTCAGAAAAGCTTTGTGATAGATATATTTTGATTTAATCTTATTAGACGTGAAAAAAAGTTTGTCAAAGTAAGTTATTGCGGGAAGTACAATGTTCTAAATGTGGAAATAGGTCGCATGTAATATGCCTATTGATTTAAGAAACATTTTTATGTCAATAATATTCAAATGTGACTGTTGTTTTGACTGTCACAAAAAGGCTCCTGTCCTAACAATACCTGAAGAAATGTTGTGCTAAAACTAATAAACGGTTGACGAAGAAAACCCTATTTTTCTGTTCCACTGGAGCGCTGCTGCCTGCCCCCTACAGTGGTTATGGGCCACCTATAGAAAATCAAGGATTTCGCGAAAATGTCAACCGTGAAAATAGAACAATTGACTCCAGAAAATTACGAAACATGGAAAATTCAGGTGGAAGCAATTCTTATAAAGAATGATGCCTGGAGCTATGTGGATGGCAGCCTTGTAAGACCAGCAGAACCAGGTCTAGCCACCCAATGGGATAAAGGTGACGCAAAGGCAAAGTCAGACCTAATCCTATCGATCAGCCCTAATGAACTGAGGCACCTGCGAGGATGCAAAACATCGCGAGAAGTATGGTTGAAACTTGAAGGCATACATGCATCAAAAGGACCTGCGAAAAAGGCGACATTGTTAAAAGAATTATTGCTTTACAAAATGGAGGAAAGTGGTGACATTCGAGAACATGTCATGAAATTTTTTGATGTCAGATGCAAATTAGCTGACATGGGAATAGAAATGAATGACGATTTGATTTCAATTATGCTGCTGTATAGTTTACCGTCTAGCTTCGAGAACTTTAGATGTGCTATAGAGTCTAGAGATTCGTTGCCAGATCCAGAAACGCTTAAGGTAAAGATTTTGGAGGAAGGAAGTTCCCGACACCAGAAAGAAAATGTAGATAAGGCATTTCTTGTAAAAGGGAAGAAACCTTTTAAACCAAAGAGAGGTACAGTTGAAGAGGATTTGAAATTTAAATACAAATGTTTCAAATGTCATCAGCACGGTCATAAGGCTTCTGAATGTAATATGAAGAAGAATAAGGGTCAACGCCAAGAAACTTCTAAGTTAGTGTCAACGTATGGTACGACCAGTGATATTTATGATTCGGATTTTGTAACTTTTAATTGTTTTTCAGATGATAAGGCTGCAAGCAATGAGAGTGGAAATTGGATCATTGATAGTGGATGTACGTCACATTTATGCAACGACGCAAGTAAATTTGGTGACACGATGTTACCCATGTCATCAAAGTTGAATTTGGCAACAAATGCAAGTACAAATATACGAGGCAAAGGTACAGTAAGATTGTTTACATGTAATAATGGTTCTCAAACTGTGGTTCAATTGCCCAATACACTTTATGTTCCGGATTTGCGATGTAACCTAATTTCAGTTGCGAAAATTACGGATCAAGGCTATAGTGTTACATTTGAAGGTAATGTAGCTAGTGTGAAAGATAGCTATGGTAACACTAAGCTAGTCGCAAATCGAAAAAGTAATTTATATTACGTAATAGAGGAACACCGTGAAGTAGTGTCGGCGATTTCTGATAAAGAGAAAGAAGTCGATGTTTGTTTATGGCATGAACGATTAGGACATTTAAATGCAAAAGATCTTGTTAAACTTTTAAATAAATCTGGTATGAGTGTCAAAATGTCAGATATTGTAAAGTTGTACGATTCCAATGTTTGTATGAGTGGAAAAATGAGTAGGTTACCGTTTTTGAAATCTGAAGGCCGACAGATTACATTACATGTAGACAATCAGGGGGCGATATGTCTTGCAAATGATCCAATGTTCCATTCTCGTAGCAAGCACATTGATATAAGGCACCATTTTATAAGGAGTATTTTAAAGGACAACAAGAGCATAGAATTGTCGTACCTGTCTACTGATTCTATGCTTGCTGATATTTTAACCAAGGGTTTGCCTAATGCTAAGCACTACAAGTGCATGTCTGGTTTAGGTATTACCTGTTAATTGTTTATTTTTGCTAAAGTTGTTGTTCCTTTGTAATACTTTCTTTTTGTTTTAAGATGTATTTAATTTCTGTGAATATGCATATTAAGGGGGCGTGTGGAAATAGGTCGCATGTAATATGCCTATTGATTTAAGAAACATTTTTATGTCAATAATATTCAAATGTGACTGTTGTTTTGACTGTCACAAAAAGGCTCCTGTCCTAACAATACCTGAAGAAATGTTGTGCTAAAACTAATAAACGGTTGACGAAGAAAACCCTATTTTTCTGTTCCACTGGAGCGCTGCTGCCTGCCCCCTACACTAAATTGTTTGTGGTAAATAATTTATTGTTGTAATAAGATATTATTGCGGGAGAAAAAATAACAACTACGTGTAGGTACTTGAAATAGCAATCCTATTGAATTCAGTTTGTAATTTTTTTTTAATAAATTACAAATGTTTCAACTTTCTAATTTAGACTTTTTTAACCGATCGTTTTATAATAAAACAGATTATTTGTTCTCCTTCTTAACTTTTTTATTGTCGCAATAATCACAACTTTTGATTCCTTAAGAAATTGTCTTTTTTTTTTCAAAGTACTAACCTAGTTTACTTCTACATCAGGGTGTGACATACCCATCCTGTCACGGCATCTGGAGGATGTGGGCTCCCCCAATGGAGCGGTCGCGGCTGGCGACCCTGGCCTTCTGCGGCACATACGCTGGCATCGTGATTGGCATGCCACTGTCTGGTATACTCACGGATTACATCTCCTGGGAAGCACCTTTTTACTTCTACGGTGTCTCAGGTGTCATTTGGTAATCAATTTGCATCTTTAGTTTGACGATAATTTTATCAGAATGAGCTTTATGAAAACTTTCTAGTTTAATGAAATGAAACATTTTATGACTCCCAAGAGATTTTTATAACTACTACGGTGTTATTACAAAATACTTTTAAACACATGTTTAACTAAGACACTGTTTAAATGTGATGCTGTCACTTTTTGACAATATTGTTTAATTCATCAATGCCTGCGCGGACGCCGGCCTCCGGACAACAATAGAAAATTTATTGTGTCTCATTTTCCGGGCTTTTATGGGTTAAAAGAGACAGCTTTACATTTAAACAGTGTCTTAGTTAAACAGATGTTTAAAATCTTTTGTAATAACACCGCTAAGTTTTAAAGAAACAAAAGAGTAGGGTAGACTGGGGGCCAACGTAACACTTTTTGTTTGACGGGCTCTAGTGTAAAATCTATTTGTTTTTAAGTTACTTTATCTGTGTAATTAGGACCTGAGGTTATTCATCTACAATAATCTCTGCCAATATTGAACTTAATACATAAGAGAAACGTAAAAAATCAATTTAATCCGAACGAAGACGAGTGTTACAATTGTACCCATTGTGTGGTCAATTGTAACAAAAGTTTTATATGAAATAAAACACCAGTAAGTTGATTAGAAATACTTGTACTATTTTATATTTGCAGTAAAGAATCAGTCTTAAATCAAATTAACAAGATACTTCCTAAAATTTTAAAACTGAACATAATAATATTTATAAAAAATAATATAGCTTCTCTAGCTTCACAAAACAAACGAAAATGACTGCTTTGTTTGACAAGTGATAATTTTAAATCTTACCATAAATTTTAGCTTATTATGAGCATTATAGCTCGTATAAAATTCGAAATATTAAAAAAAAAATTGTTTGTATGGTGTTACAATTGTCCACCGTTACAAATGTCCCCAGCCACGTGACTCATATTATTTAGCATATACGCGTAATTAAACTATTCAACTTAAATAGGCATTAAAAAACATTGCAACATTTCGTCTTTTTTACTCTGTTCCATGGCATCTGAAAGAAAATATATTAATATAAACAAAGTTTCATATGTTCAGTAAAACATGAAACCGACGTCGGAGATTAACACACAATATAGAACCTAACATACCTACTTACCAATGCAGGCCCCATTTGACCGACCATCATATAATTTATAGAACAATTTTAAATTGATTGCCAACGAACACGGGGACAATTGTAACACGAGGACGATTGTAACGTTTCAATTGTCCCCATTGGTGGTGGTACAACTGTCCTTTACACACACTCTTTGGAAAAATATGAATATCTAATAAGTTACTGAATATTAATGGGCAAAAACTAGGCTATGCCAAGTGTGCTAACTCAGTAATTTACT
The DNA here is from genome assembly GCA_928269145.1 of Agriphila tristella. Classification (NCBI taxonomy): domain Eukaryota; kingdom Metazoa; phylum Arthropoda; class Insecta; order Lepidoptera; family Crambidae; genus Agriphila; species Agriphila tristella. The sequence continues at coordinate 16,024,689 of OV743439.1, read as the reverse complement.
AAATAAAAAACCTGGAGACAATATAGTGATTTAAAGCGAATATCAGACCGATAATAAGAACGAATAACTTACTTTGGCCCTGCAGAAAACGAAAATCCGTCGTTGACACGTCCGTTTCGCAGCTCGCGCGCCGCCAACTTTTGAGTAGGTCGGGACTCGTTCTGCGCGTATTCTAGCTAACGCATACCCGTATAAGTGGCTTTGTAGTAGAAATATCGCCAATGTTACAATCGTCCACTGTTACTACTTCCCCCAGTCTACCCTATCTTAAAAACTCTACAATTTGTTTCCTGCCCCTATAATGACTGTCAAAAGTATATCGAAGCGATTTTGCGATTGAGATGGACTACCTATACGCGATGTATAGCTCTTTTATTAACACAGTATCACTTTGATGTTGCTATAAGAGCTCAGAGTACGGCCTCTAAGCAATTCTTCACTGTGTCGCAGGTACGTGATGTGGCTGTGGCTGGTGTTCGAGCGGCCCAGCAAGCACCCGACCATCTCCGGCAAGGAGCTGACTTATATCGAGGAGTCACTCGGCACCGCCTCCCAGGCTGCCATGCCCAGCTTCTGGAACACACCTTGGAAGGCTTTCGCTACTTCACCACCCGTAAGTGACTGTATTTTTTTAATTCTACGGCTATCAAAACTGGCTATCTGTAATTTTTGACAAAAATGCCTTATAGACACAGCAAAATTGCAAATTTAAAAAATCATTGACTGTTCAACTGATTAAGAATCAATAGCGGCCATTTTCTCTGGCAAATTAAATTGCAAATCTGATATCAGAATCAAAGTTATCTTTTATACAAAATTTACAAAATTCCGCCATCTTGATTTTTCTTTTTCGATTTACCACAAATTTGTATAAAATGACATATAGCCGCTTTTGATTTTTTACGACTAAAAATATCTATTACAGGAAAGACACATTCTATGATGTTTTCAATATTTTCTTTGGGAAATATTGTGGCTCTATAATATAAGTACTTACATAGATTAGTAAAAAAAACTTTTTGTTGTTCTAGGTGTACGCCATTATTGTAGCAAACTTCTGCAGAACTTGGAACTTCTGTCTGCTTGTTATTTTCCAGTCTGCATATTTCAACTCTAGGTTCAACATGCAAATTACTGAGGTACTTTTTAAATTTTCTCGTTTTGATAGTATTCGATCGAGATGAATGTAATAAATCAAGATTTTAACGATTCTTTCAAAATATTCTGCAAACTACGTAACTTTTCAAATGTTTGACATTAAAAAAATATTTTTAGTCTGGTTTCGTGGGTGCCATCCCGCACTTGATCATGACGTCTCTGGTGCCGATCGGCGGCATGCTCGCCGACTACTTACGTAAGAATAACATCATGACGACGACCAACGTGCGCAAGCTCTTCAACTGCGGTGGTTTTGGAATGGAGGCGTTTTTCTTCGTGCTCGTTGCGTATGCTAATAATAAGGTAAATAAGTTAGAATTTTCAGTATATTTGTTACTGTAAAAGCCCATACATTGGTAAATCTTAGGTTTTACTGGAAAATCTTAAGATTTACCCTCATGAGTTGGTAAATGTAAGGATTATATAAAAGGGAGACCATTTTTAGGGCTTTTACCATTAGAGTTTGATACATTCTAGGTTTTACCAATAACGGTTGGTAAATGTAGGATTTTTTTAACAAAACAGTGAATTAGCTATAATGATTTATTCATTTATTTCAAAATTAAAAATAAAGTAAATAAAATAAAATCAAAATATTTTTCATTATTATTTTGATTCATTCTTCACTATCACTATTTTTTTTTTTCGTGTAGGAGTAATTCTTAGCCATACATTACAAAAAAATACCTTTCAGTCAAATTCTTTGTTTAAATTATTATGATTTGATGAATTTATTAGTAATACCGTAACATATAATTTTAAAACATCTTCAGAATTTTTTTTTTAGCATTTACCTCGTCTGTGAGGTAAAACCTAAGATTTACCGAGTAAATGGTGGTAAATGTTCAAAATGAACGATGATCACAGAACAGTTCGAACTTTTACCTTAAGAGTTGGTAAACTTGGGTTTTACTGGAAAATTTTTAGATTAACATAATTTCGGGGTTTCACAGTAAGAACTACTCCTGCCTTTAATTTTATCAATTGAAGTTTTGTTAGTTTTTTGTTTTTATTTGAAAATTACTTAACACTTGCACGTGACATTGTCTGCGACTGCGAGCGAGCAATATCACTTTCCGTGAATCTGTCACTTAGTGATAGTGAAACTTTCTAGTCGAAACTTAATGTTTGTACCTAAAATTACTTACTTATTATGTAGATTGCTTTGAATAAAGCTTGTCACTTGTTTTTTTTAAACGTTTTTGGGACATTCCAATAAAAAGGTTTCAATGTCGCTAATCTCTACATTTTTTAACAACTGATGTTCATTTGTTGCAGTACATTGCCACCATAGAGTTAACCCTCGGCGTGGCGTTCAGCGGCTTCGCTATATCAGGCTACAACGTGAACCACCTCGACATCGCCCCTCGGTACGCGTCCATCCTCATGGGCTTGTCAAACGGCATCGGGACCATCGCTGGCTTCCTCGTACCTATTGTCATTGACTACATTACACAGGAAAAGGTAAGGTTTTATTTATGGGTAGTATTTAATCGGGTACCTAACAATAAATTCCCATTTTGAGATCGAGATGACAAAAATACCATGTTGGGCTTTGTAGCTCAAATAAGTTATATAGTTAGTTACCTACTTGGTTATAATAGTTGCCCACTCATTTAGAATTCTCACTGCTAACTTAATTTATCTCCAACATGTAGTCGCCCGTTTAACGCATTTTTAACCAACTTCAAAAATTTAAAAAGGAGGAGATTATCTATTCGTCGCATATTTTTTTTTTATATGTATGTAAACCGATTACTCGAAGACAGCTGAACCAATTGAAATGATTCAAACGACAGGTTTCTTCCCATATTGGTCCCATTTTTTGAAATTTTGAAATCGGTTCAGTAGTTTTCAAGTAATCTTGAAAATACTGTCGTTTTCATGACCATTTTATACGAATTCAGACGGATGTTCAACCATTACTTTTTTATTTATGAACCGATTCAGATGATTCTTTTTTTGTTTGAAAGAAAACACCTTAAGGATGATACCATATTAATTTCATTAGTATTAGACTTTGGATTATGAAGATACACCAGGGAACTCCTCAAAAGCAAATAGGAACTGTACAGTGATTGAAATATTGGTTTATGACAAAATAAGTTAAGTACCTATTTAGATCAAGGACGTTCTGGACTAGAGTTGAACTGCGTAGGCCCAATATACAACAACAACAATATATAATATATGGTATATAATAGGGGTATACCATTGAAAAATAGGAAACATTAAAACGTTTTATTTTATAAAATCATCGTTTACCTACATATCTACTACAAAGAAGTTTAAAATAAAAAATCTTAAAAAAAAGGAAAACCTCCTTCAAAAAAAAACAGCTCTATAAAAAGCAAGAAATAATGTTCAAATCGATTAATTAAAAGACGTCTATTTAATTGAAGTCGGGTGGGGATTTTAGAATATAAACAATAAGTAAAAAAATACTTCCAGCTCCACCTTCACCCAGACTTCAATAGAAGTGTTTTAATTAATCGATTTGAACATTATTTCTTGCTTTTTAAAGAGATGTTTTTTTTTAAGGAGATTTTGCTTTTTTTTAATGCTTTTCTTTGTAGTCCACAGTTTGTCGCCCGTTTACCTAGTTATTTTGTTGCCTAAAAAGAAACAGCTTCTAGGTTTAATATTTAAGTACCTATCCCATTAACAGTCACCTTTAATTATTTCCAGTCACCCAATTAATTATTTCCCTTCATTTATTGCTTCTATTAATAAGCTTGATATTACCATATCAGGCTACAACGTGAACCACCTAGATAAAACACCGCTTTCTGGTACGCGTCCAATAGCCTAGGGACGGTCAAAAAAATTAAAAAAATCTGTCATAAAGATATTTTCGTCGAATTCTTCATACTTCAGTGACGCGTTTCGAAACGGTTCTCAAGAGCGGGACTCCCCCACAGTATCGCATTCCGTCACTCAGGCGAAACAAAAAGGACACTCGTCTGAAGCTAATTTAAAAAAGGAATCGCCCGCTGAGCGACGCGCGCGGAATATCGAATGAGTCGCTTTGTGGGTGCGCGGCGAAGCGTCACCGCGAACACTTTATTATCGCTGCAAAGTTGGTGGTACGCATTAGGATTGCTCACAATCGATATAGCTTACTTTATTTCAAATAAATTCTTTTATATTATTTAATATAAAGGATCGATAGGAAGTATGAAAATGGGGACTGAAAAAACCTGAAAATAAAAACAAAATTAGCTTCAAAATTAAATACCCCTAAAAAGCAAGAAATAATTTTCAAATCATTAGATACTCATATCATTGTAATTAAACACGTATAATGAAGTCGGGTGGGGCTTCTAGAATAAAAAAAGAAGTTGTTCTCCAGCCCCACCCGACTTCATTATACGTGCTTAATTACAATGATATGAGTATCTAATGATTTGAAAATTTTTTCTTGCTTTTTAGGGGTATTTAATTTTGAAGCTAATTTTGTTTTTAAACAATTTTTTATTTTTTTCTTTTCAGTGTAAGTACCTTCTGTATTAGGTAGTTTTACCTTTTACCCAAAGTATGTATAGGTATTATGTAAATGTAAGCGATGATGTTATGTATTTTTTTTTATATTTCACACTTTTGCGTGGTGTAATACCACTAAAAACTCAATTTCCACTGTTCGTGCTGTTTGTTGTTAAGGAGTTCCGTTGTTCCTTCACAGTTCAAGTCTAGTCCAAAACGTCCTTGACCATAGTTAGATACCTAATTTGTTTAAGATTGTCATAATCCTAGCAATATTTCAATCACTACACAGTTTCTATTTGATTTTGAAGAGTTCCCTTGTGTATCTTTAAAATCCAAGGTCCAATAACAATGAAATCAAAATGATATCATCACTAAAGTGTCCTCTTTCAAACAAAAAAAGAATCATCCAAATCGGTACATTTTTGACTGTTGCTTTACTTAAACTATCAATTGGACGTTAAGCTTGCAGCCACAAATTTATAAATCAATAAAGCTTCCTTAGATGAAGGTTTTGATAGAAAGCTCTGAAATTTGAAATCGGTACATAAACAAAGAAGATATGGTCGATCATCCGTATAAGTTCATAAAATGGTAACGAAAACGACAGTATTTTCAAGTTTTCCTGAAAAATACTGAACTGATTTCAAAATTTCAAAAAATGGGACCAACTTGGGAACAAACCTGATCTAATAACGTTTGAATTATTACAATCGGTTCAGCCGCCTTCGAGTAATCGGTGAACATACATAAAAAAAAAACATACATACAGCCGAACATACTAAAAATAGTATTTATAGTTTTTTTACCATCGCCACTCTAAAAAGTGCGTTTTATTCAACGATAAGACTGAATAATAAGCGATTTTATTCACCGAGTGAATAAAAATAATTTGAATTTGGAACAAGCGCGCATCATTAATTAGTACAAAAAGTTCCTATACTTACTGGCTGCTATGGAGCTATTCCATAGAGCCATAGTACACAATAAAATTAAAGAAAAACAATATCCCGCCAAATTTAATTAGGTTCTTTTAAGTGTCTTATCTTTGGGTTCTTTTCTATCTATTAGAGGGAGATTGAATGTTCAGTCTTGCATCAGTCCATTCCATCAGTCTGGAACGATATTCAGTCTGCAAAAATACAAAGTCTATACAGACTGATGAAATTGACTGATGCCAGACTGGTCATGTAATCTCTCTCTTAGCGTGGTTGTCTTATGTCATTGGAAAACTTTTAATTTCACGCATGGGTCGCATGTAGGGTTGCCAACTTTTTTTGGATCAAATATAGTAGTTTCAAGATTTTTAGTGTAAAAATATAGTAGATGGCGAAAAAGTCCAAAAAAATATAGTAGGTTGCCGTTTTGTATGGAGGATTTTAAAGAAGTTGCATTTTTCATACTTAATTAAGTACTAACATTTTCATAATTTATTTAGCAACCATAAAGACAAGTGTTTTAATCACAAAAAATATTATGCAATTACTTATGTGCATATAAGTAATAAATAAAAATATAAATAAAAATAAATAAATATTTTTTGTTGATTTTGTTTATTTTTTTCACTTGAAAAAATATAGTAGTTTTGCCTACTATATATTTTTTCAAAAAATATAGTAGGCGAGCCCTCAATATAGTAGGATACTATATTATATAGTAGGGTTGGCAACCCTAGTCGCATGGGTCGGTCATGGGATGGGTGACAATGAAATAAATAAATAAATGAAATTTATTATCTCGAGCTCCTCCGTGCCTCGGAAGGCACGTTAAGCCGTTGTTCCCGGCTGCATTTGCAGTCTTTAACACCCATCAATCCGCATTGGGCCCGCGTGGTGGGTTATGGCCCATCCTCCCACCCATAAGGAAAGCCTGTGCCCCAGCAGTGGGGACATTAAAAATGGCTGATGGTCAACTATAAATACTAAGTATAAAGTACTGCTAGGTACCTATTTGTTTTCTCGCAGTCAATGGTAAAAAGTAGAGTACACAAACTCGTGAACAAAAAAATTCATCTCGGTCCTTTGTATCCCTCGAATTAAATTCCCTTTTGATTCACTTGTTGTATAATCTACTATTATTTATTTCTTGAATATACGTTTTTAAAAGAGTCGACGAATGATCTAGCTTACCTACTCCATACTGATCTTATACAGGCTTATATTATGTAAAATACCAACAACCACGCAGGAGTTTATAACAGCTATTATCATAACATAAACAACAACATTTTTGTTCTACGACTTTTCCGAAAACAGACAAAAATATCGACTCTCCATACAAATGTCCCGAACAGCTGATCGAGTTTTGTGTGAAAAGTCGATATTTTTTTGTCTGTTTTCGGAAAAGTCGTAGAAGAAATTTTGCTGTTTATGATGTTAGTAATCTACTCCTGCGAGGTCGTTGGTGTTTTTTTTTGTTTTATAAATAACCCTGTATAATATTGTCACTCGAGGAGCTCGGTGGCACAGTAGTTTAGCACCTGGCCCAACGATTGCGGAGGTTAAGCAACGTTCGCAAGGGTCGGTCATGGGATGGGTGACCAAAAATTTATCATCTCGAGCTCCTCCGTGCTTCAGAAGGCACGTTAAGCCGTTGATCCGGGCTGCATTTGCAGTCGTTAACACCCACCAATCCGCATTGAACCCGCGTGGTGGGTTATGGCCTATTCTCCTTACCACCCATAAGGAAGGCCTGTACCCCAGCAGTGGGGACATTAAAAATGGCTGATGGACATGGAAAATTTTGTCACAGAACATCCACGAGAAAGCGATTACGGAGTGGCGCGCGGTGTTCCTGATGGGGGCGACCGTCCACTTCATCGGAATCACCATATACGGCATCTTTGCGTCCGGAGAGCTGCAGCCGTGGGCCGATCCGACGCCGGATTACGAACCACCCGTTAAGTCACTCGACCACGAAACCACATTTGTAAGTACTGACTCTAGACAAGAAGATTGTAGCTGCGCCTTGCACAAGGTACACAATATACAAGGTCATTTTGTATTCAACATCTAAATTTTAAGGATGTATTTAGTCCATGAAACTAAACAACTTTCTCTAAGGAACACATGGTCAAACATGTAAAATAAAAATCGACTTTCCATACAAATCAAAGAGATCACGTGATCAATTTAGTATGGGATGACCAAAATTGACGAATATGGCGAAATTTGACACATGTTTATTAGAGAAAGTTGTTTAGTTTCATGGACTTGACACATCCTAAAAATTTAGATGATAAGTTCAAAATGACCTGATATATTTCCTTATTACTTATCAATTATTTCTATCGTGCAGACGGAGCGGCCTTCAGCCCCACTAAAGGGTTCGGAGCCACCAGCGTACGGCGCCATAGCTGCGCCCGCACGCCCCCCCGCGCCCGAGAAGCACGTGCCCAACAACCCCTTCGTGAGCGGAGCCTTCTACCAGGCGGAGCCGGTGCAGCCGCCCGCGCAGCAATACCAGGACCCTACTGATGGCACCTATTAAAGAGTAGGTAATTTTTGTGGCTTCATTTTTGACGTAATTATTCAGAGATTTATAAAAGAGGGAGCCCACTCTTAAATTACTGTTAAACATTTTTTTTCATATTCAACCCTACTAAAAGGCTCTGATTCACTGTTTGACAGGCTATAGCTAGGTTGAAACTGTGCCGCTTTATAGCAATACCAGCCCCCTAGCATGACCATTGAACGCTTTATAAAAGAGGGAGCCCACCTTTACATTACTGTAAATTATATTTTTCATATTCAACCCTACTAAAAGGCTCTGATTCACTGTTTGACAGGCTATAGCTAGGTTGAAGCTGTGCCGCCTTATAGCAATGCCAGCCCTGACCATTGAACGCGATATGTTATAGCATTTCATCACGTTTAACTGTCAAAAGACAATGGATTTTGACCGTTGAGGTTGATAAAACGCTCTATCACGCGATAACAACCTCGCAGGAGTAGGTAGATTATTAACATCATAAACACCAACATTTGTTCTACGACTTTTCCGAAAACAGCGAGAATAAACGCCTTTCCATACAAATGTCCGAATAGCTGATCGAGTTTTTTTATGAAAAGTCGATTTTTTTTGTCTGTTTTCGGGAAAGTCGTGAAGAAGAGTCATATTCCAAACCGTACTAAGTATTTTGTATTTTTTTTGTATTTACTATTTTCTTCGTGTTAAATGTAACAAAGTATTTATTCTATTTATTTAAGTTTTTATTAAATGTCACAAGTTATTTTTGTGCAATAACATAAAATTACAATGCATCATGTGAGGGAATAAACACAATTCAGTTTTTATTAATTCCCCCCTAATGAGGATGAGTAACAGGTTTGAATCCTATAGTTTTATTGATATAATATAAACTCATTTTGATAGCTATGAAACCTAGTGAAATAATTTTTGAAATCAATGCAATATGTGCTTTATCACGTACGACATAAGGTTCGCGTACGTCGCGATGACGTCATCGGGACCCCCGAAAAACCAGTGTTTCAGCTCTTATAACTTCTCAGGTTTAAGAGATATCGTAAAAAAAATTCACAGTTAATCATGTGGTGGCATAAGCTTTCTAATTAGCCACTAAACAAAAATCGTTACCGATCCTCATTGTATCATCAGAACTTAACACATTTTGGATTATCACTCTTGTTGTTGTTTATGATGACAAGTAACCTTCTTCTGCTAGGTTGTTGGTGTTTTACAAATAAACTCTGTATATCGTGTTTTGGTAGTCATGCTAAGGGGCCAGGATCATACTTACGGCTTCTACTAAACAGTTTGTTTGGTGACTTCAATTCCGATTTATTCTCTTGAAGTCTTCCTCACTGAAGGACTCGAAACGACCAGCATGGCGTCATAGCTGCACCAAAATCCTTTTCATCGAAAGTTATCTCTTACTAGCAAATGTTAATACTTGTTTTTTATTAATTATAATACAAATAATAATTTATTTATTTTCTCTGACAAACTTTTACAGACATAAGTAGTTCCTTGTGCGTTTACAAATAGTAATATGTGAGAGCCTGGTAGTATATAAAGACCAGAGGTAGTATCTATTAAAACCTTAAGAGAAAACAATACTTAAAAATAAAGGTTCATTCTATTCAACTTATAATTATAATAATACTAGCGGCCGCCCGCGGTTTCACCCGCGTGGTTCCCGTTCCCGTGGGAATATCGGGATAAAAAGTATTTTATGTTTTAATCCAGGCTATCTACTATCTGTGTGCCAAATTTCAACCAAATCCGTTCTGTAGTTTTTGCGTGATTGAGGAACAAACATCCAAACCCACAAACTTTCACATTTATAATATTTGTAGGATTAAGCTATGAACAAACTTGTGTGTTTGTGTTTGTAATAGTATGTATATATGTGTGTGTTTATTATCAATATTTTGTAGAAAGTTCTAGCCTTGTGGGGTTCCAGGTTATTTAAAGAAATAAGTACCTATTTTTTTGTTACAGGTCTAGGCATCAACAAAGGGTTCGCGATCTCCTCTATTTTTTATAGATAGGTAGGAAAATTACATTATCTGTTTCGATTCAATAGCTTAAACCAAATATCATGTTGTTGATAGCAACAGTTAGACATAGTGTACCTGTACCCTACATTATCACTGATACTGTGTACCTGGTTTTGGTATTTCTCATACTCGATCAATGCTCCAAAATGGGTTACGTTACTGCTCAATATAAATATGGAAATAACTATCATTGTTGATCATAATATGTTTATATTTTATTGTCTGTTCAACCATCTTGTACAGGTGTAAATAAGTTACATTGCATATCAAATATCAACGCTATATATGTCAGTTATTTTTATGTTTGTGATGACTAGTTCTTGATATGATATAAATTAGGAAATTATATCGGTAAAACCATAATATCACTGTTGTTAAAATCGTGGTGAAACATAGTCGAAATTCATTATTTCATCACAATACTTTTATTTAGTCTTGTTAGCTGATTTTGGAAATGATTTTACTCTTTGTTTGATATCAATATTTAATTCATTCAGCTAACTTCATAAAATTGTTGTAAAATGTTTATAAATAATTATAAGTAACTGTTCGAAATTTAGTAAGTATCGTATCTATTTAAAACAATATTAATGTACTTAAAACTACGATAGATGTAGACCTAAACGAAAATGTTAATTGTGATGGGAAGTAATGTAATCATTCAAAATTTAATCGAGTGGTTTGTTCTTTGTATATTATGTGATTGATTATTTTACAGTAAATTTTTATTTACTCTTAGCACTAGCTAGTCATTTGTTGGTTGAAATTTGAGATGCGTCTTATTTAATAAAAACGGAGTTATAGTAAACACGTTTCCAAGAATCAAATATAAACCAAAAAGGAATGGTTTATTTATTTACAGTGTTTATATGTTTTTATACAAAGTGATTTCATAAAGTAAGTTCATACATAGTAGAACTTTTGACATAATATGATTATGACAATAATGTTTTATTATAATGCATCTTAAATGTAGAATTATTTGTGATATTAGTTTCTTAATAAAATAAGCATTTCCCTTTCTTTAACAAATACCTATAGAACTTTAATAATATCTATCATTATTGATAAGGTAAGATTTATATGATTCTGTCCACTGATTCTCTTCTTTAGGATAAAATAAACTTAATAATTTATATCATCATATATCGCTATAGTTATTATACATTATAACACTAAATAAATAACGTTAGACATTATAGTATAAGTGATATTATTATGATTACAATTTTGAAGCAATCATTTCAAAATTCTTTATTTTTTACTATGATTTACATAAAAGATAATCTTAGATTTTATTATTTATTGAATGGTGATTAGTATATTATTTTATACACTAGGTATATTATCAAAAACCCACATTACTATTGTGATAATAAAATAATGTTTTTGTAAATAATACTTACCTAATATATTTATTCGTAGCATGCTTTGTAGAGAGTAGTTAGCAAAATTTAATATCCTGTACAGTCTCTTATGTATTACATGGTATATAAAATTAATTGCTATGATTAAATAATGCATGTATAATTGGTATGCTTATTTACCCTCAGCACATCACCTACTGCACTATTTTGTACTCCTACTTACATTTTATTAGCAATAGTATGCACTTTAGATGACGTAGAGTTAGATTGCACATTTAGAAAATTATTTTCTGATTAGATATTTCGATTAATATTGACAATATATAAAATGCACTCTATTGTCATAACCGCACAGGCACACTGCACAAGTTATTTAATAAAAATTGACAATAAGTAGATCCCTAGCTATGCTATTTTTTATTTCAGTTCACTTTAATATAAAGTGTACTGAATAAATTTATTCAGTAAATGATAAGGGATTTTTTCTTTCGGAAAATCAGGACAATAATAATTCTATGATGAGACCAATTTGCTCTATTTAGAGAATGATTGTTGAATTTCTGTATAATTAGTTTTCTATTATTATATTTATAAAACTATTCCTAATATCAATGGGTATTGTGACAATAAATTAAACATCTATTTTATAGCATCGTTCACTTGTTAGGAATCGCACGTTTGAATATTCTTATAATTTATTTTCCTACTAAGTTTCTTAAAAAAGTTTTTTTTTTATATTTATCTTTAGTCTTATGACTGTACTTAAATATTTTTATTTGAAAAGAATAAAGAACTAGTTACATAGAAACAAATCGTTTGAGAGCATGATTACGTAACATTGACACTTGCAATGTTGAAATAGCGAATGAACATTTTTTTTTTTTAGAAATAACGCAATATTGATTAATTGAGTGTGAGTTTTAATTTATTAACGCAAAATACAAATACATAAATGTAAAAATGTATACGTATTTGTAGAGAGTGCAAATCAATATTATCGAAAGATTTTCTTAATGAAGTACCTAATAATACATAATAATATAATATGTCTTGTACAATAATATGCTCGAACAAATGACAATAATACAGTAGTTAGTAAAGAATATACATACGGTATTATTATATTAGATATAAAAGTAATAAAATAAGCTATGAAATAAGCTGGTTGTTGGACATGGGTGGGAATTATCATCACTTCTTTATTTTTTTCACATTTAGCTTCGTGTTTTAAAACAGTTTCTAATGTAGATCTTCTAAAAAAAAGTAATGTTTTAATAATTATTCAACTACCTACCTAGTTTGAAATTTAAACCATGAATCTATAGTAATTTTATGTAAGTTATATTTTTGGTGACGTCCAGATATCATCTTAACTGTCATTTCGTAAAATTGTTAGATTTATAGATTAAACTAGAATATATAGATCAAATGGTTGTTTTAAATAATCTCTACGCCGTCAATTCTGTGCTGTAAAATATGTTTAATAAAGTTGAGAAATATTTCTTGAATGTGTAGTTAATGAATAAAATCACACGAAAGTTATTTTTGTAAGGAGTAAAGTATAATTTAAGTAAAACCGAGAAATTTTAGTACATCAGATATTTATTTTGATGGACTCACCAAACACGTTTTAAATAGCGTTTCTAAAACTTTGTTTCGGAAAAAACTATTGAAATTTTATAACATCAATATTTTGGATTTAGAAGTTTGTTTGCACTAAGTAGTAAGATATTGTTTGTAGTTTATCACTCATTTTGTTTCTCTAAATTACATACAGAAAATGAATAGGTAACCATCAAATCGAGCTTAAATATATAGTTATTTAATTAATTGAAAGTGGCCGGGAATAGTGCATGAAACAATAAAGGTAGGTAGAGTCTGGTCAACGAAATATGAAACTCGGTTGGAAAAGGAACTAATTTTGCGCCTTATTTAAGCGGTCAGATTCCAATAAATAATAATTTAACAGGAAAAGTGGCCATGAAAGAAAGCCACCATATTTTCAGTCTCATCTTTCGTTGAACAGACTATCTATAATAGTGAAAACATTATATATTTGCAGTTAGCTAATAATCTGCAAAATTTGAGATTTATTATGAAAAATGATTTATCTGCTAATTCATAATCAAACGTTTTTTCTATAGATACTTTAAAAAAATTACTTGTTAACATAAACTAAAACCTTACAACCCGTCGATATTCCGGCAAATTGATTAAATATTTCGTATTTTTACTTTCATTCCTTCATTAAATGAGATAAACTTAAAATAATTAATTGCTTCAATTCCTTTTTATGTAAGTACTTAATTAAAATTTTTACTAATGAACAACCTTAGGTAATCAAGGAAGCAAATAAAGGATACGAAATAATGGATTTTTTGAAATTTTTGGTGAGGTCAATGTGGGATTTGCATGGGTCGATTTTCCAGGCGACTTGCAGCTCGATTTTAGTCAATTAGCGCTTTTATCGACAATCGCTTGTAAAATCTAATCGCAAACCTGATTTCAATGAGGTGCCGATTCCAAACGATAAAACCAAAACCGCTTACCGTACCGGTACGTTGTCATTTAGGTTACATTCCTAAATATCGTTGGTCTAGCGCAGAGGTGCTCATACGGTTGATCGCGGTCGACCAGTCGATCGCGAGAGGTTTTAAGTCGATCGCCAAGTAAGTATAAACAGAGTGTCTAGCCAAAGTAACATTGGCAAATCTTCGTTATCGCTTCGCTTTCGAAACATGTATGGGATTGACATAAGGTTTCGTTAACAATCGAATTTTAAAACGTCAAATCCATACATGTTTCGAAGCGAAGCGATAGCGAAAATTTGCAAATGTTACTTTGGCTAGGGAGTCAGACACATTGCACCAATGTAGTTTTACTTATGCAATTTTTTCTTGATAAATAATTTGGTGGGTTAAACGGTCAAAATGTTGATCTCAGTCATACATTTTTGCTAGGTTAAGAAAAGTATGGGCACCCCTGGTCTAGCGTTAGTATTCTCATTGAAATTGCACAATATTGGCATCCTAGGCAACAATTATAACAAAACTTAATCATTTATATTTGTGACTTAAATGTAACTGAAACGATAATGCTATTTTGGTTTTATCGTTGAAAATTAGCGTGGTTGCTCAATGGTTAATGATAATTTTCACGATGTCCAAGGTTATGGCGAAAAAGGGTAACGATCCCCCGAGCACTTGTTGACGTGCACTGGTCGGTCATAAATAATATACTAGATTATAAGGAAACATTAATTATAAGAATTTATTATATTCGTCTGGTAAAGGAATACGCACACTATTTAAATGTTGGTTCGTTTATACAGGGTAATTTTTGGACCCCTTTTCAAACTTTGTCAGGTCATTCTATAACAGCAGTACAATCAATTTATGAAGTAAAACAAAAAAAAATTTTTTACATTTTTACCCCAAACTTTTCCCTGCACAAATTGAAATTGTTGTCACCGTTCGCGCGTCGCACGGTCAACCCGTGCGAGCCCCCCTCCCGCCACTCGCCTTTCCCCGCTCGCGTCCCGTTCGTGACGGTGAGCGTGCGCGCCTAGATTTTTAGGATATAAAAAGTGGTTGAAAACTGTGAATTTAAAAAGAAATAATTTATAATTATCTCACCTATTTTTTTTTATTACTTCCTTGAACTATTATTTGATTTTGTAAAGGGGTCGCAAAATTACCCTGTATCTACAGACGTGTCCGTCACGTGCCGTGTCATATTTTTTTATGCATGCAGTGCCTGTCCGTGTCTGCGCGGAGACGGCGCGATAGATAAATGACTTATGGCCGATTGCACTAAACTTAAGAATCGCCTAAGTCTTGTCCTAAATACAACACGACCAAATTAAAACAGTGTCATAAATTAAGCCGTCATGTAGCTGTCGTTTGCCTTGTTAACTTGGTCGAGTTGTAGATAAGAAAAGACTTAGGCGATTCTTAAGTTTAGTGCAATCGGCCATTAAACTCCCAATAGTACTACTGGTAAGATTACGCGGTAAAACTACTGGGATCAGGGGGAATAAGATAATACACACTGTATATAATTTTTGTCTGTCACGTTACGTGCTGGGCACGCTACGTGCTGGTAGATATAAACGAACTTTTTGCGGTTTATAATTTCGTTATTAATGATGCTAGTTATAATAAAAACACAAACATACAATCACTTTTGGATGTTCTTCCAGTAAAAGAAGTTTAGATGGTCGTCCAAAATTGGTCATATAACCTAATGTTGTTTTGCTTTTAATTTATTATTACACATTTTTTTCCTTATTCTCTTTATGATATGGAAGTATAAGTTTTGACATGGTTGCGTGCAAAGCGCGCAAGTAAAAAAAACATTAGGAATTTGCAAGTAAACTCTTAGCACTGGACATGTAAATGTGTAAAATGGACGTATGGGTACATATTTTTTTAATTAAGCAGTTGTAAGATTCTCGTGAAAACTATATTACCTAGAGTTTAAAAATGTTTATTATCTAAAATTATATATACCATGGATCTTAAATTTTAGACGTCGTATAAGCAAAGCAAAACCTATAACATCATTAAAATATTATAAATTACTTATGCTTATTACCTACTGACAAATGTAATTTTTTCGTGTGTAACTAATAATGAAGTTTATCATAATTTCGTGAATTTTGAACTATCTATTGATTTTATGGACGACATACATACGCACCAAAATAACGGAGAAAAAAATGTGTATGTAGTAATTAGGCGGGGACAAAATATATTGTAAACGGACTGTAGTAGTCATCTCGAGACTACTACTACTAAAATGTAGTTTGTCATCAATCTTAACTACTATCCGTGTTATAATATTTTGATGGAGGATTTTTATTATAGGGTAAAAACTGTATAATCATAGGTTATTGGACAATAATTTTATTTATATGGGGTGATCTCACTCTATAAGGCTGTGTTGACAATAAAGCTTCACAAAGCGAAATAATAGTGGTAAGATGTAATATTTTATAACTATAGGTATATAATAACCAATAATCATTAAGCTTGCAGTATTCCGCAAGAGCTTCTTAAGAGCTTAAAATTAGTTTGTGTATAAAGTATAAACATATATTCTTATATTCGCGAATTTCATTGTTTGTATTGCACTCCTTATTCTAAAACATCATCTAAAGTTTTAGACCTAGTACCCTACTCATAAAAATATCAGCTCCAATGTAGTTTAATCATATTTCCTGAAATTGCGTAACGTACCTAATGAACATCAAATTGTTAATTACAATAACAATTTGTCATGTTTTGTCACTTTTTTTTACTTTCTAAAGAGAAGACAGAAACAACATCAGTTTTAAACCAGTAGTTCTACAATTTTGATTTGATGCAAATTGTTTTCGCTACCGAAAACGATCGGATATACTGCTTACAGTCAATTTGAGTGAAAGAGAGAAAAGTAGCGAAAACAGTTTATTAGAGTCTGTCTAAAAAGTCTCTTTACATGGGTAATTTCAAAGGTAATTCTATTACCCACCTAAACCCCTAACCACCCCACCAATACTCATCTAAATCAATAAATACATAAATATGTTTACAATTAGAATTTTTAAAGCACCAGCAGGGTTGCCAGTATAAGTTTTTATAAATAATTTAATAATTTCTCATGTAAACAGACTTTTTCGACAGACTCTACATCAACTCATGATAGGGGCTATAGGTCTAACCACAGAACAAAGAAAAAATATGTTCTGTGGGTCTAACTTTGGTCAAAGTTTTGGAATAAGGAGATCTGTGTATAATTTTGTTGGGTAGATTTTATTATAACCTCATAAAATTCAACAAAAATGTTTATTGATCTTTATTCAACTTTACTCTGATACAGTAACCAGTAGGTACATTTAAATGTGATAGAGTATTATAAAGACAATATATATTATTACAATAACTAGGTTATAAGTAGGTAGTCTTGTAATACTTAAAAATATAGGCGGCGCAGCTCAAATAAGTGTAAAGTAATAGTGTAACTTTCAAATTTTTTGTTTGTTACCAGTTTAGTACTTTTTGTTTAGTAAATTAAATTAACATTTCCTATTTATTTTCAAAGTTTATTAATTTGTATGTAAATACAGGTAACTATTTAAATAGACATAACTATCCAATGTTAGAATAAGTATTTCTAGATTTATAAGGTTAGATACTTGTAAATTGTGACCACAAGACACAACACAACAAGTTACAAACAAGGAACCGATCCACCAGGGGATCGGTTGCAGGGGATCAGATGGGAATAACTCGGAATAAGTACCTAGGTGAAAACAAAAAAAAACTGTTGATATTTTAACCGTATGTCGTTTTATACTTTCATTATGGATTAGAAAGAGACAGCGTCAACTTTATAAAGAATTAAAATTAATTGATGACTCGTAGCTCGTAGTGCACCTGTCTGTATTAAACGAGAAGTGTTTTTTTTTTGTTTCTTTGGTCACGTTGTAAGTATATAACCTTAAAAATCGTACATTACTTGCACAAGAGCACTGATTTGTCAATTACTGATTAGACTCATATTTAAGGATTGCTTTTCAAGTCCTGGTGTTTGTATCGCTGTAAATAATTTGTGTCGCTTTTCTGTTTAAAGTAAAATAATATTATTCGGTTGAATAAAATAAACTCGAGAGCAGAAAAATCGCACCACAGGCCTATTTTCATACAAATGAGGTAACTTTGAAGCTTTGGTTCTTCGCCCAGGATTAAACGGGCTCTGATGATGGTAAATTAAAGAAT
The DNA here is from genome assembly GCA_928269145.1 of Agriphila tristella. Taxonomy (NCBI): domain Eukaryota; kingdom Metazoa; phylum Arthropoda; class Insecta; order Lepidoptera; family Crambidae; genus Agriphila; species Agriphila tristella. The sequence goes on along the minus strand of OV743439.1, from coordinate 16,006,398 downwards.
GAATGGTGGAGGCCCATAATGCTAAGGAAACCTAACAGATTCGTTGAGTCATTTAGCTAAGGGTTAAACTTTAAAAAAATACAAGCTAAAATTACATTATAAGTATGTAAAATATAACACTGAAAACTACATACAGGCTCTGGTGTAAGCAACGCTTCTGATCCGTTGGGTTTCTTTAGCGATCTGAGCCTCCTCCATTTATTCTTCAATTTGCCATCATCAGATCAGAGCCTGTTTAATTTTGGGCGGAGAACAGAGCTTCAAAGTTACCTCGTTTGTATGAAAATAGGCCTGTAGTGCGATTTTTCTGCTCTCGAGTGTATATGTTTGTTGTTCCGTAGATACGGGTTCCTTTCACCCTACCTAAGGACACAGTATAACTTAAACTTCAGAATTAGAACTTAACTCCACTGTATGTCGAAATCACTTGATTAAATGTTGCAGTGAGAATTGTACGCACAGACAATGAAATGTACACAACTTAGAACTATGTCATACTTCTCACGTTCCATCATTATAGAATAGTTTCTATGACAATCACACTGACAGACAGAGATTGGATATATAGGTTTACGGTAAGTACATTTCATTGCTTGTCTTCTACGCACAGTGCTGTTTTTCTCCCTTGGTTTACGTTCTACTGGTAGGTATAGGACGGAGAAAAAATGAAGAAAAAATATGTACAAAGAAAATAATTTTGTCTTATATTTATTAATAACTTAACTCTCTATAAGTATTTGTATGTCATCTATCATTATTTGCATATTGTTTGCATTACATCATATTTTTTACGCCAAACAAATCAGACGCATAGACTCTAAATACTAAAACATAGATGATAATACTTAGATTAGTTTATAATATTACGATTATTGTTATATTTAGTCATATGAGATGTAGTTTTTAAAATAACCTATAAATAATTTATGTGTGAAAAGTGTAGGTTACCTATATTAAAGTAGAAATTAATTTAAGAAATATGATTGATTTGGCAAACAGCCAATAATACAATTTAAGTTTCACGCAGGCCTATTTTTGAATAATTAGTTGTAAATAGTAAGTATTATTCAAATAATTTGACTGTATAAAATGAAACGTTTTTACTCTCGTATCTAGTATACAAGTAAGTAATGACTTGAGTTAAACATGCAATTTTCCAAGTTCACATGAAAATTATACTAGTTACTTACTGCTCTGGCTCAGGGACCCGAAGTGGATCTTGGCCTCCGAACATGCAAACATGCAAATTATAGTACCTATATAATAATCTCGAATGTCATTTTAGTGCAGTTTTAGTTAATTTATACTATTAATTGCATGCTAATTTCTTATTAGAAGCGTTAGAAAATTGCAAGTTTTACTCAAGTCATTGTGTATGGATACGAGGTAGTGTTTTTGTAATATAATTAATTTCATTATGTAGAGTTCTACTCTTTGATTAAAAACTAAACAATGTTTAGTTGTCATGTCATGAGCTTAGCTTATTCTCAAAGGTCCAAGACGTATAAATTTTTTTGACTTCGCAAGAGATACCTAATACGAGTTTTACATACATCTTATTTAACACATTTTTTGAGGAGTTTTTATTTTTTCTATCTAGGTTTACTTTTCGGTTTAGTTTTGTTATTATTTAAAAAGGGCTTTGAACATTTTGGCATAGTGGTATAACCATATTTTTTTTATTTACGATGGGGATTTCGGAAATAATAGCGGCACACGATGAAACCGGCGACTTTACATCATATGACATATTTTGTTTATATCTATATCGATATATCGATATATATCCTCTATTGATATACACAGGTTTCATCGTATGCTGCTATATTTCCGAAATCCCTGTCAAAATCAAAAATATGGTTACCACTATGCCAAAATCTCATACTAAGAGGTTCAAACTCATTTTTGCACAATGACAGAGATTATTCTTTTTATATGAATATTAGCTGCCGCTCGAGACTTCGTCTGCGTGGACAGTAATTTCTCTATCTCTTGGGAGCAGTACTTTTTATTTTCTGTATGAATGGTACCCTATGCCCTCCTCTGTATCCCTGAGAACGTGTACGGAAAATTTCATTATGATCGGTTGAGTACTTAAGACGTGAAGGCGTTAAAAACAAACAAACTTACGTTCGCATTTATAATATTAGTAACGATAAGGATTATCTTTGTAATATACAATAGACTATAAGTAGGTACCTATATATTACCAATGTCTACTCTGTAAAGAAAGGGAAATGCAAAATTACAAGTTTGATTATTTCGCCAAAAACAACGAGTGGCTTTTGTAAATACGCTACATTTACATATAAATTACAAGTAATACATTAGAGCTGTGTGCAATATTATATAAGTAGGAAATTTAATAAATTACACAGTTATATACTGTTTTAGCGGTTTGTAAAGAAATTCTTGTACTATAAAGGATTTAAATTGGATAATGCTGTGTATTTACAGGGTGCCCCACAACTTTGCCGCAGGAAGGGAAAGTACCGTAGGTTGCTGAAAAAAGACTATTACATAATGATTGGTTAGTGGGATGCTGTGCCTCTGCGGGCACTGTGAAACCTCATGTTTGTGAATAAATTAAATTAAATAAATAAGGGATATCTTCAATATTTAAGGGACTTTCTCTCCGTGTGGCAAAGTTTTGGGACACCCTGTTTATCAAACTTATGATTTACAACGTGCTACAAAATGGCGAATATGGTAGATAGGGACCATCAAACTGAACAACTTTTACAATGGGACCAACTCTGAAATCGCAAAAAAAAATCAGCCGTTTCATAAATTTTGGTATTTTCGTAATTAATTTTTGTTTGAAACAGCTGTTTTTTTTTCGCTATTTCAGAGTTGGTCCTGTAGTAAATGTTGTTCAGTTTGATGGTCCCTATGTAGGTACCATATTCAGCATAATGGCTTACTAGCGGCCGCCCGCGGTTTCACCCACGTGGTTCCCGTTCCCGTGGGAATATTGGGATAAAAAGTATTTTGTGTTTTAATCTAGGCTGTCTACTATCTGTGTGCCAAATTTCAACCAAATCCGTTCAGTAGTTTTTGCGTGATTGAGGAACAAACATCCAAACATCCAAACCCACAAACTTTCACATTTATAATACTAGCGGCCGCCCGCGGTTTCACCCGCGTGGTTCCCGTTCCCGTGAGAAAATCGGGATAAAAATTATCCTATGTTTTAATCTAGGCTATCTACTATATGTGTGCCAAATATCAACCAAATCCGTTCAGTAGTTTTTGCGTGATTGAGGAACAAACATCCAAACATTTAAACATCCAAACCCACAAACTTTCACATTTATAATATTAAGTAGGATTTTGTAACACGTTGTATACCTTATTTTAATGGTTTTCTTGCTTTAAGGTGTTTATTGATTTTTAGTCGAATTAATTGTTTGTAAAATATTTTGTTTATGTTAATATTTACTCGATTTACGTTTAATGTTATTTCAAAACTAGTCATACACAGTAAGCGCCTATTAAAGTCTGTGTCTTCTTGTAAACTCATTATATCAAGTTTACAACTATGTTTAGGGATCTTGTTAACCTATTTCTTGGTGTTAGTGTCTATATAAAACTGTTAAACACTTTGTGGATCTCTATAATGTTCGTTTTGATATGGTGACATTATCTTCCCTAATATATGTATGTTTGAAATTTAAAAAATGAGGTTTTTTTTATTATTAAGATCCTAATCGTAACCAAAAGCTGATATAAGCTTTTGGTTACAAGCCTACTAGATTCAACTATAGGTACCAACAGGATTTTTTTCATGTGAGTGAAATTAATAAACATCGCAAGGGTGTATTGGTATTTCTGCAATAAAACAAATAATTACATTCAATCAATAATTTAATAAGAAAAATAATAATTATTAAGTAACGATAAATAGACCTAATTTCAACATTAGGTACCTGAACACGAATCAAAAGACCAAAAAGAAAAACTTTTAATAAAACAAAAATATAAAACTTAATATAAAAATATGAAGCAAAAACTAGTTACAGCTTAAAGCTATTAAATTAGTAGGTACCCCTAATACAATACGACTTTAGCAAACTAAGTATCAAAAACGATAAATTCATCGACCGTGAATTTATTCTTTTTTCTCTGGTTTTACCGACTTCACTTTGCCTCCTAACCAAAGTAACATATTTGTAAATCTCTGTTATCGTCCTCAGTACCTTAGCACGACGTCTATCGAGAAAAAAACGCGCTTAAATGAAGGTACCTACTCGAAACAGTAAATATCTATGGAAAATTTCATTTTCCTTGGCGGTAAATGGAGCTTCATCTTCTTATCGAATGAGGATTAGTGGCCACCTCTGGTGTTAGAATTTATCAAGCCGCCTGTAAGGCCTCTAACTTGGCTAAACGACTGTTATCAGATGACAACAGCCGGGACCGACGGCTTAACGTGCCCTCCGAAGCACGGAGGCGCTCAGTTGTAATGCCACTTTAACGGTCCCCCATCCGGCACCTAACCGGACCGAGCGTTGCTTAACAAACGTGATCGGGTACGATCAGACTGTCAAGTTCCGCCATGAGCACTTCAAATGGCGCTGTACCCCATAGAAAATTACTCTATAGCAGGGGTGCCCATACTTTTTCTTAAGGAGATCGACCTAGCAAAACTTTATGACTAAGATGTCGACATTTTTATCGTTTAATCCATCGAATATTAAACAAGAAAAAAATTGCATAAGTAAAACTACATTGGGTGCAAATCTGTTACTCTTGGCGATCGACCTTAAAACCTCTCGCGATCGACCGGTCGATCCCGATCGACCGTTTGGGCACCTCTGCTCTATAGAATGTTTTTAAGCGCATGCTTTATTTTTTCGATAGCTTTTCGTGCTCCTACTATATACATCTTTCGAAAGCGAAACGAAAATTGCATTAGTTGTTAATTTGCCTAGGCCTTATAGGCGACGATACGTTGCCAGGGGCCCTAGCCGCCTTTCTAAAATAAGGCCCCAGTTTACGTAAACCTAAGAACTTTAAATTCATTCTATGACACGTAAACCCATAAAAACACAGTTACTTCGATTTGGCATGAAGTAAAAAAAAACTAATGAAAGTACTAAAAAAACATTAATTTTACAGCGGTATTTATTATTAACTATGCTAATACTAATTAAAAATCAATATCACACAATTCTTAAAGGTATTAAGAACTTACACAAATAGTTTTCGGCGAACCTCAAGAAGTTATAAATAAAAATAACTTATAAAATAACTTATTAAATGGTAACTTATATCAGAATATCTTTCTAAATATTTATCATTTATTTGGCATTGTATGGTAATTTAATGAGTAAGTTTTTAACTTCTTTGTTGCAAAGCTCATTTCAACTAATATACAAGGTGTTTGGTAAAAGCATTATAAAGCCGAATATGGTAGATAGGGAACATCAAACTGAACAACTTTTACTATGGGACCAATTCTGAAATCGCGAAAAAAAACTGCTGTTTCATACAAAAATTAATAACGAAAATATCAAAATGTATGTAGATTTAGATTATGACTCTACATTATTGTGTGCCGTAATTGTTACTCTAAATATTTTTTTCCTATTCTGTTTGAGCAAATATGGCAACGACAAAGGTGAGTATATGTAGTTAAAACGAAACCAAGTAAGTAGGTATTAAATAATTTGCTAGGTACATTATGACTCTACATTATTGAGTGCCATAATTGTTACTTTTGAATTTGTTTTCCTATTCTGTTTGAGCAAATACGGCAACGACATAGGTAGGTAGCTAAAACGAGACCAAGTAAGTAGTAAATAATTTGACGTTCTTCAAAAATATTATTTAAATGGTAAACAATATGTGAAGGCGAGATTGTTTTAAGAATATTAAAAGATATTTTCTTCAAGGAGCGAAGACAAGGATTAATTTTTATTGGTAAGTATTACCTTTACAGAGAAAACTATTTTAATAGGAAAAAGACAAACACTTTCATTCGATTGTGAGATTTTCGCCACGATAATGATATCTGTACAAACACGGTTGAGATGCAAGCCAAACCTACGCGCCTTGAGTTCGGTGTGCACTCGGTACACATCTAGGTATATCGCGAATGCGCCGCAGACGAGTGAACGGTGTTTTTTTTTTGTGATCAGAAAAATCTGTAGATGTAGAGGTTGCATAGCTGAGAGTATGCGACCTCCTTTTATTGCATTTAGTTTTTATTCATTACGATCGTCTTTTGTCGACAGCGTCGAGTTAGAATACTTTAAAGAGATAATTGTGTGAAAGCACTAAACTAAGAATCGCCTAAGTCTTTTCTTATCTACACCTCGACCAAGTTAACTAGGCGAATGACAGCTACATGACGGCTAAATTTATGACACCGTTTTAATTTGGTCGTGTTGTAGTTAGGAAAAGACTTAGGCGATTCTTAAGTTTAGTGCAATCGGCCAATTTGGCAATACACAGTGTTTTCGTACAGAGTGGTAGAAGTATTGAAAGTAAATGGACTAAAAATCTAAATACATCGGAGGCATAGTAAGTTTTCTCATTAATTTTCTAAGGCACTTTCTTCTACAATCAGCTGTAGGGCGAGATGGATCGCAATCGCCTCGATTTCCCGGGGAACCCCCTCGCGTAGGGAGGTTTCGCGTTTGTTGTCACGTAGTACACGCCTCTGGCCCTGAAATTATTAATATTGATTGTATTTACAATACAAATAATAAACCCTTTGAAAAAAAGAGGGGGATTTGTATCATATCTAATATAAATCTCAATAAATTTTGTTTGTCTCATTTCATACGCTCGCAATAAACAATATGTTTACTATTCAGTTATAATTTTATTCAAAGCTATGCTATAATTGATACGCTTAAGTCAAAAACCTTTGGCGAAATAGAGTTAATGATGCAGATCGGTAGTATTTTACGAAATCTACAGGCCAAATATATAAAACTGACCAAATGCTCACTTTAAACGGTCAAAATACATGACCGAAAATTCGACTAAAGTCAAAAGCAGATCATGTTTCGGTTAAATGGGCGGTTTCTTGTCTGGAATTCTATTGAAGAATAAAGAATAAATCCCGGTGACCTACCTTAATTCGGAAACTTAATGATAAAAAAGCTCTATTCATATTTTTTTTTCGAAAATGTTTTTTTTATTTTAATTAAATATGAAACCTGATGATACGTTTTGAAAATAGTTGAGAGTCTGATGAAAATAATGGAAATGAGACTGGCTATGAATAAATATTAAATTTTGTATATTTGTATCATTTTACTAAGCCAAACTAGACCTCAAGTCAAAAACAGACCACATAAATAATTTTGGCTTAATTTTTAAAAATATAAAGAGATTATCTTTGTTTATTTTGATAACGTAAAAGTGTGACTAAAGAATGAGAGTACTTTATTACTTATATTTTTTATTTCCGATGTTTGGTATATTTTTTTAAACTAGAGAGATTTTATTTAATTCCCAAAATTTAAAAAATTGCATTTGGTCTGTTTTTGACTTGAGCGTATCAATTATATTCCAATCAAATCTTTTAATTTTACGTGACATTATTAGCTCAGTTAGGTCCTAAATTAAATAAATCGAACAATAATCGAAATCCTTTTTTCGTAGCCGGCTAACTTTCCGAACTTTGGCAAATTTGCCGGTCCTTAACTTAAAACAGATAAATTTAGTAAGGAATTTCGTATTGTACTATTTGCCGAAGTTATTTGGAAGATATCGATTTGAAGCCTGGCAGACTTGCCGAAGTTCGGAGCGTTAGCCGGTACGGCCCCAGGCCCTCTGATCTTTTCATAATGATATTGAATATACTCACTTGCGTGAGACATGTTCTCCCATGAGCACGTAGTCGGAGTCCTTAGGCTCGCACCAGCCGATCAGGTAGGAGAACAGGCTCGGACAGGGCCCGGCCCAGAAGCCCTCTCTACTATTTATCGACTCTATGAAGTATGGAGTCACCTTCGTGTGGTCGCACGACAAGGTTTCTGTAAGGATAAATATCAAAATATGATTTAGCTAGATGATCTCCTAAGGATAATGGTAACGAAAACCATAATATTTTCTGAAAATCACAGAAACGATTTCAACATTTCAAAAAGGGTACCAATTTGAAAGTATTGTATATTCTTTGAAATAAAAAAATAAGTTTCCATATCGGTCTGTAAATGACGGAGTTCTGAAGTAACAAATATAAAAAAAACATATCTCTCATTTTTTAAGTTGAAAAACGGACCTCAATCATATCATAACATAACAAACATAAATAAAAATAAAATAATAATAACATTTCCACCACTAGCGCCCTCTTTTCGGCCAACGATGAGATACAAGCTGGAGGCGGAGGCATAACGCAACAGTTCACTTTAACTTTGCTAGAGGGCGTCATTTTAAGCGGGAAAATAATAGCCGGTATGGCGGGAGTCGGTCCCACTAAAATATTTCCATTGCGAATCACTAATAGGCCGTGAGCCCGCGACGGTATTGCCTACGTCATATGACATCACGATGAAATGCATGGCACACGGTCGGAAAAGTTGTGCTGAGCGAGGATCAGAAGATTATTGCAAATATAATTGGCCGGAAGCTTGAGAATATCTTCCACTTCCGGTCAAAATTTTAAAATTATATTTACGTCATGTGATATCAGTAAGAGACCCGTGTCATCATTTAGTTTTCAATCTTAGAGAGAGTAAACATAAGTCACATAAGTCTGTCAGTTTTGAAATGGCCGGAATATAGGTACCTTTAACTTAAAATTTTTGTTTTTTGGTCATTTCAAAACTGACAGACTTATGTTTACTCTCTCTACGATTGAAAACTAAATGATGACACGAGTCTCTTACTGATGTCACATGACGTAAATATAATCTTAAAATTTTGACCGGAAGTGGAAGATATTCTCAAGCTTCCGGCTAATTTTATTTGCGATAATCTTCTGATCCTTGCTCAGCACAACTTTTCCGACCGTGTGCCATGTATTTCATGGTGATGTCATATGACGTAGGCAATAGGTACTGTCGCGAGCTCACGGACTATAACTTTCCCACAATTACTACCTATACGTTTTATGGACGTCATTGGATATTTGGATAATTCTTAAATCAATGCATAAAGTGGGACTGTTTTGAGAAAAAGTGAAGTCTCAGTATTACCATTGCAATGGGTAATGGGAATAGTGGGACCGACCCGCTGGTCGAGTGACAAGGACCATGAAATTTGTTTGAAGGTATTTTGCTAACTTACGGAAAATTGTATCGTGGGCGCATCCTGGCTGGCTGGAGCCCCCGTTGACGAAGAAGTCGGCATGGCCATCCGGCCCCCACTGGCCAAGGAAACCAGCCCTCGTATGCAGGATGTCCACGCAATGCAATTTGCTGAAAAGTGTTTTGTTAACTTACGGAAAATAGTATCGTGAGCGCATCCTGGCTGGCTGGAGCCTCCGTTGACGTAGAAGTCGGCATGGCCGTTGGGCCCCCACTGGCCCAGGATGCCCGCCCCGGTGTGCAGGATGTCCACGAACAGCGCGTCCGTGTAATCGAGGTCCCGGGACCGGTTGCTGCCCATGTAGAACAGGATCGTTGGATCGAGACCTGGCGAAGAGAAAAGAGAATAAATAGCGCTGGATGGGTGATTTGTACCGAACGACGACATAGCCTTTCAAATGCTTTTTACCTAATTATTATTTGACGTATTTATTAACAGCGCGTAGTCTATAGCGCCGCCATTGAAACGAAAATAATAGGGCTTAAATAAAGACGAAATCGTTAATTATCTCTCTTTTGTGCACTCCAAATAAGTTTTGCGGTTTTTTTTCCAGCATTAGAATATCATTCCTAATGCAGCCTATAAGCTATTTTGCTAAAAGTGGCCACTTTTCGCAAAGAAAACTCCATTAAAGTAAACGATAGGCTACAAAGTAAGCGATAAAAAGTACCACAAAACTTCTTCGGAGTGCACAACAGAGAGATAATTCACAATTTAGTCATTGACAATGTAAAAAGATATATGTGTCGTGAGACGATCAGTACTTTAATTTTGAATACCATAGATCACCATCACCAAACATACCTATGCAGATTGAATAGCCAGTTAGCGGTCACTCAGTCTAGCTAGGCATTGCCATCCGTTCATTCGTTCAATATGGGAATTAATACTTTAGCATACCTAAAAAAAAACGATTTTGTTCCCCAAAATGAGTAAATGCTTACCAAATCCTAAACCGCTCAAGAAAATTTGGTGAGCATTAATTCTGGGTTAGTTTAGGTTAGTACGGTCACAGAATATTTAATAGTAGTATGGTGATCATTTAAACATAAGCTGTACAAAATCAAGTACCTATAAATAATCAAAGTATCAAGTGTGATGAAATACTATCTGCCAGGTCGTTATGAAAATTTATATTATCTTCAAACAGTTCAGACGAACCTGTGATTCTTCCCAATTTCCCATCCTTGATGTAATTGGCCACGAGGCCCAGTATGTGGGCGCCCACACTGTAACCGATGGTGTGGAGAAGTTCTGGTGCCACTGGCTTCACGGGATGGTACCGCAAGTAGTCCACTAGTTGGCCTATACACATCCCAGCGAAGCGTGGAGCCCAATCAATCTGAAATTTAATAAATCATATGAAGTACCCAATGTAATCAGAGCTGTGGTTATAAACGTAATAGATGGATCACAATACATAAATAAATTGATGTAATAAGTGTCAACGAATCTAGGCCATTATGTGTTCATACATAATATTACAGTCTTGATTCTTGTAAATGATTTACGTATCTAAAAAATTGTGCTACCCTTACTTTAGGGCAACATGGTAGCATCAGAAGTTTAAAATGTTGCAGGACCAAAAGTTAATAATGTGGCTTTTAAACATGTTCTTATTCTTAATGAATACATACAATGTTTTGACCACAAAAGTGTTAACATTTCTTGTTATGAAATACTTTGGCATCATTAGGAAACTCGAAGTTTTACGTTAATTTTGAGTGCTTCTCAAAAACTTCGTTTTATTTTTTGTAAGTAACTGGAAATTTTGTTCCAGGAACATTGTAAAATTATTGCGTAACCACGTTATTTTCTTATTTTATCCATAATGAAGGTTTATGTGACAAAGTAATACGAATATAAATGGTTAAGAGGCATCATTAAACTTTATGCTCAACTTTCTCAAAAGAATAATATTTACGTAACAGTTATCAAGTTCAACCAAGACATGACAACAAGTCACGATTCAGTAATCTGTCACAGCATTATCTAGTCAAATGATTAGTAGATAGATTATTCGGTAATCATCATTGAAACCAGCGAATTGAAAATTACAATATTTTTAATGCTTTTCAAAAAAGTTGCCTCTAATGTTTACCTATAAAGATTGAGAAAAAATAGTAGAGTCCGACCGAAACTGAAATTCTAGTTGCGGCCGAAACCGAAACCGAACTTTCGGCCCTGGAGGTCTACAATGAACACATGAAACCCGAACGAACTCCGTAATTTCGGGCTGTTTCTTACCACGAAAATACTACGGGCCCGTCAACGGCACGAGACCGGAGTTTGACGTTTGCCATGGTTGGTGGTATGGTTTGTTTCAAGCCCGCTAACGGTGGACGGATAATAAAATTAGAAACACCAGTCGATTTTCATACAAACGAGGTAACTTTGCAGCTTTGAACTTGGCTCTCCGGATCTCTTAGGGATTGATCGAGCTGTCATCTGATGATCGTTATCCAGGGAGTGAATGGAGGGGATCCGGATAGCTATGCACACCCAACAGATCTGATCAGCATTCTAGAGCCATTTGTATAAGTTTAAAATAGCTCCTTTATTAATTCCCTGGATAGCAATCATTGGATTACAGCTCGGTCAATCCTTGGCGGGCGGAGAACCAAGGCTACAAAGTTATATCGCTTGTGTGTAGAACGGCTGGTGTCTAATTAACCGTCTGACAATTAAATAAAATAGAAATCAATCATTAAAAATGAAAATGGTTATCAGATGCAAATCGCCTGAGACGTAGAAAAACTTTTTTCTATTACTAAGGGAGCTCATTCCTACCCATAAAAAATATTCAGCCAATTTGATTTTTCGGACATTCCCCATTAAAACATTTTAACGGATAATAGCGCAGTTTTATTGAAAGTTCTTTGGTAATTAGTTGGTATTTGGTTTGATTCTTGATTTTCCCGATGTTTCGGCATCTTTGCAGCTGCCTGGGTGTACCCGTGAGTTAAAGCCGTTTTTTTATTTTTTTTTATGAAATATTCACTATACAGAATTGAACTTGTGCGTTGAGCTAATGAAAGAAAAGTATTACTTACCTGACTGAGACAAGGTTCCTTGACCAAGCTTCCATAATCCACGATGATGATATTGTAGTTCCCCTTCTTAAAATACGCATTCCTCATATCGGTGCTCGGGGACAGATTTCTTCCGCCACCGAAACCGTGAACCACGATCTTTGTATCATGTATAGGGTTAAATTTGGAGTAAGTCAGGGAATCGTTGTCCAGAGTATTTAGGAGTTCGCCCTTCTCTTGTGTTGTTCTGCAAAAGTAGAACGTAGACATTTTTAAATAATGATTTAAACGAGAATTTAACGACCTTTGTGGTCAGTCGAGTTAGCACTCTAGCTAGGGTTAGCATTCAACCAATTTTAACGCTCTTAGGTTAAGAGGGTCTATTACAAAATATAATCACGGTAGTAGGGCGCAATTCATCGTCTAATTTACTTATATTGAACCTTTTGAGTCAATAGTACCACGGAGTGGGACGAACATCGTACGCTTATCGCGATGCTTTTTAGGGTTCCGTAGCCAAAATGGCAAAAAACGGAACCCTTATAGATTCGTCATGTCTGTCTGTCTGTCTGTCTGTCCGTCCGTATGTCGCAGCAATTTTATTCCGAAAGTATTAGGATTACACAGTTGAAACTTAGTAGGTAGATGTATTCTGTTAACCGCTTAACGATTTTAACACAAAAATAAAAAAAATAAAGATTAAGGGGGGCTCCCCATACATTGAAATGAAACAGAAAAAAAATTTTTTCTTCATACAAACACATGCGGGGTGTATATAGATAGGTCTTAAAAAATGACATTGAAGTTCCTAAGACAATTTTTTTTCAAAGTCAACCGTTTGAAAGATAAACACTGCCAAAATGGTAAAATTTGAGTCCCCCCCCCCCCCACCCTCTAACTTTTGAAATAAGAGAGTGAAAAATCTATAAAAAATATATGCTATAGATCTTAATAAAAACTTTCAACGAAAATTGGTTTGAACGAGATAAAGTAATTAGTTTTCGAGATATATCATATTTTACAAAACCGCAAATATAATGTTGTCATTCATACCAACACTGTGAAAAACAAAGTTATTTTTGTAGACAAAAAATGATAGTGGTATTAAATATGGTGTGGTATAAGGTAACTACGGAACCCTACGGCGCGTGACCCGACACGCACTTGGCCGGTTTTTTTGTAATAGGCCCTCAGAGTAGGTGCCGCATGTGATGATTTTTCTCCAGAGTTAGCAGAAAGGCATTTTTTTAAGCTATCAGTATTGGACTTCGAATTTTTCTATAAATTATAATACAAAGCTTTTATCCAAATCCATATATAGGTATACTATCTAATTTTTTCTTGTTTTTTCTGACTAATAACAACGGTACTCTTCTAGGTATCGAATATTATCTGGACGGATTTTAAGGGATATTATGACATGGTGCCTACCACATTAAAATAAGTGCTGTTCTTTTAGACTAATGTGTTACCTTGTATACAAATAAAACTTCATTTTGTGATGCGGGCACCGGTACGGCGGCGGGATGCACGAGGTGGTGTTGAGGAGGTCATGCACCGATTGCGGTTTCTTCTCCCGCCGCGGTCGCCCGTCCTTCTGCTGGCTGTTTGACTCTGTAAATGAGGCAACTCTGTTATAGTATTATTATGAATATTATGATACAAGTGTGCTCGCGAGTTTCATACTACGTTTTTCAACTCACTAGCGAGGAAAAAACAAAATAATTTACCACACAACGACAAATACAATAAAATCAAAATATGAAAATCATGGGAAAAGGTGCGCAGGTTTTTTTTCACGCGCCCAATGCAAGAATATTTTGCGAACAAAGGGGTGAGTGAGCATACAGCCTACTTCATTTAAATTGGGAGTGCTCTATTTGCTCGCATATAACTTGCAGTAAGGTACTAATTTAACTTTGTAGGGATTAATTATATTTCGCACTAGTGTATAATATATTACGCACGGTGTGTCTTATAACTCGGTTTATGGCCCAAAGTGATGTAACAAGGCTCACTTTACGAGCAAGTGTGTTGAAAAATAAATGACTACTTAGAGCTTATATCACTATTATTATAAGTTATTTTAATAAGTTAGAGAGGTTGAGCTTGCATACTACAAGGAATATTAATAGGGATTAAAATCTTTTCTTTCTTATTAAAACTAGAGTCAGGTTACAGTGTTCTAGAGTTCCACGGAATATGAAAGAATAAAATAAAAAAGCTCTCTCCGGCGGCGTCTAAAGAATGTGAAGACAAGTAGGTACTATTATATATTTTAGGGTGAAGATCCAATCCATCCATCCAATCTTCAGAGATTAGAGCTTTTCCGATGATCAGGCATTAGAATAGCTCTACTATATAACTTGCAGGTCTAACGAATATTCAATTCAAAATAATGTTTGATACCTCTCGATTTCGCATCTACGGCCACATTTACGAGGTTTACCTGACTACACTATCTTACAACTAGCTTCCACCCGCGAATTCGTCTGCGTATAAATCCACTTTCCGTGTGAGTTGCCGGCGTGTTAAGTTATTTTATTTATTATTATACCAATTCAATGTTTCTTGCCAGAATACCAACAGGTACTTTTTGCATTGAGTGCCAGTTACTATATCACGGAACTGTTAATCATATATTAAATTATTAATGATTTTCATAAAAACTTGCAGCTTAACAAGTTTTTTTTCGTCATAGTACCAGTTTTTGTATAATAAAGTACCTACCTATCGTAACTTTTTACATATTTTCCGTTTAAGTTTTATCCTTTCCGCATTTCATTTGACTGAGTGATTTAAAGGTCACTATAACTGCAAAAACAGAAACTTACGCTTCATTTAAAAAATACTTTAAAAATTGATTCTATGTTTGAAAAAAAAATCCCAAAATTGTGTCAAAAATATGATTAATAATAATAATAATAAAACTTTATTTCAGACATTATAGGTCCATATTATAAAGAAGTACAAAAATTTTAAAAACTAGCCACAGCAGGTCTTTACGAGCTGCCTGATTAGGGCAGTCGTTTTTTAGGGCTATTACACTCAGGATACTGTTGGTGCTGCTCCTCGTTCTTGCTAGAAGTGAAGCAGCCTTTTTACGCATTATCGCGTCAAATCCGTCCGTGCGTGCCTCACAGAACATGCCTGAGGCGCTGCAGTAATGGGGCAACCCCAACAGTACCCTAAATGCATTATTGTACTGCACTTTTAATGCTTTGAGCGCCCTCTGAGTATAGCTGACCCAGAGGGAGTACGAGTAGAAGGATTGACAGAACGATTTGAACAGAGTTATCTTAACGTTACTACTACATCGTGCAAACCTCCTAGCCAGCATATTACTCCTGGTCGCCAAAGCTCTCCGCTCCCTCTCCATGTCCATTTCATCACACAAATCCTCCGTAACAAAATGCCCCAGGTACTTAAAATGTGAGACCCTCGCCAGAGCGGTGTTAAACAGCTTAATTGGTGGTATGAAGCTCGGGCTCTTGTTTCCTGCTTTAAATAACATAAACTCGCTTTTTCCCACATTATAAATAAGCCCGTGTGTGGTGGCGTAGTCCTCACATATAACTAAAAGTTTTCTAAGCGCACTGACCGAGGGACTCAGCAGCACCATGTCGTCTGCATAACTTAGGTTGTTAACACACTTTAATTTAAGATTAAGATGATTAATAATAATAATAATAACCCCCCCAAAGGGACCGCCTTGTCGTGGTGGGGGGGCTTACGGGCAAAGAACTTAACACAATGAGACCGACCGTCTGGACACCCTTAGATAAAGGTACTGGATCTTATCAATAACACCTTGATTACTCCCAAACTAAGAGTCCCAACCCTTATCGTTTAGTATGGATCGTAGTAATGAGAGATATTGTTTGCGGTCGCTACCCGGGGGCCGCCGGGGCCAACCTGGAGCCAGTGCTGGGTCAGGCAGCATGCGAACCATTGGCGGTGGGGGACTGAACAGGCGGGTTCCCTCCGAAAAATCGACTACAGCCGAAAGTAATACTCAACCTGGAGCCAGTGCTGGATCAAGCAGCGTGCGAACCATTGGCGGTGGGGGACTGAACAGGTGGGTTCCCTCCGAAAAATCGACTACAGCCGAAAGTAATACTCAACCTGGAGCCAGTGCTGGGTCAAGCAGCATGCGAACCATTGGCGGTGGGGGACTGAACAGGCGGGTTCCCCCCGAGAAATCGACTACAGCCGAAAGTAATACACAACCTGGAGCCAGTGCTGGGTCAAGCAGCGTGCGAGCCATTGGCGGTGGGGGACTGAACAAGCAGGTTCCCCCCGAGAAATCGACTAAAGCCGACAGTCATAAAAAATACAACCTCAGATCATTCAACCGTAGGCATTTGACGCCTGAGACTAACGTGCGAAATAAACCCAACCACTTAAACACTAAAGAAAACTCAAGGCCTGTTACACCGATATCATCAAACCAAAGCCTTTTTGCATCACCCAACACATCTCCTCAATCATTCTGTAATCCTAGTATTCAGATTTCGGCCTCTCCTTCATCGACATCACGCTCTTCTCTTAATTCGTCAATGTCAGCAGATGTTATGCAGTTGGCAAGCGCCACAAAAACTGCATCCACTGCGGACAATAAGCGCACACGTAAAAGATGGACAGAAGAAATGAACAAATTCATCTGGCGCATATATTTGACCATCACAAAACTAGAGCAACATAAGTAAGGATATTTAGACCAACTACACCATCAATTTACAACCAAATTCCCTGAAATGAACACCACAAAACAACGACTAGGTGATCAACGTAGAGCAATCATTAATAATAAACTTCTTTCAGATGCTACACTTGACGAAATCAGAAGAGAAGTAGAGACAAACACAAACTCACAATTAACAAAACAAAACACCCAGTCGACATCAGGGACACAAATTCACAATAGTAATAGCACCAGACAAAGATTGAGCTGGTCTAATGAAATGAATGAATGTGTTATATATTTTTAGCTTTTTTATAACTGTAGCACTAAACTATTTAGTTGTTTAAGGAAAATTGAGACTTCTTGATTCAGGAAGTTGATTCGGTTATGATTTAAACAAAAAAATCATTGTAAAAACGACATTTACACTATTTATTTATAACAATATTAATTTTGTAATCTAATTATAGTTTTTCGATATATTTTCATCCCTGTTATTACTTTTATAACTTAAAGAGTACTCTAGTTGACCAATTATGTACACGTGTTCTGTATTGACAGCTCGATGATTTTTTTACTTGTTTGTTACTGCTATAAAAGAAAGAGCCCAGCAGTTTTGGGGCACTTTTTGAACAGACGTTGACCATAGCGGAGCTTATGCTAGTTTGAGTGGCGTAAAGGTTGTCGGCAACACGATTCATAAGTTAAGTATATTATTATTGTGTTATTTGGAATAATTGATTGGAAATGTTATAGAATAGTGTGAGTGTGACTAAATTATTATTCAGAGGCCATTCCCTGTTAAATTTCATATTCTATTTTATGATTGTTCTGATTACTTGTGATATTAATAAGTAAAGTAAGAGATCTGATCTCTCTTTTCATTTGGTAAATCATATAGTATTTCAATAAAATACTAAATAAATTAAATGATATACTACTATACTATTTGAATAAATTTGAGACTAAGCTATATATATTTTTTTATGATTTATTCGTTGTACTTTGTAACAATATATTTGTAAATGACTGAATTGATAAAGCTGACGAGTTTCTTCCGCCCGTTCTTCTCCTCAGCTAAAAAAAAGACGTCCGAACGGGTAGTAGGGTAAAAGAAAAGGACGATTCAATTGAATATAAATACAATTTCATTTAATTTCACTTTTTAGTTTTATTTCTTTTCATTATGTTTTCTATTATCTAACATCAGAAGTGGGGATAGACTTGGTCCATATTACAATGTATTAACACCAATTCCTAACCATTTTCAGAGTGAATGTTGATTTGACCCGCCACGCTTCCTGCGCTTTACACCGAAAGAATGACTTCGCTGTGCTACCGCTGTGTAATCCAGATCCTGGAAATCGCAGCGGCGAGGCAACAAGCTGGTGTCGCAACAGTATCTAGTGTCTTGCTTCGAAGTGAGAAGAAAACTATTCTCCTCTGGACTCCCTGCTGAAAAAGCCGGTAAGGCCCTCGGTGGCTATTTTTTTATGATTAAGTACCCTGATATAAAAGAATTACTCGTTGGTTAGCTTATTACTTCCGATTTAGTGAATTATTGTTGTCAAGTGGAAAAATAAAGACTTGGATGTTGCGAAATTAACGTTAAAAGAGTGAGTTTTGAATATTATAATATTAATTTTTAACGTTATTTGTGATGTTGATGAGGTTTCATGAATAGATTGTATAAATTACTAGTGTTGCATTTCGTGTTTCGTTGGGTTATTGAACATAGTCAACTCTTAACAGAAGCATTACGAATCAAACTCTCTTGAAATAAAGGATTAGTCTGTTATAGTTTAATAAAAATCCATTGCTTGATGACTTTATTAAAATTTACTTTTGTATTTCTTTTACAATCATTATTATCATTGTTGGTCCAATGTAAGAAATTTAGAACTTGATTGCACATAGTACTTAGTATAATTTTCTATCGATAGAAAATAATTATCTAATATTAAATTGATAATTAAAAATAAGATTATATCCAATTTAATCCAATTGATCAGGCAGACAAAAGTGAATTGTCATCTAGGTTTTTAATCACATACCTACCTAGTAAATAGTTAGTTACAACTTGGGAGAGAGAAAAATTTAAGATATCATAATATAAGTATGTAATATACAAGTAGTAACAAAAGACAGAATGATTTGTTAGTCAATTGCCCAGTGAATGACGAAAGTGCGGAAATTAATTAGAGATAGTAATGATTGATGATAATGATTAATAATAACAATATGACTATTGAATAATGATAAATGATAATAATGATTATTTATTGTAACGGATAATGATAATAATGATTAATGATAATAATGATTAATTATAATAATGATTAATGATAATAATGATTAATGATAATAATTATTAATGATAATAATGATTAATGATAATAATTATTAATGATAATAATTATTAATGATAATAATGATTAATGATAATAATGATTAATGATAATAATGATAAATGATAATAATGATTACTGATAATAAGATTCGCAAACTTATAAAGCCGCATGATCCATCAGATTTCTTATTTGTTCTAATAGATTTATTTCCTTATTGCATTGATTGATGGACATTATGATGAAATTTATAATGATTGACAGTAAAGTCAACAAGATTTATTTTTATTTTTATGATGCATATTGATAGATGAGATAATCAGATTATATTCATAGATAATGTGATATACACCCTGTATTTTGATATCCAATAGCTCTAAGGTTATTCTACAGGTCAAAATAAATAAATGTAAAATCTTTTAGACATATCATCAACCTTAGTTGAATTACTTCAAAGGGTAATTTACCTTATGATAGTTATTTATTACATACACTACACACTTTTTTTACTTTCAATGTTATCACTAAACGTAAAATAGAGGTAAGAAAATGCGACTTTGTCGAATTTGGTGTTTTGTTAAGGTTTTGAATTAATTTTATAAAAAAATACTTGATGAAAAAAGAAAGTTTATTTAAGACTTTTTCCTATACTATTCTATTCTATTTAATGGTTTTATTGGTACCTTGGAGTTATGGGGTGTAAAAAAAAACATGTTGTAGAAATTTTGCTAATAATCATAATGGTCTGTTACATTGACGACTTTTTAAGTGCCCACCACAAGGTGTGGTAGTGGTGCGAGATGTTTGTGAGATTGGTGCCCATTGATGGCAGTAGTAGTTTTGTCTACATCATTGTTTCATTACTCTTAAAGACCATTGTTATTATGAGTTTATCACAACGTACATATATATGAAAATTCAAAGTAAACTGTACTTGTCAGATTGGCCGAACGGCTTGTGTAAAGTACGAAATACCACTGTCAAGGATTCACAGGGTTACATATTGACCCACCCTGTTTTCAAGCTCGTTTAAGTGAGTTTATTCCACTATTTCATAATTATTTTATAGAATTGAAGATTAGATCTAGATTTTTCTTGGTATACCTGTTGGTTTATGGTATTTATGATCGGTCAGATACTTGGTGTTAGTTATTCTCACTAGCAGTGGGTGAATGTTATTGGTATATAATATATGTATGTCTATGTGTCTAGCTATATATAAAAATTAAAAGTGGAATAAACTGATTTAACTCTGTTTCACGGATTCCGCTTAAATTCCGATTAAGTTTCTTGACAACAGGGATGATGACTAATGAATAAAATAACGAAATACTAATAAAAATCGTAAAGATATTAAACTTTAGAGTAGCTTGTATAACTCTTGGTTTTATACATTGCGTATCATTTATTTTATGACCCTTCAAAGTTGTTAAAAATTTGTTAAATATTTGTTAAAATAAATAATACATTAAGTGTGAGTTGCACCAAAACGCTGTCAAAGTTAAAGTTATTGTCAAATGACAATGCTACCTATTTGCCACGTCAAACTTGTCAAAGGACATCATGCTGGCTGACAACCTCTTTTTTTTGGCTAACTTGTGCTTAACCGGTACTTTAACAAGCTTGTTATCGTTAAAGTTATGTGGTGCAACTCAGCCTTAATAAGTCCGTAAAATTGGTAGTAAATTTGTTTAAGAAACCATTTTGATAAGCACAATATTTAATATAGCTGCCAAACAAATTTCCTACGTGTTGATACGAACAACTCAAGCGTGACGTCATAACTGAGTAGCCGTAAGTATGGAGCGTTTTCGGGTGAGTCCAATTTTGTGCATTTCAAACTGTGATACCTCGGGCAGTTTTCATGCTAGGGAAATAATTCTTTAACCAATGTTTCTTTTTTTTGAGAAGTAAAGTATGTAATATAAAATAAAAAAAAATGTCATCATGCCTATTAATTACATAGTTCAATTTTTATTTATTTATTATTATTCTTAATAAAAACCAGGTGATATTATCAGTCGGAAGTGGCCGGAACTCGTGAAACATAGTATTACGAGTATTGTAGGTAGTTTACTATAAAATTACTTGTATAATGTACGAGACTCGGACTCAATAAAGATAATGACAAATTATAAATTACTGTGGCTGTGCCTGTGGTTTTACCTGTGGCTGTGCCTGTGCCTGGTGGCTGTGCCTGTGGCTGTGCCTGTGGCTTTGCCTGTGGCTGTGCCTGTGGCTGTGCCTGTGGCTGTGCCTGTGCCTGTGGCTGTGCCTGTGGCTGTGCCTGTGGCTGTGCCTGTGGCTGTGCCTGTGGCTGTGCCTGTGGCTGTGACTGACTATGACTATACCTGTGGCTGTGCTTGTGGCTGTGCCCATAATAAACAATAAATTATTTGAAGTAATTGATTGCTAGAAATGTACTTCAAGGTCCAAGTACACATAGCAGAATGGCCATGTTATATCCGGAGATGTCGAAATAGTTTGTGAAAAGTATTTAAATTCAAAGTGCGGAATTGCAGATGCTTGGCTATATTTCATTTCAAATTAAAAAATGGTTTTCAAAGGAAGTATTTAAATGGAAAATGCAGAATACGTATTTCTAAGTATTTTAAATAAAACGAAAATACATAAAAAAGGATAGTTCAAAATGAAAAATTAAAGTAGATATTTTGCATTTTGTATTTTCATTTTCACATCTCTGGTAATATCTTACTTAATTTATAAAAACTTCTTGGCAATTGTTGTGCAATTTAAAAATAATACACGAAACAAATTGTTTGATTAAAATGTACTTTGAGAACAAAGTACACATCAGAATGGCCGTGTTATATATTTTTAGCTTTTTTATAACTGTAGCACTAAACTATTTAGTTGTTTAAGGAAAATTGAGACTTCTTGATTCAGGAAGTTGATTCGGTTATGATTTAAACAAAAAAATCATTGTAAAAACGACATTTACACTATTTATTTATAACAATATTAATTTTGTAATCTAATTATAGTTTTTCGATATATTTTCATCCCTGTTATTACTTTTATAACTTAAAGAGTACTCTAGTTGACCAATTATGTACACGTGTTCTGTATTGACAGCTCGATGATTTTTTTACTTGTTTGTTACTGCTATAAAAGAAAGAGCCCAGCAGTTTTGGGGCACTTTTTGAACAGACGTTGACCATAGCGGAGCTTATGCTAGTTTGAGTGGCGTAAAGGTTGTCGGCAACACGATTCATAAGTTAAGTATATTATTATTGTGTTATTTGGAATAATTGATTGGAAATGTTATAGAATAGTGTGAGTGTGACTAAATTATTATTCAGAGGCCATTCCCTGTTAAATTTCATATTCTATTTTATGATTGTTCTGATTACTTGTGATATTAATAAGTAAAGTAAGAGATCTGATCTCTCTTTTCATTTGGTAAATCATATAGTATTTCAATAAAATACTAAATAAATTAAATGATATACTACTATACTATTTGAATAAATTTGAGACTAAGCTATATATATTTTTTTATGATTTATTCGTTGTACTTTGTAACAATATATTTGTAAATGACTGAATTGATAAAGCTGACGAGTTTCTTCCGCCCGTTCTTCTCCTCAGCTAAAAAAAAGACGTCCGAACGGGTAGTAGGGTAAAAGAAAAGGACGATTCAATTGAATATAAATACAATTTCATTTAATTTCACTTTTTAGTTTTATTTCTTTTCATTATGTTTTCTATTATCTAACAAATGCATATTAAGACACTATTACAAAATCACGAAACTGGAAAGGGATAGAACAGCATACAGAAAACTTTTACACAATGCATTTATAACGCAATTCCCAGAATTTGCACATTTAACGGAGCAAAGGATATCAGACCAACTAAGGCTTATATTAAAAAACAAATACATTAGTGAACACAAAATGAATTTAATTAAAGATGAAGTTACCAAAATTTTATTTAACGATATGGACATTACACAATCTGACATGGATACACTTCACACTCAAATGACTATTGATACAGAAATTATAAGTTCAAATATAAGTACTCAACCACCAGAACATAATCACCAGGAAGAAGAATCTTTTAATAATAATACATGTAAATTGACAATGGAAGAACAAGATAAAATAAATAATATATTTCATAAGGCAACTGAAGAATTTAGGAATATAGATCCAACTTCAAGGCCTTATGTACCAAAACAGAAATATGCAAGGAAACTCACATCAATCGTAGGATACATCAACACTAACATATTACCTGTCTACCTCCAAGCAGATTCTGACTTTGAAACCACCCAGAATGCTCTATACTGTGCAGCATATACTACTGCTTTAGCAAACGGGTCAAAGGTAAAGCATAATCTCACTACAGAGTTTACAACAAGACCAAAACCTAGATGGCAACAGCGATTAGAAGACAAAATAGATGATCTTCGAATCAAAATAGGTAGGTTAACTGCATTCATCAATGGAAATAATAGCCCGTCATTAATAAGGCACATCAATTTAATAAAATTCAATTACAAAATACACTCCCGACATGAATCTGAAAACACACATCTTTCACAATTTTTAGATACTTTAAAACAGAAACTCAATGCACTTTCTAGTCGACTACGCAGATATAAACTGACAACCAAAAGGAAGACACAAACATAAAATGTATGAATAATGAAAAAGCCTTCTACAGAAATCTTGGCCAAGAAGAGACATGCATAGCTGAAGAAGCCAATGCTCCTTTGGTTGATACAATGCATAGTTTTTGGGCAAATATATGGTCCAACTCGGTGCAACACAAGGATGCTGAGTGGATACAAGCAGATAAAGCTAAATATACGAATGTACCTGTTATGGCATTTGAAAGTGTTAGCTTAGACCTTCTACAATATGTAATAGCCAAAACCAATAACTGGAAAGCCTGTGGATCAGACAAATTACACAATTATTGGTATAAGAAATTCACCAGTATACATCCACATTTACACACACACATTAATAAATTCATTCAATCACCAGAAATTATGCCAAAATATATAACGCAAGGACTCACATACATCAAGAACTGCATGAACTCATTCCACCTACTCCTTTCTACCATCGGACATGCAGACGCACTGCAGGTTACCACCCGTTCTTAGTTGATATACCTTTTCTGCGTACCAAACGCTACTCATCATCTTTCATAATGCGCACAGCTATGGAATGGAATTCCCTGCCGGCGTCTGTGTTTCCGAGCGCATACAACCTGACTCTATTCAAGGCCAGAGTGAATAAGCACCTTCTGGGCAAGCTCGCTCCATCCTATATGTATTCTGTGCTCCATCGTAGACCCTGTCTTTGCTTTCTGGGCAAGACTGGGGTCAAGAGCAAACCCATTCAATAAAAAAAAAAAAAAAAAAAAACATGTTACCGAAAGATAGAACAGATTTACAAAACCCTGCAAAATATAGACCGATTACATGCCTGCAAACAATTTATAAAATTATAACGTCCTGTTTAAGCGAAATTATTTATGAGCACATTGACGCCAATAGCATACTGGCGGAACAGCAAAAAGGATGCCGCAAAAAAAGTCAAGGGTGCAAAGAACAGCTGATTATAGATTCAGTGGTTTCAAAACTTGCTAAAGTAAAAAAGCTAGATATTCACACTATGTACATAGACTACCAAAAAGCTTTTGACTCCGTACCTCATACCTGGTTATTGTATATTTTAGAACATTACAATATAAGCCCAACACTAGTGAACTTCCTCTCCATTATAATGCAAAACTGGCAAACTGTTTTGAAACTACAAGACCACAAAGAGACGAACCCTATTGATATCCGTAGAGGTATTTTTCAAGGGGATGCACTAAGTCCACTATGGTTCTGCTTAGCTCTCAATCCACTTTCTAGTATGTTAAATAGCAGCGACAATGGCTTCGTTATAAAGCAAAGCAATTCAGCAGTAATCCTTACACATCTGCTCTACATGGATGATATCAAACTGTATGGTAAAAGCCTTATGGATTTACATCAGTTAGCCCAAACCACCGAAACGTTCTCTAATGATATACACATGACTTTTGGGATTGACAAATGTAAAATGCAGTCAATTATAAAAGGAAAAACTGAACTTAACACTTATCAATTACTAGACGGAAATATAATAGACTCTGTAGATCATCAAGAAGGTTACAAATATTTAGGATTTCAACAATCACAGAATATTCATCAGAAAGAAACCAAATCAACGATCATTAATAAATTTAAAACTAGACTGCATAAAAACCTTAATTCATTTCTTAACTCCAGAAACACTATAAAAGCAATTAACGCTTACGCGATACCTATTCTGACTTACTCGTTTGGTACTATCCATTGGTCCAAAACTGATCTAATTAAACTCCAGAGAACTATTAATACACATATTATGACTCGCTATAGAAAACACCATCCTAGATCATGCATACAACGTCTTACATTGCCAAAACATGAAGGTGGTAGGGGACTTATAGACATTACTAACCTACACAATAAACAGATTACTACACTACGAACTTTTTTCTATAACCAAACTAACCGCTCATCATAACATAAAATCATCATTGAAACCGACAACAAATTCACACCGTTAAATCTAAAAGACAACAATACCCAAAAGAATCAGAAAATTGTAAGCCCTAACGAAAAAATAGACCTTTGGCAAAGAAAATCATTACACGGTAGACACCGACAAGATCTCACTAACCCAAACAATGACAAAACTGCTTCTAACGCCTGGCTTAAAAAAGGGGAACTCTTTCCTGAAACAGAAGGATTTATGTTAGCCATACAAGACCAAATTATAGAAACACGAAATTATAGGAAACACATTATTAAAGACAGGACCCTTAATTCAGATTTATGCCGCCGATGTCACCGTTACTCAGAAACAATACATCATATTGCAGGCGCATGCTCATCAGTAGGCCAAACTGACTATAAGCATCGCCATGACCAAGTTGCTGCCATATTACATCAATACCTGGCAGTTAAACACAAGTTAATTACAGAAAAAGTTCCATATTACAAATATACACCTCAAGTAGTTTTAGATACTCCACAATACAAACTTTACTGGGACAGGACAATAATCACAGACAAAACTTTACACTGCAATAGACCAGATATAACATTCCATGATAAGGTGAACAATCAAGTTACTCTAATAGACGTAGCTATACCAAATACACACAACCTCTCCAACACTTACACAGAAAAAATTGCTAAGTACACGGATTTGTCAATAGAATTAAAAACACAATGGAAAGTTAAATCAGTAAAAACTATACCCGTAATTATATCAAGCACAGGAATTATACCGAAAACATTACACACAAGTCTTAAATCACTCGACATGCATCCATTAACATATATACAAATACAAAAGGCTGTCATTTTGAACACGTGTAGGATTGTCCGTAAATTTCTATCCGCAGATGAAGATACATGATCTAGGAATACATAAATATGGACACAATCATCACACACACACACACTCACACACTCTCTCACACATACATACAAACACATCCACACACATTCAGAAACATCACTACCTATTTATTTAAACATGCTATGCTTGGTCAGAAACCCGCATAGTTATGTATTTACCTCAGTAATGAGTGAAAAAATAAAATAGAATATATAATAATAATAATAATAATACCAGCGTAAGCTGAGAAAAAGAAAAGAAAAAACATAATAATAATAACGTTTATTCAATAAAAAGATGCTTTACATTAACATAATTAGGTATAATAAATAACAAATTTAAAATCTAAATATAAACATATTTACCTGAACTAGGTTATAATAATAACCTGTATTTCAGGCGAATGAAGTCTTAATAAATTAATCCTTAACTATATAAATTAACAGTAAATAAACCTTTCATAGGTAAGTACTTAAGATAACAGAGACTTACTTTAACAACGGACAATTGACAAAATTGAAAAATATTAGAAAAAATCGACTCAACCGTAGCAACTCAGACGGGATGAGTCGATTTTTTCTAATATTTTTCAATTATTAATCATCTTAATATAAAAATAGCAGTGTGAATGCATAAAAAATCTAAAAGTAAAAAAAAATGATATCTGCTTTTATTTGTCTTGATGCTTGTTTTTTTTTTTTATTACGATATACTTAAGTTCCTTTAACATTATTATATTTTTGTACACAATAAGATCGTTTCATACAAAAGCATGAAAACAATCAGAAGTAAAACTTACTTAACATTTTCTTTGACTCAAAATAATTGTGTGTCCTTTTTCATTACAATTGAAAAAAAAAAACAGGAACTAACGCTTTATTTAAAAAATACTTAAAAAAAAAACTGTTTTTTTAATGAAAAAACTCAAGTTTATTTTGTGTCCTAAATTATGATATCTGCTTTTGATTGTTATCATACTTTGTATGATCCCTATTTTGTACAAAAATGTTAAAGGAACCTAGTTATTTCGTTATGAAAAATTAAACAAATTTTAATTCTGATTTGTAAATTGTATCTTTGTGATTATTTTTATGTTGCAAAAATCACCAAAAGAGGTAATTTATTCGGTGATGCAAGGATTAAAATATTGCAAACGAGTTTAACGAATCGTTTAAACTTGACATACCGATATGCCATGTTACATTTTATATTACTATTTAAAAAAATAAGTCTCGAAGAATTGTTAAATGTAGAGTTAACCTTGGATTTTTATTAAAGTATGATATTTTCTTATCACGAACAAACGAGTTTTCATATTATAGCTTTTAATTTTTTTCGTATCAACATTCAACTGATTAATAATATTAAATAATAATAAAATAATAAATATTTGACAACATCACATACATTGCTTCAATCCCAAAGTAAGTAGCTATAGCACTTGTGTTATGGATATCAGAAACAACGGTGGTATGACACACACCCAGACCTGAGACAATATTGAAAAGTTCATTTTCTACATTGACCCAGCCGGGGATCGAACTCGGGACCTCAAGAGATGGTGACGCCTTGAAAACCGGCGTGCAAACCACTCGACCACGGAGGTCGTCGATTCGATTATTAGTTTCAATTTACAACTTTGTCAAGGAAGCATGGGATCGAAGTATTACAAATATATTTCGATCTCCCATACCAAATAGATCACGCGAAGTACGTGATTGTCCCTCCACATTTATAACTTGGGTGTAAGTTAGAGTACCTTAATGATAATTATTAACTTGGGAATTTGATGCAAGTTAAATACTTGGCAACTGTTTGCGATAACCAGAGCGTGAAATGCATTATGTGTAAGACTGTAAGTGTGTAATAAAGAGATTGGTGATACTTAGATTTTTATGATTAGTGACTCTCATGTATTGCGTACATAGCCTTTATGGGGTATTTACATGGAGTGACTTGGCAGGCAACTTTGCGCTTTTTATCGACAATCGCTTGTAAAATCTAATCGTCACCTCATTGAAATTAGGTTTGCGGTTAGATTTTGCAAGCGAATGTCAATAAAAAGCGCTAATTGACTAAAGTCACCTGTCAAGTTGCTTGCCAAGTCGTTCCATGTAAAATACCCCATTACTTAGTTCTTAACTTGGCTTTAGAAAATTTTATAGATTTGATATTTTAAAAATCTATTGTCAGCAAAAACTTATAAGTAACAAGTATGTGTATAAACAACGGTCTGAATTATATGTATTGGTTTTAAAAAAACTAAGCCATTCCATTAAATGTAGGTACCTACTTCCGACATTTACATATACAATGCTATTTTTTGTTTTCATAAAACATGGAAACTATGTAGAGTTTATCAATATGAATAACTTACTTTACGAAAACAAACCCGGAATCATGAAAACAATCTTTCGTTTCATACAAAACACTTGTACTATTGTATTCTGTGTGTGACATAACTTTGTTTATGTTAACATAGCTTCTAGTTTTTTTAACTATGTCGGAATCTCAATTTTAATGAGTTTTGAGAAATTTAGTTAAGTAAATATTTATGCTTATTAGTAATGTGCATACTATTTGCATGTAATTGATTTCATAATGCCTATACCGGCCAAAATATCTGATGTCGAAAATTATTTACATTTTAAATTAATGACCACTTCGTATTGAGTTTTCATGGTCATCACATCATAGTTTAGGCTTTTGAATAAAAGGATAATAGTATTATTATTATGACCTTTTAGTCTACTATTTACTAGTATCGATCTTAATCCAAGCATTTGCCCCTTTTGACCTCCACACAATTACGTACTTATGCTTTTATAATGTACTGTACAATAATTTAAAAACTATTGACAAACCTTAATATTTGCAATCATATACATTTCGAAGGCGAAGCAGATGAATAGCTCCAATACTTGCTACATTACTTCATCATCAATATTGCGTCGAAGAAACAGGTTCCCATCGCTCTGCTGAGAACGTGTTCACCAAAGAGTATGCAGTTTTTATTGACTGTCATGAACAATGTACTCGGCAAAACGGTGTGATTAACCAATTCTTCATCCAAGGCTGGCTGCGTACGACGGCTCGCATATTAACTAAGCGCGCGTAGGTAACATCGCTTTCACTGGGAGATTCACTTTTATACTGTATCGTATCATGAAGTTATATGGCCGGATATAATTTCCGTTATGCGTCGGGACGAATGATAGAGTAAGCGGCCACGGGATTTTTGGGAACGATCAGAGAAAAGGTTAGATTCATTTTTATGGGTTATAGAGTGGTCCCCCAATGTGAATGATGTTGGTCTGCCTGCTCTCAGTGGTTGCAACTTCGAGTTACAGCGCTTAAAAGACGCTTTATAGCGTTTTCACATTATCCGATACGATATCGGTATCGGACAACGATACGATAAAGGAGGAAGTAAAATATATGAAATTTGTGGCTCCGATATTCGATATTGTGCCGGACAATGTGAAAGACAGATACATATTTCATACATTTTACTTACCTCCGATATCGTATCGTTGTCCGATACCGATATCGTATCGGATAATGTGAAAACGCTCTTATTGTTACGAAAAAAAAACGATCAGAGAAATGGTCAGTTTTAGAACCTATTCAAAGTATGGCGTCCGTAGCTGAAACGATGCCGACGACATCATACACATTGGGAGACCACTCTATAACCCATAAAAATGAATCTAACCTTTTCCCTGATCGTTCCCAAAACTCCCGTGGCCGCTTCTATGAGGAAGAAAATTATTTGATGAAACAAAAAAATACTCCTATAAATAACATAGTTTTTGCTGAAGATTAATTCTTCAACTAGCTAATCGGAAGTAATTCTCATAATTTTGATGCATCAGTCGCAAGCATTTCATGAGTTTATGATATTTCTATCTTGGGATCATAGAAAATTCGTGTTATACTGATAATATTTATTTTTTCAGACTTATTTATAATTTAAGTGATTTATTATTTGATTTTAGCTAGGTTGTATGTACCTAACACAGTTGTGGTTATATGGTAAAATCGTTCAGAAACAAAGGTATAGTAAGATCTATGGTATTGGTAAGATACATAGATATAGTATATTAAAAAGGGGTAGATGCGCTACCGAGCGACCGGGTGTAAGAGATAAATATATTATGACGTCAAAATATGGGGCTGCCATGATCACAAACCCGACCCGGCTATAACCCGACCATGAAAAAAGTCCGGTCGGTGATAGAGATAAAACATGACACTCTTCTCTATTTCCTCCTATAAGAATCTCAATAAGACGATCTCGCTCTATCAAAGCATGTCAGACCCTTGGTAAGATAGAAATAATTGACAAAAGAGGGGTTTTCAAATTGACATTTAAAAAAAAGAAAAGTAACTATTTGCCTCACTAGATGGCGTTGATGGTAAGAGGGAAGTCAAAATTGGTAGTAAAAAATACGTTGAATCCCCTATTTTTTTCAACGCCATCTATCGAGCCTACAGC
This sequence comes from Agriphila tristella, assembly GCA_928269145.1. Taxonomy (NCBI): domain Eukaryota; kingdom Metazoa; phylum Arthropoda; class Insecta; order Lepidoptera; family Crambidae; genus Agriphila; species Agriphila tristella. The sequence continues at coordinate 15,975,100 of OV743439.1, read as the reverse complement.
TTTTTGTCATTTTGAAAAGCCCTCATTTATTGGATAAATTGCACTCATCAATGACTACAATTTTATTGCGTAAAGAGGTTGTTCGCTTGGACGGCTATTATCTTTGATGGAAGGGTATATTTATGCTGTTTATATTTTCGCAACTACTGTTGGTATATTGTTGTCGTATTGGGAAATGGTGACTTTATCATCTTGAAGGTCAAAAAATAACGTCACCGATTCCAAAACGCTTGAAAGGACAAGTTAACAGCTGTTGTAACATTCCAAATTGATTGTTTTATAAGACACTTGAGAGCAAATAAATCGATTCAGCTAGGTCTCTTTTATGTTCTTTCCGACAAAATCAGTTGAGATAGGAAATTCAATGAAATTTATATATCAAAGATGAATTAACGTGCTTTAAAATGGTTCTAATTTTAATTATTTACATCAATTGATTCCGTGCTGAAAAAAGCTCAAACAAACAGAGTCGGTTTTATTGCTCTCAAGTGTGCTTTCGATAATGACATGTAGGATTAAATAAAAATGTAGATTATTTTACATGTAGATTTACTAAGGGCGATGATTTTTCCGACAGAATCAGTTAAGATAGGTAATTCAATGAAGTTTAAACATCAAATATCAATTAACATGCTTTAAAATAATACCAATTTTAATTATTTACATCAATTGATTTTGTGCTGAAAAAAGCTGAAACAAACAGAGTCGATTTTACCATTGAAAATGGTTATCAGATGCAAATCGCCTGAGACGTATTTTTGACCATATCTCCGAGGATTTTAGGAGGATTGAAATGAAAATAGTACCATAAGTTGAGGAGTTTATCGAGACACGTGTAAACGTTTGAATTTTGAAAATCTACTGGTTACTTTTTTTGGAATTTTGCGAAGTTCCAAAAATTCCGGGTTTTTTGGGGGATGTCTGTTTACAAAATTGTAAATATTTCGGAAAAAAAACGACTTAAGAAAAAATGAAAAAAAGTGTCCTAGGTTATTACTTTAGCTATCAAATGGCGAAATAATTTTGAAAATCGTTTTATAATTGTGACCTGTAGGTGGTCCCTTTAGATTTGGAATTGTAGAAAAACGGCTGTTTCCGTACATAAAAAGTGATGTAGCTTCTATTCTATGATTATTGACCGTTCGTCATGGTAATAGTGTTAAAAGATGCAGAAGCAGACGAGAAGTGCATTCGTTGGAATTTTGAAAATTGGTTAATATTATTTCGGCTGCGTCGAGGCAGTCAGCGGGCGCTATTGTGACACGAGGCGGAGCCGAGTGTCACAATCGTAAAAATAAATAAGTATTACCTAGGTAACTTTAAAAATATAATAGGACTTTGCATTTGATTTGATTTTGGTTTTTCGTAAACTTTTGTGTTCATTTTCAATGCTCCGATTCTTGCGGGGCCTGTAAAATCTGTGAATTTTATTACTCTCAACTCAAGTGTGATTTCGCTAATGACATGTAACATTAAATAATAATGTAGGTTATTTTACATGTAGATTTGCTAGGGGCGATGATTTAAAGTCAATTAAGTGATCAAAGAATACCAAAAAATAACATTCATAATTGCCTAAAATACAATATTATAAGCTACATATTTATGTTATCCTTGGCTTACTTTTTTCTTTGCTGTAGTTCTAACATAAACAAAAAGACCCAAAAGAATAATGATAAATAATAATAAGTTGGAATGATCAACCTTAACAGCAACAATTCAATCATAACTTGTTGAACACTATCATATTTTTGATAGAGTTTATGTGGTTGTCATTCATAAAACGAATGCATACATTTTATATGAGATACGTAAAATATGACTTAGATTAATAAAATATGACTATATATGGCAAAGGAAATTAATAAAATATGTTCCATACTGTTTTCTTCGTCGATAAACGAATAAATGTAGCGAAATTTGGTTTTAGAGAAATGTGTGGCAATATCTTATTTACCTACCTGTGAAAACTGTGATTACTTAGATTATTTCTTTTTGTCACATCACAATTACTTAGAGCTCAAGACACCATGGCTCCACGATACCTTTATTTTAAATTCTAATTAAGATTAAAAAATATTTTAAACAAACTGTGATTGCTCATTTGCTAGGCGGGACGCTAGGGGCTCTTACTGAAAAAAATGTTGGCACATGTCACTTGATCCTTTGTCTCTTTTTTACATAGACCGTGTCCGTATGATGTTAACTTCTTTTTTCCACGCTTTGTTGGTCTTCTTGAGCGCAGCGAAAATTTTTCTGTGTCTATAGTTACGCCATAACCTTGGACGAATCAACCACGCCATAACCGTTAAATCAGCTGATGTTAAATTCGCATGCCAAAAAGTTCTAGATTAGATTCGAAGTGGAACGATATCCTCCTTCCCGCAGAGTTGGCTATGACTATGAATGGGTTGTGTGAGAGCAAGTGTTACGCAACACAAACCACGGCCGGCACGCTTATTATGCTCACAGATAATGCAGGTTAACGTAATCGTTGTGATTGTGCGTTACTGCGTAATGTCTTTAATATGGAACAACTTTTATCGTCACAATTGCAATTTTCTTATCTAATTCATTATCAAGTTTAACAATAGATTTCTTATTTTTGGATTTTTTTTATTTCAATGGTTTATTAGATTACAATATCTAAAAAGGATGAATTTAGAAAATATAAAAATTGTTTCGTTTGCATATTTCAACGTTGTTTTATTAAATACTAGCGGCCGCCCGCGACTTCGTCTGCGTGGAAAGTTTCTTTTGCTATCCCTCGGGAATAATACGTTTTTCGGGGTGAACGGTAACCTTTGTCCGTCTCTGTAACCCTGGCAAGGTGTATGTAAAATTTCATGATGATCGATTTAGTAGTTAAGACGTGAAGGCGTAGCAAACAAACAAACAAACTGACTTTCGCATTTATAATATTAGATGGATAGAAAAAAAATATTTATGTACTTCATTTTGTTTATTCCTTACTTTGTTTAGGATTTCTCTAACTGATTTGATTTTTTTTTCATTAGTGCATATGTATAGTGTCCAATCATAAATAGTCATAGTCAAGTAGTTACTGTTTTTTTTATTTGACAAAAATAAAAAAAAAAACTGCATGGTGATTACGAAGCAAGTTGTAAACATGACAAAGTTTTTGAGGTCACATTCGAATGCAAAAATCAGACACAAAGCCGCGAAGCGACATCCGACGGCGTTATGCAACACGAATGTCGGCCGTTCGGAAATGCGTTTAGCATGCTTTACACCTGCGCTACTCTGTTCACGAAAAGAGGAATTAAAAAAAAACTCAATTTATACTTACTAGAAAAAAAAACAACTCATCTTCAACCACCTAAGTTTTTTTCTAGTTTAAAGACATAGAAAGCTACCTAGGTATGAAAATTTTGTGAATGCAAATATCTTAAACTTAATATTAAATTTATTAAAGTCACCTACCTATTTCAAACATGAGAAATCAAATCTTTCCTAAATAACCACTCTTAAAGTATATAGTATATTTCTAAGTATACTACCTTATCTTAAATTATTCCAAGCAAGATGCAATAATTTTAAACCGTTGTTACATAACATAAGGCCAAAGGGCCAAATAGGTTTTCATAACCGAGTATGAAAAAAGAAATTGCTTGAGTTCGATGATATTATTTCTAGTAAGTTTACTTTTAAAAATGAATTTTAAAATCACTATACATAGGTATTGCTTTTAAAAGTCAAAGAGAAAATTCATTTTAGGCAACAAAACTAGAAACCGGCCAAATACTCAAACGATTCTTAAAGTTAAGGCCACCTTAAATTCAAAAAAGTTGTCAGATTTGACAGTAAATCTATGAAACTGGGATACGGATATTTATAATATTTCTCAGAAGCTAGTTATCAAAGGTGGTACTAGTTTGTAATAAGTAACGCGGAAGCTTCAGCTTGGTGGATTGATCTATGCGCAGATGAATGAAATACGATGATGGATGAATGACACGAGTCATGAAACGAGTTAACGCGGATGAGGAAAGTAAAGGAAGCACGCTTGCGAACTGCCTTATGTAATTATATGCGGAGGTGGGTTCACGCCCGATCGCTGCACCACGCACGCTGCTCTGGGTTACGTGGTTTGGTGTAGGTTTCATGGTTTTTTGTCTTTCGTGAGTATATCTATCGCACTTATTTTTTTATGTCCATACGTTTTAGGCTCATCGCTGTGACCTGACGCTGTGACCGTGTGTCTGCGGCACTATTGAGACACTCGACGGAGCAGTGGCTTAGTGTATTCAGCCTACGAATGCGGAACTATATCGCATGTCGGTCATCGGATAGGTGACTAAAATTTATATCTCGTACAATGTTTCGGTTTGTACTTTTGACGTTTAGCCGTTGGTCCCGACTGCATTCACGTTTAGCAACCACGTATCTGCATGCTGCAAGATGGACACAACCTTGAACAACTGATGGTCATTGGCAAGGTCGATGGCAAGCGGCGGAGAGGTCGAAGCCTAACTAGGTGAACACCAAATTATACCAAGCACTTCATGACGCCAAGGACAGGCAGATGGAGTGGCGTCATTAAGGAAAAAAATAACTTCACATCAGGGGAATCACGATCCTTAGTAATGAAGAACACGTCGCGAGGAGGAAGAGGAGAATCTGCATGGAGCCAACGTGCCACCCTCCTTATCCATCCGTGAGAAAGGCCTGTGCCTCAGCATTGAGGACATGATATGATAATAAAGTTATCGGAAAGAATCTTGTAGTTTTATTCATTGTTTATCTATGTAAGTTTAAACTATGTACAAATTGAAAACTTTGGATTTTTGGTGGAAAAAAATAATAATATTTTAATTTATCAGGTGTTGCTTTGACGTATTTCCTGATGACGTATTTCCTCTAAGGCACTTTTCGTTATTGATCCACTTATATGGAATCAGTGGTTGATATTGAAAATATTTCTTCAATGAAAACCACTTTTCATTAACGTTTTTAATTTCTCCATCAGCTTGCTTGCTTGCATGCGTGCGTGTCTTGTGTAATCGAACCTACATCGATGGCCTTCGTCCAAACATTATAATGTAACTATATACTTACAAATTATCCATTAAAATAAGCTTACTTCCCACTGACAAAATATAATCAACTAGGACGTATTATTTAGGATCTGGTGCGAGTCGTATTTTTTCTACTACTTATATAATTATGTATACAATTACAATAGTAAGTATTATGTATTTATTTTTACCTGTATTTATACAACCATTTTTAGCTTAATTTTATTATTTTTATGAAAATTTATAATACAAAACAAAAACTAAACGAGTAGTACCTAAAGCCCACTGAGTAGGGTGATAATTTTCCCTTTTCCTTATTTAAGTATTAAGTTTTCCTTGAAAAATCTCGTGAAGATTAATGATATGATAACTAGCTGTCTTATTACCATAAAAAAAACTATTTACTTAGCTAATCACCGTGTTCGGTCACTTTCTTTCAAATAGTTTATCGATCCTAAACAAGTGACATTTTATTACCATTTCATTGTAGGTATAATTATCAAATGAATTATCCTGCTTGTTAAATACTTGAGCTGTTTTCTTTCCTATTGTATCTTAAGTTATTCAAGACATGTAATTTTCTTTGTTAAGTTCTTTGTGTGTCTGTATTATGTCACTGTAATACTAAAACTTCGTACCTCTGTAAAATTATTTAGAATTTCAACTCCTCAGGTGTCATCAGTGTATTTAACTGCGATTTGGTTTGACATTAATATTTACCTTTACTTATACTTAGACTTTGAAAAGAAAAACACAGTTTTGGGTTCAGTATCGATGATACAGGGTGTTTGGTAAAAGCCTTATAAAGCTGAATATGGTAGATAGGGACCATCAAACTGAATAACTTTTACTATGGGACTAACTCTGAAATCGCGAAAAAAAATCAGCTGTTTCGTTATTCTAGTTTCGTATTTTACCATATTCGGCTTTATAAGGCTTTTACCAAACACCCTGTAGAGTTCCCTCCAAAAAACTTTTTTTTTTAATATCTTCAATGTACAGAATTGGACCTGTTACAGTTTTATAAATATATATTTGTGCTTTTAATACGTATTTCAAAAGTACAAATAAATTACTTACCGGAAATCAACAATGCAGTTATCCCAACAAAAAATAACCACTTTGCACTAGTTACCATGTTGAACCTGTTTATCATTAAAAAATAAATTCCAGTGACCTGTATTGTTACAACATCACAATTATGTCGTTAATTTAGTTTTTTTTAATATTTTCGTTAGATTTTGATCACAGATAAATTATCACATCGCGTTTAATTTTCTATGCTCAAAAGAGATTTTATTTTATTTTCGTCATTGATTTATTTTTAGAGGTCCTAAAGATGCGTGCGTTGCGCTTGTTTCCCGCGGCAGAACTGACGGCGAAAGTTTGCTTCGGTAAGTTGACCCTAAATGCAACTGCAATGCTTCCCCTACAAGACTCTGGCAACATAGGTATTTCCCATTATGTAATTATATTTAAACGAGAAAATTAGTTAAAAATGAATGTATAAGTTCCTAATTAATGAAAGATTTTTTTAACCGGTCTACTCGTACTTCATACCAATTTCTGCTTAGTCCCAAATTAAGCAAAGCTTGTAATATGCCGAATATAATAAATGTCTATAAAATACTTATATAAATTAGGTAATGACAAATTAGCGCTTTACTATTGATTCCAACAAATATATTCATTTTACCTAGCGTCGTAGGTAAAATCTTGTAAAAAGAGAGAAATAAAAACATTTAATATATAGGGTCCTTCTTAAATAGTGCACGAAGTTTTAAGGGGTCAATGTGCTCATGCAAACAAACAACTTTTACTATGGCACCAACATTGAAATCGCGAAAAAAAAAAAACAGTTGTTCCATACATTTCGATCTATTCGATTAAAAAGTTTCTATGGAACAGCTGATTTTTTTTCGCGATTTCAATGTTGGTTCCATAGTAATAGTTGTTTGTTCATATAATCTAAGTTTGTATGCATGAGTACATTGACCCCTTAAAATTTCGTGCACTGTTTAAGAATTACTTTATATACATGCTGAAATTTTAATCATTTGGTTCCCACAGTGGGGTAGTTCCACTCATGATTGCAAGCAACTCTTATAATGAGACCAACTCATATGGCTGTGACGGGAGCCGTAAATAAGACTCCTGGGCTCCACGCACATATACATATAATTCCAAATATAAAATTGGCACAATGGAAATATCAGGATGAAAAATCAAGTCTGATCCAAAGCGAACAGTCAAAATTTGAAGTGTCTTTCGAAACAAAAAAATAATAATTTGACAAAATTTGAAATTGCAAAAAGGTTTTTTATCCTGACGAAGGAGATCGGCACGGCCTCGTTACATCGCGAAAAAAAAATCAGCTTTTCCGTACAAAAGCGCAATACCTGCTTGACCTATTAAGGTCACATCAAATCAAAAGGTTAAAAAGATCAAGAGTTCAAAATCGCATAAGTACTTAGTATGTGATTTTTTTTCCGCGATGTCAGAGTTGGCCTCATTGTAAAAATTGCTTGTAATCATGAGTTGAACCACCCCACTGCGGGAATAAGATGATTTAATTTCAGTATGTATACAGTAAAATTGAAAATCAAGGAAATTAGTGATCAAAGCAATTTCCCAAATTGCTATTGTTTGTAAATTGAAACTTAATTTTATTCAAGATGATCGATTTAATTCACTACAACAAATTTCAAAAAATACTAGTGTCACCTAAACAACATTCAGTTTTTTTACATTTTGATTTTAAGTCGACCTTGCATAGAGCTCAAACGCATATCAATGTCATGAATATTATGGCGTTTAATTATGATGTGTAGCACTTACATTTATGTAATTTACGCATTACAACATCACACACACTCAAGCTTGATTAATCTATCTAAAGAAAGAATTGTTGAGAAACCTGTATAAGTGCTTTTTAACAAAGTTAATGGGGAAAAAATATTAATTAAGAAGGCAAGACATATTTTTTTAAATTACGGTTTTTTTCTTATTTATTTCAAAATAGGTATGTAGAGTTCAATGAGTTTTATAGTACTTACTTTCTTACTTAATAATATTATATATGCGAAAGTCAGTTTGTTTAGTTGTTTGTTTGTTACGCCTTCACGTCTTAACTGCTGAACCGATCATCAAGAAATTTTGCATACACGTAGTCAGGGGGAGGGGACACCTTTCGTCCTGAAAAAAGGCACTGTTCCCGAGGTATAGAGAAAAAAGTCCACGTAGACGAAGTCACGAGCGTCTGCCAGTTTATTATAAATTGTTTACGGCGGCTTTTCGCAATAAATTGCCTCAGCAGATGGGATAGATTAACTGTTATATTCCTTCATTTAATTAAATACTAGCTTCCGCCCGCGATTTCGTCTGCGTGGATAGTATTTTGTCTATCCCTCGGGAACAGTTCCTTTTTTCGGGATGAAAGGTAGCCTATGTCCTTCTGACAACGTATGTGTAAAATTTCATGATTATCGGTGCAGTAGTTAAGACGTGAAGGCGTAACAAACAAACAAACAAACGGACTTTCGCATTTATAATATTAAGTAACGATTTTGGCAACTAATCTTTAGTTGGCCTATCTATCCCTAACCTAACTGCAGATACTCGCGCTATCGCACACGGGCAACTTAGTCACCCAGCAACTGTTTTGTCTCTCACATCAAGTCCACGGGTTTTAACCATATGAGAGACAAAACAGTTGCTGGGCGATTAAGTTGCCCGCATTGTAAAACTATCAGTTCATTTGTTTCAAATTGCAACATTCCAGGGTTTTTTACTTTACTCTAGTAATATCCGCGTCCATTTATAAATTTTGGTTCTGACTGGTTATATAAATATCTTTATATCGTCTTGACACGGATACGACGTCGAAAAAGAGGTTCCGCGTAAACGTTTCATGGAAGACTACTTTCGATTTTTTTAAAGGATTAAATAACAATGTTCGCTTCAAGGCGGGTTTGTTAACTTTATATAAAATTGTAGGTAGATCTTTTACCTTTACCTCTTCCTGCTTTACTTGGTTTGTGGCACACTTAAGTAATTATTAAGTAACCCAAAGAGCGTTGGTCAATTTGCAAGTATCTTGGGGCGAAGGATCGAGAAATGGCCATAAAATATAGGAGTTGTATTTACTGTTACAGTAATAACTAGCGAACGCCCGCGACTACGTCTGCATGGACAGTTTTTTTGCTTTCCCTCGGGAACTGTACGTTTTTTCTGGATGAAAAGTACCCTGTGTCCTTTTCAGCACCTCTGACAACGTGTTTACAAAATTTCACGATGATCGGTTCAGTAGTTTTTGGCGCATGATGTGGCTGTCAATAATTAGAGTTGCATGAACCAAAAACTAACATTTTACTGTATAGGTATTGTATCGTAATCTTGTTAACTCTGTTGACGGTCCAAATAAATAAAATAAAATAAATAAATAAATAGTTACGACGTGAAGGCGTAACAACAAACAAACGGACTTTCGCATTTATTATCTTTGTAAGGATAACGTTCATTATTATTTTCATGTGTAAACATAAAATTACGTAATGTAAATTATTTCGGATTCTTCTTCTTATACGGGGACGGGACACGGGACGGGAACGCCTTCTACCATCATTTTAGGGATTCTAAAGATTTTCTAAAATGTCCACGCGAACGAAGCCGCGGGCAAAAGCTAGTAACTTATAAGTTAATTAATTTATTAATTATTAAAACAGTTAAAAAATAGAAGTAAATAGTTACTTAGCAAACTTCTATAGAGAAGTTAACTAATTATCCTGTTTATTGGTACATTAAGAGTACAGTAATGTACATGGTATCAATTAAATGAACAAAATGCGACAAAAACCAAATCCTTGACCAAGTTTCACAATCGAATCAAATTGCGGATGGTCAAAAGGATATTGAGAAAGGTAGACGCTACAGATCCGGTGATGGAGACCTTAAACGTTTCATTATGTATGACGTATGGTGTTATTATTACAGCTGACACTAATTCATAGTTTTGAATTCCTGTTTCTGGAACGACAAGGTTGTATTTCTTAATGTTTATTATTTAGGTACTATAAAACTAGAAATAAAATCCATTAAGGTAGTTAATATTTTCATTAGTTCTAAGTCAAGGCATACATTATTTCATTTGTTTTTCAAATTGTTATTTTTTTTATCAACCAAAAGGTTTTAATAGAGTCAATAAATTGTGTTGTTCGAAAACCTTTTTCGAGTTCTATGAGATTGTAACTTTTGTGATATTGCTAATAGATCTGTACCCTTAGCACGAACAGCTATCGAGAAAAATAACGTGCGTAAAATTACTCGATAGAGAATTCTCTATGGAAATTTTAATTTCGCTATTCGGCGCTAGATGGCACTGTATTAATTTTTCATCCAAAATTACTGTAGGGAATGTTTTTACGCGCGTTTTTTTTTTCGATAGCTGTTCGTGCTAAGGGTATTGAAAAGTGCTACCTGTACCCTTAGCACGAACAGCTATCGAGAAAAATAACGCGCGTAAAATTACTCGATAGAGAATTCTCTATGGAAATTTTAATTTCGCTATTCAGCGGTAGATGGCGCTGTACTAATTTTTCATACAAAATTGTACTATCGAATGATTTTACGCGCGTTATTTTTTTCGATAGCTGTTCGTGCTACGGGTACTGAAGGCCTATTTTGTAACTTGAACTCAACTGACAGCTTAAAATGATCATCCATCAGCATCACTGATCTAAGTTGTAAGTACATTGCTGCTACAGTAAAAATCAATGTTATGACTCTCTACAAAAACCCAGCATGTACTTGAAACTTAGATCAGTGATGATCAGTTGAGTTACAAAATAGGCCTGCTGGGCGGAACCTGTGAACCAGATGCCAATTTTTTTCTTTACAAGTAGGTAAACAAGTTATATTTACATTTAGTAAGAGATGACAAAGGAGAACTTTTTATACGTATAAGTATAGGTATAAGAAAACAATACTATGGCCTTATTTTTCGTTTTATTTAGGAATTCATGTTTGGTAAGGAAAAAAAATAGAAGATTATTGTTTCTATATTTTATTACGATTTCGGTCAGTTGGTAAGTTTAAGCTTTAACTACCTATACCTAACGGGTGTAACAAGACCCTCAACGAAGCCGAAGTCCACGTATTCCGCCCATGATCAGGATCATTTTTGTCTTTTAGACTATACCTGGGAAACCAATACCTACAAAGTTATTGAAGGTCAAAGTCAAAAAAAAAAAACAATTTTTTTATGAAATCTTATTTTATTCGTTATTTCATAATTTTTGTCTACAGAAACATTATCAAAATTTTTAGTATTTCGTAACAAACAATGGCTTCAAAACGTCATCACTCAATGTATTTCATGAGCACGCACATAAACATTGCCTTTTAACTCGGCCGCATACAGCGGTGTAGCATTCACTCGCAGGCGCGGTCTTTTGTACGCGTTACATTGCGTGGTAATGTATGCAATGCTTTTTTAACACCAAAAATTAAAAATTGTTTCCCAGCAATAATTTTAAACAGAAATGGTCCTGATGATGGGCAGAATACGTAGACCTCGGCTTCGTTGAGGGTCTTGTTACACCCGGTATATGTTGGTGCATATTGGTTGGGTTTTTATTAACTCGTCATAACAGTTAATTCGTCTTCAGAAAAATAGCAAAAATCATAATATGTAAGCTCGCCCACAGGTAGCATTATAAAATTAAATTTGCTTTTAATTATTTTACTCTATTATAAATTCGCCACTTTTGATGTTTTTGTATGGACTGCAAAAAAAAACAACACAACATAAAAAAAATTACCGTTCTGAGTGTAACAAAGTACTGATTGGCATAAATCCAAATAACATAAATCAATAGTTACAAGAGTTAACAAAAGTGTAAGAGGGAGATTACACGATCATGCAGACTGACGGGAGACGGATGCAAGGCTGCCTACTGCACTGTTTTTTCTCAGAAACATATAAAAAATGGTACAGTTGGCAGTATTGCATCAGTCCTCCTTCAGTCTGCATGATCGTGCAATCTCCCTAAGTCTCACTAGCATTCGTCATCCTCTTTCAGTTTTTGTAAATTTAATCTAATCTGAAAATATAAAAAATTAGTTAACTTGCCAAAAAAAATACAACTCACAAAAATACTGTACGTTTGATATAGTAAGTACAAAAGACTACTTAAACTAAAGTTTAAAAAGGATTCCCTTTAAAAAGGTTTTATGAAAGAAATAGAATGCGTTTATCTATTTAACAATCATAAACAATAAAATATAGTACCTAGTATAACATAACCAAAACTAACATCGTGATCACTTGAACTTGCTCTTGGATAATTTGATCCATATTGCAGAGATTGTATACCTTATGCTCAACTATTGCATTTAGTAAACTTATTATGATTGCTAAAAACTTGCTTTCTAACGTAACGGTACTTATTGCAAATATGATACAAAATCAATAATAGTGGCGAGCTTACAATAACACGTATCTAAATGTGACGAATTAACACACACATTCCATAGGAGTGGCGAATGTGTTTTCAATGTATGAAAGAAACTTTTCAAACGAGTTTTCTTATGTGGCGAGTTTACAAATTCTCGCTGCTTTTAGAACTGCATTATCATTTGAATGGCTCCGTTTAAATCTGTCGTCCTTTCCTCGACAATACGGTGACTTGGAATTTGTGTTGAAGAAGTAGAGCCCTGATGCACTGAAAGTAAAGATACCTACTTTGTTAAAAAAATATATTAGAAATTTGTGCTTTAAACCTATGTAAGTATCCTACTAATATTATAAATGTGAAAGTTTGTGGGTTCAGATGTTTGGATGTTTGTTCCTCAATCCCGCAAAAACTACTGAACGGATTTGGTTGAAATTTGGCACACAGATAGTAGATAGCCCAGATTAAAACATACTTAGTAAACTTTTTATCGCGTTATTCACACGGGAACGGGAGCTACGCGCGTGAAACCGCGGGCGTCCGCTAGTTTTTATTATTTAAGATGCATCGTGCATTACAGAATAACTAGCGACCCACCCTGGCTTCGCTTCGGTATAGTATGGAATTTGACATCATGTATTATACATAAGTAATAATATAAACATTCCTCATGAATCACTCCTATTAAAAAAACCGCATCAAAATCCATTGCGTAGTTAGATCTAAGCATGCATAGGGATAGACAGTGGGAAGCGACTTTGTTTTATACTATGTAGTAATAGCAATAAGAATACTATATTATTTGTGCAAAATTTACAAAAGAACAATCCAGTACCCGTAGCACGAACAGCTATCGAAAAAAATAACGCGCGTAAAATCATTCGATAGTGCAATTTTGTATGAAAAATTAGTACAGCGCCATCTATGGCCGCATAGCGAAATTAAATTTTCCATAGAGAATTCCCTATCGAGTAATTTTACGCGCGTTATTTTTCTCGATAGCTGTTCGTGCTAAGGGTACTGATCCCGTCCTTTTTACCAAAAAAATATAAATAAAAGTAACTTTTTTTTTCAAAGTTTGGGTAAGTATAAATTTATGACCCGACAAAGACATACATGACCACGATATCATTAACCTATTAAAAACCACTGTAGGTAAAGCTGGGTCTTTAAAACGTTATTATAGCATTAATAAAAGCTTGATTCTATATAATAAAATTGAAAAAAGCTTCTATAAATTTCGATCATTCATTAGAAAAAAAAATGTTTTATAGGTAATTCTACGAAAGAGTATCTTTTGATGAACTTAACTTACAACAAACGACACCAACAAATTATTCTATAAGTATTTAACTTAAAATGTTTCTGATCAAGATAACCAGTACTATCCCCGTCAATTGGTAATGCGCTGGAACCTTGTCAAATTAACATACACATCATCGTCATCCGCAACTAAAAATGACAAAAAGCAGTAAAATTCTAATTAATATAATATATTAATTATTGAATTCTTATTTTCAATAAGAAAGGGTCTATGAGAAAATTACAATTGTTTTTCGTTTTTGAGGTTAAAATCATGGCCGCCAGGCGCATTACCAATTGACGCGGATAGTACAATGCAGAAGTAAATGACAGTAGTACTGCTTTGAATGATAATTTGTGCAGTTAAGTAATAATTATGAGACTGAGCGAGAAAAGCGGGGTGAATGGGAAATGAATCGCGAGTGAAAGTGGAAGTGTTCCATTGCATGCTCTTTAGCGAGAAGTGGTGCAGTGGAATGTTCTGGAAAGAACATTAGTATTACCAGTTAAAATCCTTATTTTACATTAAATATTTTATATTCAAGTATCAAGGAAGATCATCGACTCGATATAGTTGTTTAGATGTGCGATGAGTTCGCTTCGCAGTGAAATCTTTATAATAATGTAGAGTTGTCACGGTAAAACCCCGAACTTATGTAAATCCTAAGATTTTCCAGTAAAACCTAAGATTTACTCGAATTTTTCTGTGATCATCGTTCATTTCGAACATTTATCACCATTCACTCGGTAAATCTTAGGGTTTACCTCAGAGACGAGGTAAATGCTGAAAAATATTTATTTTGAAGATGTTTTAAAATTATATTTTACTTACTACTAATTTATTCATCAAATCATAATAATTTTAACAAAGGATTTGACCGACGGGTAATTTTATTGCATGTATGACTTAGAAAATCTTCGACAAGATAAATAAAAAAAAAGTAGTCACAATCCAACATTTACCAACTCATTCATGTTCTTCTTCTTCTTATTTTAAGCTTTTCCAGTAAAACCAAAGATTTACCAATAAATATACGGGCTTTTACAGTAACAGAGTTATGTAGAGTGTACTTTGATAGGGAAATTTAACAAATGACGATCATCTTATACTTTTTCCATAGCTAGTTAGTTATTTATGTAAGGTTTGGTGAATGTGGCGACTTACTTATGAGGCACATATTCGCCATAAAGAATGGCATCGTCCGATTGGTTGGGCTCGCACCACCCCATCACGTATGAGAACCACGTAGAGCACTTCCTTGCGTAGCAACCTTTTTCACTTATAATTGATTCGGCGAAGTATTCTGGGGCACGAGCGTGGTCACATCCCGATTTGCCTGAAAAGAAAAGTTTTTACTGCGGAAAATGACTCACGCACGTCACCATCTCAATATACCTTCGTTCTTCGTGACCGTCTCAATATACCTACGGTCAGTCTTAATAATATAAAAGAACAAATATTTTTGGTTGTAACCGAGTAATCTCAGTAACTAAAACATAATTATTAGAGTTATTAAAAGGACTATCAAGAACAACCGGTTAATTATTTCGTAGGATTAAGCCTAAAAATAATATTGGAACCCTAACTAATTTGTCTGTAATATTTTTTTTTGGAACGCGTATCATGTGGAAAATAGACAAACTGTAAAAACATAAACCTTTTAAGAAAACTCAATCAAAGTATTTGGTCGTTTATGTCGCATATTTTCCGATTACACTACGCTCGATTACCTGTATTATTGTGGCAGGTAGAAATTACACTACATCAGGAAAAATGATCCGAAAATCGTGACTTTTAGTAACATTAATAAAAATACACAAGTACGGAACCATCGGCGCGCGAACCATTTTTTATTATATTTTTGTGAGTTGAGTATTTGAGTGTGAGTCCTAAAATTTTGTTAGGTTGGTCGTTACTTCAAGGTGTCGTAAATTATTAAACTTAAGTACGAGTGTCTTGTAAGTATGTAGTTGATTTACAAGATTTTTTATTTATTTTTAAGGTAATTAGTTAACTATATTATTTTAATATTAAAATCAACTCCAAAATTTAACTTCTGTTATGATACAAATTAAGTGATTATGCTAGTAGAGTAGAGACATCTGTCGATGTTGTCGAGATATAGATTTTACCTATCAACTTTCTTTTGCTCGACACTTGAGTAAGTTGGAATCTGTTCGCTAGATGTCACAACACAACTCTGCTGCTCTTATACTTAGTATAATGGTACCAAGAATCACAGTACCAACACGAAACTTTTAATTCCGAGTGAATCCATAAAAAATAGAAACGACTAAGTAGATACATAAGTCTGACGCCATAATAACAACAATTTAACATAGTTGTGTTCCGGCAGTAGTTAACAGATAAAATACTCAGTTCCTAAGGGGCTGACGATTCCGGGAGCAAAGTGTACCTTCAGCCATTTTAATGCACAACGGGATAGTGCTTGACTTTCACATCACCTGATGTTAAGTGACGATAAGGCCGAAAGTGGAAGCGCACTCAAATTTGTTCTTATGGCGTCAGACTTATGTAAGATGGTGGTAGCTAGCCAAGCGAACTTGAAATAAGCTCTACCGAGTACAAATTGCAACCCCCTGGGAATCGAACCCGGGACCCCTGCGTCTTACACGGGTGGGCAAACCACTAGACCACAGAGGCGGTTAAACCACTGGCGGACTAAGGGGGGGGGGGCGGCAGGGGCGGTCCGCCCCGGGCCCCATGCCCGTGGGGGGCCCTGGTTTGGCATAGAAAAATTTAAACTGACTAAAAATCGCGCTGCGCAGCCGTTTTTTCTGTATACAGGAAAAATTACAACATTAGTGGATAAAACTGACAAAAATCACGCTGCGCGGCCTAATAATTTTACTAAAGATAGTGAAAATACAAGAGTGTTTGACAAAACTGACTAAAAATCGCGCTGTGTGGCCGATTTATTTTACTAAAGATAGTCAAAATACAAGAGTTTTTGATAAAACTGAGTAAAATTCGCGCTGCGCAGCCTTTTTAAGAGGGGGTGGGGGGGTACTTTGTTGAAAATTGTTACATAGGCCGCCCTCTACACCCCCTCTTTTGAAAACGTAAATATTCAAATCTGAAGAGCGCCAGGGGGCCCACAATTTAAGATCGCCCCGGGCCTCAAAAAGTCTTAGTCCGCCAGTGGGTTAAGTTAAACAACTTCACTTAACATCAAGAGATAATCATCCTTTCAAGAGATAATCATCCTTCATTTTATTTTATCAATACATTTATGATGAAGGCCAAGAACCGTTTTTTTATAAAAAAAATACTACTACTGCTGTGCTGATCAACATGATATCGTCACCTACTTTTGATCGCATCAAATTAATAGTCTTACTTTGATTGGCTGTGGGCATGCAGCCAGGTTGTGTCATGCCTCCATTGGCGTAGAAGTCAACATGTCCGCATGCTTCCAACTTCCCTTTCCACATTGCATTGGTGTGCAGAACATCCACAAAGAGAGCATCAGTACTGTCCACCTTCTTGCTGTTGTCGTTTGTTACAAACAAAGGCATGGCTGGGTCCAAAGCTGGAATTAAGTACATCATTTTGCATTAAGACAGCTGTTGCTTTAGCAAGCAAATACACTCTCAAGAGAGAAACACTTGTTTAAGAATAGGAAAGACTTTTCAAATGGACCTCTTGTCTTTATGAGCATAGATGAAGCACAAAATGCCTTATGAAGAACTAGTCTATCAAATTATAATTTCATTTTTTAACCACTCATTCCAAAATGAGTTTTATAATTTAACACATGTATTAACTAACCTTACTGTATTTTCTTTCTACTTCTTACCTATTTATTTTTCAAAGTGATCAACATACATTTTTGGTCGTAAGGGAAGTAAAACGTATGATTTTTTTTTATACACAACTTAACAGTGCTTGGCTTTCATCTCACCTGATGTTAAGTGACGATAAGGCTGAAGGTGGAAACGCACTACACCCGGAATCCTCATCACTGAGGAACTGGCTATATTACCTCTGACTGCCGGAACATAACAATTTTTAAATTGTTGTTATGGCATCAGACTTAGGTAAAATGGTAAAAGCTAGCCAGGCGGACTTGAAATAAGCCCTACCACCAACCAAACAGAGTATAAATTGTACGCCCCCTGGGAATCGAACCCGGGACCCCTGCGTCTTACACAGGTGGGCGAACCACTAGGCTACAGAGGCGTTTAAATAATAATTTTGACAGTGGATTCTCAGTTCTCACCAGTAATTCTAAGCATTTTTCCTGACTCTAAATAGTTTCCAATGAAACCAGCTATTTGTCCACCAAGACTGAACCCAATGGGATGGAACCGGTCCAAATTGAAGTCGTAGTTGGCCACGAGGTCGTCGATAAGCTGGGCCGTGCACATGCCCACCAGCTCGGTGTTTCTGGCAGCTTCCATGTAACAAGGCTCTCTAGCTATAGGGTTGTAGTCAACAGATACTATGTTGTAGTCGCAGCATTCCATGTACGCTATAAATATGTAACGATTTTATCACATGTTTTTTTTCTTTAGATGCAATAGTATATTTTATAGTGATTATAAAATAAAATATAACTTAATGCTTTGACAATTTCACACAGCGCCATCTAGCCCTAAACTAAGCAAAGCTTGTAATATGGGTAGGTAGGTACTACAGCTGTTGTATGGTCTGTGGTGCTAGACAAAGGGTGCACCGAGCGTCCACTAGCGCCGCCAATCAAGAAAAAATAATTACAACGAAATAACTATGTTTAACAAAATTCTGAAACATATAAAAACTAGTAATAGTTATAAACTATTTTTGTATGCGTTTTTTTCCTGGTTTAAATGTGTTTGTGTAGTTAAAACCTGGATTAACGCCTAAAGTGGCCACTTTAGGCGTTAATCCAGATTTTAACCACACGAACGCATTTAAACTTAGAATTTTATGCATACAAAAATAGTTTATGACTAATACTAGTTTTTATATGTTTTAGAATTTTGTTAAACATAGTTATTTCGTTGTAATGATTTTTTCTTGATTGGCGGCGCTAGTGGACGCTCGGTGCACCATTAAAAAATTTAAATGTAGATTGGTATCGTAAAATAATAATTGGTTTTTTAATAAAGATTGGTTTTTTTTCATGTTTGGTGGGTTCGATTCATAGTAAAACCATTGATTTTTAAAAATCTTTGAATTCAGTTCCAATTATTTTTAAAATCAAAATGAAGTCTTCTTTCAGTAGGTAATATTTTCTACCTTTAGTAGGTATTTAAGGTACTTTCCCTTCGTGGGGCAAAGTTTTGGGACATCCTGCTTATTATACCCTCACAAAAATTCATCATTTTAATTTCTGCCCGGCCGGGAATCGAACCCGGAACCTTGCGTAGACTGACATGTTGACCACTGCACCACTCATGTCGTCGTCCAAACCTCTCTATTCTGCATAGTTCTGATATTATACCTTCTAGAAAAAACACTTTTAAAGTAGCCAATTACAAAAATGTCATGAAAAGTAACTAGGCATATCGATAAAATAGTATTCAAATGCCTTTTTGTAGTAAAAGAGAATTTAAAAATAATATTCACCAGGTCTTATTTCAGTATTGGGGGAGAAGTCTTTGTGGCCAGTGTATCCATGGATTAGTATTTTGATAGGCGCATTCGCAACCCATGGAGCAGATTTTATAGATTCCGGATTTCCTGGAATTACCTGATGGGGATTATCCTTGTTCGCTCTGAAATTTCGTTAACAAAACATTATAACTTGAATTAAAACATGCTATGCTAAATGTAATATTAGATATTAATAATACCTAATAATATTAATATTAGATGTTAAGTAGAAATTGTGTATGATCAGCCAGTTACTGACTTTCAATAAATATTCATTTTCTGGGTCTTTATTAATATACAGGGTGTTTTATAATTACTAGTAAAATTTTGTTTATTTGTATGGAAAACTGCTAAGTGACAACCCTAGACGCAAATACACTGTTTTTTTATAATAAATTCCAATGATGGGCATAAGCATTTTTTTTCTTTGTTCTGTGAAAGCAAAACACATCTTAGGTCTAGTATTGCCACTTTGCAGTGTATTATGAAAAGAGAAAATTTACTTTTCAAAATAGTGGCGGTTTGCATGGGTTATAGGTAATAATTTTCCAGGGTAACCTTATCTACCGTATTTTTAGGTTTTTACCATTGAAAATGGTTATCAGATGCAAATCGCCTGAGACGTATTTTTGACCATATCTCCGAAGATTTTGAGAGAATCGTGATGAAAATAGTACCTAAAGTTGAGGAATTTATCGATACACATGTGAACGTTTGAATTTTGAATATCTACTGGTAGCTTTTTTTGAAATTTTGCAAAATTCAAAAAATTCCGGGTTTTTTGGGTGGTGTTTGTTTACTAAATTGTAAATATTTCGGATAAAAAACTGACTTAAGAAAAAATGAAAAAAAGGGTCCTAGGGTATTAGTTTAGCTACCAAATAGCGAAATAATTAAAAAAATCGGTAAATAATTGTGACCTGTAGGTGGTCCCTTTAGATTTGGAATTTTAGAAAAACAGGTGTTTCCGTACATAAAGAGTTATGTAGCTTCTATGATTATTGACCGATCGTCATGGTAATAGTGTTAAAAGATGCAGAAGCAAACGAGAAGTGCATTCGTTGGAATTTTGAAAATCGGTTGATAATATTTCGGCCACGTCGAGGCAGTCAGCGGGCGCAATCGTAAAAATAAATAAGTACTACCTAGGTAACTTTAAAAATGTAATAGGATTTTGCATTTGATTTGATTTTGGTTTTTCGTAAATTTTTGTATTCATTTTCAATGCTCCGATTCTTGCGGTAAAATCTGTGAATTTTTTTTTTAAACACGTTGTATACTTAGGGCGAGGTTTCACAGGACCCGGATTTATTTTATTCTGTGATGTGAACTTTTAAAATAAATTTCGTACAAAATCTTTTCCTTTTTGAATTAAACCAAAAGGTAGGTGAACCCGTGAAAGTGGTTCATAATTGACCGAGCGAGCGTGAAGCGCGAGCGAAGCGTCTCCGTTTCAGCTTCGGCAAAAATGTTTTCATGTATCCCGACTGTCTTGATGTTCTCCTTTATCGGTCGCATTCCTCAACCGATTCTCGTGGTGAGCAGGTTCGATAATTAATTGGTTCCTTTTTATGTCGATTCAGTTTTTCGAAATTTTTCAAAATGGCGTAGAAAGCTTTGTTAAGGCGACGTCTACAGCTCACAGAGCCACTAGTTATATAGTGTTACATACCTGGTATATAACCAAAATGTTATATTTTCATTAGGACATTCCATAGGAGGTGCTACGCAATCGAATGCTGCCCATACCCCAACAACTGAAAATAATAATAAAAAGTTGGAGTAAGTATGAAATGCTCCTTTTATAAGAAATCTTGTATAATACCTTAGGGGTCGTCCATTAATCACGTGAGCCTCGAAAGGGAGGGGGGGTAGTTGAAAAAATCACGAAGTATCATAAGGGGGGACGGGGGGGTGTAGTGAGATATCACGTGTATTAATTTTTTTCGTGAAACGTGTGACTTTTAACCGAAAACTGTGTGTGATTGTTGACTCACCGTTACCAGGATGATTTACCAAAAAATACACGTGATTTAGAGGGGGGGGGGGGGGGTTAACGTAAAACCTCACCATGTATCACCAGGTGGGAGGGGGGGTTAAAAATTGGCCAAAAAAACATCACGTGATTAATGGACGCCCCCTTAGTATATTTGAACCTTCTATAACCCATTTCCATGAAACAAACATTTTCAGGACATTTTGGTGCTAGTTTTGTTATCTTAACAGTAGCTATAGGTAATATCTGTGAAGTAAGGAGCTTACTAGTTCTTGATAAGGTAAACGTTTTTGGTGACGGTTATCCATGTAAATGTTGGTAAAGTATGCATACATTTACAAAGACGTCAATTTTGTTTTTGTGCAATAAACCATGCGGCAATGTTGTATATCGATGTTACGGTCGTAAAATATAATCATAAACTTGACATTGTTGGTACCTACGTGTGCACCTTTCTATAAAATACATAGCCGTTTTCCGTCTTGGATATTCGGATGTGTTAATTATGGTGGGTCCCCCACCGAGAGTGGCGCCCTCAGAGGTTTTTTTATCTAATAGAAAAGTATGTCGATGAAACTAACGTGGAATTTTTTAAATATTTATTTCTAGAAGGTATTATTACATGCTATCATGCTATAGTCATTCCTAGAAATTGAAAGCAAAAGGGTCTTAGACGGTTTTTTCATTTTAGAATAGGTAGGTACCACTTTTAATAATATACGTGTCACAAATACCCCTAATGCCAAATATGGTAGATAGGGATCCTCAAACTGAACAACTTTTACTATTATTATTATTTATTTATTCTCAGGCAACAATGGCCCATAGATATATACCTTAAAACTAAACATATAATTTATAAAACAATGTTGTTAGTAAATAGCTTAAAAATTATACTATGGGAGCAACTCTGAAGTTACAAAATAAATTCAGCTGTTTCATACAAAAGTTAATAACGAAAATATCAAAATGAATGAAACAGCTGATTTTTTCGCGATTTCAGAGTTGGTCCCGTAGTAAAAGTTGTTCAGGTGAGACCATCAAGTCTCTATCTACCATATTCGCCATAGGGTTATTTTGTAACACGGTGGATAAGTCAATGGTAGGAATCCCTTGTTTTCTTTTCTTTGATTTGTCATAATAATACTTTGGCATAATTTATTTTTGGAATACTATTTATATTAGCATAATTATTATCATTTAGACTAATTTGTTTTCGCATAATGTTATTAGGCATATTATCTATTTGCTATTTAGACATAAAAATCAAAAACAATAAGAATAAATATTTTTAGTAGGTACCTACTTATCAGGAAATATACTTAAGAGGAGCTCGGTGGCCTAGTAGTTTAGCGCCTGGCCCAGCAATTGCGGTGGTTGAGCAACGTTCGCAAGGGTCGACCATGGGATGGGTGACCAAAAATTTAATATCTCGAGCTCCTCCGTGCTTCGGGAGGCACGTTAAGCCGTTGGACCCGGCTGCATTTGCAGTCGTTAACACCCACTAATCCACATTGGACCCGCGTGGTGGGTTATGGCCCATCCTCCTTACCACACTTACTTAAATATTTTCATGCAAAAGAAATACTACACAAATGTATAAGATGAATGAAATTTATAATCGATATTAACTTACCTATGTGTATATGTTACGGCTAATACCCGAAGTGCGGCTAAACCTAGTTTTAGCCGGCTAAAACTAGGTGCAGCATGGGATATAAAGAAAGTTTTTTCTGGTGTCTGTTAAAAAAAATAACCTCGAAATTTAAGGCTCACGCTCCGCTGCGCTTCGCGCTCTCCTTAAATTTCTAACCTAACCCGGGACCTACAGGAGTAAAGCAGATCGGTTACACCTAGTTTTAGCCAACAGCTATCGGCTACACCTAGTTTTAGCCGGCTAGAACTAGGTTTAGCCGCACTTCGGGTATTAGCCGTAACATATGTATAACCAATCTTACTTGGGTAATATAGTGTAATAATGAGTTAGGGTGGGGCGTGGGTGGCCCTTGGGCCACCCTTAAGCCGCCAACATGATTGTAATACACACATACAATAATTATTTCATAAAATGTAAACACAAAATTTACCTTTTCTCCAAGTCCATTTGGTTCATGATTGTGATTCTGCATATGTTTTGAAAATATTTCATGTTGTTTGTCGTCGTTCAGTTTTGTATTTAAAATATGCATTAACAACATTATGCGACTTTAAGTTTATGCTAAAGAATATTATGCTTAAACATGATTATGCTTAAAGTAGTTATGCTTTGACAAGTTATGCCTAAGCTGTTATGACTAAGTAATATTATGCGTAAACATCATTCGGCGAAATCATATTATGCTATGACATATTATGACTTAAAATTTTATGCAAATACATAGGGAACCCAATGGTACCACTATATTTTAAATGATTCCTTATAAGTAGAGACCGGATTATATGCAATATAAAAAGCCCAAAATATGCATGAAAATATGCAAGAAAAATAGCTAAAATATGTACGAAAATCCACAATAAGGGCCAAAATATGCAAGATGAACTAATAAAATATCAATTACAAAATTTATTTGACATTGAAATTTACTTTTATGATACGACTAAATACGACAAAATGTTCTGAAGACAAATTGTGTCTATGATAGCTTAATATATTTTTGTAAGCAGAAATACATCCACTGCATGCCGCATTGAGGTTACTAGGCAAAACTTAAATTTGAGTGCCATTGTTTGGACATGTTAGACATCACGATGAACGAGATCGAGCGTAAATATGCATGATTTCCAAATTTTTGGCCAAAATATGCATCTACCACTGAAAAGGGGTTAAATATGCAAATGCATATGCAATATGCATTTGCATATAATCCGGTCTCTACTTATAAGTAATTAAGAATCAATCAATTTTCACAAACTTCCCAGTTTCAACCTCCTTCAATGAACTATTGGATGTTACCTGAATGAAAAACCAGCCACGAATTCAAATTAAATTTCAAAAATACTGATCGCTATTTCAGAAAAAAACGGGAAAATTCAAAATACTTTTTCAATACTCACCAAAACTGTTACAACAAAATATAAAATAAATCAATTTAGACATTTAGGCTTCCAAAATTTCTTGCCCACCAATCAGGTTAATTTGAATCTGTAGAAAATACTTTCTTTTTGGGCTTATTTCTACTGATCGAAGTTGATCATACTACCTTTCAGCTACATAACCACATTGTCTGTGTGGGAACCTACAACTGAAGGTTCGCTTTTATCGGCAGATAAGAAGGATGTTTTGGGTTAATTAATACAACGTATTCCCTCGGCTTTTCATGCTCAGATAAAAATTATAATTAAATTACAAAACTTCGGAGAAAACACGGCGTTTCGCTCTCCCATTTTCATATCAAACAGTAATTTAATAATTGCGTTGTAAAGTAGATACTTATTTTTTATAACTATTTGTTTTTAATTGGAAGAATTAATGACATCAAATCGTAAATCTTTTAACAATTTTTCCCAAGACAATCATAGATTTATAATGCAATCCAACTAGCAACTAACAACATGTGACTTGCTACAGACATTTTCCGTAGAAACACACGCACAATGACGCTACGCCCATTTATTTTCAATAATTACTTTTAACCGCCTCTGTGGTCTAGTGGTTCTGGTGGTTCACCCACCCGTGTAAGCCGCAGGGGTCCCGGGTTTGATTCCCAGGTGGGGTACAATTTGTACTCGGTTGGTGGTAGAGCTTATTTCTAGTCCACCTGGCTAGCCACCATCTTACCTAAGTCTGACGCCGGCCGGCAATTAGAGGTGTGTTCCGGCAGTTAGAGGTAAGATATTCAGTTCCTCAGTGATGAGGATTCCGGGTGAAGTGCGCTTATAGGACACAAATCCTATGACTGCAACATACAAATGACCAAACTGCTTAGCTGCAGTCGCGTAATAGCATTGGACTCTCCGCGAGAGTTGAGGCGAGAGACACAGAAAACGATGCTTCTATAACATTTTTATTTATTTCGTAAGTAAGAATTGTTTTGCATGGCTCTATAATTATGCACATGCTCATTTCAACCCTTTATACTTTGGGAGTTTAGTCAAATCTGACACCAACTTACGTTTTGTGTTAGGTACTAACTCGATGAGTTTTTGAGTCTCTATTGCACTTGCTCTTACTTTCATCTTACAATGCCTTGAGTGATATTCAAATTCATTAGAACTATGAATGCGTTTTTAACCGACTTCATCTCAATTCGATTGAATACTTTTTTTATCGTTGTTCGCGCGTATCTTCGTCATTTATAGACCGATTTTGATGATTATTTTTTGTTTGATTGAGTATTCTTGTCACATTATTATTTTTTCAAATCAGTTCAGTAGTTTTCAAGTAATCCTGAAAATACTATGATTTTGCATTAACTACCTTGACGACTTTGTTATTTATAAACCGAATTAGAATAAGTTTTTTGTGTTGGAAAAGGGATATCTTTAGTGAAGGTAGTCTTTTAGCTGACTTAAAAAAAAAGGTTCTCAGTTGTATGTATGTATGTATATGTTTCTCCGCGATTATCTCACGTTTGGCTGAGCCGATTTTTCTACCTAATAATATACCTTCACTACTTAATACAGAAGGTACTTACACTAAAAATATAAAATTGTTTAAAAACAAAAAACCGACTTCGAAAAACCCTGCCTCTAAAAAGCAAGAAATAATATTCAAATCATTAGTTACGCATTATCGTCGTTATAATAACGTCTATTGAAGTCGGGTGGGGCTTTTATAATAAAAAAGGAATTTGTACTTCCCGTACGTACGTATGGTACGTTCGTATCCCATCCGACTTCAATAGACGTTATTATAAAGATGATAATGCGTATTCTAATGATTTGAATATAATTTCTTGCTTTTTAGAGGCAGTTTTGAAGTCGGTTTTTTATTATCCAGACTCAAAAAATAAATCTTCTACTTACCTGTAATCTATTTATAGACTATTTAAAGGTATTCATTATACTGATAGATATGGACCAAATAATTATGCAAATGAGTTTAAAATCGACAGTGCGTAACACGCAGGCGTTACAGCTTATCATTACCTCTTGAAAGTGCGTACTTATAAGTGTGGTATTCTCAAATTTTGGATAAACGAATAATTTTGAAAATTAACCTTATTCCAACTTTAAAATAAATTGACTGAGCGAGCGGAAGCGTGGGCGAAGCGTCTCTCCATCATGTTGGGCAAAAAATATTTCATACGTCCTTCCGAATTCCAGCGTCTGTTTGTACTCCTCTACAGGTCGCATTTCTCAACCGATTCTCGTGAAATTTTGTGAGCAGGTTCGATAATTATTGATCGATGATATAGTTCGATTATAGAATTTTTCAATCGAGCCAGTTTTTCGAATTTCGAATTTTCAAATTTTCAAAATGGCGGAGATAAGTAAAAAAACATATTTCAGCCGTTTCGAAAAATGATCAAAAAAGAAACAAAACTTTTTTTAGCGGTGCAAAAAATGTTTCTGCCCAATATTCAAAATTCAAAAATAAATAAGGTTGTAACCTTGTCACAAAACCTATTTTTAGGACTGCGTATATTATATGCACAGTACGACAGTACAGATACTTATTAGTTGAAATAACTCATATCTACTTTGTTATATGTTTTTAAAAACATACTATTTGATTGAGCTACTTTTTAACGCAAGGTCTACAGCTCACGGAGCCACTAGTATTACATACTTAGTTACATATTTTCAAATAACAGAAACAGAAATCAAATTATAAGCGATAGAGGTATATTTTGCTCATCGCTATCGTCATAATTACTAATTAATGTTTATTTCTGAAACAACATATTACATACCTATTACATATTACATACATATTAATTTGATATACAACAAAACAGTCCATTGTGGTCAGTTCAATCTGTTTTGTTTTTCAATACATAATAAATACCATGTAAATACTTTTTTAAGAAATTCCATTACACTTCATTGAGTACTAACGTTCGTATTAAAGCTTGTTAATGTTACCGTAAATAACTCTTATCTGCAAAATAAAGTGATAATGTAAATATATGAGCAGTTTATATTCTAATTATGGTAAAAATGAAACAAAAAATACTTCAAATTACTTTTATTGTACGCTTATAAATCAGTCAGTTCTTTTGAACGTAAGACACATTTGGCACTTTGTTCACAAAAATATGGCTACTTTATTCCATAAAATACTTTCAAGAGCTCTGATTGTGAACGTCAAAAATTGTTTTTATTTGACAAACATTTACAAGGAATAATCACAATAATTTATTATAACTAGGTACTTTAAAATAAGCGTAAAAACTTTACATCTATTTACACAATTGATTATTAACACGCAGAGCTCTCAAGCGGTGATAAAATTGGTTTTTATGTTTAGAAAATTGAAAAATGTTGATACCAAAACATAAGTTTATGTACAAATTGTATTAACAGTTATACATGTAAGAACAGTCATAAACAAGTGAGCTTCCGAATTAGAAAGTATTTCAAAATCTTAACTATATTAACAAAAATATATGGCAAGAGGACCTTGATACAAGATCTCTACGAATATAATATACTTTGTACAAAACTTAGTGTTTAAAATTATGTATATACAAATTTAATATCTAAACATACTCTTCCGACGGTTTTGGTGTACCGTTAGGAAGCCTTAAAGAGGAAGACATTCGTCCATTAACGGAATCGGGTAGTTCAGCAATGTCTTTGAATACTCCTATCATACTTTCGAAGTTTGGACCCCAATTTGCAAGGTAATCCCATCCTAAGGTAGCAGAAGCTGGTGATCCATTTGCTTGCCTATAAAGAGCTGAACCAACGTGTGGCGCTAAATCATCATCAGAGGCGACTAGAGTACTGAGAGAACCACGAAAGGAAGAATCAAAGCTCTCATAAGGAGGAGGCACAATCGGTTTCTTAGAATTACTATTACTGCTTATATTCTGTCTCCGAACGTCTTCAGGTTTGTCCGCATTTATACTATTATTGTCATATTCTATCTCTGAGCATGTGAAACTATCATTACCACTTTCATCATCAGAACCACTAGAGCTTCTATTATCGTCTTGGGGTGAATGATGTCTGTGCGACATATGATGGCCAACTCCTCCGCCTCGTGGCGCTTCGCTTGAGCTAGATACAGCGTCTAAAGTGGATACCAAACTAGATGTGCGTTGTCGAGCATTCATTCGTTCAATTTCCTCAGCGGTAAGCCCAACTGCACCTGATCCAACTGTAACAACTTGTGGAACTTGGGGAGGAGCACTTGGTGTCTTTCTTCCCGCTGAAGAACTCTGTCCGCTTAGTTGAGACATAACGGGACTATTGAGACTTCTTTCACTATTGCTATGCAGTGCGTCCTTACCAACCCCACCAGAGCTTGATGTAGTAGCTAAAAGGGCGCTTTGTAGGGGCTTTCCTGATATATCATGTAGTGTCAATATCCTTGGCTGTTGGCTCAATTCACTACTTGGAGATAGCCGAGCTAGCGGAGTAGTTTGATGAGGCCTAGGTTGAGGTGGTGGCTGCGAAGCTTGTGGTAGGACTCTTGGAGGATAACCACTTGTATGATGCGGAGAATGTCTATGTTGTGGAGTTTGATGCTTATGGTGGTAACCGGCTATGGGTGGTGGAGTAGCTTTATATTTCCGCACACCTGCAGCTTCTCTAAATCCTTTATAATGGTATACAATGTCAATATCAGATGGAGCTATTGAGCTTGCGTTTTCAAGGTCATAATGTTCTGGCACTTCGGAATTTAAATCCATGGCACTAGGATGATCGTGTGTATGGTGAGAGGTGTTCGTGGAAGGAGGCGGTGGTGGGTGGTGGTCCTCCCGCAAAGCTGGGCTTTTTCCGACAACTTCTCTTTCAATTATATCTGGACGTTGTGGTCTTGGAAGGTCTATGTTCATTATCTCTCTATCTTTGTATTTTTTCGATAAGAGTTCAGGACCCACAATGTGTCCAACATTTCGCATAATATCGGCATTATCTGACATGTAACTATTCAAACTTGTTTCGTTATTGTGAAGATTTCGACCCATTAAGCTGTCATTAGTACCAGCAATCAAATTTGGAGCATTTAGCATTGCAGGAACACCATTCTGCTTTGTGTGTATCATATTACTTTTGCTGGATGGTGAATTTCCTTTTTCTTTCTTTTGTTTGCGAAGACGGAAGAAAACAAACGAAACTAAAATAGCAACTATTAAAATAATAAAAAATACGATGACTAAAGTGATTCCAATGCTCAGTGGATCTGGATTCTGTATCAAACCAAGGCCAAATGCACTATGGCATCCAGATAATATTTTACCGGTTTTCTGAGTATCTTTGAATATGCTTCCGTTTCCAGTAAAAGGTTGAATTTCATTATTGATTGTAAAATTAGCTAAGCACCCTTCAAATTTGTTATTAGTTGTCGTTGCTAACCACTCTAGTTTTACTCCTCCCAGTGACATGATTGTAAGATATGGATCAAGAAAATCATGAACTCCAGCCGAATCTAATTCTTCTCCTACGTTTGTACTGTCGACTAACAAACGGATACTTCGTCCCAAAGAGAACAAAGTAATATTGTGCCAGTTACCATCAGACATATCATGGTCATCTTCTTGGGTCATATTAACCACTGTATTTTGTTTGGAAGTGTAACACACTTTTCCTCCTGATAACTCAATTAATGTATAATGCTTGTCTGTTGCAGCATAAAACAGTATTCCATCCTTTCTGTGTGTTCTAAAGCAGAATGTTAAAGTTTTTGCTGGGGTATTATTCTTCATCACAATTTTACCAGATATTCTGCTGAGTTTCCTATCCCATCCAGTATTACCACCATAAAAAGGCTCTAGTAACTGAATCCTTCTATGTTTTTCTGATATAATGTAAGAGATAAAACCATTTTCACTGACAGATATTGATTGTAATGCGGATGTACAGTCAGGAGATATAAGGCCATCATAACATTTACAATAATTGTTTATCCATCTGTCAAGGCACTCTCCAGTGCCACAGGTATCTTTCTTGTAACATACTCCTTTTTCACTACGTTCGCAACTTGAATCTATTCCTCTTGAATGTAGTGGATTAGTTAAATTCAAAAGACGTCCATTTATGGATATACTATGCATACAGCCAACAAAATCATCGGAATGTATCTGCCCCGGACGTTCCAAGACTGGATCTGCCTTGTTTAATCCACCGATGAGAAGTGGCTCGTTGTTGAAGTTCAAAGTCCTGTGAAGGAGAAACAATGACTTAAGAAATATAAATATTTGAAAAATGATATTATACTGTAATAAAAAAATGTGAAACTCCAATGTCGTTTTATAAGAAGCACACGGTGAATAGGAAAAAATATATCATAAACTCAACTGTACTAAGATAAATGTTTTAATAGAAAAAACTATACTGTCGACAAGTTGACTATTACAGCTTTCGAACAATATCAAATTCAAATAAAATCAGATTGTATTTATCAGAAAAAAATACCTTACAGAACTTAGCTGTTTTGTATAAAAAATCATTTATGATTTTTGCCCCCTATTTCTTTAAAGCAGTATACACGGTTAATTTTTAAGTATATCTAATGTAATGAGTGTATCTCTTCCATATAATTGCGTATCTCGTCCAGATATTGAGGTTTGTATATGTCCCAAAATTTTACTTATTTCTGGATTTAGAGCTCATTCATAGAATAACACTTGCGTAATCAAAAGAGACTATCTTGTTTACCTACGTAAATCATGAAAAGAATGTGTCTTTGAACGCGTTTTGCTATTTTTGTGAGTTTGCCGACTAATCAAGATTTTTATTTTTTTCCGATATATTCAAACTAATTTTTTTTTACTTTTAACTTAACACACATTAATATTCAGAAACGTGGTCTGATATCCCCATTTCATTTTTAGATATACTTAAAAATTTACGGTGTAAATATCGTTCTATCTTATTGATAATGCTGACAAGTTTTTTGCACCCATTTTTCTTGTCAGCTAAAAGACGTCATAATGGGTGGTAGGGTAAAAGAATTGACGATTTAAAAATGCTTATTATGTGAGCTTATTTGAATAAAGATTTTTTCATTCATTCATTCATTCATATTTATAGGTGAATAATAAACACAAGATAATAAGTAACGCTACGTACCCTGCTTGTCCTGTGTCGTCACCGTAGCATGAGTGATCCCCCGGTTCACATTCCATGCATACATCTCCGTGATCAGTACATGATGCAACGCTTAGAGAAATAACTCTTCCATTTCTAGTCGCAGTTAACTTATACCATCCTCCGTCAGCAAGATTTTTAGTTGCATCCGTTATCGCAACTGATGTTATTGAAGTTCTCGACCCACCAAAAGAAAATATTGGTTTTCCTCCAAGCAATTCTATGGCTATGAAATCTGATCTTCCTCCTGTTTGTGCACCGTAATTGTATAAAAGAAGTGAATCTGCTTTGGTTGTTGCAAATATAATTGTTATGTCATTTGTTGATGCATCTAGGGCCGGGAATTGCATAAAAGATAATTCATTAAAGCCAAATGTTGTACTTTCACAATGTGTACCATACCGGCCGTTAGTACAACTGCATTTATATCCAGGTTTCAGACCAATACAGATACCACCATACATACAAGGATTAGGTCTACATGAGTCCACAAGTGCTTCGCACTGATTACCACGATAGCCTGGGCGACAAAGGCAAAAGAATGAATTTCTGTCTGCACTTTCTTTACAGGAACCTCCATTTTTACACGGATTACTGCTGCATACATCATCTCTCTCCAATTCACAGGTTTTACCTTCTCGGCGTACTGGACAATTACAAATAAAATCATGTCCTTGTTTTTTACACTGTCCGCCAAAGAGACAAGGATTTGGTGAACAAGGATCTTGCCGTCTCTCACAATTATTTCCCATAAATCCTTCTGAACAATGGCAATTATATTCATGTTTGACCAGAGGGGATGATATGATTAGATTTGAACTTTCTGTTATTTTTGTTTCATCTAAGATTTCAATAGAATCTGTACAAATACCGTTGTTTTCACATCTATGCGAAGAACATGGAAAATAAGGAATTCTAGCTACTCTTTTTAATAATTTTGTTATTTCCATTTCTTTAGATTTCAAATATTTTTCTGTATTTTCTCTTTTCCAAACAGAGTTATTTAATTTTATAGCTAATGTAAGATCCAAGTCATTTCTTGCTTCATTAATGCTATATAAATAAATGTTTTCATTGTTTGTTAGTCCGTTCTTGAACATTTCTAATATACTTCTATAATATTGTGTCAGAAAATCTGAAGCCGTCATATTCATAACTCTTATTGTAATCGATTGTTCGACTGTAACATTATCAAAGGAAAAGTACTCAACGCTTATCGATGATACAACGTCTCTATGGATTCCATCATTACCTAAAACTGAAAATGTAAAACCTTGTCCTGGTTTAATTGCTGTCGTGTGTAGGTCACAGCCATTTCTGATGCTTAATATTGAAAGAGTGTTTTCAGAAGTAGATTCCTTTACAATTTTACATTTATAGTCTCCCACTATATCTGCATCGTTTGGCTTTACGTTTGCTATTTTGCCACTTAATTTATTATTGAATGCATAGACTAAAACATGAGCTGATCGTGGAGTTGGCGGATTATCGTTTCTATCCAGCACCTTGATAATCAATGTGTAATTTGATTTCATAACAGGATTTCCACTGTCTTCTATTTGTATTTTAATTTCCAAATGAGGAGTGGCTTCTCGATCTAATTTTCTAGTAGTGAGAAGAACCCCAGTATGCCTGTTAATTTTTACATAATTTTGATGTTTACCACCTATTATGAAATAAGAGAACGGAGCACCATTGGGAGGTAGATCTGGATCTTTCGCAGATAATGTTGCTATACTAGTATTAGGAGGCTCATTTTCATAGACAGCACCCACGAAACCTGCAGCATCAAAAATGGGGCCATTATCATTGATATCTGTTAGTATGACTTTTACAGTAGCCGTACCAGTTTGCGGAGGTATGCCTGTATCTATGGCACCAACTATAAGTGAATACATCGGTATAGTTTCTCTGTCTAAGTGTCGAGCGACTTCAATTTCGCCAGAATGTGGGTCTATTTTAAAATTTTGATTGGTATTACCACCAATGATTGAAAAACTGAATTGATTATTTTGTGGTCTAACATCTTTGTCAATGGCTTTTACTTGTATGACATCTTGGCCTATAGAAGCTCCTTCAGAAATAGTAGCCTCATAAATATGTCGCAAAAATTCAGGTGGATCATTTCCGTCTTGAATAGAAATTATAACTTGCGCTTCGTCAGTATCATTTCCATGTATACCACCAGAATTTTTCGCCAAAACTGTTAATACGACTCTATTTTGTGTTTCTCTGTCTAAGTATCTAGCAACTCTTATCACGCCAGTTTGAGAGTTAATGCTAAATCCTTTATCATTACTTGATCCCACAAACAAGTAGTATATTATTCCGTCATCACCACTGTCTTGATCTGTGGCTTGAATATCTCCGACATTAGTGCCTACCTCGGCTGACTCTGACACATCAAAATGAAAAACTGGTTGTATAAATTTGGGATAGTATTCATTTACTCCAGTAATATACACAACTACTTCCGTTGTGTTTTGCATCGTAGAATCAGGGTTTTTAGCTAAAATTTGTAATTTGTATGTTGACTTTTCCTCGAAATCAAATACTTCCTTTGAATAAATCTCCCCTGAGCTTACATCAATGTGAAATAGAGTAGACATTTTATTGCTGATGTAATACCTTATAATAGAGTTTTTGGGTGAGTCAATATCAACTGCTTTTACTTTGTATATAAAACTGTTGACAGGTGAGTTTTCTGGCAAGTAAGCAATGTATTGAGTTTGATTAAATATCGGGGCATTATCGTTTATATCGGTTAATATAATCGTCAATGTCGCAATGGCTTCTTTTGATTTAAATCCCAAATCTTTGGCAGTTATATTTAATCTATATTCTTGAATTGCGTCGTAGTCTAAAGATCTTAAAATACTTATCACACCCGATATAGGATGGATTTTAAATTCTTTTCCAGTGTTTCCAGATGAAATTGAATATCGAACAATACCATTAGGACCTTCGTCTTCATCACTTGCTTTTACTGTTAGGATGGATGATCCTATTGGTTCATTTTCAGGTACTATCACTTGGTAGCTCAATGCAGTGAACTTAGGACTGTACACATTTTCTCCTGTGACTACAAATGTTAATGTTGTTTCATCGGATTGAGGAGGAACACCACGATCTACAGCTTTTATTTTTAATTCATAGTATTGGCCCATGTAATGAAATTTTTTACTTACTTTTATCCAGCCTTCGTTTCTATCAATGGTAAGGTAGGCAGTGCCGTTACCACCTGATACATAATATTCAATTTCAGCATTGATACCAAAATCCATTTCATCTATGGCAATTAATTTTATGATTTTTTCTCCTGATGTGGCATCTTTAGGAACAGGAACAAATTTTTCATGATTTTTAAATTTTGGTGCGTTATTGTTCGCGTCGACAACGTTGATAGTCACTAAGCATTCAGAAGACATTGGAGGTTTTCCATTGTCAGTTGCAACGACAACTACCGAGTATGTATTTTCAGGCGAGAGATTAACTGAAGTTCTTTTATAATTCATGACAAATTTGCTTAAAATTTCTCCTGTTGCAGGGTCTATAGAGAAGAGATCTGAAGTTTGTTGTAAGGAATATGAAATGATTGAATTAGGACCTTGTTTGTCTCTATCTGTTGCTATTACTTGTCCAACAAAACTATTTTTCTTTTGTAGTTCAGGGAAATTGAAACTGTAAAATGAGTATTCAAATTCGGGTGCATTATCATTTTGATCTTGGATCGTGATAGTTAGTGGTGTTTCGGAACGCCATGCACCATCAATGGCTGCTACTTTTAAAATGTATTCATCTTGAAGTTCTCTATCTAAAGGTCGAGCCACAGTTACATTACCAGAAATTGGATCAATAATAAACTTTTCTCCGGGATTTTCAACAAAACTATAAGTTGCATTTGCATTTGCACCAATATCTAAATCTGAACTCGTAACTCTTATCACAAATGATCCTATTTCTGCATTTTCTGTTACGTTGACACTAAATAATCTAGTAAATCTTGGAGGGTTATCGTTTTTATCTAAAACTGTAACAATGACTGTACTTGAACCAGATAACTGTGGCACTCCGTGGTCAGTAGCCTCAACGAGAATTTCATAAGACGGTATTGATTCTCTATCTAATGCAATATTTGTAAATATCTCTCCAGTCTCGGGATCTATACTAAACGTTTCTTCGTAATCATTGACAAGTTTGTATGAAATTCTTCCATTTTCATTCGAATCATCGTCATTTGCTTCTATTTTTAGTACTAACTGTGGTGGAGATTCTTCCTCCATAACCGTTGCATTATATAAAGGACTTTCTATTACTGGTGCATTATCATTAGCATCTGTGACTTTTATTTCAACTTCAATAAATGATTTCAAGGGTGGATCGTCAGAATCTTTGACTTCAAACCAAACTTCATAAAGAGGCATAGTCTCAAAATCCAGACCTTTACCAGTAATAAAAACTTCACCACTTATTGGTTCTACTCGTAAAGCATCGCCGACATTTCCACCCGCAATAGCATACTGTAAAAGCTTTGTTGGCCCTTGTTTAGGAGATGTTGCTGATAATCTGGTTACTAAAACACCTTCTGGTGTATCTTCAGAAAATGTAAATGTGAGTTTATTTGATATTGTGAACTTTGGAAAGTTCGTGACAGACTTGGGAATCAAAATTAACTCTGCTGTACTTTGTTTTGGAGTCACACCACTGTCTGTAGCTATTATAACTAAGTTAAAAGTAGATTCAATTTTACCAACATATTTTATTATATTGTCTCTTGCTTTTATGACTCCTGTTTCTCGATTTATCGTAAACAGCTCTTGGTGTTTACCTTTCAGGTCATAAACAATTTTTTTGTTCAATCCAATATCGTTATCTTTTGCTCTGACACCAAATACAAAATCACCTTTCATAGTGCGTTCAGAAATGTGAGTTTCATAAACAGGTCTAGAAAACGTTGGAGTATTGTCGTTTTCATCATCAATTGTAATTGTTAAGTTAGCAGTGGCAGTCCTTGGATCTGTCGTAGAAGAATCTTGTGCCATCACAATCAAATAGTAAGTGTCCCATTCTTCTCTGTCCAAGGTTGTATTGGAAGTTATAACTCCAGTAGCAGAATCTATTTGGAACCTTTCAGATTTATCTCCAAGAAGACTATATCGTATCTTTGCATTATTACCCAAATCTCTATCGGATGCTTTTGGGTGCAAAATATAAGTTCCATGAGGTAAATTCTCCTTCACAGAAGCTTTATAACTTTGTCTTTCAAACTCCGGACTATTATCATTCACATCTTGGACAATTATTTTCACAGTACCAGAGCCAGTAAGAGGAGGTGAACCTGAAATTGAAAAAAAAATATCATTATTGAAAAGTATTACATAATTGAGGAAAAAAATATAATATGTTACATGATATAATATATCAGAATAGAGTTCACCGTGAATATAAAATATTTAGGAGAGAAGAAGAGCAAAAGAAAATTTGAGTTTAGAATAATTAAATCTTTACCTGTATCCATCGCCACAAGAGATAGTGAATATTCATCTTGAGCTTCTCGATCTAATGTACGTAATAAAGAGATTTGTCCTGAAGAAGCATTTATTTTGAAAAGATCGCCATCTCCCTCTTTTATGAAATAGCGGACTTGATTGTTAAATGGCGGTGAATCTGCATCAAAAGCGTGTATTACTATAATATACCCGTTGTTAGGAGGAATTACATTTTCCATTACGTAAGCTAAGTATGGTGAATCAAGGAACGTGGGAGGGTTATCGTTTATATCTTGAATGGAAATTGATATTTCAGCCGTATCAAATCTGACGTCGTCTTTAGCGCAATCTTCGGCTCTTATAGTCAGAATATAACGTGACTTCCGTTCGAAATTTAGATTTTTAGCCACTCTTACAACTCCTGTATCTTCACTTATGCTAAAATCTCTATTATCATCCCCTGAAGCTATCGAATATCTGACTCTGCCATTAATATCTTCATCAATATCTGTAGCTGACACCTGAAATAAATAAGCATGTTAATGTAGGTCATACGCAGTTTTATTAATACAAATAGAATATAAATTTAAATTTAAATAACGAAAAGATTTTTTTATATAGTTTATGTTGTATGCTGCTTAATCAACGTGTTACAAAAAACCCCCAAATGCCGAATGTGGTAGATGGGGACCATCAAACTCAACAACTTTTACTATGGGACATTTTGATATTTTCGTTATAAATTTTTTTGTATGAAACAGCTGTTTTTTTTCGCGTTTTTAGAGTTGGTCCCATAGTATAAGTTGTTCAATTTGATGGTTCCTATCCACCATATTCGGCATTAGGAGTTTTTTGTAACACGTTGTGTAAGTAATTATCTATATACCTATTTGTAATGCTAAAATTAATTTTTTTCTTCTAAAATATTGGTTTACCTGTAAAACACTTGCCCCAATACTAGCATTTTCAGGAACAGAAGCACTGTATTGTTTGGGGTCAAATACAGGACTATTGTCATTTTCATCAAGAATGTTTATCGAAATTTTAGTTTTTGTTACATTCGGGGGGTCCCCTCTATCCTTAGCAGTGACCGTTATCGTATAACTTGATCTCAATTCTCTATCTAATTTTCCTGTTGCTCGTAAAACTCCATCAACGTTTCCTAGTGAGAAGTATCCATTAATTTCTGGATCCGGACTCATAAAATATTCAACATAACCATTTCGACCCTCATCTTTGTCAACGGCTTTGATTGTCATTACCACTGTGTTCAACGGGATATTTTCTGACACTGTTGTAACGTTTGGAGAAACAAACTCTGGAGCCATATCATTTACATCCTTCAGCTGTATTGTAACCTGAAATTTATTAGCATAATATTAAAAACTTTCAGATAATGCAATAATGGTCATCCTAACCTAAGTTAAGCACTTTATAGATAAAATAAAATGTGAATATACTCAAGTCTTGATTTTATCTGACTAGAGTATCAGATGAATCACTACTAAACTCATAGTACGGCTAAATAAAAACGAAATTTATGAAGTCTCATAGTTGTGGGAAAAGGCAATAACTATTTACATAACAAGAGATCATTAGAAGTAGCGATACCTTGTCAAAATAAACACACTCCTGAGTTAGACCGTATCGAGAACAAACACGCGAGACGTGAAAAAAGACTAGACAAATATCAAACCAACGTGACGCATTCATACCTGAACTGTTGATGAAAGTTGAGGTTCTGGTGGCTTCGCAGAATCTTTTGCTGTTACTATCAAGTTGTAGACGGGTATAGTTTCTCTGTCTAACAGCTTCGCGGTGAAAATTGTACCGTTGCTATTGATTTTAAAGTCGTGAGTATCGTCGCCAGACGTTAGACTGTAAGTCAACTTTCCATTCAATCCTGGAATGTAAATGACAAGTATTTAAAATACCTTTCATAATAAAGATGAGCTAGACAAGGGTCTTTTATTTTATCTTGACTTAAATGTAACTTTAGCTTTAATTTAATTTGATGCTATGCAAATCATGTTTTAGTTCGGTACGTAACATGGTAAAACAGACGAGAAAAATTTGATTTGAATTTTTAATTGAAAACAGAATCTTACCTGAATCCATGTCAGTAGCACTAATAGTTACTACCGATGAGTCGATGGGCACGTCCTCCAGGATTTCGTTGGAGAAACTCATAGGATCGAAAATCGGAGCGTTGTCGTTGAGGTCTATCACGTTGACGTACACGGTAACCGTGCCAGACAAAGATGGCCGGCCGCTGTCCTGAGCTTGCGCGACCAGGATATAATGCTGCGTCTGCGGATGTGATTTAAAGATATAATTAAAAACATAATTTAGTGAAACATTTTAATTAGAAAATAAGATAACACGTTTATTTATAGCCATCATAAATAGTGATAAAACGCCATTTCATTGCCTTATCTGTATCTCAAATTGCACATTATATTTAAACAAGCAGGTACCTACACAACACAAACTCCTTTCAATAGGATCTCAAATAAAATATGCCAACTGGAGAGACTAATTACAACTTGTTTATCTACGTTTGAAAAGTATTCAACATTGTCTAAAACAATGCTTGCTTTTAGTGCCTCGTAATATTTTACGAACCGAGCATTCAGATTTTCCATATAATAGGACTGCGAAGCTTCCCAGCTATGACAAGCTCCCTCATTCGCAGATCGTGAAGCGAGCTGGCGATTTAAAAAACAGGCACTGGTCTCGGAATCCGGCCCGGGGATGTTTTGCGGACGGTCGCTTTGTCCGACATTGTTCGGGCCTTAATTTCGACGGCAGATCCAGTGGGCAAATGCCGAATATGATGCCCGACGCGAAAAAACCGTACTGGGATGAAATTAGCAGCTCTCTAGCGGGGTACGCGGAATTGGCGGGCGGTCGAGAAAACGAATGTAACGAAGCGAATTGTTTTTACTAATTAGAAGGACTGGCCGACTTGATGAGCCGGCCCCAACTCCGCCTTTATGACTTTAGTATGGCGACGAATTCGGCTCGACAGATTCTCTCGCTCTGATAATTTATATAAAACAATTGAACAGGTTTTTTCATGATTGAGAACAAGAATTATTATTGTTAGCCATAACAATAGGAAGCGAGTGTCTTTATAATCTCTCTGTATGGATTGAACATAAATATTTTGCTAGACTTGAGTATTGTTATGAGAACCAAAGTTTGTAGGTGGGTTCTAAAAGGCGTTGTATGTAAACATAAAGATGCACCTCTTCTAAATACAAGACGAGGGCTGATTTATGTCCATAGAAAATTTAACGACAGTCATGTTGACCATTTTACAGCGGCATTGATGAATATTTACAATAAGGCAATACGTTAGCAATACAGGATGCTAGAATAAGTTAGAATACCTAATTACTTTATTTTACGATGAATCCGATATCACAATATAAATACTAAAACCAAATATAGGTTTTTATGTTTATTAATGTCCACATCATAGGGCTTTAAGATCATAATAACACAAAATGGCATAAATATTATGCTATACCTATTACATGAAGAGACACTTTGAGATTGACGTTCATAAACACCTAATAACTGAGGTTAAACTAACGTTATAACTTGGTATGCGTTCATATTGAGTAAATGTACAAATTGAGACTTATAATATTAAAATGTCTAATGAGTTTTTAACGGACTTCAAAAACCCACCAGACTTTTGCATTCGCTTTTTGAAGCAAATAGTAAGTAGGTACTGTTTGGAAGCATAGTCAAATGAACTAACACCCATTGACAGGATATATCTCTTCCTAAGCTGGCAATAGCAATGTTGCCTATCCAGAGGATGTTCCATACAATTTTTATTTTGTAAATACTTGATACGGGGTGGAAACGACAGTGCGACAGTAAATGAAAACATTGGTGACACTAGTTCGAAAGCTTTCGAAATAAAAAAAATCAAACTAAATAGCACGAAAATTAATTGTCCTGAAAACAGTAACTGAAAAATATTTCCTGTAAATAAACTATTGGATATTTTCAATTGTTTTTGTTATGCAGTCTGGAAGCTGCGTTCTTACCAGTAGGTACGACATTTAATTTACTGTCGTAATGTCGTCTCCAGATTGTATATTCACGTGTGTAAGTACCTAGGTACTTGTGTTTGTTTTACAATTACAATGTAATCA
The DNA here is from genome assembly GCA_928269145.1 of Agriphila tristella. NCBI lineage: Eukaryota > Metazoa > Arthropoda > Insecta > Lepidoptera > Crambidae > Agriphila > Agriphila tristella. Next base: position 15,933,843 of record OV743439.1, on the reverse strand, counting down.
GTTTGTTGTTCCCTTCCGATAGCTAATAAAGTATCGTTTATATGGTATATACTATTAAAAACATTAAAATTATAAAAGCTATTTTTACAACGTAACTTGGTATGGGAAAGGCTCGTTATTTTTATAGAGAGAGCCATTATGATTTTAATCTCCTTGCACATAAGATGAGATGAGTATTTTTCTGAAGAGTCCTTATTCCCTTGTAGCAGTAGGTGGTGTTGTATTTAAACTCGCTCAGGGCCACTGTTGGCCTTTCTGAACGTCCTTTGTCTCGCCATTTTGCCTACAACATGCAATATTTTATACGACAAGCCATAAATTTATCTTAGCCACATGTTATTTTTGCACCCAAAAGGCATAAGTGGTTTAATACCTACCTTATGTTGTAACACTGTCCTCTTACTTTCGAAATATCGTTATAATGAATGATGATGATATTTTTATCATTATTATTTACGTAGTTAATAAGTGCTATAATTTTGAACTTCAATCAATGTGTGCCATTGTAAATAGCTGTTGATTCCTAGTAAATACAATATTTAAAGCTATCCTGCTTAATCGAATATCACGAAGTAATCAAAACGACAATTGTAACTTCAAGACTAAACCAAACTAATTCAATGTTAGAAATACCTTTATTCAACTACATAGTCTACTCACAGATAACGAGGCAGCAAAGTCAACAATAACTACTAACGTTAATAATACCCTCATTGTACCTATTTGGTGGACGCTTAGTGGACCGGGTCACTGGCCCCACAAGATCTATGCTGAGATAATTCTTTCAACCGCAATGTATGCCCGCGAGCAGTCGCCAACTCCGACAGATATGCCTACACTAAAAATAACGTCCGTTTAATCTTTAAACTGCATACTATCCGCATATATGAGTTTTAAGTGACCAATTTATTTCTGCTTTACTACATTTTTCAAGGTAATAAGAATATGGAACAGAAAATTTTGTATTAACTGTGTCTTATTACTAGTCACCTACCTATTTACAATATTTGTTTGTTTTCCATTAACTTCAGTGATGTTTAATGAGATGCAATATTCTTTTAGCTCGTTATACTGAATTGATCCATTGAGGTCGATTCTAGGTATAATAAATTTACTGTTAATTAAACAAACACTGACAAGTGAACGGAGATAACTTGTATGTACCTTCTGTACTTGAAGTATAGATGTACATTCGATTACCGACTCGAAATCAATCAAGTCTTCTTACTTGAATTACTTCAAGACACGAAAGGGCCTCAAATAAATGGTCGTTTGCAAATGAACTATTTAAATGTTTTTTCGGTCCCCAATGAATATGCCAAGGAGTATAAAACGGCATGTTCTTTTTATCGTAATTATTCGCCGCGGTAATCGCTTAATCTATTTAAAGTGTTTTTAATTGCGCGTTTCTTTCGTTTTTACGGTGATGTCGCACAATTTTACGAGGTCTTGTCAAGTTTTGCGGCGTATTGGACGCCGCCAGACCTTTTATCTTCCAAAATAAAACGGGTAAATCATATTTATTTCGAGTCTTTACACGGATTTTGCAGTGTGAAGAAATATTTATAGCTAGAGGAAAATCCCGGTCTTATTGGTGGCAAATAAAATGGCAATTAAGTGTAACAAGGAAATTGTGGAGGCCAGCTGTTAGACCTGCAGTAGCAGTCAAGTTGACGCTTAGAAAGTTTATTGGGCTATAATTATATTCGAACCAGAACATTTTACATAAACATTCTTGACTCATGTTGCGAAATGATTATGTCGAATTTTAAATTTAATTCTACCTGTTCAACCTGTCAAACAATTCTTAAACAAATTTAGAACTTACTTCTTAGTGTCTCAACTACAAAAACTAGACTGAGACTAGGTACTGAATTAGGTTTTCTTCGAAATTCAAGTTCAACAGGATCTAAAATTTTAGCTAGCTACAAATAAAAACTCTACAACAGGTAAACTCTAAAATATTTCCACATTTGGCCTCTGTTCACCGGTTGACGGGAACCTTTGACAACTTTTTTAGGAAATCAAGTGCTTCTATGAGCTACAGAATGTGTTAGGCTCTCCTACTGCTAAAATAATCTTCTCTTTACTGCTCATATCATAACATAGTATTACGGTAAAAAACAGCTATGTAAATAATCTCGAGCACTGGAGCGACCCATCTCAAAGCGATTTCAAACTTACCTCTTCATAGTCCAATCTAGCTGTCAATGTGAAGATGCCAGTTTGTGGGTTCAGCGAGAACACGTCGTTCGCCCAGTCCGAGATGACTGTGTACGTGAGCTGGGCATTAGGACCCGAGTCCAGGTCGATGGCTGCTACGGTGCCGACCACGGAACCTCTGGCAGCGTTCTCGGGGATGTCGAAAGAGTACGCACTCTCTTTGAAAACTGGTGGATTGTCATTCGTGTCGGTGACCTGGAAATTAGAAAGGAAAAATGATGTGGTTTTGATATTAATAATTAATAAAATATTTGCACATACATAATCAAACTTATTAAGTATGAGTAGCTTACAGTAATTAAAATAGCAAGATTTTAAATTATGTATAAATTTATTTTTCAAAACTTTTTTTTAACTTATGCCATTATGCGATTGGGTATCACATTTATCTATAACTACTGTTTCCATGAAATTAGCTAGCACTGGTGACTTCAGATTTCCGTTTTGATTCTATTGTGTAACAACATAATGTAGAGCAGAGTAAATTCTTTAACAGAATAAAAATATGACTGTTAACAATTCTCATGCTTGTTATTCCATTAGTTTTGCCATTTTATACACATTACATTGAATTAAAAATTATGTCTGTAATCTCTACACTCCCAGAAAATTAATAAAGGCAAAAAACGTTAACGTTTATATAAAAACAAATTTGATCTCAAAAAATGTTCAACAAAGCCTCTACTCGTCGAAGTGACAGGTAGAAATAGATTCAGTCAGAGCCCGACAGATCAAAATCAACGGTGCGAGACACAGGTACCTACCTACTTTGGTATCTAGACTGGACAATCAAATGCAGTGGTTACTAAAATCTAATTAATTTTATTCTAAAACTATGAGAAATCACCAAAATCTTTCATTTTTCATTACTAAAGGAAATAAATTTAGTACTAATATTTATTCATGTACAAAATATCAAGTTCTTTTTATTAATATTTTTTTTATTACGTAGGTATTTTTTGATACCAAGAAATAATAATAATAATAGAACACCTTTTTTTGCACACAAGGACAGAACAAAGTGGATCTAGCAAAAAGTGGACGTAATGATAAAGTCAAAAAAGAGAAAGAGAGAGCGAGAGGGTGCAATAAAATAATTAGAAGGTCAACAGATGAAGATAAAACAAACACACAAAATACAGTAGAGGAGGGCTTTTTACTAGACCACCAACAGATTCAAAGCACGAGCTATCCAAGTACCTTCTGGAAGAGAAATCCAGTAACGTACAACACGTACAGAGAAGGAATATGAGAGGAAAATATCAATGAAATTACGAAATCGAAATATGGCAAATAACGCTATCTTTTTTTAAATGTTTTATTGTTATAAGCATAAACTATAAGTAGGTACTTAAGCTTTAGTAACAAACCACAAAATCACGTAGTACTCATAAGACTTTTCTTTACATCTGTACATTTCAAACGCCATTCACCAGTTAAAATATTCCTACCAGATTATATTTCTAAGAGACGCAAGTAAAAAAATATTCAGAAGTGTACTAACCTGAATGACTACCGTAACATCCGTGTATTGCATACCATCGTCTGCTCTGATAATGACCTTGTATTCTGCCGTGGTTTCTCTGTCCAGAGGGTCTTTCAGCGTTAAGGCGCCTGTTTGAGAATCTAGCATAAAAGGAGTAGGTTCTTCTGTTTCTATGCTGTAAGTAATAGTTCCTATTGTGTCTGGGTCTTCAGCAGTGATGGTGGCGATGAGCTGACCAGGCGCGAGGTCTTCGGAAGCCATATAAGCGGCTGGGATGTTCTTGAACTCGGGTGGAGAGTCATTCTTGTCTAGAATGACCACATCAACCTGAAAACAAAATAAATAGGTTTTAATCAATATAAAATTATGTACAATAATAAAAGAGAGTTTACAAAATATGTGTGCCACTAAAGCGCAGAAACGAGTTCCGGTACGATACCTATCTCCCATCTATGAAGAAGGTTGCCATTTTTACCTGACGGAAGTGCTTTTGAAGATATTTATTTGTAGTTTATGAGTCGCCTCGATTTATTTTATTCGTTAAAATTTTGAAAAAGTAGGTGATTTAATATTGCTATTACCAAGAAATTCAAATAGGTACTTGGTAAAAGACCGACACTAAAATTTGAATTCGCAAACAGTGATATTTTATTACATCAATCCTCGTCTTAATATAAAATTATCAGAAACAATACAATCTCACTAGGTATTTAATACGATATTGAAAACTTAGTTTTGAGTTCTCTAAAAAATAAACACAAGTGGAGCCACGGTATGTTTTATTTATGAGATTGGCACAAAATCGGGCACTTTAGCACAGTGCAAGAACACGAAGCAAATTAATAATTCTAAAAATTCAGCTGTGTCGGGACCTGTGGCGCATGCGCAATGTCTTTTTTAAACCTGACGAGTATGCTTTGACTCGATTTAATCTGGGATAGGGTAAAAATACACTTTTTGACAGGAAAAACGTTCGTTAACGTTTTCTTTTATCGAATTCTTAATAAAACCAACAATTCAGAAGAGCAATAAGGTATGATCAAGGAAATACACCATGACATGAAATGCTCAGGTTATTCTATCAAAAAGACTCATCCATAAATATGAAATTTTCATAGACTTTTAAATTGGGGCAAAGAACAAAGAAAAATCTATAATATCAAACTGTATAGGTACACTTATAGGCTGATGACGACGAAAATACGGTAACCGGTGCACGCTTCAAAACACGTATAAAAATACAGACCGGTCTAACCTTAGCTCGGTGCACGTCCCACCGGTTTGCCAGGATGACAAAATGCGACCAATCGTTTGTATATCATTTGGGATAAGAATGATTGATGCATAAACAAGCTAGTAGCGTGCAAACGAATCGAATCACTACAGCTAAATTCTCTGTTTGTAAGACTTTTGGAATGTAGCAAGTACGTATTATAAAGCTACCGAGTAAAAGCGGGATGAATAAATTTTGAATGACTTATCTTTCAAAAACTGAATCAAAAGAATATCAAGTATGAGCGAGCATTGCAACCGGCTACGTCCCTGACGCGTATCTGTGATCCTAAGTGCATTCATCAATATGATTAATGGACTCATTTTTATTTTCTTTCTCGTGATTTAATTTTTTTATTGAACCCCTTTTTTGTTAGGGTGTTACCAATTTTTTCGTATACACGGCTTTATATGTGTTTTTGATGAGTTTTTATATGAATATTTTGCAAAGATTGATTACGTCCCAACTTAATTACGCATTCAATGTAGTTAATCAAAGAACGATAGTTTTTTCTCGTCGTGCGTTATGGTAAGAAGGCATTATGTAATTGGCTTTTTTACAAAGACGATTGTGTCAGTTTTTTCGTCCATAGAATCAAACGAAGGTAGGTACTGTTTAATTCCCGCTTGATGCGATACGTTAGATAAGATTTATGAAGTCAGAGGCGAGCTTTACAAGCGGGGCCGGCAAACGTTTACAAAAAGCCATTCGAAGAGAACTCGACAAGTCAACAAAGGCTGAGAGAAGTAAAATACTAAAACGGGCCAGCATTTCGTCATCCGTACTCTAAAGCACGAAGAATTCGGGACACAATGATCGGAGCCGTCACAGATAAGAGGAGTCCGATTGTGGAGAGTTCCCTGCCCTCGGCGGAGGCAGCGCATTTGTTATGATGACTCAATCTTTTCTTTGTAACCCAGGAGGGTGCTGCGTCTCGCAGAGCACGCATAGAATACTCGAAACGCCCACGAAACTTTACGTAAGAGAAGCAGCAATTAACGCTGATTGTACTTACGTGAACCTTTTTCAAATAAATTGAGATGTGTGTGTTAATAAAATTTATTGTTCGGAAAATAAGAACGTCTGAGAAACCAGAGGTTCGATTGTAAATATTTGCTTTATTGTTATAGCCGTATAAGCTGCCTGTGAATAACTTAACTGTAGTGTAGCCGTGTAACTTGTTGTGAACGGAAATTACAAAAAATGTTTTCCTAATTGTCTTATCGGCGTTTGAAATATTGTATTGTGTAAATTGGAGGGCGGTGAACCCACGTTGACGGTTTTGAACTAGGGAATGTATTAATTGCTTCGTTCCGTGTACTGATTAGGCTATCGGAAAGTAATGAATAAATTTTACATTTTTATTCTTAATAACTTGGGAGTCGTTGTGGCAGGAATACAATATCGTAAGTACGAAGATTAAAAAGATTTATAACGAATACAAAGTTGGGCTTAGCTACGCCGTTGTGCTAGCAGAAGACCCCCTACAGCTCATGCTTCAAGTAATCGATTAACCGAAGAGAAATGACAGTACGTCGGTTTAGTCGGATCGTCGATTAGTCAAGTTTCGATAATTGATTACGGTTCGCTACTAGATTAATAAGAAATAATGTGTGTTTTCATGTTGCCCGCTCAATGAGTAATGATTAGATCTGGCCACGGCACGTGAAAAAAATCGTCAACATTAAAACGCATGTACCATTCTCAACCCAATCATTGAGTTTATTGAACTGATATTGAACTAAAAAAATCGACACGTGTAGGTTTTCATGATTTAATTTAAAACCAATCCTTACTAATGTTATAAATGCGAAAGTCCGTTTGTTTGTTTGTTTGTTGTTACTCCTTCAAGTCTTAACTACTGAACCGATCATCATGAAATTTTGCATACACGTTGTCAGGGGTACAAAGAAGGACATAGGGTACCTTTCATCCCGAAAAAAAGTATTGTTCCCGAGGAATAGCAAAAAAACTCTCCACGCAGACGAAGTCGCGGGCGGCCGATAGTAAGATATAATTTACAAGTAAGATAAACCAAGCCTTATTGAGTTATATTATAACTTACTGAATTAAAGTCAGTGCAATATCAGACATTAAAGTTCAGATTCGGAGGTAACATCATACCTTATTTTTACAATTTTTTAAATAAATAGAGTAGCGAAAGGAATTGAGCTAAAATTTTGCGTTAGTAGTATATGGAAGCAACTAAACATTGTATTTTATCAGAACTCTGAAAAAGATAATAGCTGTTCTATCATTGGAGTTGTTTAATAGTGATTTAGAAATATGATTCATTAATAAATTTAAGACGTGGACCCTGTAAGTTAATAATAATATACACAAAAACACAATGGGATTTAAACATATAAAGAATATGACGTTTCAAATGCCCATCCAACAACAATAGTTGTTGGATGGGTTTTTGAAAAGTACGTAGTTCCAATGACTTATGCCACATATAATTCACGAAGGCCGTCAAAATTAAATTGCGGAGATAGCAACAAATGGCTGTGATTTGTCTTTCTTGTACTTTGTTTTAGCTATTACGACTTGCGTTTTTGAACTTTTTGTTACATCAAACATGGTGTTGTATCGAAGAAAAATCATAATTTTATGACACAAACATATAAAGTTAACAAAAAAAGGAAACTCTTCTTTAAGTAATTTGATGTTTTACAAATCGAGGATTACATGTAGAGGTCGGATTCTCATTTCGCCGGAAGACAGTTAAAAATAAAACTAATATATAAACACTTTATCTATTAAAAAAAACCGCATCAAAATCCGTTGCGTAGTTTTAAGATTTAAGCATACACAGGGACATAGGGACAGAGAAAGCGACTTTGTTTTATACTATGTAGCGATGAATTGTCATTTATAATATAGTTATAGTTATAATCTCACATTAGATTTTCGAATTTTAACATTATCTATCTATAGATTAACAACAACGCAAATGTAATAGAAATTCTTACATTTTTAAAACAAAAAGAAAATGCTCTGATCGACAAGACAACCAATACATTTTAATGCGAAGTTTCTAATGTTTATTTAAAAGTGGACATTTATTATACATAACTTGATAAGGCCACGGGTGGTAGTTCAAATACATAATTGTTACAAATTGCCCAATGACTTTTTCATATTGGTCTTGCAAACGAGCTCTGCCATCTTGTGCGCTTTGTCATTAAGACCAGTTAACCTTCGAACTTGTAATATTGGTAAACGATTTATACAAGATATTACCTACGGATTTTTAGTAAAATAAAGACAAGTAAATAATTGATTTTATAAGTTTTATTATTACTATACATATATATATAGATCTTTACCTATGAAACGCTAAGTTATTACCTTTTGTTTAAGGGAAAAAAATGGATGAGTTTCTTGTAGAAATAAAGTAATTATTTTTCTACCACAAAGGAGTCACTTTCAAGCATTATTTTAATTCAATTTAATTAAAATTCATTTATGGCGGCCGACAAAGATCTATTGGTTAGTAAATACAAAAAGTCTAACTTTAAGGGTTAAAATTAGTGTTTGGCGAGTACTCTACAAGTTATCATAGAATTATGATTTAAATCTTTTGAATGAAACATTATTTCAACATTATCTTTTAAAACGGAGACGCTTCGCTAGACAAAAATGCCTTTGTATGTCCGGCGGTCCGTCTTTTCTTCTTCTATATAGTGGTCGCATTTTCTCAACCGTTTCTTGTGAAATTTTGTTAGCGGATTTATATTTTTTTTGTTGATTGAGTTTTTCGAAATTTATCGAAAAAAAAAACATATCTCGGCCACTTCGAAAAATGTTCGAAATTGTCACAAACGCGCAATCTACAGCTCTTTGTAAAAATAATATCTGAAAAGCGATTTGTATAAATTTTTCAAAACTAAATGCAATTAATATTTTAAGACTACTTTTATAAAAACAAATACCAACTAAGTATATATATACGTTAATTCCTACTTGATCTTGGTATTGTTGGATATTGAGGGATACGTCGTATTTTTCACACGCTATCGCTCTACATTTTTTAAAGTTAATATTAAATTAAACTTCATGCGTCATTTGCTTCGTGAAAAATTATTATCAAATGCATCACTATGCATTGATAAGACTTAATGCGGTAAAAACACGCAGTGTTTGGTTATATCGTGTGAACAGCAATTGTCTGTATCATACTTAAGTATTATTTTTCAATACTTTCATGAGTTGAACGAAGCGAATATTTTTCAAGCAAATACTTTTCTGTAAGTTTTGATTGACTTACATAAAAGTAAGTTTTGCAAATGTACGTAGTTTGGGCACGACACGATCAAAATTGCTAAGCTCTTCCACATTGGTTCCCAACAAATCAATCTTCACTTGATTGTGTTTTCAAATAATGAACGTGCATTTGTGAAATTGCAAAGATATCCAGAGCTTTCGCATCGTTCTGCAGAGGCCCCTGAAAAATGAGCGCGAGCTTATCGTTTTGGAAACAGAGTAATTTTACGAACATCAATCATTCACGTCGTTTACCTCGAAATTTTGACGTCACTCCTTTTATTGCCTCATTCCGTTTTTTTAATGTAATTTGAACAACGCGTGTGGACCGCTCAGCTAATGTAAGTTAAGACGACCCTATCTCATGAGTCACTTGGGTGTATATCGCAAAAGTTATGAGAGACTTTTCCGTCAACAATGACAATACTTTAGATCGCATTTACTTTAGCTTCAGAATAGCATTACAAAACTTGTTGTTCTTTACAATTAACAGGTTTTAAATATTGATCAAAAAATTACAATATTTGTAGCATTTGTAACATTGAAGTATAAAGAGCAAGCAAAAAATATTGCCTTATTGCAACGTCAACTCCAACAATTCTATTAAGAAGTTCAACTGTTATTTACTGCCGGTAAGCATTGTAAGAAAAACTGAATACCGAATTCAAAATATAGTCAGGCTAATACCACCACACAATAATGGTTACTTTCAACGTAAACGCAATCTCGGCACCTTACCTCTCAATACCACAACTGGGCATACTTGACAAAATAGGTATTATAGTAAATCGGTGCCGTGAGCTAAAGCAACATGGACTTATGAGTGGATGCTGTCCAACGGATATGGTGGCATCGTTTAGGGCTAGAGCTATGTTTAGTTCGCTCGTGACCGCAAATGCGCCCGCTATACCCTCAGGACTCCGCACAATTATGTTACGGTGTCAGAGATTAGTGGGAAGAGCCGATGAGGATCTTTATTGCTGCTATTTGTTTTATGCCTATCTTCCTTTTCGTAGGTAGGATATATAATTTTTCAAAGATTATGAAGCATAATCGCAGATTTTGAATTTTTTTTAATCATACCAGCAATTAAAAATTAGAGTGCTTTTGATGACATAAATATGCTTACATAACAATTACAAAACGTAGCACTAAAACAAAACAGGATGAAAAAAATGTTCAACTAACCTTACTTAAATTACATTGCCTTCATTTCTCTAAAATAGCTTTCTCTTCTAGATAAATCTGTGACGATCGAATCGACTCTAAAAACTATAATCAGATCCTTATTAAAGATTTGCCTAAGTGCACATCTGCGCTTTGCGCATTAGCATGCGGGCCCAGGCCCCGCCCACACGGCTATCGTCCGCAAATATATGTAAAATATGCACAAAAGTACCCCGGATAAAGTGCGCCGATAAGATGCGACGCAATTTGCATCGCTCTGGGCCGCCGGCCAATTCGGCCCTGTGTTTACCGAAAACGCAGGAAATTTTGCGTCACTCGCTCACTGACTTTTATGAGTTTTCGGAATACAATATGCTTTACGTTACCTTTGCTGATGAGATTGATTTCACGTCCTAAGATATAACCTAAGCATATTTAATAAGTCCACGTATGCACATTAAAAAAAACTTACTTTCTTAACTCTATATTCGAAATCGATGCGAGCGTTCCAAGACAGGTTCCAAGTACCTTTCATCCTTCTTTTTACTGTCCGTTGGCGTACCATAATAATTTTAAAAGTTTTATTGAATCCCTATAGACACTGAGCTATCCTACAAAGTTCGAAAAACGCAAAACAAAACAAAACAAAAGAGCTATTTTAAAGATTGGCTTTATTATAGTGTTTGCGTATAGCGTGTGGGTTCATTGATATCACACCTGTCATTACGGTTAACGCCCTTCTCCTTTGTGCTTATTTTTAAGCGTAGAGATCCTATTTCTATTAATTGAGAAACATCTTGAGAAAGCATTTTTATATTTTGGAACATATTCAAAAAATAAATCATAAACTACACGATCAAAAACTAATACCTACGCTTTTTATTTCGATAACCATAAATTTTACAACATTTATTTATTTCTTCTAGTTTTGTTAACACTAAAATTTGTTAACACTTTCCTTTCATGCTAATTAATAAAATCGGCATAAATTATTAGCTATTAAAACGCGGAACACACATCTAAATGGTAACCATATCTAACAAAAATTTACAGCTAATGCCCTGAAACTCTTGACTTAGACAACCGTTTCTCATAAACGTAAAACCGTCCTATTAACCAATTTGCTTAACCGTTTCCCGTGCTATATGATCTTGCTTCCAATAACATGTATTGGTATTCATGGGAGGATTATTCACGTGCGGGAGAGCACGCAACGGCTAACAATTTCTCCTAAATTCGCCACCCGAGGGCGCTATCTGCGTATTATTGCCTGATCGATAGTATAATTTTGTAATAACTACGCGTTCTCATATATTTTTTTGGAAAACCTCGCATCGGATAATCGGCACAAAGATTTAAGCATTCCAATTAGTTGGTATAACGGTCTCTCAATCGGATTGGAAAAAGATTTTCGGCATAGTTGTGTTCTAATACAAAGAATTCGCTGAAATTTAATTGATAAAGGAGAAGAAACCTTCAAGGGAAAAATAATAAAAATAGATTATTGAAACGTAAAAAAAAAACATCTATTTTGATTCTTTCCCAAGAACTGAAGAGATTTACAATAATACGCCTGAATCCTTCTCAATTAAGATCCTCTGTAAGTTTTGAAAAAGCTTTCTACTAATATGAGATGCAAGAGATAAGGGCAATGACTGCATTCGGGATACGTAGCAACAATAAATATGCGCAAACGCAGCGCTCGTTAGCGCCGTCCAGACCATCCTTTAAATGAATCAAAAATAATTAGGTTATTTTTCAAAGCATTACCCAAATATTTCATAAGATAAGAAACCCTCGTGTTATTATATTTATCTTACTAAAAAGAAATAATCTGGACTTAAATCTACCAAATGTGTTTTGAATAAACCAGTAAGATTTTTTTATTCGTAACGTTTATTTAGTTTTTTTACGTTATAAGTTTCTAAAAATGGTTTAGTAATTTAGTATCAATGAAAATCTAATAGAACACGACACGTGACGAGACAATGCAGTGTTTTCAGAACATCAAAGTGAAAGCAGGAACCTATCTAGATAGCGTTGCCGTAAACAATATTGCCAGTGCCGGCAAATAAATGAACTACACGAACGAAAATCACGCGCCCTGAATTTTTCAACGTCTCGCCCGATCTGAGATCGCGGGCGCCGCGGCGACCACAAAGCTCTAACGATTAACGAACTGAAACCAAATGAGAGCATATCATTTTTATTTTGGGACTCGTCGTTTTGTTTGATTTGAATAATCGACAGATAACAATAATGCTCGTTCGGCATTTCTTCTATATTTTTTTTGCATTCAGTTTTTTATCAGAGACAATTTTGCAGACGTGAATACGATTGCATGGCTCGGTGTAATTTAGCCCACTCTATTCGTCGGCTAATCTTTACTCTGCGTTCACTGTGATCAGTACAACGGCGCGAAAACAAACGACTTTTATGCCGTGTCAGATATTATCTGCAATCTACCAATAGTTGAAATCACTAGTCATCGCCACGAAAATAATAGCAATAGTAACAAAGGAATTATAATGTCCGCTGCCAAAACGGCACAATAACAGCGGCTCGCAGGTGGTATCTGCGATTAATCGGTGGGCGATGCGCTCTCGATAATGACCGACGGAGAATCGATGTCGCAACTCGCTCGCCGATTTCGGTTTGCCTTCGGTCATCTCTAACGATGGAGCGATAATTAAGATCGGACGTCGGCATTATTTACGCCCGGAGCGTCTCGGCTGACCCTGCGAGTCGGTCACGACTTTTTCCATGTTGGGCGATACTATTGTTGCTCTTACTTATGTTCGCTAAGCTAGCCGATTTGTACCTAGCTAGTTTATCTGCCACGTTTGCTCCGGATTCAAATAAAATACTTATTAACTATACGAAGCTATTGCGAAGCAAGATTTTCTTAATACGTAAAGAAACTAAATATTTCTTTCAACACACGACACGATTTGTAGTTTTTATTGCTTGAAATCTCATCAATAATAAATAAATCGATAAATTAAGTATTAAATCAAAACACAAAACATCTAACAATCAAGAAGCTTCAGCTACTAACAAAGACCAATTTTTAATTATGTCGATTTAAAATAAATTGCGGTAGAGAACCTCTGACATATTAATGGTCCGGCTGGATCATCAAACATTGCAGCGACACGGCTTCGAGGCTTTATAATGATGCGAGACGCTGCGCTGATGCGATCGCAACAACGCGCCCGACCTTTTACACCCACTATTTGCCTTTTAATGGCTTACAGCTGTTTAAGTGTAGATAAAATCGTAAGCATCAAAACTTTGTACAAAGTCGATCGACATTTTTTTTACATTGGCCTACTCGTAGACGGATATTTATTTTCAATATTTTTTAAATATCAAATTCTTTAACAAGAAATCATGTGCAGGAAACTTTAAAAAAATTTATATAACTCCAAAGTTTGTCTTTTGTGATGTACAAGTACAACAGAGTTTCATAAATGCAGTCTATTAATACTGCATTAATCTTTTATTTCATCACTCTGTTCTAATTGGAAATATGTTACCATCAATAATGATTATAGGTACTTGAAATAAAACGCTTAAAAATTACTTATACGCAAGTAATTCTTTCCCACACAGAAGCCCACTAAACATCTGGAATGAGTATAAATAAAACAGTTGTTTGTCCAACGCATAATAGGCACCAATTGCAAGTGTCTTGTAAGATCGGCCGGGCTCTATATGGGTGCCTCCTCCAGCCCACTGGGACCGCCCGCCGAGCCTCTCAAACCTCACTAATACTGCCACAGTCAAAATAGACAGCATATTTATTATTATTACTACCAGAGCCAGGGAGCAGCCTCTATTTAAACATATTATGTTTACGACAATGAAAGCATCTAATATGATTTTCGCCGACAACCTTGCTGAAATGACGATATCCTTACAGTTTAACCTTAATGCTTTAATAAAATAGATATGTTATAAACTTGTTTTACAATTTTTACCATCGTAAAACAAGTCGATAAGCAATTTGTTAGATTACAGAAAATTTGTGAACTAAATCAAAAACAAAATAAGTTATGATAGACAATGAAACTGGTTTTAGATTTGAAAAAAAAAAGAAACAACGTTTAGTAGAAATCATTTGAATCAAATTATAAATAAAGTATAGAGAAACTGGCGCTGTTACTTAACTAGATGTCCCATAAATGTCCCTTTAGTTTTAAGTTTCCCACAATGATAAAACCACATGGGGTGGCTGGAATAACGTCCCAAAACAAATGAATCACTGTTCTCCTAGAACGTTGGTCCTATCCATAACCACAGGTTACACAATTAATTATAATTAGGAAGGATTATGTGTATCGTAATGTCAAAAGCAGTGGGGGATATAGGAACTAGCAAATATGAACTGTAATAAACGCATAAATTACTACTACTGGGTTCAGTGATACTATCGGTGTTGCGATGGCTCGTATATTCCCATAATTTACATATTAATCATTTTCTCGGAACCTTACGTAGGTGTTAGTAAATAAATAATTTTGCTTAACTAATAAAGTGATCGCACAAAACTAAAGCCTGCCCACGACACGTGCTTAAGGTTTGATTTATTTTCAACTGATCTATCTTGAACTATCTTCTTTTACGTGAAAAGCGGTTTTCTAATTTATAAAAAGTTGTAATTGAAAGTGAAAATTTAAAAACGGCAAAAAGTTTATCCACATTTAAAATTAGAGATGAAACGGATATCCGGTAACTATCCGGTATCCGGCCTATCCGGCGGCGTTTATACTATCCGGCTGAATACCGGATAGCTACTATTTGAACGGATAGGCATCCGGCCGAATTAAAAAAAGAAAGCTGGATGAAAAAATATATTTTAAGTAATTATTTGCTTTATTTCGTTAGTCTTAGTATCACTTAAGAAATATAATTCCGAATCGAACCGAGTCCACCCGATCGTTCGCGCGCGGCCTACGCTAGTGTATGTTCATGCGATGCACCAAATGGCTAAGTCCCGCCGGATATCCGGCTATCCGACATGGTTGGCCGAATATCCGGTAACCGGTATCCGGCCAAACCACTATCCGTTTCATCTCTATTTAAAATTATTAACTTCGTATTTTCTAGTGTAGTTTCCATGGGATTATCAAAATATGATTGATCATAATGATGTATCAAAAAAAGATATAATCATCACATTGACAACACATTGAATGAATTAATGAGATATAATTTTCTAAGTCACTAGATTTTAATTTGTCTAAAAACACATTCAGTTGGGTATGGTTTGCGAAGTTATTGCAAATTTTATTTCTATTTAATCAGTTACAATTCATTTCGGTTTTCTTTTTTTTTCAATTCGATCATTAATTCGTTTACTGTCCAGCTTCCATAATAATTATCAACATTATCAAACACTTAGGCTTTCTATAACTTTTTAAATTACCTACTTTATTCTATTCAAGCTCTATGTTTTCCAAAGATTTGTAAAATAAAAAAAAGTAATCAAAAATAACCGGAAAAGTAACCCCTATGCACACGTACAAAAGCTGTATATCTCCAGCAGCACCACCAATTAAATGTACCTATAGAAGTACCAAATTGACTACTAGAATTGATTGCGTGGGCAAACGCAAGGAGTAATAATGTAATGTTGCTTACATTTCATTAACATAACCTTTAAATTCTACTCTCGTTAATGTGACAGTGTAAAGTTGTTATAGAGTTCAATATAAATTCCTGAATCACATGTTTACCCTACATTGGCACACCTAAAGTCATTGACATTAAGTTTGGACAGCCTCTAATGGAAGTGCCAAACTATATATTATCATAAGAGAAAAAACCTGTTAGCTATCGACCGTACAATCCCATTAGTATAATGAATACTGCGCATATGAAATCAATTGGTAATCGCTCTATGTTTGTTGTCGTTATGACGAATTGTGTACCACTGATGCGAATACACAAAGGATTTCACCTTAAGGGTCCATGATAGGAAAACACTTTTTCTATATAAAAATATGGCCTGAAGTTGTAGCCACAAAAAAGTGTACAACAAGCTAAAGAGATTATCTAGTAGCTACAAGTATTAAATTGCGTAGGTATAAACCTCACAGATGATTGTAAAAAAAAACAGAATATCATCAAAAGCGCTTGTCGCGGGTCATATTTTTGGAGTAAATGATAGCGGAAACGTATTGAATTCTACATCAAAATACAAACGTACTGTCAAGTTGCTCCAATAACTCTTTTTTCAAGAAAGACAATAAAATTGTGTTAAAGATAATGATGAAACAACGAAAAACATCGAAAAAGTGCAGAAGTGAGGTTAATTTCCATACCATTTACACGTAAAGAAAATGTCAGAGACAAATGTTTCCGCATAACCGAGTCTTAACGTTTATGATCAATTTTATTACAGAAAAAGTTCAAACATGGCACACGAGAGAAATAAAATATAGTTACCTACTTTAATTAAAAGCCTTTTAAGATTATAATATTCATATTTCGCAGAGATCGAACACGTTTCCACCGATAAAAAGCACTAAAAATAAATGGATTTGACAGTGAAATCTACAAAACAAGCTTATATTAAGCATAATTTTATCCTTGACAATACTTACTGTTAACATTGTATCATCTTTGTGTATTAATAATTGTAAATAAAAAAATATTTCGTTTCAGAATTTCATACAAACCTAAGCTTTTGCCCGCGACTTCGTTAGCGTGGAAATAGTTTTCATTTATTTAGCTTTCACCCACGACCATTTGCGGACGAAGTAACCATTTCCTCGTGAATGTTCGTTCATGACTTCTCCGATAGGAAAAAGTGTGTCTCTTTATTACTTATTAATATGCTTTTAATAACCAAACTGATCGCACACTAGCCCATTTTCCGTCGTTTACGCTCAGTCGATAATTGAACCATTCTCGAAGGCGTCTTTTTGTCTGGTGTTTCATTAAAATTCCCCTTTAACAGTAAAGTAGAATATTATCAAGTGGTTCTAAAGCACACAATGGAAAGATCGTTGTCGGGTGCCCACGACGTCGACGGCCGCGGGCCGGGGTTCGGTTCCCGTTCGGTGAAATTCAGGCTAACGAACGGCTCGTTACCTAAATACCGTTTTTAGGGTACCGTGGGACGCTATGGGCTTGAGATTCGATCTTTAGTTTAGTGGTTGTTCGTGTTTGGTTTTTCATACATGTGAACATACTTCAAAGTAGAATGTTTTTTTCTGACAGGTACAAACTTGGTCAAGAAGTTTCAAGTTACATTATTTACTTATTCTGAGAATTAATTGAAAGGTTCGAAAATATATAACAAAGATTTGATGAATGCTATCAATTATTAAGGAATGGGAGGTGTGAAAAATCGTGAGAAATTAATTTAGCATTAGATGTTATATAATATTGTCTGTATAGACAAAAATTCACAGATTTTACAGTCCCCGCAAAAATCGGAGCATTGAAAATGAACACAAAAATTTACGAAAAACCAAAATCAAACCAAATGCAAAGTCCCATTATATTTTTAAAGTAACCTAGGTAGTACCTATTTATTTTTACGATTGTGACACTCGGCTCCGCCTCGTGTCACAAAAGCGCCCGCTAACTGCCTCGACGCGGCCGAAATAATATTAACCAATTTTAAAAATTCCAACGAATGCACTTCTCGTCTGCTTCTGCATCTTTTAACACTATTACCATGACGATCGGTCAATAATCATAGAAGCTACATCACTTTTACATAAAAAGTGATGTGGCTTCTATGACGGAAATAGCCGTTTTTCTACAATTCCAAATCTAAAGGGACCACCTACAGGTCACAATTATAAACCTATTTTCAAAATTATTTCGTCATTTGATAGCTAAACTAATACCCTAGGGCCCTTTTTTTTCATTTTTCTTAAGTCGGTTTTTTTTTCAAAATATTTACAATTTAGTAATCAAACATCCCCCAAAAACCCCGGAATTTATATAATAATTGCAAAATTCCAAAAAAAGTTAGGAGTAGATTTTCAAAATTCAAACGTTCACACGTGTCTTAATAAACTCCTCAACTTTTGGTACTATTTTCATCTCGGTCCATCCAAAATCCTCGGAGATTTGGCCAAAAATACGTCTCAGGCGATTTGCATCTGATAACCATTTTCAATGGTAAAACTTATTTGATGGGTCTCTATTCTATTATTATTGTTTTATATTATTTATCATTGTTTTCTAGCACAAGCAAAACTCTTGCTTATAAATGAGCTTCTAACCACTGGTGATTTTATTAGACAAGGTAGCAAAATTAAATTTGTAATTATTTAAATTGTCATTTATTAATGTTCTCTCAGTAAAGAATCCACTTGTTTAGTCAGCGTTTGTTGGTTTTTCGCACGATCCCTCATTATTTGTAGGCTATCCGCGTCAGGTCCTGCGCGCGCGCCATGATGAAACTTCGTGATCAACTCCCTGACGGCGCGCAATGTTTACTCACTTCCTAGGATCGATGTTTGATAGGTTTTTTTGACTTTAAAGAATGTTCAGTTTATTTCTAACTGCTTTCACCCGTGACTTCGTGGTCAATGAAAAATATTGACACTCATGGAAAGTGTAGCTTTCTAATGATGAAAGAATTTTCGAAAATCACCTATCTCAAAACTTAGAAACAAATAACTTCCTAGGAGCGTAGTTGGGTAGGACTTTTCGCTCTCTAAATAGTACGATACAAGATAATATTTCCAAGTCCAAAATCCAATAAAAAAGATAACCGTAGTCGCATGCCACCCCTAGCCTATACTCGTTCGTGTCGTGCGTGACATGCGACTACGGTTATCCTTTTTATTGAATTCTGGACTCAGAATATTTTCTGGTTTCGTACTATTGAGCGCGATTTTTCCGTAGTTGGGTTTTACTTTAAAGAATGATGCCATATTTCTTACTATGCTTCCGCTTCATCCCCGAGAAAATTTCGGTTAAAATTATAGCCGATGTCACTCATGGAATTCCTATTAGTTGGTAACTTTTAGATTATAAAATTCAATTAAGCTCTTTTCGGAGATTACATACAAACTATCGAGATCAACGTCTGTTGGCTCGCACTCTAAACGGCGTCACTGTGTCGTAGTGATTATTTCTTCTGTGGTGTCGAGGTCAACAATCTGAGAAGCTATTTTGATATTGTAGAGTCCATTCTTAAGTTTCTCATGTACAACATCCATACATAGATAATGCACAGATATACATTTACCATTTACATCGATCATTAGTCTGGCCCCGTGATCTCGTGGCCTGCGTCTGTGACTCGGGACTGTCTTGTTACCAATCGATTTGGAATACCAATACGGATGTCGCGGTTACTTGTAGAAATAGCGGAGATGACTAAACTAGATATTCTAATACAGTCCGGCCACGAACTGGTGATAGCGATAATTTGATCGACGGGTAGTTGCTTGCCCTGTTGAGCCGTGGTCGGAAAACAGTCCCGAATACGGAAAATGTTTCTAGGATGAGCCCTGAATTAGTGTGCATTTGCTATATTTCATTTGGGTATTTTTAGAAAATAAGTTATTAAATGAGATGAAATACAATGTTAAGTTACGTTAGTTAACCCTACCTACACTGCTAAAACTTTTTTTAGCAGTTTAGGAAATTTTTACGGTATTCATCATTTAGTATTCTGATATCCGTCCCAAAGGCGGAAAAAGGACCGAGGAAGGCTCAAAGGAGTTCGATGGCGCAGTGGCTTAGCGCGATGGGATGGGTGACCAAATTGAATTATCCTTAGCTCCTCCGTGCTTCAGAAGTCACGTCAAGCCGTTGGTCCCGGCTGTATTTGCAGTCGTTAACGCCCACCAAACCGCATTGAGCCCGCGTGGTGGGTTATGGATCATCCTTCTTATTCACTCATAAAGAAGGCCTGTGCCCTAGCAATGGAGACAATTAAAATGGCTGGTGGATGGATGATATCCGTCCCAAAAATTTATCTAAGTCAATTTTCACTAAAATATTGATTGAGCTTATAAAAAATTGAACCAACCTAATAAATTTAATGGAATCGCGGCCTGGCTTCGTTACTTTGCCCTAAACTTAATCGAAAAGCTAAAAATTGATGAGACGTCACCGCAAAAATAATTCTCACCCACTCCGACGTGTGGAGCGGACGTAAAGACCGGTCCACACAATGCGTGGAAGTCAAAACTTTTACATTTTTACACGGAGCGACTTGGCAGGCGAATAGCTGGTCGATTTTAGTTAATTAGTGCTTTTTATCGACATTCGCTAGTAAAATCTAATCGCAAACCGTTTTCAATGAGGTGGTGATTCTGTTGTATGTATACAAGCGATATTCTAAACCAGTGCCGGGGCACTGCTTAGCTTGCGGCCAGACTATCGCGTTGTCGTGTCGCGAAGCTTTTCGCTGTCGTATCGCAATTATAAAAACTTTGTGTCAATTAATTAGAGTATAATTTCACTAAAAGGAAATCAATTAAAAGGGATTTCATGAAAATAAACTTTAATCCCTTGACTAATAGTTTTTAATTGCATAACACGGCAACGAAAAGCTTTACGACTGCGCGATAGTCTGGCCTAGGGGCTACACCAGTTACGTCCTAAGCCAAAAACACATACCTAATGCTTAATAGTATCAGAAACTAATATAGTGCAGTATTTAGTGGCATCATTTGTATGGGGACCTTGCAGATCGTCAACAAAGGAAGCCGCTTGGCACAGGCGTACTTTGTGGTCATCTGAGCTGATTTAGCCCTGTACCCACGTGGTACCACCATGGTGGTAGCCAGGGGTGGGGGGGAGAGGTCCCTTCTACCACGCTGCACTTTTACATCCATATCTCCATAAGTTTAGCAAATAGGTCGTGTTTGGTATCGTTTTCATATAATTCAAGGATGAGGAATTCATTTCTGGAACAATTTTTTCACTAGTTCATAGAAAAAACAAAAGTTATGCATAAAATAAGAAAAATAAGAAAACAAAAATGTTACAAAATCTATGCCTACAAATAAACCACGAGATTGTGCTTTATAAAAAAAATATGATTACACAGCCCTGTTTATCTAAAATATATAAATATCAACTTTCCTATACAAATGATATTTATAAATGTGTCAAAAAAAACATTTGCGACGCGCGGCGCTATTTTGGCGCAGTATATTTGGATAGGATTTATCACTTATTGTTTTATGACGACACAAATAGGTCATGTGTGGTATCGTTTTCATATAATTCAAGGACGGGGAATTTAATTCTGCAACAACATTTATACTCATTCATAGAAAAAAATAAAGTTCAGCGCAAAAAACATAAAAATAAGAAAAAGAACTTATAAAATCTATGCCTACAATTAAACCACGAGATTATGCTTTATAAAAAATATGTTTAAACAGCCCTATTATACCTTAATATATAAACATCAACTTTTTTACAGAAATTATATTTATAAATGTGTCAAAAAAATCAGTTGCGTCGCGCGGCCTTATTTTAGTACAGTATTTTTTTATTTGGATTAATCACTTATTGTTTAATAATGACACGGATTAGTATTGGTAAAATAGTCCCATAATTTTACTTTAAAAAAGAGTTAATAATATATAAAATTAAGTAAAAGAAAATATTTAACCTATCTAGTTATAACAAATTTTATTGGCAGTTTCCGCTGCATCCCACCTTCTTTCGCATTTTTGCTTACACTTACACCTTATTAACTCCATGCAAGCTGTGGCTGCTGGCGGTAGGGTGGTCCACATAGGCTCCCATAAGCCATTATTTTTGGCTCAACCCCAATCTGCAGGACATGGCAGGTTTTGGATTGGTTTTAAAAGTTGACCCCCGCCCTGCTAAATCGCTCGCAAAATATGGTTACACAGGGCGTCTCTGGTTAGTGGGAGATTCTCCAGCTGCCAGCTGCCTGTCCCTTTTCGTGGATAGCACTTTTCTGCACTGATTAATATCAAAAGCATTCAATAGCAAAATAATAACTTAAATCACAATAGCCGATCACCACGTAACTTACTTGTCATACAATGCAATGTAATTTTTTTCTAATATACTTATTGGCAAAGCCTGCTCCACATTTCCTTATATAGTATTTAAATCCTTCCGTTGCAATTGGATAAGCGCCCCAAGCTTCGAAAGCGCTTTTTTCCTTTTACCAGCAAAAGACGATACGGTATCACATCCGGAAAAGGAGTTCTGCTTTTGCCGGTCTTAAAAGAAGATAAACTGTATTCACTGCTTGAGGAATTGTGGGTTCATGTTGGCACGGGTAAAAATCATCAATTCCTGCCTTGCCATGCAATTGCAGCTTCATTAAGTAACCCAAATAAGTATAGTGTTTTCACACTTTAAAATCTAAAAATAATTCAGCTATAATTATTTAATACAGTTTATCTTCTAGGACGGGAAAAAGCAGAAATATTGCCAAGGCAAACTGGCCACTGTTCCACGCCGTTTCCAGGTGTGATACTGTGATATCGTATTGTCTTTTGCTGGTGAAGGGAAAAAAGCGCTTTCGAAGCTGTAGGCGCTTATCCAATTGCAACGGAAGGATAAATACGCTAAAGAAGGAAATGTGGAGCAGGCTTTGCCAATAAGTATTAGAAAAAATTGTCCTTGCTTTGTATGACAAGTAAGTTACTATGGTGATTGGTTTTTGTGATTTAAGTTATTGTTGAAAATGTTGGAATACATGTCCTTGATTTAAATCAATGCTTTTGATATTACTTAATCAATGCAGTAAAGTGCTATCCACGAAAAAAGACAGGCAGCTGGAGAATCTCCCACCAACCAGAGACGCCCTGTGCAACCATATTTTGCGAGTGATTTATCGAGGAGGAATGTATGGGGCTTAACATAATGGCTTAGGTATGGGAGCCTATGTGGACCACCCTACCGGCAGCAGCCACAGCTTGCATGGAGTTAATAAGGTGTGGTGTAAGTGTAAGCAAAAATGCGCAGGAAGGTGCGATTGTTTAAAAAGAGAAATAAAGCTCACCGAACTATGTGGATGCAGCGGAAACTGTCAATAAAATTTGTTATAATTAGGTAGGTAAAATCATTTTTTTTTACTTTATTATTACTTTAACTCTTTTTTAAAGTAAAATTATGGGACTACCAATACTAATCCGTGTCATTATTAAAAAATAAGTTAAAAATTCAAATAAAAAAATACTGCACTAAAATACCGCCGCGCGGCGGAACTGATTTTTTGACATATTTATAAATATAATTTCTGTAAAAAAGTTGATGTTTATATATTTAAGATAAATAGGGCTGTTTAAACATATTTTTTTAAAAAGCATAATCTAATTCTCGCGGTTTAATTGTAGGCATAGATTTTGTAAGTACTTTTTTCTTATTTTTGCGCTGAACTTCATTTTTTTCTATGAACAAGTAAAAATGTTATTACAGAATTGAATTCCCTGTCCTTGAATTATATGAAAACGATACCAAACATGACCTATTTGTGTCATTATTAAACAATAAGTGATAAATCCTATCCAAATATACTGCGCCAAAATACCGCCGCGCGTCGCAAATGTTTTTTTTTGACACATTTATAAATATAATTTGTATGGAAAAGTTGATATTTATATATTTTAGATAAACAGGGCTGTGTAATCATATTTTTTTTATAAAGCACAATCTCGTGGTTTATTTGTAGGCATAGATTTTGTAAGTTTTTTGTTTTCTTATTTTTCTTATTTTGTGCATAACTTTTGTTTTTTCTATGAACTAGTGAAAAAATTGTTCCAGAAATGAATTCCTCATCCTTGAATTATGTGAAAACGATACCAAACACGACCTATTTGCTAAACTTATGGAGATATGGATGTAAAAGTGCAGCGTGGTAGAAGGGACCTCTCCCCCCCACCCCTGGCTACCACCATGGTGGTACCACGTGGATACAAGGCTAAATCAGCTCAGATGACCACAAAGTACGCCTGTGCCAAGCGGCTTCCTTTGTTGACAATCTGCAAGGTTGATGCCACTAAATACTGCACTAATAGCAATGATTGTAAGAGGGTACTGTTATTAAATTAGTAATCGCGAAACAACAAAAAAAAGAACAATAGAAATTTTCAGTAAATTTAAATTTTAGATAATGAGGATCAGTAACAGGTTTGAATCCTATAGTTTTATTGATATAATATAAACACATATTGATATCTATGAAACCTAGTGAAAGAATTTTTGAAATCCGTTTAGAAATGGTTGAGTTAAAAGGGTTTAAAGGAAATGCCAAGCTCAATGCAATATGTGCTTTATCACGTACGACATAAGGTTTGCGTCCGTCGCGATGACGTCATAGAGACCCCCAAAAAATCAGTGTTTTACCTCTTATAACTTCTCAAGTTTAAGAGATATCGTAAAAAATTTTTCACAATCAATCATGTAGTGGCATTAACTTTCTTATTAGCAACTAAAAAAAATCGTTACTGATCCTCATTGTATTCAGTTAATATTAATCAGGCCAGAAATCTATTTTTAATCACTTACATCGAATTTATAGCATGGTTATAATATGAAAGTGGCTTTTCAATTAAGGATATAAAACTGAACTTCAACAAGTACCTACGTTCATGTTCATCTAAAGTAACCCGAAGCACAATTGAAAGATTATACGTCCCGACTGGAATCGTATGAACAGGGCTTAATTCTTCGCATTATATTACCTAAGGGCTAAGCCAGTTCATTAAGGATCGTTCAATCATTCTTTAAGGGCATACTGCTCGGCCCAGCATTTCTTTTCATACCATCATATAGTTGGAATATGTCGTTTCATAACCCTACTGTTATTTGAAAAAGCTCTTTTAAAGCATACATTTAGTTTTGATGCTGTATTTTACATTATTATGTACTTATCAACAAAGATAACTTTATTGCCTATTGATATTTTAATTGCTGAGTTTTCTTAAGTTAAGTAAAAAGTGTTTGTAAAAAGCGAATAATTTCAGAAGTATTATTTCTATTAATTCGCCTAGAGAAAATAATAATTGATCTATCTACGACATCCGTAACATATGACTTGGTTGCGAACTCCATAATGGGAAAGAAAATGTTGCAATCTCAAGGGCGTTTGCGGATCTAGAGAAAATAAGTAAGCAGTCGTATTTTGCACATAAACACTTGTTCCAAAGGTAATGTAATAGTTCATTATTAAGTATTGAAACTCTTATTGAAATAAACTTGTTCTAGTAATTGATTGTGGCGATGACACCGAGAAGCGCGAGAAAAGGCGTCTAATAAACTTGTATTGCGATTAAATGCCAATGTCACAGGTTCTGAATATGTTCTGGGTAACTTATCTGACAGATTGTCCGTCAGCCATTTTTAATGTCCCCACTGCTGGGGCACAGGCCTTCCTTATGGGTGGTAAGGAGGATGGGCTATAGCTTACCACGCGGGCCCAATGCGGATTGGTGGGTGTTAACGACTGCAGCCGGGACCAACGGCTTAACGTGCCTTCCGAAGCACGGAGTAGCTCGAGATAATAAATTTTGGTCACCCATCCCATGACCGACCCTTGCGAACGTTGCTTAACCGCCGCAATCGCTGGGCCAGGCGCTAAACCACTGCGCCACCGAGCTCCTCTGACAGATAATTTCATACAAATTCTGTTGCATTATTAAGTTTAACCAATTTACTGGTTGAACTTATTACTGGTTGTTGCTATCCAGAACCTGTTTAACAGATCCTGACTCTTTAAATAGTTGCTGTTTATCTACTTTTATCACTCGTCTGGTTCTTCCATTACCTGCAACAAAAAAACAAATAATTTAAATAAAAAAATGGCTCATCAAATTATACTCAGAGGAATAAAATGAAACTTTTCATAAGAAAAGTTAAACCTATAAAGGTTCAAAAAACACACTATTGACACTGGCAGAAATAATGGCTCGATATAATAATTTAAAAATAGAAGATTGTATTACAAGGGAGCAAAATAATATTTTTACGGCGAGGGCGCTTTTTTCCTAAAGAACATTTTCATTAATTACATAAACACAGTCTCCTATTTATTTTCTCATAGAAAGGGGATGAAAAGTAGAGTATATGACTCGGGCGTAAAATATTTTTGGCGAGGGCGACATACTTTGAATCCCTCGCTACGTTCAGGATTCTACTGAAGAATCCCTCACTTCGCTCTGGATTCAAAAAAGCGCCCTCGCCGTAAAAATATTATTTTGCTCCCTTGTAATACAATCTACTATTTCCTCCCACTAAAAAGTTCTTACCAGAAAAGAGCTATTTTGGTCCCACTTATATAGGAACAATGCATCCTTTTTCGAATAGAAGGGATGAAAAATATTATGTAGATAAAGATAATATTTCGCCAAATGGTAACAGTGAATTTCTTTCTGACATAGGAAGTGAGGATCGGCAATCGCAAGCCATCCACTGCATCATCAAATTAACATCTAAGTGTTATAATTTGACTGGTTTCATCTTGGGTGGCTGTTTCCACCCTTGTCACGTAACAAGGCCATGGAACCAGTGCAGTATTCCGCAGCGACTGCATTAAGCTTTGACGGCCCACTTCTAAGATAGATAGCTATCTACTAATCGCCATAAATTAATCCATTCACTAACGGAACAGGCTCCTAAAGGGACAAGCTTGAGTATTCATCTCAATAAATACTGAATCGATAAACCTTGACATTTGTCCCTTAAGCCGGTCTACTTATAAAATGTGGAAAATTACGATAAGTTCCAAGTCATCCTCTTTTGGTATAGTGTATGTAGGAAAGGAAGATAGTAACCTCCTCAGACGAAACTTTACAGTATGATAAAGTAAATCCAAATCGTTTGTTTTGGTTTTGGATATTTGTACATAACTTTTGGTTCATACTATATTAGATCCCTGCAAAGTTTCATCGACTGAGGATTTAATGTTGGGGTCTCCATACAAAAGATCGCTTCACTTCCTACACCATGAGAGATTCATACACTACCGCTTCTTATCATTATTTCGTACATATCGAATAGGGGTTAATCTACATTAGATCGCATGGCACCAGGGGGCAGCGGTCCCACCCCTAGAGGTTAAAAAATGTAGTCAACTGCAACGTAACCAAAGTCCTAAGGCCGTGCAATTGACTTGCTTTTCCGATATATCCTGCATAAATAAACTTGAATAAATTCACTAGGTGCTCTTGACTGTACCTACAATTAATATCTTCCTTAATAATAATAACTTGCCCCCCCCCCCCCGGGCAATGGGTTGGCGACACCCTTGCATGGCACCGCATTTTCCATAGGTTTCTTCCCTTTCTGTCACATGGAAACATCCATCACTAGAGCGGGAAAACCGAGCTGGTTCTGCACTCTTTGGCATCGGCGGCGCCGCTGTCCCAGTAGTTGCCGAGGGATTTATTTTATACACAACAGGATAGTCCTTGGCCTTCACCTCACCTGATGTTAAGTGACGATAAGAAGGTGGAAGCTCACTACACCTGGAATCCTCATCACCGAGGAACTGGCTATCTTACCTCTAACTGCCGGACCAAAACAATTTTTAAATTGTTGTTAGGCGTGTGGCTTAGGTAAGATGGGGTAGCTAGCCAGGCGGACTTGAAACCTGGACTTACCACCAACCAAACCGAGTACAAATTGTATACCCCTGGGAATCGAACCCGGAACCCCTGCGTTTTACACGGGTGGGTGAACACAGAGGCTGTTGAAATTAAATGGGGTATTCTTGCTCCAGCGAATGTGAGTTGTGAGTTCCAACTCCGAGTGGCGAAAAGAGACAGAGCTACGGAGAAAAGCAAAACCAGGTAGTTCAATATTATAGTTTATCCCTATCGAAAACTTTTAGGATTTTTCGGCATTCCTGCGGGAGTGGAAAAAAAGAAGTTTAACATGTACAATTTTACTGCGCACTTAAGAGTAGATTTACATTATGTATTACGGGCCTTTTTCGGTGACCACCTTCCTAAGATGGCCCAACACCTACTTTTTAAAAATGGTGCTTATTTTCTATTAACATCGAAATAATATCGCATTTATTCATAAATTGTATTTTTCAACAAAACACCCTAGTTTTATATCGATGTATAGTACTACTTCATAAATATTATAACTTTATTGTAAAGATCGTCCCGTCTTACACTTGGAAAGTCAAGAGAAGCTGGAAAAAGCAGGGAATAATATGGAAGCATTATAAAGCTTAGCAAAAAGACCTAATAAAATAAAAATACGCTTTAAAAAACAGAAACGTACCTACGTATCTAGTATTCTCAAATTATTTTAAATCATCAATCATTTGTTTCGTGCCAGTATCAATCCGCTTCGTATATGGCATTGGAATTTGTCAAAAGAAATATGTGACATTTGGAACATTATCTTATGTCACAACTACAATGCACAGATAGCTTGCGCATACGCCCACATACATCTCCTTCAATAGTTTTTGTTCACTGACAACAGATAAATTATTATAATCCACTCTGTCTGTAACAACATAACAGGAAATCATAACGTGAAAGATCTATTTGAATGTTTACCGTTGTTTTTTTTTGTTCAAGCAATAGATAGGTGTATATAGGTAGTTGATTTTTAAATGCGACGGTTATATTACGAAAAATGTTTTTGTTTTATACAATAGACTATTTGACTAATTTTGGAAAACAATTTTAAATTATTCCTTATTACGTAATAAGCGCACCACATTAATATTTCAGGAAAAATCAATGTATTTCATTAAAAAATCAATGTTAAAGTTTAAAATTTTAAAACCGCGCCAAAAACGCTATGGCGCTGGACACGTGACTTGTTGACGTCACAAGCCTGTAAACATTGCCCTAGTTCCAAATCACGCCAACAGCACTGTTAGCGTATAATCCAATCAATTAAGAAGGTACACAAATACCCTATTTTTGTACAATTTTGTAACTATTTAATTTGGTCGGATTCGCGCTAACAGCGCTGTGAGCGTGATTCGGAACGCGGGGATTGTAATATCCCTAGCTATTTGACAACCATCAATCGCGGATCCTAAGTCTATGGTCGTGTCAAACGCCTGAAGCCATATTTATTTACAGGCATGTGACGTCATCAGTCATCTTAGAGCGTTTTCGCCACAAGAAAAAATTCAATAATTATTGCATTTTTCTAGGTGAAATTTATCGATTAATAGACTTCATTTAGTCCATATAATAGTTGAATAAGTTTTTTACGCCATTATCTGTCAGGATGACCACAATTTGTAGTAAATTTTCAATGTTGTCAAATTGTCTATTTTAGTTGCTTACATGCTGCGCTTCAAAATTTATAAGTTAAGCTAAGATAAAAATATAATTTAATCAGGGTTTAAAAGGATGCTAATCTCCAAAGTATCAAGAGCTTCATTTATTTTTGTCTTAAATGAGCCAGAGGTAAAAAGCAAAAGCGTCAATAAACCAAAATAGTAGCTCTAATACAATAAAATGTGTCAATTATGCAACTGTATCGTATAAAGTTTTAGCATGTAATCCAATACACTGCGGCATTTTATCACCAGGGTTTATAGAGCCATAAAATTATGATTCATAGCAGTCGCACCCCACATAGATAAATTCATACAGCAGCCAAGATTGAGAGGCGTGGCGAGAATCTAGTATCATCTACTTTCTACCAGACGGATACTAGACTTTATTTTCCAATATAACAGCTTAGTACATCGATTAGAGAACCTGACCTATAATTAACATAATTTTCTTAAGACACACTTATTTGCAAGAAGTTTTCCACGCGTACCCAAATGAAAATAAACATAGATAATCTTTTATGAGTGTTTAACTGGAGGCGTATTCACTTTGGCAAAAGTAATTGTAGTATAAACTTATTTAATTTCATTACCAATTAGTAGAAGATGCCGCCAGTTTTCTCAACATGCAAATCGTATGTAATAATTATTTACAGACAAGACAGTGGCTTTACTTTATGTAAATCAAGTAGGTTATAAAGTTTACTACACATAGCTACTGTATAAATTGTAGGTACTATGTAGGTTTTAAATCCTTAAAGTTGAAACATAAAACAGCCTTCAAATAAGTACACCGTTAATTTTTAAGTATATCTAAAAATAAAATGTGGATATCAGGTTTCTGAATATGAACGTGCAGTTAAAAGTTAAAAATTAATAGTTTGAAAATATCAGAAAAAGATCTTGATTAATTGGCAAACTCACAAAAACAGCAAGACGCGTGCGTTGATTCAGTTTATTAATTATTTACGTAGGTAAACAAGATAGTCTCTTTTGATTACGCGCGTGAAATTCTACGAATAAGCTCTAAATCCAGAAATCAGTAAAATTTTGGGACAAAAACAAACCTCAATATCTCGACCAATTATTAATTATTGAAACTTTTAACTGTACATACTCGATTAGAATAGGGAAGACATACACTCATTTTATTTTAGATATATGTACTTATAAATTAACCGTGTAAAATTTTGTTAATTTTGATAATAGCAATTACTTGTAATTTGTATTGAGTACCAAAACCTTCTTTTATTAATAAGTAAGTTTAGTCTTCTTTTTTCTACAACTTTCTAAACCTATTTCATTTTTAGACTTTTTTAAAACTTGTTACCTAGCACTAAAATTGTAGGAAGTAATTTCAGGAAAACGCGGTTGTACTCACTCTGGTCCTTCACTAAGGGAATTTTGTACAAATTCGATTCGGTATAAATCTTCTACCGTTACGATTACGACTCTTGTCGATTATGCATTCAATTTCTTTGGAGTAGCGATACTAGTACAGTAGGTGTAGGCATATATCTTAACGTCAATCTATCAACATAGAGGTGCGTTAGACTGGCATTAAGAAAGGGACGATGCAAAGATAAGATCATGAAGCAAGCTGTTATAAAAGTGTTACAACTACATATTTATACAGTGCCACGTACTTGGATATAGATATTGTCATAGTGATGTAACATGAAAAAAATCATGAAAAAGCATAGCACCGTTGTTTTTATTCAAGTTTTTTTTTTCAAGAACACAATCTTTGGAAAATAAATATTGTATTTAATCAAACCAATAATTATATTACATTTTAATTCTTCGTCAGTGTCTCCAGATATGAATTTCAATTTTTTCCCAGATCTCTTTTTTCCCCAAAATGATACATTTGTATGAAGAGAAGATTAAAAAAATTCCCCTTACGCGATTATTTGTTCAACAAAATGTTACGTTTTTTATGAAGAACATATTTTGTTTTTTCCCCAATAATTAAAATTTTCCACACAATGGGGGAATACCCCCCAATCTAGAGACACTGTTCTCCGTTGTTACTAAGTTCATAGGTACTTCAAAAAACATAAACTTTTCAACCGAAAACAGAATACTATAATATGAACTCATAAGTATAATAATATATAACGGAAACTTCCTAAATAATGTTGATTTCTGTACTCTTGAAAAAAAACATGCTCTAGAAAAAAAAAACGTTTTTTTCATGTTTCTTTTTTAAGTTTTTTTTCACGTTAGAAAAAAACATTTTTTTACAACACTAGTCATAGTAAGTAGATTATGACCATGTTGAGCTTTATGTATTCATTCGACGAATAAAGAATTTGGCTGAGTTTGCTCCTTTTTTTTTGTTTTACGGCGAAATATGTGCTACTCAAGTGTTACTGGAAAGCCTTTGAATGTTTAAAAGGTATTTTTTTAAAACTCATGAATTGAGTAACCATCTACCTAGCAACCTGAAAATCTTTCAGGCGACTTTTACAGCTTGCGCAGAATGATAATTTAGCTTTCACCAAGTGATTTTTAATGGTATTTTAGAAAACATCTTTGAGACTAAGAAAATTCCATTCCGGGTTTGTTAGTATGGTACCTACAGCGGAGGTCGCACACGCCACGACTCGCACGTATCCGTCCTTCAGTTTGTTTTAGATAATTACGGGTGCTGTCCTGTCGGCCGGCCTTGAAGTCTAATGGCGCACCATCGTTCAAACTGTGCCACTTCTGTGACGGCTACACGGATTCATTAGTGCTATCACTCTGTGCCACAGATTGCGCGATGCACGTTATCTACCGATGCTTTTAGCTTCGTGAAACCGACTGGAATATTCACCGAGCTTTTCAAACAGAACTTCATATCGGGGTCTGTTGAACTAGATTGCGTAATCCATTAGAGGTTATTACCAAGTGGGCCGTATCTTTCTCTGTTGTTAATTGACATGTAACCAGTCAACGGTAAAGAGTTTTATCAACGTCTACGTTATAAAAGTAAGAACCTATTCGCTGGGTGCGAAGGTCTAATAATCGATCGCAGCGCTCATGGTGGCAAAAAGTAGAAATAATGTAGGCTCTGTAATCTGTTTGATTACCAGCGATACAGGAACAATTATATATGTTTATTATCACTTAATAAAATTATTAAAGTAGCTTTATTCTCTTGTTTTACAAAATTTACAACTAAAAAAGAAGTAAACAAACCCTGATTTAACCAAAATAAAACACTCTCTTTGAATAGATCTTACTTGCCATATTTAATTTAAATGACAAAAAAATATTTCACAATACTTTGTCTACCCAAATCACAGTAATTTTGAAATTTACATTAATAACACAATATGTATAGTATTTTTTAATATTTAGTTACAATGCCGCCATTACATATCAAAACGTCAAATCAGCCAACAAAGTTGCAAAAAGCTAGGTAGCGCTAAAAGCGTGCACGGTGCCAATAACTAAGCATAAACTTCATACATTGTGGTTGATAATAGGCATGATGACTATTTTTTTATTTTATGTTACATAAATTACCTCTCAAAAAAAAGAAACATTGGTAAAAGAATTATTTCACTAGCATGAAAACTGCCCGAGATATCACAGTTTGAAATGCACAAAATTGGACTCACCCGAAAACGCTCCATACTAAAGGCTACCCAGCTATGACGTCACGCTTGAGTAGTTTGTATGCCCCGCGTGGGAAATTTGTTCGGCAGCTATATTAAATATTGTGTTTATCAAAATGGTTTTTTAGACAAATTTGCTATATATTTTATGGACTAACTAAAGGTATTATTCATTTTTATTAATTTTATACTTTTTAAATGGACTTGTCCGCCCAACTTTGAAGGGTCATAAAACGAATAATACGCAATATATAAAACCAAGAGGTATACAAGCTACTCTAAAAGTTCAATATGTTTACGATTTTTATTAGAATTTCGTTATCTAATTCATTAGTCATCATCCCTATTGATTTAATAATGACATCACTCAGTTATATCTAACATCATGTAAATCTATAGACAACATTTAAGACACCTACTGTAACAGAAGCGAACAAAAAGCGAACAGAAATTCACAAAAAACAACAGTACATCCAAACCCCAAACATGTATCAATTAATTACGTTCTCCAATTGGCGAGTTTCGCAAAACTATGGGAGTGTAGGCGAGCACTTACGGCGCCAAATAATTTGTTATTCAAATATAAGGACAACGGGCTTATATGAAATATGAGTGCCGTTGACAAGTCGACGACAGTCACCAGCGAGAATGCAACTGTGACCTTGTCGTTCCTGTCCTGACATATTGGAACATGATAAGATACAGGAAAGCTTAATGCTCAAGCAACTCATAAGTTGGCTAATAACAAGACCCTAATTACTTCGAAGTCTTTGTTCGCAATACAATGCTTTATCAAAAGCTATTTTATTTAATAAGAGTTTGAAAAACATTAATTGCGAGTACATTTGGGGGTGATGAACAGAAGATGTTAATTAAGTTGGTATGGCATATAGAACCAGTTGTGTAGCGTGCTTAAACGCGGAGATGGAAAAATGTGGGTCAATTAAAGAGTATGTACATTTGCAAAAGCACGAAACGCGTTCTTATGCGTTCCCTTGCACCTTGAGTGCACCGAGACACGGCGCGTAAAACTGTCCAGATAAGAATCGATTGTAAGATGCCCATCGAGTCCAATCGCGACTCGTACGACCCAACAGTTGCCTGTCATTCCAAAGAAAGCTACACTCCAGCTCAGCTGTATTCATACACCTTAAACTGATTAACTTAAAGTCGTTTATTGAACACTTACTGTAGATTGCAGGGCGCTTAGAACATAATTAAACCGGTAGTATTTTCTACGTAATAACATTGTTGTGAACTCTGCAGCGTACAGTGTAAACGCAGCGCGGACGACAAATGAGGATAATATCCATATTGTAGGAAAGATAAGGGATAGTTTAGCACACTAATACACCCTCTAGGTTTCACATTACACAGCCTCTCAGAATTAAAGCTCTGGCACTTAGATATTTGCATATTATTGTTCTGTAAAGTGGCCAGAGCAGCTTATTGGTAAAGGAGGGATATGGTAAAAGCTCAGTGCTTAAACACATGATTACAAATTTGCGTTTCGTAATTTGAAACTGTTCATAATGGCTCAACTAATGGCTCTCATCTAAGTAAATAGTGAGTTGGAGAAATAAATATCACGCAATATTCTTGACTGAAGTGCCGACGTGCACATTTTTTTTTTTTCAACATGTTTATTTCGCATTATTTCAGTAAACAGCGGAAAAGTGAATTTGAAGAAACTTTTGAATTTTATGGGTGATTTAAATACTAAAATAGAATCGCCATAAGAGCTGTAGGTGTAAGTAAACCCAATATTGAAGTAATGTTGCAAGTAAGAATAAACCTTAGAATATAACAACGGAACTGATGGAACTATACAGCGCACCAACTTTGAAAGAGCTCTAACAGCTAGAGTTTTGTTTGTGTACTCGATTTTTTGTAAACCAAAACCTAAAAAACATGCAATGTTTCTGACGGGCGACAAGTTGCACGCCCTGTAGGCGATTTTGTTAGCAAATTGTGATCGTTCGTCGCTCGCTAAGCATTAAGTATTCGGAGCAAGACAAAAGAGTTTCGTTATTCTTAAAAAACAAGGACTCAAACTTTAAAACTCTTGAACACATTATTAAATCCACAATAGCTGAGTTTAAATTATTGGGTAAATAGTGAGTTAAGCATAATATATTATGGGATTTTAAAACATTTTTTTTTTTTTTGCGACCCTGAAAAGGGCCTTGTCAGCCTCGCAAATAATAGAAATCCCCGATATAACTAATCAACAACTTTATTCAACACCAAATCAACCCCCGAATCCATATATCGTCCGTCCTTGCCGCTTCAGAGCGTAGACTACATCCATTGCCGTCACAGTCTTCCTCTTCGCATGCTCCGTGTACGTGACCGCGTCACGGATAACGTTCTCTAGGAAAACTTTCAAAACGCCTCTCGTTTCTTCGTATATTAATCCGAAAATCCTTTTCACGCCGCCTCTTCTCGCCAATCTTCTGATAGCAGGCTTCGTGATTCCTTGGATGTTGTCGCGAAGAACTTTGCGATGGCGTTTCGCGCCTCCTTTGCCTAAACCTTTCCCGCCTTTTCCGCGACCTGTCATTTTGTTTTTTTAATTTTGACTGTTACGAGCGATGGCCGGACAGCAAATTTTTTATTTGACAAATAAAAATTCTCAAATCTATATCATATCATATCATAACGTTTATTGCATTCCATAGTATCATAGGTGGTATAAATTAAAGTTAGATCAGTATGGACCCCGTCGGGCAAGCAATCAGCCCCCCTACTCAAATGGCCAACTTTCTATTCGTTTGAACGCTAAGCTTACTTTTAAAGCTTAAATATGAGCCATAGATGATTAAATCATATGTCGCAAACTTATTTACATCAAGACTTCGTAATTTTATAGTTGACTGCTTATTTTAAAGACTTATAAGTAAGCGTAGCGTCCAAACGAATAGAATGTTGGCCATTTGAGTAGGGGGGCAGGTCAGGTATAAGAAGAGAGGAAGCGCTATTCTATTCAAGAGGTCTTGTAATAATAACATAAGAATTGGAAGGTAATGGAGATTTTAATTTTAACATGCTATTGAAATTACGATATATTGTTTTGTTGAAAAGCACAAAATATTAGTCACATAATGTAATGAAATAAAAAATACATGTTTTTTCAATTATTACTACTATTTGAAATGAGAATAACATTTCTTCAAATTAAATGGGTATCCTAGTGAAATATTTCACTGCTTCTATTTTTACTACATATTTATTTATTTATTACAAAACTCAGTGGCGCTAATACTCAAACTACTATTATATATTTTGTGCTCAATGCTTTATTTAGCTTTATATATTCTGAGCGTATAGACAGGAACGCTAGATTAAGGCGCCCCAGTGTCCATTCGATAGCAGCTGCACCACAGAAGTAAAAAGTCGTACAGAAATAAAACTTAAATATGAACGAGCACCTGTTTGGTGCCGTCCAACCGAGCTCAATCAACCGAATTTGCGTCGATAGTAAAAAATCGGAATGCAGACAAGTCTTTGTCTGTATGACGTCTACTGGTGATGTGTTAAGAAAGAATAAAATTCTGATAGGAGTGTAATCTGGGTGATGTTAGCAGTACGTTCTTCAGCTTCAATTAGTTTTATTACTTAAGTACTCTTGTCCGGTTTCCCTATGACAAGTACGGGTAAGCGCCCCCGGACCCTCAGCCTCCGCTGCTGCAACCTCTCAACCCCCCCGCAGCAACGGTGTCCTTTTTGTACCCTGATCCGTCCCATTTTACACACTCCTATACCCACCTCACATCCCTATCCTAATCCTATTCCTTCCCCTCCGCTAAGCTAAGGTCTGCCGTGCCGATGGCTGCATGGCTAGGGGCGTGCCTAGTCATAAGCGTGCCACCCTGGAAATTGGTGCCCTCCAGGCGTAAATAGCCTTACCACACACGCGGGGCTCTGTGTGGTGGACAGTTGTCTTTCCCTAGCTAATCGTGGGAACAAAATGGTTTCAAATTTTTTTAATAAACCTGGCTGCGGCGATAGAGCTCGCCACTCATCACGCGTAACTTGTTTCTCTCGGGGCGAAAAGCGGGCATCGGAGACCCGTTTTGCTACGCTGAATGTATGTGGAGCGATGGAGGAGAAAATGGATGAGGTGTGTTTGATTATGGAAGAAAAGAAGTTGGATGTTTTATGCGTGAACGAGACGAAAAGAAAGGGCAAAGGAGTCTCAGAACATGGCCCGTTTAAAGTTCTGTGGTCGGGCGTTGCCGAAAATGAGCACGCGTGTATGGGCGTGGGACTCCTGCTGTCGGAAAGGATGATAGAATGCATGACTGAGTATGAGTGTGTTAGTCCCAGACTTCTCTGGGTTAGACTCAAAGTAGGATTACTTCGGATACGCGTCATTGGCGTGTATGCTCCCGATATATCCAAGTCAGCAACGGAAAAGGAGGATTTCTGGAAAAGTGTGGAAGATATCTTGAATGAATGCAAAGATAATGAAAGGATAGTTATGCTTGGAGATTTTAACGGATGGGTAGGTGTGAGAAGAGAGGGATGTGAGGGAGTTTTAGGAATATATGGAGACAATAGAGTAAATGATAATGGCAGGAGTTTGATTGAGGTATGTTTAGAAAATAATCTTGTGGTAACGAACACCATGTTTGACCACAAGGAAATTCATATGTACACTTGGCAGAGAGGGGAAAAGAAGAGTATGATCGATTTTGTGATTGTTGATGAAAGACTGAAGGGCAGAGTTGTAGACACCAGGGTCTTTAGGGGTAGTAACATTGGAACAGACCACTTTCTTGTAGTGTCTCGGGTTAGTGGTCTGTTCAAAAGTTGGCGTCATCGTCCCACAGTGTCAACAACGGAGCTGACTAGAGTAAAAGTTGAGAACCTGGATGAAGTGGAAGTGCAAAAGACATATTTGTGCAAATTGAAAGAACGATTGGGAAATGTGGCTGAAGTGAAAGATGGCAAGCTTGAGGAAGTTTGGGAAAAGTTTAAAAAAGGTGTGACTGAAACAGCTGAGGAAATATGTGGAGTGAGTAAAAGGAAGAATGCTCCCCCAATAAACTGGTGGGATAGTGAGGTAAGACAGATAGTGAATGAAAAGAAAAAAGTATGGCAGGATCTGCTGGCCATCAAAGCCAGTAAAAGAGTGAATGCAAGTGTTACAGAAGATGATGTTGATACAGTTGCAAGGGAGTTTAAAAGGATTAAGAAAGTAGTGAAAGAAAAAGTAGACGAAAAAAAGAGAAAGATGAAAGAAAAGTGTGACTTCAAACTCTGTGATAACTTTAGAGACAATATAAAATTGTTTTGGAAACAAGTGAAAACGTCTCGAAGTGGATCACATAAGTCTAAAATGAATGTGATAAGAGATGAAAAAGGTGAGCTAGTGACAGATGAAAAAGGTGTACTACAGGAGTGGATGAAATATTTTGAGAGTTTGTTTGAGGCGGATGGCTCTATGCTAGAAGCCTCGGATAAAAGGGTGGAAGACGAGGAAGAGACAGAAGTGGATGAAAGAGATATATATATGGATGAGATTATTAGTGCAATGAAGAGCATGAAAAAAGGGAAAGCAGCAGGATATGACAGAATTACTGTTGAAATGCTGAGAGGTGGGAAAGAGCTGGTTGCGTCCTGGCTGTGCCTGATCTTTAATAAATGTTGGAACAGTGGCAAAGTGCCGGAAGATTGGCGTAAAGCCGTGGTCGTGCCGCTGTACAAAGGAAAAGGGTCACGGCAGGATGCTAAAAACTACCGCGGGATCAGTCTTCTCAGCATTGTCAGTAAATTGTATGCAAAGGTACTGATTGAAAGAGTGATGCAAAAAACTGATCAGAGTATTTGGGATGTGCAAGCGGGATTCAGAAAGGGAATGGGATGCACGGATCAGGTCTTCTCCTTGAGGTGCTTAACCGAAAAACACCTGGCTAAGCACAAAAAGGTTTACTGTGCCTTTGTGGACCTGGAGAAGGCCTACGATCGAGTTGACAGGAATGAGCTATGGAAGGTGTTGTCCGAATACGGATTGGAGAGCAGACTGATTCATGCACTGAAATCTCTCTATGAGGATTCCCGTGCATGCGTCAGGATTGACGGCGTATACACTGACTGGTTTGGCATCTCTAGGGGTGTCAGACAGGGATGTGTTGCGTCACCATGGCTCTTTAATCTGTTTTTGGACAGTTGTATGAAAGGTCTGAAAGAACGTGACTGTGGGGTTGTGATGAATGGGACTCAAATCAAGTGCCTTCTCTACGCTGACGACCAAGTTATACTTGCGTCTTCTGCGCAAGAGTTGCAGGAAATGATGTCGGTTATGAATGAAGATTTTGTGAGAAAAGGGATGAAAGTGAATGTAACTAAGACTAAAGTGATGGTGTTTGAGAGAGATGAAGAAATGACTGACTGTACGGTAATGTTAGGTGGCGAAAAAGTGGAACAAGTCCGTGAGTTTGTATACTTGGGGAGTTTGTTCACAAGGGACGGAAAGAGTGAGGAAGACATAGAAAGACGAGTGAAGAAAGGAAATTCGGTGAGTGGTGCTATACACTCGGTTATGAGTAGCCAGACCGTTTCTGCAAAGGCGCGAATGGCTATTCATAACGGAGTGCTGGTACCGACACTGATGTATGGAAGTGAATCTTGGGTATGGCAGAAGAAGAATGAAAGCAGAATAAATGCGGTAGAGATGCGATCGTTGAGGAAAATATGTGGAGTAAAACTGAGTGATAGAGTGAGCAATGAGGTGATTCGCAAAAGGTGTGGTCTGAAAGATGATATAGTGACAAGAATTGAGAAAGGAATGCTCCAGTGGTTTGGTCACTTAGAGAGGATGAATGAAAGGCGAATCACGAAAGAGATATACTGTGCGAATGTGGAAGGAACGATTGCACGAGGGCGTCCCAGAAAAACCTACGCGGACCAAATAGAGGTTATTATAAAAAAAGCTGGTGTACGCAGTGACAAAAACCGCAGGGCATGTATGAAAAGATTGATGGATATGAATGAAGCGAAAGAAGTGTGCAAGGATCGTAGCAGGTGGCGATCCATAGTCTCTGCCTACCCCCATGGGAAACAGGCGTGAGTGTATGTATGTATGTATGTATGTTGTCTTTTGTTTGCAGTGTGCAGTTAGATAGAACTATATTTTTGTGTAACTTACATACGTTACGTACTACCATAAGCGATTTGCGCTTTGAATTCTGGTGGATATGTATAGTATAAACTTTTGAGGAGCAGCCATTGTTCATCCCATGTAATTTTGTAATAACATAAATTAATGTGTGGTCGTATCATAGCCCTGTTTTTCAGACTCTATTCTATTATTTACTGGGGAAGCTAAAGCGTGTGTCGCGGCGGTCGTTCTCCTTCAATTTATTTACTTTTTTCCCAGGTGTAGTGTTACGGCTATAAAATTTAGTTTTTGTTGGTCAGGCGCATGCCCGGCTAGATCTCCCGTCGGGAGATATGTTGATTTACGTTTAACGCGCGTGACCCCTCGTCGGTGCCGATCATAGGTTCGATAGACGATTCCGACTCGCGCACCGGAGATATCGGCGGATCGCACTCGTGGCGATGTATCTCAAGAAATATTTCGCGGTGTACAACCGGCTCGCCGAGATTCGTAGATTTCTTTGTATTTCACACGATTTGCTCTTTTTTTTTCTTCATTTTAATAATAGAAACTGCTCTAATCACGTTCAGTTCGTGCACGTCGTTTGGGGATAATACAATTTGAAATTGACTCTATAGGTAGATATCATTTCATGTTGGAAATGAACCATTGATTAAATAAACTTTACAACTTTTTCGAACTTCTGATGCCGTCTGGCACTAATTTTACACCAGCCAAAATGCCTGGCAATGCTATAATCGATTTAAATACATGATTGGCTTTCTAGTATACCACACCATATCCAGAGCTCTGTAAATTGTATACTTTCAATTGGTTTTCCAACCCCTTTGTTGCCCAACCACTCCCACCCCCACCACTGAAAATCTGCCAGGTGCCCGGATCTGTTAGTAATGATAGTAGCACCCTAACTAGAGAGCACTACGGCGACACTAATTTCGTCGCTTTGGAAATTGTACCTATTTCCGGGCCTAGCTCTTAGTCCAAAAAAGGCATAGATACAAGACAAGTGAATGTCATAACATTCATAATCCTTCCTGTTATTTTACAGGTTGCATATTTGGTAAGCAAACAATTTTAATTTTAAATGTAACTGATTCATAAAATACGATCTTTCCGTTCCCATACCAACAACTAAGACAGAAACATGTTTCTAGATTTTAGATAAGTTAATTATTCCATTTTCAGTCTCTAGCTTGTTTTGTAGATGATTCAAATTAGATCCGATTTCAATTAGTAAGAACGCAACAATGATTATTGTATGGAAATATTGGACTCATTGCGTCACAATACTTGTATAGGTACCTACTCATTTGTGCACGACGAACACTTTTGACCTTTTGCAACTACTACAGAGAGATTCATTTAAAATATGCATCCCCATAACGGTGATCACCGGTTGTTTTCTAGTAATAGCTTAGCTTTAACGTAAGGAAAGAAAAAAAAAGAAAAAAAATATTAAAAAAACACGACTGCCCTGCCAAAAACAAACTAAAAAGTTAAGCAACAAGTGTCAAGGGGCTGGAGGACAACTTCTTTTTTTTATTCTAAGAGCCCCACCCGACTTCAATAGACGTGTTTTATTACAGTGATAAGCGTAGGTATCTAGTGATTAGAAAATTATTTCTTGCTTTTTAGAGGTATTTAATTTTGAAGCTGTTTTTGTTTTTATTTTCAGGTTTTTTGAAGTCGGTTTTTTTGTTTTTAAACAATTTTTTACATTTAAATGTAGTAAATTTCGATGAGTTTGCCAGATATTTCATTTCGTTACGTTTATGTTACGTTTCTTTCTATTCTAAGTTATGTGTTTATGACAATTTTAGAACACGTTTTTGATTGGGCAGTCGTGTAAAAAAACAATAAGGTTTTCCAAAAAATAATATTTTTACAATCTCTACCCTATTTACGAGTATATGCTAGTAAAACTTGAAATTTAAAAGCATTCGCAACCGAGGAGGTTGGCTAAAACATCATTTAAACTTACTTTTTCATAATGATACCTAACGATGAAATAATGTTTTTGTTTAAGTTTTCGTTTCTTATAGAATTATTAATAACAACATTACACACTATATCTGCTTCCTTTTTCTTTTTGAATCCAAAATGTTTTAAGAAGCTTTAGTATTCTTGTTTTGATGCATCTACTGTTACACACAACTGTATTCTATGACTGTACTTATATAAGTATGAACTTTTGTTTCTAACAACAAAATCTAAGCCAGACTATTTCTTGGTCTTCAACCTCGACCACATTGCTCCTGTACTCTTCATACAGGAAGAAACCTCAGCAGAAATCGTGAAATTTTAATAAAGGATTCGTTTGATCATATAAGCATTTACCGCAATGATTGACTTAAGAATGGTGCTCTTAAACCTCCTAGAAAATGTATTGGCAGGGCTCCATGCTCAACTATACTCTAATCTTAGAATACGAATACTATAGACTTGACACACGCGTAGGTACACACATAAAAGATACACATCGAGTACAAGTACACTTACAGTGCTTCATAAGAAATTAAACAAAGTGGTCTTAAGTAGACTAAACTAAAGTATCATTTTAGACCACAACTGCATTTGCCTGCAAAGGTATGCTATGCCAAAGACCCAATACTTCTATCTCAACACTCATGAGTAAAACTAGCCTCCGCCCTCGACTTCGTCCGGGTAGTCAGATCAGGCGACCAGTTTAGATGACTTCCTTGGTGTATGAAAGCTAGTACTACGGAAAGTTCACCCTGATTCTACTCACCCAAATCATGAAACATGGCTTAGATTTTAAGTTAGACTCCACGCTACCAAGCTGTGAAAAGCCCATCAAAATCCATTAATTGGTTTTTGCGTGATCCGCGCACAAAAATTTAGAATTTACGTGTAATCTATAAAATACCCATCACATTTGATCTCGTTATTATTATCATTGGATCAGGTCTATAGTATATTTCTTCTTAGACTCTAATCTATTTTCAGTCCGTTAGGATTTAACCTCCGAGATAAAGCGCGTGTTGTACCACGTTATGCTTTTGAAGTACAATGCGCAAGATACAGTGGCAGACAGCACAAAGCCTGATGAGTTTAGAGATGCATTATCCCGAGAAATACTGATAAATTTAGTCTTTTAAGTAGTGAAGTAGCTGATGAAGAACACAAGAAATTGTATGAAATAATAAAAGCTTAAGCCTCTCTTCATAACATTTTAGGCCATGCATTTATTATTATCACACAGACATAACAAACATTTTTTTAAATTTAAATGGAAAATATAGATTATTATTTATTACTTACATTAATATAATAAATTTTAATGTATGTAGCTTTTTAATAGTATTTCAAAATAGTATTATAGTGCTCGAAAAAAAATGTATATCCTTGATACAGCAGTTTTTCATTCGAAGTAGATACCTATAAGTATTTTTATGACTCAGACTGACATATTGAATAAGTAAATAATTTATACAAAAAAACAGCAAAGTTACGGTTTTAAAATAAACTTAGCCTACGATACAATAATACCAAAGGCAGAAACCAGGCTCATTTACGCCGAATGAAAAAATAAATAGATACAAAATGCACACGGCAGGAACAACTTTGAAACTTGAAGGTGGACATATCTTTGAAACACATTACGGCTTATCCGAGAAATAAAAAGTCCGGCGATAACCGCCAGTTCATTAGCATTTCGATATCGCCTGGCAGATTCTACAACCAAGCGTAACGCGAATAAATAGCCAATCCAACTGTAAGGTCTCACTCACAGCGTGCCACTCAATCTTCAGCATAATTTTCTGTTCTAATAACCACTCTGCTAGGGTACAGCTATACGGGTTAGTACAAAAATCAACTATATTGGCGAAGGCCACAAACATGGACAAACATGGATTAAATCAATAAGAATACTTACACGAATTAAAGTTTTAAGCAAAGTTTTTACGATAAGCTTCAAAATATGAACGAACCTAGGTTATGTAGAAATAGGAAACAGTTTTGTGGTTATATGAGACGAGCCCTACGGTTGAGTTGAACCATAACCACAGAGGAAAAAAATCTTTCCAAAGTACTGTAATTTTTTTAAGTATATTTATTTTCACCCTTCATACTCTTGTATTACATTAAAGATTTTGTAATAGTATAATATAAATATTTAGTGAGAATTTTAATTTCCTTAAATATCATAGCCAACAGTGTGAATGAGTCCCATCCGGCATAAAATTGTAAGCCACATATTTATTCACAGGTTCTTATTTGCCAAGAT
Organism: Agriphila tristella; assembly: GCA_928269145.1. Classification (NCBI taxonomy): domain Eukaryota; kingdom Metazoa; phylum Arthropoda; class Insecta; order Lepidoptera; family Crambidae; genus Agriphila; species Agriphila tristella. The sequence goes on along the minus strand of OV743439.1, from coordinate 15,889,202 downwards.
ACAGAGACCAAAGTTGATCAATAAACATACAAACTCCAAGATATTGTACACTTCTGAGGTGACATTAACTATCACTTGAATAGAAGTGTGCATAAATTTGAATTTTATCCGCCGTTCATGACGATTATTTATTTAAACAACTTTGTCTCTCCAGAATGTGGAATTCGATATGCTACTAATAAGGCTTAACAGCTTGAGAACTGGGTAAAGATTCAGACTTAACCTTAGACCTTTAACTGTATTGAGCGTAGGAGTACCTAATGGATGAAAACTGCTTGCAAACCGAGAATCCTCGGGGGAGCTGGTAAACTTAATGATTCATCTTCATTACATAACTCATATAATTATTAGATACCTAATATTTATGATATTCACTGCATCAAAATGTAATAAAATAAATTAAGTGTAGATTTCGCAAATTAGATTTTATTACAGACTTAAATATTATACTGTTATCCTAATTATATACATTTTCATAATGTATTATTTTGACTAATACTAAGTTAATAAAAGATCCAAAAGAATAAGAAGAAACTTTAATACCTTAGATGGCTCAAGTGTTTGCAAAAAAAGCATACCATATTTTTTACAACTTTATATTAGGTATCAATAAATTTCATTTTATGATTGCATAAATCTTTTGTCATAATTTTTTTTTATTGTAATATCCTCCTAAATTGTTCGGTAAGTTCGAACCTCACTCCTTAATTTTTATGCAAATTGTACCAGAAGCCACGAAAATTGCGAATAATGCCCCGCTGTGACTGTATCGGAATATTTATATGAATAAAGATGTAAATTGGATTGAATGTTTAGAAATTTTCCTTATTCATAAAGAACTTTTATGTATCTTGACATATTGAAATAATTAAAACGCGTGAAGAAGTAAAAACATTTCATCCCTTTTTATGCAAGATAATGCTTACAAAATAATTAAATAAAATAACTTTTCAGTTCGTTTTTTACCGGACAGTCATGTAACATGTCATGGTGACAAATTATATAGGTATTTTTAGAATAATAAAATTATGCTCATCAAAGCCTTTGATTTGATACCTTTTGTAATAATCGAAGAAAAAAAATGTTTTACAAAATGGCGTCATGCAGCCGACATATTGACATTTTTTTCAAAATTCTTTAGCCAATGTCACTTTGGATGATGCAAGGATTGTAAGAATACTCGTACATCACACAACCAAATCTGTTCAGGCATTTAGAAATTAGAGTACTAGACTGGCGGAAAAATCTCAAATTGCTTCTGCTTTCAACAGTTAACGGCATTTAGTGAAACTTTTTGACACCGAAACTTTTACTTTACTTTAGACTAATTCGACCCCGCAGAACACGATTCTGCCCGGTGTCAACCCCTCCCCTGATCCCTTCCCCCCCTTTTCCCCCAAAATGTGTCCCGATCTCCGGTTTTTTCAATTTTTTTCCGAAACTAGTAGAGGTAAAAGAAAACTGTCCATGACAAAAATAATCTGCATTAAATTCTCCACAGCATTTGCATAATAAATTTGACAGGCAGAACAACTTAAGAAATAATGTATGCTCAAACTGTAAAATTTTTTATTTTTTTCAAAATATTTGCATTCGCAGTTAATTTATTTAAAAACGGTCGAATATGTGATAAAACACTCCAGTAGTAAATTAATCTTAATACATTTACCTACAAAACAAGACCTAACTTAACGTCGTACGAGTATTCGTTAACGATCTACAGGTCGCAACGCAGACGTTGCCGCAACAATACCTGGTTCTCGCTACATCACAAAGATACGCATGTACGTACTTAGAATAACTACATTATTTAACTTAAACATTTCGTCATGATCCTCATCATCTCAGCCTAGACATGGGCGCCGCGCCGGCGCGACGCCGCCACCGTCTCTGCTGCGCGGATTGATTTTTTGCCCAAAAACAATATTAGCGAAAGTTTTAATAACTATTTCAGTTTTTTGACTACTCGTTATTTCCCCACCAAATTATGCCGCCCATAGGTACAAGCTGTATTCAACGAAGATCTCTTACTAGAAAAAGTTCTGGATTGTACCTGTCCTACCTAGCACCTACTTATGGTCATCCACTTCGAGTGTTGTGTTCCCATTATTTTCTGGTAAAGACGTTTCTTGGAAAGCACTACTTACATATTTGAGCGCTGTCCTTGTCTTTCAAGATGTTAGCAACAAGAACTAAATCACCGGCAAACCGAAAATGTGTTAATTACTTCACAGTTCTTTTCCAGTCCAGATACGAGAACTGCGAAGTATTTAACACGATTTCAGTCGTTCGGTAATCCCATACTATCGCAGGGGAGAGTGAGACAAAGAGAGGTTAAATATTTCTCTAGACTCTGTTCATAGTGTGGGCCATATGTTTTAAAATCAGTTCATGTCCTTTTGAATCGTCTTGGAACATCGAACCATTCTTCGTCATTTGACGACATATCCACCCACGCAGATAAGTCCGTCAAGTCCGTCAAGTCCGCCCATCCGGGGAATGTGTCTTGGGACACGACACATCTGCCCATGTTGTATAGACCCTAAGTCTGAGGAAACTGTGCAGGTACAGGACTTCCAAGGTCTGAGCTACAAGAACCACATAATCGGCAAAGAAAGAAAGAAAATGTTATTAGGAATGGATAACCTATTCGTGGGCTACGCTCGATCTGATCAACGTCTCAGCAAAGAATCCCCGCTTCAGGGTTGGTAAAACTAATAATTTAATTTAATTTAATTTAATAGTGTGTTTATTATGAAACAAATAACAAGCACCAAATTACTAAATAATTATAGTTTATACAATAATCTTATGTGTAGATAACTATTTTTAGCGCAATAACTAGTATAATAAATAAATTATTTTTGTCTTTCATATCACCTACAAAATATTACTATACGAGTACTTAATAATTATAACAATATCTAAACTTCGTAACTCGCGGCGGCAGGGCGTCTGCGCTGCGAATCGTGAACGAATACTTGAACAATAGTAAATAAGGTCTTGTTTTGTAGGTTTCTTGATAAATTAACGATTATGAAGATTAATTCGCTCCTTGGCTATTTTATCCCAGCTTCGACCGTTTTTTGATAAATTAACTGCAAATGCAAAAATTATGAAAACATAAAAATTTATGCAGTTTGAGCAGACATTTTTTCTTAAGTTATTATGCCTGTCAAATAAGTTATATGTAAATGTTGTAGAGAATTTTATGCAGATTATTTTTGTCATGAACAGTTTTCTTTTAACTGTAATAATTTTTGAAAAAAATTGAAAAAACCGCAAAACGGGTCACGTTTTAGGAGGAATGGGGGGAAGGAAGTGGGGGAGGGGTTGACACCGGGCAGAATCGTGTTCAGCAGGGTCAAATTAGTCTAAAAAAAACCCGGTGGCAAAAAGTTTCATTCAATGCCGTTAACCGAGTTTTTTTCAAAAATTTCCACTAATGTATACAATAAAAAATCACATTATGTACAAACATACATGAATGAATACTGAACACAATACACTCATCTTTTATTGGGCAGTCGTGTAAAAATTAAACAATACAGCAGTGCATAGTTTACGAACGAGTGAATATAAAAGCCATTCTATACAAAAGTGTTTACCACAGACCAATAGCAATAAAGCACAATAAAGCTGGACGTCTTCCGGCAGTCATCAAACGAAGTCGCGCGGTTGCGCAACCACCCAACTAGCCCCAACGGCCAGACAATTGAGCGATTTGTCAACTGCATTAGGCAACCAATGAACGACACAAATCCCATTCAGCGCGCATCGCGTCACTCCCGTCCACTACCGGTTAGCTTAAAACAACTCCGATATAAACCGTCTTCAATCGAGTAATGGACAGTTCGACAACCGATACTGACGAACTGCAGGCGTGGGTAGCAAAAGACCAACACGAGAGAGGAAGGCCCTTACGCAAGATATATCTGCGAGAGAGACAATGGACGAAGAATGTTCGCAGAACAAGCTTTTTGGATATTTATTGGATAGATTTCGCGTGGGATGGATTTGCTTTAGCTGTGCAGTATATAACACCTCCCGAGTATTGAACCGATCGGTTATTGAATTATGTTGGAATGATTTCTATTTCGGAACAATAGAGGAAGTTAGCGAATGATGCAACAATATTTCTAACATTGTCTCTTTCAGGATCATTCGATAGAAGTTATTATGCATATTATACCTGATTGTTTTCCCTCGAATCGTGTTGGCACATTAATAATAGAAGTACTTTGATTTAAGTATTTTCTTTAGTAAACGTTGATTCTTCTAAAGGAATCAGAAACTTTCTGTCCAGTGTTATCTTTCATAACAATCTTAATCGTTTCTGTAGCGAGAATAGCGAGGAAAAAACTTCAAATCCTTACCTACTCGAGCTGGAGACAACATAGTTTGCTGATTATCTGTCAAGTAACTGTGTTGTTTTCCCTTATAGAATAGAAGTTATTTAACAAGAAGTATAGATAGACAAATTGCTGGGAGCGATTGGATTTCAAACTATGTCGCTGGTCGCTGGATTGCAGATGGTTTAAACAATTTCCTTTATGGAACACAATACCAATAATAGTTGCTCGATTATACAACAATGCAACAATAAGAAACCTAAGAATAATAATTACAAATGTATAATAATTTAATACTCTTTTTACAATGTAATGGCATTTGCTTACTACTTTCAATCTCGTTCATACAATATGTGTACAAAACTTCAAACTACCTACTTGCAAATATTCGAAATGGCACATAGCATTGAAATGAAGTCATGTTGGAAAATTACTTTGTAGGTAAACATTTTGAATTCGATTGGTCAGGTCAGGCACTGCCTCGAACATTTGAAATCAAAATATTAATGTTCTCACAAAAGAATGGTTAAAAATTATTAAAGGATGTTTATACTCATTAAAAGACTTGCGTGTCTGTGCTGTGATCATTGTCTACTAAGGGCATCCTTGGTTGTTCTCCAAATTAAAACTAATCGGTGTATCGTATACGTATTGATTCAAGCACGACCCGCGTGAACTGCGGCCGCTACTCGACACCAGTGTTAGTGGGTCGATCGGTGCGAACTATTTGTACCGTTCAGGCCCACAGCTAAGGTTGCACGCGTGCTATTCCACACCAGATAAATGATACCTTCCAACGACGCCGTGAGTTTCGGATTCTCCTATTTGCATGTATGCATGGAAACCTACAAAATGTGCCGATGTGAATCATTCGTTCTTTTGTTACGAGTCGATACTTCTGAGATTTTCAAAGAAACTTACATATAAAAATAGTTTTATAACTTTTAGTATCTATCTTTATACTAGGTATACCAGTTAAGTGCACTTGTAACTGGTAATAGAATACTGTCTTAATGTCTTTGCAAACCGAATATGATTCTAAAGCAAAACACATTTAAGAAAAATAAAATTTCTGAAGACAAAGGGAAAAACAAGAGCATCGTATGCCAAATCTGGAATGTAAGGGCGCAAGTCGTGAGGTATGTTGCATTCAACAATCTAGACGCATGGAGGGTACCCTGTAATCCCGAGTCTCGCCTGGGGCTCGTCTAACGGTCGTCGCCCACAAGGTGTCGCTAGCAGCGCCGGCTAGCCGTCCCACTCCACCACCGATTTACGAGGCATCGCTTACTTTATTGGGTAAAGCAAATCCCATAAATCTACTTAGTACAACGCCACACAATAATTTTTAATGCGCAGGGCAGTTTATTTTGTGGGACACTTTTTTATTGCCTCAATATCACGCTGATACGTGAGAAGTCTCGCTTACATTTTAAGCGTTCGATTGACATCTTTATAAATTTTTAAGTCGTTACAGCGTGCATACAAAATGCTTATTAAAATGTTTGTAAAAAAACAGACCATCAACCAGGTAACGATCATTTAAGGTTTTACGAGTTCATGAAGTATAAAATAATACTGCAGTAGTTTATTTAACGGTTAACATCATAAAATTCTTATCGTATCGACTATTATAATAAAATAAAGATATTATAACACCTACTATTGACGTTCATTGGCAGACGTCAGAAACTACCTTGTTAAGCCCAACTGATAAAATGGCTACGTAACGTAAAATTCTAGGCAGGAGACAGGAGCGGTATTTCACTAACATTGTAGCGCGAATTTGTTCAGCGTCCCAGCAGTACAGTTAGATAGCTGTATAATCTCTGGCGGATTGACTGACAACAGGCGATGGCACAACCCGGGTCTTGATGCCCGTTAGCCATTGAGGCTCACACAGATTGCCTGGATCTGGCCAGATACCATCTGCTTGTTTGACTTGACCACGGAAACAATGATGTTTTTAACGATACCGAACCCCTTATGGTTTATTCATTCCAAATTAATACCAAAATGCTTGCCATTTGACATTGATTTGATCCATTCCTGACGGTAAAGGTAACGTGTCCAAATATGTGCATATACTCGTATCTTCAGGACATTTAGTTGATTTAGAATAAAATATAAAAGTTAACGAGAACAATATAAAATACATAGACATAAACATTTTATCTGAGGTAAAGTAAATTAAATTGAAAAAGGGAGAGAGGTTATTACGCAACTGAAAACTATTTTCTCTCCTGTCATTTCAGTTAAATCAAACTTGCATAGGTCATATAACAGAAATTGAGCTGAAGTAGTCGGTGGCGCAGTAGTTTAGCTCCTGGCTGTGCGATTGCAGTGGTTAAGCAACTTTCGGTCATGCTCATGGTATGGGTGACCAAAAATATATTTCGAGTTCCTCCGTGCGTAGGATGGCACGTTAAGGCGTTGATCCAGGTTGAATTTGCAGTCGTTAAAACTCACCAATCCACATTGGACCTGTGTGGTAGCTTATGGTCCATTTTTAGGGTTCCGTACCCAAAAGGTAAAAACGGGACCCTATTACTAAGCCTCCGCTGTCCGTCTGTCTGTCTGTCTGTCTGTCTGTCTGTCACCAGGCTGTATCTCATGAACCGTGATAGCTAGATAGTTGAAAATTTCACAGATGATGTATTTCTGTTGCCGCTATAACAACAAATACTAAAAACAGAATAAAATAAATATTTAAGGGGGGCTCCCATACAAAAAACAGTTTTTTTGCCGTTTTTGGTACGGAACCCTTCGTGCGCGAGTCTGACTCGCACTTGGCCGGTTTTTTCTTATCCTACCATAAGGAAGGCTTGTGCCTCAGCAGTGGAGATATTAAAAAAAATCACAGATCTCGTGCCTTTCACGACCTTCTGGTACATTGAAAATGAATTTAATGAATTTAACAAAATATTTTATTATTCTTTTCTTATAGACATAAATATTTTATTGAAAGGTAACCTAAGTATTATGTATAACTAAAACATCTGAATTTCTAAATAAATTAATACTAATAAAAAAATAAATCAAAATCAAATGCAGCATGCGAGACTCTCGCGCCGACTTCATCAACACTCGAATGTGCAATAACAACCCTCATGTTTACCTAGGCATCATCATCACACTCTCATTCTTAGAGATCGTTGTAAAATTTGGAATCGCAGATTCACTAAGAAAGACGTGACTGATCGAGTAATTTTAAATCTCGAAATTGAAATTACAGCAACCCACGATATATAATATTTCAAACTAAAACGTCTCTTCTGTTTAACTTTCGCTCAAGATTCGTTTATCCGTTTCTCTACACACAAAAACTCACTACGACACCTAGCACGTGTACTGGAGATAATAGCGTCATCTCTTTTGCTCCTACAGTTATTGCTAACACTACTTTCTCTTTCGTTTTGACATAGTAAGCGACGTCACTTACTTGAATATGGACTTATGGAGACATTTCAGTGCAGTCACACTACGGTACCGCCCCGCGCCGCCGTATCTAACGATTTTTAAATCTTTGACTAGATCTGGAATCAGCTCTCGCTTCACGCTCTATTCACGTCATACCATCTGTTGACCTGCTAGAGCTAATCAGTATCAATAATATGGTTTTAATATATATCTAAATACTTTCATATTTATAAAAAATGTGGAAATAATTTCGCTCAATTAACATATCTCCATCAGTTGTTGATTGGTTTCGCAGTTACCTGCTTGGTCGTCGGCAGCGGATTCGCACGGAAAATTCCTTCTCTTCCTGGTGCCTTACCACTGCCGGTGTACCGCAGGGTGGCGTTTTATCTCCTCTTCTTTTCGCTATATTCATTAACTCTATTTCCAGTCAATTAACTTCTTCCTACCACCTTTACGCGGATGATTTGCAAATTTACTCACAAGCCACTGTGGAAGATATCTCCTTAGCCATTGATACCATTAATGCTGATCTAGCAAAAATCTGCGAGTGGAGTAGAGCGCACGGGCTGATGGTCAATCCGGCAAAAACTCAAATAATTTTAATTGGAAGTACCAGATTAAGATCCAAAGTAGACTTTTCTCAATTGCAACCTGTCACCTTCAACGGAACTAATCTGCAACTCAGTGATCAAGTTAAGAACCTGGGCGTATACTTCGACCGCAACCTGAGTTGGTGCGTACAACTTCAGGAGGTGAGCCGAAAACTTTTTGCCGCCGCCGGATCTTTGCGTAGGCTTCGAAACTTCCTGCCAACTGCCACCAAGATTGCGCTAGCACAGTCCTTACTATTGCCCATACTAGACTACGCTGATGTTAGCTATCTCGATTTGTCAGAAGAGCAACTTAATAAACTTGAGCGACTTCAAAACTTCTGCATAAGATTTGTATTTGGACTTCGCAAATACGACCATATCTCTGAATTTCGTACTAAGCTCAGGTGGTTGCCAATTCGCCTTCGCCGGAATACGCACATACTGTCTTCATTATATAATATTCTTTTTAATCCTACCACTCCTTCTTATCTTAAAAATCGTTTTAAATTTGTAAAAGACTCCCATTCCCGCTTCTTAAGATCATCAGAAAATCTGCTACTGGAAATGCCAAAGCATTCTACATCGTTTTTCGACCGATCCTTCTCAGTCCAGGCTGTCCGCCTTTGGAATGCATTACCTGTCACAATAAGAGCTGCACAGACAATTCATAACTTTAAAAAACTGGTAAAAGAGCACTTTCTTTCCTTGTAGCTTGTCAATAACTTCGTACTGAAATTCTGTTTATATTGTAGGTATATAGGTATTAGTTATATTAGTATTTATGTAGGTTTATTATATAATATATATATCAGCTATTAATTATGTATGTAGGTCTGTCTATTTAGTCATATGTAATATGTGTATTATTAACGTTTCAGAAATTCTATAGGTCTTCGTAGTACGCACACTTTCTTTTTTAACAACTACCTTATCGTATTTTAATTTTCTATTCCTGTCCATCCTAAGGTTGCCTGGAAGAAATCGCTTTTTAGTGATAAGGCCGCCAATTGTATGTCTCCTTTGTATTTGTGATTTTCTTTTTTATGTTCTTTTGTGTGTACAATAAAGTATAAATAAATAAATAAATAAATAAATAAATAAATAAAAAATACAAAATATAAAACACTATTACAAGCTTTGAAATATACAATTATTTAAAAACTTTAATCGTACCTACTACGTATTACCATTATCTCGCGCCGCGCACGTCACCCAACGGCGGTATCCCAACATTTCGCTTCATAAAGGATAAGCTACAGCCCAGACCGTAATAGTCAGGGACATATACTAATTTCAGTAGGTAGCCTAACTCAATATCTCTAGGGGTTTTTTTCATTTTTTCGATATCGCTTTTCGTTTTTGAGAAATTGTCGATTTAGTGAGACAAGACCCCGAAAAAGTGTGTCATTTTTCTACATTAATGCGATTTTCGAAAAAAGTTTTTGACTTTTTCAAAATTTTTTTTCATCATATTGTAGCCCTTGCTGAGACGCATCTTTTGACATTTAGTACATACACGTAGACCCAAAACTCACGGGACCAGGGCAATGTCTCACTTTGGCTGAAATTGGGTACCTTACCGAAGCGATCGAAAAAACATTTTCAATGTTAAAATGGCTGGTGTTGAAAACAGTCAATTGAAAATGTTTCACATTCCATGTTCCCGATCTGATCTAACATGGTTGACATTGTTGGTAAAATCTCAGGCGCACACGCGTTTATCTATAGCTAGATGATTATATTTAATGGACTTCCTTATCGCAAACTATTTCAATTAGTGAGATGTTTCGGCTTGTTGTGTCCCTATGTCTATTAACCGTGGCACTCTCCGAAGGGGCTATAAATTGGTGTCTTCTAGTTGTCTTGATAACACCACAAATCAAGACAGAACATTTAATTACCTTAGGGCTACGTGCAGTAAGGAATACCGTTGCGAGATGCATCAAACGGACTTATGATTTATGTTCATTTAAAATGTTTTAGAATAATACATTGTAGCTATTATGTTTGAAACTTAGAAGTCACAATCGTATGGGTAATTTGTCAAATATTGTAGTAACAGCAACATTAAAATCAATTGCTTTTTAATTTTGCCTGTTTGAAATGTGTTTAATGCCCACACCATTTTGGTAGACGTTTATGTGAATAAGCAAGTTTAAAACATTCGGTAATGAATGTGTACGTAAGTTTAGATGTCTAAAACTGAGGTTATATTAATTATTATATTAACAAAGTAGGATGTAAACAATCGTTTTTGTAGTTGGTATTTTACAATTATTATTTAGATCCCTGCCTGTGTATTTCCCTATAGCAGGAGAAACAGAGACATGATGGCTAATCGCGTCTACAGTTCCAGTGCACTAATCAAACTGGTTTTATACCTAAACTAGTTACAAATTGAGACTCCAGCCGTGAGTCACTTACTGCAAGGGCTATTGGTCGTTTCCAACAAACATTTACTGAACCCAATCAAGTTGCTATAAAGATGCAATAGAAAATTGCATGAAAGGCAATTAGAGCTAGCTTCCTCTGGTAGTAGTGCTATACACATCAATTTATGAGCAGAATTTCAAGTAAAATAAGGATGTGATAGCCACATCTAACATAAATACCGAACTGATAGTCTGATACCGACTGATACCTTAGCATAGATAGGTACCAAATTATTCTAATTTTCCGCCTACTTGCGTTGGAAGCTTGGAAGGGTTTAAAACTATTATGTCCTTTAACTTTTCACATCGTTTTTGATACCATATGAAAAATAAGGAAAAGGTCCAATGTTGAACTCTTTTCTTTCATCTTCTCATTGATATTTACTTGTACCAATGTATTCAGTGCTTGCATTTGATATTTTCGTTGATTGGAAAAATTTACACAAAACTGGTCATTAGATTCCTTGGCTGTATCATGAGAATAAATGCTGTATTTTGGGTTCAGACAAAATTGCAAATATAAGTAGGTATTACTTTTTGAATATACAACGAACGAAGATTTCGTTTCGTTATTATTAAGTAATCGTGTTTCGTTTTTGACATCTGCTTTCATTGGTACTTACAGCATTGGATACTATAGAAAAACTCGCGCTGTATCTTCATCTTGATCTCAGCAAGCGGCTTTCTAATCGGGTCAAGTAACGTTCGGGCACAAACTAACGGATGTTTCTTGTTAATTAAACTAAAAATGTTGGACATTGTTTTAATCTATGGCCGTTTAATTGTACAGATACGATGATACAACTTCTTTAACTGCTTGAATCGACATGACAATGTCAAGGTTGACACGTGTTTCTTGTATATTATTTTTAAAAGATTTATGTTCAAATAATGTATCCAGATATAAATAACCATTAATAAGCGGAAATTGAAACTTATAGTGTAAAAAGAGAGTGTTGCGCCCACTTTCAAACAGTCTTATAATCTAAAATAGAATCTCAACAGGGAAAAATATTTGAAACACGATTGACTGATTTTATCTTCCTACTTTAATTGATAAGGTCTCAGATTTCATATTATTATATCATTTACTAATTAAACGTAACTAAAAACGTATTTACAATTTTGATAAAACTTTCATATTTCATATACAATCTTACATTTAATATAAGCTAAGCGACATTGAGTATCTAGGACTATCTGATACATTATCGGGAGCTGTATCTAAACATTGTACATAAAAGCTTAATTAAGCGTTAAAACACTATATAAAATCAATTATGGACAGGTCATCGCACCGCAGCAGCAAGAATCCAAGGTTGTTATATTTAATCGTGTTCTTATGATGTAGGATTTATGACATCGCTCGGTGTTCCCAATATATGCACACGCAACGGCGCTGTCAAGACGAAACCAAAATAAAAAGCTCCGCAACAAGGCCTGCGGTTAGCAATTTTATAATCATTATCAACAATATAATAATACGTAGCAAAAACTAAACACTTACGCACGCGGCCTCTTATTTACATGATTGTAGGTAAGCTATGCCTCTTAAAACACAGCCGTCATGTATGTACTGTCATGTTTGATAGCAAATCACACATTTTCTAAGCCACGAAAGCTCTAATAGCCTTCTACTGACTTTGTTAATTGCAATATTAAAGCTAGTTTGCGTTTGACTATTAGAAACGCTTAAATTATAGAGCCGACTGACTTTTGCTAAATTGCTGCCTTAGTAATAAACAGGCCTATTAGATCAATTTAAATTGCCAAATGAAATTATAACACGCAACTTTTTTTGCGGAAGGTTAAGATGTATTTACTTTTTATTTGCACCAGAGTTCGGCATTATTATAATAATATAAATTAAAGGCTAGTAATTCAGTTGTTGTATCCGTTAAAGCACTTCCATTTTTTAAAAGTCAGAAAGAGCTTTTTAGAACAAATCACCAACTTCTAATTTTCATGAAACTTGCAAAACATATTTTTAAAAGCTGGCCATTTTATTACTAGTATAAGGCAGTCTCACTATATTACTTATTATAAGTAAGTAACTCTATATTCTTGTCAAGTTTCTAAGCTCCCTGACCTTTAGGGACCAGAAAAGTATCTAATGAATGGCCTATTAGACCAACTCTGATAGCATCGCAATAGGAATTTCATATTAACGAATTTCCTTTCTTCCATTTCAAGACTAAGCACAAGAAACTATGACGGCTGTTATTCAAAGATCTGGAAAATAATGACGAAAGACAATGAAATGTAAATCATTCGGTAGATGCCCGATGCTATTGAGCGGAAATTGGCTTAGCCCGTAGGTATTCTCGATATAAACGATTATTATATTCAATAGCGCGATTAACCATCACAGAGTTACTATTGCTACCTACTCTGGATTATAAAATACAACATTTTAAAACATTATAATAAATTGAAGTTACTACTTGCTGGCGGCTTCGTTTCAAAAGCTATTTCTTTATTTTCGTTGCAACTATTGAAGTAGAGAACAAGCTATACTTACTAGATTTTTGCAAATGGAATGAATTTAAGCGTAACATTTAAGAAGTGATCATTGACTCATATAGTTAAATCAATAACGATTGTATTCGTTTGCAAAACTTTGAGCAATATATGTCACGACAAAACTGGTGGAGCCTCGTCGGTAGATCGTGATGGAATGAGGGTAGTCCTTTAGCTTAATCTTGTTACTGTCATCTGTGTTCTTCTTGTCAGCTAAAAAAGTCTGGAACGGGTGGTAGGAAAATATAGACGATTCAAAAGTACTTAATAATTAAGTTTATTTGAATAAAGCTTTTTTTTTATAATTAATTATGCTTTAGCTCCCCGCTTTTTGGCAGGTCTTTTTTTGCCAATTTTTTTTTTACTTTTCCTTTTGCTTTATAAGCAATTTTCGTTTTTTTTTCAGTTACAGGTAGGTATGGTACTTATTTACAATTTACTTTTCGTTCGGTTTCTTACTTTTACGGTTTTCTTTCTTATAGTACTAATAGCTCAAGGCACGTTACATTTTTCATCTATTTACTTATACTTATCATTTTCAAAACTTATTTCTTATATTTAATTTTATAATAAAATTGTTTTCTTTACATTTATTATTCTTTGTATCTTTCAGTCTCTGTTCCTATTTATTACTTTCTCAGCCACTAATTTCGCAAATTCCATGAATAATTTTCTTTTTCTTTTGTTTCTTATTATCTCTTTCAGGGTGTCTTTGCTCAGTTTTGTGTCTAGTTTCTGTTGTAGAGTGTACCTATCAACGCTGTGCAAAGGACAGTCTAGCACGATGTGGAAAATGTCCTCGTTCTCAACCGGGTTGCAAACGCACGATGGGCTGTCCCTACGCTTGAATCTGTGCAGGTATGCGCAGAACCCACCGTGACCGGTCAAAATCTGCGATGCCAAGCGATCGATGGTCATCCTCCTCACCACGCTATATGCCTCCACCCCATCAGGAAAAAAGACCTTCGTGGTCTCCCCCGTGCTTTCGGATTTATATCTGCTGTCCCACTTCTCGATCGTTTCCGCGCGAATATGCTGCTTAATGAACGAGATGGGACCGCAGTTATAGTCCGATTTAGTTGTCAACTCCAGAGCCGCCTCCTTCGCTAGTTGATCCGCCCTCTCGTTCCCTTTCACTCCGACGTGGGCCCTAATCCAGTAAAGAGAGACTAAGTTGTTGGTTGTCTCTCAGCGTCTGTAGGTTACCCTGGATTGCCTTCGTGATTGGTTGCGATGAGTCCGGATCAAGTAGCGTCTGCAGAGCGGATCTTGAGTCACTGAGCACGGCAGTTTCCTTAAATTGTTTGCCAATTATAATTTCGGTTGCCTGGAGGATGGCATACAGCTCGGCTTGGAAGACTGTACAGTATGGCTCCAGCTTAAACTTTTGGGTACTGGTTTCATTCAGCCCTTCCCAACATGTCAGGGCGGCTCCAACTTTCCCCTCCAGTTTGCTACCATCTGTATAAATCTTCACTAAACCTTCTGCCAATTTGCCATTCTCTTCCGCGTTTTCCAAACAAGTAAATTTTAAATTTAGCATCTTGCTGGGGTGGCTGTCCCTCATAAAGGAGACGCGCTCTTCGACCTTTCTGCCACCTAGTGCTGCCTGGGGTTTCCCACGCTTTGCCTCATAAAGCAGGGAGGCTTCTTGAACCCGAAGATCCAGCGGAAGCAGCCCCGACAGCACTAAAGCAGCATTAAGGGATACCGTTCTGTTACCTTTTATAATCTTTTGCGCGAAACCCCTTTGCACAGCGTTGAGAGCTTTCCTGGAGATTGCTTTTGTTACCTCTTTAAACCATACACTAGAGTCAAATAAAGCTTATTTGACTTTGACTGCAAGACTTAACTACTCTAATGGAGATCAATAATGTAAAGGCCTCAACTGTACATATACTGCCAAGCGCAAGAGGTAAATAGCACAGAATAAATAATTGTCTGATATTGGTAATTTTCAATGATAAGACTTGACAGTTCCAAACGATCGATGACCACCACATCAAGGTTAATGTTCATTCAATGTAGATGATTTCATTCTATTCTATTATCACGAATCTGAATAAGTAGTACATACTGTCATTGTATCCGGTTTCTACGACACAAATAATTTAGATAATCTTGAGATTTGAAGAATTTAAGCAATGTGATTTTTTATTGAATGCATTATAAACTGATATGATATCTATAAGCATTACTTCTCAGTTATACAACTAGTTTAACATGACCACGACATTCCCCAGCAAATAATTCATCACCAGGCAACATGTAACGGTACACGCAAATGAATTGTAATTTCGATTCGTAGTAATAGTAAATACTTTAATGTAAAAGGCTTTAGCGAGAATGCACTAAGAAGCTCGCTAATACGTGATTAATTCCTAAGAGTGCTGCAGGCTAGTCCGCGGACACTCGGTTTTACCGGTATAGGCCCCGGGCCTAGGAGGTTCTCCGTGGAAGCACCAGCTCCAGACATGACGTTATAAATGGAAAAGCTTATAACCAATTTAATTAAAACACTTTGAAATAATAAAATTACTTGTAGCAAATATGAGAATACAGAGGTGGATGTTTGAAGTGACGCGAATGAATAAAATTAGGAATGAGTCGGTATGAGAGGAGGTCACCCATTATGGCCCATTTTTCTTAACCACCTATGCCGGATATAAAAAATGAATGATGACGATATGAGAGTAGGTTTTGAATTAAAACTAGTAATGAAAGGGAGCGGTCTGGCTGCTAAAAAAAAGAAGGGTGTAAGTACTTCATACACCTACTACTGTGACCCCTAATAAGAAGAAGATACCTACAACAGAAATTGTAAAAGAAAACTTAATAGTAAATAGAGTAGTGAAAGCAAAAAGGAGTTTATTTCAACAATATCTAAATTTAGTTTTATTAAAAATGAAATCGTAGGTATAACTAACCAACCTATGAATGAATGAGCACAGAAAAGAAAGCGCATAAAAAGAATATTATTGGTAATATATGACGATATACCGTTTTGCTATTTATTTAAGTGAAGGGAACATCAATAACACATCCATTCAAAATCAATAATTATCGCTTTTCGATTCACGTTGTATCACTAACCATAAATATAAGATTCTTGATGTATAAACTAAAGACCTTATCGGGCTTGCTGCGTACAGGATTCCGAGGCAGTTATAAAATTCTTTTAACATTATAAAGAAGTTATCTTAAATAAAACACTTTTTAACGGATACTAGCGCGCTAAAAAGTGTTTTATTTGATGTCTAATGAGCGCCTAAGCTTGAGAAGTGAATAAGTAATCGTGAGTTTATTCTGAATTGTCAGTTTACGTACGTCGTTTATAATTTAGTTTAAATGAGTTAGTTAAAACATGTCACGCGACTGTTCACGGTTTGAAAAAGTTGATTTACTCATTTTCATTTTGACATTGTAAATATTCAAAAGAGGCGTATAAATCTTAACAAGTATTTCAACAACAAAATTCAAAACTTAACAAGTATTAGTAACAACACAGATAACATAATAATTAACAATCATAATGCAATTTTCTACAAAGAGTCAATTTGTGTGTCCGACCGACCCAACCACAACAGAAGCAAAATAAAAAACAAAAACAGATCAAATATCATTCAAATAGAATGTGCGTTTCTTTCACCTACTTACAGATCCGATTGAAAGCACTTTGCACTAATTACGTGTACAAAGTGTATCAGAACCAGTAGAGAGCTCAGTAGAGCTCGTAGAGAGCTTAGTTGTTTAGGTAAATAATTGCATTGTTTGCTGGTTGGATGGACAGAAGTGTGCCGGTAGTAATCGGTTTCGTGATAGCGCCCCGTGTGAACTCTGCCACGACAGCCGACGAGAAACACAGACCAATGCATAAGATTATTACTTAGAATTTACATAGTTGACTTAGATTTTATTGGGAAAAGAAAATGTGCAATTACTTTACGACTTATGAGTTACTAGCGGCCGCCCGTGACTTCGTCTGCGTGCACAGTTTTTTTGCTATCCCTCGAGAACTATACGTTTTTTTCTGGATGAAAGGTACCCTATGTCCTTATCTGTGTACCCCTGAACACGTCTATGCAAAATTTCATAATGATCGGTACAGTAGTTAGGACATGAAGGCGTAACAAACAAACGGACTTTCGCAATTATAATATTAGTAAGGATAAACAAGCTGACAGTATTACTATTTGATTAAATAACTAGAGCGATGTCTAATCAGTCGGTAAGAAAGATACACAAAGTAAATAAGTTTAGTTAAAAATTCTGAAAAACAAATTAAGGTGCATTGGGGATATTCCGATACGATTTTTGTTGAGTTGATAGGTAGTGTTCGTTTTTATTTATTTGTAAGAGATCTGTAATTGTTTTTTTAAAACTGATTTTACCTCTGTCTAGTCAAGGAAATTATCTATTAGCGTGCACTTATAGAGTCATTATATGTATTTTAGTTAATGAATTATACTTATTTAAAAAACGCACTTTTTTTTTTCTTCTCTTGGGGATATTCCGAACCATGTCGGGGTTATTCCGAACTCATTTGAAAGTGTGTTTTAAGACCTGGTATTCAAAGTGCATATTTCTTTTTCGTTCGGAAAACCCCCGGTGACAAAAATATTTACGTATGTGTCAAGTATATAGCTCAACTAAATTTTCATAGATTTGAAATTCGGAATTACCCCATACAGTGACAGAGGTCCTCAACATTTTGGCTATACTTGATGTGTGTTGTAAATTTTGAAATTAAAGTCATGAAATTTATACCAAACTTTATTTTTGTTTCTCTATGCAAGATAGATCAAGATAGTTAGGTTTTTACTATATATAGAGTGTTATATAGAGTGTAAAGAACGGTGTACCGAAATTAATGCAGGCGTGATTAGTCTATGTTTTTTTTGTAACCGGTTTCATCCAGTAGCGGCGCGTACGCGACGCGGCGGCTAGCGATCACGTACGTACACATGCGCCGTATACTTGTGTACCTACGACGGCGCGGTTGTATGAAGCTTTGTCTCTTTACATTTTCACTACCGACTATTTTGAAAAGTTGAGAACCTCTGCAGATTACTATGAGAAAAGAAAATGGGTTTATTCCGAACACAAAACATGTCGGAATATTCCCGTCGGGTTTATTCCGAATAAAACTGAAATTTAGAGATAGAACGTCCTGACACATTGAATTGTCCTTAAAAAACGACAATTTACCATAAAAATAAACAATCAATTCATTTACTTACCTAGTTTAGACACAATCCAAGTTGGGGTTATTCCGATTTGTTAAAAATGGCGCGAAATCGTCCGTTGGCACAAAAACTGTCACTGCACTCGTCGGAAAGCCGCTAGCGACGAGCGTCAACTGGAGACCGATAGCCAAATCAACATGGCGCCTAGGTAAATGTTGCCAACATACAAATATTATTTCGTTTGGTACATTTTTCGGTTGTTCGGAATATAACCAAATTCGGAATATCCCCAATTCACCTTATTTTTCTTTTTCACCTTTTTGATCAATAGATGCAATTTAATAAGCGAAATTGATTATTGATTAATTTACTAGGACTGACGTTTTTATTATATTTTATGCTGTATGTAGATACATAATATGACAAACGAGTTACATTCCTGTTGACTGTCTGCCGCCGCAGCTTATGACTTGCAACCCCACGTCTACTTTCATGGCAACACACGAGAGAAAGATACCACTTTGTATGTACCAACAACATTCTACAAACAGTCTCTAGTTCAATGCCGATTATGTACCGTTTAAAATAAACCATGCCGTTCTTGGGCTGCAAATTATGTTTATTATAAGTATTATAGCCTGTTAACAAATGAAAAATCGTTATTGGTATTTTTTATAAAGATATTAGTTATGATTAAGTTGTATAAAATATGGACTAAATTACCTTGTAACATTTATTTCTTTATTTACTTTACTGTAATGAGTTCTTAAATTACCATATCAACAAATTATATTTTTTGAATTAAAAAAAGAGACTGCTGTGCCAAAATATCGTAAGAACCTTAGAATAATAACACCTAGAACGATAGTTCCTTACAAAGCGCACTGTCAAAAGTGAGGCAACTAAAACAGCCAAAATGGCGCCGTTTTCCGATTTTTATTCTCCATTATTTCATAATCATACATAATAAGTACAAAACAGTTTCAATTTCCCTACCTTAAAGAGATTCGGTAACGTATGACGGATATAAATCTGAAAACTGAGCCATTTTAGCTCAGTATTAGTTGCCTCACTTTGCGTACAAAGACTTCACTACACTTCTAGGTGTTATTATTCTAAGGTTAGAACCTATACGATACGATGTAGGTACGATTAAAAATTTTAACCCCAATGCTTGATTCGCATCCTTTATCGAAAATCGTTGCAAAACAATTTTGGAGTCAACGGACACTTTGTAAATGTCATCCACTGATAAATAGGTACAACACAAACACGGCTCACAAAGCTGCAAATCAAACACTATCATATCCTGAAGTGAAATATTGGGAATCGCGAGAACCAACAAAAATTGATGAATCACAGGCCACAGCTCGGCAGCGGCTCAACCATTACCAACGACAATTTCCCGGCTGCCATCTTTGTTCACGATCCGGCGAGCCACAGAATCACAAAGCTGGTTCGGTATGAATGGAGGTATCTCCTAGAACTTATTCTTAACATGTACTAGAGCTCCGGGCCTCGTCTTCCAATGGTGTTTCAATAGCAATAAATGTTTTTGTGTTTGTAACAAAAAGATTCGATCATCGAAGACCTATGAAAAGCTTATGGATATAAATTTTCAATTCGATGCCTTAACATAGGTAGTCTTAGTATGTCATGCTCTCTTTAATCATTTCTGCGGTGGTGTCGTATGAGGCGGGTCGTTACGTTCCCTCAAATATGGTTGAGCGAAGAGATGGCTGGTTCATGCGTCATGTTCGTGAACTGGTGCTGCCAGTGGGAATGGGTCTGCTTCTGACTACCTATCTTAATGCATATTGAATTGTATGTTTTTCTTTTATTTTTATTTATTGTAACAGCCTAGACTGAATAACAAGTTCAAACTTTGAATTTAGCTTAAAATCTGTAAATTGATTAAGAAATTTGAAACTCATTAAGAAATGAGCTAATTCAATAATGTTATTTATTTGTTAATCTTTGTTAATATAAAGTCTGGAAACGATATACATATTTGTAAATATCGTTCCATCTGATTGATAAAGCTGACAAGTTTTTTGCGCCCATTTTTCTTGTCAGTTAAAAGACGTCATAATGGGTGGTAGGGTAAAAGAAATGACGATTTAAAAATGCTTATTATGTGAGCTTATTTAAATAAAATATATTTCACTTTCACTTTCACTTTCGAAGAAAAACTGTGTCAAAAAAGCATGACTTCTGAAACACCATTTTCAGAAGCTTTGCCCCGGAACTGGAGGCCTGGAAAATATTTTAGATACGCCAATGACCATTGAGTCAACAGACACACCTAAAGCAGTTCAAAAGCTTTCCTTTAATCATACTCAATATCAAAGTCCTTCATAGGAGAAAGAATAATTAAATAATTGATTGTCTACATAAATTTTCTAACTGTTTTGATATTTCAAGGTATTCCTAGTCGTTAAATAATAATGGACATTTTATTACTAATAAATATCCATTTAATAAACTTAGATAAGTAGGTATCGCTTGTGGATTCCTGTCCACTGTGTTAATCCTACTACCATTAACAATTACTTTGATACTTTCAACGTAATTGGTTATAAAAGCCACCTACAATAAAGTTCTTAAGCCAATTCATATTCATGATTTATTTCCCGTGTATTGACAAAAGTGTGTTTTCTATTTACTTAATTTTGAGGCAAAATAACACCACATATTAAAATGTAACTAAAGATTTTATTTACATAAAGGTCGAGTAAACAATTTTAAAGGTTACAACAACGATGCCCAACAAAGTCTTAAATCACAACACAGAAATAATCGGTATGTTCGAATATTCGTAGCTCGGGTCGGCCGATACCGCGCGCTCAACGAGCGATCTGATCGGACTCCCCGTCGCCTTATTGATAAGGTTTCCATACTTCCCGTGTGTATCGGAATGCTTCTGAGTTTATTTAATGTAATTTCTTCGTGTACGTGAGCTTATATTGCCGATCGAGTACGTAAAACAGCCAATGCATGCTTTATTGCGGCCCCATAACAAAACGATATGGATATGACAATCTAACTACCTTAAGTTAAATAATTTCACATACTATTGGACAAGTAGAAACGAATAGCGTCATAACTCATAATATTATACGATAAAATAGCCACCGTAAATTGAAAGCAGCGATTATGATGGGCAAAATAGATTCGTGCGGGGTCGTCGCGACATCACGATGCGACCGCGGGTTAAAGAGCGATCCTCAAGCTAGTTCAAGTTATGAGCTCAGCCGGCACAATAGCCAATTTTCGAGGAATTTCCTGTGATGGATTTTGAATTAACTTAAGCAGTTCACCGATTTTCAGAATAGTTTTAAACAACCGTCTGTAATTATATTGTACAACGTTTATCGCTTTTCATTAAATATCAAATACGTCTAAATACGACGGTCATAAACTAAATACTTATAAAATAAATACAAGTGTCCTGAGGCCATGCATCGGCTGGCATGTTGCGATCTGTAAAATAATATTGTAGTTTATTTAGAGAAGGTATTTTTTTGTATACAGCCTAAAATAAAACATAATATTAATGCGCGAAGTTTTTATAAGCTTTATTATAATAAACTACGTAATTAGCCAAGGAGTTCGTAGTTGCAATTTTAACTCTTGTAACACCCTTTATTTTTATCACTATTTACTTTCGATCGCAATCATAATCTTAAGAAAATCTCCGTTTAGGAAACCGTGTTTATAAACAGTACAATGACTTAAAATGAATTATACTGTGTCGTATCGGAAAGGTTTTTACATGAGACGATGAAACGGCACAAAGCGTTCTCAAACGATTTGCCACGGGTGACGCGGCCGTCACGACGCGCCGTCACTGACACGTTACAGATAAATATTGCTACGTTATGTTATACGGGACTATTTACTATATACTAGACAATAGTGAAATATGTAACCTACATCCGTATTTTAGCCGCTTCTGTACTCTAGTAAATAGACCACCTCTAGAGAAAACAGGCTCTATTTTTTAGAGAGGATTAAGTATAAGTAATTACACTTAGTTTTGTCGGTGTTTGTTTGACCAGCCTACTATCCTATATACATTTGTCTATTGTTGTCATTATTGTGTTTCGGCATAATTGTTTCTTAATTTCTCAAAATTGTATGCTTCCGATAAGTACATGGAAGTGGGCTAGCACTTCGGCCTACCACAATATTATAGGCACACTATAGAAGGGCAGGTAGTCGATTATTTGTGAGCATTAATGCCTTCTTCTTTTCTTTACATAGTTACTATAAACGAAACTTTACATATTGAGTTGTTTCCAAAATGTCTGCAGGGTCAATGACCTATTCTGACTACATCATTAGCACACGTCATTGGAACAATAAATTTTCTACTTGCCAACGTAAAAACTTTAACAACTTTCACACGATAAAATTTACGTGCCTACTATATGCTAATGCTGGTAAATCTAAAATGTAAAAACATTAAATGCAGGTATATAATAATAGCATAATATCTTTTTTCGATGTAACTACTGCCAGAATTTATCCAAAAGTTCTCCAAAACTTTGATGTTTGCCGTTTTTATTTGCAAAATACATTAAATTATTTTGAGTTATTTTAATCAATACCTACTATAAAAGAAAATATTATCTTTAAGTAACTTCTTATTTACAACGTGTTACAAAAATCCCATACACCCGAATATGATAGAAAGGATACCATGCATACAATCCCGGAAAATTATTTTATACCCTTAAAACCGCAACTTTTTAGAAAAATAAACTATTTTCATGAAAAACTGCATGTTGGCAACCCTACACCTAAATTGTGTTTTGCTTTTGCCCATTAATGGGATTTATTATAGAAAATAAATAGTCTATTTGCGTTTTGGGTTGTCACTGGAGTTATCCATACTTTTACGGGTTAATATGAAACACCCTGTATAGATATTAATGCAAGCAAACAATGGATAGTAAACAATAAATGCATTTATTAAGTTACGATACTAAAGTGGTAATTTTACCTGGATTTACCCTAGCCGAGGGCCGTCGTTCAAAGATTAACCACGAATCCATTAAATATAACGAGATAGTGCTGTAAATATGAAGAAATAAATTGTACTTTATTAGTCTTCGTATTTAGTCTTACTTTTAAAAGAAACCGGCATCTCTACTTATAACGACATATTTATACTTATCCCATTGCGAAGCTTAATGAAGCCACTGAGATGTAATTTAACTATCAAGGTAAATATTAGTTTTATCACAGCTTGTTATAACTCAACCTTAATCTAAAGAGAAGGTCGCACAGCTCACGGTAAATTTAATAAGATCTTTTAAATGAATTCTTATTGAAGCCAATTTATGGTGCCGCGGTCTCTACAAAAAGGTTGGCAAAGGGTTATTATAACTTAACACCTCTTAGTTCGGCGTGAAAAATATTAAGCATCAAAAGGTACTACCCTCCCCTAAAATAAAACTCCAAAGAACATTACAGCGACAATTCGACACAGCGTCGACTGGGCCAACACTCACAAAGCTTTCTCATTAAAACGTCACCGTTCCAAGCCGTGACACTAAAAGTCATTTCGACCAAAAAAACTCTTCAACCCGTTTCGTTACATTTCTTAACGCTCGGGAAAAGAGCACAAAAGATTTTCTTAGCCGAAGCGTGACTGCCGTAATTAAGTGGCGAGAAAGCGCTCGGCGTGTTTTGCTATTTGGTAATAGGCGTCAATATAGCTTCAAAACTTCGTTATTGCACACCGAACAAACGTGCAAACTCAATATTTAAAAATAAACAATACCTACGTGAAAGCGAAAACCTACACACAAAATCATTAAAAGATCTGAACGCCGATCCGCGACAATGTCCCATAACATAAAATGTTTAATACCTGTCTACAATTTAAAATCAAAATTATTTTCCCGAGTGTGCTGTCCCTGAGGACCCGTCGGGGGCCGGATTGTAAATCATATTAAGTGCCACGTTACCCGGCCAAGATGGCCCCGACTTGTATCGAAATTATCGCCCGCGAGCCTCACGTAAAATATTCAAAACCGTTTCAGGTTACCGCGTCAAATATTTCTTTCCCGACGTCTAAAATAAACCACGCTGACTCATTAGCCAACACTCTTTACTTTGTTCCCAATCGCATAAATTCTCTTTTATGGCGGTCCAATTTTTCTATATCGTCTCATTTAATTAAAACATGGCAAGGGAAAGTCATATAAATAAGTACACCTAGTAACATAGAAACGACATTCTATTTTTTAATTGTTTGTTTACATTTACAACCTGAAACTAAAAGTGGAACTAAAATAATTTATAATTGAAACAAGTTCCTTCAACTGAATCTAATTATTGCAAGAAATGGTAGTTTGGCAATTACGAATTAATGAGCGGAGCGGTCTGCTGTTCTATGCTCATTGATTAACTCATAGATAAACTTAAACGCATGATTAAACGACTCAATCAATCACTTGGTGGACCTCCCATGCAAACTGTACCAGCTACCTATTCTCACAGCCGAGTTCTATTACTTTTACAATGTAGAAATCTTGCCCTCACTTCCGCAGCTGCATACAAAAATAACCAAAGACAAACGAAGGCTGCTATTCGAGACGACAAGCGACAAACAGAAATCTAGTTTTATTGGCCCAAATATAACGACTCACTTCCTTTAAACAATTAAGAATCGAATATCACTTTCGATTAGTTACATACGAAACTTTCGAATCGAGTGTGATTGACGTTGTAATCGATATACCTATTACGTTCTGTTTAGAGTTAATCAGCTGCTCAAAATCATACCGGCGTGGAAAATTGCTAGTGAAATTTTACATATGGGACTATGTTAATTAATATCTAAGTAAGTACTTAAATATAGAACTTGTATAGTTATTGTTGTATACTTTTCAAAACACCTATATACAATAATTCCGTTATTTGATCTGAAATATAATGTAGAGAAAGAAACGTCAATACATTTGAACATAACACATTTTTTCTATTCGTCAATAAGTAAGTAACATTAATTGTTGACAAAAATAATAAAAGTTTTTTGACATCTATGTTACAATCTATGACATCTGCACCCGAACTAGTAGAAACTGAATCTCAGGTGCAGCGCTCTTATTAGGACTAAATTTTCTAGATGCAAATAGTTCACGAAAAAGCTATGTTATCTTTGCCAAAAACTTACAATTCTTAATTGTAAAGTGAACCCTCTCACGGTATGTAAAGTGAATGTGAGTGAGTGTGTGTAGAGATGGTGTAGTTTTATGAAAAATTACATTTAAATGGAATTAAATTACAGTTTTCAAAAATAATTCAATACTGTCATTTGATAAAGATTTTAATCCATACGACCTCCGTAAAGTTTTTTTTTACTTCATGCATGTTTAGATAATACCTACTTTTGTTATTTATTTATACTTTTGTTTACCTTATTACAGAAAAAAAGTCCTAGAAAGTTAAAGAATTTATGAGCGAAGGAGTGCCTAGTGACAAAGGATGAGCATACTCAATGTTGAAAACTTAAATAATAATTTAATATTCAAAAAATCGTGTGACTGCAGTGGGTGTCGTGCGGCTGATATGATGATTCAAGAAAACCCTGCAAATGATTTTATCAATACCTACCTCATTCCTAACTCTCTTTTTGGGAAATATTTACAATCACGATATCAACAGCAAGTTAAAATACATAGTATCACCACGATTTTGGTTCCGGCATAAATTATTGCATGTTTCAAAACATTTTTCCCTTTTGACGTACAACAATATCCGTCTTACATTTCATATGCGTTTCAAATATCATAACAAGTAAGACTAATCGTAAATAATGTCAAAGATTCAAAATATATGTCTCACACAACGGATACGCGACTCGTGTGGGCAACAAATATAGCACATAAATAACAACTGACATTGTTCCGAAAGGTTGATAATGATAAATGTATCTACATTCTTAATTTCTCTATAGGTAAAAGTAGGTACAAGACAAGTTAGGGAAAGCTCGAAAGCTAAAGAGACCGTATTTGGCTATGAATAAGAATTAGGTAGGCATGTTAATTGATCAATACTTAGGCAACTGGTTGCGAAACTATGCAGTTACGGTTTCTGTTGCTTGATTAGGGTGCTAGATAACCGACTGATAGCGAGATTACTTAATAACTTACTAGAGAACTAATCTCGAAATATTTTAAGTTTTCCTGAAATTTCCCCGTGTTTAATTCTTTTAATACTTGCAAATAGAAATAAAACACTTTTTAACGGATATACTTTGGTAATTCGTTGGTATTTGGCATAGACTTATCATATTACTATTGGTATTTGGTTTGATTTTTTGTTTTTCCCGACGTTTCGGCACGTTTGCAGCTACCGTGCCAGTCCCCCGTGGCCACTAGTATCCGTTAAAAAGTGTTTTATTTCATGTCTAGTGAGCGCGTAAGCTTGAGAAGTGAACTCTCATTACTACTAGCCTTTGTCTGCAAGTTCGTGCGCATTCTTGTACTATAGGTATTCAGTAAATATGTATTCTGTGTGCGCGTGGAAATTGGAAAAATGTCTTATTAACTTTCTACCAAGATGCCCAGCATGATCCATTCAGTAATGTACCAGTCAGTGTTATGTTTTTCGCTCAGAAAATTGTTTACGACTTCTGAAATGAAACGGCGTTTGCAATTCTTTGTATGTAAGTAGTAATTTGAAATGGAAAAATCTATCTAAATTTCACCACTATAACGGGAGTAGATATTACCCAACCTTTGAGGTGAAGTGCAGTGGAACTATAAATAAATATATCATTCGGTACTGGCAAAAACTGGTGTCAGATCGTGGTGACAGTAATCACGGCAGCAAAAGCCTCACATGCGCCTCCAATTACGAGCCATTTACGGGGGCTACGTGCCTAACATAATGGCTCGAATCTAACATTTTCTATAAGCCGACCGCAGCATTCCCCTATACAAAGATGCGATGGGTAATTATTTTCTCACGTATATCCCTTCACTTTTGAATATCTCAGTATTTTTTTTAAATACATTTTTTTATGTTTGCAATTGAAATTTAACATAAGCTGTAATACCTTCTAAGAAAAAATACTGTTTCACATTATTTAAAATCAACATAAATCAAGAGCATCCGACTAAAGGGACAATTTCTTACTCAATGAAAATAAGTATTATATTTGTAAAAATTCGTTAAAGTTCGCAATCTTAAGATACATTCACAGTTTTCAGTTTTTGTTTTTAGTTTATTGATAAAGGGAAACAAAAGTAAATTTTACATATTACACACAGAAATCAGTAATCAAAAGGAATAGCGGCTTGCACACACATCCGCTCAGGGATAGGCAAAACTGCATATGAATCACAACAATCAGTCATTCAGACGGCCGAACGTCGGAGAGCTTCGCACTATTTTAGAAAAACAGCCGACGGCGAATTGCTTTGCAATTACAGCAAGCGTCGACTCGTCCGTCTGTCCGTCTGCAAAATGGCAGCATGCCTCCTCGAGATTGACTAGTCGACTAGTTGACTAGTAGCTGAATGCTTCTTAGCCAACGGCGATCTAGCCTGCACCGATCTATCTCAGGGCATGCTGGCATGCACGAATGAAACCCTGCCTTCGGTAAATTAAAATTCTTTTTGTTTGATAAGTGTCCTGTGATTATCTCGTATATAGAATGTAATGACTCTGCGGACGTGTCATTAAAGCGCGATTGTTTATGACTTGGTACTCACTCACCGTTCGATGTAATTTTTTTTCAATAATCTGCGTAGTTACCTGCAATTAAAACATCAATTTAAACATTATTATCATAAACACACACACGTAATTAACAACTGGAAAAACCAATCAACCATCTAATTTTTAATAAATCGTAAAAATTTTATTTTACTCTTTCAACTAACAATTCAAATGATAAGTCAACAACTTCATATATTAAAAATTACTTGAACGTCAACAACATCGGAAAGAATATTAAAATAAATTAGTAACAGTTTTCATGCATTCACAAATACATATGCCTCACGTTAACGCTAAAAACATAATAATAACGTTCACACATTAAACGCTGCCCGCCTAAACTGCACAAAACCGGTCATTACGAAGCATAGTCGTCGCAGCCAAACCACATAAGTCACATTCGTCGCCACATCAAAAAGTAATCAGACCACAAAAGCCAGGGCGAGTCATCGAAAGGGTCGCACGAAATATGCTCGAAACGAACCTAATCGATTCAACAAGCGACACGACCACAGGTAAGACCTGCCTTAACATAATTTACTGAGGAGCTCTATAAAAACGCGACGCGTCAGGAGCTTGATAGACTTTTTTTCAATAAACTAAACCATTCATTTAGGGCTGTGAAATTACTTATCTAATTGCATTAATAGCGAAATAAATAATTCGTCAATACTAAAGTTTATTCTGCGTTTACAAAAAACAGAATTTTCGAGTCGTAAATAATTTACTTAGCAAGCTTTGAGAGTTCAGATAATTTCTTTACTAGATCCTTAATTGGCTCACTTTATGTCTTATTTACATATTATTAACATGCTTCTACACATAAATAGTTAGTTGAAAGCGTTCTGTCTAAGATAAGGTAATGTTATATCTGAAGCAACCGTTAGGGTAATAAAAAGGTAGTATTTTTTACGACGTTTTTTCGAGGGTCTCGCGCTAACGATTTAAATGGGTACCGACCGACACTCCCGCGCATCCTCCGGCCGAACCAGACGCCCCCCGCTGCCTCGAGAAATAATGTTGCCCAATGTTACCTGCGCCCGCGCCCGCATGGAGGAAACAAATACTAAACCATCCAAGACGCCATAAATTTCTGAAATGACCCTGCGTTCTGATTAAAAATCCAATTTTCGTGTCCGACCTTAGGATCATGATTTAGCTTACATTTTTGAAGCAGCGTTTACTTTTAATGTCATCATCTAATTCACTAATATATTATCATCTTATGTCACTAATATTACAATCAAGTTTTTCCAATAATGACATTATATCTGTAGTAAGCAACAGTAGGTATACCCATACAACGTTATTTTTGGTTACACAAAACCCTGCAAACGATTTATAGATTACAGTTCTTAATGTATTTCAATTTCATTCAGAAAGTTACTCCGTCTGATGCACGGGCGTAGCCAAGGGGGGGGGGGTTTTGGGGGTTCAAACCCCCCCCGAAATATACAATAGGCATCATCTATTTATTGATCTATAACATTAAAATAAAGTTAGGCAAGGCGAGGAGTATAATTATTATACAAATAATATTTTCACTCCTCTTGCTCTAAAAGTCCGTCATTGTAAGGTACAAGAGCCAGGATAAAATAGCAAAATTACCCCTAGGGGATAAAGTTTTTTCTTTTTTAATGTTTGTCTATTACCAATGAGCCTACTAAAACGAAAAAGTCTTTATTCATAATCACGAATAAAGACTCGCTCGACTTAATACTGTTTCTCATTTTTATTTTTGAAAATGGAACTAAAAGCAGCGATCTCTTCGGTGCAATCATAGACTTATTTATACTCTGTGACTTTAAGTTTGATCGTAGAATGCGTGCATTGTGTTTCTTAGCTGCTACAGTAGAAATAAAAAAGGCGCGAAATCTTTAGAATTTTTCTCTAATACCAAACTGATTGAATTGTGTGACTGTAAGTAAGTACCTAATAGGAAAGAAATAATTTTAATCTTTTGCCGTCAAGCACAAATAATTTATTTAAATACTGTATGAAAAGTTTATGAAGTGGAGGATAGAAAAATGAGTGGATTTGTTTACGTAAGTATAAACTAGGTATTTAATTTTAATATTGTATTTTATTTTCTCGCCTTCGTAGTGAAAAGTAGAGTGTAACACACGACGCTAAAACCCATTGTAACTCGGTTTCTATTTATTCCCTCGCTAAAGCTCGGGAATAAAACTACCTCGTATGTAATGGGTCATTTTAGCGTCTTGTATAACAATCTACTATTAATATAATGTTAATATTTTTAACATTTTGAATTTGCCGCGCTGCCATCTGTCACCGATCATTTGAATTACACCATAGCCTTCTATATCTTCCAAGCCCTGAAGTTGAGCAGAACGGCAACATCGCATGTGGTCAAGCACATAGTATAAAATTATTTTAAAAATTGTTTATTATTTGTTTTTCCTATATTATCTATGTTTAAACTAGTTGTAAATTGTGATGTAAGATTATTTTAATAAAGTTTTATATTTATTATTATTATTTATTTATTAGAACATAAGGTTTGAGTCAAATTATGTGAACTTTTCGGGGGTCCTTTAGTACGATGAGCATTTTGATCTAAGCCTCCTCTAGCAATAAGTCTTACATCATTGGAAAGGTATTTAAATTTGAAACACTTTATTGTATTACTATAATCGTGAACTATTAATACTTTGAGAGTTATAACGCTCTTAACTTGACCAATTTTTTTAACATTAATGACCTAAAAATCCGTAATTACTAACAACTAATAGAAAATATGTTTGCAGCAAATATTTGTCATATAAAAACCTTTCTTATGATATGTCATTCATTTCTATAGGTGTGGTAGATCAACTCCCATAGACAATAAACCACTTTTATACTTTAATAACCTCTAACTCCAAAAGTATTAACAATTGTAATAAAGTAAATTAACAGCAAATATTTGTCTTTAAAAGACCTTTCTAATGATATATCATTTATTGCTAGAGGGCGTGTGATTAACACTCCCTGCTGTAGAAAATCAACAAAAAAGATGACATCTTTGACAGCCATTTTTTCCTGGTTAACATTGATATTTTTCTTATTGTTTAATATACAAAGCATTTCAATAAAAGAACTAAATTATTTTCATATTTTAAACCTCACACGATTACTATGAAAAAAAATATCGACCTCTTAAAATTGAAATATTCCCATACATTTAGTATGGAGACTGGCCGACGACATGACCACGAACTGACAGTAACAGACGTTGCCAAACTTATGTTCACGGCTTGGAAATACACCCACCGCATCGCATTCGGTAATTTTCGTATGCTTTCGTGCACCGCTCGGCTGTCGCCAGTCAACAGTCAGCAGCAGCACCGATTACCGCGAAAATAATTTAGTGGGTAGGTCAAGGGTAGGGTAGGTAGGTGTATACATATTCTAGCGTGCGTGCCGGACTGCAGTGAACGAAGTATTTTGTCACTTACTTGTAAGTAAATGAAAATAACTAATTTAAAAAATGGGCCAATTTAATAGATCACATTTGACATATGTTAGTCCATAGTGTGATTTGGTAAGTAAATGGTAAAGCTTTCTTTCGTGATTATTTATACAATAAAACTTGTTATTATTAAGTTTTGGCATCCCGAGGTCTCGGCGAGGTTAGCAGACAACCAGCCTACATGCCTTATGATAAAGGAGTAACATATAAGATCGGCCACGTTTTTCGTGAATGCTCTGTACCGACAGTTTACACTCCAGGCATAAAGGTCAACAACATATTGGGTTCGGCGAAGGATGTCACACCATTACAAACACCAGGCGTGTACAAGATAGACTGCAGCTGTGGTAGTTGTTATATTGGTCAGACGAAACGAACTATCACTGAAAGAGTCCGTGAACACATCACAGCTGTAAAAAACCGCCAAACTAATAAATCAGCGATTGCAGAACATTTGCTGGAAAGCGGCACAAACCATTGGATCGAATTTTATCGCACGCAGGTTTTTTCTACTGCAACTCGGTCGAAACGTCGGGAAAAAAGGTAGGTGTGAAAATACCTATCGTAGTTTGAATGCGTTTAATTCCTGCCATTTTACTTAAGTATATCCAAATATTTATACATTGCTACAAATTTTGCCATACCCGTTTCCACTGCTACCTACGGTTGCCAGATGGTCGGGATTTGCCTGGATTCTCACGGAATTCTAAGTGGTCTCCCGACCCGACTCCCGAAAAATCTAAAAATCTCCCGGAAAAACTGCTGTTCCGAAAGTTCTCTAGAAAACATTAATTTTCGCGTAAGAAACTACAGATCGACCGTTTTATTCTACTATAGACAGGCAAGCAAGAGTACAAGATTAATGGATGAAACGGGTGAAACTAACTAAAAATCGCGCTGCATCGCCGTTTTTTTTTTCAATAGACAGGCAAGGTAGGGTACCGTGGGTAGGCCCCCGACAAGGTGGACCGACGATCTGGTGGAGGTCGCGGAAAGCCAGTGGATGCAGGCAGCGCAGGACCGATCGTTGTGGAGATCCTTAGGGGAGGCCTATACCCAGCAGTGGGTGTCGTGTGGCTGATATGATGAGACAGGCAAGATCACAACTTACAAGATTAGTGGATAAAACTGACTAAAAATCACGCAGTACGGCCGTTTTTTTTCTCAATAGTTAGACAAGATTACAACTTACAAGATTAGTGGATGAAACTAACTAAAAATCGCGCTGCGCGGCCTTTTTTTTATAGGCAGGCAAGATCACAACTTACAAGATTAGTGGATGAAACTGAATAAAAATCGCGCTGCGCGGCCGTTTTTTTTACTATATACAGGCATTTAAGTTACATTTTTAATTTTAAATAAGTATTTATTTCTCCGAGCGGTCCTCTAATGCAGGTTCATTTAATAAGAATATAAATGTCATTTCATTTAAGTACATTGTTGTAGTTTTATTTTCTTAAACCCCCCCCCCCCCCCCCCCGATACAGAATTCTGGCTACGCCCGTGGTCTGATGAATTCTTAAAAATAAAATATTTTCAGATTTTTCTTATGTAAACAAAAAATGTAAGTACGTTGTGTAAGTTATTCAATTATTTATTTACACAACAGACTCTATTATTGTGACTTTCCGGACGCCACCATTGCTTTAAAAAAATCAAACAACAAATCTGATATTTAAAAAATACCGCCCAGTAAAATTTCTCATTTCGTACGCACAAAAAATAGAAAGTTAATATTTAGTGATAATTCGACATAATTAGTTCTACGAACAAAACCAAAACAATGTATCAAAACGGAAGTACTCGTACATATACAGTGAAATTCTACGAGTAATTTGACTAATTTGTGAATGAGCTTTTATCCATTCGATAGGGTTTGTGAAAGCCGGAAACAGAGCACCGATAACACACTGAGAATCTGCACAGTTCTAACCGACATAACTACCAGTTTGAACGACTTAAGTGCCAGTTTACTTTTGATTAGGCGGTGGTTATGTCGTTTGCGTGGAGTGAACGCGTCACTCCCATATCTTATTGCTAAGCTGTTGTAAATGCATAGAAAGTAACCCCAATAGGACTTCTTACATCTCTTGGAGTACTTAATCCTATTAATTAGATTTATATAGCGCAAAACATTTTAGTAACTCTTAATATTTTTTGAATAGGGAAATATATGTAGCTTACTTCCGCAAACAATATATGCAACATGCACCGCCCGCCCGCCCGCAAAAATATACACATGCACACCACAAAATATCAGTGCACAATACCTGCATTTAGCAAGACAGCAACACACCTTCCACCTTCACCAATTAGGCTACTCTACACGTGTTTCGCCCCAACCCGGAGCATCCTCAGGAGTTACTCTTAATAAAAACATTAATATCACTTATTATGTGTAAGTAATACTAAATTTATTCGTTAAATAATACGTACGCACATGAAGTAGCAGCAAAATAACCATTGAGATTAAACTAAAGATAAGTTTCATAGCAAGCTAAAGGTGCACGAGAGAAGTTTTTATTTCTTAAACTTAAAAAAAATTACGTGTGACACAAGTTGGAAAAAAATGTAGGCAACACTTGAAAAGACTGGTCGAGCCATAAAAATGTTTATTGCTTTCCTTCCCACTTGACCACGGGTTCAACAACCTCGTATATTTTGGTTTGAATTTACAATACTATTATATATTTACATACGATTATCATCAATTAATCAATACATACGTTATTGTAGATTTTATAAACCAGTTAGCATCTGACATGTAGTTTAGTAAAATAAAATAATACTTACTGGTTTTCTTGATATCATTTATCATACAGTACTTAAAGATAGATGATAAAAAGAAGACAACTTTGTTATCTAAATAAAATGCAAGACTAAAAGCTCAAGTTGTCAAGAATGACAACGAAAATAAATTAATAAGAGGCGCTATATGTTTGTTGAAATTCTCAAGTCAAAATACATAAAATGAATAAATAGAAAACTCCAGTTTATTTTTTAATAATAAACATCAGTTCAAACTTATTGTTTGGGCAAATTTATGTTAATAATTTGTCAACCCAAAGAGACTTTTGTCACATTAATAAAAACAAAACACTGCTGTAGAAATATTTTGTCCATAGTTTTATGTACTCAATCATTTAGCACATGAAGTGTCAACATCGTAAATACACGTCCCAGCGACTGTTGTGGGAAAAATCGTGAGAATAACATGTAACAACACTCGCTCTCGTGACTTATAACACCGGCCATGGCCGTGGTTTCCACACATTTTCAAGTTTTATCACACTTTAAATTGCCGTTATGTTACATTAACAATGTAATATAGCGGCAACTATTCTAATACAAAAGTATTCGAGATCGAGTTCGAATCGTATAAACGTCAAAACGGTACTACGGAATACGGAAACCATGGAAAACGTTTCCAAAGTACCAAAATAGCAGATTTTTGACGTTTATTCGAATCGGTATGAACACGATTTCGACGGAAGTAATGTTGTATGGTCTGTGAGAGTAACCCCCGGTACCAAAACGTATCAGTTAAAACAATTCAAAGAACAGAACTCGATTGGAAGCATAGGAACAGCACAGCCCATCTATTGCCGTAGTAAATTAGAACTCCATGTAGAACTGACCCAAGTTCAAGCAAACTCATGATACAATATTAATCGTATGGGAAATGCTGGATCCCATTAAATCACACAATTCAAAACACGCTACCGGCGCCGAAGCCTAATTGAAAATAGCGAATATCCAGAGTCTAGATGCACCGTATTAATTAAAACTAAATATTCTCGCCTTAACTCGCTCATGCTCAAGTACCTGCTTACTTGCTACTATTTGTTACCACTCATCTGCTCACTGAATAAAACGAACTGCGTTCTACTCCACAGGATTAAAGACGAAATTTCAGTAACTTAATAACAATGTCTTATAAAGCATTTTGGACTATCATTAAAAGGCATAAAGCACATTTTAAAGTGACAAATGGTAAGTATAAATGTGAAATCAAACAAGGAGCGTAGTTAATAATTTATTGATATAAGACATGCAAAGCCCATAAAGTTACCTTTGGCACACGTCTCGGTCTCTTTTAATTTGTAACTCGTTAGCATTAAGCAGCCAGTGAACGAAGCATGCTTAGATTAAGATTTTAGCCCCGGCCAAAGTACATTGCAACATTGTCGTGTTTTATTGGCTCCGTGCTTATCTGGGATGCTTGTTAATTTATGTTAACCGACACCATAGTTAATTGTTTGATAATAATATTTTTATTTCAATCCTTAATTCTTATTCACTATATATTTGCAGTATAATTTATTAAGAAGTCGATTAGACAACAATTACGATACTTAAATGTTTTTAATGAAATTAAAATGGGCTTACAATAATTAAAGAAAACTAAAACTGCTTACAAACAAACACAGAAGCAATCAACCTATTGCTGCAGGTGACGGTGTTAGATGTAAAATAATAAAGTATCATTAGAAAGACGAGGTAATAGAGCCTCATTAAAAGAAAGCAAACACTCGGCCCTAACCAAGCGTAACAAACATCAGTGTCTCAAACAATAGTCATAACTGTTGAACAAACACAGGTTAGCGTTCAAAAGACAGGCGTTTGGTCCAAACGGTGGGGGCGGCGCGGCGCAAGCGGAGAATGTTAGAAAAACTTATAGAAAATGACAAGCGGCTGACAAGGACAGGTACATTTACACCGTAGAAAAGAGAGGGACGGATAGAAAACTTGTTCTCCGGCATTCCGCCGCATGGTGGATTTAGGAACGGGGGCAGAGCGATACGATTACAAGGTTATGCCGTGTTATTTTTAAAGTTCTAAAGCTTATTTTTCAATAAGTGAAAAATGACCAGCTGTTGGGAACGCACGGAAGGGTCTATTAATTGCTTTCGGGATGCTTTTGATTTCGTATTTGTTCGATAGAGGTGTAAAAAATATTCTTTAGCGATTTCAAGCTTTAACCTAACCAGTCAAAGGAATTTAATGAAAAAGCTTTAGTTATTGTTCAGTTTCTATTTAATTTTAATAATTCAATGTTGGTCTACAAATATTTACGTGTATCTGAGGTGCAAGAATAATACAAACAATTAAGGCATTATGAAACGAACCAAGCCAGGATAACATTATGATAATGCGTGCGACATTCTGACTGCTCCGCGAATAGATTACGCCGGTGGAAATCCACGGTTGGACACGTTCATTTGGTCGGGCGCATTTGCGTCTGCGCCACCATAGGCTGCATAATAAGACATTATGTTTGCCGCGAGCAAATCGCATTTTGTTTTGCAACATACGCCTGAGATACATAATAATATTAATATAGAATAGTAAAAAACAAGTTGTGGATGATATATGTCGAATGAAGCATTATAATGCGTAGTTATATGAGTTAAGTCTTTTTAAAAATACTGGAATATTGACTAATAGCACCAACTAACTTTGACCTACGAGGGTGGATTGATAAGTCCATGACTTTTTAATGAAGAACGACTTTTTTTCGGAATATTTTGTTTTATTTCTGTAGATAATCTTATTGTAGCTCTGCGTATTCAGTCCAACGAAGTTCCTACCTCTTTAACCCATTATTTTTTCCTTTTATCGCCTGAAAACTGGTAACTGAAATGAGGGCCCATTTCAGACATCACCTTTTGAAAAAAGCTTGATGAAAATCTTTGCCCGCCAAGACATATAACAAGACATTTATTCATGTTTGGTAGGAGAAAAAATCTCACTGGGGTTGAATCTAGAGAATAAAAAGGATTCGCATCTTCATTCGATGAGTTTTGATGTCATGAGTGCCGCCGAGAGGGTCGACAGGGTCATTAAGAAAAGTGACAAGTCGCTTGAGCTTTTTGTTTCCAGAAGTAATAATCTTTTGCCAAATTTGAAAAATGATGTCTTAAGGAGTTTCTTTTTAAGACAGAAAAATAAATTATGAAAAAAAAGTATTTCTTCTTTTCAAAGTCATGGACTTATCAAACCACCCTCGTAGTACAAAAAAGTTTGGTATACTTTAAATATTTTAAGATTACGTTAAAACAAGTCTTTTAGAACGCAAAAACTTAAAAATTAGTTGGTGGTATAGTGTTTAAAATCATCTCTACACGTTTGTAGCACAAATATTGTTTTTTAATGATTTTAACATTATTATTTTTTACAACTAAAAGTTAAAGTTGTTTTCAAAATCTAACGACTTATTACAGTTTTATTATAAATAAGTATAGGTATTTACTATGTAGGTAATATAGATGTGACTATAATAATTGTTCAAATTTTAAATTCATTCTTACATTGACGAAACTTGTTGTATTGTTATACCTAAGCGTGATTCACAGGAGGTTTATTAATGTTAAGAATTTGATATATTATGCGTCCGTTTGGTATCTTGATCTAAATCCGCTCAGTCGTATCGAGTATGTGCCCCTAACGATATCAAACCGGGCCGCGCCTATTTCAAGAAAGATTGTATCGATTTCAACTAAACTTATGTCAGTTCACAATGCACGAATTCACAATTGACAGCTGTGAAAATAGAAAACCTCTGAATGTTATTTAATTTTAAAGTTATTTTTAATGTAATAAGAACGAACTTAAATTCCAAAAAAAATGTTTTTAAAACAAAAAAACGATTTCAAAAAACCTGCCTATACCTAAAAAGTAGTCAGGTTTTTTGAAGTCGGTTTTTTTTTTGTTTTATGAACAATTTTTTATTTTTTTAAATCTAGTGTAATTAGGTATATTAGTACCTTCTGTATTAGGTATATTATTTTGGTAGAAAAATCAACTCAGCCAAACGTGAGATAATCGCGAAGAAACATACATACATACTGAGAACCTCCTTTTTTTGAAGTCGGTTAAAAAGACTACACTAAATTATCCCTTTTCCAACAAAAAAAATCATCTAATTCGGTACATAAATAAGAAAGTCGTCAAGGTAGTTGATGTAAAATCATAGTATTTTCAGAATTACTTGAAAACTACCCGACCGATTTGAAAAAAAAAATTAATGGAACCATCTCGCAAGCACACTCAATCGAATAAAAAAATAATCATCAAAATCGGTCCATAAATATCGAAGATACGCGCGAACAACGATAAAAAAACATACCTACAATCGAATTGAGAACCTCCTCCTTTTGTTGAAGTCGGTTAAAAAAGAAGGTCATGAAAACCATAAGCTGACTGCTGAGCATAGACCATCTGACTGAATTTATTATTTTATAATTGAATTCATAAATAATAACTAGAGATGTTAAAACTAGTTAGTCTATTTAAACACGTTTGTTTTCTTTTTTTCTTAAACGCCATGACGTGTGTCTTGACCACGACATTTGTAAAGTCATCATCAACTTTTTTTTGTATACAGACCATCATAATTGCTCTACTTTGAGTAAGTAACTCCAAGTGTCACATATTTCCGTTTAATCTTGTTTCAGTTCTATTTACCCACCAATAAATACCTTTTTTATATTGTTAATATACTTCTATTTTTAACAGGACTATCTAAGCAATTTTACGATTCGCAATAATACTAATGGTAATGAAGATTAGTTTTTTTACAATTATTGGTTACAGAAGGCTTCCTTTTTTATTCATGGTAAAACTTATTTTATGAATTGAAAAAGCTCTACTCAAAGTTAAACACAGAACACAAAATTGGAGTAAAGCATAGACTTATTATATTACTATTGGAGTAAAGTTTTTTGTACAAAGTTGCTTTTTAAAAACCTACATAATGTGTCAATCCCACGAAATGCAAGTCTATTCTCAATACAATAAATTTCAGATTACGAAGCTGTTTTCCACATTCTTCCTCAGTTTTCCATAGCATTAAACAATCAACATACACGCGATTCAATCTACCGTCGCATTCGATTGATTGACTGCAAAATTCAAAACATCCGATGGCTATCTCCGAAGTCGGAGCCTGGTGCAGTGGAGGGTCGCACCGTCGCACGCAACAGGTGTCCGATTGCAGTCGCCCGCGTATAACAGACCTCGTCACGACAAGTTATGACACGACAATAAGCCCCGACACTACCTATAAAACCTTGTTCTTTTTTCTAAAGGTTTGGTCAGACCGCAAGCGGAAATGCGATGACTACGCGATGCGACGACCGACGACGCTGGCACGCTGGAAGCAGTTGTAAAGTCAAAGTCAAATAAGCTTTATTCAAATAAACTTAATTATTAAGTACTTTTGAAATGTATAGCATTGGCGCGCTAAGTACCTACAAGTTACTACTTTTGTTATGCTAAATATATCATAGAAGATGTCATACAGCACCATCGTTATGAGTCCCGTTTACCATCGCACCTATTGTGTGACGTCGTCTTTGCTAACTTGTACAACTGCCTACAGCGCGCAAGCGTTGCATCGCCTTATCGCGCCCCCGCTTTCTGTCTGGCCATACCTTAAGCCTCACTACCTATATAAACCTTGTTCTTTTTGCTAAGGCACCCCTGTAAGCGTCAGATACTGTGGGATGGATTGGTATTGACGGATCGCATAGCGGTGCTACGGCATATCTAAAGCGTCAAGTCTTGTCGCTTAATAACGAAGTAATGGTGTGGAATATAAGTGTTAACTGTAACAAAATGGCAAAAAATTAAACGAAACAGTCTGTACTGTAGACAAAAATAATAAATCAATAGATCCTACTAAATGGACTGCATTATACAATCTTCGCTTATCTCCCATATATTTTCCAAGAAGTGATAAAGCTCTCACGTGCCAATTTACCGGTGCCAAGAATATCAATCTATAAAGCTTTACCCTGCCAATGAAAACATTAGTATTCCTAACACTAGATTTTCCAGAAACGAATCACATCAATGCCTAGAATGAAGTAAAAAGTCAAACTAGTTATTAATATCATACAGCACTGCGAGAAGAAATTATCATACCACACATAGTATGACTTTTTGCTCACTATGCTGTATAGAATAGTTTCTCAAAGTTATTTTTGATGCATTTGCTCTGATTATCAAGGGAAAAACTTATTAAGGATTATGTTAAAAAGTCAATAAAAATATTTTTTTGCGATCAGCTTCGTGCAATTAGTAATCATTACGTTTGCTGAAGAAAGACATATATGTATAGGGCATTCTGAAACCTGGGTACTTATTGTCTAACTTTTAAAATCTATCGCAATCGCTTTCATTTGTCAGATGGATATGACACATTGCTGCATTTCTTTGGTAAGTTTTTATTTGTTCCACAAAGAAGCTTCATTGTGTTACATCCTGAAAGCGATTGCGATAGATTTTGAAATTAGACAATAGAAAGGCTGTTTTGTTAATATAAGTAGGATGTAGCATTTGATTGATTTTTTTAACATAACGAATACTAGTCATCAAAATATAAAAAATCTGAAATTAAAACTCTTGTAGAAATGTCAATAATAATTTAATAATGCAATGTTTCAATTACTTTTCATTCAGAACATTTAAATAGGTATATAGTAAGTACCTATTGTTTATAAGCTATAAACAATAGGTACTTATAATTAAATAAAAATATGAGCCACTATAAATAGAAGCCATAACGCGTTGATGTCTATTCTATGAGAGCCTATAAATAACAAGAAGTCGGCCCTGAAATATTTAGATAATTGCAATCGCAAACGATAAAAAGCTGTTATTGTTCTTAATTGCCATAATAAAACAACATGACAAACTCAGTATAGATATGCACGGCTGCATAATAACGTTACATGCAATCATTATGCGTGTAACTACGTATTTAGTATATTAACATAAAATAATAAAATACGTAAAATACCCATCATAAAGCCAATCGATCGTACCCTCAACCCTCGAGCAACAAACACGATATTTAAAAAAATTTAAAAGCGATACGTTATATAAATTCCGAACATGGGCGCGACAATCTACAACCAGAAAAGTGTCGTAATAACATGCCAATAAGTCATAAAGTTCGCTGGAATAATTTTATCCTCCAATACTCATTATGAATAATTCGCTTGCGAAACTTTTTCGAAATCTGTGTACACAACAAGAATTCATAAGCAGCGCGCCCATTTTTTATGCTCATTAACCGACTTCGCCGTGAAAAGAGTAAGTGTAAAATTAATAAAATTATATAAAATACACATCATAACCCTGTTTCCCTTATTATGAACTTGTGATAAACCGTATATTGCTTCTGATAACACATTGTTTTTAATTCAACTTGCAGTCTTCTTTCAGTTTAGCGCAGACATATCGAAAAACCCCTGACGTTTTTCAGTATTTCGTTAAGACTACTATTTACTAAGTTGAAGAAACTTAAAAAAAAAATCAGTTTTTAGTTAATCAACATGAGATTTTTAAAGCAAGCTTCAAGAGCAGAGGAATATAGTCAGAGTAGGTATGATCGTGGAATGAGCGTCTATAAACGGTACCGCTTACCATCAAGTGGACCACATGTCTGTCTGCCACCCTTGGGTTATAAAAAAGGTAAATTAGCATGAAAACTCTTCGGTTAAAAATAAACTTTATAAAACTGGCACCTTTTTTCCTCGGAAGTGTCTAACTCGACGCGCGAAGTGATAAAATAGTTGACCGTATACGGTAACGAGTGTCGAGACAATGCGCGTGTTTTTGTCAGCGGTAGCTGCACCTAGATCATTACAATAGCATAAAGTAGCCAGTTATGAACCAGGCACCTACCATGTGAGAACGACGCTTTCAACCGGTTTGTGGCTTAAAGCTTTTTATTGGATAAGGGTACAACTGAACCGGAGCAATTTTCCAAATATGCGTTCTAAGCCTATCAGTAATTAACTAGCGAAATATTTTTGCGAATAACTAACCGCTACCTGTGTAGGAATTATAACATAAAAGGCCGATCTCGAATTATCGATACACCGCGAACAACCGATCCATAAACGTCGTAAAAAGAAAAATCGAATATCTTATAAAATCGTATCGACAGAGATAAGGGCGGGCGATGCGGCCGCGTAGCCCACGGCAGCGACGCGATATTTTATGAAATACCCGATTTATATTCGCTGCTGCAGTCCAGTAAAACCCTTAATGTTCACCGTTCGTAATTACTGATGGAAAATAAAAACTTAAAGATATAATGCACGCGTGCACTTGCCGACCTATGTTGGACTTCGGCAGATTGATATCGATATTCCCATATCAAAAATGTCCGACAGCTAACATCACGGTGAGCTATACATAGATATAGTAGGATTCCAATCCAAATCCAAAGGAATCAAAACCTACAGTAATGAAACATTTTTGTTCAATTTTCAAAAAGTTGAACAAAAATGTTTCATTACTGTAGGTTTTTTTTATTTAAAACGGGATAGTGCTTGGGCTTCATTTAACCATGTTAAGTAACGATAAGGCCGAAGGTGGAAGCGCACTACTCCCGGAATCCTCATTTAACGTTGAACCATAGACATAGAAAAAATTTCGTTTCGTGCTCAAGAAGGCCAACAAAGCGTGGAAAAGAGAGGTTAACATCATACGGACACGGTCTATGTAAAAAAGAGACAAAGGATCAAGTGACATGTGCCAACATTTTTTACAGTAAGAGCCCCTAGCGTCCCGCCTAGCAAATCAGCAATCACAGTTTGTTTAAAATATTTGTTAATCTTAATCGTTGAACACATTTAACATTGAAGTAATTATATTTCTCACCTCAGAGCATCATAATGGTGGGTGATAAAAAATAGGTAGTATCTTTTACTTATCAGGATATCATTAACATCTAAAGGTTATTTTAATGTCATTTTACTTTACGAAAATTTAATGAGAATCAATTTCATTTCTTTATTTATATATATGAAATTGGCACCTAATAGTCATTACATTGGATCAGAATAACACCATTCAAGGCACTTAACCGGTCACCCCAGCCCCATTACAAAACCATGAAACTGTAAGTAACGATACTTTTTACGATATTTAAGTAATCTGAGATAAAGTCAGAATGAGACGCTATTAAAATTAAAAGAAATCAAACAACAAAAGTTATACTAAAGTAATGTCCCGGTGGTGTACTATGAAATTAATCCAATGTTATTCATTAGGTAATTCCGATTTTATGACCATAGATATTATGGTCTGTGCCAGGGCGAACGTAAAATAGGATTGTGAAACCATATTATTTGATGGCATTCATAAATTAGGCGTAGTCGGATAATGGTCTTCAGTGATCCCAATTATAGAATGCAATGAGGTTCCATTCTGAAGATATTCTCAGGTTAGTGACTCGATCTTAGTTTTGTTATATGTTTATATATTACACAACGGTACATGGGCGTACCCAGGTTCTGGGCCAGGGGGAGGCAAATCTATTGTATCGTCCCCC
The DNA here is from genome assembly GCA_928269145.1 of Agriphila tristella. Lineage (NCBI taxonomy): Eukaryota > Metazoa > Arthropoda > Insecta > Lepidoptera > Crambidae > Agriphila > Agriphila tristella. The sequence continues at coordinate 15,845,131 of OV743439.1, read as the reverse complement.
GGGGGGGGGGGGCAAATTTGTTGTAAATCAAATAGTTACATTGTATGGCAAATCAAAACTTTTATTGATAACAATTGATAGTTAGTTGGAGGTAAACAAAATCTAGGGGGGGCAGTTGCCCCTCCCTGCCCCCCTCGGTACGCCCATGCAACAGTATTGGAGAATTTATTTCCTATGACAATATAATAATAATAATATTATTATATACTTGGACAATTTCACACAGTGCCATCTAACCCCAAACTAGGCAAAGCTTCTAATATGAGTGCTAGACAACTATTAAACTATTTATATAGTTTTTAATGCTATGATACATATTAACATCCAGACTAGTGTTGCCCAAATGCAAGAACAAGACGAGACTTAGCCAGTCTTGGTCTTGGTCTTGCGCCAATACACCTGGTCTTGGTCTTGGTCTTGGTCTTGCGCTCCCAGTCTTGGTCTTGGTCTTGGTCTTGCAGCAAGAGTCTTGCAAGTCTTGCAATTACCTATTAGTCTATTACTATTTATTAAAGTTTACTTAAAATCTTAGAAAAACGTATTATAATTGGAACATTGTGAGCTTGAATTAACATAGCCATAGTAAAGATCAAGCAGATTAATAAATAACTGAAGATTTGATAAGAAATTCGAAAAATCAACTGACCTATATGTCGTTTTCCATGGAAGTAACTGTTTCTTAATAAACATTTATGATTTATAAGCTTACATTTGCTAAAACATGTAAAAAAACAAATTAATTACAATAACTTGACTGTATTTTAAAGAACAATACTTATCTGTCTAGAAAGAGATTGAACCCTCAACTTATAAGAAATTTAATAAAAGAGTTTATTCGCTATGTTTATGGTATTAGTCGTAATGCGCATAGGTCCAGTTTTTCATATTCTTTGATACAGTTTTTTGCGTCTCATAGAATTCCTAAGCGTACCTACCTATACACCGAACTGTTACACCTAACTACTCAGTGAAATAGCGCTAAGTCCTAGCTGCAAGACGCAAGAGTCTTGCAGGCTATGTCTTGTTCTTGCTCAAGTCTTGCACGGTCAGTCTTGGTCTTGGTCTTGCTAAAAATACGCGGTCTTGTTTTTGGTCTTGGTCTTGCAAAAACGCAAGAAAAGACCAAGACTGCAAGACCAAGACTGAATTTGGGCAACACTAATCCAGACCCGTCACAGAAATTAAAATTCATAACCTATTTCAATTTCTGCCTGGTCGGGAATCAAACCCGGGACCTCTTGCGTGGTAGATGGCATATTAACCACTGCACCCTCAGGACACAGAAACAAAGTGATATGTGACTGCACCACTCAGGTAGTTAAATAATGTAAATATGTACCTACTTGTAAGTATGTTAAGATTATAGTATGAAAATTAATGGGTGATATTATATCGCAAGACAAAATTCGCCAACCTGCAATGCAAGTGTGGCGTAAAATTAGAATATGACTTTTGAATGTATAAAAGTATATCGGCATTAAAAAAACAAAAGATTGTAAAGGAGTGCTGATACACATTTAAGCTTAAGATTGTAAACTCCTGCTGAATGTTTCATTATCTAAATAGGATAGACATAACCACAGCTTTTAAACTGTGACCTAACCAATGTGTTAATAAATCCAAAATATCGATGAATAATAATAAATATAAAATATAAAAATAAATAATACAGCATAATAATAATAAAAAAAATTAAAAGAAGAAAGTAAATAAAATAAATTTCTTATAAAACTATTTAAGTTTATAATTTGTTAACAATTGAATTTTAAAACTTCAAATCCATACATGTTTCGAAAGCGAAGCGATAACGAAAATTAGCAAATGTTACTTTGGCTAGGGCGCTGATCAGCATGCTAAAAGATTAATGAGTCAGAGTTCTCAGTTTTAGGATTTCCATACATTTCATGCTATTTTCGCGGTTTTTTTAAACATGTCCTTCAATCTTTTAGAATGCTGGTCAGATCAGTTGGGTATGTATAGCAATCTGAATCTCCTCCATTCACTCCCTGGATAGCCATCAGATCACAGCACAGTACATCCCTGGCAGGAAACCAAGGCTTCAAAGTTACCTCGTTTTTATGAAAATAACACCCTATCCCTATACAAAGTTGATGTGTGTATAATTATGTACACAGTTACATACCCAACAGAATATATTTTAACAAAAATATATTACGTTTGTCACTTGAGGTTTTATCAGCGACGGTAGATCTTGAGCCGACTAAGTCTTTGATACACAAATGTACATCTGATATTTATCTGGTCATACAACTTTTTCGGGACAGTCAAGCACGAAAAGGAAAAGAAGCACCTATATTCACAATCTATAGTCATTTATGGGAAATTATTTTATTGCATAATAGCGGCCGCCCGCGACTTCATCTGCGTGGAAAGTTTTTTTGCTATCCCTCGGGAACTGTGCGTTTTTTCTGGATGAAAGGTACCCTATGACCTTTTTTGTACCCCTAACAACGTCTATGCAAAATTTCATGATGATCGGTTCAGTAGTTAAGACGTGAAGGCGTAACAAACAAATAAACAAACAAACAAACAAACGGACTTTCGCATTTATAATATTAGTAAGGATAGTGAGGATAAGGTTTAAGACTGTTAAAACTTTATCGAAATAAAATTCCCAACTGTCTAAAAGTAATAAACATCGATTTTAGAATGACACGCAAGATTAAAAAAATATATCTTATAAACACCACTAAAAATCAAAGTTATCAAGAAAAAAGAAAAATAAAACAAGCACAATTTTTCAAAAACTAAGCAAGACTAAATTCCATTTGTCCAAAGGCGAATATTAAATAAAATATAAACATTTTACCTGAGTTTCTGAATGAATAAAAATGATATATTTTCATATTTGTAGCTTATGCCGCGTTTATTTAAGGAGTTGCATCTCAGTTTCACTAAGTTATTGTCAAGAGCATCGCAAGCGCAGATCATATGCACAATTATTACAATTTATATTGAGATGTTTCCCGCAGTGCTTCTCCGGTCTGTATGATAGTTTCTTTTCCTTACCTTTTTTTTAATAATGATACTATTATTTGTGTAATTACCTAAAAGTTACGGTTTGGAGGTGCATCGAAATTAAGTTATTAATAAGAACTTTCTCTGAATATCGAATCAGTGACAAAAAGGTTTAGAAATAGATGTATTGAAAAAAACTGCTATACCTATGCTTATAAAAAAATACAACTATTTTTAATTCCCTTGAAAAAAAAACAACTACCACAGCATATAAAACCAGAAGCTCAAAGCAGGAAACATAAATTAAACTTACACTAAAGAGCAATAAAGTCCTATACTTAGCTAGCCAATATTTACGCTAGTTAAAAGTTTAATGCAATAAACATATTGTAAATTCACAACAGGATTGTACATATCGTAATGGCATGAAGGTGCCGAGGAACCAGTCGGAACGACACTTTATAAGACTATCATTTAGTTTTTACGATAAAACATCAGTTATTATAAGTAGTTAAATAATCTGTAATAAAAAAGGTATACGAGTAATGCTACCTGATATCGCTGTAATTTCAGAAAAAAATACCTTTTTGTTACTTTATTAATAAAATGGAACAACACGATTCGTAACACATAATTTCAGACGTAATGGTAGACATTTTTAACCGACTTCCAAAAAGGAGGAAGTTCTATGTTCGGCTGTATGTATGTTTTTTTTTTTATGTATGTCCGCCGATTACTCGAAGACGACTGAACCGATTGAAGTAATTCAAACGTTATTAGATCAGGTTTGTTCCCAAGTTGGTCCCATTTTTTGAAATTTTGAAATCGGTTCAGTATTTTTCAAGAAAACTTGAAAATACTGTCACCATTTTATGAACTTATACGGATGATCAACCATATCTTCTTTGTTTATTTTCCGATTTAGATGATTCTTTTTTTGTTTGAAAGACGATACTTCAGTGATGATACCATTTTGATTTCATTGTTATTGGACCTTGGATTTTAAAGATACAAAAGGGAACTCCTCAAAATCAAATAGAAAATGTATAGTGATTGAAATATTGCTAGGATTATGACAATCTTAAACAAATTAGGTATCTAACTATGGTCAAGGACGTTTTGGACTAGACTTGAACTGCCAAGGAACGACGGAACTCCTTAACAACAAACAGCACGAAAAGTAGAAATTGAATTTTTAGTGGTATTATACCACGGACAAGTGTGAAATATAAAAAAATACATAACATCATCGCTTACATTTACATAATATACATACCCATAAAAACGTAAAACTATCTAATACAGAAGGTACTTACACTAAAAAGAAAAAAAGAAAAAATTGTTTAAAAACAAAAAACCGACTTCAAAAAACCTGAAAACACAATTAGCTTTAAAATTAAATACCTCTAAAAAGTAAAAAATAATTTTCAAATCATTAGATACGCATATCATTGTAATAAAACACGGTTATTGAAGTCGGGTGGGGCTAGAGGACAACTTCTTTATTCTAAGAGTCCCACCCGACTTCATTAGACGTGTTTTATTACTATGATATGCGTATCTAATGATTTGAAAATTATTTTTTACTTTTTAGAGGTAGGTATTTAATTTTAAAGCTAATTGTGTTTTCAGGTTTTTTGAAGTCGGTTTTTTTGTTTTAAAACAATTTTGTTATTTTAACTCAAGGTAAAGAAATCGTTTTACTATAAAAGCTAAATGATGTTTCACATCATATTTACTCCTCCAACGTTGTTGTAAAATTTATACCTACTTAATATTTTCGATTGAACAATGATTCTTTTCTTTTTGTTCCATTCGACTTTAATACTTACGGGTGTGACAGGTATAAGCCTTATCGGACCAATGGCTGATGGATCGATGTTAAAATGCCACTTTTATTGCTCTCGCGCATGTGCCTAATGCCCTTTACTTTGGAGCCGCGACGTCAGTTTTTTTTTATTTAAAAAACTTTCTTTTATTTGTATAACAACCAGTTGATAAAAATGCAACTGTTTTCAATTTTCAGATACTCTAAATTATGTACAAAAATTCATAAGTAACTTACATAGAGTAAAGCAGATGTGATCTTGTGTCTATTGTTATTATGCGATGGATGATTATCACTATCTTAAGCCTCTTCTATATTTTCAAATTAATATTTTCTTGTGTCGGTTATGGTAACCTTGAGCTAAGCAAGCTTATAAGTATAATCCTTAAGTAGTCACAGCAATAAAAATCCGGTATCCTACAATAGAATACGTCAGATTTAAGATAAATGGTTCGGTTTTGGACCCCGACCAAACTACCTGAGATAATAACGACTCCACTCCGAGATCATTCGATATTCAAAACTTTTAAAAAGCATACGAATAGAAAATCTCATAAACACAGTTTTTAATTAAGCTGTACTCAGAAATTCAAAATGGCGGGTCGTGAATTCATCAATGCCATAGCTAATTATGGCGGGATTGCGTTTATTTAGGATTGAATTGTGCAATGGTCGGGCGAACCAGGGCTGCATAATAAAGCTAAGAGTGTCGGATATCCGACGTCTATAGGTACGGACAGCACAAACAAGTGAAAAATTAAAATTATCATAAAAAATACAATAGGTATAATTATAATGCTAGAAAATTAAATGCAGCATCGTTAAATTTACTTCAACAATATTTTTTAAGAGAAATATTTTTTTTTTCAATAGGTACCGATTGTTAGATCTTCTCTTATTCTAGAATGTACCGATTTTCTTACAGCTGGGTAAAAAAAGCGTAATGCTATTTTTACTTAGTTTTTTAGGCTATGGCACGCTGGCTGACTGTACCCGTGGTCGAACAATGGTTGCTAATAATAAGGGACGTCGTATTTACGAGCATACGTGCCTTCGGTGCGCAGACGCAGCCCTATTGTGGCGGACCTCCTATGATTATTTCAGTGCCTTGCACTTCCAGAAATCCACCTTTTAAGTTAGATTTTATAGACGAAATGAATCTGCCATTTAGTGAGTAAAAATTTACGATACTATATTTGAAGAATGTCGGAAGATATCGACTTATAAATTAATAAAATTCTTCGTAGTAAATCGTAAAAATATCTATAGGATATATAATATATGTTACTGTAAAAGCCCGTAAGTATATTGGTAAATCTTAGGTTTTACTGGAAAATCTTAAGATTTACCAACATGAGTTGCTAAATGTAAAGATTTTATGAAAGGGAGACCATTTTTCGGGCTTTTATCATTAGAGTTTGGCACATCCTAGGTTTTAACATGACGGTTGGTAAATGTTGTTTTTTAGGGTTACCCAAAGGGTAAAAACAGGACCCTATTACTAAGACTCCGCTGTCCGTCTGTCTGTCTGTCTGTCACCAGGCTGTATCTCATGAACCGTGATAGCTAGAAAGTTGAAATTTTCACAGATGATGTATTACTGTTGCCGCTATAACAACAAATACTAAAAACAGAATAAAATACATATTTAAGGGGGACTCTCATACAACAAACGTGATTTTTTGCCGTTTTTTGCTCGATATTAATAACGACAACAGGTTTCACAAATGATGTATTTCTATTGCCACTATAACAACAAATACTAAAAACAGAATAAAATAAATGTTTGAGGGGGGCTCCCTTACAACAAATGTGATTATTTGCCGTTTTTTGGTACGGAACCAATCGTGCGCGAGTCCGACTCGCACTTGGCCGGTTTTTTTTATTAAACAGTGAATTAGGTATCAGTACCTGGGCGACCGAGCTTTGTTCGGTTATTACTATTTATTGTAAAATAGTGGTGTTTAGGTGATAATCTACATTGTTATCTCAAACATTAACTGGGACGTTCTTCTTTTTTATCGACAATGACCTGTCTTCTCCGCAAAAAAATAAATATATTGCTCCTAAATAATAAATTTCTTATTTTTTTTTTATAAAAATACACTTGAAAATGCAATAATTATAATACCTTCAAACTAGATTTTAATTATTCATATTTTTTTCAAAATTAGTGTGACCTAGTATACAAAAAGCGTGACGGAGGTGTTTTACATACAAATAAAATATGTCCCTCTATGACCACTAATGTAAACAAACTACTCTGGTAAAAAAAAACACATTGAAAGTTTCTATCCAAAAACATTTACTGAACTACTTAACCTTTGTTGTTAAATTAATAAGAAGAAATATTTTTCAATGTTTCTATTATTCAATAAAAAAATATTTTATTGGCTGTCTCCCGGCGTATACGATTTTTGTTGCTACCTTCTGTCACTCATTTTATGGTACAAAATAATGTGGGTTAGCAATTTTGTCCTTGGTCACTAGACAAGAGAATAGTCCCCCTCCACCCCAGACCCACGCTTTGCGTCCCTACGCCCCGGCAATTACCAGTCAATCGCTCGCAAACAGTAAAAAGAGGTGCGTGTGATTATTTCGCGACCGCTCTGTCACGTAATTTACTACTTCCAAATGTTATTGTAATTTTGTGTGTTTTAATATTATTTTATTGATTCCTTATAAATATTTCATATGTCCAGTTTTATGCGTAAATTATAATTAGGAAAATGCTGAGAATCTCGAACACTACTATTTTACACCTCTGTCACGAAGCACCTCTGTCGCAAAAATGTGACGGAGTGGTATAACTCGTGACGGAGTGGTCATTTTTGTATGGAACTTAGAAGCCTTAGTTAATATTCATAATTTTATTCCACCTTAGGAGGTAGTTAAAAGACGAAGGCGCGTGTTTTCCGAATTCGATCAACCAATAGAAGTTTTTGAAAAGTAGAGTAAGTGATAAGATATTGCAAGACTAAACTAATATCTACCATTGTCCCCCTTATAATTTAAGTTCAAAGTAATGTATGAACCACTTTATTGGTAATATTTACAAAAATTAAGTTTTTTAGTATTACATGCTAAACAATAAAGGTGTTCACTAGATTTTCAAGTTACTGTATTGGGCGACTTCCATAATAATAAATAGTTTTTTGTCATAAGAAGCAAAAATGTGACAGAGTGGTATTGGATATTTTTTTTAAATATTTATTTTAAGAATTCCGTCCAAAGGAACTAGATAAAAATAAATGTGAATATTCTTGTTAAAAAAGTAATAAGAAACTGAAGATCTGATTTTAAATGAGAAATAAAAAAAATATTCAATTTTGTGACTGAGGTGTTATTTTTTTATACCATTCCTACGAAATTTGAAATTAAACGAAAATTACACGTAATACTTCGATGCATTATATGTTTTTGAAATCTACAATAACGAGGCAATAATTTGAATCACATTTTACTAAATAAATCACATGTTTATTTTTTTTTTAATGTAAAAAATTTCCGGAAAGATTGTCGATAAAAAAGAAGAACGTCCCAACTACATTTTTTAAACTTGTCTAAAAACAATAAAAATTAAATATTATGTATAAATTTGAACATATAAAATAACAAAAGTAAGTCACCGAGCGGGATTCGAACCCGTAACGCTCCTTTCTTGCCGTCAGCGTCTTAGCTCGCTGGACCAAACGGACAGTGGCCGGCAGGACAATTAGCGACCATATTCTGCGTCGAAAGAAAAACGCATGAAAACTCGAAAACACGCATTTTCCCAAACATAAGACTAATCTAGATCGATTGTTTACCCCGAAATCCTCCATATATAAAATTTCAGCGAAATCGTTAGAGCCGTTTCCGAGATCACACCGAATTCTAAGGATTTACACAAGTTCGGGGCTTTAGAGTAACATAAATACTGCATAAAGGTAAGTATATGATTTAATACTTTTACTGAAAATTATGCAGGTGTGTTACGTTTACGTATTATGAACATCTACTAAGCAGCTAATGCAAGTATCAAAATTACTGTCATGGAACATTGTGGTGATATTTAATAGAGCCCATAAACGCTTGATCGAGATAGAAATATTTTCTTTACATCAGAAGAGCGGCACCATTGCCTCACCCAATTCAATAAAAGTTAAGAGATATCCTCTTCGGTATTCACTGAAAGTAGTTCTAAATATTTCCACTTAAAGCGTCCAATCATAATAAAACCCAGTGAATTCACAAGGTCTGCCCACGCGATGACCTAAATTCGGCGTCTGCGCATAAGCGCCAATGGGCGTGTTCACATAGCCCGATAGCGACACTAAAGCACAAAATAGTCGCTCGGGGCAAGTCGCGATTTTGTGTGCTCTCACACGTAGACATTACGTACTTACAGGAAATCTCAGACCAAACCATTACATAGTCAGTACTTTAGCAAATTCTAAGTTTGGCAAAACAAGTGACAAGTATTTTCGAATAATATCAAAGCAGCGCTTCACATAGGTACTTACAATTTACATTTTGTGACTCTAGACAGCAAATCATAAATTGCTTCGATATTGCCACCGATATAAAGAAAAAGTCTTATAAAAACACGTAGAATGTAAAAAAGATCGACCACATAATATGACACTACACTAAATTAAATAGAAAACTCGACAATATATGAAAACTGAGAGTTTCAGAGTACCTACAGTTCAGTTTTGCAAGAAATTTATTTGATCGCTGATATAACGTAGTTACTCTGGTGTCGCGTCAGTTAACACAACACCCAATGAGAAAAATCTACTCTTTCGAAAAACCTTGTTTCCATTATTTCAACAACATGAAGGTCCAGTTTATCGTGTCGGACAAACAGTCATCCGTATCGTTTCGGCCAATGTGAAAACGCCTAATCACAAGTCGGAATTCAATTCGCGGTCGGCGCCAATACTGGCCGCCATAAATCCACGTGCAAGATATAAATAGCAAATTACCAACCAACACATTAAATAATATTAGCAAATGCTGTTTCAATGGCTACCAACAGACAACTATTGTCTAATGTTAGGCTTTTATAACTACAAGCTAAATTATTTATTTTGAACTAGGCTGAGACGAAATTGTTTGCTGTTCAAACCTTTCAAAAATATAATAGTGCAAGTTTCCCCAGATACAATCCCACATATTTTATTTTTTAGAAAATAAATCTTGAGTTTCTCAGAATCCATAAACTTTTTTAACAAAATACACTACAAAACAATTAAATAACTAATAGTTAAACATTCCTTTGTTAGACTGAGGAAAATTTTAATACATACTGGATGAAACTTTTCAATATAACGAACTTAAAGCTATGCGTAAAATTCAAACCAGTACATTTTGCGTTTCCGCTATCTGATAGTATTTTTTTTTAATTAGTCATAATTATGATAAAGTGTCTGAGTTTATCGTAACTGTAAGTAAATATATACCAATATGGTTGAGCGAAGAGATGGCTGGTTCATGCGTCATGCTCGTGAACTGGTGCTGCCAGTGAATTGTATGTTTTTCTTTTATTTTTATTTATTGTAACAGCCTTTAAGAAATTTGAAATTCATTAGAAATGAGCTAATTCAATAATGTTATTTATTTGTTAATCTTTGTTAATATAAAGTCTGGAAACGATATACATATTTGTAAATATCGTTCCATCTGATAAAGCTGACAAGTTTTTTGCGCCCATTTTTCTTGTCAGTTAAAAGACGTCATAATGGGTGGTAGGGTAAAAGAATTGACGATTTAAAAATGCTTATTATGTGAGCTTATTTAAATAAAATATATTTCACTTTCACTTTCACTTTCACTTTCACTACCAGATTCCAAAATAAAAGTGAAAAACACTGTGGAAAAACATGGCATCTTCTCTACATATCCCATTTTCAGAAAACCAGAAAACATTATGAGTATGAAAACATAATTATCTAGACTAGAGTAGCCTAGCAGCTACAGACAAGTAACTGGGTAGCGTATCAATAAATAGAAATAGAGGAAATTTTATATTAAATTCCGATCTAAATCTTAAGTAATTTGTTCAAGAAAAACTTGCAGCAAGTTTTCACTCAGATAAAAATGTAGCCAATACCACTTTGGAAAGTAAATTCCGATAGCAGACACGCCTATTATAGCAAACGAATTTATTATTTCCTGCAATTCTCAACAAGAGCAAAGCAAGTCGTAAAAAGGAAATTGTTTTTCACAAACGTACCGCCTTTTTCCGATCAAAACATAAACAATCGCTTTGTCTCCATACTTTCACAAAGAAGACGAATTCTTCAGAAAGTGTATAAAATAACTAAATAAAATAGAAATCTGTTGGGTACTACGGAATCTACGGATCTTATATTATTTTTACAAAACTTGTTGCCAAAAAGTTTTAAAACCGTCAAATTTCTATAAAAAAAGGCTATAAAACACTTTTAGCATGGGTATCACGTAATTCTTCCCAAAAGGTACCATAGAAAATTCGAACGTGATAAACTGTTTTTTTATAAAAGACATTTCAAATAAAGTGATATAATTAATCTTTATTATGTTGATATTATGATGATGATGATGAAAAATCCAAGGGAACCCTTCCGTTGGAATTTTCGAATGTCTACGCGAACGAAGTAACGAGCGGAAGCTGTACTTTCCTATTTATAGTTTATGTTATTATAATCACTTACTTTATAGCTAAATATTGTATTTTCTAACATTAGCATTCATTGTGAAGGAATTGCACCTAAGTAACTAATATCATATTTCTAAACTAAAACCAACATTTTAGGTTTCCGACTCTACAAACGTCTATTACGTTTTTAACAAGCGAGCTGCATGTTTATTAACATATAGTTGGTTACATTCAGTGAACACAATAAGTCAATGCTTATGCATCTACTGCGGCCCACATTCATTTATTCCTTTGTCCTTGTTGTATTATTCATTTAGGGTCAAAAACTCATTCAAATATTGTTCTATGTTAATCCAGACAAGTGATTTAGTTAACATTTAATCTCGTTTAATATATTGCTCTTGTGAATTTTATTCTATTAATGTTAGCGTCAGCTGAGTAAGCACAATATTTGAAATTCATGCACGAACGGTAATTTTTAACCGACTTCAAAAAAAGAAGAGGTTATCAATTGAGTCGTATGTTTTTTTTGTTTGTTACCTCAGTACTGCGTCATATATGGACCGTTTTTAAAAAAAAATTTTATTTCAAAGAATATACTTCCAGATTAGTCCCAATTTATGAAATCGGTTCAGTAGTGTAGTTTTCAGGATATCCTGAAAATACTGTAATTTTCGTAACCATAACATTATTGTATATAGATGATCGAGTATAACTTCTTCGTTTATGAACCGATTTAGATAATGCTTTTTTTTTGTTGAAATAGGATGCTCATTGGCATTATTGGTAAATCTTTTCTCATATTTTCGGAGTTAACAAATTGTTATGGTCATAACACCAGTTAAATGGACCTATTCCCTTTGTTTAAATGGTGTTTTGTGAGATATACGAAAGTAATTTACGACTATTTTCCTGTCCAGTAGAAACTCGATTACTGAAATAAAAGGCCGATAGCTTTCAAAAAGGGGCATATCTCTACGCGCCAAACGTACAATTCAAGTGAATCTCGTAAGTAACAGAAAAACAAAACATAATGTTATAAGCTCACAACATGAGCTTCGGTCGCTCGGGGGATGAGCGAGGCTTTTAAAAGGTTTTCCGAAGGCAAGGCATTAAGGCGAGGAGAAGATAAAAGTGGTAACATCCTTCGCACGATATGTTGTAGCCATAAATACATTTATCTACGTTGCTTTTGTTGTGAGATAAATCGGGTCGTTTGACTAGTGCAACGTGCCAGATTGAAATATACAAACTACGGTTGTACCACTTTGTCGACGTGGCCGGAGAAAATGTTCCACAGGTATTTGTAGGGAACTGATTTTTTGCTGCATTGTTCTTTGTTAAACAACTTGCACTACAATGCCTATATGAATAAGGGTTTACCGATACAAAAGAAGGAGTTTTATTTTTATTTGAATTCACTTTTCTCAAAGTTCATGATTTTTTGCGTTTACTCTTCTTGTCGAGTCTTGAATAAAAAAAAAACAAGATTTAAGACAACTAATTTGAAAAGTTTCATTTGTTTTAATTTCTGAAAGTAAACAAAATTAGGTAGATACACCAAAACAAATTGGAATCTTTAGCATTAGCTGTGCAGTTTATTAATCAGCCAGTTGACGTTTTCCTCATGCCGCATTCAAATATAATTTGGGCACATGTTTTGTGATGTTTCACATGGGTCCGAATCACGCGCCGTACCCACACTCATTTTGTTCATTGCAACTTTACAAGACGAATTGAATCAACCTTTTTGCCTGAACGTATATTTTTTTTACTTGTGTCACTTCGAACAGTTAACCTTTTTTCCATCTGTAGCTTTTTATCACCATAATTTTCACATTTTATGATATTAATCTATACAAATTTTATAAATAGGAAAGACTCTTTTTAAGTTTTTCATATTTCAGTATATTTATCTAATTTGCGAAACCAGAAAAGTACTTAATCTTTTGAATCGATTTAAAATAGATACAGTTTTATACATTTTTTTTTGTCCTGGTTAATAAGAATTTATTAACAGATAATTAATCAGACAATTGACTCAAGCATGCCGATTTTGACTATAGATTCGTCTTAACTAAGTGTTATCCATAATTCGTCCAAGACAAAGGTACCACGATGACCCAACTCAGGCGCATCTCACACAAAAATAAACGGCCCAAGAGCCACGACAGGCCCGATCCGGAAACGCATTCTTAGGCCACATAATATATGAGTGTCGCTTAAGCAAAAGTAACTTCGATATTTCAAGACATAGTTAAGTTATTGGCTGTTATTAATAACTCGCCTTTCCTTACTTAATCTGACTTGAAAGGCATGGAGTCGCACGTCTCGTGGCCGCGCATTGTTCAGTTACAAAATAGAATTCTTTAAGACTCTTTACTTATGGCAATATGAAAAGTTGAGCTATCTTAATCTCCAAGCGCGTTATTTATATATCGACTTCAATGGCAAAAATTACGAAATATTTTAAGCATAGATAAAATTCAAACCACTGCATAATAAAACATTGTTTATTAGAATAGTAATACTACGTTTATAAAAACAAATGATGTACATTATTGTATAAGTATAAGTACTTTATTGAAAAGTGTAATAAAATTTTCTACCCGTGGTGTTTGTTTATTTAATCGAATGGGATAGTAATGATATGTGTTTCAGTATCTGTAAATAAAGCTTAAGTGACGTTGCAGTCGTTAACACCCACTATTTCACATTTCACTAGCTTGGTAGTTTAATAGGCCAATCATTCCAAAGAGCTGTAAACTATGTAAATACACCGTCATTTTGTACTCATTTTAATCCCCTTATGGGATGGGAATGTTCTACCAATGAAACTAAACATTTTTTGCCATAGAAACATGAGTCGAAAAATGTCGATTAAAACTACTACAAAATGACGTTATACCCCATCTCATAACAAAACCTCTCTAAATCTACATTTAAGTTTAATAACAATAATTTTAGACATTTGGTCCATAAGTTAGTAACAATTTTAATCTTAAAAGCTAGTGTTGTATAGGTACATAGTAAATCACAATGTTAAATGTAAAACAAAATGTTTTGAAAAATCTCTTACAATCTGTATTAGGGTACCCTTTACACCTTATTTGAATTGAATGTGGAAAATGGCCCCACAACCTGTGTGGGAGTGGCCTAGTTATTCTTGTTCCAAATTCAAAATGTTTGAATTTATGAACAGGCAAAGACTATTTAAAAGTATAATTTGTGTCTATGGGTTGTTCAGAGGTGAAATGTTTGGATGTTTTTGGGTAGAACGGGAATTTAAGTACCGTAAGTACAGTTTTTAACAAATAGCTGTGGTACTTAAATATACAGTTTGCATACAAATATTACAGAAATACTATCCTGTTCCTTCGTGCAAAACGCTATAGCTTCATGTATCCATGATTTATCATTTTAGAAGACGTAATCAAAAACATCATTATACTTACTTATTGAATTTTTAGATTTTAGGCATTCACAATCCTATTGTCATACTAAGATAATTAATATATTAGAAACAATACTAGAAAAAATCGACTCACCCGTAAGCGACAGTTTACCAATTAATCCAAAAGTTCTTATAACGGGGGGTAGAGGTAAGTATAGCATTACGACGAAACTATAAGAAAAGTTAAGAGAAGCAAAGCACGTAATAACTCATGATTTTTTGCGAACTATCGCGTGTAGGTACTTTATCATAAGTAAAAGTCACTTTTTAACAACCACCCATTGAAATTGGCGTCAATCATCACGTAGTTTAATGAATAAATTCTGAAAGTCAGAATGTTTAATAACGAACTACGATAGGTTTATATCAATGCATCCATGTAAAAGTACTTAAGCGTAATTGCACTGTACTTTAGTCGGTATGAAATAAGAATGATTTTTGGTTAGCTGGTGTCTGTTGTTGGTATAAAGTAATAATATAAATAAAGCTTCAGCTGCAAAAAACATTTGGAAATACTCAAGTCAATCGTTACTCGTTAGCTAGACCGAGCTCAAAGTTAACTAAAGAATTGAAGTACCTCTTCAAGTATCGCTGTGTCATTGCTCGAGCCACACGGAACAAGGTACGGATGAGTCGATTCCACTTCAAAATAAATCTTTGTAATTTTTACTATTCAACTACGCACGCACAATTAAAATGATTAATTGAATGCTGTGACCTCATGTGAGTTCATTAAAAAATAATTAGAATTTGTTTTGATAACATATTGCTTATATGGAGAAAGACAGCGATAGAGGTGGATAGATAGAGTCAGTAATATGACAAAGTAAAAATATGAATTTTACAAAAACCCTATCTTTTATGACTTTTTATACGCACTGTCGCTTAAAAATTTCGACGTTTACAAAAACATTTAAAAATACAACTGTCCTCTTCGCTCTTCATCTTCCAAAAAGCTTAAGAAATAAATAATATCAAAAAGTGGTACGGTATACTGGTGTGAATAACAACAATATTTTGGGTTTAACCTTAGAGCATTGATTTAACGGTTCATATTTTTATCTTTAAAATAACTTATGAATTACATGAGTTACGATACGAGTGCCTTTATTGTTGTTATTCAACAACAAACAACAAATATGTAGCATATTCGTTAAAATATACCCCGTTGTGAATCACTTCCCATACGGGATCATTATCCGGGATAAAAAAGTTTCATATATTGTAATTCAGGCTATATAAGCTGTGTGCCAAATTTCATCCAAATCAGTTCAACCGTTTTTGCGTGATTTCAAACTTTCACATGTATAATATTCAGGATATCTTCCACATCTGGCTTATGAACTGTCTGACCACCCAATGTTTTTATATTTATTCGAGAAAATTCGAGTAAAGAGTCAACTAATTACCAAAGTACTTTCAATAAAACCGTGCTAGTATCTGTCAAAAAGTGTTTTACTTAAGTCGACTAACTTTGAAAACTGAATTGCTGCGAAAATGGGCAACACTGTCAAAAGAAAGTGTAGCATAGTTGAAAAAAAAAGAAGTTAATTTAAATAACTTTTTCGTTAATTTAAAAATATTTTATCAATAAACACGTAAAAATAGGTCATTTTAATGTTTATTGCTTTTTTCTCAAAAATGTTATTCACAACCATGTAGTTGCTAATCACCCCACTTTACCGGTAGTAATTTTTATAAATGTAAAAAGGTTATTTCTTGTTCCGCACAGCTCCACCGGTTTTTTTGTGCTCGCAGTAGAAGAATACGACCGATTGAGTGGCCATGGGTTGGCGTGTGGGCCGCGGAGGACTATTGAGGGATTCGTTTTTTTCTACGCGCATGCAGCCTCCCTGCGCCCGCGCACGCATTGTCCACTCAGCAATGAAATTTACTTCGAGCCAAGAGTTGGTACAATATTTTGATTATTATATTACCACAATGTTTCCTTCAAAAACATTTTTCGCTATTTTACTATATAGGAAGGTATATAGTTTTCATACGTCTTGATTATTTGATAAATAAATAATAAATGCTTGGACAATTTCACACAGCGTCATCTAGCCCCAAACTAAGCAAAGCTTGTAATATGGGTGCTAGACAGCTAATGTACCTACTACTAATATACTTTTTATAAATATACTTATACTTTTTTGTAATACATAGTAACACCCAGACCCGTCACAGAAATTGAAATTCATCATTTAAAATTTTACCCGGCTGGGTATCGAACCCGGGACCTCTGGCGTAGTAGACCGGCATGTTGACCACTGACCACTCAGGTCGTCGTTAGAAATAGTAATAGAAATACATCTGATACCTACTGTAAGGCCACACTTACGCACTAAAAAATGGCTAAATGTTTTTTTCATCCCTTCTATTCGAAAAAGGATGCATTGTTCCTATATAAGTGGGACCAAAATAGCTCTTTTCTGGTAAGAACTTTTTAGTGGGAGGAAAAGAGATTTGAATTTAGAACATGTATCTTTCAAAGAATTCGAACACCGCCGCCGGCTGGTATGTATTGACTGGCTGTATAGACGGCGCGGCGACCGCGCAAACTGTTTAGTACATACTTACGTACTTAGTACAATAACTTTTGAAAATTGCGCTAGTGTATCAAACGTAACTATACATTTATAATTATTTTTACTTTTCACGTGTCTTTTTTAATAAAGAACATTTTCATTAATTACATAAACACAGTCTCCTATTTATTTTCTCATAGAAAGGGGATGAAAAGTAGAGTATATGATTCGGGCGCAAAATATTTTTGGCGAGGGCGACATACTTTGAATCCCTCGCTACGTTCAGGATTCTACTAAAGAATCCCTCGCTACGCTCGGGATTCTACTCTAGAATCCCTCACTTCGCTCTGGATTAAAAAAAGCGCCCTCGCCGTAAAAATATTATTTTGCTCCCTTGTAATACAATCTACTATTTCATCCCTTCTATTCGAAAAATGATGCTTTGTTCCTACATAAGTGGGACCAAAATAGCTCTTTTCTGGTAAGAACTTTTTAGTGGGAGGAAAAGAGATTTGAATTTAGAACATGTATCTTTCAAAGAATTCGAACGCCGCCGCCGGCTGGTATGTATTGACTGGCTGTATAGACGACGCGGAGACTAAAAAAAACATAAACGCGCGAATTAAGTCTGTGTTCTTGTAATTAGTACATACTTACGTACTTAGTACAATAACTTTTGAAAATTGCGCTAGTGTATCAAACGTAACTATATTTTTACTTTTCACATGTCTTTTTTAAATAAAGAACATTTTCATTAATTACATAAACACAGTCTCCTATTTATTTTCTCATAGAAAGGGGATGAAAAGTAGAGTATATGACTCGGACGCAAAATATTTTTGGCGAGGGCGACATACTTTGAATCCCTCGCTACGTTCAGGATTCTACTGAAGAATCCCTCGCTACGCTCGGAATTCTACTCTAGAATCCCTCACTTCGCTCTGGATTCAAAAAAGCGCCCTCGCCGTAAAAATATTATTTTGCTCCCTTGTAATACAATCTACTATGGTCCAATGAATCATGTTTTACATCAAAATTGAAATCAAATTCATAATATTCTTGACCTGCTTTAAAAATAAGTAGATAGTAATTAAAAATAATAAAATACTTTATGAACTTAGAAGTTGGATACTAAAACAAACTTATAAAAATAGGCAAAGTGGCGATGGCGACAATATTGAAGTCATAAAAATATCTACGCGCGTAAAGCTAAGATACGCACTATCTGAACGATTACTCATCGGGACATTCGACTAGGCTGTTGTACCACCAAAGATAAACTCTTAACGATTCAATGACATAGAGCATGGGTGTTCCACGCGACGACGTGATGAATGTAAATAATAAGCACACTCTGAGTAAACAACCGATGAGAGTTTTCTTCACTTTAAAACAATAATGCGAGAGTTTTAAGCTAGGTTACCTTTCTTTACAAACTTGTTTTACATTAGAACATTTTCATTATATTGTTAACTAGTGGCTCCGTGAGCGGTAGATAAAAAGTAGCTCAAATTGTATGTTTTTTTAAACAAACAACACAGAATAGATACCTATTTTTTCAACTCTAGTATCTATACTCAGTACTATAGTCACAAAGTCACAACCTTATTTATTTGAATCAGTTGAAAAATGCGACCTGTAGAGGAGAACAAACGGACAGTCAACGGACATCCCAATTTTTGCCCAAGCTGAAGCAGAGACGATTTCTTTGAACTAGGTAGCTAGCTATTATTATTTTATCTCTTGCTTGGTTCGCAACTTTAAATCGACTAATTCCACATTCGACCGGCGATTTTTTTACAGGCGAATATTACAGTGACAAGGATCACACTTGTAAAATTGTTATGTGAGAAAAGGATAGATAGAGTCATAGCCTTCTATATCGAGTGCTTTATGTTGTCATACATGGATTAAAAAGTAAAAAAATAAAATGCACTGATATACTATCCCCGTCAATTGGTAATGCGCTGGAACCTTGTTAAATTAACATACACATCAACGTCATCCGCAACTAAAATTGTCAAAAAACAGTAAAATTCTAATAGGTAATAAAATATATTAGTTATTGAATTCTTATTTTCAATAAGAAAGGGTCTAGGTATATGAAAAAATTAAAACAGTTTTTCGTTTTTGAGGTTAAAATCATGGCCGCCAGGCGCATTACCAATTGACGCGGTACCAAAAAGTTTCAATAAGGTTTGACAAAAAAGAAGGTTGATAATTCGAAATAAAGAGTATGGACGTAATGATGTCGCATGTATGAAAAAAATATGAAAAAAGAAAAATTAATGAAATTTACTAACAAATTATATGTTATACGATTATAAATAAATAAATTATATGGGATGAATGAATGAATAAAAGATAAACACAACGTAATGTTATCAAAACGACGGGTATCTACTTTACTGACTTTACTCTATGAATAAAATTGTTCATAGCATAGGTTTGATCGAGCCATTTGTGTGATAAATTACAAAAACGAATGCGTCCAACCAACGATGAAGATAGTTGTCTAACTCCAAAAGAGTTAAGTGAACAAGTTTCTAATGCTAAATTAAGCTTTTTACCAGGAAAATCACATGAAATATTTCTTGCTGGTAGAGGTGAAAAGTTATATGTTTTACACGAGACCAAAATTTTGTTCTGCCTCGTGATTTAAAGTCGGCACTCGCAGCACAAATTGATTTTGGTCACATGTATAACAATAGTTATTTGTTATACAAGTGACCAAAATCAATTTGTGCTGCGAGTGCCGACTTTAAATCACGAACTAGCGAAGTAGTCTAGAATTGAATCACGAGCGTAGCGAGTGATTCTAATATAGACTACTGAGCACAGTGAGTGATTTAAAGGCACGAGGCAGAACAAAATTTTGGTCTCGTGTAAAACATACAACTTTTCACCTCTACCAGCGAGAAAATTTCCACGTGATTTCTTGTTAAAAAGCTAAATTCAGAATTCGAAACATATTCACTCAACTCTTTTAGCATTAGACAACTATCTTCATCGTTGGACGCACTCATTTTTTTGTAATTTATCACAAAAATAGTTTGATCAAACCTATGCTAAACAAATATGCATAGAGTAAAGTAGATTCCCGTCGTTTTGTTTTACATTACGCTGTGTTTTTCTCTTATTCATTAGTATCCCATCTTATTCATTTACTTATTTATAATCATAAAACACTAATTTGTTAATAATTTTTTCTTATTTTAATATTTATTTCATACATGCGACCTCATTTCGTCCATACTTTTTATTTCGAATTATCAACCTTCTTTTTTAGTAATCCTTATTTAAAACTCCTTGGTATATCCGTGCATTTTATTTTTTTACTTTTTAATCCATGTACTAGCTTCTGCCCGCGACTTCGTCCGCGTGGATATTAGACGAAATCCTTTTAAGGAACCTTCAACCAGGATCCGGCCAGCCATTTTTACGCGATTAGGCGAGTCCCCATCAAGCGCGCTGCCTCGCGAGGCAAGACATTTGCCGCGTGTGGCAGCCTCGCACAAGACTTCCAGTTCCCGTTCCCGTTCCCGCTCCCGTTGCCCGTTCCCGTTCCGTTCCCGTCCCGTTTGCGTTCCCGTCCCGTACCCCTTCCGTTTCCGTTCCCGTTCCCATCCCGTTCCTGTCCCGTTCCCATTCTGTTCTCGTTCCCGTTCCCGTTCCGTTATATTCCCGTTCCGTTCACGTTTCGTTCCCGTTCCCATTCCCGTTCCGTTCCCGCTGCGTTCCCGTCCCGTAAACGTCCCCTAACCGTCCCGTACGCCTTACGTTCCCGTTATTGTTCCCGTTCCCGTTCCCATCCTGTTCTATTCCCGTTCCGTTCCCGTTTCATTCCAGTTTCGTTCCTGTTTCGTTCCCGTTCCGTTCCCGTTACGTTCCTGTTTCATTCCCGTTTCGTTCCGTTCCCGTTCCGTTCCCGTCCGATCCCGTCCCGTACTCGTCCCGTACCCCTTCCGTTCCCGTTCCCGTACCCGTCCCGTTCTAGTTCCCGTTACCGTCTCGTTCTCGTTCCGTTCCGTTCCGCTCCGCTCCGGTCCGGTCCGGTCCGGTCCATTCCGTTCCGGTCCGGTCCGTTCCGTTCCGTTCCGTTCCGTTCCGTTCCGTTCCGTTCCGTTCCGTTCCGTTCCGTTCCGTTCCGTTCCGTTCCGTTACGTTCCGTTCCGTTCCCGTTCCCGTTCCCGTTCCCGTGCCCGTGCCCGTTCCGGTTCCCGTTCCCTGGATGTGCATGTCCAGGTCCATATGTGTCATGTCCACCGCGTTGGACTTCAAAATAAATCTCATTTTCGCAATCACCATCCCATAAAACCTCAAGAACGACATCCATATCGATTTTTATGTTACTCACCCCACTTACCCTCTAAGGGGTTGATTTTCAAAATTCCATAATATATATTTAGACGTGCTCCTACGAATTTTAAAGTTGTAATTTCGATTTTGTATTCTTTTTCCATACAAAATTTGAACCCCATTTTTACCCCTTTAGGGGTTGAATCATGTCCACCGTGTTGGACTTCAAAATAAATGTCATTTTTGCAATTGTCATCCCAGAAAACCCCAATAACGACATCTATATCGATTTTTATGTTTACTGACCCCATTTACCCCCTAAGGGGTTGATTTTCAAAATAACAAAATATATATTTGCCTGTTTATTTTTAGATGTGCTCCTACGAAGTTTAAAGTTGTAATGTCAATTTTATATTATTTTTCCATACAAAATTTGGACCCCATTTTCACCCCTTTAGGGGTTAAATCATGTCCACCGTGGTTGGACTTCAAAATAAATGTCATTTTTGCAATCGTCATCCCACAAAACCCCGATAACGACATCCATATCTATTTTTAGGTTTTTTTTAACCCTTTTCACCCCCATTTCATCCCCTTTGGAGTTGAAATCCTTACAAAAACAATATACGTTGCTTTAGATTTCTATCCATAAGCCTAAATTATAAATTTAGCGATTTTTACTTCGAAAATGAAGGATTTTCTTTAATACACAACTTCATCCCCCTTTTGACCCCTTCGGGGGTAGAATTTTGAAAAACGCTGAGACCCGTATTTATTAATTTTCAATTGCCAGCCTAAACACAAAATTTGAAGAGTCTAGCTTCAAAACTGAGGGACTTTCATACAAACTTTCATCCCTTATTTCATCCCCTTAGGGATAGAATTTTCAAAAATCCTTCCTTAGTGGATGCCTACACTGTATAAAGTATCTGTGTGCAAAATTTCAAGTCTCTAGGTCCAGCGGTTTGGGCTGTGCGTTGATAGATCAGTCAGTCAGTCAGTCAGTCAGTCAGTCAGTCAGTCATTCAGTTTACGATTTTATATATTAAGATGACACCATAAAGCACTCTATCTATCCTTTTCTCACATATCAATTTTATAAGTCTGTCCTTGTCACTTTATTTCTTTTTTCTTTTTTATTTTAAAAGTTGGTGTTAGAAATTAAAAAAGCACTTTGCCTCACGCTCGCAGCAAAAATCGATTTTGCTGCGAGTTTTTACGCGCCAAAAGAGCCCTTTTCGTGCTGGAGAGGTGAAAATAACTATTTCACTTTTAACCGGTCAGTAAAAACCATTCCACATTCAACTGGCAACTTGAATAGTAAGGCATAAAAACTATATGTAAGTAAGAGATCTATGGAACTTGAAAGGCTGTCACCTAAAATCTCTAAAATATTTACATATTCGATAGAAGTAATGAATCGAAAACGGAGACAAAAAACCGGCCAAGTGCGAGTCGGACTCACACACGAAGGGTTCCGTACCAAAAAACAGCAAAAAAAAAAAAAACACGTTTGTTATATGGGAGCCTCCCTGAAATATTTATTTTTTCTGGTTTTAGTATTTGTTGTTACAGTGGCAACAGAAATACATCATTTGTGAAAATTTCAACTGTCTACCTGTTGTCGTTAATAATATCGAGCAAAAAACAGCACAAAAAACAAGTTTATTATATGGGAGCCCCCCTTAAATATTTATTTTATTCTGTTTTTAGTATTTGTTGCTATAGCGGCAACAGAAATACACCATAAATATGTGAAAATTTCAACTGTCTAGCTATCATGGTTCACGAGATACAGCCTGGTGACAGACAGACAGACAGACAGACAGACAGACGGACAACGGAGTCTTAGTAATAGGGTCCCGTTTTTACCCTTTGGGTATGGAACCCAAAAAATCACCTATGACACTATAAAAGGCCAATCTCACGGTTCAACGCCCCCATACTTTTATTTCTCTGATTCATTAAACATCAATGCCTCTATAGATATAACAACATGATAAACAATAAAAGATCCGCCACAATGTGTCACATCACAATCACAATCTAATGAATAAAAAATTTGCTATAGTGTCAAAGCCAGATTTCTGATGTTATCGGCAGAACATCTCTATTACTAGACGGCCGATAATGGTTGGCGGTATGCCGCGGAAGTGACAAATAGTTTATCGAACTTCTATCTTTATTAGTCATAAAGACTGGTACGTATAAAGAATGTAAGTGAGATGGTCGTTAAGTCAGTTTATATTATGATTTTAGTCCTTAAAGTAATTAAAAGTTTAAGCATCATTAAAGGTTATAAGTAATTGTTTTATGAGGTAATTCCATGTGGTTTGTTCTTATTATAATCTTGTTATAAATATATATTTATTATTAAGCACATTGACCACCAGATCATCTTCAGCGATTAATTTATTTTAAATAAGCAGATTATACAATATATTACCATGATAAGAAAAGCTGTAAAAAAGTTACCTGAAGCACTAATTAAATCTAGTTAAATGACGGAAGTAATTATTTTATAACAGCATAGTGAAAGAAACTGAGGAGAAATTTAAACTATGCATGTTGTGGGCCTCGATAATATCAATTTTGTACTTTACTGTAGGATGTCATAATAAAATACTGTTATATAGCTTTTCATTTTGAATCTCACTTCGAATAACTGCCGCGGATAGCTTTATCCAAAAGTGCGTCTTATCTTCTTTGCTATTAGTCCAAATTTTAGTTGGCAAATGTTTCAATATAACGATGTTACCTTTCTCAAGTTTCTTGGACAGTATTTATTTTGGTACGAGCCCAAATTCTTGTTAGAACGAGCGATGAGAAAGAACTGGTTTTTGAATTGTATCTCGTTTTAAATATGTAGATAGTAACGCCCCCAAAGTGATCACTATAGTTGTCATGAACCAACTTAGCTATTACTTCTATTTCCGTATAATATGATACATCGTATCTACGTGTTCAAAACAGTAAATTATAATGCTACATAATAATCTTGTTAATGCGAGAATTAAAACATCAAGCTAAAGATAATTGATTTGTTATTGAACTATAATTTAACAAATATATAAATAATCAATGCATACAGTAACAGTTGTAAATCAAAATGTTAAATAATGAAAATATCTCAAACATAGGTTAGTTACGTATCAAAAAAAAACAATGATGCGCCATTATTTTCGTTTAAAGCAAATAAATAAATATTAAATTATATAATATTAAAAAAGATTAAATTATGTTTAGTATAAAAGCCAACGCTAAAGAAACTAAATTATTATCATTATGAATATTGAAACATCCACGTTGCAATAATTACAAAACTTAAACCGCAGATTTCGGTATATTTGCTACAACATCGTTGTAAGAAGATGCAATGTTGTTCATTAGTTATTAGAACATTATTAATTATTATTTTTATAAGTACATTGGGATACATTTTAGTTGGAATGCGAAACCAAAGAGAGAGAGAGAGAGAGATTTTTTATTAACACAAAAGACTACACGTAAATTACATACAACAGAAAATAGGCACAAAAAAAAACAAATAATTAAAAACAACAAACACACGCTGCACACAAAAAACTGTCTTAGGGTTATTAGGGTCCTACCTCAGCTTGTGTTGCCATGACACACAAGTGTCACAGCAACGCTGGTATTCTGGCAGGACCATTTATGTGCGGTAAGCGCGGACACATAATACTTAAAGGAATTTAGACTAATGGAAAATAACATACATAAAACAATCAGAAACACGGATAGAAAATAGCAAAATTAATAAATCTAGGCTGTATGTATATGATCACATTCAATTCCCACTTGTTAAAACTTTAGTGATTCTTTAACGAATCAAATCAATAAATCATCGTAGTTTTTCACCTTTAAACATTAGTCTACCAAGATACCTTACATAATAATATTAAGAGTTCCTTAACATTTCATCAGCACAGCAGACATGTAAAGTTGCGATGAAGGAATCGATACTTTAAAGTCGATCAGTATGCAAGCCTCATATGGCAGTGAGAACGAATTAAGGGCAACATATTGTGATCCGACAGAGAACAATAGAGACTGTAGAACACAAAAACCAGCGTGCGAGCCCAAAATACTGGCCGAAGCGGTCCTCAGATCGAGCGGTCCGCGGGGGTATTAATTAGTCGCGGTAGGGCGACAATCAAACGACCGTAATCTGGAAATTACTTTAAGCGTTATCACGCGTCCATTACTTTTTCATTCTGAGCAATTAATTAATAAGCCAGCCGCGCTTCGACTGAATTAAATATCGTAAACCCTAGCTAGATCAGGAGATACAGCCGCTGATTAATGCTCTCTGAAGTCGTTGTCCGTAAAATTAGCGGTAATCATGGTACGCGTAATTAACGAAAAACTGTCGCCAGGACGAGGCGCCAGAAAAGGACGTCCGAATATAAGCGTACATTGGCCGTCGCCAAACTCAAAAAACCGTTTAAAAATCACTCGCTCCGCCCACAGTGGTCGATCGACTCCTGCGCACTTATGATTTATCGTCCCGACGACAACCCGCCCCTCGCACTAACTACCGAGCTTCCGCGCCGTTAATTATACGTAGGTACATACATACACATCGCCCTCCCGAAATCTTAAACCGCATTCCCGCTTCTGTCATCGGCAGTCTCAATCAGCATTATAATCGAATTCGATACGGAAAATTTAGTCTTAATTGTTGAATCTCCACGCAGCCCATTTATACCATTGTTCACTAATTATAAAAACCAAATGTGCGCTTTGTGACTTCCGGTAAGGGATTACGTTTTCAAGTACTTAATATACGAATAATAAGTTTACAAAAAACACTAGATAAGTGTAGTATCTTGGAAATATCATAATGCAATTGCTTAACAGGTATTATATTTACATAAGTAGGTACTACAAGCTCACAAATACTTAGTAAAGTATTAGAAATTACATCAGATTTCTGGCTAATCTTGGTACTTAGTTGAATTATTCAGGAACGCTACAAATTATTTAAATTCAAATGAATACTCCGCCAGAGTCAGACGAGACGTTATCTTTTTTAATGTTTAACAAAACACATACACTAAGTTTTTACAAAAAAAAAACTTCCTAGCGAAAGAAACTAAACTTTTTTAAAAACATCGTGCTCAAAAGCTTCATAACTTAGACTTAAGTACTTACCCATTTATAGCTACATTATTTATTAGTTTTTTGCATATCAAAAAACCGCTTTTTCTGCTAATATAAGACGGCCAATCGGTGTCCGGTATTTTTAAATTTGCATTCTCATTGGCACCCTAACCGTTTGGCTCTAAGGCCGTATATTCGTGCTCTCTGTAGTACGGTCAAGACCGACGATCGGTCTTACGTAGCTATCGCCATAAAAACCTTTTAGGGTAACGTTACCCTTCGTCTAAAAATGTTAAAATGTCCAGCTGTCATTATGTCCATGCGTGCAGAACTGACTACGTCCGCATAAATAGATTGTAGGGCCGCCGTGTGTACGCACTGACCGTCAGTGCTGACTATGTTGTACGGAGAGCACTGAATATAGAGCCTTAGTGATGAATCAAACGGTTAGGGTGCCAGTGAGATGCAAATTTAAAATTACAGGACACCGATTGGCCTTCTTATATTAGCAGAAAAAGCAGTTTTCTGATATGCAAAAGGAACACAAAAGATTCTAGACTAGGGAAGGTCTAGACCGGCCGTATTCGCAAATACTTCCGTCATCAAAATTTGTCCGGGTTTGTCTTGAGATAGCCTGTGCGTAATCTCTATGTGTGTGTGCACGAAAAAAGTGCGATTGTTTTTCTGTCTACATTATTTTATATGCAAATAATATCGGGCTAGGCACTAAGATTGCGGATCACGCATCAAGCACGTAGATCGAACGTACCGAGAATAATTTGGAGGTGTGCATGGCATGTTCTCACGCCACCGTACGCGGCCGAAGCATTATGCAAATAGCAACGTCCTTCAACCAGACTATATTGAGTTTTATAAACGCGTTCATTGAATCTATGCTTTTTATCGATAATTTTAGTAAGATTCAGTACTTAAATCTCATACTAACAAAAAAAAAACGGGTGTTAAATCAACACTGTCGCAGGTCGCGTATCCAAAAATAACTGCAGGATGTTTTTTTGAACAGTCCACAAATTTTGTGATGTTTCTTACCTTACACCATTAAACTGAACAACTTTGTCAATGGAACCAACTTAATCAGAGCAAATTTTAGGTTTCACCCTGTAGATATACACATTTTCTGTCCAGAAATTACAAATGCTTTCTACGACGAACACTAATAATAGCAATATACTTTATAATAATCATTATAATATTTTGATGTCTACATTTAAAGGCTGGTGCAGCGACGCCTGTACACCTGCATATTTATGATAACCAGATAGTAGACAAATTGCAACATTTATTTAGGAACACACGCACAGTTGGACATTCGGTTAAACTAATATAAAATGTATCCATGACAAATTGACCGCTTAGCCGGCGCGCGATGTACTGAATAAATTATGAATTAACCGATTAATTTGGGAAACGCTCGAATGGGTTATAATATTTACTATTTTAGTATTTCCGATAGATAAAATAATAAGTATTTGTACAAATCTTGGCTTATAATATGAAATAATAATTTTTCAGGAAAACAGGTACCTGTCTCTGACGGATAATTAATGAATATCCTTTTCAAAGATTCATTTTCCATTGATGTCCAAAAAGTACTAATAATCGATTTAGAAATAATAAATTCCTTAACCATGTAGTTCATTTGTTTTATTAGTTACACTACTGAGAAATTTTCGATGACAATAACCTTTCGAGTGGTTCAAGCATGACCCTCATAGACTAATGTAAAAAAAACGACTCGTCCTTGTTGTGAGTGGAGCGGGACGCGCCCGGTCCAACATAACGCATGTTTAATCGACGCTTCTCGTTCTGACAAATATCGCGCTCAGCGGGCCTGTGTCCAACAAATTTTTCTTTTTTATTTCAAAGTATATCAATGAGCTTTTTTTATTTTACCTTTATTGGAAATGAAATCACAAGAAGGTGTTGGACGTCCACTGCATCGGAATCGGAGCGTACGGTGCGGACGGACGTACGGCGCGGACAGAGCGTCGGCATTAGTCACAGTATGGATTTCCATGGCGCGGAAATGCCGATGTAGTGTCACAGAATAGATAAAAGTACTACCGTAAAGAAAGGAAACTCTCCGCCCAGCCCCACAATCAACCGGCGCCCATCCGTAGGCCAGTCCGTAGGCTCATTCAATAGCACGCACACAGTTGCGCGTGTGCAAAAACGTCACTGTGTAGCGTCTGCGTAATAGGAGTTGAAACGCGACGCTTGTATGCAAGAAGCTTATACCTCCCTCCAATGGAGATTGCACGGCCAGTGTCATAGTGAAGATAGAAAAAATGTCCTTGAGTGACGTGACGGCTTATTGCAACCTCTTTCTTTAGTGTTACAATACGTGTTCGTTGTTCGTCGCTCGTTCGTTCGTGAGAAACAAAAACGTATTGTAAAACGAAAAGAAAGAGATAGCAATAAGCCGTGACGTCACTAAAGAGTCTTTTTTCAATTTTCACTATGATACTAGGCGTGCAATCTCCATTGTGGGTATAAGCTTCTTGCTTGTATGGAGTGCCCGGGGTGTGGTAGTGTACGCAGTGCCATAGAAATCCATACAAAGCAACAAATCCGTCCGCTCAGTCTGCTGTGATTCCGATGCAGTGGACGCGCATCTTAAATCATGTCAATCGGTTCAGCCCCCCTAGCATGACAACCGCAACGCGATATATCACGTTAAACTGTCAAAAGGCAATACAATTTGACAGTTGAGTGTCGATAAAACGCCATATCACGCGATATACAGGGTCATTTTGTATTCACTATCCAAATTTTGATGATGTGTTCAGTCCATGAAGCTGAACAACTTTCTCTAAGGAACACATGGTCAAATATGTAAAAAGAAAATCGGCTATTCATACAAATCAAAGAGATCACGTGATCAATTTAGTAAGGGATGACCAAAATTTTGTGACGAAATTCGACACATGTTTCTTAGAGAAAGTTGTTTAGTTTCATGGATTGGACACATCCTGAAATTTGGATGGTAAGTTCAGAATGACCCGATATACCGTGTCTGTGGTCATGCTAGAGGGACTGCCGTCATTGAGTGACCGGTAAATAACTACATAAAAAAATACGCAACCAATAGAGAACTTCCTCTTTTTTGTGAATTCCGTTAAAATTTAGTTTTATCTAGTAATTCTATCTTAGTTTAGTTATTTATTTTCAGTCATTTACAATATTCTGATGAACACAAGTATGCCATTAGATTTTTGTTATGAAGAACGGACAATCACATTTCAACACCTTGTACTATTATGTATTCTGTGTTTCAACTATTAAAGAATCAGGCATTACCTTGCGGAAGTCCATTATTATGAATACAAAAAACAATATTTAGCAACAAACTTTCACACAACAGATGGTAAAATAAAAAATATGCAAGAATTTTGTACCAATTTCAACAACTTACAATGATTTTTCATTAGGTACTATGGGCAACAGCGACGCTTAACCAGTTTGCAACAAAATTCGTGTGCGCGCGTATCGCCCCTACACGAACTAAACGTATGGTTGTGACGGCGCGGCGTGCAAGCGATTTTGACCTTAGCAGTGGTTAAGCGTCGCTGTTGCCCATGGTACCTTATACATAGGTACATGGTGTGTGAAACTGTGAACTTAGATAAATCAATGAACGTTCTAAAGTTTCAAATAATAATCGTCTTGATGAGACTATTTATTTACTAATATGGAATTTAATTATTGTGAAGTCAAGATTATGCATACTAATTTATTGCCCTAACTAATTGATAATTCGCCTACCTATACGTGCCATCTGTCATTCCGAGCGATATCAATGTGTGGGTGTAATATAGTTGTAAGTAATTGTAAATCAAAGAAAGATACTGACTTGGGTTTTATTAGATAATTCATGTATGTCACGTCCAAAAATAAGTACATATACAGTTTAGAACTTTGACACTTTGTAATTGGCATAATATGTGATTGATTGCTGTTCGAAAAGTAATAGCTTTTAGAGTGACAAAGTTCTAAACTGTATACATATTTTATTTATAGACATGACTATACCATTACCACGGTGAAAAGCCTTTGTTCTTTATATAAAAGCTCATTTTAAAACTAAGGGACACAGTGCAGCCAAACTTCGGTAATTTTTCCGTGCTTTTTTGGTAGCAAAGCAACAGAAAGATGATTTTTTGGTGTTCTTGGATCATAATCTTGATTTTGATTAATTCATAAAAAAAAATTTAGGTAATTGTTAAATGGAAACGAATTTACAAAGATTGATACCTAAATGACTGATTACATTTACTTTATTACTGGTTTAATGTCTATTATATTAGTAAAAATATATGAGTTATTTTAATCCAAGAATCTTATATTCATATTTAAGGTTCTTGTTTTAATATTTTCTTGGACCGAATGTTCGACATTTGAACCGAAAGTCGGACAGATGCCGAAGTTCGGTTCAAGCTGCCAAAATTAGGTTAAACCGAAAGTCAGCCCATCCCTAAAAATAAGTAGATGCAATAAAACTTCGTAATAAAGCTGAAAACCCGTTTCATCAAAAGCTGTTAGGGTCACGAGAATCGCTAGTACATAACGTTTTAATGAAATTCGAACGACGCCTCGGGATTAAATAGTGCCGCATAAAGAAACATCTTCGGATAGGAACTGTAACGTGAAAGGTGAGATCGAGGTTCATAAATGAATATGCTTTATGGCCCTATTTAAATCAAGACGCCCTGTGTATAGGATGTTTAATACACACTTTAATTGATATGTAGCGAGCTGAGTTATAGTACCACTGCATGCCTGTACCGCGGGCGATTCTATTGGTCCATTCGTTAATAATAATTCCCATACATTTCCTATTTAGCTTTAAATATATCCTGTTCTCTAATAATGGAACTGTTAGTTGACGAATTTATGTAAATTGCAATAAGAGAGAGATGACATTTTGCATTTAATAAAGACACCTTTTTTTAAATATTAAAAACAGTAACTGTCGTATTCAGAGATGTTTCACAAAACTGGGGTGCAAGACTGTTCTAACAAAATTCTGGTTTAATGCTTGTAAACCAATCACAATGCACCTTTTAATCCTTAAACGGTGGGACTAAAAGTTAAACTGTCACTCTGAATACGATTTGCGCTAAAATGGCGTTAGTCCGCAGTCTAACGCCATGTTAACTTTGGCCCTAGTTTAACGAACACACTCTGAATAAGACAGTAAGATTTTAAATGTGGTTTATATCAGTACATACTTAGCGTAAATAAAATGGATCAATAATAGTAAATATCCTAGATCCCACGGTATCTACGCTTTTAGATACTTCTTTTTTGCGAGAAGGAAACATTTTTCTATTTCTATAACAAATTAAAATACTTAAAACCCGTACAACAACACGATAAAGCTAAATGCAAGGGAGATTACTTTAAATTGTTTAAAATTTGTAAAATACTACCAATTAGCTTAAAACATAAATACCTCCTGGCCTTAAATAATCATAACACTCAGGAACATAACCTTTCATTGATCGATCACAATCATGGAACCCGATCTGTGTCGGCGGGCAAACTAAAGGTTCCTAGTGTTAACAACTACTATGGAGATAGGACCTTAAAAAAAAGATTACCATACTTACTGAATAGTTTGCCCCACGAAATACGACGGGAACCAAATAAACAAAAATTTAAAAAAATGTTACAGCAGCATTTCTTTGATACATTAGAGTCTACGTAGACTAATGAGTTGTAATAATTTAGAAGTACCTACCTGCTTCACAACCTACGATTGTGCGGTAAAATCTGTTTTAAATTTAAAATAAGTAGTGTTAGAGTTGATTATAAATCATACACCATGTTAACAGAAGTAATATTTTATTTCACGACCAGTTCAGACAACAGATCGAGCAAAAGTGAGCACAATTTACAAAAACCAACGCTTTTATACGCTTTACCATAACTATCATAGAATTGTCCATAGACTTGCAACTGTCAAGCATAAACGCACGTGGAGCATAGACTTAAGCCGGAAACACACCACTGTGCCGTGCCGCGTCGCGCCACGGCACGTCAATCAATCTGTCAGTCTTTGCTCCACGATTCACAGACTAGCATTAAACGTCAGAAGGATGTTTTGTCTGTGAGTGCTTACCGACAACTGCATGGACTATGGCAACACTAATACACTGTCAAGTAATATCAAGTTGACATGTGTCACTCAACAAGAAAACAGCCGATAAATATTAGGATTGAAAAACAATTGATTTACAAAACCTTAATTACTAACATTCGGCCTTTCCTGACAAATTATTGTTACGTCCTCGTAATATCAGACGTTTATAAATTCCATGCATTAATGATATTGAAATTATAAAAAAACAAAAATAAACTCTTTTAAGTTAAAGGTAAGACATTTTTCTTTACATCACAATTATTATTCACGATCGAATCTCTGTCATTGTATGTCATAGATTCGGCCGTCCTGATAAAACAATTACGCCCTCGTAATTTTCATAGCATTTATGTAGAAAAACTAAAATACAATATTACAAGAACGAAGTATTGATCTTTTGTAGGGAATTAATTATTCATATATTTTTAATAATTACTAGCTGACCTGACAGACGTTGTCCTGTCTCAGTTATGATTTATGAATATTTAATTCGAATTTTAAACGACATTAAGTTTTTTTTTTTTTTGCAGCTCGCATTCTGTCAATTCTACGTCAAACGTCATAAGGTTATATTAAAAAAAAGTTTAAAGTCCAAATTAAATTTTATATGGTGGTTAAGTATTTAAATTTTCTTATTTTTCGCGCAATTTTCTTAATTTTTTCATAAGAACCTTCTGACAATAACAAACACAACAAAAAAAAATGCGAAATTGGTTTAGCTGATCTCGAGATTTGTGCTTAGCAAGACATTCAGCGATTCATTTTTATATTATAGATTAGTTATTGTCTTATTAAGTAAGATGGCGATCATCGTTTTTATTTCACCGAACATAGGTACCAAGTGGATTACAAATATGTGAAAAACTCGCTCAGACCTCTATTATTTATACTGCTGGACACAACAAAGCAGTTAACGTATTTATAACCATATTTAACCACAGGACACACCAGGGTGGATTGAAGCTACTGGACACACCAAAGCAGCTTGTTTTTTTTTTGTTATAATGCTGGACACACCAAAGCAGTTAACGCATTTATAACCATATTTAACCACCGGACACACCAGGGTGGATTGAAGCTACTGGACACACTAAAGCAGCTTTTTTTTTGTTATACTGCTGGACACACCAAAGCAGTTAACGCATTTATAACCATATTTAACCACCGGACACACCAGGGTGGATTGAAGCTACTGGACACACCAAAGCAGCTTGTTTTTTTTGTTATACTGCTGGACATGGACACACCAAAGCAGTACTCATAAGAAGCAAAATCAGCAATAATGCTTCTAATATTATAATAACTGTAAGTTTTTATTAACTAGTGTTTAGTATAATGTACAAAGCATTCATGTATATATTGTGATATTGCATTACTCTTATTTATGTCAAATAGATAATCCGCGAATAAGTCTTATATTCCTGTAATAAAATATTATATTCTTAATAAAAACAACAATTTATGATAATATTTTAGAATCAATCTAATTCAGCTAAGTGATTACTAAGTATCCAGATTTTCTTTTATATTGTTACAATTAAGTGTCACACTGAATTATATTTTTTTTTATAATTAACTATTGTGTTTAGTTTTATTGTTAATCATTAGATTACTTATCAGTATATTCCTGTAATTTATATATTTTTTTTATAATTGTATCATACCATAATATTGAGTTAAGATAATATTGAGATAATTACCAGAATTTTGTTAATAAACAGTATGGTTGTTTTGGTTTTGATTTAAAAAAATATACATGCCTTTAGAGTGTCTACTCACTAAATAAAAAAAATTAAAATGTTTATTTCTTACAAAAGCAGTTGTATCACTAGTATAATCTTTTTAATTTTATTGGCAATTAAATTAAAACTAACGTGAGGTAGTTCCGGTAGTCTTTTTCATATTTTAAATATTTTAGTATCTTTCTTATTTTAGGCTTGGGCACAGAATATATACTCTAACGGCTTGGGCTCGTTATTCACGGAAATGAAGTGCATTTGTTGGTTACTGGGTTAATTTCAAAATCTAGATTTAAATCTATAAACTAGTCTGAAGCTTAGTTTTTGTGTAGTACTTTTTAATGTGGTGTTGATATAATCTTAGTGACTCTGCAGCAAGCTGACTTTGGAATTACAAATTATCAACTTTTTAGGAATATTATAATAACTATTATCGTCAAATCAGTCCAGTAAAAACTAAATATCGTAATTATTCTTTCGTTCTTAAAGGATGCATCTTGATAATCATCTTAATTAATCTTGACAATGAAGCACGTTTACAATAGAGTAAAAATGTTTGTTAAACGCCATGGAATCAAATCATATGAGCAACCAGATTGGAATAATAATTGCATAAAAATAAAGATAGACAGTAAAATTATTACAGATCCCATTGACATTTGCAATTCTTTTTTTTAGTCTAATATTACAAATTATTCATCTAATGCTAACATGACAGTCATATCAGAATAATTTAAAATCTGACAATAATTTAAAACCATGTTGGACGCAAGCTTGATCTTTTTAGATCCGGCCGACGAAATACTTAAAATTATAAGATCACTCAATAACACCACATCGGTCGGGTTGATAAAATACCCACAAAAATTATTTATTAAGTATTGTTCACAAACTCAATCTGACATTAGTCAACCTATCAATGACTAAAGCCATATTCTCGGAATCCCTTAAATATCAATAATTAAATGAATGAGATGGACTATTACAGATCCATTGCTATAATTTCAGTACTGGCTATTTTTGAAAAGGCAACGCATAACATTATTTATAAATTTCTAGAAAAATTTAATCTACTGTCTAAAGAACAAAATTGCTCTTGGGAAAGCAAGTCAGCTTTCTTAGCAGCTTTTTATTTAACAAAAATATTATTGAGAACACTTTCAAGAATATTGATACAATAATGTATATTTTTCGATATTAACAAAGCTTTTGACTTTGTCTCACATGATAAATTGTGAGAAATCGCTAAAACGGCCACAAAAATCCTTCATAATCGTTTTCAATGTATTGAAATTAATCACATCAATTAAAATAAGAAATAAGTTCCAGTAAAATATCACTTTGTTAGAAACAATGTAGCTAGTTGCCCAACCAAAAGTCCTCTTTGATGGCATATCAAGGCAACGTAGCTTCAAATAAGCTTCAAATCTTAAATACCGTTTACTTTACTATTTTGGAGTCTTATAACTAAAACAAAACATTTATATCCAATTACAATATTCAGAGCAATATGTAACGTTCCACCTCGTCTTGTAAGCAAACCTAAACCTATTAACTCTTCCTACATTATATATCTTTGAGTGCTGCATATTCGTCAAAACCCATCCATATTTAATTGTGCATAGGGATACATTTTATATGGTGAGAATGAAGAGTATTAAGCATCATTAAAAAAAACTATTATTACCCAGAATGCGGACCGTCCTCTACAAGAGGAACTGTTACATAAGATGTGTTAGGATCATTAATAAATTGCCACATCCCTTAACTGAACTTTCATATGACCTGACCATATCTAGACAAAAACTGTTTGAATGACCTAAAACTAAACATTTTTACTTATTTGAGAAATATTTTACTTGTAAAATTAACCTAACAGAATCAAATGATAATGACATGATGTGTAAGTTGTTTAATTGTACATCTAATATTAACTAATATTAATTTTGACATTAACACTAATTATTAAATTGATTTTATTTTTCGATTCACATGTCCTATATTGAAAAATAGATGGACTATGAATGTAACAACTGAATTGTACACACGACAGCACCATAAGCTGATGTGCCGTTGACTGTACTCTATTTTCGATGAATCAATTTCATTTACAATCAAATATTATAAATTTTTAGGGTTCACTAGTTTTTTTGGGGGTTTTTGAGACCACGAACCCCTGCCTCAACCAATGGATAATGTATAAATTATAAAAACACAATTATCATTAAGCACAAAAGATTAACCTAGCGCCACCACCTTCTTACAATAAAAGTCTATTACCCACTCAGAACGGTACGCAGTTACGTAGGAGACACGAATGGAATAGTCTTGAAGACGTTTCTTCCACTCGTCCTACGTCAGGTCTGATGTCTTGTTGGCCACGAACGCGTTGCCTTCATGGCCACCCGGTCGTGGTGGTAGGTGGGTGTTTTCTCATCCCAGCCGTAGATCTTCGCCAATGACTCCAATCGATGCAAACATGCGTAAACAGACAATAGCATTAGAATTTCCTACGAATTCAGGCACGTGTTCAGGTTTTCTGATAAATCATAAATTACTTATATTATTTCTCAAATTATGTAACAAAGATGTATTTAAGGGACCATGATAAGAAAACATGGTTTGCGCGGACCATATTTTTTTATATAGAAAACGTAAAGTTGTCTACAAAAAAAAAAACATAAATGCGAAAAGTTAAAGAGTTTATCTAGTAGCTACAAGTATAACGGTAGACGTACACCAAAACCGATTTTATCGGCCGATGGCGGACAGACCTACTCGGACGAGTAACTCGGACGTGCACCTGCTGTGCCGACATTGGGCGTTGCCGTGCCGATCTTCTGTAGTCACTCTCAGCTTTGCAACCTCACATTAAAACAAAACCTCCGTTCGTTTACTGGATAGGTATCGTTACCGTTGTCATGTATGAATATATACTTAGCGTGCACTTGTATTAAGTTAGTAATAAAGTACTCTTAAGTTATAACGGTTGACTGGGCGTCTTCTGATACCGTGCCGGATGAAATTCGGACTCGATGGATAATTGGCCGTCATCGGGCGACTCGGACGATGGCGGTTGTAGTGGTGTACGCGCTCGCTTTATGTTACATAGGTTTGATTCGATTGGATGAGTCTGACCGATGAGGCACGGGCATAGTTCGGCCGATAACTGATTTAGTGTATTTGAACCGTACATTGCATATAACCATAACAGATGATTGTATGAGAAGAAAAAAAATCAGAATATCATGGAAAACGCATCATATTTTGGCGTAAATGTATTGAACTCTACATCAAAATACACTTTAACGTACTGTGAATTTGCTCAAATAACTTTTTTCTTCAAGAAAGATAATTGTGCTAATGATAAAAAAAGGAAAAACAAAAAAGTGTAGAAGTGAGGTTATTTTCCATACTGTTCATATGTAAAGAAAAAGATAGAGACAAATGTTTCCGCATAACTGAGCCTTGAAATCTGTTTGTCTCACAACAGGGTTGTGACTTGCACTGGTATTAACTGGGTGAGATTAATTGATCAGTGATAGAATAAGGTGGGTAGGAGGTAGACCCACTTAAATTTGCTAATTTTGCACGGCAGGCACGTTAATTTCAACAGAAGGTTGTGGTTTTAAGGCGGAAACATTGATTGGTAAAATTATTAATATCAGTGGACGTACCTGGCATAATACATTCCTCATTGGAGACTTGGGGCGCTGGATGTTGCTGTGGCTGTAGTCTGATAATTTGTTCCAGCAATGGGGCCAGCCGCATAATTCGGTCGATATTATTATCAGTCGCCTCGGAGCTCTCTTCGGTTCTTCTTCATCGTCTCTCGAAGTAGGATGCCGTATGCGTCGATTGTTCAACGTGACACGTGGTAAAAAAAAAACGCGCACTTCTGAATTGTTAGAGTTGATTATAAATCATACACCATGTTAACAGAAGTAATATTTTATTTCACGACCAGTTCAGACAACAGATCGAGCAAAAGTGAGCACAATTTACAAAAACCAACGCTTTTATACGCTTTACCATAACTATCATAGAATTGTCCATAGACTTGCAACTGTCAAGCATAAACGCACGTGGAGCATAGACTTAAGCCGGAAACACACCACTGTGCCGTGCCGCGTCGCGCCACGGCACGTCAATCAATCTGTCAGTCTTTGCTCCACGATTCACAGACTAGCATTAAACGTCAGAAGGATGTTTTGTCTGTGAGTGCTTACCGACAACTGCATGGACTATGGCAACACTAATACACTGTCAAGTAATATCAAGTTGACATGTGTCACTCAACAAGAAAACAGCCGATAAATATTAGGATTGAAAAACAATTGATTTACAAAACCTTAATTACTAACAGTAGAATTTATATGAAATTACTCGTTAAGAACTTAATGTTTAAGCTCGAGACACACCGATCCTGCAGTCAAACTGTGTAAACAGTTTTGTGGGACTATGTATTACACATAAGTTTATTTGAGTGTTCAAATAATAAATAAATAAAAAAAAAAAAAACAACAAATTACTTAAACCACTGTGGTATATTACTAAAACAAAGAAAATTTCAAGTATACAAAAGCACACTATATTTATTATACTGAAGAGTAAACTGATTGTCATCCAATATCCAATTTACCGCTCAGCAAAACCCAAAAGAACAAAACGTGGCAAGGTTTACGAAAGACCATTTGCACAGCAACTATAAAATGATCAAGATGACATGAACGGCAGCCCTGATGAATATGCCAAGTTATTAATTTATAGGCGGCTGTAATGGTGGGTATGGCAAACCGTCCCACTCAACCTGTCTGTCGAACAATCAAACTATGTGGTTTACTTTTTAGACTCATGCCCAATTACTTTAACTGTTTTGAAATTTTTAGTTATAGGCATTCACAACGCAATAGCGCAAAAATATTTATGTTAATAAAAGACATCAGGCAAATACCTTTGACAAAAAACCCAAGAATGTATAGCATTTTTGTTTTTTCCAAAATTAAGACTTGTAATTAGTAAGTCATAAAAAATATTCAGATTTTAACAAAGCTTTATATTTTGAGAGTTATTTGTGTTTCAAACTTATATTTTTGGTAACCCCGACACTATTGCAGCAACACCAGTTACACGACCAAAACGTTTTGATAACTGCGCTAGTGATTAATCGGTGTTCTACCGAAATACCGAAATGTTCTAAAAAGCATAAAGTCAAGTCTCCAGCGACAGTTTTTTCGAAAAAATTCAACAAAATCTATCAATCAATACACAAAGTCACGTTTTTTTGCTTTAGAACCAAGACGGAAGAAGTGTGCATATGTCGTAACAAAACGCTGTTTGATAGTTGATTGACAGTGACAGTTAACTGTAAAAGTGACAGACCGCCACAGGCCGACCAATCGGCTTTCGCGTTTTGACAATTGACTGTCAATGTCAGTCATTCAAGATTACATTGATGACATGGAAGCCACAGAGTATCAATGACAAAGATGTCTTTTTAATCGAAATACTTCCGATTTTTCAGTAATTAATTTAAGCGAAATGAAGGAGTTTAAAAATAAACTTGCTACTGTTTTATTATTCTAATAATACATATTGCTTAAATGTAACAGAATTATTCTTATACACCTTTGGGTCTGATGTGCCTGATGTCCTTTAATAGTAAAAATACTAGAAAAAATCGACTCACCCGTAGCAGCTCAAACGGGACTCGAACCCGAACCCTTGGGATTCCGGCCCAATGCACTGACCAATTATGCTACGAGTCGCTAGTGGGAGCGGCTAAATCCAATTCCAATTGCAGGCATTGGGCCGGTATCCTAAGGGTGCGGGTTCGAATCCTGTCTGAGCTGCTACGGGTGAGTCGATTTTTTGTAGTATTTTTCAATTATATTAATTCTCTCAATTATTAAAGTTGGTTTACATAGTGCTGTTATATTATCAAAAGAGTCAAAGTCATTGTAATTGTCTAATCAAAAAGGCATGTCTAATATTATCGTGTGTATTATACCTAATGGAAGAATAAATAATGGCTTTCAACGCTACTGCGACAAAATATTTATATAAATACATAGTTATTTTGTATTAAACTTTGTTTGAGATTATGAATGAAAAATTACAAATCATTTAACCGAGTGCCTATTCTGTCCAAGAATCTTATATTCATTTGCTGCTGTCGTTGGATTATCAAATAATCGCTTAAGAGGCGTGTACAAAGTCAAACGATTTCACACAGTAGGTATTACTTGATTTATCTGTCCCAAAAAAAGGTAGATAGTTGATTATATTTCTCCGTTTTGCGATTGACAAAAACATGTTAGCTAATACCCATAAATAGAAAAAAAACAAGTACTTATCCTCTATTTTTGTAGTTTTTAGGGTTCCGTACCCAAAGGGTAAAAACGGGACCCTATTACTAAGCCTCCGCTGTCCGTCTGTCTGTCTGTCTGTCTGTCTGTCACCAGGCTGTATCTCATGAACAGTGATAGCTAGACAGTTGAAAAACAGATGATGTATTTCTGTTGCCGCTATAACAACAAATACTAAAAACAGGATAAAATCAATATTTAAGGGGGGCTCCCATACAACAAACGTGATTTTTATGCCGTTTTTTGCTCGAAATTAATAAAGACAACAGGTAGACAGTTGAAATTTTCACAGATAATGTATATTTGTTGTTTCTATAATAATAAAAACTAAAAACAATTTTAAATAAATATTTAAGGGGGGCTCCCATACAACAAACGTGATTTTTTCCGTTTTTTGGTACGGAACCCTTCGTGCGCGAGTCCGACTCGCACTTAGCCGGTTTTTTAATGCTATGCCAACATTAAATAATCTATAATCTGGAAACTTATTGGTTTAAAAAAAATTAGCCAAAATAAGAAATAGTTTATTAGTAATCAATTAAAAGGGATTGTGTTTTCAATAATTTCTAGTACCTATACAAAATTCTTCCAGCCCGCTTTTCTATAGCCTTCTTAAAACGGGCCTTGCCTGAGACAATAGCACTAAGTAAACTTTTGAATAAAATGATGTCATATTAGATGACTACGGTAGATTTGATAGCTACGCTAAGTGCGAAATGCCAAAAGCACATAGGTAACGTAATTACTGCTATAGATGGAGTGTTGCACAGATAGATCGCTGTGACGGTAGCTTGGGTCAAAGGGCTATCACCTCGTCGCCGATTCTTGTCGTTGCCTCATAAGAATTTGCATAAAGTCTATACAATCAAATGAAAGAACATCAAACGTAAACAAAAACAAACAGTTTTGTCATTGAAAATGACTTTTAGATCGCTGGGTACTAGGTCCCATTTGAGAGTTTAGTGCGACACGGCGATTGTATGGAAGCTATTAGTAGTTCATAGATAAATATGGTGTCAAAGGACGCTGATTGACGAGATCTAGCAGATGGTGGAATTAAAAAAAAATTAAAAATCCAAAAAAGTTATGGCCGAAAAACCGGCTTTTTTTGGTCGAATTTTTTTATTTTTAACACGTTTTTATTTTACTTTGGGCCCGGATGTCTCGTAAACTAAGTGGAAATTAAAAAAAAATATGGTCCTAGAGTATTTAGTTGGCTGTCGAATGTGATCAAAATTTTGAAAAAAAAAAAAAAAAACGGGCTGTAGATGCGCCCTCAAAAAAGTACCTCGGCGGGTGAGTTGTAGTTGTAGCGTATCATGATTATACAGTACCTACTGTGGTATGGAAGTTGGGTGTGTATGAGAGTTTATATTGTTGTATGTGGTGAATGGAGGATTTTTGGAATATTTTGAAATTTTTCGTTTTTTTTTATATTTTGGATTTTGTATTTTTTTTAATTTGTGTGTTCAATTCGTTTATTTCCTTATGCCTGAATTGCATTTTCATGTCCTAGTAGTTCGTGCGATGCAGGAAATAAATAGATAAAGCCGATTAAATTCTCGACAAAAGGAGAAGTTTAAAAGTTATGTTTCACGCCTCGTCCACGATATTGTTGTGCGTGCGTTTTGCGTCACAGCAACCACTGCGCGCTGTCTGGATATTTGCCTCTCAGCTTGTCGTCTCGCAAAACGCACTCGCGATTATGTCGTGGTCGAAGGGTTAGAGTTTATATTTACAACTCTATTTTTTGTTAAACTTTATATTGAAAACAGCAAGTACTACTCAGGCTACTAGAGTCTGTTTAAAAAGTGTGTTTACATGGGTAATTTCAAAGGTAATTTTATTACCCACCTAAATCCCCAACCACCACAACAATACCCATCTAAATAAATAAATAAATAAATATGTTTACAATTAGAATTTTGGCAGCACCAACAGGGTTACCAGTAAGTATAAGTTTTTATAAATAATTTAATAATTTCTCATGTAAACAGACTTTTTAGACAGACTCTAGTATAAAATTTAAGTAAAGTTGTATGTATCGGGAATTCCTCAAATTACGAGGGTGGTTTGATAACTCCATGACTTTGAAAAGAAGAAATACTTTTTTCATAATTTATTTTTGTGTCGTAAAAAGAAACTCCTTAAGGCATCTTTACGCTACATTTTTTTCAAATTCGGCAAAAGATTATTACTTTTGGAAACAAAAAGCTCACAAGCGAGTTCTAACTTTCCGTCTTTCCTTAATGACCCTGTCGTCCCTTTCGCCGGCACTCATGACATCAAAACTCATCGAATGAAGATGCGAATCCATCCTATTCTCTAGATTCAACCCCAGTGAGTTTTTTTCTCCTACCAAACATGAATAAATGTCTTGGCGGGCAAAGATTTTCATCAAGCCAAAAGGTGATGTCTGAAATGGGCCCTCATTTCAGTTACCAGTTTTCAGGCGATGAAAGAAAAAAATAATGAGTTGAAGAGGTAGGAACTTCGTTGGACTGAATACACAGAGCTACAATAAGATTATGTACAGAAATAAAACAAAATATTCCGAAAAAAAGTTTTTCTTCATTAAAAAGTCATGGACTTATCAATCCACCCTCGTATGCACCGCAGATACTTTTTCACAGGTATCCCACTTAACTGCGAGTAAAGTTGGAATTTTTCAGTGAACTCAAAGAGGTAAGAAATATCAGCATAGCCATATCTTTATAGGCAATAGCCTGCCATATAGAAGTTTATTACATTTACGAGTAAATTAATTTTCTTAATCGTCAGTTTTTTACCTAAGTACTTACATAAAGCTGAAAAATTTAAGTACTCCCAGTCCCATAACTTTGCAAGGAATTGCTCGTAAAATTGGCGAATAATACACACTGGGTATTAATTAAAGTCTTCACGTACATTTCCAATTAAAGTTTCTAATAAATCCTTACTAATATCCTTACTAATATTATAAATGCGAAAGTCCGTTTGTTTGTTACGCCTTCACGTCTTAACTACTGAACCGATCATCATGAAATTTTACATACATGTTGTCAGGGGTACAGAGAGAGACCTTATAGAGTACCTTTCACCCCGAAAAAAAGTATTGCTCCCGAGGGATAGCAAAAAAACTTGTCACGCGGATGAAGTCGCGGGCGTGATATCAAGAAAATTTTCTTTAAACCTTACATTAATTAAGTTAAAATGAATAAATTAAATTTGAAGTTACATAAATAATATACTAAGAGGTACTTACTTAATGAAATAGTGATGCTAGTGATTTTACGGTATTTACACAAACAATATTTTATGTATACTTCTACTAGTTATTATAGGAGTTAATAAAAGCTATAAACTTTTCAAACCCTAATTAAACGAAGATTGCTGATTGACCAAAACTGTTTATAAAGACTATCTCGATCTTAATGGGTGTAGATAGACTTTTACGTTATAAAGTGACTACCGGATACAACCTATGTACTTACTGAAATTTTATTTGAGGTGAGGTGAAAATGTGACAATTTCTAGCAAGCAAATTGTAAGTAAAAAAGTTATATCAATCCAGATTTCCAAAGACCAAGATATTGTATCCTACGTTAAATGTGAAAGTTTGTAGGTGTAGGTTTGGATGTTTGGATTTTTGTTCCTCAATCACGCAAAAACGGGTGAACAGATGTGGATGA
This sequence comes from Agriphila tristella, assembly GCA_928269145.1. Classification (NCBI taxonomy): domain Eukaryota; kingdom Metazoa; phylum Arthropoda; class Insecta; order Lepidoptera; family Crambidae; genus Agriphila; species Agriphila tristella. The sequence goes on along the minus strand of OV743439.1, from coordinate 15,800,350 downwards.
AATTAAACACACATATAGTTTATAGCCTGGATTAAAACTTAGGATACTTTTTATCCCGGTCAATGGCTCCCTAGGAATTTACCAAGTGTCCACGCGGACGAAGTCGCGGCTGAAGCTAGTAAATAATAAAGTCTTTAATGAAATTAAAACCTACACAAAAAATTGGGATAATTCTGTACCTTCAGTGAAAACTGATCTAACTCGAGTTGTATCGATTTTGATTTTATTTCACTATTCAAATCATTGAAAAATTAGCTTTTTTTGTGTCTAATTGGCATGTTTATAGGAGTTATATTAATAGAAATAAGTTTTGTGCATAGTGATATAAGTGCTTACTTTTTATGTTTTTTTTAGGAAAAATTTGTGTAAATGAATATATCTCTATTTAAAACAAAGTGTACCGAGGCTATTCTTTTAAAAAAATAGTGTCAATAAATATAACTCGATTTAATACTTTATACACAATTCAATAACAAATGACTTGAATGGTGCGTAGTGATTTATCTAGAATTATATCATTACACACATATAATTTCAGAGTATGCTAGTTTGTGCACATTGATCCAACTCGACTTATAGCACTGAAAATTCAAAAATAATGATTTTTTACTTAGTGTTTATCGATATAATTTCAATTATATCAATAATCACATAAATTTGGGAAAGGTGTTAAATGATATAATTGACTTATATCAAAAAATACAAGAATACAAAAAGTAAAACGTTTGATTATTATTTGTGTAAATTGATATAACTGCCTAAAAATCCCCCGCAACCTCTTAATCTCCCTCCTCTCTCTCGTACCCTTCCCCCGCGCCTGAATGGACACGACATTGTGTTGTTTGCCTCAGTGTTACACCTACGTTCTTGAGCTATGATGGTTACGACTACGACACTCGAGAGTTCGCGACACGAACAATATGAAGCGAAACGTAAATTGTATCACTTTACACAAAGCATAATGGATTGTGCCATTTAATTTATAATTATCTAAATTGTTATTGATTGGACAATATTGAAATAAGGGTGAGATTGCTTCGATGCATAAAATGAATTGTATCAATATACACTAACTATTCACACTGTTGTATGTTGTATTTATACAAGAAATTAATTAGTATTCGATTTCAGTAGTAAGCATCTTCTTCATCGGCAGTGGGTGTCGTGCTGCTAATATCAATGGTACACAACTTCATGACACCCACTGCTGGGTTTAGGCCTCCTCAAGGATCTCCACAACAATAGGTCATGCGCTGCACTGCCCGCACACAGCAGCTTCCCGCGACTTTCAACAAAACGTTAGTCGGAAGTGAAAGAAGCGTCATCCCGGTGCGTGGTAACTATTCTAGAACCTTTCCATTTCAATGGCCATCGGTTTTTCTCACAATGTTTCCCACCCACTGCCACTACAGCTGAGCTATCCTTTGAGCGATAGTTTCCCTAAGGATCTCCTCATTGGTGATTCGATCACGCAAAGAAATGAACCACGTTTCATTGCCATAAGTCATGACTCTCACTGACTACACACACTGGCCAAAGACGTCGGTCGTCCTAAGACTGAGGCAAGTTCAACGCAAAGATGTTCAAAAAACTTCCCGAATGCTAAAGTTAGATGAGATTTGTGCTCTGGTTCTGTAATCAGTCCGATATGGTGGCATTTTTGTTTAAGTCTTATACCTCGGCACCTCGATATACATCTAGTCCATTTGGCACCTCTGGAGAGAGAGACTGCAGCACCGCCCAGGTCTCGATCGAATTAAAAGCTTTCTAATGAGAAAAGCTTTGATTGGACCAGGAAAGCCAAGCAAAGTGGCAGTTTTTACTATTCGGTGTTCTTTACAACCTGCCGCAGAGTGTGGATGTGTGTCTATATGTGTAGTACCAAAACCATTTCAGAAACCTGCTTGTTTTGACAACAAAAACTGTATTTTCCATCAGTACTCTGCGCCTTCAGGTAATGACAATGACTACATAATACTTAAAAATTTACCAGGCTCTATCGGTACGAATGAGTGACCATTGTCGTCAAGCTCTAATTTGAATCCATTGAATTATTTATTTTTGGGCGAAATTGTAGCTCAGGGCAAGTAGAAAGTATTTATCACCCAATCTTGAAACTGGATCCACATAAACGAGCTCTAATCAGAGAATGGAAGAGCAATACAATAAAATAAATACAATGATGATATTTTCTTAAAAGTTGACTTTTAGTTCTACTCAAACCTGTGATTATACGAGGTATGAACGCGATAGCGTACTTAGGTAATAATCGAGTGATTTCAAAAAGTATATTTACTACGCATTGTGTATTGATCTTTCTGTATTATTTTTTTGGTGGTAGAGTCTGGTTCCTACGATCAGCAATTTGGGGTGACAAACGAAAAAAGAGTATTAAAAGTATCTAGTTTGAATTAAACTGAATACTAACACAATGCTCGTAGATCTTCGTAGTGCTTCCTTAAGATTAGGTCTTAGAATGAACATGGATAAGACGAAAATTAAGTCGATTGCCATTGAGCTATACTACTACAGCTCAATGTCGATTGCCCATGTTGTACAAACAAGCTCTAGTTCATGTTGGGAATACTACACTCAAAGTTGTAGTGCATTACGTATAACTGGGAAGAACAGGCAGTCCAGTTAGGTAAGTCGAACTTCAAGAAAGAGATCTTTTGTCGAATCCAACTTGGATAGGCAGCATTTGGGAAGTTTTGAAAAACTCTTTCCGTCTAACTAACTTAATGTCTCAAGACTAATGTCTATGACCAATGTGTGATGCCAGTGATGACTTACGGCAGTGAAACGTGAAACAGTGAAACTATGAAATTCTTAGAACCATGCTCGGCCTTCCTCTACGTAATCGAACCAAAACTTGAGTACATACGTAAGAGAACTAATGTAACCGACATCGCTTGAAGAATTGCTCAGCTGAAGTGGCAGTGGGCGGGACATATAGCGAGAAGAACCGATGGCTGTTACAGTTGGGATTGAAAGGTTCTGGAACGGCGACCGCGCACCAGATGACGCTCCATTGGTATAGGTTCCTGACAAGGTTGACCAACGATCTGGTGAAGGTCGCGGCATGCCGCTAGATCCTTGAGGGAAGCTTATACTCAGCAGTGGGTGTCGTGCGGCTGATATGAAGATGATTAGTCTAATTTGCTGGTGTATATTTAATATTTTATTTATTTTTTACGAATTATATCACTATTCACATAGTAAATATAGTAGTTATATCGTTAGTGATAAGAGTTGAAACAATTTACACATCGGTTTTTTTCAAAATAATTGTGTAAATTGATATAATTCGATTTTTTTTAACGATTTAACAGAACAAAACTCTAATTACTCATATTTAGAGATTGTTTAACAATGTTTCTTCGACAACTTGAAAAAAAAACCTAAAATTAAAAAAGTTGACACAAAAAGTTAAGGTAAGGTATCATTTTATACAAAAGCAAATGTGCCTGGTGTAAAATGATAGAAGTATTATTATATCAATATACATAAAGTAAATAAATGTGCCAAGTGATATAACTGAACATTTTCTTGAATTCTGAAAAATCTATAAGACTTTTCTCTGTAAATTATACAAGAAAACAAAGCTAGCATAACTATCTACAGTCTTCAAGCACTAATTTTATTTTATCTATCTCAGATGAAGAGTAGGATTTTTTTAAACTTTAGAGTCAATTTCCCAGAAATCATGTTTTTAGAGTTATACCTCTTTTCACTGAAGGTACAGAATTATAACCTAGTGTATAAATATTATGTTGCATCCACTATGTATGACCCATGTTCCTTTAAAAACTAAAATTAAGTGATGATAGTAGTTTTTACACGACTGCTCAAAAAAGAATGCTTTATGTTTGGTTCATAGTTTATTATCCGTAATTTTGTGGCAGATGTCCGTACATCGGCGTTTTTCTTGCGGCAGACGAGGGGTTAATGAAGTTTTAGATAAAAACTTTTTCTTACATTGTTTTTATCAACTAAATTTAGTTAAAATATTGGAATCAGTGAAATGCATCATAGTTCAAAATTACACACAAAAATGACGCACTAAATGACAAATTATAAAGAATGGTTATTATCAGCCCATTAGTAGGAGTTGACAAAATAATCTATTCAATAAAATACGGCTTTCCCATGGATATCGGCCGTTTATAAGTATCATAATTATCACTTAGTATTCTAAACAGTTCCGTTAATCATTAATTAAATTATTTAAAACGGATACAAGTTTAATTATTTGTATAAATCCCGTAAAGTAATATTTGATTTTACTCTTGGCATTTGTAGTACTATTTGATAAGTTAGATACCTCTTAAACAACAATTTAATTTGATGTTATTAAACATCATTATTTAAACATAATGGGTCTTGTAAGGAAAATAGATTAATGTAAGTAGTTATTTAAAGTCGTCAAATTTCCTTATGTTGTACGTATTTTAACTTTTGTACTCAAATAAATATGTATGAACAATATCACATAGATACATCCTGGTCAGGAGGGACATCGTCCATGACGAACTACCGTGGCCTGAGTTCGTCAGCCTTAGGTCCATCGGCGTGAGGGTGCGCGCAGGTGGTTCAGAGGTAAGGATTTTTGCCGCTTACCGACCGCCCAAATCGGGCATTCACCCACCCGACATTGACGCCATCTTCGCGGACGAGACCCCCACCCTGCTGGCGGGGGATTTAAACGCGAAGCACCCAGTGTGGGGGTCCAGCACAACCTCAACCGACGGCCGCCGTCTGCTGGAGGCAACCACGGAGAGGGACATCGAGGTGCTGGGACCAGACTCGCCCACGCACTTTCCCATAGTCGACAACCAACAGCCCAGCACCATCGACGTGGTGCTCGCCAAGGGCATCGACAGCCCCATCAGTGTCGAGGTACTATTTGAAGCCGACACGCCACACCTGCCGCTGCTGATAACGTTGGCCACCGCACCAGACGCCGTGGCCCCACCACGTGTCAAACGGAAGACAGATTGGGAGGCCTACAAGTCGTCCATGGCGGAAGTCAGTCTGCCTGGCCCTCTCTCCACCAGGGAGGAGATTGACGCCGCCATCAACTTCTACACCACTAAAATGCAAGAGGTAATGGCCTCCCACACCAGTCCAGTACCTCCAACCCAGCGTCGCGACGCCCTTCCCCGCCACTTGCAAAACATGCTGGGGGAGAAAAAGAGGCTCAAACGCCTGTGGACGCTATCTAGATGTCCGCGGGTGAAATCGAGCCTCAACAAGGCCACCACTGAGCTCCGCGAGGCGGTAAGTATGTGGCGCGGGTCGACATGGGAGGCCACCATAGACCGAGCAGCCGAACATCTGCCCAGCCTCCACACCCTGAACAGGTCCCTAACGAGAACCCCGCAGCCCACGTACCCATTACTGGACGCCGACGGCCAGAGGAGGTACGCCGCCCTAGACAGGGCCCGTATTCTGGCCGAGCACCTGGCCGTCCAGTTTTCACCACACCCAGCAGCCCCAGCAGCGGCCCAGCACCATAGGGTGGTAAAAGAGGATGTGGCGGAGTACCTGGCCACCACCCCACCGCCACTACCAGGCGACGCATTCATCTCGCCTGCAGAGGTAAAGAAGGCGGCCCTCCATCTCAATCTGAAGAAGGCCCCAGGGCCTGATAACCTTCCACCCATGGCCCTTGCATCGCTCCCCAGAAAGGGGTGGGCAGCCCTGGCCAGAATTTTCAATGCTGCACTACGGGCCAACTACTTCCCGGTCGCTTGGAAGAAGGGCCGGGTTATAACAATCCCCAAACCTGGTAAAGACCGTCGCCAGGCCGCCAACCAAAGACCAATCACCCTGCTCGACCACGCGGCCAAGCTGTTTGAGCGCCTCCTGCTGCGTCGCCTCCGTCCCTTCATCACTCTGAGGGACGACCAGTTTGGCTTCCGCAGCGGGCACTCTACCACGCTCCAGCTGGCGCGCGTGTTGCACCACATGGCCGAGAATTCCAACAAAGGTAACTGCACCGTGGCCGCCTTCCTAGATATAGAGAAGGCCTTCGACCGGGTTTGGCACCCCGGTCTCATCTATAAACTGGCCAAAAATACCGAGATGCACCCAGCCCTCGTCCATCTGATCGCCTCATTCTTGGAAGGCCGGCTCTTCACAGTGGCGGTGGAGGGCAAGGAGTCCGATCTGCGTCCCATACAGGCGGGAGTCCCCCAAGGTAGTGTCCTATCTCCCACCCTTTATGCCGTCTACGCAAATGATATGCCGTCCCTAAACGATCACCTAAAGGAGTGGGAGCCACGGGTTGAGCTGGCGCTGTTCGCTGACGACAGCGCCTTTTTCACTTCCTCCCCGTGGCCCAAAGCCGCCGCAATGCGGCTCCAGAAGCAATTGGACCTCCTCCCGCCCTGGCTAGACAACTGGAGGATTGCGGTGAATGTGGGCAAGACCACCGCAATCCTCGTTGGGTCACACAAGAAGCTACCACCGCAGCTGATCTTGAAGGGCGAGACCATCAAATGGCAGCCGTCCATAAAGTACCTCGGCTGCCACATCGACCGCGACCTCAACATGGTCTCCCAGGTGGACCACGCGACCACCTCGGCCCGTGCAGCAAGAGCCATTCTTCGCCCCGTCCTAAAAAGTCGTCTTCCCCTCAAGACAAAGAGGGCAATTTACAAAACCCACGTCCGGTCGCGGCTTACTTATGCTGCACCGGCGTGGTACTCTCTCTGTTCGCAGACCCAGCGGGAGCGACTGCAGCAGCAGCAGAACGTGGCGCTCCGCATTATCACTCAGGCGGGGCGCTACGTCCGCAATGAGGTGATAGCACGTGACCTTAGGGTGGAGCCTGTCCAGGTCTTCGTGGGCCGCTTGGCGCGTGACATGTTCCACCGCGCCGACCACGGCCCCCACCAACACTTGCGGGGCATTGCTCCGGTACGACCACCACCACCACCAATAACATTACCATCAGCACCACCACCATCACCATCGACCACCACAACACCAGCGGGAAGAGCTCCTTCCCCCACCACCACCGACACATGGGCCAAGAAGAAGACGAAGAAGGCGCTGCCCCGTCACATTGTGCCCCCGCCATCTCCCCAGCCCACCCCACCAAATCCCACCCTCCCACCTTAAACCCCACTCACCAAATTATAACCCCTACCCCGTTGCCTAAGCCGTGGCCCGTTCGCAGGCGCTCGCTGGGCCTCCCCCACTTTGGGGGTCTCACCCGGTGCGGCAGACCGCGCAGAGGGCCGCGCAGCAACCTCCGGCGGGGGGCACCCTACTCGCCGCAAGGCGGCCGCGCATAGTGGCACTCAATACCACGGGGCAGTAGCCCCGTGAGATGAAGCCCGGGGAAGGAGCGTAAGCTCGATCCCGCACCCGCGAAAGCGGAAGAATACCCGACATAGATACATTGCTCCAATTCTAATGTCAGAAGCTGAAGCGCTGTGTAAACAATGATAACACAAGCTAGCGTCCCAAACTATAGAAAACTTTGTTTTCTAAATTGTCCTAGGCGAGGATCAAACGAAAAAAGATGGCGACGCACCTTAAAAAACGGTGTGCAAATCACTCTACGGAGGTTAATTCCCATGAACACTTATTTCATTAAACAAAAACTCTTTTTAAATCCATTCATATAGGTAGAGTGTATTAATAACCTTTCCAACTTGAACTGTAAATTATTCTTTATTTATCCAGCCAACGTAGGATTTTCTAATTTGTTTTATTTCCAACGGTCATTAAATTTAATTTATGTGTCGTGGAAGCCGCGTGTAAGAGCTCAGTGGGAGTTATCACTAGTTTGGAAGTAACATATCATTTTTATTGATTGAGATCCACAGTGTTTTAGGTACTTAATGGTAGGTATCCTTGATCCTTGTAAATGATCAAAAAGGACATTAACAATTTTAAAAAAATCGAGGAATTGAAACATCTGGCCGCATATCTATTAAGTTTCTAGTAAGTTATACATAGTTATATTTGATATAAGTATTTGAGCTTTACCATAAATAAAAACATCGCAGAGCGTAAAGTTCTTGAATCTGATAAATCTATAAAAGAATTAAAAAATATATTTAGAAAAAAAATTTCATTAAAACATACTAGGTACAGAGGAAATAATCACTTTATTTATTTGTAGTAGATCTTGAAAGCAGTAAAAAATTACAATTAATTTCGATAACTTTGTGCATCAAAGAAGAAACACATCATTTTCTTAACTCTTATACTGATCGGAAGATCTTTTAATGATTTATTATTAACATCAAACGAGAAAGTGCATGTATACCTACTTACTGCACAGTTTCATACCTGTACCAACGTCACCTCAATCGTTTTAAAAAGTTGTTCTCTCTCTTACCTGAAAGAAAAAAAGGTTAAATTATTAAATAGTCATGAATTATTAGAATCCGTCACCGTTGAAAATAGAAACTTTGAAGAGTAACAGGGTGAAATTTTATAATCTCCACTAAGAAATTTCACTCAATTGTGAACAAAGACGCTTCATAAAAGTCCAACAAAATTACCCATCACTGCGAGACTAGTTTATGCATATTTTTATTATTCATTTTAAACGAGTTTCAGGTTTTTATGCGATGTAAGTAATCGCGGCAATTACTTCACTATTCGCCCTCCAGGTATACCAGTTACACATGTTTTAAAATGTCACAAATTCAATAGACTTTAATACAAGATATATTACTTACAGTTTTTCAATAAAACTTCAATATTCTATTAATAGAGAACTTGAAATATTAACAATGTTAAACTGCTTATCAAAATAATGTTGTATGTAACTAAAGTTAGCTCTATAACAATGGTAAAATATTATCAACGAGGTTGTGAACATTAATACAAGTTAGCCGGATATACAATACAGTATAAATAGGTCACGAGTAGCCCTTGCACATGGGCAGTAATAAAGCATTTCGCTATCGAATCGACATTTTATAGTCCAGTTCTTATTAGTAGCTAGAGCGTACACACAAGTTTACAAGCTTATCGTGACTGGCACTATATCTCGCGTGGTCATTTAGATCATAAAACAATAGAACAGTTGCAAGAGAATGCAGTGCGGAGGTATGCAAATAGTTGAGGTCGCGACCGAAGCATGAATATTGATACAGCGGAGATCGCCGATTGCGAGATAGCCTCTGCGCCGAGGCACGATTCGTAAGCGAATTAACTGATTATCTGACGGACTTAGATCGGGATGTTTTGCAGGAAATGGATGCACATTTAACTTGGCGCGTTCCATTGTGCTCCCTGAGTGCCCGACGAGCTTGCCGGCGAAAATCTCCGTGCGTTATCTCCGAGTTTGATAAACTATAACGGTTAATGAAGGCAAAAGCTTGCAATCGTGAGCATAGGAAAATGCTATATTATTTCCTAGAGGAAATATTTGTAAATACACCACATCCTTACAAAGTTAGATGGCACCGTCTTCGAAAGTGTACTCAGAGAGAAGTAATTTATTTGAATAAGAATGTCACATTCTACTTGAAGAAGTAGCTTATAAAAAACTATTTCCAGACAACAAAGCAATATGAGTTGCACTAAAAGAGATATACGCATTACAAAAAATTCTTCCATAGCGAAATACTTTAGTAAGTATAATAAGAATAGTGCGAAGTGGGCATGCGGCCACAATGCGCGAGCGGCTAGCAAAAACGTATATAACTCTGTCAAATGGTCATAAAAGAGGCCCGTTTTATGGCCCACCTTTAAAGTCAAGCGCTGCGTATGGACCGCGCCGGATGCCGTGTTGGCGCCCAACTTGGGCCAACACTTGTCATTGCAATAAACTTGACATGCCTGTGCTTATTACAAGCTTCATGGCAAAATAGATACTTGATTCCTTGATTAAGAATCTGGTTTTCATCAGTCAATATTTCGGTACAAATAAAAAATATTTTTATTAAGTAAACATTTTACGAATAAACAAGCCCTACTTGCTCAGAAATTATTTATAGGTATTGGAAAAGATTTTTATTTGAGTACTTGACATTTTACGGATAAGCCCTGCTAGCTCAGAAATACTTGATCGGTATTTTATTTATTACCTAGGTATTGTATAGAATAACTGAACTAAACCTACAGATTGCTGGTAAAAGATACATAAAAATAAGTATGAAGTCGAAAAATTCAAACTTTAGAGCAAACCTCAAAGTATTTATTTTACATTAAAAAAAATAGTGTTGGTATAAATGTATTAAGAATTACACCAAAACCAATGGATATAACAAGAAATCAAAACAAGTGTGCGACTACTGTACCTACCTACCTAAGTAGTATTTACAACGAAGATTAGAAACGTTCCTGCGTAAATTGCTATTATTTTATGTCGGTTCGAGTACATGAACTCACAATTATTTATGGTTTAAATGAAGCTAATGCCATAAATGTCACCATTGATTTATTTACGAAGCTGAGTCAAAACGAGCGCCTATGCGCGTGTGAGCGCGAAAATAATGAAGAGTTAATTTTACTGCTTTAAAATAATATTCTAACTTTAAATTAGTTTTTGAGAATGGGTGAAGAACATGATCACAGTTGCTAATTTTATTATTATATCGTCAATAATAATAAAATTGGCAATTAAACATTATACTAGGTGTTTGGGAAAAGCCTTATAAAGCCGAATATGGTAGATAGGGACCATCAAACTGAACAACTTTTAGTATCGGACCAACTCTGAAATCGCGAAAAAAAATCAACTGTTTCATACAAAAATTAAAAACGAAAATATCAAAATGTATGAAACAGCTAATTGTTTATTCGAGATTTCAGAGTTGGTCCCATAGTAAAAGTTGTTCAGTTTGATGGTCCCTATCTACCAGTGGCGAAGGGTCCATACATGCCGATTCCTATCGGCTTCCCTTTTAGAAATCCCACCCTTGCAATGCACCATACAGTTAGGAGAATTTTTAGTAAAATTATTGGTCCGGGTTACCTTTGCCATAATTGGACTCCTCGCCACTGCTATCTACCATATTCGGCTTACCAAACACCTTGTATAATCAATACGACGACCGCTTGGTGCAATGGCGATCCTGTCTCTTGAGCCAAGGTTCTGGGTTCGAAAAGGTGTGAATCCTAGATGTTTTTATTTAAATTTTTCATTATTTCCATCCGTTACTTAGTAATCATAGAACAAGCTTTGTTCACTATGAGACTAAATTATTGGTAAGCCTTGTCAAAAAAATATTCCATCTCAACATACTTAAGTCTCTCTTTATCACACTTAAAGTGCTATTTATTATTAAGAAAAATAAGAATACAAACAGTAGTGTTCAAACGTTTACTTACGTTTTACCGTATTTATTAAATTCAAGTTAGGTAACACATACCAAATATAAAAGATCGATCGATTTATCATCCACAACCTAATATTATTGTGCGAAAATTTACACACTGGTATTAGAATTTCTTAACTTTTCTTCCACGGGTTTTAAACTGATACCACAAAAAACAGCTTCAAAATCAAATAGCTCTAAAAAGCAAAAAATATTATTAAAAACGCATCAATTTTAATAAAAAAACATCTATTGAAGTCGTGTGGGGTTGGATGGAGAACAACTTTTCTTTTATTCTAAAATCCCCACCCGACTTCATTAGACGCATTTTTTTATTAAAATTGATGTGCTTATTAGTGATTTTAATATTAAGTTTTTCTTATTTTTTAGAGGTATTTGATTTTGAAACTGTTTTTGTCTTTACTTTAAAGTTTTTTTTAGGAGGGTTTTTCTTTTTTATTTAAGCTTTTTATTTTCAACTCTTTTGTGGTAAGTATATAAGCGTGTAATATTTTGAACTTTATTTATTTTCCAAATGCCCATAACTCAATTTCCAAATTCACGCTGTTTGTTTTTAAGGAGTTCATAGCCTTCGTAGTCCAAGTCTATTCCAGAACGTCGCATAGCTCGGTTTGTTTAGGATTGTCATAAACCTACCAATATCTCATTCACTATACATATCCTATTTGAGTTCGAGGAGTTCCCTTGGATATCTTTGAAGTCCAAGGTCGAATGTCAATGAAATTAAAAAGGCTATGCCTTTTCCAAAGAAAAAAACATTTAATTCATAAACAAAGTCGTCAAGGTAGTTAACCCAAAATCTACAAAATAAAAAATATACAATCGAATTGAGAACTTCCTCCTTTTTTGAAGTCGGTTAAAAAGCGTATTGTATTTACTCTTGCTAAAATTTTACCGTGCCGCGGTGACGACTCTTTTAATTTTTACCTGTAACAGGTAGCAGGGTATGTTAAAAAACTTAATGCTGCTCACACTTTTATTATGCAAGTCAACAAATATTATTACTGCGTAAGTAATTTATTATCTGGTAGAGCACAGTCGAAGCTATATTTTTTTTAAGAATATTGTTGTGTGAAAATCCCTCTATACTCCAGCTAACTTAGGGAAAGAATGTTTACAAACAAACCGCCCGTACTTAACCTCAAAAGTATTTTTTATTACATGTTTTATAAATATATGGATATCATTAATAGCTTATTTAAGTTATCCAAGTTGTATTTATGGTGTTAATTCACAGAAACATTACGAAAAATGTGCAAAGTTTTGTTAATAAACATTCTTTCCCTAAGATGGCTGGAGTATAGTTGCAGCGTTTTGATTTATATAATTCTTTTCACCAATCGGGCGCAAGACGAAGGACAAAGATGCTTAAAAACATTTGCAAAGCTCTTGAGCAGATCTATAAAGGGTTGAACAAGGCGGAACTGAATTATAATGTTGAATAGAGGCTTATTAAAGGTGATCGGCGTTGTTTTATGTTAAAGAATAGAAATAAATTATTTCACACACTCGGTCTCGTCTGCTGGTGGAAAGGAAGCTTATAATACTTATATCTAAGTTTAAAGCCTATTTAATTTATAGTTTTCATAATGGTCCATTTCGGTTTGAAGGTAGTGAACCTAATATCTGTGCAGTTTTTCTTCAAAATTAAATAGTTTTTTAAAAGATTTTTTTATTGGAAATATTTTCGTTTTATAACGTTTTAGAACCTTCAATTTATTTTAATTTTCACAAGGCATACTTATTGATTAATGACATTACGATCAAATAAATAAAAACAGTTAAAACCTACGGACTATTTCCACTAAGTACAATATAGCTTATATCATCTCATCATAGAAACTAAGCTACCTCTTACAAGATTATACTTAAAGATTTTTATTTTGTCTCCAAAGGGTCAGTTTTAGAGGCTAGGGTTAAGTTCCTATTAATTTACTTGACAGATAACTTGATCGAAATTATGTTCTAGAAAATGTGAAATGGGTCCTAAGCATAAAATTTACAAACTTTTTTTTCGTAAAATTAATTATTTGTCTTCGACCATAATGCAGGCAGAATAAAAGTCATATATTGTTTTTCACAACCTAACATTAAAGTATTAGGTTAGGTTATTAGAAATCCTTTGATTATAAAGCGGTATAAAATTTATGATCAAAATTGCCACCTGGTATTTAGTTGCCGACCGATCTTTTGAATCAAGCAAGGCCCTAAATCAAGGATCTTTTTATTTTGACTATAATTTATCCAAAAACAAAGGTATGTACAATATATAATAATTTGCAAATGAGAAAATTTTATTTACCTGGATTGTTTTCTGCAATAGTTTTAACCGGAAATAATGTTTAGTTCTCTCATTTATCAAATTTGTTTCAAGATGATCAAAGTAATCTTCTATATTTTGTTAAAAAATGTTTAAAGAAATTCGTAACGTAAATTATTTTAAATTACATTAGAATAACCCGTTAAATGGACGGCAAATGTCACTCCAAACCATTATTTGGACAGAATTTTAATGTAGACAGCTCAAATTAATTTGCCTACCGGTAAACTGGATCTGTTCCTATAAATTACAGAATTAATTTCAAATGTGTGTCGCTTAAACAACTAATTATGTAACACGAGCTTAAAGCAATTAAATAATTTAAAATTGTAACGAGGGTGCCGTGGGAACGTGAGCTAATTCAGAAGGAACGCTGTCGACTTTGGTTTCGGTTGCGTGAGCCCTGATGGTAGTAAGATTGTACCAATTTTAAACATTAACTAGCTACTTCACTGCTCACCCTTTACTATTACAGCCTATAGTTAATACCAGTTTTTTACTCGAACAAATCATCGCGGCATCGATTCCCGTAAATACATAAATCAATAACGCGAACGTAGACGCAATAATGAAGTCATAATAGTTTATAAATATAGGAAAAAACTTGTTGTGAAATGAATGTATAAACATCATGATTTATGGCACTTACTAATATTCGGTGATACAGCTACATATTAACAATTTTGTTAAGTTATCATCCACTATAATTTACAAAAAAAAAACTGCTGTCGGCCATATAAATTTCAACGAAGAAATTAGAAACCAATCGCGAGCTGAATTTACGTACAACTCTTAGAACGTGAATATCTATGAAGCCAGTAATTACAGGTTACGCGCCAACCAAATTAAATATTTTAACGGACCATTTCCTTCCAAAATATTAGTGCTGTGTCAATGGATGTCGAAACACGTTGTAAAAAAAGATAAAAAACGTTGTTAGCTTTTTATAAAAACGAAAGATGGCAAAATTATATTACTATTCCTTTTTAAACTCAGGCGCAACTAAAACGAATAAATTAGTTGAAATAACAGGTAATTAATCCTAATTTGGCTGGAATGATAGACCGTATCTCTGTCTGTCATTCCGTCATGTCTCTTGTGACGGATTTACATTACAAGTTTGCATAATTTACTGCTTATAACGAACTGTTTTGAGTGCACTATCATATAATGTCATTTTATAATCAGTGCCTAAGATTGTTTGACAAATTCTTTAGTTATTTTATTTATGGCCAAAAACATTTGCTTATTTTATCGATCAATCTTGTTTCCACACCATGTTAGCCTTTGAAAAACTTGGCAATTCAAACTACTAATTATCGTTGAAATAAGTATATTTGCGTACTTTATATTTAATTTGCTGGAATTCTAAGTCCTCTTAAAAATTAAATCGAGCAAATCAGAGCGCATTCCTACTTAAAGATGCACATTTTGCCAATAGAAACTCACGATGCGAAAGTATCGATAGAGGTGCATCTCTTTAATGGCGTTTAGCTGCCGTGCGGCGCTTGATCACGGGGCGCTCCGCAATTACCAGATGAAATGTAGCGCTAGCCCTGTCTATTGTCTTCTCGCTCGTAAGCTGCGCAGTGACACGGCTGTTAGGCCTCTATATTGAAACTTTAAGGGCCTCGAATCCATACAAACGTAGCTTATGTCACAAAAAGCTTACTCGACACATACTTTCTCGCGACTTCGAAATCATTAAGGTCTATCCAACTGTTATTGTTATGCACAAAACCTGCTTTTAACTTCGAAATAGATTTAATATTTCTAACATTAAGTATATAAAGTCTGTTTCTTATACTAACTTTGTTTAACAACAATGTAAGGAAACAGAAAATTTTAAAATCGCACTTTGACATTCTTTGTAGAAACTAGTTCTACGTTACATTTAATGCAAGAATGTGATTCTGTTATTATAATTAGGAACAGGATCTCGAATACCGCTAAAGTCACATTGTTGAGCGGGTTTTCAACATTTTTCTAAGCAGAGTGCTCCGTAGGAGTCACCGCGAATAAATTACCTGGGAAGAGCCTATTACAAGAACAACTGCCGTGAATGACCAGTACCTACTGCAAATGTAAGACAGAGAAATGCATGGAATGGACCTAGACTGTTTGACTAGAAAAATGTAGTACACACTTTTTGTAATGTGTTAGGTACTATTCAAATTACTTCTTTGATATAGCAGAGGATTCTTCTTTTTCATACCACCGTTGTTTCTGATTTCCATAACACAAGTGCTATAGCTACTTGCTTTGGGAATGGAGCAATGTATGTGATGTTGTCAAATATTTATTTATTTTATTATTATTTATTTAGAGGAGTTCCTATGATGTTATTTTATTTTTCAATACCCATTGAGTTTTCGTCAAAGAAATCTATTTCTGGAGTCGTTGTTTTTGAAAACAGAAATAACTCTCTAATGTGTGTTTATTTTTATTTTATTTTTTTATATTTTAGCATTCACAATGATATTTTTATAATAATACTAAAACCCTTTTGAGCGAAGTACCTAAAATGCACGATGCCACTACTTATTTGGAAGACCGCCCCAATGTTCTTCCAACTAAGAGACTCTATAGCTCAGTTGGAAGGGCATTGGATGGACCGGACTTCTAAAAGTGGCAGATTCGAAGCCCGCCTGAGAAAATGATCTAACGTATTGACAGCTAGAATTTTTCTAGTATATTATTTAGTATTATATTTTTTAAATAATCACTAACTTTAGAAAGAAAATCTAAAAAGGTAACAAAATACTAAGACGATTTAGACAAATTTCGCTCAATACATTCTAAAATGATAAGCTGTTGGTCATTCTAAAATATCTATTGTTCGTCTTGTCCTCTTAGGTTTGAAAACCAAAACTTATAAAGTGTAAGGTGGAATAACGGTGCTGGGACGAGGTGTGGGCGAAACATTCTTAACATTTTACTATGGCCATTTGCATTTTACAACTTTTATCGACGTACTGAACGAGACTTTGCCGCGGAAGGCGCTAACTAGTGCCGCTCCATATTGCTTCACTCTTATAGTAATTAACTTTTTATATGTATTAAAATCGCAATAGATTGTTTTTAATTCTTATTAACTGGCACTTATAAATAGGAACTTCGTCATTGTTTTGCTACCTACAGCTATTTCAAATTTAATACAATGAGCGAGAGAGAGGGAGAGATATATATATCTTGTAAGTACCAAAGAAGATTTAGTTTTTGAAACTACCTATTTTTGGTAAGCTTATACAGCTTCATCTACGTTTTTAGTAGATTTTAAGAAATTTTCATTTTAAACTGGGTCTAAAAAGTAAGTTAAATATCCATTTAAAGAATTGCTATAAAACTCCGATTAATATAATCAATTAAAAAAAGGAAATAACCATTTATTTTTGCTAAGGTTGTTTGCTATCATACCGGCAACATTTTATTGAAAACCGTTTAGATAGTGCCTAGAAATTTGTAGTATCAATAACATGGTTCATTTTATCGGCTCTGTCTAAGGGGCGCAAATTCTACTAAACAACATGTGGAATTATTTGCTAATGGAATGGTGCCAGAAATAGCAGTGAAAAGCAGCTTTTATGATAAGTTAATTCGATTAAAATACTGTTGATATAAGTCATGTTCAAAATATTTTGTTAGAACCAAAATCTGATGTTGTAAAAAGACAATGGCTACGATTTTTTGTTAAGTACCTACTTCTCATTAGTCCATAGGTTGATATGGTGATAAATCTGAAAAGCATATTTCCGAACAATTATATAACTGAATTTTTTACTCAGTCACTCAAATAAAGATCATTAGTGCAATAAAAACCTACGACGTGGCTTAACAAATCTAATTATCTAGGAAGATTGTGTTAATAACCTTGTCCTGCGAATTTGTTGGTGTTTTACTAAAACCCTGTATAAGTTAAGTGCCGCATTCATAGCTAAAATTTACCCAAAAGCAGACTGGTACAGAATAATTATAGCATACTCCGATTCTTGCAGTTTTGGTATTATTTAAAATAAAGGCAAATAAATGAAGATAAGGATGAACTATAGTCTGTTTATCTTTACTTGTCTTATTTGGTAAACAATATTCACCCAACTTATTGAAATACTCATTTATAAAATACAACAATTGGCTTTTCACGCAAAGATTAGAAAAAAAATGATAGTTAACAATTATAATTAAGTGTGATCTGTCCAAAACTTAAGGATAAAAGGAATTATACGACTAAAATTATAGTGAAACTATTCTAGACTAGCGGTCGCCCGCGACTACTGCGTGGAAAGTTTTTTGCTATCCGTCGAGAACAGTACTTTTATTCTGGATAGCCTACGCCCGCAAAATCACACGGTAGAGTTATTTCTTTACCGTGGCGTAGACAATAGAAAAATCCCCAGTTAGGTATCCCTTTTGCCTGTAATTTAACAATAAGACGACCAGTTTAAATGATCTCCTAGTGTATGAAATCTAGTACTACGGAGAGTTCGAGCTGTTTCCCAGGTTCTACCCACCCGAATTAGATGAGACATAGCCTAGGTTTTAAGTTGGACCCTATGCTACTAAACTGTGAAAATCCCATCAAAATCTGTTCAGTGGTTTTTGAGTTACCCAAAAGACTCAGTCTTTAACTCACTGCGGAGTCTAAAACTCAGCTTTACTATTTTGCATTCCACGAAGAATAGCGGTCTATCGCAGTAACAGCTAAATAGAGAGTTGCAGTCAAACCGGCAATCTTAGAATCAATCAAACAGGCAATCTTAAAATCATTTTATATGGAGCCGATCTGAAACCCCCTTGAGGCTGGAAGAATGTGTTGGACCTGGCCATAACGAGCAATTTATTTAAATGCCATCTAAGCAGCAGATGATACAAGCTAACTAGATAAAACTTCAGAGTACAGCATTATGAAAGTTTTTTAACTATATTATTATAATGACAGATACCATTACAAATGGGGAAATAATTAGACACACGTTCTATTTAAAACATTTGCATGATTGATGAGGTTATGGGTACGTCTACACTTTCACTAGGGAGTTAAAAAAAGTATTTAGGTAAGTTATATAAAATTAAAGAAGTTTTCCAACAGATCTTATTCGTTAGCAAAAATACAGTTAAACGGCTTATAAATTCTCATTCAGTATTTTGATTTCACACACGAAAGTAACATGGTTAACTTCAAAGAATTCTCGTCAGAACCGTGCGCTCAAATACAACGCGATATGTCAAAACTGCTGGCCTTAATTGTAATTTAGTAGTAATATTTGTGTGCGATATCAGATCAGATTGCACGCTCATTTTGGCTTTACCGAAATTTATTTTACTTATGCATCGAAGGCTGAACATTGTACCATTTACAATAACTCACTAAATCATATCAAAACTTAATGCGACGGAGGTGTGTCGGCGATGGAATTAAAATGCAATAATATCTCCGGCGAGCTGTAATTCTGGGTTGTCTCAGAGTTCTGAAGATTATCGCAAAGTATTTATTTATCCAGCGTTCCCCGGGGAGGTTAGATAGCATCAGGGAATCAATTTCGCAACGAAACGTCGTGGAGGCGTAAGGAAGGGCCCTTAACTTACAGGTGCCGTAACGATTCCGGTCTGAAGCCTATTGGAGTCCGAACACCGACACTTTGGGAGAGTTATTTACTTTGCGCGAATTCTCCAGACAATATGGACAATTGCCGGTAATTTTGATAGCACGCTTCAGATAAAATAAATTTTATCTTCCGTTCATTTCACGGATGCTTCACTGTTTTACAAGCCTGGAACACATAATCGTTTTTCTGAATTACTTATATAAAATAGCCTGCCATAATTTCTCTACTAGCAGGGGCTGAAACATACATATAAATCCGTACTATATTCCCAGTAATCAAAAGATATAAACGCAATAAAAAAGACAGCTACAAGCCCGCGCCGGCTAAACTCCCATCATGCCTCCACCAATGATACACAAATCATAATAAACTTCATGCCAGTACAAACTTACGGAGCGCACACAACGCTCTCGTATCATAACTATCGTCTACACAAAACGATGTATGACGTAGAAAGCAACAGACAGACCCACTAGAGAACCGAGAACCGGTTGGACGTCACACGAATGCACACATTTAAAGCGTCCAATTAAGTTTGACCTGTGACAGTTGCCGTAGTGTCGTCGTTCAGTTCTCCTGGATATCTACCTTGAGGGGCGGAGTGGGCCACGCTTCACTGGTCGTTACAGTCAACAGCGATAAGAAAGCTGAGCAACTCGGAGGACTGTCATGGAACAATCTATATATGATTGAACTGATATTGGAAAATCTTTCTAGCGCGAAATCATGTTTTGAGATGTTTTCTATAATTATAAAGGTATAACTTTGCCCGGCCAATACATATATTTGATTTATGTAAGGAAACATTATAATTCATTTGCTAAGCACAGCGATAATCACCAGCCAAATAAAGACAAACTTGCCGTTCCAATATTTAGGCTTGCAAAAACTAGAGGTTCGTTTATGGGGAAAGGCATAGTCTTTATTAATAGAGTTCCACAATAAGTTATTGATCTTCCTTTAGATGAATTTAAAAACCATGTTAAAAAGACGCTCATGGGGAAAGGCTATTATAAAGTAGACGATTATCTGCAAGATCAAAATGCCTGGAAATGATGTAGCACATAACACATAACATGCCAGTATAAGTAACTTTTTTGCCAATAATCATGCTATCGATATATTATTGAAATTGTAAATATTATTTATTTCTGCTAAAGCTGATAAGTTTCTTGCGCCCGTTCTTATTGACAGTTAAAAAAGTCTGGAACGGGTGGTAGGAAAATACACCGAATTAAATGGGGATTGTTTTTACGTTGACTTTGAATACAGAAATTGTTTAGCCTATTCGTTATAAAACAAATACAAGTGTATATTTCTATTTTTCCCACGACGTCCATAAGATGTAATTTTAATAAGGACTTTTAAGGCTTCATCGGCAGATTTTACCATTAAAAATGGTTATCAAATGCAAATCGCCTGAGACGTATTTTTGGTGATAGTTCCGAGGATTTTAGGACGATCGAGATGGAAATAGTACCAAAAGTTGAGGAATTTATTGAGCCACGTGTAAATGTTTGAATTTTGACAATAAGCTGGTAACTTTTTTTGAAGTTTCGAAAAATGCGGGTTTTTTTGTGTTTGTTTACTAAATTGTAAAAAAACCGACTTAAGAAAAAATGAAAAAAAAGGGTCCTAGGGTATTAGTTTAACTACAAAATAGCGACATTTTTTTGAAAATCGGTTTATAATTGTGACCTGTAGGTGGTCCCTTTAGATTTGAAATTGTAGAAAAACGGGTATTTCGGTATATAAAAAGTGATGTAGTTTCTATGATTATTGACCGATCGTCATGGTAATGGTATTGAAAGATGCGGAAGTAGACGAGAAGTGCATTTGTTGATTTTTTTGAATCAACGTTAATAATATTTTAGCCGTGTCGAAGCAGTCAGGGGCACTTTTGAGACACGAGGCGCAGCCGAGTGTCACAATCGATCGTAAAAATAAAAAGGTACCTAGTATACCTTAGAAAAATTATAGGATATTGCTTTTGATTTGATTTTGTTTTTTCGTAAATTTTTGTATTTATTTTCAATGCTCCGATTCTTGAGGGAACTGCGAAATCTGTGAATTTTTTATTAATTATGCGTGTAGGAAGTAACTTTAATAGGGAACGCCTTTTAGGACAATATGCAGATTTGAGCGAATGAATTAGGTATAAAACAGATCAAAAACGATATTTCATCAAATAATTGTCTTCATACACAATTCAGGTATCGTTGGCACTCAAGTTGTTGTGATAATTAATTCATTCAACTGCATGTACCTTGTTCCACTACTCTCACAGTTCTACACTTTCTATGGATAACTTATAACAATTTTCTATTCATTTGGAAAAACAGGCACGGAGCATGATTAACGGTACGTATATCGATCGTTATTTTATATATTTAACTGTTTCTGAATAAAAAAATATAATATAACAATGCTAGTGAACCTTAGATAAAACACAATGGGAAACTAGGACAAGCAACATCACGTTAGATTTTTCTAAAATTTTCTTTTTCTGAGCTTTTAATATTATTATTATTACCTTATTCTTCATTATTAGTACTAGATTTTTTATTAGTCTTTCTAGTAGTTGTCAGAAGTAGCACAAGGTTTTAAATTAGTAATAATATAGTAGGTACATTTGTTTTATTGGAGCAAAACAACTTCTAACATAAATAACTTAAAACCTTTCCCATTTTGCAGAATATTATACTTTTGACCACAATTTCATAATTTAAATGTACATACATTACAGCTAAAGTACAACAGTAACATTACTTTAATAACATTATCAACGCAAATACAATTATTTATTGGCTTCATCTATCCATTATGGAGGTAAACATCGCACGACCGACTGTTTGCGCAATCTAGGTGGTTTAAGGATTTCACTATACTAACTAGTGATGTGAACACTAAGTTTTAAACATTCCTAACGATATTTATTTATATTTTTATCGGTGTGGTATCTTTTTTTGGCTGGCAAACTTATATATATATATTTAACCAAAGCGCCCGAGGTGCTAAAAAAGGAAGGATTGATGTTAACATACCTGATTTTATTTTCGATTGAAATACAATAAATTGAATATTTAACAGATTTGCATGTTTTTGACGAATAGAAGATAAATCATGCGATTGTGTCAATAAATTTAAATAATAGTAGCTAAACCATTTTAAAAAGCAATAACGCTTCAATTTTGTTTTAGATTTAAAATTCTTAAAAGGTAGAGTTATAATTGACCCATCTATTATTGTGTTATACATAGTACCCAAACTTTTCTAACCCTACTCAGCTTTATGTTGAATTAAGTGTTCCTAATATGGCAAACAAGTTTGGGACCTGACTAGTTACACAATGTACAATGAAAAGCAATGCAGTTGGTAAATGTTGCCAAACAAGACCAGAACGAATCTATAACTATAGAACTGCAGATAGTGACGAATCACTTAAGTCAAATGAAGTATTGTAACAGCAACATCTGTTGATTAGTTCTGTTTCTGATTCTTATGCCCGATTTCACCAACGTCTCCTAAATTTAACAGGACCCGCAAATCTCTTAGGGGACCACATAACCGCGTTCATTCGTTTCACCAACGCAGATGGGACCCCTATGGTGCTAAAAGGACTGCTAAGTTTAGGGGGTGCAATTTTCAGTCCATAACGTTATGTGCCAGTTTAAAAATCTTTTTTCGAGAGTAATATTTATTAATTACTAAAGAAAATGGATAGGTACTTTATTGAATTGTAAAAAGCTTTAACATTTTTGAGTTACTTCTGGGAAATACATTATTTACACGACATTGAATAATTCGACAATGACTGGACTATTTTCAAAAAGTGATAACGTGGACTTTTAAAAATATATAGTTATATAAAATATAATATACTTACAATATAAAAAATAAAAATATATAAAAAAATAAACAAAAGTATTCCAATAGTCATTGTGATTATTATTGGAATACTTACTTAATATTTTATTCAAAATATTATTTAATAATTTATTTCTTATTTGGATAATAAAATGAAATACGGCTTAATAAATAATAATAAATCGACATAGTGATTTTTTACATTTCATTGTGATTATTATTTGAATACTTACTTTATATTTTATTAAAAATATTTTTAATATTTTATTTCTTATTTGAAAAATATAGTGAAATACGGCCTAATAAATAAGAAGAATCAACATGATGATTTCAGACTTTCTATAGGAATATCTGAACAAATTTTGTTCTACGGTAGTCCAAAGGCTTCAAACAGTTTAAAAAAGTGTTTTTATATTTATATTTTAATCTAGGGTCAAACATTTACTACAATAGATCAATAGAATTAAATTAACGTAATAATTACTAAGTTAAAGGTCAAAAGTTACGGTTAACACATCCAAAATGATGAAAAAACTGTCCCCTAGCTATGGTCTCATAGTTAAAGGGCTGTTTAGTTGGTGAAACGTATTCTAAACAAGGGGTTCGATTGGGGGCTCTTTTATTTAAAGGGGCACATAGTTAGGTAACGGTTTAGGGGATGTTGGTGAAATCGGCCATTAATCATATATATATTTTATATGAAAATATTGGCCGCTCACGACTTCGTCCCCTTGGGAATCCTTAACCAGCCCACTTGTCTAAATTCAAAATCTATCGCAATCGCTTTCATTTGACAGATCAAAACTTACTAAAGAAATGTAGCAAATGTCACATCCATCTGTCAAATGAAATACAAATACAAATATTTTATTTGCACAAAACACAGTTGTTACAGATCTTAAATATAAGTATGCGCGTGTGTTCAGCCTGCTCGCAGACATGCAAACGTTTATAACTTAAAAATTTAAAACTTAACTAAACAAATTCCTCCACTCTAAATATTCTTTAGTACTATAAAAACACATTTCTAAGAGCCATTTGGTTAGCTTATTTTTGAATAAAGCCCCATTTAGATTTTTTAGATATTGTGGCAATGCGTTATATAAAACTATACTCATATTATATACATTTCGTTTATATATGTCCTTGTGACAGCGAGGTTGATATATTAGGTCTGTATATTGTTTCCGTAATTGTCTTATACTTATCTCCTTACGGGTTTTATAGTACTTCGGAAAAGATTTGACAAGAAGACAAGCGTCTCGAATGTAAAGGCAGGGTAACGGAAGTATATTATACTTTTTAAAGAATGGTTTGCAACTTTCTAAGTACCAAATATTGCTTAAGGCACGAATACATCTCTTCTGTATCAAAAAGGCTCTTTCTACATCAACGGAGTTCCCCCAAAGCAATGTTCCATAGCTAAGTACAGACGAGACGTAGCCATGGTATGCAGCTAGAGCAGCCTCAACTGAAATATTTTGTCGTACTCTTTTTATAGCAAAGGCGAAGCGTTCTAGTTTTTTGCACACAACATCAACATGGCCTTTCCAGTTAAGATGTGTGTCAATATGGAATCCCAGAAACTTGAAGCTGCCCACTTCTTCTATCTTTTTATTATTGTAAAAAATGTTAACTATTTGTTCAGGTGAGCCGTATGATCGAAATTGCATTATTTTAGTTTTCTCGAGATTAACATTCAAGTCATTAGCCTTCAACCATTCCATAATATTTTTTAGAGCAGTATTTGTGAGGGATTCTAAAGCATTATTACCTTCGCATTTGACAATAACAGTAGTGTCGTCTGCAAAAAGAATACATTTATGTGGCGTGGCGTTGGGAAGATCATTAACGTACAGTAAAAAAAGTAAAGGGCCGAGGATACTGCCCTGTGGAACACCTGCTTTTTTAAATAATAATTGGGATCGATATGTTTCTTTAATTAAAATGTTTTTTTTTTTTTTTTTTGATTTTTTTGTAATATCAGTACACTGCCTTCTATTTTTTAAGTAACTTTCAATCCATGCATAGGCTTTTCCCCTAATGCCATACAATTCTAACTTATGTAAACACTGAAACTACAGGGGTTTTATTATTAATACTTTCTGTTATATATTTTACAAAATCAAAGCCAGCAAGAGCAGTGGAGCTTCCTTTTCGAAACCCAAATTGTTGGGACTGTAGTATGTTACATGTACTTATAAAATCATTGAGTCTTTTTAGCATTGCCTTCTCGAGTACCTTTGATAGTATGGATACTAGGGTGATAGGCCTATAGTTACTCATATCTCGTCTATCCCCTTTTTTATGTAAGGGCTTTACTACCGACAACTTGAGTTCGTCTGGAAAGACACCTTCCGAGAAAGATAAATTAATTATGTGCGCAAGGGGTACACTTATGTATGTATATAGCACATAATTTCAGTACTTTAGTAACGATATCATCGTACCCAGAGGATTTAGAATTGTTCAATGACATTGAATAAGATAGAATTATAAAATAGAATTATAAAAATAAGATAAAATAGAATTGTTCAATGAAAGTGATTTGCGATAGATTTTGAAATTAGACAATAGCCCTCAGGATAAAAAGTTGCATATATTTTAATCCAGGTCCTAATTAGTCTACCAACTCAATTCCTTCCACATCCGTCCAGCTGCTAAGGCGTGAAGTGGTAAACAACGCACATTGCACATACAAACTTTAGCCCCCTTAATAACACCTAGTTTAACCAAAAAGTTCGCTCAGGAATGAGGCTTTGAGACATCAAATAATATTGCTAAGCAATATTTCTGGTTAAACCGAATGTAAACTTACTTTTCGTTTATTTATAAGGCCATAGGAGTATTAGTAGGATACATTTTATTCAAACTTTGTCTTCCATACATAATAATCGATTTCAGGCATACCCATATAGGTAACCGAACAGAAAATTAAGGGTTTGGTCTAATTTATAGTCTTTCCCACTTACTATCCGCAGTCAAAAGAAATCTATGCAACAAACCTTTAATAGGTAAATGCGGTAAAAGATACGAAGCATTAATAGATAATACTTACCCGTCTCTCGGTTACGATGTAGTTCGTTAACACAATTAAATGTCAAGACTCGGCTGTCCACTATCTACTTACATCGCGTACTCTCATACTTTGGCCACATAATGCGAAGAGGAGATGAAAGTCTCGAAAAGCTGGTCGTAGTTGGTGGAATAGAAGGCAAGAGAGCCCGAGGTTGTTCCTAAGCAGATAGTCTGACCAAGTAAGAGTAGCAACCTCCTCAAGCAAATTCCATCAAGCAGTGAGAGCAACTATGGACCGAGACCGATGGAGGTGACCGGTGATCACGATCCTCAGTTAAGAGGGAACGATTAAAAGAGAGTAGTTCGTTAAAAATGTATTTGGTACCCGGATTCAAAGACCTTTCCCCTCCCTACTGTGCGTTGAGTTTGAGCACTCCTAGGTTTAAGTCACGATCTTTCGGCAACCCGTCACTCAAGCCTATCGGCGCATTTCTATGTGCTAATTGCCATGTGACACAAGCCAAGTAATTACTGGAGTTAGGACCTACTAACTGACCCGATGACTTAAAAGGCAATGATATAGTAAACTTAGCTTATAACGGCTTAGAATTAAGTAAGCGTACAGTACTTTTGGTATAATTTATGTCCCATTTAAAAAGTTTATGTATTATGTATTTTACTACACTACGAAATAGTAGTGGGTTCTCAGAACTAACAAATCTATTTTAGCTATAAGTAGTAGATGTACTACCTGCTTTATAATAATATTATTATTTCAACAATAATAATTTATTACCAGCTTACTGTACAAAAGCGAGCCGTGACTTCCAAGTAGTAGAGAGGTTAGAATTCTTCATAACCGAGAAGTAATTTCTACTAGACCTGAGGCATTTAAATGTTATACTTAAATGAAAACTGGAGAGCGGAAATCACTTAATGTTAGAGATACAGCTAAATTTCTTCTTTATCCGGCTCAGAAAAAACGACAGACCTAAGTGACTTTTTTTTCTTCAAAACACTTTTAAGGGCACGCCACCCAACTCTTTATCAATGATGCGCACTTAGGCGAGGGAACAGGTAAAGTGACTGTTGATTTAAACATTTTAAAAATTCCTACCAATCAGCGTGGTGCGCCCACCAATAAATTCATTGATAAAACACCGAAACGCTAATAAGTTAAAATCGAATCGGCAATTTCGGACGCCTCTCGTTCAGGAAAATTATCGAAATCTGTCCTTCAAAAATCCATTACCGTATGATACATTTTAAGACTATTAAAACGACATTTTATTTGTCTTAAACACGATTCAATATTACTTTACATCATTGCTCTTTAACCCTCTTTAAAAAAACGTTAAATCAATAATCCTACTAATATTATAAATGTGAAAGTTTGTGGGTTTGGATGTTTGGATGTTTGTTCCTTAATCACGCAAAAACTACTGAACGGATTCGGTTGAAATTTGGCACACAGATAGTAGATAGCCTAGATTAAAACATAAGGTACTTTTTATCCCGATATTCCCACGAGAACGGGAACCACGCGGGTGAAACCGCGGGCGGCCGCTAGTCCTACTAATATTATAAATGTGAAAGTTTGTGGGTTTGGATGTTTAGATGTTTGTTCCTCAATCACGCAAAAACTACTGAACGGATTTCGTTGAAATTTGGCACACAGTTAGTAGATAGCCTGGATTCAAACATAGAATACTTTTTATCCCGATATTCTCACGGGAACGGGATCCACGCGGGTGAAACCGCGGGCGGCCGCTAGTTTACAATAAATTTAACCATATTATACGAGTAGGTAGGTTATTATATTAACTTTTCATTCTGTGACTACACTATTCGTGTCGTGATACAAATACACTTACATCCAGTTAATGACTAAGTTAATTACAAGTAAATGTAAACATAGAACATAATGACTGTTCATAATGCAGCAACATTGTTTAATCCAATTGGTTACTCGCAGTCAGTTAAGATAACCATCGTCGTCCGTTCACTGAGAAATGACCCGATCTTCCTACCTAATATATAGAGGAAGAAAGAAGTTATTACACTAATTGAGGACTAAACGCACCGCAAAGACACCAGCCGGCCGCAAGTGCTACAGGACATTGGACTATTAGTATTGGCGTAAAATAATGAAACCCATTTCACAGTTTAACGTAAGTTGTGCGTTCATTAAGCGTATGTCGATGGCCGGGTTGCGCGTCTTTGCATAAATCAGGCGGGAGAATGCGGCTCGCCGTCCTAATGCGCTTTTGGTGTCGGTTGATAGCTCATCCCCACCCCCCTCTCCCCACCCACATTTAAATCGGTCCAACCACACAATCCGATGACTTTTATGGCAGCAGAAGGAGCCATGACAATTGACATTGCTCTCGTTTTTCCGTTAGTTTTTGGACTTGATTTGATGAGAAAGATAAACTGCTGAGCAATTAAAATTGCTGGGAGGATGCTTTCAGGAAGGCAGTTAAGGCAAAGAGAGCCGAATATCTTTGCAACGAAATTTTACATTCTGAATAAATACTTTTTTTATATCATATTCAATATTAAATCTGTATATTTTCCTTGAAACGTGATATTTTCTTAAATTTTACGGAGTAAATTTTATCTTGATGCTAATTAATTCCTTAGTACTTAGGAGTTTACATGACAATAACATTTTTTCTCTTAAATATTATTTTCTTAAATAAACATCTATATTTACTATAAACATCTATGGTTACGTAGTTATAGTAGAAGGAAGAGTGTACAATGTGCATGTGGAATTATTGAAAACAAAATGTCACTTCCAAAACTATGCTGAAAGTTCGGTTTCGGTTTCGGTCTCGGCTGAAAATCCTGTTTCTGAAATGCGCCTGAAAGTATACCTACCTACTTATTTTTCGTTCTGGCTAACATAAAATTTCTCATAATGAAAAGGCTCAATATCCTTACATTATTCTTACGAGTATGTATACCAAAACAACATTTTACGAATTCAAGACACGCTGATATCCAAAATGCAAATTGTTTCGATGGCCTGCATGCATACCATTTACCGTGAAAATATCGAGATCGTTAAATAAATACAGTTTTATGAAAAAATATTTTAGTAAAATGTGACATTTCTCACTTGCACAAGCCCACTTTCAAATAAGATATTCGATTCTCGTATTCAAATAAGCAAGATTCGGGTTTTTTAATACTCTTTTATTATTCGAGTCGGTTTAAAGCTTTCTTAGCAGCTTCGCCGTTGGCTGGCCGGTAGTTAAAGATAACGGTAGAGTGTCAGTGTTAATAATTTGTTCAATGTTACGACACATACTGTATATGTATAATCTAAATGATTTAATTTGGAAATTCAATTAACGAAAATAGGGAGATCCTTGTCATCCAAAAGAATTATCAATATATGTTTTATATCTTTACAATCGTTTTGTTGTAAATCTCTAATACCTAGTATCTTTTTACGTTCCATGAATTTGCATTGTATGTTCTGTTTTGTAGAGGTATACCTTAGAATAATTAGACCTAGAAGCTGTGTCCTTGTATGCAAAGTGAGGCAACTTATACTGAGCCAAAACGGCTCAGTTCTCAGATTTATATCCTTCATACGTTACCTAATCGTAACTAAAATCCAATAATTGAAAATGTTTTATACTTATTAGGCATGATTATTTAATTAATGGACAATAAAAATCTAAAAACGCTGTTTTTGTTGCCTCACTTTTGACAGCGCGATTTGTAGGGAATTATCGTTCTCTAGGTGTAATTATTCTAAGAGGTATACATAATACCTCTAGTTTGAAAAAGAATCGGTACTTTAAATCTTATTTAGCATCTTTTTACAAAAAAAATAAACGGGCTAAACCGTAACCTAAAAAATATGTACCTATGTTCAAGTATTCTGAATCATACTTTTTATTGTAAATTTAAGTAAAAATTCCGAGGTTCGCCGTAAAGCCCGACTTCCACATGACTTTTTTCTTTTGTACATAAAAGCGTTAAACTTTAACATCGCCAGCAGAAACGCACCTTTATAGGGGTACCTTTATGACAAAACCCATTTACTGCACTGGATGTAAAACAACGACACTCCTCACACCACCTACTCTTGACAACTGTGCACTTACTAGTTCAATCAGACAACTACAATGAATTTGATTTTGTCGTGTACTATAAACACCGTCATTTTGTAGTCGTTTTAATCATCTTAAGAGAGTGTTCTACCAATGAAACCAACATCAACATAATTTTGCCAAAGAAAAACGACAAACAATGTTGGTGCTCCCATACTAACTAGACAAGCTAGACAGCCAAAACATAGCATTAGTATGGGAAAGTAATTTTTTTGTCCTTTTTCGACCGACAGACAGTCGCTTTATTTATTGTAATAGAAAAAGTTTTCGGAAAAGCTCCGCTCTTTGGAACTACTTTTTTTGGTTCATTTTTGCTTTAGAAACCCGTACCTACTTTCCATTTCATTCTCTGCAAATAATTCAGTGTTACTTGTAACATAGAGTTAGTGATGTACAAAACTCGAGTCGTCGAGTTCTACTTTTGAAGACTCGACTCGGATTGGCAGGACTCGGTGAGCTCAGTAGGCTCGTAAGCCCGAGCTTAGCCGAAAAACGAGCTCTCTGAGCCACGCCTCGAGGCTTCAAAAGAGTTTCAAGCCTTCAAAAGAGCTCGAACCTATTAAAAGAGCTAGAGCCTTCAAAAAAGCCTTCAAAAATGAACGCGAGCCTCTTAAAAAGCTTAGAGTTCATGTTTATGACTTTAATATCTCCGTAAATAATAATATATAGGTACAATATTATTAATTACGGATATATTAAAGCCGAGCCTATCAAGCTGAAAGAGCCCTGAAAATCTGACTCTAGTCTTCAAAATTAGAACTCAAAAAGATGAATGTCTTATGTTATAAAGAGCACCATAGATGCTTAATCTATAGTGTTTTAGCTCTACTTATCCTCATTCATCAGCAGCTCATCACAACTAGTGCGCCGAAAAAGACTCGAGTCGTGAAAAAGCCTCGAGATCGACGGAGCTCTCCAAAAAGGCTCGAGCCGTGAAAATGGCTCGAAGTCGGCCGAGCTCTGAAAAAGGCTCGAGCGCTAAAAAAGACTCCCGAGTCGTCGAGCTTCGTACAAACGAGGCGAGCCCTGTAAAACGACTCCGAGCTCTGAACAAAAGGACTCGAAGGACTCGAGTCTTGTACATCACTACATAGAGTAGTGTCTCTCAAGTTCAACATTTAAACGTCATGAGGTGAGGCACAGTATCGTAATGGTAATGTGACGAGATCTTTTACGACCAAGCGACCACTTTTAGTTAGTTTTGTTCCTTTTCCTCGGACATTTAAGAAAATTGCTTTTGGAACTCGGCTTGGAATGACTTTTTCGGTTCGGAGGTTAAACTGTTTTGAAGTTTGAAAAATTTTAGTATAGGTTACTTGTTTCTGAGAAGTTGCATATTTCATGGAGCCGAAACTCGAGGCGGTTAATTAAGTATGTTGAGTGTATAACAGACGAAAGTTATGTTTCGCGTATAGTTAATCTTGGAATGAGTTCGGAGCGAGTGTTGAGATATCGTTTGCGACAGACTTATCGTAATTTAGAGCCTCCGATTAGGTCGCACCGCCCGACGTACGCTAACGAGCGATGTGGATTTATTTTTATTTAAATCAGTACGGTGCTGATGTTTTGTCTTCTACGGATGATTACGAGAATTTAATTGGATTGTCTGCGCGGAATTGCTAAGTGTTCGTTATAAAGCTTAAGAATAAAATTTACTGCTTTGATTGTTATGTTAAAAATGTATTACAATACAAATAATAAGTCCAACTTGTTCATTGATTTTATTCTCACGTGTCCAAAATCAAAGAAGTTTAACATTCAGGTACTAAATATCAGCCTCTGCTGATGATTTTATTCTATTTTTATACTATTCAGTGATACATGTTTAAAAAACACTTAATTTTTAGTCAAAAACTCTTAGTAGATGTTTTGATAACAAACAAATTATTCCGTAATGTATTAATTCATAAAAATCATGTTATTGATTCGTCACGGCTAAGGTGACGGCATTTCATAAAAACTTTCAAGTCCTTATTTTTCGAAATGAATGAATTGATTTTAATAAAAAATCATACACATATGCAGAATATATTGGTGTAAAAAGTTAATTAAAACATTTTCGATAAATAGTGTTAAGTACAGCTAAATAAGACCGATTTTATCCATAAAACAGAAATTTCTAATTATCTTTTAAAATAGGACATTTCAAAAATGTTTTTAGATCTATTTGTCTTGCTTATGCGTATGAAGTTTCATTAAAATTGGTTCATTCATTTTGAAAATTAAGGACTTGAAAGTTTGTATGATATGCCGTAACGAATCAACGCTCTAAAATAGTTTATGTAAGAAGGATTTTTCACAAATATTTTTTCTTTTTTTAAAAACAACCTATTTATGAAACGGACGAAAATGAGAGATATTTTTGTGACTAACTTAACAGGAGTGGACTTTTGTTCTACGACTTTCCGAAAAACACAAAAATAGAATTTGACTTTTCATACAAAACTCGAATCAGCTGTTCTAAACAGCTGATTCGATGTTTTTTGTAATTTTTCGGAAATAGTAATCTGCCAGTTGTTGGTGTTTTAACCCTGTATTATTAACGTCAGTTTCCCATACAAAAATATAATATGGAGTAACTATTTGTAATATGGGCATTATCCATTATTTTCAAATCACTTTTGCACAGCAGATATTACGACTCTGTTGTGCATAGTAATAATAAACTACGATAAGATATTTATTGTGGATAGGTTCTCTTACCTTAGTTTTTGTGCTCTTGAGCGGCGTTCCCGTAGACACGGCGAAAATCTCCACTTCATATCTATCGACACCAGTCTCACGGTCCAATGAAATCGCCGTGGATAAAATCCCCAATGCCGAATCTATGTCAAACAAACGGTCCACTTGTCTGCCTTCACCAGTCACATTCACTATGTAATACTCTAATCCAGACTTATAATTATTAGTTAAATTTAGCACAGCAGTCCCAGCCGGTTCGTTCTCAGCCACGGAGACAGATTTAACATTATTCCAAGTGATACCCTCTAACTCCGTCCCTCCCATTATAACACTGAGATATGTCTCGGTACTTCTTTGTTCACTTAACACCGCCTCATCCGTAGCCTTTATAACCAGATTCCACCTAGCCTCAGGCACTGACGGAGGATACCGTAACGTAAGAGCACCGTTACTTCTATGCAAATCAAACATCACATCGCTTGCACCACTTATTAGTTTGTAAGTGACCAAACCATTCGTTCCAGAATCCAGATCTCGTGCCAATACATTCATTATAAATATACCTCTTCCGGAACTTCTGCTCATTCTGTTCATATTTATAACTGCAGCATTCATAGACACAAATACAGGGGCATTGTCATTGATATCCTCGACGATGACTGTGACTAGCTTCTCTGCTGATAATCTTGCCGATAGAGGTTCAGCCCGATCGTAAGCAACGACAGTTATTCTAAACGTGTCAATGCTTTCTCTGTCAATTGGTAATAAAGTGTGTATCACTCCAGTGATATTATTAATAGCAAAATGTCGCTTATTATCAAGGGGATCCTGTCTTGTGATTGAATAATAAACTTTCCCATTCAAACCAGAATCCGGGTCTTCAGCAGTTACAGTGACTATAGGTGTATGTTTCGGGATTCCTTCTCTGATTTGACGTACAATTGCAGTATTAGTAAATACTGGCGCATTGTCATTGGCATCAATCACGTTAACCGTAAAGGAAACACTTGAATACAAACTTGGATTTCCATTATCTGTTGCCGTAATTACTAATACGTATGAAGTCATTTCTTCATAATCCAGTTGTTTGTGTAGGAAAAGCTCTCCTGAGTAACTATCAATAAAAAATGCTTCTTTTCTGTTTCCAGAAGTAATTGAAAACTGCAACTGACTATTTACTCCCAAATCAGCATCTGTAGCATGAAATTGGCTGATTTTCTTGTTTATTGGTTCAGTTTCTAAGACAGAAACTTTCATGTGTGATTGAGAAAATACAGGAGCATTGTCATTTTCATCCAAAATGTCAACAATTACAGTTGTAGTAGCTGAAAGGCGCCCAGATTGACCAGAGTCATGAGCTAGTATGGTAAGCTGGTATCGATCAATAGTCTCACGGTCAAGAGGCTTACTTATAAAAAGTTGTCCTGTCGCTTCATCCAATGAAAATTGCTCAATGTCATCACCACTAATCAGCTTATAATAAATATCGCCATTTAAACCTTCATCAGCATCAGATGAATAGACGCGCATTATTGAGGCACCCACTGCTGTTCCTTCTGATACTTCCACTTTATAAGGTGTTCTCAGAAAAATTGGTGCATTATCGTTAACGTCTGTTATATAAATTGTAACCCTGACTGAATCAGAAAGTTTTGGTTTTCCATTGTCACTTACTGTAACTGTCAATGTGATATAATTTTGGCCTGTACTATGAGCCAAACTCTCGCGATCAAATGACTTCAAAGTCTTTATAAATCCATTTCGTGAGTCTATCCTGAAATCGTTTTGAGCTATAGGTAGACTAAAAGTTAATTCCGCATTACGTCCTATATCTCTGTCTGTTGCTGTTAATTTACCGACAAAAGTATCAAGAGGCTCATTTTCTTTGATTTTAAAGATAAACGTAGTATTAGTAAATTGTGGGCTATTATCATTTTCATCTAATACATGTATAACTACAGGAACTTGTGAAGATCGAGGCGGCGTTCCGTGATCTAAGGCTACTATTGTCAATGAATAATAATCTCTTTCTTCTCTATCAAGTGAACTCTTTACATACAAATACCCATCAGGAAAAATACCGAACTTTCCATCCGTATTTCCTTCTGTGATGGAATAAGAAATTCTTCCATTTGAACCAAGGTCGGCATCTGTAGCAGAAATAGCGAAGAATCGGTTATTGACAAGGGTAGATTCTAATAAAGATGTTTCATATGAAGTATGATCGAAAACAGGAGTATGATCATTCACGTCGTATATTATGGCAGATACTGAGTGTTTTGTTGAAAGCGAGGGATTTCCATTATCAGCTGCGGTTACTTCTATATTCATAGTGTATCCGGGTTCACCAGATATAGGTTTATTCAAATAAATTACTCCGGTTGTTTCTGAAATTCTGAAGCTACTCGTATTATCAGAGTTACTCAAGTTGTAAAATATTGTACGATTCGATCCAGAATCGCGATCGATAGCTCTTGCAAAGTAGACTTCTTGTCCTACTGCCATATTTTCAGGAATGTGAACTTCATCTTTGTCTTCAATAAATGTTGGATAGTTGTCATTCACATCTAAAACGGATATATTGACGATAGTAAAACCAAAAGAAACGCCACTCTTGGCCATTATTTTCAAATTATATGTCATTTTATCTTCTCTGTCTACGTTTGACTGTGTTGTGATTATACCACTTTTCTCATCTATTTTAAACACTTGCTTGGGATCACCTTCTATGATATAATAAGATAATGTATCGCTAGAAATTTTTGCACTTACTTTGCCTACAAAACGCCCAATATCAGGTTTATAAATACCTTCATCTTCAACTATTTTAAAACGATACCCATTATATCCATCAAATTCAAGTTTCTTTTGGTGTGATGACTTTACTATTTCAACTATTGCGTCTTCACGGGCTTTTTTATTCCCTTTATCTTTACAAGAGATTTTTAAGGTGAAAGAACTATGAAGAGATTTGTGGAAGTCTTTTTGTAAAGTGATATACCCCGTTATTGGATCAACTTCAAAATATCCGTCCCCACCACTTTCAAGTTTGTATATTATTTTTGCATTATCTCCTTCATCTAAATCCAGTGCTTTTAATTGCAAAATGTTAGTGCCAATCGATATATTATCGCTTATTGTTTCTATATACCGACGTGGGTAAAAAATTGGATAGTTATCATTCACGTCTAATACTTTCAGGAATATGGTAGCAGTTGATGATTGAGGAGGATATCCTTGATCTTTAGCAAGAACTTGTATCTCGTACAAAGGAATTTTCTCTCTATCTAATTCAATTATCGCACTCAACTGTCCAGTTATGGGGTCCAAAATGAATGTGTTTGGGTATTTTCTTTCTATGCTTGGTGTCAGATAATAAGAAACTGATCCATTTGTACCTTGGTCATTATCTGACGCTGTTAATATAAGAATTTCTTTTATGGGTTTTATGTTTTCATGTAGAGTAGCATTAATTTGTGATTGAGGAAATGTAGGCGCCTTATCGTTTTCATCCAATATTGTAACTTTTAGTCTAGTGAATGCCCATTTTGGATTTGGTCCACCATCTCTAGCAGAAACATTCAGTTCAACTGTTCCCTGAATTTCGCGATCTAATATAGATCGCGTTGTAACCAAACCAGTTAAATGATCTATCATAAACCATTGTTGCTGATTGCCATCGTAAAAGTCATAGTATATTTCGGCATTCACTCCACTGTCTTCATCAGTAGCAGTAATGCTGGCAACATATGTTCCAGATGGTGCTAGTTCACTTAATATTGCAGAGTATTCAGATTTTTCAAATACAGGCTCATGGTCATTCACATCATTAACATGAATTACTAAATATGAGGTAGATGTTCGTGATGGTGTACCTTGATCCTTAGCAACAACAGTTAAATTGTACTTACTAATTTCTTCTCTATCTAAAATACCATTCACGTGCACAATATAAACACTAGAGGAGTTCTCTAGACGAAAATGGTTGAGCTCATTTCCTGCTATAATACTAATACTAGTTATACCATTCAATCCAGCATCTAAGTCCGTAACTGTAATAGCAGCCACTAAAGAACCATTTTTTGCGTTTTCATCCACTGTAGCAAAGTTGGCTGTTGGTGGTACGTATGTAAAAGTAATGACAGGGTCATGATCATTTGCATCAATGAGATTCACTGTAACGTATGTTCGTGCATCTTGGCGAGGCACACCGTGATCCTTCGCAATTACAGTCAGCACGCAAGTCATGTTGCAAGTCGTATTAGTGCAGTATTTAGGACAATTCAGTTTCTTTGTAGTCGTTATTACCCCAGATTCCGGATCCACAGCAAATTGCTTCTCTGAATCAGTTACTTCATATGTAATTTTACTGTTATCACCTAAATCACTATCAGTAGCAGTCACTTTTAAAACTGTCGTCCCTGGAGGAACACTTTCATTTAAAGACACTGAAAAATCACTCTGGTCGAATATAGGAGGATTGTCATTGACATCTAAAATTGACACATTTACTTGTAAATACCCGTATTTTGGTGGATTACCTCCGTCACGTGCCGAAATATTTAAAACATAAAAATCTGTAGTCTCACGATCCAACTTTCCTGTTGTTTCCAGATGTAAATAAGATGTTTGTCCGCTTGGATTTACAGTAACATTCAAACGAAATTTTCCTTCGCTATCTCCGTCTATTATTCTATAGTCATTTGTTATCCCATTTTCTCCCAAATCCTTATCAGTGGCTGCATCGAGTA
Source organism: Agriphila tristella (assembly GCA_928269145.1). Taxonomy (NCBI): domain Eukaryota; kingdom Metazoa; phylum Arthropoda; class Insecta; order Lepidoptera; family Crambidae; genus Agriphila; species Agriphila tristella. The sequence goes on along the minus strand of OV743439.1, from coordinate 15,762,664 downwards.
ACAACTTTGTCCCGGCCGCTGCGCTTTCTGAAAAAGCTACGGCTATACTTGGTTCTGGGAATTCCGGATAATTATCATTCACATCTGTCACTCGTAACCTCACTTCAATGGGATAGGTCGGTTGACTCGATAACACAACAAAAGCATAGCGGTCCATATATTCTCTGTCAAGAACAACATTAGTCTTAATTTCGCCGGATAGTGGATCTAAAATGAACTCTTTCGGTGGTTCATTAAAACGGTAAGTGAAACCAGGCTTGGTGGGAATTCTTCCGACGATAGTTCCTGCCGGTTGGTCCTCGGGCACGCGAAGGTCAACGCCAGTGTCAACGGCGCGGGACTGCATCTGCTCGGTGGCAGCGGCGGGTCGCGCCCCGGCCAGCGCCGCCAGCGCAACCAGCGCCACGTGCCATCGCCCCATCCTCGTCATGACACCGACAAAATCATGGCAGAGTTGGTTCCTCGTCAGCGAAAGTTACCGGGAACGGTCGCTGTGTCCCGTTCGCGCAGTCTCGCGCGCTCGCTCGCCTCAGGTATGCAGCATGGCCGCGACGACCTGCGCGCGCACGAATATCTCACGGAAAGTGCGACCGCTGCGCCTACACACGTGACACACACAACACCGGTCTTTAACTTTGCGTCTAAATCCTAAAAGCACACTTCCTTTCACAAGCTTGTTCAAAGAGCACTGTTAAGATATCACTATGTAAGAGCACTTTTCAGTTATGTTTTGGTTGATGCAGATGTGTCGCGTGACAAGAGCAGCATGCGGCCTGCGTCGCGGTCAGCGCGGTACTAGCAGGCGGAGGCTTTCACGCCGCCCCGCAGCCCTCCCCGCTCGCCCCGGCCCTCCCCCGCAGCTTTGAAAGCTCCCACTGTGGCTGCGTGATGATGATGCCAAGATAATGGCCGCCGAAGGATTCTACTATTTATTGTTCGATACGAGTCACTCACCATTCTAAGAAAGGCTCCCGGGTGCACAGGTAGATAAATATTTTGTGCTTAACTCTCGTATCTAATGAAATTATTGCAAATGTAAAATTACAACTAAATGATAACACTATAATATTACTGTCGTATTATTAAAAAAAAACAAAATGTGGTATTTATAAACGTAGCTCGTTGATGTCTTTTATATAGAAGAACAGATGGTGTAACGTAACGTTTGCGCATGCGCAAATAAAGTTATGCAATAGTACCTATATGCTGCTTAAGCTAGGGTGTCCTAGGATGACGGTGCCGTCATATTACGGCCGTCATTTAACGGCGTAGAACTATGTCTATGTGAACAATATGGTGCGGTGTCTGACGTTACGGTGTTGCCATATTGTTTACATAGACAACATTCAACGCCGCTATAATTATTACGGCCGTAATATGACGGCACCTTCATCCTAGGAAACCCTAGCTTTGGTGATTTATATAATTGTTGTAATGTTTGTACATAAATTCAGATGAAACCAAAACGATAAATCATTTCATTAAGTACTAACTTATATTATAACACAATTTAGATTAAAAACGAAGATCATGAATTTTCTTTAGTAAGATTTTGTAGTTAATAATATTATTGCATTAAAAATTCAAAATAAATGTTTCTTTGACGATTTCAGTAAATGAACAATAAAATAAATGCTAAAATAATGTACAATTGTGATCAATGTGAGCACAATATTATTTAATTTTGACATATTTAGTACAAAATATGAATAGATAATTTTAGCGGTACTAGGTCCATATTAGGTTTTAGTTTTAAAATGTGTATGTGGATTTGTTGAAACTCCTGAGTTTCAACAAATCCACATTCAGCCTGCTGACAGCAGCTAAACTTTAATAGGTCACATTTGACAGTTCATGAAAACTCAACAACGTCACCTTTTAACGGTGGGAACACAATATTTATTTATTCAAAGGCATAATTGCTTAACTTTTTTCAGTTCATAATACATATTTATTGTAATAATCAAGAAATAAAGCTAATTTACGATTTATTTTGACAAATCACACTATGGACTGGCATAATTGTCAAATGTGGCCTATTAAAGTGGCCCTACTAGGATTGCTAATGCGTTTCATAACTTCTAAACTAGGTCAATACTCATTGAAGAAAAGAAATCATGGAAGATTTTTTAATATAAGTCTCATATTTATTGGGAAACTCTTTCATAAGATTTATATTCGTTTTTAAATAGGTAGAAGCCCCCATTTGGAGCTGGAAGTATTTTTTTTTACTTATTGTATTGTTTATATTCTAAAAGTCCCACCCGACTTCAATAGACGTGTTGAAATTGATCAATTTGAACATTATTTCTTGCTTTTATAGAGCTGTTTTTTTAAGGTTTTTGAAGGAGGTTTTGCTTTTTTTTAAAGTTTTTTTTATTTTAAACTTTTTGTGGTAGGTATGTAAGCGATGATTTTATAAAATAAAACGTATTCATGTTTCACATTTTGCAATGGTATACCCCGAGTAACTCAATTTCCACAGGAGTTCCGTTGGGCCTTCCCAGTTCAACTCTAGTCTAGAACGTCCTTGACAGTAGATAGGTACTTAACTTGTTTTTGATTGCCCCACCACGCGGGCCCAATGCGGATTGGTGGGTGCTAACGACTGCAAATGCAGCCGGGACCAACGGTTTAACGTGCCTACGAAGCACAGCGGAGCTCGAGATAATATTTTTTTGGTCACCCATCCCATGATCGACCCTTGCGATCGTTGCTTAACCTCCGCAATCGCTGTATAAGTAAGTTTACATCAATAGTAAGTATAGATTACTATACTATTGATGTAAACTTTAGTTTTCGAGGAGCTCAGAGGCGCAGTGGTTTAGCGCCTGGCCCAGCGATTGCGAAGGTTAAGCAACGATCGCAAGGGTCGATCATGGGATGGGTGACCAAAAAAAGTAATCTATACTATTGATGTAAACTTTAGTTTTCGAGGAGCTCAGAGGCGCAGTGGTTTAGCGCCTGGCCCAGCGATTGCGGAGGTTAAGCAACGATCGCAAGGGTCGATCATGGGATGGGTGACCAAAAAAATATTATCTCGAGCTCCGCTGTGCTTCGGAGGCACGTTAAGCCGTTGGTCCCGGCTGCATTTGCAGTCGTTAACACCCACCAATCCGCATTGGGCCCGCGTGGTGGGTTGTGGCCCATCCTCCTTACCATCCATAAGGAAGGCCTGTGCCCCAGCAGTGGGGACATTAAAAAAAAGGCTGATGGATCATAAATTAAAACGAAATTGCAAAGTTTAAATGCCAGATTTCAGCAATACTTTATTAATTATGAAAAACACTTTTGCACACAAAATGTCCGCTGAGTAGAGAGAGCCACAGATGGCATAGATTATAGAAGGCGCGAATTTTAAATAGAGAACATTCAACACTCCCACTAAATTAAAGCCTTCTTAAAGAAGTAACAACTTAAAAAAAAACTTAAGTAAGTGCAAAGAGAAGCTTTGACTAAATATTAGTGACAACATTGCACGGTTTAATTCCAATTTTATCTCTCAACAAGCTAAACTTTACTTTACATAAGGGTTTGGTAAAAATATCTGCACATTGCTCATTACTACACACATAGTTTAAATCAATTATTTTTGCATAATATTTTTCTTTAATGTAATGGAACTTAATGTCTATATGTTTGCATCGTTTGTGAAAGTTTATATTTTTAATTACACTTATAGCACTTTGATTGTCTAAATTTAAACACACAGATTTCTGATTAAATTCACCGATGTCACTTAACAACTGTTTGACCCACATAGCCTCTTTGGTGGCAGAGCAGGCTGCCATGAATTCTGCTTCAGTCGTCGATAAGGCCACTGTTTGCTGTCTCTGACTAGACCAAGTCACTGCTGCTCCGTTTTTAATAAAAACATATCCAGTGACTGAACGTCTTGTGTTGGGGTCATTAGCATAATCTGCATCACTGTAGCCTATCACTATATTGAGCTCAGATGTCGGTCTGTAGCACAATCCAAAATCTTTGGTTTCTTTTAAATATTTAAAAATTTTCTTAACAGCATTCCAATGGGATTCGTTGTAACAATTTAAAAATCTACTCACCAGGCTTACAGCGAATGTAATATCTGGTCTGCTTACTATGGCCAGGTGTAGCAAAGATCCAACTGCTTCTCGGTATGGAATGGCTTTTTCTGTCTGACCATCTCCTTTCTCCAACTTTGTATGTGGATCTACTGGAACACTGTTTGGTTTAGCATTGTTTAAATTAAATTTATTCAACAACTTTTCAATGTAGTTAGATTGATCTATAAAAATATATTTGTCACTTTTCTCTATTTCCATCCCAACAAAATTTCTGAGTGAACAAATCTTAACATCAAAGATTGACTGTAAATCATCAATTAATTCGTTTAAAGCAGATTTATCTTTAGAGATGATTAATCCGTCATCAACATACAAACACAGGTAACATTTTGCTCCGTTAATTGTGCCAACATACACACATTGATCTGCCTTACTGTTAACAAGACCAAATTTCTTTAAAACTGAGTCAAATTTTGAATTCCAGCATCTGGGTGCCTGTTTCAACCCATACAATGATTTATTGAGTTTACATACCTTATTCGGTTCGCATGTTACACCTTCCGGGACCGACATGTATATGTTCTCTTCCAGCTCACCATAGAGAAAAGCTGTTTTAATGTCCAGTTGCACAATTTCAAGGTTATGTTGTGCGGCTTCTGATAATAATAAACGAATGGAATCATACCTTACTGTTGGAGCAAATGTTTCCTGGTAATCAATGCCTTTGGTCAAAGTCAAATAAGCTTTATTCAAATAAACTTAATTATTAAGTACTTTTGAATCGTCTATATTTTCCTACCACCCGTTCCAGACTTTTTTAGCTGACAAGAAGAACGGGCACAAGAAACTTATCAGCTGTAACAGCCATAAGTAACGATATTTACAAACTTGAATATTGGTAAACTTTTGGTTTGAGCATATCCTTTTGCACAAAGCCGGGATTTGTAGCGGAGGCCTGTTGATTCTTCTTTCAGACGAAACACCCACTTGCATCCAATCAAGCGTACGTTGGGAGGTTTGTCAACTAAACTCCATGTATTATTCTTGTGATGAGCATCAAGTTCTTCTTTTATTGACTTTTTCCATTCTGATGCATCAACAGATTTTAATGCTTTTTCATAAGTTTCAGGAACGTCATTCTGTAAAATTCTTTCTTCATAACACAGGTAAGAACTGTCTTCTGTTTCTTTAGTATTAAAATTTTGTTTTCTTGGTCTTAATGTGATATTTCTTTCAGGAAAGGATTCTATAGTTTCGTTAGGTAAGTACTCAGTTTCTGATTGTGATTTGGTTTCAGTCACACTGTTAAACGAGTCATCGCTTACACAGTCTTCACTTTCTTTACTTTCTTCGGTTTCGTTATCACATTCTTTTGTAGTTAACTCGACTGGAACATAATCTCTTTTAACGGTTGATTCAAGAAATATGGCATCTCTGCTCTTTATTACGGTTCTTGTATTAGGTATGATGAATCGATATCCTTTTGTATTCTCACAGTACCCAATAAAAATCATTTTTTGAGATTTTGGGTCCCATTTCTTTCTTTTCTCTTTTGGTAGATGAACCATCGCTTCACATCCAAATGTTCTCATATGGCTAACATTGGGTTTCTGACCTGACCACATTTCTTCCGGTGTTTTGAAAGACAGAGACTTTGTCGGAGAACGGTTAATTATGTATGCAGCTGTATAGATTGCTTCAGCCCAATAGCCCTTTGATAAGTTGGCATTTAACAGCATACATCTAGCTCTTTCCACTAGGGTTCTATTCATGCGTTCAGCTGTACCGTTCTGCTCTGGTGTATACGGTGTGGTTGTCTGATGTACTATTCCGGAATCTTTGAGAAAGTCTGAGAAATTTCGGTTGACATATTCGAGTCCATTGTCAGATCGGAGAACTTTAATACAACAATTCAACTGATTCTCAACTTGATTTTTGAATTCTTTAAATTTTTCTAAAACTTCTGTTTTGTTATGTATGGTATACACAAATATTTTCTTAGAGTAATCATCTAGGAATGTCAAGAAATATCTGGCTCCACCTAATGATTTCGTTTCCATTGGTCCGCAGACATCGGAATGGATTAATTCCAGTAGGCCTTTGCTTTGTGAGCCTTGACATTTAAAAGGTAAACGTGTTTGTTTTCCTTCCTGACACGTTATACACTTAATATCTTCATTAACTTTAACAAATTTTAAATCAGCTGTATTTTCAGTCATTTTCTTCATACTTTGAAGATTCAGATGACCCATTCTTTGGTGCCACAGGTAGGAATCTTGCTCAACAACATCTGATATGCATGCATAGCCACTAGGCATATTCAACCGGTACATATTATTTATTAAGCTTGCTGTTGCTACAATCTCATTATTTCGATTAAGGATAGCACAGCCGTTCTGATCAAACTTAACTTGGCCACCATTCTTGATTATTTGACTAACTGACAGCAGGTTGGTTGCAAGTTCAGGTACATATAACACATTTTTAAACAATATTTCATTCTCATGGCCTCTTCCATTGTAAACATTCAAGCTTAATTGTCCGGAACTTGATACAGGTAATGTCTTACTATTTGCAACTTTTATAGTTTTTATACTTGATATTGTTTCTTCTTGAAGCAAATTTTGGTGTTTAGTCATATGAACAGAAGCGCCAGAATCAACATACCAGGCATCAGTGTATTCTAACGAAGCTATGAATACAGCGGCATAGTGTGAGCTGTTTTGCTTATCTGAATAAGTCTTCTGATTCTTTTTAGGTTTGGATTTACACTCTGGACTTTTATGACCATATTTGTTGCATGTGTAGCAGCGCGGGCCTTTTGAGAAACTTTTATTTTTGTTGTGAAATTTCTGACTTGTAGCAAACGCTGATGAATTATTTTCACTTTGTTTGACATCTTGCAAGAGTTTTGATTTCACTGAGTCAGAAGTAATCTTTATTCCTGAGCTTTCAATTGCTATTATCATCGGTTGGTATGACTCAGGTAGACCGGAGAGCAGAAGTGTTCCGAGCCACTCATCATCTACATGAAAACCAATATTTCTTAGTTTGTGTGCTGTCGTCATGATTTTACTCACGTATTCTTCTACATTTAGACATCCAGTTAGTGTAGTATTGCATAGGTCACGCAGCAGTCCCACTCGGCGTGTCAGCCCGGAGTCATCAAAAGCGCGGGACAAGTTTTCCCATACTTCTTTTGCTGTGACTGCCTCTTGTATATGGACATAATTGATCGGATCGACAAGTAGTATTATCTTTGTTTTCGCCTTTGTATCACGCTTTGAATCAATTTTGGTCGGATCCGTGTATTCGGTACAATCCCACAACTCTTCATGCTGTAGATAAGTTTTGACGGCAAAACGCCAAGTAGCGTAATTATCACGGCCCGTTAACTTTTCAATTAATGCCAGTGAATTGCTTGATGTCATTTTAGTTGTGTGATTTCGAAGATTTTAGTCCATAAAAAGCACAATGTTCGTGAAAAAATACCACGTTGCACTAAGAGGTTATGAATTTTTACTTTCTCTATTTTCGTAACTTTCGAACTGATTTTATTATTACTGGGGCTTGCAGGGCCCGTAACCTCATAAATTAAAACGAAATTGCAAAGTTTAAATGCCAGATTTCAGCAATACTTTATTAATTATGAAAAACACTTTTGCACACAAAATGTCCGCTGAGTAGAGAGAGCCACAGATGGCATCTATATATATAAAATTCAAAGTCCTGACTGAGTGAGATATCAACGCACAGCCCAAACCGCTTAACCTAGAGACTTGAAATTTTGCACACAGATACCTTATACAGTGTAGGCATCCACTAAGGAAGGATTTTTGAAAATTCTATCCCTAAGGGGATGAAATAAGGGATGAAAGTTTGTATGAAAGTCCCTCAGTTTTGAAGCTACGATCTTCAAATTTTGTGTTTAGGTTGATGATTGAAAATAAACAAATACGTATCTCAGTGTTTTTCAAAATTCTACCTCCGAAGGGGTGAAAAGGGGGATGAAGTTGTGTTTGGAAGATAATCCTTTATTTTGGAAATAAAAATCGCTAAATTTGTAATTTAGGCTTACGGATGGAAATCTAACGCAACGTATATTGTTATTGGTGGAATTTCAACCCCTATGGGGATGAAATGGGGGTGCAATGGAGTAAATAAACCTAAAAATAGATATGGATGTCGTTATTGGGGTTTTCTGGGATGACGATTGTGAAAATGACATTTATTTTGAAGTCCAACACGGTGGACATGGTTTAATTCCTAAAGGGGTGAAAATGGGGTTCAAATTTTGTATGGAAAAAGCATATAAAATAGACAGTACAACTTTAAACTTCGTAGGAGCACGTCTAAAAATAAATAGACAAACATACAATTTGTGATTTTGAAAATCAACCCCTTAGGGGGTAAATGGGGTAAGTAAACTTAAAAATCGATATGGATGTCGTTTTTGAGGTTTTATGGGATGGTGATTGCGAAAATGACATTTATTTTGAAGTCCAACACGGTGGACATGATTTAACCCCTGAAGGGGAAAAACGAAGTTCAAATTTTGTGTGGAAAAAGAATATAAAATAGACATTACAACTTTAACATTCGTAGGAGCACGTCTAAAAAGAAATAGGCAGTAACATATTTTGATATTTTGAAAATCATCCCTTAGGGATAATATATAATGGGGTAAGTAAACATGAAAATCGATGTGGATGTCGTTTTTGAGGTTTTATGGGATGGTGATTGCGAAAATAACATTAATTTATAGTCCAACTCGGTGGACATAATTCAGGCCCAGGAGACGGGGACGGAAACGGAGACGGGACGGGGACGGGAACGGTAACTGGGAACGGGAACTGGAACTGGAACGGGAACGAGATACCTACTAATATCTCTGGACCCAATTCTGATTATTGTAAAAAACTAGCTTCCGCCCGCGACTTCGTCCGCGTGGATATTAGAGAAAATCCTTAGGGAACCTTCAACCAGGATCCGACCAGCCGTTTTTACGCGATTAGGCTGGTCCCCACCAAGCGAGCAGCCTCGTGCGAGGCCCGCCTCACGCGGTAAACGTCTTGCCTCGCGAGGCAGCGCGCTTGGTGGGGACCCGCCTAATCGCGTAAAAATGGCTGGTCGGATCCTGGTTAAAGGTTCCCTAAGGATTTTCGATGAAATAAGGGATGAAAGTTTGTATGAAAGTCCCTCAGTTTTAAAGCTAGGACCTTCAAATTTTGTGTTTAGACTGATGATTGAAAATTAATAAATACGTGTCTCAGCGTTTTTTAAAATTCTACCCCCGAAGGGGTGAAAAGGGGTATGAAGTTGTGTATAGAAGAAAATCCTTAATTTTCGAAGTAAAATCGCTAAATTTATAATTTAGGCTTACAGATGGAAATATAACGCAACGCTTATTGTTATTGGTTAGTATTTCAACCCCTATGGGGATGAAATGGGGATGAAACTAAACCTAAAATAGATATGGATGTCGTTATTGGGGTTTTCAGGGATGATGATTGCGAAAATGACATTTATTTTGAAGTCCAACATGGTCGACATGATTTAATCCCTAAAGGGGTGAAATGGTGTTTAAATTTCGTATGGAAAATAATATAAAATAGACATTACAACTTTAAACTTCGTAGGAGCATGTCTAAAAATAAATAGGCAAACATATATTTTGTGATTTTTAAAATCAACCCCTTAGAGGTAAATGGGGTAAGTAAACATAAAAATCGATATGGATGTCGTTCTTGAGGTTTTATGGGATTGTGATTGCGAAAATGACATTTATTTTGAAGTCCAACACAGGGACATGATTTAACCAGTAAAGGGGTGAAAATGGGGTTCTAATTATGTATGGAAAAAGAATATAAAATAGACATTACAACTTTAAAATTCGTAGGAGCATGTCTAAAAATAAGTAGGCAAACATATATTTTGTTATTTTGAAAATCATCCTTTAGAAAGTAAAAGAGGTAAGTAAACATAAAAATCGATGAGGATATCGTTCTTGAGGTTTTCACATTTATTTTGAAGTCCAACACGGTGGACATGATGCAGCCCCAGGGGACGGGGATGGAAACGGGAGCGGGGACGGGGACGGAAACAGGGACGGGGACGGGAATGGGAACGGAAAAGAGAAAAGAAACGGGAACGTGATACTACTAATATCTCTGGACCTAATTCTGATTATTGTAATAAACTAGCTTCCGCCCGCGACTTCGTCCGCGTGGATATTAGAGAAAATCCTTAGGGAACCTTCAACTAGGATCCGAACAGCCGTTTTATACGCGATTAGGCGGGTCCCCACCAAGCGCGCAGCCTCGTGCGAGGCCTGTCACACGCGGCAAACGTTTTGCCTCGCGAGGCAGCGCGCTTGGTGGGGACCCGCCTAATCGCGTATAAAACGGCTGGTCGGATCCTGGTTGAAGGTTCCCTAAGGATTTTCTCTAATATCCACGCGGACGAAGTCGCGGGCGGAAGCTAGTAGATTATAGAAGGCGCGAATTTTAAATAGAGAACATTCAACAATGGACATGGAAACAAACTTTAGTTTTAGGAAGAAAATTCTTAAATTAGTGCCGTATAGAGAGAAAAACATAATAAATTATCAGGTACCTATTTTAAAAAGGTACCTATCTTAAAGCATTAGCTTTAATTTTTTAGATAGGTAACTTCTTTGGAAAAACCATAGAAATAGAATGTCAAAGAACAACAATGTCAATAAACAGGTGATCTGAAAACGAATGCATACATTTTATATGAGATTCATAAAATATGACTATATTATGGCAAAGGAAATTAATAAACTATGTTCCATACTGTTTTCTTCGTCGATAAACGAATAAATGTAGCGAAATTTGGTTTTAGAGAAATGTGTGGCAATATCTTATTTACCTGTGAAAAGTGTGATTACTTGGATTGTTTCTTTTTGCCACATCACAATTACTTAGAGCACAAGACACCATGGCTCCACGCTACCTTTATTTTAAATTCTAATTACGATTAACAAATATTTTAAACAAACTGCGATTGCTCATTTGCTAAGCGGGACGCTAGGGGCTCTTACTGTAAAAAATGTTGGCACATGTCACTTGATCCTTTGTCTCTTTTGTACATGGACCGTGTCCGTATGATGTAAACTTCTCTTTTCCACGCTTTGTTGGTCTTCTTGAGCGCAGAACGTTTTTTTTTAAATGCGGATATACAGTCTTAATGTGGTCGAGTTATACTATGACTGGAGGTAATTCTTATTTTAGAGCAAACGGGTGTCAGTGAGGATGTGAAAAATTCCACGTTTGTTTTTATTTAAATTATAATATCATAAAATACAATCTATATCTATGTTAGGCTCAAAGACCGAAATCGGTCTTTAGCCTAAGCCTAAGCCTAAAATCTATACTTACATAAGAATAATTGACCGAGCGAGCACGAAGTGCGAGCGAAGCGTCTCTGCTTCAGCTTGGGCAAAAATTTTTTCGTATGTCTGTATGTTCTCTTCCACAGGTCGCATTTCTCAACCGATACTCGTTAAAATTTGTGAGCAGGTTTGAAAATTATATAGAATTTTTTTTGTCGAGCCAGATTTTTTAAATTTTTCAAAATGGCGGAGATATGTTAAAAAAACAGGTTTTGCAGCTTTCCAGCGCTGTCTGTTCTCCTCTACAGGTCGCATTTCTCAACCGATTCTCGTGAAATTTTGTGAACAAGTTTGAAAATAATATATAATTTTTTTGTCACGCCACTTTTTCGATTTTATTCAAAATGGCGGAGATATGTAAAAAAAACATATTGCAGTCCAGCTTTCCGGCTCTGTCTTTTCTCCTCTACAGGTCGCATTTCTTAACCGAATTTTGTGAAATTTTGTGGGCAGGTTCGAAAATCATATAGATTTTTTTTAGTTGAGACAGTTTTTCAAAATTTTTCGTAATGGTGGAGATATGTAAGAAATATGTATTTCAGTCCGGCTTTCTGGCGCTGGGGTCGCATTTCTCAACCGATTCACGTGAAATTTTGTAAGCAGGTTTGAAAATAATATATATTTTTTTTGTCACGCCACTTTTTCGATTTTTTTCAAAATGGCGGAGATATGTAAAAAAAACAAATTGCAGTCCAGCTTTCCGGCTCTGTCTTTTCTCCTCTACAAGTCGCATTTCTCACCCGAATTCCGTGAAATTTTGTGGGCAGGTTCAAAAATCATATAGATTTTTAAATTAAGACAGTTTTTCTAAATTTTTCGTAATGGCGGAGATATGTAAGAAAAATATATTTCAGTCCGGCTTTCTGGCGCTGGATGTTCTCCTCTACAGGTCGCATTTCTCAACCGATTCTCGTCAAATTTTGTAAGCAGGTTCGAAAATTACATAGTTTTTTTTGTCACGCCAGTTTTTTGAAATTTTTCATAATGACGGAGAAATGTAAAAAAAACATATTTCAGTCCGACTTTTCAGCTGTCCATTTTCCTCTACAGGTCGCATCATCAACAGATTCTCGTTAAATTTTGTGAGCAGGTTCGATGATTATATAGAATTTTTTAGTTTAGCCAGATCTTTCTTGCAACACTCCCCAGTCCCTTAAACTAACTAACATGATCAAGTCTGTCAACCTCTCTATTCTGCCTCTAGAGCCTACTCATCATAATTCTTCCTCTCGTGACACTTGGCTTGACTTAATCCTAACCACTTCTGATTATGCTTTAAGCCACGGCCAGTTTCCTGCGCCGGGCTTTTTTAAGCATGATCTTATTTTTCTACAATACCGTTTACGACCCCCTAAGCCTAAACCCTCCATTATTTGGATGCGGAATTTCGCTCGACTCAACCTCGACAAGTTAAGTGAGGATGCCAGTAATCTTGACTTTGATACAATTTATGGGTCATCATCAGTTGACGATAAAGTTTCTCACCTTAATCGATGTTTACTTCAACTCTTTGACACCCACGCACCACTAAAAGAAGTACGAGTTAAGCGGCCACCTGCTCCTTGGATTAGCCGTGGTGTCAGGATGGCAATGACTCGAAGGGATCGTGCTTTCCGGAAGTTCAAGAACGATAGAACCGAGGCAAACTGGGCACTGTACAAGACGGCGCGCAATAGGTGTAATCGTATGGTAAGGGCAGCTAAGCGACAATACTTCCACGATAATATTTCCAACAGTTCGCCGTCAAACACCTGGAAATTTCTTCATTCCCATGGTCTGGGTAAATCCCCTCCCCACGTTAATTCCTATCCCTTTTCTCTTAATGAATTTAATACTCACTTTTCTTCGACTCCCTCTCTAGACCCCACCATCAAGTCCAATACCATCACCGGCATAGCTTCCAAAGGCCTTTTGTGCTCTGATTCCTTTTCGTTTTCTCCTGTAACCTTAGATGAGATAAATAAGATTATATCCTCCCTGAAATCCAAAGCGGTTGGATGCGATGACATCAGTAGGAAAATGATCATCTGTATCCTGAAACAAATTCTCCCCGTCATAGCTCATATAATAAATTTCTCCCTCCAGACAGGTCAGTTTCCTTTTCTCTGGCGTAAAGCGTTCGTTACTCCCTTACCCAAAATCCCTTCTCCTCGCCTATTAAGTAACTTCAGACCTATCTCTATCCTTCCCTTTCTTTCTAAAATTCTAGAAGCCGTTGCACACAAACGTCTCTTCATTCATCTTCTCCAATCGCCTCGTCACGCCTTTTCAGTCAGGTTTCCGCCCTGGGCATAGTACCACCACCGCACTCCTCAAGGTGACAGAGGATATAAGAATGGGCATGGAGAGTCAGCTGGTCACCATCTTAGTTCTAATTGACTTCTCCAACGCATTTAATATGGTAGACCACGACATCTTGCTTGCCATTCTTAAATCTATGAACTTTTCGACACTATCATTGGAATGGTTCTCTAGTTACCTTTGTGATCGCCAACAGGCGGTGCGTGTGGGTTCAGACATTTCCGCTTGGAATGATCTCTCTTCGGGTGTGCCACAGGGCGGCATCCTTTCTCCTCTCCTATTTTCATCTTTTATTAACTCCCTTTCCTCATCGCTTGGCTGTTCTTACCACTTTTACGCCGATGACCTTCAAATTTACGTACAGTCGCCAGTCGATGAAATTGACTCAGCCATCACATCACTAAACAGTGTTCTACGTAGCATTAATACTTGGTCTACCAATTTCGGTATAGCGGTTAATCCCTCAAAATGCCAGGCTATCATAGTCGGGGGTCCTAAGCAGATTGCCAAAGTAGATATCAGGTCGGTCCAGTCGATTGTGCTGGATAATACTAACATCCCTCTCAGCTCCAGTGTTAAAAATCTTGGCTTACACATTGATTCGACGTTCAGCTGGATACCGCAAATTGCCGAGGTGAGTCGGGCCGTTACATCTTCTCTTCGCTTCCTGAACCGTTTTAGGAACTTTCTTCCCATACGAACTAAGATCACTCTCGTCACTTCTCTCATCTTCCCACTCATTGATTATGCTGATGTCTGCTTTCCAGACTTGAATGAGGTTCTGCTCAATAAGCTGGACCGCCTTCTAAATAACGCTATTCGTTTCGTCTTTTGTCTTCGCAAGTTTGATCACGTTTCTTCTTATCGGTCTCAGCTTAAATGGCTTCCCATACGTCAGCGCAGACAGCAAAGATTGCTCTGCACTCTCTATTCTATCTTAAATAGTCCCCACTCTCCCGATTATCTTAAATGCAAGTTTCAATTTCTCTGCGACTCTCATGATCGCCAACTTCGTTCTACCAATTCTCTCACTCTCTCCACTCCTCTGTTTCGTTCCGGGTATATGTCCGAATCTTTCACTCTCCATGCTTTGCGTCTCTGGAACGGTCTTCCTGAAGCTATCAGGAGATCACCTAGCAAGTTATCCTTTAAAAAGAAGGTTCACGCTTTTCTTTTAGAAGACTTATAATGAGCATAATGTGAAAATCATCATCATCAATTTTGCTTTACTTTTTATTATATAATTATTCTGATTTGTTGTAATATGTATATATATATATATATATTATATGTAGGTATATATTGTATTTATCATACTGTATGTATTTTATTATATACTATTAAATGTACTGCTTTCGTGCCTATCTGTTCCCTAAGGGTTGACTGGGAGAGAATGCTTTTAGCATTAAGTCCGCCTTTTGTACATTCATTTATTGTTGTACAATAAAGTGATTAAATAAAAAAATAAAAATAAAATAAATATATTTACCAAAAATCACCATTTCGGAAAATGTTTAAAATTAGAAGCGCCATCTAGCTGCGATTATACCTACCAAATAATACCAAACAGCACGCAGGTACCTACTACGTGCTTTGAAAAGCTCGTGAACAGTGTGGGGCAAAAGGGGTGGTGACATCTTTTAGATTATTTTTAAAAAACATACAACTTGAGCTACTTTTTAACGCGAGGTCTACAGCTCACTGAGCCACTAGTACAGAAGATTCTAAATGTTTGCGCGCAAATAACTCAAAACTCACTGAACGGATTACGATGAGATTTGATCACAGATTACAGTTTGGTAGCATGGGGTCCAACTTAAAATCTAAGCTATGTTTTATCTTATACGCATGGGTAGAACCTGGGAAACAGTTTAAACTCTCCTTAGCACTAGCTTTCATACACTAAGGGGATCATTTAAACTGGTCACTTATTGTTAGAAATTATAGGTAAAGAAATTTCTCTACTGTGTCCACGCGGATGAAGTCGCGGGCGAAGGCTATCCAGAATAAAAGTACTGTTCCCAAGGGATATCAGAAATACTTTCCACGCAGACGAGGTCGCGGGCGGCCGCTAGTATTAAATAAAATTCAGCGCGGTGCCACTTTCGTTCTGGGTACCGTGTTTTGTTACTTTTTGGGGTACAAACATACACATACTTACGCTCACGCCCTTTTCCCATGGGGGTAGGCAGAGACTATGGATCGCCACCTGCTACGATCCTTGCACACTTCTTTCGCTTCATTCACATCCATCAATTTTTCAGGGTTCCTTAGTAAAACAAGGAACCCTTTATAAGATCGTTCCATTCCATCTATCTTTATCTTGCGTCATCTTTATCAGCATCGTAGAGCCTACAGTACTGAACCGAATTTGATGTTTAACACACATGTCAATATTCTTCTGTTAGAGATCGCTATTATAAATTTAATTTTTTCACGCACATACCTCTTCTTTATGTAAAGTTGTGGCTTAGCGCATGGCCCAGCGATTGCGGAGGTTAAGCAACTTTCGCAAGGGTCGGTCGCGATACTTCAAAAGACTGTTGATTTCGGCCAGGTACCTGGACGAAACGCTCTGGCTTTTGTAGTAAAAATTTTTACTTTATTGGAGTATTTTTCTTGAAAAAGTGGGACTACAAAAGCCTGTTGAACTCGGCCAGCTACTTGGACGATATCAACAGGCTTTTTAAGTTGGAGCAATGATTCGGCCGAGTCGCGCGTTGTTTGTTACGCTTTTATGTCTCTTAACTACGTTAGTGGGTACAGTCAGCAGCACGTCAGGTTATACAAAACTGTCAAAACTGTGAATGGAGAAAGGAGAGGGGACGGGGAGATTGAGGGATAGGGGGAGGGGAGAGAAAGGGGGAAGTACAAGGTCAAGTGCAAAGTTAAGGTCAGATATAAGGTCAGATACAAGGTCAGATACAAGGTCAGATACAAGGTCTGATACAAGGTCAGATACAAGGTAAGATACAAGGTCAGGTACAAAGTCAGGTACAAGGTAAGATACAAGGTCACATACAAGGTCAGATACACGGTCTTATACAAGGTCAGATACAAGGTCAGATACAAGGTCAGATACAAGGTCAGACACAAGGTCAGATACAAGGTCAGGTACAAGGTCTGATACAAGGTCAGATACAAGGTCAGGTACAAGGTCAGATACAAGGTCAGGTACAAGGTCAGATACAAGGTCAGATACAAGGTCAGATACAAGGTCAGATACAAGGTCAGATACAAGGTCTGATACAAGGTCTGATACAAGGTCAAATACAAGGTCAGATACAAGGTTAGATACAAGGTCAGATGCAAGGTGAGATTCAAGGTCAAATTCAAAGTCATATACAAGGTCAGATACATGGTGAGATACAAGGTCAAGTACAAGGTTAAGGTCATAGAAGATACCATGGCTGTAGAAGTGTAGATATAAAGTTTGTTTCAACTTAAAAAGCCTGTGTCGTCTAAGTAGCTGGCCGAGTTCAACAGGGTTTTATAGTGTCACATTGTGCAAAAACATTACTCTCATAACCTGTTGATGTCGGCCAGATACCTGGACGAAACGCTCTGGCTTTTGTAGTAAAAAAACACTACAAAAGCCTGTTGATTTCGTCCAAGTACCTGGCCGAGTTCCACAGGCTTTTGTAGTCCGACTTTTTCAAGAAAATTACTCCAATAACCTGTTGATTTCGGCCAGGTACTTGGCCGAAACGCTCTGGCTTTTGGAGAAAAGAATTTTACTCCAAAAGCCAGAGCGTCTCGGCCTGGCCTTGTACCTGGCCGAAATCAACAGGCTTTTGTAATCTCGCCGGTTGGTCATGGGATGGGTGACCAAAAATGTATTATCTCGTCTCCTCTATGCTTTAGAAGGTATGTTAAGCCGTTGGTCCCGGGTGCATTTGCAGCCGTTAACACCCACTAATCCGCATTGGGCCCGCGAGTTGGGTTATGGCCCATCCTCCTTATCCACCTATAAGGAAGGCCTGTGCCCCAGCAGTGGGAACATTAAAAATGGCTGATGGTCATGTAAAGGTAAGATTAAACTTTTTTTTAGCACCACCCTATTGAGTGGGGTGGGGTGTCATTCAAAAGATCTTACAAAATTTTCACTTCTACGGCCTTATTATTATTAAAACGAAGAGTAAGTTAACACCTGGTTTAACCAGAAATTTGGCTTAACAATATTACTCTTTGACGTCTCGAAGCGTCATATTCACAAGTATACTTTTTGGTTAAACTAGATGTAAACTTGATCTTAGTTTATTAAGGTGGCACCCGGAGCGAAAGTGGCGCCGCGGTGAATTTTATTTAATAATAATAATATAATTTTAATACACAATTTTAATAATGTTTTACGTGGAATTTTTAGGGCTCACAGTCTAGTATTTTTGGACGTTATTATCGTTACATTCCCTCGTAGTCACTGCTAGAAGTAGATAGCAAAACTGCTAAAAGTGGGCGTTTTTGACACATTTGATATTTACTTCTACGAATGACTACGAAAAATACTAGACTATGGGCGCTAAAAACTCCACATGAAACATTATTAAAATATTTTTCTATTATTAACTTATTAAATAAAAACCTCTGAGGGCGCCACTTTCGGTCATACAACCGCCTTAATAAATGGGCTAAGGTTTACGCGCGTAGAGACATTGAAATAAATTCGGGTACAAATCCCGATTAAGGCAGGCGTTTTTTTATAAATCTTTAAATTAAGTTCGAATTATAATATAGGGGTTTACGCGGTACTTCCGGTTAAGAATAGGACTGTCCCATCTCATCCCGTGGGTATCGTAGAAGGCGATAGAGGGAAGTTTTTAGGGACCCGGTACAGACCATCGCACAAAGGGTCACTCGAATGGCAGCAAGGAAACTGTCAACAACAGCATTCCCGAGGAGGGTTGGTGTCAGGCAGGCGGCCGACCGTAAAACTTTGCCAAAACCTAATGCAGAATGAATTACATGCTGCGCCGACCCCAATAGTGGTCGTTCTAAGAGCTCAAAATTTTATTTTGTGTAGAACACTATAAATAAACTGGGATAAGGGCAGGGGGATGATGATATAATATAGGGGTTAAAGTATGAAATTGCCGTTTTTTATCACACAAAGAGGCTCTCATAGCTTCTATGATATTAAAGGTGCTACGGTTACTTGTTATTATTTCGAATTATGATCTTAACGGCCCAGTATCAGCAATATAAATATTTCTGTTTTTTTCCTGGACGTTTAAAAAAGTATATTAAAAGTGATTCCTTTTTTCGTTAGCCTAAATGACCACTTAATTAGGTGAAACTTAGCCGAAACTATTATTTTTTTACTCAATACATGCAGCATTAGTTAGCTGAGTGTTTAAACATTTGTGCATAAAAGTTTTAAAATATAAGCGCGCTATTGTTTTTGATTGTTAAATGAATTAAGACAATGTTAGTATGGCAAATGCAAATTCTTTAAAATTCTCCAAACAAAATGGCAATTTCAAACTTAAACCCCAAATAATATAATTTAAATCAAAATTAAATCATCTTCCTCAAAAAAAAACCCTATCCTCAATATTGAAGGCACTTTCCTTCCGTGTGGCAAATTTTTGGGACACCTTGTATACAAAGAAAATTACCTTTAACAATTGCTTTTATTATAAGAGATATGTTTATAGATATAATAGCGACCGCCCGCGACTTCGTCTGCGTGGATAATATTTTGTCTATACCTCGGGAACAATTCCTTTTTTCCGGTTGAAAAGTACCCTGTGTCCTTTTCTTGCCCCCCCGACAACGTCTATGCGAAATTTCATGATGTTCGATTCAGTAGTTAAGACGTGAAGGGGTAATAAACAAACAAACGGACTTTGGTATTTATAATGCAAGCATCCGCCCGCGATTTCATCCACGTAGACTTTCAAAAAATCCCTAGGGAACCTTTGACCGGGATGAAAAGTATCCTATATTTGAATCCAGGCTATAAATTATCTGTGTATCAAATTTCATCCAAATCTGTTCAGCCGTTTTTGCGTGATTGAGGAACAAACATCCAAACCCACAAACTTTCACATTTATAATAAGTAACTATTAGTAGGTTTAAGTAAGGATATTTAGGATTACCAACTAGGTATTTATAAATTTAAAGATAGGTACCAATGTGAGGGTCGTATTTTTTCTAATAATAATATTTAGTGTTGTATAAACATAGCACTGTGAATGCAAAAATCTCAAATTTAAAAGGTCATTATTTAAGTTAACATGCTTATTGTAGTTACTAGCTGTTATCGATGGCTTCGTGCTCATGGACATTTAAACATTATTAATTTTAGTCTAAAAGTATAGGTAACAAAAAGGAGATTTTTCAACAAAAAAAAAATATCGTGTAGCGACACCTATGAAATCTAAGGAAACATGAATTATAACACTGGCACATAACATCTGACGAAACTACTCAAAGCTTTTCTCTAGAGCTTTTAAAGCACTCGTGGCGTGACTGCCTCTGCTGTTGAGCATTTTCATTTTGAGAGGTTTCATAGATGGCGCGGGAGTCACTAAAAGCACTTTTTTTTTCAAATCGACATTTCTGTAATTTAGTAAAAAGTCATAATAGATACAAATGAGAATGTTTTATAGTTACCTACCCGACTATTTACAAAATAATCTCACTGAAAAAAGTTTCGTTTATAGATATTCATAGATGGCGTGAGGTGGCTACAGCCAATTTATTATTGCCTCAGCCTGTGTCCTAGCCACATCACTCAAAAACAAAACGCAAAAGAAATATTTTTACGATACATTTTGTTTAACTCCGGTAGCTGTAGACCTCGCGTTAAAAAGTAGCTCAAATTGTTTGTTTTGTAACAACAAAATAATACAGAATAGATATTAGTTTATTCAATAAGTACCTATCTATACTGTTTAAATATTTAGTCCCATCTGTAGAAGGCAAAAAAACGAAGAATACGGCTATCGCTGAACCAAAGATATCCTTCGGTAGGCTTGATCCTTGTGCCCCTAAGATGGGTTTACGAAGTGGAGCCACCTGGATTTTTCAAACAGGTAGGGGGAGGGGGTTTTCTGCCTTAACGAAGTCCGAGGTCTTGCTGCCTAACTAAGTTTAGAAAACTTAAGCCTAAACCAAGTTTGGTATCATTTTCGGATAAGTCAATGCAATTTATTAATGCAATTTATTAAGAAGTTTCTTAAAAATTACACAATAACCAATATGTTCAACGACATTTTTTTAATTTAAGTAACCGTAAATATTAAACTGATGTTCTTATTTGCAAAATAACAAAGCTCATAGAATGAAGATTTGAAAAATATAACTTACACATTTAAAACAATATGGTAACAAACCAAAGGTAATAAATAGCCAATTCCAAATATATATATACATTATAACACTTTTGTGTGATTGTTTTGAAAGAAACTTAAAAAGTATAACGCAGAAGTTAAAAATATTATTAGAAAAACAAAAAATGCCAGTCAATATCGACACAAAAAGGCAAACATCACAAGCGCGCATGAAACTACGATTTTTTCAGATGTTGTTAGGTACCTTGAGAGTAGTTTTTAAGGAGGAGGGTCTCTGTTCGTCTGTATATTTGTTTTTCATCCCTTCTATTCGAAAAATTATGCTTTGTTCCTATATAAGTGGGACCAAAATATCTCTTTTCTGGTATAGTTAGAGAGCTATTGAAAATTACTGCAAGAGTTATCTCAAGGTCCTTCTCTCAATATGATAGAGTGTTTAGGGTGTACATGCGTCAGCACCTACTCCCAGCGCCAGGAAGTGGAACACCTGGCGTCAGCACGCTTCCAAACATGTAGCATTTCGAAGGGCTCTACAAGAGTTATCTCAAGGATCAAATTCGGCAATATGGTAGAGAATAGCACAAAAAAATAAGACGGCAGACAGCAGTGTCATGGAACATGCCGAGTCAGCACGCCTAGTAAGTTGTATGAATTTCGAGGTCGGTACAAGAGTTATCTCAAGGCTGAAAATTTTTATACTGCTTAATTATTATGCATAATTTATGAAAATAACAGTCAGACCACAGTGTCGTGGAACATAGGCAGTCAGCAGTCGCTCAAAGGGTGGAGTCCAAATAAGCTGTTTGGAGCTACAAAGTGTTACGAAACAGGATTACACAGTTGAAACTTGGTAAGTAGATGTATTCTGTAAACCGCTCTACGATTTTTACACAAAAAATAAAAAATAAAAAACTTAAGGGGGGTTCCTCATAACATGGAACTGAAACTGAAAAAATTTTTTTTCATCAAACCCATACGTGCGGGGTGTCTTTAGATAGCTCTTTAAAAATGACATTGAGGTTCCTAAAACAATTTTTGCTCAAAGTCAAGCGTTTGAATTCAATTTTTGAAAAAGTTTGAAGTCATTTTTAAAGAGCTATCTAAAGACATCCCGCAAGTATGGGTTTGATGAAAAAAAAATTTTTCAGTTTCAGTTCCATGTATGAGGAACCCCCTTAGTTTTTATATTTTTTGTGTAAAAATCGTAGAGCGGTTTACAGAATACATCTACTTACCAAGTTTCAACTATGTAATCCTGTTTCGTAACACGTTGTAGCTCCAAACAGCTTATTTGGACTCCACCCTTTGAGCGACTGCTGACTGCCTATGTTCCATGACACTGTGGTCTGTCTGACTGTTATTTTCATAAATTATGCATAATAATTAAGCAGTATACAAATTTTCAGCCTTGAGATAACTCTTGTACCGACCTCGAAATTCATACAACTTACGAGGCGTGCTGACTCGGCATGTTCCATGACACTGCGGTCTGACTGCCGTCTTATTTTTTTTTTGTGCTATTCTCTACCATATTGCCAAATTTGATTCTTGAGATAACTCTTGTAGAGCCCTTCGAAATGCTACATGTTTGGAAGCGTGCTGACGCCAGGTGTTCCACTTCCTGGCGCTGGGAGTAGGCGCTGACGCATGTACACCCTAAGCACTCTATCATATTGAGAGAAGGACCTTGAGATAACTCTTGCAGTAATTTTCAATAGCTCTTTAACTAGTAAGAACTTTTTAGTGGGAGGAAAAGAGATTTGAATTTAGAACATGTATCTTTCAAAGAATTCGAACGGCGCCGCCGGCTGGTATGTATTGACTGGCTGCATAGACGGCGCGGCTAGGTCGCCGCTGCGCGATAACCCGCGCAAACTGAAAAATAAAACATAAGCGCGCGAATTAAGTCTGTGTTCTTGTAATTAGTATATACTTTGTTCTATTTTGCTAAAATAATGAGTTCTCCGTCGAGTTATGAAAGTGACAATGTATTAACTCCTGAAACAATAACTACAGAAGCTAACAACGTTGTACAATTATTTTTACTTTTCACGTGTCTTTTTTAAATAAAGAACATTTTCATTAATTACATAAACACAGTCTCCTATTTATTTTCTCATAGAAAGGGGATGAAAAGTAGAGTATATGACTCGGGCGCAAAATATTTTTGGCGAGGGCGACATACTTTGAATCCTTCGCTACGTTTAGGATTCTACTGAAGAATCCCGAGCGTAATCCCTCACTTCGCTCTGGATTCAAAAAAGCGCCCTCGCCGTAAAAATATTATTTTGCTCCCTTGTAATACAATCTACTATTTCCACCGATTACTCGAAAACGGCTGGACCGATTGAAATGATTCAAACGTTATTGAGGTAAACACCCAAGTTGGTCCCATTTTTTTAAATTTGAAAATCGGTTCAGTACCTTTAAAGTAATCTTGAAAAAAGCACGAAAATAGTATGATTTTATGTGAATTACTTCTATGATAATGGTCGTATTACTTCTTTGTTTATGAACTGAATAAGATAATTATTTTTTTGTTGGAAGAGGGATATCTGTGTAGTTCTTTAACCGACTTAAAAAAGGAGGTTCTCAGTTTGACCCGTATGTATGTATGTTTCTTCGCAATTATCTCACGTTTGGCTGAGCTGATTTTACTATCTAAATAATATACCTACAAGGTACCTACACTAAAAAAAATGTTTTAAAAAAACAAAAAACCGACTTTAAAAAAACTACCTCTAAAAAGCAATAAATAATATTCGTAATAATAAAATAAAAAAGGAATCTGTACTCCAGCCCCACCCGACTTCAATAGACGTATTTTTATTATAACGAATATTATTTCTTGCTGTTTAGAGGTAGGTTTGTCGGTTTTTGTTTTTTTTTAATAACCCTTGGAAACCCTGTACTGCTGGAAAAACTTGGCACTTGTTTCAGTATTTTCGAAAAAACTATCTTAAGAAAGTGTTTTTCAGGTATCTCTGTCACCGGCAATGTATGAAACGCAGGCATTGTATACAATGCCTGGCCCTTTTAGGCAATGTATGAAATAGAATGAATATTATTGCCTATTTCATACATTACCTAGGCATTGTATACAATGCCGGAGAATACACACTGCCGATAATATCTCTACTATATACTTTTGTAAAGCTAACTAAATTTGAGCCTATCACAAACAAGTTATTATTTGATATTGTAAATTTTAATATTTAATAAAAAATAACTTCCTTACAACGGTAAAGAAGTTATTTTTTTTTTTATTAGCGAAACAATAACATTTCCTTTTATTATTATTTAAAAATGAAAGGAGAATAGAGCTCTTACGAGGTATTTTTCTTTTTCAAATATTCCAATTTGTGTATTTAATGGATTATTTTTTCTTAAATCAAGCGAGTATTTTTTTTTACAATTGAATCGTGCAAATATGATTTTAAAAATGAATTCGACACCCTAAATTCATACGAATATGATATCAAACTGGACATAGTGTCTTATGTCTTAATTCAGCAATTGCCCTCATCAATATTTAGGGTACTTAACCCTCCAAATACCGTCCTTTTTCCACCCTGTATTTAATAGTAGATTATACAACAAGTGAATAAAAAGGGAATTTAGTTCGAGGGACTAAGTTGGATCCCGAGAGTAGCGAAGGATTCTAGAGTTGAATCCCGAGCGTAGCGAGGGATTCAAAAGTAGAATCCTGAGCGAAACGAGGGATACAAAGGACCGAGATAATTTTTTTTTTTCACGAGTTGTCTACTCTACTTTTTACCATCGACTGCGAGAAAACAAATGCCTAGCAGTACTCATAGTATGTATTTATAGTTGACCATCAGCCATTTTTAATGTCCCCACTGCTGTGGCACAGGCCTTCCTTATGGGTGGGAGGATGGGCCATAACCCACCACGCGGGCCCAATGCGGATTGATGGGTGTTAACGACTGCAAATGCAGCCGGGACCAACGGCTTAACGTGCCTTCCGAAGCACGGAGGAGCTCGAGATAATACATTTTTGGTCACCCATCCCATGGCCGACCCCTGCAAAAGTTGCTTTACTTCCACAATTGCTGAGCCAGGCGCTAAACCACTGTGCCGTCGAGCGCCTCTTTATAGTTATCACATTTTATTATTGAGGTAATCTTGAGGTAATCGCTAATATTTAAACATAGAAAATAGTGAAATTAGAAGTTTTCCAATGACATAAAACAACCACGCTAAGAGAGAGATTACATGATCAGTCTGGCATCAGTCCATTTCATCAGTCTGTATAGACTTTGTATTTTTGCAGACTGAATATCGTACCAGACTGATGGAATGGACTGATGCAAGACTGAATATTCAATCTCCCTCTTATAATAGATAGAAAAGAACCCAAAGATAAAGAAATAAAAAGAAAAAAGAACGTAAATAAATTTGGCGGGATATTTTTTTTTCTTTAATTTTATTGTGTAACCATGGCTCTATGGAATAGCTCCAAAGCAGCCAGTAGGTATAGGTACTTTTTTGTACTAATTCATGATGCGCTCTTGTTCCAAATTCAAATTATTTTTATTCACTCGGTGAATAAAATCGCTTATTATTCAGTGTCCGGACACGAAAGTGGCGGCGGCCGAGCGGTGGCGGGGCGGCGCGGCAGCGGAGCGGCGGCGGGGCGGGGCGATGAGAACGTGGGCACGAAACTTAGCGGTCGGTCAGCCGCGCTAGTAGTGTTGTGACAGATGGGCTAAATACCATTAAGGGCCCGTTGACCTACCGATTTGACCTACTGGTAGGACCACGCACGGTATACCCAAGGCCGTCTTTAACCTATTTTAGGCCTTGGGCACATTAGGATAATGGGGCCCCTATGACCTTGAATTGGGTTACCATCAAAGTAAGAGAGGATGCCTGTATATGAGGCACAAAATGCCAGATTTTTTTGAAAAATGCTTATCTAGGTATAGAAAAAATCGGCCGCGAAGCGCGATTATTAGTCAGTCTCATTCACTAATCTTGTAATATTATTTACCCGTCTGTAGTGAAAAACACGGCCGCGCAGCGCGATTTTTAGTCAGTTTCATCCAATAATCTCGTTATTTTGCCTGTCTAACTGTAGTAAAGAAAACGGCCGCGCAGCGCGATTTTTATACCTAATCAGCCTTATTCACTAATCTTGTAATCTTGCTGAGATACATTTAATAAGAAAATAAATAATCCACAAAAGTAACTATTTTAGAATAGTGATTAAAAATCTATGTGGTTTGAAGAGGTACTCTTTTAGATTTGATTTTTTTTCGTAATATAATAAGCATCCCAAGAAACAAGGGGCCCCTATCGATCGCGGGGCCCTGGGCAAGTGCCCAGAGTGCCCAATGGGAAAGATGGGCCTGGGTATACCACTAAAGTAACTTCTTATTTTTTTTTATTTCTATTGATGTGTCAAATGTGATGTTGCTATGGAAACAATTTCTTGTTAAATCAATACCGAAAAATATTCAAAGGACGAAATATATCCTATGTCTAAAAATTTTATTTAGTTCGAAAAAATGGTCTAAGTATAGGCGTTAACTAGTTTCAAAACCGGATTCTTTGCTCATCTTGTGTTTTTTAAATGATGTCCAAGATGCCGACATCCATACTGAATAAATAGGTACTACCTAGTAATCAAACAGACACTATTATATTATTCAACACAACACTACTGTAATCGCGGGCTACCAAATCCAACTAGTTTGTTCATTTGTTTTCGTCGCTCTCCTCCCGCCCGTGCATCGCTCGTCGCCCCGCTCTGCCACCGCCCGTTTCGTGCGCGTCTCCATACGGTGCCATACTGTTGAATGCATCGCCGCCGCTCCGCTGTCGCGCCGCCCCGCTGCCGCTCCGCCGTCGCAGTTTTCGTGCCCGGACACCACTCTTATCGTTGAAATAAACGCACTTTTTAGAGTGGCGATGGTAAAAAATAACTTATTTGGTGTGATTGTGATATTGATTACCTATTTTAATTATCAGAATCTCATCATTATTTTTTGTAAGAAAACAGGGGCACGCGCTAATTTTGACCGATGTTTTGTTTACAACCCCTTTATATAAGTATTTTTCTCTAATTACGGAACAAAACTTATATTAGTTTACCTTTATAATTATTAGTAACATCGTTGATAAGCCTCAGGATACTACAACAAACTACGATGAAAATACACGCTTATACATAAACAACACAACAATATTGCATAAACCTATTTTATTTAAAGTTTTATTTCTATGCATACCTAACCACAATTTTGATTTTATCAAAAGGTAAAACAAAATACTTCAAGCTGAAGTGAAATCGTGTATTTTACAACGGTAAACGTTGACTTAGATACCTAGCACAGTCTGTTGTTCAGTGGAAAGCGTCATTTGGCTGCGTTGTGTAAATGCGTCATGTTGGCAAGTTTTCAGCGCTCCACCGCCCACCATTGATAAATTTCACAAAGCAAAGACGTAACCCGAGCCGTAAAACGAGCGTAGGCGGTAACTATATGGCCATATGACACTATTTGCGTGGGAATGAAACAGCTTCGCATATAATCGCCATAGGCACTTGTTTACGATATGCTTTTCGACGCGAAATATCTAATAAATAATTATCATTATCAAAATCTTAATATATAAAATCGAAAACTGAATCTGAAGACTGACTGATCTATCAACGCACAGCCCAAACCGCTGGACCTAGAGACTTGAAATTTTGCACACAGATACTTTATACAGTGTAGGCATCGACTAAGGAAGGGTTTTTTAAAATTCTACCCCCGAAGGGGTCAAAAAGGGGAAGAAGTTGAATTTAAAATTTAGGCTTATGGATGGAAATCTAATGAAACGTACCTATATATTGTTTTTGTTAGTATTTCAACCCTTATGGGGATGAAATGGGGGTGAACCTTTTCACCCCTTGATGAAAAAACCTAAAAATAGATATGGATGTAACGACATTGATCGGGGTTTTCTGTGATGATGATTGCAAAAATGTCATTTATTTTGAAGTCCAACACGGAAAGGGGTGAAAATGGGGTTCAAATTTTGCATAAAAAATAATATATAATAGACATTATTACCTTAAACTTCGTAGGAGCATCTAAAAATAAATATTTTGTTTTTTGTTTAGACAACGGGAACGGAACGGAAAGGGAATGGGATGGGAACGGGACGGGAACAGCAAGGGAACGGGACGGGAACGGGACGGGAACGGGACGGGAACGGGACGGGAACGGGACGGGAACGGGACGGGAACGGGACGGGAACGGGACGGGAACGGGACGGGAACGGCACGGAAACGAAACGGGACGGGACGGGACTGGAACGGGACGGGAACGGCACGGGAACGGCACGGGAACGGAACGTTACGGGACGGGAACGGGACCGGAACGGGACGGGAACGGGAACGGGATGGAAACAGGAAGGGAACGGGACGGGAACAGGGCGGGAACGGGTCGGAAATGAGACGGGAACGGGACAGGAACGGAACGGGACGGGAACGGGACGGGAACAGGACGGGACGCGGATGGTATCCACGCGGACCAAGTCGCGGGCGGAAGCTAGTTATTGGAATATAATGAACTAGAAAATAAATAGATGGCATTTATTTTATTTCCCAACTCACCTACATTGTTTAACTTTACTTTTGAAAACTTTACTGAAAATTATAAATTATTTACATCCCTTATTGGTACTTTTTGCCTACTAATATTCGCATGTAAATAATGGGTGGCGCAAAAGTACTGGCACTAAAGAAATGTTATAGCTGAACCAAATAGGGTCTTTACTTTTGCGCCACCCGTTAGTTCGCATCATGCGAAAACAATGAACTATGTGACATTGTGTCACTGACCGAAAAGAAGGCTGAAAATGTTCCATTGCAAAGTCGATACGCCGCCGGCCACCCCGGCTGGTGCCGCTCCGTACAATCTTAGGAGATCAATGTGATTACAATCCAAATGATATTACAGAAACAACTACATTTCTTCAGTTTTCACAACCTTACAATATAATTACGTACGGTTTCTTAATAAATATTGAAACATAGACAATCTTTCAATTACAGTATCTGTTTCTCACAAACTGTCTGTGTAAAGAATAATATTTGCGTTATCAACGTCTCAACTCGTTACCAGACAGACGCCATTTGGTCACTGCTATTTCTAGACTGCCACAGAACCATTACATACCTATTTCATATTAATTAAGGCTTTTACTAAACTGGCCATTACGTAAGGTCCGGGAAAGGATGCTTCATGACAGCTACGGCTTCCATTTCATTCATGAATGTAAGTACGTCAGCAATAGGGGGCGACGCGCCCCCTCTTTCACCACGGTCACTGGGAAGGGGAGTGACGTCAAACGTAGGACTATGCAACAAGTGTGCTGATATTATTGTAATAGGTTGGTACCAAAGTATTGGGCACAAGGCTATTTTTAACCAAAAAGGCTCATGTATGCGTGTCGAGATTCTATAACTCTCACAAGGATACTTAGATCTTGACGCCCTAAAGGGATATTGTTGTTTGGGGAAAAATATTTGACCGGTAAGAGTAGGGCAAAGGATTTCTGCTTTCAGGAATTGTTACACATTCCATATTGGATGGATAGAAATGTTTTTGCTTTATTAATATTTCCATTGTTACTGTATCGAGCAATTTAATAAAGTACCATGGATAGTAACCGCTGTTTTAACGCTGATGAATTCGGTGGCGGCTTAATCTATAGATAAGTGCTTGTCGCTCTAATAATATTGTTCAAGGGCTTATGAATAACAAATTGAAAAGACTATCTATGTTATTTTTGTCCCAATAGGTATTGTTATTTTCGAAGTCGGTAGGTAATTTCTTTGGTTTGAAAAATATGTTACAATGATTTTACCTTAAAAAAAGCTCTCCGATAAATATTTAGTAAAGCTCCCACCCGCGACTTCGTTCGCATAGATAGTTAAAAAATGACATACCTTTGGTCAAAATAAAAAGTAACCTAAGTTTCAATCCAGATTATAAACTATTCTGTGTGCCGAATTTCACGCAAATCGCTCGTGCTGTTTTTGCGTGATTGAGTAAGAATCGTCCAAAGATCACAAACATCCAAACTTTCACATTTACTTTATAATGGAATTTGAGGTAAAATATGAAAAGATATGTAAGTTAGGGTTTCGTACCAAAATGGTAAAAAAGAACCCTTATGGTGTGACTCAGTCTGTCTGTCACAGCTGGATTCTCGAGAACTACTAATGGTATCAACTTAAAATTTGGAATAGTTTAGATGACGTTTGATCAACAATTTGGAAATAAGAAAGAAATAAAATAATATATATTTTTTCAACAGGTACCTACTGAAAAGGGGTCTTAAAAATTTGAAGTGGGGTGACTAGAACATGTGGGGTATCATATGAAAGAAAGCTGTTTGCACATTTAAAAACTTTTTTTTTTCTTTTTTTATGCCGCATAGTTTTCGACTTATGATGAAAAATCTAAAAAAATACCGTTCCCCCCCCCCCCTTATCTCCGAAGTTTGCTAAGAGAAAAATCTGAAATAATTCTATAAGTTTGTAGTTTATGTAAAGATTACAGGAAAAATAAAACGATATCTCAATATAGCACACTTTTTTAGAAATAAAAAAAACAAACAATAATTTCATTACTTCCACTACCAGTCAACGGATAGCGCTGACCTCAGAAAAATACATTAGTTCCACTATCGGTCAAAAGATAGCGCTGATCTAATACTGCAATAATAACTTTATTATTCTACTCTGCAGTGAATTTACGGAACCCTCGGTGCGCGAGTCTGACTCGCTCTTGACTGGATTTCTAAAATTGGTTGCACGTTAAGATTTTCGTAATTTAAATTACCTTTATCATTGGGAGTGTTTTTCACCATCGATTATGTATGCCCCTACATTTATTCAATTATTTTTAGTGGCATTGTCTCCCCTTCTATAAAATAAAAAATCCGACCAAGTGCGAGTTGAACTCGCGCACGAAGGGTTCCGTACCAAAAAACGGCAAAAAATCACGTTTATTGTATGGGAGCCCCCCTTAAATATTTATATTATTCTGTGTTTAGTATTTGTTGTGATAGCGGCAACAGAAATAAATCATCTGTGAAAATTTCAACTGTCTAACTATCACGGTTCATGAGATATGGCCTGGTGACAGACAGACAGACGGACACCGGAGTCTTAGTAATAGGGTCCCGTTTTTACCCTTTGGGTACGGAACCCTAAACAACTAACTGACGCGTGGCACTGCGTTTTGATAGATAGTTTTTTTATTTAGCTCAAATTGCAGATAAATAGGATTAAATATTTAGGATTATTCATATAAGTATCCAAGTTCATGCAAAAAAATATGATCTAAAAAATATACAGGGTGTCCCAAAACTTTGCCACATAGAGGGAAAGTACCTTAAATATTGAAGATAGGAAATTTTACTGAAAGAAGACTTCATTTTATTTTAAAAATCAATGCGAACTGCATTCAAAGTTTTTTTTAAATATCGCATTATTTCCTATACAAATTGATACAATACGTAATCATCAAAATTTAAATGTCAAATTTCATGGTCTTCCTTTTGTTTAAGATGCTGTGTTACTTACCAAAAAATAATCCTTATGAGTAACCCTTTCGATCGGTATCGTAAAAATAAAAGATTGTTTTTTTTTTTATTTGGTAGGTTCGATTTCTGGTTAAGGCATGCGATTTTTCAAAAACCTTTGAATACAGTTCCATTTATTTTAAAATCAAAATGAAGTCTTCTTTCAGTAAAATTTCCTATCTTCAATATTTAAGGTACTTTCCCTCCGTGTGGCAAAGTTTTGGGACACCCAGTATAGTCATGTCTGAAATGGTAGTACAGCAAAATACCAAAAAAAACGAACACGAAAGATATAGGACCATGTATGCGATTGCTATTGTTCTCTCTGTCTAGCTACGGGGCTTGGTGCGAATGAAGAAATCGGAGTATATTTATTTTAAAATACAAGAGAAAAGACATCTATTATTCCGACCTTTTGGTTAATGTAGGCGTGCCACGTGTAACTGGCGTCCTTGTTATTACACAGCTTAGAGCAATACGGGACGAAGCCGGTATTGCTCTAAGTTACACAGGGTCTTATGTTACAAGCGAGGGATTCATGGTGATTTTAACGAGTCCTTAAGGAGTCTCTTATATAATAATGTTACGCCATTAAATATTATAAAGTTGACAGAAAAGCAACTGGAGATAAAAAGCGGTTTCGAAGTCTGTGCACACAAACAAAGACATTAGGGTAAAGACAACAAAGAGTGCGCAGTTTTGAGATATCATTTTAAAATTTTAACACGTTTTTATTAGGTTGCTTTCTCGTTTGTGTGTTCGTTCGTTCGTTCGTTTGTTTGTTTGTTTGTTGTTTCTCCACAAAGTTTGAGAACGATTTTATACTGCTTTCCGATGAGCTAGAGACTTGAAACTTTTAACATAGGTCAGAACTGGAAGGCAATGCGATATTATGGTGTCATCGACCTGATCTGATGATGAAGCCGAAAGAAGGCCACAGGAACTCTATGATGAAACCATACAAGCCCATCGTTTTTGGGCTCGTTAGAATCGTCTTGACGAGTACTCTAATAGGAGGCGAGATCCAGGGTCTGATGATAAAGCCGAAAGGCCATGCCATAGGAACTCAATATTGAGACTATGCAACCCAATCAAATTTGGGCTCGTTTGAATCGTCTTAACGAGTTCTTTGTTGGGAAATAGTTTCCAGGGTCTGATGATGGAGCCGGAAGAAGGACACAGGAGCTCTTTAATAAAACCATGCTACCCCATCGAGATTGGGCTCGTTTGAATCGTCTTGACGAGTACTTTGTTGGGAAATAGTGTCCAGGGTCTGATGATGGAAGAAGGCCACTGGAACTCGGTAATAAAACCATGCAACCCCATCGAGTTTGGGCTCGTTTGAATCATCTTGACGAGTACTTTGATGGGAAATAGTGTCCGAGGATCTGATGATGTAGCCGGAGGAAAGCCATTGAAACTTTGTAATAAAACCATGCAACCCCATCGAGTTTGGGCTCGTTTGAATCGTCTTGACGAGTACTTTGTTGGGAAATAGTTTCCAGGGTCTGCTGATGGATCCGGAAGAAGGCCACTGGGACTCTGTAATAAAACCATGCAACCCCATCGAGTTTGGGCTCGTTTGAATCGTATTGACAAGTGCCCCGATAGGAGATGGTATATTTTTAGTCTTAGCTTGTTAACTAAAAAGCAGAAAATAATAATTTACTGAAAAAATCTTTTTTTTTAAAACACGTTTTTAAAACGGACTAAATTACAAAAAAAATTTTGTAAAATGTATCATCCATATTGTCTTTAGCATGCGCCCCACGTTTTTAGGTTTAAAATTTCTGTAGGTAGGGTTATAAATATGTACAGAAGAATTTATTTTTAACTTTTTAGTCCATTTTAATGTTTTTAGTCCAATTTTTTTTTGTAATAATTTAATCCGTTTTAAAAACGTGTTTTTTAAAAAAGATTTTTTTCCATCGTTTCAGTATGGTACCCAATTTCAGCCAGAGTCAGACATCGCCCTGGTCCCGTGAGTTTTGGGTCTACGTGAATGTGATAAGTGTCAAAAGATGCGTCTTGGCAAGGGCTACAATATGGTGAAAAAAAAATTTGAAAGCGTCCAAAACTTTTTTCGAAAATCGCATAAATGTAGAAAAATGGCACACTTTTTCGGGGTCTTTTCTCACTAAATCGACAATTTCTCAAAAACTAAAAGCGATATCGACAAAAGGAAAAAACCCCTAGAGATATTGAGTTGAGCTGTATTTGGAAAATATTATATGGCTCTAACTCTTACGGTCTGGGCTGTAGCTTATCCTTTTTATGTAGCAAAACAAAATGTCGGGATACCGCGGGCGACGCGCGCGGCGCGGGATAATGGTAATACGTAGTACGATGGAAGTTTGTAAATTAAATTGTATATTTCAAAGCTTGTAATAGTGATTTTATATTTGTATTTTGTATTTATTTCCACATTTTTTATAAATTAAAAAATATCTATTTGTGGCGATTTATTATTTACTAAAATTGCTTTAAAGCTAAAAAATAATGGAAAATGTTAAAACCGATTAGCTCTAGTAGGTCAACAGATTAAATGGTATGACGCGAATAGAGCGTGAAGCGAGTGCTGATTCCAGATCTGGTCAAAGATTTAAATCTTTAGATAGTGTTACTGCGCTGAAATGTCTCCATAAGTCCATATTCAAGTAAGTGACGTCGCTTACTTTGTGAAAACGAAAGAGAAAGTAGTGTTAGCAATAACTGTAGGAGCAAAAGAGATGACGCTATTGTCTACACGTGCTAGGCGTCGTAGTGAGTTTTTGTGTGTAGGTAAACGGATAAACCAATCTTGAGCGAAAGTTGAACAGAAGAGAGATTTTAGTTTCTCAATAGGTACTTACGAGTAGATACAGAAAAGTAGATCCAAAATATTATATCGTGGGTTGCTGTTATTTTAATTTCGAAATTTGAAATGACTCGATCGGTCATGTCTTTCTTAGTTACTAAGCGGTTCCAAATGAATTTTTACAATGACCTCTGAATGAGAGTGTGATGGTGATGCCTACACATGTAAACATATTTTGCAAATGCAATAAAATAAGGGTTGATATTGCACATTCGAGTGATGATGAAGTCGGTGCGAGAGTCTCGCATGCTGCATTTGATTTAGATTTTTTTTATTAGGTTATTTTATGTAAAAATTCAGATGTTTTAGTTATAGATAGTACTTAGGTTACCTTTCAATAAAATATTAATGTTTATAAGAATGGAATAAAAAAATATTTTGTTAAATTCATTAAATTAATTTTCAATGTACCTGAAGGTCGTGAAAGGCACGAGATCTGTGATTTTTTTATGAAAGCAACATTTGAGTTACAGTCTAATATTTTACTTATAATTAGGCTTCGGTTCTTTGGAAACACTTTTTTTTTATATAAATCAACTTTCATACAATATTTAATAATTAATAAAATCTACGACCTGTCTCATGCGTAATCTTAGAGTGACCATGACCATGAGCCATTTTTGATGTCCCCACTGCTGGAGCACAGGCCATCCTTATGGGTGGATAAGGAGGATGGGCCATAACCCACCACGCGGGCCCAATGCGGATTGATGGGTTTTAACTACTGCAAATGCACCCGGGACCAACGGCTTAACGTGCCTTCCGAAGTACGGAGACGATCGAGATCATAATTTTTTGGTCACCCATCCCTTGACCGACCCTTGCGAAACTTGCTTAACCTCCGCAATCACTGGGCCAGGCGCTAAACCACTGTGCTCGATGGCACAATCGATGGCTCCCCCTATCACTGTCATTATTACACAGTTGCTAAACGGGTGGGTTGCAGTTCTTTATTAGCTTAGAATAATAACACCTAGAAAGATAATTGCCTACAAAGCGCATTATCAAAAGTGAGGCAACTAAAACAGTCATTATGGCGCCGTTTTCAGATTTGTATTGTCCATTATTACATATTTATACCTAATAAGTACAAAATAGTTTCGATTTTCCTACCTTAAGGAGATAAGTTACTTTATTATTGGATTTTAGTCACGATTAGATAACGTATGAAGGATATAAATCTGAAAACTGAGCCATTTTGGCTCAGTTGCTTCACTTTGCATACGAGGACACGGCTTCTAGGTGTTATTATTCTAAGTTTATTAGTAAGACGGTATATACAGGGTGTCCCAAAACTTTGTCACACGGAGGGAAACTTAAATACCTTAAATATTGAAGATGGGAGGAGAATGCCACAAAAAAACCCAGAGTCGATTAAAATAATTTATGTATGGTGAGTATTGGAAGGAATTGGAAAAAAGTGAGGAATTCCCGGTATCGATTTTCCCGGTATTTCCCGGGAAATAACCCTTTACACAGTACCGGTACTGAGAATCGATTTCCCGAGAAATTCGGTACTTTTGTTATCACTTAAAAATTAGGCCAATAATTAAGCGTCTGTTAGCTTAAAATGCCGCTATATAGCCCTTCGAACGAAAATAAATTAATTACGCATGCAGTTAGCCGAGCTGATAGACACCGGGCTTTCATCTTGAGATATTTATGTAAGTTGGACGCAAAGATTTACTAAAACTTTTCGAATGCTGCCTTTACGAACTAAATTCGACGAGAGATTTCCTTCTCAAATTTGTAATTACATTCAAATGTCAATATAGAAGACATCATTTTGAATTTTAAGATAATTGGAATTGCATTCAAAGATTCATGCCTTCACCAGGAATCGAAGCCACTAAGTGAGAAAAAAAAACAATATTTTATTTTTACGATACCGATCGAAAGGGTTACTCATTAGGATTATTTTTTGTTAAGTTACACAGCATCTTAAACAAAAGGAAGATATTAAATTTTACATTTAAATTATAATTATTACGTATTGTATCAATTTGTAAAGGAATGAATGAGATTTTTTTTTAAATCTTTGAATGCAGTTCGCATTATTTTTTAAAGCACATTCAGAAAAAAAACAGTATAATTTCCTATCTTTAATATTTAAGGTACTTTCCCTGTATATATTACATACCTATATATATATTTACCTTCCTTCCGTTACACATTCGTATGAACTTGACATTTGAATAATATTTGATGAGAGAATACTTTCCGATTTATATACCGACTAACGGCCGCCCGCGACTTCGTCTGCGTGGACAGTTTTTTTGCTATCCCTTGGGAACTGTACATTTTTTCTGGATGAAAGGTCCTTTTCTGCACCCCTGACAACGTGTATGCAAAATTTCATGATGATCGGTTCAGTAGTTACGACGTGAAGGCGTAACAAACAAATAAACAAACAAACGGACTTTCGCATTTATAATATTAGTAAGGATAACGAAGTTTATCATCGCTTTTGCAAATATGACTTTGGTGAAGGGGGGTTAAACTCTCCCCCCTAGCATGACTACCTAAACGCGATATGATATATCTATTTATCACTTTTAACTGTCAAAAGACAATGGATTTTGACAGTTGGGTGTCGATAAAATGCTACATCACGCGATGTTAATTCGTGTTTCGGTGGTTATGCTAGTGAGGCACGTTTTGAGTTTATTTCACGAGCCTAAGTCCTCTTTGACACTTATGCTCGTAAAGCAACGCTTCTACGAGTACGAGTCGTGGGGTTCAGCAATTTCTATTGCTATATAGCACAGTAGCCTGTAATACCATATTTATTCTGTGGTAATACATTTAAATTACGAAAAAGGTTACCGCTCGCCGTAGTGATATAGTTATTTATTACGAAATTATAGATACTTTAACCCAAGTTTTAAAGATCGCAACCCGCCGTAACCTATATTTGTATATCACCAAAAACGATATTTATTTATTTTTCGAGGTTTACCACATGGTTTACCACATCATCATACACAGATTTAAGACCAGATAAAGTCCATCCATTTTCATCTGGTCTTAAATCTTTGTATGGCTACTTTTCACAGTCTTACTATTATCAGTGGCAATCAAAGAAAGCTGTAGAACACGACAATAGCTAAACTCGGGATAGACCCTGGAATTTTTCATTTGGGTAAAACAATATGAAAACTATGTCCTAAAAAATACATAAGTAATACAGAAAAAATATTTCGAGAGTAGAAATTGAACTCTGTCATTTATCAAAGAAATTGCAAAGACCCTTTTCGAATTTCATTAAGAAACCATTCGCTTTGTTATCTTCTTAACATGTCGACATTTTAATACAAGCAAAGTCCTTCAGCGATATTGGAGAAGTTATTTTTACTTGTGCCACAATATTCGACGCTTTAAAGGCCGAAGTACTGAAATGGGGACCTATCGGGGTGGTCTAAATATAGAACCAGCTACCCCCTACGCTCGTGCTCCGCATAAAGCATCCCCACCATCGAAAGGGGGGAAAAGGACAGCAGTTCACCTGCGCACTTAACTCGGATCATTCCAAGCAAGAACGAAGAAGACAGAACATAGGGGGAACTGACACGATAAGCGTACAATGCGTATAGACAGCCAGTCATAATAACATCTTATGAAGGCTTATACTTAACTTCTAAAGTATAGCTACCATTCACTTATTGGTTTGTGGAGGATCTGCAATAAAATTAATTTGGCATTTAATTTTAATGAATTCTTAATTTTGTATAAAGTTTGCGGCATATAATAATATTTTTGGATCATGGATGGAGTCAGACTAAACTAGATGAGTATATACCTATTTACTTTTAAAAGCCGTTTGAAAGGATAATGGAAATGTCATTTTTAACCAACTTCAAAAAAAGGAGGAGGTTCTCAATCCGATTGTATATTTTTTTATCGTTGTTCGCGCGTATCTTCGACATTTATGGACTGATTTTGATGATTCTTTTTTTTGTTTTTCTTACGAAATGGTCAAGTTTATTTTTTTTCAAATCGGTTCACTAGTTTTAAAGTCATCCTGAAAAAACAACGATTAAAAAAAACAAAAAAACCGACTTAAAAAACCTGCCTCTAAAAAGCAAGAAATAATATTCAAATCATTAGATACGCATTATCATTGTTATAATAACGTCTATTGAAGTCGGGTGGGGCTTTTAGAATAAAAAAAAGGAAGTTGTACTCCAGCTCCACCTGACTTCAAAAGACGTTATATTATAACAATGACAATGCGTATCTAATGATTTGAATATTATTTCTTGCTTTTTAGAGGCAGGTTTTCGAAGTCGGTTTTTTTTATCTAATTCTCTCTACACCGTTATTTTTAAAGTATATCTAAAAATTAAAAGGGGTGTTCAGACCACGTTATTGAACAACTTTTACTATGGGGCCAACCACGAAATCGCGAAAAATAAATCAGCTGTTCCATACATTATAGTCGAGTCGATGTTGTACTTTTCTATTAGTATGAATAATTTCATTTCATTTAATTGTATTGACATTTTAAAAAATAAGCACCTACTAAAAGGTAAGTGCAATATTGGGCTAGCTACCCACGCCAGTCTCAAAAAGTAAGTCTTAATGTTCATGAAACAATGATGAATTTTAAAGCTAACGTCTTACTGAATTTATCTCATTTATGATTTAGCTGAAAAAAGCTTGTTATTAATTCAACTCGTATTTTTAACAGCCTCCTGAGATAAAGTCACATTTTCAAATCATCGCTAATATTAATAATAATACTGTCTTTAAAAAAAATTACGACAATTTACATCTTTGAGAAGATTTGCAAATGTAGCATTGGCTTCGAAACGTCAGTGTTTTTTGAGCGAGCGAGCGCGAAGCGCTAGCGAAGTGTCTTTTATGGCAAAGCCTCTTGGTTCCTCGAAACATACTAACATGGTAAAATAGTCAGTCAGCATTCAATAACTTTATTTCTTAGCTCTTTGAAGTATTATCTAAAATTAATAATTCAATGTAAGACTGCTGGGATTAAATGAATAAAGGCTCACACTAAAAATATGCGAATTCTCAACAAAGACAAAAAAAAACTTCTAGGTAAATGGTTCTTCTTCTAAGTAAATGGAAAATGGTTTTTACAAATAATTTCAGATTTGATTTTCATTTGTTGGATTGAACTCTTTTCTAAAAACACACTGTTGCGATGCAAACAGTTTTCACGGAGATATTGATGTTAAGGCGCTGTAGGTAGTGAATGTGGCGCCCCCATTACATTTATTTTTATTACTCGTAAACCAAGTCAATATTTAAAAAAAACACAAGTAATAATCTTTTAAATTGTGTCTAATAATTTTTGAATAACTCTTCAACAGTTCATTCATTCTGTAAGTTTTAAAATCCATAATTGCCAAAAGTGGCCACTTTGAGCTAAAATGGATTTTAAAACTTACAGAAAGAATGAAAACTGTTGAAGAGTTATTCAAAAAATACTAGACACGATTGAAGAGATTTATACTTGTGCTTTTTTTAAATATTGACTTGGTTTACGAGTAATAAAAATAAATGTAGTGGGGGCGCCACATTCACTACCACCGCGCCTTAAGCTAAGAAACAACACCCACACAAGTTTTGTCAAGCAATTTAACATCTGGTTAATTTTTAATGGAAGCCCACGGGTAAGCTCAGTCGCTTTCAAAAGACACGAAAAATACTGAGATAATATTATGAAAACCTTTCACATTAAAAAAATCTTATTAATGGAAGATAAAAAAGAAAGAAAGTAGGTAGGTATTTTGTGAATAAAATTTTAGGATTAACAATATTATTATGATAGCACTCACATTAATTAACTGATCTTGAGTTTAAAATTTATTTATCATATTATTAATGATTCCGGACAACTCACATTAATAATTTACAGCTGTATCACAGTATTATAAAGCACCTACCAGTAATTCGACTCTTTTGTTGTGAAAGGCATGCTGCCACTGCGTAGGTACCTATACGCACAGAAACTCCGTCAAGGGCCAGGGTTGTCACAGCAAAAGCTACTCAAATATTTTACATAAAAGTTTTAATTTGTAATAAACTAATAACAAAACAATAAAAATAGCCAATAGAGCCTTTTCAAGAATAACATCGTAACAGACAAAACAGAAACAGCAAACATAAAACCGCTGATATTTTTTCGCGATTTCAAAGTTTGTCCCATAGTAAAAGTTGTTCAATTTGATGGTCCCGATCAAACTTTGATGTGGATTTACAATTAAAAACGGAACAGATCCTGTAAACCATTATGACGTTTTGAAATTCACTCATAAGAGCCCTCCCTTATACATTGTGCCATTCAGCACATGAGGTACTATGGGAAATAGGTAACTCTTCAAGTGCTACCTAAAATATACATATTATACTCGTCAACGCCCGTAAAACGAGACACAATAGATTTTCTATCGTTGTCCAGACGCCGGCGACCGTTCGGGCGTTGAAAAATCAAAAATATCGGGTCATTTTGAACACACCATCTAAATTTTAAGGATGTGTTCAGTCCATGAAACTGAACAAGTTTCTCCAAGGAACGTGAAATGGTCAAATATGTAAAGTAAAAATTGACTTTCCATACAAATCAAAGAGATCACGTGATCAATTTAGTATGGGATGACCAAAAATTTGTGTCGAAATTTGACACATGTTTCTTACAGAAAGTTGTTACAAGAAGTCATGGACTGGACACATCCTTAAAATTTAGATGGTAAGTTCAAAATGACCCGATATAGCAAAATCTATATAATAGAAACGCTTCAATGCAAGTATTCCATTATTTTACAAGCCGCGATCAATAATAGCCACCGAATCCGTATTCTGAAACAATTTTCGTATTTAATAGTAGATTATTGCATCGAGCACAAAGTAATTTATTATTGCACCGAGTGCCTGATTTAGAGCCCGAGCGTTAGCGAGCGCTCTAATCTAAGAGGCACGAGGGCAATATAAATTACTTAAGGCGAGGTGCATAATCTGCTTTTCTTTCAACTATTACCTATAGGAATAGTAGATAAAAGAAACTCATATCAAAGAGTTTCATTTTCTAAAACATTGTCGGCTTCATTTAGAATGTTTTCCGGAGTTAATGTGTCGCTAGATGATTCCATTTTAATTCGAAGCCGAAGCACTCAAAATCAGATAATGGTGTCGATTCGGTTGGTACAACTAAACTAAATTGACAGGACTAAACTTAATTTTAGCGTTCTGCTCTTATCTTATCAATACCAAAAGAGAAGGATGGAAAACTAAATTTAGTTTAATCCTGTCAATTTAGTTAAGTCGTTGCCAACTGAATTGACACCAGTATCACACTTTATCGTTTCCAAAAATATTGTCAAGCAAAATTAACAAAGTTCCCGCCAAATCACTTTTTTAAATTTCTTTCATTTTTAAATCAGAGTTAGCAGCAATCATTTTTTAAATTTGGAACAAGTAGGATAGAAACGAATAATACGTACGTAAAAAAAGTATTGATATCGGCTGGCTGAATAGAGCTAATCCATTGAGGTTGGCACCTTTTGGTGCGATTAAAAAAAACTGTGCAATAATGAAATTTCATACATTGTTATTGCTCTAGAGTCTAGAGCATTAAAGACTCGCTTTGTACTGAGTTTTTAGTGTTATTGTGATAAAATTAAAGCATAGTTGGAAGAAAAACTTATTTTTGGCTTGCTTCACTGCAATTTTTTTCTGTCATACATAGAACATCATAAAAGTGAAGATCAAACTACACATTGTTTTTTTTCAGTTATAATATACTTAAAGCAATACAAAAGCATTCCGCAAAAATAATAAAATTAAAAATAAGTAAATTGGAAATCCCACGCTTAGGTATTCCAATATTCTTTATCCAGTGGCCTAAATTTCTAAGAAACAATTTAAATTCATATTTTTTTATTCGCACGATTTAACTTGAGACATTTAACTTTAACTAAACTAAATCATTTATATTTTCAAAATAAACATCTTAATAATAGTTCATACAAACTTGCTCTAGTAATTTGTTTAATTGGTAAGTTTATCTTATTCATATCGTAAGGTAAACAGTTTTGTCTATAGAAATGTATAATTAAGCAAAGGCAATGAAGTTACCACTAGCATTTTCCAGAAATTCACAATGAGATTGAACGTTACAAAATGAGGTTTTTTTCAGAAGTGGCTAAAAGTTACTTTTTGTTAACTACCTAACATACATTGCTGAGGACACCTGGTGCATCGTCTGAGCCCTGGGATAGGTTGAGCATAGCCAAGCTGGCATGACAATGCCATCATAACGCCAACCGCACAGCAAACTCGTAGAAACCGTTTGCATATACTACAGGCTCCATCATTCATTATTCATTATAGTATCCATCCATAAGGTCCATTTTTTCTGATCCATCCATAAGGAATAATAAGGATGGATCAGAGAAATGGACCAAAATACACTCTGTAAGCCCATTGTGAATAAGTGGACGTTAATGACTGCAAATGCAACCAGGACCAACGTTTTAACGTGCCTTCGGAAACTCAAGATACATTTTTAGTCACCTATCCCATGATCTACCCTTGCGAAAGTTGCTTAACTGCTGCAATCGCAGGACGAGTGCATCGAACTCCTGCACTAATTTATTCGTGAAGCAGATATCACGGCTGCATCTGTCTAATAAAAACCATATCAAAAAAACTCCCTTTAAAAAGCGTTTTACAGTTTCAATGTTGCAGAATACGGTTTTCCTCAGA
The DNA here is from genome assembly GCA_928269145.1 of Agriphila tristella. Lineage (NCBI taxonomy): Eukaryota > Metazoa > Arthropoda > Insecta > Lepidoptera > Crambidae > Agriphila > Agriphila tristella. The sequence continues at coordinate 15,719,412 of OV743439.1, read as the reverse complement.
AGCGGCTTAAAGTTGAACCTATGACCTAGTTTAATGACCTGACCCAGATTGCTGAGGACACCTGGTGCATCGGCCGAGCCCTGGGATAGGCTCAGCATAACAACGCTATGAGCTTTTACAATTTGAATAAAACTTTGAGCTGGGGACCTCGTTAAATAAAATATTTATAGGATGTAAGAATTTTATGAATTTAAAAGTACAGGTTCCACAGATAGCATTATATCAACGATTAAGTACCAAATACTGCTATCATTTTTTTTCCATATAGAGCTGTTCAGCATTTCTTTCAACGTCTTTATTTAGCAGCTATTGGTATACGTACTTAGCTTCTCAATTAGCAGTAATTCGAATTATTATGTTTTTGCTAAATGGTGAAGTGTCTCCAGATAAGTCCAACTATTTGGTACTATAATTAAACAATCCAAAAAATTTAGATAGCAGTGTTTGGGACTTAATCGTCGCAATTCAGAATTTCTAAAAATACTTCTGTAAAGCTAGTGAGCTTTACCAACATAATGATGTAATTCTTTTGCTTATTCGTATATTTTACAGCGGCTTGATTGAGCATATCAAATGAGCTATTTATCATCTCGATCGGACTAAACTTGGTGGAATAGACAGTTTATTTGGGAACTAGGGCCAAAAAGAAATCTAAAAAGTTAAAAGTTGGTATTTTAAATATGGAAAGTAATTGATCTATAATGCTTTATTATTTAACTGTCAATCTATTCATTAAATGGAAATGCAACGCTGCTGGAAGAAATTTTCATAGTAAAAAATATCGAAATGATTGCAACACTATCGGTTTTAAATAATAACTAATAATTAAGATGAATAAATAATGAAAAATATTAGAAAAAATCGGCTCACCCGTAGCAACTTAGACGGGATCCCGGGATTTTCTAACTTTTTTCTAATATTTTCTAATATTTATTCATCTTAATATAAAAATAGCATTGTGAATGCAAAAATCTAAAAGTTTAATAACTAATAAATTATGTATATTTTATGGAACTGTCAAACTAGAGAGCTATAATAGCTGTGGTTTTATTATTATAAATTCAAAACAGCATTGAAATACTACAAAATTGGAACTCACTTTACGATTTTATTCTAATGAGAAAAGTTTTAGCTATTATGTTTCTGTCAATCACAACTGATTAAACCTATAATTTACTATCTAAAATGATTCTTGGCACCGACAAATCAAGTGTCAGTTGCTAATAAATGAGTATTTTACGTTGTTCGTCCCCTTCTTGCTGTATACAACGTGTTAATGAATTAACGCAAAATGAGAAAACCGTTTCTTCGGACCATCGAACTGAACAACTTTTACTATGGGACCAACTCTGAATTCGAAATCTAAAAAAAAAACAGCTGTTTTATACAAAAAAATATAATGAAAATATAAAAATGTATGAAGCAGCTGATTTATATTTCGCGATTTCGGAGTTGGTCCCATAGTAAAAGTTGTTCAGTTTGATGGTCCGAAGAAACGGTTGTTTACACGTTGTATGTATATTATATATTTATGTTTATGTATATGTAAATTGCAACATCTCAGATGCATCCATGTTGTGTTTGTCTATAATAGATTGTGCAATTAGACCACTATTATTTGTGTATTTAGACAGAACCTTTAATTAAAAAAGTAATGCTCAACCCACTGCTAGACACTATGCTTATACCACCATCACATTTTTTTAAAGATGGAATTCAGAAAATTTCAGTTATCGACTAAAAGTACATTTCCTGTTTTCTTATAAGTATTTTTTATTATAATTTAGGTTTTACTTTCGATTGGATCGCCCAAACATGTGTAGGGTGACTAAAATGTACTAATGTATGGCTTATTTATATTTCACAACAAATTAAAAAAAGCGAAAGTTTTCCTAACACACGTGACGGCTTAAACATTTCAGTGCCAAGTTCAAAACTGAGTTTCTTAAGCACCATTGTTTTAACTTTTGGCCCTAATAAGTCTTCTTGTTTTGATTAAGTTTTTTGAAAGAACAGTTTTTCAAAGTTTTACGGCTCTCTTAAAAACAGAGAAGTCTTATAAAGAAAGTTATGAAAATATTTGCTTTGTGCGATACCAGCAAATGCTAGACATTTGTTGCATTGCTTGGTATATAGCCTGAATTGTTTCGATCTTTTTATACATAATGTATTATTTACGAGTATTTAACCTTTCAAGGCCGACCGTATAGCATAGAGTACGGCACTAAAAAACAGAATTGAAAAAATAAAAAATAAAATAATTTGCCGTTTTTTTCCGGACTTCCCCATATTTTTCCTCATCACTTCGCAATATTTCTTATTTTATCCATATTATAAGCTATTGTTAGTTTAGTTTATACGGCAGGCTTACGGCAGGTAAGTGTTTTAAGAAATTAAAATAGTTAATGATTGTTCTTTTCTCGTGCCAATGTGGGTGTGTGTGTGTGTGTGGGTGGAAAATGACGGTAGTTGGAGAGAATCTACCCGAAATTAAAAAGATGATAGCAAATTTTACTACAAGGAAACATTCCTTTATTTTTAACACGTTTTTTTTTATTATAATGTTGCTTTCTCGTTTGTTGAGCTAGAGACTTGAAACTTTGAACATAGGTCAGAACTGGAAGGTAATGCAATATTATGGTGTCATTGAGCTGATCTGATGATGGAATTAGAAGAAGGTTATCCTGTAACCTCTATGACGAAACGATACAACCCATTGTGTTTGGGCTTGTTAGAATCGTCTCGACGAGTACTCTAATGGGAGACGAAGTCCAGGGTCTGATGGTGAAGCTGGAAGGCCATGCTATAGGAACTCAATTATTGAATCCGTGCAACCCCATCATCGAGTTTGGGCTCGTTTGAATCGTCTTGACGAGTTCTGTGTTGGGAAATTATTTCCAGGGTCTGATGATGGAGCCGGAAGAAGGCTACTGGAACTCTGTAATAAAAACATGCAACCCCATCGAGATTGGGCTCGTTTGTATCGTCTTGACGAGTACTCTAATGGGAAATAGTATCAACGGATCTGAAAATGGAGCTGAAAGAAAGCCATAGGAACTCTATAATAAAACCATGCAACCCCATCGAGTTTTGGCTCGTTTGAATCGTCTTGGCGAGTATTTTTTTGAAAAATAGTTTCCAGGGTCTGATTATGGAGCCGGAAGAAGAACACAGGATCTCTTTAATGAAACCACGCTACCCCATCGAGTTTGGGCTGGTTTGAATCGTCTTGACGAGAACTTTGTTGGGAAATAGTTTCCAGGGTCTGATGATGGAGCCGGAAGAAGGCTACTGGAACTCTGTTATAAAACCATGCAACCCCGACGGTTTCGGGCTCGTTTGAATTGTCTTGATGAGTACTCTCGAGTAATAGGAAATAGTTTCCAGGGTCTGATAATGGAGCCGAAAGAAGACACAGGAACTCTTTAATAAAACCACGCTACTTCATCGAGTTTGGGACTCGTTTGAATCGTCTTGACAAGTGCTTAGTAGCTTAGTCTTAGCTCGTTAACTAAAAAGTAAATAATATTTTACTGAAAAAAATATTTTTAAAAACGTTTTTTTTAAAATAGATGGTATAAAATATTGATAGCTTTCACTCATAATGGTAAGGCACCTTTATATTTTTCAGACCGAATACCAGTTAAGGTATCGGTATCGCATAATACCGGTATAGATATCGGTATCACAAACATTATGGCAGCGCTTAGAATAATTACACCTAGAAGCCGTGTCCTTGTATGCAAAGTGAGTCAACTTATACTGAGCCAAAATGGCTCAGTTCTCAGATTTATATCCTTTATACGTTACCTAATCGCAACTAAAATCCAATAATATAATCATTTAATTTTTTAAGGTAGGGAAATTGAAACTGTTTTGTACTTATTAGGCATGATTATTTAATGATGGACAATAAAAATCTATCTGAAAACGGCGCCATTTTGGCTGTTATTGTTGCCTCCGTTTTGACAGCGCGCTTTGTAGGGAATTATCGTTCTAGGTGTAATTATTCTAAGATGGCAGCGTAATTTTTTGGTGAACCCCCATTTCAGTACTTTTACTGTTTTAAAATGACGTCTACCGTTAGGTACCGTTATCCATTCGGTTATTCAGTCCTAAACTACTATTTTTTATCATTCTTGGATAGCTGCCTTTTATTTAAGAAGATAGGTACTTTGTTATGTAGAAGAAATTGATATTTATCAATGATCATATCGATTGGTGTCATAAAAATACCAGATGTTATTTTATTCGGATTTTAACCCATTTGATTCCTGGCTGATACAAGCTATTTACCAAAAATCTTTGAATGCAGTGTAGGTACTTATACCCTGTATGCCAACTACTGTTTTATTTCTGTAGAATCGTTATGAAGATTAATTAAAAAAAATCATTAAAGAAAAAAGTAATACTTAGATTAGTACTTTTGGCAAAAACCTTTGGATGCCTGTAGGCAATATTAATCCTTTTTGACCGAAAATTAAGAGCGTCTGAAACCGTAAAGTAAACTCAATTAAAATAATGGCTAAACATTTAAATAGTCAATATAAATCTTTATATTAATTGCTTTTACCAAAATTATTTTTTTATTCGCGTAATCAGCAAAAGAACCACCCACGATAGGGTGGATGGGGTTTGCCGCTCCCTGGAAAAGTTACATATAAATACTGGTCATGTTGCGAAGAACATAAAAAAATACTTGGAAATTAGGTACCTAACTTCACAGTCACAGGCAATTCAATAGAATTAGCTGATTACTCACGTGTAGGTATTCATTTTTAAAAGGCAAACGCCTTATAATCTTGACATGCAAGACAGCTTGAGTTTGACTGGCATAGACTTAAAAAGCTTCGATTATCGAAACATCTAATCAAAACAACGATGTTTTCATTTAGTACAGCAAAAAGGGATTTCATTGTTTAGACACATCTTGCATTTTCGATCATCTTTGCTATGCTTCATAATTATGAGCGATAATGATGAAAATAGGGTTTTTTTCTCATCCGGGATATCCACCCTAATTATTTAAGTTACGGGAGGTTGCTGGATGTGGGCAGCACAGAATTGTCAATGATAGTAGTGGACGAAAACCGCATAAGAATGGCTGATATGATGATATTGATGTGGATTTTAAAAGTCTGTTTCTTTCTCTACTAAAACTAAGTAAAAATCTGAACGATTTCAATCTGCTATAACAAAGGCTCAAATTCTAGTATCTCTCAAGCATTTATTTAACTTCTATGGCTTCTAAATACCCGTATGACTATTATGACGTCTGAATGAAAGCTTGACTTCATTTTCATAAAGGCATTACGTGCAAACGTGACGACGTAAAACGTTATGAGTAGGTACTTACATAATTAACTTCATGTTTTATGTGGTGCCGCCCGCCCGCCCGCGGACACATATGGTGCTCTAATCGATATTCATTCATGCACTACCTTTGATTTGTACCATGAAATGTGAACTTTTCAGGGTAGGTAGAAACCCTATAGATAGATATAGTATTGGTACTGTTACGTAAACCCCATGCATTTGAGCTGGTGGGACTGCAAGGCGCCGTTCGGTCGTCGACCTGGTGTTTGTGAAGCTTCCGCCACCAAACTGATGCACTTTGACCGTTAGGGCTGCCAGGTGATCTGGGAAATTCGGAAGCAAAGAAAGGTTTTATGAGCTGGACGTAAGTAACGTTATATTTTTTTGAAACAAACATGAATACCATTGGTAGACTGTATCATATGAACTTTTTGTAAAGAAACAACCCTATGGAATCACAAATAAATACAGCTGTTATACAAACGGTGAAACTTTTTGGCGGTTTCAGGGTTGTTTCCATACAAAAAGTTGTAACCCTACAAGTGGCTTTCCGGTTTTCTTTCATCAGATGTACTATGGGCGACTGTATAAGTTCTACCTATTGTATTTTCATTCGTAATGTTTTTACAAATGTAACTAAAAAGTGACTAAAGCTAAAATAGGTAATGATCTTGTTATCATCAGCTCTCAAAATTGGTGATGAATTTGTATATGTCTCATATTATTGTTTTATCTCTATTTGAAAAATTGTTTGTGGTGGGGTTTTTAGAATAAAAAGAGAAAGTTGTACTCCAGCCCCACCCGACTTCAATAGACGTGTTTTTATTATAACAATGATAATGCATATCTAATGATTTGAATATTATTTCTTGCTTTTTATAGGCAGGTTTTTTGAAGACGGTTTTTTGGTTTTTTTTTTTTTTAGTGTAAGTACCTTCTGTATTAGGTATATCATTTAGGTAAAAAAATTGACTCAGCCAAACGTGAGATAATCGCGGAGAAACATACATACATACGTGTCAAACTGAGAACCTCCTTTTTTTGAAGTCGGTTAAAAAGACTAAAGTATCCCTTTTCCAACAAAAAAAAACATCTAATTCGGTTCATAAATAAGAAAGTCGCAAGGTAGTTGATGCAAAATGATAGTATTTTAAGGATCACTTAAAAACTACTCGACCGATTAAAAAAAAAGAAAAAGAAATAAATGGGACCATCTCGCAACAAACTCAATCGAACAAAAAAAGAATCATCAAAATCGGTCCATAAATGTCGAAGATACGCACGATAAAAAAAAAACATAGAATCGAATTTAGAACCTCCTCCTTTTAATGAAGTCGGTTAAAAAATACGTATTTTCTAAGGAAAGACAAGATTTCTCAAAGATTTTCACGATAATTTAATACGGGTACCTACTCAAAAAAGTCGCTGAATAATCAATAAGTAAGTGTTTCATACATAGGTAATAAGTATTTCTTTCAAAAATTTGTTGATAATAAAAGTTATGTATAACGAGGTACAGGGGGATGGGGAATGATACTCCAGTTGGTGGTGAAAAAGTATTTTTCTTATTATAACTATGTGCTTATATGTATATGTAGGCCCGCAATTTCGTCCGAGTGGATAACTAAACATTACAAATGTTTACTGTGGTACTGAAATAATAATTATTTGTAATTCAATTTCAAGAAATAAATATCATAATTAAATGTCAGTGGAAATCAAATTAAAATAACTATACAAGGTGTTTAGTGCAAGCCTTATAAAGCCGAATATGGTAGATAGGGACCATCAAACTGAACAACTTTTACTACGGAACCAACTCTGAAATTCGGATGTTTCATACATTTTGATATTTTCTTTATTAATTTTTGTATGAAACAGCTGATATTTGTTTCGCGATTTCAGAGTTGGTCCCTTAGTAAAAGTTGTTCAATTTGATGGTCCCTATCTACCATATTGTACTTTATAAGGCTTTTACCTAACACTTTGTGTATTAATTTAATTTTTACAATTTATTGCCTGTTTGGCACCAAATGAGATAGATAGATTTAATTTAGAAACTGATTGGATAGAGGTAGGTACTTACTCTAACTACCTACCCTACCTACTACTTTACTTTTACTTTGTTTGTTGTTTGATTATTTTATTTTTTAAGGGGAGACCGTTAAAATAGAAATAAATCTATATTATAAATGTAGTCATCCGCGCTAACACGTCTTCAACTAAGTTATTCCTAACTGATTTTCTCAGAAGCTTAATAATAACTGACAACCCTCGGTGCACCGAGAATGCACCCGCTCGGTCCCCCGACCTACCCCATTGGAACCTCCACGCAAATAGGGGGTTGCACAACGACTTCCGCCCGATCAAATGTCAAAAGTCACACGCCAAGATATTTGGCAATTAGGAACCGATGCTTACACAATGAACGTTGGTTAATGGGTTTCTAATTACGACCGCGCTTTATTAATTAATCTGCAATTCACCGTTTTGTATTTGTACACCAAGTATCAAATTACCTTATTAGAGAAATCTATCTGTAAGTTGAAAGCGATTCAAGTTAATAGTTACCTACGTAGGTACTCGTACACCATCGTCTGTAATTATTGTTATATAGCGTAACTTGTCTTTTTGTTAATAATTAAACCAGCGGCCGCCCGCGACTTTATCTACGTGGATAGTTTTTTTTCTATCCTCTGGAACAGTTTTTTTTTAAGGAAGGTTAAAAATCTGCTAGTAATAAACACTTTGAAAAAATACTCTCCAAAATCACGACTATATTTTTGTATGTTACGTACTCCACTCAGATATTAAAATCTGATTTTATAATCAAAAGACATAGTTGTAGTGAATTTAAACCAATCAACAAAATTTGCCAACAGAATTTGAAAAAAATATTATAGCAATAATAGTAATCACTATTAATAGTTTTCAGTCTTACTATATTGGCCTTTTACGTAAGAAATTGCCGATTTTCTTAAAACTAGAGAGTCTCATCACTTCCATGATTAAAAATATTTATCAATTGCTTAATATTATTATCTTACTAGCTTTTGCCCGCGACTTCGTCCGCGTGGATATTCGAGAAAATCCCATGAGAACTTTAAACACAGACACACAGAGACAACATTTTTAACAGACAGACAGAGTTACTTTCGCATTTATAGTATTAGTATGGATTTTGTATTACTGATCTTGAATTTCGTTCTGTCAATTTTACTTATGGTAGTCGATTAAACAACATAATCTCGTAGTGTAAAAGTATGTAAATGGGTACCAAACAAATACGATAGTGGCATAACTTCTGTGAAGTCTCTCTATTCTGTGGTACAATCAAACTTTCATCCCCTATTTCAACCCCTCCATTCCTTATTTCGCAATAAAAGGTAGCCTATGTCCTATCTCGAGCTCTACTCTACCTCTGTACCAAATTTCATCCAAATCGGTTCAGTAGTTTCGGCGTGAAGGCGCAACAGACAGACAGACAGAGTTACTTTCGCATTTATAATATTAGTATGGATTTTGTATTATTGATTTTGAATTTCGTTCTGTCAATTTTACTCATGGTAGTCGATTAAACAACATAATCTCGTAGTGTAAAAGTATGTAAATGGGTACCTAATAAATACGATAGTGGCATAACTTCTGAAGTCTCTCTATTCTGTAGTACAATCAAACTTTCATCGCCTATTTCAACCCTTCCAACCCTTATTTCGCAATAAAAGGTAGCCTATGTCCTATCTCGAGCTCTACTCTACCTCTGTACCAAATTTCATCCAAATCGGTTCAGTAGTTTCGGCGTGAAGGCGTAACAGACAGACGGACAGACAGACAGAGTTACTTTCGCATTTATAATATTAGTATGGATTAGTTTGGATTTTGTATTACTGATCTTGAATTTCGTTCTGTCAATTTTACTTATGGTAGCCGATTAAACAACATAATCTCGAAGTGTAAAAGTATGTAAATGGGTACCAAACAAATACGATAGTGGCATAACTTCTGTGAAGTCTCTCTATTCTGTAGTACAATCAAACTTTCATCCCCTATTTCAACCCCTCCATTCCTTATTTCGCAATAAAAGGTAGCCTATGTCCTATCTCGAGCTCTACTCTACCTCTGTACCAAATTTCATCTAAATCGGTTCAGTAGTTTCGGCGTGAAGGCGTAACAGACAGACGGACAGACAGACAGACAGAGTTACTTTCGCATTTATAATATTAGTATGGATTTTGTATTACTGATCTTGAATTTCGTTATGTCAATTTTACTCATGGTAGTCGATTAAACAACATAATCTCGTAGTGTAAAAGTATGTAAATTGGTACCTAATAAATACGATAGTGGCATAACTTCTGAAGTCTCTCTATTCTGTAGTACAATCAAATTTTCATGCCTTATTTCAACCCTTCCAACCCTTATTTCGCAATAAAAGGTAGCCTATGTCCTTTCTCGAGCTCTACTCTACCTCTGTACCAAATTTCATCTAAATCGGTTCAGTAGTTTCGGCGTGAAGGCGTAACAGACAGACGGACAGACAGACAGACAGAGTTACTTTCGCATTTATAGTATTAGATTTTGTATTACTGATCTTGAATTTCGTTCTGTCAATTTTACTTATGGTATTCGATTAAACAACATAATCTCGTAGTGTAAAAGTATGTAAATGGGTACCAAACAAATACGATAGTGGCATAACTTCTGTGAAGTCTCTCTATTCTGTGGTACAATCAAACTTTCATCCCCTATTTCAACCCCTCCATTCCTTATTTCGCAATAAAAGGTAGCCTATGTCCTATCTCGAGCTCTACTCTACCTCTGTTACAAATTTCATCCAAATCGGTTCAGTAGTTTCGGCGTGAAGGCGTAACAGACAGACGGACAGACAGACAGAGTTACTTTCGCATTTATAATATTATAGTATGGATTTTGTATTACTGATCTTGAATTTCGTTCTGTCAATTTTACTCATGGTAGTCGATTAAACAACATAATCTCGTAGTGTAAAAGTATGTAAATGGGTACCTAATAAATACGATAGTGGCATAACTTCTGAAGTCTCTCTATTCTGTAGTACAATCAAACTTTCATCCCCTTTTTCAACCCTTCCAACCCTTATTTCGCAATAAAAGGTAGCCTATGTCCTTTCTCGAGCTCTACTCTACCTCTGCACCAAATTTCATCCAAATCGATTCAGTAGTTTCGGCGTGAAGGCGTAACAGACAGACAGACAGACAGAGTTACTTTCGCATTTATAATATTAGTATGGATGGATAGTATGGATTTTGTATTACTGATCTTGAATTTCGTTCTGTCAATTTTACTCATGGTAGTCGATTAAACAACATAATCTCGTAGTGTAAAAGTATGTAAATGGGTACCTAATAAATACGATAGTGGCATAACTTCTGAAGTCTCTCTATTCTGTAGTACAATCAAACTTTCATCCCCTATTTCAACCCTTCCAACCCTTATTTCGCAATAAAAGGTAGCCTATGTCCTATCTCGAGCTCTACTCTACCTCTGTACCAAATTTCATCCAAATCGGTTCAGTAGTTTCGGCGTGAAGGCGTAACAGACAGACAGACAGACAGAGTCACTTTCGCATTTATAATATTAGTATGGATTATGACTATCATATAGACAACTATTAATAATAATAAAATCCTTAGTATAGTTTTCTTAACATAAAAAATAACTTGAAAGTGACTCCTTTATGTGTAAGCAGAAATTACCACATTATTATTTCTAGTAACGTAACCAAAACATATTTTTTTGCTTAATCTAATTGGCATAAGTTAGCTAAATATTCAAACATTTGTACATAAAAGTTTTGTTACATTAGCATTCACGGTTGTTAAATAAAGAAAGAAATTTTTTTTATGAAAGATGCAACTACTTGAAAATTATCCATACAAAACGGTAATTTTATAGGTAAGACTCTAGAATAATATTATTTTAAGGTTAATACCTAATTATTACGAAATTAATAATATCAACAAAATAGTATTCAGGGAGAAATGTTGTGTAATCGGTTGTTCAAATAAGTAATTTAGTTTCAATTAACTCTTCACAAAGAAAATTAATGAGAGCTTTCATCTCTACTCTACTACGGAGGCGTTATCGCTACGAGTGTAGGAGTATGACCGCCGTAGTACCTATAGAGATGGAATTAAATTGCATCGAATATTTAAGTAAAGCTTAGAAATTAGGTGTATGTTATGTAAACGCTAATGTCAGTAATTAAATATTTGGTTTTGAACAACTTTCTCATCGGAATCAGCTCTTAAATCGCGATAAAACATATGACTACGAAGGCCACCGCTACGAATGTAGCAATATATGAGCAACATTCGTAGCAAGAGAATTTCATAGTCAAGATTATCGAAATTATTGAAAACATTTTCGTTTTAAGTTTATTACTGATAAACTAATTCTTATTTTGAAAACTACAAATCACATAACTAGAGATGCTAGCTATGGTTTTTTATTATAGTTTCAAAAGCATTGAATAACTTTAAAATTGGAGGTTACTTTACGTTTTATTATAGCAAGAAAAGATTTGGCTATGTTTCTGTCAACCACATAACTGAGTAGTTACTATAATTAACTATCTAATATCTATCTACAGTATTTTTGGGACTGATAAATCAAGAAATAACTTCTGTGTGAAATCGATGCAAGGTGTTTGGTGAAAGTGCATAATTCTGTAAGAAAATGAGAGTAGGTATTTACCTATACAATAATAATAATCTAATAATATAATTAATAATATAAATATATAATATAAAAACTAATAATATAATAATAATAATGTATAAAACTAATAATATAATAATAAATAAATAATAAACAACTTCCTACCTAATCATTTCGACGTAATACCTTATCATTGGTCCTGAAAATATGTCTGAGAAATAGCAATAATACAGCTAACGATGTCACATTTTATTTACGTAAACATGACAAAAGTTGAGGAAAACATTCTTATAATAATTGTATCGACAGTGTTCCTCTTTCCGATCAACATTACATTATTACACAATATTTGCAAAGGAAAAACTGTTTGTCATCCAAGAGCAATATGAACCAGTGAACCGCAAGTCTATTCTCCTGGGATTCATTAACTTTTTTTATTCTTTTGACCTTCTTTTTATGCAATCATAAATTGAAAGGACCATTTATTGAAAAATGAGTGCAGACCCAACCTTTGTGCATCGACAACGAACGGGCTTAGAGATTCCATTGTGTCCTAAGCAAAGTAGAGGGGGGGGGGTTGTACTAGATAGATAAAAGATTAAAAGAAAATACATTCACGTGGAATATCTCTTATATAGATGGTTACAATAGCGTAGACAGATGTAAGTAGTAAATTGATAGACTATCCCCGAACCCCGAAAATAGTTGCCCGAACGTCAGCCCAGTTTATAGGCCTTTAATGGGAGGGACATATAACATTAATAGTGTTTCAATAAACTCTCGTTAATTCTACTCGAGTGTTGTCAAGGAATTCCAATGGAAGTACCTAAGTTCTGTCTTTTTTTAAGATTTTAGAAGAATCACAAAGGACACTCACTCGCAATTAATGAGCAACTGAGCGACCATTCAACCGTTTTTTCTAGAAGTCTGCAAAAAGTCTAACAAAAAACACAAAGGAAATTATTCTGTCATGTTAATTAATTTACGTTAGTTTAACTTGATTTCGAAAGTTGAAAACAAAAAAGTTCTTAAAACCTTAGAGCATTTATAATTGGTTAAATGCTCTAAGCTTAAAACAGTAAAAGAATACTAAAAGTTTGTTAAAAATGTAGTTTCGGTTTCGTGAACTTAAATTCGGTTTCCTAGAAAAAGGATAGAATTAGATTTCAAAAAAATTAGACTAGAAAGCGGTATAACTAATACAATAAATCGGACCAAAATAGTAGGTAGTTGTGATTTTAACATTTTAAAGGTGTGATTTATTTATAGGCAAACCTCTTGGAATACTTGTCAGAAAGCTAAAAATAAAGTTAATATCAAAGATAGCCACGTATATAACCGTACATAAATAACGGCCTAAAAATAAATCTACAGTGCAAAAACACTACATTGGGATATTAGAAAACTATCACAGCCTCGGATACTGTCTACGTCTACCTTCTTTCACGCTTTTAAAATTAATTTAGAAACCTGATAGCAAAATAATAGGAATATTAATAGACTGTCAACAGTCTGCCTCCATCGATGGCATACCATATTGTTTGGTATAAATAGTGTCACAGTTTTGCAAGATGAATAATCTGTTGGAGCGATCGATAGTAGAATGACTGGGGTGTGGGGTGGGTGGTGTGTGGGGGTGTAGGACCCCCTCCCAGTCGGGGGGTCGTTCATTCAGCGTGTGGGCGGCAGCGTGGGCGAGCCCCTTATAAAGCCGCCCTACCCTCGGCCCAACGTAGTCGTGAGATAGTGCCCAACAGAGTAACAGTGAAATGTGCAACATGTATCTCCCGACCCTAAGGTAGGAATTAATTTTATATTTATGACAAAAGTCAGTTCAAATTGATCATTAACATGTAATCTTTAAATTTAACGGCACAATTTTGGTGCAATTAATTGTTTTTTTATCTTTAAATAATCTTATATTAGTTAAGTAGGTACTTTAATATTTAACGTATTCTTTTTATTTATAAATAACAAATTTTAAATAATAAATCCTGTTGCAGGATTGCTGCAGTCTTGTTTGGCTACATAGTAGCTCAAGCTAAGGCTTATCCCATGCAAACCTGGCCTATGTACCCTCAAGCACCCAGAGAATATCCGGACGATGAATATTATTACGCTCCAAAAATTCAATATTACTACGATGCCCCAGCGATAAGCATGTCAGAATCTTATGGACAGCTCCCTTATCCCTACTTCTACGATCCTTATGGGCATTTCGCTTCAAACGAGGCCCCAAAAAGACAAGAAGAACGACTGGCTGCATTACCCATCGGACAGGAAACTTGGTTCGAGAGTGACACCACACCCCGCTGGCGGACCGACGACGCCGATGACGTCAATGCGGCTTTCCTAGATAATTTAATCCTTACCCAAATGGCTCAAGACGCACAGAGACGGCGCGAAAATGCCCGCGCAGCTTTCCCGCCTGTTGATTACGAAGAACACGATACGGAAGATGAAGACGTCCGTGAACTGAAGGCGCTGGCGGGAAAACCTCTCTATCATGTACCAAAAACTGTTCCTAGAATCGAAGATGATGACTACCCATCCGATGATGGCTTTATCAATTGGAACGGGTTTAAACGCAGCGTTTCCACACCAGCTCCGGTGACTACCACTCTGAAACCGAAAATGGGTCAGAAAGAGGAAGTGCTGCCGAGACCGACGCAAAACTCGCACCAAAGCCATGAACAATCACACAACAAAAGGGACTCGTCGTTTTACGAAACTATCGCGACGTTACTAGCAAACTCCCAGAATTCACATGCTGAGGTGAGTAAAATAATTCTTATCATAATTTCAATCGCGCCAGCTATAAAGTTATAAGTACATTAATTGTTTTGAAACTCAGCCCATGGAAACCTCTTGATCTAAAAATAGCCTGGCCGGGTTGGGGGGTGGTGGGTGACACGGCGCGCAGAGGCCGGGTCAATCGAAGTGGGAGCGAACAACTAAATATCACGTAAAACCGCTCTCGCTATTCTAACGCCGTACTTCCATTTTATTAATAGACAAGGTCGTGTTAATAATGGATCTATTTTGTATGCAGGAACCGCCGATGAGAAGGATCGATAAGCGCTTCGTGGCTGGAGATAGCGACCTCGTCGTGGAGCTCCGAGGCCTGAAGCATCGTATCGCGACTTAAGCTGATGCCGCCGGATAATCGCCAACAACCTTATGAGACTGAGTATTATGTAGACTAAAATAGATATCAAAAAGCGGCGAACTTACAAATAGCCTAAATTCTTCAATTAAAAGAATAAAAAAAGAATTTGTCATTTAATGCAAAGAAATGTTGCTATTCCATTGCCCGCTGCATCAGCGATAAGTTAAAATATTTTTTCTTAACACTTTCCTTGTCATCGGAATGATTTAGACTATTATCTGATAGTTTCTGATATAGTTGTGGGCTCGTGGTAATTGTGGATGTAAATGATCGTACAAAATGTGACTATAATCTCCATTAATGAATGAGCTGTTGACTGTATAATGCAAGATAGTTTTATATAGAAGAAGTTGCTCCCTTCAATTGGCAGCTATTATATCGCACAAAATGTGCATTTGTAAATATTGTAAGGTAATGATTGTTTAATTAAGACGTTATTATTGTTTAGATAGAAATTAATGAATCAAAGTTTGAAAAATATATAATTTTTTACTTTTAGTCATAAACGAAAATACTTGCAATGCTACCGAAAAAACTATGGTACGTTTCGTATACTATGTTTTAAATTAAGGAATTTTCTTGTAAATAATTTTAATGAAAAGCGCATAATATTGTAAGTATTTAATTTTGATGAAGCATCTTTGATATATTTTTGGCAAGCCTGAATGGTTTCGAAATTATTTTCTTATCGTAAAATACAAAAAGAAATGGATATTTGAATGGAAAAGTATTCATTTTTTTATTTTAATGATTGTATATTTTGTATAATTTCTATTCCACCGTTAAATCAGCAGGTCCGCTGAAAATATAATAAAAAATATCGTATAATTCTAATTCTGTGATATTCAGTACTAAACGACCTTATCATGTAACTGTGTTAATTGTAAAAAAAAGTTTACAAATGCACACATGAACTCTTTAATTTACAACTTAATTTTCAGTGGCAATAATGGGGTCACAATACGAAACATTATTATTTTTTGCCATCTCTAAAAAAATTAATCGGCCTATGATGTAAAGTTTACTTAGGTGCTATTGACTGTTTTAAGTTCCAACTTTATACGCAGACAATACCATGAAATCTTTTTGCAAAGCAAAAAAAACTATAACCTATATAGTATACCTGTATTTATCTGTAAGAATTAAGAGATTCTCTGTTGACAGAGGATTAGGTGATATCTTAGCTTTACAGCTTCTTAACTAATGTTTTTGATGTACTACATTGGTCTTAAAGACCCTAATGGAATGATGAACAGTTGAAGTACTTGCGTCCTTTTATCTTTTCCATCAAAACCATACAGCTTTAGCTTTTTTATCTAGAAATTAAGATCTTTTCTCGAATTTGCCACCAAATATTTATGAGAATTAAAATTCAACCTTAAATGTGTAGGTAATGTTATCTTTCAAGTACATATCTGTTTATCTATACTACGTCAAATTACTTATTTCTCTGTTTCTACATAAAAATTTACCTATCCAAGGTGTAAAGATTAGTTTGTACTAACCTGTAAATAAGAATGGCCTGAAAGTATTACTAGATGGATTTAATGTTTGTTGTTGATATAATGCATAACGATAACATATTGTATTATAAACTAGTCATTGATGTTGCATCTTCAGTTTTTATAAGACTTGTAGTAATGGCCTTTCCTATGAATAGACAAAATTGTCGAACATTTTATTGAAACATAGACAATTATAAAGTTTTGAATAACCTGTCCAGTTTTAGAAGCCAATAGTATCTACATTTAATTATTGCTCAGATAATACCATAAAGTTAATATACCTACGTAATATTAACTTTATGGATAATACTTAGGATACATAATCAAACTAGTATCCATTTATATTTTATATAGAAGACATTACTGTATTTTAATACATAGATCTTTTATGTTTAATAATCTAATTATTCAAATCGTATCTATTTGATACAAAAGCGTATCTTAGAGAAAAAACCTGTAAAGATGTTGTATCTAACTACATACTTATGAAAAAAATGATGAAATAAAAGATAAATTTAACAAAACGTTTTTTATTCCATTTTCTACAATTATGTCGGTCAATGGACACATTTTCTCTTAGCTCAAATAAAAACAAAGTAGGTACCATGTTAGGAATTACATACCACTAGCAGCCACCCGCAATTTCGTCTGCGTGGAAAGTTTTTTTGCAATCCTTCGGGAACAATACCTTTTTCGGAATGAAAGGTACCCTATGTCCTTCTCTGTAAGCTGGCAACGTGTATGTAAAATTTCATGATGACCGGTTCAGTAGTTAAGAGGTGAAGGCGTAACAAACAAATAAACAAACGGACTTTCGCATTTATAAGTATGTAGAGTTGGCTGCATTATATCTGTGGCATAAGTAGAGTTAGCGAGTAAGCATATAAAATACTACTGTATTTTATAGCTGACTAGCGACACGCCCTCGCTTAGCATTAGTGTGGAATTTGACACCATGGGTTCCACACATTAATATTTTGCGACAACTCCTAATGTATTCATTTAAATTATATTATATGGTGTAACGTGTGGTTCTTTCTGGCACGACCATTAAAGATTTTCTTATATCTTAAGGGGGTAAAAAATAGCTTGGATTTTCTACTATTTATTAACCCTGTTTTGAATTTTTTTACCTACTAGATCTAAGAGATACACTGGTCGTGCTGGAAAGAATGCTCCCTAACACGAACACGTAGACTTCCGTGTTATTCTTGCATTTCAAAACGGCATAAAATAGCTAAGAGTTTTTACTATTTTTACACCCATTTTGGAAATTCTCACTATAAGGATCATAGACATATGAAGGTCGTACTGGAAAGAATCACTTTGTAGCACGACCAAGCTTAAACTATTTTAAGAGGGCTCCACACTCGCGCCGCGAAAGCCCGCGAAGGCCGCGAAGCGCGAGTGTGGAGGGTTTCGCGGCTTCGCGCTTCGCGGCGTTCCCCGTCCGGTGGCGGTTAAAAAAGGGCTCCACACTCGCGCCGCGAAAGCCCGCGAAGGCCGCGATCCGCGAGTGTGGAGGGGTTCGCGGCTTCGCGTCGCGCTTCGCGGCTTCGCGTTCGCGCTTCGCGGCGTTCCCCGTCCGGTGGCGGTTTTTGGTCCGCGACAAAAGGCTTGCGAAGCGCAAACGCGAACCTCGCGAAAGCATCCACATCCGCGGCATGTTCGCAGTTGTGTGCGAGACGCAGTGACAAGCGGACGATCTGCTAGGACTCTGTATATGTATAATCACAGATAATATAATACTATAATGAACCAATTAAAATAAGCAAGATATTTGCTAAAATATGCCCTGTTGTGATTGCGAATCAATTCCCACCTTTTTTCGCTAAATGGCAGATATGTAATATACAATGTGTTTTTTTGAACATTGATCAAACTTTGTGGTGCGGCTTAGATCATCAAACTGAAGAACTTTGTCTATGGGACCAACTTCATCAGAGCAAAAAATAAATCAGCTGTTCCATACATTTTGGTCGAGTAGTTATTGATGTTTTCTATGGAACAGATGAATATTTTATTGATCTGATGAAGTTGGTCCCATAGACAAAGTTCTTCAGTTTGATGATCTAAGCCGCTCCACAAAGTTTGATCAATGTTCAAAAAATCACACTGTATTTTAATCTAGGTGCTTATTTAATAAACGTAACAATTTGTCACCTGCCATGACAATTTTATATCCATTGCGTCAACCGATTAGATAAAAGAACAAATTACTCATAGCCACCCCGCAATGTAAACCAAATTGTCACGCTATTAAAGGGCCCAGGCTGTAAGCCATTAGCGTGCCTGTCGGTCAATGCGCATTTTGTTCGAACGTTTTAAAATAATTTGAATTTGGAACAAGCGCGCATCATGAATTAGTACAAAAAAGTACCTATACCTACTGGCTGCTATGGATAGAGCCAAAGTTACACAATAAAATAAAATAAAAATATCCCACTAAATTTAATTAGGTTCTTTTTAGTGTCTTATCTTTGGGCTCTTTTCCATCTATTAGAGGGAGATTGAATGTTCAGTCTATTCCATCATTCTGGTACGATATTCAGTCTGAAAAAGTTCAAAGTCTATACAGACTGATGAAATGGACTGATCCCAGACTGATCATGTAATCTTTCTCTTAGCGTGGTTGTTTTATGTCATTGGAAAACTTCTAATTTCACGCATGGGTCGGTCATGGGATGGGTGACCAAAAATTTATTATCTCGAGCTCCTCCATGCTTCGGAAGGCACGTTAAGCCGTTGGTCCCGGCTGAATTTGCAGTCGTTAACACCCATCAATCCGCATTGGGCCCGCGCGATGGGTTATGATGGCCCATCCTCCCACCCATAAGGAAGGCCTGTGCCCCAGCCTGGTTCTGTTCCGATGGATTTGTGTCATCCACCATCGTCTTCTTCTCCTTTTCTTCTTTATTTGTTTTTTGGATTTTATTAACGCTGATTGTAACACGCTAAAGCACACAGCGTCAAATTAGCAGCAAAAGTAAACTCGTTCATTTCGGTCAAATCCGCGAACGCAAATGCGAAAGGTTGCGAGAAGGGTATTCGCGCCGTTTTCATGCGCGAACCGCGGCGCGCGAATCTGGAGGGCTATGTTTTTCGCGCCGTTTTCATGCGCGAATCGCGCCCGCGATTCGCGGCCGCGGTTCGCGGCGCGAGTGTGGAGCCCACATAAATTCAGGTATTTCAAAACGGTATAAAATAGCTTAGAATATTTACTTATTTTTACCCCCATTTTGGAATTTTGTCCTATCAAGTTCAGTACGAAGGTACGTACATGCTGAAAAGAATCACTTTCGTATCGTGTTTTATGATCTTGATAGTACGAAATTTCAAAATGTGTGTAAAAATAGTAATTATTCTCAGCTATTTTATACCGTTTTAGAATCCCTGAATTAATAATAGTTTAAGTTTGGTCGTGGCACAAAGTGATTCTTTCCAGCATGACCTTCATACCTCTATGATCCTTATAGCAAGAAATTCCTAAATAGGTGTAAAAAGAGTAAAAATTCTAAGCTATTTTGTGCCGTTTTGAAATGCAAGAATAACACGGAAGTCTACGTGGTCGTGTTAGGGAGCATTCTTTCGAGCACGACCAGTGTATCTCTTAGATCTAGTAGGAAAAAAAATTCAAAAGAGGTTTAATAAATAGTAGAAAATCCAAGCTATTTTTTACCCCCTTAAGATATGAGAAAATCTTCAATTGTCGTGCCAGGAAGAACCACACGGTATAACAGATTATAATAATGTGCATGAAATGCTTAAGGTATCTAACAGATTTAAGTTGATATTAATTCTGTATCCGACTAATAAATAGCTTTCCAATTACTTACGGCATTGTACGTGACCAATTTATTAGAAGATATAATTTCAACCAATTTCAATTTAATTAATTTTAATTTCAACCAAAAAAACCTTGACAAATTATATAGGTACTAAAACCTTTCTTATGAATCACTACCTATATATCTACTGGTGAAAACTGCATGAAAATCCGTGCAGTGTTTTTTGAGCTTATCTCCAGACAGACAGACAGACGCGGCGGGGAACTGTTTTTAATATATGTAGTGACGAAGCTCACTAAAAATAAAAGTTCTGTTAAAACCATAGACATAGAAAAATTTTCGCTGCGCTCAAGAAGACCAACAAAGCGTCGAAGTTAACATCATACGGACCCGGTCTATGTAAAAAAGAGACAAAGGATCAAGTGACATGTGCCAACATTTTTTACAGTAAGAGCCCCTACCGTCCCGCCTAGCAAATGAGCAATCACAGTTTGTTTAAATTAGAATTTAAAATAACGGTATCGTGGAGCCATGGCGTCTTGTGCTCTAAGTAATTGTGATGTGACAAAAAGAAATAATCCAAGTAATCACACTTTTCACAGGTAAATAAGATATTGCCACACATTTCTCTAAAACCAAATTTCGCTACATTTATTCGTTTATCGACGAAGAAAACAGTATGGAACATAGTTTTTTAATTTCCTTTACCATATTCAGGGTGAAATTTTAATCACTTGGTTCCCGCCGTGGGGTGGTTCCACTCCATAGACTTATTATATTACTAGCGTATTCCACTCATGATTACAAGCAACTTTTACTATGGGGCCAACTCTCCTACTCGTAAAAAAAAAACAGCTGTTCCATACAAAAGTGCAGTACCTACTCGACCTTAATGTATGGAACAGCTGATTTTTTTTTGCGAGTAGGAGAATTGGCCCCATAGTAAAAGTTGCTTGTAATCATGAGTGGAACCACCCCACGGCGGGAACCAAATGATTAAAATTTCAGCGTGTATAGACATATTTTATGAATCTAAGTCATATTTTACGTATGTCATAAAAATGTATGCATTCGTTATCGGATCACCTGTTTATTGACATTGTTGTTCTTTGACATTCTATTTCTGTTCTATCGTTAAAACGGTCTATTTTCATGAAACGCTGAATCTTGCCAAGAAATGTCACATTCCATTATGGTGTAGGTAGAAGATAACGGGTACAAAAGGATTCGGAGCAATTTGTGATATAATAGGAATATAACTGTTTGATTGGTACTCCCTTGTGTATATTTTTTATTTTGTGAAAATTCTCTTTTCACTAGTAAGTACTTTCGTTAGGGCGGGCGGGAGCAATCTTAAGAGGCCGTACAAAGCTAAAAGAAATTTTCATAGTCAAAATTATTAAAAAATTACTAATAAAATATTTCTTATTTTGCAGAACTAAAGAGCTAAGGTATTTTTACTATAGATAAGTAGTTACAATATTATGCTGTCCGTCCTTGTCATGTCATAGCACAATGATAAGGGCGCGCAGTGTATTGACGTCATATACTACGTATATGGCAATAGGGAACATGAGTCACCGATTTTGATAAATTTGAGCTTGATCGCTGCGGACACGTATAAAAACACGATGGAATAGAAAATTAAAAAATATATGTATTATTTTAGTTTTATCACAAAGGGGAAAATATTAATTTTTTTTTTATTTTCGGATATAATGCACTTAACAGTCGGATAGAATATCGAAGAAGAAATAATATTTTGTATGGCACATATTTAGGGAGATATTTGAAAATTATTGGCTAACTCCATAATAATGCGCATTAAACGTGACATAAGTGACGTCACAAATGTTGACCATTTTGTATAGAGCGTTTTCGGCGGGTGCTGCTGCGTGCTAACTTCAAGTACCTATATCACGAGAAAAAAACGCAAGAGAAAAGTTTTAATATTACAGTTGATTTTCTCACGCATTATACTTTTCATTTTGATACAAAAAAAATTGATGCATGTTCCCTATTGTTATTATAGGCGGCAGGCTTTCTGGACACTATTTCCCAACAGAGTACTTACTTATCAAGACGAATTAAACGAGCCCAAACTTGATGGAGTTGTATCTATGGTTTTATTACAGAGTTCCTGTGACCTTCTTCCGGTTCCATCATCAGAACTTAGAAACAGTCTCCCATCAGAGAATTAGTCAATACGAATGAGATGAGCCCTAAGTCGATGGCGTTGCATGGTTTTATTACGAGTTCCTGTGGCCTTCCTCTGGCTTCATCATCAGACCCTGAACACTATTTCCCAACAGACTATTCGTCAAGATGAATCAAACGAGCCCAAACTCGCTGGGGTTGTATGGTTTTATTACGAGTTCCTGTGGCCTTCTTCTGGCTCCATCATCAGACCCTGGACACTATTTCCTAACAGACTACTCGTCAAGATGTATCAAAGGAGCTTTTTTTTGGTAATAATAAAAAAAAAAACCCAATCAGGTAGGTACTTAATATAAATATCGTTACTTATTTCTGTTAAAGCTGATAAGTTTCTTGCGCCCGTTCTTCTTATAAATTAAAATAGTCTGGAACGGGTAGGAAAATATAAACGATTCAAAAGTGCATCTTTATTGAGTTTACTTGAATATTTTTTTATTTTTACTTTCTACGAAAATACTTTAATAGATTATAGGTACTTGCATTAATATGCGTTATAAGTAATTTTATTATTTAAGATAATACAACATAGAAGTCTTTGATAAAGATGTTGCATTTTTTATGAAACTTGACAGGGTTTGAAATATGTAAGTACCCTTATAGCCTGGCGCAACTAGGAACAAAATAAATATTGTATGGAGTTTAGTCCAAAAATAATGGCGGATATTGACATCTCATTCTTTCCGTCTTCGGTCCCACTTCAACTCACAGTTGTCATAGTTGACATATTCCAAGATTATTTCTGTTTGTTTTGGAATTAAATTAATTAAATTTAAGAGGTTTGTTTCGTGTAAAATTGAATTTACTGAAACGTACGTGTTTTTTTAATCATGTCACCAAGAACACATTAGAAAACTTGTGTAATTTGTGGTGTTCGTGCCTATCGAAACAAGAATGAGAAAAGGAAGTTTATGGCTAGATTTTCTAGGGATCCTGACCGGTAAGCAATAAATTATATAATATTTAGTCCCGTGTACCACAGCAGGATGGAACCTGCTGTGGTACACGGCACAATTTTATGCTTATTTTGTAATAAATGTTTTGTTCATAATAACACTAGTGCTGCTCCTGATAACTATCGATAACTAGGTACTAACAATATTTTTCAGTTGCAGACAATGGGATCAAATAATGGGCAATAAAGACCTAGCCTGTATTCTTATTAAGCACTTTAAATATAATATGGTGGACAAGAGTGCAGTCCAGTAAAAGCTTGTTTCAAAAAATATTTTTCTGACAAACTTATTATTTTAACAGTTTATACAAATTACCTAGTTTGACCCAAAATTTCTGTTTTTGTTTCAGATGTCACAATAATAGTCTCCAAAAAAGAAACTTCTGCAAAAAATAGATAATAGTAAAATATAACAATAAAGACTCTTCACAAAAACAGTTAAAATCTTGGACTCCATCATAGAGCATCATAGAGTCATCAGTATTAAAAACACTTATTACTTCTACGGCCAAAAATCAAAAAGGAAACAACAGGTTATGGCCTAAGCGCTAAAACATTTTATTTTTTAATTTTCATACCAATATTAAATGTATTATTATGATGAAAACGTTTGTTTTATTTTTTGTATTTTTATCGATAAATCATCAGAGAGGTAGCACAGAACCACAAATAATTATCGATAAACGCTGGGAACGCGTGCGTGCAGCACTATCCGGTTCGCTATGTTGGCACTTCTGTTATTTGACGCAATTTTGACTTTTGTGCCGGAAATGTGGTACTAGATTTTTTGCCTGTACTGAGTCCGTGATTATTTCCTCTGTGCCTACACCTACCTATTATAAAAACTCCTGTTATCAAAATGCTAACTTTATTTAAATGGGTAAGGTACGAAATTACAAACACCTACACAATGTGTGGGTTTAAAGCCAAGCTTCTAGAAATATCCAACAAACGATTCTTTCCATGAATATGTAATTACGTGGTTTGTTTATTTTTAACCGACTTCAAAAAGGGAGGAGGTTCTCTGTTCGTCTGTATGTGTTTTTTTAACCCCCGACGCAAAAAGAGAGGGGTGTTCTAAGTTTAATGTGTCTGTGTATCTGTCTGTGGTAACGTTGCTTCTAAACGGATGAACCGATTTTCATTTAGTTTTTTGTGTCATAGATAATTTTATCCCGAGTGTTCTTAGCCATGTTTCATGAAAATCTGTTCAGCCGTTTGAAGATCATCAGCTCTTTTCTAGTTGATGAGGGAATCTGACTAACTTCATTATGTCCAATCGATTTAAAATTTGGTACCGTGTAAATCTGTTCAGCCGTTTGATCATCAGCTCTTTTCTAGTTGATGAGGGGATCTAACTAATTTCCTTATATCCGATGGATTCGAAATTTGGTACCGTGTTACTTCAATGATATTGGAAGTATATGGTAAGGTAACCATGACCTGATCAGCCGTTTGAAGATCATCAGCTCTTTAATAGTTGATGAGGGGATCTGAGTCTGACTACCTTCTATATGTCCTATCGATTCGAAATTTGGTACCGTGTGTTGGGGGTTTTTAAAAATTTTAATTATTTTTCTTGTTTTCTTTTTATGTATGTCCACCGATTACTCGAAGACGGCTGAACTGATTGAAATGATTCACACGTTATTGCATCAGGTTTCTTCCCACGTTAGTCCCATTTTTAACACGTTTTTAACAGGTTTTTATTAGGTTGCTTTTTCGTTTGTATGTTTGTTTCTCCACAAAGTTTGCAAACGATTTTCTACTAGTTTCCGATGAGGTAGAGACTTGTAACTTTGTACATTGGTCAGGACTGGAAGGCAATGCAATATTAAGCATTATGTAATATATATTATGGTGTCATTGAGCTGATCTGAAGATGGAGCCAGAAGAAGGCCACAGCAACTCTAAGATGAGACCATACAACTCCATCGTAATTAGGCTCGTTAGAATCGTCTTGACGAGTACTCTAATGGCTCCAAAGATCTGATGATGAATGGAGCCGGCAGAAGGCCATAGGAACTCTGTAATGAAACCATGCAACCCCATAGAGTTTGGGCTCGTTTGAATTGTCTTGACGAGTACTCTAATGTGAAATAGTGTCCAAGGATCTGATGATGGATGGAGCTGGAAGAAGGCCACTGAAACTCTCCAATAAAAAAGATTTTTGAAATCGGTTCAGAAGTTTTCAGGAAATTCTAAAAACAGTCGTTTTTGTAACCATTGTATGAACTTATTTATTTATGAACCGATTTAGATGATTTTTTCTTTGTTTGAAAGAAGATACTTATTAAGCATGAGACTAATTTCTTTGGTATTGGCTCTTGGGTTTTGAAGCTCCACAAGGGAACTTTTCAAAATCTGATAGGATCTGGAATGGATGTATAGTGATTGAAAGTAAAGTACTTAGAATTAAGACAATCTTAAACAAGTTAGATACCAACGGTACTTACTAGTACTTATATCAATTCTGTGCTATGGTCAAGAGATCAAGATGTTTCGGACTAGACTTGAACTGCGAAGACACAACGTAACTCATTAACAACGAACAGCGCAAGTGAAAATTTAGTTATTAGGGGTATAACACCATTGAAAAGTGTGTAATACAAAAAAATAGCATCGCTTACATTTACAAAGGTACCTTATAGGTTTTCGGAAAAAGTTTAAAACAAGAAAAAATTTAAAAACTCTAAAAAATAGCTTAAAAAATAAACAACTCTAAAAAGCAAGAAATAATATTCAAATCTGCATAATTCAATACGCCATCGGTTCGCAAACCTGGGAGACTTTATAATTAAAACACTAAGCGAGAGACCTTGTAATCAAAACCCTAAGCGGGAGACCTTGTAATGAGGATCAGTAACAGGTTTGAATCCTATAGTTTTAATGATATAATATAAAATCATATTAATAGCAATGAAACTTAGTGAAAGATTTTTTGACCAAACAAAAATCTTTACTGATCCTCATTAAACACCTTGTGAAATCGAGTGATTTGAATTTTTAACCGACTTTAAAAAAGGAGGATGTTCGTCTGTATATTTTTTTTGTGTATGTCTACCGATTACTCGAAAACGGCTGAACCGGTTGAAATGATTCAAACGTTACTTTATCAGGTCTGTTCCCAAGTTGGTCTCATTTTTTGAAAATTTGAAATCGGTTCAGTAGTTTTCGGGTAATCCTGAAAATACTGGTAAAAATTGCATGAGTTTTTACGGATCTACAGACATAACTTCTTTGTTTATGAACCGATTTAGATGATTCTTATTTTGTTGGAAAGGGAATACTTTAAGGGTGGTTTTATTGTAATTTCATTGGCATTGAACCTTGGACTTTGAAGATACACATGGGAACTTTTCAAAATCAAATAGGATAGTGTACATAGTGATAACATTAAGTAAGGTATAAAGGTTTCGCATTTGCCATTTTTATTGGGATACAGGCTTTACTTACGGATTGATGAGGAGGATGAGTCATAACCCACCGCGCGGGCCCAATGCGGATTGGTGGGTATTAATAAGTGCAAATGCAGCTGGGACTAACGGCTTAATGTGCCTTAAGAAGCACGTAGGAGAGCGAGATAATACACTTTGGTCACCCATCCCATCGCTGACCCTTGCCAAAGATGCTTAACCTCCACAATTGCAGGCCAACCGGACTTCCAAAGGTCGCGAGTTTGATTTCTGTCTGAGAATATGATCTAGTGGGAGTCGAATTTTTTTACTATATTATTTAGTAGGTATTATATAAAATAGCTATAAGAGTGCTTTGTCAGAAGATATTTTGAAGAAGCACTGCTTCTTCAAAATATCTTCTGACAAACCTACCACAAAAAGTTAAAAAAAGCTTTAAAAAAAATCAAAAAACTCCTTCAAAAACCATAAAACAAATGTTTTTAAAGGTTTTTTTAAAGCTTTTTTGACTTGAAATTAAAGTGGTATAGGTAATAACTTTTGAATCATTTCAATCGGTCCAGCCGTCTTTGAGTAATCGGACGAACAGTGAACTTCCTTCTTTTTTGAAGTTGGTTAAAATGAGAAGTCTTAATAAATTTTATTATCAACACAATATTTTGCAAAATGTTTCAGTAATGTTGGCCTAGGATCAACGATGTCGCTCTCTAAGGTACCTACTACGGTACATAACTTAACCCAGTGTTTTTCAACCTGTGGGTCGCGGCCAGGGGGGTCGCGAAACCTTACTCGGGGGTCCGGTCGCCATTAACAGAAAAAGGCAAGTGTTTTAGCACAGAATACTACATAGTTTTATTTAGGTCCTACACAAGAATAAAAATATTACCTTTTATACTAGTATACACCGTCATTTTGTAGTCATTTTTATTAACTTAAGGGAGTGCTCTACTAATGAAAATAATCATTTTTGCCAAAGAAACATGGGTCGAAAAACGACAAAAATTTTGGACTTTCCCATACAAATACAATGTTTTAGCTGTCTAGTTAGTATGGGAGGACCAACATTTTTTGTCGTTTTTTGACCCATGTTTCTTGGGCAAAAATGTTTAGTTTCATTGGTACAACACACCCTTAAGTTAATTAAAACGACTAAAAAATGACGGTGTAGTATTAGGGTGTCGTATGTATATGTGCTTATGTATGTAACAAGTTGTCTTTTTTTAATAAATTATTGTCATGACTGTCTTTCAAACATTTTTGGCCATAAGGGGTCGCTAGAATTTTATAACTTGTTTTTTAAAAGGTTGAAAAACACTACCTACTTAACCTGTGACCTTTCGCTCAGAATTTCACCAGAAAATCAGCAACGCCCACACGTATAAGGTACTGTGACCGAAGAACCGAAGATGGCCCGCCGGCTCTTATCATGGCCCACCTTTAAAAAATAACAGTTAAGGCTGTCCAATCTAATTAAAATTTCGTGGGTGTATGCGACTGCAGCCATAAACAATATTGCAACTTCATCCGACTCTCAGTCAAGCTGCCATTTTTAGGATGGCAAACAGTTTGCTGTGTTGCGTCTAACTAGTAGACGTTTTCTAACTTTAGAAGAGTAAGTTTTTATTAAAATTAGCAAAAATAAGTAGATTTTCTTTGTTTTAACAAGTTAAACTACATCCTTAATCTGTTTGCCATTAAATTACCGATAAGTTTTATTAATTTCTTCTTTTTCTTGCTTTTTATTACAATTTATATTGAACTGGGGTAAAGTTTCCTATGGAAGCCCACCCCATTGGTCCAAAAGATAGCCCACTTTTTTATTTCCAATTAAAAGTGTTTTAAGTATTATAGAAACAATTTATATAATAAATAACATAAATATAAAATAAGTTGGTTAAGAATTTGGTGTTGAATTGTTTTTTGTTTTTTTTTTATTGTTACTAAATTATGATTTTCTAATCCTTATTTTTTTGCATTAAATGCAATTATCAAATATATTATAAGTCATTATAATCAAAATAATCAATTAAATGACTTTTTTGGTGGATTCATGCTCTTGTGTTAGGTTTTTTAAAGTAATTAATGTAAGTCGATTTTTCAATACCCCTAACTTGGCCCACGTACCAAGGTCATCGAAAATTAATCACCGAATAAAGAACTTTTTGATTATTTTTTTGTTACCTACTATTCGGATGAATTTCTGTTTGTGTGATATATTAAATTTTATAAACATATGGTCATTTTTTTAATAACTTTAATTTTTAATAGATTTAAGATGGCTCATAGCCAAAATATGGGTAATATTTTAGACTTTTGTTATTAGTTTTATTTGAAAACTGTATTTCTCGATCAGTAGGTATTAAAAGAAAAAATATTTAGATGTTGGTAAAGCATAGATTTAAATTAATATATTACGGGCCTTGTTAGGTGACCACCTTCCTAAGATGGCCCAACATCAACTTTTTAAAAATGGTGCTTTTTTCTATTAACATCGAAATAATATCGCATTTTTTATAAATTGTATTTCTCAATTAAAAACCCTGGTTTTATATTTGTTTTATGTCCGGTGGCTGTCTGTTCTCCTCTATAGGGTCTCATTTTTCATCCGATTCTCGTGAAATTTTGTTACTTAGACATCAGCCAGTCTGTGTGAAATATACCATATCGCCGTTATACTACGAAAACCAATTAAATCATAAAAAGTGCAAACGGAGATATCGCGATTACAATGTTTATGGGGTTGAAAATACCCTTTGTAGTATTATATTGTTAGTATTACTTCATAGCATTAGTACATTGGTAAATGTTCTATTTAAACTTATCTTTTGAGATTTAAAAAGGTTATTGCTTTGTAATGAAATTTACAATAATTGTCACAAGGTCACCTATTTAATTGGTTTTCCCTGAGACATGATAAATGTCTATAAATTCAAAAGTATTAGGAATACCACGAATCCCGAGAAATTACTTCTTAATTTTAGTTAATTTAGACTAACCATGATAAAAATATACCTATGCAGCTGTCCCTTGTGAAGTTACAAGTGAAAATGTATCAAGATAATTGGTTTTCCCTGCAGAAAATTTAGGAACCTAAAAGTTAAGCAAGTAATTTATTAGCGTTTTAGTACATTCATTTGTTATCAAATTTATAGCTCGAAATAATTAATTAATTACAAATTGGCTTGATTAGTTCAAATAATAATAAAAGCACGCTTCAAATGCCAGTAACAGGTACCAAGAAACTAATGTAAATAAAAGAAAAACTGACTTTCGAGTGACGGACCGACCGACTGACTGACATACTAAAGCAAAGCCAGTATTATTGAGCTAGACGTCTAAAATTGAATACAAAATGTACCTTTGAAACCTTTGATAATCCTGCTTGGAAAGAACTTCCCGAAATTCCCGCGGGAAAATATTTATTGGGAAAAAATATTAATCTAGGCTATCTACTATCTGTGTTCCAAATTCCAACCAAAAATGTTCAGTAGGTAAACATCCAAACCCACAAACTTTCACATTTATAATATAGGTATTAGTAGGATAATATTAGTAGGATGACTAAGCATTTTCATATTTAGGTATATAGTTAGGTAAAACTGAGAATGTGACATTAAAATGATTTAATTAAAATTTTTAATTATTAGGACAGTATAAACAAAATACCTAATAAAAAACCGGACAAGTGCGATTCAGACTCGCCCACCGAGGGTTCCGTACAATAAATAATTATAATTAGTTCAGGAATCGAGTCTAGCAGTTTTTCCGAGATTTTGCCGAATTTGCCAATTTAACTACAAATGTATACATTTCAGATTTATACATGTAGGTACTTGTAGAATAAGACGATATTACTTTCCAAATTTCATAGTTCTAGGTCAACGGAAAGTATAGATTTCCTTGAAAGCGTCTGAATATGTGTTTTTGTGGCAAAAACGGCCGTATCCTTTTTTGATTTTTTCACAGCTTCTAGCAACGAACTAAGTATCTTAGTTCGTTGGCTTCTAAAAACTGTAGATTTGAGTAGGTATACCTCCACACGTTCCCAAGATAAGGGATACAGACAGATGGACGGACAACCGTCCGTCTGTTTGTCAGTCAAGATCATTATATTACCGTTAGTCATTATCCGAAGATATTAAGGAATCGTTTTTCGCTGTAGATTAGGATGCATTCGTGAATAAATTATCGTCTGAGAAATGTCAGAGAAAACCAATTATCTGGATATACAATATTTTCTTAGTTGATTAGATTGTATTAGTTAATATGGAATTCGTCAGGTAAAATAAATTAAACTGTTTTAATAGCTTTTATTTGATCATTTTAATCTAGTATGGAGATTTAAATCTTAGAAAATGGTTGTTACTGAGGGAAAAATAGAATAATTCCTGAGCTGTCTCTGAAAAAAACCAAATTTTATCAGTTAACTGACAATCATTGGAGACAAATATGTCAGAAGTCAAGTTTATTCTGTTTAATATTTTGTATTTGAAAACAAACCTTGGCAATGCTTGAAATAATTGGTTATCTAATTAACAGAAGCGAAACTATAGGACTTAGCGATTAATGGGTTTTCGCAGACGAAAGAGCACAAAATTTTAAGTACTTTGGCATTCATAAGTCATTTTCGTAAAAAATCGATTTAATTGGTTTTCGTTGTATAGCGGCGATATGTTGTGTTCTTTGGAAATCTTTGGAAATATATATGTGGAGGTCAGTGTTCCACATCGATTTCCAGAGACTCTAGTGGACTTTCAAATCGGTGTTTCAAAAAAGTACCACTAAGTGGGCACTCTTTCTCATAGATTATTTTTACTCTTTGATTTAGCGATTGGTCTGCTGGAATTAGAGGTGAAAACTACGGAAAGTTTCCGAAACTTTGGAATGTTTCATGTAAACTTCAGGAAACTTTTCAAATAACTTCCAAAATTACAGCAACTTTGGAAGTTTTCAAAATGACCGATGTTCGTTGATGACCACAGAGGCAGTTAAATAGGTTGTAATATGGACTTCTTAAATAGATTATTACTAGTGGCTCCGTGAGCTGTAAACCTCGCGTTAAAAAATAACTCAAAAAGTAAGTTTTAAGATAAAATATAGATGTCGCCCTCTCGCCATGAGGTTTTCAAGCATATAGTAGGATTCGTGCTATTGGTATATTAAGTATTTGGTATATTCGCAGCTAGATGGCGCTTGTTTTTTTTTTAATTTTCGAAATTTAAGAATTATAATTTTTAGGACCAGTTTTTCGAAACATTATATCCAATATTTCGAAAAACTAAAAAAAAATACAAATACTTACAAATAATACACACAAACGAGGTGCAAAGATAATTTTAATGAAAAATATGAGTAGGTAAGTCTATGCCTGTCTAAAATAGTGGTCTAATTTTACTTTACGTACTATGGGAAACAGCGTTGCTTAACCAGTTTGGAACAAAATTCGTGTGCGCGCGTATCGCCCCTGCACGAACTAAACGTATGTGACAGCGGGCGCGGCGTGCAAGCGATTTTAACCTTAGCAGTGGTTAAGCGACGCTGTTGCCCATGGTACCTATGTACGTAAAGTAAAATTAGACCACTATTTTTCACCACTTGAAGTGGCGGAGTCATCTAACACCTGTATTTATTATAATATAATAATAATAGATCCACCATCATTCGAATCCATACCAAAATATCAATATTTCAACAGATAGTGGATAGACATTGATTATATTCGTTTACATGTTTTACAAAACACCCGACTTTTTTTTGTTGGTTCCCTTAAAGTTTCATCTTTAGGCACTTTCACTAACCTACCAAGGACGAAAAACATTTTCAGTATACGTAGCAGAGTCAACAAATACAACCTTTCACTACGACACCGGCGCTTTGATGTAAACTGTCAAAATCCAAATTCACTTGCGGGTGTACGCCGCACGCGGTATTCTTTGTTTATTATTATTATATTATTATATTATTTGATGCAGCGGCATCCTTTGACAAGAAGCCTCTGTCTGTAAACTATGCAAAATCTAGGAAAATAACGTTAATGTTATTTTCCTAAATTTTGCATAGTTTACAGACACAGATCACAGTAATACACAATATTTTGTTATAGTCACAGATTTATTGACCAAAATTGTTTACAACTTTCGTTGATCTAAACTAAAGGATCATTTTCTGATACTGCAAAATAAAAATTGTGAGGGCCCATTTCTTCCTCGTGGAGCTCAATATCTTGCACATTTTCTTCCTCTTCAGAGCTACTATCATATTCTTCTTCATCTACCATGTATACCTGATCGTTTGGATTTTCAGATAGTGTTCTTATATTGAATCGCACAGTATTAAGCTTTTGAAGCCTATCGGTTGTCATCCTGTTTCTGGGACGAGTTAATGTATTTCCAAAAAGAGACCAATTACGTTCACTAGAAGCTGACGATGGAGGCACAGATAATATTTTTCTTGCAATGGATGATAATATTTGACAGTTACAGAGACCTTTCCACCACGTTCTTGCATCAACATGATCAGCAGCATTCCAAATACCAACTTGACTATAAAAACCGGTTTTTGCTCGGTATTCTGCTAAGTTCGACATGACTTTTCCAGTATTTTTATTTTGTGTTTCGGCGTATTGATGTATAAATTCTTGCCCTATCGAAATTTTGTCAGGTGTTAATTTTAGACCTCTGCATCTTGGGTCTAAAATATTGGCAGCGAAGTGAATGGGCTTTTCGACGAAATGCTGCCTTTTCCGAATTGCCTCTATAATATATATTTCTTCGTCATTGTTTATAATCTCACAAATACTCAAGGCATTGCGCACATTTTCTGTGACCCATTCAAACATCTGAGGTACTTCTGATAAAACAGCCCTGTCTGATTCTAACTTTGTAGTAGCCACAAAAATAGGATTTAAAATACTGTGAAATGAAGTGACCGTCATCCATAAGTCCTCTGTAAGCAAATGTTGCTTTATATCTCTATCGAGATTCAAGTCTTGGCAAATGGCTGTAGCTTCGAGAGCCTCGCGGTTGCAAAGAAAAGATTCCATCATGATAACGCAACCTCCCCATCGCGTTTGGCTTGGTAACTTTAACGTCTTCTTATTATTACCATACTTTTCTTTTTGAATTTTTTCAAAATATGCTAATTCTACATGCCGTTTCTTTATGTATTTTATAATTTTAGTAACGGTATCATTGCAGATCTTAAAATTTTCTAGCTTTACAATATCTTTTAAGAGTAAGTTTAACGTGTGTGATGCACATCCCACCGCAAACATGTGTGCGTACTCTAATTCAACCATTCTCCACATTGCCTTCATATTGTTTGTATTGTCGGTAACAACTACGACAAATTTGGATGGACCAATTTCATCTAATATAGCTTTTAATTGTGTGAACAAATATGTAGAAGTCTCGCGATTCGTGCCAGGATACACACATTTATAAAAAAATGGTTTAGGAGTCGTGATTATGAAATTGACAGTACCTTTACCGTTGATATCACTCCATCCATCCATTACCAACGCAAGGGATTCCGCTTGATTAATAATATCTGAAGTTTGTTTTCGTATACGCTCATACTCGGAATCCAACAAAGTATTACTGATCATGTATCTTGTAGGGACTGAATACGCTGGATTAAGAGCAGTGATTGCAGCCTGCCAAAATATGGATTCTAAAATGTTAAATGGCATGCCTGTTGCATAAATGGCTCGCGCAAAACAAAGGTCTATTTCTTTCTTTTTTTCTGGAGTAATGCAATTTTGAGTAAGTGACAATTCCTGAGAAAAAGAGCACGACAACAATGAGTTGTTCCCTGAAGGACCGGGCGTAGGTACAAGAGTCATCAGGCCATGGGCTTCGGTTGATTCTGGTACAACTGGAGGGGGCACTGAAAGGGAGTGAGGCGTTTCTGTTCTAGGTTTATCTTGAAAAATCATTTTAACATCTTCCGGGCACTGTTTGCAGGCGCTCTGAATATGCCCCCTTAATTTTGTTGCATTATTTGCAAAATGTTTTCGACAATAATTACACGTTGCAGTTTTTTTGCCATCCTTATTTATCACCTCGAAATAATCCCATATTTTTGATAGTTGTCGGGGCATATTAACCTAAATAAACTATAAGTATGCACTAAAAGTATGAGCTAGGTAAGCACAAAGCTTTAAGTAACACGATAATTATATTCGTATACAAAATAAGCCACGACCATTCACTGTTACTACGCACGCAACTAAATAAATAAAACAACACACGGTCGGTCAGTCAAGCGCGGTGTGGGGTGCGGGGGGGTGGTCCCGGCTAGGGTTGCCAGATCGGAAGTGCAAAATATCTGGAGAAAAATTGAAAATGTCGGGATTTTGCGTTTTTTGTCGGGAGGAATAAATGTTTACAGTAAAAATGTAACTTAAATGCCTGTAGGTATTTATTGTAAAAAAATGGCTATGCAGCGTGATTTTTTGTCAGTTTCATCCACTAATTTTGTACTTTTGCCTGTCTATTGTAAAGCAAATTGGCCGCGCAGCGCGATTTTTAGTCAGTTTTATCCACTAATCTTGCAATCTGTGGTTTCATCCGCGAAAATTATTGCTTTCTAGAGAATTTCCGGAACAGCTGATTTTTAGTTATTTTTGATTACCTCTCCTCCCGTTAACTCAACCCCTATCCATCAGTAGGTACTTTGAGTATGTTGTTTTAGACACCGTTCCCTACAACTATGCCAAAATCGCTTATACACAAATTATTTCTCCTATTTTTCCTTCGTTCGGTGGGCTAATATTTCATATTTTTGTTACACTTTGTATAACATAAAAAGTACCTATTGTTTATCTCAGTGTAATGAAATAATTGTAACGAATTGTAAGCAGAAAAATAATTTTTAAAACTTCCAAAGTTACGGAAGTTTTGGAAGTTTTCAGGAAAACTTCCTTAGAAATGGACACTTTCCTGGAATTTTTTTTTCACCTCTAGCTAGCTGGAATGTTAACTAACACATCTACTAGGGATGTGACTTTTATATCAAAAAATCGATTTCATAATAATCATTTCTAGGTTGAAATAATCGATTTTAAACCAAAAAACTTTTTTTGCATCTTATTTATTCAACGAGCAATTACGTCTAAAACCTACTAAACAAGTAGAAAACTACTGCATTTGGTTACGTACTAAACGTGCAGCATGTTTAGGCACATCCAGATAGAAGCTCTCTCGCTTTTGTGATGGAGAGCAAGATTTCTTTTCATCACACCAGGGAGGGAGCTATACAAGGGAATAGTGTCGGACAAACATAACTTTGCAGTAGGATAAAAAGGACAGCCCAAAAAATGATTTTTTTTGGGCTGTCCGGCAATTGAACGGTCGTATAGACAGGTATGTAACTATGTAGGCCGAAAGAGTGTGAACTTGTGATCCATTGTAATTTATTTTTCTCAGGTCTTATGCTCTGAAATCTTATCATTCCATGTGAAAAAGAAATGCGGGGTGTTTCACATTTCCGTGGTGCGGAAATGAATTTCAATACTTACTTGCCGCACAAGTGCGGGAAGTGTGCTAGGGGCAGATTCACATGGCCACACGAACCAATAAAAAAACATTTTCTTTGTTTTCTGCCTTATTTTTATAAAAAAAGGTAAATAAATAATCTATTTTGATTTATCTTAGATTTTTTATTTTCTCTTTTTCTTCTTTTTAGGGTTCCGTAGCCTAAATGGCAAAAAACGGAACCCTGATAGATTCGTCATGTATGTCTGTCTGACTGTCCGTCCGTATGTCACAGCCACTTTATTCCGAAAGTATTAGGATTACACAGTTGAAACTTGGTAGGTAGATGTATTCTGTTAACCGCTTAACGAATTTAACACAAAAATAAAAGATTAAGGGGGGGCTCCCCATACATGGAACTGAAACTGAAAAAAAAATTTTGGTTCAAACCAATACGTGTGGGGTATCTATAGATAGGTCTTTAAAAATGACATTGAAGTTTCTAAGATGATTTTTTTTCAAAGTCAACCGTTTGAAAGATAAACACCGCCAAAGTGGTAAAATGTGTGTCCCCCCCCTCTAACTTTTGAAAAAAGAAAGTGGAAAATCTAAAAAAAATGTATGCTGTAGATCTTAATAAACACTTTCAACAGAATTGGTTTGAACGAGATATAATAATTAGTTATTGAGATATAGCACATTTTCCAAAACCACAAATATAACTTTCTCATTCATACAAACACTGTAAAAAACAAAATTATTTTTGCAGACGAAAAATAATAGTGGTATTAAATATCGTATGGTATAAGGTAACGACGGAACCCTACTGCGCGTGGTCCGACACGCACTTGGCCGGTTTTTTTACAAAGCAAATGAAATGTCTTGATGAGCACATTCCAAAATTATATATTTTGTCACTAAAATTTAAGAAAAAATTTTTTTACCAGTTTTCAATCATCAACATCATCATCAGCCTATCATCGTCCACTGCTGAACATAGGCCTCACCGAGCGCACGCCACTAAGTTCTCGGCTGTAATGTACTATTGATTTTATCTATGTACCTTTATCTATCATTGTGATTTAACGCTTACCTACCTTCAAGAAAAACCATAATTCTTTCACATACATCACTAGTAAGAAAGAGAATCTTTAACTAAAATAAATAACTAAATCGTATTCATTTTAATGTGTTTTTATCTATTAAATGCATTCAAAAGACAAACATATTATAGATACTAGTTAACCATTATAAATAAAAATAAATCGTGTAATAAATCAAGGAAGCTCGACTTGATGCCTACGGCCTGAATTATAATCTGATACATGTCATGTTATACAATTATACATAACTAGCTTTTGCCCGCGACTTCGTTCGCGTGTTTAAGATAATTTTGCATTTATTTTGAAAGTCACGGATTGCCAGTATACCTAGGTATTTATCTGTAGACATCATTTCACACATTTAAATTTTGTCGTAAAAATTCAAGTACACAAACTGGAACACTCTGTAGCACCCTGTATAAAGAAAATTTCACAAAACCCTTTCTTAGTGCTCACTTACACCATGATAGGAATCTACTCTCCAAAAATGGTGTCTATAACTCTACCTTCAACCCTATACAAATTCTCATACAAACTTGAACAACCTATAGCACCCTGTATAACAGGAATTTTCTAAAATCCTTTCTTAGTGCTCATCTACATCATGAATGGTATCTACCCTCAAAAATGGTGTCTCTACCTTCAGCCGTTAGGGCTCTACGCTTATCCCAACAATGAATCAATTAATCAGTGAAACAGTCAATCAATTTAGAATTTTATATGTATAGATAGGTGGCGCTGAACAAAAAAATCGAAGGTTTCTGTTGGAGTTCAGATAAATTAAATCGATTTTTAATAATCGATTAAAATTTTAAAATCTAACAAGTAAAATCGATTTTTTATGAAAAATAAGCGATTAATATATTAATCGATATATTTTTCACATCCCTGTTCTACTAAAATAAAAAATAGAAAAGTAAAGTTTTGTGTATTTTCTTTTTGTAAGTTTTAGTAATTTTCGATTCTTAATAAAATGTATTACTAATATTATTGTAAGATATAAGCTTGTTAGGTATTATAAGTGCAGTCATTAAATAATCGAATCAAACGAAGCAACAATCAAATCAACGCGGCGCGAGCTCCCGTTACTTTTTACGGAAATCCACGTCAGTAAAAACAAACAATTCGTAATAAAATTAAAATGCGTCGAGCAAAAGGATATCAAGATCTGGATAATAATGCTGTGGGGCCGAGACCAGCTCCTCCACCAATGCCACCTCCTCAGGAAATTGAAATGGCATCAGTTTCTGTGGTCCCTGACGGTATGTAGTATGCACAGAGTTTGGGAACATTAAAAATCAATTAAATATTAATTTAGAAGAGCAAACTGTGGTACGGCAAATCTTCTAAAGCCGGCACTACCTACATAATGGCCTATGATGGGCATAATTCATTGTACATTGCCAGATTTGTAACAAATGGTTCAGAGGTTCTTTCAAAAGCATCATCATTTTAAATTTATAATGGTTAACTATACCTTGTTCGCCGAATATCGCTGAAAATCGCTTGCACACGATTGGACGCAGATAAGCGATTAAGACCACGTTCACAATGCGAGTCACAATTAGTCTGTCGTTGCTCTCCGTCAGGCCTCCATCACTCGCTCAAGGTTGCGCGATAAGCACCTACCGCTAGCCGTTCGTTCGAACGAACAAGTGAGCAAAGGGACGCCACACGCCCACTGCCATACAAGCGCGGCATCTTACTGCCTGCGTAGGTATTGCCTCTTTATAATAGTAACAATGTCGAATCAACATTACCGTGCCGTGTACGGATATCAAAATCAAAAAACCAATAAAAAATTGTCATTTTTCACATTATGATATAACGCTACGCAGTTCATTTAAAAGAAGACAACCTTAACGTTGCGTCATTAGAAAAGGTAAGAGCACGCGATAGAAAGAGAGGCAACTACTAGGTGAATATAAACTGTACTGCAGGCCATTGCGCGACCTGAATTGAACTTTATTGTGTCGGAGCAAAAGTCGCTATTTATTTAAATTACATGCGGCGTGCTGCTTCTGTACTTGTACTATTAGTTATTCTGTGTCTCTGTACCGTTCAGATGTCTCCCGCGTACCATGTTCGATAACCATAAGGTCTAACCTAAATAGTTAACGATATTTTCATACTTAACGAAATTTTAATAGTATCTGATAAAGACCTTAGCATTTCTAGAATAGAATATCACATTATATAAAATATTAAATTTCATATACTCTGGCATTTACATAACCATCAAAGAAATAAATGGATGAAAAGTTATATAAAACACGTTTTTAGATTTTCGTGATATTTTAAACTATTAAGTTTTATAACACCAAAGTACTGTTTAAGTATAATATAGGTAATATTTATGTTATAAACCTAATATTTCAAATTTAATTAATGCTGTTACTGTCTTAATTATATTATTGTGTGAAACACTAAGGTGTAAAGTAATGTTTATGTAATTGAAAAGAAAACCCAACCTAAAATTCCTTATTAACCCTAATACAGGGTTGCCCAATACAGTATGAACACGTCTTACGATTTTATACCTGTCGTGGGCGCTCGTGGGCGGTGCTTGCTCATTTGTTGTCCTTATCGTTTGTATGCAAATTTGAGAAAGAGACAGCGCTTTGCTAGCTTGATTCGACGAACAGGGTACCTATAGTATCTATATTATGTTTGTCTTTTAAATGCATTTAATAGATAAAAACACATTAAGATTGTTTTGTTTATATATAATCTCTTGAATATGGTTTAGTTATTTATTTTAGTTAAAGATTCTCTTTCTTACTCAATAATTGTGCCAATCATGTGTGAATATGTAGTGCAGCCGTAAGGATTCAAAAGTTTAAATAATATCTGTGTAAAATCACTAACTCACAGCATTTCAAATTATAATAACTTGGCGAATAACTTGGCAAGACAAAGATGAGAAGAAAATGCGCCGAGTTTAGTGTTATTAGCTGCTGCACATCTTTTGTCTCATCTTTGTCTTGCCAAGTTATGTGCCGGCCGGCATCTGTACTGCATACTAATTATTTTTCTATGCTGCTGTTTCAAATAATTTGTCTGTACTCCATTCAGTCAGTTCTAAAAGTATTGAACTTGTGTACGTATATTTCAGACACATTTACTGTGACTCAGGCCGTGAATGCGCTTGGTTTTGGCTGGTTTCAAGTCAAGCTGTCGCTGTGTACTGGACTGTGCTGGATGGCTGATTCAATGGAGATGACCATACTGAGTATACTGTCCCCGGCATTGCACTGTGAATGGAATATTAGCAAGTTCGTATCGACAATTGCGTTTTTTATATTGTTTAACTAGTGGCCGCCTGCGACTTCGTCTGCACAGAAAGTTTTTTCTGGATGAAACCCTATGTCCTTCTCTGTACCCCTGACAACTTATATGGATGTAAAATTTCATGATGATCGGTTCAGTAGTTAAGACGTGTGAAAGTCAGTTTGTTTGCATAATTAAATTTTGCATGTACACATTGTCAGGGGTACAGAGAATGACATACTGTTCCCGAGGGATAGATAAGAAACGAGTGGCCGCTAGCTATATTATAAATAAGAAAGTTTTGATGTCTGTTACTCAATCACGTAAAAATTACTTAGTGGATATAGATGAAATTTGGCACACAGTTTATAGCCTGGATTAAAACATAGGATACTTTTTATCTGGTCAAAGGTTCCCTACGGATTCTCTCAATGTCCACCCAAACAAATACACAGTCCACACTATAAAAATAGTACATAATCCTAATAAAAAATTATATGTACCTACCGATATTTTCAGATACCAGCAAGCTCTTACAACAACTGTAGTATTCATGGGAATGATGCTTAGTTCTACATTTTGGGGTAATATTAGTGACCGCTATGGAAGAAAAACTGTAAGTAAAAAAATATTCTTTCTAACTATATTAAAGTACTTAAATATTTCCGATACCTCTATTATAGTTTTAGTTTGCTTAAAATGAAATATAGTATAAATAAATAATAAAATTATTAATCTAAGGCCCGTATTTATAAACTACTCTCAACGTTGAGAGCTATCTTGAGATCATACCTTAAATGCTGTTCCTATAAGAACAACATCTAGAGCAGCGATTCTTGACCTCGGGTCGCGACCCAAATTCGGGTCGCGAGAGGTATTGGGTTGGGTCGCGGGCCCCCAAAGACTTTAAAAAGTGATAAAATGTTACGTTTTAAATTGAGAATATTTTTATTTTTTATTCGATCGATGTCATAACACAAAGTATTCTCAAATTTATTATTACTCCCATTCTAAACTGACCAAAAATCGCAATTTTTTTGTTATAGACAGGCAAATACAAGATTAGTGGATAAAACTGATTAAAAATCGCGCTGCGCGGCCGTTTTTTTTTACGATAGACGGGCATAGTAATAAGATAAGTGGATGAAACTGAATAACAAAACGCGCTGCGGCGCTGTTTTCTTTCTATAGGCAAGCATTAGTGTTACATTTTTATTTTATCCTTGACAACAACCCCAAAATCCCGACATATACATTTTCAAATTATCCCCACACATATACACAAACAGTTTCCCAGGTATAGCAAAAAATCTGTCCACGCGGACAAGTCGCGGGCGGCCACTAGTCAAAAATAAATAACATGTCATTTTAGTACCTGTCACTGGAAAATAAAATAAAATATTAGGATTAGGGTCGCGGACTTCAAATATTCTTCTACTTTGGGTCGCCAGCCAAAAAGGTTAAGCACCACTGATCTAGAGTATGATCTTAAGATAGCTCTCAAAGTTAAGACTAATTTAACTTTTACACTTGTTGATCTTATAAAATAATTAATGCTTAATTTTTTTTATTTTCAGGCTCTTAGTATGTGTGGAGTATTGTTGTTTTACTATGGTCTACTAAGCTCAATAGCACCAAATTTCCTTTGGCTTCTGTTTTTAAGAGGTCTTGTAGGATTTGCTATTGGTTGTGTACCACAATCGTAAGTATTACTGGAATTAAAAATATTAAATAGAAAATATTCAGATAATTAATTATAATAAATGATTTACTTTTCAGTGTTACATTGTATGCAGAATTTTTACCAACTAAACAGAGAGCAAAATGTGTTGTTCTACTTGATGTAAGTATTCACAATAGGGAACGTACCCATACTACGTGACCCGTTAAGGGGGGGGGGGGTCTTTAAAATACCGTGCTTGGTCACAGGGTGGGGGGGGCTATGTTTTTGTCACGTAGTAAATATTCTCAATGGGAATCTGGTTCTTTTTTTTTCAAGCTGTATTCAAATATGGTATGCAGCGAAATTTTTTTCTTGAGACATTTTTTTCTCTTGTAATTGTATGTAAAATTATATTACACTCTTGGTATTACGTGGCAAGCGCCTTACTAATAAAAAGACAAAAAGAGCAAATTTTTTTTAGATTTCTGTTAAAATTGTGGTAAAACCATTATCTATGAAATACTACGTGAAAACCAGGGGGAAGGGGAGGGGGGGTCTTGGCATATACTACGGGTGGTCACTAAGGGGGGAAGGGAGTCAAAAACTGTAAAAAAAGGGTCACGTAGTATGGGTACGTTCTCTAAGACAATAATTAAATTACATTAAAGGAGTAATTGTAAACTGAATGGTACTGTTACGACCCGGCCACAGCCAGCGCGGCAGGCGCGGCGTTCAATAATCGCAGCGCGCTATCTCGATGGCGGCCTCTCAGCTCATCGTCACAACCGCGCAGTGATTACCGAATACGCTTGTCGCGCCGCCTGCCGCGCTGGCTGTGGCCAGGTCGTTACAGTCTTTACTTTTATACACCGTTATTTTTTAAGTATATCTAAAAATGAAATGGGGATTTCAGACCACGTCAATGAACAACTTTTACTATGGGGCTAACCACGGAATCTCGAAAAAAAATCAGCTGTTCCATAGAAAAGTACAACATCGACTCGACTATAATGTATGGAATAGCAGATTTTTTTTGGCGATTCCGTGGTTGGCCTCATAGTAAAAGTTGTACATTCACGTGGTCTGAAATCCCCTTTTCATTTTTAGATATGCTTAAAAAATAACGGTGTATGTAATTTTCAAAGCATTTTCTTCTTATTTTCTTCTTCTGATTTGGGTTGACTCTCTCTCATTTAAAAAGGTTAGAGAGGGCACGGGTGCATATTAAAGCGCACTGTCTAGCTAAAGACAGTCATTCGCCTATTCCTTCGCTCCACATTACGCAAACTTTTGAATGTATTCTTGATTTTTGTATGTATTCTTGATTTTTAAATGTATTCTTGCAGTGCTTCTGGGCCCTGGGAGCATGTCTAGAGGTGGCCCTTGCGCTAGTAGTGATGCCTACACTCGGCGTTCATTGGTTACTAGCACTTTCTACTATCCCACTTCTGATATTCGCCCTTATATGTCCTGTAAGTACTGATATCAGAGTGTCAATAATTTATGCAGTTGTCATGAAATGAATAAATATTAAATGTTAATTAATTGCAGTGGCTCCCGGAGTCGGCTAGATTTCATGTCGCAAGTGGACAACCAGACAAAGCCTTGACAACTCTAGAACAGGTTGGTTTTATTCACAAAAATATTAAAAAGAAAAATAAAGATTTGTCAAACTGGATTATTACGTTTATTTAGGTGTTCGAGCCTTCGCTTGAACCACTTGAGATTACGCTTCAATGAAATCGTCACTCACACACTTGCAAACTGTTCTACCGTGTATCTGTGCTCTGTTGCTATCTCTTTCTAACATGACGCAGCGCTCGGTGGGGCGGCGCTAGCGCCGCGCTCTTCAGTACGCTTTTGAATATCGAATGACTCACACGCTGCGTTTGAAATTCCGGATCGAATTACACAAAGTAAAAGAGTTGAGTGCAGATATACAATTTCGGTAAACAAGTACAAATTGTTGTAACTTACGATTGACCCTAATTCCGCTCGGCACCCATGGTCCAGCGACGTCAAAGTGCCAGTCACTTTTCCGTTGGGTCGTAGTGTCGCATCGCATCCATCGCATCGACACTAGTGGCATGAATTGAGGCGACGCGACGTCTAGTATCGCTCGACATACAGTTCTCACTCCGTCCAGTGTCGCATGAAATGATGCGACGCGTCGCATCATCTGATGGAACACATCGTATTAACTAGTGCGACACGTCGTATCATCTGATGGATCACGTCGTATCGTCTCATGCGACGCGTCGTATCGTCTGATGCGACACGTCGTATCGTCTGATACGACACGTCTCGTATCGTCTGATTCGTATCGTCTGATGCGACACGTCGTATCGTCTAATGCGCCACATCGTATC
This sequence comes from Agriphila tristella, assembly GCA_928269145.1. Taxonomy (NCBI): domain Eukaryota; kingdom Metazoa; phylum Arthropoda; class Insecta; order Lepidoptera; family Crambidae; genus Agriphila; species Agriphila tristella. Next base: position 15,674,469 of record OV743439.1, on the reverse strand, counting down.
GTCTGATGCGACACGTCGTATCGTCTGATGCGACACGTCGTATCGTCTGATGCGACACGTCGTATCGTCTGATGCGACACGTCGTATCGTCTAATGCGACACGTTGTATCGTCTGATGCGGCGCGTCGTATCATTTGATGCGACGCGTCATTTCAACCGTTGCGACAACGCAACTCCTACAAATAAGCAATTATTCCTTTCTTTTCTTTATTTCGATCATACCAAAACTATCAACTCTTGGAGATTTAGCGTCTCGTCCCTGTCCACCGAGGAAAGAGGAAGCTCATACCATCATCACAAGAGCAATCGACGAATTCTTTCCCTCGGATTGGCGAACATGGGAGGCCTACGAATACTCATATGAAGAGCTCTTTGGCGAAGAAATCTCCCCAAAAGTATAATCCTATTATTATTATTTGAATGTTAGGGGCTCTGCAGCTCAGATAAAGCTGTAGTCACTGCTACCTAAAAGAACAATTGTGATTGTGACTCGCCACCTAATTATAGTAACTCTTTAAGGAAGTCTTGTGTATCTTCCTGGTTTTATTTAAGAGTTTTTATTTCCTCCGAGTCGATTACGTGTCGCCCCAGGCGGATACTACGATTGCGGATTAGGAGTCCACATTCACATAAGAGGTGCTTGGGCGTTGTCTGCTCCTCATTGCAATATCTGCAGACGTCAGTATCACTCAATTTCATATGAAATAGGTGTCTGTTAAGGCTCTAATAGTCGCGCTGACGTTTGATCTACTGATTTGTATAAGCTCATTCGTCCGTCTTTGAGAGTAACCTTCCGTTAAGGATTTGGCGTGTCTTAATCCTGGCTGTGTTAACCAGAATTTTCTCGTCTCGTCCAAGAGATTGTCTTTAAGGAGTTGCATAGCCTGGTTCTTTGAGATGCCGCAGAAAGGTTCTGGGCCGATCTGTTGGCCTCGCGCCCCAGTTCTAGCAAGCTCGTCGGCTTTTTCATTACCAATGATACCTGAATGACCTAGTACCCATTTCAGAATAACTTTATTCTTTTGTCCTAGTTCATTCAGTTTGTCTACGCAGTCTTTCACCAGTTTCGATCGTATTACGTTCGAGTTTACGGCGTTAAGTGCTGCTTGGCTATTTGAAAAGATATAGGTAGTTGGCCATTTGAAAAGATATAAATAGATGGTCTGATTTGTGTAGTTTTGTTGGCGGTTTGTTTCTGCACATTCTATAACGGCATAGACCTCTGCCTGGAATATTGTGGCTTACTTACCAAGATTAACACTAAGGTTGACTCTTGGTCTTACACCTTGTACACCACATCTTACATCAGGACCCATTTTGGAGCCGTCCGTGAACCAGACTAGGCTTCCAGCCTTACAGGAGCTTTGGTCATCAGACCACATCTCTCTGCTAGGTAGTTAGCCACCGAGTAATTTCTAGTGAAGTTACACAGCGGAAGCATGAAATCAGATGTCATTGCAAAAGGTCTAGCTAGCAAGGCATTGAGTGCTGCTCCTGGTGTTGTAGGCATGGCCCCCGTTGCCATTAGGCACGCTAACCTTTGCAAACTGGTTAGCTTGTTTATAACTGTCGTTTGGGTTGCTTTTTTCCACCATACTACACAGGCATATGTTATCATCGGCCTGAATATGGTGGTATACATCCACAGGGCAATCTTGGGGTTTAGGCCCCATCTTGCACCCGCTAAACGACAGCAAATTCCTAAGTGAAGTGACTTCCTTTTGGATCACATTATTTATGTGTGTATTCCACGTCAGCTTTTGGTCGATTGAACGCCCAGGTATTTAGCTTCCGTAGAAAATGTTATGGGAGGGGAATCCCCTTTATAGTGGGCGTTTTAAGTTTGTCCAACTTATGCTCCCTAGTAAAAGGAATTATTATTGATTTGTTCGGTTTTAGCGACAAGCGGTTCTCAGTGCACTACTTATTGACGACATTGAGAGACCTTTGAAGTATGGATGATACAGTATTCTGACAGGGGCCTATCACGCAGGCTACCACATCGTCAGCATAGCCCTGTATATCTAGGTCTTTTTAGAGGCTTCAATCAATAATTGATCGACAACAAGTGACCACAATAGGGGCCATAGTACGCCCCTCTGTCGGCATCCACTAGTTATCTTGAAACCTCTCTATGTTTACATTTCTGTGAAGAAGCATGCTTTCAATCCAGCGGATGGTTGTGCTGTCAATGTTTTTGTCACGCATTCCCCTAGAAAGGGTTTCGATAGTGACGTTATCAAAGGCACCTTCTGTCAAGAAAAACGCTTAAGGCTATCTGTTTATTTTCTAGGGCCCTTTCGATCCCCTAGCAGAGCAGTTTCTTGGACTTTTCTTTACGATAAGCGTGTTGCTTTGTATGTAGGGGACACTCGCGCAGTGGCCAGGCACGTATCCAGACTTTAATTCGGGGGGGAGGACAACTGCATCCCGCAAACCGGAGTGCCTCGCCCGCTAAATTTAAATTTAGTCCGGTACTGTGTGTTCTGGATTTCGGGGGGGGGGGGGGGGGGATAAATCCCAACTATCCCCCCCCTTGGATACGTGCCTGGCAGTGGCTCGTCCCTTATATACACACCAATAATCTTTTCTACACTCTTGAGTAGGAACGAGGTAAGGTTAATGGGTCTGAAGGATTTTGGTTGTGAAAAGTCCTTCTTTGGAACAAAACGGACTTTTACTGAAGTCCATTTGCTTGGTTTATATCCTCAGGCATAGCTTGCTTTAAAGATCTTTACCAAAATGGGGATGAGGGTCTCCTTTCTTTGCTGTAAGAGAGCAGGAAAGATGTCATCATATTCCCTAGCTGTTTTGAACGGTTTGAACGAATCAATCAATCAAGTTCTTTGCTGCTCTTCTCCAGTCCTCATTGTTAGGCCTAGCGAGGCAACTTTGATTCATTCCATTGGCGTCCGGCACTTATCCAAGAAAGTGAAAATCTATGGTTTCTTCCGCTGTTTTCAGTTTCAACATTGCTTTGCCTTTCGTATTTCCTTGTTGTAGTCTGTCTAAACTTTTGCATACTGATACCGATCCCAGTTACCGGTCGATTTAGCCTTGTTAAACAGCCTTTCGGTCCTAAAACTAGTGTTCTATCAGAGAGAAAGTACCGAAGTGCTAGTTCAAAGATTCTACGCTGGTGTCTTGGTTGAGCCTTGTTATGCTCACCTCAACATATTGTATCTAAGACATTCGGCTCAGGCAAGTTCTACATCGCGTTCATGGATGCAGTTCATGAAATTAAAAGCAATAACCAACTAACCAGTCGTCAAAGCATCTCTTCGGACTCTCGATGCCCTCAAAGAGAAAATTCTACCAGGAACAGCACTTTGACACCGTCAACACGTCATAATGTCATAGTAGATCCCGAACATCATATTAACCCTCAATGATTCCTCGGGTGATTCGCCACCTCAAAACCTCCCAAGGAATTTACTTGATCGTAGCCCCGAGTTGGAACAGAGCGTTCTGGGAGCCCGATCTCAGGCGAATTGCTACATGCCCTCCAGTCCCAATTCCGGACCTGAGACTGAACCCTGTCGACCTCCGAACGAATCGTCCGCCACAGAATATGGAAAAGTTAAATTTATTGGTTTGGAAGGTACAGGCAGGAATAGATATCTAAGAAGCTGGTCAGAAGCAGATGTAAGTCTTTTAGAGGCGTCCTGCAGGAAATCCATCATCAAAACCTACACACCCATTTGGCTCCCATGGCAGAAGTGATCCTGCTCCATTAATGTTGCAACTGACATCCCACGGTCTTGAGATGTAGCGTAATATCTGTGTCACCTACCTACATAAAGACATTAAACTGGCCCCCAGTACTATAGCCTTACACAAATCAGTAATTACAACAGTATCAAATCCTAGAAAGTTTGCAGCTCTAAGCTCCCATATACTAGTAAAACATGTCCTAAAAGCCATTTTCTCGAAGAACCTTCCAGTGAAAAAAATAAATAAAAATTGCCTTTGAAAATAAAGGACCTCCTTGAGTTCCTTAAGTCCTACAATATGAATGACAACAGCTTATTACACATTTTTAGACATACTGCCGTCCTCCTCCTGCTAGCCTCGGGACGTAGAGTACACGATCTTACTCTTCAAAAAGAATCGGTCACAGACAACGGAAATGAAATAATTTTATGCTCACAGTTCGGCTCTAAAACGGACTCTGAAAAATATAGACAATGAGCATGGGTCCTTAGAGAGAACCCAGATGAGGTTCGACTTGATCTCCTATCGTGGATCAGAAAATCCATAAGGCTGTCTCATGAGAGACGAAAGGGGGAGAATCTAAAAATTTGTTCACATCAACAAGAGGCACAGTAAAGAGCGCATCCCGTTCCGTGATTGCAGGATGGATTCGAACTTTGTTTCGTAAAACGGGTATATCCGGTTCAGCAGGCAGCTTTAAAGGGGCTGTAGCATCCGAGAACTGGACATCTAACAAATACGATATTGAAGAGATTCTAAAGAGAGGAAACAAAGAAATACTTTCTTTAACCACTATTTTAAAGGAATAGGTACCCACAAGCAGTCTAAATAATTATCGTAACCCACTGCTAACAGGTTAAGTGATAATTTTTCAACTTTTTTTTAATGTCTCATATATCAATAATGATGATGATGATTTAGTGATCTCATCTGATTATAATAAACAAGTAAGGCATTTGTCATTTATATAATTTGGAATTTATAAGTGATTGTAAGAATTTATATTATTTAATCCAAATCATTAAAAGAATTTAATAAGAAGTTAAATATATTTTATTACTCATTTCAAACACTTAATAAAAATCACAGTACGCATTAGCAGCGCCGGCAGAATAGGCTCGAACACCTAAATAGACCCGTTTTCCCCCCGAAGGGTAGAAAACGGATATTTAGGTTTCAGCCGTAGCTTGAACCACGCCTTTAAGTTCCTTGCCGGCTAAATTTCAGGTACTGAAGAGCGCGGCGCTAGCGCCGCCCCACCGAGCGCTGCGTCATGTTAGAAAGAGATAGCAACAGATCACAGATACACGGTAGAACAGTTTGCAAGTGTGTGAGTGACGATTTCATTGAAGCGTAATCTCAAGTGGTTCAAGCTACGGCTGAAACCTAAATATCCGTTTTCTACCCTTCGGGGGGAAAACGGGTCTATTAAAATAATAATTTTATAAACTTCTTAATACGCGCAAGAATTGTTTACGCGTACGGTGATTTAAGGCTCTTTTTCTTTACGTGTAGAGTTTGGTCAACGAAAGGTGTACCGGACATGGAGGCGCCACTTTCCCTGTTAAATTAACGTTTAGAGATTAAGTTATTGGAAACTGAACCTTAAAATAAGGCGCAAAAATAGTTTCATTTCCAAGCGAGTCTCATCTTTCGTTGACCAAACTCGAAAGAGTATGGAAAATAACCTCACTCCTTCACTTTTTTGATGTTTTTCGTTGTTTTTACATAATTATCTTTAGCACAATTATCTTTCTTGAATAAAAGTTACTGGAGCTACTTCACAGTACGTTAAAGTGTATTTTGATGTAGAATTCAATACGTTTCTGCTATTATTTAAAAATATGAACCTACGCAAGCGCTTTTGATGATATTCTGTTTTTTTACAATAATCTGTGAGGGTTTATACGCAATTTAATACTTGTAGCTACTAGAGAATCTCTTTAGCTTGTCGTATATATTTTTTTGTGGCTACAACTTTACGATTTCTATATAAATATATGACCCCCGCAATCCATGTTTTCCTATCATGGACCCTTTTATAGTAACTATACAAAATTAAATAACCTTCGAGCAACAAAAGGCTTCGTTTGTCACGAAGGGAGAAGCCTTAGCGATATTACTCTATTCAAATTATTCTGGCATTTTTTGCGGGGGGGGAAAAGGCACACAAGTGCAGTTCCGCATACCCACATACAAAAACTACACTGTAATGACGACACTCACACATAAAAAATAAAACAAAACAGCAAAAATTTGTGTACGGATGAGTCACACATCAAAATATGACAGGATTTTGACATAAAGGGCTGGGCTCAACTGTCGATGCAGCAATATCGATACGGAAAAAGGAATAAAGATTACAAACTCAATAATTTTACGATGGGGTGAATAACAACAAAGAGGTCATTTTTATACGCTCGCGCTTTATACAAAAAGCTCGAGAGTGTAGGTGATTGGGTTGGGACTAATGTGTACCCAGGGAAGTTGGGCTCAGGCTGCTGACACTGAACATCGCTCCATGACAGTACTGCCATCTGCACACCCAACAATTTGAATTTACAAAAATCGGTGATCGCTCCTCGTCTTAACGTTGATCACAGTTACATCATTGAATAATTGCTTTTTTACCATCGCCACTCTAAAAAGTGCGTTTAATTCAACCATAAGAGTGAGTAATAAGCGATTTTAAGTTATACAGAGCGATGCTGAATCTTCGGCTACTATTCAGCTCTTAGCAGTGTTATTTGCTTTAATTTGAATATAGTTTATTTAACAGTACTACTTACGGTCAGTATTCAGCTTGGATAAGAATCGCATAAGTCTTTCCTAACTACAAATCGACCAAATTAAAACGGTGTCATGAACTTAGCTGTCATGCAGCTATCATGCGCCTAATTATCTTGCTCGAGAGACGGCCGTTAGTCCCTCGAACTAAATTCTCTTTTTATTCACCTGTTGTATAATCTACTATTTCGACATTTATTTCGCGATATCTGTCGCGATCACATCAGTGCAGAGCAAATCATGCAAAAATCTCTCAAATGAATTTGGCGCAGAATCAGGGCCAGATTGACCAACACTTTATCGACAAACATTATTTAACGGTAACATCACTAAGTTGCCCATCGGCGAGAACTCGGATTTATCTAGCGACAGATCTGAAATTTGTACGGACGAGCCATGGACTAGCAGACCCGATGTCACTGAACAAATTTGACAACTAATCAAGAATAAAATATACGAATTTAATGTTTAAATGTAAACAAATAGCAATAATACGATAAAAAATTACTTTTATGTGAAATGTAAAACCGTCTTTTTGTATACTTGATGTTCAAGATCTCTTTTAACAGCAAAAAACTCATCAATTCGACATTTTAAACAGAGCAGCGTTCACATGCGCGACTGGACTCGGTCTAGAAAGAAATCCGGGCGCAACTGGTTTTACTAACGCGTATGCCCATTTGGGCTTGTACTTCGGCAGAGGGGAAACGCTTCGTATGGCTTCTCTTTCTGTAGAAGCCCGTCTTACTCTAAGTAAATAACACTTTGGTGCTTTTTACAATGCGTATCAGTGCCCCTACCATGAGTTGAAGTAAACTGTTTTTGCTATCTTAAGCAATCGTTTTGTCTCTTTCACTTGCATTGAATGTGAGCAGTATCCTTACTAATATTATAATTGCGAAAGTCCGTTTGTTTGTTTATTTGTTTGTTTGTTTGTTACGCCTTCACGTCGTAACTACTGAACCGATCATCATGAAATTTTGCAAACACATTGTCAGGGGTGTAAAAAAGGACATAGGGTACCTTTCATCCAGAAAAAACATACAGTTCCCGAGGGATAACGAAAAACCTTTCCACGCAGACGAAGTCGCGGGCGGCCGCTAGTATTCGATAGTTTTTGATAGTGAAAACAGTTTGCATCGACTGATGGTAGAGCTACAGATAACAAGCGATTTACTGAGCAGGCGCGTAGGTTGTTGGGATGGCATTTATGAATTTCGTGGCACGCACTTTAACAAAGTAGATGATTTACAAGTTTTTGAAAAGTAAGCTAAGGCTCGTATTATAGAATCAATCTCAAACTCAAATCTCTGCTTGAATACAGGTAGAAAGGGATGACGCTATATGCGATGAATAGCACCATCCCTTTCTTGCTGTACTCAAGCAGAGATATGAGTTTGGTTCTATAATACGAGTCCAAAAGCTGTATAAATAACATACATATTGTTGTAGATAGCACAAGACAACGGGCGGCCGATGCTACTGGGGCGCTTGGTGTGCGACGACTCGGTGGGCATCGGCCAGCGCGGCCGCCTCAAGCATCTACTCATCCCGCACCTCCGGAATACCAGCCTGCTGCTGTGGTTCATATGGTACGTGACCTCATATAGTTCAGTAGCTTTAAACCAAGAAACACTTCAAATCGGATTTAATTCCTACAAAAGGTTTTATTGTTTTAATGGCATCTTTTGTTGCCCAATATGACTATCCTAGATTTTCCCCCCCGGCGGAGTTGTGCTTAAGTGGTGGGGGGTAAAAGTGTACCCCAAAAGGGACCTTTAACCTGGAAGGACTGGTTGTTCATCAAATTGTGTAAGAAGGTTTTAAGGTTGGTTAAATATGAAACAATTTGAGGGTAGAACGGTTTTGATACGAGCGATAGATTTGGAGACACAGCTTTTCGAAATTAGACCAATTTTTTAAGTTACACGATTTCTACCAAAATTTCTCCTGTGTGTTCCCCACGTCTAAGGCTGGCCCCAGACCTCCCGGTTCCGTTTCTTTGCTTTGCTGTTCTACCATGGACCGCCGGCCAAGAGGCTCATTTTCAATCTATCGCATATTTTGACCTGACCACATTGGCAAGATAGCCATTAGTTTGGTGTTATCAAATATCGTCGTCTGGGGTGCGAAGAGAAGTTTTAGTTTTCGTTTTAAAAAAAACTGATGTTTTATACAAAAATTAATAACGAAATTATCAAAATGTATGAAACAGTTATTTTTTTTTCGCGATTTCAGATTTGGTCCCATAGTAAAAGTTGTTCAGTTTTATTATGGTCCCTATCTACCATATTCAGTTTTATAAGGCTTTACCAAACATCTTGTATAAATAAGCGATCGAGTTATTTTTAACGATCGGAGTCCATGTTCAGGGTGGCATATCTCCTAAGAGCTTCCTACTTTGCAATCCAGGCGATGATATTTGATAAAACCAAGCTAATGGCTATCTTGCCAATTTGGTCTAGTCCCAAAATGCGATAGATTGAAAATTACCCTGGTTGGCCGGCGGTCTTTCAAGCAAGGTAGCACAGCAAAGCAAAGAAACGGAACCGGTAGGTCTGGGGCCAGCCTAACTATTGAAAAAAGAGAGTGAAAAATCTAAAAAATATTTATGCTGTAAATCTTAATAAACATTGTCAACGAAAATTAGTTTGAACGAGATATAGTTAGCAGTTTTAGAGATATAGCACATTTTCCATAACCGCAAATATAACTTTGTTATTCATACAAACACTATGCAAAACAAACTTATTTTGCAAACTAAAAATGGTAGTGGTATTAAATATGGTATGCTTTGTGTCTCCAAAACTACCGTTCGTATCAAAACCGTTATACCCTCAAATTGTTTGGAATTAACCCAACTTTAAAATCTTCTTACACAATCTTGATGAAAAACGAGATATAACAAAAACACCGCAAAAATATCCCTTTTGGGGTACATTTTTACCCCCCCCCCCACCACTTAAGCACAACTCCGCTGGGGGGGAAAACCTAGGACAGTCATATTTGGAAACAAATGAAGCTATTAAAACAATAAAACTTTTGTAGGAATTAAATCCGATTTAAATTCTTACCCTACTGACCTAATATTAAGAAGAAACATATTTGAACTTTCCAAACATAACTTTGTAACATAAAAAAACAAGTTTTAAGATTTTTCGCGTGTAAGGAACCTATTGCTGCAAACTATGTTGAAATGTTACTGTTGGTAGGATGTCGTGCGCATTCTGCTACTACGGTCTCGTGTTGATGACGACGGAACTGTTCGAGACGGACGCGGACGCGTCGGACGAGACGTGCGCCGCCAACTGCCGCCCGCTGCAGACTACCGACTACATGGACCTGCTGTGGACCACTCTGGCGGAGTTCCCGGGTAGGTCACTAGTAGTAACTGTAGGTGTCTCTACTACGGGCTCGTGTTGTAACGAGACGTGCGCCGCCAACTGCCGCCCGCTGCAGACTACCGACTACATGGACCTGCTGTGGACCACTCTGGCGGAGTTCCCGGGTAGGTCACTAGTAGTAACTGTAGGTGTCTCTACTACGGGCTCGTGTTGTAACGAGACGTGCGCCGCCAACTGCCGCCCGCTGCAGACTACCGACTACATGAACCTGCTGTGGACCACTCTGGCGGAGTTCCCGGGTAGGTCACTAGTAGTAACTGTAGGTGTCTCTACTACGGGCTCGTGTTGTAACGAGACGTGCGCCGCCAACTGCCGCCCGCTGCAGACTACCGACTACATGGACCTGCTGTGGACCACTCTGGCGGAGTTCCCGGGTAGGTCACTAGTAGTAACTGTAGGTGTCTCTACTACGGGCTCGTGTTGTAACGAGACGTGCGCCGCCAACTGCCGCCCGCTGCAGACTACCGACTACATGGACCTGCTGTGGACCACTCTGGCGGAGTTCCCGGGTAGGTCACTAGTAGTAGTTTTACTACTGCTCCTATTGAATTTGAAATGTACAATGTCTTTCGTCTAGGACTAGCGATAATTTAAAGGCATAAAATATACCTAATTTTATCGACAAAAACACCCACAGGTTATTAGAGGTCTATCCTCTGTCCTGTTGGAATGACCGCTATTTTAAATTATACTTTTATTTTGGTCCTACTTAGTTGCATATTTACTTACACAATAATTATAAATGAATTATTAGTTTAAAAACTGACACACGTGCCTACTTTGCCTTAGAGTTAACAACTCTGCCCGCCCACTACAGTAACGAATTATGCATTAGAAATTATAATAACTCTTTTACTTTATTTTACGATTGGATACAATTCTAATAATGTGTTTTTTATTCAATAGGGATATTTGCTACAATCTTCATAATTGAAAAGTTTGGACGGAAGAAGACAATGGCGGTGCAGTTTGTGATATTCGCGCTATGCGTCTGTCTTCTCATCGTCAGTAGAAAGTGAGTATTATTAAGATGAATAAATAATGAAAAAATATTAGAAAAAATCGACTCACCCGTAGCAACTCAGACGGAATTAGTATTATTAGTATTATTGTTTATTGACTTTTTCTATAATCATGTCTAAATACTTAGGTATACAAGGTGTTTGGTAAAAGCCTTATAAAGCCGTATATGGTAGACAGGGACCATCAAACTGAACAACTTTTACTATGGGACCAACTCTGAAATCTCGAAAAAGAAATCAGCTGTTTAAACATTATGATATTTTCGTTATTAATTTTTGTATGAAACAGCTGATTTCTTATTCGCGATTTGAGAGTTATTCCCATAGTAAAAGTTGTTCAGTTTGATGGTCCCTACAGTACCGGCGTTAGGGGGGGGGGGGCGAGCACGGGCGACCGCCCGGGGCGCCGGATATTATTTAAGGACAACCAACGAAGCAAACACTAAACACATGATCTAAAACACAGTTGCAAATTAATCTAGGGATAGTGTCACCTTAATCAAATAAGAAGAATATTACTGTAATTAGCAAAATAAGAATATTCGCAGATGAATCTGACTAAAAAAATCGCACTGCGCGGCCATTTTTCTATTAACAAACGAGATTACAAGATTAGAAGGTGAAACTGACTAAAAATCGCGCTGCGCGGCAATCTTTTTACTGTAATAAGCAAAATTAGAAGATTATCAGATAAACTGACTAAAAACTCACGCTGCGCGGCCGTTACTTTAACTATAAACAAGCAATATTACAAGAATAATAGGTGAAACTGACTAAAAATCGCGCTGCGCGGCCGTTTTTTGACTAACAGTCAAAATTGAAAATCCTGGAAACGCAGATAGGGGGCGTAGTAGCCCGTAGAAATGTCGCCCAGGGGCGCTGGTAGTGCTAAAACCGGCACTTGGTCCCTATCTACCATATTCGGCTTTATAAGGCGACCAAACACCTTGTATAAAAAAACCCTTCTTGGAACCCTAAGGCACAAAATATAAAGTCTGTGTTCTAACAGAAGCTCCACTCTGAACGTATTCACTTTGTTGGGCTAAGTAGGAAGCTTTTATAGAATATGTAGTCGTTCTTCAATTAACACAAAATCGTTGACAATAGTATCTACTATTTTCTATCGAACTAAATTCCTTCTTTTTTCACTTGTTGTATAATCAGGCTAGGCGCACTCCGCGGTTTAGGTACAAAGCTACAAGTAGCCAGCGGGTCCGTCCGGACGGACTAATTTCAGAGGCTGCCGCTTGCCGGCTGGGTCGCACGTTAGCAGTTCGATTTCGATAGTCACTCACTCGCCGCGTTCGCATATTGCCGTCTCGGTCGTTCGTTCTCACGTTTGTGATATGTAACCAAAATGAAGGCATATTACATCGCAATGGGTTGCCTTAATACTAATAATAAAAAGGATCCGAACCCCACGTTTTTCACACTTCCAAAAGTTCCAAATGACATCGAAACGTAAGAATAGTGCTTGTCGCCGTGTGCCTATAGTATTTAGTATCCGTTACGTAGTACTGCGTACTTGTCTTATTTGCTAAATTATCATCGCCCAACTAGCGGCCGCCCGCGACTTCGTCTGCGTGGGAAGGTATTTTGTTATCCCTCGGGATTCTCGGGAACAATACTTTTTTCGGGATGAAAGGTACTCTATGTCTTTCTCTGTACCCCTGACAACGTGTATGCAAAATTTTATGATGATCGGTTCAGTAGTTAAGACGTGAAGGCGTAACAAACAAACGGACTTTCGCATTTATAATATTAAGTAAGGAATGATTGCGAGTAGGTAGGTACTTACCTACTTTCAAAATAAAGTCAATTATTAAGGACAATTTTGATTTCGTAAAAAAGCAAATTGCCTCAAAGTTAGCATGTATAGTTTGACGTGGCGTTGACTGTACCTAGCCTAGGTTTTTTTGAAACGTATTTAAGTACCTACACATTTTATTTCACAAACACATAACTTGTAATAAATTAAGTACCTATTATTTAATTATTATTTATAAGAAGAAACCCTAAAGTCGTTAGAAGAGATAGAGCTTCGCGATAGAAAGAGAGGCAACTTCTAGGTGAATATAACTAGGTAAGGGAGCGATGTGCGACCTGAATTTCACTTTATTGTGTGTGGAATAGAGTCGCTACTTATTTAAATATCTTTGCGGAGTGGATCTTCTGTACTTGTACTATTATGTATTCTGTGGTATAATCTTATACAACAAGTGAAAAAAGAAGGAATTTAGTTCGAGGTACTATGTTGAATCCCGAGTACGGTCGGGATTCAAAAGTAGAAACTTGAGCAAAACGAGGGCAGACAAAGGACCGAGATGAAATTTTTTTTCACGAGTTGTGTACTCTACTTTTTACCATTGACTGCGAGAAAACATAATAGCAGTACTTACACCTACAGTACCTATTCATAGTTATCAAATTTTATTGTTAAGATAGGTAATCGGTAATTTAACTCTAGAATCCTTCGCTGCTCTCGGGATCCAACATAGTACCTCGAACTAAATTTCTTCTTTTTTCACTTGTTGTATAATCTACTATTAACGACATCCTATCGATACAACATAGAAGTCTTTGATTTTTAGGGGTAACCACTAACCTACAAGGGGTTGGAAGTTAGTGGGTAAATAAACCTAAACATTTTCGGAAAATCACAAAATAAGCCCCATTTTACCCCTTTGAGTTGAATCATGACCACCGATCGGAAAATCACAAAATACGTGTTTGTTTTTAAAAGTTGTTAGTTTTTGAAAGTACTCCTACGAAGTTTCACGTCAAAATGTCTATTTAATATTATTTTTTCTATACAAAGTTTGAACCCCATTTGACCACTTTAGGGGTTGAATAATGTCTACTACTCAACAATAAATGCCATTTTCGCAATCAACATCCCATAAAACCATGATAACGACACCCATATCGATGTTGGGCTTTTTTTACCCCATTTACCCCCTAAAGGGTTGACTTTCGGAAAATCACGAAACACGTGTTTGCTTATTTGTTTTTAGAAGTACTCCTACGAAATTTCAAGTCGAAATGTCTATAAAAGATTTTTTTTCCATACAAACTTTGAACCCCCATTTCACCCCTTTAGGCGTGGAATTTCCAAAAATCCCTTCTTAGTGGGTGTTTACTCTGTATAAAATATCTATGTACAAAATTTCAAGTCTTAGGTTCAGTGGTTTGGGCTGGGCAATAGTCTGTCAGTCACCCCTTCCACTTTTATATAAAAGATTAAACGCACTTTTTCGAGTGGCAATGGTAAAAATAATTTTATTCATAAAAATATGTGAAAGTAAAACTTGGCCCAACGCAACAACGCAATCTAAAATGTTACTTTAATTTATAACACTCCATTACATACTCCTTAAGGCCTTAAGGTGGGTCAAATCCCAATATTCAATTCAAATTATTGAAAGATTAGGTGTGTGAAGCTATGTATATAATGCACTTGAAATAATACATAATAGATTTAATTGAAAGCCTTTATAAAAATGTTACTGTGGCGATGATAATACCTTCAATATTAATTGAACAGATTTTTTTGAACTAACTTGAAAGCGAAAAGTAATAAAAACATGTAAAAACTGAGAATTCGGTGCTAGTTCTCAACCCAACCGCCGCGTTGGAACGCGCACTGATTTGAAACCAAAGCGAGTAGAGTTACGTTCGATTTCACTCCATCACGGATCGACCCGCTCGGATTGGCGCATGTTAAGCGTTAAAATATTGAGAGCCCCTACCATCTCCCACGAATTTTTCAAATTGGTCTTTCTTTCCAGCCGAACGTTCCTAACCTGCATTCTGTTCGTGGCGCGCGGTATCATCGCTGGGCTGTTCCAAGCGGCATACGTCTACACACCAGAGGTAAACTATTTAAAGTCCGATTACTGATCTCCCAGCAAAAATGTAAACAAAGAAATTTCACTGCCAAACTGACCTTTAATACCTTTTTAATCAATTTCCCCGCGTGATCGAATCAGAAACGAGGAGATCCGCAGGAGAACTAAAATAACCGACATCGCTCGAAAGATTGCTCAGCTGAAGTGGCAATGGGCGGAACACATAGCGAGAAGAACCGATGGCCGTTGGGGCGGAAAGGTTTTGGAATGGCGACCGCGCACCGGACGACGCTCCGTGGGTAGGCCCCCGACAAGGTGGACCGACGATCTGGTGAAGGTCGCGGGAAGCCAGTGGATGCAGGCAGCGCGGGACCGATCGTCGTGGAGATCCTTAGGGCCTATACCCAGCAGTAGGTGTCGTGCGGCTGATATGAGGATGATGATGATGATGATATCCTCTTATCCCTTATTAGGGACATAGGGCTCTCAGAATGGACCTCCACTTCTTCCGGTCTTGTGCGGCAACCTCAAGATCTGTTCAGCCTTGACTGATTGATGCAGCCTCTTTTTCAACTGAGCGCCTCCAGGTGGTACGATGGCGGCCGGGTTTTCTCTTGTCATGCGCTTGCCACTTTAGACCCTGTTTCGGAATGTGGTTGTCAGGTCTCCGTAACACATGACCTATCCAACGCCACTTAAAAGAACCTCCTTGTTTATCGGCATCTGGTCAGTTAACTCCCACAGCCTTGCATTGGAGATGGTTAATGGCCACCAGGTTCCCAGTATCCGTCGAAGACATTTGTTGACGAACACCTGTAGCATAGCGGTGACTTCATTTTTGTTTTGTGGATGATGATGATGATGTTATTTCCATGCGCTTGCCACTTTAGACCCTGTTTCGGAATGTGGTTGTCAGGTCTCCGTAACACATGACGTATTCAACGCCACTTCCTTAAAAGAACCTCCTTGTCTATCGGCATCTGGGGCCGTATTATGACTTCTTATTTCCAGGCAGTATTCTGACTGGCTATCAATCTATCTCTTTTATTTGCTATACGACGAGAAAGAGATGTCAATACAGCAATTTATAAACCTGGCATGGCAGGATTTAAGAGCTTGTAATACGGCCTCTGGTCAGTTAACTCCTACAGCCTTGCATAGGAGATGGTTCGTGGCCACCAGGTTCCCAGTATCCGTCTAAGACATTTGTTGACGAACACCTGTATCCTAGCGGTGACTTCATTTTTGTTTTGTGGATGATGATGATGTTATTTCCATGCGCTTGCCACTTTAGATCCTGTTTCGGAATGTGGTTGTCAGGTCTCCGTAACACATGACGTATTCAACGCCACTTCCTTAAAAGAACCTCCTTGTCTATCGGCATCTGGGGCCGTATTATGACTTCTTATTTCCAGGCAGTATTCTGACTGGCTATCAATCTATCTCTTTTATTTGCTATACGACGAGAAAGAGATGTCAATACAGCAATTTATAAACCTGGCATGGCAGGATTTAAGAGCTTGTAATACGGCCTCTGGTCAGTTAACTCCTACAGCCTTGCATAGGAGATGGTTCGTGGCCACCAGGTTCCCAGTATCCGTCTAAGACATTTGTTGACGAACACCTGTATCCTAGCGGTGACTTCATTTTTGTTTTGTGGATGATGATGATGTTATTTCCATGCGCTTGCCACTTTCGATCCTGTTTCGGAATGTGGTTGTCAGGTCTCCGTAACACATGACCTATTCAACGCCACTTCCTTAAAAGAACCTCCTTGTTTATCTGCATCTGGTCAGTTAACTCCCACAGCCTTGCATAGGAGATGGTTCAATGGCCACCAGGTTCCCAGTATCCGTCGAAGACATTTGTTGACGAACACGTGTAGCCTAGCGGTGACTTCAGTTTTGTTTTGTGGATGATGATGATGATGTTACTTCCGTGCAGGTGTACCCGACCGCGCTGCGGTCGACGGCGGTGGGCGCGTGCAGCGGCGTGGCGCGGCTCGGCGCCATGGTCACGCCCTATGTCGCGCAGGTAAAGAGCTTATTAGATCATCCTGAATATCGAATCCGATATGAAGTCGCTCCTAAATTCAGAGAAGTGTAATTGCATTCAGGAAGGTAGGATCCTAATTAGGATCCTATTTAGGATAGAAATGGTTTCCTGCGTTAAGGATGCTAAATCGAAAGCACTTAGGACAGTGTAATCGCATTCAGGACGCTCTGCTTCGACACAGTAGTACCACAGCCATATAGTCAGTCAACGCCTTTTATGTCACAAACATAAATAAACCTAGTTCAGATAAGCGTTGAAAATGACACGTACGTACCTACTACCATAAGAACAAAAAAACTTTATTTATTCTTATGCTACTACCTACCTAGCTACTAGCTACATATACCTCCTAGTCTGTCTATCCTTACTCGTCTTAATTAGTAAACGGTTTTTGACAGTATTGTCACACGTCTTTTAAACTTAAATCGTTAATTAAAAATATATTAGTATCTTTATAAAATTATTATTTATTATTAACAATTTATTTCGTAATCTATTTGTGGAAAACCATCTGTTGTATTTTATAAACGGTTATTTCCATAATGAGTTGGGTGAAGATTGTTTACCATATAGACAAGTAAGGATAGACAGACTTTACCTAGATGTATTTTTACGGCCACTGTATTTTCCCCTCCGTTGCTCTACGCAAGTACATTCGTTCAACAACTGTTTGATCGTAAAGCTGTGATATAGGATCCGTTATTCAGGAAGGTCTAATTGGCGACTGAATTTCTCATCCTAAATCGGACTCTAAATTCCGGATCAGTTATTCAGGATAAGCTCTTAACGCTACTACAAACATAGGTATAATAATTACGTAGGCGAGCACTAAGAACGGACTTGTTGTCCGGCTGCATTTGATGAATTGAAATTAATAGTACATTACTGCAGCGGCAGGCAACTCAGGCATTGAAGGATGAACGTGAAAATGTGGGCCGAGGCGAAGCCGAGGCACACATACGTGAGTCCATCAATGCCCAGTTGCTGCCAAGGCTTGTATAGTACTTTTCTCAAATAATGCGCGGAAATTCAAACCCGTAGTAACTTTTCTAACATTTTATTTTTATTTAAAATTACAGTAATTAAAAGCAGATTGAAAGTAAAATTGCACTGTCTTGAGTTTCTATGTCTTTTACATAAATACTGTATTACGTCGATGCATATTCATGCACCGAAAATGCCAAAAATCAAACCTGTAACAAAAATAAACAACGTGTAAAGTTGTGATGTTAGCTGTTTGACTAAAACAAAGTGGTAAATTACTCGAAGTACCTAGGTACTTATGAATACGAAAACTTACTTTAGGATCCAAATACACACTGTCTGATGCTAGACAAGAAAATTTGCACGTTTGATGCAACTTCCTACATTTATACCCTTGTGATTGTCTTTTGTGCATTGCAGTTAGGTTTACATCTGGTTTACTTAATGTTTTTTTGATTTTGGAGTCAACATGTTTTCTATTACAGTTCATGCCGCTTCTTGAATTTCAGGTGGCGTCAAAATATCACTTTCGTCGCTTGAACTCATTTATATAATAGATTAATTACTTAATTTAAATCGAATATAAAATATTTGACAAAACAACAAACAATTTCAACAAAATATTCTTCCCGCGCCAAGATCCATAGATAATACAATGTTATTTTTATGCCGCCTGTCCGAATCGTATGTTACACGTAAGTTTTGTAACCAGGAATACGGATTAATGGGCGGGCGTTACTGCGCTCATGACACTCTGTTACCATGATTCGGAACTTCCCATTTGCAAAGCCAGTTCTAATTTTAAATATTGATGATGATCACAGACCTCATTGGCTGTCGTGTTTCATTGAAAATTTCGTTCCATTTCTGAATTACACGTGTATAATGAGTTTCAGTACTAACCTTTACGGTCAGACGCAGGCAATTTTAGTATGAAAATCCATTATTACACGTTAGTAATGGATTTTCATACAAAAGTTGCCGGCGCGGTTTAGGTCTGTCCGGAAACTCCGATTTAGCACGAAGAAGGTTGTCAAAATAATGTTCGAATTTCCAAGCATGTTTGAGAAAATTATTATTAATAATAATTTGTATTTGTTTGAGGTTTAGGTAAGTAGAATATTTGACTATGATATTTTTTCAGGTGTTACTAAAAAACTCCCTCGTGACAGCCATTGGTGTTTATTCATTGGCGGCGGTGCTGGCTGCCTTCGCTTGTCTCGCTCTTCCGATTGAGACTAAAGGGAGAGAGATGCGTGACACGGTTACTGCTACTGGTTAACAGAAACCTGGTGAGATGGTATTTATGGAAAAATATCGCAAAAAGTCAATGCTATGCGACTTGCCCTCGTATGTATAGACGAGTAAGTAATGACTTGAGTAAAACTTGCAATTTTCAAATGCTTCTAATGTTATATTCACATGCAATAGGGAACATGCATAAGTCACCGATTTTGATAAATTTGAGCTTGATCGCTGCGGACACGTATAAAAACATGATGGAATAGAAAATTTAAAAAATATATGTAATATTTTAGTTTTATTACACTTTATATCATTTTCGGATATAATGCACTTAACAGTCGGCTAGAATATCGAATAAAAATTAATGATATTTTGTATGACACATATGTACTTGTACTTAAAATTTAAATATTTTTTAATTCTTAACTAACTCCATAATAATGCGCCTTAAACGTGACGTCACAAATGTTGATCATTTTGTATAGAGCGTTTTCGGCGGGTGCTGCTGCGTGCTAACTTCAAGTAACTATATCACGATAAAAAAAACGCAAGAGAAAAGTTTTAATATTTCAGTTGATTTTCTCACGCATTATACTTTTGATACAAAAAGAAATTGATGCATGTTCCGTATTCATTAGTATAATCATTACTTACTCGTCTATAGATACGAGGGTTAAAGTAAGTTTCTTTTTTATCAAATATTGTTCCAAATATCCAAACTCTGTTGTCACCAAATAAGAAAGAAAAAACTAAGCTCGCTTTGAATAAAATAATATATACTTACATAATAATATGCATAAGAGATGTCATCATAATGGTGACGTGACGTGATACAGAGATAATATTAGATTACGATTATAAAAACTATGAATAAAGCTACTCAGAATCTCAAGAAAGAAACTCAAATGCAGCACGTAGGTACTAAGTTCTTTTGTGTGTGTTTCGTCAAATATTTGATTGATTTTATTACGTTATCTTGCTAATCCCTGAATCATTTTATAATACTCTTTATCATTTTATGTCATATGAATGAAATGTTGATCTTGTGAACAAATTAATGTGTACGTGAGTTATGCGACGATTTTTATCTTTGATGATAATAATTATCAGCTAATTAAGTTTTATTGTTAAATATTTTGCATAATTTTATACATGACAATATACGTAAGAAATAACATTGCACTTAGTGATATTATATTTAGAATAAGTATCAGCACGAAAGCTTGATCTATTATAATACTTTCAGTATTACAGAATCGTATATTGTAATCTCATATTATGTAACTTATGATGTTATAATGATCTAAAGACTGCATTCTCGCATTTAACTCTTGTTGGCTTATTATTAAGATTAAGTTTAAGTAACTTAAGAATTTAATATTTATTATGTACACAAGATGTACTATATAAAGTCACTAATCTTTATGCTAAACCTGGATTGTATGGTCAGCTTCAGAAGTAGATGTAGCCAAAAAAAATATTTCTTTTTGCCTGTAAGTTCAAAATCGATTTGACATTATGATAACCCAGCAAGCTGCTGTGTACCACCATGTCACACCAAAATGCTTTCTTACAGTAGAGTTGTAAGTCACCAAACAGTCTTTCCAGTTAGTGTGACCAAGTAGTGACTATTACCACAGTACATATATAAGTTTTTCCAAACAGTAGAGGAGCTAACGTCACGTAGGCCCTTTTGTCATTGCACTCCGTCGGATCGCTAGGGTTGGCATTTTCTGGCCGTCTCGTGGAATGCTACGCGCGAACGCTATGGAAACAACTGCGACGCGATGTCACAACCCTGACCAAAGTACTGCGAACTTTGCTTAGAGCTCTTAGAGTGACGTCAGCCGTCAAATTCGAACGTTTCCATGGAGCTCTCATACTGTTTGAAAAAACTTACTCATATATGTACTGTGCTATTACTGAGGCCGACTATACCAATCATATTATCTAATTAGGATCACCAGACCGATGGCATAAGAATAAATAAAACTAGGTAGAACGGACACTCCCTCTCCGGTCAGGCTCAAAGTCACGATATTAGCCTACTCCGTTAAACAGAAAACTCAGTCGGGCTGCCACGGCCGGCCCCGCCCGTTAGTGCGTTCCGTACGATCTTGGAAACAAATTACAATGGCATCAAGTTATTGTGGTGTGTTTGTTTGTACAAACAATTTAAAAACGATGCCCCACTTAAGTTTTTTCACCCAATAGTAAAATTTTGTTACAGTAGGTACCTACAGTATTTTTTTACTTGTCAAATCTTTTCAATAGCCCTACCATCGATCGTTGATCTCATATTTTGTAAAACTAGAATAAAATAATGATTTCAAAACAAAGAAGAACATAATATTTTAGCAATATTATCATTAGATGTAAGCAATATTCAACAGTTAGCAACCCTGGCAACACGCCTGGACGACAGCGGGGCGTAGCGACCTGAAGGGGGAAGTAGGTAATATAAATGGCGGCGTTTGGGACGCGTTTGGGAGTTCGTTCTAGCCAGTTTTATTTATTCTTATGCCGATTGTTAATGATGTGTGGATTCCATTGATAGTATAGTTATGTTCCGTCCTTGTGTCTTCCTTAACACAATACTACATGTTAGTATTATATTATTGTACTTATTTTGCCTTAAAAGCTTTTGCTTAAGATTTAACAATAGTTCTATTTAATAGTTATGAGATATTAAAAAGGCGTGTATACAAAAATACAATGTTTACTAGTGGTCACTTAGTATTAGGTACTTAGTGGTAGGTACTTAATATTTGGGAACTTTAATGCCAACGTTGGATGTGACTCTGTAAGGGACCAATGGCGTTTATAGGTGACCAATGCGTAGAAAATGCCTGTCTTCTTGCTTGCATTTAAGACAGTGCTGTTATTTTATTATAGCTCGCGCAACATAACTTGACCCAATTTTTAGTACCACGTGACCTGCGCACTACAATTTTTGTACTGAAAATTGCTACTGCGCAAGCTTCTTTGTCTATGGTTTGGTTCAAGTTATGTTGCGCGAGCTGTACAATGTTCTGTACTTGATAGGGACTAGGGACCAATAGGAACGATGGATACACTCTTTGAAAGGTAGCTCGAATAAATCTCAAAAGAATGAATAACCTTTGGCAAAAATTAAACCTTAATACCTTCGTATAAGGTACAAATCCAATCGACGTTTTTAGCCTTAGCGGGGCCCAAGCATTATACATTTAAGTTCTGTTTAATGTATAATGCTTCTTTGGTTGTGATAGTAGAGCGTGTATAATATTACACTGTACTTACTTAGAAATGGTGCTTTATCTACAAAGATTTGTTATATTTTGTAATCACTCAAATTTACTTTACACTGTTTCCGAAAGCTCATCATGCATGAGAAGCATTTCAAAAGAATTTGTTAAACTTTTTTAAAGATTTCTAAATTATGTATGACCCAAAGTTTTGTACTTAAGGTGGTACGTCAAGCTCAGTAGCGCCACCAATGGAAATAAATCAATTACGTTTTATCAAAGGCTTAGATTAAATGTTTTGATAATTTTGCGCAAATAGAAGAGTAAAGTGCAATATTTAAATATTTTTTCATGGACTCAAATATAAGCAAAAAATAAATAAATTAAAAAAAATATTAAAAACATGATTGCCCTGCCAAAACGAACTAAAAAGTTAAACAACAAGTGTCATTGCAGTCGGGGGACCTTATCATGGAACAATTTTTGATCAAAGAGGTCCCCCGACTGCAATGACACTTGTTGTTTAACTTTTTAGTTCGTTTTGGCAGGGCAATCGTGTTTTTAATATTTTTTTAATTTATTTATTTTTATTTTACACATTTTAGTGACATAGTATATAGTTTAGGAATGTGCTCATCAAGGCCTTTCATTTGATGCCCATATTGTAACAATAGAAGAAAAAAAATTTTTTTCACATTTGAAAATGGCGTCGTACAGTCGCCATATTGATTTTTTCTAAAAAAAATATAGCCAGTGTCATTCGGGATGTTGTAAGGATTCTAACGATACCCCATTTATCCAAATCAGTTCAGGCATTTAGAAGTTATGGTGGAATAAAGAAACTCACATACCCACAAACATACATGAACCCTGAACACATAACACTCTTTTTGCTTTGGGCAGTCGTGTAATAAGTTATGAATGTCGATATTGCCAAAAGTGGCCACATTTAGCAATATCGACATTCATAACTTATTGCTTATATTTGAGGCCATGAAAAAATATTTAAATATTGCACTTTACTCTTCTATTTGCGCAAAATAACTAAAAAATTTATTCTAAGCCCTTGATAAAATGTAAATGATTTATTTCCATTGGTGGCGCCACTGAGCTTGACGTACCACCTTAAAATCCCAGCCCCCCTAACATGACCACCGAAACGGATATGATAAAGCTATTTATCACGTTTAACCGTCAAAAGACATTGTTTTTTGACAGTTAAGTGTCGACAAAACGCTATATAACACGATATATATCGAGTTTCGGTGGTTATGTATTTGGGAGGGCTGATTACTTTAAATGAGTTTTCTTTTTGAAATATATAAACACTTTTGTTAAGGGTGCACCGAGCGTCCACTAGCGCCGCCAATCAAGAAAAAATCATTACAACGAAATAACTATGTTTAACAAAATTCTGAAACATATAAAAACTAGTAATAGTTATAAACTATTTTTGTATGCGTTTTTTCCTGGTTTAAATGTGTTTGTGTAGTTAAAACCTGGATTAACGCCTAAAGTGGCCACTTTAGGCGTTAATCCAGATTTTAACCACACGAACGCATTTAAACTTTGAATTTTACGCATACAAAAATAGTTTATAACTAATAAGTACTAGTTTTTATATGTTTCAGAATTTTGTTAAACATAGTTATTTCGTTGTAATGATTTTTTCTTGATTGGCGGCGCTAGTGGACGCTCGGTGCACCCTTAAGTAAATAACTCGGGTAGGTAGGTAGTTCAATTGCGGTATTATTAATGTACCAATTAATAAATGAATCTGATCCGTTAATTGTCTTTGATATAAAGTTTAATTTCGTATAACAGATTTTGATATGCTTTTACAGAGTTATTATAATACTGTGATTTAATCACGTAAGTTACTTAAACCAAATAATATTTATTATAAAATATGCTTAAGTTTCAAATTATTTTTAATAAATTGCACCGTTTATTAAAACCGTATTTAATTTTGTAAATTTCTCTTGTTTATGCCTGGCTTTTTTGATTTGACTACAGCCCCCCTACTCAAATGGCCAACATTCTATTCGTTTGAACGCTACGCTTACTATTAAAACTTTAATTAAGCAGTAAATTATAAAATTACGTGCCGTAAGCCTGACAATCCCATAAAATACATCGAAGTCTGTTATTTACATAAGTTTGCGACATGTGATTTAATCATATATTGCTCATATTTAAGCTTTAAAAGTAAGCGTAGCGTTCAAACGAATAGAAAGTTTGAGTAGGGGGCTAGTCAACTCTCGAGATTATAAAAAATATATTTTTCTGTTTGTTACTGCCGAATCTAAGCCACAAAAAAATATGTTTTTGTGTCTATGCCATCATGAAGTCGATTGATTGTCCTCCAAGAACCAAGCAAAAATCTATCGCAATCGTTTGACAGTTGGATGTGACACATTGCTGCATTTCTTTGGTATAGCTCGCGCAACATAACTTGACCCAATTTTTAGTACCACGTGACCTGCGCACTACAATTTTTGTACTGAAAATTGCTACTGCGCAAGCTTCTTTGTCTATGGTTTGGTTCAAGTTATGTTGCGCGAGCTGTAAGTTTTTATTTGTGCCAAAAAGAAGCTTCAATGTGTTACATCCTGAAAGCAATTGCGATAGATTTTTGAATTAGACAATAGAAAGCCAGTTTGCCTGTCTTGCGTTTACGAGACACGTGCGTGGAGCTCAGCTATAGACGTTTCTACAACACTAAGATTACGAGAAACAGTTCTCCTTCGTGGTCCCATTAATGGGACAAAATCATGGGACCACGAGAAAACAGGTCTCCCCTCGTGGTCCCATTAATGGGACAAAATCATGGGACCACGAGTAAACAAGGGACCTTGGATCTGGACAACGGAGAGCTTATCCTACTAATATTATAATAAATTCTACTAATATATGTGAAAATTTTGGATGTTTGTTACTCAATCACGAAAAACAGCTGAATGAATTTGGATGATGCATACACATAGTTTAAGTGTATACTTAGCCTGGATTAAAAAATGTGATACTTTTTATTCCCGTCAAAGGTTCCTAACGTGCCAGACTACAGCTGGGCCACAAAAAAAAAAGTTGGAAATTTGACTTTTTGACTACGCCATGATGAAGACGATAGTTTGTCGGAATTTGTCGCCAAAAATCAGAATTTGTCGGGCTTGCGTTTAGGAGATACGTGTGGCGCAGCTGTAGAGACGTCTTTACAGCTGAGGAAAAACGGAAGGTCGTAGCGAAAATCTGATTACTCATGTGTGCAGCCGTTAATTTGTCGGAATTTGTCGCACAAAAACCAGAGTTTGTCGGTCTTGCGTTTAGGAGATCTGTGTGGCGCAGCTGTAGGGACGTCTCTACAGCTGAGCCACACGCAAGACCGACAAACTCTGGTTTTTGTGCGACAAATTAACGGCTGCACACACGAGTAATCAGATTTTCGCTACGACCTTCCGTTTTAGAGAAATGTGTGGCTCAGCTGTAGAGACGTCTCTACAGCTGCGCCACACGTATCTCCTAAACGCAAGCCCGACAAATTCTGGTTTTTGGCGACAAATTCCGACAAACTATCGTCTTCATCACGTGCCGGACTACAGCTGGGCCACAAAAAAAAAGTTGGAAATCTGACTTTTTGACTATGCCATGATGAGGTCGATAATTTGTCGGAATTTGTCGCTAAACACCAGAATTTGTCGGACTTGCGTTTAGGAGATACGTGTGGCTCAGCTGTAGAGACATCTCTACAGCTGGGCCACACAGATCTCGAAAACGGAAGGTCGTAGCGAAAATCTGATTACTCGTATGTGTTGCCGGTAATTTGTCGGATTTTGTCGCCAAAAACCAGAGTTTGTCGGTCTTGCGTTTAGGAGATACGTGTGGCTCAGCTGTAGAGACGTCTCTACAGCTGGGCCACACAGATCTCGAAAACGGAAGGTCGTAGCGAAAATCTGATTACTCGTATGTGTAGCCGGTAGTTTGTCGGATTTTGTCACCAAGAACCAGATTTTGTCGGTCTTGCGTTTGACAGCTGTAAAGCCGTCTCTACAGCTGAGCCACACGTATCTCCTAAACGCAAGACCGACAAATTCTGGTTTTTGGCGACAAATTCCGACAAATTATCGACTTCATCATGGCATAGTCAAAAAGTCAGATTTCCAACTTTTTTTTTTTGTGGCCCAGCTGTAGTCCGGCACGTGTCTTCATCATGGCATAGTCAAAAAGTCAGATTTCCAACATTTCTTTTTGTGGCCCAGCTGTAGTCCGGCACGTAGGTTCCTAGGGATTTTCTGAATGTCTACGAGGACGTCGCGGGCGGAAGCTAGTTACAAATAAAACAAATATATGGCTAAGATTTTAATTA
The DNA here is from genome assembly GCA_928269145.1 of Agriphila tristella. Classification (NCBI taxonomy): domain Eukaryota; kingdom Metazoa; phylum Arthropoda; class Insecta; order Lepidoptera; family Crambidae; genus Agriphila; species Agriphila tristella. The sequence goes on along the minus strand of OV743439.1, from coordinate 15,647,820 downwards.
TTTATTACTTAAACACGTAATCTTTTAAGTTCTAATTCATATATTTCATTTTGTATTTCTGTCTTCATTCTTTGCAAAATATAAAAGGAAAAGTAATTATAATCACAGTGCAAATCACACTTAAGAAATTAACACAAGCTCCTCCAATACAATTCTATAAACACAAGCAATCAGTCAAATAAGTAATGGCATTAATAATTAATACACTTACAGTTTAGTAAAATATTAATGCAATGTGGAAGATGAGGCTCAAGATAATAGAATACCTAATGCTAACTTCTATGATATACATACACATTCGAAATATTCAAACACTCAAATGATAAAATTATTTACATCATAGCCTATACTCATGTTGCTACAGTGCCTAAACATGTCATCATTTTAAAAATTGTTCTCATTCAACAAACTACCTTTAGACCTACTTCTAAGTAAATGGATATAAACAATATCCAATGTGCAAGCATATGCTGAGACTCGGGACAGTGCAGGCACGTGCGACGCAGACATTGTTTGTCCTGCTCTGGCCTATGTTCGTGGCCTATATATGTCTCAACTGCCCTGCTCTTCAAAATCTGTACTGTGCTGCATCACCTGCATCTCGGCATACGCTTAGCCTTATGCTCTTACGTATGCGAGTGACAGCACCCCGACCGCCCGCGTTAAGTGCCGACGATCTGTAAGAGCGCTTAGCGCTTACGAATAAAGGTCTCTGCCAACTACACCGTACCATACCATGGCCGTGCTAGGTCAGGCGAAAAAATATTCTTATATTGAAAAGTAATGGCAAGTGCATGGCCGGTGACGAAACGGTCTAGTGGGAAAAGTGTCATACTTCAATACATTTTTTTGCTTGATACGTTCCTAGCACCGTCATGGTATGGTACGGTGTAATGGGCAAATACCTTAAGTATCAATAAATTAAAATACACCAAATCCTAACTAGTAATGTGACGAGTGCTTCAAGGAAATGAGTTGCTTCTCAAAGTGTCAGGATAAGGGTTTGGCCATACGCCATTGTTAAATGATTTGAATTGCATTTTTCAAGTATTTATCGGTTATCAAGATAAATATTAAGAGAAACAATAATTTCTCTAAATACATGAACTATACTGTAAGACAGCTGTAAGATAACTATATTAAAGCTGGCTCAAAGCAGTGGCGGCGCTAGGCTGACGTGGCGATAGGGAAACTTATTATTTATAGGCCGGGCTGTGTCGGCGCGGCGGCGGGCTCTATTGTAGGCTGCCGGGCAATGTCGGCGAATTTGGTGTGTATTGTGCATAAGACCTGTGTCATATGGAAAATCTCACCTACGCACCCTTGTGCGTACAGATCTGGCGAATGCACCGAAAAAAATATGCATAATTAGCAAAAAGCCCTACGAACTAACTTCGCGCACTGTTCCACAAATTGCTCTGGCGCTGACCGCATTATCGTCCGAACTCCGACATGATCATAAAGCAACATTACAACGGGTAAAAAGAACCGGGTGAATGAAACAGTGAGCCACACAAACAGTTGCAGAATGCACGTGTGCCGCTCGTATTCATATACATTATGTAATTAATAATCGAGTCAAGCATAATCTTAATCCTATTCAGGCTTCGAACTAATCAGTTGGACAATGTTAATGATTTACAAACGAAAATGTTTTGACCACATAATTCTTCTACACCTCTCATTATACACAATTTTAGTAATAAAGCTATTTTATTCCGACTTTAGATATTTAAATATCGTATTTAAAGATTATTATAAAATAGTAGAACTGTGTCTCAATGAGTTTAAAATATTTACACTTGAGAAGCAAAACATGAATGAAGGTGTGTTATATACTAACACCAACAATTATTAATACCAAATACCATAGCAGGTACCACAATGTATGTATTGAGATCAATAGACTGTAGACTATTATTATAATACTTGTTACAAATGTTACAATAAACATCGTAATATTATTATGATATAAACTTTTGACAAATAAAATTAAACTAAATATTTTTTTAGCCAATCATACATGAATGCGAAACTGGTATCATAATGTCCAATATTGACGGCCGAATACTCAAAGGCTTCTTAGCAAAATATTTGGTTGAGGACTCTTTAACTTTAAGGAAGCTGTCGTCAGTTTCGTAGTTTCTCTGTGAAATCTGACAACTTTTTCTGAATTTAACCATTTGAGTATTTCATATTTATTTAGATTTGATAGTTATCTTGATTTGACACAATTTTTAAATATCATGACACAATACTGTCAAATCAAAATAACCATTTTAATTCAACTGGTATTCCAACATATTAATGTGATAGAAAATACCTTTTGCAGGCAACAATAATAATTATTATTATATCTGAATTATAAAAATATTCTGATTATATTTACTAGCAAGTAAATCATCAGTAAATTATATTCTGATAATTTACTTTCTTGTGTCATATTCTCCCCTGACTAAAGACATACCATGTTATACCTACTAACAACCAATCTTAATTTTTATTTAAATACGGTGGGATACAATCAATAACTTTACCTTATTAATGATCAAGAGAATTAACATGGATACTTAATAGAAAATGGTTCTTTCACACATCCAGGCTCCATTCATTGTTTGCAGTCCACAATAATTTACTAACTAAATATTTGTTAGGTAATATATTTTTACACTTACATTCTAGCTTTCAGTCATACACACACAGACATTGCTAACTTACTTAGACAAGGTGATGTGATAATCTATATTTTTAGGTAGAGACCACCTGAATAAAACAAAAGAAACATATTTGGTGAATAAAGTACTTATGGTGCAGAACCAAATTCAAAGACAATATTTTAAACTAATTTCTTCACACTGTGCTGCCTACAAAGGATTACTTAAATAATCATTCATTATGTAACTAAATACCAAGTTATTTTGTACTACACTCTTATCAAACTGATACATTCAATCGTCATCTAATTCTATAACAATCGGCTCCACATTTTCAGTAGCATTCATATACTCATCCTTTAACTGAGATAACAAAGAGCATTTGGGTATCTTAAGTTCATCTGCATCATCTATCAGAACTTTTAGCTTCTGAAGTCTGCCAATATCAGGTGCTGTGGGTAGAAGTATATTTTTTGTTTGAGTCATCCATTTGTCAAAACTGTTTACTCTGAAGTCGATAGTCTGTAACATTATATGCAGTTCATCCATATCATACCGATAATTCAAGGTTTTCTTATTGATAGGGCACTGACAGAACTCGTTAGCATGCTGTAAGCATGCCATGTGTTTACAGTCAGAGCATGCAACTGATGAGAGGAAACATGTTGTTTTGCACACTTCACAAAGGCGTTCATCATCACCTAGTAATTCAAATGCAGTTCTAGATACATTTTTCAGTCCCTGTTTGGCTATGGCAGCTCTCAAGGAACCTTCTTCCTCAGTTGCACGAACCAACTCTTTCTGTGTTTCTAAAGCTGTTTCCAAATCTAACCTGTCCCCTTCAAGTGCCATCTTACAAATCAATTCATCATGAGAGAAGACACAGAAACGCTTCAAGTTTTTATAGTGCACTATGCACTCTCTACCAATATGGAGCCAATCGGGGGGAGCAAAATTCACAGCTTCTGCAAAGTTATAACCTTGATTGAAACCAGCATGATATGCTCGTGGGAATGTAACAACGAACTCACCAGCATTTTGATCAGTTCTATATATTGGTACTCCCGCTGCCATGAGGATGTTAGGATTCATAATTGTTACTAACTGATGTAACAAATCAGGTTGTGATTTAAATAAATCAGGAGCTGCTGCTTTCATTGCATTTTCAAGTAATTCAGCTCCATTTCCTGGAACTCCATACCAAGTTTTAGACTCACCCCAATGCAGATAGTTAATTGAATAACTCCAATGATCTTCATTATGCCAGCAAAAGGCTGAGAAACACATACCAACATACATCCAAGGAACTGTCATTCCAGATATATCAGCATTAATAAATCGTAGTACAGAACCTTCCAAGACTGGCAAGTTATTTAAATTCCATCCAGAATCGACATATTCTTGATCGCCTGGATATAAGTTTATTGATGATTTTGTGGGAAAACCTGAGCCATGGTCCATTGAATGAAGATCTGCACCATACTCTACAGTCACATCCTCTTCTACAGACGATATTATTCTCCAGAACTCTTTTTCTGCTACATTTATGGGAACCAAATGTCCAGACATTCCAAAGTAATCTGACTTGAACTTGTCTGCCATTTCACCGAACTGCTGAAGTGTATACTCTCTCTCAGCCTGAGCAAACCCATAAGCTTCAGCCGGTTTGTGTACTTCTTCAGCTATACAACACGGACAACGCCAGTCACCATCGGGTACCGAACTCAATGGAGGTTTTAGACAAAATGTATGGTAAGTATCAGAGCAGCCATTACAAATCAAAAGTAGGTCATCTCTATTATCTTTCTGGCAAATTGCACAGATATATATAGCTAGAGGATCTAAGTCATATCTTGGTCTCTTTCTAGATTTAGTTATATCAAACTCTTCATCATTGAGTCCAGGCATTTTAGGGCCCGGTCCGTAACAAGCCAGTCTTCTTAATTCTCTGTTGCGTTTTATTTCTTCTGAATCAATCTTTGCCTTAAAACTATTATCTGGTTTAATATCTGATCCAGTTTTAGCTTTTTTAATACTAGTGTGAGGTTTGTCAGAGTCATCAGGGTCATTTTTTATTTTTGTTATAGACTCGATGGAAATTTCTTTAAAAATAGGTTTTCCATTTTCATCTTTGCCTTCAATTTTGTTTTCAGTCTTTTTAACAGTTTTCAATATATCAGCTTTACTTTTCTCAAATATATCGTAAGGAAGCAATATTTTCTCATAATTACTTCTGAGAAAATTCAATGTGTTTGTGTTTTGACTATAACCCATGGCATTAGCGATCTTACGCCATTTTTTCGGATTATTACAGTTGTCGAAACCTCCCTCTTCGTCCACCCAAAACTTCAAACAGTATAAATCCAATGTTTTATTTTCAATCATAGGTATTTTTAATGGAGAACCTTGAAGATCCCAAAACTTTAATATTTTTTCTAGGAACAAAAGTTTTAGACGCGTTATAGCTTCTAGCTCGTTTAGTTTCTGTATTCGTGGAACAAATTTTAATTTGTCGACATCTAATGAAAACGGAGGCTGCCATCGCGCAGGTGGTTTTATTTTGCATATTCCAGTCTTTTCAGCGACTGGACGGATTTTCGCAATATAACTCAATGGATCCAAAAACTCTTCGGGTGTAGGTTCAAAAACAGGAGCCTCCGGTGGTGGAGTGAAAGTAAACTCCGCACTTTTCTGCATGGCATTTTTCTGTATATTTTTTATATCCATTATTAACTACGAGTTAATAAAACCGCACGTCAATGATTTGTCTTCGGATCAAGTGTATGCAAAGCACATTTTATCAACATAAGAGTCTACGTGACTTCTCACCATGTGTAAATGGCTCCTAAATTATAAGATCACGGTAGTTTTACATTACATATTTATTGTTTTATAACACTTAAAGTTTGTTTTTAATCTTCCACGATTCCACGACACCATAACCAGCACTGTCTGTTTTCGATATATTTTTATTTACTTGGTACAAGTTATCGATTTTTCGGCAAGTAGGTACCTACTCACGAAAACGAAAAGAATAAGAAACAAGAGAATTTTGATGGCCGTCCGTCCGACGTCGTCGTGGGTAGGGTAGGTAGGTATAGGTAGCAGTGTTGCGATTGTAAAAAAATTGTTGCCGTATTAAAAAAATGCCGTAAAAAGTCATACTCCTAAACGATAGGGAATTTTAGAACCAGGGTACTTATTGTCTAATTTCAAAATCTATCGCAATCGCTTTCAAGATGTGATACATTGATGCTTCTTTTTGGCACAGATAAAAACTTTCCAAAGGAATTCAGCAATGTGTCACATCCATCTGTCAAATGAAAGCGATTGCGATAGATTTTCTAAATTAGACAATAAGCCCCCAGGGGGCTAATTGTCTAATTCAAAAAATCTATCGCAATCGCTTTCGTTTGACAGATGGATGTTTCACATTGCTGCATTTCTTTGGTAAGTTTTTATTTGTGCCAAAAAGAAGCTTCAATGTGTTACATCCTGAAAGCGATTGCGATAGTTTTAAATTAGACAATAGAAAGGCTGATATATTGATTCTACTAACTAAATTAATAAGGAAAAAGCAATCGAAATCGATTTGCAATTAAATCACCCATTTTTAATTTATTGAGTAAATGCTCCGAAAAATCCCACTTAAATATTATTTTTTCGGTTTTTAGTATTTTTTGTTATAGCAGCAATAGAAATACATCATCTGTCAACTGTCTATCTGCAGTCGTTATTGATAGCGAGCAAAAAACAGCAAAAAAACCGGCCAAGTGCGAGTCGGACTCGTGCACGAAGGGTTCCGTACCAAAAAACGGCAAAAAAAATCAAGTTTGTTGTGTGGGAGCCCCCCTTAAATATTTATTTTATTCGGTTTTTACACGACTGCCCAAAGCAAAAAGAGTGTATATGCGTTCAGGGTTCATGTAGGTTTGTGGGTATGTGAGTTTCTTTATTCCACCATAACTTCTAAATGCCTGAACTGATTTGGATAAATGGGGTATCTTTAGAATACTTACAGCATCCCAAGTGACACTGGTTATATTTTTTTTTAGAAAAATGAATATGGCTACTGTACGACTCCATTTTCAAATTTAAAATAAAAAAATTTTTTTCTTCTATTATTCCAATATGGGCATCAAATGAAAGGCCTTGATGAGCACTTTTCAAAACTATATAATATGTCACTAAAATGTGTGAAATAAAAATAAATAAATTAAAAAAATATTAAAAACATGACTGCCCTGCCAAAACGAACTAAAAAGTTAGACAACAAGTGTCATTGCAGTCGGAGGACCTCTTTGGTCAAAAATTGTTCCATAATAAGGTCCCCCGACTGCAATGACACTTGTTGTCTAACTTTTTAGTCCGTTTTTGGCAGGGCAGTCGTGTTTTTAATATTTTTTAATTAATTTATTTTTTTAGTAATTGTTGTTATAGCGGAAACAGAAATACGTCATCTGAAAAAATTTCAACTGTCTACTTGTTGTCGTTATTAATATAAAGCAAACAACGGCAAAAAGATCTTGTTTGTTGTATGGGAGCCCCCCTTAAACATTTATTTTATTATATTTTTAGTATTTGTTGTTATAGAGGCAACAGAAATACATCATCTGTGAAAATTTCAACTGTCTAGCTATCACGGTTCATGAGATACAGCCTGGTGACAGACAGACAGAGGGACAGACGGACAGCGGAGGCTTAGTAATAGGGTCCCGTTTTTACCCTTTGGGTACGGAACCCTAAAAATCACGTTTGTGGTATGGGAGCCCCCTAACATATTTATTTTATCCTGTTTTTAGTATTTGTTGTTATAGCGGCAACAGAAATACATCATCTGTAAAAATTTCAGCTGTCTAGCTATCACGGTTCATAAGATACAGCCTGGTGACAGACAGACAGACAGACAGACGGACAGAGGAGTCTGAGTAATAGGATCCCGTTTTTACCCTTTGGGTACGGAACCCTAAAAACATGCATGTTTTTGACGTACCAAATAATGCGATTTTTCGGAGCATTTACTCAATAAATTAAAAATGGGTGATTTAATTGCAAATCGATTTCGATTGCTTTTTCCTTATTAATTTAGTTAGTAGAATCAATATATCAGCCTTTCTATTGTCTAATTTAAAACTATCGCAATCGCTTTCAGGATGTAACACATTGAAGCTTCTTTTTGGCACAAATATAAACTTACCAAAGAAATGCAGCAATGTGTCACATCCATCTGTCAAACGAAAGCGATTGCGATAGATTTAGAAATTAGACAATAGCCCCAAATCTATCGCAATCGCTTTCAGCATGTGATACATTGATGCTTCTTTTTGGCACATATAAAAACTTGCTAAAGAAATGCAGCAATGTGTCACAATAGAAAGGCAGGGCTGATTGTCTTATTTAAAAATCTATCGCAATCGCTTTCATTTTGACAGATGGATGTGAGACATTGCTGCATTTCTTTAGCAAGTTTTTATATGTGCCAAAAAGAAGCATCAATGTATCACATGCTGAAAGCGATTGCGATAGATTTGGGGCTATTGTCTAATTTCTAAATCTATCGCAATCGCTTTCGTTTGACAGATGGATGTGACACATTGCTGCATTTCTTTGGTAAGTTTATATTTGTGCCAAAAAGAAGCTTCAATGTGTTACATCCTGAAAGCGATTGCGATAGTTTTAAATTAGACAATAGAAAGGCTGATATATTGATTCTACTAACTAAATTAATAAGGAAAAAGCAATCGAAATCGATTTGCAATTAAATCACCCATTTTTAATTTATTGAGTAAATGCTCCGAAAAATCGCATTATTTGGTACGTCAAAAACATGCATGTTTTTAGGGTTCCGTACCCAAAGGGTAAAAACGGGATCCTATTACTCAGACTCCTCTGTCCGTCTGTCTGTCTGTCTGTCTGTCACCAGGCTGTATCTTATGAACCGTGATAGCTAGACAGCTGAAATTTTTACAGATGATGTATTTCTGTTGCCGCTATAACAACAAATACTAAAAACAGGATAAAATAAATATGTTAGGGGGCTCCCATACCACAAACGTGATTTTTAGGGTTCCGTACCCAAAGGGTAAAAACGGGACCCTATTACTAAGCCTCCGCTGTCCGTCTGTCCCTCTGTCTGTCTGTCACCAGGCTGTATCTCATGAACCGTGATAGCTAGACAGTTGAAATTTTCACAGATGATGTATTTCTGTTGCCTCTATAACAACAAATACTAAAAATATAATAAAATAAATGTTTAAGGGGGGCTCCCATACAACAAACAAGATCTTTTTGCCGTTGTTTGCTTTATATTAATAACGACAACAAGTAGACAGTTGAAATTTTTTCAGATGACGTATTTCTGTTTCCGCTATAACAACAATTACTAAAAAAATAAATTAATTAAAAAATATTAAAAACACGACTGCCCTGCCAAAAACGGACTAAAAAGTTAGACAACAAGTGTCATTGCAGTCGGGGGACCTTATTATGGAACAATTTTTGACCAAAGAGGTCCTCCGACTGCAATGACACTTGTTGTCTAACTTTTTAGTTCGTTTTGGCAGGGCAGTCATGTTTTTAATATTTTTTTAATTTATTTATTTTTATTTCACACATTTTAGTGACATATTATATAGTTTTGAAAAGTGCTCATCAAGGCCTTTCATTTGATGCCCATATTGGAATAATAGAAGAAAAAAAATTTTTTATTTCAAATTTGAAAATGGAGTCGTACAGTAGCCATATTCATTTTTCTAAAAAAAAATATAACCAGTGTCACTTGGGATGCTGTAAGTATTCTAAAGATACCCCATTTATCCAAATCAGTTCAGGCATTTAGAAGTTATGGTGGAATAAAGAAACTCACATACCCACAAACCTACATGAACCCTGAACGCATATACACTCTTTTTGCTTTGGGCAGTCGTGTAAAAACCGAATAAAATAAATATTTAAGGGGGGCTCCCACACAACAAACTTGATTTTTTTGCCGTTTTTTGGTACGGAACCTTCGTGCACGAGTCCGACTCGCACTTGGCCGGTTTTTTTGCTGTTTTTTGCTCGCTATCAATAACGACTGCAGATAGACAGTTGACAGATGATGTATTTCTATTGCTGCTATAACAAAAAATACTAAAAACCGAAAAAATAATATTTAAGGGGGCTCCCATAAAACAAACGTGAGTTTTTGCTGTTGCATTTTTTGAGAATCAGTATTTTTATTGGTTTATTTTGTATGTGCAAGTTGGTATATTTCAGTAGGTATTTTTTTTGAGGTGCTTCGGTATTTTCGTAAAATTTAATCTGGTCAATTCTGGTCACACTGCAGCAAAACAAATTGACAATTGTAGGGATGTTCGATCCGGGATTGTCGATCCGATTTTTCGGATCGTAATTCCACGATCCGATCCGCGGATAGGATCGAATGCCTTCGATCCGATCTTCAGGAAATCGATCCGGATCGAATGCAAATAACTAACACGATGTTTAATCTAAAATGATACGGTTTGAATTTGCGCGCCGCCTCACTGACACCGCGTTGTCAAATGAGTGACAATTGTACCCGACGCTTGCCGAACGGTCGCGACAGGGTTTTTGTTTGTTTCGCCGGCCGGCTGGCGGTCGCAAGCTATTTTTACATTCATTAGTTTTTGCACTCGAGCGCCGTCCGCCATTTTTTGTGACTTGCTTTTTCTGTTAACAAAATCGAAGGGAATCGTTTGTGTTTGGTTTGTTTTCCTTTAGTGGCGAAACGTAGTTTTTATTGTTTGTTATTGTAAATCTAATTTTATTATTCGTATGTAACGAAGTTTATCCAAGAAAATCGGACGCTATTGTGAATGTGCAGGCGCCGCGTGTGTGAAACCGGACATTTGTTGTTTTCCTTGTAATTAAAGCTAGTTTGTGATGTGAATCAATGTTTGTTGTATTTTGTCACCTCGAGTGAATTTGTACGGGATTAAAGGACTTTTCGTGGACAATGTTGGCGTCCTTCAGTGACTGAAGAACGAAGAAAGGTGATTGGCGGGACGTTCCACCGCTAACTTGTGGTATTCTTTATTTTTCTGGGGTTTGAGCTCAAAGGGGTAGTGGGCTAAATAGGGCAATCACACCGCCAGATTTACCACCTCGCCGAATCCCGTGGTGCGTGGTGGCGCGAATCACCACGCGCTGGGACCGTCTCCGTGTCGTCGGACGGCGGGAACTGGAAGGTCCAGTCCTAGCTGTAAGTCAACTTATATATATTTAGTCGTAATTAGTCTTAGGTAGGTTTAAAGCGGCTATCGGACCGCCCTAAATTCCGATTGGTAGCAGACTGCTACACACGGACACGAAGAAACGTGAATCACGAATTTGGGGAGAATCGTTTTCTTTGTGTCTGTGTGTCCCTGTAGGTACGAAACACACACAATTCATTTTATATCTTTATTAAGTAAACCCATGTAAAACAATGTGGAATAAAACAATATTGTACTTACTCAGAGAACTTAAAGACGATTTATCTCAAAAGTTTATACTTAAAGACTGGTGCCTAAATACTAATAGTTAAGGACTATTTTTATAGGCGCCAGTTTTCAGCCAAGTTCTAAATGTAAACAAAGATAAATTTGCCCATTTTTTCGTAAACAAACCGCATTTAACTCATACGATCCAAGCGATCCGATCTTTCAAGTTTTGTATTGATCCGGCAAAAAATTGTAAAGCCTCGATCGATCAGGACCCTGATTATCTAAAAATAAACTATTTAGCGACCGGTTGCATTTGACATACATTGCCACTTTTCTTTTGGTTTGTTTTTTTTTAACCCAAAAAGAAGTAGCAATGGATCACGATCATCTGTGAACTGCAACCAGTCGCTAGGTGGTTTTTAATTAGATAATCAGCCCGCCGAAAGTCGCCGGATCGTATGCCCGCCGATCCGATCTTTCAAAAGATCGGATCGGATCGGCGTCGGAGCCATAGAGTACATTATTGTCGGAGCATCCCTAACAAATTGTGAAGAGACTGTCGTACTTGCAAAATCCAGTACCAGGGCTACCCGGTACGCAAGGTTTTAAAAACCAGGGCGAAAAACCAGGGTGCAAATACTTGCAAGTATTTTTTAACCATCATGAAAAAATAGACCTTATGTGTAGCCTATAAGGAACATAATCGCGTGCAAGCCTGACCGAGCCAGCCCGACACGGCCTAGCTAATCTGAGTAAAATACTTTCAAAGTATTTTGTTGATAATTGACCACTAATGCCTTACGAATAAAGATCAAAATCGATTCACAAAAAAAATACTTTGAAGGTTTGCAAGTTTTGTTCTCTTCAAGGGTTTAAAATACGAAAAGGGTGTGTCCAAGTAAATAACCCTTAAAGGTCTTGCAAGTATTTCAGGGCTCGAGTAAAATACTTGCAAAGTATTTTGTTGAAGATTACTCACTTATGTCATACAAATAAGGATCAAAATGGTTTTGGCAAAAAAAATACTTTGAAGGTTTTGGAAAGAGATCGTACACATTTTTCAATAAAAAAACCAGGTGATTGGTTTCAAATCGAAGCAATTTTTTCTTTGATTTGAGGATTAGAATAAAGTATTTTTTAATAATAGCGGTTAAAGTATGAAATTGCCGTTTTGTACGGAGTAATTTCCATACTAACATTATCTTAATTTATTTAACAACCATGAACGCCAATGTTTTAAAACTTGTATGCCCAAATGTTTACGAAAAAAGAAGAATGGTTTTATTATTATTATTTTAGTTGTTATTTAATGTATGTTTTTCTAGAGTAGATTTTTTCTACCTGAAATGATTTGTTAAACTTTCATTTATCTTCTATAATTAGTATCCCCTAGAAAAACAACGTATAACGTTTAAGTATTTATGTTTTTATTTTGGCAAAAGACCATTCGATGCGATGCATCTATAGTGTGACACAAAAAATGTAATAATGTGTATCATTTAGTTGTTCCGTTAGGAACTTCGAATGAAATGTCAATATCATCATAAAATAGAAAATGTCATTGGCCACAACTAGTTGATCGGTTTAGTTGATCGGAATGGATTGGGTTTCATTTTTCTTTTCATTATTTCGTTTTTGACTCTGGGGGTTGAAGTGGAATATAAATTTTAAAATTATTCTTGAACCCTCTGGTAGGGGGTTCATGTGTAATAGTGAGTTTTCATGGACACCCCAGGGGGTTCAAATGGGGGTATCAAGTGGAAAGAAGGTAACGAATTTATCATAAATATTTAAAAATATATTTGTTAATACACAAATACTTAAAAATATAATATACTTCTCTTTCTCTAGTTAATTACTTATTACACTCAAAGACGTCAATCAAAGAAAGCTCATAATAACTCTCAGTGGCGAGGGGTGAAATCAACGAACTAGATCTTAGTTCGTTGGGTGAAATTATGGCGAAGGTAAGCCGCTCTACAAAAATGATGAAAAATGTTATGATCTGCATAGTGGATCATTGGGGTGGCATTTCCAAAGGTAAGCCGATGGGAATCGGCTCGTATGGACCCTTTGCCACTTAACTCTTTAAGGAATTAAGTTATTGTCCATCAAGTCGTTTATTGCGGCTATGCCGCCAATTCAGACAAAACTGAATAAAAATCATTTATTTTAAGCTAGTAGAGTAGGTAGGTTCCCATTATCAGTCTAAAACAGTCAAAAACAGTAAACAATAGTGCAGGACGCGGGTGGCAGACGGCCCAGCAACCAGTAGTATAATGAACACAATAAAACAAAACAATAGGTAAAGAATTTGCCGGCAATCTTTATTGATAATAAAAGTTGGGACTTTTGTACAACATCGCATCTGACCCCACCTGCCTCTCCGAGCCAGCCGGACTCGGCCAAGCTAACCCAAGACCAGAAGTAAAAAAACTTTAAAGTATTTTGTTGAAAATTAGTCCCTAAACTCATATAAATATGGATCAAAGTAGTTTTGTCAAAAAAAAATACTTTGAAGGTTTGAAAGTTTTTATTCACTTTAAACGATTATGTTACTTATGCCTGAGGAGGTAAATATTAATTTCCCACTCATATTTTGAAGGGCTCAAATACTATATAGTTTTTTGGATTTGCAAGTGCGGTAAGTGTGTCCAAGTAAAATACCTTGAAAGTCTTGCAAGTATTTTGTTGAAGATTAGTCACATACTTCATATAAATATGGTTCAAAATGGTTTTGGCAAAAAAAATACTTTGAAAGTTTGAAAGTATTTATTCACTTTAGGCGATTATGCCACTTATTCCTGACGAGGTAAATATTGATTTCCCACTCATATTTTGAAGGGCTCTGGTACTATATGGGTTTTTGCCTTAGCAAGTGCGGAGGTGTGTTCAAGTAAAATACTTTGAACGTCTTGCAAGTATTTGGGGCAGGCACCTGGTTTTCATACTTGGAAGCAAATACCTGGTCGTAAAACCTGGTCGCGTAAATACGCACCATCCCTAATTCGATGCTTTAGACATGCGCAAAACAGTACTCTATTAGACATGGGTTGTAACAGGGTAAATTGCCTACCTGTTACAACTGTTCCTGTTACACTAAAATAACTGTTTCAACATCCTGTTAAAAAAATAACAGCCATGTCGTAACAATTTGCTTCCATTGTTCCGCCTGTTCCGTGAAACAAGCGCTTCTTCACTCTAACCTAAGGACTACTTACATAATGAAAAGAGACAAAGCTTGTTATTTTTATCTATTATGATGATAAACTGTTATTTTTTCTGTTAAGCAAAACTAAACTTTATTACAATTAAGTAAAATCTAATATTATAAAATTTGTTTTCCATCGCGGCAGTTACGGCACACAAGCGTCATCTAGTTTTTATTGGGTAAACCATCATGTCATAATGAACTTGCTTGCAGCATTACTTTCATTCAGTATTTCATTTTAATTGCGATAGATGGCAGTAGTTATCATAAATTCACTAAAGAAATTTAAATACCTAATAAAGATAAAGAAAGATTGTTGTTAAAAATACAGGTGCAAGCGATTTTCGACCATATTGACATTTGAAATTTGGTTGGTTTTTTCGCATATTCTCGTTTACTAACTTTGCTTGTTCATTAAAATCAGTTATTTTGATAAATGTCTGATAATGTTTTTTTAACTCATGATCACTAGTCAAATGATTCCTTACCTTCTCTTTTTTCCCCTACATCATTTTATTCTTTCGGCCGTTGCCTGTGCCCCAGCAGTGGAGACATAAATGGTGATGATGATAATCATGAAATACCAGGTGATTTAAGTCTACTGAAGGAAAATTCTAAATTGCGAAAAATTAACCCCAATCTGGGAACCCTGATCTTTTCCTTAACTCCCTGGCAGCACTAGATGTCCCATTTCCTACCCGCATATCCTACTTTGCCTAAGAACGCATCCATTCCACGTAAATAATAAAGTGCTTTAACATCCTTTAGGCGATAGCTACACGCGTGGTAAAATATACGGTGATCCATCAGTATTTAATCAGGGGCGTATTTCATAAAAAATAGTTAATTTACTACAATACTTTACCATTGTTGTCATTGAAGTAGGATTATGTTTCTTATAAATTATAAAACATAATTATACCCCAATAAACTACTACCATGGTAAATTACTGTACTTTTTCATTCTTTTATGAAAAAGACCCCTGATTCAATACTGATGGATCACAGTATTTACTACGCGTGTAGCCGTCGCCTTAGAATCTCAATAAAATAAAATAATTTTATTTCAATTCACCCCGTTTACCTACCTTTTAACATAACATTGGCAAAACAGTCAAACTCCATTGCGACAAAAAACAAAAAAGGCCATAAACAAACATAGGAACAGATAACACGACTAATTTACAAAGTCGAATGTATTTTTGATATGGTCGGTTTATATAACAGATAAAAATAACAAGCTTTGTCTCTTTTCTTTCCATATGTTAGAGTAAGATAGCGCTTGTTCCCACGTAACAGGCGGAACAATGGCAACGGTTGTTACTTTGATAACAGCTAGGTACAGGGAACAGTGAAGACGGCGAGAACAGTCTGTTTCGCATGTTCCTTTGAACAACAGTTATTTTATAGCGCTCGTAACAGGGCGAAACAGTTACATTTAATTATCTGTTGTTTTTAACTGTTACAATAAATACGCCTCACGTCTATACTCTATGAAGTAATGCCATATTGCATGATATTTCGTACCGCGTAATATGGCATTATAGCAGTACTCGGTACAGTACTCTAATTAGTACTCATGATATGAAGTAATGCCAGATTTCATGACATTTCGTACTGTGTAATATGGCATTATAGCATTACTCTTGTACGAAGCAAGCTTCATTGTCTAAGTTGATTTCCCTTCATACTCAACCCTGATAAAAATATGCTTCTAATCTCTTAAAAAGGGGTTTCTGGCTTAGGACTGGCAAAATTCATGGACCTCAACGCCATGTTTAGTGTCATATGTCATGCTAAATTTTGCCGGGTAATAGGTACTGTTACAGTACGCGGTCGTGTTATATTATGCGTAATGCATTACTCACAGTACTTACACATCTCTACGATGCTTGCTTTATTTTTGATTTGTGAGCCAATTTATTACTTGTGACTCTCAAGTTATTATTAAGATGCTTAATACATTTCGCGGGGCATTGGTGAGCAACGTGCAGTATCATCAAGTGAGGCTTGGTCATAGAATCAGAGGAAAAGCTCCTATTTATTGTCGCACTATAAGAGAGCGCCTCGATGAATTGAACTACAAAGATGAAATTTACACTACAAGAATTGATATTGGCTTTCCAATTGATAAGTGAGTACTTGTATAATTCAATATTTTCAGAGTTTTGTGTTATGAAACTATTGAGGGATGATTTTAATATAACCTAACTTCTATCTGTTAGCAAAATAAACATTGCTCAGTGATAACGTAGGTATTAACATTTCAGTGTTAATAATTTTATGATAAGATCGACCCATGTCCACCTGTTATTTTTATAAAATTTGCAGGAGTTCATCATCTGAGGAACGTAGTCAACGATTGGATTATATAAAAAAGTTAAAAAGTGACAAAACACTAGAAAAACTTGCTCGAGAGCACAAATTAGTAGTTGATTTAAGTGAGGTCAGAAAAGACTGGTTGAAAACATTGGGCCCTATCCATAAAAAGAATATTGCTGACCACTATGGTATATTTGAACATTTATATGGGGAGGGCTATTTTATGCCAAATGTCAACATGGAAATATCCTATAACCTGAATGATGGTTCATCATTGCCTGTATGTACTGGGAATGTGATAAAACCTGGCGAGGCTTTGCAAAGGCCTTCAGTTATATTTGAGTCTGATAAAGATATACTATGGACACTTGCATTGACCAGCCTCGATGGCCATTTAACAGAAGGTGACCAAGAATATGTGCACTGGCTTATTGCAAACATTCCCGGTGATCATGTAGAAAAAGGAGACACTTTGGTGGATTATTTACAGCCTATCCCTCTGAAAGGCACAGGATTTCATAGATATGTATTTGTTCTGTATAAACAAAATGGCAAAGTCTCTTATGAATTACCTAAAGGTCTGTAGATTGTAACTGAATCATTTTAAATTATTCTTCCATTCTTTAAAGTTTTTTTCCCTAATTAATAAAATAATCTTTTGTAGTAACATCTGCATCACTTGAAGATAGAACATTTGTGACACGAGATTGGTATAAGAAAAATCAAGACGTGATCACACCTGCTGGGCTTGCCTTTTATCAAAGCGATTGGGATAATACTGTCAGAGACTTCTTTCATGATACCCTGAACACTAAGGAACCTGGTAAGTGTTGAAACTATGCCATTCTATATACATATACTATACTACATAATGCTTTTTGTCAAGCCGCCAATATTTATTATAGGATGAAAACATGTTTAGACCTATTTAAAAACAATGGTGCCTATTAGTAGGAGTACGTAGAATATTACATTAAAAAAATCTCATTTACAAAATACAGTATTTTAAGTAAGCAACATTGCAATTAAATTGACAATAAACTGTGTTCAGCAGCAACTTATGCTATGTTTACATTAAGTCATGTAGACGACCAAGTCGAGTAGCGAGTAGAAGTACATTGCCTGGCACGTTCGTCGATTTTAAAAGAACGTCAAACACACCACATAATATATTTCTACTGGAATGTTTGCTAGGACGAGCTGGTGGCGTAATGTAAACATAGCCTTACAGATTAAAATACGTCATTTTGTATGTACTGCAAGGACTCTGAAGTTTTACATTGTTAAATTAATTGCATTGTGCAGGGTGATAATTAATGACTTTAAAATTTTATTTTCAGTTTACGAGTACGACTTCACAGCCCCATACATAAGACCACAAGAATGGTATCCACGTAGAAAACCATTTAACCTTTATATGGACAAATACAGAGATCCAAAGGAAATCAACAAGGAGTATTTGCTTAGGAAGCTGAAGAATGAAGATCCATTTAGGAAACCTCCTCCACCCCTGAAGTACCCTAACGCTCACGCTTTTCCGAGGGGTATGCCATCATGGCTGAAACTTCACGAGAAAAAGATAAGACTAGGGTGGGGAAGAGTAAATGATGTTTAAATGTTGATAGTTATAGTTAATTTAATATAATGATATTAGTTAATTATCTCTTTTATTTCATTTGATCATAAATTGTCTTTCCTTGTTGAAGTTGCAGTGTTCATAAAAAAAAATTATCAAAAGAAACAAAGCAGGGGGGGGGACACTCTTGACACTCCTATACTAAGTGACATTATTGTAAAGGAAGTGCCTTCATCTCTCATTGGCGAAGGTCATTACTTCATATTTTTTTTTATAAGAACTTCCTCAACGGTCAAGCAATGCTTGACAAGCACGTAAATGCTTGTCAAGCAGTTTATGGTTTGGGAATAGACAATGATTTTCTAATAGTCATTAGCGAGAGCACATACATAGGTAGGTATTCTCTTTTTATCGAAAACGAAATTTCCTTAGCAATATCGCAAAAAATTTTTTCTTTGTTTATTTCGCACGTTTACTTATTTCAGTTGCACCTTTCCACCGTTTCCCAAGAAAAGAATAAGGACCCGGATAGTTTTAAAGATTGGGTAGAGATTATTGGTGAAAATCAGTTGACAAGTTAAAAGAATGGGGTCTGCAACCTGCACCTTCGCCAGCAGGATAAGGCCTGTAGGCGTAGTACATTCCCTTCACTTACCGGCAATTCATCGTGTAAGTTTTTTATGTAGGTACTAGGTACCATAGTAGAATCAAATTACTACTTGATTTAGGGTGCGTTTCCACTGAAGCAACATCACGTAAATTTTTTTGGGGTTGGCTTTAAAAATGAGGCGTTTGTAGAGTTTCGTAAGGCCTTTCAAATGATACTATAATCCCGGCGCGGAAATTTTAGTGTTTTAAAAAATATATATATATAAATTATTATTTTAGTGTTTGTGAAAATATATTTTTATATTATATTTTTTCAGGCAACCAGACCCATCCCAGTTCCAGATCCATTTCAATTCCAACCCATCCCACTTCGTCTTCCTTCATATACCAGAAATATCATGTAAGTTTTGTTTACGCATATTATGGGTATTTCTCAAAATAATTGTACCGACGTGCAGGTAAAACGCAGTTACTTAACGCACACGTTTTGTTATGAACATCGCACCTCTAGAATTACAAAGACGTAACTGCAAACATCATGCCCCTCATTATGCATCAGTTTCATAAACTACAATATTTTAACATTTTTTTTCAGATCACAGCCCACCCCCATCTAGGGATGCAACATCGTTCATAAAAAACATCGATGTTTAAATATCGATGTTTTTGAAAGTGTAACATCGATGTTGAAAACATCGACGTTTATGAACGATATATCGATGTTTTTACGATGTTTTTCTAGACTAACGGGCACTGCTTTAAAACACGGAAAAAACACGTTTTCTCAATGTATTAACATTTATACATCGATGTAATATGGATATAAATAATATTTTAGCTAGGAATTAAGAATAGAACTAAAATACAAATTATTTAAAGGCAAAATCAGATGCAGAGATTAACGTGTTTCCTTTTACACCACAGCCACAGACCCGTAAAGTATCGTAACTTATTTTGACCTGCGTATAGCCACGCCCAATTTGTAATGGTAACACCTGTTTTGGTTATAGTGTACGAACCAATGCATAGATGGCGCTGAAAAAACATCGTTCATAAAACATCGTTCTTCAAGAACGATGTTTCATCGATGTTAACAGTTTCAACATCGATGTTAAAACATCGATATTTATGAACGATACATCGATGTTTTTAAATATCGATGTATCGTTTGCATCCCTACCCCCATCCCACTCTGTTGTCATCCTGATACAGGTACAGTACGAGCAGTCGAGCAGTTTAGTTGTGGCAACCGCAAATGATGAAAATATTTTTTTATTAAAAAACAAGTATTATAACGGGTATGCATTACAATGTCGAAGTAGAAAAGACCGAATTTTACAAGACCTATGGACGAAAGACTGAAAATTAAAACGCCGAATGGTTGTATGGTGTCAGTTAAATTATTTTGGTTCGACCGTGCACCATCCTTCCTGTTTTTCTATGCGGAAGCATTAATTGCTTATTTACAAATAATTTTACTGGAATGGTTTTAATATTCAGCTATCAATTACTGGCTGCGCAACCATGTTTTGATGAAAATGTATTTTCATTAAAACTGCTTCCTATACTTATTAAGTGTTAGTGATGTGTTCTTTAATAGGTTACATTTAACAAGATTATGTTTTTTTTTTATTGAAAATAAGTGAGCATTTGTCTACAATCACACCTGGTGTTAAGTGATGATGCGGACTACGATGGAGCATGCTCACTTAGATAAAGCCTATTCACTCTAGCCTTAAAAAGGCCCAAGTTGTAACTATCAGGAAACACATCGGCAGGCAGGCTGTTCCACTCTTTTGCTGTTCGCATTATAAAAGTGTTAGCAAAATGCTTTGTGCGGATGGTTGGAATATCAACAACATAAGGATGGTACGCTAATCTGCGTCTAGTGCTTCGATGGTGGAATGGGGCTGGAGGAATTAATTCGTGTAATTCCTTCGCACACTCTCCGAAGTGCATCTTGTAAAATACCGACAAACAAGCTATTCTACGGCGGTGGTCGAGGCTACTTAGTTTGGCATTCGTGAGTTCGGGGTCTCCAATAAGTCGCCTAGCCCGTTTTTCGACCGAGTCTAGAGCGGCAAGCTGGTATTTGGCTGATCCGTCCCAAAGGTGACTGCAGTACTCCATGACCGGTCTGATTTGCGCTTTATAAAGTTGTAGCAGCTGATGCGGGGAGAAGTAACGCTTAACCTTTGAGAGGATTCCAGGCTTTTTCGCAGCGGTTGTAGCTATAGACTCTATATATTCACCGAAGTTCAAATTGGATGAAATTGACATGCCAAGGAGTTGTAGCTGATCGGTTACTGGTACAGATGCACCACGGAAAGTCGGAGAATGATGGAATGCACTCCGTTTTGCAGAGAAGAGACACGCTTGTGTTTTCGTCGCATTGATCCTAACAAGATTGGCATCGCTCCAGTCAGAGACATCCTGAAGTGCCAGGTTCAACCGTCCGACTAAATCCTCTCGACAAGACTCTATTTGTTCTCTGTTGGCCCTTGCATTTGAAAAGTATCTGTCTGTTATTGTGCTATCGTCTGCATACCCAAAGGTTCCGGGTGTTAGCAGGTCGTTTATATGTAGCAAGAAGAGTGTTGAGGACAGAACGGATCCTTGAGGAACACCGGCGTCAATCGCTCGTTGATCGGACGTGCACCCTTCCAACACGACAACGGATAAATCGTTCCTTAAGGAAATCAGAGATCCAAATGCAAAGGTCTTCAGAGATTCCATATGCTGGAAGCTTACTTAAAAGGCTATCATGCCAGACCCTGTCGAAGGCTTTGGAGATGTCTAGAGAGACGGCAAGGGCTTCACCGTGATTCTCGACGGCCTCACTCCAAAGGTGGGTGGCATACGCAAGAAGATCAGCAGTTGAACGACCTCGTCGGAAGCCAAATTGGCGGTCACTTAGGAGATCGTTTTCTTCGAGGTATGTTAATAACCGGTTATTGAGTACACGTTCCATAATCTTGCAGAGTATGGAGGTGACCGAAATAGGCCTATAGTTAGATGGGTCAGCACGACTGCCCTTTTTGGGCACTGGCTGCACATTGGCAAGCTTCCATGACTTAGGAACTTCTTTAGTCTCGAGTGAGAGGCGATACGAGCGAGTTAATATTGGAGACAACTCAGGCGCACAGTCAGGCCTCCATCACTCGCTCAAGGCCACGCGTTATTCACCTACCGTTCGGCGTATCGTCCACGATACATCTGGCAGAGGGTCGCCGCACGCCCGCCTGAGCGCTCGCACCGCACGTTTCCCGCGCTTACTCTTCGAAATCATAGTGTATATTTTCTTTGTCGAAATGCCACGTAATTATTGTGCAGTGGATGGGTGTCAGAGTAAAAACTATCTTCACCCAACTATTTATTGAAATAATTATTTACAGAATAGGTAGGTTCACACTACAGGTCATACAGTTGCAAAAACAGCTTTTACTACGTAGGTCGTAGGGCATAAAGGCGAACTCAAGGTCAACATGTACCTATTGTATAGTCTGAAGTGCCGTCGTGTGTACCTACTTACTTACCTACGTAATAAATATTTGATTTCGTAAGAAAGCATAATTTGTGAAAGGTGTTGTATGACACAAGAAACAAGAACTGTTTACTACATTACATAGGTAACTAAATAGGACAAGTAACGATAAACAACTAAGTACCTACCTACCTATCTAACTAGGTAGGTACCAAAAGTTGACTTTTGTTATTTTTATGTCTCCCATATTTACGGTACCTAATTAGATTATTGAATATTATAGAAATGTTCGAATATTATTGTAAGATTTTCTTTAACCATAGTACGTAAAATCGCTTTCCTTTTATGATATAATGCTACGCAGTTCAAAAAGACGACAACCCTAACGGCGTCAGAAGAAATGAGAGCTACGCGATAGAAAGAGAGAAAACTTCTAGGTGAATATAACTGTAGCCGCTGTAGCAGTGTGCGATCTGAATTGCGCCTTATTGAGTCGCAGCAAGAGTCGTTATTTAATTAAATTATGTTGCGGAATGCGGCTTCTGTTGTACTATATGTATTCTGTGGCACAGTTACGCAGGACAATTGCTGGTATACCATCAGGTCCACTTGCTTTGTTGACATCAAGAGTTCGCATGATTCTAAGCACTTCTTTCTGGTGGATGTGTATATCACCCATGGTGGACTCACATTGAGGAAGCTTAGGTGGCTCTTTCCCTGCAGTATCAAGATGCGAATTTTCCGCAAAGAGGGAGGCAAAGAGGTTTGCTTTCTCATTCGCGGTGTGAGCAAGTGTACCGTCAGGTTTTTGTAAAGGTGGTAGGTTAGGGCGACAGAAGTTGGTTTCGACTGCTTTGGCGAGAGACCAGAACGCTTTGCTCCCGGTTGGGTAAGAAGCTAATTTGGTGCCAATGCGTCCGATATGGTCAAAACGGGCCCTGCGTAACTTTTTCTTGCAAGACTTGGCGGCTTGGTTAAAGGCTTTCTTGAGTTTTTGAGTTTCCGGAGCTTTTCGAGACCGAGCAGAAACCCAAGCTTGGTAAGCTGTTTGCTTTAACGCTTCTGATCGCTGGCAATCACTGTTGAACCATGGCCGGGTTTTACTCTGCGTCGGAGCGTCTGAGTATGGAATAAAATACTCCATGCCCTGACGTATAGTTTCGGTTACAGCAACAGCACAGCTCGACGGGTCTCCTGAAGAAAAGCAAACCTGCCGCCAGGGAAAGGATGCAAAAAAATGCCGCATCTCGTCCCAGTCTGCTGACTTGTATCGCCATACGCGTCTTGATCCAATAGGGTCTCGATCGTGTGGGGTATAAACGGAAACCGATTTCACTACACTGTGGTCCGAGGATCCTACACTGAGAAAAAAAACAACAAGTTTTCATGTTGCCAGCAACATTATTTTTGGTTAAAATAGCGCCAATCTGCTCTTTGGTTAAAGCTACAAGTTTAAACTTGTTAAATCGGCCACGTTGATTTAACAAGCAACTTATCATGTTATTTTGACATTACATCAGGTTGAATCTACGTTAAATTTTCTAGTTGTTGTAACATGACAAGCTTGTTGATTCAGCAGTTAGCTTGTTAATTTATCTTGTTGCTCTAACATGTTAAAGCTTATAGTTTTGACCTGATTGACACGTGATTCAACAAGCTATTTATCATGTTATTTTGACATTACATCAGGCTGAATCTACGTTAAGTTTTCTTGTTGTTGTAACATGAAAAGCTTGTTGATTCAGCAGTTAGCTTGTTAATTTATCTTGTTACTCTTACAAGTTGAAGCATATAGTTTTAACCTGCTTGCCACGTTGATTCAACAACCTACTTATCATGTCATTTTGACATTACGTCAGGTTGAATCTACGTTAAATGTTCTAGTTGTTTTAACATGACAAGCTTGTTGATTCAGCAGTTAGCTTGTTAATTTATCTCGTTGCTCTTACAAGTTGAAGCATATAGTTTTAACCTGCTTGCCACGTTGATTCAACAACCTACTTATCATGTTATTTTGACATTACGTCAGGTTGAATCTACGTTAAATGTTCTAGTTGTTTTAACATGACAAGCTTGTTGATTCAGCAGGTAGCTTGTTAATTTATCTTGTTGCTCTAACATGTTGAAGCTTATAAAAATTGACCTGCTTGCCACGTTGATTCAACAACCTACTTATCATGTTATTTTGACATTACGTCAGGTTGAATCTACATTAAGTTTTCTTGTTTTTATAACATGAAAAGCTTATTGATTCAGCAGTTAGCTTGTTAATTTATCTTGTTGCTCTTACATGTTCAAGCATATAGGTTTGACCTGCTTGCCACGTTGATTCAACAACCTACTTATCATGTTATTTTGACATTACGTCAGGTTGAATCTACGTTAAGTTTTCTAGTTGTTGTTACATTACATGCTTGTCCTATCAACGTGTTGCTTGCTATGTTTACTGGTTGAATCTGCATTATGTGCTTGTTCTATTTACAGTTAACTTGTTGCTTTATCTTTTTGTTATTACATGACGTGGTTGTTTCGTTAACAATTTGCTTATTGTGAGATCTTGTTGAATCTGCATTTTGTATTGTTATTTTCTCCACAGGTAGTTTTTTTTATTACCTGCCAAATTTTGTATACCTACTTGCTCAGACCATTAATCTGAACAACTTTTGATATAGGGGAACAACTCTAAAATCACGAAAAAAACAGGTGTTTTATACAAAAGTTCATTACTTGACCAAAATGTATGAAACAGCCGATTTCTCAACGTGATTTCAGATTTGCTCACGTGAAAATTGTTCAGCTTGACCGACTGAGCAAGTATACAAAATTTGGCAGGTAAACAAAAAATCTACCTAGAAAATAACAGTACAAAATGCAGATTAAGCAAGATCTCACAACAAGCAAATTGTCAATGAAACAAGCAAGTCATGTAATAACAGAAAGATAAAGAAACAAGTTAACTGTAAATAATAATAATAATATGTATACAAAATTTGGCTAGTGATGAAAAATCAACCTGAATATTTTTTTTACGTTTTGTTCACCAGAAGGAAGATACAAAAACAAAACATAAATGACTAGAGATGTAGGTACAAAAAACAGATTCAAGCTCTCGAAATAAGCCAACTATGAATGAAACAAGCAAGTTATGTAACAACACTAAGACAAAATACTTAACTGTAAGCAGTACAAACACAATATCAAAACAATAATTATTGCAAACAAACAAATACGGATCTTATATGTAGAGAAAACAAGATGAATTATTATTATTGGGGTGGAAGACACTGTCAATAATATTGTGATACTGGTCTATCACAACATTTCAAATTGTTTTGATAATATGCGTGTATCACGCCATAAAATTGATAGTGTAATCCGCCCCAATAACTACTGTTAAATAATATTTTTTATGGAATCTCCATAATAACACTCTTTTGGACAACACCAACAAAATGCAACAGTAGGTAGGTATATATTTTTAAATTTTGATTAAACGCAATCCAGTTTTCTCATTATTAGTTATATCGTTGGTGTTGCAAATGAGTAGTTATCCTTAAATATAATTGTAAAGAAAACAAATAAATTGAGATCTCATTTATTTATTTAAAAAAAATTACAACACTTTCTGTTTCCACTTTTACTTCTCAGTTACACAAAACCGCACTGAGACACTTTCAGCACATTCGAAAAAATAAATCAAAATCTCACAAAAAAGTGTGTTTTTATAAAATGCCCCGATAACATTACATTAACATGTGCATACTCATAATACTGCTACCCACAGTAACAACGCAGCATTAGTTTCTGACTCTGGTTTACTATCTGAAATAGAAAAAAATGAGATAAGCAAAAAAAAATTGTTGAACTTCTGGATAGAAATCGGTTTGGTTGTTTGTTATTAAATATCCTGGTGGCTACATACAAACATTTATATTATGTTAAGATATAATATACACACATCAACTTTGTCTAGGGAGGAATACAGGTGGAACGGTAATTTTGAAACCTTGGTTTCCTGCCAGGGATGTACTGTGCTGTGATCTGATGATGGCTATCTAGGGAGTAAATGGAGGAGATTCAGATCGATTTATGACTTACCTAGTGTAACGTACTCTGTTACAAGGTTAATAAAAATTTGATTTGATTTGATTTGGAGATTCAGATCGCTATATACACACCCAACTAATTTGACCAGCATTCTAAAAGATTGAAGGACATGTTTAAAAAATATATTTTTAAAAACACGTTTTTAATATGGATGAGTAAAAACAGACTAAAATGTAAAAAATAAATTCAAATTTAAATATTTATAACCCTATCCCTACAAAAACTTTAAACCTAAAAACGTGGGGCGCATTTTGTAAAATTTGTCATCCATATGGTCTTTAGCATGCGCCCCACGTTTTTAGGTTTAAAATTTCTGTATGTATAGAGGGTTATAAATATTTACATAAGAATTTATTTTTACTTTTTAGTCTGTTTTAACTAGTCCGTTTTAAAAACGTGTCATTAAAAATATTTTTTTCAGTAAATTATTATTTTCTGCTTTTTGGTTAACGAGCTAAGACTAAGAAAATACCATCTCCTATCGGACCACTCGTCATGACGATTCAAACGAGCCCAAACTCGATGGGGTTGCGTGGTTTTATTACAGAGTCCCAGTGGCCTTCTTCCGGCTCTATCATCAGACCCTGGAAACTATTTCCCAACAAAGTGCTCGTCAAGACGATTCAATAGAGCCCAAACTCAATGGGGTTGCATGGTTTTATTATAGAGTTCCTATGGCCTTCGTCCGGCTCCATCATCAGATCCTCAGACACTATTTCCCATTAAATTACCTGTCAAGATGATTCAAACGAGCCCAAACTCGATGTGGTTGCATGGTTTTATTATAGAGTTCCATTGGCCTTCTTCCAGCTCCATCATCAGACCCTAGACACTATTTCCCAACAAAGTACTCGTCAAGACGATTCAAACGAGCCCAATCTCGATGGGGTAGCGTGATTTGAATTAAGAGTTCCTGTGTCCTTCTTCCGGCTCCATCACCAGACCCTGGAAACTATTTCCCAACAAAGAACTCGTCAAGGCGATTCAAACGAGCCCAACGCGATGGGGTTGCACGGTTTCAATATTGAGTTCCTATGGCATGGCCTTCCAGCTTCATCATCAAACCCTGGACCTCATCTCCCATTAGAGTACTCGTCAAGATGATTCTAACGAGCTCAAACACGATGGGGTTGTATGGTTTTATCATAGAGTTCCTGTGGCCTTCTTCTGGATCCATCATCAGATCAGCTCAATGACACCATAATATTGCATTGCTTTCAAGTTCTGACCTATGTTTAAAGTTTCAAGTCTAGCTCATCAGGAAGCTAGTATAACATCGTTCACAAACTTTGCGGACAAACAAACAAATGAGAAAGCAACTTAAGGCGGTTGTATGACCGAAAGTGGCGCCCTCAGAGGTTTTTATTTAATAAGTTATTAATAGAAAAAGATTTTAATAATGTTTATCGTGGAGATTTTAGGGCCCATAGTCTAGTATTTTTAGAAGGTATCAATCACTACATGCCCTCGTAGTCATTTGTAGAAGTAGATAGCAAATGTGTCAAAAACAGCCACTTTTAGCAGTATTGCTATTTAATTCTAGCAGTGACTAAAGGTGCGTCCAGATATGTTCTTTTGATCGTACCGTACCTCCGTTCCGTACCAGCGTTCCGATCAAATAAGTCTGGACGCTACTTTTGCCCGTTCCGTACCTCCGATCCGTACCACCGTTCCGATCAAACCGCCGAACGTCGCCGTGATCACGTCCAGACTAGCGCCGTACCGTACCTCCGTTCCGTATCAACGTTCCGATCCAATAGTACAGCAGCCCGTAGTAAATTTAAATTACGAAAAAGGTTACCGTTTGCCGTTGTGATATAGTTATTTATTACAAAATTATAGATACTTTAACAGATCGCAACCCGCCGTAACCTTTATTTGTATATCTCCAAAAATGATTATTTTTTTATTTTTCGAGGTTAATCACATGGTTTAGCTATTGTCGTGTTCTACAGCGCTATCTGTGTATGGCTACTTTTCACAGTCTAACTATTATCAGTGGCAATCAAACATAGCGCTGTAGAACACGACAATAGCTAAACCATGTGATTAACCTCGAAAAATAAAAAATCTCATTTTTGGAGATATACAAATATAGGTTACGGCGAGTTGCGATCTGTAAAACTTGGGTTAAAGTATCTATAATTTCATAATAAATAACTACATCACAACGGCAAACGGTACCTAACCTTTTTCGTAATTTAAATGTACTACGGGCTACTGTACTACAACCTCCGAACGTCGGCGTCGCCGCGATCACGTCCAGACTAGCGCCGTACTATCCCCGTCAATTGGTAATGCGCTGGAACCTTGTCAAATTAACATACGCATCATCGTCATCCGCAACTAAAAATGACAAAAAACAGTAAAATTCTAATAGGTAATATAATTTATTAATTATTGAATTCTTATTTTCAATAAGAAAGGGTCTAGGAATATGAGAAAATTACAATTGTTTTTCGTTTTTGAGGTTAAAATCATGGCCGCCAGGCGCATTACCAATTGACGCGGATAGTACCGTTCCTCCGTTCCGTTTTTCCTTTGAACGGGGCGAAAAAACCGACTCGCGATGGATCGGAGCGTACCTGTCGGCGATCGAGACGGCGTACCTCCGCACCGTTCCGAACATGCGTCCAGACTAGCGTTCTTTGTTCGCGACGCTCAAGAGCGAAAGATACGGGTACGGGCAAAAGAGCGAGAGATTCGAGGTGGATCGGGGCGTACCTGTTCGGCGAACGGAACGGCGTACCTCCGCACCGTTCCGAACATGCGTCCAGACTAGCGTTCTTTGATCGCGACGCCGATCGGAACGGAGGTACGGTACGGGCAAAAGAACATATCTGGACGCACCTTAAGAGGGAATGTAACGATACCGTCTAAAAATACTAGACTGTGGGCCCTAAAATCTCCACAATAAACGTTTTTAAAATTTTGTATTAGAATTATAATATTAATTATAATTCACCGCGGCGCCACTTTCGCTCAGGGTACCACCTTAATAAAAATGTTTTGAAAAAACAGCGAAAATAGCATGAAAATGTATGGAAATCCTGAAACTGAGAACTCTGACCTATTAATCTTTTAGTATGCTGATCAGGTCAATTGGGTGTGTATAGAGAAGTGAATCTCATCCATTCACTCCCTGGATGGCTATCATCAGATCACAGCATGGTACATCCCTGGCAGAAAACCAAGGCTTCAAAGTAACCTCGTTTGTATGAAAATAATACCTATATCCCTAGACAAAGTTGATGAGTATATTATGATATACGGACATACATTGCGAACAGCTGCAATGCAGTAGGGCAGCAATTGAACTTTACAATTCTCACCTTACTTGTACATGTGTGACCATAAATCCCGACGATCTCATAAGTGAGACCCATAAATAAAAATGAAGAGACTTACCACTTAATGGAATCAATAGTTTGACGTCTTGTCCTTCAACTGTCTTTTAACCGTCCTTGTCTTCTAACTCGGATTCAGCCAATCTGACAATGCTTTTTTGGTAGATGATAATATTTGAATAAAAGAAGTCCTTGTTGTTCTTGTACATGTGATTAAAATCTTGCAACAGCTGTAATGAAAGATGTTAATTACAAAACACCCATGATGTCGTGGACTCTCTCATGGAGATATTCGTAAAAAATTATATGGTTGCAAGACAAAGCTAAAAGATTAATAACAATACCTAGTCGTCTACCATGAATTTCTTCACTATTAATTGATGTTAACAGTGTCTCCTCGTTAACTCCTCGATTTCCTCCGCTAGAAGATCCCTTCTAAACGTCTGGCTATACGACTTATCAGTGTCTGGTCAAGTAAGCCTTGATTTTTATGGCCACAATTTAACATCGCTTTCCCATCAATGGAACTTTTAAGTAATTTCACCTGTAATTATCAATTATGTATACATATCAAAAATACTAGCTACTGTGACTTCATACGTGCAGTAATGTTTTGCATTAGGTACCACTATTGAATTTTTAGATTTTAGGCATTCACAATGCTATTTTCATATTAAGATAATTAATTCAATAGAAAAAATAGGTATTAGAAAAAGTCGACTCATCCGTAGTAGGTACCCGTCTGCTCTTTACATAGTTCATAGTTCCACATAGAGTTTACTTAGTGTGCTCACAGACTACAGACTTTCTATCGGCCGACAGTTTAGTCAGGCTCTCCAATCAGTATGAAGAAGTATGCAAGTGCGCACACTACAACGATTCAGTATCGGCTGATTCTTCATACAAAACCAACTATCGGGCCAACTATCGGCCGATAGAAAGTCTGTAGTCTGCGGGCAGGCTTAGTATTCTTCGATTCCTTTTTACTTACCTGATCCCTCAGTATAACAAGGCCCTGGTCATCTCATTTTGATTTTGAAATGAATTGTGTTCGTTCATGATGTTATATAAGTACTGTAAATAAAAAAACTTATTTTTAAATTATAACACCTTCATATACAATCAAAATCTTCTGTAACAAGACATTACCTATTTAGGAAAAGAAAACTAAACTTGTGTAATGCATTTAGTAACAAAGTATTCTTTCATCAACATAAGAGCCGCACTCTTGTCAGGTAATTATAAAAAAAAAGCTGTACCTATGTCATCAGACCAAGATCCTGGGGTTGGGTCGCTATTCTATCAAAGTAACTTCCTAGGACTGTAAGAAAAAAACCCAACCTAACTTTTGTATTTAGAGGTACCTATTGCTTTATTTAAGTAAGTATTTTGTAAGACAATAAAGACTAAAAATAATATAGCTTACTTTTCACGCTGAGCGGGAACTGCATGAGCTAATTTGATTACAGGCAATGAGGCAAGGGTAGGAAAAAGTAAATTCTTCCGTCTCCGTCCTCCATGTGAAACTGGACAGGTGGTCTTCAAAATTTACCAATCTACTCGTTTCTTCAAAAGCTTTTCTTTGCTTAAATTCTAAGAGGGGAGGTACAAGACACTCGATGATCACATAACCGAAGAGAAATAGGCATCACAAGTTACATATTTTAAACCGAGGAAAATCACAAGTAACCGGCACGGCACTCCATTATTCGACACACAAAGGCCGCGTTCCGAATCACGCCAACAGTGCTCACAGCGTGTGACGTCATTGTCCACCGGTCCAAATCATTAGCACGCTGTCAGCACGCTCACGATACTATTGATTCGGACCGCTCGTGAGAGCGCTCACACCGCTAACGTTGGATTGTTTTTAACAACGTAACCTCCAAAAGGGGTTATCTCGATAAAGTAAATATTAATTCTATGGGATAAGTTAATATAAAGACAGTAATGAATATGAATCAAGTTCCTTCACTCTGACCACTTATTTACTTACCAATTTATAAACTGTCAAAGATTCAAAATACTTAATACCACTGCTAGCTCTCTCAACATCAATTTATTATAAGTATTTCGTTCGTAGCTTCGCAAAACACCTGCAGATCAATAAATTCAGCCATCTTTTCTAAAAATCACAAATAATAACCACAAATTTTAACAAGAATGAACTTTGACAAGGAAGTTTGACAGCTACACCGACAACGCTCACAGTGCTTTGGTAGAATACGCTGAGCGTCGTTAGCACATGCGATGACGTCATCAGTGACGTCACTGCAGCTTACGTGAGCGTTGTTAGCATGAATCGGTCCGGGCGTTAGCGCGCTCATTGTGCTGTAAGCGTGATTCGGAACGCGGCCAAAGTCAGACACAAAATGACATGACGAAAGAATCGTAAGCGTATCCGCTAACCAACGACATTTCCACCAATAAGATAACGCGATTTGCGTGATATGATCTTTTTATTGGTCGAAATATCGGTGACGTCACAATAGCAGCGCATCCGGATACAATTTTAACATTACGACAGGTTCTTTCAATGAGTTGTGATAGTCTAAAGGTCCAAACAAATTATCGGACGCGGCTTACTGCCGCGGCTTACTGCCGCGGCTGATAAGTGTGCACGCTCTCATAACATCCTGCGTTCCAGATAGCTATCGGACGTCCGATGACGTCATATTAGTCTATGGTTACGTCCGCGACCTACTACATCCGATAGTTTGCACACCTCAGATCAGCCGCGGCAGTAAGCCGCGTCCGATAATTTGTTCGGGCCTTAAGAGGTCACGAGATTTTTGGCTTTGTTCCAAAGAATGAAGCGCCATCTGTAATTCACTTTGCCTTCGCCTCCCCATAGATTGGATTCATTTTTAACCGACGTCAAAAAAAATATTATCGACTTCAAAAAAAAATATTAACGGACTTCAAAAAAAAATAGGTTCTCAGACCTTTATGTATGTATGTATGTTTGTATGTTTGTCCGCGATTATCTCGCGTTCGGTTGAACCGATTTTGATGCAGTTTTCAGAAAAGTATTTCTTATACTTAGGAGAAGGTTTTGGTATTTTAACCGACTTCAAAAAAGGAGTTTCTCAGTTTGACCAGTACGTATGTATGTATGTTTGTCCGCGATTATCTCGCGTTCAGCTGAACCGACTTTGTTGCGGTTTTCAGAAAAGCATTTGCTACATTTAGGAGAAGGTTTTGGTATTTTAGCTGACTTCAAAAAAGGAGGTTCTCAGTTTGACCCGTATACAGGGTGTTAGTGGCACCCTTGCAAAGACTTTAAGGGATGATTTTACCCTTAGAGTTAAGCAACTTTCTCTATGAAACCACTCGTCGCAAATGCATAGTTAAGATTTTGATTTTTCGTTGAGAAGCAATGTATGCGTAACAACTCGATAATACCGCGGGCGGGCACACGCGAGCTCTCGACACAGCTTGCCCCGCCCCCTTGCCGTTGCCGCCGGCCGCACCGAATGCGTTTGTACAGATGAAATGTAAAACAATACGCACGGTTTTTATTGAGTACGTATTAATTCTTTTTAACACTTTTAATTTAGTAAGGGCTTAAAGATAAACACGCAAGATCAAAAGTATCAAAAATTTCGGTTAAAAAAAGTAAGCACTAGTAACTAATCTTACCTTTAAACATTTTGCCTCCGGATTAAGTACGGTTCAAAGTGGCCTCCACCAAGCCGCTCACACACACGTGCCCGACGGAGGGTCTCGGCGTGAAGACGCGGCATCAATGTGGGGTCTTCCGATATGTCGTTCCTCAGCCGATCAAACACATCACTGATGCGACGTCGCATTTCCTCAGCGGTGTCACACGCTAACACAAACACACGCTCTTTCACATACCCCCACAAAAAGAAGTCCAAGGGCGTTAAGTCTGGGGAGCGAGCCGGCCACGCCTGCGGCCCAAACCTGCCAATCCACCGATGGGAGAACGTTTCATTTAAGTGCTGGCGCACACCTAGCACGACGTGGGGTGGAGCTCCATCATGCTGGAACCAGATGTGCGGTAACCGGTCCAGCGGCACGTCCTCCATCGCCTCCCATTCTTCGTCTAGTTCCACGTTCAAGATGGCCAGCGCCTCACTAAACTCCCCGCGTAAAAAGTCTAAATAGCGCGGTCCATTCATACGTTCGGGTAGGAAAATAGGTCCAATTATTTTGTCTCTGTAAACTCCTGCCCAAACATTTACGGACCAGCGCGTTTGGTGACTCGTTTCTTGGAACGCAAATGGATTTGTCTGGGACCAGATGTGGGTATTGCGCCTGTTCCACATTCCGTTGCGAGTGAAGGTCGACTCATCTGTCCAGATGACTCGCGAAACAAAGTCCGGGCTCCGCTGCTGCTGAGCCACCAACCACCTGCAGTATGCCACCCGACGAAGCCGATCTGCAGGCAATAAAGCCTGCACCTTGTGGACATGATATGCACGCTGACGGTCACGTCGCAGCACTTTCCATACTGTCCAGTGGGATACCGTTGCTCTTCGCCTAAGCCTTAATAACTTGGCAGCAGTACGTGTACCAAGGTCTGGATTTTGGTGCATCAAGTCTAAAATTTGCTCCTCGCTTTGCACACTGATTGCTCGGCCGGCACCTTCGATCTGTGGCACTATTGGCTGGTTATTCAGTATTCGCTGGTAGGCCTGTGTTATGGTTCGGCTGTCTGGACGTCGCGAATTTGGATATCGCTCGGCATAAATACGCGATGCTCGAGATGCATTTCCACGAGCTTCCCCGTAACACATCAACATCCGCCCGTACTCTTGTGCTGTAAATCGCACGAAGTTCATGTTTATGCACTCACAATCACACACTCACTCAAGTCACACAACACAAAAAACACTTATAAACTAATTAACAAATAAAATGCAACAAAAACAATTAACTAAAAACAACAATAACAACATAAACAACTAATAAAACTCAAATACGTCGTCAACGTCGTAGGTACGCGCGCGGTTCGTCTACAGATTTGCAGTCGACTACAGATCGTCAAAGCCGCACCGCACAAGCGGCGCGCACTGTCAAATCCTTTTGAAAATGCCGACTAGAGATGGGGCAAATCAAACATGAATAGATCAAAAGATCACTCAAACAGATCGAATGGAATAATAACAAATCCACTTTTAAATCTTACACTATTTCACTTTTTTTTTTCAAACATAGCACAATTCTTAAAACTCTCTTCCTCTCTGCCCCTTCTCTCTCTCTAATGCTAATTGGTACATACGCTGGAGTATGCTTCAAATAGGAAATAAGAAGTAAAATTAATAGAAATAAATTAATAATCATAAAAAATCATTTCACCAATAACTAGGACGGGTGAAATTGCTAAGCACAAAAAAAACTATCAGACATTCTATCGTATTGGAATTATCGAATTGTTTTTTCCTGTTAGCCTTAGAAATAAAACTTTTGAAAATTCCCGACGGGTTCCTTTTACGAAACACATTCTTATTGCGAGTTACTTGCAGTTGCACACATCTTTCACAATTAGGTACGTTCATCCTAGTAACATACGGCTTTTATCGTAAATAATCACTTAATTAATTTTGGTATTTTCAATACAAATGGGGCTTATTAATTTCTTCAGAACGATGATTCGATAAATTACGTAGATCACTCGAATAGTTCGATTGTTGTAATTTCCCATTCGCCCATCTCTAATCTACACAAAGCGACCGCCAACTTCTGCCGAAAGATTCGGTACGTGCTGTACAGTACAGTACACCGGCAGTGTAATGCGGGCTCCAGACTCCTGCGTGATTCACGGCGTGAATGCACGCCGTAATTTTGCCGTGAAGTCGGCGTGAATAGCATGACCCTCCACACTCGCTATCGTTCACAGTTTAGTTCGCGCGCTCGTCGAGAATGGACGCCGAATTATGGCACTGCTATCTTTGAATTTAGCATCCCACAAAATGGGTTCGGCATGATAACACTCAATCAACACAGGTTCCTGCTCGTTCGTCCAAGTGACGGTCATTTTGACGCACCGTACTCCGCAAATAAATTAAAATCCTCAAGGCACGGTACTGTTTTCACGCGCGAGTGTGGATGCGTTCGCGTTCACGGGAGGTTCGCGCACCGCGAACCCTTTGACGCGAGTGCAAATACCGACACGGAACGGGGAACAAGGCGTGAACGGGCGCGAAAACTATCCACATTCGCGCTTCACGCCTTTCACGGGTGTTCACGGCGCGAATGTGGAGCCCGCTTTAAGTGGGCATGTGGATGGTTTTCGCGCCCGTTCACGGGCTTCGCGCCCGTTCACGCCTAGTTCCCGTTCCGTGTCGGTATTTGCGCCCGCGTCAAAGGGTTCGCTGTGCGCGAACCTCCCGTGAACGCGAACGCATCCGCACTCGCACGTGAAAACAGTACCGTGCCTTGAGGTTTTATTTATTTGCGGAGTACGGTGCGTCAAAATGACCGTCACTTGGACGAACAAGCAGGAACTTGTGTTGATTGAGAATTGCCGAACCCATTTTATGGGATGCTAAATTCAAAGATAGCAGTGCCATAATTCGGCGTCCATTCTCGACGAGCGCGCGAACTAAACTGTGAACGATAGCGAGTGTGGAGGGTCATGCTATTCACGCTGACTTCACGGCAAAATTACGGCGTGAATTCACGCCGTGAATCACGCAGGAGTCTGGAGCCCGCATAAGCAAATTCTTTTCATCAGTATTGCTTGAAATCAATTTATGAATTGTAAATTAGTTTGGTACACAAACGTAATTGGTATGTAATAATTAATGAATGAGGCACTAAATAATTATTAATAAAAATAATGTTTTTAGATCAGTTCATATGAACAGATCTAATAAATCAACCATTGTAATTTGTACCTTATTTCAATGCTAGTAGTACTAAATTTGAATGGTGCGAAAATTATGCACCCGCTTTGCACTACGAACGACTAAAGAGGTATGTGCAACAGAGACAGATGTATGCCGTCGCGCGTCGGCCGACTCGGCCGGCAGCAGCGGGCCGCCGACCGAGCAGTGTCAGCGACCTTAACGAACGATAGCAAACAGCTGTTGTTGTACATTGCGGGTTAACTAAATTTTGATATTTTAATTTTTTTTCTGTAAATTTAGGTTCTATGCAAGTAAGACAGTATCTGTGTGATGGAAAAAAATAAAAAAAACACACAATTTTTCATGAATTTTGCGACGGAAAATTCCACTTCAGATGGACTCAGAATCATGAGTTGATTATGCCCTGAAAGTTTTCGCAAGGGTGCCACTAACACCCTGTATATGTTTGTCCGCGATTATTTCGCGTTTAGCCAAACCAATTTTGATGCAGTTTTCAGAATAGTATTTATTACATTTAGAAGCAGGTTTTGGTATTTTAAACGACTTCAAAAGAGGAGATTCTCTTCTCAGTTTGACCCATATGCAAAATGCATGTCAAAGCGATCTTACACTAAAAAGAAAAAAATGTTTTAAAAAACAAAAAA
This sequence comes from Agriphila tristella, assembly GCA_928269145.1. Classification (NCBI taxonomy): domain Eukaryota; kingdom Metazoa; phylum Arthropoda; class Insecta; order Lepidoptera; family Crambidae; genus Agriphila; species Agriphila tristella. The sequence goes on along the minus strand of OV743439.1, from coordinate 15,610,580 downwards.
CCGACTTCAAAATCCTACGCTACCTCTAAAAAGCAAGAAATAATATTCAAACCACTAGATACGCATTATCATTGTAAATCAAACACGTCTATTGAAGTCAGGTGGGGCTATCAGAATTAAAAAAGTTGTCCTCCAGCCCCACCCGACTTCAATAAAAGTGTTTTATTTACAATGATAATGCGTGTCTAGTGATTTGAATATTATTTCTTGCTTTTTAGAGGTAACGTAGGAACGTAGTTTTTAGTCGGTTTTTTGTTTTTTTAAACTTTTTTTTATGGGTTGTAGAACTTGAAGAGTGGTCCCCTTGATATGATGTCGGTCTGCCTGCTCTCAGTTGTTGCAACTTCGAGTTATAGCGTTTATAACAGGCTTCATTGTTACGAAAAAGCAACGATCAGAGAAATGATCGGTTTTAGTACCTATTTGAAGTATGGCGTCTCTAAAAAAAAATACTAACCGATAGAAATATTTATTCTAATGAAGAAATGTCTTAAGATATTTTTACGAATAGATTGGCCGGAAAAAATACTTAATGTTTTTTTTTTGTATGGAGTGAGACATTCAATGTGCTCTTACTACGGCCAATTTCAAATTTTTATTTGTAAAGGTTTGCGCCCAGGGGAAAATAACGTTTTTTTTTTCATTTTCGGATATAATGCGCGATAGAAAACTATGGTTAAACCTGTTGTCAGATCTTAAACAGTTTGTGAAGGTTCATTTAGAGCATTAATTAGGTGCAAATGGCATTGTAATATTAACGTTAGGTGCAAGCGACAGAAACCTTATTGTTCTTCCAACAATGTGTCGCATTGTATAAACTACGTAATTTTAAGGTATATATTAAATATTTAAAAAAAGAGTTATTCAATTACAATATAAAATTATTGGCAAAAATATGACGATTGCATATTTTATAATCACACAATGACAGTTATGTAAACAATAGACATTTATAAGTGATTTGCTTTTTTTTTGATAAATAGAACTTGATTATTTACAATATATGTCTAATTCCCCAGCATCGCACAAAGTAAAGGAAATGCTTTGCAGAAAGTGTAGCTGCCGGAGTAAATTGTGTAACACTAAAAAAATGAGGGTAATTATAAAAAGCTTAGTAACTACAGAAAACAATAGGTATTTTTCCTTTCGCCAAATCAGACTCTAAAATCATAAATGCTAATAACTTGTTTTTTTTTTGTTTTTACATAAGAAAAGCATTAGACTGTGTTCTGTCAGAGCGTAACAAGTGAAGAAGACTTATTTACAGTTACTATAAGTGAGCTTACTAAAGAAGTTGGTGAGGTTAATGTCATTTGCCTCACCGAAACATTTATTGTTCTTTCCTGTAAGAATTTGTTACAATTAGTTATAAAAGAAGTCAAACTGCATTAAATTGTAACGTCGGCAAACCTTTTCAATAAATAAACGAAGAATAATTCAGAACAACACCTTCATATACCCAACCATTAAGTTGCGGCAACCTGTTGTAGAAATTAACAACGTAGGGATCGTTCATCTATATACTATTAATAAGAAATAGGACACTTGAAATTCCGGTGGCCACTTCATACACTTCTGAATGATGTGCAGTAAATGTGCACTATAGTTAACATTTATAGAACTACTACAAAAATTTAGGATTTCTTAATATGAATAGAATCTTTACTGATACGGTATCACATACGATATCACGCTCTAATGTTTGGAACGCCGTTAGAGCGTTTGGTTTGTGGATAGGTTGCACTCGTAGCGTATGTTCTGAACGCAACCCAGGAGTGCGTTCCGTGGCTTCGCACGAGTGCACTCGAGCGCACTCCGGTGCGCGCTCTAACCGTTGCGTGGTTCGGTGAAATTTTACCCTGACAGCTGTCAGAGCGTAGTTTCACCCGTTCCGTGGCTCGGAGCGCAGCAACCAAAAAACCATCAAAATGGATGGTTGAAAAACGCTCTGACGTTTGTCTATACAAAGAAATGTCAATGACATTGGCATTATTTTGTATTTTGATGTTTTTGTGTCTTAGTATCAAAAATTTCATGGTTTCTAATAAAAATACAGATTTTTATTTGATTTAGTATAAAGGAACGTTTTAATTATCCGTATTACAAGTATAAAATGAAAACTTTGTACCTAAAGAGGTTATAAAAACAACTCGTTCGTTCCGTCGCTTGGTTGCAACCCAAACGGGTTAAATTTTAACCAAACAACTACACCCAAAGCGACGGAACGCAGCCCAGTTGGTTGAAAAACGCTCTGACGTTTATGCTAACAAAATATGTCATTGTCATTTTGACATTATTTTGTATTTTGATGTTTTTGTGTCTAAGTTTCAAAATTTTCATGGTTTCTGCTCAAAAAATAGATTTTTATTTAATTTAGTATACAAGAAAGTTTAAATAATCCGTATTCCAAATGGAAAACGAAAACTTTGTACCTAAAAAGGTTATGAAAACAACCCGATCGTTCCGTCGCTTGGTTGCAACTCAAACGGGTTAAATGTTAACCAAACAACTACACCCAAAGCGACGGAACGCAGCCTAGTAAGATGTACGTACGATTTACTCGTTTTAAATTTTTTTATATAGCCAGTCCTAAGCGGTTATGTATGAAGGGATAGTGGATTCAGTGCGAGCAATTCAAACTTCTATTAGTTTGAGTGTGTTCGTTATTCGTTTTTCTTTATTTTAACTATGAAAGGTCTAGCTTATTAGACATTAATATTGAAACACATAAGATAATACTCCGATTAATATTAATAAGGTATTAATAATTATCTAGCTTTTGCGAAAAACTATTGTTTACTCGTAAGTAATATTATTGAATAGTAGGGCGCACGCGAGTGGTTCACGCGGAGCACCCGGCGGCGCGGCGGTGTGCGTGACCCGCCCGCCCCACCCCGTCTATGGAAGACGTAAAAAGTGTCGAACAATGCAATAAAAACTTGAAAATTCATTTTTGTTGAATGTATTGAGTTATGATAAAAGTCGTAGAACAAAACGTTGTTCTTTATGATGTTGGTAATCTACCTCTGTGAGGTTGTTGGTGTTTTACAAATAACCCTGTAAATATATGTGAGTTGTAATTATTTCATTAATTGTATTGTGTTTAATTTGTATCAAGTATCATTAAGAAAAAAAAAGCTTATATCGAAAATGCAAAGGAAAGTAAACCAAATGACATATATATTTATAGCAAATAAACAATTATGACATTTCAAAGTTTAGCAAGCAGATATAGTTAAGTATCTATATATAAAACTTATCTTAAGTACTTATTGGTTGTGTTGTGAATATTAAGGTGGCTCAAAGTAGTCTATAGTAGGATGGGAATAGACACCGTATCGAAGGCCTTAGCTAGATCTAAGAATATTCCTAAGCATTCACTGCCCTGGTCCATATTAGAAGCAACGAAGCTGGTTACCTCCAACATGGCGTCAGTGGTCGACTTACCAGATCTAAAACCAAACTGAGAGCTAGATAATAGATCATTCTTGTTAGGGTACTTGATTAAACGATTGTATATAAGGCGCTCTAATATTTTAGAGAACGCTGGTAGAATAGAGATCGGCATACAGTTGTTAATACAGTGTCTATCCCCAGCCTTATGAACTGGGTGGATGCGCGATTTTTAAACAGAGGGAAACACTCCCTTCTCAAAACAGCAATTAAAAATATGAACCAAGCTGGGTATCAGAGCGTGACTACAAAGCTTGATTATACTATTAGGAAATCCGTCGCAGCCAGTAGCACTATTTTTTTTGAGATTGCTTATAATATTATCTACCTCATACTCATCACAAGGTAAAAGAACAATGAATTCTGATTCTGGCTAACAGCTGTAGAGGCTTGTCTCTCTGGAGGTTCAGTTGTTTGAGCAGTTGCTTTACTTATTAATTTGTCAGCCAGGCTTATCCCCATATTGGCAAAGAACTCATTATATTCATTAATTTTAGAAACACTTTAGTCATTACTGAGGTCTAATAGCAATTCACTAGGTGATGACTTCTTTTTATTTGTGCTCGTAATTTTTTTAATAGCTTCCCACAACTTTTTATTGTTCTTATTAGCTTTAATGATTTCATTGCGTTCATATTCTCTTTTAAGATTTTTCGGATGTAACATGGGCAACAGCGTCACTTAACCACTGCTAAGGTGAAAATCGCTTGCAAGCCGCGCCATCACGACCATACGTTTAGTTCGTGGAGGAGCGATACGCGCGCACACGAATTTTGTTGCTAACTGGTTAAGCGACGCTGTTGCCCATAGTACATGGCATACTGGTTTCCGAGCTAGTGAAAGCCATTAACAGCCAAAAGCTGGAAAAAGCTTCTGGACCTGACCAAATTCCTAACGAACTCTTTAGAGGTACTGCGGAAGAGATGGGGCCAATACTGGCTAAAGTCTTCATTGAAATACTAAGAGCATTTTAAGAGCTGTAAGTATCAGAGTTCTCAGTTTTAGGATTTCCATACTTTTTAATGCTATTTTTTAAACATACCGAAACAGCTCTTAGAATCCTGATAGATCAGTTGTGTGTGTATTGCGATCTGGACCTACTCCATTTATTCCCTGGATAGCCATCTTCGGATCACAGCTTGATAAATCCCTGGCGGAGAACCAATGCTTCAAAGCTACCTCGTTTTTATGAAAATTAACTGGTGCTGCAAATTATCCGTCCACCACAGGAATCAAAGAACCTGTCAGTAGGTAATTCAATAGCATGAATAACAATATTTTTAATTACAATTACTGTTTACACAAATACACAAACACACAGACCTAAACATTCGATATCTGGGCTATTTTGTCACACAATAAAATATTGATGATTTTAGTTTCTGCTTGTTTCTATCGATGTTCATAAATACAATTTTTATATCAACTTAAAAGCGGCACAGGCCTTATTTGTAATTTTTTTAGTAGAGCTCAAAATAAATGTTTTTAAATATCATTATAAATCTTAGTTTTCATCGTTATAATTTCAAAAACTTTATTATTTTTTGAATATTTTATTAATCTAAGACCTAATTGTTAACTTTTTTTCCTTAAGCATTGTAAAATAATGTCACTCGTACTATTCCAGTTTGTAATAACCCGCCTGGGCCTTATCCCGCTACACCTTGTTATTTCGGTTGCATTGTATTTATTAGGTAAAAAAACTTATCCATAGTAATAATAGTGACCAAAAATTTTGTGGGCTAGTGTTAAAATTAATTAGAAAGTAAAAACAATCAGTATATACTTAAAAATTACGATTTTATACTGTTTGAAAGTCCTATATGTATTGAATGGACAATTTTGGACGTGCGTTGATAGTGTAGGATACAATAGTAAACGTGTGAAATATTGACGAAGAAGTAGTTTTGAGGCGGAAACAAATAGGAATAGGCTGTAAGAGCACATTGAATGTCTCACTTCATACAAAAAAAGCATTGAATATTTTTTTCCGGTAAATCTATTCGTTTTAGACAAAAATGATTCGAAGTTGTAACCACTGAGAACAGGCAGACCGACATCATTCACATTAGGGGACCACTCTACAACCCATAAAAATGATGAATAAATAATGAAAAAATATTAGAAAAAATCGACTCACCCGTAGCAACTCAGACGGGAGTTTTTTTCCCTTCATACTTTTTTTTCTAATATTTTTTCATTATTTATTCATCTTAATATAAAAATAGCATTGTGAATGCAAAAATCTAAAAGTTTAAAACCATAAAAATGAATCTAATGCCGGGTTTACATGCTGGCCGTGGCTCGGCGAGCGACCGCCAGCTCCGAGCTACGGCCAGCCTCGGCGAGCCTCGGCGAGCGCTTGGATGCCATTTACACGCTGGCCGTGGCTCGGCGAGCGACCGCCAGCTCCCAGCTTCGGCCAGCCTCAGCAAACCGGCCAAGTGCGAGTCGGACTCGCGCACGAAGGGTTCCGTACCAGAAACGGCAAAAAAAACCACGTTTGTTCTATGGGACTCTTCTCTTCTCCCTTAAATATCTATAGTACATATTTGTTGTTAAAGCTGCAACAGAAATACATCATAATATATGTGAAAATTTCAACTGTCCACCTGTTGTCGTTACTAATATCGAGCAAAAAACGGCAAAAAAATCACGTTTGTTGTATGGGAGCCCCCTTCAAATATTTATTTTATTCTGTTTTTAGTATTTGCTGTTATAGCGGCAACATAAATAGGTTAGGTACGTCATCTGTGAATATTTCAACTGTCTAGCTATCACGGTTCATGAGATATAGCCGGGTCACCGGCTGTCTGTCAAGACAGACAGACGGACAGCGGAGTCTTAGTAATAGTGTCTTAGTAATAGTGTAAATGAGGCATAATGCCTATTTTAATACGTTTATTTTTATAAAAAAAAACAAAGGGAGCGAAAAGTTCATCGTAGAAGATGGTGGATGATAAAAATCCATATAAACCGCAACAGGTAACAAGGAATCACATTCAAAATATGTTTTCATAATGAATAAATTATGTAGCTACGAAGTATTATTTCGTATTGTTGATACGCGGTCATACACAGCGCAACATAAATACACCCGTACGGCGCGAGCTCTTGAGCGACACTGAAGAACGGCCAACATGTAAATACGTCGCAAGCGCTTGCCGCCAGCTCCTTTGATCTGTGTTCAAAAACCGACACGGGCACGGATCGGCGGCCAACCTACGCGAGCCTAGGCGAGCCAACGCGAGCCAAGCCGTTCACCTGTTTACACGCTGGGCGCAAGGTGGAGGCTCGCCATGGCTCGTCATGGCTCGGCCAGCATGTAAATGGGCCATAATGGCCCATTTACATGCTGGCCGAGCCATGACGAGCCATGGCGAGCCTCCACCTTGCGCCCAGCGTGTAAACAGGTGAACGGCTTGGCTCGCGTAGGCTCGCCTAGGCTCGCGTAGGTTGGCCGCCGATCCGCGCCCGTGTCGGTTTTTGAACACAGATCAAAGGAGCTGGCGGCAAGCGCTTGCGACGTATTTACATGTTGGCCGTTCTTCAGTGTCGCTCAAGAGCTCGCGCCGTACGGGTGTATTTATGCTGCGCTGTGTATGACCGCGTATCAACAATACGAAATAATACTTCGTAGCTACATAATTTATTCATTATGAAAACATATTTTGAATGTGATACCTTGTTACCTGTTGCGGTTTATATGGATTTTTATCATCCACCATCTTCTACGATGAACTTTTCGCTCCCTTTGTTTTTTTTAATAAAAATAAACGTATTAAAATAGGCATTTACACTATTACTAAGACTCTATTACTAAGACACTATTACTAAGACTCCGCTGTCCGTCTGTCTGTCTGTCACCGGCTGTATCTCATGAACCGTGATAGCTAGACAGTTGAAATATTCACAGATGACGTACCTAACCTATTTCAGTTGCCGCTATAACAGCAAATACTAAAAACAGAATAAAATAAATATTTGAAGGGGGCTCCCATACAACAAACGTAATTTATTTTACCGTTTTTTGCTCGATATTAGTAACGACAACAGGTGGACAGTTGAAATTTTCACATATATTATGATGTATTTCTGTTGCAGCTTTAACAACAAATATGTACTATAGATATTTAAGGGGGGCTCCCATAGAACAAACGTGTTTTTTTCCGTTTCTGGTGCGGAACCCTACGTGCGCGAGTCCGACTCGCACTTGGCCGATTTGCTGAGGCTGGCCGAAGCTGGGAGCTGGCGGTCGCTCGCCGAGCCACGGCCAGCGTGTAAATGGCATCCAAGCGATCGCCGAGGCTCGCCGAGGCTGGCCGTAGCTCGGAGCTGGCGGTCGCTCGCCGAGCCACGGCCAGCATGTAAACCCGGCATAACCTTTTCCTCGATCGATACTAAAAATCTCGTTACCTCTTAGTCTATCATGTCTAACTTGTTGATTGTCAGGTGACCTTCATAGAGCTGGCTGGGCTGGGCGGCCATCTTGATAAATGAATCGGTTAGACATGCGCAAGTACTCTATGAAGTATGCAATAATTGCCATATTACATGACATTTCGACATGACACTCGGTACAGTACTCTAATTAGTAGGTACAGTACTCATGATATGAAGCAATGCCATATTGCATGACTTTTCGTACTGTGTAGGTAATATGGCATTTAAGCATTAGATACCTACTCAGTTTGGCCTAATGTACGACGTAAGTCTTTGATTTCCCTTCATACTTAAACCTGATTAAAAGATGCTCCTAATCTCTTAAAAATGGGTTTCCAGGCTTAGAACTGGCAATATTCATAGATCTCAAGCACTAGCGCCACGCCATGTTTAGTGTAATGTAATGTGTCATGCTAAATTTTGCCGGGTAATAGCTACCTACTGTCACAGTCACAGTAGGTACGCGGTCAAGTCTATTACGCTGACACGACCGCGTCACCGCGTACCTACTGTGACAGTACAGTACCTAGGTACCTATTACCTGGCAAAATTTAGCATGACACATGACATCGATTTGGTTCAGTTAAAAGACCGTAGGTAGAGGTACCTATGTGGCTGCGTTTTTGAGTTAGGTACACATTACAGTGTAGGGTACCTACCTACTTCAAAAATGTAAATAAAAGAGTTTGCTTGGGTTTTTTATCATGTCTGCCATTTAAACTAATGGTCACCATCATCCTCAAAACGAAGGAAATCGAAACGCAGACATGCAGAGCGCTGCATTTTCACGGGATGTTTAGTAGGTAGGTAGGTATACCTAGGTAGGGTGAATATGCCTATTACCAGCCCCCCCAAGGATTTTTCAACTTTGAATCTCTGTTGTTGCCACAATTGCTATCTTAAAAATATTGTTGATACAGTTTTAGGTAGGTTGATTCATCTTTATTACGAAAATAGAACTTAGTTTTACGTAGTTTTGTGGGAAAAAAATAGAGAAGCGTTTAAATGTCCGAAGGGCGAAAAACCCTAACTCCAGCCGCCTTTGCCCTAATATCAGCCGCTTTGATCCCTAATTCCAGCCGGGTACAGGGTGTTCTAAAATAATACAACCATGTTAGTATAAAATAAAAAAAATATAATTTGGTAACTCTCAATAGTGATAATAAAACACTAAAGGCTATAAATTATGATTCCCATAGCAAGTCATTGAAACTTACACCTCTTCTGTAGATATTAATCAATTAAGAATACACATATATTAAAAATGGCGTAACAAAAAGTTAACTTTGGTTTAATAAACATATAATCAATGAGTATGAAATCGTTTTAATTATTTGAAACTTTTTTAAGCGTTTTCCAATAAGTGGAATTCAATATACATTTTTTTATATTGAATTTATTTTCTGTTTCTATGAGTGAAGAAAAGTATGATGTTAATTATTATTACTTTTTACATCTAACATTAAAAAATAAAACAAAATAATTAAAATCATATTTGAGAACACCCTGTATATTGCCGTAAAGTTAGATGACCGGCTGGAGTTAGGTTCTCATACATATCCTAATACCAGCCCCTAATTTGCAGAACAAATAACTTAGGAATTGAACATTTTTCACCCGGCTGTAATTAGGTCATAGGGTGCAGGGTTAGTAATTCTAGTGAATAGCACTACAAATTACAACCTTGAGACGAGCAAATTAAGATGAACTTGATTTCTTAAACGAAAGTTAAATACCCAATACCAGCCCCGGCTGGTAATAGAAAGTTATTGAAAATCATCCAGTCAAACTCCAGCCCCCCTATTTTTTTCGAAATTAGTAAATTTAATTACAAACTAGTAATGTCAAAACGTTATATATCTAATCTATTACTAGTATCAAAGCTTAAAACCTAAAAAAATTTGCATCTTGCCTTCGTAAACACACTTCCCAAAGTTCGCATCGATCGAGCTTTTATGCTGTTTTTCAAACATAGTCACCTCTACTCGGTCTCGGTAAACATTATTGCTCGTTGTGTGAGTTGTAGGTGACGTGACCGGCTAATAGTGATTTTCCAACTTAGAGGATTAACTAGCGGTGTGGCTCCATCAAACAGTTTCAGATTTTCACTGTTTTTTAATGAAAGCAAAGCAAAAACTTTTGGGGGCTGGTATTAGGGGGGGGGCTGGAGTTAGGCATATCCACCCTACCTAGTAAAGGTTGAAAAAAACAATCTCTATAGGTACCTACGTACTAGTACCTACCTACTAAATCATATGATCATGATTCTAGTTGCGTCCATTCGATTTATTGTCTCATAAAATACAGAAAAAAATAGGTAGGTAGGCCTACTTACTTAGTGCTATTTTTTTAGTGTGCTCACACATTTTTGTCGCTGCATTTAGGACCTAAGCAGAACTTTTTTTTTTAATTCACACAATAATAATTGTTATTCGTCCGTTTTTCATGGTATGAAAAATATATACTTATATAGGTATATGAATTTGGTAGGTATACGTTTATAGGTACAAGTAGGTAGGTACAAGGTGTTTGGTAAAAGCTTTATAAAGCCGAATATGGTAGATAGGGACCATCAATCTGAATAACTTTTACTATGGGACCAACTCTGAAATCGCGAAAAAAATTCAGCTGTTGAATAGGTAGGTAAGTAGGTACCTACCTACCTACTTTTGATATTTTCTTTATTAATTTTTGTATGAAACAGCTGATTATTTTTTTCGCGATTTCAGAGTTGGTCCGTTGGTACCTAGGTACAATAGTAAAAGTTGTTCAGTTTGATGGTCCCTATTACCATATTCGGCTTTATAAGGCTTTTACCAAACACCTTGGGTGTACCTATGTATATAGTAGGTAGGTTACGTACCTATATATATACTACCAAAAATATGAAATATTACCTACTAAATAATACCTATACCAACCTATTGAAAGTAGGATTTTTGTTCCGCTTAAACGCCTCATCGGCTGCACGAATTTGGATGAAATTTGGCACACAAATAGGTAGGTACCTAGGTAGTTTACAACCCGAATTAGACCATAGAATACTTTTTACCCCGAGTTTTTAATGAGTGCCCCAGGGATTGCGATTTTCATGCGCAGCATAGATAGGTAGGTTAAGTACCTAAGTAGGTAGGTAGGTACCTAGTTAAAACAAAAATCTGCATTTGATAAATCACAGGTAGGTAGGTCCCTAGGTCACCTAACACCTATAGCAGCTGTGTCTCTTCGATTTCCTTCGTTTGGACGATGATTGTGGTCATCAGTTTAAAATGGCAGACATGATCAAATGATTTAGCAAACCCGTTTTTTACATTTTTTAAGCGCTGTCAATGAGGGCTTGTCAAAGTACCTAACATTTAAAAAAATATTTGCCTCACTTGATGGCGTTGAAGGAAAGAGATGAGTCAAAATTAGCTTTTAAAAATAAACGGCCTGTGGCTGTAGATAGGTAATCATCGATGTTAACAGAGTCTGCCAAAATCTTGGGCCCCCGCCCCCCAGCTCTCTAACTACCTACAAGTGTTTCGGTCGCATAGGTAGGTACCATGGGCAACAGCGACGCTTAACCACTGCTAAGGTCAAAATCGCTTGCACGCCGCGCCGTCACAACCATACGTTTAGTTCGTGGGGGCGATACGCGCGCACACGAATTTTGTTGCTAACTGGTTAAGCGATTGATCATAGTACCTAACTAAATTATTGTGTCTCGATTTTGGGTTGAACTCGGTTGAAGGAACTGTGTGAAAAAGTAATAGGTACTATTCAAACACCATTGAAAAACGATTTTGAGGATATCATTAGCAGACTTGAACCCCAGGTACCTAGGTACTTAGGTAGTCTAGTTCAATTTTATTGGGTTGTTCACCAACTGGACACAAGAGACTGGACACGCGAGTGTCCAGTTAGTGAAACTCAAAATTAGTACCTATCACTTCTTATCTGGACACGCCAAGATTGTGACATAGTGAAACATTAAATTAAATCACATTTATGTTTTCGCGAACGTAGTGAAGACCAGATTTTCAAAAAGTGAAGGTCTAGGTGTCGTGGTTTTTTTTCATTTTACAGAAAAAACTATTACAGATGGGAGAAAATTATCAAAGAAGAAGTTAATTTACATTAAAATTTCGAGACATCAATGCTAAATTTATAACGATACGATAAGTAGTTTTTTTAAATACAGCCTTCGGCAATGTAGTACAGGCCCATGGTTTATTGATACTAGTATGTACTTGTTTGGTATGTTTTTCTGAATACAAAAAGTGCAATTCCCTCTTTCTAAGGGTATGGGGGAGGGAGCTTTGACGTAGCAAAGATAGCGGCTGGTCAATTTTATTTAGCGGTATTTCTAGATAACTACTGATCAGATTTACTTCAATAAGGTGTTGAATGAAAGGAAATGTAATGCACTATTTGTTTTATCCGTACGTTCATGTAAAACTAATATCAAATGAAATAATAAAAAAACGATATTTTGCCAAAAAAAATATCTCGGTAACCGTTGGGATTATTGAAATTTACCATCACACCATCACACCCCATACCTTATCCAGCATCCGCAGCAGTCACACCGCAAGCAGAAGCACAGCAGCCAGCAGCCTTCAAGGTCCATCGCAGCATCATTGACGACGCTTCCTGGACCTTCGGCAACTCTCGACGGCATTATCCCGACCTGGTCTTCGCAGCCCACGACTGGAGCATCACTGGGCCCTTACTCCGGCGTGGCAGCTCTGCGCACCTCACCAGCAGCTCGGACCTACCGTCACCTTCCACTGTCCCGATTTACCGTGGACAGGTCCCGACCCACCGTGGACACGGATCTACCTGCAGCACTGGCGGACGCGCCTTCCTTCACCCCACAACGTCTCGATTCACCGTAGACTGTCTCGACTTACCGCAGACTGGGGCATCTCCTGCAGCACCCTGCTCTGGCACTTGCATAGCTCTGACGCACTGACAGCTGAGCTTGGACTACCCTTGGACTATCGACCTCCGGTCTCAGGGGGGAGTGATGTAGCGGCATCTATCGTACCGCCGCACATACCTACACATGGTTGCAACGAGATTCATCACCATGTGACTAGATGGCGCTAGTGTCGAATAAACACAAATGATTAGTAAGGAATAGCACCTCGTAGTATGGAGCATATATGGAGAAACCTACACCTCGCTATCGGAGTTTTCTCAGCCATCAAATACAACTTCCAACCATCATCGGTTGGACCGCGGTCCCCGGGCTAATACCACCCAGCCCGGAGGAATATCTTCCACTTTGGCCTTTCTATCAGTGGCTACCTCTCCATACCCATACTTACCATACTTCATACCTACATTTATATTAATAAACAGTTCATAATCATTATTTATTGAGAAAGAAATTAAATTCTATATGTAATAAATAAATAAGTAAATAAAATAAAAATAATAAAATAAAAAATAAAAATTAATATAAAAACGATTTATTTCGGACAACTTCAATCCATTTTGTTAGTAAAAGACTTAAAACTATGTTAGTATTCTATTTTTAGAAATGATGTAATTTTATCAATCATAAAACCAATCAGGGGACACTCACTATTGGCGATCTCTTCAAGGACGCTGTGACTGCTGCCGCGCATTCTGCTTAACAGTGACGCCATCTTTTTTCGCATGATAGCTTCGAAGCTATCCACACCCGCTAACGCGAACATTGCGGACGCGCTACAAAACCGCGGCAGCCGTAACAGTGCCCTAAACGCATTGTTGTATTGAATACGCAAGGCACTGTAAGCCTTTTTGGTATAGTTGGTCCATAAGCTGCTTGAGTAGAAGGATGAGCAGTATGTTTTGAAAAGTGTAATTTTAATAGCATCCGTGCAGCGACTAAATCTGTGTACCAACATATTCGCCCTGACCGACAGTGCCCTACGTTCCCTTTCGATGTCTTCATCGTCTTTAAGGTCGTCAATAACGATGTGTCCAAGATATTTAAATTTATAAACTCTATCTAGGGGTTCATTATATAATGTTATAGGGGGTACAACTTTAGGACACTTACTGCCAGCCTTAAAGACCATGAACTGCGACTTTTTGGTATTGTACAGCAGACCATGTGAGACAGCAAATTTCTCACAAGCACCGAGTAGAGCTCTCAGCGCACAGACCGAGGGTGCCAGCAGGACCATGTCGTCCGCGTAGCTGATGTTATTGACGCACACGTTGCCGATGTGGCAGTCGACATGCATGCTGCTGAGCTCCCTGATCAGTGCGTCCACTTACAGGTTGAAGAGCCTCGGGGAAGACAGCCCCCCTTGCCTCACCCCGCACTCCATCCTGTACGGCTCGGAAAACTTGTTCGCCCATCTCACATAGTTCATCTGATTACCATACCAAAACTTAAGCAAATCGGTGCAGCCATCAGGTAAGCCAGCATCATTTAGTTTACGCCACAAAATGTCGTACGAGACAAGATCGAAGGCTTTGCTGAGATCCAGGAAACAGGCGTACACCGGTGTACGCCTGTCCGTATAATATTTGACAGTGTGCTTTAAGCTCATTATGGCTGTTTCTGTCGATAGGCCACGCATGAAACCATGTTGGCCATCATGCAGCTCAATGTGGTTTTGTAGAATAGAGTCGAGCACACGGTCAAATATCTTGGCTATTGTAATGTGTAATGTAAGTAATAGATTGCTGAAATGAAACATTTAGTGATAATGGATTAGACTCGCGTCCAACCAGTTTTAGCACTCGACGTACGCCGATACCTTTATAGCCCTAACAAAAAATGTTACTATAGATATTCCAGGTAACACGGCGAGATAGTCAATGACTCCACTATATTTGCAAAATATTAAAACATGATATTATATATCCTTAATAAGCTAGACCACCTCATGAATAATGCCATCCGTTTTGTATTTTGCCTTCGCAAATATGATCACGTTTCGTCGTACAGGTCTCAGCTTAAATAAATAAATAAATAATTTATTTTCCAAAAAGCCTTAAAACTAATTACATGAATTTAACAAACTGCGGCTATATATGGCTAAAATAAGTGTCAAAACTATTTGGTGATTCCCCTGACCTTCATGCTAGGATAACCTGTGTTACAAAAGTCAGTGGTTCGGCTCTTTACATAATTATTTGAATTAAACGGTACATATACATAGCAGCTTTATTTGTTAAAGTTGAGGATTCTGGACCAGAAACAAAAGAATAAAATAAATGAAGTGAAGAAGGCAAGAATGACTTCTGTGTGTGTTTGTGAGTGTATGAATGTGTAAGTGTATGTGTATGTATGTGTGTTGTGTGTGTGTTTAAGAACGTTAACATGTATTGGTCGTGTTGTTATGTATTTTGAAAAGTATTGATATAAGTTTATAATTAATGTATGAAGTTTTGAAATATTTTCATTATCTGTGCCTCTAAATCTCGACGGTGTATTATCCAAACGTTATGATAATAAAGCTTCGGTATCGTCATAATCAAGATCCTTCAAGAATAGCTTTAGTTTTTTCTTTAGCTCACAAGAGTTCAATTTATTTATGTCTAAGATTTTGTCCAACTTATTGTATAAGCGAGAGCTTAATGATAATGACTGTCTTGTTGCAAAAGAAGTCCTGGCTATGTCAACCGGACAAGGTGGTTTCTGACGCCGTCTCGACTCTAAGAAAGGGTTCAGCGGCACAGTTTTATGCCGTCGCAGCATGGAGCGGAGAATGTGCACTTGCCTGACCGTGAGTACATTTGAATCCCTATACAGCTGTGCGGTGCGGTATCTCCAAGGCCTCCTATGCATGACCTTAAGCACAGCTCTCTGTGCGCGCTCAATTTTAATGAAGGTAGTCTTGGAGGCACCCCCCCACACTGGGATGCAATAGGCTATGATTGATTCGCAGAGGGCGCTGTACACGGTTGACAGGATGTTTATATCCGCGGAGTTGCGCAATGCTTTAAAGAAGAAGATCAGCTTACGCATACGACTCTCTACAGCTTCAATCTGACTGTACCATGTTAAACAGTTGTCTATTTGAACACCTAAATATTTGATGATGTTGGTAGTTTGCAGTTTGGGGCAGTCACAGTAGGGAGAATCGTTAGGGCAGCTGTGAGCACGCATCTGCGAGTACTCAGTTGGCGGTTGTGCAGAAGGTCTTGTAGAGAAGGTAAGTACTTTGGTCTTATCTATATTCAAGGTCAGAAGATTATGATTGAGCCATTTCATAACACTCCTAAATTTTTTTTCTGCTAGTGCAAATGGCTTCCTATTCGTCAACGCAGACAGTTACGGCTGCTCTGCACTCTCTATTCCATTCTTAACAACCCTCATTCTCCTGATTACTTAAAATGTAAGTTTCAGCATCTCTATGATTCTCATGATCGGCGCCTTCGCTCTGCCAATTCTCTTTCTCTATTCACTCCTCTCTTTCGTTCTGGGTATATGTCCGACTTCTTCACACTGCAAGCGACGCGTCTTTGGAACGGTCTCCCAGATTCTATTAGAAGAGCACCCAATAAGTTTTCTTTCAAGAAACAAGTTCATGCACATCTGTTGGAGGGCTAATGCCCGTGATGTGGAAGGGTCAACGTCACTACTTATCCAAACTCAGTATTTGGTGTATATAATGTATTATATGTAAGTTCATATATATATATATATATATATTTATATATTTATTTAAATGTAAGTTTATTATTATTATATATTTCTTTATATATGTATTGATTAGTGTGTATCGATGTATCTTGTATGCATGTAAATATCACTGTTCTTTATTTGTGCCGCATTCGCGTTTATCTGTTTACTGTTGGTTGACTGGTAGAGAATGCTATTAGCATTAAGTCCGCCATTTGTACCTTACTCAATGTATTTGTACAATAAAGATTTATAAATAAATAAATAAATTATCATCGATAATCAAACTGAGTTTTCTAAACCAACCCTGTATATTTATATATATATATATATAAATATATATATATATATATAGTGCCGTGTATGTACCGGCCTAGAATAGCACTACCCCCTATCATCCCATGGGTGCCGTAAAAGGCGACTAGGGGAGCATAGCCTTCAAGAGACGGGCAGCAGCGTCTCCAAAAAACCTTGGCCTACTGCGATCGCCAACCCGCCTGCCAAGCGTGGCGATTATGGCAAACCCCCCCCCCCCTTATGCACAATGGATCAAAAAATCGGCGGGGCAGGGGGTGCTAAGAATCCCCGGGTGCGGCTCGGCTACCAAAAATGACGACAACTGCACCTTTTTTTTTTTTTTTACCCAGGGAAAATGCCTTCGCATACCACCCCGCGCGGGAAACATGACGACAACTGCACCTGGCAACCTATAACATGCGCACACTAAGGACCGACGCGAAGTTAACCGAGTTGGAAGAAGTTATCAGCAAGGTACACTGGGACGTTATCGGGTTATCTGAAGTCCGAAGAGCGGGAGAGGACTCGATAATCCTCAACTCCGGTAACTTGCTTTACTACCGGGATGGCGACCAACAGTCCCAAGGTGGTGTCGGGTTCATCGTCCACAAGTCCCTTGTCAACAACGTGATTACCATCGGAAGTGTGTCGACCAGGGTGGCGTACCTTATACTTAGAATGTCCAAACGGTGTTCGCTGAATGTTATACAGGTTTACGCACCGACCTCGACACACCAAGATGACGAAGTGGAGGCTATGTATGAGGAGATCTCTAAAGCCATGCATAGCTACAAAACCCATTACACTGTTGTGATGGGGGACTTCAATGCAAAGTTGGAGAAACGATGCGGTGATGAGCTGAGAGTGGGGCAATTTAGAGTTGGGCAACGGAATGACAGAGGCCAGATGCTGGCTGACTTTATGGAGAAGGAGAACCTCTTTATGATGAACTCCTTCTTCAGAAAGCTGGAAAGCCGGAAGTGGACCTGGGTCAGTCCGGACGGTACAGTCAGAAATGAGATAGATTTTATCATGTCGACGAAAAAGCAAATCTTCAATGATGTCACTGTGATCAACGCTGTTAAGACGGGGAGCGATCACCGATTGGTACGTGGCACATTGAATATCAACCCAAAGCTGGAAAGATCTCGACTGATAAAATCAACAATTCGACCATTGCCGGCCCATATTCAAAACCCCGAGAGCTTTCAACTCAAACTCCAAAACCGCTTCGAAGCCCTTGAGAACAGCATAGATGTAGACGATCTAAACAACATGGTGGTGGATACTGTCCGTACGGTAGGGTTCAAGCTCTTTAAGACCCGCCGTCCCAAGATAAAGAAACTCTCCGACCACACACTCCTACTCATGGATCAGAGACACAATGAGGCTCCAGAGTTCAGTAGATGCTAGAGACAGATATCTAAGTCTTTGACGAGCGACCTTCGCCAATTTAATACGAATCGTATTAAAGAGGCCATCGAGCGGAATAAAGGCTCCAAAGTGTTTGCGAGAGATCTGTCTATTGGGAAAAGCCAGATGACGAAGCTGAAAACTGACGACGGACGCATCATTTCATCAAAGCCTGAAATCCTGAGGGAGATCGAGAGCTTCTATGGTATGGGGTGACAAGTTCCTCTTAAAGAACTATAGACCCATCTCGCTTCTGAGTCATGTCTATAAGTTGTTTTCGAGAGTCCTTACGAATCGTATCGCTCGCAAGTTCGACGACTTCCAACCTCCCGAACAAGCCGGGTTCCGAAAAGGCTTTAGCAACATAGACCACATCCATACGCTGCGGCAGGTTATACAGAAGACTGAGGAGTATAATGAGCCACTTTGCTTGGCGTTCGTGGACTATGAGAAAGCCTTTGATTCGATTGAAACCTGGGCGGTGCTGCAGTCTCTCCAAAGGTGCCAAGTGGACTATAGGTATATCGAGGTGTTGAGGTACTTGTACCAAAATGCCACCATGACGATCCGAGTACAGAACCAGAACACAAATCCTATCCAACTACAGCGTGGTGTGAGACAGGGAGACGTTATTTCTCCGAAACTGTTCACAGCTGCGTTGGAGGACATCTTTAAGCTCTTGGACTGGAAAGGACTCGGCATCAACATTAATGGCCAGTACCTAACACACCTTCGTTTTGCCGATGATATATAGGTAGTCCTTATGGCTGAGACCATGGAAAACCTGAACACAATGCTTGAAGATCTCCGTAGTGCTTCCCAAAGAGTGGGTCTTAGGATGAACATGGATAAGACGAAAATTATGTCAAATGCCCATGTTGTACCCTCTCCAGTTCATGTTGGGAACACTACACTTGAAGTTGTTGACCATTACGTATACCTAGGACAGGCAGTCCAGCTAGGTAGGTCCAACTTCGAGAAAGAGATCTCTCGTCGAATCCAACTCGGGTGGGCAGCATTCGGGAAGCTTCGAAAAATCTTCGCGTCCGACTTACCTCAGTGTCTCAAGACGAAAGTCTATGAACAGTGTGTGTTGACTGTGAGTAAGTGTAAGTGATGACTTACGGCAGTGAAACGTGGCCGCTAACTATGGGTCTCATAAGGAGGCTCAAGGTCACTCAGCGTGCAATGGAGAGAGCCATGCTCGGCATTTCCCTACGTGATCAAATCAGAAACGAGGAGATCCGCAGGAGAACTAAAGTAACCGACATCGCTCGAAGGATTGCTCAGCTGAAGTGGCAATGGGCGGGACACATAGCGAGAAGAACCGATGGCCGTTGGGGCAAAAAGGTTCTGGAATGGCGACCGCGCACCGGACGACGCTCCGTGAGTAGGCCCCCGACAAGGTGGACCGACGATCTGGTGAAGGTCGCGGAAAGCCAGTGGATGCAGGCAGCGCAGGACCGATCGTCGTGGAGATCCTTAGGGGAGGCCTATACCCAGCAGTGGGTGTCATGTGGCTGATATGATGATGATAAATATATATTTTTTGTACCAGCTATCTATACACCGTCATTTTGCAGTCGTTTTAATTAACTTAAGGGTGTGTTGTACCAATGATAATAAACATTTCTGCCCAAGAAACATGGGTCAAAAAACGACAAAAAATTTTGGGTCTCCCATACTAACTAGACAGCTCAAATATTTTATTAGTATGGGAAAGTCAAATTTTTTTGTCGTTTTTTGACCCATGTTTCTTTGGCAAAAATGTTTAGTTCCGTTAGTAGAACACTCCCTTAAGTTAATTAAAACGACTACAAAATGACGGTGTATAGGTACCGTTTTTAGTACATGTAATCATGTGCAACGTTCAGAATTATGTTAAATGGTATTATTTTCTTTTTTAAAAGTCTAATACGCAAGAAATAACATTTCCATTTTCTTATTATAATGCTTTAAACATCTACATGTGTTAATAACGGGTGTAACAAGACCCTCAACGAAGCCGAAGTCCACGTATTACGCCCATCATCAGGATCATTTTTGTCTTTTAGACTATACCTGGGAAACCAATACCTACGAAGTTATTGAAGGTCAAAGTAAAAAAAAATATATTTTATTCGTTATTTCCTAATTTTTGTCTACAGAAACATTATCAAAATTTTTAGTATTTCGTAACAAACAATGGCTTCAAAACGTCATCACTCAATGTATCTCATGAGCACGCACATAAACATTGCCTTTTAACTCGGCCGCATACAGCGGTGTAGCATTCACTCGCAGGCGCGGTCTTTTGCACGCGTTACATTGCGTGGTAATGTATGCAATGCTTTTTTAACACCAAAAATGAAAATCGTTTCCCAGCAATAATTTTGAACAGAAATGGTCCTGATGATGGGCAGAACACGTAGACCTCGGCTTCGTTGAGGGTCTTGTTACACCCGGTATACTAATATCGAGGACGAATCTGAAGTATAATTAATGATTAAACGAACTTACCTGTAAGTGAAGTTCTATCATAATTATACGAAGGATTCGTCCGAAGATATTAGTATAGAGTCCCACCCTCCCTACACATTATTGTAAATTACAATAACTGTTTACCCAATGAAGAAAATGAGGAAATATCATAGGATTTGGACTTCAAACGAAATGAAGTGGTTTGTGTGTAGTAGTGACGGGGCAAACTTGGACCGGAAATGTCAAAATATATGTCAATTTTAAGTCGAAAACCTTTTCTTTTTAGGTTTTTTAGATTTTTACTTTAAAATAACGTACTAAGTGGTGATACGTATGCAACCGGTACTACATGTGTTAATATACTAATATCTTCGGACGAATCCTTCGTATAATTATGATAAAACTTCACTTACAGGTAAGTTCGTTTAATCATTAATAATTCATTACTCTATGAAACATGAAACAAAAATTAATGAACATCTTTACACTATTTTCCAAAACAAAAAGGAACAGTAAGTATAAGCTTTTACGCATTTCTTTCTGTAAATTCATTGTTGGCCCGGCGACGTACTGTACTGAATAAGGTGGTAAGGGCCGATACGCTCGAGATCTATAATGGAAATTACGTCGTATTATATACTTTTGTTCGTGCATGTCAGTGGTCAGCGTGTTAATAAAGTCGTTAATGATTTTACAATTAAAACGATATCGTCTATAATTTGTATTATACATTTTCTTCATTATTTCATTACCTATTTAATATTATGTCTATAATTTAAATTGTGTTAGATTGGTAAAAAATTAGCTTTCATTTGACATATTGGACGCCTGTTTTGGATCACTGTACGCTGAAATATAAACAAATTAGCTTCTTTTATTTCTCCTGAACAATTAGATATTTTATATAACTGCTTTCTTGCCCGGGGCCAGCAATATAAGCGGTATTTCTAAATAACAACTTACTGAACCGATTTACTTAAATAAGGTGTCCAATAAAAAAAAATGTAATGGGCATTATTTGATTTTATGATGTATGATGAATATTAAAACAATGTATAATTATCATGCTTTTTACTAGTAATTTAATAGAATACCAGTCCAGTTACATAAAATGAGATTCTTCGTACCAGTGGCCCTACCTGAGTTGAGTTTTGAGAGAATTTTGAGTTTCACCAACTGGACACACGTGTGTGTTTAGTTCTCTAATATCTTTGCACTTTTAAACATTGTCGTACCTAGTACTTACCTACCTAATTTTTGTGACAATTTGTACAGAAAGTTAAAGACGATGTCAAAAAACTTAATGCGACATAGTCCAAAAATACACAGATATTATTGAACTCGACCGTACGTAGGTACCTAGGGATATTATCTCAACATTGCGTTTGAATAAAAAGCGACCGTGTACCTAAGTATAATGAGTTTATTTGCAATAGAAACCTAGGTAAACTGTTTTTAACTGGATTGGTAGGTATCATCGAAATTGGAAGTTTAATATTTTTTATTTTTCTATAAGTAGGTATTAACTACCTATGTAGAAAATAAGGAACCATTCTGACTGTTATTATGAACTCGAAAAGATGAATGAGTACCTATAATGGCGCATGCGCATAGTGTATGTGTATTTTTTGGAAAGGATTATGCCGATTTTTCTATACAAGCTAGGCCATGATGCGCATTGATGAAATTACCAATATACTAAAGTAATTTTATACTGATTGCGTGGGAAGAATGTCATTAAAATATAATGCGGGAGAAAAGAGAAATCTCAATCTCAAGGAGCTGTTTACAGTTATAATTGTTTGACATTTTCCTATTATAGGTATGACATTTCAAACTCAAAGTCAATGAGATATGTATGGTTAATGCGCATCATGGCCCAGAATCCGGCATGATCCTTTGAGACATTAGGTAGGTACCTAGGTAGGTACCTACTAAAAAATATCGAGGTTGTTACAAATGACCTTCATTACAAAATAATTGCAGTTTTTTTACCTGCCGCCTCCTCTGTAATTTATACTACACGCAGCAGCGCGTCAAGACAAGTTCAAGAAAACCGACCAAGTCCGAGTCGGACTCGTGAACCGAGAGGGTTCCGTACCATCGCACAAGATTTAATACTAAGTAGATAGGGTTACCATCCGTCCGGATTAGTCCGGGTCCGGACATGTCCGGACTTTTAGACTGTTGTCCGGACTTTGTCCGGCTTTGTAATTTGTCCGGCATTTAAGCCGGCGGTCCGTAAATTTAAGTTTGGCCGATGTTATACTAAGTAAGTACGTAGGTACACAACAAAAATACATCATGGCGTGGTGGAAGATTTCATTTTGATGCTATACTTCAGTTACCTACTTAATCAGTAAGATCTTTTAAAATGAAAATAGAAATGTCCAGACTTCAAAACACAACATTTCTCTATGAATTTATCAGAAAATACCAAAAAGTTAAAATATACCCGAAACGTCGGTTAGCGACCACTTTTATCAGTTTATGAGCACCGATAAGCTGGTTTGCGGCCACTGTTTTCATATTAAAAATATGCCAATAAAAGCATGATAATTAATTTAATAATAATTTTAATGCAAGCCCCCTGTTCTTTTATTGTCACTACCCTATGACAGTCCTACATCATGCAATCAAAGTCTTGTTGGGTCGGTTTTTAATAGGGGAAGTCTGCTCCCCAAGCCCCCAGAGCAGATAGAGGAACCTCCTGCGATGCGCCGCGTCCAGGAGTAGGTACCGCCCTTTGCATCTGACCCTTGATTTAACCAGCGAGCGAAGGTCTCTTTAAGGTGTTCATTCCTCGCTATTAAAACCGTTCGCCTATTAACGATTGGGACAGTGATCTTTGAATCAACATGCCACCTGGCGGTCACCTCATGAACCAAGTGAAGATATATTTGCCTCCGCCTTTACAAGATGTAGAGGAGCACTACCTGGCGCTTGGGTCAATTCAACAGCACGATATTAGGTTTTGGCTACAGTACCTAGTCCTGTTCCTGTCCATGGAGACAGACAGACCGATCCTTAGTTATACCTAACGGACAATAAACCCATAAATACCAATCAGTAATCTTGTAGATCCTATAGTGGGAATGTAAAATCGAAATGAGCAATGTTCATAATAAGGTATGATGGTACTTTAACAAGTACCTACATTTTTAAATAACGCCTCGTTATTTCAACCGTAGTACTACGGTTACAACAACGGAAACAACGTTACTTAACGTTGTTTCTACTAGATATCATTTAACAAGGTACACAGTGTAGTTTCAACAAATTATATTGTTATAACAACCAAACAGTCCTTGTGGATTTAACAAGATGCCAACTTGTTACTGTTACAAGTTTGTGTATTATGTTTTAAATTCAACAAGTACAAATTGTTTGATTTTACTAAATCGGCAATGTCAATTTTAAATGACGCCATCTTATTTCAACCGCTGTAACGTTGTTTCAACAGGATAGCATTTAACAAGTTACACAGTGTAGTTTCAACAAATTATATTGTTATAACAACCAAATAGTCCTTGTGGATTTAACAAGACGCCAACTTGTTACTGCTACAAGTTTGTGTTTTATGTTGTTACTTCAACAAGTACAAACTGTTGACCATATATTGTTGATTTTACTAAATTGGCAATGTCAATTTTAAATGACGCCATGTTATTTCAACCACTGTAACGTTGTTTCAACAGGATAGCATTTAACAAGTTACACAGTGTAGTTTCAACAAATTATATTGTTATGACAACCAAACAGTCCTTGTGGATTTAACAAGACGCCAACTTGTTACTGCTACAAGTTTGTGTTTTATGTTGTTACTTCAACAAGTACAAACTGTTGACCATATATTGTTGATTTTACTAAATAGGCAATGTCAATTTTAAATGACGCCATGTTATTTCAACCGCTGTAATGTTGTTTCAACACGATATTATTTAACAAGTTACACAGTGTAGTTTCAACAAATTATATTGTTATAACAACCAAACAGTCCTTATTGATTTAACAAGACGCCAACTTGTTACTGCTACAAGTTTGTGCTTTATTTTGTTATTTCAACAAGTACAAATTGTTGACCATATACTGTTGATTTTACTAAATCGGGAATGTCAGTTTTAAATGACGTCATGTTATTTCAACCGTTGTAACGTTGTTTCTACAAGATACCATTTAACAAAGTACATAATGAGGTTTTAACAAATTATATTGTTATAACAACCAAACAGTCCTTGTGGATTTAACAAGACGCCAACTTGTTACTGCTACAAGTTTGTATTTTATGTTGTTACTTCAACAATTACAAATTGTTGATCATATACTGTTGATTTTACTAAATCAGCAATGTCAATTTTACATGACGCCATGTTATTTCAACCGCTGTAATGTTGTTTTAACAGAGATAGCATTTAACAAGATAGACTATGTAGTTTCAACAAGTAATAATGTAATAACAACAAACAAGCATGCTTATTTAACGTGATACCAAGTTGTATCTGTTACAAGTTCAAGTTTTAGTTGAAGCTACAAGTCGATTTTGTTAAATCAACATGAAGCAGGTTGTTTTAAACACATTTTTGGTTGTTTCAACTAAATACCCGTTAACAAGTTTAATCTTGTTCTTTGTACAAAATCGACTTGTAATGTTAACATTGCGTTTGTTTCCATTAACAAAAATAATGTTATTTCAAACTGAAAACCACTTAACAAGTCAAACTTGTTCAAATTACGAACCCGATTTCTCTCAGTGTAAAGGAGCAGTTACCGAGACGGTATGTCGATCTGGGTCTGTAGTCAGCAGGAGGTCTATACTTACCTATATATACTTACCTGGGAAAAATTAATGGCTGTGGCGAGTGGTGAAATTATGGCGAAGGTAAGCCGTTCAACAAAAGTGCTATGATCTGCATAGTGGATCGGTAGGGTGGGATTTCTAAAAGGTAAGTCAATGGGAATCGGCTTGTATGGACCCTTCGCCACTGGGCTGTAGGTACATTAGTATACCTAATCCTAATACTACTAGGTAGGTATACTAATGTCATAGAAAAATCAAATACTATGCTAATGTACTACACAAACACGGTCAGGGTACCTACTACGCTAGTAGGCACTGACCGTGTTTGTGAATGAATAAATATTAAGAAATAAGAATATGAACAATTTTGAATAAAATTATCCCTAGGCATAAACTGAGAGGAATAAATAAAAACATAATGACTCTTTCACTTAATTGTTTAATTTTGTGTCCTTTTCTTTTCTCCCTTTTGTAATTATGTTTTTAACTGTTTTGTTCTAGTTATCTCTTATAACATTTGAAACGTTTGTTCTGTGTTAGTTATTTTCTTCGGAAAAAATACTAATACTAGTGAACACGGCGTTTAGAATGTTATAAAAGATAATTAGAACAAAGCCGTAGGTAGGATTGCTAGATTAGGTACTAAAAAAAAACAAACTAATAAGAAAATCGCCGATAAGAGACGGCGCTTCAAAATGAGTAAGTTTTAAAAACGCCAGAGAGCTCTCTACCCCTATTTTTTTTATCTTACATAGCTGAAGTGAGATATTTGTTTGCTGCAGAGAAAAAGCACAGAATATGAAATTACTGATCAATGCCTACATTATATTAATTGCTTACTTTCTTGTGCTTTGTTCGATTAGGTAGGTACTGTCATAGACTAATATTTAAATTCATTAAAGTTCTTGTCCTATAGGAAACTTTATAGAGAATGTATGATAGGTACCTAAAAATAATAGTGAAAACAAATGAAAATCAATATTACACAATTTTATTAACCGTTCACAATACAAAAACAACTAGCATTATACTCAAAAAAACCATGAAATCTAAACAGTACCAAATCACCAGTAATAGTACATTAAATAATATTTATTATTTACATTGGGACTTTTTGCAGCGACAGTCGTGACGTGATGCAGCATCGATACGTCGCAACTGGATGTCGAACGCGCGTTTGTATCGCTGCAAAAATCGCAATGTGTAAGGACCTTTATCCTTTTCGAGCGGCGACTTTTTTTAGCGATATACAACAAAAGATTTTGTAGGTATAAAATCCAGCCTAATTATTAGTACACACATGGTGAACTGGTGATATAAAATTGCATGAAATTCCCTAACTGCGTTTTTACAGTAAAGGGGTTTTCTATCTAACCAATCATTTCTGACCTAAAAACTAAAATGACGCGCAATCGATTAATGAAAATTTTAAAATACCTTATTTTTTAAAGTGAAAAAGGCTTATTTACCTATCCACATAAAAACAGCATATTGAAATATTCATACCTTAGGGGGCGTCCATTAATTACGTGAGGTGATTTTGGCGATTTTTCGACCCCCCCTCCCCCCTTGGTGAGATGTCGTGAGATTTGGCTCGACCCCCTCCCCCCCCCTATAAATCTCACGTGAGATTTTTCAAAACGTGTATTTTTAGTGTGATTACGTTAATCTGTGCTTGCTTGCTTTGAATTTATTGAAATAAACATTATTGTGTAAGAAAAATGTTTAATTTAATTTAACCTAGTTTTTTCGCGATACTGTTCCTGCAGAAAAAATATTACGTGATATTTGCCGAGACCCCCCCTCTCCCCCACGTGAGATTGGGTGAGATTAGGCTCGACCCCCTCCCCTCTCTAAGGCCCTCCGCTGCCTTGAGCGGGACACGCGCGCGGGGCGACATAGATTAGAGCTTACTCGTGCACTGCGCAAGCATCTGTCCGTCAAAAAACAGCAATCTATATTCCCGCGCCGTGTACCCGCGGCGGGATCCCGCTTAAGGCAGCGGACGGCCTAAATGCCTCACGTAATTTATGGACGCCCCCTTACGCCTTTTGTAAAGACTAGAATCTATGACTTTTTTTTTAAGGGCGAGCTTGTCGTGTTAAAAAAGAAACCGTAGGCGGATGAAACAATATAAAATCTGTGACGTTAGGTTTATTTAATTTGCCCAATCTAAACTCGTCCGCAATCTTTGTTCGTTTTGAGTCACTTTTCTAACCAAACCTATTTAATTCTGTTAAGTTATTAGTGCTTATCAGTGTTATGGCAAAAATCTATTAGTGTAGTCAATATAATATAAATTAAATATAATAATTTATGTAACACATTAGCTCTGTCCGCCTATGCGCCCATATCGTTCCAAAAGGTAGTCTTCTTTGGCTACATAATAATATATTTATTGTGAACGGAATCATAAGATAACTTGCACCAACATTTAAAACAATTAATTACCACTCATATATAGGTAAAAGTAAAGGAGGGTGCATATAAGTAGACCTTAGTCATTAAATTTAACAAATGTGATAATTAATTATTAACATCCAATAAGCTAATCAATATGTGACATCAGTTAGTGTTAATTTTAGAATCTTTTAATATGTCTAATGCAAGCACCGTCTGTAAAACATTTACAATGTAATGTATATTTAAGGCGTTAGTACAAGATTTTAACAGGCAGATACAATATAAAAATAAATGCAATGAGAAATACCATTTTCTTCACATGTGACAATCACGAACAAATCGAGCGCGAATTCATGTTAAATTCTAGAAATATAATGCTTAAATAATTATACGTATTTATGGCTTTAGAGTTTAAACGTATGAAGTATCCCTACTTTGCAGAGTGCTAAAGCTTTTGTAAACGTTATTATAAGTCTTTACATTTTTAATTATAACTTTTACTGTCATAGAAATTTATCTTTTAATTTCAAATATTATGCATGTTAAATAATACAAGATATTTCAAACAGAAAGCCAGCTTTAACAAATCATTTTTTTTTATATTTCCCGTTACCTTGGAGGTTGTGGTTATAAAAAATAAAAATGGGATATACTCTTGATTACTAAAGCTAACTTACTTCTTCATTATACGCCTGTGTAACCTGGTAATGACAAGAGATAAATTTACATTATGTAAATTAAAGCCATAAGCACATTACAATCCATACAATAGTGAAACGAATGTACAGTCACTCCGGCCCGTATTTATAAACCGCTTTCAATGTTGAGAGCTATCTTGAGATGCTCTTCATCTCAAGTATGATCTCAAAGTTGAGAGAGGTTTATAAATATGGGTGTAGAACTAAGTCGAATTACATCATAAAAATAATATCTATGACATATGACACTGGCAGAAAAAAATAGATAGTATGTGACATAGTTTTATGGTGTGTACCTTTTACTGCTTGTGACTGTACTTGCGTAGAACAACGGGTTATTGCGGAGGCAGGCGACTGCGGCACACAAAATAGTGCGGGCGCTGAGAAAATGCACATTTGACAGATTCGTCAAGTTCCTTAACTGAATAAAGTTTATTTTCGAACATGATCCAAGAACACAAGGTCTCATCTTCCCGTGACAGCTGAGTCAAGTGACTGGCATATGAATACGTCACGAACCTTCACCTCTAAAAAAGGAAACCTATGGAAGTGGCACAAACTGCAATAACAAAGCATTCGTGACGTCAGGCGCGTGCCGTGTCCGCCATATTGTGTTGCGTTTACCTGTTATAATTTCGACTCTATGCTGTTTACATAAGGTGTAGTGTATGTACACTAAGCTAAGCCGCCATGTTTAGTTGTGTTTGAATGGAGAACAATGAAGTAGGTATGCACGCTTTTTTCGTAGGTATGTCAGGTCCATATTATTCCTTCGTCATTAATCACGATCCATCAATGTTGCGATGCGGTTCAAACGACCAATCAATGGTAACACTATCGTGACGTAGTATTAGACCATCGTGGGAAGAGAATACCTGGCGAAGTATATCATTCTAGCACAGCTCGCGCTAAATAACTTGAATTTTAGGTACGAACATGTTTAGTGCGCAAGCCTCATTATCTATGGTATGTTTATAGTTATACTGCGTGAGCTGTACCATGTATTGGAATCAAGAAGCTTAAATCCACAATGGAGATTGCACGCCAAGTATCATACTGAAGATTGAAAAAGACTCTTTAGTGACGTCACGGCGTATTGCTATCTCTTTTTTTTCGTTTTACAATACGTTTTCGTTTCTCACGAACGAACGAACGACGAACAACGAACACGTATTGTAACACTAAAGAAAGAGGTTGCAATAAGCCGTCACGTCACTAAAGGATATATCTTCACTATGACATATAGCCCTGCAATCTCCATTGGAGGGAGGTATAAGCTTCTTGATTGGAATACCTCCTTTTCCGAATAAAAAAATGTACTTTATTCAATTGACATAAGGTATTTGACAAATCTGTCAAATTGTCTCAGCGGCCGCACCACATGAGTAAAAAGAAAGGACCAGAGACCATGCTTCATACAACCGCGCGAATCGGTTGCACCACTACAAGCACGCGGGGCATGTGTGCGTGTCCACTGGCCGCTTGTCGCGTACGCGGAAAAACCGGAAAAAATCTGTTTTGACAACTGCAGCCAGTGGACAATCATAGGGCATCATTTGTTTTGTTAGTTGCAAGTTTGAATTTCACGTTCTTAAGAAGCTTTGTCTCTGGTCCTTTCTTTTTACTCATGTGGCTGCACTGTAGCACATGAGTAAAAAGGTGACTGTAGTTTCGCACACTCGAAGAACGACGCATGCACTCGAATAAATCCTTGCATTGCGCAATTCACATTGTTGTACAACGCGATTAAATTGACAAACGACAGTGATCTGCGGCAACTTCAGAGCGCTTGCGGTACAAAACGACGTATTTTAATCTGTAAAATTTTCACTTTGCCCTAACATCTCGAGTGAAGTTATAACGGATACTGCCTATCGTCAATTTAATCGCATTTATACTAGTATGGATCGTAAAACTATGCCATATGATAGTATATGACGTTGGCTATACGAATTTGCCGGTGAGTAAACGTAGTTTCGTTGGCGCGTCACTTAATCGAGGCCCACATCGTCGTCGGTCGGCGGCTTGCCTGCGCCGGGGCCCTCGGCGCCTGGGAAACCTTTATGGAACGGAATAAATGCGATAAGATCATAATGATACAAATACATAACATTATAGTTATTAATCCTTAGATAAAATAGTAATTAATCCTTAGATAATAATAAATAAAATAGTTCGAAAAATTTCGATAGATGGCGATGAAAACTTCCTTCACAGTAAGCAATTTATCGCATCCAATTTTATTGAAAAATTTTGATCGCAAATGTTCCTCCGCCTTAGAGAGTGATAGATGAGGCAGAGGAGTTAAGGCGACAGACATAATATGTCTGTCGCCGTAACTCCTCTGCCTTTTTGGTTAGAAAATGTGACATGTGCCCTTTTAGTAATTAGACATTCATATGTATAAGCAACTTTAACGACGGCTCGGCATTCATAAAACGCCATCTATCGAGATTTTCTAAACTAATATATTTTTTGGATCTCGGAAAATCGCCCATTGAATAGATCACATTTGACACTTCATCAAAATGAGGGCTTTTCAAAATTAGAAAAAACTGTGGGCTGGATAGATGGCGTTTATAAAAATTTATGTGTCATCGTTATTTTATTTACTAAGCTTCGAAGAGTACTCAGGTAAGCAGGCAGATGTACCGCTAAAATATTTCTCTTTGGGCAGATGTCGCCGCCGTAATGAGGTAAATAGCAAGGGTCTGACATGCTTTGATAGAGCGAGATCGTCTTATTGAGATTCCTATAGGAGGAAATAAAGAAGAGTTTCATGTTTTATCTCTATCACCGACCGGACTTTTTTTCATGGTCGGGTTATAGGCACAGTTCAACTAGGCAAAACAAACAAGTGAGATTATATCAAAAGTGCCAAAGAAATTAAAGGTTTTGTGGATTACTACCTAATTTATACATAAAATTTATTATAAATCGAATGTGTAGTGTTTGTGTCTAGCCAACAAAATGGTGGGGTGTTCAATATTTGGCTGCAAAAGCAACAAATAAAGAAAAGAAGCGGGTGTTACATTTCATGCGTAAGTACACTGTTTTCTATATATTGATCACGTATTTCTTTCTCAAACCTCACAGGAACCAAGTTTCTGAGCTAAATCATTAGTTATATCATGAAAAACCTGATAAATAGGAAAACTCTAAAAATTATTTCTAAAAATAACCTCGGAAACAATTGACATGCAAACCAGGAAAATTGCGTATTAATCTACGTAATAGAAGCCAGCTTAGCATTGACGTCCACTAAAATCAGTAGGTTTATAAATCGATTTCCGGATGCCTACCCATATAGAAATTTTTCCCCAAAAATTACCCCATATTTCAGGGAATTTAGAGCGATTTGATTTTTCCAGATTTCCGACGGAAGATAAAATTCGTGAGAAATGGATAGAAGCAACTGGAAAAAAGAATTTTTGTAGAAAAAGTGTGTCTGTGCATCCTTATCCTTACATATAATAAAACAGTAAAAAAAGTGTGTCTGTACATCCTTACTTATAATAAAACAGTAAAAAAGTGTGTCTGTACATTACATATATTTCAAAAAAAATATTTGGGGCGATGGATACATTAGTAGAGTAGGAATTTGAAAAAAAAAGTGTGTCTGTTTGTCTGTTTGTTTGTCTGTTTGAACACGCTAATCTCCGGAAATACTGAACGGATTCGGATGAATTTTTTTTGTTATATAGCTGTTAAGCCTGGGCATAACTTAGGGTATAATTGATTTTGGAAAATGGAACACCTGATGCAGAACCATGATGGCCCAACTAACCTATACGGAATATAAAAATGACACCTTAGCAAAAGTTGTTCAACCTAATGAGCATTTTTTGTTGAGGTATAAAAATTGGAGATCTGGAATACCTGATGCAGAGCCATAATGGTCGAGCTAAACTATACAAAATATAAAAATGACACCTTAGCAAAAGTTGTTCAGCCAGATGAGTATTTTTTGTTGAGGTATAGAAATCCATGATCTGGGAACACCTGATGCAGAACCATAATGGTCCAGCTAAACTATACAAAATATAAAAATGACACCTTAGCAAAAGTTGTTCAGCCAGATGAGTATTTTTTGTTGAGGTATAGAAATCCATGATCTGGGAACACCTGATGCAGAACCATAATGGTCCAGCTAAACTATACAAAATATAAAAATGACACCTTAGCAAAAGTTGTTCAGCCAGATGAGTATTTTTTGTTGAGGTATAGAAATCCATGATCTGGGAACACCTGATGCAGAACCATAATGGTCCAGCTAAATTATACAAAATATAAAAATGACACCTTAGCAAAAATTGTTCAGCCTGATGAACATTTTTTGTTGATTTAGTAACTTTTAACATTATAACACTGCTACAAGTATTTTCTTATGTAACTACATAAGTTGATAATAATGTGGTTGGTTGCACAATTAGCAATAATTTATATTGTAAGTCTGTTTTGTATTATACATTGTACAACTGTTTGTTATCCCTAATAAAATAAAATAAAATAAAATAAAAGTTCATATGCATGCGCAAGTCAAAGTCCACGCGTACGAAGTCACGGGCATCAGCTAGTTACATATTATATTTAAAAAAAAATTTGATTGTCTGTTTGAACACGCTAATCTCCGAAAATACTGAATGGATTCGAATGAAACTTTTTCTGTTATATAGCTGTTAAGCCTGGGCATAATTTAGGGTCGGTCTGGACAAAAAGAGTGGTTGGTCGGGACCACTTATTTTCGCGATTTCGCTTGCAATACTTTGTTTAATTAGCGAGTCAAAATGTTGACTTTCACTCACTACGGAATTCAAGTACTGTAACGATTCCAACTACATTTTAGGGTATTTTTTTTGCGATCATAGCAGCCCCATATTTTGACGTCATAATATATCTATCCCTTACACCCGGTCGCTCGGTGGCGCATCTACCCCTTTTTAATATACTATATCTATGGTAAATAGTCACTATTTTTATTTTTTAAATGTCAATTTGAAAAGCCCTCCTTGAATTGAACCTTCTCACAATATTTATTTTTTCAAAGGCACATTTGCTAGTCTGTCTAAAGGTCAGTTTACATGGGTAATTTCAAAAATAATTTTAATACCCACCTAAATCCCCAACCACCCCACCAATACCCATCTAAATAAAATTGAGTAAAGCTAGTTTACAAATTAGAATTTTGACAGCACCAACACGGTTACCAGTATAAGTTTTTATAAATAATTTAATAATTTCTCATGTAAACTGACTTTTTAGACAGACTCTAAACTTTTTTCAGTTAACAATATGTTTATTGTATTATTACAATTATAGTGATTATTCACAAAAAATAACACCAGACTTACAGATGCCAAATGTGATCTAGGTCCAATAGGACCTAAACTGTTGTTATCTTTGACACTCTGAAAGATTATTTCTTAAAAAGCGGGCGAAAAAAATATTCTACAGATAGGTACTGACTAAACGCTAGGCAATAATGCGAAAGCATCTAACAATGATTACTGACCTGGGAACCCTCCAGGAAAGCCTCCTGGGAACCCTCCGGAGCCCCCTTTGCCGAGCTTGGCCTGCAGCTTTTCAATGACAGAAGCAACTTTGGGATTGTTCTGATATTTGACGAAGTTAGCCGGATTGGCTGAAACATCCTGGAATGCGGCTGCTAGTTCTGGATCCTGAAAACGAAAGTATTATTTAAAGTAAAGAAGTACCTAGTTCACCCACCAATCCGTATTGGGTGGGCAGTGCCGTAAATAGCCTTTTCTGCGCCCTGTGCGAGCTTCTATTACTGCGCCCTTTTTTAATTATAAGTAGGTACCCTAGAGCAGGGGGGTGCCCAACACAATTTTATGGCGAGCCAGGTTTAGTACCTGCTTCTGTAAACCGTAGCAGGCTGCAGGCCAAAATAAATGCCCAATAAAGAAAACGGCAACGCAGCGCGATTTTTAGTCAGTTTCATCCAGTAACTTTGTAATCTTGCCTGATTATAGTAAAAAAAGAAAACGGCCGCGCAGCGCGATTTTTAGTCAGTTTTATCCAGTAAGTTTTTAATCTTGCCTGATTATAGTAAAAAAAGAAAAGGGCCGCGCAGCGCGATTTTTAGTCGTTTCATCAACTAATCTTGTTATCTTAAATAGTAAAGAAAAAAGCCGCGCAGCGCGATTTTAAGTTAGTTTCATCCAGGTAACCTTGTTATCTTGCCTGTCTATATCAAAAAAAAGGCCGTGCAGCGCGATTTTTAGTCAGTTTCATCCAGTTACTTTTTAATCTTGCCTGATTATAGAAAAAAAGAAAAAGGCCACGCAGCGCGATTTTAAGTTAGTTTCATCCAGGTAACCTTGTTATCTTGCCTGTTTATAGCAAAAAAACGGCCGTGCAGCGCGATTTTTAGTCAGTTTCATCCACAAATCTTGTAATCTTGCTTGTTTATAGCAAAAAACGGCTCGAAGCGCGATTTTTAGTAAGTTTCATCCAGGTAACCTTGTAATCTTGCCTGTTTATAGCAAAAAAAAACCGGCCAAGTGCGAGTCGGACTCGCGCACGAAGGGTTCCGTACCAAAAAACGGCAAAAAAACACGTTTGTTGTATGGGAGCCCCCCTTAAATATTAATTTTATTCTGTTTTTAGTATTTGTTGTTATAGCGGCAACAGAAATACATCATCTGTGAAAATTTCAACTGTCTAGCTATCACGGTTCATGAGATACAGCCTGGTGACAGACAGACAGACAGACGGACAGCGAAGTCTTAGTAATAGGGTCCCGTTTTTACCCTTTGGGTACGGAACCCTAAAAAACGGCCGCATAGCACGATTTTTAGTTAGTTTCATCCACTAATCTTGTAGTCTTGTTTGTTAATAATAAAGAAAACGGCCGCGCAGCGCGATTTTTAGTCAGTTTCATCCACTAATCTTGTAATTTTGAATGTTATAATCTTGCTTGTTTGTAGTGAAGAAAACGGCCGCGCAGCGCGATTTTTAGTCAGTTTCATCCACAAATCTTACAAGTTTGCTTTTTTTATAGTAAAGTAAAATGCCGCGCAGTGCGATTTTTAGTTAGTTTCATCCAGGTAACCTTGTAATATTGCCTGTCTATAGCAAAAAACGACGGCGCAGCGCGATTTTAGTTAGTTTCATCCACTAGTAAAAAAACGACCGCGCAGCGCAATTTTTAAACAGTTTATTTTTTATTTTATGTGACATTGTCTTGCTAAGTACGTATGTCTCCCAATGAACATAGTAGGTACTGCAGGCATAGTTGATGTTTTCGGGGCGCAGTGGGAGCTTATCAGGAGCAAACCGAACATTTGTTCGGTCGGTTTGCTTCGCCGTTGGGGCGCAAAAATGGACAGACCAGAGGGCCTAGCCAAAGTAACATTCACTAATCTTCGTTATCGCTTCGCTTTCGAAACATGTATGGGATTGACATAAGGTTTCGTTAACAATCGAATTTTAAAACGTCAAATCAATACATGTTTCGAAGCGAAGCGATAGCGAAAATTTGCAAACGTTACTTTGGCTAGGGGGGCAGGGTTATTATTTAATAGTCCTGGTCTGGCCATTCTTGCGCCCCCCGGAGTCTACGCCCTGTGCCTGGGCACCGGTGGCACACCCCTATTTACGGTTATGATCCAACCTCCTTACCCACCCATAAGGAAGGCCTGTGTCCCAGCAGAGGGGACAATGGCTGATGGTCATGAAGTACCTAGTGGTGATACCATGTGAGATGGAATATGCGGCTATAATAGACAAAGGCCATTTATAAACCACTCTCAACGTTGTGAGCTTTCTTGACATCATACTTGAGATGTTGATCTAAAGGAGCGTTCTCACTGAGACCATTCACGTGATATGAGCATTTGACGTCGAACTCGAATATTCGAGGACGTTGAGCCGAGTGTTACAAGCGCGAACTTCGGCCGGTGTGGATGTCGCAACTATTTTCGCGGAAACGATGATGTACTGTACCATAGCCTTCTATTATTTCCAAGCCCTGAAGTTGAGCAGAACGGCAACATCGCATGTGGTCAAGCACATAGTATAATATTATTTTAATCATTATTTATTATTTGTTTTTCCTATATTATCTACGTTTAAACTAGTTGTAAATTGTGATGTAAGATTATTTCAATAAAGTTTTATATTTATTATTATTATTTATTAGAACATAAGGTTTGAGTCAAAATATTTGAACTTTTCGGGGGTCCTTTAGTACGATGAGCATTTTTATCTAAGCCTCCTTTAGCAATAAATCTTACATTATTGGAAAGGTATTTAAATTTAAAACACTTTATTGTATTACTATAAACGTCAATTATTGGTACTTTGAGCTTTATAACGCTCTGAATTTGACCAAATTTTCTAACATTAATAAACTAAAACTCCGAAAATACTAACAATTAATAGAAAGTATGTTTGCAGCAAATATTTGTCATATGAAAATCTTTCTAATGATATATCATTTATTGCTAGAGGTGGGGTAGATCAACTCCCTTAGACAATAAACCACTTTTATACTTTAATAACCTTTAACTCCAAAAGTATTAACAATCTTGCTAGAGGGCGTGTTAATCAACTCCCTGCTGAAGAAAATCAACAAAAAATTCAAAGATTTTACAGTCCCCGCAAGAATCGGAGCATTGAAAATGAACACAAAAATTTACGAAAAACCAAAATCAAATCAAATGCAGAGTCCTATTTTATTTCTAAAGTTACCTAGGTAGTACCTATTTATTTTTACGATTGTGACACTCCGCTCCGCCTCGTGTCACAAAAGCGCCCGCTGACTGCCTCCACGCAGCCGAAATAATATTAACCAATTTTCAAAATTCCAACAAATGGACTTCTCGTCTGCTTCTGCATCTTTTAACACTATTACCATGACAATCGCTCAATAATCATAGAAGCTACATCACTTTTTATGTACGGAAACAGCCGTTTTTCTACAATTCCAAATCTAAAGGGACCACCTACAGGTCACAATTATAAACTGATTTTCAAAATTATTTCGCCATTTGATAACTAAACTAATACCCTAGGACCCTTTTTTTCATTTTTTCTTAAGTCGGTTTTTTTCCCGAAATATTTACAATTTAGTAAACAAACATCCCCCAAAAAACCCGGAATTTTTGGAATTTCGCTAAATTCCAAAAAAAGTTACCAGTAGATTTCCAAAATTTAAACGTTCACACGTGTCTCGATAAACTCCTCAACTTTTGGTACTATTTTCATTTCGATCCTCTTAAAATCCTCGGAGTTATGGCCAAAAATTCGTCTCAGGCGATTTGCACCTGATAACCATTTTCAATGGTAAAAGATGACATCTTTGACAGCCATTTTTTCCTGGTTAACATTGATATTTTTCTTATTGTTTAATATACAAAGCATTTCAATAAAAGAACTAAATTATTTTCATATTTTAAACCTCACACGATTACGACCAAAAAAAAATATCGACCTCTTGAAATTGAAATATTCCCATACATTTAGTATGGAGACTGACCGACGACATGACCACGAACTGACAGTAACAGACGTTGCCAAGCTTATGTTCACGGCTTGGAAATAAAGAAGGCTATGACTGTACCCAAGAAACGTCAAAAGGTAGAACACACAAAATATGGGTTACAGAGATAAGGGCCGTAGCGGGATCAGCTTGGACCAGAGAGGCCGTAGAAAGGAAATCGTGGCTCCAAATGGAGGAGGCCTTTGCCAATGGGCAAACAGACAAACAAACAACTATCACAGAATAACTAATAGAACAAGTACAGAAGCAGCACCCCGCAAAGTCATTTAAATAAATAGCTACTTTTGATCCGACAGAATAGAGTTCAATTCAGGTCGCGCAGCGCTAATGGCCTACAGTTATATTCACCTAGTAGTTGCCTCTCTTTCTATCGCGTGCTCTTACCTTTTCTGACGACGCATCTTTAGGGTTGTCTTCTTTTAAATGAACTACGTATCATATATCATAATGTGAAAAACGACAATTGTTTATTGGTTTTTTGATTTTGACATCCGTACTCGGCACAGTAATGTCGATTCGACATTGTTACTATTAAAAAGAGACCCACGCAGGCAGTAAGATGCCGCACTTGTACGGCGGCGGGCGTGTGGCGGCCCTCTGCTCACTTGTTCGTTCGAACGAACGGCTAGCGGTAGGTGCTTATCACGCGACCTTGAGCGAATGAGGGAGGCCTGCAACTATTACCTAATTAAAATAACTTTTAATATGACGCAAAAAGTCTGAAGAAGGGTTTATTATTATTATGCTACATTCTTTGTTACCTGGAATGCAGCCATGATCTCAGGGTCAAACAGCAGGTTGCTGAAGTCCTGCGGGTTGAACCCGCCGGGGGGAGGGCGCGCTCCCCCCATCCCTCCCGCGCCCGCTCCCGCTCCCGCTTCAGCTTGTGCCCGCGCCGCCGCCGCACGCGCCTCCTGTGCCTTACGCGCGCGACGGAGCTTCGCACGGTGCTATAATAATAGGTTTAATCATGATAGGTACACAGCATTCTGTAATTTTACACTTCTATATTTTAATATTCGTCGTAATATCCTTAGGGGAGGCCTATACCCAGCAGTGGGTGTCGTGCAGCTGATATGATGATGATGATGATATTTTAATATTAAATTGAGTTGAAAGGAAAACATATATGTATTTTTATTGCTGATAAAGGCTTAAATAGTAATAAAGCTTTAAGGCCACTTGTACACACTAAGAAAAGTCGCCGGGCCTACACAAGAATTCGTGTCGTTTGTACAGAACTGTGTACATGACTCCGGCACTGACCAAGAAAAAAGCTTGTCTGCGCTAGACACGATGCTCTCTGTGTTGCTGCAGGTAAGGTGGAGCGGGGAGGTGAGGTCAATGGGCATTAACATGATTGTTCACTTCACAAATAATCGAAAATTGATAACAGACTTGACTAGTACAGGGTTCAATACTAAAAAATATTATCGTTTACACATTCATATTTTTCTTGTCAGCTACAGACACAAAATGTTTGTGTCTAGGTCTGACAAAATTCTTGTTGTGTTCATATTCAATTGGTCCTGTCTGCCGCAGACACAGTGAATTTTCTTTACATGTACAAGCGCCCTAACAGAAAGTCTGTGGAACAATTAAATATTTGAAAGAAGTATTATTAAAACAATATTGGTTGATAGAAATCCTAGTAGTGCTCAATCGAACTCAAAATTTAGAATAACATACCTCCTTCTCTTCTTGCTTACGGTGGAGGCTAAGTTTGTGTTGGCGCAATTTCTCAGCATTTGGCTTCACTTCATGCAACCACTCATTTGCTTGGTCATCATAGTCGATCTTCAGAGATTCACACAAGTCATGTGATGCCTCCTCAAACTTCCCAAGTAACCTGCAAAGATGATTTTATTTCAAAAATATAAACCTTCTTTATATCACTTTGATCTAACAGCCCTCGAATAGGGACTCAAATGGCCAATGTGTCAGGCAAAAAAAATATCTTTGTATTGAAAAGTATGACAAGCCGGCCGATGACCGAATTGGACCGTCGGCCAAGGTGCTCATTTTCAATTTTTCGCATATTGGGACCAGGGGCCCTACCGCCCAACTCAAAGCTTTAGCCAGAGCGATAGCTAGACTATATCCATCCTTGTCATATCATAACACGATGACAAGGACGGACAGTGCACTGACGTCATCAACCAAAGCCAGAGTAAGAGTCCGTCCTTGTCATCGTGTTATGATATGACAAGGATGGATATAGTCTAGCTATCGCTCTGGCTAAAGCTTTGAGTTGGGCGGTAGGGCTACCAGACCACATTAATAAGATAGCCATTAGTTTGGTGTTATCAAATATTGTCGTCTGGGTTGCGAAGTAGGAAGCTTCTGGAAGATATGTCACCCTGAACATATGGACTCCATACAATGATCTCCAATCGCAAAAAATAATCAATCGAATATTGATATAAATGTTGAACAGGATCATAGGTGGCATCATTACAAACATGTTAGACATCGGCTTGGTTAGTTTTCAGGAAGAATGCGCGCGGTCAGGGTAGAAACATAGAGACTTTTTTCCCAAAAAATAATCAACTACATATTGGCATGTAATTACATTCAGGGGGTGAGGCAGGTCCCAAGCGTATATAAAACCACAGTCTTGCGTCGCTTTCAGGAAGCGTCTAGGAGGTCAGGCCAGGTAAGTACATTTCACATATATGCTCTTGTGATCCTTGTTCCTTATTCGATCGATTTGAAAATACAAAAATAGTTCAGGTAATGATGCCACCCATGACCCTGTTCACCATTTATATAATATGTATGGTGCTAATATGCGATAGATCGAAAATCACCATGATTGGCCGACGGTCCAAATGGTCTAGTTGGAAATATAGTGTCGCATTTTTTAATACAAAGAATATTTTTGTGGCTGATATGTTCTTAGCAAGGTCATGGTATGGTAAGGTATAGTGGGCAGATACCTTAAAGCTTAAATATGAGCTATAGACAAACTTATTGTAAATTACAGACTTTGTATTGTATGGAATTGACAAGCTTATGGTACGTAATTTTATAGTTTACTGCTTATTTAAAGCTTTAATAGTAAGCATAGCTTTCAATTGCTATTTTGTAGAAATAATCACTGAAATAATTATTTTACCTGTAGGCATATCCACGGAATTTATATGCAGCAGCACTATCACAGTTGAGTTCTAAGGCTCTAGTGCAGTCTCTGATACAGGCATTGGGTCGGTTCAGTTTGAGAAACACCTGAAAATAACAATACCAAGTTATACTTGCCAGGTTTATGAATTGCTATAGTTACATCTCTTTCTCGCTGATAGCAAATAAAAGAGACGCATAGATAGCCATTCAGAAAACTGGCAAGTAACAGGTCTTAAGGCCAGTATCGAGCGTCGTAGGCATTTAGCGCTACCTCCCTCCCCGCGGAGCGAGCCGCGCGAACGCATTTTCAAATGAACTCTCTGTGTTCTCTGACCCCGCAGACCAAGCCACAGAATATAGATATTTACTACGTGCAGAAAGGACACTCCCCGCCCGCGATTTCATGTGCCGAATCTAGTGCTCTGTCAACTCTCATGCACTGCGTGAACGCGCAATATTTATTTTGATAATTCGAACTAAATAATTATGTTTTTTATGTTTATGTATTGTTATCAATAATGTTGTAAATCAATAAATAAGTATGATGGGTACTTACTAGGTAAAAAATACATTTAACACACACAATAAAATTATAGGTAGCTAGGTAGTTAATTCGAAGTAAATAATTATTTTTGTTTATTCGAATATTATAGTTCGAATAGGTACTTGTTGTATGGTCTCTGAGTTTGAATTAACTACTTGAATGTGAATAAACAATGAATTCATTGAGTAAATTCGTTAGTGGAGTGTCAACTCAACTGCCAATATAATTATCTACAAATTATCGAAAAATAAAATATCGGTTACACAAAAAAAGCTTGTTGTGAGTGCTCAAATATGTTTAGGTACCTAAACATATTTGAGCACTCACAACAAGCTTTTTTTGTGTAACCGATATTTTATTTTAACTTTTTTTTTAATAATTTGCCGATGAAAAGGGACCTCCAAAAACGAGTAATCAAATATTAGGGTCAATTCATGCTGCAACCGAATCGAAGCGCATCGAATTGTTTGATGCAAAGCAAATTCACTCTTATTGTGTTATACTTCCCAGCAACACCACCATGGCGTAGAGATTTTTAGATAACCTCAAATGAAAGACCATAAAATGTACCTAATTGTACCCTAACTCAAAAAATTGTACCTCTGATAGTTTCAGAGAAAAAATCACTTGATTGTGGCGTTTCCAGGAAGTATACTTCCTGGCAACGTGACACTGTACCAGATTCCAATTGATCTTATAGTAATGGCCAGAAATTGTACTTAATTTGTACCCCATTCAATAAATGAAACATGCAGAGTTTCGATAAAAAACATTTTTAAATCTACTCTTATTTGACCTGCAATACATGCAACGGACGTTGGGAAGTATACTTCTTGGCGACGCCACGCTGTACCAGATTCCAATTGATCTCATAGTAATGGCCAGAAATTGTACTTAATTTGTACCTCATTCAATTATTAAAACAGGCAGAGTTTCGAAAAAAAAAAATAAAAAAAATACTCTTACATGATTTGATCTGCAATACATGCAATGCACGTTGTTATTGATATAAATTGATGTTTGGCTAAGGAATTATTATGCATTATGCAGTAGTAAGACCATAGAGGCAACCGCCTCTGTAGTCTAGTGGTTTGCCCACCCGTGTAAGACGCAGGGGTCTCGGGTTCGATTCTCAGGGAGGTACAATTTGTACTCGGTTTGGTTGGTGGTAGGGCTTAAGTCAAGGCCGCCTGAATAGCTACCACCATCTTACCTACAATTACTTACAATTAATTTGGTACAAATTAGTGACATTCATTTGGTACTATTAAGTACAATTTATTCGGTACCATATAGTACAATTTTATAGGTACAATTTGTACAATTTATTTGGAAATTAGTAGTACATTTTAGGTACTATTTGGTGCCATTCATTTGATACTAATAAGTATAATTAATTTTGTACCATATAGTACAATTTATTAGGTACTATATAGTACAATTTATTTTGTACAATATCGTACAATTAGTAGGTACTATTTAGTACAATTAATTTTTTATTAGGTACTATTTATTACTATTAATTTGGTATTGATAAGTACAATTTATTTGGTACCATATAGTACAATTTATTAGGTACTATTTATCTATTCATAATTGTTTTTGTACAAATACATAAAGTAAGGTAGAAATGGCGGACTTAATGCTAAGAGCATTATCTATAAGTCAACTAACAGCAAACCAATAAACACGAATGTGGAACAAACAAAGAAAAATGATATTCACATGCATACAAAATACATTAATACATACCATTAAATACATCTAAATATTATAAAAGAAGATACTGATTGGTGACTGACATATCAACGCACAGCCCAAACCGCTGGGTTTAGAGACTCCAAATTTGGCACATTGATTCCTTATGAGGTCTAAGGGTGCACTAAGAAAGAGTTTTTCAAAACTCACCCTCTAAGGGTGTGAAACGGGGGTCCAAAGTTTGTATGAAAGTCCCTCAGTTTCGAAGCTAGGGTCTTCAAATTTTGTGGTTAGACTGACGATTGAAAATTAATATACACGTGTTTAAGCGTTTTTGAAAATTTTACCCCCGAAGAAGTGAAAAGGGAATTAATTAATGAATAGAAAATTCTTCATTTTCTATGTAAAAATCGCTAAATTTATAATTTAAGCTTATGGATGGATATCTAACGCAACGTATATCGTTACTGTTAGTATTTCAATACTTATGGGGATGAAATGGCCCAATGGGTGTGAAATGGGGCAAATAAACCTAAAAATCGATATGGATGTCGTTATTGGGTTTTCCTAGGATGACGATTGCGAAAATAACATTTATTTTGAAGTTCAACACGGTGGACATGATGTAACCTCTAAAGGGGTGAAAATGGGGTTCAAATTTTGTATGGAAAATAGAATATAAAATTAAAACTTTAACTCTAAACTTCGCAGAAGCACGTCTAAAAATAAATAGGCACACACATGTTTTGTGATTTTGATAATCAACCCCTTAGAGGACAAATAGGGTAAGTAAACCTAAAAATCGATATGGATGTCGTTCTTGAGGTTTTATGGGATGGTGATTGCGAAAATGACATTTATTTTGAAGTCCAACACGGTGGACATGATGAAAAAGAAAATAAAATCGAAATTACAACAGCATTAAAAATTCGTCGGAGCACGTCTAAAAATAAAATCAAACACATAATTTGTTATTTTGAAAATCATCCCATAGGGGGTAAATGGGGTAAGTAAACATAAAAATCGTTATGGATGTCGTTCTTGGGCTTTTATGGGATGGTGATTGCGAAAATGACATTTATTTTGAAGACCAACACACACGGTGGACTTGCTTCAGCCCCTAAAGAGGTGAAATAGGGGATCAAACTTTTGTTAAGGGGTCGGGGACGGAAAGGAGTATGGGAGAGGGAGAGGAAGAGGGAGAGGGGCAGAGAGAGGGAGAGGGTAAAGAAACGGGAACGGGATAATAATATTCTAGACCCAATTCTGATTATTGCAATAAACTAGCTTCCGCCCGCGACTTCGTCGCGTGCATATTAGAGAAAATCCTTAGGGAACTTTCAACCAGGATCCGACCAGCCGTTTTTACGCGATTAGGCGGGTCCTCACCAAGCGAGCAGCCTCGTGCGAGGCCCGCCACACGCGGCAAACGTCTTGCCTCGTGAGGCAGCGCGCTT
The DNA here is from genome assembly GCA_928269145.1 of Agriphila tristella. NCBI lineage: Eukaryota > Metazoa > Arthropoda > Insecta > Lepidoptera > Crambidae > Agriphila > Agriphila tristella. The sequence continues at coordinate 15,565,650 of OV743439.1, read as the reverse complement.
GGTAGGGACCCGCCTAATCACCTCAACATGTGGGTGTTTTTGTCAATAAAATTAGATGTATTTCACGCCTTTAAATTATCGCTAGTTTAAGACCAAAGGCACTGTATAGAGTAAAATTTACTGAGAAAAGTATTTTTTTAAAACACGTTTTTAAAACGGACTAAATTATTCCAAAAATCGGACTAATAATATTAAAACGGACAATTAAAAACAAACTAAAAAGTAAAAAATAAATTCTTCTGTAAATATTTATAACCCTAATAACTTATACCTACAGAAATTTTAAACCAAAAAACGTGGGGCGCATGCTATAGACAATATAGATGAGAAACTTTACAAAACGCGCCCCACGTTTTTTGGTTTAAAATTTCTGTAGGTATAAGTTATTAGGGTTATAAATATTTACAGAAGAATTTATTTTTTACTTTTTAGTTTGTTTTTACTTGTCCGTTTTAATATTTTTAGTCCGATTTTTTGGAATTATTTAGTCCGTATAAAAAAGGTGTTTTTAAAAAATACTTTTTTTCAGTAAATTATTATTTTATGCTTTTTAGTTAACGAGCTAAGACTAAAAATATACCATCTCCTATCGGAGCACTCGTCAAAACGATTCAAACGAGCCCAAACTCAATGTGGTTGCATGGTTTTATTATTCATGGTCATTTGACCGGCAGCGGCGTCTGGCGTCTAAATTGTCGGCGGCGGCGGCGTCATCGGCGTAATCGGTGTGGATGGTCAAAATAAGTAGAATAAAAGACCTTTAGAAGCTTTTCAATTCCGTCATCGTTGAGGGCAGAACGCCGAAGACATGGAACATAAGTGAGGTCATTCTGTTCTTTAAAAAGGGTGACAAGGCCCTCTTGAAGAATACGAATCTTACGAATCGTTGCGCTCGCAAGTTCGACGACTTCCAATCTCCCGAACTAGCCGCGTTCTGAAAAGGCTTTGGCACCATATACCACATCCATACGCTGCGGCAGGTTATACAGAAGACCGAGGTGTATAAACTGCCACTTTGCTTGGCGTTCGTGGACTATGAGAAAGTTTTTGATTTGATTGAGACCTGGGCAGTGCTGCAGTCTGGTGCACCAATAGGACCAAGAGGAGGAAGGAAAGGAAGGAAGAGGTGTTGAGGCACTTATAGGAAAATGTCACCATTTCGGCTCGAGTACAGAATCAGAGCACAGATCCCATCCAACTACAGCGAGGTGTGAGACAGAGACAGAAGTTATTTCTCCGAAACTGTTCACAGCTGTGATGGAGGATGTCTTGAAGCTCTTGGACTGGAAAAGACTCGGTATCAACATTAATGGCCAGTACCTAACTAACACACCTTCGTTTTGCCGATGATATAGTTTTTATTCATGGAAGACTTGAACACAATCCTCGAAGTTATCCGTAGTGCCTCCCAGAAAGTGGCTCTTAGAATGAAGATGGATAAGACGAAAATCATGTCGAGTGCTCATGTTGTACCCACTCTAGCTCATGTTGGGAACACTACACACGAAGTTGTTGACCATTACGTATCCCTAGGACAGACAGTCCAGTTAGGTAAGTTCAACTTCGAAAAGAGATCTCTCGTCGAATCCAGCTCGGTTGGCCAGTATTCGACAAATCTTCGAGTCCAACTTACCTCGGTGTCTTATCTCAAGACTAAAGTCTAAGTTGTGTGTGTGTGTGTTGCCATTGTTGACTTATCGCAGTAAAACGTGGTCGCTAACTACAGGTCACATAAGAAGGCTCTCACCCAGTGTGCAATGGAGATTGGAGAGCCATGGTCGGCATTTCCCTGCGTGATCGAACCAGAAATGAGTATATGCGTAGGAGAACTAAAGTAACCGATATCGCTCGAAAGATTGTTTAGCTGAAGTGGCAGTGGGCGGGACAAATTAGCGAGACGAACCAAAGGCAGTTGGGGCGGAAAGATTGGAATAGCGACCACGTACCGGACGACGCTCCGAGGGTAGGCCTCCGACAAGGTGGACCGACGATCTGGTGAAGGTCGCGGTGCGCCGCTGGATGCGGGCCAAGCAGGACCGATCGTTATGAAGACCCATGAGGGAGGCCTATACCCAGCAGTGGGTGTGGTGCAACTGATATGATAATGATGACTAAATACTATTATAAAATCATAATAAGAAAAACCTCTATAGCAACAATCAAACTAATACAAAAAGAGAGGAAAAGAATAAAATTTTATGAGATTTCAACGGGGAAGTACCAATCGCTCCTAACTGAGACTTTTTTGAGAAATTAACTTCCTTTAGGTGTTGAATTCAAAGGCATCATTGTTAGGACTAGGAGATATTGGCACTTCGCCGTCGATATGTAGATGCAAGTTAGTTAAGCTTTTGTACTTGTTTCTTACAATTGTACTCTATGGTACAAAATTAATAGTACTAAATAGTATCTAATTAATTGTACTAAATGGTATCTACTAATTGTACTATATGGTACCAAATAAATTGTAATAAATAGTACCTAATAAACTGTACTGTATAGTACCAAATGAATGGCACTAAGTAGTACTAAATTAATTGTATTATTATGGTACCAAATAAATTGTACTGTATAGTACATAATTAATTTTATTAAATAGTACCTAATAAATTGTACTAAATAATACTAAATTGATTGTACTAATTAGTTTGTAATTAGTACTTTATTAATTGTACTATAATATGTTACCAGATAATATGTACCAAATGAACGCTTTTATATAGTACCTATAAAATTGTACTATACGGTACCAAATAAAATGTGCCTAATAGTACCTAATAAATTGTACTATATGGTGCCAAATTTATTGTACAAAGTAGTACCTAATAAATTTTACTCTATGGTACAAAATTTACTGTACTAAATAGTACCTAAACTACCTTCTAATTGTACTATATGATACCAAATAAATTGTACTACATAGTACCTAATAAATTGTACTATATGGTACATAATTAATTGTACTTAATAGTACCAAATGAATGGCACCAAATTAAGCCCTACCATCAACCAAACCGAGTACAAATTGTACCCTCCTGAGAATTGAACCCGGGACGTCTGCATCTTACACGGGTGGGCGAACCACTAGAGCACAGAGGCGGTTGCCTCCTTGGTCCTACTACTGCATAATGCATAATAAACATCAGTTTATATCAATAACAACGTGCATTGCATGTATTGCAAATCAAGTAAGAGTTTTTTTATATCGAAACTGCATATTTTAATTATTGAATGAGGTACAAATGAAGTACAATTTTTGGCCATTACTATGAGACCAATTGGAATCTGGTACAGCGTCGCGTTGCCAGGAAGTATACTTCCTGGCAATGCCACAATCAAGTGCGTTTTTCTCTGAAACTATCAGAGGTACAATTTTTTGAGTTAAGGTACAATTAGGTACATTTTATGGTCTTTCATTTGAGGGTATTTAGAAATCTCTACTCCATGGTGGCGTTGCTGGGAAGTATCACACCGTCGACTCGTAGGTAAAGTCGTGATTGGTTGACACTTGATTTTGAGCCGTGCATCCTCACCGGCCAACGTACATAATTTTTTTTCTCCCTTCAGCAGACAGATTCACCCAGGTGATTTATGTGTACCCTTAAGTAGATTAATGCACCCAGGCTAAAAGCAACCTCATTATCACCAGCCTATTCATGTTTCAACTGCTGGGGCATATTAGGCAATAGCCAGAAGAACAAATAATGTCGGGGAAAAAGTGAAGTTCGCTAAAATTTGTAGTGATTACTAGTAAAAAAAAAAACAGGTGCAAGTGATTTTCGACCATATTGACATTTATCAAAACTGTTTTTAATGAAACAACAAAGTTTGTGAACAAAAATATGGGAAAAAAACAACCGAATTTCAAAGTAAATAAGACGACTAACGCTTGCGCCGATCTCGGCAGCAAGTAGCAGTGCGCTCCAAGTTGAACCGTAATGTTATGACCAAAAGGCTCAATTTGAAGTGAACGGAAAATTGTCGCGACCGCATAGCTGTGCGGAAGCATACTTTTAGGCTGCGTTCAAACGATAACACACGACCCGACCTCAACCCGAACTCAACTCAAACTCACCTCAACCACAGCCCACCATGAAATACATCGCTTACAATTTTGAGTCTTATGACACTTTAATAAGGTCCTGTGTAATGTCCAGGTGAGTTTGAAGTGAGTTCTGTTTGAGTTCGGTTTGAGTTTGATTTGAGTTTGGGTTGTGTACGGGTTGAGTTTGAGTTGAGTTCGGGTTGAGCGCGGGGAGGGTGCAGTTGCATCGACAAAATAAAAAAAGAGCTTATTAATGTGTCATAAGATTCAAAATTGTAAGTGATGTATTTCAAGGAGTAGGCTGCGGGTGAGTTGAGTTTGAGTTGAGTTTGAGCTGAGTTTGGGTTGAGGTTGGGTCGTGCGTTATCGTCTGAACGCAGCCTTACGGTACAGTCAACGGCATGCTGGGCTTCCACAATGTGTCAAATTACTTCAATCATTTTTAAACTTTAAGTCGAACAGTTTAAGGTTCAAAATTCATTATAGATTTTTGACAGTTTTGTACTTATGGCTTGATATGCTGCTGACTGTACTTAGTTTTCTTCTTCATCTTCCGATATAAGTAAAATCATTGCAAAGTCAACCATTTTATAAATTATACGATAGGTATATTTTTTATTTTATATTTTATTTATAGATAAGTATTTATTTCTTAAAAGTCATCAAAATTAATTACGCGTTAGCTTGTACTTGGTTGCTGTATCCAAATACCTACCTACCTACTCTATGCATTTACAAATTAAACTAAATTGGTAATTTACACTAAATAAAATTTTACACTTAGATTACCTACTGCGTTTCCAAGTCTTATAATACTCTTCGAGTATCTAAAAGATTCTCAATCGACTAGACGCGAGAGGGGGAACACAGCGCGGCAGCAAAAACGACACAGGTCCTACGCCGACGACGCCTCGCAGGCTACTAAACCAAGATTCGTCGTGCGTTTTATTATATATTAATTTTTAAATAAACATAAAGTCACTTTTTGAAAAAGTAACCGTAAAATATTCTGCTATATGTCATTACCTTTTTTTCTATATATTATTTGTGCGTAAGAGATTTATAATCTTTAAGTATTATTCAAAAAACAATGAAAATATTCATTGTCTTTGCACATTTTTATAGTCGAGTGAAAATACGAAAATCGTGTTTTTAACCGTAAAATAATCAAGTTCGATTATGAAACTACAACATATATTTTTATCTGCTCAAAATAAATAATGCTTGATTGTTTAAAACTGAATCAAAAATAAGTTAATTTGCAATATACTGCCCTTAATATGGGGGCAGTTGCATGGAATAAAATACTTTTATTTACAAAGTTTAATCCTTATTTTGAACTCATTGAAATACTTCTAAATGTTAAATGCTACTGGTATTCCCCTCCCAAGTTTACTCGCTCGCTAGATATGAAATAAAACACTTTTTTAACAAAGTACTTTCAATAATACCATGCAAGTATTGTTAAAAAAAAGTAATTTATGAATAAGTTGATTTTTAATGGGGAGGCGAAGGCAAAGTGAATTACAGATGGCGCTTCAGTCTTTGGAACAATTGTCAGTTTGAGCTTATATTGTCTTGACTGTGTATTACGTGATTTTACTTTCTTAGATTGAATTTTTTTCGGTTTTGCGGACAAACAATGTATTCTATGCTAACTTTAGCTCATATAAAAGAAGAATTACGGAAAAGAAAAGCCAAAACAACAGGAAAGAAAGTTTATAGCAACTTACAAAAAATTGCTAACAAGCATTACATTTCTTTAAATTTCGTGTAAGATTTACAAGTAATCTTTTTATTTCAGATTAGAAGCATATGATTTAAATTTTAACAAAGCAACTGAGTGTGAATTTCCGTGTTTATAGTTGCCTGATGATGCCTTCTGTGCAATAGTAATTTCAGGTTTCTGTACTGGAATTTCTGTACCATCCAAAATTACACGAACCGTTTTATCATATTTATTTTATTATTCTAAGTTTCTTGAATGACTCTGGCATATAAAATTCTATTAATTCTCTGTTTGGCCCTGTCGGCGCGCTATAACAAGACTGACTACGAATGTGCGCAGGTGCGCGCGCACGTGCGCGCACGTGCAACGTGAGTCACCAAACCAGTCGCACGCAACGCGCGTTGTCGTACCACTCACTGAGTCAGGCGAGGTGGGGATGGCTGGCCTTTATAAAGCGGAACGCAAGGCGACCGAGGCATTCGATTTAGAGATGGGTAGGTCCGCTCTTAATTAGGAGTTGCATCAGGATGTACATCCAGCTCTGGTGATGTACATCCAGGTCCCGTGTTCGTCGGACCCATATGGGTCCGGCGGCAGACCAACCGTTCGCGTCTGTCGTGATCGTGAACCGGTAGACGTTCAGGTTCCCTAAGGCGGAGTCGGAATTGGGACGAAATGCGAATTGAGCAGGATAAATAAAAAATAAAAATTGTACTTATAGGAAAAATCAGTCTCATATATATTTTGTAATATTTATAATGAAACTACAGTAATAAAGGTAAACCACTTTTACTTTCTTCACTGGAATACACCATGAATATTATTAACTAGGCTATAGCAACGATACGTTAGCAGTTTTCCCTAACTACTTGGCTTCTCGACTGTTGAACAGTGACCGAGCCCGCAACTGACTTTCGTCGACCGTTCTGCCGCCTATCCCCACCGCTTACCTCCCCATTCCACTACAAATGGCGGGAAAATATGGCGGGAAACGGCGGAGCTAAGCGGCGGTGTTGCCAGGCTATTAAACTAAAATACTACTATTATCCTTTCAATTTGATTCAAAATCATAACAATAAAATGGATTTATTACTATCAAACGACAAAACGTCACATTCGTCCATCCTGACCTCGTGCATGTCCTCGTGCACGGTCAACTCAACAATATTATAGGTTATAATTGTCAACTCAATACTTTCATAATAATATCGTCACATTCGGCCGGTTGTATGTTAACTAATACCGCATTCTATTAAACAAACTTATTGGGTTTAACGTATTGTTATATTTTTTTAATTTGAGAATTCTCATTTACTTAATTGTTATAATTAATTTTGTGGATTAATGAATGCTAAAAAGAGAGAATCTACTGAATCTGCCACCATTTCAAAAATGGGAGGCCCCTCCAAGAAAGAAATGGCGAAAGAAAACTTGGAGAGGGTTGTCGACCTCCGTCTTTTATATTTAATAATTTATTTACAAGAGGAACTAACTGTTGTAACTTATCGCGCCTAGTATGATCATGAGATCATAAAGCTATAACATTTTTAAAATCCAGTAAGATTGTGACACAAATATTAACTCTAAAACATCTTAAAATTATTACAATTTTTTTACCACAATAAGCAATCAAATTATTTATGAAAGTACAACATTTCTTATTAGTTCTTTCTACTAAATTATAAATTTTATTAAAATATTTAATAAGAGAAAAGTACAAAAAGTAAATATAACAGTCGACAGCCTATTTACCATGAAAGGGTAAACAAATTCAATTACAAATTGTTGACTTTTGACAGATAACGTGACGTGCTGCCGACTACCTAACTGAAATTATCAATGATATCAACTTATTAAACCCACAATAGGTATACAATTTCAATTTACTACACTTGCTAGCTATGTAAAACGCAAGGTAATCGTTTAATTATTAAAGTTGCGTTGCAACAATCATAATGAGTATATATTATTTTTATTTATTTCACAATTCACACCATGAGCTAGGTACTTATAATATTTAATTTAGCTAGACTAGAACTACCTATTTTGACAGGTTCTGAATAAGATTTAAATATATTTGATAAATCAATGCATAGGAATTTGGGTCCGTTTCTATGTTCAACCAGATAATTGCAGCTGAAACCTATTAGCCGTCGCAGCCTGTTGTCATCGTGTCACAAAAACTAGGATCGACCAATAACGCAACAGTCGTTTCTACCATCCAGTCACGCGTCGCACATCGCGCCGTCGTCACCTTAGCGACATATAACGCATCGGCATCTTGTCAGATGCAATATGTTTCTGAAATATATAAAACATAAACGACAGTAACCGTCCCTAAATCATAGGACAAACGTCAACAAAATAAAACATCAGAGTCAAAAGGAAATATATTTGAATCTATTCATGAGAACTGTTTCTTTATGAGATAAGAAAAATATTATGTGACATTACACATTCACATACTTATATACATAATCATATCTAGTTGCATAGTTATTAAACATTAATTTATCATGACAATTTATTCATTTTATTCCACAATTTGTGGTTCTCTTGCATTTTATTATGTAATGTCAATATAATAAGTCTATGTGTAATGCGCTCAGTTTTAGTAATTGCTAATGTAATTAGTAGATGCAATAAATAATTATGAATATGAATGTCATTACTCGCGGGGCCACCGTTTGCCACTATTTGGACACGGCCTGTCAAGACGTTATATTCAAACCAAAGCTATAACTGAGGATACATATGGCCCATAGACGCGACAACACACTTGGCCGCTTGCTAAGTACTAGTACCACACGTAAGGACACTGGCCTATAGACGCAACATACCTAGTCTGGCCCATAGATGCGATACACTTGCCGCTTACTAAGTACCACACTTAAGAACACACTTGGCCCATTGACGCAACATACCTAGTCGCCTAAACACCACACTTAAGGACAAATGGTTCATATAATAGTAGCTTACGCACTGCTAGGTACCTAATATTGTGAGACTTATTTTCTCAAATATAAATATAATTTATTCAAATTAACCATAGCTACATTAGCATCCAATTGCAATAATATATTATAAACCAAGAGATAACCAAGTAAAATGAAGTTGTGTCTTAAAGAAGAACGCAGACTAAAGTCAACTTATTTTTTTGATAGATCTTCGTTCGTAATTGACTTCTGATTGTTTGTGAAAGTACTCCAATATTCAAGGGCCTGGGCACTAAGCTTAACAACAACAACTTAAATAATCGTTTGCAGATGACGATTCAAATATGAAATTGAAATCGCATTATGTAGTCACATAAACATGTAATAAGCATATAACAACCTAGCCTTGTAAACCGCTAGCGCTTCTAGCCAAACCGTAGGCGCATCTAGCCAAATCTCAGGCGCATCTAGCCAAATTAAAGGCGCATCTAGCCAAAACATAGGCGCATCTAGCCAAACCATAGGCGCATCTAGCCAAACCATAGGCGCATCTAGCCAAACCATAGGCGCATCTAGCCAAACTGATGGCACATCTAACCAAATCATAGGCGCATCTAGCCCTGTAAACTGATGGCACATCTAGCCAAACTGGATTTGCATCTAAATAATAAACAAATCATTTATTTCCCAGAATATGGTAGTATACATTGATAACATTATAATATAACAAAATCTGTATAATTATCCTGCCTTTGTTAGGCGTAGAAATCTGTCAGTAGCTAGGTGATTATAAAATTTAAATTTGAAAATCGATAATCATTAATTTTTACAACTACTTTTCATTACCCATCATTCCAATAAATAATTTAAAATCCCCATAAAATAAATGTTAAACCTTAATGTCAAATATGATATATGACATTAATAATTATAATAATTGCCTGCCAGTACAATGTTAATTTAAATTAAAGCAATAAGATATTAATTACGACTAGCCAAACCATAGGCGAATCTAGCCCTGTAACCTGATGGCGCATCAAGCCAACCGAAGGCACATCTAGTCAAACTGAAGGCACATAAACTGAAGGCGCATCTTGCCAAACCGAGGGCGCATCTAGCCAAAACAAAGGCACATCTAGCCAAACTGATGGCGCATCTAGCCAAACTGAAGGCGCATCTAGCCAAACTGAAGGCGCATCTAGCCAAACTGAAGGCGCATCTAGCCTTATAAGCCGCAGGCGCATCTAGCCAAACCGCAGGCTTATCTATACATATAAAATGTTGGCGCATCCAACGTTATATAAAATGACGGCGCATCTAAACTTATAAAATGAAGGCGCATCTAAACTTATAAAATGAAGGCGCATTTAAACTTATGAAATGAAGGCACTAGCCTTGTGATTGTGAAACGAAGGCGCATCTAATCTTATAAAATAAAGTCGCATTAGACCTTATAAAATGTAGGCGCATCTAACCCTATAAAATGAAGGCGCATCTAGCCAAACTGAAGGCGCATCTTGCCAAACCGAGGGCGCATCTAGCCAAAACAAAGGCACATCTAGCCAAACTGATGGCGCATCTAGCCAAACTGAAGGCGCATCTAGCCAAACTGAAGGCGCATCTAGCCTTATAAGCCGCAGGCGCATCTAGCCAAACCGCAGGCTTATCTAATCATATAAAATGTTGGCGCATCCAACGTTATATAAAATTACGGCGCATCTAAACTTATAAAATGAAGGCGCATCTAAACTTATAAAATGAAGGCGCATTTAAACTTATGAAATGAAGGCACTAGCCTTGTGATTGTGAAACGAAGGCGCATCTAATCTTATAAAATAAAGTCACATTAAACCTTATAAAATGTAGGCGCATCTAACCCTATAAAATGAAGGCGCATCTAGCCAAACTGAAGGCGTATTTTGCCAAACCGAGGGCGCATCTAGCTAAAACAAAGGCACATCTAGCCAAACTGATGGCGCATCTAGCCAAACTGAAGGCGCATCTAGCCAAACTGAAGGCGCATCTAGCCTTATAAGCCGCAGGCGCATCTAGCCAAACCGCAGGCTTATCTAATCATATAAAATGTTGGCGCATCCAACCTTATATAAAATGACGGCGCATCTAAACTTATAAAACGAAGGCGCATTTAAACTTATGAAATGAAGGCACATCTAAACTTATAAAATGAAGGCACATCTAGCATTGTGACTGTGAAACGAAGGCGCATCTAATCTTATAAAATGAAGGCGCATCTAACCTTGTAAAATAAAGGCGTATCTAACCTCGTAATGAAAGCACATCAAACCTTATAAAATTTCATTCATATAAATCTCAATTTTATTTATCATTCTAGTATCAAGAGTTATACCTTATTATAAGTCGAAGGCGCGTTTAGCCTTACACGTTAAACGTGTGCCTAGCTTTGAAAGTAAGTTGTATATTTTCATTCATATCAATATATTTTTTTTATAATAGAAAACCAACAACAGTTAATAAAAAAGGCGCATCTCACCTTGTAAAATAAAGGCTTACCTAACCTTATATAAAATAAAAGCACATCTAAACTTAAAAAACTTCACCCTTATAAATTCTCAAACCTCTTCATACAGGTACCTTACTTTAAGTCGAAGGCGCGTTTAGCCTTGTCCTAGCCTTACAAACTGAATGTGCATCTAGCCTCGAAAGTCAATGTTTTAATAAATTTTCATTCATATAAATATCTAGTTTAATTACATAGGGCTGGGTGAAATATTTAGACTAAGTTTCATTTTAGTTGGAAATATTTCATAAATTTCATATAAGTAAATTCAAATATACTAGGGACTAGGAGTGACGGTATTTACAAATATTATGTACATCTTTAATGTAGGTACTTAATTAATACAACATAAATAAATCTTATCTTGTAAACTAAAAGCACGTCTAGCCTTGTAAAACGAAGGCACGTCTAGCCTTGTAAACCGAAGGCGCATTTAGCCTTGTAAACTGAAGGCGCGTCTAGCCTTGTAAACCGAAGGCGCGTCCAGCCTTTTAAACCGAAGGTACGTCTAGCCTTTTAAGCCATAGGCGCGTCTAGCATATCAAAACGAAGGCGCGTCTAGCCTTTTAAACCGAAGGCGCATCTAGCCTTGTAAACCGAAGGCGCGTCTAGCCTTGTAAACCGAAGGCGCGTCTAGCCTTTCAAACCGAAGGCCCATCTAGCCTTGTAAACCGAAGGCGCATCTAGCCTTGTAAACCGAAGGCGCGTCTAACCTTTCAAACCGAAGGCGCGTCTAGCCTTTTAAACCGAAGGCGCGTCTAGCCTTTCAAACCGAAGGCCCATCTAGCCTTGTAAACCGAAGGCGCATCTAGCCTTGTAAACCGAAGGCGCGTCTAACCTTTCAAACCGAAGGCGCGTCTAGCCTTTTAAACCGAAGGCGCGTTTAGCCTTTTAAACCGAAGGCACGTCTAGCCTTGTAAACCGAAGGCGCGTCTAACCTCGTCTCAAAAATTTATAGAAAACAAATATGCCTAGAATAGAAATACCTAAGAGCCGGTTCTCTTTAAATAAAATTTCAAAGTAGCGAAATATTTCCTACCAACAACGATTAGTTTTAAAAGCGTTATATTTTTTACAAAACTAAAAAAAAACATTTAGGAACATAAAAATGACATCAAAATTATTACCTTTTACTAGTAAACCGAAGTTTAAGTTTTATTTCTTCAAAACTAATATAGGACAAATAATGTGCTTCAAAGTAAACTTAAATCATTCATTTAGGAACACATAAATCAAAATTATAATCTTTTACTAGTAAACATACTGCGCATCACCATGGAAAAAATAAAAAAATAAACGTAGCTCGTACACCAGATCTTTCGTATTATTTTATTCATAAAGATAAGTAGACACAGTTTTTTAACTGTAAGATCACTTCTCTGAAATCACGTTAATTAGTGAAATCGGCAATTTTTGTGAACGGCCTCTTAATAGAATAAGAATTAACTTCTTGAATTATAATAAAACTCTTTAAGGGTCCATCATAGGAAAACATGGTTTGCGGGGGTCATACCCTTATATAGAGAGCGTAAAGATGTAGCCACAAAAACAAACAAAAAGAAAACACGACAAGCTAAAGAGATTTTCTAGTAGCTAAAAGATCAAATTGCGTATGAACCTCACAGACAATTGCAAGAAAAATAAGGATATCATCAAAAGTGCTTGCGTAGGTTCACATTTTTGGCGCAAATAATAGCGGAAACGTACTGAATTCTACATCGAAATACACTTTAACATACTGTGAAGTAGCTCCATTAACCTTTATAAAAAGAAAGATAATTGTGATAAAGGTGATAAAAAAAAAACACAGAAAAAGTACAGAAGTGAGGCTACCCTCCATATTCTTTACACGTAAAGTAAAAGACAGACAAATGCTTACGCGTAACTGAGCTTTAAACTACGACTATAGCGTCATGGTACTACTAAAACCCTTTTGAAGATCGACATAACTTGGTGCCAATTCTACATAAAGTATCACGTTATCCGTTTTATTCTCCGACTACTAACGACAATTACAATGGTATGAAATATAAAAAAAAAACTTAATAACCTCTGCGGAACACATTGTCCGAAATAAAAATACGCAGTAACATAGATAGGTACTTAAAATATACACAGTTCTTATTTTCATAATTCATTATGTAATGCATACCCAGAGTTTAAATCACGAAAGTTACAGTTGGGCAGTTAAGATAAAAAAACTTTCATTTCATGACCTCGCTTTACAATCATGGACATTACTATTCCAATATCAACGCACTATTTCATCATGCTGACGACGCTGAGTGTAGTTTTGTGTGCATGTGCAGTGTATGCACGACCGAAGTGTAGCCTCGGCCACGTGCAATGATTGTCGAGTGTGTATGCACGATCGAAGTGTAGCCTCGACCACGTGCAATGACTGAGTTGTGTATGCACGGCCGAAGTGTAGCCTCGGCCACGTGCAATGAGTGCGAGTTGTGTATGCATGGCAGTGCAAATTGTAAAAGTAAGAATCTCTTTCAATGCAATAAAATTTGAAACTACCCAACTGAATTTCGTAATTTTAGCTCGGTTTAAAACGTTAAAAATCGTGAGCGTTCATACCTTGGTTCTTCCACTGCTGATTTATAATGAAACTACAGTAATAAAGGTAAACCACTTTTACTTTCTTCACTGGAATACACCATGAATATTATTAACTAGGCTATAGCAACGATACGTTAGCAGTTTTCCCTAACTACTTGGCTTCTCGACTGTTGAACAGTGACCGAGCCCGCAACTGACTTTCGTCGACCGTTCTGCCGCCTATCCCCACCGCTTACCTCCCCATTCCACTACAAATGGCGGGAAAATATGGCGGGAAACGGCGGAGCTAAGCGGCGGTGTTGCCAGGCTATTAAACTAAAATACTACTATTATCCTTTCAATTTGATTCAAAATCATAACAATAAAATGGATTTATTACTATCAAACGACAAAACGTCACATATTCATGAATTATCTATAATCTCTCATTAAAAAGTAAAAAAAAAACAAATATCCCCTAATTTGGTAACATTACTGAAAAATCTAATGATCAAACATAAACAAATTCAAAACAGTTATATTCCACGCAGACACCTGTTGAAAGCAAGGCTAAAGACCCCAGAGCCAAGCTTACCCGACACTATACAGAAGATATCCCGGACGTCAGCCTGTACGAGATTAGTATGGCTCTCAAACAGCTGAAAAACAACAAGGCGGCGGGTGACGATGGAATCACTACAGAACTTCTGAGAGCGGGCGGTAAGCCGATACTCAAAGTCCTCCAGAAGCTCTTTAATTCCGTCATCGTCCAGGGCAGAACGCCAAAGACATGGAACATAAGTGAGGTGATCTTGTTCTTTAAAAAGGGTGACAAGTCCCTCTTAAAGAACTATAGACCCATCTCGCTTCTGAGTCATGTCTATAAGTTGTTTTCGAGAGTCCTTACGAATCGTCTCGCTCGCAAGTTCGACGACTTCCAACCTCCCGAACAAGCCGGGTTCCGAAAAGGCTTTAGCACCATAGACCACATCCATACGCTGCGGCAGGTTATACAGAAGACCGAGGAGTATAATGAGCCACTTTGCTTGGCGTTCGTGGACTATGAGAAAGCCTTTGATTCGATTGAAACCTGGGCGGTACTGCAGTCTCTCCAAAGGTGCCAAGTGGACTATAGGTATATCGAGGTGTTGAGGTACTTATACCAAAATGCCACCATGACGATCCGAGTACAGAACCAGAACACAAATCCTATCCAACTGCAGCGTGGTGTGAGACAGGGAGACGTTATTTCTCCGAAACTGTTCACAGCTGCGTTGGAGGACATCTTTAAGCTCTTGGACTGGAAAGGACTCGGCATCAACATAAATGGCGAGTACCTAACACACCTTCGTTTTGCCGATGATATAGTCCTTATGGCTGAGACCATGGAAGGTCTGAACACAATGCTCGAAGATCTCCGTAGTGCTTCCCAAAGAGTGGGTCTTAGGATGAACATGGAAAAGACGAAAATTATGTCAAATGCCCATGTTGTACCCTCTCCAGTTCATGTTGGGAACACTACACTTGAAGTTGTTGACCATTACGTATACCTAGGACAGGCAGTCCAGTTAGGTAGGTCCAACTTCGAGAAAGAGATCTCTCGTCGAATCCAACTCGGGTGGGCAGCATTCGGGAAGCTTCGAAAAATCTTCGCGTCCGACTTACCTCAGTGTCTCAAGACGAAAGTCTATGAACAGTGTGTGTTGCCAGTGATGACTTACGGCAGTGAAACGTGGCCGCTAACTATGGGTCTCATAAGGAGGCTCAAGGTCGCTCAGCGTGCAATGGAGAGAGCCATGCTCGGCGTTTCCCTACGTGATCAAATCAGAAACGAGGAGATCCGCAGGAGAACTAAAGTAACCGACATCGCTCGAAGGATTGCTCAGCTGAAGTGGCAATGGGCGGGACACATAGCGAGAAGAACCGATGGCCGTTGGGGCAGAAAGGTTCTGGAATGGCGACCGCGCACCGGACGACGCTCCGTGGGTAGGCCCCCGACAAGGTGGACCGACGATCTGGTGAAGGTCGCGGAAAGCCAGTGGATGCAGGCAGCGCAGGACCGATCGTCGTGGAGATCCTTAGGGGAGGCCTATACCCAGCAGTGGGTGTCGTGTGGCTGATATGATGATGATGATGAAACATAAACAAAAACCCCCATTGGATAGATAACAATTGAAAAGTCTAAAACCTATAATACTAATTACGAAAAATCAAAATAAATACGCCTAACAACAAGTTTGAAGCTAGATAATTTTGAGAACGGGAGTAATTTGAAATGAACTGAATCACTCACACCCACGCGAACGACGATGCAGATCCCCACGAGCGGGTCACACTCCGACTCCGGCCCGCCACCCCGCCGCACCGCACCTCCCCCCGTGGTCCGTAATCCCGTTCCCGTGATTAAGTTCCACAACCGATAAGTTACTCTATGAACCGCTGTGCAATCCGCTCCGGGGTGAACGGAATCCAACTGGTCGTTGGATGTACATCCATCACTGTAGCATGTGATGCAGGTCCACTGATGCGTTTCCAACCGGACCTACCCATCTCTAATTCGATTCGATGCGCTCGCTCCGTCAACACCTCATAATTGTGATACGGATCGCACCTGAATCAGACCCATTATTAATTAACAATTTATTAATTTTGTTGTTGATTTTGATTATGAATAATAATTATTTGTTAAATTAAATTAAATACTTTTTGTAGAAATACAGCAGTTTTTATAAAAACTATGTCCGAAGATCAGCCTAGACCGAATGCTGACCCTATGGATCATCGCCCACCTTCACCAATCCTACAGTCATTACCCATTCCATCCGAAAGGCCCCAATATTGGGCTTATTCCATATTTGATATACCTATCAAATTCATCCAAGTTATAAATATGTTAGAAACTGCTGAGGTTGAAATATTAAAGAACAAAGCTGTTATAATTCAAATGTTGTTTTATTTTGGCGAAGCTTCATCAAATTCATGAAACATTCCTTTTGATTTATAATGTTTCTCAGGCTCAGCAAAGGAGAAAATCGAGGGAAAAGCATCTTTTTTTTGATATTTTTTTGCCCACTATTTTTTTTTGTTACTGGGAAATCGATGAACTCCAATATTTTACAAGTTACATGCATAACAATGCGGCATTTTCTCAGTATAAAATTAAAAAGTGCAATACTCCAAGAGATTCCCATATGTTTTGACACTTTCTTTGAGGCGGCCGGGTACCAAAGACCAGACGCCACCTATCGGGATAAAATTGCGCTTTTCCTCCCCATTGGCTTTTAAAAGTTGCTATGCTTCCTTTTGTCAAAGAATATAAAGAGACTTGACTCACCTGTCCTCTCTTTGCAAGAAGTAAAGCACTCTGTGGATTGAGCTTAATAGCCTCAGTGTAAAGCTTGATAGCTTCATCGTACTTCTGCTCCGAGAAAGCCTTCATTGCTGCTGATCGCTTCTCATCGGACTGGTCTCGCTCCTCATCAGTAGGCTCCTTTGTAGGGTCATATGTTTCTTCAGCATCTAGTTTGTCGGGTTCAATGACTCCTGGCAGAAAAAAATAGTGAGACTTAATCTAATATTCTAAGCTTATCTAATATTCTAATAGCTTCAAAGAGATCTGGACGCACTAGTTGAATGGTGTCAACACAATAAAATGGATCTGAATCCTGAAAAATGTTGCTTTGTGAGGTATATTCGTAAAAGAAGTTTAATCGCACATCAGTACAGTATAGGCCAAGCTAGAATCAAAGAAGTGGATGAAATTCGCGATTTAGGAGTCATATTTGATAAAAAACTTACTTTTGAATCTCACATGGAATCCATTTCAAGCCGTGCTTCGAAGATGTTGGGATTTGTGATAAGAAATGGGAAAGTGTTCCGCAGTAACAAACCAAAAATACTGTTATACAGTGCCCTAGTGCGCAGCATCTTAGAGTATTGTGCAGTTGTATGGAGGCCACATTACGCCACACATTCTCTTCATCTTGAGCGCATTCAAAAAAGATTTTTGAGGCATCTAGTATTCTCCAATGGCATTTCAAAGAGGAAGTTACCGTCATATGCTAGACAGCTGGCCCATTTCCGTATGTGTTCCCTTGAAGAGCGTCGAAAAATAATTGATCTGACATTTGCATATAAAATTCTCAACCACAAAATTGACTGCCCCCAACTACTTACTTATTTCAAACTACGCGCGCCGGCTAGATACCCGCGAAATAAATTAACTCCTCTTTGCCCACCGCTTCGGAAAACAAAGTTTGGCTCTAATTCGCCCATCCCAAGACTGTGCAAATTGGTGAATGAATATAGCGACCTTTTCGATATTAACTCTGACCCGCTAAGTAAGCTGCGTTCTTTAATACTTGGTTCGTACAAAACGCAATGATGCTACGAGTACTGTTGCTTTATATAAAAATAACTTTAAAAAAAAAATCATTATTTAAATTTTAAACTCTTTTTTTAAACTCCTACCTTATCTAGAAGTATTTGAACAAGCTGTATTTACCTATAAGTGTTTGTTGCGCCTAGATATATCATAAGTTAAGCTAGTTATTTTTTGAATGTATTGGTGTATACAAATGTTGGTGAATCAATAAATAAAATAAAATAAAAATATTCTTAATCTAGTAGAAAAAAAACTACAATAAGGATTTTTTGTATGAAAAATCCTATAAAAAAAACTATTAAACTGCCCCCTTAGCATATCGAGTGACGACTATGATGACTGAGACGTGATATGATATAGCAATTTATGGGTATTTTCGTGAAATGTTGCACACGGGAAAAATGATTGTCCACTACCTTCAAAAAACAGTGCTATCTTTTTTGGTGACTTTTAGCGCAATTCTTTTATTTCAGACATTAGTAAATATGTTTATTTAAATATAAATGGGGTAAAAAACTACATTTAGTTTACTTTTTTAACAAAACTTTCATTTTATAATTACAAACTATGCAAATTTGCTATGTCCCATGCTATACTCATCAACTTTGAATGATTTTAAACTTGTCAATATATTGAATTCATAATGAACATTAATGGTTTACAAATAAATTATTATTGTTTTTATTGGAAATTGGCATTGCTTAGCAAAGTTTCTAAAAAAAATCATTAAATAAAACCTGTTCATGAAATTCGCATATGGTGGAAAATCCTACATAGTCACGTCAATAAAACGGCGGTTTTTAAATATATTTTGTGATAAAAAAACTACTAAAAACATGTTCTTCTAATCCTGGCAACATTATCTGCATTCGGAAGCCGCCATCTTCATTTTGTCCGTTTAATTCGGTGTTGAAAGCGTGACTACAGGTTTGTTATTCAGTGTAGTGAAAAAAATGTTTTCCACAATAGCGACGACGTTTTTTCTCAAATGTCAGTATTTTGCATTATATTTAAAGTATTTTATAATTAATGGGTAATTATTATATGAATAATTTAATTTAATCACAATTTAATCGAAACAAAACGGTAAAAAATAAAGATATGGTTGCATGAGGTAGTTAGCGTCACGTCCACATCGTAACGTAAAATTCATATATTTTTTCATAGATTAATAAATTTCCACCTTCGTCACGTTGGCAACATTTCGCGAAAATACCCTTATCACATTTAACTGTCAAAAGACAACAAGATTTGACAGTTGAGTTTCAATAAAAATGCTATATCACGCAATAATATTGTTTTGGTAGTCATGTTAGGGGGCTGGCTTTTATGACAAAGATTATAACTGTGAAGACATCTTTTTCTTTTATAAATATGTTCAAAATAAGTACCTAGTTCAAGGTAATACATATAGAGGATTCTTGTCATTTTAACCAAACTGTTATAACAATACCTTCCAGGTCAAGCTCCACTTCAGATTCTGATTCTGACTCCTCTTCAGATGACGCAGCTTTTTGTTCAGCATTATTATTGCTGGTATTTCTAAAATTAAATAATTGATTATGTTTCTGTAATTAATTTTTCTCTGAATGAAGGTGTCAGAAATAATTCATCTAATTCCAACTTCATCAAATTGGATATTGACTAAAATTTTGTTTCCTGACGACTGTCTCCCTAAACAATAATGTATTCAAATATTTCCCAATATGTTTCCAACTTTAGTAAATTCTGCCACCTCATTTTTAAAACCCAGGTGGGTAAGGTCAACCCTACTTATTAGAACAAAGCAATACAATAACATATTCTGTTGAAACTTGAAAATGTGTCAATTCATTCCATGTACTGACAAGTTAAGCTCGCCACACGTAGATGGACTCTGATTCGGAATCGAAAAATTCATAGTTCAGTAGCATTAAACCAAAAAACACTTCAAATTGGACTTAATTCCTACAAAAGGTTTAATTGTTTTAATGGCATCTTTTGTTGCCAGGAAACAGAGAATGCTACCACACGATCCCAAATTGAAAACTTAACAGCCACTAAATCAACGAATTATTCATTGTAGTTAGGTGGCGACGAAGCATTTTGAGATTTTTCGTCGGACTCTCTTCTATATACCTAAAACTGGTGTGTATGTGTTCCTTGTGCTCTACGAAACACGAAACTGACGGTTTTAAGAGGAGGAAGTGGGGACACGCATAGCTGTGAAGTCACAAAGATGGCGGCCGACCGTAACAAGTTTTTCTTCATTTCTCGAGTTCTATTGCATCAATTTCGTTGTTTGATATGTCATTTGAAAGCTTATATAACTGTCTATGATTGCTCTTTTGAAACCTACTAACTTAGTCTTGTCGTTTTTGAAATATTAACAAAGGTATGTTTTTTTTTCATATTTTTTTTCTTAGTCACAGGTATAAGCTAAATTAAAAAAAAACATTTGTGTACCTTAGTTAATAAGTTTATAATAAAAATAAAGTCTGTTTTAATATCTTCTCAGAAAAATATAAACATCATTGTAGTGCAATAATAAACAAACAAGTTGTTACCAATTCTGTAAGGAAAGTACTCATCTAGTTTTTTCAATTTCTTCTTTATTTCATCAAGTTTTTCTACATTTATCGAGTTATACTGCATCAATTTCAATGTTTGATATGTCATTTGAAAGGTTATATAATGTTCTATGATTATTCTATTGAAACCTACTAATTTAGTATTGCTGTTTTGTTTTTAACAAAAATATGTTTTTTTTCATACACTCTTTCTTATTTACCGGTATAACTAAATAAAGAGAAACATAAGTGTGTCTTAGTTTGTATGTTTATGTATAACAAAAATAATGTATATTTTATTACCTTTCCAGAAATATAAAGGTGATTGTAGTGCAATAATAAACAAACAAGTTGTGACCAATTCTGTGAAGAAAGTACGAACATTTTCAAATCAATAGTGAAAACAGCGGTAAAAATAAGATTAGTACCGCTGTTTTCACTATTGATTTGAAAATGATAAGTATTTAAGAGAAAAAGCTGTGCTTTTTACAAATTAAAGTATAAATCTAATATGTGTTTACTTTTTGATTATAATATCAGATGTAATATAATTTCATACTAGCGGCCGCCCGCGGTCTCACCTGCGTAGTTCCCGTTCCCGTGGGAATATCGGGATAAAAAGTATTCTATGTTTTAATCTAGGCTATCTAATATCTGTGTGCCAAATTTCAACCAAATCCGTTCAGTAGTTTTTGCGTGATTGAGGAACCAACCCACAAACTTTCACATTTATAATATTAGTAGGATATTCATATTATAATATCCCACATCCAGTAAATTAGAAGTAATAAAGCTAAGCTATTATAGAAACAATGTACAAAACAAAGTATTATTGTAATCTTAATAATAGTACAAATAAAAACTATTCCCAAGGTGTAATGAAAATTACTTATTTTTACGTAAATCACATTGTACAAAATAGAAAATAACAATGAAATAATGAATGAGATAATGTTGACATAATTGAATTATCGAGTTTAGTGAACAGAGCATAGCAAGCAACATATACTACTCATCAACATCCATAATGTTATGCTGATTCAAATATTTCTTTTCTAATATGGCATACTCCTTTCAATATACGTTTTTGCTTTGAGCGTGCACAGTCGCATTTCATTGTCAGGCAGTCTGTCTTACACTGGCACGATATGAGCTTGATATCTTGGTAATTTCAGTTTGTCTAGGTTTTTAACATTTGAGAAAACCGGTGGTAATTTAATTACCACCTTCTAGAGAAGTCAGAAGCACCATCTACACAGAGCTAATTACCAGACTTATTTGGAAAACTGCGAATATCCCGATCCAAACCCTACTCTTACCAGAAAACTGTGGCTGGAGGTTATATAACAATTCCCTAATTCCCATCACAAGCTTAAAACCTCCATCCAATATGTCTGCAAGATATCGAGCTCATATCGTGCCAGTGTAAGACAGACTGCCGGACGACGAAATGCGACTGTGCAAGCTCAAAGCAAAAACGTATGATAGGATTGGAAAAGAATTAATTCTGTTTTAATCAGCATAACTTTCTTGATGTTGATAAGTAGTACTTATATGTTGCTTGCTATACTCTGTTCACTAAAAACATTATCTCATTCATCATTTCCCTACTTAATAAGTGATTTTCACTACACATTGGGAATAGTTTTTATTTGCACTGTTATTATAGGTAATTACAATAAATAATACTTTGGTTTTGTACATTGTTTTTTATAATAGCTTAGCAAGTACATCTAAATTGCTTGATGTGTGATATTATAATACATATAAAAGTAAACGTATATTATATGTATACTGTAATTTGTAAAAAGCACAGCTTCTTTTTCACAGCTCTTAAATACTTATCATTTCAAAATCAATAGTGAAAACGGCGGTAAAATCAGATGAGTACTTTCTTTACAGAATTGGTCACAACTTGTTTGTTTATTATTGCACTACAACCATGTTTATTTTTCTGAGAAGGCAATAAAACAGACTTTATTTTTTGTTAAAAACATACAAAATTAGGTACACTTATGTTTCTCTTTATTTAGTTATACCGGTACATAAGAAAAAGTGTATGAAAAAGAATCATATTTTTGTTAATATTTTAAAAACAACAAAACCTAATTAGCAGTTTTCAAAAGAACAATCATAGGCAATTACATACACTTTCAAATGGCATATCAAACAACAAAATTGATGCAGTAGAACTCTAGAAATAAAGAATAACTTGATGAAATAAAGAAGAACTTTAAAAAATCAGAGAGTACTTTCTTTACAGAATCGGTCACAACTTGTTTGTTTATTATTGCACTTCAATCATGTTTATATTTCTGAGAAAGTAATAAAACGGGCTTTATTTTTTGTTATGAACTAACAAACTTAGGCACATTTATGTTTCTCTTTATTTATAGTTATACCGGAAAATAAGAAAAAGTGTATAAAAAAACATATTTTTGTTAATATTTCAAAAACGACAAACTTAAATTAGTAGCTGTCAATAAAGCAATCATAGACAATTATATAACCTTTCAAATGACATATCGAACATTGAAATTGATGAAGTATAACTCGAGAAATGAAGAAAAGGAGAATGGCAAACTGGGAACCATTTTCTAAATTCATAAATACTGAGCGTGCCCAATTCGGACCTTATGAGATTTAAAGGTCATAATGTGGTGGTTACTTTTCAATTTAAAGTGTTCGTAAAGAAGGAGGCAACATTTAGAAAAACAACGTCATCCGCAACTAAAAATGACAAAAACAGTAAAATTCTAATAGGTAATATAATGTATTAATTATTGAATTCTTATTTTCAATAAGAAAGGGTCTAGGTATATGAAAAAATACAATTGTTTTTCGTTTTTGAGGTTAAAATCATGGCCGCCAAGCGCATTACCAATTAACGCGGATTAGTACCTACCTATCGTTATCATACTATGTTTCAGGTCAATGATAGATAGGTAGTATAGGTAATTGTCTATTACGGTCTAATTACTAAATATTTGTAGATTTCATGAGCAGCCTCACCTAAAGCTTTTAAATAAAAATCATTCTGTGTAGGTTATGTAATGTATCCAAAGTAATTGCCTACTAGGTGCTGTTTTGAGGTTAGGTTTTAAAATAACTTTTTATCCCCAGCTTTAAAGTGTATCTTACGATTACATAATTTATTAGGCTTTAATAGAGGATTAAAGTCATGCTATTTACTTCTTGGCACGCTAAGCCTTTATGTGGTTCTGAAAATATATGGACACCTGCCATTCTCCTTTTAATTAAATAAAAAGAAAATGACAAAAAATTATGAGTACTCTCCTTACAGAATTGATCACAACTTGTTTATTTATTATTGCACTACAATGATGTTTATATTTTTGAGAAGATATGAAAACTCACTTTATTTTTTATTATAAAATTACAAACTTACGTACACAAATCTTTTTCTATATTCAGTTTAAACCTGTAAATAATAAAAAGTTTATGAAAAAAAATCATATTTTTGTTAATATTTCAAAAACTACAAAACTAAATTAGTATGTTTCAAAAGAGCAATCATAGACAATTATAAAACCTTTCAAATGACATATCAAACACCGAAATTGATGCAATAAAACTCGAGAAATGAAGAAAAACTTGTTACGGTCGGCGCCATCTTTGTGACGTCATAGCTATGCGTGTCCCCACTTTCTTCTCTTAAAACCGTCAGTTTCGTGTTTTGTAGAGCACAAGGAACACATACATACCAGTTTTAGGTATATAGAAGAGAGTCCGACGAAAATCGTGAAGGAGACGACTTATTAAATATTTGCCTCCTGACTATTGTGGAGAGTGTGTGAAACTCCGATCACACCTAAACCTCCAATTCACTTGCAAGACAATACATGGGCTCGTACTCAACAAGAAAAAGCGGATGCATTCGCAAATCATCTTGCTTCAGTATTCAAACCCAATGATGGTGATGAAGAAACGGACAACCTATCCATGAATGAAGCTCTCCAACAAGATTTTCAACTAGACCTACCAGTAAAACCGACAACGCCTCGAGAAATTAAATCTCTATTAAAAAACATGAGAGGAAAAAAAAGCACCAGGATTTGACCTAATAGATAAATAGGTGCTAAATGAACTGCCACGAAAAGGAATAGTATTTCTCACTGTACTGTTCAATGGTGTCTTGAGAACAGGATATTTTCCAGCTGCATGGAAGATATCGCAAATCATAATGATAGCAAAAGCTGGCAAATCACCGCATGACATGACGTCGTACCGTCCAATTAGCCTATTACCGCTTATATCTAAACTGTTTAAAAAAATGCTGCTGATAAGAATACTTCAAATACTCTCAGAAAAAGCTATAATTCCAGATCATCAGTTTGGATTTAGAAAAGAACACGGAACCATAGAGCAAGTCCACAGGGTATGCAAATTCATTAGAGACACCTTTGAACGTAAAGAATATTGCTCTGCAGTTTTCTTGGACGTGCAGCAAGCGTTTGACAAAGTATGGCACAAGGGTCTCCTGTATAAAATCAAAACGCTCCTTCCACATACTTTCTATCCAATACTGTCATCATATCTCAATAACAGACTCTTCCAAGTTAAGGAAAATGATTGCACCTCCACTTTTCATGAAATTCTTGCAGGAGTGCAACAAGGATCAGTACTTGGACCAATTTTATACACCATCTTTACATCAGACCTACCTGAAACTGCGGGAACAACTGTGGCTACATTTGCAGATGATACTGCCATTTTAGCAACCAGCACAAGTAGCGAGGAAGCCTCTAAACTCTTACAAAAAAGTCTCGACAATGTCGACCAATGGCTAAGAAAATGGAAAATCAAGGCAAGCCCATCAAAGTCGATCCACATAACATTCACATTTCGAAAAGATAACTGCCCTGAAGTGAGACTGGGTTGCAACCCTCTACCAACCAGTGAATCAGTCAAATACCTGGGTATTCACTTAGATCGTCGTCTTACCTGGGCCAAGCACATTCAAACAAAAAGAGACGAAATAAACCTCAAGTACCGAGGAATGTACTGAGTGCTCGGAAGAAACTCCAAGTTGTCTGTGGACAATAAGTTACTCCTGTATAATGCCATCCTCAAACCCATATGGACCTATGGACTTCAATTGTGGGGTTCGGCTAGTGATTCCAATGTCAACAAAATTCAAAGAGCACAGAATTATATCCTAAAACAGATCTCAGATTCTCCTTGGTTTATTCGCAACTCAGAAGTTCACCAACATCTCCATATCAACACTGTCAGGGATGAAATCTCGAGGATATTTGACAAATACAAAAATAGGCTAGACAATCACCCAAATGAACTAGCAAAACAGCTGACATTGCCAGATTGTATCAGACGCCTGAAAAGGCGCAAACTACCAGATATGTAAAACTCGGCTAAGACTAATTCAAGAATGAGTGGGCTCTCGGTGGAGCGCCTTGCTCTACATGTCATTCTTAACAACAAATCTGCTCATAGTCCAGGAGACTGATTGCATGATAAAATTTATAAAAAAAAAAATCTTTTGTTGGCCAATATGACTATCCTAGGTTTTCCCCCCCGGCGGAGTTGTGCTTAAGTGGTGGGGGGTAAAAGTGTACCCCAAAAGGGGATTTGACCTGGAAGGACTGGTTGTTCATCAAATTGTGTAAGAAGGTTTTAAAGTTGGTTAAATATGAAACAATTTGAGGGTAGAACAGTTTTGATACGAGCGATAGATTTGGAGACACAGCTTTTCGAAATTAGACCAATTTTTTAAGTTACACGATTTCTACCAAAATTTCTCCTGTGTGTCCCTCACGTCTAACTATTGAAATAAGAGAGTGAAAAATCTAAAAAATATATATGCTGTTAATCTTAATAATTGTTTTCAACGAAAATTAGTTTGAACGAGATATAGTTAAGCGTTTTAGAGATAAATCACATTTTCCATAACCGCAAATATAACTTTGTTATTCATACAAACACTATGAAAAACAAAGTTATTTTGCAAACGAAAAATGATAGTGGTATTAAATATGGCATGCTTTGTGTCTCCAAAACTATCGTTCGTATCAAAATCGTTCTACCCTCAAATTGTTTGGAATTTACCCAACTTTAAAATCTTCTTACACAATCTTGATAAAAAACGAGATATAACAAAACAATGCAAAAATACCCCTTTTGGGGTACATTTTTACCCCCCCACCACTTAAGCACAACTCCGCTGGGGGCAGGCACGTATCCAGACTTTTAATTCGGGGGGGGACAACTGCATCCCGCAAACCGGAGAGTGCCTCGCCCGCTAAATTTGAATTTAGTCCTGTACTGTGTGTTCTGGATTTCGGGGGGGGGATAACCTAGGACAGTCATATTTGGCAACAACTGAAGCTATTAAAACAATAAAACCTTTTGTAGGAATTAAATTCTTACCCTACTGACCTATCAGAAGCAAAATGGAAAACAGATAGTGTAAGAAAATTTCGAACAGAAAACTACCACATTTATGTGGTAGTAGCGGGCGCCCCCGAAACTTGTCTGCGAGGGAAGGTTTTTTGCTATTCCTCGGGAACAATACATTTTTTCGGGATGAAAGGTACCCTATGTCCTTCTCTGTACCCCTGACAACGTGTATGCAAAATTTCATGGTGATTGGTCCAGTAGTTGAGACGTGAAGGCGTAACAAACAAACAAACAAGCGGACTTTCGCATTTATAATAGACTAGCGGCCACCCGCGACTTCGTCTGCGTGGATAGTATTTTGTCTACCCCTCGGGAACAGTTCGGTTCTACTTTCCATTAACGGACCACGATTTTGGGGGGAGGGGGTGAGGGGGGAGGAGTAGGGGGAGGGTGGCAACCCCTCCCTAAAGTTTGAAAGTTAGGAGATGGATACATTTTTTTTAATGGTTAAAAAAAAAACTAAAAATATGTAAATTAAGCAGGGGAGGCTAAAAAAAGGTGGGGAGAGGGGAGGGGACGTACGTACAAAATTTCGCACGTAAAAAAAGTCGTTTCTGGCGCTTCGCCGGCCGCTGCCGCGGCACGCTCGCTTCGCTCGCTCGGCTTGCGCGCTGGGTTCATGTACACCTAACATGCTCGTCGCTACGCTCCTCGCACCTATCGTGTGACCTGAGGTCCTTTAGTAGTGCTACCAACCTAGTGCGCCGCCAGTAAACGTAAAAAATTGCGACACAGGTCTAAAATTATTTTTTTTACCTAGAAAATCTTGATTTTTAGATTTTTTTTCTCGCGTATTATTTGGTTCCTAAACATAAAATTTCGTATACGTGTTCCAAATCATGAGTTCTTTACATAAAAAAAATATGAATTCGGAACTCGTGGTCCGCTAATGGAAAGGTGAGCCAACAGTTCCTTTTTTCGGGATGAAAGGTACCCTATGTCCTTCTCTGTACCCCTGACAACGTGTGTGTAAAATTTCATGATGATCAGTTCAGTAGTTAAGACGTGAAGGCGTAACAAACAAACGGACTTTCCCCTTTATAATATTAGTAAGGATTTGTAAGGATTACTTATCTGCATTCAAATTCTGAATTAAAATTTCGGTTGTATGGCGGGCAGGCCTTATAGAGGTTAGAATAGGGGTCAAAATTCATAATAGTCTTATTTACTTACGAATCACCAGAGGGCGTGAAGTTTTTAGCTCCAAAAGTGGGTGCAGGAATGGTTACACCAAGTGCCGCTAGGTAGTCTTTGAAGAATGCCAACTTAGGGTGGTGCAGTATCTGCGGCGTAGACTTGCATAATTCCACAAACACTTTCAGCTGTGTCAGTTGCTCTTCGTTGAAAGGACAGCTCATTTTGATTGATTGAACAGGCTGCCGGCATAACAAGTCAGAGACATGAGATACAATACTTAGAAAACACTAGAAAATGTGTTTTTTTTTTGTTTTACATTTTAAATAGCAGGTCACGCGTTTTTAAACAACCACATTTATTATTGTTTTGCTTACCTTGAATCAAAATTAACAACTTTTTTCGCAATTCGGCGTAATTAACGTAAAAGTGACGTGACAAGCAAGAAAAAGGCCGACCGAACGAAAACGAAAAAACAAGTAAGTGTTGCTATGTTGACAAATTAATTTACCCACACGTGACGTACTGTATTCTTTCTGAGTGACGCCACAAATTAACTAATAGTACAAGTGTGACGCCACGTGTTAACACGCCGTATTTGTATGTGTTATAATAAATGTGCAGTGCAATCCTAAACATCACTCGGATGATTGCAAAAATCTGTCTTAGATTCTAATGAGCGGTTTTCTGACAGCAGAGATTTTTAGTATAATTTGTGTTGTTAAATATCAAACCCCGGCAAGTCACACCCCTACTCGAAATCAAACTGTGAATGCCACTTTAATATCTATAAGTTCCTTTTCTTCAAATCAAGATAAGTCATTAAAAACATTACTAAAATAACCGTCAAAGTTGAAGATTTTTTCATCAATTCCGGTATGTCTATTGACTGGTGTTTATTAAACTTAAGCATGTCCGCGACGACCAATCAGGGTAGAGTATGACGCCCAAGATGGATGCCATTTCCGTGAGTTATCGAGAGTGAAGCACATTGCCGTCGAAGTTTTTATTGAATATTATTGTCAAAAATGGACGAAAATAATTGAAATTTATGTGCAGTTGATGCAAACAAGGCACGGAAAAAAGCTGCATCAAAAGCTAATAATAAACTAGTAATGGAGAATGGGATGTATTTAATATCACTTTAAATTTGATGAAAACAGCTATAAAATTGTATATCAGCACTTTAAAATAATGATAGACCTATAATTTAATCTTATCACTAAAAAAATAATGATTTGCACTTTAAAATAATAATAGATCTATAATTTATTAATATTATCACTACAAAAATAATGGTTTGCACTATAACTGTGTCCCAACTCCGAAATCATTTAATTTCTGTCAAACCATGTCAGACTAATGAGATGGCAAGTCTCAGCAAGTCGGTTCTAGCGTTGTTGGTCGCAATGGAACCTAACCTTCTCAGCTCCCCTCTTGATGCGCCCGCTCGTCGTCGCACCTAGTAGTTACCAGGGGCCCTATTGTTGAACCGCTCGGCTGGCGTCGAGCGCTCGTTTCTACTGATTTTCGTTCGACATCCCATACATTTGAGTTGATTTGTCGAACGAAAATCAGTAGAAACGAGCGCTCGACGCCAGCCGAGCGATTCAAAAATAGGGCCCCGGTACTAAAGTTATAAAATTAATTTGTATGGTATGGTGTAAAGTATTAATTTTAAAGCTAAACAATTAAATTGTATAGTGCTAAGTATTAATTTTAAAGCTTAGCATATTTATAGTGGAAACAATTATTTTTAAAGTTCATTCAATAAATTTTGAAGCTAAACATTTTAAAGTGATTTACATTATTTTTAAAGTGCAATTATATAGTCCCCATGGAGAATGCTAAAAGCTAAGTGAAACACCAGCACAGTAGCTGTATTATAAACCTTGACCATAAAGTACCTTCAGGGTTGTGCCTACTTGGATTTTAGTAAACCATTTAATTTTACACTAATGACGATTAATATTTTAGAGTCCTGTAACCAGAATTGACGACGATCGATTTAAGCGGTAAAAAAGTTATTTTAAAAATTATGTAATATTGCTAAATAATTATGCACTTTGTGAACCCTTTTTTGTTTGAAATTTCTGAAGTGCCTAGTATGGCAGTGGTCTTTTTCGTATCCCTGTTCACATTTTCCCATGAAGCTTTCCTATATTTTTATTTTATTGGGTTATGGAATGGACGATAAATATTAAACTAATGTTATTGTGGTGGGCTTTTGAGTATGTGGTTTGCTATTTATACAGGGCAATGTTTGGATCCCTTGTCAAAAGTGGCATCGCATTCCTCAACTGAAATATTATAATAGTATTTTACAGAACAATTGAAAAAACAGAAGAGGACGCCATCAATAACTCGGAAGCTTATGCCATGAAGAAGTTTTAGATTTTGTCAATTTTTTTTAATAATAAATCACAATGAATATGCATTATTGTTATTTATTTCTGGTTTCACAAAAAATATTAAGCTACCAGCCCTGAGCGTATGTCCTTTTAGAGTGAGATTTGCCAAAACCCGGTAAGTCCAATGGCCATTTTTCAAAATCAGGCACGTCCACAGTAATTTTTTTCAAACTCCGGTACATTTCGCTAGTATGTCCAAATTTTGCAGACACCGGTATGTCCAAACTTTAAACCGATTTTCCAGCTTAATCCGTCATTTCTGGTATTTTTATTTCTGTTCTAATGTAAAGAAACCCCTAGACGAGTAGCCGTATATTAAAAAAAAACCTCAATATCTATAAATGTTCTGCGTAAAACACATTTCCTTCATTTGCCACTTTTCACTTAGAGTGGACTTAACGGCTTTTGAAATTTAACCACACATTTTATGTCGACAGATGGCGTTACTTCAACTAAGTCAATTTTTTAAATATTATTTCCCACTAATGGTCATATTGGTCATATAAAA
The DNA here is from genome assembly GCA_928269145.1 of Agriphila tristella. Taxonomy (NCBI): domain Eukaryota; kingdom Metazoa; phylum Arthropoda; class Insecta; order Lepidoptera; family Crambidae; genus Agriphila; species Agriphila tristella. The sequence goes on along the minus strand of OV743439.1, from coordinate 15,534,430 downwards.
GTTCTTCGTAACACGCCATCTGACAACCAACGCACAACGCAACAAACCACATACTCAACAAACGTATAATAAAAAAGTAATTACATTTCATATTTTTCATAAAAAGCTACCTACTAAGTACAACGACATCTAATTCTATTTTATGAACTACTTTTTTTTCTTAAACTGCCTTTTGAAAACCGCTCATTATCCGGTATTTTACAATCATACTAGGATTTTTGTAAAAATCCTATTTGTACAATTATCCTACGACACATACATACATCCATACTAATATAATATTATAAAATATGCGAAAGTAACTCTGCCTGTCTGCCTGTTACGCTTTAACTGCTTTAACGGCTAAACTACTGAACCGATTTTGATGAAATTTGGTACAGAGAAAAATGGAGCTCGAAAAAGAACACCTAACATTTATTGCGAAATAAGGGTTGGAGGTTGAAATAGGGAATGAAAGTTTGATGACACGCTGGGCTACCCCAATCTGTCTCCGTAATCGATATTTTTTTTACGTAAAGGCTCAAAACCAATGCTCCCCATTAAAAATACTATTTTCATACCACCGTAAGGGTGCTTGTATTCGGTAAGAAAGGTAAAATAAGTAAAAGAGGAGAAGTGAGAGGTACCAAAAAATATTGAAGATAATAATGGCCGATTGCACTAAACTTAAGGCTCGCGGCTCGCCTAAGTCTTTTCCTAACTACAACACGACCAAATTATAACGGTGTCATAAACTTAGCCGTCGTGTAGATGTCATTCGCCTAGTTATCTTGCTCGAGTTGTAGATAAGAAAGGACTTAGGCGATTCTTAAGTTTAGCGCTTTCACACCTAAACCTCAAGTTTTTACAACTTTTACTTATTTTACCTCTTTTATTTACCTCAACATGCGCAAGTTACTTGCACCATCGGTGCACAAGCACGCTAACTGGTGCTTGCTTGTCGTTGTCATGCCATGTTATTATTTTTTATTAAACTTTGATGAGGTTATGAGGTTTGACATTTTTGTATAGAGCGTAGAATAGTCCTCGTCCGTGTTTTTTTTCAAATTGAATCGCACTATGAAGCTTGTATATTTCAATTGCGGATATATAGCAAGCAAAATAGTTTTTCTTATTATACCTATGTAGGTCTTGAGGCTCGTATTATAGAATCAAACTCAAATCTCTGTTTGAGTACAGTTAGTTAGAAAGAGATGGCGCTATATGCAATGAATAGTACCATCCCTTTTTAATTGCACAAAAAGATTGCAAACATTGGCAACAAAATTACATTTTTTAAATTCCTATTCAATTTGTAGGTTCAAAATCCTCTCAGAATTTATTCAACACTGTACCTATGTTATTATTATTTAATAACTATGTTTAGATTGCGAGCCGCGAGTGCATAATAATATGCATTTACTGCACTTGACTGTACTTTCAATGCACTCGAAGTAAAAAATCGTATTTTTTTGTCCAAATATTTCTAAAATGTGACGAAAAAACTAAAATAAGGATAAAATTAAGATTAAGCCTTTAACATCAAGACATCATCGTGGAAGTACTTCCATAGAAAAAAACTCCCAAAATCTTGGGAGTCCAGTTTAGAAATGGTAACATTTTATACCATAGTGCTAAAGAAGTTTTAAGGTCCGAACAAATTATCGGACGCGGCTTATGGACGCGGCTTACTGCCGCGGCTGATAAGTGTGCACGCTCTCATAACATCCTGCGTGCCAGATAGCTATCGGACGTCCGATGACGTCATATTAGTCTATGGTTACGTCCGCGACCTACTACATCCGATAGTTTGCACACCTCAGATCAGCCGCGGCAGTAAGCCGCGTCCGATAATTTGTTCAGACCTTTATTCTTCAGTAATATTCGTCAAGGCAAAAGAATCCTAATCCATCCATACAGCAATGTTCCGTTTCACGACCGAGATCGCGCCAAAATGGCGGCGGCAAAACTAGAATGAACTTTATGTAAGTTTGTAAGCTCCTAGATACTGTGGTTTTATGTCGATTTTAATTCATAGTCCTGATGCTGTAGTATTAAACTCCATACTTTTCTTACCAACTTCCCCTCCTTACCTAAAAGATTGTTTCTCATTCCTTTCCTCGTCCACGCAGTGTACCTTGCGTTCTTCCTCTAACCTCACTCTTGAATTTCCGCGTCATTCCTCTGATTTCTTCTCCTATTCCTTTTCTGTTCATGCAGTCCGTCTTTGGAACAATCTACCAGAAGGTATCAGAAAGGCTCAAACTCTTGGATCCTTTCGCAATCAAGTCAGGAGTCATTTCCTTTCTTCTATTACTCACTAATATATTTATTATTATTTTTCCATTTTCCTTAATTTTCTTTTTTATTTATTTTATTTTATATAATAATATGAACTTAGTTTGTCCTCTAAATAGTTGCACCCACTCCGTTTGTCCGATATCTTATATCTCTCTCTCCCAAGGTTGCCTGGAAGAGATCGCTGTCTAGCAATAAGGCCGCCTATTGTGTACTTTCTTCTTTTCTCTGTTTCTTTGTTTGTGATCTCTTTCGTGTGCAATAAAGAATATTATTATTATTATTAAACAACTCTCTATGAGGATTCCCGTGCATGCGTCAGGATTGACGGCGTATACACTGATTGGTTTGGCATCTCTAGGGGTGTCAGACAGGGATGTGTTGCGTCACCATGGCTCTTTAATCTGTTTTTGGACAGTTGTATGAAAGGTCTGAAAGAACGTGACTGTGGGGTTGTGATGAATGGGACTCAAATCAAGTGCCTTCTCTACGCTGACGACCAAGTTATACTTGCGTCTTCTGCGCAAGAGTTGCAGGAAATGATGTCGGTTATGAATGAAGATTTTGTGAGAAAAGGGATGAAAGTGAATGTAACTAAGACTAAAGTGATGGTGTTTGAGAGAGATGAAGAAATGACTGACTGTACGGTAATGTTAGGTGGCGAAAAAGTGGAACAAGTCCGTGAGTTTGTATACTTGGGGAGTTTGTTCACAAGGGACGGAAAGAGTGAGGAAGACATAGAAAGACGAGTGAAGAAAGGAAATTCGGTGAGTGGTGCTATACACTCGGTTATGAGTAGCCAAACCGTTTCTGCAAAGGCGCGAATGGCTATTCATAACGGAGTGCTGGTACCGACACTGATGTATGGAAGTGAATCTTGGGTATGGCAGAAGAAGAATGAAAGCAGAATAAATGCGGTAGAGATGCGATCGTTGAGGAAAATATGTGGAGTAAAACTGAGTGATAGAGTGAGCAATGAGGTGATTCGCAAAAGGTGTGGTCTGAAAGATGATATAGTGACAAGAATTGAGAAAGGAATGCTCCAGTGGTTTGGTCACTTAGAGAGGATGAATGAAAGGCGAATCACGAAAGAGATATACTGTGCGAATGTGGAAGGAACGATTGCACGAGGGCGTCCCAGAAAAACCTACGCGGACCAAATAGAGGTTATTATAAAAAAGGCTGGTGTACGCAGTGACAAAAACCGCAGGGCATGTATGAAAAGATTGATGGATATGAATGAAGCGAAAGAAGTGTGCAAGGATCGTAGCAGGTGGCGATCCATAGTCTCTGCCTACCCCCATGGGAAACAGGCGTGAGTGTATGTATGTATGTATGTATGTATTAAACAAGTGTTTGACTGGAATTTACAGTCAGTAGCACATTCATGTTAGGCAAGAAGTAGGTAGGTACCTACTACAAAGATTTAAATCTTTGGTTTTTTTTTCATTTAAGTTTAAAATGATTGACTGAACATGTGCGATCACACGTAACTACTTTATTAGCTTCACAATCTAAGTGGCAAATTACATTCATGTCACTTGCGATTTACGTCTTTACGTCGTCGGTGGTATTGGCAAACATCTTGAAAAATCATGAGCTGATGCTACGTCATGTAGTCTGCGGGAAACCCAATTGCTCAGTCCTCAGCAACTTACAACAGATACGGCATGGTGAAAAATGTATTTTACTAGCTTCCGCCCGCGACTTCGTCCGCGTGGATATTAGAGAAAATCCTTAGGGAACCTTCAACCAGGATCCGACCAGCCGTTTTACGCGATTAGGCGGGTCCCTAACAAGCGCGCTGCCTCGCGAGGCAAGACGTTTGCCGCGTGTGGCGGGCCTCGCACGAGGCTGCTTGCTTGGTGGGGACCCGCCTAATCGCGTAAAAACGGCTGGTCGGATCCTGGTTGAAGGTTCCCTAAGGATTTTCTCTAATATCCACGCGGACAAAGTCGCGGGCGGAAGCTAGTTTATTACAATTATCAGAATTAGGTCCAGAGATATTAGTAGGTATCCCTTTCCCGTTTCTTTACACTTTCCCGTTCCCGTTCGCGCTCGCGTTCCCGTTCCTGTTCGCGTTCCTGTTCCCATTCCCGTTCGCGTTCCTGTTTGCGTTCGCAATCTAGTTCGCGTCCGTGTCCGCGTCTGCGTTCCTGTTCCCTTTCACGTTTGCGTTCTCGTTCGCGTTCCCATTCCCGTTCTCGTTCGCGTTCCTATTCCCGATCCCGTTCGCATTCCCATTCGCGTTCCTGTTCGCGTTCCCGAACCTGTCCCCTGGGGCTGAATCATGTCCACCTTGTTGGACTTCAAAATAAATGTCATCATCGCAATAACCATCCTACAAAACCTCAAAATCGACATCCACATCGATTTTCATGTTTACTTATCCCATTTACCCCCTAAGGGTTGATTTTCAAAACAACAAAATATGTGTTTGCCCTTTTATTTTTAGACGTACTCCTACAATTTTTAAAGTTGTAATGTCTATTTTATATTCTTTTACCATACAAAATTTGAACCCCATTTTTTTACCTTTAGGGGTTAAATCATGTCCACCGCGTTGGACTTCAAAATAAATGTCATTTTCGCAATCACCATCTCATAAAACCTCAAGAACGACATCCATATCGATTTTTATGTTTACTCACCCCATTTAGCCACTAAGGGTTGATTTTCAAAATCACAAAATATATGTGTCTCTATTTATTTTCAGACGTGCTCCTAGGAAGTTTAAAGTTGTAATGTCTGTTTTATACTCATTTTTCATACAAAACTTGAACCCCATTTTCACCCCTTTAGGGGTTAAATCATGTTCACCGTGTTGGACTTAAAAATAAATGGCATTTTCGCAATCGTCATTCCTGAAAACCCCAAAAACGACATTCATATCTGTTTTAGGTTTATTTACTCCATTTCACCCCCATTTCATCCCCATAGGAGTTGAAATAATGCCAATAACAATATACGTTGCGTTAGATTTCTATCCATAAGCCTTAATTATAAATTTAGCGATTTTTACTCCGAAAACGAAGGATTATCTTCTAAACACAACTTCATCCCTCTTTTCACCCCTTCGGGGGTAGAATTTTGAAAAACGCTGAGACCCGTATTTATTAATTTTCAACTGTTAGCCTTAATACAAAATTTGAAGATCTGAGGGTTTTTCATACAAACTTTCATCCCTTATTTCATCCCCTTAGGGATAGAATTTTCGAAAATCCTTCCTTAGTGGATGCCTACACTGTATAGTATAACAGAGGTGCCCAAACGGTCGATCGCGATCGACCGGTCGATCGCGAGAGGTTCTAAGGTCGATCGCCAAGGATCACAGATTTGCAACCAATGTAGTTTTACTTATGCAATTTTTTTTTCTTGATAAATATTTGGTGAGTTAAACGGTCAAAATGTCGATCTCTTAGTCACAAATTTTTGTTAGGTCGATCTCCTTAAGAAAAAGTATGGGCATCCCTGCTGTATAAGGTATCTGTGTGCAAAGTTTCAAGCCTCTAGGTTCAGCGGTTTGGGCTGTGCGTTGATATCTCACTCAGTCAGTCAGTCAGTCAGTCAGGACTTTGAATTTTATATATATAGATGGAGATACATTCCCGCCTTCCAAGCCAGGCAGTCTGCGACTAATATTGTTATAAAAAATTCTGCCTAGCTTCTTGTGGGGTTTTTAAAAATATTTTACTATTAGATCATTCATACTATCTATACTAGTGGCTCCGTGAGCTGAAAATGTGGCCATTTCAAAGCACACAGTGCGTGAGTGAGTAGGTACCTATTCGCAGCTAGCTGATGGTGCTTCTCAAAGATATTAGAATTTTTTGGTGCTTCTAATTTTGATAATTTTTCGAAATGGGTGAGTATTTTTTTAAATAAATTTGGAAAAATTGTCTTGACCAAACAGTTATATAATTACCGAACTTAATAACAAAATTTCACCAGAATCGGTTGAGAAATGCGATCTGTAGAGGAGAACAAACAGCCGAAAAGCTGGACTGAAATATATAAGGTCCTTCTTAAATAGTGCACATAATTTTAAGGGGTCATGAGTGCGTACAAACATCTTTCACTATGGTACCAACATTGAAATCGCGAAAAAAAATCGGCTGTTCCATAGAAAATTTAAAATCGAATAGATAGATCAAAATGTATGGAACAGCTGTTTTTTTTTTCGCGATTTCAATGTTGGTACCATAGTAAAAGTTGTTTGTATGCATGAGTACATTGAAAATTTTGTGCACTATTTAAGAAGGAACTTATATTTTTATTTCATATCTCCGCCATTTTAAAAAAAATCGAAAAACTGGCTTGCTTAAAAATTTCTATACAATTTTTAAACTTGCTTACAAAATTTCACGAGAATCGGTTGAGAAATGCGACCTGTAGAGGAAAACAGACAGCACTGGAAGCCGGACTGAAATTTATTTTTTTAACATTGCTCCGTCATTTTGAAAAATTTCAAAAAACTAGCGTGACATAAAATTTATATTAATTATTTTCAAACCTGCTTACAAAATTTCACGAGAAGCTGGAATGTCAGAGTGAAATATGTTTTTTTAATATATCTCCGCCATTTTGATAAATTTCGAAAACTGGCTCGACATAAAAACTTATATAATTTTCGAACCTGCTCACAAAATTTCACGAGAATCGGTTGAGAAATGCGACTCTGTAGGTGTAAGGGAAAGGGACTGTAAACTAGGTAATAGCAAAACAAGGCGACTGTTCGGCAGAGATACGAGTATATTTCGAAAGCACACAATTTTCTCTTTTGACAAGAAGTAGTAACAAAGGAAAACAGAAAATAGACAAGATAGAGATAGAAATATAAAGGCTATAGAAACTACTTGAACCTACAATCCACCACATCATCCCCCCCGTGTAGCGTAGCTACACAACTTGCAAATGAGCCAGCTTCCTGACGGGCCTTCTCATTGTGCCCCCTTTGGTAGCTACGTCCGCCACTCTGACAACTCCATCTCTGCCCGGGAATACTTCCAGTATGCGCCCCATTGGCCATACTCCTCTTGGCAAATCTGGATCAACCACCAATACAACGTCGCCCACTTTTAGATTTATGTGTTGGCCCCTGATCTTTGTCTTTGGCCTCAGACTAGGTAAGTATTCTTTAAGCCACTTGGACCAAAAATGCTCAGACAAACGAAGAACCTTTTGCCATTCTTTCCTCATCGAGAATGCTCCATCGTCTAACTGGGCTGGCGTCTGCTGGTTTGAGGAGGTGCCGATCAGGAAATGAAACGGAGTCAGACTCTCGCACTCTCCATTTTCAGTGACATATACCAAAGGACGTGAGTTCACAAGGGCTTCTGCTTCTAAAAGTAGGGTGTGCAGCAGCTCTTCTCTTGGGGATCGTTCTTTTAGTGTTGCAAGAAGGGCAGTCTTTACGGTTTTAACAAGTCTTTCCCAGCAACCGCCCATAAATGGTGCCGCAGGAGGAATATAGCACCATTCTATGCATTTACTAGCGGTGAAGTCTTGCACAGCATCGCTGTAAAACTCGCAGAGTTGTCTGTTGGCTCCGACAAAAGACGTGCCGTTATCAGAGAGGATTTTTTTTGGGAGTCCTCGACGTGCAGCAAAACGGCGTATGCTCATGATGGCGGAGTCGGCTGAGAGGCTCGTGACAATCTCGAGGTGGACTGCTCGTGTCGTCATGCAGGTAAAAAGAGCTATCCATCGCTTTTCTCTGCGTCGGCCAACTGAGACCTCGACGGGACCAAAATAATCTAGGCCAGTGTTCGTAAACGGGCGCTGATGGTGTTCCAGACGCACATCTGGCAGGTCGCCGGTTGGTGGGATCTGTGGTGTTGCCTTTCTTTTGATACAGAAAGCGCATCTTCTTGCGGCCATGCGAACTTCGCTGCGACACCGGAAAATCCAATATCGCTGTTTGAGCTCATTGGTTACCAACTCGTTGAAGGCGTGGGCAGCTTTGACATGGTAGTGTCGTACGAGAAGTCGAACAGCAGGGTGTCGGCCATCAAGAATAATGGGTGAAGTACTGGCGTAGTTGGCGTTCTTCAAATGCTTTATGCGGCTGTCCAGTCTGAGTAGGCCATCTTCATCGAATACCGGGCAGAGAGTCTTCAACTTGCTGGACTTTGGCAAAGGCTTGCTATCAAGGAGCAAGGAGAGCTCTTCGCCAAATGACTCTGTCTGGGCTTTTCTGAGAATGGCAATTTCAGCCTTCTGTATCTCCATAGCAGATAGCGGTGGAAACTTGGTGTTCGTGGTTTTAGAATTTGGATTATGTGCCAAAAGAGATCTAAATTTATTGACGCACTGAAAAACACGTGCAGTTGCACGAAGCAGGCGTAGCCACTCACTGAAACGTGAGGGATCTGGCACAACCGATGAAGGTTTATCCAGATGGGTTAATCCTACATGCACCTTAGAAGGTTTTAGCTCTTCTAAGATGGATGTAGCTTCGGGTATCGATGGTTCTTTGGGCCATTCACTGGATGGTAATAATAAGAAATCAGGTCCAGAGAACCACCGCGACAGGTCGATGTCACGATCCCTGAGTCTTGTCGCGTCATCTGCGACATTCAAACCACCTGGAACAAATTTCCAACTATTGACATTTGTTATCTCGGTGATTTCCCCCACACGATTTGCTACAAATGGTTTGAAGGTTCGCGCATCGCTGCGAATCCAGCTCAGAACTGTGGTGGAGTCAGACCAAAGGTGAATTGAATCTGGCTGGACGTTGTGACCGGTACACACGGTATTCGCAAAACGAGCAGCAATCAGACTGGCTTGGAGCTCGAGACGTGGTATGGATGTAGGTTTTAGAGGGCTAAGGCGTGCCTTTCCACCAATGAGAGACAGCTTCACTGAACCGTCCATGAATGTAAAACGCCAATATGCGACGCATGAGTATGCTTCCTCACTAGCATCGGCAAACACATGGAGCTGTCTGTCAATGATGACCTCATTTTGGAACCCACACCTATACCAACGAGGAATTTTGACGTCTACAATCGTAGCCAGTTGCCGAGACCAAGACAGCCATCTTTGAATTGCATCTGGCTGCAGCTCGGTGTCCCAATCGAGACCAGTTCGCCACGTCTGCTGGAATAAAATGCGGCCTTGAATGACCAGCGGAGTTAAAAGACCAAGAGGGTCATATACGCACATTAAATATGACAATACTTTGCGCTTAGTTAGTTTCTCTTTTTCAGGGATTGGGGACCCAATCCTAAACCCAAAGGTGTCACTCAAGGGATGCCAGATAAGCCCTAAGGTCCTGACAAAGGCTTCAGGGCCTACGTGAACGTTTTCAGGTGGGGAGGCTCGTAGGTCTTCAGGCACGGCTGCAAGTGCGGCAGGTATGTTAGAGACCCAACCTCGCATCTCCATACCGGCCGCCTTGTGCACTGTGACTATGTCAGCTGCAAGTTGAGAGGCTTCGTGCAGATCGTCCAGACTACCTAGAAAGTCGTCCATATAATGGTCGTAGATGATAGCTTTTGCTGCCGCGGGGTATGACTTCTGTAATTCTTGGGCGTTACGATTTTTAATGTATAGAGCAATACACGGGCTGCAAGCCGCACCGAAAATGACAGAAGTCATCCTGTACTCCTTCAACTCACAGCTGGGATCCTCCCTCCAAATATATCGCAAGGCATCACGGTCTTCCGCTCTAATCTTAATCTGCGGAAACATTTCCTTAACGTCAGCAGTCATCGCAACGTAACCTTCGCGAAAACGGAACAATATGTGCAGCAACGACTGCAAAAGATCAGGCCCAGGGAGCAGGAGTGAGTTTAAACTGACTCCCGAGGTCTTTGCTGCTGCATCATGGACTACTCTCAGTTTACGTTTTTGAGGATGTATAACAGGAAAGTGTGGCAAATACCAGCGCAATTGTGTGTGTATTTCATTTAGTTTAACACTATCATGGTATGTATTTTTTGGACACTCTTCCGCATAACCTTTTGTCATCATATTGTCAATAAAAGCACAATAGCTTCTTTTTAACTCTGCATCTCGAGCCATGCGCCTCTCTAAACCAAGAAACCTCGAGTGCGCCTGAGGATAGCTGTCAGGTGTATTTGGGTTATCTTTACGCCACAATAGACCAACCTCAAACCTACCTGACGGTAATCGTTTGGAAGTAGTCTCCAGAATCTCTAAAGCGTGTTTATCCTCCCTAGAGCATGTGTTTTCAAGTTTTGTGACACCTATGGCATCCAGGCGAAAATATTCTTTTACGAGATCGTCCAAGTTAGAGTTTTGGTCGTCCTTGACCGTTGTGTGGTTTATAAAATGCACAGGCTTAGTCCAGCTGCTGGATCTGCCATGTAATACCCAACCTAAAAGTGTGCGAGTTGCAACCGGTTGACTTTTGGAGCCTGCCCTAACTTCCCGACTTATAGTTAAATACCAGTGTTCAGCACCAAGCAATATCTTAGGAGTTGCATTGGTTAGCATAAGATCAGCAACCAAATCTGTCAAATGTGGGTATTGTGAGATGTCACATGGTTTGATAGTTTGTGTAAACAAAGATAGCGAATCCATGGCCTTAGCGTTACTCACTGTGTATATATCAGGACAACGTTGACCCTTAATAGAAAAGCTCACATGTTGGATTGGTTTCTGTGTTGACATGCCAGCGACCCCGTCAACCTTGATGGACTCCATGGGGCCAAACACACCAATGTGACGTGCCACCTCCGAATCAATCAAAGTTGCCGAGGACCCGCAGTCAAGCAGAGCAAAAGTGTCATATTTTCCATGTGGACCACTCACTTGAACAGGAGCTATTTTCAAAAACACTTGTGACATAGGTGTAGACATATCGTCGCTTGTGTGTGATTCAGTGACATTAGTGACGGTCACAGTTTTATCAGTGTTTTGGTGTTCAGTCACAACATTGTAGGAAGTAGATGGAGACTCGCCAGCGGCGCGGGACACGTGGGGCGTCGTCGCCACATGCAGCAACGGGTGATGGAAACGTACGCACCCATCCACACCACAACGACCAATCTTGCAAGTCCTCCAACGGTGTGATTTAGATTTTAGACACTTATAGCATATTTTAGCGTCACGCAACCATAGCCACTTATCGTCTATCGATAGGGATATAAAAACCTTACACTCGGTCAATTTGTGTTTATTATTGCAATAACGACACAGTTCAGCATTTGTGTTACGTGCAGATGTAGCATTAATATTTTCACGTCGTGCAAAGTTGTGTGAAAAGTTGTTGCCGACTGTACCATGCCGCCTACCTATATCGGACATGAGAGTGCCAGCACGCCTACCTATATCTGACATTAGGGTACCGGGCCGCCTACCTATATCTGACATTAGGGTACCGGGCCGCCTACCTCCCTCTGACATTAAAGTGCCAGGCCGCTTTGTGTAGTCAGGTATTAAACCAAATCGATTGTGTTTGACAGCTTCAATATCCAGAAACTCAGACAAAAGTATTATTTTCGGTACAGACCGATCGCTGCGGTACGCATAATCTTTCCACTGACTGTACAATATCGGTGTCAGTTTGTTCAATACCGAGTGAAATAATTCTACAGAATATATGTGTTCAATTTGGTCTAAATTTCTAATTACTGCTATGCAATTGCGCAATCTACAAGCAAACTGATTTAACTCTTTTTGATCAAAGCTTAACTTTGGGAGATTCCGCACGAGAGCAATCTCGTTCAGCACGATAATCTCGGGGAGCGCGAACGTCTGCTCCAGCATGTCGAGCACTTCTTCAGGTCGCTCGGCTGTGTACAGCAACGACGACACGCTCTCAAGGGCTTGGCCGCGCAGCGCGCCGCTCAATCGCACAAGATTCTCTGCAGGCGAAAATAAATATTGGGTATCACGATAAACACGCTTAAACATTAACCACTCTGTCGTCTTCCCGCTGAAAGGAGTGAGTTCGAGTTTATGTGAACATTTAAAAGAATGCGAATTAAACTCATCCTTCTTTGAGTTGACTGACGGCCAATTTTTTTGTTCTGTTGACGGCCGTGTGGATGACAGCGCCTTATTTGACGTTGTTGTTTGAAGTAAATCAGTTTTGTCAATTGGAATATGAAAATTCACAGGTTTTTTGTAAATACGAGAACGAGTGTTATCCTGAATTTCACAATTTTCATGATTTTTAGCTTTGCGGTCGATTTTTTTGTCGACCGGGCAGCTGCTATTATTACCATCATGAACCCATGATGCTGTGCGTGAAAAGGATCGACTGACCGAATAAGTGGATCGTTGATCCGCTTCCTGTTCCGCAAGCGATGCCTCGACTTCCAGTTCTTCTACTCGCTGCATTTCTTCCGAAAGCTTACGCAAGCGATGCCTCGACTTCCAGTTCTTCTACTCGCTGCATTTCTTCCGAAAGCTTACGTTCGTAGTCGAGGTCGAGGTGTTGACGGGCAAGCTCTTGTTCCCGTTGGTACAGCTGCTGCTTACGTTCCATGTTGCGACGCGCCAATTGGGCCTCCGCGGACAGTCGCCGAGCCTTTATGGTGGTAGACGACCGCGAAGACGACGCGTGCGACCTGGAACTGAGACAAACATTATTGTGCTCGACACTGGACCCGCCGGGCGCTTCGGGACTCTTAGGAATATGGGCTGCGGGAGTATCAGTGGCTACGGTCGTAATGGGGTCAAATTTTGGGGACCGACCGAGCCCACCAGCCGCGGGTGCTCCAGAGTCCGAGCGCGATACGCGAACCGATTTTGCCGGTGTCAACAGCCGCATTGTTTTTGATCGCGTGTTCATTATCACGGGGAGATGGACCAAAATGTAAGGGAAAGGGACTGTAAACTAGGTAATAGCAAAACAAGGCGACTGTTCGGCAGAGATACGAGTATATTTCGAAAGCACACAATTTTCTCTTTTGACAAGAAGTAGTAACAAAGGTTTTACACTCTTAGGAGGCTGATTACTTGTTATTTTCCTTAACTTGAATGAAACAACACATTAACGAATCACTTTTCATATAACATATATTTCTCACACCTTTGACAAGATGACAACCAATATTTTTCCTGACACACAACACTCTATGGTAGCAGTTACAGAGGTCGAATTAGTTTATGCCTAACATCCCCCCTCAAGTTTCAATATGTTTAAGTAGTAATTATGCTTTGGTGAACACAAAGCCTTTGTCATAATGTCTGCGACATTTTCACAAGTGGGGATATATGAAACTTGTAATATCTTCAGGTTAACTAGATCTTTGATAAAATGAGCTTTTATATCTATGTGCTTTGACCTTCTGCTGTTCTCAAATGATTGAATCATTGCTATTGCACTCTGGTTGTCCATCAGTAAATAGCACATTGGAAAACATGAAGTGAAATCATGCACTACCCCACGAAGATATAGTACTTCTGCGCCAATCATAGCTGACGCAAGATATTCTGCTTCCGCAGTTGACAGGGCTACGCAACTCTGTTTCTTTGAGTACCAGGATACCAGATTACCGCCGTGAAAAATTGCTCCACCACTGACACTCTTTCTGTCTTGTTTATCCCCAGCCCAATCGGAATCAGAATAAGCGTATATTTCTGAACTACTTCCATTTTCGTAATGTATCTTCTTATCAACTGTATGCTTGAGGTATCTCAGAACCCTTTTCGCTGCAGTCCACAGCTGCTCAGTAGGTTTATCTAAGTATCGACTCAGAAAAGAAGTGGCAAAAGATATATCTGGTCGACTTGTAGAAGAAATGTATAACAAACACCCTATTAATTCCCTGTATGGTACATTAGACACTACAGGATAACTTTCGTCTATAGTGAAGTTGTTTTCCATAGGTGTACTGGCACCCTTGCAGTCTTTCATGTTGAATCGTTCAAGTACCATGTTTATCATCTTATTTTGCCCGATCTCCAACCCATCTCTAGTCTTGGTTATTTCTAGTCCTAGGTAATTTTTAAGGTTGCCTAAATCCTTTACATTAAACTCCTTTTTCAATGCGTTTAGTACTAGTTCATAATTTCCCATCAGCAAAATATCGTCAACAAATACTAAAAGCCAGGTATCTTTACTTTTGTACAGGCAAAAATCGTACTTGGACTGTTCGAGACCTAATGATATTATATAATTGTGAAATCTAGTGTTCCAACACTTTGGCGCTTCCTTCAACCCGTATAACGCTTTCCTAAGTTTCAATACCTTGCCTCTTTCTACATTTGTTCCTTTTGGGGGCTTTATGTATATATCTGTTTCAAGTACGCCATTTAGAAACGCGGTAGGTACATCCAATTGTCTTATTTCTTGATTCATGTTTACTGCTTGGCTTAGCATGAGTCGTATAGTTGACATTCTTGCGACTGGTGAGTATACATTGTCATTATTCTCCTCTTGGTATCCCTTTGCAACTAACCTAGCTTTCTTTGTGCCATCTGACTTAGTTCTGAAAATCCATTTTGTACTAATAGTTTTAGTATCCTTTGGTAGCGTTGTTTGCTCCCAAGTTTTCAATTTTTCCAAAGCCGTTAGCTCTTTGTTAATTGCTTCATTCCACTCTTCATCTTTGGCTGCTTCTTCGTATGTTTTCGGATCACCACCAGTGCATAGGCAGTATACTGTTTCGTATGTGTAAGATTCAAGATATCTAGGTTTCTTTACTTGCCTTCCAGATCTGGTACTGTGCTGTTCTTCTTGTTCTTGTACTTCTTCTTGTCTTTCGTTTTGCTGCTCATCATGTTCCTGTTGATAAACTTCTCTTTGTCTTTCGTTTTGCGGATCATCGTGTTGTTGATGAAATTCTCTTTCCGTTTTACTATTATTATTATTGTAAATATTTCTTTGATTTGGTTGAAGATACGTTTCTTTTCCTAAATTCTCTTCATATTTTACATCGCTTTCATCAAATTTTACGTCTCTAGATAACTTTATCGTATTTTGTATGGGGTCCCACAGTCGATAACCAACTTTTCCATATCCTACCAGTCTCATTCCTGTGGCTCTTGGTTCCAGTTTGCCAGCTTTTGGTAGGTTATAAGCCCATGCTCTTGACCCAAAGACTCTTAATTTCTCTATGTCTCTGCGTCCATATAGTATTTCAGTCGGCGTCGAAAAGTCAATGGCGCTGCTGGGACATCTGTTAAGTTGGTATGTTGCACACTTAACTGCTTCACCCCACAGGTATTTCGGTAACCCGCTTTCTAGCATCAAAGTTCGAGCCTTGTCTAGTATTGTTCGATTCATCCTCTCACTTACCCCATTACTTTGAGGAGAATATGGCACCGTGGTTTCTTGTAAGATTCCCTTTCGTTCGCAGAATTCTTTTAATTTATTTGCTGTAAATTCTTTCCCGTTGTCACTTCGTATGCGTTTCACCTTGTAGTTCGTTTGTGTTTCTATAAGGCGTATGTATTTGATCAGATTTTCTGTGGCCTCGCTTTTGTTTTTAAGTAGGTAAACGACACAGAAATGTGAGTAGTCGTCGATGATGGTTTGAAAATACTTTTCACCATTATAAGTCTCAGTTTTCATAGGACCTGCTATGTCAGTATGAAGTAATTCAGCCACTGCTCTTGATCTAGGTTTTACAGTTGGGGTAAAAGGAGTTCTTGTGGCTTTTCCCTTTAGACAGGCATCACAGCATTTCAGAGAGTATGGTAAATTTAGTATTCCTAACGATTTCCGATTTAAATGTCCAAGGCGCCGATGCCAAACATCAACATTATTTTTAATTGCATTGCATTGTTCTTGTTTGCACCTTATCTCTGCATTTATCACATACAGTTTTCCTTCTATCCCTGCTTCAATAAAAACTCCCGATCCATCTTTATATATTTGGACTTTTTGTTTTTCAAAGTGAACTACGAAACCTTTTTCAACCGTAGATTTGACAGAGACCAAGTTTAGGGATATACCTTTGACTATTAGAGCATTTGTCAGGGTTATTTTTGTTCCCTTAAAGAATGTTACCAGTTTTCCTGTCTTTTCTGCAATCACCCAGTCACCGTTAGCAACGTTTATCTTAGCTGGTTTCTCTAAGAAACATATATCTGTCATGTATTTTTCATATTTTTCTTGCACTATATGTTGAGTGCAGCCTGAATCTATGACTAACTTGATATATCCTTCTTCACAATTTGCGTTAAGTGCCAATTCGGTCGTCACAAAAGTGACGTCATCAGGTTCGTGGGATACAACCTCATTACTCATTTGTGCATGTTGATTCCGTTGATTATAAGAACCATAGTAGTATCCTCTTCTTCCTCTTCTGTTTCCTCTTCTTGAGTTTCCTCGACTTGTTCCACGTTTGAATGGACAGTCTCGTGCTAGGTGTCCGGGCTTGTTGCACGTGTAGCAGTTTAATGTGAATGCATTTTCTTGAACGTCTTCTACGTTTTTGTCTTGAAGCTTTATCTCGGCGTCTAGTAGCCGTGCTTTAACAAAGTCTAATTTTATATCTGTAGTGGTTGCGCTCATTGTCTCTATAGATGTGACTACTTGTTCATATTCTTCCGACATTGAGCAAAGTAGATAGCAGATTTTGTCTATAGATTCTAACTTTGTTCCTGTCACTTCTAGTTCTGCAACTAGTTTATCGAATATTAAGAAGTGCTCTTGAAGATTTGTTTTGCACTTAAGGTTTATCAGCTTTCGTCTCAGATGTAGTTTGTTTACTATGCTTTTTCTTTCAAAAGTTTCTTCAAGAAGTCTTATCATCTCAGCTGCTGTTTTGGCCTCCTTTACATAGTCTAAAAATTTGTCTGGAAGTGAGTGTACTATTACATTTCGTGCTTCTATATCCTTGTTTTCGAGGTTTTCTACTTTTAGCTGGTCTACTGTTTTTGTAAGTACGTCATTTAACTTCTTTTCCTCCAAGATCAGTTTTACTCTAAATTTCCAGTGGCCAAAATTGTCTTTTCCTAATTTGGGATATGTTAACATTACTTCTGAAGTTGACATTTCGCCAGTTTCAATTTTTCCCGTCTGGCACTACTTATCTGATACCTTGCGTGATAGCGCCCATAACCTTTTACACTCTTAGGAGGCTGATTACTTGTTATTTTCCTTAACTTGAATGAAACAACACATTAACGAATCACTTTTCATATAACATATATTTCTCACACCTTTGACAAGATGACAACCAATATTTTTCCTGACACACAACACTCTATGGTAGCAGTTACAGAGGTCGAATTAGTTTATGCCTAACAAAAGGAAAACAGAAAATAGACAAGATAGAGATAGAAATATAAAGGCTATAGAAACTACTTGAACCTACAATCCACCACAGTAGGTGAGAACAGACAGCTGGACAGAAAGAATTTGTGCCCAAGCTGAAGCAGAGACGCTTCGCTCGCACTTCGTGCTCGCTCGGTCAACAACTATTCGTGTTACAAAAAAAAACCCTACAGTCGAATATGGTAGATATGTTATCTTAGTCAAACCCCGAAGTCCAGGCGCTCCTAGGTTTGCCTAGTCAAACCTCAGGTTTTACAAGAAGGTTTAGTCAAAGTCCAAAACTAATAGCGTGTTTCGGGCTTTGACTAACGCATTTATAGCCAAACCTAGGAGAGACTTACTTGGACAGTCAAACACCGAAACGCAATTCGATCAAATCGGGGTTCGACCAGTCTTACCAGTACCGGCGTTAGGGGGGGGCGAGCACGGGCGACCGCCCGGGGCGCCGGATATAAAGGGGCGCCGCAGGCACCCCTTTATATCCGCAGCCGCAGGCCTCCCTTTATACACACTCGCTCATTGAGCGAGTCCTATAATTAGGTACTATCGTAAATTCCCTTTTAGCGACAAAATCGCTATGGTGGCAATAAATAATCAGAACAACTTGGCAATATCTCACCGTCATCGCTCGCTACCATGTGCCGTTTAAGATTTGGCCATTTTACTGCTGCCGCTGCCTTGAGCGGGATCCCGCCGCGGGTACACGGCGCGGGAATGTAGATTGCTGGTTTTTGATGGACAGATGCTTGCCCAGTGCATGAGTAAGCTCTATCTAATCTATGTCGCCCCGCGCGCGTGTCCCGCTCCACACAGCGGAGAGCCTTAAAATTCAGGAGCGGCCCTAGGGCGGCGCAAGCGGTGCGACTACACTGGGCGCCCTCTTGTGTGGGGCGCTGAAAACGCCCGACCACCGGTCGACTATCAATCGTATTGTTGCATGGGATAGGGGGCGGCCCGTAGAAATCTTGCCCAGGGGCGCCGGTAGTGCTAAAACCGGCACTGAGTCTTACTAATCTACACTTAAATTAAGTATAGAATATGTATTTTTTTTGTATTTAAAAGTATGAAAAACACATTCTTGAGAGTGATAATTTAATTAAATTAATAATCTTCCTGTAAGATAAACAATCACGGTACCTAATGAATGGTAGGTATCCCGTGCCCAAAATAAATCCATTGTGTCAGGCGACCGTCCTAGGGTTGCCAACCCTAAGTAATTATAATATAGTATCCTACTATATTGCGGGCTCGCTTACTATATTTTTTGAAAAAAAATATAGTAGGCAACACTACCATATTATTTCAAGTGAAAAAATTAAACAAAAGCAGCAAAAAATGATTACTTTATATGCACATAATTAAGTAATTGCATAATAATTTTTGTGTTTAAACTCTTGTATTTATGGTCGTTGAATAAATTATGAAAATGTTTAGTAAGTATGAAAAATACAACTTCTTTCAAATCTTCCATACAAAACGGCAATCTACTATATTTTTTTTACTTTTTCAACATCCTTACGAATATTATAAATGGGAAAGTCCGTTTGTTTGTTTGTTTGCCTTCACGTCCTAACTACTGAACCGATCATTATGAAATTTTGCATACACGTTGTCAGGGGTACAGAGAAGGACATAGGCTACCTTTCATCCCGAAAAAAAGTATTGTTCCCGAGGGATAGCAAAAAACCTCTCCACGCAGACGCAGACGAAGTCGCGGGCGGCCGCTATTCTACTATATCTTTACACGTAATAATCTTGAAAATACTATATTTGATGCAAAAAAGTTTGCAACCCTAGACCCAAGTGTGACCGAGTCCAATATGCCTAAATGCATTCTCCTACTTGATACAAAAAAAAGGCGACCGTATAGTTGAGGTCAAAGATTAACTGTTTATTGTGCCAGTGCGAAACTTCCTCGGTGGGGGAATCGAACCCGTGACCTTTGCTTTGCGTCAACGTGTTACAATCAAGTTCCATAGGTATTTCCTGGGACTATAAATAAAATTCTTTGGTGGGTATTTACTGTTTACCCTAAAAGAAATGATTCAACAAACTTGTTCGGTGACGTATCAAAGTATCTGCCTAATTAATTTTAAAGGTGTTTAAATGAAATAAGCAATTTCATATTAATCTGTGCGGTTACGGTTAATAAAGTACCGTATAGTTCTTCCAACAATAAGTTAGTCGTGATCGAACTATAGTGATGCAAAGATCCAGATGGCGCATGGCGTCTAAATGTTTTTAATATTCTTTTGTCGTGTGAATTAATTGATTGGACCGGTTTATGTAGTGTATCAAGATGCAAGGTCTCTTGTTTATATTTTTCTTAGGTGAGTTTAATTGAGTTCAGTAATAAACCGGTTTGCAATTTGCTCTATACAACGTGTTAATGAATGAACCCAAAATGGGAAAACCGCACCCTGATTATCTAAAAAGAAACTATTTAGCAACCGGTTGCATTTGACATACATTACTCCTTTTATTTGGTATGTTTTTTTTACCCCAAAGAAAAGTAGCAATGTATTACGTTCATCTGGGAACTGCGACCGGTCGCTAGGCGGTTTCTAATTAGATAATCAGCCCGCCGTTTCCTTCTTTGGACCATCAAACTGGACAACTTTTACTATGGGACCAACTCTGAAATCGCGAATAAAATCAGCTGTTTCATGTATACACAAAATAATAACGAAAATATCAAAATGTATAAAACAGCTGATTTTTTTTCGCGATTTCAAAGTTGGTCCAATAGTAAAAGTTGTTCAGTTTGATGGTCCAAAGAAACGGTTTTCTCATTTTGGGCTCATTCATTAACACGTTGTATTATTCTAATTATTTAATTACACACTTTGCATTTAAGTATACAAATATGTTTATGACCAGAAGGTCATAGGAAGGATAGAAATCCTTAAACATGTTCCAATCCAATAAAGATACGCACTTTGTGTATATGAATCTATTTATACGATCTTGAATAAATCAATATTTAATTCTGTGGTCATTCTTATCTGAGCTGTATTTACTTATATGTATATTTTTTTACTAAACATAGTGTTCCTTGCATATTCTTCTAGTTTGTCTCAACATCGGATCATCGAAATCTTCTGCAAAAGAGAAAATACAACTTTCTGACGTTGAAAACAGTGATTCTAATAAAAGCCCAACTAGTTCAATTCCAAGCGACGTAGAACCAAGGTTTTTCGATCTCGGAGGAGTTATTAAGCAACTATTCCCGGGTTTTAATCAAGGAGGCGCCGGTGGGAATCCTGGGCTTAATTCGCCATCTAATTCGCAGTTTTATCCCGGCGGCGGTGTCCCTGCTCAGGTTAGTAAACCTCTTACCTACTTTTTTACTTGTTCAGTACGAAGATGCCGTCTCTAATTAACTTCTGCTTCTAATTCCTTCTCATACGATGGTTACTTATAAAGGCATGCAATTAATTTTACAGAATTGGAACCCTTTAAATCCTATTAATCAAGGAAATGGATGGTATCGTAATCAACAGAACATCGCGCGACCGCTATTCCAGGATCAAGGATCGCTGCCAGATAGCAACTTTAATCAGCAAGGGTCGATAAATAACATTAATCAACCCGAACAATATCTCAATCAAGCTGGTTTAGGACAGTACCCCGCAAACTTAAATGGTAATCTAATAAATGGTGGAGGGAATCAGAGGAGACGGCCGGGAAATCTTCAAAATTCAGGCTTCCAACAAGGTCAACCTTCGCAGTTAGGTAGACAACAAGGCCAAGGTCATCCTAATTATGACCCGAATGCATTCGAGTATCCGGGAAGAAAACCGGCTCATCCCAATCAAGGTGAATCAAACTTTAACAATAATTATCCTTCATACAATGAAGGGTCTGAAAATTGTTTTAACAATTTCAATAATATTCCACAAAATCAATACCCTGGTCAGGACTATTACCCAAATGGTCAAGTTTCAGGAACGAATCCAGGAAATCAAAATGGAATGCGACCGAACCAAAGACCTCAGAATTCGAATAATAACGATCAAAGACAGCCAAATCAAAATAATATGAATCAATTTCCGAATGAACAAGGAAATAGCGCAAACCAAGGAACTCCTTCCGATCAATTTGAACAAGGAGCTAACAACAGAGGACAAAACAATCTTAGTCCACCAAGGGGCAACGTTAATAACAATTTACCACCAAATATCAATCAACAGGATACCAATCTAAACAACAATAACAGGCCGAATCAACAAAACCCACAAACTCAGAATAATCAAAATCAAGGTGTACAGCCTAACCCAGGGCAAGCAAATAGTGGCAATTCGAATGGCGCAGTAAGATATCCAGATGACGATGATGATGACTTTGGACAGACAACTAGTATACCTATAGCGACAGTAACAACTATTATAGCGCCCACAACAAAGTCGTCTGCAATCGGAAATGCAATTGTAGGAAAACCGGTTCTGATACCGACCTCAACTGTACCTCCTGGTCAAGTGGTGTTCGTAAATGGGTTTGTATTTTGATTACATGATACTTTTATTAACATACCTACTTAATCAGGATTTGGAAAGTATCTGTTCTATTTAGAGGTTATTGTGGGTACTTAATTAAATACTTACTTAGAACCACCTTCTGATTAAGTTAAGAATTAAATTAACAGGTTTTTAGGTAGCACTATCTTTTGGTTCAACTAATAAAATGCAATACAATTTCAATTTAAATTACTTTCCAAATACCTAAGTTATTTAGGAACTTTATAAAACAGGCCCTATAGATAGACTAAAAAAATACCGATGTCAGAAACAATCTTCTGTTAAATTCTTTTCGATTTCACCGAATTTAGTCCATAATATAATTAATATTTGTAGTATTATAGATTATTAGTAAGTCCACATTGGAAGCAAAACAAGGTTCCGTTTCGCTTCGTTCTTAATTTTTTCATACAAAACCCGAACAACAGAGCTTTATTTCGTTTCCAGTGTGGTTTATTTTCAAATCCTATTTTTCACAATAATATCAATTTTTCCACAGCGATGTAACAACAGCTTCCCAAAAGGAATGCGTGCAGAACTGTCCAACGTCGTCGGAATATAACCCTGTCTGTGGCACAGACAACGTATCCTATTTCAATCCAGGGAGGATGCTTTGTGCTCGCAACTGTGGCATAAGTAAGTAAAAAAACCATAAATCCGTTTGTATAACTGATTCACGAAGTGACCGATTCTACAATCGACTGAATTTAGAAATAACAACTTTTTTAATTTTCCGAATTTTTTAACAAAATATCTTCTCGTAAAGAATATCTTCAGTGATTTTCAATCAGAAATTCCCAACCATTTTAATAATATGATAAACTCTGTCGATTACATTTTCGCGTAAATGATTGTCTGCTGACATAATTTATTAATGTCTTTCGATTTGTCAAAACTTAAGTAAAAAAAATTGACGACAAAGTAATTAATTTTTGTTTTTCTCGCAGATGTCTTCGAATCCCGGAAAGGTAATTGTAATAGAAACAAATGAAGAGCTACAAATTATTTTACTCAAATATTTTTATATAGGTACTAAATAAATCCTGTTTTGTTACTCTTTGAATTTCAATTTCTGCCGTATACAATAGCAAAAAAAACCATAAGCCTAATATGGTATTATATGCATACAACTCCGGAAAATTTGGTATTATACACCCTGAAAACTGACACTTTTTGAAATTATTTTTCTTCTTTTCAATATAAAAAGGGTTGTCACTTTGTAGTTTTCCATACAAATATAAAACATTTTTTTTCGGAACTTTTAGATTTTTGCATTCACAATGCTATTTTTATATTAAGATGAATAAATAATGAAAAATATTAGAAAAAATCGGCTCACCCGTAGCCGTCTAAGTTGCTACGGGTGAGCCGATTTTTTCTAATATTTTTTCATTATTTATTCATCTTAATTTTTTTTCGGTTTATTATAAAACGCTCATAGACCGAAATCGCTCATCGAGCGAAAAGAACAGTATAAACTTAAATTCTACAATTCTTTAATTTACTTATAATAATTAGGTTTTTTATGACAATGTAAATATTTATTAGGTACTTTATAAAAAATAACATTAATAACAAATTGTTGGACACAAAATATTAGTCATTGGAAACTACATTACCTGTCCGTCGTTTTATGGTTCAATGCGTCATGGGCGTTTTTAAGAGAGCGACAACAAGTTTTTTCGCTAAATTTGCGATAGTTTATTTACAAACAATAACTTCATTAACATATAGTTCGTTGTAGGTAGTAAGCAAAAGAGCAAAAAGTGGCCACTTTTCGCTATTAGAGTAGGAACTAGTAGGCATAAGAGCAAAAAGTAGCCACTTTTGGCACATTTGCCTAGGTACTACTACAACGAACTATATTTTACACAGGTTATGTTTGTTAATTAACTATAGAACCTTAGCTTCAATCTGTTAGTACATGTGAATTTTCGATACATTTTTTTTTATAAATATTTGACAACATCACATACATTGCTCCAATTCCAAAGTAAGTAGCTATAGCACTTGTGTTATGGAAATCAGAAACAACGGTGGTATGACAAACACCCAGACCTGAGACAATATTGAAAAGTTCATTTTCTACATTGACCCAGCCGGGGATCGAACCCGGGACCTCAAGAGACTCTCAAGAGAGAGTGACGCCTTGAAAACCGGCGTGCAAACCACTCGACCACGGAGGTCGTCACACCTGTACCTACATAGCAAGCAATTAATTTAATTAAGATGAGGGCGCCACTTTTAGGTTTATAGGGGCCTTAAATGAATAGAGATAGAGAACAATTCTAATACGCAGTCTTTTTTTATATCACATCAGGTAAATAATTTATTTAAAAAAAATATGACATAAATCTACGTTACAATTGACCCTACCTACAGAAAGTGAAACTCATTGCCTAAAATTTAGGTACAGAAAATGGTAGCTAATTATATCAATGTACTACAAGGTAAACTGTTGCCTCCTAGGTTTCAAATCTACACTGGATGGATCTTTTTACCCGACTGCAAGAGGGTTATTATTTTCGCGCGTATCTTGTTTGTATGTAATATTCTTTTCATCCCTTCTATTCGAAAAAGGATGCATTGTTCCTATATAAGTGGGACCAAAATAGCTCTTTTCTGGTAAGAACTTTTTAGTGGGAGGAAAAGAGATTTGAATTTAGAACATGTATCTTTCAAAGAATTCGAACGCCGCCGCCGGCTGGTATGTATTGACTGGCTGTATAGACGGCGCGATAACCCGCGCAAACTGAAAAAAAAACATAAGCGCGCGAATTAAGTCTGTGTTCTTGTAATTAGTACATACTTACGTACTTAGTACAATAACTTTTGAAAATTGCGCTAGTGTATCAAACGTAACTATAAATTTGTAATTATTTTTACTTTTCACGTGTCTTTTTTAAATAAAGAACATTTTCATTAATTACATAAACACAGTCTCCTATTTATTTTCTCATAGAAAGGGGATGAAAAGTAGAGAATATGACTCGGGCGCAAAATATTTTTGGCGAGGGCGACATACTTTGAATCCCTCGCTACGTTCAGGATTCTACTGAAGAATCCCTCGCTACGCTCGGGATTCTACTCTAGAATCCCTCACTTCGCTCTGGATTCAAAAAAGCGCCCTCGCCGCAAAAATATTATTTTGCTCCCTTGTAATACAATCTACTATTATTACCTCATATCTTTCAAACGGCTGAACGGATTTCTATGACTAAGATATCGTTAGATTTGTCTTGTCAGCCCAAGTGTTCTTAAGAAGGTGGCGTTTTAAAAAAACCAACATGGCGGCTGTACGGTGCTGTTATACGTAGTGGAAAAAATATTTTTTTTTTAGTATACTACAGTATGGAAGTCAAATTAAAGGGCTTTTTATAAGGATTTCAAAAAGGTATATCATGACTGTAATATATAATAATTAATAACTAAATAAATAAACAAAAAAAATAAATTAAAAAAAATAAAAAACCCGCCTGCATAAAAAGACAAGTCAACTGAAAAGATGTAAACAAGATTAAATATTAAAGGCAACATAATAACATGCAGTCGGAGGCATGTCGGAGGCATATAATTCAAATCATTCATAACGTCACTTTCTTTATGCATGCCTCCGACTGCATGTTATTATGTTGCCTTTAATATTTAATCTGGTTTACATCTTTTCAGTTGACTTGTCTTTTTATGCAGGCGGGTTTTTTAATTTTTTTTGACACACAAAACGGTCTTTACGTCAAAAATCTGAGTAGTTATTGATGAAACACAGAACAGTCTCCACTTTCAAAAATCTGTTTCAACAACTTCGCATTGAAACGTCGGTATGGGCGTGAGCTAACGATATCACGTCCCCGCCTGTCGACTCACTCGCTACTAAATTGGGCCTGTCGTTATTCTTATCGAATATACGACTCGTTCGATGTGCGATCGCTAACGATCTAACTTCAAAGATAATACTCACTATAGCCAGTATGGCTCTTAGAATTTCAGCTTTACGTGATGAAGGAAAAACGTAATACTTCACATAAATTGTAAAATAGTATTTTTTAAGTATCTTGCTGAGACTGTGAGACTATTCTGAATAAAAATATAACATTTAATTTTATTACCTATACTTGATATAGGTTATATGCGTTTAGTTACATACTCTAAATGTTTTATAATAATTAATTTTTCAAGGTAGGCCCTTGACTTACTTTACTACCTACGAGGGTGGATTGATAAGTCCATGACTTTTTAATGAAGAAAGACTTTTTTTCGGAATATTTTGTTGTATTTCTGTACATAATCTTATTGTAGCTCTGCGTATTCAGTCCAACGAAGTTCCTACCTCTTTAACCCATTATTTTTTTCTTTTATCGCCTGAAAACTGGTAACTGAAATGAGGGCCCATTTCAGACATCTCCTTTTGGCTTGATGAAAATCTTTGCCCGCCAAGACATTTATTTATGTTTGGTAGGAGAAAAAATCTCACTGGGGTTGAATCTAGAGAATAGGAAGGATTCGCATCTTCATTCGATGAGTTTTGATGTCATGAGTGCCGCCGAGAGGGTCGACAGGGTCATTAAGAAAAGTGAGAAGTCGCTTGAGCTTTTTGTTTCCAGAAGTAACAATCTTTTGCCAAATTTGAAAAAAATTACTGTATAGATGTCTTAAGGAGTTTCTTTTTAAGACAGAAAAATAAATTATGAAAAAAAAGTATTTCTTCTTTTCAAAGTCATGGACTTATCAAACCACCCTATTAAACAACGTGTTACAAAAAACCCCTAAAAAGCCGAATATGGTAGATAGAGTACCATGCATACCATACAAATACAACACCGGAAAAAATATTATAACTAGGTACAGAAAACCTTCACGTTTTTGAAAAAAAGCAAAAACTTTTCATGATAAGCTTCATAGTGGCAACCCTAGTCCTAAATTGTGATTGCTTTTGCCCATTAATGTATTTTCTCCTTTGTTGAAGTTTTCGAATGAAATAAAAATAAATGTTACATAGGTACATCACTTACAGTAACAGTTCCATTGCTCATATAAATGCAAAAATCCGTTATGCTTTTAACGAGTACACTAGGAAAAAATAAATGTTACAAAACCCCGGGATGTGACTCCAATTCAATAACCAATATATTTATCAAAAACAAAAATGCTAACGCAGTATCAATAATTCACGGGGCGCCGCGTCACCGGATTTTATTTTTCACAAATTGTATCGTCACAAATTTTGGCCAGTCCTCTCATTCAGTTAAGATAACCGAATTTCATGACAATGTTTACGTTTAATTTGGATTTTTGTCACTGAATTTTACTTTTCATCTCTCCTTGGGAGTTTTCAAATAGGTAGTTTAGGACATGTAGTTGGTTTTCATCGAAATTTCATTTTTTTTAAAGAAAATGGTTATCATTTTCAATGTAGTGTACTTCAATAAATAAATAGAAATAGAATGATCATCATGCTCAAAATTCAAATTCATTTATTCAGTTTAAGCATTGTAATGAGAAGAACCGGCAAGTAACTCATGAAGGGCTTTTTCTATAAGTAGATATCTTTATTTCACACAGAGAGATTAAAAAAAATAGGACTTTAGCATTTTCTCGTCAACATAGATCTCATATCTAATAGTGTCTATTAAGACAATATTGTATTAATATTTAAAAGCTTAAACGTAATAACTTAATTAAAATCCCAGTAAAACAAAATCAGAGATGGACCGGCCACATGCTTCGCTGCAATAAAGACAAATGGAGCAAACGAGACGACGACGCCAATCCAAGGGATGGGCACCGAAGCAAAGGTCGACCCATAAGAAGATGGGAAGACGACCTAAAGTTGACCCTAGGGCCATTCTGGACGAGAGTGGCTGCTGATAGACAGTACTGGAGAGGGTTGGAGGAGGCCTTTGCCAAAAGGCACACTGAGCGGCTAGATGTTATTTAAATATATTATGTAACAACCAAAGTGTAGCTCAGAAATAAAAGGCTTATTATTATTATTATTAAAACAAAATCAATTCTTTTTTTACAATAGTCCCTCTGAATTTCATTAATAAATACGACTTCTTCGTCTTTTCTACTTCAACAAATCCAATATAGTGACAATAATTTATTAAAATTGTATCCCGGATAAAGCTTACATAAATCAAGACAAGTCAAACAGTGAACAAATTGTGCCGCCTAAATAAACTGAGAATCGATCTTCTTTAAAGCCTGTTCAATAAATGCAGCCACTTGGCCTTCTTTGATTATGAAAAAGGTGAAGAGAGGTGCTAAGGGGCAAAAAGGTGAAGTAGCGAAAAGGGTGTGCAGGGAAATTGTGTAAAAGCACCCTCGAGTGAATCTCTAGCTAAGAATACGTTTATATTGCGACGGGAAACACGACCAGTGGTCGGCGTTTGTAACTTTAAGACTAAAGTTTTAGTAATAACGGAATATCAAGGACTCGAACGGACGCAATAGGCATGACGAATATTTTTATTTTATTTTATGTAACTCATGAAGGGCTTTTTCTATAAGTAGATATCTTTATTTCACACAGAGAGATTAAAAAAAATAGGACTTTAGCATTTTCTCGTCAACATAGATCTCATATCTAATAGTGTCTATTAAGACAATATTGTATTAATATTTAAAAGCTTAAACGTAATAACTTAATTAAAATCCCAGTAAAACAAAATCAGAGATGGACCGGCCACATGCTTCGCTGCAATAAAGACAAATGGAGCAAACGAGACGACGACGCCAATCCAAGGGATGGGCACCGAAGCAAAGGTCGACCCATAAGAAGATGGGAAGACGACCTAAAGTTGACCCTAGGGCCATTCTGGACGAGAGTGGCTGCTGATAGACAGTACTGGAGAGGGTTGGAGGAGGCCTTTGCCAAAAGGCACACTGAGCGGCTAGATGTTATTTAAATATATTATGTAACAACCAAAGTGTAGCTCAGAAATAAAAGGCTTATTATTATTATTATTAAAACAAAATCAATTCTTTTTTTACAATAGTCCCTCTGAATTTCATTAATAAATACGACTTCTTCGTCTTTTCTACTTCAACAAATCCAATATAGTGACAATAATTTATTAAAATTGTATCCCGGATAAAGCTTACATAAATCAAGACAAGTCAAACAGTGAACAAATTGTGCCGCCTAAATAAACTGAGAATCGATCTTCTTTAAAGCCTGTTCAATAAATGCAGCCACTTGGCCTTCTTTGATTATGAAAAAGGTGAAGAGAGGTGCTAAGGGGCAAAAAGGTGAAGTAGCGAAAAGGGTGTGCAGGGAAATTGTGTAAAAGCACCCTCGAGTGAATCTCTAGCTAAGAATACGTTTATATTGCGACGGGAAACACGACCAGTGGTCGGCGTTTGTAACTTTAAGACTAAAGTTTTAGTAATAACGGAATATCAAGGACTCGAACGGACGCAATAGGCATGACGAATATTTTTATTTTATTTTATGTTACATAAATTACCTTTCAAAAAAAGGAGCATTGGTAAAATAATTATTTCGCTAGCGTGAAAACTGCCTGAGATATCACAGTTTAAAATGCACACAAATTGGACTCACCCGAAAACGCTCCATACTAACGGCAACCCTAGTTATGACGTCATTCCTAGTTAGGTTGTATTGTATGCAACGCGTAGGAAATTTGTTCGGCAGCTATATTAAATATTGTGTTTATCAAAATGGTTTCTTAGACAAATTTGCTATACATTCCCAAGTAACAAAAGTTTCTAAAACCAAGGGATTTTATCACCAAACAGTGATATAGTAGGCCTTAAACGGTAACCGTTGTGACTGCTTGTGCTATAAAGGTTTTTCACAGAGCGTTTATGTTCTATGATATTAAAGAGCATTTAAGTTCTACGATGCAGCTCTTAGAACACTTACAGGACAAACAAAAGAATCTTTAAAGTGTTGCACTGTAATAGATATGAAAAAAGCTATTATAGTACTATTTAGTACTATATACGACTTTACTGTCACTTTTATGTTTCTATTTTGCACTAAAATAGCGTCAACTTAACTTTTACAGTACTAGTATTATAGCAGTATCGAAAACACTATTACAGAATCAATCTGCACTATAAAAGTACCTTACACAACGATTATGTCACGGTTTAGCTTCCTAAATGCTCCCTCAACCACAGAATACATAATAGTACAAGTCCTCAACATCGCTATGGGGCTAGTTCTGTAAAAGTCACGAAAACTCTTCTATGGTACTAAATAGTATCATAGCGACTTCTGATGCAGTTGCTAAATAACTTACACTTTTTGTGTTACTGCTACCAGACTAAGCGTGAGATAAAAGCACTAAAATGAATAATTAATGGACTAATCTGTTTTCGGTGAAAATATGGCTGCTGTTTTATGCCATGATAGCACATTAGTAGCCCGGCTGGAGCCAATGTGTACTATAGCAGTCATAGTCGGGACGAGTCCTTATTTTATTAATTTAAATTTAATTAAATCACGAAAATTATGAGGGCGCATTGTCAAATTTGAAATCGGCATAGTGATTTTATCGATACAATTATTTTCGCAAGTGTAAGTTGGTCAATGGTCGATCACAGGTGATATTTTGTAGAATGTCTCTGTGTATTATAAATAGTAATAGTGAATGACATTTTGTTTTCTTGGGGAACACTCACAATGACATGAGCACAGCACGAACAAAATGGCGAACAATAGTGTGATAAAAAGATCAAAATAGCACTATAAACCTGTTTTGGTTTTCAAGTATAGAGCTGATTTATTACCGTGAAAGCCTTTATGTAATGTTTATAGAATTAATCAGTGATAAAACTAGGGCCTATTTGGGGTTCTAGAATGCAGGTGTTGAAAAAAACTATATTTCAAAGCAGTTTCAACTTAATTGCAACAAAGGGCACTAATAAATATAAATATAAACAAAGTGGTTCTTGGCACTTTTCTATTGTTTTGCAAGTCAAGTTAATCTTTATCCTACGAATAAATGTGAAAGTTTGTGGGTTTGGATGTTTGTTCCTCAATCACGCAAAAACTACTGAACGGATTTGGTTGAAATTTGGTGTACAGAAAAAAGATAGCCTAAATTTAAATAGAGGATACTTTTTATCCCGATATTCTTGTGGGAACGGGAACCACGCGGGTGAAACCGCGGGCGGCCGCTGTATCACAATCACCAGTGGCGTGCACTCCATACATGCAAATAAGCACTGCATACCCTGTAGTCCCATAAATATTGTGACCCTAATTGCCTACCCTATCATTCTACCTATAACTTGTAATTAAATTAAAAGGCATGATTCTAAAAATTTTCTATCAATAAAGTTACGAACGACCCATCAAAAAATGAAGTTAATAAGGGATAGAAAAGGATATACCGAGTCCTAATCCGGCAAGCAAAGCAGAGCCCGAAAAAAATATTCCAGAAAAGAATTAATCAAAGACTTCCTACCATTATCCCGGAATTAAGTGGCTCAATGTTTGGTAACTAAGTCTTGGCAAACACAATTAAAACGGCATCTCGCATGTGGATGGATTCCAAGTTAAGTATAATTTTCCATTGTAAGTCCCGGCTTTGAGGAGACCTTTCTAAATTCCCTATCTGCCCTGAAGGAAATTTTGATGATGCTGGGAGTATTTCTGAGAAAGGTGTCGTATTTTTAGTTTGTAAAGTGTAATAACTTCGATCCAATGGAGACTAAAGTTTTAGTAAATTCATAATCTTATTTGAATTTTATTGAACAAGCTGTAGGTATATCCTACTAATATTATAAATGTGAAAGTTTGTGGGTTTGGATGTTTGTTCCTCAATCACGCAAAAACTACTGAACGGATTTGGTTGAAATTTGGTACACAGATAGTAGATAGCCTAGATTAAAACATAGAATACTTTTTATCCCGATATTCTTACGGGAACGGGAAACACGCTACTAGTTTACCTATAAGTGTTTGTTGCGCCTAGATTAGATATTATATTATTTATAAGCTAAGCTAGTTATTATTTCAAAGTATCGGTGTATGCAAACGTTGGTATAAAATAAAATCGGTAATAAGTTAGTGAATTATTTGATTAGAAATATTTTTCACATAATTATTGTAATGTAATCTGGAAAAACCCCGAACAATTCGTATTTAATTTACGTCGGTCGTTCCGGGAAAAGATTGATCGTCTTATGATTAAAGATAATTAATTAATATTTAATATAATATAATAATTAATTTATTAATATTTAACTCCTTGTCCACAATTACCAAGTAGAATAATAAATTAATTATCAGTACCGCCTCTTCATATTTGGAGTGCTTTCTTCAAGGAATATTAAAGTTAAAATCATCCTTATAAGTCGCTAATAAAGTTAATTTTTATTTGCCCCGAGCAGCAAACGTGATTTAGACAGTAAAATGTAATATAACGGTAGATGTAACATCGAAATATCGACTGTGGGCCAGTTTTATGGCCCATTAAGGGTCTTTATACTTTATTTGTAGCCTTTTTATTAGTAGGCTATACATTAAAAGTCAATAACACTGGTTGGCTGGTAAGTGAAAGAAAAGACTTAAAATTATTATTGCCACTTCTCTAATAAAATTAGTTAGGTACTAAGAAGCGTCTTTCGATGTTTTAATAATTTGATAAGTACCTTAATTTTTTTCTTAACTCATATTTGAAGATAAAAACATCTAGTTACTTATATAACGATTTTTTTAAATAAAAAATATCTGTTTTGTAATATTCGAAAATAGGCTCGCAGACTTTAATAAACAAATTACTTATGTGAAATTCAATCTGACAAAATTATTTCAAATTGCGTGATACTGAAAAAGTAATATCTAATTGAACTTGGTTAAATTGTACTTTCATTTGTTTTTATTGTTACTAATAATGTTGAATAAAAAAATCAATTCTTAAAAAATAAATGAAATTGTTATCGGATCATAGAGATATAATAAACTGTAAGTTTAAAGGCTAATAATAAAAAAATGCTTGTTGTTAAATAATATAACATTTCAGATCTGGTAAATACTACGTAAAGCTTTCAGCAGCATTTTTCATAACATGCAGCTTTCACAACTGACCTATTTACATATATTTAAAGCATTGAAGGAAAATCGCGACTTTTGAATGGACTAAGTTGTGAATAGGCTAGCTGGCTGACATGTATCGTAATAAGGCTTCCGTTGGCAGGAACTTTGTAATAATAACCATAGAAATAAAATTCCAGAGAACAACAATGTCAATAAACAGGTGATCCGATGAAAAACGATGTATACATTTTATATGAGATACGTAAAATATGACTTACATACATAAAATATGACTATAATTATGGCAAAAAAAATAATAAACTATGTTCCATTCTGTTTTCTTCGTCGATAAACGAATAATGTAACGAAATTTGGTTTTAGAGAAATGTGTGGCAAAATCTTATTTACCTTTGAAAAGTGTGATAACTTGGATTGTTTCTTTTTATCACATCACAATTACTTAGATCACAAGACACCATGGCTCCACGAAACCTTTATTTGAAATTCTAATAAGGATTAACAAATATTTTAAACAAACTGTGATTGCTCATTTGCAAGGCGAGACGCTAGGGGCTCTTGCTGTAAAAAAATTTGGCACATTGTCACTTGATTCTTTGTCTCTTTTTTTCACAGACCGTGTAATGTTAACTTCTCTTTTCCACGCTTTGTTGGTCTTCTTTAGTGCAGCGAACATTCTTCTATGTCTATGGTAATAAATAATAAGGGAGTAACATAATAGTACATTATGATTAGGGCTTGGTATTCGGATATCCGAATATTCGTATTATTCGAATATTCGCCTCATTTATTATTCGGATATTATTGAGAGTAGTATTCGAATATTCCGAACTTTTCGAATACGAAGATACAACGTGTTGAACAACTTCAGTGCTACCATTTCGTGCGCAGAAGAAATTTTTGGGGACTCATTGGCGAGAGACGTGGTGCCGGGCTACTGCAAACATGCGCAGTAATCCCCTGCAATTTCTTTCACCGCTAAACTTACGTGCCGCGGCCTATACAAAAACCCCTAATACCGAATATGGTAGATAGAAACCATCAAACTGAACAACTATTAACTCTGAAATCGCGGAAAAATAACCAGCTGTTTCATACAAAAAATAATATAGAAAATAATATATCAAAATTTATGAAACAGCTGATTTTTTTATTCGCGATTTCAGAGTTGGTCCCATAATAAAAGTTGTTAGTTTGATGGTCCCTATCTACCATATTCGGCTTTATAAGGCTTTTACCAAACACCTTGTATACAGCCTTTATTTGTTTTTGATTAATTTTAAGAGCAGTACATATTTTATTATACGCAATGGCTGGTTGTGCAGAAGACCGAGGCGTATAAGCTGCCACTTTGTTTGGAGTTTTTGGAATACGAGAAAGCCTTTGATTCTATCCAGATCTGGACAATCACTCTAGATGTGCCAAGTTGATCACAGGTATTTTGAGGTGCTGAGGTTCTTTTATACGAAAAAGCCACCATGTGGGTTCGTGCACAAATCAGTTTAACTGCAGCGAAACTGTTTAAAGGTGCTTTGGAAGACGTCTTTAAACTCCTTAACTGGAAAGGACTCGGCAACAACATTAACAGCCAGTACATAGCATACACTTTCGTTTTGCCGATGATAAAGTTCCGAGACCTTTTGCAATTGCCGAGACCTTGGAAGACCTGAACACAATGTTCGAAGATCTTTTACGATGATCATGGATAAGACGAAAATCATGTTGGATGCCCGCTCCAGTTCATGTTGGCAACATAACACTCGAAGTTGACCAAGGATAGATAGTCCAGTTAGGTAAGTCTAACTTTGAGTAAGAAATATCTCTCGGCGAACTCAACTACTACGATGGGCTGCATTCGGGAAGCTTCGAAAAATATTCGCATCCAACTTACTTCACAGTGTCGCAAAAAGAAAGCCTTTGACCAGTGTGTGTCAATGGCAACACAGCCAGTGATTACTTACGATTACGACCGACAGTGAAACTAACTATGGGATTATCCTTGGCCCATGCTATGGGTAATGGGTATCATAGAAGGCTTAAGGTCACCCAGCGATAAGTGTTCGAAAAATTCGTAATATTCGGATAATTCGGATATTCGTTTTGGTACTATTCAAAATATTCGAATAGTAAAAATGGACGAATATTTTATTTTTATTTTATATAAAATGGTACATCAACAGCAAGACATATTGATCATTTCTAATTTAAATACAAAAAGTATCATTGTAAACATGTTTGCCAATTACAGATATACACAACATTTGCCATACTTAATACTAAAATGTTGAACTTGTTAATTATAATTTATTACAACCAAAATTTAAAGATTAGTTTAGAAGTAAAAGGGAACAAACACTCTGTCGGTATAACGCATAACTTAAGGTAAACTGATTGAATTTACGCCGAGTGTGCACTGAGAGGCTGAAAGTGATTCATTAATTTGTTTTTGAAAGTTCTAGGGGAATCGTTGAAAATGTCAATTCTAGGTATTTTATTCGATATTTCATTATAAGCGTTACATATTCTAGCAATCGGGTAGTGGACCCCCAAATTGGTTCTATGAGTTGGAATATTAAATAATTTACGTATTCGATAACGGGGATATTTATATGGGACAGTAAATTTGATTTGGTTAAGAAGTTGAGTATTTTTTATTTTACTATTAATTATCTTGTGTAAAAACATTAAATCTGCTATCAAACGCCGATTTTTTAAAGATATCATTTTGAAAAAATGTAGCCTTTGGTCGTAAGGGTGCCTGCGGGATATACCAGGACTTAAGAAGGCAAGGTGTCGTGTAAATGCTCGCTGTATCGATTCAATACGCTGAGACCGCTCAGCATATACCGGGTTCCATGCAACGCTTGCAAATTCAAGGTGACTACGTACAAGGGCGTTAAAGAGAACTATTTTAGTTTGAACGTTTCGAAAACCTTTAGTGTTTCTCTTCAAAAAACCCAACATGCGAGCTGCATTCCGTACTGATTTCTCGGTATGAGCCTTGAAATTCAATTTGCTGTCCAGTATGACCCCTAAGTCTCTAACTTCCACAACTTGCGCCAGAGTTACGCCACACAGCGTATAGGCAGTGTGAATAGGATTCTTTTTCCTAGTGAAACTAATATGACAACACTTGGCAGGATTCAGCAGCATATCGTTGTTATCACACCAATTAGATATTTGGTTTAGGTCGATCTGTAGGAGATCAGCATCTTCCACAGTTTTGATAGCTTTACAGATTTTGATATCATCGGCGAAAATAGACACGCTACTGTGCTTTATGTCTGTGGTGATGTCATTGATAAATATTAGAAACAGTAGGGGTCCCAGATGGGAGCCCTGTGGTACGCCCGACTCTGCAAAGTATTCGTTAGATTCATATCCATCCACGATCACCGTTTGAGGTCTCCTGGATAGGTACGTTGCAAACCATTGCAAGAGCGATCCACAAAGTCCCATACTGGAAAGTTTAGAAATCAGAATTTGATGGTTGACCCTGTCGAATGCACTCGAAAAGTCCGTGTACACTGCGTCCACTTGTAGTCCCTTATCCATACTTTGTGAGACAGTCGACACAAAAGATGCTAAATTTGACTCAACAGACCGACCGCGCATAAAGCCATGCTGAACGTCTGTTATGCTTTTTTCGACATGACTGTAAATCAAGGGATACACAAGGCTCTCAAAGAGTTTTGAGAGACATGACAGAATAGATATCGGCCGATAATTAGTAACATCTGTTTTATCGTTTTATTTAATTTAATATTTAATTTTATTCTTATTTAATATTCCAAGCCCTAATTATGATATAAGTGCGGTAAGTTGAAAATTACAGCTGAGGCGATATTGCTAGCCCGAGCCGTAGGCGAGGGCTACAAGAAAGCAGAGGCTGTAATTATCAAAGCGCACGTATGTCATACGACGTTTTATAACATATTTGCGAGGAAATAAATAAAACTCGGACTTTGCATTTTTGCTTGTTTTCCATAATGATGAAATTTTTTATACACTTGTAAGTATTTATCGGTCGATTTTTCTGCCTTTCACTTCGATTGTGAGGAAATCAAACAACAATAAAGTAAAAAAACAAAAATTGAAAAAATAAAATTTTCTTAAATTTAGTGACAAATTATATCATTTTGGAATGTGCTCATCAAGGCCTTTCATTTGATACCCATATTCAAAAATTGAAAAAAAAAATTTTTCTTAAATTTTACTGACAAATTATGTAATTTTGGAATGTGCTCAGCAAAGCCTTTCATTTGATACCCATATTCAAAAATTGAAAAAAAAAATTTTTTTTTTTCTTAAATTTAGTGACAAATTATATTTTTTTGGAATGTGCTCATCAAGGCCTTTCATTTGATACCCATATTCAAAAATCGAAAAAAAAATTTTTTTTTCTTAAATTTTAGTGACAAATTATATAATTTTGGAATGTGCTCAGCAAAGCCTTTCATTCGATACCCATATTCAAAAATTGAAAAAAAAAATTTTTTTCTTAAATTTAGTGACAAATTATATTTTTTTGGAATGTGCTCATCAAGGCTTTTCATTTGATACCCATATTCAAAAATCGAAAAAAAATTTTTCTTAAATTTTAGTGACATATTATATAATTTTCGAATGTGCTCATCAAGGCCTTTCATTTGATACCCATATTAAAAAATCGAAAAAAAAATTTTTTTTTCTTAAATTTTAGTCACAAATTATATAATTTTGGAATGTGCTCATCAAGGCCTTTCATTTGATACCCATACTCAAAAAATTTTTTATTGAAAAAAAAAATCATATAAAGTAAATTTTATTCATAAAATGTTGACCTCTTTTCTGATATCAAAACTCTTTGCTAAGATTTAAAAAAGTACCGTTCGTTTTAGACGAAGCATCTTGATAAACCGTGCGTTTTACTTTACATTACCGCACAAGATCGTAATGAGATACAATACGATATTGAAATTGGCGTAATAAGAGACCCTTTACGAGCAAATATGTTATAAAATATATATGGTCGTAGCCTATATGAGAACCGAACCTGGGATTTCAGAGATGACGACATCTGAATGATCTGACTTGAAAATTTTGTCCTCCTATTTTGTATTGAAGGTATATACTTACCTACTGAAAAGAACACTTTCTGTAAGTTTGATAATTTCAAACTACATATATTTTTATATTATTAGGCAATGCTTCTCGGAGGATTCGAGGAGGCCATCAATCATCCTAGAACTATAGTAAAGTTTTTATATGCTTTGTGGTATTATAAGACAGCTAAAAAAAAGCGAAAGGATAAAATCTCAGCCGCAAAGGAGACGCGAGAAACTTATCTTAAAAATATTAACATAGCCTAAGTTTTAATGGAGTTGATCAGGAAATGTGTGTAGTTAGGCGCTTCTTTTGAGGTAAAGTGGATTGATTGAGCGATTTTCTTTTGTTTGAGTTGAACCTTAACGGTGCT
The DNA here is from genome assembly GCA_928269145.1 of Agriphila tristella. Taxonomy (NCBI): domain Eukaryota; kingdom Metazoa; phylum Arthropoda; class Insecta; order Lepidoptera; family Crambidae; genus Agriphila; species Agriphila tristella. Next base: position 15,495,938 of record OV743439.1, on the reverse strand, counting down.
TTGGACTTATTTTACCTAAATAAATAGTAGGTACTAACCTAATGAACATTATATCAGAGATTTAGAGTTGGCGAAACACAACCATATATACCTTTTATCTAACAAGAAATAGATAATTATTATTTAAGAACTTCTGCAATGGTAGGAAATAGTTATTTGTTATACAAGTGACCAAAGTCGATTTGTGCTGCGAGTGCCGACTTTAAATCACGAACTAGCGAAGTAGTCTAGAATTGAATCACGAGCGTAGCGAGTGATTCTAATATAGACTACTGAGCACAGTGAGTGATTTAAAGGCACGAGGCAGAACGAAACTTTGGTCTCGTGTTAAACATACAACTTTTCACCTCGACCAGCAAGAAAAAAATCACGTGACTTTCCTGGTAAAAATCTAAATTCAGCATTAGAAACTTGTTCTCTCAACTCTTTTGGAGTTAGATAACTATCTTCATCGCTGGGCGTACTCATTTTTTGTTATATCACAAAATTAGTTCGATCAAACCTATGCTGAAAATTTTTATTCATAGATTAAAATATATTCCTGTCGTTTTATTTAGGTACATTACGTTGTGTTTTTCTCTAATTTATTAATATCCCATCTTATTGATTTATTTATATTTATAAAACACTAACTCGTTTAAAAATTTCATTGATTTTTCTTATTTAATATTTATTTCATACATGCGACCCCATTTCGTCCATACTCTTTATTTCGAATAGGGAATATGCATAAGTCACCGATTTTGATGAATTTGAGCTTGATCGCTGCGGACACTTATAAAAACATGATGGAACAGGAAAAAAAATAAAAAAAAATGTATAATCCTAGTTTTATCACACCATGAAATCAGGGGAAAATAACGATATTTTTTTTTCATTTTCGGATATAATACACTTTACAGTCAGATAGAATATCGAATAAGAAACAATATTTTGTATGACACATATGTACTTAAACGCAAAATTTAGGGAGATAATCGAAGATTATTGGCTAACTCCATATTAAACGCGCCGAAACACACCTGAAACGTGATGTGTGACGTCACCGTTTTGTATGGAGCGTTTTCGGCGGGTGCTGCTGCGCGCTAACTTCAAGTAACTATATCACGAGAAAAAAACGCAAGAGAAAAGTTTTAATATTACTGTTAACTTTCTCACGCATTATACTTTTGATTAAGATTAAAAAAAAAATTATGCATATTCCCTATCCTTATTTAAAACTCCTTGGTAGATCCGTGCATTTTATTTTTTATACTTTTTAATTCTCATGTATGACAACATAAAGCAGTCTTTCTATCCTTTTCTCACATATCAATTTTACAAGTCTCATCCTTGTCACTCTATTTCTTTTTTATTTCAAAGTTGGTGTTAGAAATTAAAAAAGCACTTTGCCTCACGCTCGCAGCAAAAATCGATTTTGCTGCGAGTTTTTACGCGTCAAAAGTGCCCTTTTCGTGCTGGAGAGGTGAAAAGTAAATTTAATATTAGAACTTGTCAATAGTTTTGTCAATAAATTCTGAATCTTCCAACATATTTCCTTGATACAGTGCAGGTATATATTCCTTCACAAGAAAGCCCCTTCATATTCCGATTACCACGTGTAGTATTATTTAGTTAAGTATTTCCGAAGTGGAAATGGCTGGTGAATAGCAACGATGGACAGAAGTGAGCTAACGAACCGGCGCGTGTGGCCACGTCGACCGACTTCGGCTTTCATTTCAATGGACGTCTGTCATTTCTCCAGCATACGTTGTGAGAGGCTAAGTAATTCCGCACTGTATGGCGTCAGCTGAATCGGGAACGGGGAAATTGAAATTATGCCACGTAAACTCCTCGTGTGCAAGGCTCTATTAAGAATGTCAATAAAATGCAGCCGTAAGAAGAATATTCAAAAAGGTAATTTCAGAACTGTAATCTATAAGTACTAATATTATAAATGTGAAAGTAATTCTATAATAATATGTCTGTCTGTTATATGGGCACTGACCTGAATTTTTTTTCTATTTAACTGAACTGGCCTGGCTGTATGATTTGACAGCAAAGTTCTTGTGCCTATTTGATTTTGACGTACAATGAAAATGGTGAATCTCCAGACTCCAGACTTTAGTACCATGTCCCTCACGCTATGCTCACGCTACGTCCTACAGCGCCAAAATGGCGGAAATCAAATAGGCACAAGAACAGTTTGACAGCAGCCAGTCCAGTGTAATAATATAGAGGTCAATGTATATGGGGTTTTCACGGGTCGATTTTCCAGGGACTTGCAGGTCAATTTTAGTCGACTAGCACTTTTTATAGATAATCGCTGGTAAAATCTAAAAGCGAATCTAATTTCAATAAGGTGGCGATTCAATTTTACAAGCGATTGTCTTTAAAAATCGCTAGTCAACTAAAATCGACCAAGAAGTCGCCTGGAAGATCGACCCGTGTATAAGCTCTTTCACGCCTGAACCAATTTTGATGAATTTTAGTACGTATAGAAGTAGATTGGATCATGGATATCAGCTAACTTTTGTCGAAAAAAATATCGAAGGGAGTGAAATAGGGGATGAAAATTCGTATGGAGACCGATCAACGTCCACGAAGACGAAATCGCAGTTGGCCGCTAGTACCTTAATACATACCTAATTATAAAAAAAGTACTGATGCCTGATTAGATTTATAGGTACTAGATAATAACTCATTGGAAAAAAAAATGTAGGTACCTCTTGTCTCTATCACATCGCAGCTCACGATTTTAATCACAAAGCTTTTCAAATTGAATTATTATAAAAACGTCGCGATTTTATTCAATAAATCAAACAGACTTTACCCTTGACCTTTATCTTTATCCAGTTATGAAATCGAAAACTTTGTCAATTTAAATCTTTCGTCGAAAATGAGTTCATTGATATAGATTTTAGTGCCTCGGGCATCATAACTCCTGGGTAACATAATAACATCCGTCCGCAGTTTTCGCGTCTATTTGAAAAGACTTACCTTTTCCCCGTATTATGGAATATTACGGAAACGTGGAACTACGAAAAAGATTTAGTCAGTCGGGTTAGTACTGTTATTTTTACGTTTGTACAGTATTTCGGTGTTTTAGAGTTAGAATTGTTTCGTTTCGAAGTAAATGTATTTTTATAATGTAAATTTTAATCACGTATACGTAAGAATGAAAGTAAATAGATACAAGCGTAGTGATTTTATTTTATTCTGTCCGGATTACCAGCGCAGTTATATATACATTATTTTATTTTTATTTCATGGAAAACAAACAGCTATTTTACATAAACATTAGTACAGTGTTTCTTAAAAAACAAAAAGCCTTAAACAGTTTTCACAATTAGAAGAAATTATTTGTATTACAATCACATTTATACTTATACGAACGAACAAACAGTATTGTAACGGTACTTAGATACATATAACATGTTATGATAAGCCATGATTGCAAAGAGTGAAAATAAGACATAAATCAATGTGGAAACAACTTCTTAAATCTACACATTATTTTTTCGATTGGATTGTTACATGATGCTTAATAAAGATCCTGAAATAGTCTATGGGATACTATTACGATTATTTACAAGTTAATTAAAATGTAAAGTTAATTTTAATATTAATAATAAGTTTTTTTTGCAGTTAATTCAATAATTATTTGTGTTATTGCAAGATAACAAAAGAAATGAATACTAATTATTACAATAGTAGCGCCTTCGTAATCTGTCTTATAAAACAATTTTAGTCCGTAATAAGCTTGCTAATAAGACTTGAGATTCTTAGCTTCACTTGAAATTAGCTTTAAGTATTTAATTTTGCTGACTCCAAGGCAACTTTGGTAACACTGTTAGCCAAGTTAAGATCTCTTAAACACACCGGGCTTAAAGTTTCTTGCGAGTCTTGAGGTGTATCGTATCAAAGGAGGAATCGCGCATTTTGTCATTTGATTTAAATTTTCCGTAGAGTTCAATTATTATCTTTCGTTCCGATCAGGGTTTCATGGTTTTAAAGTCTATTTAATGAGTTTCTCTAATGGCAGCCGGATGCTTATGTTTTCTTAGAAATAAAGGGTAAAATACACGAGTAAAGCACTCGTAAAACCACTGTGACACAATAAGAAAAAGTTGGGAAAGTATTTTAAGCAAAACATTTTTCTGTCAACTAGCTTCAGGAAGTTCTGACAATCAATCATCGCTTGAATACTTTCGGCAAACCTTTTCAGGGGTATACAATAAAGAAGCGGAACATAGAAAATAATAAAAAATACAGTGTCGCAGTGATGGGAACTGTAGTTTTCGATGCTCTGCACACAAAGCGGGGAGAACATTGTGGCGCTATTGTCGCCGTTTTACAAGAGGACTCATACAGTTGATCCCGATTTTATTGCTGCTTTCCCTGCGATATTCAAGTATGAATTTTGCCGTGAGCGGTAAGTGAAGCGAGTGAAGGGAAATTCAAGGAAAATTGAAAATCCATTACGATGTTTAGCTTTTACACTAGGTAGGTATTTATTTTTGGAATTAAAAAGTAGATAATGCAAAGTCTTTACTAAGCCGCGCCATTATATTTAACAAAAAAAAAAGAAAAACCGCCTTCAAAAAACCTGAAAACAAAAACAGCTTAAAAATTAAATACCTCTAAAAAGCAAGAAATAATATTCGAATCATTCGTTACACAGCATATCAATATTAATAAAACACGTCTATTGAAGTCGGGTGGGGCTGGAGGACAACTTCATTTTTTTCTAAAAGCCCCACCCGACTTCATTAGACGTGTTTTATTAATATTGATATGTGTAACGAATGATTCGAATATTATTTCTTGCTTGTTTTTGTTTTCAGGTTTTTTGAAGGCGGTTTTTCTTTTTTTTTAAAATGCTTTTTTATTTTCAACTTTTTAGTGGTAGGTATGTAAGCGCAGCGTGTAAATATTTTTTAACTTTATAGGTATTATAACATTTTCAATGGTAAAATGCCCAGAACTCAATTTCCAAATTTACGCTGTTTGTTTTTGAGGAGTTCCGTTGTGTCTTCGTAGTCCAAGTCTAGTCCAGAACGTTGCATCGCAAACCATGATTTGGTTTGTTTTGGATAGCCATAAACTTACCAAAACCTAAATCACTTTACATATACTATTTGACATTGAGGAGTTCCCTTGTGTATCTTCGAAGTTCGAATCCAATAACGATGAAATTAAATTGTGACCACTCTTGAAGTATACCCTTTCAAATAAAAAAGAATCATATAAATCGGTTCATAAACAAAGATGTTATGTCCGAAATTCCATAAAAACTCGTGCGATGGCGAGCTAAATAATTGATATTTTTCAGGATTATGAGAAAACTACTGGCCAGATCTCTGAAAAAATTTTATGGGACCACACACAAACTATGTTCTTTGAGATAAAAAGAATTGTACAAATCGGGTAACAACTGACGAAGCTATGTTAAAACATACATAAAAAAAATACCGTCGACTTGAGAACCTCCTCCTTTTTTTGAAGTCGGTTAAAAACATTTCAACATTTCACAAAACCGTGGCAGTTGAGTGGTCGATATCGTTGAATGTTTTTGTTGAAGATTAAAAAAATGGCTGGAGATCCGGCTTTAGACTTCCAAAAGGCGAAAATTTAAAGACACTTGTTTAATAGGGTGTTTAAATAATTAAATAGCAATTTCACTTCGTTAGATTGAAACAAATAGCTTGAATTCAATTAACAAAATTACCTATCAAGGAAAATTGTACCTATTGATTGATCGATAGGTTGACTGAAATTTTTAAAACATACGACCCCAAAATTTATTGAACTTTTTCAGTTATTGGTAGTGTTGAAAGTTATAGTTTATTTTACAGGCTCCAATAAAAATAAGAACGGCCATAATTTTACAACAGCGAACTAGTAAAATCAAAGAAATTTTAAAGCTCTATAAAGTGTTCAATCGGTCATTTATTGTGCTCGCAGCGCTTTATGCAAGTGCCTACGTGTTTACTTCAGCGGGTGGAGCGGTCGATAAGTGATAACAATTGGATTCTCTCTGTACGCCTTATAGGGATTTGTACCAATTTAGCTAGAGAAAAACAATGCTTTACTCATGTTTGTAGCAATTCGGATTTTATTTTTACCTAACACTAGCTTCCACCCGCGGGAATATACCTTGAGAATTTCATTAATGAAATATAGCCTCCTTTACTAGTATAGTTTTCTAATAAAGTATTTTTTTAATAATTAGGAAGAATATTTCATAGATCCAAACTTACATTATAATATTAGTGAAGACTTTTACACTACATTCTAAATCCTAGAAAAGTCTTCTCTGTATTTTAGGCAATGTAATTTTTTCGCGTAACTCACTGTTGGGTTCTAGTCTAGACATTTCAGTAGGCGTTAATCAGAAAATATTAACTAAGTAATTCACTCAGAAATAACTTGATCTTTTCAGGATTTATTAGTCTATGTAGCCAAAATATAGACTGTCCTTGACGAGTTTCTTGCAGGTTTTTCTTGGTACAAGGTCTCCCGTTTAGGGTTTCATGATGCGATGGCGTAGCTCTTTAATCATTTACCTTGTTTAGACCGATTTATTTTTATTTTTAAGGAAGAACATTGAAATAAGACGCTATAACGGATAAGATCACGTATTTTATTTAGTTAACTTAGTTTGGTATTTGCATATCCGGACTTTGCTGCATCTTTGCATTTATACTTGTCTGTCACGACACGACATTAATAGAAACGTAAAATTGCTTTATAATGAAAGTTTAGCAATTCAAAGTGCCCGTAAATCTTAGAAGTGATTAATAAAGAACATACTATCAACCTTGAAACCAGCTCTTCAACGCCAATCCTCTGGAGTTTACTGGTTGAAGAAGAGTTTGAATCAATTTATGAAACTGCAGAGTTATAGCAGTACCTAAATATTATCTTTTATAATAAAAATAAATCTTTGTCCTCTATGCGGTCCCAAACCATTAATCCGATTGAATGAAAGTTTGGGAAGTTATTCTGCGGAGGCGAACGAAAAGGTTTCTGACCCAAAAAATATAAGTATAAATTAAAATGAATATTCGTATGTTTTTTGATGCTTTTCTAAACCATTTAAAGTAAGAAACGCATGTTCGGTACAACAGCTTGTCTTTTAAATTTGAGATTTTTGCATTCACAATGCTATTTTTATACAATAATAAATAATATACTACAAAAAAATCGACTCGCACCAGATCAATTCTCGGACGGGAATCGAAACCGCGACCTTTAGATATCCGGTTCAATGCTCTGACCACTGAGCTACTGAGTCACTAGTGCCATCATCGAATTCCTTCTAGTATATCCTACTCTTACGCTGCAAGCCAGCGTTATTTCACCAATGTGAGGAATTTCCTTGACATTCGGTAGCTCAGCGGTCAGAGCATTGGACCCGTGGACCGGATATCTAAAGGTCGCAGATTCGATTCCCATCCGAGAATTTATTGATCTGGTGCGAGTCGAATTTTTGTAGTATATTATTTAGTATTGTATAAAAATAGCATTGTGAATGCAAAAATCTCAAAATTAAATAGCTATTTCATCTTTATCAATTGTCAAAATAGGTATCTCGAAAGATATTTCAATTGAATGTTGAGGAAATTCCTCACATTAGTGAAATAACGCTGGCTTGCAGCGTGAGAGTAGGATATACTAGAAGAAATTCGACAATGCCACTGGTGACTCGGTAGCTCAGCGGTCAGAGCATTGGACCAGATATCCAAATGTCACGTGTTCGATTCCCGTCCGAGAATTGATCTGGTACGAGTCGAGATTTTCTAGTATATTATTTAGTATTGTATAAAAGTACAGCTTGTCTGTTAAATTCCTGGAAAGTCAAACTACATGACAATTTCAAGAAAAAAGTAACTAAGTACTTTTACTCAAAAATGCTTGTAATATGGCCATTATTTTGACAACCTTCTTTGAACAAAGTCGAGGTTGCCGTGCTCCTCCGATGGTGACGCAACAAAGTTGTATGGGATTTCATTATTGTCGAGTTTTAGCCACCAGCAATTTCCTTTGAGAATCCATTATTGTCGAGTTTTGTTTCAAACATAGTTCGTGAAAAAAGTACATTGTACAACCCGCGCAGTTAATGAATGGGATTACACTCGTTGTGGTAAGCGCCGCCGTGCTGAGCCGCCATTTTCAATCCCATTCTTTATTTGCGCGGGTGTTGTATTGTTGTAGATGATGTTTTTGTATTTTTTTTTTACTTTTTTACTATGTATTTTTCCTTTTTTAAATTTTTGACTTTCTTGCCTTTTTTATTTTTTTGTCATTTTGGACCAAGTCTTGTATAGTGCTTTACTGAAAAATGTCAAAAATTCAAAAATTTATAAAATTACAAAAATTACAAAAATTTCAAATATTTTAAAAATTACAAAAATTACAAAAATTACAAAAATTTCAAAAATTTCATAAATATCAAAAATGTCAATAATATCAAAAAAAATTGGTAATTTTGGACATTTTTGACATTATGGACATTTTTAACATTTTTGTCATTTTTGACATTTTAACTTTTTTGAAATTTTTGAGTAAACCACTACACAAGACTTGGTCCACAATGACTGCACTGCTGGCCACGCTATGATGGCCTCAAGCTGAGCTTAACTACGCCCTCGGCCTCCAAGCTTGGTCATCATTGCAGCCCTTGCTGTCCGCGCTGTCAGCTTGGCCATCAAGGGCTGCAATGCTGACCGCGCTGTGACGGCCTGGACCTGCGCTAAGCTACGCTATCGGCCATCATCATCGCGCTGCCAGCAATGCAGTCATTATTGACCGCGTCAGTAATGTACTATTAAATTATGTGACTGTACTTTTCAAACGTGTTGAGCCCTACTGGCAGAAGTAAAGAGCATTTTTGAAAAGTTTAGCGAAACAAAGCACAAAACTCATTACTGACGCCGATGCAATGCTGCTGTGGTAACTCTTTGTCTCATCAAGTCCATGGTACGTAGGATTTAAGTCATATAAGTCGTTAAGTAAGTACGACAAAAAGTCTACCTTTCCTGTCTTGAACCGTACGACATTAATAAAAAGAAGATGTTTGCACCTGTGACAAATACCTTTACTTATCAAAGGTTTTCCACTGTCATGTCATACCTACGTCTGTTTCGTTCCGCTGCAAAACAACGTACAAGAAGATAATCAGGAACGACTGTCAAACAATCCTTTTATATTTGTCCCAACCGCACTCGCCGGTCGGGTACTCGTAAAAAGTTACCACTTCATCGAGTGGGTTTCATGAATCGGGTTCCATTCGGCAGTTGTCGGGAAAAGTCGCGGCGGTTCGGCTCGTTTGGGCGGGCGGGAATCAGTATTTCAACGGGACGGAGGAGGCTTGACGTGCCTTGCCACGAAGGACACGAAACATCGTCAATACATTATAATGTAAAAACTACCTGGTGCTTTTGGGAGAACACACAAACAGAAAAATTGGAACAGATACTTTTCGTTTAGTGTGCTGTGTTTTATAAGTTTTCAGTGAGATTGGTTTGTGAAAATTACTGACTTAACTCGTGGGAATGATGTTAAGGCTTAATGAAAGTGATTTGGAGCACAAGGTAAGGGTTAAATTTTGTTGAAAATTAGTTTGAACCACTACTTTAGACTAAGCTATATTACAAAAACGGGATGGAAAACTTAAACATGTTTTGATAAAACTTTACAAAAATATAGTTTTTGCTGTTAATTAGATTTATTAAGATACATTTCTTTAGTATTTTAACAAGAAGAATATTTCTACATTTTTTTCTTACATTTAAACTTATATAACCACTATGAGTTCAGCGTAAAACAAACTTGAAAGCTCGAAGAATATTTTGCGTGACAAAAACAGTTTGTTGTTAACTTATTGTTATTCTTTCTTAAGTTCTAATAATTTTTCATGGTCATGAATGTCGTTATGAAATAACGACGAAGGGAATATAAATACATTACTGTCGTTTATTTACGCAAATTGAGTTCCTTATTTTGAGCATTTCGTGTGATAAAGTCAAACGATGTCTTATTTATGTCTTTTAATCTATTAGGTACTACATTTAAAATGGTGACGATACATAAATAACTATGGTTTTTTTAATGTGTCAGCAGCAATAATTACACTAAACATAGTAAGCGGTGTTCACGTAGGTACCTATTTTCTTAATCAAAATAATTTGTCTTTATGACTCCTACGAGTATGATTTATAACAGACAAGTGTCAAGAAATAATGGAGAAGAAAGATGTACTGATCCAACTCTAAAAAATTGAAATAATAGCAGAGATATTATTATGATGATGACTCTGATCTCTAACTCCTATTTTATGCTATTTAGCAAAAAAAAAACTTTAATTTTTACCCGACTGCAAGGAGATATTTTTTATTACCTCATATCTTTGAAACGGCTGGACGGATTTCTATAATTAAGATATCGTTAGGTTTGTCTTGACAACACAAGTGTTTTTAGGTAAGTGATGTTTAAAAAAAAACAACATGGCGTTTGTACGATGATATTATTTAAAGTAAAAAAAAAATTTTTTTGAATACTGCAATATGGGTATCAAATTAAAGGGCTTATCATAAGGATTTCAAAAAGGTAAATCATGACCGTAATAATAACTAAAAAGACATATATAAGAAAATAAATCGCCTGCATCGAAAATCAAGTCTACTGAAAATATACAAACAAGCTTAAATATTAAAGGCAACATTATCATGCAGTCAGAGGCATAGAATCTAATGATAAATCAAATCATTCATAATGTCACTTTCTGCATGCCTCCGACTGCATGATATAATGTTGTCTTTAATATTTAAGCTTGTTTCCAATTTTTTCAGTTGGCTTGGTTTTTGATGCAGGCGGGTTTTTTAGTTTTTTTTAAATTTTATAAGCTATCCATACAAAAAGTTTGCAGATAAACCAAGTCAGCGAGCAATTTATTATTTTAGTAAATATTATTCACAATGGTGGTGTTGATTAATAAAGATGAGTTTCATTTTCGCCTGGCTACGAGGACCGCACACCGCATTTAATAAACAATGAAACTCTTTCATTAATCACGTTTTATTTTTTCCACGGACAACGTTGAAATCCACATTTTTATGGAGAATTAATCATAGTGTCCACGTTTTTGCAACTGTAGTACGACTGCGTTTGAGCTCGATCGAGTTGTAACATATGGGTTTCCATTCAATTATTCAAGCGGCTTTTATGTATGAAGATTTATTGATCAACTACACTGGAAACTTTGTCGGGACACCATACAATTTTTGAGTGTGTTCGGAACCACATAGTTGGTGAAATAAATGTAAAACCGTAGCAATATGCTACGGCTTTACATTTAATTTACTGAGAGTAAACTTTTGGTGAAATAATAAAACTTTTTAATTATTGTTTTTAAAATAATAAATCTCTGGAAGAAAACGTTTGTTCGTACAGGAAAGGATCCGTTGACAGCATTTTGGATAGGTATTCGGTCATGCGTCGCGTGTTGTGTGTCATTTTTTACACGACTGCCCAAAGCAAAAAGAGTGTTATGTGTTCAGGGTTCATGTATGTTTGTGGGTATGTGAGTTTCTTTATTCCACCATAACTTCTAAATGCCTGAACTGATTTGGATAAATGGGGTATCGTTAGAATCCTTACAACATCCCGAGTGACACTGGCTATATTTTTTTTAGAAAAAATCAATATGGCGACTGTACGACGCCATTTTCAAATGTGAAAAAAATTTTTTTTTCTTCTATTATTACAATATGGGCATCAAATAAAAGGCCTTGATGAGCACATTCCAAAACTATATAATATGTCACTAAAATGTGTGAAATAAAAATAAATAAATTAAAAAAATATTACAAACACGACTGCCCTGCCAAAACGAACTAAAAAGTTAAACAACAAGTGTCATTGCAGTCGGGGGACCTTATCATGGAACAATTTTTGATCAAAGAGGTCCCCCGACTGCAATGACACTTGTTGTTTAACTTTTTAGTTCGTTTTGGCAGGGCAGTCGTGTTTGTAATATTTTTTTAATTTATTTATTATTTCATATCATTTATCTTCGCATTATATTAGTTTTATTTGTTGTTACAGCTTGTATTTGAAAGATCTACATATATTTATTTAGATATTTATCTAGATTATTTCAGTTTAAGTTATTATACAACATGTTTTTTTGATATCCCTTAACTTTGGGGTATGGATGAGACCATGAAATAGAACCGAATAGCATAGAAAATATTTTTCAATTAAAATTTTTTTATACACATAATAATACAAAGTCAAACACATATTTTATGTGAAATATGGCAACGTAGCATTACCGTACCTCTAAATATGTGTTTTCATCGGGTAAGTTAGGTATAATCTTAATAGTAAGGGTGAAAAACTTTTGAAGCAGGTATATAATTCAATTTGTATATAATTCAATTTGGTGATATCTCCAAAACTATGCATTTTTGGACCAAATGTTCTAGGAGCTTTTTTATTATGTTGACCTATAGAACCTCAAAGTTATGGGATGCCTATCAAAAAAATATAGGTTCTAAATTTATAATTTCAAGTCAAAGCAAAATCCGTTCTACAAGTCTACATATAAAAGGTATATTTGAGTAGTTTACATATATTTCACAAAGAGTCTGGTAGAAAAATTGATTTTTAACTTCGTTGAAACCGTTTGTCGGTCTTTTCTCTCTCAATCGAAGGCCTTTTACCAGCTTAATAACACATGCGGGTAGAAAAGCGGTGTCACAAACAGCCAGCTATTTCTACGGGTGGTGGTAAAATGGGGAAGTGGATCGCTGTGGCATTCTTACCACAAGAGCCATTCGGGTCGTCAAATTCTCAACCCAATCTGGATTCCACAAATGAAATAGCCGAGAATGGCTTTAAATAAAGTTTTACCCTTTAACCGTAATTTCTTTGATGATTGTACATTGAATTAACGTAGAACTCGCTTATTTTGAATATTAGTTTTTATAAGGTAGTGTACTATTTTGTTATAGTTAATATTCGGTTTTTAATTTACCATAAAAACTACAAGCAAGCTGAAATGATAAAAATATTTTCAAAACAATCTTTAATGTTTCTTTTGTATTATAGTTAATATCAACATAAATTAGTACGGTTTGTTTGTAACAACTACACTAAAAACAATAATAATGTATGTAGCTCATTTTGAGAGTTATTTTACATGTAGTTAAATGAAGTGAATGTAACACTGAAAAGTACTTTAGATACACAGGTAGATGTATGAGGTCTTTTACCTATGAAGTTTTGTATGAAGAATTTTAAAGAAGTTGCATTTTCCATACTAACTTTTTCTAAATTTAATTAACAACCATGAACGCTAATACAAGATAATGTATGCCCTCTAGATTAAATAAAAAAAATAAGTTTCAGCTAAGTTAAATCGAACAAAGTAGTCATTTCTGCTAACAAAAAAAAGTAAGTAAGTAAAGTACAAAGTAGTATTTTTTTATGTTTATTAAGGATTTTTTTTAACTATTGATAGTTGTCCATGATAGTCACTTTTTTCTCTTTATTTAGTTTGGGGCTTTTATCTATATGGATACGCCAGCCCCATTGTATCTTCTCACAGTACGATACCAACATGATTGTAACCAATGTTCCAAGTCTGGAACGGGTGGTAGGAAAATATAGACGATTCAAAAGTACTTAGTAATTAAGTTTATTTGAATAAAGCTTATTTGACTTTGACTTTGAATGTAAAAACAATATTAAAAAGTAAGTAGGTACTTAAAATTACCTAGGTTATTGAAATGGAATTACTGTTGTAATTTTTTATTAAACTACTTAATTTCTTTGCCGCATCTGACTTAGGGTTTGCCCAATTGATGAATATTTTAAATCAGAGAAGTGACAATGTTCTCTATTTGTCAGTAAAAATTCGCCAATTTCATAGGTAAAGACCGAAATATTTATTGTATTCGGTCAAATCTCAGAGTTTTGTTTTGCTGTTCAATGCTGTGCAAAATTGACAAATTGTTCAAATTATTCCCCGAGTTAGAAACTAGTTGAAACTTTACGTTAATAGTTTGTTGCTTAGCTCTGTGGAAGCTGCCGTTAAACATCTGACTCGGGAAATGTCGAGCTCGAGATTAAATCGCTAAACACCTTCATCATAATAAATTATTACTTATTAACTTTAATTTTCTTTTAACAAAATCGGACGCCTTGTCAGTGGAAAGACGATACTGCTAATACGCCAAAATGGCACTTTTGGGTAACAAATTTAAAAGATTTTTTTAAGAAGAAAATTCATAACTTTTTGTTTTTAATGTGATATAATGTAATACATTTTCAGATAATTAATAATACGTAATTTTTTTCTCAATTTAGAATTAGCAATTTCGCCTTTCCATTATTTTATCTTAACTAGTCCTTACTACTAATATAATAAATCTGAAAGTAATTTGTTACGCCTCCACGTCTTAACCACTCAACCGGTCACCATGAAATTTTGCATACACGTTGTCAGGGATAGAGAATGACAGACATAGGGTACCTTTTATCCCGAATTAAAGTAGTTACTGTTCCTGAGGGAAATTAAGACTATAAGTCGCACGCAGTCGCTAGTAATAATATAAACATGAATTAAAATAGAAAAAAGCACATTACAGTTTTACTGAATGTTTGTTTGTATTTAGAGATATTATCATAATAATTAGGTGTTAGGTACCAATCGAGACACGAGGAGCTCGGTGGCGCAGTGGTTTAGCGTCTGGCCCAGCGATTGCGGAGGTTAAGCAACGTTCGCAAGGGTCGGTCATGAGATGGGTGACCAATTTTTTTTATCTCGAGCTCCTACGTGCTTCGGAAGGCACGTTAAACCGTTGGTCCTGGCTGCATTTGCAGTCATTAATACCCACCAATCCGCATTGGGCCAGCGTGGTGGTTTATGGCCCGTCCTCCTTATTCACCCATAAGGAAAGCCTGTGCCCCAGCAGTGGGGACATTAAAAAATGGCTGATGGACAATCGAGACACGTTGTACGTTGCACAATTTTCAGGATGAACTTAATATTATTCACAATATTGAAACATGATGTCACAAGTTTCAATATGATAATGTACTCGAACACTAAAGCTGGAGTCACTTTAGAGTTACGGTTAGTGTCATAGTTATTCTAAGCAGCTAAGTTGCAACCACACTGCAGTCACACACAGTATATATATTATACTAGCTTTTGTCCTCGACTTCGTTCGTGTGATGCCTTTCACCTGGTAACCTGGTTCGTTGGTTCCTAGTTGTGCATTTATTTTTACGGATTACCAATCATCATCATCATCATCATCATCATATCAGCCGCACGACACTCACTGCTGGGTATGACCTCCCCCAAAGATTTCCACGACGATCGGTCCTGCGCTTCCCACATCCAGGGGCTTCCGGCAACCTTCACCAGAATGTCGGTCTACCCTGTCGGTGGCTTACCCACGGAGCGCCCCGTCCGGTGCGCGGTCGCCATTCAAGAACCTTTCCGCCCCAATGGCCATCGGTTCTTCTCGCTATGTGTCCAGCCCACTGCCACTTTAGCTGAGCAATCCTTCGAGCGAAATCGGTTACTTTAGTTCGCCTGCGGATCTCCTCATTTCTGATTCGATCACGCAGGGAAACGCCGAGCATGGCTCTCTCCATTGCACGCTGGGTTTACCAATATATCTAGGTATTTATCAGTAGACCTTTTTTTGTTCTATGCTCACCTCTGACATGATGGTCAGAGTCTTCGATCATAGATGATCGACGGTCAGACTCTTTGTTCGCTTAGTATTTTATTCTAGTTATACTTTATTATAAATCGGGCATCTGTTTAGGTTATAGGTACCTTCGTGTATGATATGACGTCAGTGAATCACTTGCAGAATAGTTTTTTATACCTGCCTTCGTACCTAAAGATTATTTGCCTTGCTTATAACATCACATATTTAAATTTTCCCAATATACAAACTGTAACACCCTGTATAACGGGAACATTCCAAAACCCTTTCTTAGTACTCATCTACACCATGAAAGGTATCTAACCTGCAAAAATGGTGTCTCTACCGTTATAAACAAACTGGAACACCCTCTAGTACTCTGTATAACGTGAACTTACCAAAACCATTTCTTAGTGCTCATCTACACCATGAAAGATATCTTACCCTACAGGTGTTTCTACCTTCAGCCGTGCTCTATCACACATTTAAATTTTCCGTTTAATTTCCCACCCACACAACCTGCAACACCCTGTAGAAACCTGTATAACGAGAATTTTCCAAAATCTTTTCTTAGTGCTCACCATATCAAAAGGTATCTACCGTCCAAAAATGTGAAAAATGGTGTCTCTACTTTCAGCTGTTAGGGTTTTACGCATATGCCAACAATCACTAGCGGATTCAGGGGGGGGGGGGGAGGCTAAGGGGCTCAAGCCCCCCCCCCCCCCCAAAATCATTAGGGTCCACCCCAACAAATCTGTTGATTACCTTGGTAAATTAAATTAAATTAAATTAAATTAAATAATTTTTATTTCAGATAATGACATCCATATGTGTTAGTACCTAATCTTAATGCTATTGTTAGTAATGAAAAGCCTGATGCCTTCACCTATGTTAAGCCCCTCCCAAACCAAAATCCTGGATCCGCCACTGCCAACAATTAATCAATTTGATCAGCACACAATAAAATGTATAACGCACAGCATAACGTTCTACACATGTATCTACATGTTCAAAAAACATTATGCAAACAAAACAACAAACAATAAAATAAACAATTTATCTAACTATTTATCAAACTTTTTCGTGTCTTTTGTACCTTTGTTTCTTCGCGTACTAAACTAAAATCAGTTTGAAATTAACAATATTGATTTGATTTTGATACCGAAGGCGATGCTTGTATCGGAACATGTATCAATTTGGATAATGTATCTTAAGTAATTTGATTTGGATCAACTACCTTGAATATCGGAATAATGATTCAATATGGAGTATTTTGTCCCCGATACTAAACGGGATGTATTTAATAGCACTTTAAATTTGATGAAAACAGCTATAAAATTGTATAACAGCACTTTAAAATAATGTTAGACCTATAATTTAATCTTATCACTACAAAAATAATGGTTTGCACTTTAAAATAATAATAGATCTATAAATTAATATTATCACTACAAAAATAATGGTTTGCACTATAACTGTGTCCCAACTCCGAAATCATTTAATTACTGTCAAACCATGTCAGACTAATGAGATGGCAAGTCTCACCAAGTCGGTTCTGGCGTTGTTGGTCGCAATGGCATAAGAATAAACAATACTTTATTCTTATGGCAATGGAACCTAACCTCCTCCTCAGCTCCCCTCTCGCTGCGCCCGCTCGTCGTCGCACCTAGTCGTCTGTTTACCAGTACTAATGTTATAAAATTAATTTGTATGGTGCAAAGTATTAATTTTAAAGCTAAGCAATTAAATTGTATAGTGCAAAGTATTAATTTTAAAGCTTAGCATATTTATAGTGGAAACCATTATTTTTTAAAGTGCATTCAATAAATTTTGAAGCTAAACATTTTAAAGTGTGTTACAGTGCAATTATATATTCCCCATACTAAACTTCGATTTGAGGGGCCCTCCTGGCGTTGATAGGCATCACGTAGGTAGACAGACAAAGAACGACCATCAATTCTCTCTTTAACGTTACTCTACCAATCTAAATTACGTACGGTAAAGTGACGTCATACATTTTAAGGCATTATTCGATTTTAATAAATACATAAGAAAAATATGCTTGCACAAGCTGTTTCTCTTGCTTGACGTGAAATGACGTAGGTTTATAAAATTATTTCCTATAAAACCTTAATCACTCTGGTTCAAAATATTACTTTTGTACATTCAAAATAAATTATCTCACACAACAACTATTTCGGGATTTAAAATTACTCGAACGGGCAATGTGTCTTGTCTCTCTTAATGCCGGTTATTGTTTACCCTAAATCTAGGGTAAATTACCCTGGCTGGCGCCACTGTTTTTTTTTTAAATAGAAGGCAAAGGGACTCATCTCAGACTCCCTATATCGACTAGATTTTAGATTTTTTTAATTAACTTAAAAAATACTGATCTAAAAATTCTGAAAAAAAAAATATGAGCTTAGAACACTAAAATTTCGAAATGGTTTTCTAATTTTAGTACTTTCTCAAAATGAAATGTTGTCAATTGTGAATTTATCTCTGTAGTGCACTCCGAAAAAGCTTTGTGGTACTTTTTATCGCTTAAACAATTTTTTCTTGCGAAAAGTGGTCACTTTTCGCGAAAATACTCCACAAGACAATTTCGTCTTTATTTAAGCTCTATGTTTATTTTCCAACGGCAGTGTGCATACTAAAAGAATTTCCGAAGTTAGATTTCGTAATCAAAGCGGTAACGATTTATTCAAAAATTCGAAACGCACTAGTTTCGTATTCAAATCTTCCCTGCAGATTTGATTTTTCTTTTCTGAGTTTGTTATTCTTGATACTGCAAACCAGTCATCATCATATTGATTTTAAACACAAAATCAGTTCAGTGCTTTTGGACCGTGGTAACGTTGTACAGGATTATGGCATGTCTACATGCGGGAACTCAGCGATAACGATGTCTCACACAGAATTATTAATGTAAGCTTAGTATAATGTACCAACTGCGGTTTTAGGCACATAGATCTTTCAAATTACCAAAACTTAAATATAATAATCAATTTTTTTATTAAATCTTCTATATAGAGCCATCTGGGCGTAACTCTATTTTTGTAACTTTTCAGGGGAGCCAAAAGAAAGTTTTGTTTTAATATCACATGACGAGTACTGTGTATTTTTTAAAAAAAGCTCTTGTTTAATATAATGCATATATCTACGCACACGCGAATGCTCCTATGTATCGATTAAATGCTAGTTTTTAGCAGAAAACATAGTGTTTTTAGGTAAAGTCAGGTTTTACGCCTTTATCGCATCCAAAATTAAGACTCATAAGGCCACAAAACAAATATACGCCATTGTGGTTCGAAAATTTCTGAAGTTACAGCGGCTTAATTATTTTATACGCCTTTATGCCTTTAGAAAACCACAGTTATATTATCTTATATCAGAATACATCTATATGCTTCGAAAATTCTCTGATAAAACTGACTTCTATAGCTGGACGTAATTATAAGATCAGTCTCTTTGGTTCTCATTTTTTAGACAGTCGTTTAAAAATCATTGGCGTATACTCAAAATAAGCCTATTTGCCTTAGCTGTTCCAACTATACCTATTATGTGTACCATATAGTTATGCCTAAATGTCACTGAACAGTAGTGAGTTTTGAAAGAGTGATTTAGTACTTTTTAACTAGCAAGCTTTCCAAATTTAATAAAAGTCGAAACTAATTACTGAATTGTGATGTGAGCATGTTTGCACGCACATGCCATTTATTATCAGCATTTCCGTTGATCTTGAAGACACCACCCTTTCCATTATCAGGGTTCTAGTGAACACTGGCTTACAGAAAATTCTCTATGCTTTTGTCTATAGCTGGCACATGGGAGACGCTAAGACTACAAGGCTAACCAACTTACTTATTGAGAAGGCAGATGTTGCCCTACAGCGATATCCATCCGCTCAACTAGTGGTTCCGGGAGATTTGAATGCCCATTACGAGGACTGGCTGTTTTCACTTATTAATGAAACGACCACGCTGGTCATAAAATACGTAAGCTAGCCTTGACGCCAGACATCACCCAGCTGGTCTAAGAAGCCACTAGAATACCAGACATTGACGGGCACACACCAAATTTCTTGGACCTTCTGCTGACATCAGACCCGGACCATTACTCGGTGTCGGTTTCACCTTTGGTAGCTCTGACCATTATGTGATGGAGTCGGTGTATTCTTCGCCCGACCCAAGCTCAAAAGGCTCCCGATGGATACGGGGCGTTACAAGTCGGAAGATTGGGAAGAAATACGATGTCTTCTTGTGACTTATCCATGGCGGCAGGTATGTTTTTCTTCCAGCGATCCCTCAGCTTGCACGGATGCTGTGACCCTTCTGCTTCGTCAGGGTATGGAGTATTTTTATACCCTTCTCTAACATGCCTCTATCTAACAAAGTTCACCCTTGGTATTATGCCAAATATAGAGATGTAGTAGCGTCGAAACATGGGGCATATCTTGCATGGGTTGATGCTCGACCCTGTAAAGCTAGAAATATACGTGAAAAGAAGAAAGCCTTTAACAAAGCCGCCAAGCTCCGCATAGGGAAAACTTGTTTCTTAAAAAAATCTGGCAAAATCTGTCGAGGTCAACTTCTGCTGTCCCTCAATGCCTCCTCTACGGAAACCAGACGGATCTTTGGCGCATACCGTCAAGGAAAAGGCAGATTTATTTGCCAATTGATTTGCCAAGTGTTCGCGTTTAGATCCTGCTAATGCTGTACCGTCGGGCTTACCAAGTTGTGGAATTTTAATGATTTTAAATCCGCATCAGAAGTACAAAAAAAGCATTGCTTGATCCATGAATAAAGCCAGTGTTCTGGATAATATACCAGCCATAGTTATTAGGACTTGCGCCCCTGAGCTAGCTCCGGTATTAACACGCCTGTACCAGATTGTCTATGGCAGTGTTTGTTTCCCAATTAAAGGTACACGAGGTTGCATCAAAGGGGTACGCGGAGCAATCTCTTATTAAACTAAGAATTGTATTAGCAAGGTTTTTTATTTTTGTATATATCATTTTTGTGGGAACGAGGGGGAAGGTACAATAAGAACTAATGGGGAACCACTGGTCTATGGCAAAGGGACAAGTTCCAAGGCCATGGAAGTTGGCTAACGTGCAACTTGTGCCTAAAAAGGGTAGTCGCGCCGACCCTTCTAATTACATGACCATTTTGGGTTTCGTAAGATAATGGAACGTGTACTGAACCATAGGCTCATATTGTATCTAAAAGCAAACGACCTACTCAGTGACCGACAATACGCGTTTCGCCAAAACTGGAGATCTTCTAGCATACGCCATCCATCGAATCCATCGAAAGGTAGGTATGGAGAGGCGCTCGCCATTTCTTTTGACATCCCGAAAGCTTTTGACAGGGTGTAGCATTATAACCTTACTGACGAGCTTTCATCATACGGACTTCCCACCGGTTTGTGAGAGGAGAACTTCCTGAGAGATTGGTCGATTCGAGTTGTCATTGATGGATGCTCGTCCGATTAGTTGGCTATCAATGGCGGAGTCCCTCAGGAATCTGTACTCTACTCTCTGCAACGCTATTCCTGCTAATACCCGGTATTTTGGGGTACGCAGATGAGACAGCACCGTTGTAGAGAGCAATGCTCAAGCCGGTGTAGAAGGTCTAGTGTCTTAGGAAGGCGATGGTCAGACGCATGAACCTGTCATTGCAGGTAGTCTCCGAGTGGGGCGATGCTAAACTGGTCACTGGTCAGGTTCAATCCATCAACAACCCAGGTGTGTATGTACTCTGTTTTTTGCTAAAATTAGTGATTTCGACTTGGCTCCTATTTTCCGAGGTGTATCCGTGCTGATTACAAATCAACTAGATCTTTTCGTAATGTCATTGACTCCAACACTCAATATTGACTCTTTCATTGAGAATAAAGCACAGTTGTCTAAACAGTTTGACATTCTGGCAAAGGTGAAAAAATACTTCACGCCGGAACAGCTGCTCAATATATACCAAGCGCAAGTTCGATAGCGGGGTACTTACTGCTCTCATCTTTTGGATGGCTCCGTCAAATGCCAGCTCCAGACGCTTGAATCCCTTAAGCAGAGGGCCAAGAAGCTCATCGGCAATGACAATATTTTCTGTTATAAGCTCAAAATCCTCGAGCATAGACGTAAAGTTGCAAGTTTATCGGTTTTTTATCGGAATGGCACAACCAAACTCTGCCATCTCCCTTCTTCCATCGGACAACCAGAAGACGTACGAATCACGTTTTTGGTGGATATTCCAAAGACTCGCACTAAGCGTTTTGATTAAAATTTTATCATCCGTACCGCTAGAAAGTGGAACTCCTTGCTTGAGTCTGTGTTTCCCGTTTATTTTGTAAAAAACCCTACAATTTTCACTAAATAACATCTCTTATAACCGGTAAAAAACGCCCATGCTGCGATCTTGTCAACAAATGGCAAAAAATAACAAAACAATGACTCTGTCCTTGTTACTCATCCAGCGTGCGAAGTATTCCCATCTCTTTTTCTCTTCATTACTTGCGAGCGATAAAGGCGTATGACGAAATATGTCTACACAGAATTACATGTGGGTCCAGCGTCATTTAGGCGTCATATGACATAGGTCTAGTTGACTGAATTAGGTAGTATAGTGTCCAAATGCCAAAACGACTGATGTATAGTTAAGCTCACCTAGCTCGCACTACAGCATATACATAAGCCCTTATAGACTGATGTAATTTTATAACTATAGATCGTACAAAAAAACGGGTAAGATGCACTTGTAGCTAAGAAAAATCGTAGATTAATGGATCAAAAAACCTATTTTGGCCTTATCCAGCCTTACGCCCAGATGGCTCTATATGGAAGAAATATATAGTGATTAATTTATTAACTATATAAGTACCTATTTCATTTTTTTCCTATGAGTAGCAGTTTTACTTATAGAAAAGTTTTAAAGTGTATGGAAGATAAAATTTTGTTTTACTGCAAAGAAAAATACTATTTCAGTTTCAGTACCTACCTATAACTTCTGAATGTTTGGTTATATTTATGTAAGCATTGCTAATATAGAAAAAATAAATATATAAGCACTGATGTAAATATATAAGAAATAAGTATGTACGGACAAAACAATGCTAAATTAGTTTTTTTTTAAACTGAAGCGATTCTACAAAGCCACCGGATGTAGCTTCCAGTGACTAATAGGCCTTTCTCCAGTAGATTTCTACGGGCTGAGACGATGCGAAACGATTACCATAGTTAATTACTAAGTCTGTGTTCTATAAAGCAGAATTGCGCATTTTAAAAGAACCTTGGTAAGTTGGAATAATTCACTAACTACTTGAAATTGAGGAGCATATACTTGAGGAGCTCGGTGGCGCAGTGGTTTAGCGCCTGGCCCAGCGATTGCGGAAGTTAAGCAACGTTCGCAAGGGTCGGTCATGGGATGGGTGACCAAAAGTTTATTATCTCGAGCTCCTCCGTGCTTCGGAAGGCACGTTAAGCCGTTGGTCCCGGCTGCATTTGCAGTCGTTAACACCCACCAATCCGCATTGGGCCCGCGTGGTGGGTTATGGCCCATCCTCCTTACCACCCATAAGGAAGGCCTGTGCCCCAGCAGTGGGGACATCAAAAATGGCTGATGGACATGGACACTTGAAATTGGCTCAAAGTACAACTGTCGGTCCTGTCCGCCGGTAGGTTCGTTATCCACTAAATCCACTAAGGGGATTATCGGTATGCTACCGACTGTCCGGCGATGGACGCAGCGTATAATATAACTTTATGTCTCCCATCGATACGCGAACCATTCGGATATTTCCTGTTTTTTATAAGATGGAAATTTGAAGTGCGTTGCTGAAAAGTAAAGTCATTATTTTCATTAGAGAATCTCAACGCGTGTTCCCTTTAGGTTGAAGAGGAGCGTGTGAATGGGACTTCCAGTGTTCGGTGTTCCGCATCAGTACCCTGATCACGACCATCTTGCAAAAAGTAATCGTATTGTTAACGAAAACAATTTGAGATTCGACAGAGAAAAATAATTACCTACGAATTTTTTTGTTAATAAATTATCTTTTAAGGGTTTCCATTTTCTAAAATAAATAAAAAGATCTTAGTGAACTATTAAAGAGTTTACAATTGAGTTTTGTAAATAAAATGAGATATTGTGAAAAAACAAAATGAGATTATTATCTCTTTGCTCCGTAAAAAGGCTTTACTTATCGAGAGGTTTGCAGATAGTTCCCTTATAACGCTTTGTAGGTACTGTACGTATTATAACGTCCCAAATAACTGTTACTTTTGTACCTATTGCTTTTATCGGGAGTAAAAATTCAGCGACGATCGCACACTTAACATGATCGTGACTCCTTTTGAAGCTAATGCGTGGAACGTGTTTTTATTATACATGTTTTTTAAGCTTCCTACCTGACTTATTACGGAAATTTCTTTGTTTCAGATGTTATTTTTGAATTCTTATAAAATACCAAGTAAATCTTAATATAGTCAGGTGGGGGGTAAGTGAAACATACTTTATTTTATTTTTATTTAACAAGGTGTAGTAAAGCTATAAAACTCGCAATTAAAGTAGCTGTATAGGCAATGTACTCCTAATTAAATCAGCCTTTAACGGTATGAATATAAATATCTAAAAACTTGCATTAAGCAACAAAATCACGAAAAGAATATAAAAGCTAAGAAGTGTTTCACTTACCCCTGACAAGGGGGAAGTGAAACAGTGGCCAAAATAGCTTTAAATATTGTGTCTTTTTAATTAAAACAGGACAAAAGGATCACGTTTAACCGTTAATATCCAAAATGTATCAAATTCTCATAAAATAGGGTCCAGTTTTAAAGATTTATCAGAAAAACATCGTGTTTTGCGTTTTGACATCTAATGATTTTTTTTTTGGTTTACTAGCTAGTTTAATGATCGCAGCAATATCTGTGTTGTATTAAGGGAAGTAATTCGTCATTCCTGCTTTATCGACACATCGCTATGAGAATAAACTACGATAGTTTCTTAGATATGGTTAGGTGTTTCCCTTACCCCGGTGTTTCACTTACCCCACCTGACTATAATTTATTGTCAAAATAACTGTTACCTTGAATGACGTTTGAATCTCTGTATATTCGTATCGTATAGTGATGGATCGGACCATGACGAAGGGCATAATATCATAATTATCATACTTTGGGTCACGAAAATTAATAGGTGATGAAAGTTAAGCGACATATAACAAAGCTTGGTGGCCGGAAGTTATTTATAAAACACTTTAAATAAAAATAATCGCAAAATCAGGTTGTCTATTTTAAGCACCGTCGCAGTTAACGGAGTGAAAAGTCATCCGAAAAACTGGTCGAAAATGTTTAAGCCGCCTTTGAACGCCGCCGCTATGCTACGCTACGCTAACTTAAATCTTAATGATATGGCTATGTTTACATTAATACAAGTAGACGACCGAGTCGAGTAGCGAGTAGAAGTACATTGCCTGGCATTTTCGTCGCTTTTAAAAGAACGTCAAACAGACCACGTAATGTACTTCTATTGGAACGTTTGCTGGGCCGAGCTGCTGGCGTAATGTAAACATAGCTTAAACGATCACATGTCACAATTTTAAGTCGATAACTAACATTAATGTGTTATAGCTATGGAATGTAGCACTTTTCATACATTTTTCATTTTTAACAAACTATAATTTGCTATAAGTAGTCCTTAAAAATAATCATCTAACGCTCAACCAAAGACTACCGATTTTCACGTTCTCTTTATCATTGTAAGTCAACAATGAGCTTGCAAAATTATTCTTACGCCGTAGCAGAAATGCTTTGTTAACCAAGTAAATTAACAAATCATTGTGCGTAATCAAATTGTCGCTAAATGCCTTCAGAGCGCCCACGGAATTTTGATTGGATACTTAAGTCAGTCAATCTAAACAACTTGGTACAGGGAACCAAGTAATGTAAGCGAAATTTATATAAATAATAATATGTAATCTAAACAACTTTGAAGAAAATTGAAAATGTTTATTTTCCAGTCTGGCAAATTGTTATTGTGCTGTTTTTTTCGCTGTGAGTACAAGGCTGACATAAAGACTTAAATTATTATATTAGAAGATAATAGTATTTTAATAGTTTTATTAACTGGATGGTAAAAAAAATACGATTTGAAAAAGATTTTTATGAAAGCTTAATTGAATAAATAATAATATTTTGAGTTCAGTTATTCTTTTGACTTTGTGCTTCAAGTCCTTTTATTGAATTATGTTAAATACTTATTTACTCAGAATGTGTGCGTTTGAGAACATACATGTACTTACAATGACACTTAAGTCTTTTGAAGTTGGTCCCAATTATTTAAATTTTAAAATAATGTAATATTCAAACGGGTTTATTCTAAGTGAGTACCTACCTGCCAGTGGCTAATGGTCCATACAAGCCGATTCCCATCTGCTTATATTTTAGAAATCCCACCCCACATGCAGATCACAACATTTTTGTAGAACGGCTTACCTCTCGCCACTGCTACCTACATTTCAATAATTAAATCTTTCAGTTCGAGGTATTTGAATGTAGGTCTTTAGTATTATTATATTAATTATATTGTACCTACTAATTCCCATTTTAAATTACTTATGTCGGTTTTTATTACCAGTATCTATAACTTCGAATAGGATTTTGGGAATATTAAATGAAGAGAATACATTTAGTTTGACAACATAAGAACAAAATAGCAACTTATTCAAGACAATGGTTATTCTGAGATACTGCGTCAGTTCGTAAACATCATCGCTGGATTTTAAATGTAGGTAAGTATAGGTACTCGCCTGGCCCAGCGTTTGCGGATGTTAAGCAACGTTGGCAAGGTTCGGTCATGGGATGGGTGACCAAAAATTTATTATCTTGAGCTCCTCCGTGCTTCGGAAGGCATGGTAAGCCGTTGGTCCCGGCTGCATTTGCAGTCGTTAACACCCACCGCATTGGACCCTGTAATGGACCATAGGCCATACACGACAAGAAAAAATCTATAGTTCTGAAAACATCGCCAAACATTTCAACATGTGGTTATTATCGAAAACATCTTAGAAATTTCGTTGGTCGATATTGCGTTCCAAAGGCCATCAAATTACCACTTCAAATAATCATAAATTTACTGCAACATGACATTTCAGTTGAGGATATTAAGAAAAAATAAAACACATCTTGCAAATAACAGACGAAGGAAAGCTTTTTTGTTAACTACGAATTTTGTCACACTTGTTTGCGATGCGCGTCGGCGACCTAAACCTATAAAAAAATGCTAACACGAAAACACAAATGTACAATAATTCGAGCGCTACCTGCTGTACAAATTTGGACCTTATGTTTTCATGGATAAAGACTAGGGAGATGTAATGTCACGTCTCCTTAGTTATTATCAAAATCTAAAAATGCAGTTTCTACGCAAATACCTTTTGGTTTTCAGGTGTAATCAGAATGACTGAAAAGTATTTTAGTCATTCTGATTACACCTAATATAATTGAATGTTGCAAACAACTCCAGACATATTTTGGATGTGAAAAGAATCACGGATGGACCAATACGTCATCGAGAGCGTTGGAGGCGGAGTTTTAGTGCAAGTGCAACAAAACAAGGATAAAGGAAACTGAACCCTAAACTTGACTAATTAAGGATGTAATTAGAATAAACTAGTTTTAGTTCTTTTGTTGTTAACTTTGTATAGAGAAATTTGTAAAGATAGGGGATTAGCGTCGGGGGCACAGTGTAAGACGGACGTTTTGTGTTGATAAATTTTGTTTACCTAAAATTAGCGTCCCCCGCTTTTCTTTTGAATTATGAAGTTGTAAAATCGTAAATACATATTTTGTGGCATGAATATGAATCATGTATAAAATTAAATTAAAGAAATAAAAGCCAGGTGCACCTGCTGCGGAAACTTGAGTTAAGTACTAGAAATAAGGACAATGTTTATACCTAAATATTTTAGACAGTGTCATTTAGAAATTACACTCAATTTGCTTAACTAATAAATTGATGAGCATTGATCTCACATAATTAAAGGTCTAAAATAAGTACACTACCTTATATTCCATTTTATGTGTTCATGTTTGTTGCTTAGATTAAGGAACTAAATGACGAATCTGGTTTTTTTATTATCTCACTTCGTTTTTCCAGATTCATTATTTTTAGGAACTGAAGTGAGAGACCAATTTCTTACTATATCGTGAGAAATTGATCAAATTAATATTTCAGTTTCGATATCAGTTTCTATTAGAGTAATTTTATAAATTGATTGAAATAACTATATAATTTCTTTTGAATTGATCAAATAATCAAAGTAATTTCAAAATAAATACATATAAATGATAATTTCATAATAAACAGATAATTTCAAAAATAATCAAATCCTCTAAATTAAACCCATTTTATCAAATGATCAAAATAACTTAACAATCAAATTAACTAAACCAAAACCAATTAAAATCATTTTCTAAAACATAATAAAATAATCAAACTTTCAAAACCAAACATTTCTAATAATAAATTATTTTAATATTCAATCTGTATTCATATTTCTTTCCACTATAGATATCCCTATTCACTGATAGGTTTATTTGCATAACCTTGTATTTTCAGGAGAGAGAGAGCTTGATATCTTTATAAATACCATTAAATTAATACTTGTGTCATCTTCGATGATGATGCCTTTTGTCTATTGGGTTATAGACAAAAATTAGACTATCTTACTTTGAATTTGACTTACAGCGTATTAGATGACACTTGAATAATTGCGCTGGTACAATATGGTTATAGATGAAGTTCAAAGCTATCACGGTTCTTTCGAATAGAACTTTAGAATTTTATTGGTTTTAAATTGATAGCCTCAGACAATTAATTTCAAGCTCAGCTTAGATAAATCCTTGACTCAAATCACATTTGTTTACATAGTTGAAGTGCTGATGCATTCAATATGAATTATTTATGACGCTGTCATAGGTCTTTGACTCTATAATTGAATTTAGCTAGAGGTAGTGATTGATTAAATAATAATAAAATTTTCCTTATATTGAACTCAAGTTGAAAACGCTGTCTGGATTCAAGTTGTGCGGAGTGTGACTTTCATTGTGGTCAATGTAGAAATAGCATAGGAAAAAGTTTAAAGAGCTCGCGCTAGTCTATTACCCAATAGGTGGCCACCTTAATAAAGGAGAAAAGATTAACTCCGCTAAATTTAATAACAAAGAGGTAATAAAGACAGCGAATTATTGACATCCGTCTGACGAGATTGTCAAAATCAGAGTAGGAAATTAGGACTGCACTTGAATAGATGCTCATTGTGATTGAATCCAAACACGTATTAAAATCATTGTTATCATTTATTTATCGACCTCAATCTAAATAATTATTATCACACCTCAAGCTCATTATCTCAAAGGTATACAATATCAGTCTTTCCAGACGAATTTGTTAAAAGGTACATTTATTTAAGCTGAGCTATATTTTGGGATAATATAATGAAATAAAATCACTAGACGATCAAAGCAGATACAATAAGTATCTCAGGTAGCTGGGTCTTTCTCAGCCGACTAAGAGCTGAGCTCACGACGGGTCATCACAACCCGCGTGATGGGTTATGGCCCGTTCTCATTATCCACCCATAAGGAAGGCCTGTGCCCCAGCAGTGGGGACATTAAAAATGGCTGATGGACAAGTAGGTCCTCTTAAACGTTACATTATTACTTGCTCTAGAAAGAGCCAGATGTAAATAAATAAACACGTCGCATATTTCTTTAATTGTGGAAAATAAACAAAGTCAAACCATATCGACGAAACAGCAGGTAAAGTATAGTATGGTAATGAATTGAAATAACTGACCCATAAAGTTAATTCATTAGCAAGTTTTAATTAATTTTTGAGGGTTCAATTAATTATTTAGATCAGTTTTTGTATATTACACACAAATTAATAATACTTATGAGGTTAAATTATATTATAAATGAAAAAATTGTTAAAAAAAAAAAACAAAAAACCGACTTCAAAAAACCTACCTCTAAAAAGCAAGAAATAATATTCGTAATAATAAAAACACGTCTATTGAAGTCGGGTGGGGCTGGAGTACAGATTCCTTTTTTTATTCTAAAAGCCCCACCCGATAGGTTTTTTGAAGTCGGTTTTTGTTTTTTTTTAAACAATTTTTATTTTTTTATTTTTAGGGTACCTTGTAGGTATATATAGTAAAAGTGAGATAATTGCGAGGAAACATACATACATACGGGTCAAACTGAGAACCTCCTTTTTTAAGTCGGTTAAAGAACTACACAGATATCCCTCTTCCAACAAAAAATAATTATCTTATTCAGTTCATTAACAAAGAAGTAATACGACCATTATCATCGAGGTAATTCACACAAAATCATACTATTTTCGTGCTTTTTTCAAGATTACTTGAAAACTACTGAAACGATTTCCAAATTTTAAAAAATGGGACCAACTTGGGAGCTTATATAATGTAATAACGTCGTTGAATCATTTCAATCGGTCCAGCCGTTTTCGAGTAATCGGTGTACATACACAAAAAAAAAACTAATATACAGACAAACAGAGAACCTCCTCCTTTTTGGTAAGTCGGTTAAAGAGCAATGAAGTATAAACATTTCATAGGTTCACAATATAACTGGCAATAGTTAAAAGTTAATTTATTATAAAACCTCATTATCAAAGATCAGGTCATTTAATACTCAAATGTATGAAGTTCATTATAAAGCAATTTGTGAGAATCCTTCGTCAGCAAAGGAAGTATCCGAAGCGTCGAAAACAAATTCGAGTTTGGTGATGAGATTAAAATTGATGAAAGCACCCTTTAATTAAATATAGGTACGAATGTTCGTAAGTTAAATGAATTATGCGCAAACTTCGTATCCCCGAAAATTAACAGTTAAGATAGAAGTTTTATCGAATTCTCTTTTTGCCGGGTCGCACTCGCACGGGCACGGCTGTGAACATTTAATGATTTCGATTATTGTTTATTGCTCTCTTTAATGATAATAAACTTAATTATTTCTAATTACAAACGTAAGAATTACATAAAAATTAATAATCTATTTCCGATTTCTTTTCTTATTCCTTTACTGTCCATGCTGTCCGCTTATGGAACTATCTTCCAGAGGATGTCAGGAAAGCTCAGACTTTTAATTCCTTCCGTGGTTGTATTTGTATTTATCTAAAGATATATTTACTTTCAAATGCACCCTTTCATAATTGCACCCCACTCCCCTTTTAGTCCTATCTTTATTTATTTTTAACCGACTTCAAAAAAAGGAGGAGGTTCTCAAGTCGACGGTTTTTTTTTTTTTATTTTTTTTTTTTTTATGTATGTTTTAACATAGCTTTGTCAGTTGTTACCCGATTTGTACAATTCTTTTTTTGTCTTAAAGAACATAGTTCGTGTGTGGTCCCATAAAATTTTTACAGAGATCTGGCCAGTAGTACTTTCATAATCCTGAAAAATATCAATTATTTAGCTCGCCTTCGCACGAGTTTTTATGGAATTTCGGACATAACTTCTTTGTTTATGAACCGATTTAGATGATTCTTTTTTTATTTGAAAGGGTATACTTCAAGAGTGGTCACAATTTAATTTCATTGTTATTGGACTTCGAACTTCGAAGATACACAAAGGAACTCTTCAAAATCAAATAGTATAAGTAAAGTGATTTAGGTTTTGGTAAGTTTATGGCAATCCAAAACAAACCAAATCATGGTTTGCGATGCAACGTTCTGGACTAGACTTGGACTACGATGACACAACGGAACTCCTCAAAAACAAACAGCGTAAATTTGGAAATTGAGTTCTGGGCATTTTACCATTGAAAATATTATAATATAAAGTTAAAAAATATTTACACGCTGCGCTTACATACCTACCACTAAAAAGTTGAAAATAAAAAAGCTTTTTAAAAAAAAAGAAAAACCGCCTTCAAAAAACTGAAAACAAAACAGCTTAAAAATTAAATACCTCTAAAAAGCAAGAAATAATATTCGAATCATTCGTTACATATATCAATATTAATAAAACACGTCTAATGAAGTCGGGTGGGGCTTTAATAAAAAAATGAAGTTGTCCTCCAGCCCCACCCGACTTCAATAGACGTGTTTTATTAATATTGATATATGTAACGAATGATTCGAATATTATTTCTTGCTTTTTAGAGGTATTTAATTTTTAAGCTGTTTTGTTTTCAGTTTTTTGAAGGCGGTTTTTCTTTTTTTTTAAAAAGCTTTTTTTTTCACCCAAGGGTTGGCTGGAAGAGATTGCTGCTTAGCAATAAGGCCGCCTCTTGTATGCTTTTTCTCTGTAACTGTCCAATTCTGTTTATGTGTGCAATAAAGTGTAATTTATTATTATTATTATTAATTACGTCAAAATTACAACCGTAATAAGAAATAATTAACTTTTCTGTCACTGTTTGTTAAGTATTTTTATGATTTATGGATTTTAATGGGCAAGTTTCGGTAACACAAAGATACAGATTTTTTGTTTGTTTAATGTATTTTTTTATCAGTAAAAAGTTTTTTTTCTAAATACAAATTTTGCTAAACTATAAAATTAATAAAATACGTTCGCATAAATTCATTGAATCTATAACAGTTCAAAGATGTGTAAGGATGATAGGTGACGTATTACGACGATACATTCTGATGAATAAAAAAAAACTTTCTACGCAACGTACAATGTATTTATAGCGTTCACTACGATAAGTTGGATGGTGTGGGGATACGTTTTATCCAAGCTAGCCCAAGTATCAGTTACTTACGATCCGATCCATATTTCTTAGTGGAGTAGTACTATGGGCAACAGCGACGCTTAACCAGTTTGCAACAAAATTCGTGTGCGCGCGTATCGCCCCTACACGAACTAAACGTATGGTTGTGACGGCGCGGCGTGCAAGCGATTTTGACCTTAGCAGTGGTTAAGCGTCGCTGTTGCCCATGGTACATTGCTGCCGCTTAACAAAAGGCTGGGAATTTTTAAACAGAACCGGGAAAGAACGCACTATCTACGAGTCGTGTAATGGTTTAGAAAATCTTTAATATTCTTACTACATATCTTAATTAATCTGGCATTTAAATACGCATGTACATCTCTTTTTTGTGCGAACAATAATGATTGCAAATTTTCTTGGTAAAACTGTGCTTCTGTAGCAATATAACTATGCATTTCAATATGAAAGTAAAACCTTAATTTTGTACATTTATTCCTTCTTTTCATTAAGTACACGCGAGGGAGAGATTGCTCAGAATGAAATATAAAGGTCAAATTGTTGGAGATTCTTTGACTTTAAAGTTAAGTTGGTATAAGATTCAGTACAGGCCCGTCAGACTTTAGGCGCTTGAATTGGAATCAAATCAAGTTTGATAATATTATAGAAATGTCACCTTTCTCACTTAATTTCACAGCTGTTTGCTGCAGGTGGCCAACATAACGGCATAACTGAGTTTTTGTAATAAGAGCTTTGATTCAGCACTTTCGAAGTGTAAGCTAGTTTTACTTAAGAACTTTGTGTGGTAACGGTAACAGAAAATAAAAGATTTGAGTCTCACTCTTTTTCTTTTTTATGCCCAACGGGCATTTCATCTTACCTAATGTTAAGTGACAATAAGGCCAAAGGTGGAAACCCACTACTCCCGAAATCCGCATCACTGAGGAACTGGCTATCTTACTTCTAACTGCCGGAACACAACATTTTTTTTATTGTTGTTATGACGTCAGACTTAGGTAGGATGGTGGTCACTAGACCACAGAGGCATTTAAAGTCGGTTAAAATCCTGAAGTAGGTAGTACAAAAACGCTTTGCATCAGCATTATTGAAGTGAGGCTAGTTTCACGTAACTTCGTGTGGTAACGGTAACAGAAAATAAATAAACACATACAAAAAGATGTGAGTTTGTGAATTACTTATACATTTACCATCTGAGTTTGACATTTTCAGGCAGGTAGTTGAAGCAACGTGCAAAATTACTTAGCACAATGAAGGACCATATCTGTGGTAACTTGGTTGTGACGTCAGGCCATCAAAGTTTAATTAGAAATTCACGCAAACTAAAGTTTTACCTCCAAACCTGTTAGTAACAACTTTAATCCCTTAAAGTTGTTACTAACACTGGAAAGAGAAGGTTTAGTCAAGTATTTAGTGTTTACTGAAGAGACACTGAAGATTATGATGGAAATTAATTAACGTTTTTTAGTGAACACTTACTACCTATTTATTAGTTTCTAAATAACATGACATAATTGTTAATTAATAATAAAATTTAGTATTATGACATAATTGTATAATTTTACAGTTGGATAGTTTTATTAGTCCTCTTAAAGAACTATAGACCCATCTCGCTTCTGAGTCATGTCTATAAGTTGTTTTCGAGAGTCCTTACGAATCGTCTCGCTCGCAAGTTCGACGACTTCCAACCTCCCGAACAAGCCGGGTTCCGAAAAGGCTTTAGCACCATAGACCACATCCATACGCTGCGGCAGGTTATACAGAAGACTGAGGAGTATAATGAGCCACTTTGCTTGGCGTTCGTGGACTATGAGAAAGCCTTTGATTCGATTGAAACCTGGGCGGTGCTGCAGTCTCTCCAAAGGTGCCAAGTGGACTATAGGTATATCGAGGTGTTGAGGTACTTATACCAAAATGCCACCATGACGATCCGAGTACAGAACCAGAACACAAATCCTTTCCAACTGCAGCGTGGTGTGAGACAGGGAGACGTTATTTCTCCGAAACTGTTCACAGCTGCGTTGGAGGACATCTTTAAGCTCTTGTACTGGAAAGGACTCGGCATCAACATTAATGGCCAGTACCTAACACACCTTCGTTTTGCCGATGATATAGTCCTTATGGCTGAGACCATGGAAGACCTGAACACAATGCTCGAAGATCTCCGTAGTGCTTCCCAAAGAGTGGGTCTTAGGATGAACATGGATAAGACGAAAATTATGTCAAATGCCCATGTTGTACCCTCTTCAGTTCATGTTGGGAACACTACACTTGAAGTTGTTGACCATTACGTATACCTAGGACAGGCAGTCCAGTTAGGTAGGTCCAACTTCGAGAAAGAGATCTCTCGTCGAATCCAACTCGGGTGGGCAGCATTCGGGAAGCTTCGAAAAATCTTCGCGTCCGACTTACCTCAGTGTCTCAAGACGAAAGTCTATGAACAGTGTGTGTTGCCAGTGATGACCTACGGCAGTGAAACGTGGCCGCTAACTATGGGTCTCATAAGGAGGCTCAAGGTCACTCAGCGTGCAATGGAGAGAGCCATGCTCGGCGTTTCCCTACGTGATCAAATCAGAAACGAGGAGATCCGCAGGACAACTAAAGTAACCGACATCGCTCGAAGGATTGCTCAGCTGAAGTGGCAGTGGGCGGGACACATAGCGAGAAGAACCGATGGCCGTTGGGGCAGAAAGGTTCTGGAATGGCGACCGCGCACCGGACGACGCTCCGTGGGTAGGCCCCCGACAAGGTGGACCGACGATCTGGTGGAGGTCGCGGAAAGCCAGTGGATGCAGGCAGCGCAGGACCGATCGTTGTGGAGATCCTTAGGGGAGGCCTATACCCAGCAGTGGGTGTCGTGTGGCTGATATGATGATAGTTTTATTTAACTCTTTTACTGCCTTGCTTGTGTCTCTTGCTCACATGAAAGTGAATGTAGCCATGTTTTATATATAACACAGAATAACAATATTAAAAAAATACATGTTCAGTAAGGTCTAGTAAAATGACAGAAACATAACAACAAAGTATTCTCAATAGAGTTAGGTATATCTTAAAATGAACCAGCATTATCAAGATGCTAGAAAAACATATTTATTACCTATGTTACCTTTACTTAGATGCACTGCACTCACTGTGTATTCACAATAGGTTACGTAGCTGTTCTTATAGTTCCATTCGCTACCGCGAACAAAGTATCTGGTTCAGATTTTAGGTCGGTTCCCAGTGGACACGTATTCTCTTGCACAGGTAGTGGATTGCACTTTTTAGATCATTTCGATTTTATTATAGGTTGTGGTTATACATAGGTACCAGTGGCGAAGGGTCTATACAAACCGATTCCCATCGGCTTACCTTTTAGAAATCCCACCCCACCGATCTACTATGCAGATCGGCATAACATTTTTGTAGAACGATTAACCTTCGCCAAAATTTCACCCCTGAGGTACATTATTTAAAATCTGGATGTTAAGTTGACTGACACAATTATACATTTGTTGTACTAAGTAAAAAACACTATTGTATATATATATATATACAAAAAGTTTTGCTTTAGCAATAGTTTTCCGCCGCCATGTAAACATGATCATTGAAGTTGTGCTGTGCTTAGCTCGTAATTTTTAACCGACTTCAAAAATTTTAAAGGAGGAGGTTATCTATTCATCGCGTGTATTTTTTTATATAGTGCCGTTAGTACCTACTAGAAGTCTGTAATTTGGTATTTATGTGTATATTTATCACGGAAAAAGTGGTAAATAAAAAAAATAGGCTATCTATCTCTCCTAGATGTAAAGGGGGGATGATTTTTTTTCTCGTCAAAACAAATTAACAAAGATTACTTATCGATTAAGGGGAAATTTTGTTAGAGTCGGTAGGGGGGGCCCTCTTCCAGATAAACGGTGGCTTTTGGAAATATGAAAAAATTCAGGACTGCTGTAGTACCTAATAATTTACTGTCATTTTAGTGAAGTAGCAATTCGATTTTACAAGCGTTTGTAGATAAAAAGCGCTAATTGTCTATAATCGACTAGCAAGTCGCCTACCAAGTCGACCCGTGTAAATGTAAATAAAAAGACATTGACCAAAAAACTATTTCATAAGCATGTGTTTGACGCGTCAACAAATTAATCAGAATTTAGACTCACTCCACCCGAATTAAGATAAGGTTTTAATTAAAGGAGTGAGTAAGTTTGTAGTGCGTACTTCAAGTATTTGCTTGAATACCTTCGCAATTACTATCGGTAAATTTAATTTCGTACATAGTTACTGTACTTGAGATAACGGACTTTATACTTACCTACAGAACTTAGATGAAGTTGATAAACTATAAAGTTATAAACCAACTTAAATATTTAGGTTAAAATCATTTAAAGTTTCAAGAGCACTGTGCCGTAGGATCGCGTCTAAATACTGATTTGCAGAGTGTTTTATAAAAGATGAAATCGAAACATTCGCATGTGTTTAATGTATCTATCTTACTAAAGGGCACTAAAAAATTTTCACAAATAGAGTCTAGGATCGAAAAACAAACAAGAGTTTCCCATTCCAACTAGACAGATGGAGCGCTGTATTAGTATGAGTGACTTTTATGTTTCAGTCGTTTTTTGACCCATTGGTACCTATGGCCTAGAAGAAAAAAAGTATCATGACTTTATTTTCTTCAATTTACGACTTGTTCCTCCTTAGAGTTAATAGAATGCATTCTTAGAAAATTTGAACCATGCATCGGCTTTGCTAGCTATATACCCTTCGAGCAACAAAAGGCTTCGTTCTGTAGAAGCCCGTCTTACTCTAAGTATATACCTATTTAGAATTCAAGATTACACAGATATACAATGTATTTATCCATAACTTGTAGCCCGTTTAAAAAAATATCAATGTTTATTTCTCCAATCACACAATACATTCACATTGGAGCTACTTAGTAAGCATAATAATATTCTTGTGGTAGGTAACTCCACTCCTATTAGGTAATACACCGAAGGGATTTGCTACATCTATGGGTAATACAAATAAAAGTAAATACAAAACGAATCATGGGATTTTTTATTAGTGTACTAATAAACGGTACTTAGCTTGCAGAATATATTTCATCAGGATTATCGTAAAGAAGGACGAAGCTTCTTTGGTCAGCATAAACTGGAACTAATTTGTAGATACAATGTGTTGTAATTATTAGAGTGGCCGCGCGGTCTCCGTCGAGTAAGCGACCAGCCTTAAGTGATTAACGCACATTCAGCCTAAAGTTAACAAAGCAATTACATTTGCTATGATGACTTCGTGTATAATTGTCGAATAAACACGTTCTAGGAATGGGCGAGCACGTACTATTTACTGTAGTTTGACTATTATGTTCAGCTTTATGACGCTGTAAAATCAAAGTGCAATAACGAACGAATGGTAGCAGAGTGCCTAAAACTGGTTTGAGAAACGGAGAATATTTATGCTTTCTTTCATGATAGTGGATTTTATTATATTAAGTGTGTATCTTATGAGTACATCCCGAAAAATATAAATGTAGCAAATATTTCATCCCTAATACCAAACTTACTCTGCGTGACTATTTAATTTCATTAAAGTAGGTATGTAATTGCGTGATTGATTCACAATGACTATGGGTCTATGGCAGCGTAAGTCGTGGTTAACCAGAGATCAGGATTTGCGGCCGTTCGTCTGTCTATGTTACCTAACTATTGCGGCTGGTCTATACAGGTACTCAACTACGATAATAGTAATACGTGTAAAGGCAATATGGAAACATTTTGAAACACTCTAGTTTAATTTGATCAAACCACTTTCATCGAGATCTGTGAAATCGGTCTCAGAGGAAATTTTTTAATAAAATAATTTTGTGTAAACAACAGTTACTGACATCGTTTAATAATACTGTGAATAAAAGTGGCCCTATAAGTGAACCTTGAGGTACACCAGAAGGCTCACATTTGAATTATTTAATACTAAATATTGGTTCACCATTACGCAGCAACATGTAGTTTTGAGAGAGGTTAAAAACGAATCTACCGCAGTGTAAGTCGTGGGTAACCAACGCCTGCGGTCGCTCGCCAGTGTACCTATAACTATTGGAATTCAATTGATAACCGTCTGATCTTATACTTTTAACTTTGATAACAGTGTAGTTATTAAATCAATAAGTCGAGTTTCATTAATTTTAGTAGGGTACAATTCTTCGTTAATGGCACTAGGTAATGTAATGGTTTTATGTAATAATGTCGACTAACAAATCAAATAGGCAAAGTAACAAAACAATATTTTAACAAACATTACCTAAACGGACCAACTCTTCAAGTCAAATACGAGACAGCTTTCATACGGTACCTTATTTCAAATTGACATATGTCTCCGTCCCCCATCTTGAATATTTGTATGCACTGACCTCTATTCTATAAGTATTTGTATGAAACAGGATATGGTTTTGCAAACGTCACCGTCTTCTATCAGTGGGGGCTTTTATTACTTGCCACTTAAATAGTTACCAAACTAAAATAAGGGTAACTATAACTACATTCATAGGTATACAAGTACAAAACTTATGATCAAAAATTGTAATGTGCGTATGTAAAAGAATTACCTACTCGTAAATGAAATAAAATAAAAACTTTATTCCATATGAATGCCATTTGATATTCACACATCGGAATAATTATAATAATTTATGAATGTAGGAGCCCCTCAATGTAAAAGGTATCATCGTTTCCTAACTTTTATTATATATAGGGCTCGAGCGGCCTGTCACGTCCGTCTATTTGGTCGCTTTAATATTTAACCACTTTGGGCCAGCGCTTTTTAGGACACAGTTGAGATATCGTCATCCTTAATGTACTATGTGTAGGTCTTGTTTTCTACATACGACTTATATTAATAAGGATCCTAACTTTATTATAACCTAAACTATGAGAAATACTTTAAATACTTTTCAAGGTAACTATAAATAATTATATTTTCTTCCAATATCAAGATACTGAAATAAGGACAACAATAAATACTTCTTAAAGGTTAACGTCTCATTCACATTACATTTTCAATAAATGAACTCACATGGCAAAGTGTAATTTTAAATATTCAGAAACTGCAATAATGCCCGTTACGAAATTCCGAACTAGTATCCTATAATATGTTTAATACAGCGATACAATGAATTATTCACTGGAATTAGAAAAGTAACATTTACATTAAAATAACATTATGTAGCAGAATTTTGCTACGATATTTCGTAGCAGTCATAGAGAGAATGCTACGTAGTAGCGTAGCAAGTAGGCCGAAATAGTTGAATGTTATTGTGTATTTTAATAGAAACCCATTTTAACAACACTATTTACACTTCTTTATCGAACTTCACATGAAATCACTGGATGACGTACCTAAGCTTTTGATTTATATGCCTTAATTAGCGGCCTTCATAAGTCTCTTTAAACATTACACAACTAACTATGAGCGAAAAGCTAAGTGAAATGAAATTCCTGTGAGTTTGTACTATGTTTTTTATTGAGATTCAGTTTTCGTGTGGTAAACATACTGATGAAGGTCGATCTCTTCGAATATTAGATCAATCTTATTCATTCTATTATAGCATTATACTAACGGCTCGCGTGTTTCTTTACATATAACCAAAATATGTATGTACCTACGTTCACTGTCACTGATCGAGCTCCTCGACAGGAATCAAAATATTTTTTCCTTTATATTTTTTGCGCTCAGCTTCCATTTTCCAGCTGCCATAGAATACATCCTGGCATCTAATGTCAAGTTTGATAAAAAAATATGTGTTTTTGGTCCAGCTTAAAAATTGTGGGCACAATTTTTGCTATAGCTTTACTACAAACAAAACACGGTTTTCTTTTATACTAACACAGGTTCAAATTGCTTTAATTCAAGCTAAAATAAAAAAAAACGACGTTAAAATCGATGACTCCATTTTTTTGCAATATGACACCATTAGTACGCCACAGTTTATCATCAGAAAAATGATAAAATGAGACTAATAGATATTTCATTATTGTCCGGCCCCATGTGGCCGCGTGATGACTTACGGCAGTGAAACGTGGTCGCGAACTATGGGTCTCATAAGGAACCTCAAGATCACCCAACGTGCAATGGAGAGCCATGTTCGGCGTTCCTCTGCGTGATCGAATCAGAAATGAGTAGATCCGCAGGAGAACTAAAGTAACCGACATCGGTCGAAGGATTGATCAGCTGAAGTGGCAGTGGGCTGCGAATAGCGAGAAGAACCGATGGCCGTTGTCATTTAATTATACTTACACACTTCATTTATAATGTCGAAAGCTTGATAAACATAATTATAAGTATTGCACAAATAAAAAGACATCAGATTTATTTACATCGAAATACTTTTCGAAATAAATTTATGTCAATTTGCTGATTAATAGTATTAAATAAAAGTATTTTTTGTT
The DNA here is from genome assembly GCA_928269145.1 of Agriphila tristella. Lineage (NCBI taxonomy): Eukaryota > Metazoa > Arthropoda > Insecta > Lepidoptera > Crambidae > Agriphila > Agriphila tristella. The sequence continues at coordinate 15,455,040 of OV743439.1, read as the reverse complement.
TTGTTTTTCTTAACCAACAGCCATTTTTAATGTCGCCACTGCTCGGGCACAGGCGTTTTTAGTTGTTTTTCTCTAAGATGATTGATATATTTGAAAAATATTAGAAAAAATCGACTCACCCGTAGCAGCTCAGACGGGATTCGAACCCGCACCCTTAGGATTCCGGCCCATTTGGCGAAATTTTCTAATACTTTTTACGTTTCCGCTGTAGGCCAGCGCCATCTCACCAATGTGAAGAGAATTAACTTCGACATTCGAAAGCAACTTCTTTACAGATGCTAGACAATCGATTAAGGTGAAAAATAGCCATATAATTTTAAAATGTTTTTCTCTATAAAAATCTCATGATGTGTGAATATTTTACAAGTACAATCCATTTTAAAGAAGGTGCGGTAATAAACTTCTACTGTTCAAAATATAATATAAATTTGACGTTCAGAATACAAAGTAAGCATAAAGATAACTTTAGGGCTTAGTTGTGCAATCGTGAAGGGAGCATTCACTGGAGCCTAAACAAATAGACAATTTAATTTAGAAATTAGACGCAGTCACTGTATATTGTGTTATCTCATCATGATTCGGTGAACTTGTTTTTGTTTGGATTAACGATATTTTTAGAGCACTGAAAGCCATTTTCAGTGGCATTGTTGTTTTGATAACGAAGGTTTTTTTTCATTGTTATTTCTAACTAATATGTAGAGCCATAATACAAGTACATTTTTATAGTATAAATAAACTGTGAATTTTTTTGTACTTAGCTTATTACGAGTATATGAGTTTTAAGAGTACAAAACGTAGAAAAAATAGCACCGTCATAAATAGACCACGTTTATATGAAAGCTTACTTTGGGACATAATAACGGATATACATAATGTAGGTTGTTATCGTAATCTTTACGTTTGTACACAATGTCACAGAATACATAATAGTACAAACAATGTGTTTGTGATATTTACACACAATTTATCTCATTTCTATATATTGTATTAAATTGTCCTAATCAAAAATTGTTTAAAAAACAAAAAATCGACTTCAAAAAACCTGCCTCTAAAAAGCAAGAAATAATATTCAAAGCATTAGATACGCATTATCATCGTTATAATAACGTATATTGAAGTCAGGTGGGGCTTTTAGAATTAAAAAATGGGACCATCTCGCAAGAATAATCGAACAAAAAAAGAATCATCTAAATCAGTCCATAAATGACGAAGATACGCGCGAACAACGATAAAAAAAAGTATACAATCGAATTGAGAACCTCCTCCTTTTGATGAAGTCGGTTAAAAACACAACATAACTCCTAGAAGACATCGTTTTTACTTACACACATACCTACAGTATTCGCAGTCCCAGGTGTAACGTGTAACCAACAATAGCAGTAGCTATCTCTCATATTTCGTGTCATACGCGGCTGTCTTACTGTTCCAAGCAAACGGCCGCGGCTGACAGCAACAACTGTTTAGATAGGACAAAAGCTCTAAGTGGGGCTATTACACCGCCCGCTCTGCTCCACTTACCTACAATATTTATGCACCACTAGCTATAATAAATAAGCCTTGGAACTTCCCCGTTCGTGTGTAATAATGGCTGTCAGAATTCTTTTTGTACCAGAAACGGGCACTTTTTTACAAGTGCTGGATGGAAAAGGGATATTTAGACATTATTGTCATTTAGAATGCACTTTTGTACAAAAACTGAGGATTAATAATAGTTTTTATCTTAAAAATCAAAAATATCATTATTAGGTAGGGGAGACCGGAGATGGTTGACTATAGGGGTAGGTAGACTAACCGCCAAAAACTCGTCAACAATATGAGTATTACCACAGAATACATAATAGTACAAGTACAGAAGATCCACTCCGCAAAGTCATTTATTTAAATAGCGACACTATTCCATACACTATAAAGTGCAATTCAGGTTGCACGCCGCTCCCTTGGCTACAGTTATATTCACCTAGAAGTAGCCTCTCTTTCTATCGCGTAGCTCTTATCTCCTCTAACGAATTCAGGGTTTCACTTTTTTCTTTTATTTAATAATTAAATAACAGGTAAGTAGTTAATTTATTACAAGTTATGAGGTTGTGAAATAATGTGTTGGTACTCAAATATGTTTTAAAATAACCTTGGATAGGTACAGTCAACGCCACATCAGACATGCTGACTTTGAGTAAATTTGCTTTCATACGAAATGAAATTGTATTCATAATTAACTTTATTTCGAAAGTAGGTAAGTAAGTACCTACTTAATCTAAAAATTATTATTTTAGTAAATAGTTGGGTGAATATTTTTTAACATACACCGTCATTTTGTAGTCGTTTTAATTAACTTAAGGGAGTGTTCTACTAACGGAACTAAACATTTTTGCCCAAGAAACATGGGTCGAAAAACGACAAAAAAGTTTGACTTTCCCATACTAATAAAATGTTTTAGCTGTCTACTTAGTATGGGAGACCCAAAATTTTTTGTCGTGTTTCGACCCATGTTTCTTGGGCAAAAATGTTTATTTTCATTGGTACAACACAGCCTTAAGTTAATTAAAACGACTACAAAATGACGCCGTATAAGACAAGTAAGTACCTACCTAAGAATAAATGGATATTAAATACTAAGTACCTAGTAGACAAGCACTTCTTACGTTTCGATGTCGTTTGGAACTTTTGGAAGTGTGAAAAACACGTGAGGTTCGGATCCTTTTTATTAGTATTAAGGCAGCCCATTGCGATGTACAATAATATGCCTTCATTTTGGTTATAATAATATTATTATAGAGTGATTATCGAAATCGAACTGCTAACGTGCGACTCAGCCGGCACGCGATAGCCCTCTGAAATTAGTCCGTCCGGACGGACCCGCTGGCTACTTGTAGCTTCGTACCTAAAGCGCGGAGTGAGCCTAGCCTGGTATTACGTCATCCCGGCCCAGCCGCGCATTACTCTTCGTCCCCCGCTCAGTCGTCCGGAGCGCCGTGCCGCGGACGCACTCCGTTTTCAAGCAGTGACACGTGATTTGTTTTCGTATCATGTAAGAAATATTTTCATTTTGTATATTTTTTCATCTGACACCTATACATTTTATGTTAACCATTTGCCTATTAGTCAGAGTGTTTCGTGAGTGCATATCAATCATATTTCATGTATTATTTCTTAAGTTGATGGCAGTGTTTAGGTAACCCATGCCATTAAAACTTAAAACGGCGTCTGGGGTTGGTAGACTAATTTCTTTCGGGGCTGGTTAAATGGTTAGTCAACCAACCCTAATATGATTTGATGTTTATAAAATATCTCGTAAATTAACCTTTTATTCGTGTTTTAATATTCTTTTTGTTACAGTACAATGAGGGCCTATAAAAGAAGGACTGAACGAGCTGATACACTGTCTGTGTTTTTAATAATACAAAGATTAATATGAGACTGAATAAGAGTTAAGTTTAAGCAAAATGATTTATACTTTTGATGACAAAACAAATATATAGATAATTAAGTTTAAATACTAAAATTAGATTAAATAGTAAAAAAAAGTTGATTTTGAACTGTTTAATTAATGAAACTAATAAAGGTTCAAATAAAAACTTCGAGTTGATGGTTTTGTTAAAGACTTATTGTAAGATAATGTCTGTACCTGATTAAAATCGTTTTTGAATAAAAAGTTTTGTTAAATTATAAAAAAAAAGGTTTATTACTTGACTATTTTCATAATTTGTCACTTATTGATACGTAAGTCTACTTACCCCGGGCATATAGTCAATCTACCCCGGACCCGGGGTAAATTGACTAACAGTTGGTGTTCTGTAAAATGCGTTAAATTATGATCATAATATTGAATAATGGACTAGTTTTTATATTTTTTTTACAAGTTTAATAGTTCTTCTATCCATTGATGCAGTTATATTGTCGGTATGTATAAAAACACAAAAAATATGTATGATTATGTAAAAAAGTAGTGAACCATCCCCGGTCTCCCCTACATTCAACAAACATAATTAACTCGTTCGGACTCGCCGGGAACATTGTGATGTGATGTATAAATACTATTTGAATTTCAAGAAAAACTGTACAAAAAAAGATTATGCCCCGGTTAATACCAACTAGCGTCACAGAAATTTATAATAATACTAGCGTCTAGCGTTACTAAAGTACAAACATGAAGGGGTAATCAATTCTACTGTCATACAATATTGCTGCATACATTTGGGCTGAAATAACCTACTTTAATCTCAATAGTAATATTTCTTTAGTTCCCCTTATTTGTTGTACTTGGTTGGGTACAAAAATGGAACATAGTTGTGTAACTGGGTCTATTTAATTTTATCACCTCGCCATATATGATTACCTCGCCATATATGATAACCAGGAGATATCATAGGACACATCTAAGACCCAAACATTTTTCTAACTTACATATAAATTAAAAGTAATTTAATCTCTATTAGCATAAAGTTAGTTAAGTTCGGTAAATATTTAATAAATAACTTGTATTTTCAAAAGTTTGTAATGGCAATATTCAGTTATTACGGATTTTGTCTGCAACTTTAAACTACACATGCAAAGACCTCTTAAAAGTATTTGTATATTGTGTATTAATTATAGAATGTATTGTTCATGTAGTGACAAAACTTTTTTTTTAACTGTTTATGTATGCAAGTATGAAAACGCTCGTACATGTAAAAAGCAGTTATATAGTTACGTATTTTAGTTCTAGCAGAATTTAAGACTGCGATCTTTATTGCAATAATTACTCTAAAGTTTTATAGCAATTTTGCTATTAAAGACGTCATGTATTGAAAAGATTAATGCCCGGTTTCTGAGGTACTTATCGCAGGTTTAACTTTATCAGAAGGGACCACATATTTGCTTTAAGGTTAATTTAAACCAGATAATGTGGACCCCTCCGATAAAACTAAACCTCCGAAAAAGTACCTCAGGAACCGGGGGTTAAAAGCAATTCTATTCTGAAGAATACCTAGGTAAAAGGAATTAAAATAAAACGTCATGAGCAATTAAAAGTTCTAGTTTTAATTGTATCTCTGTATAATTATTTTTGGTATTTAACAAGAATTCCAAGCATACAATTACTCGATATCATGGGAAAGTACTAGTATTACCAGTTTAAACAGTATTCAATACAATAATACACTGATACCTGACCTTAAGCAGTGGTATCTCTCCAGCAGGAATAGCGTATCGCGACAAATTTATCAAAGTCATCTGGTATTATGACTTTATTTAACAACTTTATTGAAAACACTTATTTCACCGTTCAACCTTTCACTGTGACGACTTGAGCACGACTGAGCGCGCCTCTACCCCGTCACCGCATATTTAAACGTTATGCGTGGCGTGGTAGGGGCGAGCGTGGCGTGACTGGCGTGGTAGGGGCGACTGCAGTCACCCGATTACTACAACTACCGTTTAAGTACTTTTAATGGAATAAACACACAAATTTAGTTGTACTACATGGTTCATCACGAATAATAATTAAAGTAATTTATACAGTAACCTTACAGTCGGCCATCCTGCTAGAGCGAGTCCCATCGCGTAAAACAATATCTTTTATAACTCTGAGTACATCCATTCAATTAGTCATAAAATATTCTTAAATAAAAACATCATTTTATTAGAAGAAAAATAGCAGCCTTCCAACAAAATATTTCGCATTTTTGCGAAAGTCATAATTATTATTTAATTACATTACAAATATTTATTGCATGACACAAAACGTAATTACGTTTTTATTTATACATAAGTAGGTATTCAGAAAACATCCCGTTAGAGAAAGGGTATGTATATAAAGTGACATTTATTTGTCTACAATTAACGTAATTAGATTACTTAATTTAATTAAACTTAAAATTTTACAATTCAATTCAACTCTGTTTACATCAATAAAAATATAGTCGTATGGCATTTCATCCGAGCACGTTATAAACACGAGCAATAGCTTGTTTAACGATAGATTATCAACATCAAAATTCATTAATATAATTACAAGATACTTTAGAAATTAAAAATGGATGTATACCTTAAATAAATTGCTAAGGGGTTAATATTTCATTGCACCGAATTATAAAGATTGCAAACTTAGAAATATTTTTTTATCATTAGCTATTGCAACTTATTTTATTTACTTAAGTCTTAGAATCATTAGTTACGTGTAGGCATTTCAATATTTGTCTCCAATACAAACTTAGTTTAGAAAAATACCTACTAACAACAATCAACAAAAAGTCATCAAAACGCTATAAAAGGCTCATCATTAAAATAGAAAATTGAAGTAATCGTTTCTGTAAATATGTATATATATATATATATATATTACTAAATACTATATTGAATGTAATATCTTTCTCATACCATTTGTAATGCTTGAAATACTTTTATAATTTTTATACCATATTAATTAAAAAATCACGCGCGGCGGCGCTATGGCTATGGGCAGCATTAATTACATGGATTAGACGTTTCAATAAAAATTTGCCCTGAGATAACTTTGGGGTGCACCCAGTGCTTCAATTAGTGTAACACAGTGACAGAAAAAGCATATTTCAGTGACACATGTCATAAACTATTATGATATTCAATAATTTAATCATCAATTTGCAAAAAGTTTTCTTTCTTTTAAGTAGTTATTGTACCTACATAACACTTGTACTATTATGTATTTCGTGACACAACTCAGTAAGAGTAAAATTTGTTACTTCTTGAACTAATAAAAAATAGCATTCTACATTACAGCAAGGTAAAAAAAACTTTTTATTTTATTTACAAAGTATTCTGAAGGTCTTTTAAATTAGTAATGGTTTTAAATTTACCCTTACTAATTTAACCAGGTTAACCTTTTGTTTAGATATATACATTAGCATACTTCCCTATATAATGGATATGTAAATGTAATATGTACTAAAGAGAAGTTTAGATATCGTAGAAGTGACTCCACTATACACACAGTACGTTATGTGAAGGTACCTTCCTTGAATATAACTGCACATTTTAAAAACTCGATCAGAATAAACACTAAGTAATAAATGATTTTAGAAATCAGTATTTTGGTAATCTTACTTCCCATAGCGGGCACACAGAGTCCAAATACAAATCACATTATGTATTATCAATCCATGTACAAAAGTAATTAGCTATAATCCCACACAAGCACCACCCTTACTATCTATCTGGTTTAAGTTTTTTTTCCAGTACCTACGGTGCCCAATATAATGTGTTCTAAAAGCAGATTGAATTGTCCTACTAAGTAAGTAGTTACTTCATTCTATCGCGATCGCGACCCTCAGTCATGAGGAACAAGAAAAATCATGATAAAAGGATTTTTTTTTTCTTTTTAATATTATTTCATTTTAATGAGGAGCACTGTCATCACCAGGACCGTGCGTTAGTCTACAGAATTACTTAATTGTTTTGTGAAAAGTTTCACCTAGTTTATGGATCGCCTTGAATTTCTCAAATAGAAAAGGCAGGGTAAATTACCCAATTATTGGTATTTAGAGTAATAAACCGAAACAATAAATTTTGCCTATTGATTTTAGTAGCTCTATTTGAAATAAACATAGTGGGTGCTACACGCAACGCAATACACAATACGGATTCTCTCTTTTTTTTTGTATTTTGTATGTATGTCGTTTTAAGCTATTACCACCACACATACACCATCATATTATGTATAAATAAATAAACCCATAGTCCATTCATTAGTACCCTTCAACCTATTATTGGCATGTACCGATCAAATTACTGGTACACCTTACGCCAATAATAATTTAATAGGCAACAGTTAATAAAATTATAGGTATTATTCTCAGTACCTTTATTAAAATATTGGCATGCTTTCACCAAGTACAGGTACAACTTAGAAGTTTTATTTTCGACTATTGGAATAGGGCCAATTTTTTGAAGCCTTATAGAAAACTTCATTATTATTTATGAATTATTTAATTTCAAATTTGTCCTGAATACTAACATAGGATTTAAGTTAATTGTTACTAACAAAATGGATTGTAATATCTGAATTATGAAATAAATTATTATTATTATTTCCATTATTTGATTAAAAAAATACATTAAATGATCATTGAAAATAAGGTTCTGATTTCTCATTAAATATTAAGATAATATGCCAAAACATTATAATTGAGTTTTTTCCATAATTAGGTAACACAGTTTATCGAATAATATTCATGTTTTTTTATGTTAAGTTTAGAGTGCCAACAAATATAAGGGTGTAATAACAGGTCAAGTCACCCCTACATGATTGACGTGAGAAAATTATGTTAAAATTGTAATAATCCGGTATCGGAGATAAAATGCAATGAATACGAAAATAATTATTTTGTCTAGAAATTGTATCATTGATTACGAAATTTCATTTCATTTTTTTTCATTTAAAAATTTTTTATTTCATATTATAAACAATATTGTAACAAGTACTAAGATAATACATGTACATTGATTAATTTAAAGATACTTCATTAGGCTTAACTTACCACCTACGAATGCTTTAGAAATATATGTTATTCCACTTTAGTTTTATTATCTTGAAATATTAACACACAGTATTTAAATGGCACTATTCGCAGACAAAAAAAATCTACAAAACAAAAGTGATTTGCTTATTGCATATCAGATTACGAAATAAAAAGCACAATAGTTTTGTTTTTCAATAACATTTGTAGGAATGTGAAGGAAGAATTAGAATTAATATTAAGTATAGTAAAATTACTGTTGCATTATTGTGTATTATGAATATAGTTTTATTTTAAGATTTATTTGTAATTATTTCTTTTATTTATTGTTTGTTCAATTTTTTTTTCTTATCAAATTGGATCAATAATTGTTATCTGAAATAAATGAATTTTATTATTTTTCTTTTACTACCGGTAAACTTCAGTAGAGTAGGTCATTGCTCACAATGGCCATTTAAAAATATATACGCTCAATACACCATTATAAATGGCATCACATTCTATGTTTTACTAATTACTCATTAAATGACTTGGCAACAGATGCACGAGCTGATCATAGTGTAGTAAAATTAATAAGAATAATATTTGAAATTGAATTACTAGTTTATTAAAAGAACGGTAGGTATAGCCATAATTGGCAATAATACATGGCTGGACTCATTGGACTCAATTAGTTGCATTGCAGTAAATACATTTAAAGAGGATTTACATTCAGCATACTTAATTATTTGCTCTTTATTGTACTCACAAAAGAGTTGCAGAGGAGTTATTAATTAAATCATTGTAAGGAGAACTGGATTTATCTTTCAGATAGCTTTCTTGCAGGTTCCAGCAAACCCAGGACATGTTAGGGATTTTTCAAGTAAGTATGGATAAGTTATGTACTGCAAATATCTAGAGTACTTATGTTTATATTGGTTTTAGTGTGCGTTCGTCGCATCTATATCTATCATTTTAACTAAGAAAAATAATATAAACAAAACAGTAAAATAATACTTATAACGATGATAAAACATTCTGATGATTTAGATTTAAAAGAAATGATTATAATAATTATAATCTAGAAAACTTGTTAAAAATTACCTTACGGATGTTCGCAATAATTTTACTTGCTTGTCAAACAATATGGCTAAGAACAGTTATTAAAAAATAAATTTAAGTGGAATAAAATTAAGAGAACTTGCATGAGTTGCATGTTCAAAAACCAAATACATAAACAGTTTTTTTTCACGCTACATACTTAATGTAGTAGTATGTAGCGTATAGTAGCGTGTAGTATTTAGACTATGTACATCTAACATAGCAAAACGTTTAAATAATATAAACAGGTGGGTTATTAATTAAGATAAAGATTGCTATCAGATTCAAGCCTCGTACGTACTAAAGTCAACCCTACTCTAGATGATTTTATTACTTAGGTATTTACTTCTTACAACAGACAATTATAATTGCATTCACTTGATAATGCTCTGATAAATTTTGAAAAATGAGATATTGAGAAGCAAGCTTCATGTCCAAGAAAAGTTATAGTCTACCTAAGACTTTCTTTATCTTCGAATTATTTATATTATTCTCTTTAAGCATTTGCGTAAACACACTTTTTCTTTATTTAATAATCAATAAAACTAACTTAAATTAATGTTATCAACTCAATCTATTGCAATTCTTTTCAAATAAGTATATTCATCGATGAAGTCTGTCTTAAGCCTAAGTTATGACTCTTGATATCGTATAAACCAGCACGAATGCTTGCGACTGTAGCTGACTTTCAAGCGCCCGCTTCCTTACTCAAGATATTGCCGTCTGAATATTTTACTAGTTGTTACTACGGACGTCTTACGCTCTCACAGCTGCGTCTTAAATTGTACAATTTTGAACAAAGATTACACAGTATTACTTAATTTATCGATCGATATGATAACCAATAATAGACCTATAGTCTCGGAACATAATATAAAAAACGTAGCTAGCTTTCTAGTTATTCTTAATAACAGTTTTTTTTTATTAAGAAATAGTTTATTTGTTATTAATTAAAAATGTGATAATGCCAATAATTTCGATAATTCTTACTATGAAAATTCCTTCTAGCGTTGTACGGCCTCTCAAGGATGATGCCTTACGTTCTCACAGCTGTATTTTAAAATATATAAACAGCTTATATACGACACACCGAGCGCTTGCGGCTTTGCCCGACTATGTCAGGCTCCCTTCCGCTCCCTCACTCGTGTCGCAAAATATTACGATTCGAAATTGCGTTTGACGCTTTACGCCCTCATAGCTGCGTCTTAATTATATAAACAGAGAAAGTAAATAAGACATACCGAGCGCTTGCGGCTTTGCCCGACTATGTCAGGCTCCCTTCCGCTCCCTCACTCGTATCACTATTACAATTTGAAATTTCGTGTAACCACGTAGTGGACGCTCAACAGCATCAGTTGGAGTCAAAATTGTTGCTATGAATCTTGCACTCAACTTCCAATTTGCGATATGCATTTTTCATTGCTGAAACTTGCACAAAATTTTATGTAATTAATCACTATTTGTCACCCAATAAATTTAGAATGGTCTTATCATATTTAATTAATTGGGCAACTGAATTGTTATATGATTGTAGGTACAGAATCCGTAATCTATGCTCAATATGTTACGTGACACGTGATCTTATTTGTATTCAATGTAAAAAGACAGCAGGGATGGGAAAATGCTAAATTGATCTTAAAAGAACAGTTATTTTCCAACTTTAACTGTAATATTGGTAATATTAGTATTATATCAGTATCAACAAAACGTTTCATGAAAACTAAACCTGTATTAGAGAAAACTATCTTAGAGAGAGAGAGTGAAAAAAAATGCTACGTAATCCGCCTCTGAGCACTAGAGTGAATAGTTATAGATGATTAGCACAAAAACAAAAAAAAACTTAAGGGTTTTAATGATTTCTATAAATAATTTCTCCCTCTAGTTATCATCATAGTATGCTTACGTGGAATTCTCCATTTTATTTATTTTGTGCGGGCAGGATAAGCGAGAATTCTAAAGAAATCTCGTTTATCTCACTTCTGAAGTTAAAAGGAATTAAAATAAAACGTCATGAGCAATTAAAAGTTCTAGTTTTAATTGTATCTCTGTATAATTATTTTTGGTATTTAACAAGAATTCCAAGCATACAATTACTCGATATCATGGGAAAGTACTAGTATTACCAGTTTAAACAGTATTCAATACAATAATACACTGATACCTGACCTTAAGCAGTGGTATCTCTCCAGCAGGAATAGCGTATCGCGACAAATTTATCAAAGTCATCTGGTATTATGACTTTATTTAACAACTTTATTGAAAACACTTATTTCACCGTTCAACCTTTCACTGTGACGACTTGAGCACGACTGAGCGCGCCTCTACCCCGTCACCGCATATTTAAACGTTATGCGTGGCGTGGTAGGGGCGAGCGTGGCGTGACTGGCGTGGTAGGGGCGACTGCAGTCACCCGATTACTACAACTACCGTTTAAGTACTTTTAATGGAATAAACACACAAATTTAGTTGTACTACATGGTTCATCACGAATAATAATTAAAGTAATTTATACAGTAACCTTACATAGGTATACTTTAACGCCATAAGTAGTACGTAGTTATTCTGATCACAGTCATCATTCGATTCAAATCCAGCTAAGTTGCGTACAAGGGTAGTATTAGTTATTCATGGGCCACATGATTTCATAAAGTTGCGAGACATTTTCATCGCCTACGTATTAGTTGCCATAGCGACCAAGGAATCTAGGTCACATAATTCCTTTGCATGCTATGGTATGGCAATATAATGGTTTAATAAATTAGTTCTTATCGTTAAGTTTTAGATTTTTACATTCACAATGCTATTTTTGAAACTAGAAAATAAAACAACTTTGACTCGAACCCACGACCTTTTTCAATCCGTGTGAAGGTCTTCCATCTGAGCTACCGAGTCGTTAGAAGATTCTTTGAAATTACACTTGACAGCAAATAAATCGACTAAGCTAGGTCTCTTTTAAGTTCTTTCCGACATAGAATCGGTTCAGATAATTCAATAAAATTGATACATTTCAAAGATCAAATTATACCAATTTATATTCCTTACAATCTTTGCAATAATTACATTTTTGTGCTAAAAAGGTTGAAAGAAACATATGAGTAGCTATTTAATTTCATTGGTTTCAAGTGTATTTATAGTTATTATTAATAATGTTTATAATATGAAGATATATATTTTTATTTACAATTTTTATTTACAATTGCTAATAATACGTAGTTAGTAGGTGGAAAGGTTCGCCATCTTATTTTACTAGCAATAATAATATTTTTCACTCCTCTTGCTCAAAAAGTCCGTCATTGTGACGTACAAAAGCCAGGATAAAATAGCATATTTAGCCCTAGGGGATAAAGTTTTTTCTTTTTTAATTTTTGTCTATTACCAATGAGCCTACTAAAACGAAAAAGTTTTTATTCATAGATAGAATAATCACACATTTTTATTTTTGAAAATGGAACTTAAAGCAGCGATCTCTTCAGTAGAATCATAGACTTATTTATACTATAAGGGATCGATCACATGTGCGATTTTTTCAACGCGCGTTTTTTTACCGTCCGACGGGAAAAGGTACCAGAAGATTTCTCAGGTGGGTGTTCGCACGGACGATGACAACGTTCCACGGGAAAAGTTACCTTATGACCTGGCCATAAGGTATCTTTCCCGTCGGCGGTAAAAATATCGCGCGTTAAAAAAATCGCTCGTATGTACAAGCACTAAGTTTAAAAAGTAGAATCTGTGTTTCGTGCGTTACAGAAGAAATTAAAAAAGGCACTGGCGCCAACTATTATATATTCTGTGCTGGCGCGAAATCTTTAGAAATAATTTTAATGTTTTGCCGTCAAGCACAAAGCATTTATTTAAATACTATACTGTACAAAAAGTTTATGAAGTGGAGGATAGAAAAACAAGTGGATTCGTTTACGGAAGGAATTTTTCTTACGAATTTTGATGAACTTTCCAAAAAATATCAAAGTTCAACCTTTTGGAGATATTCAATGTTAGACACAATTACCTATACAGACAAGAAATAATGTCAATATAAAGAGGGCTTTTCTCAAGAAATTATCCACCTCTACAAGAAATCCAAAGTTTTAACGAGGGAAGATTTAGGGAAGAATTTCGTAAATAATAGGCACTACTTGGCAACAAAGGTAGTGGTACCTCCTTACATTTCTAAACATTGTATTATTATTTTATCAACTAAACTAAATCTAACCAAAATACAGTTTTAATACCCTTAATTATTGTTTTACAGGTTGCCTTAATTTGTGGGATAAGCGGTGCACGCAGGAGGATAGAACTGGCTTACCACATCCATAATTTTACAAATTGTACATTTAGGTTTTAATAAAATAAACTATTTAATATTGTATTTTGTTTTCTCGCAATCGTAGTGAAAAGTAGAGTGTAACACACGACGCTAAAAACCCATTGTAACTCGGTTTCTATTTATTCCCTCGCTTAAGCTCGGGAATAAAACTACCTCGTATGCAATGGGTCATTTTAGCGTCTTGTATAACAATCTACTATTAATTATATCCGGGATTAATCTTGTTTCTGTATAGTCAACTTACCTACCAATAAGAAACTTAAGTACAATAAGAATATCCAAACCTCAAATAAACATAAAGTAAAAATAAAACTATAGCACCTACAACCAAATATTTAAATCCTGACAATTAATCAGTTACAATCATAGCGCACTAATTATAACATACGATAATTTGACGACGAGTATAATTAGAGCATTAGGTCGTGGTCGTATGGATTTATTTCAAATAGCTTTTCCGATACGGCATAGCTTGGTGACCTTACAGAATGGCAGTAAATTATTTCGTGGCCAGCGTCCATTAAGCTGTAATCGTTCTTATGAAATCGGTAATAAATGCTGAGCCGAAATCGAGCGCGTGCTATTATAAGAGGTGCCGCTCGAATTTATAAGGAAGTATCGCTTAATAGGGAACTTATTACAATAGACGATTTTATTCGAGACTAGCTGCCCGTCCGGCTTCGCACGGGTGGCGCCATCTAATCTATTATAGTTATATTGCGATTTAAAATTTCTGTACCATTTTTTGAAAACTAAAACTAGTAAATCTTAAGATTTACCAACAAGAGTTGGTTAATGTAAGGATTTTATATAAAAGAGCTATTTTTTGTGCTTTTAGCATTAGAGATTGGCATATGCTAGGTTTTACCAATGACGGTTGGTAAAGGTGAGGTTCCGAGACGGGCCGCAGACCGCAACCGCACGTTCCACTACGCTCCATATTGAACGGTGTTGTTATGATTAAAAGGCTCAATTTGAAGTGAGCCTAGATGTGTCGCGACCGCATAGCTATGCAGCCGCGATACTTCTCCGCTCACTTCAAATTGAGCCGCCTTTCATAACCTTACGGTTCAATTTGGAGCGTAGCGGAACGTGTGGTTGCAGTCTGCAGCCCGTCTCGGAACCCCACCTTTAATGTTGGATTTTTTGAAAAAAAAAACAGTGAATTAATTGATTTAATTATAAATATAAGGGTAAAGTCGACATCATTAATTTCGATAACGATCACTAAAAACTTTAAATATTGTAATCATCATTGTGATACATTCGTAATAATAATTTATTTTTATTTTTTACAATATAAGTAATTCTTAATTATTCATTACAATATAAATACCCGTAACTCAATCCTTAAATAGTTAATTAAATGGTGCATTTATTAGTTAGATATTATTTAAGAAAACCTTTTAAATAAATAGTTTTTATCATTTACCGTATCTTTGAGATAAAACCTAAGATTTACCTAGCTACTGAATGGTGGCAATAGTACGAAATTAACGACGATCACAGGACAGTTCGGACTTTTACCATTAAGTGTTGGTAAATCTTAGGTTTGAGTTCGGTGATTTCCAGAACATTTCATTTCTAAATATAAATTTCCGAAATAAATGTTCATCGTAAGCGATTCCTGCAAAGTTACGCATAATCATATTTTTTACCATATTACTTTGAAATAACTCATCCGTGTCAAGATATTTCCTTGCATATTTCTCTCACGAAAGGCCATAATAAACACAAAGGTAAGATCCGGCGTAGATTTGATTCGATTGGAGAGGAGAAAAGGTTTTTCGTGACGTCAATTATCTATGTCACATCGACCTCATTCAGGGTTGCCCATCTGTGAACATTTAATGCAGAATACAGAGTACAACTCGGTAACGGAAATGCCGAAAATTCATACTTAGGAATCAAATAAGTTTGATATTCTTTTTTAGAAGAATATAATTATTGTTATCACAATTTCAAGATGGTGGTTTTAGCGAACGATCTTAGTAAGAGAATCTTTTATTTACTAAATTGTTGGTATCTACAGAAAATGAGCAAGCGTTGAATAAAACTTATAAAGAATAGAGCTTCTCCCTGAAAATGATAAAAATACGTATCGAAAAGATAGAAAGCCCTGGTCAATCCCCAATTTGTCCTAATTGAGATGAAAGGTGACGTTACCTCTTGATACTAACCCAGTTATATTTATGTCTGCAATCAAGATTGATTTCGCTCTCGGAAATGTTGTAGGTCATTTAGAATTGGGTACATTTTACGTTAAGGAAACTTAATTTAAGAACAGCCTGACATAAGAACTATTAGGTTCGCGTTTAGATTCGAAAAATCTGACTACGCTTTTTGAGAATTTGACAGGCTATCGTTAAGTATTAGCTTTCACTTGTTTCACACACACACGCCACCGTTCTTTATACATTAAATACTCAAGCTTCTTAACTAAAATCTTTGTGGTCTCCTTAGCTTTAAGAAAGCAGTCAGATTCAATTCACACTGTGTTTCGCATCCCGGCCATCAGGCTGGACACTTTCATGAAGGAGGACTTTTAACCGCAAGGCGTGATATCCAGGCGCTTCCAGGTGACGTTGTCTTGTGCCACCGGATTGACACAAAGTGACAATTAGATTTTTTTATTTACGTATTATTACATTGTTTATATGTTTCAGTTTTTAAGATATGTAGGTATCTATGGGCTATTGTTGCCTGATTATAAATAAAATGAAATAAAATAAAAAGATTCTCTCTAATCTCAAAACATCGTTTGAGTATTTGATTATTATTCCAACAAAATAAGGTCGTAATTCGTTCATGCCGTTTGTCGAGTAACAATTTTATTGTTAACTACGACTTTGAATAGGTGCCTCTTATTGATGCTGCGGTTACTCTACAAAGTTAGTTGGAATTTCTCTTGTTCCAGGCGTTTATTCCGATACAATATCAAAGGAGGGAAAACTGTACAAACACTGACAGTTACAATGGTTTGCTACCATATTTTGATTTGTGGTTTCTTGTCAAGACTCGTATTGTTTCAAATATCGAAAACTGAGCACGTTCTTTGTTCGGCGTGCGTCGAATGGTAATCTAACGTTCTTATATTTTTTCTTTTAAAGCGAATACAATGTTACAAATTCTGTTATTGATTCCACGTGTATCGTGTTACGGCCTAATTGTTTTGTGAGAGCTAAATTCTGAAATCAATAAGTATTTCAAGTTCCACTCTATTGAAAAGATATGGATATATTGGGCCCTGTAATATGTTCCGTTGATATTCTTTGGTAAGGGAGGGATCTCCAAAGGATAACGGTAATAAACTTTCAGAAAGCTACCTGTGTTTTAAGGAGTTATTGTATATTTAAGATGAATTATTAGTTTGACAGTAATACGTCCATAATTCCGCAAGTTTATAGTGTAAAATGTAATTTTGCATTCAGCTACAATAAAAAATTCATTTCATATTCATACGAAAAAGTTCAATTTCATTGAAAAGAAAAAGAAACATTTCATTGTATGTTAAAGCAAAAACTTTAAAAAAAGCTTTAACACATACATATTATACCAAGCTAAAGGAAAATTCATATTTTAATGCATTTGCAATTTCTCAAAAGTAAAAAATAGCAAGAAAGTATTTCTAAATATAAAGTGAATGAAATTGTATAAAACATATCTTTATTGATTAATCAAATAAAATGAAAATATCGAAAATAGTAAGATCATAAAATACAGCAAATACACCAAACGATAAAAAAGAAATATCCCTCGAGAGGATGTCAATAGCTTTCAAATTATCGTCTTGGGTACCAGATTATATCGAATATTACGGTAAATCTATCGTCGGTTTGTACATTACAATATATCTATCGTATGAAAAGAAATAAAATTGTAAGCAATATCGCATTACATTATTAACATCATGCCAAATCGTTTTAAGGATATACGGAATGATATTAAATTAAATATTTAAGATGTATAGAGTGTAATATTTTGTTCTGTACAGTAATGTTGACGTCGTCAATCTACCTTCCTAGGTATTATAAATTTTACAAAATATGGTGAAACATATTCTAGTTACTAAATACATAAGGCCCTTGATTGAGTAAATAGCAGGTCGATACTTAGGTGGTAAGTCTGTCATATGTATTTAGTGAAACCCTAAGATCTTTACCTGCCTAATCCGATTTTCACTGAAAGGCTTTATTTAGTGTGTAGGGTTTGTAAACTCTGTGTAACCGTTCATTTTTACTCTAAGGTTCGGAATCGTTGTCGTTTAAGATTTTAAAACTATTTTCTGTATTATAACCAGCCTCCCCCCCTTGTGAAATGTGAAAAATGGGGGGAAGAAACGACGCCCCTCCAACTAAAAATCTAGATATCATCTAGATTCTTAGATACCGCGTCGTATTGTGATTCTCGACACCGGACTGGACAAATCTCCAGCTGGCATAATACAATTAATAACAAAATAATATTACTAAAGGTGGAATTACAAAGGGACTGCTATATAATGATCTCTCTTATCGTCAAACCAACACCAAGAGTGCGTCAATGTAAAGTCTTGGAGGTGTATGTGGTAGGTAATGATTGTGTTCAATCATAAGTGTTATTGTGAAGTATTCCTAGAATATATCCCTATTTGAACGATGTAATCGCTCCCTATTCTTCGAATGAGGAACCAGCCAACTAGCTGATCATCTATTACTCCTAGTCTTCGACATGGCAATTCTAGACAAGCTAGAAAGCCAACCTAATATATTTAGACACACCTCAGCGCTAGAATCAACGATAGGCAGACCATTAAGTAGGCTAATATAATTAAATGAAACTTACCGGAAGGGAACTTGTAACCTATTACCATTTACTCGTTCTGCACTAAACAACAACTCAGTGTTTTCTATGACATCTGTCTGAGACTATTCTGTAATAATTGATCTTAACTCTCTAATCAGGAAATTACTACACATAATTTCACAACCGTCTCACTCCGTCACCTCGCTCCGAATCCCTTCCAAACCACGCTTTGCTCGCGCCTCTTGTCATCCCTACCACTTTAGTAATTTCTTTCCCGTGGTCATTTGTTTCTCACAACCTTCCAAGAATTCTAAAGCAATTAAAATCCTCAAATTGCACTCTACATGTCAAACCCAAAGATAAATGTCTCAATAACACAATGTTTCCTGATACTAAGCAAATATTTAGAGCTATTTGTGTCACAAATGCTCTTATTTATTAACATTTTTAATACCACTTTTCAATATTCAGCATAAGTTTACAAGTGGCGTCAATATGTAATAATTTATGGAACCCTTATAAAGTGTTTTGTTGGGTTGAACCATAGTCAAAGTTACATACGGTATGTGTGTAGTAAACAGTACATTCAGTAAAGTAAAGTTAAAATATTTCTATTATATTTCTTTTATGGCGTCACATTCCCCCCTCTGAAAATAAGACGCGTAAAGATGAAGCGATTGATTTTCACAATAGGACTCGTTGAGACAGGTACAGTTTATTTATTCTAATTTCTCGTATCGTTCTCTTAGATACGTTTGAAATCTAAATTCAAGTTAAAATTGCATATCAGTAATACCTTAGATCAATATTTTTACAATGGCTTCGAATTCTTTTGATTGCATTGCTTGAGAAAATGATTTTTTTTATAAGGTAAAAGGCATTTGGTAAAGGGAAGTGCTGTTTTGCTAAGAAATGGTTATACAAGCGTGTTATGCTTGTTTTGTTACTAATCAAGTAGCGCCACACTATTTGGTTTCAAACTGCGTAGAGATACGACACACGTCAGTAGTCATTTCAATCATCCTTTCTTTTAAAATTATTTCAATAATGACATTATTATAGACTTATTAGTAGAATCATTCAATGGTTATTGTTGTTTGGATATTGGAATGCTAATCACTATATTTAATTTTTGACTGTGATATCACAGAAGTTAAATTTATTGTCTTGTAGTTCAATTACAACGGTGGTTGTAAATATTTAATAAACTTATTATTAAACAAGTAAAGTAATGCCTTTTTATATATTTCAGACATTTAATTTATCAGATGCTTCTCCAATAAGGTATACCTCACTGAACTCACTGTAACTGAAGAGTATAACAATATCAATTAACACATGATAAGATTGTCCTTGATTTAAAATAAAAATAGAGGAATTAATGTTTGGAATTATTAAAAATATGCTTTAGTCATCTTCCCTATAGATAACCTTTCGATATTACAATTTCTAACTTTATCAGACTATTCTTATTTTGTTTCAAAGAAGATAATATCCCCAAAATACTCTGCAGATAATTATTAATTTGTGAAATAATATAGTTAACTATAATTATTTTATTATAAGAAAGTCACAAGCTACTGCTTATTATTTCCTGAACGGTATCAATTATATATTAGGTCAAAATATATAAATAACTGCTAGAGTAATTTAAATAATTGTTTTAGAATTATTCTTTGTCAAATAATATAATAACTTATTAATAGTAACTTTATCAGATGATTATACGTCATTATTTACATAAAACAACAAACAGATTAGTCTAGACGATGCATTTTATTCGAAAGGTATTAATGTAGGTCTAATACCTTTTTCTACATTACCACAACTTTATAGCTTGGTTTAGTACATGGTGGTATAAATAATGTGTAGATTTTCTTGTAGTATTTTGTGTAATACAATTTAATTTTTCGTTCTACTACTTCTACTTCTAACTAAAATAAAGGGTTTAGGTCAGTCATCCCAATGCCTCGGCATGAATGTAAACGTTAAAAAAAAGTTTTTATTACTATTGACCAAAGCAATTAGTAAACAATATTTTAACTAGAATTAATATAAGTCAATGTAAACTTCAGATATTCCTATGGAACCTGACCTAAAATCAGAAAAGGTTTAAATGATCACAGAAATGAAACTTTTCCTTATCCGCAATTAAAAGAAGTTTGTTGTATTTATCTGCGTTGACCAAACCAGGTGTTTCTTATAGCATTATTTATTTGAGTCAGTATAATACATGTAAATGTATTATACTGACTACTGTCAATGAAACTCATTGGAAACACTTATATTGGTTGTTTAAATACCTACAAAATTTAGAAAAATATTGTCTAGTTTAAAATAAAAGTGATTGTAATTTGCATGGTTATGCTGATGCCGACAAGGCGGCACGTACCATGGATGGTAGGTCATATTCAGGTCATAACTTTAATCTGTCAAGGTTTGTAATAAGTAGAGACCGGATTATATGCAAATACATATCATTGCATGTGCATTTGCATATTTAACCCCTTTTTCAGTGGCAACCGCATATTTTGGCAAAACATTTTGAAATCATATATTATATTTGCGCTTGAACTCGCTCATCTTTCAGATGTCTTACATGTGAGGTCTGTACATAGCAAAATATTTTTTTTGTAGGTAACTACTAGCGCCATCTGTGTCGCATAAAAGGAGTCTTTTGAAATAAATGTCAATCGTTACATAACCATACATTTGTTTTATTAAACATCAAATGTGGGGCTCTAAATTGTGGACACTAAGTCTAGTATGGACCGAACAAAAGTAAGGTATAGTATTTTTTTGTGATTGAATTCCTGAATTCTTTTCCAATTCTCTTATTAAAACCTAAATAGTTTAATGACCTTTCAACTACCTTGTCAAGGTAGGTCATTAAATGAAAATTCTTCATCCAAAATGATACCGTAGTCCCGGATAGCATTTAGGTAGGTACTCTACTTAGATTATTATTATTGACTAAGTATGGGTGAATTATAGATTTTTTTATTTCTAGTGTGTTACCTTTTTAGGGTTCCGCACACAAAGGGCAAAAACGGGACCCTACCACTAAGCCTCCGCCGTCCGTCCGTCTGTCCGTCCGTCACCAGGCTGTATCCCATGAATCGCGATAGCCAGACAGCTGAAACTCTCACAGATGATGTATTTCTGCTGCCGCCACAACAACAAATACTAAAAACAGAATAAAATAAATATTCAAGGGGAGCTCCCATACAACAAACATGTTTTTTTTGCCGTTTTTTGCTCCATATTGATAACGACTTGATAACGACTACAGGTAGACAGTTGAAATTTTCACAGATCGTGTATTTCTATTGCTGCTATAACAACATATGCTAAAAACAGAACAAAATAAATATTTAAGAAGGGCTCCCATACAACAAACGTGACTTTCCGCCGCTTTTTGGTACGGAACCCTTCGTGCGCGAGTCCGACTCGCACTTGGCTGGTTTTTTTTTATCTCCCTTATTAATCGAGTAAGTTTTGAGATTTTGCAAATTATAAAATGTTATCTCGTTGCATTTTGTAAGGTCTGCCGTAATTAATTATACATAATAATTACTATTGCGTCTACCAACGCATTGAACGGATCATGAACCCTTTTGATATTTAAAAATATGGAATCGAAAATTATTTGCAACTTGGTACCCACAATCTTCTCCTGTAATCGTCGATAAGTCATATTACTCTGTCAGCAATGTAGTTTATATTTTCGTTTGATATTGCAAACAAAAGTGTCGTTAGCACCTGAAGTACAGTATTTTATTATCAAGGTCATAGATAAGATGATGTAAAGATTCTAAAGTAAAGTTCTATTCTTCAGTAATTATTCTATTGTTACTTTAGAAGTTTTAAAGATTGTAATTTTAAACGTCTAGTTTTGTTATTAATAAATGCCCTCTAATCTCTTTCCTTCATTATTAATTAAAATGTCTTAACAAAACGTATTATATACTTTTCCTTCGTTTGCAAGATTCATCATAAGGTTTGGATAGACCCCTAAGATTAAACTTTCAATTTATCATCAATCTACGCCAGTGCATCTATTGTACTTATTCATAGCTGTATCCCCATTATACATTTGTCAATTTTTTTCCTATTATAGTTTCACATTGATTTATAGACCTTACCTAACCGGATTTCTTCCTCATAAAATTAATATATGTATTTGATGTTCCTGAGCTAATAGTATAATATCACGTTAATATTTCACTTAAGAAAATTTAGACAAGCTATGTCAACACTCGTAGAACAATATTTATAAAAATACCGCAATTAGATCAATTATGATGAAACACTATGTTTGTGATCTCTCATATAAATATTTGTATCATTATTGATGCATAAAATAATAATATGATTTTACATTTTAAAATTTAATTCAAAGTTTTATAAATTTTAAGAATTGTTGTAATTTGGACTTCAAGATTTTGAATTTCTAAACTGTCCAATCGACTCGCGTGACAATTTCCTAACAGACATTCCATTGAAGGGACTAGTTCGTAATACTTTAATAATAATGATTCTCATGCATGCAAATTGTACTTATCTGTCTTCAAGATGAAGACGCAATCTGCCTCAGGAACTGCACTAACCACCCGTTGTTTGCGAACGGACGGACTGTCATAATATTGTCCCGGCTCTCGTGCGGCTGGAATTGTCATAGGAAACTAACTGAGAAATTATAATACCCACATAACCTACAACTGTTGTATTGATAATTTTATAATAATTACTGATCTACATTAATTAATATTTAATCTTTTATTATATTTTTATGGAACTCGACCTATTATTTATTTATATACAATTACTTAATCAAGTTCTTGTTAATGTCTTATTCATAATTTTATTCATTCATAATTGAAAATAATCCTAGTCATTAGCATAGCATAGCATTTTAGTAGGTAAGGTATTAGTAGGTAGTCTGTATTGTCTTGCATTTACCCAAAATCCCAAAACATCTTTTGTATAAAGACAATGGGGGAAGGTAAAGATGAACTTTTACTTATCTCATCCTTTCAAGCGATTTATTTTCAACTGTTAAGATCATAACTTTGTTGACTTTACTTACTGCGTATGCTTGTGCTTAGTACATGTGATGCTTTAAAGTTTTTTTTTCTTGTAATTATATACTCTCACTTGGGACTCGAACCCGCTAATCACGTAGCCGATCTGCCGTAATGGCACTTACCGGTAGTTGATTAACGATAAGCAATAAGCTCTTTCATAAAACTTGAGAGCTTCACATTAGATTTAAAGTGATTATAAAATTTACTCACATGAGATGTAAAGTGATTATAAATATTTACTCAATCGTCAATCTGGAACAATATTGTAAAACGCTTGGACTTTAAACTCAAGTGTGAATAATAATTATGTATAGTAAACACTTAACTTATTTTTTTTCTTTTGCTCTGACACCTCTCATCTCCGAAGCCCGCCACGCCGTTGTTACCACAATCAGGAAACAGTTCACAGATGCTCCAAGTTTTTGCAGATGTATAATATGGAATAGGTAATAAAAAATAATGTTATGATTGTTGGTATGATAATAGGTAATTTTTGTAGGTTATTATTAAAAATAAAATAATAGAAGTATCAATTAACTCATTAGATGAGAGTTTTCGACAATTTTAACACAAAAAATGAAACCTAGGAAAACAGTTTTACATCAATATCATTTAAACCCCTCTCAAACATTGGCACTCAAATTGATTTTAATTTTGTCAGAAATTGTGTCTGACAAAATTAAAATTGTGTCAGGAAAATGCAGAAATTCCAAACGCATCTTCCCTTTTTTTATCAAGTTGTCAATCACTTCAAATCTCATGATGTTTACTATTATTTCTAATGTATTATCGATTTTAATGTAAAATGTACATGGTTATTCTAATAAAGAAAAAACATAATTGTAACACTGCACCCAACTACATATAACATTAGAAAAGTATTTCGTAATGAGAATTCTGTCTGACAATAGAAGAAATAGGAATCGTTATTTAACACGTAAGCAGTTACTAGACAAATAGATAGCAACAGTCAACAAAGGCGTTATGTATGGCTATGGGTTGGGTGTAAGTAGTGCGAGTTACACACACTGACAAGATCAAGTCTGCCACACGTGTGGCATGAACGGAGGGCCGAGACAATGACATAAACTTGTATTGTTTTTTCTCAAAATAATTTCTAAGACATATTGTTCCGAGGTTTATTGCTTTCAGTTGTGGGCTCTGGAGCCCTAAGTTGGATTTCACCTTTTATGGTTAAGGATGGCATTGAGTAGAAAACTAAATGGTATTTTTACAACGCCTAAGCTTCGACCGAAATTATTAACAACTTCTAGCCCTACTACGCCAGTTCACGTGAAGGAAGAAAGGAAGCGATTTTGTCAAAAAAATATAATAAGTACCTGGTTCAGTTGGTCAAGAGATTGTTGCGCGAGAGTGAATTCTTACTCTACTCTCGCGGGATTATTCAGCACTTGCAAAGTACATACCTATAAGTACCCAAATTAATACCTAATAGAAGACGAAACTGAATTAATATAATAGTGAGTGAGATTAGTTTATTAGTTAGCTTGGGTGTTCATAAAGTTATTTACTATCGTTAGTTAGTTAGAAAACAAACTGCAAATAGATAAATTCACGGATGTGTAAAACATTTTATATTCCTTGGGACTAAATAATTATAGCTAGCTAACACAACGTACTCATAGGTGACAGCCATATTAGGTAGTCACTAGTTAGACTCAAGATAAGGTTATTGTTATCGTAGTATAGTCGATACTTGATGAAATAATTAGTTACGAAAGATCACGCAGTCCGATTTCTTAAACAATGGCTAACAGCCGAGCGGCGTGGTGTTTTTTTTTCTTTTGCAATGCATTTTACAGAACTTTCAATCGAATATTTAACAACATTTGGAATTAACACAACTTAAGTTTTTTTTCATTGTTCTATAACGAGCTTGACTATGAGACAGTGTTAACTTCTATAAATAAAAATTACCAAAATATGGCTAATCAATAAATGTTTCTTCACTAATACGATTAGGTATTCATTTTCTTAACTTCATAATATAATGATTGTTATTGATTAAATAATAATTAGTGCTAATGTGGTAAATGAATGATGAATTTAATATTTGAAAATGCATTTCGTGTTTTGCATGCAAGGTTGTTTGGCGAAATTTTAGCAAAATAAATAAATGGTCTTAATTTAAACTATTGTCAAGAAATAAAACCTTATGTCAATTAGATTTAAATGTATTTTATTTTATTGCAATAACTTTTACCCATTAATAGGATATTAATGAAATGAATCTGATAAACACATTATTTGCACACGATCTCAGTGAATAAAGTATCGTAAATTTTTTCTCATCCTACTTAGGTGGTCATATTTTTAGCTGTGTTCGTTCAATGCTCGTACGTTGATCGATTTATATTTCATTAAACGAAAATATTTCTTATACCATTTGTTTTGTTAGGTCTCTGCCATTAAAATGACCACGTGTCTGTTTGATGGTTAGCCAAATGGTTCAGACCAAACTTTTGTATAAAAAGTGACCCTTTTTTGTAAATGAAACGAAGTTTGTGAATATTTCTGAACAACATAGTAAGCATCTGGCTAACTGTTATATTTTTTTTAAAGTGAGTTACGTTTTTAATAATTGTTGTCCATTTCTGTCCTATCAAAATGTTGACTTAATCAATTATCGTTTATGAAGAAGTAATAAAGCTCATATAATTACATTTCGTTGTTGTTTTTAAATTGCCAACTGGAACGAAAATCAGCAATACAGAAATAGAGCAAACTAATAACAGGGTTGAGAATTATTACATCTGGTATAGACTAGAACATATTGATTTTACTACTACATATTTTCTTATTATAAAATCAAAATTTTATAAATACTGGTGTTCTATGGTCATACCAACTACTTAAATATAATTTTTAGAGAGTGATCGTTACGTTATGGACCCCACGTTGTATTATTTTTTTGTTTTCACTCCCGTTGTTTCAATTACTATTGAAACATTTAATGACGGGATTCTGGTCACATGGCTCCAAATGTAACCGTTCATTTTTACTCTAAGGTTCGGAATCGTTGTCGTTTAAGATTTTAAAACTATTTTCTGTATTATAACCAGCCTCCCCCCCTTGTGAAATGTGAAAAATGGGGGGAAGAAACGACGCCCCTCCAACTAAAAATCTAGATATCATCTAGATTCTTAGATACCGCGTCGTATTGTGATTCTCGACACCGGACTGGACAAATCTCCAGCTGGCATAATACAATTAATAACAAAATAATATTACTAAAGGTGGAATTACAAAGGGACTGCTATATAATGATCTCTCTTATCGTCAAACCAACACCAAGAGTGCGTCAATGTAAAGTCTTGGAGGTGTATGTGGTAGGTAATGATTGTGTTCAATCATAAGTGTTATTGTGAAGTATTCCTAGAATATATCCCTATTTGAACGATGTAATCGCTCCCTATTCTTCGAATGAGGAACCAGCCAACTAGCTGATCATCTATTACTCCTAGTCTTCGACATGGCAATTCTAGACAAGCTAGAAAGCCAACCTAATATATTTAGACACACCTCAGCGCTAGAATCAACGATAGGCAGACCATTAAGTAGGCTAATATAATTAAATGAAACTTACCGGAAGGGAACTTGTAACCTATTACCATTTACTCGTTCTGCACTAAACAACAACTCAGTGTTTTCTATGACATCTGTCTGAGACTATTCTGTAATAATTGATCTTAACTCTCTAATCAGGAAATTACTACACATAATTTCACAACCGTCTCACTCCGTCACCTCGCTCCGAATCCCTTCCAAACCACGCTTTGCTCGCGCCTCTTGTCATCCCTACCACTTTAGTAATTTCTTTCCCGTGGTCATTCACAACCTTCCAAGAATTCTAAAGCAATTAAAATCCTCAAATTGCACTCTACATGTCAAACCCAAAGATAAATGTCTCAATAACACAATGTTTCCTGATACTAAGCAAATATTTAGAGCTATTTGTGTCACAAATGCTCTTATTTATTAACATTTTTAATACCACTTTTCAATATTCAGCATAAGTTTACAAGTGGCGTCAATATGTAATAATTTATGGAACCCTTATAAAGTGTTTTGTTGGGTTGAACCATAGTCAAAGTTACATACGGTGTATAGTCAAAGTTACATACGGTGTGTGTAGTAAACAGTACATTCAGTAAAGTAAAGTTAAAATATTTCTATTATATTTCTTTTATGGCGTCACATTTGTAACGTTAAGTACAGAAGAATATACCTATACATTGGGACTTTCTAAGACTTTACTCTCTTGCCTTGCTCCTTGGGCCAAGTAATAGGAATAAGGTGTCCGACTTTACAAAAATACAAGCACTCTTACAATTAACTTCGAAATACAATTAACATTTTCCCCTATGGATATAAAAGTTTAGCATACTATTTTTGGAGTCAGTAATTGAACATTTAGTAATTGAGGATGTTTTAAATATTTTAATGAACACCTGCGAAAATTAATTTCTTTTAAAAATATACAAAAGGACAATGTCACTTTGTAGTGTTGGCAAGTGACGGCTCAATTAAAATCACAATAAACTCTTCCACTTTATTATCTAGCAAAAATATTCCTTTTTTTCGAAACAGACACTGTAAGTATTTAACAATTTTATTTTTCAGTATTTTAAGCATCCTTCTACCTACGTATTATTATATGAATTAAAGAAAATGACTAAGTAGAGTATTGGTATGTTTTACCACAGATAATATAAACGTTTTACAAAAACATATTGAAACGAGTAATAGGGAATATGCATAAGTCACCGATTTTTATAAAATTGAGCTTGATTGCTGCGGACACTTGTAAAAACATGATTGAACAGAAAAAAATATTGAATTATTTTAGTTTCATCACACGATGAAATCAGGGGAAAATAACGATATTTTTAATTCATTTTCGGATACAATGCACTTAACAGTCAGATAGAATATCCAATAAGAAATAATATTTTGAATGACATATATGTACTTTAACGCAAAATTTAAGGAGATAATTGAAGATTCTTGGCTAACTCCATATTAAACGCGCCTGAAACACCCTGAAACGTGATAAGTGACGTCACATATTTGTATAGAGCGTTTTCGGCGGGAGCTGATGCGTGCTAACTTCAAGTAACTATATTACGAGAAAAAAACGCAAGAGAAAAGTTTCAATATTACAGTTGATTTTCTCACGCATTATACTATTGATTTTGATAAAAAAAAAAATTATGCATATTCCCTATTATATAATTTTCTGAAATCTAAATTCGTATAAGCGTTGCCTTTGCCTCTCATTTATCAGTTAAATCACTGGTTATTTCGTTTGATTTCTCGATATTTAAGTTTACAACTTAGCTTGTTTAATAAACTACGTCAGCAATTTTATGGCAGTAGCGTTAAATATTTAAGCGGCAGATAGCATTATCATTATTTTTATAGGTGAATTAGTGGGCGTTCTACGAGCTCAAAATCAATGGAATACCGCAAATCGATGTACAGTATAGCCGTTTGGTACATGTATACTTGAGGTGAAAACAAAATTTTGGACCCGCAGTTCTTAAAAATTCTCCCATCTTTTTTTTATGAGAAAAAAAAATTGTTCTAAAACCTATCGTGTATGGTATCGAATGAAAGGGCTTACTGAGCCGGTTCTAAAAATATATCACATCGTTATATTTCAGCCACTTGTTTTAAATTAAACCAAAAAATATTTTCAAACATACCAAGTTTGGGCTCCTACAGATACAATATGGTTGAATTATTTTTCATAAAATATACCTCAAATGATATGTAATATTCTCATACCCAACCTTAAAAAAGCAATTTTGAAAATATTAATATTTAGTATTTTTTTTAAATTTTTCATGATTACAAAGTTTTCCCAAAGTGATTATATTTAATAAAAAAAATGTTTGTTCTAAAACCTATCTTGTGTGATATCGAATGAAAGGGCTTTCTGAGTTGTTTCTAAAAATATATCACATAATAGGGAATATGCATAAGTCACCGATTTTGATGAATTTGAGCTTGATTGCTGCGGACACTTATAAAAACATGATGGAACAGGAAATAAAAAATAAAAAAATGAATTATTTTAGTTTTATCACACGATGAAATCAGGGGAAAATAACGATATTTTTTTTTCATTTTGGGATATAATGCACTTTACAGTCAGATAGAATATCGAATAAGAAACAATATTTTGTAGGACACATATGTACTTAAACGCAAAATTTAGGGAGATAAATGAAGATTATTGGCTAACTCCATATTAAACGCGCCGAAACCACAGAATACATATAGTCCGAAACACACCTGAAACGTGATGTGTGACGTAACGGTTTTGTATGGAGCGTTTTCGGCGGGTGCTGCTGCGCGCTAACTTCAAATAACTATATCACGAAAAAAAAACGCAAGAGAAAAGTTTTAATATTACAGTTAATTTTCTCACGTATTATACTTTTGATTAAGATTTAAAAAAAAATTGATGCATATTCCCTATTACATTTCAGCACATGTTTTAAATTAAACCAAAAATCAATTTCCATAAATCCCATACAAACGTAAATTTGGGCAAAAATTTGAAAAAAATACTAAATTTAGATATTTTCAAAATTACTTTCTTGTGCTTTGATATGAGGATATTATGTAACTCTTAAGGTGTATTTTACAAGAAATAATTTATCCAAATCGGATCTGAAGGACCCCAAACTTGGTATGTTTTGAAAATGTATTTTGGTTTAATTTAAGACAAGGGGCTGAAATATAATGATGTGATACATTTTTAGAACCGGTTCAGCAAGCCCTTTCATTCAATACCATGCACGATAGGTTTTAGAAAAAAAAGTTTTTTCCTATACAAAAAAAAGATTACACCATAACTTCCTAAGGGAAGAATTTTTAAGAACTGCGGGTCCAAAATTTTGTTTTTACCTCATGTATACGTGTACCAAAGGGCTTTGCTTTACATCGATTTGCGGTTTTTTTTTGCGTACGCGTAGGACTAAATTGAAGTTTTGGTTTCTTACGAAATCATAGTTTATGACGTAGTTTAATAAACTACGTCATTACGGGATTTAGCGGCAGTGGAGTTTAAATATTTAAACGCTATAAACAGTTAAGTGCGTTAGTTAAGTAGAAAATAATAATAATGAAAAACATTTAATCTTTGATGGCGAAAAGCACCAAGCCCGCAACAGGAGTTAAATTAGTTTGTACGGTGTACACAGAGCTTTATGTTTTGAAGTGCCTGCCTGCCTAGCATGACCGATTTATGTCGCGTGATATACCATTTTATCGACACTCAACTGTCAAATTCCTTTGTCTTTTTGACAGTTAAACGTGATAAAACGCTATAACACGCGATATAAATCGGTCATGCTAGGCAGGCAGAGTAAAAAGGTTTTAGGTGCGACGGATGATGAGCGAGCGAAGATAAGGAAGACGAATGACGAATTTTTAGTTGAAAGTACTATTTATAATGTAAGAACTATGTAACAATTAGGCGATTCTCACACTGTCTCTGCGCCCATCCGCTGAGCACGGAGCGGCAGATCACGCGCGCGCCCACGGATTAGCAGATCTGCCTTTTAAAACACCTTGTAGCGTGTGTGTGAACATTCAGCAAATAAAAGTTTGAAGTTTGTAAACCTCCTATGACGTTTTTATACGCTGACTTTACCTATATTTCAAATTATTAGATCGCTTAACAAACAAAGTCGTTTAGACATGAACCATTATGATTGTTCAGTAATTACACTACTTTAAGGCAGCAATAATTGGTGCGACAAAGTACTGAAATATTCAGTCTCTTTTGAAGCCGATCGTAGTTACCTACATTCGTTACTATAGTTTAAAAAACTTTATTACACAGTCACCACACGTTAAATTTAACTTTGTCACTAATATTTATAAGAGTTATAAAATGGCGATGTCGTCATAAAACTAGGAAAGAAATACGCGAAGTGTAAAATTTATTGGGTCAAGAAGTTTTACGAGTTATCGGGGGTAACCGTAATAGGCTACCAATTTTTGTCCGTAAAGAAGAATTAACGATGGGGTGTAAAAAATCAATAAATTGTAATTTTTCCAAAGTTATTGAAAAAGGGCACCCGATACATTTTTATTACTTTTATAGGTTTAATAACTTATAGTAATTTGCACCTATCGGCTGTGGAATGACAAAAGTTGACTTTATTTTTGAGACATGCGTGCGTAGTAAGGTCACACCCCGGGCACTACATACAAGCGCCGCGTTTCAACTACCTATTTATTACACAAGTATTACACAGACACTACACAGTGACGTTTTTGCACACGCGACTGTGTGCGTGAAGTCTAGGGCTATTGAATGAATGAGCACACGATTCGGCACACGAACTCGCGCGGTGGGGTGACGTAATTGATTCTGGGGCGGGGTGAAGAGTTTCCTTCCTGTACGGTAGTACTTATATCTCTTCTGTGGTAAGGTAGTAAGAGTAGGAACTAGCACACCCCGTGGGTCATCGCCGTGTGTGCAATGACCTCCGGGCTCCTTTTGATAATAAATCCCCCCTAGCATGACCACCGAAACAGGATATATATCGTGTGATATAGAGTTTTATCACGTTTAACTGTCAAAAGACAATAGATTTTAACAGCTGAGTGTCGATAAAACGCCATATCACGCGATATATATCGTGTTTCGTTGGTCATGCTTGGGGGGCAGATAGAACAATGCAGAAAAACTTACTTTTAATGATGGGCGTTTCTGATTTCGGAAAATTATGTTTTGGAACACTACTTAATTATATATATGTATATAATTAACAATTTTACCTTTAAATACTTAGGGCCTGCTACACAGTTTTCGTTTTAATTCTAATTACTTACTTGATAACTAATTTTATAGAAATTATGCAACATTTTTAAACATCAGAAACTAATGTCTCTGCATTGTGAAACAATCACTTAATAAGTTGAACAAAATATTTACAATAAGATAAATAAAAGTAAAATTTATTTTAGAAATCTTCCCTTGAGAGCTATATACGCTTTAATGCTATTTAGTCCATTTTCTACTTACAAAATATACGCTATCTGAGAGTTCTTCTCAAAAGTAGGTCAAGTACCTCTTGCTTTATTTCAGATTTCGTTCGACATTAATGCGCCTTGGATGTATGAGGAAGGGTACCCTGTATCGGTTCGTTAGGCACTACCTTCTCTTTAATATTTACCAAATTTCCTTAAAATTAATAACGCAATCGTTCACCGTCGCTTTGATTTTACGACGCCCGCCTTTTTGCCCCGTTTCCTTCGGTGACAATAACGAGTTAATTCTTTTGAATGTTAATGAGAATTGTCGGAATGGTAATTTTATTCTACAAGGTACTTATAATGTAATCTCGGAAACGGTAAAATATTTTTTTGGAATGTTAATTACAAGATTTTGCGTATTCAAAGAGTTTTATTTCAATCTTCGTCATTTCGGTCGGTGAGTTCTTGCTTTCTTTGTTACTTTTTTTTGTTACAAAGAAAAACTGAAGAGCTTAAGTTTATAAATGATTACATTACATTCGTTATTGTGGTTACTGGTAACAAAAGTGAGTAGGCTGAAAAAAATAATTATTTTGCGCCCGTATAAATAAACATCTAAGACCTAAGCATGTAATTTAAGGTCCATTTTCAGTTACAGGCCTTTAAGCTGGGTGTTCATCACGGCCCACTATTGTGTTTATAACAACAAACAACGTAATAATCTGACGGGATCTTGCACAATGATCGGATGGATTGCGAACAATTAGATGTAATACCTCTGTAGAGGCGGTGACAGCACCTATTGTCCAACGAAGTGTTGGACACACCTTGTGTTTGCACGGAACAATTCGACCCTGCGAAGGTGTAGTCCGTATAGTCTCGGATATGGTGAATTCATGGAAAGATTAGTTCTATTGTACATACCGACGTGTTCAGCTCTTTAACGTTGTAACAATATAATCCACATAATGAATCAGTCTTCCTGCACGTGTCGTAAAAGGCTTCTCTTATAGAGTCGTAATAGAAAATTTTGGAATTGCGAAAGGAAATACTTATTTTTGTGTTAAAACGAAAAGGAAGAAAGTTATTGATGTATATTGACTCTTATATTGACTTCTATTTGACCAGTTCTCCAATTTGATAAAACTCTGTTGTTCTGTACGTTCGGTCAAGCAGGTATTGAATGTTTTGTATGGGCCTGACTTTTCTCTGTTTTTTTTATTTAAACAGAGTGTTCGGGAATGAGTATTAGGTATGTACGAAATAAGACTGTTACTGTTATATTATTATTGTCTAGTCTAGTCGATCAGTAAGTAGTTGAGATCATCCCCGTTATTGAACTTCAGCTTTGTTACACAATCATGCTACGTAAAACATGAGTGTCGGAAAGTGTGCTGTTTTTATGTAAAGGGAGTGAAACAAACATCGGAATAAGTAAGAACTATGAAGAAATATAAGTACCTATTCAAACTGACAAAAAATACTGTTTACTGTATTTACAGTCGAAAGTGGAAATGCTTAAACTAAAAGTGGAAAAAGTAAAGCTTCTGCGTTCACTGAAAGAGGGGAGGCTTAGTGGAACAAAACCTTTGCCGGAAACAACGACTCCGAAAACTCTAGAACTAGACTACCTCGGTTAGACTTAAGTCTAGGATTTGGCTTAGCCGAAAACGGTTCTAATTTTCATACCACTGGCTGGCAGTAAACTTGAGACTAAATCCTGCCTGCCTAGCTGACCGATTTATATCGCGTGATCAACTGTCAAATTCCTTTGCCTTTTTGACAGTTAAACGTGAATCGGTCATGCTAGGCAGGCTGATTTAAAATTAAAACTCAACTGGTTGATTGCAGATGACATAGCATTTAGGGGAGTTTAAGAACGGTCAAAAATAAGACATCATTAAACAGAGTTACATCAAAAGAATTCATTTAGAATTAACACCTAGTCACAAATATTTTTTACAAAAAAATTTTCTATACATAAAAACGTCAAAAACAGACGGTTAAAACTAATCAGCTGTTTTATTTTATGTTGGTGAACTTTCACCTAAGTAAGTGTAAGATTATTTCATATCTGACGTAGGTATTTCGAGAGAAATGTCGATGAAAGGGCAACAGCCAATGAAGTTACTTGTATTATCAGCACATATTACTTAGCTACATACAGTCTGCTTATGGGAAGTAGTCTTTAGCTTAGCTTGGCAATCTGTGGCTTAGGCTGTGTGTCAGCTTATCGGGTCCCAATAACAAAGTTGCAAAACTAGCATTCGGGGAATATATAAATGCACTTTAAAAATAATGTTACACACTTTAAAATGTTTTGCTACAACATTTATTGAATGAACTATAAAAATAATGGTTTCCACTATAAATCTGCTAAGCTTTAAAATTAATACTTTGCACTATGCAATTTAATTGTTTAGCTTTAAAATTAATACTTTACACCATACAAATTAATTTTATAACTTTAGTACTGGTAAACAGACGACTAGGTGCGACGACAAGCAGGCGCAGCGAGAGAGGAGTTGAGGAGGAGGTTAGGTTCTATTGCGACCAACAACGCTAGAACCGACTTGATGAGACTTGCTATCTCATTAGTCTGACATGGTTTGACAGAAATTAAATGATTTCGGAGTTGGGACACAGTTATAGTGCAAACCATTATTTTTGTAGTGATAATATTAATAATTATAGATCTATTATTATTTCAAAGTGCTGAAAAAATCGTTATAGTGCAAACCATTATTTTTGTAGAGATAAGATTAAATTATAGGTCTATTTTAAAGTGCTGATATATAATTTTATAGCTGTTTTCATAAAATTTAAAGTGCTATTAAATACATCCCCTAGCATTCTAGTTGCTAGTACGCAGCTTTTTGTTGCGTGCAATTTGAATTTGTCAGCTATTGATATAAAAGACAAAATATACATTTTTTATCTTCACATTAGCTATACGGGAATGTCATAAAACAATTTTTTTTAAACTAACATTTTGTTCTAGGGCATCGTCGTATTCATGAAAAAAATACTGTTTTCATTTAATGAAGGCCAATTGAAAGAAAATGTCTGTTGAACACCAGTCACCAGTATATATCGTCCCACGTATAGATTAATATCATTGTACACATCGGACGTGACTGGCCGCCGGCCGCGGGAAAATAAATAAGTATTGTTTGTTTTCCTCGGGCATCCATTAGCCGAGGTTTGTCATTAAGAGAGTCCATAACTGTTATGTTATTGCCATTCGATAAGAGCGAGATTATAAAATAATTTATTGTTCTCATACATTTATTGATCACATGGTTGTTTAGTAAGGGTTTAAAAGACGATTATAATAATACTAGCGGCCGGCCGCGACTTCGTCTGCGTGGACAGTTTTTTGCTATCCCTCGGGAACTGTACGTTTTTTCTCGATGAAACGTACCCTATGTCCTTTTCTGCACCTCTGACAACATGTATGCAAAATTTCATGATGATCGGTTCAGTAGTAACTACGTGAAGGCGTAACAAACAAACAATCGGACTTTCGGATTTATAATACTAGCGGCCGCCCGCGGTTTCACCCGCGTGGTTCCCGTTCCCGTGGGAATATCGGGATAAAAAGTATCCTATGTTTTAATCTAGGCTGTTTACTATCTGTGTGCCAAATTTCAACCAAATCCGTTCAGTAGTTTTTGCGTGATTGAGAAACAAACATCCAAACATCTAAACATCCAAACCCACAAACTTTCACATTAAATAATATTAGTAGGATATAGTAGGAAGGATTAGTAAGGATTTAGTATAGTATAGTAATAACATGTTGCTTTTGACTACAAGTTGTTTTATTTGGGAAATGCCTTCTAAGTTACTAAAGTGGTACGAAGATCATAAGATAAAAGCTCAACTGTGGAAATCTCAATGAAAAAAGCAGCGAATAATCTGTTCGTAATAAATTCAGACCAGAAATGCTTATGAGTTACTTAGAAGTGCATCACAATGCCTAAGTCATGGCAAAATGTTCTTATACGAGTTTGCCCAAGATCAAGTTAGCTTCTAGCTATCACTCGAGACCACACATAAGACTAAATTACCAAAGTTAACTGTTCAAACTTTAGTTTCAAGTTACTGGCAAGATACACAAATGATCCTACTATCTACATAACACCATCTCGTGAAGGTATCTACGCGTAATGTTAGTATACCATTATAGTTTCAAGGTAGCAGTATAGTACAGTACCTGGTTCATGTCACAGGTTTTGTATACAAAACATGCAAACTGGGGCATGATTGCGCTATATTCGAAGGATAAAACCAAAATTGAATCGTTATCTCTTATTGAATCTTATGCATAGGGAGTTCGGGATATCATTCGATCCAAAATTTTACAAAAAGAGATAAGCCAAATTCAATAATTATTGACCTAATTAATATTGTGTAATAATCGTATAAGTGTAGGTTTATTTTAAAGTTTTACCACGAGCTATGTGCCTTTTCAGCATATTTTTAAGCCAAATATCAATTAAAACTATAAAATTTCAGTAGAAGTAAAATCTTCCAGAGTTAAAATTAGGTGTTATGTACGAGTACCTATTATTTAAACATAACCTCACCAACTATTTTAATGAACATTCTCTAGTCCGAAATTATTATTAAAGTCTAAAAATAGATTGCTACGAGATGGCTACGTGGAACTTAGGGCATGTAGGTATCTAGAATAAATCAAGTAAAATTGCGAACGAGTTTGGATCGTGCGAGTTAAAATTAGATCGTCATTGAGAGTCACGTTGTAATTACAAGTATTGTGACAAGGCGTTAATGCTGTCGGCGGACTGTCCGCGTGACGAGGGTCACCGTGACCTATTTGTTCGTAGTTTCTGCGACATTAATCTAACTAGCTTCCGTTTAACTGATCCCATTCGCCTCCTGATTCCAGCATGACTCGTTTTGAATGTTATAGAATCGATTGCGTTTACGATAAATATTCGCCACATGCTTGTGGCTCTTCGCTGCAATCCGATAGATCATGAGCGTTTATTTCCTCAACTTCCTATCTCTTTTTGTTAAAGATATTAAATTTTACCATTGAAAAATCAGATGCAAATTGCCTGAGACGTATTTTTGACCATAGCTCCGAGGATTTTGAGAGGATCCAGATGAGAATAGTACCAAAACTTAAAGAATTTACCGAGACATGTTTGAACGTTTGGATTTTGATAATCGACTAGTAACTTTTTTGGGATTTGAAAAAAAATGGGTTCTTTGGGGTTCTTTTTTACTAACTTGTAAATATTTTGAAAAAAAAAACTGACTAAAGAAAAAATAAAAAAGGTCCTAGGGCATTAGATTAGTTACAAAATGGCGAAATATCGTACAATAATTGGTGGTCCCTTTCAATTAAGATTTTAGAAAAACGGGTATTTCCGCATCTAAAAATTGATGTAGCTTCTATGATTATTGACCGATTGTCATGGTAATGGTGTTTTAAGATGCGGAAGTAGACGAGAAGTGCATTCGTTGGAATTTTGAATTTGAACCTGTAAAAATACATTTAAGTGTATGAAATAAATAAAAAATAAAATAAATATTTTGCCCGCGTCGAGGCAGTCTGCGGGCGCTTTTATGACACGAGGCGAAGCCGAGTGTCACAATCGTACTAAAAATAATTATTTAAAAATTTTGTATTCATTTTCAATACTCCGATTCTTGCGGAGACTGTGAAATCTGTGAATTTTTTCATTAAACTGTCTACATTATTAAAAAAGTTTCGTAAACGAAGCTGATGAATATGATTATATGTATTCACATATTTAATCCTTATTTGTTTATAAATGATTCAGTCATGCCATTACAATGTATAAGGTAAAAGCAAATAGTTCTCAATATTTACTTCGTGTTTTTCGTGAATAGGAATAGGATCTGCCTTCACGCAGTCGCTTTCCCTTCCCTCTGCGCTTTCATCATAGGCCTTATGACTCACATACTGTGCACATGCCCTATCTTCTCAAAAAAACGTAAAAAAATGTATGGCCGATAGCGTGCGTTTGACACAAACGAATTGAAAGTTGAAGACGAAAGGGAACGGGAAAGTAACTCAATGAAAACACACTAATACAGTATCTACCCAATATGGTTGTTAAGGTGTAATAATATAAAAAGTGTTTTCACTCCTCTTGCTCAAAAAGTCCGTCATTGTAAGGTACAAGAGTCAGGATAAAATACTTAGCATAAATACCCCTAGGGGATAAAGTTTTTTCTTTTTTAATGTTTGTCTATTACCAATGCACCTACTAAAACGAAAAAGTCTTTATTCATAATTACGAATAAAAACTCGCTCGATTTTTGAAAATGGAACTAAAAGCAGCGATCTCTTCGGTGAAATCATAGACTTATTTATACTCTGTGACTTTTAGTTTAACATGCGTGCATTGTGTTTCTTAGCTGCTACAGTAGAAATTAAAAAAGGCACTGGCGCGAAATCTTTAGAATTTTTCTCTAATTCCAAACTGATTGAATTGTGTGACTGTAAGTAAGTAATAGGATAGAAATAATTTTAATCTTTTGCCGTCAAGCACAAATCATTTATTTAAATACTGTATGAAAAGTTTATGAAGTGGAGGATAGAAAAACGAGTGGATTCGTTTACGGAAGTATAAACTATAGGTATTTAATATTGGATTTTATTTTTTCGCAATCGTAGTGAAAAGTAGAGTGTAACACACGACGCTAAAACCCATTGTAACTCGGTTTCTATTTATTCCCTCGCTAAAGCTCGGGAATAAAACAACCTCGTATGCAATGGGTCATTTTAGCGTCTTGTATAACAATCTACTATTTATACTTTCGGCACGCGATACTGATAGATTTATATGATCGGACAAGTTGTCGTACAAGCGCTCTCGCCGACCCAAAGCGGAGGGAGGAGCCAATAATTTATTCCTGTCACGAATTGGCTTACCTTTTCTACCGGTTTGTTTAATTTAGCTTTATTCAGTTGTTCGAATCCCTAACACAAACACTTTGGGCGTTTGTTGAAATATCGACATGCTGAAAATAAAAATGTCTTTCTATGGCAGTTTAGCACTGACGGGCTAAAGTCGATATTATTGGGTCAAACTTCGGTTATACCGACATTCATTTGTAACGAAAATAAAGCTTATAAATAACCGAAGCTTTTGATGTTTCGAGGTCTTTACTTAGTGCATATTGCAATACAGGATCGATTTTAATAAAGGAGATGTCCCAAATGGATGGATTCCGGGCCAGGTCCATGTCTAATACTAAAAAATAGGTAAAGATCGACACGATGAACAGTTTCTTATCGTCAAATTTCTTAAAAAAATCTGATTTTTTTTACTGAATTTTATATAGAAATATTTTTAGCTCACTTTTTCTATACAAAATATTTCTCAGTTTTAGAAAGTACCTAGAAAAATCTTTGCCTAGAATAGTCTACGATGGAAAAACGTATTTCTTTTCGGTGCATATTTGAGACTTTCAGTGGCCCAACCTCGCTAATTTTAAACGAGAAAATAAAAACTGGAACTGTACTATATGGTTTTATTTTGAAAAAAAAAAATACTATATTTCGATTTAGTTTTTTTTTGTTGAGAATGTTAATTTTGACGATGTTTATAATATATAAAATTATATGTTTTCAAACATAAATCACAGGATACCTAACTATTTAGTTTTAAACTTTTAGATTTTTGCATTCACAATGCTATTTTTATATTAAGATGAATAAATAATGAAAAAATATTAGAAATCCCGTCTGAGTTGCTACGGGTGAGTCAATTTTTTCTAATATTTTTCATTATTTATTCATCTTAATATAAAAATAGCATTGTGAATGCAAAAATCTAAAAGTTTAAAATATTTTTTCATATTTTATTTAGTTTTATATTTTTAAGCCAGAGCTTTTCTCCTTTTCAAAAATAGTTTTTTGAATTTCTGTAGTTTCAAGAAGGCCAGAAAAAAATACCATAAAACTAACCAAACGCGCGTTTCACATTCACATGAATTGATTTTCACCCTCGTCACTGTCCGGTTAAACTAAAACCAAGTTTAGTCGTAAACAAATGTTCCTACCAGTAAGCGTATGAACACAATAATGTACATAACGTATGTTAACAATAAACTAAGTTATTCATCTGTACCAGCACGAAAAACTTTCGAGTGCGAATCGAATCGTATAATCGTCGTATCACGTCGTCAGTATTTTGCATATATATTTTGAGAGAAAAAAGAGGGTGTAACACGCTTTTGTTTTGAAAACATGAGAGTGATAATGATTACTTACTAACGGAATAATTAATTAAAAAAAATTAGTTCTTCTAGTTTTTGTTTTTACTGGTGAAACCATTGAAACTCTCTAGAAATCCGGTAACAAATACGGTAGAATGAAACTTTTACAATACGAATTTAATACTAATAGAAAGTCTTTTAGTATTAAATTAATTTCGTCCCGAATTGGAACTTATTGGAATTGTTTTTTGGAAAATTTACCACCTTAAGTCGGAAATCTCCTAATCATCTAGAAATACAGATAAGTATTTAATTACCTATTTGAAAAAGTAAATAACAGTAAGTAAAGCTTGGAAACCAGCATTTAACAAACGCGCTATTGTTAGAAATTAGTTTTGCTACCAAATAACGTGGCTCCTTAAGTAGAAAGTAATCGCCTTATGAAACCGTAGAGCACAGGCAAAGCCTCGGACTAGAGGGCCGACTACGTAAAAGGCATCACACTAATCGGACGATATACGATTTTTATAATAACAATAACAATATCCCATTTAAGCCTTTCAACCCCAACACAGGTATTGTATTACTCTCTATGGAATTTCAATACTATGTTAAATTGATATTGAATAATAAAGTTATTTCAATTTTTTTTAAGCCGGGAAAGAGTAGTACGGCGTCAACTATTACCACCAACTTATAGGTGTGTCATAAAATACTAACTAATGACTCTGAGAATAGTCAAACCCTAGGATTTCCAACCCACCTGCCTAGTGTTGGGATTATGGCAACATCCTCCTACGGACACATATGTTCTGAAGTAAGTATAGTCTATTTATCCTTCTCTTCTTCGCGTCATGTTCCTGACGGTCATGATTCCCCCGATGGGAAGTTAATTTTTCTTTGAAGATGCCCCTCCATCGATGTCTGTCCTTGAGTGCATCGTGTAGCTTGGTGTTCAGCGTTGAGCTGATTTGGTCAGACCATCTAGTCGGGCATCGAACTCTCGGCCGTTTGCCATCGAGCTTGCCCCAGTGACCACCAGCGGGGCTACTCAAATGGCCACTTTTCTATTCGTTCGCTAACTTAAAAATTAAAAATAAGCCATAAACACCAAAATAACGTGTCGTAGGCTTATCAATTCTGTACAAAACAACAATGTCTGTGATTTACTTAAACTTGCGACGTCTGACTTGATCATTAATTGCTTATTTTTAAGATTTAAGTTAGCGAACGAATAGAAAAGTGGCCATTTGAGTAGCCCCCCAGTTGTTCGAGGTTGTGTCCATCTTTTGCAGATAGGAAGTGGATAGCCTGGTTTTAATGTTGAGCTCCCAAAGGGTAGACTCGTTTGTTCGAATGCAGTCCACGGTATTTGTAACATTCTCCTCCAGCACCATATCTCAAAAGCGTCAATGCGATCTCGGTCGGCCTTCTTTAACGCCCACGTTTCCGAGGCGTAGCTGAAGATGGAATGTACTAGAGAGTTAACCCAGAAGTCTTTTTATAATAAGGGGTCTTATTTTGTAGCTGTTGTGATAAATAATGTCAAGAAGCTTAACGATTGTCGTCCGACTGTCGTGGTTGGTCGTAGCAGTAGTAGACCCTTAGGGTTGGCTCAACACGCCATCGCGTGCCGGTAAAGGGCTGGCAATTACGACCGGCCGGCCCTTCAGCGAGCACGCGACCTTTGAGGAAGACGCAGAGTGCCTCGAATAAAAGTTGTCTGGTCTGTCTACCTTTTGGCAGCGTAATTAAAACTGGACATTGATTAATTTGGGTTGGGATTGATTCTTAATTATTTTTTCTTTTTTTGTTGTGGTTGGTTTATGATTGTGACATTATGGAAAGAAAAGTGAAAGCTCTTTTAAGAGCTGAAAAGAAAATATAGCTTGCGGATCAGAAGTATATTTCTTAGGATTTGGTTTAATTCAGTAAATGAATTGGATCAGAAGACTCTTTCTTAGAATTTAGTATATTAATTGGTATTTTCAACTGCCGCCTAGAGCGATAATAACTTGTGAATTGTGATATCTTCGGTTGGACCGATATCAACAAACAGCGTTGTGGACAAATATTCCAATTTCCCATAGGAATACGCAAGCCATATCAACATGTCTAAAGATAAAAGCAAAAATATAATTAATTCATTGATGATACCTCCCGGCGGCGAAACTCATAAATTACTTGAAATCCCCGCCGACTGTGTATAAATCATGTGAAATGTGAATTTCCAGAAAAGAAACAGAGATAATGAAATGAGAGAAAATCCGGAACTGCTCTCTTGAAGACGGAGGTAATTCGGTTCTGTTGCGGATGTTGTAATTAAAACAAATACTTGATGTTGATGAATAGACGTGATTAATTAAATAAATAGATTGGTGTAGCCCTCTTGATCGCAATAACCGAAATTAAGAAGAAAATATTGCCCCGCGGGGATATAACTTTAGGAAGTATCTCGTTGATAAAATTGGATTTTGAGATAAATGTTGAAAAAGCAATTATGCTTACTTGGTACCTTCTTTGATCAATAAGACACCTACCTGTCTTCAGAATAAAAATATTATCCTCGTTAAAACGAGATCCGAAGTTAATTCCTTTAGGAATAATGAAAATCCATACCTACTAGCTTTTTTCCTCGGATCTTCCATGTGGATCTTTTTTCATCGGAATCTTTAGCTTTATTTTGACATCACCAAATCTTAATGTGTGATGCATGGGTGATTCAACTTTACATTAATGACTTTTTTTGATTGATTTCAGGTTAAATGCACCACAATGGAAAGCGAAAGAGTAACGATTTGAGGTGAGTTAATAAAATTAAATGTATACATTATAGTAAAATACTACAATTTTCACTGTAAAATTGTTTAGAAAAGCTTCTGTC
Organism: Agriphila tristella; assembly: GCA_928269145.1. Lineage (NCBI taxonomy): Eukaryota > Metazoa > Arthropoda > Insecta > Lepidoptera > Crambidae > Agriphila > Agriphila tristella. Next base: position 15,411,162 of record OV743439.1, on the reverse strand, counting down.
TTCCATGCAATAAAGACGATTTTTCGTTGACTATTTATATCTAAATACGTTGTTATCTGTACAAGAAGCATCGATCATCCATCACACGATCTGCCACTATTACCGTGAAGGGAACTTAATGGACATTTAATGCGATATTTTATCCAGAATACATTCGATATGGGAACGTTTAACTCTACCCTATAAATATTTGGAATACAAGCTTTTTACGTGTTTTCATTGGCGTATTTTACTGTCCTGTCTAACTGTAATTACATTATTTTATCATATAGCATATAAATATCAATGGTTAGTTGCAGTAGTAGGTATGCTAGTCCGTTCTGAACTTCGAAATTGCTTCAAAATAGCAACGTATGTATTGAATTAATAAAATGCCATTCAATTTGAGAATACAGAACGTAGCTATTGTAAAATCACAAATTTATCAACACGCAGTTATAGCATTAACTTGCATAAAGTGAACGTTGAAACCACCAACGCAACAAAACCTTTTTCATGAAGAAATATGGTTTAAAGGTTTGAGAGCGTCAGCCCAATATCCACCAAAAAAATATGTAAACTCGTCCCGGGTAGCATTTTAAAAATAAAATAGCTTTTAATTATTTTTATCTATTGTAAACTCGTCCCTGGTGATTTTGTAAGGAGTTTTCGTATGGACTGCAGAAAAATCAAACACTCAACATAATAAAATCATTATTTATTTATTTTTAAATCACATTTTGGATAACAGAATTAATATATACTTATACATGGTGTAACAATGTACTGATTAGCACATATATAACGAGCAATAAAACAAAAAATCTAATATTATGGTTTAGTCATATATAATTAAAAAAATTACAGTCTTAATAACTAAGGTGTAACAATGTGCTGATTGACTTAAATCTTAATGCCATGAAACAATCAAATGTTAATAAGTTATATTTATCTAATGACCACAGAAATATTTTTATATTTTATATTTGCGCAAGCGCATTTAAAAGGAGATAGATAATCGCGTGCAAGTCCGGCTGCTTTACGCAGAAGTCGAGTAACTCAGTTTTAAAAAAAACATTTTCTTTCATCAAAAAGATTTCAATTGTCTGTTAAAAAATATCTACGAAATTTAAGACGATCCCTCCGCTGCGCTTCGTGATCGTCTTAAATTTTTTACCTAACCTATCACATGACCTACAGGAGTAAGGCAGCTTTGACTAAATCTCACATTGGAAATGAATTATTGGACTGTCGGTCAACTAGGGTCATTTTCGATCTATCGCATATTGGGACCAGACCAAATTGGAAAGATAGCCATTAGCTTGGTGTTATCAAATATCATCGTCTGGGTTGCGAAGTAGGAAGCTTCCGGGAGATATGCCACCGTGAACAAACTATATACATAACACCAAACTAATGGCTATCTTGCCAATGTTGTCTGGTACCAATATGCGATAGATCGAAAATGACCCTAGATGGCCGACGCGACGGTCCATATGGTTAAGTTTAGTCCATAAAGTTAATATTACCTAGCGGAATAGAGTAACAAAGGGCTGAGCAAGCGAGATGTCACTAATCAGCAACAATGTGTGATAAAAAGAGATGCGTGATTATGTAGTGCAGAACTCTTTTTCGCAACTGATTGACAGTTTGTCAGCACTTATCAGCCCGCTGAGAATTTGAGTTCTGAAAATATTTTCGATTTTTCTTGAAATCGTGGACATTTTTGCGAAATAATGCTTTGGAAACATGGTGTCCTGTTCAGTGATTGATTGTTGTACAACACATCGAAATAACCCAGAAAAATGTTCATTCCACAGGTAAATTATTCCAAATCGACCCCGCCTAACTTTGTGTTTATTTTTGCCAATACGTTTCGAAATTTTAGCACTGAACGTGATAATTCTCTTCTGTAAACACTCATTTTTGTAAGAAGCAAAGATCGGCTAGACAAAATGCAAAATTAACGAATATTTTGTGTAAAGAAATAATTTCCATTTTACAGTAGGGCTGCATAAAGTTATCGATATTTTTTGTCGATTGTCTATCACGCCGCATCACGCGGTAAACGAATATGTTTCACTGTTGTAAAAGTACTTATATGATGTTTAGTTTTTAATCATCTTGGAATGTAATCCCATTTAAGATACTTAAGCCGATCCATAGGTATCAGTTTCTGACTATTAGAATACCATCATAAGTAATTTAACTATATTTCAGTCAGATTTCCTACCAACTTAGATACAAAGAATGCATGGCTTACATTAATTGGCAGTCCAAACTGGACTCCAAAGAAAACTTCATGTCTATGCAGTAAGCATTTTGAGGAAAAATATTTCCAGATGCGAGGGGTTAAGCGGATTTTGAAAAAATCTGCAGTTCCATCTAAGTTTGTTCCGGTAAGCATTAATAAAATGATACTATAAAATAATAATACTATTTTATTTCTAAGTAAGTATTACAACTGCAATTTCAGCTTCACTTTTAATAGCAGCAACTTCACTAACTCACTCAATAGCCACTCATTTCTGTCTTTGTTACAGGTCAATATAAAGCCTAGACGCACAGTATCGTCCTACGTTTATAGAGATATTGTACCAGAGGCATTCATATATGTACCAACCTCATCGAATTCTAGATCTACACCTCCGCTATTGCAACAGTCACCACCATCGACTTCTTTTCGACCAGAATTGACGCCCAAAAATACGATAAATGCCATTTTCGCAATCAACATCCTATAAAACCTCAATAATGACATACATGATTGATTAATTGATGATTTTTTCGGTTCATTTATCCCCTAAGGGGTTGAGTTTATTTGTTTGTTTATTTACGTTACATGAAATACAAGTTTATTTGTTTTTAGAAGTATTCCTATGAAGTTTCATTTCAACATGTGTTAATGTAAATGATTTGAAATATCTTCTTATCTTTTTTTATGTTAAATATATGATTTTAAATCTCTTCTGATCTTTTTCTAATAGTCATACTTCATTTCAGAATCGTAATTTTAGTACACCCGTGCAAAATTCTATCCCATTTATTTTGAATCTATGACTGTTAATTAATACTATCGATATCGATATTTATATCAATAGTGACAAGATTACATCACTGAGACTTATACATAAAAAAAATACACACACAAATGTAAATCAATTTCGGTTTCGATTGACAGCTCATGTTTGTTCCTCTATTCCGTAGGTATATTAACTTTATGGTTTAGTCAAAGCTGCCTTACTCCTGTAGGTCACGTGATAGGTTAGAAAAGACGATCGCGAAGCGCAGCGGAGCATTAATTGGCCATTAGTTCGTTAGTCAAAGGCCGAAACACGCTTTTGTTTTGGACTTTGACTAAGGCTTCTTGTCAAAGCTGAGGTTTGACTAGTCAAACCTAGGAGCACTGGAGCTTCGGCGTTTGCCTATAACACATTACATTTTTGATATTTTTTTGAAACATGTTTTTACATCTCCGTGATTTTGAAAAAAACTAAAAAAACTGGCTTGACTAAAAAATATTATAGATGCAAAAGTAACTCTGTCTGTTACGCATTTACGCCTAAACTACTAAACCGATTTTGATGAAATTTGGGACAGAGCCAGAATTGATCATAGGCTACATTTTATCGCAAAAAAGGGTTGAAGGGTTGAAATAGGGGATGAAAGTTTGTTTGTGCGCAAACGCATGTTGCCAATTATCTCCAGAACGGTTTGACCGATTTATATGCGGTTTTCTGTGATGGGTTTGTAGGTTATTAGCGATGGTTCAAATAGGTGTTATGGTGTTTAGCCGCTAGGAGGCGCTGCAGTAATCACTTTCCACATTATCTCCAGAACCATAGATGCGGTTTCCTGTAATGGGTTTATCGGCGATGGTTCTTGTATTCAAGAACTTGTTGTATCCTAGCGGATAAACACCATAACACCTATTTGTGTTATGGTGTTTATCCGCTATTCGTTTCCGCTAGGGGGTGTTGCAGTTATTGGTATTTATGGAATTTCGAAAGGGTTGGTAATTTTGAAAGGGGAAGGGAAAAGTAAGAAGAACGGGAGATGTGGGCAGAGGAATGGGAAGGGGAGAGTTATAGGGAGGGGGAGGGGGAGAGAGAGGGGGAAGAGGATTAATCCTTACATATAATAAAACAGTAGAGAAAGTGTGTCTGTACATTACATATATTTAAAAAAGAAATATCTGGGGCGATGGAGACATAGTAATAGAGTAAGAATTAAAAAAAAAAAGTTTGTTTGTCTGTTTGTTTGTCTGTTTGAACACGCTAATCTCCGGAAATACTGAACGGATTCGAATGAAACTTTTTTTGTCATATAGCTGTTAAGCCTGGGCATAACTTAGAGTATCATTGATATTGGAAAATGGAACAGCTGATGCAGAACCATAATGGTCCAACATAACTATAAGGAATAAAAAAATGACACCCTAGCAAAAGTTGTTAAGCCTGATAAGCATTTTTTGTTGAGGTATAAAAATCAAAGATCTGGAACACCTGATGCAGAATCATAATGGTCCAGCTGAACTTTACAAAATATAAGAATGATGACATCTTTGCAAAGTTGTTCAGCCTGATGATAATTTTTTGTTGAGGTATAAAAATCGAAGATCTGGAACCCCCGATGCGGAATCAGAATGATCCAGCTAAACTATACAAAATATAATAAAAATTACATGTTTGCAAAAGTTGTTTAGCCTGATGAGCATTTTTTGTTGAGATATAAAAATCGAAGATCTGGAACACTTGATGCAGAACCATAACTCTGTACAAGTATTTTCTTATGCAACTACATTTGTTCATTTATATGCGTACGCCGAAGTCATACAGTCCACGCGTACGAAGTCGCGGGCATCAGCTAGTTTAATAATATAGTCATTGCTAATAAGAATACCTACATGTATTCATAGTTAGTTCTCATATTGAGTATAATTATGTTCTCACTATATTTGTAAGTAAAGCAATTCATTGTTACATTTTACGAGTGCTCAAACAGTCTCTTAATTATTCAGTTCTTATAAATACAGCTCTGTAAGATGTGGTTAAACAATAACATTTGTTACTTGTAATTAAATTTAAACATCTAAGTAAGTTTCAGTTCTCCTGGGGTTTTGCCTTTCTAATTGTTTGTTGATGAAGGGTGAATACCTAAACAAGCATATTATATAGTGGTTCCTCTGGCTTTATTAGTTTTAAATTTTCATTGTCAGAATACGATTTCCTGAGTTTTTTTTTCATGTGACGAAATATTGTCAAGGTTAGTAATCTTCACAAGGCGTCAGCGCAGCTTAGTTTAGCCAAATTGATTCAATTTGATTGAAAGGTTATCCAAATTGAAAGGCAGAGTGAACCGTGTATTATCCGCGTAACGCTCGCTAAAGCAACGTCTACGCTGGAGGATTTGTTCTGAATTCGTCGTGTTCCTGAGTCGTCCTATTCCAGATTCGTGATATCGTTCATATAGTTCATAAGTCATAATAATAATAATTTGCCAATTAATAATATAAATTATTTATGTTCGTGGTAATAAAATAAAAAACCAAATAAAAATTGACACTTTTGATACATAAATGAAAACAACGGAACAAAAAAATTTCATCTTCCCAACACACCGCATTCAAAAATTTTCAACACGACAAATCCGGAACAAATCTGCTTTGTGAAGAGGTTATAGTAATTAATATAACAGAATCTTAGATAAAATAACTTATCTGTACCCTTCTGTATATAACAATGCTTAGGGGACTTGATTATCTGCTGTTTCTTTTTAGACTAGACCTAGGAAACAAAAAAGGATCGATATAACCTAGTACTAATCACTGATGAGCATTATGTTACTGAAATAGACATAGTGGATGCAGTCGTGGCTAGATGGCATCTATATTAACGTTGCGGTCGGTGTAATAACATCGCGGTCAGGCAAGCGACATTTTTGCGGCGCGATGATCTTGCGTGTTGCATAGACCACAATGTGCCAAGCTGACACCCCGCTTAATGTCAATGCGACACGTTATGATACTATAACAACAAGTTATTTAGGATTTCTTAGTTATATTGTGTACATTATAATCTGGGGGTCAAGTCTGCTAATGTTTTCGTCAAAATCGTAGTTCAATGGTGTTCTAATGGTAATGCTTTTTGACACAGTTCTTGTTTCTTAAACTCAAAATCAAGACACAATATGTTTCCGTTTTAGGTTTAAGAAACACAATGTGTTTCAGTTTTGGGTTTAAGAAATAAGAAGAGTGTCAAAAAGCATTACCATTGAACTACGATTTTGACGAAAACATTAGCAGACTTGACCCCCCTGGTAATAATAAGAACATCATTGAAATTATTATCTGTAAAAACCAAAGCTACAAATTGTTTTTACAAAACTTTCTTCGTTGATTTTAAAGTTTCTGGTGCGTAAAGCATTTACGACCTTATTAATACATTTATTTTTATTTAGATAATTATGACGTTTAAAGTACCTATCAATTATATCAGCGTTGTTGTATAAGAATAAGAATATTTTATTTTGCAAGCTTTCACAGAATGACGCTAATTTTATAATTATTATCAGAAATGGTTAGTTTGTTAGTAGAAAACAATTATTGATAAAAAAATGTCAAATCAGTAAGCAAAGTATGCAAAGTCAATGAAATGGAAGCAGCATACATATGCATGATAGGCCATCAAGGTACTCCTTTGATCACTTAAGTGCGTGAGTCGATGTAGAGCAAATACAAATCCTACTTAAGTATTATTACTTTATTAATTTCCGGTTTCTCAATAGGTTTGCCTGAAGATTAGGAGTTTAATGTTTTACAAAAAGTGCAGTTTTGTCTAATCTCAGTCATGATAGAAAAATTATTGAACCTTGTAACCACGAAAAGGCCTAAATAAGATTGGTACTTCATGTGGCTGATTCTGTCCATCGGGGATTCCGGTTTTTCACGGTTTCCTAGGGGATAAAATGAGAAAGGTAGAATACTGATTGTGAAAAATTCTACTGTGTAAGTATGTAGATGTTTCGTGGACTATTAATCCGCCACTTTCGCATTCTAGCAGTGCACGGTTCGAAAGACCTAGATTTGAACTTTTTTGTACCAAACGTCGAGTTAATCTTTACATGGATGGATTCATAGCGTTTTCATTTGTTTATTTTATCCGCATCGCCTGAAATGGGTTTTTGCTGGTATCAGTAGTTGTCTTTTTGTAAAATGATGTTTCACTCCATTGTACAATTATACTACGTTGCTGCATCCTATGAGATTTAATAACTATGTAGTCCGTTTTTGACGTACTGCATCATCACACGAATTTTAGATTCATTTTATATATTAAAAAAGTTTTTAAACGACCCGCGTTAAGCGCCGTCCTCAGTTTCCGCCAGAGGGCGTCCATTCGTTTTTTCGTGTCTGCATCATTCACGCGTGCTCCGTAAAAATTACGGTAATTATCGTGTTTTTAAGTGAAAATATTACGAGTGTTGATACAATATGGGCAAAAAACGTAAACGTGACAAATCGGAGGATGAAATTCGTGACAAAATACGACGATTGGAAAAAGAGTTGTATAGCAGAAAAAATTTGTCACCAAACCCGACGCCACCGCCAATTTCACATGAATATGCTTATGAAGGTGAGTTTATACAACGTTTTCTTGCCTGTTTAATCCAATTTAATCGCTACCAATAAAAAATACTTCTACTTAAAATAAAAGATTGATTAATGTAGTAATCAATAACCTTAAAATATCCATCGAATGAAAATATCGCCATTTTTATTTTCCCACGTGTGGCGGCACGAGATGCAGCCCGGAAATTTAATTTACAATATAATATCGTTATTATCTTAGACATGGCTAAAAACGTGGTACTAAAGCATATTTTTCACCGTAAACACATGTGTTAGCTATGGTTAGCTTCAAAATTATATATTGTTCAAATTATTTCCTCAGTGGTGGCACGAGATGTCACCCGGAAATATAATACTTACTTTTTTAAAGTGGTGATACGTGATATCATCCATAAAAGTAAAAGTTGAGCTAATTCAGCTTATTATTATTATTTATAGATCCAGGAGAGGATTTATATGAATATTATAAGGACCACGATGGTGTCTTAAGCGAGGCAGCGGAAGAGCTGCAGGCCCCGCTCGAAGAAACAACGGGTCCGAATACAAACTACGCAGCCGAGGAGCTGCAGGACCCGCTGCAGGCCCCGCTTGAGGGGACAACAGGCCCTACTACAAGTGACATAGCCGAGAAGCAGCAGGCCCTACTCGAGGGAGCAGCCGGCCCTAATACAATGTTAAAGGAAAACGAAGAAAATACGATTCCTCCAGAAATACTAGCGGTTCTTGGCGAAGCAAAGAACCCAGAGGAGAAATTAGGATCACAAATCCCTACTCAAATCTCTGAACGTTGGGGAAAAATCCTAGTCGAGGGACTGGTTAAAGAACAAAAGGAGGCTTTGCTCACTCAGATGCTAATCCCAGAAAACTTTACCCTCGCTAAAGCCCCAAAGTTAAATCCAGAAATTATATCGGTTCTTAATGAAGCTGTAAAAAACAGAGACAAAAGATTGGAAAAGATGCAAAACCAACTCGGTAGTAGTATATCGGGCATAGCCCAGTTAACCAGTGAATTATTAAATAAAGATGTGAGAAAAATAGATATGATAAAGAAACTGTCAGAAATCAACCAAATTCTTCTTGACCTTCACTTTGAAGAGACAATGAACAGAAGGAGACTAATTATCCCAATATTAGACAAAAGCTTCATTAATATTATTCAAGGAGTTAAACGTGACAAATTTTTGTTTGGAGACAACTTGGGTGAAAACATAAAAACCACTAAATCTATTGAGAGATCCAGCCTTCAAATCAAGAAACAAGTCTTAAGCACTCAGCCGGCGATGTCCAGGGGACCTGGCGCTTCAAATATGCAGGGAAATTTCAGGGCGCCTCCCCGCCAGGCGAGCGGGCCGGGAGCAACGCGCGCGCCTCCACCACACGCTCGCTACTACCAGGCGCAACCCCCTCCACCGCCGCATTCACGCCGACCGCCGCCGCCGCCGCCGCCGCCGCCTGCTCCACGCCGACCGCTTCAGTCATCGGCCCGTCCACAGGACCGGCGCAATCGCCGTTAGAGGTACCGCATGCTGGTCGCATACAGTATTTTGTAAATAACTGGTTGGAAATCACAAATGATCCCCAGATCTTAGAAATAGTTACAGGTTACAAATTAAATTTTTTTCAAACTCCTGTTCAAAGGTCAGAACCTGTTAATCCACCTTATTCAAATATTGAAATGACTAAAGCTATAGAGAACCTTAAGCTGTTGGGATCAATTGTACCATGTACAGAACAAAGTGATCAATTCATATCTTCCATTTTCCTTATTCCAAAAAGCAATGGCACAAATAGGTTTATTCTCAACTTAAAAGAGCTTAATAAATTCATTTATAAACAACATTTTAAAATGGAAGATATCCGTACAGCGTCAAAATTGGTATCAAAAAATTCTTTCATGGCAACAGTTGATCTCAAGGAAGCTTACTTTGTTATAAATATTCAACATGAGTATAGAAAATATTTAAGGTTTCGTTTTAATGGGGATCTGTATGAATTTACGTGTCTCCCTTTCGGTCTTTGTTCAGCCCCATTTGTTTATACCAAACTCTTGAAACCTGTACTTTCTTATTTGCGTGGTGAAGGTCACCAGTTAGTGGCTTATTTAGATGATGCCTGGTGTGTAGCTAATGAGTACTCTTCGTGTTCCAATACAATATCAACACTTATCAGTACTTTGGAAAGGCTAGGGTTTGTAATTAATTACGAAAAAAGTGTTACGACACCAGACAACATCTGTAAGTTTCTAGGATTTCTTATAAATTCAAAAAATATGACATTGGAATTACCTAACGAAAAGAGACACAAGATCTATGATTTAGTTCACAATATGTCAAAAAATGACTCTGTTAAGATTAGGGAGTTTGCCCAGTTCTTAGGTACATTAACTGCAGCTTGTCCTGCCGTGGCATATGGGTGGCTGTATACCAAGATGTTTGAGAGAGAAAAGTATCTTGCTCTTTCACACAATCGAAGTTATGAAGCGAAAATGAAAATCGATCCCTCTCTTAAGGAGGATTTTTTATGGTGGGAAAAGAGTATTCAATATACAAACAATCCCATCCGTGATTGTAAATTTAGTTTGGAGATATTCTCTGATGCCTCACTTTCAGGCTGGGGAATATTTTGTAATGGTGAAAGTGTAAATGGGTTTTGGTCACAGGCAGAAAGAGAATATCACATTAATTACTTGGAGTTACTAGCTGCTTTTTTAGGAATTAAATGCTTCTGTAAAAATATTACTGATTCAGAGATTCTATTGAGAATAGATAACACCACTGCCATTTCATATATTAATAGAATGGGCGGGATTCAGTTCCCACATTTAAACAATATGGCTAGGGAAATATGGCAGTGGTGTGAGCAAAGGAGACTTTTCATTTTCGCGTCATACATAAGGTCAACTGACAATGACGAGGCAGATAGAGCATCACGTGTATCAAATATTGACACGGAGTGGGAATTACATAATTCTTATTTTAAGAATATTGTTAAAGAATTAGGCGAACCAGATATTGACTTATTCGCCTCTCGAATCAACAAAAAATGTTTACAATTTGTCTCTTGGAAAAGAGACCCTGAGGCCTACGATATTGACGCTTTCACTTTGAATTGGGAACAATTCTATTTTTATGCCTTCCCTCCTTTCTCCGTTATCTTAAAATGCCTCCGTAAAATTATAAACGACCAAGCAACTGGTATCTTAGTGGTGCCTTACTGGCCAAGCCAGCCTTGGTTTCCACTTTTTATTTCCATTTGTACTTCGGAATTAATTTATTTAGGTCCACATAAAAGTATGTTACTCTCTCCTTACAGAACAACACACCCCCTATGGCCCAGCCTTACCCTGGTGTGCGCGAAGTTATCAGGAAAGCTTTTGCGAGAGAAACTCTAGACAGCGAGACAGCTGATATAATGCTGCAGTCATTATCAGAAAATACCCTACAACAATATAATACTGCTTACAAACGTTGGTATTCCTTTTGCAATGAAAACAATGTAAGTACATTTAATGCTACGGTACAGGACATTTTAAAATTTTTAACGCTTAATTATAAAAATGGTGCTAAGTATGGTACTTTAAACTCATTTAGGTCTGCACTATCTTTAATATTAGGGAAAGAAAAATGTGTTAATGACTATGTCTCTCGATTCCTTAAAGGAGTTTTTAGAATAAGACCTAACATTCCAAAATACCAAAATTCATGGGATCCGAATATTGTTTTATGTTACCTCTCAAAACAATTTCCAAATGAGATGTTAACGATGGATTTGATTACCAAGAAAGTTGTAACTCTACTTGCGTTGTCAACTGGACAACGGGTACAGACGTTATCGTTGATTAAGTTAAATAATATTACCTTCAAGAAAACTAGCGCACACATAATTATAGATGATATTCTCAAAACGTCAGGTCCTAATAAAGTAAATCCAAAATTGATAATTCCATTCTTTGGTGAGAAACCGGAGATCTGTCCTGCGAAAGCTCTTTCTGTTTACATGGAAAAAACAAATCAGTTTAGGATTAAACCTGACACAGAAAGACTTATTTTAACTGTCAAAAAACCTATAAAGAATGCTTCATCGCAATCAATAAGCCGCTGGATTAAGCTAACTCTTAAAGCCAGTGGAATCGATATTGATGTGTACTCTGCTCATAGCACACGGCACGCGGCTGCTTCAGCAGCGCGCCGGGCTGGCCTGTCTGTGGATGTCATTAAGCGCGCGGCTGGCTGGAGCGGTCAGTCCTTGTGTTTTGCAAAATTTTATAATTTGCCATTATCAGACCCAGAACATGACAGAGCCTTCGCTGACGCAGTGTTTACTGCAAATAAATAACTGAACCTCAACTTAAAGGTTAATTGTTTAGACTTACATATTATAGTGATTGTCAGCTTTAATTAATTATAAAAGTTAAAATACTTAGAAGGATAAGTAAATAAATGTTATTGTTGAATTACAATAAATATGGATTAGTAAAAGTTAGTGCATTTTATTAATCTTTCTGCAATTATGTCGCTAAACATCTACATAGTTATTAAATCTCATAGGATGCAGCAACGTAGTATAATTTATGGTTAATTGAACTTACCTTAAGTGAACTTCAACCAAAATTATACTAGTTGCTGCATCCGTAGAGATTTAAGAACCCTTCCCTCCCAAATACCCCATAGAAGGAACTGCAGAAAAATTAACCTCTGATATTGTAACTCTGAAACGAATGGACGCCCTCTGGCGGAAACTGAGGACGGCGCTTAACGCGGGTCGTTTAAAAACTTTTTTAATATATAAAATGAATCTAAAATTCGTGTGATGATGCAGTACGTCAAAAACGGACTACATAGTTATTAAATCTCTACGGATGCAGCAACTAGTATAATTTTGGTTGAAGTTCACTTAAGGTAAGTTCAATTAACCATAAATCACAGAATATTAGTGTAGATACTAACGAGTACAAATTGTGCTTTTCTCAAAATTAAATAAAAGAGTTTCGTGATAAATACGAAACTTTTTTACCGACTTCAAAAGGAGGGAGGTACTCATTATTGAAAGATCGCTAATAGAACTTGCAAAAGCAAGCATATTATCAGAGAGGCCACAAAGGTTTGTATCATTACAATTGTTTTTCAAATGGAGTGCAGAACCTCACACACATAAGTTACCATGTGTCCTACCTACTATCCTAATAAGTAGGTATTTCACATGCCTTTCACGTGAACATCAACCGCCGAGGTCGAATGTCCGCCACCACCGAGTGCCATAAAACCAGGGAACTTCGTGTTCGTCAACTAGATGTCACTTGTTTTTATACGAGAAAATTTACGAGACAGGTGATAGTTATGTCATTGCGTGACTTAATCGAAACAGGCGATAGTGTTACGGCTTTATATCGAATATTTGGGTCATGTACAAGCGTAATAAAGTTTAGACTCTTTTATTTTTACATTTTTACAGCGTCAACCTAATAAAAATGGTGTTAGCAAGTGGTAAAATGGTAAACTCAGGCGGAAGGCTAATTTACGTAAACAACACCCTCTCATTTATTTGTGCCACAAAGCAGCGATATTTGTATTGTTACGTTTCAGTTTGAAGGATGGGAAACTAACGGCGCTGTAATTATAGGAACATGCAAACATTGGCCTAATTTCGTTTTGTCATACAATATTTTCTCTGCAGCTAAAATGTGGATAGAGGTTCTATTCCGCAGATGTATGATGAAAAAATGCTGAGGTAGACACACATGTCTGAAATAAATTTGCTTAGATAACGTCTACCACAAAAATGATATTTCCAAATGGCTGCAAAATGGAAAGCACTAGGGCTAGACAGATGCGGGCAGCATAAGTGCATGAAGCTTTGCAATTCTTTAACAAAGCATTTATTAAGTTACGTACTTAGTTTTGTTTTGCTACGAAAAGGTTTGTTTGCTTTTTCTCAATATTTTTATTCTTGACATAATTTTAAGAAAAATCGTCATGTCCTTATTAAATTAAACAGCAAGCTTCGGCTTGGATGCGAAAAATGAGCGTTCCTTAATTAAAGTGCATCGTACCTCCCACTTTTGGGCTATCCCCCGTTTTTGAAGTCTAATAACAAGTAGCTTTGCGTAATATTTAAATAATGACTAATAAAATTATTAGTTTTTTGTGTCCCCCAAGGCTCATCTTACCCAATACGTCACGAAATGGGACATTTTGATTTATTAGATATAGGTCAGTGAGACATAGATTTTAATCAAATAACTACTCGTTTCTTCTGTTTTTTTTAAATCTATAACCACATGAACCAGTATGTTTTTTTTATAAAACTTTATTTTCCAATAACCACAGAAGTACATTTTTATTAAGGTACTCCCAATACTTAGAAGCTCCCTTGACTTTTTCCGACACTTCCAGCAACAGTAGTGTTTGAGTTTATCGCGAACAGACAGACCGACAGTAGTTATCACTACTACGCCTGCCTGCCTAGCATGACCGATTTATATCGCGTGATCTAGCGTTTTATCACGTTTAACTGTCAAAAAGACAAAGGAATTTGACAGTTGAGTGTCGATAAAATGCTATATCACGCGATATAAATCGGTCATGCTAGGCAGGCAGGTAGGTTAAAAAATGGCATACAAAATCGTGTTCTCTTTTGCTGCCTTACTGGTGAAATTATATAGGATTTATGGTAGGTATGTTATTGCCTAGAACGGGGTTTCAGCATCTTACCAAGGGAGCCCGTGTGTTTTTGCTAATTGAGAAACAAATTAATTCTAATTTAAGAACCCTTCTTCGTGTACGTAGGCAACTGTTATATCTAAAACTAGCAACCCGCCCTCGTTTCGCTTCGGTTCCTTCCTTTTTAGGGTTCCGTACCCAAAGGGTTAGTAAAATACAAATTTAAGGGGGCTCCCATTCAACAAACGTGAATTTTTTTGCCGTTTTTTACTTTATATTAATAAAGACAACAGGTAGACAGTTGAAATTTTCACAGATGATATATTTCTGTTGCCGCTATAATAACAATTAATCCCATACAACAAACGCGAGTTTTTTTTTTTGCCGTTTTTTGGTACGGAACCCTTCGTGCGCGAGTTCGACTCGAACTTGGCCGGTTTTTTGTACACATATAAACCTTCCTCTTGAATCTCTCTATCTATTAAAAAAAAACCGCATCAAAATCCGTTGCGTAGTTTTAAAGATCCAAGCATACATAGGGTCAGACAGCAGGAAGCGATTTTGTTTTAACTATTTAGTGATATTGTGAAATACCGGTTCAACAGTACTTCAGTAGACATCTGTGTAGACACCTTGTACAGCTGTTGACACGCCCCTGATTTGCAACAGAGATGGGCAAAAGACCCGGTTTAAACCCGACCACTGGTTTTAAACCCAATAAAAACCCACATTGTAGGTTGTAGAAACTTTTTACAGATTATTTCTATTGATATGTCAAATGTGACGTTGCTATGGATACAATTTCTTGTCAAATCGATACACAAAAATATTGAAAAGACGAAACATCTCTTATTTCTAAAGATTTAATTTAGTTCAACAAAATGATCTATGGGCGGGCGCTAACTGGGTTTAAACCAAGGTTTAAACCCAGCAGTCTATGCCCATCTCTATTTGCAACTACTATTGTTTTGCTATTCCCGACGTGTACAGTCAACAACAAAAGCAACAATTTCACAATATCAAATAACACATGATTGAGAAACCACTTCAGTTAATCTTAGCCTGTGACAAGCAATAAAATGAGAGACTAATTTTTTTTTACTTGTGCTCTTGACTGTACTTCCTATTACCTAGAATCCGTAACTCGCATGCCACAGGTTATTCTGATCTGCTTCCTTTGACTTGCAGCTGGCAGTTAATCGTCCAGCTCTGTATTGTCTCTGGTCCATTCACGTGGACACACGATTGCCATAATATCTTGATAGAGCCGGTGAAGAAGCTTATACCTCCCTCAAATGGAGGTTGCACGGCCATATGTCATAGTGAAGATTGACGGCTTATTGCGCAACCTCTTTTTTTAGTGTTACAATACGCGTTCGTTGTTCGTCGTTCGTTTGTTCGTGAGGAACGAAAACGTATTGTAAAACGAAAAAGAAAGAGATAGCAATAAGCCTTCAATCTTCACTTACTTACTAGGCGTGCAACCTCCATTGTGGATATAAGCTTCTTGGAGCCGGTCAAAGGTAAATTGCTCCAGCTCTTAAGTCAAGTCATGTCATAAGTGTAAAGGTTTATAGAAAGATATATAATATAAATATTTTTTTGTCAACATCACATACATTGCTCCTTTTCCAAAGTAAGGAGCTAATGCACTTGTGTTATGGAAATTAGAGACAACGGTGGTGGTATCACAAACACCCAGACCTGAGACAATATAGAGAAGTTCATTTTCTACCTTGACCCAGCCGGGAATCGAACCTGGGACCTCAAGAGATGGTGACGCCTTGAAAACTGGCGTGCAAACCACTCGGCCACGGAGGTCGTCGAGGTTCCTGAAAAAGGATCGTCCTTTTTCAGGAACCTGAAAAAGAGGTTCCTGAAACAGGACGCTTCGTATTAATTCGATTTTTTCTTTTGTGATATAATTTGAATAATATAAGTGACATATTTTTTGTACAGTTACAAAAAAGTAATGTGTAAATACACCTTAATTCAAACAATGTTACTTTTTCGTAAAAAAATATGTATGTGGTTATAAATCGATTCAAAAATGGATGTCGACAGTCGTATTTAAACCCAGACGGGGCGATGAATATGCATGATTTCTGTAAATAAACATTAATTAAGTACTTCATTTATTGAAACGCGGAAATTGAATTTTCTCTCACATTGTTATACCATGACGATGTCGTGTCGACTGCACACTGGGGTTGATTTAGCTATTATTGGAATTACTCGCATTTTTAACTCCATTTTTTTTAATTACAAATGTTCTTGCAGGATTACAGTAACAGTGTTGCGTTTGAGTAGATGATGTTATCTAACACAATTTTAAGTAATATTATCTTCATTACAGTTCGTTATGTATTTATTCGAACTGAAATACCTAACATGGTGCACCGTGACGTGACCAATTAAATTAAAAATTAAATTAATACATTCAGCGATTAAAATTCAGTTTCTTATTTTCAGGTAAATCGCCGAATAGGGGATGACGTTCGGCGACGAAGACGAACGGTGCGGTGCGGGGTGAGCAGTCACGGGGCATGTGGGTGCTGCTAATGCTGGCGCTGGCGGCGGCCGCCTCCGCCGACTGCCCGCGCCACTGCGAGTGCAAGTGGCGCAGCGGCAAGGAGTCCGCCCTCTGCGCCCGCGCCGGCCTCACCGCCGTGCCGCCCCGCCTCGACCCGACCACGCAACTCCTCGACCTCTCGGAGAACCGCTTAACCACCCTCCGAGATGACGCCTTCGCTGCGGCCGGCTTGCTTAACCTTCAACGCCTCTATCTCCCTGCGTGTAACATCCGTGCTATTCGCCAATACGCTTTCAGAGCCCTCGTTAATCTCGTGGAATTAGATCTTTCCCGGAATCGGCTCGACTCTGTTCCTTCGCATGCTTTTGATTCTATACCAGAACTTCGAGAACTAAAATTGAATGGTAATTCTATCACCAAAGTACCAGATGACGCATTCTTATCTTTGCCCCATTTAGTCCGGCTTTCTTTAAGTGCCTGTAAAATATCTGAAATAGAACCCCGAGGATTCATGGGACTTGAAGCTTCTCTTGAGTACTTAGAACTGAGTAAAAACAGATTACAGGTATTACACGTAGCAGTTCTGGCACCGTTGAGATCATTAAAAGGTTTAGAACTTGCGAACAATCCTTGGGAATGTAGTTGTGCTTTAAGACCAATGCGTGATTGGATGATTAGAAGAAATGTGCCTGCTACTGTGGTCCCCGATTGTGCTTTGCCACCACGATTAATGGCTCAACCGTGGGATCGTCTTGATTTGGAAGATTTTGCTTGTCGACCTGAAGTCAGTGCAGCTTCAAATCAATTCAAAGGAGTAGAAGGGGATGAAGTTACTCTAGTGTGTCGAGTATCTGGAGTGCCAGCACCGAGAGTACGGTGGGTGCGTGCGGGTCGCTTACTCGCAAACACCACTTCCTCTCATGTCAATTCTGGAAGAGCTTTTATGCTACGCAGCGAAGGACAGACTAGTAATTTAACTATTAAATCGGCCGATATGCAAGATGCTGGCTCTTACGTATGTAACGCTGAGAATCGTGCTGGAAAAGCCGAAGTGGTTTTAAGTTTAGCTATAGAAAAGAAACCCCCAAATAAAAGTTTCGGTGGTCGTGCGCTGATGGCCGGAATGGCGGTGTCCGCTGTGATAGTGTTGAGTTCGTGTTTAATAGGTCTTTGTGCGTATGAAACCCGTAAGAAAAGACAGTTAGATAGGTGGAATGAACAGATTGTGACTACTAATCATCGTGACGATAGTTATGAAAAGATAGAGGCTAATATTAAAAATAATGTAGAAGTACCTCGTGTGATATCTTCGGACAATGGTCGTAAAAGAGGTGATTACAGGAATGTGCCTTTACATGATCCAGAAGATGATTACGATGGATACTTGAAAACCGAAGTGCGGGATGACAGGGACTCTTCATTGACCCCACCCATAGAGTCTGTTTGGCGCCGAGCTGACTACGAATCGAGAATAACAAGAAATGGTATCACTGAACGAGATTTGCATATACCAAGATTCAGTGATTATAATCTAAGGTAATATGTCAGCTTGCTTTATTGTCATTTTGTCTGACCGCCCTGCGAGGTTATTAGAGTCTTAAAATTAACATGGTGTACAATATGTAACAAAAACCCTGTCAGATACTGAAACAGGTAATAGTGTTGCTTAAACTGTACAAAATTCTCCAAGGAACAAAGGGATAAGTCGAAAAACTTTTTCGCCTTTCCATAGTAAGTCGGTCAGTTTAACTCTCTCTCATACAAAATTCCGATGGAAAGTCGAAAAAAAAAATCGTTTTTCGACCTATGTTCCATGGAGAATGTTGGTCAGTTTTAGCAACACTATCACCTGTTTCAGTATCTGACAGGGTTTTTGTTACATACTGTATAGAGACAACCAACACTTTAAAAGTAACATCTAAAGTAACATCAAAAATAACGGCACAATCAAAGTGTTTAAATACAAGACAACAAAGAATTTTCTTACAGGTTTACAAATCTTTGAATGAAACGATATTCTTCTATAATTTTTTTAGATACTTTTTAAGTTTGGGCATTTTAGCTGTTACCATATAATATGACGAAGACTGTTATTAAAATATTATAATCCTAAAAAATCTTAGAATATAACAAAAACATTATTCCCCATAATATTATGACCCTAAAAAAATAATTTAAATGGAACATTTCACTTGACAAATGGCTCATCTTTTAACCAGCGATTTTTAATCATTTTTGGGCTATCCATATTTATTTTATACATCGAACACAAAAGTCAACTTATTTTCTTCGTAGTTAGGAATCTGTTATTTTGTTTCAGATCGGATGCAACGTCTGAATCAGTGCAAAGCTCAAATTCAACAGGGGTATTAAACCCTCACGTAGAGATACTATCAGAAACCAATCGGTACAACAATAACCCCCGACCATGCCCCCGGCCGCGCATCCGCGACCGACTCGACAATGATCTCTCTGGTAGTGACAGTGAAAAGAACTATCCCGATCTAATAGAAATGAGTGCTCTAGGTACTTCGTCTTATTTAAGAAGTGAAGTCAAACACGACCCATATTACTTTTATACAATACCGCGGAGAAAAGATGGCGATAGCCGCAGTCCGCTGCTTAGTAGTAGACGAAATAGTTCCGGGGGAGATTCAATAACTTTTTTTGACAAGCCCTGTGAAAAAAACCGTCAGCGTTCCTCAGGACGGAGATCAAATAGTTTTCTGGATTTGTCTACAGGTGGCAATCGAATACGGCGTAATCCAAGTTTACCTACTTCACCTGCGAGAGAGCAACCGACAGTGCCATCTGCTACACCACTTCTCGATCTATCAGGGCTTAGGGATTATTCTCGGACAGGGCAGCCTTTAGAAGATTTCGATTTCCGGGCATCACAACTAGAAAAGTTTCTCGAAGAATATAGAAGTTTGCGAGAACAACTTTCAAGAATGAAGGAAACTCGAGAAAATTTGCAAAGGACGAGAGCTGTTGAAAACGACGAGATAAGATCCGTTTTGAAAGGGAAGCCTAGTGTCGCGGTGACTGAGACATCCTCTTCCGTGGCGCTCGCGGACGCTGCGTCCCCATTAGCTCTCAGCCCCCCTGAGTATAAGCCTCAGCAGCCCCAACCGGAATGGCTCACTACTTTATTATATCGTAATTAAGCAATCCAGTTATATACTGTGGACGTTTATTCACATTTCGTTTCTGTTTACGGATCGATTCCGTAAACTCGATAACTTGTAGGAGAAAATAATGATTGTAAATATTAGGAATGCCGATGGCGATAAGAATTTAAATTGTTTGTAAGCGAAATATCAGGAAGCATTCTTCTAAAGTTGAAATAAATTGAATTCCAGAAAATAATGTTGGTGTTATTTATTTTAATGAGTACCATTTGACATCATCACAAAAGATGAAGATGAAGAAACTGTCAGCAATTAGGTTGATAATCGTTCCAGTTCTAATGATAATATTATGATTTCATCCGCCTAAATTTTTTACCATTGAAAATGGTCATCAGATGCAAATCGCCTGAGACGTATTTTTCGCCATATCTCCGAGGATTTTGCGAGGATCGAGATGGAAATAGTACCAAAAGTTGAAGAATTTATCGAAACACCTGTGAACGTTTGAATTTTGAAAATTTACTGGTAACTTTTTTTGGAATTTTGTAAAATTCCGAAAATTCCGGGTTTTTTGGGGGGTGTTTGTTTACTAAATTGTAAATATTTCAGAAAAAAAACGACTCAAGAAAAAATGAAAAAAAGGGTCCTAGGGTATTAGTTTAGCTACCAAATGAAGGAATAATTTTGAAAATCGGTAAATAATTGTGACCTGTAGGTGGTCCCTTTAGATTTGGAATTGTAGAAAAACGGCTGTTTCCGTACATAAAAAGTGATGTAGCTTCTATGATTATTGACCGATTGTCATGGTAATAGTGTTAAAAGATGCAGAAGCAGACGAGAAGTGCATTCATTGGAATTTTGAAAATCGGTTAATAATATTTCGGCTGCGTCGAGGCAGTCACAATCGTAAAAATAAATAGGTAATTAGGTACTACCTAGGTAACTTTAAAAATATAATATGAAGGACTGCATTTGATTTAATTTTGGTTTTTCGTAAATTTTGGTGTTCATTTTCAATGCTCCGATTCTTGCGGGGACTGTAAAATCTGTGAATTTTTTTAATTCAATGTTTAAAGCCATGTGCAATTTACCAGGCAAAAATCCTTTGAATAGTCGTAACATCGCTATAATAAAGAGAGTATGCGGAACGTAAAATGTTCTGGGAATGATATTATACGAGCTAGTATGACAAAAACAGCATTACCAATGAGGACAAAAACAAAGGGTAGCCCTTATTCACGTCTCACGTGCCAAAATCGACGAAATGACTTTGGAAGTGCCCTAAAAAGTTCGAGCAACAGCCGTTCAGCTCGTTAGCCTGACAGAGAACATTGCTGTACGCCGTGCAATATGACATTCATATTGTTTTGTGTTTTATTCTTCTAGTAATGTAACTAGTGAAGTATGAATCTTTGTGGCCACTATAAAAATTATAATTACTTTTGTGGTTACAAATGCAAACTAAACTATCATTTTTAAGGCCAGGACCCAAAAGCAAATTACTATCAAAGCTATACATATTACCCTTATTACCTACAGTGTTTAAAAAAGTCGCCAATGTCATAGGTCTGCCTGCAGGCAAGTCTCTTCCATACCAGTCTGCTGGAAGTTTACTATCGTTCTGTGATGTCACAAAGCTATACTCGGCTTTAACTTTACCTTCAGTTTCTCGTAATCATAGCCTAACAATGAAAGTTGTTCCCTTCAAAGGCAGGGATTTTATTACGCTTTTCGAGAAGTTTGATGTTCAAAGTTGATAATCTTTCATAGGTGAGTAGATCATTAGCATACATAGACTGAAGTTTGGATTTTATAAAGTTACTAGCGGTCGCCCGCGACTTCGTCTGCGTGGAAAGATTTTTTGCTATCCCTCGAGAACAGTACTTTTTTTCTGGATATACTCCGCTTGCGAAATCATCCGCGTCGTGGACACGGTAGAGAAATTTCTTTAACGTGGCGTAGACAGTAGAAAAATCCCCAGGTAGGTATCCCTTTTGCCCGCGATTTAACAATAAGGCGACCAGTTTAAAATGATCTCCTTAGTGTATGAAATCTAGTACTACGGAGAGTTCAAGCTGTTTCCCAGGTTTTACCCACCCGAATCAGATGAAACATAGCCTAAGTTTTAAGTTGGACCCTATGCTACCAAACTGTGAAAATCCCATCAAAATCTATTCTGTGGTTTTTGAGTTATTTGCGCACAAACATACAGATAAACAGACAAACAGACAAAACTTCCAAAAATTATAGAAATGGGTTTTATAGGTTGTTATCAAACACCCCAACCACTTTTTTTCAAAATATTTTCTTTGTACAGACACAACTTTTCTACAGCTTTATTATATGTATAGATAATATTACTCATTCTGTATTTCCTACCCAGACCTTTAAACTACAAAATTTCAAATGTATCAATATGATTTTTTTGCAGACTCCTAATTTTTAGGGTTCCGTACCCAAAGGGTAAAAACGGGACCCTATTACTAAGCCTCCGCTGTCCGTCTGTCTGTCTGTCACCAGGCTGTATCTCATGAACCGTGATAGCTAGATAGTTGAAAGTTTCACAGATGATGTATTTTTGTTGCCGCTATAACAACAATTATGCTAAAAACAGAATAAAATAAATATTTAAGGGGGGCTCCCATACAACAAACGTGATTTTTTGCTGTTTTTTGGTACGGAACCCTTCGTGCGCGAGTCCGACTCGCACTGGGCCGGTTTTTTTATAATGTTGTTATCATACTTTAATAAGTGCATTAATAAGTGCGAACCAAAAGAGACTTAAAAGGGCTAAACACTGTTCTTGCGTAAGATATTCTAATAATAATGATGCCGATATCAGAAAATTTCAATTCTAAATACTCGTCTCGTTTGTTTTCGCTGAGTGGCTTATAGTTCAAGTGTTCCAGACCCCTTCTGAGGCCGTGGTTAAAGGAAGATTAAGATGTTGGCTACCTTAATATTTATTGCTAGGAAGCTACCGTTAATTTTCTTGATTTCTGGCCCGGTTAAGCGGTTGTGACCTTGCTTGGAAAGCACTGGAGTTTGATAAAATTTTGAAAGACAAATTGTTTCTAACGTGCTATGATGATATCATTATCTTTTAGAAAGAGTGAAAACCGGCCAAGTGGGAGTCGGACTCACGCACGAAGGGTTCCGTGCCAAAAAACGGCAAAAAAACAAATTTGTTGTATGGGAGCCCCCCTTAAATATTTATTTTATTCAATTTTTAATATTTGTTGTTATAGTGGCAACAGAAATACATCATCTGTGGAAATTTCAATTGTCTAGCTGTCTCAGTTCATGAGATACAGCCTGGTGACAGACAGACAGACAGACAGACAAACGGACAACGGAGTCTTAGTAATAGGGTCCTGTTTTTACCCTTTGGGTACGGAACCCTTAAAATAACATTGTAATGTAATTTAACTCAAGTATTCCCCAAAGTAAGATCAAAAGTTTTTAATTTTACAAATAAAAAATATATTTACAGTATCGATAACGCCTTATTGCTTTTCAGAATGTAAAATAAGTTAAGACGGATAGAAAGTTTGATCCGATGCCTATAAACTAGTACTCGATCCAATTAAAACTATCGTTTGAGCTTTTGATCTCTGTCGACAATGGGTAACACAAAGAATATCTTCAGAAAATAATGATCTACTTTGACTTGATATTTTTGCTACGAAATGGTCAAATTCTTTGAAGATCTTTCTCTGTTCTGCAAGCGTTAATTCAAATAGTTAAATGTAATTGAAAATAATAGTTAGGTAGGTAAGTAAGTACTCTAAGATAATCCTAAAAATAATTACGTCAAAGTTTGGTAATTTCTATGATATACGAGTGTCAAGTTTACCAAAAACGTATCCGGATAAATCTTAGAAGAAAATGCAATCAGTACTTATAAAAAAATAATAATATAAAAATTTTGGATTAAGTTGAACATACCTACCTTTTTTAGAGTCTAGTTTTCGATATTGGACAAAAAATTAATTTGTTCGTCTGTCTTTGCGTACAAGTCGCGTAAAACCTATTTTGACGAAAATTGGCACACAAGTTCCTATTTTTTGTCAATTTCGATTTTGGATTGCGGCGAAAATAGGGGGAAAAGTAAGATAAGTTTACTGCAGCGTTATTTATCGCAGGATTTCAATCATGAGAGGCACATATTGCGAAAAAAAAATTTAAGTTAAGTTTTTTGAAATTTTTCGAAAAAAAAACATAAGTAATTCAGTCATTTCGTAAATGTTAAAAAATACGAGGTCACAATACAAACGCGAGGTCTACAGCTAACAAAGCCACTAGTATTATGTGTGGTCCGTTATATTCAACAGCTCCATTATTCTGAAAAGGAATGGAAGCTCATGTGATATTTATGGACAGCTGACGTTTGCCGCTGAGTGTGAGAATGAGGAATTTGCTTCGTTGAGGGATATCAATCATAATACCTACCTACTTTTGTGGAAATACCGAAGTCCTTAAAAAGCTCTTTAAAGTATATTCTGTTAGCATACAGAACTTAAGTCAGAAAAAGATAATTATTATTTCTTTACTTGTTTTTTTCTATCTATAAAGTACATTAGTATTTTAATGTAAAAGAAGACTAGAAAATATCGAATTGTGTTAGATTTGTGGGTGTATTTTTTTTGACGTGTTTCATAAAATTTATATCTAACTAACGACCCGCCCTCGCTTTACTTCGGTGTAGTGTGAAATTTGACACCACCATACATAATATAAACCTTCCTCTTGAATCACTCTATCTATTAAAAAAAACTGCATCAAAATCCGTTGCGTATTAGTTTTAAAGAGCATACATAGGGACAGGTAGTGGGAAGTGACTTTGTACGAGGGTGGATCCAAAAGTTCTAAGCCCGACCATGAAAATGAAAGAAAAGTGGGTCTGAATTAATTTTTATTTTTCGACATAGTCTCCATTTAGGTCAATGCATTTCTTCTAACTAACCTGCAACTTGTTTATACCTTCGAAAAAAAATGATTCCTGAAGGTTGTCAAAATAATCATTTACTGCTGCTATCACCTCGTTCCTGTCCGAAAATTTCGAACTACCTAAGTGTTTTTTTAAATTTGGAATCTGAGGGGGCTAAATCCGGCGAATAAGGTGGATGGGGCAATATTTCGTAGCCACAATTATGCATTTCAGCCATTGTTTCAGCTGAAGTGTGAACCCGGGCGTTGTCTTGATGGAACAACACTTTCTTCCGTAACATACCCGGCCTTTTTTCTTTGATTTCTTCCCTTAGTCGTCGTAAAAGGTTACAATAATAACTTGAATTTATAGTTTCGCCCTTTGGTAAATAATCCACGAAAATAATTCCCTTTGCATCCCAAAAAACTGAACCCATGACTTTGTTGGTCGACAAAACGACTTAAGCTTTCTTTGGAGTAGGAGAGCCAGATATTTTCCACTGCTTTGATTGTTGCTTAGATTCAGGAGTGTGGTGGTGAACCCAGCTTTCATCCATGGTAACAAACCGGGATAAAAAATCCTCTGGATCCACCTGAAAAAGCTCCAAACAGTCACGGGAAATTGCGAAACGAACTCGTTTTTGTTCAGCTGAAAGCAATATCGGAACCCAACGAGCAGAAACCTTATGGAACCCCAATTCTTGAGTTACAATATTTTGTACCCGACCATAACCAATGCCTGTGATCTCAGCTATCTTACTGATGGTCAATCTTCGGTCACTCAGAATAAGATCACATATTTTTTCAATGTTTTCCTTCGTGGTAGACTTTGAAGGCCTACCGCTCCTAGGGTCATCTTCAATACTCTCCCGACCCTGCTTAAACTCAGCCACCCACTTTTTTACACTGGAATATGATAAAGCTGACCCAACCAAAGTGTTCACCATATCTTGATGAATATCTTTTGGTGATAGGCTTTTTTTACTGAGGTACTTGATCACTGCTCGGTATTCAATTTTCTCCATTATTGAAAAAGATGTCAGATAGCATCAAACAAATGTTCACAAAAAAAAAATGGCTTGCAGTATCGGAACGAAACTTCGCACATTTACTATTGAAGAACCATACTAAAGAGTGAGCGTAGATTTACAAAACTGTCAAAGCTATTTCTACATTAGGCCACGAATTTTTGGATCCACCCTCGTAACTAACCCCATAATTTGGTTATCCTTATCCTTACATATAATAAAACAGTAGAAAAAGTGTGTCTGTACATTACATATATTTAAAAAATATATATCTGGGGCGATGGAGACATAGTAATAGAGTAAGAATTTGAAAAAAAAAATGTGTCTGTTTGTTTGTCTGTTTGAACACGCTAATCTCCGGAAATACTAAACGGATTCGAATGAAACCTTTTTTGTTATATAGCTATTAAGCCTGGGCATAACTTAGGGTATCATTGATTTTGGAAAATGGAACACCTGATACAGAACCATAACGGTCCATCTAAACTATACAAAATATAAAAATGACACCTTTGCAAAAGTTGTTCAGCCTGATGAGCATTTTTTGCTGAGGTATAAAAATCGAAGATCTGGAACACCTGATGCAAAACCATAATGGTCCAACTAAACTATAAGGAATATAAAAATGATGCCTTAACAAAAGTTGTTCAGCCTGATGAGCATTATTTGTTGAGAAGAAAAATCGAAGATCTGGAACACCTGATGCAGATGGTCCAGCTATGCTTTACAAAATATAAAAATGTCATCTTTGCAAACGTTGTTCAGCCTAATGAGCATTTTTTGTTGAGGTATAAAAATCGAAGATGAGGAAAACCCGATGCAGAACCATAATGGTCCAGCTAAACTATACAAAATATAAAAATGACACCCTTGCAAAAGTTGTTCAGCCTGATGAGCATTTTTTGTGGAGGTACTAAAATCGAAGATCTGGAACACCTGATGCAGAACCATAATGGTCCAGCTAAACTATACAAAGTATCAAAATGACATCTTGGCAAAAGTTATTCAGCCTGATGAGCATTTTTGTTGAGGTATGAAAATCGAAGGTCTGGAACACCCGATGCAGAACCATAATGATCCAGCTAAACTGTAAAAAATATAAATAAGACACCTTAGCAAAAGTTGTTCAGCCTGATGAACATTTTTTGTTGAGGTACAAAAATCTAAGATCTGGAACACCTGATGCAAAACCATAATGGTCCAACTAAACTATAAGGAATATAAAAATGATGCCTTAACAAAAGTTGTTCAGCCTGATGAGCATTATTTGTTGAGAAGAAAAATCGAAGATCTGGAACACCTGATGCAGATGGTCCAGCTATGCTTTACAAAATATAAAAATGTCATCTTGGCAAAAGTTATTCAGCCTGATGAGCATTTTTGTTGAGGTATGAAAATCGAAGGTCTGGAACACCCGATGCAGAACCATAATGATCCAGCTAAACTGTAAAAAATATAAATAAGACACCTTAGCAAAAGTTGTTCAGCCTGATGAACATTTTTTGTTGAGGTACAAAAATCTAAGATCTGGAACACTCGATGCAGAACCATAATGGTCCAGCTAAACTATACAAAATATAAAAATTACATCTTTGCAAAAGTTATTCAGCCTGATGAGCTTTTTTTGTTGAGGTACCTATAAAAATTGAAGATCTGGATCACCTGATGCAGAACCATAACACTGCTATAAGTATTTTCTCATGTTAACTACATTAGTTCATTTATATGCACACGCCGAAGTCATGAAGTCCACGCGTACGAAGTCGCGGGCACCAGCTAGTATATAAATAAGTAGATACGATTAACGGCCGGCTGGTCTTTCAGCGTAATGATATTTAATCAATTTTATACTTAATTGCAAAGTATTTAAAGTTCAAATTAGATTAAAATTGTTTTGGCAGTTGGAAACCTCGAAGTTAATAATGGTATATTAGCATTGGCATTCTAATCTAATTTATCCACGAGGTGATCCAATTATTTCTTCCTATTTATTATTAAGTATTATTATTTATTTATTAATATCATTAAGTATATTTAATAGAACGTGATAGTCTGCTGCTTTTGTGATCAAAGCTTTGCTGCTATTTGTGTTAATTAGAAAGAGAAAAAACCGAAGTGTAGAGTGAATTTGAGCCAGTAAGTGAGAAATAGTAGATTATACAACAAGTGAATAAAAAGGGAATTTAGTTCGAGGGACTAAGTTGGATCCCGAGAGTAGCGAAGGATATTCAAAAGTAGAATCCTGAGCGAAGCGAGGGATACAAAGGACCGAGATGAAATTTTTTATTCACGAGTTGTGTACTCTACTTTTTACCATTGACTGCGAGAAAACAAAAAGGTACCTCTGACAGTACTTTATACTTAGTATTTATAGTTGCCCATCAGCCATTTTTAATGTCCCCACACTGCTGGGGCACAGTCCTTCCTTATGGGTGGGAGGATGGGCCATAACCCACCACGCGGGCCCAATGCGGATTGATGGGTGTTAACGACTGCAAATGCAGCCGGGACCAACTGCTCAACGTGCCTTCCGAGGCACGGAGGCTTAGAGCATTTAAAACGGAGGAGCTCGAGATAAAACTTTTCACCCATCCCATGACCGACCCATGCGGCCCATGCGTGAAATTAGAAGTTTTCCAATGACATAAAACAACCACGCCAAGAGAGAGATTACATGATCAGTCTGGCATCAGTCCATTTCATCAGTCTGCATAGACTTTGAATTTTTGCAGACTGAATATCGTACCAGACTGATGGAATGGACTGATGCAAGGCTGAACATTCAATCTCCCTCTAATAGATAGAAAAGAACCCAGATAAGACACTAAAAAGAACCTAATTAAATTTGGCGGGATATTTTTTTTCGTTTAATTTTATTGTGAAACTATGGCTCTATGGAATAGCTCCATAGCAGCTAGTAGGTATAGATACTTTGCTTGTTCCAAATTCAAATTTTTTTTATTCACTCGGTGAATAAAATCGCTTATTATTCACTCTTATCGTTGAATTAAACGCACTTTTTAGAGTGGCGATGGTAAAATAGTTATTTGTTATACAAGTGACCAAAATCAAATTGTGCTGCGAGTGGCGACTTTAAATCACGAACTAGCGAAGTAGTCTAGAATTGAATCACGAGCGTAGCGAGTGATTCTAATATAGACTACTGAGCACAGTGAGTGATTTAAAGGCACGAGGCAGAACAACATTTTGGTCTCGTGTAAAACATACAACTTTTCACCTCGACCAGCGAGAAAATTTTCACGTGACTTTCCTGGTAAAAAAGCTTAATTCAGCATTAGAAACTTGTTCACTTAACTCTTTTGGAGTTAGGAAACTATCTTCATCGTTGGATGCATTCATTTTTGTAATTTATCACAAAAATAATTAAAACCTATGCTGAAAAATTTTATTCATAAAGTCAGTTAAGTAGATTTCCGTCGTTTTGATTACATTACGTTGTGTTTTTCTCTTATTCATTAATATTCCGTCTTATTTATTCATTTATAATCATAAAACATATAATTTGTTTATAAATTTCATTAATTTTTCTTATTTCATATTTGTTTCATACATGTGATCTCATTACCTCCATACTCTTTATTTCGAATTATCAACCTTATTTTTTAACAATCCTTATTTAAAACTCCTTGGTATATCCGTGCATTTTATTTTTTTACTTTTTGATCCGTGTATGACACCATAAAGCACTCTATCTATCCTTTTCTCACATATCAATTTCACAAGTGTCATCCTTGTCACTTTATTTGTTTTTTCTTTATTCATTTAAAAGTTGGTGTTAGAAATTAAAAAAGAACTTTGTCTCACGCTCGCAGCAAAAATCGATTTTGCTGCGAGTTTTTACGCGCCAAAAGCACTCTTTTCGTGCTGGAGAGGTGAAAAGGTATTTTAATATTTTAGGATTTTCACGCGTAGGTATTATAACTGCTTGCTTGTTATTTCAATGTACACATTGAAATAAAACATTTATATAAATTAACCTGATTTTAATTAAAGGGTTTTGTAACGGGGAATATATAAATGCACTTTAAAAATAATGTAACACACTTTAAAATGTTTGGCTTCAAAACTTATTGAATGAACTTTAAAATAATGGTTTCCACTTTAAATATGCTAAGCGTTAAAATTAATACTTTGCACTATACAATTTAATTGTTTAGCTTTAAAATTAATACTTTGCACCATACAAATTAATTTTATAACTTTAGTACTGGTAAAATCGTCAGACTGGGTGCGACGACGAGCGGGCGCAGCGATAGAGCCGAGGAGGAGGTTAGGTTCCATTGTGACCAACAACGCCAGAACTGACCTGATGGCGTGTAGATATGTATTTTATGCCACAAGTTGTTATCATCTAGCCATCTCATTTTAACAGTGGTCAGCATGACATGGCTAAACAGAAACTAAATGGTTTCGGAGCTGGGACACAATTATAGTGCAAACCATTATTTTTGTAGTGATAATATAAAAATTTTACCTTACAATAAAATTTGTATTATGTTTCCTCCTGACGTCCGAAGTCCATTATGAGAGAGTACATCGTCTTCTTTTCCGTTCATTTAACTTGAAATCTATAGCTCCATCACGTTGCCGACCTCCTCGCCGAGCGCAGCGCCCCCTTCCGCCTGACCTGTCAAACTTACTCACCACGAACAAGCCGCCATTTTGGCATTGTGTGGCTCATAATGATATGATGTTGAGCACCAGAAAGACATTATGTGGACTTCGGATGTCAGGAGGAAACATAATACAAATTTTATTGTAAGGTAAAATTTTTATATTATGTGTTCCGTTAGACGTCCGAAGTCCATTATGAGAGAGTTGTTTGTTATCTTCTGGTGGCTTGTTAGTAAGTAATAAACGCAACAATGTGATATGAATTCTAATGACTTCTAAAATAAACAAGACTTGTCTATTTTGTATTTAGATTTTATTGTCCAAACTACAAAATTTATTTGCATTATAATAAAAAAATTTTTTTAATTCTGACAAATTATTTTAAAATAAAAATTAATCAGTAGAAAACAATTGGGAAAGAGATCGGTCATCAATTAAATTACAATTATTAGTATTATTAGACTCAATTTGTCTATGATAAAACTTTCTAAATGTTTGCTCATGTTGCCAATTTGCTTTAGCCAAAATGTCATTAATTGGGTAATTTTCTATCCAATTTAAAGATGCTACAGCGGCTCGAAAACTTCCAGCCGAAGCCTGCACTCCTGCATCTGATAGGAGACGCTTTAACCAATTTCCTATAACAGTACGTGTTGCTGGCCTAGGAGGAC
Organism: Agriphila tristella; assembly: GCA_928269145.1. Lineage (NCBI taxonomy): Eukaryota > Metazoa > Arthropoda > Insecta > Lepidoptera > Crambidae > Agriphila > Agriphila tristella. The sequence continues at coordinate 15,379,967 of OV743439.1, read as the reverse complement.
CTTTAGCTATTAAAAATAAGTTAGTAACCGAGCCTCGGATATCTTTGGTAAGATTTTTTAATGTTCTTAGCCATCGCACTGGGTCAATGTTTATGTCGGGGGATGTCAGTAAAGTCCAATTTGACTGCTGATAATTAATAGAATCTGTTTTTGAACCAAAGGCAGGTATTAAAGTTATTGAATCCTGATTGTCTATAAAATGGCTATCATCACAGTGTAACAGAGTTAGGTCATGGACTCTTCTACCTGACGCTAGCAAGAGAATAGCCGCGACGCGCCTAGATACATCATAAATACTATCAGAAATGGGGGACTCATTTTTTAGAAATCTTATGAGTATACGGGCATCCCAAATAGGGGCTTTAGGAGCTATTGGTTTGGATAAAGATATAGCCTTGAGAATGTGCTTAATTATGTGACTAGAAGAAATTTTTGTAGCTGAAGAAGTCTCACAAATTGAAGCAATAACAGACTTGTGAACAAGGATTGTACGGTAAGCTAAATGTTCAACTAAATGTAGATAGGCTAAAAACCTAGCTACGTCCGCAGGACGAGGTAAACATGGATCTATATCCTTATCGCGACACCAAACAGACCACTTATTCCATATAGGGACATAAGTCTTTATAGTTGATGATCTCCAACAAGATGTTAGGAGATTCTTCTCTGTATCAGACCATTTTTCGGTTATTGAATCCCACCCGAAACTAGCCAAGCTTCCAGGCATAGATTGTTGATGCCTGGTGGAGGTCGGCCCGTCACTGTGTCTATCAGACACTGTTCCAGATTCCTTATCTTTTGAGGACGGGCCAGAGATCTGTTTTTCAAGTCGGTTCTCCAAAATGGTTTCTTCCACTTGGGTGCTATTATCACAAAAAGTCCTTGGGCTGAGTTCAGGTGGTTGAGCACACGAGGAATTAAACTCGGTGGTGGAAAAATCCAGGCCAGATCGTAGTGCCAAGCCCTGCTGAAGGCGTCGTGAAAGGATGCGTTCGAGTCTGCCAAGTCTAGCGTAGCATAGTTTGGTACGACGTGAGCAGTCTGAGATGCGAATAAGTCGATGTCTGGAACTCCCCATTTTTGAAAGACGTCTAATGTGGCTTTTTTCTTGTAGAGACCATTCTGCCCTGGTTCGACTTCTTGACAGGTGATCGGCTTCGGTGTTGTAAATGCCTGGCAGATGGTGAGGGACTAACACGGCATTCAGACTGTCTACTAGGGCTAGTAGGTCCTTTGTTAGATTCAAAAGCTTGCAAGATTTTGTCCCGCCCTCGTTCTTTATATAGGAGACTACTGTCTTGTTGTCGGTCTGAAGTACAATTTTCGAGTTCTTTAGAATGGATTCGTGAGCTGAGATAGCCGCTATCACAGCATACATTTCCTTCATGTTGCAATGCCAAGCTCTCTGATGACGCTTCCACGACCCTTGTACGCTGTTGTTGTTTACTAGAGCACCCCATTGAATATCTGATGCATCTGTTATTACGTAGTTTGTAACCTTTTTCATTACATGAATTGGAGTCCTTAAATGTAGGTTTTCCAACCACCATTCTATTTCTGTTATTTCGTCTATGGTTAACCGGCTGGACTTTTTCTCTGTGAGTCGCAACTGGTTGCTGTGAAGCTGCAATGTTCGGCAATGCAACCTTCCCCGGTGGGTGATGAAGGAAGCAAAGTTGAAATGTCCTAAGAGGCGTTGTGCCTGCTTGAGGGACCAACTGCCTGCAGCAAGTCGAGCCAATATCAACTGGCGGATCTTCGCCACTTTTTCGGGAGGAAGAGATTTTGTGTTGAAATGAGTATCCCATCTTATCCCTAGAAAATCGATCAATTGTGTGGGTTTGACAATCGACTTTTCTTTGTTGACTGACCAGCCTAAGTGTCTCAAGAGTTTGATGGCTGTCGCTAAATGCATACTTAAAAGTTCTCTTTTCTGGTGGACTATTAGAAAATCGTCGAGGTAGACTATCAGACGCATTCCTCGTTTTCGAAGCACTTCTGCTATCCAATTCGTCACAGATGCGAACAATCGGGGAGCCGCAGCGAGTCCAAATGGTAGGCATGTCATTTGATAGAGTTGACCCTCGAAACTGATTCGGAGATAAGGTCGATGCTCTTGACTTATAGGCAGGTGATAATATGCTTGGCTGAGATCTAGTTTTACCATCCAGTCGCCTGGTTGAAGAAACTCGTGCATGTGGTAGTGATTGAACAGATGAAATGGTTTTGGATCCATAAACTGATTCAGCGCTTTTAAATTTAAAATTACTCTGTTCTTTCCATTTGATTTTACTACTAGGAACATCGGAGAAATGAAAGATGGTGTTAAAGGGGCTAATTCCAATACCTTGCTCTGAATTAGTAACCGAATTTCTGCAGACATTGCTTGAGAGGCCGGAGTTTGAAATTTTTTCAGAAAGTCTGGGGTTGGTAGCACTAGAGGAGGTTGGTTGTTGAATGGAATTCGAGTGCCTATTATCATTTTCATAATAGATTTCGGAGGGTTTAGTTGCAACCAGTTGTTGTGATAAAGTTTCAGACAACCCCCCGAAAAGGTCTCCGAGTCACTTTCTCTTGCCGCTGTAATTTGGCCTTCTGTTGCTTTTGTCCTTTCTTCCCCCCCTTCTCTTCTGTGAATAGTCTTCACCCGTTCTCTGCGGTTTGGTATTTTCAGTCTTATCGTTTCGCTTTTTAGTAGCTGTGAACCGAAAGGGCTTATTCTCAAAAGTCATGGAATGTTGAGGAGACTTAGCGCGTGAACGTTTCATATTATTACTATTAACTTTTTCTAATTTATCTATTCCACCAATTTTCTGTAAGTAAGAAGACAATTGTTGAGGGTTAAACATGTATTCGGAGGAAGGGGGGATCTTATCTAAATCTTCACGAACATATTTGTCTTTCAAAGATTTAACTAAAGAGCGGCGTCTTAATTCCAGCGCTTCTGCCCGCTTTCCGCAAATAATTTGCAAAATATCATGGGAAACTGACTTATATGAAGAGTTATTTCCGAATAACTCTTTACACTTTGTATAGAGTGTCTGCGGTGAGAGTTGCAAATTAGGAGTGGCTGACCAATCTATCAGGGTTTGTAAAGCTGAATTTACTGCTTCGTTCTGAGCTAGGAATGCGTTTGATAAAGCAGCGAAACTGCGTTCCATCTGGAACCATCTCACCGGGGAGAATGGGTCTTCGAAACGTCGCATCTCTTCATTAACTTTTGATTCTGTAAATCCTGGGGTAGCCAGGTATTTCTTTTGCACATCTGTATATCGAACTGAATTCCAATCTGGAGAATCAAATCTTTGCATCGAGGTGATTTTAGCTAAACGTTCTGGAATCGCTCTAGTTATTACTGGCTCTTTAATTGATACCTCTAGTTCAGCGATATCACTATTATCAATTATCTCTGTTGTGGCCGGAGGTCTTAGAAAACTATCATCTTCCACACTGAGATTTGTTGCTGACATTTTCGTATTATGACTGGGATTTGTTGCTGACATTATCGTACTATAATTCGATAGAAAAAGATTATTTACGTGACTCACCAGCTGTTGTGATAGTAAATCAAACTTTCGATTCAACACCGAAGTGTCAGTGTCAGCCTCCATATGACCGCCCGACCTCTTACGTCTTTTAGACGGCGGCGGTCTGTTCTCCTCCTGCGAGTCCGAGGAAGAACTGCTTGATGACGACGAACACGATTTCCTCCCGATTTCAATCGAATTTCTTGATTGCACATCCCGTGAATCCCGTTGATCACTCATGATAAAAAAGCAACCTCTAAATTTGCCACAACACACACTTTCACTTGTAATGGAGCTATTTACTACTCTTTATCGAAAATAATTACTCTTTTAGGTTTGTTAACAATTAAGTGAACTCAAATTTATGAATTTTTTACTTCTATCTCAAAAATTATAAATTTTATTTCGGAAGTCGTTTTGAACGGATTGAAAAACGACGCAACAATGCCAAAATGGCGGCTTGTTCGTGGTGAGTAAGTTTGACAGGTCAGGCGGAAGGGGGCGCTGCGCTCGGCGAGGAGGTCGGCAACGTGATGGAGCTATAGATTTCAAGTTAAATGAACGGAAAAGAAGACGATGTACTCTCTCATAATGGACTTCGGACGTCTAACGGAACACATAATATTAAATTATGGGATCTATTATTATTTTAAAGTGCTGACAAAACTGTTATAGTGCAAACCATTATTTTAACACGTTGAACGCCATGGGGGATACCATGTGACCCCCACTACTTTAGTACACGGGGCCAATCAAAAATTATTGAAATGTCAAAAATTTCATTTCTTTTTTTTTGTTCTATTCGACAGGAAATACATCAATATCTGGAACGCAATTTAAAATAATCAATTTATTTACTTTGTTCAACGTAAATACAGCTGTCACTCAATAGATGTCCCCCGTGGCCTCCCAGGATAGAAAATCGGTTTTCCGTTACAGGGGGCCGCGCGGGTCGCGGTGTCGGCCACCCCCGCCCGCCGCACTGTTCCCGCAACGCCCGTGCAGTTTTCTGTTCATTTTCGTTAGTCACAGACAAAACGCGGGGGGGCACACTTAGAACAACCCAAGTGGGAGAAAAAAGTAGCGTCATCTCTAAGTTTGAACCATCAACTTTTACAACAAAGTCTTCAAGTTTGCCAAAAGATGTCTCTGTAGTCGGACTAATTATAATATTCAAAATAAAATAAACAAATTAAGAAGACAGTACAATAAAAATCGCCTTTTCAAATAGCTGTAAAGTAATTTAAAACAAAATTATTTTAAAAAGATGAAAAGAAAAGTCATTTTTGATCATTATTTTTGATCATGATACGAATTGCAATATTATGAGGAAATTCGTCACTTAACGTAATGTCTTGGTAGCGTAGAGGATTACTACACAACCACCGTACATCAATACCGCCATCGTTCGACGAATACCGAGTTCGATCCTAGGAATTATCACATTATTGATTTTTTATTTCGATTTATTATTTTTTATTAATATTTTAGTTTTTTATAAAGAATATTACAAAAAAGACAAAAAATATACATGAAAAATTAATTCTTCAAGTTCGCCAAAAGATGTCTCTACAGTCGTACTTATAATATAAAATGTTCAAAATAAAATTTTGGACAGTACAATAAAAGTCGCCTTCTTAACTGGGTAAGTAAAGTGATATAAAACAAAATTATTTTTAAAAGATGAAATGGTTTTTTTTGAATGGTCATTGAGCGAATTACATTACAATATAATGATAAAATTCAATACTCGAAATAATGACCCAGTAGCCTAAACGTCTGCCGCGGCAAAACTGGCGGCAGAGGCAGGAGGCGCGGCAGGAGGCGCGGTGCGCGGTGGTATGGCACGGCTCACCTAGTGGCGGCGGCGGCGGCGGCAGCGGTGGCCTTATTTACACAGTTTTTAAATTTAAGATTTGAGCATACACAATGCTATAAATAATATACTAATAAAACATTCGTGACTCAGTAGTAGTTTAGTTGGAAGAGCATTGGACCGGGTTTCCGAAGGTCACGGCTTCGATTCCCGCCTGAGACAATCCTGGTGACGAGTCGATTTTTTTCAAAAAAGTACATACATATATTATTTAGTATTATTAAACACAAGTTTAAAATGGCACTATTGAAAATGGAAGTACCTACTGACTAGTCTGCCTTCATGGAAAATTAAGATTTGGAGCAAAAGAATAAATAAAAAAATATTCTTATGTTACATCCAGTCAATAAGTAGGAGTACATCCAGTCAATAAAAGGGTCGATCAACTTTAAGTGTCTTATCAGTTTTACTGTCCCCAAACATAGAAGTATATTTTTTTGTAAAACTGTCTTATACTTAAATAATGGTTTGGGTTAAATTTAACACTTAAAGTATCATTTTGGTAATAGAAATAAATATGTTGTTTACATATTAGGTACATAGTTCGTATTTTAACGGTTGTCCAGTTGATGTCGATGTCTCTTTTCATTGTATGAAATTTCAACTGGGCAACCTATACAATACGAACAAATAAGTTTGTAAATAATATATTTATTTATGTTACCAAAATGATAGATACTTTATTTCTTAAGTTTAATTACTTATTTAATTATAAGCTAAAATTTTCCTTTATTTTTTATTTCAAGATTACACTTTTATGTTTGATCAAAACCATAGGACAAATAAAAGTTGATTGACCCAAAAAATCAAAATAATTTGGCGAATTTCATACTCTTTATAATGAGTACGTACACGTACAGGTACAGAAACATTCGATTACATACTAAAAAAACTCAAAATAACAACGATAAACTGCTCCGTTTCCATATTCACGCACGGCAGAAACAAAACTGTTTGATTTGGTCGCTCGGTGCAAGAGCTGCCGCCGCGCGCGCCGCTCACCGCCGCTCGGAATTGTGGCCGCCTCCATACTCGCCAGTACATTTGTTTCGTTCTCTCGCCGCCCCTCTCACCGCCGCCGCGCGCCGCTCGACTCGCGCCGCCCCGCAATCGTCACCTCTCGCCGCTGCCGCGGTAAGCGTGGCATACCTCGTACATGTTCCTACATTTGTTTTTGCCTCTTGCCGCTCGCCGCCCCGCAATCGTCGCCTCTCGCCGCCGCCGCCGTTTTCGTGGCCAGGGGGTAACGGATTATACCACATCTACCTCCACCGCATACACAGTACAACAAACGTTCTAGGAATAACGAGTTCAAATCCAGCGAATGTCCACATTTTTATTTTTTGTGTTTTTTGTTTATATTTTTTTCTTTTTAATTAATATTTTTTGTTTTATATAAAGAATAATACAAAAAATGACAAAATATGTATATGAAAAAACATTTTCAGCAATTATATTTTCACGCATTTCTTGTCATTAGTTCCGCTCAAACCTCCAGAGGCGCTGATGGCCTTTCAAATCAGTGTTTCAAAAAATTGCCACGAGTGGGCGCTCTTTTCCCAATATATTATTTTACTCTTTGGTTCTAAGTGACACGTAATTTCTTTGTGTTTTTTTAAATATATTTTTTTCAGTAAATAATTATTTTCTGCTTTTTAGTTAATGAGCTAAGACTAAAAAAATATATACCATCTCCTATCTGAACACTCGTCAAGACGATTCAAACCAGCCCAAACTCAATGAAGTAGCGTGGTTTTATTAAAGAGTTCCTGTGTCCTTCTTCCAGCTCCTTCATCAGACCCTGGAAACTATTTCCCAACAAAGTACTCGTCAAGACGATTCAAATGAGCCCAAACTCGAAGGGGTTGCATGGTTTTATTATAGAGTTCATATGGCCTTCTTCCGGCTCCATCATCAGATCCTCGGATACTATTTCCTATAAGAGTACTGTCAAGATGATTCAAACGAGCCTAAACTCGATGGAGTTGCATGGTTTTATTACAGAGTTTCAGTGGCCTTCTTCCGGCTCCATTATCAGACCCTGGACACTATAATTCCCAACAAAGAACTCGTCAAGACGATTCAAACGAGCCCACACTTGATGGGGAAGCGTGGTTTTATTAAAGAGTTTCTGTGTCCTTCTGCCAGCTCCATCATCAGACCCTGGAATCTTTTTCTCAACAAAGTACTCATCATCATCATCATCATCATAATATCACGACACCCACTGCTGGGTATAGGCCTCCCCCAAGGATCTCCACAACCATCGCTCCTGCGCTGCCTGCATTCAGCGGCTTCCCGCGACCTTCACCATATCGTCAGTCCACCTTGTGGGGGGGCCTACCTACGGAGCGTCGTCCGGTGCGCGGTCGCCATTCAAGATCCTTTTCGCCCCAATGGCCATCGGTTCTTCTCGCTATGTGTCCAGCCCACTGCCACATCAGCTGAGCAATCCTTCGAGCGATGTCGGTTACTTTAGTTCGCCTGTGGTTCTCCTCATTTCTGATTCGATTACGCAGGGAAACGACGAGCATTGCTCTCTCCATTGCACGCTGGGTGACCTTGAGCCTCCTTATGAGACCCATAGTTAGCGACCACGTTTCACTGCCGTAACGTAAGTCATCACTGGCAACACACAGTGGTCAGACTTTTGTCTTAAGACACCGAGGAAAATCGGACACGAAGATTTTTCGAAGCTTCCCGAATGCTGTCCATCCGATTTGGATTCGACGGGAGATCTCTGTCTCGCAGTTGGACTTACCTAACCGGACTGCCTGTCCTAGGTATACATAATGGTCAACAACTTCAAGTGTAGTGTTCCCAACATGAACTGGAGCGGGCACAACATGGGTATACGACATGATTTTTCGTCTTATCCATTTTCATCCTGAGACCCACTCTTTGGGAAGCACTACGGAGATCTTCGAGCATTGTGTTCTGGAGACGATTCGTAAGGACTCACGATAAAGTATTCATCAAGATGATTCAAACGAGCCCAAACTCGATGGGGTTGCATGGTTTCTATATTGAGTTCCTATGTCATGGCCTTCCAGCTTCATCATCGTACTCTAATGGGAGACGAGGTCCAGGGTCTGCCCTGGACCTCGTCTCCCATTAGAGTACTCGTCAAGTCGATTCTAACGAACCCAAACACGATGGGGTTGTATGGTTTCATCATAGATTTCCTGTGGCCTTCCTCCGGCTTCATCATCAGATCAGCTCAATGACACCATAATATTGCATCACCTTCCAGTTCTGACCTATGCTCAAAGTTTCAAATCTCTAGCTCATTGAGAAGCTAGTATAAAATCGTTCACAAAGTTTGTGGAGAATTAAACGAACACACAAACGAGAAAGCAATCTAATAAAAACGAGAAAGCAAACGGGAACGGGAACGGTACCTACTAATATCATCTCTGAACCCAACTTTTCATTAATAATACCAATTCGAATTCAATATTCATAACTAAGACAGGACAACGTCTGTCGGGTCAGCTAGTATTAAGTATAGACAAGAAACTTGTAATTTTTTTTTTAAGCATAACATATTTTCAAAAACCAACTAGACTTGACTTCTCTACGGGGCCGTGGGGGACCCGTTCAATACAGATTTGTTAGTTAAACGTATACCAGCTCAACAGAGACGTTTGAAATAACCTCTATCGCGCGGTCACATGTTGTCCCCCGTGGCCTGAACGGAACATACATGTGTGGCCCAAACCTTGTCCCCCATGGCCTAAATGGAAATAGTTAAAATATTCCTCGGCGTTCAACGTGTTAAAGTGCTGATATAAAATTTTATTGCTGTTTTCATCAAATTTAAAGTGCTATTAAATACATCCCTTTTGTAACTTGAGTTTAGACATCCCAAAATTTTGGCACATATTTAAAAACCTATACTTAAAATTGCATATCCGTAAAAGTGATTTATTTTAATATTATTATGTATCTAGTATCAATTTTATTCGTTATGTATTCTGTGGTAGTATTTTCTTTCTCATGGACATTTAGAACATCATCATCTGTGAAGCCGTAGTAGGTATTGTTCAGTTTGCAAGATGCAGCGTTCTGCATATTGTTTAGAAGTAGGTACTGGCTCTAGACGGTTGCGGTTTTCCTTTCATCCTCTCGGTAAGTAATTTCAATTCCAGAGTTGACGGCAAAGTTATTACTGTGGAACATTGTGGAGTAACTTGATACGTCAAGATTAATGTGTATTGAAATATTACGAATATTAAAATGTCATTGCTTGTTTTACTTTTATGCACAAACTGCTGTAGCTGATGTGATCTTATAACGAAAATATAGATAGATCATAACACCTAAGAAATAACATTCACACATGACAATCAATATAGTCGTAACTCAAAAAACGTAGTTTCGCGTTTCAAAATTTAAAAAAATCATAGTTCCTCACTGTGAAGTATTTATGGCCTTCTACTTTGTATATTTCATAAATAAACCCTTTGGGGCTAATGTACTCGTACAAGAATATACAAGCTACTTTCTAGGACCACTTAGAGTACAGAGAGCTTAGACTTAGAGCATTGTTGGTTGAATGCTCTAAGGCAGAGAGTATCAACTATTTAATAGGAGTAAAAATAAATAAGCAATACAGTAATAACTCAAAATATCATTGATTTTACATAAAAGTTGACAAGCAATACAGTATCGAGTCAAAGTTAATACGCTCACATTTGTAAATAATTTTCCAATTTGGTATGTTAATGTGATACGAAACAAGCTAATATCATGGTGGTAGCCTCAGTAACAGACAGGACCGTCTTAAAATGCAATGCAAATGACTTAAAGTTGAATTGGTTTTTTACCAGTTTGTAGAGAAAAAAAAATGGTGATTCCAATTATACACCGTCATTTTGTAGTCGTTTTAATTAACTTAAGGGAGTGCTCTACTAATGAAAATAATCATTTTTGCCAAAGAAACATGGGTCGAAAAACGACAAAAATTTTTGACTTTCCCATACAAATACAATGTTTTAGCTGTCTAGTTAGTATGGGAGGACCAAAATTTTTTGTCGTTTTTTAACCCATGTTTCTTGGGCAAAAATGTTTATTTTCATTGGTACAACACACCCTTAAGTTAATTAAAACGACTACAAAATGACGGTGTATAAATAACTCAATTTTTTTGAGTTATGACGATGTTGATTGTCATGTGCGAATATTAAATAAACATGATAAAAACGACACATGTATAGTATTATTACAATTTATTAGAGTAGGTAACATTTAAAAGAATCAAACCCATGAAAATCTATTCGATAAATAATTGCGGACATTTCGTTTTACTGTGAAACCAGACCTGCGAGAAACCAAGCCTTTTCAATAAAAGCAGCACTCTATTCTTGTGGACATGATGCTAAAATAGTGCGAGTTCAATTACGAAACCAATAGACAGGGCGCAATTAGAACCGTCCAGCGAATTGTGTGTTCAACAATAAAGGCGATGCGATACTTTTATTGTGGCTGTAAATTGTCGTGCCGGCGTCGACGCCGTGTCGTTGCGTGCTCGATCCGCGCAGCCCGCTATAACTTAAGTTGATTTACCATTATTGTCTTTCGAATCTGTTGCAGTGAGTCCCTCCAATTTAAACGTGATTTAGAGTCTTAGAATGACTGAAAAATTCTAGGCAATTAAAAAAATATCTTGTTATTTTCTCATTGTTTTTTTAAATAGATTGGGATGTAACAATTGGTTTAACTTTTCCTATAGTCTGTTTGCCGAAAGTTGTTAAATATTATAAAAAGTCACGGAGAAGCGACTGTCACAATGTGTATGACGGGCTTCAGCCGCTTCAGTAGCTTTATCGGCACGCGCACTGTTTTATGTTACAAGTATAATATGATTCAAAGCAACCAGTGCGATTTGGGCAGCGTTGCTGTGGATGCGCACGTTTGTGTCAACACGCGCGCGCATCCGTCGGCATATGTCCGCATCTATCGGCACGAGCGTGCAACTGTCTGCATATGTCCGCATCTGTCGGCATGCGCGCGCGCCGCGCATCCGTCGGTACGCGATTTTTGGAGTGCATCGCGATCAGTCAGTCAGTGTCACCGGGTGCGTCGACAACCGAGAGGCGATCGGCTGCCGCAGCGTGCTCGCGGTGCCGACCGGCTGCCGACGCGTGCAGATGAGTGCGGACGTATACCCGCGTGCAGACGGAGCCGATCGGCTATCGACGCGTGCGCGTGGAGACGGTCGGGTTCCAAGCTGGTAAATTTCAACCAAATATTATAGAACTTAACCCGACATTATTGAAATACCCTTCTTATTATAATTTTAATATTATTATAATATGCTTATAATATTATATAATAAATTTCTACTGACCAATGTACACTAATAAATAGGCTTCCAATCTTAGCCAAGACGTCGCTTGAAGAAACAACATCACTTAGCTTTAATAAGTTACTGTTATTTTACGTCATATCATAACTTATGGATAGAAAAATGAAACGTTCGCAGAATTCGCAGATAAAGAAAAACTTCTTGTAGAAATAAAGTTTAAAATATCAGATACCTAATACTTATGACTTGAAAATTGGACTACATTTTAGTGGTATATTAATGCAAAATCGTAAAGCAAACAGACTGAAAACAAAAAGATGTAAATCCTGAATATGTATGAAACCGGACAGTTGGTGTCTTTTATTTGTGTTAAAGTTGTGTTTAAGATAGCAGCTACTCGTAAATTAAGATGGATTGTTTGTAATCTACGAAGTTACTTTACAGATCTTCTAGGTTCAAGGTTATACCCGAACCGCTCTACTGTTTTTATTATTTTGTTACAAATAATAGGCGATCAAGTTGTACAAATACCCGATCCTACGTGTCTGTAATCCTTACTAATATTATAAATGCGAAAGTCCGTTTGTTTGTTTGTTTGTTAAGCCTTCACGTCCTAACTACTGAATCATCATGAAATTTTGCATACACGTTGTCAGGGGTACAGAAAAGGACATAGTACCTTTCATCCTGAAAAAAGTATAATTCCCGAGGGATATCAAAAAACCTTTCCACGCAGACGAAGTCGCGGGCGGCCGCTAGTATTTAAACAAAAACTGCTGGAGCAGCTGGGCGAGCTTTGAAATGCTTGACTGACTTTGAAAATATTATTATCTTCAATCATTGTATCTACATAGTACATTTAGCAGTGATTTGTATAGTAGGCAGGAACCAATGATTTTTCCATTGCTACGATCATGAGATAGCCATGATATGATTTTTAATACTGGCGCAAATCTTTTTTACTCATTTATATTATGATGAATCAGCTGTTGCTTATTTGTTTGACAACACATCATGCATTTTAAAATTTTATTCTCAGAATATAATAGGATCGTTTGAGATCTTTGAGTAAGTCAGAATGGCAAGCTTTATCAACGTTATCCTTTCTTTTTCTGAGTATATTTATATTTTATTGTTCTTCTGTGAGCATGCAAATGGCATATTGTTTACATTGGCACTTAAGGGTGAGTATATAAGCATTTTCCCCGAGTCCATTTCCCTAAATGACGGTCGGCTATTTTATCAGTCCTGAAATCGCAGTCCTTGAAATCTTTGTTACTCTTCGACTGTTTATGGTTATGAGTTCAACCGTATTATTTATCGACGTCCCACTTTACGTCTTTTTTATGAACTGTGCTTATATCATTATTAAATTTTGGGGGAATCAATTCGGGAAGGGAAATTAATGTTCTCTTGTAATGGTAGTCGTAAATTATAAGAATTTTACGAGTAAAATGTCCGAACGACTTTATTTAAAGTCATTAAAAATTTGAAATTCTGGCTTTTCAATTTTCTGTTTCTTCTGGATAGGTCTGGTGTTTTTTGGTATAGTGATAGTGTGTACTATTTTAGGCTACAGATACTAAATGTAAAACATTAATGATCTATTCTGAGGCACGATTCCACAAATATGATCTCTGAATCTAATGAATCACATTTATATAAGGTACCTGGGTCAAATATGGCCAGCCGATTAATATGGCCACTACCTATTATCTACCAAACTATTGCAACCCAGCATACACCGTATGCGCGAGCGAGAAGGTCTATGTTTGTGTAAAGTACGAAACACGCGTTACCCGCCGCACACCCCTCGCCTGTCCGGCAGTGCCACATCACAGAAACGGACATGTTGTGCAAAAAATTTGCTCTCGATAAGTTTTGGTTTATTCCGTTATTTATCAACGTTTTCTAATACTGTGTAATTCTTCTTTGGGGTCTCTAGTTGATATGTTCATGCAGATTTAATTGATTATTTGTAGTGTTTTGAGGTTAGATACAATTGAAAAACATCGACACATACTGCAAATATGGCCAGCAAGTGGCCATATTTTCGATATTAAAACTTGTCCAACTTAATACATTGATTTTTGTTTTAGATCATGGCGCTGCGATAAATATCAAAGGGTTTACAAGGAAATTGGAGTGACTCCAATTTGAAATTAGCTATATCAGCTGTACGGAGTTGATTATAACTTGGTACCTACCAAAAATTACCTAACTGATATAAATGTCCGATTAGGTTTGTTTAAATTAATAAGAAAGAGATTTATAATAATTCTAAATTTGTTGAAAGTTGATTATAAGATGGTTGGTTGGTATTTTACCAAAAAATTACACAACTGATCTCATTGTTGTCCCATTAAGATTGTTTAAATTTATAAGAAAAAGGTTTTCTATTATATATTATTTTTCTTTTACTTTCTTTTTTTATTGATTTCTTTCAAAACTTTATCAAACAATAAAAAAAACTTATAACAAGCTCATTTATTTTTATTTCACTGAGTAATAAGTCCCAAAAACAGAAAATAATAATTTGTTTTATTTCATACAGTTAATTATTATTATTTTATTAAACCATTTATTTCAGGCATCAATGGCCCATACAATAAATACCTTAAAGACTAACATACATAAATTAATATGGCCAAACTATGGGCATATTTACCTACACTATCGGAAATATGGCCAATTTCCCATTTTGTTTAAAAATGACGAAATCTCAAAATATATTTCAAATAGATCCTATTTTACATGTAAATATGTTAGTTAAATAGATTCTATACAAATGACATAAGGGTTAGCAGGCTTTATTTGTAGGCCAGTATAAAAAAAAAATTGTCAAAGCTTAAGGTATATTTGACCCAGGTACCTTAGTTGTTATTGACGGAAATTACACCTACGATGTTTAAAATTTATGTACTAGTACAGCATGTAGGTATAATAAACACTCGAAAATCTCGTCTGAAATATCGTCTTGCAATCAGTGTCAAAACAAACATTTGACTTGAAAGCGTTCAAACGATAGCAATCTTTAGTATTTACGTTTTCTCGATATTCGCGCTGCTCATTAGTACGAGTATGTGTACGTGCAATATCGGTATGTAGCTATCAGCAGGCCTATTAAATACCTAAAGAGAATCGCGATAATCGGACGCAATTCATCGTTCAATTAACTTGATATTGAACCTTATTTGAGAGTTAATAGTGATACGGATTGGGACGAACATCGTCCGCTTATCGCGATTATGTAATAAGTAGGCCTGAAGATTTCAAAAGTCAGATCGTAAAATATCTAGCTACTGTCTAAACATTATTAACAGTCTAGGCAGTTTATTTGTGGTAAATACGGTATCCGTCAACTTTGCTTGAATACGTCTGTCAACATATCCCCAGATTTGCACTGATAAACACTTTGCAAGTACTTACTTATGTTTCGTAACTCGCATGAAACAAATCTTAAATCTTGTTTCGTATACTTTTCGATCCCAATGCTGGAAATCGTTTTGATTTCGGAAGACTTTTGTAGGATACGAAACTTATTTAAATCGTTTGTTTTTGAATATGTTTTGTAACTGTTGCGTTATAAGATGCATCGACGAAACTCACGTTTAGAGAGCTTTTCGATGTCTATGAACTGTCTAGTATCTAATATAAGTAAGTACATTTAATAGAGCTTTTAAAACCTTTACTGTCAGTCTCAGTATGATTTTATATTTAACGGGAAAGTACACAATGTAATAATAATATTTTTATTTAAATCCGTCTGTGACGTCACAGGGGTTCATTACATCCTTTCTGCACCGCGAGTCGCTACGGTTCAGTAATAATGATGTTCCTCAGTCGTGGAACGATACGGAATTTTCCACGTGTCAAAATAAATCCAGCCTTCAGATATTTCAGTGGAATTATCATTTGTATTTAACTAACTACGTGATTTAATTCTCAAAGTTACGAGGTTGTATAAGATCTTTGGTATTGCACTGACTTCTTTTTTCGAATTTGTGAACTCAAAAATTGTTTAAAAACAAAAAAGCTGGAGGACCACTTCTTTTATTTTAAGAGCCCCACCCGACTTCATAAGACGTGTTTTATTACAATGATATGCGTATTTAATGATTTGAAAATTATTTCTTGCTTTTTAGAGGTATGTATTTAATTTTGAAGCTAATTTTGTATTTATTTTCAAGTTTTTTGAAGTCGGTTTTTTTGTTTTTAAACAATTTTTTCGTTAAACATTTTTTTATAGCTTATAGGACAAAGAGTAACGACGTTATGTCCTTTATAAATAAAAATATCTAAATCGCTTTTTATAACTTTATCACAACTTTGCTTTAAAACACCTTTTTTTTGGTAACAAATTTGTACATTTTTTGCCCATTTTAAGCTACAGCTAACTCTTTGGTCCGTCCAATTTAAAACTTTTAATGGCGTTTCATTTCGAATGACGTGCTTTTTATAAACGCAACTTTTTATTAATGATTGAAGCAGGCTGCTCGCTCGCTTTTAGATAAATCAATACAATAATGCACATACAGTAGTAAGACTACACTTATGAACATAAATTTACCTTGCCTATTTCTGAAAATTAAGCAAAATAATACGACGATATTATTTTCTTACAAATTGACAAGTTATATGTATATAGAAACACTGTCACAAGAAATCTTGTTTTCAGAGACGCCTAGAAGATCTTAAACGATATTTATGTAGGTACATCATAATTTAATGTGAATTCCGTGTATCGTTAAAAAAAAGTTTATTATAGGGACTTTTCTTGTATGTTTAAACTCTGCAATAACCGTTTATACTTTTCCGTGAACTTTTTCCGAGAAGTCACCGATCTTTTACCTACTCAATGTAATGCAACAGTGATGTTCCGAACGAGAAGTTCCGCGGTGCACGTCGGGTGACGTAACGTAGATGTGCACGTAAGCTACGTAGGTTCCGTAGCGTACGTAGGTAATACGTATCCCAGCGAGCACGTGTCTCGTTCGCGTCACGACCTAACTCACGGGTGATTTAATACGTAATCCCACGTCATTGAGAAAGCCTAAGCCTTGCACTGTTTAAATGCTGATAAAATTTCTTTAATTTTTTACTGAAAAGGTTTTACATTTTTCATTGCCTTTCCTAAAGCTATCGGAAAAATAAAGAAACATTACTCACACTTGATATAATGGGACAAACCTTTTGTTTAATTTTATATGAGGGTTCATAATTATAACCATTTGAAGATGAAATAAAGGCCTACTGTACCTGTATTACAATCCTATAGTCTAAAGTATTAATGGGATTTGTACCCACGAAAACTTTACAAATATAAATAAATTTCATAAGTTGATCGATTATTTCTCTTATAATAGTAGAGCCTACCTAGCCTAGCAGTGATAATTTTCCTTTTAACTTCATTATATTATGTACTACTACTGTCCTGAATTTTTTATGTACCTATTCAAAGCAACCGCTTAACTGGCAGAGGAGGGGGACAGCAAAATTTTCCACTTCAAAGCTTAATATTTTATAATTGAATTCCTGAGTCGAAAAGTGTTCTTGACAAACCTATTTTTAAAAGACCTATTCAACGATACCCTACTCTATGAAATTGATGAGAAAAAAATATCCTCACTTCATGTCACTTCATAATAATATGGACTCTAAAAAATATTTTTTAAGATTTTAACTACCACTCTTTTGACGTGATTAATAAATACATTTATGCCTAATTACAGCTTTCTATAGACTAGTACTAAGGGCCTCTGTGCTAAGCCGCGGACGGACAGACGGACATAACGAAACTATAAGGTTTCCTTGTTTTTTTGACTACGGAACACTAGAAATAGCTGTTGTTAAGTTTATTAAATAAATATAATATTGTTGTTAAATATGTCTGTATTTAAGCTCTTATACCTAACTTGACTATTTTGAGCTATATAGGACACCGAACTGAAATAAATATAAATGACAGCGGTATAATTTCGAAGACAGAACTCCTGATACCGGCCAGAAGGGTCGTCCGTAGTTTTTTGGGCGGCGGCGGCGTTACGGCGCCGTCCTCCGGCCGCTCGTTTAGCAAAATGACGTACGGACCTTTTTTATCTCGCCAAACCGCAATTTGTTGCCGGCGATCTCCACTGGCGATACATGGCCTCGGTTACCAGAATACATTTAAAATTCGTTTCCTATAAATATTTGGGTATGTTAGATTTCAATGTAGACACAAATTTTGTGGACACTAATTACGTCCAAGTATCAAATTTCGCACAATTAGGAATACGCGCCGAGAGCTTTTCAGACAGTGCCAACATTTTTAAAATCAGGTTCGACATCCTCTCATATTGTCAGTTAGAAAATTGGTTTAACAATTTTTCATGATTCTGTTTATAATATGCAATACTTAGTTACTTTGAACAAGTTATTATGAAAATGTCGATTGATTCTTTTTCACCAACTTTCCAGATTAAGAAACATACGCTTACTCCAAAACTGAAGACGGTCGTCACCGTGTAAATTGGATTACGAGTGTCACAAGTCACGTTAGTAGTGTTATAGATATGTCAACAGGATTTAAACATAGGATTTCGATAAGAAATCGATTTATAGTGCAGAGTTGAACGGACGCTAACTTAATTTATTGTACCTCCAGCTAAAGTGCTCAAGGCGTCTGCTCCACTCATTTGGCTGAGAGCTGCGGTGGCAAGCGGTGAAGGATCGTGGGTATTGGGCAACTACGAGACGGATCTTATAATTTATATCAACTAGTTGGTTGTCAAGTTATGCCGGCTCTTCATATTCGTCAAGCATCGGCACAATTTATCGTACGTTGATGCTTTTGAAAGAACCTATTTGAAGCATTTGTTACAAAACCAGCAACGTACGATGAATTGTGCAGATGCTTGGCGAATATTTAGTGCCGGCATTAAATTTAGAACTTGCATACCTACTAAGAATTGAAGAATTTTCCTTGTCGGGCATTTCATGTGACCAGCCTTCCTATTGTCTAATTTCAAAATCTATCGCAATCGCTTTCAGGATGTAACACATTGAAGCTTCTTTTTAGCACAAATAAAAACTTGCCAAAGAAATGCAGCAATGTGTCACATCCATCTGTCAAACGAAAGCGATTGCGATAGATTTTTAAATTAAACAATTAGCCCCCAGGGGTCTATTGCATTAAAAAAAACAAGTTAATATTATTAGTAATTTTCCATAGAAATTTACTAGTAATTTGTTATGCAATAGGCCCCAGATCAAGTCAAATTATTTTCGCAGTTAGTGTAGCATTTCTAAACATGTCGAAGTGCAACAGAATTCAATGTATTTAACAAGAAAAGACAAGAAAACTTATTGTCTTTTTAAGTTGTAAATATCGACCTTTATATGTAGGGAAAGTACGAATGTATTTTTTTTATTCAATTTAAAGACTCGTGAATTCCGCATTGTCACAGGTCCTAACGTAAAATATTGTCTAGGAATAGATCAAGAGGACGAAAATAACTTTGGCTTTGAAATTAAATACCATTGACTGTTAATGAAGTAATTCATTAATAAGAATTTATTTATGACAAATTATTCCTTACCAATCGTTAAAAAAAACATAAAGTTACACGGAAGTAATTCAATCGATACAATTTCATTCATGTCACCTTTAAAGACAAACTTAAACAATAGCAATTACTCTAAGTTTTAGAGGGAAAACTTAGCTCGAGCAAGCTAGTCTATTTGTAATCTATTTTAAAGGTTGCACCAAGTTAAAGTAGGATACTCCGTCTAAGTACATCACACCTAGCGAACTGTAATTGAATCCACTAACCTTATTTACACTGAACTGAAGTAAATTGAGGATTTAGAGCCAATTTCACCATTGATTTTAAATGTGATTAAGGGCCCTATCACATTTTTTCGTCGAAATTTTGATTTTGACGGATTTTAGCGATACAACCTAGAGAAACCTTTGGGTCTACTAAATACATTTATATGTGTCCGCGACAAAAAGTAATACGATGATTCACTGGAAAGTTAAAGGGTTAGAAAGGAAAATGAAAGTTGGTGAACGATTTCTTAGAGTCAACTTTGAACATACATAGAAAGACAAACAAGTACAAACAACAAATAAAAGTATGAAATTTGATTTACTTACGAAGTAAAGATTATTATGATATAATTTTTACGTAATAATAATAATGTATCTAGGAGAAATCCACAGTTAATTCTGAGCTTTTTTAGGAGTTTTATGGTTTTTGATTGGGATTCACATATTCCATACATAATTTCAAACTTCCGAGGCCGCTATGAACTATTCGACTATATAAGAGATAAGATTCAATTTTTTTTATTTCAATTATTTAGCACAGTAAAGTTGTTCAATCCATGAGCTCAAAAAAGTGCCTTCGCGCATTTTATGAAAATCTTTCTCTGCAATTTCGGGTTTAATTATAAAGTTAAGCAAATTTTCAAAAAATCGAGGCCGCTATGAACTATTCCAATAGCTATTCTGCACTATTCAATAAGTCAAAAGTGTTAATGTATTTTTGTTTCTGAGATCGACAACGTCAAAATTGGTCATTTTACGCAAAAATCACAGTTGAAATGTAATATGCCTCTTAAGACATTAAACGGGTTTAAGACTGTCACTGTCATAACAACAATGAAAAACTGGTTAAAAAATTCAAACATGTAATAGAGAATTCGTAAAATCTTGTAAGAATCAGTATTTGAAATAAACGTAGATCAAACTCGTTTAAACTAAATACGCAAAACGCAATGATTTTTTAACACATAATCATGGGTGTAGCCACGGTGGGGCAGGGTGGGGCGCTTGCTCCACCCTGGCTTTGACCTGTGAGGTACCTACCTAATCGTACCTACCTAATTAAGTAAATATAAAAATGACGCGGAATTAATGAGATAGGCCCGTAGCAATACAAAATATGCATGGAAAATGCATAGAAAAAAAATTACCAGGGTGAGACCGCGGGTATAGTTTGCTAGTTACATATTATTTTAGATTGCTGCCCCACCCTGAGCCCATGGCTGACTACGCTCATGCACATAATTATTATACCTACTCATTGAGTTATTAAAAAAAGAAAGACTCGATTAGAAATGATTTTGACCGTCAATTACGCATTACTTATGATTATGTAAAAAGTATTAGGTACTTACTTACATACAATATTATTTCTAAGAAGTATTATAAGTACTTGCCTTGATTTAAAAATAACTAATTTTGTGCTATCAGTGACGACTTAACGTCAGCAGTCACTTTAAGACAAAGTTATTTAGACAAATTAATAAACATTAAGACACTCGGAAAATTCCAGGAAAAATCTGTGTAACAAATTACTTCTTGTTAATGTTTCATTTTAATTGAAATTAATATTTAATTTCCACACTGCGTGGGACGATCAGCATTTAATTATTTAATGGGGAATGTCCGAAAAAAATCAAATTGGCTGAATATTTTTCTATAGGTAGGAATAAGGTCCCTTGGTAATAGAAAAAAGTTTCAGAATTTTCGGTTGGGTAAAAAAGTTTTTAAAAATCAAAGTCTCTTCGACTTCACAAATGTATAAAAGTAACAGCAGAATGGAGATTATACCTTTGCCGCTAACTGCCACAAAGACAACAAGTATTAAAAAAAAAAGTTTTGACATTTTGTCTTGAAACTTTTTTTTTAATACCATGTTGTGGTTGTGGCATGTGTTGGCAAAGGTACAATCTCCATTCTGCTGTTACTTTCATACATTTGTTAAGTCGAAGAGACTTTGATTTTTTTAAATTTTTTCACGAAACCGAAAATTTTGAAAATTTATTCTATTACTAAGGGACCTTATTCCTACCTATAGAAAAATATTCAGCCAATTTGATTTTTTTCGGACATTCCCCATTGCTTCAGACAAGAGAATTAATACAATTTTAACAAATTATAAATCAGACGAGAAAAATAAATAAAATCTAACACATTTTTAGTCGACGCCAAACAACCAACAATGGAAACTAAATTATATTTTTTGTTTGGCACTGACTCAAAAAGATTAGGTTTTATTGTTGTTACGGAAGTGATTTTTCATGAGGGTTGTTGATTTTTTTATGAAAACGAATTGAATTGTTTCTTTAAGCTTATTGACATCTGGATTTTTGTTTTAACATTTCATTGCGACAGTTGCACTTCTTTTGTTGTCGCACCCTGTATTTTTATTTCAATGCAAAAAAATATACAAGCTTGTAATTACACTACTAGTATTATAATATTTAATTATTAAATTAAAATTATAATCATGTAACCTTGGTACTCTGATAAATCGTAAAAGTGTCGAAAAGTTAGTTAATAGTTGTATCTCTTGAAAAGCAAAACTAGAAATAAAATTGAAGATCTGCTTTATTAGTGTATCTAGATTCTAGTCTGATCGAAATTATTATCTTTTATAACGGTGCGTTTCCACTGCATTGATTTGTTAAGCAAACTTGTCAATTAAACATTTTTTACGGAGTTTTGTTCTCACTATCTGTCAGAATCTGTTTTGAAATGATGTTTAAAACATTGTTGATCACATCCAATTAATTGACTAGTGGAAACGCACGGTAAGAAGTAGAAACCTAATAGAATAATAACATAACATTGTGTACCGCTGCTGACTCTCCAATAAAGAACGCAAATCTTAGCAAGAAACGGCCGAAGCAGCGTATTTTGTTCCGTTCTATTGTATTGGATATTAAAGGGTATGACAACATAATGCCGTTTGAAATGTCAGCTTACTGGGTCACGTGTGTGCTTATTTTTACTTTTTATTTGAGCTTAATGCAAAATACTTATGGAAGGGAAGCGCACTTGTTATCGATAATAAATAGTACGTATACTAAATTTCAAATTTTGAGAATTAACTTTCTTAAAATTACAGTAGGCCGTATATCGAGCAAGTGGGAGACACATATATGTGTTAAGCGCACTTGTAACGATAATTTGTGATTGTTACGTACATCTTACGTATATTTTTTACGTAATTGACGCTCATTGATGTGAAGCGATTGTCAGTTCCTCCCAAGTTCCTCCAACAACGGCATTGACGAAAAAATTGACAATCGCAATTGATCGTTACCTAAACGAGCCTTTACGAAAATCCGTAACCACAGCCGAAACGTTAACTACATTCCTCTTTTTCTTTTTATAATTTTACGCATTACTACTAAAAGTATACGATTATAAGGCATTGTGAAAAGTTCCTAGGTACCTCATAATCATCCTCAGCAAATCTGAAAACTACATCATTCTCAGATTCCAAATTACTCTTGCCACATTGAATGGCCAATTCTAAATGACTCGAGACGTTTCCAAATAGGTATAATTCCGACCGCCACAGCGCGTTTGGGCCATTCATTACCGTTTGGCAGTGAGCATTACACATTAATCGTATTACCGACCGACCGGCCAATTACGATGATGTATTAGATGAGTTGTCCGCTTAACACCACTTTCCACCAGTAGGAGTCTAGCAGGCTTATTTTATCATATAACGTAATAATATATTTACCAATTTTATTAAGGGGCGGTAATAGGAAAACATGGTTTGAGCGGGCCATTTTTTATATATAAAACGTGAACTTGTAGCCACCAAAAAAATCATACGACAAGCTAAAGAGTTTTCCTAGTTGCTACAAACATAAAATTGTGTATAAACCTTACAGGTGATTGTAGAAAAAAATCAGATTATCATCAAAAGCGCTTGCCGCGGGTCATATTTTTGGCGTAATTAATAGCGGAAACGTATTGAATTCTACATCAAAATCACAGATAATATAATACTATACTATCAAAATACACTTTAACATACTGTGCAGTTACTCCAATTACTTTTTTTTCAAGAAAGATAGTTGTGCTAAACATAATGATGAAAAAACCGGCCAAGTACGTGTCGGACCACGCGCAGTAGGGTTCCGTAGTTACCGTATACAATACCATATTGAATACCACTATAATTTTTCGTATGCAAAAATAACTTTGTTTTTCATAGTGTTTGTATGAGTGACAAAGTTATATTTGCAGTTTTGGAAAATGTAATATATCTCTAAAAATTATCACTATATCTCGTTCTAACCAATTTTCGTTGAAAGTATTTATTACGATCTACAGCATATATTTTTTTTAGATTTTTCACTCTCTTATTTTGAAAGTTAAAGGGGGGGACACTCATTTTACCACTTTGGCAGTATATATCTTTCAAACGGTTGATTTTGAGAAAAAATTGTCTTAGAAACCTCAATGTAATTTTTAAAGACCTATCTATAGACACCCCGCACGTAAAGGTTTGATAAAAAAAAATTTTTTCATTTCAGTTTCATGTATGGGGAGCCCCCCCTTAATCTTTTATTTTTTTATTGTTATGTAAAAACCTTAAAGCGGTTCACAGAATACATCTACCTACAAAGTTTCATTTGTGTAATCCTAATACTTTCGGAATAAAATGGCTGTGACATACGGACGGACAGACAGACAGACATGACGAATCTATAAGGGTTCCGTTTTTTGCCATTTTGGCTACGGAACCCTAAAAACAACGAAAAATATCGAAAAAGTGCGGAAGTGAGGTTATTTTCCATACTCTTTACACGTAAAGAAAAAGACAGAGACAAATGATTTCGCGTAACGGAGCCTTAATAAGTAAATTATAAGTATAGTAACTCCGTCTGTTTGTCGACGTATACGAATGTATCGTATAATATTGGCGATTCTCACTATTTCTACAATAAAGACTCTCATTTCATATAAAATGAATTTATAATATTGCCTTCATCCCGATTTTCGCACGGTCAAAACCACATCCTCGTGGCGATAGTTTTTGCTAAACTTGCCGTTCCAGGATTAAGGTTTGCAAAAACTAGAGGTTCATTTTTAGGGAAAGGCATAACATTTATTAATAAAGTTCCTCAACAAGTGATTGATCTTCCTTTATTTGAATTTAAAAACTATTTTAAAAAGACGCTCATGGGTAAAGGTTATTATGAAGTAGACGATATCTGAAAGACCGAAATGCGTGGAAATGATGTAGGTAACACATAACTTGCTAGTAAAAATATTTTGTTGTTAATAATCCTGTTGTACTGTATTCGGTAACGATATATTTAAGTTTGTTAAAAAATATCATTCATTACTTATTTCTGTAAAGCTGATAAGTTTCTTGCGCCCGTTCTTCTTATCAATAAAAAAAGTCTGGACTGGAACGGGTCTTAGGAAAATATAGATATTATAGATGATACAAAAGCGTTACCTACTAAGTTTGTTTGAATAAAGATGTTTTGACTTTGAATTTGGTTTCAATAACCAATATTTGTTTGAATTTCACGGTTAGTGACACAATTTTACTCATATGAAGGTAACTTTATCCCTAAAACAAAGATTTCAAAATTACAATTTAATTATCAGTTATCATATTGGCCAATATTCGAAATTTGAAAATAAATAAGGTATACCTAGTGACTTTGTGATAGAAATAGAAATTTGAAAATAAAAAAGGTATACCTAGTGACTTTGTGACAGAAATAGAAACTTTGTGACAGAAATAGAACCTAGGACTGCGTACACTATTTGCACAGTACCTATATTATGTAGATACTTATAAGATGAAAAAACTAATATCTATTCTGTGTTATTTGTTTTTAAAAAACATACAATTTGAGCTACTTTTTAACGCGAGGTCTCAGCTCACGTAGCCACTAGTTTTTATTTTTAACTAGCGGCCGCCCGCGACTTCGTCTGCTTGGAAAGGTTTTTTGCTATCCCTCGGGAACTATACTTTTTTCGGGATGAAAGGTACCCTGTGCTGTGATGTCCTTCTCTGAACCCCTGACAACGTGTATGCAAAATTTCATGATGATTAGTTCAGTAGTTAGGACGTGAAGGCGTAACAAACAAACAAACAAGCAAACAAACCGACTTTCGCTTTTATAATACTAGCGACCGCCCGCGACTTCGTCCGCGTGTTTTATGGTTTGTCTATCCCTCGGGAACAGTTCCCTTTTTCGGGATGAAAGGTACCCTATGTCCTTTTCTGTACTCCTGACAATTTGTAAGCAAAATTTCACGATGATCGGTTGAGTAGTTAAGACGTGAAGGCGTAACAAACAAACAAATAAATAAAAAAACAAACGAACTTTCGCATTTATAATATTAGTATGGATTAGTAAGGATTACCTACTGATGAGTCCGATAAATACATTCAGCCAAAAAGTTTAACGGGCTCGTCCGGGATTTGAACCCGGGACCTCTCGCACCCGAAGCGAAAATCATACCCCTAGACCAACGAGCCACATTAGTTAATTACAAAATGCATAAGCATAGTGAGCATTTCATTTGAAACCATTGTTTTCATAGCTGTGAATGTGTGTCAAATGATTGTTTACATTTTAGTATGATTTATTGGCATTTGTGTTATTATAACTAGGTACACGCTCACGTTTGATTTATTAGCTTTAATAAACAAATCGAAACTAGGTAAGAACACCAAATAATTTCATGGAATTGTACTCGCTCGCTACAGTTATATTTACTCATAGATTAAAACGGAATGTGCCAAATAAAATAAACACCATAGGACTAAGTCAATTACTAAAAAACTTTACGATAAAATTACAATAATATTTCAGATGGATAGAATGTGTCATGCTCTATATTACGTATATGTACAGTACGTGTCATTGGTGTATTGTGATTTTTCGCATAACTTAGCATAAAAACCTACATCGCAATGTGCGCTGACCTCTATTGAGTCGCACTCATAGGAGTCGGTTTATTAAAAGATCATCCGCTCCGCATTTTTCCCTAGAGAGTTCGCGACGGAGATATTGAACTGTCTAAATGAAATAGTCACAATCATACTAACACCACAAAGCAGTGATTTTTTTCCTTTTCCTTGTCTTGCAATCAGTCAGATCCCAGCTAGCAAAACGACACAGAACTTAGCTGTATTAATTAAATTCAGTTGAAATTCATTAAAGATTTCACTTACACCTATGTAAATTATAGTGGCTCCGTAGCTCAAATTGTATGTTGTTTAAAAAATAATCTAAAAGATGTCGCCACCCCCTTTGCCCACACAGCTCACGAGATTTTCACATAGTAGGTACAGTCAGTGGCACGAATCATGAAATCGGGTGGGGATTGCGCGGAACGCGTATTTTGGGTATGCGTTGCGGTGAGGGGCGCGGGCGGCGGGATATTCACAGCTAGATGGCGTTTCTAATTTTAATCATTTTTCCAAATGAGTGATTTTTTGGTAAATTTCTAAAAACTGGCTGGACTAAAAAAAATCTATATAATTAATAAAACTGCTCACAAAATTTCACGAGAATCGGTTGAGAAATGCGACCTGTACAGGAAAACAGACAGCTGGAAAGTCGGACTCAAATATGTTTTTTTTAATTTCTACGCCATTTTGAAAAATTTCAAAAAACCGGCGCAAGAAAAAAATTCTATATAATTTCTGAATCTGCTCACAAAATTTCACGAGAATCGGTTGAGAAATGCGACCTGTAGAGGAGAACATCCAGCGCCAAAAAGCCGAACTGAAATTAATTTTCTTAAAATAACTCCGCCATTTCGAAAATTTTTGAAAAACTGGCTCAACCTAAAAAATCTATATCATTTTTGAACCTGTCCACAAAATTTCGCGATAATTAGTTGAGAAATGAGACCTGTAGAGGAGATAAAACAGCGCCGGAAAGCTGGACTGAAATATGTCTTTTTTACGTATCTCCGCCATTTTGAAAAATTTCGAAAAACTGGCTCTTAAAAAAAAATTGTATAATTTTCGAACTTGCTCACAAAATTTCAAGAGAATCGGTTGAGAAATGCTACCTGTAGAGGAGAACATACAGCCGGACATACGAAAGAATTTTTGCCCAAGCTGAAGCAGAGAGACGCTTCGCTCGCACTTCGTGCTCGCTCTGTCAATTATCCTCTAAAAACGGTTTTGACTTTGACTTTCTTCCTCTTCCTCTTCATTATATTATCCAAAAGAGTGTTATAATGTTGTACTGAATTTCATAATGTAACTCGTTGGGCGTGGGCGCGAGGAGGAGCACGACATCCTCTCGCTCGGATATTGTATTGTAATGGTGGCAGTAAGCTAACGTTTTCAGAACCCTTTACAGATTTAAGGCATGGGCGTAGATAAAGGCATTAATAATACATTAGAACAAAATGATAACACAGAACTCTCGATTTGCGAATCAATCTCACGGTTGTCCTTTTGCACGGTAAATGTTTTTTTCACTCCTCTTGCTCAAAAAGTCCATCATTGTAAGGTACAAGAGTCAGGATGTAACAGTTCAAAATTGAACATGTTATCTTTTTCTCAAATATTTAATAAAAATAAAAATAAGAGGGGTTACTGACCTATGAACCGGCACTGGGAAAGATATTTTGTTGCTCCTTAATAATCCCATCGCCTCCAATGTATTACCTTTTTCTATCGCCTTGGAGACTCCATTTCTTTCAATTAACTCTATCTTAGTGATAATTTGTAAATCTGCGAGATACAAAGAAGTCCAGGGTTGGAAAAAATAGTTGTAAACAATAAATAAATAAAGTTATGTGATTGAATCAATAAATAAACTCGTTGAATAACTTACCTGAAGGGATGTTTATTCTCATTTTAATAAAAAAGGGGTTGTTTATGCAATTTGGGATGTCTTTAAATGTTGTCTGGCTTTACGATATTTACTGCAATTACAAAAGTATTCTCGTAGCACAAACTCTTTGATCACAGATAATTGTAGGCTATGACTGCGATTTGCAAATACAACATACACGAAATATCATATTTCTATATAAAAAACGGATACTTTTGCGGGATTTCTTTAACCTGAAAATATGGTTCGACAATAATAAACAATAGGTTGACATTTACATAGACAAATGCATTTGACATTTGGTGGCCGTTTTTGGAACTAAAGTGATAATCCATAGAGAAAAATCACTCTATATTTTAAAGAGAAAAAAAAAGAGAACGAAATAATCCTTGGTAAAATTATATCATTTAAAATTTATAAGGTAAAAGGAAGTCGAATGATTATAAAATATTAAAATAAACAAATAATAATTTAGTTATTCTAAATGTGTAAAATAATGTTTAGGTTTGGTGACGTGACATGCTTTGTAAACACATATCGCGTTTCGTTTTCAGCAAAAATCAAAAAACATTATTTGTAAATTAAGCTTGGGATTATGAATAAAGTAAAATCATTTAATATTAAAAGTAAAGGAAGAATACGAATGATTATATTTGTAATAAATAAACATTAAATAGAAACGATAACTAGTAAAAAGTTGTAAAAGGAACTAGACATAAAAACAATCTACCGTAGAATGGATCGTGGCTTTCCTTTGTTCATAAACAAAACACGAAGGGAAAATGTTGTGGTAGCCAATCGAGAGCTCGGAATCTGTGTGGGCGTGGATTTTCCTAAGATTAAGCTACATGGCGCCAGATTTTAAAGTAACCAATCATAATTCGCAATAGTGACGTGTAAAATTAAATGTTACCAGTTAGAGTCTATAAAGTACCCTTAGTAATATAATATGGGAAAAAAACCGGCCAAGTGCAAGTCGGACTCGAGAGCAAGGTTCCGTGCCAGGGGAACGGCAAAAGAGGTCGCGTATGTATGTATGTATGAGTCGAGGGTGTTAAGGCCGGGATTCATCTTAAGGCTAGTATATTCGAAATTGTGAGATTTGGTGTATTTTCGATTCATCAATAAGCGATCAAATGTGCTTTTGTTTTGAATAGATGAAAATATATGCTTAGATTTTATAAACGACGTTGATTATCTTACAGTAAGAAATATGATATCCATATATTCAGTATAGTAAACCTGCAAATACAATAAAAACTTTAATTGATTTTATATTTTCTGAATAATACTTGGAGATTACAAATCATTTACCCACAATAATAGGTATATGAATAGGTTAAATGTTATGTGGAAGGATATTCAACGGTTACCTTTCAGTAAAAGTGACTCTTTCAGTAAAATAACGATAGAAACGGCGAATAGATGAAGAAATAAAAATGATGCCATTACTTTTGCACAAGAAAGAAAAGTTAGAGACAGAGAGGGTTTGAAATATTTTTAAAATACCATAGTATGTAGATAAACTCATTCAGTGACTGAAGAGGCAAATTGTAAGATGAGGCGACAAAATAGGGCACATACAACAGTAGGTTACGTATGTGAGTAATTTTCGTTGTTAGCGTTATTATACCCCAAGTTTGGTTGGTTAAGCATAATATCATTGGGTTCTTGTTATCAATTCGTTGCTATTATTAAATAAAGCTATGCGTCGATTGGAAATAATAAAAGCGGTCAGATAACATATTTATTGATTATAAGATTTTTCTTGGGAGGTTAGAATAGCGATAGACCAAAAGATGTTTCAAACGTACAGGGAAGGTTAAATCGATTGTGTCATTAGGAAGTTAGAACAATATTTGCGTATGTGAGGAGTTTTGTAAATTCTAGAATAAGCAAAACTAATTATATTTATAATTATAACTATCGTGAGTATCGAAGTAATTACGGGTTCCTATTATTATATTCGCGAGATAGGTAGATTAGTTCAGGGAGAAATTACCCCATTATTGGGTAAATTAGAAAAATTAGTGACAGGGCTCTCTAAAAAATTAAGAACCAATAAGATTAAGCGTCATCAAGATTTTCGCAGAGGTAACTTTTCCGCATGTATATAAGGCCGGGCGCGGGGGAGCCGGTCCTCTTTCCTTTACTGACGCTCACCGAAGAAGACGCAAGCACACTTCCCTCTGTAAGATGGCTGCTGAACAAGTTTTTCTTTAACTCAAGACCGAAATAGTCAGCAAATAAGTGAAAGAAACGAAAGTCTATGTGTATAGGTCTTGCACGGGCAAGTTTCTAACCTTTGGGGAAATGTTTCAGATGAGCTTTAAATGGTAAAATTAAAGCCTGACTGAAATATATAGTTTGGTTGTGAAGTTTACATCAAATTAACGTAGCTGTATCAAGTAAATTCAAGAATTAGTGAAAATAGATTTTCTAAAACTAATTTCATATGAAATGGAATGTGGGAAAGGGAGTTTTTATCTTGAATAATTAAAAATAGGATTGTGTCGTACTGGGGCGATTCGCTATGGACTTTCGAGGGGGGTACTAGGTAAAATTGAAGTTTATGATTGTGGCGTCATAAACGGGCGGCCAATTCGTTGGTCTGCCTAGTTAGTCACATAATGTAAGCCTGCGTGACTTAATATGGAAAAAGGCTTCATCAAGTGCTGCCGTTAGAACGTAGTTCTGTTTTCCGTTTAAGCCCCGAGGGCAGGTTTTCATTATTCCTTGAGCTAGGGCCCCGGAATCGGCTCCTTCCCCTCCGATTCTGGCACGTAAAGGTTGATAGGTTATGCTAGGTGAGTGCCGCTCAAAACTGTACAGGAATGGGGCGACGTGTGGCGCTGGTAAGAACCACAAAAATTGGCATAGGAAATTCTCATGTAGTCTGAATTAGGCAGGTAAAATCATAGGCCGACTGTAGGGTTAACTGCGCGAAAATTAGGTAGAGTATCACAAAAACCTGGGGGGGTTTGTGATACTGGTGTTGTGAATCGTCGTCAATAGAGCGGAATAGGCGCATAATCTGCTAGGCAGGCATGTAGAACGAACGAAAATCTAGTTAGGTAGGTCGTCACAATGTAAAATTAGCATTCTAGACTCGAATCTGTTGTAGGATAAGTTAGGCATAAATTCAACAAAATGGCCGAATTATTATTTATCGATAGGAAAATTGCAAAGGTGCATTACAAAATGGCCGCTATTGGTTCACTAAGTGATGCATTTCATCCAAGCTAATTTTGATAAACAACATGGCGGATCATGACAAAAGTAAATTAAAATGTATGATGATTTTCAAGTTGTGTCATAGGCAGGTAAATGCGAGCAAGTTGGAGGGTTTAATGGGAATGTGTTAGTGAATTTGTTATCTTAAATTCTCAGTGGCATCTATGGGTGTTGTGAAGTGGCATTGTAAATAAATTTCAGTGAATGAAAAATATCTACCTACCATTGTGCTAAAGCTAGCTGGACGCACAATCTAATTAACTAATAGATTATCAAATCATAATAGAAGTAATATCTTTGAATTGGGCTGACTTTACTAATTTTGACCATGTTTCAATCTGTTGACTATAAATAAAATAAAATATTTTGGTAATAAATGTGGATGAATGCTAAATAAAAGTCTGGGTGTAATGTTGACCCGTGATATTATTTGAGCCATGTCAATTCCAACTCATTAATATCACAAGACACAATATTGAGTAAGCTTCCGCAAATTAACAAAATAATGCTCGGTGTGTAGCACTAAACAATACTTTGACCAACATTTATATACTATGAAAGTATCAATTAAATTGGTGAATATGTTAAGTTCACGATTACTGGAATCAAAGTATTCTCTGAGTTAAATATTCTAAATCAATTTTAACAGTCGACTCAATTTAAAGGAAATCAATATCAAGTTTATCACACAATAATCATAAGAAGATTTATTCAATGCCATTTTGACAATGCAATCCAAGCTATTGTTCAAAAGTAGGAAAGGTTTAACGCAAATATTTATTTATTATATGTCCCTAAATTTAATAAACTTTCCTTCTGAAATCCCTAGATTTTCCAGTACTTATTCCCTTTTTTTAAGTTCATAAATTGTAAGATTGAATTTATGTTGATATAAGATAAATCAGAATTTAGAAAAAAAAAGAAAAAAAAAATTACATTTAATTTTGAATTCAGCCATCACACTGAAATAAGAATATTTCAGTTGTGAAAAACTGGGAAATCGCTTGGAGCAGTTTGCTTGTCCTCTTGTTGTTGGAAAGACTACAGACAAACATAGACTATTGATCATATACTTTATAGTACTTAATTTAAAGAAAGATTGTAATTGGCTGGATTCCTGGGGGAAAGTTGCCCAGTTCGGATGACGAGGCTTACCATATTGAGCGGAGGAGGGGCTCTTTATCTAGCCAGGAAAGCCACATTGTATATTTTGAGTAACACTAAAGATAGCAAATAAATTCTAAATCAGTGACGAAGACGGGTTTATCCATACCTTGATTTTAGGCGACTATAACTCTTTAACTTGCTTCAAATTACCTCTCTTATCTTGATAAACTAAGTCGACATTGGATAATTTACATTACTTAGAATAACGTTGTATATGACAAATAAACTAATATTTGGTAGCGGAGTAGAATTACCCAAACTTAACTTTCTTTATAGCTCGAGTTACCTCTTTTTACCCTATTGTCTATTATGGCTCGATATACCCTCTTATACCCTACTAATTTATAACAATACTCCAATTAACTCATGAATTCACTTTGACCAATTTCTATCAACATTGTTCGTACTTGCTTCATTCAGCGGAATGTAGGAGGAAACGCTTATCTCTTTCCTATAGTATCTCCATTTCTAATCGCTAGAGGACTATTAAAATCTCCATGGTATAGTAACAAATATTAAGAATTGGTATGAGATTGGAGTAGGCTTATTTAGGAAAATTACAAACTTAAATTCTGTTTCCCTGGTTGTATCAAAAGAGTAATAATATCTATTTAGTGGTAATTTTATTAAGTAATAGTTGTAATAACAGGAATGATTGAGACCTAGTGATAAAAGCGAGTACTTTTGTTGTAAGATGAGGAATCAATACCATTAACTAGGAAACCGTCTGATCATATTCTTCTTTGGGTATAAACACATTAAACTGAAGATAGGCAACGACCAACTATACAATCCAATAGCGATGAGCGAAGCCCATTTGTTTAAGCACATACTTAATGTTACAAAACATACTTACTAAACTCATCTTGTAGTCAAAGCGTTGGTTCCATATCCTTTGTTCAGAGCTAGGACATCTATACATCAAATTAGACGAATAGAAATAAAGAAATAAATCATAAAAGCAAAACATTCAGATTTTCATAATATAATTTCAGTATTGGTTTTGGCATTAACATAGAAAACTAGGTGAGAGGCAACCCTAAGATACTTTCCAAGATATTTATATAATATTATTCCTTTTAAAGTTAGAAAATTAACAAATTCTAGAGATTTTCTAAAAGCCGCAGTCGGGCCGGCTATGATTATTAAAATTTGTCAAATAAATCCAAAGATATGAATTGAAACATTGTTGACATAGATAATAGATTCTTTATAACTGATAGTATAGTAGTAAAATAGGTAAATTCTCAATTTTCCATTAACACTTCAGGCGGACACTAGTAATTCATTGTTGAAGTTATAACTAACTAGTAATAAATTTATCAATAAAGTTGATATAGCATGACCATGACATCATAAGGTAGAAATCTAATGGATTAGGGTCCTCCGTAATAAAATAGATCGGTATTTTATTTGATAAACATAGTTATTTCTAAGCATTAGACAAAGTAACATATTAGTATGAAATTGGGTCAATTTGGAATGAGCAATTAATATCTTAATTTCTATTCTATAGGAAAATCAGGCAAAGTAATTTCCTTCTTTTAGTAATAGGTTCTTAGTTCATTATCTATCGAAGCATAAATAATTAAAGTTAGTCATGTAAAGTTAATATTTATATCCACCCAGCAATATTCGAGAACTTAGGGTAATTACGGATTACAACCTGGGAAATATCACTAGACATCATGCGCTCATTTCACACTTACAAAAGCATTAATATTAGATTATTCTAGCATGCAATAAAATAGGGTTAGGGAAAATAAATTAGGCAAAACATAGATAAAACATTTAATGGAATCACAAGTAGGGATAGTTAGTTCGGAAGCCGTTTAGCGGCTAATCAACATGAATGGGATTTGTAGTTAGGTATGCGTTAGGTTAACTATGCTAGGGTTAGAATATCACCAATCCATGTAGTAAAACAGTAAGAACTAGAATCCAATAAAATACAATCACCAGGTATCATTAGGAAATCAAGATAGTAGTTATCATTTGTATCAGTATTTATTAAGGGGGGGGGGACCATTACATCGTGAGATGCCGTGACCAGAATTAGTAGTTTTTACATACTTTTAGCATAGATTCCACTTCAACGAATTCCAGGCTTTTGTAATGTGAAATGCAGTGATCAAAATACAGATAAGATGATTTTGGTCACATTTTGCTGCTGAGAAAATAGGAACGATATCGCTGGTTGTGGATTGAAAATTCCTTGTTTTGTAGTGTAGCATCCGGTTGATCTTTTGCGTGCGATCTGTTATGTAATCCTTTTGGTTATAGCTGAAATTAAAGAAAAATATCAAAATAGGTTATGTAGTTCACATTAATGTTTATAGAGTTATATTTTAGCGTTTGAGAAAGGGTTTCTTATTGATTGAGGTAAAGTAACATTGAGCTGGTAGAGGGGCATTGATTTTATGGACATTTTTACTCCATAAAGGTTTCACAATGAAAACAGAAAATTTTATCAAAAAAAATGCCAACCGAAAATTTTATACTTACAAGAAGTTTTGTAGTAGGAATGAAATTCACCACTAAAAAGCGCTATTTTCATTCTCCTTTGGTTATTGTGTACAAATACAACAAGTACAAATTTATTCTTGAGTAAAAACATCGTGAATTTTAGGTTAAAAACATAAGAAAATCACGTCGTGACAAAGATTACTTAGGATTCTGATAGAAAGAGGGGTTCTGTCAAATAAACAGACTAGAAAAAAAATCTGACAGTTAAAACATGTTAGCACGTTGGCCCACGGCGGCCCATATAGCGATTTTAAAATCAAATGTTGAGTATCGAAACGGGTGTGTGATTGTTTATGGGCCTTGACGAGTTTTATAGCGGGATTTATATTGAACTGCCTTACCTTCGTACTACGGCTTAAGCAGTCCTGTTGGGCCGTTTAAATGAACGTTTTCTTGATTGCAAATGGTTAGAATTCAGTTTTATAAAGTTGACTTCATAAATAAAATCTAGAATTAAAATTTTACTAGCAATCGATAAAAGAAACAGGAAATGTACTTATCTAGAAATATTTTATTAGCGTAAACGTTATTGTTATTTTCTTTATGCTATTTCGGGAATTATTAGAATAGACGGGTTTTGTCGAACGTTTTATTACCGCCGGATTTCGATTATGATATTGATAGCATGATGAACACTGAGCTCATGTCTTGAAAGGAATTGGGGTCGGTTGAATTAAGAAAACTGAATAATGAATAGGGTAAAATATAATAAGCTAATATTCTTCGAAATGGCTCAGGTTATGATGTCAGTTGCACTGTCTGTTCTTATTTCTGAGATACGACAAGCGTGAACGTAGCCTTAGTATGAAATAGGCCTACGGAAAAATATCATAGATGGCGTTAGTGAAAACTAAGACTTGTAGTCATGGAAATAAAAAAAATTGTTACATTGATAAATAATAGATTTTATGGGTTGAATAAATATAAAGAATTTAGTAAGGATAAGGGATCGTCTGGGTTACGATAAAAAGACATTTAAGGCGGTTTCATTTAAAGAAAGAAATTAGAAAATAAAGAACGAATGTCAGATAGAAGAACGAATGCCGGATGAGCAGACGGACGGGGTTTTGTTTCATTGTCATTCAACTAAGAACTTCATTCAATTGTCAACGTCAATCTGACGGCAAAGGTCACCCTATAGTGTGGTCAGATTCAGTGTGCTTAACACAAATTCCGTCTAATTTCGCGACCGTTCGGACATAGAGATTTGGTAATTAAGTTGGCGGATATAAGTAATTATTGCTAACGGTGTCGATGTCATGTTAAGACAATTAAGTAAAATTGCTCTTTTAGCTTCATTAGAGTTTCCATAGTAATAAAATTATCGGCATTTGCTAAGCGTAGCTAACAATTACCTTTAGGTTGGTTTCAATTAAAATATTGTAGTACGACTTTAACGTTTGTCGAAATGACAATTGCGAAAAAAAAACATGTTGCGAGAGTTAGTTTTTCACCGGTGTAATTTTTCTCATATGAGACTGGTAAATTTTCATTTTTTTTTCTGCAATTTAGTCTGTTTTGCGTTCAGAAGCTGGCCACACTAGTCTGATGTCAACAAACAGAAAAAGAGGTTATAATAAAGTTAGTTATTGAAAAACAATGGTTAAATAAACAAGTTTAGTGAAAGTTTGACTGTGATGATGATATAAAGGTTATGTGGGTCAATGTGGAATAAATGTTGCATTGTGATTATGTGATAAAAATTTAAAGGTGCAAACAATAATAATGAGATTGGAGCCGGTATGCAATTGAGAAAATAACTGATTGTGAGTAATTTCTTATGCCTAAAATACTTATTGATTTGACTAGAGCTATAGGGAAACTTCTGATAAAGTTGCCTAGGAAATATAAAATGGTTTACAATAAACATAATCTTTAACTTGACTGTAATGTCAATTGAAGAAAAATATCAGATAACTGTACTTAAATATCAAAGTGAGATTTACTGAGACTACAATAAAACAGGCAGATGTATTGACAACGGGGGGTCGCGAATTAACTATGTAAATTTAAAAGCAGAAATTAAGTGAGCGGAACATGTCTAGTCGACTAGAACTCAGCTGGTTAATTGTCAACTAGTACAGTTAAGAGAAGTGAATACTTAAGAGAATGTTGATAAGAGAGTATAGCAATTATCATATAAAGTGAGACGGTTTAATTGTGGTTTTTAGAAGGGGT
Source organism: Agriphila tristella (assembly GCA_928269145.1). NCBI lineage: Eukaryota > Metazoa > Arthropoda > Insecta > Lepidoptera > Crambidae > Agriphila > Agriphila tristella. The sequence goes on along the minus strand of OV743439.1, from coordinate 15,342,523 downwards.
AATTTTTAAACATTTTGATTTGCGTTAACGGAATAAAGTTAATTCAAGAAGAGGTTGTATAGCATTTTTAAAGCAGACAAATGAACTTAGATAATTGCTTACAGATGCTTCTACGCAACCTTAGTATTAAAAGACAGCCGCTAGTTAAATAAAAATTCTTTACAAAATAATCTTAGCGGACGGAGCGTTGACACATATCTTGAGATTATTATTGTAGATGTGGATATCTGGCTAACGGGGTAGCCTAGCTGTTATTGTGGAATAGAAGAATTAGTCTAAGAGCCAAGGGCTTAAAAATTGGTTCTTCAATATAAATAAATAAAAAAAAAAAATCCATAGTAGATACTTAGTGAAATAGTCAGGTTGCCAAAGTATGTATATATTGAGTAGGTAATGTTTAGTTATAAAAGTCAAAATTAAAAATTCAATAAAATTGTGCAGTAACAATGAAGATTCAGGTAAACTTTAAACAGCGACTATTAGCAGTCCGCGACTTTTTTTTTAACTAGAGTTACGGAGGAATAATTTCTTAGTGAATTGTTTAGGTTATCGCTGACAGTTATAGAGACATGTTAAAGTATCAAGTTTGGATGTACGTTACAAAATTACAATAGACATTGGTTTCCGTGGTGATGACATTGCAAACGGCACGTCTGAGGAAAAGTCCTGCCATTAAGGTTTTGTTTAGCGTACGGTTTTAAAAATCATTCAAGTATGCTTGTATTGTTTTGTTACTAAAAAATATAAGTAGATAGACTAATACGATTAGATTTATGGCGCCTTTTGATGTGTCCGTCTACGACTAGACATGGACTAAATGTTAGATTTATTTGGGAACTATTGTATGCATTGGTCCAAATTTAACTTTTAATTCTTGACTCGAGGTATATGAGGAAGGAGTTTTTGAGAGTTAGCGTAGAGTTTTATTTTGTTATAAAAAAAAAAGAATAAAAATAACTTATCCGTATGTGGCTATAACTATTTACATTATAATTTATTTTATGGGGAAGGCGTAGGCAAGGAAAATTAACGGAATGAAAAAAAAAAAGAATTTGAAAAAAAATACAAACAATTTAATTAAAACTAACCAAATAGATAATTCGGTAGAAAATTAGAATTAGCTGCAATGTTAAAACCAAAATAAATACCCCAAACAAAAAAAAAAAAAACTTTATAGCGGACAAATAAAAATTTGAAAGCATGGTTTTTTTGTATCCAATCTTTGGATATTATAAAACCAAGCTAAAAAAGGATGTGTGCTAATATTTTATATAGATCTGACATTACACTGAAGGCAACGAACAATTAAAACTCGCCATGGGGAAACCGGTCCGAGTTCGTCGCGCGCCAAAGCGGTATGAATCATCCGAGGAGCCGGCGGAAATAGTAGAGGTTCCACATAGTTCCCGACAGTCGGAATCCGAGGTTATAGAAAATAGAGGGCCTCAACCGGTAGAGGTGCGACAGCGGCTAGTAAAGACGATAGTGAAACCGAAGGTAACGCGATCGCGCGAATTGATGACAATACAAAGAATGTTGAATCGCACGGTAGGCGTGTTAACTAAGAGGATAGATGACCTAAGTGAAGAAGTCAAAAGGACTCAAGGTTCTAATCAGGATACTAGCGAGGTCGAAAAATCGCCGGTAGTCGAAGTAACGCCGATGAACGATGTGGAAATAGAAAATAGGAATGAGACTAAGGAGCCTAATGCGATGGAAGATATTCAGAAGTACGTCATTTGTAACGTCAAAAATATAAATTTAGATAGACCTAAATTTGGGGATTCGTCGATACATCCAGTCGATTTCATTGAAGATTTAGAAATTTACTTAAAAAAGGCGGGAAAGGCTGAAAACGAATTAAGCCTAATACAAGACTGCTTAACTTCGAGTTCGAAGGACTGGTTTAGAGTATATAAAGGAAGATGGACAGGATTGGCTGATTTTAAAGTAGATTTCTTAAAAGCATACTGGGGAGAAAATGAACAAAATGAGTTGAGAAGGAAGATAGTGCAAGGCGTATGGAATAGGACGGAGACGCCCACCATGGTAGAACATTTCTTGAAGCTGACAGTCAAGGCGCAGATGTTAAGCTACAACATTCCTGAAAAACAATTAATTAGCGATATCATTCGGCATTATCCGAAATTTATTCAACAAGCGTTCGTGACAAACAAGATAGAAAATATAATAGAAGCGGCGGAATTTTTAAGAAGTATGGACAACATACAGAAGCAAGAAGCACCGAGCACTTCGGCAGCTAAGAATTCTAAGGATTGGGAACAGAAGAAGAGGGGCCTTCAGCAAAACTATAGGCAATGGCAGAAACCAAGAGAAAATCAAATACAAGCGGTTAGCTTAAATAATAATAATGTTAATGTAGATGGTAGCGAAATGTTAAACTAGTGGAAGCTGATGCTTTAGTCTCCAGGTCAGCTTCAACTACAGGGGACCTAAATTATAATATGATGGTTAAAATGAATTGGTGTCCGGGTGAATCTTTAGGGCGAAATAATACCGGAATTAAGATACCTATTTGTACGTATCCGAAAGAAAATAATTTAAAATTGGGGTTAGGATATAGTGAGCCAGAGGGTTTAGTTCAAAACATTCCTAGCCAAATAGTAGAGATTTTAAAATTAAAAATAGAACAACTTTTGGTCGATACTGACAATAGCGTACACGCAATTTTTGATGAGGAAGTCACAAATAGGGTAGATACTCCAGCATTCAAGTCTGAATTATTAGTTCAAATATTTGATGAAAATCTAGTAGCTTTGCTGGATACAGGTAGTGATATAACATGTGTATCAGAAGAGTTTTGGAATAGGTTAAAAGAGAAAAGGCCGACGATACCCACTATGCCTATTAAACCACTTCTTATTAAAACTGCAGTGGGTCAGAAAAGTGTAGAAATAAAAAAAATTGCTTTGGTCACGTTAGGAATAGGGGCTTTTGAATGTGATTTAACAGTTTTAATTGTACCGGGTCTTAGTGCTGATTTGATATTGGGATTTGATTGGATGAAAGAAAATCAAGCGTCAATAAAACTTAATAAAGAGGAAGAAGGGGTAGAAATTATCATAGGGAATGAGAAAAAATTATTTAAATTTTATAAAGGCGAGAATGCTTTCAGTAATTGTAATCCGTTAACGAATTTTAATATTGAAACAGTAGTTGAAGAGAACGTAGAAAAAAATATTCGAGATATGATACACCAGTCAAATCTAGATAAAAATAAACGTGGAGCTTTAGAGGAAGTTTTAATGAAACATAAAAATCTATTTACATCCAAATTAGGGAGAGCAAACTGTTATGAACACGAAATTATTATGGAGCCTCACTCACCTGTAGTAAAAAGAACATATCCAATACCTTATGCGTATAGAGACAAAGTAGAAGCCAAGTTAATGGAAATGGAAGAGCAAGGGATCATTAGTCGTTCGTCCACGCCATATTGTAGTCCATTGACGTTCACTTTAAAAAGAGACGGGTCAATTCGTGTGTTATTGGATGCCAGGGAAATAAATAAGTACATGATAGCAGAAACCGAAAAACCGCCATTACAATTAGATGTTTTAAATTCTTTTCAAGGGGCAAAATACATTAGTAAGGTAGATTTGAAAAATGCTTACTATCAAGTAGGGTTAACAGAAGCTAGTAAAAAATATACAGGGTTTTCTTTTAATGGGAAGTCTTACGTTTATAATGTACTCCCACAGGGTTTGAAGACCTCTGTCGGTTCGTTTAGCCGTTTGATTAGTATCATCCTAGGTCATGAGGTTAGGGAATTTTGCGTTAATTATCTTGACGACTTGGGAATTATAACGACAGGAACGCTATCTCAACATTTAGAACATTTAAACATTGTGCTAGGGAAGTTATCTGAGGCAGGGTTAACTTGTAATTTAGAAAAATGCGAATTTTTAAGTACCGAAGTAAAAATGTTAGGTTATATCATTTCAACTAATGGAATTAGCACTGATCCGGAAAAGGTTAAATCCATACAATTATTCCCTGTACCAAAGAAGCTAAAGCAAGTTAGGGCTTTCTTAGGGCTTTGTAACTTTTATCGTAAATTTATACCAAATTATAGTTTTCATACTAGATCTTTATGTGAGTTGTTGAAAAAGGACAAGAAATGGAATTGGGGACAAACGGAGCAAGAAGCTTTTGAGAAAATAAAATCACTTTTTATTAGGTCCGTAGAGTTGAATCATCCGGATTTTACTAAACCTTATTACTTACAGACCGACAGTTCAGGAATAGGGTTAGCTGGGTTCTTATACCAGATGGATAGTCAAGGGGACATAAAAATTTTAGGGTTTCACAGTAAATTATTAAGGGGGGCTCAATTAAATTGGACGGTAACGGAACAGGAATTTTATTCAATAATTTGTTGTTTAGAAAAATTTGAAACTTATTTGAGAGGAGCGAAAGTGATAATTCGAACAGATCATAAAGCGTTAACATTTGTAAAGAATTGTAAGTTATATAATGCACGGGTAACTAGATGGATAAATTATGTAGAGCAGTTTCAATATGAGGTTCAACATGTAAAAGGTAGGGATAATGTGGTAGCTGACGTGTTATCTAGATATCAGCCTGAAGGAGATTTATTACAAGAGGATAAAACTAATTCACCGAGGATATTTTATACTGAAATTAGAGATAATAAAGGATTACGCGATAAATTAAAGAATTTGACAAAATTACAACAGGATGATACAGAAATAGGCGAAATAATTAAAAATCTGAATAGTGGGGTCGAACCAAATAGTAGATCAACTCAAATCTTTAGAAGGAGTTCATTAGTAGACGGGTTATTATATTATTCACCTGGGGAAGGAAATAAAAGGGTGTTATTTTTACCAAGTTCACTTAGGGAAGAAGTTATTTGGCAGGTGCATTTAGAAATGGGTCATCAAGGGTCGTACAAAGTAATCAAATATATTAGAGATAGATTCTTTTGGAAGGGATTAACGAAACAGGTCAAACGTTTATTAAGGGGGTGTCATGATTGTCAGGTCACTAAGAGTGATACAGCTAAGTATGTAGGACCTTGTCGTTCAATTATAACTGAAAACGTGGGAGACCTCGTTATGGTAGATTTATATGGACCATTACCATCAGGGAAGTTTGGTATGAGTTACATTTTAGTTATTCAGGATTCCTTTAGTAAATTCGTGAAATTTTATGACCTTAGAAGAGCAACAGCAATATCAGTATTAACAAGAATGAGAAAGTTCTTTCGCATAATACGACCTGCGGCGATCATGTCAGATAATGGGTCACAGTTCGCTAGTAATATGTGGAAAGAAACTATGAAAGCAGAAGGGGTAAGAGTAATTTATACTACAGTTAGGAATCCTAGACCTAATACCACCGAAAGAGTAAATAAAGAGTTAGGACGTTTATTTCGGACTTATTGTAGGACCAATCATAAAAGTTGGGTAGACTTATTGCCAAAATTAGAAATTCTTTATAATAACACTTATCACGAAAGTACTGGGTTTACGCCTTGTGAGATTTTATACAGTGAATCTACTAGATTATCATTTGATAACGTCATACCGACTGATCTAGTACCACCACCTATTAATGAAATTAGGGAGAAGGCACGGGAAAATTTAAAGAAAGCAGGACAACTACGTCAAACCAAATTTAATGAAAAATATAGGATCATCCAATTCCAGATAGGAGATTTAGTAAAATTGAGGAAATTAAATAAATCCGACGCAAAATTAAAAATAACAAAAAAGTTTGAACCATTATATGAGGGTCCGTTTGTGGTTGGAGCTAACCCGTTTAAAAATGTATATTTACTTGTTGATCCGGAGACTGGTAAAGAAAGAGGGAGATTTAACGCTATACATTTGTCTAGGTATTATAAGTAAAGTTTAATGTCGTGTTTAACTTTAAGGAAACAAAATGTTTATGTTATGTTAACTAAATGAAAATGTAATTTTGAGTTGATTAATAAATGATTATGGGGTATGATTATATAGACTCTGTCGGGAACGGGAAAAGCCTATCTGAACTTACAAAATTTAAGGACTCAAATTTAAGAAAACAAAAAAAAACCCACGGTCTAAAGAAAATGCATAAATTTTTAAGAGCGTTGTTAACATTTTAACTTATCGTGTCATACGAAAGTAAAATTTTGTTTAAATTAACAAACATTTACATAAACCCAATGGATGGTTTAATTATTGAGTTGCTTAAAGTTGTAATGTCAGATAGAGGGGAGTGTCGGCGGCTTTTCTTTCTTCGGGGGGGAATTTTTTTTTCTCATAAGTAAGTAGATATATTCAAGAGAATTAACTTTTACGATTTACTACTAACATAATCTTAGATTATTAAGGGATACTGGAAAGAAAAAAGGTATCTTAATAAGGGAAAGACGCTTGTGGAATCGAAAATGTACGAGATTTCTTCAATTTATGAATCATTAAAATATATGCAATTAGATATACATGTATAAATATATATAAATATAAATGACTAAACAGATAAAATGAATTATGAGGTATTACTGCTAATGGTATTCAAAATTTAATAATCGACAAAAGCAGGATTACTGAAATAAAAGGAAATACATTTAGTTTGAACAGGGATATTTATTAACGAAAGGAGCGGTGTATAGTTGTGAAATAGGAGAGTTGCGTAAAGTAGAGATGCGTACTGGGGGAATGTTTAGGGATAAGCGAATCTAAAGCGTACAGACGTTACTATTGCGTAATTACTATTGCGTAATTTATTTGCAATCTAATTAACAGATATTTTAATGCAATCTGCGTAGAATTCCATATGGTGACAGACGACGTATTTAATCTTATCATTGCAAATATAATTCAAAATCATTCATCGTTAGTTGTATAAATTTTGTATTCAGTCTGTAGCTATGATATAATCTTGGGTGGCGTAAATGTAGGCTAGTGAATGATGATAGTGGGTGCCGCGTGATGAGAAAAGATGAACAAAATGAGAATCTAAAATAGGATAGAAGTATGAATAGAGTGATGAGCGAAGAGAATGAAAGAATGAAAGTTGTTGAGAGAAAGGAACGTTAGTTAAAATATAGATTCTATAGGAGGGCTTTGGATTATAACATATGTGAAACCTGAATGCAGGCTTATTATCTTTCCAAGAGATAGGACCATCACACTGCTTTAGCGCTAGGGCTGTGCTTGCGGCCAGGCCGGCGTCTAGAGTTGACAAACTTGAATTTTGTACAGTAGGACTATTTGGTGTTAGGTTAATAAAAAAAAAAAAGAGAAACAAACACAGTTGAAGTTTGTTATTGTCCTGGTGTAAACAGCTGTCCAAAATTCATACTACACAAGAAGCTAAGAGCTAAATTGATATTCGGCAACTGCACACTCTCCAAGGCTGTATTAGGGTTGTTCCAGAGTCTTAAGTAAGCTTTTGGAAATATATGGTCATTGTATATGCTCGCCGCTAAACCTTTGGTTTGGAAGGAGTAATATTTGATTGCGGAGGGGTACAATGCACAAATATGAAGCGCATTGCGCGTACTTTTTCATAAGGTTAGGAAAGGTCTTATTTGTCCATGTAGGCTTACTAGGAGCTGTGGATTCACAACCCACACCTTACCGTGATTTTGTACGACTCTGGTGTTGAATATGCATACGACGGAATTGGCAAAAGCAACAGACACTTAAAACTCGCTTAATAATTTTTGATATGGTCTTGGTTTAAATACACTCTACAATCTTAAATTTCATTTACACTAGGGCTCACCCAACAATTCTTTGATCTTGGAGAAATAATAATGATTAGGATTAAAGAGAGAGGGGGGAGATTCGAATATATATATATATTAAAGAAACAACAGTAGAAGGGGTAATATAAATATTTGAGATTTGAGAAGAAAATTTTACTTCGGATCCAATACGTAGTTTTGTCACCTATGTATAAATTTTGGGGTCGAGCTGTAACAGTTCAAAATTGAACATGTTATCTTTTTCTCAAATATTTAATAAAAATAAAAATAAGAGGGGTTACTGACCTATGAACCGGCACTGGGAAAGATATTTTGTTGCTCCTTAATAATCCCATCGCCTCCAATGTATTACCTTTTTCTATCGCCTTGGAGACTCCATTTCTTTCAATTAACTCTATCTTAGTGATAATTTGTAAATCTGCGAGATACAAAGAAGTCCAGGGTTGGAAAAAATAGTTGTAAACAATAAATAAATAAAGTTATGTGATTGAATCAATAAATAAACTCGTTGAATAACTTACCTGAAGGGATGTTTATTCTCATTTTAATAAAAAAGGGGTTGTTTATGCAATTTGGGATGTCTTTAAATGTTGTCTGGCTTTACGATATTTACTGCAATTACAAAAGTATTCTCGTAGCACAAACTCTTTGATCACAGATAATTGTAGGCTATGACTGCGATTTGCAAATACAACATACACGAAATATCATATTTCTATATAAAAAACGGATACTTTTGCGGGATTTCTTTAACCTGAAAATATGGTTCGACAATAATAAACAATAGGTTGACATTTACATAGACAAATGCATTTGACATTTGGTGGCCGTTTTTGGAACTAAAGTGATAATCCATAGAGAAAAATCACTCTATATTTTAAAGAGAAAAAAAAAGAGAACGAAATAATCCTTGGTAAAATTATATCATTTAAAATTTATAAGGTAAAAGGAAGTCGAATGATTATAAAATATTAAAATAAACAAATAATAATTTAGTTATTCTAAATGTGTAAAATAATGTTTAGGTTTGGTGACGTGACATGCTTTGTAAACACATATCGCGTTTCGTTTTCAGCAAAAATCAAAAAACATTATTTGTAAATTAAGCTTGGGATTATGAATAAAGTAAAATCATTTAATATTAAAAGTAAAGGAAGAATACGAATGATTATATTTGTAATAAATAAACATTAAATAGAAACGATAACTAGTAAAAAGTTGTAAAAGGAACTAGACATAAAAACAATCTACCGTAGAATGGATCGTGGCTTTCCTTTGTTCATAAACAAAACACGAAGGGAAAATGTTGTGGTAGCCAATCGAGAGCTCGGAATCTGTGTGGGCGTGGATTTTCCTAAGATTAAGCTACATGGCGCCAGATTTTAAAGTAACCAATCATAATTCGCAATAGTGACGTGTAAAATTAAATGTTACCAGTTAGAGTCTATAAAGTACCCTTAGTAATATAATATGGGAAAAAAACCGGCCAAGTGCAAGTCGGACTCGAGAGCAAGGTTCCGTGCCAGGGGAACGGCAAAAGAGGTCGCGTATGTATGTATGTATGAGTCGAGGGTGTTAAGGCCGGGATTCATCTTAAGGCTAGTATATTCGAAATTGTGAGATTTGGTGTATTTTCGATTCATCAATAAGCGATCAAATGTGCTTTTGTTTTGAATAGATGAAAATATATGCTTAGATTTTATAAACGACGTTGATTATCTTACAGTAAGAAATATGATATCCATATATTCAGTATAGTAAACCTGCAAATACAATAAAAACTTTAATTGATTTTATATTTTCTGAATAATACTTGGAGATTACAAATCATTTACCCACAATAATAGGTATATGAATAGGTTAAATGTTATGTGGAAGGATATTCAACGGTTACCTTTCAGTAAAAGTGACTCTTTCAGTAAAATAACGATAGAAACGGCGAATAGATGAAGAAATAAAAATGATGCCATTACTTTTGCACAAGAAAGAAAAGTTAGAGACAGAGAGGGTTTGAAATATTTTTAAAATACCATAGTATGTAGATAAACTCATTCAGTGACTGAAGAGGCAAATTGTAAGATGAGGCGACAAAATAGGGCACATACAACAGTAGGTTACGTATGTGAGTAATTTTCGTTGTTAGCGTTATTATACCCCAAGTTTGGTTGGTTAAGCATAATATCATTGGGTTCTTGTTATCAATTCGTTGCTATTATTAAATAAAGCTATGCGTCGATTGGAAATAATAAAAGCGGTCAGATAACATATTTATTGATTATAAGATTTTTCTTGGGAGGTTAGAATAGCGATAGACCAAAAGATGTTTCAAACGTACAGGGAAGGTTAAATCGATTGTGTCATTAGGAAGTTAGAACAATATTTGCGTATGTGAGGAGTTTTGTAAATTCTAGAATAAGCAAAACTAATTATATTTATAATTATAACTATCGTGAGTATCGAAGTAATTACGGGTTCCTATTATTATATTCGCGAGATAGGTAGATTAGTTCAGGGAGAAATTACCCCATTATTGGGTAAATTAGAAAAATTAGTGACAGGGCTCTCTAAAAAATTAAGAACCAATAAGATTAAGCGTCATCAAGATTTTCGCAGAGGTAACTTTTCCGCATGTATATAAGGCCGGGCGCGGGGGAGCCGGTCCTCTTTCCTTTACTGACGCTCACCGAAGAAGACGCAAGCACACTTCCCTCTGTAAGATGGCTGCTGAACAAGTTTTTCTTTAACTCAAGACCGAAATAGTCAGCAAATAAGTGAAAGAAACGAAAGTCTATGTGTATAGGTCTTGCACGGGCAAGTTTCTAACCTTTGGGGAAATGTTTCAGATGAGCTTTAAATGGTAAAATTAAAGCCTGACTGAAATATATAGTTTGGTTGTGAAGTTTACATCAAATTAACGTAGCTGTATCAAGTAAATTCAAGAATTAGTGAAAATAGATTTTCTAAAACTAATTTCATATGAAATGGAATGTGGGAAAGGGAGTTTTTATCTTGAATAATTAAAAATAGGATTGTGTCGTACTGGGGCGATTCGCTATGGACTTTCGAGGGGGGTACTAGGTAAAATTGAAGTTTATGATTGTGGCGTCATAAACGGGCGGCCAATTCGTTGGTCTGCCTAGTTAGTCACATAATGTAAGCCTGCGTGACTTAATATGGAAAAAGGCTTCATCAAGTGCTGCCGTTAGAACGTAGTTCTGTTTTCCGTTTAAGCCCCGAGGGCAGGTTTTCATTATTCCTTGAGCTAGGGCCCCGGAATCGGCTCCTTCCCCTCCGATTCTGGCACGTAAAGGTTGATAGGTTATGCTAGGTGAGTGCCGCTCAAAACTGTACAGGAATGGGGCGACGTGTGGCGCTGGTAAGAACCACAAAAATTGGCATAGGAAATTCTCATGTAGTCTGAATTAGGCAGGTAAAATCATAGGCCGACTGTAGGGTTAACTGCGCGAAAATTAGGTAGAGTATCACAAAAACCTGGGGGGGTTTGTGATACTGGTGTTGTGAATCGTCGTCAATAGAGCGGAATAGGCGCATAATCTGCTAGGCAGGCATGTAGAACGAACGAAAATCTAGTTAGGTAGGTCGTCACAATGTAAAATTAGCATTCTAGACTCGAATCTGTTGTAGGATAAGTTAGGCATAAATTCAACAAAATGGCCGAATTATTATTTATCGATAGGAAAATTGCAAAGGTGCATTACAAAATGGCCGCTATTGGTTCACTAAGTGATGCATTTCATCCAAGCTAATTTTGATAAACAACATGGCGGATCATGACAAAAGTAAATTAAAATGTATGATGATTTTCAAGTTGTGTCATAGGCAGGTAAATGCGAGCAAGTTGGAGGGTTTAATGGGAATGTGTTAGTGAATTTGTTATCTTAAATTCTCAGTGGCATCTATGGGTGTTGTGAAGTGGCATTGTAAATAAATTTCAGTGAATGAAAAATATCTACCTACCATTGTGCTAAAGCTAGCTGGACGCACAATCTAATTAACTAATAGATTATCAAATCATAATAGAAGTAATATCTTTGAATTGGGCTGACTTTACTAATTTTGACCATGTTTCAATCTGTTGACTATAAATAAAATAAAATATTTTGGTAATAAATGTGGATGAATGCTAAATAAAAGTCTGGGTGTAATGTTGACCCGTGATATTATTTGAGCCATGTCAATTCCAACTCATTAATATCACAAGACACAATATTGAGTAAGCTTCCGCAAATTAACAAAATAATGCTCGGTGTGTAGCACTAAACAATACTTTGACCAACATTTATATACTATGAAAGTATCAATTAAATTGGTGAATATGTTAAGTTCACGATTACTGGAATCAAAGTATTCTCTGAGTTAAATATTCTAAATCAATTTTAACAGTCGACTCAATTTAAAGGAAATCAATATCAAGTTTATCACACAATAATCATAAGAAGATTTATTCAATGCCATTTTGACAATGCAATCCAAGCTATTGTTCAAAAGTAGGAAAGGTTTAACGCAAATATTTATTTATTATATGTCCCTAAATTTAATAAACTTTCCTTCTGAAATCCCTAGATTTTCCAGTACTTATTCCCTTTTTTTAAGTTCATAAATTGTAAGATTGAATTTATGTTGATATAAGATAAATCAGAATTTAGAAAAAAAAAGAAAAAAAAAATTACATTTAATTTTGAATTCAGCCATCACACTGAAATAAGAATATTTCAGTTGTGAAAAACTGGGAAATCGCTTGGAGCAGTTTGCTTGTCCTCTTGTTGTTGGAAAGACTACAGACAAACATAGACTATTGATCATATACTTTATAGTACTTAATTTAAAGAAAGATTGTAATTGGCTGGATTCCTGGGGGAAAGTTGCCCAGTTCGGATGACGAGGCTTACCATATTGAGCGGAGGAGGGGCTCTTTATCTAGCCAGGAAAGCCACATTGTATATTTTGAGTAACACTAAAGATAGCAAATAAATTCTAAATCAGTGACGAAGACGGGTTTATCCATACCTTGATTTTAGGCGACTATAACTCTTTAACTTGCTTCAAATTACCTCTCTTATCTTGATAAACTAAGTCGACATTGGATAATTTACATTACTTAGAATAACGTTGTATATGACAAATAAACTAATATTTGGTAGCGGAGTAGAATTACCCAAACTTAACTTTCTTTATAGCTCGAGTTACCTCTTTTTACCCTATTGTCTATTATGGCTCGATATACCCTCTTATACCCTACTAATTTATAACAATACTCCAATTAACTCATGAATTCACTTTGACCAATTTCTATCAACATTGTTCGTACTTGCTTCATTCAGCGGAATGTAGGAGGAAACGCTTATCTCTTTCCTATAGTATCTCCATTTCTAATCGCTAGAGGACTATTAAAATCTCCATGGTATAGTAACAAATATTAAGAATTGGTATGAGATTGGAGTAGGCTTATTTAGGAAAATTACAAACTTAAATTCTGTTTCCCTGGTTGTATCAAAAGAGTAATAATATCTATTTAGTGGTAATTTTATTAAGTAATAGTTGTAATAACAGGAATGATTGAGACCTAGTGATAAAAGCGAGTACTTTTGTTGTAAGATGAGGAATCAATACCATTAACTAGGAAACCGTCTGATCATATTCTTCTTTGGGTATAAACACATTAAACTGAAGATAGGCAACGACCAACTATACAATCCAATAGCGATGAGCGAAGCCCATTTGTTTAAGCACATACTTAATGTTACAAAACATACTTACTAAACTCATCTTGTAGTCAAAGCGTTGGTTCCATATCCTTTGTTCAGAGCTAGGACATCTATACATCAAATTAGACGAATAGAAATAAAGAAATAAATCATAAAAGCAAAACATTCAGATTTTCATAATATAATTTCAGTATTGGTTTTGGCATTAACATAGAAAACTAGGTGAGAGGCAACCCTAAGATACTTTCCAAGATATTTATATAATATTATTCCTTTTAAAGTTAGAAAATTAACAAATTCTAGAGATTTTCTAAAAGCCGCAGTCGGGCCGGCTATGATTATTAAAATTTGTCAAATAAATCCAAAGATATGAATTGAAACATTGTTGACATAGATAATAGATTCTTTATAACTGATAGTATAGTAGTAAAATAGGTAAATTCTCAATTTTCCATTAACACTTCAGGCGGACACTAGTAATTCATTGTTGAAGTTATAACTAACTAGTAATAAATTTATCAATAAAGTTGATATAGCATGACCATGACATCATAAGGTAGAAATCTAATGGATTAGGGTCCTCCGTAATAAAATAGATCGGTATTTTATTTGATAAACATAGTTATTTCTAAGCATTAGACAAAGTAACATATTAGTATGAAATTGGGTCAATTTGGAATGAGCAATTAATATCTTAATTTCTATTCTATAGGAAAATCAGGCAAAGTAATTTCCTTCTTTTAGTAATAGGTTCTTAGTTCATTATCTATCGAAGCATAAATAATTAAAGTTAGTCATGTAAAGTTAATATTTATATCCACCCAGCAATATTCGAGAACTTAGGGTAATTACGGATTACAACCTGGGAAATATCACTAGACATCATGCGCTCATTTCACACTTACAAAAGCATTAATATTAGATTATTCTAGCATGCAATAAAATAGGGTTAGGGAAAATAAATTAGGCAAAACATAGATAAAACATTTAATGGAATCACAAGTAGGGATAGTTAGTTCGGAAGCCGTTTAGCGGCTAATCAACATGAATGGGATTTGTAGTTAGGTATGCGTTAGGTTAACTATGCTAGGGTTAGAATATCACCAATCCATGTAGTAAAACAGTAAGAACTAGAATCCAATAAAATACAATCACCAGGTATCATTAGGAAATCAAGATAGTAGTTATCATTTGTATCAGTATTTATTAAGGGGGGGGGGACCATTACAAGGATAAAATAGTATAAATACCCCTAGGGGATAAAGTTTTTTCTTTTTTAAAGTTAGTCTATTACCAATGAACCTACTAAAACGAAAAAGACTTTATTCATAATTACGAATAAAAACTCGCTCGATTTTTGAAAATGGAACTAAAAGCAGCGATCTCTTCGGTGAAATCATAGACTTATTTATACTCTGTGACTTTTAGTTTAAAACACGTGCATTGTGTTTCTTAGCTGCTACAGTAGAAATTAAAAAAGGCACTGGCGCGAAATCATTAGAATTTTTCTCTAATTCCAAACTGATTGAATTGTGTGACTGTAAGTAAGTAATAGGATAGAAATCATTTTAATCTTTTGCCGTCAAGCACAAATCATTTATTTAAATACTGTATGAAAATTTTATGAAGTGGAGGATAGAAAAACGAGTGGATTCGTTTACGGAAGTATAAACTATAGGTATTTAATATTGGATTTTATTTTTTCGCAATAGTAGTGAAAAGTAGAGTGTAACACACGACGCTAAAACCCATTGTAACTCGGTTTCTATTTATTCCCTCGCTAAAGCTCGGGAATAAAACTACCTCGTATGCAATGGGTCATTTTAGCGTCTTGTATAACAATCTACTATTTTTTGTAACACTCGACGCGTCAGATGAGTCGCACCTCTTCGAAAGTAAGTTTAGACTTGACCACCTGCTATTGCTAGCTAACGCTCTATTGTGTAAATGATGATATCTATTGAAAGTACATTTAATAAGCTTTCAATTAATATTTGTTTAATTAACATAACAGTTACCATAAATAAACGCAGCGTTATTGCTTGCGCCGCCATAAAAGGGAAATAAAAAGGGGAAAATTCAGGAAATGCGGGTAAATTCGCTATCGAGATGATGGAGAAAACACACTTCAACAGTTCAATAAAAAAATGGAATACCTAAGATGGATAACTATTGCCCGTGAAGTTGCTTTATTATTGCAAAAAAATGAGGCAATGTAATGTTGCTCGGAAACTGAATCTTTTACCACTTTGGCAGTGTATTATATCTTTCAAACGGTTGACTTTGAGAAAAAATAGTATTAGAAACCTCATTGTAATTTTTGAAGATCTATCTATAGACAAACTAAAAAAATATTTTCAGTTTCAGTTCCGTGTATGGGGAGCCCCCTCTTAATATTTTTTATTTTTATGTAAAAATCGTAAAGCAGTTCACATAATACATCTACCTACCAAGTTTCAACTGTGTAACCGTAATAGTTTCGGAATAAAGTGGCTGTGACATACGGACGGACAGACAGACAGACATGACAAAACTAAACTACACTCGACGTCAGAAAAATCGCACCTTTTCGAAAATAAGTTTAGACTTGGCCACCTGCTATTGCTAGCTAACGTTTTTTTTGTGTAAATATTGATATCTATTGAAAGTAAATTTAATGAGCTTTTAATTGATAGTTGTTTGATTTTATTAACATAACAGTTTCCATAATTAAACGCTTAAAGCGTTATTGCTTGCGCCGCCATAAAAGTGAAATGAAAGGGGTCAATTCAGGAAATGCGGGTAAATTGGCTATCGAGATGATGGAGAAAACATACTTCAACGGTTGAATTAAAAAAAATACCCAAGGCGGTTACTATTGCCCATGAAGTTACTCAAATATTGCAAAAAATGAGGCAATGTAATGTTGCTTGGAAACTGAATCTCAGAAATTGATTCCGTTCGACGAGTATTCCAACGGTTTCTAGAGACTGGTGGCTATGTCCGAAGGGGAAGAAGCATATAACAACACTTACCATTAAATTAGATAGGATTAAATTAACTTAGAAGAATTTTTTTAAAAGGTGCGATTTTTCTGACGCCGCGTGTATAAGGGTTCCGTTTTTGCCCATTAGGCTACGTAACCCTAAAAATGATCAATAATGTCATCAGAAATGTCACACACTTGAGGTCTACAGCTATCGGAGCCACTAGATAACTAAAGCCAACAACAAGGTAACACAGATACTTATTTCATTTTGGAGTTGTAACGACAAATTTCATGATGGATGAATGTGAAGTCCGTATTTCGTTCGTTTGTAATGTAAATTTACCTTTCCTTAGTTAGTGCGGGTCGAGCGTCAGCTGTGCTCAAAGTGAATCAAATGGCAGACCGGCCGGTCTCGATTCTGCTAATATTAACGTAACAATTGTGGCTCAATGGTGTTTCAATAGTATGCTTTTTGACACAGTTCTTGTTACTAAAACCCTGTTAAAACCACAGTATATCCAGGGTGCCCAAAAACTTTGCCACAAGAAGGGAAAGTACCTTAAATATTGAAAGTAGGAAATTTTACTGTCAGAAGACTTTAAAAAAAACCTGGCTTAACCAGGAATCAAAACCACCTTATATATGAAAAAAATCACAGATTTTACAGTCCCCGCAAGAATCAGAGCATTGAAAATGAACACAAAAATTTACGAAAAACCAAAATCAAATCGAATGCAAAATCCTATAATATTTTTAAAGTAACCTAGGTACCTAGTACCTATTATTTTACGATTGTGACACTCGGCTCCGCCTCGTGTCACAAACGCGCCCGCTAACTGCCTCGACGCGGCCGAAATATTATTAACCGATTATCAAAATTCCAACGAATGCACTTCTCGTCTGCTTCTGCATCTTTTAACACTATTACCATGACGATCGGTCAATAATCATAGAAGCTACATCACTTTTTATGTATGGAAACACCCTTTTTTCTACAATTCCAAATCTAAAGGGACCACCTACAGGTCACAATTATAAACCAATTTTCAAAATTATTTTGCCATTTGGTAGCTTAACTAATACCCTAGGACCTTCTTTTTCATTTTTTCTTAAGTCAGATTTTTTTTCGAAATATTTACAATTTAGTGAACAATCACCCGCCAAAAAACCCGGAATTTTTGGAGTTTTGCAAAATTCCAAAAAAAGTTTCCAGTAGATTTTCAAAATTCAAACGTTCACAGGTGTCTCGATAAATTTCTCAACTTTTGGTACTATTTTCATCTCGATCCTCCCAAAATCTTCGGAGATATGGCCAAAAATACGTCTCAGGCGATTTGCATCTGATAACCATTTTCAATGGTAAAAATATACGATATCGATCGAAAGAGCTCGTCTATCTATAGGATATTTTTTTTTGAATGACAAACCGTTTTAAAGAAGAGCATTAATTTTAACATTAATTTATTATAGATTTTTTTACATCTTTGAATGCAAGCAGTTCCAATTAAGTACTTTTAAAAACATAATTAGGTATTCTATCGCTAAAATTTCCTATCTTCAATATTTAAAGCATGAAAATATACATTTCTATCATAGTACACTATTAAAATCACAATAATTACTTACTTATGAGCACCTGTACTTTATTTTTATATCACAGAGAAAAGCGATAATTTAAAATGGTAATTTTCATTAAATTTCATACTATCCTTACATATAATTTATAATTTTAACATTAGTAGGTATATAGTTTTAGATTATTAATATGGTTCAGGATGCAAAACATAATAAACAAACGAGTAACACTAAATACCGCGGTAATATTTTATGAGTTAAACCATAACGAACTACGTATTAATTAACCTAGTCATCATTAGAAGTCTTTAATACTACTACTAAGCACTAAAATTTTTCGGGATTTAAAATTAAATTTAAAATTTCCTGCGCTGCGATTTGCTGACTTTTAGACTAATATCAATTGCGGATATAATTAATTTCCAGATTTGTTTTTGAATCATGAAACATTTTTTGATGAGTTTTAATTTCGACTCTCCTCAGGAAAGTTCGGGATTGAATTAAGATAAAACAAATTTATTAAAAAAGACTGTGAAAAGGGTCAGGTTCCGGTGTGAAATGATGGATGCGGGCTGAAGGAAATGGGAAGCTTATTTCTTTGAGATAAGAAAGATTTTCTGTTCATTCAATGATGTAATTTTTAAAACTTAATGCAAAATGTTAACTTTTTTCTTTCAAATTAACTACTTACGTCAACCTGCCCCTTACTCTCGATGGGAATTAACGAGATCGAGTAATAAACGTCAAAATCTATTATTTTGGTACATTGAAAACGGTTGCCATGGTTTCCATTGTACCGTTTTGACGTCTACTCGATACCAATTCGATCTCAGATTCTCGTTCGCGTTCGGTATAGATTAAGGATATAGAAAATTGTAGCAACAAATGAGCCATACCTACTGACTACGCCGTGGGTAAGATAGATAGATACCTTTTTAGGGTTCCGTACCAAAATGGTAAAAAAGGAACCCTTATGGTGTGACTCAGTCTGTCTGTCTGTCTATCACAGCTGGATATTTCGAGAACTACTAATGGTGTCAACTTGAAATTTGGAATAGTTTAAGATGACATTTGCCCAACTATTTTGCAAATAAGAAATAAATAAAAATATCTTTTTAACCGACTTCAAAAAAAAGGAGGTTCTCAGTTTGACCTGTATGTATGTATGTTTGTATGTTTGTATGTTTGTCCGAAGCTTCGAAAAATCTTCGCGTCCGACTTACCTCAGTGTCTCAAGACGAAAGTCTATGAACAGTGTGTGTTGCCAGTGATGACTTACGGCAGTGAAACGTGGCCGCTAACTATGGGTCTCATAAGGAGGCTCAAGGTCGCTCAGCGTGCAATGGAGAGAGCCATGCTCGGCGTTTCCCTACGTGATCAAATCAGAAACGAGGAGATCCGCAGGAGAACTAAAGTAACCGACATCGCTCGAAGGATTGCTCAGCTGAAGTGGCAATGGGCGGGACACATAGCGAGAAGAACCGATGGCCGTTGGGGCAGAAAGGTTCTGGAATGGCGACCGCGCACCGGACGACGCTCCGTGGGTAGGCCCCCGACAAGGTGGACCGACGATCTGGTGAAGGTCGCGGAAAGCCAGTGGATGCAGGCAGCGCAGGACCGATCGTCGTGGAGATCCTTAGGGGAGGCCTATACCCAGCAGTGGGTGTCGTGTGGCTGATATGATGATGATGATGATGATGTTTGTCCGCGATTATCTCGCGTTTGGCCGAACCGATTTTGATGCAGTTTTCAGAAAAGTATTTCTTACATTTAGGAGAAGGTTTTGGTATTTTAACCGACTTCAAAAAAGGAGGTTCTCAGTTTGACCGGTATGTATGTATGTTTGTCCGCGATTATCTCGCGTTGAACTGAACCGACTTTGTTGCGGCTTTCAGAAAAGTATTTGTTACATTTAGGAGAAGGTTTTGGTATTTTAACCGACTTCAAAAAGGAGGTTCTCAGTTTGACCAGTATCTTCTATATATATAAAATTCAAAGTCCTGACTGACTGAGTGAGATATCAACGCACAGCCCAAACTACTGAACCTAGAGACTTGAAATTTTACACACAGGTACCTTATACAGTGTAGGCATCCACTAAGGAAGGATTTTTGAAAATTCCATCCCTAAGAGGATGAAATAAGGGATGAGAGTTTGTATGGAAGTCCCTCAGTTTTGATGCTAGGATCTTCAAATTTTGTATTCAGGCTGATGATTGAAAATTAATAAATACGTGTATCATTGTTTTTCAAAATTCTACCCCCGATGGGGTGAAAAGGGGGATGAAGTTGAGTATAGAAGAAAATCCTTAATTTTCAAAGTAAAAATCGTTAAATTTATAATTTAGGCTTATGGATGGAAATATAACGCAACGTATATGGTTATTGGTAGTATTTTAACCCCTTAGGGTGTAAATGGGGTAAGTAAACATAAAAATCGATATGGATGTCGTTCTTGAGGTTTTATGGGATGGTGATTGCGAAAATGACATTTATTTTGAAGTACAACACTGTGGACATGATTTAACTGCTAATGGGGTGAAAATGGGGTGCAAATTGTGTATGGAAAAATAATATAAAATGACTTACGGCAGTGAAACGTGGTCGCTAACTATGGGTCTCATAAGGAGGCTCAAGGTCACCCAGCGTGCAATGGAGAGAGCCATGCTCGGCGTTTCCCTGCGTGATCGAATCAGAAATGAGGAGATCCGCAGGCGAACTAAAGTAACCGACATCGCTCGAAGGATTGCTCAGCTAAAGTGGCAGTGGGCTGGACACATAGCGAGAAGAACCGATGGCCGTTGGTGCGGAAAGGTTCTTGAATGGCGACCGCGCACCGGACGGCGCTCCGTGGGTAGGCCCCCGACAAGGTGGACCGACGATCTGGTGAAGGTTGCCGGAAGCCACTGGATGTGGGAAGCGCAGGACCGATCGTCATGGAAATCCTTGGGGGAGGCCTATACCCAGCAGTGGGTGTTGTGCGGCTGATATGATGATGATGATGAGACATTACAACTTTGAAATTCTAAGAAGCATGTCTAAAAATAAATAGGCAAATATATATTTTGTTATTTTGAAAATCATCCCTTAGGGGGTAAATGGGGCAAGTTAACATGAAAATCGATGTGGATGTTGTTCTTGAGGTTTTATGGAATGAGGAATGCGAAAATGACATTTATTTTGAAGTCCAACACGGTGGACATGATTCAGCCGCAGGGGACGGGAACGGGAACGGGAACGGGAACGGGAACGGGAACGGGAACGGGAACGGGAACGGGAACGGGAACGGGAACGGGAACGGGAACGGGAACGGGAACGGGAACGGGAACGGGAACGGGAACGGGAACGGGAACGGGAACGGGAACGGGAACGGGAACGGGAACGGGAACGGGAACGGGAACGGGAACGGGAACGGGAACGGGAACGGGAACGGGAACGGGAACGGGAACGGGAACGGGAACGGGAACGGGAACGAGAAAGGAACGGGGACGCAAACGCGATCGCTCGAAAGCGAACGCGAACGGGAACGGAAACCGGGGACAGGAACGGGACCAAACGGGAACGGAAAAGGGTAAAGAAACGGGAACAGGATACTACTAATATCTCTGGACCCACTTCTGATTGTTGTAATAAACTAGCTTCCGCCCGCGACTTCGTCCGCGTGGATATTAGAGAAAATCCTTAGGGAACCTTCAACCAGAATCCGACCAGCCGATTTTATGCGATTAGGCCGGTCCCCACCAAGCGCGCAGCCTCGTGCGAGGCCTGCCACACGCGGCAAACGTTTTGCCTCGCGAGGCAGCGCGCTTGGTGGGGACCGGCCTAATCGCATAAAATCGGCTGGTCGGATTCTGGTTGAAGGTTCCCTAAGGATTTTCTCTAATATCCACGCGGACGAAGTCGCGGGCGGAAGCTAGTAATATATAAAATCGTAAACTGAATGACTGATCTATCAACGCACAGCCCAAACCGCTGGACCTAGAAACTTGAAATTTTGCACACAGATACCTTATACAGTGTAGGCATCCACTAAGGAAAGATTTTTGAAAATTCTATCCCTAAAGGGATGAAATAAGGGATGAAAGTTTGTATGAAAGTCCCTCAGTTTTGAAGCTAGGATCATCAAATTTTGTGTTTAGGCTGACGATTGAAAATTAATAAATACGGGTCTCGGCGTTTTTCAAAATTCTACCCCCAAAGGGGTCAAAAGGGGGATGAAGTTGTGAATTGAAGAAAATCCTTTATTTTCGAAGTAAAAATTGCTAAATTTATAATTTAGGCTTATGGATGGGAATCTAACGCAACGTATATTGTTATTGTTAGTATTTCATATGAAATGGGGGTGAAAAGGGGTAAAAAAACCTAAAAATAGACATGGATGTCGTTATTGGGGTTTTCTGGGATGACGATTGCAAAAATGACATTTATTTGAAAGTCTAACACGGTGGACATGATTTAATCCCTCAGGGGGTGAAAATGGGGTTCAAATTTTGTATGGAAAAATAATATTAAATGGACATTACAACTTTAAACTTCGAAAGAGCACGTCTAAAAATAAATAAGCAAACATATATTTTGTGATTTTAAAAACCAACCCCTTAGGGGTGGATGGGGTGAGTAAACCTAAAAATAGATATGGATGTCGTTTTTGGCGTTTTCTGGGATGACGATTGCAAAAATGACATTTATTTTGAAGTCCAACACGGTGGACATGATTTAACCCCTCAAGGGGTGAAAATGGGGTTCAAATTTTGTATGGAAAAAATATTAAATGGACATTACAACTTTAAACTTCGTAGGAGCACGTCTAAAAATAAATAAACAAACATATATTTTGTGATTTTGAAAATCAACCCTTTAGGGGGTAAATAGGGGTAAGTAAACATAAAAATCGATGTGGATGTCGTTCTTGAGGTTTTTTTGGGATGGTGATTGCGAAAATGAGATTTATTTTGAAGTCTGACACGGTGGACATGATTTAACCCCTATATAAATATAAATAAATAAATAAATGGGGTTCCAATTTTGTATGGAAATATAATATAAAATAGACATTACAACTTTGAACTTCGTAGGAGTACATCTAAAAATAAATAGGCAAACACATATTTTATTATTTTGAAGTTATAATTATAAGTAAACATGAAAATCGATTTGGATGTCGTTCTTGAGGTTTCATGGGATGGTGATTGCGAAAATGACATTTATTTTGAAGTCCAACACGGTGGACATGACACATCATGGACCTGGACCTGGACATGCACATCCAGGGAACGGGAACGGGAACGGGCAAGGGCACGGGCACGCGAACTGGAACGGGAACGGGAACAGGACGAGAACGGGACGAGAACGGAACGGGACGGGACGGAACGGAACGGAGACGGAACGGGAAGGGATCGCGAATGAAACGGGAACGGAAAGGGAACAAAACGGGAACGGGAAAGGAACGGCACGGGAACGGAGGGGGAAGGAACGGGAACGGAACGGGAGCGATACGGGAACGGAACGGGACGAGAACGGGATGCGAACGGGAACGGGAACGAGAACGGGACGGTAACGGATGGGGTACGGGACGGGAACGGAACGGGACGGAATGGGAACGGAACGGGAACGGAATGGGAACGGGAACGGAAAGGGTACGGGACGGGAACGGAACGGGACGGAATGGGAACGGAACGGGAATGAAACGGGAACGGAACGGGACGAGAACGGTACGGGAACGGGAACGAGAACGGGACGGTAACGGTACGGGAACGGGAATGACAACGGAAGGGGTACGGGAACGGGACAGGAAAGGGACGGGAACGGACGGGAACAGAACGGGAACGGGAACCGGAACGGGAAACGTAAAAATGACTGGTCAGATCCTGGTTGAAGGTTCTCTTAGGATTTTCTCTAACATCCACGCGGACGAAGTCGCGGGCAGAAGCTAGTCTTAATATATAAAAGAAGAACTGACTGACATATCAACGCATAGCCCAAACCGCTGGGTCTAGAGACTCCAAATTTGGCACACAGGTTCCTTATGAGGGCTGAGGGTGCACTAAAGAAAGGATTTTTCAAAACTGACCCCTTAAGGGGGTGAAACGGGGGTCCAAAGTTTGAATGAAAGTCCCTCAGTTTTGAAGGTCCCTCATTTTCAAATTTTGTGTTTAGGCTAAAGATTGAAAATTGATTTATACGAATCTCAGCTTTTTTGAAAATTCTGCCCCTGAAGGGGTGAAAAGGGGGATGGAGTTGTGTATAGAAAATCCTTCATTTTTGAAGTAAAAATCCCTAAATTTATAATTTAGGCTTATGAATCGTCATTTAACAAAACGTAAATTGTTTTAGGTAGTATTTCAACACCTATTGGAATGAAATAGGGGTGAAATAGGGTAAAAATACAAAAAAAAAGATATGGATGTCGTTATTGGGGTTTTCTGGGATGACGATTGCGAAAATGACATTTATTTTGAAGTCCCACACGGTGGACATGATTTAACCCCTAAAGGGTTGAAAAAGGGGTTCAAATTTTTTATGGAAAATTAATATAAAATAGACATTACAACTACAAACTTCGTAGAAGCACGTCTAAATATAAATATAGGCAAACATATATTTTGTGATTTTGAAAATTCACCCCTTAGGGGGTAAATGGGGTAAGTAAAAATGAAAATCGATATGGATGTCGTTCTTGAGGTTTTATGGGATGGTGATTGCGAAAATAACATTTATTTTGAAGTTCAACAACGTTGACATGATTTAACCCCTAAGGGGGTGAAAATGGGGTCAAATTTTGTATGGAAAATAATATAAAATAGACATTACAACTTTAGAATTCGTTGGAGCACGTCTAAAAATAAATAGGCAAACACACATTTTGTTATTTTGAAAATTATTCCTTAAGGGGTAAATGAGGTAATTAAAAATGAAAATCGATGTGGATGCCGTTCTTGAGGTTTTATGGAATGGTGATTGCGAAAATGACATTTATTTTGAAAAGAGTAAGGAAATGGGAACGGGATATTAATATCTCTGGACCCAATTCTGATTATTGTAATAAACTAGCTTCCGCTCGCGACTTCGTCCGCGTGGATATTAGAGAAAATCCTTAGGGAACCATTAAATAGGATAACATTGTATTCCAGGTGCATACATCTTGTTACAAAATAACCCCTAATCCCGAATATGGTAGATAGGGACCATCAAACTGAAAAACTTTTGCTATGGGACAAACTTTGAAATCGCGAAAAAAAAAGCAGTTTCATAACTTTCATACAAAAATTCACAACGAAAATATCAAAATGTATGAAACAGCTGTTTTATTTTCGCGATTTTAGATTCAGACTTCATAATAGAAATAATGCATTATGTCTTTCAGCGTAGGTATGAGATTTACTAGAAACTTGACATTAGTGCTCTTCTTCACAATTTATGGTATACGTAATTCAGCGTTTTACAAAGTTCATCTCTTAAGGGATGAAATGGGATGTAAGTTTGTTTGGGATCATAGGCTGCTTTTGACAACGGTAACCGATTACCACGCGGACGAAGTGCCACAAAAAAACCATAGGTAAACAAGTGCTAGTGCCACGCGTACGAAGTCGCGGGCAGCAGCTAGTGTATGTATATTTGACCGCGATGATCTCGCGTTTGGCTGAACCGATTTTATTGCGGTTTTCAGAAAAGTATTTATTAGATTTAGGAGAACGTTTTGGTGTTTTAACCGACTTCAAAAAAGGAGGTTCTGACCCCACTTGATCCTTATATATTCATGAATATTTGTCCGCGATTATCTCGTGTATGGCTGAATTGATTTTGATGCGGTTTTCAGAAAAGTATTTTTGACATTTTAGAGGGTTTTTAACTGACTTTAAAAAAAAGGAGGTTATCAGTTTAACCCATATGCATGTATGTCCGCGATTATCTCACGTTTGGTCAAACCGATTTTTTTACCTAGATAATATATCTAAAACAGAAGGTACTTACACTAAAAAGAATGAAATAAAAAATTGTTTTAAAAAACAAAAAACCGACTTCAAAAGCCTACGCTACCTCTAAAAAGCAAGAAATAATATTCAAATCACTAGATACGCATTATCATTGTAAATAAAACACGTATATTGAAGTCGGGTGGGGCTTTTAGAATAAAAAAAACCTGTCCTCCAGCCCCACCCGACTTCAATAGACGTGTTTTATTTACAATGATAATGCGTATCTAGTGATTTGAATATTATTTCTTGCTTTTTAGAGGTAGCGTAGGCTTTTGAAGTCGGTTTTTTGTTTTTTAAAACATTTTTTTTTACAACAGGGGTTGAAAAGGGGTCTTAAAAATTTGAAGTGGGGCAACTAGAGCATGTGGGGTATCATATGAAAGAGCATCGTTTGCACGTTTTCAATCATTTTTTCTTTTTTTTTAGGCCGCATAGTTTTCGACTTATAATGAAAATTGTAAAAAAAAATAACGTTCCCCCCCCCCTTATCTCCGAAGTTTGCAAAGAGAAAAATCTGAAATAATTCTATGTGATAGCAATTTATATAAAGATTACAGGAAAAATAAAACGATGTCTCAATATAGCACACTTTTTTAGAAATGATCAATTTTCTAAAAAAGTTAACATTAGTTCCACTATCGGTCAAGAGATGGCGCTGACCTAAAACTGCAATACTAATTTTTTATTCTACTCTGCAGTGTGGTTTGATGGTGAAATTATGATGCTATGGAACCCTCAGTGCGTGAGTCCGACTCGCTCTTGACCGATTATTATTTTAACACGTTTTTATTAAGTTGCTTTCTCGTTTGTGTGTTTGTTTGTTTGTTTGTTCTCCACAAAGTTTGCGAACGATTTTATACTAGCTTCCCGATGAGCTAGAAACTTAAAACTTTGAACATAGGTCAGAACTGGAAGGCAATGCGATATAATAGTGTCATCGAGCTGATCTGATGATGAAGCCGGAAGAAGGCCACAGGAACTCTATGATGAAACCATACAAGCCCATCGTGTTTGGGCTCGTTAGAATCGTCTTGACAAGTACTCTAATGGGAGACGAGATCCAGGGTCTGATGATGAAGCCGAAAGGCCGTGCCATAGGAACTCAATATTGAAACCATGCAAACCCATCAAATTTGGGCTCGTTTGAATCGTCTTGACGAGTTCTTTCTTGGGAAATAGTTTCCAGGGTCTGATGATGGAGCCGGAAGTAGGACACAGGAACTCTTTAATAAAACCATGCAACCCCATCGAGATTGGGCTCGTTTGAATCGTCTTGATGAGTAGTTTGATGGGAAATAGTGTCCGAGGATCTGATGATGGAGCCGGAGGAAAGCCATAGAAACTCTAGAATAAAACCATGCAACCCCATCGAGTTTGGGCTCGTTTGAATCGTCTTGACAAGTGCTCCGATAGGAGATGGTATATTTTTAGTCTTAGCTTGTTAACTAAAAAGCAGAAAATAATAATTTACTGAAAAAAAAAAACTTTTTTAAAAAACACTTTTTTAAAACGGACTAATTTATTACAAAAAAAATCGGACATAAACATTAAAACGGACTAAAAAGTAATAAATAATTTCTTCTGTACATATTTATAACCCTACCTACAGAAATTTTAAACCTAAAACGTGGGGCGCATGCTAAAGACAATATGGATGATAAATTTTACAAAATGCGCCCCACGTTTTTAGGTTTAAAATTTCTGTAGGTAGGGTTATAAATATGTACAGAAGCAATTATTTTTTACTTTTTAGTCCGTTTTAATGTTTTTGTCCGATTTTTTTTGTAATAATTTAGTCCGTTTTAAAAACGTGTTTTTTAAAAAAGTTTTTTTTTTACAGTAGTTTTGGTAGCTGTAATTGGTCATTCTGAGAGAGATATTCCCTTATAAGTTCCGAGTCCCCTTGATGACGTCGTCTCTGTCCTTTTTAGTGAGTGCTCCGAACCCCCTTCGAACGGGGTTTGAGCGTAGAGCCTACGCCTACATGAAATTGCATCATTTAGTATGTTTTCCATGTACCTACCGCTACCGTAAAACAGATTAACCTGTAGGTAACTTTTTCAAAATCGAGGTACCTAAGTATCACTACACTAGCTTGTTGTTGCCAAACATGAGTCCATTTCTTTATATCATAATTACCAAGTAGAATAAAAACAATATTTACTGACTACGGATTTTCGTGAGTTACAGATTAGTATCATCTTAATGACGACTTTCGTGGTTAAGTGGTTAGCACGCCCGTGGTTGAATGCTCTAAGCACGCCCGTTTCCAAGATGTCGCCATCTCTGAGGTCCCGGGTGCGATCCCCGGTTGGGCCAATTTAGAAAACGAAGTTATCTAGGTATATTAGCACAGGTCTGGGTGATTGAGTTCCACCGCTGTCTCTGATTTCCTTTAGCTACTCATTTTGGAGTCAGAGCAACGTTTGTGATGTTGTCTAATATATCTAATTTTTGTTTCCCTCTTTACAAATACACAATAATTATTTTAGGATGAGAATAAAATATCTGCTGCAAATTGACCTATATTTTTCTAAGAAAAATAAAAATGAACAAGCTTATTTAACACGACTTATTTCAGCCTGAATCTCACCACAGATTCCAGTTTAGAAACATTTCACAAAATACCAAAACAGTACCTACATGAAGCAATTAAAGAAGCGTACTTTTAAAATTAAGCGATCATTTCTGTCGGGAATTTAAAGTTTCCGTCGGTTGATCCATCTCATTTAACTTTACGTTTGTCGGGAAAATTCGGATGTTGTACCACATAACAATATGTAATTATCAATTGAACTGGTAAACATGAATACACTTAAGATACAAATGAAATGTAAATATTCCACTGTTCTCGAAAAAGTTTAACTGTCAGTCAGTCAGTACATAACCGAAAGATTTGTAGTCTACCGCCGCTAACAGACTTTTCCTTGGGCGCAAGCATCAGATAACACAGAGTCCAATTTTCAAAAATGGCGACGACGTTAAAAATAGTGGGTAGCTAGTAACTGTGTACAAGGGAACTCATTACCGAACTCCTTGAGGTACTATTTCGGGTGAATAGGGAGGCGGCGCGGCGAGATAGCGAGCGCTTATGAGCGATATCGCGACAAACGAAGTGCGCCCCTGCGCCCCCTGCGCTCCCACCCATCCTCGAGATTGAAGCAATCTCTGCGCAAGCAAAAAACAAGATCATCTTGAACCTTAAGACGGTAAGTTTAGATGACTTATGGAATGATACAGACAGAAATTGAACGTCTACGAAATTATGACTCGTGTGGAAATGTTCATCGTTTCTCGTCCGATTGAGCGCAAGTAAGGTGTGAATTCTTGCTCTGCTACTATTTAATGTATTGGGCGTTATTATTTTTTGCTGAAATAACACAGGTAAGTGGCTTCGTCTTCCGGAATTTACTGCAGAGAGGATAAGTTCGCATGCTAGCTGGTACCTATCTATATAATCACTTATTGGTGTTCACGAAATAAATTTAACCACAGAAAGGCGTCATCCTAATTGAACGCGATTACAAATATCGCTAGTTCGCGTGAATTAAGTTTATATGAACTCATATTAATATTTTGTTCGCACGATAACAATTGCGTTCATTTGGCCAAAGCCAATTGGTTCATTCGCGATGCTTTTCAAGTTGCAACCAAACTCATATAAGTATCTATTTTTAGAGAGACAATATCCGGTATGCATCTCAGTTTACTTCCTCAATAAAGAAAAATAGTAAAGAAATTATTATTTTAAACACACTGAAAGTACGTTAGTTCTCTCTTTAGGGTAAAGCATACTTATTTTACAGGCAGCTCACACTTGATCATTTTTCTTTATAAAGCTCGTCTCGTAGTTCTTGCAGTCCCCTGATATGCAAAGTGGGGAAGTCGTATATCTTGTTTTGTACGCCTTTTATTTTTCCGTTGATTAATTATATAGCGAGTTCCGAGTCAGGACTTCCTCCGGGCTGAGGGTGTTTGAACCGCAGTTGAAATCTAACTTTGATGACTTCTAAGGTTTTAGGAGACGAACAATTTGGTGGTGAATGAAAATGAGTTTTTAACAACGCAAAATTTGCCTTGTCCTGAAATAATTTGGCCACGTTTACAATTTTTAATGTTTTTGTTTACTATCAAGTTGAGGATGTTTCACATATTTATTTTTATTTTGAAAGATAGCAAAGCATCATTAGAATATTTTATAATTTTGCCCACAAAACGAATTAGGTAGGTGCTTACTTATGTTAATAAATTTTAATTAATACTGTCGTAACATTTGTCAATATTATTAATTAGAACTATGTCACTCCACAGTCGAATTGTTCAATAGTTGATTAGTTAGTTAAACCTACGGCGGCGCTGATTTGCATTCTGTTATATTGTGATTTGCACATCGGATGTCTGTGGCGAGCTTAAAGCCTTTGGATTAATCCAATTTATTTAAATAAAACAGATGAATTATCATATCATAAAATATTTTTAAAATTTGAGTTTTTAGTATTCACAATGTAAGTAGGTAAACGATATATTTAAGTTTGTGAATATCGTTACTTATTGCCGCTAAAGCTGATAAGTTTCTTGCACCCGTTCTTCTTGTCAGTTAAAAACGTCTGGAACGGGTGGTAGGAAAGTATAGATGATACAAAAGTACATAATAATTGAGTTTATTTGAATTAAGCTACTTTTGACTTGACTTTGACTATTTTTATACAATACTAAATAATATATATACTTGAAAAAATTCGAATCGCACCAGATTATGTTCTCAGGCGGGACTGGAACCCGCGGGTTTTGGAAGTTCAGTCCAATGCTCTTTCGACTGAGCTACCGAGTCACAGTCTGACAAGTCATTACTTGTTACTTAGCAATTACTTCATTAAGCCATTACTTGAGAACATTCTCATTGAGAAAAAAAAAATATTTAATAGTCAAGTAAAAGGCATTACTTACTTGAGAAAAGTAACAAGTAATACTTTAGACTTACAATCATATTAGGTTGGCAGCAATGCCATTCTACATTCCGTGTTCAATTTGAAGTTGTAACATTTAAAACTAATTTTAAGTGAAAACTTGGTATTATATCCTATTAAATAATATTAAAATAATAAAAATTTATCGTTAATGCTTTTTGTATAGTGTGACTGGTCAGATGTTTGGAAATAAAAGAAACGAAGAGTTTATTTCATTATAAGTTTGCGTAGAAAGAAACGAAACTGTCATGTCAGTCATGTCAATGGGTGCATTCTTACAGACTAACCGCTGAGTCATCGATCGCCATAGAGTACCTACATTTTACTATCCCCGCCAATTGCTAATGCGCAGGAACCTTGTCACATTAACATCTACGTTAACGTCATCCGTAACTAAAAATGTCATGAAACAAGATTATTCTAAATTCTAATAGGTTAAAATATTATCATTAATTATTAAATTATTATTTTCAGTAAGATATGGTCTAGGTATATAAACATTTTACAATTGTTTTTCGTTTCGTCTTTATCACGAAAATAAATTTAGGTACTCTGGATTCAATTGTAGAAATATTACTTTCTACTTCTTTCAATGGATCGGTAGTGATATTATCCAAACCTGCAAATAAGGTTCTTCTGATACGAAAACTGATTAATTTCACTCAAAGTACTGAAAATACTGATAGCTGAGCATTCTACGTTTCTCAAGTAATGCAATTGGCGACTAATTCTTAGCCGAGTATTCTTACTTTTGACAGTTCTTACTTCATTCAAATTCTTGTTTATTGTATAAAAACGGCGACTTAAGTAATGACTTATACTCAAGTAATGGCTTATACTCGTCTATAGATACGGGGGTTAGTAGCTGGATGTGGTACGTGTCGAATTTACTAGTAGGTATATTATTTATTATTGTATAAAATAATTTATCTACTCTCATATCGTAAAATTCGAATTATGAATTTCAAATCGAATTTATATTGACATACTTTATACACGCAATACCGAAAAAAAAAGTTATTTTTTAACATACCTTCGCTATACTAAGCAATGTTATAAAATAACTTTATTTCTCATTACGATAAACTACAAACTTACTCTTTTTATCATTCATATTTTATTTTGTAGTAAGTTTTGTAGGTTCAATCGGTTCAATCACAAATTGTATGAGAGTAGATAAAGTAGTGTATGAAACTGCACATAACTAGGTATTAAAACACTCATGTTTTAATACCCCTCGTTATGCACCAGTTTCATAAACTACTATTATCAATAACACACTTATGGCAAAAAGAAATTTACTATTTATTGTCTTTATTAAACTACTTATTATAAAAAGTATTAAAAAAATAAAGAAAATAATTCACCACACTGACAGTACCTATGAGACATAAAATGTTGTTTGAAATGAAACCATATCTTAAAGAATGTTGATCAGTTCAGTTGGGTATGTATATCTGGATCTCCTCCATTCACTCTCATCAGATCACAGCTCGACCAATCCCTAGCGGAGAACCAAGGCTTTAAAGTTAACTAACTCGTTTATATTAAGAATCGACTGGCGTCCTTCATAATTATGTAGCACTACTACGACCTCCAGCCTCAAACATACCCCAACTGATAGAACGACGGAAAAAACCAGCATGATTTTATGGATGCTCAAAAATAATTTTTCATACAAAGTTTGGTCGCGGTGGTGTGGCACTCGCTTGCAGTTTTGTGTGAGGTGGTTAAATTTCATGGATTAACAGAAGTTAAAGGGTAAAAGTTGTTTGAAGCACCTGCTTGTACTGCATCCAGTT
Organism: Agriphila tristella; assembly: GCA_928269145.1. Lineage (NCBI taxonomy): Eukaryota > Metazoa > Arthropoda > Insecta > Lepidoptera > Crambidae > Agriphila > Agriphila tristella. The sequence continues at coordinate 15,309,763 of OV743439.1, read as the reverse complement.
ATTTCGAATTTTGTTTATGAACCAACAGTTTTTATGGGACTATTAATTAAAATGTGTGTTACTTCAGAGACATTATTACTATCAGTTGGTAGCTCAGTTCCGTGTTTGCAGGTGCAGATGCATGCTTATTAGACTTTAATACTAGTGGCCCTGTGAGCTGTAGACCTCGCGTTTGTGGCATTTTTGAAAGTTTTTCGAAATGGTTGAACATGTTTTTTTTTTTCGAAAAATTGCTCCAGTACAAAATATTTCCATAATAACAGTTTTCAACATGTTTTCAACATAAAAAATCAGTGACAACCATTATTTTGATTGGATTCAATTGAGTCGATTGTTTCACATTTTTAACACACTTTAAAATTAGTAAATGATAGAATTTGGAAGATTCGTACACTTGCTTTAATTTTAAGGCTAGTGAGGTAACACAGCTTCCTAAATTTTCTGTTGTCTTTTTTAAGGTAGAAAATGTTTATAAGCAATTCAATAAAGTGGAAAAATGTCTATCCAACGTCAAACTTGAAAACTTGGCAGAAAGTTGAAATAAAGTAGGTAATAGTGAGACTTCATAAGTTGGCTCAAGTTAGAGATCAGCATTATCGATACCTACCCAGAATATTTAAATTTTCATGAAAAAAATTTTTTTTTATTTTATTGTACTGATATTATATTTAGACATAAAGAATTGTACATAAATGTATACTAGTGTACTTTCATTAAAAGCCTTTAGTATTGTCAATATTACCTATATTTAATCGAGAAATTGATTTTTAATTTAAACGTCATTAACAGGTATCTAGATTTTTCTTATCTTAAAACACAGACTAACAAAAGTATTATTTAAAAACCTTAAATAATATCCTTTCCTTCAAAGCATTCAAAGCGAAACGGAGTTTTTAAAGGCAAACTTCTGTGGCCAAAACACCGAAAGCATTTAATTTTAGAGAAAAGGGATATTCAAAATAGCAGCCGTCGGTTTGCGGTGGGAGAATATAGAGCCACCAACAAATTGCAGCCCGACTAAGATAAAAAGGCCCCGTCATTTTGTTAAACGACTTGCAGACCTAGCCTTTACAAATAAGTCGTGCTATACTCCATCAATATGGCGTTTCGTGGTTGCTAATTGGAATTAGTATGTGTAGTCAATTACTGTGTAATATTATTATTCGGATGGTACTTTGTAACACTGAGGTTATTGTTTATGAGAGAATTTTCACTAATTGAGAACGAAATACATGATAATCACGCTGCTATGCGTAGAGGTAACTTGAATTATCTGTGTATGTAACTAATCTTTGGGTTAATTAAAACTACTTTATTAACAGCAGCGCAGCAGCGTAATAAACTCACTTAGATACTGCTTATTTACTAGGTATTTCGATGTTTTTAATTGATTTTTCGACGTTCCGGCACTTTTGCAGCTGCCGTGGTCAGGTGACTTAACTTGTCTCGACGTAATAATTTTACAGTTTATGCTCATACTATAAAGCTTATTTATGTTGAATAATGTGACGTAATAGACTGAGGGTTCTGATTTCTGATTTACCTGCCGTTACAAAATCAGTATGTACGGTAGATACATCAACATTATATGAGACAAATTTACTGTTATCGTTGGTTACACAGTACCGAACTCAGAGGACGGGAGGGGGCTCTTTCATAGCGCACTCTTTGTCTATCTCCGAGTTCATGTGTGAGCGTCGCGAGCGAAGCAGACAATGAACTTTACACTTCAGGCCATGTGAAAGTATGCACAGCCTTTTGATGAAGATGTCAAAAAAACATGATAAAAAAAATTTGGATACTAGAAAAAATTAGAATGTCTGCAAAAACAATTTGAATACTAGAACTTATTATTGTTTATTTAAATGCATTATTTTCATTCAATAATGTCAGTGTGAAACATTTGACTATTAATTTATTCAAAAGTTATGGATTTTTTGGTGTTTAAAAAATAAATAATTGAGTGAGCACAACAAAACGCTTGCTAGCTAACGATATTAGACGATTGCTTTCCCATATTCTAAACTTACCTATGAAGTCTTTGTACTCTATTCGGCAATCCTTACCTAATATTATAAATGCGAAACTACGTTTGTTTGCTTGTTACGCCTTCACGTCTTAACTATAATGAATCGATTATTATGAAATTTTACATACACGTTGTCAGGTACCGAGAAGGACATAGGGTACCTTTCATCCCGAAAAAAAGTATAGTTCCCGAGCGTAGCAAAAACTTTCCACGCAGACGAAGTCGCGGGCGGCCGCTAGTACCTATATAAATCACGCAACTCTTATATATGGATTGAAAATATATGTTTCCCGTATCTAAAAGCGTCTCGTTATTTTGCTCGACACTAGCTTTTCTTTCAAAGCGGAGGGAAAATTTGTCGTATGTGTATTTACAGCCTAAAAGCGGCGTCTACGGCTTGAATAGGGAGGTAAGTATCGGTGTTGTGCGGAGATAGTGCCTCGACGAGGACGAGTTAACTAAGTTGGTGCGCGAAATGGTCGCCTTCAAAGCGGTACGATTGCACAGCGTACGACTGCAGCGTACGGCTGCACAGCGAACGGTATCATGGAGAAATAACACAGCGCTTTTTGTGAATGTGACTAGGTATATCGGTTGCTTTTTGTTTGGATTTTTTTAAGTTTATACAAGTGAGATTTTTCCCGAACTTCATGAATTTTTCCATCTTATTTAATCATAAAACACTAATTTGGTTTTTACATAATGGAGGATATTTCCATTACTTACAGACTTTTACTAGAAACATTGAAAGAAAACTCTGAACAGTTTTTATGTACGTATTTAATTTCAAATAAGAATGCATTTGTAAATATATAATTATATGTAGGTAGGCAATTAAATTACAATCTTAGTAATATGTTAATACAACAAAAAAAATTAACACGTGATGTAGGAAACCGTTGCATACTATTTAAAATTCCATTAAAACAAACGAATTAATAAGCATTTACAAACTAACTCTAAAGTAAAAGTGTTTGAGCGTTCTTCGCCTCTGAGCTTACCCTAAGGAGGTTTGTATCAGTCTGTACTTAGATAAAGTTGCAGAGTTCTTAGATGAGGTTGTATCGCGTCGCGACCCAAAGTTAAATGAAAACGTAGGACAAAGAGTGGCGGCCACAAAGGTTGACTGAGGCCAACACTTGGAAATTAGTATTGATTCTGAGTGAACTTTCTCATTACCTAGGTACTCGTTGTAAATGTAATAAGGTATTGCGAATGGCTTTAATCGGCACATGAAAAGTTCGGTTACCATTATTTTTATAAACAAGTTACTTTCTTCTTCTTCAAGTGCCTCCCCATTACTGGAGTTTTGCCGTCAGCTTAAAGAACTTCTCTCTGTCCTGCGCCATTCGAAACAGTTGTTCGACGCTGGATAGACTCGTCCATTCCCTGATGTTACGCAACCACGATTTTTTCTTTCTTCCAGTGCGTCGTTCGCCTTCAATCTTGCTCATCATTATTAACTGGAGAAGCTGCCCCCCTACTCAAGTGGCCACTTTTCTATTCGTAAAAATAAGCCATAAACTCTAACTGTCTTATTCAGAGTGCGTTCGTTAATCTAGGGCCAAAGTTAATACGGCGTTAGACTGCGGATTAACGCCATTTTAGCGCAAATCGTATTCAGAGTGACAGTTTAACGTTTAGTCCCACCGTTTAAGGATTAAAAGGTGCATTGTGATTGGTTTACAAGCATTAAACCAGGTTTTGTTAGAACAGTCTTGCACCCCAGTTTTGTGAAACATCTATGAATAAGACAGTTTAATTACGTATCGTAGGCTTGTCAATTTCATACAATACAAAAATGTCTGTGATTAACATAACTTGCGACGTGTGACTTTAATCGTTTAATTGCTTATTTTAAAGCTTTAAGTTAGCGAATAAATAGAAAAGTGGCCATTTGTTTGAGTAGAGGGGCTAGAGAGGCTAGTATATCTCGTGTCGTAAGAATTTTTAACTAAGCTAATACACAAATTGTAGGCATTTTCAGAACTTACGAGTAGTATATGATTAACATCCGTGATTAACGAAGTGTAAGAGACACTAGGGCACTATTTAATAACGTGACAGTTTGTAAATTGTTATGTCAATTTGGTTTACATGAGTAGTTTGTTCGCTTGGCTGCGAAACCAAAAGTGACATGAGCCTGTGTTTGTAAATTGTAAACGTGTGCGTGAATTTCAGAGATGCACTGAAGTCCATTTTAGGTTGTCGATAACCATAATGTATTATTGCTCTAATAAAGAAAACACAAACAAGATTTTGAACAATTTTATTTAAATAATTTCTTTAGGTCTCCTTTGAGGCTCCATGCCGATTTATTTATGACATTTATCCAGTTTAACTTAATCACTGGATTTACAGGAAACCTGGAAATATTGTTAAATTAGTACTTAAGTAGGTATAATTTACCATTTGAAAACTGTCGGTTAAAAGCAGCTTTAAATAAAACTATTAGTGTTCACAAAGACAAACAAAGTTTTATTGGAAATCATCGACATGAGTATCGATATCGATAATTTTTGATCAATATCTACGCCTTATTTTCTCAAGTTCACGGACATAATATCTTTTTATCTAACACATAATGTTTAGAAATCAGCCTTTATTTGGGAAATAGGCGTTTAATAGCATCATATTAGTATATAACTTAGTGTGTTTGGGAATATATTCAACTAAAATATGAAATATGAAAATGGTACTTGTACAATCATATTTACCTGTGAAATAAGTATTTCTTTGGGTTATTGTCGTAAGTAACATTACAATTCAACACAGAACACGACACCATTATTGATTTATGTAGTTATAAGAGCCAAATCAACCCGATTGCGATCAAAATAACAAAATAATCGTGTGGACGCTTTTCACCAAGATGATAAACGAACGATGATAAATGAAGTCAAACTAGGTTCTGCTGTCATTTTTTATCAACTCTTTCTCGCACATGCAGGTAGGTAGTACAGTGTAAGAGGTACAGTCAACAGCACCTAGTGAATATATTCATGTTTTGAGATGGGGCAGGATTTATCGGAAAAGCAAGTCAATTGCACGGCCTTTTTTTCCTGTGGCAACACCGACGGCACCAGTTGTCAAATTTTGCTCCCGTATTTAAATTTGAAATATTTTAATTATTAGCATAATAATTGTGGCTAATTCCATTGAATCACGTAACATTTACGTATAAAATTAAGTTTAGTGAATACCAACAGTGAGTTGTTTGTGTATTTTGTGTGTTTTGTGACGTCGAACTACGGTCACTTTCACTTACCGGTATGACATGACATTGCATTTTTATCTGTAAATCATTGTTATCTCTTTCAAAGTAGTAATTTTTGTATGTGCTTTTAGTCTAATCTGTTCAGTTTATAACTAGTAAGGCTACATTTAAGGCCGATAGTGTAGTGTTATCATTTGGATAACCTCACTATAGTTGATTAAACATCCCCTTGGAATTACTTAGGTTTAACAAACACCTTTTTATTTTCACAATGTTGACCCGTAAGGCCGCATCTCGCCAGGAGGAGGCTAAACTCCATCAAACCCTACAGGAACTAAAGGCCACCAAGGAGTTGGTTAAGCAACTGCATTTGGAAAGAGATGAGAATGAAAAGGAATTGTTAGATGTGCTTCAAAGCAATACACAACTCAAAAAGGAAATGTCTGAGTTACATTTGTCACAACAGAATATGTTTGAGGAACGTAATAGGTTACAAACTTTAATCGATGGGTTCGACCAGTGCAGAGATGAGTATGAGAAGGCCCTCAGACTCATCTCTGGACTGGAAAAGCAGCTACATGACGCTAATAACCGTATCTATAAGTTAGAGTCAGAACAAAACCAAGCGGTAGTCACTCAGAACTTGAGTCTTTACGATGAGTTAGTCGGCTGTGACCCAAAACTTGTTTCTCCCTCACTTAACCATAAGCCAACAATCACAATTGATTTAACTTCTGAAGACTCAATTAATTGCACTATGAGTCAGGCAATGGTTGGTTGTAGTAGAAACAAGCTAAAGAAATATGTAAAAATTAACAAGTATATTTCAAAAACAAAAAAGTTACTAAATAAGCAGAAACACTTTTTCAAAAATATTAGTCACATTAGAGAGCGTAGACAACTAATTGAAAAGCTGGATACATGTCAAATTATAATCAATGAGAATAGACTGACATATGAAAATAACATTGCTATGTTAAATACAAAAATTCACTCATTACAGGAGTCATTATCCAGGATGACCCAAAATTATGACCGTTCCAAAAAAGAGATAGGGGAATATATACTGGCACTTAAATGTTTATCCACCCCCTCACTGTCAGAAAACCATTCAACCCATAATGATAGCTCCTTAGCGTCAGGCCTAGATGCTCGGGACCATTTACAAGACCAAACAGTGTATGAGCCCTTAATCTCTGAACATGTAAATATTTTAGCAAGCACAAGTGAAAATAATTCCTTTACCACTAACAAATGTTCAAACATTATGTTGTGTGATGAAATTGGAAAAGATTTAGGCTACTTATTCAATAATCAATTGGGAGAAAAAGTTTTAAATTATTGTATACCGGGTGCGACCCTACATGACATTATGAGAAAAGTAGTAACTCTAAACTTAAAAGAAAATACTAATTTAATTATATTAGTTGGTCAAAGAGGTAATGTAAACAAGAAGGATCTCATTTCATACTACAATAAGTTATGCAGTTTAAATATAAATAAATTTGTATTGTTTACACTACCTTACAGTGCTAGCTTGCCACAGGAAGAAAATAATATCAGATATAATTTGAATTTAACATTAAGCAATATGACTTATTATAATAGTCAGAGATGTCACATAATAGACATAAATAAATTAATGTTTAATTTTAAATTGACAAAAGATAAATATTATCTTACAAATTATTTTAAAAGACAAGTAGCTTTAGCGCTATCATTTTATTTTAAACATTTAGCCAAGAACTTGGCTATCACTTCTGCTTCTATTGAGCAGAATAGTTTTGACATTTTAAATGTGACCTTGGAATCCGTTCCAAGTAATAATAATACAATTTTTACTCCTGCTCCTATTGAGCAAAAAATTGTTGACATTAAAAATAACACTTTGGCATTTGTCCCAAGTAATTCTTTTATTGGTAATTTAAATTACATAATAAGACAATAGAGGAAGTCTCTAGCCGTGTAATTACTAAGGAAAAGCCTAAATATTTAACTATAGTTCACCAAAACATTCAGGGCTTTTCTGGCAAAGAATTAGAATTAGAACTTTTTTTAACTGAAAAAAATGCTAATATTTTATGTGTCACTGAGCACTGGCTTAAGGAATATGAATTAATTACAGGATTTCAATGTTATAAAATTGCTAGTTCATTCAGTAGGAAATCCACCACTAGAGGGGGATCTTTGATAATTTTGCAAAACAATATGAATTTTAAGGAACGAAAAGATGTGATATCCCTCTCTATTGAACAACACGTTGAACTGTCATGTGTGGAATTAGATCAGTTGATAATGATTTGTGTGTATCGCCCACCAACTGGTAACTACCCTCAATTTGAGTCCGCTATGGAGGACGCTCTAAAATTAGTCATCAAAAAGAATAAAAAAATTGTGGTGTGCGGTGATTTTAACGTAGACATCTTAAAGCCGTCCTCAATTGCAAGTAGGTTTCTGAATTTGTTTAAGTCCTTCAATTTAGCAAACACCTTTTGTGAACCTACAAGAATCACTGCTACATCTAAAACTTGCCTAGACAATATTTTTAGCAACTGTAATGTACTTGATAAAGAAATAATAAATTGTATTCGTTCTGACCATAGCGGACAAATAGCTTCCCTTGAGCACCATCATGTTCCTCATCAGTGTAATATAATTTGCAGACCTCTAACTAAAAATAAATTGGAAAATTTTCATGATAATGTCACTGCCAAAACTCTTTGCTTACCTAGTAATGATAATCCCAATACTCATTATGATGATTTATTTAATTTAATTAAAGTAGAATTTGATAAAACATTTAAGCAAAGATCTATTAAATCCAAAGACTTTAAAAAGAAATTTAGTGATTGGGCAACACCAGGCATATATGTTAGCAGAAATAAGTTGTTTGAATTATATGGTCAGAAAACAATTTCAAATGATCCCGAATTTCATGAATATGTAAGAAACTATTCAAAAATGTTTAATAAAGTATGTACTTTAGCAAAAGCAAAATGTATATCTACAATAATTCATCAGTCAGATAATAAAATAAGAGCCACTTGGAATATTATAAATAAAGTGACTGGGAAAACTAAAAATAATGACCGTGAATACTCAATAGTATCAGACAATAAAATTATTGAGTCAGATGAAGGAGTGGCAACAATTTTTCAAGATTTCTTTTCTAAAATACCTATTGCAACTACCAGTAATTTAAATTCATCTCCAAAAATTGCTGTCTCCCTCTTGGAATCATGTGTTGATAAGTGCAATAATGTATTTAAATTTAGACATATCAATAGTGATACCATTCTTAAAACATTTAATTCAATAAATATAAAAAAGACTGAAGATCTCTGGGGCATTTCAACTCACATAATTAAGTCTATAATAACTACCATTGCTCCCCATCTTGCTTTTATTTTCAATAAGTGTGTTGATGAAGGGATATTTCCAGACTTAATGAAATATAGTAAAATCATCCCTCTTTTTAAATCTGGGGACAAAAGCGATCCCGCTAACTTTAGACCCATTTCCATTTTGCCAGCACTAAGCAAAATTTTTGAAAAGATCATTTATGATCAATTATTAGCACATTTTCTTATCAACAAACTACTTCACGAGAAACAATTTGGTTTTACTCGTGGTAGATGCACAACTGATGCTGGAATTGCACTTCTCAAACACGTCTTTGAAGCATGGGAGAGTAAACAGGATGCAATTGGTATATTTTGTGATCTCTCTAAAGCATTTGATTGTGTCAGTCACAGTACTTTATTAGATAAATTGGAACATTATGGTGTATCAAAAAATGCAGTAAGCCTTATGCAATCGTATCTGTCGGCGAGAACCCAAAAAGTTGTTGTAAATAAAACAGAATCCTATGAAGCACCTATTACAATGGGCGTGCCGCAGGGATCGATATTGGGTCCATTGCTTTTTCTTATTTATATTAATGACCTTCCTTACTATACTAAAAACTTATGTGAAATAGTACTGTTTGCTGATGATACTTCTTTAATTTTTAAAGTTGATAGAGGATGTAACTGCAGTGACGATGTAAACAGCACTCTTTCCAAGGTGATGCATTGGTTTACTATTAATAATCTGAAGCTTAACTCTAGTAAAACTAAATGTGTCAAATTTTCACTTCCTAATGTGAGGCAGGTTCATATGACTATACATGTAAATGGCGAAGCAGTCGAATTTGTTGACTCAACAAAATTTTTAGGTATTACTATAGACTCGCGGTTGCAATGGGACCCTCATATCGATATCCTGTCAAGCAGACTTAGCTCTGCTGCCTTTGCAGTTAAGAAAATAAGGCTTCTGACCGACATTGAAACAGCAAGATTGGTTTACTTCAGTTATTTTCATAGTATTATGACCTACGGTTTGTTGTTGTGGGGCTCAGCTGCTAATATTAATAACATATTCATCTTACAAAAAAGGGCAGTGCGCGCTATATACAACTTACGGTCTAGAGATACTCTTCGTGACCTATTTAAAGAAATTAAAATATTAACGGTAGCTTCCCAATACATCTATGAAAATATAATGTATGTAAAGAAAAATTTAGATAGCTTTGTAAAAAATAGTAATGTTCATAAACTCAATACAAGAAACAAGAACAAACTTGCTGTTCCAAGGCGCAGACTGCATAAAACCGGAAGCTCTTTTTTGTGTAGATGTATTACCTTTTATAATAAGATACCAGAACAAGTCACAGAACTGCCCTTGGAAAAATTTAAAAATACTGTTAAATCCAATCTAATGAGTAAAGGTTATTACACTGTTGACGATTATTTGAAGGATAAAAAAGCATGGGCATAACTTTGATTATTAAAAGTAACAATCATAATGAACTTGAAACTATTGCAGAAAATAACCTCAAAGAAGTAATTAACTGGCTCAAAGCTATCAATCTCACAATTAATCTAAATAAAACGAAATGCATTAAATTTAAAACATATAACTCTATACGTAAGGAATTGGACATTAAATATGAACACGACAAAATCGAAGATGTATCAGAAATAAAATTCTTAGGTATTACAATTGACGAATCTTGCAATTGGAAACCTCATATCAATGCTATGGTTAGTAAATTAGATCGTTTTGTGTACGTCCTTAACAGAATAAAACATGTAGCTTCAAAAGAAGCAGCAGTTATGGCATACCATGGCTATGTGTCATCGGTCCTACGATATGGGTTAATATTATGGGGCAACTCAGTTGAAATATCACGGGCTTTCAAACTGCAAAAAAAATGTGTTAGAGCTATTTGTGGTGCTGGTTATTTGGACAGTTGTAAACCATTATTTAAAGACTTGAATATTTTGCCCTTGCCATGTCTTTACATTTACGAGGTTTGTACCTTTGTTAAGAAACATCCTCATTTATTTAAAACAAATAATTATTACAATTACAGAGGTAGAAGGGAAAACAATTTGTACATTCCTCAGCGTAGACTGAAATTGCATTCTAAAAATTCATATTGTATGGCAATACGTCTACATAATAAATTACCTAATGAAATAAAGGAACTGCCACTAACTAAGTTTAAAAGTAGGCTATCAAAACTTTTAAAAGAAAAGAATTATTATACCATGAATGAATACTTAAATGACAAAACATTAAAATGAAATTAATTTATTACAGCAATTTGACATTATCATAATTTAATTTTATTATGACTTGTATAATTTGTTTGTTTAGATAATTTTGACTATTGAATGTTTTTGTATTTTTTTTTCCATTAATTTTTATCAGTGTGACATTGTGATTTCATTTATTTATATATTTTCTTAATTTTTTTTGGCAGAATCTAATGATTATAATATGAATATTGGACATTAATTAAAGTATTTGCACATCGAATCATTCGGTAGAATATGCGGGAACCATTGTAATTAAAATCTGTACTGTACCATATTCGAGCAAATAAATGATTTATGATTATGATTATGATTAGCTTTTGTATTGTTAATTATTACTCTAATACCTCAGTATTGATTAGAAAAAGTCCGGGGTTCTTTCATAGGTCTAGATAAAAGTCCTTTAATTAAACTCGAATCGTGATTTTCTTTTCTAAGTATAAAATTGTGAGAAGTATCCTACCTACTTAAAAACGTACTTCTGGCTTCTTGACTCGACGACTTAATATGGGTAGCTTTAGTATGTCATGCTCACTTCAAACATTTCTGCGGTGGTGTCGTGTGAGGCGGGTCGTTACGTTCCCTCAAATATGGTTGAGCGAAGCGATGGCTGGTTCATGCGTCATGCTCGTGAACGGGTGCTGCCAGTGGGAATGGGTCTGCTTCTGTCTGCTTGTATTAAGGGCGTCGTATAACTCGTATATAAAAGATCTGTTTTATATTGTCTGTATGTATGGCACTTCTTACTCAAAAAATATAATTCTTAATAGCTTACCTTGTTTTGATTTATTTAATTGCAATATTTTTACTTTCTATAGTCAGTAGTTTAGTGAAAGACCTATGAAAAGCTTTTGGATATAAATTTTCAATTCGATGCCTTAACATAGGTAGTCTTAGTATGTCATGCTATCTTTAATCATTTCTGCGGTGGTGTCGTATGAGGCGGGTCGTTACGTTCCCTCAAATATGGTTGAGCGAAGAGATGGCTGGTTCATGCGTCATGTTCGGGAACTGGTGCTGCCAGTGGGAATGGGTCTGCTTCTGACTGCCTATCTTAATGCATATTGAATTGTTTGTTTTTCTTTTATTTTTATTTATTGTAACAGCCTAGACTGAATAACAAGTTCAAACTTTGAATTTAGCTTAAAATCTGTAAATTGATTAAGAAATTTGAAACTCATTAAGAAATGAGCTAATTCAATAATGTTATTTATTTGTTAATCTTTGTTAATATAAAGTCTGGAAACGATATACATATTTGTAAATATCGTTCCATCTGATTGATAAAGCTGACAAGTTTTTTGCGCCCATTTTTCTTGTCAGTTAAAAGACGTCATAATGGGTGGTAGGGTAAAAGAATTGACGATTTAAAAATGCTTATTATGTGAGCTTATTTAAATAAAATATATTTCACTTTCACTTTCATGACATAAGCCGTAAGAAACGGTTTCTCACTCGCACCATTGTCCGTCTACTTGAGCATAGCGAAAAATTTTCTAAGTCTATGGGTCACAACATGTTTGACAAAACTTGTTTTTGCAGTTTTATTCCTTTTATTAGGTTAGGAATTTCCAAATTTCATAATTACTACTTTGAATTAGGTAATATTATTATTAATATATAATATAATATTAATATTATTATAGTAATATTATTTTCATGCAAATTATGATTTCTATTTTTGCTATCTTTTAAATAAAAACAGAAGAATTAAACAATAATAGAATGGATTAAACGGAGTGATTTACAAAGAAGCGGATTTAAATGGGGATTACAAGAAAAATGCCTTTATAAAACGAGTAAAAAAAACTGTGATCTCGCTAGGGATGAACGAAGGTCGCAATTCGTTACGGTCCTTTACAACTGTCACTTTTTTTAAATACGACTCTTGTTAAAAAACGTTACCGAATTGCTCCTAACGAACGGCTTGCCTCGTTGCCTCGTTCCATATTTAGGACGCGGCGGGATGAATTTGAGAATGCCGGTTAATTTTAGGCATTCGTATGTTCGTAACTTTTCCTTTGGTGTAGGCAACAAGTCGAAAGAAAAACTTAGAGTGGCATAAGCCCTTCTTTTTTAGTGCAGAGCTATGTACTCGACTGCAAAAGAGTTATATGTTTTTCGCGCATATCATGTATGTTTCGTGTATGTGTATATGTAATCGCCAGAACCTCTGGACCAAAAAGTCACAACTGTATGTTATTATGTTGCCTTAAATATTTAATGTTGTTTCCATCTTTTCAGTTGATTTGTCTTCTGGTGCAGGTAGGGTTGCCAGGTCGTCCAACCTAATAGCCGGACAGACCAACCAGTTTGGCCGGACATTTGGGTGAAAAAGCCGGACACCAAAATAAAAATAAAAAAGATTTTCTCTGGGTAATAATAATACAACATTTTTTTTACGTAAAACTAGGCTTTTTTGAACATTTATCATAAAACTTTTCTTAATTAACGTATGTGAACTTACGCAACATACGTTAACAATCGAGGAGTGAATGCCACTGACTGAACTGACCACGTGCGTGAATGAGTGGAAAATGTAAAAAGCCTAACAAAAGCCGGACACCGTTTAATTGGGCCGGACACGCAATCAAAAAGCCTACCTATGTCCGGCTTTAGCCGGACGCGTGCAGGCGGGTTTTCTATTTTTTTTTATTTTTAATGTTTAGTTACTCGTTTTACAATGTATAATTTGTAATATATTTTTTGTGCGTTGTCGTACTTATTTTAGTCACGTTTTAATGAAGATGTAAGGTAAATTCGTATAATTGAAATCTAATTTCTCATGCAAAAGGAAATATTGTGTTATAATAACGTTTCAACTGAACATTTAAGGGTCCATAATAGGAAAACATGGTTTGCGCGGGCCATATTTTTATATAGAAAACATAAAGTTGTAGCCACACAAAAAAACATACGACAAGCTAAAGAGATTATCTAGTAGCTAAAAGTATTCAATTGCGTATAAACCTCACAGATGATTGAAAAAAAATCTGAATATCATCAAAAGCGCTTGTCGCGGGCCATGTTTTTGGCGTAAATAATAGCCGAAACGTATTGAATTCTACATCAAAATACACTTTAACGTACTGTGCAGTTGCTCCAATAACTTTTTTTCAAGAAAGCTAATTGTGCTAAAGATAATGATGAAAGAACAACGAAAAACATCGAAAAATTGCAACGTAAAGAAAACGACTGATATAAACGATTTCGCATAACGGAGCCTTAAAAAGGTATATTTTGACCTCTACTTTAAGTAATTATAACAATACCGTGATGTTAGTAGCTTATTCTGAAATATATTCTTGTTATTCTTTCATTCTCCCACTCGACATTTTAGACAGTATTTCTTTCGAAGTTTTAGCCTTTGAATTTTAAATGTTAACAACGTAAAAGTAAGATACTATTTTTATAAGTAGGGGAACGGAGGGTATTGCCGTACACATAACTTTAAAATGTCGTTATTACAAAAGTATTCATCGTAAATAAAACCTATAATTTTAATTTACTCTCAATTTAAGTATACTTTAGATATGGTTAAAGACAGAAAATAAAAAATACAATTGTATCAGATAAAATACTTTAATTAAAAATATTCTATGTACGGAATTAACCGAATCAAGCGGGTAACTCCGTACACGTATTCGGCTAATTTCGTACATACATATACAACCGTTTTATTGATTGATTAGCATAAAAAAACACAGAAAATAACAATTTTAAACAAATATTTTAAGTTAGGATAAGCGTTATCAAAGTTGTGACCCTAATCATAAATCTTTACTATGCCTTAGGTACAAAATCCACAAATATACTTAGTTATCGGAAGAATCATAACCCGAACACAAAGCATGCAACCCAGCTCCCACAGCTTACACAACTGTACCATAATTCTCTTTCCTTGCCAAAATCACCACAAATGACGCATACCTCGACACCTGTCTCACCTCCGTTTCCTTCAACAAACAAAATCTATCAACTCTTCTTCATCACCAGCCTCCATCTGTAAAAAAATGTTTAACTGATAACAAAGTCTGGGGTGATAAATCTGGGTCTATATAATACGTCTTGCCTAGCCTCCAAATTTATTTTTATTTAAAATAATAAAATAATTTACTGAGGCAATTAACATTAGGTAGGTATCTGTGAACCAATTATTTCTATGCGGCTAATACCGTACACGTGTACGCACTTTGCTGACTTACCATCCGCCATGTTTAATCAAAATCATATGAAAACATATGAGAATATTACTTTGGAAACTACTAATTTCATTTAAGGCGCTGTAGGTAGTGAAAGTGGCGCCGCCACTACATTTATTTTTATTACGCGTAAACCAAGTCAATATTTAAAAAAAGTACAAGTAATAATCTCTTAAATTGTCTCTAATATTTTTTGAATAACTCTTCAACAGTTATCATTCATTCTGTAAGTTTTAAAATCCATAATTGCCAAAAGTGGCCACTTTGAGCTAAAATGGATTTTAAAACTTACAGAAAGAATGAAAACTGTTGAAGAGTTATTCAAAAAATATTAGAGACAATTTAAGAGATTATTACTTGTGCTTTTTTAAAATATTGACTTGGTTTACGAGTAATAAAAATAAATGTAGTGGCGGCGCCACTTTCACTACCACCGCGCCTTAAAAACAATATCATGGCACTAATTTAACAATAAAAACAAGATATATAAGCACAATAGAGTACTTACAGTGCAATTTTCGAAGGTGAAAAATTCTATTGGCAGCCGCAAAAACACTCATCATGCTCTCGACGCCATGTTTCTACGCAGACTGGGAAGAACAGTTGCTATGACAGCTATTTCAACGAAACCAACACGTACGACAAGGACAGGTAGCTTTCGGTCGCTTTATTCCTCTAAAATTTGAGTGTACGAAATTGGCCGATGTACGGCAATACCCTCCGTTCCCTTATTATGTTTAGAAAAATGAAAGTGTTATGCGTGATAATATTATTATCTCTCGCTTAAGTATTCATAAAGCCTGCCATATTTATTCTTATGAGCCTGCCTAAAAACCAGGGGGCCCAGTACGAAAATAACGTACGCAATTGCGTAACGCAATCACTTGGTCACGATAGTTGTCCGCAGTTTGTCGGTTATGGCTATTTAACACATTTTCAATTTGACTATCGTAGCCCAAAGACTATTGAATGAATGATGTCGGATACGCTTGATAGAAACTGTCAAACTTACGCAAGTGCTTTGTAATAGGAAACAATCAGCATGAAGCACGGACGCAGCTGCGTGTATCGCATTAAACTTTTTGTAATAGACCCCCTGTTTGGATAAGCTTTTATAAATACAAATATTTATTTTTTTAGTTATGAATATTAAAGAATGAAAAGCCTTTTTACTTCTTTAATAAAAATACTAGTAACTCAAAACGATTTTAAATTATTAAAATAAATGGAAAAAGCAATTACATTTTTTTTTATTTTAAGACGTTTTAGCTAAGCCCGTAACAGGTGCGCAAGAAAATTGCTACGAAAGAGTACCAAAGATAAATTTTCACAATATGTCTAGTTTTAAGAAACCGGATGAATAGAGTCGGGAAAATGAATGAAATTGTCCATCGCAGTCCACGGGAGACGGGAGAGCGCTCCGGGCTAATGATTAATCGTCGTGTAACACAAAGCGCGATTTCTTTGCACGCCAGGTGATTCTTGCCAGGAAATTGAATAGTCGAAAAATCGATTGAAACTCACTTTTGTTCTTTTGTTATGTCCACTTGGAGGGATTTTTGTTTTGAAATAATATTTTGTCACGAAATGAAGTGTAAAGTCCGTTCGCTCAGATAGTGTCGCCCTTTTATCTCGCCGCCTTTGCACGTGCCGCTTCTTGTCAATGGATGCCGCCGCATAAACAAAGGATACCGCGTGCGGCGTACACCCACAAGTCAATTTGGCTTTAGGCAGTTTTCATAGAGTCAAAGTCAAAGTCAAAGTCAAAGTCAAATAAGCTTTATTCAAATAAACTTAATTATTAAGTACTTTTGAATCGTCTATATTTTCCTACCACCCGTTCCAGACTTTTTTAGCTGACAAGAAGAACGGGCGCAAGAAACTTATCAGCTGTAACAGCCATAAGTAACGATATTTACAAACTTTAATATATCGTTACCAGAAAATTACAACAGGGTGACAGGATTATTGGCAACAACATAGACTTATTATATTACTTCAACAAAGTACTTATTAGCAAGTTATGTGTTACATCATTTCCACGCATTTAGATCTTTAAGATAATCATCTACTTTATAATAACCTTTACCCATGAGCGTTTTTTTAACATGGTTTTTAAATTCATGCAAAGGAAGATCAATCACTTGTTGTGGAACTTTATTAATAAAGGCTATGCCTTTCCCCATAAATGAACCTCTAGTTTTTGCAAGCCTAAATCTTGGAACGGCAAGTTTATCTTTATTTCTTGTATTGAACTGGTGAATATTGCTGTTCTTAGCAAATGAATCATAGTGTTTCCTTACATAAACTAAATTATCATAAATATATTGGCCTGCCAAAGTTAAAATATTTATTTCTTTGAACATTTCTCTCAAAGTATCTCTCCGCCGTAGATTGTATATGGCGCGAACAGCTCTTTTTTGGAGTACAAAAATATTTTCAATACTGGCAGCTGAGCCCCACAATAGCAGTCCATACGACATTACGCTATGAAAATAACTAAAGTATACTAACCTTGCCGTTTCAATATCAGTTAAAAGCCTTATTTTCTTAACAGCGAATGCCGCTGAACTAAGTCTACTTGACAAGGCTTCAATATGTGGATCCCATTGCAGTCGAGAATCTAGTGTGATACCTAGAAATTTTGTGCTCTCGATAAACTCGACTTCATCGTCATTCAAATTAATATTTAATTTTGTCTGCTCAACATTAGGTAATGAGAATTTAACACATTTAGTTTTTTTGGGGTTAAGTGCTAAATTATTACTATTAAACCAGTATGAAACTTTAGAGAGGGCACTATTTACTTCGTCCGAACAGTTATTACCTCTGTTTACTTTAAAAACTAAAGAAGTATCATCCGCAAATAGCACTGTTTCACATAAATTATTCGCGTAGTTGGGAAGGTCATTTATATAAATTAGAAACAGCAATGGGCCCAATATTGATCCCTGTGGCACACCCATATTGATGGGGGCTCCAGTAGATTCAGTTCTATTAATCACTACTTTCTGAGTTCTATTGTACAAATACGATTTCATAAGACTAACTGATTTATCAGAGACACCATAATGTTCTAGCTTCTTTAATAGTGTTTGATGATCAACGCAATCGAATGCCTTAGAAAGGTCACAGAAAATGCCAATTACATCTTGCTTTTCTTCCCAAGCATCAAGAATATGTTTGAGAAGTGCAATTCCAGCATCAGTAGTACTTTTACCCTTGGAAAAACCAAACTGATTTTTATGAAGTATATTATTGTATGTGAAGTAATCTAATAATTGGGAATATATAATTTTTTCAAATATTTTACTAAGTGCTGGTAGTATAGATATTGGCCTAAAGTTAGCTGGGTCACTTTTATCCCCAGATTTAAAAAGAGGAATCAATTTACTATTTTTCATTAGATCAGGAAAGACCCCTTCGTCAATACATTTGTTAAAAATAAAAGCCAAATAAGGGGCTAGTATATCAATTATTGATTTAATTATGCTTGTTGACATGCCCCAAAGATCTTCTGTTTTTTTAACATTAATTGTTTTAAAAGCTTTAATGATATCTGCACTATTTATATATTTAAAGGAAAAACTTTCATTGCACTTATCAACACTAGACTCCAGAAGGGAGACAGCGATGTTGGGACAAGCACTAAGAGTACTGGTAGTTTCTACAGGTATTCTAGCAAAGAAATCTTCAAAAACTTTAGCGACCTCATTGTCAGATTCAAAAGTTTGATCACCAGTTTTTAAACAGAAGGAATTTATATTGGATTTTGATTTGCCCGTTTCTTTGTTAATAATATTCCAAGTAGCCTTAATTTTATTGTCTGCTAATTTAATTTTATTTGCAAAGTACTTGGACTTTGCTAAGATACAGACTTCTCTGAATGTTTGTGAATACTTCTTGACAAATTCAATGAAGTTAGGATCACTAGAAGTAGCTTTCTCTGCATAAAGTTCGTATAATTTCCTTCTGCTCTTATATATGCCGGGTGTGGCCCAGTCACTAAATTTCGTACTATCATTACATTTGATGACTTTTTGTTTAAAAGTTTTACTAAATTCAGTTTGAACTATGCTAAATAAATGATTATATAGGTTATTGGCTTCAAAATTTGGTTCTGGTAATGTTTCAATTTTACTTGTGACATTGGTTCTGAATTTTTCAATACAGTGTTTTTTTACTGGCCTACACATTATTTCCCGTTTAGGCGGAACATGATGGTGCTCAATGGAGGCTAATTGTCCACTATGGTCGGATTTAATACAATTTAAAATTGATTTTTCAATGACATTACAGTTACAGAAAATATTATCTAAGCAGGTTGCCGATGTGGGTGTGATACGCGTTGGTTCATTAAAGATATGTAGCAAATTAAATGATTTAAATAGGTTTATGAACCTACTTGACAGTTTGGCTATTTTAGGGTCTAAGATGTCGACATTAAAATCTCCGCAAATTGCGACTTTTTTATTCTTCCTACAAGTTATTTTTAAAACTTCCTCCATAGTGGACTCAAACTCAGAGTAATTCGCTTTGGGGGGTCTATATACGCATACTATAATTATTTGATCAAGTTCCACGCACGATAACTCAACGGTTCGTTCAATTGAGAGGGATACTACATCTCTACGCTCTTTACATTGTAAACTATTGTGTAGAATAATAAGTGAACCCCCTCTTATAGTAGATTTCCTACTAAGCGAGCTAACAACTTTATAATTATCTAAACTTAAAAGTAATTCGTGCTTTTTCAACCAATGCTCAGTAACACATAACACATCAATATCTTCAGAGTTTAAGAATAAGCTTATTTCTAAATCTTTGCCAGAAAAGCCTTGCATATTTTGGTGTACAATTCTTAAACACTTTGGCTTTTCTATTGTTAAGTCAGGGCTAGAGGACGCCTCTATTGTCCTAGATGGTAATTTAAATGTGAAACATTATTATTACTTGAACTAAGTAAAATGTTATAATTATTTTTATTTGGAACAGATTCCAAAGTTGAATGACTAATGTCAATAGTTGACTGCTCAATAAAAGCAGTTGTTTTACTAGCCAGAAGTGCCTAGTGAATGGTTGTGTTTGTTACCGGTATTCCTGTCTCTGAACACAAATGCTTGCGGGTGTACCGACACTATCTAAACGAACGGACTTTAATCATACAAATCAATACGCGCTCTAATATGAGAACGGAAAGTTGTTTTGTGTCTATCTATGTACTATCCCCGCAAATTAATAATACGAGGAAACCTTGTCATATTAACAAACACGTTGGTGTCATCCGCAACTAAAAATGACTTGTAGCAATAAAATTCCAATAGGCAATTTAACATATTAATTATTGAATTATTTTTTTCAATAAGATAAGGCAGAGTGCCCAAACGGTCGATCGCGATCGACCGTTCGCCGCGCGGAACGGCGCGTCGCGCCGGAGCGCGAGAGGTTTTAAGGTCGATCGCCAAGGACAACACATTTGAAAGTTTATGCACCCAATGTAGTTTTACTTGCAATTTCTTTTCTTGATAAATATTTGGTGGGTTCAACGATCTTTTTATCATATTTTTTTGATAGGTTGATCTCCTTAAGAAAAATGATGGGCACCCCTGAGACAGGATCTAGCTAGTATAAAACATTTACAATTATTTTTCGTTTATGAGGTTAAAACATGGCCGCTAAGTTCATTACTAATTTGCGCAACGTACGATTTTTTAGACATAGGTTCCTTAATAGGTATATCAATTAAATTGGGATAAAAATATGTTACTTAAGTAGTTTTTAAAATATGTTTTAAAGTATGAAGATCGAGCGTAATAAGAAGGCAGATACGACAAAAACAAACGCGTAAATCCCAGAAGTAAGTGACGTTATCCAATATTTATTTATTTTTAAACAGTTTAACGTCTTGAGTTACTTAATAATAATGTAACCTATTTAGTGATCAATGAATGAACTTCCTAACAAGTGTGTGCTGGGGTGGAAATCTGCTGCGAGCATGTTTCCGAAATCACTAAGGAATTTTATTTTCCCGTAGCAACTTTGTAACAAGATCGTTACAAGTTTCAGATTGACGTAAGTCTGTTCTTGACAAAAACAAAACTGCTGAAATAACATGTACACCCTTATTTATTATTTGTGTTCGATTCGCTATGTTGTATGGAATATTGTGACTTAGACGATCTAGAAGCAAGTTATACGCGATTTATAAGCACATTATAATTTTATTAAATGTATAGATTTGACTAAAATCCTTAGACCTTAACTTAACACTAGTGATTATAAGGTCTTTATTTATTTTGTAAATTCAAAATACAAATAAAATACAATTGTATCGTAAATAATTACGATAATTTTTTTTCAGACTTTCCGAAAACCGAGCCTTTTTAGGTAAGGAGCCACCAATCCTGAAAGCTCCGTGACACGGATTCTAATATTTTTAATAAAAAATAAAAGTTAACGTTTAGACGAACAAGATTTGCTTGGTCGGCGTGGATTTGATTAGCCGGAAATATTTTTATTAAATTATTTATTATTAAATTTCCATATTTTTTTCCGTCATCACGGATTTTGATCAATCTTATATAGAATTTTGTGTGAAATATTATGTTCAACAAGAAAAAATCCGGCCGACCAATTATTTTTAGCCGGAAAGGTCACGCATACCTATTTGAATGGTGTGATACGGGGTAAAATTTATCCATTACACCGTAATTTTGTAGTCGTTTTAATTAACTTAAGGGAGTGTTCTACTAATCGAACTAAACATTTTTGCCCAAGAAACATAGGTCGAAAAACGACATAAAAATTTGACTTTCCCATACTAATAAAATGTTTTAGCTGTCTAATTAGTATGGGAGACCCAATTTTTTTTGTCGTTTTTCGACCCATGTTTCTTGGGCAAAAATGTTTAGTTTCATTGGTAGAACACACCCTTAAGTTAATTAAAACGACTACAAAATGACAGTGTATAAAGGAATCCTTTTTAGTTTTTTAATTCACGCGTTTTAATGTCACATTTAAATTATCTTGGTATGCGTGCTTACAAACTGCCGAAAGTAACGCGCAGACCAAATTTTAACTCTTCGCTTTTTAACGGTTTCTATATTTCTGTAAAGAGTGGTATGCGCGATACTTTCGGCAGTTTGTAAGCACGCATACCAAGATATTTATAAATGTGACATTAAAACGCGTAAATTAAAAAAAAAACAAAAAAGGTTTCCGTGATAATGGATAAATTTTACCTCTTATCACACCATTCAAATAGGTATGCGTGACCTTTCCGGCTAAAAATCTTTGGTCGGCCAGATTTTTTTCTTATTGAACATAATATTTCACACAAAATTCTATACAAGATTGATCAAAATCCGTGATGACGGAAAGAAATATTGAAATTTAATAATAAATAATTTAATTAAAATATTTCTGGCTAATCAAATCCACGCCGACCAAGCAAATCTTGTTCGTCTAAACGTTAAATTTTATTGTTTATTAAAAATATTAGAATTCGTGTCACGGAGCTTTCAGGATTGGTGGCTCCTGGGCTATTTAATTGACCACGAAAACCGAGCTCTTTAATGGAACACGAAAACCAAGCTCTTTAATGGAATACGAAAAGCAAAAAATATCATGTAAGTAAGTACAAAATTATATTAAGTACCTACCTTCTAATTATTATTTTTTGTGGCGCAACTACATGCGTCTTTATTTCTATTACTTACAACTTTTTAGTATTCTATCTAAACACTTCATAAAGGTGTTTTTTGCTCGTAAAAAGACTAAAAACTAAACTATAGCACCTGAGATTAGCAGGTACCACATGTTGGTGACACCCGTCTCTGACATTCAGGGACGTTGAAATCGGCCTGAAACTTTAACTAATTAGTGTAAATTAAATTTCAGCTTCTAGAAATATCCGACTTGAAAGTTATTGTAATTATAAGTAACTTTCATAAACGTTAATATTAATATTAGGAATGAAGAGAATTCCTGTCTTTTCAACAAATTACCATTTCTATAAAAATCCACAATTTGTTTTCTTTTCAATGACATCATATCACTAATCACTACCCATTTCAATGTTGCCATTACAGGGGCATAGACCTTTTTTCTAGATGGATAAGGAACATGGGCCATAATCCACCAACGGATCCAATGTGGATTGGTGGGTGTTAACAACTTCAGAAACTGCAAGTACCAACAACTTGTCGTATCTTGCGAAATACGAGGGGGTTTTATCCGATGATCGATTCTAAAGAAAGTTGCTAAAAGCCACGCCGGGAACGATCAATTGACATCTATGCTATTGTGGGAGAAATTGACAATCGCTTCAATTGCATTTGTAAACGATAAACGCATCAAAGAGCGTCAATCACGTAAAAAAATATGTCAATCGTTAAGCTAGGGTTTCCTAGGATGACGGTGCCGTCATATTACGGCCGAAATTTAGCGGCGTAGAACGTTGTCTATGTAAACAATACGGCGCGGTTTCTGACGTTACGGTGTCGCCGTATTATTTACATAGACAACATTCTACGCCGCTAAACTACGGCCATAATATGACGGGACCGTCATCCTAGGAAACCCTAGCTTTATCGAACCGCCTCACCCATGGGTCAACGAACTCCTCCAGAGTACATAAAAGTGACGTTAAATCACCACCAGAACCATTGAACAACTACTAATGACCGCACAAATCAATTGCCCAATTACCCATTTTTTTAGTAGGGATCTCGATATTATGAGTGGGGTTTAAAAGATGCTAAAGGAAACTCGTCCGTATAATTTAATTAACGAAATGAATGCATAAATTGTTTTGAACCGAGCCCAAGCTTCGTTGTCAACAGGCTACCCGAAATATGTTCAAAATGGGGAACTCTTGTTTGGACTCCGTCATGTGGAAATTACGGAACTGTTTAGTGAATAATTAAAAAATATTGTATTGTACATGAATTCGTTTATAATTAACATAGATACTTGGTTAAGAGGATCATTGTTGAAATGCACCCAGCCAGAAATTGCGAACGAATAATCGTATGCCAATTAAAACTTTAATTTCAACTTTGTATTATAATTAAAATTAGTTTATTTTAATGCCCACATTTTATTGGTGACCGCGTCTGCAAAGTTTGGAATACTGTCAAACTTTTTACGATGACCTACATAGTTTCTAGAAAGTTAAATAGCAGAATAATTATTGTGTTTTCAATTTCATTTTATTCAACTCTAAATTTTTTATAGCTTAACAATGTTCACAAGTTTACAATTCTTTACCAGCAACCACATCGAGTATTTCATATTCACACAATGAATTTAAAATACTTAATATTTGCCCAACGACGTAAAATACTACAAAGTACTTGCATTTATTAAAAAGCTCTTTATTATCACGCTGAAATTGTGTGATAAAATGTAAGTTAGCTTGTGTTAAAAAGAAAAAGTAGATGTTTTTTCACGCATCTGCAAAATATTATTCAACGAAGAGTTCCATACACAGGGGAAACGTAGAAAATCAAATAAAATGTACATATTCAATTATCGTCGAGACAAATCCCCTTCCTAACTCAAACAATAATTGCTCCAATTAATAGTCGATTGAATTAACCAATTACAAATCTCTGATTTTAATTAGTGACATTCTGGCGGAATAAGCGTGTAAACCCGCCGAAAGCAGAGCACATAAATTGTTTGCGCCGTTCTTGTCACCGCAGTCGGGTCGAGTTGAATCTGTGAATGAATGGATTCCTTCACTAATCAGTGGGAACTTCGGACCGCGGCATCCTCCATGTTCAACTCTTGACACGTCTAATTAGAAACAGGATCACTGAAACGGTTCGGTTTTAATGAGCACTGCTTAAACGATTGCCGGAATGGCACGAAACTTTGTGGCTGTTATAAATCTGTTTAAAACTTGTGTGTGTTGTTTTGACCTATTTTGTACGAACTGAATATTATGTATTCGTCTTTCAATGCGCTCTCTTAAGCTAGGGTTTCCTAGGATGAAGACGACGGTGCCGTCATATTACGGCCGTCATTTAGCGGCGTAGAACGTTGGCTATGTAAACAATATGGCGCGGTTTCTGACTTTACGGAGTCGCCATATTGTTTACATAGACAGCATTTAACGCCGCTATATTACGGCCGTAATATGACGGCACCGTCATCAAAAGAAAACCTAGCTTTAGATCTCATATTTAAAAAATAACACCTATGTAGAATATAATAACACAATAAAATTGTAGAATGAGTCCATTATCTTTAGGGGTAATAACTTTATCGTGTTTGATATTTAATTTGTCGATTTTTATACAATGTCTGTAATAGGGAATATGCATCAAATTTTTTTTTATCAAAATCAGTAGTATAATGCGTGAGAAAATCAACTGTAATATTGAAACTTGTCTCTTGCGTTTTTTTCTCGTAATATAGTTACTTGAAGTTAGCACGCATCAGCTCCCGCCGAAAACGCTCTATACAAAATGGTGACGTCACACATCACGTTTCGGTGTGTTTCGAGCGCGTTTAATATGGAGTTAGCCAATAATCTTCAATTATCTCCCTAAATTTTGCGTTTAAGTAGATATGTGTCATACAAAATATTATTTCTTTTTCGATATTCTATCTGACTGTAAATTGCATTATATCCGAAAACGAAAAAAAAAATATCGTTATCTTCCCCTGATTTCATCGTGTGATAAAACGAAAATAATCTTTTTTTTTGTTTTTCTTTCTATTCCATCATGTTTTTACAAGTGTCCGCAGCGATCAAGCTCAATTTTAGGAAAATCGGTGACTTATGCATATTCCCTATTTACCAAGCTTGTATATATTGCGAGATGTGATTAATCGTCTTATTGCGTGCATTTATTTATCGTTCAAACCAATAGAAAGATGCCCATTCGAGTATGAGAGCAAAAGAGCGGTTGTAATATGTCCGCGTAGAAACAACTTTAAGTAACGACGGTTTTATTGATCCATTGATACTTCTTCCTTGCTTTGTGAAGGTCCACTCATCAATAACCTATAATACAGCGTACTTTGGGCGAAAATGCGTTCTCCCTCCAAAAGAAAACCTTTGATGGATCACGTACCGTTCAGACTTTCCTACGATCTTGTTTGATAAATTGTTTAATTTTTTGGGATCTCACAGTTATAACTCATTAATTTGCCTCCAGCCAGCGTTGTAATGACTTTGATGTAAAGGGATTATTAAAAAGTGTTGCGTAATTTGGGAGAAGTGATTTAGCATCCATGTTTATCTTTTCGGAAACTTCATAATCAGGAGCGCTCCGTCTAAGTGTTATGCTGTAATATTGTTAATTTTTGTTGGAAGTACTTAAACTTGCCGCGGTGAGAAGCCCACCTGCGTTTTATGATGAAAATATAAAATATTTTTGGGAATAAATGGCCTTAGTGTTGTAGACTAGTAAAGTAACAGCTAAAATTGATAGAGGCATGTTGGCTAACCTTATTTTCTTCGTTTAGGTATCTATTAAACTTAACTACTTATCTGCTGACTCTGCAATAATCAATGGTTGTCTGATCTTACAAAACGAATTTTTCTTTGTTCTCTGGACTATGGGTGGTTGGTTATAGTATCACAATTGGTTCCAATTTATTAACACTGGTTGTCTGAACTGCCCCCTTACTCAAATGGCCAACATTCTATTCGTTTGAACGCTACGTTTACAGAAAACTATAAAATTACGTGCCGTAAGCTTGACAATTCCATACAAAACATCAAAGTCTGTGATTTATATAAGTTTGCAACATGTGATTTAATCATTTATTGCTCATATTAAAGCTTTAAAAGTAAGCGTAGCGTTCAAACGAATAGAAAGTTGGCCATTTGAGTAGGGGGGCTGGTGTTTTAGTAGCATGACATCGGAGCAAAGTTATTATGGCGAATCCCTTTGAGTGTTACGTTACGCCTTAATTTTAGGTCAGTGCAACCCCAAGCGTCCGTCGTCGTCGCGAGCGCATGTAAATCGGGCATTGGAGTGTCTTTTAGTTTTGAATTTTGTCATTGACGGTAGTTATATTTTAGTAACAATTAAATAACAGTAAAATCATAGAATCCAGAAACACGACTTCGTTATCCGACTTTTCGATTCTGACTATGTTCCGTTGTGGAGCACAGTCGAGCGCAGTGCTCGCCACGAGTAAGGGTAGTCAGTCAGGCAATGCAGTAACGTAACACGCTCGCCTCGAATGTTACGTTACGGCAAAATGCTTAGGTCAGTCGCCGGCTTAATATTGATCAAGAACGAATCTAGTTAAGTTTAACCTTAAGGTTAAACTTAATCGTAAACGATTGGCTAGGTTCAATATTTAGTTACATTTACACGGTGCTCTTATTAGCAACTAAAATTACCGCTGGTAATTGGCAACGCTATCAAATTAGCGAACTAAACCGACCCCATCTGCAGATCACTACTGTAATTTAAATTATATGGACTTGTTTGTTCGCCGAGTATTGGCAATTTCGCTAAGTGCATCAGTAACGACTATTCTTGTATTAGATTTTTAATAGAATTTCATTTGATGTTAACCTAGAAAGATTTTAATATAGAAAAGGCGTGGGGTTCTCGCACACTTTTGTAATACTTACATTTTAATACTTTCCTAAAATTTTGATTATTTACCGGAGTATTTTTGCCTAATACATATTTACCTAGTTTTTTTTATATTTATTGATTTAACTTTACAATAACAATAACTTTTCATCTTAACAAACCAAAAACCACGGGGGTTTGTCCGGCATGCTAGATTTTAACTTATATTTAACTTAAATATATTACTAAATATGTACCATGTTTTTATCATAATTTTGGTCTTGTTTAAAGAATGTGTCCAGAAAGACAAAATCAGGATGGAGGAGTTTTGGAGAATCGCGATTCGACCTTCTTCGTAATCGTCACTGATACTATTATGTTCCCCTATGTACGATGTTCCCCTATATATTAGGTCTTTACCTATGAAATTGCCGTTTTGTTTGAAAAAAGTTAAAGTATTTTTTTTTCGAACTTATTTATTTCTTTTATTCAAAGTAATCACCCCTGCAATCAATGCATCTTTGCCAACGCTGTGGCAGTTTATGGATGCCCTTCTTGAAAAAATCAGCTGGACGGGAGACAACAAACTCTTCAAAGGCGTTTTGTACTGCCTCTCGGGAATTGAATTTTTTTCCCGCTAAAAAGTTGTCCAAATTTTGGAAAAAGTAATAGTCGGTAGGCGCAAGATCTGGTGAGTATGGCGGATGAGGGAGAGCTTCCAAACCCAACTCATGCAGCTTAGAGACGGTCTGTTGTGCAGTATGGGGTCGCGCGTTGTCGTGAAGTAGCAGTGGGGCACCCATCTATCAAGCTTTTTTATCTTGCCAATCTGTCGCAAATGGACCAATATTGTTTTGATGCTAACATCAAAAGCTGCTGCCAGCTCAGCTGTAGATTGCGATTCATCTGCTTCCACAATCGCCTTTAATTCATCATTGTTAACCAAAGTTTCCGGACGACCACGAGGTTCATTTTTCAAGTCAAAATTCCCAGAACGGAACCGAGCAAACCAATAACGGGTTGTACGTTCGTTTGTACAGTTCTCTCCGTAAACGTCGTTGATGTTACGTGTCGTTTGTGCCGCGTTGGTGCCACGACGGAACTCATATTCCATAATTACACGAAATTTCGAAGTATCCATTATGAGGAAAAATGTTGAAATGTAATGAAAATACAACGCTAATCAATAAACAAAAGACTGATTTTGTAAATAGAATGTCATATTTTTAAAACAAAATTAATTTGAATTTAGAATTCATAGCCAATCAAAACTTTTTTTGTTTGAAAAAGTCTGTACTGCAATACGACAATTTCATAGATAAAGACCTATTATTTCTTTAAAAATAATATAGAAAAAATAGAGGAATAAAAAATATGAACAAAGTTTTGGCTATTTTGCAGGAAATCTAGTAACAGAGCAGCTGTTTCTTGATAGCTAATTAAGGTCCTAGATATGGAATAAGTTACTAAAACAAGTTAAGTTGACATAGAGACAAATGGTAGGCGTCTTGTTTGTGTCTGTGGCCACCTTATATCAATTAATTAGTTTTCTTGTAAGGCAATTAACAAAAACCTTAAGCTATTTTATTGTAGGTATGTAGACTTAAAATATTACTCTGTTATAATTTCCAATTTAAAAAGACAATAATTTTCCAATTTGTACGTTTGTACTTTTCAAATTATTATGGATAATTAATATTACCAGTTTCGCTGTAAATATTTGTTGTACAGACAAATACATATTACAAGAGATACCTATGTAAAATACATATTCGTTATTTTAATTGTGCGTTGTAGATATAATTTTATCAAAAAACTAATACGTAGCACCTGCGAGGGAAAAAAACACTTCGCCGCGAAACATTCAGTTCAATATAAACAGCACTGGTTCCTCCTAAAAAAAATAAAACAACCGGAAATAAAAGAGCGCCTCGGCCTATTTCAAATGTAAATCTCTGTCGTTGTAACGGTGCGCGCGGCGAAATAAGACATAGGTCGCCGAGATTGTCGCGACTTGGTTTCGTTGACTTGGAAAATTTTCTGACGCACTCGAGCCCAGGATTTGCGACGAGTTTATACGTCGCCGTCGCCTCCCTAGGAAAAAGTTAAACAATACGATGTTGTTTACTTTTTAGAACGTCGCTGATGGCACTGAGTACTTGAACGGAAGATGTTACGTATTATTTTCGTTTCGGTTTCTCTTTGAGTTCAATTTGTATGAATACGATGTTGGAATTTTAAGTTCGAAAAGGGTATAGTGCGAATCACGAAAGATGACCTCAAATGGCGCCCATCTTCGCATCATATAACCCATGAAAAAACCGGCCAAGTGCGAGTCGGACTCGCGCACGAAGGGTTCCGTACCAAAAACAGCAAAAAATCACGTTTGTTGTATGAGAGCACCCCCTAAATATTTTTTTTTCTATTTTTATTATTTGTTGTTATAGCAGCAATAGAAATACATCATCTGTGAAAATTTCAACTGTCTACCCGCAGTCGTTATTAATAGCGAGCAAAAAACACCAAAAAAATCACGTTTGTTGTATGGGAGCCCCCCTTAAATATTTATTTTATAGACAGACAGACGGACAGCGGAGTCTTAGTAATAGGGTCCCGTTTTTACCTTTTGGGTACGGAACCCTAAAAAGACTTAAGACAAAATAATATTTTATATAATAATAATACAGAAGTACTTATATCTATCTGCATATGAAATTGAGTTATGATGCGAAGATGGGCGCCATTTGTGGTCATCTTTCGTGATACGAACTATAATGAAATAATAAACAGTTTGTTCCTTAGGCTTTTTGGCTACTTACTAATTAATTAAAAAATCTGATAAAACAAAATAGCTAGCAAATACTCGATGAGAGTGATTTCGTAGGAGTAATACGTATCTAACCCAAAGAAAAAGTCGAGTTCGCATCATGGCCCTTGTGCAGCACAAAAAATCCGATTTTCCTTTTACTATTGATTCCTTTTCCTTATTTAGCGATATGACTGAGCCCTTTTAATAGGTACTAGCGATAAATTACGCCGGAGCTTTCAGCAGGCTTTGTGCCAATCGATACGCACCGATTTCAATTTGATGCGACTTATCCTATATCCATATATTATTGTTGTGGTCATGGACGATATTTTTTTCGTCCATGTTGTGGTCTTTAAATAAAAAGTGATTTCTTACATTAATACCTTGTTCGAGAAAATGATTGTTTATATCATTATGATAGTTTTATATAATACTAGCTTCCGCCCGCGACTTCGTCTGCCTGGACAGTTTTTTTGCTATCCCTCGGGAACTGTGCATTTTTTCTGGATGAAAGGTACCCTATGTCCTTTTCTGCACCCCTGACGACGCGTATGCAAAATTTCATAATGATCGGTTCAATAGTTACGACGTGAAGGCGTAACAAACAAACAAACAAACAAACAGACTTTCGCATTTATAATAGTAAGTAAGGATTAAGAGACAAAACACTTTATTTATTGTATGATGAATGTGCCATTTTCATTTACCTAGTGGAGTATAAAAAGTTTTAAAATATTGCTCGCTGTTCAATTAAAATTTAATTACTGCGTTGCTATTTTTATTTAAGTTTGCAAAATATGTCAACTTTCAGTTTGAACATCAACGCATCTTGATGACATCATTAATTTTGTTCATACTCCCTTACGTTTTGTAGCTACTAACAAAAGAAATGAATATTCTAATAATGTGAAGTCTACGAAGTTATTTTATTTTAAGCAAACAATCTTTAACTATTATAATTTATCGCCACTTCTATGGAACTTAGACATTCTTTCCCGTGGAAGTACTTTGTATGTTGGATAAAAAAATATTATACAAAAACCGCCTTCAAAAAACCTGAAAACAATAAGAGCTTCAAAATTAAATACCTCAAAAAAGCAGCTTTTTTATTATTCTAAATGGGTTTTCATTATTTAAGTTTGCAAAATATGTCAACTTTCAGTTTGAACATCAACGCATTAATTACGTGACATCTTGATGACATCATTAATTTTGTTCATTCTCCCTTACGTTTTGTAGTTACTTACAAAGATATGAATATTCTAATAATGTGAAGTATACGAAGTTATTTTCTTTTAAGCAAAAAATCTTTAACTATTCTAACTTATCGCCACTTCTAAGAAACTCAGACATTCTTTCCCGTGGAAGTACTTTGTATGTTGGATAAAAAAATATTATACAAAAAAAAACCCATAAAAGCGTTTTAAGATGCATAATAAAACAAATAAAATTGCTTATTCTATTTCAAAATAAATTGGTGCGAATATACTATAAGGTTTGATATCTTATAAAATGGGCATTGAAAGAAGTAGTATACCTATAGAAGTAGGCCATATTACAATTTCATAAAAACAACGTGTTAATGAATTAACGCAAAATGAGAATACCGTTTCTTCGCACCATCAAACTAAACAACTTTTACTATGCGGCCAACTCTGAAATCGCGAAAAAAATCTGCTGATTCATACAAAAATTAATAACGTACCGAAAATTTAAAAATGTATGAAGCAAATGATTTTTTTTTCGCGATTTTAGTTGGTCCCATAGTAAAAGTTGTTCAGTTTGATGGTCCGAAGAAACGGCTTTCTCATTTTGCGTTAATTCATTAACACGTTGTATAATATTGGTATCATTCTAAGAGTGTTTATAGTGTCGTACAATACGGGGCTTGTTCGATAGAGATGTCTCGTAGGGTAGTTATTGGACCGCAAGGGTAGTAAAGGCTAATTGGCGGGGTGGCAGTTAGTTACAGGGTTGCTAGGTGTACGATAAATTTTTAGGACAAAAAATTCTGTGATTTTTATTTAAGGTAGAAAAAAAGTGATACATTCATTTTGATCAAATTAAAATTAGGTTTTGGCCACTAATATTTCTAGTTAATCCTTTTTATTTTTATTTCATTCAGATTCATTGTCAGTTCTCAATAAAAAACACATCAAGTTTTATGCAGCTTCTATCAAGGCTTCTGACTTTTTCGAAGCTTTAGTGTAGATTTTGACTTTCAATAAAAGCACATAAAAATTGCTTAATGTTAAACAAAATTATTCAATTTAAATTCAATCTTGTTTAAATATACCTAGACTACCTAGTAATAGTTTATCGCCATATTGCCCATGTTCTACAGAACAAAGTAACAAAAACTTTTGCGAGTATTCCCTAGCATTGGATAGGACCATAACGGCGAACAGGGATTGCGAAAATTAACCTCTTCCGAGAGGCCCAATTGGTGGCTATGATTAGTTTGTAATTTGTAACGGCGACGATTGCGGTCGCTCCAATGTTGGCTTTTTGTCGTATTCGCTCTCAAACGACCGGCGACGAGCGGAGGGTTATATTGGCAATTGTTTCTGATATTTAATCAGTTTTGGATCGTAGCAAATGGAACGAAGTGATGTCTACCTACCCTTATGAGAAATAAGCGTGTCATTATTAGGGATATCTTTGTCTGTTTTATTGAATCAGGGCTTGAATTAAATACTCCTTACATAGTTACCATTGTTTTTATGAAAATAGTTATTTGTTATACAAGTGACCAAAGTCGATTTGTGCTGCGAGTGCCGACTACGCTCGTGATTCTAATATAGACTACTGAGCACAGTGAGTGATTTAAAGGCACGAGGCAGAACAAAACTTTGGTCTCGTGTTAAACATACAACTTTTCACCTCGACCAGCAAGAAAAAATTCACGTGACTTTCTTGGTAAAAATCTAAATTCAGCATTAGAAACTTGTTCTCTCAACTCTTTTGGAGTTGGATAACTATCTTCATCGCTGGGCGCACTCATTTTTTGTTATATCACAAAATTAGTTAGATCAAACCAGATCAAACCAATGCTGAAAATTTTTATTCATAGATTAAAATATATTCCTGTCGTTTTATTTACATTACGTTGTGTTTTTCTCTAATTTATTAATATCCCATTTTATTGATTTATTTATATTTCGACCCTCATTTCGTCCATACTCTTTATTTCGAATTATCAAACTTCTTTTTCAACATATTTAAAACTCCTTGGTATATCCGTGCATTTTATATTTTATACTTTTTAATTCATGTATGACAACATAAAGCAGTCTTTCTATCCTTTTCTCACATATCAATTTTACAAGTCTCATCCTTGTCGCTCTATTTCTTTTTTCTTAATTATTTCAAAAGTTGGTGTTAGAAATTAAAAAAGCACTTTGCCTCACGCTCGATCGAGCAAAATCGATTTTTGCTGCGAGTTTTTACGCGCCAAAAGTGCCCTTTTCGTGCTAGAGAGGTGAAAAGGATATTACCTAATTGGTGTTTCATGTATAAAAATAATTAAAAATCTGTTTTTTGCTGTCGTTTTCAATGCTCATGTTTCGTGTAAAATACATATCTGATTTTAGTAATAGTAGTTTTATATAGTATACTTAGGCAAACAACAACAGATAGCTGATTAATGCCAAATAGTATTACGGTATTGGTGAATACACTTTAATTAGCTACTAAATAACCAAACTTGAGCTAAAAACAACGTGCAAGTGAAATAACCTCACAACGTGAAAACCATTTGTAGGATTATAACTACCGAAAACAGAACTGAAAACAGAGGAACCTAGTGTCAGTTTTCAATTCCCAAAATCATAAAGAATGGTGAAAATCACATAAATATTTACAAGTGTTATAAGGCATCAACTACATACCTGGTCTTTGCAGCATTACCGAGAATCATTAATCAAATTCGATAACCAGCTCTGGAATACCGAGAAAAAAATTAAGGCTCTTCATAAAAAATCTCGGTCCGCCTGATTACGCTGCGTGATGTACATGGAGTGAATAAACAAGAAATATGCGGTCGCTTGTGTTTTGTTTTAGCCTTTATGAAGCGGCCGCCTTTATGGTTTATGGCTCAATAATATAGGCCGTAAACCGCCCGGCCCTTACTGTCTCACAATTGAGTCGCAGAGTCCTCCCGTCTCCTTCAGGACCTCTTTAATAATTCCACTTTCGTTGCAAAAATGGAAAATATTTCAAGCACCCGGATTTCCTATTCTGATTGTATGCTAGTCGTTTTTGTGACTTTGTTTGGTTTGATTGATGTAGTTAGAAGTTTGAGTTGATTTGGGCGACTGTCGCTTTTATGTTGGCGTTAGGTTTTTACTATGCAAATGCAGTCTATACTGCAGAGTAGTACGTTGTCTACAACGTAGGTAGTAGTACACACACTTATCTCAGAAAATATAAGAATGCGCATTGAAGTCTGTTTAGACACTGTACATAATATAATCTGAGGTATTATACTTGAAAAAATACGACTCGTACCAGATCAATTCTCGGACGGGAATTGAACCCGCGACCGCAACCTTTGGGTATCCGATCCAATGCTCTGACCGCTGAGCTACCGAGTTACTAGTGACATCGTCGAATTTCTTCTAGTATATCCCACTTTTACGCTGCAAGCCAGCGTTTTTCACCAATGTGAGGAGTTACCTTACATTCAATTGAAATATCTTTCCAGATATTTTTGTCAATAATTGATGAGGTTGAAATAGCTTATTTTTTAATTTTGAGATTTTTGCATGCACCATGTTATTTTTTATACAATACTAAATAATATACTAGAAAAAGTACGACTCGAACCATATACATTTTTGGACGGGAATCGAACCTAATCGAATCCAAAGGTTGCGGGTTCTATTCCCGTCCGAGAATCGATCGGGTGCGAGTCGTATTTTTTTTCTAGTAAATTATTTAGTATTGTATAAAAATAGCATTATGAATGCAAAAACCCAAAATTAAAAATTATCTGAGGTACATACAAAGTTATGTGTATTAAGTGAGGTATACTTACCTGTATATTACACCAACAAATAATATCTACATAAAGTTGATAAAAAAAAAGATTTTTTTATCA
This sequence comes from Agriphila tristella, assembly GCA_928269145.1. Classification (NCBI taxonomy): domain Eukaryota; kingdom Metazoa; phylum Arthropoda; class Insecta; order Lepidoptera; family Crambidae; genus Agriphila; species Agriphila tristella. Next base: position 15,274,212 of record OV743439.1, on the reverse strand, counting down.
AAACCTAGATAAAAAGTAATTTGAAATAAAATAATAATCTTTAGTATTTTTTGTAGAGTTTCAAATCTCTATATAAGTAGAACATAAAAATAAATACTTTAGTGCTTGCGTATCGCTGTGCCAGCGATTCGCAACCATTTTTAAAAAGATTATTGTTATCTCGAAGCTCGCTGATAAAAGCACCGATAAAATTCATCCCTGACTTGAGAAAATTGAAAATGTTAGATATTTTACGAAGGACGGATTCAAACTTGATTTGAAATAAGCTGTGATGGAGCGAAAGGCGTCACCAACGTGATTGAATTTAATTTCGCCAAACATTACTGTTACGGGGACGAATAATTTTAGAAACACACTGCCTACAATTTAGTATCTGATTTTGTATAACATGTTATCACTTTTGCATGCCTATGTTGGTATATTTTATCAGTCTCCATTTTTACAAGTAATCATCCTAATTTAAGCAATAATAACGACAAAGGAAATAAAGGATGATTTGGCTACCAAAGGATAATTAATGGAATCTGATTAGGAGTCTCAAAAAGATGTTTAATTTGCAATCATTTATTTGATAACATGAAAAAAATCTTGAGACATAGCTACGCTTGCTTTAAAATACTGTTACTATAATCTTCAATTAATATATATATACTTGATTATTTAAATTTAGTGGAAAGAACTTTAGCTTTTTTTAAACGATTATAAAATGATGCCTTCGATTTTTATACTACCAACGCATTCGCAATCAAAGGACTCAATGAAGTGCTTTATTTTTCGTCGGCGCTAGGAAATCACATCCTTACTAATATTATAAATGCGTAAGTCCGTTTTTTTGTTTGTTTGTTTGTTACGCCTTCACGGCTTAAGTATTGAACCGATCATCATGAAATTTTACGTACACGTTGTTAGGGGTGCAGAAAAGGACATAGGGTATCTTTCATCCGAAAAAAAGGTACTGTTCCCGAAGGATAGACAAAACACTATCCACGCGGACGAAGTCGCGGGCGGCCGCTAGTATACCAATAATTATGATGAATAGTGATCGCGCGGCACGGTGGTTTAAGCATTTCCTACCAATCGCACGGTTATTGGTTCGAGATCCGGTGGGGCGATTACGGTCGTGTGTTTCACGAGGCGTGCAATATCGTAGCAATTAGATACGTTGAAATGTTTAGAAACTCTGGCTTAGTCAATTTATTTACTGTATTACTGGAAGCAATTTTTGTTTACGATAAAATATATCTTTAAGACTACGATGACGGCTCTGTGAGCTGTAGTCATTTTTGGAAATGGATGAAATATGTTTATTTTTCCAATGAATTCGAGAAACTGAATAATAAAAAAAAACTATATAATATCTTAGTTCGTTGATAATTATTAAAGATGGTCACAAAATTTCACGAGAATAGACGGACAGAAATGCGAAAACATTGAGATTTTTATATTCGAGCAAATCGGTCTTACTTACTTATTTAATAGGTTTGTATTAAGTTAATGGCACTAATATGCGGAACTGTTAAGTAATGTTCGATAGTATGTACCTATATTACTCTTACGACGGCACATTGTAACGTAAATATTATTGTTCTTAGGTACTTGTAAATAATATTTATTGGTGTCTCAAATTCCCTAGTTTAGTTTAACCGTTTTTAAACATTTCTGTCAAAAAGTCTGTGCTTTTCAAACTTTTGCGATTATCAACTATATTACAACTGTTACAAATTCGCCAATAGTGTCAATATTTAATATCAAGTTCGACAATAGTGTCAATATTTAAGGAAAATTTCCATCGGCAAATTTCTGCTACTAACCCTATTAAGTATCACGAGTTATTGAAAAGTATCAGTATTACAGTGTGCACTCCCTGTAGGTTTTCTCCATTATTATTATGAAAAATTTTCAACTACATAGCTTTTCCGAGCAGAGAGGAAGTTCGAAATTTTTAATAAAGTAATATTGAACTTTATACAGAAACATACTCAAAAGTTTACAAAGAACTTCAACAGAGGACGTTTTCTGTTAGCTTGTGTGTAAAATATTCTACTTATTGTAAAACATAAACACTTCCAAGAAAAATAAACTATAGGTAGGTACTGTTTAGAAAACTAGAAATTAAACTAAATAAAACTGTTAGTATTTAATACAATATTCTGTAGGTACCTATGTAATTACACTTACATAATTCATAATTACTTTTAAAATCACAAACATCAATCACAATAAAGAAAAACACTTCAATTTTCATGGGACCGTCGTGTTGAATAATTAAAATGATGCTAATTTATTTATTGAGCTTTCGAGCTTTTGTGTATTTAGTACCTACCACCAAATGCGTTCTAAAAGTATGAAATAAATAATATCAAAAAACTAAGTTAAAAATGTAATATATCTTGGTGTTTTGATTCCAATACAGACTAATGCCCGGTTCCTGAGATACTTATCGGTGGTTTATCGGAGGTTTTACCGGAGAGGTCTGAACTTTATCGGTGGTTAGTAATAAAATTAACTTGAACGAGATAATGTGGAATGTACACGCAGTGCCACGAACAGAGAGGGATGGAGGAGTATCGCGTAAGCCGCAACCAACCCACCAGACAGTCCATGACCACGACCACTCCGCCAGGAGTGTACGACTAAGAAGAAAATGTGGATCACTCCGATAAATTTTAAACCTCCGATAAACCACCGATAAGTACCTCAGAAACCGAGCATTAGTCTGTATTGGAATCAAATCACCAAGTTATATTACATTTAGTACCTCAGAAACCGGGGGTAACAGCACCACAGTGTAGGAAGGTACGTTCGGCCAAATTACGCACGTGTTTACGCAACGACTAACACTTCTCTATCCAAGCAAACAGCATCGGCCGACGAGGCACTGAGCACTCCGAGGCAGCACACGGACACAGAACGTTTGCTTGTTATGACTTTGAATCCGCCACTGGGCCGTAGCACGGACGACGTTGGATAAACACGTTTTGACTTCTAGTAGACCACTTCAGACTATGGAAAATCTTCAAGTGTTCATTCTTAATTGCTTTGAATAGCTTAAGTAGAGATTTTAATGTGGTTTATCCATAATGTAACACAAAAACTTGTTAAAATTTCAGAAGTTACGATTCAAATCACACAGAAATTAAAAACAGAGTATTTAGATTGCTAATTACTACTTTAGGAAATTGTATAAATAACACATACAATTTATAACCTTAATCAAATTGTCTAGAGTTAGGTGCTCGTGAATACCTAGTACCTACATACCAGAATATCTTAATTTTTTTCCTCTTGACACTTGTTCAGTAGTGTTTCTGTTTCAAAAACCTCAATACTTTGTTGTAGTAACCATTTTACTTATATCAACTTGATTTATCAAATCAGAGACTATAATTTTTAACTCAGTAGCTTAAAATACCACACTTGAATTTTCTAATAAACAGTTTCTTAAGTTATCTATGCATACATTGATCTAATTCTAGTCTTTCAAAGCCACTATTTCCCTTTTTCAGCTTTTCTTCAGCCTTAAATTTTCCCAGCGTTCTAAGTAATCCGTTTGCCACCGGCTGAAGATAGTTCAAAGCTGCCCTTCTGTGTTTATATGTGACGGCAGCGGTTCGCCGATCGAGTGGTTAGCCGTGTCCGGAACCCGCAACAAACTAACTTTGAACAAATTTCAGGCTCCGACAACAACTCTCTGGCATGCGGTCTATGGCTTACCTATCGAGTAGCGAGCGATAGATGCGCTTAGCGCAAAACTTGTTCCGAGAAAAAAAAAGAGATATTTGGTTGCCAAAAGGCTGCTAGAAAACTAGTGGCCAATCGTTATCGTAAAGTTGTATCCGATCAGAGTTTTTGCTAATTGGAAAGAATAAAAATGTTGAATCGTTAAAGTGCTCAACGGAAATATTTGAACGTCAATATCGTTATTAGTGAGAAATTTAAATCTGTTGGAGATTTTTATGCCCGATCTGTGAACTAATCGAATTTATCCGGTGGGGCTTTCAAATTTAACCAACTTTAAAACCTTCTTAGACAATCTTGATGAACAACCAGTCCTTCCGGATCAAATCCCCTTTCGGGGTACATTTTTACCCCCCACCACTTCCGGGGGGGGGGGGGAAACTTAGGATAGTCATATTGGGCACCAAAAGATGCCATTAAAATAATAAAACCTTTTGTAGGAATTAAATCCGATTGAAATCCTAACGCTACTGAACTACTTTTAGAAAGAATTAAAAAAAAAGAAGTTGTCATCCAGCCCCACCCGACTAGGCTTTTCTTTTTTAAAATGATTTTTCAATGTGTATAGTACTATTTTTCACGTATTACTTACGCATTCTTTATAGAATTCATTTTTAAATGTTAGACATTTCGGAATGTTTAATTAATAAAATTCTCTAAACTAATCTATAGATAACTAACGCAAGAATTGCATTTTATTATATTTCATGTAAAATGGGATCAATCATATACGTTACTTTTGATCAAAGTGTTACATTCAATTTTAGTTAGATAATGAAACCATGAAATCTACGTTTTAGTATCAACTAGCTAGGGAATTCCTCAAAAAATGATTTTTAAAAAGTCAGAAAATAAAGCTTTTATTTGCTTCGCGCCCGAACATGAACGAATATAGCCTTTTGCTGTTAGCTGAGCTGCTGCAGAACTTGTACTATTATGTATTCTGTGCTGCAGATAGTATTTAATGGTATTTATCTACATTCAGTCCTTTGTGAAGATAGGATGATGAAATAGTATTAAGACTATCTTATTCTACGAACCTAATGCGACGCCTATTTAGGTACAATATCCACAAAATAAATTACATATGTTTTACAATTGTTATACATAATATCCGTTGTTTAGTTCGGCTCTGCATCAGTAAGATTACCACGTAGTAAACATTAATATTGCTAACTGCTTTTGGGGTAAACTTTAAGATATACTGGCCCCAAGTCGGCTAGATGTACGTTCTGAATATTTACGTGATGCTGTCATATATATTATGCTTATAACGTAAACATAAAGTAAGTCCCTTGTTCTATAAAACTTGCAAGTCATACGAATTGCTACTTAAAAAGATTAAAGATGAGTAGCACACCAAATTTTTTATTAAAACCTTACACTTTTTAAAAATAAATTCTAGATAGTTGTAGTATTAAATGAATTGATGTCTTGATAATAACTTAAAATATTAGGCATTTTCAAAAATATATCTAAAATTAATTTAATCCTACAATTTTATCTTCAGACATTTTAGCGAAAGCAATAAGAATACAGGTATATCTACTTCTAAAATTCTGAAGCTGGCTACGAGTATCTATGGACTAAGAGCTAGCCTCGGAAATAGGTGGGCAATTTACAGAGCGACGAAATCCCTCTTATTAGTTTGCCATACTATCATGATCCGCACCCTGATTATCTAAAAAGAAACTATTTAGCGACCGGTTGCATTTGACATACATTGCCACTTTTCTTTGGTATGTTTTTTTTTTACCCAAAAAGAAGTAGCAATGGATCACGATCATCTGTGAACTGCAACGAGTCGCTAGGTGGTTTTTAATTAGATAATCAGCCCGCCGGGCACCTCGCAGATTTTCAGTGGTGGGGGTGGGAGTGGTTGAGTAACAAAGGGGATGATAGCGAAGGTATACAATTTACAGAGCTCTGGATTTAGTGTGGTATAATAGCAAGCAAATCATGTATCTAAATCGAATATAACATTGCTAGGAATTTTGAAAAGTAAGTGCCAGGCGGCATCAAAAGACGTGAAAAAGTGATAGTTTGATGCCGCCTGGCACTACTTTTCCAGTCAAAATTCCTGGCAATGTTATATTCGATTTAGATACATGATTGGCTTGCTATTATACCACACCAAATTTAGACCTCTGTAAATTGCATACCTTCAATTGCTTTTTAGCCCCTTTGTTGCTCAACCACTCCCACCGCCACCACTGAAAATCTGCGAGGTACCCAGATCTGTTAATAATGATAGTATGGCTAACTAACTAGAGGAATTTCGTCGCTCTGTAAATTGTCCACCTGTTCCCGGGGCCAGCTCTTAGTATACTATTTTCTCAGAGTCCGTCTGACAGACAGGCGGTCTAAATTCAACCTTACTGTCCCTTTAATTAATGCATATTTTCATTCGTCTGTATTCAATGTTAATAAGATAGTCGAATTTATTAGCAATAATTTTTACGTTTATTAAAATTGTTGACAGGTGCTACAGAAATAAATAAATAAAATAAAGAGTGTTTATTTCAGACTAGCGACCGCCCGCGGTTTCACCCGCGTGGTTCCCGTTCCCGTGTGAATAAAGGGATAAAAAATAATTTATATTTTAATCTAGGCTATTTACTGTGTGTCAAATTTCAACCAAATTCGTTCTGTAGTTATTGCGTGATTGAGGAACAAACATCCAAACATTCAAACCCACAAACTTTCACATTTATATATTACTAGCGGCCGCCCGCGGTTTCACCCGCGTGGTTCCCGTTCCCGTGGGAATATCGGGATAAAAAGTATCCTATGTTTTAATCTAGGGTATGTACTATCTGCGTGTCAAATTTCAACCAAATCCGTTCAGTAGTTTTTGCGTGATTGAGGAACAAACATCCAAACATCCCAACCCACAAACTTTCGTGAGCGTCAGGATGACTGGTTGTCTGCATCGGTTCGTATCAAGCTGGTGACTAAAAATTGCTACCTATTTGCTACTATTTGCTACCTACAGCCAATTAATTGTTACCTAACTATAAACCAAAATAAAGGGATTTCAAAATGTCCAGTCATTCTGATATCAGGATGGCTGGTTCATTCTCCGTTTGTGTAAACTATACAAATTCGTGTTATTATTTTTACTTCAGTAATTGCTACCTGATTGCTACCCTCACGTTTATCAATGTCTACCTTGTAGCTTTAACAAGTAAAAAGTTATGGTCATTTGAAAATTTTACAGGGGAATGGACTACGGGTATTGAAATGATAGTACAGACAAGAACTGGAAGTTAGCAATTACATTGTCGAGGACAGTTTGACGGTCCTTTAGACATAAAGAAAAAGCAAATAGAAAACCTATTTTTCCAAAAAAATCCATACATTTTTATTTGTATTTTAATGTGTTTACTTTTCTCCTTTTCTTTTTTCTTCAAAATGAGTTGTTACCTATATAAAATTGAATTTTCTCTCATTTCTTGATAAAATCACTATACAAGCCTTGTATGCATATAACATCGCGTTCTTGTTTGTAATGTACTATTATTTTAATACCCGTAGTCCATTCCCTGTAAAAGTTACAAATGATCATAACTTTTTACTTGTTAAAGATACAAGGTAGATTATTCATAAATGTGAGGGTAGCAATCAGGTATTAATTACTGAAGTAAAAATAATAACATGAATTTGTATAGTTTACACAAACGGAAAGTGAACCAGCCATCCTGATATCAGAATGGCTGGACATTTTGATATCCCTTTATTTTGGTTTATAGTTAGGTAGCAATTAATTGGCTGTAGGTAGCCAATAGTAGCAAATAGGTAGCAATTTTTGGTCACCAGCTTGATACGAACCGATGCAGACAACCAGCCATCCTGACGCTCACAAACTTTCCCATTTATAATATTAGTAGGAAGTATGATTTATAGATAATATATTAATACTATTATAAGATTAGTAACATTTGAATAGCTTACGATAGCAATTTAAGAAATAGGTATCTTAATAAAAATCTCCATGTAACGATTGACCACGTTGAAATAGAACAAAGAAAAGATAGACAAGATGTTTGACACATTTATAAAAATATAGTACTTACTTACGATGTTTTAGGGTTTTGAGTCTTATGATGTCATGACACAGCGGCGGCACTCCCTATATGTGTCAGCTTGGCGCCAGTCTGGCGGCGGCTACGTCACGTGCGTCACGACTTGTGATAGGGTTGGCTATTAGCATCATTACATATTAACGCAAGGAAATAATAAAACGAAAGTTTGATGAAGTAAATTTGTATTGAATTTAAATGCTAATACATTACAATTATATGGATCAATAGCTAATATGATTTCTTGATTTGCACCAATTTCAAGGTTTATTTTTCATTTGCCCGAATTGTTATTTTTATTAAAATACTCGTATCAACTTCTGCAATTACTTATTATACATTTCCAAGATTTCCGCGCGTACAGTTTTTAGGGATTACCGCTTTTATATTGGTATTAATTCTTTAGAATTATTTAGTTTAATTATCTTAAGTAGTTTAATTTAGGTTTAATTCGTTTGGTTTTAGTTTAATTAATTAATTACTTAATTAATGTGTATGAAATTCTACTATTGCTTTTTCAAAAAGGAGCAGAAACTCCTTCTTTATTCTTATACATAATTATTGTTTGTAGCTACCTACTTGAATTCAATAACATTTGAAGTACTTATTTATTTTATTTTTCTGTAATATAAAGCACTATGTTTGACTCGGAAGAAAGTGCAATTACCACATCACCCCTCAATGTACAAATACTATTATTGAGAAATGCAATATATGCCCTGCAATACAATATTATACGGAAAGCAAATTACATTGCCTGAATGCTGAATGATTAAAGCCCTCGCATGCGGCTCGACACATATCACTTTAGTTTGTCGTTCTTGCCTGTAATGTTATGTACTATTGCGCGGTGCGAGCAAACTAGTCAAGCCTGAGAGCGCGTGACTCCGCGGAGGAGATTCCTCGCCCCGATGGCGTCGCGGCACCCCCGCGCTCGCCCGGCGCACTCACACATAGCCGCGAGCACTTTTACAGCACCCATGCGCAAGTGTCGCTTCTTTTTACGTTAGTATATATTTTCTTTGGTCATGATCGATCCTATCGATTGGTGCCACAAAAGTATAGGGTGCAAAAGATATGTCCCATCGCGCCTATGTCATTTGCCCCACCATTCTCAAAAAATAGTCTATCGCGTCTTAATCAAAGTAGTATGTCAGAGTAGGTATTTTACTCTGTAGGTATAATATGTATAATAGGTAAGTATTTTATTTTTTTCTGGATGAAAGTTACCCTTTGTTTTTTTCTGCACCCCTGACAACGTGTATGCAAAATTTCATGATGATCGGTTCAGTAGTTACGACGTGAAGGCGTAACAAACAAACAAATAAAGAAACGGACTTTCGCATTTATAATATTAGTAAGGATAAGGATTCTTGATACCTAAATAAAATATAATAAGCATTTTTAATTATGAAAGTAATTAAATAAAATGAAACTTGGGCAACGGCTTCTTTTTTAATTTTTCAAATTTTGTAACATATTTTTTTTCGTTGAATAAAAACAAAGATTAAGGTTAAGTATAACTTGAAATGTAAGAAGTTAAATAAGTAGGTATTTTAGAAATTATGAGGTAACAAATGAACATACATATCGGTCAAAATCATATACCTTCCATTTTTCTGCTTCGCCGTAGCGTAGACTGGTATAAACTAAGAATTAATAATAATTTTATCCCATGTAAAAAGTCTCTATATAACGTTTGACCGCGTTGAAATAGTACAAAGCAAAGATATTCAATGCTCGGCCACGACTTGAATGATGGTGTTACACTTTGACAGAGATAACGCGTGAAAAAGAAATAGGGCCTTTTTCTAGTCGGCAAGGCGTGAACGCAACGCATCACCTATTTCTAAAGGAGCGTAAATACACGCATCTTGAAGAGTGCGTCTGGATCGACACATACCGGCCCCTCGTCTGCAAACAGGAAATGTGCCTGATGGGTTGATTCTGAGCTAGTCGTGCGGTCTACGAATTATATCAACTTTGTACCAATTTGTTAAAATGTTGGGCGTTTTCTGCTAATTGGCTCAAATTAAAGTCCGCATAGGAATATACAGGCGACTTCAGGAAAATTACATATAGATTAGTTTTTATGTGAGCTTATGAAAGTGAGTGATTAATTTAAAGTGATTTTTCCAAGGGTTTTGACGCAGATCTCATTGTTATTGTCGCAGAATGTCATTTTCGCAACTGGTCACTTTCGCAAAAATTCTCAATTTTTTCTCAAAAATTGAATGACATTCTGCGAAAGTGACGTTTTGCAAAAGTGAGCAGTTGCGAAAAAGACATTCTGCGAAAGTGATAAAATTTTTTGCGAAAATGACGATCTGCGTCAAAACCATATAAAGGTGGTATTGATCACAAATCGCCGTTTTCTACGCCATCAACTTACATACTAACAGATTCTGTCAAAAAATACTTAGATATTAGTAGTTTAGACGAAAAAAACGAAAATTAAACCTTCAATTCATATCTGACCTGACCTGAACTTTTTGCTAGCTTAGATAATCGGCCACCAAACTTTTTATTTCTTTCCTTAAATCGACACCAACATGATGAATGTGGCTAAGATCAAAAGGTAAAATCCCGATCGTTATTAACGTTATTTTGGCGTCTGCCTCTATCTTCCTTTCTTTTTATTTTAGTCAGAAACCAAAGTAATATTCTATAGCAATACAATAAAAAATAATATGAACCCTTCCATGTGCCTAACGTATATAAAGTAGGGAAATCTTTGTGGTGGATTTAACTGCGCCTCCAGACGGTCGGTTTGAAAGTTTTTGTCCCGAAGTCCATTTCTCACTGGAATTTCTTTTACTGAAGTCGTACAAAATGATTGTTCAAAGTTTTTACAAAGTGTTAACTTAGCTTATTTTGTATCATTTATTACCACAAACTTGAAACTTTCTTAACAAATTTCTTCGTCATTGGTCGTGAATTTTCAATTAATTATGATAAGACATAATTTAGCCACACTCTAACACACGATTTTTCAAAGCACCCAAAATTTAAAAAAAAAATCGTCATAACAATAAGATTACAATAAGTACATGTTTATGAGGACACCGGAAAAAATCTGTAACTGACTTTTAGCGTAAATGTGTGTAGAGTTTTATCGAAATAAGGAGATAGAATTTAGTTTTATACGCATTTTAGGAAAATCCAACTCGGAGATTCTATTTCCGAAGAACTAAAATGTCCACATAATTTCAAAGTACAAAAAGTGTAGCGACCAGAATAGTTCTTTTTATTCGTTGGCTGTAGTCGCAGGACGTTTCTAATTACCACAACTCGCTGATGGCTGTCGTTGGCACGCCATCAAAGGGACCAGTGTCGCTACACTTGCAAAGAGACTGTTTTTCTTCCTTAAGTGGCAACATGATATAATATTTATTAGTAGTTCAGTGCAAAGAATATCACTTATTAAAATTTCCTTCGAAATTTATGCAAACTTGAATATGATTGAAACAACAGCTTTAATAATGTTTAGTTTTGTAGAGTCAATATTTTAGTTAGGTTCCAGATTCTAGTAAACGTTCAAGGTTTTTATAATTCAGGTCAAAGTTTTTCTTTCTACAAAAGAGTAAAATAAAAGGAAATTGTAACTATAATTACCTAAGTAGGCTAGATTATTTTTTAACCGACTTCAAAAACTTTGAAAAGGAGGAGGTTATCTATTCGTCGCGTATATTTTTTTTTTATATATGTATGTACACCGATTACTCGAAGACGGCTGAACCGATTGAAACGATTCAAACGTTATAACATGAGGTTTGTTCCCAAGTTGGTCCCATTTTTTGAAATTTCGAAATCTGTTCAGTAGTTTTCAAGTAATCTTGAAAATACTGTCGTTTTCGTTGCCATTTTATATGAATTGAGACCGACTTTCAACCATTACTTTTTTGTTTATGAACCGATTTAGACCATTCTTTTTTTGTTTGAAAGAAGACACCTTAAGAATGATTCCATATTATTTTCATTGGTATTGGACTTTGGATTTTGAAGATACACGAGGGAACTCCTCAAAATCAAATAGGAACTGTACAGTGATTGAAATATTGGTAGGTTTATTATTGTCAAGGACATTCTGGACTAGATTTGAACTGCGAAGACCCAACGGAACACCTGTGGACATTAAGTTACTCGGGGTTTACCATTGAAAAATGTAAAACATTATACTTAACGTTTTATATTATAAAATCATCGCTTACATACCTACCACAAAAAAGTTTAAAATAAAAAGCTTTTAAAAAAAAGTAAAACCTCCTTCAAAAACCTTAAAAAACAGCTCTATAAAAAGCAAGAAATAATGTTCAAATCGATTAATTAAAACACGTCTATTGAAGTCGGGTGGGGCTTTTAGAATATAAACATCACAATAAGTAAAAAAAATACTTCCAGCTCCACCCGACTTCAATAGACGTGTTTTAATTAATCGATTTGAACATTATTTCTTGCTTTTTATAGAGCTGTTTTTTAAGGTTTTTGAAGGAGGTTTTACTTTTTTTTTCATTAATCTATTTGTTGTTTGTTGAAGTGGAATTTGTTAAGACTGGTATCTCAAAAAAGAAGACTTGTTTATATCTTTCTTATTACAGGCATATTATAAATATAAAATCTGTTTGAATACTTATTTATCTTGCTCCTCGTAATAGCTAGTGGAAAATATATTTCCTACTGGCTGCCGAAATTGCGTTTAAAGAGGCCCACTTCAATAGCCCTGATATTAAATTGTTTGCAAAAAAATAAACTCCATTGTGTCCCGTCGCAATTAGGTTATCCTTCCCGCCGTGTAATCCCAGACCAAAAATCTCATCCATTATTTCAAGAGCCAAGATATTCCCGTAGGAAACAAACAAACTAATGCAATATACATAAATAAGGAGTCAGATCTGTTTGTTCGAGCGTTCAAAAGAAATCAAGTTATGCGAATAAATCACAGTCGAGGAAACTTTGCCCGGAACTCTGCAAATCCGACGGGCACCGCTATACTAACATTAATCGTCTAGACCAAAACTAGTTTCTCTAATTGTTTTCTCGCCTTTGACCCTAAGGTTTTGTCTTCGAAATCCGAGTAATGACTCAATTACTCGTGAGACTCGATGAGTTAGAAATCAGCAATAAAATAAAATGGACCCTGGAATGGAATGGTAATAAAATAAAACAAATGTCAATCTTATTTGACGTTAATAAAGTATAAAGAGAAGATTAATTTCCAACAGACATTAGTAAAAGCCTTTAAACTGATTATTGGCAATAATAAATAAGTGCTTTGTTCAGAAGATATTTTCCCTAAACGTCGTTTACTTTTGTAATGAAACTCATAAATAATAGCCTTGTCGTATTCGGTTTTCTTGATACGAATATGTATGGCTTGTATTAGCCTGAAAGATAATGTGTATTCTTTATTATTTATAAGTTGTTAAGCGTGTACCCCAACTTTCTTTACTGCCGCTTGCGCGTATCGTTATAAAGATGACCTTTAATGCTGTAGATTATAGTGCTTATCTTGAAGAATGCTCATTGTATATTCAGGCTTGGTTCAAAAGCCTTTTGGTGGCGCACAAAGAGAGCTGTCTTATTGACGGACACAGCTTTATACCCTCTGCCCTTGGTTTTTATTGGCATGCGTGGGTCTTTTCTCCATTACATATTTATAAGAATGTGAGTAAAACTGGCTCTAAGGGCGGGTTCTGTTAGCTGACATTATGGGTGTAAGACATACTATTCATGGGTTTAGTAGTAAAAATAAATTAAAAGCACAAAGCTCATGTCAATTTTGTTTAGCGCGTCTCAAACGCTGACGCACATCATATCAATCTTACTCGAAGCATACATTAATAGTACGAGTCTCGAAGTGAATCATCATATAGGTACCTACATGAATTTGAAAATTGTGTGTGTATTAAATAAATAAAATAAATGAATCCTTTTTGGAAATCTAATTAAAAAAATCTTTTCGTAGCTGGTTATATGAAACTTAGTTATAAAATAGACCAAAAGTACGTTTTCCTGATAGGTATTTACAAGTTTATCTAATAATTCATTTAATGGTTTCTAATAAAGCAATATTAATGTCGTAGGTAATAGATTATAATATAAAACTATATACCTAAAGGCTAATTTAGTTTAGACTGTTGCCTTTAGCTTGAATGCAACTGAGGCTCTATTTCGTAACCACTCTCTTTTACCTCGCTTAATTGCGGCTAGTCCTACATTCAAAATGAACAACTTCGTATCTCTGAATCGGTCGTTTGCAAAATACCTTTTTGTTTTTTGCGCTGGGACTTGTGGCGCTCTTAGAGCTTTTTATTTAATAGTTGTTATGTTAATAAGAAATGCTTTTAATTAATCTTTTCAAAGTAGATAGCCAATGTGTCAGAAACGGCCACTTTTAGCAGGTTTGCTATCTACTTCTAGCAGTGATTACAAGGGAATGTTCTGATACCGTTTAGAAATACGAATACTATACTAATTAAAATATTAAATAAAATTCAACGCAGTGCTACTTTCGGTCTATACAACCGCCTTAACCACGGAGGTCGTTAAGTAGTTACTTGTAAAATAATAATATTAATGCAAATGTGTTTCTAATGCTTCGAATATTATTTTAACGAAATATAAAAAATATTCAAATACTCAATTGATCGCAAAGTAAGTCGAGTGGTTCACAAATACACATATTGAACTGGTGCAGGTGGCTTACATTTAAAGGACGTCGCCTAAACGATGTGCGCCATTGCACGTTGGATGGCAGACTTGGTGCATTCGCGCCTTAATTGTACGCCGTGTGACAAATGACGTCATATTAGCGCTAAATTATGTAACATTTTTGATTTATGTATTTACTTATTTGCTTACAAAAGAAGCAAGTTTGATGACTTCAGAGAATGTGTTACTCAAGAGATACCTATGTCGTGCATATATAATTTGATAATATGTATGTAACTACATCTTAACGATTCAATGTACCTATCGGTATAAATAATTAAATTATCAAAACAAAATAAAAGGGTGTAAACGGCAAAAAGGGGCTTCTCACTTTATTAAAATTAGGCATATTCTCAAATCAGTGGTAATATTCTGATCTTAATTATTATCGATGAGCCCCTTTGTTCTTTCGTGTACCCTTCCTATGTTAACCCACCTAAGCCATTGCTTTCACTTAATATATTATTTTATTATCATAGTAATTAAGACTTTGTATCCAGAATATGTAAGATATTTAGCGCAATTTAATCTTCCCATTTTTATAACGGGAAATATTCCGAAGTTTTAGCTAATTAAACAACTTTTGCGGCAGTGTCGCACTGAAAGACGAAGTTTGCGTGATAACTAATGGACGTAGTTCCTGGCTTTACAGCTCATTAGAGATATTTTATTTTATGACACGATTAACATAATAAATTTTGTATCGATGCCGAATATAGCCGAGAGCTATCATTAATACAAATGGGTAAAATTAATCAGTAGAAGAGTAGCTTATTTGGAATGATAATCGAAGTGGAAATATGAAATGATTCCGGCAAATTATGTTGTACTTTAGCTTCTGAGGGCCTATTACAAAAAAATACTGATATTGCAGTACCTACCCGTAAGAAACGTAACATTGAAAATGAATACAACAATTTAAGAAAAACCAATATCAAATCAAATGCAAAATTCTATTTTATTTTTAAAGTTACCTAGGTAGGTAGTACCTATTTATTTTTGGGTGAATATCTCAAGCGTAATTATAATGCGTCCGGGCTGAGAATCGTACTGTTTTTACAAGACGGAACTTTGTTTAATTTTTTTCTTAAAAATTAACGTTAGTATCCATACCAAGCCATAAATATAATTTGAATAAAATGTATAAGTAGCTTGAAAAAAAATATTTTACATCGAAATTCAAAGTCAGGTGGCTTGTCCGGAATCTGTTTTGCTGGATATTTCCGTCGGTCTAAAGAAAATTTTAGGAAATTAGTCAAAGTAATTTATTTTATTTCTATTAGGATTAATTTTCCCATCCGCTGTTAGTGATATTTTCATATTTAGTGCGTTACCTAATCCATGGCATGCGATAGCATGCCAAGATGGTCTGTCCGCGCGAAATTAGCAATTTTGGTGTCATTAATGAAAGAGACAACCTAGCCCGCAGGAACAAACAAAAACAAATACCATTCCCGTACCTCACTCTAGTCATTCAGGCGCTCACCAGCCGTGGTGACAATAGTGCACAAACCATTTGCGTTTTCAGGACAAAAATATAAGTATTCCGTTTTTTAACACTGTGACAAAAAATCAGCAATTTTGGTGTTCCTGTTTAATTACGTTTTAGTAATTAATTTGTTGTGACAATACAGTGTTTTAGGAACGCATGGTGTGCTTTAAACGTGATAGAAAGTTAAGTAGAATATTCCCAACAGTTTTTATTTTACGTATTTTTTTTACATGATTTCAACTTTGGTGGTGCAATTTGACGAGAGATCTCTTTCTCGATGTTGGACTTACTTAACTGGACTGCCTGTCCTAGTTATACGTAATAGTCAACAACTTCGAGTGTAGTATTCCCAACATGAGCTAAAGTGGGTACAACACTTCCAAGTTCATCCTAAGACCTCTTTGGGAAGCGCTACAAAGATTTAAGAGCATTGTGTTCAGGTCTTCCAAGGTCTCAGCCATAAGAACTATATCATCGTCAAAACGAAGGTGTGTTAGGTACTGACCACTAATGTTGATGCCGAGTCCTTTCCAGTCCAAAAGCTTAAAGATGACCCTCCAACATAGATAATAAATAATAATAATAATAATAATAAAGATGTGAACAGTTTCGGAGAAATAATGTTGTCTCCTTGTCTCACACCTCGCTGCAGTTGGATGGGATTTGTGCTCTGGTTCTGTACACATTCTGACATGATGGCTTCTTCGTAGAAGTAAGAGACTGCAGAACCGCCCAGGTCTCTATCGAATCAAAGACTTTCTCATAGTCCACGAACGCCTACGCCAAGCAAAGTGGCAGATTATACTCCTCGGTCTTATGTATAACTTGCCTTGCTTATGAACGAGACGATTCATAAGAGCTCTCGGAAACAACTTATAAACATGTCTGAAAAGAGAGATGGGACTGTAGTACTTCAAAAGGGTCTTGTCACACTTGTTTTTAAAGAACAGTATCGCCTCACTTATGTTCCATGTCTTCGGCGTTCTGCCCTCGGCGGTAACTGTATTGTTGTCGGAATTGACAAGCTTCTGGAAGACTTTCAGTATCGGCTTACCGCCCGCTCTCAGAAGTTCTGTAGTGATTCCGTTCCGTCATCACCCGCTGCTTTGTTGTTTTTAAGCTGTTTGACAGCCATACTTCAGCTCTCAAACAAGACCTCTCAATTTCGTACAGGCTGGCGTCCGGGATATCTTCGGTATAGTGTCGGGATTTTGCTTTTTCGGCAACATGATAAAATTTATCTCATTTTTTACTGTAACGTCTGGAATGATCCAGGTCCACTTTCGGCTTTCCGGGTTCCTGAAGAAGGTGTACATCATAAAAAGGTTCTACCTCTCCATAAAGTTGGCCAGCGTCTGGCCTCTAGTATTCCGTTGCCTAATCCAGATGGCCCAACTCTCAACTCACTACCGCATCGTTTCCCCAACTTTGGATTAAAGTCCCCCATCACAATGGTGTAGCGGGTTTTGTAGCTATGCATGGCTTTAGAGATCTCCTTATATATAGCCTCCACTTCGTAGATAGGCTCCACCTCCACCACTCTTAGTACGTCGAAGTCGGAGCGTAGACCTGTACAACATTCAATGAATACTGTTCTGAGTATCAGGTACGCTACCCTGGTCGACACACTTACGATGGTGACCACATTGTTAACAAGGGACTTGAGGACGATGAACCAGGCACCAGCTAGGGTCTATTAGAAGCCTTCCTGGTAGTATAGCAAGTTACCGAAATTGAGGGTTATCGAGTCCTCTCCCTCTCTTCGGACTTCAGATAACCCCATGATGTCTCAATGAAATTTGCTAATAACTTCTTCCAACTTGGTTAACTGTGCGTCAGTTCTCAGTGCGCATGACTTGGTTAACTTCGCATCAGTTCTCAGTGTGCAGGTGTTATAATTTGCCATTGCTATAAGAGCTTGTGGGGATTATTATCATCTCATCATCTTAGGGGGTTTGCCATAATTGCTACGTTTTTAGAAGACGCTGCTGCCCGTCTCCTGATGCCTGTAGTCCCTTAGTCGCCTTTTACTACACCCACGGGACGACAGAGGGTAGTGCTATTCTAGGCTATAACACATACACCACTCACTGACACTCTACTACCACTCACTGACACTCTTCTACCACTCACTGGTACTTAATATTTACATTAACAACCAAACAGATGGTTAGTTACTAATAACGCTTCCTAATTATTCGTTTAGTATGAATATTAGTACAGATTTCCAATTTTGGTGGGTGACCAATTTCGGTGCTTCAAATATTTCAAAAATTATTATAATTCTTTTAATGTCACTGACATTTTACGTAACTTTAAATAATACTCTTGCTTATGATTAAACAAATTTGGACGAAAAGCTAAAAACAAAAATTATCACCAAAATTAGACAAAAAATCACGGTTGTTGAGATTCGCCCTTTTACGATTGTGACATTCGGCTTCGCCTCGTGTGCACAATTGCAAAAGCACCCGCTGACTGCCTCGACCTCGATGCGGCCGAAATACTATTAACCGATTTTCAAAATTCCATCGAATACAACTCTCATTTCGATCCTCCCAAAATCCTCGGAGATATGGCCAAAAATACGTCTCAGGCGATTTGCATCCGATAACCATTTTCAATGGTAAAAGTTTCGCGAAAAGCATACGATGTTCGTCCCACTCCGTGGCATTATTAACCTCATGTTTATCAAAATAAATCGATCGCCGAACATCGTCCGACTTTCATGATTATTTTTTGTAATAGCCCCTCTGATTTCCGATAGTAGGTATTTTTGTTTTCCTCTCATAGAGGACATTCACGGGAAACTAAAAGGATCTGTTAGTAGATTTCCTAACTCAAAACACTTCCATGATACCAGAGAAATTATAATTATTCATTAATTCAGTTAATGTAAATAATAACAAACTTCGCTGGAATAAACTTTCAACAAAATAAATAGAAATTTTATTAAATTACTTATTCTTATATTATAAATGTCAAATTTTATAATTTTTTTCTACATACGGTACTATGTTTGTTGTTTTTGATATTGGTGACTATTATTTGTTTTTTAATTAGTATCTATGCATTAATTGCATACATTAATTTATCATATCTTTTTGCAAAGAAACTTGTTAAAAACAATGTTTTTTTTGTCTAAAATACCCCTACCCGATTGCGCTATCCCGATGACTGATCTCAATTGCGTTAACCATTTAGTTTAACCCGTTGTTATTTCAAATTATATTTTCATTTCATACATACAACTCGACATGAACCATTAACATAGCATGGTATTCCTATGATTGATGTTAATTAAATCACACTAACCAAAAGTTTGGTATCTTGTACCGGCATCGGCAGCTAAAACAAACGACCCAACCCATTATACGAATACTTTTTTTAATTTCTTTATTGGCAAAACCAAGCAATAACTTCAACTTATCGCAATGAAGTTAGGATCGTTTCGTGATATGAGGGAGGTCCAATTTAGCTTTCGGTCCTATACCATTACTTTTCCCGTGAAGCTGATATTTGATCGATTGTGTACTAAATCTGCAGCCAATGCTTATTCAGGTACCGGTCGGAAATTAGGCTGGAGCCAGGAGTTCCCTCGGGAACTCTGCAAATAAATATGGTTCTTAAATAAACACGACCTGATTGCGTTGTTTATTGAAATATTGTACGGAACTCGGCCGTTCCGTCTGATGTTTGACTTCAATTTATACGTCAAGATTAATTACCCATTGATGTATCAATTTCAAAGTGTTTAGTTTGACATAGATTGAAATGAAGAACACATCGAAATGTATTACTTACATTTCTACGTCATATGACATCACGATGAAATGCATGGCACACGGTCTGAAAAGTTGTGCTGAGCGAGGATCAGAAGATTATCGCAAATAAAATTGGTCGGAAGCTTGAGAAAATCTTCCACTTCCGGTCAAAATTTTAAGATTATATTTACGTCATGTGACATCAGTAAGAGACCCGTGTCATCATTTAGTTTTCAATCGTAGAGAGAGTAAACATAAGTCTGTCAGTTCTGAAATGACTAAAAACTAAAATTTTAATTTTAAGGTATTCCGGCCATTTCAGAACAGACAGACTTATGTTTACTCTCTCTACGATTGAAAACTAAATGATGACACGGGTCTCTTACTGATGTCACATGACGTAAATATAATCTTAAAATTTTGACCGGAAGTGGAAGATTTTCTCAAGCTTTCGGCCAATTTTATTTGGGATAATCTTCTGATCCTCGCTTAGCACAACTTTTCCGACAGTGTGCCATGCATTTCATCGTGATGTCATATGACGTCGGCAATACTGTCGTGGGCTCACGGCCTATAACTAATGCACTGCTTGGTCACTACTTATCTCAATATCGGGTAGATATTATAGCCCATCTGGCTATCAATATGGATATCAATCCTTACTAATATTATAAACTAGCGACCGCCCGCGACTTCGTCTGCGTGGACAGATTTTTTTGCTATCCCTCGGGAACAACACTTTTTTTCGGGATGAAAGGTACCCTATATTCTTCTCTGTACTCCTGACAACGTGTACGTAAAATTTCATGATGATCGGTTCAGTAGTTAATACGTGAAGGCGTAACAAACAAACAAACAAACGGACTTTCGCATTTATAATATTAAGTAAGGATGCGATAGTACGTTTGTTTGTTTGTTTGTTACGCCTTCACGTCTTAACTACTGAACCGATCATCATGACATGACATTTTACATACACGTTGTCAGGGGTACAGAGAAAGACATAAGGTACCTTTCATTAAGAAAAAAGTATTGTTCTCGAGGGATAGCAAAAAACTTTCCACGGAGACAAAGTCGCGGGTGGCCGCTATATTCAGGATAAATGTGACTTACAGTATTGCTCTACAAGTACCTGTTTTCCACTTATGCACAGAGAAAGCACTACACTTATGTTTCATTTAAACACGGTTGAAATATTCACTACAATAAAAATAAAATTTTTTTTCCTACTTACTTCTGTATCGCGTTAATAGTTACAAAAAGCGGTATAAATAGCACTCGCTTTGTAATCTTTTTATTCAAATTAATGTATTTATAAATAAAAAATTTAATGAATGTTCACTGAAATATATTCCGGTATACAATCAGTGATTCACAGTGGAAAAGAGGCTTCCAATTAAGACCGGTGGTGGCACAAAATAGAAAGACTACAGAAGTTAACCTTAGTACTACGAGCGCTCGAGCAACACACACATAGACCTACACTTTCACTAACCCTCATAGGGGTATTTATTACAATGCCGAAGTTGAAAAGACCGAATTTTACAAGACCTATGGACGAAAGCCCGAAAATTGAAAGGTTCGGCCTTGGTTGTTTGGCCGTAAGTTGTAAATCACGAAAGGACATTTAACCTAAAAAACTAAATCCCGACGCTTAAAAAACTGAAGATTAATTGAGGGTTACACGCCAGCAGGTCAGTTCTGGTACTTCGCCGGCTGCTGCCGCGGCACGCTCGTTTCGCTCGCTCAGCTCGTGTGTTGTTGGTCGCAATGGAACCTAACCTCCTCCTCTCTCGCTACGCTCGCTCGTCGTCGCACCTAATGGACCCAAACACACTTTCGGGATTTCGAACTTTCGGCATTTTAACTTTCGGGATTTTGAAATATCGGTCATTTAATAAATCGATCTTTCAAGTTTTGTTCTATCGGATATCGACATTTACGATTTACGGTATTTTGAAAATAGGTGTTTTGGGCGTCGATATTTCGGTCGTATGTGGTATGAATTTTCGTCATTTTAATACAAACACAGGAATAAATGGAATCTCAGATGAATCTCAAACGAGTTTGAGTGTGTGATGCAGTATCGTCGGTCGGTGACAGCTGTCTATGTGTGTGTGCGTTGCTCAAGTGCGCGTAGTACAAATCTTAACTTCTTTAGTCTCCCTATTTTGTGCCGGGGATGAAATGAAAGCTTTTCGATGGTCCTGCTCCGAGGAACAAGAAACAAAAGAATTTGCAGAAACCTTTTGCTAAATTATATCATTTGAAACGGCTTTCAGTCGAAACATTTCTACATTGAGACAGATTTTTGCACATAATATTGAGAATATCAAAGAACAAATGGTGAAGAATAGCAGCGGAAAATATTTCTGATTGGCCTTACTGCTCAAGAAAAACTACTCATAAAGAAAAAAATAGGTACCTATACACGGTTATTTTTAAAGTATATCTAAAAATTAAAAGGGGTGTTCAGAACACGTTAATGAACAACTTTCACTATGGGGCTAAAAAAAAACAGCTGTTCCATACATTATAGTCGAGTCGATGTTGTACTTTTCTATGGAACAGCTGATTTTTTTTCGCGATTTCGTGGTTGGCTCCATAGTAAAAGTTGTTCATTTAAGTGGTCTGAACACCCCTTTTCATTTATAGATATACTTTAAAAATAACCATGTATGTAAGACATATTTACAACTGCGATAGCTAAACAGAGAAAATAAGAATAAGTACTAAAATTGAAGTCTCCTGTAATTAATAGTATTCTAGAATGACTTAATGAATGTATGACTTAAACCTAGTAGTTAAGATTTATTTAAATAATGTAACGCTATGACATGCCAAATGTAACGTACTATGTTATAATGGTCAATAAATAAATTGAAATTGAAATTGAAATTGTATATTATTATTACTCATTACCACATTAGAAGGTACAACAAGAAAACATCCTAAAAGTCTAGTTATTACGAATCCTTTGTTTCTTAAAAAAATCTGCTAATTTCGGATTTCCATTGAGTTCTTTCTGAAACCGTGAGCATTTAGCTTTCGACCAATTTAAAAAATAGGTGCAAAGTTTCATAAAACCCAATAGTTGTAAGTACTTGACATAGAGAACTCTGTCATAAAAATTAACAATCCATGCTGTTTTCCGGACAGAACAAGTTTATATCCCGCAATACCTTTATTTATAAGTGCGAACGCCCATGTCAACACACTGTTTTACTCTGTGAAATCTACCCCTTCGTAGCATAATGTACAATACGGTTTATTCTAAGTGGTCAACCGTGCATCGCATCGCACAGCGAATTAACCGTAGATTTTTTACTGCGGAAAACTGTGTGTGTACATTCGCCCTAATACGATTACTCAATTGAAAGCAATGTTATAATTACAATCACTACGGTTCTCATAAAATCTTATATGATTTTTTTAAATGAAGTAAACAAAGAAGATGAAAGTAAAAGCCATAAAAACTACATTTCAAGGTTTTGGCTCTAACATACAAAGTATTTTGAAACCGTTGGCTTAACAACTGCTGACTTTTATTTTTCTGTATAGGTAAGTATACCTTCGTTGCTAAGCTTGAATTATGAGGTGTGCACAAGTTCTTTGCATTCGCGAATGATTTATCATTTTCCATGTCATGGCGAATATAGAACGGCAATGAATAGACGGTAAACATACCGAAACCATTTGGTATAGAGCACTCTCAAATTTCCCCCTCGCATGCTCGAAAGCGATTCATAAGGCTTGCTTCGTTTGCCTCTACTCGTCTGCAATCTTGTATCTCCGGAGTTTAAGTGTTTGACCTCCCTTTGCCCAAATGAACCTCACGTATACATCTACCGAGGATTCATTTTGTGGCAAATAACCCTTATTTCGAAATACCCACGGTTTCTTATCCACTGATTTGCAACCGCGAGTATTTTTGTCGGTTGCTGCCTTTTGTATTTCTTTTTCCGTTTTTTCTCCACCGCCAGGAGAATTAAGCAGCTCCAATCCTAGTCTATGTTGGCAGCCCATGAGAGAAATGGCACGTAAAATGGCTGAATACGTTCTTTGCATCATTTTTTACTGAGCAGGGAATGTGTTGCTTGCGTCTATTTAATTTATTTCATCCTCCTCATACATTGATCAATGTTTACCGAATCAAATGAGTTTTAAAATTTCAGATCAGTGCATAACTCCTAAGGGTCAACATTTAGGAAAACAAATCTGTTTTTTGTAACAACTTTTATTTAATTTTAACCTTAAGTGGCCTTTTGTTTGATATGTATATTAATTGATTACAATCAATAAATAATTAGCAAAAATATTCGAAGAAATAATTCTAGATCGAAAATAAAAACTTCAAAACTTAAAAGCCATTTTACCGAATAAATCGCAAAGCAAGGAAAAACTTTATAAAATAAATTGAAGTTTGAAGCTACACCAAACATATCTAGACTTAACCTTACGTGCAAAATAGCGCTCTCTTATGAGGAATGCAAATGACACTCGCACGTAAAAGAGGTATTTCCCGATAGACCAAGATTTTGTTGTGCCATAAAACATTTTCGGAGCGTCTGACAGAGCCGGCCCGTAGCCGCAACGAGATTGCACCTCTCCGGGAGTAAACGAAACGGCTCAGTGAGTTACGGTCATAGGAATATGGTTCCTTATTATATGAGATATTATTATGTTGATCAGGAGATACAGAATTGAAGCAATTTTAAATTTTCCGCCTAGGACATAACATTTACTCAGATATGGCTGTTAAATGCAAAGAGAATGTAAAAATCTACGGCTCGGACATTGTTATGAAACTTGATAATAGTCCGTAATTTCACATAGAGTCATTATATGTCGTTATTCGTACTCGAGATTAGTAAAACCTGTAAAAAAACTTGTATTGACTCATGTAGTAACGCTTACGTGTCACCACTCTCAGCGAAACTTCAAGCTCTGTTAATTTTCTTTCCTTTTGCTTTTTCTTTTATTACGTCAACTTTTTTTACTTTTGAAACGGATTCCATGGTTCCCATAGTACTTACATTTGACATTTATTCGATTTGAACTCGATCTCGATCCCTTTGGGACCTCGGGACGGGAGTAACCCCCATATCATTAATGGTCAAAAACAAAACACCATCCCTGTTTATTTATACATTTTAATTGGATATTTATAGCGAACTTTGTTCGTTATAATAATTGACGATATTTCTGCTGTTTATTCAGCTTAATTAATGAACTGTAATTTGAATACTTGAATCGCATTAGTGCACAACTGCCAGGTATTTGCGAATTGTAATCTTTGAATCACAAATTACGAATAATTAATAATATTTGACGTATTGAGAGATTCGTATATCATTTCTACTACGGAACCCTTTACGGTGTTCGTTGGAAGATAAAGGCGAGCAAAACTACACATGCAAGCATAAAATTTATGCTTAGGCAAGGGTTTCCTAGGATAGCGGTGCCGTCATATTACGGCCGTAATAGAGCGGCGTTGAATGTTGTCTATGTAAACAATACGGCGACACCGTAACGTCAGAAACCGCGCCGTATTGTTTACATAGACAACGTTCTGCTAAATTACGGTCGTAATATGACGGCACCGTCATCCTAGGAAACCCTTGCTTTGCCCAGATATTATATTATTTGGATTGCTTTTTTAATCCTACAATATTTTCAATAGGTACAATATTTATAGGAGGCACTCGTAAATGTAACTTGTTTTAATTTTAAAAAAATTGACCTTACTTATTTAAGATCAAAAACTTACTTTGATTTTTCATATTTATATCTAGCTTTCGCCCGTGACTTCGTCCACGTTTTCATTCGGATAATCTCTAGAGCAGTGGTCGTCACACTTATCTGGTCAAGGGCCACAAAGGACAATGTGAGGTATCACTGCGGGCCGAAAATTCTTGGATATTAATTGACATCACCAATCAATTGACATATTTTTTGAGCTGTCAAAACCCGATTGCCCGGTAGATTTTTATGGCAATTGCTACCTATGACTTATTGACAAATTCTTTCAGAGCCATGCTCTTTTGCTTTCATGGTTATGACGGCTAAGAAGCCTTTTCTATGATTCCGTCCATAGTGCAGTACCGCACCGCAAAAAGTTGGCACTGACACAGACAAGAACATGCAAATGTATTTGCAGATTTTTAACCTTGACAATTCTTCAACTCGGCGTCGATAGGTTGATTCATAAACAGTTTTTACTACCGCCATTATTTGTTTATTATTTGAAAATATTTGACACAGTCTGGGAAACAGTTAACATGCACTCCTTTATTAATTCAGCATCAATGAATGGTTTCATCCTTTTTGCAAGCATGTAACAAACTTGATAAAATGCTTTTGTAACAACCTCGTTTTGTCCAACTGCTGTCGTCATAAAATTTTTTTGACGATGAATTGCAATTTTCAAAGTAGCTACTTTATTCTTCCTTTCATTAGATTCCAAAGGAAAGGCTTCAAGTGAATGAATTGTGCTTACTTGTGTAGTGGCGAAATATGTTTGGTGAAAATTGTTTGCTTTGTCGCGGGCCGCACAAATATCGTCGGCGGGCCGCATGCGGCCCGCGGGCCGCAATATGACGACCACTGCTCTAGAGGGAACCTTGACCGGGATAAAAAGTATCCTCTGTTCTAAAATTATCTGTGTGCCAACCCAAAGCCGTTCACAGCGGTAGCAGAAAAAAAGGTTTAATCATTATTTCTAAAAATAAAACTTTAGGAACTAAATTCTAAAAAAATACCTGTGCCAAAAATATACCAACCCATTATTCAGAGGGAGGACAAAAGAGGACAAAATAATTACTCACGTTGAAATTAGTTGTTCAGAATTATCGACCGAGAGGAGGGCTTCGAGGCACTCGGCAAGCCTTTGATTGTGTCCCCGTTCATATTTCTTCAAAAGGACGTCTTAAAAAACCTTTTATAAAGGTTTACTTATTCTACATTGATTTATCGCCAGAGAAACCTGTAAAGTCAACCTGTGGAGTCACAGCATTGGATGGTAAAAACGCGCTTCTTTCTTTTCTTTAATATAATACTGTATTTTCAAAGTAAATAGCCTCGAGTACCAGCGTCTTTGTTGCCAAATTATCGAAGCAAGTGCTTACTCAAACGAAAATCTTACAAACGATTTTATTGTAATAGTTGCAACTGTTTTAGTCAGCAAAACGTGATATTTTTTATTTAGTCAATCTCATTCATCGATTATTTACCACTTACTTACTCTGAAAAACGTACGTTTTAAACGAATGTAAGCAAACTCGGCAACACACAGCGACGTATTTACCCTAGGGTCCAAGGGGGCCTTGGCCCAGGGCGCCAGGCTGAGCCGCCCCTCGCAAGCTTCGGGACGCCTTTTTAAATTATTTGTGAGAAGGGTTACAATTTTTTACAACAATTTAAATTACTTTTAATTTAAATTACATTTGCCAATAATTTAGTAGATGAAACTAACTGTAAATCGCGCTGTTCGGACGTTTTTTTTAACATTTTTACTATAGAGAAGCAAGACTACAGATTAGTGGATGAAACTGACAATAAATCGCGCTGCCAATAACAGACAGCCAAGATTAAAAGATTAGTAGTATTTTTATTCCTGAATAGGGTTACTATTTTTTACAATAAATAGCGTCAGCCGCCCCTCGGGCTTAGCTTTAGGGCGCCTTTCATAATTAGTTATACCAATCATTTATTGACAAACTGCAGTGCAGAATATTCATTTTCCGTTCATGATGTTACATGATTAGTAGTTAAAACCGACTAAAAATCTCGCTGCGCGGCGGATTTATTAATCAAGCAAAATTACAAGATTAGTGGATGGAACTGACAAAAATATTGCGCTGCGCTGCCAAGTTTTTTAATAAGTAGGTACTCATAGTCAGGCAAAACTACAAGATTAGTGAATGGAACTGACAAAAAATCGCGCTGCGCGGCCAATTTTTTTTGCTAAAGATTGACAAAATTTCAGGATTTTTGAATGGAAATGATTAAAAATCGCGCTGTGCGGCATTTTTTTTAGCGGCATACCTTATTGGTCCAGGGCGCCGAATCTTAAAATACGTCCCTGGCAACACCAAGCAGGGTTTAAAAAATCTTGTAACTAATATACTAAGAGCTGGCCCCGTAAATAGGTGGACAATTTACAGAGCGACGAAATCCCTCTAGTTAGCCATACTATCATTATTAACAGATCCGGGTGGGCACCTCGCAGATTTTCAGTAGTGGAGGTAGGAGTGGTTGAGCAACAAAGGTGCTGAAAAGCGATTGCAGGTATACAATTTACAGAGCTCTGGATTTAATGTGGTATAATAGCAAGCCAATCATATATCTAAGTCGAATAGGTATAACATTGCCAGGAATTTTGACTGGTGGAAAAGTAGTGCCAGGCGGCATCAAACGTTCCCACTTTTCGCGCATTTTGATGCCGCTTGGCACTACTTTTCCATCAGTCAAAATTCCTAACAATAGATACATGACTGGCGTGCTACGAGGGCTGCTATTTATGTATCCGGAAATGGCCACTTACAGAACAATATTTAAAAAGTAATTATATTTATTTGAAAATTTAACTCTTTATCAGTAGAATATAGTTTGTTCCATGTGAATGTCATTTGTTTTCCCATTGTGGCGCCATTTTGAAAATTGCTTGTCTTAATCACCATGGATTTAAGTCGTGAAAACTTTCAAGCGATGATTTATTAAGATTTTTGGCGTGGACTAACTCAAAAACAGTGCATCGAATAACTGACTTCGACTTTTGGGGACGAAGCACCATCGATATGCACTGTGTATCACTCGTTCAGTGAGTTTAATCGTGGGCGGTCTATGCTCACGGACGAATCTAAAGAAGATCGCCCTAAATCGATTGTTGTTCCACAAAACATCGATGCTGTGCGGGAACTAATAATGCAAGATCGTCATGTTACATATTAAAAGATAGAGGCGTCCCTGGGCATAAGTATGACGAGCAATCATAAGATATTACACAAACATTTAGTTGCAAAAAAAAATTTCGCGTTGGATTCCGCACAACTTGAAAATTGATCAAAAACAGGCTCGTGTCGATTGGTGCAAAAAATATATAAAAAAAATACAATCGTGGTTCGGCTACTGCTGTTTACAGCATCTATACAGGTGATGAATCTTGGATCTATGCGAAGGACCCCGAAACTAAACAACAGTTAATGGTGTGGATGTTCCAAGATGAGCCGAAACCCGTTGATGCGTTCAAAATGCATGTTTTGGAGATGCTTCAATCAGAATGGACAAAATGCCATGAAAATTGGTTTCATTGTATGCAAAAGTGCATTGATCATCATGGCGAATATTTTAAAAAGCAATAAAACCCTATCAGATGATAGATGTTTGTTATTTTGTTAATTTTCCGGATACATAAATAGCAGCCCTCGTATTATACCACACCATACAATACAACTAATAAGGGATTTCGTCGTTCTGTAAATTGTCCACCTATTTCCGGGGCTAGCTCTTAGTCCATAAACACAAATCTTCAGACTCAATTTTTTTATTAATCAAAATTTGGCACATTTTGAAAAATTAATTTGGAAAATTAAGGGGGAATTTACACGAGTTGATTTTCCGGGCAACTTACTAAGCAACTTTAGTCGATTAGACCTTGTGATTGTGATCAACAATAGCTTGTAAAATCAAATCGCCTGTTGGAATTTGAAACACCTCATTGAAATTATGTAAGCGATTTTACAAGTGATTGTCGATAAAAATCCCTATTCCACTTAATTTGCCTAGCAAATTGCCCGAAAAATTGACTCGCGTAAATGTCCTCTAATAAAATAAATACATTTTGATAAGTACGGTTAAGTAATGTGGTAAGTATAGTGAAATCACTATAGAATTCCTCTAGATACTGTGTTTGTTAAGGAAAATAAATATCATACAATAATAAAAATAACTTAATACTTACTAAGTACATACCCCGACCCTTCTTAGAAACCTTAACTGAAATGTAACATGTGGTAATCTTCAAAAGAAATGGAAGTAACATATGGAAGCATTTTTTCAAAGTCTTGTAAGACATTTGTCGCACTTTGTGTTCCTAAGAATGCTATAAAAGTAACTTGCTCATATAAATTATGTTGATGAAAAAATATATGTATGCTTACATTATTTCGCAAATCAAGGCGTTCCGGAGCTATCTCATTTTTCGGTCATATTTATGCGTAAACGCCCGCGACTTCGTCTGCCTGGAAAGTTTTTTTGCTATACCTCGGGAACAATACCTTTTTTCAGAATGAAAGGTACCCTATGTCCTTTTTTGTACTCCTGACAACGTGTACACAAAATTTCACGATGATCGGTCCAGTAGTTAAGACGTGAAGGCGTAACAAACAAACAAACGGACTTTCGCATTTATAATTTTAGTAACGATTATGTGCATTGTGGTCCCATTCAGCAATGATAGATTAACAACGGATTAGTCGAAAATACAAATAAACGAGAGGCTTATCAATTTGGTGCTTTCGTAAAGATCCATAAGTCTTTTAATCAATCAAATGTCAATGAAATTAAAAGGACTACACTGAAAGTATCCCTTTTCCAACAAAAATAATCATCTAATTCGGTTCATAAATTAACAAAGTCGTCAAGGTATTTAACGAAAAATCATAGTATTTTCAGGATTACTTGAAAACTACTGAACCGATTTGCAAAAAAATAAATGGGGCCATCTCGCAAGAAAACTCAATCAAACAAAAAAGAATCATCAAAATCAGTCCATAAATATTGAAGATACGCACTACACGAACAACGATAAAAAATATAAACAATCGAATTAAGAACCTCCTCCTTTTTTGAAGTCGGTTAAAA
The DNA here is from genome assembly GCA_928269145.1 of Agriphila tristella. NCBI lineage: Eukaryota > Metazoa > Arthropoda > Insecta > Lepidoptera > Crambidae > Agriphila > Agriphila tristella. Next base: position 15,243,562 of record OV743439.1, on the reverse strand, counting down.
TATTGACGATTCGTAACTTAAGTAGGTAGAAGTTTTTCTGAATAAAATAAAATACTTAATACATTTTGAAAGTTTGATGATGATGTTAATAAAGAAATATTAGATTGTTATGCAAGGCGCTAAAATGACCTATTGTTTACGAGGTAGTTTAATATTCAATGAATAGAAACCGAGTGAATAGAAATGGATTTTTAACGCCTTGTGTTACACTCTACTTTTCACTACGATTGCGAGAAAATAACGTACAATAATTTTATTAAAAACTAAATGTTATTTGATTTGCTTTTTGAGCAAGAGGAGTGAAAATTTTTTTTTCTCCTGTTGCTCAAAAAGTCCGTCATTGTAGCGTACAAGAGCTGGGATAATAAAACTACCTCGTTTACAATAGGTAATTTAAACGTCTTGTATAACAATCTACTATAAATTTGTAGAACAAAATAAACAAACTTATAGAGTCAAAGTACCTAATACAAAACTGAGTAGATTTTCCCGCTCGAAGTTCAACCGACGCCGTATGCTCATTTACACGAAGTAAGTTTTCCCGCCCATTTGGGACTAGAAATCGCGCGCCATTGTACGAAAGTGCGACCTTCCTTACTTTCCTCGTGTGCCAAGACGTATTTCCGTCCTTGGTTATATCAAATCCTCCTCTATCTCATAAACTACTGCCGTCCACCTACAAAAGTGTAAGTTATACGATGAGCGCCCCGTAATATTTCAAGCCATTTACTATACCTTATGGAAAGGAGGCTCTAAATATTTAAAATATGCCACTCAAGCCGACGGTGATGAAACTTGTAAGCTTTGTTTTATATTTATGTAGTATCTTAGCGCTCTACAGCGCAGTTACACTGTTAACGATTGTGAGAGTGAAGCAACTTTTGCACATTTTTTTCTGACAAAAGCGGAAACTGACCAAAAGTACGTTTTCGTCAGAAAAAAAACAGCCTATATTTTAATCTGACAAAAGCGGAATCAGACCAAAGTATCTTACATCGAGATGGATGATCAAACTGGGTTTGAGGAAGCAAGCTAAACCTTCATTCATATTGTTGATGAGGATGAATATCACACGTCAATTATCATCATACTCATCATCTAGCACTGGGCCTGCGTGATGTGTTAATGACTGTTTCTATTGGGCTCATAACAAAAGTTAAACATGTGATCACAAACAAACCATAGATCCCTAAAGCCATCTATGATTTATGATATTTCTTTATCTAATGTTAATAATAAAATAAGTTAGTATTTTTGTTAGCAAAACTGCGCCAACTTTAATCGTTATAACTTTACTGTTCGTTGTTTATAGATTTTTACGTAAGTTTTGAAACTAAGGTTACAAAACTTTTATAACCAAGCAATGCTAATACGTACTTTGCTATTAAGGAAAATTCAACTTCCTAAAAAATATACTATAACCGCAAAGATTACGTTTATTGTCATAGCGCTTCGAAGAATCACAGCAAGACGATGTTTTCGAAGTTCTGTATTGCACAGAACATTTCCATTCATCAAAGAAAATGAACTTCGCTCTATCGGTATAGTATGAAAGTAGCGTTCAAAACATTCTCGAAGCAGATATTCAAGCGGGGGAACGTTTTATTGCATTTCCTCGCATCGATCTGTGTCAACCCTGTAAAGTACTTATATTTTTGTGGACTGAAACGAGCACTAGCAGTTTATTCAGGCTTAAATTAGTGTGAAAACGTGCGCATGGGGCGCGAAGTTAGTTTAACGATATTTCTTTGTTATCGCGTTCAATTGTTGTAAATTTTGATGTTAAAATAAACGAACTTTTAATTTATTACTACGACCCTGCAGATATGACTTAAGACTTCCATTTAAGTTTCAATGCACTGAAATACCTTTTTATTTAAAAAAAAAATCTGGCTTTAAGTCTATGGATGATTTTTATTTCAGATTAATGGATTGTCTGAAAGAATCGGCTTAAGGATGATGTGATTGCATTTCTATAAATGGTATGTGGAATGATATGTGGTAAATGGAGGATAGGTACCTAAATGATAGCTACAACAACAGAAATCTTGAATCGTAGAATATTTCTTTATTTCCAGTTAAACAGCACCTTTGTGCAATAATTCATTAAACATTTTGAGAGCAGAATACTAGAAATAATAACGGATCTGTCATTTCAACGCCATTAGTTCGCTTCCACACACTTAACCACTGTATTATTACCACTTTATACCACCGCAAAATAATTGTCACAGCGACTGATGGAGTGTTGCGGCGTAGTTCCCGAATAAAGGAACAATTTGCCCTAATATAGGCACTAGGTGTGCGCTCTAATTTATAGCTCTTGTATCCACGCAACCGAGAAAGCAATTTCATATCTTTCTTACAAAATATCCCGTCTGATTTATGTATCTGCTCTGGGTTTTATGACTGAAGCAATCATGGAACTTCTGAATATAATTGGCTATTTCTAATTTTATTTATTATTCTGTACACGTTTGGGCTTAAGTGTTTGTGGTAAATCAAATCTATCATCTACTTTGGATACCGCTCCTTCTTTTTTTCACTTCCGCGTCCGCCAGGGTCGTCCTTTACCCTTAATCAATCTTGGAGTGTTTTTTTTAGTGTATACGTATGTACGTATATGCACAGAACAGTGAAGAACGTATAGGGGTGTATTAACGATTACCTACTCGCCCGTACATATTATCTTATGATGTTTTTTAACTATGATATTTTCATTTGTCACATCAGCAGTAATAAAAAATCATTTTAATTTTTTATAGGTAATCAGTAAGTAAAATATCACCCATAATACATACGATATATAAAATGAAGGAAATTGATGTAGTTTACATACATACAGCTACAGGACTGTAAAGGTTGTCATAAAATTGACATATAGACACAAATCAGTTATAAAGAACAACAATAAATGGATAATACCGCCCTTGAAGAAAAACTGAGTCAGATGTTAAAAATCGTGGCTATGTATTTAATACGATACTTTACATAAACGCTGGCGACCCGGCTGCTAACGAGTCTGCCATGAATATTCCTGCATATTCAACAGGGTATGAATCACAATACTTTTATATTTTAGAAGTTAATAAAAAACGGTAAAATCCTTTACCCACATAGGGCGGTACCCGTGGAAGTTTGATGTAATTAGGTAGGTAAAATAAACACATTTTCTATAACTGAGATTTTTTTATCTTAGCGCAGAAAAACCCAAACTAATACACATTTATAATTCGATCATTATAGCGCCTTCAAAGCAAAGTGCAAAGTTTGATATTATTTTTAACCCTGACGGGGAAGCGCTTGAACTTCTTCTCACGTGCTTAGGAATATTAAAGTGAAAGCGCACTCACCGAGAATTCTCAGCCACTGAAGAGTCAATTATTATTTTACGTCTCACTGGGAGCACAATGTTATGATTTTTATGGCGACAGTAATAAGTTCATTATTTCATTCTGTGATGTTGGAGTACTGGTTTATTAGTCTTTAATTATCGCGCTAACGTTCTTCATTTACGAACATTAAAATCCATCAACGCGAAAATTACAAGTGAAAATTCAGAGAAAACACCATCTCCGTTTCAATACATATGGGTAATTAAAAATATAAAAAGTTTTTTTGCTCCCTTGCATCAAGATCCGTGTCATAAGATAATTATACAGTTCTTAATCTTGATGACACAGATTTGAATGAAGTTCCTTTTAAGTACTTACTGTTAACCTGGCTGTCGTCCAGAAAAGCGGTGGTGTGTTTACAGCCTTAACAGCTTGTTTTCGGCACAGCAAGTGCATTCTGGATTAACACACGAGAAACATATCTGTTGATACATTTTAATATTTCATTCATTTTCGTAAAGAAGCAACACGAAATGAACTACTAACAAATGAAGAGTTTATATGTTACCGGCAATGTGTATAATCAGGCATTGTATACAATGCCTGAAACGATCAAGCAATGTATGATAATATGATTTATTTTATACATTGCCTAGGCATTGTATACAATGCCTGCTGGTCCATTGTACCGGGTGTCCCAAAACTTTGCCACACGGAGGGAAAGTACCTTTAATATTGAAGATAGGAAATTTTACTGAAAAAAGTTTTCATTTTGATTTTTAAAGTAATTGGAACTGTATTCAAAGATTTTCGAAAAATTGCATGCCTTAACCAGGAATCGAACCTACCAAATTAGAAAAAAAACAATCTTATATTTTTACGATACCGATCGAAAGGGTTACTCATTAGGATTATTTTTTGTTAATTAACACAGCATCTTAAACAAAAGGAAGACCATGAAATTTTACATTTAAATTTTAATGATTACATATTGTGTCAATTTGTGTAGGAAATAATGCGATATTTAAAAAATCTTTCAATGCAGTTCGCATTAATTATTAAATAAAATGAAATCTTCTTTCATTAAAATTTCCGTTCTTCAATATTTTAGGTACTTTCCCTCCACGTGGTAAAGTTTTGGGACATTATGTATACCGAAAAGTTTGTTTTGAAACGTCAAACGAGGAGTTACATTATTTTTGGTTAAACGGATAACACGCAGGTCGTCAGATACGCAAGTTTTAAAACTGATTTTGCCACATTTTAAAACGGATACCTACCTAACTCGACAAATACTCAACTCGCCACATACGCAGTTCGACAGATAAGCAGTTCGTCACAAACGCAACTCATCACATAGTGTCGGACTTGCGTATTTGACCACCTGCGCATCTGAATACATGCGTGTCAACCTTATTATGGTCACCTATCTTGCTTTTGACCACACAAAAAGTAGCTGCACAATCTTTATCGAGCATATAATTTTGTTCACCCATCTTATTTTTAACCACACAAAAAGTGTCTGCACAATCTATCATTATCACCATATCAGCCGCACGACACCAACTGCTGGGTATAGGCCTCCCCAAAGGATTTCCACAACAATTGGTCATGGGCTGCCCGCATCCGGCGCTTCCAGCGACCTTCACCCTCACGTCGTTCCACCTTGTCGGGGGCTTAGCCATGGAGCGTGGTCCGGTGCGCGGTCGCCATTATTAGTAGGTTTATGACAATCCAAACAAACCAAGCTAAGGTTTGCGACGTTCTGGATCAGACTTGTACTGGGAAGGCACAAGCAACGGAACTCCTCAAAAACAAACAGCGTGAATTTGGAAATTGAGTTATAGGTATTGTACTGTACATATATTGAAAATACAAGTTAAAAATATTTACATAGGTACATACCTCAAAAAAGTTAAAACTAAAATAGCTTATTAAAAAAAAACCTTCAAAAACCTAAAAATTCAAACAAAAACAGCTTCAAAATATTATAGCTCTAAACCAAAAAATAATATTCAAATCATTAGATACGCATATCAATTTTTAATAAAAAAAGACTAAAATGAAGTTCGGTTGGGCTTTTATAACAAAAAATAATCAGTTGTCCTCCAGCCTCACATGACTTTCATAGACATTTTTTTGTCAAAATTAATATGCGTATCTAATGAAATTAAATTATTACTTGCTTTATAGATCAATTTTATAATTGTTTGTTATTAGAATACGCTACGGCGAGCGATATAATAAATATTACACAAGAAGGAAAGTTATACTGGCTAACTCAAGGCTAACTGACATTATTATGATTGGCATAATATTGTGCCGTCATTATTCATGTTTCGTCCTTTCCCTATACGAAGGGCCGACAGCTTTTAATATTAATCTTTATTAAAACGGTATAATGTCGAACTGGATTTATTGATATTTATAAAATTGGGTTACTAATTTGTCATAGCACGTACCACCTACAACGTTAAACGTACGTTGATCTTGAAGATTGAATATTACATTAATTCACTTTATATTCATTAAGGGTCAGTCTAAAAAAATTGTCAAGATTATTATTATAATTGAAAAATATTAGAAAAATCAACTCACCCGTAGCAGCTCAGACGGGACTCAAACCCGCATCCTTTATTTAGATTCCGGCCCAATGCACTAACCATAGTAGGTTTGTCAAATTTATTTACTATTTATTACTTATTTTATTATTATTTTATAAATATCATGAAGTCAACACTTCATCATATAATGGCTCAAACGGGGACTGGGATACCGGGTGTGGTATCGGATAATTTAATTTTAATCCTTAATCTTTAGTCTTCAGCCAATACATGATTGATAGGTAATATCGAAACCTTCAAATTGCAGCAAGAGTTTTCGAGTTACCTCAAAAATTGATTTATTTAAGTCATTGATCTCTGTCAAAAGAACGATAACGGGTGGTGAAAAATTTATTTCTGAGAGTGACTTCTCAACAACGTTTGAATTTACATAAGGAAAATATATTTCTCTTTTTCATTTTCCCTACAGACTGGGGCAGTTGCAAGCCTCAAGATGATTGTCTTTTCCAGACAACGTCTTAATCGATCTATCTTCCTGCTCGATGATGCGGAAATTTTCTTGTTCGAAACCAATGAGGCTTGACTTACTTTAATTTATAAGTAAATCTTCATTGATTTTAGTTACTTAGTAGACCACAAAATAACTCAAGTAAATGGTTTTCGTTGCTTTGCTAACTTAATTAGATTGACAAAAGAGTAACAGTATGGTCTACACCATAGACATAGAAAAATTTTCGCTGCGCTCAAGAAGACCAACAAAGCGTGGAAAAGAGAAGTTAAAATCATACGGACACGGTCTATGTAAAAAAGAGACAAAGGATCAAGTGACATGTGCCAACATTTTTTACAGTAAGAGCCCATAGCGTCCCGCCTAGAAAATTAGCAATCACAGTTTGTACAGAATATTTGTTAATCTTAATTAGAATTTAAAATAAAGGTATCGTGGAGCCATGATGTCTTGTGCTCTAAGTAATTGTGATGTGACAAAAAGAAATAATCCAAGTAATCACACTTTTAACAGGTAAATAAGATGTTGCCCCACATTTCTCTAAAAGCAAATTTCGCTACATTTATTCGTTTATCGACGAAGAAAACAGTATGGAACATAGTTTATTGATTTCCTTTGCCATATATAGTCATATCCCAACTAGCAAACTAGCGCTAATTAGAACTTTTTTAATAGTTTATGGTAGTAAAGTGACTGTAGTAAAGCTTCGGTTGTAGATTTAAACTATATAATAGATATTATTCAAATCACAAATCACTCAGCGCTGTTTAAAGGGGAAAGATAGCGCTATATATTTTTGATACTTCTTAAAAGCATAAAGAAGGGATATGAGAGCTTTAATAATGGCCATTATTGCGGCTCTAGCTGTAACATGCACTGTACATTTACTTGTAGTTCCATATGAGATTCACATAACTCCTCGTACAGCAATACACTTAACTGACGGTAGCAGCATCTCATAAGCAGTTCTAGGAAATAAAGGAGTGATTATTATCTCCGTAATATTACCGTTACTTGTAGCTTTATGCGTTAACTATACCACAGAGTTCCACAATTGGTTCTCTTAACTGCTTTAACCGCCAATGTACTTAAATCGGTGTTAGCAGCGCCTCTTATAACTGTGGATGCACAAAGATATACGGTGACCTCTTTTATCACTTAACATCGTACAGTAGAAATAAACTAACTCTTAATTATAACTTGAAGTTGTTGTTGTGGCCTGAATAACTGCTAGAACTTGTAACAGTACCTATCAGTGGCAAGGGGTGAAATTATGGCGAAGGTAAGCCGCTCTACAAAAATGACGAAAAATTATATGATCTGCATTGTCGATCATTGGGGTGGGATTTCCAAAGGTAAGCCGATGGGAATCGGCTTGTATGGCCCCTTCGCCATTGGTACCTATTCATATTTCCCTTCTCTTGCTATAAGTGATAAAAGACAGTCACAAGTAGGCCACAGCGTTAACGCCATTTTGTTTAAATGGATCCCTAAAACTAATTATTTTTAGATGCAACGACAGCCCTTAAACGGCTGTTAAATGCTAAAGAAAGGTATACAATGGGTCTGTACGTCTTGTAGAGTACCTTAGACTGAACAGTAACTATTCATATCCCCCTTCTCTTAATATAAGTGATACAAGATAGTCACAATTAGGCCAAAGCGTTAACACCATTTTGTTTACAAAATTTATGAAAACCAAACGTAATTAATATTATTCAACACTACATTTTGCAATTTATTTGAGCCAGTTAACCTTAATATACACTCCGTGTACCATTGCAGTAATGATTACGCATGTTACAATAAAGACAATTCACGCCACCGATACTTTCAATAACCGAATTTACACGAAAACTTTGTTATTTTAAGAGCGCTTTAAAATTTTGATGAACACTTCTATATATATTCACAGTAAACTGGCCTTCGCAACCAAAATTAACAAATTTTGAGTGAATTGTACCTACCTATTAAAAATAGTAACATAATTTTTAGGTTATTTTTCCTATAAGTAATTGTGCTCACTACAACTTTAATATACAAACTGTCAATTAACTTCAAAGTATTTTATCTTGTGTACTTTAAACCTACATACATAGATTACATAATACTATAGTCTACATAACAGGTTTAAATAAGAATCATAAAGTCCATAAGAGCTAACGTCCACTAATAAAGCACTATTGTAGAACCTTAAGTAATAATTATCATTACTGTAGAACTTGAACTGTTCACCAAGTAATAGTTCTAATTTCTAAAACACTATAAGAATTGCACGGGCGCCAACTATAACTCTTACAGAGTTAATACGAGTAATTAAGCCTGCTATACATTTCTTGTAGAGCTAATATTGCTATTTTATTTGTATAGTTTTAGGTTCTATAGTGGCGATCTTTAGAATTCAAAGATATTAAAGGGATCGTATACAGCGCTAAAAAGATATTAAGCTGCAAAATTTGTGGCCTAATCCGAGGGTATAGCTGATTTAGAGCAGGCTATATCACTACTCGTTAGCGCTCTTGTACCCTTCACTAGCCCTATTTGAACATGAATACAGCTTTTACAGCTCTCATTCTTAGCGCTAGTTTGTTAGTTGGGTATTTTATGAATCTAAGTCATATTTTACGTATCTCATATAAAATGTATGCATTCTTTTTCGGATCACCTGTTTATTGACATTGTTGTTCTTTGACATTCTATTTCTGTGGTCTACACTGAAAAAAAAATCTTTAGCTAGAGTTTCCTAGGATGACGGTGCCGTCATATTAGGGCCGTAATTTAGCGGCGTAGAACGTTGTCTATGTAAACAATAGGGCGCGGTTTCTGACGTTACGGTGTCGCCGTATTATTTGCATAGACAATATTCAACGCTGCTATATTACGGCCGTAATATGACGGCACCGATATCCTAGGAAACCCTAGCCTTAGATTCTGGTTTAAAACATAAAATTTGCTTCGATTTAAATTGATGGTTTATTAAAGAAGCGGGCACATTATATACTTGTGCTAAAATTTTCTTATTTTCTTGGAGGTTTTTATAAATGAATATATAATAGAATCCTCTTAATAATAGCTCTCAAAGACAATTGAATAAATCCCCTTATCTCAACCCATAAATTTTAACATACGAGGACAAGAAAACTGATAACCGAGCGGAAATTTCGGGAGATTTGAATAGGCTTCGTGGAAGCTGTGACGACACGTGTTTTAAGAGGCTGAACCCGGCTGTACCCGGCTGTACCCCGAGGTGGGAGATTATCGACATTATAATCTGCGCCCTTCTGCATGACAAATTGAAAACTAATATTGTTATAGACGACGGCGACGCCCGACTTGGTAGGTAGGTTCTAATTTTGATTTTCGTAAGTGCTACTATGAAGTTTAAGTAGATTTTAGGTGCAACAGTGATTAACGATTTGCTTATTAATATTAATAAATGTCACATTGTGAAGTTGGTACATATATGGTAGGAAATAATTAGGTAGGTATAAACATCGTCGTGAGTGCGTGGGTACATTACATCAATTATCCTTACACGCCAGCAAGAATATGAGCAGGTGGCTGATTGATAATATTATTTTTGGCAGTCGACAATTAACTACTAAAAATAATATTATCAATCAGTCACCATCAATAAAAGTATTAACTATCAACTAGTCACCATCAATAAAAGTAAGTAAAGGGAAAACACGAAAAAAAAATACTAATTACTAACGTGCTTACGATAACATAAACCCGTCATTAACAATGTTGAATAATTTAACTGTTGGTAGGTATTATATAATTATCAGGGAATAATGTGTTTAGACTTTAATTCGAGCTCGGCTATATTAATTACTGTTATGTTCACAATTCAAAATTCTAATGTGTTGCTGAAATAATAAATAAACAATTTACAAAGCGAAAATGCCTACTCGCCTCCGCGTTTTACATAAAGGTTTTTCTCATTCTCTTCGTACTCTTGTGCTCACGTCCCATGAAAAGTCTCTGAAACGCACATAATTAAATAAAAAGAATAAGAACACATATATACCGCGATTTTATGCAAATTATTACAACACCAGAAACATAAGAGGAAAGCGAGAGGGTCACCTCCTATCGTTCTAAATAATTGTCAATCATATTGATTGACTAGTTTTCGCCTGTGATATTGTATGCGTGGAATTTCCCTACGTCTCGTGGGAATTATCAAAAATATTGTCTTTACGGATGCGTACGTCATAAATAACTTTGTTTGAGCCAAATATCAGCCCAATCCGTCCAGTAGCTTGAGCTATGCGATCATAAATCATTCGGTTTGTTCATCTTATTTTTTTATAAGTAGTATTTATTTCTAAATCTATTAAAAATCCACAATGTCATGCTTAGTCTACCAGCCAATATCCTGAAGTCTTGTCTGCAATTAAACTTATTTACAAAGACAAAGTGAAGAGTAATTTATGATAATGTGGGAGTACACACCCTCAGGAACGTGGCATTTTCAGAACCATCTATTCTTTATGAGGTTGGGGTAAGTGCTACATTTGCCTTGCGGAACTAATGGTTTACGCGCTATTTTCAGTACCACAAAATCGCTTTGATTAAAACGTTAAATTGTTCGTAGCGCGTATCTATATCTAAGTATAAAGACAGCCTGGTGACAGGCGCAATCTGCTTTCAAATAATTACTCCTGAAAGCCGAGACGGGAAAATTAATTTCTTTGGCAAAGCTCAAGTTACAATGATGTTGTTACGAGATCCCGATGATATAAAATTGACGAGATAATGTTTAATATCGCCAACAATATTCGGCCGGATATTATTAAATTCATCAATGTGACAGCGCACTGTTGGTAGATGTTTATTTTAATTATTATTGTTGTCAAACACAGTGTTAAATAAACAATTTGATAAGTTTATGAAATTGAAAATAAGTATGACTCATTTATCTATGGAGTCGCCTTAAAACAATATTGGGATTTATTTAGATTCACCATTAGTGTATTTCAATTTTATTAAAAGATTATTGTACAACCGTATGTTATAAACATAATAGTGAGATTTTAAACGAAAAATTTTTTTGTGAATAATTGTTCATTATTTTCCAAAATTTATATTTTCCTTTTTTGCATAGTAACCTAAGCCAAACATCCTAGATATCAAGTTTTATTATTTAGAGTTATTTTAAAAAAGTGATATAAGGCGATTAACTAACAATAACTAGTACTGTCTCTGTTGTACAGCAAGAGGTACTAAAAATATTTTTTTAACTATAATTTTTCGTTGTACAGCTTTACTGTCGACCGGTAAACAACGTGTTACTAAATAACCCCAAATACCAAATCCAACTACGAAATTGCGAAAAAACTCTTTCAATAAACTGTTTCATACAAAAAATTATAAAAATGTATGAAACAGCTGATTTTTTTCGGGGAATATATAAATGCACTTTAAAAATAATGTAACACACTTTAAAATGTTGAGCTTCAAAATTTATTGAATGAACTACAAAAATAATGGTTTCCACTATATATATGCTAAGCTTTAAAATTAATACTTTGTACTATACATTTTAATTGCTTAGCTTTGAAATTAATACTTTGCACCATACAAATAAATTTTATAACTTTAGTACTGGTAAACAGACGACTAGGTGCGACGACGAGCGGGCGCAGCGAAAGAGGAGCTGAGGAGGAGGTTAGGTTCCATTGTTACGACCAACAACGCCAGAACCGACCTGATGGCGTGTATGCATTATGCCACAAGTTGTTATCATTTACCATCTCATTTTAACAGCCAGTGGTCATCCTGACATGGTTTGACAGAAATTAAATGGTTTCGGAGTTGGGACACATTCATAGTGCAAACCATTATTTTTGTAGTGATAATATTAAATTATAGGTTTATCATTATTTTAAAGTGCTGATATAAAATTTTATAGCTGTTTTCATTAAATTTAAAGTGCTATTAAATACATCCCATTTTTTTCTCGTGATTTCATAGTTGGTCCCATAGTAAAAGTTGTTCAGTTTGATGGTCCCTATCTGCCATATTCAGCATAAGGTTGGCATAAGGGGTTATTTTGTAACACGTAGCAAGCAATTCAAAACACTAAAGAGTTTTATCTTGTGAATATTTTTTTTGCCAATTATTCATACATTAATTTATTTCATATTAGCAACTAAGTTAAGCCAAAAGTTATAATCTTATTTTAAGAGTTCCCAACTTCATTTTACTTCGAGTTGAGCACAAAACGCGGCAACACCGCCGGACACCTAGTTGCATAGCCTTTGTACTCCAAATTAACAAAAGACGAAAGATAGGATTTCCTGATTTCATTTTTCAAGTAACCACAAAGGAGTGCTCACTTTGCGTCACCTTAAACCACCTTAAGCGGTGACCTGTCGGCAGTCATAATGTGGTTATTATTTCAGCCAGGCTCCGGCAGAGGCTCTGCTGACGACAAGGCGGCCATTTGCGTTAAATTACTGCTACTCGGCCCCGCAACGACAGACTCCGGGACGGCCCGACTTGCAATAAGCATTAGCGGAAAAATATTAAATATGAAGAAATACCTACCCTTTCCCAACGTAAACTCTTATAACTCGAGCCTTTTTGGAGAAACACCAGATTTTTTCTTCGGTGCATCCTAACAATAGCGCCCTTTAGCGGAAAAATATTAAATATGAAGAAATACCCTTTCCCAATTTAAACTCTAAAAACTCGAGGCTTTTTGGAAAAACACCAGTTTTTGAGTAAAAGAAAAGGATATTAATAAAATTTAAGCGGAATTTTCAATGTTGCTCTTGTCCAAAGATGATACCGAGTTAGTTTTCAAAATGTGGAACAATGACAAAACAAAGCTCGTATAAGAAAATAGATACCCATTGGACAGCATTTTAATTAAACCAATTCTGTGTAATAAATAACGTTAAAAGAGTAAAAAACAGGATGAGATCTAAATAAAAAATTACGTGAATTAGCTCCCTCAAAGAAGCTGTTTGCGAAAGATATACGTCTTCGTAATTCCACCAGCATGTTGAATGCACTCTAATTCATTAAAATTCAAGCGACTCTTTACTTAGTGGGATGTTTGCGAAAGAAAGCGGGTAAATTTAAAGTGAATCTACCAAGATTTAGTGGTGGTTGACGACAAAAGCAGCGAATGGAGTGGGGTGGGCGGGCAGCCGCAAGAAATATCTACTACGCTTGCCAAAGTCTGGCGGTGAGATAAAAATACCATATTTCTATCATTTAAAGATTGCAACGTATTTAAGGGTATCATTTTTGTTTGATGTATTTTATCATAATTTTTAAGGCTCAAAATGCAAAAATAAATACCTAATTCTCCCTTCTTCACATATATATATGTGAAGAAGGGAGAATTAATCTACGATATCTAATAAATCTACGATAAGAAATATTAAATTAACTTTATTCAATGCAAAATAAATATAAAACGTAATGTAATGTAAAAAGAAATCAATTGGTATAAGGATCATCTATACATTTTCCAGTGTCAGCTTCTGATGTAAAAAATAGGTATATTTACTGATTAAACAAATTACAAAAAAGACAGTGTCCTTAATAAAGGTAATTCAATAAAAGGTATTTTACCTCAATTTCTTTTAAACGAAATTTCGCAACACTCTAACATTTCGTAATAAAACATTCAAAGGCATTGAATAATAATTCTCTCGCAACATTCCCGAAATTTTGAATAGAGCCATACACCAAACCGTACGATGGAAAGAAGTAATCCTGGACACAAATTGAATACATGATTCCTCGGGCTTACTATGGGCTATTTGCGTTTACAATCCGGATCGTCTAAACCGTGCCGATTTCAATGAAATTGTATTAGGTGACTGGCTCTCGTCTGTGGCTTTGCTCGTTTCGGCGTTGATTGCAAAGGCCTTTAGTCTACTATATCCGTTTAAATTTGTTAATTACTGCATTTTTTATATGTATAGGATGCAGAAACGTGAAAGTGAAAGTGAAATATATTTTATTTAAATAAGCTCACATAAGAAGCAATTTTAAATCGTCAATTTTTTACCCTACCACCCATTATGACGTCTTTTAGCTGACAAGAAAAATGGGCGCAAAAAACTTGTCAGCTTTATCAGATGGAACGATATTTACAAATATGTATATCGTTTCCAGATCCAGACTTTATATCAACAAAGATTAACAAATAAATAACATTATTTAATTAGCTCATTATCTTAATGAGTTTCAAAATCAATTTACAGATTTTAAGCTAAATTCAAATTTTTAACTTATTATTCAGTCTAGGCTGTTACAATAAATAAAAAAGAAAACATACAATTCAATATGCGTTAATATAGGTAGTCAAAAGCAGACCCATTCCCAATGGGTCCCCGTTCACGAGCATGACGCATGAACTAGCCATCGCTTCGCTCAACCATATTTGAGGGAACGTAACGACCCGCCTCACAAGACACCACGTGTTTAATTTATTCTGTTGTTTGTCTTATATAGTAATATTTTTTTTATTCTGTTAATAAAACTGTTGATTTTTTCCATCAACTATTTTTAATGTCCCCACTGCTGGGGCACAGGCTTTCATTATGGGTGAATAAAGAGGACGGGCCATAACCCACCACGGGGCCCAATGTAGATTGATGTGTGTTAACGACTGCAAATGCAGCCGGGACCAGCGGCTGAACGTGCATTTCGACGCACGGAGGAGCTTGAGATAATACATTTTTGGTCACCCATCCCATGACTGACCCTTGCGAAAGTTGCTTTACGTCCACAATCGCTGAGTTAGGCGATAAAACAACTGCGCCACCGATCTCCTCCGAGTTAATAAAAACTATTGATTAATATTCTGCATTAAGGTATTTTGAGAAAGTAGTTACTTGATAAAAATCAGTCTATTAGAAGTTAGAAATATTCGGCTTTAAAATAGCTGAATGCTTCGAAATTTCAATATTAATATTCCGCAAGACTTAACAATAAACGCAATTTATTACAAAATAATTTCCGCTCCGAACAAACAGTTGTTCATATCGTCTTGTATCTGAATACCAAGTACCAAATGTGAATAAAATTCAAATACGCCGAGTGGGACGCGGCCCGCCTTGTGAGCGGAGATTCAATCAAGGACGGATTCGATTGTACTCGCTGTTTCATTCAAATGAATGAACAACCTTTAAAGCATATTTTAAACCAAAAGTTAAAAAAATCTTTATACAGATTTGAAAAAATATTATTTTCACTTACATCTAACGACAATTTGTTTATAAATTATGAGCTAAACTGATTTGGGTAATGAAATAAAACACTTTTTAGCGGATACTAGCTCGGTTTTATTGAAAGTACTTTGGTAGTTAGTTGGTATTTGGTTTGATTTTTGATTTTCCCGACGTTTGAAAAATTAGATTTGGGTAAATTAAAGTCCAAGTCATGACTATGACTTGTACAGTCGACGCTGCCGACTGCATTTGCAGTTCGTTACCTCCCAATAATCCGCATTAGGCCCTCGTTGTTAATTTATAGCCCATACTTCTTATCCAGGCCTGTGCCCCAGGAGATAGGAATGACCGAAGATAGTTAAAAATCTACAAGTGAAAAGAAATAAAATAAAGTTATTCACATATAAATTCTTTAGACCAGCCAAATTAGCGAAATGTTTATTAATCGTCATACATGCTACAGACCGGCTAACTGTGAGGAGATATTCCTCATTAGGGGCTTATTAGCAGTCCTCGTAATTACTAGCAGCCTTTGTCGTTTTGCTCCATAATAGATCACTAATCCCACCTATTTGATGTTGCCAATTATGCTGGAAGTTATTTAACTCTGTAAGCAATATTTGATATTACTTCGGCTGAAGTTTGTTCAGCTTAGGTTGCTATTTACGTTACTTTGTCTATTTCATGATACTGCGTGTTGTTGGGTGATAAAACTTTCCAAACATCAAAGCTTAACAAATATTTATTATAGGAACAGTTAATAGAAAGTTTGATAGAGATATTAAAACTTAGATAACATTTTAATAATCGCGAGTTTATGAACTCCACTTGCAAATTGTCAGAATAATAGCCAAGTTTCATTAGGAGATGACATTACGAGAGGAAAACGAGTTTTCTTAATTATCAAAAGATCTCAGAGCAAATTAAATTTATTCGTTATACGACTTTATTCATGGCTTTATACTTGGATGTAACATTTGCATAACTCCTTTCTATTTTCATTATGTGATTTTTATAAAAAGGATGAAGAAAGAGAACCTTTCAAGTCATATGTTGGTGGCCAATCACCGTAACCTTAAAAAGCCACTTGAATGAAATAGAGGTAATGTAAGCGTTTTTTGATATTAAGGTCACGGGAAGCTGCTAGATACGACCGATCGTCTCGTGGAGATCCTTGGGGGAGGCCAATGCCCATGCAGCAGTGGGTGTGGTGCGGCTGATATGATGAATCTTTTTAGCGTTTCATAAAGAGTAACGTTTTTAGGTAACCTATTACTTTTTCTTAAAAATAAATTAGAAAATTTTAAATGCAAATTAAGCAGCAACGCAAGCATTAGGTGCTTGTATTGAAATCCAACAATACACTAAAGATGAAGACGGTACTCATGTATGCACAACAAGAAACAATAGTGTCTCCGTGAAAGTCCCCTGCTTCCTTAACAAGCAGTTGGAGGACAGCCAAAACAACGAGCGGTATGCAAACCCCGGTCCACACGGACCCTGGCAACTAAATAAGTCGAAATGAAAATACTTTGTTGTTGCAAATTGGAGTATTTTGAATTTAGCGTTGTCTTACGAGTTGGACACAGAGGGGCGTATCAAAAAGCAACATTTTACAACGCAAAAGACGGCATAAATAAATGGTTTACCAATCTGACTTTATATCTTTGTATAACGTAATACAATAATCGTCGTTTTAAACGCTAAAACGTTAGGTTACATAGTTAAATATTAAAAAAAACATATTTATTTTAATTTCCAAAAATCTAAGAACAGACCACTCGCTTGCATAGAACCAGCTTAACGAAGTTAAATTGCAGTCATACTGTTTAGTTTCAATAACTTTAAATAGCTTATTGCGCTTATAAAACTAATTAAGCTAGAAAAGATAACGTTTGTAATTTATATTCATTGAATGACTCTCAATAAAATACCAAACATTCTTCTTTACGAAAGAGGATATTTTAAAAAAAGCTTCAGCTATTTAAAAAGTTACTCAAATGGTAAAATCGATATGAAAGAAATAATATAAATAAAAAATGAATTACTTACTTACTTAATTACTTACTACAAATTTTAGGTACCTTGTGAATATTAATGCAATAACCCATTTGACTCAAAAAATTACACTTTAATGGGTGGAAGTTGTTATTTCAATAAAAAATCATTCAACGGAAGAATATTGTTAAGTACTTATATCCAAAATTCAACAAAGAAATCAAGTGATAAATATAAGGTGGAACAAAATTATGTAACAAATTCACTTCTCAAGCTTACGCGCTCACTAGACATGAAATAAAAGACTTTTTAACGGATACTAGCGCGGTTTTATTGAAAGTACTTTGGTAATCAGTTTGTATTTGGTTTGATTTTCCCGACGTTTCGGCACCTTTGCAGCTGCCGTGGTCACGGGGGACTCACGGGGGACCAAAGTACTTTCAATAAAACCGCGCTAGTATCCGTTAAAAAGTCTTTTATTTTATGTAACAAAACTGAAACAGGCGATATTGTTGCTTTATCTGAATATCTTTCTCCAAGGAACATACGTCGAAAAACGATTTTTTTTTCGCCATAGTAAGTCGATCCGCTGACTTTGTATAGGGAGCATGAAATTTTTTTTTCGTTTTCGATCTATGTTCCTTCGAGAAAGTTGTTCAGTCTAGGCAACACATCATTTGTTTCAGTATTGATAGATAATTTTGTTTTTAATTTTTGATTTTTTTTTTTTACTACTGCTAAATGAACATAATGAGGATCAGTAACAGGTTTGAATCCTATAATTTTATTGATATAATATAAACACATAGGTATCCGTTTAGAAATGGTTGAGTTAAAAGGGTTTGAAGGAAATGCCAAGCTCAATGCAATATGTGCTTTATCACGTACGACATAAGGTTCGCGTACGTCGCAATGACGACATAAGGACCCCCAAAAAAACCACTGTTTTAGCTCTTATAACTTCTCAGGTTTAAGAGATATCGTAAAAAAATTTTCACAGTTAATCATGTGGTGGCATAAGCTTTCTAATTAGCCACTAAAATAAAAATCGTTACTGATCCTCATTCAGGTACTTATCCAAAAAAGTTGATATATGTATTGAAATAAGACCTACTACATGGGTCATTTCATGTTAGAACAGCATAATATATTATTATAAGTAAGCTTCTTGGACTAGTCCTCCCGAGGGAGGCAAGTCTAAGTTGACCGCGGTAAATCTCGCACATTGGGCCCAAAGGTCTTGTTTTAGTACAGCGATGGCTGCACTCCCGGGAATACCTATTTTACACTAACCCGATTTGGAAACCGTGAGATTCTGGAAATATAATTTCGATAGATAAAGTTAATTTAAAGTTATTTAATTTCCGATGCCATGCGCAATATGAAAGCAATGGGGAACGTCCGAAAAAAATTTAATTAGTTGAATATTTTTTTTATAGGTAGGAATAAGCTCCCTTAGTAATAGAAATAAGTTTTAGAATTTTCCGTTGCGTGAAAAAAAAACTTACTTTTGCACATTTGTAAAGTCGAAGAGACTTTAATTTTTATTTTTTTTACGCAACGGATAATTCTAAAACTTATTTCTATTACTAAGGGAGCTTATTCCTACCTATAAAAAATACTCAACCAATTTGTTTGTTTTTTCGGTTTTTGCTGTTACCAGCAGAATGGAGATTATACCTTTGCCACCACCTGCCACAACCACAACACGAATAAAAAAACATTTTGACATTTTGTATTGACACTTTTTTAATACCATTTTGAGGTTGTGGCACGTGGTCATCATATCCGAACCTTACTGCATTCCCCAGCGTAGTAACTGGGCAGGCAGCGATGATGATATGGCCGCTATATTAGTACCGGTTAAGGCCACCCACTCCCCTCCCCTCTCAGTTAGGGAGAGGGGACCGGGATATGTGGCCGCAACCTGGGGGGATATTGCTCTTGTAGGAGCCTACTTTTCCCCAAACCGACCCGTAGACGAGTTGGTGCGTTGGCTTAACTTGATGAGTGGGGCAGTCCGAAGGTTGAGCCCCATGCAGGTGTTAGTCGCGGGAGACTTCAATGCCAAACATCTGGCATGGGGCTCCCGCTCTACGGATAGAAAGGGAACTCTTGTCAACGACTGGGCAATGTCTGCTGGCCTGGTTATTCTGAACAGGGGAACCACGTTTACGTGCGTAAGGGGAACGGGAGGCTCCAGGGTGGATTTAACATTTGCAACCCCTGCCCTTGCTGCCCGGGTGAGCGGCTGGACAGTTCTGACGGGTCCGCAGACCCTGTCAGATCATCGGTATATCCGATTTGTGGTCTCCCCTAGGTCAGGAACAACGGCAGCCACGCGTCAAGTGAATTCCCACTTCCCGAGATGGGTCATCACCAAACTTAATAAAGAACGGGCTGAAGAGGCAGCACTTGTGGAAGCTTGGTGCTTGGAAGCCCAGCAAGCGTTGGGTAGCATTGAAGATAGGGTACAGCAAATTACTCGCTCCCTAACAGCTGTTTGCGATGCAGCAATGCCGAGATTCCATGGTCCCCCTGAAAAGTCTCAGGTTTATTGGTGGTCGGGGGAACTGGAAGCTCTTCGTTCTGCGAGTCTTCGAGCCAGACGAATGTTACAAAGGTGTAGAAGACGTCGCAGAAGAAGACCCGGTCTAGAACAGAGGCTCCTGACGGAATATAGGGAGGTGAAAAAGGCGTTCGAAACCGGAATCGTCAGAGCCAAGAAACAGGCTTGGGACGAGTTCCTCGTCAGTCTGGACAGGGACCCATGGGGGCGCCCGTTCAAGATGGTGCGTAGTAAACTGCGCCATCAGGCACCCCCGATGGACACAATGGAACCGGAGGTCCTTTCCAGAATTGTGGACGGCCTGTTTCCCAGATTCACCCTGCCGATCGAACCTCTGATTACCCGCTGGAATGCGAGTGAGGAGGACTCAGGGTTCTTTCCGGTGACGGAGGCGGAGATGGAGGGGGTGATTGAAAGGCTCCGGTCTAAGAGAAAAGCGCCGGGCCCCGACGGGATACCTGGAAGAGTCTTGCCCACGGCGTTAAAGCACCTAGGGGAACCTCTCAGAGATTTGTTCAATGACTGCATTGAGGCGGGGGTGTTTCCTAGAGATTGGAAGCGCGGACGTTTATGCCTCCTCCAAAAGGAAGGTCGGCCACTCGATTCTCCGTCGGCCTACCGTCCCGTGGTGTTGTTGAATGAACTCGCGAAGATGCTAGAGAGAATCATCGCGGACAGGATCGTCCAACATCTTGAGACGGTGGGCCCAAATCTGGCCGAGAATCAATACGGCTTCCGGCGGCAACGATCGACGATCGACGCTGTGCAGGCTCTTAGGGAGCTCTCAGAGAGGGCAGCAGAGAGAGGGGAGGTAGTTATCGCAGTGTCCCTCGATATAAGAAACGCCTTCAACTCTCTCCCCTTCTCAGTCATTAAAGATGGGTTAAGGTACCACGGCCTCCCCTCTTACCTAATTAAAACTGTGGAGAGCTACCTGATCGGTAGAGAAGTTGTCTACTCCTCCAGCGAGGGAGGATTAGTTGCAAGGGAAATGATGCGCGGTGTTCCGCAGGGGTCAGTCCTAGGACCACTCCTGTGGAACATCGGGTATGATTGGGTCCTGCGTGGGATTCTCTTGCCCCAGATGCGGGTTCTCTGTTACGCGGATGACACCTTAGTCACTGCCCGGGGCAAGGAGTTTAGTGACGTGAAGAGGTTGGCAAGCATCGTCTCTTGTCATCGAACGAATGAGGATTTTGGGGCTTAATGTTGCCATCGAAAAGACAGAGGCCACTTGTTTTCATGGCCCAAGAAGAGGTCCTCCCGCCGGGGCATGCCTGGTCGTTGACGGCACGTCGATTCCGCTGCGACCCACAATTAAGTATTTGGGGCTGGTGTTAGACGGGAGATGGAATTTTAAGGCTCATTTCCGTCAACTGGCCCCAAAACTTGTTAAGACGGCCAACGCACTAGGGCGAATCCTGCCAAATGTCGGAGGCCCAAGTGACACATGCAGAAAGTTATTTGCTGGCGTGCTGAGGAGCATGGCCCTGTATGGCGCGCCGGTATGGGCAGACCGGCTGAATGACCACAATGTGAGGATGCTCCACCAAGCCCAGAGAGCCATGGCTATACGGGTCATCCGTGGCTATAGAACGGTGTCGTGCGCAGCTGCATGCGCACTTGCCGGTACGCCTCCCTGGGAGCTAGATGCTCAGGTACTCAGGGAGGTGTACAGGTATCGAACAGAGGCGCTTCAGCGAGGTGAGCGTCCTGCTCTCGAAGAGGTCCTGGCGGAAAGGCGCATGGCCGAAGAGGTTAAACTTGACGTCTGGAAGGAGCAGATGGGGACTGAACGCTACGGGGTAAGGACCTTAGAAGCGGTCCGGCCGTTGGTGGAGGAGTGGTGCTCCCGCAAACACGGGACGCTGACCTTTAGGCTGACACAGATATTTTCCGGGCATGGGTGCTTCGGAAAGTATCTGTGTCGGATTGGAAGGGAAGCGTCCGCACAGTGCCATGAGTGCGGCGATGCGGAGGACAGTGCCCAGCACACCCTTGAGGTGTGTCCGGCCTGGGCTCCGCAGCGCAGTACTCTGGTTTCTGTGATTGGTGTGGATCTCTCGCTGCCCAGCGTGGTACGGGCCATGCTGGCCACCGAGAGATCCTGGGAGGCGGTAGTCTCCTTCTGCGAGGAAGTTATCCTGCAGAAGGAGGCATCGGAGCGGGTTCGCGAAGAGGAGGCTCATGCGAACCGGCTCCGACGCAGGCGGGTAGGCGTAAGGAGGAGGCGCTTTGCGCACCTCATTCCGCTCTGACGGGGACCACGCGGGCTATGGGTGGTGACCCATCGCCTGCATTGCACGGTCTCTGACCGTCTGGGGAGATGGCCAAACTTGCCCGGCCATCTCCCAACCGCGAGGAGGCCCGGGTAGCCGGGCGAGCCACTGGGTCAGTTGGGGTGATTACCACCCATGGCCCCCCGTATGACCAACCGGTGGCGAGTGGGCAAGTGCCGTAGTTTTTTAGTGGGTATTCCCTCCTCCCGGGATTCCATCGAGCTTTGACTTGGTGGAATTACGGGAGGTAGTCGTGGAGGGAGCCACAACGTTGAATGTTGCGGTCCCCTCCTGGCGAGTCCCACATGCCCCCTTCCCGATCACCAGCGGGAAGGGAAGCGCATAAATGCGTTTTTCTACGGCATAAAAAAAAAAAAAAAAAAAAAAAAGGTGGTGGCAAAGGTATAATTTCCATTCTGCTGTTACTTTTGTTTATTTGTGAAGTCGAAGAGACTTTAATTTTTTTTAAATTTTTCATCAACCCAAAATTCTTAATCTTTTTTCTATTACTAAGGGAGCTTATTCCTACCTATCTAAAAATAAACAGCCAATTTGATTTTTTTCGGACATTTCCCATTAAATACGAAAATAATTATTGTAACGATACAATATCATTAAATAAGAAACAATATTGTTTTACTTTATCTACATTGTATGTAATGTAACCCAATATTAACTAGTAGATGGCAATACAGTACTATCGGTATAGACGCTTAGGTACTGTTTTACCGATATCCTCTTTCGCTCCATTCGTTGTGTAAAGTGCATTTCGTTCCTAAATAAAATTAATTGTAATATAAATTGTATCTTGAGTTTTGCTCTTGGACCTCTCCCATTATATCTAGGTATCACATCAATATGTTTTTAGCCCAGTAAACGAAAAGTGTAGAGGGAAATGATTGGAACGCAATTTTTGACTTCATAACTTTGTTTGGACTAGTTAGGAAGTGAACATACCAAAAGTCCCCGTCAAAGTCAAAGTCAAATAAGCTTTATTCAAATAAACTTAATTATTAAGTACTTTTGAATCGTCTATATTTTCCTACCACCCGTTCCAGACTTTTTTAGCTGACAAGAAGAACGGGCGCAAGAAACTTATCAGCTGTAACAGCCATAAGTAACGATATTTACAAACTTGAATATATCGTTACCAGAAAATTACAACAGGGTGACAGGATTATTGGCAACAACATAGACTTATTATATTACTTCAACAAAGTACTTATTAGCAAGTTATGTGTTACATCATTTCCACGCATTTAGATCTTTAAGATAATCATCTACTTTATAATAACCTTTACCCATGAGCGTTTTTTTAACATGGTTTTTAAATTCATGCAAAGGAAGATCAATCACTTGTTGTGGAACTTTATTAATAAAGGCTATGCCTTTCCCCATAAATGAACCTCTAGTTTTTGCAAGCCTAAATCTTGGAACGGCAAGTTTATCTTTATTTCTTGTATTGAACTGGTGAATATTGCTGTTCTTAGCAAATTAATCATAGTGTTTCCTTACATAAACTAAATTATCATAAATATATTGGCCTGCCAAAGTTAAAATATTTATTTCTTTGAACATTTCTCTCAAGGTATCTCTCCGCCGTAGATTGTATATGGCGCGAACAGCTCTTTTTTGGAGTACAAAAATATTTTCAATACTGGCAGCTGAGCCCCACAATAGCAGTTCATACGACATTACGCTATGAAAATAACTAAAGTATACTAACCTTGCCGTTTCAATATCAGTTAAAAGCCTTATTTTCTTAACAGCGAATGCCGCTGAACTAAGTCTACTTGACAAGGCTTCAATATGTGGATCCCATTGCAGTCGAGAATCTAGTGTGATACCTAGAAATTTTGTGCTCTCGATAAACTCGACTTCATCGTCATTCAAATTAATATTTAATTTCGTCTGCTCAACATTAGGTAATGAGAATTTAACACATTTAGTTTTTTTGGGGTTAAGTGCTAAATTATTACTATTAAACCAGTATGAAACTTTAGAGAGGGCACTATTTACTTCGTCCGAACAGTTATTACCTCTGTTTACTTTAAAAACTAAAGAAGTATCATCCGCAAATAGTACTGTTTCACATAAATTATTCGCGTAGTTGGGAAGGTCATTTATATAAATTAGAAACAGCAATGGGCCCAATATTGATCCCTGTGGCACACCCATATTGATGGGGGCTCCAGTAGATTCAGTTCTATTAATCACTACTTTCTGAGTTCTATTGTACAAATACGATTTCATAAGACTAACTGATTTATCAGAGACACCATAATGTTCTAGCTTCTTTAATAGTGTTTGATGATCAACGCAATCGAATGCCTTAGAAAGGTCACAGAAAATGCCAATTACATCTTGCTTTTCTTCCCAAGCATCAAGAATATGTTTGAGAAGTGCAATTCCAGCATCAGTAGTACTTTTACCCTTGGAAAAACCAAACTGATTTTTATGAAGTATATTATTGTATGTGAAGTAATCTAATAATTGGGAATATATAATTTTTTCAAATATTTTACTAAGTGCTGGTAGTATAGATATTGGCCTAAAGTTAGCTGGGTCACTTTTATCCCCAGATTTAAAAAGAGGAATCAATTTACTATTTTTCATTAGATCAGGAAAGACCCCTTCGTCAATACATTTGTTAAAAATAAAAGCCAAGTAAGGGGCTAGTATATCAATTATTGATTTAATTATGCTTGTTGACATGCCCCAAAGATCTTCTGTTTTTTTAACATTAATTGTTTTAAAAGCTTTAATGATATCTGCACTATTTATATATTTAAAGGAAAAACTTTCATTGCACTTATCAACACTTGACTCCAGAAGGGAGACAGCGATGTTGGGACAAGCACTAAGAGTACTGGCAGTTTCTACAGGTATTCTAGCAAAGAAATCTTCAAAAACTTTAGCGACCTCATTGTCAGATTCAAAAGTTTGATCACCAGTTTTTAAACAGAAGGAATTTATATTGGATTTTGATTTGCCCGTTTCTTTGTTAATAATATTCCAAGTGGCCTTAATTTTATTGTCTGCTAATTTAATTTTATTTGCAAAGTACTTGGACTTTGCTAAGATACAGACTTCTCTGAATGTTTGTGAATACTTCTTGACAAATTCAATGAAGTTAGGATCACTAGAAGTAGCTTTCTCTGCATAAAGTTCGTATAATTTCCTTCTGCTCTTATATATGCCGGGTGTGGCCCAGTCACTAAATTTCGTACTATCATTACATTTGATGACTTTTTGTTTAAAAGTTTTACTAAATTCAGTTTGAACTATGCTAAATAAATGATTATATAGGTTATTGGCTTCAAAATGTGGTTCTGGTAATGTTTCAATTTTACTTGTGACATTGGTTCTGAATTTTTCAATACAGTGTTTTTTTACTGGCCTACACATTATTTCCCGTTTAGGCGGAACATGATGGTGCTCAATGGTGGCTAATTGTCCACTATGGTCGGATTTAATACAATTTAAAATTGATTTTTCAATGACATTACAGTTACAGAAAATATTATCTAAGCAGGTTGCCGATGTGGGTGTGATACGCGTTGGTTCATTAAAAATATGTAGCAAATTAAATGATTTAAATAGGTTTATGAACCTACTCGACAGTTTGGCTATTTTAGGGTCTAAGATGTCGACATTAAAATCTCCGCAAATTGCGACTTTTTTATTCTTCCTACAAGTTATTTTTAAAACTTCCTCCATAGTGGACTCAAACTCAGAGTAATTCGCTTTGGGGGGTCTATATACGCATACTATAATTATTTGATCAAGTTCCACGCACGATAACTCAACGGTTCGTTCAATTGAGAGGGATACTACATCTCTACGCTCTTTACATTGTAAACTATTGTGTAGAATAATAAGTGAACCCCCTCTTATAGTAGATTTCCTACTAAGCGAGCTAACAACTTTATAATTATCTAAACTTAAAAGTAATTCGTGCTTTTTCAACCAATGCTCAGTAACACATAACACATCAATATCTTCAGAGTTTAAGAATAAGCTTATTTCTAAATCTTTGCCAGAAAAGCCTTGCATATTTTGGTGTACAATTCTTAAACACTTTGGCTTTTCTATTGTTAAGTCAGGGCTAGAGGACGCCTCTATTGTCCTAGATGGTAATTTAAATGTGAAACATTATTATTACTTGAACTAAGTAAAATGTTATAATTATTTTTATTTGGCACAGATTCCAAAGTTGAATGACTAATGTCAATAGTTGACTGCTCAATAAAAGCAGTTGTTTTACTAGCCAGATTATTGGCTAAATGTTTAAAATAAAAAGATAGCGATAATGCTATTTGTCTCCTAAAAGAACTAGGCAGATAGAACTTATCTTTTGTCAAGTAAAAACTATTAAATAATTTATTGATGTCAATTATGTGTAGCTGTTCACTATTATGAAATGCTACCGTATTCAATGTTACGTTCAACTGATACCTAAAGTTATTTTCCATTTGTGACACACTTTTGCAATAAGGGAATGTGAACAAAATCACTTTTTTTACTTTTAAAGACATTAAGGAATTACAATAAGCTATCTGTTGGTGTTTGTTCACATTACCCCTATTTCCTATCAAAATTATCAAATTAGTGTTTTTATTAAATGTTTTTTTAACAATAATTCTCATCAAGTCATCCAAAGTTGACCCAGACATACAATAATTAATTATGTTTTCCTTGGTGTGTTTTTGAATTAATTGGCCTAAATTCTTACCCATCTCATCGCAGTACATAATTGTTTCACAACAGTTTTTATCAGAAGATCGATTATTTTTTGTTGAGTTTTTCAAATCGTTACAAGTGTATGAGACCTCTGGTTCTGGTTCACATACTGAGTGGGTAGTTAAGTTAGTTGGGTTATTATCAGAAACTTTAAGCTCACACACTGAGTGGGTAGGTAAGTGCTCTGGGGCATCCTGGACAACTGCATCACACTGCTGTCTTACAACAACAGTATTTTGGTTAAAACAGCTACAATTCTGTTTTTTGCCAAGGGATTCGAACCGGTCTGTATTATAGTTACACATGTCAATCATGTCATTTGCAGCTAGCTTTTGGTAATTTAGCTGTTTGCGAGAAAAATCACTTAAATTATTGTACATTTCCCTGAGTGAAAGTTCCAAATTATCAATTTTTTCACTTAATTGATTATTTACCTTTTCACATTCTTTACTGTTATTACATGATGCCCTATTAATTACATCTAATTGCCCTAATAATTGCTTACGCTCTTTCCTCAGCTTTGAAAATTGGCTATAATAATTTTGTCTTTTTATCAACCTTTGAGTTTTTTTAATATATCTATTTAAGCGGATATATTTTTTGATTTTCTTTCCACTATTAAGTTGACAATTATTTCTAATGACAACAGATTTGTCATTATAGTTATTACATGCCAAGGTTGAATTGTCATAATATATTGCAGAATCACATTGATGTAACTCGCTAAACAGGCTTTGAGAATGCTTCTCTTCTACAAAAGTTTTATTTTCTTTTTCTAACTCTAAAATGGTCTTTTGAGCAAGAGACAAACTAATTTCAAGGTCGGTAATGCGACTCAATGCCTGTTCATGAGTGTAGTGACATTCTCTAAATTTTTCTATATACAATTGCATCTGGTTGTATTTATCTACAATCTCAGAATACTTTGTATGAACTTCAGCAAGCTCATTCTTGAGGTCAGTGTTCCGGGATATGGTCTTAAGAATCTCGCGTTCACTGTCTTCACGTTCCAGCAATAAGGTGTCATTTAGCTCTTTGGCTGTAGCCCCTATGCCGGGGGGAAGGGGGGTTTGAAGGTCCATTATTCGGTTTTTCAGATATGTCTCGGAAACTATCGTTCTAGCTCATAAGACTTGTTACAAAATAGCAGCTGATTAAATTTGCTATTAGCTTTCATTTTGTAGAAAGTCTTATGTCGCTAGAACGCATTGTTTCCGAGATATATGTGAAAAACGGACATTTGATATGTTCACCTCCTAACAGGTTTAGCGTCACTGCTGACGAGCGATTAATCGCTGGGCGATTTTTTGTAGCCCAGAATAGAACATATGGAGTTCAATACGTAAACGCCCACGAGCTACAAAAAGTAGCTGTCACATAGCTCGGCGACTAATCGCCCACGAAATGACACTGACAAGAGTGACAAGCGGCTTTAACCCTAAAAGACACCACAATTTTTTTCGCTAGCTGACATAATTATTTTTTAATGGTATAGCTTGCAATAAAAAGTAAGGGAATTATTACTACATGATATGATTACCTATTTATATTGTTTTTAATCCTGTTCCAAAAAGGGTAGGGTTACACTAGTTTCTATTACCTATATTATTATAGAAAACTTACATAACGTAAACGTAACATCTAGTTAGCTAAAGAATTTGACTAGTCGCTAATAAAATCGTATTGAAAGCACTGTCGCTGTCGTATGTAGGTATGTCGCTAGCAATAAAAAGTAAGGGAATAATTATTAGGTACATTATATGATTACCTTTTAATCCTGTTCCGTAAAGGGTAGGTAGGTATACTACGAGCCTTAAAGATCGGTTATAGGCAATGGTTCTGGGATTGTCATAAGTTTATATTACCTATATAGAAAACATAACGTAAACGTAACGAAAAAAGTTATTGGGACCTCCTGTATATTCATGTTAGCCTGGTACTTTTCAATAGACTGATTGCCCTGTTAGACCTGGTCTCCAGCAGTTAGGACTCCTGCGTTGAGAGCTGTGGGGAAAATGCTGACCGGATCTGGTGAACAGGTACTTTGATTAGCTCCTTTTTGAGTACCTACCTAGCTACCTAGCGGGAATAAGAGAGGTATTTTCTTCCGTTTCTTGAATAATGAGCTCGAAAAATATTATACGGGAATTCTCGATCCAAGACGGCGAAAAAATTTTGAAATATTGACAAATTTTAGAAATTCTCCAAAAGCTACGGCATGATTTTAGGAATTTAAATTGCACTTTGAAGTTCTTGGGCAGACATAAAATATGGTTCATCTACATACCTCTCAATTCTCATATCTGCGAAACTACAGGCAAATGTCACAATTTCATATATCGGGGCACTATACTCGATAACGAAAACATAAACATTTTCAATGTTAAAAAATATTAAAGAGTTTAATTTGGGTACCTACTTATTACTCTGATGTCCATTTTTCTGCTATCCGTACTTTTTCATTATATTCTTGGTATTTTTGTCGTGGGATGAGTTAAGAATAGATTTGCGATGAAATTAGAATTTAATTAAAAATATATTAATGGGATGAGTTAAGAACACGATTTGGGATGAATAAAGAAAAGGTAACGCGAGTGCGATGCGATGTCATGGGATGAATATGGAACTGGGTGCCTTTTAGGGTTAACCTACGCCAGCGACAAAAAAGCGCCGCGATAGTCGCCGCGATTATCGCCGCGTTTATCGCTGCGATTATCGCCGCGATTAACGCCGCGATTATCGCAGCTACAAAAAAGCGCCCGTCAGCGGAGAGCCTTAAACAAAGTTACGAAGTGAAAAAATGTGTTCCAAGCATTTCCCTCTACACCTTTTTTGAGTTTTCTTTGCCTAAACAAGCGGTTCTATATAAAACAAAACACAACTTTAATGATTTTGCACAAACAAAACATGCGCGAAACAACGGGGTCAGCGTCAATTCGACTCGGGACTCCTTTCGCACGTTCCAAATGTCAAAAAAAGACTTTTAAGAGCACCTTTAAAATGTATGCAAATACACTGCCGGGACTAATCTCTTAGTCCGGCATCGCGTCGCAACCTCATGTGATCTCAGCGTAGCTAATATGCAGGGTGCATCAGTACCCAGAGGCTTTTAGCCTCCTTCCTTCCGTAGCTGTTTACGCGCCGCGGACCTAAATGAGGGCACTCTGACTTAATGACAACCATTTTGGTAACGACAGACGACACATTCGTCCCTCTCAGCACAAGTATCATCGTGAAAAATATTTTCGAATGTTAATTAACATGTTTTAGGTTGATTTTGAATTTTGTTTCTTGTGTTTTAGGTCGATGTTGCAATGAGGATTCACAAAATTCCACAAGTTATAGAAAATATTGTGCAAGTTTTGTTGTCAAAACATAAATAACTTAAATGTTTATATACAGTGGCGGTCACATTAATGACACCAGTCGATTTACATATAAACGAGGTAACTTTGAAGCCTTGATAAGCCGCCAAAGATGGACCTAGCTGTGATCTGATGATGGCTGTCAGGGAATAAATGGAGGAGATTCAAATCAGCATTCTAAAGCCCGCCGGTAACGATCAATTGCGATTGTCAATTTTTTCGTCAATGCCATTGTTGGAGCAATTGACCATCGCTTCATTTGCACGCGTAAACGATCAATTTTCGCATCAATGGGCGTCAATGACGTAAAAATTGACAATCGCAAATTATCGTTACCGGAGGCCTTAAGAGATATAAGCATATGTTTAAAAAAAAAACGCGGAATAAAAATGTATGGAAATCCTGACACTGATCAGTTGGGTGTGTACAGCAATCTGAATCTCCTCCATTCAGTCCCTGGATCCTGGGCCATCATCAGATCACAGATAGGTCAATCCTTGGCGAAAAACCAAGGCTTCAAACTTACCTCGCTTGTGTGAAAATCAACTGGTGTTCACCGCTGTATATGACAAAAACTTTACAATCACTTTCCGGCGTTTGAAATTGATGGTGTATATGGAGTCGTGTATAAATTCTATGTAAATTTACCTGACCTGAGGAAACAGTTTTTTGTTCTGTTTAATTATTTCTGACCACCGCACATCACTTTGTATACTTACGTCTAAAATAAAAACTTTTAATTTATTAAATGATATTTTATTAAAGTCAATTGAGGAAGCTTTGTTTCATGCACCAGAGTTGAAATAAAAAATCCATAAGTACTTTGTACATTGGAGTACTCATCTCGAAACAATATGACCTGCCCAACAGGGATGTCAGGGATTCGAACCCTAGATCTATACTTAGTTGGTTATTATCCAAACGGCCATGATCGGTAAATGAGTATCCCCAATCTCAGACCAAATAAAAAAAGACGGAATCTTCTGAACGAAGCGGTGAGGCCTGTAAAACTACGCCTTGGCTGTGTCTATACACAGTTCACGCACACACGTGTAACGAAACTACGCCTTGGCTTTCCATATAAAACCCTGCCGCCCGGCCCCCGCCCGCCCCCTTGTACGCACACATGTACCATCAAAAACCGGCCTCACTTCATTGTTCGCAACGCTCCATCTTTCTTTTTTATTTGATCTGAGTCCCCAATTAAATCTTACTAGAAAAGAGCTCATCTTAAGGCTGAGATCGTTTATTCCTGTCAGAATCTAGAGTTAAGAAAATAAAGAGAATTAATCAAATCGGATAAGCAGCACACCGTTTACTGCTTACATTTACAAATCTAGGCGAGTATAAGAGGGTTACCAAGTGCGTAAGAAAATCCTAACGGAACCTTCGTAAGCTCGGGTCGTCGCGAAATATACAGCTCCCAAAATACTGAACAAATCAAACATAAGTTATGATACCCTGTTTTATTGGTAAAGTTCATCTTTGTCGGTGAATATAAATGATAGGAATCTGTCATGTAGAAATTATTTTTGCCTTTCAACAGATTGATGAATATCTTAATATATTTATTTGCATTTAGTTCGTATTAAAGTAAGTATTTGAAAACATTTTTAAGTGGTTTGGACTTAAATGTCACCAAAATAATTTGACGTGTAAATATTTATGTATTATGTTAAGGCGCTTTCCTGACAGAAAGTGGCGCCGCGGTGAATTTTATTTAATATTGTAATTATAGTACACAATTTTAATAAAATTTCTCGTGGAATTTTTAGGGCCCAAAGTCTAGTATTTTAAGTCGCCATCATTACATTCCCTCGTAGTTACTATTATACAAGAAGTAGGTAGCATTACTGCTAAAAGTGGCCGTTTTTGACACATTTGCTATCTACTTCTATGAATTACTGCGAGGGAATATAGTGATAATTTCTAAAAATACTAGAGTATGAGCCCTAAAAACTTCACGAGAAGCTTAATTAAAATCCTTTTCTATTAACAACTTATTAAATAAAAAGCTCTGAGGGTCCCTCTTTCGGCCAAGGAATCGCCTTAAGTAAAAATATTATGAACAAAATATTTTTTTTATTATAAAAGCAATAATAGGCTAAATAATAGTTTAATAATATTTATGTAGAGGTACACGACTGTTTGTTGTCAATAAAATATTTTATTTTTCAGAGCTGGGCAAATCACGAAACATGTTCGAGAATAGAACAATGGATGACGAATATACTATGAAGTTAAATCCAAATCATTCAAAACAAATGAAAAAAAAAATGAGTATTAAATGTTCATTTAATATATAAAGTACTTTTGAAGGTTTGTTTTAACGTCATGCCTACATTTTCCGCATGTACAAAGACTATTGTCCACGGAAAATAAAAATCCGTCGAGGACAAATTCCGTAGTCTGCTCTCGCTTTGTTTCACAGTCAATGCCACTAAAACAAAACATTTTTGTAATTATCCCCCAGAAATATTTCGGCTAAGAATAATAAAATTTAAAGCAAGTACCGCGGAGTGGACAAAAGGGCAGCTGTACCTACTCTATCATGAAAATTTACGAATTTTGGATGAAAAGATGAATTGTTTTTTCTTTTAAATAAAGTTCAACAGTATTTAATATTATGATAAGTATATAATATTATGATGTGGCCATATAAATACTTTTGAAATATGCTTCGTCACCATTTTATTCACAATTAATAATGATCCACACAGCCTGCCACCACGTTCAAATTTTTTCATCTGTGGCTATGCTGATAAAACTTTATTCAGCTGAAGTAACCCATTGGGTTGGACACTAGTGAGAAGAACCGATGGCCATAGGGGCGAGGCGGTTCTGGAACCACCACCAGATGACGATCCGTGGGTAGGCCCCCGACAAGGTGGACCAACGATCTGGATAAGGTCGCGGGAAGCCGCTGGATGCGGGCAGTGCAGGACTGATAGCCGTGGAGATCCTTGGGGGAGGTCTATACCCAGCAGTGGGTGTCGTGTAGCTTATATGATGATGATGATAAAATTTCAGGCTGAAATAGCTTGTCACCAGCATAATTAAAAAGAAAACTGTTTGAACCGTATTAAATAATGGCTCAAATATATGGATTCATATAATTTGTAAGGCGAGTGGAGTGAGTGATACTGTGTAAATATTATAAGAATTACTTACTGTGCTTTGATATATTCATAAAATAGCTAAAGAGCGTTTACCTTTCTTGATCCTGGCTTTGGTGAAGGAAATTGAGTTGTAAGCTTCAAGAAGTCTTAGATGGGACGAGGACGGTTCGAAGTAAGCCAAGCAAAGCTATATTATGGTGAGCTCCCACGCCTCCCTGTTTATTCTACTCAAATTGAGTTTTGTATTTTATAAATTGTTCATTTAATTAACATGTTTGAATAAAATTAACGTATTTCATCTTTTCTATCTTTTTATATCAGAGGCAGAGTTTAATTAACTGACAATATTACTTTTACTTAAATACCTTGAGAATTTGAGTTTAAAAAAGAAGATGCAAAGCGAATTAGTTAGTTGCTTAGACCAAATAAATCAATATAGCAATGAGTCATGTATTAGAATCAGAAATAGTGATAGGTTTAGGGATACCAAAATGAACCCAACTATTTAAGGTTTATTATTTATTTAGAACTCGGAAGGTGTGTTATTTATTAATAATATCATAAACGAGTGCGATTCCACGCAGAACTTAGCGAGCAGTAGTATAACACAAGAATGCAATGTACTATCCAAAGTGGTTTTAGAGGGCTCGTACACAATAACAAATATTTAAAAGTAAGAAAGAGATCTAATTGCTATCTCAATGTAAGAGTCGACTAAAGTAATTGTTGGGAGTTGCAAAGTGTTCACAGCATAGTGGGTATGATGTCATATTTATTGATAAAGCATCGCGGAAGCACGCACGACGCAGCAACAATGGGCTGCAGCAAATTGCAGTTGCAGCATCACTGTGCCTTGAACGGTAGCATATGAAGTGCAGGGCTGGCACATCGAATCAAATCATTTATATAGTAGAAGTTTTGGTTTTGCTTAGAGCCTAAGTGTGTTTTTATTATATAGAGGTCATATGTTTATAAATGACTAGCATCCACTAACCTACCTACCTTGTGTACCTACTTAGCTACTTACAATGTGGATCTGTAAGCGCTTAGCTTTACATACTTAAACCTTATTCCATTTTAAAATGCAGAGTGGAAGTACATAATCATAAAAGTAAATAAAAGAGTATAACGATAAGCTAGACTTCGTTACTACGACTATTTAACGCTTTCGATATCGATTCATTTATTAACTCGTAGTAGATGCACATCAATGATCTAATCTAGCCACTTGCATACAATAGCTATAAAACACTAATCTTCTTTCGCTGGGAGCCGACATTAGTTATACAAAATGACAATCGAAGGTTGAAAAATTCACTGCTCCTTTACAAATTATTCTGGGTCAGTAATCCAGGGATGGCAGCCCTACGGAGGTGCGATAAATGGACGACTCCGCTTTTGTCGCGATAGGCGTTGTTATAAAGGATCCAGTATTTTACACCTATTGTTTTAGTTTGAAATCGAATCTAACGGGATAGAAACAATTATTTTAGGTTTGTGACGAGCTAGATACAACGTGCGTTATTTAAAAGGTTGTTAAGCGACGATTTTTAATAATAATCTGTTTGATAACATTTCTAAGATAACACTTATTATAATTTTGAGATACTCTATCAAAAATTATAATAATTTTTATACATTTTTTTGTATTTACAATAAACGTATATTTTTTTTTCGGAACAGCTGCAATACCATGCACATACCTAAAACTATTATCTAGCTAGAAAAGTTGAATTGTGCACTTAGTATTTTTTTACCAGTAGCAGACGTACCGCCTTTCTATTTTATTAAAACAAAGCTTATCGACTTCCGTATTGCAAATATTGCATTGGACACCCATCTCGGTTCGTTCAATATCGACGCTCAAAAATATTGCAACATTCAGAACAACTGACACCCGTTTTAATTTGGTAACAGTCAGATTTTAGGAGTCAAACGGTGCGACTTGGTGTTGTATAAAAAATATTTCGTTTCGGTGGCGATATTAAATGGTTGCAAAAATACAGACACACCGACAGTTAGTATTATCACACCTGATAGTAAGTATTTCCTACTCTAGTTACATAGTAGTTAGTTTAGGGACAAGGTGTGTTGCTATCGATGTATCTGCGGGTATTTCCATGTATTTGTAGGCGGGCGGGCGGTATTCAACATACAGAGTTGAATACGTAAACGCCCACGAGCTACTTTTTGTAGCTGCAATAAACGCAGCGATAATCGCGGCGCTTTTTTGTCGCTGGGTAAATAAAACCTTTGTCGTGTCATTTCGTGGGCGACTATCGCCGCGATTAACGCCGCGGTTATCGCAGCTACAAAAAAGCGCCCGTCAGCGGATACGCTTATGGTCGAAGAATAATACATTTTTTTTCGCCTTAAGCGTTCCCGCTGACGAGCGCTTTTTTGTAGCTGCGATTATCGCGGCGATAATCGCGGCGTTAATCGCCCGCGAAATGACACGACAAAGGTTTTATTTACCCAGCGACAAAAAAGCGCCGCGATTATCGCTGCGTTTATCGCAGCTACAAAAAGTAGCTCGTGGGCGTTTACGTATAGAACTACGTATGTTTTATTCTCAGCGACAAAAATCGCTCAGCGCTTAATCGCCCGTCAGCCCACGCTTACAGTAAGTCGGTCAGCTGACCAATACGCTTTGTATGGATGGGAGTATGAAATATTTTTCTACTTATGTTCTTTGGAGAAAGTTGTTCATTTTAAGCAACAATCACCTATTTCAGTATTGTTACAAAATTTGGTTTCCACCTTATATTGTTTTTGCATCCATTATAAGTCTTTCGCAAGGTAATGCCTGATTCTATAAAATACTGGCAATATTAAAATAGATAACAATCTTCAAGGGCTTGTAAAAAGAAGAAAGAAACAGTGAAAATGTTGCGTAATGAAGAACTCACTGCTATTTTTGTGAGTATAACTTAAGAAGAACTTTGAATAGGATCATAAACAAGTCCTACAATAATTTGCTTTCAAACACAGCAACAGAAAGGTTTCAGAATATAATTTAAGCTTTGCAAAGAATATTACGCTTGGAGAATGAAACGGAATTTTCAGTGCAAAATTCAGACTCGTATTTGTCGATTTTCCAATGCGGTGGACAGTTTTTTTATAAGTTCTTTGACTTACAAACATAACACATAGTCAAATATCCGACTATTCGTAATAAATAAATAAATATAATAAATTAACAATTCTACTTTTTCTGCATGTCTACTGAAAGACGATACTACATTCGATTTATTCCGTGGCAAACACATAATTTTCCTACATATTTTTTTTGTAAATGCTTGCCGGAGGTAATATTGAGCATGAATGAACACCATATCAAAAGGTTAAATATAGGTATATTGAAAATCTTAGCTTGACACTACACAAAGGGACGTATTTAATAGCACTTTAAATTTGATGAAAACAGCTATAAAATTGTATATCAGCACTTTAAAATAATGATAGACCTATAATTTAATCTTATCACAACAAAAATAATGGTTTGCACTTTAAAATAATAATAGATCTATAATTAATATTATCATTACAAAAATAATGGTTTGCACTACAACTGTGTCCCAACTCCGAAATCATTTAATTTCTATCAAACCATGTCAGACTAATGAGATAGTAAGTCTCATCAAGTCGGTTCTAGGTTCTAGCGTTGTTGGTCGCAATGGAACATAACCTCCTCCTCAGCTCCCCTCTCGCTGCGCGCGCTCGTCGTCGCACCTAGTCGTCTGTTTACCAGTACTAAAGTTATAAAATTAATTTGTATGGTGTAAAGTATTAAATTTAAAGCTAAACAATTAATTGTATAGTGCAAAGTATTAATTTTAAAGCTCAGTATATTTAAAGTGGAAACCATTATTTTTAAAGTTCATTCAATAAATTTTGAAGCTAAACATTTTAAAGTGTGTTACATTATTTTTAAAGTGCAATTATATATTCCCCCTACACAAACTTCTATACAAAAGTGAAAATTACCTGATTTAAATTATAGGTTAAGATAACTTTTTCCGCTTCCAATAGAAATGTGAAACATGATTTATAGCTCAAAAGAATTCTATTTGACTTTTCATGTAGTCAAATAGAAACTGACTAAAAGTAGTGTAGCCATTTCGAAAGAGTTTTATATAAGGTGGTGGATTATGTTTAAAATGTGACTTGGAAGCTTCACTTGTATGCATCCCAGTATTAAGTCGAGAGCGGCGAACTGAGTCCCAACTATTTCGTAGAGCTCTAGTGGCTTGTGCAAAACCTGCTCCCGCGTTATATTAGCAAACTTTAGCGGTCACAATAATATTGCACATTTCTATTTTACTTAAGCTAAAACTTCTTAAGTGTGAATAAAATTAGAACAACACTAATATTGAAACAAAAATGTATGAAACAACAGATTACGGAACAAACCCTGCAAGCTTTTATCTAGGATAGAGGTGAAGGAGAAACTGCTTCTTTCTTTTGGTTCATAAAAGAGAAAATAGTTAGATAATAATTAAGTATGTAATAATTAAGTATTAAAAGATAGACTAATTTGAAGCTGTAGCTTTTGAATCATTGATGTTGCTCGATTTGTGAAAGCAAAAGAAGATACTTAGATGTCAACAAAACCATTTATGAGCCTTTGTCGACAAATGTAGTGATTGTTTTCCGAGAAAAACGTTTTTCTTGTCAGCAATTGCTATAATAGGATTTGATCTAAGTAGTGAGTGACTGATAGCTGAATTGATGTTATTTGAAAAAAAATGCAGTTAGTTTCTTCACTGCCATATAATTTTAAAATCATTGACTCATTGCAATTACCTGTTAAATTGAAAATTATTTTTGAAATCTCCAGATTTTGTCATCATACAGACTGTATTCGGTTACCTCGTATTGTAGCGTCAACCGTTGAAAAAACTGACACCGTTAGAAAATTGCGCTTGGATGGACTGGATTTTGCGAGTGTGTTGGGGTAAACAAACCTAGGCTCTCGGCAAAACATGAGCTCGGCAGTTGCAGCACAGATGGTGCTATGCACCACCGGACCAGTGCTGAGCGACAATTTAAACGTCCACAAAGTTCCACACTTCTTGCGTTTGCACAGAAATAATGTGAAAAGTTCAGCTTCTTTTTACCTAGGTACCACTTGCGTCAAGAGGGAGTTTAAAAGTTAATGTTTATTTACATACTGACTGCTGTTCATACCGCGTTATAAAAGTTGGTCGCTTTTGTTGCGGCTTTGTTACTCCACTCGGTGATCGTATGTTTATATTGTTGGAGGGTAACATTTTAAACTCGGTTTCGTACTGTTCAGATTCATAAAACGCCTAATAAACCGGTTAAGAGAAACTATTTTGTTTAATTGTTATTTAGCTTAACCTTCATTTGTTGAATTATTTAGCGAGCAGTGCTCTAGCTGTTCATGCTATATTCTATGTGCTGGCTTTTAAATAACTATCCACAAGGATGTCATAATTCATATCATTTTTGTGTTGATCCAAGTAAGTACTCTTCTAGAAATACGTACAGATATTTCGCACGAGTCAATATTTAAATTCATAATAAAATTAAAATCAGTAGTGTTTTAGTATTGCTATGAAATAATTACTTGGGCATCATAATTAGGCAAATGAAAAAAAGGGAATATTTTCACTGTGTACAGCTATTTATAAATTGGCTGCAGAACTTTGCAAAATGTTTGGCATCAAAGTTAAAATTTCAATATTTATTGCTTACTGCGTTCCATTTCTAGGTTGACTGAACTCAATGAAAGGGGCCCTCTGCCTGCCAATGGAGCAACTGGCTTACTTTAGTTTTTTTTTAGCCAAATAAGAGTATCATATTTTTACCACGAGCTTTTCGCTGGTTACCGGAAATCGTGAAAAGGAAATATTTTTTCTTAAATTTTTGTGGTCATCACTGTTCATAATCGACAGACCATCAACATAGTTCATAATGGCGTTACTTTAAAAAACATAAGACAAAGACCATTACAATAGACGGCATATAGACTAATTACGGTAGACCATTACAATGGATACAAAAACTGCAATATTTAGCTAATACCACAAAAGATACCTACTGAACTCTTATGTCTGTCACTATCAAGTAACTTATAAGAACAATTTTATGTTCATTGATCCAATTAAAAAAACACAATTGGTCTAAAACAGAAACATAAAAAACACAATTTGAGAACAACGATTTTCAAACAGATAAATTATAAAAAGATTACGTGAATTTAAAAACTTGATCTGCCACCGCCGAGTCTTTAATGCTATTCTTAAGTTAGGACATTTGAAAAGATAATCTGATTAACGAAAGAACAGAAGAAATTACAAATGTTTGAAGATTTCCTCAATGTTGAGTTTAATTGAATTAATTTCCTTTAGCAGGATAACATTAAAAATAGATTGTGCAACTTTTACTGCGAAAAAGCAAACAAAAGTAACTAAAAGTTATTCGCTCACTATAAGTTATTAAAGTCAATGTATGTATATGTCAAATAAATTATAAACTTTATTTTTTTTTTATGTAGAGGAAAAGTAATATATTTTTTTAAACTACGATAAATTTTGCAAGCACGCTCCTGTGCCAGATGTAACAGTTAACGGATAATGCAATATCAAAACGCAATTACGCCGATGCCGAGGATAGGCCTGCCAGGGCCGTATTTAGAGCAAGGCAGGACCCGTGGGGAATCATAGAGCTTTGAAATTGTTTTGAATCCCTTTACAGTAAGTAATAACAGCAATCCTTTTCTCTGTATTGGCGATAATTAGAAAAAATGGGTTTTAATCGTTGTTCCCTGCCACCCTATTCAAATAGCCAACTTTCTATTCGTTCGCTAATTTAAAAATTAAAATTAAGCTATAAACTAAAACTGACACGTAACTGTAAACAGTTACGGTACGACACGTAACTGTAAACAGTTACGTGTCGTAGCTTTATCAATTCCATATATATAAAAATATAACGATATATAACGACGACCTCCGTGGTCGAGTGGTTCGCACGCCGGTTTTCAAGGCGTCACCATCTCATGAGGTCCCGGGTTCGATCCCCGGCTGGGTCAATGTTGAAAATGAACTTTTCAATATTGTCTCAGGTCTGGGTGTGTGTCATACCACCGTTGTTTCCGATTTCCATAACACAAGTGCTATAGCTACTTACTTTGGGATTG
The DNA here is from genome assembly GCA_928269145.1 of Agriphila tristella. NCBI lineage: Eukaryota > Metazoa > Arthropoda > Insecta > Lepidoptera > Crambidae > Agriphila > Agriphila tristella. Next base: position 15,202,711 of record OV743439.1, on the reverse strand, counting down.
GAGCAATGTATGTGATGTTGTCAAATATTTATTTATTTATTTATTTATAACGACCAACCTAGGAATTATCCTACTTCGCATACAGTCTACTTCTCAAAGCGACTACTTCGCAGACGGCCTACTTTTCTCCCAAACGTCAGCTTCGGACATCCCTTTCTTTAAATGACAGTCCCGAATCTCGTAGTTAACTATAAAGTGTTGTTTCGCATAGCTTCCATATTGGTTATTCGTCGTTAACGTTTCGATACTGTTGTTTACTGACCGGTTATAGAGTTCGCGGCTCAAAGCGGTGTATTAACAGTGTTTTATGTGAATATAGTAATGTATCACATTATTAAGCTTATCCATACTGGGAAACAGTTACGTGTCGTAGGCTTATCAATTCCATAATATATAAATATAACGATATCTGTGATTTACCACAAAATAGGTATTACCACAAAATATATAAGCTTGCGACATTGACTTGTTGGTCTGATTGCTTATTTTTATTTAGGCCATTTGAGTTCGAGGGCTGATATGAGTACAAAGATCTGTAGCATTATTTTATTTGCATTAGAAATGTATGTGCTGAAAGATAAAATTTGAAAATTATTTTGTAACGATTTTTAAGATTTTGGATTTTTGCTTTCATAGTACTCATAAGCTACGTAATAGTACTCAAAAAAATCATCCGATTTTTCCATGTAGGAGATTTTTCGATTCAAAATTAACGAGTCCGACGTTTATGTCCAAGATACAAATTATAACTGCATATCTATTCAGTAAACCTTTACCGAAAAATATGCCAACATGTGTTACATATAGTCCGTTCATTTATTACATCATCAAATTACCCTGGATGAGGTCCCTGGCTTCATCCTTGGCCCAGTCGATGTTAATCCGATTAAATGGACGAATCAAACGAGAGATGATTTGAGGTCCATTGATTACTCCTCATTGGCCAATGGATAATCGGATATTGAATTATTAAATTTTCTGCAACTTGCATTTAACGAATTGATACCAAATTAATAAAATCGACCTGTATAATGTTGTTTTGAAGTCAATTTAACAATTAGGGCCTTACTTAACTTTGAAGATATCTTCTTAATGAAGACTGTTTTTAATTCAGCTGTCAAAACAGTCAAATTACTAATAGTTTAAAAAATAAATAGATAAAAAATGTGAAAAACACGACTGCCCTGCCGAAACGAACTAAAAAGTTAAACAAAAAATGTCATTGCAGTCGGGGGACCTCTTTGATCAAAAATTGTTCCTTAATAAAAAGGTTGTTTATTTTATTTCACACATTATAGTGACATATTATAATATAGTTTTGGAATGTGCTCATCAAGGCCTTTTATTTGATGCCCATGTGGTAATAATAGAAGAAATTTTTTTTTTCACATTTGAAAAAGGCCATATTGATTGCAAATGATTTCAAATGAGTAATAAAGCGAGTTTTTATGTGTTGTGTAAGTGCGATGCAAATAGAGCCTTTCGGCGCCAGGAGTCTACCTAGCAATTATCCTACTTCGCATACAGTCTACTTCTCAAAGCGACTACTTCGCAGACGGCCTACTTTTCTCCCAAACGTCAGCTTCGGACATCCCTTTCTTTAAATGACAGTTCCGAATCTCGTAGTTAACTATAAAGTGTTGTTTCGCATAGCTTCCATATTGGTTATTCGTCGTAAACGTTTCGATACTGTTGTTTACCGACCGGTAATAGAGTTCGCGGCTCAAAGCAGTGTATTAACAGTGTTTGCTGTGAATATAGTAATGTATCACATTATTAAGCTTACAAATAATGGGATTTCCCAAACGCACGTTCGATGAGCCTTACGAATCTCTGCTTAGCTCCCTTAATGATGAAATCTATTATTATGCCTTTATTTAGTAAATTTATGGTAAAATGTACCCAATTTAGTAACTGTGAAGATATACATAATAATCCAATATTGGTATTGTGTTGATCTGCCTTTCAACTGATTATAATAAAAATTTTCCTACACTGACAATAAGTTTTCATTTTTACTAGGTACCTATGTATTCTGGGCAAGCTCGCTCCATCGTAGACCCTGTCTTTGCTTTAGTTTGCTTTAGACTGAGATCAAGAGCAAACCCATTAACTATAAAAAAACCTACAAAATATTTTCTTTTTTTGAAATAATTATCGTCAATAACGAGTTTCAAATTATGAAACTAAAACAAGGTAAAACGAAATCCTTTTTCAATTTCGACTTTTGGCAAAGCAACAGTGCAGGGCGTTTCGCGAAAATCTCTAAGGGTTGTTGTATCACCTACACTTAGCCAGAAATAGAGACTTTGGCGTTTCGCCAGCGCAATCATCGTTAAATAATACCTAGGTAGGTATTCCTATTTGCTGAACGTTCGTGTTAGTGCCAAGCCAACAACGTTAATATTCCCTGTTCTAAATATTACTCTTAGCTTGTGATTATCTTATTTTCAGAATGAAACAGATGTTCATTTATATTAAGTATTATTTCTGTACCTGACGCTATAATTTGGACGGTTTAATTAAGATAAGGTACTTGCTTTGCACGTGGAATTGAAGTGTGAATTTGTTTTTCAAAGAAAATATATTATTTCCACAATATTTCATGCAGCTTTTAAGATACTTACATATTTTAAAACCTTTATTTACCCAGGAAGAACGAAATAAGACGGAAACTTGTTCGCTATACGAGCTGTTGTTTAATCTCGCCCGAGCTTAATCCCTGTTGCTTTATATGTGGGAAGTAGTATGCCTAGCACTGGAACAGATTAGGTTAACAAGATGCCTCCCCTTGTCTTGCATTTCGGGGTAACGTAAAAACGTACTGCAGACAACACACTTCCTGAAATCGAATGAAGCCCAGTAAATTACATGATATGCAGCTTACTTATTTGATTATCAAAACGATGTTTAATTTCATAGTCTTTAATACATACTTTCGTTACGATTTAGTGAGTATACAAACCGTCACAATCATTGTTATTCACTATTCGGTCAATGCGACATATATTTCATCGAAATATGTGTTAAACGCTTAAAGGTTTCAGTATAAAAATAGATGGCACGGCATGTAAATACCTTTGTCATTTACATTGAAATACAGCACGTTTTTTCCGCATCACGCATAACAAACAGGCATTCGTGTCATATCTACATTGAGTTTTCAAATGCTTGGAATCGCTTAAATCACGTGTTCACGCATCGTTGAAAATAGACCTTAAGCACGATGCATAGGAGTCACTTCATGTGGTTTGTTGTGGTCTACGTGGAGCTATAATTTTAGTTAGTGGACGGTCTCTTTCGAATGACGGTTTGCTAACGACGTTCAAAATTGGCATTTCAAGTCGAGAGGTTTGTTTGACACGGGTTGACACCTTCATGTAGAACTTACAAGTTCCGATCAACATCTGTGTTACATTGTATTAAACCCAGTCAATCAATAATGGCCGCATAAGTTCCATCGTAAACAGTTTAAAAGAGTTTCTTAGAAATAAAATTGTTTCAATAAGTACTTGACTTACGTTTAAAAGAAAACCACTTTCACTTTATTTTCCATAAGACTTGCTTACCACAAAACGATCGCAACATCACAAAGCCACACATTTTTATTAAAAAAAAAAAGAAACTGAATGCTATTCAGTTTATTATGCCATTTACTCCGCGTCGTCTACACAGATATCGCGAGTATCGCAAACAAAGATCCCGCTCATTCGAGATGACTGTAGGCGGGTAAGCCAGCGCAATAATTTTACACAGTCGTATCTCGGCTTGTGTTTACGACACTTTCTTTATCCGCACCGAGTAAATCAGAGACATTTTGGAGATTTTTCGATTTGCCGCTACACACGCCGATGCCGCGACTGATTGACTCCGCGATCCGGCGACGTAACGTTTCCCATTTATATGAAGATCTCAGACATTTCCACCCAAAGATCTGGGGACAAATATATTGGGATTCGTTACTTATTTTAACAAGCTTCGATATAGTTCGCTCGTAATTTTTAACAGGCACATATTGTTTTTTTTTCAGGTATAGGTAAGATGATTATTAATGTTACTATTATTTCTAATGGGATTTTATGTTTTTGTTGTAGAGCAATAAATTTCAGATAAGATTTTTAAAGTGAAATTTAATGTTTACTTTAAATTCATACTTAAATTATTTATATGCAAAAGTAACTCTGTCTATCTGTCTGTCTGTTTCATTTTCACGCCTAAACCCAACGAACTAAGATACCTAAACCGCTGGACCGATTTTGACTAAATTAGGTACGGATACAGATGGCACCTTGGGGAAGGACAAGAGCTACTTTTTACCCCACTGCTGGGCACGGGACTCTGCCCACACGATATAACCTGTAGTCCAAAACTAGTTAGCCAACACAACAGTGAAAGACGCGCAGCTAATATTTATGTTGATGATGAAATAAAAGTAAAACCTTCAGCATGAAACCCCTTAACATTACAAAATAACAAAACAAAGTTATTTTGCTTAAATTTCTTACTTAAATAACAAAAAGAACAAAACGTCTTTCTTAAATAACAACAAGAACGAAACGTTATTATTAAAATTCCTGTGCCCTGTGAAAAAACGGATATAATGCAGAAAGAGGTTAGGAAATTGAAAATTGTGCTGCGGAATATAACCCCATTACTAAGGAAATGAGGTACGTGAGTATGTTTTAGAATTTTGCCGCCCTTCTGGCCTGGCTTTGGCGAGGGATTTCCACCTGACTGTTGACCCTTCATACCATTTTTTTTATTGTTAAGAATTTGGATCGTTTCGGTGGTTTTTGAGTATTGAACTCACAAATTGGAGGGGAAAAAACTGTTTGTAGTTTTTATACTTGGCTAGAGAATTTTCATTCTCTAGCCAAGTATAAAAACTACAAACAGTTTTCAGGTTGTAAGTAGAATCGAGGTGAAACTGCTTTCATTCAAATCCGATTTAAAATTAGCTTTTTTACTTTCTACAACGAAATACATGAAATTGTTATAATCCACATACGTAATGATTAGATTAATGGCAAAGCAAAAACGGAGCAAAATTTAAAAATATAAGGTGGTACGATGTTGTGGTGTTGCTTAAACTGAACACTTTCTGCAACGAACATAAGTCGAAAAACGATTTTGTTTTACCTTTCCATAGTAAGTCGGTCAATATGTTTTTTTATCGTTTTTCGATCTATGTTTCTTGGAGAAAGTTGTTCAGTTTAAGCAACACAATCACCTGTTTAACCCATCAAGGCCCAGAAAATGAGACACAATAGATTTTCTATTGTTATCTGGTCAGGCACGTATCCAGACTTTTAATTCGGGGGGGGACAACTGCATCCCGCAAACCGGAGTGCCTCGCCCGCAAAATTTGAATTTGGTCATGTACTGTGTGTTCTGGATTTCGGGGGGGGATAAATCCCAACTATCCCCCCCCTTGGATACGTGCCTAATCCCAACTATCCTTCCCCTTGGATACGTGCCTGTATCTGGTCGCATTTGGCTGCTCAGTTATCCTTACTAATATTATAAAAGCGAAATACCGTTTGTTTGTTTGTTACGCCTTCACGTCTTAAATACTGAACCGATCATTATGAAATTTTGCATACACGTTCTTAGGGCTACAGAAAAGGACATAGGGTACCTTTCATCCCGAAAAAATGTATCGTTCCCGAGGGATAGCAATAAAACTTTCCACGCAGACGAAGTCGCGGGCGGCCGCTAGTTGATGAATAAAATAAAGCATCATCACATCATTTGGTACTGCTTGCATAAAGCTTGTTATGCACCTGATCCTTGCTAAAGCGTAGAAGTTAAAAATGGTATAAAATTGAAAAAAAAATATGAAATGAAAAGGTGGTACCTATATCACTTGTACCGTGACTTTTCCAAGGCGTCGCAGATTGAATCGCGGCCGTCCCGTGCCAACATTCATATCACTGGAAATACTGACAATCCGTGAGCGTGACGCTTAATTAATATTACAAATAAAGCTGCACTTCATATTAAACAAAATCATTTTTTGACAAATTAAAAATATGTTTGCAAAATTTCCGATAAAACAATTTAAATATTGAAATATAAATCATTGGGCGACACATATTCATGTATAAAGGATAAGACAAGCGATAATTCATTCTTGTCTCAAATTTAAAAAGCGTAAGTGTCGAAAACAAGAAAGTTGGAAGTGGGGTAAAAAGCTTTTGAATTGATTGTCCAGTGTCATGGAATTGTTGGGAGCGAGCATTGTTCCAGACACACAGAGGCTATCCAACTTTTCTCATTAGGGCGATCTGTTGCGGCGTCGCGCGCCATCGGAACGCTTACGATATTACGTCGTGCGTCAATAACAATAGCTAATTTTATGAGAAACGCCCTGTTTTGAACGAACAATACTAATTAGTTATCAAGTCAATAATGAGAAATGTTATGTTACACGTACACGTAATCCTACTAATATTATAAATGTGAAAGTTTGTGGGTCTGGATGTTTGGGTGTTTGTTGCTCAATCACGCAAAAACTACTGAACAGATTTGTTTAAAATTTGGCACACAGATAGTAGATACTCTAGATTAAAGCACACAATACTTTTTATTCCGATATTCTTACGGAAACGGGAAACACGCGGGTGAAACTGCGGGCGGCCTCTAGTATAATATTATTCCTAAGTTGATTTATTAGGCCTACACACTAAATTAATACGACATTGGCAGTTCAGAAGGTTAATATTCGAATTTCTGTTTTTATTATAGTCAGAGTCTGAATTTTTTATTGAAACTTTAATGCTAGATTCTACGAATTCAGATCACGAGAGAAAATATTTGAACAACAAAATTGATAAAATATGAAAAATAAAACGAATTCATTCATTCTTCAAAAGTTTGGAACAAAATTTGATATGAATATTTCGAACTAGAGTTTGAGCTATGTTACTTATAGGTACTTAATAAAAGTAAATTATCAACATTCTTGAACTGCGTTTGACTTTTACTTGAAAGTTTTGAATTATTCATTTTTTGGTATTCTTTCTTAAATTGTATATCAAGAGCAACAACTTATTAATATTCTTCACATTATAAATTCTTCGTGAGTCCCTCCAAGAACACTCTAAAACTATTACGGTTCACCAAAACTGGCGTATTTAGGATCAATGACAGTGCAAAAACTTAGCGAAACTTGATCGTGGCTTACAAACAAGGTAAATGGGCCATTCTAACAACCTCTATTAGGGTACATAATGCAGGTCCCTCTTAATCACTGTTGACGTCTTGTTTTGGTAATTACGAGTAAGTAGGGACTAATCGATAGCTAATCGAATCTCCGCCCATTACGCGCCATTGTAAACCGATCCCTTGAGCAGTTGAAAAGTGACAAACGATTACTGGGACGAGCCATTCGAGCGTTTGAGGCAAGTATCCTTTGAATTCACAGCGTTCCTATTTGCAAAACTACCAGCGTGTTAACTTTGTAGCTCGTTTTATCCCTCTGCTCGTTACTCTGGGAAAATCCGATAAGGACGTCGCTCATATAAAAATAGCTAGTTTAATCCACAAAGTTGTTCTTATCAGGATAAAACATCTAGAAAATTCATTATTCTACAAAAATCTTTTCGAAGATTTGATGCTGGAAGCTTTTTCATTTAAAATACAAATGCATTTCAAAATAATTATAATAAATGTCAGTCCTTCAGGAAATCAAACAGTTTTTTTTTTAATGAAATATAAGGAAGTATGTAGGTAGTGGAATTTTATCTTTAACATGTCAAGTAGCGTTATGAAGAGGTGGAAGCATATTTCACGCGGAACCCTACAATTAATTACTTCTTACTAGAAGTAACTAGTTTTGAAACGTAATATTTAATATGATAAAAACATAAAACAATTTAACCACGTAGGATTGGCTACATCTATAGTTGTAGCCAGCACACAGAAGGCTAGACCTAGTTTTAACTGAATGCAACTGGCTACACCTAGTATTAACAGTGAACAAATCAGTTAAACCTAAGTTGAACCAACAGCTGCCAACTACACCTAATTTTAATCGGCTAGAACTAACTGGTGTAGCCGCACTTCGGGTATTAGCCGTATACGAAACATATACAATACACCAAGAAATGTCGTCAAAGAGAATCAAATACACAGTCATGGTAAACCAAGAGTACTTTTCTCCTTATAAAGACTAGTTATTCCAAAGGAGGGCGTTTGTCTTATTCCATGTTTTTCCTGTTATTCCAGTGGCGGCTCAGTGGGGAGTTTGTTGTTTACAGAAGGCTGTACAGGGTGTTTGCCTTTGTTCATGTAATTACATTGTTGTTCGCACCGCACCTGTCACCGTCATAGGTACTTACCAGCTGACAAATTTTCACATTATAAACTTTGGAAGTTGTGGGAAATTGAAAGTCACTGAAGATTGCGTTTTCAGAGTTAATGTGGTTTTGTAGAAATTATTTAGGTAACGAAATAAGGACATGACAAATCAAGTGAGCGTATTCTGAGACCACCATAATTAAAAACCAATTTAGTGTATTGTACTTGTACTATTATGTATTCTGTAGTAATTGGATAGGAAAATTATATCATCCAAGTTCCTGTAACATGTGTTTAACTATAGTATAGCTCAGTTTAGTTTGGGAATTTATTTTACTAATTATACGTATCTAAAATGTTCAATCATACTTACTCGGAAATTACTGTATATTATCATATACTTACGAGTATTACTGCTTCAATAACAAAATCGCGCAAAACTTGACATAACATAATGTAACAAAATTTCTCGTTTATACTTAATGAATCTCATTGATTAACGATGAACATGAGCAGAGCACGTAATTAATTTTGTGTATCACTGAATCTATTAGTGCCATTAACTTATGAAATTAAACTGTCACAAAGCCGCGTTACAAAATCTGTGCCGGAAATGAGTTACTGCAAACGTGATAGGCTTTTTAAATTGATTCATAAATAAAAGTACTGTATTTTTTTTCTGGAAAAAGCTAATAAAACTCTAATTTACGGTGCGGAATTTACACACCAACTTTTGTAGATGAACCATGCCATAAAAGCTTATGGACGCCGAGACCTAACAACTATTAACATGACAAGTTATAGATAAATTATACTTATGTAGAGACTTTTGGAGGAGCTCGGTGGCGCAGTGGTATAGCGCCTGGCCCAACGATTGCGGAGGTTAAGCAACTTTTGCAAGGGTCGGTTTTGGGATGGGTGACCAAAAATTGGAGCTCCTCCGTGCTTCGGAAGGCACATTAAGCGGTTGTTCCCCGCTGCATTTGCAGTCGTTAACACCCACCGGCACCCAGCAGTGGTGGGTTATGGCCCATCCTGCTTATCCACCCATAAGGAAGGCCTGGTGCCCCAGCAGTGGAGACATTAAAATGGCTGATGGTCAGAGACTTTTGCGGCAGTTTGTAGAATTGGAAAACTAACAAAATCAATTACCATTTACTATGATTAATAGGTACGTATTGTTTGATTTCAATTATTTTTATTATCTATTTATTGCTCCCGAATGGAGTAATGAGTGAAGCTCAAATTCCTAAGCAATACAAAAGTAAATTAACCTGGCATGAGGCTTCCGATTACGCAAATCCCAAACTATGCAGATGAAGGATCCACTATCTGTATTATTAACGTCGTGGCTCAAATCTTGGCGTATTACGTTTCAATCTTAATGACATAATTCAGACAACATATTCAAATAAACTTTAGAAATGATTTTCCTTGCAATTATTTCTTTTTATTGAGTAGGTAGGTATAGTCGTAGGTAAGTAATGATATGAGTAGATAAAGGGCGATAAAAACATAACAAAACATAATTTCATCATCTAAATCTCGAGAAGTAAAGGTATCATTTTTTGACTCGTCAGTATCCGCTGGGAAGGTCGCGTCCCTTGTCAAATCGAAGCCACCGTGTATTTTTTTCTGTCTCACTGGATTACATAAATATGAGTGTGTATATTCTGGAAGACTACGTCCAAAATTCCATAATAAAAATATAATGTGCGCTACTTTGGACTACTTTTTTATTGGAGTAAGTGCCTATATTACAACTAAACTATAGTTTGAGACACTATAGTAAATATTTAAATTAATGATGTCAATATTAAATAAAATAGGGAAGCCAGTGAGAAATTTCATACTTTATTAAATTAAGAGGTAACTCAAGTTTGGATACGCCACGATATCCTGTGAAGAGTCAGAAATTCGTCAAAACATTTAGGAGTAAGTAAATTGAAAATAATATCATAAAAATGAAAAAAAACAAAGAATCAGTACGAAGACAGAAATGGCATTCTGTAAACCATTTCTTCTGCAATATATATCAACCCCGGTCCACTTGTCTGTCGCCCTTTTCGGCACATTTTCTAGATGAGTTGGTGTCCTCAGGGAAAAAATGAGTTGCGAAATCTCGAATAATCTTGAATAAATTTCATCCAAGCTATATTTTTGTGGTAGAGTTTCATTTGCATAGATAGGAAATTTCGTTGTAATTAATAGTCAACGTTGCGTTGAGAAATGAGGGTTGTGTCTGACCACTTCATTCTCGTTTGACAAGATTAATGGGATAATGCCACGCGAACACTCCTGTTGATAACTATTAAATCGTACGTCTTCGATTAAACTGTGCCTGCTAGATGAAAACTTTAATCGACTTTGGTTCAATCAGTATTTTTAGTTTGTAGAGTTGGAGCCCTCTGGACTCAAAAAGAAGGCGCGACTAATCCTTAACATCTTTAAGTTCTGCCAAAGCATAAAGCGATTATATTCTTCGCTACTTTGTTTCATAGAGAGAGACGTGATGTATCAACTATCACAAATCACTATTCTAATTTTCATTAACACCCCGAATTTTCTTCCTACTACCCAACTGGCAGGGAAATTCCAATAGTAAGCTAAGCATGTAGCTATGAAGTGCCATGAAAATTTAGATATTACACAAATTTAAGGATTAAATTGTAGGTATATAATACAATATTATTTTTAGTTAATACAAAACCTCTCGTGGGGTTGATCAGACCATCAAACTGAACAACTTTTATTATGGGACCAACCTCGAAATCACGAAAAAAAATCAGTTGTTCTATACAAAAGTACAATCCTACTGTCGGATTGTACTTTTGTATGGAAAAATCTATCGGATTTATAACTAAAATAAAAAAAACTCACATGGATTTCTAAATAGGGAATTTATGCATAAGTCACCGATTTTGATGAATTTTGATTGAATTTTAAATTATGTATTTTTGGAGTTTAAAATTTTATATATTGGATATATATTTTCATTCTAAATTAAAACAAAACAGGTAAAGATTAAGGAAAAGATAATTTTACATTAAGTATCAATATAGATTTTATTATTTTTACGTCATACGTTAGTATTGTAGTACTTATATTTTTTTTAATTTTATTAGAAAACTTAGTAGAATTACTTTAAAAGTTAGCCATTTAGTATTGTATCCACATTGTAGGACTGGAAGCGTTGTTGGTGGAGCGGCAGGTAGCGAGCTACATAGACAGATACTTACCATAACGCACGGACATTACGGACAACGGACGACGACGATGTCGCCCCCCACCTCAGGAGCCGCTTCTTGCCGTTCGACCGACACAAGTCGAGAATAATTCATTGTAGTTCTGTTTCGTGGTTTTGTTTTTCTACCTACATTATTTTTGTTTTTCTACTTTACCATATTCATGTTTTTTATATAAGAACATTGCTTCTCGGCAACCTATGTGATTAAAAACTGAGGATAACTATTATTGACCTTAGCCGTAGTAATTAGACCTAAGTCAATAAATGTAAATTTATGGTTGTTGTTATCCCAAATAAACGAAAATTAAAATTAAAAAAAATTTGAGGAAAAAAGGAAAAAAAAATAAAAAAATGAATTATTTTAGTTTTATCACACGATGAAATCAGGGGAAAATAACGATTTTTTTTTCATTTTCGGATATATTGCACTTTGAAACAATATTTTGTATAACACATATGTACTTAAACGCAAAATTTCGGGAGATAATTGAAGATAAGCTAACTCCATATTAAACGCGCCGAAACACACCTGAAACGTGATATGTGACGTCACCGTTTTGTATGGAGCGTTTTCGGCGGGTGCTGCTGCGCGCTAACTTCAAGTACCCTATATCACGAGAAAAAAACGCAAGAGAAAAGTTTTAATATTACAGTTAATTTTCTCACGCATTATACTTTTGTATAAATTAAAAAAAAAATTGATGCATATTCCCTATTATCAAATTGTGTTCACTGGGTATTTTTTAAGCTTAAACCTTTTCCGTGAATAAATCCAAAAAGCTCCTAGTTGGTGTGCCGCAAAGATCTCCGGATTCTTAAAATTACGCAGGCAGTAACATCAAGTACTGTTAACGCAGTGAAAAGCTTTTGTTTTGTTAATTACAGCGCGCGCCCGCACCTGCCCCCACCACAGCAAAATAAACTGGAGGCTAAATTTCCCGTGTTTAAATTAAAAGATACACCCTGACCAATAGCCGCCCCGAATAGAGATAGGAATTTCTAGTTAGGCTGCTCTCTTGCGCGTTGTCTAGTGGAGTTTCAGATTTTATTCGACTAAACGGTTTTAATTTAGCTAAGAGGTATGTAATTAGGCTTTTGATATTAGGATTTTCTTCTTTCGGTCTGATTAATTTGCGAGCTAGCAGGATCAGTATACTTTTTTAATCCATACAAAAAAAGTTCAATTCTTATAGTAAAGATACAATGATCAACTACTAAATCTATACTTATAATAAAATCGTAAACCCAAAAAAGTCTGTACATTGAATGTATTCGGAAAAAAACCAACCAGGGCGACTTAAAATCATTAACTGAACATGTTAGAACAGTTTCTAAATTTCTTGTCTGTCTCTCTGTCTGTCTGTCTGTTCCGTCATCACGCAAAAACCACTGAACGGATTTTGACGAAACCTTGTATAATGACAGTGTATATCCCAGGCTATCAGCTGAGAAAATAAAAATCTAGAAAAGTGGCTGAGAAATCGTAACCAGCAACAAAACCTTTGGTACAGTACAAAATAAGCATGTTTCAGAGATCCACTAAAACCAGCAAAGTTGATCTTTGTCGCAGTATATTTTTCATACCATAGAGAGCTCAAAGAAGGGTTGATATTTGTCGCAGTAAATTTTACATTATCATAGATGGCTCAATAGGCCAATAAAATTTGATTTTTTGAGGAATTAATACCCAGTAAGCTGGAAATAGTTTTACTAGCTTCAGTTGATCCTAAATACGTGTAATCTTAGTTTGCACCGTTCGAGCCTGCCTAGCATGACCGATTTATATCGCGTGATATAGCGTTTTATCACGTTTAACTGTCAAAAAGACAAAGGAATTTGACAGTTGAGTGTCGATAAAATGCTATATCACGCGATATAAATCGGTCATGCTAGGCAGGCAGGAGGTGTGCATAAGCGAAAAAACCGCGAAATTTTCGCACTTTTTTTCAGATTTTTGATTCTAACTCAAAAACGGTGCATCAGACGGAAAATGTTATTATATATAATATTAAAGAAGATTAAATCAGCTTCGAATGAATATTTAAAACTTGTAATTCGGTGTAGTGGTATAGCCGAAATCGATAGTTTGATATTGGTAAAATTTCTTATTTAAATACAAACTTATATTTTCCGAATTTTCATGACCAAATATATTTGAAACAGACACTCCTATTGGAAAACACATAATGTAGAGAATTAAATTTCACATGTTTACACAACAATTGGGTTGGTAAACTTTTTCGAAGATAATTGTTTTATATTTTTTTTTGATAGCACAAGTTTGAAGAATAAAGAAAATAATATTATGATTTTTTTATTTTACCTTGTTAATTAAATATTGTTTTTTATATTATTATCGCGATAAAATATCAAACGTACGGCTGAACACGAAGTTCCCTTGCATTTACTGATTAAAAAAACTGGTTGGCAGGACAGATTTGACAGAGAGTGACAAAGAGTAATCCAATTATTTTACTCATTGGTAATCATTAATAACGACGTAATGTTGTTGTTTGTTTTTCAGCTTATTTATTGTGATTTTCTAGTGTTTTTCTTGTTCAGTTATAGGAAATGGATCAGCTTGAAGAAATCCATTATCCAGCCTATTACGCCGATGAAGTAGCTACACTGTTTTGTTCCGTTTTGTTTGAAATATAGATGTGACCATCGGCAGAACAAATTTTGTACAACTCCCATACATTTGAAAGAGACGTGGTGCAGAGGATTAAACAGGAATTGCCTTCAGAGAGCTTTATACGGTTGTGATATCACGTAAATATACATATATCTACAAATTTACTCACAAAAGAGTTATTTTATTTATTTTAGCTGACTGTGACTGACTGACATGACAACTAGTTGACATTGCCAAAGCCAAACTTTTCATTTTTTTATTTGAGCAAAAGCAGTACCTACGCATACAGCCGTAATAGTGATTTATTGTACTATGTTAGAATTTAAATTTTAAATTATTATATAAATTAAAATGAAGTATTATAAAAAATCCGCAATTGGTTATTCCTGACTCCAAAGCTAAAAGCTACAAGTAAATATATAATTCACATCAGTTTTGGAAAAGTTTATCAACCCAATTATCAAATTCAGTCATTTTGAAAGACTAAATTTGGCACCAATTCAAAATCGGTTTTTGTCTCAAGTTCGTTTCTCTGTGTGTGGTTATTCGTAAAAGAAAGTATTATAACGTTGTTATTTTATTGTTTCAGAGATAATGTGGCGTATTGAAAATCTACAGACATTAATGACCCGGAGTGTTTTATTTGTGGCATGTTGAGGCTTCATCTACAGTAAAAGAACTAGGGATAGAAACATTGATAAAGAGAAGTATAGAAAAAAAGTATAATAAGCACCTTCAAATTCAAGGTCTTAATTCAGTCGAGGTTCTCGAAAAATGCAGGAAAATATATCCGAAGAAGAAAAAAAGTAACGGAGAAAACCTCAAGAGCCGTAAACAGTGGGGAGCGACTTTTGATTTTAAGAAGAGATGTGTGATCTGTGGGGAAGGCGCATCGCAGGAATTTGTGGCCAAGAACGTAAGAAGCCTGTGAAAAGGCGAACTACCGTAAATTATGTGTCAAAAATTGAGTTTAAAAATTCCCTCTTGGCCGCAGCTGAATGGAGGCAGGATGAAGAGGTGCTTGAAAGAATTCGTCTAGAAAATGATCTGGTTGCTGTAGAGGCCACGTACCATCACTTCTGCTACATCAAGTTCCTAAAACTATTGGCTGGCCCGAAGATGAATTCTTTCAAGCACCTCTTCATATTGCCTCCATTCAGCTGTGGTCAAGAGAGAATATTTAAACTTAATTTTTGACACATACTGTATGGTAATTCGCCTTATCACAGGCTTTTTATGTTCTCTGGCCACAATAATTCCTGTGATGCGTCTTCCCCATAGATTGCAAATCTCTTCTTAAAATAAAAAGCCGCACTGTTGACGGATCTTGGGATTTCTTTTCTCCGTCACTTTTGTTCCTCTTCGAATATTATTTTCCTGCATTTTTCATGAACCTCGACTGAATTAAGACCTTGGAGTTGAAGGTGCTTATTATCATTTTTTACAATCCCTCGTTCTTTTACTGTAGATGAAGTCTCAACATGCCATAAATAAAACACTCCATGTCTGTAGATTTTCAATACGCCACATTATCTCTGAAACAATAAAAAACAACGTTATAATACTTTCTTTTACGAATAACCAACTTTTCACACTGTATTAATTAAATCAGAGACACGAACTTAGGACTTAAAAAAAAACGATTTTGAATTGGCATATTGTAGTGTCCATAACGTGATTGAATTCTCTACAACTTTAATTTTATGGGTTTTTTAATAGGAGTATCTGTTTCAAATGAAAAGGGGTTTGAAATGAAAACCCTTTTCATGAAGTCTATGAAATTAAATTGGTCATGAAAAGTCGCAAAATGTTAGTTTGCATTTAAATGAGACATTTTCCCGATACTAATTATCGATTTCGGCTATCCCACTAAACCAAAATTCAAGTTTTAAATGTTCATTCGACGCAGAATTTAACCCTCTTTAATAAAGTATGCAATAACATTTTCCGTGATTTTTTAGTTCGAAGCAAAAACCTGAAAAAAGTGCAAACATTTTGCTTTTTTGGCTCCCAAAAGTTATGCACACCTCCTGGAACGGTGCAAACTAAGATTACACGTATTTAGAACCAACTGAAGCTATAAAACTATTTCGAGCTTACTGGGAATTAATTCCTCATAACGCATTTATTTAATCTAATTTTATTAGCCTACAACGTATTTTTGTCAATTTGGGTTGTCATTGTCTGTCATCCATCATTTTTTAAAGTACCTAATAAAAAAGTATAAAAAGTATCAGTTGAGAAAAGAGGATTTATTTATTGAGAAGTAACTTCTTGAAGGACTGAATAATAATTATTGACATAGACTATTTTCACAGGGTTGCTTGGTTTTTTCTTTGAACCTGTTGATTTAATACCTAACTATATAAAGAGGTGGGAACTGCGTTTTATAGCCGCCACAATTTATTATTATTGCCATCAGTGTACATTAGTATGAAATCGCCGTAGAGCACGGGCCGCCGCGGCCAGCGGCCACACCGGGCCTCTGGTCGTGGCGGCCTGGTGTGCGCGCTCTACGGCGATTTCATACAAATGTACTGATCTCGCTGGCCGCTGCGATCTGGCCGCTGCGGCCAGGCCGCAAGTGCGCTATTGCTCTTAGAGTTTATATACGAATGGAGTAGGCGGAATCCCCTTGGTTTCTCCCCAGGTAAAAGTCAAACCATGACCTACGAGTTTCCGCGTCAAAATGGGGAATTCGATTACGTGCGCTGAAACTTTTATACAAAGGAACCTATGTTACGGTCCTGTGCTATGCTGCAGCCGTAATGCCGTATGGTACCCACGCTCTTCAGTTTTTATTGTAAAGAGAGCTTTGCTCAGTACAGAGGCCGGCACTTATTTTATTGACGAGAGCTTAAAGGACGTGCAGTTCCGCAGCGTTACCCGTGCTTGAGCAGCTGAACCGATTTCGCTAATTCTTTTTTTGTTGTGTTTGTTATTATCAGGAGAAGGTTCTTATAAAAGAAAAAATAAAGAAAAATAAAGAAAAATTAGAAAATTTAAGAATACTTAACCACCACATAACATTTATTTTGGACAATATAGAGGTTTGAGATATTTATTTCTCTAAAAGAATTTACATTCACTATATTAACTTTTTTAATGTAAACTCATAGAATATGAATATAAGATTCTTGCGTTTGACATAAAATTGACGGAATGCGGGCTGCAAAATTAAATATCGTCAAAGAGGATGTAAAAAAACCATAGGTAATATTAACTTTATGAAAAAACTTAATGTTGTTTAAAATTCGAATTCAATATTTGTAAATCACAATATAACTGAGACAGGACAACGTCTGTCGGGTCAACTAGTAAAAATGAAGATAGTTTTCATTGGTCAGCATTTACTTTTAATGACAGATAAACCATTACCCATATATTCAATAGTACGCGGAAATATTGTCAAAGAAACAGTTACAAAGATACTAGCTTAACTTTCTATTTCATTTTACTGTGACATGATATCCGAGTATGCCCGGTAAAGTTAAAGAACACTTACTCCCCACGTATTCCGACCCAGACACAATCACATCGGGCGTAATAAAGAACTACCCTAGCGGGTTGCTTATGAAGGAATTTCTACTCTCTCTATTTTTCATGTCTGTGTGTACTCAAGTGAGAAAAAATTCAATGCAGTGTATCTGCGACATTCGTTTGCTAAACGAAAAAAAAACTCTTCCCAAATTCAATGACACATATTTTCGGAATAGTTGGCACTGCAGAGGAATTCTAGCGTAGTTACAACACGCTTTATGCTAAACATTTGTTGTAAAAAGTACCTAACATTGTTACCCGATACATTCACTGCGCAATATTAAAAATACTTTAGAAGACCTCCTTATACATGAGCAGGGTATATTAAATAACAGAACAAGAACTTGATCTGTGTATTAAATAGGTATTAATCGTGCAAAATCTGACTTTATTACATTCCTTTTTGTATTGTTGTAGGGAATATGAGATGTGGATAATTTTACTAGCTACATAGATTTTTTACACCCACTGCTGAAGTATAAGCTTCCACCAAGGATCTCCACGACGATCGGGGCAGCTTCCCGCGACCTTCATTACATCGTCAATTTTACTTTTACACTATTATTAAATTATCAGTCTAAATTAGGTAATTACATAGGTAACAAAAAAGTCAGTATACATTTAATCAATATCAGCTTTTCCTGACTGACTCACGTCATGGTGTAAAGGTTTTTTTACACTATTTATTTAATTTACGCTACCATAATCGTTTTTTAGGCAATGTAGTAACATTGCCTACCACCAAAGAGTTTTTATAATTATAATAACAGTCGTAATCACAACTACAGGATAAGTAAAGTACCTACAGGCTCGTAACTAAGTGATCCTCGTTTTCTTGGTGGTGGGAGTGAGACATGTGAGTGGGGAGACGAGAGCACTCGACGGCCGCACTTGGCGCACTCCGCCACCGCCACAGGACACGATAGCGCACGCAGTGCTGCCTTCGATGCAAGAATAGTATTCAAACACTATGGAACAAGGCCAGAGACTAATATTCAATAGCTCAATGTATTTACGCAGTCAGCGTCATATGAACAGTCGAGTGTTCAAACGGATGACCTACAAAAATTCACAAAATAAAGAGCCATTGGAGCGTTCAAAGACGTTCTCAAAAATCAAAAGTCTTTAGTTCTAAACAATGTTATTGATCACTTTGGATGTTTTCAAACTAGTCCCTAATACCGAATATGGTAGATAGGGAACATCAAACAACGTTTACTATCAGATGTTTCATACAAAAATTAATAAGGAAAATATCAAAATGTATGAAACAGCAGTTGGTCCCATAGTAAAAGTCGTTCGGTTTGATGACCATATTCAGCATTAAGGGTTGTTTTGTAATACTTTGTATATGGATATGGACACTGACGACGGCTTCATTTTAATGCTACACAAACACAACATTATAATAATATGCTGCCTTTAGTTTTTGTTTTTCATAGTTAAGCAAAGTAAGATAGTGTTAAAACGTCGTCGGCGAATAGTCCAACGGAGAAATGACCGTCGGAAAAAGATAGCAGGATCATAAAAAAATGGTTGGTTTTGGATGCTAGTGAATATAAATAAATAAGTGTATTTTTTCTGAAGAGTATCGTCCACCTACTTTAGGAAAACGGAGCTGCCGTGGCGTAGGATCGGAGTCTAAGCTGTTTTCTCAATTCTGCGAACGCGGAGAGATTATAAACTCTCTATCACAGTGTTGCTTTATAGACTTTGCTGTAGAGAAATCTCGACAACTATAATGGACTTTACTAGATTGACTCTCAGTTGCAAAGAAGACGACGACGGTTTGCTATTGCATCTTTTCTATTAAATATAAGAAATATTGAGAAGTTCGAAATGAATTCTTCTGACAAAAATAGAATTTTGAGAGAAAAGTCTCAACCGTAGTATCTTCTTATTCGTCTGTGGTCTCAACAGCATAGGTAAGTACTACAGATATCTATAAAATATTAAGCAGATTGCAAACATAGACACTAGTTTTCATTAAAACTGTTATACAAGAGTGCTTATACATTAATGCTGCCGCCATACTTAATGTCACATGAATCGTCGTTCACGATCTTTACTTATATAAAATGTCTCTCGAAGTCTCGAAACGTATTCATCTTGAATGGGAGCAAAAAGGCAGTCTGCCTCACTTAGTTCACTCTCTTCCGTCGTATTCTAAGCCACAAATATAGAACAGACGACCTCGGTATTCGCTGGTCTGAATTTAAATAAAACTCAAATAATGAATATGCAAAAAATATGACCGGAATCCGAGGCACTTGACCTAAAACTGAATAATTCGCATTTAAGACGGTAGCTCGTCAATTACGACTATATACAGGTATATTCGTGTTTTGACAAATTATTCGGGCTTGTTACTTAAGCAATATGTGACTTATGTTATACTAGCTTTCGCCCGCGACTTCGTTCGCGTGGACATTCGGAAAATCCTTAAGGAACCTTTGACCGGTATAAAAAGTATCCTAGGTATGTTTTAATCCAATCTATAAAATATCTGTATGTTAATCCAAATCCGTTCAGCCATTTTTGCGTGATTGAGTAACAAACATCCAAACATCTAAAGGATCATGCCGGATTCAGGCCATGTTGCGTCTTAACCATAATACCTCAAAAAAAGGCAATAAAAATGGTCTCATAATAAACAAGAAGTCACTTAAACAGATATCATGTTCAAAAGTTATGTAATAAAATAGTGTCAGACTACATTTAATCTAGTTATTGTGCATTTTTTTATCATTCCGCTATATTATCGAGTCCATACAGTCAAAATACTTTATTTATCTATTTCATTGTTTGACGAAAGAATGCAAATAAATCACATTAACTATTTTTTAAAGGTTAATATCCTATAAAATACTAGTGACAGCCCGCGACTTCGTCTGCGTGGAAAGATTTTTTGCTATCCCTCGGGAATAATACTATTTTGGGGATGAAAGGTACCCTATGTCCTTCTCTGTACAACTGATAATGTGCATGCAAAATTTCACGATGATCGGTTCAGTAGTTACGCCATGAAGGCGTAACAAACAAACAAACGGACTTTCGCATTTATATATGACTAGTGGCCGCCCGCGACTTCGTCTGCGTGGAAAGTTTTTTGCTATCCCTCGGGAACAATCCTCTTTTTTGGGATGAAAGGTACCCTATGTCCTTTTCTGTAACCCTGACAACGTGTATGCAAAATTTCATGATGATCGGTTCAGTAGTTAAGACGTGAAGGCGTAACAAACAAACAAATAAACAAACAAACAAACGGACTTTCGCATTTATAATATTAGTAAGGATAGACGAAGGATAATAATTTTGGTTTTACTGAATAACCTCTGTATATAGCTTGCTTACAGATGTACTGCATTTATTTTCTCGCAATCAATGGTAAAAAATAAAGTACCAATTCGTGAAAAAAACATCCCGGTCCTTTGTAAACCTCGAATTAAATTCCCTTTTTTTCACTTGTAGGAGTAATCTACTAGTAATTTTCGAAATAATGAGTAAAGAAGTGCTCTAATACGAAAATCCTTATCTAATTGCGAACTAGCGCTATCAGGGATCTGCAGGATTGACCACATCCCGCCCTCGGCCAGTGTTAATCGGTGCGTAATTCCTTGATCCCGGGTCTCGCTCACTTCCCACCGACTAATTGATGTTTGGTCTTGCCTGTCGACGGGTTGGCTTCGCTTTCTAGATCTTGTATTTCACTTGACAAATGATGGTTACAGTATTTTAGTATGATTGTAGTAAGAGATATGTGTTTTGAGAATTATTTATTTAATAGAGAGACTAAATACTTAAGTTGCATCTTCAGTTTTGTTTTTAATTAAGATTTTTTAACATTGAAAATGTTTTTTCGATCGCTTCGGTAAGGTACCCAATTTCAGCCAAAGTGAGACATTGCCCTGGTCCCGTGAGTTTTGGGTCTACGTGTATGTACTTAATGTCAAAAGATGCGTCTCAGCAAGGGCTACAATATGGTGAAAAAAAATTTTGAAAAAGACAAAAACTTTTTTCGAAAATCGCATAAATGTAGAAAAATGACACACTTTTTCGGGGTCTTTTCTCACTAAATCGACAATTTCTCAAAAACAAAAAGCGATATCGAAAAAATTAAAAAAACCCCTAGAGATATTGAGTTAGGCTACCTACTGAAATTAGTATATGTCCCTGACTCTTACGGTCTGGGCTGTAGCTTATCCTTTATGAAGCGAAATGTTGGGATACCGCAGGCGACGTGCGCGGCGCGGGATAATGGTAATACGTAGTAGGTACGATTGAAGTTTTTAAATAATTGTATATTTCAAAGCTTGTAATAGTGTTTTATATTTTGTATTTTTTATTTATTTCCACATTTTTTATAAATAAAAAAGTATTTAGATATACAGGGTTATTTGTAAAACACCAACAACCTCGCAGGATACTATCATCATAAACAACAACATTTGTTCTACAACTTTTCCGAAAACAGACAAAAAAAATCGACTCTCCATACAAATGTCCGAACAGCTGATCGAGTTTTGTATGAAAAGTCGAATTTTTTTTGTCTGTTTTTGGAAAAGTCGTAGAACAAATGTTGTTGTATATGATGTTATTAATCGACTCCTGCGAGGTTGTTGGTGTTTTACAAATAACCCTGTATATTAAAACCATAATATTGATATTAGCTCTAGCAGGTCAACAGATGGTATGACGTGAATAGAGCGTAAAGCGAGAGCCGATTCCAGATCTAGTCAAAGATTTAAAAATCGTTAGATACGTCGGCGCGGGGCGGTACCCTAGTGTGACTGCACTGAAATGTCTCCATAAGTCCATATTCAAGTAAGTGACGTCGCTTACTATGTGAAAACGAAAGAGAAAGTAGTGTTAGCAATAACTGTAGGAGCAAAAGAGATGACGCTATTATCTCCAGTATACGTGCTAGGCGTCGTAGTGAGTTTTTGTGTGTAGAGAAACGGATAAACGAATCTTGAGCGAAAGTTGAACAGAAAAGAGATTTTAGTTTGAGGCCCGAGGCGAAGCCGAGGGCCTCTACTAGATCCAAAATATATATTATTCAATTTCGAGATTTGAAATTACTCGATCAGTCACGTCTTTCTTAGTGACTCTGAGATTCCAAATTTTACAACGATCTCTGAGAATGAGAGTGTGATGATGATGCCTAGGGTTTGTTATCGCACATTCGAGTGATGATGAAGTCGGCGCGAGAGTCTCGCACGCTGCATTTGATTTTGATTTATTTTTTTATTAGTGTTAATTTATTTAGAAATTCAGATGTTTAGTTATACATAGTACTTAGGTTACCTTTTAATAAAATATTAATGTCTATAAGAAAAGAATAATAAAATATTTTGTTAAATTCATTTAATTCATTTTCAATGTACCAGAAGGTCGCGAAAAGCACGAGATCTGTGATTTTTTTATGCATAAAGGGGTACAGTGCTTGGCCTTCACCTCGCCTGATGTTAAGTGATGATAAGACTAAAGGTGGAAGCGCACTACACCCGGAATCCTCATCACTGAGGAAAAGTATTAAAATTATCAAGTAATTAGAATTAAATTGACAAACAAACTCTACTTTTACGGAGTATTAGTTCATCTAAAAATCTGTTAACTATATTGTTCAAACTACTACAGACTGAATCGGTAAATTTAAATTCAAATGTTTTACGAAATCAGTTAAATAAATATTATTTGTACAAAGGTAAGTTTACCTTTAAAAAATTAAAAATACGAGTACCTAAATGTAGATATCCGCAGTAGGTAATAGCATATTCGAAAGTTGCAACAAAAAGATGCCTGAAATCATTAATTAAAAAGGTTTTATACTGCCGAACCATGAAAAGGACATTCGAAAAACTGGCACAATACGAGAAACCTTTTCGTGTATTCCGAAAAAGTTGTCAATCGTGGTGGGCCACGACGAGTCCCTCTCCCCTAATGGGCATACACTCAATTAGGTTTTATAGCCGCGGCGCCGTTCAATTTAACGCCTAACAGCGGCCGCTCTCCACCAGGTACCTATTTATTTTTATTGACATCCAAAAAAAAGAAAACTTCATTCTTTCTCCCTGACGAGCGAAAGAGTTCGCTTTTTTGGAAAGGTCTGCGGCCTCTACTCGATTGGGGAAGGTCGAATCTTTACGAAGCGAGTGACCTTTCGCACTACACAATTTGCTGCGCACAAATTGCAGAGCGCTTACATTGTAGCCAAAAGGGTCTTAAATTCTACGTCTGTAAGGAAAATAAGAATAAAATTTGATTCAAGGGAACATAATCAAGAAACCAGAGCTCCATCTACAAGGATTTGAAGTTGAATTTAAAAAGTTTGTGCGCAGTATTACGTGTCCCGTTTCGTTCAGCAGAAATTCTGTCTATTGCTCGCGTATGTCTTCATTACGAAGTATTTATTTACTGTAGCTTCAATTATTACGTAGGTACCTAAAAATAATGTGAATCAGATTAGTGGTCAAAAATCTTGTATTACCTTGTGATATATACAATTTTTCCTTAAATCATCATTTAAATTCATTAATTGCCTCGACAACTCTTTTTCAAATATATTCTGGGTTATGGAAAATCGTGATTAAACAAATTAAAATAACTTGCGCAAAACTTTTTTTTAGTTGCGTTGTAAAAGCTGCCTCAAAAGAAGTAAAAATAAAAACTTTTACAGATTGAAAAGTTTTGAAAACACGAAGTAATACTTTCTTGATAATGACATTGTTCTCTTTTATTCTCTTTTATTGAAACGTGCCAGCTGCGTGATAGCTCGGCCAACCCCGTCGACATACAGCTGCGCTGCCATTTCTTCGCACGTTTACACCACAATATAATATTATGTTAGTTTTTAACACCTTCCATTTAGGTCAACTGTCGTTGAATTCGATACCTGTCTATATAGCACGAAGACAGTTACTGAAAATTAAAGATACATGCTTTTCAGTGTAAGTCGTAAGTTAACTACAAGTACTACGGGACTCAGTAAGAGCGTCTTATTGAAGAATAAATTTAGTGGTAAAGGATAGGAATAGTATAGAAATAAAACTACATTATATTGCCGCGACTTGTAGTTAACTTACGACTTACACTGAAAAGCATGTATCTTTAATTTTCAGTAACTGTCTTCGTGCTATATAGACAGGTATCGAATTCAACGACAGTTGACCTAAATGAGTCCCGTACACGATTCCGAAAATCATTTTACCAACTGAGAGTTCCCATAAAAATATTACCCATTTATAATTCTCACCGAATGAACTACAGACCAATGAACGTTTGACCAACGCAACGTTTGTGTTTCCTGCAGTTCACCGAATGAATGTTAGACCTTAGTACCATTGCCTTTACGTACAATTTCCTACTTCGCTTTTGACTGCAGAGATCATTATCCGATCATGGAAAGTAATAAAAAAGTTAAGTGAAAATGAAGATATTTATTTTAATATTGATAAATATTGTATAATTAACAACATTAATTAACAACAATAGGTACAATATAAAATCATAAACTTCTATCTTAATTTTGAGACAAAAAAAGAGAAATCATGATATACCAAAGGGTATATAGGCACGCATCTCGTTCCATTTTTTTTTAATTTTCAATACAGATAATCAAAACAACTCTGCGCGAGCAGTAGTGAGGAAGTAAAAAAAGTAAAAAAGTAAAGTGAAAATTAAGATATTTATTTTAATATTGATAAATATTGTATAATTAACAACATTAATTAACAACAATAGGTACAATATAAAATCATAAACTTCTATCTTAATTTTGAGACAAAAAAAGAGAGAAATCAAGCTAAACCAAAGGGTGCACTTGTATTGTCAAGGAGTGCACTATAAGAGAGAAAATTAAAAAAAAGTTTTTAATCACAGAAAAAATAAAATATTAACAAATGCTTAAATCGGTAAAAACAAAAACATGTCACTTTGACATTTTTTTACTGGTATTTAAAGATTCTAAAGTATTTTTTTAGGAATAATGAAGTATTTTATTTAATAATTTAATATGAATTTTCAAAGTTCGCCCTCATTACGGCTCGCGCAGAGTTGTTTTGATCATCTGTATTGAAAATTAAAAAATGGAACGAGATGCGTGCCTATATACCCTTTGGTATTTCATGATTTCTCTTCTTTTGTCTCAAAATTAAGATGGAATTTTATGATTTTATATTGTATTGTTGTTAATTATACAATATTTATCAATAGGTATTCAAATAAATATTTTCATTTTCACTTAACTTTTTTATTACTTTCCATGATCGGATAATGATCTCTGCAGTCAAAAGCGAAGTAGAAAATTGTACGTAATGTCAATGGTACTAAGGTCTAACATTCATTCGGTGAACTGCAGGAAACACAAACGTTGCGTTGGTCAAACGTTCATTGGTCTGTAGTTCATTCGGTGAGAATTATAAATGGGTAATATTTTTTAAGGAACTGTCAGTTGGTAAAATAATTTTCGGAATCGTGTACGGGACTCTACGACGGCGCGGCGTGCAAGTTATTTTTACCTTAGGAGTGGTAAAGCGGCAGTTTCATCGAGTAGTACTTTGATAAATACATGAATCAAAAATATAAAGACAGAGCAAAAATAACTTAGATAAGTCGCGACTTTCTGTCACAAACGTTCCGAGTGTCTCATTTTGTGCGCACGCCCGCCTCCGTTATATTTAAGCTTGAAAGCTGAACGAAGCGAATCAGGATATTAAATTTCATCACAGAAATGGATTCGCTAGTGGGTTCTGCAACTACACAATAGAGCGTTACCTTGACACGTCTGCCTATTAATCACAAACTGCATTATTCTGTGGTAGGTACGTTAGCTGTGGAACGCGGAAATTTGATGGAATACAATATTGTTGGTGGTAATAAATTGCTGGTACGCGTTATCTAATGGATGACAATAATTTTGGTTATGCCTGAAACAGTGCTGCTTGTTGTTTATTTTTGTACATAGTCAGTGAACTTTTATTCTTGAGTTAGGAAATAAAATAGTCCTTCACACTTTAATTTCTATTATTTGCTACAGAGGCCACATCCTGACAATTTGTCAATGGTCATGACAATTTGGTTTACATTGCGGTGTAGCTATCAGTAGTTTGTTTTATTTTCAAATT
The DNA here is from genome assembly GCA_928269145.1 of Agriphila tristella. Taxonomy (NCBI): domain Eukaryota; kingdom Metazoa; phylum Arthropoda; class Insecta; order Lepidoptera; family Crambidae; genus Agriphila; species Agriphila tristella. The sequence continues at coordinate 15,175,863 of OV743439.1, read as the reverse complement.
GGTTGTCGTAATGTGTATAAAATTGTCATGACAGGTGAGAAATTAAAATGACAGGAATTAAACGCGTGCAACTATGATAGGCAATTTTGAAGTCATGAGATGAGAAAAAGGGCAGCCTGTGAGCACCTATTTCATCTTTCCATCTGTAAACTCAGTTAAACAGGCTAGGCATAAGGAATTGATCAATATAAGATGGTTGAAAAGAGATTAAGGATTCGAATTACGACCGTAGATATTACACCTTTTACCTATTTTACAATGCAACGCGAATGTTTAAAAGTGTATAAAGGTGACAAATTGTCACGTTTGTTGAATAGGACCCTAGAAACAGCAAAGAAAAAAATCTAGGAAAAATATTGTCACTACAGTAATAAAAGTTTTAAGCTACCATTAACACACATTCTTTGAGAAGACGTACCCATTAATTATTGTATGTAAGCACTTTGGTTAATTATTTGAGTAACGTTCTTAAGTATGAGTCGTTTTTCGCGTAAATTGCCTTACATCTAACCTTAATAGGTAATGTACAATTACTTAATATTAACGCTTGTTATCTTAATAGCTCAATATATTACTGAGGTGGAACCCAGTGCGATTCGGTCCGTTGATAAACGATGTGAGATAGTGTCTGAATAGTGTCTTACTCCCTATCTTGAGATGAATAAAGCGTTATTACTCTTACACAAAAGAATCATAAGAAATACTTATATTTCTAAAGGAACGATGTTACGAAATAAAATGAAAAGCTTGTTGTGGTTGCGGTTTTCGGTTTCCGCGCAAAAAGTAAACTGTATAAGTTGGTACTTTTTGTGACTTGTCATATAAAAGTATCTAACAGAACACAAATTAAAGAACACGGAAATTTCTCGTCTTATAAACTAGTTAGTAGAAGTAGTAATTGAGCAGAAGATTCTGACTTATAACGTGTGCTCCTATTATAAAGTATTTAGACCTATTTTAAATAATAAAAAGTTTAAAGCAAATGCGAATAGAACAATAAAGTAATTTTATGTAAATATTTAAGAGAACCTAAAACAACAAGAAAAAAGTTTCACTAGCTCAAAAAATCGAGGAGAATTCTCGCACTTTAGTGTGTAACGTACGCATCGTCACAAAATGGCTGTCGATCACTCGCGTTTATCTTAATGAATCCATGTCTCCATAGAGGCGCTTTAAGGGCTCAAAAGAAAGTGTATTACACACTACGCCTCCACCCGACGCGGGCCATTCATCAAGCGATCAGAGAATAATGAACGAACGGTTGCGCGAATCCAAGTTACTGGCTCCGTGAATGGGATGTTATTCGCGATTGTCTGTTGTTTAAGGGAGATGGGAGTTTCTATAGGACAATATTGTCTCAGTGGTAGGTACTTAATATCGTAGTACGTAGAAATATAAAATATTCATATTTTTCATATCTAATAAAAAAATCATTTCAACCGAAAAAACAAAAATAAAACGATGTTTATTTTTCTCATTTCATTTATTTTGAGATCGAGATCATAAAAACATGGACTCGAGTCACTGTGCTCTGTATTTTTAATATACTTACTTAAAAACGCAATATTTTCAGATGTTCAAGAGAACATCTAAAAATATTGCGTAAGAAAAAAGATTATCTTGAACTGTTTTAAAAATAAGTTCTAAACTAAGTTAAAAGCGCCACAATATGTCATACGGTAACAACACTCATTTCGCACAGTAATGTTCACAGACATTAGTAACACAAGAAAAGATAGTTGAAAAAGTACAAGTGATAAACGGCCACAAAAAGTTGCACTTTAAACACTTCCAGCTCTCTGGAGGGAGATAATGGCGCGATATTACAAATAACCAAGCGCATAACTATGCAGAAAGCGCCTTAATAACGACAACACTACGCAGTTTTCATTTAATAGGAGAACGAGAAAAAATTACTTACAGAAGGTACGTACACGGTAGTTATATGCAATAGTCAAACTAATTGACTATTATTACAACCCAACTGTACAGCTTTATGAGTTATGGAAGGTTCTTTCTGTGCGTAAGCTTTTCGTTTTACATGTTATCCTACGTAAACACAAGTTTTGTACCTTCGATCGTGAGTTGGCTTTAATACTAGAATGTCTAATAGAATCTTTAAAGTCGAGAGCTGTTCTACCAAGCTGGCGGGACGACATTATTTATACCTTAGCCCAATCTTATATAATAAAATTAACTATAAATTACATATTTACAACGTATCTCAACGCGAGTGTAAGAAAGTTTTGTATGAGTGGCTTTTTAGCCTAAAATATGAAGATATCGAGTCTCTTGTTAACAACTACGAATGACATTCAACACACTTTACACACACACACACACACACACACACACACACACACTAATTTTCTTTTATATAATAGTAACCTTTTAGATTCAGTAAATTTATTTTGTGTTTAACTGTTAGAATTCTTTAAGTTCGAGGCGGGCGCTAATAGCTGCGACACAGTCTATGACTAATGTGGTTATTAACGTTAATCTGATTTTGTTAAAATTTTTAGACACAAATAAATAATTTATGAATTTTGAATTTTTGAATTACAGAAATTGGTACCAACTTTTCTGGCCCGGAAAAATTGAACCCCTTTGAAATTGAGCGATCAACACAGTAAACATAGAATAATAATACATAGAAGCCGTGTCCTTATATGGAAAGTGAGGCAACTTATACTGAGCCAAAATGGCTCAGTTCTCAGATTTATATCCTTCATACGTTACCTAATCGTAACTAAAATCCAATAATATAATAATTAATCTCTTTAAGGTAGGATAATTGAAACTTTTTTGTACTTATTAGGCATGATTATTTAATAATGGACAATAAAAATCTGAAAACGGCGCCATTTTGGCTGTTTTTGTTGCCTCACTTTTGACAGCGCGCTTTGTAGGGAAATATCGTTCTAGGTGTAATTATTCTAAGACAGTAAATGACTAAACTTGACACTTTGAAAAGAAACAATCTCTGATGCCCTAGGCGAAAATATATTTTTCTCTAGTATAGACAATTTATTATGTGTTAAAAGTACAAAGTTCAGGCTGTAACAATAATAATGTGAATACAAAAACTTGTAATGTAAAAACAGCATAACTTTATTAATAATAATAAAAATATTTATTGCAACAGTCACAATTTACCAACGATCAATTTACAGATAAATAGCCCAGACTTCTAAAATAAGTAAACGGTGTATCAGATGCCAGTTCCTTCCTAGGTTGACAATGTTTATTGGAATGCAAAAATTTTAAACAATATCCACTACTTAGCCCAGCATTTTTGGAAATCTTGCAACCAAAATAATCTCTGTCGACCAAGAATGTTTTTGCTACCGTCTTCTGAACCCGTAGCACGAACATTCGATAGAGTAATTTTTGTATTGTATTAATAATTGTTATAATTTGAAATTTGGACAGTGCCATCTACCGTCGAAAAGCGAAATGAAATTTTCCATAGATAAATTACTCTATTACTTTTACGCGCATTTTTTTCTCAATAGATGTTCGTGCTAGGAGTACACTATCTACCCGTAGTACGAACACGTATCGAGAAAAAAATCGTGCGGAAAAAAATCGATACAGTAATTTTGCATGGTACAGACCTATCTACTGCCGAAAAGCGAAATAAAATTTCCCATGGAGTACTTTTACGAGAGTTTTATTTTTTTCTTGATAGATATTTGTACTAGCGGGGCACTGAATGTATACTTCCCATCCCAAAGAAAATTCGAGCGGAAAAATCCGCAAATTCAGATTGAGATGCGATAACCGAACATTTCCAATATAATTTTAACACCCCAACTATTTTTACGACGTTAGGTCTCAATCTGTATCTGATGCATTTAAAATACTTCCATCTCGATTCGTATTAAAGGAACTTTCATAATCGCTTTTTTTATAATTCTGGCAGAGATGAGGTTGCGTCGTGGCAGTAAACCCGCCGCCCGCCTTATCTCATACGAGCAGCCCCTCAAATATGAATTTAGAAAAAAATTGATAGCAATTTATATGTTAAACATCGACTGAGTGAGATATTTCGCATCTTGTACGCTCGTGCAAGATATTTATAAGGTTGAATACGTTCCAGGCTCATGGATTATGATAAATTCTTCCTGTATTAAGTTCCCAATCGCCATTTAAAACGGAAACGAAACAAAGAGATGCCGCATTTGATATGCAAACCGAATATTGAGTTCCGATATATATGCTGTTGTTTGAGTTACAGAAAATAAATAAATAATACTGTTGTAACAAACAAAACTGTACAAAAAATAAAAATAAAATCTTTTATTAACATAAAGTTTCTAGCCTAAACAAGTGGTGAGACAACCCTAGTAACTAGATTTGATACACTTGCACAGAATACATAATAGTACAAGTACACTTGTAGGGATACCTATCTCGCTCAAAACCATTGATCCTTACAACCCTTACTAATAATGTAATATTATAAATGCGCAAGTCTGTTTGTTTGTTTTTTACGCCTTCACGTCTTAACTACTGAAACGATCATCATGAAATTTTGCATACACGTTGTCAGGGGTACAGAAAAGGACATAGGGTACCTTTCATCCCGAAAAAAGTATGTTACTAAAAATTGTGAAGTTCACTTTGCAGTTTTAAAAGCATTTTCATAGTCAAACATTGTATTTTTATTTTTTATTTTTTATAACATCCAACCTAACAATGAGGGCTTTTCAAAGTGACATTAAAAAAATAAAAATAGTAACAATTTGCTTTGATACAAGAAGCTTATACCTCCCTCCAATGGAGATTGCACGGCCATATGTCATAGTGAAGATTGAAAAAAGCTCCTTTAGTGACGTGACGGCTTATTGCAACCTCTTTCTTTAGTGTTATAATACGTGTTCGTTGTTCGTCGTTCGTTCGTTCGTGAGAAACGAAAACGTATTGTAAAACGAAAAGAAAGAGATAGCAATACGCCGTGACGTCACTAAATAGTCTTTTTCAATCTTCAGTATGATACTAGGCGTGCAATCTCCATTGTGGGTATAAGCTTCTTGATAGAGGCAGGTAGCGCTCGCTGGCTGACATCTGCCCAAAGAGAAACATTTTAGGGTTACATCTGCACTGCATGCCTACCTAGGTACTCTTCGAAGCTTAGTAAAAAATATCACATTTACACATACATTTTTATCAACACCATAGATGGCGTTGATAAAAATCTGTAGACTACAGATTTGACTTTACAGCACAGAGTATAAACAATAATCTTCTATGAAAACCTTTTCCAGTTTCACTGACATCCATTATACAAGTACGCTGGACAGGCGATGGTCACCAATAGGGTATTTTCCAAATTGTTTAAAACTGCTTTTATTTAAAGATTGAGACGAACGATTTAACAGAAAAATATTAAAAAAATAATTAATGTCTTTTTTCTTCATTAAACCAATTAATGTTAAACTTATTTTTAAATAGTTTTGAATCTACCGCCAAAACGCTCGGTTCGATGACGTCTACTGTGTGACGTCATCTTTGTGTAAACAATAGAGTAAATTGTTACACAGACTACATAGGTGTTCAAATTGTTTACACAAAGTTGACGTCTCACAGTAGACGACATCGAACCGAGCGTTTTGGCGGTAAATTAAAAACCATTAAAAATAAATTAGACTTAATTGTTTTAATAGAGAAAAAAGACATAAATTTATTTATTTTTATTTTTCTGTTAAATCGATCGTCCCAATCTTTAAATTTAAGCAGTTTTCAAAAAATTGGAAAATACCCTATTGTTTGTTCCGATTTGAAAATCGCCATATTGGCGCTGAGAGCAGTAGATTCTATACTATAGCAGTTGGCAGTAGTGAGTGTACACTGGAACTAATTAGTTCTAAGTACACTCACTACTGCCACAGTAGAATCTACTGCTCTCAGCGCCAATATGGCGATTTTCAAATTGGTACAAAAAATTGCTGTCATTTCATGACAATAGCCTGTCCAGCGTACTTGTATAATGGACGTCAGTGTCCAGTTCTTTTAATATACGTATGTGACGAAGCAGCCTAGACTTTTTTTACTTGGGTCGCCATCACGAACAAATATTTAAATATTTTAAACAAAAGACGACATTAACACAGACTATATAGGTAAAACAAAATACAATATTATTTTTTACCATTGAAAATGGTTATCAAATGCAAATCGCCTGAGACGTATTTTTGGCCAATCTCCGAGGATTTTGAGAGGATCGAGATGAAAATAGTACCAAAAGTTGAGGAATTTATCAAGACATATGTGAACGTTTGAATTTTGAAAATCTACTGGTAACTTTTTTTGGAATTTTGTAAAATTCCAAATATTCCGGGTTTTTTGGGGGGTGTTTATTTACTAAATTGTAAATATTTCGGAAAAAAAACCGACTTAAGAAAAAATGAAAAAAAGGGTCCTAGGGTATTAGTTTAGCTACCAAATGGAAAAATATTTTTGAAAATCGGTTAATAATTGTGACCTGTAGGTGGTCCCTTTAGATTTGGATTTGTAGAAAAACGGCTGTTTCCGTACATAAAAAGTGATGTAGCTTCTATGATTATTGAGCGATCGTCATGGTAATAGTGTTAAAAGATGCAGAAGCAGACGAGAAGTGCATTCGTTGGAATTTTGGAAATCGCTTAATAATATTTCGGCTGCGTCGAGGCAGTCAGCGGGCGCTTTTGTGGCACGAGGCGGAGCCGAGTGTCACAATCGTAAAGATAAATAGCTAGGTAACTTTAAAAATATAATAGGACTTTGCATTTGATTTGATTTTGGTTTTTCGTAAATTTTTGTGTTCATTTTCAATGCTCCGATTCTTGCGGGGACTGTAAAATCTGTGAATTTTTGCCTAGATATCGAAGGCGGATTTACACCTCTTTCCTAGCCCACCTTGTAACTTCTATGAAGATAATCATAATCATAAATCATAAGGCGACATAAAAACACTATCTGGAGACGCCACGTCGTCAATATAAGATCACGCTTTTTATGGAGTGACGAAACTTTTTTTGTTATCTCTACAAACATCTCTGAATGTTTATTTTCCACTGAATGAACACGAATAACTTTCCTTCTGAGCAAAATAATGTTTCCTGTTTATTTAGTTGCAAAAACCACTTTTACGAAAACATCGAATGATTTCAACATAACTTTTTAACAATATAATGTAATAAAACGAGTGACATGTGCTTTTTATACTGATGTTATATCTATTTATTTGCTTTTTTAAAAGAATTTAAAGTTGAATACAATGAGGATCAGTAACGATTTTTTTTAGTGGCTAATTAGAAAGCTTATTCCACCACATGATTAACTGTGAAACAAATTTTACGATATCTCTTAAACCTGAGAAGTTATAAGAGCTAAAACACTGGTTTTTCGGGGGTCCCTATGACGTCATCGCGACGTACGCGAACCTTATGTCGTGCGTGATAAAGGACATATTGCATTGAGCTTGGCATTTCCTTCAAACCCTTTTAACTCAACCATTTCTTAACGGATTTCAAAAATTCTTTCACTAGGTTTCATAGCTATCAATATGTGTTTATATTATATCAATGAAACTATAGGATTCAAACCTGTTACTGATCCTCATTATAACTATTAGATAGGCTACGGAAAGTTTCTCTCTTATTTTAATGCTTAATTAAAATTGGAAACGCGAATTTAACTTAGTTATATGGAAGAAAAAGATAAAATCCAGAAACGTAAAATTTAAAAACAATAATGAATAAGCAAAGATCAACTAATTTCATACGTTCATTCCCAGCAAAACTCTTCAAAGAAAATAGCATCTTCTTTTTTTCATATTCGCTTGCAGTTTTTGCATTTCAATATTAATTTAACGGTGGAAGCTTAACAGCGTTGGCAAAGTTGCAGCAAAGAGATTACTTAGTTGCCCATTAAAAACGGCAAATGAACTGGGAATTTCGAACGGTAAGTGCATATTAAGAACCTATTACAGCGTTTTAAGTTACTTTTTATTATTACACTATAATGGATTGGTTGTTTCATCAAATACTCCCAACAATATTTTATAAGTAATGTTTCTAATGTTTTTTTTTTGGACTGTGTGCTGCCATCTAATGCAGTTGTGTGTTATTTACGAATTAATATCAATACCGCTCCGCCCACTCCATTGAGATCCGACAAATTTCCATTTTTATCTGCAATAAAGTTCCATAAGTGCGATTTTAGCGATTGCTCGACTTTGAGCATCGCATTTGCGGTACTTTTAACCCCCCGATATACGGCTGAAGTTTATCAGGCTATATGCATTAAATTCAGTCGGTTGCTGTAACTTTCGTATGCAGGAAGCAATGTCAGTACACATCTCAGTCGGAACGGAGGCTTGAGTGGGAATTATGGCGCAAGTTGCGACTGCGATGTTTCACTGTGCATCGCCAATTAGTATGTGCTGCTGGATAAGCCCTATTCCCTTGTATAGATCGCTGCATAAGTTGGTATGCTCAGTGAGAGTCAAAGCATAAAGTTTAGTGACATTCCCACCCCTATATGAGCGAGAGACCATCCCAATGTAGTCAAAACTTTTGCAATGCAGACATATTTTTAGTCTAGTCTAAGGGCCTGCGGGTGAAATCGCGCGAGGACAAACGCGCAATCAGTAATATGAAATTGATTTATTTTATAGCACACGCAAAAACTACCGGCCGACTAAATAAACATAAGACGCAGGGTAGAAATAAAGTAATAGGGGGAATGTAATAGCAGCAACGTCGTCGTAGAAAAAACCTAATGGTCGCGCCGTGGCGTCCGCAACCGGAATAATTAACCGTATACTTTTCTACCCTCTTGAGAAATAAAGGGAATTGTAGCTACTTGCAATACTTTTAAGGCTGCGTACCTCAAAAGGAAAAAACGGAACCCTTTAATAAGATCACTTTGTTTTCCGTCTGTCTGGCAAACCCCTTTATCTCCGGGAACGCGTGAAGGTATTGAGTTGAAATTATCACCATACCCACTGACTCACTCAGGTCTACAGTCCCTTGAAGCTGTAAAAAAAATCTAACTTTAAAATTAAAGTAAAAAACCGGCTAAGTGCGAGTCGGACTCGCACACGAAGGGTTCCGTACCAAAAACGGCAAAAAATCACTCTTGTCTTATGGGAGCCCCCTTAAATATTTTATTTTATTGACCGAGCGAGCACGAAGTGCGAGCGAAGCGTCTCTGCTTCAGCTTGGGCAATAATTCTTTCGTATGTCCGGCTGTCTGTTCCAGCCTCAGGTCGCATTTCTCAACCGATTCTTGTGAAATTTTGTGAGCAGGTTTGAAAATTATATAGAATTTTTTTTGAGACAGTTTTTTGAAATTTTGCAAAATAATGGAAATATGTTACAGAAACAGATTTCAGTCCGCTTTCCAGCTCTGCCTGTTTTCCTCTACAGGTCACATTTCTCAACCGATTCTCGTGAAATTTTGTAAGCATGTTTAAAAAATATGTAGAATTGTTTTGTCAAATCAGTTTTTTGAAATTTTTTAATATCACGGAGTATGTAAAAAAAAACTAGTTCAGTCCGGTTTTCCGGCGCTGTCTGTTCTCCTCTACAGGTCGCATTTCACAACTGATCCCGGTGAAATTTCGTGATTAGGTTTGATAAATATATGGATTTTTTTTGTCGAGAGAGTTTTTCGAAATTTATTAAAATGACGGAGATATGTAAAAATAAATAAATTAAAAAAATATTAAAAACACGACTGCCCTGCCAAAACGAACTAAAAAGTTAAACAACAAGTGTCATTGCAGTCGGGGGACCTTATCATGGAACAATTTTTGATCAAAGAGGTCCCCCGACTGCAATGATTATTTTTTTTTAATTTATTTGTTGTTTAACTTTTTAGTTCGTTTTGGCACACTGAAAAAAATAATTGATAATATGTATCAAAAAAGTATCACCGTCATACATGCAACTTATTTACATACGAGCGCACAAAGTTGCACGATTACAGTAATAAAGCACAGTTGGTTGGCCGTAGTAAGATTACTTTTTTGATGTCGCTATGATTTTTGTTAATTTTAATAAGAACTTGATCACTTTTTGCGCCAGTCGCAAGGCGTTAATAAGTATAAATAGTCGCTTTATAAAAGCACGTGATTATTTTGAATAAGTAACTTGATTTATATTAACTTGTGCTTGAACATCTCGTTTAGGTCTCTTGTATCTGCTAATTATGCAAAATGTTGATTTGTAAAAGCGCTTGACTAATGTTAACAAGCCACATGATTGATTTCAACGTGTTAGCTGATTGTGACGACAAGTTACTTGATTGATCTTACCAGGTCAGATGATACATTTTACAATTATAATTAATTGATTCTAGGAAGTACGTCTTTGTATAGGTAATGTAGCTTATTGAAACTAACCAATTAAAAGTGTGGATCTAAATATTTACTATTAAGTTGCTATCAGGTGGTTTGTTTGGTACTATTAAGTTGTTTGTTTGATATATTCAGTTGTTTATTTATTGCTATTATGCTGTTTGTTTGTTGCTATTAAGTTGTTTGTTTCATGCTATTATGTTGTTTGTTTGATGCAAATGAGTTGTATGTTTGTTGCTATTAAGTTGTTTGTTTGTTGCTATTGAATTGTTTATTAGGTACTCAAGGAAAAAGTTATTTTCATACTTAGACGCGTTTGTCCAGCGTATACGCATTTACCGGATGCATGAGCCCCGCAGGTAACAGCGTCACCTACGTGTCTCATCATCCGGTAAGCGCAGATCCAGGACAAACGCCTCTGTGAAAATAACTTTTCCTTGAGCACCTAACAAACAATTCAATAGCAACAAACACACAACTTAATAGCAAAAATGAACAATCCAAACTTCCAAAACAGAATAACATTCATTTTGTATGATTTAATTTTAAATACCGAATTTGGTACATAATAACGTAGATAATTTGAACCGTTCATTAGTGTTACTGAAATAAAAGAATCAGGTAAATGTGACATATTTTGTTTTATTCGAAGTATCAAAAAATTTACAAAAAAATCTTACATTTTGACAATAATTCAAAGGATATTTTATATAAAAATCTTCATACTACCTACGCAAGCATTACGGCCATACCATAAAAGATTATACAACACTGTTTAATTTAGAATATTTTAGACACTAATTAAATGTAATGCTGTCTTTTTCAAACAATATTGTACATACATTTAAACCACACTTGTTGAACAGTATTTTGCGGCAAGTCAGGCCCTTTAGCATGACCACCGAAACGCGATATAATATAGCGATTTATCGCGTTTAGCTGTCGAAAAACAATGGATTTTGACAGTTGAGTGTCGATAAACCGCTATATCAACACAATATACTTACACGTGTTTCGATATTCATGCTTAGCATTACAGATCGCATAATGTCACATATCAGATTCTATGGGTACGTACATAAAGAAACAGGTTTCCGGTGCAGACGAATTCCAGTGCGCTCAATTATAAAGAAACAAATTTGGACCTACATATTTCTTTATAAGTGAGCTCATATTATGATAACATGAGAATATTATACCTGCACCGATTGGTACCGACCCGAGCAGACTCGCCTGCACCCGAGAACTGTTTCTTTGTAAGCACTCTAAAGCTGACTAGGTACTCAGTTTTATCCGATATTAGCCCTGCTAACAGGGCCACTGCTTGCAGGCTTTGAGTAGCGCGCTTAAAAAATATCAACATTTTATTCACACATTAAACAATAATTATTGGAAGTAAAAAAGTGGATATGTACATTCAGTTAATTTTTATCTCTTTTGATCTGCTATTTAAAAACTCGAATGACATAATGAGAATCTGACTTTATACTACGACTTTTTTTAATAACAGTCGTGTATCGTATGAAATATAATCAGTCTTGGCTTATACTAAATATCTCACATATAATTATTATATCTCTAAACGAACCTCTTCAAAACAGACTGCTTTGGCAGAACCTCCAAAACGTCCCTTGATAGTAAAAAATATACATTACTTAATAACTCTTCTTTTGTACCCTGTCGTAAATTGCCATTCTGCGACGTGTACAAAAGATGAGATTGTATGAGAAATATATTTTACTGCCAAGGGACGTTTTAGTAGTTCCACGGCGAAACCCAAAAATACTATTTTTGTGTTTCGCCGTGGTGGTGTTCCAGAATCTAGATTAAGAGAATTATTCTTGATTTTTTCTTTGATATTCAATACTCCAAGCTTTAGATATTTTCTTCTCATATTCGAAAGCTGACTAACGAGTTTACCTCTTGCTTGGTGGGTAATTCCCTGGGCAGTGATACAGGGTGGGATGTAATACGTGGTTATCCTTTCATATGGAAAAATCTCCTTTATTTCTTTGCTCCAATTATTATAAATAGCACTAGTCACCTTTAAGTTTTTCAGCTCCTTTAGAATGTCCTTGCAGATTGTGGAAGCTAAAAGGTTTCTTTCATATTCGTTGTCTAGTGCAGAACCCACGTATTTCAATAGTCCATTTGTTTCAAAATTTTCTTTTAGTAACATGTATAAATTCTGAAAAAAAAAAGAAGTTCAATTCTATGTTTGTTTGTTACTACTTACTACAGTACAGACTGGATCATAAATTAAGTTCCCATACTACTAGTTCATAATATAAATTCCAATCCTCATTAATAGTTATTTATGCAACTGTACTATAGTAAAGGGTATTAAAACACGAATGTGATAATAGTATCACAAGAGTGTTTTAATACCTAATGTACAGTTGCATACTAGTTATTTATGCAACTGTACTATAATACCTCATCATGTACAGTTGCATACAAGACTTTATCTACACCCATTTTTTTATTTTTTTTGGGAAACAAATAATATTTAAATACATGGATTAAAAACACCCATGATATGTCTCCTCTATAAAGATTTTGACTTTGACTTTGTCTATGACTTTGACTTTCCTCCCCTTCCTCGTCATTATGTCTTCCGCAAGAGTGTTAAAATGTTGTACTGAATTTCATAATGCAACGCATAGCGCGTGGGCCTGCGGCGCAGCAGGTCCTCCTCCCGCTCGGATACTGTAATGGTGGCAGTAAGCTAACCGTTGCAAAACCTTTTACAGAGGATTTAAAGCATGGGTGTAGATAAAATACTTAATCTACACCCATGATAGAATCCTCTATAAAGGGTTATGTTTCTCCTCCTTTTCATTATATCATCCGAACGAGTGTTATAATGTTGTACTGAATTTCATAATGTAACACTTCGCGTGTGGGCGCGCGGCGCAGCGCGACGCACCGTCTCGCTCGGATATTGTAATGTTGGTGTAAGCTAACCGTTTCAAGAACCCTTTATCGAGGATTCAAGGCATGGGTGTAGATAAATAATTTTATTTAGCTTATTAAAATAATATTTAATTTTGTAATAATACAACTAGAAAAAAATCTACTTGCCACCAGACGGGAATGATTTGGTGACGAGTAGATTTTTTTCTATTATATTATTTAGCATTATTATAAAAATAGCATTTCAAATTCAATTTCAAAACTTAAAAAATAATTTTGAAAACTTAATACCTAGTAATGCTTTTAATTAACACTACAGCCATAAGATGTCTACACTGACTTAATGCAGGCCTCCTCCAATGTTCTATGCCTCAATGACTTCTGTTGGAAATCCACCGTGCCGGGGGTCAAGTCAAGTCTGCTATTGTTTGTGTCTATTGTTAACGTCAAAATCGTGTTTCAATCTTGTTTGAATGGTAACCCAAAACCGAACCAGATTGTGTTTCAGTTTTAAGAAACAAGAACTGTGTCAAAAAAACATTACCATTCAAACACTATTGAAACACGATTATGACGTTAACATTAGCAGACTTGAACCCCTGGTTTAGTGCGGGTTAGCCGATCGTCCGAATCTCGTTTGTTATTCGGCATGGTGCAGCATGGGCAGTTGAGGTTGGCTTGGGTCCCAAAAGATGTAGTTTGGACCCCGTTACACTATGCACTGATTAAATAAGATTAGATTAAAAACTCACATTTTCCACAATTATATTTAACTTTGTTGGAGAAGCGCTTGGCAGCACAGGCACTGTAGATGTAGCTGATACTGTAGATGTAAATGGCAGCCAAGCGGTAGCTGTGCAGTCCAAAATAATATCCGTAGTTTCTGATTCTGTCTCAATATTGATATCCTGAAACATACAGGTACGTAAACATCCAGACCAGTAATATCTAAACTCATCATTTAAATATCTGTCCAGCTGGGAATCAAACCCAGGACCCTTGAATTGCAGAATTCATCATGGTGACCAAGTGACCTTTTGCTAACAAGGTTGTCAAGTCTAAGAAACTAAAGACTAAACTGTGGTGTTACTTTATTAACTCAATTTAAAAAAAGCAAGAAATAAGCAGTCATGAATAAGAACTATAGTAGTGTCAATCAATACCCTTTAAGTATTTTGCTTTTGGCTTCCCCTTACAGGATAGAGGATTATATTTATAAGAAAGTTAGAAGCAGGAGAGAGCCATATAGCATGATCTCCCCCTTCTTTCATCCTAAAACTAGCATGGCTTACGGACAGCACAGGAAGACAAATAGACGAACAGTTCAATGCTTTTTTTGTTCAGTCATGAAAAGAAGGTACTATTTATTAAATGTTTGCTACTCAGAAGGTTCGGTGAACTTACACTAAGGGTAACGTTGTAATTTAGATCTGCAGATAAATTTAGAGTACTGCTTGTAGGGTATTCCGTGTGCCACTTTTTCCAGCACCTTGTAAAGAGAGCTCTGGGCCCCAATTGAGGTATTAATTCCTTAATATCGTCTAGCGAGAGGGCAGCCAGGGCATGCAAATTTATCGCATTTTCTGTAACAAAAGAAATGGTCTCAAGTTAAAAAAATAGTAACTAATCGAATTTTTTGTTTTTACAACCTATTTGGTTAATTAATGGTCAAATGTATTTTAAACTTTCCTAACATTTTTTCAAATAGATAATAATTCACCACATTAAAAGTGTCATAATATTAAGATACTTGATCGTTTTACCTCCTTTATATTCAATTTGTTTTATGAAATGAGCGCAAAATATACAAATAAATAGCACAAGCGCTTTAGTTACCTACCTACCTATGTACTTACTGACCTATTTACTTGATCAATCTGGATCAGTGTAATTATGTAGGTAATGTTGTCCTATTTATTTATTACTAGGTACCTATTGAATAAATAATTGTGAATTTGCATAGGTACATAGGTTGTTTAATCCATCAAACCCCAAGTGGCCTCATGAGGCTGCCCAACAATGGAATATCTACTATCTCATTTTCCGGGGCTTGAACTAGTGTAACAACTGTTAGGTAGGTACACAAGAACTCGAGCATTACAAAACCATACCTATCTACCGGGCAGGATAATCCCGCATCGCGCCTTCCCGCCGGTGTTATTTGATTCTTACGACAATGTGATTGGAATGTGATTAGCTTGAAGAGGAACTAAGCAGCAAAAAGAAAAGTAGATACTTACTGATAAATATGGGCTTCAACTCTGTGAGCCCCCATGCCTCGAGTAGGTCGCCTGCTTCCTCCATTTGTTTTTTCTTGGGCGCAACTTAACACTTTGTAATAGATCACTCACAGGTTTATTAAGGTTTACAACATTAAAATC
Source organism: Agriphila tristella (assembly GCA_928269145.1). Classification (NCBI taxonomy): domain Eukaryota; kingdom Metazoa; phylum Arthropoda; class Insecta; order Lepidoptera; family Crambidae; genus Agriphila; species Agriphila tristella. The sequence goes on along the minus strand of OV743439.1, from coordinate 15,160,218 downwards.
TTTAGTTAAAACGAGACGCGTGGACGATTATCTATGGACGTGCATGCCGGCCAACTGACTGAAGTGAGAATGAGAAGGGTATGACAAGTCATGACAAGTTTGCGCGCCTCAATCACACAGATTACTTAAATCAATCAAGATACGTCATAGTAACAGCAATCTGTATGATTGAAAAAAATAAGGACGAAATCTCCGTTTAATACGTCAGTATTTATTGAAACAAGTTATTGATTAGTTTTAATATGCTGCAGTATAATTTTAATAAAGACTGTTTATTAATGTTGCTAATATAGTAATAGGGTTTATTATTAACTACATTTACATCAATAAAGCAACATTATAATTGAGATAAATGCAAATGATTCAAAATACTTCAATCATTTTGGCTTATTAGAATTAATAATTATACATGTTTACTAAGGTGACGTCACCAAAATTAAATAAGAAAGTTTATTGTTTTAAATATGTTTCACTTTATAAGCGTTCAATCATTTCAAATTGATTTTTACAATCATTTGCGGTTGATTGTTTTAGAATGCCCAATGATCAATTCAATTGTATTTTACCCAATCAAGCAAAATTTCAACTTGATTAGAGACCTTTTTTTTCAGTGCAGGGCAGTCGTGTTTTTAATATTTTTTTAATTTATTTATTTTTATTTCACACATTTAAGTGACATATTATATAGTTTTGGAATGTGCTCATCAAGGCCTTTCATTTGATGCCCATATTGTAATAATAGAAGAAGTTTTTTTTTTTCATATTTGAAAATGGCGTCGTACAGTCGCCATATTGATTTTTTCTAAAAAAAATATAGCCAGTGTCACTCGGAATGTTGTAAGGATTCTAACGATACCCCATTTATCCAAATCAGTTCAGGCATTTAGAAGTTATGGTGGAATAAAGAAACTCACATACCCACAAACATACATGAATCCTGAACACATAACACTCTTTTTGCTTTGGGCAGTCGTGTAAAAAACCATATCTCAGTCCAGATTTCCAGCTGTTTGTTCTCCTCTACAGGTCGCATTTCTAAACTGATTCTGGTGAAATTTTGTGAATAGGTTCGATAATTGTATATAACTGTTTAGTCAAGCACAAAATTAGAAGCACCATCTAGCTGCGAATACTCACGTACCTACTGTGTGCATTGAAAACTTCATGGCGACATTTTATTTTATTTTATCGCGAGGTCTACAGCTCACGGAGCCACTAGTTCTTTTTTTAGTATTTGTTGTTATAGCGGCAACAGAATTACATAATCTGTGAAAATTTCAACTGTATAGCTATTACGGTTCATTGGTGCCTGGTGACAGACAGACGGACAGCGGAGTCTCGTTTTTACCCTTTGGATTCGGAACCCTAAAACGGCCGTTTAATCCGTTTATGCCGCAGAAAACGCATATTTCGACATAGGGTTCTTTCCGTTAACCTAGAACTATGAAATTTGGCAAGTAATATCGTTTTACTACAAACACAGGGAACAATCTAAAAACTATACATTTGTAATTAGGTAAATCATAAAAAATATAAGGTACCTACGAATTTGTTCGGAACCCTGGGTGGGCGAATCCGACTCACACTTATCCGGTTTTTATTTGAAGAAAGGCACTTAAATTTTCCTAACAAAAATAAATACTTACAGTTTGATTTCACAGAAAGCATTTTTCCAAAACAAATACTAAAATTGTGTTCATTTAATTTTTAATTATTTATTTTTAATTAGGTTAATATATTAATATAGTTTATTTCTATAAATTTTCATTAGCTAAAAGATAATGTGACGATGTTGCGACACCCAAAACAAGACAAAATAGAAGTTATTGTGTACAACCTTTTAACAAGAACATTTTGAAGGGAAATTGCGCTAATTTTCTATTACTATCCTCACGCTTTTGCGCTTTCTCTGCCAACCTTTTAACCTCTTATTATATTTTTAATTTTATTCGAACATTCAAACATTAAAATTTTATGTGTTAGGTACCTGCGAGAAGTAACACAAGGCCAAAGGCGAGTATTTATTTCACTTTGTCAATAGTGTCAGGGCTCTGTCACTCCGCGCACGAGCCTGAAGCGCTCGGCGTCCTCTGGGAGGATTTTTTTCATACATCAGAAAAGATAAGACCTACGCGATAGAAAGAGAGGCAACTACTTAGTGAATGTTTTGGAGCGAAAGGAGCGCTGTGCGATCTGAATTGCACTTTATTGTGTCGGAGCAAGAGTCGCAATTTACTTAAACAATTTTGCGGAGTGCAACTTCTGTACGCTAGTACTATTATTATTCTGTGATAGTGTGTAGAATCTTGTGAAGTGTTTTTATACACAACGGGATAGTGCTTAGCTTCACCTCACCTGATGCTAGGTGACGATAAGGCCGTAGGGGGAAGCGCACTACACCCGGAATCCTCATCACTGAGGAACTGCCTATATTACCTCTAACTGCCGGAACACAACAAATTTTCAAATCGTTGTTATGACTCAGGAGATAGTGGTAGCTAGCCAGGTGGACTTGAAATAAGCCCTACCACCGACCAAACCGAGTACAAATTGTACCTACCTTCCCTGGGAATCGAACCCGGGACCTCTGCCTCTTACACGGGTGGGAACCACTAGACCACCGATGCAGAGGCGGTTGAGTGTTTCGCATGACGTCATTAGCTGAGTGTCTATTAAAAAAGTATAATCACGAACTTCGTCGTTCGATTTTCATAATTTTTAACCTTATTCCTGAGCTAACAATACCACGAAATGGAACGAAAGCGGTTAGATTTTTGGAATAGTCTCTCTGTTTCTGGTAGTTGTAATAATATAAACAACTTTTATTATAATACAGTGCTAATTATTGCTTTCTATTTTATTCTTGCTATTCCAAATGTGAAAGTTTTTTACAAAAAACGTATAATTTTGCGCAAAACTACTAGTAGGCATTACTGACCATGACCAATAATAAAATCCTTATGCGTTGTAATACCACTGATGAATGGTTCAGGTATGCATAGAGCACAAACATTCATTTATACGATATAAATATGTATATTTTTTTATTTAAACTTAAAACTTCGAGGACATATGCAGAAGAATTTCATCATAATCGGGTGGGGTGAATGGTAGGGCAAAAATACAATCATTAATTTTTATTTATAAAGATAACTTACTCGTAGTAATAGACACTAAATTTTTTAAATATTAATATGCAATAGAACAAGTCCAAATGTTTAGTACATGAACTAATCCGATTTAGTAAAATCCTCTATAATATAACATTTAAGTTATTAAATCAAAAGCTCGCTGAAACATTAGGCCAATTTTCTAATAAGCAAAAAATTAAATACCTTTTTAAGCACTCCTACAAGTATTATGGAAAAATGGAAAATATGAAATACGACCAAAATGTCAACAAAATAAATGAAGGTTAATGCAATACGATTTATTTGCATTAAACACGTTCTTTTTCTCCCAGTTATTTTTGCTGCCTTTAACTTTGCTTGAAATGCCGTAAGTGCCAACCTACATCTTTGCAAATTATAGAACTGCTGAAAGTGACAACCCTCATTATTATAATGACATCGGTTCTAAAACAAAAGAACAACGAGAACAAAAGAGACAAGTAAGGGACAAGTGGTATTTTTTGTTTTTATTTTTGTCGGATGTAGCATGATCATTATTATGGTGTTTTACGCGACGCGATGCATGTTTTCCTTCAATTTAAAACTTACATACAAAACAGTGTTTGATTCCTTCTTTTATTAGGAGATTATTGGACCTGTCTTTTTGTCATTTTGATATTATTTATAATTACAATGCAATACCCGTGCAAAAGATTGTACTTATTTCTTTAGTCCGTCTCAAAATTAAGTAAACGTTGCATGATCGATTTACCATAAAACTTACAACAGACACTGACTAGTTTAAAAGTATTTTACATAATTTGAATATACAAGCATCCGCAGATTAATAAATTCATCGTTGCTATGAGAACTTACGGACAGTAGCTACCGAATGCGTTGAAGTTTGGTTAGACTGCAAGCGGGAGCAGACGGGATGCGACTCGATAATTAAGGCCGTCCGCTGCCTTAAGCGGGATCTCGCCGCGGGTACACGGGGCGCGTGAATATAGATTGCTGGTTTTTGACGGACAGATGCTTGCGCAGTGCATGAGTAAGCTCTAATCTATGTCGCCCCGCGCGCGTGTCCCGCTCAAGGCAGCGGAGGGCCTAAATAAGATGTCAGGCGTGAAATACACAGAGGCGACGCGGCACGGATACGGCGGCGATACGGTGCAGATGTGAGACTTTCGGATGCTTTCGGCCAATCAAATGCACGTATCGCCGCCGTCGCCGCCGTATCTGCGCCTTATCTCCGCTGCATCGCTTCTGTGTATTTCACGCCACAGTTGTCACACAGCAGGCGCGACTGCATCGTATAACATCTTTTTTTAACACACTTGCTCCTAAAGTGAGCCCTAAATACATCGCTTCTAGGGCCATAAACCGAACTATAACAAATAAAACACTAGTGCGTTTAGAAATTAGCCCTACAAAGTTAAATTAGTAACTGCAAGTTCTATGCGAGTAAACAGAGCATTCCAAATTAACCGGGTAATACAGTATTTCTATCCGATATTTTATTACTTGTAGTCAAAGCTTTACTTAATTTAGGACTGAATTACTTATTGGTGTGTTTTGTCCAGAATATTATAGACGCATTTTTTTTAACCTGCTAATCCTACTAATATTATAAATGTGAAAGTTTGTGGGTTTGAATGTTTGTTCCTCAATCACGTAAAAACTACTGAACGGATTTGAATGAAATTTGGCACACAGTTAGAAGATAGTCTAGATTAAAACATAGGATACTTTTTATCCCGATATTCCCACGGGAACGGAAAACACGCGGGTGAAAACGCGGGCGGCCACAAGTATAATAAATGTGAAAGTTTGTGGGTTTAGATGTTTAGATGTTTGTTTCTCAATCACGCAAAAACTACTGAACGGATTTGGTTGAAATTTGGCACACAAATAGTAAAAACCCTAAATTAAAACATAGAATACTTTTTGTCCCGATATTCTTACGGGAACGGGAACCACGCGGGTGAAACCGCGGGCGGCCGCTAGTTTTGTTCATGTATCACGCGAACGGGGCGTGCGTACATCGCCACGTCGCCGTTGCACCCTGCTCGCTGTTTGACCCTACCCTGCCCTAACGGACAGTAGTAGAGTAGGTACTAGGTACCGAACGCCTTAGTTCCGAGTTTGTGCAACGCACACAGTAAGCTTCCTTCGCTCTGCTTCGCTTGTTCTTTAATTGCATTTTCATGCTAATTGATGGCGAACTGAAAACAAACGGGCGTCCAAGTGTGCAAGATTGATGTATTCAGAAATAAAGCAGGAAAACTGGGAATCTATATTATTTAACGTTTAGCATTTTGTTGGTTAGCAAACATTAATATTCTATAGAACATTTAGAATTTAATTATAATTAAATGAATAATACGAACACAATCTATTTCTCCAATGATCGGTGATAATAACTAGGTACCTTTTTTATTTAAAAACAAAAGTTTAATAATAGATAATTTTAATGAAATTAAACGGGCCTTTAGGCAAATTGAAAAAAAAACAGTTTTTTGAAAAAAAAAAGTCCGCAATAATAACATTGCTCTTGGGTGGCTTGGCTAGTGAAACGATCATCATAATTGAACTAATATGAATAGTTCTCATAGAATCCTTTATGGTACGTTTCATCCAAAAAGTACTAGTGGGTTATAAAAATAAAAATTAAAAGTTTATAAAAGAAATTCAAAAACAAACCGCTTTTATTCTCCCACGGGACAGAAGAAAACAATTTCAGCGTTGATTTTCATAAACGTTTTACGAGAGCTTTTTCCATATCTATTGTCCGTAACGCGACGTTCGTAGACACATCGTTCGCCAAGTGCGCACAGGAAGGTATTTGTCGCGCGTCGCTCGCGCCTTTCAGCTCCATGATTAATGACATGTTATTTTTCATTGGAACAGCTGCCTCGTATTTTTTTCTACTGGAGTGTTCTGTTCCATAACGTGGTCCTATTAGTCACGGTTCCGATACCTTTGGATGCGAAATTCAATGCTGTTTATGATTTTTTTCCTTCGCGCTTTATAGAGTTCGCTGTTCCTGCATTGGATTTAAAAAGCTTACGTATTTTTGTATATTTACAACTAGTTAAATGTAGGATGAGGTGTAGTACCTCATCCTACATTCAACTAGCTTGTATATACTACTATCCCACTAATTTATAAATGTTAAACCACCCCACTGCAAGCACCACTGCAGATTATATAGCATATAATTGCATAATTTAATAAATCCTTCACAAATTTTCACATTTCAGTAAAAAAATGTGAAAAACGCAGTTATTACTCAAAACTGATAACTAACAAGATAAAACGATTTTCCAACAAAAAACACCGTCACAAATTTAAAGAAATTCACACATATGAAAACTGCATCAGAAAAACCACCAACTTTTCGCACCAATACATGATTACTTTGCGCGTCGTAACAGTGCAGTGTAAAAAAAATATTACTCGTAAATATGAAATGTTTCAATTCGAACCAGATTCGATGAAACGAGTATTTATACATTGAATCTGTAGTCTTTTCAATGTGATATACAAATATTTAACTAGTATGAAAAGAAACTACCGTATTCTGTAACTAAAAATGGATGTGAAATGATACTGAAATTATAGTTATTTTGTTTTAGTGACCAACTGCATCGAAATAAAAAAATAAAAAGTGTCATTTACTTTAGGTATTAAGCTATAACGGGGAAGGATTGCAAAGATTAGTCTCTGGCCTTATTCACAGTTTCTGGATGCACAATTTTATCTTTTGGTTTATTTTAAAAATGAACAGTAGGTATTTGTATAACATTTGTCAGTCAGTAACATATCCGCAACCTGTGGAACTGGCCCTAGGAAAACTAGAAGAGAGTGCTAAAAAGGTCTTGGATGAGAGTTTTCAATGTATTGTTGTGAAACACATATTAGGGGTTTATGTATAAAATTGCTGTTTTGTATGGTGAATTTTAAAGAGTCTGCATTTTCCATACTAGCATTGTCTTAATTTAATTAACAGCCATGAACTTAATGTTTTAAAACTTTAATGCATAAATGTTTAAACACTTAGGTAACTAACGGCACATGTGTTACATGCAAAAAATAAGTATCAGCTAAGTTCATCATCATCATATCAGCCACACGACACCCACTGCTGGGTATAGGCCTCCCCTAAGGATCTCCACGACGATCGGTCCTGCGCTGCCTGCATCCACTGGCTTTCCGCGACCTTCACCAGGGGCCGTACCGGCTAACGAATCGATTATCGAAAAGTCTGCTGGGTTTCAACTTAAAACAGAAAAATCAAAGTAAGGAATTTCGTCTTGTACTTTCTGTTGACGTAATTTGGAAGATAACGATGTTCGTGTGACATCATGAATTGGGGTTCGCCATTTTGGCCCAATTGGGGCTCGATTTATCTGTTTTAATTTGAAACCCAGCAGACTTTTCGATAATCGATTTGTTAGCCGGTACGGCCCCAGATCGTCGGTCCACCTTGTCGGGGGCCTACCCACGGAGCGTCGTCCGGTGCGCGGTCGCCATTCCAGAACCTTTCTGCCCCAACGGCCATCGGTTCCTTTCGCTAAGTTATAACGACATAAGTGTTCGTTTCTGCTAACGAAAAAAGGAGTCAATAATCAGATATCTACTTATTTAACGTTCAGGAAACAAATCAGAAATATTTTTACTGCCGATAGTGGGCCGTCGTGATCATAATTCGAAATAATAACAAGTAACTGAAGCATCTTTATCATCATAGAAGATAAGAGAGCCTCTGTCAGTGAGAAAAAATTGTCAAATCCATACTTTAACCATTATTAAGTATTTGATGAAACGAGTGCTTATGTATTGAAACTGTTACTTACAATATTGTTGATCGTGAAACGAAACGTGAGAGCGACGTCTTTCATTTCCGCTGTCTGAGCAAGCTCTACTCTCTTCCTGGTTGTAATGGAATGTACCTGATATATTATATGTACGGAACTTGTACACACACTGTATCCTGCTACTTTTGATCTTTAACTGATATTTTATTGACAGATCGAGCGCGAAGCGCGAGCAAAGCGTCTCCGTTTCAGCTTGGACAAAAATGCTTTAATATGTCTGTCTGACCAGAGGCATAAGAATATTCTTATGCCAGAGTGCCTATTACAAAAAAAAGCATCCCGATAAGCGTATGATGTTCGTCCCACTCCGTGGCACTATTGACTAACGAATAAGGTGGTTCGTCAAGCTCAGTAGCGCCACCAATGGAAATAAATCATTTACGTTTTATCAAGGGCTTAGAATAAAAGTTTTAGTTATTTAGCGCAAATAGAAGAGTTAAGTGCAATATTTAAATATTTTTTCATGGCCTCAAATATCAGCAATAAGTTATGAATGTGGATATTGCCAAAAGTGGCCACTTTTGGCAAAATCCACATTATCTATAAGCCTTTTTATCCACTCAGTATTTCGATTTATTCTAAAAAAAAACAAAGTTCAGCCATTCGAAAAATGTTCCAAAAAATAAAAAAAGGTCTGTGGTGTCAGTGGTTATTTGAACTGAAAAAGTTTCTGTAAGTAATAAAAAAATCCACCTGCCGGACTTAAGTCCGATTAATCGCCACTGTATTCTAGCCAGTCTACTAGGGGTCAGTTTGGTAAGTGGGGGCTTTTTATTACCCGACTGCAAGAGGGTTATGTTTTTCGCGCGTATCTTGTTTGTATGTAATATTCTTTATTACCTTATATCTTTCAAACAGCTGAACGGATTTCCATGATTTACATATCGTTAGATTTGTCTCGTCAGCCCAAGTGTTCTTAAGAAGGTGGCGTTATACAAAAACCAACATGGCGGCTGTACGGTGCTATTATACGTAGTGGAAAAAAATTTTTTTTTGAATACTGCAATATGGGTGTCAAATTAAAGAGCTTATTATAAGGATTTCAAAAAGATATATCATGACCGTAAATTATATAATAACTAAAAAGAAATAAATAAATTTAAAAAAATAAAAACCCGCCTGCATTAAAAGACAAGTCAACTGAAAAGATGGAAACAAGATTAAATATTAAAGGCAACATTATAACATTCAGTCGGAGGCATTAACTCAAATCATTCATAATGTCACTTTCTTTATGCATGCCTCCGACTGCATGTTATAATGTTGCCTTTAATATTTAATCTTGTTTCCATCTTTTCAGTTGACTTGTCTTTTTATGCAGGCGGGTTTTTTTTTTAATTTATTTCAAGCCTGCTTAGCTAGCTACCACTATCTTACCTAAGTATAACGATATAACAACAATAAATCATTGTTACATCCCCGCAGTAGGTAAGAGATAGCCAGTTCCTCATTGGTTGAGGACTCGCGTTTTAGTGTGCTCTTATGATCCCAAAATAATTCATTCACGCAGAAAGCGTTAGTAGTGCTAATAACTCCTAAGCCCCATCTTACACGGCGCGACTGAAAATAAACTGGTTGCAAACTCTAATCACCAATGAGTTTCAAAATAGTCACAGCACTAGTATTTCAATAGCGGTTCGTACACGACGCTTCCAATCACAAACTGGTTGTCACAGTCTATGATTGGTAGCGTCGTGTACGAACCGCCACTGAAATGCTAGTGCTGTGACTATTTCGAAACTCGTTGGTGATTAGAGTTTGCAACCAGTTTATTTTCAGTCGCGCCGTGTAAAATTGGGCTTACAGGTAAGTCTTGAAACGCTGAATAGTTAATTTACATAAAGTAGCTTATCACAGAGTCGAATAGTCTTTAAAGTGGACTTCAAACTCCAAGTTTCCATACCTACCTGAATCTTGAGGTCTTGTGTGTATTAGCAAACACTTGCCTATTTAGAATAAAGTAAAAACCTCTTTAAAAAACCTGAAAACAAAAACAGCTTCAAAATCAAATACCTCTAAAAAGCAAAATAAGTTGTCTTCCAGCCCCACCCGAATTCAATAGACAGACGTGTTTTATTAATAACTAGCGGCCGCCCGCGGTTTCACCCACGTGGTTTCCGTTCCCGTGAAAATATCGGGATAAAAAGTATCCTATATTTTAGGCTATCTACTATCTGTGTGCCAAATTTCAACCAAATCCGTTCAGTAGTTTTTGCGTGATTGAGGAACAAACATCCAAACCCACAAACTTTCACATTTATAATATTAGTAGGAAGTATTATGCATAACTAATGATTTGATCAGCTTTTAAATTAATCGTTTTTTTAAAGCTTTTTTATTTTCCACTTTTTAGTGATAGGTATGTAAGCGTATAAATGTATATTTTTTAACTTTATAAAATATTTCAATGGTAAAATGCCCACAACTCAATTTCCTACTTTACGCTGTTTGTTTTTGAGGAGTTCTGTTGTGTCTTTGTTGTCCAAGTCTAGTCCAGAACGTTGCATCGCAGACCATAGTTTGGTTTGTTTTGGATTGTCATAAACCTACCAAAATCTAAATCACTTTACATATACTATTTGACTTTGAGGAGTTCCCTTGTGTATCTTCTAAGTTCAAAGTTCAATACCGATCAACAAATACCAAAAGAGAAACAAATAATATTGATTAAAAAAAACTCGTTTTTATAAAGTAACTATCGGTGCTACCACAACGAATTGCGTATTATTGAGATAAAAAAAAAAATGCCATTCATCCCACGCCACCGCAACATGATTGCGGTAGTACAGTAGAAGTATTTATAATAATTCTGCACCACACTGCCCACCCAGTGAATACAATTACAACTGGTCCCGCGCATTACTGAGCTGAATACACGAAATGTCCCGAATAGCCCCTAACTTTAGTGGCGCGCTCAAATACTCGCAGAGGACTCTATAAAATATACGTAAACTTGTTTGTGGCCCTAATTGCGGCCCTAATAACGTTGGCCTTTTACGATCATGTCTTCACTATTTTACACTGTACGTTATTTTATGAAGCGGGTTTCCTATTAACTTGCCCACATTAAAGTCACCCGAAAATTTCATTTTTTAATTAAAATAATATAACAATCATTTAAAACTACAGTTAGTTGTTTTGTTGATGTTCAATTGTTTGTATAAAGATAGAAAACTGGATCATGTGCCTTATAAAAGGTTATTTTTGATATGTATAAACGAAACCTGAAAACTGTTCAGAATCAGTAATAGAATAGTAATAGAAATTTCATGTTATATTTTTAACTAAATAATATTTACAAAACCATAATTAACGCACACCCTACTAAAATGTCTCGCGCGCACAGCACAGAAAGCTTGTAGCTTCGTGAGTTTTTAAGGTAAGTATCGATTTATTTTTTTTATTCTGATTCAGAAAATAAAAATAACAAATTATGTTACCGCGTGTTTCGGCTTTCGTATATATGAAAAATAATTTTGTATTATAAATATAAAGTATCTTCATAACTTTCATGTTTTTAAACTTTTTTTATAAGGACAGCTTATTTCCTTACAAACTATTTAGTTGAAAACAGTTAAGTTGAAATAAAAGTTATTATTATTTTATAAATGTTTTTGTTTATTGAATATATCCAGAATTCTAGTGTTAGAGATGCTAATAAAGAAAAATTTATCTTCATTACGCTTATTTATTTTAGGTACTCAGAATTTACAAAAAATTCACAGATTTTACAGTCCCTGCAAGAATCGGAGCATTGAAAATGAACACCAAAATTTACGAAAAACTAAAATCAAATCAAATGCAGTCCTACATATTATATTTTTAAAGTTACCTAGGTATTTTAGTACCTATATTTATTTTTACGATTGTGACACTCGGCTCCGCCTCGTGTCACAAAAGCGCCCGCTGACTGCCTCGACGCAGCCGAAATATTATTTTAACAGATTTTTAAAATTCCAACAAATGCACTTCTCGTCTGCTTCTGCATCTTATAACACTATTACCATGACGATCGGTCAATAATCATAGAAGCTACATCACTTTTTATGTACGGAAACAGCCGTTTTTCTACAATTCCAAATCTAAAGGGACCACCTACAGGTCACAATGATTGACCGATTTTTAAAATTATTTCTCCACTTGGTAGCTAAACTAATACTCTAGAACCCTTTTTTTCATTTTTCTTAAGTCGGTTTTTTCCAGATATATTTACAATTTAGTAAACAAACACCCCCCAAAAAACCCGGAATTTTCGGAATTTTACAAAATTCCAAAAAAAGTTACCAGTAGATTTTCAAAATTCAAACGTTCACAGGTGTCTCGATAAATTCCTCAACTTTTGGTACTATTCCTATTTCGATCCTCTCAAAATCCTCGGAGATATGGTCAAAAATACGTCTCAGGCGATTTGCATTTGATAACCATTTTCAATGGTAAAATCCAATTAGTTCGAATAAATTATTTTCATTCCTGACATAATTCATCTTCCAATTAGTAACATAACATAACAGAGCAGAAGAAATACGCAACCATTAGATGTAGAACGTAGAACCTATTTACAAAATATGCAATAATAATACCATTGTTTCATATCATGAAACAGAATAAAGATGAATTGCATTTATAAAGTAGATTTAAATTTTTGGTCAAGTCTTTTGAATGTTATTGCCGATTGTGGTAAAAGTGACATTGTATAGTTATAAATTACACTTTATAACTATACAATGCTTAATACTCTTGGACGAAATTCGTCCAAGTTAATACTTTTTCTAATGTATTGCAATTAATGACCATTATCTGATAAGTATTACAAGCAGTGTAGTGTATAGTTTTGTTCATGTCATTGTGACAAAACCTTATAACTATAGAGGTGCAATTATCATCCACTGTTTACATGAATAAGAGTCAATGCAATTCTCGTAAACCTAGAGCTGAAAGGATAGTCCTCTTAACTACCGTATTTTTAGAACTGAAAAATAATACTTTGATTAGAACCCGATTTATAACTTTGTGATAAATAGGTAAAACATATAATAAAAGGTTAGCATCTGACCAGTCTAAGACAAAAAACGACAATATTTTGGGAAAAATATCATTTAGGTCTAATCTTTTGTATTAAATTAATCAGGTAACTCATAAGCATTGAAGTGAAAAAATGCAAATATCTTCATGAAGTTCCGTCACCACTGGCAGCAGGCAGCTAATTAAGAACGTAACTCTAAAAAATATGCAAATCGGCCTTTTAAAACAACTCGTTTTAAAGCCAGCCAACAAAAGCAAAGCAAATACCGTGACCTGCAGGATTCAGGGTAGAATAAAGCCTTCTTAGTTTATTGTAATTTTAAGCGACAAAGATACAACGTGAATAAAGTGTTAAATTTTAAATACCTGGCTGGGTCTGGTGAAACTTAATTTAGCTTTCAACGTTCATCAACTTTTGCTGAAACTCGTTGAAAACTTAGTTACTCACAAAGGCGCTTCGAGTTACCAACTACAGCAATCGACTAAATATTCAAGCTTACAAAACCATTGTTATTACTTTCGTGTTCGAAACAATCGAGAAGACTTTTCGTGTGTGTAACTTGCCACGAAGCAAAACAGATCACTTGATTAATTTGTCGGTTATAAAAATAAGTTGAGAACTGTCAAAAAGTTCGTGAATGGCAAAAATTTAAAAATGGCAGTTTAGCCGACGACTACTGACTCCTTAGCTTAGCTTGTATAATTTTGTTTTCCGATTTTTTTTTATCCTTTAGGTAAGTAATACTGGTGGTAATAGTTATTTGTTATACAAGTGACCAAAATCAAATTGTGCTGCGAGTGGCGACTTTAAATCACGAACTAGCGAAGTAGTCTAGAATTGAATCACGAGCGTAGCGAGTGATTCTAATATAGACTACTGAGCACAGTGAGTGATTTAAAAGCACGAGGCAGAACAACATTTTGGTCTCGTGTAAAACATACAACTTTTCACCTCGACCAGCGAGAAAATTTTCACGTGACTTTCCTGGTAAAAAAGCTTAATTCAGCATTTGAAACTTGTTCACTTAACTCTTTTGGAGTTAGACAACTATCTTCATCGTTGGACGCATTCATTTTTGTAATTTATCACAAAAATAATTCAATCAAACCTATGCTGAAAAATTTTATTCATAGAGTCAGTAAAGTAGATTCCCGTCGTTTTGATTACATTGCGTTGTGTTTTTCTCTTATTCATTAATATTCCGTCTTATTTATTTATTTATAATCATAAAACATATAATTTGTTACTAAATTTCATTAATTTTTCTTATTTCAAATTTGTTTCATACATGTGACCTCATTACCTACATACTCTTTATTTCGAATTATCAACCTTATTTTTTAACAATCCTTATTTAAAACTCCTTGGTATTTCCGTGCATTTTATTTTTTTACTTTTTAATCCGTGTATGACACCATAAAGCACTCTATCTATCCTTTTCTCACATATCAATTTTACAAGTGTCATCCTTGTCACTTTATTTGTTTTTTCTTTATAATTTTAAAAGTTGGTGTTAGAAATTAAAAAAGCACTTTGTCTCACGCTCGCAGCAAAAATCGATTTTGCTGCGAGTTTTTACGCGCCAAAAGCACCCTTTTCGTGCTGGAGAGGTGAAAAAGTTATTTTTATGTCTTCTTTTACGTAAAAATAATAGTTATCTAAACCTTTAAAGTTTGCTTTACAGTTTAGGTGTGAAACCTAACAAACAAACCAAGTTTTTTATTTAGATTCACCAGTGATTTATTTACATCACAATTAACATTTAAAACTTAATAGCTAATTTTGCAAAATGTAACAACAACCTTTTAATGTGAACACCACATGCGAACGGAAAAAAAATACAAATTTTAAGGCAGCGTGCCCGCAGACTACAGACCAAACTGTCGGGCGATAGTTGGAATCAGTATAAGAATAGTATACAAGTGCGCACACTACAACGATTTGATATCGGCCGATTCTTCATATAAAAAACCAACTATCGGCCGACAGTTTGATCGGTAATCTGCGGGCACGCTTAAGTTGACTTGGGTTTGGCAAATGAATCAGCATGGATTTTCAGTGATTCGTTTTTATACACAGAATGAATTTAATAAGGGAAATAATAAGATGCTCAGCATTTTAAAAATGATTTTAATCTAATCAAACAAGAATGTATGTACTTTTACGTCATCGCTTTTCTTTTATTTTCAGACGTAGTGTAGCTACTAAAAGTAATGCTTTGGAAATAGTTAAGTATTACTTAATTCAACTTTTATTTACTCAGTTTTACTCTGTTGACTTAATTTTCTACATTGGTTGTGGGAGAAAATTACATTTTAGAGTTTAACCGCAAAATTTGCTTAACATTGTGAAACAGTTTCAGAGTAAAATTATTTGAAGTGTAACAGTAAAAATAGGTTACAAAAACTAATACACGTGTTGGATTTGTTTCAGAAAACATTGATATTTGCTTAAACTTTCCGCATGATTTATTTAGCAAATTATGTAATTAACTGTGCTGCAGAACTTTAATGTGCTACTAAAACTGATTCAAAATACGTACAATGAAACTCCTCAGTGTTTATAATTCAGAAATGCATTAAGTGCTCAAAACTTGAAACTTTTGTAGCACCTCCTTGCTAACTTAATAATTTACAAGGAGACAATTTCATAGAGAAACTGAGTCTTTTTCGTTAAGCTCTACGTTATCCAGTTTAAGAAAACAAAACTATTCCGTTGGAGATTTTTATATTTATAACCGAAAAATAATAAAAAGTAATTTAAAAAGGTTGCCAATTATCAAAATATACCGTCGTGGCTCACCCAACCAAAATCTTATAATTGGCCCAATTTAATCGGCATTAAATTGGATCATCGGTTAATCACATTGGAGGGACGAAACACACAATATGTAAATTTAACTCACCTTTTGAATTCAAATAAAAATAACAACGCGCATTTCATACAGATTAGCATACGCCTAAATCGAAATCAAATCGAAATCCAATCTAAATAGCTCGGATATTATTGGATTCGGAGCTTATCTTCTATATGCATAATTATAAAATTGTTACTGACCGACATTGGTTGATTAAAATCAGTGGCTTTTTATGAGCAACTAGATTTCGCCTGCGACTTCGTCCGTGTAGACATTTGGAAAATCCTTAGGCTGAAGTTCACCAACACTAAAACAGGCGATTAAGTTTTAACCGTCTGTTTTTGACGTTTTTATGTATGGAGAAACTGTCAAAAATTAATCGGCTGTTAAAGTAGTTGGTGAAATTGGGTCTCATTAGTGAAGTGACCGAGATAAAAAAGAGTCCTATGTTTTGAAACAATCTATAAACTATCTGGGAGCCAATCCAAATCCATTAAGCCGTTTTGGGCGATTGAGTAACATCTAAACAACTAAACTTTCAAACTATCCCGTTTTTATAAAAAGTTAAATATCCACATCCCGTTCCTGTTCTTTCTCACAATAAAATTGTAACTAGCCGATGTTTGTACAACCTATGAGATGTTAAAAAAATAAGAGGTAGAAATTGTTGAAGATAAAGGGGTTAGGCTCACATAATTAAAAACACTACATCATTATTTAAACCTGGATATATTTGGATAACCAACACTAAGCATGAGTTAGAAGATGAAACAAGAAACAACATCATTAACCTTGATAGTCACTATATTTTAATGTAACTTTTGTAATAACTAACACTTTAAACTGTATTATTATGAAACAACATATGAGACCTTATTATTCAAAGTGTACAATGATACTAACTGATATTCAATTAATTCCCAATAAAACATCACATTAATCATCGTGACTTAAATCATTTTTAAACTGTAACACTAATAAAACAGCACATCGGATCTCATTGTTCATGCTGAACAATGATTCTTACCGACATTGCATGAATTGCCAAAAACAACACATTTTAAACATATTAATCACATGAACACACAATTCTAAACAAGATAAAACATCCTAGACCTTATTTATAAACCGTTATTCTACAATAAACCAAATAACTAGCACAGTTATACAATACTTATCTTTTAATTCGACGAAGCACAATATCAGACTGGGCTGTTACCCTATTTCGATTTCACTTTTATTCATTCGTTGTGGCGGGAATTGCAACCGCTTCCCGCCATTCTTGCCTATAGTCAACATAACATCTTAATTATTAAAACAGCAACTGTAAATCATTAATTTTCAAGAAACTATGCATAACACATTTTAAAACGGACAGTAAGAATTATTGAAATAGTATTACGCCAATATATGAGCTTAATTACCTGTATAAATTTGACAAATAAACTTTGTTGCAAAACCAAATACACTTCCGTTAATTTACATACTCGTAATGTATTACTTTACATTTTTACACCACATTTTGATTACTTGCTAAGCTTAAATATATTATTCGAATTAAATA
Organism: Agriphila tristella; assembly: GCA_928269145.1. Lineage (NCBI taxonomy): Eukaryota > Metazoa > Arthropoda > Insecta > Lepidoptera > Crambidae > Agriphila > Agriphila tristella. The sequence goes on along the minus strand of OV743439.1, from coordinate 15,142,784 downwards.
ATCATAAATCATATTAATTACACAATTATTTTGCCATTTTGGTCTGATTATGTCACGCCATGTTCATCAATTCGTCCATCCTGACATTTATTTGCGTCCCTGCAAATGAGAATTGTTTTGATAAGTAAGTTCACTTTTTTATCAAGTCAAATGACAATCATTAAAGTCAAGTGAAAACCACAAAAGTTAAATGAAAACCATAAAAGTCAAATGAGAATCATAAAAGTCAAACAAGAACCATAAAAGTCAAATGAGAATTATAAAAGTCAAAAGAGAATCATAATAGTCAAATAAAAGTTATAGAAATCAAATGAGAATAATAGAAATTAAATAAGAATCATAGAAATGCCAATTTAATAAATCTTTAAGAGTCAATCGTCACCCACCAAAGTGACGGCCCAGAGATCAATTTCCACGTGAGTAACGGCCCAGCCAGAGATAAATTGCCTCATGAGTAACGGCCCAGAGATCAATCGTCATATCGGTGACGGCCCAGAGAACAATCGTTAAGTGAGTGACGGCCCAGAGATCAGCCGTTACTTATTTCTTTCATTGATTGATTAATTTCAGTGTCCAATAGACAATCGTCACCCAATTAACGGCCCAGACTTATCAGTCGTTACTAATTTATATCTAGAGAAAAATCACAAAATAAGTATTTTAGATATGCCTTACTTGTTACAACTTCATTGACTCTGTTTATACAAAATCTCTTGATCAATTGTTTTCCACGAATAAACTATCCATTTTCATGTTAAATAGCGTCATATCTATCATGTATCACGTGAGCACAACCCATTTTTCACAACTTTTAGTACCTACTGTATGCTTGCAAATAAAATGAATTCGTATTCTACATATAATAAGCATATATTTAAAAGTATTTAAGTATATCAGTTGTCTAGCACCCATATTACAAGCTTTGCTTAGTTTGGGACTAGATGGAGTTGGTCCAAGCATTTATTTTTATTATTACTCTTATCAACTGCAATGTTCAATAGTTAATTGAAGCCGAAATTAAGGCTTATAGATCAATTGCCACAGAAGTGATGACCATCAAGCATTCATACATCATTTGGTCCGAAGATAATTTAACACGGGATTGATAACTCAAATATGAACCACCACTAGTGTCATCATGCAATAGAAATCAAGATGTCGTCGATAACAAGTTGTATTGGTTAAGCAGAATTGATTAAAGAAAATAAATGTATAGCAGAGCAACACTGTAGTAAAATATATTCTAGTCGATATTATACGTATTCTATTTATCCTTGCAAGAGATCAATGGGTTCCTCTGTGCTACCTATTTATTTACATATTATTCAGAAGAGTTAAAAATCTGACGAAAACATTGGTCATTGCCTGCCTAAACATTTTCCAGTACATTTTACTTTTTCGATGCAAGTCGGTGTTATTTCACCTTTGACACCTGATAGAAACATCTTTCCAGATGTTTCACAATGTGTGTCAATCGATACTGCAATATAATTAATTACCACAATGCTATTTTTATAAATGTAATTTCTAAGACCACCTATCTATACTAATGTTAATATTATCACAAAACAAAATGATTGCTTGCACTTTTAACACTAGACTGTAAGAAGAAATAGCGTTCTCGAGTCAAGAACTAGAACTGCTACGACTAGACACGGGTGCTTTCTACTGGTATTCGAGAAATACACCTAACTTTGTTTAATAGTTTCACTACATTAATTCAAACCACATTAAACAACCTATTTAATGAGTAACTGCCCTCAAAATAGGCTTTGGTAACGTTTATATTTTACTTTTTTTTTATTTGTTGTTTAAATTGACACAATGTTATATATGAAAAAACATACAAACACCACCATAAAAGCCGTTTCGGCTTTAACTGTGACGGAGGAGTTCAATTACAAGAATTTCGAGCACGAGTATTTTTTTTTTTTACTTATGATAATTTTACCTTTTAAGTAAAATTATATAAGACAAAAACAGAAATGACTGCTATTGAAACATATGAATCAAGAAGAATCTTAACTAAAAGACTTTCTTATCTGTTTATATAGGTATACATAACATAGGTAGTTTCATTACGTGAATTATTAGAAATTAATAATGATTTCTTAAGCTAATAAAAAGGTAAACTTGCGTACTTGCGTTGCGACATTCTTTGATATTGTCATTAGTTCACTAAAAGTATGCTAATTATTATGTAAGTATGCAAACAAAATAATTTAAGAAGTTTATGGGTCTACTTGAAAGTTGGGACATTCTAGGATCTAGAATGTCATCGCATACAACTTCAACTTTTTATTGTTTCTACGTCATTTTCTTTAAAACTACTTCCATAGTGGGCTTAAACTCAAAGTAATTTGCATTTGGTATTTTACGTATACATATTGTAATTATTAATTTATATTTCTTTCTATTAATAATTATATTATTAATCAAATTACACACAAGATAATTTAATGATTAGTTCAATTGAGAAGAATACTATACCTTAGCGCTCTTTACATTGTGAGATTTGTAAGTTATCATGTAAAATGATATGTGAACCCCTTCTAAACTAATAAAAATAGCTTATTTGAATAAAAATATTTGAATTGAACTGATTCTCTTCTCTTAACAAAATATTCTATTAAACGAACTTATAACTCCATAGGTATCCATACTAAAAATAAATCCATAATTCTCCAACCAATGCTCAGTAACACATAACATAACACATCAATCACCAATATTTTCGGAATTTAAAAATAAGCCGCCTTCTAAATCTTTGACAGTTCTCTCGGCTTCTGCCTTGATTTTACTATTGTTAAGTGAGGGCTAGAAGACACCTCTGTTATTGTCTTAAATGGTAATTTAAATGCATATAAATATTACTAATTCTGTTATGCAAAATGATACTATTATTATTTGGAATAGAATCCAAAGTTAAATCAAGATAATTGTCAAAGTTATCTGCTCAAAAGAAGCAGTGATTTTACACGCTAAATTAGCGGCTAATAATAGTGTCTTTTGTCAAGTAAAAACTATTGAATAATTTGATGATGTTTATTATGACATGTATAACCATTTGATTCGTTACTTTAAATTGGCACTGTGCTCAATTTTAGTTCAAATGATATTTATAGTTAGTTTTCATAAGAACGTTCGGAATCAAAATAAATAATCAATTGGTTTTCTGTCACATTACCCCTATTTCCTACTAATGTCATCAAATTAATGTTTTCATTGATTCTGAATCAAAATTGTTCAATTCACTGATTACAATAACGATCACTAGTTTCGTTTTTTAGGATTCTGTAGCCTAAAGGCAAAAACGGAACCTTTATAGATTCGTCATGTCTGTCTGTCTGTCCGTCCGTCCGTATGTCAGCCACTTTATTCCGAAACTATTAGAATTACAGTGTTGAAACTTGATGGGTAGATGTGATATGTGAGGTAGATGATATGTAGACTGTGAACCGCTTTACGATTTTTACACAAAAATTAAAAAAAATATAGATTAAGGGAGGGAGCTGCTCCCCGGTGTCTATAGATAGGTCTTTAAAAATGACATTAAGGTTTTAAGACAATTTTTCTCAAACTCAATCGTATGAAAGTTATACACTGCCAAAGTAGTAAAATGAGTGTCCTCTCTAACTTTTAAAATAAAAGAGTGAAAAATAAAATATGTATGCTTTGGATCTTAATAAACACTTTTAACGAAAATTAGTTTGAACGAGATATATTTAGTAGTTTTAGAGATATAGCATATTCTCGAAAACCGCAAACATAACTTTGTCATTTATACAAACTATGAAAAACAAGTTATTTTTTCAGATGAAAAATTATAGTGGTATTAAATAAGGCATGGCATATGGTAACTACGGAACTCTACTGCGCGTGGCCCGACACGCACTTGGCCGGTTTTTCTATATTGAAATTGAGTAAACTCGAATGTAAGTCGCATTATTAGAAAAGTTTTTTCACCAGTTACTTGGGCCAGGAGTTGCTTGTGGTTGTCTCAACATTAAGTTCAAGTTTTTTCAAAGAAGCTTACTATAATAATAAATTATAATGCTCATATGTATGCCTATGCGTTGACTAACTAAAGTCAACTCCTTTTGGTTTTTTTTTTTAACAATTTACAAAAGGTTTAACTTTGACTGCCTTAGCTGCAGACGCTGCAGCTCAAATATATTATAATGCAAGCAATATCTAGAACTAAAACATAATGTATAATATAGGTAATTATTTGTGAACAGTAATCGTTCAGATTTATAAAAATAAAACACCTTATTTTACTTTCACACAACACAAACAATCACAAAACTCACTCTCTTTTTCGAGAAGAACCGCTATATGCCAAATGAAAACAGAATTTAATAGTTAATGTGAAAAGTAACTACTGTAAAAGACCCAATAAATCATCTATTTAATTTCAACAACCGCCTAATTCTTTTATATAATATAAACTAGGTGTTATTGTAGAAGTTCTATTTTTCTGTTCATTATAATATTTTATTTTTAAATTGCTCGATCTGAACTATATTATATTATTATACAAAAAGGGAATACATGGAAGGTGATATTTCCATTTTCCTACATGAAAATCCCAGCATTAATATCGAGGATGAATCTGAAACTAATGATTAAACTAACTTGCCCGGTAAATGAAGTTCTATCACAATAACAATTTTCTTTACTAATCTCCGTTTCTAATGCCATATTGTTAACAAAGCATGGTTGGATCTTACTTTTACTTTGCATCCCTGAAGAGTTGATCTAGGTGGCGTTGGCGTTGATGTTCGTAGCGTCCACCGCCACTGCGTCTTCAGCAGGTTGAGTAGTCCCATCGGCTTCTGCACCTTTAAAAATCACCACGACCTCCATCGATGTGTCACGAGAGGTCTTCATCTTCCTGATAGGACGGCGAGAACGTTTTGGCATCGTAGAGCATCCCACTTCTGAAAATTGTTGAAGATAAAGGGGTTAGGCTCACATAATTAAAAACACTACATCATTATTTAAACCTGGATATATTTGGATAACCAACACTAAGCATGAGTTAGAAGATGAAACAAGAAACAACATCATTAACCTTGATAGTCACTATATTTTAATGTAACTTTTGTAATAACTAACACTTTAAACTGTATTATTATGAAACAACATATGAGACCTTATTATTCAAAGTGTACAATGATACTAACTGATATTCAATTAATTCCCAATAAAACATCACATTAATCATCGTGACTTAAATCATTTTTAAACTGTAACACTAATAAAACAGCACATCGGATCTCATTGTTCATGCTGAACAATGATTCTTACCGACATTGCATGAATTGCCAAAAACAACACATTTTAAACATATTAATCACATGAACAAACAATTCTTAACAAGATAAAACATCCTAGACCTTATTTATAAACCGTTATTCTACAATAAACCAAATAACTAGCACAGTTATACAATACTTATCTTTTAATTCGACGAAGCACAATATCAGACTGGGCTGTTACCCTATTTCGATTTCACTTTTATTCATTCGTTGTGGCGGGAATTGCAACCGCTTCCCGCCATTCTTGCCTATAGTCAACATAACATCTTAGTTATTAAAACAGCAACTGTAAATCATTAATTTTCAAGAAACTATGCATAACACATTTTAAAACGGACAGTAAGAATTATTGAAATAGTATTACGCCAATATATGAGCTTAATTACCTGTATAAATTTGACAAATAAACTTTGTTGCAAAACCAAATACACTTCCGTTAATTTACATACTCGTAAAGTCGTAATGTATTACTTTACATTTTTACACCACATTTTGATTACTTGCTAAGCTTAAATATATTATTCGAATTAAATAATCATAAATCATATTAATTACACAATTATTTTGCCATTTTGGTCTGATTATGTCACGCCATGTTCATCAAAATAGAGCAAGAAGAGGTTGTTTGTCTGTAAGTTTGTACACGCATCACACTGCACGAAATTGGACGCGGTTTTCACAGTTGTATACTCGTACTCGTATTGCTAAAAGCCTATCAGCCTAACTTAAAATCTTTTAAATCTACGTGGATAGCCGGTGACTGTTAGTACAAGGAAAAGCAGCCTGTCAATTCTGTAACAAAGCTCGAACCTCACTTCGAATCTCACTTCACGGCACGGAAATTTAAAATCATAAATGAGATAATAGTCCAGGCTGTTTTTTTTTATCACTAAAGATCTGAGATAGCTGTGGTAGCTACCTAAAACCTTTTTCAATCGGAAAAGTAGCTTATATTCAGCTAAATTCTAATAATAACAAATTCATCCGAAATGAAGTGAGGTTCGAAGTGAGATGCGGGTTTGGTTACGGAATCGACAGGCTGGTTTGGTTATAAACCTACGACTATAACTCATTCGTCCTCAATCAGAGAAATGGCTTACGTATAGTTTTTGCTTGAACAAAAACCTCGTTTAAAAGCTAATGAAGTTGTCCCAATGAAAATTAGATTGGAATATCCTCAGTCGAAATGGGAATTCAAATCTCTGCCGAATTATGGATTCAGGTTCGAAATTGCACTTCAAAATCAATTTTAATTAAACTTTTTGTTCTTTACGATTGATATAGGATTGATCGACCATAATTTGGCATATGTGTGTACGTGTCAATCAGTAGTATTTAAGTATTTGCCGTTCTGATCTTACGGGCATCTTCTACTTATATTCTTTATTCTTGTTTATGAGTTTTCAAGCGCCGTTACTTTTAGAATTATTATAAAAATATAGTTTTCTAGGTGTTCTTGACACTTTTTTGGTGTCACAAACCTCGGAACCAGTTTTTATGTGACGTTTAAACAATTTTTTTAACCTTATTGGAAGTATATTGACATAAATAAATTAAGCTAGTGGTGAAATACAAAACAACGAATCCACCGATGTATAAACACCCAGGTTGTGCTCAACAATATTCAATTTAGCTGATTACAAAATTACAAAATGAGGCGACTGGATTACATTGTAATTGGCCGTGTATTCCCGCAATGCGTTAAATTAAGTTTGAATTATTGGCCAAACGTTTATTAATTTAGATCTGACACATTATTTATGGTAATTGCCGAGGCACAGTTGTCCATTTTGCCCACTCGGAATAGAGTTCAATCAGTGGTTGAATTCATCGGACGCCGAACTTTATTTGTATTTCATTGTTACTTCAATGATACTTTAACAGTTTAAAATAATATACCGTACATTTTTAAGTGAAATGGGGATATCAGACCACGTTTCTGAATATGAATGAATGCGCAGTCAAAAGTTAAAAATTAATAGTTTGAAAATATCGAAAAAAAAATTGATTAATCGGCAAACTCACAAAAACAACGAGACGCGTGCGTAGATTCATTCTTTTCAATATTACGTAAACAAGATAGTCTCTTTTGATTACGCGCGTGTAATTCTATGAATGAGCTCTAAATCCAGAAATCAGTAAAATTTTGGGACATAAGCAAACCTCAATATCTTGACTTGAAACTTGTAACTGTACATACTCGATTTGAATAAGGAAGTGATACACTTATTTCATTTTTAGATATACAGGGTAAATTTGCGACCCCTTTACAAAATCAAATAATAGTTCAAGGAAGTAATAAAAAAAAATTAGGTGAGATAATTATAAATTATTTCTTTTTAAATTCACAGTTTTCAACCAACTTTTTATATCCTAAAAATCTAGGCGCGCACGCTCATCGTCACGAACGGGACGCGAGCGGGGGAGGCGAGTGGCGGGAGGGAGGCTCGCGCGGGTCGACCGTGCGACGCGCAAACGGTGACAACAATTTCAATTTGTGTAGGGAAAAGTTTGGGGTAAAAATGTAAAAAAAATATTTTTGTTTTACTTCATAAATTGATTGTACTGCTGTTATAGAATGACCTGACAAAGTTTGAAAAGGGGTCCAAAAATAACCCTGTATGTACTTACTTAAAAATTAACCGTGTATAGGTACTGATATAGGTGAGTATGAGTTACGCTGATTACTTAATGACACTTTCACTTAAAAATAATATAAGTACCTACGTAAAACCTAAACGTAAAGAAAAATCTTTAATGTAAAACATTGAACTTAAGTTCAATAATAATATACCTACTAGCCGCAAAAGTAAAGCATAGTGGATCAGTAGTAGCGATATCTTGATTTGTTACTTCTGGATAATTATACAACAACGATATTAGATACTATCACAATATAGTTATACTCCACTATCAGCTCTTAAAACAATGAAGTCAAACTCATTATAATAAATAGCCAAGACGCTCTAAAAGTAAAACGTAGTGAATAGAGGCAGTAGCGTTATCTCAACCGGCGTTCATAGGCTGTCGGAATAAATACGCGTTATCGCGGATTGCGAGTACATAACGGGTGCTACAAACATTCAGGGCTGACAGCCTCGTGTCTCACTCACTCGCTGTGTGGTAGCGGTGCGCGGTGGCTAGCGAACCTAATCACGCGATATGAACCGACGTATAAATTACTTACCTTGCCTATTGATCTGCGTACTTATAACCTAATTTCAGCCTTTTTAGGAACTGAACTGAATTTTGAATTAACTATGATTGGTGTTTCAACTTTAAAGCTTGAATATGTTTGAACTATTCATTATAGTTTGACACCGACTTTCTATTTCCCATAGTGAAAAATATAAAAAAACATTGTTTTTTGTAAAAAAAAGTGCTCAAGTCACGTAGCCTACGGTAGTAAGAGTATTATTTAATAAAACAATAAGTGCTTAGCCTTAAAATACTACAAAATATATATATATATTCGTATTTTCTAAAAATTCCAAAAATTTGGAAAATATATGAATATTATAACAAAAAACATGTTTTTTTCAATTTTAGGGCCTGTTTTACGCGTTTAATAGGGACTTAACTCACAGCTCTTTTTTAACACAGATGGTATAAATATTTTAAAAATGCGTTCATATAATTTGTTGAAGCTTTGCAATGTAATTGTGTGACATCATGTTTCCTTTTATTTGTCTCTAACGTCTTTAAAATCTTATCCCGCTTCTGATACCATTATTTTACAAACAAAAACAAATTCGCTTACCCAGCTGATGCAGGGAACATGATAACTCAAGAGTAACGTTTTATGTGACCTGACCGCAAAATTAGCCGGTTATTCTGAGTCTGCGGGTCTCATTGAATTAAATCAGTAGCCAGTAAGCATGTCAGGGGCTAACAACCCATAACTCAGAAGTAGAGAGCGTCTCGCGGCCCATAACATTCAATCGTCCGCACGAGGGAAGAATTTTGATGACCTCAAGGAAAAGTTTGCTTCGGAACACTCTGTATAAATCCGGGGAGTCATGTCCGGATTTTCTAAATCGCCTTTTTTATTTATTGCGCGGCTACCATAGTAGGCAGCCGTTTAGTGACGTCGTGTTACTTGGACGTGATCCTTTCCTTCGGTCATGTGAAATATGACTAGAAGCATTTTCATAACGTGCTAATCTTGCTTTTATATTTTTTTAAACACTAAAAACTTTTGTATGAGTGAAATCAACAAAGTAGTACCACAGTGCTTCACTATTGATATACTATACATACCAGCAATTGCATTACTATTCAAAAAAGCTGTGCTTGATCTAATACTTTGTAAATGGCATAGAAATCCGTTCAAGGCTGTGACAATATAATTAAGGATTATATAGGAACTGGTGAAATACTAAGAGCTGGCCCCGGAATAAGAACTCAATGACATATTATGTATTGATTTATACTCTAATCTTTAATTTAGTTTTTCATATTTTTTGTTTCTAAACCACCCAAGAACTAATAGCGAACAAAACAAAAAATAATTAATCCAATCGGTCAAGCCGTTTTTTTTAGTTTTAGCCAGACTAATAACGAACAGCAATTATTTTTTTATGTTAGAAGATATATAACAGATTATACTTCCTTTGCTTCGTTCTCGAGATTGGGATAACACTTGTAGTACCGCGTACCGTCTCGCCATTCATCCACTAATAGTTTAAATTATTTACATTATGTAGTTTGGTATTAAAATCAGAGTACTTACCTTAGTTGTACAAACAGTAATTTAATGAATTTGAACCTAGCAAATGTATATAATATATTGTATGAATTTTGAAACTAGGCAGTTTTACCCGTCAACCCGCAATGTCGTGCATATGTCGTAGAATATTCGTACAAATCGGATCTTTACAAAAATTCTAGTATGATTGCAAAAATCTGACAATTAGAATCTGAGACAGGTTTTTGCAATCGTCTGAATAATGCTGAGGATTTTTGCAAAGATCCAGTTTATACGATTATCCTACGACACATAAATGATGGGATCATGGGTACCGGGATCGCTTAAATGAACGATGACCACATAAATATCTTTGGGTATGGTCGCGAAAATTCGTGTAGAATGCAATTTCGAAACGATTCATCCTGTGGCACAGTCAAACTAATACCTACAAATCACAAAAGCTCTTTGCGTAATTGCCTACTAGATGGCGCATGCTAGCGTTAAAATAATTCCTCTAGCAAGGCGGATGTGACGACGGCCGCCCTTCCGGTGTGCGAGCCTCTCGGGCGGCCTCGCCGAAATTATGCGGAGGCAAATTCACGGCTGTTACCACACGGTCCGCCCGCAAATTGCTCATGCACAGATAAAACGTCCTGACGAACTTCTACTGGCATTATACAGAATGTCTGCATTCAGATTTTTTATTAAAATAAAACTAGGTGAACTCTGCTTTGTCGCTGGTGTTTGGGTTTGATGTGGACAGCTTGTCGCAATTTTCCAGGGGCGCTCCAGCAGCGAATTTCTTTAGTCAGAGATGATCTTGTTTACATTGCACCCTTCACACCCTTTACATACACCAATAAAGAAAATCAGGATCATCAAAACAACTAGTATTTAGGAAGGGAAAGAAGAAGAACAAGTAAACACACGATGTTGTACATCCAAATCGTGAGGTCACTATCTGTCTTTAATATTAGATTCTTCGTATTGTAAGGTATTACCTTACATTTCACTTCTTTATTCAACTTCTGTTATCTTCATTTTTTTATTTAGCCGTTTGTTATTTTTTTAGTGGGTACCTTTGTCAAAATATCGTATAAAGTTTATGAGCAACTTAGTGACAAGAAATAAAATCTCCCAAGTCAGTATAAGCACCTACCTACCTATCTAAATGGTCTGAAATCCAACGCGGCCTTTACCCGGCAACAAATACAATAAAGGCGCCATTCTAAAGTTTCCAATTGGAAGATAAGTGTGACACCCAACCGAAGTTAAAAGAGCGAATAAGATTGTTCGATCTTCGGAATCTCGTAATGGACGAAAACGACATCGCGAGTACAAACCGCCGTTTGTCAAATCACTAATGGCGTGGAAAATCGGGAAAGTCCCGTGCTAAGGCCAAATCTATAGATTGAAAACGAATGTGCAAGCCTCGAATTTGCAAAGTGAGCGCTTGTTTTTGACGGGCGCCACTTTTAAAGTGGATGAAAAAGGATCATAGATTTCTTTACTAGACTTCATCGTGACTGAGAAGCATAGAGTCCTTGTTATTTCAGATTTCATTTTTTTGTGTTTTTTTACTGAATTATTTTCTTTTGAGCAGTAATAGGTTTAACTAAATCTACACTGCTCAAAAGAGAATAGAGAAAGGGACATTTATGATTTTCCATACGAAAGATCTAATTTGTGAAAGGTTTTATGATAAATTCAATCTGATAATCAACTACTGTGAATTTACTGTTTAAAATTAAATATAATGTTAAAGGATTATGCCGATTTTACTATACAAGCTAGGCCATGATGCGCTTTGATGATATTACCAAAATAATATAGTAATTTTATAGTGATTGCGTTCGAAGAATATCATTAAAATATATTTATCTCAAGGAGCTGTTTGGGGTTATAATTCCTGTTAGGTATTGACATTTTGTTATCTACCCCTTTTTGACATGACATGAGTCTGTCACAGATATGTATGGTTAATGCGCATCATGGCCCAGAATGCGGCATGATCCTTTGGCGTATTAATGCATGAAACTATTTTTTTTTCTATATCGACACACGGCGAATAGGAGAAATTCCGTAACTTGATTATTACAGCTTTCGAACACTATCAAATTTTAATAAATAAAATCAGATAGAATTTATCATAAATTAGCTCATTTGTATGGAAAATCTTAGAGTGGCCCTTATTTTCTTTTGAGTAATATAATATTGTATAGTTTAACTTATAACAGATATTCTACATCTCAACACTAAATACATGATAGTTATCCTAACAATCGTTTTTTCCCTCAATAAATATTTGATCTACCAACATTCATTATAGGGACACAATGCTCCAAAAAATTCAGTAACGATCCAATAAAACATATTAAACGAACAAGATGGGAAACGAAGAAAAAAGTAAGTACTTCGCAATTAAAAAGTTCCGACAAAAAATGTAACTTTGCTTTTAGTACGGTGAAAAGAAAAAAGTTGCCAAGTTAACCCATTTATAATCGGATATTGTGTGACAGTCATTGAGAAATTTTACTTACTTATACCATATAGTCACTTGGCTTGATATTTGTCACTATAGAGAATAGAGATGGATGAGAAATAAAATAATAACAAGCCCTTCTAACTAAATAGACAGACAACAACAAAAATTATAGTGACATATTACAACTCATAAACTCGAATCGTATCGAAGATATAACATAAAGTACTTATTGGTACCTACTTAAGCGAACTTAAATTAAAAAAGTCATGTTTTGATAGAAACTCTATAATACTGACAGCTCCCAAAGTTAAGAGATCTCAACCAGCCTTGAGTATTCGGCCGTAAAAACTGCATAAACAAATGGACTTTCTTTGTCAAATTCATAAAGGCCTGAGATCAAATGGGTCGGCCGTACCAAATAGCTGCATTGGATTTGATGCAGTTCATGCAATAGGCATTTCCATCTGGTATTTTAATGAAATAGGACTAGTCCATAAGGGACTGATTTTGGGACTTATTAAATGCCAGAAATAGTATTGCGTAACTATTAAATAATATCGAAATAGTTTTTATGCCTAACTAATTTATCTTTCAGGTTTCAACACTGCAACTCCAGTAGAAACTAAAGCAGATAAATCTTTATCATCTAATGGTACAATAAAAATAACGTCCCCAGTTTCTCTGTGAAAATCACGTACATTGACTCCAGTACGACTCCGGAAACAATTCATCTTGCTCACTTGTTCAAGGGGTGAACGAGGTAGGTTTATGTAAAACAGTTACTGACGTCACGAGTACTTACCACGTTACGTTTGAGAAGCAATTTACGATTGTACTTACTGATTGTAATACTTCAGAAGATAATCGAAGAAGTAAATCATCTAAAACGTCTAATCATCGTGGCCTAAGAACACATACACATCAGCTGACCCTATCATTTACTATTTTATTATATTTAATTAAAGTACCTACAGATATTGCAATAGCAAGGTACAGTCGGTCTAAACATTTTAAAACCAAGTCGTATAGTGACTGTATATGAACACAATTGGAACAATATAGTGGGATTGTTACTTATAACTTACTGAATAAATCTTAAAATTGGTTTTACAAAGGACTATAGACATTAGCTACTTCTGAGGCCGAATGAATTTAGTTTTAATCTTTCTTATAGTTCTAGTAGAGTACCGACGCAAAGTAAAGCTTTTGAATGCAAAATTCAGAGTTGTAATCATTTTGGTTCTATTCAAAAATCTCAAATATACATAACTAATACGAATAACGTATGCCGTCGCCATTCAGTGAGTACACATTCATGCCACAAAGCTCGGGGAACGCTAAGATTATACGCCTGATTAAATATTTTCGCTCGAACGCAAATAAAGGCCTCAGGAAAACTCCGCGTATATTTCGATTCCGCGTACCTAGCTATAACATACCCTAAATTATTATGTTTTTGTAAAGAAAAGTCTGATTTATGAAAGCACAAAACCAATAATAATTTGTGTATTTGCTAACTTGACGTGAATATAATTTTATGTGGTAGAGTAAAAGCAAATCTTTTCATCATTGTCAGTGACGTTCTTAAATGATTTGTGAGACTTTTTCTACGTCTATTTAGTAAAAATTGAATTATTTTTGTGTCAAATACAATAACTAGGAGTTTACATAGAATAAAAAGGAGATTTATTGTGTTGAATTGTACAAAGTGTGCTTTTGTTTTCGTTTTGGAGATATTTTGAGAAACTTTGAATTAAATATTTACGCGCAAAGGATCTCATAGAATAATTATCCTTTGAAAAATAACATCAATTCTGAGAAACATTTTCATTATTGTGTTAATCGATTCCATGAAAGAATTTTATGATTTATTTCCTTAAAGCTGAACGTATAAGAAGTATTTATTTTTATCCACAACGGGATAATTTTTGGCCTTCACCTCATAAGTGACGACAAGGCCGAAAGTGTAAGCTCACTACACCCTGAATCCTCATTACTGCGGAATTGGCTATCTTACCTATAACTGCCAGAAAACAACAATTTCTAAATTATTGTGATGGCGTCAGACTTAGGTAAGATGGTAGTAGCTAGCCAAGTGGTCTTTAAATAAGCCCTTCCAAGCCGAGTACAAATAGGGAACATGCATAAGTCACCGATTTTAATAAATTTGAGATTGATCGCTGCGGACACGTATAAAAACATGATGGAACAGAAAATTAATGAATAAAATATAATATTTTAGTTTTATCACACAGGGGAAAATAACGAATTTTTTTTTTCATTTCCGGATATAATGCACTTAACAGTCGGATAGAATATCGAATAAGAAAAAATATTTTGTATGACACATATGTACTTAAACGCAATATTTAAGGAGATATTTGATAATTCTTGGCTAACTCCATAATAATGCGCCTGAAACGGGACATGAGTGACGTCACACATGTTGACCTTTTTGTATAGAGCGTTTTCGGCGGGTGCTGCTGCGCGCTAACTTCAAGTGACTATATCACGAGAAAAAAACGCAAGAGAAAAGTTTTAATATTACAGTTGATTATCTCACGCATTATACTTTTGATTTTAATACAAAAACAAATTGATGCATGTTCCCTATTGTACCACCCTCCTGGGAATCGAACCCGGAACCCCTGCATTCTATACGGGTGAGCGAACCACTAGACCACAGAAGTGGTAAATTACTCTTTTATAAAGACACATCAATTTCATAATGATTAAACTATAACTGAATTATCACCATTTTAATGAAAATACAATTTTTTTCTATAAGATGTATCCAGCCAGTAATATTTACCACGTAATACATTTTATAACATATTTGCTCGTAAAGGGTCTCTTATTACACCAATTTCAATATCGTATTGTATCTCATTACGATCTTGTGCGGTAATGTAAAGTAAAACGCACGGTTTCCTTGATAAACTGTGCGTTTTACTTTACCGCACGGTTTATCAAGATGCTCCGTCTAACGAACGAGCCGCCGCCGCCGCCGCCGCCGCCGCTGCCGCTGCCGCCCGCGCCGCCTGCAGTACTCTGCGGTCTCGTTTCTCCTACCTTCACTCAAGAGAGTGAGATAGAGACAAATAATTATAACTTGACAACATTAAAAGTGCCAACTGGCAACGTAACAGTCAATTTTATAAATTGTTAATTTTTTTATAACTAGGTACTTTAACAAGTGATTAAAAATTTATTCGTTTAAGAAAGTCCAGGTTTTATTTCCTAGCAAATATGTTATAAAACGTCGTATGACATACGTGCGATTTGATAATTACAGTCTCTGCTTTCTTGTAGCCCTCGCCTACGGCTCGGGCTAGCAATATCGCCTCGGCTGTAATTTTCAACCTACCGCACTTATATCATAATGTACTATTATATAAAGAAGAGTTCTACTTTGAACTACATTTCATTTCCATACGTCTGTAACCAAGAATTTTATATTCATGTAACAATCATTGACATTTATGATGGCCTCCATTTATTCGCTTCAATTTTACTACATTCGCTATCCCGACTATCTAAGCTCTGATATATGTTTCACGTCCCACATAAAAGAACTCCGGCTTCCTACGTAAAATTCTATGCTTAGTTTTAAAACATGAATATTTATAAGTTGCAGTTATATAACTAACGAAGCTTGTGAAATGCGAGCAAAGCCAATTTTCAACCAACTTCAAAAAGGAGGCGGTTATCAATTAGGATATTTTTCAGACACAAAGCAGTAGCATTCTTCATGATTAGGTACATAAAAATATTAAACAACAAAACAAAAATTAAAGTGACATCTAATACGAGTATTTGGTGTTTTTACCATTTATTAAACGTCCATACTTTAACAACTTTTGCAAGAATATAAGCATAAAAGATACCTACTTACTCTTGACACATAATTATCTTTCACTTCCACATCTTTAAAGTTAATGAAAATAGTTGAAAAAAAAATTACAATACAATTTTATTATACATAAAAGTCAGTACCAAAGTTTGTGTGTGCCCGTAAAATTTACAAATTTGAATGCTTGTGTATGAATGCTGTGTCCGGAGCCCTCCCCAAATACGTGACATCCTAAAGGGGAGAGGACACTTATTAATGTCATATTATTTGCAGGACAAATCCTACAAAAAGTGGACCTTACTCGTCCTCCAAATGGAAGCATTAAAATGAAGTTAAGTTCCATCCTTTTGGTTGGAAAGGGTTCTGCTGCTTTTTGTGAACTAACGAAATTATTATTTAGTTACCTACACAAAAAGTTTACTTCAAAGGAGCAAGTAATAAAACACAGTAGAAATAGCGTAACAGTATGCTCACGTTGTCTATAGTCCATATTGCGCGTGACGTAGGACAGAGATTTTATTTGTTTTATGGGATCGGTAATCGATCCATGTTCAATTAAAAAGATTTTCGTATTAAAAAGTTCAGGTTTTGATAGAATTGGATTGGCGTTTCCATCTTGTTCATTATAGAACCCTATGCAGGCGGTAATGAAGATTTTTTTCAACCCTCGGCACGAAACAAAAAGCGAGGTTGGGTCATTGTGTCGCGGCAGAAATTAATGCCATTTCTCGCTCGCACACAAAATAAGCAATTTCACTTTTGTTTGATCTGCAATTTCTTTATGTGTCAAATGTTTATTCCTAACACAGTTTTATAAGTAGGATTGAATTGTTTTTGTGATAAATAACAAAAATGAATGCGTCCAACGATGAAGTTGTCTAATTCCAAAAGAGTTAAGTGAAAAAGTTTCTAATGCTAAATTAAGCTTTTTTACCAGGAAAGTCACGTGAAAATTTTCTCGCTGGTCGAGGTGAAAAGTTGTATGTTTTACACGAGACCAAAATGTTGTTCTGCCTCGTGCCTTTAAATCACTCACTGTGCTCAGTAGTCTATATTAGAATCACTCGCTACGCTTGTGATTCAATTCTAGACTACTTCGCTAGTTCGTGATTTAAAGTCGCCACTCGCAGCACAATTTGATTTTGGTCACTTGTATAACAAATAACTATTATCAACGAATATTTTTTGCGAATGATAATTTTGTAAGACGGTTCGGACTTTAAAGACATAAAAAAATGTTTTAAGAAACTTATTACGGAGTCACCTTATTGTCAATTCCCTATGTTCATAAAATTTTGACTAGTGCTATTTTGTCATTTTTAGGGTTCCGAAGCCTAAATGGCAAAAAACGGAACCCTTATAGATTCGTCATGTCTGTCTGTCTGTCCGTCCGTATGTCACAGCCACTTTATTCTGAAAGTATTAGGATCACACAAATGAAACTTGGTAGGTAGATGTATTCTGTTAACCGCTTAACAATTTTAATACAAAAATAAAAAAAATAAAAGATTAAGGGGGGCTCCCCATACATGGAACTGATTCTGAAAAAAAAAATCTTCAAACTAATACGTGTGGGGTGTCTATAGATAGGTCTTTAAAAATGGCATTGAGGTTTCTAAGACGATTTTTTCTCAAAGTCAACCGTTTGAAAGATAAACACTGCCAAAGTGGTAAATTGTGTGTCCCCCCCCCCCTCTAACTTTTGAAATAAGAGAGTGAAAAATCAAAAAAAAATATATGCTGTAGATCTTAATAAACACTTTTAACGAAAATTGGTTTGAACGAGGTATAATAAGTAGTTTTTGAGATATAGCACATTTTCCAAAATCGCAAACATAACTTTGTCATTCATACCAACACTGTGAAAAACAAAGTTATTTTTGCAGACAAAAAATTATAGTGGTATTAAATATCGTATGGTATAAGGTAACTACGGAACCCTACGGCGCGTGGCCCGACACGCACTTGGCCGGTTTTTTGTAAATCGAACCTCTGTAATGTAGCAAACATCTAAAATCTAATGTATCGTAGAAAACTCAAATGTCGATTATTTGTGTGGCCTCCGTGTTAAGCTTTAAAGCGTGCAAAGCTTCAAATTTGCCGTTTCCTTTCTATTGCCCACTATCAACCATCTCCACAAGCAATTTCGTCTGCAAACAATACATAGTCGGCAAACAATAAAAACGCGATAAACTCGCTCCCTCACAGCTGAGCGTCGTAAAAAGCCACGTAGTTAAAACTAGCATTACCTTTACCATTCTAGCTTTGAATTTCCGGAATACGCCTTATCAATGGAAGTTATACTCTGGCGCGCGGTAAGAATTGCCAATTGGCTACGTTGCCACGCTGTTTGAGGCTAACTTTGCTGCGACGCGCTATGTTGGAGCGTAATTATAATATAAACACTCCCACTAAGTTCCGCTGCAGATTAAAGATATATTTTTACATTTAAATTGAGTTCTTCATTGGTACTAATGGGACACATTCGACCCACTATGTCCAAAGGCTATATTTGACCAACAGGCACTTTTTTTTATGTCGCACAGGCCTTCCTTATGGGTGGATAAGGAAGATGGGACATAACCCACCACGCGGGCCCAATGCGAATTGGTGGGTGTTAACGATTGCAAATGCACCCGGGACCAACGGCTTAACGTACCTTCCGAAGCACGGAGGAGCTCGAGATAATAAATGTTTGGTCACCCATGCCATAACCGTGCCTTGCGAAAGTTGCTTAACCTCCGCAATGGCTGGGCCAGGCGTTAAATCACTGCGCCATCGAGCTCCTCTCTGTTTTCCCTTCAAAACGTATAATCTATTTACTTCAACGATATGTCAAAACAAGTTTAGATGCGTCATAGGCCAACATCATGCAATTTAAAACAGCGACAGGTACTGCAGATACACACATTGACATTATTATGTCAAGAGAAGGACAAAAATGAACGCCACCATACGGAATACTTGTCGTTAGAAAGAAATAAACAGACATCATATAAGTTTCGTCTGATACGCTGCATGCTCATTGGCGCGATACAGAGTACATCTCGCTCTTTGTAAATATGGCCGATTAGAGTAATATTTGTATTACGAAAATACATTTTTATAGTTAAATACTTTACTTACGTGTGAAATGAAACATTTTTCCGATCTCTGACTGTTGCTGTATAATTTGCACATCCCTTAAAGACGCAGGAAGGCATTTTTGATAAGAATGTCACGGTTTTTTAGTGTCTGACTGACGACAGTGGTGTGTGTTTACGTGTCACGAGCCTGTGCCTGACTAATTGAAAGTCGGGCAATTACCTTACTTTCGTCTTGCCATTGTGGAGCGCGGGTAACGTATCTAAACTTGTTTTGACATATCGTTGATTTACTTAATTTAAAGTAAAACTAAAGAATTGCCATTTGGCTACGTTGCAATGCTGCTGTCGAGACTTGCGTTGTATCTTAGAAGAGCAACTTTTTTTTTTTCTTCAATCAACTTTCTTTTCAGAACTTGTTCACAAGTCCGCAACTAATAGATTTTAAAATAAGTAAGATTTCAATGGGACTAATGACACAAAATCGACTTACATAAACAAAAAACCTATTTTAGTTCTTTTTGAAAATACCATAAATATATTTTCCACTCCTAAGGAGGCTTTTATTCAACCATCTAAAGTAATCACATACATTAATGCAGTGCACCTTTATGTAAATCGCTGACGACAATTAGTTTAGTTTTCGGAATTAATTAGAGTAGCTAGCAGTTACTTAGCATAGCAACTATAGCAAACGTAGCAACTATGAACAAATTTATTTATTTCTCTAAGATACGAATATCTTCATCTTATTATTTACAAAATGTGACCCAGTGATAGTGGCAGGTAATAAAAATCATTAAGATCTACAAGAAACTGCACTACGTCATTTAATCAACAGTTTGCACAAATAAAAAATAGTTGTAGTAGTTAAACGTACTGGAAAGAGTTAATTTCTTCATAGCATTTTCTTTAAATTATCGCTGAAACATTACAAAAGCGATTTCTGTATATATGTCGCAGCCAACTAGCTTAATCAGTCGTTCAATTAGCGGCCTAGCCTTTTCATTGACAGGCGCCATTCAATCATCGGCCTAAATAACATCCCGGCATTTAATTTAACGGCTAGGCAAATGTCTTGGTTCGATAACGTTTAACCACTTGCCTAGCCAAGTCATTGTAATTTAGTTCCATTTTCTATCACCAGGTACGCTGAGGCGATGTTGCTGTCAAATCTGTAAATATGGCGTCGACCAGCTGTGATTTCTGGTGCTTTTCACAATTAAATTATGTTTACACGAAAATATCGTGAAATGGAAGTGTTTGGTGAAAAAATAGTGCAAATCAATCTTTGAACGAACGTTTTAAAGAATGTTTTGAAATAAACTCAGAATATGACCAATACCATCAAAGTTATTGTTTTGTTTTTTTCGTAATTTATTGTTTGTTCCGTTGTTTGAGGTAAACAATGTTATTGTCAAGTTTAAATATGAAAATAACTTGTGTATTCTTTTTAACATCTCACCGAAAACCTTGGAGTTTAGACATTAGAAAGAATCTTAGTCAGAGCATAAGAATACATCATATTTATTCTTATAATTAGAGGTTATAAACGATAAACGAGAAAGCTCAGGTGACCATGAGTCCTGGACAGAAAAAGACTATTAGGTACTGGATGAACACCTGTGTCGTACTTACGATAATAATATCGTGATTATGACAAAGACAGCTGCTGGTGAAGAACTTTTAAAATTAGCAAGGTATCATTTTAACAAATATTTGTTATCAATATCATCGCATTGAAACTTTTGTACATTTAAATGGTTTTGTTGATTTTATATTATTTTATTGATAGTTTAAACATTATCTGTGTTACCTATTCTCAAAAAAATCAAACGCTTAATGAACCTTAGTATTAGAAAAATGAAAATGAATAATTCTTTATTCGAAGAAACAGGTTTTCAAAATTCAAACGCACTTAGCTTTTGAATTTTCTATATTTTACTACTATTCGAGACTTTTTTTAGTTGACAAGATTTCTTAAAATGTGTTTTATCTTCTTCGTTAAAACTCAGCAGTTAATATTGCAAAGGAAAAAGACAAAACAGGCACCTATGATTAAAGTACTAGCTTTCACCCGCGAATTCGATCGCGTGAACATTTGGAAAATCCCTAAGGAACCTTTGGCTGAGATAAAAAGTATTCTTTGTTTTAATCCAGGCTATAAACTATCTGTGTGTCAAATTTTATCCAAATCTATTCAGCAGTTTTTCCGCGATTGAGGAACAAACATCCAAACCCACAAACTTTCACATTTATAATATTACTAGCTTCTGCCCGCGACTTCGTCCGCGTGGATATTAGACGAAATCCTTTTAAGGAACCTTCAACCAGGATCCGGCCAGCCATTTTTACGCGATTAGGCGAGTCCCCATCAAGCGCGCTGCCTCGCGAGGCAAGACATTTGCCGCGTGTGGCGGGCCTCGCACAAGGCTTCCAGTTCCCGTTCCCGCTCCCGCTCTCGCTCCCGTTCCCCGTTCCCGTTCCGTTCTCGTCCCGTTTGCGTTCCCGTCCCGTAAACGTCCCGTAAGCGTCCCGTACCCCTTCCATTTTCGTTCTTGTTCCCATCCCGTTCCCATCCTGTTCTCGTTCCCGTTCCCGTCCCGTTATATTCCCGTTCCGTTCCCGTTCCGTTCACGTTTCGTTCCCATTCCCATTCCCGTTCCGTTCCCGCTGCGTTCCCGTCCCGTAAACGTCCCCTTACCGTCCCGTACACCTTACGTTCCCGTTCTTGTTCCCGTTCCGTTCCCGTCCGGTTCTTGTTCCCGTTCCCGTTCCCATCCTGTTCTATTCCCGTTCCGTTCCCATTTCATTCCAGTTTCGTTCCCGTTCCGTTCCCGTTACGGTCCTGTTTCATTCCCGTTTCGTTCCGTTCCCGTTCCGTTCCCGTCCGATCCCATCCCGTACTCGTCCCGTACCCCTTCCGTTCCCGTTCCCGTACCCGTCCTGTTCAAGTTCCCGTTACCGTCTCGTTCCCGATCCGTTCCGTTCCGTTCCGTTCCGTTCGGTTCCGTTCCGTTCCGCTTCGCTCCGTTCCGTTCCGTTCCGTTCCGGTCTGGTCCGGTCCGGTCCGGTCCGGTCCGGTCCGGTCTGTTCCGTTCCGTTCCGTTCCGTTCCGTTCCGTTCCGTTCCGTTCCGTTCCGTTCCGTTCCGTTCCCGTTCCCGTTCCCGTTCCCGTTCCCGTTCCCGTTCCCGTTCCCGTTCCCGTTCCCGTTCCCGTTCCCGTTCCCGTTCCCGTTCCCGTTCCCGTTCCCGTTCCCGTTCCCGTTCCCGTTCCCGTTCCCGTTCCCGTTCCCGTTCCCGTTCCCGTTCCCGTTCCCGTTCCCGTTCCCGTTCCCGTTCCCGTTCCCGTTCCCGTTCCCGTTCCCGTTCCCGTTCCCGTTCCCGTTCCCGTTCCCGTTCCCGTTCCCGTTCCCGTTCCCGTTCCCGTTCCCGTTCCCGTTCCCGTTCCCGTTCCCGTTCCCGTTCCCGTTCCCGTTCCCGTTCCCGTTCCCGTTCCCGTTCCCGTTCCCGTTCCCGTTCCCGTTCCCGTTCCCGTTCCCGTTCCCGTTCCCGTTCCCGTTCCCGTTCCCGTTCCCGTTCCCGTTCCCGTTCCCGTTCCCGTTCCCGTTCCCGTTCCCGTTCCCGTTCCCGTTCCCGTTCCCGTTCCCGTTCCCGTTCCCGTTCCCGTTCCCGTTCCCGTTCCCGTTCCCGTTCCCGTTCCCGTTCCCGTTCCCGTTCCCGTTCCCGTTCCCGTTCCCGTTCCCGTTCCCTGGATGAGCATGTCCAGGTCCAGGTCCATATGTGTCATGTCCACCGCGTTGGACTTCAAAATAAATCTCATTTTCGCAATCACCATCCCATAAAACCTCAAGAACGACATCCATATCGATTTTTATGTTACTCACCCCACTTACCCCCTAAGGGGTTGATTTTCAAAATAACAAAATATATATTTGCCTATTTATTTTTAAATGTGCTCCTACGAAGTTTAAAGTTGTAATCTCTATTTTATATTATTTTTCCTTACAAAATTTGGACCCCATTTTCACCCCTTTAGGGATTAATCATGTCCACCGTGGTTGGACTTCAAAATAAATGTCATTTTTGCAATCGTCATCCCACAAAACCCCGATAACGACATCCATATCTATTTTTAGGTTTTTTTTTACCCTTTTCACCCCCATTGCATCCCCTTTGGAGTTGAAATCCTAACAAAAACAATAAACGTTGCTTTAGATTTCTATCCATAAGCCTAAATTATAAATTTAGCGATTTTTACTTCGAAAATGAAGGATTTTCTTTAATACACAACTTCATCCCCCTTTTGACCCCTTCGGGGGTAGAATTTTGAAAAACGCTGAGACCCGTATTTATTAATTTTCAATCGTCAGCCTAAACACAAAATTTGAAGATTCTAGCTTCAAAACTGAGGGACTTTCATACAAACTTTCATCCCTTATTTCATCCCCTTAGGGATGGAATTTTCAAAAATCCTTCCTTAGTGGATGCCTACACTGTATAAAGTATCTGTGTGCAAAATTTCAAGTCTCTAGGTCCAGCGGTTTGGGCTGTGCGTTGATAGATCAGTCAGTCAGTCAGTCAGTCAGTCAGTCAGTCATTCAGTTTTCGATTTTATATATTAAGAAGTAGGATTTTACTTAAATAATAATAAAGAATTCAATATCAAAATATTTCATTTTCTATTCGTCACGATGGTTATCCTTTTCAATCAACGGCCTTAGCATCTGCCAGCCCGTTAATTAGATATTGTTTTGGATGTATTGGCTGGATGTCATTTAGGCTGCTGATGAAACGGCGACGTTCAATGAAAAGGCTAGGCGGCTAATTGAACGGCTGATTAAGCCAGTTGCCTGCGACATATATATCTTTAAAACAATCGAGACTGCCTTTGTAGGTCTACCTAAGTACTCGTAAAATAAAAAATAGACTACTGCGTGACTATGATAACTTGTCCATACGTCCCCCCATTTCTGAGGTACATTACTACTACAAGCGGTAGTTTATCTGAGGTTTAACTTTATCAGTGTCAAATTGTCTGGTTTAAAGTTAATTTTATTACTTTAACCAGATAATGTGAACCCCTCCGACAAAGTTAAACCTTCTATAAAGTACCTCAGAAACCGGAGGTAAACTACGTTTACTGACAAAGGACGGTTTCTTTTTTGTCTCGAATCGCGACTATAATCAATCAATACGTCTCATCATACTCAATATCCTAGACATGAAATAGACATATTGCTCTTTATATAAGTATATCCTGCTTTATTGTAAGCCTTCGTCTAACTAGTAACTATAGAGTCTAGCTAGAGATACATTTTCTGTATCAAAAATCAAAACCTAAATTATTTTTTGTGGTCCTGGTTCTAATAATACAGGAACATAATTTGCAACTTACTCTATTTCTACCTTCAGCCAGAAGCGAGCAACAAAAAGGCACAAAGTCATTTCAGTTGCTGAGAATTTTATCGTAAGCCTTTTAAATTTCTTGCCGTGGCTGAGCGTGGCTGGTTAGACGAGAGTTTAAGGGACTAAAATGTTCATCTTAATGTTAACCGGCGAAAGTCACCGGCAAAATAGCTTTTTCTTTTTAGAGTGCTTTGGAAAGGAATCTCAGAATCTCCCGTTTTGGTAATGCATATTAATTTTATAGGAAAAACATTGAGTACGTACTTTTTATAAAACTCCGTGAGTTTCCGTTAAAAAATATCTAGAAAGACACTAACAACGGTAAAAGCAACAATTTCATGTTCATTTATTAGATTTATTCCAATATTACAACTATTATTATTGTAGTATGCAAAGTTTAAATTGAACAAAAACAAAATGTTCATCAAATACCTCAAATACTTATAAGAGTGATGCTCACCACGAACTCCAAACATATAATAAAAATTCATCATAAAATGTCTTATCTATCCCCCATATTACGTCGCCTCGCGAGTACTAACACAATTACAAAGTTGGCGGAAGCGAGCGTCATGAACAAAATCTAAGTGAATTTGTCAAAAGCGACTGTATAATAAGCTCCAAGTAGAGTTGCTTAGTGGCTTTATGAGACAAGAATTAATGTGGTAGTCACTTGTCACTCGCGGTGCAGCGCTAAGAAAAATTTACTTCATTCGTCTCTACGCTACGTAAAGAATTTAGAAGACTAATTTATATCACCCAAAACTTTAATTACGAACTTTTTGGCGCAGCTATCCACAAATTGAGTAAAATTGAACGATCATAATGATAAATCGTTGATGTCGTAAATACTTCAAAAGTTATTCAAGCTGTCATCAATAATAAATGAAAGTAAACTGCCTACAAAATATTCCTTATTTTGTTGAGCAAGTTGGAAGTTATGCTTGATCGAGCGTAGCCCAATAAAGTTTAAAAGATGCAAAACATAAACGGAGTGAACAACGGGGCAGAGGTCCCACACCTATTTTACCTTTTTTCTTGCAGGAACCCGAAAATGATTGATGTAGACCGTACAAACAAAAAGGAAACTAAATCGAGTCACACTTGGAAAGATTCACAAACTCAAGATCAATTTATAAAGAGGGACAAGAATTTTCGCTGAAAGCCGCTATCCGATTACCTTGGGGATGTATTCTGAGCGCGTGCTGCCGGCGGCCCAAGTTCCGAAAAGCGGGCGTTTATTAAAAGGTAAGTTTGTAGTTAAAGCAACCAGAGGCCATCGTGTACATAAGTTTTAAAATTGCCAAATAAATAGGTCGTAGCACAGACCATACAACAAGTACTGGTCGTAGGTACTAAAGTCGATTGCAGGCTTGCAGTCATAAGTGTTCTTCAAAAAATACCGAATACTGTGTAGGTATAGGTGCCGGCACGAATCGTGAGCGGTGAAGGAAGTGGATGGGCTTACTGCGCATGTTTGCAGTCGCCGCACACCACGTCCCTCGACAACTAGACCTAAACAATGACTTCTAGCTCGAGATCCGTACCGACGCCATATATCTTATCAGATTAACAAACGTGGTTCTTTGCTATTCTATAACTTGCTTTACTAATACAATCAGAACTAAATTATTTATAATTTAAAGATATAATTTTGAATTAAATAAAATATTTTACTTTTAATTATAAAATTATATAAATGTAATGAGTTGCAATTGCAATTGCAACACATCAACTTGCAATGTAAACCGACAAAACCCTATTTATTCTCATCGAGTGACACTGAAACGAGTCACACTGACTGGTTGAGAAAAAAATCGCAACGAGTAACAGTGTGAGTGTGACTCAATGCAAATTTTTATTATCATCGGTTCATGTATCGTGTGACTCGTTCGGAAAAAAATCGCATCGGGTAACAGTGTGATTCGATGCGAATTTTTATTCTCATCTAGTAACACTGGTTCGTGTATAGTGTAACACGTTCGGAAAAAGAAATTCGCATCGGGTAACAGAATGACTCAATGCGAATTTTCATTCTCATCTAGTAACAGTGTTTCTGTTCCGAACGTGACACACTATACACGAACCAATTTTCTATTTCTATTTCTCAATTACAATTGTTTCAGATCCCAGCGTAAAACGTCAGTGTATCGCGAACAGTGAACGTCCTATACAAACGTAATACCAAATGATTTGCAATTTGAGCATAATAAACCCAATTCAAAATAAATGCCAATATTTTTGTTCGTACAAAACTGCAAATGGCATATTTATTATTTGGTTTGGTATTTTGGATTTTTTATTTAATTGAACCCTAGACAAATACTGTCTTAGTCCAAATAACATCACAAGAAGAGTTAATTATGCTGGAATCGCAAGTCATTTTGGTTTTACGTTTGTATAGGAAGTTCACTGTTCACTGGCCTTTTAACATCCGAGTTGTGTTACATTCTAGACTAGAGTCAATAAAATGGTAACCAGTAAGCGTTCGTTAGTCTGTTAGTGACACAGCCTGTTATTTCAAGGTGAAATCTTCCTCCAAGAAGAAGAACTCTTAAACCGTTTAGTTGTCGTAGACAGAACGATGAAACAAAACGGATCGCTGCGATTTCATCACAAAACGTGAGGTAGGTAGCGATTGTTGTTTGCTCTGCTAAACTAATTTCGTTTACGAGGCACGCTGACTCCCGCCGCTTGGGAGCGCTGTTGCCGCGATCGGCTGCCACGCACTAATCGACAGGCGACAGCGAGGCGGCTTGAGGCGGCGGCGGCAGCGTGGTGCCGATTCATAACGCGATAGCAACCGCCTAGAGCTGGATACGTGATGCAGTCTTGTGTTCTTATCGAAAATATATTCGAATTACTTACTTCTTTAGCAGAACTTAAAAAAATTTTTTGACTTATGAGATCCATCGCAGTCATTAACATTGGGTCCCCGTGGTGGATTACAAGCCCATCCTCTTTATCCGTCTATGTGGAAGGTACGTTTTAGTGCGGACTTAAAAATGAATGACTTGCTTTTTTTTTGGTCATGTTGTTGTTGATTGTTAGTATAGGTAATACTCTCGCCATTTGCACACCTTTTTTCTAAGAAGAATATAGACAGAATAAAACCACAGATGTTTTGATTCTTAGAAATAGTCAGTCAGCCATAACTCTTGTAAAACATTATGTAAAGTAAAATGGAAATTCAACTTGGCGTGAATATGAACCGCTTATAAGTACTGCGAACAAAGCCTCGACTACGTTTGACGTGTCGTCCTCGATTCTAATCTTCGTACAGAATGTCCCAAAACATCGGCGGGCACTTAAGCTTAGTCTCACGCACTTCAGTCATTCCTTATCTTGTCCATTCTCGTGAATGCTTTGACCCTCATTCGGGGAAGAGGGATATTTTTCATGGCGATTGGCGTCCAGTTCGACGGCCGACAATAACACGGGTCTTCAATATCTAGCCGATTAATATCATGCACGCTCGAGTTTAGTGTAGCGTATCTAAAGCTGTTTATCATGTATTGTACAAATAGCGGCGATTCGCATAATTAATAGATGAAACGCTTTATGATGAAATCTTAAAAGACTTCTCTATTTTATCAACAAAGCTCAGAATTCGAAATGTTTTTACGAAATAATTTGTATCCTTCACAAAATAAAAAAGGTACGCGATGAATTTTTAGAACCTTTTCCTTTTTAGGGTTCCGTACCCAAAGGCTAAAAACGGGACTCTATTACTAAGACTCCGCTGTCCGTCTGTCTGTCTGACTGTCACCAGGCTGTATCTCATGAACCGTGATAGCTAGACAGTTTAAATTTTCACAGATGATGTATTTATGTTGCCTCTATAACAACAAATAACCTACAATGATATGAATGCCAAATTACCAGATATTGACATCTTCAACGATTCTCAAACCCAGGTCAAACGCAAGCTGCTGAAGTTCACATCATCCTCATTTTAACCCCTAGTTATTGGAATTTTGTATTTTATTTTGATTTTAATATTAATATTACTTTTACCAAGTTTTTATTTTTAATTCATAATTTGTTTTAACTTTGACATTTATTTGATTAGAATTTTAAATCAAATAAATAGTATTTTTTAATTTATTTTAATTTTGATTTAAATAAATAAAATAAAATAAAATTTGTTTATTTCAGACTTCATTTGTCCATATATTGTTAGTAACAAACAGCTTACACACTATGTTAGCAGATCAAATGAAAAATTATAATAATGAAAACAAGCTGCATCGATTTACATTTTTGACATGCAAATCGGTGAACCTTGTAAACAAAGGAGAGTCTAATCTCTCCGATAACATCCTCAGAATGCCGTTAGAGCTCCCCCGTATTCTTTTTATGATGGAATAAGACTTTTTCCGCATCAAAGCATAGAAGTCATCAGTTCTAGCATCGGCGAACATGCCAGATGCACTGCAGAAACGTGGGAGCCCCAACAAGGATCTGAAGATGTTATTGTATAACACACGCAGGGCATTGTAGGTACGCTGGGTAAAACTGGACCACAGACCACTGGTGTAAAAATTTTGACAGTAGGCTTTGAATAAAGTTAACTTCACCTCTACTGTACACACCATGTTTCCACGAACCGACAACGCCCTGCGTTCCCTTTCAATGTCACAATTGTTATCCAGGGTTTCAGTCACAATATGACCAAGGTATTTAAACTGACTTACACGGCCTAAAGGAACCCCGTTCAAAAGTAGTGGGGGCACATTTTCAAGTCTCTTAATGTTACCCCTAAAGATCATGAATTCACTCTTTTTCTCGTTGTACCTTAGGCCATGCTCCTGTACATAATCCTCACACTCTCGCAGGAGCTTTCTGAGGCCACCCAGCGATGGGCTGAGCAGCACCATGTCGTCAGCATAACTGATATTATTCACACTGACATTATCTATATAACAGCCTACATGGGTGCTGCTCAACCCAGCGATGAGCTTGTCCATATATATATTAAAAAGCAAGGGAGAAGTCAGTCCACCTTGTCTTACCCCACACTCTAAGGAATATTCTTCAGAACATACATTTCCCCACTTCACTACATTTCTCTGGTTACCATACCAATGGGCCAACACATTTATAACTTCAGCAGACACACCTATATCTTTGAGTTTTGTCCAGAGCTTATCATAACAAACAAGATCAAAAGCCTTGCTGAGGTCTAAAAAACATGCATATATAGGAGTCTGCCTTTTAACATAATAATTAACAGAGAACTTTAAGGTCATTATAGCACTTTCTGTAGATAGTCCCTCACGAAAACCAAACTGAGAGTCCTGTAACTGAATACAATTCTTTAAGTAGCTATTAATAACACTATCCAACACTTTAGCCAGAACAGTAGCTAAGGATATTGGTCTGTAATTACATTCATCCGTAATGTCCCCGGTGGAATTTTTCATTATGGGTACAACAACAGTCCTCATCAGATTCTGTGGTAAATAACAATGACGAATACAAAAAGTAAATAACATAGCTAATAATCTATCCACATGCACACCAGCATGCTGCAGGTGTTCAATGCTGAGCCCGTCATGACCGGGTGACTTGCCCCGTTTCATCTCTTTAATACATAAGTGCACCTGTTTTGCATTAACTCCGATGGGTTCTTGCTTGTCACCACCGGGCTCAGCATTGCACACCTGTTTAGAGTTAGACAATGATTCCACCATGAATTGGTTTTTGAATTTGTTTGCAATATCCAAGGGATCACTAACTCCTCCTATACTCGTAGATAGACTAACTTTACCATTTAGTTTCTTAGTACTTTTCCAAAAGTTTTTAAATTGTTTATTTGAATGTTCTGATGCAATTATATCCATTTTTAATTGTTCTCGATTGTTTTGACAAAATCTAAGTTTAGATTTAAAAACTTTTCGGCTATGACACATTTTCTCATATACTGGCCCACTGGTTGGCTTGCCATACAACACATACATTTCATAATCAAGTCTAGCCTGCCTGTGAGCTTCTGACACGTGCTTGTTCCAGCCAAGAATACATTTTCCCTTAAAAGAGGATTTTTTATTTCTATTTTCTACGCTATCAACAGATGCTTGACACAGAGTATTAACAATCTCATTATACAAATTATCTATAACAGATGTATGGTCTGGATTACTGCACAGTCTATCAGCACACTCATGGAACTCTATCGGAAAATCTATGTTCTTCAGTTTCTCATTACATAGCTCATGATATTTATCTATTTCCAGTTGACTTCTATTACCCCAAATAATTTTACTATATGTACTATTTTGAACTGAGTGCTTTATTTTGGTCCCTTTTATGGTACCAATATCACATTCAACTTGTAGTGGGAAATGGTCTGACCAAAAAACATCATAGAGTACTTTAATGTTTGTGAC
Organism: Agriphila tristella; assembly: GCA_928269145.1. Taxonomy (NCBI): domain Eukaryota; kingdom Metazoa; phylum Arthropoda; class Insecta; order Lepidoptera; family Crambidae; genus Agriphila; species Agriphila tristella. The sequence goes on along the minus strand of OV743439.1, from coordinate 15,111,548 downwards.
CGCTTGCCACCCTGATGCTGTTACTACACAGTGATCCAGCCAGCGCTTACACTTGTGTGCGTCACTTACATAAGTAAATGTTCCAGACGATATACCTAGTTTTACAACATCAGCGCATATCCATTGATTATCAGAACAGAAATTAAATAATTCATCACCAAATGAAGCAAAAGGATGTGCGTTAAAATCTCCTAACATAAATACAGTTTCAACTTGATTATCCTGTATAATTGCACATAACTCACCGAGACATTGAGAAAACAGTGGTAGGTTGACCACACTGTCTGTAGGCATGTAAACACTAAATACTAAAATTTCCTTATTGTCACTAGTAACCGCTTTGATAGCAACGATACGCTCACTTATACACTTAATTACCGAGACATTCACAAACGCACTTTTGCGCCATAGCAACGCCACACCACCGTATGGTCTACCACACAGGATCCCGGAGGCTACGTCCACTGACGACTTCCCACTATAGCTAAAGTTGTCATCAATTTCACCAAGAAATTGTAGGTCGCAAGGCAATAACCACGTTTCCTGAAGCGCTATTATGTCAGCAGTTTGACATAACGATCTTATACATTCAATACTTCTTTTTACACTTTTGCAGTTATAGCTTATTAGCTTAAGTACATTCCTTGTGTCAGCCATTAGTATTCCTTGAATCAACTTTTACCATAGTCTGATCAGACGCTCCGTCGCGCTTTTTAAAATAAATATATCGTCTGAAAGTAATTCCCTCTGGCCATAATTTGTCGTCCAGGAATAAGTCAATTTTCTCTTTCGGCACGATCACTTTATATGCATGATATGGTCTTTCCTTCTGCATTGCTATTTTTTCTAAAGTAACTGATACGCCAATCTTGTTATGAATGTATTCGCAGATATCCATTGTAGATGTCTCCTTGTTTACATTCGATATAAACAAAGGTATGAAGACCTCCGCTGCTTTAAACTTTGACTGTGGCTCTAGTACAGCTTTTCCGGCTTTTCCTTTAAACCTATTCTCTCGTTTTCTCTTCTGAATTGTGATCCACTCATCGGCATCATCGGTATTTCGTTCAGTTTTCTTCATTTTTACAATATCCGCCATAGTACGACTCGCAGCGTTTTTGTTTTGTGACGACAGATTTGACTTTGACAGTTTATCGCACAGACCCCCCACGACGGCGGCGTTAGAACGCTCCTCGGTCCCGGTCGTGTAAGTTCGACTCGCCGGACTCGGCTTCGGAACTTGCATGGATTCGCGCGCGCACGGTGAGTTTTGTTCTCGCTCACTCACAGGCAAACAGACAGGGTTGTCGTGTCCGTGACTATCGCTACCCTCAACATCGCAATAATTATCACTCTCAACGTCTGTAGCGGTGTTCAAATTATGTGATAATCCGAATGGGCCACTGTTATACAAAAATGTACCTCGCTTTTGGGTATTGATATTACAATACGGACTTTGGTTGACCATTTCAGATGACATTTTCATACTTTCTAGTTCCTTCATAATAACACTGACTTGATCTTGAGTTGCATAAACACTTTTAATGCTTTGAATTTCATTACGCATTTGCACTATGTCTTTCAAAATTGTAACAACGTCTACATGATCTATAGACACTGGCGGCAGTTTTTGTAGGTCTCGGGCAACAAACACGGGTATACAATCGGGATCCACCTCCTTAAACAGACTGATGATGTCCTCCAAGTTCTTCTTTTCTTTCTTTCCTTCTTTTCGGCGTGAGATTTTTCGCTTGTCAGTCGGTATGGACTGAAATAATAACGTTTTCGCTTCTTCAATCTCATCTGACGTAAACGCAGATCCACATATACGAATCAAGCTCTCCGTATCCATCACATCCTGCTTATATTGAATGTATGATAATAGTTCACTGATTACTACATTGCAACTGTTACATTTTAATTTGTCTGTAGACATTTTTCCGAAACACACCCGAACGTCACGACCGTGCGAGTGAGACTGATATTTATTGTGAATATTTTTATTCTGATTTTGATTTTAATTGTGATATTGTTTCCAGTTTTATTTATTAATTTATCTTAATATTGATTTTGACAATTATTCAGTTTTTTTTTAATATTTTGATTGTAATTTAAATGTACCTACTACTATGCTTATCATTCTGACTTATTGTGAGTAGGGAGTTATTGTTGCATTATTGTATTGAATGCTGTGTACACTCCTAAAGGTCAAGCCACACAGCGGGCGTGACGGGGCGCGGCGCGACGGGGCGCGATGGGAGTTCACACTGCGGGCGTGATCACGCATACGTTCCGCCCCCTCGCGCTTCCGATCTGTATTCACGCTCGGCGCGACGGCAGCGTGGCGCGACGGGACGCGACACGTCGCGCCACGCCGGCCTCTGTGACGTCGTCCATAGAATCTAGTGCATTACAACTTCTCAGCGTCGCGTCGCCGTCCCGTCCCGTCACGCCACGCCCGCTGTGTGGCTTGACCTTAAGTGGCAAGCATATAATGAGTGATATTGATTACAATATTGTGATTGTTTGATATGTATTGCTGTCAGTGTACCTAATTAAATAAATAAATACTGAGTGGGGCTCCCATACAGCAAGCGTGATTTTTTTGCCGTTTTTTGGTACGAAACCCTGCGTGCGCGAGTCCGACTCGCACTTGGCTTTTGAAGTCTGTTATAAATTAAAAGAAGGAGAAAGATTTGATTTATATTTCAATTCTTTTTCATATTTTTTGCAAGTCAATATATCTGCATGTACAGGTTTTAACATGTTTTGAAAAAATCCAACAATAATTATAGAGATTTTTTTATCACGCGCGGAGGGGGTCGTAATGAAAACAATCCTTATTAAAAAAATTAAAAAAATAACAAGCTTTAGTTACATAATATGGTAGGTACTATTTGACATCTACGCTTTTAAAAACTTTTGACTGACATTTGATTACAGACGGACGGACACCAGACAGGTGAAACTAAATAAAAGCTTGTAAAATATGATACATTGTACCTAACTAGTATTGGCCGTTGATCAAGCGCATTTGCATCTAAATCAGTGTCGAAGTTCTATACGCTTAATCGAAATCAAATTCGTACTCTAGATTGCTGATAAAATGATTCTGGCTTCATCATCGACCCATTCAGTGTGAGTCGTCAATCTGTGCGAACGACTGCATACGTTTTGGTTAACGTCATTACGTATTGCACGAAAACCTTCAATTTAGCTTCGAGCTTCGAGCCTTGTATTTGACATTGGCATGGACCAACGTTTAACAAAAAAATATTTTTACTCAATTAAAGAAAAAAGAAATACTACTTACCTACTTCCCAACTAGCAAAAAGCTATCTTCAAGACTACTTCTAAACTCTCTTATAAGAAACTTGTAGTATGCTACACACCCATGGATTAGGGCCCAGTTATAGGAGCATTATTTCTATAATAATCTTATAACCAACTTAATGAATGCTACTAAACCCTATAAAATACTTGAGGAATCGCAATTGCTTCTATAATAATCTGAGACTACACAATTACAAGCACAAATTCTCTTATTAATATATTACACAAGTATATTACTAAAACAATCTTGTTTATAATGCACTAATAATGTACTTAGTTATTAGTTATAAGTAAGTTTTTTAAACAGATAAAGGTTATCTGTCTTGTTGTTTCGTCAGTTAATTGTTCCGAGTTGTTTTGTGGTTAAAGTTAAAACATCTACATAATACACTTTCTCTTAATACAGAAGTAATAATATATTGTAATTAGTATTTGTAATTAAGTAGGTATGTGATCGGGAAGCTGGGGAACTCATTTTTACTGTAAATACCTATATGTACCGTATTGGTTAGTTTCACCAATGCCCCTCGAAAATGAGCACGTATAGTAATGTTGTAAAAAAAATATTTCATCAATTTTAATGAATATTCGCCATGTTTTAAAATTGCTCTGCATTAAGTACTTTATAGAACCATAGTAGGTAAATTAGTGTTTGTAGCAGTTTTAGTAAGTACAGATAACTCGTCTCCATTTTGAAACAAATTAGGGTTCCCGAAATCTGTTTACACTAATGTTTTTGTTTTCTTTTTTAGGATTCATTAAACTAAGCTGGTTGAATTTTTTACGTCGATTGTTTTCTGACAAAATATTCATTAAATTTATTAAAAAAATATGAAATGGCCTTAGTTAGAAAATATACATTTTGAGTTATTGGAAAGCTGCAATGGGTGTGGGATTTTTGGTTATTATGAATTGTGAATTATAAATTATGAAAATGTTAGTAAGTATGAAAAATGCAAATCTTTAAAATCCTCCGTACAAAACGGCAATCTACTATATTTTTTGGACTTTTTCGCTATCTACTATATTTTTACACGTAATAATCTTAAAATTAATATATATTCGATGCAAAAAAAGTTGGCAACCCTAGTGGGATTCCAGTTTCTTATTTTCGCAAGATGACGGAGAAATCAACGAAATGGTTGAGTTTACTAATAAAGTGTTTGGCCTAGTGGCTTGTAAGCTTTTTTAATCTCATACCGCTCCTATTGAGTATAATAAGATTTAAAAGAGTCTCGAGCAAGACTATAACGGCGCAAACTGATAGTAATCTTAGAGAAATATCTTAAAAATCTTGTTATACTTAGAATATGCTACGTGATGCTACTATGGGATCAAAATATTATTCAGGACTATATAGTCTTACTACTAACAATTATACGAGAATTATTCTTTTAAGTGTCCTATATAATACTCTTGTAGCTAACTATAAGACTGAGGTATAAAAGCAAAAGGTCTTAAAAATAATTACGCTCGTGAAATGCTATTACTAGTAAAAGTGTCCTATAAATGATTTATAAGTTAGTCTTGTAGAGAACTATAAGACTAATATATAAAAACTGATGCCCTTGAGTATGTTACGACTTGTCAAATGACATTATAAGTATAAAAGAGTCTACAATAATAGATAGAGCTCTTTATAAGAACGTTATTAGTAGAAGCAGACTTATAATCAATCTTTATAGGATTACTTTGCTTGTTGGGTTACTAATCTTTTATTTTGCGGTTATAGTGATTTCTCATAAAAGGGCTATAAAGTAATAATGATAGTATAATAAAAACATTAGAGTGCGTTGTGCGTGACGATGGGAAAACGCTTGTTTGTGTCACAATTTCACTTATAGTAATAACTAGCCTCCGCCCGCGACTTCATCCGCGTGGACATTAGGAAAATCCCTAGGGAACCTTTGACTTGGATAAAAAGTATCCTATCCAGGCTATAAACTATCTATGTGTCAAATTTCATCCAAATCTGTTTAGCCGTTTTTGCGTGATTGAGGAGTAATAATCCAAACCCACAAACTTTATAATATTACCTAGGTATAGAATAGGATTATTATTATAGTGTTCGAGGGTAGAAACATCGTAATCGAATTTATCGAATAATACAAATTGGGTTACTACGATCCGTAGCTAAGTTTGCTACGAATCGCTCTACAAATCTCATTTCTTCATACAAGTTGAAAACATGAAAGAACCTTGTTTTTACAAAACATTCCCTAATGTAACACAATAAAACACTGAAATTCATTCTTAGCTCCTCAACTTTTAAATTGTTACTCAACGATGAGATCGTTGTAGTTACTCGATAAACAATTTCTGTATGCCACAAAATAGTAAAAATAAGTTGTATCTCATTGATTAAATTCTAAGCAAATACAAACATATTTTGAAAAGCCTAACGGGAAGCTATTAAGGGGAGTACTTTTAGGTGTCAGTTATGAATAAGACGAGATTGTGCAAACCCTCGGAGACCGAGATAAGAGGCGAAATATAGACTTCTGAGGACTCATATCGCGTCATTCGAGGGGCTCTCAAACTCGGTAAGTAACATCTAAGGAAGGGCGTATATATCAACTTCGTTTGTTTGTATTTGAATGATATGAAAACCGAATAGAATTCGTGTTATGTTTTTGTTGAAGTGAGAAATTATTATATACTTAACTGTTTAGGAACATGCATCAACGTTTGTAAAAGTTGTATATTTTTTAATTACTCTTTACTTAACAATACACTCGAGATAGGTATTTCTGTTTCGTGTAGGTAATTAATGAAGACTAATCGTTTGAATTGCGAAAGTTTTTGGATTCAAACAAAAAGTAGTTCGCGAGACAGCAAAGCAAAATATAAGTTATAAATTATAATCAAAATATAAGTTATTTTTTAGTACTTATGGAATTCAAACATGCACAAAGACAATATGAGTACAAAATAATGGTTTTAAACATTAATAAACTTGTTTTACTTCAACAAACGACTGTAACTCATTAATCATCGAATAGTTAATTCCCTAAAAGCCTTTTGACGTGTTAAAGTGCAATTTGTACTTAGAAACTATTTTGTCAAAGCGAGCAGCGCGGCCAGACTAGGGACAAAAACAAAATGAACGATCTCGACCGCTGCGATTCAACTGAAATTAAATCACGTTTCTTGCATGCTACAAGCTATATAACTTTCAGAATAATAAAATAAATGTATAAAATAAAATATTTTTAATTCACTTTCGAATGACTTAAGTAACAATATTGTTGTAGCCCCTTTTTAAGAAAAAAGATGCATGTGCCAGGAGATTCCGCTCTTTCTTACTTATTTTACCATTACTTACAGTCACTGAAATTTCCTTATCTAAATACTTAGCTAATTAAGAAAAAAAACGAAACTATTAATTTTATGGTGCTATTAGGTTTAAAATATTATACAATAATAATATTACAATAATGATAGGTAAGTAGGTACTTTTTAAAATAGAAATAATTATAGGTAAGGTACTTTTTAGTATAAACTTTATAAAGGCCTAAACTTAATAGAGTGCGTTGGTAATAGCAAATATTAACAGTAAGCACGGGTAAAGTTTTAGGGTTCCGTACCCGAAGGGGCCAATCGGAGCCCTATTGCTGTCACTCATGTGTCCGTCTGTCCATCGTCTATCACGAAGCTCTAGCAGCTAAACTATTGAAGATACAGTCTTCATATTTGCACCAAAGATGTGCCTTGCCAACTCGTATAAAAATAAAAATATTTTTTTTATATTTTAGAAGAGGGCTCCCATACAAGTGAAAGGGAGACGCGAAAAATGTATTTACCCAAACGTGTAAGATATCATTGTTTAGAGTCATATGCTCTAAGCAATGATAGGTCAACAAATACTTTTTGTTTAAAAAAATTGAAACAAAGCCATGAATATACCAAAATCAGAATGTTCCAAAATTTTGTTCCAAAGCATTTTTAACTTATATTTGACCTATGAACTTGAAATATCGTGATAATGTTTATTATTGCGTATATTTTACCCACAATCTCACAAATGCTAATATATTTTTATTTTAAATTCCCTCATTTTCCTATTACAAACGAATTTAGTTTTGCGTTCAAACGCGTAGCACTGATTAAGTATAATTGTTATAGTCAAACCCCGAAGTCCAGGCGCTCCTAGGTTTGCCTAGTCAAAGCTCAGGTTTGACAAGAAGTCTTAGTCAAAGTCCGAAGCAATAGCGTGTTTCGGGCTTTGACTAATGAATTCATGACTAATCCTAGGAGTGCCTAACTTGGGCAGTCAAAGTCCGAAACTCAATACGGTTAAAACGGGTTTTGACTAGTCAAACCTAGAAACATGAGCTTTTCTTCCTAGAATTAAGAAAATCAAATTGTTTATTCCAGTTTAATTGGACCGTAGTGGATTAATATAACAAACTAGCTTCCGCCCGCGACTTCGTCCGCGTGGATATTAGAGAAAATCCTTAGGGAACCTTCAACCAGAATCCGACCAGCCGATTTTATGCGATTAGGCCGGTCCCCACCAAGCGCGCTGCCTCGCGAGGCAAAACGTTTGCCGCGTGTGGCAGGCCTCGCACGAGGCTGCGCGCTTGGTGGGGACCGGCCTAATCGCATAAAATCGGCTGGTCGGATTCTGGTTGAAGGTTCCCTAAGGATTTTCTCTAATATCCACGCGGACGAAGTCGCGGGCGGAAGCTAGTTTATTACAACAATCAGAAGTGGGTCCAGAGATATTAGTAGTATCCTGTTCCCGTTTCTTTACCATTTTCCGTTCCCGTTTGGTCCCGTTCCTGTCCCCGGTTTCCGTTCCCGTTCGCGTTCGCTTTCGAGCGATCGCGTTTGCGTTCCCGTTCCTTTCTCGTTCCCGTTCCCGTTCCCGTCCCCTGCGGCTGAATCATGTCCACCGTGTTGGACTTCAAAATAAATGTCATTTTCGCATTCCTCATTCCATAAAACCTCAAGAACAACATCCACATCGATTTTCATGTTAACTTGCCCCATTTACCCCCTAAGGGATGATTTTCAAAATAACAAAATATATATTTGCCTATTTATTTTTAGACATGCTTCTTAGAATTTCAAAGTTGTAATGTCTCATCATCATCATCATATCAGCCGCACAACACCCACTGCTGGGTATAGGCCTCCTCCAAGGATTTCCATGACGATCGGTCCTGCGCTTCCCACATCCAGTGGCTTCCGGCAACCTTCACCAGATCGTCGGTCCACCTTGTCGGGGGCCTACCCACGGAGCGCCGTCCGGTGCGCGGTCGCCATTCAAGAACCTTTCCGCCCCAACGGCCATCGGTTCTTCTCGCTATGTGTCCAGCCCACTGCCACTTTAGCTGAGCAATCCTTCGAGCGATGTCGGTTACTTTAGTTCGCCTGCGGATCTCCTCATTTCTGATTCGATCACGCAGGGAAACGCCGAGCATGGCTCTCTCCATTGCACGCTGGGTGACCTTGAGCCTCCTTATGAGACCCATAGTTAGCGACCACGTTTCACTGCCGTAAGTCATTTTATATTATTTTTCCATACACAATTTGCACCCCATTTTCACCCCTTTAGCAGTTAAATCATGTCCACAGTGTTGTACTTCAAAATAAATGTCATTTTCGCAATCACCATCCCATAAAACCTCAAGAACGACATCCATATCGATTTTTATGTTTACTTACCCCATTTACACCCTAAGGGGTTGATTTTAAAAACTGCAATATATATGTTTGTCTATTTATTTTTAGACATGCTCGTACGAAGTTTTAAGTTGTAAAGTATATTTTATATTGTTTTCCATACCAAATTTGAACCCAATTTTCACCCCTTTAGTGGTTAAATCATGTCGACCGTGTTAGACTTCAAAATGAATGTCATTTTCGCAATCGTCATCCCAGAAAACCCCAATAACGACATCCATATCTATTTTAGGTTTATTTACCCCATTTCATCCCCATAGGGGTTAAAATACTACCAATAACCATATACGTTGCGTTATATTTCCATCCATAAGTCTAAATTATAAATTTAACGATTTTTACTTTAAAAATTAAGGATTTTCTTCTATACTCAACTTCATCCCCCTTTTCACCCCATCGGGGGTAGAATTTTGAAAAACGATGATACACGTATTTATTAATTTTCAATCATCAGCCTGAATACAAAATTTGAAGATCCTAGCATCAAAACTGAGGGACTTCCATACAAACTCTCATCCCTTATTTCATCCCCTTAGGGATGGAATTTTCAAAAATCCTTCCTTAGTGGATGCCTACACTGTATAAGGTACCTGTGTGTAAAATTTCAAGTCTCTAGGTTCAGTAGTTTGGGCTGTGCGTTGATATCTCACTCAGTCAGGACTTTGAATTTTATATATATAGATAGATAACGACTCAATTTATGTTTATTTGTTGATTCAACATGAACAAATAATATAAATTAAATAAAGCAAGCAAATATAGTAAAGACACTGCTACTTAATTTTTACTACTATTTCTTATATTAATTTATTTTTACGTTCCTTACTAAAATATAAGTTCAAACGGCGATTGTTGTGTACCATGATGGTATGCGCAGTTTTTGTGCAATTGACAGATTCGAAAGCCCTCACTCAAACGATTAGTTTTATTATCAAACATCCAAGCAATAGTTATTTGTTATACAAGTGACCAAAATCGATTTGTGCTGCGAGTGTTGACTTTAAATCACGAACTAGCGAAGTAGTCTAGATTTGAATCACGAGCGTAGCGAGTGATTCTAATACAGACTACTGAGCACAGTGAGTGATTTAAAGGGACGAGGCAGAACAAAATTTTGGTCTCGTGTAAAACATACAACTTTTCACCTCTACCAGCGAGAAAATTTTCACGTGACGATCCTTAAAAAGCTTAATTCAGCATTAGAAACTTGTTCAGGAGTTAGACAACTATCTTCATCGTTGGACGCAGTCATTTTTGTAATATATCACAAAAATAGTTCGATCAAACATATTATGCTAAAAAAAAATATTCATAAAGTCAGTAAAGTAGATTTCCGTCGTTTTGATTACATTACGTTGTGTTTTTCTCTTATTCATTAATATCCCAACTTATTTGTTTATTTATAATCATAAAACATATAATTTGTTAATAAATTTCATAAATTTTGCTTATTTCATATTTGTTTCAAACATGCGACCTCATTACTCCATACTCTTTATTTCGAATTATCAACCTTCTTTTAACAATCCTTATTTAAAACTCCTTGGTATATCCGTGCATTTAATTTTTTTACTTTTTAATTCATGTATGACACCGTAAAGCACTCTATCTATCCTTTTCTCACATATCAATTTTACAAGTGTCATCGTTGTCACTTTATTTCTTTTTTTATTATTTAAAAAGTTGGTGTTAGAAATTAAAAAAGCACTATACCTCACGTTCGCAGCAAAAATCGATTTTGCTGCGAGTTTTTACGCGCCAAAAGCGCCCTTTTGGTGCTGGAGAGGTGAAAATAGTATTTTCTGTGCGTCTTGGTTGGCACGCTCGACGCTTCCCTGACTTTGTGAGTGGCGCGTTTTGCCATGGACTATGGACAATTCGGACCACGTGACATAACTTTCAGCTCTTCTACGACACGACTAGGAAATTCTCGCCCATTATCTGATTGAAGCACAGATGGTGCGCCCAAAGTACAGAAAATATCAAGAAGAACGTGAGCTACTTCCTGTGCTGTTTTTGCATGAAGGGGACATAGTATCAAAAATGTTGTCAAATGATCTTTATAGTTTAAAATGTATTTTTAATCACGATCAGGACACGTTTACATATCTTTGAGATCCACTTGTCCTCGTGCATGAATCTCTTTAAATAGCAACGATTTAACTACTTTTTAGGGTGTTTTTTTTTCTTGTGACGCGTTTGGCATAACATAAGTCTCAATAAAATTTTATGGACTCTTTTGTGATATTTGTTTAAACCTGACGAAATATCTAACTAAACCTGTTAAAATATGCAACTAGTGTAGTACAAATCAACATTTGACGAAAAAACCTGTTTAAGCAAGCAACATTTATGCAGTGCAAATTAATGTTTTAACAGTACAATTAATCGACAGTGGATAAATAAACCCTGTTTAATAATGCAACAAATGCAGTACAAATCGTCGTTTGACGAATTTGCCTTAGTCGTTCCTAGGATTGACTAGGCAAAGTCCGAAACAGATTATTTTGCATTTGAGGTTTGACTAAACATTTAGGCACTTCTAGGTTTGCCTAAAAATATATCTGTCAAAGTCCGAAATAATAATTCATTTCGGGGTTTGCCGAAAGGCGTCAGTCAAACCTAGGATTAACCAGTCATTCCACGAAGAGACTACACATCGGGCTTTGACTATAACATAATCACTACGCGTAGCACAGATAAGCCCCGCCCCTTGGCTTTATTTGGTACGGAACCCTAAATACTTACGCGAACTCCGATACGCACTTCGCCAGTTTTTTTTAGGTACTTACTTCTTTTATTTCAACTGAAAACAAAAATAAAATACAAAGGAATACTCGTTAAGCGCCGATTATGGCACATGAGTTGGCATACGATTACCAATGCGCGCGTTTTAAAATAAATAAAAACTATTTATGTACGGTTTCTACCGATCCGTAAAAGAGCCGTTTCGTCACATTAGGAATTTTCTTTTCATCTGTTAAAATGTTTCATCTTAGATTTGATTTAACATGAAGGACTTATTTCTGAATTAATTTTTTTGTCCAACAACGTCCTTTTTATCACAAAAGATCAAATGAGTGAAGTAGTCTCTACCACAGAACAAAGAAAAATAGTCTCTACATACGCGGTGAAGAACAAAGAGAATGTAAATAAAAAACCGGCCAAGTGCGAGTCGGACTCACGCACGAAGGGTTCCGTACCAAAAAACGGCAGAAAAAACACGTTTGTTGGAGCCCCCCTTAAATATTTATTTTATTCTGTTTTTACCGACTTCAAAAGGAGGGAGGTACTCAATTCGACCCGTTTTTTTTTTGTTTTTTGTATGTACACCGATTACTCGAAGACGGCTGAACCGATTGAAATAATTCAAACGTTATTAGATCAGGCTTGCTTCCAAGTTGGTCCCATTTTTTAAAATTTGGAAATCGGTTCAGTACTTTTCAAGTAATCTTGGAAAAAGCACGAAAATAGTATGATTTTGTGTGAATTACCTCGATGATAATGGTCGTATTACTTCTTTGTTTATGAACTGAATAAGATAATTATTTTTTTGTTGGAAGAGGGATATCTGTGTAGTTCTTTAACCGACTTAAAAAAGGAGGTTCTCAGTTTGACCCGTATCTATGTATGTTTCTTCGCAATTATCTCACGTTTGGCTGAGCCGATTTTACTATCTAAATAATATACCTTCCTACAAGGTACCTACACTAAAAATAAAAAAATAAAAATTGTTTAAAAAAAACAAAAAACCGACTTCAAAAAACCTACCTCTAAAAAGCAAGAAATAATATTCGTAATAATAAAAACACGTCTATTGAAGTCGGGTGGGGCTTTTAGAATAAAAAGGAATCTGTACTCCACCCCACCTGACTTCAATAGACGTGTTTTTATTATTACGAATATTATTTCTTGCTTTTTAGAGGTAGGTTTTTTGAAGTCGGTATATGTTTTTTTTTTATTTTTTTTAGTATTTGTTGTTATAGCGGCAACAGAAATACATCATCTGTGAAAATTTCAACTGTCTAGCTATCGCGGTTCATGAGATAAAGCCTGGTGACAGACAGACAGACGGACAGACAGACAGACGGACAGCGGAGTCTTAGTAATAGGGTCCCGTTTTTACCCTTTGGGTACGGAACCCTAAAAAACTAGCTAAGTAAAGAACGCATCCTTTTTCCGAGTAGGTGTTAGGTACTATTTAACTTGTAAGCTTAGAATAATCACACCTAGAACGATAATTCCCTACAAATTGCGCTGTCAAAAGTGAGGCAACTAAAACAGCCAAAATGGCGCCGTTTTCAGATTTTTATTGTCCATTATTACATAATCATACCTTATAAGTACAAACCAGTTTCAATTTCCCTACTTTAAAGACATTAATTATTATATTATTGGATTTTAGTTACGATTAGATAACGTATGAATGATATAAATCTGAGAACTGAGCCATTTTGGCTCAGTATAAGTTGCCTCACTTTGCATACGCGGATACGGCTTCTAGGTGTAATTATTCTAAGCTTGTAAGTGAAATTACATAAACTCTGAAAACCTCCACATGTTTTGAAAAAAAGAAGCGATTGAATATCGAAAACAATAGTAGTTGCGTCTTTTTGAGTCTAGGATTGTCACTTTGCAGTTTTCTATACAAGTAAAAAAACAAAAATATATTGTTAGTTATGAAACCATCAAACTATTAAAAGATTTAAGTTAATCATTACTTAAATAGAATAGTAAATACAAACAATAAAAGAACAATTTCAGTTGATTTCAATAAAAACCTCATATCACTAAAACTCTCAAAGATACTTACATTGAAGTTTGAACTAAATATTTATCAACGTTTCGTTTTTAATCATTTTTCTAACAATGATAAGCCTTACCGGGTCTCTTGTAATTTGCTCTTCTTAAGTATTTAAAAGATTTAATTTGACGCTTAACTGGAAGCAAGTTTAAGAAACAAACTTAAGTTTTCGTCCTTTGCTTGTGAAGTTGGATCACAATTAATCCGTCGTTTAACGACGGTATGGTTTTGTATTTAAATTTGTTTGTTTTAAACAACTTCAGTTCAGATTTATAAGTAAGATTACGATAACGACTGTTTAAAGCAAGTTGTACCTTTTTAAATTAATTCAGCTAGGGGATAATAACTTTTTGGGCCAATGATATCATTTCATATTTCGAGATTGAAACATGTTTACCCATTATCCATTGGAACTGCAAGTATCTATCCTTGTTGATGTACAAAAGTTACTGAGAACATTTTAAATACTGAATGATGTTTTATAGGGTCTGAGATGTTTTTGATTTGGTTGTTTGACTCTGTGATTTGATTTCTTGAGACAACCTCCTAATATCTTTATTTTATTTTATCTAATACGAGCGCCGCTTGCTGTTTCACCCGCGTGGTTCCCGTTCCCGTGGGAATATCGGGATAAAAAGTATTCTATGTTTTAATCTAGGCTATCTACTGTTAGGCATTTCCGAATGCAACCTTTTATTTAGTGTATAGCGTTTCTGAACGCACCTGTATGGTAGAAGAGCGCTTCATGCCGTTCTGTTTAAAAAAATGTATCGCTATCTCTCTCTCGCAATTTTCACTGTGCGCGGTGTACTTGTTTGTTCGAATAAATGTTAAAATATAGTAAATTAGTGGTTTTTCTGAGTTTCCTTTTAGCTCAGAAGCGGGATTAGTGTTCCTAGAGCCCACATAAACGTTATCTCCGCTAGGGTTTACGGAATAAACCTGTTTCGAACATTGGCTCAATTTTGGCGGGACGCGTCGCCTTGCTTGTGCCGAAAAAACCGGTTTGTGCACTGAGGTTTTGAGTAAGTTTGTGTGTGTACTGTGTATGTGTTCGAAAGTTTTCGGGCGGACTGGGTTTTAGTGAGATAAGCTTTATTCAAGTGATTCATTCCTGTAAACATGGAAAGTGAAAGTGAGTGTGACGCTTTACGTCGCGAACTATTGAAAGATGTGTCAAAGCGGCAAACTCAACGTTTGCGATGCCGTGCTGGGCACGTCGATGGCGGCGCCGGTGCTTGTGGCGCTGGTGGCGATGGCGACGCCGGTGCTTGTGGCGCTGGTGGCGTCAGCGGTAGAGGTGGTTAATATAGCATCTAGCGCCATATTATAGCGCGCTATATTTACACAGCGCGTATAGCGCGCTACGTAAGTAGACGTTATGGCGCTATGAATATCGCGCGTGGCAGCAAGTAGCATCGTTGGCCGGACGGGGGCGCGGGCATTCATCGCGTGCGCGCTGTTGCTAGCGGACACGTTATGCGCGTTTCTCTCGCAGCACGCTAGGTACGAGTATAATATCGCGCGCGACCTGGGGGTCAAGTCTGCTAATGTTTTCGTCAAAATCGTAGTTCAATGGTGTTCTAATGGTAATGCTTTTTGACACAGTTCTTGTTCCTTAAACCCAAAATCAAGACACAATATGTTTCCGTTTTGGGTTTAAGAAACACAATGTGTTTCAGTTTTCGGTTTAAGAAACAAGAACTGTGTCAAAAAGCACTACCATTCAAACACCATTGAACTACGATTTTGACGAAAACATTAGCAGACTTGACCCCCTGATATTGTGTTAATTAGGACTTTTATAACACAACTAATCTAGTAATTAGTTTATTATGTAAAAGCTATTTAGCCAAGCAAAATTAGTGAACGAGTGATATGGTAAAAAAAACCGAATTTCTAACGTCAATTAGGTCGAAAATCGCTTCCACCTGTTTTTTTTTTAACTAGAAAACATTGTCTATTGATCACAAGTTAGAAAAATGAGTGCAAGCGATTTTCGACCTTATTGACATTTATCAAAATCACGGTTTTTAATGAAAGATCAAAGTTAGTAAACGAGAATATGGCAAAAAATCAACCGAATTTCTAACGTCAATAAGGTCGAAAATCGCTTGCGCCTGTTTTTTTTAACTAGAAAACATTGTCTAGTGATCACAAATTAGAAAAAATGAGTGCAAGCGATTTTCGACCTTATTGACATTTATCAAAATCGCGGTTTTTAATGAAAGATCAAAGTAAGTAAACGAGAATACTGCAAAAAAACCCATCAAATCTCAAATGTCAATAAGGTCGAAAATAGCTTGCACCTGTTTTTCTTAACTACAGATGACTAGACTAAGTTTTCCTACCTACACTTTTTTTCCGATATTAATTTGTTTTTCCGAAATCGTATAATTCAATTATAGACAGTTCTAAGCCCGAAAAGTATGAAATAAAGTTTATTAGTTTACATTACTTACTGCTTTATTTAATAAAAGACTAAAAGGTAACGTATTAATAAATAACATTTTTGTAAAGCGCGCGATCTGTCTAACGAACGACGTGTGAAGTAACGTGTTACGAAATCTAACGTGCTGCATCTAACGCGCCAGCCAGCCGCCCGCATGCTACCTGATAAATAGCGCGTTATAACATAGCGTATTTAATAGCGCGCTAGAAATCAATAGCATATAGTCTGTAGCGTGCTGTTGCTTTATAGGCGTTATGAACAACTCTAGTCAGCGGCAGTGGCGATGGCGGCGCCGGTGCTTGTGGTGTCGGCGGCGACGTCGTTGGCGTCAGCGGTGGTGGTGGTGGTGCCTTGGCGGTCCCGAGCGGTGTTCGCTGGCGCACCGGTCAGTGCTCGGATATGCCTATCCCGAGTGGAGGTACCAGCGTTCCCCGACCGAGGTATGAGAGTGCGCAAAATTATTATGAGGCTGATGATTCGAACTATTACGAGTACTACGGTCAAAATTATTATGATTATAATGTTGGCGAAACTGACTATAATTATAATACTTCTTGCAATCGGGGCTATACTACTGTCAATGGTAATGGTTCGAATAGTTGTTATGTACCCGAGGCAGTCACTTTTTATCCATCACAGAATTATTCACATAATAACATTCCCGTAACTACTACTACTAGGGAAAGTACATACCCTACCACGGCCGGTAGCTGCAGTGGTACATCTGTTCCAAACAATTCTCATATAATTACGCTGACACCGGACGTTACAAATGTACAGCAGACTCAGCCTAGTATTATACGATACGTGGGCCGTAACGACCCTTTACCTGATTTTGACCCTCAGTCTACTGTAACTATTGAACAGTGGATAAGAAAAATTGAAGGCATAGCTAGTATGTATGGTTGGGACGAAAAAACAGTCATATTTAATTGCACATCGAAACTGAAGGGTTATGCTAAACAGTGGTATGATCAATTAAGTGATTTAAACCTAAGCTGGAATGATTGGAAGTCGCGGTTATTGACTGCTTTTCCGTCTAATCGTAGTAAGTTAAGCTTGTTACGTGAATTAGTTAACATCGTACGACGCTCCGATCAAGATTATTTGCAATTCTATTATGACAAACTTGCATTGGGTAACGCTTGCGGGTTACCCGACTCTCTTATAACGGAAGCGATAATAGGCACTATAGGTAATAATTTAATCGAAGTTGGCGCTATTTCTGCTGGATGTCGGGATTCGCCCAGTCTCATTAGATATTTGTCATCGTTCAGGCAGCCTTCGCAAGTTTCGCAACACGCGCACGTCGACCGAAATAAATCGTATGGCAACGTTAGAGATGTGACAATTAAATGCCATAATTGTAAACGACGTGGTCATATTGCGTCAAAGTGTCCTACGAAAAAGACTAATAAGAACGATAAGACGTTAACTTGTTCATTCTGCAGTAAACGTGGTCATGATGAGACTGATTGTTATACTAAAATTAAAAAGTGTTCATATTGTAATCATACCGGGCATGTTAAGGACGATTGTTTTAAACTAAAGAATCGAAAGTCTCAGTCGGTTAAAATAATTACAGATGTTTCCGGTAGTAGTAAATATTATATGGATGTGAAAATTAACGATCTGCTGACTCACGCATTTATCGATTTTGGAAGTACTTGCATAACAATTACCGAGTCTGTTGCTGGGGAGTTACGTTTAGTTATTAATTCGTGTGACTCTGATTGCGTTATCAAGGGTTTTGGCGGCTCTAAAATTACTCCTGTGGGTAAAAGTTGGGTTAAGGTGTGTGCAGATGAGGCGACCTGCGAGGCCACGGCTTACATAGTGCCGGATAGCGCTCAAGACATAGGTGTTATTATTGGCCAGCCTTTTACTGATTATGCGGATGTGTATGTTATTAAAACGCCTACATCGCTGCGTATGTACAACTCTAATTTATTGACCGAGCTGCCTCACTTGCACGAAGACGTTCAACGTTTTAAATTAATACCTGTTGACGAAGTTTGTACTTTACAACCTGGAGTTAATAAGATTATAGTTACATGCGATGTACCTGTAATAGGTTCCGTATTAGTTCACCCCTCAGATCACGGCACGCCTAGGGCCGAGTGCATCATACCCCAGTATGAAACCGAATTCATTGATGGTCACGCTGTTTTAAACGTTTTTAATATAAGTGATACTAGTGTAACCTTACCTTTAGGACGGTGTGTAGCACGTGCGTCATTGTCAGACGAGAAGAGAGGTTACAAGATAGGCGATAACTTACCTTCTGAAATAATCTCATGTCTTAAGGAGATTCTAGATGAGTTTTCTGACTGTTTTTCCACTGATGGTGATAAAATAGGTAAATGTTCTACAAAGATGCATATTGAGTTAACTGATTCGAAGCCCATTTATTACCGTCCGTATCGTATGTCGATGGCCGATCGAGATAAAGTACGTGTAATTGTCGACGATCTGATAAATAAAGGAATAGTCGAAGAGTCCTCATCCCCGTACGCGAGCCCAGTAATCCTCGTACCAAAAAAGACAGGAGAAGCGCGATTGTGCGTCGATTACCGTGCTTTAAACAAAGTTACGAAAAGAGACCGATACCCTTTACCTTTAATCCAGGATCAGTTAGATCGTTTGTCTGGGCAAAGCGTATTTTCTTGCCTCGACATTCAATCCGCTTACCATTGTGTACAACTTGATGATCATAGCAAACCCTATACAGCTTTTATAACACCTAACGGTCATTTTCAATACACACGCATGAGCTTCGGCTTAGCTAACGCTCCTGCGGTTTTCCAGCGTGCTATGGACGAAGTGCTTGGTCCCTTACGATTTAAATTTGCTACAGCGTATCTTGATGATATACTGATATACGCTGGAACTGAAAGTCAAGCTTTGGAGAGACTCAGAGCAGTTTTAGAGCGTATTAGGGACGCGAATATGACGCTACGTTTAGACAAATGCTCATTCCTTGTCCCACGAGTCGAATACCTAGGTCACGAAGTCTTTGATGGCACTGTGAGACCTGCCACGCATAAGCTTTCAGCTGTCCGTGATTTTGAGGTGCCCAAGAATGTTCATCAGGCTCGTCAATTTATGGGCTTGGCTAATTACTTTAGGCGATACGTACCTGGATTTGCGGCTTTGGCACGACCCATCACTATGCTAACTAAAAAAGATCAACCTTGGGTTTGGGGTGAAGCCCAATCCCAAGCATTTAATAAAATTAAGTCTGTTTTAATTAATCGTCCTGTATTGGCGTTGTTTAACCCTAAATATCCAACTCAAATTCACACTGATGCGTCTAAGTTAGGCTTAGGGGGCATTTTGTTGCAGCAGCAGCCAGACGGTGGTTGGAAACCAGTCGCATATGCCAGCCGCCAAACTACATCTGCTGAACAAAAATATCACAGTTTTGAATTAGAAACGTTAGCGGTTGTTATGAGTTTAGCCAAATTCAAAGTGTATGTGACCGGTATAAATTTTACAATCATTACCGACTGTAATGCTTTGCGTTGGACGTGGTCCAAGCGAGATTTATCTCCACGCATCGCCCGTTGGTGGCTAGAGGTACAGAGCTATGATTTTGATGTCCAATATCGTGCTGGCAAGTCGATGGCCCATGTTGACGCCTTGAGCCGCAACCCTGTTGGGTCTGTTATGCGCATAAATGATAAATGCTTTGTTGAGTCAATGCAGCAGGGAGACGACTCAATTCGTTCAACAGTAGATCAACTAAATGACGAATTTAAATGTGGTAATTCGACAGGACTCACCAATGATTACGTAGTCGAAAAAGGGGTTCTTTTCCGTAAAGTTAATGGCGATCTAAGGGTTGTGGTACCTAGGGCATGTCGCTGGTCACTGATGCAAACTTTTCATGACAATAACGGCCATATTAATTTTCAAAAAACGTATGACGCTATTAAGGCTAAGTACTGGTTCGGTAAAATGCGAAGATTTATTCAAAAGTATGTTCAAGGTTGCATAAGTTGCCAATATGCGAAAAAGACAACTGGACGTCGAGTAGGGTTGTTGCATCCTATAGAAAGAGTACCCGTACCATTCCAAACGGTACACGTGGACCACCTGGGTCCATTTTGTAAAAGTCCATCTGGTAAAATGCACATATTGGCAATTGTCGACTCATTTACGAGGTTCATCTGGCTTGAAGCTGTACGTGACGTTAGCTGTAAATATGTTATACAGGCATTTGAAGCATTCATTAAGACATTTGGCGTTCCTACTCGTGTAATCAGCGATCGTGGTAAAGCTTTTAATTGTAAAGACTTCAAGGATTATTGCGTTGAAAGACAGATAAAGCACGTTATGACCGCCGTTGCCAGTCCGCGCGCGAACGGACAGGTCGAACGTTTTAACCGTACAATCTTGGATGCTTTAGTATCGTACGTTGGTGACGATCAAAACGATTGGGAGCGCCATTTACCTAAAATTCAATTAGGGCTCAATTCAAACGTCAATAACAGTACTGGTAAGAGTCCTCTTGAACTGTTATATGGTTACAGACCGAGATTAATAGGCGACGTAGTCGTTCCAGTCCGTTCCTCTAATTTAGATGATATCAGACAAGAGGCTGTAACCCGTTCTGCTGCAGCTTCGGAGCAGGCAAAACAGGCATTTGACAAGAAGAGGCGAGATGCGCCTGCTTTCAATGTTGGCGATCTAGTTCTTGCCGAACGTAAGATTTTACGGAAAGGTTTGCGTAGTGGCAAACTTGTTCCTCGGTTTGATGGTCCATTCAGGATCACCAAAGTGTTACCACGTGACCGATATGTAATAAAAAGTACACAAGGTCGAACTCGGGCGTACGAAAATGTGATGGCCCGTGATAAATTGAAACCTTTTAGGTCTAATAGTCCTATCTCTGAGTGTTCCGACTCTGATTCATAAGAGATTTAGAATTTTAAATACCATTAAGAAGGCTTGTTAGTTGTTTAGTTCTGAAATGCTGTGTATGTTTATTTACTGAGTCGCCATTTAGAAGGCTGTACTGGAAAATTACTTATTACTGTGTAACCTTTAAGAAGGTGATATTATGGTACTCATACGCACTAGAAACGATTAAGAACGAACGTTCTAGTCTGATCAGACTTAGTTCTGATGACTTAGCCTTAAGAGGCTGACGCGGCAGAGTCCGCTGATTGATGCATGCATGCCTTAAGAGGTGAGATAGACGTCGCGACGTAATAGGAAATGTGCACTTCCTTTCTCTGATGTAGTCAGATATGGTGACATTAAGAAGTCACCTGCCTAGATCAAATTTTGAGAAGTTGATTGTAACGGCAGCAAAATAAGCCTTAAGAGGCTAGTTATAAGCCTTAAGAGGCTAGCCGAAAGCCTTAAGAAGCCTGTAGAAATGTTCTCAGTTCACCATTTAGAAGGTGTTGATTGTATTCTTTTCCTGAGCCTTGAATATCGGCATTAAGAAGCTGATGGGTAAGGAGCCTTAGGAGGTGTAGTGTTTAATTTAGAGTGTAATCTGCTCGGGACGAGCAGATGATCAGGAAGGCCGACTGTTAGGCATTTCCGAATGCAACCTTTTATTTAGTGTATAGCGTTTCTGAACGCACCTGTATGGTAGAAGAGCGCTTCATGCCGTTCTGTTTAAAAAAATGTATCGCTATCTCTCTCTCGCAATTTTCACTGTGCGCGGTGTACTTGTTTGTTCGAATAAATGTTAAAATATAGTAAATTAGTGGTTTTTCTGAGTTTCCTTTTACTACTATCTGTGTGCCAAATTCCAAACAAATCCGTTCAGTATATAGTTTTTGCGTGATTGAGGAACAAACATCCAAACATCTAAACATCCAAACCCACAAACTTTCATATTTATAATATTAAGTAGGATTTTCAAGCAATTGTCGAATGAGCTACGCAAAATCATTCCACATGAGTACAATGAAATCAACATGTTCCGTGGGCATTGTTCCGAACAATTCGTAATTTCATTTTGAACTAGTCTCGGCGGTACGGACTAAGCATATCTGATAAGGTTTTATTGAAATTCATTAAACTTTTGTATTAATGATATAAAACTAAGTTTGGAAACATGACGTAGATAACGGGATTCTATATGTAGATTTTATGCCGACGTGGCCAACCAAAGGCTGTGAGTCAAGACAAAATATAACAATCTTTTTTTTCAGCAAACATTTTTTATCTCTGTGTACGCGGGTTGTACGATCTTAAAATAAGCCGACTAATCCTAACGATAAGCCTAGCTCTCTATTTGCAGTGGTGAAATTGGGATTGTTCTGTATGCTCTGCGTGACATCTCACTTATATAAATACTTAGAGAACTCACGACATTCTTTCTTACTTGGGATCGAATGTCACAAGTCCTAATGACAAATTCGAACATTTAAAATCACTCAATGATGGTTCAAAGCCTCCGATATTAGCGTTTAGAATCTCAATGGTTCGGATGACATTATCAATATGATCAATTGATGCAATAATAATAATAATAAATAAAAATATTTATTGATATAAAATACAAAGTTTTTTAAAACATCTCATACTTAAATGAACATCTTTGAAACAAACAAATGACATCTGCACCCGAACTGTATCTCGGGCACAGCGCTCTTATTAGGACTCAATTCCCTAGATGATAATAATACAACGCAAGAATGTGGTAACATTTCCAAAAACTTAATACTTAATAATAGTTAAAAGTGAATAAGTGAATCCTCTCGCAATAATATGATAATAATAATGTTAAAAAAACTTAAATTACTTAACGATAGATATATTCCAAACGTTCGACTAATAGGGTATTCAATAATTCACGCTGATGAGCTTTTAAGATTTTGAAGACATTTTATACGTTCTTCGTACTTTCGATCACTGATTGAAGATTCATACATATAATCTAGCATCGTCTGAGAGTGTTTGAGAATTTGTCATTGGGACTTGTAACATTCGTTCTCAAGTAGGAAACCCGAACTCATGGCATGACCCCGAGACCCCGAGTCTTAACAAACAGACCGTTCTGAAGAAATCGCATTAGAAATACAAATCGACGCCATTCGTGTAACAAATGCGGGTAAGCAACGCTCCAATTCCGCGACCGTCCCGCGCCGTACAATGCATGTTTTTATTTATTGCACCTATTTTTGGTTCGCATATTGATAGCTGATTATCTAATAAATACAAACATGCTTACAATATCAGACGGGGTACGAGGTTTTTCCAAAGGTCCACGACTCTATTTTTTTCAAAAATGTTAATTCATACTTTGGTTCCGAACGGGTCCACGATATTAAAAATAATAAAGAATTTTCTTTTTTTATATATTGTGTGGGAAAATAAGAACAATAGAGTCGTGGACCTTTGAGAATAACCCATCAGTCAGACGATATCAGTAATAAATAAAATAGGTCCTTAAAACATTTGTGGATATAAGGTACAACATCGAAAAGTGTCTTATTCAAGTATTTTTTACGTTGACTTTCTCGAGACATCATGACCTTAAAAATCCTTAAACAAGTTTTCAACTTGACATTACTTAAAAAAGACGATACGTAACTTCAATGTTTTTCGAATAATTTATAACATGAATTGTATTTCCTATGACGACATCTAGTCAAAAGCGTTTGAACTACACAGTTCAGTTGCCCGCTGAACTCTGAAAATTGTGAAAGGCATGCCTTTTGCTATACCTACACTAGCAGAAAGGCAAGCCTTGCTTTCACAATTTCAGCTGGCAAACGGAGTGCTTCATAAAATGTTTCGAACGAATCCCACTAGAATGCGCTTTTTCTCTCACTGCAGTAGCTAATGAACAGTTCAGAGGAACAAAAAAAAGCGATGTACCTACCGATTGGCATTTTACTTAGGACAAAAAAAATTTTCATCAGCAGATTAAAAAAACTCCCCTCATAGAAGAGGAGTTATCTTCTTTGAGAGCCTTGCTCTTTAGGGCTTACAAACATCCATTAAATAATCAAGCTCGTTTTAGTATGTTCGTTCGTTCGCCTATTATATAATTCCTTGTAAGTAATATTTAATATGCGATCACCGCTATGGTTAAGCACAATTTGAAAATTGTCGGATTAAACATACCGAGTAGCTTCCGATGCCAGGTATAAGTTCATTATAATTATAGTGGGTACCACAGAAGTGTAGTACATAGTTACTGATTTTTTTTAATCTCATCTGAATCCTCTATTGGAGTAAAAGTGAAAAAAAAACTTAAAAAGAGTGCGGCAAGAGTGTTCAATTATTGAACACTCTTGTTCAATATATTGTTTCAAATGTTGTATTTGCAAACCGACTTGATTGTGCACATTATAAACATTCCTGAAATGACGTGAGACTGATAACGATATTCATCCTTAACCTACTTTGATTGATGTTCATGAAGTAAACAACGGGGAAAACATTGATCTCATGAGGTAAATAGAAAAGGGTTTGAATGTATTATCGTCGTCATAATGTTTTTTCATGGATTAAATACTCTTTTACTTTAATTCCAATAAAAACACATGTGAATGACTTGAAGATAGAAATTCTAATAAGCTTACAGGATATGTAGTAATTACTTCTATGTAGGAAACACTTTTAATATCATTGAGAAAACCTAGTTTTCAACTCTTTTACAATCAAAAAGTAAGTTATTTATTACATGACAAATGATTTGACAGTTGTAATATGAGAAATGTGTCAAATCCTCTGTCAAGCTCGAAGCTGTCAAGTATTTATGTTACTGTACAGTGAAGCTTCTACTCAGAACTTACTTTTCGCACTGTTTTATAATCTTTGAATGTGAAACAAGCTCAGTTTAATAACTTTAATAAATTAAAAACCTTTGAATAACAAAGTTACATTCAAATCATACATTTATGAAAGGTTTTAAAAAACCAACATAATGTATTGACGTCTTTTGTTAGAATTCATGCTAAATCCTTAGATTATGCTAAATCATGGTGTTGAAATTAAAACAAAAAGGTCTTTTTTTTTACCCACAAGTAATATTATAGACTTATTTTTTTTTTCAACTAAGTGCACTTGACATTTTCTTGAAGATGGTGAAAAAGCAATAAATCTTTAAATAGGTACCTATTTCTTAAATACGTTTCTACAATTTTGTTTTTGACATTTCATTAAGTCTGTCTAATAAAGTATGTTGTGTTGTGTTCACATCAAGTTTTTTTTACCAATGTATGTAAGCTACAATGGCCTCGTCACAAACGTAACAACAGCCCACATTAAAACTTTTAAAGGTCTCCAATAAGATTTTGAGATAAAAGCCATTCGAAAATCAATGATGTTTGGCAACACGAGGGTGGAAATGAGCGTTAAGCATTGATAGCGCTAACTTAATCAGAACATTTCTTTTTCTCCTCTTTTCATTGCTTGTACTGTACCGTTTACTTCCGGTCAAAATGAGAAGTATAAATAGTTTTAAAACTACATTTTTATTTTAGTTCCCATCAACCTCATTATGTACTATGATGCATTTATGGCATAGATGTGGAATCGTGTTAAACAGAGCGTTAATTCCACTTTAATCTCGTAAAACGTTAATTTCACCAGCCACTTTCCTTAATTTAATTACTTCTGTAATTAATAAATATGCATTAATTATACACAGTATTATACAGCGCAAATAATAAGATTTCGCTAGCTGCTGAATTCGCTGCAGGTTCACAACCGCTACGCGACTAGAGCGCCCTGAAAAATACTCGTTTCAGTTTACAGCTGGCATCGTTTCGCGGTACACATGCGCTGAACCGCCTTGAAGCCTTCGCGTGATGGGATACCAATACAGTGCTTACTTCACTTAGTGCCTGGAAAAACATCAGTAAGTGTACCTAATGTCTATTTTTTATCACCATTTCGTTCACAACATGGAACAGTGGGTATCAGTTCCCATGCTATTGTGGATAACCTGTTTCACGCAATGGCTCCCTAGTCTCGGCTAGACTGCTTTCGTTGTTCCTACAATATCCTAATGAACTACGTATAATAATTCTATAGACTGTGTCAAAGGAAAATCTAGATTTTGAGTGGGTGTTATTATATCTTAAGAGATCACCCACCTCATCTTAGGCACCCTTTATATCAAGACTCGAGCCTTTTCATACGTATAAACATCTCATCTTATAACCGTTAATATTTAAACTATAAGAATGTTACAATAAAATTGACAATCACCATAATCACAATTAAAAATAGGTTTGTCAAAATAAACTGTGTGTATTTGTTTAACACTTATGAAACGTTTGTGACGAAAATTAACTCTTAATTAAATAGAATGGCAAACATGACGATATGTTAAGAGTTGATATAAACAATATACGAACATATAATAAATAATATTATGAAACGTATTTACGCAGTAGTTGATAGTAAGGATTCGCGTTATCGCCCTAAACAGACGCTGGATTGAAACAAATAGGTAACGAATTTATGTATATGTTACGGCTAATACCCGAAGTGCGGATAAACCTAGTTCTAGCCGGCTAAAACTAGGTGTAACCGATCTGCTTTACTCCTGTAGGTCCCGGGTTAGGTTAGAAATTTAAGGCGAGCGCGAAGCGCAGCGGAGCGTGAGCCTTAAATTTCGAGGTTATTTTTTTTTAACAGACAACAGAAAAAACTTTCTTTATATCCCATGCTGCACCTAGTTTTAGCCGGCTACACCTAGTATTAGCCGCGAGCAAATCGGCTACACCTAGTTTTAGCCAACAGCTAGCGGCTACACCTAGTTTTAGCCGGCTAAAACTAGGTTTAGCCGCACTTCGGGTATTAGCCGTAACATATAATATATTACAGCTAATGTAAATCAGTTAGACTGCAGATTAATTGATCTAGTCCTTTTAAGTGCAAAAGAAATTGATTTAGTTCTTACATTTACTAGGTAAACTGCAGAATTCCTAGGTAATCTGCAGAGTAACGACTAAGCATCAATTAAAGTTGATAAAACAGGTTATATAACTGAAAAATAGTATAATAATTCTGGTGACGAGTCGTTTTTCTAGTTGATTATTTAGTATAGTTTAATCATTTAAAAGGGGTAGACACAAAAACAGGGACACGGGGGGCTCGGGGGGCATAAAAAAGTCAGAAAGAGTTCATTATTTTAGGTTAAAACTGCGATCAAAAACTTGAACTTGAACAAAAATTACGTTTTAAATTTACTCTCAATAGAGGTCTTTTTAAATTTCCTGAAACCCTGGCCATTTTACTCACTGTTTTCCGCGATTTAAGGTACTTATAGGATTCGTTAATATGCAGATTACTAGGTAAAGTGCAGAATTCTAATACTTTACACTTTAACGGATACCCGGTAATCATTAACGTATATTCCGTTCTCTAGCGGTAACATTGTATAATATTCATCACTTAATCCTAACCTTACTAATATTATAAATGACTCGTATAAAATCAAAGTCGGCTATCTGTCATTTTACTAATTTGTGGGAAATCGAAAACGAAAAAATCAAGATGGCGGAATCTCGTGAATTTTGTATGAAAGAAAGCCGTCTTTGATTCTAATACGATATTTGCAATCCAATTTAATAGAGGATATGGCCGCTTAATTTTGATTGTTAATCGGTTGAGCAGTCGATGACGTTTAAAATTAGCAATGCTGCTGTATCAATAAGTCATTTTTGACAAATATGTCAGATAGCCGCCTTTGATTCTATACGACTCATGCGAAAGTCCGTTTGTTTGTTTATTTGTTTGTTACGCCTTCACGTCTTAACTACTCAACCGATCATCGTGAAATTTTGCATACACATTGTCAGGGGTACAGAAAAGGACATAGGGTACCTTTCATCCCGAAAAAGGGAACTGTCCCCGTGGGATAGACAAAACATTAAACACGCGGACGAAGTCGCGGGCGGCTGCTAGTTTCATATAAGTAGGACGAACTTTTACGCTACTATAAACAGAAAAAAAAACAGAGAAAAAATCATCAGAAGAACCTTAATGCAACTAAATGGTGTGATTCTGAGCTATTACCTACTTATTTATGAAAATGTTTCGTGACAAAAAACGCA
Organism: Agriphila tristella; assembly: GCA_928269145.1. NCBI lineage: Eukaryota > Metazoa > Arthropoda > Insecta > Lepidoptera > Crambidae > Agriphila > Agriphila tristella. The sequence continues at coordinate 15,083,224 of OV743439.1, read as the reverse complement.
TATTAAATTTATTAAAGGGTATATAATATGTTACGGTAGAACCCCGAACTTAGGTAAATCCTAAGATTTTCCAATAAAACCTAATCCTGCATTTACCAACCACCATTAGTAAAAATTTTTTAAAAAACAAAAAACCAACTTCAAGAAACCTGCCTCTAAAAAGCAAGAAATAATATTAAAACCATTAGATATGCATTATCATTATTATAATAAAAAAAACACGTCTATTGAAGTCGGGTGGGGCTTTTAGAATGAAAAAAACCGGCCAAGTGCGAGTCGGACTCACGCACGAAGGGTTCCGTACCAAAAACGGCAAAAAAAATACGTTTGTTGTATGGGAGCCCCCCTTAGATATTTATTTTATTCTGTTTTTAGTATTTGCTGTTATAGCGGCAACAGAAATACATCATCTGTGAAAATTTCAACTGTCTAGCTATCACGGTTCATGAGATACAGCCTGGTGACAGACAGACAGACAGACAGACAGATAGACAGACAGACAGACAGACGGACAGACAGACAGACAGACAGACGGACAGCGGAGTCTTAGTAATAGGGTCCCGTTTTTACCCTTTGGGTACGGAACCCTAAAAAGGATGTTGTACTCCAGCCCCACCCGACTTCAATAGACGTGTTTTTTTTTATTATAACAATGATAATGCATATATAATGATTTGAATATTATTTCTTGCTTTTTATAGGCAGGTTTTTTGAAGTCGGTTTTTTTGTTTTTTAAATATTTTTTTTATTTTTAAACATTTTTTTTATTCTAAAGTACTCTACTTCCAACCCTTTGGCGTCTACCGTAACTAACTTTCATAACCAATTACAAAATCATATTTTTGCATCTCACTTTTTCATCGACTAAAAACAAATCACTGACTTTTCTGATTTCTAATTACTGAAGTTGATCAAATACAAATAGAATATTGAAATCATAAGCCATTCAAATGAATAATATTTATTTGTTATACAACAGACAAAACTCAATTTGTGCTGCGAGTGCCGACTTTAAATCACGCGAACTAGCGAATAGTAGTCGACGAGGCAGATAAAAATTTGGTCTCGTGTTAAACAGAGTAATGCAACTTTTGACCTCTACCAGCGAGAAAAGTGCCATAGGTAAGAATAGTTATTTCACGTGACTTTCCGGGAAAAAAGCTAAATTCAGTATTACAAGTTAGTACAAGTTTCTTTGGAGTAAGACACAAAAATCGTTCTAGCAACCTATGCTGAAAAAAAAATATTCATATAGACTAAAATAGATTCCCATCATTTTGTTTTACATAACGTTGTGTTTTTCTCTTATTTATTAACTAGCGGCCGCCTGCGGTTTCACCCGCGTGGTTCGCCTTCCCGTGAGAATATCGGGATAAAAAGTATCCTATATTTTAATCCAGGCTATCTACTATCTGTGTGCCAAACTTCAACCAAATCCGTTCAGTAGTTTTTACGTGATTGAGGAACAAACATCCAAACATCTAAATATCCAAACATCCAAACCCACAAACTTTCACATTTATTCCATCTCATTTCTTCATTTACAATCATAAAACATCGCACTAATTTGTAAGTAAGTACCCATATATTTGACTGAGCGAGCGCAGGATCGCGTGGAGATAGCGAGTTGAAATCAAAACCATACTCAGGTCTATAGTCCTTTGAAGCTGTGAAAAAATCAAGCTTCTAAGATTACGTAAAAAAGATACGGCCGTGTCCGCAAAAAAGCATATTTCGAAACTAAAAATTCATAAGAGTCTTCCTTTTGACCTAGAACTATGAAATTAATTGGCTAGTAATATCGTCTTATACTACGAGTACAATTACAAGGAAAAATCTGAAAACAAAAAAATTAGTAAACATTTTTAATTAAATCATAAACAATGTAGTCTTTATTGAAGTACGGAACCATCGGTGGGCGAGTCCCATTCGCACTTGTCCGGTTTTTTCTTAATTATTTCAAAAAGTGGTGTTAGAAATAAAAAAAACACTGTTGCAGCCGCGCATTTGTTTTGTATAATTTTGTTTGTAATTTTTATTGCCATTTTGATCATATTTGCATAAAACGAAACGCTTCATAGTGACAGTTTTCGCGGGTAGTTGATCGCGAAATATTGTTGAAATTATTAATCTAGTGAGGGTACCTTTCGTGATTTGGTTGATGCCACTCACTTGGTTAGACGGATCCGCGCTGTCGACACACGTTATTATCGATTGCATCGCTGCTTATTGCAAAACCCATTTTGAACATTTTCGTTGTGTACTGTGTGTGCTCTCATATAGTGAAAAGACCAAAAGGATTGCCAAAGGTCGGCGCCGACAGGCAAGGCAGCAGGAGAAGACCGGTGAGTAGGCTTGACACCTTATTTTCGAATAATATCCTCACTGGATCGTTTTTGTTACTTAGATAAAATTAGTGTCGCTATTTTCAAAATCCCAAGGACGCCTTTTCGGCTCGCGGGAGCGCGTCCATTTTGGTCCATCGGCCGGATCATTAATTTCGAACTGTCGCTATTAGTTTTTCGTCATATTGTCGTATTGTAATTTGTTAATTAATCATTCGGATTATTTTAACTATATTTCGTCGTTTCGTACCTATGACAATTGATATAATCGCTCGGATTATAACATTGTCATACCACACCATTCGGTAGCCATATTTGTCGTACTCAATCAAATTCGTATTTTGTAGCCATTTTAATCTCGTAACTTATGCAACATTTCGTTAAGCAAAATCGTGCATTTAAGGTCTTATTCTCGATACATTCGAATTATAATTTAATTTGAGAAAAATAATTACACATAAAAATAATTCGTTAATTAATGTCGTGGCCACGTTGTGTGACTGAATTAAAGGTTTGAGTTGTTTGCTTAATAGATTGATTAATGTAAAATAACACGGCAATCGGTCGCGTTATCATTTGCTACGTTTGATAAATGCAAACTTTCTTATCGAGCGGTTGCATATTTAGTCACTTTGTAAAAATTGTCGTGGAACATAATAACGTCGTAACGTAATAACGTAACGGAAAGTAACTCACACTTATTTATCACTAATTCACAGTTATTTATAATTAGTTACTTACTGACGTTGGAGTTATTTCATTGTACGTTTGTTATTCATAATTAATGGTAGAAAACGAATAATAAAATCGATTGATATTAGTTGATACAGTCCATTGCATTGTTTTGAATAGTCGTTTCGTAATACAAATTAATAATGTCGAAAGCTGCCTCTCGGCGTAATTTAGAATTAAAACGCGACATTTGTATCAAGCGTATCGATGAGTGTTTGTCAGCCGCCTTAGAGGCCAAAGAGGATAAGTCACGTTTACCTATATTTTTGTCGCGGTACAGTCGACTTGAAAGTTATTGTGCTAGTTTCGAAAGTCATCATTTTAAAATTTGTTCGGAAATAACAGAAGTGTCAGCGTTAGATACAGAAGATATTATTCGTCAAGAAGTAGATAATAAATATTTTCAAATACTTGAAATTCATAGCAATTTAACATCCACTTCGGATTCAAACAGTACTAATTTTACGTCTAGTTCAGATTTATCTGTCAAGCTTCCTAGGTTGAATTTGTTACACTTTAACGGTGATATAACAACATGGGGTACCTTTTTCGATATGTTCAACACCATGGTTCACCAGAACAAAAAATTGTCGAATATCGAAAGATTTTCAATTTTGATTTCACTTCTTTCCGGTGAACCCTTGCAGCTATTAAAAGGTTTTCCACTTTCGGAAAACAATTATTTAGATGCATACGCGGCCTTAATTGATCGTTACCAATGTAAGCGAAAGTTAGCATTCCGGCATTGGGATGAGTTACAAAAGGTATCGTTAAAATCGAATTCGCCTCGTGAATTACGTCGTTTAGTGGATACGTTTAAAGAAAATATTGCTGTTCTTCGAAATTTAAAATTGCCAGTTAAAGGCTGGGATTTTCCATTGTTTTATTTGCTGATAAACAAACTCGATATTGAAACTCGTCGTCGTTTTGAGTTGCAAAATGAGGATAATGATATTCCTTCGTTTGACTCCCTTCTGGAGTACTTAAATAAGGCCGGTCAAGCACTCGAGCTTGCCGAGCCCGATACAACCGCCTCGCGCGCTAGGCCTGCGAACGCGCCGTCCGCGCGCGCCGCGCCCCGCGCCCCTGCAGCGGAGCCGTCTTATCATCGCCCCCGTAATTATGCGCCGGCGCCGTCGCCTAATAATACTAAGTCGTTGTTAGTTAATTCTCAGTCGAAATCTGTTGACTTATGTCTTTTGTGTAAATCTAATCACAGTTTATCTAACTGCCCTATTTACCGTAATTATTCTCCTAATGATAGATTTGTTGTTGTAAAAGAAAATAATCTTTGCATAAATTGCCTTAATAAAGGCCACTCAATTAAATCGTGCCCATCTAAGGGACGTTGCTTATTGCTTAAAATGTAACGTGGCCCACCACACAACCTTACACTTTGAATCGAATTCGAATCCTCGTGGCCCCATTTACAATAATATTGTAAATGACGCAAACGGTGCTCCAGCCTCCCATCATGTCAGTTCGCATAATCGGGTCGCTTCGCCTAATCGTGGCATTTCGCATAATCGGGTCGCTTCGCCTAATCGTGGCATTTCGCATAATCGTGTCGCTTCGCCTAATCGTGGCATTTCGCATAATCTTGTCATTTCACATAATCGCGTCGCTTCGCCTAATCGTCGTGTCGTTTCGCATAATTCTAATTTCGTTCCGTCAAATAGTCGTGTCGCTTCGGAAGGTGATTCCGCATCACCCTCATCATCCCATGAACATTCAACCGTTACTCTTGTGGCTGGATCGGATCCAACCACACAAGTTTCACTTCTCGCTACTGCCTTAGTCGAAGTTATTGACAACTTCGGCACTCATCGTCGTATTCGTGTCGTTATCGATAGTGGCAGTCAATCGAACTTCATCACTCAAAGATGTGCCAATCGTCTTGGACTCGTTTTAAACAAAACTACAGCCTCCGTAGAGGGCATTTGTCAATCGTCATCCCTAGCAACGAATGCTACTGAGTTTCGTATGCGTTGTGGCGACCATTGTCCAGACATCAATGTTTCATCTCTCGTCGTACCCAAGATCTGTAGTCAAATGCCAGCTGATAGGATTGACATCGCTCAGCTGTCGCATCTCCGTAAAATTAAATTGGCCGATCCTCATTTCAACGTGCCTGCGCAAATCGATGCGTTAGTAGGCGTTGATATATTTTGCAAAATCTTTTTAGGTGAACGCGTCAACTACGGACCTGACGGACCTGTAGCGTTCAATACTAAGCTTGGTTGGGTAGTGATGGGAACTGTCTCGTGTACACCATCGCTTCCGACGTCTTCGTTGCTTTGCACCCTCGATAGTTTAGACCTTCAAATTCGCAAGTTCTGGGAAATAGATGAGCTTCCTAAGCCTTCCCCACTTAGCGAAGATGAAGCTCGATGCGAACATATTTTTGCTACCACCCATACTCGTAATGTCGACGGGAGGTATGTTATCCGACTACCTTTCAAATCACCAAAGCCAGCCTTTGGTGATTCACACACACTTGCATATCGTCGTTTGTTGTCTTTGGAAAAACGTCTTGCTCGTAATCCTCAACTTCGCGAGGAATACAATGATTTCATGCCGGACTACCTAAACGCTGGTCACATGGAGGCAGTCGGACTGCCCCGCACAGAACTCACTTACTACATCCCGCACCACTGCGTTATCAATCCAAGCAGCACAACCACAAAACTTCGCGTGGTTTTCGATGCCACAGCGAAGCCAGCCAATGGAGTTTCACTCAATGAGCAATTGTTGATCGGTCCGAAATTGCAATCGGACATAACTTCGATTCTTCTTCGATTTCGGTTGCACGCTTTTGTTTTCACCGCCGATATAAGGCAAATGTATCGCCAAATTTTAATTGCGATTCCTGATCGAAATTGTCAGCGAATATTGTTTCGCTTTTCGCCCAACGAGCCTGTACAGAGGGCCTAGCCAAAGTAACATTCGCAAATCTTCGTTATCGCTTCGCTATAGAAACATGTATGGGATTGACATAAGGTTTCGTTAACAATCGAATTTTAAAACTTCAAATCCATATATGTTTCGAAGCGAAGCGATAGCGAAAATTTGCTAATGTTACTTTGGCTAGGGGGGCTGGAATTTCGTCTCAATACTGTCACCTACGGAATGTCGTCGTCCAGTTATCTAGCGCTTCGTACCATCTTGCAGGTGGCGCGAGACGAGGGAGACAATTGTCCTCTCGCCGTCGCAGCGCTCTCCAATGATATTTACGTAGATGACATAGTCAGTGGTTCGGATTCATTAGACTCGGCTCGCGAATTAATGTGCCAGATCACACACGTCCTACACAAGGGCTGCTTCGAACTTAGGAAGTGGTCCAGCAATTGCCAATCACTACTAAAAGACATACCCCTTGAACATTGTTATGATAAATCGCTCTCGTTCGATTCCGAATCTTGCGCCTCAGTCAAGGTTCTTGGTCTGGAGTGGAATCCAGTCAAAGATGGATTTTCGTTCACTGTCCGTTCCTTGCAGCAGCAGTGCACCAAGCGAAACATCCTATCGGAGTTGGCTCGCATCTTCGATCCCTTGGGATTCTTAACACCTATCACTTTCGCTTTCAAGTGTATAATCCAAACCCTTTGGAGTTTGGGATTGAATTGGGATGAAGTCGCACCCGACTCAATCGTTCAAAGTTGGTCTCGATATCGGTCAGAATTTAATTGTTTGTCGTCAATTGTCGTTCCTCGTTTTGTTCCTGCACCAAGTTCTATTGATATTGAGTTGCATGGCTTCTGCGACGCCTCGGAATCAGGCTATGCAGCCGTCATATACTTTCGCATTCGTCACAGTGACAATCGTGTCACTTCACATTTCGTTATCGCTCGTTCTAAAGTCGCTCCTGTGCGGAAAACGTCAATTCCGCGTCTGGAATTGTGTGCCGCTGTATTGTTAGCGGATCTCGTTGCCCACGTCCAACGAATTTATGCTGACAAACTTCACTTCAACAACATCTATTGTTGGTCAGACTCGACAGTTACATTGGCTTGGTTGAAATCACCTTCGTCTCGTTGGAAAACCTACGTTAGCAACCGTGTCAGTCGCATTCAAGAGAAGGTTCCTCCTCATCATTGGCATCACGTTCGCTCGCAAAGTAACCCAGCGGACTGTGCTTCACGTGGCCTCACGGTCCGTGAGCTTGTCGACCATCCGCTATGGTGGGCGGGCCCGCCTTGGCTTCTCGACGAACTTAGCAACTGGCCCCTCGCCTCCAATATCATTGAAGAACCTTCTGATGCAGTCGTAGAGCAGCGTGCCACCACAATTTCGCTTTTCGTCGCCACAAATGAATTCGATCAATTCTTGAACAAGTATTCGAGCCTTAACAAGATTCAACGAATAGTTGCCTATATTCATCGTTTCGTTTACAATTGTCGTCATCCGGAAAATCGTAGATCCGGACATCTCGTCGCATTTGAATTAAAGTCGTCGTTACTCTCGATCGTCCGAATCGCCCAACATTCAGAATTTTCTTCGGAAATTCAAATTTTAGAAAGTGGGAAAGGGGGACCGCTTCCCAAGCATCTCCAAAAATTGCGGCCTTTCATCGATCAAGATGGTTTAATCAGGGTGGGTGGTCGATTGGCGTATTCAGATCTCGATTATGATTGCAAGCATCCTTTGCTTTTACCTCGTCGACATCGTCTTACATCGCTCGTAATCAATCAAACTCATAAAGACAACCTCCATCCCGGACTTCGAACGCTTAGTTTCTTGTTAGCACAAAACTTCTGGATACTGTCGTCTCGTCGTGCTATTTGCCACGAATTGTCCAAGTGCATAAAGTGTTATCGAACCAACCCAAAGGCTGTCGTACCTCGAATGGCAGACCTACCTAAGTTTCGTATCTCGCAAATAAAGCCATTTTCATGTGTCGGAACCGATTTTGCGGGTCCCTTCCCCACTTACGTTCTACGTCATCGCGGCGCTAGGACGTTCAAAACATACATTTGTTTGTTCATATGCTTCGCCACGAAGGCAGTGCATATTGAAATTGTTATCGGTCTTACCACTGATGCTTTTCTCGGTGCTCTTCGGCGATTTATCGCTCGTCGTGGGCGGTGTTCGCGTATCCACTGCGATCAAGGCACAAATTTTGTCGGTGCGCAAAACGTTTTAGCCCCTCTTGTCAAACAAGCGGCCTCCACTGAGGCAATAGAATTCTCGTTTAATCCCCCAGCAGCTCCCCACTTTGGCGGGATCTGGGAGGCCAATATTAAATCTTTCAAAACACATCTCTCTCGTGTCGTAGGAAATCAAATCTTAACTTATGAGGAGTTTATGACTGTGGCTGCTCAAATTGAAGCTTTGTTGAACTCGCGTCCTTTATGCGAGCTAAGTTCGGACCCTAATGATTTATCGGTATTAACGCCCGGTCATTTTCTCACCCTAGAGCCCCTGACATCGCTCCCAGAATCTGATGTCTCTAATGCCAAACTTACCTGCTTGAATCGTTGGCAGCTAGTACAAAGGCTACATCATGACTTCTGGAAGCGCTGGCATGTGGAATATTTGCATACTTTGAGTCAACGCGCGAAGTGGCATTGCGATGTTACAGAACCTAAATTAGGAACGCTAGTTCTCATCAAAGATGAACAGCTCAAACCTCATAATTGGTTACTCGGTCGTATTGTTGAATTGCATCGTGGTAGGGACGGCATATTCCGTGTCGCGACCGTTAAAACGGGGACAGGTTTTCTAAAGAGACCTTTAGCAAAGCTTTGTCCGCTCCCCATTGTAGATTAGTCGTTGTTTTAGATACCATGCAATCGAGTGTGGTCCTTAGTTTAGTTAAGTAGATAGTAGCTTTGTTTGTAGTAAAAATGCTGCGCATTTTGGTGGGCGGAATGTTGCAGCCGCGCATTTGTTTTGTATAATTTTGTTTGTAATTTTTATTGCCATTTTGATCATATTTGCAAAAAACGAAACGCTTCATAGTGACAGTTTTCGCGGGTAGTTGATCGCGAAATATTGTTGAAATTATTAATCTAGTGAGGGTACCTTTCGTGATTTGGTTGATGCCACTCACTTGGTTAGACGGATCCGCGCTGTCGACACACGTTATTATCGATTGCATCGCTGCTTATTGCAAAACCCATTTTGAACATTTTCGTTGTGTACTGTGTGTGCTCTCATATAGTGAAAAGACCAAAAGGATTGCCAAAGGTCGGCGCCGACAGGCAAGGCAGCAGGAGAAGACCGGTGAGTAGGCTTGACACCTTATTTTCGAATAATATCCTCACTGGATCGTTTTTGTTACTTAGATAAAATTAGTGTCGCTATTTTCAAAATCCCAAGGACGCCTTTTCGGCTCGCGGGAGCGCGTCCAAACACTGCCTCGCGCAAAAGCTCCCTTTTAATGCTGGAAAAGTTCCCTAACAGGTTGGATCGAAAACCTACAGAAATATTTAAATATCGAATGACACGGCGCTATATTTTCTTTGCATCGAAGAACCGTTTTATCATTTTTGTTTTTTTACTATGTAGATATACTATGAATATTCACTTTCTATTTGATGCTTAAAATAAACGTCCTTAGCGTGTAATTGCTCGCAACTAAGGTCACACACAGCCCACGGTATAATGCCTCAGGTCAAACGCCGTTTGATAACGACGATGTTAAGCATCTCGCTTAATTCAAATAATAATAATGTTTAATTTTACTAGTGACTCTGTGAGCTGTAGACCTCGCTGCCATTTTGATGAAAATTTCTGTTAAGGGTCTGGACTGGATTTTACTATGTATAAAAAAATAAGTAGGTATGTATTAAAAGCACCCACAATAATAAAATACTATACCATATTTCATACCACTATCATTTTTCGTCTGCAAAAATAACTTAATTTTTCACAGTGTTGGTATGAACGACAAAGTTATTATTTGCGGTTTTGGAAAATGTGCTATATCTCAAAAATTTATTACTATATCGTGTTCAAACCAATTTTCGTTGAAAGTGTTAATTAAGGTCTATAGCATATTTTTTTTTTTTTTTTTCACTCTCTTATTTCAAAAGATAGAGGGACACACATTTTACCACTTCGGCAGAGTATATCTTTCAAAATAAACCTCAATGTCATTTTTAAAGACCTAACTATAGACACCCCACACGTATTGGTTTGAAGAAAATCATTTTTTTCAGTTTCAGCACAGAATACATAATGTTTCAGTTCCATGTATGCCACCCTTAATCTTTTATTTTTTTATTAAAATATTTAAGCGGTTGACAGAATACATCTGCCTATTAAGCCTCTTCGCCTGTGGATCGTAACCTGAGTAGACGTGTCCGTGGCTGTTTATTTTAATTTTGTAATAAATTGCTTATTTAAATTTGTGTCTCCGTCGTGATCGGTGAAGTTGTCTTTGGTGCTCCGAGAAGGGCCGGGTGCTCCGCAAACATCGGGTACTCCGCGGCAATTCTTGCGTCCTGAGGTGGATTTGAACCTGCGCTGCAAGATTTGAAAGTCCGGTGCTCTGTGCGCTGAGCTAGCGCGACGATCAACCGAGCGACAAAATTGAGGTACACTACGAACGGTAAGCGGCCTGTGCTACGAAATTGCTACGACTGCTACGATTCTACGAGCTGCTACGACAATAGTCCGTCGCTTCAAGCTTGTTTGCTACAATCCCCACATCCCTTCATCCAAGCGCGGTATATTTACTACCTGCTTATTACTTATTATGGATAAAACTAACTCGGAGCCGAATCTCAGCTTGCTAGAAGAAGAGGATGTATCGCAACCTCAGGTATCTACGAGACAGAAAAGAAAGAGGATTGATTATGTAAACAGTTGTGAATTCAGTGATTTTCGTGAAGAAATGAAACAGTTGTTTGAGTGCTGGTCTGATAAACAAAATAAGCAGTTGGAAAAACTATTTCCTATACTGGCTGAGATTAAAAGTACTAACACAACAATTGAAAATTCGATGTCTTTTTTGGCGGAACAAAATAATGAATTTAAAAACAAGATCTTGCAATTAGAAACAGAAATTAAGAAAAAAAATGAATACATTGCTATTATTGAGGAACGCCTGGAAGATACAATGAGGACAAATAGGAAGACTACAATAGAAATAAAAAATGTGCCTGTTGATCCCAGAGAGACCAAAGAAAGCCTGGTAACTATGGTTGAACAACTTTCTAAAACCTTAAAAACAGACTTCAAGAATTGCGATATAAGAGATATTTTCAAAACAAACGGATCTTCAGAAAAAAAGAGTATCATAGTAGAATTTAATTCTACTTTGTACAAAGATAATATTCTAAAAAACGCCAAATCCTATAATTTAAAAAATAAATCAGATAAATTATGTGCCAAACATTTAGGTATTAAGAAGAATCCAGACGTTCCGATTTTTATATCTGAATACCTAACACCCCTGGCATCTAGGCTTTTCTTCCTGGCACGTGACCTGAAGAGAACTAAAAACTATAAATTCTGCTGGACCTCGTATGGAAGAGTTTTCGTTAGGAAAGAAGAGAATTGCCCCATTATATTGATAAGAAACGAAACACAAATTCAAAAATTAATGAATGAATGACTAACTGTGTTTTATGAATTACCAAGTTATATTACTTCGCTATTAATTCAATATTATACTATAAATCAATATTTCTATATATTCAAAATATGCATTGTTACCAAATCATGTACAAAAATACTATTTTATATTTCATATCACATCAAAAATAATTCGATATATGTTTATTATTCTAACGTTTATGTATCTTTATGTAGCACAATTTTCACACAAGGAAATAAATCTACTTATCACACTATTAATGTTCCCTTTTTTGAAATACTGATGATAAAAATCTTATCTTATAAATGCCCATTTATAAACCAAGATATTACAACAACATTGTATACTTCATCTCACCTCATTGAGCAATATCCTATATTTACCTATACAAAGTGTTACATTAGCAACTCACAAAGACAGATACAACTAGAAATCCTATCATACTCTTCTTATGGCTGATAAAAACTTATTAATGCATGAATTGGACAGTATAAATAATGCCACTAGTTTTGCTTGTTCAATCGAACACTTACAAAATTGCTTACCAAAGAAGGATCCGCTTTACTCCATTGTATTGCAAAATATCCGAAGCATAAATAAAAATTATGAAGATTTTATTATTAACCTATCAATGATCCCCCAAAATATTGATATAATAATCCTAACGGAATGCTGGCTTAATCCGATCATACCGTTACCAATTAAACCCGGATATTCTTCATATTATTCTACAAATAAGGTAACACAGTGTGATGGTGTAGTAATATATATAAGCAATTCCATAGAACATAAAGTAAAAGAAATTTTCCTTTTGGAAGCTACTTGTCTAGAACTTCGTCTCAATAACCTCACAATCCTAGGCATTTATAGATCTCCTTCCAATGCAAATACTTCTAGTTTCATCTCATCACTAGATAGCCATCTTGACTGTGAATATTTAAATAAGAACGTCATAGTATCTGGTGACATAAACATTAATATTTTGGAAGGTCATCAGGACAGTCACTCAAACAACTATCTGGAGATGTTGTCTAGGCATGGCTTATTGCCAGGACACAGACTAAATACAAGAGTTAACAGTTGCATAGATCATACTATAATAAATTTAGATCCAAGTAAATTAAAAACAGTAATTGCTGTACTGGAGACAACAATAACTGACCATTTAACATCACTCATAAATATCTACTCCACAAACAGAAAAATTGTTAAAGGCAATACAATAACAACTATAAATTATGACGATGCAATCAAAACATTACGACAACAGAGGCTTGACGAACTGCTACATCTAGATGACCCTGAAATTCTTGCAGAAAAATTAACAAATTATATTTCCGTATCGATCACATCTAACACTAAAGTTAAAAAAGTATCAAATAGTAAAAGAATCGTAAAGCCATGGGTTACACCAGGATTGTTGAAATGCATTCGGAACAGAAACAGACTTCAAAAACAATTAAAACAAGATGAACACAATGAAGTTCTTAAACTGACATATAGGCGTTATCGTAACTATTGTAATAACCCTTTAAAAAAATTAAAAAGACAGTACGAACGTAATTTATTACTTAAAACTAAAAACAACAACAAACAGCTTTGGAATTCTATTAAAACTATTACAAATTTAAAAAAAGTAAAAAATAATAATTTTGAATTATCTAATATTGCAAAAACTAAACATGAATCAGCTAATATAATAAATAAACACTTTATAAATATTGGGAAAAATCTTTCAGAAAAAATTAATAACTATGATAGTATAGAGTCCTCTCCTAAGCAACCTATAAACCACGCACAAATCAATTCAATTGGTGTTATAGACCCAGACCCAGCGGAAGTCGAGTCAATCATTGCAAACCTAAAGACAAACTCTGCCGCGGGTTGGGATGAGATCCCTACTAGCTTCTTAAAGCTTGCAAAACAAGATCTGGCGCCAATCATCTGCCATCTGAGCTGTCTCTGTTTTAATAACGGTGTATTCCCTACCATACTCAAACGTTCCATCATTCACCCTGTCTATAAGGGTGGGGATAGAGGTGACATAAACAACTATAGGCCAATCTCAGTTCTCACAGCCATTTCTAAAATAATTGAGAAACTAATAAATCGGCGTCTAATTAGTTACCTAAAGGAATTTAACATCATTTCCGACTCTCAATTTGGCTTCCGAGAGGGTATCAGTACGGAGGATGCTGTGATTGCGCTCACCAATAAAATTATAGATAACTTAGATGGAAATAAAAAAACGCTTTGTATATTCTTAGACCTGCAAAAGGCGTTTGATACTATTTCTATCCCCACCCTTGTAGAAAAACTTGATGGAATCGGTATAAGAGGTCTATTTCTTAATCTCCTTCGAGATTATCTGTCAAATAGAACTCAACAAGTCAAGCTTGATGCAGAAACTCTTAGTTCGGAAGACCTCACAAAACCATTTAGCGTTCCACAAGGTAGCGTCCTTGGGCCTACCTTATTTCTCATATACATTAATGAACTTACTAAGTTGCAGTTGACAAATGGTAAAGTGTTTTCCTATGCTGACGATACTGCACTTCTATTCCATGGTAACAGCTGGGAAGAAGTATATGATAAGGCACAAACTGGATTTAACTTGGTAATTGAATGGCTAAATATTAATTTATTAACGTTAAATAAAAAAAAAACCAATTATATTGCCTTTTCTATTGCGAGCTCCTCCCAACCTGAAGCTGATCTTAAATTGACAGTACATTCCTGCAATGGAAATGTTTTGGGCAACCTCTGTAACAATAACTGCAATATTATAGACAAAGTTTCATCCACTAAATATTTAGGAATCCAAATTGACCAAAACTTGTCTTGGAAAAATCAAATTGAAGCTGCCACATCTCGCATTAGGAAACTGATTTGGATTTTTAAATATCTAAGACACATTGCTGAAAAGGACCTACTCATTTACGTTTATAAGTCCCTCGTCCAGTCCGTTCTATGCTATTGCATACCGGTCTGGGGGGGTGCAAATAAAACGTGTGTTCTAAGCCTGGAAAGAGCACAACGTTCCTTACTTAAAATAGCATTGTTCAAAAATAAGAGATTCAGCACCACAAATTTATATGAAGAAGCAGATGTTTTAACTGTTAGAAAACTGTATATACTAAATATTATCATTAGAAAACATAAAACCATTACACCAAATCCAACTATACTCAATAAAAGAAACCCTTATTCGGTAGTTGCTCTTTCCACGGTTAGAACGAAGTTTGCATCAAGACAGTTTCAAAGTCAATCAGCGTTTCTATATAATAAAATAAATAGAATTCTTAATATATATTCAATGCCTATGTTTAAGTGTAAAAGTACTGTCACTGCGTGGTTAAAAACACTAAATTATGACGATACTGAGGACTTACTGACACGGGTTGTTTAAATTGATTTTATTAATAAAAATTGTGCTCAAAACTCTTTTGGATATTTTACCACAGAACAAATATTTACACATATAATATATAATATATAGTATCTAATATATACACTATACGCACATATAATAAAAGAATAAGTAAAAAAGGTAATTTAAAGTAGTATTTTACAAAGATCATTAAATTAAATACAGTTGTATGATTAAAATAATAGATTGTATGCATGTACTAAGTATACATAGACAGAGATAGTATATATTTTTAGAAAGTTAATTATAGATAAATGTACAAAGTTAATTAAATGTTAATGTAACTTAAATTATGGGTAGAACTCATAGACTATATTACTTATGTTTTTCAAACCACATGTGATTTTAATTTTAAAATGTTAAAAATAAAAAATAAATGAATTATATTAAAATTTTAACGGTAGGAAGTCATAATAGTAGAATTTTCTTTGAAATAGTTCAAAAGTAGGTATATTTATTTTATGAATGTATTTATTTATTTTAGGTATGTATTTATTGTATGTATTTATATATTTTGTTAGTAGTAGATTATATAGTAATAGATAGTTTAATGTAAGTACTTAAACTTTAGCATGTTGTAGTTTGTATCATATTCATTTACTGCTCAGGTGTAGATGTTCTGGCAGAGGAGCGGCCCCCTCCCAATACAGGTTATCTTTAACTTAAAGGGAGGAGTCCAATGAAATATACCCTAACCTGTAATTTTTTGAAAATAAATATTTTGTAAATATTTTGTATTAAGTTTCAACTGTGTAATCCTAATACTTTTGAAATAAAGTGGCTGTGACATACGGACGGACAGACAGACAAACATGACAAATTTATAAGGGTTCCGTATTTTGCCATTTAGGCAACGGAACCCTAAAACGAGTTACAATAGAAATTACTTTCTAAGTTGTTTACAAAAAGTATCCAGGTCAGCTGAGTATTAAGACCAGTGGCTTTGTTCATGAATATTTACTTTTACTTAATTACATAGTCTTACAAAAATATTTTTATTACGTTAATTAAGTTAATAATATCGATTGATATATTATCGTGTTATAACAAAATAATAGCGACATTATGAGACCTAAGTTTGATAAAATTTCTATATCTGCTTAGACGAAATCAAGATTCTGAATAACAGCATTTCAAGTTAAAATACAGTTAATCAGAATCTTGTCTTCATCTTCTTGAAATTGTCAACTATTAAGTTTAATAGTTATCACCCAGCAATCCGCATTGGGCCCGCGTGGTGGGTTATGGCCAATCCTCCTTATCCACCTTTAAGAAAGGCCTGTGCCCCAGCAGTGGGGACATTAAAAATGGCTGATGGATGAATGGATAATATAATGGTGTCATGCATGTCATGAAAATCATAGAGAATATAATATTGTTGTGTAACAATACATAGAGAATTCAGAAGGTTATTATTACCTTATATTAAGGTCTTTAACCTATAAAATTGCCCATTTATATTGAATAAATTCATCATCATTTGCGAGTCTTAACAGCACACATCCGCAGTAGTGATTGAGCCTGGTCTTATGATTATGAAGCTACTATGAATCATCCGGGCTCAGGTCCACCATACACCCACAAGCAACTTCTCTAGTTAGACTCATGAAGAGCATGTTTTGGCTGCCTCCGTATACTGGATCCACTTTTCATCACAAATGGCGATTAGAATCGAAATCCGCCTATTAAATCCCGGTTCGGAATTCCGAACAGAATATCAATAATGTATGAAAATTCCGTAAGGAAAATTCCCGCATGTGTGTGGATATTATTTATTCTTATGGTTATTGTTAGGCCGATAGATTTGTGTGGATAAGCTGTGTTCGGAATTAAGTATGTTCGGAATACCGTCTGTATGAAAGGCAAGCTTCGATGCATTTTTATTGTTGTTGTTCAGTAAGTTCATCCGTATTATTAAAGCCGGCCACATACAGACGGAATCCCGATTCGGAATTCCGAAAGCAATATCGATAATTTATTGAAATTACGCACGTATCTTGAAAAATCTAACATGTGAGTGGTAAGTTCATAGATTTGTATGGATTAGCGGTGTTCGGATACGTATGTACGGAATTCCGAAATGGAGTAAGTAGTTTTCAAATCGTCTTTTTTTAACACGTTTTTATTTGGTTGCTTTCTCGTTTGTTTGTTCGTTAGTTGTTTGTTTGTTTCTCCACAAAGTTTGCGAACGATTTTATACTAACTTCCCGATGAGCTAGAGACTTGAAACTTTGAACATAGGTCAGAACTGGAAGGCAATGCAATATTATGGTGTCATCCAGCTGATCTGATGATGAAGCCGGAAGAAGGCTACAGGAACTCTATGATGAAACCATACAACCCCATCGTGTTTGGGCTCGTTAGAATCGCCTTGACGAGTACTCTAATGGGAGACGAAGTCACGGGTCTGATGATGAAGCCGAAAGGCCATGCCATAGGAACTCAATATTGAAACCGTGCAACCCCATCTTGGGGCTCGTTTGATTCGTATTGACGAGTTCTTTGTTGAGAAATAGTTTCCAGGGTCTGATGATGGAGCCGGAAGAAGGACACAGGAACTCTTTAATAAAACCACGCTACCCCATCGAGATTGGGCTCGTTTGAATCGTCTTGATGAGTACTTTGTTGGGAAATAGTGTCTAGGGTCTGATGATGGAGCCGGAAGAAGGCCACTGGAACTCGGTAATAAAACCATGCAACCCCATCGACTTTGAGCTCATTTGAATCGTCTTGACGAGTACTTTAATAGGAAAGAGTGCCCGATGATCTGATAATGGAGCCGGAGGAAAGCCATAGAAACTTTCTTATTAAACCATGCAACCCCATCGAGTTTGGGCTCGTTTGAGTCGTCTTGACGAGTTCTTTGTTGGGAAATAGTGTCTAGGGTCTGATAATGGAGCCGGAAGAAGGCCACTGGAACTCGGTAATAAAACCATGCAACCCCATCGAGTTTGAGCTCATTTGAATCGTCTTGACGAGTACTTTAATAGGAAAGAGTGCCCGATGATCTGATAATGGAGCCGGAGGAAAGCCATAGAAACTTTCTTATTAAACCATGCAACCCCATCGAGTTTGAGCTCATTTGAATCGTCTTGACGAATACTTTAATAGGAAAGAGTGCCCGAAGATCTGATAATGGAGCCGGAGGAAAGCCGTAGAAACTCTCTAATTAAACCATGCAACCCCATCGAGTTTGGGCTCGTTTGAGTCGTCTTGACGAGTTCTTTGTTGGGAAATAGTTTTGAGGGTCTGATGATGGAGCCGGAAGTATGCCACTGAGACTTTGTAATAAAACCATGCAACCCCATCGAGTTTGGGCTCGTTTGAATTGTCTTGACGAGTGCTCCGATAGGAGATGGTATATAAGGTACCAAATGATCTGATGATACTTAAACAGGTGATAGTGTTGCTTAAACTAAACAACTTTCTCCAAGAAACATAGGTCGAAAAACGAAAAAAATTGTCATATTCCCATACAAAATGTATTGGTCAGCTGACCGACTTACAATGGAAAGGCGAAAACCTTATATTTTAACACGTTTTTATTAGGTTGCTTTGGCGTTTGTTTCTCCACAAAGTTTGCGAACGATTTTATCCTAGCTTCCCGATGAGCTAGAGACTTGAAACTTTGAACATAGGTCAGAACTGGAAGGCAATGCAATATTATGGTGTCATTGAGCTGATTGGATGATGAAAACCAGAAGAAGGCCACAGGAACTCTATGATGAAACCATACAACCCCATCGTGTTTGGGCTCGTTAGCATCGTCTTGACGAGTACTCTAATGGGAGACGAGGTCACGGGTCTGATGATGAAGCCGAAAGGCCAAGCCATAGGAACTTAATATTGAAACCATGCAACCCCATCGAGTTTGGGCTCGTTTGAATCGTATTGACGAGTACTTTGTTCGGAAATAGTTTCCAGGGTCTGATGATGGAGCCGGAAGAAGGCCACTGGGACTCTGTAATAAAACCATGCAACCCTATCGAGTTTGGGCTCGTTTGAATCGTCTTGACGAGTGCTCCAATAGGAGATGGTATATTTTTAGTATTAGCTCGTTAACTAAAAAGCAGAAAATAAAAATTTACTGAAAAAAAAAACTTTTTTAAAAACACGTTTTTAAAACGGACTAAATTATTACAAAAAAATCGGACTAAAAACATTAAAACGGACTAGTAAAAACAGACTAAAAAGTAAAAAATAATTTTTCTGTAAATATTTATAACCCTATACCTACAGAAATTTTAAATCTAAAAACGTGGGGCGCATGCTAAAGACAATATGGATGATAAATTTTACAAAATGCGCCCCACGTTTTTAGATTTAAAATTTCTGTAGGTATAGGGTTATAAATATTTACAGAAAAAATATTTTTTGTAATAATTTAGTCCGTTTTAAAAACGTGTTTTTAAAAAAGTTTTTTTTTAGTCTTAGCTTGTTAACTTAAAAGCAGAAAATAATAATTTACTGTGAAAAAAAATATTTTTTTAAAAACATGTTTTTAAAACGGACTAAATTATTACAAAAGAATCGGATTCAATTCCTTGGAGGGGTACAATCAATTTATACCTACTCGGTTTGGTTGGTGGTAGGGCTTATTTCAAGTCCGCCTGGCTAGCTGCCACCATCTTACCTAGTCTGACGCCAGAACAACAATTTAAAAATTGTTGTGTTCCGGCAGTTAGATAGAGATAAGATAGCCAGTTCCCCAGTGATGAGGTGAGGATTCCGGGAGTTGTGCGTTTCCACCTTCCGCCTTATCGTCACTTAACATCAGGTGAGATGAAGGCCAAGCACTTTCCCGTTGTACATTAAAAAAAATAAAAAAAATACTGACTGTCTCGATGACTTCATAATTTTCATTAGACACTGAATTCATAAGAAGCAGATTGATTACTCAAACGTGACCAGTATCCTGTATCAGTGGCGGTAACGGTATACCCGACCGGTATCCCGACCGGTATTTTCTATGGCATTACCGCAGCTGTTGCGGAACTCCTTTAAAAAGCGCATTACCGCTTAGGGTCCATTAATCACGTGATGTTTTTTTGGCCAATTTTAGACCCCCCCTCCCCATTGGTGATGCATGGTGAGGTTTTACGTTAACCCCCCTCCCCCCCTCTAAATCACGTGTATTTTTTGGTACTAAATAATCTCTACATTTTTCTGTGCAAATAGGTCGCGGTGGGCGTGGAAATCGTCCTGGTAACGGTAAGTCTACAATCACACGCAGTTTTTGGTAAAAAAATCACGCGTTCAACGAAAAAAATTAATACACGTGATATCTCAGTACACCCCCCGTCCCCCCTTGTACTTCGTGATTTTTTCAACTCCCCCCCCCCCCCCCCTTTCGAGGCTCACGTGATTAATGGACGACCCCTTACCCATCGGGATATCGCTATACCGGTCAGGTTTGAGTGGGCCTTAATATTGTGTTATGAAAAGGAACTTTTACACTGTTTTAATTTTCTTCATTTACCTTCACTCACAATAAGTATTGGTACCTAAGTATCGATTAATTCGAGCCAGTTCTCGACACACTTTTATATATTATATTTCTCCGCGTCTCGCCAGTTTCTGTCATCCTAACAACGCACCGAGGGTTGCAGACCCTAAAGAAAAATATTTTTCCACTTCCGTTAGAAATAACAAGTAACAGTAAATTAGTTGGAAAAACAAAACCCTTTTTACGGATTACAGCGCGTATATTATTAATTCAGGTGTTATTGAGAATCATTTCGTTTGGATTTATTGTTTTTTTTTTAATTTCCGACGACCTTCCGACACCTTATGCAGGGGCGTAGCTACCGCCGTATCAGCCGTATCAATTATACGGGGCCCCTGGGCCACGGGGGCCCCCAACGTGCGTAATCAGAAATTAATAAAAACTTTTTTTTGAAATGGAAAAGTCAAAAAAAGCAATTTTTTTCCCGCGTAAAGCGTGCACATAAATCAGTTGGCCAAAAATAGGCAAGGAGAGTATACAACGTGTAACAGAAAGGGGGTATCAACCCGCAAGGTTGCTAACTGTCCCAATTTTGCCGGGACAGTCCCGATTTCGATCATATTCTCCCGCGTCCCGACGATCCATCAGGTTTGTCCCAATTTTTGATGTGTGTGCGATCAAAATCAAAGTGTTGATAACAATGGGTCCAAATGTTTAAAAGATTAAAGGACAACAAATTAAATGCCTTATTTTGCGTTGTATCCCTTCAAATTATTATGTTGAGCGGAGCGAGTATTTAAATATGATCTAATGTTAGAAATCGTTGCTCTGCTAAATAAATGAAAGCAGAATTGCAAAAGATATGTCTTGTTCGGAATTCGTAAGTAAGTAAATATTAAAATGACGCGAAATTAATAAGAGGCTCGTAGTAATACAAAATATGCATGGAAACATAGTCAAAATAAAAATAAAACGTTAAATCAAATGTCTCTTTTTTCCCTACAGCTAGGTAAGTTCTCATTTTTTATTTACCTCTCACTTTGCTGAGCCGCCCGTTTGCTTCCATTGATTTTGAGTATTTTAATTACAAACAGCCACATTCAATATCATACATTCAATAGGTATGTCCTTCATTTATCAGTTACCAGTCTCTACAGTAGTTTTAATGCCAGTAAAGATTTAGAAAATAGACAAAAAAAAATTCGCGGCTCGCGCTTCGCGCTCACCGCCGCCTTTGTCCTCACTTTTTTGTTCCTAAAAGTGTCAATCTTGTAAGGAGGTCAATGTACTCGTGAAAATGAACACCTACCAACAAAAAAAAAACTTTCCTTACAAAATGTTGGCAGCAAATTCAAATTTTCTATGGAGACTCCAAAATTTTTTTTTCGATTTTAATTTTTTTCTGTTGGAAGGTGTTCAGATTCACGAGTACATTGACCTCCTTTCGGGTTGATACCCCCTTTCTTTTACACGTTGTTTATTTAATTTGGATTGTTTGTAAACATTTTTTTCTTTTGTGAGAAATCTTTACCCTTCCTAAGGGCCCACAAACAATTTTTTATACGGGGCCCCGCCAAGGCACGCTACGCCCCTGACCTTATGACACCACGTCCAAAACCAAAAAATCCAAATTAAAGAATTCAAAAATAAGACTAGTTACATACCTACGCGCTGTAATCTGTAAAAAGGGTTTTGTTTTTCTAACTTTACTAACGAAAATGTCACATCTAGATAAAATTTAGGGGAAGTACTATGTTTTTACTAAAACCGAATGGAAAAATCCGGCTGTTCCTTTCCTACTGTTTTTCCATTACAATTCGTTATTTTTTACAATCAAATAATTTTGATCGATTTAATGGCTATAACAAACGTCATCAGCAGCTGTCACGCTATGTTTTAGCTTATTTTTATATCTAGCGCAGACTTTTCCAAATTCTAAACCGATACAAAAAACAATGTAAGCCTGCAATTTTCATCAATTTGAGCCGTCAGCGCGTGAACGGCTGTCTTTTGGTTTATTCCGCTTATTTACCTTTCGTGTTTCATATATTCGAAGCTACACAAGTTCAAATGTTGACAGCCCTAAAGACCGAAAGCCTACTCTAAGCCTAAGCATCCAAGGTCAATAGCGCCACCCGACATCATTTGGAGTCGATCCAAGATTTTTCCGATATTTTTCACATTGTTAATCTTACAAATATAATGTACCTCGCAACATATTTGCTGCTAGCAGTAAAAGAGAAAACATATTTGGAATCAATGTTTTCCTTAAAGTAATTTATCTTTAGAGGTAGGTAGGTACCTAATAAAACAACTGTTCAATAGAAATGTTCTTACCATATCAAAATGTATGAAACTGTTTTTTTTTCAATGAAAATATTGTGCACTACAGTAAAAAAAAAAAAAGAAATCTGTGTAAGTAAGTGAAATATACGAGTAAGTAAGTATTCGTTCCTCAACAAAAAAATATATTATTTTATAAATGGCACCCAAAGTATCTTAACAAACCAATATATTTATGTAAGTAGGTACCAACTGGAATTAAGAACAAGTACTTAAGATCACAGAACTTTAATAATCTTTATACAATACATAGGTATAACTCAGGTATCTATATAGGTCTATCAACGTGAGGGCGTATGTTGGCTATGAACTTAATAACTCTTTAATATTTCAGTCCTTTTATCAAGCTGCAGTATAAGAGTTAAGTATGTAATTTAAACTCAAGTTAATTCATAAATTGAGATTTCAAGTGCTGCTACTGTACTTAGTACCTATTGCAATCATAAGTGGACTCAGTATGTACTGAGTCCTCTTATGATTGCAATAGGACAAGAAAATATCTCTGGATATGCCCATGATATATAGGTATAGGTAATATAACTGAATACAGTTTCCCCCTAGAACCAATCATACACTCAGCGTCAGACGTTGTCAAAAATTTCTTCAATACTTAATCCTAATTTAAGGATAAGTGTTGTTATATATACTTATTCCCATCGGACATACCAGCCAACAGTCTCTTGAAACCGTTGGAATACTCGTCGAACGGAATCAATTACTGAGATTCAGTTTCCGAGCAATATTACACTTCATGGGCAATAGTATCCATCTTGGGTTTTCCTTTTTTTAATTGAACTGTTGAAGTGTGTTTTCTCTATCATCTCGATAGCGAATTTACCCGCATTTCCTGAATTGACCCCTTTTATTTCCTTTTAATGGCGGCGCAAGCAATAACGCTTTAATGCTTTTAATTATGGTAACTGTTATGTTAAATAAATCAAACAACTTTTAATTGATAGCTCATTAAATGTATTTTCAATAGATATCAACATTTACACACGTTAGCTAACAATAGCAGGTGGCCAAATCTAAACTTATTTTGTGCGATTGCGATCTGATGTCGAGTGATTCAGTATGTTGCAACTCTAGTCTCTAGTATAATCAACTCTAGTAATGACGCGACATGATGCCAAAAAGGTGCCAAGGTGCTGTCATCGAGCCCAATAAGGGGTCATGAAATGTGGTCATGGAGGGTAGCCCCAGGTGCTGACAGCAATAGCTGCCCCCCTACAATGACTGTCAAAGGTAATATTGAAGCGAT
Source organism: Agriphila tristella (assembly GCA_928269145.1). Classification (NCBI taxonomy): domain Eukaryota; kingdom Metazoa; phylum Arthropoda; class Insecta; order Lepidoptera; family Crambidae; genus Agriphila; species Agriphila tristella. The sequence goes on along the minus strand of OV743439.1, from coordinate 15,059,122 downwards.
GTTGTGATTGAGATGGCGCTAACGATGAATAGCCACAGAATAACTAATAGTACAAGTGTATAGCTTTGTCTCTATCACATCACTTTGTTGTTGAAGAGCTTAGAGTATGGCCTCTGGATGGTGCTGCGGACCCCTCCTAGCGATCTCAAGAATAAAACACGCCTGCTCACTTGCAAGAGGTGGATGCATTAAAGATCATTTTTTATCGGCATTACAAAATGGTGCCATGGTGCTGTGAAGCTGATCATCGTTTACATCATCTCTTATTAATTATTGTTCCGTTTATTGGCAAACTGTTCCCGTAGCAATTTTCTAATCATTGATTGGTAGAATTGTACGTTTACGCTGGATTAAAACCTTTCGTATTACAATTACTTTGCTCCTACATTGAACCTTTGACTTCTGTATTCCGTCCAGAATTTATACTTATCACTGAAAACCTTTTTATACAGGCCAAGTCATACGGGCGGCAATATATCACAACCACTTAAAAGAAAGAAAATTCACCCTAACATCCTTAAGTCAAAGCACTTCAGCCCAAACTGCGTAAAAGTTTTGAGTTATACTAACTGATATCAACCTAGTATCACATCACATTGATAAAATAAAAATTATATTAAATTAAAAAAATATTAAAAACACGACTGCACTGCCAAAATGACCTAAAAAGTTAAATAACAAGTGTCATTGCAGTCGGGGGACCGTTTTGTAGAACAATTTTTAATCAAAGAGGTCCGCCAACTGCAATATGACACTTGTTATTAAAAAATTTAGTTCGTTTTGGCAGGGCAGTCGTGTTTTCAATATTTTTTTTATTTATATTTCACACATTTTAGTGACAAATTATATAATTTTGAAATGTGCTCGCTCATTAAGGCCTTTCATTTAATGCACACATTGTAATAATTAAAGAAAGAAAGAAAAATTCCACATTTAAAAATGGCGTCGTACAGTTGCCATATTGACCTTTTTCATAAAAATGTATCCAATGTCACTCGGAATGATGTAAGGATTTTAACGATATCCTTTACATCCAAATCCGTTGAGTCATTTATTCCACCATCACTTCATGGTGGAATAAAGAAACTCACATACCCACAAACATACATGAAACCTGAACACACACTCCTTCTTGGGCAGTCGTGTAAAAAATACAGTAGTGCACCAAGAGTACGCTGGCAAGAAACCACAAAGTACGTATGTTGTGCTTAAATTGCATAATTTACCAAAGTGGCACAGAATAAATATTACTTTAGTATAGGTACTAAGTGGTTTAGTTTAAACGTAGTGAGAATTTCAAGTCCTTTCCAAGGTCGAGTCAAAGTTATCCCCTAACGTAGAGTTTTAGGATTATTTAAACGTAAAAAAGCAGTCCCCAATTCCCAAACATAATTATCTCCGTCACACGGCAACAGGAGCAAATGTAGCTCCAATTTGCCCCAAGTCATTAATATGGTAACCTTGACAAGGTGAAGTCTAAACAAAGCCTAATGAGTTGTTTATAATCAAAATATAATGCGCTTTAACTTTTTAAAACCAGCAATTAATTTTCAGTAATTATTATCTGACAAACACATTTTTGTTGATTTGATATTGCTATGTTTGAGACTCTTATTTTTGTACAATGTGTTCAAAATAACCCCTATATTACCCTCTATATTACTATATACCCCTATATGCTATGACATGAGACCAACTCTGAAATCGTGAAAAAAAAACAGCTGTTTCATATAAAAACTAAAATATCAAAATGTATAATAGCAGATTTTTTACGAAATTTATAAAACTTATTCATTCTATTTAACACTTGCACTCAGTAAAATTAAAATTAAATGTTAATTGGTTTGTAAAAATAACAATGTAAATTTTAATTTCATGTTTTAGCTATTTTTTCAGCATGAACGTCCATATAACTAGACACTAAATTAATTTAATGTAGAAGATCCTGCTTTAGCTATTTGATTATGAAATCCAATTCTAAGATCTAATAAATCAAGATCTATAAATCTCAATGTAAGCTTTTTAATGAAGTAGCAATGAAAACCCTAGAGGCGACAGCTACTCGCGTTTCTTCCACTTCTTAGTAAACACCGTAATCGGATCATAGTGAGCTGAATAGGTTTTTCTCACAAATAGATCTTAAAGGAGTAATCCTTTACTAGTAATTCTACGAAGATCAGACTCTTTAGTAATAAAGAGTCTGATCTTCGTAGAATTACTAGTACTAGGATAATAAATTAGGTACCTATCCTCATACAAGACTGCCTTCAAGCTTACAAAATCCTGAATATTTGCAACAAAATCTTTAATGTTCAACACGTATTCACAATGCTGGCCATACTAACTCCAATGCAGTTTTATCGCTACACATTTGACGTTTCGACTTATCCTACGCCCATTCAAAAGCTGGCATCATAAGGGACTCTTCATTGTACGCAACGAGTGACGTAAACGCCGTTTCTAGCTTGGCACCGTGATAGAGGCATCGCATCGCGCAGCGGCATCGATCGGCTGCGCGCGCACCTTCGCCATCCTGGCTCTAGTTCAGTACGGAGCCTCATCCGATTATATTTTTACCCAGAAATGTTCCAATCCCGTGTAAAGTGACTATTACAATAGGAATTGCTAGACATACACACGTTCGCCCGACTGAGGATCAATCTTAAGGTCAGTAGAAGTGAAACGGAAGTCCGCTGCAAATCCGCCTTGGCCATTACGGCCAACATTTTTCCCTCAATAGTTTACATGACGTATCATAATTGCCCATCCATCATTCTCATGTTATTTCAAGCAATCAATAGACTCGGTCAATTTCTAAATTATGGTAATGGCAAAAATTTTACCTTTCCGTGACACTGCGTACAACTTCACGTAAGTATAGATAGGTATAGCCAAACCAATATGGCTTTGAGTGGGTTTAGTTTTGCCTTCTCAGGGTACAGCAGACATCGCACCAAGAATACCAATTCAATTGTTCAATTAAAAGTTACTATTTATGTTTCTGAAGGTATTTTTATAAATTTTAAATAAGAAGAAGACCTATCGACTTATTAAATAACATTAATATTAAAAACTGATAAAAATATGTTAGTATAATTATGTGAGTTCACATTTCAATTCAAGATGTGTGTACGAAATATATGACGGTATTTCTCAGTTTATTGCACCTAACACCAAGCAACAACATATTAATCAATCAACTCGAAAGTAAAGTCATTCATTATCATCGTAATTTAACGAGTACTAATGTAATGTACTATACTATTAGGTACCTCTTTTGTTAAAAGTATGCTGGCTTCCCAATTTCCATGGTTGGTTAAACTTAAAAGAGAACCGCTCGCGCATTTAAAGACGTTATCTTAATAATTTCCGGTCAAAGATTTGAGGAACAATAATGTTTCGTCGAATAAGAATCTAGGAAGCAAATTTCAGGCGTAAATTACAATTTTAGTCCATTGGGTGTTGGATTACCAGTACACAGAGGTAGGAATACCAATCTCGATTTTTATTAAATAATATTTATCTTTATTAACAAGCAGTGTACCTATTAAAGAGATAATAATACCGAATTCATTTGATAGTAAAATTAACAAATATTGGTTTGCCTTCGTACTCATCAACTTTTATATGATTTAACATACTACCATCTACAAAAACGTGACAAAATAATTCATCTTTTCTTGTACTACGTTGGTAAAGCCATAAGTAATAAAAGACTTCGAAACTTTCTCGCTTGGTTTTTAGTCTAAAAGTAAGGCAGCAGTAACACTGGATTTGTTTGCCCCCACCCAACACAGACATAATACATATGTGTATATTTTCAGTGGGCTTTTATTTGGCGGCCTTCAAAAAGCTGCATTTAAAGTATTCAAAATTTAATTTAGCTTGAAGGATCAGTAATCAGCTGAATACTTTATAACAAGTGTGTTACAGTGTTATAAACTAGTTACCTACAAACTTGTTTACTGTTTCTATTACCTACTGTATGTGTGTGTTTATTTTTGTCGCTTAAACCTTCAATTAACAAAATCCTTCTTCTTTCTCTCATACTTTTAAATTATATTCTAAGCTCAACACTTCAAATTAATAGATAAGTAGGTACTTAGAATCAGGAAGTAGTTCATGGTTTTATTTTAATGATCCCTAGAGGTAGAAACCAGAGGGCGTTCAGAGTAGTTTGTATCGGTCGCTTCGGTCGTGATAAGAAGGGGAACGTGCCCAAGTATGGATATTATTTTCTAAGAATGGTAAATCGGTTAAACTAGATTTTACTTATCTACTTTTCCTTCGTGCATCAAATCAAAAAGAACTTTTTCATTTATATTGACTTTACAGCACCACAAAATATAAAATCTATTTTTTTTATTGTAGACTGGGCAGGCATTTGACCACCATCTTGCTTGGTAAACAGGATGTGGTCTAATATGTAGCATGCATGCCCAGGAAATGCCTATTCACTCTTGACTTAAAGAGACCAAGGTTGTAACTATCATTATTGATGATTTTATTGACCGAGCGAGCGCGAAGCGTGAGCAAAGCATCTCTGCTTCAGCTTGGGCAAAAATATTGCGTGTCTATCCGCCGGATGTCTAACTGTTTGTCTCTACAGGTCGCATTTCTCAGAAGATTCTCGTGATTATTATTATTATTTATTTATTCTCAGGCAGCGATAGCCCATAGATCATCATCCTCCTGTCCTTATCCCAATTTATTTGTAGTGCTCTACACAAAATAAAATTTTGCGCTCGTAGAACGACCACTATTGGGGTCGGCGCAGCATGTAATACTCGTACATACTGCATTAGGTTTTGGCAAAGTTTTACGGTCGGCCGCCTGCCTGACACCAACCCTCCTTGGGAATGCTGTTGTTGACAGTTTCCTCGCTGCCATTCGAGTGACCCTTTGTGCGATGGTCTGCACCGGGTCCCTAAAACTTCCCTCTATCGCCTTCTACGATACCCACGGGATGAGATGGGACAGTCCTATTCTTAACCGGAACTGTGCGGCGTAGCGATAGCCCATAGATATATACCTTAAAACTAGTCATACATAATTTATAAAACAATGTTGTTAGTAAATAACTTAAAAATTATGTTATTAAAAAATCAGTTTGACACTTTCTGCGTCGGATCGGTGGCACAAGGCAGCGTCTTTCTGAAGCGCCTGTACACCACGCCCTGTGGCCAGAAGTCCTCCTTCATGAAGATTTTAGGGTTCCATACCTCAAAAGGGAGAAACTGAACCCTTATAGGATCACTTTGTTGTCCATCTATCTGTCTGTCCGTCTGTCAAGGCAACACGTGGAGGTATTGAGTTGAAATTAAAACATTTACCTAAGTCTACGGTCCCTTAAAGCTGTAAAAGAATCAAACTTCTAAGTTTACCAAAAAAAAAAGATACGGCCTTTTATGCCGTATAAACGCATACATATTTAGACACTCAAGGAAATCAAAATTCAAAGGGTAGTTCCCGTTGACCTAGAAATATGAAAATTGGCAAGTAATATTGTTTAGTACTACAAATACAGGGAAAAATCTGAAAACTATACATTTGTAATTCAATCAAAAAATATATCCGTCTGTCCATCCGCCTATCAAGACCCATTATTTCGAGAACACATGGAGGTCTCAAGCTGAAATTAAAACTCTTTTCTCATGTTTACGGTCCCTTGAATCTGTAAAAAAAAACTTCTAAGTTTTAAGTCCGCCTATTTGCCCCATTACATGAATCTATAGTCCTTTGAAGCTGTGAAAAAATCAAACCTCTAAGTAACGGAAAAAAGGGCCGTATCCGTTTGTGTCGCAAAAAAAAACGCATATTCCGACACTCTCAAGGTAATCAAAATTTATAGGGTACTTTAACGTATTTATTAGATTGTTTTCTTTCTCGTTTACCTATATGTTTGTTTTTTTATTAGGTACTTATTGATTATTTAAATATTTGTTAAATAATGTTCGTTTGTTGTACAGGGATGTCGCCGCTTCTAGGAGCGTTGCTGCGATGGCGCCGCGAAGCAGTGGAGGAGGCCGAGCCCGAGTCGGCCACCTCCACCGATTCGACGCGGGAGTCTGGCTCCGGTACGATTTTATTATATTATTGCTGCAGTTACTCAAAACAAACATCATATCTCAACTCAAACAACTGTACGACGGTTTATTATAAAATTTCGGTGGTCCAGTCAACTGGACAAACTGAACCAAAGAAAAGTTATTTATTTCGTAATACAGTTAACTGTATTACGGAACAGTTAACTGTACCGCACGAAAGTTAAACAATGGTCCAGTCAACTGGTCAATCCCACCCAACTGTACTACGGGCACGAAGGGAAAATAATTTGAAAATAAAGACAAATGTTGAAAACGATTGCTTCAATTTTAGAAGCTTTGTGAAACTGCAAGTCAAAGTCAAAGTCAAATTCAAAATGACTTTATTCAAATAAACTTTATAATTAAGCACTTTTGAATCGTCTATATTTTCCTAACACCCGTTCCAGACTTTTTTAAATAAACTTATCTAAATTACCGATTTAGGGATAGTTCCCATGACAAACAGTAGCAAAAAAAATCTATTGTAAGATGACAACAGGATTTACCATCTTCGTTTTTCATAGTTTTCCAACTGCGGCAAAACTAGTTTATCATATCTAAAAAACAAGTCGTGTACGTACAGTGTCGTAACGTAAATTACACTAGGTTCCCTAAAAATCGGCAATGTATGTAAGTTTATCCGTAGAGATCCACCACGTCTAGCCCAAAGATAAAAATTACCTTTACATCATACTGCTCGGTAACTAGGATTTACTAATATAGTATGAAGCTGTGTAAGTTGGCATGTGCAATACAGTGCATTGTTTAGATAGAACGTTCCATTTTCAAATCACTTTACAATTCAAGCATGGTGAATGCTTTAACTGTAAAGTACACTTTACAATTCAAGCATTTAAAACTCCTTAGTGAACCAATCTCTTTTCTTATATTATAAACTGACGAAACATTTTGCTGAAAAAAAAACAATGAATATGGTGCCATTTCATTTCAGTTCAACCTATGCAAAACTCCTTGGTCAAACAATTCTTTTTCATAAAACGATAAGATTAATTTTGAAAGCGCGAAAAAAAATCTACTGTTTCATACATTTCGATGGAGTAGGCATTGTACTTTTGTATGTATCAGGGCTGTTTTTTTTTCTTGGTTTCGAGGTTGGTCAGTTTAATGGTCTGATCAACCCCACGAGAAGTTTTCAATGAACTAAAAATAACCTTGTATGTTTTATTATTATTATTATTTTTCTATTTTTTTTTTAATAAATTTATCTCGCATGAATGATGTACATACTACTTTAGTATGCTTACCTCGATTGTAAGTAGCTATTACACCCTCGAACCATTAGCGCCCTTTGCGAACTGTGCTCGCACGGGCGCCAAATTGGATCTTGTTCTGTAATAGCTCACTTACGTCCCTTGTGTAACAAACTACTATAAACTAGTACTTCATTCAGTATTAATTGGTAGAGGGAGATCGATGGAACTACCAATATTTTTTTTTATTGACACGTTTTTATTAGGTTGGTTTCTCGTTTGTGTGTTTGTTTGTTTGTTTCTCCACAAAGTTTGCGAACGATTTTATATTAGCTTCCCGATGAGCTAGAGACTTGAAACTTTGAACATAAGTCAGAATTAAAAGGCAATTCGAAATTAAGGTGTCATTGAGCTGATCTGATGATGAAGCCGGAAGAAGGTCACAGGAACTCTATGATGAAACCATACAACCCCATCGTGGTTGGACTCATTAGAATCGTCTTGACGAGTACTCTAATGGGAGACGAAGTCCAGGGTCTGATGATGAAGCTGGAAGGCCATGCCATAGGAACTCAATATTGGAACCATGCAACCCCATCAAATTTGGGCTCGTTTGAATCGTGTTGACGAGTTCTTTGTTGGGAAATAGTTTCCAGGGTCTGATGATGGAGCCGGAAGAAGGACACAGGAACTCTTTAATAAAACTACGCTATCCCATCGAGATTGGGCTTGTTTGAATTATCTTGACGAGTACTTTATTAGGAAATAGTTTCCGAGGATCTGATGATGGAGCTGGAGGAAGGCCATAGGAACTCTATAATAAAACCATGCAACTCCATCGAGTTTGGGCTCATTTGAATCATCTTGATGAGTTCTTTGTTGGGAAATAGTCTCCAGGGTCTGATGATGGCGCCGGAATAAGGCCACAGGAACTCTATAACAAAACCATGCAACCCCATCGAGTTTGGACTCGTTCGAATCGTCTTGACGAGTACTCTGTTGGGAAATAGGATCCAGGGTCTAGTGATGAAGCTAGAAGAAGGCTATACAGAAACTCAGTATTGCAACCATGCAACCCCATCGAGTTTGTGCTTGTTTGACGTTGTCGTCTTGACGAGTACTCTGTTGGAAAATATTAATGTCCAAGAGTCTGATGATGGAGCCGGAGGAAAGCCAAAGGAACTCTGTAATATGTAACTCTATCGAGTTTGGGCTCGTTTGAATCGTCTTGGCAAGACTCTGTTGGGAAATAGTGTCCAGGGTCTTAATAGGGTTATAAATATTTACATAAGATTTTCTTTTGTACTTTTTAGTCTGTTTTAAAAAAAAAATTTTTTTCAAAATCAAAACCAGCAAGTGTTTTCCATTGACAAAAATTCACAGATTTTGCAGTCCCCGCAAGAATCGGAGCATTGAAAATGAATACAAAAGTTTACGAAAAACCAAAATCAAATCAAATGCAAAATCCTATTATATTCTTAAAGCTAGGTACCTAGGTATAGGTAGTATCTATTTAGGTATTGTTACGATTGTGACACAAGGTGAACGCACGCTGACTGCCTCGACGCGGCCGAAACATTATAACCCGATTTTCAAAATTCCAACGAATGCACTTCTCGTCTGCTTCTGCAGCTTTTAACACTATTACCATGACGATCGGTCAATAATCATAGAAGCTAGGTACATCACTTTTTCTGTACGGAAACACCCGTTTTTCTACAATTCTAAAGGTCACAATTTTTTTTGCCATTTTGTAGCTAAACTCAGTGGCGAAGGGTCCATACATGCCGATTCCTATCGGCTTCCCTTTTAAAAAAAAAGGAAAAAAATGGGCCACGCAGCGCGATATTGTTCGGGGTACGCTGTGTTTGTTTATAGTAAAAAAGAAAAAAGAAAAATGGGCCGCGCAGCGCGATTTTTTTGTGGGGTGCGCGTTGCTTGTTTATAGTAAAACAAAAAAGGACCGCGCAGCGCGTTATTTTGCGGGATGCGCGGTGCTTGTTTATAGTACAAAAAGAATGGGCCGCGCAGCGCGATTTTTTGCGAGGTGTGTAGTGAAGTGAGGCGCCCGGTAGCACGTGCGCTGAATGAATATAGTAGGTACTTTTTTGAGTGGAGTTTGATCCATAACCCGGACTTTAATTATAGTCCGGGTTTTCTTCGGACTACAATCAGAACCCAGCCCGGACGCTCCCCGGACGCCCTCCAAACTAGGACAAATCCGGGGAAACCCGGACGGATGGCAGCCCTACCTAGGACCCTTTTTAGGGTTTCGTAGCCTAAATGGCAAAAAACGGAACCCTTATAGATCCGTAGCCTAAATGGCAAAAAACGGAACCCTTATAGATTCGTCATGTCTGTCTGTCCGTCCGTATGTCACAGCCACTTTATTCCGAAAGTATCAGGATTACACAGTTGAAACTTGGTAGGTAGATGTATTCTGTTAACCGCTTAATGAATTTAATACAAAAATAAAAAAATAAAAAAAATTTAGGGGGGGCTCCCCATACATGGAACTGAAACTGAAAAAAAAAATTTTCTTCAAACCAATACGTGTGAGGTGTCTATAGATAGGTCTTTAAAAATGACATTTAGGTTCCTAAGACGAATTTTTTTCAAAGTCAACCGTTTGAAAGTGGTAAAATGTTTGTCCCCCCCCTCTAACTTTTGAAATAAGAAAGTGAAAAATCTGAAAATAATATATGCTGTAGATCTTAATAAACACTTTCAAAGAAAATTGGTTTGAACGAAATATAAAAATTAGTTTTTGAGATATAGCACATTTTCCAAAAACGCAAATATAACTTTGTCATTCATACCAACACTGTGAAAAACAAAGTTATTTTTGTAGACGAAAAATAATAGTGGTATGAAATATCGTATGGTATAAGGTAACTACGGAACCCTAGGGCGCGTGGTCCGACACGCACTTGGCCGGTTTTTTTTATTTTTCTTAAGTCGATTTTTTTCCGAAATATTTACAATTTAGTAAACAAACACCACCCCAAAACCCCCCAAAAAACCCGAATTTTGCAAAATTCCAAAAACAGTTACCAATAGATTTTCAAAATTAAAACGTTCACACGTGTCAGTGTCTCGATAAATTCCTCAACTTTTGGTACTATTCCCATCTCGATCCTCCCAAAATCCTCGGTGATATGGCCAAAAACACGTTTTAGGCGATTTGCATCTGATAACCATTTTCAATATTAAAACTATTAGTTAGTCGCAAAAGTTTCTGAGTACTATGATATAGGAAGGAGTCAATTACAAGCCTCCACAAATAGCAAAGAATATTAATAAGTAAATTTTTTTACGCTTACTTCTTAATTTGACAAATTATTGTGATCTATAATAATTTAACACTATGTTATTCTGTTATACCTTTATACGGCACTTAGATATCAAGTGTTTTTACACGTTTTCTATTATCCTCGTACCTAGGTTAGTTTATACATTAAAGAACATGTAAAGATAAACGTATAAGGTAGGCTCAAATAAAATTGCTTTTTCCTCCTTTTCTCTTACAAAAATAAATTATACGTACGCTGAACGCATTAAAAATACACAGGTACTTTTCATGACGACATAACCGCTATGATAAATGGACGGCTTAATGAATGGGCTTAGCTAGGGTGAGAGTAGTCTGCATCACCCTCTGTCGCATGATTAACAATGGCTCCATATTTTTGTCTTACTTTTTGATACCTACCTACTTAACAAATAATTCAATGTAGGGACTTCTAAGGAATTCTGTAGGGAATTTGAATTTTGGCGTTAAGTGTATTCTGTGATTAAGGTAAGAAATATTTAACCCGCCAGAGATGTCAAATAAAAATAAACATAAGACTCTGTATTAAAACTACGTTAATTATCGCGTCTCTGCCTCAGAGATCCTAGGTGGGGCAAAAAAATTCTAATATCTTTGGGTGGGACCCTATTTTTGATAGATATTCTCTTACACGTCTTGTTGAATTAACACCACTGCGTTCCAGAACTGTCTAGAATAACTCTTGTGGTCCTACCATGAGTTGATGCAAACTGTATTCGCTAAAGTAAACTATCGTTTTCTCTCTTTCACTCGCATTGGTTGACAGTAATGTATCATATAATTTTCGGTAGCGAAAACAGTTTGCATCAACTCATGGTAGAGCTATTGTAAAGCTATTTTGACACACCTGATAAGAAAGGATGATGAAACTGGACCGGGCCACAGAATATATACTCTAACGCGACTAACACTCTGACCGGGCATAAATATGCATAAGTGTCTTATGTGCTATATTAATATGTTACGCAAACTGTGGGTACTTTAACTTATTAAAAAAATCTAGGAAAGGCCTAGCCAAACTATTTATATAATTTCTTGTTCTTTCCACGTAAATGATATACCTAGGCAGGACGCTGACAGCTGTGAAGGCTGATAAAAAAGCATTTATTTTGGAAACCAAATTTTTTTACATGTCCAGTCCAAGTATCCACTCAATAAAACCCTGAACATGGTAGCTACTAAGTATAATAAACATATAAAAAGTTACCTAATAGGTACTCAGAAATTACGTTGCAACGCGAGCTGATGACACTATAATGTGGTAATATTTAACACAACGTTGTTCGTATTACCAGAATCGACGAGCGATGCATCGATGTCAACGACGCCCGCGCCCACCACGGAGTCGATAGGCGAGATAACAGCGGACATGGCGCGCAAGATGAACATGGAGACGTGGCAGCTGGTCGCCATCCTTGTCGGTAAGTAGCCGCAGATGCCAGTACTGGCTACGCAACCACAGACGAAGTGACGGTGGCCATGGGGCGTAACATAAACATGGAGGCGTGGCAGCTGGTCGCCATCCTTGTCGGTAACTATCCACAGACGCCAATACTGACCACGCAACCACTGGGCGAAGTGATGATGACGTGACAGCTGGTCGCCATCCTTGTCGGTACGTAGCCACAGGCGCCAGTACTGACCATGCAACCACAAGGCGCAGTAACGGTGGACATGGGGTGTAAGATAAATATGGAGACGTGGCAGCTGGTCGCCATCCTCGGTAAGTAGCCACATACACCACTAGCTACGCAACCAATGGGCAAAGTGACGGTGGACATGGGGTGTAAGATAAACAAGGAGACGTGCAGCTTAAAAACTGTCTGTAACAATTTTCTCTGGAATCATCAAAGTATAGGCAGAGAAATAAATGGTACCTATGTTGAACAGGCGTGGGCGTGGTGGTGTTGGGAGTATGCTTCTGCTGCATCAGGAGGTGCTTCCGCAAGAGGCGCTCCAAGGATGGCAAGAAGGGAATGAAGGGGGTCGACCTCAAGTCCGTCCAGCTCCTGGGATCAGCGTACAAGGAAAAGGTAATGTGTTGCATTTTTTGTGAAAGTCTATAATATTTTTTAATCCTTTACATTGTCAAAATATACGACTTTGGAAGACCAAAGACTAGCGATAATTAGCCCAAGAGAACTAGATTTAAATGCGCGAAATGTAGCTAATTTATAGATAACAACACCCACATGTTGGGCTCCATCACCTTTCCTGTTGGAATGACCGCTATTTTAACACGTTTTTAAATTTTAGTTTTTATTTAGATGGCCCTGCCAAAAAAAATATTAATTTCTTCGGACCTAGAAGACCCACTGATAAAAAATACTTTTCGAAATTCAATAATACCACATACCTAGCAAAATACTTTAATACTTATTTGAAAAAAAAAATCATCATCATCATATCAGCCGCACGACACCCACTGCTGGGTATAGGCCTCCTCCAAGGATCTCCACGACGATGGGTTTTGCGCTGCCCGCATCCAGCGGCTTCCCGCGACCTTCACCAGATCGTCGGTCTACCTTGTCGGGGGCTTACCCACGGAACGTCATCCGGTGCGCGGTCGCTATTTCAGAACCTTTCCGCCCCAACGGCAATAGGTTCTTCTCGCTATGTGTCCAGCCCACTGCCACTTCAGCTGAGCGATCCTTCGAGCGATGTCAATTACTTATGTTCTCCTGCGGATCTCCTCATTTCTGCTTCGATCACGCAGGGAAACGCCGAGCATGGCTCTCTCCATCGCACGCTGCCTGGGTGACCTTGAGCTCCTTATGAGACCCATAGTTAGCGACCACGTTTGAAAAAATATTGTTTGAATAAGACCCGTACAAGCACTAAAATAATGGTCAACATTCAAAACTCATAAAAACTTGCTTGAGCCCGGCATCAACTTAATTTATTTATATTTCTTAATATTTTTTGGCAGGGCCATCTAAAATAAAATGTAAAATTTTGAATGATGGTCATTCCAACAGGAGAGGGGATGGACCCCAACATGTAGGTGTTTTTGTCGGTAGGAATATTTAACGCCTTTAAATTATCGCTAGTCCGACCTAAGACACTGTTTATGTCAGAGAATGTTCCAAGGAACTGAAATCTTAAGTAGGTAGGTACATGATTAGTTAAAAGAGTTAAATTAGTTACTTATTACTTTCATTTAACAACTTTCCCAGATTAACTAGCCCAACTCAAGATTTAGGAATCAGAAAGGAATATTAAGATAATTCATTATTTCAAAAGTTCAGTATTTCAAAGATATTCTCAACATGCATTGTAAAGACTATTAAAACCCAATGACACTTGTTTTACAATATCAAGTAATTTCACTTTTATTAGTTAGCTGCTCTCAACAACTTACAATATTAGAAGCTTTAAAAATGTGATCAAGTTTTCATTACTCAATTTCATAATCCCTAATCGTTAAAACATGCTACTTATACCAATTATCAAAAATGATTTGCTTTAATAGTTATTTCTTATTAAATACTAAAGGAAAGTACCTAAGTAAAATGGACAAGTGACAAAAATTACAATTATGTTTTCATCGATATTAATTCATCAACGCCCGAGCGGTCGCCGGCGTCCGGACAACAATAAAAAATCTATTTTGTCTCGTTTTCCGGGCGTTGACGTGTACAATACAACTACGAAATAATGTCGCTACTTTTTAAATCGTTATATCCAGCTTAACTGAGAAAAGTTTCCCTCAACTTGTTGGTGGCTATTGACCCAGTTTTAACTTCAATCGTGTTTATGTAACTCACCTACCTACCTACTTTTTCAGACAATTTCACAACACATTAAGTACTTGTGCCACAGGGGAGTCGCACGTTGAAACTTAAGTTGTTTTGACAACGTTGATTGAGTCAAGTGTCTGTAAAACAAAATATTATTCAGATTTTACGTGCTTATTCCACTGCGAGTTTGAAGAAATTCTTCAATTTAAAAAATATAAACGTAGCCAAAGAGACAGAACTGAACCATTTATACTTATACAAGGTGTTTTTAGAAATAACCTTATAAAGCCAATGAAAAATATCGTAGATAGTGCCAATCAAACTGAACAACTTTTACTAAGGGACCAACTCTGGAAACGCGAAAAAAAGTCAGCTGATTCATACAAAAAATTATAACGAAAATATCAAAATGTATATGAAACAGCAGAATTTTTTTCTCGATATCAGAGTTGGTCCTATAGTAAAAGTTGTTCCGTTTGATGGTCCCTATATACCATATCCGACTTTATAAGGCTATTTCCAAACACCCTGTAGAGTAGACTAAATTCTTAAAATGAAGTCTCTTTAGGAAGAAATTGAAAAATGCTTACTTTTAAGAAATAAGATATTCATGTGAAATTTGCCGCGGGACGTGCATTTAGGTTCAGCCCGACATGGAGGAGCTTACGGAGAATGCGGAGGAGCCTGATGACGGAGACTCCAAGAAAGAAGAGCAGAAGCTAGGCAAGCTCCAATTTAAGGTAGGTCTTACATTCATCAGAGGATGGAACCTTAAGCTGCACAGCACAGATAACAACAACGGTACGAACGCAACTGTCTGTCTATAAGAATGAACATCTATTGGTTTGATAACTCCATCAACAGCTAGTTAGAATAGTGTCATTATTTTATTTTGCCCAGAGATTACCATTTTCGGTGCATGCCTTAATCTACTTTGATTTATTTTACATCCTAAGATGACAGTTACTTTCATACTCCTATGCCTACATTGACAGTCAGTAGTATCTCATTATGTAATAATTATTTTAAATTAAAATAAAAAATAAATACTCTACGTTATTTATTGATGTTGGAATATAATCACACTTTTTAGAAACCATATCATTTGTTCAATTTGATCATTATATAGCTCTATCATGCATTTGGAACACCACGGGACTGAAATTGGTACCATTTGGTACAGTAGTTCTTTTTCCATTTACAGCTAGAGTACGACTTCAACAGCAACAGTTTGTCAGTTACCGTTATCCAAGCGGAAGATCTACCTGCCCTAGATATGGGTGGCACGTCCGATCCCTACGTCAAGGTCTACCTATTACCCGACAAGAAGAAGAAGTTTGAAACTAAAGTTCATCGGAAAACACTGAGTCCAGTATTCAACGAAACCTTCATCTTCAAGGTGAAAAAGCAATTCCATTACAAACAATAATCCAAAAGATCGAAGAAAACCTAATAACATTGTCTCATAATCCCCAGAATGTGCCGTACGCAGACGCAATGAATAAAACTCTGGTGTTTGCGATCTTCGACTTCGATCGGTTCTCGAAACACGACCAAATCGGTGAGGTGAAGGTGCCCCTGTGCCAAGTAGACCTGGCGCAGACCATCGAAGAGTGGCGCGAGCTGCAGAGCGTTGAAGGAGAAGGGGGGCAGGTGGGGACATTCACACACAACCTTCAAAAAGATACTTACTTGAATAGCACAATTTGTGGAAAAAGTAAATATAGTTGGCCCACACTTAGCACAAAAGCTGTGGGGCCTGGTTTCGCTTATACCTTACAAAAGTTGACATACTTTACCTACCTACCTCTGTACTTTCAATTCAGTAATTTAACTTATTTCTCAGTATTATAGTGCTTTGTATCATAATTTATAAGGCTTTACTTTTCAGCATTCGACACCTCTACACTTGTGGTAACAGCTTAACCACCATAGTTTAAATACAGATGTAGGTGTAGGTACATAACTGTTATTTCTAATTGCTTTATTTGTACCCTTATTACGACTTGCAAGCGGCCACTAACGACATCGTATAATAGGGTATAGGTATTAACTTAATTTTATGGATTGGGCCGCTAAATTACCTTTCTCGTTTTTTATTGTTCATGATTCAACATCGATGGATCGTTGCGAAAAATGCAATTGGTAAAGTTAACAACTCTGTTAACAGTTACACCCAGGTCACATCAACAACCACTTCTGACTTACATGAAATATCTACTCCGTTTCTACATTACCGCCATCAATGCACAGAATTAGAAATAAGGTTGCAACAGAAACAGATACCTATAAAGTATCGATTGGAATAACTACTTTATCTTTTTTCTTAGCTTAGGCTAGACTGGCAAAACACACACAGAAATCTGTTACCTACCTACTGACACTTTGTATCCAACATTTACCTACATACTAACCATAAAATAATCTCATTCTAGATTTGTGTTTTGGCAGAACAGCATTATTTTTGTAAAAAATATCATCCTTTTGAAAGATCCCTTCTCATCTCACTAATCTAGGTACACCTACCTAGGCATAAAACGCTCAACGTTCAGCTATCACCATTTTCGAGTTTGTATTTTACCCCTTTCGATTTTTGAAAGGATGATAAACTTACACATTTTTAAAATTTTACTGCACTTTATTTAACGGAGGAACCTTGACCATGTAATATTTCTGTTAAAACGTAACTCAACTTTTCTATCGCTTCCCAACTTTAATTTGAGTTGTGTTGTGACCTCATCGTTCACATAATATTTATAACTGGGAGTACAACGACGTCAAGGACCCTCAATGTGGATTGATTCGTCATTTATTTTTCTGATATAATTAATTTCGACAGCAAAAATGTATTTACTTGGTTTTTCTCTTTTTCTCCATATTTTCTCTGCTCTGCTTGGCTGTGTTTGATTGTGTCCTGAACAATCTTGCATGCCGCTTCAAAAACGAAATGATCATTCACGTAAGTATTATTTTGAGACACATCAAGATTTAATTGGTATAATATAAATTCACCAGTATTAAAATACGATGGAATTTGAATCAAAGAGTGCAATGTAAAAACACATCGGTAATCGGTATACATAATGATAGGTTCTTAGGAAGGTAGGACGCATCATTTGGACATGCAATCCAATGAGTTACTCACCTTTACCTTTTTCACCTATCATACCAATTCATACCACATTAAATATTTTGTTTATGTTTATTTTATAACCATCCAACACTTATTTATTTAATTTTATATGCGGCTGGGGAATGATGCATGGACGTTTATTGTTGTATTTGTTTATTCTTTGATTTGACAAATGAGCATCTAAGTATTTTTATAAAAACAAATATGGAAAGAATAAAATATTTGCGACTCATTTTAAAAAAATGTCAAGTCAAGGTTTAAAATAGTCTTGTATCTAATCTTCTGGTTATATTAGCTTTTCGCTTTTGTGATCTCACCTTTGGGCTTTAGTGCTTCATTACTGCTATAACCGTTCGTTCTCTAAATAATTTGTAATTCAAAAAATCGACATTTAATGGGCTGAAGTTTAGCAAACGGCAAATTGGCACAGCTTATAACTAAAATGAATTATTTATACAATAGAGTGGCACCACATTAACATTCTCTCTCACGAAACATTTGATACATATAAAACGAAAATTATTACATTTCGGCACCGTTGAGTGCTAAACCATATTTATTGTAAGGACGTTATTTCTTTAAATACAAACATTTATGATTAAATACTAACAAATATGTTACAGGATCTAGTGTCTGCAGTGAAGAGACAAAGTGCCAACTTGATAATATCACTTATTGTACCTACCTACTACATTTGTATAATTTAAGAACATGACATGATATCAAACTTTTCAATAAGTAGGTATACAACTTTCACAAAAAACCAGATCTGTGCCTAAATTTTGTTATGCAACTGAAAATAATTATAAATGTGTCATTTTTGTGTATTTAATCCTATATTAATATTGGTATCGTTGCCACATAAATCCATTCCATGATTAACTTTTTATCTAGTTATTTGAACTTATTTCGGTAATTCGACAACAGTCCATTACGAGAATATTATTCAGTTGCGTAAGGAAACCAGCAGTGGCTGATTGCATAGGAGAATTAGCAATATACACATTTTATTGAATAGTGTTCTATTATTTAATTACGTTTACAAATACAATTCGTTTACATTTTAAGGTATAGAACACGATTCAATCACTAGAAATAGCTTAGAGCTCTACTACACTCCATTGCCTCAATGTTGTGCTATGTTCTGTCTATATGTTTAGATTGATGTGTTTCAGTGTCAACAACACTCATGTATGTGCGAATTATCCTCAAGCCGAAATAAAGAAATTGTTAAAACGTTTCTGGGATCATGCCCTACCTATACATTCCACTCAAAATTCATATGACACAATTTCTTTATTTTAAGTTCTTAATTGGGTATGTTTGTGTATATGTGTAACATTAGAATAGCCATAATTGCGATCTGTTCCTAAAATGGTTAGTCTTTTTTGCAGAGTAGGAATCGTCTCGTAAGGTAACATTATTTATAATTCAGTACACATGTTGTAGGCTGAGTCCAGGAGGACTTTAGGGTTTTTAAGGTGAGCACATATATATTTTAATGATGATCTGAGCTGGGTGTTACGAAATTTCATGATTGGCTTCATTTCGGCAACAGATCGTAATGACAATAATAAATATATTAAAAATATTACCTATATATCTCAGCGGAATATGACTGCTTATTATTAGGTTCGACATGAACGTTGATGTACCTATTTTTATTTTTGTTCGTCTTATAGAATTGTTTTATGACAAATATTATGTATCGTGTTTAATTTCACGTTTTTAGATGAAATTATCTATGTGCTAAAACGTTATATGTAACGCAATGAACGTGTTCGTCAAATGTACGTTTGATTAGATGCAATCTCCATTCCGTTTGAGGCTACCTCAACTGTTTTGGGCTATGCGTCCTGAGCACGTGGCGTCGGAGCAGCGTTTCGGTTTACGCACGACATACGCACATCGGAATTCATTAATCCTAATCTCGCGTCTAAACTGGAACACTGCGCCGCCAATCCAATGACCATAAATACGCTTTTAGGTGACTACACGGAGCTATTGTCATGTTTATTTATTTTTGTTACGTGTAACGAGATTTTAAGTGCCCTGACCCAACACCCTAAGCCGCGTTATTTATGGCCCATATTATTTCTATTCTGTTTTATGAAGAGCTTTCAAACCCGATATCTGAACGCTATTAGTATTCCTAACACAACTTATCCTCTTCTATAACCATGTACTTTCACATCCAAAAACTTTCCACCTTAGAAAACCTTCTAAGCACCCACCACGGGGATGTCGAGTGGATTAAGAAATCTATATCAAAGTATTTCTAAACAGAGAGCCTAAAAAATGAAATAAATGTGATAAAACACTTAACCAATTTTGCTGCTATAAGACATGTTTCCAGAATTTTGCAGTATTTTTCATTTTAACCGGAGAATGCCAAGATATTTAGTCGCTTATGTATGTATTTCAGGATAACAAGCTGGGCGACATATGTTTCTCATTGCGATATGTACCCACTGCCGGGAAACTCACAGTTGTCATTCTGGAAGCGAAGAACCTGAAGAAAATGGACGTCGGTGGCCTATCAGGTGACCTCATCTTCTATGTACCGCCATCTTTCAGTGTTGTGCTCGGTTACATTACAATACGTTGATACACAACTATCTGATTCCACAGGATATTTAGGGTAACAATTACTTGTATTATTTTCACTACATAGCGGTGTGTATTTAACTTTTTACACTTTTTAGGTAGAAGCCTTTTAAGTTTCTATGCTATTTTCTTCACTTTTATCTAATTTCACAGGGGATTTGGAATTATTTATTCTTATTTGTAATAATTGACACTTAGTGGTGTGTATTTAACTTTG
Source organism: Agriphila tristella (assembly GCA_928269145.1). Classification (NCBI taxonomy): domain Eukaryota; kingdom Metazoa; phylum Arthropoda; class Insecta; order Lepidoptera; family Crambidae; genus Agriphila; species Agriphila tristella. Next base: position 15,038,797 of record OV743439.1, on the reverse strand, counting down.
CTTCTAATTTGGGTAGAGGCTGTATTTCTTCTTTTATTAATTTGTTGCTTTTGACTTTTATCTTCTTAGTCACAGTCTTAAGTTTACAATTAGTATTTGTTGGGCTAGATCTTTCATATTTCAGTAACGCAGTAGGTTTTGTAGGTGCAAATTCCATATCTTACTAAATAGGTATTTTCATAATATTCTTACAAATTACAGTTTTTACCAACACACCACACTCATCATTAATCACAGAATGGGCACAAAACACAAGCGTTTGATTAATTAATTTAGAAACACTGCTTGTTCATTTTTTAACTAACCATAATGAAATTGGTATTTACTTAGATGCTGCGCAATCTTAATAGATTTTTTTTTTATTAAACATTATTTGTTGCCATAAAAACCAATATTCTGTAGTTGTCGTTAAAGTCTCCATAACAAATCTGTTGTGCTCCGATTTCTGGAGTACACCAGGTTTATTAGATTGTACCATCTCGTTTCCGTAACCGTAATCAACCTCCTTCATATAAACTAATATTCAGTTTTCTCTTTTCCATATCCGGATCCGGCGCGGCGACCCAACAGATCCGTACGTAAAGATAGCACTCATGCAAAACGGCAAACGACTCAAGAAGAAGAAGACGAGTATCAAGAAATGTACACTGAATCCCTATTACAACGAGTCATTTACTTTTGAAGTACCATTCGAACAAATACAGGTGCGAGAAGAGATTGCAAAATTCGATGTCGTCGCACACAGACGGGGCAACATTTCGAATGAAACGAAAAAATATAGAAATATGACACGTTTGCGATTTGGAATCAAAAGTTTCATTCGAAATTGTCTGTTCTGTGAGCATTTGATGTTGTGCATTTAATGTTGTGAATATGAAAATTTACACCACTTGCATCCATACCAGTCCTTTTCCCTGTTCAATATTTTACGTGAATGGTTATGTGGATATAAACACTTATGCCGTTCAATTACTTTTTTTTTAAGTTTGGTTGAATTTATTTCATGATTCGACGATATACAACGTGTTACCTACAAAAATACGAATGATTCCGAATATGGTAGATAGAGACTATCAAACCAAACAACTTTTACTATGGGACTAACTCTGAAATCGCGTAAAAATAATCAACTGTTTCATAAATTTTGATATTTTGGTTAGGTACTTACTTATAATGGTTTTGTATGAAACAGCTGATTTTTTTCACGATTTCAGAGTTGGTCCCATGGTAAAATTTGTTCAGTTTGATGGTCCCTATCTACCTATTCGGCATTACTCGTGTTATAACACGTTGCATATTATACGTTTATTTATTTACTTTATTCTTTCTTTTTTTGTGCGTCTTTGTGTTATACTGCTGACTTTATAGCTAGTGGGTAGTATTATTTATTAGTATTGTGTTTACCTCCTCTGCTGTATCCCTGAAATCTATTGTCTGTCTCTAACCCTTCTCTAAATGCCCGTCTGAAATCCTTTGATCCTTCTTTATATTATTAAAGCCAAGCTTCACGCAAGTTTCGAGATGTTGACCTTTACTTGTAACAGATTGTTACATAAGTTACATTTGAAGGTTTTCATTACTCATGAAAATGTTGTTAAGAGTGGCTCTAATGAATATGAAGAGAAAAACTTAAGTGGTGTTGAATAATCTCCCCTCGTAACTGCATTACAATTTGGTGACTTCAAATTGTAATAACTTATGGTTTAAGGAATCCAGTCCCTCGTACTTCTTCTGCATCAAGTATCTTTTCATATTTTCACGTTTTCCTTCTTTCGCCTCTGCTTTTATTCCCCTTTATGCGATGTAAGTATAAAATGTGCTTTATTAGTTTGAAGTTTATTGTATGGCATGTATCCCGCTGACCATTTGTAACTTTACAATCCCAAACTGACTTCACATCATCAATTTCACATTGATATCTACATTGCGTTTTAACATGGATTAACATAGATACAATGAAGACGAAACGATTTTTGGGAAATCATTTGTTTCGTCTACATAATACCTATTTAAGTCTCAATCAAACGCAAATGTAATATTTTATTAATCGCTTTTTCATTTAAAGTGATTGAATTTCATATTATGCACCTTCTTCAAGTTCATTTAGTTTTATTAGATATTTACTGCAATAGTTTGTATTTGGCACTTTGTTATAACAGCTAACAGACAACCTGCGAAACACTCGAAATTATGAGATAAAATTTTAAAATATCATGGTCTCTAGATTGCAAATGAATTATTTTACTTTATTAACTTTATGAAGATTCGTATTGTTTTTAATGACTGTTCCCGATTTCAGTGCCTTGGGCTCATGGCACAAAAAAATAGTACTAGCGTCTCATGCATGGTTTGCATTTAGTTGAAGTGTTTTCAAATAAACTTTCAACTAAATATAAATTTAAACGGTTTTTCTGATTTCTTCATTACCTATCTGCAAAATAAAGCACTTCTAGTAGCAAGAACCCACCCAGAATCTTTGATACTGTCATCGGACGTTGTAAGGGGACTAACAAGATATTTAAAAAATATGCAATTTTATATTAGCTTGTTACACAATGTTATTATAGTTGCTTTTAAGACCTCTCGCTTGTAATTCATCAGAAGTACAGTCACGTAGGTAATCATTAATTTTGCATTTACTTATCACCCGCTCAATTAATCGGATTGCACTCCAGAAAGTGAATCTAGTGGTAACGGTGGTGGACTACGATCGTATCGGGACGTCGGAACCGATCGGCAAGGTGGTGCTGGGCTACAACGCGTCGGGCACGGAGCTGCGCCACTGGTCCGACATGCTGGCTAGTCCGCGGCGACCCATCGCGCAATGGCACACTCTCAAGGACCCCGATGATGGAGAAAAGAAGGACTAAGGAGAATAAAGGTATGCTTTCATATTTTTCTTGAGTATCAGAGTGATTTCTTTCGGAGCTGTGAACTCATAGGCGTTTGCTCTGTGAGTAGCAGTGTTTTTGGAACTGTCCACTTGCCGCAATGTTAAATTACTTTAGGTCCAGGGAGTACATAATCCTCGTAATTTTTGCAGAAAGACAATTTTCTCATTGAGTGGCAGTCTGCTTTTGAACTGTCCCACTCACAGTCTGCACAGCGTACGGAGATTCATATTACAGGGAGAGATGCCATATTTAACTCAGAGTACCTAGAGGTAGAGACTAGATATTTTTATCATAAAAATCCCCGAGAAAATAAATCGCATTTAAATTTTACGTGATTGGTAATGTCAATAGAATTTAATACCTATACCTATTGATGCTACCCGGGTTTAGGAAAATATTTTAAAGTGCATGTGTACACACGACAGCACGATAAGTTAAACGGTTGAACTAATGTCGGTCGGGTCCATAGCGCGTGTTTTGCTCTACATAATCAACGAAAACAAAAAACGTATGAGCATAATGTTGAATGTTGAGATGTTTTGTTGATTGTGTAGGGTGAAACATGCGCTATTGACCCGGCATAAGAAACAGCTCTTATTAAGTACGATATAAAGTCAGTCTCAGGGTCTGTCAACATGTATAGTCTCACGTGCTCTTGGGTGTGAATAACGAATATTCCATAATAAGTATTATGCAGGAGTAACAAAACGATATTTTTAATTTTTCAGAAATCAGTTCCACGAAGTGCGAGTGTGAAGAAAATACGACCCTTATTAAACTGTTTACTTACTTTATCTTAAACTGGAGTTTATTGCTTTTATGATGATTGGTTTCCGTACACTATTCGAACGTTGTGATTGTGATATAAGTTACCTTTCCGTCATTAAATGTTAAGTAAGTACAATACTTTTTCAAAGCAGATGAAGAACGAAAAACTTTGATTTCTACCGTTCTTAAATTAGTTAGCCTATCAATTAAGCATTTATTTGACCTAAGAAGACGATCGTTGACGAAGTTGTTCGGTTTCGATTCTTTTTACTTCACCTCGACCATCAATCAATACTCGTATATTGCTATTATAAATAGTTGTGGGGTTCGTTTGGCAATATGTTGTTGTGAGGAGTAGGAATAAATGCTGCTAGTTTTCCTTTGCTACTTCCACGACTAAATAGTCGGTTAGGGTGCTTCTACACGGTGCATGTAGCTTGCGCACGTTGAGGAGCGGGTTAATTGCGCGGGTGTACATTGCTATGGAGCTGGACCCGCTCTACGCGTTTCCACGGAGCTAGTGTACCGTAGTACCGTGTACCGTAGCTAGGGGTGGGCATTGTTGGGCAATGCCCTACCTTGAAATCACAATGCCCTACCTTAAAAATACCAAGAACTAAGATAATATATTATAATTAAATTGTTTGGTCATAGTCTGAACTTAAGAGTAGTCTAAACAATGAGAGTGATTTGAAGTTCAACCATCTTGTTGATGGTGATTTGTCAATGAGAGTGATTTGGAAGTTCAACCACCTACTGACTAAAAATCGCGCTGCGCGGCCGTTTATTTTTACTATAAACAAGCAACATTACAAGATTAGTAGATGAAACTGACTAAAAATCGCGCTGCGCGGCTGTTTTTTTTTACTATAAACAAGCAAAGGTTACAAGATTACTAGATGGAACTGACTAAAAATCGCGCTGCGCGGCCGTTTTTTTAACTATAAACAAGCAATATTACAAGATTAGTAGGTGAAACTGACTCAAAATCGCGCTGCGCGGCCGTTTTTTAACTAACAGGCAAAATAGAAAATCTTGGAATCGCATATAGGGAGCGCCCCGTAGAAATGTCGCCCAGGGCGCTGGTAGTGCTAAAACCGGCACTGCTTCCGCCCTACCTGTAACTAATGCTGCCCTACCTCAAATTCGACTCTAGCTACAGCCCTGCCACGGAGCATGTAACCTGCGCAAGCGCATAACTTGCGCGGGCTACTTGCACCGTGTAGAAGTTGAGCACTTGCGTAAGTTACATGCTCCGTGGAAACACGTAGAGCGGGTCCAGCTCCATAGCATTGTACACCCGCGCAAGTAACCCGCGCCTCAACGTCCGCAAGCTACATGCACCGTATAGAGGCATCCTTAAGTACATTTTTAAGTTAAAAATATCGCTTATCAAATAACTATTTCGGCTTTGTCGAAATATCAAAAGTGTTATGATAAACAAACTACATATTTTATCTAGAAAGCGTTTGCTGTAATCTATGTATGAGAATATAATTTAATATAACTACCCTAATATCTAACGCTATGTAAATAAGTTGATCCTGTTAAAATTATTACATTCTATTTTACTAAAATGTAAGTGTTATAGTATTGATACCCTTTTATTGTAAAAAAGAGTTCCTCTTTAGAAGAGAATTTGTCTTGAAGTAGTTATTATGGAAGTACCTATTTAGAACTTATAAATCGTCTTGCAACTTTAGTTATTTTTGGAAAATACCTACCAAGTTCTCTTCTTGCGAGGAACAAAATATAGGCCTATCATATAGGTACCTAATATTTATTATTTTAAGATATGACATTGTTTTACACATTTAATTATCATGTATCCAAAAAATAGATATTACTTTTAGTGTAATATTAATTTACCAACTCAAAGATTACTTTGAAATAATTTAAACACGTTTTGGAATGCTTTCCACATAAGTACTTACTATTGGGTTTACACACTTTAATTAACTTTTAACACACGTTAATAAAAATTTAGTATTGTATAAACTTGAAATCATAATATGGACCCTATAACAACTAAGTGGTATCATCGAATCTAGTCAAATAAATTATACATAGTAAATTACTATTAGATCAATGTCTCAAAGTCTTGTTAAGACTGCAAAGTACATTAATAAGCCAATCGATTTATAAATTTTATTTAACCGAATGATTTTAGTCTACTTTTAGATGTAAAGTTTAAATTTCTTCTTATTTCAATGTGAAATCTATATGAATAAAAAAATATTTACCTACCTACATCTTAGCTAAAGCTTGACTGTTGTTGATCTCAAAAATATGTGTTATTGTGTATATAATATAATCACATGTTAAAGTTCGCGATCACTTTATATATCTACGTATGTATAGACCGTGAGCCCGCGACAGTATTGCCTACGTCATATGACATCACGATGAAATGCATGACACACGGTCGGAAAAGTTGTGCTTAGCAAGGATCAGAAGATTATCGCAAAAATTGGTCGGAAGCTTGAGAAAATCTTCCACTTCCGGTCAAAATATAAAGATAAGATTTACGTCATGTGACATCAGTAAGAGACCCGTGTCATCATTTAGTTTTCAATCGTAGAAAGAGTAAACATAAGTCTGTCAGTTCTGAAATGACTAAAAACAAAAATTTTAAGTTCAAGGTATTCCGGCCATTTCAGAACTGACAGACTTATGTTTACTCCCTCTACGATTGAAAACTAAATGATGACACGGGTCTCTTACTGATGTCACATGACGTAAATATAATCTTAAAATTTTGACCGGAAGTGGAAGATTTTCTCAAGCTTCCGGCCAATTTTTTCTGCGATAATCTTCTGATCCTCGCTCAGCACAACTTTTCCGACGGTGTGCCATGCATTTCATCGTGATGTCATATGACGTAGGCAATACTGTCGCGGGCTCACGGACTAGTAGGAGTATCGGGCGGGCTTCAGTACATTAGCGGTGCACCATCACGATCAAGTAGGGATAGACTTGTGGTTCAAGTACTGTATTTAACAATAAATATAATTACGTTAAATATAATATAGAATGTATTTACTAGTTGATTACAACAGATTCATAGGTAGGTAGATTAGACACGGGTTGAATTTAAATTGATTAAAATTACACAGCGTACCTAAATAAGTATAATTATTTCTACAGCAATGATAAAAAATTTCGCAATTACATTTGTAAATAATTTCTTTAAAAGAGGTACAGAGGAGCGAATTCTGTAAAAAGAAACACAATAACTTATGAAAGTTGTAAAAAAGTTTTTTAATAAAGTTCATAGATTAATATAGAGTTTTTAGCAATTTATCTTTTGTAGTTCGTCCTAGGAGCCTATGAATCTGGTGGAACACGTCATAAACTTTGTACCCTAGGGCGCAACCACACGCGGGGGGCGCGGGCCTCGATAGCATGACAATATAGACATTCCACAATGCTATTTAATAATTTTTATAATCATAAGAACAAACGAAGTACGTGAATAATCGCTAGATTACTGAAAAAAATATAAATAAACTTGAATGTACGATTAATAAGATCTTTGGTCTTCAAATAGCGAACTAACTACGAAATCACGGTGTTTTAACTGGTGTCGCATATCGGTGTAGTGTAGACTACTTAGACTAATGGATTTTTTTCGAGACTTTTTTATATAAAGATGTTGCAAATACTAGTTAAAACATCAAGTAACATACTAAATTAATTGTTGAGACTAGTGGTCAGTCTCGTAACAACATAGGTACCTATTCGATTTTCTTTTTAAACAACCCGGCAATAAAACTGTACATCTACGTCTACATACCAATCCAGTATTTTAAGTAACATATATAGAAATCAGTTGCGAGGCGAGCACGACGACCAACATGCCTCGTGTTCTATGCGTAGCGTATTTAATATATTTACTACTTAAATGAAGTTTGTATTGACGTGTTGAGCTATTGTATTGAATGCTGTTTGTTAAACTTGAATTTAAAGAAAAGATCAACCATTATATTTACGTTATATTATTTTAGTACATTCACACTAACAATGCAGGGTTTCTCTTTCTCCATTGCCCAGTTACTGCATGACCTAAGGGCTCGTGTACACGATGCCGCCCCCGCGCCAAAAGCGTACCCTGGGCGGCAATGTGTACACAAGCACTAGGCGTTACCATGAGATCTTTCTAGCAGTATTGTTACAGTTGAACAAGATTTGTCGCCTAAACACCATTGTTTCCCCTTTTGCACCCAATAACTTCAACCATTAAACTAGTGAGAGTTTTTGTTTGAACCTGTCTAATTCAATTTTTTCTAATATTAGTGGTACGCGTTCCCCCAGGGGTACGCGAGGTTGCCTTAAAAGGTACGCGCAGCTATCTCTTAACTAAGATCTGATAATCTGATGTCATTTTTTATTCAGTATTCTATCCAGCAGTAAAGTAAATGGTATGCAAGTTTGAGGTCTACGTAGAAAAAACTGATTGTGAACCACTGGTCTAATGTGTACCTACTAGTGGGAGTGAGACCACAACCCTCATTTCTGCTACAATACTGCTTTAAATGCTCATGGCAAGGCCTGTGATAATATCGTAGATATTTTGTTTTAAAAGTTGTTATTGTAGATCTTATCATGTATATATCCTTAAAAATATAAATAATTGTCATATCACTTGTCACTTGAATAAAAAACATTGTCCGATTAATGTTTTGTTCAAACTTATTTTAAGTAATAAATAGATATTGTTTTTATTTCAGATTATTATTACTTAGAGTTTATAATAGTAATGAATTATGTAAACTACGAAGAATGTCTATAATATATAATTACATAGATTTTTGTTTTATTTAAGTAAATAAGCAATAAGTCATGAACAGCTTGTTTGAGAATTAGTGATTAGTAGTTTGCAGTTATTCTATAGTTTTAGGGATGCCTTGTCTCTGGTATGATGATGATTTACTAACATAGATATCATTTTAAAATATAATTAACTGAACATGAAAATATACAAAAATTACTTACCTAATCAAAATACATTATTGACTGTCATTCGATTTACAGGATTGTTTTTTGAAGGACAAAATTTTGAATCTTGCTTTTTATTTTATTTTATTAGTCTTACAAGAACAATCGCTTACTTATTTACCTAATTAGTTTTTAAGAATATTGACATAAAAATATATACATCACAGGTTTGACGTCGGGACAGAATAATGACATGAATCCAATATTGTTGTACTTGAAGATCACCAGCCAACCGAACTGAAACAAATGAGAAATGTTAGTTAAATAATTTGAAATAAATCATATGTAGTGATTATCTTAATAAAATTAACAATCTGAAATATGTTACAGTACTTCACGATAAACAATGGGTATTCCTCTCCCCCCACCCTCCCTCCCCCCTCCCCCCCAACCCCTAATTCAACAGTCCACACAGTAAATTTTTACCATGATACCCATTCTTTATCTTGACATACACTGTACATAAAGGAATGCAGATATGTGGCACATTTAATTCAATTATTTTTGAAACAGATTAATAAAAAAATATTGATTCAGCTTCAAACAACAGTCATCAGTGCTAGAATAAATAACCTAGAAAGCAAGTAGTACAAAAGGTCAGGCTTTGCTTTTTGGAGTGGTTATTTTTTATACTTATTAGAACAAAGGTAAGTAAGCACCTAAATAAGTAGGTAAGTAATATTCTAACCTCAAGAACAGCTATCATCATAATATCTCCTCTTCATCGTTCGATATTTCTTCAATTTGTACAGAGCTTCTATTTCTTTGCAAACGAATTCTCCATGCTTGACCATCGTTTTGATTTTTTCTGGATCTGTCTCTACACTGTTCTTAGTAAAAACTTTATGCAATCTCTTTCTAAACAAATCATAACCTTGAGGCCAGTCTCTACCAAGAAACAGCAACTGAAAAATATGATAATATGTTGTATATACATACGTTCTAATTTTAATTATTGTTAGAGAAATAATTATTTATCTTCGCAAGTAGCACAGATTTTGAATAATCCTTACCTACCGTTTTATAGAGATTAAGCACAGCTTTTCGATATGGCTGCTCCATGTTGCACAGCAAAATATCTAACAAATACTTTATAGTAATAAAGTAATAGAATCATAAAAGTTCAGAGTCCAACAAACTTCGAAAATAAACTTCATTCAGACAGATAGGTAAATGAAAAGTAAACAACACACACAGAACAAAATAAAGTCACGTCACTGTCACTGTCAAGACGGAAATATACTTTAGGCCGCGTTCCGAATCACGCTTACAGCACTATGAGCGCGCTAACGCCCGGACCGATTCATGCTAACAACGCTCACGTAAGCTGCAGTGACGTCACAGATGACGTCATCGCATGTGCTAACGACGCTCAGCCTATTCTACCAAAGCACTGTGAGCGTTGTCGATGTAGCTGTCAAACTTCCATGTCAAAGTTCATTCATGTTAAAATTTGTGGTTATTATTTGTGATTTTTAGAAAAGATGGCTGAATTAATTGATCTGCAGGTGTTTTGCGAAGCTACGAACGAAATACTTATAATAAATTGATGTTGAGAGAGCTAGCAGTGGAAATAAGTATTTTGAATCTTTGATGGTTTATAAATTGGTAAGTAAATAACTGGTCAGAGTGAAGGAACTTGATTCATATTATTCATTACTGCCTTTGTATTTACTTATCCCACAGAATTAATATTTACTTTATCGAGATTACCTCTTTTGGAGGTTACGTTGTTAAAAACAATCCAACGTTAGCGGTTTGAGCGCTCTCACGAGCGGTCCGAATCAATAGTATCGTGAGCGTGCTGACAGCGTGCTAATGATTTGGACCGGTGTACAATGACGTCACACGCTGAGAGCACTGTTGGCGTGAATCGGAACGCGGCCTTAGTGCATTCCGAGTCACGCCAACAGCGATTTCATCGCGCTGATTTGCATACCGAATCACCGTGAGTGCGATAACGACAGCCCGTGTGACGTCATTGATTGCGTCATAACATCCGCCATCTTGCGATTACGCCGCCCATGCTCCGAGGCATAATCACTGTGAGCGTTCTGTCAAAAGTGACACTTGTTTGTTTTGTTTACCTCAGGCATTTAAATGAAAGTTCAAAATTTGTTGAAAATTCTTTCTGCATACCATGGAAGTAATAGTCGAAGATATATGATCATATATAAAGCAAAAAGGTCCAAATTCCGAACTTTTATATTGAGGTTATGTAGGTCAAGACATCGGTGAGCGCGCTCACGAGCGTTCCGAATCATTGATAGTCCTAACTGTCATAAGCGCGATTATCTGAATCGGTAGGCATGTTATCGTGATCAACGCTGAAAGTGATTTTAGCCTGAATCGGAATGCACTACTTGTGTGTTGGGTTGCGTTCAGAACCTACGCTCCGAGTGCAACCTATCCACAACCAAACGCTCTAACGGCGTTCCAAACATTAGAGCGTGACGTTCGGTTGACACAACCATCCCGTTCCAAACGTCAGAGCGTTGCAACCAAACAACCATCAAAATTGATGGTTGTAAAACGCTCTGACGTTTGTCTATAGAAAAAATGACAATGTCATTTGACATTATTTGTATTTTGATGTTTTTGTGTCTAATTTTTAAAATAATCATGGTAGATGCTAAAAAAAACGGATTTTATTTGATTTAGTATAAAGAAAAGTTTAAATTATTCGTATTCCAAATGGAAAATGAAGACTTTGTATTGACATTGACATTTAAAGTTCTTGGTCGTTCCTAACCTTAGAGTGAGTTAAAAAACAACCAAACAACCGCGCACTAGGGCTCTGAACGCAACCTTGTGTTGTGTCGTGTCGCGTTGTGTCGTGGCGGTGGGTGTGCACACTATTGTGTCGCGACAGATTGCGTTCTGTCGTTTTTTCTCCACAGTATCAATCGAAGCTTTGCACCGCTTGCACGTTCATAATGCTTTGATCAGGTTCTGAGAGTAATTTAGAAGAGGACCTTAATTTTTTATATGCAAGGTGTTTAGTAAAAGCCTTATAAATCCGAATATGATAGATAGGGACCATAAAACTCAACAACTTTTATTTTCGTTATTTTTGTATGAAATAGCAGATTTTTTTTTGTCATTTTAAAGTTGGTCCCATAGTAAAAGTTGTTTAGTTTGATGGTCCCTATCTACCATACAACACGTAACACGTTGTATATCTATTTGTTTACTTATAAAAAACAAATAAAAAAATCCTACAAACTATTCCCAAGCAACAGCTCTGATAAACTGATGATTATAATTTTTGCATTTGGTATCATACAACACTTTACGTTGACGCACAAGTTCAAAAAGAAAAATTAAAATAAAACACTGTACCTACCTAACATTAAGAAATAAAAAATAATTACGTAAACTAAATCAGTAAACAAGAAGGTATTTACCAATCTACTTAGAAAAAAGAGAGAGACTGCTTGTATTCAGTTAGGTTAGGTTAGTTTTTTTTTCGCAATTTCAGAGTTAGTCCCATATTAAAAATTGTTTAGTTTGTTAGTCCCTATCTACCATATTCGGCATTAGGGGTTATTTTGTAACACGTTGTATATCTATTTGTTTACTTATAAAAAAACGATAAAAAGAAACCTACAAACTATTCCCAAGCAGCAGCTCTGATAAACTGATGTTTATAATTTTTTGCATTTGGTATCATAATATATATCATTCAATCTTCATCTTTGAGTCAAATCAAAATTACAATGCGCGTATTGCGAGCGTCCGCCGCCAGCGACAGATACCAATACAATGCCAGAAACATACTATTGTGTTGTGTTGTGTCGCAACAGATCGGTGGTGGGGGTTCTGTTGCAATCGCAGCCGAGCGATCCGCGCCACAACAGATGCCGACACAACACAACACAACACAATAGTGTGTTTCTAGTCATACTAAATGTATGAAACCGATACGCGACAGATCGCGACACGACACAACACAACACAACACAATAGTATGTTTCTAGCGTCAGATAGGTATGTCATATCATACATAAAGGCTGCGGTCCGCATAGCGATAATATCGATATTATCGCGATTACAGCCGATCCGCATGCACGTTAGTGCTTTTACAATATCTAGCATGACGTTACTCATGACGTCATTACCAGCGCCATCTTGAGCTTACAGTGACCATGCCAAGTTTCTTGAATGACTCTGGCATATAAAATTCTTTTAACTCTCTGTTTGGCCCCAATATTGGGCTTATTCCATTTTTGATATACCTATCAAATTCATCCAAGTTATAAATATGTTAGAAACTGCTGAGGTTGAAATATTAAAGAACAAAGCTGTTATAATTCAAATGTTGTTTTATTTTGGCGAAGCTTCATCAAATTCATGAAACATTCCTTTTAATTTATAATGTTTCTCAGGCTCAGCAAAGGAGAAAATCGAGGGAAAAGCATATTTTTTTGATATTTTTTTGCCCACTATTTTTTTTTTGTTACTGGAAAATCGATGAACTCCAATATTTTACAAGTTACATGCATAACAATGCGGCATTTTCGCAGTATAAAATTAAAAAGTGCAATACTCCAAAAGATTCCCATATGTTTTGACACTTTCTTTGAGGCGGCCGGGTACCAAAGACCAGACGCCACCTATCGGGATAAAATTGCGCTTTTCCTCCTCATTAAATAGTCACAAAATATTACACAAATAGGGTATTTGTATACCTACATCATTTAATGGATTATACGCTAACAGTGCTGTTGACGTGATTTGGAACTAGGCAACTATGAACGTCCTGTCAAAAGTTTCAAGTGACTGTCAAACGAATCGAGTGTCATAATTATATTTCATCAAAAAAACAATAAAATGATAGAATTCGTTACAGAAGGGGCTTTTCCTCACTTCACAACAAAAGGATAGTGCATTATATTGGTTAGTATTTAGGTAATATTAATTTTGAACTTATTAAAAAAGGTGGCTGGTGAATGGACACGACTCAATAATCAAACGTTCTTCATCACTGTCATCGCTTTAGAGAGTAAAAATAGTTTCCAGCAATCATTCCATCTTGTATTTGAGGTTAGAATAAAATGTGAGCGCGCTTACGAGCGGTCCGCATTCACCAACTGTCAAATTGTCCATTTTGTCAATTTAAGCGCGATATCGAATGTGGACCGCGCGTGAGCGTTGTAAACACCATTATCGAAATTATAGCTATATGGACCGCAGCCAAAACAGATAAGTGCGAGAGCACGTTCAGAACCTACGCTCCGAGTGCAACATCGCTAATAACACAGTACATACATATATAAGTTTTTCAAACAGTATGAGAGCTCCATGGAAACGTTCGAATTTGACGGCTGACGTCACTCTAAGATCTCTAAGCAAAGTTCGCAGTACTTTGGTCAGGGTTGTGACATCGCGTCGCAGTTGTTTCCATAGCGTTCGTAGCGTTCAACGAGACGGCCGGAAAATGCCAACCCTAGCGATCCGACGGAGTGCAATGACAAAAGGGCCTATGTGACGTTAGCTCCTCTACTGCACGCGTAGCATGACCAACATCGAGATAAGATTTGACTCACAGAACAATGGCTTGTCTACACCGAAATGTCACTTTTGTCGGGTTGAGATCGAGATACTCATGCTCGCATTTTACAACCGCAGACTCGTATTGTTCTTTGTCGTGGCCTAATGTCAAAAGTCGACAAACACGAGCTTTTCTCTTCAACTGACATCAATTTGACAGTTGAGTTGGAGAAACTTGTCTACTACCCTTCGAGTAGTCGAGAAAGATTTGTCGACCGTTTATTTTTTCTGAATTTTTAATTTCGCAATAAAAATAAATCTAAGTTGTCCGTGTTTATATTTTATTAAGGTAAGAAGAGAAGTTACAGCATAAACGACAAAAAGACCGGCTAACGTTTTTTATATAGACAGACAAAACAACCTTTAAACTCAATTATCCATCATTACATAAAAAATACAAGCATAGTACAAAATCAAATCAATTATCAAATACATTCAATTATATAAAAGTAAACGTAAATGTGTGATAAAAACTTAAAGCCATAATAATGTCCAAATAATAAACGTATGAAAATTTCTTTCAAGTTACTTGTTTACCGTCGTTTGCTTTGTTATTTTTGGATGATGATTCATTTATTTTCCAAATATTCCCCAAATGTTTCCACACCCCCTTAAATGAATCATTACATTATTTGCCTATGCACCCCCTTAAGCATTGTACGTATACACCCCCTTAACTCTTTAACTAAAACTGTGAATTGAATGGGCTTCTTAAGTTTACATCACGCCTTTACATCTTTCTTATACAAATTACACACCCCTATAAAACTTACACACTAATTCCCCACATATTGACCGAAACGCATTTAGTTCACTTTTGCCCGCACTTATCACTAAACACTCACTCTGATACGAGTTTTCTTTGACACCTTTCAAACTTCACAGGTGGCAAACACTTTGTAAGTATATCTGCTATCTGCGAACCCGTTGGACAGTATTTGACCGTTATTCTGTTTGCATCAATCTGATCTTTTAGATAGTAGTATCTCACGTCTATGTGTTTACTTCTTTTATTCATAATTCCTTTCTTCATGAGCCAAATAGCTGACTGGTTGTCCACTTTCATTTCTATTTCTAATTTTTCATTGGTCATTTCAAATATGAAGTCTCTGATGAACAGGAGTTCTTTGCAGCATTCTGCTGCGGCTATAAACTCTGCTTCCGTACTTGACAGCGCTACGATCGGTTGCTTTCTTGAGCTCCATGCCACTGGTCCACCGTTTAGCCAAATCACGTAACCCGACGTGCTACGCCTAGTGTCTGGATCCCCCGCGAAATCTGAGTCACAGTACCCTCGAAGCACTTTATCACCTTCACCAAAATGAATACCTTTGTTTTCCGAACCTTTTAAAAATTTCAAAATAGTTTTTGCATTATTTAAATCATTCAAATTTGGAGCACTTTGTTGACGCGAGCAATACCCTACATGGAAGCTTATGTCTGGCCTCGTTTTATTCGCCAGATATAATAAAGATCCTACCATTTCCCTATAGAGTTCATGGCTCTCTGTGTCTATTTTCAACTTTGGGTGTTGTTCTATCAAAATGGTTGGGGTTTTACATTCTCTTGCTTCATTCAAATTAAATTTCTTCAAAATTTTTTCGATGTAATTTTTCTGACAAATTTTCACTCCTTCCTTTTCTTGTGTTATATCCAGCCCGATGTAATTTGATACTTCTTCGCAGATTCTTAGATCGAAACCTTTTCTTAATGTTTCCACTACATGCACCAGATCTTCTTCTCTCTCACCAACTACTAGTCCATCATCAACATAAATCGCAAGAATCATCCTTCTTTCACCTTCCATTACAAAAATACATTGATCTAACTTTAATTGCTTAAATCCCATTTTAATTAAATGTTCTGTAAATTTAATATTCCACATTAATGGAGCTTGTTTTAACCCATACAGACTCTTATTTAATTTGCATACTTTATCTTCTTTGTTGCTGTAACCTTTTGGAACTTTTAAATAAATACACTCTTTTAAATCTCCATGAAGAAACGCTGTTTTAATATCGAACTGTTTCATTTTCAATTTTTTATTTGCAACAATTGACAATAGTACTCTCAAAGAATTTGTATTTACAACTGGACTATATGTTTCATCATAATCTATTTTATATTTCTGTTGAAATCCTCTTGCGACTAATCTTGCTTTGTATCTTCCATCTGATTTCACCGTGAAGATCCATTTGCTTGTTACTAGCTTTCTTCCTTCCGCTTCTTTCTTATCTACAAATGTCCACGTATTGTTTTCTTCTAACGACTTGATTTCTTCCTCTATTGCTTTCTTCCATTTATCTTTTTCGCTTGATTCTATCGCCTCCTCGTACGTTAACATGGAAGCTTCCGCTGTGTTACATAGTTTCTGACCTAATGTCTATACATGTCGACGGATCCACAAGAAGTGTGTCAAACTACAGAGTGCTGCGCATGTCCAAGCAGATTGACATAACAAATCTAACTTGAAATTCGAATGCACCATAGAGCATAGCACTTCGTGAGAAACCTCCCTCGACACACCCCCTCAATCTGCTGCACATGCTGACCATACTTGCTGAAACAGTTACCTGTCCAGCACTACTAACTGCCTAATCAAACTTATACACTCTTAGATGCTTCCTACCAATAGTTACAAACCTATCTCAAGTTTATATAATATTAAAGTGTTTAGTAAAGTATTGAAGTTTTATTAAATTGTCCATTATTACCCATGTCTACCCCTTAACATAACATTTGACATTATTACTCATGTCTACCCCTTAACATAATATTTGACATAACCTGTTACATCAAAACTTTCTATCTGCCTCTCGATTCCTAAAGTCCGGAATGAAAAAAAATGAAAAATTGTATTTAAGTAATTCTTTTTTATTTATAAAATTTATAAAAAAATAAATAAAATAAATATTTACTAGTAGTAAATAACGAATAAGTATTTTTTTAATTCTTCAATTTTTTCATAAATTTTATAAATTAAAATAATACAATAAATAAATTTAGGGATGGGCCGAAGTTCGTTTTACATTCGGTTTAACCGAAATTCGGCGGTCTATACCGAACTTCGTCATTCGGCCGAATTTCGGTTCATCAAGCCGAATTTCCGTAATTCTATGAACGACGCACATAGTAATTCACATTGTGAACATTTTCCAGTATTTCCGAAAAGAAAATAATATCTCTCCTTGCTAATTAATGTTGATTTACAGTCTTAAGTAACTGGGAAAATGAAGTAAAAATTTCAAATCCATTAAAGAATTATTTTTATTTAATTTCTTTTCAGTACTTTGTAAATAAAAATTCTTTATTAATTTCTTAAGACTTCAACAGAAAGTATTAATTATTAATTATCTTCTGACACCACAAAGAATCAAAATAATATATCAATAATCTTTTTTAACCTTTACTAGAAATAAGCAGGGTTGGAAAAAAAATATTTTTTTATTTATTTTATAAAACAAACAGTTTAAAATGTTTTAAACAAGTGTTTTTTTTTGTTTCATATGTTTTTTTACTTATTACTTAAAACCATCACTTTCAAATCAATTAGACCTATAATATTTAATTTCTAGACTATCGAAGGACCAGTCTAAGATTTTTTTTAATTGGTGATAAAATGGCTAATACCTACTTAGTTAAGATTTGTCATCTTGGCAAAAGATATCCGATAAAATTACACTTTTTTACTGTCATTCTATGTATTTTCAGTGAAATCTAAAGTTTTTAAACATATTTTTGGGAAAAAAGTACACTAATTTACGAAAATCACCATTCATTCTCAATTAATAGTAGTTTTAAACCCTGTTTTTTTTCTTCATGTTTTTAACATTGTTTAAAACTTGTTTTAAACTGTGTTGTTTAAAAACCATTAAATAAAAAACAAAGTTTTATTTCAAATTGTTTTAAACACTGTTTTAAACACGTGTTTTAAAACAACTTGTTTTAATCATGCCAACCCTGGAAAAAAGTCACATAAAATGATTAATTATTCTTAAAACACAACAAAACGTAACATGTCCTGTTTCACTAACTAGTAGTGAGTGGCGTCAGTAGGGTGAAAAATACGGCGTTTTGTGAACTAGAGATTTCGTTTGGTAGGATTGGTCCTTGGGACCCTAGGATGGATATAAGAAGTGGAGCCACCACGATTTCTGTAGTAAATTTTTTGAAGTTTTGGCTTTCAGGCCGATCTTGATGTATTAGTTAAGCTGCTATGCCCAATTGCCCAGTTTGATATCATATTCGTATGAATTTAGGGTGTCGAATTTATTTTCGGATTCATATTTGTACGATTCAATTGTAAAACTATTTAAAAAAAATAAAAACAAATATAAATACGCGCTTGATAAAAGAAAAAAAATCCATTAAATACACAAATTGGAATATTTGAAAAAGAAAAATATATTTTAATTTTACAGTGACCATTAAAAATATAATGATTTATTTAAATTAATGAAATGACAAAAACGTAATTAATGAAAATATCCGACCAGATTCTGACGCAGTGGCGCGGTGGTAAGCGCTGGCAAAAACGCGGTCAAAATTACCGAAATTCGGCCGAAGTTCGAATTCGGCACATTTGTGAACCGAATGTTCGGCCGAAGTTCGTATTCGGTTAAATCCACATTCGGCCCATCTCTATAAATAATATATTGTAAAAAAGGTACCTACCTATTCAATAATATTGTCTTCTAATATTACACTTTTTTCCCAAATTTAGTTTTTTTTTACTTTTATTGTATTTAATTTTAATTTATTTACTTAAAAACGTAAATTAAATTTATTTTCATACATCAATAAACAGTGCGTTGGTCTGTGTCATCTTTTCAAAAATCTCTCAATAAAAGGAAGGCAAACGAACTATATCCATACGGCTATATTTAACTCGGTTTTAAGAGCTTTGCGTCGTGAAACGTATAGAAAGGAACGCTCTTTACGAGAAATGAAATTGGGCCGGATTCCTAAGGGTGCGGGTTCGAATCCCGTCTAAGTTGCTACGGGTGAGCCGATTTTTTCTAATATTTTTCAATATTTATTCATCTTAATATAAAAATAGCATTGTGAATGCAAAAATCTAAAAGTTAAAAATTGTACTGTTTTACCTTAATTGATTGTCTGGCACCTGCAAAGGTTCTACAACCGAATGTCGAAGTAGTTCTCTTCACATTGGTGAGATGGCGCTGATCTTCAGCGGAAGCGTGGAAAGTATTGGAAAATTTCGCCACATCCCTCAGCGGCTTAGTAGCATAATTGGTAGTGCATTGGGCCGGATTCCTAAGGGTGCGGGTTCGAATCCCGTCTAAGTTGCTACGGGTGAGCCGATTTTTTCTAATATTTTTCATTATTTATTCATCTTAATATAAAAATAGCATTGTGAATGCAAAAATCTAAAAGTTAAAAATTGTACTGTTTCACCTTAATTGATTGTCTGGCACCTGCAAAGGTTCTACAACCGAATGTCGAAGTAGTTCTCTTCACATTGGTGAGATGGCGCTAATCTTCAGCGGAAGCGTGGAAAGTATTGGAAAATTTCGCCACATCCCTCAGCGGATTGGTAGCATAATTGGTAGTGCATTGGGCCGGATTCCTAAGGGTGCGGGTTCGAATCCCGTCTAAGTTGCTACGGGTGAGCCGATTTTTTCTAATATTTTTCATTATTTATTCATCTTAAGCATAATGTTGTCAATAGTAAATATTTATTCATTATGCCATCATTTCTCGTAAAGAGCGTTCCTTTCTATACGTTTCACGACGCAAAGCTCTTAAAACCGAGTTAAATATAGCCGTATGGATATAGTTCGTTTGCCTTCCTTTTATTGAGAGATTTTTGAAAAGATGACACAGACCAACGCACTGTTTATTGATGTATGAAAATAAATTTAATTTACGTTTTTAAGTAAATAAATTAAAATTAAATACAATAAAAGTAAAAAAAACTAAATTTGGGAAAAAAGTGTAATATTAGAAGACAATATTATTTTAAATAATATATTGTAAAAAAGGTACCTACCTATTCAATAATATTGTCTTCTAATATTACACTTTTTTCCCAAATTTAGTTTTTTTTAATAAAATTTAAAATAATATATTGTAAAAAAGGTACCTACCTATTCAATAATATTGTCTTCTAATATTACACTTTTTTCCCAAATTTAGTTTTTTTTTACTTTTATTGTATTTAATTTTAATTTATTTACTTAAAAACGTAAATTAAATTTATTTTCATACATCAATAAACAGTGCGTTGGTCTGTGTCATCTTTTCAAAAATCTCTCAATAAAAGGAAGGCAAACGAACTATATCCATACGGCTATATTTAACTCGGTTTTAAGAGCTTTGCGTCGTGAAACGTATAGAAAGGAACGCTCTTTACGAGAAATGATGGCATAATGAATAAATATTGCTAACTCCTTGAAATGTGACGTAAGTGACATAAACAAGTATATTAATATAAACAAAAATGACTTAACTTTAATATCTCAAAATATAAGAAGTATACATAAAAACTTTGACGATTTTCAGATAACCCTATCTAGCCTAAACTTTGACCTAGATGCTATAATATTGTCCGAGTGTTGGGTTAGGTCTGGTAAACCGATACCTTATTTACCGAACTATACATCGTTTACTACTAAATTTAACGTAAATCAAAACGACGGTGTAGTAACATATGTTAAAAACAATCTTAAGGCGAAAATGAAAGAAGTAAAATTAGAGGAAGCAACTTGTATTCAATTAACTGTTATCGATCGAACCATTTTGTGTATTTACCGTTCGCCATCAAATCTGAATGCAAGTGTTTTCATTAACTCACTTAACGCTTATTTAGAAACCATTAAGTCTCATCGGAACATAATTATAATGGGAGATATAAACATAAACCTTATTCCTAGAGATACCGACGTAGCAACAGACATTAACAATAGGAATAGCTACCTGAGTATGTTGTCTTCGCACGGCATTCTCTCTGGTCACCTTCTTCCGACTAGAAACGATGCATGTTTAGACCACTGTATGCTTAAATTAGACCAAAAAAAGATGGTATCACACATTGCTATCTTAAATACTACCACCACTGATCATGATACAGTATTCATAAAAGTATCCAAAGTAAAACGCAATATGAATTGTCAAAAGACTAAAGAATATGTCGATTTTGACAAAGCGCACGCTATTCTACTGGAGAAAAATCTATCTTCATTGCTATTTTGTGACGATCCTGACGTAATAGCTGAACAACTGATTAAAAAATTGGCCAACTCTCTGGAGGAAAGTAAAATAGTAAAACGCATACCCAAACGTCAACGCAATATTAAGCCGTGGATTACTCAGGGTATTTTGCGCTGTATCCGTAATAGAAATAAAATGCAAAAAAATCTAAAATCTGATCCATCAAATGAAGTTTTAAAAATAACTTATAAGAGATACCGCAATTATTGCAATAAATTACTAAAAAAATTAAAAACTAAATATGAAAGAGAACAAATAGCTAACTGTGTAAAAAACTCAAAAGTATTATGGAAAACAATTAAGACAATAACGAATCTAAATTCAGAAAAAACACCTAATCACGATCTGCTTAATATTAGGGCTACTCAGAAAGAATCGGTTGATTTCATCAGTGATTACTTTGCAGGTATTGGTAGGAAACTAGCCGAAGATATACGTATAAAAAATGTGACTATTGGAGTTGATAAGCAGTTACTCCAGCCGTGCTCGCAGTTGTCGTCTTTTGTCCTCTTAGATACCGACCCTTATGAAGTCGACAGTGTTCTGTCAAGTCTTAAATCCGAAAGCGCACCTGGATGGGATAACATCCCAACTAGTTTTCTCAAGCTGACACGATCTATAGTGGTTCCCGTAATCAGTCATTTAGCAAATCTTTGCTTTCAAAATGGAACTTTCCCTCGACCTCTAAAAAGATCTTTAATTACTCCTGTGTACAAGGGTGGTGACAGGAGCGACATTAATAATTATAGACCAATTTCTGTGCTGCCAGTAGTCTCCAAAATTTTAGAAAAGTTAATTAATAATCGTCTTGTCAACTACCTTGAACATTTTAACATCCTATCGCAAAATCAGTTTGGCTTTAGGCGTGCAAAATCCACAGAAGATGCGGTCTTAGCCTTAACGTCGTCAATAGTTAAGTGCCTGGATGATGGAAGCAAGTGTTTGACAGTTTTTCTCGATCTTAAAAAGGCATTTGACACGGTTTCTTTGCCTACTCTTGTACAAAAACTTGATTCGATTGGAATAAGAGGAATTCCACTGAAGCTTCTGACAGACTATTTGCAGGACAGGAGGCAGAGGGTAAAGGTAGATGATTGTTTGAGTAAGGACTCGGATGTCTCTTTTGGTGTTCCTCAAGGGAGTGTACTCGGCCCTACCTTATTCTTGATATACATTAACGATTTAACCAACCTTAATATAAACAATGGCCGAGTATTCTCTTACGCTGATGACACTGCATTGGTGTTTACGGGGCGGGACTGGAATTCAGTTTTTAATAGTGCTGAACGGGGACTTGCAGTTGTTACAAATTGGCTGCAAGCAAATCTTCTAACTTTAAATACAGAAAAGACGAATTATATATGCTTCACCATCAATAGCAAAACACAACCGTGTAGTACACTTGCTTTGAAAATACACCAGTGCGAGAAATCTGTTTCGCAAACTTGTACATGTACTGTTCTTGAGAGAGTTAAAACAGCAAAGTACCTAGGGATTATTTTAGATCAACATTTGAATTGGCACTCTCATATAGATTCAATGTGCTGTAGAGTGCGAAAGCTAACTTGGATTTTTAGGAAGTTGAGATGTGTAGTCACTAAGAAACTTATTAATCAAATATATGTTGCTCTGGCTCAATCCTTGATAGGATATTGTATTTCAGTATGGGGAGGTGCACACAAGACTAAATTTCTTGAATTAGAAAGAAGTCAGCGATGTCTACTCAAGGTCATGCATTTTAAACCATTTAGGTTTCCTACTGACGACCTTTATCACTTTTCTGAACTCCTCTCGGTCAGAAGGCTGTACATTCTCGCAACAACTTTAAAGTTACACAAATCCTTGCCATATAAAGCCAATGTAACGCGTAAAAGGAGAAGTGACAAACCAGCTAAATTTCTACAATCTAGAACCGATTTTGCTAAGCATCAATACGAAAGGCAATCAGCACATATGTACAATAAATTAAATGATGATCTTAATATTCATGAATTAAACTTAAGAAGGTGTAAAGAAATTGTAATTAAGTGGCTATTAGCAAAATCTTATGATGAAACTGAGGCATTTTTGCAGTATATGAAGTAATCTATCCAATTTGTTATCATTATCACACACAAACACACACACACACACACACACACACACACACACTTAGGTGTTAGTTTGTTTTCATTAATTGAATTTTTTAATAATTTGTTTTGTTGTAACTATAATTTTATTGTACGAGATAAAGTCTTTTATTGTCATTAAGTTAGGAAGAGCGGGACCTCCTGACACAAGTGTTTTTCAAATACTTAAAAGGTCGTCCCAACAACTTGTATTAATATGTTAAGACTTTAGATTGAATAAATAATTTTCATTTTTTCATTTTCAAATATTTACTATTGGCAACATTATGCTTAAGATGAATAAATAATGAAAAATATTAGAAAAAATCGGCTCACCCGTAGCAACTTAGACGGGATTCGAACCCGCACCCTTAGGAATCCGGCCCAATGCACTACCAATTATGCTACCAAGCCGCTGAGGGATGTGGCGAAATTTTCCAATACTTTCCACGCTTCCGCTGAATATCAGCGCCATCTCACCAATGTGAAGAGAACTACTTCGACATTCGGTTGTAGAACCTTTGCAGGTGCCAGACAATCAATTAAGGTGAAACAGTACAATTTTTAACTTTTAGATTTTTGCATTCACAATGCTATTTTTATATTAAGATGAATAAATAATGAAAAATATTAGAAAAAATCGGCTCACCCGTAGCAACTTAGACGGGATTCGAACCCGCACCCTTAGGAATCCGGCCCAATGCACTACCAATTATGCTACCAAGCCGCTGAGGGATGTGGCGAAATTTTCCAATACTTTCCACGCTTCCGCTGAAGATTAGCGCCATCTCACCAATGTGAAGAGAACTACTTCGACATTC
The DNA here is from genome assembly GCA_928269145.1 of Agriphila tristella. Taxonomy (NCBI): domain Eukaryota; kingdom Metazoa; phylum Arthropoda; class Insecta; order Lepidoptera; family Crambidae; genus Agriphila; species Agriphila tristella. The sequence goes on along the minus strand of OV743439.1, from coordinate 15,014,422 downwards.
GGTTGTAGAACCTTTGCAGGTGCCAGACAATCAATTAAGGTGAAACAGTACAATTTTTAACTTTTAGATTTTTGCATTCACAATGCTATTTTTATATTAAGATGAATAAATAATGAAAAATATTAGAAAAAATCGGCTCACCCGTAGCAACTTAGACGGGATTCGAACCCGCACCCTTAGGAATCCGGCCCAATGCACTACCAATTATGCTACCAAGCCGCTGAGGGATGTGGCAAAATTTTCCAATACTTTCCACGCTTCCGCTGAAGATCAGCGCCATCTCACCAATGTGAAGAGAACTACTTCGACATTCGGTTGTAGAACCTTTGCAGGTGCCAGACAATCAATTAAGGTAAAACAGTACAATTTTTAACTTTTAGATTTTTGCATTCACAATGCTATTTTTATATTAAGATGAATAAATATTGAAAAATATTAGAAAAAATCGGCTCACCCGTAGCAACTTAGACGGGATTCGAACCCGCACCCTTAGGAATCCGGCCCAATGCACTACCAGTATTGGAAAATTTCGCCACATCCCTCAGCGGCTTGGTAGCATAATTGGTAGTGCATTGGGCCGGATTCCTAAGGGTGCGGGTTCGAATCCCGTCTAAGTTGCTACGGGTGAGCCGATTTTTTCTAATATTTTTCATTATTTATTCATCTTAATATAAAAATAGCATTGTGAATGCAAAAATCTAAAAGTTAAAAAACATTATTCTTCTCGAGCTCGAGAGAGCTTTGTCTACGGAAGTGTAAGCTTTTTTGAGTGTCTCTTTATCTTAGAACTTATTAAAAAATAAGTATCATGTTTAAACTAAATCATTTCGAATCATTTTAGATAATTTCGACGTTTATTGATGTTGAAATAAAAATATTATATTTAAAACTCATATTTGTATTAAAAGACATAAAAAAGTTGTAAAATTCTGAGAGCGAGTCCCACCTGTCTGTCAAACTGTGCTCAGCAATCTAGAAGGTCGAGAGGACAAGTCTTCGTAGACAAGAGTCCCGTTTGCTCATGCTACGCGTGCTGGTTGAAAAAACTAATATATGTACTGTGCTAATAATGTCGTTTCAAACATTAGAGGATGACGTTCGGTGGACACAACTTTCCCGTTTCAAACAAATTCATGTCAGAACGTTGTAACTTTTTAACCATCTAAGGCTGGCCCCAGACCTACCGGTTTCATTTCTTTGCTTTGCTGTTCTACCATGGACCGCCGGCCAAGAGGCTCATTTTCAATCTATCGCATATTTTGACCAGACCACATTGGCAAGATAGCCATTAGTTTGGTGTTATCAAATATCATCGTCTGGGTTGCAAAAGTCCATGGTACCTACCTACTCAGTTGGGCAATAGTGTCCGGTGTATCAGACACCAGTCAATCAATTTTTTTAATTCTTAAATTTTTTCATAAATTTTATAAATTAAAATAATACAATAAATAATATATTGTAAAAAAGGTACCTACCTATTCAATAATATTGTCTTCTAATATTACACTTTTTTCCCAAATTTAGGGCAAGAGCCCCGGTTTTGGCCACTTTAAGAGAGAGCCAACGTACGTACGTTAGAACTAGCCATTTGGAGCAATAGTCCGCAAAAGTCACATAGGTTACATTACCTAAGGTAACCCTGAGCGAAAGTGGCGCCGCGGTGAATTTTATTTTGATATTATAATTCTTATACACAATTTTAATAATGTTTTACATGGAATTTTTAGGGCCCACAGTCTAGTATTTTTAGATGGTAGATCGTTACATTCCCTCGTAGTCACTGCTAGAAGTAGATAGCAAAACTGTTAAAAGTGGCCGTTTTTGACACATTTTCTATCTACTTCTACGAATGACTACGAGAGCATGTAGTGATACCTTTTAAAAATACTAGACCATGGGCCCTAAAAACTCCACGTAAAACATTATTAAAATCTTGGTCCCAAGGTATTTTCCGAATGTCCACGCGGACGAAGTCGCGGACGGAAACTAGTACTTACTAAATATTTTTTTAGCCGTCTCTAATCTACTATGGTTGCCAAATGGTTGCCATCAATCATAGAGTGTGATGTGATGATCACGTGTGACCAGTGACGTCCATTATTCAAAGTACGCTGGACTGGCGAACGTCACCAGTCGTTTGTGCCGATTTGAAAATCGAAATTTTTTGTACCGATTTGAAAATCGCCATATTGGCGCTGAGAGCAGTTTTTTGTACCGATTTGAAAATCGCCATATTGGGGGTCGTCCATTAATCACGTGAGCCTCGACAGGGGGGGGGGGGGTAGTTGAAAAAATCACGACGTATCACAAGGGGGGACGGGGGGTCTAGTGAGATATCACGTGTATTAATTTTTTTCATTGAACGCGTGACTTTTAACTGAAAACTGCGTGATTGTAGACTCACCGTTACCGGACGATTTCCCCGCCCACCGCGCGCGACATAATTCGTACTGAAAATCGTTGAGATTATTTTGTACAAAAAAATACACGTGATTTAGAGGGGGGGGGGGTTAACGCAAAACCTCACCATGCATCACCAAGGGGGAGGGGGGGTTAAAAATTGGCCAAAAAAACATCACGTGATTAATGGACGCCCCCTTGGCGCTGAGAGCAGTAGATTCTGCTTTCAGGAGGAGTGAGTGTACTTGGAACTAATTAGTTCCAGGTACACTCACTACTGCCATAGTAGAATCTACTGCTCTCAGCGCCAATATGGCGATTTTCAAATCGGTACAAAAAATTGCGATTTTCAAATCGCCAATATGGCGCAATATAGCGCCAATATGGCTATTTTCAAATCAGTACAAAAAATTGCTGTCATTTCATGACAATAGCCTGTCCAGCGTACTTGTATAATGGCACATGGACGTCAGTGCGTGTGACACTCTTTATGGTTGCCAAGCAACAAGAGTTGTTTATGTTTATATCTCAGAAAAAGGAAACCTTTATAAAGGAAGTTTATATTTAAACGTCACAAAAATGGCAATATGTCGATAAAGTTATATTTATAATACCTGCATTAATACCAATTATTAAGTATTATAATAATAGTGATTATTTAAGTAAAAATACCTAGTTTCTAAAATACAAAGAGAAAGGCGTACCTATATTACTGTTGCAGTAATGGCAGATGCAGAGTTGCTAGGGGGTAAGTTGTTCTATCCCAAGCTGTAGTAGTATTCTTTGGTTCTTCCCAAAGACTTCATGTTGTATAATTCTTCCTTATTAAACAGCATACGCTTTGTAAATAGCTGCGTGTGACTCTAACGCTAAAGATTTAAATCTTGCACAGGGCAGCCAGCAGGCCCCATAGTGATCGTCCTACGAGCTCAAAATTCATGGAAAACCGCAAATCGATGTACATCATAGCAGTTTGGTACACGTATACTTGAGGTCAAAACAAAATTGTGGACCCGTAGTTCTTAAAAATTCTTCCCTTAGGAGAGGAGTTATGGTGTCACCTTTTTTGAATGGGAAAAAAAATATTTTTGTTCTAAAACCTATAGTGTATGGTATCGAATGTAAGTAAAAAATTATTCAACCACATTGGATCTGAAGGAGCCCAAACTTGATATGTTTTGAAAATGTTTTTTAGTTTAATTTAAAACAAGTGGCTGATAATGATGTGATGTATTTTTAGAACCGGCTCAGCAAGCCCTTTCATTCGATACCACACACGATAGGTTTTAGAACAAAACCTTTTTTTCCCATACAAAAAAAGATGACACCATAACTCCTCTCCTAAGGGAAGAATTTTTAAGAACTGCGGGTCCAAAATTTTGTTTTGACCTCAAGTATACGTATACCTAAGGGCTTTGATGTACACTGATTTGCAGTTATTTTTTTCTCGTACGAGTAGGATTTTTTTTTTTTTATTTATTTATTTATTTATAATCAGGCAACAAGGCCCATAGATATATACCTTAAAACTAAACATATATAAAAATATAAAACAATTGTGTTAGTTAATAACTTAATGGTAATGTTAGTAAAGAATTAATTTGACACTATTTTCTGTGTCGAATCGGGGGCACAGGGCAATGTCCCTCGGAAGCGCCTGTACACCACGCCCTGCGGCCAGAAGTCCTCCTTCATGAAAAGGTCCAGCCTTGTTGTCGGGATGCGCACCACAAACGCCTTGAAATTGGTGTTATGGCGCGACTCCAGAGGCTGAACCCTCAAACAAAAGTTGCTTTTCTTCTTGATATACTCTAACACGTCCTGCATGGTGGTGGTGTGGTGCAGGCGGGACAGGTACACGGCCGTGGTCGGTATGGCAGCTCGCAGCAGGAAGTTGGGCCCTGTCGGTGCGGTGCCATGGTGATTCTGCCTCGTTCGCTGACGCTGTCGCTTTTTATTCCGAACCTCGAGGAAGCCGTCTTCATCTTGGACCGGTCGGACGACATCATGCAAATGAGCTTTTCCACTGACGGGAGCTGGCTGCTGCGACTGCGGCCTTGAGTTCTTGGCGGCAGCAACGGCAGCAAAATTCCGTTGACAGCTGCTTACGGGCGCACGCGTCTCAAGGTCCAAACAAATTATCGGACGCGGCTTATGGACGCGGCTTACTGCCGCGGCTGATAAGTGTGCACACTCTAATAACATCCTGCGTGCCAGATAGCTATCGGACGTCCGATGACGTCATATTAGTCTATGGTTACGTCCGCGACCTACTACATCCGATAGTTTGCACACCTCAGATCAGCCGCGGCAGTAAGCCGCATCCGATAATTTGTTTCGGCCTTCAGGCGCGCGCGGCGCCACCGCGGTAGGCGGCGGCGGCGGGGCACGGGCGGGGGGCGCGCAGCTCGCGGGGTCGGCGTTCGCGGCCGGCGCCGGCGGCGGTGGCGGCGGCGGCGCTCGGGCTCGGTCGGGCCGTGGCGGAGACGGAGCCGAAACTGCTGACTTGCAACTAGACGACGATGTATCCTATGCCTGCACTAACTGACCTACTTACGGCGAGTGATTCACGTAAATCTTCAACTTCTTTACGCAACTCACTCACCGTATTTTCGGATGCTTGGAATTTCAGCATCACTTCAGCCAAACTCGCCTTTAGGGACACGATGTCCTTCAGGAGGCAGGTCCCATCGACGTGATCGAAGGTGACGGGGGGCAGCTTGTTGAGGTCCCTCGCCACGAACGTCGGCACGTCATCGGGATCGGTTTCCTTGAACAGGGTGATGATCTCCTGCAGGCTCTTCTGCACTGTTTCTTTCAGGTACTATTCCGGGGGAGCAGCCTTAGTGCCCTCCCGGAGAAAAATGAGTTGTGTGTAGATAGACGGGCAAACTAGTGTAGTGATCGACGGACGAGCTCCCCCGAACCTCTTGATCGCTCCCCCGGAGAATGTTGTCTGAAAGAAACACTGCTCTTCTGTGTCCCATCCCATCACGCCTCCGGGACACTTGAGTTCTATGAATGATAGTGTTAATCCACACACTTCCACACATTATCCCCGAAACATTTTTTAAGGAACCTCTGACTGTAACAACAAAATTGGATTGTAACAAAACCCGCAAAACATAGAAATTAATAGCTAATCATTGAACAACGTGTGGGTGGAGCCGGGGCGTGAGTGCGCGACTGGCGACGCAATTCGGAGTTTAATTCCCGGTCCGGTCAATAATTAAATAGTTATTTGCTATACTAGAGACCAAAGTCAATTTGTGCTGCGCTGCGAGTGCTGACTTTAAATCACGACATTAGCGAAGGTAGTATAAAATTAAAATCTTTGTCTAGAATTCAATCACGAGCGTATTAAGCAACAAGTAAGAACAGTGATTTTCACGTAACTTTCCTGATAAAAAGCTAAATGCAGCATTAAGAAACTTGTTCTCTCAGCTCTTTATGTTCATCGCTGGACGCACTCATTTTTTGTAAAATATCACAAATATAGTTCGATCAAACCTATGCTGAAAAACATCATTCCCGTCATTTTGTTTTACATTACGTTGTGTTTTTCTCTATTATTCCATTTTATTTATTTATTTACAGTCATAAAACACTATGTAATTTTTTTTATTTTATATTTATATCATACATGCGACCTCGCGAGTTTTTAGGCACCAAAAACGCCCTTTCCGTACTACCTCTTTTCACCTCTACAAGGTGTTTTTTTTTATATTCACCCCGAGTCTGGGTGATTATGTACCTATACATTTCTGGTTTTACATGTAACATATTAAACGTATTTAGCTTCTCAAAAGTTGCAATTCATTAATTTTGTGGCATCCAATTAAGTTCTATGAATGATAGTGTTAATTAGTTAGAAAAGTAATTCAGTCAAAAATTACGTTCATTTTATAATATTATAATAGAAGAGGAAGAAGAAGAAATCCCTGAACCCATCCCCGAGGAGGTCGAAGAGGAACACGTGGAGGAGGAATCGATCCTCACAGAGTACGACCCCGATGACTTCGTATCAGGGGCAGTTAACAGTCTAGACTCGACTATACCGCTGGATTTGTTTGAGTTTGAGTATCCTTTGCAAACAGTAGCACTTATTTTAGGGTATCGTGTCCTTTTTTTATACAACTCTAGTTATTTAGCTTTTACTTGCTCGTAATAGTAGAACGATCTCAATGTGTAGGTCTCGGTGAGTTCAGCCCCCTTAGATAGAGAAGATTTACGAATGTAGGTATCATTTTCTGCGGAGGCTCCCCTCCGCTGTACATCCGACGAGCAGTTGCTCAAGTCATCTGACTTGTAGGTATACCTTCGCGTCTCTATCTAGAGACGCGAAGGTATACCTGCTAAAACCCCTGTTTATACCCGGGTTTCGCTCTGCCCTCTAACATGACTACAGAAAAAAGTAGCGTCTTTAATTCACAGTTAATGTGTAGGGGGGCTGGACTTCCTACTTCCACAAATACAATTTGTTCCGTAAAATTCGCACCACTGAACTTACCTGCTTGAATTATCGGCCCCTATTTGCTTAGTTAAAATTACAGGATCACTTGACGTTTAACCAAATGAATAGTCAAAAAGTTTATATTTCTTAACTCCTGATAAGATATTCATACGGATACAATTGCCTCAAGTATTTCAACCTGTGCGCTTGCGACGAGTCTGTAGTCTGCTGGGCGGCTGGCAGCATTATCACTTTCATGGATGCTTACACTAAGCAGACGTGGTTCAGGAGAAGCACTACTGGTGGCTCCGTTGGACATATCACTGTATGATGGCTTTATTTTTTATCAATACATAGGTACAGCAGTTAAGATGACCGGTGGGCCTTGTGATAACAAAGGTCATCGAAACACGAAATCTATGTACAATTATCGTGGTATCAGTATCAATGGGTAAATTTTGCATCCCACGTATCCTATTCACTGAGAGAACAATAAAAAAGTACGAATACTGCCTTTAGGACCATAATGCCCACTTCTTAAAATGACCACTTCCCAAAAGGACCACATCCCAGAATGACCATTCCCAGATCGTCCACTTCCCGTAATGACTGCTTTCTCAGATTGACCACCTCCCACATTGACCACTTCCTAAAACGACCACTTCCCAATATGCCCATTACGATGAATGGAAGTAACAATTGCGGTGGTTAGCGCTCTGTCACTTTGCAAACAAAATATTTTGCACGGGGCTGATGTTTAAGTGGATGATTACACCGAAGGTGGAAGCGCACTACAGGAGGATTCCGGAATCCTAATCCCTGAGGAACTAACTATCTTACCTCTAACTGCCGGAATGCAACAATTTTTAAATTGTTGTTATGGAATCAGACTTAAGTAAGATGGTGGTGAAATAAGCCCTACCATCAACCAAACCGAGTACAAATGTACCTCTGGGAATCGAACCCGGGACCCCTGCGTCTTACACGGGAAGGCGAACCAATAGACCACACCGGCGGTTGAGTCGCCCGCGAGTCGGTTACTTCATCGTTAGCGCAAGCAATTTTGGCCTTAAAGAGCACCGTCCTCGGTGACTGTGCATAGCAACAATTGAGATGGATCTTACTGTAGGCTCTCTACCGCACCCTACTTTTGTTATTTATTTATTTATCTTAATAGTATACGTTTAATACAATAATTAACTTTATTGCGAAATTATTATATTCGTCTCAATCAAAGTTCTCCATTTCAGTCTTATAGAAAGGACCCAAACTATCGCCTAGCAATCGCTGAAGGCAGAGAAGGTAATCGTGAACCCTTGATTTTACTCTACACTTGGCCTCAAATGGAAATCGATGCAGTACTGCGGGACGGAACAACGAATGCTTATTCTGTTCTCGATTTCAGGTATGAATTTAAACGAATCTTTAGCTGAATAAGCGCTTGATTCTGCCAATTATTGTCTTTGTCTTCGAAATTAGCTGACTTTGTGCATCAATAGATCTCCATCTTATAAACTATTCGTAAAAGTTATCTTTATTTACAGTGAGGTTGAGGTAGGATGGATGTAGGATAGGAATACTTACTGTTGTCTCGATGCTTAGATTGTTTTTTAACCTTATTGCAAAGATAATAATGGTCGTTTATCTTTATAGCCCTGACGGTGAATTATTAGCTTCTGTTGGAAAAGAACCAGATTACAACCTTACTATCTGGACCTGGAAGAAACATAGAATTTTGCTACGCACCAGTGCGTTTACTTTTGATGTCAACGCTGTGATGTTCTCGCCTTATTGCCCTGGTCAACTTACTACGGCAGGTCCAATACTTTTCAATTTCCTATATTTTTTTCTTCTTCACTTTTCACCAATTACTGCTATGTATATATTTGAAATTAACATGGTACTCACCTGTAAAAATCTATGTGCAAATACCTTATAGATTTGAAGTTCAAAAAAATTATAGGTGCGGCTCATATAAAGTTTTGGAAGATGGCGGAGACGTTCACTGGTCTCAAACTGAAAGGAGAACTCGGAAGATTTGGCAAAACGGAAATTTGCGACGTACTGGGAGTCTACCCAATGCCCGATGAAAAGGTGACTTGAGCGGGTCGATCCGTGATGGTGTGAAATCGAACGTAACTCTACTCACCTTGTGTTTCAAATCAGTGCGCGTTCCAACGCGGCGGTTGCGTTAAGAATTCTCAATTTTTACATGTTTTTATTAAATTTCTTCGCTTTCGAGTTAGTTAAAAAAAATCTGTTCAATTAAGATTGAAGGTATTAACATCGCCGATTTTTATGTGTTGGTTTTAACATTAACGAATGTTCTGTTTCCGAGAAATTTTGCAAATAGGACCAGAAATAGTGTCCACGGAATATTTTTTTACATCAAAGGTGGTAACATTTTTACAAATGCTTTCAATTAAATCTATTGTGTATTATTCCAAGTACATACATTATATATTTTTTCCATGATAGCTTCACGCGCGTAATCTTTCAATAATTTGAATTGAATATTGGGATTTGAAACTTCTTAGCGCCTTAAAATCGTAGTAAGTGAAATAAAACCAAAAGACTTGGCCATGCATAATGTTGAGGTTAACAAAGACCTTTGTAGAAACAAGAGTACTGTTTTGCTTTGTAATATTGCTTGAGTAACTACGCTCTAACCCGTATCGAACAATTTATTGATACTACCTACTTATTCACTTATAAAAGACTAAGCAAACTTTCTCCCCCACAATCATCAGGTACTATCAGGATGTGAATGGGGAAATGTGTTAGTCTGGGAGGCAGGTCTAGTCAAATTAGAAGTGACTCAAAGAGGAAGAAAGACCTGTCACAAAGGACCTGTTGTAAGTATATATCATTTCCGATTTGTTTCCTTTCAGTTACCGTCAAACATGACAGCATATTGACCACAAATCTCAATTTACTGCAAACGTTACCTACTTTAATAGGTACTTACTGACTCTACATCGTGTATCAAAAAACCCTGTCAGATCCTGAAAAATTAAAAAAATTAAAAAACCCGCCTGTACGAAAAGACAAGTCAACTGAAAACAAGATAAAATATTAAAGGCAACACAATAACATGCAGTCGGAGGCATGCATAAAGAAAGTGACGTTATGAATGATTTGAATTATATGCCTCCGACTGCATGTTATTATGTTGCCTTTAATATTTAATCTTGTTTCCATCTTTTCAGTTGACTTGTTTTTTTGTACAGACGGGTTTTTTAATTTTTTTTATTTATTTTTTTATTTATATCTTTTTAGTTATTATATACTACAGTAATGATATACCTTTTTGAAATCCTTATAATAAGCCCTTTAATTTGACACCCATATTGTAGTATTCTAAAAAAAAAAATTTTTTTTCCACTACGTATAATAGCACCGTACAGCCGCCATGTTGTTTTTTTATAACGCCACCTTCTTAAGAACACTTGGGCTGACGAGACAAATCTAACGATATCTTAATAACGGAAATCCATTCAGCCGTTTGAAAGATATGAGGTAATAAAGAATATTACATACAAACAAACATACTTACTTACATACAAGATACGCGCGAAAAACATAACCCTTTCTTTGCAGTCGGGTAAAAAGGTGATAGTGATGCTGAAACTGAACAACTTTTTTCCATGGAACATAGGTCGAAAAATGAAACAAATTTTTCATACTGCCATACAAAATGTATTGGTCAGTTGACCGACTTACTTTGGAAAGGCGAAAAAAAAACTACGTTTTTCGATCTATGTTCCTATCACCTTTTTCAGGATCTGACAGGGTTTTTTGATTTATACACGATAATAACCGTTGAAGAAAAAGACGTCTTGTACTATTCAGCGAATGTTTTTCTTCTCACTCAGATCCAATTCATGTTAAGTCCTGCTGGCGACGAGGTGACGACAATAGCGCGCGACGGCTGCATACGCGCCTGGTATTGGGACACCGTCGAACAAGCCGACCCGCCTGAAGATGACCCATTCGTGGAACTCAACCCCGTCGCTGAAACTTGTGTAAAACTCAATTCTAATAATATCTAATGACTTGTTATGATTAATACCCTTATTAGCTAAAACGTTCGCTAACGTGAAGCGCTCATAACGCGACTTGACAGACTGATCGTAATCGATCACATTTGTTAAGCAACGCTCGGTCCGGCCAGGTCTCGGATGGGTGACCGTTAAGTGGCATTACAACTGAGCGCTCCCGTGCTTCGGAGGGCACGTTAAACCGTCGTCGGTCCCGGCTGTTGTCATCTGATAGCAGTCGTTAAGCCAAGTTAGAGGCTTGGTGAACTCTAACCACTAGAGGTGGCCACTAATCCTCATTCGATAAGTAAGAAAGTAAGTAAGCTAAAACGTAATGTAAACACTTGTACTTCAATTCAAATCTAAGCGATCAAGTTTACTTTACAGGTGCCAGACTGCCAAATAATGTGTCTCAAACACCGAAAAGATTTATTTTGGTACGCTCAGGTAAGCTTTTTTGTCTTGAAAGCTTTTTTTGTGTTATGCGTTTATAATTCTCATTCAAATTTAAATTATAGGACGGCAATGGTGGTATTTGGAATGTAGAACTGGAGATTGACAAAATCGAATGTGATCATCGAAAGTTTTTCACTAGCCACGCTGGTGGCGTCGTGGCCATGGCAGCGTTGCGCACCTATCCAATTTTAGTAACGGCGGGCGAAGACGGAGCTTTACTCGCTTACGACACCGAAAGTCACTTACTGTTGGCTCGTTATCATTTTCCAACGAAAATAACTTGCCTTTTGTATCCTCCCATTGACGTAAGTTGGTCCTCCATTTTCGCTTAAACAAATAATACCTACGCTGTATAATTCTTACCTACCTACTTTACGTGATATTGTCATACATTATGCAGGTAGATGAGACCAGTCGTATTCTGATGTTGGGTTTTGCGGACGGCATCATGCGCACTCTTTTCCTCCACCCGGAACGTCTGCAGAACCAGTCCGTTATGCTTGATGTACGAATCACCTCAGCACTTACTGTACACAGCGAGGATTCGGAACATGCTGACGTCATTGATTTGATATCCGTAAGAAATGAATGATAATTATTTTTTTCTGTTCTGTATAGGTATATCCCCGTTAACTGGCCTGATAAAAAAAACACATTTAATCTGTTTGTTAATTAAACCAGAAGATAGGTGCTATCTATCAGGAACCTGAGAAACCTGCGAAAAAAAGAGAGAGGACAGAATCGAGCTTAGTAGGTTAGATCACAGAATAACTAATAGTAGGTACAAGGTTAGGTACTACGCGCTTTCGAGCAACGCATACATAGACAGCTCTCACCGACCCGGAATCTCTGCTAGGCTACGCTCAAAACCTTATTATTTTTATTTCGGAATATATTTGTCGAAGAAGGACTCAGAGGGACATCAGTGGGCATTCATATAGGGTTCAGTAATTTTTTATATGTGGGTTCCTCGAGAATTAATACGATCACTTTATAGTACACAATTTTATTAAATGAGCTAAACAACACTATCTTAATTACACTTTCCTTAGAGGCACTAAACCATAAAAGAACTTCTAGGTATTCGCAGAATAGATGCGTCTGCGCGCGGTGGTTGCCGATCAGGACTAACTTCCCGTCTCCCGCCTCGCACAGCCGTATCCAAGCTTCGCAAAAGTGCGTCGCTTGCATTCTGCTAATCCGTTGAGGAATCTGTATCTCCGACATATTCATTTATTTTTCCGCCGCAGCTTTTTTATTTTTCCGCCTAGCTTTCCGCGCAGGTGACGTCGCGGGCGGCCGCTAGTACAAAAATGCAGTTCTTTCCAGATACCCAGACGGAATATCGCTAGACTGAGCGCGCGAATCGCACTTTACAACTCTAGAGTTTAGTTATTATGAGAAACAAAGTAAATAAGTAGGTATAGGAACATAAACTCGACTTCTGTCCTCTCTCTATTTTGTGGTAGGTATACCTCAGATAGACATAATAGCACACTTCAATCAAAGTAAAACTTAAAAAGCACTAGCAATTAAGATAATAATGAAGTTTAAACATTTGTATTAGATAATGATAATATACTGAAAATACGTGACAACCATTTCAAAGTGCTACCTATAAACCTATATCATGTCTTTTTTGCTTTTTTCAGATCTTAAAACCTCACTCGAAAGACTTAGTCCAAATCTCAATAAATGAGCCGCGTACTCTATTGGTAACCTGTGGAAAGGACAGTACAATATTCATGTACAGCTTAGAAAAAGGAACACCTTTCCAGTTGCATCGACTTGGATTCATTGAAACTCCCAATAACATAGCTTTCATGACGTGGAAACCGGAAGAGGTTTGTTCTCGTAGGTTTTTCTTGTATTCTGTGAGTCAAATCGAAATCAAATTAGGTGAGGGGAGAACCTCAAAAAAATGTTTCACTGAATAAAAGCTCTCGTGTAGGTATTTGTATTATCTCAAAAACAAAATGCTCCGAAAATAAATGGATTGGCCGACATGTACGGTCAACGGCACGCTGGGCTTCCATGACAGCGTAATGATATTCAATAAATTTTATACTTAATGCAAATTATGTTATGCTATTAAGGTTCAAAATAAATTACAGATTTTTGACAGTTTTGTATAACCTCATATGCTGCTGTCTATACATCTCGCGGTCGTAGCACAACGCTACGAAAAACGAACGTTACGAACGCTACGAAAGTTACGTAGCGTACTACGTCCGGGCAGGCGAAACTACACATCATCGACTGCACCGTTAACGTTTTCTTCTTTTTCTTTTTTTATATTTTCTGCTCAGTATCTCTTAAATAACGGAATCACTGAGTGAATTTTAACACGTCATTCGATAAATGCTGTACCCATTAATTGATTTATAATTAATAATTTACTACTGAAATATTTTTATTGTAAAAAAATGTATGCCAAACGATAAGCAGAAAGGTATACCTACTTTGAGGGACATTTTCGTGAACTTTATTACTTAGAAACTAACTTTTATTTAAGGAGAGAAACCATATTAATTATAAAATAAACTTTTTAGGAACGTGTGCTGCTGCTTTGCGGACAGGTTGGACTACTAATGGAGGCTGTTTTACCAGAAGTGCCAATCCGTAAATACACGGATATAACCACGTTCAAACTAAATTTTGTCTCGTATAAAGAAACACTTGTAAAGAAAAATTTGTAAGTATTGAAGTTAAGGTGCCCTGCCCACTACACCGTACCATACCATGGAGGTGCTAAGAACGCGTCAAGAAAAAAAAATCTTTGTAGGTATTGAAAAGTAGGACAAGTGCATTTAGTGCATGACTGGTGACGGAACGGTCTAGTGGAAATAGTATCATACTTTTCAATACGAAGAATAGTTTTTGTCTGATACGTTCATAGCACGGGCAGGGCAAACAAATTGTTTGAGCCAAAATTTATCTAGGACAGATAATTAGAAAACTTCACCTACTTTTGACATTTACTGTTGCATGTTACATTTGGCAGCATGCGCCATCGACCTTTTCCTAATGAAGAGGATCTTGCTAGCATCGATGAAGAAGCACTCAAAGCCAAAGAAGAGGCGGAAAAAGAGAAAAAGGATGACGAGGAGGAAGAAGAATATCTAGGAGAAATTCAGCTCAGTAAGATTGAACAGCCTGTCTAAAAAAATAACTTTAGAACCTTGACATTGTATTCAGTAATCATTGTAAAGAAATATAAGCAACTGCTCACTCCTAAGTTTGAAATAGAAATAATAATTTGAAAAAATTACATCCTTTGAACTTAGCACGGTCATGACGTTGGCGACACGTCAAAAAAACCGTGTCGGATTCAAAATAATGGTCGGGTTTGTTAGGACTTTTGGGCTAGTATCAGCAGTTGCGTAAGTACTTAAGCTAAGGTTTCCTAGGATGACGGTGCCGCTATATTACGGCCGTAATATGACGGCACCGTTATTCTAAGAAACCCTAGCTTTAGCTCGCATGTTTTTTTAGACGGAAGAGAAACAAAGATTTTTTTATTTTCTTAATTATTAATTGTATTGATGTCATCATATTCAGCCCACATCAACCCACTGCTGGGTATAGGCCTCTTCTCTATAGCGCCATTCCTCACGGTCCTGTGCCAGCCTCATCCAGTGAGATCCCGTCAACTTGACGACATCGTCTGACCATCGGGCCGGTGGTCTGCCCACTGGCCTTGTTGCTCCTCTTGGCCACCACTCTGTAACTGCCTTGGTCCAAGTGTCCTGCCCATCTCCACCTTAACCTCGTTATCCGCCTACCCACGTCTTCGACCTTCGTTTTTTGTCGAATTTCGACGTTTGGTATACGGTCAACGAGAGAGATACCTAACATAGAACGCTCCATTGCTCTTTGTGCTACCTTAATTTTGTGCATATTTTGCTTTGTGAGCGTCCAAGTTTCAGCACCGTAGGTGAGGATAGGCAAGATACATCGGTTGTACACCTTGGTCTTAAGGCACTGTGGGTGTTTAGACTTAAAGCCGTCCTCGAGTTTACCGAAGGCAGCCCACCCTAATCCGATGCGTCTTTCGATCTCCTTCACCTGCGCTTCTATTTGCACTGAATAGAAAATTTCAAATCAATACCTGCCCTCCTAGCAATCATGCTAATCACGAATCACGCTTTATCACGTGATATAAATCATGTTATGGTGATCACACATAACACGATTTATATCGCGTGATATAGCGTTTTATCGACACTCCACTGTCAAAATCCATTGTCTTTTGACAGTTAAACGTGATAAATTGCTTTATCATATCGCGTTTCGTTGGTCATGCTAGGGGGGCTGGCTATTTAAACTGCAGTCATTTTTACCCACGACGGACGGAACGGAACGGAGGCGGTATATGCGTTTGGGGTTAGAGGTTGTGCGTTTGTTTGTGTGTTTGTCTGTTACCATTTTCCTCGGAAACTACTAAACCGATTTCGATGCTGTTTTTTGCATTCAAAAGGTTTCATTTCAGAGCAGGTTCTTAGATATGTTTCATAGTGGTAGACCACCAGGGGGCTCTGCAGCAACCAGATAAGTCAAGTTTGTCAATTACCATTTTCCTTGGAAACTACTGGGCCGATTTCAATGCGGTTTTTTGCAATCAAAAGGTTTCATTTCAGAGCAGGTTCTTAGATATGTTGAATGGTGGTAGACCACCAGGGGGCGCTGCAGCAACCAGATAAGTCGCGCTTGAGAATTTCTCTAAAACTACTCAACTGATTTCGATACGGTTTTCTGTAATGGGTTTGTAGGTTATCGGCGATGGTTCTCGGATAGATGTTATGGTGTTTTACCGCTAGGGGGCGCTGCAGTTATCATTTTCTCATTTATTTCCAAAGCGGTTTGACCAATTTGGATGCGGTTTTCTGTAATAGTTTTGTAGTTTGTCGGCGATGGTTCTTGGTGTTATGGTGTTCAGCCGCTAGGGGGCGCTGTAGTAATCATTTTCCGAGTGGTTTGACCAATTTAGATGCCGTTTTTAGAGTAGATAACGTATGAATTCTTTAAAAAGTTTAAAATAAAATGGCAAAATTAAAAATTTTGAAAAAACCCACGGCGGTTAAAATTGTAACTCTTTATTTAAAAAGACTAAAATAAGTTTTACAAAAATCCCTTGACTAAAAGTGATGTAGGTACTATACATACTTTAACTACCTATTCATAAATTACAAACGCAAGAAAAATCCGTCGGGGGCTGCAATTGCCATTTCTCTAAAGTAACTATAACTGAAAAATATTTTTTCATTTGGGGACAGGTAATGGCAGCCCCAACGGATTTTTCTTGCTTCTTCTTGCTTTTCTTTTGTAGATAAAGTATGTATAGTACCTACATCACTTTTAGTCAAGGGATTTTTGTAAAAAGTTAAAAGTAAAACGTAAAAAGAGTTACAATTTTAACCGCCGTGGGTTTTTTTTTATTTTTAATTTTGCCATTTTATTGGTAAAACATCTTTATATAATGCCCAATTTAATATTTTGTTGTTCTAAAGTGGAGAGCGAGAGTATGCTTGGAACAACTTTGACATGGGCTCACTACTGTGAGGAAGGCGTCTGGGTGGTCCAGAAAGGAACCGGTGCTCTGTTTCTTGTCAAACCAGGCAACAATAAGATCATAAAGTATGGGCCCATAGCAGGGGCTTGGTGTGATGATTTGACCGCATTGAGGTTCATGTAAGTAGTTATTCAATTTATATGTGTATGATGGTAACATTGAAGATAAAAAACAACTCATAAACCAAGCGAGCGCGAAGCGATTCAGTTTCAGCTTGGACAAATTGCTTTCGTATGCATGTCCCACTGTCCGTCTGTTCTCTCTACAGGTCGATTTTCTCAACTGATTCTTGTGAAATTTTGCGAACAGGTTAGATAATTAATTAGGTATATAGATTTCTTTTTGGTCGATAATTTTTTTCGAAATTTGCTTATTCCGTTTATCCGGAAATCGCGTGTTCATCTATCCACCCCATCAAACTATCAAGTATGATAGGGTGGATAGATGAACACGCGTTTTCCGAGTATCCACCTTAGGGTGGCTCTTTTAGGGTGGATAAACGGAATAACGGAGGAGCTCGGTGGCGCAGTGGTTTAACACCTGGCCCAGCGATTGCGGAAGTCAAGCAACGTTCGCAAGGGTCGGTCATGGGATGGGTGACCAAAAGTTTATTATCTCGAGCTCCTCCGTGCTTCGGAAGGCACGTTAAGCCGTTGGTCCCGGCTGCATTTGCAGTCGTTAACACCCACCAATCCGCATAGGGCCCGCGTGGTGGGTTATGGCCCATCCTCCTTACCACCCATAAGGAAGGCCTGTGCCCCAGCAAACATCAAAAAAAAGCTTGTAAGAAAATAAAAGGGCTTTCACAGATGTGAGGATCGCTACCTGATATTAGCGACTAACACGGGCTACATACGAGTAGTACGGATGCCAACTGAAGAGGAAGACAGCCCGCAACATCATTTGACAACTTGGATGATGGCGCAGCAGAAATTGCTGAAAAAACTGAAAGGGCGCCGATTGGCTAAGGAAGAGGTAAGTAAATTGTTGGATTTTCGCGTCGTTGATCCAGACGGATGTAATCACCTCCCATCAGAGGTCACCTTAATGGAAGCTTTATTGGGGCGTGATTTCCATCCGTGGATTGTGTTGCGGCTACACGAGTTTCCATCTAAGCGCTAACACGGTCGCCCTTCATTGTGAATCGCGCTCGCGTAATCACGTGCCGTATTGTAAAAATGGCTCCTAATTTGTCAAAATTTCAAAAGGTGGGCGTTTCTTTAGCGCTTTTGTCTCTAATTGACGACAGAAAACCAAAAAGAAATAAACTGATAGATTGGATGGAGAAATTTGAATTGCATCTACCGTCTAGCTAGATGGATGGCATCAAACAAGGTCACCTCTGATGGGAGGCGTGATTACATCCGTCTGGAACATGCTTTACTAGCGTCGTCGCCATAAGTATTTTTCCACGGGTCTTACAAGATAAGTTCTATTCATGGGAAACGCCCCCGTAGAAACCTTGTATTTCTAATCATAATATTCTGCAACGTAATTCATAATTTCAGCCTCAACCAACGCCTCGAATAGACTTTGATGACTACTACTATCTGCCGATGCACGACAGATACACAGGCGCCGTCACTTGCCTTGAGTTCAGCTCAGACGGAAAGTAAGTGTTTTACTATAAAATTACCATCAAACATTGGAATAAATGCTATGACAACTGTTCACAACAAATTAAATTAGATTTTATTATTCTCAAGGTATTTCTACACGTGTGGCGCTGATGGAAACATATTCTCTTTCGCAATCAATTTCCCAGAACCGCTATTGTCACCGCCAACTCTTCCATCACTTCCTGAATTGCCAGTAAGATTTTTAAATGGACTTTCATAATCAGTTAATTCTTAAAACAATATATTAAAATGAGTTGATAAATACTTAATATTGATCACAAAATAGAATAAATTCAAATCAGTCTAGTCTAACAATGTTTTCACAGAATTACTTAGGTGTTTGTGAGTTCTGTTAGGCAGAACAATTTATAAATAATGTTTTTTTTTTTTCAGAAAGTGAAAAGAGTGAAGGAGGTCAGTACATTAGATGGAGAAATTATGTCTCACGAACAACTCAAACAGAAAGAGGAATATGACAAGATGATGGCGATAGCTAACGCTCACAAGAAGAGAGTACGCGACCAGCTGGCGGAACTTACTGCTGAATACAATAAACTTATTAAAGCGTTCGTCTCTTTCCTCTTTTAAAATACACATAAGTGTTATTGCAGACATGCAAGAATCTCAGCAACTACTAGTTTTTCTTCTGATTCCCGTAATTCCGACCTTGCTACATCGTACTTTTTCTCACCAGGGTTTTAAGCTTAATATTAGGCATACTTTTATAGATCCATCAGTATCAAGAGGTACAGTACATTCAATTTGAATAATTTGTCGACAGAAATCGTGTTCTACCAGTATCCCAACAGATTGACGTGACTCTAGACCCAAGGCCACTGGCAGTGCAAGAAGCAGAATTGGACGATGCTAAAGCACTAACGAAAAGAAAGCTGGCACATCAACTCGAGGCCTCTGACTTGGGTTTTCACAAGATGTACTCAAGAAACATTATACAGTTGGACGTCTTTCCATTCACTTTAAAGGCCATCAGGTATGCAAACATGACAGGTAGATTTAAGTATTATGTTGGTATTGGGCTCAATGTTGCAACGTATTAAATGACAATAAACTATTGACTTTATTGTAATAACTTCAATATTACGTAATCAGAGACCCAGAAGTTCAGATAAGACCACTACGGCAGAAGAATCTTTCAAAGGCATTCTACGATCAATTCGAAGAAGTTTACCAGAAAATGGCAGAAGCTGCTCTGCGAGGACGGTAAGACTAATGACAAACTAAACAAAAGTTTTTTTTTTTTTTTCTAAATTAGACACAACCATTATTGTCCATTACCTTAATATTACATACCTACTCATCTACTACAGAAATCTCGTAATTTTTGTATTTTTATTTGACGTAGCTGTTGTTGTTACTGCTCTGTCCTCGTTTGGTTACCTAAGGGTAAGGGTAAAGAAATTACCTGCCCGGGATTCACGAGGCTAGTTTTTCAGGCTAGGATAGCATGCTAGTTCTCATCTAAACTGTCGTAGCTTACTGACCTGGCTTGGAACATGCTAGTTCTGTTTAACATGGCTATGATTATTTTAAGCTAGAACTTACTATTGCAGTGACTGAGGTGACTAAAAAAAATGTATGCGAAAACAAAACACAATTCGACCGAAACAATTACTTCTAAAACTGTGCCAATTCGCACTAGGCAGGGGTTCCCAACCTTTAACCCTATGCGCCGCACCCAACGGTATGCTAAAATACTTACGACGAAATTTTGCGAATGACGCCTGATTTGTTTGATATACTGTTGAGTCTTGTTACGCCAAAAATAAAACGAATGGATCGCTACCAGCAAAAGTACAACTGGAGATCACACTAGGTTTTCTTTCATCCGGCGGCGGCAATAGTTACAGGAGGCTAGGTTACCTTAAATTAATCGCTGTACTTGGTTTAGGCATCTTAAAATCTCAAAATCACGTTGTGGTTAAAAAAACAAACGAAACGCATGATTCCTGTACCTATACTAGCTAACTGAAAACTAGCTTCGCCGGCCACATGAAGCTAGTACACAAGCCAGGATAGTAAAATCAGTGCTACTAGCCTAAAAATAGAACTCCATCCTATTAAAAACTGTCCTGGCTTGTAAACTAGCTTACTAACTTACTAGCTTAGAGATGAAGCTAGTTTTGTCTACACGAAGCCAAAAGTACTAGCTTACTGACACTAGCTTGCTATCCTAGCTTGAAAAACTAGCCTCGTGTATCCCGGGGTAATTTCTTTTCTGCAGTGCATCGAGTGAACTTTTGGACGAGAAACACTGTTCATTTTAGTTAGAGCTATTAATTGCCTCTACGTATTTTAACCTTAAAATTAGGAGCAAAACCGTATCTTCAGCCGTATTTGCGTAAAACATTCATAAATAAATAACATAATATTTCATTATTATTAAAAATTGCCTTATCTTCCATTTATTTGATTTCACGCTAACATTAGAGATATGAATTTATTGGAATTGGCTGAAAAGGAATTAAAGTAAGTGTTATTTTTTATATTTTATCTTTCAGAGTAATTTTTATGAATTTTAAAATTGCGTAAAGCAGTCAGAAAATTATCAAACAACTCCGTCAACTTGGATTCCGACTCTCTTATTAATAAATGAAGAGTAACTTTACACACACTTTGACCAAAAAGTTTACTTAGGAATATGAGGCTTTGATACATCAAACGTAAGGCGTAATATTGCTAAGCAATATATTTTGTTAAACCGGGTGTAAACTTACTCTTGGTTTAATAATACGGTCACGAAAGTATTTGAAAATGAAGCAAATAAAACTTCTTTAGATGTGATATCTACTGTTTAACTTTATTTTTAAGAGACAAAAAAAGCCGATTTTTTTTTTATTTTATATGACAGTCGTGCGGAATCAACAACTCGTCGGGCAGCGGTGCTCAAGACCCCGTGGGGCCCGCCCCGCGTCGCTTCCTTTCTGCTGGGCATGCCCCCCAATCCACCGCACCCGCTCAAGAAGGCGTTGAGGAACTACCACCAACGTCTCAACAGACACCATCAACAGTTTATTGAGGTGAGTAGGTTACCTATAGTCTGTTCACAGACAGTTGTAATGACTCGTCGAGCAGCGCTGCACAAGACCCCGCTGCGTGGCATCCTTTCTGCTGGGCATGCCCCCAACCCTCCGCATACGCTGAAGAAAGCGCTGAGGAACTACTACCAACCCTCAACAGTTCATTGGGGTGAGAAGGAACAATCGATTTCACTTTCGCTTTACCTTCTAACGCTAAAATCGCTAGCACGTCGCGTACGAACTTTTCTGCAAAGTATAGTTGCGCACGTGAGTGGCCGATTTAACTTAGTAAAACAACTTGCAAAATCAATAGCAGACCATAAACTTTACTAAACTATGCTGAAGCTAAGCTAAGAAAGCGTAACTAAGTTAAAACACAAAAAAGCTTCACATAATATTTCACTTACGTATGAAATTACCCTAGCGAGCTAACTTAGTCTTATCTTATGTAGCTTAATTAGCTCTTGTCCGGTCTGCAACAGGCATAACCATAAACTAGAACGTGTGAAGTGAAAACAAAGGTGAAAGTAAATGTAAATATTTACTATTTACTACATAGTGGAGAAGCCACTTTTACGAAAGTCGTCTAATTACGATTCCCGTCGGACAAGAGAGTGCTCCACCGACAACCGGTATCATTGTCTTCAGCATGATCTCCTGAATAAGAATACAGTGGTTGTCGCATTATAAAGTGGTGGAGGGGGGAGGGGGGGAGGGAAAAGCCGCGGAAGTCGAGTATCGGGAATTGGTTAATTTTCTCAACAACCACTTATCCGATTTAAACAAATAAGCTGTTGTATGATAGGTAATATTCTTAGCAACATATTTTTTACGAGAATAGTTATTGTAAATACTATAGTTTAATAAATAATTAGAAAAAAGTCGAATTTCAAACAAAAACATTTTTAGTTTTGTAGATTTGAAGCAGTAAATTAAAATAAAGTACATACATATATATAGTATAAAGTACTGCGTAAAATTGCCATAGTCATGAATGCTGTCTGTTTTTTAATTTTGAAATTTGGCTGGAAAACAACAAAATTATCATCGATATTGTGCGGGAGGTCACTGTCCGAATAATATCGAAGATGCTTTAAAAAAAGTCGTCTAATGAGGATTCCCGTCGGACCGGAGTGTTCTCTACCGACAACTGGTAACATTGTCTTCAGCATGATCTCTTGAACAAGAATATAGGGGTTGTCGCATTATAAAGTGGTTGAGGGGGGAGGGAGGGGAGGGAAAATATGCGGAAATCGGGTATCAGGGTTTGGATAATTTCTCAGTAACCGCTTGTCCGATTTAAACAAATAAGGTGTCATATAGTAGATATTATCTACTATATGACACCTTATTTGTTTAAATAAGGTGTCATATAGTAGACCAAATTAACCGTAGCAACAAATTTTACCTTTCAATGTTTTTTGTAAATGCTAAAGTTTATTACAAAAATAGAAAAAAGACGAATTTCAAACAAAGGCTTTTTAGTTTTGTAGAATTGAAGCAGTAAATTAAAAGAAACTACTATGAAATGGGGCAAATCCTCATAGTTTTACTATGAGGATTTGCCCCAGAAAAAAAATATTTGTACGTAGCACAGTTGTCCCACTATATGAAGTAATAAACTTGTGAAACATTTTTATCTAGTAACTATGCTAAAAAAAATTTGTGGATCGCAAGGCGAAATTTTTTCTACCGTTTTTTTCGAAATTCCTCTACAGAATTAAAACTATGAAGACTATCCTCGGAAAAAAAATACTGGTGAATAGCTTAGTTATTCTACTATTTAAAATAATAAATATGTTAAACATTTTTGTCTAGTAACTATGTTAAAAAAATATTTATTTAGTCGCGAAGCGAAATTTATGCTACCATTTTTTTTCGAAAATCCTCTACAGAATTGAAACCATGAGCATTTACCCCAGAAAAAAAATAGTAGTAAATAGGCCATTTTTGTGTAGTAACTGTGTTAAAAAATATTTTTCACTTCTCATGCTCGTAAAGTTCGTTTTTATGTTGGGTATAGGCTGCATAAAATCGCTTTTTATGCTCTAGTGCATAAAGTAAACTCTTCGTCTAAGTCTCAGACTTTAAGACAAAGGTCGAAACATTTTTGTCTAGTAACTATGTTAAAAAAATATTTATTTAGTCGCGAAGCGAAATTTATGCAACCATTTTTTTTCGAAAATCCTCTACAGAATTAAAACTATGAAGACTATCCTCGGAAAAAAAATACTGGTGAATAGCTTAGTTAATCTTCTATTTAAAATAATAAATATGTTAAACATTTTTGTCTAGTAACTATGTTAAAAAAATATTTATTTAGTCGCGAAGCGAAATTTATGCTACCATTTTTTTTCGAAAATCCTCTACAGAATTGAAACCATGAGCATTTACCCCAGAAAAAAAATAGCAGTAAATAGGCCATTTTTGTGTAGTAACTGTGTTAAAAAATATTTTTCACTTCTCATGCTCGTAAAGTTCGTTTTTATGTTGGGTATAGGCTGCATAAAATCGCTTTTTATGCTCTAGTGCATAAAGTAAAATCTTCGTCTAAGTCTCAGACTTTAAGACAAAGGTCGAAACATTTTTGTCTAGTAACTATGTTAAAAAAATATTTATTTAGTCGCGAAGCGAAATTTATGCTACCATTTTTTTTCGAAAATCCTCTACAGAATTAAAACTATGAAGACTATCCTCGGAAAAAAAATACTGGTGAATAGCTTAGTTATTCTACTATTTAAAATAATAAATATGTTAAACATTTTTGTCTAGTAACTATGTTAAAAAAATATTTATTTAGTCGCGAAGCGAAATTTATGCTACCATTTTTTTTCGAAAATCCTCTACAGAATTGAAACCATGAGCATTTACCCCAGAAAAAAAATAGTAGTAAATAGGCCATTTTTGTGTAGTAACTGTGTTAAAAAATATTTTTCATTTCTCATGCTCGTAAAGTTCGTCTTTATGTTGGGTATAGGCTGCATAAAATCGCTTTTTATGCTCTAGTGCATAAAGTAAAATCTTCGTCTAAGTCTCAGACTTTAAGACAAAGGTCGTCAGGTAAACAGCCACACATGCAATTAAACTTCATTGAATTAACTTGTTATTTCATTCTGTTTTTTCACTTTTTTTATTTTTGAAAATGGGTATCAATTTTATTGAAAGACCGTGATATTTTTTTTCAATTTTTGAATATGGGTATCAAATGAAAGGCCTTGATGAGCACATTCCAAAAATATATATATATTGTCACAAAAAATTAAGAAAAAAATATGTTTTTTTTCAATTTTTGAATATGGGTATCAAATGAAAGGCCTTGATGAGGACATTCCAAAAATATATATTTTGTCACAAAAAATTGAGAAAATTTTTTTTTCAATTTTTGAATATTGGTATCAAATGAAAGGTATTGATGAGCACATTCCAAAAATATATAATATGTCACTGAAATGTTAGAAACATTTTTATTTTTACATTATTGTTGTTTAATTTCCTCACAATCAAAGTGAAAAGCAGAGTGTATAACTCGTACATAACACCCATTTTACCCTCGACTTGACTATCTCGCCTGCGGCTCGGGTGGATATATATCGTCTCGGGTAAAATGATGCGTTTTATGCACTTGTTGTACAATCTACTATTGTGTCGTGAAAACTCATTTAAACATAACTTTGCAAGTCCACCGTGTTTATGCGACACAAAACATTTTTTAACACAGTTACTAGACCAAAATGTTTGATAATTTTATTAATCTATATAGTGGGATAACTGGTCAATTAACTTTTTTTTTTTCTGGAGCAAATCCTCATAGTTTTAATTCTGTAGAAGATTTTTGAAAAAAAAAATGTTACAGAAAATTTAGCTGCGCGACAAAAAGCATTTTTTTTACATAATTTCTAGACAAGAATGTTTGACAAGTTTATTATTCTATATAGTGCAATGACTAAGCTATTCACCGGCATTTTTTTCTGGAGCAGATCATCATAGTTTTTATTCTGTAGAGGATTTTCGAAAAAAAATGGTTGAGTTAATTTCGCCACGCAACACAAAACATTTTTTTACACAGTAACTAAAGAAAAATGTTTAAGAAGTTTATTATTCTATATAGTAAAATAACTGAACTATTTATTACATTTTTTTTATGGGGAAAATCTTCATAGTCTAAGTGTCCGGGCACGAAAACTGCGACGGCGGAGCGGCAGCGGGGCGGCGCGACAGCGGAGCGGCGGCGATGCATTCAACAGTATGGCACAGTATGGAGACGCGCACGAAACGGGCGGTGGCGGCGCGGGGCGACGAGCGATGCACGGGCGGGAGGAGAGCGACGAAAACAAATGAACAAACTAGTTGGATTTGGTAGCCCGCGATTACAGTAGTGTTGTGTTGAATAATATAATAGTGTCTGTTTGATTACTAGGTAGTACCTATTTATTCAGTATGGATGTCGGCATCTTGGACATCATTTAAAAAACACAAGATGAGCAAAGAATCCGGTTTTGAAACTAGTTAACGCCTATACTTAGACCATTTTTTCGAACTAAATAAAATTTTTAGACATAGGATATATTTCGTCCTTTGAATATTTTTCGGTATTGATTTAACAAGAAATTGTTTCCATAGCAACATCACATTTGACACATCAGTAGAAATAAAAAAAAATAAGAAGTTACTTTAGTGGTATACCGTGGTCCTACCAGTAGGTCAAATCGGTAGGTCCACGGGCCCTTAATGGTATTTAGCCCATCTGTCACAACACTACTAGCGCGGCTGACCGACCGCTAAGTTTCGTGCCCACGTTCTCATCGCCCCGCCCCGCCGCCGCTCCGCTGCCGCGCCGCCCCGCCACCGCTCGGCCGCCGCCACTTTCGTGTCCGGACACTTAATGTTGTAGAGGATTTTCGAAAAAAAATGATAAAGAAAATTCGTCACGCAACAAAAACATTTTTTTTAAACATAATTACTACATAAAGATGTTTGATAAGTTTATATTATTCTATATAATGGGATAACTAGGCTTTTCACCAGTATTTTTTTCTGAGTCAAATCTTCATAGTTTTAATTCTGTAGAGGATTTTCGAAAAAAAAATGGAAGAGAAAATTTCGCCACGCGATCCAAAAAAAATTTTTTATCCAGTTACTAGACAACAATCTTTAAAAAGTTTATTACTCTATATAAGGGAATGACTGGGTTATTAACCGATATTTTTTTTCTGTAGCAAATTTTTATAGTTTTAATTACAAAGTAGTTTATTTCAATTTACTGCTTCAATTCTACAAAACAAAAAAAATATTTATTTGAAATTCATATTTTTTTTTAATTATTTAATAAACTGTAGTATTTACAAAAACCATTGTTTGATCAAATATGTCGTTAAGGATATTACCTACCATATGGCACCTTATTTGTTTAAATCGGACAAGTGGTTATTGAGAAATTAGCCAAACTCTGATACCCGAGTTTTGCACCTTTTCCCTCCCCCCCCCCTTCCCCCTCCACCACTTTATAATGCGACAACCGCTATATTCTTGTTCAGGAGATCATGCTGAAGACAATGATACCAGTTGTCGCTAGTGCACTCGCTTGTCCGACGGGATTTCAATTTTGAAGGCCTGGCTTCTCGGCTAACACGGTTAGCTACGAATGATTGTTGCTTCGCTCGCATCGATCGTAGACACTGTACTACGTCGTAGCGGGCTACGTCGTAGCATGTACAAAATTGGCGTCCTGCGAAATAAAAAGTCGCTAATAGGAATCTGCCCCCCTACTCAAATGGCCAACTTTCTATTCGTTTGAACGCTACGCTTACTTTTAAAGCTTAAATATGAGCTATTGATTTGATTCTACTATGCTATTGCTCAGGCCGGCCGGCCGGCCATGAATCATCTATTGATGATTCATGGCCGAATACTCAAACGCTACTTAACTTTGAGCGGCTCTCAAACAGCATGCTATCTTTGTCATATTTTTGACATTTAATGCGACAGGACGACGTTTAAAAAAAAATATTAAAAATGTTTATTTCTTACAAAAGCAATATTCTGAGGCTGGAACCAACCAAGTAGGTATTAATAGTACCTGTATTAGGCGGCTCCGCTCCTCCATAGCAAAAGGTACACATGTATGCAATTAAAATAATAAAATAACAAGTGCATAAATGAGAGGGTGAATGTATCTGAGTGTTTTTGTTTGCGCGTGTGAGATTTTACAAGCAAAAACCAAATACCAACAATTTGTACAGACATAACGTTTGCCTAACCCTACGATAAAATGTAATCTTGGGATCGGTTATTTTAACCATTAGACACTATACCAAACTAGAAGATCGATTTTAGTAAATCTTCTGTCTCATTATATCCTAAACTTTTCAGAGCCTTAATTAATGTTTTTTTACATTCTTTAAATTGCATGCTGTAAATATTATAATTATTTTGCATTTTCTTATAAAGGCGAGCAGATTGGGCTTGAAATTGTCGCTTAGCAAAAGAGGTTCTACAGACATGGATCGGAACAACTCTGTCCTGTCTTCTCCCAGACAGTAGGTTCGGATGATATGGTAAAGTTTTATGTAGTTTAAGAACTGAGGTTAAAATATATAACTTCCTGATCGATAAGATGTCACAAAGGGTGTAAAGTTCGTCAGTCGGAAAGCGGTAGGGTTTAAAAAACATAGTTTTAAGTAAGCATCTTTGTGCCCTTTCCGCTTCAAGGAACTTTGTCTTAGTGGCACCGCCCCAAACAGATAAGCAGTAACGTATAACAGATTGACCCAATGCGAGATATATACGGAGTAATAAATTGCGAGTGGTAACATGTCTAAGGGTTTTAAAGATCCAAATTAAGTTTCTTATCTTTTTATTTATATGTTCAATCTGCGGATGCCATGAGAGCCGTTGATCAATAATGATTCCAAGGTATTTTACTGAGTCAACGCTGTTGATTACGGTGCAGTCACAGGCTGTTGTGTTATTATTCCTATTACAAAGGTGTAGTTTAAGTTTATGATCGTTTGAGAGCCCCGTAGTCGGCCATCAATCACATGTCGCTAACTTGTGTACATCACAGACTTCGATGTATTGTATGGAATTGTCAAGCTTACGGCACGTAATTTTATTGTTTACTGCTGATTTTAAAGTTTTAAAAGTAAGCGTAGCGTTCAAACGAATAGAATGTTGGCCATTTGAGTAGGGGGGCTGGTTTATCTTTCGATCAATGAACGAACGGTTTATCTTTTCTAATCCTCACTAAAGTTATGTGGAGTCGGAGTGTGATACACAAAGCGCACCCCTATAGATGTAACTCTGAATTTTTATTTTTTTTATTTTGTCACTAATCTTTGTTTTATATAATATTTTGTGTGCTTGATTAAGAAATGACAATAGTTAACTCTACTAAATGGTTGCGGGGTTACTAAACGAACAGACTTTAGTTAGACCATAACTAATTTATTTATTATCGTAACTAGTTAACGAAAAATAATAATAAAAACATGTTTTTTGTTCAGTGGCAAGAGCATCTAGCCCTGAAACCGGACCCGAATGCGATGCCTCCTGGCGCTGCGGAGGCCCTAAAAGAAGCAGAAGCGACTATTGGTAACAGACTGTTAAAAACGCAGCCTGACTACGTGGCGCCGCCGGGACATAACACACAGCAGCGCGTCTGTCTTGCTAGGAAAGAGGTTTGTGAATTTTACCTACCAAGACTTGTAACTAAAAACAAGACTAACTTCTTGAGCTACCCTATGTCCATCAGCCATTTTTAATGTCCCCACTGCTGGGGCACAGGCCTTGCTTATGTGTGGATAAGGAGGACGGGCCATAACCCACCACGCGGGCCCAATGCGGATTGATGGGTGCTAACGACTGCAAATGCAGCCGGGACGGGACCAACGGCTTAACGTGCCCTCCGATGCACGGAGTAGCTCGAGATAATAAATTTTTGGTCACCCATCCCATGACCGTCCCTTGCGAAAGTTGCTTAACGCTAAAGCACTACGCCACAGAGCTCGAGCTACCCTAATAAGGCGTAAAAAATGACTTTTGGATATAATTTGTTAAATTAAAATGTTGATAAATAAAGTTTTGTCTAGTCTTAATAAAATTATAATTTTGTCATGGGTCGACCCCATTCCAAAACATGTTAAACTAATTTTCAATTGACAAAAAAATACTTTTCAGCGACTTTATTCTTATTTATTTTTCTTTAGATCTTTGATACTAAACGAGCGTTCAACGTGAAAGTACTGGAGTTGCGCGACCATAAAGTACGTTTGGTAGAACAGATGAAACAAATCGGCGAAAGGTTGAACGAAATTCGCATGGAAATACCGCCGAAAATGGCGAAACAACCACCCCCTTTGCCCGACATTGACGAGGAATTAGAATTCCCAGAAAAAAATTTGGAGGTAACACATTTATTTGTAGTGTTAAGTCAAAACTCTTATTTTTTCTTTCGTAACTCTAATAAAATCGTGCTTTGCTTTATACGGTCTAACTAAATAAATAGCTCCTGATGGTACTCTGAAACCGTGAAATATACAGGGTCATTTTGTATTAACCAACTAAATTTTGAGGATGTGTTCAGTCCATTAAACTGAACAACTTTCTCTAAGGAACACATGGTCAAAAATGTAAAAAAAAACGACTATCCAAACAAATCAAAAAGATCATGTTATCAATTTTAGTATGGGATGAACAAAATTTTGTGGTGAAATACGACACATGTTTCTTAGAGAAAGTTGTTTAGTTTCATGGACTGGACACATCCTTGAAATTTGGATGGTAAGTTCAAAATTACCCGATATAATAGGCTACCTACCTTGTCATTAATAATGTCCCCACTGCTGGGGCACAGGCCTTCCTTATGGGTGGTAAGGAGGATAGGCCATAACCCACCACGCGAGCCCAATGCGGATTGGTGGGTGTTAACGACTGCAAATGCAGCCGGGACCAACGGCTTAACGTGCCTTCCGAAGCACGGAGGAGCTCGAGATAATACATTTTTGGTCACCCATCCCATGACCGACCCTTTCGAACGTTGCTTAACCGCCGCAATCGTTGGGCCAGGCGCTAAACCACTGCGCCACCGAGCTTCTCTGCTAGAGAGCTACCTACCTACCTAATTGTTAATAAGTCCTACACAGATCTGTTCAGCCACAAGATGCCCACTGTTGGGTATCGGCCTATGATCATTACGATGAAAAATTATTATATTGTAAAAAAAACCTATGATTTATATGAGTACCATCTACAAAGGCTGTTTTCTGATACATTATTTTTGAAAGCACAGGTGAAACCGGAGAAAGTAACATTACCACAAAGAGCACAATCTAAAAAACAATCAGTGGTAGATGTAAATAAAAAGACCTCCCTTTATCCGCAAGCGAGAATACGACAACCGAAAGTACAGAAATTTGTTCCAATAACAGGTAAATATCTTTAAGCTTCCAACCAAAAATCTAACCACAGTAGTACCTAAAGGTGGACTAGATAAGATAATATGTCTACAAAATGACAAGAGATATTTTTTATACTTTGGGGGCGTCCATTAATTACGTGAGGCATTTAGGGAGGGGAGGGGGTCGAACCTAACCTCACCCAATCTCACGTGGGGGAGTTGGTGGGTCTCGGCAAATACTACGTAATTTTTTTCTGCAGGAACAGTATCGCGAAAAAACTAGTTTAAATAAAGTTAAACATTTTTCATACCAAATATAGCTTATATAGCTAAATCCTAAACAATAATATTTAGATTAACGTAAACACACTAAATATACACGTTTTGAAAAATCTCACGTGAGATTTATAGGGGGGGAGAGGGTCGAGCCAAATCTCACGACATCTCACCAAGGGGGTAGGGGGGGTCGAAAATCGCCAAAATCACCTCACGTAATTAATGGACGCCCCCTTTGATCACTAAATATTAAACAGTTGACTGTTGCAAATTCACTTTGCAACTGAAAGACACAATGTCTGGGGATCAAAATTCATCACTTATCTTTATCGCATGCACAACATAAGCAATCTATGAAATAAATCAATGCCCCACTTTGATAAACTACGGAAAAAGCACAAGCTTGGTTTATGTCTTGCATAAAACATATTCTGGGTTTTTTTTCTATCTAGAAACTCGCCCACTTGCCGCCACATGGGAAATTTTGAAACTAAGACCAGATCAAGAACCCACGCAAATGGAAATAGAAATACGGGAAAGACGTATTGAAAGGTAAATTGGACCATAATTTTATTGGTCAATAACCCTAAGATTTAAAATTAATAATACATATCGAAGCCCCGTATTATTTATTCTTCGTGGCCATGATTCAAATGCAGACGTTTAACAATAGCAAATAGACTCAGTATCAGTATTATACGGATACTGAGTCTACGGCGACTATAATAGTCAGATCGCAACTTCGCAAGAGCAGTGCACTTATATTAGCCAAGGCGCGGCCGCCTAGGCTACGTGTGCGGTGAGGGCGGGGCTCCTCTTTCTCCTTGTGCTGGGGCACATATATATCTATCGCTGCCGCCGCTTGCTTTCCACCCGCCACGTTTCCAAGGGGTACTAATATTTGTGTCCAAGGCTCGGTACAGCGTTTGCGGTCAAACTACTTGCATAATTATAATTAAGCGTCCTTAGCTTGTAAATTCCAAAGAATACATCCATGTCAGATTTTCAAAAACGTGTTATTTAACTGTCTATTTTTTAAGCTTTCTGTACCTTTTATTCTAGACATTTATACGAACAGAACATATTACTTGGTGATGCTGAAATAGCTGTTCAAAAATTTGACTCCCGACTGAAACAGCTACAACGGGAGAGAATACGTGTTCAAGTAAGATATTTTTTTATTTTATTTTAAAATGAAAGTACTAAATTTTGCAAAACATTTACCTACTTCACTACATGAATAACTTTTTAGGAAAAGAACCAGATATTAGAACTTCATCTCTACCAATTGCATAGAGAAATGAATGTTTTGAATCGATTTGAAGCTCATGAAGACAGATTGGCTGAACGAGTGTATGCAAAATTAATGCAGGTATGATGTTATTTTATTGAAAAAGAAAGACCCCTGGGGCCTATTGCATAACAAAATACATCCATGGCAAATCACTTATAATATTTGTGGGAGAATGCACATCTTTTTCTTAGTAAATAAATAAAAAACAATGTAATTAGTATATTTTTGTTACAATTAATATAATTGTTACAAGTAATGAATTTTATCAATGTAATTTATAAATAAAAGTCTCTAAACGACTCGTAAAACAACTGTGTGCACGTGCACCTCCCCACTACGCCATCACGCCACCGGGCTTGTTTGCGCACGTGTATAAAAGCGGCTTGCGCAGGTGTCAATAGCTCAGACGTTGTCCAACTGTCGGACACGGCACTCTGTCGGATCGGTGCTCTGAACTGTCTGGTAATGTAGTTAAGTATTACTCCTCTTATGACAGTAATAATAGTGTAATAAAATTATAATAAATTTAGACAGTCATAACCACGATATTGAAATAAATGAATAAATATCTCACATTGCCATCTTTTCTTTTATTTTCTCTCACATCAGAAGTGAGATCTAACCTAGTTGGATTACATATACTACGCCTACGAATTTTTATGTTCCAGGAATATATCTAAATGCTTGCTGTAGAATCCGCCACGTTGGAGACTCGATGTTGAAGTACAAGTCGAGTGACCAATTATGGATCTGAGTCCTGGGTGTTTTGAAAAGACCTGAACAGTGGAGTGAAGCCTGAAAAAGTGAATCAATTCCTGGTTGACCGACAAATTGGTGATAAGTACCCATAAATTTTGCATTTTTATAAGGTACTCGTAAATTTTACCAAATTGTTATCATTTGGTCATCAAGTCAAAAATAATAACGTTTCCTTGTGATATTATAAAAAATCAAGTAGAATTTGGCGTAGAAAATGATGACGCAAATGCTGCGCAAAGAGTGCTATATGTTTCGTAAAATAAGTATACTTTCGTGGAGGTTGATTGATACGAAGATCCTGGGTTCGAACCCCGGTATACATAATTTTGTGATGCGGAGTTAGTCACAGATTTTTATATTCTTTTTTAATATTTCTATATTTTTACCCGTTGTTTAGTAACCACAGTACAAGCTTTGCTTAGCTTGGAACTGGAACTAAATGATTGGTGTGAATTGTATAGACTAGAATATATAATTTTCCATGTGCCTTGCACGAGTGTGCGAGTGTACCACCAAGTGGCCGTGATTTTGCAACTGTAACTACGGACTACTTATATGGGATATCTGCTGGATGATGTTCGAATTATGGTATTTAAGGCTCCGTTATGCGGAATCACTTGTCTCTCTTTTTCTTTACGTGTAAAGAGTATGGAAATAACCTCACTTCTGTGCTTTTGCGATGTTTTTCGTTGTTTTTTCATCATTATCTTTCTTGAAAAAAAACTTATTGTAGCAACTGCACAGTGCGTTGCAGTGTAATTTGATGTAGAATTCAGTGCGTTTCCGCTGTTATTTGCGCCAGAAGTACCCGCGACAAGCGCTTTTGATATTCTGTTTTTTTTTGCAGTCGTCTGTGAGGTTTGTGCGCAGTTTGATACTTGTGGCTACTGGATAGTCTCCTTAATTTGTCGTATGTTTTTTTGTGTGACTACAACTTTTTGTTTGTTATATGGAAATGAGGCCCGAGCAAGCCATGTTTTCCTATCATGCACCCTTAATAGTGAGATTTAAAACGTGCAATTGAATAATAATATAAGTACTGATATAAGAAATAATTTTAGCTTTTCGTAGAAAAAAATGTTCAATTCAATTTGGTCTTAAAATATATCAAATTAGCCAATAAGGCCTTTCCCTTCCTTACTCTTTGGTCAGTGAAAAGACAATTTTAAGATATTTTGTACATTTTGTGACATCACAACCTAGTAGCATTGTGCTTCGAAACTTGAAGGGTTTATTAATAAAACGGAAAAGTCAGTCAGTTTTAAGTTACAAATATTATTTTAGTGAAAAGAAAGAAAGACCGGCCTGCTGAGAGAAATTTCAATGTGAAATAAGCTGTGCCTTTACAATTACTGTTTACAATTGTTCTTCGTATCAAATCATAGCACTAATGAGAAAAAGTCTTATTACTTCTTTGGTAGAACTGCTCATGCTCAATAGAACCAGTGGGATTCTTTTCTGGCTAAAATTGTGTGTATAGAACCTATAATAAAATAAATGAAAGTCTGACAAATAACTTACTGATATTTATTATTTTTTTTACTACAGAGATAACTTGAAATGATTGTTACCTATAAATTGATCATTAAAACAATTTTTGTGCATGCAGTTCTGATTGCAGATATCAATTTGTGCCTTAAACATTGTGTGGAGTAAGTCAGCAAAATGTTTTTAAAGGCAATTTTTATTTCAGTAATTTCCCTCTTCAAAACAGGAACTCTTTTGGTCTTTGGAAACAAGGGTTCTCTTCTTGTGCAGCAATTGTTCGTGTCGGAGCTGGTGTGGAGCGTTATCCTGTGCTTAAAAGGATCCAAGCAGGGGAAGGATCGCTTCCAATCCCTGGATTTTATTAGATCTTTTAAACAATTGTTTTAGTTCATCACTGGTTGATGCCTTACTTACAGCACTGTATTTTGTTTTGATCCCTGCTGGATACAAACTTTTTTAATAGGGATGTTTTTCAATAGAATTTCTGCAAAAAAACATTGTTGCAGAGGACTGTGTACATACAATATACAGTTGAAAATTACAAGAACTTGTAACAACGGTCTTCCTATGTTTATTTTTAATATTCAAGAGAAAGTTAATTTAAATTATGAATTATTATTATGATACAGACATGAGTTTTGAATAGAAATTCGATCCATTCCCTCAATTTAGTACATGCATATCCTAAATTTTGTTTCTAGTGTTAATACAGAGTGTGGGTAGACAAAAAATACCCTAAACATTCGTAATCGCTTTTCATTATATTTAGTAGTAAATTATTAAGATTTAAATATTTTACTGTGCTTTACTGTACTTTTACTGTGCAATTGTACTTTACTGTACTATTGTGGCAGCAGATCTTACCAAATAGCTAGTGATTCTGTATAAAAAGAAAAGTAAGTATGATTTTCTAAGTGATGTTGATACATAAAGATTTCGTGAATTGTTTAAGTTTTTCGGAAACAGGATAAAGTTGAAGTTAATACTGGTTGCTTTTATGCTGTACAAAAGGGTGTTTTACATTCATATAAAATGAAATTGGTAATGGTATTCTTGAATATCTTTTTCTGAACCCGTTTTGTCAGTATTTGACACAAAGATGCAGGTTACAATCAGATGAGGGTTGTTGGATGTTTTAGTTTGCAAATTACTCAAACTTAGCCTTCACTTACTTCTACGAGTTTTAGATGTTGTAATGTTTTGAGACTGATGCCCATTAGTGGCAGTAGTGTTTTTTTACTATATTGATGTTTCGTCACTCTTCAAGATCACTATGATATTTATTTTTATGAATAAACCATAACGTATAATAATAATCGGATGTGTCGGATGTGTTGCGAACTGTGGTTCGTGATAATTTTAGGTCACTCCCCTGTAATAGAAGGCGAGGTGACAAAATCGTTGGAGACAGACTGATCTCCTTAACCTGGTTATCTTATTTCTCTTTATACACTGACTCCTGGCCAGATGTTCACTGTATACTGAGCAATAAAGAATATTACCAGTTGGCCGTGTCATTGAGGAGATTTTTACCGAGGCCGCAAGATTCTGGTAAATGCCGTGCCATATAAACTTTATAACGGCTTTTTACCTAGGTACTACTAAGTAAGAAATAAATAGTATGATCAAGTTCGCCGTGCCCATGTGGCTTATTACCGAGACTACCGATACCGATTATACAATTTATGTGCAATGAATAATATTGCAAGTTTGCCATGCCCTCGTGGCTTATTTTACCGAAGCAATTACAACTATCTGAGTAATATAGAACATTGGATCGAAAGTTCTCCATGCTCTCGTGGAAGTAGTATGACCAAAACTCTGCTACTATTTTATATTATAATACCTACACAACACATGCACTTACTCACATACAACAACTCACCCTTACACACTATTTGAAAAATAAAAGGTTATGTTTTTTTTTTATAAGATTCCTAAGATGTTCAATTGTTACAGTGTCTGCTGATTGATGTCCATGATTATCCAGATGACGTACACCTGGGGCTCTGATGATCCTGAATTGTGGGCGCTTGCGTGTCTCGGACAATGAGGTGTATCACGCAAAGCTAATCGCAGATGGCGCCAGCGGCGCCAGTGACCTGGCCGCTGCTTGTGTTTGTGATTGGTCAGTGCTTTTGATTGGTTTAAATATGTCAGAAATGACATTAGACATTTGAAACAACCAATCAAATTATTTTGGGACTGTCGCTTGTGGCACCATTAGTTCCTCAGTATCACATCCCATTACAAAGATTCTTATTATAAAATACGAGTGATTTGTAATAAGTCCTTACTATACATTTAAGGGTTTTAAAATTTGTTGTTTTGTTTACCAATGGAGATTATTGTTATGTAGTTTCTTTTTTTTATAAAAAAGGGTTATCTCCCATTGAAGGTTTCATTGTGATAAAAGTGAATTGGGTCATGTAATTTGACCATAATTAGAAGCTATGTGATTTAGCTTGACGGTCATGTGATTTGACCATACCTTAGTTGCTATGTAATTTAGCTTTACGGTCATGTGATTTGACTATAATTAGTTGCTATATTATTTAGCGATAGAGTCATGTGATTTGACGATAATTCGTTGCTGCCTATGTAAATTTAGCTTTACGGTCATATGATTTGGCCATAATTTATGTTCTAATGAAAGGCTTGTTTAGTATAATTCGCGAGCCTTATTAAGGCTGCTCGTCAGGATGGTCGTGTGGGAGAATGCACATCTTTCTCTTAGTAAATAAATAAAAAACAATGTAATTAGTATATTTTTGTTACAATTAATATAATTGTTACAAGTAATGAATTTTATCAATGTAATTTATAAATTGTTCAGAGGACTTGTCCGGTTTCCCTATGACAAGTACGGGTAAGCGCCCCCGGACCCTCAGCCTCCGCTGCTGCAACCTCTCAACCCCCCCGCAGCAACGGTGTCCTTTTTGTACCCTGATCCATCCCATTTTACACACTCCTATACCCACCTCACATCCCTATCCTAATCCTATTCCTTCCCCTCCGCTAAGCTAAGGTCTGCCGTGCCGATGGCTGCATGGCTAGGGGCGTGCCTAGTCATAAGCGTGCCACCCTGGAAATTGGTGCCCTCCAGGCGTAAATAGCCTTACCACACACGCGGGGCTCTGTGTGGTGGACAGTTGTATTTCCCTAGCTAATCGTGGGAACAAAATGGTTTCAAATTTTTTTTAATAAACCTGGCTGCGGCGATAGAGCTCGCCACTCATCACGCGTAACTTGTTTCTCTCGGGGCGAAAAGCGGGCATCGGAGACCCGTTTTGCTACGCTGAATGTATGTGGAGCGATGGAGGAGAAAATGAATGAGGTGTGTTTGATTATGGAAGAAAAGAAGTTGGATGTTTTATGCGTGAACGAGACGAAAAGAAAGGGCAAAGGAGTCTCAGAACATGGCCCGTTTAAAGTTCTGTGGTCGGGCGTTGCCGAAAATGAGCACGCGAGTATGGGCGTGGGACTCCTGCTGTCGGAAAGGATGATAGAATGCATGACTGAGTATGAGTGTGTTAGTCCCAGACTTCTCTGGGTTAGACTCAAAGTAGGATTACTTCGGATACGCGTCATTGGCGTGTATGCTCCCGATATATCCAAGTCAGCAACGGAAAAGGAGGATTTCTGGAAAAGTGTGGAAGACATCTTGAATGAATGCAAAGATAATGAAAGGATAGTTATGCTTGGAGATTTTAACGGATGGGTAGGTGTGAGAAGAGAGGGATGTGAGGGAGTTTTAGGAATATATGGAGACAAAAGAGTAAATGATAATGGCAGGAGTTTGATTGAGGTATGTTTAGAAAAGAATCTTGTGGTAACGAACACCATGTTTGACCACAAGGAAATTCATATGTACACTTGGCAGAGAGGGGAAAAGAAGAGTATGATCGATTTTGTGATTGTTGATGAAAGACTGAAGGGCAGAGTTGTAGACACCAGGGTCTTTAGGGGTAGTAACATTGGAACAGACCACTTTCTTGTAGTGTCTCGGGTTAGTGGTCTGTTCAAAAGTTGGCGTCATCGTCCCACAGTGTCAACAACGGAGCTGACTAGAGTAAAAGTTGAGAACCTGGATGAAGTGGAAGTGCAAAAGACATATTTGTGCAAATTGAAAGAACGATTGGGAAATGTGGCTGAAGTGAAAGATGGCAAGCTCGAGGAAGTTTGGGAAAAGTTTAAAAAAGGTGTGACTGAAACAGCTGAGGAAATATGTGGAGTGAGTAAAAGGAAGAATGCTCCCCCAATAAACTGGTGGGATAGTGAGGTAAGACAGATAGTGAATGAAAAGAAAAAAGTATGGCAGGATCTGCTGGCCATCAAAGCCAGTAAAAGAGTGAATGCAAGTGTTACAGAAGATGATGTTGATACAGTTGCAAGGGAGTTTAAAAGGATTAAGAAAGTAGTGAAAGAAAAAGTAGACGAAAAAAAGAGAAAGATGAAAGAAAAGTGTGACTTCAAACTCTGTGATAACTTTCGAGACAATATAAAATTGTTTTGGAAACAAGTGAAAACGTCTCGAAGTGGATCACATAAGTCTAAAATGAATGTGATAAGAGATGAAAAAGGTGAGCTAGTGACAGATGAAAAAGGTGTACTACAGGAGTGGATGAAATATTTTGAGAGTTTGTTTGAGGCGGATGGCTCTATGCTAGAAGCCTCGGATAAAAGGGTGGAAGACGAGGAAGAGACAGAAGTGGATGAAAGAGATATATATATGGATGAGATTATTAGTGCAATGAAGAGCATGAAAAAAGGGAAAGCAGCAGGATATGACAGAATTACTGTTGAAATGCTGAGAGGTGGGAAAGAGCTGGTTGCGTCCTGGCTGTGCCTGATCTTTAATAAATGTTGGAACAGTGGCAAAGTGCCGGAAGATTGGCGTAAAGCCGTGGTCGTGCCGCTGTACAAAGGGAAAGGGTCACGGCAGGATGCTAAAAACTACCGCGGGATCAGTCTTCTCAGCATTGTCAGTAAATTGTATGCAAAGGTACTGATTGAAAGAGTGATGCAAAAAACTGATCAGAGTATTTGGGATGTGCAAGCGGGATTCAGAAAGGGAATGGGATGCACGGATCAGGTCTTCTCCTTGAGGTGCTTAACCGAAAAACACCTGGCTAAGCACAAAAAGGTTTACTGTGCCTTTGTGGACCTGGAGAAGGCCTACGATCGAGTTGACAGGAATGAGCTATGGAAGGTGTTGTCCGAATACGGATTGGAGAGCAGACTGATTCATGCACTGAAATCTCTCTATGAGGATTCCCGTGCATGCGTCAGGATTGACGGCGTATACACTGACTGGTTTGGCATCTCTAGGGGTGTCAGACAGGGATGTGTTGCGTCACCATGGCTCTTTAATCTGTTTTTGGACAGTTGTATGAAAGGTCTGAAAGAACGTGACTGTGGGGTTATGATGAATGGGACTCAAATCAAGTGCCTTCTCTACGCTGACGACCAAGTTATACTTGCGTCTTCTGCGCAAGAGTTGCAGGAAATGATGTCGGTTATGAATGAAGATTTTGTGAGAAAAGGGATGAAAGTGAATGTAACTAAGACTAAAGTGATGGTGTTTGAGAGAGATGAAGAAATGACTGACTGTACGGTAATATTAGGTGGCGAAAAAGTGGAACAAGTCCGTGAGTTTGTATACTTGGGGAGTTTGTTCACAAGGGACGGAAAGAGTGAGGAAGACATAGAAAGACGAGTGAAGAAAGGAAATTCGGTGAGTGGTGCTATACACTCGGTTATGAGTAGCCAAACCGTTTCTGCAAAGGCGCGAATGGCTATTCATAACGGAGTGCTGGTACCGACACTGATGTATGGAAGTGAATCTTGGGTATGGCAGAAGAAGAATGAAAGCAGAATAAATGCGGTAGAGATGCGATCGTTGAGGAAAATATGTGGAGTAAAACTGAGTGATAGAGTGAGCAATGAGGTGATTCGCAAAAGGTGTGGTCTGAAAGATGATATAGTGACAAGAATTGAGAAAGGAATGCTCCAGTGGTTTGGTCACTTAGAGAGGATGAATGAAAGGCGAATCACGAAAGAGATATACTGTGCGAATGTGGAAGGAACGATTGCACGAGGGCGTCCCAGAAAAACCTACGCGGACCAAATAGAGGTTATTATAAAAAAGGCTGGTGTACGCAGTGACAAAAACCGCAGGGCATGTATGAAAAGATTGATGGATATGAATGAAGCGAAAGAAGTGTGCAAGGATCGTAGCAGGTGGCGATCCATAGTCTCTGCCTACCCCCATGGGAAACAGGCGTGAGTGTATGTATGTATGTATGTATGTATTTATAAATAAAAGTCTCTAAACGACTCGTAAAACAACTGTGTGCACGTGCACCTCCCCACTACGCCATCACGCCACCGGGCTTGTTTGCGCACGTGTATAAAAGCGGCTTGCGCAGGTGTCAATAGCTCAGACGTTGTCCAACTGTCGGACACGGCACTCTGTCGGATCGGTGCTCTGAACTGTCTGGTAATGTAGTTAAGTATTACTCCTCTTATGACAGTAATAATAGTGTAATAAAATTATAATAAATTTAGACAGTCATAACCACGATATTGAAATAAATGAATAAATATCTCACATTGCCATCTTTTCTTTTATTTTCTCTCACATATTATTCTATTTTGCTATGCAATAGGCCCCTGGCCACAAACATTGAGCAAAAAAAATTGTTGTGGTGGAGATAACGTCACGAATCCATACATTCCTAACCGCTACTAATAGTTTAGAGCATATTGGAGCACATCAAATCCATGTGCAATCCATGCGTTGTGGGTGCATTTCGAGAGGATCTGTAAAGTATGAAGTTATATAAAAATACACCATACCGTATGCACTGCAGCCACTGACGTTCATTATACATATGATGGACGTCAGTGACTGCAGCGCTGTCTGGTGATGCAGAAGCTGCGGCGGTTTGTCCTTTAAAAAAAACATACCTACTTTATTGGTCGTCACGAACCGCATTTACAACTCATGCGCAACTGGAACTGCCAAGCTGGAATTGAAAACTAGTGTGCTCCACTCTTTAAAGTTCTTCTCAAGGTTCGCGGCGTTCAAGATCAAATCACAGATTGTGAGCACCGCATAGAAGAGCATCGCGCTGAAAAGGTGACACTTGATCAAGCCTGTCAAGAACTGCAGCGGCAATTCAAAAAACTTGTACAAGACAATAAGTTCGCAGATTTCCTGCGACGCATCTTCAAGAAGAAGTATCGTCCACCACGTGCTCATCAGGATGATGGTAAAACACTCGATTTAACGGGATATTATTATCTTCTCTATATATTTTATGACAATAACTGACATGCAAACATAAGGTCCCTTCCCTTGTATTATAAGTGGCGCGTCAGACACTGTGTGTTGACTTTTACTAACCAGTACATTTCAACTGCTTAAATAGCACCAGCGAGCGTCCAGTCCTTAAATTCATTTCATGTAAAACTGATGTTATGTCAGAGATCTCTACAATGTGTTACCATATTCGGCATTAGGGGTTGTTTTGTAACACGTACTAACTAATTATGCTATTCACTTATAACTATCTCCATAGAATCATCGGAAGAGGAAGAGTCGTCATCGTCAAGTGAGGAGGAAGAAGAAGGCAGCATAGACAGCCGCGACATCGGCCCAATTCGCTTGGACCCTAATATCTGTCCTGAAGGTTGCGATCCCGATATTTACAACAAAACTTATGACCTTAGAAACACAAGGTAAAAAAAACAAACACATAAAAAAAACTAATTTCCTCATTTTAAAAATAAAGTATGTTAAATAATCATAATACCCGCCTGATGACTCTTTTCGAATGGCTTAGAAGATCATACGAAAAATCTTGCCTTCGAGATTTTTATTGCTACAAACATAAGTAAAAGCAGATATAATTTAAAGTTTTGACTACAGGACTTAATTATGTTTTCTCCTCTAGACACCATCATGAACAACAAATGTTAGAACAAGATCGTCTCGTGGATATGCTGCGAAGGGACATTGATGCTCATCACAAAATCAAACGCAAGCTCTCTGTGCAGCTAGACCAAAGAAAAAATGAGCTAAGAGAATTTATGGTATTTGACCTGTTTATTTGTTAACCTTCCTTCCGTAAAAAGCTACACGGCTTCATTTGTATGAAGGTGAACCCAATACCCATAACATTTAGATTAAAATAAAAGACACTAAGTACCAATTTTCCTTTTTTAGATGGAAAAACAAAGCTGCATGAATGATGTGACTCAAGTGATAATTTTGCGGTATGACCAAATGCGCGCGTCCGCAATACGCGGGTGCACCGGCCCGCAAGGCTTATCCAAAACGGTAGTATTTCCTGAACAGATGCTGAGCCGATTGCGACGTCGTGTGTTGGAACTGCAAGATGAGATTAAGCAACAGAAGCAAAGACAGAAGTTGGTATTTGAACCTCGTATTATCTATTTTTTTCGTATAAGACTGTGTCTTTCACACTCCACGATAGAACCGCCGTGATACTGTCTCCAACCACCACCATCCATCCTCCATCCAGCCCATCTAGGGTTGCCAACCCTACTATATATTATAGTATCCTACTATATTGAGCGCTCGCCTACTATATTTTTTGAAAAAATATATAGTAGGCAAAACTACTATATTTTTTCAAGACAAAAAATTAAACAAATCAACAAACGAATATATAATTACTTATATGCACATAAGTAATTGCATCATATTTTTTTTGATTAAACACTTGTCTTTGTGCTTGTTGAATAAATTATGAAAATGTTAGTACTTACTTAATTATGAAAAATGCAACATCTTCAAACCGCAACCTAGTATATTTTTTTGCCTTTTTCGCCATCTACTATATTTTTACATTAAAAATCTTGAAACTACTACATTTGATCCAAAAAAAGTTGGCAACCCTAAGCCCATCCGACCTGTGTTTTCTATTAATTTATTCACAAATTGTCTTTGATAGTGAAAATGATTCACTATCAAAGACAATTTGAATAGCTTAAAACTTCATCATGTCAATCATGTAAAAACTCATGAAATCAATGTAAGTTATTAAAAGTATTGGCTAGAAGCTGCAGTGTTACTTCAAGAAGCGAAAAATGGTAAACCATTTGCATGTATTTCATTGTGTTTGCCAGGGTAAACCGAACTCACTTGTTTCGAATGAACATCGACATGCGCGCCATGGAAGCCGAGGCCGAAGAGCTGCGCGCCAAGATGCGCGACGTACTCACGCGCAAGCTCGGCCGCCCGCGCCGCGTGGACCGCACGCTCGACGACCTGCTGCGGCAGATGGCTCGCCGACACAAGTTCTCTGCGACACTGGACTCTCTCCCGCAAATCTTTGTCCAACTTCGTCAATGGAGGGTATCTATACGACATTCTTAACTGACTGAAAGAAAGAAAGAAAGACTGAGGCCCGAGTTTAAAGTTTTTAAATGTGCAATGATTATAAGTTTTGAATTTTAGGCATTTGAAACATACCTACGCTTAACCTTTTGATATACTTAACCCAAAATAAAAACCATGCAATCGACGTAATAATTCGATTAATTCGAAATTTTGTAGGAACGCCATAGTGA
The DNA here is from genome assembly GCA_928269145.1 of Agriphila tristella. Lineage (NCBI taxonomy): Eukaryota > Metazoa > Arthropoda > Insecta > Lepidoptera > Crambidae > Agriphila > Agriphila tristella. The sequence goes on along the minus strand of OV743439.1, from coordinate 14,970,030 downwards.
ATTAGAGAAGAAATACTTGAAAGCTCTTGCACATTACTCCGATAGACTTCGTCTGGCTGCAGCTCTACAAAATGAAGTATTGCCACAAAAAGTAAGCTAAAAGTTTCCAAGTACAGTATCTTAATCTGACATTGACATTGTACATTGTGATATAAATAAAATATACTTAGCTAAAATAGGGCCAATTTAATAGATCACATTTTGACACTTCATTAAAATAAAATAAAAATCAAAAGCAAAATTACTAAGTTTTTCCAGTTTATCATAGACGTTTATTGTAATAATCTCAAAAGAAAGCAAAACGATTTATTTTGACAAAATATAAAAGTGACAGACTGACAGATGTCAAATGTGACTATGAAATTGGCCCTACTTAGATTTTTCAGAGCTTTCCTTGATTGAAATACCCCAATGGTTTTGAGATTTGCCGTGCCATATCTTTTAATTGATTAAGGCTCGTATTACAGAATCAAACTAAAACTCAAATCTCTGCTTGAGTACAGTAAGATCGGGATGGCGCTATATGCGATGAATAGCACCATCCCTTTCTAACTGTACTCAAGCAGCAAGCAGTGCTTGAGCCTCGTCCTATAATACGGACCTTAAAAACTAGATATTTTTACCTCAGTACTTATGCTAATTTCAAATTGAGACCTCCGCTCCGCGTTCCTAAGAAAAAGGACTGACAAAAAGACTTAGACTGTTAGATAGATATAAAAACTTCTTTAGAGCCATCCATAAATTACGTCACACGTTAACGGGGAGGGAGAGGGTCGACGAATTGTGACATTGTGTAACAAGGGGTGGGAGGGGTACTAAATTTTGTGACGTCACATTTCAAAATTTTGGATCTCTTTGGAAAGTTTGATCATACTTAGTCGTTTTTTGTTTGATTAATTCCTTGCAATGTTTGATTTGATGTTAATTTTATTGAAAAATCATTTACCTAAATTGAAATAAAACAACTGAACTGCTCTTTTAATTCAATATTTATTTCTACATGTAAAATTGTGAAATATGTGACGTCTCACTAGGAAGGGGGGTTCTCACAGATGTGACCAGCTGTGACAAGAACTTGCTTTTATTATTATTTAAAATATAAATTAATAAATTCTCATATCCTAATTTTAGCCTCAAAAGGACCCGTCGACGGCAAATATAGGTGGATACGATCCAGAACAGTACAACCGCGACGTGGTTCGCTTGAGAATTGTGCGCGCTCAACAAGTACAACAAATCAAGGTAGGTAGGGGAAGCTGGGTACAGTTGTTCCCTAGGGGACACTTGGTAACCTTGATTGACGAATCTACCAAGCGTGTTACAGTTCTTTAGGTTAGCAACAGTTATTCGTTTATGGCAATGATCACTTTATGTCATAATTTTGTTTGACAGATATCAAAGGTTTACAAATGGTGGTCGCCAAAAATTAGTTGTGTTAAAATATTTAATTTATGGCAAGTTTTGACTTGATTAATTTAATATGATGCTTTGAAACTGCTTCCTGGAAATGTTTTTATCTTTTAAGATGTTTATTTTTCTGCTGATTAACATTACTTACCATGATATAAGTGATAAATTGGTTCGCAAAAAACATGTTTTCTAACCTCAATATGTATGGGTAGACTTGATCCTTTTCTTTGGGGGTGGAATGATCCCAGGGATCATGTGTCCCCTATAAGGGATCAAATCTACCCTATGTAGATTCTTGTCAGTAAAATAAAGACTTTTCACAGTTTTTATCTTTTTTTATACAAAAGAAGTCTTTTTATATTTACTCTTATTTTTTTTATCTACCTACTTTTCTGAATCTGAGATTGAGAAAATTGTGAGACATTTTAGTCAAGATTTTTAGAAGGTAAAGGTTTTTGCTATCCCTTGGGAACAATAATTTTATTTTTCTGGATGAAAGATACCCTATGTCTTTTTCTGTACCCTGACAACGTGTATGTAAAATTTAATGATGATCGGTTCAATAGTTAAGACGTGAAGGCGTAACAAACAAACAAATAATCAGTCAAACGGCATTTCGCATTCATAATTTTAGTAAGGATAAGAATAAAAAAAGTAAAGATGATCACTAATTACGTTTTGGTTTGTTATGGATATTTGTTTCTAGACTAGTAGTCCGAATATTAATTACCTTGTTCTAAAGAGATTAAAACTATTTCATATTTGTTTCCCTTTTCAAAATTGAGCTGCATATGAGTATAAAGTTCAAATAAAAGAAGCTGATTTGATTACAGATTTACTTATTATTTGGTACCTAGCACTGTTCCTTTTTTATATTTAAAGATATATTACTCTTTTCGGATATATGAGGCTGAATCCAATATTGTTACCTTGTGTCCCCTATGTGTGGTAGACTTGAGCCCCGGGATCAAGTCTTCCAACTGGTGGGAAACAAGTCTCCCCTATATAGGGGACACTTGGTAAAAAGTTACCATACGACATTAAATTAAATTATAATTCCAAATATAACCGAGCCTTACCCTCTTTCATATATTTAGTAAATAGATAAAATCTTAATATAATAACTCTAAAAAAATCCTTATACTGTGAATAGTAAAAAAGTTAGGGACCAAAATGAAAAGGGGGGATCAACCCTCCCCAGTCTCCCCTAACATTACTTTCATGGTGATTTCAAATTAGTTGAAAGAAACCCTTAGATTTCGTGTGGCTCCGATATTCGATATCGGGCCGGACAATATGAAAGACAGATAAATATTTCATACATTTTACTTCCTCCGATCTCGGATCGGCGTTCGACACCGATATCGGATCGGATAATCTGAAAACGCTCTTAATGGGTAAAGCTATCTATGCCCGCCCAGTACCGCATTTTCCATAGGTCTATCTATATCTTTTCGCCACATAGAAACATCATTCACTATAGATAGAGAAAACTATTTGGCCGCTTCGGCATCGGCCAGCCGGTTAGCGCTGTTGGACAAGGCAAGAATTGGATAGTTGGTGATGCATGATGTATGAACTTGTATTGTGTCTATAAAAGAGAACCTAATGACATTAGCGATTTTTAATGTCCCCACTACTGGGGCACAGGTCTTCCTTGTGGGTGGATAACGACTGCAAATACAGCCAGGACCAACAGATTAACGTGCCATACGAAGCACGGTAGAGCTCAAGATAATACATTTTTGATCACCCGTCCACCGAAAGTTGCTTAACCTCCGCAATTGCAAAGCCAGGCGTATTTTGGCGGCAAATATAAATAAGACATGCACAATTATCGAAATAAAGTTAATTTGTCGTTGCCCATAGCAACTCCAGGAGGAGATCGGGGCCCTCCGGCTGAAGCCATTGTCGTACCGGACTCCACCGTCCGCCATCTCGCCTCCGGAGTCGGATCGCTCGGATGTGTATCTGTTCATGGTTCCACGCTCTTTCCCCATCAAGAAGAGATATTTTCCCATGTGAGACTTTTTAATTTATTCTAATTTCAAATACAACCGACCTGCCTGCCGCGCGACTGTGTTTCCGAGCGCATACAACCTGACTCTTTTCAAGGCCAGAGTGAATAGGCACCTTCTGGGCAAGCTCGCTCCATCGTAGACCCTATCTTTGCTTTCAGGCTAGACTAGGGTCAAGAGCAAACGCTTTCGAAACATGTATAGGATTGACATACGGTTTCGTTAACAATCGAATTTTAAAACGTCAAATCCATACATGTTTCGAAGCGAAGCGATAGCGAAAATTTGCAAACGTTACTTTGGCTAGGGGGGCAGGTATGTGCAACAGCAAAATTTAAACAAATCACATTAAATCACGATCCGGAAAAATACGATTCATGCAAGTATAAATGCATCGTAATCAAGTCTTTGGGTTATCGGGGAATTAATATACCGGGTGTTAGTAACAGCCTAGCAAAAACTTTCAAGGCATAATCGACTCATGATTCTGGGTATATCTGAACTGGAATTTTCCGTCGCAAAATTCGTGAAAAATTTAGTGCTTTTTTATTTTTTTCTATCACACGGAGTCTGTCTTAGGCTGGCCCCAGACCTACCGGTTCCGTTTCTTTGCTTTGCTGTGCTACCTTGCTTGAAAGACCGCCGGCCAACCAGGGTAATTTTCAATCTATCGCATTTTGGGACTAGACCAAATTGGCAAGATAGCCATTAGCTTGGTTTTATCAAATATTATCGCCTGGATTGCGAAGTAGGAAGCTTTTAGGAGATGTGCCACCCTGAACATGGACTCCGATCGTTAAAAATAACTCGATCGCTTATTTATACAAGATGTTTGGTAAAGCCTTATAAAACTGAATATGGTAGATAGGGACCATAATAAAACTGAACAACTTTTACTATGGGACCAAATCTGAAATCGCGAAAAAAAATGAACTGTTTCATACATTTTGATAATTTCGTTATTATTTTTTGTATAAAACAGCAGTTTTTTTTAAAACGAAAACTAAAACTTCTCATCGCACCCCAGACGACGATATTTGATAACACCAAACTAATGGCTATCTTGCCAATGTGGTCAGGTCAAAATATGCGATAGATTGAAAATGAGCCTCTTGGCCGGCGGTCCATGGTAGAACAGCAAAGCAAAGAAACGGAACCGGTAGGTCTGGGGCCAGCCTTATGCCTCGATTACATACGCCAATTTAGCTTCGTAGCTAGGAACCAATGAAAGTGAAAGTGAAAGTGAAATATATTTTATTTAAATAAGCTCACATAATAAGCATTTTTAAATCGTCAATTCTTTTAACCTACCACCCATTATGACGTCTTTTAACTGACAAGAAAAATGGGCGCAAAAAACTTGTCAGCTTTATCAATCAGATGGAACGATATTTACAAATATGTATATCGTTTCCAGACTTTATATTAACAAAGATTAACAAATAAATAACATTATTGACTTAGCTCATTTCTTAATGAGTTTCAAATTTCTTAATCAATTTACAGATTTTAAGCTAAATTCAAAGTTTGAACTTGTTATTCAGTCTAGGATAAAAATAAAAGAAAAACATACAATTCAATATGCATTAAGATAGGTAGTCAGAAGCAGACCCATTCCCACTGGCAGCACCAGTTCCCGAACATGACGCATGAACCAGCCATCTCTTCGCTCAACCATATTTGAGGGAACGTAACGACCCGCCTCATACGACACCACTGCAGAAATGATTAAAGAGAGCATGACATACTAAGACTACCTATGTTAAGGCATCGAATTGAAAATTTATATCCAAAAGCTTTTCATAGGTCTTTCACTAAACTACTGACTATAGAAAGTAAAAATATTGCAATTAAATAAATCAAAACAAGGTAAGCTATTAAGAATTATATTTTTTGAGTAAGAAGTGCCATACATACAGACAATATAAAACAGATCTTTTATATACGAGTTATACGACGCCCTTAATACAAGCAGACAGAAGCAGACCCATTCCCACTGGCAGCACCCGTTCACGAGCATGACGCATGAACCAGCCATCGCTTCGCTCAACCATATTTGAGGGAAGGCAATTTCGGGTTGCCACAATAAAATATTGTAGAATAAGTTCGATTTTAAAATCGAATCTACACTATAACGGAAAAGTAAACATTGTTTAAGATTAGAGATGAGAATTGAAAATAAAAAATCATAAAAAATGTTGACCATTCCGTTATTTGTGCAAATTCACTGTTAAAATTTAACTTATTTATACGAGTGGCAACTCTAAATTGGTTCCTTAAATCGGCGTATGTAATCGAGGCTTTAGTTGCATAGAACCTAAATGTACAAAAAAATAATTATTTTAACTCAAACAACTGGGAAAAAAAATGAAACTGATTTGGGGGGAGAGGGGATTAACCACAGACCATACAACAAGTACTTAGGATTAACGCATTTATCCATATTGTAACTACACAAACACATTTAAACCAGGAAAAAACTCATACAAAAATCCTAGTCTACAACGTGTTACATGTAAAAAATTTGCTGTTTCATACTAAAATTAATAACGAAAATATCAAAATGTATGAAACTGCAGATATTTTTTTTCGCGATTTCAGAGTAATTGGTCCCATTTAGTAAAAGTTGTTCAGTTTGATGGATCGATTGATTTACCATATTCCTGTACTATTATTTATTATGTGGTATAACTGATACTAAAATAGTTTAGTATTTTTCAGAATTTTATTAAACAGTTATTTAGTTGTAATGTAATGATTTATTTTATATTAACTGCGCTAGTGGACTCACGATGCACCCTTAAAATGTTTAAAAACAGGTCTACATTATACTTTTTCTACGTGTAGAACTCCGCTCGGGTCGTACGCTAAATTGGTCTACGATGTGAACATACAGAAGCTGCTGTTTGACTGCCTGGACGCCATGCGCGTGTCGCGGGATGAAGCTGAAGAGCTGCTGCAGGACCTCACTTCAGAGGTGCCGGCCGTTATATCGGGGTTTGTAAATTATAGCATTATGATCTGCCCTGGCTGACTTTTCAGTCATACAGCGTATATCGAGCTGCGTGTAAAAAATATGATAAAAAAGCAGCAAAAACGAAGAATCCTCAAAAAATAAACTTACTGTATTTGTCACATAGACAAGACAAAAGCTCCATAAATGTATCGGCCGACATTAATATCGCGCGGTTGGTCGTAGCCTCGTAGCACAGGCGCACTACGAACGTTACTACGACTGGCGTGCGGTGTTACGCCACGGTAATACGAGGGCGGTTTGATAAGTCCATGACTTTGAAAAGAAGAAATACTTTTTTTTCGTAATTTATTTTTGTATCTTAAAAAGAAACTTCTTTGGAATCTGTACACTATTTTCTTTTTCAAATTCGGCAAAAGATTATTACTTTTGAAAACTAAAAGCTTAAACGACTTCTTACTTTTCTTAATGACCTGTCGACCCTCTCGGCGGCACTCGTGACATCAAAACTCATCGAATGAAGATGCGAATCCTTCCTACTTATTCTATATTATATAGGCCACTGAGATATTTTTCTCCTACCAAACATGAATAGATGTCTTAGCGGGCCGCGGGCAAAGATTTTCATCAAGCAAAAAGGTAGTGTTATCACAGATTTCAGGCGGTGAAAGAAAAAAAAGGTTAAAGAGATAGGAACTTCGTTGGACTGAATACGCAGAAATACAAAAAGATTATGTAGAGAAATACAACGAAATAAAATTTCGAAAAATAGTGTTTCTTCTTTACAAAGTCATGGACTTATCAAACCACCCACGTAGATACCATTTACCGTGGTTACGCAATCATTACCGAGATTTTTTACACGTCTCATCGTCCGGTACATGGTAGGAACTGCAGTTCATTAAATAGTGCGACGTTTTCACATCTTTTTACATCTTTTGAAAACAAAAAAATGCATATATCCTTCGTAATTTTTAGTTTATTTGCGGCATTCTAGGTCCAAGTCCCGGTATGAAGTAGTAGACGCTTTGGTTCGGAAGTGGTTGTTACGGTACGGCGGAGATCCCAGCCAGTACAAAAAGCAGACGCGCGCCTTCGACGCCTTAGCTGCACTTGCTGACCGCATCACCCGCCAGCACGTAAGTATAACGTTTTTAAAACATTCAATGCGCGGCGGTTATTCATTCATTTGGTGTACTTAGAGGTACAGTCAGTGTCACATTGTCATGAGCGTCTAGAGTAGTCAAAATGATATGAAAAACAACTCATTAGGTATAACTTGTTTGCTAAGATAATTTTGAACACTCTGACTGCTCATATAAAGGCCTGGCCACACCGGCTGCGTAGACACGCGCGTAGTGACGCGCAGCAAAGATACGTGCGTGTTCGGTGTGACGTTCAATAGGGAATGCCATTGAGTACAACGTCACGTGCTGCAATGCGTAGGGTTACGCATCAGTCTAAGCCAGAGGTGCCCATACGGTCGATCGCGAGAGGTTTTAAGGTCAATCGCCAAGGATAATTAAAATTATTAGTGTTAAAAATTTGGTGGGTTAAATAGTGATTTGTTAAATATTTGATGGGTTCAGTGGTGACTTGATAAATATTTGGTGGGTTATACGGTCAAACTCTTTAGTCATAAATTTTTGCTAGGTTTGATCTTCTTCAGAAAAAGTTTGGCCACCCCTGGTCTACGCGTTACGCAAGCGGTGTGCCATGTCTCATAAAGTTTCAGACATTACAAAGTCATGGTACGTCTACGTGCACGCTTACGCATCCGGTGTGTTTCGCACTTAAATATGAAACAGTAGTAAGATATTTTGAACACCTTAGTCATGTGCTAGATCAAATAGATTTTTGTTTTTCAGATCATTTTGACTACTCTAGATGCTCAATTGCTCATATCAATTTGACGCTGACTGTACATTATTTTCGTTAGCGTTCTGAATTCTTGATACAATAGGGCTAAATAAAAAAAACAAAATACCTATGTAGGTACTGTGATTCAAACCGCTTTGGCGCATGGCGTTACGGCGGCGGCCGGCTCCCTACCTATTGACTTGAGCCAAAGATCCCAGATTCAAATCCCGCTAGATGGATGTGCCGAATGTTTGTTAGCCATGACTGTTTTTATTCTTATTTATGTATTACTAATTTTCAGTTTGATTGGATCTAGTTGCCATAGTTTTTTAAGCTTGATTGTGACTTGATGATTGGTGTAACTTGCTCGAAATACGTATAAAAACAATAAAAAATCTATTAAACTTATGGCCGACTATTAGCTTGCACAATAAATTTAAATTATTAAGTAGGTACCTATTTATAATAATTGTAATCATTAAATGTTTTCGCATCGCATGAATTTCGTGTTTGGATGTCATCATGGTTAAAAAAATGTCTAGCTGTTATTGTGTGCTATTGTTGGCTGTAATCTATTGTGTATGCCATATGAATAAATAAATAAAGTTTTTTAAGCAAAATTAGGCCAGCATTAACTGAATGCGACTTATAAACTTAAAATTTGACACGTGAATAAATGAAGATAGTACACACTATCACTCCTTAAACTTTTATGCAGGTTGAGGCTATGGAAGGTCCGTTAGGCGGAACCAATGCAATGGAGGCGCTAGAAGCAGCGCTAAAAGACGTGGCTGGTAAAGAGGAACCCCTACACGAACGCTTGGGACCGGCTGTAGCTGCGCTCTTCTACGCAGCGGATATGGAAGACCTAGGTTTGAAAGCAAAAGAACTGGGGCCCTATTTTTGAATCGCTCGTATGACATTGTGTTGTCGCATGCGACTTAAGTCACACTCGTCTAACTCGTCTTCCAAGTTGCATGACGCCGATTTTCCGTATTTTTTAATCGTTCGTTTCTGTGCTGCCAACATAATACGAAATGTTAGATTTTATCCGTTCCATACAGAATTTAGAGAAAACTGGTAACTGCCACAACGAAAACGGAACGTAATATCCATGTTTCTATTGGTTGTTAAACAAAAATCTTTGCTTTTAAGTAGAAATAATATCGCTCGCCGTGCCGTATCGCTCGACTGTAAACAAGTGGGTAGGGGCACTCGTTGCGGTCGAGCGATTCAAAAATATGTAAAGTCATATGTCGAACGAAAATCAGTAGAAACGAGCGCTCGACGCCACGTCGAGCGATTCAAAAATAGGGCCCCTGCATTTAAAATATTTGATCAGTCTACCTATGTACTATGTATACCTATGTACTACCTGTAGGCAAAATATCAATTGTTTTAGAACGTGAGGCTTATGAGCTATCCTAGCTTTTGCGTCGTGGCTCAATAATGTTCTTACCTATACAGGGTTATTTGTAAAACACCATCAACCTCGCAGGAGTAGATTACCAACATCATAAACAAATTTTGTTCTACGACTTTTCGGAAAAAATACAAAAAAAAACTTTCCATGATTATAAATGTCTGAACATCTGATCGAGTTTTGTTTGAAGAGAAGTTTTTTTTTCGGAAAGTCGAAGAACAAACGTTACAGTGGATTAATGGGGTGTGATACTGAGGAACTAATGGCGCCACAAGCGACAGTACCAAAATAATGTGATTGGTTGTTTCAAATGTCTAATGTCATTTCTGACGTATTTTAACCAATCAAAACCATTGAAAGAGGCCCGGGGGGTAATTACGTAACTTTGTTGCAATCAACTCTACAGAAATCGCAGTTACATTGCTGCTTTAGTAAGAACCAATGTGACAACTATCTTAACTAAAGCCGCAATGCAACCGCGCTTTCAATCGATTTCAATCGAGAATTTTTAGCAACAGCTTTACGTAATCAAGGTACAGGGCTACTATTGTCTAACTTTAAAAATCTATCGCAATCGCTTTCATTTGACAGATGGATGTGACACATTGCTGCATTTCTTTGGTAAGTTTTTATTTGTGCCAAAAAGAAGCATCAATGTATCAAATCCTGAAAGCGATTGCGATAGATTTTGAAATTAGACAATTAGCCCCCAGGTCGCCGCTGGCGCCATCTGCGATACACCTCATTAATCTCCACTCCTGCAGGGTTGTTTGGTGATTTAAGATGATTATTTATGATAATCCTGTGTATTTACTAAAATAAATATTTCGTTAACATTTCAGAAACCGAAGAAACAATGACTTCTCTCATCCACTCTCTCGTCGATGAGAATCATCCTCTCACTGCTGATGCTATCGACTGCATCCAAATTTCCGATGTCATAAAAGACATAAGAGGTATAAATTCAAGAAAGGTGATAAAAACTGAAACGTACCTATTTGAAATATACGCAACTACATTCAAAATTGTCTTTCAGATTGTGGCATCGAAGCACCCCATGAAGAAGTGGAACACATTATAAGACTAGCTATAGATTGTTTACGAGCGCAACTTGTGACTCCCGAGGAAGCGACACAAGTGGAAGAAGAGGCCCAACAAGCTATGTCTATTGAAGTGGTAAAGAAAAAATAAATATTTGCCACATTTCGAACAGTCACGGGAATAGTTGCTCAACCATGAGTTGATGCGAACTGTTTTCGCTACCGAAATCTATCGGATATACTGCTCACAGTTAATGCGAGTGAAAGAGAGAAAATGATAGTTTACGGTTTGCATCAACTCATGGCAGAGTCACAGTTCTGCTAAGTTTTCCGAGACTTCTGAGTGAATCGATTTATTGGTCTTTTAAACTTGATAACTAAGTATAGTGGCAACTTACCGCTTGGCAATAGAGTAGGTATAGAAACAGAAATTAAATTATTTTAACTAGCAAATTAGCAACACGTGGTTTTTCTGTACAAACAAAAAAGTAGTCGAGTGTTGCCATGTACAATAACACTATACCTACTTACAATACAGACAGCAGCAGAGAACCGACAGCGAATTTTGGCTAAAGTCATACAGCACGATTACTTTACTATAGAACAATAGTCCAAAATATTTATGCAAACGAATTTGAATATAAATTAAATAAAAAAATAATCTCTATGTTCTCTTTCAGCCATCTATTACTACTAGCCGTTCTTCGCGACTTTCCCGACGTGATGGACGACCAAGTCACGGAGCTGGCCAAGCTGCACACGAGCAGGACAGTGTCAGCGATGAAAATTATCAAAATGAGGAGGGTGACAAAAATGAACATGATGTTCGATTTGCGCCATCTGCTACTACTAGCCGTTCTTCGCGACTCTCTCAACGAGAGCAGGAAAGTGTCCGTGATGAAAACGATCAAAATGACCAGGATTCCGATGACGAAAATGATGATGGCGGTGATGAACAGAATGAAGGTGAAGAACAAGACCAGGATGATGGTCATGAACAAGACCAGGATGACGGTCATGAGAATAATGATAACGGTCAGGACAACAACGCTGAACAAGACTAAATAACGTTCAAGACGTTAACAAACGGCAATAATGGCCGTGATTTTAATAAATAAATTGATGCTGTAGTTCAGAAATAAACCATTTAAAAAACAAAATTTTGCTTTCCTCGTTACAAGTTTAGTTAGGTACAACCTCCTAGGGGAGACACGGCCCCCATTCCATAAAACTGGCCCCGTTACCCGACGTCTTTAGAGTTCAATATAGTAAATCGGCCATCCTAAATCAGAAGGTGTGGATGTGGTACCGTATTAACTGAACAGGCACCGAGTTTCGCTTGTTTAACCCCCTATCGTTTTGGTTCAACAGTCAGGGTGGTCAGTTTGGACTTTTTTTTATAATTATGTTCCTACCTAGTTAAAAAAATAAAAATCTGTTCTTTGGTAAATACTTTAATTGGAATGTCACTATATATTAAATTACATACAAAACATGTAGGTAAGGGAAATTGTCGAGTACCTAATAATTTCAAATCCAAATATAATTATGGCGTTTAATATTATAACTTTGGTTACCTAAGATAAAAGATATAAACTTATCTATTTTTAGGGCTACTTCAGACGCTGACTATTGAATAAAAAGAAAATACTTTAGTATTATACGGACCAGTTTTACAGGTTTTGCATAATTTCAAATTACAACTAAGTTATTTGAAATATAATTATTGAAACTTCATTCTGTGCAACATAATAAAAGTATCGCTAAACAGTATCACTTAAGATGTTTTTAACTGTCCCGAATCCGTGGTCCATCTACTACGTTCACCTGGGAGTACCAGGGGTAGTTTTTTCTTTCCGTGATCCATCCCTTTGTTCGCAAAATATTGTTCGTGAGTTGGGTGTACCACGGGTATTATTTTTTTCCGTCATTGACCTACGTTCACCTGGGTGTACCGGGGGCAATATTTTCTTCCCGTGGTCCACTTGTATTAAGGATGTAAATTAGTTACAAAGGAGGTATTTGACATGAGCTTCATTTTACTTCATTTTAATTAAGAACAATAAGTATATTGAAAATCCAAACGTCGGGAAACCCAAAAAAAATCAAAACGAAATAATTTTAAAATAACATCTGAATTAACCATTATACGCGCTGTTATACGTAAAAAAAGTTTATTTCTAATATACTTATTGAAAATGTATATAGAAGTCAAGTTAACCTTCTGTAGATTTATGTTATCCTGGTACTTTAAATTTTTTCAGGATATTAAAAATATATAAAAGATACCCTTCTCTAGATTTATGTGATCCTGTTTACCAATCCATTACCTAGCACCTGTTTTTAATTGTGCCAACCTTTTGCTCATAGTTGATTGGCTCTGCATTTTCCAAGTCGAAGATTTTCAACCGAAATTTTCCACCTGGACCATCACGGACCATGGGCAATTATTCTACAAAGCTAACTACATAGGTGGACGACAGAAAGAAATAAATACCTGTGGTACACCTAGTTCACACGATGTGGACCACGGGATGAAAAATCTAACCCTGGTACACCCAGGTGAACTTAATAGGTGGACCACGAGCAAGAAGGGTCCCGAATCAATATAGAAGTTTATTATTACTAGACAACGACTGAATTAACCTCAGAGCCCGTTCAAACAGCGGTCCGTATTACAGATCCATTTTATCGGATACGTTTTTATTCGGCGATGGCGTATGTTTGTATTAGCGTGTTCAGTATATCGGATCCAGTAAACACACAATCTGATGCGATTTTGTTACTGTCTCCAGTACAACAGATCCGTTAAAACGGTCCTGTAATACGGATCGCTGTGACCGCACAGTTAGTTAGACAGTAAGAGACCTTCCTTCGTTTTTCTCTACACATTGGGAATAAAATATCGTGCTTCAACGATATTGCTTCAATAATCAAGGTAACATGTTTTACGTGAGCAGGTCGAGGATGCAGGACGCTGAATTACAGGCCTTCGGGTCCCCTAACTCAAGTGCCACCTGATTTTGCGTTTGATATTTTAAGGCAAGGGGCAGTTCACGAAATCTACTCTTTCACTATCTCTTTAGAATATGGTTGATAATTGCATAGCTTTAATTGTCGCTTCGCCAGAAATTTAAAATAATAAGTAAATTTTTTCTTGATTTCTGTAATGCTGGACCATTTATTATTGAATTCGATTGGAAGTTTACTTTTATAAGTTTTAATGTTATTCAGAACTTTTTACAGAGTTACCAAGTCATTTTTATCCGACTTCAAAAAAAGGAGGAGGTTCTCAGTTCGTCGGAATGTTTGTTTTTCAATATTCTGTTCGGTTATTGTGTTTCTTTTTCAGTCTACAGTAATTTTTGTGAAGTATAAATTCTACATCAGTTAGAAGTTGAAGAATCAATCTTTTCATCAGATCGTGAACTGGCCTCGTCTAAATCTCATTGCTGTGGCATATTTAAACTTTATTTTGCAACACAAAACATGTTATTTCTCAATAAACGGTGGTAAATCTCTTCAGTATAGTTTTAGTTACACTAACATAAGTGGTGGGAGAATTTAAGAACGTAAAGTTGTTATTGAGTACTTATTATAAACTATAACACGAATAAAACGTTCTTCCATACCGCTTTAAATAATAAAGTATTGATTTATTTATTAAACATACACCACACTGTCCAAAAATATTTCATTAATTGAAAGACACATTACCTTTCTTTACAGTATTAATAATTCTTCTCAGGAGAGAGACATTAATTCACATAAATGGTCATATTAACACACGTAAGACTGCAATTAGTATAACATAAGATACAATGTGCCATTTAGGTATAGCTTCAAATTCAAATTATATTATTTATAATCTGTACTCATGCTGTGAACAGAGGTTCTTTAACAAGATTGGCAGCCAGCCAGGGCATGGTATTCATGTTTTTTTAATTATTGTTTCTGTGATGGGATGATACCTAGTTCAATAGATATTGGAAGCTATGACGAGAATGTTGACACTTTTGCTTCAGGTGTTTTTTTTACCCAAAATGTCAAACTCTGCCATTACGTGTAGGTATGTGACGTCACACTTCCACGGTCTATTTATTTATGCACACAAGGCACTCACACTTTTTTCATAACTCTACGATTAACCTATTGGACGTCAATCACTTTGTTTTCTAATAAATGCAATTAATGTTTTTTGTAAGGTAAAGAAAATAGCTAATAAAAATAAAATATATCGATGGATATTTTATTTTTGTTAGCTATTTTCTTTCTATTCTCGTTAAACCTTAAACCTGAAAAATATCTTTTCATCATTCATGCTCTGAAAAGTGGTTGCATTTAACTTGATAGTTTGAAAATGATTTACCTTGTCTCTCGGCGTTACTATGGTTGATGAATACAATCATGATTTTTTCCAAAATTATACAATTACGAAGCAACAGTAACAGAAATGAATACTAAACTCTACGTAGAATTTAAAAATACTAAACTGCTTACAAAACTACACATAAGTTTAATTGACAATAATTTATTCTTGGTCAGAAATTAACAAATCTAAATTGATGCATTTTAAGTAATCATGTGCAAGTTCGCCAGTACTTAGTGAAATAAAATCGAAACGTCCCTTACATTTATAAAAGTATTATCTACACCATACTAAACTAATAAAGCTTTCATTTTACGATGATTACTTAACTAATGTAATGTGAGACTCGTATCTAGACAAAATAGTGGACTGAACTTGCAAATACCGTATTATGAGTAGTACTGTATGCGGGGTATGAAAAATATCGAATGCTGTTATATTTCTTTAAATCTAAAGAAATATAACAGCATTCGATATTTTAATTTCTAATAATGTAAATAATCACGATGAAAACGAGTACAATTTGTGCTAGAATCTGTGTTATCTTACTGAATTAATATTTGGCAGGTTTCAATTCTGAGTAAATATAAATTCTAATTAATCCCTGAGAATATTGTTTATCTCACAATCCTCGAGAACGTTCCACAGTCAAAGGTATTGTCAGTCCAGTATAATATGTAATAAATAAAGCGAATAATACATAGTAGATTATATGCAACCGTCGACAACACATTTGACTGTGTAAATAACCTAATTGGTGTTCACCTTACACACTTATTATTTAATTCATTCTTAGATTTCTAACAATTTATACATAAAAAATAATAATTTAACGCGGAATTATATTAACTAGTTAAAGTACAATACGTATTACATACGACAATAATGTGAATTACAGAACGTAAATAACTTATATCGTCAATACTTAATTACCAATAATAATAAACGTATGTGTTGTATACTAACGGCCAGAATTAATAATCTACAGAAAGGGATAGGCCTAAGCGTGCCCGCAGACTACAGACTTTCTATCGGCCGATAGTTGGCCCGATAGTTGGTTTTGTATGAAGAATCGGCCGATACCGAATCGTTGTAGTGTGCGCACTTGCATACTTCTTCATACTGATTGGAGAGCCCGACTAAACTGTCGGCCGATAGAAAGTCGGTAGTCTGCGAGCACGCTAAACCAGATTAAAATGTATATGCAACGTGGTCATGCTAGGCGTTGCCTAGCAACTAATCCAGATCTGGCCTATCCCTTTCTATGGATTTATTATTAATTCTGGCCGTAAGTCAACTGAGAGATTGGATTAAATATGGGAAAAAGTATTATTATGATGATAGTCCCTCACTGGTCTATGCCAGCGGTTGGTACACCAAAATACAATAATTTTGGTGTTACCACAAACACAATAACAACTGGAAGTATGCAGATTGATTGTAGAAAATTTAAATATTTATACATTACCACAATGTTTACAACGTGGGACGTTGAAATGCACTCTCCACTCCAACTTACAATTTGAATCAGTATGTACTTACACAGCTATTCAGTATATTTGCCAACGTTTATATAAGAACCTACTTATGAGTTTACGTAATCATAACTATGTAAGTAATAATCATTATGAAATATAAATTTACATGTTAACGGCTAGAGGCGTTAATAAAAAATCTGTATTTATCGATGCTCAATCCTGAAGCCAGAACATTTTCAAAGAAATTATCACTTTTTAGGGAAAATAATAAGTGAGAGTCATTGAAATTACTTTATATTTGATCGGCATATCACCTATATGAATAAAGACAAATTGATGTTTAAGTTCAACAAAATTTTTCACCAATTCTACACTTTATACATTCATCCATTATAGTGTATTGTGAGAATTGAATGAAAAAGATAACAATAATATAATTATAACCCTTAAGCATGTAAACATTTGCCAATAACAACCATATTAATGTTACAAGGTTGGCACCATACCCAACACAGGTACGAGTAAACCAGCCAAAATAAAGGCTTTGCACAAAGCGCAGAAAAGGCACGAATTCATAAGATACAGCACACAAGTCATAATATTATCTATCATCGCATATAATGTAGGTGTTCAATCATCCTTATGAAAGGTATACTCTAATTTTACTACTAAGTATGCTTACATAAAATAAAAAATACATTATTTTACGAATCTACAAACTTTAAGTTTTGTTTACATTATCTACGCGTTTCGTTTCTAAGAAGTCTAACTTTGGAATCATTGTAGATTTAACAGTTTGAGGCCTAACTGCAAGTCGGAAGAATATTCTAATGGGGAGGCGAAGGCAAAGTGAATTACAGATGGCGCTTCATTCTTTGGAACAATTGTCAGTTTGAGCTTATATTGTCTTGACTGTGTATTACGTGATTTTACTTTCTTAGATTGTATTTTTTTCGGTTTTGCGGACAAACAATGTATTATATGCTAACTTTAGCTCATATAAAAGAAGAATTACGGAAAAGAAAAGCCAAAACAACAGGCAAGAAAGTTTATAGCAACTTACAAAAAATTGCTAACAAGCATTACATTTCTTTAAATTTCGTGTAAGATTTACAAGTAATCTTTTTATTTCAGATTAGAAGCATATGATTTAAATTTTAACAAAGCAACTGAGTGTGAATTTCCGTGTTTATAGTTGCCTGATGATGCCTTCTGTGCAATAGTAATTTCAGGTTTCTGTACTGGAATTTCTGTACCATCCAAAATTACACGAACCGTTTTATCATATTTATTTTATTATTCTAAGTTTCTTGAATGACTCTGGCATATAAAATTCTATTAATTCTCTGTTTGGCCCCAATATTGGGCTTATTCCATATTTGATATACCTATAAAATTCATCCAAGTTATAAATATGCTAGAAACTGCTGAGGTTGAAATATTAAAGAACAAAGCTGTTATAATTCAAATGTTGTTTTATTTTGGCGAAGCTTCATCAAATTCATGAAACATTCCTTTTGATTTATAATGTTTCTCAGGCTCAGCAAAGGAGAAAATCGAGGGAAAAGCATCTTTTTTTTGATATTTTTTTGCCCAATATTTTTTTTGTTACTGGGAAATCGATGAACTCCAATAATTTACAAGTTACATGCATAACAATGCGGAATTTTCTCAGTATAAAATTAAAAAGTGCAATACTCCAAGAGATTCCCATATGTTTTGACACTTTCTTTGAGGCGGCCCGGTACCAAGACCAGACGCCACCTATCGGGATAAAATTGCGCTTTTCCTCCCCATTCCCTATCTACAGCTTGACCATAAAGAGTTGACAAAAATTGAGGGCGCCGTTTTCTAT
This sequence comes from Agriphila tristella, assembly GCA_928269145.1. NCBI lineage: Eukaryota > Metazoa > Arthropoda > Insecta > Lepidoptera > Crambidae > Agriphila > Agriphila tristella. The sequence continues at coordinate 14,951,603 of OV743439.1, read as the reverse complement.
GCCAAAATGTCAAAATCAAACCACTGACAATATTTTTTACTGAAAAAAATTTAGTCCCATTTTAATTTCTGCTCTTCCTGGCCAAGCTGTCAGCTTCGGCGGTGCTAAATGCCGCTACACGAAAGTTTACGAAAGTTCTTGGGTGAATCTTAATAATAATGCGATCCAATATTTCACATCTAAATAACAGCTACTTTGCTATAGCTGTATGGCGATTATAATGCCAACTTATAGCGCTCATCATGTTTTATATTTTATTTTCTATAAGTAATTAAAAAATCTTACAAATCAACCCAATTTAAAGTAAGTTTTTAATGTAGTTCTAATTCATATTAAAAAAAAATCTCCCTCATAAAATAGGCAACACACTATTCCTATTGAAAAATCCCGTAAATAATTCTAAAGCGATAGTAAATTGAGGCCAGTTTCGACTAATATTGGCTTAAACTTAGTTGTTTTTTTTTCAACATTACACATAAGCACGATAAGGCGATATTGTATCTTTAAAAACGACTCGTAAGGTTATAAGTTTCGAGTACGCTTTGTGCTCTTTCCCTTTTTTTACGCCAAGACCAAAACCGACTTTCTATCATCGGCTATGTTGTAAAACATAATTTAATTTAGGCGATGCTTAGGTTCAATATAAAACTGCAATTAAAATGTGTCACTTTTTCACTTCTACATTACTTGCACGCAAAATTTCATGCGTAATTATAAGTAACGCCGCTGCTTATTGGACTTACTTATTGGAGTAATAAATCCTACTAATGTTATAAATGTGGAAGTTTGTGGGTTTGGACGTTTAGATGTTTGGATGTTTGTTCCTCAATTACGCAAAAACTACTGAACGGATTTGGTTGGAATTTGGCACACAGATAGTAGGTAGCCTAGATTAAAACATAGTTTTTATCCTGATATTCTCACGGGAACGGGAACCACGCAGGTGAAACCGCGGGCGGCCGCTAGTTTATTATATGTTTAGATGAACGTTATAATGTTGATATTTAAAACGGCTCTACATTTTTCCACCAGATGAAAGTACTCTTTGAATTTGAAATACAACTTTGATGATACAAACGTTATTCGTTGAATATTTAGTATACTTCGTCGTATTTAACTGCTGCAAATTATACTTTCTACAATCTATAGTTTATTAATAATATTGTTTTTATTTTCTATTACATGTGAGCCATATAAGTTTATTCAAAATTCAGTAAATTGTCATTAATATTCTAAAATGTACGTTCTTAGTGGAGCTGCCTATCAAAAATTTATAGAGCCTGGATTTATTCTAAAAATTTCTGCTTATTTTGAAGTTTTTAAATTACTTTTTTATGTGATGCAAGCGACAATGAGGGTGCATATTGAGGAACTAAGCGCCACAAGCGTTTGTCCTAAAATCGTTTGATTGGCTGTCTCAAATGTCAAATGTCCTTTCTGACGTATTTTAACCAATCAAGACCACTGATGCGGTTCGCCGCTAGCGCCATCTAGCTTTGCGTGGAGATCCCTATTTATTGAAACTGATTGTGATTATTCACAACTCACTGGTATGTTCCGGTGTTATTGTCTGTCTACGGTCCGCTTGAGCCACTGCGTGAATTGCCGCAGTTGCCAGACTGCACGCGCCGATTCTTCCCGTAAGCGAGCGTTGTGGCGGCGGAGGCGACGCACCTGAGAAATAAACAGTACCAGTTATTTTACTAACAGCTAATGTATGAATAGACCCCAAACGTGAGTACAGCTCGCGCAATATAACTTGAACCGAATCATAGACAATGAGGCTTGCTCACTAAACATTTTCGTACCAAAAATTGTGCGCAAGTCACGTGATACTAATATATGGGTCAAGTTATTTTGCGCGAGCTTTTTTTATTTTATTTTTATTTTTATTTTTATTTTTATTTTATTATTATTTTTATTTTTATTTTTATTTTTATTTTATATTTTTATTTTATTTTATTTTTATTTATTACAACTAGTCTATAACAAATAAAGTAACAATTTTTTTGGCTATTTTTTCGCAATTTTTCAGCGATAACTAAGTGTCGCTAGAAATAGAAATAGAAATTTATTCGTTCGAAACACGGTACTACTGAAATTCATTCGAATTTGTCTCTTAAATTACCTATATTTGGAAATTGCTGATATTAGTATATAGATATGGCTTATCCGGCAGATTGTTAGCGTACTAGGTAGAAAAGTCAGCTTACAGCATAGACCGTTTGCATGTCTATGCTATGTGAACACCAAAGGAGCTTTTGTCATAAATTAAATTAATTTAAATTCATATTATGGAAGACAGACAATGGTAGCTTGAATCACTCTGATCCTACAAACATTTATGTTCTTAAATTAAGTTATAAACTTTACCACATCTATTTTTGACGCACGAACGTGTTTTAAAATTTCAGCCAGTTTGGATTGTATTCGGACTTCGAAAGTATACGTACGACTAACTCGCACCCAGTATGTGCACTCCCATAGCACTTGGAAGGTCGGGATCGTTCGTGCGTGTTCGTACGTGTACGTTCGCCTATTATAGTCCACAGTACCTCGTCCTCCAGCTGATGCGTGTGCCGCTGCGCCCCCGCCGCGTCCGCCTCCAGCGTGGCCACGCGCGCCGCGAGCCCGCACCCGCAGTTACTCGCTGGAGTTGCGCCCCCGCCACCGGCACCAGTCACGGCCTATTATAGTCCACAGTACCTCGTCCTCCAGCTGATGCGTGTGCCGCTGCGCCCCCGCCGCGTCCGCCTCCAGCGTGGCCACGCGCGCCGCGAGCCCGCACCCGCAGTTACTCGCTGGAGTTGCGCCCCCGCCACCGGCACCAGTCACGGCCTATTATAGTCCACAGTACCTCGTCCTCCAGCTGATGCGTGTGCCGCTGCGCCCCCGCCGCGTCCGCCTCCAGCGTGGCCACGCGCGCCGCGAGCCCGCACCCGCAGTTACTCGCTGGAGTTGCGCCCCCGCCACCGGCACCAGTCACGGCCTATTATAGTCCACAGTACCTCGTCCTCCAGCTGATGCGTGTGCCGCTGCGCCCCCGCCGCGTCCGCCTCCAGCGTGGCCACGCGCGCCGCGAGCCCGCACCCGCAGTTACTCGCTGGAGTTGCGCCCCCGCCACCGGCACCAGTCACGGCCTATTATAGTCCACAGTACCTCGTCCTCCAGCTGATGCGTGTGCCGCTGCGCCCCCGCCGCGTCCGCCTCCAGCGTGGCCACGCGCGCCGCGAGCCCGCACCCGCAGTTACTCGCTGGAGTTGCGCCCCCGCCACCGGCACCAGTCACGGCCTATTATAGTCCACAGTACCTCGTCCTCCAGCTGATGCGTGTGCCGCTGCGCCCCCGCCGCGTCCGCCTCCAGCGTGGCCACGCGCGCCGCGAGCCCGCACCCGCAGTTACTCGCTGGAGTTGCGCCCCCGCCACCGGCACCAGTCACGGCCTATTATAGTCCACAGTACCTCGTCCTCCAGCTGATGCGTGTGCCGCTGCGCCCCCGCCGCGTCCGCCTCCAGCGTGGCCACGCGCGCCGCGAGCCCGCACCCGCAGTTACTCGCTGGAGTTGCGCCCCCGCCACCGGCACCAGTCACGGCCTATTATAGTCCACAGTACCTCGTCCTCCAGCTGATGCGTGTGCCGCTGCGCCCCCGCCGCGTCCGCCTCCAGCGTGGCCACGCGCGCCGCGAGCCCGCACCCGCAGTTACTCGCTGGAGTTGCGCCCCCGCCACCGGCACCAGTCACGGCCTATTATAGTCCACAGTACCTCGTCCTCCAGCTGATGCGTGTGCCGCTGCGCCCCCGCCGCGTCCGCCTCCAGCGTGGCCACGCGCGCCGCGAGCCCGCACCCGCAGTTACTCGCTGGAGTTGCGCCCCCGCCACCGGCACCAGTCACGGCCTATTATAGTCCACAGTACCTCGTCCTCCAGCTGATGCGTGTGCCGCTGCGCCCCCGCCGCGTCCGCCTCCAGCGTGGCCACGCGCGCCGCGAGCCCGCACCCGCAGTTACTCGCTGGAGTTGCGCCCCCGCTCCCGCTACCACCTGTGGTACCAGTCACGGCATCCGTAGCTGGAGTTGAGTCGACTAGTGGTGTGGTTTCAGGTATTTCCTGCAATAAAAACATGATTTTATTATTTAATTCAGTTCATATCATGCACTAGAAAACAAACCAACTTGGCTTTTGTTATTAGCCTATTTTTTTTCTATTTGTTACAGGCCTCGGCACCGACACAATATAGAGAGAGTACAGAAGCACACCCCGGGCACTCCATACAACCGCGCCGTTATAAACAGATGACGTCAGATGACGTTTTTGTACACGCGCAACTGTGTGTATAAGCACAGAATAAATAATAGTACAAGTACAGAAGATGCACTCCGCTGAACCATTTAAAAAAATAGCAACTCTAACTTCAACATGATAAAGTGGAATTCAGCTTGTACGGCGCTAATCACGGACTGCTATATACACCTAGACGCTGCATCTCTTTCTATCGCATATATCCTATCTTTTCGGACCTACACGTTAGGGTTGCAGCTTGCGGCAATGAAAGCGCGGGAATCGTAAGACTCTGTGAAAACGCGCTACAGTTATTCCGAGGACGCGACGGACAACCCTGCCGATTTTGTCCACGCAGAGGACGCCGAGCGCTAGGTGCTTATCACATACCTACGCGCGAAGTGATAGAGCCCTGGTATAAGTCTAGGGCTACCGTGCAGTTTGTACTGTAAGAGCGGCGTTCAAGAGTCCGTTACGCCAGCAGGAAAGATGCTCCTAGAGGGAAGCGAGTTTGATGAATAATTTGTGCGCAATTCGGTGTAAATGTGCGCCAAATAAAAAATTTGTGGGCCTTATACTTTTGGAATAAAACGGGAAAAACGGATTCTGCTGGGGTAACGGTGCTCCAGCAGGAAGAATCTAAACTAATGATCGGAGAGAAATAAAAGATATATGTGCGGGTAGCTTGATACTAGCAGGAAATGTGCGCCAAATATAAAATTTGTGGGCCTTATAGTTTTGGAGATATTTGATTTCCTGCTGGCGTAACGTTTTGCCAGATCCCAGATCTCGGAAACTACTAAATGTGCGATCTTACAGTAAACACATATAAGTAGCTCCTAATTTGTGCTATTTGTGCGGTAGAAAACATTTCAAAAATATTCACAGATTTTGAAGTAATCAGACATTTTCTGAAAACAGAAAAAAAAATCTAGCGCCTAAACTACCACCTAAATAGAGAAACCAAAAACGGTGTTCTGTTCTTCTTATTATTTCTCATTACCATAAAAATTTAGAAAACCGCACATTTACGCGTTTTTGAATAATACCCACATGAAGGTTAGACTGACCATGTCATGACTTTGACGGTCAGCAGGATAAAAATATCAGACACTATTTAGATCCAGGCCCAAAGAATAATCTGTGCGGTTACTGAAATACATGCTCTGAAAATTTCAGCTTCAAATTCTTCGTATTAAAGGATATATCAATTAAAATCCAAAACAACTGTCAGTATTCCGATTAACCGACCAAATTCGATAGACCACCAAAAAGCGACGCGTTCATACATACCATGACCTCCTTAACTTTGTTGTTGAACAGGTTTGTACACGTCACGTCTACGTACATTTAAGTAAAAAAGTGATTTGAGTGAGTGCTTTTATTTAAATAACGAATGAAGTTATTTCTGTTTCATTTCATTTTTACTTGAATTAAATGAATTTTAACCATTTTAACGTTATTTTAGTAGAAAAATAAAGGATGTTTTGTAAAAAAAGTAAAAAATTTAAGATGGCAGCCATCTTTTTTGTTTGTGGGCCGATTTCGACGAAACTCGGTTTCTAGTACTATTTTGACAAAAAAATAACATAGCGATGTTAAAAAAATAAAAAATCCAAGATGGCGGCCAGTTTTTAAGTTTGCGGGCCGATTTCGATGAAACTCGGTTTCTGATACTATTTTGACAAGAAAACAACAACGCAATGTTAAAAATGTAAAAATTCAAGATGGCAGCCAACTTTTTTGTTTTCGGGCCGATTTCGATGAAACTCGGTTTTCGCTACTGTTTTGACAAGAAAAAAGCAACGCAATGTTAAAAATGTAAAAAATTCAAGATGGCCGCCACCTTTTTTGTTTGCGGGCCGATTTCAATGAAACTCGGTTTTTGTTACTGTTTTGTCAAGAAAACAGAAACGCAATGTTTAAAATGTAAAAAATTCAAGATGGCGGCCAACTTTTTTGTTTGTGGGCCGATTTCGATGAAACTCCTTTTCTGATACTATTTTGACAAGAAAACAACAACGCAATGTTAAAAATGTAAAAATTCAAGATGGCAGTCAACTTTTTTGTTTGCGGGCTGATTTCGATGAAAATTTGGTTTTTGGTAGTATTTTGACAAGAAAACAGCAATGCAATGTTGCAAATTTTAAAAATTCAAGGTGGCGGCCAACTTTTTAGTTTGCGGGCCGATTTCGATGAAACTCGGTTTTTGGTAGTATTTTGACAAGAAAACAGCAACGCAATGTTAGAAAGTAAAAAATTCAAGATGGCGGCCAACTTTTTGTTTGTGGGCCGATTTCGATGAAACTGGTTTTTGTAGTATTTTGGCAAGAAAACAGCAACACAATGTTAAAAAAGTAAAAAATTCAAGATGGCGGCCAACTTTTTTGTTTGTGGGCCGATTTCGATGAAACTCGGTTTCTGATACTATTTTCATTATTCATTTATTATCATTATGGCCCGTCCGCTTTATCCATCCACAAGCCAAAAGGAAGGCCTCTTCCCCAGCAGCCAGTGGGGCATTAAAAATGGCTGATATGCATGGTTATTTGTGATGCCGTCTGTATAAAATTTTTACTCATCGGCGGAAAACAATCCTGTCTCAAACTCACTCAGACGAAAGTATTTTTAGTAAGCACGACCATTTATGGCAAACTAGCTTCAGCAAACGACTTTATCCACATTTACATTCGAGAAAATCCCTAGGAAACCTTAAACCAAGATAATAGTATCCTCCTATGTTGTAATCCGGCTTATAAACTATCATTTCATTCAAATCCGTTCAGCCGTTTTGCGTGATTGATTAACAATCATTCAAACAGGCAAACTTTCATATTTATGATTAAATAGAATAATACGGCCACCTCCGAAGCCCTCGAAATAGGATTTTTTTGCTACATAAAATGGGACTGCTATTTAGCTAAGTCTTAATTTCTCATTTTTTATTTAAGTTATTATTAAGTTTTATACCTCAACTGAAAGCTGAATAAATGGTGATATTTTTTAAATATTATTTGCGCCTAGTTACTGAGATGTTTTTAAAGATATTTGCTGTTGTTTCTAAAAAATCTGACAAAATAAAATTAAATACAAAAAAGCCGCCATCTTTGATTTTTTATGATTTTTAACAATGCATTGTTATTTTCCTGTCAAAATAGTACCAAAAACCGAATTTCATCGAAATCAGCCAACAAACAAAAAAGATGGCAGCCATCTTTGATTTTAATTTTTTTTAACATTGCGTTGCTGTTTTCTTGTCAAAATACTACTAACAACCGAGTTTCATCGAAATCAGCCCACAAAAAAAGAAGAAGGCCGCCATCTTGGAATTTTTATTTTTTTAACATTGCATTGTTATTTTCTTGTCAAAATAGTACTAGAAACCGAGTTTCATCGAAATCGGCCCACAAACAAAGAAGATGGCCGCCATCTTGGATTTTTGTTTTTTTTAACATTGCGTTGCTGTTTTCTCGTCAAAATACTACCAAAAACCGAGTTTCATCGAAATCGGCCCGCAAACTTAAAAACTGGCCGCCATCTTGGATTTTTTATTTTTTTAACATCGCTATGTTATTTTTTTGTCAAAATAGTACTAGAAACCGAGTTTCGTCGAAATCGGCCCACAAACAAAAAAGATGGCTGCCATCTTGGATTTTTTATTTTTTTTAACATTGCGTTGCTGTTTTCTTGTCAAAATACTACTAAAAACCGAGTTTCATCGAAATCAGCCCACAAAAAAAGAAGATGGCCGCCATCTTGGATTTTTAATTTTTTTAACATTGCATTGTTATTTTCTTGTCAAAATAGTACTAGAAACCGAGTTTCGTCGAAATCGGCCCACAAACAAAAAAGATGGCTGCCATCTTGAATTTTTTATTTTTTTATCATTGCTTTGTTATTTTCTTGTCAAAATAGTACCAAAAATCGAGTTTCATCGAAATCGGCCCACAAACAAAGAAGATAGCCGCCATCTTGGATTTTTTGTTTTTTTAACATTGCGTTGCTGTTATCTCGTCAAAATACTACCAAAAACCGAGTTTCATCGAAATCGGCCCGCAAACTTAAAAACTGGCCGCCATCTTGGATTTTTTATTTTTTTTAACATTGCTTTGTTATTTTCTTGTCAAATTAGTACTAGAAACCGAGTTTCGTCGAAATCGGCCCACAAACAAAAAAGATGGCTGCCATCTTGAATTTTTTATTTTTTTAACATTGCTTTGTTATTTTCTTGTCAAAATAGTACCAAAAATCGAGTTTCGTCGAAATCGGCCCACAAACAAAGAAGATGGCCGCCATCTTGGATTCTTTGTTTTTTTTTACATTGCGTTGCTGTTTTCTCGTCAAAATACTACCAAAAACCGATTTTCATCGAAATCGGCCCGAAAACCAAAAATTTGCCCGCCATCTTGAACTTTTACATTTTTAACACTGCGTTGCTGTTTTCTTGTCAAAATAGTACCAGAAACCGAGTTTCGTCGAAATCGGCTCACAAACAAAAAAGATGGCCCCCATCTTGGATTTTTATTTTTTTTAACATTGCTTTACCAATTATTTTCTTGTCAAAAAAGTACCAGAAACCGAGTTTCGTCGAAATCGGTCCACAAACAAAGAAGATGGCCGCCATCTTGGATTTTTTATTTTTTTAACATTGCATTGATATTATCTTGTCAAAATAGTATCAAAAACCGAGTTTCATCGAAATATGCCCACAAACAAAAAAGATGGCCGCCATCTTGGAACTTTTTTTTTATTATTATTTCCTAATTGAGTACTAATTAAATATTTATTTTATACTTAGTTAGCCCTAAATTAGTAATGATTTACAAATAAAATTTTAGTCCCTTACACTTTTAGTCGTTGCGTCAACTGTCTAGACGAACGGCGGCTTTTGCGCTAACACAAAGGGCGATCGAAGTCCGACTGTAAGAAAAATACTCTCTCGTCTGTGGTATTGGTATGAATACAGGCTCAAACTAACTATTTAAAAGTTAAAACACTATTTACCCACATTTGCCAATAAGAAGTTATGAACGCGACTGTACAAACAATTTTTCTGCATAATACGACACATTAAAGAAGGTCATCAATATGTATGAACGCGTCGCTTTTTGGTGGTCTATCGAATTTGGTCGGTTAATCGGAATACTGACAGTTGTTTTGGATTTTAATTGATATTTCCTTTAATACGAAGAATTTGAAGCTGAAATTTTCAGAGCATGTACTTCAGTAACCGCACAGATTATTCTTTGGGCCAGGGGCCGTATTACGAGCTCTTAAATCCTGCCAGGTTTATAAATTGCTGTAGTGACATCTCTTTCTCGTCGTATAGCAAATAAAAGAGATAGATTGATAGCCAGTCAGAAGACTGCCTGGAAATAAGAGGTCATAATACGGCCCCAGGATCTAAATAGTGTCTGATATTTTTATCCTGCTGACCGTCAAAGTAATGACATGGTCAGTCTAACCTTCATGTGGGTATTATTCAAAAACGCGTAAATGTGCGGTTTTCAAAATTTTTATGGTAATGAGAAATAATAAGAAGAACAGAACACCGTTTTTGGTTTCTCTATTTAGGTGGTAGTTTAGGCGCTAGATTTTTTTTTCTGTTTTCAGAAAATGTCTGATTACTTCAAAATCTGTGAATATTTTTGAAATGTTTTCTACCGCACAAATAGCACAAATTAGGAGCTACTTATATGTGTTTACTGTAAGATCGCACATTTAGTAGTTTCCGAGATCTGGGATCTGGCAAAACGTTACGCCAGCAGGAAATCAAATATCTCCAAAACTATAAGGCCCACAAATTTTATATTTGGCGCACATTTCCTGCTAGTATCAAGCTACCCGCACATATATCTTTTATTTCTCTCCGATCATTAGTTTAGATTCTTCCTGCTGGAGCACCGTTACCCCAGCAGAATCCGTTTTTCCCGTTTTATTCCAAAAGTATAAGGCCCACAAATTTTTTATTTGGCGCACATTTACACCGAATTACGCACAAATTATTCATCAAACTCGCTTCCCTCTAGGAGCATCTTTCCTGCTGGCGTAACGGACTCGGCGTACAAATTCGTAATTCGAACTTTTTAGTAAATAAAATTACGACGCATTACTTTGAATATCAAAATAAGTTAACAGTTGACAAACACTGCTAAATGAGCACACAATTCGGCACACGAACTCGCGGGGTGGGGTGAGGTTATTGATTCTGGGGCGGGGCGGAGTATCCTTACTGTACGGTAGTACATGTCTATTCTATGACAGTAGTTAAGCTTAGCACTCGCGCGCTCGAACAAACCAATCTCAATCCAGTTCGAGTACGTGACGCAGCGGTGAGAGCTGTCTTTGTGTGAGTGCGATGCTCGAGCGCCCGTGGTACTAAGCTTCTGTTAGTCTCTCTATTTTGTGGCACGGATCTTGAAAGGTAACAGTTATTGCGCAGAAGTAATTTTCAGGTCTCATTGGCGGGGGACGTGGTGCGGGGCTAATGCAAACATGCGCAGTAATCCCCTCAAATTTCTCTAACCGCTCACGATTCGTGCATAGAAAAAATCACCTCGCCGCCAAGAGAGAGATGGCGGATACTAAATGAAAAAACAAATGATGATAACAGGTAAAGAGGAAATTACTTTCAAACAAAATTATTAAAAATCATTAAAATTTCAGTTACTTTAGCAAATAACTGAATATTAAATATAACCTAAAACATATTTGTACTTGATATATTTCAATTTCGAAACACTTACAGGTAGTTCAGTCCAGGAGTCATGCACTGGTTCACTGGTAAGAGTCTCGAGGGAGGGTTCTGTGTTGTCCATTGAAGGATAATTGTGTTCTTCACAAATCTGAAATCAATAAAATTGTATTAACAATACCATAGCCTTCTATATCTTCCAAGCCCTGAAGTTGAGCAGAACGGCAACATCGCATGTGGTCAAGCACTTAGTATAAAATTATTTTAAATATTATTTATTATTTGTTTTTCCTATATTATCTATGTTTAAACTAGTTGTAAATTGTGATGTAAGATTCTTTCAATAAAGTTCTATATTTATTATTATTATTTATTTATTACGACATACGGTTTGAGTCAAATTATTTGAACTTTTCGGGGGTCCTTTAGTACGATGAGCATTTTGATCTAAGCCTCTCCTAGCAATAAATCTTACATCATTGGAAAGGTCTTTAAATTTGAAACACTTTATTTTACTACAATAAACGTCAACTATTAGTACTTTGAGAGTTATAACGCTCTAAACTTGACCAATTTTTTAAACATTTATGACCTAAAACTCCGAAAATACTCATAATTAATAGAAAGTGTGTTTGCAGCAAATATTTATCATATGAAAACCTTTCTAATGATATATCATTTATTGCTAGAGGTGGGGTAATTCAACTCCCATAGACAATAAACCACTTTTATACTTTAATAACCTTTAACTCCAAAAGTATAAACAATTGATATAAAGTATATAAACAGCAAATATTTGTCTTTAAAAGACCTTTCTAATGATATATCATTTATTGCTAGAGGGCGTGTTAATCAACTCCCTGCTGAAGAAAATCAACAAAAAAGATGACATCTTTGACAGCCATTTTTTCCTAGTTAACATTGATATTTTTCTTATTGTTTAATATGCAAAGCATTTCAATAAAGAAACTAAATTATTTTCATATTTTTAACCTCACACGATTGCTAGGAAAAAAAATATCGACCTCTTAAAATTGAAATATTCCCATACATTTAGTATGGAGACTGGCCGACGACATGACCACGAACTGACAGTAACAGACGTTGCCAAACTTATGTTCACGGCTTGCAATTATAGAAGGCTATGACAATACTAATCAGCATATTTTTTACCAAAAAGAATAAAGATGTTAATTAAAAAAAAAAGTAAGACGAATCGGAATCCATACACGGTTTGTGTGACGTAAACAAAACATGGAATAATTTTATTCCTAGATAAAAATTTCAAGCAATATATGAATTATTGGTCCGAATTAAGACAAAGATCGTATCCTGCCCCCTATAACTGCCCCCCTACTCAAATGGCCAACATTCTATGCGTTCGAATGCTACTCTTAGGCCGCGTTCCGAATCACGCCAACAGTGCTCACAGCGTGTGACGTCATTGTACACCGGTCCAAATCATTAGCACGCTGTCAGCACGCTCACGATACTATTGATTCGGACCGCTCGTGAGAGCGCTCACACCGCTAACGTTGGATTGTTTTTAACAACGTAACCTCCAAAAGGGGTTATCTCGATAAAGTAAATATTAATTCTATGGGATAAATTAATACAAAGGCAGTAATGAATATGAATCAAGTTCCTTCACTCTGACCACTTATTTACTTACCAATTTATAAACTATCAAAGATTCAAAATACTTATTACCACTGCTAGCTCTCTCAACATCAATTTATTATAAGAATTTCGTTCGTAACTTCGCAAAACACCTGCAGATCAATAAATTCAGCCATCTTTTCTAAAAATCACAAATAATAACCACAAATTTTAACAAACTTTGACAAGGAAGTTTGACAGCTACACCGACAACGCTCACAGTGCTTTGGTAGAATACGCTGAGCGTCGTTAGCACATGCGATGACGTCATCTATGACGTCACTTCAACTTACGTGAGCGTTGTTAGCATGAATCGGTCCGGGCGTTAGCGCGCTCATAGTGCTGTAAGCGTGATTCGGAACGCGGCCGGACTCTCGTATTTAAGCTTTTTAATAATAATAATAATAATAATAATAAATCTTTATTTATTTCTTCACAAATAGTAGTAACAAGCAACAGTAATATAAACAATATCAATATAAGTGTGAATGTGTTTAGTGTAGTGAGTGTATGTATAAATACCTATAGTTTTGTACAGTGGTGAGAGTTTATGTAAGAATGTGTCTTGATTTTATATTATTGGAGTATGAAGGCGTTGAACTTCCTCATTACTTAATTCAAACAGGTGATTAAATAAAGGTTCTTTTATTTGTCTGTTCGAATAAGATCTTAGGTTTAATTTATTCTGTATCATATTATATCCTCTGGGAGCCAGAAAATTGTATGACCTCTTTGCAAATCTAGTATTGCAAGAGGGAACATGATAAAGTTTCAATCTAGAGTTGGGAACCGGAATGATGGGTACTGACTTTTGGTGAATTCTGCGAATAACTTGATACAAAAAAAATTTGCGAACACTTAGTGTTTTAGTTTTATCGTAAAGTATTGAGGTTGGGTAACGGAAGGGTAAGGCCATGAGAACTTTTAGGACTGCCCTTTGAGCTCTCTCAAGTTGGAAAAGGTGTACGTCAGCAGCTCCTCCCCAAGCACAAATGCAATAACTTAGTAAAGATTCCCCTAATGCCTTATAAATTTTAATCAACAATGAGTAGTTTGCTACTGTACGCAGATTTTTAAATACAAACATTAACTTCCTAATTCGGCCAGAGATCAGAGACAAGTGAGGCTGCCATGTTAGTTGATCATCAATCATTACACCTAGATACTTAATAGTACTAGTGCGGTTTAAACTAGTGCAATCACAACGTTTTGGAGCGTCCACATTACGGTTGCATGGATAGGTGTGAATAGACAGGGAAAAGGTATTATCGGGTTTACCAGGGCTCAAAATGCTGAAGCAGATATATTTTGTTTTGCTTATGTTGAGGGATAGTAAGCTATTTTCAAGCCAGGCTGTCACTTTAGATAATCCTGCCTCTGCCATTTGACGGACATTTTCCCATGTAGATCCACTAAATATAAGGGCAGTATCATCTGCAAACATAAACAGTTCACCATTGTGCAGTTGCATATTACAGAGTTCATTAATATAAACTAAGAATAGCGTTGGGCCCAGGATACTGCCTTGAGGAACTCCATAGATCAGTATCACTCAGTAGTCCCTCAACACGAACTTTTTGGCTGCGGTTGCAAAGGTAATCCGAAAACCACTTAAGAGCGACTCCCCTTATTCCCATATTCTCTAGACGCGAAATTAGTATTGGAATTGAAACTGTATCGAATGCTTTTTGCAGATCTAGAAATATTCCTATGCATTTTTGTTTGTCATCTAGTAATTTGTATATTTTAGTAGTTAAATCTAGAACTGCATCCTCTGTTGAAATTTTGGATCTAAAACCATATTGATTAGACGCAAGTAGTTTTTTTTAATCAAGATAGCTAGTGAGTCGTTTAGCAGCTAGCTTTTCAATTATTTTTGACAAGGATGTTAATAAAGAGATTGGTCTAAAATTGGAGGGATTAGTGGTATTGCCAGTTTTATGAATAGGGGAGACTAATGCTTCCTTACAGATATCCGGGAAAGTAAGTAAGCGTTGCGTTCGAACGCGTAGAATATTTGCCATTTGAGTAGGGGAGCTGAAAAGAAATATGAAACTCATTCTGATCAGTAAGTGCATCATACAAAAACACTTTAAAATACATCTTATCTTAGTTACCTGTAGCATAGCTCTAGTAGCTGTATGGACCAGCGTGGCCCAGTCAAGGGCAGCGGCATCCGGCAGAGGTAGCGGCGGCGTGGGGGCAGTGACTGGCATACCAGTTACTGGCACTCCAGTCACTGGCATACCGGTTACTGGCATGCCAGTTACTGGCACTCCTGTCACCGGCATACCAGTTACTGGCACACCATTGTCGGTAGGCCGCGGTCCACCGCCGAGTTCCGCGTCCATTAGGCGCATCAGCTCTTCCTATTGGATCGAAAGTTTCTCTTAATAAAGCGGACATATTTAATGTCATAAAATACAGGGTCATTTTTGGACCCCTTTTCAAACTTTGTCAGGTCATTCTATACAGCAGTACAATCAATTTATGAAGTAAAACAAAAATATATTTTTTACATTTCTACCCCAAACTTTTCCCTACACAAATTGAAATTGTTGTCACCGTTTGCGCGTCGCACGGTCGACCCGCGCGAGCCCCCCTCCCGCCCACTCGCCTTCCCCCGCTCGCGTCCCGTTCGTGACGGTGAGCGTGCGCGCCTAGATTTTTAGGATATAAAAAGTGGTTGAAAACTGTGAATTTAAAAAGAAATAATTTATAATTATCTCCCCTATTTTTTTTTATTACTTCCTTGAACTATTATTTGATTTTGTAAAGGGGTCGCAAAATTACCCTGTATAATAGTACACGCACAGAAGATGTACTCCACAACATCATTTAAATAAATAGTGACTCTTGCTTCGACACAATAAAGTGCAATTCAGATCGCACAGCGAGCGTATGCGGTGGGTCGGTCGTCGTCTGCGAGCGTCCTGTATACTATGTACATGGAGTAGTGCACGCACCGTGAGCGAGGAGGTGTTGGGCGAGGAGCGGCGGTTGCGCGCGTGCCGCGGCGCGTGTCGTGCGAGCGTCCTGTATACTATGTACATGGAGTAGTGCACGCACCGTGAGCGAGGAGGTGTTGGGCGAGGAGCGGCGGTTGCGCGCGTGCCGCGGCGCGTGTCGTGCGAGCGTCCTGTATACTATGTACATGGAGTAGTGCACGCACCGTGAGCGAGGAGGTGTTGGGCGAGGAGCGGCGGTTGCGCGCGTGCCGCGGCGCGTGTCGTGCGAGCGTCCTGTATACTATGTACATGGAGTAGTGCACGCACCGTGAGCGAGGAGGTGTTGGGCGAGGAGCGGCGGTTGCGCGCGTGCCGCGGCGCGTGTCGTGCGAGCGTCCTGTATACTATGTACATGGAGTAGTGCACGCACCGTGAGCGAGGAGGTGTTGGGCGAGGAGCGGCGGTTGCGCGCGTGCCGCGGCGCGTGTCGTGCGAGCGTCCTGTATACTATGTACATGGAGTAGTGCACGCACCGTGAGCGAGGAGGTGTTGGGCGAGGAGCGGCGGTTGCGCGCGTGCCGCGGCGCGTGTCGTGCGAGCGTCCTGTATACTATGTACATGGAGTAGTGCACGCACCGTGAGCGAGGAGGTGTTGGGCGAGGAGCGGCGGTTGCGCGCGTGCCGCGGCGCGTGTCGTGCGAGCGTCCTGTATACTATGTACATGGAGTAGTGCACGCACCGTGAGCGAGGAGGTGTTGGGCGAGGAGCGGCGGTTGCGCGCGTGCCGCGGCGCGTGTCGTGCGAGCGTCCTGTATACTATGTACATGGAGTAGTGCACGCACCGTGAGCGAGGAGGTGTTGGGCGAGGAGCGGCGGTTGCGCGCGTGCCGCGGCGCGTGTCGTGCGAGCGTCCTGTATACTATGTACATGGAGTAGTGCACGCACCGTGAGCGAGGAGGTGTTGGGCGAGGAGCGGCGGTTGCGCGCGTGCCGCGGCGCGTGTCGTGCGAGCGTCCTGTATACTATGTACATGGAGTAGTGCACGCACCGTGAGCGAGGAGGTGTTGGGCGAGGAGCGGCGGTTGCGCGCGTGCCGCGGCGCGTGTCGTGCGAGCGTCCTGTATACTATGTACATGGAGTAGTGCACGCACCGTGAGCGAGGAGGTGTTGGGCGAGGAGCGGCGGTTGCGCGCGTGCCGCGGCGAGTCGTCGTGCGAGCGGCGCCGCAATGCCGCCTCCGTCACCGGCGACGACTGCGGCGAGCGACGCGCGCTGCGACCCGAGCCTCCTGTGTATAGATTATTAGACAATGGGCATTGTATTTTTTTTATATAATCAGAAATAGGCTTTCAACCACAAAAATCTTAAGTTTGCAGCCTGAATGACGAGAGCGGAGCATCGCGCGGAATCCACGGCGGACGAAACAAACAAACAGCCTATATTTTGATCTGACGAAAAAGGAATCTGACGAAAGTGTCCTAGATCGTTCGAAGTGCTAGCGGGCGCGCTCTCTAGCGTGCAACGCTCTTAGCTACAATCCCTGCAGCAGTACCGACCAGTGCCGTATCCCGAGCTGTCGGAGCGCGGCGGGGAGTGCGCGGGCGCGGGCGGGCGGCGGCGGGCGGGCTGCTGCGCGCCGGCGCGGCACACGCGCTCCTCTAACTCTGCGGTGATTGTCTCGCAGCCGCACCGCGAACTCGACGCAAACGTCACCGCCACCTGCCGAACACCAAGGTTAAACACGAAATTAGCTTTATTAACAAAATTCGGTATCGGTCACTGCTTCTTAAAAGGTCCTACTAAGTAAATCATAGTTTTAGATCTTTGCTATGTGTAGGTGGCACCGAAGCCGAACTCTGATCACAATTGACTCGTGTAGATGAAACTGAAGCAGGACCTTCAGCGGCGAATCGCACCACCGCAATTGAAGTGTTTGTTTTGTTGGTGATATGTTGCGTTGTATGCGACTATTACAATACTGACCGTGACGGGGTCGGAGGTCTTGAGCAGGTCCACCAGCTGGTCGTGGTGCAGCGCCACCACGGCGGCGCGGCACACCTCCAGCAGGCGCGCGCCGCGCCGGATGCCCGCGCCCGCCGCGCACCCGCCGCCCTCCACCGCCGTCACCAGCCCGTCGGGCTGCACGTGGAAACCTGCACACGATCAGACGATCACAACACGCTCTTATACTTATTGAGGCAGAATATTTTCACCACATATTAAGCTAAGAGAGAGGGAAGTACTTCCACCGTGCTAGGTGTCTGACTATACTCGGGGACCACAGTCCAAATGTTGGATGTTGGAATTTGTATTTATGCAAAGCGCTTAGAAAACTTCGATATTGTGATGTGAGTCAGTACATACAATTTTATCTCGATGTTAGCTTGACGTATCACGTTTGCGCAATATTTACGTATTGTACTTTTCGCTGATCCTGCATTTATTTATCATTAGATTGCTTATGTAGCGGTGTGATAGTGATCTTAGTTTTTAGCAAAGTCCATGAAATGCATTTTGATTATTTCTGAGTTATTTAGATTTTGCATTGAAAGGTATTCTTGCTGTTGATAGCAGATGGAAAGTTTCGGAAAGAAAAGAGACAGCGGCCAGGTGCCGCAGCGACGAGTCGTGGATGCTGCGAGCGCGGACTCGCACGTACACGCCGCGTGTAGTGCACGTTACCTAGCTGCGTGGCCGCGCCGCGCTCCAGCGTGATCTCGTGCAGCGCGTGTGCGTGTAGCGGCGCGACGGCGGCCAGGCGCCGCAGCGACGAGTCGTGGATGCTGCGAGCGCGGACTCGCACGTACACGCCGCGTGTAGTGCACGTTACCTAGCTGCGTGGCCGCGCCGCGCTCCAGCGTGATCTCGTGCAGCGCGTGTGCGTGTAGCGGCGCGACGGCGGCCAGGCGCCGCAGCGACGAGTCGTGGATGCTGCGAGTGCGGACTCGCACGTACACGCCGCGTGTAGTGCACGTTACCTAGCTGCGTGGCCGCGCCGCGCTCCAGCGTGATCTCGTGCAGCGCGTGTGCGTGTAGCGGCGCGACGGCGGCCAGGCGCCGCAGCGACGAGTCGTGGATGCTGCGAGTGCGGACTCGCACGTACACGCCGCGTGTAGTGCACGTTACCTAGCTGCGTGGCCGCGCCGCGCTCCAGCGTGATCTCGTGCAGCGCGTGTGCGTGTAGCGGCGCGACGGCGGCCAGGCGCCGCAGCGACGAGTCGTGGATGCTGCGAGTGCGGACTCGCACGTACACGCCGCGTGTAGTGCACGTTACCTAGCTGCGTGGCCGCGCCGCGCTCCAGCGTGATCTCGTGCAGCGCGTGTGCGTGTAGCGGCGCGACGGCGGCCAGGCGCCGCAGCGACGAGTCGTGGATGCTGCGAGTGCGGACTCGCACGTACACGCCGCGTGTAGTGCACGTTACCTAGCTGCGTGGCCGCGCCGCGCTCCAGCGTGATCTCGTGCAGCGCGTGTGCGTGTAGCGGCGCGACGGCGGCCAGGCGCCGCAGCGACGAGTCGTGGATGCTGCGAGTGCGGACTCGCACGTACACGCCGCGTGTAGTGCACGTTACCTAGCTGCGTGGCCGCGCCGCGCTCCAGCGTGATCTCGTGCAGCGCGTGTGCGTGTAGCGGCGCGACGGCGGCCAGGCGCCGCAGCGACGAGTCGTGGATGCTGCGAGTGCGGACTCGCACGTACACGCCGCGTGTAGTGCACGTTACCTAGCTGCGTGGCCGCGCCGCGCTCCAGCGTGATCTCGTGCAGCGCGTGTGCGTGTAGCGGCGCGACGGCGGCCAGGCGCCGCAGCAACGAGTCGTGGATGCTGCGAGCGCGGACTCGCACGCTCTCTCCTCGGTGGTAATATACTCGTGTCCATCCTCCGCTCACCACCCATCCTGTACAATTATTTATATTGCATTGGGATAATTGAAATTAATATCAGAAAAAAACACACATGATTAACTAGCAGTATTCTTGCAACTTTTTGTTTTTTACTTTAAGCTATCGAAATAAACTCAAAAACCAGCAAGTCGAAAAATAAATTTTTAAGATAATTTGCTGAAAATACTGACCAAGCAATAAGTTAGTAGGTAACACTAGTATTATTTGCCTAGTGCTATCTTCAATAACAACCACACTATCCGCCGATATACCCATGATGCAGTCCAGTAGCATTCCACCCGCACCTTCATCTTGCACTTGAACCTTGAAAAAAAGAAAAAAAATGTTGCAAAAAAAACGATTCGTATTAGAAAGCCCTTCCTGGGGCCGTACCGGCTAACGAATCGATTTTCATAAAAGTCTGCTGGGTTTCAAATTAAAACAGATAAATCCAACCCCTAATTGGGCCAAAATGACGAACCCAAATTCATGATGTCACACGAACATCGATATCTTCCGAATCACGTCAACAAAAAGTACAAAACGAAATTGCTTACTTTGATTTCTCTGTTTTAAGTTGAAACCCAGCAGACTTTTATGAAAATCGATTCGTTAGCCGGTACGGCCCCAGGGCTTTTAGTAGTATTATTTTGCTGTTATAGAAATTATAAGATTACACGAAGTTCCTGTAAACGAAACAAAGATAAAAAGATAATGTTTTAAAAATCGTTGTTGCCTACAATCTCTATTCATGTTTATGTTATCAAAATATTTAGATTATTGAAGGCAATTAATTATTGAGTGATAAGATAACTTACTTGAAAACATAAGGCACCACCAACTAAAACATCGTTTGTACAGTTTTCAAGGCGAGGCAAAACTGTGTTGTTGTTGGAATTGCTGCCACTCTTCATAAGTAATGATGAAAATATTGCTACAAAGTAATGTTTCACAAAAGTTAATGATAATGAAAATAAAAAGAGACCAATAAATGTCTGATCAAAGACAAGGCTAGTAGTAGGCATTGAAAGATTTACTTACAAAACTTCTGCCCTGATTCTACTGTGGTTGCTGTCACATAATTCTTAGCTAAGTCTTTTAAGTATTCTTGCCGAGTACGTGTTGCCATTGTACTGAACTTAGGCGATTGAATAGCTGCATTTTCGCCATTAATTACCTGAAAGTCAAAATTAGTTGTAAAGCTCAGTTCGCTTTGTGAATGT
Source organism: Agriphila tristella (assembly GCA_928269145.1). Lineage (NCBI taxonomy): Eukaryota > Metazoa > Arthropoda > Insecta > Lepidoptera > Crambidae > Agriphila > Agriphila tristella. Next base: position 14,930,924 of record OV743439.1, on the reverse strand, counting down.
AAGTGATAAGTCTACGAACTCATTACGAAACCCACCTTACTCAACAACAAATCTGTAAAAGCTTCACCCTTTGGGTAAACAGCTCCATCTTTGATTGGAGGCCCAAATAAAGGCACTTCTTTAGCACGACTCACAGCTATACTGTAGTGCGTGTTTTCTGTACACGGATCAATCGCTCTGACCACGACGAAAACGTGTTGAAATTGAGAACGAATATTCCGCGGCGTGAAAGGCGCAGCACCTGGTTCTTGGAAGACGATTGTTACAATATCGTTACCTATATGCCTCTTCCGCAACAACTGTTGCCGATTATGAGGCGTGTAAGGCAGCATCGTTGAGACGTGGAACATTATCTCACAACCTTGGTACGTGGTGTATACGGAGTAGAGACCCGTCGAGTCAGTTCGGTTGTCGAGTCCCGCTTTATATTTATCGAAGTCCTTTAACCGGACAGTTTGACCCAGCATTTGTAGAAACTCTACGAACGCCGGCCCTGCCTCTTGGTTATTGTACATTTCTTCTTCTGTCGCTTGACCGCTTTTACAATACATCACACCAACTTTATAGTGTCTAGTCACGCATTGTTCGTCGAGGCGCAATAACTGTTCTTCGGCGCCACTGTTTGTGATTCCAAGCCTGAATGAATTACGAATATTTGAATTACATTTCTCTGCTTATTAAAACACTTTTTCTTATATAGTTTTTATGACAACGGAACTTACCGTAAGCAATTTAGCTGCATTTCCGGAGCGACATAGTCAAGCGCTTCTTTGGTGCAGTAGGTTGCACTATTGTTGCTTGGTTTGACGATGGGTAGTGCATCTTCTAGGACTGACCCGCGCAGGGTGAGTAATTCCGAGGTGCGCACGATCAGTCGGTACTGCCACGCGAGTTGCGACGCGGGCGCCGATGCGTCACCGCCGCCTCTGCGGAGCTCGACACGCTCTTTCTTTATCGAAATCGCTATAGGACCTAAGTTCTCATCCATGCCAAACCAATTTTGATGGGCTGAAAAGATAGCTGATAGTTGATTGAGAGTCATTGAAAAATGGTTTTAAAGTAGTATTGAAATAGTTTTATTCAATCTAAACAAGGCTGAATATCTTCCTGGTACTGCTTATGCTATGTTCTCTAAGTCATTATTAAGCTAATACTTACGGTGATTGTAGAAATAGTTTCTATAATAAAGAGCCCCTAAGTCTTGGCTCTCTACTGGCAGTGGTGCAAGGGTTCTTGTGAAGGGACAGCCATTTCGCCAATGGGTGTGACCCGGTGGAAACTCAAGCACAGATATCCCATAGGCAGCCCGAGGTCGGTGCCAGGTTCCTGTTTGGCCAGGTATGGCACCACGGGCTGTCCTCCAACACAGAGACACACATCTTTCTTCTTCACCTAAAATTTAATACCCATGTATGTAAGTATTAGTGCTAAATACAAAATATTTTTTAAACTCTTTAATTTATTATTTCTCACCATTCTTAATTTAAAAGATTTTTTTTTTTTTAAGTATACAGGCCAACAGGGTGTTAATGAATGAACCAAAAATGGGAAAAACATTTCTTTGGACCATCAAACTGAACAACTTTTACCATGGGACCAACTCTGAAATCGCGAAAAAAATATCAGCCGTTGTTACATACATTTTAATATTTTCGTTACTAATTTTCGTATCAAACAGCTGATTTTTTTTCGCGATTTCAGAGTTAGTCCGTAGTATAAGTTGTTCAGTTTGATGGTCCAAAGTACCGATTTTCCCATTTTTGGTTCATTCTGTAACATGTTGTATAAATACTAAGGAAATAATGAGCAAAAACTAGTATGTAAATTTTGCCATCTACTAAAATCCTTGCATCACTTGACTCATTCTTAGATTAGATATTTTATGAGTAAACTTTCACAACTGCTGTGGAATGTGAATTACAGTAGCTCACATAAATCTGATCTATCAGTTAGGAGAAATGAAAGTGTAATTATTTCATTACTTAGCAATCTTCAGTACATTGATCCATATGTAGTGACTTTTTATCCATCAAGAAATTACTAATATTGTTTTGTGCAGTGTTGTTTTGTCTAGCTGCTAATATAATGTATAGATTAGATAGCATGATAAAATGATTTGTATAGTCAAGTCATCAGAGGGATTCTCCAAGTGTCATTTAAAAACAAAACATAGTAACTATTTGCCTCACTAGATGGCGTTGACGGACAAGGAACTCAAAAATTTAATCGAACTTGTCACAATTGGCTTTAAAAATAAACAGCCTGTGCTTAAAAAAAATCATTTAATTTTTTTAGTGTTTGTTGGTTGTTAGCGGTGTTTTCAGTGGTTTCATGTGAATTGTGTTGTCTTTTTTCTACATTTGACACTTGTCTCCTTATCAACGCCATCTATCGAGCCTACAGTTTTTTGTCATTTTGAAAATCTCTCAGTCAAAACTTGTATTGAAAACTTGACGTTGACATGACTGAGCTGTGTGAATGATCCTTAAAGCAGAGACTTGGTATAGTTTACAACCTAATTTAACCACCCACTTGTAATTAGCTTGAAGAAACATAATCTTGTCATGTAGATTTCAATCATCACTTCAACACTCAGAGAAGCTTTTAGTTATGATTGATCTATTGCAGCATGAATGGACATCAATCATTTATAAATTGATAGAACCAATTAGGTGTACTATACTTTACTATCTAGTCTCCAAAAATTATAATACAATTTATTTTAATTTTTGAAGACTAGATACAATACTACACACCTTAATGTGTGTCAGTTACTAAGTGAGATAAAATTCAAAATACCTCGACAGAACTCCAGAATTGCAAATTTTAGACCATTTGAGGTGTTCTAAAACTAACTTGGGCCGTCAGAGTGTTATTAATAGACTATGTGACGAACACAACACTATTTGCAACTCCATTGACATATTTTCTCTATCACTGATTAGTTTTAAGAAGGATTTGTTTAGCTTAACTAATATTAATAAATAATTTAATTTTAATTAAACTATAGGTAATAACAAAAAATTGAAGCTTAGTAGTAGTAGTAGTACATTTTTTTTTTCTTAATGCATTGTGTCAAAATTTTATGAGTTAGTTGCTAGTTAATAACTTATTTATAAAAAGTCATGCTGTGTTTGCCTGTAACTGTTTTTCACTGTACTTTTAATTTTATTATTTTAAGGAATTGTATTGTACCTATGCTAAGGTGTAAAAATGTTGGCAGACCTATAATAATAAATAAATAAATAAGTAAATTGTATGAATGTGTTATGTGATCCTTAATGTGTGAATAATTAGTTGAAAAAAAATCATTCATTCTAACCACTATATTTCAGACATTTCAGACAGTTCTTCTGCTTACCTTTTGTTTACAGCAAAAAGAATTTAAGTCATAAAGAGTCATTCATACATCGAGAACAACTCACATTGTGAGAAATCAGAAAAAAACGGATTTTGTATGTCACCTGATTCACAGAAGACACAATGGTCAATCGGTGGAAACCTGTACTGTGTACTATTGTTCAACAATATCATTCTTTCCAATTGATTTGTATGTATTGGGATCAGGTATATTACAAACTATTACCATAAGAATAAATAAAACTTACTAGAACGGACACTCCCGCTCCAAACGAGCTCAAGGTCACGATATTACCGCGTCTGTTAAACAGAATACTCAGTCGGGCTGTCTGTCACGGCCGGCGTCGCCGCACGCGCGTTTGCTTGTTTTTGCGTTCCGTAATCTTTTCACTGTGCGTAAATCTTAGAATTAAATTGTATTACAATGGCGCCAAGTTATTGTGCGAATTCGAAAACAATGCCACAAATTAAGTTTCTTAGTTTTCCCAAAGATGATATGAGGTAAGTACCTAATATTATCAAAATATTATTTCGTTTTCGTAGTACCTACCTAATTAATAAAAAGGAACTGACCTGAGTATTTATCAAAAAAGATGTACATTTGTGAAAAAAACATCGTCACACCAGTGGCGGATACAGAAAAAATTCAAAGGGGGGGCGCAAGGTAGGCGGGGCGCGCGGGGGGAGCGGGGGGGGGGGATCTCCGAGAAGTTGAAATTTTGAACAGTCTTCAAAAATTTGATAAAGGGGGTATCTATTTGTTGCGTAGAATAATATTTTTTTACATGTACTTAGGTATGTACTTACACCGATTACTCGAAGACGGCTAAACCGATTGAAATGATTTTTTATGAACACCTTTTATTAGGTTGCTTTCTCGTTTGTTTGTCCACAAAGTTTGCGAACGATTTTATACGAGCTTCCCGACGAGCTAGATACTTGAAACTTTGAACATAGGTCAGAACTGGAAAATAATGCAATAATATAGTGCCATTGAGCTGATCTGATGATGGAGCCGGAAGAAGGCCACAGGAACTCTATGATCAAACCATACAACCCCATCGTGTTTGGGCTCGTTAGAATGGTCTTGACGAGTTCTCTAATGGGAGACGAGGTCCAGGGTCTGATGATGAAGCTGGTAGACCACGCCATAGGAACTCAATATTGAAACCGTGCAACCCCATCGAATTTGAATCGTCTTGACGAGTACTTTGTTGGGTAACAGTTTTCAGGGTCTGATGAAGCTGGATGAAGGACATAGGAACTCTTTAATAAAACCACGTATCCTATCGAGTTTGGGCTCGTTTGAACCGTCTGGACGAGTACTTTGTTGAGAAATAGTGTCCAGGGTATGATGATGGAGCCGGAAGAAGGCCACTGGAAATCTGTAATAAAACCATGCAACCCCATCGAGGTTTGGCTCGTTTGAATCTTCTTGATGAGTAATCTTATGGGAAATAGTGTCCAAGGATCTGATGATGGAGCCGAAAGAAGGCCATAGGAACTTTATAATAAAACCATGCAACCCCATCGAGTTTGGGCTCGTTTGAATCGTCTTCACGAGTACTTTGTTATTTGTTAAGAATTAGTTTCCAGGGTCTGATGATGGAGCCGGAAGAAAGCCACTGGACCTCTGTAATAAAACAATGCAACCCCATCGAGTTTGGGCTCGTTTGAATCGTCTTGACAAGTTGTTGTTAAATAGTTTCCGGGGTCTGATGATGGAGCTGGAAGACGGGCACAGGAACTCTTAATTAAAACCACGCTACCCCATCGAGTTTGGGCTCGTTTGAATCGTCTCGACGCGTACTTTGTTGGGAAATAGTTTCCAGGGTCTGATGATGGGGCTGGAAGAAGGCCACTGGAACTCTGTAATAAAATCATGCAACCCTATCAAGTTTGGGCTCGTTTGAATCGTCTTGACAAGTACTTTGTTGGGAAATAGTTTCCAGAGTCTGAAGTCTGATGAAGGAGCCGGAAGAAGGCCACAAGAACTCTATAATAAAACCATGCAAATGCAACCCCATCGAGTTTGGGCTCGTTTGAATCGTCTTGACGAGTGCTCCGATAGGAGATGGTATATTTTTAATCTAAGCTGGTTAACTAAAAAGCAGAAAATAATAATTTATTGAAAAAAACCTTTTCAAAAGCAGGTTTTAAAAACGGACAAAAAACATTAAAACAGGCTAAAAAGTTAAAAATAAAGTCTTCAGTAAATATTCATATTATAAAAAAATAACCCTATTGTACAGAAATATTAAACCTAAAAACGTGGGGCGCATGCTAAAGACAATTTTACAAAATGTCTATTGTCAAGAACGTTCTGGACTATTATATAGACTTGAACTGCGAAAGCCCAACGGAACTCCATAACAACAAACAGCGCGGAATGTGGAAGTCAAGTTACCTACTAAGACTAGGTAATCTAGGTAGGTATACCATTGAAAAATGTGAAATATTAAAACGTTTTAAGTATTTATAATATCATCGCTTACATATTACCTACCACAAAAAAGTTGAAAATAAAAAAGTTTAAAAAAAAAACAAAACCTCCTTAAAAACAGCTCTGAAAAAGTGAGAAATAATTTTCCAATCAATAAATTAAAAACGTCTAACGAAGTCAGGTGCGGCTTTTAGAATTAAAACAATCATTCCGACAAACTGAGAACCTCCACCTTTTTTGAAGTCAGTTAAAAAATTACAATACCTACTTGAGAAAACAACACTACAAAGCCTAAAAGTAACAAATTACCTCCAGCCCTTTTTTTGTTGATTTTTGCTAACAAAAATGGAGTCGATTATTTTTTTTTAATGTTAAGAAAACTATTTTTTTTTATAATGATAGTTGACTATCATGGCCATTATTCAATAAAATAGATTAATATTTTAAATCAAAGAAGCTAGGTGGTTCTCTGTTTGTGAAACAATATGGGCAATTTCATAGGTAAAGAAAGAATACAATGACGAGGACTAACAACATTCTACAAAGAAATGCTGCTTTTTCGTAAGCAGATGAAATAAAAAAAATGTTCAAAGATCAAATGAAACAGATGTTCCACAGATGCGATGTTGTACAAAAATCCCCAACTTTTATTATCAATAAGGATTGCTGGCAAATTCTTTATCTATTGTTTTGTTTTATTGTTCTGATGGTTGCTGGCCCGCCTGCCACCCGCTTGGACGCTTGGACGACAGCGGGGAGTAGCGACGTGAAGGGGGAAGTAGTTATATAAATGGCGGCATTTGGGACTCGCACAAAGAAGAGTCCGTTCTATTAGTATTGTTTATTCTTATGCTATTACACATAGGTAAATAAATGTTACAAATGTTTAATTATTGTTCCATTCTATTGAAGTTAAAATACACTTCAAAGCCACTTCAGTAAAATAGGTTGAACCTTTTGGTATTTAATCATTGAGAAGTTTAGTGCACAGACAGTTATTTGAAATGTAGTACCAGTTTATTTCCTACACATAGAAATCATTACACCTTAATAAAGAACGGATAAACCAGTTGCTTTGTTTACAAATTTTACCGCCATTTAACTATCAAACTATACCTCTGAATATACTGATACTGTGGCCGCGTTCCGAATCACGCTCACAGCGCTGTGAGCGCGAATCCGACCAAATTAAATAGTCACAAAATATTACACAAATAGGGTATTTGTGTACCTACTTAATTTAATGGATTATACGCTAACAGTGCTGTTGGCGTGATTTGGAACTAGGCATGTGTCTATAACACCAAGTGTCTCTACTGAGAATGCAGTTGCTGTCTCTTTAAAGATAATAATAGAATTAATGCATAAAGTTAAAATGAATTTATCATTTAAGGGTCCTAGCAGGCCTCCATCACTCGCTCAAGGTCGCGCGATAAGCACCTTCCGCTAGCCGTTCGTTCGAATGAACAAGAACGCAAAGGGCCGCTACACGCCCGCCGCCGGTAGTTATTGCCTTTTTTTTAATACAATGTTGAATCGACATTACTGTGCTGTGTACGGATGTCAAAACCAAAAACCAATAAAAAATTGTCATTTTTCACATTATGATATACGCTACGCAGTTCATAAGAAGACAACCCTAATGTTGCATCATTAGAAAAGGTAAGAGCATGCGATAGAAAGAGAGGCAACTACTAGGTGAATTTAAACTGTACTGCAGGACATTGCGCGACCTGAATTGCACTTTATTGTGTCGGAGCAAAAGTCGTTATTTATTTAAATTACTATGCGGCGTGCTGCGTCTGTACTTGTACTATTAGTTATTCTGTGGTCCTAGTCTATTACAATAATTTGATGATGATAATGATTGGACCTCATATAATACTTGCAGCTGATAGTAGCATGCTTACATTAAGAGGCCATTGATTTTACTTACCCCCTATTTCATTTCTGAAAAATGGACAGCTATCTAATAATTCATTTGATCGTCCGTCTCCAGTATCTGGCACTGCATCTTCACCAGGAGGCAGTCCTCGTGTCGCTAACAAGGACGCTGCAGATGCCCCTGTTGTAGTATTGCGTCGTCGGCTTAATAATGCCCCTCTGATTTCTGCAGCATAACTTAGGTTAGCCATAAGTGACTGACAATCATAGTGAGCAAACTGTTTTCGCTTATTACAATCTGAGGTGACTGCTGTAATTGCCCCATCATCAAGGGGCTGGCGAGGCAAGGCAGGTGCTGCACCACCCCATAGTTTGTTGAGCTTGAGCCGGGGCTTCGGGCTGGCACTAGCGCGAGGTTGAGGGCCATCCGCATGGTCACTGCTTAGAACATCCGCAAGGCGATCGGAAGCACGGGAAAAACCTGCGGGCTTATCCGATGATGGAACTCCACTGTAGTTATGAACCATTGCAGGTAATCTTTCGCAGCCGCCACCTATCACGTCGATTGAACCATGACTCCCATATTCTCGACGTAAACCGTTTCCTGATGGCTGCTCACTATAAATCAAGTCGAGGCTGGAGTTGCTACGGTACATAACATCTCTTGCGTCCTTCCTTCTGTTGTCTGGAGCGTACATTGCATTATTTTATAGAAATTGACTGGTGGTTTATCTCATACATAACAAACAGAACTAATCACGTTTACTCAATAACGTTTACACGAAAAACTACACTGAAAAATTGTGATTGTGACGATTCTGTTCCTCATCAAATTATTGTGAGGTAAACATTCACTTGTTTTCCACATATTTTAAAAATAAACTATATTAGATGAATTCCATATAGCTACAGAAGATTTAGTTTTGTTTAGAAAACAGCAAATTACGAAAATATACAAATACAACTAATTAATAAGACGGAGAATTGAGAAATATTTTCGCAAACGCAAAAATGACACTATCACAGATTAGGACTGACAGAACCACAGATTAACAGAATAGAAATGTCATATTTCTCATTAGATGGTCTGTGCCATAGCAATCATTAGGTGCATTCCAGCAGATCCATCAATTAAGCGCTTGCTACACGGCCGCAAACCTCGTCTCGAGTCCCGACTTCCGACAAAGCTAGGGTTACCAAAATTACTATAATATAGTAGCCTACTATATTTTGGGCAATGCTACTATATATACTGTTGGAAAAATATATAGTAGACAAATCTACCATATTTCAGCAATACAGCGGTAGCACTGTCGGTCGGTCGGGTTATTACTTCAATAATTTCCATTCCATTTAAGTTTAACGACATTCGGAAACCTCAAAATAAAAATAACGCTTCAGCTTAAGGGTGTCGTTGGTCGAATAATAAAGGTTGTAAAGAACTGTTTTTCATTAATAAATAAAGGATACTATTTTTGTATATGGATACTGTTTTTTTGGCACAATAAATGGAAATCTACTATATTTTGCTTACAATTTTTTGGCAACCCTAGACAAAGGTGAACTTGGTTGGCAACAGTTGAGTTTTATAGCACCCATTCACTGTCTTTGATCATAGAGACCTATTGCCCATTTGACACACAGATAGCTTAAAGCCTGGATTACAATATTATGTTATATCTTTTAACGAGCAATTCTTGTATATATATATATTTGGTTACGTATTACAAGGTCTAAATTTGAAAGGCCTACGGTCAAACCACCTATGGACGAAAGGCCTAATTTTAAAACTCCTAATCGTCGTAAAAAATAATCGTTGTTAGACCTAAGTTTAAAATGTCTACGTTTTATAATGCCTAATGGACGAAAGGCCCAATTTTTAAAACGCGTAATCGTCGTAAAACCTATACATTGTTAGACCTAAGTTTAAAATGCCTAAGTTTAAATAACCTAACGATGGAACAGCACTTCAATTGAGTCATAGATAACACAGGTTAAAGGTTCTAATCAAATTTTTTACTTACTAGTGGCTCCGTGAGCTGTAGTACTCGCGTTAAAAAGTAGCTCAAGTTGTATGTTGTTTAAAAAATAATTTAAAAGATGTCGCCACCCCTTTTTACCCGACTGCAAAGAAAGGGTTATGTTTTTCGCGCGTATCTATTGAAATGGCAACATTTACTTTTTTCTAAGTTGGCTAAATTGATATAATGTTTTTGGTATGTTGTCGGTACTGCGCTCCCTTCTTCCTGTCATGTCATTGTTGATGTAACGTGTGCCTTGTGAAAAAATAAATATATTAGTATCTCACACCTGCCTGTGTATTTCTTCTTCATAACATCTCAAAAGGTTATGGGCCCAGCCCTTTAACCGAGGTACAGGGTGAGATACAAAACTGTTGGTAAAAAAACAGTTCTGCGGTGAAAGCAGTAGTGCGGTGTGCACGTAAAAATGGACGCCGAATGGTTTTCAGCGAGTTCAACGAGCAGTTCAGGCGTTAAACTGGAAGGGCCTGCAAACTGGAGCAGCTGCTCCAGTTTGCAGGCCCTTCCAGCTGGAAGTTTCAAGTAAAAATAATACTGAAGGCCGTGGATGTCTTCGATGTTGTTGACGGCAAAAATCCTATGCCGCCAAGGCCGACGATTTAAGATAAAGATGGCGCCGCATTAAGTGCATGGCGAATATGGCAAAAGGCAGATGCAAAGGCCCAAGGAATAATAGTATCGCGGTTAACAAACGCCGTAATCATGCAAGTGCAAAATGCAAATACCGAAAAAGAAATGTGGGACAAGTTGTGTACCGTTTATGAACAAAAATCGGACGTCTCTTTGCATATTCTGCAACAAAGATTTTTCGAGATAAAATGAAAAATGAAAATATAACATCGTTCCTAGCAAGGATAGATGATATCGTCGCGCAGATTCGCCAAAACAAAGGAGAAATTCCTGAAAACATGGTTATAACAAAAATTATCAGCTCCGTGGGAGAAAAGTTCCGACATTTTGTCTCTGCGTGGGACTCCGTACCTATAGAAAAAAGAAATCTGTCAGAATTGACAGCAAGACTAATAATTGAAGAACAAAGAAATAAAATGTACGAAGAAAACAGTGAAGAACAGTCAGCTTTCAAAGCAATTGTTACAGACAGAAAGTGTTTTAAGTGTGGTAAACCGGGACACTATAAACAAGACTGCAAAGTTAACCTAAACAAACCGTTTTGTAAACAGTGCAAAAAACGTGGACATACACAAGAACAATGTTGGTATAACAAAAACAGTGCTAAAAATCAAGTAAATAACTTTAATAAACAAAACGCATTCATAACCTCGTCAGTGTCAATCGGTGCTTTAATCTTAAAATGTACCGAAAACCGTGACTGGTACTTAGACAGTGGTGCAACCGAACACATGTGTACAACAAAAGACTATATAACAAACTACAAACAGTTATTAGTGCCAAAAGACGTCATTATCGGTGACGGAACATTGATAAAAGCTGTGGGTTGTGGTGACATCAACTTAAAAGCTTTCGACGGAGAAAATTGGATCACAACAAGAATCCACAATGTGTTACATGTGCCAGGACTAAAGGTTAACCTGTTTTCAATAAGTGCAGCCTTGGATAAGGGCTACAGAGCTGAATGGACCGCAGATAAATGCCTGTTAATGAAAAACAACAGTGTTCATGCTATAGCGGAAAGAACAGGTAAAATGTTCATTCTAAAATTCAAATATGATCAAGAAGTGGCCTTATTTGGCAAATGTACATCCGGTCTAAAAGAATGGCATGCTAAAATGGCTCACCAAAACATTAAGCAAGTTACTGCCATACTCAAGAGAGAAGATATAACCTATGAGAAGAATAATGAAGAAGAAACCTGCGTATCTTTCTTGAAAGGAAAGCAACACAAATTTCCTTTTCCGCCAGAAGGGCACAGGGCAACAAAACCGGAGAGGTTATTCATATCGACATAGGAGGTCCGGTTGAACAAATATCTTTAGAAGGTGCAAAGTTCTTCCTACTAATCACAGATGACTACACTAAGTACAGACAAGTGTATTTCTTGAAGAACAAATCACAAAGTGTAGAATACCTGAAACAATTTATAAAAGAAACACAACAAGTTCAAGAACACAAAATAAAGATTATCAGAAGTGACAATGCAAAAGAATTCATCGGTCAAGACATGAAGATGCTTCTAAATACCTATGGCATCATACATCAAAGAAGTGTTACCTATACGCCGGAGCAAAACGGCTGTGTTGAGCGAGAGATGCGAACAATAGTAGAATCGGCAAGAACAATGCTCTTAGAGAGTGGTTTAGAGAAAAATCTATGGGCAGAAGCTATAAATACTGCTATCTATGTAATCAACAGAACCGGCCCTAGCCGTGTCCAAGACAAAACACCATATGAACTCTGGAGCAGAGAAACATATAATATCAAGAACCTACAGATCTTTGGAAGGAAAGTAGCTGTACACATACCTACTCAAAGAAGACTCAAGTTCGATAGCAATGCAGAGATCGGATACTTTGTAGGGTATGGGGAGAACACAAAAGGATACCGAGTGTACCTACCTGAAAAGAAAAATGTAGAAATAAAACGAGATGTGGTGTTTATTAGTGAAGAAAAGTCTACAAAAGAAGATGAAAGAACAGGAAATGAAAACATGTGTTATGGAATAAATACAAGTTTTGACTTAGAGATGGAATCTACCACAGAAACAAATAATGAAACAAGTGAAGAGACAAACCTTGTAAATAATGAAGTCTATGAAAGCGCAAGTGAGCAAGAATCAATCAATTCTTTTAATGAAGAGACTATGATAGATGAAGAAACACCGGAAGTGCCTGAAAATATTATATTAGAAGAAATATTATTAACAGAAAATAATACACTACAAGAAAATATAACACACGAAGAAAAAACAAGACCTAGAAGGAAAATACAAAAACCTAAGTACCTAGAAGACTACGAAGTAGAAGAAGAAGATGAAGAGAAATCAAAAAACTTACTTACCTTTTCATGTGATGAACCCAGTACTTACCAGGAGGCAATGAAGAGACCAGACAGGTGTATGTGGGAAGAAGCTGTAAGAAAAGAACTGAAAACATTAGAAGAAAATAACACATGGGAAGAAGTATCAAATATACCCGAAGGAGAAAATATAGTAAGCAGCAAATGGGTGTTTAAAATAAAAGAAATGGATGGAAAATCTATCTACAAAGCGAGACTGGTAGCTAGAAGTTTCGAGCAGAAGAATTGTGATGACCTTACCTATGCACCAGTTGCCAAGCTAACCAACTTCAGACTGCTGATGGCTGTAGCTAACGAAAAGAAATTACCAGTATATCAAATGGATGTGACTGGAGCATTCCTTTATGGAGATATCAACGAGGATGTCTACATGAGACTACCGGAAGGACAGGATAAGACATGTAAGTTGAAGAAGTCTATTTATGGCTTGAAAAAGTCACCTCGTTACTGGAATGAGAAGTTTAATAATTTCATGTTACAGCAAAATTTTCAAAAATCTAAAAATGATCCATGTCTGTATGTAAAGCAAAGTAAAAATGACTTTATATATGTTTTGATATTTGTTGATGATTTATTGTATTTTGGAAATAACACAGAACAGATTAATTTGTTTAAAAATGCTTTATGTAATAATTTTCAAATGAAAGACTTGGGACTTGCAAAAAATTACTTAGGAATAAATATTAAACAGGACCTTGAACAAAATGTAACTATAATAAACCAAAAAAGATACTTAGAAAAATTGCTTGATAAGTATAAAATGTCAAATTGTAAAACTGTAGCTACACCTATAGAGCAAAATTTTAACTTCGATTTGTTACAGAGAGAAAAATCTAAAAGTAAGGAAATAGAAAAAGACTGTAGAAGTTTGATAGGTAGTTTGCTTTACGCTCTGTGTACTAGACCTGATTTGTCAGTCGCAGTAAGTTTTTGCAGTAGATATGTTCATTGTGCAAGCATGGTTCTATACAAATGTTTGAAAAGAATATTAAGATATATCAAGGGCTCAATTGATTTATCATTAATTTATAAAGCAGATAATAATGTAAAATTGCAAGGTTACAGTGACGCAGATTGGGCAGGGGATATCAAAGATAGAAAGTCCACCACTGGTTTAATATTTTATATTTTTAACTGTCCTATTTCATGGGGAACAAAGAAGCAATCTTGTGTGTCATTGTCATCTTGTGAAGCTGAATATATGGCTCTTAGCAATGCAATAATGGAAGGATGTTTTTTAAAAAAACTACTTGTTGATTTTGGTTATGAAAACATTTTATTTGAAATTTTGGAGGATAATCAGAGTGTAATAAACATAGCTAATAACAATGATAGTAACAAAAGGCTTAAACATGTAGATATTAAATATCAGTTTATTTTGGAAAAAGTGTTAAGTGGTTTCGTTAGTCTGAAATATGTATCATCCAATAATAATATTGCAGATTTGTTCACTAAGCCCCTAGGTAAACAATTGTTCGAAAAATTCAGAGATGTAATTTTGTCTTAAATTATAGTCTGGGAGCTAGTGTTAGTTTTGGTCATATAAATGTTATATTATGTAATGTGTTTTATATTAAGGGGGTGCTTTTATGGTAAAAATGTAACTGTTGAGGGGGTGTATTGAAATGGCAACATTTACTTTTTTCTAAGTTGGCTAAATTGATATATTGTTTTTGGTATGTTGTCGGTACTGCGCTCCCTTCTTCCTGTCATGTCATTGTTGATGTAACGTGTGCCTTGTGAAAAAATAAATATATTAGTATCTCACACCTGCCTGTGTATTTCTTCTTAACAACACCTCAAAAGTATCTTGTATGTAAGTATGTTTGTTTGTGTGTTTGTTTGTAATATTCTTTATTACCTCATATCTCGATGGCGCTTCTAATTTTAAACATTTTCCGAAATGGTGATTTTTGATAAATTTAGAAAAACTGGCTAAACTAAAAAATTCTATATAATCATCGAACCTGCTCACAAAATTTCACGAGAATCTGTTGAAAAATGCGACCTGTAGAGGAAAATGGACAGCTGGAAAGTCGGACTGAAATATGTTTTTTTACAATTCTCCGTCATTATGAATAATTTCAAATAACTGGAGTGACAAAAAATTCTTTGTAATTTTCGAACCTGCTCACAAAATTTGACGAGAATCGGTTGAGAAATGCGACCTGTAGAGGAGAACATCCAGCGTCAGAAAGCCGGACTGAAATACATTTTTCTTACATATCTCCGCCATTAGAAAAATTTAAAAAAACTGTCTTAACTTAAAATAATCTATATAATTTTCGAACCTGCACACAAAATTTCACGAAATTCGGTTGAGAAATGCGACCTGTAGAGGAGAAAAGACAGAGCCGGAAAGCTGGACTGCAACATGTTTTTTTACATATCTCCGCCCTTTTAAAAAAAATCGAAAAAATGGTGTGACAAAAAATTTTTATATTATTTTCAAACCTGCTCACAAAATTTCATGAGAATCGGTTGAGAAATGCGACCTGTAGAGGAGAACATCCAGCGCCAGAAAGCCGGACTGAAATACATTTTTCTTACATATCTCCGCCATTACGAAAAATTTAGAAAAACTGTCTCAACTTAAAAAAATCTATATGATTTTCGAACCTGCCCACAAAATTCCACGAAATTCGGTTAAGAAATGCGACCTGTAGAGGAGAAAAGACAGAGCCGGAAAGCTGGACTGCAATATGTTTTTTTTACATATCTCCGCCATTTTGAAAAAAATCGAAAAAGTGGCGTGACAAAAAAAACTATATTATTTTCAAACCTGCTCACAAAATTTCACGAGAATCGGTTGAGAAATGCGACCTGTAGAGGAGAACAGACAGCGCTGGAAAGCCGTAAAACCTGTTTTTTTAACATATCTCCGCCATTTTAAAAAATTAAAAAAATCTGGCTCGACAATAAAATTCTTTATAATTTTCAAACCTGCTCACAAATTTTCACGAGAATCGCTTGAGAAATGCGACCTGTAGAAGAGAACATACAGACATACGAAAGAATTTTTGCCCAAGCTGAAGCAGAGACGCTTCGCTCGCACTTCGTGCTCGCTCGGTCAATTACTAGCTGATGCCCGCGATTTCGTGCGCGTGGATTTTATGACTCCGGTATTTATTAATATAAATAAGAACTAATGTTGTTACATAAGAAAATACAGCAGTGTTATAAACACATCAACTTTGTCTACAGATACAGGTGTTATTTTCATACAAACGAGGTAAATTTGAAGCCTTGGTTTTCTGCCAGGTATGTACTGTGCTGTGATCTGATGATGACTATCTAGTCTAGGGAGTGAATGGAGGAGACGGCCATCATCAGAAGACACACAACAGCTCGGTACATCCCTGGCAGAAAACCAAGGCATCAAAGTTACCTCGTTTGTATGAAAATAACACTTGTATCCCAAGACAAAGTTGATGAGTATATGTTAAAAGTAAATTAATTATTTTTATTTTATTTTTTATATTTAAAATAGTAGTTTTAGCCAGTTTAAGCAAGTCAATATAAAAAATTAGGCCCAAACTGTTATCGTCTTCAGCACGTGGAGGTACACCCAGCTTATGTTATTATATTATTATGCTGTTATTATACCCTAAACTATGCTTAGGCTTAACAGTTAACTAACATAAAATAAGTTTCATTCGAATCCGTTCAGTATTTCCGGAGATAAATGTACATGTACTATTATTTATTCTGTGGTACATGTAGAAATAGACAAACATACAAATAGACAAACAGACTTTTTTATTCTTACTCTATTACTATGTCTTCATCGCAACGATATTCCATAAGGATGCACTACGCAATACAATAGCAAAGCTGAAATGTGGCACATGCCGTTTGACAAATCACACGACACTAAATGTCAAGTTGTATGACAAGTCTTGGGGGACTTTCATAGTAGGCTGCGTTTTGGGGGAGTTAAAAGTGTCCCACAAATGCCATTGTCATGCAATATCCACAGTAGATTGATCGCCCCAAAAAATTATGTAGTTAGGCTGACGACTAAAAATTTATATTCACGTGTGTCAGCGTTTTTGATAATTCCACCACCGAAGGGATGAAAAGAGGGATGAAATTGTATCTGGAAAGTCCTACATTTTTAAAGTAAAACTCACTAAATTTATTATTTAGGCATGTAGTAGGAAAGTAAAAACAAATAAACAAACACATATTCCGTATTTTTTCGAAAATCAACCCCTTAGGGGCTAAATGGGAAAAAATATTCTAAAATCGATATGGATATCATTATGGAGGTTTCATGGGATGACAATTGCAAAAATGGTATTTATTTTTAAGGTTAATACGGTGAACATGATTCAAGCCCTAAAGGGTTTAAATAGGGGTTGATATTTTGTATGGAAAATAATGTAAAATAGATATTTCGACTTGAAACTTTGTAGGAGTACTTCTAAATGTAAGAGACGGGGACGGGGAATATTGTAAACTAGCTTCCACCCGTGACTGCGTCCACGTGAACATTCGAAGAAAATCCTTGGGGATCCTTAAACCAGGATAAAAGTATTATATGTTTTAATTTAATCAAAATTAAACAAATTATGTGTTTCAGTTAAGATTTCTTAATACCTACTTATCTTTTACTTTATTAAGGCGCTCCTGACTAAGGCTCGTATTACAGAACGAGACTCAAGCTTTGATCTCTACTTAAAACTAGTTTTAAGTCGAGCATTAATTCTAGAACTGTGCTTGAGCAGAGATTCAACAAACTAAACTCAAACTCAGATCATGCTAATTTTAAAACGATGATTGAGTACGCGATTCAGATTAAAGCTTATTTTAGAACGATGCTTGACTTAGTTTAGGTTTATGTTTTTCACTAGTGTTGCCAGGGTTTATTTATTAAGATTGAATTTTAAGGGAAAGGTGGATGGGAGGGAGAGAGGGGACCTAACCCCTCCAAAGCATTTTGTGCGGCAATGCACAAATCAAATCATTTATTAGTTCATAGTTTCTGTTTAAATGAAACAGTCACAGTTTTTGTTTAAATGAACATTGAAATTTTACTAAACCTAACCTCAAAATGTATGAAAAAGTCATTAAATCAAAAATTAAGGGGGGATGGGAGAGTCCCCCTCTTTACTCTACTCTTTTTCCCCTCACTCGCCTCCCTTCAATGTTTTTTAGCTTTTATACATTTTGAGGTTAGGATTGGTAAAATTTCAAAATTCATTTAAAAAAATCAAAATGCTTTGATTAAGGGCATGGGGGCTCTCCTAACCATCCGCTCCCTTAAATTCGACCTTATCTAATGTAAATATGAACCCAAATCAAAGCTCAAGCGTGGTCTCGACCATACTTACGTAAACAGAGATCAAATTCTTTCTAAGCAGAGATTTTAGTTCTAAAATTAGTCGAGCATTGCTCGAGTATCGTTTGAAAATTAGCATGATCTGAGTTGAGTTTAGTTTGTTGAATTGATGAGGTCGAGTTCATCATATTCCGTTTTACGAAAAACTTACTGCAGTGACAAAACCACCCGTTATAATCTTCGCAATATTCCTTTAATTCTTAGCACAAATACCTTATTTATTAAAATTTACGTTTAATTGGCCAATGTCACTCATAAAAATGTATAAATCACGTTGTGACGCAACATTTACTTGGCCTAATTATGCGTAAAATGAAACTCATTCTGCTAAAAACAAATTTCGTAATAGGAAACAGACTGTAACCATAGATAGTCGCAAATTTCTATTTAAGTAGAGATCAGCTGAGTCTAGACTCAAGCATAGTTTTGGAATCAACAGGGTGCTTGAGACTAGATTCAGTAATTAAGTAGAGATCAGGTGATTAGAGTTCAAGCTGTGCTTGAGTCTCGTTCTATAATACGAGCCTTAAAGTGGCGCCACGGTTAATTATATTTAAAATTGTAATTCTAATACCCAATTTTAAGTTTAGTATTTTTAGACGGTATCATTACATTCCCTCGTAGTCACTGCTAGAAGTAGATAGCAAAACTGCTAAAAGTGGCTGTTTTTGACACATTTGCTATCTACTTCCACGAATGACTGCGAGGGAATATAGTGATACAATCAAAAAATTACTAGATTATGAGCCTTAAATATTCCACGAAAAGTTTTAGTAAAACCCTTTTCTATTAACAACTTATTAAATAATAAGGCACCACTTTCGGTCAGGGAATCACCTTAATCCTAAAAGTGATAAACATTGAGCATTGAGCGAAACACTTCTTCATAAAATGGGTTCTTAGTTATTATGAACTTAGAACAAACGACCGTTAGGTGTTTTGAAATTAGA
The DNA here is from genome assembly GCA_928269145.1 of Agriphila tristella. NCBI lineage: Eukaryota > Metazoa > Arthropoda > Insecta > Lepidoptera > Crambidae > Agriphila > Agriphila tristella. The sequence goes on along the minus strand of OV743439.1, from coordinate 14,911,907 downwards.
TATTTTGTTTATAGATGTATTGTTCTTAGGTGAATCGACTTTAGGCCAAACGTCCATTATGTGTTTCAACTATTATACATTATGAACTTAGGTATTTTGTCCATTAGGTGTTTTTCAAATTAGGCCTTTCATCCATAGGTGTTATGACCGTAGGCATTTCAAATTTAGACCTTGTGATACGTAACCATATATTTCTGTGATATCGGAAACGGCTCTAACGATTTCGTTGAAATTTGGTATATGGGGGTTTTTGGGGGTAAACAATCGATCTAGATTGGTTTTACGTTTGGGAAAATGCGCGTTTTTGCGTTTTCATGCGTTTTTCTTTCGACGCAGAATATGGTCGCTAATTTCGTCCGCGGCAAATGACCCCGCGTAGGAAGTGATTCACATTAGGGGCTTACAATGAACTCTTATAGCATGACTTAAGACTGGTATACACTTTGATTAGTAAAGTGCTTAGTGTTTAGGGCACTGTTTAGTGTGTAGTGATTAGTAGGTGATGTCCCATACTGTTTAGCATATGCTGTTTAGTTCATTGTAAAAAAAATAAGACGAAAAAAAAAATGGATGATCGAATTCGAAATATTTTCTAAATGCATTGCAACAGCTATGGTTTGCAGAGCTGCGTCTCTTGCCTGTTTGTTTTTGTATTCAGGACATTTTATATTATATAAACAAGCATGTTGAACATTATAGCTCCACAAATTTGTGGGTTACAGATTCGATCCACCTGGTAGACATTTATTTTAATTACTAGCGGCGGCCCGCGACTTCGTCTGCGTGGATAGTATTTTGTCTATCCCTCGGGAACAGTTCCTTTTTTCGAGATGAAAGGTACCCTATGTCCTTCTCTGTACCCCTGACAACGTGTGTGTAAAATTTCATGATAATCGGTTCAGTAGTTAAGACGTGAAGGCGTAACAAACAAACAAACAAACAAACGGACTTTCGCATTTATAATATTAGTAAGGATAGTATATAGTAAGGATTTTTATCACTGACAAACAAGAGGAGAATCGAATACGGGCTTTTATATTGAACTGTTTTACTTTTTCGTACTATGACCTCAAAGGTTAGTTCGAAAGCAGGCTTTAAGCAGTCCAGTTTAAGGCCTGCTTTTGAACTGAAAGCTTAAGGATGATGGTTTCATATTTGCTGATGGTAAGCCCTCAGGGCATATTTTAGCGAACACCTTACTTATTTCAATTTAATTCCTTTTTGGATGAACAACCACAAAAGGCACTCGTAACGCATATGGTTCTTTCATAAGTTATTTTTAACATGCAATAAAAATTAACTCAGGCAGTTTGATGTAACCCTAAAATTTTTCTCTTTGGGCAGATGTCAGCCAGCGAGCGCTTACTTGCCTTTTTGGTACCCGTTTATTTTTAAAAGCCAATTTTGACACTTCTTTTTCCATCCACGCCGTCTAGTGTGGCAAATAGTTGCTATTTGTATTTTTTAAATGTAACTTTGATTCAAATGTCACCTCATTTATCTGAATTGTCAATCAAATCGTATCATGATGTAGTGGGAAGTTGACGATAAATCCAAATTGGGTGGTCGATGTCACCCGATTCCAGCCGGAAAAAAGATATTGTATTGTGTGGATAACGATTGCCAATTTAGATTTTTTATTTAGTTCTTTTGAGCTCGGGCCTTACTATGAGCTCTAATAGCAGGACTTATATTGAACTGCGTTACTTTTTCGTTCTATGACCTTAAAGGTTAGTTCTAAAGCAGGCCTTAAGCAGTCCTATTTAAGGCCTGCTATTGAACTGAACGGTTTCTTATTTGCTGATGGTAAGCTCACTGGGGCCTTACTATGAGCTCTTATAGCAGGACTTATATTGAACTGCCATACTATTTCGTACTATGATTGAGGTCATAATATGATGATATTTACAATATGAGATTGTAGGAATGAAGTATGGTGTGGAATATGGAGAGAGGTGGCCACTAGTAGGAAGGCAAAAGTGGAAGATCTTCCTCCGGGCTGGGTGGTATTAGCCCGGGGACCGCGGTCCAACCGATGATGGTTGTCATTTGCATATAATGCTGCTTCGCTGACATAACTCCGTTAGCGAGATGTAGGTTACTCTGTACTATGAGGTGCTATTCCTTACTAATCTTTTGTGTTTATACGACATATATATATAGTGCCATCTAGTCACATGGTGATGAATCTTGTTGCAACCATGTGTTGGTATGTGCGGCAGTACGGTAGATGCCGCTACAAGATGATTTAAGAGGTTAGTTCAAAAGCAGGACTTAAGTAGTCCTGCGTTATTCTATCAATCATTCTTCAACTGAACTGAGCATGAGCCCTAATACGAGTGCTGATTTGCGTTTTTTCGATAATATAGGAGACATGGCGCACGTCCGCTCCTCAAGGGTTTAAAAATTGAACGAGATTGGGCGTCGTGTGGACAGCCAATTCAATTCAGTTGCCGATTACTTAACAGTTTCAGTTGCCAATGAAATCGTGTTTAAAATGTTCTACTCAATGGCGAGCAACTACTCGACAAATACCCAATGACTCAGCGATCACTTAGACTGGCTGGAATGCACCCATTAACATGAAAGCAAAAGTCATTTGTTGAACTTGACATTGACATTGACATGTGATTGATTGCGAAGCTAGCTAATTCAAAAATAAATTTAATATAATAAATTATAATATGCTGAACAGAAAAATAAATAAAAATAACCCATATTGAAGGAAATATGTACTTGAATAATCATTATGAAGAAGATGTAATACTATTTTAATATTAGTCAACAGGCAGAGTGTTTTATGAGACTTTATTGAGTTGAGATGAGATCTTCAAAAACTGATGTTGAGCAAGAAACGGTGGTGCCATGACGAGTGCATTTAATTTATTTTGTGTAAGTAAACATAAAAAAACAATGTGAATAACATTTAAGAAACAGCTTTTTCCTGTGCAAACATTTACTAAAACAATTAAAGTAATTTTGTAGGAAGGTGCTTAAAGATTTAGTTATAATCCCTATCCTTACTTCCTTACTAATATTATAAATGCGAAAATCCGTTTGTTTGTTTGTGGCGCCTTCACGTCTTAAGTACTGAACCGATCATTAAATTTTACATACACATTGCCAGGGGTACAGAGGACTTAAGGTACCTTTCATCCTAAAAAAAAACTGGGAATTTAGGGAACTGGGTGAAATAGTTTCGGTTACTGAGACTGATCACTCGTCTTCACTGCCGTCCCTCATCAAATAATAATAACAATCATGCCAGTACTTATTTAAACTAATATTATAAAGAATGATTTGGTTTTTTGTATAAAATGTAGTGATGCAACGAATACAAATATCCGTATTCGCCGAATAGTAGATATTTACCGAATATTCGTATTCACCGAATATCATCACGAATATTAAAAACAAACTATTTGTATTATAACTGAACACAAACCAAGTTACAGTTTGGCTGTACATCGTGTATCCGAACACACCTAATACGCACTATACTGTTTGTATCTTTTGACGGGGATTACCCTAACATTGAATGAATGAAGTCGAGTTCTCAAGTTGTCAATTGTTACTTGTTTGCTTCATAGCATAAAATGCCTAAGAAGGTACAAATGTTGTGCTTTTTGAATTGAATTGAAATTGAAAGAAAAGAATTGTGTGTATTATTTATTATCATTACCTTGTTGAATTATTCGTATTCGTATTCGCTGAATAGTAGGTTTGATATTCGTATTCGTCAAAGTAGTATTTGTTGCATCACTTATAATATGTTTTTGTCCTATGGATAAACTCAAAAACTACTGGTCTGATTTTAAAATTCTTTCACCTATGGAAAGCTACGTTATCAGTAGGATTGTTAATGATACTCATAATGTAGTTTTGCTTAATTTATCATAATTTCAGGATAAAAGTGATCAAATTCTGAGACCTGCTCAGAACCATAATGAGAAACAAGTTTACATCGGTATGTACCTAATGTAGAAATTGTAATGGATATACTATTATGTTAATTTGTACATTCATCAGCCGCATGACACCGTACATTAATATGAAAGAAATCTTTAGGTGCAAGTTCGGAGTGTATCAGAAAGTTACATGTAAGTACAGTACGAGGCAACCATCTTGACACATTCTTAATGGAGTGGGGATCAGTTCGCACATGTAGACTTGTGAGCGACCACTAGCGCGTGCCCCTCTCCTGCCGCACGCGGACCTTACCGTTACGTTACACATACCCACCTAAGGCCGTACCGGCTAACAAATCGATTATCGGAAAGTCTGCCGGGTTTCAAATTAAAACAGATAAATCGTGCCCCAATTGGGCCAACCCCAATTCATGATGTCACACGAACATCGATATCTTCCAAATTACGTCAACAGAAAGTACAAGACGAAATTCCTTACTTTGATTTTTCTGTTTTAAGTTGAAACTCAGCAGACTTTTCGATAATCGATTCGTTAGCCTGTACGGCCCCTGATTTCAAGATGTTTGCCTCGTACTGTATGTACTGTATATAGATGATGATGATAATGATATAGGTACATATAAATAACACATACAAAATCACATTACAGAACCAGTTCTAGAGGATCACAACCTCCTCAACTTTATCAATGACAGCGATGACTGCAATTTGAAAAGTGTTTCTTTAACTGAAGAATTGTTAAGTCCTAATGAAAATGTTTCACAAGTTGTATCTATAGAGTGTATAGATACTTTGCAATCAGCAACAAATTTTCAAGTTGGAAATACAAATAAAGTGTATGAAGTATTTAATCACAACACCAATGTACAGAAATGTCATAAGTTTGGTAAGTAAACTGCATTAAGCTTGACTCTTGACTGCCACGGTGATAATTATTTTTTCATACATTCTGTGACTTCACTGATATGAGTGAGTCAGGCTTTTGCCGTAATTTACTTCTAATTAACTAACTTTCTTTATTATAATTATTTATAAGTTGAATATTCTCTATAGTATGGCCATTGAGAGAATGCTTTCTGACTAATTTTATGAAGCATTATGTCAACTACATAAAACTAATTTTGGATTATCTTTTCCTGGATACTAGAATATACTAGGTATACTTTATTTAGTTGACATAAGAAACATAACACATCTATCAATAATACATTTCCTCGGCAGCTACACTGTTACTGTTGATTTTGTTTATAGTACACCTGGTAGACACTCAAGTACCCCCACGCGCAGTGGCTACACTCCCCACAGGATTGTATTTCAATTACAAATGTAACTCTGTAATACCTCGGCGTTCATTACCAACAAAAGCGAAGTTTGGCCCTGTTTCAGGTACCTATATAATTTTTTTTAATAGGCAAGCAGTTGTTACAACTGATATGATAACACCTGTATCCTGCCGTATCTATTAGCGATGGGCCAACTCGGTTTATTTCCAACTCGAGTCAACCCGTTTCAAAATTCGCGTAACTCGGTTTCAACTCGAGTTAGCCAACCCGAGTTGGCTCGCAGGTCGACCCGCTACGACCCGCGAGCCAACTCGGAAATTCGCGTAACTCGGTTTCAATTCATCTCGAGTTAGCCGAACCGAGTTGGCTAGCGGGTCGTAGCGGGTTGACCCGTTAGCCAACTCGGGTCGGCTAACTCGAGTTGAATTGAAACCGAGTTACGCGAATTTCCGTAGCTGTAAGCGAGTCAGACGGAGTTGCCTAATCGGTTCGGAACCGACCACAGATGGTCAGCAACTGTGGAAACCTTTACCTTTTTGTTGTTCATAGATTAGATACTAGCTAAGTAGGTTAGGTTGTTTTAATTGTTTATGACGATATTGTGATTTTGTTTGGAATTTGGGTAGGTAAGGTTAGTTAGTGAAAAAAAAAATTACGCTATCATTCATTAGGCTGTTTTCTTTTTTACACGACTGCCTAAAGCAAAAAGAGTGTATATGTCCAGAGGTATTTCCTGAATATTTGTATTTATCAGAACATATTTTGCACTTTACTTTGTCATCTACGGGTAAATCAAATACTTTCCAAACCTTTGATTTCTTTTTCCGACTGGATGACATTGTCTCAAAGTTAAACACGACACAAAACACACACTCAACACAATTACGATGTAAAAAGAGCTTTTAAAAACCGATCTTTAATATTTGTCTATCCAAACATTAAAAGAAACAAAACAAGTAAACAGTAAAATATAAAAATTCACCGGTAGTAAGAAAACAGAACTTCGGGTGCTACGGGTAAACTCGAATTAGATCGGCCAACTCCGCCGCCGGGCCGGGCTAAGCTTGGCGCCGGCGGCCGAAGCGAAGGTACATAAATCGAGTTCTTAACGGGCTGACTCGAGTTCTTAACGGGCTGACTCGAGTTGACCCGATACAACTGCAACTCGAGTCAACCCGGGTCGGAACTCGAGTTGGCCCATCACTAGTATCTATGCGTTTTGTTCACTGTTTATTGTTAAGATATCTGTCCAGTCGATTAATATTTGACTTAACATGAGGTTTTGAAATTTAATTTGTTAATTAAAACTATATTTTACTATTGTAGGTGTAAATCATGTAATGTCTAACGAAGAATCTCAAGAAAACATTATTGAAGCAGCCAGATTAAAAGTGCCTATTTTTCTTAAGAAAATTAATGGCATTATAACATACATAGATGTCTCTGATAGAGGTAAATTATAGTTACTAGTTTATTATGATAACAAAACAGAAACAGAATATTTATGAGCTATATTTAAGGTAATGAATAAATTATAAATTGCTAGAATTGCAGATTATGCAGAAGTGGGAAATTACCATGGGCCGAACCGGTTAACGCTTCGAACCTCGGCAAGTCTACCGGGCTTTGAATTAAGACAGATAAATTAAGCCCCAATCGGGGGCCGTACCCACTAACTTTTCGAACTTAGGCGGGTCTGCCGAGCTTTGACTTAAAACAGATAAATCGAAGTAAGGAATTTCGTATTGTACTATTTGCCGAAGTTGGAAGATATCGATGTTCGTGTGACATCATAAATTGGGGTTCGCCATTTTGGCCTGGGGCCGTACCGGCTAACGCGTCAAACTTCGGAATGTCACACGAACATCGATATCTTCCAAATAAATTCGGCACAGTAGGTACTATACGAAATTCCTTACTTGGATTTATCTGTTTTAAGTTGGAGCTGGCAGACCCGCCGATGTTCGAAAAGTTAGGCTGTAGGGGACCTGAGGGCCTAGCCAAAGTAACATTCGCTAATCTTCGTTATCGCTTCGCTTTCGAAACATGTATAGGATTGACATAAGGTTTCGTTAACAATCGAATTTTAAAAATGTTACTTTGGCTAGGGGGGCTGATATGGTGTTCTCCTACAGTGCTATTGCTACCTATGTTATGTTAAATATGGATAAACAAATGCAGTTGCTGATATTGTCTGTAAGGACCCTTACAATAACCACTAACAATTTTTTTAGATAAATCCAACTGGTTTAGCCTCCTGCCCCTCGGAGACCAAACTACGGCGAATGTATGGCTACACCAGGAAGGTGAAAGGTTGTATGGGGTTGCTGTACGCTCCATCGCCGCGCGCACCCCCTTAATCCTGGGGTACAGCAAGCAATATGCCGATGAACATAGTATACCGCCGGAGATGCCAATACTGGACATAGCACAAGGTAAACACTTTCTGAAATAAGTATATGGTTAGATTAAAATCACTAAAACATAGGTGTTCAAACAGCTACCTTTTCCGAGTTCCGTGGTTCGACTGAGTCATCCCGTGGTGACCACAACCGATGCAACTTAGTCAAAACGTCGTGAAAAGGTAAGTACTGTTTCTGTTTCGTCATTAATATATTTATAATGGAGCTCAGTAATGAATAAATTATAAATTGCTAGAATTGCAGATAATATTTTAGAAGTGGGAAATTGCGAACGTCTAAAGAAACGTCGGTAAAAGGTAGCTGTTTAAACACCTATGTTTTAGTTAAAACGCGTTTATTACCTGTGATTTTAATCTAATAAACGCGAAAGTTAAGTTTATTGTTGCATAATAATTTGTCTATTTCAGAAATGTTAATCTGTAGTTGCTACATATTTCTTGCAGATTTATCTGAAGATCTAAGACTACAATGCCATGAGCTTGTGCGTAAGGTAGATAATGTTCACAACCTGTCCTTTGAATATTATAGCTTATATAGTCCAAATATGATGAAGCAAAACATTTTTTTCTTTTTTCAGTACGAAAAAACTCGTATTGCGCCGCGCCGCGGCCGTGGACGATTCCGGTGTCGATATTGTATGCAAACTTTCTGCAGGGTATTTACGTAAGTAATATGTATGTGTGACGTTCGGCCGTTCTTCTTAATGCCCTTTACTCATTTGTCAGGGCAGCGTCGGTACGACATCAGTCATGCTCGGTATTACGCGGTACCGAAAGTAAAGCTTACTGGACGCCTATATTTCAATATAAGTAGATTGTCGGCGCGGTACGCCGACAAATGAGTAAGGCTAGGCGCGCATGGAAGCTTAACTTCAGCGGCCGATTATTATCTTTCGTTAGTGGATTGGTCGCACATGAAACCAATGGTTCCTCGGCCGATAGATTTAAGCGCGCAAGGAAGCTTAAAGAATCGTACGATTGAATTGGCGCTCGATGTAATTTTTATATCATATAGTGTGGGCCGTGCTTCAATTAACGTTATTAATTTCTCCGAATCTATATTTATTTCCTTAGCCATTATGATAAAGTGCTACAAAGCTCACGCTCGGCCGTTTAATTATCGGATACATGCGCGGCCTCTCATAATAGCATAGGTTACATGACATCGCCCGATCGCTATCGGCCGGCAATTTTGTGTCTCGTCAAAGATTTTAAAATCGGCCGATTTAGTTAGCTACCATGCGCGCTTCTACACGTAATGCCTATGTTGTAGCTCACTGATAGTTTGATCGGCCGATCGACTGAGTTATAATTTTGAAATGGAAAATGTGTTGTTATCAATAACAATCAATTGTTTAATGATATTAAGTAGTGGTATTGAGTCCTTATTTGCCTGAACCACAGGCTAAACCTAGTTCAGTATTTTTTTTCCTATATTACCTATGTTTTTAAAATGGTTTTAGTCTTTTTGATATTTAAAATGATTTTAGATAAAAAAACAATAATGTACATTTATTTTAGAGAACATATTTTACACCTTAGAATAATTACACCTAGAACGATAATTCCCTACAAAGCGCGCTGTCAAAAGTGAGGTAACTAAAACAGCCAAAATAGCGCTGTTTTCAGATTTTTATTGTCCGTTATTACATAATCATACCTAATAAGTACAAAACAGTTTCAATTTCCCTACCTTAAAGAGATTAATTGTTATATTATTGGATTGATGACTTGTCCGATTAATCATGTTGTTCACACATATTGTTGGAGTTGCAGCCTACCTGCATCCTTTTTTAAAATATTGTAATTTTTATAATGTATTTGCTGTAAATCTGTTTTGTGTGACAAATAAATAAAATAAAAAAATAAAATAAATAAATTTTAGTTACGATTAGGTAACGTATGAAGAATATAAATCTGAGAACTGTGCCATTTTGGCTCAGTATAAGTTGCCTCACTTTGCATACGCGGACACGGCTTCTAGGTGTAATTATTCTAAGTTTTACACATTGTGCAAAATGTTATTTCTTACTTTGTATAATAAGAGTAATGATTTCAGGTTAAAACGACACATGCTTTTGTACTGCTCTAAAAAGACTGAAAAAAGGTAAGAATCAAAATTATTCCTTACTCGATTGCTAGACGAATCATTTACTGGCATTTTGTTATGTATCTTGGATAATGTCGTGTACAATTTTATTATTATTCAAAGCTTATCTGTTTAATGATTTGATTTTATATTTTCAGTGGCTTAAATTTAAGTAGATCTGATTCTTTACCAGAAGTTATTCCAACTACAACATTGAACATTGAAGACACCAGATTACCGTCAGATGAGAGTTTACAAAACTATTCAAATTGTCTGGATTTTTCCACGAGTCTCTTTGATACGGACCGAATATCGAATCTCGACATTTCAGGAGGATCTAGGTCTGAGACTGAATTTAATCCTTATGACGTTTCTATTAAAGACGAAAGTGGCTTAGCTGCTGATTTAGGATTGAAAACAAATTTTAATGAGCTTGATAAACAAACCAGTTTGAATGAGGTTTGTATAACATATCTATCTACATGATTTATTGAAAATCACTCATATTTTGCTATTTATTTAGAAAATTTTATTATTTTTAGGATCGAAATGAAAGTGGATCTGTTCTAACAATGTGTCGATATTGTAACGAAACAATTGTATTTCAAAAGAAGAAACAACATTTACGGTACGATTGTTGAAGATGCTTCGAAGAAAATTATTTATTGCAATTTTAATGGCATTTAACCTTTTTATTTAATTTCATTGTTGTTTTGCAGAGAATGCAAAGAGAGAAATTTGGTGTGCGAGTGTGGACGTGTATTTAAAAATAGGTTAACACTTGCTCAACATATACACACGCGACATCGTAATTCTGTGCCTGTAGAGCAGGTATTTTATAATAAATCATTTTTAATTAATGTAGATATTAGTGAAAAAGGAATAACTAATAAGTAATTACAAAAACACTTTATTGGACACAAAATACAGAATACATTGTAAACAGAAAACACAACAAAAAATAGCACACAAAAGGTGGCCTTATTATTGCTAAATAGCAATTTCTGCCAGACAACCTTGAGTAGGTATTAAGATATTAAGAGGAATGAGATGAGGAGGGACGGGAAGTGGGTACAAATTAACAAAAGACAGGATATACATGTGTGTACAGATCAAAGGAAATATATTCTGACTTGATTGCCAATCTCAATGTACAAAAAAATACGATTGTTAATTCTACATAAACATGTATTATTTACTTGCAGGGTAATGAAAACCAACGACTTTATCAGTGCGAGAAATGTGATCAGTCTTACATGGTAAGCTTAGATTTTTTTAAACAATTTATTATTTTTAAATTTTGAACAGCACTGAATGAGGTGATGAATGAGTGAAATAATGTAAAGAACAAAAGAGTGAACGTTGAATATGGAACGAATAATGAACCTGGTTTCGCTTCTCGACGTAGATGGCGCGACCAGTCCTCAAAGTCTTCTTGTTTTACAAAATCTACAACTAAAAAAGAAGTAAACAAACCCTGATTTATATCAGGTATATTTTGGTTATCCAAAATAATCCACTCTTTTTGAATAGATCTTACTTGCCATATTTAATTAAAATGACCAAAAATGATTTTTTAGAAGATCTAGAGTTAGGCTACTGGCTTTGTCGGCTTAGGAGCTCTGAGGTTTCTATCTTCTATCTTGAAATAAAACTCCGATGAAGTTGTAAAAATGAATGTATTGCAGCTTTGCGGCTGCAGCTACAGGACTCCCCCTCAAGCGAAGCGTACGGGAAGGATGATCCTCCTGCCGGATCGTGATCTTCGCTCCGTCGGATCTTCAGCTTGCGTCGTTAGAGGGCTCGGCGTAGGACTTGTGTTTGTTGCGGTTGCGGTGTTTCTATGCGGCGCAGTGTTGACGGTGTTGTTGTCAAGTGGCGCGGTATTCGTTGTGTACGCCGGTTTCAATCTGTCGATCGATACTGTAGCTTTTCGTCCGGGTAGTTGAATTTCGTAGAACTTGTGGTTGCGCTTCAAAACTGGATACGGGCCTTCGTACGGTGGTTGTAGTGGTTTTCGTACGGCGTCGATTCGTAGAAATACGGAATCACATGTTGCTAGGTCGGTGTGCACGAACATATTTCGCTTGTTGCTATGCGGTAGGTATGTTGGCGTGAGTGCGGTGATTGACGTATGCAGTTGCTGAACGAAATCTTGATTCATGTTGATGTTTGGTGACGGTGATGGCGTGATGAAATCACCGGGAAGGCGTAGAACTTGTCCGTAGGTTAGCTGTGCTGCGCTTGTGTTGGTGTCGGTGCGGATTGCTGCGCGAAGTCCCATGAGCACGGTGGGCAGCTCGTCGATCCATTTTGAATTCGGTTCGAGACGAGACATCAGTGCGGCTTTCAGTGATCGGTGCCAGCGTTCGATGATTCCGTTGCTCTGCGGGTGATAAGCGGTTGTTCTTGTTTTTTCGGTGCCAAGTAGATGTGTAAGCGCGCGAAACAGCTGACTTTCAAATTGGCGGCCTTGGTCGGTTGTTATCGTTTTTGGGCAACCAAATCTTGTTATCCAGGCATTGTAGACGTTGGCGGCGACGACTTCGCTTGTTATTTCCTTGATAGGTATTGCTTCGGGCCAGCGCGTAGTGCGATCGATCATAGTGAGTAGGTATCGATATCCGTTTTCGCTTGTTTTTAACGGGCCGACGATATCGATATTCAAATGATGCAATCTGTCGCAGGCGGCGTATGTCGATAAGCTTGATTGTGTGTGACGCTGTATCTTCGCACGTTGACAGGATAAACAGGTTTTCGCCCAGTTGCCGATATCCACGTTCATTGACGGCCAAAAGTAGCGTTCTTGAATAAGTTTTCGTGTCGTCCGCGTTCCGGGGTGACTGACCTTATGCACGGCGTCGAAAGCGGTGCGGCGAAAGTCAGTAGGTAAATACGGACGTATGTTTGATGTTGATGTTTCGCAGTAGACATCGCAGTCGGTGTTCGGAATTCTGATTTTCTTCATTTGCAGGTTTCGTTGTTGAAGTAGAGTAGGTAATTCGGAATCTTGTTGTTGGGCTGTTGATAGTTGCTCGTAGTCTATTGATGTCGGACAAGTGATGGTTTCGATGCGTGATAGTGCGTCGGCGACGATGTTGTTTTTCCCGCTGATGTGACGAATGTCGGTGGTGAATTCGGCGATGAATAAAAGTTGTCTTGCGCGACGTGGAGTTTCGCTGTCCGATGTTGGTTTTTGAAGTGCGTAGGTCAATGGCTTGTGATCGGTGAATACTATTAGTTCTCTTCCTTCGAACATCTTCCGAAAATGCTTCATTGACATGTAGATGGAAAGTAATTCCCTGTCGTAGGTACTATACTTTTGTTGCGTAGCGGAAAATTTCTTTGAGTAGTATCCAAGTGGTTGCCAGGCATTGTTGACATATTGTTGCAGAACGGCGCCCGCACATGTGTTTGATGCGTCGCAGAATAGTGCTTGCGGTACGTTGTTTTGCGGATGTGCTAGTAGCGCTGCGTTTTGTAGGCATGTATTGGATTTTTCGAATGCTTCGGTTGCTTCGGTTGACCACTGAATTTCCGTCTTGTCGCGTTTCTTCGAATTGTGTAGGTATTGGTTGAGCGGTGCTTGAAGTGATGCGGCGTTCGGTATGTGTTCTCGATAGTAGTTGATCATACCGAGAAAAGTACGTAACTGCTGAATGGTTTTCGGTCTTGGGTATTCAGTGATGGTGGTTACTTTTTCTTGAGGTGGAATGATGCCGGTGGATGATACTTCGTAGCCGAGAAACTTGACTGACTTCTTGCCGAAAACACATTTTGACGGGTTGATGGTGATACCAGCGTCTTCTAAACGTTGTAGTACGATGCGTAGGTGTTCTCGGTGTTGCTCTTCTGATTCTGAAGCTAAGAGTAGGTCGTCCACAAAAGGGAATACGAAGTCAAGTCCTCGAAGTACGTCATGGATGAATCGCTGGAACGTTTGACCTGCATTTTTCAGACCTGGGCACATTCGAGGAAACTCGAATAACCCAAATGGAGTTATGATGGCTGTCTTCTCTATGTCGGCTTCTTTGTTCGGTATTTGTGAGTAGGCTCGATTCAGGTCTATGGTGGAGAAGATGGTCTTGCCAGCCAGTTGGTAGGTGAAGTCCTTGATTCTGGGTATCGGGTATCGGTCTGGTTTGGTTATGGTATTCAGTCGGCGATAGTCTCCACAGACTCTCAGGTCTCCGTTTTTCTTCGGTACGACGTGAAGTGGGCTGGACCAGGGACTCTTGCTTGGTCTGCATAGGCCTTGCTGCATCATCGATTCGAATTCCTTTCTGACGGCTTCGTAGCGGTGTGGTGGAATGGGTCGAGCGCGGCTGTGCAGCGGTGGTCCGGTTGTTTCGATATGATGTTCCACTCGATGTTTTGGTGTGAGCTTCATGGAGGTGAGACGTGTGATGCCGGGAAAGTCGTTGAGTATGTCGTGGTATGATTGTTCTAGGTCGATGCTGCGTACTGTAGGTATGTTGGTGTAGCAGCCGGGAGCGTGGATTGATAGTTTGGTGATATTATCAATCAATCTTCGGTTCTTCATGTCGACGAGAAGTTCGTGATGACAGAGAATGTCGGCTCCGATGATTGGCTTGCTGACGTCGGCGATGATGAATTTCCACTTGTACGGTCTTCGTAGGTTCAGATCCAGTTCAAGTGTTTGTTCGCCGTAAGTACTTATAGTGGTGTTATTAGCAGCATACAAGTTGAATGGTAGTGGCTTCATTGTTGACCCTCTCTTCCGTAGAATGACTGAGACGTTGGCACCAGTGTCGATGAGAAACTTCAGTCTTGATTTCTTGTCGGATACGAAGAGACGGTATGATTTGCCTAGAACGTCGGATCCCGCCTCATCTAACGTTCGGTCTAGTTTAACGGCGTCGTTCCTTCATTATTCTTGTTTTCTTGTTTTGCTTGCGAGTCGTCGAATGAACACGGAGGTTGGCATTTTCGTGCGTTTCTTCCAAATCGGTTGTGATAGTAGCAGTTGCGCGACGACTGTTCGGAGCGGTGATAACGTGAGCGAGACGGCGAACGTGTGTTAGAGCGAGAGCGCTGCGGACGTCGGTCGTAGCGTGAACGTCCGTGTTGATAAGGCGGTCTTGAGCGTAGGGAAGCAACTTCGAGTGACAATCTTTGGATTTCTTCGATCAGGAATTGAGTATCTTGTGCTTGGGCTTGCAGTGGGGCTTGAACTTGACGTGATGAGGCGTGGCTTAATGGTTTTTGTGACATCGCGCTGATTTCTTGCGTTTGTTCCAGCATTTTGTCGGCGAGAAGTGCGAGTTCGTCCAGAGCGGCGGTCTTGCTGATGTTATCGCTGACGACGAGTACCGATCTCACGTGGGCAGGTAGGTGGTTCATCCACATGAGACGGAGAGTTGACTCGGGCACTTTTTCGCGAGCAAGGTCTCGCATACGACGAAGTAGTTGAGATGGTTTTTGCTCTCCGAGTTCCATTTCAGAAAGCAGTTTCTGGAACTGTCTTCCTTCGGATTCCTCGTAGACGGAAATCAATCGATTCTTCAGAGCGTCGTAATATTTTTCAGCTGGTGGGTTGTAAAGCAGATCGCTGATTTGTTCTATATCTTGTTTTTCAAGTTGAGCGATGACCATTTGTGCCAGCTGCGTTTGTCCTTTCTTCAGTTCATGGGTGGCGGCTTCGAACGTGATGAACCATAGCCTTGGTCTGTCGCGCCAAAATGGTGGAACGCGCATGGAAAGTGAGATTCCGGCGACTTCGGTGGGGCTTGACATCGTGGGCTTGGCGGTTGCTTGAGCACAAGGGTCTTCAGTATCTCCTGGCATGATGATTTTCTTTGTTGAAGGTTGCTTGGTGTTCTATTCTTGAACGAGGGTGTCACCACTTTAGAAGATCTGAAGTTAGGCTACTGGCTTTGTCGGCTTAGGAGCTCTGAGGTTTCTATCTTCTATCTTGAAATAAAACTCCGATGAAGTTGTAAAAATGAATGTATTGCAGCTTTGCGGCTGCAGCTACAATTTCACTGTTGTGAAAGCTCCCTTCGAAGCCGCCATCACTTTGTCCACCCAAATCAAAGTAATTTTGAAATTTACATTAAGGCTCCGTTACGCGAAATCATTTGTCTCTGTCTTTTTCTTTACGTGTAAAGAGTATAGAAGATAACCTCACTTCTGCACTTTTTCGATATTTTCCGTTGTTTTTTCATCACAATCTTTAGCACAATTATATTTCTTGAAAAAAGTTATTGGAGCAACTGCACAGTACGTTAAAGTGTGTTTTGATGTAGAATTCAATACGTTTCCGCTATTATTTACGCCAAAAATATGGCCCGCGACAATCTTTTTTGATGATATTCTGAGTTTTTTTTACAATCATCTGTGAGGTTTATACGCAATTTAATACTTGTAGCTACTAGGTAATCTCTTTATCTTATCGTATGTTTTTTTAGTGGCTACAACTTAACGTTTTCCATATAAAAATATGGCCCGCGCAAACCATGTTTTCCTGTTACGGCCCCTTAAGAACACAATATGTATAGTATTTTTAACATTTTGTCACTATGCCGCCATTACATATCAAAACGTTTCAAAACGCTAGGTGGCGCTAAAAGCGTGCACGGAGCCAAAAGCGCGACGCCGACGTCAGGTTAGCGCCTTTAATAAAGCTGCAATGTAACTGCGATTTCTGTCAGTTTCAATCAAATTTCGTCAGCAACTGAGGCCGTATTACAAGCTCTTAAATCCTGCCAGGTTTATAAATTGCTGTAGTGACATCTCTTTCTCGTCATATAGCAAATAAAAGAGATAGATTGATAGCCAGTCAGAAAACTGCCTGGAAATAAGAGGTCATAATAAGGCCCCTGAGTTACATATTCGGGGGGCCGAACACCAACCTACTTTAAAACTAGTTTTGTTTAATTATTTGACATGATATATTGTTTGTAGCGTCGCGGCATGCTAGTGAACCACTTATGGGTGGTGCACGGGACGCGCGCGGAGTTCCCGCTGGAGCGGCCCGTGCGCCACTACCCGTGCGTGGCCTGCCCCAAGCTGTACCGCGCGGCCGCCAAGCGGGACCTACACGTGCGCAAGCACCACCCCGGTATGCAACATGTCACATTGTTAGCGTCGCGGCATGCCCGTGCGCCACTACCCGTGCGTGGCCTGCCCCAAGCTGTACCGCGCGGCCGCCAAGCGGGACATACACGTGCGCAAGCACCACCCCGGTATGCAACATGTCACAATGTTAGCGTCGCGGTCATGCCCATGCGCCACTACCCGTGCGTGGCCTGCCCCAAGCTGTACCGCGCGGCCGCCAAGCGGGACATACACGTGCGCAAGCACCACCCCGGTATGCAACATGTCACAATGTTAGCGTCGCGGCATGCCCATGCGCCACTACCCGTGCGTGGCCTGCCCCAAGCTGTACCGCGCGGCCGCCAAGCGGGACCTACACGTGCGCAAGCACCACCCCGGTATGCAACATGTCACATTGTTAGCGTCGCGGCATGCCCGTGCGCCACTACCCGTGCGTGGCCTACCCCAAGCTGTACCGCGCGGCCGCCAAGCGGGACCTACACGTGCGCAAGCACCACCCCGGTATGCAACATGTCACATTGTTAGCGTCGCGGCATGCCCGTGCGCCACTACCCGTGCGTGGCCTGCCCCAAGCTGTACCGCGCGGCCGCCAAGCGGGACCTACACGTGCGCAAGCACCACCCCGGTATGCAACATGTCACAATGTTTGCTAGTTATAAAATACAATAAAATGTTTTTTTTCCAACACAGATAACGAAAGAAATTGTTGATTATTGACTGTGTTCATGAAAATTGATTAAATAAGACCACAATAATTTTTAAATAACGATTTAAGGTCAAAAGACTTTATGACATTGACAACTGTAAGAAAGTTTTTACTAGGCTTACTTAGTAAAAACTTTCTTACAGTTGTTATATTTACTAGCCCTAGCTAGTAAGTATAAACGGATGTGAAAGTGTTTCCAATGAGTACACAAATGGAGATGCATAAATATAGGGACCGCGGCTTGCCGCACATGCAAGATAGAGTTGCAGAAATGGAGTGCCATCTTAATAAGTAGATTATTTAAGACTAATTTTATGTTCACCAGGCGTGGAGTTAGTGAAGGGCGGGTCGATAGACGGCGGGACGCGTGCCTGCGAGCCCGCAGCGTGCGCGGCGTGCCCGCGCCAGTACGCCACGCGCGCCAAGATGCTGCAGCACATGCGGGCCGCGCATCCACACTTGGTGAGGGGTCGTGTGTAATATAGGGTCCTGATCTAGAGGCGTGTAGCTGTGAAGGGCGGGACGCGCGCCTGCGAGCCCGCGCCAGTACGCCACGCGCGCCAAGATGCTGCAGCACATGCGGGCCGCGCATCCACACTTGGTGGGCGGTCGTGTGTAATATAGGGTCCTGATCTAGAGGCGTGTAGCTATGAAGGGCGGGACGCGCGCCTGCGAGCCCGCGCCAGTACGCCACGTGCGCCAAGATGCTGCAGCACATGCGGGCCGCGCATCCACACTTGGTGAGCGGTCGTGTGTAATATAGGGTCCTGATCTAGAGGCGTGTAGCTATGAAGGGCGGGACGCGCGCCTGCGAGCCCGCGCCAGTACGCCACGCGCGCCAAGATGCTGCAGCACATGCGGGCCGCGCATCCACACTTGGTGGGCGGTCGTGTGTAATATAGGGTCCTGATCTAGAGGCGTGTAGCTATGAAGGGCGGGACGCGCGCCTGCGAGCCCGCGCCAGTACGCCACGCGCGCCAAGATGCTGCAGCACATGCGGGCCGCGCATCCACACTTGGTGAGCGGTCGTGTGTAATATAGGGTCCTGATCTAGAGGCGTGTAGCTATGAAGGGCGGGACGCGCGCCTGCGAGCCCGCGCCAGTACGCCACGCGCGCCAAGATGCTGCAGCACATGCGGGCCGCGCATCCACACTTGGTGAGCGGTCGTGTGTAATATAGGGTCCTGATCTAGAGGCGTGTAGCTATGAAGGGCGGGACGCGCGCCTGCGAGCCCGCGCCAGTACGCCACGCGCGCCAAGATGCTGCAGCACATGCGGGCCGCGCATCCACACTTGGTGAGCGGTCGTGTGTAATATAGGGTCCTGATCTAGAGGCGTGTAGCTATGAAGGGCGGGACGCGCGCCTGCGAGCCCGCGCCAGTACGCCACGCGCGCCAAGATGCTGCAGCACATGCGGGCCGCGCATCCACACTTGGTGAGCGGTCGTGTGTAATATAGGGTCCTGATCTAGAGGCGTGTAGCTATGAAGGGCGGGACGCGCGCCTGCGAGCCCGCGCCAGTACGCCACGCGCGCCAAGATGCTGCAGCACATGCGGGCCGCGCATCCACACTTGGTGGGCGGTCGTGTGTAATATAGGGTCCTGATCTAGAGGCGTGTAGCTATGAAGGGCGGGACGCGCGCCTGCGAGCCCGCGCCAGTACGCCACGTGCGCCAAGATGCTGCAGCACATGCGGGCCGCGCATCCACACTTGGTGAGCGGTCGTGTGTAATATAGGGTCCTGATCTAGAGGCGTGTAGCTATGAAGGGCGGGACGCGCGCCTGCGAGCCCGCGCCAGTACGCCACGCGCGCCAAGATGCTGCAGCACATGCGGGCCGCGCATCCACACTTGGTGAGCGGTCGTGTGTAATATAGGGTCCTGATCTAGAGGCGTGTAGCTATGAAGGGCGGGACGCGCGCCTGCGAGCCCGCGCCAGTACGCCACGCGCGCCAAGATGCTGCAGCACATGCGGGCCGCGCATTCACACTTGGTGGGCGGTCGTGTGTAATATAGGGTCCTGATCTAGAGGCGTGTAGCTATGAAGGGCGGGACGCGCGCCTGCGAGCCCGCGCCAGTACGCCACGTGCGCCAAGATGCTGCAGCACATGCGGGCCGCGCATCCACACTTGGTGAGCGGTCGTGTGTAATATAGGGTCCTGATCTAGAGGCGTGTAGCTATGAAGGGCGGGACGCGCGCCTGCGAGCCCGCGCCAGTACGCCACGCGCGCCAAGATGCTGCAGCACATGCGGGCCGCGCATCCACACTTGGTGAGCGGTCGTGTGTAATATAGGGTCCTGATCTAGAGGCGTGTAGCTATGAAGGGCGGGACGCGCGCCTGCGAGCCCGCGCCAGTACGCCACGCGCGCCAAGATGCTGCAGCACATGCGGGCCGCGCATCCACACTTGGTGAGCGGTCGTGTGTAATATAGGGTCCTGATCTAGAGGCGTGTAGCTATGAAGGGCGGGACGCGCGCCTGCGAGCCCGCGCCAGTACGCCACGCGCGCCAAGATGCTGCAGCACATGCGGGCCGCGCATCCACACTTGGTGAGCGGTCGTGTGTAATATAGGGTCCTGATCTAGAGGCGTGTAGCTATGAAGGGCGGGACGCGCGCCTGCGAGCCCGCGCCAGTACGCCACGCGCGCCAAGATGCTGCAGCACATGCGGGCCGCGCATCCACACTTGGTGAGCGGTCGTGTGTAATATAGGGTCCTGATCTAGAGGCGTGTAGCTGTGAAGGGCGGGACGCGCGCCTGCGAGCCCGCGCCAGTACGCCACGCGCGCCAAGATGCTGCAGCACATGCGGGCCGCGCATCCAGACTTGGTGAGCGGTCGTGTGTAATATAGGGTCCTGATCTAGAGGCGTGTAGCTGTGAAGGGCGGGACGCGCGCCTGCGAGCCCGCGCCAGTACGCCACGCGCGCCAAGATGCTGCAGCACATGCGGGCCGCGCATCCACACTTGGTGAGCGGTCGTGTGTAATATAGGGTCCTGATCTAGAGCCGTGTAGCTATGAAGGGCGGGACGCATGCCTGCGCCAGTACGCCACGCGCGCCAAGATGCTGCAGCACATGCGGGCCGCGCATCCACACTTTGTGAGCGGTCGTGTGTAATATAGGGTCCTGATCTAGAGGTGTGTAGCTATGAAGGGCGGGCGCGTGCCTGCGAGCCCGCGCCAGTACGCCACGCGCGCCAAGATGCTGCAGCACATGCGGGCCGCGCATCCACACTTGGTGAGCGGTCGTGTGTAATGTAGGATCCTGATCTAGAGGCGTGTAGCTATGAAGGGCGGGACGCGCGCCTGCGAGCCCGCGCCAGTACGCCACGCGCGCCAAGATGCTGCAGCACATGCGGGCCGCGCATCCACACTTGGTGAGCGCTCGTGTGTAATATAGGGTCCTGGGGCCGTACCGGCTAACGAATCGATTATCGAAAAGTCTGCTGGGTTTCAAATTAAAACAGATAAATCGAGCCCCAATTGGGCTAAAATGGCAAGCCCCAATTCATGATGTCACACGAACATCGATATCTTCCAAATTACGTCAACAGAAAGTAAAAGACGAAATTCCATACTTTATTTTATTCTGTTTTAAGTTGAAACTCGATAGACTTTTCGATAATCAAAATATCTATAATTTCGATAATAAATAAAATAAAAAAATAAAATAAATAAATAATCGATTCGTTAGCCGGTACGGCCCCTGATCGAGAGCCGTGTAGCTATGAAGGGCGGGACGCGTGCCCGCGCCAGTACGCCACGCGCGCCAAGATGCTGCAGCACATGCGGGCCGCGCATCCACACTTGGTGAGCGGTCGTGTGTAATATAGGGTCCTGATCTAGAGGCCTGTAGCTATGAAGGGCGGGACGCGCGCCTGCGAGCCTTATTCGAGCGCTTTTTCTTAGTACGCCACGCGCGCCAAGATGCTGCAGCACATGCGGGCCGCGCATCCACACTTGGTGAGCGGTCGTGTGTAATATAGGGTCCTGATCTAGAGGCCTGTAGCTATGAAGGGCGGGACGCGCGCCTGCGAGCCCGCGCCAGTACGCCACGCGCGCCAAGATGCTGCAGCACATGCGGGCCGCGCATCCACACTTGGTGAGCGGTCGTGTGTAATATAGGGTCCTGATCTAGAGGCGTGTAGCTATGAAGGGCGGGACGCGCGCCTGCGAGCCCGCGCCAGTACGCCACGCGCGCCAAGATGCTGCAGCACATGCGGGCCGCGCATCCACACTTGGTGAGCGGTCGTGTGTAATATAGGGTCCTGATCTAGAGGCGTGTAGCTATGAAGGGCGGGACGCGCGCCTGCGAGCCCGCGCCAGTACGCCACGCGCGCCAAGATGCTGCAGCACATGCGGGCCGCGCATCCACACTTGGTGAGCGGTCGTGTGTAATATAGGGTCCTGATCTAGAGGCGTGTAGCTATGAAGGGCGGGACGCGCACCTGCGAGCCCGCGCCAGTACGCCACGCGCGCCAAGATGCTGCAGCACATGCGGGCCGCGCATCCACACTTGGTGAGCGGTCGTGTGTAATATAGGGTCCTGATCTAGAGGCGTGTAGCTATGAAGGGCGGGACGCGCGCCTGCGAGGTCCTGATCTAGAGGCGTGTAGCTATGAAGGGCGGGACGCGCGCCTGCGAGCCCGCGCCAGTACGCCACGCGCGCCAAGATGCTGCAGCACATGCGGGCCGCGCATCCACACTTGGTGAGTGGTCGTGTGTTCTACCATACAGGGTAATTCAACCAAAGGTAAATGTAAGTTCAAGGAAGTAATAAAAAAAGGTTTCTTTTTAATTCACATTTTTTAGACACTTTTTATCCTAAAAATCTAGGTCCGCACGCTCATCCTCGCGCACAGGACGCGAGCCGGGGAAGGCGGATGGCGGGAGGCTTGTGTAGGGAAAATTTTATAAATAGTATATTTCATTACGAGTGCGGAAAGCCTGTCATTGCAAAGAGTTCCGACAAATGTCTACCCGAGCCGAGGCGCAGCCGAAGGTGAGGGTTGACAGTCGGAACAAGTTGCAATGACGGTTTCGCACGTGTACTGAACAACTATTTTTAATACAGTTGCGAAAAAATTAAGCAATTTAATAAAATAAATAAAAGGTTTTTTTTTGGAAAATGGCGCCAACCGTAAAAGAATATAAGCAGAGATTTTTTTTTTTGTTTTCTTCACCCATTCTAGGTAGGCAAAGGGAACTTTGCCCATACAACCAAGTCTTCAGTAGATTTTTTTATAGAAAATTAAGAAATAAGGTCCGTCTTTTTCTTTTCACTTTCCCGCGCAAACTCCTATAAGCAGAGACTATGGCAGTGCACGTCATACAGCCAACTTTTTTATATTTATAAATTTAATTTGGCCGATACTAATATTAATTTAATGTTTAAATTTTAATTAAAATTACTTTATAATCTGATATTGAAACAAATTAGTAGCTTCTTTTTAGAAATATTTGTAGAATCATAAAAACTTCTATGATTTTTTTTTGTAAAAACTTCGTGGTTGGTTTTTTTCTTTTTAATATACATTATTTTGACAGTTGGGAAAGAAAACGCACGAGTTCGGAAAAGGTAAAGAAAAAGCTCGAGTGTGTAATAGCCCACCCGAACGCTATACGTCCCTGCAATACGCCACTTTTTGAGCAACTGTATTAAAAAACTTTTTTTTACTTCATAAATTGATTGTACAGCTGTTAAAGAACGATCTGACAAAATTTGTTAAGGGGTTCCATAAATTACCCTGTATAGTGGTGGCCAGATAGATATTAAGGACACCAGTCGATTTTCATACAGATGAGGTAACTTGGAAGCCTAGGTTCTCTGCCAAGGATTGACCTAGCTGTGATTTGATGGCCATCCAAAGAGTGTATGAAGGAAATTCAGTTTTCTATACACACCTAACTGATCTGATCAACATTCTAAGAGATATTCTGATTCTGACTCATTTGCGGGGGCCACGCTATGACGCGTGACACCAATAATTTAACTCTGATGAACTTGACGCCTAAGAAAAATTCCATTATGAAAAACTAGCCGAATTTAAAATCGCCCACAATTTTGTTTTTTTTTTCTTGCCATATTACCACAGAATAAATAATAGTACAAAGTACAGAAGCAGCACGCGTCAAAGTCATTTAAATAAAAAGCTACTTTGGCTCCGACACAATAAAGTGCGATTCAGGTCGCGCAGTTCACCCAGTAGTTGCCTCTCTTTCTATCGCGTGCTCTTACCTTTTCTGATGAAGCAACGTTAGGGTTGTCTTCTTTTAAATGAACTGCGTAGCATATATCATAATTTGAAAAACGACAATTGTTTATTGGTTTTTTATTTTGACATCCGTAAACGGCACAGTAACGTCCACAGAACAAAGAAAAAAATTTTCCCCCCAGTAGAAGTCGCATGTGGGCGGCACCCGTGTAACATCATATCTGCGAAGCTCCGCACATCTTTGAATTTTGCTCCGTCAGTCGTATGAACGAACGCCAAACAAAAACATCTTCAAAAATGATATAAAAATGCCGAGTTGCATTATATAAAAGAGCAAAATCGATATCCACATATATCATTTAGCACTCGGGTGCATAAAATATCAGAGGCGAGCTTTATTTTATTAATTTAGATTTTAATTAAAAATTCAACTGATATTTTCCTTTTAAAAGTCATGACAATAAATATCCACCTTTATGCGGTAAACACTTATGATCCATATTCCAACGCACAATTTGACATATTCTTGAAGTTTCAAAAACACTAAAATATAGAATGGCGGAAATGTCACTCAATAGGGGAGACCGAGAAAAGTTGTGACTGTGAACAGTTGAAAAGTAAGTACTTAACAGTTGATTATGATTTGATACACTCACCACTGAAAACACGCAAAAACAGCACGGAATTTTAGTCAACTTAAATAGTACGTTATAGGCGAGTGCGGGAAGCTATCATTTTTATTGTCAAGGATTTTAATCATTCGAGGCAATTTAATGAAAATTGTTTCCCCTACAAGGCTGCGAAGTCTCAAGAAATGAGAGGATTTTTTTTTTAGTTAAAATGTAATTTTGAAATTGGTTCATGTGGCCATGTGAAACGACTGGTCATGCAGCCATAAAGTTTTATAAAAATAACGCTATATAGTTATTTTTAGATTTAGAATACTACACTCCTGAACTTGTGCGGGGCGGAAAGTAACTATTGAAATTAACTCGATAGGTATAGGTGCCGGCATATAACTTGGCAAGTGCTTTAACGCGCATTCCTTCTCTCTGTGTTTGCCCGATGTAAGAGAGCCCAGTAGCAATCTAGTTTGTAGACGCCTAGCGCCTGCACCTTGAAAAGGGATGTTGCAGTTGACAGGTCGTAAGAATTGGTTTATCTTCCTCGTCGGCTTGAAGTAAGTCTTGATAGACACACTCTTCGGAATACCTACAATCTTGTCAATGACACCTTTCATGTAAGGAGTCCGTTACGCCAGCAGGAAAGATGCTCCTAGAGGGAAGCGAGTTTGATGAATAATTTGTGCGCAATTCGGTGTAAATGTGCGCCAAATAAAAAATTTGTGGGCCTTATACTTTTGGAATAAAACGGGAAAAACGGATTCTGCTGGGGTAACGGTGCTCCAGCAGGAAGAATCTAAACTAATGACCTGAGAGAAATAAAAGATATATGTGCGGGTAGCTTGATACTAGCAGGAAATGTGCGCTAAATATAAAATTTGTGAGCCTTATAGTTTTGGAGATATTTGATTTCCTGCTGGCGTAACGTTTTGCCAGATCCCAGATCTCGGAAACTACAAAATGTGCGATCTTACAGTAAACACATATAAGTAGCTCCTAATTTGTGCTATTTGTGCGGTAGAAAACATTTCAAAAATATTCACAGACTTTGAAGTAATCAGACATTTTCTGAAAACAGAAAAAAAATTCTAGCGCCTAAACTACCACCTAAATAGAGAAACTAAAAACGGTGTTCTATTCTTCTTATTATTTCTCATTACCATAAAAATTTTGAAAACCGCACATTTACGCGTTTTTGAATAATACCCACATGAAGGTTAGACTGACCATGTCATGACTTTGACGGTCAGCAGGATAAAAATATCAGAGACTATTTAGATCCTGGCCCAAAGAATAATCTGTGCGGTTACTGAAGTACATGCTCTGAAAATTTCAGCTTCAAATTCTTCATATTAAAGGAAATATCAATTAAAATCCAAAACAACTGTCAGTATTCCGATTAACCGACCAAATTCGATAGACCACCAAAAAGCGACGCGTTCATACATATTGATGACCTTCTTTATTGTGTCGTATTATGCAGAAAAATTGTTTGTACAGTCGCGTTCATAACTTCTTATTGGCAAATGTGAGTAAATAGTGTTTTAACTTTTAAATAGTTAGTTTGAGCCTGTATTCATACCAATACCACAGCCGAGAGAGTATTTTTCTTACAGTCGGACTTCAATCGCCCTTTGTGCTGGCGCAAAAGCCGCCGTTCGTCTAGACAGTTTGACGCATCGACTAAAAGTGTAAGGGACTAAAATTTTATTTGTAAGTCATTACTAATTTAGGGTTAACTAAGTATAAAATAAATATTAAATTAGTACTCAATTAGGAAATAATAATGAAAAAATAAGTTCCAAGATGGCGGCCATCTTTTTTGTTTGTGGGCATATTTCGATGAAACTCGGTTTTTGATACTATTTTGACAAGATAATATCAATGCAATGTGAAAAAAATAAAAAATCCAAGATGGCGGCCATCTTCTTTGTTTGTGGACCGATTTCGACGAAACTCGGTTTCTGGTACTTTTTTGACAAGAAAATAATTGGTAAAGCAATGTTAAAAAAAATAAAAATCCAAGATGGGGGCCATCTTTTTTGTTTGTGAGCCGATTTCGACGAAACTCGGTTTCTGGTACTATTTTGACGAGAAAACAGCAACGCAATGTAAAAAAAAACAAAAAATCCAAGATGGCGGCCATCTTCTTTGTTTGTGGGCCGATTTCGATGAAACTCGATTTTTGGTACTATTTTGACAAGAAAATAACAAAGCAATGTTAAAAAAATAAAAAAATCCAAGATGGCAGCCATCTTTTTTGTTTGTGGGCCGATTTCGACGAAACTCGGTTTCAAGTACTATTTTGACAAAAAAATAACAAAGCCCTGTTAAAAAAATAAAAAATCCAAGATGGCGGCCAGTTTTTATGTTTGCGGCCCGATTTCGATGAAACTCGGTTTTTGGTAGTATTTTGACGAGAAAACAGCAACGCAATGTTAAAAAAACAAAAAATCCAAGATGGCGGCTATCTTCTTTGTTTGTGGGCCGATTTCGATGAAACTCGATTTTTGGTACTATTTTGACAAGAAAATAACAAAGCAATGATAAAAAAATAAAAAATTCAAGATGGCAGCCATCTTTTTTGTTTGTGGGCCGATTTCGACGAAACTCGGTTTCTAGTACTATTTTAACTAGGAAATAACAATGCAATGTTAAAAAAATTAAAAATCCAAGATGGCGGCCATCTTTTTTTTTGTGGGCTGATTTCGATGAAACTCGGTTTCTAGTAGTATTTTGACAAGAAAGTAACAAAGCAATGTTAAAAAAATAAAAAAATCCAAGATGGCAGCCATCTTTTTTGTTTGTGGGCCGATTTCGACGAAACTCGGTTTCTAGTACTATTTTGACAAAAAAATAACAAAGCACTGTTAAAAAAATAAAAAATCCAAGATGGCGGCCAGTTTTTAAGTTTGCGGGCCGATTTCGATGAAACTCGGTTTTTGGTAGTATTTTGACGAGAAAACAGCAACGCAATGTTAAAAAAACAAAAAATCCAAGATGGCGGCTATCTTCTTTGTTTGTGGGCCGATTTCGATGAAACTCGATTTTTGGTACTATTTTGACAAGAAAATAACAAAGCAATGATAAAAAAATAAAAAATTCAAGATGGCAGCTATCTTTTTTGTTTGCGGGCCGATTTCGACGAAACTCGGTTTCTAGTACTATTTTGACAAGAAAATAACAATGCAATGTTAAAAAAATTAAAAATCCAAGATGGCGGCCATCTTTTTTTTTGTGGGCTGATTTCGATGAAACTCGGTTTCTAGTAGTATTTTGACAAGAAAGTAACAAAGCAATGTTAAAAAAATAAAAAAATCCAAGATGGCAGCCATCTTTTTTGTTTGTGGGCCGATTTCGACGAAACTCGGTTTCTAGTACTATTTTGACAAAAAAATAACAAAGCACTGTTAAAAAAATAAAAAATCCAAGATGGCGGCCAGTTTTTAAGTTTGCGGGCCGATTTCGATGAAACTCGGTTTTTGGTAGTATTTTGACGAGAAAACAGCAACGCAATGTTAAAAAAAATTAAAATCAAAGATGGCTGCCATCTTTTTTGTTTGTGGGCCGATTTCGATTGAATTCGGTTTTTGGTACTATTTTGACAGGAAAATAACAATGCAATGTTAAAAATTCTAAAAAATCAAAGATAGCGGCTTTTTTGTATTTAATTTTATTTTTTCAGATTTTTTGGAAACAATAGCAAATATCTTTAAAAACATCCCAGTAACTAAGCGCAAATAATATTTTAAAAACATCACCATTTATTCAGCTTTCAGTTGAGGTATAAAACTTAATAATAACTTAAATAAAAAATGAGAAATTAAGTCTTAGCTAAATAGCAGTCCCATTTTATGTAGCAAAAAATTCCTATTTCGAGCGCTTCGGAGGTGGCCGTATTATTCTACTTAATCATAAATATGAAAGTTTGCCTGTTTGAATGATTGTTAATCAATCACGCAAAACGGCTGAACGGATTTGAATGAAATGATAGTTTATAAGCCGGATTACAACATAGGAGGATACTATTATCTTGGTTTAAGGTTTCCTAGGGATTTTCTCGAATGTAAATGTGGATAAAGTCGTTTGCTGAAGCTAGTTTGCCATAAATGGTCGTGCTTACTAAAAATACTTTCGTCTGAGTGAGTTTGAGACAGGATTGTTTTCCGCCGATGAGTTAAAATTTTAGACAGACGGCATCACAAATAACCATGCATATCAGCCATTTTTAATGCTCCGCTGGCTGCTGGGGAAGAGGCCTTCCTTTTGGCTTGTGGATGGATAAAGCGGACGGGCCATAATGATAATAAATGAATAATGAAAATAGTATCAGAAACCGAGTTTCATCGAAATCGGCCCACAAACAAAAAAGTTGGCCGCCATCTTGAATTTTTTACTTTTTTAACATTGTGTTGCTGTTTTCTTGCCAAAATACTACAAAAACCGAGTTTCATCGAAATCGGCCCACAAACAAAAAGTTGGCCGCCATCTGGAATTTTTTACTTTCTAACATTGCGTTGCTGTTTTCTTGTCAAAATACTACCAAAAACCGAGTTTCATCGAAATCGGCCCGCAAACTAAAAAGTTGGCCGCCATCTTGAATTTTTAAAATTTGCAACATTGCGTTGCTGTTTTCTTGTCAAAATACTACCAAAAACCAAATTTTCATCGAAATCGGCCCGCAAACAAAAAAGTTGGCCGCCATCTTGAATTTTTGCATTTTTAACATTGCGTTGTTGTTTTCTTGTCAAAATAGTATCAGAAACAGAGTTTCATCGAAATCGGCCCACAAACAAAAAAGTTGGCTGCCATCTTGAATTTTTTACTTTTTTAACATTGTGTTGCTGTTTTCTTGTCAAAATACTACCAAAAACCGAGTTTCATCGAAATCGGCCCGCAAACTAAAAAGTTGGCCGCCATCTTGAATTTTTAAAATTTGCAACATTGCGTTGCTGTTTTCTTGTCAAAATACTACAAAAAACCAAATTTTCATCGAAATCGGCCCGCAAACAAATAAAGTTGGCCGCCATCTTGAATTTTTGCATTTTTAACATTGTGTTGTTGTTTTCTTGTCAAAATAGTATCAGAAACCGAGTTTCATCGAAATCGGCCCACAAACAAAAAAGTTGGCCGCCATCTTGAATTTTTTACATTTTTAACATTGCGTTTCTGTTTTCTTGACAAAACAGTAGCAAAAACCGAGTTTCATTGAAATCGGCCCGCAAACAAAAAAGATGGCCGCCATCTTGAATTTATTACTTTTTTAACATTGCGTTGCTATTTTCTTGTCGAAATAGTACCAAAAACAGAGTTTCATCGAAATAGGCCCACAAAAAAAAAAGTTGGCCACCATCTTTAATTTTTTACTTTTTTTACAAAACATCCTTTATTTTTCTCCTAAAATTATGTTAAAATTCATTTAATTCAAGTAAAAATGAAATGAAACAGAAATAACTTCATTCGTTATTTAAATAAAAGCACTCACTCAAATCACTTTTTTACTTAAATGTACGTAGACGTGACGTGTACAAACCTGTTCAACAACAAAGTTAAGGAGGTCATCAATATGTATGAACGCGTCGCTTTTTGGTGGTCTATCGAATTTGGTCGGTTAATCGGAATACTGACAGTTGTTTTGGATTTTAATTGATATTTCCTTCAATACGAAGAATTTGAAGCTGAAATTTTCAGAGCATGTACTTCAGTAACCGCACAGATTATTCTTTGGGCCAGGATCTAAATAGTCTCTGATATTTTTATCCTGCTGACCGTCAAAGTCATGAAATGGTCAGTCTAACCGTCATGTGGGTATTATTCAAAAACGCGTAAATGTGCGGTTTTCAAAATTTTTATGGTAATGAGAAATAATAAGAAGAATAGAACACCGTTGTTGGTTTCTCTATTTAGGTGGTAGTTTAGGGGTTAGAATTTTTTTTCTGTTTTCAGAAAATGTCTGATTACTTCAAAATCTGTAAATATTTTTGAAATGTTTTCTACCGCACAAATAGCACAAATTAGGAGCTACTTATATGTGTTTACTGTAAGATCGGACATTTAGTAGTTTCCGAGATCTGGGATCTGGCAAAACGTTACGCCAGCAGGAAATCAAATATCTCCAAAACTATAAGGCCCACAAATTTTATATTTGGCGCACATTTCCTGCTAGTATCAAGCTACCCGCACATATATCTTTTATTTCTCTCCGATCATTAGTTTAGATTCTTCCTGCTGGAGCACCGTTACCCCAGCAGAATCCGTTTTTCCCGTTTTATTCCAAAAGTATAAGGCCCACAAATTTTTTATTTGGCGCACATTTACACTGAATTGCGCACAAATTATTCATCAAACTCGCTTCCCTCTAGGAGCATCTTTCCTGCTGGCGTAACGGACTCTCATGTAAGGTAGAATGGCAGATCGTCGTTCTACTATGGCTGGCTTGACACGGTTTCTGGGTTGGAGGGGAGACGTGGTACTGGCAATTTGTTACTTCGCAGAACGTGCTTGACATGCTGAAGCTCAGCTGTCAGGTGTTGTTGGTCACAGATCCCAAATACAAATAACTTTATTTGCTGTAAATTGGCTGATTACTTACAATTCCCGCGTACTCTCTGAAACAAAGATTTCCCTATGGTAGGTAGCTAACTGTAAAGGATGGTGGTGGGATTCACCATTGAGGTATCTATCTGTAAGTGATGCTTTTCGAAACATCCAATATCCGATATATTTATTTTATTTGGGTTTCTGAGTTTTGAAATTCAAATATTTTTTGCCAAGTAACTATTAGTACAGTAGCCCGTAGTACGTTTAAATTACGAAAAAGGTTACCGTTTGCCGTTGTGATATAGTTATTTATTACGAAATTATAAATACTTAAACCCAAGTTTTACAGATCGCAACCCGCCGTAACCTATATTTGTATATCTCCAAAACTGATATTTTTTTTTAGTTTTTGAGGTTTACCACATGGTTTAGCTATTGTCGTATTCTACAGCTTTGTTTGATTGCCACTGATAATAGTAAGACTATGGAAAGTAACCATACACAGATTTAAGACCAGATAAAATCCATCCATTTTCATCTGTTTTTCATCTATTTTCAAACAAGGCTGTAGAACACGACAATAGCTAAACCATGTGGTAAACCTCGAAAACTAAAAAAATATAATTTTTGGAGATATACAAATATAGGTTACGGCGGGTTGCGATCTGTTAGACTTGGGTTAAAGTATCTATAATTTCGTAATAAATAACTATATCACAACGGCAAACGGTAACCTTTTTTCGTAATTTAAATGTTCTACGGGCTACTGTACTACTAAGAAATGTCAGGATTCCACCGAATTATGAAAAAGAATTTACACGAATTATTCATATGAAACTATTTAGGATAAGCTAAGTGAAGAATGTTAACCAACCCGGTCTCCCTAAACTCAATTTTCTTAAAGTACTTTATGTGTTAATAAATAACGTGGTAAATCGCACTATTAAAATTAGCTTACGCCATCTAGCGGCTGAGTAGCAGCATTATAAATATACGTAGTATTTAATTTGGTACCAAATTGCTATGGTAATACGACTGAATCTAAATAAATAAACTTTGTGATTTATGGCTTTCTGGATATTACATTTTCACTTTTTATCCAATTATGTGTTCACAAAGTGTGTGTGCGTAGCATGTAACTATTGAGTGGGGGGCTTGGCTTCGATGTTTAATGTGTTTGTTTGGTTACATTGGTTTTAATACTAAATTGAGCTCATACTACTTCCATCTACTTCTATGTTCTGTGGTAACGTCAATTCGACATTGTTACTATTATAAAGAGGCAATATTTACGCAGGCAGTAAGATGCCGCGCTCGTACGGCGGCGGGCGTGTGGCGGCCCTCTGCTCACTTGTCCCGCCGGCGGAACGGCTAGCGGTAGGCGACCTTGAGCGAGTGAAGGAGGCCTGATATTACTTAAATTTTATTCTTACTTAACCAAATCTTATATTTTATCAGTAGGTACAGTTTTGGCTAAAAATAAATTGCTGATTGTAAAAATAAACCTGTGACTAAAATAATTCATACATTCATTTATTCATTCCCAAAAATCAAAGCAAAATTGCAAAATTTCAATTAGGCAATTTATTACCAACTTCGAAGTGTCCGGACACGAAAGTGGCGGCGGCCGAGCGGTGGCGGGGCGGCGCGGCAGCGGAGCGGCAGCGGAGCGGCAGCGGGGCGGGGCGATGAGAACGTGGGCACGAAACTAAGCGGTCGGTCAGCCGCGCTAGTAGTGTTGTGACAGATGGGCTAAATACCATTAAGGGCCCGTGGACCTACCGATTTGACCTACTGGTAGGACCACGGTATACCACTAAAGTAACTTCTTATTTTTTTATTTCTATTGATGTGTCAAATGTGATGTTGCTATGGAAACAATTTCTTGTTAAATCAATACCGAAAAATATTCAAAGGACGAAATATATCCTATGTCTAAAAATTTTATTTAGTTCGAAAAAATGGTCTAAGTGTAGGCGTTAACTAGTTTCAAAACCGGATTCTTTGCTCATCTTGTGTTTTTTAAATGATGTCCAAGATGCCGACATCCATACTGAATAAATAGGTACTACCTAGTAATCAAACAGACACTATTATATTATTCAACACAACACTACTGTAATCGCGGGCTACCAAATCCAACTAGTTTGTTCATTTGTTTTCGTCGCTCTCCTCCCGCCCGTGCATCGCTCGTCGCCCCGCGCCGCCACCGCCCGTTTCGTGCGCGTCTCCATACTGTGCCATACTGTTGAATGCATCGCCGCCGCTCCGCTGTCGCGCCGCCCCGCTGCCGCTCCGCCGTCGCAGTTTTCGTGCCCGGACACGAAGACTCCCGCTTTGTAGTGAAAGAATCCTGCTTTTAAGCAATCTCACAATTAATTTTGTTTGTTTCAGGCACCTCCGAAGCAAAGATCTTTTAAATCTAAGTAAATGCAGTTGCAGGTCAGTCCAGGCATATTCAGTATATTTTATATCCTGTACTACTAATAAGTTTTAGATTTAAGTATGTGTATCTCCAATAAGTTATCAGTAAGTCGCCAAAGTATTCAATAGTATTAAGAACAAATATTTCGTAATCGTAATTAAGTACCTACTTTATGCGGTCTGAATAAATCGGTATTGAACAATGAAATTTGATATGTTTCTATTGAAATGCCACACCGATCCTTTCACAGAAATCCTTTCAAAGTTTATTAACCCACGACGTTGGAATCCTCGTCAACAGTCACTTCACTGTCTTTTGGACTATTGATCCTAATGGTGACGCCTCTTCCTGTTAATCCTTTTCCTACCGGGCGTCATTTTCTACTTGACGCACTGCTGATAATCTGAGGAAAGCGCAAACGGTAACATAAAATACAAACTACTTCACCAAATTCGAAAGTGGTCTGCGGTACTGTTCCAAAGAGAATTCAAGGACGCCTCACATAACAAAGGATTATGCCGATTTTTCTATACAAGCTAGGCCATGATGTGCTTTGATGAAATTACCAATATACTATATTATACTGATTGAGTAGGAAGAATGTCATTAAAATATAATGCGGGAGAAAAGAGAAATCTCAATCTCAAGGAGCTGTTTACAGTTATAATTGTTTGACATTTTCCTATTATATGACATTTCAAAGTCAAAGTCAATGAGATATGTACATTGACTTTTATATATTCCACTAGACAGGCTGCTGTCAAACTGTTCTTGTGCCTATTTGATTTCCGCCATTTTGGCGCTGTACGACGTAGCGTGAGCATAGCGTGAGGGACATGGTACTAAAGTCTGGTGTCATCATGGCAACCATTTTCATTGTTGTTACGTCAGATAGTTCTTTAGATCCACGCTAGAGGCGTTTCAAATAGGCACAAGAACTTTGCTGTCAAATCATACAGACAGCCTGTCCAGTTAAATAAAAAAAAAATTTTTCATGTCAGTGGATATGTATGGTTAATGCGCATCATGGCCCAGAATCCGGCATGATCCTTTATTTATTTTTGGTTTGTTAACAATAACATACTTTCTAAAAAAACGTCGTAATATACAAATAAATAGAGATCTAATTGCACAATCTATTAAAGACAAACACAACACAACATGAACTAAATAAAGGCTAATAGATATACATAAAATCTACATATACTCGTACAATAACATATTACCTACTATAGAATTCAGAAAATGATAACTAGAAAAAAAGTATCAATTAAAATTAAAACGGATGCAATTACGTGTCCTGCCTGGTGCAGAGTTATAAACGGTCTACGATTCTTTGCATAGGAACCGGGTTGTATGTTGTACAGAATTCAACATTCAAAAATAATGTATTCAGTCTAGGCTGTTACAAAATTTCATACAGAGTCGTCAACATTGAAAAATGAGCTCCACATTTAAAGTAATAAAAAAAAATTAATACACAAAAATTTGCACACAATGGGTAGGTAGGTTGAAATTAAATACGTACTACATATCGGATAGGTAATTGTGAGAGTAAATAACTTTCAACTAGTTGAGAAATCACTCTGTCTGCTACTCGAAAGTGCACCTAAGTAGGCAAAATTTACTAAAAAACACATGTTACGAGACATAAAAAAAAATAAAAAAAAACGCAATTCTTACAATTCAATATGCGTTAAGATAGGTACTCAGAAGCAGACCCATTCCCACTGGCAACACCCGTTCACGAGCATGACGCATGGACCAGCCATCGCTTCCCTCAACCATATTTGAGGGAACGTAACGACCCGCCCCACACGACACCACCGCAAAAATGATTAAAGATAGCATGACATACTTAGGCTACCCATCCTAAGGCACTGAATTGAAAACTAATATCCAAAAGCTTTTCATAGGCCTTTACTTACAAATCTACTGACTATAGAAAGCAAAATGATTGCAATAAAAAGAAATGAGAAATCAAAACAAGGTTTTGTTATTAATTTTATGTTTTGAGTAAGAAGTGCCATACATATTGATAAAATTAAACAGAAAAAAAAAATATAAATATACGACGCCCTTAGTACAAGCAGACAAGAGGCGTAGTATTGGTAAGTTTCGGCCGAAATCGGTTCTACGCGGCGGAATCTCAAAAAGCTTCTCAACCGCATGACGAGGATAACGAAAATTAATTTTGAGGATTATTTGGCTTAGTAGTTGGGGACAATCTATCTCATTCGTCGGTAAAGGAAATAAAGTCATGTCCAACAACAACTGTTTCCAAACTGCTTATAGTGCTTAAATCAGCCCTTGTATGATTTCACGCTTCTGGCCGCCCCATCTGCGTAAATCAAGTGCCACAAGAACCTTTTCTGTGTCCTCTCAATTCTCAATATGTGAGTAGCAATAGTGAGGTCTCCAGATTGTCGATCCGTCTTACAAAATACTGCGAACCAAGCTGTTATTCGCTGGGTGCGAAGGTATAATAATCGACCGCAGCGCTCATGGTGGCAAAAAGTAGAAATAATGTAGGCTCTGTAATCTGTTTGAAAACGATATTTAATGTATTACTAGCGATACAGGAACAATTATATATGTTTATTATCACTTAATAAAATTATTAAAGTAGCTTTATCCTCTTGTTTTACAAAATGTACAACTAAAAAAGAAGTAAACAAACCCTGATATAACCAAAATAAAACACTCTTTTTGAATAGATCTTACTTGCCATATTTAATTTAAATGACCAAAAATGATTTCTCAACACTTTGTCCACCCAAATAACAGTAATTTTGATATTTAATATTTGATATTTAATAACACAACATGTATGTATAATATTTTTTAATATTTTGTCACAATGCCGCCATTACATATCAAAACGTCAAACGGTCAGGTCAGAGCCAACAAAGTTGCAAAAAGCTAGGTGGCGCTAAAAGCGTGCACGGAGCCAATATATACAATGTTATTTTAGTAACGAGCTTTTGACATTATTTTCTTTTTCGCAGCACAAAACCTAGTGTTCTAGACGTTTTTTTACCGCATGCCTGATATGCCGAATGTAAATAAACAGTTTCGACTTCATTCAGAACTAGGTAATTGATTTTGTATTTATCATGTATTGTCTTACTATTCCTACGAGTAAAATCAATGTGGACACGTTTACTAGGATTAAGGCACTTTCCATTTGTCTCACCAAGTCACCACGTGACGAGATGATTATTATTTTGTTGCAAATCATTCACATCAGCCAGAGACTCGACAACTTGAGGAATTTTCAAGTCGTCAACGTACATGAAAGGAGTGGAATTCTCAATAGAGTCAGGTTCAGGTATATCGTTGACATAGACGTTAAACAAAATTATGCCTAGGTGAGAACCTTGGGGGACCCCAGAGGTTATTAGAAAAGTTGAAGAATTAAACCCATTCACAACTACAAAGAAAGATCTTCCTTGTGAGATAAGACTCAATCCACTTTAAAAGAGGCTAGCTGTGATACCGTGAGTAACGTAAGAAATGAGTCGCCTATACATAAGTACTTAGTATTCACAAGCCATCTGACATTCATTAGCTACTCAAAAGCCGGCTGAAAACGCTGTGTTATAAAAAGGGGATGGAATATTTTGAACGTTAGATGAACCATTACGGGAAAAATGTTCAGTTTATGTGGTCGACCAGTATGATTTCGAATTTTCGATTACGCCGAATGATGAATTGGTTTTTACAGTGTCCGCGGATTCGATTCCAGATTGTTTCAATCCAGAAATGGCGGTTCTAATCTGTTTAGATTAGTATTAGTACGTACGTTAATATCCAGAACCGTTTTTACCGACTTCAAAAGGAGGGAGGTACCTACTCAATTCGACCCGTTTTTTTTTTGTTTTTTGTATGTACACCGATTACTCGAAGACGGCTGAACCGATTGAAATAATTCAAACGGTTTGTTCTCAAGTTGGTCCCATTTTTTTAAATTTTGAAATCGGTTCAGTACTTTTCAGGAAAACCTGAAAATACTGTCGTTTTCGTTGCCATTTTGTGAACTTATACGGTTTATCGACCATATCTTTTTTGTTTATGTACCGATTTAGATGATTCTTTTTTGTTTGAAAGAGGATACTTTAGAGATGATACCATTTTGATTTCATTGTTATTGGACCTTGGATATCAAAGATACGCAAGGGAACTCCTCAAAATCAAATAGGAACTGTATAGTGATTACACTAAAAAGAATAAAATAAAAAAATGTTTACAAACAAAAAACCGACTTCAAAAAACCTGAAAATAAAAACAGAAACAGCTTCAAAATTAAAATCCTCTAAAAAGCAAGAAATAATTTTCTAATCACTAGATACATACGCATATCACTGTAATAAAACACGTCTATTGAAGTCGGGTGGGGCTCTTAGAATAAAAAAAGAAGTTGTCCTCCTTTTTTTGTTTGTAAACATTTTTTGTTCTGGATATTCTGAAAGACATCCAGTAAAAATCATTAACTGGTCCTATAGTCAACAGCACGTCAGGTTATCCAAATCTGTCAAATGTGTCTCCAAGTGATTTTAAACCTTATGTTGTAGTCTTTAAGTTCTAACTCAAGACCCAGTGTACTGCTGTTTGTAGAGTGAGGGAGGGTGGCGTTCTGTCACTCTTAAGGCCCAAATTGCTTGCGCTAACGACGCGACGTAGTTGTATCGAACGACGCGCGAGTGACCAACCGACGAGAGCGGTACAAAGCATTTTGTTTGCAAAGTGGCAGAGAGCCAACTTTGCGATTGTACAGTCAGCAGCACGTCAGGCTTTACAAACTGTGAAAGATCTGCAATTCATTTTGAACTCAGAAAAAGAAAACCTATGGAAGTGGCACAAACTGCAATAACAAAGGATTCATGACGTCAGGCGCGTGCCGTGTCCGCCATATTGTGTTGCGTTTACATGTTACAATTTCGATTATGCTGTTTACGTAAGGTGTAGTGTATGTACACTAAGCTAAGCCGCCATGTTTAGTTGCGTTTGAATGGAGAACAATGAAGTAGGTATGCAGGCTTTTTTCTTAGGTATCATCATCATCATATCAGCCGCACAACACCCACTGCTGGGTATAGGCCTCCCCCAAGTATTTCCACCACGATCGGTCCTGCGCTTTCCACATCCAGTGGCTTCCGGCAACCTTCACCAGATCGTCGGTCCACATTGTCGGGGGCCTACCCACTGAGCGCCGTCCGGTGTGCGATCGCCATTCAAGAACCTTTCCGCCCCAACGGCCATCGGTTCTTCTCGCTATGTGTCCAGCCCACTGCCACTTTAGCTGAGCAATCCTTCGAGCGATGTCGGTTACTTTAGTTCGCCTGCGGATCTCCTCATTTCTGATTTGATCACGCAGGGAAACGCCGAGCATGGCTCTCTCTATTGCACGCTGGGTGACCTTGAGTCTCCTTATGAGACCCATAGTTAGCGACCATGTTTCACTGCCGTAAGTCATCACTGGCAACACACACTGGTC
Organism: Agriphila tristella; assembly: GCA_928269145.1. NCBI lineage: Eukaryota > Metazoa > Arthropoda > Insecta > Lepidoptera > Crambidae > Agriphila > Agriphila tristella. Next base: position 14,873,103 of record OV743439.1, on the reverse strand, counting down.
ATAAGACTTTCGTCTTGAGACACTGAGGTAAATCGGACACGAAGATTTTTCGGAGCTTCCCGAATGCTACCCATCCGAGTTGGATTCGACGAGAGATCTCTTTCTCAAAGTTGGACCTACCCAACTGGACTGCCTGACCTAGGTATACATAATGGTCAACAACTTCAAGTAGAGTGTTCCCAACATGAACTGGAGCGGGCACAACATGGGCATTCGACATGATTTTCGTCTTATCCAAGTTCATCTTAAGACCCACTCTTTGGGAAGCACTACGGAGATCTTCGAGCATTGTGTTCAGGTCCTCCAAGGTCTCAGCCATAAGAACTATATCATCGGCAAAACGAAGGTGTGTTAGGTACTGGCCATTAATGTTGATGCCGAGTCCTTTCCAGTCTAAGAGTTTAAAGATGTCCTCCAACGCAGCTGTGAAAAGTTTCGGAGAAATAACACCTCCCTGTCTCACACCTCGCTGCAGCTGGATAGGATTTGTTCTCTGGTTCTGTACTCGGACCGACATGGTGGCATTTAGGTATAAATACCTCAACACCTCGATATACCTGTAGTCCACTTGGCACCTTTGGAGAGACTGCAGCACCGCCTAGGTTTCAATCGAATCAAAGGCTTTCTCATAATCCACGAACGCCAAGCAAAGTGGCAGATTATACTCCTTGGTCTTCTGTATGACCTGCCGCAACGTATGTATGTGGTCTATGGTGCTAAAGCCTTTTCGGAACCCGGCTTGTTCGGGAGGTTGGAAGTCGTCGTAGGTATGTCAGGTCCATATTATTCCTTCGTCATTGATTTTGAACCTTTATCTTAATATTAAAGAGGGTTGCAGGCAGGCTTATTCGCAAAACGTCTACTTCGCAGAATATCATCAGTCGCAAAATGCTCCATATTCATGTGACCCTGGTACTTTAGAGACGTCTTTATTACGAACAAATAAAAAAAATGTTTAATGTTTTTTTATTAAAAGCACGTAATTATTCTCAGTCCCTATTCGACATTTTGCGAAAGCGACTTTTTGCGAAAGAGGCATTATGAGAAAGCGGCCGGCATTTTACGACTGGCGACATTCTGCGAAGTAGGCATTTTGCAAATAAGCCTTTATGCGCTTTCGAAAAGTTTTTTTTTTTATAAATGTAGGACTTTTAAATCCGGAGAAATAAATATTTTCTGGCAGGGCCATCTAAAATAAAAAGAAAAATGCCGGTCTTATAATTAACTTTAATAATTTTCAATAACTTTCTTTGTTTTTTTTATATTAAGCACTTTCAATATTTCATCTTAATCGATTGTCTAGCATCTGTAAAGGTGTTGCTTTCGAATGTCGAAGTTGATTCTCTTCACATTGGTGAGATGGCGCTGGCCTACAGCGGAAACGTGAAAAGTATTAGAAAATTTCGCCAATCCCATCGGCGACTCAGTAGCATAATTGGTTAGTGCATTGGGCCGGAATCCAGGTTCAGGTCCCGTCTGAGCTGCTACGGGTGAGTCGATTTTTTCTAATATTTCTTAATTATATTAATAATCTTAATATAAAAATAGCATTGTGAATGCATAAAAAATCTAAAAAGTTTAAAATTATATGGCTATTTCATCTTAATCGATTGTCTAGCATCTGTAAAGGTGTTGGTTTCGAAGGTCGAAGTTGATTCTCTTTACATTGGTGAGATGGCGCTGGCCTACAGCGGAAACGTGAAAAGTATTAGAAAATTCCGCCAATCCCATTGGCGACTCAGTAGCATAATTGGTTAGTGCATTGGGCCGGAATCCTAAGGGTGCGGGTTCGAGTCCCGTCTGAGCTGCTACGGGTGAGTCGATTTTTTCTAATATTTTCAGTTATATTAATCATCTTAATATAAAAATTGCATTGTGAATGCATAAAAAATCTAAAAAGATTATTATTTATGAAGTAAAAAGTATTCCTAATCTTCACGTTATTGAAAACTAAGTTGTTTTTTTCGTTTAGCATGGTAACACTTTCATGTGACATGACATCCAATCAAAGATCAATGTTCTCGGTATAGGTATAGGCATTGAAAGACCTTGCTTTGTAATTTAATTACCTACCTAACAAAAGACTGATAAGCTGATAACAAACTATAAATAACCATGTCAACAATTGAGTGTACAAAATGTAAATAAGTGAACAATTATTGTTTTATATTTCCAAAAAGTTGTTTGTTGTTTTAATGCGACTAAATTAAGTAAATACTAAAAGGCAAACAAAATATTAAAATTAGTGTACCTATAGGTTTGTTTAACAGAGTTGAAAGTTGAATGGAAACTGTTTAGTTGTGCGTGTAGTGTGACCCAAGAATAAAGTGAAAAGTAGGTGTGTAGAAGGTTCGATTAATTTAATTAGCCTATCGGAGAAAGGCTATGCCCCTTGGGGCCCTGAGTTGCGTAAATTGTGTTAAAATGGACGATGTCCAAGAAGGAACTATACCTAGGGATTTCATTGATTACGACTTTGCAGAAGATGCCTTGGATTTTGAGGTTAGTAAATATTCTAGTTTCAAATATCTTGCAACTATTCTAATATTCAGTTTGACTCAAAAGGATAACTATTTATGGAATACCAAAACGTTTTTCTAAACGCAGTTGACATAAGTAGGTAATTTGCCACTAATTAATTCATTGGGTTACTGTAGGTTTAAGTTGAGAGGACTAGTTATCTTGATTTGCATATGGAAATGAAGCTGGTGCCTATTTCGATCACACGATAACATTGTTTAAAACAACATCGACTAGTTACCTATTTCATCTGAATAAAACTTGCTCTTCTATCATTTTGACTGTTTTGTTTATACCATCACTAATAATTACAGTGTCTACAGATTATGTATGTGAAATTTCCCTAGATCAGGTTTAAATTTTCCCCAAACAGATACCTTTTCCTATTTTCCCCAAAATAATTTTGCATCTGATGTAATATGGAATCTTTTGTGGAATTAAGAAAATTATTTTTTCCGTTTGTTTTTTTATTTAATTTGACATCCATAAAAATAAAACACAGTTTTCATCTATTTACTTTATTCAAAATTGTTTACATTCATCTACATTAACTACTTTGTACTACTAAAGGCGGAAACATACTATTCTGTCGTGTTGTGTTGTGTCGGCACCTTAAGATGTATTCCCCAAAAATTTCCCCACAGTTTCGTTTTCCCAAAAGAACTCATTTTTTTTTATTTTTCCTCAATTTGGGAAAAAACCCCAATCTGGAGACACTGAATTATTATTTCATTCATTTGTTTGACTCTTGTGTGTTGCCTGTCTCTTACAAATAAGTTACTATTCGACATTATAAATTTATTTCCAGTGTGGGATTAGTTAATAACGAAATAATTGGTCGGCGCGTTGGGCATACTTAGGTGCCTAAAAATATTGTGTGCCAATAGTTTTCACCGAATATTACAGCTTAACCATAAAGAGTTAATAAAATTGGGGGCGCTACTTTCTATGCAACAAATACTTCAAAATCACGAAAAACACTAATATTTATGTATTGAAAAATTTTAAATTCCATTTTATTTTATTTTTACTCTTTCTAGCCAAACTACTATAAAATAAATTAATATTTCGCTGATGGCAACATTGAAAGAAAAGGGCGGGAATGGCAAGATTTTGAATCTCAGAACCGCGGAATAAATCAAGTCGTAATTTTGCATATTTTTCGTGAGTTTTTAAACTTACATTTACTGAAAACATTCTTAGTATCTAAACATATTTGAAGTTTTTCCTATTTTAAAGTGGTCCGCCATTCTGACATCAGAATCGAAGGGATATTCCCGGTTTAACAAAAGCCGAAAGCTTCAACGATGATAATAGGGAATATGCATCAATTTTTTTTTAATCTTAATCAAAAGTATAATGCGTGAGAAAGTTAACTGTAATATTGAAACTTTTCTCTTGCGTTTTGTTCTCGTGATATACCTACCTAGTTACGAAGTTAACGCGCAGCAGCACCCGCCGAAAACGCTCCATACAAAACGATGACGTCACACATCACGTCATATTATGTATTCTGTGATCACGTTTCAGGTGTGTTTCGGCGCGTTTAATATGGAGTTAGCCAATAATCTTCAATTATCTCCCTAAATTTTGCGTTTAAGTACATACATGTCATACAAAATATTGTTTCTTATTCGATATTCTATCTGACTGTAAAGTGCATTATATCCGAAAATGAAAAAAAAATCGTTATTTTCCCCTGATTTCATCGTGTGATAAAACTAAAATAATACATATTTTTATTTTTTTTCCTGTTCCATCATGTTTTTATACGTGTCCGCAGCGATCAAGCTCAAATTCATCAAAATCGGTGACTTATGCATATTCCCTATTATGTAATAATCATTAATAGGTATAGGTAAGTACTCTATTAGTTCCTGAAAAAAATATTCATAACAATTTTATAGACTCAATCATTTTACATTTACTTATATTAGCGTTTTTATGTAAACGCGTAAGGTAAACGCCTGGTAGTAATTTAAACCATCCTCGACATCCCATCGACATCCCCTAAATGCTAACTTCCCGTTCTCGGCTATAATACACCTATTACCTACATTACCTTCCAAATTTTTACTACTTCACCTGCATGGCCAACAAACTACATGAAGAATGTCGACGCAAACGGGTTAACTGGTTATCCTTAGAAAAAAACGTAAACCCTTACCAGGTAACATTGAACCAGAAGGACCTTCATCGTAATAAAAAAAGTAAATAAAAAGCACCTGTCCTCGTTGAACAGTTGATCACACAAAACACAACCCAAGCATAACAACATTTCATAGCGTGTTCCGTAGATAGACTCGTGAGACTCGGCCGGCCAGACGCCTGTTTGGTTTGCGTGCGTAGCGTAGCGAGCGGATATTTTCGTAAAAATGTGGTCCCGGAGTTGTACTAATTTAAGTAGCGTGCTGCTACTCATTTTATGAGTGTTCTGTGAATAAAACTGATTTAAGTACTCTTTAATAATGGTGTGTGGTAATAGATGTGATTGTGGTGCATTTTGCCGTCGTCTGTTTTGCCGCGCGAAACCAGCTGAAGAAACTGTTCTTGATGAAACAGTCCCTGTTACTTTGGTAAATTATGTACAGTAGTTAATTCACGGTTTTAAAAGGAAATTTTGATGCACATCCGTCAATTAAACTAAACATTACACTATTTACAATACTTTACATAAATAAATCTACAGCTACCTACAATTAACTAAAATTGTACTTATTTATGATGACTCGATACACATTTAGGCTTAGAAAACAACTTCCTGAGCTTGAGCCTTAGCTATCAGATTAAAAGACTAGTTTTTTGTTGAAGATACCGAGCGTGATGGTGAGTAACATAGTAAACAACATAATAATGATTCATTTCATTTCTTGATAGTGAGTGAGTCAAATAGGTGTTGATTCCGTATTAAGGATAAAATTAGGTAAAAAAATAATATTAAAAGTAATTAAAACTTCATCATAGGTATGGATTAATTTAATTAACAGAACATATAAAAACGGACAGACAGACGGGCATTTTTCTCTAGTCACTGGAGTAGTGTATGTATAAATCCTTCAACAGTAAAGTGCTTATTACACTACACCCTAATTAGGGCCCTAATTCAGAATACATTGCTTTCTTTGAGCTCCTTTTCAGCAAATGATACAATCAAAACAAGCAATGCATTCTGAATTAGGGCACTAATTAGGGTGTAGTGTAATAAGCATTTAAGGCTTTACTAATGGATTACTAAAAAAATCACAAAGAAAATTTTAGTCTAGGCCCGCCAACGCCCTCTGACCGCAATCGTCCATCAACAACAATAAAAACGCTGACTAAACATAGCCAATACTGTGCCAAGGGTTTCTATCTTGCATTTGCACACTTCGCCTGCGATAAAATCACAAAACAGAGATCTCTTATCTCTTTAAGCATGTATAATATTTATTATCTTGGTAAATAAGTAATGCTCTTTCATAATGAGATGCGTTTTACCATTTTTCACCTTCATATTTTTTAACAAAGTACGTTAGTTCGTAAGAAAAAGACCGAGCTGTTTATTTATGTTTGTTCGCGCGTTCAAATCTCAAAGCTCCAATGATCCATTTTATTTTCAGAGTGAAGATTACCTTGGCTTTCGTTCACATGATGTCACTACAATTTTTGAATTAGGTATTTTTAGTAATCATTTTTTATCTAACTTATTAGCCTGTAATGTCGTAATGTGGTGTGATTGGATAGTCATCATCATCATCGACATTGGGTGGGCGCAAGCTTTCTCTATCGGAGACAATGAGTACCTTTTAAGTAGTCATTATAATATATATATATATATAAAATATGGGGCGAATTGAGTAGGTACCTCCCTCTTTTTGGAGTCGTTTATCAAGAATAAATAACATTTAATGTTATCTAATAATCTTTACTACAACACTATCATTAGTTTCGTAACAGCTTCATGGTTATCGTCTCTGTTGTAGAGTTATTCATTAATACACTATGATTAATGCCTTATATCGCTCTATAAGAATATGATGAATAATTCTACTTAGTTATGTTACCACCACAGTGCCGTCGGTTTGTCTAGCTTGGCTAACGATTAGTAACCCTGAACCGTGGTTACGGTTAGAAACCCCGAAGTTGGTTTGTTTGCGTTATTATGAAAAATATTAAAATTTTACCTACTTGGTAACTTGAAACTGAAACAATAGGCGTAGGTAATTTTATAACATTAAAATATTTATCCTTGTATTTTTTATCATAATTATTAGCACGCTCAAACTGTCTTATTCAGAGTGCGTTCGTTAAACTAGAGCCAAAGTTAGCATGCATTAGACTGTGGACTAACTCCATTTTAGCGCAAATCGTATTCAGAGTGACAGTTTAACGTTTAGGCCCACCGTTTAAGGATTAAAAGGTGCATTGTGATTGGTTTACAAGCATTAAACCAGGTTTAAGTTTAGTTAGAACAGTCTTGCACCCCAGTTTTGTGAAACATTTCTGAATAAGACAGAAAAAGTTTAATCAAAGGGCATAAGTGATTTCAACCGTGAGCGTCTCTGGTATTTTCCTGTTGGTAACCCTTCAGAATAATGCCACTAGATGATGGGTAGGTCATTATTCAAATTAACACTCTTAAGACCAAACTGTAGGCGATGGCTTAGGTATTAACAGGCGAGTCATAGCATAGGCCACCTTGACATAAATAGCTGTAGCAACTGACCTACAAAAGAAGCTGCCTAAATAGTCCTCACACGAGTAATTGCTATGATTACTCATACAATTATAATTCAGGCCCAGATATACGCTCTTATAAAATGTAAACAAAATTATTTTCTAATACATAATATTGTAAGTTTGTAGGTAATCGATTGAGCACAACATAGATTCAGGTCACGTTAATGGCGGTGTTGTTAGGGCAGTTACTTATTTATCGTTTGCTAGCACGCAAACGGTTTTCTGTTAGTAATAGAAACTATTCAAAGGGATTTTCCACAACAGATGCCCCTATTAGCACTAGTAAAGATTTGGGAATTAAAAACAAAAAAAAAGACAAGATCAAAGTCGAAACGTACATCTAGAACACAATAGAATTAACTTATTTGATGTGTTGAGAAAGCAATCGTAATCGGTAGTAAATTATAATGAGGTGACGTGCCGCACTACAGCTGGGCCACACAGATCTCGAAAACGGAAGGTCGTAGTGAAAATCTGATTATTCGTATGTGTAGCCGGTAATTTGTCGGATTTTGTCGCCAAAAACCAGAGTTTGTCGGTCTTGCGTTTAGGAGATACGTGTGGCTCAGCTGTAGAGACGTCTCTACAGCTGGGCCACACAGATCTTGAAAACGGAAGGTCGTAGCGAAAATCTGATTACTCGTATGTGTAGCCGGTAGTTTGTCGGATTTTGTCACCAAGAACCAGATTTTGTCGATCTTGCTTTTAGGAGATATGTGAGGATACGCTGTGGAGACTTTTCTACCTTTTGATTTGATTTGATTGATTTGATTTGAAGGACAAACTCTGGTTTTTGGCGACAAATTCCGACAAATTATCGACTTCATCATGGCATAGTCAAAAAGTCAGATTTCCAACTTTTTTTTTGTGGCCCAGCTGTAGTCCGGCACGTAATGAGGTGAGGTGAGATAGGTACTTACGGTAGTAAGTTATTACAAACTTGTACTGGCTGGCAAGTCATAATAAGCATAATTGTAATGATGTCATACAATATCAAGTGAGGACGATCCATCTCCTTCAAAATGAAAATAAGCTATTAGTATTCATAATACGTAGTAGTCAGTATTCATTGCCTATGAGTATCGACTTATTAAATAGACCCTGGCATCAATTTGATTAAGGTAGCCCATGCCATGGCCCGATGACCTCACATTCGAGACTGATGACTCAATGTTTATCCAAAATGGTCAGGAATTTCAATTTTAGTCAGTTGTCTTAGCAGTACCTTTGCATGGAATAGATATTTATTAGTTCCTGCAACAGCTCTCTACAAAGATCTTACCGTGTAATTCATAAACGAAAATAACGCTTAATAAACCTATTTTAGTTAAATATGTTTTGTCTTTTTCATTCAATCTCATTTCATACCACGAAAGAAAAAGATAAAATACTTAAAAAAGTAAAAACTTAAATTAAATAGGTTTATTAAGCGTTTGATTGTTTTATGATTAACACGTTAAGGTATGTAAGTAAGTATGAAGACATACTTATAGTATCGTCTATCTATCATACACATACCAAAGATGGTTATGACACCTTATTTTATGCAAAGCGTAGGTGTACATCAGAAGTAAGTAGGTGTAATATTACTAATGCTAACATTCTTGTTACCGTTTGGTTTCAGACACAATTATCAGAGGCGCGTGACGTAAAGTTTACGCAGACGCTCAGCGAACCCCTGTCGATAGGAGCACACATTGTTTGCACCGGCACACCCAGCGATGATTTACCATGGTAAAGTTTTACACTAATCCATATTATACCGAAAAGTTTTAGCAATTGAATAAAAATAATAACATCATTTGGCTATAATCTTAAGTTATGTCGGTACTATCTATCTAGGTAAACGTTTTTCTGATATGATGTTGATATTGATAAGCTGGTCTCGGTATGGTCAGTCTTATTACCTAAATAGAAACTTAAGGTGATATGTTTTTAAGTTAAACTTTTGGAATATCTTTGGGCTAAATTGCTAAGTACTAAGTTTGATAGCATTTTGGTATCTAGTTATGCCAAAATGGTCAAATTTAGCACTTAGCACAACCTTCACGCACAAATCTCACCATTTTTTTCTGTTTGTAGGCCTGATTATAAAGATCAATTTCTAACAACATAATTGACCGAGCAAGCGCGAAGCGTCTCCGTTTAAGCTTCGACAAAACATAAATTCTTTCGTATTCTGTCCGTTTGTTCTCCTCTACGCATTTCTCAACCGATTCTTGTAAAATTTTGTGAGCAGGTTCTGTAACTATTTTTTTTGTCGACTCGGTCATATTCAGTTTTTCGTCATTAATCAAAATGGCGGAGAAATAGGGAAAATCATATTTCAGCCATTTCGAAAAATAACAAACGCAATGTCTACGTCTCTACAAAGCCGTGAGGGTCTTGTTGTAACAAAGCCGTGAGGGTCTTGTTGTAACAAGACCCTCGCGGCTTTGTAGAGTCGTACAAGTCGTACAAGACCCTCAACGAAGCCGAGGTCTACGTATTCTGCCCATCATCAGGACCATTTCTGTTCAAAATTATTGCTGGCAAACGATTTTTATTTTTGGTGTTAAAAAAGCATTGCATACATTACCAACCACGCAATGTAACGCGTACAAAAGACCGCGCCTGCGAGTGAATGCTACACAGCTGCATCCGGCCGGGCCGAGTTGAAAGGCAACGTTTATGTGCGTGCTCATGAAATACATTGAGTAAAACATTGAATAAAATTTTGATAATGTTGTTTCTTTGGACAAAAATTTGGAATTATAACGAATAATATAAGATTTCATAAAAAAATTGAAAAAAAATGAATGAATGAATGACTTGACTGAAAAAAATGAATTGACCTTCAATTATTTCTTAGCTATTGGTTTCCCAGGTAAGTATAATCTAAAAGACGAAAATGCTCCTGATGATGGGAATGCGTGGACTTCAGCTTCGTTGAGTGTCTTGTCTTGTTACACCCGTTAATTTAGCTAACACATATTTTTGCACCACCATATCACCTGCGATCAAGAATATCATAGATAACGCTTCACGATCTAAAACAGTAAATACGCAAAAATGGCACCTCAAATAGCGTCCCGCTTACAAACTTGGCGCTTATTTTGTACATAATCACCTCTAATCTAATATTGTACAAACTCACATTGTATATCACCTATTTGTACAAAATAAGGTTATTTTGTACAAAAACACATCTCTTATCACTTACTTGCAAAATAAGCGCCCAGATTGTATTGTAAGTGGGACGAAGAGATCGAAGGCTTAATCACCATTGCGACGCGAACTTTTAATATTGTCGCAGGTTACCTATCTTAAGATCGAATTTTGTGTTGGTCGAATTTCATTTTACCGACAACTTTTCGACTATTTTCGTTTCGCCTTTTTTTACTTCGTCGAAATCACGTTTCCCACTATATCAGTTGACCTAATATTAATTCGAGTTTTTTCGTTACTCCGACGTCTCATTTGACCGAAAAACTTTTTACCGAATTATTGCTCGCTCGAAAGAACGTTTCGTCGAAGTATTATATTCCCGAACATTCATTACACCACTGATTTATTTGCCATAATTTCAGTTCACCAAACGCCTACAAAACTTGTAGCACAATTTTTCCGATTCCTAATCTTCGTAGCGAGTCGTATTTTTTCTAGTATAATATTGAGTATATTCTTATGTTATTAATTGATTTCCATAATCGTTTTAAACTGGAATCCGAAAAAATCGTGATGTTCTGAAATTTATTATTTATTAATTTAAATTATTTTATGTTTGACTCAATAAATATGCATGCAAAATAACTACCAACACTCGGTTCTAGGTTAACTAATATTTTCCCAAATTTTACAAGCATGCAACATGCAAACGCTCCAAAGAACGTTTCGTCGAAGTATTATATTCCCGAACATTCATTACACCACTGATTTATTTGCCATAATTTCAGTTCACCAAACGCCTACAAAACTTGTAGCACAATTTTTCCGATTCCTAATCTTCGTAGCGAGTCGTATTTTTTCTAGTATAATATTGAGTATATTCTTATGTTATTAATTGATTTCCATAATCGTTTTAAACTGGAATCCGAAAAATTCGTGATGTTCCGAAAATTATTATTTATTAATTTAAATTATTTTATGTTTGACTCAATAAATATGCATGCAAAATAACTACCAACACTCGGTTCTAGGTTAACGCATATTTTCCCAAATTTTACAAGCATGCAACATGCAAGCAAGCATGCAGCATGCAAGCAGGCATGCAGCATGCAAGCAGGCATGCAGCATGCAAGCAGGCATGCAGCATGCAAGCAGGCATGCAGCATGCAAGCAGGCATGCATCATGCAAGCAGGCATGCAGCATGCCAGCAAGAATCCAACATGCAAGCAAGCATGCAGCATGCATGCAAACAAGCATGCAGCATGCATGCAAACAAGCATGCAGCATTCATGCAAGCATTTTGGAGCTCCGCTCACTTCGCTCGCTCCGCTGCGAATGGTCAAAACACTAACCTAACCTAACCTACTAGTAGGTGCATTAAACGTTTTTCTTTATAGGGGGGGCCTCGGGCCCCCCGACCCCCCCGAGCAGGGGGGCCAGCCCCCCTGCACCCCCCGGCAAGCATTTTGCATGCAACATGCAAGCAGGCATGCAGCATGCAAGCAAGAATGCAACATGCAAGCAAGCATGCAGCATGCATGCAAGCATTATTAAGTTCCACCCGCTTCGCTCGCTCTGCAACGAGTGGTCAAAACACTGACCTAACCTAACCCACCAATGTCAAAGTCAAAGGTGCAAGCATGCAGCATGCATGCAAGCATTATTAAGTTCCACCCGCTTCGCTCGCTCTGCTACGAGTGGTCAAAACACTGACCTAACCTAACCTACCAATGTCAAAGTCAAAGGTAAAGTCAAAGTAAAAAATATCTTTATTCAAATAAACTTGCGGCCAAATGATATTCGGTAAAATGTTGTTCTGGTGAAGTGAAAGTATGGCAAATAAGTTATCTGGCAAATGAAAAAAAATCAAAAGAGACTTCGGCCAATAGCAATAAGTTATTTTGAAAATCGGTGAAACGTAATTCGGTAAAATGAGACATATGCCAAATGATATTTCGATGATTTAAAAATATGGCAAACAAAACATATAGCAACTAAGACGTCGGTCAACAGTTTTCGGTCAAATGAAATTAGGACAAGTAAATTTCGGAGATGTGATCGGTTACCATTGTCGCACTGTACAAGTCCGTAGTCTTTTTGTTAACACTGCAGGTTTGCTGTGAACATAGGCACGGGTGACCCGGAGGGGCGCGGGGACATCGCGGTGCACTTCAACGTGCGCCTGCCGCAGCACTACGTGGTGCGGAACACGCGCCGCCATGACAAGTGGGGACTTGAAGAAACTACAGCTTTTAGGTAACCATCACCTGTTCTTCGTGGCATAAGTACGGAGTACATAATAGTACAAGTACAGAAGATGCACTCCGCAAAATCTTTTTAATAAAAAGTGACTCTTGTTCAAACACAATAAAGTGCAATTATTCAGGTTGATCAGCGCTCCCTTCCCTACAATTATATTCACCTAGAAGTTGCCTGTTTTTCTATCGCATAGCTCTTATATTTTCTGACGACTTTAGCTCTTTGAAATTGTTCCTTCCGGACGGTACCGCGCCGGCTACTTGTAGCTTCATACCTAACCTAAGCGCGGAGTGCGCCTGGTCTGATATAAGCTACTAACGTAAGGCCCAATTTACATTGCGTTACGAAATAAAAATTGTTAAAACGAAAAACCGGCCAAGTGCGAGTTGGACTCGCGCACGAAGGGTTCCGTACCAAAAAAGGGCAAAAAACACGTTTGTTGTATGGGAGCCTCCTTAAATATTTATTTTAATATGTTTTTAGTATCTGTTGTTGTAGCAACAGAAATACATCATTTGTGAAAATTTAAACTGTCTAGCTATCACGGTTCATGAGATACAGCCTGGTGACAGACAGACAGACGGACAGCGGAGGCTTAATAGGGTCCCGTTTTTACCCTTTGGGTACGGAACCCTAAAAAAGTACTTACCTATTCACTTCTCAAGCTTACGCGCTCACTAGACATGAAATAAAAGACTTTTTAACGGATACTAGCGCGGTTTTATTGAATAGTACATTACATCCGAGAACGGGAAGCTAGCGATTGCATTGTCGAGGATGGTTTGAAGCCCGAGCCGCAGGCGAGGGCTTTAATCATTCGAGGCAATGCAAGTAGCTTCCAGTACAAGGTTTGTATAATACTTTACTCACGAAATGCGAGGAAATACAATTTTCTTTGTAAAATGTGATATTTAAATTTGTTCGCGTGGCCATGTTTACTGACCGGTCATGCAACCATAAAGTTTCATAAAAAGAATGCTAGCTGATAAGGTCTACCGATTTGAATTTGGAACACTTACTTCCCGCACTCAGTGCGGGAAGTAAGTATTGAAATTCATTTCCGACCTGAATTTCAAATTTAGAATGTGATGAACCAGACCCTCGCGGAAATGTGGAACGCCCCGCATTCCTTTTTCAAATGGAATCAAAACATTTCAGAGCATAAGTGAGTAAAGTACTTTACTCACTTATGCTCTGAAATGTTATCATCTATCACATCACATTATTCTATTCATATCACATTCTAAATTTGAATTTCAAATTTAGAATGTGATGAACCAGACCCTCGCGGAAATGTGGAACGCCCCGCATTCCTTTTTCAAATGGAATCAAAACATTTCAGAGCATAAGTGAGTAAAGTACTTTACTCACTTATGCTCTGAAATGTTATCATTCCATTTGAAAAAAGAATGCGGGGCGTTCAACATTTCCGTGGGGGTCTGGTTCATCACATTCTAAATTTGAAATTCAGTGCGGAAATGAAATTCAATACTTACTTTCCGCACTGAGTGCGGGAAGTACGTGTTCCAAATTCAAATCGGTAGAACTTATCAGCTAGCATGCTTTTTATGAAACTTTATGGTTGCATGACCGGTCAGTAAACGTGGCCACGCGAACCAACTTAAATATAACATTTTTACGAAGAAAACTGTATTTCCTCGCATTTCGTGAGTAAAGTATTATACAAACCTTGTACTGGAAGCTACTTGCATTGCCTCGAATGATTAAAGCCCTCGCCTGATGTACTATTGGTAATTAGTTGGTATTTGGTTTGATTTTTTATTTTTCCGACGTTTCGGCACCTTTGCAGCTGCTGTGGTCACGGGGGACTGAAGCTACTCGTGAGCTTACCCTCAAGCGATGATTTTTTTAAGACGTTCAGAAATTAATATTTTAAATTTTTTTATCTTTTTAATTGGTTTAAGTTGATTTTGTGATTTAATTAATGCTAAAGAGAGAGAATCTACTGAAACTACCACCATTTCACAAAATTGGGAGGCCCCTCCAAGAAAGAAATGGCGAAATAAAACTTGGAGAGGAAAGCCGATCTCCGTCTAACCGTCTTTTATATTTATTAATTTATTTGCAAAAGGAACTAACCGTATCATTAGATCTTGCAGTGTGTGTATGGGGCTATAGCTTGTGAATGATGGGGTCCCAAGCTGGTGGAATTTTCCAACCATCATCTCTATTGAAATTAGGATATTTATTTATTTCGATAGCCTCGCGGAGCATTCTAGGAATAAATCTACGTTACTTAGCAAGGATTTGGGGTTTGTCAAATCTAATGTAATGGTTGGGCCCCTCAAAGGCGTGATCGCACACTGCAGACTTGTTATCGCGCCTATGTTTCATGTCAGCTACATACTCTTTAACGCGGGTCCCTATACTTCTCTTTGTTTGCCCGATGTAGGAGAGCCCACAGTCACAATCTAGTTGGTAGACGCCTGCGGCTTGAAGGGGAATGTTACACTTGACAGGTCGTATAAGAATTGGTTGATCTTCTTCGGCGGCTTGAAGTAAGTTTTGATTGACGCTCGCTTCAGAATGTTTCCAATCTTGTCAGTGACTTCCCGTCCCGTCCCTTCAAATAATGTAGGATGGCAGGTTGACGCTCTACTGTGGCTGGTTTGTCGCGTTTTCTGTGACGAAGGCGTGGTACTTGCAACTTGTTTTTACGCAGTACGACGTGCTGAAGCTCAGCCGTCAGGTGTTGTTTGTCACAGATGCCGCGGGCTCTCTGAAACAAAGATTTCCCTACGGTAGCTAACTGTATAGGATGATGGTAAGAGTCACCATTGAGGTATCTGTCTGTATGGGTTGCTTTACGATACACTGTATGGCTCAAGGGTTGGTTCGGTTTGAGGGGCCCAACCATTACATTAGATTTGACAAACCCCAAATCCTTGCTAAGGAACGTAGATTTATTCCTAGATTTCTCCGCGAGGCTATCGAAATAAATAAATATCCTAATTTCAATAGAGATGATGGTTGGAAAATTCCACCAGCTTGGGACCCCATCATTCACAAGCTAAAGCCCCATACACACACTGCAAGATCTAATGATACGGTTAGTTCCTTTTGCAAATAAATTAATAAATATAAAAGACGGAGGTCGGCTTTCCTCTCCAAGTTTTATTTCGCCATTTCTTTCTTGGAGGGGCCTCCCAATTTTGTGAAATGGTGGTAGTTTCAGTAGATTCTCTCTCTTTAGCATTAATTAAATCACAAAAACAACTTAAACCAATTAAAAAGATAAAAAATTGTAAAATATTAATTTCTGAACGTCTTAAAAAATTCATCGCTTGAGGGTAGGCTCACGAGTAGCTTCAGTCCCCCGTGACCACAGCAGCTGCAAAGGTGCCGAAACGTCGGAAAAATCAAAAATCAAACCAAATACCAACTAATTACCAAAGTACTTTCAATAAAACCGCGCTAGTATCCGTTAAAAAGTCTTTTATTTCAAGTACTTACCTACATAGTTAAATGAGTCTTAAGTCCATTCTGTAAATTGCAAACGAGATACGACTAGATACTGCGGGAATACTCGAGATTGCGCGAGAATTCCCCGTAATACGTGTGACCTCTGTGCTTGGGATGGAAAGGCTCGTTAAGCCGTTGGTTCCAGTCCCAGCTGCAATGCAGTCGTTATACACCCACCAATCCTGATTGGTCCCGCGTAGTGTATGGCCCATACCTCCTTATCCATCCATAAGGATGGACTGTGCCTCAGTGCTTGCCCAATGTCCTTACTACTATGTATAATGTGAGTTATGTGAGATTGTTGCAAATACTCAAATCCCTTTTGATAACTAACGTCTACAATAAAGGAAAACATAGCTTATTTTAAAGTTGTTAAATTGAGGTACCTATCGAAAACGACTAGAAATTCATGATTATGTGGAAATATGCTTTAGGAAATTGTTCAATTGGTCAAAAAAAGTTTGGGGAATAAAGCGAATGGAAATTAAAATACTTAATAGGGAAAAATAATTTCGGGGAATCCGCCTCTACAGTCAGGACACGAGCAACTAAAAACAACGTTTTTCCGGTATTGAAGTAATTGTAAACTGCCTTAGTTTTACATTTGTTTTATAAAGATGTCACTGAAATTTAGAAGGTAGACCAAAGAGAAATCCATAGAGGCTGTAACGTTGCTGGTCGGTAACAAAAGTAATACCTACAGTCTAATTTTTCAATTATATTTTTCTTGAGCTTCAAACCTTTAAAAAAAGCAATACATATTTTGCTTTTCAGAAGAAAGCTTTCAAAAGGGTCCTACACACTATGCCGGCGGGCACAGTTTACCCGCCGAGTATGATGTACCTATGCACGCGACAAAAACTTGCACGGTAAATAGGCTGCCGCCACGGTCAAAGTATTATTCAAATAAGCTCGCATAATAAGCATTTTTAAATTGTAAAAAATTTATCCGACCACAATCTTTCATAATGCGAGCCTTAGGTCTTGTTTATTATCATTCCAGATTATACCCATTCAAAATGGATCGTCCATTCACGATAGAGGTTCAGGGGCCTTATTTTTGAATCGCTCGGCTGGCGTCGAGCGCTCGTTTCTACTGATTTTCGTTCGACAAATCAACTCAAATGTATGGTATGAGATTGAGTCAAATGTCGAACGAAAATCAGTAGAAACGAGCGCTCGACGCCAGCCGAGAGGTTCACAAATAGGGCCCCTGATTGAAGAGAAGGAGACATTATGTATCATATATGACCGTCCGTAATGTATGATTTATATATGTAATACTAGCGACCCGCCCTCGCTTCGCTTCGGTGTAGTGTGGAATTTGCAACAATGTATTTTATACATATAAACCTTCCTCTTAAATCACTATATATTTAAAAAAACCGCATCAAAATCCGTTGCGTAGTTTTAAAGATCTAAGCATACATAGGGACAGACAGCGGGAAGCGACGTTGTTTTTATACTATGTAGTGATTCTTGTTTATCGTTTCCAGATTATTCCCATTCAAAATGGACCGTCCATTCACGATAGAGGCGTTGGTTGAGGAGAAGGAGACATTGTGGGCGGTTGACGGGGAGCACTACTGCAGTTACGCTCACAGGAGCCCCAGCCCATTCACCGCCACTTGGGTGCAAGTGGCCGGCGTTAGGAATGCAACGTTGAGGGTCGACAAAACTGACGTGTATCCTGCGTTAGCGCCTCCTCCTGTCGAGGTAACTTGTTTATCAAAATGTCGTTTATTTGTTGAATTTTTAAAAGGAGACATTATTTGCGGTTGACGGGGAGCACTACTGCAGTTTCGCTCACAGGAGCCCCAGCCCATTCACCGCCACCTGGGTGAAAGTGGCGGGCGTTAGGAATGCCACGTTGAGGGTCGACAAAACTGACGTGTATCCTGCGTTAGCGCCTCCTCCTGTCGAGGTAACTTGTTTATTAAGATCTCGTTTATTTGTTGAATTTTTTAAAAGGAGACATTATTTGCGGTTGAGGGGGAGCACTACTGCAGTTTCGCTCACAGGAGCCCCAGCCCATTCACCGCCACTTGGGTGCAAGTGGCGGGCGTTAGGAATGCCACGTTGCGGGTCGACAAAACTGACGTGTATCCTGCGTTAGCGCCTCCTCCTGTCGAGGTAACTTGTTTATTAAGATCTCGTTTATTTGTTGATTTTTTTAAAAGGAGACATTATTTGCGGTTGAGGGGGAGCACTACTGCAGTTTCGCTCACAGGAGCCCCAGCCCATTCACCGCCACTTGGGTGCAAGTGGCCGGCGTTAGGAATGCCACGTTGCGGGTCGACAAAACTGACGTGTATCCTGCGTTAGCGCCTCCTCCTGTCGAGGTAACTTGTTTAACAAAATCTCGTTTATTTGTTGAATTTTTTAAAAGGAGACATTATTTGCGGTTGACGGGGAGCACTACTGCAGTTACGCTCACAGGAGCCCCAGCCCATTCACCGCCACTTGGGTGCAAGTGGCGGGCGTTAGGAATGCCACGTTGCGGGTCGACAAAACTGACGTGTATCCTGCGTTAGCGCCTCCTCCTGTCGAGGTAACTTGTTTATCAAAATGTCGTTTATTTGTTGACTTTTTTAAAAGGAGACATTATTTGCGGTTGACGGGGAGCACTACTGCAGTTACGCTCACAGGAGCCCCAGCCCATTCACCGCCACCTGGGTGCAAGTGGCGGGCGTTAGGAATGCCACGTTGAGGGTCGACAAAACTGACGTGTATCCTGCGTTAGCGCCTCCTCCTGTTGAGGTAAAGAGGGCTCCACACTCGCGCCGCGAACCGCGGCCGCGAATCACGGGCGCGGTTCGCGCATGAAAACAGTGCGAATAATATAGCCCTCCAGACTCGCGCGCGAACCGCGGCCGCGAATCACGGCAACATTAGTTCGGCACACAAGTCCTTTGACGCGGACCAAAAAACCGCCACCGGACGGGGAACGCCGCGAAGCGCGAACGCGAAGCCGCCCTACCCCTCCTCCCCTTGGGAATCGAACCCGGGACCCCTGCGCTGCGTCTTAAACGGGACTAGACTACAGAGGCGGTTAAAATTTGTTGAAGTTTTTATTTAGACTGCGGCCGGCGTGGTGACTACGACTGTTAAATTGCAATTTTATATGTGTTTTTTGTGTACCTACCTATATATTTGTTGTTGTGTACCTGTTTTAGTAAGTAGAATGCTCTGATCATTTTTTCGCTGACTGTACAACAAACTTATCTTACCAGGCCGTGCCACAGTAGGTTGCGTGCCACACAGCACCGCTTGTGAAGTTTAGTTTGAGGGCTATAATTAGCATCAATGTAATTTGATGATTACAATCATTTATTTATTTATTTTTTTTATTTATTTAATTTCGGACGACCAACAGCTACTATAACATAATACATAACTTAAATAGTAACAGAAAGCTAATTATAGGCCATCACAAATATAAGACAAAATACACTTAACGAGCACTATCTTAGTAGTTAATTATTTTACAAGTATTAATTATACAATTAAGTCGCATTGAAAAAACTGAGACTCATAATGCGCTTGATCGAAGCTTCACTTGTCGCAAAAAGATCCAAGTCTGCCTGACGCGTTGCCGAGTTAAAGCTATTACACGCACGACACAAATATGAATTCTGCCGATAATTTGAAGATGCAGGGGGGACACACAGCAAGTGGTTGAATCTGAGTGGTTTTATCATGTCTAGCATCTTGGGTGTTTGCATTCCCGGAAGGTTAAATACATACTTTGACTGCTTAGCAACTTCCGCAACAAGTCACATTACATACAACCATTACACTTCGCAAGTACACCGTAAGTGTAAACCTCAATGTCATTGTATTTTAAATGAAGAAAATTCGACAATAGCGTGGGAATTAATTACGCTCTTTGTTTTTCCACAACATAAAACTGGTTAATGTATTCATTTATGTGCTGTTAACTACCTACATATTTTCTATTCTCAAATAATAAAGTTCGAGTAAGTGTCGGTATATTATTATTTGATCTTCACACTCAGTGTGGCCGCCAAAAGACTGCGTTTCTGATAGATTTTATCAAAGCCCCTTATGGATCACATGCAGGTTGTCATAAAAGCAAGTGGTCATACACGTATTTCGCCAGAAGATGCAAGTAGACAGAATCGCAACTTGTCAGATTCGCTACTCGTCGCAATTTGCTACTCGTCAAAATAGTGAACTCACAAAAAAGTGTCTTGCTTTGGCCAAAAGCAAGATAGATGACCATATTGTGCTTAATAAAGATTGTACAGCCACTTTTTGTGTGGTCAAAAGCAATATGGTTGACACGCATGTCGTCAGATACGCAGGTGGTCAAATACGCAAGTTAACACTATGTAGCAGAGTTGCGTTTGTGTTGTGACGAACTGCTTGTCTGTCGAACTGCGTGTGTGGAGAGTTGAGTATCCGTTTTGAAATGTGGCGATGGGGAAATGCGTATATGACTACTTGAGTATCTGACAACCTGCGCTGCGTGTGATTCCCCCTATATCAACTAAATAAATTCAGTTTTAATTCCGGGTAACATAACTTACTAGAAGTCGTCCGCGACATTTTCCACGTGACCCTTTGACTAGGGAAACTTTGACCTGGAAAAGAAGTACCTAATGTTTTGATCCAGGATACAAACTATATGTCTGCCAAATTTCTCCCAAATCCGTCCAGCCGTTTAGGCGTGAAGAGGTAACAAACATACACATACCTACACACCCACAAATTTTCGCATTTTTAATATAAGTAGGAATAGGAAGTAGGATTCAGCAGAAATTAGGCACTAGACAAATCTGTCAGAAACGCAATCTCTCTACGTCTACTATGTAGGGAGAGGGTCCATTAGTTAATCCGTGGTAGAGGTCTACAATGCATTGCTTTGCTGCAGGTACCGCTTAGGCCGTCAATAGACGCTGCTCCAGAATCGATGGAAGCAAACTTATGGCGGCCTAATATCATTGCCTCTCTTTCCAATGGAATTCCCGAGGGACATCAAATTGTTATTCATGGAAGGTAATAAGAAGAAACATATTAACACATTTTTATCTGTAATGGTGTTAAAATCGATTTAAAAAAGGATGTATTGTATATATTTTACAAAGTACCACCATTCATAGATTTGTAAATGGACGTCACATCAGTTTCACGTATTTCAGACTTCGCCCTCTACTACACTCGTTCGCAATCGACCTGATGGATTACGCCCGCGAGTGGCCGTACCCGAACGTGCACGTGCACGTGAACGTGCGCGCGTACGTGGAGTCCCAGAAGGACCGGCAGCTGGTGGTGCTGAACGCGTGGCTCGGCGCCTGGGGGCCCGAGCGCAGGCAGCGCACCGCGCGCCTCGTGCCCGGCCACCAGGTACATGATCAAACGTGGAGTGGGGGACCGGCAGCTGGGGGTGCAGGACGCGTGGCTCAGCGCCTGGGGGCCCGAGCGCAGGCAGCGCACCGCGCGCCTCGTGCCCGGCCACCAGGTACATGATCAAACGTGGAGTGGGGGACCGGCAGCTGGGGGTGCAGGACGCGTGGCTCAGCGCCTGGGGGCCCGAGCGCAGGCAGCGCACCGCGCGCCTCGTGCCCGGCCACCAGGTACATGATCGGACGTGGAGTGGGGGACCGGCAGCTGGGGGTGCAGGACGCGTGGCTCAGCGCCTGGGGGCCCGAGCGCAGGCAGCGCACCGCGCGCCTCGTGCCCGGCCACCAGGTACATGATCGGACGTGGAGTGGGGGACCGGCAGCTGGGGGTGCAGGACGCGTGGCTCAGCGCCTGGGGGCCCGAGCGCAGGCAGCGCACCGCGCGCCTCGTGCCCGGCCACCAGGTACATGATCAAACGTGGAGTGGGGGACCGGCAGCTGGGGGTGCAGGACGCGTGGCTCAGCGCCTGGGGGCCCGAGCGCAGGCAGCGCACCGCGCGCCTCGTGCCCGGCCACCAGGTACATGATCAAACGTGGAGTGGGGGACCGGCAGCTGGGGGTGCAGGACGCGTGGCTCAGCGCCTGGGGGCCCGAGCGCAGGCAGCGCACCGCGCGCCTCGTGCCCGGCCACCAGGTACATGATCGGACGTGGAGTGGGGGACCGGCAGCTGGGGGTGCAGGACGCGTGGCTCAGCGCCTGGGGGCCCGAGCGCAGGCAGCGCACCGCGCGCCTCGTGCCCGGCCACCAGGTACATGATCAAACGTGGAGTGGGGGACCGGCAGCTGGGGGTGCAGGACGCGTGGCTCAGCGCCTGGGGGCCCGAGCGCAGGCAGCGCACCGCGCGCCTCGTGCCCGGCCACCAGGTACATGATCGGACGTGGAGTGGGGGACCGGCAGCTGGGGGTGCTGGACGCGGGGCTCGGCACCTGGGGGCCCGAGCGCAGGCAGCGCACCGCGCGCCTCGTGCCCGGCCACCAGGTACATGATCAAACGTGGAGTGGGGGACCGGCAACTGGGGGTGCTGAACGCGTGGCTCGGCGCCTGGGGGCCCGAGCGCAGGCAGCGCACCGCGCGCCTCGTGCCCGGCCACCAGGTACATGATCAAACGTGGAGTGGGGGACCGGCAGCTGGGGGTGCAGGACGCGTGGCTCAGCGCCTGGGGGCCCGAGCGCAGGCAGCGCACCGCGCGCCTCGTGCCCGGCCACCAGGTACATGATCGGACGTGGAGTGGGGGACCGGCAGCTGGGGGTGCAGGACGCGTGGCTCAGCGCCTGGGGGCCCGAGCGCAGGCAGCGCACCGCGCGCCTCGTGCCCGGCCACCAGGTACATGATCGAACGTGGAGTGGGGGACCGGCAGCTGGGGGTGCAGGACGCGTGGCTCAGCGCCTGGGGGCCCGAGCGCAGGCAGCGCACCGCGCGCCTCGTGCCCGGCCACCAGGTACATGATCAAACGTGGAGTGGGGGACCGGCAGCTGGGGGTGCAGGACGCGTGGCTCAGCGCCTGGGGGCCCGAGCGCAGGCAGCGCACCGCGCGCCTCGTGCCCGGCCACCAGGTACATGATCGGACGTGGAGTGGGGGACCGGCAGCTGGGGGTGCTGGACGCGGGGCTCGGCGCCTGGGGGCCCGAGCGCAGGCAGCGCACCGCGCGCCTCGTGCCCGGCCACCAGGTACATGATCAAACGTGGAGTGGGGGACCGGCAGCTGGGGGTGCAGGACGCGTGGCTCAGCGCCTGGGGGCCCGAGCGCAGGCAGCGCACCGCGCGCCTCGTGCCCGGCCACCAGGTACATGATCGGACGTGGAGTGGGGGACCGGCAGCTGGGGGTGCTGGACGCGGGGCTCGGCACCTGGGGGCCCGAGCGCAGGCAGCGCACCGCGCGCCTCGTGCCCGGCCACCAGGTACATGATCAAACGTGGAGTGGGGGACCGGCAACTGGGGGTGCTGAACGCGTGGCTCGGCGCCTGGGGGCCCGAGCGCAGGCAGCGCACCGCGCGCCTCGTGCCCGGCCACCAGGTACATGATCAAACGTGGAGTGGGGGACCGGCAGCTGGGGGTGCTGGACGCGTGGCTCAGCGCCTGGGGGCCCGAGCGCAGGCAGCGCACCGCGCGCCTCGTGCCCGGCCACCAGGTACATGATCGGACGTGGAGTGGGGGACCGGCAGCTGGGGGTGCTGGACGCGGGGCTCGGCGCCTGGGGGCCCGAGCGCAGGCAGCGCACCGCGCGCCTCGTGCCCGGCCACCAGGTACATGATCAAACGTGGAGTGGGGGACCGGCAGCTGGGGGTGCTGAACGCGTGGCTCGGCGCCTGGGGGCCCGAGCGCAGGCAGCGCACCGCGCGCCTCGTGCCCGGCCACCAGGTACATGATCGGACGTGGAGTGGGGGACCGGCAGCTGGGGGTGCTGGACGCGGGGCTCGGCGCCTGGGGGCCCGAGCGCAGGCAGCGCGCCTCGTGCCCGGCCACCAGGTACATCATCATCATCATCATCATATCAGCCGCACGACACCCACTGCTGGGTATAGGCCTCCCCTAAGGATCTCCATGACAATCGGTCCTCCGCTGCCCGCATCCAGCGGCTTCCCGCGACCTTCACCAGATCGTCGGTCCACCTTGTCGGGGCCTACCCACGGAGCCGAGTCCGGTGCGCGGTCGCCATTCTAGAACCTTTCCGCCCCAACGACCATCGGTTCTTCTCGCTATGTGTCCAGCCCACTGCCACGTCAGTTGAACTGAGCTGCAGCTGAGCCGGGCCAGGTACAGGGGACCGAGTACATACAGTTACTAGTGGCTCGGGGCTATGTTAGTTTTGGAATGACGATAATTTTGACTAAGAATTTGATCCTAAGCTCACTATTTGTCATTCCATTTTACATAAAGTATGGAAATAATTATTTAAAAGAACATTTTCTATATTTTCGTTAATTTCCCTCTAATCCCAGTTGTTCCGTTGGGCAGTCCCGTGGCCGGACAAATGGGATTTTTTCTCTTAGTTGTTCCGTTGTGGAGAAATCTAGATGACAATGAGTCTCTGTAAGTAGACCACATCGTAGGTGTTACGGAACTAATGACATTTTTTAATCTTAGTTGTCCCGTTGTCATCCAGATTTCTCTACAACGGGACAACTGGAAGAAAAATCCCATTAGTCCCGCCACAGGACTACCTAACATTACAACTGAGATTAGAAGGTAATTTCTTTCGAAAGATGATAACTAGAGATGAAACGGATGTCCGGTAACTATCCGGTATCCGGCCTATCCGGATTAATACTATTCGGCCGAATACCGGATATCTACTATTCGGCCGGATCCGCTTAAAAAATCAATTTTAAGTAATTATTTGCTTTATTTAGTTGGTCTTAGTATCATTTCAGAAATATAATTCCGAATCGAACCATGTCCACCCGATCGTTCGCGCGCCACCTACGCAAGTGTGTGTGTGTGCGATGCACCAAACGGCTAAGTTCCACCGGATATCCGGCTATCCGGCCACATGGCTGGCCGAATATCCGGTATCCGGCCAAACTGCTATCCGTTTCATCTGTAATGACAACCCTCATATGTCCACAGAGCACGTTCCGCATAGTCCGCGGCGGCGGCTTGTGGTCGGTGTACTCGGAGGATGTTTTGATCGGCGAGCTGGAGCAGCGCGCGGCGCCGGCCGGCGTGCGGGCGCTGCGCGTGCGCGGAGACTTATACCCCGACCACATTTACGTGTGCCCCGCCTCTAGCTCGCCCACCAGGGAGGAGAACCCGTGAACTACTCTAGGAAAACGATAGATCTGAATGTAACTTGAATATGAACATTGGTTTCTATACAACCGCTTCATGTATTCTGTGATACAACTTGTTACAAAAACCGACCGAGCAGTCGACGGCGTCCGGACAACAATAAAAAATCAATTGTGTCTCGTTTTCCAGGCGGCGTTGACGAGTTAAACCGAATATGGTAGATAGGAACCATCAAATTGAACTTTTACTACGGGACTAACTCTGAAAAAAATAATCAGCGCGATCAATAATCCTACTAATATTATAAATGTACAAGTTTGTGGGTTTGGATGTTTAGATGTTTATTCCTCAATCACGCAAAAACTACTGAACGGATTTGGTTGAAATTTGGCACACAGATAGTAGACAGCCTAGATTAAAACATAGAATACTTTTTAGCCCGATATACCCACGGGAACGGGAACCACGCGGGTGAAACCGCGGGCGGCCGCTAGTCAGTTCATAAGTTAATGACAAAAATATCAAAATGGAATTATAAAACAGATTTTTTTTCGCGATTTCAGAATTGGTCCCATAGAAAAAGGAGTTTAGTTTGGCTTATTCCAACAAATTCCCTTCGCATCGTCGCAAAATCGCAAGGAGGTTTCTAGAAGTCTACAAATAAAAAAAATTGTTTAAAAACAAAAAAACCGACTTCAAAAAAAACCTGCCTCTAAAAAGCAAGAAATAATATTCAAATCATTAGATACGCATTATCATCGTTATAATAACGTCTATTGAAGTCGGGTGGGTACGGGAAGTACAACTTCCTTTTTTTATTCTAAAATCCCCACCCGACTTCAATAGACGTTATTATAACGATGATAATGCGTATCTAATGATTTGAATATTATTTCTTGCTTTTTAGAGGCAGGTTTTCTTTGAAGTCGGTTTTTTTGTTTTTAAACAATTTTTTATTTATTTATTTTTAGTGTAAGTACCTTCTGTATTAGGTAATGTAGGTAAGTATATTATTTAGGTAGAAAATTCAGCTAAGCCAAACGTGAGATAATCGCGGAGAAACATACTATATACAGATCAAACTGAGAACCTTTTTTTTGTAGTCGGTTAAAATGACTACACTAAAGGTATCCCCTCTCCAACACAAAAAACTTCATCTAATTCGGTTCATAAATAACAAAGTCGTCAAGGTAGTTGATGCAAAATCATAGTATTTTCAAGATTACTTGAAAACTACTGGACCGATTTGAAAAAAAATTAAATGGGACCATCTCGCAAGCAAACTCAATCGAACAAAAAAAGAATCATCAAAATCGATCCATAAATGACGGAGATACGCGCGAACAACGATAAAAAAAAAACATACAATCGAATTGAGAACCTCCTCCTTTTGATGAAGTCGGTTAAAAAAGACTATTTATGATACAATATGTTTGTATTTGAAAAAAAAACAAATGTTTAAATATTGGTTAAGAGGATTTGCAGGGTATTGGGAACCCCTGATCTAAGGGGATTTGTGGCATAAGCATTTCGTTTGATGGTCCGAAGAAAGGATTTCGCATTTTGGGTTCATTCATTTACACCCTGTATGTGTATGATAAGGGCCGGTTTCATACATAATGCGTGATTTGAGTTAAACAAATTATTTATTGTATTGAGTGAAAGAAATTGTATATTTATCCAGAGGTATAGAAATCAGTGGCTGAAAGTATGTTGTGATGTTTGATGATAATGAAATGTGTCTTATTGTTATTTACTAATACTTAGACAAGCTAGCGCTGTATATCGATTTGACAATAAAGATAATAAGTACAGATTAATATTAAGTCAAATGCTTGTGCTTAAAATAAACATAGATTCGAGTTAAATGTTGCATACGTAATTCCTATTCATGCATGACAGTCATTATAAAACGAAACAAAGAAAATTCTAAAAGCGATATTAATTTTTAGTAATTTTTACTTCATTATACTTACAAAAGTGAAATCGTCCATTACAATACTGTTGAGCAACCGAAAAGTGCGGTACAAGTATTGTTTATTCTTTGATCTAGACTAGAATGAATGAATCAAATAAATTAATCATGCATCGTATTATTACTTATGTAACATACTAAAAAAGTGGAAATTCCGCAGAATAAAATGCATTTTACTCAGATTTTACTGTGCAGTGCATGTTATACATATTTTACCAATTATTTCTTAAGAAGACTGTATATTATTATCCAAACATTAGGTTAATATAAGTTTTGCCTAACAATATTTCGACTGAATGTTTTATCTCAAATACCTGACAAAAGTACCTACAGGTCGGCATTAAAATTCAAGCACTTTAAAAATAATTATGCCGACTGTACTATTTATAGTATGTTGCTTTTTATAGAGTTTAAATGTTACAAGGCACTTAAGCTAGAGTTTCCTAGGATGACGGTGCCGTCATATTACGGCCGTAATTTAGCGGCGTAGAACGTTGTCTATGTATACAATACGGCGCGGCTCCTGACGTTATAGTGTCGCCGTATTGTTTACATAGACAACATTCAACGCTGCTATACTACGGCCGTAATATGACGGCACCGCTATCCTAGGAAACCCTAGCTTTAGGCCCTTATTTATAAACCGCTCTCAACGCGTTGAGGGCTATTTGACAGTGACAGGTCAACTCTTGTATGGGAAGTGTTGTCCTTCTTTACTGACAACTTTATTATTATGTTTGCAACAAAGACTTCTATGCAAGTATTGCTTTGTAACACAATTAATAATGTATAATTTTGCAGGGTGGGCAAAATGTCACACTTTGCTGTTATTTTTAAATGTTATGTCCGATAGTGTATTATATATTCTGTTACCATACTTCACCTACTTTCAAGTTTCTTGTTATCACTTATTTGTAGTTGAATTACAAGTGTCCAACTTCTATGAGTGCTAACCTGCATTACAATTACTTACGTAGCTTACATACATCACTTACAATACAACTAACTACATATATGATGCATTTATTGACTGGATTGCCGTTGCCGCATAGCTTTTCTGTTAAGTATTAAGTGATTCATCAATAATATTTATAATAAATCATGTAAAACTTCATTTTTTTATTTTATTTATATAGAACGGTAGTACTTATAATCTATTCTGTGGTAGTACACCTACCTAATGGCATCGTAAGCCGCGTTGCTCTAAGTTGTAGTGGAGTACCTATCCACTACAATAAACTAATGTTTACTTATAGAAGAGCTCGATGGCGCAGTGGTTAGCGCCTGGCCTTGCGATTGCGGAGGTTGAGCAAGTTTCGCAAGGGTCGGTCATGGGATGGGTGACCAAAAATTTACTATCTCGAGCTTCGCCGTGCTTCGGAAGGCACGTTAAACCGTTGATCCTGGGTGCATTTGCAGTCGTTAACACCCACCAATCCCCATTGGGCCCGCGTGGTGGGTTATGGCCCATCCTCCTTATCCACCCATAAGGAAGAACTGTGCCCCAGCAGTGGGGACATCAAAAATAGCTGATGGTCATCATCATCATCATATCAGCCGCACGACACCCACTGCAGCCCCCCTACTCAAATGGGCACTTTTCTATTCGTTCGCTAACTTAAAAGCTTAAAAATAAGCAATTAAACGATCACGTCGCAAGTTAATGTTCACATCACAGACATAGTTGTATGGAATTGACAAGCCTACGACACGTAACTAATTTTGGAGTTTATGGCTTATTTTTAAGTTAGCGAACGAATAGAAAAGTAGCCATTTGAGTAGCCACCCTGGGTATAGGCCTCCCCCAAGGATCTCCACGACGATCAGTCCTGCGCTGCCCGCATCCAGTGGCTTCCCGCGACCTTCACCAGATCGTCGCGTCGTCTCTCCACCTTGTCGGCTGATGGTCATAGAAGATGATAATGGTAGTGAACGCAGAACGTCATCTTCGCTTCAAATTGTGGCCATATTAGATCACTCACACGCAGGTCGTCAAAAACGCAAGTGTTGAGAAACCGTTTTGAAATATGGCGAAATGCGTATTTGACCCCTTGCTTATCTTGACGACCTGCGTGTGTGACCCCTTGTAGGATTTGTGGTGTCGAAGAAAGGACCAAAGGATAATGTACTTATGTGTTAAATAGTTCCTCCCTCAATGAGAAATTACCCTCAATGAAGCCGAAATCCACGCATTCCGACCATCATCAGAATATTTTTTTGTCTTTTAGACTAGGTGTCTAATTTTTCTAAGGACTAGGTATACCTACCTGGGAAATCAATTTTCCAGCGAAGCCAGAACAGAAAAGGTCCTGATGATGGACAGACACA
Source organism: Agriphila tristella (assembly GCA_928269145.1). Classification (NCBI taxonomy): domain Eukaryota; kingdom Metazoa; phylum Arthropoda; class Insecta; order Lepidoptera; family Crambidae; genus Agriphila; species Agriphila tristella. The sequence goes on along the minus strand of OV743439.1, from coordinate 14,843,515 downwards.
ATACGTAGACCTCGGCTTAGTTGAAGGTCTTTCACCCAGGTCGCCTCGCTTGGATAAAAACGGGCACGGCAATACAAGTGAATCATTCAATTTCATTGCTCTTTTGAGACGGTTGAGATGCAACACCCTACCCTGAGTTTAAGGTAGGTACTAGGTACCGAGGCGAGTGAGGGGATCCTTTTAAGGGGGAGTTAACAAGTGGGGGGAGGGGAGGGGACGTTATTAGATATTTTGAAAAATTTTGTTGATATAAACTCAGTTTCTGCTTACACCAATTCATTTCGATGCTTACACCGAGTTTTTTTCGTTACCCTTACCCGATTCAAACTATGACTTCTGTGAACATTGCGCGAGACGATGCGCAGACAGAACACAAATGAAGGTCCAAACAAATTATCGGACGCGGCTTACTGCCGCGGCTGATCTGAGGTGTGCAAACTATCGGATGTAGTAGGTCGCGGACGTAACCATAGACTAATATGACGTCATCGGACGTCCGATAGCTATCTGGCACGCAGGATGTTATGAGAGTGTGCACACTTATCAGCCGCGGCAGTAAGCCGCGTCCATAAGCCGCGTCCGATAATTTGTTTGGACCTTCAGATTGTAAGTGTGTGAGAGAGACTTGTGGTGGTGGGGCACGGCTACGCGCATAGTGGCTAACTTCACAGAAGTTGAATCGGGCCACATACATATGAAAATTCCGAAAAAAAGAGTGAAAACTACCAAATTAGTAAGTGTTTTTTGTTGTAGGAACACTACTTCTCAGCTGGCTGTCAAAATTGACAGTGATAGACATCGCTCGCAACGTCCACTAGAAGCATTTCAGCAGACCAATCGCTAACAACAACCCAAATGGTCGATAAAAGTAGCGTCATCTCTGTATCTTAACCATCAACTTTACAACAAAGTTTTAAGAAAAGTTGGCCACAAGTATACAACATTTTACGTTGACGCACAAGTTCTATTTAATCTTCATATTTTGAGTCAAATCAAAATTACACTGCACGTATTGCGAGCGTCCGCCACCAGCGCAGATACCAATACAAATACAATGCTATAAACACTTTATTGTGTTGTTGTGTCGTGTCGCGACACAATAGTGTGTTTCTAGTCATACTAGTCTAAATGTATGAAATCGATACGCCTGTTGCAACACGACACAATAGTATATTTCCGCCTTATTACTTTTTCAGCTTTATAAGGCCTGTGTGTTTTGTTGCCATAAACAATCAACAAAACATTGTTTCGGGAAACAATATCCTCATATTTTTTTTTTGTTGAATGTTATGCCGGGTCCATAGCGCGTGTTTTGCTCTACACAATCAATAAAAACATCTCAATATTCAACAAAAAACGTATGAGGATTTTGTTTCGCGAAACAATATTTTGTTGATTGTGTAGGGCAAAACAAAACACGCGCTGTGGACCCGCCCGGCATAATTTCATGTTAGTAGTTCCGCACACAGATTAAGGCTGGCCCCAGACCTACCGGTTCCGTTTCTTTGCTTTGCTGTGCTACCTTGCTTGAAAGACCGCCGGCCAACCAGGGTAATTTTCAATCTATCGCATTTTGGGACTAGACCAAATTGGCAAGATAGCCATTAGCTTGGTTTTATCAAATGTCATCGCCTGGATTGCGAAGTAGGAAGCTTTTATGAGATATGCCACCCTGAACATGGACTCCGATCGTTAAAAATAACTCGATCGCTTATTTATACAAGATGTTTGGTAAAGCCTTATAAAACTGAATATGGTAGATAGGGACCATAATAAAACTGAACAACTTTTGCTATGGGACCAAATCTGAAATCGCGAAAAAAAATGAACTGTTTCATACATTTTGATAATTTCGTTATTAATTTTTGTATAAAACAGCAGTTTTTTTTTAAAACGAAAACTAAAACTTCTCATCGCACCCCAGACGACGATATTTGATAATACCAAACTAATGGCTATCTTGCCAATGTGGTCAGGTCAAAATATGCGATAGATTGAAAATGAGCCTCTTGGCCGGCGGTCCATGGTAGAACAGCAAAGCAAAGAAACGGAACCGGTAGGTCTGGGGCCAGCCTAATAGCCCATTTACATGCTGGCCGAGCCATGACGAGCCATGGCGAGCCACCACCTTGCGCCCAGCGTGTAAACAGGTGAACGGCTTGGCTCGCGTAGGCTCGCGTAGGTTGGCCGCCGATCCGCGCCCGTGTCGGTTTTTGAACACAGATCAAAGGAGCTGGCGGCAAGCGCTTGCCACGTATTTACATGTTGGCCGTTCTTCAGTGTCGCTCAAGAGCTCGCGCCGTACGGGTGTTTTTATGCTGCGCTGTGTATGACCGCGTATCAACAATACGAAATAATACTTCGTAGCTACATAATCTATTCATTATGAAAACATATTTTGAATGTGATACCTTGTAACCTGTTGCGGTTTATATGGATTTTTATCATCCACCATCTTCTACGATGAACTTTTCGCTCCCTTTGTTTTTTTTTTATAAAAATAAACGTATTAAAATAGGCATTATGCCTCATTTACACTATTATTAAGACTCTATTACTAAGACACTATTACTAAGACTCCGCTGTCAGTCTGTCTCTCATGAACCGTGATAGCTAGACAGTTGAAATATTCACAGATGACGTACCTAACCTATTTTTGTTGCCGCTATAACAGCAAATACTAAAAACAGAATAAAATAAATATTTGAAGGGGGCTCCCATACAACAAACGTGATTTTTTTTGCCGTTTTTTGCTCGATATTAGTAACGACAACAGGTGGACAGTTGATCACATATATTATGATGTATTTCTGTTGCAGCTTTAACAACAAATATGTACTATAGATATTTAAGGGGGGCTCCCATAGAACAAACGTGATTTTTTTCCGTTTCTGGTACGGAACCCTTCGTGCGCGAGTCCGACTCGCACTTGGCCGGTTTGCTGAGGCTGGCCGAAGCTGGGAGCTCGCGGTCGCTCGCCGAGCCACGGCCAGCGTGTAAATGGCATCCAAGCGATCGCCGAGGCTCGCCGAGGCTGGCCGTAGCTCGGAGCTGGCGGTCGCTCGCCGAGCCACGGCCAGCATGTAAACCCGGCATAAGAATTAGTTACGTTCCGCATCGATTTCCAGAGGCGCTAGTAGTCTTTCAAACAAATTGATGTTTCAAAAAATTACCGCGAGTGGGCGCTCTTCTTCCATTTTACTCTTTGCAAATTTTGCAATGAATGAGCAAATATTTTCAATTTTTACCCAATATAAATGAAAGATTCTGTTGAAAATTCCATTCCAATAAAACATATTTCGTTCAACCGCATAAAAGTAAAAAAAAATTGAATGCCGGCGTGAACCGGCACCCAATTACAGTATACAGATTTGACCTTGTCAAGGTGACCGATACGCGAAGCTGATTTCTACTTCAGTCAGTCAGGGTTGTTGCCTTTCTTGAGTTGCATGTGTCGAGATTGAAAGTTTATTGATATCAAAATGAGCGTCCAGTCGGATAGTGAAAAGCGGAAGCAGATTTCCGTGCGAGGGATAGTGGCGGTGGAGAATGTGACCGAGGTTAAGAAAGCGTTTAACCGGCACGTCCATTACACTCTTGTGAAGGACCGCAATGTTGCTACGCCGAGGGACTACTACTTTGCCTTGGCACATACGGTCAGGGACCACTTGGTTTCCCGTTGGATACGCACTCAGCAATATTACTATGAAAAGGATCCCAAGGTAAGTTAAAATATCAATTAAAATTGTAGTACAATTTGTAACATTTGCTTTATCTAAAACTAGCGGCCGCCCGCGGTTTCACCCGCGTGGTTCCCGTACCCGTGGGAATAATGGGATAAAAAATATCATATGTTTTAATCCAGGCTATCTACTATCTGTGTGCAGGGGTCGAAACTGGTCAGTAAAGTCAGTTTTTTGGGCTTTGGTCAGTAAAAGTCAGTTTTTTCAAAAAATGGTCAGTAAAGTCAGTTTTGTAGCTACCTACGTTCATTTTTATACACTTTTTTATTATTACCGTTGTTTTTTATTGTAAAACAGGCAAGAGTACAAGATTAGTGGATGAAACTGACTAAAAGTCCCGCTGTGCGGCCGTTTGTTTTTACTATAGACAGGCAAAAAGTACAAGATTAGTGGATGACATTGACTAAAAATCGCGCTGCGCGGTTGATTTTTTAAAAAAGGCAAAAGCAAGATTAATGGATAAAATGACTAAATATTTTAGTCTCGGGTTGCCACTATTCAGTGTAAAGGTCAAACCGCACTACAGCGGAGCGGCGCGGAGCGGCGAGGCGCGGCGCGGCGCGGCCGAATATTATTTCTATTGATTGCAATGATGCAAACCGCACTATAGCGGAGAGGCGCGGCGCGTACCGGCGCGGCGCGGCAGATTTGGGTGCGAAAGAATATTCTGTCGCGGCGCGCCGCGCCGCGCCGCTCCGCGCCGCTCCGCGCCGCTCCGCTGCCGCTAGTGCGGTATAGCTCGCGGCGCGGCGCTGCCAAATATTCTTCATATTCGAGCTTCGGTCTACAGAGCTTATTTGGAAATATTTATTTCTACTGATATTTCAGTGTACAAATTTTGATCATGTTACAAAGTGGTATTTTACGTGATCATTTCATAGATCATCATAATCATAACTCATCATAAATAAATTAAATAAAATATTTAAGGATGTGTTGCTAAATCGTTCCTTGTAAATTCCTTCTAGGGAACGCGTGACCGAGCGTTCCCTTTTCGTTCGTGTGTCCAACTTCAATGAAATCTTGCCACGTTTGGCATTTTGTGCCGCGCCGCGCCGCTCCACTGCCGCGATAGTGCGTTTAGGAGAGGCCGCGCCGCGCAGCGCCGCTCCGCTGCAGTGCCGCGCCGCGCAGCGCCGCTCCGCTGCCGCTAGTGCGGTATAGCTCGCGGCGCGGCGCTGCCAAATATTCTTCATATTCGAGCTTCGGTCTACAGAGCTTATTTGGAAATATTTATTTCTACTGATATTTCAGTGTACAAATTTTGATCATGTTACAAAGTGGTATTTTACGTGATCATTTCATAGATCATCATAATCATAACTCATCATAAATAAATTAAATAAAATATTTAAGGATGTGTTGCTAAATCGTTCCTTGTAAATTCCTTCTAGGGAACGCGTGACCGAGCGTTCCCTTTTCGTTCGTGTGTCCAACTTCAATGAAATCTTGCCACGTTTGGCATTTTGTGCCGCGCCGCGCCGCTCCACTGCCGCGATAGTGCGTTTAGGAGAGGCCGCGCCGCTCCGCTGCAGTGCCGCGCCGCGCAGCGCCGCTCCGCTGCAGTGCCGCGCCGCGCAGCGCCGCTCCGCTGTAGTGCGGTTTGACCTTAAAGGTCAAACCGCACTACAGCGGAGCGGCGCGGAGCGGCGAGGCGCGGCGCGGCGCGGCCGAATATTATTTCTATTGATTGCAATAATGCAAACCGCACTACAGCGGAGAGGCGCGGCGCGTACCGGCGCGGCGCGGCAGATTTGGGTGCGAAAGAATATTCTGTCGCGCCGCGCCGCGCCGCGCCGCTGCCGCTGCCGCTAGTGCGGTATAGCTCGCGGCGCGGCGCGGCCAAATATTCTTCATAATCGAGCTTCGGTCTACAGAGGTTATTTGGAAATATTTATTTCTACTGATATTTCAGTGTACAAATTTTGATCATTTTACAAAGTGGTATTTTACGTGATAATTTCATAGATCATCATAATCATAACTCATCATAAATAAATAAAAAAAAATTAAGGATGTGTTGCTAAATCGTTCCTTGAAAATTCGTTCTAGGGAACGCGTGACCGAGCGTTCCCTTTTCGTTTGTGCGTCCAACTTCAATGAAATCTTGCCACGTTTGGCATTTTGCGCCGCGCCGCGCCGCTCTACTGCCGCGATAGTGCGTTTAGGAGAGGCCGCGCCGCTCCGCTGCAGTGCCGCGCCGCTCCACTGTAGTGCGGTTTGACCTTAATACACTGAACCAAAGAAAAAACTTCATTTTTTTCAAAAAAGTGGCGATTTTCTGGGGTTATGTGTTATGTATCTCATCTGACATATTCGGCTTTATAAGGCTATTTATCGCCTGTATAAGAGAACCATTTAATGGCAGGTAGATTTTTTCTAGTTCTTTAGAAATATATATAAAATATAAAACAAACTTTGTGAATGCTTAAAATTTGTCAACTCTGTCAAACTCTGTCTTAAAACCCTCTTTTTTTATACTCACTACACATTTAAACATAGAAATTAAGTCAGTAATAGGTCAGTATTTTTGAGTCTTACAGTCAGGAAAATCAGTATTTTTGACACTGCAAACAGTTTCGACCCCTGTGTGTGCCAAATTTCAACCAAATCCGTTCAGTAGGTTTTGTGTGATTGAGGAACAAACATCCAAACCCACAAACTTTCACATTTATAATATTACTAGGATTTTGGAGTGACTTGACTTTACAATAAAATATATATATTGTTGGATTAGGTAGGAAACTACATCGAAATATTAGGAAACTAAAATATTTTATGATTCTTTGCTTAAATAATCTAATTTGTGGGTAAATAGGTACCTATTTAATTAGCTTGAACGTAAGTATAAATATTAAATTCTGCTTACCTTCTTCTATACATTATGTAAAAAAGGTTGGGAGTTCGTTTGAGAGTAGTGTGTGGTTTGGTTATAGTAAACATGAGAAAGTAATAGTTAAACTGATCATAATCATAAATCATAATCATAAAATCTTTATTTGTCTGATAAAAGATACCTATCAAATGTTTAAAAATCTAATTAGTAATAATCAGTAAATTTTTATTAAGTTATACTTATATAATTGTAATTTTGATAAATTGTAATTCTATTTTTATCTTATTTTTTTTTTCATAGCGGGTATATTACCTATCCTTGGAATATTACATGGGACGTTCCCTTCAAAATACCATGATCAATCTTGGTATTCAAGGTACAGTTGATGAAGCTCTGTATCAACTGGGCCTTGACATTGAGGAGTTGGAGGAATTGGAAGAAGATGCAGGTCTCGGCAATGGTGGCCTCGGCCGTCTTGCCGCCTGCTTCCTTGACTCCATGGCAACCCTGGGCCTAGCTGCTTATGGCTATGGTTAGTATATGTAGAAAGTGTATTTTTTTGTAATGCTATCTTTATTTTATTTTATGTATAACCTATATTCTGAGTTTACAATTAAATTTTATAATTCATTTTAATAATGCCCTCCAGCAAAGACCTCTTCCAAACTCTTCCACTTCTCCCTCTTTCTAGCCATTCTCATCCAGTTTTTTCTTGCCATCTTTACTAACATCCTCCTCCCATCTCTACTGTGGCTTCCCTCTCCCTCTTTTCCCCTTTCTAGGGTTCCAATTGGATAGCACCTTACTCCATCTTTTATCACCTTGTGTGGTCAGACCATTTCCATTTAAGGGTTCTCAGTTTTACCACAACATGTACTTTGGTAGCTTTTCTTATATTAGTGTGCCTGATTTTACCTATTTTTCTCTTGTCTAGCATGCTTTGTTGCATAGCCCATTGACAAGTTTGTAATTTAGTTTGCTGAGATTTAGTTAACGCCTATGTCTGGCACCCATATGTTAGAATAGGTAGGATGCTAGTGTTAAACAGCTTACCCTTTACTGAAATGTTGATTTTACTTTCTTTCATTTTCGTTTTGTATGACCAGGGCCCTATTTAATAAACTTGATAATCTGTCACCTGTAGTGATGGGCCGAGACAAGGCCGACTCGAATACTAATTCGAATACCTTCTTGGTACTTGCATACTGGAGTACCCAAAATACAGTATTCGGATACATAAGTACTCGCCTTCCGGACCATCTGACCACTAAATCTTATCACCAGTGGTCAGTTGATAGGAAAAATTTCTCATTTGACCAATGGAGGTGAATTGGGAGCAATTTATTCCTAATTCATCACCAGTGATGAAGTGGTATTTTTTTGTTTCAACTGACTACCGATGACCTTCTGAAAACTATATACCTAAGCCTATTATTAAACCATAATTTAATCACCATAAGTTAACCTTCTCCATATTTATGTGATCCTGGTACTTTGGAGCCGCTAAGATTCAGATTCAGATTCATTTATTCACACGAAACACGGTATACAGATGTTAAAATAAAAATAAGAAGTCCAAACATGTTTCACTAAAATTAGTATGCGAATGACAAATTAATTATCCACTAATATTAAAATACAATAAAAATTATTAAATTAAGATTAAAATTATTATATTAAAATTATTACTACATTAAATATTAATTATTACGTTGTTAGATTTACATATTATAAATTTACATGTCATAAATGTTCCATGTCAAAAAACATAATATTAAAATAAAGAGTCATTTTAAATATTCTTCAACAGAATAGAATGACTGTTCCTGTAGCCATAATTTTACGGTTCTACGGAACCGTGTTTCTGGAAGAATTTTAAACTCATTGGGTAGCGCATTAAATACGTTGACACACATAGCCGCACAATTTTTTAAATAGAGTTTAGTCTTTGGTCTGATACTGTAAGTAAGTTTGTCAGAATGCCTTGTGGATCTCTGCGTAATGTCTTTAAATTTAGTAAACAGATGATTATTTGATTTTACGAAACAAACTAAATTAAAAATGTACATACATGGCAGTGTCAAGATACGCAATTTTTTAAATAAAAACCTACAAGTATCATCTGGTGCCAGTCCATACATAGCTCGGATGCATTTCTTTTGGCCGATAAAGGCCCTATCAGCGTCTGTACTGTTACCCCAAAGCAACAGGCCATAATCCAGCACTGAATATACATAAGCATAGTACGCTATAATTAATGTATTATGCGATGTTGTCCGTCTGAGTCTACTGAGAAGATAAATGTAACTATTTAATTTTGTACATACTTTATCAATATGAGCTTTCCAATTCATGTGATTGTCTAATATAATTCCTAAAAACTTTGTTTCAGTCACCTCTTTAATATCTTGCCCATTATACTTTAAATTAAAATTATTAGTTGAAGCACCGTAATTAATAAATTGTATGAAACATGTCTTGTCGAAATTAATACATAAATTATTACACATGGTCCATTTTGAAATGTCATTAATAGTATTGTTAATTTTCAATTCATAATTCTCCATGTCAATATCATTCTTAGATGTCACTATTACTGAAACGTCATCTGCAAACAAAACACATTTACTTTCTATTGTGTTAGGTAAGTCATTTATATACAAAATGAATAGAATAGGTCCAAGTATAGTTCCTTGTGGAACACCATATAAATTAAGTCTACTTTTTGATTTATAATTCATTACTGTCTGAGATTCATTAATATTTGTGATTTCAACATACTGAGCTCTATTTGTTAAGTAACTATTTATCCAGTTTAGAACCGGTCCTCTAAACCCTAAATTTTCTAATTTATCCAATAGAACTTTGTGGGATATAAAATCAAACGCCTTTGACATGTCAAAGAAAATGGCTGTAACTTTTTCTTTATTATCCATACCTTTTATAATCTCATCAGTAAGATCAAAACCAGCAAAACTTGTTGATTTCTTATTTTGAAAGCCATATTGTTCCTTATTAATAACATTGTATTTCGTCAAGAATTCAACGATACGCTTAACCATAGCTTTTTCAAATAACTTGGCTAGCACTGAAACTAAGGTGACAGGTCTATAGTTGTTTAAATGTTTAGTGTCACCTTTTTTATGTATAGGTCTAACAACTGACATTTTGAGTATAGTTGGAAAAGTACCATTTTCAAAGGATAGGTTTATTAAATATGTAAGGACTCTGGCTAAAGCTGCCCTACATTTCTTAAGTATGTCAGTGGAAATATTATCGAAACCTTCCGATCTTGTACTGTTCAATGTCAATATTAATTTTAAAATTTCGTCAACTGTGTAAGGCTCAAGATACATACTATTGCGTAGTCTTGTCTTATTTGTATTATGACAATATTGACTGTTATCAATATTTGTCGTATCAATAAAATGATCATTAAAAGCTTCCGCAATTTGTTGTGGGTCTGTTATTATATTGTTACCAAGAGAAATTTTTCCAATGTACTTTTTATTTATATTACTTGTATTGTCTTTTATTACATTCCAAGAGGCTCGACATCGATTCTTAGATTGTGTTATATATTTATCATTATTTAATTTTTGGGCTTGATTTAAGTAACGTCTTAACATATTTGAATAGTCTCTATACTTTGTTTTATTTTTATTTGTTTTTAATTTATAATAGCTAAATCTAAGCCTTCTCTTTGTGGCACAGCTATTTCTTAAGCCCTTTGAGATCCATTTAAGATGACGAACTTTATTGTTAATGCATATTTTAACTTTTGATAAAATAAGACGAAGATATCATGAAATTTTTTAAAAGCTTTATCAACATCAGACTCCTGGTAGACATCAGACCACGTTAAGCTTGACATACATTCTCTGAATTTATTGACGTTTTCCTCACAATAATCACGTTTGATTATATGGTACTTTAATGTTGGTATACATTTTTTAATAACCGGGATACATAGCATTTGTGCCATGTCATGATCAGATAGAGCTAGAGGTAATACTTGAGCAGTAGCATCACTGACATTGCTAAATATCAAATCTAAACACGAGTTTATTCTGGTTGGACAGTCAATATGGGACGTTAAGTTAAAAAGCGAGGGCAGGTTGCTAGTTTAATATAAATATAAAACTATCTACAAGCCGAATATGGTAGATAGGGACCATCAAACTGAACAATTTTGACTATGGGACCAACTCTGAAATCGCGAATAGAAAGTCAGCTGTTTCATACATTTTGATATTTTCGTTATAAATTTTTGTATGAAACAGTTTATTTTTTTTTTCGCGATTTCAGATTTGGTCCCATAGTAAAAGTTATTCAGTTTGATAGTCCCTATCTACCATATTCGGCTTTATAAGGCTATTACCAAACACCTTGTTTATATAAAACACAGAAAGTTATAGAAGTTAATCTTCTCCATATTTATGTGATCCTGGTACTTTGGAGACATAAGTGGAAAAATAATCATTATCACAGTCACCTATTTATATTGTATCTGTTTTTTATACCCAATAAAATTCACCAGTGCTGAAATGGGATAATTTTCACCACTAGTGGGTGAAATGGGAGTAACATTGTGTTATTTGGCCACTGGTAGTCAGTTGAGAAATTGGAGTGCCAACCAACCACTGGTGGTGGGATTTGGTGGTCAGATGGTCCTAAAAGAGTACTCGAATAGAGAATTCGAGTATTAAAATTATGCAAATACCAAAGCGGGACAATCAGTTTTAGCGCTAAATTTAATTGTTTATTGTAGGAATTAATACATAAAACCAGTGTCATTTTGTGTAGTAATACTTACTTTTTGAACTGTTATGTGAAAAAAATGTAAATGCACGTTTCACAAGTGTCAAAACAGTATTAGAGTCAAATTGAGTATTCGAATACTAGTCTCAGTTCTCGAATACCCAATGCGAGTACCTGAACTCAAATACTAATTCGAATTTTTTTTAACGAGTACCAAAATACTCGAATACCAAAAACAGCAGTCTCGGCCCATCACTAGTCACCTGTCATGACAATTTTATATCCATTGCAACAAATTGAAAATAGAATAAACTACTCATAGCTACACCACAATGTAAACCAAATTGTCATGACAAGTCACCAAATTATCACATTACTAGCGGCCGCCCGCGGTTTCACCCGCGTGGTTCCCGTTCCCGTGGGAATATTGTGGTAAAAAATATTTTATGTTTTAATCCAGGCTATCTACTACCTGTGTGCCAAATTTCAACCAAATCCGTTCAGTAGTTTTTGCGTGATTGAGGAACAAACATCCAAACATCTAAACATCCAAACATCCAAACCCACAAACTTTCACATTTATAATATTAGTAGGATTAAATAGGGCCCAGTACCTATTCTATGCATGCCCTATTTGTGTCTCAATCTCTTTGCTGGATGTATTATATGTAGCAATTATTTGACCAAGATTTCCTATTCAAGAGTATTCATCTACATAATTATTTCAGTGTTATTTACTCTAATTGTTTCTTTAGCTCTGTTGGGCATTGCTTTAGTTTTGGAGGTGTTCATATAATGTCATCGGAAAATTTTAAGTCGGAGAGGTACACACTGTTGATTTTTAAGCCATGGTCTGTCCAATCAAAATGCCTGAAAACATCTTCCAGCACTGCAGTAAAGAGCTTTGGTGAGAGAAGATCTCCTTGCATCACCCCTTTCCCTATGGTAATAGTTTCTCCATCTCTTTCTAATTCTACTTTTGGTGTACTGCCAGTATATATGCCTAATCTTTACCTAATGTTGAGTGATCTGTTCCTATCCGAGGGGCAACGGCGCTTAACAAGCACTGGTATATCATACAGAACGTTAACAGAATCAAGAATGAATAATTCATGAGTGCTTTACAAGTTGCCAATTACTTAACTAATTCGCAACTATTACAATATCAACCAAAATAGTTGACATTATCTGCACTGGCATAAAGTAATTTAGCCAGTTGGGAACGCCGCGACTGGCGACGCGCCAATTATAAATGTGTTGACTAAATGAGATGCCTCAAAAAACAATAATGTGTACATATGGATGACCACAAACATACACTATCTTGTAGTATAGGCATAAAAAGTAAGAGTGTCTTGCACTTGTGTAACTCCTTTATGTATGTTTAAGATTTCTCGTTGTTCTTCATATTTAATATAATTACATTATAATATACTAGTACCTAACTATTTGTTTCAACCTATCTATGGTACCTACTCCACATTATTTTATGGTATTCGATATTATCTTATATGAGAACTAGCTTCTGCCCGCGACTTCGTCCGCGTGGATATTAAAGAAAATCCTCAGGAAACCTGAACCAACCAGGATCCGTCCAGCCATTTTTACGCGATTAGGCGGGTTCCCACCAAGCGCGCTGCGTCGCGGGGCAAGACCTTTGCCGCGTGTGGCGGGCCTCGTATGAGGCTTCCCGTTCCGTTCCCGTTCTGTTCCCGTTCCGTTCCCGTCCCATTCCCGTTCCGTTCCCGTCCCATTCCCGTTCCGTTCCCTTCCCGTCAGCGTTCCCTTCCCGTCAGCGTTCCCGTGCCCGTTCCCGTGCCCGTTCCCATTCCCATTCCGTTCCCGTTCCCGTTCCCGTCCCGTTCCCGTTCCGTTCCGATCCCGTTCCGTTCCCGTCTATTTCCCGTCCCGTTCACGTTCCGTTCCCATTCCGTTCCCGTTCCCGCCCCCGTTCCTGTCCCCGTCCCCTTTCCCGTTGCTGTCCCCGTCCTTGTTCCCGTTCCCGTCCCCTGGATGTGCATGTCCAGGTCCAGGTTCATAATGTTTACTCACCCCATTTACCCCCTAAGGGGTTGATTTTCAAAATCACAAAATATATGTTTGCCTATTTATTTTTAGACGTGCTCCTACGAAGTTTAAAGTTGTACCTAATATCTATTTTATATTATTTTTCCATACAAAATTTTAACCCCATTTTCACCCCTTTAGGGGTTAAATCATGTCCACCGTGTTGGACTTCAAAATAAATGTAATTTTTGCAATCGTCATCCCACAAAACCTCGATAACGACATCCATATCTATTTTTAGGTTTTTTTACCCCTTTTCACCCCAATTTCATCCCCATAGGGGTTAAAATACTAACAAAAACAATATACGTTGCGTTAGATTTCCATCCATAATCCTAAATTATAAATTTAGCGATTTTTACTTCGAAAATGAAGAATTTTCTTCTATACACAACTTCATCCTCCTTTTCACGCCTTCGGGGGTAGAATTTTGAAAAACGCTGAGACACGTACTTATTAATTTTCAATCGTCAGTCTAAATACAACATTTTTAGATCCTACCTTCAAAACTGAGGGACTTTCACACAAACTTTCATCCCTTTTTTCATCCCCTAGGGATGGAATTTTCAAAAATCCTTAATTAGTGGATACCTACACTGTATAAGTATCTGAGTGCAAAATTTCAAGTCTCTAGGTCCACTGGTTTGGGCTGTGCGTTGATTTGTCAGTCATTTTGGGCTTTTTTTGCCCCATTTACTACCTAAAGGGTTGATTTTCGGAAACCACGAAACACGTGTTTACTTATTTGTCTTTAGAAGTACTCCTACGAAGTTTCAAGTCGAAATGTCTATTTAATATTTTTTTTCCATACAAACTTTGAACCCCCATTTCACCCCTTTAGGGGTGGAATTTCCAAAAATCCTTTCTTAGTGGATGCCTACACTCTACAAAGTATCTTTGTACAAAATTTCAAGTCTCTAGACCCAGCGGTTTGGGCTGTGCGTTGATATGTCAGTCACCCCTTCACTTTTATATAAGAGAAGATAGGAGCAACTTGTTTTTTCGAATTCCTTTTTTGCTTTACGTGTGATCTAATTAAAATAGGAGCGACGGTTTTTTTTATTGAGAAGTCAGTTCTTTCATGGGTGTATCGAGAAGAGGATTTGGGGGTGGAACCCCTCCCCTGAAATAGCAAAATATTTTTTTTGTCAAGTGTTTTTAGGGTTCTGTGCCCAAAGGGTAAAAATGGGACCCTATTACTGAGACTCCGCTGTCTGTCTGTCTGTGACCAGGCTGTATCTCAAGAACCGTGATAGCTAGACAGTTGAAATTTTCACAGATGATGTATTTCTGTTGCCGCTATAACGACTCAAAACAGAATAAAATAAATATTTGAGTGGGGCTCCCATACAACAAACGTATTTGTTTGCGTTTCTTGGCACGGAACCATTCGTGCGCGAGTCCGACTCGCACTTGGCCGGTTTTTTTTTATGTACCGATTTATATTCTGGCCTCGACCCCCTTCGAAAAACTGACCTGAAGGCCTAGCCAAAGTAACATACGCAAATCGTCGTTATCGCTTCGCTTTCGAAACATGTATGGGATTGACATAAGGTTTCGTTAACAATCGAATTTTAAAACGTCAAATCCATACATGTTTCGAAGCGAAACGATAGCGAAAAGGAATTTCGTATTGTACTATTTGCCGAAGTTATTTGGAAGATAGCGATGTTTGTGTGACATCATGAATTGGTGTTCGCCATTTTGGCCTGATTGGGGCTCGATTTATCCGTTTTAATTTGAAACCCGACAGACTTGCCGAAGTTCGATGCGTTAGCCGATTCCCAGCACTTGGAATTTTATACAACGTGTTAAAAACAACCCCTAATGCTGAAAATGGTAGATAGGGACCATCAAACTGAACAACTTTTACAAAGGGATCCACTCTGAAATCGCGAAAAAAAAATCTGTTGTTTCATGAAACAGCAGATTTTTTTCTCAAGATTTTAGAGTTGGTGCCGTAGTAAAAGTTGTTCAGTTTGATGGTCTCTATCTACAATATTCGGCATTAGGGGTTTTTTGAAACACGTTGTATATTTACACTTTCGAATGCTAATTACATGTAAGCCAATAACCAAATATAGTCTCTTATCTGAGAGTGAAAAGCAAGGCCATTTGGTCTCGTTGTATTCCTTGGCCTACAACGGTGTAAGTGACCTTTTTAACACAGGTATTAGGTACGAGTACGGTATCTTCGCTCAGAAGATTGAAAATGGTGAACAGCAAGAGGAGCCCGACGATTGGCTGCGGTACGGCAACCCGTGGGAGAAGGCGCGCCCCGAGTTTATGCTGCCCGTCAACTTCTACGGTCGTGTGGTGGACACGCCACAGGGAAAAAAGTGGATTGATACTCAAGTAAGTTTTACTAAGAGTCTTCTTTTACAGCTTTCTTAATTTCGCCATCAGTAGCTCACTACAAGCTCACGCATCACGTTTTGATGGTATCCTTCTACTGTCCATATTGTTTCACGTTTGACTTATTACAATACACACGACGTGCATATTGTTTTTTGGCTGAACAACACATTAAAGAAATAACTATAGAGGAAACTCAGATCGCGAGATAAGTCAATAACTCGTTGACCCAAAGTCACCCCAGATAAGTTATTGTAAGGAATTTTTTGTGACTTTTCTCTTTTATCTGTGCTCAGCTGTATAGCTGTTATGATATGACTCATGCTAACATGAGCATCTATCACTAACATGAACATCGTTAAATCAAAAAGTATTATGGTATGGTGATACTATTTAATAACACCGTACTACTACTTACTACTACTACTTCCAGTCTGCTGCTAAATACGGTCAAATAATAATTTATATTCATTTTATAACAATCTATTAAAAATGTCGTTATTATTATTGATATTTTGCTTCATCGTCAACGATCTCAGTTCATCGTCATTCGACATCGTCAAATCAAAAAGTAGTACGGTGTTACTAACATGAATACATACATATATATTCATTTATACATTGCCTAGTGTTGGAGAAATAACTGTATCAACCACGTACCTGGTGACTTCGTATGTCCTCGTCTCTGGGGCCCCAGGAGTGGTCGCTGGTTGCTGATGGATCACAAATTCTCTCTAGACGTGCACTGGCTATGTTTTGAAATAGTTCACAGTTCGATTTTGGGATTTGATTTGGTTTTATTAATTTTTAATGAATTATGGTGCAGTGTCGCACGCTGCGCGCTCGCGATCGGAACGGTAGTTCTCCTATTCTGACGTTAGAGTACTTGATGGCAGCACTGTCTATAGTAAAGCGCTGCGATTCGTTTTACGAAGGATTGCAGTTATTGTGGCCGATACAGTTTCAATTTAAATTAAGAATTAAAGAAAAGAAAATGATTTGTGCTAGCGTTAATACTATACACAACTTGTTCAAAGTACGGAACATGCCGCCGACCTTAAAATATACATATTTTAATAAGAAAGAAACTAAGAATAAGTCACTAACCTAGCTTACAACTAAGAAAGTAAACTAAAGTTGCCTACTCGAAGGGCAACGGACAGACCTTAACAACAGGTCGTTTAGCAAGAGTATTACCAATGCGTACAGTGACAACACGAGTAATACCATCTGCACCTGGATGCAGCTGATGCACGCGCGCCAGGCGCCATTTCAGTGGCGGTAGTGTATTATCTACTAACACGACTACTGATCCCTCACGGAGGGGTGTGTGAGTGTGATCACGAAACCATTTACCTCTTTGTTGAAGTTGGTGGAGATATTCAACGCTCCAGCGTTTCCAAAAATGTTGGACAGCTTGCTGCAAGACTTGCCAACGAACAAGGCGACTTGTATTGTCGTCAGTGAAGTTAAATTCAGGTAAAGAAGTCAATGGTTCCCCGATTAGGAAGTGTCCGGGTGTGATTGGTAATGGATCTGCTGGATCATTACTCTGAGCAAAAAGTGGCCTCGAGTTGAGAACTGCTTCTATTTGGCAAAGAAGCGTGTTGAATTCATCGTAAGATAGGGTGAGTTGACCTATAACACGGAAAAGATGCGTTTTCATACTTTTCACGGCTGCTTCGAAAATCCCTCCGAAATGAGAAGCATAGGGGGGGTTAAAATGCCAAGTAACGGCTAAATTGGTCAGCTGTTTATTGATAATATTTTGATTATCTTCGTTCCGCAAGAACTCATAAAGATCGGAAAGGTAACGATCGCATCCAACAAAGTTTCGACCACAGTCGGAATAAATATCAGTGCAAATGCCACGTCGTGATATAAATCGGCGCAATGCATTTAGAAAAGAATCGGTTGTTAAATTTGGAACGAGTTCCAAGTGTGTCGCTTTCGTCGACATACATACAAAAACACACACGTAGCATTTGAAGACTTTCGCGTTACGAAATTTATTTGATTTTAGGAAAAAATGCCCAGCAAAATCGGTTGCAACGTGAAGAAATGGACGAAAAGCACGAACCCTCGCGGCCGGAAGTGGAGCCATCGAAGGCTGTGGAGCGACAGGGCGCGTACGGAAGCAGCGCACGCAGCGGCGAGTGCGCATACGGACTGCGTCACGAGCACTAAGTATCCAGTATTTCTGGGCGAGTAGAAACTGTAACGTTTGCGGACCGACGTGCAAATTAGTAAGATGATAAAAGTCGATTAAAAGATTGGTGAAATGATGTCGTTTGGGTAAAAGAATTTGATGCTTTGCATCGTAAGGAACGTTAGCACGATTGATTCTGCCGCCGACCCTGAGAAGTCCGGCGTCATCAAGAAACGGTTTAAGCTTTCTTAAACGTTTGGTACACACGTCGTCATTTTTGATACGCACCATATCTTCCGCAAAGTTTTCTTGTTGAACAAGACTGATAACTCGGTTGAGAGTGAATTTAGTTTCGTGGACTGTAATTTGAGAGGATTCATAAGTTTTCGACTTACGGCATTTATGGAAAAAGCGAAAACACAATGAAATAATGCGTAGCATTTTAGATAAAGATGAAAATCTTTCGAATAATTGAATATCGGGTTGAACATTTGATACAAGTACATGCTTTCGACGCTCCTCGTCGGTCGAGATTATGTCAATGTCTACATTCGAAATAGGCCAATCAGATTCAGGTAGTCTGAGCCAGTTGGGGCCGTCGAACCACTGTCGTTGGTCTAGTTCGGATGGGAGAACACCACGCGACGCAACGTCCGCGGGGTTGTCTGCAGAACGCACGTGATGCCACTGTGAGGCAGGCACGCGGTTGGTGGTCTCTGTGATACGATTAGAGACGTATGTACGCCACTCATGAGGAGGTGAGCGTAGCCAAGCTAGGGTGATAGACGAATCACTCCATGCAAATACCTTGTCAATCGATAAGAATGTGCTGTAAGCACCGAGAATTTTTTGTATAAGCTTCGAAAGAAGCAAAGCCCCACAGAGTTCCAAACGAGGAAGACTGAGGCGTTTCAAAGGTGCAACCTTTGTTTTCGCAAGAAGAAGTGAAGTGTGAATAACACCTTCCGAGTCAACAACTCGTAGATATACGCATGCAGCGTAGGCCTTTTCAGAGGCGTCTGAAAAACCATGAAGTTGTACATCATTAGTACATGGAAGCACAGGACGATACAATTTAATGTCTTGTAATTGTGAAAGTTCTGTTACAAATCTAAACCAAAGATCACGAATACCATCAGGAGGACAATCATCCCAATCAGTACCAGAAAGCCATAAGAGTTGGATGAGATGTTTGACAAACAAAGTTATAGGGCTCAAAAATCCCAAAGGGTCGTATATTTTAGAAATTTCTGCAAGCATAATGCGTTTTGTGCATTTTTGGGTAGGTACCTCTGTCTGATAGGTAAAAGTATCCGATATAGGATTCCACTTTAACCCCAACACTTTGACTGAAGCGTCATTGTCAAGTGCTGAAAGAATAAGAGCATCATCTTGATTGGAGATGTCTTGATTTAAAGATGATAAAAATTCAGGACTGTTGCTTGCCCATTTGCGGAGTTCGAACGTACCCGCTTTGCAAATGTCAATAAGCTCGCGTTGAAGAGCAAGAGCGTTATCGATACAGTCTGAGCCCGTGACGATGTCGTCTACGAAGACTTCATTTAGAAGTACTTGCGAAGCATGTGGGAAGGAAGCAGCTTCATCGACAGCTAACTGACGAAGAGTGCGTAAGGCCAGAAATGGCGCAGAAGAAACCCCGAAGGTTACTGTGCAGAGGCGGTATTCCTGAACAGGATCATGGGGAGAGAATCGCCATAGGATTCGTTGAAAATCACGATGTTCTTGACAAATATCTATAAAACGATACATCATTTTGATGTCCGCTGTGAAAACGATTTTATGAAGTCGAAATTTTAAAAGAACGTCTGTAATGTCTTGATGCAATTTTTGACCAATAAGAAGATTATCGTTGAGTGAACGCCCAGAAGTAGTTTTGCATGAAGCGTCAAACACCACTCTAGTTTTAGAGGTGACTGCTGACTTTTTCACCACGCAGTGATGAGGAATATAATACGAAGGCGTGTCACTGTTCGTAGGAGTAGGAACAGGTTCCATGTGTCCCAAGTCTACATACTCTTGCAGACACTGATTGTAATCCGCTCGTAAAGCTGGATCATGAGAAAGTCGTTTTTCTAATTTGTATAAACGTGAGAGCGCAATGTCTCGAGACTCACCTAGAGGAGGTGCATCCTTCTTGAAAGGAAGAGAAACTATGTATTTGCCAGTTTCGGCGCGTTTATGAGTTTCCACGAAAATGGACTCACAAAGGGCTTCGTCCTTAGTCAAGGGTTTTTCATCGTCAGGCACTGACTCGATGTCCCAAAACCTTTGTATGGTTTTGTCAAGTTGACTTGTACTAAGGTTCATACACACTTGAGGTGCAGAAAGACTATGAGAAATTTTACCGTTGAGAAGGTAACCAAATATACTATTTATTGCCACAGGAGTACCTTGTGGACCTTTGATATTGTCGTGAAGCAGAATGCTATCAGTATAGTCTGATCCCAAAAGAAGTTCAACGGGGCGGGCAGAACGCAGTTCTGGGTCCGCTAGAGGAAGATTTCTGAGATGCGAAATAAACTCAAAAGAATCAGGAATGTTCGGTAAATAACTCGTTATTTTAGGTAAAATAAGAGCTTCAATAAAAAGTCTAGGTGTCGGTTTAAAGTGAGGCGTAACTTCACATAAAACATAACCACGCGGCTGTTCACCCTTATCACCGATGCCCGTGATGGTAGTACTCATTTTAGAATGATAACGTGGTAAACCGAGACGTTGAACACACGACTCACTAATTAGGGTGACCTGAGAGCCTTGGTCCACAAGGACGCGCACTAAACGCGGAGTAAAGGGCTTAGAATCAGTGGGACGAACGTTAACTAACGCGGTGGTCAATAAAACTGTACAATCATTTTTATTGGTAGGCCCAGAAACACCGAGTGTCGGTGGGGGCGCTGAAGGTTCCGCTACCGAGTGTAACTCAGGGGAAGAAATGGAACATTCTGTTTTTAAAGTAACATTTTGCACGGGCACATCTTCATGTAATGAAGTGTGATGCCGCTGTGAGCAAATACGACAGTTATGACGCGATTTGCAGTCCTTAGTTTCATGACCAAGGAATAAACAATTGCTACAAACTTTGTTTTCAGTTATGAATTTATTACGCTCCGGTAAAGATAATTTTTGAAATTTATCGCACTTATTTAGTGGATGAGAATTATCCTTGCAATAAGCACATTTTATTTGCTTTAAATAATCAGCTTTAGTTGCGGCATGAAAACTCATATTACGATTAAAATAAGACTCCTTATTATTATTACGATTTATATTATACTGCGCATCTGAATGCGTGCGAGATAGTGCGCGACGAGCGGCTTGTGCGTGTCGCGACGGAAAGGCAGGTGTCGTCGAGCCGGCCGAGCCGCCAGCAGCGGCGTGCGGGCGCGACGCGGACGGTGCCGTGGGGCCGGCCGCGGCGCTGGAGCGCGCGGTCGCCGACATGATTTCTGTTGCCGCCAATTCCCTCTCAAGGAAATCGAGTAATTCGGAAAGATGCGGAATTTCATTAGGCGAATGTAACGATAATTCGAAGCGCTTACGAATATTTGGCGTTATTTTACGTAATAAAATATTTAAAAGAATAAAACTCCAATCAGAGATATCAATACCTAAGGCCCGTAAGGCAGAGTAGTTCTCGGCATAGGTATTCATAATATTACGTAAACCGTGTTCAATATTTTTATCTGACATTGGCTCGAGATCCAATATTCTATCCAAATGCTTGGTTGCAATAATTCGCTTATTTTCGTAACGAGTTAATAAGATTTGTAAAGCATCTTCGTAATTACTGTCTGTAATCTGAATAGTTTTTAAAAGGTTATACGGTTCACCCCTTAAGGACGACAACAAATAGCGAAAACGTTCGACGTTTGTCAATGTTTTGTTTTCATGAACAATAGATTTGAATAAATCGTAATATGCATTCCATTCTGTCACTTTACCGTCAAAGGTTTGTAAACAAATTTTAGGTAAGCGAATATGCGAATCAGCTGTTGTCCCGCTGCCAGTACAGTGAGCATGACAGGGTTGTGACACACTAATGTTCGCGACACTCTGTCTACGTTGAGTTTCCTTCATATTATCCAACACAACTTGAACTTGGTAGTATAAAGTATCAAAAGAATTACGGACTTTTAACTGTTGATCCTTATCGAACTTCGATTCTTTTGCTAATAATTTTTCAATCTTTAATTGAACTGCGAAAAATGTCTTCTTAACGTTATTCAACTCTTTAGTGCGAACTCGAAATTCTGTTTCATTGTCAATACAATCTACCATACGTTGGATATTATTAAGGGCGAGTTCACGCTCGAAAATTAATTGCTCAACTTCCATTGTGGTGAATAAGATAAACGTAGTTTTAAGTTGTAAATAGTTTATTGTATTGTATGTTTTAGTTAGGTAGGTAAATGTAGTAGTGCAGAAGTTTAAGTAAAATGTAGTTTGTAAGTTTAAGTAAATGTTTCGTAGGCTAGTTATATTAGATTAAAAGTATGTAAAGTATGCTTAGGTAGGTAATGTGTACCGTATGTAATTAGGATAGTCGCAGACTTAAATTGATTGATTGTGAGTTCAGTACGAAGATACATGAACTGCTAAATAGATATATACCTATGGGTGAGTACGTAATACTAACCGCTAGATGGGAACTGCACGAAAATACAGGTTCCGCTTAATAGGTATGTATGTATATTGTATGGGTAAGTACGAAAATACGAACCGCTAATTTGGGAACTGTACGAAAATACAAGAACCGCTAAAAACCTAATAAAGTTTTAGTTTTGTACGAAAATACAAATTTGCTAAATAGTTCGCAAAATCTTAGTACGTAATACTAAGTGGAACAATAAATAACTAGTACGAAAATACTAATTAAATAAGAAATAATGTCATGTGCGTAATACATAAACACTATAAATATTTTGTGTGTAACTAGCCTTATTGAGATTGAAACGGATTCGCGACTGCGTGGCGCCTAGCGTAATGGCACACCGCACGAAATAATATTAAACTAAATTGAAAAATATCACTTGTTAAGTAAATGTATCGTTGTATATCGCAAATATACGATGTAAAATCACTGTACGCAATGGTATTATCGAAAAATAATAACGCTAATTGCATAAAAGTGTTGCATGAAAGTCGTAAAATGGCGGTAGGTCCCCGCGCTTATTGAAGAAAGTAAACTATCGAAAAATAGTTTTTAGTATGAATAACCAGCACAAATCTAATTTTGAATTTAATTATGATCCAGGTTCGAATGGACCAAAAACTTGTGTTGGAGAAATAACTGTATCAACCACGTACCTGGTGACTTCGTATGTCCTCGTCTCTGGGGCCCCAGGAGTGGTCGCTGGTTGCTGATGGATCACAAATTCTCTCTAGACGTGCACTGGCTATGTTTTGAAATAGTTCACAGTTCGATTTTGGGATTTGATTTGGTTTTATTAATTTTTAATGAATTATGGTGCAGTGTCGCACGCTGCGCGCTCGCGATCGGAACGGTAGTTCTCCTATTCTGACGTTAGAGTACTTGATGGCAGCACTGTCTATAGTAAAGCGCTGCGATTCGTTTTACGAAGGATTGCAGTTATTGTGGCCGATACAGTTTCAATTTAAATTAAGAATTAAAGAAAAGAAAATGATTTGTGCTAGCGTTAATACTATACACAACTTGTTCAAAGTACGGAACACCTAGGCATTGTATACAATGCCTGGTGGTCCACCGGCAATGTGTAAAATAAGTTTATTTCTGTTGTCTGTTATAAAAAAATAACCTCGAAATTTAAGGCTCACGCTCCGCTGCGCTACGCGCTCGCCTTAAATTTCTAAGCCGCCCTCGAGTATATATTGTATACAATGCCGGAGAATACACATTGCCGGTAACATATACATCGAATTACAGGCAACACAAGACCCTCAAAACCGTTGGAAAGTCACAAATGCGTCATGGTTGTATTAAATGTTACTCATGCAATGATCTTCATATAGTCACGTGACCAATTAATGAGATAACAACATCATATTCTTATTTTGTTTCTTTTTTTATCTGTTTATGAATGTTTGCTGTTGGAAACAGGCCTTTTTAACTAGGTACCTAAGATATTGGTGCTACAATCATTTGCTTATTGGTGGTTATCGACTACCAGAATCCCCATAATTAAGAAAGATTTGATTTCAACTATGATTTTAACTACCTACGCCATTGCAAACACAGTACAAAATTCGAGTGCCACCACAGATTAAGTAAATTGTAGATAATACAACAGATCACAGTAGGGGTGACCATGACTATATCTTAAAAATTCCAATAGACTTAGAACAGGGGTGCCCATACTTTTTCTTAAGGAGATCGACCTAGCAAAAATGTATGACTAAGAGATCGAAATTTTGACCAAAACACAAAATGTTTATCAAAAAAAAAACTACACTGGGTGCAAAGTGTCAAATTTGTTATCCGTGGCGATCGACCTTGAAAGCTCTCGCGATCGACGTTTGGGCACCTCTGACTTAGAAGTAGCAAGTCTATTCTAGTAGAACCTTTAGGTAGTCACCTGACTACCCAAAGGTTTAACAAAAATTGTTTATCTTACACAACTTACCAAATCTTATAATTATAACCCTTGTAAGTGCACACTCTAAATAAACATTATTTGTCACTAGGTGGTGTTCGCTATGCCTTACGACAATCCCATTCCTGGATACAACAATAATGTAGTAAACACCCTCCGACTTTGGTCTGCCAAGAGTCCTGTTGATTTCAACCTCAAGTTCTGTAAGTAACTAAGAATATCAGTACTGTTTGATGGTTATTTTAACAACCTTTCCAGGAAGTCTGTTCCTTGAGTGGAAAATAGTAAATATCTAGTTTGATATCCGAAAGGTGAAATAGAGACGTTATTTTCTTTTACAGTCAACTCTGGAGATTACATTCAGGCTGTACTTGACCGTAATGTTGCCGAAAACATTTCAAGGGTGCTCTACCCAAATGACAACTTCTTTGAGGGCAAAGAGCTGCGTCTGCGCCAGGAGTACTTCATGTGCGCTGCCACTCTGCAGGATATCATCAGAAGATACAAGAACTCCAAATTCGGAGTCCGCGAAGCTGTTAGGACCACTTTCGAAAGTCTTCCCGACAAAGTCGCCATTCAACTTAACGACACCCACCCTGCTCTAGCTATTCCAGAATTGTTGAGAATTCTCATCGACATTGAGAATGTGCCGTATGACGAGGCCTGGCAGTTGGTAACGAAGTGTTGTGCTTACACCAACCACACAGTGCTTCCCGAAGCTTTGGAGAGGTGGCCTTGTTCTATGTTGGAGAATGTACTGCCAAGGCATATGCAGCTGATTTATCATATCAACTTCTTGCATCTACAGGAGGTTCAAAAGCGTTGGCCCAATGATCCGGATCGCATGCGCCGTATGTCCATGATCGAAGAAGAGGGTGAGAAGCGTGTGAACATGGCCCATCTTTGCGTCGTCGGTGCTCATGCCGTCAATGGCGTGGCCGCTATTCACTCGGATATTCTTAAGGCCACTATCTTCCGCGATTTCTACGAAATGTGGCCTGAGAAGTTCCAGAATAAGACCAACGGGATAACCCCTCGCCGTTGGCTGTTGCTTTG
Organism: Agriphila tristella; assembly: GCA_928269145.1. Classification (NCBI taxonomy): domain Eukaryota; kingdom Metazoa; phylum Arthropoda; class Insecta; order Lepidoptera; family Crambidae; genus Agriphila; species Agriphila tristella. The sequence continues at coordinate 14,817,955 of OV743439.1, read as the reverse complement.
CAACCCAGGTCTTTCCGACTTGATTTGTGACAAAATTGGCGAAGAATGGATGGTCCACTTGGATAAGTTGCAGGGTTTGAAGCGCTGGGCTAAGGACCCTGCCTTCCAGCGAGCCGTGATGAAGGTCAAACAGGAGAACAAACTGCGCTTGGCTTCACTGATCGAGCGAGATACTGGAGTTAAGATCAACCCAGCGTCGATGTTTGACGTTCAAGTCAAACGTATTCACGAATACAAAAGGCAGTTACTGAATATCCTGCATGTGATCACTTTGTACAACAGAATTAAACGTGATCCCTCTGCGCCGATCACTCCTAGAACAGTCATGATTGGTGGAAAAGCTGCCCCGGGATACTACATCGCTAAGCAAATGATTGCTCTGGCATGTGCTGTTGGAAACACTGTAAGTTCTTTATAATATTCCATTCCAGTACTTAAAGCTGTAATCGTGCTCATAGCTCACTATGCTTAATGTGTTTCTTATTATCTTTTAGGTTAATAATGATCCCGATGTAGGCGATAAATTGAAGCTAATATACTTGGAGAATTATCGTGTCACTTTGGCAGAGCGAATCATGCCTGCTGCCGACCTCAGTGAGCAGGTACCTATTTGTATTGTATCTTAAAATAATCAGTTCTGTTTTTAGGGTTCCGTACCCAAATAACCCAAAGGGTAAAAACGGGACCCTATTACTAATACTCCACTGTCCGTCTGTCTGCACCAGGCTGTATCTTATGAACCGTGATAGCTAGACAGCTGAAATTTTCACAAATGATGTATTTCTGTTGCCGCTATAACAACAACTATAACCAGAAACAGAATAAAAAAATATTTAAGTATACAACAAATGTGTTTTTTTTTGCCGTTTTTAGTACGGAACACTTGGCCGGTTTTTTTACATCGCCGGCTTACCTAAATTAACCATTTATCTCTGTTCTTGTAGATTTCTACCGCTGGCACCGAAGCTTCCGGTACTGGCAACATGAAGTTCATGTTGAATGGAGCCCTGACTATCGGAACAATGGACGGTGCTAACGTCGAAATGGCTGAAGAAGCGGGAGAGGACAATATGTTCATCTTCGGGATGAGGGTTGATGACGTCAATGATTTGCAACGCCGTGGGTGAGTCGATAATACAGGGCCGCAAAATAATGGGTCACCGCGTTATTTTCATAAAAAAAGATCACTAAACATGCTAGTAAAGGACCCCGAACCTATAGTTAGAAAAATGTGGTTTCAGTTAAATGACCTGGAATTTTGATATGTTATAGATTTCGGTGCCCTGAGTAAAAGTCACTATGGGTGCTACCACTGTTTACGAGTTCCTTTCAGAGTTTCGTCTGATGATGTACCCTCCTGATCAGATTATAAAAACTATAAACAACGGAAAAAATGAAAGAAAAACAGTGTTTTATTATTTATTTATTTAAATATTATCAATCTATATTTACATAATACACCTCTACTGAATCATATATTTTATAAATGTTACTACCAAGATGTGAAATGATACATCTATAAATGCACGTCGACGTGCATTTGAAGTTGACATTCCCACTACATGACATGACATGACAACATAGGTTGAATATAATGTCAATTGTTATAAATAAGTAGTTGGGAATTGGAACTTTTAAGTACCTACTAATAATTTGTTATACACTCGGCGTCAGAAAAACCGCACCTTTTCTTCAAAGTTAATTTAATCCCATATAATTTAATGATAAGTGTTATTATATATTTCTTCCCCTTCGGACATAGCCAACAGTCTTTAGAAACAGTTGGAATACTCGTCGAACGGAATCAATTACTGAGATTGAGTTTCCGAGCACATTACATTGCCTAATTTTATTGCAATATTTGAATAACTTCATGGGCAATAGTATCCATCTTGGGTATTCGTTTTTTTAATTGAACTGTTGAAGTGTGTTATCTCCATCATCTCGATAGCGAATTTACCCGCATTTCCTGAATTGACCCCTTTTATTTTCCTTTTGTGGTGGCGCTAGCAATAACGCTTTAATCGTTTAATTATGGTAACTGTTATGGTAAATAAATCAAACACTTATTAAAAGAAAGCTCATTAAATGTACTTTCAATAGATATTAACATTTACACAATAAAACGTTAGCTAGCAATAGCAGATGGCCAAGTCTAAACTTAGTGCCGAAGAGGTGCGGTTTTTCTGACGTCGAGTGTATATGGTACAAAATCAGAAAAATCTCTGAAACGAACTCGGAAACAGTGGTAGCACCCAGAGAGACTTTTACTCAGGGCACCGAAATCTGTAACATATCAAAATCCCAGGACATTTAACTGAAACCACATTTTTCTAACTATAGGTTCGGGGTCCTTTAAAAAAATGAGCATCTGTACAATGATTCATAAAATAAAGGCTAGATCACACGTTCAACATACCAATATGCATTTAAAACAATTGCACAAACCTTTCAATATCCGCAAATAAATTCTTATATATAAATTAGGAAAATCCCAAAAGAACGGCTAAATAATAAAAAAATCAACATTAGCAGTTTTGAATGGGAATCGCCATTAAGATTACTTTTGACAGCTAACTTATGATTAGTCAAATAGAGGTTTTAGTCTGAAAAAGCACCTTTAGTCTGAAAAAGCACTTGGTGAAATAAGGCATACATAGTGTTGCTTTTGTTGATGTATTCAGCCGCCTTGTTATTATTTTAAAATTCTTAAGGTAAAATGGATAATCATAGAAATACTTAATGATACGAAGATCACAGGGTCTACTAGTATACAATAAAATATTCAAGATTTTCACTATACATATTAAAATAATAGTAGATTATACAACAAGTGAATAAAAAGGAAATTTAGTTCGAGGGACTAAGTTGGATCCCGAGAGTAGCGAAGGATTCTAGAATTTAATCCCGAGCGTAGCGAGGGATTCAAAAGTAGAATCCTGAGCGAAGCGAGGGATACAAAGGACCGAGATGAAAATTTTTTTTCACGAGTTGTGTTCTCTACTTTTTACCATTGACTGCGAGAAAACAAATAGGTACCTCTAGCAGTACTTTATACTTAGTATTTATAGTTGACCATCAGCCATTTTTAATGTCCCCGCTGCTGGGGCACAGGCCTTCCTTATGAGGGGGAGGATGGGCCATATACCACCACGCGGGCCCAATGCGGATTGATGGGTGTTAACGATTGCAAATGCAGCCGGGACTAACGGCTTAACGTGCCTTCCGAGGCACGGAGGAGCTCGAGATAATACAGTTTTGGTCACCCATCCTATGACCGACTCATGCGTGATATTAGAAGTTTTCAAATGACATAAAACAACCACGCTAAGAGAGAGATTACAGTCATGATCAGTCTGGCATCAATCCATTTTATCAGTCTGTATAGACTTTGAATTTTTGCAGACTAAATATCGTACCAGACTGATAGAAGGAAGACTGAACATTCAATCTCCCTCTAATACATAGAAAAGCACCCAAAGATAAGACACTAAAAAGAACCTAATTAAATTGACACAAAAAAGAACCTAATTAAATTTGGCAGGATATTTTTTTTTCGTTTAATTTTATTGTGTAACTGTGGAATAACTCCATAGCGGCCAGTAGGTAGGTATAGGAACTTTTTTGTACGAATTCATGATGCGCGCTTGTTCCAAATTCAAATAATTTTAATTCACTCGGTGAATAAAATAGCTTATTATTCACTCTTATCGTTGAATTAAACGCACTTTTTAGAGTGGCGATGGTAAAAAAGACATTTTATAAAACCTAAAACATTTCGCTACTAAAAGGACTAATAAGTAATAAATAACTGTAGCACTAATCTTTATATGTCTGCATTCATCACCGAGAAAAAAGAGTTACCAAACTTTATATCAGTATGCTATCTGGCACAGCTACAACGCGTACGAGTACTACGAGCGCAACCCGGAGCTGCGGCAGTGCGTGGAGCAGATCCGCAGCGGGTTCTTCTCGCCGGGCGAGCCGGGCCGGTTCGCGAGCCTGGCCGACGTGCTGCTGCAGCACGACCGCTTCCTGCACCTGGCCGACTACGACGCGTACATCGAGGCGCAGCAGAAGGTCTCCGACGCGTACCAGGTAATTATACCAGGTATTATAGTAGGTTTTTCTCGATGGACGAGCCGGGCCGACGTTTGCCGACGTGCTGTTGCAGCACGACCGCTTCCTGCACCTGGCCGACTACGACGCCTACATCGAGGCGCAGCAGAAGGTCTCCGACTCGTACCAGGTACGGCAGTGCGTGGAGCAGGTTCTCGCCGGGCCGACGTTTGCCGACGTACTGCTGCAGCACGACTTGTTGACATGCTGCTGCAGCACGCTGACGTGCATCGAGTACACAGCAGAAGGTCTCTGACGCCTACCAGGTAACTATATGGCAGTGCGTGGAGCAGATCCACAGCGGGTTCTTCTCGCCGGGCGAGCCGGGCCGGTTCGCGAGCCTGGCCGACGTGCTGCTGCAGCACGACCGGTTCCTGCACCTGGGGCCCTACCGCCCAACTCAAAGCGATAGCTAAACTCTATCCGTCCTTGTCATATCATAACACGATGACAAGGACGGACAGTGACGTCATAAACCAAAGCCAGAGTCAAAGTCCGTCTTTGTCATCGTGTTATGATATGACAAGGACGGATAGAGTCTAGCTATCGCTTTGAGTTGGGCGGTAGGGCCCCTGGCCGACTACGACGCGTACATCGAGGCGCAGCAGGTCTCCGACGCGTACCAGCCCCCCTAGCCAAAGTAACATTTGCAAATTTTCGCTATCGCTTCGCTTCGAAATATGTATGGATTTGACGTTTTACAATTCGATTGTTAACGAAACGTTATGTCAATCCCATACATGTTTCGAAAACGAAGTGATAACGAAGATTTGCTAATGTTACTTTGGCTAGGCCCTCTGGTAATTATATGGCAGTGCGTGGAGCAGATTCACAGTAGCAGGGCCGACGTTTGCCGACGTGCTGCTGCAGCACGACCGGGGGGGTTATTCACGATTGTCGGAAACCAACTTTTCGAATCGAATCGGAAAGTCTATAGTCTTCGATCTTATTTTCTACCTTATGCTACCTAACTTTGTAAATGCATTCGGCTTTCCCCTTGGAAAGTAAATCGAATGCCAGTCAAATGTATTTGTGAATTGCTAAATTTTTGTAATATCGGAGGATACGGATTCGAATCGAATGCTTTCGACTAGATTTCCGACAATCGTGAATAACCCCCCGGATCCTGCACTTGGCCGAATACAATGTCTTACATCGAAGCACAGCAAAGTCTCCGACGCCTACTAGCTTAATTTTTTCGTTTTCTTAACGATTATGCCGGAATAAAGAATCGTAATGATAGGAGATCGTTCGTTGTTCCATTTACGAGACTTAATTTAAACTTTATTATTGAGCTAAGTAATAATGTTACGAATCGAACGTCGTTCAATTATTCGTGATTCGGATTAGGCCCTTTGCTTTCTTGTCGAGACTGCTATACTGCCAAGTTCTACCTTAGTCTCAGATTCAGGGCTTCTTCTCTCTGCTACGGAGTCGTATCACAGGCCATTTAAAATATCGTAATACTTACGTAATATGAAAGTAAATTTGAGGTATTCTGATCGTCCGTTTTCTTCTCAGGATCAATCGAAGTGGGCTGAAATGGTGATCGAAAACATTGCGTCTTCCGGAAAGTTCTCGTCGGATCGTACTATCGCTGAGTACGCGCGCGAGATTTGGGGCGTGGAGCCTACCTGGGAGAAACTGCCCGCCCCCCACGAGACCGCGTAGGCAAGTTTAGCCCAGGGTACATGACTGGTTAGTCGGTTCAACGAGACATAATATAATTTCTTTACTTTTTTGCGATTGAAGTTCGAAACTTATCTATTTATGGACTATTTACATGGGTTGAGTTTAGTCACCTAGCAAGTCGCTTCCAAAGTTGAATCGCTGGTGATGGCTTCTATGTAGTTGATGGCGTAACCTAGGTAACAATATGTAATAACGTAGTGTCAGTTTTGGTCACCGGATCAGATAATTTTGTTCAGTCACCTGCGACCTAGGCCGCATTGCCATTTACACGGTCGATTTTCGCCGTGCGGCCAAAGTTGTGCGACTTTGAAATAATAAATAAAAAAAATAACCAGCCAGACCCATTTGAAATTATTATTGGTATCGTCATGTACTCCTATTGTGTAATGTCTTTATTAAATTTGTTCACTGTTATAATTAACATGTTAGAAATGTGAACTGTAGGTAGAATTTGATGTGCAAATAATTTTGCCAATTTCAACTTTCTTACTGAATAATGATACGATGGCAACAATTTGGGCTTGCCATTTATCGTGTGAAGTTTGCCATTTAAGTGCGAGATAAGAACTGAAAAGAAGTTTTAGATTTAGATTTTAGTTTAGTAGAAAAATATAACGTTTTCACACTTCAGAAAGTGGACAAAAATCCTATATTCAATATAGTATGTAAGCTGCGACGAAAGCTTGTCATATCATAATATTTTTTAAACAAATTATGCAGATACACATCAAACTCAATGAAATTAATCACTTTCTAATTTATGTTTGCACTTAGAATAAGTATTTTTTTTACAATAGTTCTACTTTACCCCATTATTCGTGGTAACCTTTATTTGCCCTTTGAAATGATTTCAACTACATGAATGTGTTTTTTGAAAATAACATAATTATTGTATGTTATTTATATTTTTATGCAACACGATTATTTATAGTTAAGTTTGAAATAAATATTTACTTATATGTTGAAAGAACAACAAATTATAAACGTGTCCACAAAATATATGTATATTTTCGATTTGTAATTGTATTGCAACTTACTCGTAAGTACCCAGTATATGTATAAGTATTGTATTGTATTTCTTTTTAAGATAATAATATAGTATTGTATAGTATATAGTATTGTATTTGTTTTCAAGTGCCTTTAGTTATTTATTCGTATTTGTATAGAATCATTTAGGTGCTTGAACAATCATTCTTCACAAAAGTATTTTCTTGTTGAGCTTTTGTTTCCTTGGTATGGCATGGAAGGGGTACGTATCAGAATGTCTAAAATTAGAATGTCGAAACTTAAAATGGCAAAGTTCAAAATGTCAAAAATTAAAATTCAAATGGTTTAAAATGTCGAAAATCATTATGTATAACTTCAAAATAGCAAAACTCAAAGTATCAAACATATCAAATACTTAACGAGTTAAAATATCAATGGTCTTTAAGTCTAAGTTCGCAATGATTTATTTGAATAGGGTTGGATCTTAAAACGAATCGCCTTCTTTAAAGTTAATTGAGTCTGTGGAGGTGTCTTTAAGCTTCACCTGAAATGCTTTACAGCAAAGTTAGCTGCCGGAAATAAGTCTAAACTAGTCTACTGGGACTTAGAAACTGCAGTCCGTAGGTCACGAGATAGGTGCGAGGAGCATAGCGACGAGCATGTTAGGTTGACATGAACCCAGCGGTCAGCCAGAAAAAAATATATTTCAAACTCAATTGGTGGATTTTGTTCGCCGGCTACTGAATCAGTGACTGGCACCGGCTATCAAATCAGGGAGCGGCGCGGCTATGGTGATGTGCGGCGCAGGCACAGAGGTTAACCTTATTAATTAGGTACCTTAATGAAAGAAAGGCATAAGTAAATTCTATACGTCATTATATGTGTTTTGACTATTAGACATTTTAAGTTTTGATCATTTGAAGTTAGACATTTTTATTTAGGACTATCTGACCGTTTGACATTTTCGTTTTTGACATTTTGAACTTTCGACATTTTAATCGTCAGGCATTCAAATTTTTTACATTTTGAACTTTGCCATTTTAAGTTTAGACATTCTAACTTTAGACATTCTGATACGTACCCCATGGAAGACTGATACAACTTTTATTTTTTAGTTTTGATAACAAAAAAAAACAATTAAGTACCCAAAGTGATTGAAAATACTTATTATAAAATAAAACAAAAAATAAAAACAAGATTTTTTAAATTATTTAACCATCTCCATATTTTCAGGTGTAGTTACCTATCTAATCAGTTATTCCTATATTCTTTGCTAACTTAAGTACATTTTGGGAAAACTACATTTTGGGAAATGTACATTACGGGAAAGGTGAATTTGGGTAGGTACTTTTTAAGAAGTGGACATTTTGAACCCAAAGGTAAAAAAATGTACCACTAGTAATGACAATGGTTGTATTGGTCTTCTGCATATAAGCATTATTGTAATTATCCTTAAAATGTTTACCATCGCGTTAAGCTGCTCTATTATGTACATTAAAATTACATCAAATGCGATTAGACGTATTGTGAATTAATTTTGTGGATATTAAAAACACCTACATTAAAGTGAAATATAGTACCTATTTAACTAATTAGAGAAATAAATCAATTACCTACTTTTACCCAGTGTTGCTATATTTAAATAATTAATTTATATTATAAGTCGTTTTAAAATTAGAAAAGTAGAATTTATTTTTGTGCCATATTTTTATAACTTGTTTCATAATAACTTTATAATATGTCTATTCTTGAATCATATTACTATTGCTGTACAATGCTATTAATTTGACAATGTACGCGATAACTAACACGCTTGTGGTGGTACAGTCAGCAAAGGAAAGTCATTTAAAACTTTAGTACTGTGTCATAGCAGCTTTCTTGACAGATGTCTCACAGTTTACGAAAAAAACAAAACGACTAAAGCGTTAAACGACTTTCGTTGTTGACCGTAATACGGTTTATTTAATGTGTGAGTGCCATAGATTCTCGAGTGAAATTGCAGAGGACCACCGTTATTGTCAGATTAATCGCATTGTAAATATAAAAGAAGTCTTGATATTTTTAATTATAAAAAATAAAGTGATCGGTCAAATTGCCCCATTAAAATAACCAGTTAAATGTGTCTTCCTTGGTGCTTTGATGTTTACATGCAGCAAAAACCTACATAAACCTAACATCTGTTACGTGTATTTTAATAGTTTACTGATATTTTTTGATGGTATTTTTTTCATTTTTTACTCACCTATCAATACTGCCATAGAAATAAACATTGTTATTTATTTTAACAAAATTAAATAAACTATTTAACCATATAGTACTTAATTATTTTTAATGTTCGTCCCTAAATTGATATTCTAATTGATGTACATTAGGGAATTCGATCCCGGACCTTATTTCTGATCCCGGGATTTCGGGATTAAACTTAGCCAATCCAGGGATTATTTCGGGATTGAAGATTAAAAATAAAAATATGGAAATCTTACAAAAATCGGCTCTATAATCAACAAATGAAAATAGACAAAAATAAACGTTATTAAGATTTGGATAAAAATCGGCGTACTTAATCAAAATTTTAACAATATCTAACATTTTACGTTATAATACAAATCTAGCTAGTAGTCTAATCACTGTGAACAATCAAACTTAGAGTCAAACTAAGTCTCACTAAGTCTAACCAGGCTTTAAGTCTGGTTAGTTTGACACACTATATTAAAGTTATTATTTTTCAAGACTGATTATTCAGTCTCTTTAAATTTGATACTAACCTCTCTTAACATCGACCAAATAGATGGCTATCATTTAAAAACCTAGTTAGTATTAAGGTAATAAAGGTTGTACTATTATGTATTCTGTGAGTAAAGTAAGTTTCTTCGCAAAAACTGTTCGAAAATAATATTCATCAGTCACATAATGTCTTATTTCTCTTAAATATGAAGAATAATCTTGAAGAATGTTCATACATTCTTGTTCAATAACAGTAAAACTGAAGTATATCACTACATAACCCAGTGATAGTTAATTGTCTATCATTGTAGTTCAAAATAAAAGAAGTTTTATTCCAACAAACCATCGCAAACCCGCTGGGTTTGCTTGCTTGGAATGCTGCTTAAATGAAATACAAGAAGGTTTTTTGTATTAAAAATGATAGGCAAGCAGTTCTATTGAGAGCACTGGCATTGGGCGTTACGCTTCACGCAGTATATAATGCAACTTTTTTAAAATTAAACCAAACCCGAAAATCCCGGGATTAAGAAAATGACTGAAAAAGGGTCGCGATCACGGGATCCCGGGATCGAGTCATCTTATGTACAGTGGACAGTACAGTCACCAACAAATAAATATAAGTAGCTAATTTTTTTGGTTATTTGAAATTAATTAGTAGGTACACATTCCTTTTATTACAATTATGTAGTTGAAAGAAGATGATCTAACAAATTCAAATGATCGACCTATTGACTGTCAGTCAATTGACTGATGACTAATTCAGAATTATTTCTAAATGTGAAATCAGCGAGTTTTGTTTTAGATAAGTAATCGTACCAACTACGAAAGCTGAAATCTGAATCAACAATTTTTTTGAAGCAAAAATACAACGAAGTTACTTTGAAAACAAGTTGTGGCTATAAATGAGACTCAAAAAAACTACAAACAGAGATGCTGGCGTGAGACTGTGAAATCAAATAATTTATGGCTCAATAGAGTCTATTGCTCTAAAAGTACACACGGCGCGTGACGAATATCCTGCGCGCGCATTTCACAGGACCTGCCGTTCGACAAATTTCGGAGCAATTCGGTTGGGGTCGCTCCTCGTCCTCGTTATAGAGAGGAGTGAGGAGAGTAGAATAGTATAGCCATCCTTGTTAGCTGCTTGGGTGTCATTGGCCGTTCATATCATAGTATTACTCACTTCGCGTCTGTACTACGGGCGAGTCCAGTCTATCGCAACTCGTGAAGAAAAATAAATTCTATGAAACGGGGTAGAACTTTAATGGCGGCTATATTTATCTCGCTCTTTCGTCATACGTTTGAAAGTGATAGCAGCGTTAAAAGAACCCTGTTTTGACATTTGGCGTGTTAAAAATTTTGTATGAAGTCCCGTCTCTTATATATAACGTAGTGATTTTACATTCTCTTTGGGCGAGTCGGTTGTCGCCGCTCGCTATTTCGCGTGTGTTGTGTTGTATGTGTTAGTGGGCGCTTCGCTGAGCCACCGCTTCGATCCTCGCAGGTAAGCCCAAAGGAATCGCTTCTTTACCTCTCACTTTTGTGTCAAAAAAAATATTTGCAAAATACGCCGCCTCGACCAACGCACGACCACGATCGATAACGAGCGATGTTGTCTTACACCGCACCAAGTCTACTCATAATATACAATTTTAATCTTAAGTAATATATTCCATTAGGAATCGTAGACCTTGTTGAGACGAAATTGCAAGTTACAAAGACCGGTTTGCAGTTTGTTGCCATTGATTAGCACGGAGACCAAATGAGCTATAATATAAAAGTGCATGCACTTGTTAGCTTGACATGTTTTATAATATAAGTACTGCAAATCACTGATAACTAGATGTAATCAGATATTATTATACGCTTTTTGTTTTGATAAACATATTAAGGTAGCTGAAGGTGAACTACATTAACGATTTAGATAGGCATAACACCTCTTTTCATTCATCAGTTCTTGGACATGCGTTGTTAGAGTTGGCCGAATAAAATAAACCACCGGGTGGGTGGCGGATATTGGGAAACGGCGACGAATACGCAATTTATTGATCTTTCTCGCAATTTTAAACATAAGACTTATAGATAGAGAAAAGAAATACTTTGATACTACATTTAAAACTCCATAATAAAATGAAATCATGATAGAATGTTTTAAAATACTTAAATACAAATACAATATTTCGAAGCTAATAAATCAACTGGAGACTGGCATTTTTTGTTCATTCTCTTATCTCACACAATGTTCAGATTAAAACGACATAAAACCCTTTACAAAAAAACATTTTTAATTTGCTTCATTTACTGAAAAATAAAATCTTTTCTAACCGATTATACTTTCGTTCTTACATTTTCTTTTTGGTCTCAATCCAGCTTTCGCGTTTTTAACTCTAGGTTACCTAGTCCGTCCGTGGATGGTAGAGAACTTAGGTTGTAGTATCTACCTATATCTGTACACGATACGTGAACTGGTATTTCTATATTGGTTCAACGTTTATATGCAGAGTCGGGGCTATTTATAGTTAACTGGGTTCATTCCATAGAAAGATTTAAAGCTAAAGCAACGTTTTCTTTAAACGAAATCAACTTGGTAAATAATTGTAAGTTAAATTAAGTTCGCTAACGTTAAACTTATGTCTGCTGTTTACTAAATATGTAGCCTGTTTAAAATTATGCTTTGTTTAATATACCTGCACTATCTACCTACTTACCGGAAACGGGTGGGACTCATCACGTTAACTGATTTTTGAGACAACACATGTCTGATGTTTCCTTTAGCAACATTTATTGCATTGTGTCTCAAAAGATGTCCTGTTAAAAATATTCACTTCTGAAAACCAACTCTTTGGAAAAAGAAGCATGTATGACGCGGTTACTATATTTCTAACAATTCGATAGTGATTTAATTTATTGTTTTGTTCACAAGAGTAAAACAAAATACTGTAAAGGGCCGTCGATGGTCTGTTTTAGAGGCTAACGCCCGTCCCTCCTCATGGCTTTCCCCATTCACCTACCTTACTGCACGCCATGAGGGTGACAAACCAAGTAGAACTGCCCTATATTCGTTACTACTCTTTACACTCTATCCGTAAAACAAACAAATTACTTTATGTAAGTATATTTATGTTACAGTTAAAACATATCGGGTCATCCTGAACTTACCATCCAAAGAACAATGGCAAACCTCCATACAAATTTTTGTTGACATATTTTTTATGCGTATTAGTATTAAAAATATGGTATAATATGGTGCTTAATTTTTTTTTAATATCTTCTTCCCGTCAGTTGGGAAAGGCAAAGGCAGAGCCATACAGCCATTGTCTTATTTAAAATAATTTCAACTACACATAATTCCTTAATAGATTGACGTTAAGTATACGATTGTCACAAGTCTAGAAATAAAGATATTCCAGTTTGAAGTTTTTATCGTAGTCCTAATCCTAAGTCTACAGCGAATAGCAAACACTTGACACTGGCAAAAGTTACTTCCAAAAGGAAAGTAGATTGCCAAAACAAAAAAGAAGAAGAAGAAGAAATATGACAGTTTTTACTGTTTCCTAATCAATCACAGTACTTGTTGTATGGTTTGTGTTCCTAATAAACAGACATTTGAGTTTCTTTTTACATTGATTTTTTTCCCTGACTTAGTCAGGACTTAATTATAATCTGAAAAATCTTATTAATTTATAATACGTAAATTCATAATAATGACATTTTAATACGCTAAATAATTAACTCAACAATTATTTCGCCATTGTTCTTTCAAGGATGTGTCCAGTCCATGAAACTAAATAACTTTCTATAAGAAACATTAGTTCGTTGATGAAACATGTGTCGAATTTCGCTACAAAATATTGGTCATCCCATACTTAATTGATCACATGATCTCTTTGATTTGTATTAATAGTCGTATTTTTTTACATATTGGGCCATGTGTTCCTTGGAGAAAGTTCTTCAGTTTCGTGGACTAAACACATCTTTAAAATTTGGATGGTGAATACAAAATGACTATTTTTAGTTAAAAAGGCTCATTTTTCTTTTATCTAAATTGTTGGAACTAGTTTTCCCTAGTTAAAACTAGAATCAATTAAAAAGCAATTTGAGTTTGGGGGAGATCTGAAGCGCTTTAGATTTAATTTTATTTAAAAAAACATTTATTGGTATATTTTTTTTAAACATTTCCTAATTGAAAAGCAATACTTACCAGCAAATATTTTTGATCCTTTAATCAAAATTAAAGCAATAAAGCGCTGCTGATCTTGACTTGAATGATCCATCCGGAATCAACACTTCAAATTGTTTTTTTCACTTCAAATATTAGAACAGTTATAACTAAAATTTAAATATTAAATAAAGCAGTAAATACTATTTCTAACTAAGGCATTGTAGTTAAAACTAGGTTTCACTAGGGAAAACGCGTTTAAACTGTAGTTAAAATTATTCTAAGTAGTTCACATTTACATTTTACTGGCAAAAACCAATTATAATTTTTCATCAATACAGGGAATTAATAATTTCCCCAAAAAATATCCTGGTTGCCAAATTTAGACAAGGCCAGCTGTTATGATTATCAAAAATACGGCATCTGCACATCCGTAGCGCAATTAACACAGGTCAGAAAATCTACTGATTAGTTAGTAGGTACTTTCCAACTTATTCTTCTTTCTTTCTTGCTGACTAAATATGAAACCAGCCAGTCAGTTATTTAAACACGTGCACCCGAGCACGAGCTTCAAGATTATTATAATTTAATGGAGATAACACAAGCAATACATCCCGAAAAAGAGTGACAGACAGCTTGCGGATATGGCAGGTGCAGAACGCTCAAAAGCGGTTTGATGTTTTTTTTTTGCGCGGTCCCGGCTACTTACAGGTATATGTAGGTACCAAAACGCACCTACTACCTTTTGTCACTACTTTTACACTGATTTGATTTGCTTTTTTAAGGTGGTTATACCACCGAAAGTGACGCCCTCAGAAGTTTTTATTTAATAAGTTGTTATAGAAAATGATTTTAATAAAACTTTACGTGGAATTTTTAGGGTCCATGCTCTAGTATTTTAGGAAGCTATCACTATTCCCTCGTAGTCATTCGTAGACGCAAAGTATAGATGTAATAGTTCAAAGTGAAATGATCACAGGACAGAAAGTTACGTCTTTTATCAGTTACAGTTGGTTGGTTTTATAGGAAAATCTTAGGATTTACCTAAGTTCTGGACCTGAGAGGCATAACACTGTAAGTCCGTTTTTAGCGTTTTCTGCTTTTTATGCCAATCTATATAATTTGCCGTCGTCTATCCAGACATAAAACGATAAGTTCAAAAAGTCAGTCAGAACACTGAATTTTATAATTATATAACAATGTAAGAAACAGTTACGGCTTTGATGCATAGTACTGCAAATGACATACAATAAAATTCACTGAAACATATAAGATGCATTTTATTGTATGTGTGGATTCACATTGTTACATTACTAAGGTGTTATTAACATATTTTTATTTATTTAACAAAAAAACAATTCTAGATTAAAAATTGGCACATTTTGTGATCAAATTTTTGGTTTTTCCAGGGTTAATTTAAAGTTATTAAAAAAACTCCGTTACATACAGTGTTGTGCTTCAGAAAATTATTATAGCCAATAGAAGTTACATTATAAAACTTCATTATAATATCTATTAGCCTTTTTAACACAGTAGAATCAATTGTTTTTGGAAATAAGTATGATAAAAATCAATAAATCATTTTTTTTAATAAAAAAAAATGTTTTTTATTATAACTTTTTGACTATGTATACATAAACTGCTTCTAAAGGTTTACCTTCAGAAGTAGTTTATTGTTTCTTGAAAATTTAATTTGAAGAAGGATTATTTTTCGAAAAAGTTAATTTATTGATTTTTTTATAATTGGTACTTATGTTTAAAAACAATTGATTCTACTTTCTTAAAAGGTTTATAGATATTAGAATCTAGTTTTATAATGTAACTTCTATTGGTTGTAATAACTTTCCGAAGCATAAAACTGTATGTAACGGAGTTTTTTTAAATGACTTCAAATTTAACCAAGGAAAACCAAAAAGTTGAACTCAAAATATACAAAATTTTAATGTAGAATAGTTTTTCTATTAAGTCAATAAAAAATATGTTAATAACACCTATGGTTTTAATTGTTATTTAGGGATAAAGTCCATACACCATCAATTTTATCACAAAATCGTCTTTACTGTAAAATTGTGCTTCTGGCACTTACAGCTAGATGCCTCTCAGGTCCAGAGTTCAGGTTTTACAGTAAAATAATATCTACTTGCCTAGCCTAGCGCCTTTTTAATTATTATACTTACTTCGACAAATTCCGGCAAATGCACGACTAAAATCCGCATAGGAAACGTCTAAAAGATTCAGTCAGAAATAAGATCAGAGGCGTGGGTGTATCAGGAGACAGCTTCCTGCGTAGAGGGGGTGTTCGTTGGGAGGGGTCGCTTGAACGGAATTTGGCGTCTCCGTGAGGGGGGAGGCGCAGACGGCACGGCTGCCAGTCGATATCTTTACGTGGCTTTGACCGAGGCTGAATTAACAATATGAATAGATTATATTATGTAGTTGTAGATTTTTTTAATGCAGAACGTATTAAAAATATAGATTAAGACAAAAGGAAATAAAGACAAAGGTTCAGACGATGATAATTTTGCATGTAGTAGAGAGAGAGTCGTGTTTACGCTTGAACTTCTAATTATTATACACTAGCGGCCGCCCGCGGTTTCACCCGCGTGGTTCCCGTTTCCGTGGGAATATCGGGATAAAAAGTATCCTATGTTTTAATCCAAGCTATCTTCTATCTGTGTGCTAAATTTAAACCAAATCCGTTCAGTAGTTTTTGCGTGATTGAGGAACAAACATCCAAACATCTAAATATCCAAACCCACAAACTTTCACATTTATAATATTAGTAGGATACTACTAAGTATGCGGGAACCTTGAACATGCGATGTTTTCTTCCTATCTGGGGTGGTGAAAATTTAACTACATTATGTGGGTAGCTTTTATATAGCTTTCATCGAGTTTAGATCCAAAATAACAGACACAGAGGTCAACCTGCGGTTGATGGTTTAACGCCTCTGTGGTCTAGTGGTTTGCCCACCCGTGTAAGACGCAGAGCTCCCGGGTTCGATTCCTTTAGGGTACATTTGTACTCGGTTTGGTTGGTGTTTGGGTAGGGCTTATTTCAAGTCCGCCTAGCTAGCTACCACCACACCATTACCTAAGTCTGACGCCATGTGTTCCGGCAGTTCGAGCCAGGTAAGATAGCCATTTCCTCAGTGGTGAGGTTTCCGGGTGTAGTGCGACTAGTGCGCTTACATTTTCTGCCTTATAGTCATTTAACATCAGGTGAGGACCACTATCTCGTTGTTGATTAAAAAAATAAATGAAACCTCTCCAGAAATTAAAATGTTCCTACCGTTTTCCTTTATCTGTGTGCTGCTCAAACAGCTCTTAGAATGCTGATCAGATCAATTGGGTGTGTATGGGGATCTGAATCTTCTCCTTTCACTCCCTGGTTGGCCATCATCAGATCACACCACGTTTAATCCGGGGCGGAGAACCAATGCTTCAAAGTAACCTCGTTTGTATATGAAAATAGACCTCTGTAGTACTTAGTTTTGCAGGCCAGTGTAGAACTAACTACTATAAGTTATAATCTAATCTAATACTATAGTAAAAAAAAATAGTATAAATACTTGTTGTTAAATAGATTTTCGATTTTCAATCAAGATAATCGATATTAATATAGCCCATCGGATCGGATATAAAACTGTAGTGTGGGCTACCTAAATGTTTTCCTTTGCTCCACTTGTTGAACATCTGTCGCCTTTACGATTTCTATTAGCCTTGATGTGAAACATCTGGCATTTCGTGTTTCGCACAGTTCATTAACCACTTGCCTTAAAGAAAGATAAATGTTAGCGTTACGATTTTATTACTAAGAAGGAGATAGTATTTTCAAACTTTCTTAGATTTTAGGCGTCACTTGGCGGAAGTCCCAATCCTTGGTGAAAAAAAAAGGAACATTATGTAGCTTACTTCCGCAAAGATATATGCAAGATGCACCGCCCGCCCGTCCGCAAAAAATGCACATGCACACCACAAAATATCAGTGCACAGTACCTGCATTTAGCAAGACAGCAACACATCTTGCACCTTCACCAATTAGACTACTCTACTCGTGTTTCGCCCCAACCCTAAGCTTTCTCAGGAGTTAGATCGTGCGTTAATCAACATCGAATTTTGTGGTTCATCTTGCATTAGGTATATTTTTTGCGGCGGGCGGGCGGTGGATCTTGCATATATTTTTTGCGGAAGTAACCTACATATATTTTTTTTCACAATTTCAAACTTTCGTTGATTAAAAAGATCTATTAGCTACCGACATTACTTGCTTGCTTTCGGCAGTACCTAGTTCATTTGACGGCTCATGTTTTACCCACATTGAGCTAACATAAACTCTTGTGAAACCCAAACATGAACGCGTGGCCATTTCTGGATAATGGTGCCAGAAATAGCCTTCCGTCACTCATATAACGCGTCCGTGTAGATACGCCGAAGAGTAAGTAATAAAACGGTCAAATAAAATCTAAACTACTTCTTACAAAGCTACTTCATAAAACTTCTTCCTGAAAAATAAAATAAAGTTATGCGACAAATCGCCGTAGTATGGTGAATTGGTGAACCCAATATGATAACATGCAGTTTTCTTACTTCTTGTAAGTACTAAGTTAATGTGCGTGGCAATAGTAAAACCTAGTTTTTTTATGTTTGCCTTTCCATCATTAAGACATTTGAAATAATTTATAAACTACAATAATGCGAAGTAGCCAGGCTGAGTTGAATTTGATAACTCACTGAAAAATATAATATCTTACTATGTAATACAAATGTTTTTAAAACAATTTTTATTACAATAACGAAGCTTCGTAAATAAGCTTTCTTCGAACCCTATGTTATTGTTGGTCAGTATTTCGTCAAAGTTCCCCCTTGTTAAAAGTGTGTTTTTTATTAGCAAGAAATGGAGGGGACACAGACATCACCCCATTTCTTTTCGTTCACTATACCCTCAACATTTCGTTAGTAGGTTACTCATTTATTTGATTGCACAACAATGCTATGTATGTACCAAAATGTTGATATTTAAATAAATTCCGTGAAACCAATCTTTCTTTCTCGTTGTAGGTAGGTACATCCGTTCTTCCATTGATTAACAAATATTACTATTTATACAGTGCTCTACTTTAAAAAGTTGCATTAATGCATATCGCATTTTTGGTGTGTTTATGTTAAACTAATTGAATTTTCCTTTGTTACAGATTCGGGCAGAGCCCAGCCGCAAAGCGGCCTTTTGGATTTTTTTATTTTTTTGTTTGTCTACTAGTGTTCATTTTGGTTTGTGATTATTGTACAAGTGACAAAAGTGACCATTAGTGGAGTGTCAAGTGACAACAACATGGCTTGTCTCAATTTATTTGCCCTCATGGCACTGGTCGCTCTAGGTAAGTGAAACATTTTAAATAGGTACTTATGTATTATAATTTTATTTTGTGTCGTGTTTGTATTAGCTCCGTTTCTATTGAAAAGTGTTAAATGAATAATGGCTACATAATAATAAGTGGGTAAGTACACATACAAAATTTGTAAAAAAAATACAGGGATACTTTAGGTATAATTCAAAACAAGTACTTATTCAGTTAAACTGAACGCAGCGTTTCAAATCTCGGTGATTTTTGTTTTAAATATTGGCGATTTTAAAGCATAAGCTCTTTCTCTGAAACATCACGGAACTCCTAAAAATCTAACAATAGTAGCATGCATTTCAAAAATCCAAGTAAAACCTGAAAATCTACTTATTTTAATAACCGTCGTTGATAGGTTAGGTATATGTAGGTAGATTGATAGGGTTGTAGCTATTATACATAAGCACACATAAGTAGTTTAGGTAGGTATGCTCTTTTATCGAGTGGGGTATTTTAAATACAATGGTTACATGTTACATTACATTCTCCGGATCGATAATGTACGCGTTAGCAAAATAGAAAATGATGACCGCGCCTTCCATAACGTCATTATTTTATTTAAACTTCATTCACCACAATACACGAAATACAATTCTAAAGTTTTGAGAAAAACGTTATTCACGAATGCGGAAAATGACGTAAGTATAAGTATTCCAGTCACTCCAGTCAGTAAAGGAGTATTGTATAGTGCGCGAGCGGGTACCTAAGCAATTTCTTCAGAAACTTGTTTAAAAGTCGGCTAAACGCATTTGGATGAAATTTGGCATAATACATATACTTTATAACCTAGATTAAAACATAGTATATTTTTTATTCTGGTCAAAGGTTCCTACGTGGAACTATTTTAGTGTGAAGCTTACAAGAAGGAGGAATGGAGACTATATAGTGGTTTGATGAGCTCATGCAGTAGCACCAGTCACCACCAATGGAAATAAATAATTTACGTTTTATCAGGGGCTTAGAATAAAAGTTTTGGTTATTTTTCGCAAATAGAAGAGTAAAGTGCAATTTTAAATATTTTTTCATGGCCGCAAATATAAGCAATAAGTTATGAATCTCGATATTGTTTAATGTGGCCATTTTTGGGACTAATGAGATGCACGACTGTTCTTGGAACTATATTTAGCAAATGCATTTTACTCTTTTATTTGCGCAAAATTATCAAAAAAAAATATCCAAGCTTTCTATCGCGCCTTTTTGCACAATAAAATTCTCACCAACGCAATTATTACGGTCAGAAATATTATTAGAAAAGCATATTTCAATGTAGAAAAGGCAGTTCAAAGTAATTTATTTAGTTGCATTGTGTTTGTATAAAGTGGGCGAGGCTGGCTAACTACTGTCGGTAACCAGCCAGCAGACCGTTGGCCTTAGAATAATCCGTTGGCCTTTCAGACCAACTCGCCAAGGTCGAGTGTCGTGACCGACGAACTCTGCACGTCTGAAACATCGGCAGACGACCTGTTAATGAGATGAGATATCAAAGCAAACAAATCCCAAAGTCGTTTCTCGAGTTGATTCATTCGAATCAATTGCGATTTGACGAATTTTATTTAATGCAAGTACCTACCTATAGTTGAAGAATTATTATTTTTTGAATAGATTGATGATAAGAGAGCATGAAATGTCTTTCATATGCGTTTGTCATCTTTCACAACCTTTTCTTCTAATAAGACCATAGCTATTAAGAAGTAGAAAGGGTTATTTAAAAGGTTTTCTGCATTTTCACTTGTACAGTGCATAGTATTATCTTTTCCATAGCACAGCGCCTTTTCCATGGTTTTAAAAACAAAAACGAAGCGCATACCGCGAAAGAATGTTTTGTATATGCTTGCCCTCTTTCGAGCGACAAAATTCCTTCGCCGCCGCTTGTGCAACATCTTTACAAACAAAGTGACAATGGAGACCATCTCAGGATTTATCGCTATGCTGTAGGCGTACGGACTAAGTTCTATTCTGGATATTCACCTCTCAAGCTTACGCGCTCACTAGACATGAAATAAAACGCTTTTTAACGGATACTAGCGCGGTTTCATTGAAAGTGCTTTGGTAATTAGTTGGTACCTATTTATTTGGTTTGATTTTTTATTTTCCCGATTTACCAACTAATTACCAAAGTACTTTCAATAAAACCCCGCTAGTACCTATCCGTTAAAGAGTATTTTATTTCATGTTCTATCCTGGATTTTTCAACACATAATTTTTTTTTGCCAACATTTGTAGAATTAAAAGAAAGAAACAACAGAGCTCATTAACAAGGCTCTGAAAGAAAATTCTAAGAAATTTTCACATGTCTTCGTTCTACCTAGAGGTAAGATTCAAGATTTAGTAGCACTTAGGTAGGTACCTACCTACTTTCCTATTTTTACGAAGTCGTATAGTTAATACCAAACTTACGAACTTTTGCTGTAAGTAGTAGATTTTTTGTTGTTTTTTATTTGTTTGGGTCATTTTTTTTTTTTATTTTCGTCTACGTATTCGAGGAAAAACTTTTCCTACTTTTATTTATCTACGTTACTTATCTTTCAGCAACTGCTGAAAAGATAAGTTTGGTAAGTGATTCCATAATTCTGTCCATCTACGATTTGCAAAGAAATTTATTTTACCTACTTTCTTATCTTCTTCAGTAGTTGTTAACAATTTGTCCAAGAGTTTATGTTTTTATCTTATTTTATATCCGTTCCGTTCTCAAAACAAATCGGTGAACTAAGTTATGTCACTTTGCTTTATTTGTTGAGTGTTTAGCAAATAAACTCGATTACGCGTGACTTCTGATCTGTAAATCGATTCCCACATGTGCTTGATAACAAGTACTTAGCTTTATTATGCCAGTAGCCAGAAAGATGTGGAAATAGATAAGCATACCTAGCTGAAGATTACCCGGCCAAAGTAGCGCACAGGAATTTTTCGGGTCAATAACCGTGTTTTTACGGTGCGTTTATACATTAAGCCTTCCCCGCACCCTTTGCGTGCTTACTGAATAATTTAACAGATTGTTAACTCAGCCACAGTTTGGCTAATTATATTTGAGTTAGTTATAGGGTATCTCTCCAAAAAAAATGCGACATGTGACCGAAATGATGCCATTTTCATACCTTCGGTGTCTATTTGTGTAATAACTGTAAGATTTTCTTTAAATATTCCAACTGTAATCAATTTTAATGACAAAGATTTGGTTCCCATTGTTGTATCTTAAATTCAAAAAGGTTTTTACTTATTTATTATTTTTTACAATAATGTTTGTGAGAATTTTGACCATTTTGTAAAATTAAAGCTGATTTGCTTTTAAGGTGGTACGTCAAGCTCAGTAGCGAACCACCTTAACCGTGTGATTTTTCCACTGATGAATTGTAATTCATCGAGGACACCAGTTATATCAGCGTAGCCTTCACCCAATGCATTGATAGGTATTTGATAATCAATCATTTAAAATGCTAAACTAGCGTGACAATATCACTAGCGTTATAGCTAGCCTAGGGACAATGGGGCAGCTGCCAGGCGCAACCCTCAGGCCCACTTTACTGACCCATAACTAGAAAAAAGTATATTAAGTCTTGGGGCGCAAAATTAAAAACTTGCCAGGGGCGCTCAAGATCCTAAAAACGAGCCTTGGGGGCGCAAAATTCAAATAGTACTTAATGCATTAATTATGAAATTATTGTAAACTTCATCTATTTGTCAATACCGTTGACGTAGTACCTTCACCGTGCGTGATTAATTGGACATTATACTTACTAATATCAATTTGACCTAATTTTTCTGGGGAAAAGATATGTATTATAGTTTACATTATTAATATTATTATCAATGATTTATTATTCCTAATAAGTAATAGGTCTTAACTCACTTGATGTAGATCCAATATTTGAATTTCTCATTACTCTCATTTCTCCACAAAAACTTTTAAGTAAATAAGTAAGTATTCCAAGTTTGATTCTCCACAATAGTTATTTGTTATACAAGTGACCAAAATCAATTTGTGCTGCGAGTGTCGACTTTAAATCACGAACTAGCGAAATAGCCTAGCGAGTGATTCTAATATAGATAGACTACTGGGCACAGTCAGTGATTTAAAGGCACGAGGCAGAACAAAATTTTGGTCTCGTGTAAAACACAACTTTTCACCTCTACCAGCGAGAAAATTTTCACGTGACTTTAGAAACTTGTTCACTCAACTCTTTTGGAGTTAGACAACTATCTTCATCGTTGGACGCATTCATTTTTTTAATATATCACAAAAATAATTCCTTCCGAACGACTTCGTCATTTTCTTAAACTTGACGCTTTCCTAACTTGTCTCATTTTTAACTCGCCTTTTTCTTAGTTCGTCTCTTTCCTAGATGACTTCGTCATTTTCTTAAACTTGACACTTTCCTAACTTGTCTCATTTTTAGCTAGGCTTTTTCTTTGTTGGTCTCTTTCTTAAACTTGTCTGGACGACTTCGTCATTTTAACACGTTTTTATTAGGTTGATTTCTCGTTTGTTACTTTGGTGGTTGGTTTGGTTGTTTGTCCACAAAGTTTGCGAACGAAGTTCGATCCACTACTATAAGGTAGGTAGGGTAGGGCATGCGAAATATTATATTCAGTCAAAAGTACCAGGGCAACATAACTTATGAGGAGTTATTTTGATTTCATGCCGCGAAGATTTCTTTTAGCTCTTTAATTTTTCAAAAATATAAATTGAAATAACTCCTTTTAAGTTATTTTGCCCTGGTACTTTTGACTCATTTTTAGTTATTTTATTTTATATCAAAACATTATTTCGTAATTAAATATAAAAAAAATAGTATGATTTCGGGTTAGGTTCGAAATAATCGTTCTTTATTACTGACCAAACAACAAGTACTTAGTGATAGGACACTACGATATTCTAAAAGCCCTAGTCCAGTAGGACCACGAGTATGTACATGTAGTAGTCAGCAACTTTTGGCTAGCACAAATTTTAAATAAATCAGCAGTTGCTGACCAAATATTTTTGCTAGCCAAATAATTATACTGTTGTCTTTTTTAGCGAGTGATTCTAATATCGACTCTCCCTTCCTAATCCAATAAAATCGTTTGGGGGCTCGACGAAAAAATACCCCCAGTGTTTCCTCGATCCATCAGTGGATCGAAAAAACTGTTTTTCGATGTATATTTTCTGACAGGGTGCAGGGGCAGCAAGGTGTAAGTGCACCCCCTTGCACCCCGCTGCCGGCGCCCATGGCCCGTGGTTCACCTATGTGAAATGATCCGGTGGACCACGGCTAAGAAGAGAGCGAAAGAGACAGAGCCGAGTTAAAAATTAGAAAAGTTAAAAAAATTTTAGAAAGAGCCGAGTTAAAAATTAGACGAGTTGGGAAAGTATCGAGCATAAAAAAGAGACCAACTAAGAAAGAGCCGAGTTAAAAAGGAGACGAGTTGGGAAAGTGACAAGTTTAAGAAAGAAACCAACTAAGAAAGAGCCGAGGTAAAAATTAGGCGTGTTGGGAAAGTGTCAAGTTTAAGAAAATGACGAAGTCGTCCAGAGGAAAATAATTCGATCAAACCTATGCTGAAAAAATTTATTCATAGAGTCAGTGAAGTAGATTCCCGTCGTTTTGATTATTTTACGTTGTGTTTTTCTCCTATTCTTTAATATCCCAACTTATTCATTTATTTATAATCATAAAACATATAATTTGTTAATAAATTTCATATTTTTTTCTTATTTCAAATTTGTTTCATACATGTGACCTCATTACGTCCACACTCTTTATTTCAAATTATTATCAACCTTCTTTTTTAACAATCCTTATTTAAAACTCCTTGGTATATCCGTGCATTTTAATTTTTTACTTTTTATTATTTTTTATTATTTTAAAAATTGGTGTTAGAAATTAAAAAAGCACTTTGCCTCACGCACGCAGCAAAAATCTATTTTGCTGCGAGTTTTTACGCGCCAAAAGCGCCCTTTTCGTGCTGGAGAGGTGAAAAAGTTTTCTTTTTAATGTTCCATAGAATATATTAGTTATATTTGCAAAGTCTTCGATTTCCTGTTCCGGTAGCCGGCCGGCATGCCATTCATGCATGACCAAGCCATGACTCCACGTCTGTGTAAAATGTAAGAGGAATCACACGTGCTTCAGTTTCCGCTATTTGTCAACTCATAAATGCTAATTTGAGCTGTATAGTACCTAGTGTAGTAGTACAAGTCAATTTGTAATCATCACAAATTGAACGACTTTTGCACTCGCGTAAGATATACGTAAGATAGACGACCTCCGTGGTCGAGTGGTTCGCACGCCGGTTTTCAAGGCGTCACCATCTCTTGAGGTCCCGGGTTCGATCCCCGGCTGGGTCAATGTAGAAAATGAACTTTTCAATATTGTCTCAGGTCTGGGTGTGTGTCATACCACCGTTGTTTCTGATTTCCATAACACAAGTGCTATAGCTACTTACTTTGGGATTGGAGCAATGTATGTGATGTTGTCAAATATTTATTTATATTATCGTCATTTGTTTCGTGTAAGCTATAAATATGTGTAATATAAAAATAATATTGAACGTTTTTTTGGTCATTGTACCTAAGTGAGGTAGTAGGAAGCCATGAATAGAAAACTTAATTATTCTAAGGCTAAGTACTTGTTTTAAAAGTAATGTTTGTGCATAAGAAAACACGTAAAACTATAACTAATCTTATGAATACTGAAAATCTCCGCATTGTAAAACAACCGAACATAATGCAAATGCATGCATACAGGTATATTATTTGAATGGGAATGTTTCAAAATGAAACAATGAAGTATCTAAGCATGACAAGTATTCGACAACAAAGTGCACGGTAATAACACTAGCAACGCGGCAAAGTTTGTCAAACAGGCTTGCTGTTCAAGTACGTCAGTACAGTCACGTCTAAACATATTTATACACTTTAGAACTTTGTCACTTTATTGTAGTTGTCATTCGTCATTGATATCTGTTCAAAAAGTAATAGCTTTTACTAAAATTCTAAACTGTGACGTTCAGCCAACTTGTGCTGTAGGCGCATCGAAACTTTACGTGAAGCCTTGTCAAGTAGACTTAGTTCAGCGGCATTCGCTGTTAAGAAAATAAGGCTTTTAACTGATATTGAAACGGCAAGGTTAGTATACTTTAGTTATTTTCATAGCGTAATGTCGTATGGACTGCTATTGTGGGGCTCAGCTGCCAGTATTGAAAATATTTTTGTACTCCAAAAAAGAGCTGTTCGCGCCATATACAATCTACGGCGGAGAGATACCTTGAGAGAAATGTTCAAAGAAATAAATATTTTAACTTTGGCAGGCCAATATATTTATGATAATTTAGTTTATGTAAGGAAACACTATGATTCATTTGCTAAGAACAGCAATATTCACCAGTTCAATACAAGAAATAAAGATAAACTTGCCGTTCCAAGATTTAGGCTTGCAAAAACTAGAGGTTCATTTATGGGGAAAGGCATAGCCTTTATTAACAAAGTTCCACAACAAGTGATTGATCTTCCTTTGCATGAATTTAAAAACCATGTTAAAAAAACGCTCATGGGTAAAGGTTATTATAAAGTAGATGATTATCTTAAAGATCTAAATGCGTGGAAATGATGTAACACATAACTTGCTAATAAGTACTTTGTTGAAGTAATATAATAAGTCTATGTTGTTGCCAATAATCCTGTCACCCTGTTGTAATTTTCTGGTAACGATATATTCAAGTTTGTAAATATCGTTACTTATGGCTGTTACAGCTGATAAGTTTCTTGCGCCCGTTCTTCTTGTCAGCTAAAAAAGTCTGGAACGGGTGGTAGGAAAATATAGACGATTCAAAAGTACTTAATAATTAAGTTTATTTGAATAAAGCTTATTTGACTTTGACTTTGACTTACTATTGAAGGTTAGCATTTAATTCATTCATTTAGCAAGTCCCATTGTCTCGTAACAATTAACTCAATGCCTGGGTTGATGTTATTAAATGATGTCATCATTATTTTAGCGAAGAATAAACACTACGAAACGTATAAAGATGGAATCGGTTAAATCGTAGGTAAGCAGATATAGCACGTTGTTTACATTTTTTCACGCTAATGTAATCTCTACAATGGCTGAATCGAATCGATCAATAGTAGCGTTTGCTTTATGTCAATCGGCTCGCAAATCAATAAATAATCATAAAAAACCGCCTTCAAAAAACTGAAAACAAAAACAGCTTAAAAATTAAATACCTCTAAAAAGCAAGAAATAATATTCGAATCATTCGTTACACATATCAATATTAATAAAACACGTCTATTGAAGTCGGGTGGGGCTGGAGGACAACTTCATTTTTTTCTTAAAGCCCCACCCGACTTCATTAGACGTGTTTTATTAATATTGATATGTGTAAACTGTTACAAATATTGATCTGACTGACACACTCGAAGCATAAAGCCTGTCCATTATCGCCATTTGGCTACGCGTCCGTGAAAGCAGTCGGGCTCAAAGGAAACATTCAGCACGAATTGTGACGTGATTGCAGTTAGATTTGTTGCTAGACGACCGACACGGCATCTATCTATTCACACGGTGGGCACATTTAAATTGATCAATAGACTATTATTTAACACTATAAAACGTAGCGAATTTGTTTTAAGAAAACACAGTATTAAGTGTTTTTGTTCACAAAGTTGTCATCTTAGTATTATCTAAATTGTGTAAAAAAGTAAAACTTTAGTTAATTTATTTAACACTGTAAAACGTAGCGAATTTATTTAAAGAAAACACAGTGTTAAGTGTTTTTGTTCACAAAGTTGTCATCTTACTATATTATCTAAATTGTGTAAAAAAGTAAAACTTTAGTTAATTTATTTAACATTGTAAAACGTAGCGAATTTATTTAAAGAAAACACAGTGTTAAGTGTTTTTGTTCACAAAGTTGTCATCTTACTATATTATCTAAATTGTGTAAAAAAGTAATTATTTAACATTGTAAAACGTAGCGAATTTATTTAAAGAAAACAGTGTTAAGTGTTTTTGTTCACAAAGTTGTCCCCAAATTACGGATAAAAAAAAATACTTATTTCCCTGCAAATTCCTCTAACTCTCTTAGGACTTAGTAACAAAACAATCTTTGGTTTGAAATAGCATTTTTGTTTCTTCCATATTTTTATTTAATCATTATACGCTGTGAGAAGTAAATGTGTGATTGCTGAGAAAAGAAATATTCAAAAGTTACATAATAGGTTTGGTTGAAATAAAATTACATATTGCCGGTTTTGATACCTGCAATAGTTTTATTTCGTCGTCCCTCCCTCCTGAAATAAGTATCCACGCCCACACTCAATGCTTTTTATTTTTAACCGCATCCCTTAGGGACGACAATCTAATATTCATAGTAATTTTTGAACTGTCAACATACTTTTGCTTCTTTGTAATGTCTTTTTCTAGTGTGCAATAAAGCGTTGTTATTATTATTATTATTACTATACTAATCATAAACATACAAACAAATCCATTTCAAATAATTAAATCGAGTTATGCTTTTTTAGATACTTACCCGAAAAATATTTGAGTAGGTATTTGCTGTCGAAAAGTGGAATTAGCGCTTTCAAAACCTTGTAGAATCTACAACACAACAGTTTACAAGAATCAGGTTTGACAAGACGCGTTGCGTGCAAATTCTGGCAAAGGTAGGAAGACAACAAAAAATATGAAGGGCTCGCCTCGGTACCTGCAAGGTTTTTTTAGTATTCCAGATTGAAGCTTCGCCAGGTGGCAACATGACCAGTGTTTCTTTCAGGTACTATTCCGGGGGGGCAGTGCCCCCCCGGAGCAGCCTGAGTGCCCCCCCGGAGAAAAAAGTGTTGTGTGTAGGTAGACGGGCAAACTAGTGTAGTGATCGACGGACTAGCTCCCCCGAACCTCTTAATTGCCCTCCCGGAGAATATTGTCTGAAAGAAACATTGAACATGACTAATTTATTGCAGTTCCGTATTTGGAAAAGCGAAGCTGCGGTGCGGGAATTGTATTTAAAAATTTAAAGGGTTTTTAGTGTCAAGTGCTTTTGTGCACAAAGCTTTCGCAATGAAAGAAAATTATTATGAATTCTTAGGTAGTTAGTATTTAGCTAGTATTTAGCCTAGCTGTCGGTTTAAATTGAGTGACGGTTACAAAAACTTGGTAACTAACAAAAATATAAACAAAAAGCGGTGTAATATATGACAAATACTGAGTACCCTACCCATTACACCTGATGAAGTTCCTAGTTCCTACTCCTACTCATATGATATTCACCACACCAGTCGTTGCAAGTACCGTGATGAATCGAAGTCTCGTCCGCCGATTGCCGCGCACATCTGCTGAGCTCTCGGCCAATCACGTGCGTGCGCGGGCGCACATCTGTCGCAAACCGCGCAGCGCCGACACGTCGCGTTTTTGTTCCATTTTGGTATTATGTTTTTTGTCTTGGAGAGCTCGAGATAAAGCAGGGGGAAGCTTTTGAATCGTCCGTTCAATAATATGTCCATTAACTCCCCCATAGACACAGAGAATAAATAATAGTATACCTATAGAATAATAGATCACTGAAGGTTAAGGAGGTACTGTCCTTTATGATGATTAATAATTTTTGCTTTCGATGATAATTATGCTCGGTTTGCTCAATGTCCAAGCGCTACTATTCAGCTGAAAGAGTTAAGTAAAAAAAACGTGTACTTGGTGCAGTAATTTATAACTTATTATAAAAATAAAGTACAAAATAATTAAATAAAAATAATATTGGACAACATCACATACATTGTTCCGATTACAAAGTTATAAAGCACTTGTGTTGTGTTATGGAAATCAGAGACAACGGCGATATCACAAACACCCAGACCTGAGACAATATAGAAAAATCCTTTTCTAAATTGACCCGCCGGGGATCGAACAGCGACACATTGAAAACCGGCGTGCGAACCACTCGATCACTCGTCAAAGATATAGCCTAAAGGAAACAAAAAGGCCTTCAGCAAAACGACTAAAACAGAAATCAACATAATCGTCCTTAACATAAATAATGGCATAAGTAGTTAATTGGTAATTAACTGTAGCGATGCTCATCTGGCAGCAGCTGCAGACGCTGTATAGGCCAGTTAGCCGGATACACATTAGCGGGTGCCGCCAAGCGTGGAATATTGTGTAACAGAATTATCTACTAGACAAGAGTACAAAAAGATGACAACTTTAGAACTTTGACACACACAGCATACCAACTTTAGCGCTTGTTTGTAAGTTGAAGCTCATACGAATGTGCGACGTAGTTTTAACAAGACAAATCAAACGATATCCAGGGGTCGAAACTGGTCAGTAAAGTCAGTAAAAGTCAGTTTTTTTGGCTTCGGTCAGTAAAAGTCAGTTTTTTCATAAAATGGTCAGTAAAGTCAGTTTTTTAGCTACCTATGTTAATTTTTATACACTTTTTTATTATAACCGTTTGTTTTTACTGTAAACAGGCAAGAGTACAAGATTAGTGAATGAAACTCACTAAAAATCGCGCTGCGCGGCCGATTGTTTTTACTAGACAAGCATGACTACAACATTAGTGGAAGAAACTGACTAAAAGTCGCGCTGCGCGGCCGTTTGTTTCTACTATAGATAGGCAAGAGTACAATATTAGTGAATGAAACTGACTAAAAATCACGCTGCGCTACCGTTTTTTTCTATAGACAGGCAAGAATGCAAGAGATTACTGAATCGCGCTGCGCGGCTGTTTTTTTACAATGGACAGGCAAAAAGTACAAGATTAGTGGATGGAATTGACAAAAAAATCGCGCTACGCGGCCTTTTTTTTTACAAAAGGCAAGCAAGCTTACAAGATTAATGGATAAAACTTGCTAAAAATTTTGGTCTAGGGTTGCCACTATTCAGTGTATTTACCAAAGAAAAAACTTTTTTTTTTTAAAAGTGGCGATTTTCCGTGGTTTTGTGTTGTATGCTTGTGCATGGTACCTCATCTAACATATTCGGCTGTATAAGGCTATTTATCGCCATGTCATGCAGGTCGATTTTTTCTAGTACTTTAGAAATATATATAAAATTGTCAACTCTGTTAAACTCTGTCTTAAACCCCTCTTTTTATACTCACTACACATTTAAACATAGAAATTAAGTCAGTAAAAGATCAGTATTTTTGAGTCTTACAGTCAGTAAAATCAGTATTTTTGATACTGCAACCAGTTTCGACCCCTGGATATCTTAATTACAGAAACCCATTCAGCCGTTTGAAAGATATGAGGTAATAAAGAATATTACATACAAACACACATACAAACAAACAAACATACTTACATAAAAAGGTCATCTAAACTACTCACTATGTAAGACCATTACTGAATCTCCGCCGCGCCGCCCCACAGAAAATCTATTTTGAAATCATCTATTAATTACTGTGATAAACACGAAGAAACTTACCGTTATTGGAGAGGAAATGCACTCATTAACGGAAAAGAAAGGAAACTTTTCAGCTACGGTAAACGTGAACCTATTATGATGATTTAATAGCAGTCTAACTAAACCGTGTAACTGTATTAACGTTTCTCAAAACAATAAACCTGAACGAATGACGAACTTTTACGTAGACTCACATTTTCATCTATTTAGATAAAATCACATCTGAATTTGAAGAAACCAAACATTTACTAAACGAGAAAAACTCGTAGCTGTTATGATTTTTTTTATCATAAATAAAATATACTCCTGTTGCTCGGGCATGTATAACGAATTGCTCCTAACGAGATTCCATAGTTGCAAACAAAGATTCTTATCACGATAATATACACCTGGGGGGCTACTCAAATGGCCACTTTTCTATTCGTTCGCTAACTTAAATCTTAAAAATAAGCAATTAATGATCAAGTCAGACGTCGCAAGTTTATGTAAATTACAGACATTGTTGTATTGTACAGAATTGACAAGCCTACGACACGTTATTTTGGTGTTTATGGCTTATTTTTAACTTTTAAGTTAGCGAACGAATAGAAAAGTGGCCATTTGAGTAGCCCCGCTGTAATAAAAATATAATGAAGTTCTTCTAACAAGAAAAACTCGTAGTTACTACGATTTTCAACACAAAAACACACGTCTGTAGCACGCTCGGGCATGTTACAGGCCTCGGCACGGATCTTGAGCGGTGACGGTTAATACGCAGAATTCATTTTTAGGTCTCATTAGCGGGGGACGTGGTGCGAAGCGTCTGCATACATGCGCAGTAATCCCTTGTATCCTTTAGAACTTGGGAATGTGATATAAAATCATTTTTAAGAAAAACTTCGTAGCAACTACGATTTTCATCCAAAAACATACGTCGTAGCTACGAGTACTTCGATTCACAAAAATATGCGTCTGCACGTTAATAAAAAATTGTAACGAAAAACTCGATGATAGTACGATTTTTATTACAAAAAACCAACGTCAGCAACTCGGACATATTAACTAAATTCTTAACGAGAAAAACTCGTAGCAACTACGATTTTGTCATAAAAACTTGTAACGCGTCATGAGTACTACGCTTTACTCGTTAGCGGTTCCACTTGCTCCATATTATTTTACCAGGCTCCATTACAAAGTAGGTCGAGTCCCCCTGACCAGAGGGTGAACACTTGCTTACGTATGCTCGGCTCGTGCTCCGCGGCTGAAAGCTGGTTCACGCCTGCATTTTTCAAAGAGGGTGAATGGTGTGATGTTTGTGTGAATGAACATAACGTACATAATGAAAGAAATTTTAATGTGAGAGTCTGTAAGTAAAGAACGTTAAAGAGTTTGTTAGTCTTTCGCCTGAAAAGGTGAAGGGCGTTCGTATTGAGATTAGTAAACCGAATTCAAATACAGACTGAAATTACTTCACATACCAAGATACTTAAAGTTTCATATTTTCATAGAGCTTTTATGTAGTAAATAATATAGGAAAACGACACAAAACAGGCTAATGAGACTGAGTTGCTTTAACCGCTCGTATTGAAAATATCTGGGAATACAGGGTGTCCCAAATCTTTTCCACACGGACGGAACATACCTTAAATATTGAAAGTAGGAAATTTTACTGAAAGAAAATTAAATTACGTTTTAAAAAGAATTGGAACTGCATTCAAAGATTTTTTTAAAAACGCATAAGGACGATATGATACAAATTGATACAATACGTAATACTTAATTAAAATTTAAATGTCAAAGGTCATTGCGCATTTTGTTCGGACATTTGACCTGCGGCGTACACAAACAAAATAGGGCTAGGTATGTAGATAAATGTATCCGCTACGCAGTGGTATATGGGTCGCATTATTGCAGGACACGTTTAAATTTTTATTATTATATCGTAGCATTTCAATAATAAATAAAATAAAATAATTAAATAAAGACAATACAAACGTTTATTATGCTTGTACCACATATTTTCACAATGCACCAACTAAAAACTTCTGTTTTATTAACAAAAGTTTTGCTAACTAAGCACACATAATGTGAAATAACTTTTCTCTGCCGGTCGGTCCATAAAAAATAATAAAAATTTTGAAAAGTGGGATTGAATTCTTCATTTTAAAATTGGTTTTGTTTCTGTACGCGAACTTTCATCAAGTAGGTCAAATATGCCCAATGACCTATCATGGTACCTATTCCTTTTGTTTAAGATGCTGTTGTCAAGTAAAAGTAATCCTAAAATGATTAACTCTTTCGATCGGTATCGTAAAAAGATAAAAAATGCTTTTTTTTTCATATTTGATGCGTTAGAGTTGAAGCAGGTGTTTTTTCAAAAATCTTTGAATGTAGTTCCGTTGAATATAGTAGAAATAATGGCGAGACTCTTTTTCTCTACAACCGATAAACCCCAAGCTTCTTCAAGCAAGTTCTTGTAGCATCCGAGTCGGATTCGCTTACATTGCGCAAGGGCGAAGTTTAAAGACTTGTCAAACTAACCACCCGCTTTTTGTCTACAGGATCAGTGTCATGCGAGGACGAAACCATAGGCCCAATCTTCATAAAGGAACCACCAAACCGGGTGGATTTTAGCAACACGACAGGTGCAGTGGTTGAGTGCGCGGCACGAGGCTCACCAGTGCCCGACGTCATCTGGGTGCGATCCGACGGAACTGCCATTGGAGATGTCCCAGGATTGAGACAGGTGTGTACTCTCATTATCCTGAGGAATTATTCTTACTGGAGGTCAATTCTGCTAATGTTAACGTCGAAATCGTGGTTCAGTGGTGTTTGAATGGTAATGCTTTTTGACACAGTTCTTGTTTCTTAAGCCCAAAACCGAAACACATTCTGTTTCTTAAACCCAAAATGGAAACATATTGTGTCGATTTTGGGTTTAAGAAACAAGAACTGTGTCAAAAAGCATTATCATTCAAACACCATTGAAATACGATTTTGACGAAAACATTAGCAGACTTGACCCCCTGGTCCTTCTGATGGAGAACGGCCTTTATTATAGATCTAAAAGAAAAAATGTTATACCTAGTTAATAGAAATTGCATAGAGGAACCAAATCATTCTTGTTTTTATTTATATAAACTAGACTAGAGAAGTTAGTATGAGAGCGAAGAATGTAGAGCGAAATATCGCATTCAAAGTTGTCATAATTATTCTCTATTATATTGATTGGCCTTAATGAATGTGCAGTATCTTCAAATCTAGAAGTTTGATCGTACAATTACTACCTACAAGCAACAACAATGTCAATAGAAAACAGACCTACCTACAGTACCTACTAAAATAAAAATTTAAGCAAAATATAGTAGTAACTAAACAAATCAGCAACGAAGTGTCGTCAAATCAAAGCTAACCCCGTATAAAATGATCAATAAACAAATGTTTTCTATTCCAGGTTTTACCGAATGGAAATCTAGTATTTCCCCCCTTCCGGGCGGAGGATTATCGACAGGAAGTGCACGCGCAGGTTTACGCTTGCCTGGCGCGGAATCCTGTAGGAACTATTCACTCGAGGGACGTTAACGTACGAGCTGGTAAGTTCGCGATCAATTTTTCTTCACATGTCTAGCTAGAGAACTCATCTGTCAAGATTCAAGGAAAATAAAATCACTATAAAATCATCCTTCTCATAAGGTAATTGAAAACTGTGTGGTAAAACTGCCTACAAAATACCTAACTCTATGAAATTTTTTCAACTATTTTTATTTAGTTAGTTAAAAAAGTCTTGTTATTAAACAACTTACACTTACTGAAAGAAACTCGAAAAAGTGACTCGGTAGCTCAGCGGTCAGAGCATTGGACCGGATATCCTAAGGTCGCGGGTTTGATTCCCGTCTGAATATCGATCTGGTGCGAGTCGTATTTTTTCTAGTATATTATTTAGTATTACTGAAAGAATTTTCAGATGAGTTCTCTAAATAATAATTTCAACAATATGCAGATTTTTTTTACCATTATTGCGTAGAAGTTGAAAAATAGCTTCTGCTCCATTATCGTTTGATTAATTAAAGTATAATATTTTTGTAAAGTTTTAGTAAATAAAAAAAAAACAATCAAATTCGTCAATTCATGAGTAGGTCAGGAGATCAAAACGACACGCTTTGACTACAAATTATGCAGGACATTTGAAATACGAGAAAAGAAAGCTTGAGTTAATTTGAGTTTCTTCAAACACAAAATATGCACAGGCAGTGTGATTTAGTTATCTTGAAGCTCATTCGAGACACGACAATATGTCGGTTGGACCACTTTGCGTGTTGACTTATGACCCTTCCTCGTTTGTAACGAGAGCCGAGTCACTCTCCTATCTCTGATACCAACGGGGCTTTTATGATAAATGCTGCACATTATAAGAAACCATCATTTCAGATGTAAAATGAAACTGGTAGTTTATGTCATATCTTTTTACATGCAGCCAAATATTTGTTTAGATCAGGGATTCCCAAAGTGGTCGATTCCCCTTGGGGTCGAAATCGGTTTCCCAGGGGTCGACATAAACGAACATCTTCATTAATTACACTTGATAAGTTTTTGATAGGATTTTAAAGTAATTTGGCTATGGGGGTCTGTAGTATCAGTTTATTTTGAAAAGGGGCTTGCAAAAAAAAGGTTGGGAATCCCTGGTTTTGAGACTTCGTCTGTGGTCGGAGTTGCATTTCATTTTCATAAATCTTTCCTAGGGACAATGTTATATATTTTTATGTGTCATGTTTTAGATCTCTGTCGGGTTTTGTGATACCCCGGCGTATATTGACAAAAATATGTAGGTATGTATTTTAATATTCAACATTTCACGTTTCAAATACAAAACATAAGTATTATAAAACATCTAAATATTGAGATGATTCATGCCTATGATCAGATGAGTCAGTGGCAATGTACTAAATGTATCTCGTGGTTACTTACTCATCGAATCCCATTCATTTTACCTTTAGATAATTAAATACGAAGAATTATAACGTGGATATATATTGCTTACTACACTTTTTCACCATATGAATCAATATTAAAAAGCTTTATGTCATATTTCTTTCATGATCAGACAATCGTTCAAACTGTTGATTGGCTATAACAGGGCGCTGCCCTTTATGGTTCAGGGTCAAATAGAGCAATTAGATTACAACCAACGCTTTGGTCAATTGACTTTTAATGGGGAACCATTTAATACCTTAATCCTTTGTAAATTAAGTTAGTAAGCGGCTCAAATTTCTTAACAGGATCAAAGGTAGCTGTGTTGATGATAGATTTTTATTACCTACTCTCGGAATTGACGAATTTGGTTTTAATGTCTTTAGTTTTAATTTTATTGTACATAATTAGAATAAGCTCTTATTTACATCTGTATGTAAAACTAACATTTCCAACAGACATTATTTATTTGCAGTTGTGCTCTCATAATCATAACTGCAAATAAATAATGTCTGCTGGAAATTTGGAAATGACGACCTCCGTGGACGAGTGGTTTGCACACCGGTTTTCAAGGCGTCACCATCTGTTGAGGTCCCGGGTTCGATCCCCGGCTGGGTCAATGTATAAAATGAACTTTTCAATATTGTCTCAGGTCTGGGTGTTTGTCATACCACCGTTGTTTCTGATTTCCATAACACAAATGCTATAGCTGCTTACTTTGGAATTGGAGCAATTTATGTGATGTTGTCAAATAAAAAAAATGATAATTATTTTATGTGAAAAAAGTTATTGAAAGTTGACAACTTTCGGTAACTCATAAATTAATAATGTCGAATCCATATGAAATATAAAATATTAACCGTAACAATAGCAATGTTCTCTTACAGCTTTTGTCTCAGTGTTTACTTATCTCATTGACTAAATAGTTAGTTTTAACGATGATTGTGATAGTTGTGGCTCAGAATTACGACACCGATGTGAACAAGGAGTACGTGATAATGGGGAACAGCATCATTCTAAAGTGTCAGGTCCCGTCGTTTGTCGCCGACTTCATAGACGTTGTCTCTTGGCATACTGATAAGAACGAAGATCTTTTCCCGGGCGACAATTATGGTTAATCTTGAGTCACTATTACATTCATTCATTTCAACCCTGTTCCCATGATAAAAAAGATTGCATAGATTATCAACTGCCCCTACTTCTTCACAGTCGTTGAACAGCAGTACGAATCAGAAGTAAACAATGAGTATGTAATTCGCGGCAATTCCGCCATACTCAAGTGTTCCATTCCGTCTTTTGTGGCGGATTTCGTTACGGTCGTTTCATGGCAGGACGAAGCTGGCAATTCTTTTACCATTGATGGACTTAAAGAAGGGGATGGTACCTACTTATACAATATTATAAACTAAATCCCTTCCCTACCTTTACCGAGAAATGTTTCCAAAAACTGAATGTCCTTTCGAACTTTTGCAGTTGTAACTCAATACTATGAAGCCGAAGTGGTATCTGAGTATGTCATAAGAGGAAACACAGCCGTCCTTAAATGTAATATACCGTCTTTCGTCGCTGATTTCGTGAAAGTGGAAGCTTGGGTTGATTCTGATGGCGGCGAATACTTACTGACAAATGATATTGGTATTGCTTTAAAAAATAATCGCGATTTAACTTGTGTTTCCCATCCAATAACCAGATGCTCCTTTCCTCAATACATAATTAAAAAGCATTAAAAATATCTCTGACCTGTTTCAGTTGTCAATCAGTTTTACGAAGCCGAAATTATGAATGAGTACGTTATTAGAGGAAATGCTGCCGTTTTAAAATGTTCGATTCCGTCATTTGTCTCCGATTTCGTTAAAGTGGAGGAGTGGATAGATGAAGAAGGGACAGTAATTGGCCAATCCGAAAGCCTCGGTAACAAACAATGGCCTCGCTAAACAATAACCTGTCCTGTCCATGTTCACTTCCCGTATTTACTGGTGCCGTATGTTCCTACACCGCAACCATCATTCCCTTCTAAGTAGCTCTTTATTATTCCTCAGTCGTATCGCAGTATTACGTGACCGAAGCCGAAAACGAGTATGTTATTAGAGGGAACGCTGCTATTGTTCGATGCAAGATTCCATCTTTTGTTAGTGACTTTGTGACCGTGGACTCCTGGATAATGGACGATGGACAAATACTTACTATAAACAACACAAACGCTGCACAGGGTATTTTCTTCAAGACCCTACTGATTTGTTTAATCCTTATCCATAGTCCTTTATATCTTCCTATGGAGGTTAGCAAGCTTACTGACCATAATATTTAATTATGCGTAGTGGTGTCACAATCGTATGAAGCAGAGGCAGACAATGAATACGTAATCAGGGGTAATGCTGCTATTATGAAATGTGAAGTCCCAAGTTTTGTTTCCGACTTTGTATCAGTTGAAATGTGGACGGACAGCGAAGGTGGCACTTACTACCCGGGAAATAACGAGGGTACATACAATGTATGAAAGTCAAACCTTATCCTAAATTCCCATTTTTCTTCCTTAGCTGTGCTTCAGAGTTACGAAGCCAGAGTAAACGACGAGTTCATTTTGAGAGGCAATACTGTGATCCTCAAATGCATAGTGCCTTCATTCGTTGCTGATTTCGTTCATGTTATTGCCTGGATTATGGATGATAATGAAACTGTTACTGCTCAAGAATATTCTAATACTGAACCCGGTACTAGAGTTATCCCTAGAAACTAAAACCTTTTCCCCTCCCATAAACATAGTGATTTCCGTTCTAAAGTTATGTTCGTTCACAGTGGTTCATCAAACTTACGAGCCTCGAGTAATTGACGAAGATGTCTTGCGTGGCAATTCAGCTATCGTCAAATGTCTCATACCATCATTTGTAGCTGATTACGTTTCTGTTGTGGAATGGGTGACAGAGGAAGACTCCCTGTCTGTGTTTTCGTTGAATCGCTCCGAGGGCAATTACGGTAATCGAGAGCGCCCGCGCGACCTCAATTGTTCCTATCCGCTCTAAGCCAAATCCCCAAGTCTGAACCAAACACTGTTTATAGTAGTCGGTTGTTTCAATGTCACATAAATTATTTCAGCTGTTAACCAGTTCTACGAGTCACAAGTGTACGATATTTACGTAATAAGAGGGAATGCCGCTGTGTTCAAATGTCATATTCCTTCGTTCGTATCGGATCACGTTCAAGTTGTTTCATGGCATGATACTGAGGGTGGAGAATATCTACTTAATGACAATAATAATGGTACCTATTAAGCTAATGTCGTAAATAAAAATAGGATCCCTTTCATCCCGTTCCTGATGACATCGTAAAATAAAATACGACATAAGTATTGATAAAGGTTTCACTTTGTTATATTCCAGTGGTTTCTCAGGCTTATACTGTCAATTTAGTCGAGGAAAACGTACTGAGGGGTAACGCTGCAATTTTAAAATGCCTTATTCCAAGTTTTGTCACCGAATATGTATATGTTGCATCTTGGATAATCTCAGAAGATGAAAATGAACATGAAATTAAATTGGAAGATACTTTAGAACCGCAGGGTAAAATGGATAAGCTGTGCCTAAACTAGTTTTTCCCTGGATCCTATCCGCTAGTCAATCATGAATAGGAATTTAAATATTGTGTTTGTTGTATTTTTCACAGTCGTCACACAAGCATATACAGTCAATTTAATGGAAGAGAGTGTACTGCGTGGAAATGCTGCCATTTTGAAATGTCATATCTCAACTTTTGTTACTGAATATGTTAGCGTAGCATCTTGGATTGTGTCCGAGGGTGATATCGATGAATTAGAGATAAAAGCCGAATCCAATGACTTGGGTACACAAACCTCAACAACTTTGATTTTAATAATCCTTTCTCCTTCCTTTATATTGTTGTTTGCTGCTGGATTAGGCTTAGGATTTATCAAACATAAGCCTATAAATGATATTCAGATAGAAATGTTTTTCAGTGGTCTCTCAGGCTTACACTGTCAATTTAATGGAGGAGAATGTGCTGCGTGGAAATTCGGCGATAGTCAAGTGTCATATTCCGAGTTTTGTCTCGGAATATGTAACAGTGTCATCGTGGTTGATTTCTGAAGGAGATATTGACGAAAAAGAAATAAAATCCAACGAATCTCTCAACTTAGGTACAAGCAACTACCAATGGAGTAAAAAGTCAAATTTTCTCCCAGATCTTCCTTTCCTTTGAACAAAGAAAATACGACATTGTCTTGATTAGTCCACCTAATGATGATGTTATTCGAGGATTTCAATTTTCAATATACATATTTAAACTTTTCAGTGGTATCTCAATCGTATACTGTAAATCTGTGGGAAGAGAACGTCTTAAGGGGTAACGCAGCGATATTAAAATGCCATATTCCGAGTTTTGTCACTGAATTTGTCTCAGTCACATCATGGATAATATCGGAGGGTGATACTGATGAAATGGAAATAAATTTAGATTCAGATTTTAATTTAGGTAACAGTCCGTAGCTACGATCTTGTTGGCCACCCTGATAATCCTTTCCCTGCATAAAAACACTGTATTAGCAAAGGCGGTTAGGGCGTAGTAAATTGGTTAATGCCAATTCAATCCATTTGATATTATTCCTTTCAGTCGTCTCTCAAGCATACGACGTTAAGTTTTGGGAAGAGTATGTTTTACGCGGTAACGCGGCAATCTTAAAATGTCAAAT
This sequence comes from Agriphila tristella, assembly GCA_928269145.1. NCBI lineage: Eukaryota > Metazoa > Arthropoda > Insecta > Lepidoptera > Crambidae > Agriphila > Agriphila tristella. The sequence goes on along the minus strand of OV743439.1, from coordinate 14,776,840 downwards.
TCCCAGTTTCGTTGCGGAATACGTAACTGTTAACTCCTGGATTATTTCGGAAGATGAAAATGAACAAGAGATTAAAATTACCGAATCTTCAGATTTAGGTATCTAGAATCGATTTTTGCAAATATATAAATCCGATCCTATCCTTTCATTCCTAACCAAATCCATGCAATCCGTTGCATCGTTGCAAAATTGGATTCTAAGGTAGTTTGTAAAGTTTCGGTCTACTCTGTTTATGCGACTCTTCCTCTTGTATACCTATTATCGATAGCATTGATGTGCTCACTAAGTCCTATTGTTTCAGTTGTTTCGCAATCATATGCAGTCAATCTAATGGAAGAATATGTTCTGAGAGGGAATGCGGCCGTATTAAAATGTCACATACCCAGTTTTGTTTCCGAGTATGTTACCGTCATATCATGGATCATCAGTGAAGATGAGGAAGAAATTGAAATTAAAATTGAATCCGCTGACAATGTAGACGGTACTTGTAACAAACTATTGATGTATCGTAAGGCAATGTTATTAAAGCCCATTGGTATGCTCCAATGTCTAGGCAGTAACGGCGTCGTGTAGGGCTGTGATCCTATAATTGGGTTTCCGTGACTCCATGGGCCTAACGGCCTACCTTAATCCCATTTCCTCCTTCCTTGCATGCTATGAAATTTGTAAGTAAATCGCGACCTTACGTTGCGTTAAAGCTTTTATTATCATTGAATAAAAGAGATTGCTTTCTGGAAGATTGTGCGTTAAATTGACAAGTGTCTATAATGGTTTTTTTCTTTATGCAGAGGGAAAATATTTAGTACTTCCATCAGGAGAATTGCACATAAGAGATGTTGGACCCGAAGATGGTTACAAATCATACCAATGTCGAACAAAACATAGACTAACTGGAGAAACTCGGCTATCAGCTACAAAAGGACGTCTAGTCATCACTGGTAAGTTTAAGTTAATCTCAAAAATAAAGCGCCGCTTAAATTCAATCAAGTATTATTTTAATGACTTTACCTTATTTATTCCTAAAATATTTTGAATGAGTTTAAGCGCTGCTTAAACATCCCACATTCAATATAATAAAATGTAGCTTTCTGTATCTGTTCTAGATTTTACATTTTGATCCTCAATTTGTATGTCAATAATTGATTATTATTGACTGTGGGATTTCAAGTTTATTTGTATTTTGAAATGCAGATTATTATTTCTTTTGTTAATTTTAAATTACTGCAATCAATGTACGAAGACCTAACAATTTGGCGTAAGAGTTATATTTATTTTTTACATAATAAACTGCATTTTAGAAAATTATTAAGTAATTAATCTTGGAAATATGATTTTAATCTTCCATATTATGATACTTTACTAGTTTATTTTAAAGTCGATTTTGAAACAAAATGGGTAAGATTAAAGTTATAAAAACTAGCGTTGTGGATACAAAAGTGTATTTTTTGTTTTCACAATTGAATTATATTAATTAGCAACTTGCCTGAATGTTGGGATAGGGTACCCTGCGGAGCCTTGACTCGCGTTCTATATACTTGCGCTTGTGTTAAAATGATAATGTAGAGAATAGTAGGGGTTTACGATAGTAAGTCGTCTGTTATGGTGTCCACTCCTCGTGATCCCGCCTTCTCCCAACATGCGCAGAGCCGGTGGGCCGGGTGCCCCCCAAGTTCCCTAGCGCGGCCACAACCAGCGGATTCCAGTTTAAAGTGGACACGAGCCTCGCAGTCCTGTGTTCTGCACAGGCATTCCCTGCGCCTTCGCACCGGTAAGGCAACATTAAATTAACCTCGGTTTACCATATTCCTCAGAGCCCGTAGGGCGCGTCCCACCAAAACTGTCTACAACTCAAGTTGGCATGATGTTCGAAACTACGCAAGACAATTCATTCGCTTTACAATGCCCAGCTCAGGCGTTTCCTGTCCCCGTATTCAGGTAAAGTTGAGTATTACCATAAATGACAATTATCAAAACTTTTTAGAACCCGTTGGCCGCGTACCTCCGAAATTCGCGACCATATTAACAGGGACTATGTTTGAAGTTACCAAACATGACTCTTACGCACTGCAGTGCCCTGCCCAAGCATATCCTTCACCACTTTTCAGGTAAAATCAATGTAACAAGGCACTTTCTCGCTTTGTAGAACCAGTAGGGAGAGTGTCCCCTCGATTCGCATCTATTCTCATGGGAACAATGATCGGAATCAAGAAAAGTGATTCATTTGCGTTGCAATGCCCTGCACAGGCGTTTCCAGTCCCAATTTTCAGGTACCTACTTACCATTTTTTATATTTACATTTGCCATTATTCTATACCTGCAGAGCCCATGGGAAAAGTATCTCCAAAGTTTCCAAGTTTAGAGAAAAGCCGATTATTTAGTTTTGATGCCAACCAAAATATAGCTATTCTATGTCCTGCCCAAGCGTTCCCTGCCCCAATGTTTAGGTAAGGTGCTTTCTAATACTTAGTAAAATACCCATATAAAGCGAGAATATTATTATTTAGAGCCTATGGGAAGAGTATCTCCAAAGTTTCCCACTGGAGATATCAGTAGAACTTTCGTTGCGGACTCAGGCGACGGAGTTCCAATACTTTGTCCTGCACAAGGATTCCCTGCCCCAGCATTTAGGTAATTTTAAATAAATTATTTTCCAAACAGAGCCCATGGGCAAGGTGTCTCCAAAATTTCCATCGATGGAAACTGGACGCAGCTTTACTTTCGCTTCAAAGTCATGTGTGACCGTCTTATGCCCTGCACAAGCATATCCTTCACCATCCTTCAGGTACATGACGACTTATCGAAATTAACTCTTGTATCTTTAGAACCTGTGGGCCGAGTTTCTCCAAAGTTCCCTTCAATGGACAGCTCAAGAAGTTTCAGCGCTTCTTTGAATACAAGTCTCACAATATTATGTCCGGCGCAGTCGTATCCTGTCCCAGTATTCAGGTAACTTAAATCAAGCAATTAGGTACTTCATAACAATACTTTTCTGTAGAACCCGTCGGTCGTGTTTCGCCTAAATTTACAAGTGGTGACAAAACTCGAGGTTTTGACGCTATGGGTGGCGACAGTATCCCGCTGTTATGTCCTGCTCAAGGCTTCCCTGCCCCATTATTCAGGTACCTAATATTCAGAAATATTAAATAAAACTTAATTATTTCTAGAGCCCATGGGTAGTGCCGCTCCAAAAGTAGCAACAAAAATGATTGATATTACAGAAGTATTACTTAATCATACAATAACATTACTATGTCCAGCTCAATCTTACCCTGTTCCGACATTCAGGTAGGTAATACTCCAAAAATATTTCACTTTCAAATGTTCGCCTTCAGAACCAATAGGAAGAGTCCCACCAAAATTTCCCACTATGGACAGTGTAAGAGGCTTCAGTGCACACGTTAATGATAGCGTTACGCTGTTGTGTCCTGCTCAAGCTTTTCCTGTCCCTCTGTCCAGGTAATAAAAATCATCTTGTAATTTTTAGAACCGATTAATAGTGCGCCACCAAAAGTACCCACTAAGACGATAGAGTTCGTGGAATTCAGGATGGGCTCGAGTGTTACATTATTATGTTTGGCACAGGCGTTCCCAGTCCCAGTATTTAGGTGAGTCTACTGACATAAGTACCATTAAAAATTCGCCTTTGTTTTAGAACCCATTGGTATGAAAGCCCCTACATTCTCTACAGATTCTAAACTGGCTTGGTATGTAAAGGATGTTATGCAGGACTTTGCTTTACTTTGTCCAGCTCAGGGATACCCAGCCCCACAATTCAGGTAGTTATTCCTAATGTTTGTTCTATAATTTTAGAACCTATTGGATCAAAAAGTCCTTCATTTTCAAGTAGCTCAAAACTTGCTTCGTTTGACATGAGAATTGGCCAAGACTTTGCTTTAATTTGTCCTGCACAAGGGTATCCTGTACCGATGTTTAGGTGAGGATAGTCAAAATAACTTTTTGATATTTCCAGAGCCCATCGGTTCCAAATCACCTTCTTTTCCCACTGACGATAAATTGTCTTGGTACATAAATAGGCCTCTGGAACAAAGTTTAGCATTAATTTGTCGAGCCCAGGGATACCCCGTTCCAACATACAGGTATATATAACAGCGTTTCAATAAGTAATCAATCTATTTCTAGAGCCTATTGGAACGAAGTCACCTTCTTTTTCTACTGATAATAAATTTTCATGGTATGTAAGGAGTATTGGACAAAATATAAATATCCTGTGTCTAGCACAAGGCTTTCCAGTGCCAGCGTTCAGGTGATTTACTTATTTTCATTTACTTCACTTGTAGAACCCGTTGGCTCGAAATCGCCCACATTTTCTAATGACGTTCAATTTTCGGGGATAACTCGTAAAACTGGTCAAGACTTCGCTCTCTTATGTCAAGCTCAAGCTTTTCCTGTTCCAAAATTCAGGTAAGTTTATAATTTTGTTTCTGTTTCTTAATAACGTAAATTCTGATGTAATGTACCTATGAACATTTGGCAGTTATCATTTCGGTTTGATGTTGTCATTGTTTATCAAATCTCTCTCACAGAACCTATTGGATCAAAGGCGCCAACATTTTCTTTGGAATTTAAAAGTACTACCTTAACAAAAACGGCTGACCAAGGAATAGTCCTTTTGTGTCAAGCTCAAGCATTTCCTGTGCCCATTTTCAAGTGAGTCCCATATATTGAGATCTTTTTTTTTCGGTTTAGAACCCGTCACTGCGAGGGCACCCGCGTTTCCCACTACGGCATCGTCTTACAATTATGATATACAGGCTAATTACGGCGGTTCATTACTTTGTCAAGCTCAAGGTTACCCTCGGCCAGAATTCAGGTATTATAACTCATCAACATTGATATATTTCTTTTAGAACCTGTTGGGGCAAAAGCACCTACATTCTCTACTGACTCAAAAGGCAGTATATTTGAAAGAGAAATTGGTCTAAGCTTCGCATTGCTCTGTCAGGCGCAGGCGTTCCCTACTCCGGTATTTAGGTAAGCATTAATAGTGTTCTTTATTTATGCAGAGCCCGTGGGTTCCAAGCCACCGACCTTCTCGACAGACTTTACGTTGTCGGCAGTAACGAGACATTTGAATCAAAGTTTCGCGATGATGTGTCAAGCTCAGGCTTTCCCCGTTCCTAAATTCAGGCAAGTGTTTTTGAACATATTTAGTGTTCATTTAAGACATCAATAACTTAAACTCTTTGCCTACAGTCCTATCGACATGATGCTTTTTGTTTACGTGGCCTATAGGTACGCTCGCCTGTTCATTTATGGTAATTTTGTGCAGAGCCCGTTGGATCGAAAGCTCCTTCTTTTTCAACTGAATCAGCATTATCATCTTTAAAAAGACATGAAGCTCAAAGCTTTGCTCTGCTTTGTCAAGCTCAAGCGTTTCCCGTACCGAAATTCAGGCAAGTCCCCAACATAATTGTTTACTTTAGGCGATGTGTTGACCATCATCGGTATTTTTAGAACCAGTTGGAGCTAAATCTCCTACATTTTCAACCGAATCTATGGGTAGTATATTCAGGAAAAGAATTGGACAAAGCTTTGCACTACTATGTCAAGCGCAGAGCTACCCTGCTCCTACATTCAGGCAAGTAGATAGCAGTATACTTACTACTAATATGCCTTTTAATAATTGAAACAGAACCAGTCGGCTTCAAAGCTCCTACATTTTCAACGGATGCTAGTAGCATATCATTTACACGCAGTATTGGGCATAGCTTTGGATTACTGTGCCAAGCGCAAGCCTTCCCAGTACCAGTGTTCAGGCAAGTTGTCGAGAGCTATTCATTGTATTCAAAGAGTTTTAATCTCTAAATAAAATTTAGAACCGGTTGCGAGCGCAACTCCGAGCATCACAGCGACTCCAAAAGCGGCTCTGATGTATCCAGCTTTCACACCTTTAGCACTCCTATGCCCAGTTCAAGGATTCCCTGTTCCAATGTCGAGGTGCGTTCATTCCTCTCCATTGATATTACAGAACCAACAAATAAGATTGCCCCACGAAGTGATAAATCCCGAAAATTTGAAGGTGGTGAAATATTTTTAATCTCCGCATCAGAATCCGTTTATCTCACGTGTGAAGTGGCTGGTTATCCTGCTCCAGTGTTCAGGTAAGTATGTATAAATTTCAAAAAATTTAAAGTAACAGTCTCGGGCGTTTTTCATGTAAGTAACTCAAAAAACTGCGTGGTTCCCCTTTTAATTCTGATACCATGTTAACGGAACAAATTTTAGGATATGTTTCAGTCAAATTAAAGTGATAAATTCTATCGCACTCTAAAGCCCTATATTCGAAAATTACAGAGCCAACTAATAAGATTCCACCTAGAAAAGATTCCACTAAACACTTTGAAGGTTGGGAAGTAGTCTACGTGCCACAAAACGAAATAGCATATCTTACTTGTCAAGTTTCTGCTTACCCAGTGCCCGTATTTAGGTGAGTGATAGTCATAACAATTATGGTGACAGTCGGCTTATCTTGCAGAACCGACTGGTAGGACTGGCCCAAAAGTGACTGGCGATGGCCTGAATCGACAAATAGGCCGAAGTAACGAGAGCCTCGCGTTACTATGTGACGTACAAGCTTTTCCCGCTCCTTTGACGAGGTATGGCGTAACTCAACCCGGTCGGCCGCTGGCATCTCACGCATTCATTCCTCACGTAGCCACATTCATACCATCCCAATGTACTGACGTGCGTTGTTATTGCAGTATGTCGCGGCGACCGCACCGCCCACACGTGACATGAAGGCGTGAACCGCGGCCGGCCGCGCGCCCCTAGTATGGTCCCCAGTCAAAGTAATGATTGAGCAACGCAAACACCTCCTGGTAAGTTACAGGGTGTTCTTGCTTCAGTTCAAATGCTTTACTTTGTCGTCTTTACTTTGTGCTTACTCGTGAGTCAAGGCTGTACCTTTGGTTAACCTTCAGGAATAACAGGCCTGGGTATCGTGTCGCTTTCCATTCATTTAACGCTAGTATTCTTATTTGGCACTTTTTTAAGAATTGTTGGGCACTCGGGTATTCATTGTACTAAGTTTCCTCCATGTGGCGAATAAAAATATGAACACATTTTCTTTAAGAGCCAACGAACAGCGTTCCTCCCAAACTTTCTGGTGGTCGTTTACAAGAGTCTGAACTAAAACTCAAAGAAATGGGTTCTATCCCTTGTCTGAGCCAAGGTTTTCCTGTTCCTGGTTTCAGGTAGGTGATTTTGGCTCTTTGTTAGGTTCACGTAAGGGTACTAAGGATCTTACAGTTCAATTATGAAATCCTTACTTTTTCTCACTAAGAATCCCCTTATTTAGAAAGTATATTTATTTTTTGGTAGGTTGAGATTGAGACAAAATCTGAACTTATTCTCTTTTGTTACAGATGGTACAAATTCGTTGAAGGCACTGCTAAAAAACAACCGGTCACACTCAATGACAGAGTAAAGCAAGTTTCGGGAACCTTAATAATCAAAGAAGCTAAAGTTGAAGATTCTGGAAAATACCTCTGCGTAGTAAACAACTCTGTAGGCGGTAAGAGTAACAGAGATAAAGCTTGTCTAAAAGACAAAAACTTTTTTAAACTTTTTGAATATTTAATGACTAACCCTCTATTTTTCCAGGTGAATCTGTTGAAACTGTTCTGACGGTAACTGCTCCGCTAAAAACTGCAGTAGAACCCGCCACGCAAACGGTAGACTTTGGAAGACCTGCTGTTTTCACGTGTAGATATGAAGGCAACCCTATTAAGACTCTCACTTGGTTAAAAGATGGCAAGGATATGAATCATCATGATGCAGTATTGAGGTATAATATTCTAAACATTTAAAAATTCACAATAGTTAACATAACCATTTACAGAACATAAAAATTGTGCTCTAAAAAGTAAGAAACAAGAAAATATTCATAAAAAGGATAACCGTAGTCGCATGCCACTTTGTCCTAGACACGCACGGAACGGGCTGGAGGTGGCATGCGACTACGGTTATCCTTTTTATGAATATTTTCTTGTTTCTTACTTTTTAGAGCACAATTTTTCCGTAGTCGGGTTTTAGTTTTTAAACTTCTTTTTTATTTTAAATATTTTGGAGTTGTCAATAGGGTGAAAGCAAACAAAGCCACGGGCAAAAGCTAACAATTTATATATTTTTGAAAAGTGCTCATTAAGCCCATATTACAAAATAATTTTATTTTAGTTCATGTCTTTAACTCCTCTAGAGGGCGCCACATTCAATTTAATGTAACGTCATATATTATAGCCTATGTTCATTGGACAATTAAGACGCTTCTAACGATACCTCATTTGTCAAATTATAACAAGTAGTTTAGAAGTTATGAGGGAACAGATGAATTTACAAACATACATACAGGTCAAAATCATATACCCTCCGTTTTGGCTTTGCCGTAGTCGGGTAAAAAGGCGTCTACGACTCTTAAGTTACGTCTTTTGAATGGGAATAATAGTAGGTAGGATTGTAGGTAATAAAAAATAAAAAGTTTAGAAAGTAAATATTAATAGTAGGTACTACTATTTGGTTTCAGAATTGAATCTGTAAAGAAAGAAGACAAAGGAATGTACCAGTGCTTCATTCGTAACGACCAAGAAAGCGCCGGAGCCAGTGCTGAACTCAAACTCGGAGGACGATGTAAGATTTCCTTTTCAATTTGACATTGAGAACCAATTGTTCTCGTGAGTTTTACTCTTTACATAGATTCTACGTATGCCATAGTTGCTTGAATAAGACAAAAATTCTCGTGTCCTGCATGCTACTTTTGTAACAGATGTACAATCATAAAATATTATTCTATCTCGGCGACGGATTAAAAAATCGGAAGACATTAAGATGCTTCCACCACGACACTAGAGTATTCTTAAAACCATATGAAAAAAATCACAGTTGAATCACCACAAATCAGGCACAGTTTTGGCAAGCAGACGCTCTGTCCTGTACACCTAGTGATGTGGTAAAATTGTTAAGTCGACCGTCGATTGCTAAAAATATCGTATGACATCCCTAACGTTTCAACTGAGACAGCGGTTCAACAATGATAGTTGTTTCGTGTGCGGTGGAACTTTATGGCGATACGGTTTTTCACCACAGTTCGATCATTGACAGAACTGGAACTCGAGCAGCCTAATGTGAACCTTTCACGTTGTAAATTAGCGCAATCGGCCTCCTGGCCCATCTCTTCGTTTCAGTAAAGTGGGCTCCATACTCGCGCCGCGAACCGCGGCCGCGAATCATGGCAACATTAGTTCGGCACACAAGTCCTTTGACGCGGACCAAAAAACCGCCACCGGACGGGGAGCGCCGCGAAGCCCATACGCGAAGCCGCGAAACCCTCCACACTCGCGGTTCGCGGGCTTTCGCGGCGCGAGTGTGGAGCCCTCTTAACAGATGTCCAATCATAAAATAGTGTTCTATCTCGACAACAGATTAAAAAATCGGAAAACACCATCACGACAACTTGAGTATTCTTAAAACCATAATTATTATGAAACATTTACAGTCGAACCACCACAAATCAGGCACAGTTTTGGCGAGCAGACGCTCCGTTCTGGCCCATCTCTGCGCCTCAAGTGCGTCGCATCTGGCAACCCCACGCCCGACATCGCTTGGCTCCTCGACGGTGAAAAGCTCAGCAGCGGCGAGCGACTACAGATCGGGCAGTTTGTCACCGCCGACGGCAACGTGGAGTCCCACTTGAACATCTCTTCGGTACACACGAACGACGGAGGATTGTATTCCTGCATCGCGTCTAGCAAGGTATTGCAATAAACCATTTTCTTCATTTTTGAGCTTTACGATTTTCTTTCTAGTTATTTCTTCAATGTTTGAGCCTTACGTTTTCCTTACTAGTTATTTCTCCAATTTCACCAGTAGACACCATTGAGGTCTTTGTTAATATTTTTTGGGCAAATATAATTAAAATAGTATTATTTTTAACTGACTTCGATTTGATTGATCTTTACATTTCTGCTCAGTAGATGTACTGCTGCATTTTTTGCTACACAACGTGTTACAAAAATACCCCTAATGCCGAATATGGTAGATAGGGGCCATCAAACTGAACAACTTTTACTCTGGGACCAACTCTGAAATCGCGAAAAAAATCAGCTGATTCATACCAAAATTAATAATGAAAATATTATACTATATATAGCTCGATTACCACTCACTGATTGACATGATTGTTCTCCCAGAAGGAGGTGGAAAAGGGTATAATGATGTTTGGGGAAAATGTACAATACCCCAATCGAACTGGGGAAAAATTATGACATTTGGGAAAAACAAGATGGCGGCTGTGGCGAAGTTTGTAACTTTTTTGATTTCTAACCGATTTTATTCAAACTTGCAAGAGTGGTAGATTTTGACATTTAAAATTGAGAAAAATATTTAAAAAATGCAAAAACAAAATGGCGGCTGTGCTGGAGAGTTTTGAAAATTTTGATTTTTGGACCCCAAACCGCGGGGCCACAACTCTAAAGTGTTATTTGATTTAAGAAAAAAAACTTTATTGTTTCACCACAATTACCCTCAAATTTTACCAATTGGGGAAACTTTTTAAAAATTCAAGATGGCGCCTGTCGTAGAGGCCATTTTGTTTGGGGTACGAAAACACGCCATTTTTAAAGTCGATTTTCTTCCAGATGGCAACAACGGAGCGCTTTGAGGTTCAGAAAATGGCTATAGCTATAGGTACAAGGTATTCGTTAGTAAAATATTTTTACCCCATTTCGGGGTAACTTTTGAGATTTACCCCAAAATGCAAAAAAGTGAAATAACCACTTTTTGACAATTTCGAGTATGAGGACTTGTGTATAGTCTGTATACAAATGACTTTATGGTATTTTGATTGGCAACGTCTGGCAACCCTAGAAACTGCTAAGGAAAAAGACATTTTCGAGATACCCTTTTTTCAAGTCCTATTGCGGTGACTGGATGCAAGTGAGAAAAAAAAACAAAACGTCGTTGCACGCAGTTTATGTTGCTTAGTATAGAAAAAATATGAAATGTAAAAAAAAACAACATGGCGGACGCGGTGGCGGCCATTTTGTAAATTTCATACATTTTTTAAATATGTCAAAGCTATTTTGAGGAAGTTTACGACAATTGAGAAAGTTGGCATGTAGCGACAAATTATGCATATTATGAAGAAGTATTGCCTTTTAAAAAAAAATTACCCATTTTTAGGGTACTTTTTGAGATTTACCCCAAAAAATTGAAAAATAGAAAAAGCGGCATTTTTAAATATTTTTTAATAAAAACCATTAGATTTTGCCAATACTAATGACATTTAACTATTTACATATCGAAAAGATGGCAACACTTGAATTTAAAGTAAGGGTAATTTCCAATTACCTTACATTTTTATTACCCAAAAGGAGCATTTGTAGATGGGTACAATGTACGGAAAAAGTATTTAGAATTTAGATAACAATTAGAAAAAAAAAATTAAAGTGGAAGTCCAGGTCAAGATCCTCATGACGGAGAACTGCCCGCCAAAATGGTACTACATAGGTAGATGGTGCTTAAACTAAAGTTGTAGAGGACTCTAAGTAGATCCTGAAGCGAGAAAAAAAAATCAAAATGGTCGAAAAACAAAATGGCCGCCATACAAATTTACAGAAAACCCAGCATATACAGCTCGATTACTCACTTACTGACTGACTCACTGATTAAAATAATTGTTCTCCCAGAAGGAGGTGAAAAATGGTATAATGATATTTTAAGAAAATGTGCAAAAAAAAACAATATGGCGGACGCGGTGGCGGCCATTTTGTAAATTTTATACATTTTTTAAAATATTTTAAGGCTATTTTGAGGCAGTTTACGACAATTGAGAAAGTTGGCATGTACTGAGAAATTATGCATATTATGAAGAAGTATTGAAAAAAAAAACAATTTTTAGGGTGCTTTTTGAGATTTACCCCAAAAAAGTGAAAAATAGAAAAAGCAGCATTTTTTAATATTTTTTATCAAAAACCGTTAGATTTTACCAATACTAATGACATTTCACTATTTTCGTAACGAAAAGATGGCAACACTGAAATTGAAAAAGGTTTATTTTCCAAGAACCTTACATTTTTATTACCAAAAAGGAGCATTTGTAGATGTTTACAATGTATGGAAAAAGTATTTAAAATTTATAAAACTATCAGAAAAAAATATTAAAAGTGGAAGCCCAAGTCAAGATCCTCATGACGGGGTACTGCCTGCCGAAATGGTACTACATAGGTAGATGGTGCTCAAGCTAAAGTTGTAGAAGACTCTAAGAAAATCCTGAAGCGAGAAAAAAAAATCAAAATGGTGGAAAAACAAAATGGACACCATACAAAATTACAGAAAACCAAATTAAACACCACTTACTCACATAATTGTTCTCCCAGAAGGAGGTGGAAAAAGGTATGTGCAAAACCCAGTCAAACTGGGGAAAAATTAAAAGTTGAAGTCCAGGTCAAGATCCTCATGACGGGGTACTGCCTGCCAAAATGGCACTACATAGGTAGATGGTGCTCAAACTAAAGTTGTAGAAGACTCTAAGCAGATCCTGAAGCGAGAAAAAAAATCGAAATGGTGAAAAACAAAATGACCGCCACACAAAATTACAGAAAACCTATTTGGTCGCAGCTGGCTGATTACTTATATACCTCGATAATAACTACTCTATTTAGTATTGTTTAATAACTACTCACTCACTGACTGATGGAAAAGAGTATAATGATGTTTGGGGGAAATATCTTAATCAAACTAGGTAAAAATTATTACTTTTGGGAAAAACAAGATGGCGGCTGTGGCGAGGTTTGTAACTTTTTGTTTTCCAACCGATTTTGTTCAAACTTACAACAGTGGTAGATTTTGACATTTCAAATTTAGAAAAATAAGAAAAAAACTCAAAACAAAATGGCGGCCACGCTGGAGAGTTTTGAAAATTCGATTTTTGGACCCCAAACCGCGGGGCCACAACTCTGAAGTTCTGTAGAGTTTAAGACAAAAACCTTTTTGTTTCACCACAATTACTCTCAAATTTTTTCTTCAAAGACTATTATTTTCAATTAAACAATCATTATCTTAAAAACCATTAGATATTGCCAATACTAATGACATTTGACTATTTTTATATCGAAAAGATGGCACTGGAATTTGAAAGTAAAGTTATTTTCCAAGTACCGCCACATTGTTATTACCAAAACCCCTCTTGCTTGCTAAAAATAAAACGGATCGTTTCATCCCGCCTGCAATAATGAATCAATGAGCACCGCTTGCGGACTCGGAAGGGCGGCATAGAACCACCACCACCAAAGTCTTCTAAATCAATTACATACAAACGACCGATCTCGCCCAATAAGGTAGATTTGACGAACAACACGAAGAAAAAACCCGAGCTACAAGCTAAATGCATTTTTGTGATAACACGGGCCATCAGATTACCTACTGCCTGTGAAAAGTTCAAAAGTGAAGACGTTATCCAACGCTGGAAGTGGATCTGCAAGCGCAAAATAAGCTTATTAAAAGTCTGGTGCTCAACTTTCAAAGGCAGTCACCATAAGTTACTTCACCCTGATGTGATGTGAAGTGACGTGATGTAAAGCTGAAAAATCAACATAATACTCTACTATCCTTCTGTTTTTCACTTTGGACAGCGCACATCTGAAGACGGGGAAGTTATCTGTGAAATGTTTAGCGATTAATTTCACTCCACTTTTTCACACAATACTCAGTCCGTTAATATTTTGGATGACGTAGTGGACATGGACTCTTCCTGTGAAGATTGAAGTTGACACATTAGAAGTTTCCAAACTATTAGCATCACTCGACTTAAATAAGTCTGCCGGCCCCGACAATATCCCAGCAATTATAATTATTGCGAGTTGTTCCGAGTTCCTCTTAGTATCCTGTTTAGGCGTTCACTGGGTGAAGGCATTATGCCTGATATCTGGAAATCTGCCTTTATTACGCCAATTCACAAAAAATGGCTTAAATATGTAGTCGACAATTATAGACCGATTTCCAACCTTAGTTTGTTTGCAAAATATTTGGAAAAATGTCTACAAACAAGTCTACGCATCCGTTACGCAATCTTTATGTCCAGAGCAGCACGGCTTCGTTAAGGGCAGATCGAAGACGTCTAACCTTATCTTATGTAGCGACTTCCTGACAAAACATTTGACTGTACCGTCTCAGGTCGATGTAGTTTACACGGACTATAATAAATGTTTTGATCGTATTGATCACACAACACTTTTACGTAAACTGCAAGCTATAGATATTAAGGGTAATTTATTTAAATGGTTCTCCTCTTACGTTAAAGAAAAATTCCAGACTGTTGTTCTTAATGGCCACACTTCTTCTCCCATGTTAATACAACTCAAGACGCTCAGCATCTGAAGGAGGGTCTCACTAGATTTGAGCATTAGTGCCATGTTAACAAACTTGACATTAATGTCTCCAAATGCTATGTCTGTATTTATACCCGAAAATCTAAACCCATGTTATCATCTTACAAACTATTAGGCACTGATGTTACCAGAGTTACTACCATACGTGACCTAGGAGTAACTTTTGATAGATAATTTGCTTTTTGATGAACACATAGACAACATTGTGGCTAAGGCATCTAAAGCTCTCGGCTTTGTTATGATGATGTTACACGATTCAACTCTATAAAAGCTCTAAAAATACTTTACTGTGCTTACGTACGTAGTCATTTAGAATATGCCTCTCAAGTATGGAGCCCCTGTCACAAACTATATGAAACGCGAATTGAAAGGATTCAGAAACGGTTTCTGCGGTATTTACAGTTTAAAACGAATAAATATACTCGTGATTACGATCAGCGCTGTCGTAAGTTTCATTTTTACCACTTGTAGAAAGAAGACGCATTGCAGATCTATCGCACCTTCTCAGCATAGCAGGTGGCTCTGTTGATTGTCCTGAGCTTTTGAGTGGCATTAGTTTACGTTTAGTAGCTTCCTTCCGTAAACCTAACGTACTTCACGTTCCCTGGTGCAAAACGAAGTATCGGCGAAATTCTTTCTTTATCAGAACAAGCAGGTGTTTCAATAGTGTTGCAAAACAATTTGAAATAGACATTTTCAACACTTCTTCAAGTAAATTTAGGCGCATGTTAGGTAATAGTTATTTTTCTAACAAATATTTTTGAAAACTACTTCCTACTTATTTATACTTTAATTACTGGGTGTAATATAGGTACTTACCTTAAATTTTTAACATAATGTAGGCTAACACTGTTCTTATTAATGATTTTCACCTATATGTGGAAGCTTGTAATTGGCCCTTGATATTTATTTAAGTTAACCACTTTATTCTTAACCTAGCTGTAAGCTTCCCGAAGATTGTTAAAATAAAATAAAATAAAATGTCTGAACGCAGACGAAAAACGCATAGAAGAAAGACCCAAAGACTACCGCGACTACCGCAAACATCTGGTCGGCATCAGCAAGTTTCAAAAATGAGTCTTTTTGAAGGTGCTTCCCGTACCGTCCAGGGAACTGAAGGCAACTTTAACACGTGTGCTCTGCTTGATGAAGGGTCCACCGTGTCACTCGTGGAGAGCAGTGTAGCCAACGTGGCAGGAGCCGGAAGGTGGAGCGTTGGGTTGGCGTTTCAGGATGCGGTGGGCGGCTGTAACAACCTGGCAAGATCGTCTCTTCAACGCTTATTATGACAGATACAGTATCCTTCAGCCTTGAATGAGTTCGTACGAAGAACTTCACGTTTCCAAGACACTCAACAGGGAATATGCATAAGTCACCGATTTTGATAAAAAAATTGAGATTGATCGCTGCGGATATGTATTAAAAACATGATGGAACAGAAAAACAATGTATTATTTTAGTTTTATCACACGATGAAATCAGGGGAACATAACGATTTTTTTTCATTTTTGGATATAATGCACTTTACAGTCAGATAGAATATTGAATGAGAAATAATATTTTGTATGACACATGTGTTGGCATGTTACCCAACACTATTTTTATTGTACATCACTGCTTCAATTGGAGGTTCGCTTCCCACTCTCTCTTCGTTTCCGGGCACCATTGCGTGTGGTTCGTGTTCCATACTTTTATAAGTAATTTGAGTTAAAATATTCAAGTTTGTATGTGTCTTTTGCTTCCAAAAATAAACCCTGCCTTCAGTCAAGCTACCAGTGAGTTTCAATCATCTACAGTCCTACATCTACGTGCCATTCCACAACATGTATGTTGGTACTTAGACGCAAAATTTAGGGATATCATTTTTTTGGCTAACTCCATAAAAATCGCGCCTAAAATCATGGTTGGTGAAGTCACAAAACATGACCATTTTGTACAGAGTGTTTTCGGCGGGTGCTGATGCGTGCTAACTTCAAGTACCTAACTATATCACGAAAAAAAGGAAGGGAAAGGTTTTAATATAACAGTTGATTTTCTCACGCATTATACTTTTGATTTGATACAAAAAAAATGCTGCATATTCCCTATTGATGGCAATATGATTTCTTAATACGACCATCTCGATCGACAGACAATCCTCAATTCCTCATAGGCCAAGGTTATTCTCATTTGAATATAAGCCGAGAAATAAAAGAAGGCAGGAAGGATGAGCCTGTTGCCTCTCTCACTGAACTTAGTTGGATTTTGCATGAAGTTTCGTCGTCAATTTCGAGGAAGATTATGCCCGAGTTTGCTTGTCACTACAGTCCGAAAAAGAGGATGAACTTCACTTCTTATTAGAGAATTTCTTTAGACTTGATAGCATAGGCATCAGGAATTCTAAGCTACCTAGATATTCTCGAGAAGAATGACGAGCACTTCACATTATCGATACTAAGTCGAAGAAAATCGACGGCTCTGGGAGTCTGCTTTTGTTGTAAGTAGATATACTCGTATTTATGTGAATAAAGGAATAATTATATTAAAGGAAAAAAACAGAATATTTTATAGCGACAGACATTTACTTCTCATTTTTTAGACACTTCACACTTGACACGTTCTTTATACGAACACTACTCAAGTAGGTATTAAATAAGGTTCTTTGCGAACATCAACCAGTAACACTTCCCCTGAACCACAATTTAATACAACTTTAACTATAATTAAAACTAGATACATTCAGTAACCACTTACACTGATAAAGGAACTAAACTAAACCCATTTTCATCGAGCAATACTTATGCTTGTCAGAGAATAAGGGTTTGGTTAGCACATCAGCAACCATTTGCTCCGTAGGAAGGTAACTGATACAAACAACTTTCTTGTCTACAGCCTCTCGGACAAAGTGGTAACGAATATCTATGTGTTTCGTGCGTCTATGAAACACTGGATTGACAGCTAATTTCTGGGCTGATTGATTATCACAGAAAATCTCAACTGTGTAATCGGAATCGAGAATTAATTCAGCCAACAGATTTTTAAAATAAGTGGCCTCTTTTGCTGCCTCACTCAAAGCAACGTATTCAGCTTCAGTACTAGACAGACTGACACACGTTTGCTTACGACACTGCCATGATATAGTGTTTCCAGAAAATTTAAACATAAAACCCGAAAACGATTTCCTATCGCGAATATCACCACCCCAGTCGGCATCAACGTATCCCTGCAGTTTATTGCAGTTAGACCTACTATACAAAAGACTGGCATTTTGTGTTCCCTTGAGATACCTCAACACACGCTTAGCCGCAGTCCAATGTTCCATAGTGTGACAGGTATTAAACTGACTCAAGTATGAAACTGCATACGCAATATCGGGGCGCGTAAATACACACAGATACATAAGACAACCGATCAATTGCTGATATGGGACTTTACCTTGTTCTAACGGCTTACTATCAGTGAACTTGACATTGGGGTCCAAAGGAGTCTTGGAAACCTTGCATTCTGACATACCAAAACGCTCTAATATCTGTCCTATATGACGTGCCTGGGACAGTTTCATCGTCTTATTTGCTCTATCTCGTTCTACTGCAACACCTAGAATATGACGAACTGAGCCTAAGTCTTTTATTTTAAATGGTTTCCTAAGACTGTCCTTTAACTGATTAGCCAGAAAGACATCATTATAACATAAAATAAAGTCATCAACATACAAAGCAATATAAATAAATGATTTATCTAAGCGCTTCATAAAAACACATTGTTCCAATTTACATTGGACATACCCGATTGACAGAAGCACGTCTTTCACCCTCTCGTACCAAGCACGAGGCGCTTGCTTCAGACCGTAAACTGCTTTCTTCAGTCTATAAACTTTAGATTTATTATGCTCGTCAATAAATCCCTCTGGTTGACACATATAAATGTCTTCGTTGAGCTCGCCGTTTAAAAACGCAGTTTGGACATCAAGATGGTCAATCTCCAAATCCATCTCAACTGCTATAGCTAGCAACAGTCGCATAGTACTGTACCGGACTACGGGGGAGAAGGTTTCATGATAGTCTTCACCGTACTTCTGCGTGAAACCTTTGGCCACCAACCTCGCCTTATATCGGGATATCTTCCCCTCGGCGTCACATTTAATTTTGAAGAGCCATTTATTTTTGACTACGTTCTTATCTAATGGCCTATCAACCAGTTCCCAAGCATCGTGTTCTATGAAAGAATTAATCTCATCTTGCATCGCTTGACGCCACAGATCACTCTGTTCAGAGTTTAACGCCTCTTCAACGGAACACGGCTCATATGGAATTACATCCTTAGCATACATTGTCCTTGGCTGTCTAGGTCTTAGATTATACCTGGATTCTTGAACAATCTCCTCAACACTATCTTCATAAATTGAATTGTTGTCGCCGTCATTCCCGATATCATTATGTGAAGGGCCTGGAACGACATCTAATGTATTCCCATTCACGCAGGTAGGTGCATCATTTCCCGACTTCCCCTCAATGTTTGTTTCCTCATCTTCCCCTGAAAGAAACAACCGTGTAAAACTCCGCTTATCATCACATGACTTAGCTGGAAAAACGCTTTCATTAAAGAAAACATCCCGACTTCTAATTATATTACGAGTCTTGGGGTCATACAACCTATAGGCTTTATTATACTCATCATAGCCGACAAGAATATACCTCTGGCTTCTAGGTTCAAGCTTATGACGACGCTTAGTATCTGGAACATGCACAAAACATTCACACCCGAAAACTCTCAGATGGTCATACCTCACCTTCTGACCCGACCACACTTCCTCCGGGGTTTTACCGCCTAACCTACTGGAGGGAGAACGATTGATGAGGTATACAGCTGTATTTGCAGCTTCAGCCCACAGTCTGTGATCCAAACCTGAGTGTAATAATAAACACCTCACGCGTTCTAAAATTGTCCTATTCAGTCTTTCAATGGATGCATTAGTTTCATGACAGTACGGAACCGATAACTGATGTATAATACCACTATCCCTAAAGTACTTACTCAGTTCCTGATTCACATACTCCGTCCCATTATCTGACCTGACAACTTTCACCTTGGATTCACACTGATTTTCAACAAGCTTTATAAACTCCTTAGTTTTAGCCGTAACTTCGTGTTTGTACTTAAGAAAATACACAAAAACTTTCCGCGAGTGATCATCAAGAAAGGTTAAAATATATTTCTTACCTGAGTGAGACGGAACAGGAATGTAACATAAGTCTGTGTGAATTAGGTCTAACCGCTTTTTAACCACATCTCGTCCCGATGGTTTACAAGGAAAACGTGTTAATTTGCTTTGAACGCATATTGAGCAAAATTCTTTTTCATTGTTTACCTGGAACTTGATGACATTTGACAGTGACTTTAAACTGTCATAACCTAAGTGGCCAAGCCTTTCATGCCAAGACTCCTTTGTAACCTCTTTATTAGCACTGAATGCACTTCCGATAGTATGCAGTTTATAAACACCGCCTAAACATTTTACCGAAGTAATAAGTAAATTATTTTGAAATATATTACAATAAGTGCTAATAAACTCCACTCTAAACCCTTTCTTAGTTAACCCACTCACCGATATTAAGTTTACACTCAAACCCGGAATATACATTACATCTTTTAATACAAAATCACGGTCACCTAGCTTAATGTTTATATCACCAATGCCAACGCATTGCATTGCTTGTCCGCTCGCCACACTCACTTCCGAACGACGTGAAGTAAAGTTTTGCAACCAGTCCCGTACTCCTGTCATATGCTCTGACGCTCCGGAGTCCACGTAGAAGGCATTCAACGGTTTAGCAACCATCATGGCTTTTGCTACTTGGTTACAGTCTTTCTTTGTGTGACCCAGCTTACCACATTTCCAGCACTTGATCTTCTTACTTTTCTCCTCTTTATTTCTGGAACCTTTCTTTGTAGCCAAGCACTCACCACTTCTGTCATACCATTTCTTATCTTGCAGAAGTTTAGCTTTTACAAAGTCCGATGTCAAATTTGACACGCTCTCCAGAGCCATGATCATGGGATCATACTTAGATGGGAGACCTTGAAGAATGACAGCCGCTAGAAATTCGTCATCTATAGGCTTATTGACTGCTGTGAGTTGTTGTGATAGTGACAAACAGTGATTGATATACTGTTCCATGTCACCACAGAAATCATCTAACCGCACGCTGCATAGATCTCTCAGTAACCGCAGTCTCCGCCCTAGACCTTTGTCTTCATACGCCTTTTCCAGATTTTCCCAAGCTGCTTTCGCGGTGACGGCATCCATAACGTGAGAGATACAACTACTATCAATCAGGAGGCATATTTTTGAGAGAGCCTTCTCATCGAGTCGCTTCTTGATTTCTGGTGTACTCTTATCGTCTACTGGATATCCACCTATTGAGTTCCAGAGATTATCGTGGACAAGCAGATTTTTCACATTGAACTTCCACAGGCGGTAATTTTCACGCCCTCTTAGTTTCTCTATTGCGAAACCACTGCTACTCCCTTCCCCACCGCTCATTTTTGATCAGGGTAAAATCTTCAAAACTTACTGTTTTTCCTTGTTTTACAATATCCACAGAGGTCACAGATGCACTATACGCTCTGCTACCATGTTGTAAGTAGATATACTCGTATTTATGTGAATAAAGGAATAATTATATTAAAGGAAAAAAACAGAATATTTTATAGCGACAGACATTTACTTCTCATTTTTTAGACACTTCACACTTGACACGTTCTTTATACGAACACTACTCAAGTAGGTATTAAATAAGGTTCTTTGCGAACATCAACCAGTAACAGCTTTGCTGTGAAGAAACGATGACATCAAGCTTCCCAACCCAACAACAAGAGAAACGCCGAAAGTAGATTACGTTTGATTGAGAAGATAATGGATTTTGATCCGAGCTTCGCAGTAGACTTCACGAAGCAGACGCATAACATGTTGGAAAAAGATTATGCCAAGAAAACTGCTCAGGCACCAGTTGCTCGAGTTTGGCATCTCCTACATTTTGGCGTTAGAAATATCAAAAAACTTGGAAAACTTAGACTTGTTTTTGATGCGAAAGCCGAAACTCAAGAAGTGTCTCTGAATAGCGAATTACTGACTGACCCAGATATTTAGAATTCATTAGATGATGTCCTGGTTAGGTTCCGAAAAAGAAAAGTAGCCG
The DNA here is from genome assembly GCA_928269145.1 of Agriphila tristella. Classification (NCBI taxonomy): domain Eukaryota; kingdom Metazoa; phylum Arthropoda; class Insecta; order Lepidoptera; family Crambidae; genus Agriphila; species Agriphila tristella. The sequence continues at coordinate 14,755,260 of OV743439.1, read as the reverse complement.
TTACTACAGATATCAGGGAATTGTTCCTGCAGTTTAAGTAAATGATCAGGATCAAAATGCCCAGTGCTTCCTTTGGAGGGTTATGGAAAGAAAGAAGCTCTCAGAAACTTATAAGTTCACCTCGATGACCTTTGGTGCCACATCATCTCCATGCACAGCTACTTGTATTATTCGTCGTAATACTGATGATTTTGTTTCATGTCATCATCCACAAGCAGTGGAAACCATTAAGGAAAGGCACTACGTTGATGACTATCTCGACTCCACGGATAATTAACGAAAAGGGGATGAAGCGACTGATTGTGATTCATAAGGCAGGAGGTTTTGACTTAAAGTTGGGCCTCTAATAGACCCAGCAATTGGAAACCAGCCACAGATACTTTAGGGTTTGATCTCAGCTTTAAGTAGGTGGACAAAGAGATCAACGAAGGTTTGCGACCGCCAACAAATCGCGAGTTGCTAAAAATTTTAATGTCACTGGGTATGTTTATGTCCCTTCCTGATTTATTGAAAGATATTGCTGCAGGAAATTTGGCGGTCTACGATCAAATGGGATGATCAAATCGTCGAGAAGATGAATAAAGATTGGTATTGGTTCAGAAGCTTGAGACTTGCAAATTATTTTCAGGACCCAGATGTTATGGTTTCTCACAGATGACTAAGTTAAGATTACACATTTCTATTGACGCCTCTGAGCAAGCATTATGACACTTTCGCTTACTGAGTAGAGATGACGATGTGGCCTTTGTAGCTGGGAAATATAAAGTTGCACCTGAAAACTTCAACGATCCCTAAGCTAGAGCTGCAGGTTGCTTTAATGGGCTCCCGTTTAGGTCACACCATGAATGGTAAAAGCAAAACGATTATTCTGGACAAATTCACAAATAGTTTGGAAATGGATTAATAGAGAGCCACGAAAACAGAATTTCTTATTAGTTTCTCTTTGGTTTTAATGCTTAAACTGCAAAACCGCTTTGAAGCCCTTGAAAACAGCATATGCAATGAAGTTTCAGAGCTCAGCGGATGCTCATGCTATATAAGCAGCGCAAGACCGATCGTCGTGGAGATCTTTGGGGGAGGCCTATACCCAGCAGTGGATGTCGGGGGGCCGATACGATGATGATTTTAATATAAGCCAGCAAAGTTTTAGAAAAAAAACAGTTTTAATTTTCACCATGCATCACCGTCACCACACCGCACTGCAACTTGCAGACAAATTCCAATGTGATTTTATCGGATGGCATGGCAATAAATACCGCATTCCACAATTCGCAGTCAGACTGTCCAAAGGCCGCTGTTTACAGTCCAACAGGGCAATGCCCGCGGGCTGCTTCAGCAGCCCGCGCACCAGGGCGAAACACTAGTCAAAATATATGTATACAGCAGATTTTTTTTCACGATTTCAGTGTTGGTCCCCTAGTAAATGTTGTTCAGTTTGATGATCCTTATTTACCATATTCGGCATTAGGGGTATTTTTGTAACACTTAGTACTTATACCCATCTGTTAACCGACCTTTCTTAGTTATAGTCATAATGTAAACGCAACAGGTTGGCAGCGCATCGCACTCGGCCCGCGTGAACGTATACGGCCTCCCGTACATCCGGCCCATGAAGAAACGGCCCGTGGTGGCCGGGGACACCCTCATCGCCCACTGCCCCGTCGCCGGCTACCCCATCGACTCCATCGTGTGGGAACGAGACGGACGGTCAGTATACCGGCACAGAATAGATAATAGTACTAGCGTACAAAAGTTGCACTCCGCAAAATCCTTTAAACAAATTGCGACTCTTGCTCCGACACAAAGTGCAATTTAGGTCACACAGCGCTTCCTTCGCTCCAAAACATTCACTTTATAGTTGTCTCTCTTTCTATCGCGTAGGTCTTATCTTTTCTGATGAATGAAATTTGTCCTCTCAGAGGACGCCGAGCGCTTCAGACTCGCGCGCGGACTGACAGAGCCCTGATACCGGGTGTATCAAAACTCTCAACGAAGCCGAGGTCTACGTATTCTGCCCATCATCAGAACCATTTCTGTTCTGGGAAACGATTTTAATTTTTGGCGTTAAAAAGAATTGCATACACTACCACGCAATGTAACGCATACAACAGACCGCGCCTGCCAGTGTATGCTACACAGCTGCGTGCGGCCGAGTTGAAAGGCTTTTGTCTTTGACCTTCAATAACTTCGTAGCTATAGGTTTCCCAGGTATAGTCTAAAAGACAAAAATGATCCTGATGATGGGCGGAATGCGTGGACTTCGGCTTCGTTGAGGGTCTTGTTACACCCGTTATTTATCTTCAGCCAACGAAAACAAGATAAATAAACACTAGCGAACTCACATAAGTTACTCTGATCTCAAAAATATGATAAAGCAGGTTTATCATGGAAATTGAAGTCAAACGACGACGGTATAGGCCCCAACACGGATCTTGAGCGGTGAAAATTATTAAATATTACCGCTCAAGATCCGTGCAGAGTCCTCTACTACAATCTCAGACCCGAGACAATTTAGAAACGTTTTTTTTTCTACATTGATCCTACAACCGGGGATTCATGAAACACTACCTACTTAGCTTCCTAAAGCTTATAATGGAAACATTAGCATAATGGGATTCTATCCAATTCTTATTTGGTTGACAATCCACAATTAGTAGGTAATCATTTTCTGATTGAAAAGGAATTGCTCAGTTTGTGCTTAGAATTCTGCATATCTAATGAATAAAATTTTACGGAATATTGCCCAAGAAATATAATATTCTAAGGGCCTCATAATCCGTGAAAAAAAAAGCAATTTACATATATCCAAACGTTACCAACTTACACAGAAGATATTATACCTAGTTCTTATTTTATTTCAGTCAGACAATGTGTCTATTATAGTGCAAAACGTTTATTGAAATAGCTTATAGAAATTGAAATCTGCTGCAGAGTTTCTGTACATCTATTTAGAAAAGTATGTTTACTATGTAGTCTTCTCAATTTTGCTTCATATTCAATTGCAGAGTACTACCGATCAACCGCAAACAGAAAGTATTCCCCAACGGTACCCTTGTAATCGAGAATGTAGAGCGAATGAGCGACCAGGCTACGTACACCTGCGTCGCCAAGAACTCCCAAGGGTACAGCGTTAGAGGAAACCTGGAGCTCCAGGTTATGGGTAAGTGAACATACCTATTTTTTAATCAAGAAATGTACAGGCGATAGCATTTTGGTTAACCAATATACGTATCTCTGGCTCACTTATGACGATTCTTCGGAAAAGAGAGCGGTTGATATTTATGTGCTATCGTCTGTAAATTAAATTAGAAGACAGATTGATTGACAGATGCCTGTAAAGCAAATGACAATTATTTGACAATTTGATGTTGGACACAGTTTTCTCTTTTTTTGAATGGGGAAGGCAACTGTCAAAATGGCGCTGCGTACGCTTGTTCCACGAGAACTGAAAAAACAAAGGACTTTTACTTTAAAAAAAATAGGTTTTTTTAGCTTTAAAATGAGCTTTATAAATGTTGGCACTTACAAATTTCCGAAAAATTGGGATATAGAAAAAAAATATAAATTCTGTAAGAATAATAACGTCTTTATTTGGCTTTAAATTCCGGCATTTGCATTGCAGAATAGATGGTACCATTTTGGGTCAATGGGTCTTCTTCGGTAAAAAAATACTACAAAATAAATACCTATTTTCTCATACATTTTGTTCTGAACGTCTACTGTCTCAGGAACAAGCGTACGCAGCGACATCTACAATTAGCTTTGCGTTGCCAACCCCATTTGTTTTTAATAACAAATCAAAAGAGACATTCAAAATAAATACTTATCGAAAAAACTGTCACTCATTTGTTCCTTTGTATTCATGTGTTAAATTGATTGCAGCACAATGTATTTAAACCACTAAACAGTTCAGTAAATCTAATAATTTCTTGTTATTTTCTCAAAAATATATTTTATTTGTAAGATTTGTTGAACATTACCATTAGTTATGTGCATTTAATTTGTTGGAATATACATTAAACATTATGTTGCAATCGAACACACATTCACGATACTTTTGTAATATAAACTTTTATAACAAGGAAAAGGAGGAAACTAAAGTAATAGGTCTCTTCTCTATAGTATAGACTCCATATTCGACGACATTACGACAGATCGTAGTGGAAATCGTCACCGATTTTCATGGTGACGCCATTGATCAACCCTAGTCATTTTATGAAGTCTATATCTTTTCTATATTGTCTCAGGTTTGAATGTTTGTGGTACCGTTGTTGTGTTCGATTTCCACAACACAAAAAGGAGACTATTACAGACAAAATGTGGTCTCTTACGGAATGAAGCGCGAGCGAAGCGGAAAATAATTATTTGATATTTTCAGAAGCATTAAGTTTTTATTGATATCATAATACTTACTCCAATAATAATAATAAAAAAACAATCTATTACAGTTTATATAAACGTGCGATATTTTTTTTAAGGAAATAAAAACTTAATGTTTCTTTTTGGATGTTGTGAATATACCGTATTGATATGATTAAAAAACAAAAAGGCTCTTATGTTTTTTAAGTATTCTGATAAATTTATTAATACTTCTAATAATGAATATCATATAAGTACTATGTATGATCACAACATCTACCCGTGTTCTAATGTTTTCCTTACAGGGTTTCTTTTTTCAGATTTATTAATGTATAGGTAGCACTATTTTTGATAATGTATATTTAGGAAATATAACAACGTTTATGCCCGCCAAAGCTACATCGTTTGCCACACACGCCCCTATACGTTAATATTTAGCTTATGAGTTGTGTTCATGCAGTGCCTCCACAAATTTTACCCTTTGAATTCGGCGAAGAACCGGCTAACGCCGGAGACATGGCTTCGATCACTTGCGCTGTAAACAAAGGCGACCAGCCTCTAAATATCACATGGACACATGACGGACAAATACTAAGAAGAAATAACGATATGGGAATAGTCATTACTAGTATCAACAAAAAAACCTCCATACTGAATATCGATTCCGTGAACGGAATACACAGGGGCGAATATCATTGTGTGGCGGCGAACCCGGCCGGCTCCTCCAATCATAGCGCTGTACTCAAAGTCAACGGTACAACACGGAACAACTGCCAAACTTTGCTTTCGATTTAGTAATGTTCAAATTTTTTTATCCATCTTGAGTTATCGAATTATCGTAATTTTGTTTAGTCCCGCCACAAATTACCCCCTTCGAGTTCGGAGAGGAGATTTTAAATGAAGGAGAAACAGCGTCTGTATCTTGTGTGATGAGCAAGGGAGATCTGCCAGTCGTTTTCAAATGGCGTTTTAATGGCGAAGAAATCAAACCACGAAACAATCTTGGGATCGTTTTAACGACCATCAGCAAGAAAACCTCCATCTTAAACATCGAAGCCGTAACCTCAGTCCATCGTGGATCATATACTTGTGAAATCAGAAATGATGCAGGAGAAACTAACCACACAACACTTCTTAGCGTCAATGGTTCGCTTCACTCCTGATTTGTTTTTTTTTTGTAGTTAACGCTTTTTTATGTCAACGCAGTTCCTCCCCAAATCTCACCTTTCGAGTTCGGCGATGAACCGGCCAACGCAGGCGATACTGCATCCGTCCAATGTGTTATGAATAAGGGTGATTTACCGGCAAATTTCTCATGGAGTTTCAATGGAAAGATTATATCAAAGAGCAATACAATGGGCATCGCCATTGGCAGTATGAGCAGAAAAATGTCAATCCTCAACATAGACTCTGTTAATGGCACACACCGAGGAGTATACGCATGTCATGTAGAAAATCTAGCTGGTCAAGTCAATCACAGCGCGACGTTGGAAGTCAATGGTTCTTTTAACATCCTTACATTTATATGTAGTATCTCTGATAGAATTATTTATTTGCTTGTGTCTTATGGTAATATAATGTCACAGTTTTGCCACAAATCCATCCTTTCACCTTTGGGGAGGAGCCAGCCAACGCGGGAGACACGGTCGGCGTACAATGCATGGTCACAAAGGGAAACACTCCCGTCAACATCACTTGGTCGTTGAACGGTAAACCTGTTAGTGCAATGCGAGGCATCACCGTCACAAAGATCGGACATAAATCTAGCAGTCTGTCGATTGACTCGGTGGCTTCTGCACATTCAGGGGTTTACACCTGTTCAGCAACTAACCAAGCCGGTTATGCTAATTACTCAACTGACTTGGTAGTGAACGGTAATTCAAAATACAGAAATTATTGCTCTTATGCTTCTTAATATCTTCTCATGTGTAGTATTGCGTTTGTTTATCCCAATCCCTTGGAATGTTAAATGGTCGAAGTATGTAATATGAAAGATGAGCTGTCACTAGAATGGGGACCCTAGGTAGATAGTACTATGCTTACTGACTCGTAAGTGCTTACTCCATCTTACTAATTTCGATTTCATCCTATAGTGGTACCTCAAGTCACACCTTTTGATTTCGGTGAAGAAATCTTAAACGCAGGCGATACAGTATCTCTAACGTGCACCGTCGGGAAAGGCGACTTGCCTCTAAAAATCTACTGGCAACTAAATAATCAACCTTTAAATTCGGGAAATGGTGTCCTTATAAACAGAAATGGAAAAAGAATTTCTATCCTGAGTATAGAGAATGTTCAACACGACCACATTGGAAATTACACTTGTATTGCTGAAAATGACGCTGGCAGCACTAGTCACAGCGCTGTTCTTAATGTTAATGGTACAAAACACTGAAATACCTTTTACAACACATTATTTTATGTCCGCACGTTTTTGATATGGTATATTCATTGGTAGTAACAACTTAATTTAGTCACATTTGTTTTATCCTTTTCCCCATCCTACCCATTTGGGTCAATCACGTGTGTGGCAAATTAAAAACGGGCGCTTTAGCTACTGTTCTCCCTTCCCTTTTTTATTTACTGCAAAGCTTCAATAGGTACTAAAACTGAATTATTACTTTTCACCGTGTTTAGTTGCACCACAAATTATGCCTTTCGATTTTGGAACTGATCCCGTGAACGACCAAGAGATGGTGGTAGCTATATGTACCGTCAGTAAGGGCGACATGCCACTAGACATTCATTGGTACTTCAATGGAAACGTAATTAAATCCGGCACTAATGGAGTCGTACTTACGAATACAAAGCGCACCAGCCAGCTAACCATAGAGTCCGTAACACATCACAACCAAGGAAACTACTCCTGTGTCGTAAAAAATCAAGCAGGCACTACAAACCACACCTCTGAACTCTATGTGAGGGGGCGTCCATTAATCACGTGATGTTTTTTTGGCCAATTTTTAACCCCCCCTCCCCCCTGGTGATACATGGTGAGGTTTTACGTTAACCCCCCCCCCCCCCTCTAAATCACGTGTATTTTTTTTGGTACAAAATAATCTCAACAATTTTCAGTACGAATATGTCGCGGTGGGCGGGGAAATCGTCCGGTAACGGTGAGTCAACAATCACACACAATTTTCGGTTAAAAGTCACACGTTCAACGAAAAAAATTAATACACGTGATATCTCACTACACCCCCCCGTCCCCCCTTGCGATACTTCGTGATGTTTTCAACTACCCCCCCCCCCCCCCCTTTCGAGGCTCACGTGATTAATGGACGACCCCTGAACGGTATTAAATTACGACGTGGTTCTTTTCTCTCCTAGCTTTGTGTAGTTTTACGCTTTCGCTTACTCCAGTTTCCTCTTTAGTTCCTCCGCAGATAATGCCTTTTGAATTTGGCGAAGAACCCGTTAATGCCCAAGAAATGGTTTTGGTAACTTGTACGGTCACTAAAGGAGATCTGCCATTGAGAATTGAATGGTATTTCAACAATGACTTGGTAAAATCGGGTAGCAATGGGATCAATTTAGTGAATACCAAGCGTACAAGTCAGCTTAGTATAGAATCTGTTACTCATCAAAATCAAGGAAATTTTACATGCGTAGTAAAAAATGAAGCCGGTGTCATAAATCATACTGCAGAATTATTCGTTAATGGTATAAATTTAATCATCCCCCATTTACTTAAACTTTTTTTTTACTAGACGTAGTGCATGCTATAAAAACAACGCTTAATACCCTGGTCTAGTCAAGCAGTGTGTTGTAACTTTGGCGGGTCATAAAGATTCAGCAGGATAGAGGAGTATGATTAAAATATTAAGTGTTAAAAAGGTATATCTATTGATAACTAGTTCGTATATTTCAGTGGCTCCAATTATTACTCCTTTTGAATTCGACGAGTCTGTATTTTTTGGAGAAGGTGTTCAAGTGATGTGCCATGTTCCAAAAGGAGACAAACCTTTGGTATTCAAATGGGATTTTAGTGGTGGAGACGTGAGTTCATTAGCTGGGGTGAACATAATGCGGGTTGGGGATAGGGGGTCAGCGCTCATAATACCTACCGTGACAGCCAAACATTCTGGCAATTACACGTGCACAGCCTCCAATGTTGTCGCCAATGCTAAACATCATGCCACGCTCAATGTCAAGGGTGAATAACAGCGCTTTCTCGTCTCCTGTTCCCCTGCACTCCCTTCGCTATACTAAATATACGTGTACATATTAAGTGTATCTGATCATATATTTCAGTGTCGCCATTAATATCCCCTTTCGAATTTGATGAAGCTGTATTTTATGGAGAAAGTATACAAGTAATGTGCCATATTCCTAAAGGCGATATGCCCTTGAACCTGACATGGTCATTTCGTGGCCAACCTTTGAGCAAAAATGCCGCTGTTAAAATAACAACTGTTGGCGACAGAAGTTCTATATTAGCTATACCTGCCGCTACCGAAAAACATTCCGGAAATTACACCTGCACAGCTTCCAATATCGTAGCCAGCACAAACCACACAGCCGTATTAAACGTTCAGGGTACACTTAAGTATTTATTTATTTTGCGTCTTCATAGTTTTTAGTTTTTTATGGAATTTGTTTACCCTTACCAGTTCCTCCGCACATCGTTCCGTTTGAGGCTGAAGAATCAGTTTATGCCGGAGAATCCGTTCAGTTGAATTGTCACGTATCCAAAGGTGATGCTCCTCTAACTATCTCTTGGAGTCTTCACGGAGAAGAATCCTCTTCTCACAAGGGAATCACCACCATGAAGATCGGCGAAAGAACGTCGTTGCTAACTATATCTAGTGCCATGGCTAGTCACAGTGGCGAATATTCGTGCCACGCCTCAAACCATGCCGGCACTGTAGTGCACTCCACCGTTATTAATGTCCATGGTATTTTGCTCTCAACGTTAACTACCAACCTTTTGCCTTTAGCGCACGCTGCACGCTTGCCTCAGTAATGTTTTGGCTTTCTGGATTAACAGTATTGCCATACATCGTACCCTTCGAAGCGGACGAGTCGGTGTTTGCTGGCGAGTCGGTACAGCTCAACTGTCATGTGTCGAAGGGTGACTTGCCCCTTGATATCAAATGGCACTTTGAAGGATTCGGAAACAGCTCATCGCATCTTGGCATAATGACAACCAAAATGACGTCACGAACTTCATTTTTATCTATCGGCTCGGCATCTGCTGATCACAGCGGAAACTACACCTGTGTTGCGTCCAACAGCGCTGGTTCTACTAATCATTCCACTGCCCTTAATGTTCATGGTCAGTTTTCATCCGTCATATCATTTCTCATCGTGTGTTAAGTTACTCACACCAGCGATCCGATGCAATTAGATGTGTAAATAGAATAAGCATGACTTCCATATACACATCTTAAGGCAACGTACGCTTGTTATTTTTTGTTTCATCATCATTGCTTTATCTCAGATTATTTATATTTTTTACACAGTTACACCAAACATTTTGCCATTCGACGTTGATCAAGCCTTATTCTACGGAGAATCAGTACAAATGATGTGCCATATATCGAAAGGCGACACTCCTTTAAAAATTCATTGGGAATTTAATGGACACGGGTTGTCAAGAAAACTAGGATCATTTTCAAAAGTCGGTGACCGGTCATCGGTGCTGGTGCTGCCGTCCGTTACTGGCGCTCATAGCGGAAACTACACATGTATCGCAAAAAATCGCGCCGGGATCGCTTCTTATACAACAGTCCTAAAAATTAGCGGTATCTCTTTAAAATATGTATTAGATTTGTTTGTGTAATTCTAGACTTTTAGTATTATTCCCTTCATATCCAATGTCTAACTATTTTATATTTTATCCGAATCAAAGTGGTTCCACACATAATCCCGTTCGAAGTCGAAGAATCAATTTTCGCTGGCGAATCAGTTCATCTTACGTGTCACGTATCAAAAGGAGATCGTCCACTTCAAATTACGTGGAGTTTTCAAGGAAATGAAATTCCTTATCACAATAATATGGGTATCACTACCACAAAGCTAGGAGATAAAGCTTCGGTGCTTAGTATTCCGACGGCGATGGGCCACCACAGTGGGAACTTCACGTGCACTGCCAGTAACCGAGCGGGGCGTGCGCATCACTCTGCTCTCGTCAATGTCCATGGTATTCGAGCCTGTTTCCTATTTCCTAAATAGAGATTGTCTACTTATGATGTTATAGAATGCACGTTTAGATTGTCCTTAGAATTCACTATTTATTTCTTTCTGATCAGTTCCTCCCCATATAATGCCGTTTGAAATCGAAGAATCCATATACTACGGCGAGTCAGTTCAAATGACCTGCCATGCCAGTAAAGGAGATCGACCCATGACTATTACGTGGACTTTTGAAGGCCAAAACCTAGCGAATCGACTAGATTCGGGAATCAAGACTATGAAAATGGCTGAACAGACTTCATTTCTAACAATAGCATCGGTTACTGGCGCTCATACTGGAAATTATACATGTATTGCTAAAAATAAAGCAGGAGAAGATAGATATACCACTGCTCTACATGTAAAGGGTATTTCGCAATTAGATTAAAAGCGCATGTTTATATAAAGCTCCTCCCTCACTAACATTACTACATTTTTTGTTGCTCAGTCGTTCCACACATCAAACCCTTTGAACTGGACGAAGCCGTGTTCGCTGGAGAGTCTGTACACCTCGATTGTCACGTACCAAAAGGAGACTTGCCATTAAATATTTCGTGGAGCTTTCAAGGCCAAAGTGTGACTCGCATGGTGGGGTTAAAAACAATGGCACTTAGTGGACGCGTGTCTGTGCTTGATATTCCCAACGCCATGGGTCAAAATAGTGGAAATTATACATGTACTGCCACAAATAAGGCGGGAATGGCGAGTCATACTGCCGTCCTCAACGTTATTGGTACACAATTCAATATTATGGATGATGCTTGCTTTTTCTTCAGTTCCTCCTGTGGTCCAACCCTTCTCATTTGGGGAAGTCGCATTGAATTCTGGGCAAGTTGTAACAACGCCTTGCTCCGTTATCGAAGGCGATCACCCCTTACAACTACGATGGCTCTTTGATGGTGAACCTATTAAGCCGAGGTCTGGAGCCACCGTATTCAATATCGGAGAAAGAAGTGCAATACTTAGCATTGCTTCAGTAGAACACAATCATGCAGGAAATTATACCTGTGTCGCGGAAAACGAGGCCGGAACCGATTCCCATACTTCAACTTTAATAATCAACGGTGCTTAAAACCATGTATACTATTGTGCACTCGTAAACACCTTCTTCTTTTAATTCTTAATTATGCTAATACATTTCCAATTTAATTTTCAATGACATTCCAGTCCCTCCCAACATTCTGCCATTTACATTCGGCGAAAAACCAGCCAATTTTGGAGAATATTTACAAGCATCGTGTACCATCAACATAGGAGATCTCCCTCTCACAATTACCTGGATGTTTAATGGTCAACCCATCTCACAGAGGAATAATGATTATCTCTTGACTAATTCGAAGAGAAGTAGCTTGCTTATTATAGAATCTGTGGATGCGAAACACGCTGGTTCTTATACATGTATCGGAGAAAACCGTGCAGGACGAAGTTCATTTTCATCCGTTCTCGTTGTTTACGGTTAGTGAGTCGTATTTTAATCGGTAGAATTCTTTTTTATCAGTAGCCGACTTTTGTTTCAGTTGTTCCCAAGATTGCACCCTTTACTGCCGGTCCGGAACCGGCTTTTCTTGGGGATTATTTTGCTCTCCAATGCATTATAACTCACGGCGACCAGCCCGTGCGTATAGAATGGACAATCAATAATCAATCCGCGAACTCTGTTCCTGGGGCTCGTGTCAGTAACAATGACCGGAGAAGTAGCGTCCTAACCATTGAGTCACTCGAAGCAAAACACGCCGGACTTTACAATTGTACTGCGTCTAATGCAGCCGGTGTTGCATCTCACACTACAGAATTAGTTGTGAAGGGTGCGAAATACAATAATATGTTCGTTCATTTATGCTTCTAACTTCCAACCCTTTCTCCATGTACTTCGAATCCAATTATTTATAGCTTCTTTACATGATAATTTTATCATCCTAGTTCCACCAATGATTGTGCCGTTCAATTTTGGTGAGACGCCATCGAACCCGGGCGATGCAGTGGTTGTAAACTGCGTCGCTACTAAAGGAGACCTGCCTCTTGACATCTCGTGGACGTTCAGCAGTGAAACCATAGATTCAAGTCAACACCGAGACATCGCGACGATGCCGTTAGGCCCCCGCGCCTCAGCGCTATCTATCAACTCCATCAGCGCGAACCATCAGGGCAACTACACGTGCATCGTCCAAAACGCGGCCGGCCGCGCAGAGTACGCAGCGACTCTCATCGTCAATGGCACGTTTTTATCTAGCTAGCACGATTATACTGCGACCTGAGTCGGGGACTAACACCACAACTCGCACAAAACGACAAATCAACATCTTCACCGTCACAACTTCACAGTCTCGCCAGTCGCTAACATTGCCTGCTGCCAAAACCAGATCTAACCTTACTCTCTATGGTTCTTTCCAGTAATACCTCGTATAGTTCCATTTTCATTCGAGACTCCGCTGTATGCGGGGCAGGCGACTCAAGTAACTTGTTTAGTATCCGAGGGTGATCAACCTCTGGAAATTCAGTGGTACTTCGAAGGAAAGCCTTTGAAGGAGAAATCCGGTGTATCGGCTACAAAAATTGCACAAAGAGCGTCATTACTACTGATCGACCCAGCTGGGTGGTCCCACAGCGGAGCGTACGCGTGTCTCGCGCGCAATGCTGCCGGCTCGTCCAACTATACTGCTTCGCTTGAAGTACATGGTATAATATCACACGCATCTGTGTACCCTTCTTCCTAGCACGGACGAGCTTTGCATAGAATCAATATTATACGCTTAAAGCCACTAGTATCTCAGGGCGCCAATACGTAAAATTTGTTGTACATCGAGACTTTATTATGCCTTCTTTAAACGCCCCTCTAATTTCTATAGAATGATCCTTTAAAATAAATGCACAAAAATACTCTACACGGTGGGCAGATCAATTGTCGAAATTGTCGTTTCTAGGAATCGGCTGCGGCTCTCATCGACGAAACCATTTCCATTCCTACCCTTGGCATATAATTTCATCCATTCCTTTTCCTCTTCCCTATCCCATCATTAGTTTTTGTTTTTTTGTTTTTATTTGCGTTTTTTGGTTTCTTCTGCTATGATGCTTGGCTTACTAACACCGAATAGCTATCTAATGAAATATTATTATTAGATTATGAAAAAAAAAGATCAAATTGCCAACTAGCATAGTCTTAATTAAAAATATTTCATTGGATGTTATAACGTGCTTTTTTTTACATTTTGCTTTTCTTTATTGGTTATTTTCTATTTTCTCTCTGTTTGGTTTGCTTGGAAGAAACATTATTTTTGCCATGTTAAAATAGAATTAATGTGTTAAAAGCTTCTACAGCGAGTTTTGCTTCATCAAATCGACTTGTTCAAAATAAAGATTTACGATGTTTGCACCATAAAACGTAATATAATTATTAAACTACGTTGTAGAGGCTTCTATACACTAAATGTCTTAGCTGACCTTGAATATAAAAAAATAATATAAATTTTAATAAATAATATAAGTATTTCAGTGATATGATAAGTAAATAACTTATTTCCTTTTTTTTCTGTGATTGTCATATTATTCTATGATCTAAATGAAACAAGCGTATTCAAGCTCAGCGTCATCATAAAAAATATTTTATAATGGGCCAGTTTCAGTTTAATAATTTAGGTGTCTTGGCAGAATATACTTAGTAGTATAGAAATAATGTTCCATTTTAAAATTAAACCAAGTGAAAGTGATATCCGGAACCTGGGAAACTGGCCCTTAAGGCCCCTATAGCCCTCAAGTGACGCCCTCAACTTAATTAAATTTATTGCTCACTAAGTACATAAATTCACATGTTCTGTACTTGTGAATTTTCGATACATTAAAGCTAAGGTTCTAATGTTTATTTACAAATAATAGCCCTAGTAAAACATAGTTCGTTGTAGTAGTAGTAGGCGAAAAAAGCAAAAAGTGGCTACTTTAGGCACTTTTGCCTAATATGAGCCTTTTAATTATGATGAGGGTACCACTTTGTGGTATAGGGCCCTTAAATACAAATTGTCAGCATGCATGCATATACATTTTACAAGCAACGCAAGTAACTTAATCGTTTTAGAATTTTTATGAAATTGTAATTTACCGATGAAAAGTTTTTCTCTGAAAACTATTAACGTAATTTTTAAAAGATTAATTTCAAGTCATTAAAGTCAATTCTTTTTCTTAATTCAATCAATTAATAATTTGATGCTTCCGCTTTTCATGAATTATACTCTTGACAGATTCTATAACATGTATGACAATTTCAGTACCCCCACGATGGATTTTGGAACCCACTGATAAAGCTTTTGCCCAAGGCTCTGATGCTAAAGTTGAATGTAAAGCCGATGGCTTCCCCAAGCCTCAAGTCACATGGAAAAGGGCTGAAGGTATGACGACATAAAGAGACCAAAAAAGGTCAAGCGCGTTGCAACAAATTAGCACTCGATTAAAATTGCCATTGTTATTTTTAGGGGATACGCCTGGCGATTACAAAGACTTAAAACCAAACAATCCTAATGTAAAAGTTGAAGACGGAACACTAACGATCGCTAATATTCAAAAGACGAACGAAGGATATTATCTTTGTGAAGCTGTCAATGGAATTGGGTCAGGATTGTCCGCCGTTATTTTGATCAGCGTTCAAGGTCAGACTCATTAATGTTCAGTATTTAGCCCAAAAGAATTTCTTTGTAGATAATATTCTAACTTTATTATGTCGTTTACAGCTCCACCACAATTCGAAATTAAAATGAGGAATCAAACTGCTCGCCGAAGTGAACCCGCTGTACTGCAATGCCAGGCTAAAGGAGAAAAGGTATACTGGAAATCAATATTGTAATTTGTAACATACTACTATTAAAAACCTGAATTTTAAAAACATGTAAACAATTTTTGCTTAGCCCATCGGTATAATTTGGAACATGAACAACAAACGCCTCGAACCCAAATCCGACCCACGATACACGATCCGTGAAGAAATCTTGCCGGGTGGTGTTATTTCTGACCTGAGCATTAGGAGAACCGAACGATCTGACAGTGCACTTTTCACATGTGTTGCTACCAATGCCTTTGGTTCCGATGACACGAGCATCAACATGATTATTCAAGGTAAATATATTTTGAATTATTGTTTTTTTTGTAGCATAAACGTAGACAACACAATGAATAAATAACTACAAATTACAGAGGTTCCCGAGGCACCATACGGCTTGAAAGTATTGGACAAATCTGGCAGAACAGTTCAGTTATCTTGGGCAGCACCTTACGATGGAAACTCTCCAATCAAGAAGTTCCTTATTGAGTACAAACGAGCCAAGAGCAACTGGGAAAAGGATATTGACAGGTACCTTCAGAGATCACAATCATACAGACCGATTCGGGATACAACAAAGTTACGCCACCTTAGAATGTTCAATAGTCCATGCCCTAACAAATGTTTATTTTCAACAGGGTACTTGTGCCTGGTGACGCTACAGAAGCCGGTGTGTTCAGCCTTAGACCTGCAACTGCTTACCACATTAGGATCGTCGCTGAAAACGAACTGGGAACCTCGGAACCTTCAGAAACAGTCACCATCATAACCGCCGAAGAAGCACCTACCGGGCCTCCCCAAGACGTTAAAGTTGACGCTATTGACAAACACGCCCTCAGGGTTACCTGGAAGCCTCCCCCACCCCATGACTGGAATGGCGAACTCCAAGGGTATGTCTAGCGATTAAAGTTATTTCAAGGTGTTCACCACTAAGTTTGTTTTTAATTTATATGGGTTATTTCAGATACTACGTCGGATACAAGCTTGCCTCCAGCAACAAGTCGTTTGTATTCGAAACCGTTGATATTTCTAAGGAATCTGGCAAGGAACACCACCTCGATATTCTCAATCTAAAGTAAGTTTACAAATGTAGCTTCGCTTATGACTCTCATGAGCTCAAGTTAGAATTCAGTCCGGATCTGTATCAATAATATTGTTATTTCTTTCAGGATATACACTCAATACGCCGTCGTAGTACAAGCCTTTAATAAGATTGGATCAGGTCCGGTGTCTGCCGAAGTCCGTGCTTATACCGCCGAAGGTGCACCATCCGCCCCTCCACAAGACGTTTTGTGCACGACTCTCACAGCACAGACGATCCGAGTATCCTGGGTTTCACCCCCACTTGCCGCCGCCAATGGTCTTATCAAAGCGTACAAAGTAATTTACGGCCCCAGCGAAACCTGGTATGGTATGTATCACTAAAGCTACTCTCTTCAATTATATTATTCTTATCTTTTCATCTCTTATAAACATGAGCATTTGTATTTCAGACGAGAAGACTAAAGATACCAAAATCACAGCTAGCAGCGAAACAATCCTACACGGACTGAAGAAATACACGAATTATTCCATGGAAGTTCTTGCCACTACTAACGGAGGAGATGGTGTTCGATCTACCCCTATTCATTGCCAGACAGAACAAGATGGTAAGGGCTCTAAATTTTCAAGATGTTATGAACGTAAAAAGTAATAGATATTGCATTGTTATACTTCTATTCACAGTCCCAGAAGCTCCTCGCGCCGTGAAAGCTTTGGTCATGGGTCAAGAGTCGATCCTCGTTTCGTGGAGGCCACCAGCGCAACCTAACGGCGTGGTAACTCACTACAACGTCTACACTCAAGCACAAAACGCGGAACCTCATCCCAACAAGGTATCTAAATTCATCCTAGAAGAAAAAGTTTAAAATTGCAAACGTAAGGCATATTATCTTAACTGAACATGTTTAACTTCTGTAGGTGCCTGCATCTCAAACTAGCTACTCCGCAACGGATCTGAAACCTGGCCGTTACGATTTCTGGGTAACAGCGTCTACCATCATCGGAGAGGGTCAACCTTCAGCCACCGCCTCATGCAGCCCTAGTGATAAAGGTTAATTTTACTAAACACCTAAGATACTTAAATTAAAAAGAATAATAATATGCTTTTAAGTTGTAACTCAAAAATACACGACATTTTAATTTCAGTTCCTGCGAAAATTGCTTCATTCGACGAGTCATTCACTGCTACCTACAAGGAAGATGTTAAGCTGCCGTGTCTCGCTGTCGGTGTTCCCCCTCCCAATATTATTTGGAAAGTATGTATTTTTCCATTTTATATTTTTTTCCCACAATGGGTCCTTAGGTACTCGGTCTTGATCTCACTTGATGTTAAGGCGACGCATTGATATTTTTTTCCGTATCGACTGTTTCGCTCAAACTCTCGTAAATTACTCGTACACTGAACTATCCCTTTCGTGGCAAGCACTTCTGCGACGACAAATCGGGTTTTTTCGTTAAAATAAAATAAAATAAAAATAAAAAATCCAACTGGCATATTGAAGTGTGTAGACCTTGGACGAATTAACCACTGGACACGTAACGTAAGAAAAATGTATGAAATCACGTTCAACCAATTTTTGCGGGGTGAGGGGGGATTACATTGTCAAATAATGACAATATTATAGGGTGATTTAGCCGGTTTCCGGCCATAATTGCCGGCCAAATATTATGGATTGTGAAACTCATACATTAGTTCTAGCCTAGGAAGTAGTGGCAAAAGGTCAAAATTTTTCATTAGATGAATTCACTTGGCACATATTTAGCTTAGGTAAAACTGAGCTGATTTAGCCCGGTAGCCATCATCCCCTCCTTGGCAGGTAGTGGGGGGTGATATTCAAAGTTTCACGCCGCCGCACTTCAGACAAAAAATCATATCTCCTTCAATATACCTATCACCTCGACTGTGGTATCATTTTATGATAAATTAGGGATAGGGGACTCATTTTTGAGACATTTCATGTACAGTTTCATAGAAAAAAGGCAAAATATAACGGATAGTATCAAAATCTCTTTGCTATTTTTTTTATTTAAGAGCCGGTATCTTCGAAAATACTAATTTTGTGCAAAGAAAAAAAATATTGCATTAAAACAAATTTATCCAGCTTTAAAAAAATATATACTTTATATATAGGTATCGTACAATGTCTGTCTGAAAAAAAATCGAACATGGTATGCGACGGTGTTTCCCAACGTTTCCAAGAGCCAGTATTAAATGTTTTATTTCATGCAAAATGTATAGAACACAAACTTAACTCTGTAGCAAGCATAAAGAAATTCATTTTTGAGTCATTTAATTTTATAGACATTGAAAAAAAAAAATATTGCTTAAAGTATCAAAAAAATGTTTTGCTATTATTTTTATTCAACAGTCAGTATCTTTAAAAATACTAATTTTGTGCAGAGAAAAAAAATTTTGACTTAAAGTACACTTATTCAGCTTTAAAAATATGTATACTTTAAATATAGTTATCTTACAATGTCTCTCTGAAAAAAATCGAACACAGTATGTGACAGTGTTGCCAAGAATTTCCAACTGCAAATATAAGTTGGTTTTTTCATACAAAATGTATAGAATACAAACTTAACTTTGGTATATTTTGTCGCTTATGTTCTTACAGTCTTACAATCTCTCTCAACTATCCTACGGTCTAATACATACTTAGATCTTTTTGTGGAAGTCATAACGACAATAGAAAAAATTAGACATACGTGTTCTCAGTACGAGCAAGTCATAAAACGACGACGCGACGTGGCGTCAAAAGATTAGATCTCAAAACGACCCAGGTAGGAAAATATTCTACCAAATTAAGTCTAAAGTGCAAATAATGTTTAAATTATAATTATTAGGTACCCCAAGGACCTAGGCATATAAATATATCGTAAAAATGAAACTATTGTTGCATTAAGTATTTTTATACACTTTTGAGCTGAAAAAAATGATTAACAGGCTTATTTTCATACAAACGAGGTAACTTTAAAGCTTTGGTTCTCCGCTCAGGATTAAACGAGATGTTATCTGATGATGGCAGTTTAAAGAATGGATGGCGGAGACTTATAATGCTAAAGAAATCGAACGGATTAGATAAGTCATTTAGCTCAGGGTAGAACTTAAAAAAATATCAAGCGAAAATTTTTAAGTATGGAAAATGTAACACTCAACACTCTAGACGGTCTCTGGTGTAAACGACTCTTCTGATCCGTTGGGTTTCTTTTGCGATCTGTGCCTTCTCCATTCACTCTTTAAATTGTCATCATCACATAATACCCCGTTTAATCTTGGGCGGAGAACCAAAGCTTTAAAATTACCTTGTTTGTATGAAATAGGGCTTTTGTTCCATTTTTCTGCTCACGAGTGTATAAAAATACTCAATGCAACAGTAGTTTTATCTTTACGATATATTTGTATACCTAGGTTCTTAGGGTACCTACCTATTATGATTTAAACACTTTTTGCACTGTAAACTTAATATGGTAGGATAGGACGTTTTCCTACCTGATCGTTTTGAGCTGATCTTTTGACGCCACGTCGCGTCGACGTTTTGTGACTTCCTCATTCTGAGATCAAGTCTGTCTATTTTTTTCAATTGTCGTTATGACTTCCACAATTTTTTTTAAGTATAAATTAGACTGTACGATAGCTGAGAGAGACGATAAGACCGTAGAAACATAAAAATCAATTGGCCGCAAAGTTAAGTTTGTACTCTATACAATTTGTATGAAAAACCAACTTAACTTGAAATTAAAGACGTTTGGAAACAACTTCGCATACAATGTTCGATTTTTGTCAGATAGATATTGTATGATAACTATATATAAGTTTGTATGTATTTAAAGCTGAATAAATGTACTTTAAGATAGTATTTTTTTCCTTTGCATAAAATTTGAATTTTCAAAGATACCAACTGTTGAATAAAAAAAATAGCAAACTGATTTTGATAATGTCGTCAATATAGTAAAATATATCACTTTTTTTCTATGAAACTTTACATTAAATGTCTCAAAAATGGCTTCCTCATCCTTGATTTATCACATTATGATACCACACTCTAGGTGATAGGTATATTGAAGGAGATATGATTTTTTTTCTGAAGTGCGGCGGCGCGAAACTTTGAATGCCACCCCCCCTTACCTGCCAAGGGGGGGCGGATGGCTACCGGGCTAAATCAGATCAGTTTTACCTAAGCTACATATGTGCCAACTGAATTCATCTAATGACAAATTTTGACCTCGCCATACATGAGTGCCACTACTGACCTAACTATTCTCGGCCAGGCGGCCGAAAAGCAAATGACCTCCCAAAAATGGATTTAGTTACCCGGCCATCAAATTTAAATGTATCACACCGAAAACTTTACGCGTTTAAGTCAAAATAACAGAGCTAAAACTAATTTACCATACTCACACTAAATTGCAAGAAGCTTCACTTTAAATCTTCTTTAGCTAATGCCACTTTATCGCTAATGAAATCATTAAAATAGTGATTTCATTAGTTTGTTGCATCAAATTACTTTAGGTTAAAAACTTAATCCTTTAACTAATGAGAGCCTTAAACATTGTTGCAAATAATAAAGTTAAAAAATGAATGGGATCACCGAATGGTTGAGTTTTGTTTTGAAAAGTATTCAAAGTTTGTATATAAATTGGCCAAAATAACGCGTTTGACACATAGTATCGTTTGACAACTGAAATTTTTCTTTCAAAATCGTTGGATGTGAAATTTTTATTATTTCGGTTAATACCGAAATTTGTGAGTAAAAATGTCTTCTACACTATCGGCCCAGTAGTGTCGTAGGAACTTAATTATCTTCTTTAAATTACATTACCAAAATACCAGGGTAGCATAGATTTAGAGGAGGTCAACATTTTTAAACACAATAAATTGTTAAAGTCCTTGTCCGCGCGACCTTGAGCAAGTAAAGGTGGCCTAGTTATGTTTCCGAAATGGCCGAAAACCAAAGGGGCCGGCCAACTGGCTAAGGCACTCTACTTTGTTTACATACCAAATATTATTTATTTTACGAAAAATTGCTACTATAATAGGTTGAAATTGTGCTTACGCGTGAAAAGAAACATTTCTTGATTGCCCACTATTTTTTTTGCTGTACAATACGGAGCATTTTGCCCATTTTTGTACCAATGTTTCGCCACGAGCTCTAGCATCACACTGACAACGCGATATCGTTTACTGAGGCTATCGGTCACAGTAAGTGGCTAAGGGGTAAAGGCGAATATGGCTGTCATTTCGCGTCCAGTGGTTAATTCGTCCAAGATGTAGACTAATCAACTGAGAAAATTTAGAGGCTAAAATTGGTTTGCAAAATGCAAATCTCTGTTTTAAAAGGATTTTTTGATATTTTTTTCTCTGTAAAAATGTTAACGAATCGTGTTTCGATGAGGAAAACTCGAGATCCCTACCGTTGTCCCTACCACATTAGTAAAAAGAAAGGACCAGAGACAAATCTTCTTAAGAACGTGAAATTCAAACTTTCAACTAACCAAACAAATGATGCCCTATGATTGTCCATTGGCTGCAGTTGTCAAAACAGTTTTTTTCCGGTTTTTCCGCGTACGCGACAAGCGGCCAGTGGACACGCACACATGCCCCGCGTGCTTGTAGTGGTGCAACCGATTCGCGCGGTTGTATGAAGCTTGGTCTCTGGTCCTTTCTTTTTACTCATGTGTCCCTACCACCAAAATGTCCAATGCGTCCTCTAGTGACGATAAGGCCGAAGGTCGAAGCGCAACATTTCAGCCAGAACCCTCAACTACTGGGAGCTGGTCTTACCTACGTTACCCTGCTGGCCTTACGATTACTTTACCATGTTTTATATTACCTTACGTTTAATGACGTGCAGGTGAAAGGCCAGCCCCTGGTGCCTTCGGAGCGCGTCAGACAGTTGCCCGAGGGCTCGCTGCAGATCGCGGGCGTGGCGCGCGACGACGCCGGCGAGTACTCCTGCCACGTGGACAACCAGTTCGGCACTGACACCGTCACACACGTGCTCTCCGTCCTAGGTGAGCGATACGGTCTATGTTACAAATCCGTCTTTATTAGTCGATTCGAATAGGTTCTCTTATAAAACAACAAAGTAGCTACACTGTGTAGGAATTGTGAAAGTGATTAAATAATTTGAAATTTGTATATAAAATAACATTTCGGAAGAGAAATAAGAAATAGATAGGGGTACCGTCGGAGATAGGGTCATAAGCGCCCCTGGGCAAGATTTAAATTTTGCGCCCCAAAACTAATTTCTAGGATCATGAGCGCTCTTGGCAAGATTTGAATTTTGCGCCCCAAGATAATGAGCGACGCTTTCTAGGATAATGAGCGACGCTGCCCAGATTTTTCTAGCTATAGGTCAGAAAAGTGCGTCTCCTGAGAGTTGCACCCTGACAGCTTATCAGCTCCTAGCTACGTCGCTGAGAAGGGTTAAACGATGGCGTGAATTACATTGCTCTATTATAGGAACTAGAAAGGATGTAAGACAAAAGATATTGATAAACATAGTAAACAGCCAGCCGCGGCGGGGGGCGCGGCAAGCGAATTCAATAATCACTGCGCGCTATCTCGGTGACGGCCTCTAACCTCGTCGTCACGACCGCGCATTGATTACCAAATTCGCTTGTCGCGCCGCTCGCCGCGGCTGGCTGTGGCCGGCCGTAACACAGTAAAACATTGTCTACCCCATACGTCCTTAGCACCCCCGTTCCCGCCCGCGCTGAGCGTGGGCTCGTCGTCCGTGTCGTCGCTGACCATCCGCCTGAAGCCGTCGCTGGAGGCCGACCAGTCGCCCGCCGCCGGGTACACCATCCACTACAAGCAGGAGTTCGGCGACTGGGAGACCGTTCAAGTAAGACTTTTCGCAAACTACCGACCGAACTATCGCCCGATAGTTTGGTCGGGCCTTTAATCAGTATGAAGAATTTTTAAGTTTGAGAGTTTTGCATTCACAAAGCTATTTTTATACCTACAATACTTACAAAAAAATATATATTAGAAAAAATACGAATCGCACCAGATCAATACTAAGACGGGAATCGAACCCGCGACCTTTGGATATCCGGTCTAATGGTCTGACCGCTGACCTACCGAGTTACTAGTGGCATTGTCGAATTTCTTCTAGTATATCGTGCTCTTACGCTGAGTATTGATCTGGTGCGAGTCGTATTTTTTCTAGTATATTATTTGGTAAAGTACTCGTATTAGTCAGGAGGCAAATATTTAATAAGTCGTTTCCTTCACGATTTTCGTCGGACTCTCTTCTATATACCTAAAATTGGTATGTATGTGTTCCTTGTGCTCTACAAAACCCGAAACTGACGGTTTTAAGAGGAGAAAGTGGGGACACGCATAGCTATGACTTCACAAAGATGGCGCCGACCGTAACAAGTTTTTCTTCATTTCTCAAGTTTTATTGCATCAATTTCGTTATTTGATATGTCATTTGAAAGGTTTTATAATTGTCTATGATTGTTTTTTTAAAACCTACTAATTTAGTTTTGTCGTTTTTGAAATATTAACAAAAATATGTTTTTTTTCATAAACTTTTTATTATTTACAGGTTTAAACTAAATATAGAAAAAGATTAGTGTACCTAAGTTTGTAATTTTATAATAAAAAATAAAGTGCGTTTTCATATCTTCTCAAAAATATAAACATCATTGTAGTGCAATAATAAACAAACAAGTTGTGACCAATTCTGTAAGGAGAGTACTCATATTTTTTTTTTCATTTTCTTTTTATGTAATGAAATTTTTCTTCATTTCTCGAGTTATACTTCATCAATTTCAATGTTTGATATGTCATTTGAAAGGTTATATAATTGTCTATGATTGTTTTATTGACAGCTACTAATTTATGTTTGTCGTTTTTGAAATATTAACAAAAATTTGTTTTTTTATACACTTTTTCTTATTTTCCGGTATAACTATAAATAAAGAGAAACATAAATGTGCCTAAGTTTGTTAGTTCATAACAAAAAATAAAGTCCATTTTATTACTTTCTCAGAAATATAAACATGATTGAAGTGCAATAATAAACAAACAAGTTGTGACCGATTCTGTAAAGAAAGTACTCATCTGATTTTTTAAAGTTCTTATTTATTTCATCAAGTTATTCTTCATTTCTAGAGTTCTACTGCATCAATTTTGTTGTTTGATATGCCATTTGAAAGTGTATGTAATTGCCTATGATTGTTCTTTTGAAAACTGCTAATTAGGTTTTGTTGTTTTTAAAATATTAACAAAAATATGATTCTTTTTCATACACTTTTTCTTATTTACCGGTATAATTAAATAAA
Organism: Agriphila tristella; assembly: GCA_928269145.1. Taxonomy (NCBI): domain Eukaryota; kingdom Metazoa; phylum Arthropoda; class Insecta; order Lepidoptera; family Crambidae; genus Agriphila; species Agriphila tristella. Next base: position 14,730,581 of record OV743439.1, on the reverse strand, counting down.
GAGAAACACAAGTGTACCTAATTTTGTATGTTTTTAACAAAAAATAAAGTCTGTTTTATTGCCTTCTCAGAAAAATAAACATGGTTGTAGTGCAATAATAAACAAACAAGTTGTGACCAATTCTGTAAAGAAAGTACTCATCTGATTTTACCGCCGTTTTCACTATTGATTTTGAAATGATAAGTATTTAAGAGCTGTGAAAAAGAAGCTGTGTTTTTTAAAATTTACAGTATACATATAATATACGTTTACTTTTATATGTATTATAATATCACACATCAAGCAATTTAGATTTACTTGCTAAGCTATTATAAAAAACAATGTACAAAACCAAAGCATTATTTATTGTAATTACCTATAATAACAGTGCAAATAAAAACTATTCCCAATGTGTAGTGAAAATCACTTATTAAGTAGGGAAATGATGAATGAGATAATGTGTTTAGTGAACAGAGCATAGCAAGCAACATATAAGTACTACTCATCAACATCAAGAAAGTTATGCTGATTAAAACATAATTAATTATTTTCCAATCCTATCATACGTTTTTGCTTTGAGCGTGCACAGTCGCATTTCGTCGTCCGGCAGTCTGTCTTACACTGGCACGATATGAGCTCGATATCTTGCAGACATATTGGATGGAGGTTTCAAGCTTGTGACGGGAATTTGGGAATTGTTATATAACCTCCAGCCACAGTTTTCTGGTAAGAGTAGGGTTTGGATCGGGATATTCGCAGTTTTCCAAATAAGTCTGGTAATTAGCTCTGTGTAGATGGTGCTTCTGACCTTCTAGAGAACTAGAAGGTGGTAATTAAATTACCACATCGGTTTTCTCAAATGTTAAAAACCTAGACAAACTGAAATTACCAAGATATCAAGCTCATATCGTGCCAGTGTAAGACAGACTGCCTGAAAATGAAATGCGACTGTGCACGCTCAAAGCAAAAACGAATATTGAAAGGAGTATGCCATATTAGAAAAGAAATATTTTAATCAGCATAACATTATGGATGTTGATGAGTAGTATATGTTGCTCGCTATGCTCTGTTCACTAAACTCGATAATTCAATTATGTCAACATTATCTCATTCATTATTTCATTGTTATTTTCTATTTTGTACAATCTGATTTACGTAAAAATAAGTAATTTTCATTACACCTTGGGAATGTTGTTTGTTGTTGTTGTGTTGTGTATGTTTTTCTTGTTTTTATTTGCACTATTATTAAGATTACAATAATACTTTGTTTTGTACACATTGTTTCTATAATAGCTTAGCTTATATTACTTCTAATTTACTGTATGATATTATAATATGAATATCCTACTATTATTAATATTATAAATGTGAAAGTTTGTGGGTTTGGATGTTTAGATGTTTGGATGTTTGTTCCTCAATCACGCAAAAACTACTGAACGGATTTGGTTGAAATTTGGCACACAGATATTAGATAGCCTAGATTAAAACATAGAATACTTTTTATCCCGATATTCCCACGGGAACGGGAACCACGCGGGTGAGACCGCGGGCGGCCGCTAGTATGAAATTATATTACATCTGATATTATAATAAAAAAGTAAACACATATTAGATTTATACTTTAATTTGTAAAAAGCACAGCTTTTTCTTTTAAATACTTATCATTTTCAAATCAATAGTGAAAACAGCGGTAAAAATCAGATTCGTACTTTCTTTACAGAATTGGTCATAACTTGTTTGTTTATTATTGCACTACAATCACCTTTATATTTCTGGAAAGGTAATAAAATAGACATTATTTTTGTTATACATAAACATACAAACTAAGACACACTTATGTTTCTCTTTATTTAGTTATACCGGTAAATAAGAAAGAGTGTATGAAAAAAAACATATTTATGTTAATATTTTAAAAACAACAATACTAAATTAGAAGGTTTTAATAGAATAATCATAGAGCATTATATAACCTTTCAAATGACATATCAAACATTGAAATTGATGCAGTAGAACTCGATAAATGTAGAAAAACTTGATGAAATATAGAAGAAATTGAAAAATCTAGATGAGTACTTTCCCTACAGAATTGGTAACAACTTGTTTGTTTATTATTGCACTACAATGATGTTTATATTTTTCTGAGAAGATATTAAAACAGACTTTATTTTTATTATAAACTTACAAACTAAGGTACACAAATGATTTTTTTAATTTAGCTTATACCTGTAACTAAGAAAAAAATTATGAAAAATAAATCATACTTTTGTTAATATTTCAAAAAAGACAAGACTAAGTTAGTAGGTTTCAAAAGAGCAATCATAGACAGTTATATAAGCTTTCAAATGACATATCAAACAACGAAATGTATGCAATAGAACTCGAGAAATGAAGAAAAACTTGTTACGGTCGGCCGCCATCTTTGTGACGTCACAGCTATGCGTGTCCCCACTTCCTCCTCTTAAAACCGTCAGTTTCGTGTTTTGTAGAGCACAAGGAACACATACACACCAGTTTTAGGTATATAGAAGAGAGTCCGACGAAAAATCTCAAAATGCTTCGTCGCCACCTAACTATATGAAGAAGTATGCAAGTGCGCACATTACAACGATTTGGTGTCGGCCGATTCTTCATATTAAAAACGGTCCGACCCAACTATCGGCCGATAGAAAGTCTGTAGCTTGCGAGGACTCTAACACTACTATATCTTTCCTATGTTTATATGTTTTTCCAATTATGTTGTTATTTTGTAACGATGTAATTTCTTTGTAAATATTGTTACTTCCGATTTCTGACAAAGCTGATAAGTTTCTTGCAGCTCCCATTCTTCTTGTCAGCTAAAAAAGTCTCGAATGGGTGGTAGGAAAATATATCCAAGTTTGTTTAAATAAAGAATTTTTCATTTTATTTCTTCAATCGACTTTGAACTTAGTATTCAACAGGTAAAGTTTTAAAATCAATTGGTAAAAACGGAAGGTTTTAGGTAACCTGATGTGGTCCTTCCTTACAAACAATCTTGAATCCAAATTCTTACAAAATTGTTGAAATGGCTACGAGTGTGAAATTAGCTATTGGCCTGAACTCGGTGAAGTTACCTTTATTGCTTACCTCAATTTATCTCTTATTATAAAATTTTATTTGTCTTTCATATGTCTATAAATTTTAAATTTCAAGTGAAGCTAAATACAATTTATATTAAAACATTTAAATACGCATACAAGTACATAAAGTCGTGTGGTAACATTGGCTTATTTTTTTTTAGATTTCTAGCAACACTGATACATACACTCTGGAGAATTTGGTCTGCGGCACTAGATATCAGCTTTACGTCACAGCTTACAACAGGTAAGGAATAGTACATTGTTCACCGAGAGGAGAAAGAGACCGATTACCGTCGAGGGTGTCGTTTGGCTTTAAAACACCCGAGATCGGGAATCGCACTTTCTCTCGAGTGATACATAGTGCTTTATACAACACCTACGAGGAAAATAAAAAGCTAAAATAATCTTTACTAATTGAAATTTATATTGAAATTGTTGCAGTTAGTGAAGCTTAATGTAACACTTTTTCCATTATCAATCAATCAATTAAGGTTATCAATCAGTATTTTTGCTGTTTCCTTCAACTGCGGCGGAGTTAAAAAATCTTCATCATCACTATCACTTCTTATCATTTTGATAGTTTTATTTTACTTTCTACGAAAACTGAATCCTCAAACAACACACAAATTGAAAATGGCGCCAATGGCGTCTGCAATTTTCACATGTTCATTTTTCAAATTGTTTATCCTGCCGCCGCAGGGTCGCACTGCCAGCCCGACACCATCCGACACACAGCTAGTGGCCAGTGTCATTTTGCGAACTTGGAGATAAAAACTCACTGTAAAAACTTTTTGGCTTTTGATATTTAGGTTACCGGCGCATAGTCTTACCCAAAATTAAAAAAGAAAAACCACGTAAGAAATGGATTTTCATACACTTTTCTCTCCCGCTCAGATGCGTTTTCTTCCCGCATATTTGTTCGATATGCAATGACGTACTTTCTACCGTAAATTTGATAAAGTATCAAGGTACTTTCCAAGCAGGTGTAGTATAAAGTCTTTTTATTTCTTACATAGTAGAGAAAATAGATAGAAAAAAATAAATTTCATAAAATTAATTATATCAAATTCTGTATTTGGTAGTGCGTTGATGTCTTTTCTATTGAACTAAAGCCTTTCAAATACTTGATATTAAACTTGATAATAAGAAAGAAAACCATCTTTGGCAATAACAACTTCCTACTAAAATACAACATTTTGCTGAATTTACTGATGCGTTGGTGTCTTTTCTATGATACTAAACAAATTGATATGAATTTCATGTTTTACATTACATCTTTTATTTTGTTGATATTTATTTATTCCATACCTACGGCGAATTACATTAAAAAGATAATATTTTTTTTATTAGTAAATTACCCAAGCTGTCTTTGCTTCAGTCGGTGCATGCGGTGTGAAATATTTATCAGCACTACTTTTGTAAAGAGGAGCTCGGTGGCGTAGTGGTTTAGCGCCTGGCCCAGCGATTGCGGAGGTTAAGCAACTTTCGCAAGGGTTAGTCGTGGGATGGGTGACCAAAAATTTATTATCTCGAGCTTCGGAAGGCTCGTTAAGCCGTTGGTCCCGGCTGCATTTGCAGTCGTTAACACCCATAAATCCCCATTGGGCCTGCGTGGTGGGTTATGACCCGTCCTCCTTATCCACCCATAAGGAAGGCCTGTGCGACAGCAGTGGGGACATAAAAATGCCTGATGGACTAACAATTTTACCGCGCACCGGACTCGGCTCCGTGGGTAGGCCCCCGACAAGGTGGACCGACGATCTGGTGCGCGGTCGCGGTGCGCCGCTGGATGCGGGCCAAGCAGCCTATCTATTGTCTAATTTAAAAATCTATCGCAATCGCTTTCAGGATGTAATACATTGATGCTTCTTTTTAGCACAAACAAAAATTTAGCAAAGAAATGCAGCAATGTGTCACATCCATCTGTCAAATGAAAGCGATTGCGACAGATTTTTGAAATTAGACAATTAGCCCCCAGGATCGATCGTCGTGGGAGGCCTATACCCAGCAGTGTCGTGCGGCTGATATGATAATAAATAAATGCTTGGACAATTTCACACAGTGCCATCTAGTCCCAAACTAAGCAAAGCTTGTAATATGGGTGCTAGACAACTGATATACTACTTATATACTTTTTAAATATATACTTATTATACATAGTAACACCCAGACCCGTCACAGAAATTAAAATTCATCATTTCAATTTCTGCCCGGTCGGGAATCGAACCCGGGACCTCTGCATGGTAGGTGGCATGTTGACCACTGCGCCACTCACATCATCGAGAGTCATAGAGTTATGATGATAATGCCATTGTTACCCGTTCCGTAGCATCGGCACCGGCGAGGCGTCGGACATGGTGGGCGCGCGCACGCGCGGCTCCAAGCCGCCCGTGCCGCGCGCCGCCGACTTCATCGAGGTGGCCAGCACCTCCGTCACGCTGCACTTCAAGCAGTGGCTCGACGGCGGCTGCTCCATGACACACTTCGTCGTCGAAAACAAGAAGAAGTGAGACCGTTATTTCTTAAATCATCAATGCTCACGCGGACGCCGGCCTCCGGAAAACAGTAACAAATCTAATGTCTCATTTTCCGGACGTTGATGGGTTGAAACAGAGCTCTTGATGTCGTACTCAGAGATATCATTTAAGTTTAATGCTCGTTAAAGTTGATGCTATCTTTTTCTTTTCCATAGTGATAGTATAATGCTATTAAATTGACAATAGACAGTGATCCGCTACAACTTCTCTCAAGAATGTATAATTTTACAGATTAAAATACGTCGTTTTGTACCGCAAACGCTCTGAAGTTGCTCACTTTAGTCGTACATTGTTAAATTAATGAATAAAATCTCTAACTGAGTACGGCAGTTAAAAAATACAAAACACTTATTACGTTAACCATAGACACTTGGATTGGACCATTTGGAAACGTAAATTACTTACATAACTTCTATTCGAATAGCCGACAAGCCGTCAGGAGCAATGAGTAAATTAACATTTCTTTCAATATTTTGTAATGTAATATTGAATTCATTTCAATATTTTATAATAAAATATTACTTTTAACAGAGGCGCTGTCGAATGGAACCAGATTTCTAACAACGTAAAGCCAGCAAGTAACTTCGTCGTTCTTGGTACGTATTTTTTTCAGTTTATTTTTATAAAATAGTAATTGAGAATTGCTGTATTAATGAACGCTATCCGTTTTAGACTTGGAACCCGCAACATGGTATGTTTTAAAAATCACGGCGCACAACAACGCAGGTTTTAACGTTGCTGAATACGAAGTTGCAACGCTCACTGTCACTGGTGGTAAGCACATAGTTTATTCGTAAAAAACTAGACTTTAACTAATAAAGTCTGCAGGCCTACCGCCTAACTCAAAAATCTTTCAAATTGCTCAAGTTTATGACGTCAATGCACTGTCCGTCCTTGTCATTGTGTTATGATATGACAAGGACGGATAGAGCATAGCTATCGCTATAGCTTTGAGTTAGGCGGTAGGGCCCCTGATCAATGAAAGATGAGACTGAAATGGTGGCGCCACTTTCCCTGTTAAATTAATAAGGAAACTGACTCCTAAAATAAGGCTCAAACTTAGTTCCTTTTTCAACCTTGTCTCATCTTTCATCGACCTCATCCATGTTTGTGGGGATGGCAACACAAAACAGCAAAAAAGTAGTGCCTTTTTTGGGATTTCACCTTTTCCCCGTTGAAATTTTTTTGAGTTTTCATTTTAATTTTTTTTAAATATGCGAGTCGTGATTCGGTAGCTCGACATCCGACATCCTGGGTCTGGTCCGAGTCGTATTTTTTCTAGTATATTATTTAGTGTTTTATAAATATAATGATGTGTACTAAAAATTATATTTAAATAAACGTACCTGAAATGCATCGCCTCATTTTTCTTTTTATTCATCAGCTTTTACTATCAGCGTAATATAGATGTTTTATCTCACGAATGCGCGTCGGCTTTGAATGTTGTTAGGCGTGCACATGCAAATTGTTTTAGTGTGCGTCTGCACGCCTAACGACATTCATAGGTTTTGACGCAGATCGTCATTTTCGCAAATGGTCGTCGCGAAAAATTTGGTTTCTTTCGCAGAATGTCATTTTCGCAACTGATCACTTTAGCAAAAGGTCATTTTCGCAAAAGGTCACTTTCGTAGAATGTAATTTTTTTTTTTTCTCAAAATTGTGCATTCTCAATTTTGAGAAAGTCATTCTGCGAAAGTGACGTTTTGCGAAAGTGACCAGTTGCGAAAATGACATTCTGCGAAAGTGTCCAAATTTTTCGCGATGACCATTTGCGAAAATGACGATCTGCGTCAACCGTGAACCGTCGGCTATGAAACCCATTCATAGCCGACGCACATTCGTGAGATGAGACAACTGTACCATTATAACGGCGGCTTGCATTTCAGGTACGATCGCGCCCGCGCGCGAGCTCGGCGGCGGCGGCTCGCTCACCACCGAGCAGACGATCAAGATCATCCTCTCGCACCTTAACCTGATCGTGCCGGTGGTCGCCGCCGTCTTGGTCATCATCATCGCGATCGTCGTCGTGTGCGTAGTCCGAGGAGCCCGCGATCACAACAAAGGTACTTTTTGTAGGAACCATCGCCCCTCTACCTGGCAACATCGATGATGACAAAGATCTGCCTCCGTGGGTGAGGGCTTGGCTCGAGCCTGAAGTGTTGGTTCCCATCTTGGCTACGATCGTGGTGTTCGTGGTTGGGATGGTGGTGATCTGCCTGACCCTCGCCAGGAGGAACACGCCGCACCGGCTGCGAGGTCAGAAGGACCAGTACTGTATGTATGGCACGGCTCGCCGCTTTATATCTTATTTTACCTCATTTGACAAAGTAAAACTGACTAGAAAGAAATTAGTTTTACTTATATGAAAATTCAATGACGATCTTATAATTCCTAAAATCTTACTTTCTGGTCAGCTTTTCCATAACTAGGTATTTGTACCAAAATTCATCGTTTACTATCTTTTGCTGAAACCACAGTTAGTGTTTTAATTTTCCTATTTCATTTGTTTAGATATCATCTGTTTCATTAAATGTGTCCTCCTTAATCTAACTTAATAAAACGTTAAGCTTGATGAGAATTTGACAATCGTTGGCATAAACTCAATTTTTTTACTAAGTTATTTTAAGATACTTGAAACTAACACATAGGTATTTACAAACAAGGTACTGTACAAAAACGTAGTCCCAAATTACATAAGGAAAAAATCATCTTGATTATTTCTTTTAAAATGACAATAAGAGATAATTTTTAATGTCAGCCCCCTAGCATGACCACCAAACCGTTACTTGCCCGTGGTCCCCCAGTCTAAGTTCCCCTTGGGGTTATCATCATCATTATCATATCAGCCGCACGACACCCACTGCTATTTAGGCCTCCCCCTAGGATCTCCACGACGCTAGGTTCTGCGCTGCCCGCATCCAGCGGCTTCCCGCGACCTTCCCCCTCACGTCGGTCCCCCTTGTCGGGGGCCTACCCACGGAGCCGAGTCCGGTGTGCGCGAGCCATTCAAGAACCATTCCGCCCCAACGGCCATCGGTTTTCTCGCTGTGTCCCGCCCACTGCCACTTCAGCTGAGCAGTCCTTTGAACAATGTCGGTTACTTTGGTTCTCCTACGGATCTCCTCTGATACGAGCAAATATTTCTGAACCCACTGAATCAGAATTATTAAATATTTTGTTATTTAACGGCAGGCTGATTATCTTATTAAAAACCACCTAGCGACCGGTCATAATTACGGAATCGTCGCTGTCAAACTCGATTTCGTACCACCGATCGAGTTTCTACGAGTGCTGCCTCCAACGGACAACTAAAGAACTAAAATATACGAGCACTTGCAAGGAAATGCTCCAAAATTCGTATTATCTAACTCAGAAACCGCGACGCGACCGCGACGATTTCGCGATTTCTTCTGTCAAACAGAAACCAGACAAAACGTAATTTCTAATTGGTTTTCGTTAAATTCTTAGCCTTACCTTTAACCAAAATTATTATAATGCATAAAATTGCTATAATGTAAAACAAAAGGCTTGTCCTTTAATACCTACACAGAATTTGCAATTTTGAAGACGAAAAAATGTAAACAAAATTCGAAGTGAAAACAAAAAGGTTATGTTCACAGAGCATATATGGTCAGACACATACACAGTCACAGACTACTTTCGTTAAAAAGACTTTTCAGTCGTTCCCACGGGTTGCCAGTGGCGCTAGTTTTTATGGAGATCTTCACGAGCATAAACCGAGCATAGACTAATCAGCGATCGCATACATAATACCAAATCAGTGACTCGGTCGCGCGACGATTTCGAAATAATTCAGGAATCGAGATCGGTCGCTCATTTTAGATAATCAGCCTGCGGGTAAGTAACACACCAAACGCGATATGATATAGCGATTTATCTCGTTTAACTGTCAAAAGACAATGGATATTGACAGTCGAGTGCCGATAAGGCGCTATATCACGCAATATACTTATGTTTCGGTGGTCATGCTAGGCTAAGGGGCTGGTTTAAACCAGTCATAATAAATAAATCAAATAAAGTCAATCTTACGGCCCGGCTACACCAGCGCGGCAGGCGGCGCGGCAAGCGAATTCGGTAATCACTGCGCGGTCGCGACGACGATGACCTAAGAGGCCGCCATCGAGATAGCGCGCAGTGATTATAGAACGCCGCCTGCCGCGCTAGGTGTGGCTGGGACGTTACATTGGATGACTTGCGTTACTATCCTCGTCAATTGGTAATGCGCTGGAACCTTGTCAAATTAACATACACATCAACGTCATCCGCAACTAAAAATGTCAAAAAACGGTAAAATTCTAATAGGTATTATAATATATTAATTATTGAATTCTTATTTTCAATAAGAAAGGGTCTAGGTGTATGAAAAAATTACAATTGTTTTTCGTTTTTTTTGAGGTTAAAATCATGGCCGCCAGGCGCATTATCAATTGACGCGGATTATATGACAGATGACGCGGTGTACAACGCGTCGCAGGCCGCGCTGGGCGGCGGCGGCGGCACGCTGGACAAGCGCGGCGGGCTGCGCGACGAGCTCGGCTACATTGCGCCCCCCAACCGCAAACTGCCCCCCGTGCCCGGCTCCAACTACAACACCTGCGACCGCGTCAAGCGGCAGGCTGTCATCAGTGAGTAGCGACCACGAACATTATACAGACTCCGGCAAACGTCTTGACGCTTTTTCGACGGAGTGAGTGGGGGGGGGGACACAATATAGAGAGCGTACATACAGTAGTTAAGCTTAACACTCGCGCGCTCGAGCAACGACACCTCTCACCGACATATAACCGGAATCTCAAACCAGTTCGAGTACGTGAGAGCTGTCTCTGTGTATGTGCAATACTCCAGTAGTACTAAGCTTAACTTCTGTTAGACCTTACAACAAAACACTGTTTAACAAGTATTTAGCTAAAACACTGTTTAAATGCGATGCTGTCACTTTTTTGACAATATTATTTGAAAGAGACAGCATCACATTTAAACAGTGTTTTAGCTAAGCAGTGTTTTATGATCTTTTGTGGTAAGGCCGTCTATTTTGTGGTGGGGATAAGGTCGCGCATGTGCCCTTGCGAACGACTAATAGCGCGCGCCCCTCCCGCCGCACGCGTACCTCACCGCTGCGCATACCCAAAAGCGTTCTGCGCAATCCCCACCCGATTTCAAGATGTTTGCCGGCTACTGTACCGTCAGTTTCAGGACAGAAGAATTAAAATGTCCCTTGAAAGTTACGACTTATCAGGCACACGTAATGCAAAATAACTATTTCAGGCACCTAAATATATAAATAAAAGAACTACTTACTCTCCTCTGGAATAGGCTTTTTACACTGGATAAGTAAGTACTAGAACCACCGCACACATCTGATTAACATTTCCACATTTTCAAGTCAAATTTGGACGAGGGCTGTTCCCGAAAAGTAACCGACGACGTCAGACAGAAGAGCGAGGTTACGAAATACAGGAAACTTTTGCCTTATTCTTTCTTCATCTTTAGCACTTTCTCTACATTTTCCCTAAAATAGCTTTATGTTTGCACGGCCCTTCATTCTAATGCACATTTTTATCTTCTTTTTCTAGATTTTTACATGGTGAAGGCTTATTAAGTATTATATTTTTTGGTGCGGATCCTGAATGCACCGTTCTACTCGACTTTTCTGATATGATAGTCAAGTTTAGCTTTAAAGCCTAAACCATAATATTCATACATCAGATTTGAACGAGTAAAACGAGTATTATATTCCAAATTAAATATTTGCAAAATTATATTACATGTCCTTTGCTTATTATTTTTGTCATATCATTGTTCCTTTTAGTGTTCATACCAGACAAAATAAAATTGATACTTCAAAAATTACTAATTGTACCAAATTTTATTTTTGTCGAGGTATGAACACATTTTTGTCTCTCGTAGATGTGATGTTACGATGCTTTCTCTCAGATGTCGTCTCACGCAATATTATAACAAACTAGATATGTATTTGAATACCTATTGGACCTTATGCACCGGAAGGTCTAAATCTAGAATATAGCAAAACATTTTAACCGTCATGATTACACGTTTACTCGCGTGTATCAACCAACAAATAACATATATTAAAATCAAAATTAAATTGGACCTTAAACTCGTGATCACGTAAATGGCGTCATATACCGGGTGTAACAAGACCCTCAACGAAGCCGAGGTCTACGTATTCTGCCCATCATCAGGACCATTTCTGTTCAAAATTTTTGCTGGGAAACGTTTTTAAATTTGGTGAAAAAAGCATTGCATACATTACTACCACGCAATGTAACGCGTACAAAAGACCGCGCCTGCGAGTGAATGCTACACAGCTGCGTGCGGCCGAGTTGAAGGGCAAAGTTTATGTGCGTGCTTATGAAATACATTGAGTGATGATGTTTTGAAGCCATTGTTTGTTACGAAATACATATAATTTTACTACGATTTCGCGGGCGGAGGCTATCCAGAATAAAAGTACTATTCTCGAGGGATAGCAAAAAACTTACCACGCAGACGAAGTCGCGGGCGGATGTAGTGCCGAATAAAATAGGATTTCTTAAAAAAAATACTTTTATCTTCAATAACTTCGTAGCTATTGGTTTCTCATGTATAGTCTAAAAGTCAAAAAAAATCCTGATGATGGGCGGATTGCGTGGACTTCGGCTTCGTTGAGTGTCTTGTTACACCCGTTATATTTAGATACAGAGATAAATATCAGATGTGATATGAGTGAGGCGACACTTGAGGGGTAGGTGACGTGCGTACAGCATGCGTAACGCAGTAGTGTGGTTCAGTGGGCGCGCACTCGACGTGGGACCCGCGCAGGCACCACTACGAGCGCGTGCGCCGGCCGCACCTGCGCCGCGCCGGCTCCGGCGACACCGTCTCCATAGGTCAGTGCTTTGCTTGGACGCGCATGTGGCCCTGTTTTTCAAATGACCAAGCGGACGAAATACTATCAATGCACGATTGCATGTTACTTACTAAACAATGTAATGGTATCGCCAAAATGTTGACAAAAGATCTCAATAAACCACAGCGCGCTAGCCGTCTTTAAATATTTGACACGAAATTATAATAAATAACATTTTCTTACATTATCCAACATAGGTATGCCATGCACGATTGCACGTAAAAAAATTCGTCCTCTTGTTCTGTTACAATTTATTTCTTTAACACGACAACTTTGGAAGTGTGGAGAAAGCTGAAAAACTTCTATTTCATTGAAACTGTCTTTAACCAACTGTCGTTGTGTTTTGTCGTTGTAGTTACGTTGAAGTTTTAGGTATAGTCACTAACCCTGCCTGCTGAATGAGTAAGTATTACATATAAAAGTTTTGTTTCAGAACGCTTATTTCTAACCCCAGTTTTATTTTTATTTTGCTATTTTGTTGAAAGTTACTTTGACTTGGTGATATTGTAAGTATAATAAATATAGATAATGTTATTTATGAATTATATTAAAATAATATTCTTAGACTTAGTAGAATTACGGCTGGAATCACAGACTTGGTAAGATTACCTGGACGTAAGAAATGGCGATAATACCGTCATTACTAATCAACTTTGTATCTCGAATAACATAATAAATTATCATGTCTAGGCTACATCGACAGTATAAAGTCAACGTTCCTAATTTACTATTCGTTGCACCTAATCTTATTTTCAGCATTTTGTGACCGGACTAAAACCAAAATTGAAAAATATTTTATTAAAATTGACTCCTCTCTGGCACAACAACTCTTTTAACCGCTAATTTCACGCCTAGCTTAAAAAATTATAAAACCCAAAGAAACACAACATTTAACCCATTAACTTTACTAACTGAGCTGATTATTATTCTTGAAAATCCTAATCAATATCAACTTAATCTTAGGCATGGAAGACGAGATCTGCCCGTACGCAACGTTCCACCTGCTCGGCTTCCGCGAAGAAATGGACCCGAGCAAGGCTCTGGCGTTCCCCCACCACCACGCCGCGCACGCGGGCACGCTCGCGCACCCGCATCCCCACCACCCCGCACACTCCCGCGCCGGATCTCAGAGCATGGTCAGTGGGCATTTTTTTTTTTAATTTAAAAATTAAGGTGCAAGTCTTTTTAGGGTTCCGTACCCAAAGGGTAAAAACGGGACCCTATTACTAAGCCTCCGCTGTCCGTCTGTCTGTCTGTTTGTCTGTCTGTCACCAGGCTGTATCTCATGAACCATGATAGCTAGACAGTTGAAATTTTCATAGATGATGTATTTCTGTTGCCGCTATAACAACAAATGCTAAAAACAGAACAAAATTCATATTTAAGGGGGGCTCCCATACAACAAACAGTTTTTTTTGCCGTTTTTGGTACGGAACCCTTCGTGCGCGAGTCCGACTCGCACTTGGCCGGTTTTTTTATGCACGCACAACAGGATAGTGCTTGGCCTTCACCTCATCGATGTTAAGTGACGATAAGGCCGTAGGTGGAGGGGCACTACACCCGGAATCCTCATCACTGAGGAACTGGCTATCTTACCTCAAACTGCTGGAACACCCGTTCTTCGTGTTGCTCTCCTATCAGAGGTTGGACAACATCCTGACCATCTTGACCTTCGAGGCCGCTGCCCGGAAAAGGAACGTAGTACTGCGACCGAACCAATCCCGCAGGTTCTTCAGCCACGAATGTCGTCTTCTTCCAGCGCTGCGTTTATCCATAATATTTACTGTATGATTAGTTGGAGAATTCTGTATTTATCGTTTCTCATCACATGACCAAAATATGTGAGTTTACGGCACTTGATGGTTTTGATGAGTTCAGTTTTGCTGAAACACAACAATTTTTAAATTGTTGTTATAGCGTCAGACTAAAGTAAGATGGTGGTAGCTAGCCAGACGGACTTGAAATAAGCCCTACCACAAACCGAACTGAGTATTTGTACTACGTCAGGGGGTACAATTTGTTGTACCCCCTGGGAATCGAACCCGGGACCCCATCTAGTGGTTCGCCCACTCGTGTCTGCGCAAGACGCAGGTCTTACACGGGTGGACAACCCACTAGACCACAGAGGCAATTGCGTCGTTTTTAACATGGGTTTGTGGTCACATCTAATACAGCATCTGATCTATTATTGAGTAAACCTCTAGAAACCATAAGTATTTTGACTTTCTCCCTGACTAAAACTATGCTGAATTTATTGCGTGTAAACTTTTGTTAACCAATTATTGTGATGGAAAATGACCTAACTTTAAACTTTAAATGTGGAGGTCATTTTTCAATGTTGACGACTCTGTATGAAATATACAGGGAGAAAAAAGCAGCCCTTGACGAGTTTCTTGCCGGTTCTTTTCGTTACAAGGTCTCCCGCTTAGGGTTTGCGAACCGATGGCGTAGCTTCTATGACATTTACAAGTGCTTGTAACAGCCTAGATTGAATGAATTAATTTGAATTTTGAATTGAAAAATCGGTATTTGACAGCCTCGTGCAAACAGCCGATACGCGCGCAAGAACTCGCAAGGAGGACAGAGCGCCATTTACTCCACCGCCCCCGAGTACGACGACCCGGCCACGTGCGCTGAAGAGGATCAATACGTGAGTTATAAAAAAGGCATTATGGCCCAGCACACTTAACATGTTTTATTTACGGTTTTAGGGTGCTCCCACATATCAGTTATAACGGGTGGCGCAAAAGTAAAGACCCTATTTGGTTCAGCTATAACATTTTTTCTAAATTAGAAAACTAGATTTAGGTTTTTTTAAATGTATATTTGTGCCATTAAATTTCGTACCATTAGGATTTAAAGATGATGTCTTTTAAATGGTGACCTCCAGAGTTGATACACATTTGAGCCCTATTTATGACATTTTGCATAACTTGCCGTAACACTTCCTGCGATATGTTCGTTATTTCTTGACGAATGTTTTCTTTTAGAGCTGCGAGAGTCTGTGGCTTGTTCACATACACCCGAGATTTCAAAAAACCCCAAAGAAAGAAGTCTGGACTGGTCAGATCGGGTGATCTTGCAGGCCAAGGCAAATCGCCAAAACGAGAGATAACTCGGCCTGGAAAAGCGTCCCTCACTAAATCCATATTTATTCCACGTTCTTGGGGAGTAAAACGGTCCATGTTTATTTTCAGTGTATTTTATATTTGTTCACTACACAATTTTCAACAACAGAATGACAGAAAATGTCATATAAAAAAAATAAAAGTATTTTCTTTAGTGCCAGTACTTTTGCGCCACCCGTTACAATAACACTGTGTAACACAATAACATTCTATAACAGTGTGTAATATATGTTGGGACCAACACTGAAATCGCGAAAAAAAATATGCTGTTTCATACATTTTGATATTTTCGTTATTATTTTTTGTATGAAACAGCTGATATTTTTTTCGCGATTTCAGAGTTGGTCCCATAGTAAAAGTTGTTCAGTTTGATGGCCCATATTCGGCTTTATAAGGCTTTTACCAAACACCATGTATAACGTTATATAACTGCTGTGTGGGAGCACTCTTGGTTATCGACAAGACAAACTCGTTCATTACTTACCAACAGTTTTCGTAGGCTTCAATATGTAGACATTACGTACCCATTCGATGTTCGAAAACCAGAAAGACCTGGATGTCGCCTCCTCCGTGATCTAGCACGTCGAGCTGCCAATTTTTGTGCTATCAATGTAGACAAAGTCTCCAGGTTGAGTACTGGCATCGTTGTTGTCGTATCAATGTTATACCACAGAATAGATAATAAATAGTACTTACTAGCGTACAGAATTTGTACTCCGCAGAATCGTTTAAAGAAATAGCGACTCTAGCCCCGATACAATAAAGTGCAATTCAGGTCGAACAGCATTCCCTTCGCTCCAAAACATTCACTTAGTAGTTGCCTCTCTTTCTAACGCGTAGGTTTTATCCTTTCTGATGTATGAAATTTGTCCTCTCAGAGGACGCCGATCGCTTCATACTCGCGCGCGGAGTGACGGTGCCCTGGGGGTCAAGTCTGCTAATGTTTTCGTCAAAATCGTAGTTCAATGGTGTTCTAATGGTAATGCTTTTTGACACAGTTCTTGTTTCTTAAACCCAAAATCAAGATACAATATGTTTCCGTTTTGGGTTTAAGAAACAAGAACTGTGTCAAAAAGCATTACCAGTCAAACACCATTGAACTACGATTTTGACGAAAACATTTAGCAGACTTGACCCCCTGGTTATAGGATATGTTTGTTGGCAGCGCGCCCGCTATTCCCGGCCGATGTACGCGTGCGGGCCCGAGTACGACGAGCCCGCGTGCTGCGCGCCCGAGGACGAGCAGTACACCGGCGCCTACGGCACGCCCTACTCCGACCACTACGGCTCCCGGCCCAGCATTGGTGAGGGAACACAATACTATGCCATCTACAAGGTGTTTGGTAAAAGCCTTATAAAGCCGAATATGGTAGATAGGGACCATCAAATTGAACAACTTTTACTATGGGACCAACTCCGAAATCGCGAAAAAAAAATCAGCTGTTTCATACAAAAAATAATAACGAAAATATCAAAATGTATGGAACAGCTGATATTTTTTTCGCGATTTCGGAGTTGGTCCCATAGTAAAAGTTGTTCAATTTGATGGTCCCTATCTACCATATTCGGCTTTATAAGGCTTTTACCAAACACCTTGTATAATAACAAGCACATTAATGGGGAAGGCAACTATCAAAATGGCGCTGCGTACGCTTGTTCCACGAGAACTATGAAAACAAGCTACTTTTACGTAAAAAAAATCGTTTTTTTTTAAGCTTTAAAATGATTAAATTCTGTGTAATAGGCTTTAAAAATGTTGGCACTTACAAATTTCCGAATAATCTGGATTTGAATTCATAAATTCTGTAAGAATAAAAACGACTTAATTTGGCTTTAATTTCTGGCATTTGCATTGTAGAATAGTCTTTTATATCCATTTTGGGTCAATGGGTCTATTTCGGTAAAAAAACCACAAAAAAATACCAATTTTCCCATACATTTTGTTCTGCTGAACATCTACTGTCTTAAGAACAAGCGTACGCAGCGACATCTACAATTATTACCTTTGCGTTGCCATCCTCATATTAAAAACAGTCCCCTGAGGCCGTACCGGCTAACTTTTCGAACTTCGGCGTGTCTGTCGAGCTTCAACTTAAAACAGATAAATCGAAGTAAGGAATTTCGTAATAGGGAATATGCATCAATTTTTTTTTTAATCTTAATCAAAAGTATAATGCGTGAGAAAGTTAACTGTAATATTAAAACTTTTCTCTTGCGTTTTTTTCTCGTGATATAGTTACTTGAAGTTATCGCGCAGCAGCACCCGCCGAAAACGCTCCATACAAAACGGTGACGTCACACATCACGTTTCAGGAGTGTTTCGGCGCGTTTAATATGGAGTTAGCCAATAATCTTCAATTATCTCCCTAAATTTTGCGTTTAAGTACATATGTGTCATACAAAATATTGTTTCTTATTCGATATTCTATCTGACTGTAAAGTGTATTATATCCGAAAATGAAAAAAAAATATCATTATTTTCCCCTGATTTCATCGTGTGATAAAACTAGGATTATACATTTTTTTTATTTTTTTTCCTGTTTCATCATGTTTTTATAAGTGTCCGCAGCGATCAAGCTCAAATTCATCAAAATCGGTGATTTATGCATATTCCCTATTGTAATTATTTGCCGAAGTTATTTGGAAGATATCGATATCCGTGTAACATCATGAATTGGGTTTCGCCATTTTATCCTGATTGGGGCTCGATTTGTCTGTTTTAATTTGAAGCCTGGTAGACTTGCAGTTCGATGCGTTAACCGGTATTGCCTCTGATTAAGTATGTAACTCTGTTGTTAACAATTCTCGTTTAAAATCGATTAAAAACCGTTTGAATTTAATGAAATTTGTCAGTTTCAGTTGATAACACAGAGTGATAATAGCACTTAGCTCAACTAGCATTCAGCTGTGTAACACTATTTATTGAAGATGTTTTCAATTATATAAATAAAATATATTCTATATTAACTTTTAAACCAATGTATTCTGCTTATGTGTATGAAGTTTCATTAAAATCATTCTATTTGAAAAATAATAACTTGAAAGTTTCTCTGAAATGCCGTGAGGGTTTTGACGCAGATCGTCATTTTCGCAAATGGTCATCGTGAAAAACTTGGTCACTTCCGCAGAATGTCATTTTAGCAACTGGGGCCGTACCGGCTAACGAATCGATTTTCATAAAAGTCTGCTGGGTTTCAACTTAAAACAGAGAAATCAAAGTAAGCAATTTCGTTTTGTACTTTTTGTTGACGTGATTCGGAAGATATCGATGTTCGTGTGACATCATGAATTTGGGTTCGTCATTTTGGCCCAATTGGGGCTCGATTTATCTGTTTTAATTTGAAACCCAGCAGACTTTTATGAAAATCGATTCGTTAGCCGGTACGGCCCCTGGTCACTTTCGCAAAACATCACTTTCGTAGAATGACTTTCATATTTTTTTCTCAAACACAATTTTGAGGAAAAAAAAGAAAAAATAATAGAATGACATTCTGCGAAAGTGACCAGTTGCGAAAATGACATTCTGCGAAAGTGACCAAATTTTTCGCGATGACCATTTGCGAAAATGACGATCTGCGTCAAAATGGCCGTGAGGAATCAACGGTCTTACCCCGTAACCACCCAGGAACCCGCAAGTGCGGCGGGTCGCCCGAGCCCCCGCCGCCGCCGCCGCGCAACGCCAACACCGACAACAACTGCTCCTCCTCCTTCAACGAGAGCAAGGACTCCAACGAGATCTCCGAGGCCGAGTGCGACCAGCCGCGCAACTACCCCGGTATGTACTCTGCATTAACACAACCGCTCATCTAAAGCATTTCAATCGTGTCATCACATCATAATAAACAAAAGACGTACGTTTTCATCGTCGAACTGTCACCTTATTCATTTTGTTCATTACCATAGAATATAGAATAGTACTCATTACTAAAGAAATTAGGGTAGCCCAACGTTTCGTAAGAAGGCTAATCTTCTTTTCATACCTTGCTAATGGCCGAATACTCAACGGCTTTTTAGCTAAAATCTTTAATTAAGGTCTCCTAAGCCTTATGGAAGCTGTCAGTTTCATATAGTTTCTGTCAAATCTGACAAGAGTATTTGGCTAGCTATAACGCTATAACTTATCTGAACTGAAAAAGACAAAGATTAAAAAACAATGTCATTTTTGGGTGAGCATTTTACCGACGGAAAAAAGTAATCACTAACGATAAAAATATAAATAAATATTTTAAAGCTCAAAGAGGAGTACTTTTTTATTTAACGAGACAATTTTGCCAATACACTTCCTCACAATGAATTTTCATAATCATACAGATATGATGATGAATTAGATAAAAACACAATTAATACGAGTGTTCTTTTGACACAAATTTGCTATTAGTCAAGATAAATTTGCCAATGATGATATTGCTTCCCTGCATTAGCCAGCATTGTAATTCATTTTGACTGATTTGTATTTTTCATAGTATCATCAGCATTCCGCTTTTATTTGCCAAGGAATTTAATTAGGTACAACTAATAAAACACTTTTTAACGGATACTAGCGCGGTTTTATTGAAAGTATTTTGGTAATTAGTTGGTATTTGGTTGATTTTTGATTTTCCTGACGTTTCGGCACCTTTGCAGCTGCCGTGGTCACGGGGGAACGTCGGGAAAATAAAAAATCAAACCAAATACCAACTAATTACCAAAGTACTTTCAATAAAACCGCGCTAGTATCGGTTAAAAAGTCTTTTATTTCATGTCTAGTGAGCGCGTAAGCTTGAGAAGTGAATAGGTACAACTAAGTTAATTTAAGCACTAAAAGCTAGCTTCAAACACCTGCAAAATATAACCAAATATTTCGGTTTGCAGCTTTTGTAATATTGTATAGCGTTTTATATAATTTGCACAAAGTTTGCAGCAAATGAAGCCTAATGATTGTGCGATATTTGACGTCGTTGCTTCAATAAATTATGTAGTAACAGTATGTCGTCATCCGATCGTAGAATTAGTAAGACCTACCATCACGCGCTTGAGCACTCTCTCTAAATCTCCATGTTCAGCGGCTTAACGCAGAGAACAAAGACAAATTACCCAAATAGGTCGTTATACATTAACATAAAAAATCGCTCTCCGGCTTTCTCTTTTTGTAGCCATAGAATAAATAATAGTAGCTTAAGGGTGCCTGAACATTGACGCGGACGAGGCGACGACGGAGCGGAGAAATGAGGAAATATTAACCAATAGGATTGCGGAGCGGAGATTTTATGCACATTGCATATTTCATAAAATCTCCGCTCCGCAATCCTATTGGTTAATATTTGCTTATTTCTCCGCTCCGTCTCGCCTTGCTCCGCGTTAATGGACAGGTAGGCACCCTTGGCCCCTAATACTTTTAGAACGATCTATAAATGCTTAGCCACATCACTTTCACACCATTGCTTTCTTAGCGAGTTGACGTAAATGCCTTTACATCTAATAGGCAGGTACTCTACATCATTTGCCAAGCTACATAAAATACTCGAAAAAATCAAAGGCTTTGATAACGCGCCAAGCGGTTACATTATTTTAAGTTTTTCATTGCAATATATTTCTACGATCGAAAGGCGATAACCACTTTATTATACGCGTCTAAAAGTGCCATGACATTCTCCATTCCATACATTTCATCAATCATTCAATTAGTGTATTATCGAATTTTTACCTATTTTTTAAAATTTTACTAAATTTGGACTAAATTCTCAAAATTGATCCATGCGCTCATGGGTGTCACCTGAACAGAAGACGGTAAAACAGTTTTGGCCTAATTTATTCTATTCCTTCCCTAATTAATTTATGTTAATAATTTTTGTGACTGACAGCATGCTAAATTATTTCATTGTCAGTAAATAACAATTGGAGATGTTAAAGCTTATTTTTAATAGACTTTTATGGAATTGGCTTTCAATTTTTATTTCCAAATTCATTCTATTCTTCTTCTTAGTGAATCACTTGGCAAAGTGTTTCTATTATTATATTACTCAAATACAAAATAATACAGGCTTATACCCAGCAGTGGGCGTTCGTGCGGCTGGCACTTATAAACATTTTACCAAGTGATTAACAACCTTCCTATATAAGATTCTGAATTTCTTCAAATTTATTATTCCTAATGTATATTTCTATGATTATTTTCTATGTGCTTAGACGTGACTGTGTTAACTAATTCATTATATTTGAATTTACTCTGTAGTTTTAGTAAATGTTCTGAAAACTCGAACAATATCCACTCTATAATGAAGCAATGAAGGCGTGGTCTGTGAGCTAATTATTAAACGATGAAATTGTGAGAGAATGTTAAATAATAGTTAAGTTGTCAATGCCCGAGCAGCCCGATCGGACCGCAAAAAAATGAAAAATCTATTGTCTCATTTTCTGGGGCTTGAACTCAGGTGGGCTTGAAGGATTAAAGTGGGTATTGTTGGAGCGGTAGTAGGGGGCGGCGGCTCCGCGTGTCGTGACTAGAGTAGAGCCGTGACTTGTGTGTTGTTGCAGTCAGGGCCCACACTGCCAAGGACGGCTTGCACAGCGAGGAAATGAGGAAACTCATTGACAGGTCAGTTCAACTAGGCCTTACACACGCATTCATCTAGGTTACACTTCTACACAATGTCGCAACACTATCTCTATTATAATTTGAACACCCAATGTTGCAACATGAAATAAAATGTTGCATTTACACATTTGTCTTACCTATGATATTTTTTGTATCCACAAAGTTATACACGCACTAAAACTATTATTAATTCTTAAGAATCTTTCTCTTAACTGACACCTACCAATAATAACATACTGACAGAATCATTCTACTAATACATACGTTAGCCGATTCCTTGTGTGTGTGCTAGCAAAGTACTCGTGTGATGCCATAGAGATATGACAGACAAAATAATGTATTGCATTCTGTATGAATAGTCAATGCTCGTAATAAAGCATGTGTTATGTTCTGCATACGTGATCTCCAGGAAACAGTAAGTCAAGTATGTGAAAACGTAAATATTTTAATAACTGTTAATTTTGCCTTGATTATAATTTATGTGATTAATTTTATGTGGCTAACACTATAATCCTTTGTGCACTAAACTTTATCGCTGCGAATGGTAAGAATCCTGTTTGCTAACGCCTAGTTTAATAACAATGCGACAAAGCATGGAAACTTACAATGTTATTACAAAAGATTTTAAAACACTGTTTAACGTAAACACTGTTTAAATGTGTTGCTGTCTCTTTCAAACAATATTATCAAAAAAGTGGCAGCATCACAATTAAACAGTGTCTAAGTTAAACAGTGTTTAAAAATCTTTTACTCCTTTGTTTTTTTTAATTTAATAATAACCACATAATAAACAGGTACCCACATCATAAAGTTTAATTCTTACTTAAACCGATTGCTCCATGCCAATTTTGTATAAGTATTTAGCCAAGTTAGCTCCCTGGCACTGATTTATTTTTTATGTGTCCGCGTGCTCTGTAAATATCTGTAACTTCCATAACCAGCCCCCTAGCCAAAATGACATTTGCAAATTTTAGCTATCGCTTCGCTTCGAAACATGTATGGATTTGACGTTTTAAAATTCGATTGTTAACGAAACCTTATGTCAATCCCATACATGTTCCGAAAGCGAAGCGATAACGAAGATTTGCGAATGTTACTTTGGCTAGGCACTCTGATCACCTTTATTTGGAGCTCGCATACCTTTAGAAGAATGTAAGGCTGAAGCATCGTAGTATGTAACTAGGTATCGTTTAGTTTGTGCAGCGTGTATCGATAAGGTGTTTAATCGTGGTGGACTACGGTTTTCAGACCAGAAGCAACCACCCCAATCCCCCAGCAAGCAATCCACGGGCGGGGACTCACAGCCTACGATACTGTGGCAGTGTAACCTGTAAGCGCCACGCGCCACCGACCGCGCCGCGACTCACACATCTCGCTTTTATTTCTAATCTTTCTACAGTAAACCACTGTCTTGCTGAAGCAATCATGAGCTCGACCTTCATTTACTCATTAGCATTAATTGCCGCGCTCCTTTCCTTCGCTGCTTCACTGCGACGCCGACCGTTGCGTTCAGCAAGCCAGTGCACCGAGTGCCAAATCATTTCCGTTCTTGAAGCGTGTGTCGCATTTTCCGTTGTTGTTTTATTTTAAATTTATCCCAACTTAGTTGTCTGGATTTCCTTTTTAGATGTAAAACGCGCACATGTGTGCCATACACGAAACCGAGTCCCCGACGCGGGCTCGAGTCGCCTGTAGTAAACTTGCAGGAGCGGACCGAGTTAGCACCATCCCTTCCTTTATAGAAATGTATGAGCGTCACTATTTAGTGTTACCAATTGTAAAATCGGAAAATTATGGTTGTGGTAGTTATTGCAAATTGATATACATATTTGCTTAATAGTTAATGTGACGTATTCCTTTCCAATATACATACATCCGCGCGGCCGACTTCAGCACATTTACTACAGAGCTACGCTGCTGCGGCGGCGCAGTACATAGTTTACCTTAGTTCGATCTTATTTGTTCAGCTTAATTTAAACGAGCTGCTGGTACATTGGGGTGTTTTGATGTCTATTTAAATTAAGCTCAACATGTAATAATGTGATATTTTGTATTTTTATCCCATTTTTATTTGAATTTGATATACTGACATAAATGTTATTTATATTTTTGTGTATTTGTAGGATAACTTTTGTAAACCCAACAACCGCTCGGTTGTGACGATGCTTCCTTTTTAAACTGATGTTGTAGTTTTCATTATGCTTTATGTTGATATCTGGCCTTAATTTTTATCCTATTATGTAATTTTTTGCTTTGCGTTTACGCATAAACTACATAGAATAAGTTTAGGTGTAAGATTCTTTTAGAGATTATGATTAATCAACTCTTAATAAAGTACCTAATATGTAATCCGTAGCTAGTTAGTAACGTATGTGTTACTCGATATTATATAACTATATTAAAATGAATTGTAATCAATGTTAGGTACAACGCCATTACATAAAATTGCAACCGTACCATAATGATGAAGTTACCTGACATCAATAAACTGGATGTCACCATTGAAAATATGTTATAAAAACTACAGACACGGAATTTAAAGCTTTTTAATATTACTCTAGGATTTTAAGGTGCATTTTTATTAATCGTAATTTTACCCTTCTATAGTAATATTATGCAAACGATTAGTTAGGTGTAAGACACGGGCGTGTCGTTTTCTAGATGTTTCCATTATATGTTGTGCATTGTCGTGTAAGCTTTGCAAGTAGGCTTGTAGTTAGGTTCTCGCGACTTCCTAGCAACAGATATCTTCTCTTAACCTTCCAATTAGAAAATTTGGATTAAATTAGATAAAAATTAATTAACAAATTGAAATATTCAAAAATTATAATATGAATTGATAGCTATTCAATTAAAAAATTGGTGGAGATCATTACCAAAAATTAAATATAAATTAAAGTGAATTTTAGTGGTGTTTTTTTTGTGCTTATTTAATGTGCGTTTAATTTGCCAACAATCGCAATGGTATGGAAATAATTTTCACTTTTTAGTATGCGATAGGTCATTGCTAACAGCTAACTGTTTGTACCAAAGTGTTTGATTTGTGTTGAATAAAGTATTCAAACGTCAACTAACAATGTTGTTTTATTTCAATATTCATAAAATTCTGGTTTTTTTTTAGAGCAACAGTCATAAGACGCGACAATGCTTATTTGATAGTCGAACATTTGGTCTATTCATCAACATCAAAGTCACTGCAGTGATACATGTAGGTACACATATGAGAATGTGAAGAGAGCATGTTACTTAGTTTTGAAGGCCAGTGTTATTACAGTACATTATGGGTGGTTTGATAAGTCCATGACTTTGCTAAAGAAGAAACATCTTTTTTCGCCATATTTTGTTTTATTTCTCTCAATCTTTTTGTAGCTCTGTGTATTCAGTCCAACGAAGTTCCTACCTCTTTAACCCATATTTCTTTCTTTCATCGCCTGAAAACTGTGGTAACTGAACAAGGGCTCATTTCAGACCACCCCGTTTGGCTTGATGGAAATCTTTGCCCGCCAAGACATTTATTCATGTTTGGTAGGAGAAAAAATCTCAGTGGGTTAAATCTAGAGAATAGGAAGGATTCGCATCTTCATTCGATGAGTTTTGATGTCATGAGTGCCGCCGAAAGGGTTGACAGGGTCATTAAGAAAAGTTAGAAGTCGCTTGAGCTTTTTGTTTCCAAAAGTAATGACACTGGCCTTCAAAACTAAGTAACATGTCAAGGGGAAATTTGTTTATATCTTTATATCGTGTAAAGTTACAAAGCCTAAAATTCTTGACGTAATAAGTGTCTACCACGGCTATTTTTAACAGCTGTTTATTTGATTATAAGTGTACTAGTTTACTTGCAAATTCGTTTTTTCTGTTTTTCGAAACCATTTAATTACGTTGGTTTCCGACAACCAAATCAAAAACTAACAATCAAACAAATTTAAACAAATTAAGGTCTCTTAGTGGTATTTTTTTCAAACTTCTGCGTTGAACCGTTTTCGAGATCTGGGAAAACCCAAAACGTTACCCCAGCAAAAACTTAAATAACTCAAGAACCATAACACAGACAATTTTTGCTATTTGCTAACATTTACTATGCAACAAAAGCTATCTATTCATGTATTTGGTTCCAGGCTGAAACAACTTTTTTTGCCAGGGTAATGTTTAAAACGTGACCCCAGCAAAATCTGTTTTTCTCATATATCTTAAAAACTACAACTCACACAAATTTTGCTATTAGTAAACAAATTTCTCCTCATGACACACTAATAATCTGATAAGGTCTCATCTCTCTAAAGCACAACTTTTTGCCTAAAGCACAACTTTTTGCTGGGGTAACGCACACAATAAGAACGTGAACGCTACACACTACCAAAAGTTTACTTTTGTTAGGTTTACTTACCTGTAATATAATATAGTTTTATTAGTTAAAGTCTGTTTCTTTTACTAAAGAGATATAACTCATGTTTTTAGTTTTTCGTAATTGCACATTACTTAATTAATTTGAAACGTCATTTGTTAACATTAACACATTATAAGCACATAACTTGTAATCAAATATTCAGTCAGATCAATAAGAAGACAACCCTAATGGCGTCAGAAAAGATAAGAGCTACGCGATAGAAAGAGAGGTAACTTCTAGGTGAATATAAAATGTAGGCGCTGTAGCGGTGAGCGACCTGAATTGCGCTTTATTGCGTCGGAGCAAGAGTCGCTATTTATTTAAATGTTCTTGCCGAGTGTCCCTTCTGTACTTGTACTATAATGTATTCTGTGCCTTATAGTAAAATACTCTAATAAACACGAAATATCAAAATATGTATAATACTGCAAAATGTGTATTGTATTTGTACCGTATAGATTCCAGCAGCAGTAAATACGACCAGTCCCAAGTCCTAAAAAACTCGAACATTTCTCAGTTGATAAGGTGCGTTGTTAGAATAACCTACCACTCTTCTTCTTATCGTATGAGGATTAGTGGCCACCTCTGGTGTTAGTTTTCAATCAAGCCGCCTACCTGTAAGGCCTCTAACTTGGCTTAACGAGTGTTATCAGATGACAACAGCCGGGACCGTTGGTTTAACGTGCAGTCCGAAGCACGGAAGCGCTCAGTTGTAATACCCACTTTACGGTCACCCATCTGACACCTGACCGGACCGAGCGTTGCCGAGTACGATGAGTCTGTCAAGCTTTATTTATTTATTTATTAAAAGGGTCACCAACATAAGTAACAGCAATAAAATAAAATAAAACAGAACAACAAATTGCTTAAAGCTAACTGCACTTACAATTATAGGTAACCACAGCATGCGTTATTGTAGTTAAAAAAAAACAAAATTACTTCTCACTTAAAAATAAATTAAGTATTCTGTGTTAAAAAAAAGTGGAACAAGTCCGTGAGTTTGTATACTTGGGGAGTTTGTTCACAAGGGACGGAAAGAGTGAGGAAGACATAGAAAGACGAGTGAAGAAAGGAAATTCGGTGAGTGGTGCTATACACTCGGTTATGAGTAGCCAAACCGTTTCTGCAAAGGCGCGAATGGCTATTCATAACGGAGTGCTGGTACCGACACTGATGTATGGAAGTGAATCTTGGGTATGGCAGAAGAAGAATGAAAGCAGAATAAATGCGGTAGAGATGCGATCGTTGAGGAAAATATGTGGAGTAAAACTGAGTGATAGAGTGAGCAATGAGGTGATTCGCAAAAGGTGTGGTCTGAAAGATGATATAGTGACAAGAATTGAGAAAGGAATGCTCCAGTGGTTTGGTCACTTAGAGAGGATGAATGAAAGGCGAATCACGAAAGAGATATACTGTGCGAATGTGGAAGGAACGATTGCACGAGGGCGTCCCAGAAAAACCTACGCGGACCAAATAGAGGTTATTATAAAAAAGGCTGGTGTACGCAGTGACAAAAACCGCAGGGCATGTATGAAAAGATTGATGGATATGAATGAAGCGAAAGAAGTGTGCAAGGATCGTAGCAGGTGGCGATCCATAGTCTCTGCCTACCCCCATGGGAAACAGGCGTGAGTGTATGTATGTATGTATGTATGTTAAAAATAAAATAGAAAATAAAAAAAGATGAATTGAAGAAAATATATGATATTACACCTATTTAAAAGACCTAAGGTACGTCATTCTTTATTATGGTCATAAATTTAGGAAGACTTTGAAAATGGATGGCCAGATCAGGTAACTTCTTGGACATTTCATTGTAAAGACGAGCCAAGCGAACAACTGGCGAGCTGCGACCCATTCTTGTTCTACAGAATTTATTTTTAAATAGTCTACAAGGGTATCTCGGTATTCTTGAGGGAACATTTAAACTGAATTTATTAATCAATATAGGACTATCAATGTGGTTGTTCATAAGTTTATGCAGGTAAGAGATATCCAGATGACTACGACGCAAGTAAAGCGGATCCAGATGAAAATGACTTAATTTTTCATTGTAAGACCTTAGTATTCTGGGTGTTTTGAAACGGTAGGACAGGTTACGAACTAGTTTTTTTTGTACTCTATTCTTTTTTTATGTACATTATAGTCTGGACACCAGACTGTGCTGCAGTATTCTAGTTTACTCCTTACATAACTATTGTAAAGCAGAATTACAGAAGAGGGTTTTTTGAAGTCTCTTGTATTTCGGAGAATAAACCCAAGTGATTTATTAGCCTCCTTTATAATTTTGTCAATGTGATCTAGAAACTGCAGTCGACTATCAATTGAGATCCCAAGGTCTCTGATGACAGTAACTTCTTCGAGTTTTTCACCAGCTATTGAATACTCAGTGAGATACTTATTACATTTTCTGGTGAACTTTATGTGGTGACATTTTGAAGTGTTTAGGACCATTTTATTGGTAGTGCACCATTCTTGAAGTTTATCAACGTCTTCTTGAAGGTATATAGATAGAGTCCTCAACACATGACACTTTCCTTATTAACTTGAGGTCGTCAGCGAAAAGATATACTTTACTATGTTTGATGCATTTGGCAATATCGTTGATAAATACGTTGAAAAATAGCAGCCCCAGAACAGAGCCCTGGGGTACACCAGAATGAGCTATGAAAGGTTTGGATTCTTCATTATCCACTACCACTGTCATGTGTCGTTTTACAAGATATGAACGGCACCAATCCAGCATGCTATCTGTTATTCCGAGCAAGTAAAGTTTGTCCAAAAGTATTTTGTGGTTTACCTTGTCGAACGCCTTCGAGAAGTCCGTGTAAATTGCATCAACTTGTGACCCTTGATCCACGGATTCCATCAGTTCTGACGAGTATAGCACCAAATTCGTGTTCGTCGACCTCGAAGGACCTCTTTGCAATGAAACCGTACTGCTTGGTGATGATATACTTTTGTATATGCCTATACATAATAGCATGCACCATTGATTCAAAGATCTTTGCCATTGTTGAGAGGATTGTCACGAGCCACGAGCTCTTCACCTACCATTGTCAAGACGCCCTGCACTCTCGTAAATTGTGCCCGTGGAACTATATGAGTTGATGCAACAGTTTTCACTACTATCGTTTTCTCTCTTTCACTTGCGTTAACTGTAAACAGTATATCCGATAATTTTGGTAGAGAAAATAATTTGCATCAACTCATACGCTACGGTCTCATCATGGTATCTACTACAATAAATAATAAATTAATAAAAATTGATATTGAATGATAATAAATTGATATTGATCTACCGAAACGAGCTTTATTTATACATAATGAAGTAAATAAATAGATACAGTTTAACACTAACAGTTGCGGCGAGTGGTTGTTTACGCGGACGCTGCCTTCACGATCTCCTCGGCCACTTCTAGGGCGATGGCTGCTTCGGCTTTGGCCTAGAAGTAATTGAAATATTATTTCATTAATCCCCATAAATGTAAACTGAGGCAAAATAGCGCGGATTTAAAATTCATTTAAAAAATGAGAAAAGAAACCTATAATCTGACTATTGGTATACAAAATGACCTGTTGTCACACCACTTTAGCAACCAGAGACCGGCCTATTGCCAACTCTTGACTTATTGATTACAAATCAATTAAAACCGAATTTCACAGTTTTCAGGGATAGTAAAATATTTTCATGTCAGTCTTTGGTCAACTAAATCTAAAAAAAATATAAATAAATAAAAAAGTTATCATTCAAGTATTTTTTATGAATTACACGCTGTATGTCACAAACGCGATTCATCGTATACGCAGTCATATACTTACTTAACTAGGAAATTTGAAAAAATAAAATATTATATAGATAGCATGAAGTACATACAGTCTCCTGCAATAAATTATGTATTTTTTTTAATTTAGTGCTTTTATTTCCTTAACGAGTTATAAAGAAGAAATCGAGTGACAAAATGCGTGTGTGACGAATTGCGTGTAATCCTTTTTTATGACAGAAAGACCTAACTTGCAAAAAATACCAGCGAAACCGCAGTAGTTCCGCCATGACTTGTCTTCTATCGAAGACGATAAATAAAATATGACGATCACATCTACGTAGCGGTTTCGCGTCATTAGTTTAGCGGCGGAGGTGTGCCAACGAGCCGATCGGCTGGAATCACGCGTGTAGGAGACACCATCAAGTTGAATCTATGCAGGGGCCTTGCTATGAGCTCTTATTGCAGGACTTTTATTGAACTGCCTTACTTTTAGTACAATGACCTCAAAGGGTAGTTCAAAAGCAGGCCCTAAGCAGTCCTGTTTAAGGCCTGCCTTTGAACTGAACGGCTTAAGGATGGTTACTAATTTGCTGACGGTAAGCCCCCAGGCTGGTTTCGTATGTTTCGCTAGTCGTACAAGTACAACTGTCAATTCATGGCGGAACCTTCTGCAGTTTCGCTGTTTCGTGGCGGAGGTGTGCTACAGGAGTATGTTTTCATGATTTTCCAGTAATGTCTGTTACCTTTTCATTGGCGGCGGAGTTGAACTCAGACTGGGCTTTGCTGAGGGCTTCTTGTGCAGCTCCTCTGTCTAGATTTTCAAGAGGGTGAGCTTCTTCTGCTAAAACCTATAAAGTATTAATTTGTAATAATTGTATTGTGGTAATGTGGTAACTCTTAGGATTATATACTCAAATTACATTTTTTTTTAATAAATTATGGTTCCAGCTTGGGGTAAATAATAAAAACTATGGCTATTTAAAAAAGGGTAGTATTTAATAGGGTAACAATAAATTCCCATTTTGGGTATCAAAAATATTGAATATAGCATACAAGTGGGCAACGGAATGAAATATTTAAAATGGGTGACTGACTTTAAAATACAAATTGAGTAACTAGTTATTCAGAACGGGCAAACAAAGGAGAATGGCAAACTGGGAACCATTTTCCAAATTCATAAATACTGAGCGTGCCCAATTCGGACCTTATGAGATTTAAAGGTCATAATTTGGTGGTTACTTCTCAATTTAAAGTGTTCGTAAAGAAGGAGGCAACATTTAGAAAAACATGATAGTAATATTCTTCTTAGCTAGAAACAAAACGCTTTTGTGAGGTTTGGTTTATTATTGTTATATTGGCCCCTCTAGAAAAAAAGACAGGGAACCAATCACGTCACGTAAATATATATATCCAGGACAGCCAACATGACAGCAGTCTAAGAACGGCAATGTTATTAAGGCTATATTCCGAATCACGATAAAATCGATGTCAGCGCTCACGTTATCTGTCAAACCCATACAAAATCACCGACTCGGAACGCATTTTAGTGCGCTGTCATCGATTTTAGTGTGATTCGGAATGCAGCCCATGTTGGTTTGCCTACTAGTACTAGGTGGCCTAGGTGCTGTTTTGAGGTTAAGTCTTAAAATCAACTTTTTATCCCCAGCTTTAAAGTGTATCTTACGATTACATAATTAATTAGGCTTTAATAGAGGATTAAAGTCATGCTATTTACTTCTTGGCACGCTAAGCCTTTATGTGGTTCTGAAAATATATGGGCACCTGCCATTCTCCTTTCTGTTTGGGTGACAACCTTAGGGCACACAAAACATTTAAAATTTGGCATATATTTTAGTTAAAAATGTGACTATTAACTTAATTGAGGTGACAAAAATACCATGTTCGGCAGCTTAAATCAGTTAGTTACCTACTTAGTATAATAGTCGCCCACTCAGTATTTTTGTCACTAATTTAAATTATTTATCCACATGGTAGTTGCTTGTTTTACATATTTTTTTTTATACACAGTTTGTCGCCCTTTTAGTTATTTTGTCGCTGACAAAATAAACGGCTGCCAAGTTTAGTATGTAAGTATCCCATTAACAGTCGCCTTTTTTTAGTTCCAGTCACCCAATTAAAAATATCCCTTTAAAAAAACAAGCTCAACAATACTCATTTTGAAATATTTATTTAATGTAGCATAACAACTTATCATATAAAATTAATTCAAGTGAAAAACTTAAATATTACCTGTACTGTGGAGTCATCATTGACAGTGATAGTGCCAGAAGAAACAAAGATCTTATTTGTTTTGCCGTCATTTTCCAAAACTGTGACCACTCCAGGGCGCAGAACAGCTAGAAAAAAAATATTTAATACATATTAATAATTAATTTTGCTTGTTTGTTACAGTGTTATAATAATTAATTGAAATTCAAAATTCATAAATTTTATGTATTTAACCACTACTGAAGCACACAGCATATATTTACATAGACTATTAAGTAACTGGTGGATAATGAAGTTGGTTGTACAATAGTATAAGATGTCACCTGTAACGCACAATTGTATGACTAAAACACATTGTATAACTGTTTTTTGTCCCAAATAAAATAAAATAAAATTTTATCTTTTACACTTAAAGCTAAGACTTTTTATTAGTTAATATACAAACATACTATTGGCATATCAATACATCATAGCAACCACTACATTAACATACTACGTAATAATATAATTCCATTAAAATAAGAAAAGACATATTTTTAGCACAATAATGAATACAAGAATTTACATATTTTAGTTAATGTGTTCCTCTACAACAAGATAGGTATGTGATTGTGCTACAGGCTTTTATATTATGTTGAGAAGATAAATGTCACAAAAAAGTTATTGATGTAAGTAAGCATAAGTAAGATGTTTACTCAGAAAAGCTCAGAAAGAGCAGCAAAAAGTTTGACTGAGCTCTCGGCCACCACTCATATGACACAAAATATCTATATTCTCTATCTACCTGGCATTGCTTGTAGGCAACACCTATAAAATGTCTGTGCAGACAACAATTTACTGTTCTGTCTGAGCAATCCCTTGACATTATAAAGACTTAGTAAAAAAATGAGTAGATACCTAATGTGGGTACATGCTTAGGCAGAATACCAAATGCACCACTGAACGATGGCACATCAATCTGCTTTACTACTTGTTTGTTATAAAAAACCTGAAAAAGATGAAAAGGCAAGGTTACAACTGCACTTATAAACAGTTTATTTTCATTACAAAAGCTTCATCACAAATAAATCTACCTTGTTGCCAGCAGCAAATGTGAGGGCCATTTCACCTTCTTTGGGTGCTTGAGATGCTTCTGCGGCGAAGGTACGGACTTGCAGCCTCGTCGCTGTGTTTCTCAATAAACTGCGGAGTGCCATCGCCATCCTAAAAAAAGCCGAATATTCACATTGTAAGCGATGTAAACCTAACCTCTGCTTTGGTTAGTGCTAGATGCCTCAACACTAAAAATCATGTACCCACTAAATACTTGATAGAAATACAGAAGTGGATAATAATGAATGGCTTCAAGAAACAGGAAATCGACGAACTTTACAGAAACGACCCCCGAAAAAATGCAGATTATGTAATAATTCACGATAGTAAATAAAATGGTAAATTTGTAACTCGCAAACTGAAGTTATAGGGGAGCTCATATTGTAAAATACTTACTTTACAGAATGTGATTACTAATAGGAAATTCTGAATTATTTTAGAATTTTTTATGATTGGAAACGAGAAAAGCACCCTTTCTTTGACAGCACTTTGACACCTCAGCCAAACCAAAGAGAATATCGGTGCATTGTCGATTGTCGCGCTGACAACTTGTTCGTTATGGCCACGTTCCGAAAAAAAGGTTCCGAATCAAGGTCCAAACAAATTATCGGACGCGGCTTATGGACGCGGCTTACTGCCGCGGCTGATAAGTGTGCACACTCTCATAACATCCTGCGTGCCAGGGGCCCTATTTTTGAATCACTCGTCTCCAATCGAGCGCTCGTTTCTACTGATTTTCGTTCGACATATGACTCTATTTCGAACGTTTGAGCCATATGTCGAACGAAAATCAGTAGAAACGAGCGTTCGACGCCAGCCGAGCGATTCAAAAATAGGGCCCTAGATAGCTATCGGACGTCCGATGACGTCATATTAGTCTATGGTTACGTCCGCGACCTACTACATCCGATAGTTTGCACACCTCAGATCAGCCGCGGCAGAAAGCCACGTCCGATAATTTGTTCGGACCTTCAAGGCCCAAACATATTATCGGACGCGGCTTACTGCCGCGGCTGATCTGAGGTGTGCAAACTATCGGATGTAGTAGGTCGCGGACGTAACCATAGACTAATATGACGTCATCGGACGTCCGATAGCTATCTGGAACGCAGGATGTTATTAGAGTGTGCACACTTATCAGCCGCGGCAGTAAGCCGCGTCCATAAGCCGCGTCCGATAATTTGTTTGGACCTTCACGCTACGCGGCCATAGAGATATGAGCGCGCTAAGGCCTAGTTTACATTAGACAAGTAGACGACCGAGTCGAGTAGCGAGTAGAAGTACATTACAGCTTGACCATAAAGAGTTGATAAAAATTGAGGGCGCCACTTTCTATGTAAACACGTCAAAATCACGAATAAATTGGCAACACTTACTAAATTTTGTACTGAAAAATTTTAGTTCCATTTTATTTAATTTCAACTCTTTATGGTCAAACTGTACCTGGCATGTTCGTCGATTTTGAAAGAACGTCAAACACACCACGTAATAGAATAAACTATGTCGGGATTTATACCATGTACCTGTTTATTTTTGAGACTCCGATATTTCGGCGCAGTTGCATGCGCCATGATCACGGAAAAACTGTCAATTGTTGCGTGCCTCTTTGACGATATTTGCAGCCCGCATTCTGTCAATTCTATGTCAAACATCGTTAGGTTGCATTAAAAAAGTTTAAATTGTTTAAGCGCAATTTTCTTTGTTTTTTTTACTAGTGGATGAAACTAACTAAAAATCGCGCTGCGCGGCCGTTTTACTCGCTATAAACAAACAAGATTACCAAAATAAGTGGATGAAACTGATTAAAAATCGCGCTGGGCGCCGTTTTATTTGCTATAAACAGGCAAGATTCCAAGATTATCTAGATGAAACTAACTTTAAATCGCACTGCGCGGCCGTTTTATCCTTACTATTACTATCTTTACTAATATTATAAATGCGAAAGTACGTTTGTTTGTTTGTTTATTTGTTTGTTACGCCTTCACGTTTTAACCACTCTACCGATCATCATAAAATTTTGCATACACGTTGCCAGGGGTACAGAGAAGGACATATGGTACCTTTCATCCCAAAAAAATTTTTCGTTCCCGAGGGATAAAAACTTTCCATGCAGACGAAGTCGCGGGCGGCCGCTAGTCCTTACTAATATTATAAATGCGAAAGTCCGTTTGTTTGTTTGTTTGTTACGCCTTCACGTCTTAACTACTGAACCGATCATCATGAAATTTTGCATAAACGTTCTCAGGGGTACAGAGAAGGACATAGGGTACCTTTCATCTCGAAAAACAGTACTGTTTCCGAGGGATAGCAAAAAAACTTTCCACGCAGACGAAGTTGCGGGCGGCCGCTAGTAATATTATAAGTGCAAAAGTCCGTTTGTTTGTTTGTTACGCCTTCACGTCTTAACTACTGAACCGATCATCATGAAATTTAACACACACGTTGTCAGGGGTACAGAGAAGGACATAGGGTACCTTTTTATTATACCTATTATTATTATTATTAAAATACTATCCACGCAGACGAAGTCGCGGACGGAAGCTAGTTTATTATAAACATGCAAGATTACAAGTTTGGTGGATGAAACTGACTAAAAATCGCGCTGCGCGGCCGTTTTCTTTACTATACATGTGTCTCGGGCTAAGCCTGGCTATTGGGCATTTATTTTGGCCCGCTACGGTTTATAAAAGTACTAAACTTGACCCTCCACAAACCCCTGCACTGTTCATGAGTGATCATGAGCGAGTTCATACTCCGACTCACACTTGGCTGATTTTCGGGTGGCTGTGCCCACACCCTTTCTTGAGGGCTGGATCCGCGCCTGTTCAAAGTAACATTTAAAAAATAAAAATAGTAACCATTTGCTTCACTAGATGGCATTGATGGAAAGGAAAGTGTCAAAATTGGCTTTTAGAAATAAAAGGTGGCTGGGCCAAGAAGCTTATACCCACAATGGAGATTGCACGCCTAGTATCATAGTGAAGATTGAAAAAAGACTCTTTAGTGACGTCACGGCGTATTGCTATCTCTTTCTTTTTGTTTTACAATACGTTTTCATTTCTCACGAACGAACGAACGATGAACAACGAACACGTATTGTAACACTAAAGAAAGAGGTTGCAATAAGCCGTCACGTCACTCAAGGACATTTTTTCTATCTTCACTATGACAATGGCCGTGCAATCTCCATTGGAGGGAGGTATAAGCTTCTTGGGCTGGGCCGAGCTGCTGGCGTAATGCCGGCAGGCCTACCACCTATCTCAAAAAGCTTTCAAATTGCTAAAGTTTATGACGTCAGTGCACTGTCCGTCCTTGTCATCGTGTTATGTATGACATGACAAGGACGGGCAGAGCATTGCTATCGCTATCGCTATAGCTTTGAGTTAGGTGGTAGGGCCCCGCGGGTCTATCGCCTAACTCTATCGCTTTGACTCTGGCTTTGGTTTATGACGTCAGTGCACTGTCCGTCCTTGTCATCGTGTTATGATATGACAAGGACGGACAGAGCATAGCAATCGCTCTGGCTAAAGCTTTGAGTAAGGTCGCTGCATACGTAACTGGAAAAACCGCGGACGGAACGTAGACTATTTAATTTGGTCGGATTCGCGCTAACAGCGCTGGGTTGCGTTCAGAGCCTTAGTGCGCGGTTGTTTGGTTGTTTTATAAGTCACTCTAAGGTTAGGAACGACCAAGAACTTTAAATGTCAATACAAAGTCTTCATTTTCCATTTGGAACACGAATAATTTAAACTTTTCTTTATACTAAATCAAATAAAATCCGTTTTTTGAGCATCTACCATGATTATTTTAAAAATTAGACATAAAAACATCAAAATACAAAATAATGTCAAATGACATTGACATTTTTTCTATAGACAAACGTCAGAGCGTTTTACAACCATCAATTTTGATGGTTGTTTGCAAGAATCTTATATTAATATTTTGGTTGTTTGGTTGCAACGCTCTGACATTTGGAACGGGATGGTCAATTATATTGCACAATTTTATTGACCGTGTAAGGTTAATATTGAAGTTTGCGCAATGATTGGACAAAAGTTTGAGCGATTTAGATTTTAATTGCGCAATATTCTTTCATTGCACCGTCTAGGGTCAACATAACGCAATATTTTTTTAATCAGTGACGTTTTCATCTAACAATATAGACGATAATACTACTAAATATTCTGAGATTATAGCTACAGTTTAACCTTGTTCTGACATCTTGCTGAAGATAGAACACGAAATACCAATACTTACTATACTATATTGCGCTATATTATTATTGCGCAATATGATTGTGTCGTCTAGGGCCCGCCTGAGCGTATGGTTGTGGATGGGTTGAACTCGGAGCGTAGGTTGTAGGTTCAGGGGGGCTACTCAAATGGCCACTTTTCTATTCGTTCGCTAACTTAAAAATTAAAAATAAGCCATAAAATCTAAAATTACGTGTCGTAGACTCGCCTTTTCCATACAATACAACAATGTCTGTGATTTACATAAACTTGCGAAGTGCGACTTGATCGTCCAATTGCTTATTTTTAAGCTTTAAGTTAGCGAACGAGTAGAAAAGTGGCCATTTGAGTAGCCCCCCTGGGGCCCTATTTTGAATCGCTCGGCTGGCGTCGAGCGATCGTTTCTACTGATTTTCGTTTGACAGCTCATACATTTGAGTTGATTTGTCGAACGAAAATCAGTAGAAATGAGCGATCGACGCCAGTCGAGCGATTCAAAAATAGGGCCCCTGGGGGCTTACCATCAGCAAGTAAGAAACCATCCTTAAGCCGTTCAGTTCAGAAGCAGGCCCTAAACAAAATTGCTTAAATCGGTACCATGACCGTCTTTTAGGTGAACGGCTTAAAGATTGTTTTGACTCAAGGTGAACGGTTAGTTTGTCTCTGGTATGCTTTGTCAAGGTCCAAACAAATTATCGGACGCGGCTTACTGCCGCGGCTGATCTGAGGTGTGCAAACTACCGGATGTAGTAGGTCGCGGACGTAACCATAGACTAATATGACGTCATCGGACGTCCGATAGCTATCTGGCACGCAGGATGTTATGAGAGTGTGCACACTTATCAGCCGCGGCAGTAAGCCGCGTCCATAAAGCCGCGTCCGATAATTTGTTTGGACCTTCACAGAGCACTAATGCTTTGTAGACGATGCGAAAACGATGATCGTCATCTCGTGTGTGCCTTACTCCTTCAGGCTTGTGAGCTTATAAATCCTTCAGTGACGGATAAACAATTTCTTATTTTGGTATTCAAAACAAACGTAACGCTAGAATTTATGAATTATTGACGTTTGAACATGGTCCTCACGAAATGACACTGAAGATCATGGATGCTGGAAATAACAAAAACTAGCTAACGAAAGTGCAGTTTCACTCCATAGATGCTCAGTGACGCAAAAATAAATAAGATTTAACATTCGAAAACCATACAAAACAGAACAGAACTCATCAAATCGTTGTTTAAACGTGGCACACACGGAACCGTATGTGCCAGTTTTCATTTGTCAAAATATCTACAACTAAACCCTTTGGAGTCAAATTAAGCAGTCTAGCAGCGTTACGTTTGATAAGTGACAGCATATAACATTTTAAATCCGTTCGCGAAACAACACATCAATAGAAAAAGCAAAAACAATATTTCGACCCATCAGACTGTGTGGCCCACAATTAATACCGTTACGTTACGTGAATTTTGCGTTACTTAAGTTGTAAAGCAGTTTATAGTAATAAAAATTTCCGTCACTGAGGATCTAGCTTTATTTGGAACCAATCACTGCAGTACTTACGATGCAATTTGAGATTTAAATTAGTATGTAGATCACCTAGGGTGACCACGAAGTATTTTTTTGCGGACATCGTATCGTGTTGATGTTTACTGAGACTGCAGCGTATCGTTACAACCCACGATGGATGGAACGGAACGGAGGCGGTATATGCATTTGGGGTAAGGGTTTGCATGTGTGTTTGTATGTTTGTCTGTTACTATTTTCCTCTTTCGCGGCAACAGGTTGTGCGTGATAATTTTTATTAAAGAATTAGTAGTTAATTAAAGAGCGAGAAAATGCTTGCATGCATTGCTTGAATGCATGTTGTCTGATGCAGGTTGAAAAACCTCGAAAAACGAAAAATAAAGGCATATTAAAATAAAAATGAAAACGTGGCTGACGACATGCCGTTCACTGCAGTGAATGGTTTCATTTATCGTTAATTTTCGATGCCGATGATTGATGAAAGGCAGATACCGATGAAAGCAAACGGCCGTCTAGTGACTTTCATCAAAAAGGCACATCAGTGATTAAAGATGAATTCATAATTAGACACTTCATTTTCGATGCTTCACTAATGAAGCATCGAAAATAAACGTGAAAATGAACCATCTAATTTCGGCTTAAGCGAACGCTGGCTGACATCTACCCAGAAAGAAACATTTCAGGGTTACATCTACTTGCCTACCTAAGTACTCTTCGAGGCTTGGTTATTAAAAAAATCACCTTGACACATACATTTTTATCAATGCCATCTATCGAGCAGACAGTTTTTTGTCATTTTGATTGAAAAGCCCTCATTAACAGAACGGTTATATCCTTTCTGTCCATCAACGTGCGTACACTGTTGTCACCCTATCTTAAAAATCTCATACAAATTGTATCATGAATTGTATTGAAACTACTGCAGTGATTGGTTCCAAATAAAGCTAGATCCTCAGTGACGGAAATTCTTATTACTATTAACTGCTTTACATCTTAAGTGACGCAAAATTCACGTAACGTAACGGTATTAATTGTGGGCCACACAGTCTGATGGGTCGAAATATTGTTTTTGCTTTTTCTATTGATGAGTTGTTTCGCGAACGGATTTAAAGTGTTATATGCTGTCACTTATCAAACGTAACGCTGCTAGACTGCTTCATTTTATTCCAAACGGTTTAGTTGTCGATATTTTGACAAATGAAAACTGGCACATACGGTTCCGTGTGTGCCACGTTTAAACAACGATTTTATGAGATCTATTCGGTTTTGTATGATTTTCGAATGTTAAATCTTATTTATTTTTGCGTCACTGAGCATCTATGGAGTGAAACTGCACTTTCGTTAGCTAGTTTTTGTTATTTCCAGCATCCATGATCTTCAGTGTCATTTCGTGAGGACCATGTTCAAACGTCAATAATTCATAAATTCTAGCGTTACGTTTGTTCTGAATACCAAAATAAGAAATTGTTTATCCGTCACTGAAGGATTTATAAGCTCACAAGCCTGAAGGAGTAAGGCACACACGAGATGACGATCATCGAAAACGAGCTAGCCTATACAAATCGATGGGTGCATTCTGTAAGACAAATCTCTGAGTCATCGATCGCCATAAATTTGTTAACCATGGAAAGTAATTTGTTTAGAATATTCATTTACTTTTCATGGTTAAAATGTACTTTATGGCGTTCGATGACTCAGATATTTGTCTGGCAGAATGCACCCAATTTATCGCTTATTATCCCCGCCAATTGGTAATGCGCCTGGCGGCCATGTTTTTAACCTCAAAAACGAAAAACAATTTGTAAATTTTTGATATACCTAGACCCTTTCTTATTGAAAATAAGAATTCAATAATTAATATATTATATTACCTATTAGAATTTTACTGTTTTTTGTCATTTTTAGTTGCGGATGACGATGATGTGTATGTTAATTTGACAAGGTTCCAGCGCATTACCAATTGACGGGGATAGTAATAAAATGTCGCAAGTTAATAAAACAAATTAAAGTTATATTATTTCGGTTTTTTTTATTTTCAATATCATTTCACACCATTAGTTTGTTAATTACTTACATCGATATAAAATAAATCATTTTCTTCTTTATTTGATTATTATTATTCATAATAACATAAAATGTAATGCAATTTACTATCCGCGTCAATTGGTAATGCGCTGGAACCTTGTCAAATTAACATACACATCAACGTCATCCGCAGCTAAAAATGACAAAAAACAGGAAAATTTTAATAGGTAATAATAGTGTATTAATTATTTAATTCTTATTTTCAATAAGAAAGGGTCTAGGTATTAAAAAAATGCAATTGTTTTTCGTTTTTGAGGTTAAAATCATGGCCGCCAGGCGCATTACCAATTGAAGGGGATAGTAGGTACTTATTTATGGGGTCTCATCTCTCATCATTTCTTTTTATTTTAGTGATATTCAACAACAAGGAAGTCGTCGCGTTGCCTTTATCAAGTTACATAATTCACTGTTAAATAATAAACATTAAAAGAAATTCACAAATCTTAAAATTCTCACGCCAAACTTATCTAAATACACTAAACAATTTTGAAAAAGCTGATCACGTAGGAACTTTTTATGAATTGCTTTATTTGACATTACAGACGCTATAAAACAGCTCCCAAACTGTCAAACGGAGCGTCATGGTACGCTTCGTCCATACATAAAAAATGGTGAACGGTTTAAGAGCGTGTATTAAAGCAGGCCCTGCTAAATCGAGGTCATGGTACGAAAAAGTAATGCCATTCAGTATAAGTCCTGCTATAAGAGCTCATAGTAAGGCCCCTGAACGCAACCCTGTGAGCGAGGTTCGGAACGCGGGGTCAGTTGTCATTGTCATGTCAAGACAACTGTGGCTATATTCCGAATCACGATAAAATCGATGTCAGCGCTCACGTTATCTGTCAAACCCATACAAAAACACCGACTCGGAACGCATTTTAGTGCGCTGTCATCGATTTTAGTGTGATTCGGAATGTCTGTGACTGTCACTGTCATTTGACTTTCTTTTGTTTTGTTTCGCGGTTCGTCGTCGTCGCGGGAATATTTTTTTTTTTTTTTGTGTTTTTCTCTTCGTTTGTGGTTCCAATTCTTTATTTTGTTTCGTTAGGAAGTTTAAAATTCATTTATCTATAAGTAGATTATTCTTTAGTTATTTATTACCATCAAAGGCTTTATATTAAAATTTTAGAACTTGCCTTGCTATTTTATTGTTGAAAGTGAAAGTATTTTTGTGTAGTTTATCAATCTTATTGGTAAATAATTCATTGGTTTCAGTAATATGAAGAAGAACTTATTTTAAGCTAAAAATGGATTTGAAGACACTGAATATTGCTTTACTGACAAAACTGACATCTCTACAAGTTGATAATGTAACCTGCTTAGAGTGGTATGTGAAATTATTGATTTCCATTTCCAATACACAGACCATATAGCAAATATTATGTTCCATTTACTTTATATTCTAAACAAGCTTCTGCCAGCAACCTCATCCGCATGGAAATTTAAAAAATCTTAGGAAATTTTGGCCATGATAAAAAGTATCCTATGTTTTAATTCATGTTATAACTCAGACCAAATCAAAAAAGGGGAAGAGGGAGTCTTCCGAACAAAGCAGTGAGGCCTGTAAAACTACGCCTTGGCTATGTACATACACAGTTCACGCACACACGTGTAACGAAACTACGTCTTGGCTTTCCATATAAAACCCTGCCACCCAGCCCCCGCCTGCCCCCTTGTACGCACACATGTACCATCAAAAACCGGTCTCACTTCATTGTTCGCAATGCTCCATCTTACTTTTTTATTTGATCTGAGGGTTATAAACTATCCTTGTGAAAAATTCACCCAAATCTGTTTAGCTATTTTTTTGATTGAATATAATTCTGTTTATCCTTACTTGTCCTATTTAGTAAACAGCCTCCTATTCTCAACGGGATCAAGTTCACTTTAGGATTGAATTAACACCAAAAAATAAATATTTTGGTACTTTGGATACTTTGATATTTTGATACTTTGCTATGGTTTTATGGTTACTTTGCCATAGTATTGTTTGACATTTATTCGATTTGAACTTGATCTCGTCGGTTGTGCTCAAGATAGAATGAAATTAAAAAATAGGTACATATACTTCTTCAAGTTCAAAGATCATTTGATTTCAGTTGTAAATATTATATTGCACCTGAAACTGCAGCTTGTGGTCATACATTGTGCCACTCTTGTTGGAAAGGTAGACGGACATGTCCATCGTGTGCAGCACCCCTGGAGAAGCGCTTATTAAAACTGAATTTGCCGATGCAGACACGCACGGAACACATACACACTCTTGGAGAAATGTTTGAGAAACTTTTTCAAATCAAATGTAAGTTTTTTGTATAAT
Organism: Agriphila tristella; assembly: GCA_928269145.1. Classification (NCBI taxonomy): domain Eukaryota; kingdom Metazoa; phylum Arthropoda; class Insecta; order Lepidoptera; family Crambidae; genus Agriphila; species Agriphila tristella. The sequence goes on along the minus strand of OV743439.1, from coordinate 14,686,701 downwards.
ACAAACAACAATACCTATATTTCTATTCTAACTCTTTACATAACTATGTCTACTAAAAACTAATGTATAACATATAATTCATTATGAAATCTGATGCAGACATGATGAATGGTCATTCATTATTTCAGTGGATGAATTTGTCTTAGATGTATCTGTCCCAGAAGTGGAAGCCGTAGATGACCCAGCGAAGAATGTTAAAGATTGGCTAGCTAGTTCTCAAAATCATTTTTCAGCTGGTTTGGTGAATTCAGAATCAAACACACAGGAATTAAACAATCCCATGGAGATATCATCTAGCAAAATACAAATACACAACCCTGACTCTAAAAAAAGTAAAAGTCCAAGTAAAGTAGTTTATGTTCATCAACCTCAAGACGATTGGGATAAAATAGAACAGTTACCAGATGTTGAAGAAAAGATGTCTAACAAGGAAAATGTAACAGCTAAAAATAAACAAGTCTTATCTTTGATTGAAGAAAATGAATATACTATGGGAAATCCTCGTAGAAGCTCAAGAAAAAAAGATCTGAATCAAAGTGAACCGACTATAAGAGATCAAGATGTATCTTTAGAAAAATATAGTTCTAAGAACTCCAGTGCAGGGACTGATCAAAAATCAAATAAAGCCAAACAGAATTGGAGTAATGTGAAAAAAATGAGAAAAGAATTTAGTAAACTGAATAAACAAAATAGAAACAAACTGAATGTATCAATTGAGATGTGTAAAAAAGCTAAAAGCTCTGCTATGAAACCAAATTCTGATATTGAACAACAAAAAACTATGGAACCTGAATCTCCCCAGCCAGACTATGTAATTGAAGACAACACACCCATGGTTGAACTAGAGAAACCTATGGATATTAACAAAAAAGCACAACCAGATATATCTGGGAATAATTCTACTACCAATGACCTACACAAAACAGCAGGTAACTTTTCCAAAGAAACTACCTCAAACAATGAAACCAATCTTCAATTATTTACTAGAAACCTCAACTCAGATAAAAACTTTAACAAGATTATGGTAAATAAAATATCTACAGCTAAATCATTGCCTGAAAACATTGATCTCAATAGTCACAATCTACATAATAATTCTGCAAAAATGTCTTTCCTAAAAAAAGGTACTCTTTGCCCAAAACAAGAAGAAAATCTGAATATGCAAACTATTAATATTGATGGCAGAACCATTATTGATAATGCAAATGATGATATAGAAATAACAATAAAAGTTGGTAATACATTAACAAACATTGTCATCAAAAATAAAACTAATAATGTCCAGTTAAAAGTAAACACTAACAAAGAAGTTCAAACATCTCTGGACACGAATTGTCTCGACAGTAAAAATGATGAAAATGCTGAGATAAAAAACAGTGCTACACATAACTTACAAATGAATGTGGGAAATGATAGAGAAATAATTTCCATTGTTAGCCAAAACAATGATCATAAAAAGAATACTGTCCAAGGTAATGCTTTACAAAAATCTCAGTCAACAAAGAAAAACACAGCCTCTGCTGAAACTGCAACAGCACGATATGAAATAACTGAGAGTGTTGAAAAAGAATTGTCTAACATTATGGAGTGTGAAGAAGCGATTGATAACAATCAGCCATCTCCTAAAAACAAATTAATATCTACAAATCCATCTCCTTTGAGAACTGGTAATAAGGCTGTAGCAAATAATACTAAAAAACTCACTCTGAATGAGTCACAAATAGTCACACAATCACAAATTACATATGACTTGGATATGTTTGAAAATGGCTCGAACCACGAAAAAGATGTGCATTCGCTCAAAAGTTCTTACCAAGCTGCTTCTGAAATATTAATACCCACGGCAAAAAGCGCCAAAGTAACAAAACAGCCTGAAAAAAGGGACAGGGATTTTAATGAAGAAGATGAGCCAAGTCCTAAAAAAATTAAGTCTATGACAGAAAAAAACCCAAATAAAGATGTTAGCCTTACTTGTAATATATTACAAGATAGAAACAAAAATAATGTTGCTGACAGTGATTCAATGAATTACGATGTTGTGATGAACCAAGTTTTTGCAAGTATTGATGCAGATATCCAAATAAGTCAAAAAGTGAATAATGGTGCCAAATGTAAATTAGCAACACAGTCTAAATATACTTCTCAACCTAAAAAGAAACTAGAAACAAGTTTAATAGCTACACAAATTATTCCTGAAAATGAGCCTGTTGAAAAATTATATGTGAATGAAAAATACAGTGAAAATGTATTTTCTATCACAGAAAAAGATGCAGATTCCCATGACACAATTACTAAAGGACAGAAAGATGTAAGTTTGAAAACACTTGTTACCATCATCATACTTTACCAAATGTAAGAATGCACCACAAGTCATCTTTATTCGCATGTTTAATTTTGAGAGCCTAATGGTAGTTTTATCCAGTAAAATTCCAACAACCCAAGTTCCAAACACTGATCACACCTATACCAAAATGTTATAATTTTCTATCTTTCAGAATGGTTCTACACAGCATCACATTGATAATCTCTTAACTCCGAGAATATGCCAAGATTTAGTTTCAACTGAGGATAATTTATTAGCTCATGAGGACATGGGCAACAAAGATATCTGCACACCCTGTCACGAAGAGGATGATTCTGACAAAAGTGTAGTAGAAGAGACACCACAAAAGTATGTAATGAACAATTCCTTTTTTAGAAATAAAACACTTTTTACGGATTACAGGGCGAATATTGGTTAATTCAGATGTTATTTTTGAATTATTTAGTTGATTTGTTGTTTTTTTTTATGTTTTTTGGGTTTCCCTTCCCGACGTTTCGACACCTTTCCCGGGCTGTGGTCACAGGACGACTAAAGCAAAAAGCCTGCTCATATTTTTAAGAAATTTCTTTTTTATTTAGTGAATTATGTATGCTGTATAATACATTTTCAATTTTATTTCATTCCAGGAATGTCTCATTTACCAAACCAAAAAATAAAACTGAAACAGATGTACAAAATTTGCAAAGAACTGTTGCAGGAGTAAGGAATAAAACTGAAAGTTCCTCAGTGGAAAAATCCATCATTAATGTATCAGACTCTGTGTTACACTCGGCCGAAACGAATAAAGATGTTACTATACTGGATGCTGCAGCGAAAAGACAGGCTTTGGAAACTCCTCTTACTATTACCAGATTTGTTGATCATATCACGCATAAGTCTACTCCTGTTGCTAGAAAGTCGCTGAATTTTGATACTGAAAATATTGAAGATGATGACCCTGAGCAGACTTTGTGCCCCAGTTCAGTAATTGCTAAAACTACTCAAGAAAAGGAAATCATGTCTAAAGCGTTTGAACAGACGCAAAAATCACCTATTATGAAACCTTTGGCAACAACGAACATAAAATTAGATGATTTAAAATACTGTATTGCTGGATCATGTTTGAACGGCACTGAGTTGGCAAGTCTTAAATTGTTATGTCGTAGATACAACTGGAAGTATGCCGACAAATATACAAAGGAACTCACCCATTTAGTAGTGGGTGTGGATGATGAAAATAAATCACAAAGGTACATAAACATAACATCACGTAAATCAAATTGGTCAAACCTTTTTCATTATCTATCAAGGTATGCAAACAGGATGTCCCAAAACTTTGCTTCACAAAGGGAAAATACCATACCGTAATAAATATTGAAGGTAGAAATTTTACTTTTCCTTTGGGACATCCTATCATTCAAGCCTCTTGCTTCAGACATCTGTTAATTAAGTATTTGGGCTTTAACTATATGCTGCAAGTCTGATTGCCAATCGGCAAAGGCCTCCTCCAACCTTTTCCACTCCCACCGGTTCTCCGCCACTCTGCTCCAACTAACTCCAGCCACCTTCCTAATGTCGTCGTCCCACCTCTTTTGTGGTCGACCTCTCTTTCTGTGGCCCTCTCTGGGATACCACCGTGTTACAATTTTGCTCCATTGGGACATCCTATACAACGTGTTAATGAATAAACGCAAAACCTCTTAGGTGGTGATTGTGCTTATGAATATGAACAACTATTACTATGGGGCCAACTCTGCAAGTCAACAAAAAAAATCAGCTGTTTCATACATGTTACCAATTCCTACTCGACCAGAATGTATGAAACAGCTGATTTTTTTTGAGTATTTTTTTTTGTATAAAGGTGCAAGTTGGAGGCATGCGACACGCGAAATGAAGCCGCAACGTGTCGCCGCCTCATGTCGCGGCGACTACTGGTTTATGTGTTTCTATGAAATACCTTCCGAAGCGCGCGACATGAAGCCGCGACGTGAGGTCGCGACGTGTCGCCCGACCGCACATCAGTATGCTGCTGAAGTTGGAGCTACAAAACGTTGAATTTGCAAAAAAAAGCGATTCTGAAGATAAACTGTACAATCTCGTGGCCCAATATCCCGCACTGTACGATGCATCTCACAAAAACTATATGAACAGTGTTATAAAAAATATTTTTTGGAAAAAAATAGGACTGCTGCTGCGCTGTGCGGTCGGATTCGAATTCATGACCGCAGCGACATGAGGCGGCGACGTGTGGCGGCTTCATTTCGCGTGTCGCGTGCTTCCAACTTGCACCTTAAGAACAAAAAAAAATTAAAATAATTCTATACTGTTTCATATCTACTTATGAGAAATACGTATCTCTCTCTAGTAACAATTTTGTTCTAATTCCAGGTCAGTGAAATTTATGTGCGCCTTGGCGGCATCCAAGTGGATCGTCTCGTACGAGTGGGTGGAAACTTGCCTAAAGACAAACCTGGTTGTTGCAGAGGTAAGCACTTATTAACAAAGGGCGATTCTCCGAGACAAAAAAAATAACGTTTTATGAAAGCCGAGCCGTCTGTTTTACCTCCCCCCCTCGTTTATCACTCTACAAGGCAGAGGGGTACCTACAGCGTTTGCGATCACAATTTTCAAAAAAATGCATGCATTAAATGGGGAGGCGAAGGCAAAGTGAATAGTTCAGTAAAATTACGGGAGCTGGTATGACGAAATAGAAATAATTTGCAATAGCGGTCTTTCTTCTTTTGATCTTTAGATTAAATGGCTAGCTGTCATTTTGTAAATGAATCCAACTAATTTTCGCTAATTTTTTTTTTACTTTTCTGACCAAAATATTATTTTATTTAGGGCTGATTTTTCAATGCCCATATAAAGCTTTATTCCTTTGATAACATATTATGCCGCCAAATAGAAAATGATTGTCATATGTTTGTTTGTCAAATTTTTTTAATGACTTTTATGTTATTCGGATTATAACTTAACTGACTGATATCTGTTATCTGAGGATTGAAAAATCAGCCCTTAATTGCTTTAGCAAAATTGCTAATTACATACTTTCTTTACTTTTTGCTTGATATGCAACTATAATTTGATTGTGAATGTAAATCCAACAAAAAAAAGTTACAACTACGCTGTATTTTTGTACTTGTAAAATTAGTTGGATTCGTTTATATTAGTGTTTTATAATCGCATCAAAGTCAGATTGCAAAATTACAGCTTATTACCATTTAATGTTTTGCGAACCCGTAATTTTACTGAACTAGAATTACAGATGGCGCTTCAGTCTTTGGAACAATTGTCAGTTTGAGCTTATATTGTCTTGACTGTGTATTACGTGATTTTACTTTCTTAGATTGTATTTTTTTCGGTTTTGCGGACAAACAATGTATTCTATGCTAACTTTAGCTCATATAAAAGAAGAATTACGGAAAAAAAAGCCAAAACAACAGGCAAGAAAGTTTATAGCAACTTACAAAAAATTGCTAACAAGCATTACATTTCTTTAAATTTCGTGTAAGATTTACAAGTAATCTTTTTATTTTAGATTAGAAGCATATGATTTAAATTTTAACAAAGCAACTGAATGTGAATTTCCGTGTTTATAGTTGCCTGATGATGCCTTCTGTGCAATAGTAATTTCAGGTTTCTGTACTGGAATTTCTACATACATACATACATACACTCACGCCTGTTTCCCATGGGGGTAGGCAGAGACTATGGATCGCCACCTGCTACGATCCTTGCACACTTCTTTCGCTTCATTCATATCCATCAATCTTTTCATACATGCCCTGCGGTTTTTGTCACTGCGTACACCAGCCTTTTTTATAATAACCTCTATTTGGTCCGCGTAGGTTTTTCTGGGACGCCCTCGTGCAATCGTTCCTTCCACATTCGCACAGTATATCTCTTTCGTGATTCGCCTTTCATTCATCCTCTCTAAGTGACCAAACCACCGGAGCATTCCTTTCTCAATTCTTGTCACTATATCATCTTTCAGACCACACCTTTTGCGAATCACCTCATTGCTCACTCTATCACTCAGTTTTACTCCGCATATTTTCCTCAACGATCGCATCTCTACCGCATTTATTCTGCTTTCATTCTTCTTCTGCCATACCCAAGATTCACTTCCATACATCAGTGTCGGTACCAGCACTCCGTTATGAATAGCCATTCGCGCCTTTGCAGAAACGGTTTGGCTACTCATAACCGAGTGTATAGCACCACTCACCGAATTTCTGTACCATCCAAAATTACACGAACCGTTTTATCATATTTATTTTATTATTCTAAGTTTCTTGAATGACTCTGGCATATAAAATTCTATTAATTCTCTGTTTTGCCCCAATATTGGGCTTATTCCATATTTGATATACCTATCAAATTCATCCAAGTTATAAATATGTTAGAAACTGCTGAGGTTGAAATATTAAAGAACAAAGCTGTTATAATTCAAATGTTGTTTTATTTTGGCGAAGCTTCATCAAATTCATGAAACATTCCTTTTGATTTATAATGTTTCTCAGGCTCAGCAAAGGAGAAAATCGAGGGAAAAGAATTTTTTTTTTTGATATTTTTTTGCCCACAATTTTTTTTGTTACTGGCAAATCGATGAACTCCAATATTTTACAAGTTACATGCATAACAATGCGGCATTTTCTCTGTATAAAATTAAAAAGTGCAATACTCCAAGAGATTCCCATATGTTTTGACACTTTCTTTGAGGCGGCCGGGTACCAAAGACCAGACGCCACCTATTGGGATAAAATTGCGCTTTTCCTCCCCATTGCCTAGTGTGAAGGGGGTTTAACTTTACGGGCTCGGCTTTCATAAAACGGTATCTATCTAAATTTTGTGAACCATTTTTCTTTATTTGAGCTGTCAGTAAATTGCCCATTATTGCATGATTCAATTGGCGATAGATGCGATAAAGGTCGGGGCTATTTGTGCCAAAAAGAACATTGATGCTTCTTTTTGGCACAAATAGTAACTAACCAAAGAAATGCAGCAATGTGTCACATCTAACTGTCAATGAAAGCGATTGCGATAGATTTTGAAAATTAGACAGTAAGTAGGCAGGTCAGCTCAGACAGAGTAGCAAAATGCTTGAACTCTAAAATCCAAATTCAAGTAAAGCCGAATGTATGCCACTGCTTGCTGGAGCAAGCAGTTGCATTCTTATTTCAGATCCATCTGATTTTGATGTAGTTGATACTTACATATCAAAAAAGTGCTAGAGCATTATCCATCTGAGCTGACCCTAAGAAAGGGCTTGGAAAATTTTGGCATAGTGGTATTAACCATTTTTCACGATGAAACCTATGTATATCGATAGGGGATCTACAATGTCTTATTATGATATAAAGTCCCAAAGAGCAACGTTTTCGTGATAAACCGGGGACTAATTTTGAATTTTAATCTATAACGGGTCATTTTGTATTCACCACCCATATTTTGAGGATGTGTTCAGTTCATTAAACTGAACAACTTTCTCTTTGTAAATGATACAATGTAATTTTTGGAAACAAATAAATTATTATTATTATTACAGTCGAAAAGGTATTGAGTTTTTGTATGGAACAGCAGTTTTTTTTCGCGATATTAAAGTTGGCCCCATAGTAAAAGTTGCTTATTATCATTACCACCCCACTGCGGGAACCAAATGATTAAAATTTCACGCTGTAGATCCTCTTGAAATTCACAGGTTTCATCGTGTGCAGCTATATTTCCGAAATCCCCATCAAAAATTATGGTTACCACACTTACCATGCTATTGGCCGAATACTCAAACGCTACTTAACTTTGAGCAGCTCTCAAACAGCATGCTGTCTTTATCATATCTTTGACATTTAAAGCGACAGGACGACGTTTGAGAGCCCCTTAAAGTTAATTAGCGTTTGAGTATTCGGCCATATGCCAGCCTCTCATACTAAGAGGTTCAAACCCATTTACAAAAAAAGAACTTATAAAAAGTATAATTTTAAAAATGTAACACTTATCTCTTCTCAATGTAAGTTATTTTCAAATGTCAAACAGAATCACTATGAAGTATTGGACGGCACCGGGGAGCCGGGACCGAAACGTTCCCGTTTAGCTAAGAAGAAATTATTCCATGGAATCACTTTCTTCTGTATGCCACCCTTTAGCGTTTTGGATATCAATACGTTAAAGGTAGGTCGCCAAGAATCAACTCTACAATTATATTTCTGCTGGTTACCTATCTATTAGACACGTAGAATGCGTCTGATAATTTTGTGCAGTGTTTTGAAGCATAAAAAGAAGTATATTCATTTCTGGTATCTTCTTTAACTGTTTATGCAGTTATGCAGGTGATATTTATCATAGAATCAATAGAAACATCGCTAACATAAAACAATAATAGACCGAGCCAGCGCGAAGTGCGAGCGAAGCGTCTCTGCTTCAGCTTGGGCAAAAATGTTTTCGTATGTCTGTCCGGCTGTACGTTTGTTCTCCTCTATATAGAGGGGGTATTACAACACTTAAAACTTGCCAGGTTTATGAAGTTAAATTTCTTTCTCACTATATAGCAAATGAAAATGACGCATTGACAGAGCCGTCTCTAGCCCATGTAGCGCCTGTGTGCAAAAATACCCTGGCGCCCTCTAGTAGGCGCGCGGTCAAAATGGAATACTTACAATTCTATATTCACCACTTAACGCAAATTCAAGTGCAAATAGTGCAATTTTAAATGATGTCGGGAAGCGATGGGTACACGCAGGGCCGGATTTAAGAACTATGGACCCCTAGGACCCCAGAATGAGTCTGTGGTGCGGGCCCCCCGTCTAGTAGTAAAACGGAGTTTTAGAGCGGTGTCAACGCACACAGGGCAGGAACGGATCCTAGATTTAAATTTGGGAGAGCGGGGGGGAGGGTTTTCAGAGAAATGCTTGTCTATAGTTTAAAAAAAAGGCCGCACGGCAGGATTTTTAGTCAGTTTTATCACTAATCTAGTAATGTCTATTGTAAAAAAAATGGCCGCGCAGCGCAATTTTTTGGCAGTTTAAGCCACTAATCTTATAATCATGCCTATCTTTAGAAAAAACGGCCGCCACGCAGCTCGATTTACAGTCAGTTTCATCCACTAATCTTGTAATATTGCCTATCGACTGTAAAAAAAAATGGCCGCGCAGCGTGATTTTTAGTGTGTTTCAGCCACTAATCTTGTAATCGTGCCTGCCTTTTGTAATAAAACGGCCGCGCAGCGCGATTTTTTTATCAGCTTCATACATTAATATTGTACTCTTGCCTATCTTTAGTAAAAATGGCCGCGCAGCGCGATTTACAGTCAAGTTTCATCCCCAAATCTTGTAATCTTGCCTGTCTAAATTGAAAAAACGGCCGTGCAGCGCGATTTTCAGTCAGTTTCATCCACTGTTTTGTAATCTGTGATTTCATTCGCGTAATTAAAAAATGCAAAAAAACATCATGTGGCCCCCAAACCAAAAAGCCCCCTTGTGGTGCGGGCCCATAGGCTGCAGCCTATGTAGCCTATGCTTAAATCCGGCAGTGGGTACACGAGTAAAAATCATTTTTTACACTTTATAGTATTCTAATACAGCCGAGTTCGCAATGATTGTTGGCGTTTCATCAAAACAGGTGTCGGTGTCGGCCGGCACGTGCCTTTGATTCGACACTGCCCCAATCAATATAATCTTTAATTATCGGTTTTAAGGCTGATTTCACGTTGAAATTGAAACAAAAGTTATTGTGTAGTGTCACGTCACAGTTTAAAAATCATACAGAGATGTACCTAACGCTTTGTTTGATGTCCGCAAAAATGGCGACAGCATTTGGAGTCCAAATGCTGTCGCCATAGGGTAACAGAGACGGGGCCCTGGCCACAGTATTATAAAAAACCTACCAGTAATCCGACTCCTTTGTTGATAAACGCATGCCGCCACTGTGTAGGTATATACACAGAAACTCCGTCAAGGGTCAGGGTTGTCACAACAAAAACTACTCAAATATATCACATAAAAGTTTGAATTTGTAATAACGAAAGAATAAAAATATTATATAATAAAAAAGTTATTCAGTTTGACGGTCCCTATCAAACCTTGACGTGGATTTACAATTAAACATGGAACAAATCCTGTTAACCATTATGAGACGTTTTGAAATTTCGTTACGCTTCTTAAAACGTACACCCCTTCAAGTTAGAGAGCGCAAACTAGAGTAGATTGCGCTCGCCGACTCTGCCGCTCACTTCCCCGCGTACCCCCCATCGTTGCCCCGCGCAAGTACATTAGTCGGACAACTGTTAGTAGTATTAAAACTGTGCCCTGGCTATGGTTCGACCATTACACCGGCTTCGGTCATAACACGAGCCCAGGCGCAGGCAGGGTCTTTGAGAGCGCCCCAGGGCGCCGCGCCGCGAGTGACCACGTTTCGCGTTCGCGTCACAAACGCCGGCGCCGCTCGGTTGGCGTGGCGGCGCCCCCTAAGACCCAGCGCCCGTGTGCGCTGCACACCCTGCACAATAGGTAAAGACGCCTCTGCGCATTGAAAGGAATCTGACGAAAGTGTCCTAGATCATTGATAGCCATTCAGAAAACTGCCAATTTTTAAGAGGTTGTAATACCCGTATTATTTTGCATATTTATTTTGTTGTAAGCACCCGGGCGCGCAAACTCTATTTCTCCAGTTTCGCGCTAGTTTCGATTGTGATCTCTGATTGGTCAAAAAACTCAGTAGTTAGGTTTTGCGCGCAAACTCTAACCACTGAGTGCGTATCCACCTATGAGCGCGCTTTAAAATTTCATTTGTCAATTTGTCTTAGAAAACGACTGTGGTAGTGTATTTTATTTTTGAAAAATGACTTTTAATCTTCCAAGTTTTTTTGCGAATAAAATCAGTAAACCCAGGTCTGAACGCAAGTTTTTTTCTGCTAAACTAAAAATTTAGGTTTTGTGTAGAGAATTTTTGACAAGTTGCATTTTAGAAATTAAACTGTTATTTTTGAATTATTTAGTCTTGAAACGTCGTCGTTTGTTTAAAAACGTCGGGAAACCCAATAAAACCGGCCAAGTGCGAGTTGGACTCGCGCACGAAGGGTTCCGTACGAAAAAACAGCAAAAAATCACGTTTGTTGTATGGTAGCTCCCCTTAAATATTTATTTTATTCTGTTTTAGCATATGTTGTTATAGCAGCAATAGAAATACACGATCTGTGAAAATTTCAACTCAGTTCAACTCAACTCAACTCAACTCAACTTCAACAGGTAGACACCTGTAGTCGTTATCAATATGGAGCAAAAACGGCAAAAAAATCACGTGTGTTGTATGGGAGCCTCCCTTAAATACTTATTTTATTCTGTTTTTAGCATATGTTGTTATAGCGGCAACAGAAATACATCATCTGTGAAAATTTCAACTGTCTAGCTATCACGGTTCATGAGATACAGCCTGGTGACAGACAGACAGACAGACGGACAGTGGAGGCTTAGTAATAGGGTCCCGTTTTTACCCTTTGGGTACGGAACCCTAAAAACCAACAAATTAAAACTAAATATTCCAAATTAACATCTGAATTAACCAGTATACGCGCTGTAATCCGTAAAAAGTGTTTTATTTTTAATGAACTCTACGCGCGGAAGCCTTAGAAGTGTATGTCGCTCGCACATTTCATGTTTTCTCAAGATTTTGTAAATCTGAGTGCGTAAATGAAAAATGTGTCTCGGCCACTTTTCGCAATATAAGATTACGGACATTTCAACATTTATTTCAGTTTCGAGTTGCTGCAGTACAAAAAGTTATCGTTACAAACGATAACTTTTTGAACTTTAGCAACAAAAAACTGAAATATATTTTAAAATGTTTGTAATCTTATATTGCGAAAAGTGGCCGAGACACATTTTTCAATTGCGCACTCAGATTTAAGAAATCTTGAGAAAACATGAAATGTGCGAGCGAGAAAGCTGCAGTCAGCGGCAAAATCGCTACGGGCTCTTAGCGAAAAAATAAGTTTAGGCTACGTTACAACGTATAAAGTGGTCATTTTTGCCAACAAAAAAGGAGTCACTTTCAATTCATTTTTAGATGAGTTTAACTATTCATCAGAACATTCAAATTAAATCAAATTATGATCATAGCTGTCAACTTGATAGTTATACATATCCAACAACTGATAAATAATTCAAATCACCGAAGTTATAATATGGTTCTCAATATTATAGTTTGGAGAACTGTGGCATATGGATACAAGAATTTTGAATAACATTGTCTAGAAAACCAAACTTGCGCTGCAACGAATCATATTAGTATCTACTTTTAGTGCATTTATTATTACTTGTCCTATTTGGTTGCGCTACTTTTGCGTTCAGATCTGGGTTTACTGGATTATATTTGCAAAAAACTTGGAAGATTAAAAGTAATTTTTCAAAAATAAAATACGCTACCTAGCACAGGGTTTTCAAAGACAAATTGACGACTGAAATTTTGAAGCGCGCTCACAGGTGGATGCCCCCGGGCTGATCGCATTTCTCAACGGATTTTCGTGAATGTTTGGGAGCAGGTTCGATAATTATATAGAATTTTTATTGAGCCAGTTCCTCGAAATTTATTGAAAAACAAAACATTTCAGCCATTTCGAAAAATGTTCAAAAATGTCAATATATTTCAGTCTGGCTTTGACAAACGCGAGATCTACAGCTCACAGAGCCTCTAGTATTGATAATGTAGATCATGTTTCTGTTTGTTGTTCCCAAGGATATGCTAGAGGCGTCCGGTGGGCGTGTGGTGAACGACGTGAAGTCTGTGAAGGCGAATACCGACGCGCCAGCCTTCCTCCTAGCAGAACCTGAACACACGCAAGAGGATAGATTCACGTGTAAGTCAACATAACGTATTACTCACTAATTTACTATGCTTGGGGCACGGCCCGACGCGACCGACGACGCCGACGGCGAGACGGTCAGTTGGTTGGTATAGTAGGGATGTTCGATCCGATCCGATACTTGCGTGGATCGATACAATACGTTACGATCCACTCGATTTTTGTATCGATACAATAGCATTCGATCCTTTAGCGGATCGATACACATACATAGCGGATCGGATCGAAAAAATCGTATGATGTATTTATCGTATTATAATATACCTAGTAATTACGAGAACTTGAACTTTTCCTTTGTTTAAAATACTATATAGTATAGCGGGCGAACAGATCCATATTTTTTATACACCGTCATTTTGTAGTCGTTTTAATTAACGTAAGGGAGTGCTCTACTAATGAAAATAATCATTTTTGCCAAAAAAACATGGGTCGAAAAACGACAAAAATTTTGGACTTTCCCATACAAATACAATGTTTTAGCTGTCTAGTTAGTATGGGAGGACCAACATTTTTTGTCGTTTTTTGACCCATGTTTCTTGGGCAAAAATGTTTAGTTTCATTGGTACAACACACCCTTAAGTTAATTAAAACGACTACAAAATGACGTTGTATATAAAAATATCTCTTTTCAATTGTTGCCATATCATATTTCATGTTACATTGTAATATGATATGTAAATTCGTGAAAACTATTAGAGTGCTTTTTATCGGTTATTACCTATGGCGTTATGTTGGTACCCGAAAATTTATTTAATTTTGAACCTTATTCCATCGCAATGGGGAGGCGAAGGCAAAGTGAATTACAGATGGCGCTTAGTCTTTGGAACAATTGTCAGTTTGAGCTTATATTGTCTTGACTGTGTATTACGTGATTTTACTTTCTTAGATTGTATTTTTTTCGGTTTTGCGGACAAACAATGTATTCTATGCTAACTTTAGCTCAGATAAAAGAAGAATTACGGAAAAGAAAAGCCAAAACAACAGGCAAGAAAGTTTATAGCAACTTACAAAAAATTGCTGACAAGCATTACATTTCTTTAAATTTCGTGTAAGATTTACAAGTAATCTTTTTATTTCAGATTAGAAGCATATGATTTAAATTTTAACAAAGCAACTGAGTGTGAATTTCCGTGTTTATAGTTGCCTGATGATGCCTTCTGTGCAATAGTAATTTCAGGTTTCTGTACTGGAATTTCTGTACCATCCAAAATTACACGAACCGTTTTATCATATTTATTTTATTATTCTAAGTTTCTTGAATGACTCTGGCATATAAAATTCTATTAATTCTCTGTTTGGCCCCAATATTGGGCTTATTCCATATTTGATATACCTATCAAATTCATCCAAGTTATAAATATGTTAGAAACTGCTGAGGTTGAAATATTAAAGAACAAAGCTGTTATAATTCAAATTTTGTTTTATTTTGGCGAAGCTTCATCAAATTCATGAAACATTCCTTTTGATTTATAATGTTTCTCAGGCTCAGCAAAGGAGAAAATCGAGGAAAATACATATTTTTTTTTGATATTTTTTTGCCCACTATTTTTTTTGTTACTGGGAAATCGATGAACTCCAATATTTTACAAGTTACATGCATAACAATGCGGCATTTTCTCAGTATAAAATTAAAAAGTGCAATACTCCAAGAGATTCCCATATGTTTTGACAGTTTCTTTGAGGCGGCTCGGTACCAACGACAAGACGCCACCTATCGGGATAAAATTGCGCTTTTCCTCCCCATTGGGGTAGAATTAGTTCTCTTATTAATTCTAAAACGTAATTCTACCCCAATAACAACAATGGTAAATTATTGTAGTTAATTTACTAATCTTTTGTGAAATATGCCCCTGATTAAATACTGATGGATTTCAGTATTTAGTGTGTGTGTAGGCGTCGCCATTACAGGGTGAAGGCAATGTAAATCACTCCATATTGCTATTGTTTGAGAGAAATATCTTACTTTGTTAAAAACGTTTTGTTCACTTTGACAACCAGCTTCTTTTAATTTTATTTTTGCGTACTTTAAAATTTAAATATTGGTAAAATTAAAAATATTTTATTAAGTTATTAAATAATACTAAATACATTAGGTACCTAATATCACGTTTATAATAAAGTATGATTAAAAATTCGACTACTCTAAAATATTTAATTCGATACTGGATCGATCCAAAAAATCGTATAAATTTCAATGGATCGATCCATGGATCGATACAATGGATTACGATCCATTGCGATCCAGAATATCGATACAAGGTACCCGGATCGAACA
Organism: Agriphila tristella; assembly: GCA_928269145.1. Classification (NCBI taxonomy): domain Eukaryota; kingdom Metazoa; phylum Arthropoda; class Insecta; order Lepidoptera; family Crambidae; genus Agriphila; species Agriphila tristella. The sequence continues at coordinate 14,671,269 of OV743439.1, read as the reverse complement.
TCCCTATGGTATAGTAACTTAGTACTACGCGAGCTCGAGCAACGCACACATTGGCACCTCTCACCGACACGGAATCTCTGCCACAGAATAACTAATAGTACAAGGTACAGAAGCAGCACGCGGCAAAGTCATTTAAATAAAAAGCGACTTTAGCTCCGACACAATAAAGTGCAATTCAGGTCACGCAGTTCACCTATTAGTTGCCTCTCTTTCTATCGCGTGCTCCTACCCTTTCTGACGACGCAACGTTAAGGTTGTCTTCTTTTAAATGAACTGGGCAGCATGTATCATAATGTGAAAAGCGACAATTGTTTATTGATTTATCTACTCTCATATCGTAAAATTCGTATTATGAATTTCACAACGAATTAATATTGACATACTTTATACACGCAATACCGAAAAAATATTAAAAAGTTATTTTATAACATACCTTCGCTATACTAAGCGATGTTATAAAATAACTTTTTTCTCATTACAATACAGGGCAAATCCAAGAAGAAGGCAGTGCCGTGATATTAAAAAAAACGATATTCCCACATACTTTCCATGATTAAAATGTACTCTATGGTAATCGATGACTTAGCGTATCAATGCTCTCTGCTGAAATCGGCTGGAATGCACTCATAATATTTTTTTTCTAATGAAATGTGCGCCATTTTCATAAAGCCTCGATTACATACGCCAATTTAAGCTTCCTAGCTAGGAACCAATTTCGGGTTGCCACCCGTACTATATAATACAATATTGTACAATAACATCGATTTTAAAATTGAATTAACACTTTAACGGAAAAGTAAACATTGTTTAAGATTGTAGATAAGAATAGAAAATAAAAAATCATAAAAATGTTGACTTTTCCGTTATTTGTGCAAATTTGCTGTTAAAATTGAACTTATTTATATGGGTGGCAACTCTAAATTGGTTCCTAGCTACAGCTTGACCATAAAGAGTTGACAAAAATTGAGGGCGCCACTTTCTATGTAAACACGTCAAAATCACGAATAAATTGGCAACACTTACTAAATTTTGTACTGAAAAATTTTAGTTCCATTTTATTTAATTTCAACTCTTTATGGTCAAACTGTAGGATGCTAAATCGGCGTATGTAATCGAGGCTTAACATTACAAAAAAGATTTGATTTAAATTTTCACTTTTTGTTGTACTGAATTATGTAGGATTTTTTCAAATCTTGCATAAAAATGTCTGATAGCAGGACTCTGCCCGTTATTTTAGATGTAACGACGGATAGGAAATCGAGCAAGGTAATACGGTAATTTTTAACCTTGATATTTTATTTATTAGTTTCAATCCTAAATTGTATGAGAGTAGATAAAGTAGTGTATGAAACTGCACATAACTAGGTATTATGTGGCAGTATCATAAACTACTATTTTTTGATTTTGACATCCGTACACAGCACAGTAATGTCGATTCCACATTGTTACTATTATAAAGAGACAATATCTACTCAGGCAGTAAGATGCCGCGGTCGTACGGCGGCGGGCGTGTGGCGGCCCTTTGCGCACTAGTCCCGCCGGCGGAACGGCTAGCGGTAGGTGCTTATCGCGCGACCTTGAGCGAGTGATGGAGGCCTGTCTCTGCTACGCCACATCGGCGACACTCCCCTGTACGTGTGAGCTCTAGCGCCGGCGACCTTTATTTTGTGGTTTAGTGTATGTCGATCTCATCTGGCGTGACCACCGAGTCAATTCCTCGCCCCGATGGCTCCGCGGCAACCCCGCGCTCGCCATCTCTACTCACACATAGTCGCCAGCACTTTTATGATCACGCATACGTAAGTGTCGCTTCTTTTCGCGTATTGTATATTTTCTTTGGCTACACTCAAAATAAGCGCGTGACGCAGTGTCGTCGGTCGGTGAGAGCTGTCTAATCTGTCTATGTGTGTGTGTGTGCGTTGCTCGAGTGCGCGTAGTACCTACTAAGCTTAACTTCTGTAATCTCTCTATTTTGTGGTATAGTGGCATGAGAGGTCTTACTGGCGACATGTATACGGTACAATTTTATGCCGAATGCATACCCAACGGTAAGACGCTCCGCTGCGGGTACACGGCGCGGAATATAGATTTCTGGTTTTTTGACGGACATATGCTTGCAGTGCATTGTAGTGTGAGAGTAGCTTAATAATATTCATAAATCATTAATAGTTAGTCTCAATAAACACGTTGCATCGAGCAGTTGTTTTCTTGAACCGCTTCCCGCGCCACATGGCGACCCTGCCAGTATTGTGGCGCGGGAAGCGGTTCAAGAAAACAACTGCTCGATGTAACGTGTTTATTGAGACTAACTATTAAAGATTTATGAATATTATATAAGCTACTCTCTTACTATAGCATGAGTAAGCTCTAATCTATGTCGCCCCGCACGCGTGTCCCACTTAACACAGCGGAGAGCCTAAAAGCCGCAGGCCGTATCACTGGCATTTGTGTACGAGGAATGGACAATACCACATAAAATAACATGCCCTGTTTATTTGCTTTTCGAAGAGAGAATGAAAAAATAGATGACCCATATATTTTAGTTTTTGTTAAATATATTTTTACTAAAATACGCTGTACGCTGTACGCTGACCACTAAAATGTAGAAGTAAAGAGGGAAGAAAACAAATGTATTTTGAAAGCTAGAGTGACCCCAGAACAAAGGATTCGTTACACGACAACTTTAACTCAAAAAAGTCCCAACAGTGACTAAAAAGACGATGAGTAAACTGAGAAAAGCTCGTGCAACGAATCAGACTAAATTTTGTACTGTGGCATCAGATGATTTTTTAATAAAAATCTCGTGTTGTTTTAATTTCTACTTTTATTTAAGTTTCTTATGGTAAAAATTGCTAATGTAACAATTTTACTGACAAAAATATATGATAAAAAGAGTTTTGATCAACTTTGGATGTCAAATACCCCTATGTGAGACGTGAGAATTGTAAATGACAATGGCAATTTGCATTTGTTCCCAATGAGTCACACCATCAACTGTCACACTGTGACTGGTTGGGAAATTTTTATTTAAGAAATCCCAACCAGTCACCAGACGTAACTTTGTTGCAATCAACTCTGACAGAAATCGCAGTTACATCGCTGCTTTAGTAAGAACCAATGTGACAACTATTTTAACTAAGGCAGCAATACAACTGGGGGCCCATTTTTGAATCATTAGAATTCCAAATCGTGTATGAAATCGCAAGATTCGTATGCGAATCCCTAAAATCGCTATTTTTGAATATTCATACTCGTGAATTTTGCAACGAGTGGTCCGACCCACTCGATTTCGATATTCTACCACTAGAAATGACGTGAGAGAGAGAGAAATATCAAAATCAAATGACTGACAGACAATGACATTATAACTTTTTAATTTACGTTCCGTTTCCCCGTAACTCAATACCGGTTTTTAAAATCAACTAGTTAATTGGCTTTCCGGATTTTATTTTTTCTGCGTGAAATGAAAAATGTTATAAGATTCGAGTTTTAGGGCAACACTCATTTCTATTGTTTCAAAAATGCGTAAAATTGGGAGCAATCGAAATTGATTTCGTATACGTTTTGCTTTCGTGCATGAATTTAAGATTCATTTCTAATGATTCAAAAATACGTCCCCTGCGCTTTCAATCGATTTCAATCGAGAATTTTTAGTAATAGACTTACGTAATCAAGGGTCAGGGGGGTAATTATGTAACTTTGTTGCAATCAACTCTGACAGAAATCGCAGTTACATCGCTGCTTTAGTAAGAACCAATGTGACAACTATCTTACTTAAAGCAGCAATGTAACTGCGCTTTCAATCGATTTCAATCGAGAATTGTTAGCAACAGACTTACATAATTTACGTACTGTTACTCGATGGGACTTTTTATTAGAAATTTCCCAACCTGTCACACTCTTACAGAGGAAAATAACCTGTAACAGTGTGACTGGTTGGGAATTTTTTAATAAAAATTCCCAACCATTCGCAGTGTAACAGTTGATGGTGTGAATCGTTGGGAATAAATGGCAATATGGTGTCCATGGCGTCAGCCAATTTGAAATTAGAAGATAATATAATACTAATCAAACTACTCACAGACACCACAACATACATCAAATTGTCATTGTAATTTACAATAAAATTGTCACGTCTGTGAAATAGGGCCAAGTCGTTGTTTCCACTACCTCAACGCGTTGCAAAGAAATTCGAGATTCGGTTCAATGGCAAAGAATAATATAATCAAAATAACACGACTTTTATTCCCGGTGATCCCTCCATGCTGCGCATTCTTGTATTGTTTCAGACCTCGCAATGGAACTAAACATAGTACCAGTGAACTATGAATGGGTGCTGAACTGCTTAGGAAACTACACTTTAAGTTCTATCCACGAGCTTCTGCTGTGCCCCTCGACCCTGCTGCCTCAAGCTACCTCCAAATGGCCCGCTGTTTTGATTTCGCGAGACAGTGAATGAAACTTTACTTATGTAATGACATAGTTTAGAATTTAATGTTTATTAAAATGTAAATATCAATGTACTTGACATCTCGTTTCTATTTTTGGTCTTCTATTGTGACTAATATAATACAATATCAGGGTTTTTCAACAATAAACAAAGTAATTTTCATTTCGTACCTATGTACACCATACAGGCAAGTACCTGTAGGTATGCTTAGAATAATTACACTTAGAAGCCGTGTCCTTGCATGCAAAGTGAGGCAACTAATACTGAGCCAAAATGGCTCAGTATTCAGATTTATATCCTTCATACGTTACCTTATCCTAACTTAAATCCAGTAATATAATAACTAATCTCATAAAGGTAGGGAAATTGAAACTGATTTGTACTTATTAAGTATGATTATGTAATAATGGACAATAAAAATCTGAAAATGGCGCCATTTTGCCTGTTTTAGTTGCCTCACTTTTGACAGCGCGCTTTGTAGGAATAATTTTTAGGTGTAATTATTCTAAGCCTGTATGTTATAAAAATCAAAGGAATTAGCGAAGGCAATATTTTTCAACTCGAATATCTATTGACAGTATAGTACAAGACTATTATCTATTATGTGGTATTGTATTGTATACAACGTGTTACATAATAACCCCTAATGCCGGATATGGTAGATAGGGACCATCAAACTAAAAACAATTTATTAATTTTTGTATGAAACAGTTGGTTTTTTTTGAGATTTCAGTTGGTCCCGGTCCCGTAGTAAAAGTTTTTCAAATTGATTGTCCCTATTTACCATATTCGGCATTAGGGGTTATTTTGTAACACGTTGTATTAATAAGATGATCAAAGATGCATGGCTGGATTGAGGATCTGAATTTTGATAATGGGCGACCTAATGAGCCCGGACGAATGGCATTAGTTCCCAACGAGTCACACCATCGACTGTCACACTGTGACAGTCGATGGTGACAGTTGAGTGTCGAGGTAATTCCTCACATTGGCGAAATAACGATGGCTTGCAGCGTAGGATATACTAGAAGAAATTCGACGATGTCACTAGTGACTCGGTAGCTCAGCGGTCAGAGCATTGGACCGGATATCCAAAGGTCGCGGGTTCGATTCCCGTCTGAATATTGATCTGGTGCGAGTCGTATTTTTTCTAGTATATTATTTAGTATTGTTTAAAAATAGTTGTGAATGCAAAAATCTCAAATTTAAAAATTATATAGCAATTTCATCTTAATCAATTGTCTAAATATCTGGAAAGATATTTCAATTGAATGTCGAGGTAATTCCTCACATTGGTGAAATAACGCTGGCTTGCAGCGTAAGAGTAGGATATACTAGAAGAAATTCGAAGATGTCACTAGTGACTCGGTAGCTCAGCGGTCAGAGCATTGGACCGGATATCCAAAGGTCGCGGGTTCGATTCCCGTCTGAGTATTGATCTGGTGCGAGTCGTATTTTTTCTAGTATATTATTAAGTATTGTTTAAAAATAGCATTGTGAATGCAAAAATCTCAAATTTAAGAACATCAATTTAATATTTACGGTGACTTAAAGTAAAAAATTGTGTTGAAAATATTGGTTATTGTGTAATGTTTAGGAAACTTCCTAATAATTTGCTTTTTTATACCAGAAATGTATTCTACGTCATTGATTTATCCGAAAATGATGGCAAACTTGGCTTAGTATCTAAACTTAGGCAGTTATTAACCTCGCACTTCGTTAAGGCATAATTCCCCCTTCCCCCCACCTGCTTGTAAAATCCAGGTGGCTCCACTTCGTAAACCCATCTTAGGAACACAAGGATCAATCCTACCGAAGGAAATCTTTGGTTCACGTATATTCTTCATTTTTTTTGCTTGTAGGAATGGGACTACATCTTTATGCAACATGCAATACAATTTTTTTAATATTTATTTTAATGTGTCCGCGCGCACACTGCGTCCCCAAATCAATAGTTGTGTTGCATTTTGCAATCTGTACCGATCTTAGGAAGTGTAAACGCCAAAGAATTGAATTTACCATTATATTTTCTCCCGCTAATAAAACGTAACTGTTATTGTCTTTTAATCAATATACTTATCTAAAGAAATAACATCTGTTAAAACAAAGTCGTGTTTACGTTTTTCTGTACATCACACCACCCATAGTATCGATAGATAGGTTCCTAGTTCCTACTCTAATCTAATGATGCAACAAGTCGCAAGATAATACATGGAAACTTTACTTCGAATCAATTTATCCGTTTGCAATACAAACTAAATAAGTATGAACATGGTATGAACATCACGCCGCCCTCACGTGGAAGTGTGAACCTAGGTGATAAATACAAGTGTCAGCGGTCAGGTCAGCGGTCTATTAGTCAACTGGTAAATGATTACCTTAGTTCCTGAGTACAATCACGTAACGTAGGATAGGAAACATAATAATTATTTTCATAAGCTATTATTTTTCATACAATACTTAAATAATAAGAAAAACCTGGACTCGTCACCAGATTATATTCTCAGGTAGGAACAAATATCGGGTGCGGTGAAAATGCGGGTCCAAAGATCGTATCTTAAGACTTCACTTCGTTGGACATCAAGAACTGACAAGAACCCGCGTTCTTTGGAAGTCCGGGCCAATGCTCATCCATCCAACTGAGCTGTCGAGGCGAGTTAGTGACTCGCTCAGTTAGTTCATAGAGGAAATAATCACTACGTTTTAAGTTAGTTAGTAAAAGCATTGTAGGTAAGACCATAAATGCTAAAATTTCAAATTTAAAAATAGTATTTTTTGTTACCCTTTGCAAACAAACATAATTTATGTTAATAGGTAATTATAATTACTGCGCTGTGGTAAATAAACATTCATAATATCAAAATTAATGTTAAGGTGACTGGGTCAAAGTGCGCCATACTTTTTTCATAGTTGACTTTGGTGCAATATAACTTGTGTTTAAATTCACATATGATACTTGTCGTGATACCATAGGGATCTGTGATATTTTGCAAATACAACCAATGTGGTGTCATTGGAATCTGACTTTAAAATACCTAGTTATTTTTAGCACAAAATTAGAAAACATGGACCGTAGGCGCACTTTGCCGACAAATCGGGTAAGTGCGCCTGGTATTAATAAAACGCAATAATGAAGCATTACAATTAAAACATACACATATTATTTTGAGAAAACAGGCAACAAAACGCATAACATATATTTTTTTTCTCATAGCCACATTCTAGAAGAATCTATGGTATTCAAACCAAATTTCGGCTAAGTGCGCCATACAGTCTTAAATCAGAGGCTGTGAACCTTTTTTCTAAATAGTGATAATCGAGTTTCAAGTATATTTTTTGATAGAATACAATGCTGAGGAACTATTTGATATAACTACTAAAGAGGGACTAAGATAAGGTTTGTAACTAGGGGATGCAGTACCGGTTCCCTCTCAAGAACCGGGACTGGATTTTCGGTACTGTACTTGGAACCGGGATTTACCGGGAAATTCGGTACTTTCGGTACTTGCTTAAAGGCCTACTCAAATCGCTCCGGTATTCGTTACCGGCTCGGGTGGCGGTAAAACTACGCTATAGTTTGAACAGCGCGTTGGAATACCGTTACCGGCACCTGTGGTGGCGAATAGCAGTTTGAGCAGGCCTTGTTGCTTGCTATTAATTTATTTTGTAAAGGGCACGAGTAATTAGTGTCCATTGTTCTGGCAGCGCCCCGGCCTCAGATTTGTTTGAAAAAAAATCACCATGTAAGCAGATTTTTTGCCAGTCGGGAAATATACGTTTGATTTTTTACCTCCACTGGATCCGAAGATATACGAGGTTTTTTGGGGCGCTGCCAGAACGATGTCGTTCTGGTAGCGCCCCGTCTATATCTCATTAATTACAAAAGCTAGAATAAATCTGATTACACACAGATTTTTGGCTTTTTTTTCCATTTCACACAAGCGTGAATGTTGACAAATTCAGGAGTAATCGTGGGTCATTTAGGGCGCTGCCAGAACGACGTCGTTCTGGCAGGGCCCCGGCTGAATCTCAGCAATCCGATTTTTTTCCTGGAAACGGTGTGGGTATACATTTAGTACCCTTGTCTTAGGGCATGGAAAAAATGGAATTTCTACATTTCATTGTGGATTAAGGATTTTATAGGCATCGAGAAATTATAACCTCAAAAAAAATATTTTCGCTCTAACGCCTTTAATTGATGTATTAAATAACATTTGCGCATTGTCTTATCTTCCTATAAAGAGAAAAAAATTAACCATCATCGCAGCATTAGCTGTTACAGAGAAATCATAGATTTAGATTTGGTTCATACATTAGGCATCGTTCCCGCAGCGCCCCACCCAGTAAAGCATGATCCAGGGCACCTGACACCAAACTGAGTATGTCAATATTTAGTAACACCATAGCGAACACGGAAAACGCCCCAAAAAAACCTCGTATATCTTCGGATCCAGTGGAGGGAAAAAATCAAACTTATTTTTTCCTGACTGGCGAAAAATCGGCCTACATGGTGATTTTTTTTTCACCCAAATCGGAGACAGGGGCGCTGCCAGAACGAAGGACACGAGTAATTAATTAAACTGTAAAATGGACTCATTACAAATATGGGTTGGTGTCGTTAGTAAAACAATGTTTTGTTTTTTTATTCTGTGTCTTTTATTGACATTACTTATTAAGGCGAGGCAGTTCACGAAATTTACTCTTTCACTATGTCTTTAGAATAAGGTTGAATATTGCATAGCTTTCATTTGCGCTTCGCCAGAAATTTGACGAAGTTTAATACATTTTTATTGATTTCTGAAATACTGGATCATTTATTAAAAAGGTACTTGGTTATTGTATTGGATCTATAAAAAAACTATCCTTTTTGCATAAAAAATCATATCACTTTCGTTGAAAATTACGAAATATGACGATTTGAAATTTATTTTTATAAGTTTTTATGGTGTTATTTAGGATTTTTTTACAGAGTTACCATGCCATTTTTTAATATTCAGTTCGGTTATTTTGTTTCTTTTTCAGTCTACAGTAATTTTTGTGAAGTAAAATTCTACATCAGTTCTTCACATTGGAAGTTTAAAAATCAGTCTTTTCATCAGATCGTGAACTGGCCTCGCCTTAAAATAGAATACAATCATTGAAAAAGGTATCGCAATGTCTACGGTCCCCGAAAGATAGTTTTCCTTTGGAGAAACCTGGCGTTTATAAGATCGACTGCAGTTGTGGTAGCTCATATATCGGCCAAACTAAACGCACAATAGCATGCCGTATAAAGGAGCACATAAAAGCGGTCCAAAACAACGATACGCAAAAATCGGCCATTGCTGAACATTTAATTCATTCGGACACAAATCACTGGATCGAGTTACATAACCCCCAGATTATTTCAACAGAACGCCACTACATACCAAGAATGGTCAGGGAAGCGATTGAAATAACCAAATACAAAAATTTCAATCGTGAGGATGGGTTTAAATTGTCGAGTGTCTGGAATCCAGTAGTCCGGTTGTGTAAAAACAACAAAAATAAAAAAAAAGTGCCGTTTCGCGTACAGATACAGTGAGTGTCGTGTGTCGAGAACAAATTCGAGTGAATAGTGAGTTTGCAGACAGTGGTACCGGTATCGAACGTAGTAACAAAAGAACTAGACGGAGGGTAGACCGATTCGTCTGCCAATAACATCTACCCGCACGCAACAATCGACAGTTCTTCCGTGATCATGGCGCATGCAACTGCGCCGAAATATCGGAGTCTCAAAAATAAACAGGTACATGGTGTAAATACCGACATAGTTTATTCTATTAACGTCAATAACCATGGAAATTTAAAACAATATAGAATACAATCAGTATAATTAAACATATTTTTTGAGATCAAAATGGTAACAAATAATGAAATAGAACTAAATTTGAGGTACGTTTTGAATAAGAAAAGTCTTAGTTCCTTTCCACTATACATCATTAAACAAATTTAGCAAAGCAAAACTGAAACACTTCTTCGAGATCAAAATAACTGAAAATATATCAAATCAACAAAATTATTAATTGTACATTATCAACAAAATCAATTGACGGTTATGTACTTTATTTATGATTTTATCGTATATTGAAGGACAGATAGTGAAAAAATGATATGCACGTATGAAGTACCGAAAGTATCGAAAGAACCGGGATTCGTTCGCTAAAGACCCGGTACCGGGTTGTTTAAAAAGTCCCGGGATTTCCCGGTATTTTCGAGACTGGGATTTCCCGGGAGCATGCCCTATTTGTAACCTTTGAATTGCGGCAAAGTGCGCCATATAAAAAGTCAGTATGGGGCGCTTCCCCAACTATGCAAATATGAAGTTAAAATATTTGACTTGCGAAAAATATAAAAAAAATACTAGATAGGAGTGAAATAAAGTCAGAATCTTATAACAAAATATTTAAATTGTGCACATACTTCACTCGTTTATCGATCGAAATACTATTTCTTGAGTTTTATGACGATGACCATACCCATAGTCATCTCTGCTCACCACTTTGAATGGCAGTGAAAATAAAATGGCAGATTTCTCAAGAACGCGTGACGACAGCCATCTGTGACTATTACCAAAAACTCTCAGACCAACAAAAACTATGATTTAGTTTGTAGCATGGATGTAAGACGTAATGTTACTACTAATATCCAATCGGTAGTTTTCGAGATATTTGTGGTAGGTGCACTTGCCCGCTAGGAGCTCTTGGCCCCAGTAACCTTAGTTATTTGAATTTAAACTCCAATACAACAGAATAAATTGCAACGTAGGTAGGTACCTACTACCTACCTATAAGCACAGTACCTATATAATAAGTTTATTTTTTAAACTGATACAATATTGTATACTGTGGTATAAGTATATGTATTATGATCGAACGACCTTAAGTAGGTAGGTAGACATTGAACCTACCTACTTTTCAAAAATTTGTAAGTGACATTGGGTGGGTTAATTCAAGTCAAAGACCTTTTTGTTGTAAGTAGGTACTTGCACTAAAACGTAGTGATTATTTCCTCTGTGACTTGCACCACTGTGCAAATGGCATACAGACAGGAACTGACATATAAATAATTAAGGGCTATTTATTTGTTTCTTTAATGCAAGGTTAAATATTTGCATTGAAGGAACCGAGCAACATACACCACTTCAAAAAATAATCCGTTAAAATGTACACCTACAATTCGGAGGCTAATTTTATTGGAATAAGAACAAATCTAAAAAAAATAGTGTCTCTGTTATGTAATGTGAGCTGTAGACCTCGCGAGTCTTGAACATAATATCTTGAAACTGAATTAATGTTGCTTTAATCTTAAAACTGAATTAATCTTGAAACTGAATTAATGTTGTTGTTAAAAATGCCACGAAAAGTTTTATCAAAATTAATAGAATTACAATATTAAATGAAATTCACCGCGGCGCCACTTTCAGTCAGGTTCGCTTTAAGACAAAAGTAACCATTCAGAAAATAAGGACCAAATATGGTATTTCCATAGCAATAGGAGCAAACGAGAAATCATGTCCAAAGCAACACGATGTTATAAATATGTGAGTGCACGTATTTCATTACAATTTTCTTCCAATCCTAGTAAGTATAGCATACAATAAACGTAGGAAACTGGTTGAACAACTATTGCAGCCTTCGAATAGGCGAGATAAACGAGCGAAAGCAACTGAACAAGCACTCGGGGCGAACACTCTCGTTCTTATTTCAAGATCAAGATTACGACGAGATTCGGAACGGTTTGCGCCAGAGACCAAATGTCAACTCGTGAACGCTCCCAGAACGACGCAAATTATCATAATAGCAGTTGTTGCATTAGAAAAGGCCGGAGGCGAATGTTTTCGTGAAAACGCTTGGTTAGGAAAGGAAACGAACGGCTTTTAGTAGAGAGTCAATTGTGATATTTCTGCTAAACATTTATCGGGATATGACTGGCTGGAAATACAGAAAATGTTTATGATATATATGATTAAGATTATGAGAGGTTTTGAAATCGATTCTTTTAACTCTAAAAGAAATAGAGACGAACAGAAGATCCTACTAGCGTCAGTTAATTTAATAAGTCGTCATCAGTTCAATTAATACATACAACAGGTAATTCGATAGAAAGAAAATTGAGGATTGAGGCTGCACGATGAGCTCCAAAAGTTGATTGGTAGAAATAGTCGGACGTAGTACGTAACTGATGATTGATTGAAGCTAGTATGGTCATCTAATGTTAGACCTAGACTTCATATAGCGCTAACCCATTATCTTTTTGGTGGTAAGCCACCATCACAGGGCATTACGTGGCATTGCATTTATGCATGGATACACGCCAGCGATTGCATTATATTTCTATGAAGTTGTGAACACTACGTCTTGCTGTTATTATATGAACTTTATTATCATACATATAATGACCAAAATAAAATAAAGATAGTTGTTTCAACGTGTTATTTGGAAGCGACGACACGGCTTGTGAAAAACATCTTTATTCTAAAAGGAAACAAAGTAAATCTATTTTTATGGAGAAGAAACATTATTTCTTTCGTTAGCCTGTTCCGAGTCGGAATGAGGACACGAATGAAGACTAATAGAAACAGATAGTCGTCGGCGCACGGCGACAAAAACATGTTCATCTCCTTAAGGCGATCGCCCAATGGGACATAAAGGTGGCTCAAGCTATTTGTTGTGAAAGATTCCGTCCGTATGTCAAAAATATTGAGGAGTTCTTTTGCTCCGAGAGACTGACTGAACTAGACATAGCTCTGGGACTATTCTTATAAAGCCGGAGACCATTTAATTGTTCATCATTACGCATCAAATCCGTATCAAACTATTTTTTATATTCTTATTAGTATAAGAACTTACAACAACAACACTGATCCTCATCGTACAGACAGATTGCAGAATTTTTATTCCTTTTTTGATGCAATGCGTCTGTCCGATCAGTGGATTGTATTGTATACCAACCTGTGTTTACTTACATTTACGATTGGGCGTTCGCTAATAGATTGTGGCAATATGTCAAAAAAATTTTTGAAGATCAAGTGCGTCTTTCTTAGGATAGATGAAAATGAACTGTCCAAGAAAATCTGGGTTTTCAGGAATGCTGCACAAAAAATAATCTGCTGCCGAACGATGAAGTATTTATTCGTTTTGAAGAGTTTAACTCGCAAGTAATGCCACTAGACCGCTGCCGGAACACGTCAACTCATTGACGAAGTAAATGCAGTGGGTTAATTTAGCTAGGGTTGAACAGACTTGATGTCACGAGATGTTCGCCAGCACGCGGCACAGCTCGGTACTCGGTATCGATCGCAGGCATCGCAGCGTGTTGCGGGCCGGTCGGCCCGGCTACGTCCTTGGCCCGCCGTCTGCGCCGCTGACGTCACGCCCACCCGCGCCGGGCCATGCGTGACGTCACCATCGACCCGCTGACACCAAGTTACATCACATGTCATGTTTGACTTGCTTTAAATAAACATGCTTTCAACTCGAACACCGGGAGTTGGGGACAGTTTTCATTTTAGTTTTTCAACTAGGTACTTCAACCAAACTTTGTCAAGTTAAGAGCTTATTAGATCATCCTGAATTAAGGATCCGGAATTCAGAGTCCGATTTAGGACGAGAAATTCAGTCGCCAATTAGACCGTCCTGAATAACGGATCCGATATCACAGTTAACGATAATACAGTTGTTACACGAATGTACTTACGCAGAGCAACGAGGGGCAAAATACAGTGACCGTAAAATACATGTAGGTAGGAGGTATAGGTATGTAGGTAAGAGGTAAAGTATGTAGCTAGGTTGGTAGTAGGTACATGTCATTTTCAATGCTAATCTGAACCAGGTTTATTGATGTAGGTACTAGTATTTGCGTGAATTTGCGAATAACTCATCTAATAACATACCTAAAATCAATTTTAAAAGCAAATACCAACAGATGACAGCTGTCAAACTTGGTTCCGAGAGGGGCCCAAAGGGGGCTGGAGGGGGTTGAGGGAGGCTCTGGGGGGGTCGATGGGGGCTCGAGGGTGACTTGAGGGGAGCTCGAGGGGGTGTCAAGGGGGGTCGAGGGGGTGTCAAGGGGGGTCGAGGGTGATTTGAGGGGGGGTCGGGGGGGGCTCGAGCGGGGCTCATTGAGTTTGGAATCGAACCTGTTTTACTCCTGTAGGTCCCGGGTTAGGTTAGAAATTTAAGGCGATTTATTTTTTAGGGTTCCGTAGCCTAATGGCAAAAAACGGAATCCTTATAGATTCGTCATGTCTGACTGTCTGTCCGTCTATCCGTCCGTATGTCACAGCCACTTTATTCCAAAACTATTAGAATTACACAGTTGAAACTAGGTAGGTAGATGTATTCTGTGAACCACTTTACGATTTTTACACAAAATAAAAAAAATATAAAAGATTAAAGGGGGGCTCCCCATACATGGAACTGAAACGGAAAAAAAATCATTAAACCTATACGTCTATAAAAATATAAAAATGACATTGAGGTTTCTAAAAGTATTTTTCTCAAAATCAACCGTTTGGAAAATATACACTTCCAAAGTGGTAAAATGTGTGTCCCCCCCCCCCCCCGCCCCTCTAAAAATCTGATAAAATATATGTTGTAGATCTTAATAAACACTATCAACGAAAATTGGTTTGAATGAGATATAATTAGTAGTTTTAGAGTACCTAGCACATTTTCCAAAACCGCAAATATAACTTTGTCGTTTATAAACACTATGAAAACTAGACGAACGGCGACTTTTTTTCGCCAACATAAAAAGCGTTGACTGACTGTATACTCTTTAGGCTGTGATACTACTGTGTCGGAGCCGAGCGTCCTGAATGCGATTACACTGTCCTAACTGCGTCCGATTTAGCATCCTTAACGCCGGAGACCATTTTCTATCCTAACTAGGATCCTACCTTCCTGAATGCAATTACACTTCTCTGAATTAAGGAGCGACTTCATTCCGTATCCTTGATTCAGGATGATCTAATAAGCTCTTTACATTTTCGTGATTCATTCCCCCATATCTCCGCCATTTTGGAAAATTTCGATAAATGCATATAGTACCTACCTACTATTAAGTAACTAAGTATCTCACAAAATTTGAGAATTTTGCATTCACAATGCTATTGTTATACAATACTAAATAATATACTTAGGTACTAGAAAAATAAAACTCGCACCAGATCAATTCTCGGACGGGAATCGAACCCGCGACCTTTGGATAGCCGGATGTCCAAAGGTCGCGGGTTCGATTCCCGTCCGAGAATTGATCTGGTGCGTGCGAGTCGTATTTTTTCTAGTATATTATTTAGTATTACATAATTAGTGTCAAAGTATTGTTTTCGGAGTATTGACTTTGAGATGAGATACTTGTACTTGTATTAAGTATTCTGTGATGAGATGTCGAGATTTGCATAACAATTTAAAGTTATTGCGATTCGCAATAGCTTAAATTGTTATGTAGCAACCCAGTTTAGTAAAGCTGTGGCATCCACAAATTGTTTTGTGACTCACCGTGATATTAGTATCGTATAAATTATCATTGTTGTTTTTCGCGGGGATGGACTCTGAGACCTTACGTGGATCTAAGACTGAAGGTCAATTTAGCAACAGACCTTGTACCTAGCTATTTGCTATTTCTGAATGGTTTGATTAGGAGTAGACAGGTACTTTATTATCCCAACTTACTTAACTTATTTATATTCTTACATTTTTATTAATTTACTAATTCAATTATCCTTACTAATATTATAAATGCGAAAGTCCGTTTGTTTGTTTGTTTATTTGTTTGTTTGTTACGCCTTCACGTTTTAACTACTGAACCGATCATCATAAAATTTTGCATACCTACACGTTGTCAGGGGTACAGAAAAGGACATAGGGTAACTTTCATCCCGAAAAAAAGTATTGTTCCCGAGGGATAACAAAAAACCTTTCCACGCAGTCGAAATCGCGGGCGGCCGCTAGTTTTTAATATACTTACCTACAACGTGTTACAAAATAACCCCTAATGCCGAATATGGCAGATAGGGACCATCAAACTTAGGGCTGCCATCCGTCCGGGTTTCCCCGGATTTGTCCTAGTTTGGATGGAGGGCGTCCGGGGAGCGTCCGGGCGGGGTTCTGAATGTAGTCCCGCGGGCTGATTATCTAATTAAAAACCACCTAGCGACTGGTTGCAGTTCACAGATGATCGTGATCCATTGCTACTTCTTTTTGGGTTAAAAAAAAACATACCAAAGAAAAGGCAATGTATGTCAAATGCAACCGGTCGCTAAATAGTTTCTTTTTAGATAATCAGGGTGCTGGACTACACTAACTAGTAATAAAAATAAGTCTATGAGTAATACACACTATTTTATGCGAAAAGGGCTTAAAATTCATTTTTTTCAATCAGTATTGGGTCAAAAAACTGAACAACTATTACTATGGGACCAACTCTGAAATCGCGAAAATAAAATCAGCTGTTCCATACAAAAATTAATAATGAAAAATGAAAATATCATAATGTATGAAACTCAGACCAAATAAAAAATTTGGCCAAATAAAAAACTTTTTATTTTGTCTGAGGTATGAAACAGCTGATTATTTTTTCGCGATTTCAGAGTTGGTCGCATAGGCACTAAAAGTTGTTCAGTTTGATGGTCCCTATCTGCCATATTCGGCATTAGGGCACAGAATATAGTAGGTAAGTACTAAATTAGGGGTTATTTTGTATATCCCCTAACTCAGGGGTGCCCATACTTTTTCTCAAGGAGATCGACCTAACAACAAAAAAAAAACGCGTAAGTAAAACTACATTGGGTATAAAGTGTTAAATCTGTAATCCTTGGCGATCGACTTTAAAACTTCTCGCGATCGACTTTAAAACTTCTCGCGATCGACCGGTCGATCGCGATCGACCGTTTGGGCACCTCTGCCCTAACGAATATCCCCTGTAGGTATATCCCCGAGCGAAGTGGTTTCGAAATTCGAATCCAGCTCGTACCTACCTACTAACCAAACCATGATGGTACAATAAATACTGCGCCTTGCTTGACCATATTAGGTAGGTAGGTATACTAACTAATATCTATCTAGGCATTATACTAAAGTTGTTTGTGATTGACTGCTCAAAAACAAAATATAGTACACTTGTTTTGTTTTGGCGGTTGGCTGGTCGCGTATTTAGTCACGACGATTGGATGCGACGCGGTGCCAAGCTACATTATACCACTCTACTTACGCTATAGCCTATAACTATAATACGCTCTCATGAAATGTCTGCCCACGAGACGGGGAGAGGACGGGTGACGTGGTCGTGTCACTATCGCGCCACCGCGCCGGCCAATCCCCGGAGCACCAGCCGGCTAAACATCGCGTCGCACACGCGAGGCTCGTGTCGTGTTCGTTCACGACCACAGTTCAACACGTGAGATTACCGCTATCACCGGCCTCAACACTGACCGGGAACGATAACACCATTTTGAAGTCTGTTTAAAAGTGCAAGCGTTCGATGGTTAGCAAACATTATATGCTTGAAGTTCAACCAATACGGCTGTGAATGTGTAATTTTTTTTATCAAGATAATATAAGTGGATCTAATATTTAATTACAAGTTTCCTAAAGAAGTAGAGGTGAGTGAATTTAATTTTCACATATCTTTAATTTCCCCATAAATGCTACCTACCATAGACTTATTATATTATTGAAATCATTGCTACCTACTAATAATAGCACTATAGTACCTACATTACTACTAGAGTATAAAACGAAAGTGAAATTGAAAAATTTTATTTAACAAACTAGTGATTGATCAACTAATTTTAACCGACTTCAAAAAAGGAGAAGGTTTTGTATATTTTTTATCGTAACAATCGCCATCATTTTAATAGTTTGTTACTTATAGATGCCTACATGAATTTCAACATAACTTTTTGTGTGGCCTCAAGCATAGATCAATTATCCTTGGCCATGCCTCAAGCACGCAAGTTTAGAATTCCTTTCCATTCCACTCGCTAATGCACCGAGCCGTTCGTTCGCATTTCCCTCCATCCTCCAATCCCTCCATAGAAAATTAAGGTGGCACCCTGAGCAAAAGTGGCGCCTCGGTCATTAGGTACCTATAATTATTTTAATAATGTTTTACGTGGATTTTCTAGCTAGAGCCCACAGTCTACTATTTTTGGGCGGTATCGTTACATTCCCTCGTAATCACTGCTAGAAGTAGATAGCAAAACTGCTAAAAGTGGCCGTTTTTGACACATTTTGTTACTACTTCTACGAATGACTACGAGGGTATGTAGTGATACCTTCTAAAAATACTAAACCATGAGCCCTAAAAACTCCACGTAAAACATTATTAAAATATTTTTCTATTAATAACTTATTAAATAAAAACCTCTGAGGGCGCCACTTTCGGTCATACAACCGCCTTAACCAAAACTGGGAAAACCGATTCTTTCGGGATCATCAAACTGATCAACCCCTGCTGACATCACATTTACTAGGGTACCGACTCTGAAATATCGCAAAAGAAAATTGTTGTTTCATGCAAAACTTTAGTTTAATAACGAAAATACCAGAGTTGGTCCCCTCCCCCCCTACCCAAAAGTTGTTAAGTTTGGGTGAGTCCCATCCACCCCGGTGGCTCTGTCCCGGTACCGGGACCGATGGGAAAAAAGTTCCATCTGCCCCGGTGAATCGTACCTCGATGTTTAACGGCGAGGATCGCACTCGCAAAGTATCACCCACCCCAGAATTTTATTTAAAAGGGCGGATGGCACAGATTTTTATCATACCGCCGGTATTGCGTTTAACTTTAGGACATCGTTAAACATCGAGATACGATTCACCGGGGCGGATGGAACTTTTTTTCCCATCGGTCCCGGTACCGGGACAGAGCCACCGGGGTGGATGGGACTCACTCTTAAGTTTGATGGTTTGAAAAAACGGTTTTCCATTTTTTTATTAAGTACCTAGGTAATTTCTAGTTTTTTGTAAGTATAATTTTATTGTAGAATATTCCTATGAAATATATTTAGGTAGGTAAAATCTACGTATTACCTTCGTATTACTAAAATAGTGTCAGTAAAGAACCTATTTCCCCTTATAATGAAATACCTTATCTACATAACTTAGGTTAGGTAAGTTAGAATATCTTTTTCGTAGCTTTTGCCAGCAGCAGCTTCTTTCGAATTTATGGAAACAGTAAATAATTAGCTTTTATCCTTTTCTAAGGTAGACCTATTTCTAATATCAAAATTAATCGAAATTCAAGGATGGTTTTCATTATAGTGATAGCGAAAAATCAGATTGGCTGGTAAATCACGCTGGTTGCACATCTGTGTGTTTCCAGCACCTAGCCAGTTACACCCCTAGCACCGGTTATTACGTTATTTATATCATTTGCCATCATCGGTTGGTAACAAGAACTTTTCATTAGTTCTTGGTTGGTTACCTGGGTGTCCCTTGACTCGCCTAAAGTCATTGGTCCTAATTTCATTTGGCCGAATTTCTTTGGCCTAAACTCCTTAGGTACAATTATTGTTTGGCCTAATAGATTTTTTCGCATCTTTGTCGTTTCGCCTAAACGTTAAATTCCCTAATTATCAAAACGACTAATGTTAATTGTCCTAAAATTTATTAGCATACAAATCTTTTGACACAATAATGACTACGCCGAAGTATTGTTAACCCTAATATTGTCTTGCATACATAATTTTTGGCATAACAATATTGTATTGCATTCAAGTTGGTGACAGAAACAAATCGTCAAAAAACGGGCCTGAGGCCCCACGTAAAGAAAAACTTTTAATGCGAACACCATTACGTTAGGTTAGGTTAGGGTTTTGAACACTTTTATAATGCTTGCATGCATGTTGCATGCTTGCATGCATGTTGCATGCTTGCATGCATGTTGCATGCTTGCATGATTTTATGCATGCATGCTTTTTTTGCATGCTTGTTAACTTGCTCGCTTGCATGCCTGTATGCTTGCTTGCATGTTTGCTTGCAAAATGCTTGCCGGGGGGTGCAGGGGGGCTGGCCCCCCTGCTCGGGGGGGTCGGGGGGGCGGAGGCCCCCCGCTATAAAGAAAAACTCTTAATGCGAAGACCATTAGGTTAGGTTAGGTTAGTGTTTTGACCACTTGCAGCGGAGCGAGCGAAGCGAGCGGAGCTCCCTAATGCTTGCATGCATGCTGCACGCTTGCTTGCATGCTGCTTGCTTGCTTGCATGCTGCTTGCTTGCTTGCATTCTGCATGCTTGCTTGCATGCTGCATGCTTGCTTGCATGCTGCATGCTTGCTTAAATGCTGCATGCTTGCTTGCACGCTGCATGCTTGCTTGCACGCTGCATGCTTGCTTGCACGCTGCATGCTTGCTTGCACGCTGCATGCTTGCTTGCACGCTGCATGCTTGCTTGCACGCTGCATGCTTGCTTGCACGCTGCATGCTTGCTTGCACGCTGCATGCTTGCTTGCACGCTGCATGCTTGCTTGCAAGGGAAGTAAACATTCGGCGAAAAAAATATTAGGCGTTACACAATTGTGCGAATCGTTATTTAGTACTTTTAAACATTAGGGATTATGAATAGTTATGCTTAATGATGAATTTGGGAAATAAACATGCGGCGAAAAATTTTTAGGCGAAGTGAAAATAGGCCAAACAAATTTAGGTCAAATGAAAATTGTGCAAAAAGTTTTTAGGCCAATAAGTAGTGTGCCAAAGACAGTTAGGACAAAAAAAATTAGGCATTCCAATATATACCCTTGGTTACCTACCTACCAAACAACTTTTTTGTTTGCAACTCTGCATTGCTATTTTTATCGACCACCGTTCATATAAAGGAACGTTAATGTCAATGTCAAGTTAGTTTTGCAATCTGCTGCCATAGAGTATCTGCTGCCGGCTGATTGGTCTGTTTTTGTGACATTGTGAAAATGTGAAATGAAAATTAGCATTGGAAAATTTGGAAAGGAAAGCAAAAAATTGGATCAACTATTAAAAGCAAATCAGTGAAATTAGTTGTGTTAACCAAGCTCTAAAACTTTTTACTCAATATATAACAGAATATGGATTTTGACAGTGAAATAAATGACTGCCCTGCAAAGTACTACTTTCTACCTTTTCCAATTAATTGTTAAACCATTCAGAACTTTTCTTTTCATCAATACATTTTCTTCTGTTATTAGATTACAAAAGAGAAACACTATGGCTCCCAACGCTTCAGACATTAATGGAGTATTATTCGAAGACGATGCAGCCACTCCTGACATGGCTCTATCCAGTACTCCTGTACAAAAAGCCGACAACTACCCAAAAAAGCTGGTGTGGAGAAACATTATAGCTTTCGCATACTTGCACCTTGCTGCAATATATGGAGGCTACCTTTTCTTATTTTCTGCAAAATGGCAAACAGATATATTTGGTAAGTAATCAGGCCACTGATAAAAGTGCATTACTTATCTCTAACAGCTTTGTAAACATTGTTTTGATACAGTTTGTGACTACAAAATTTTCCATGGCTTATCCTATTACCTATACAGTAAGTATAGATACCTTTGTTGAGGATTATGGTAGGTAACAGAATCAAGTAAAATACATTATTATGTCTTTAATAAGCAAGCTTTTGTATACCTACCTACAAAAGAATTTTATGCACATTACATTACATACTTAACCCATCAAGCCAGATAACATGAGACAATAGATTTTCCATTGTGGTCCAGCCTCATGTGGCCGCCTCGGGTTTATTTAATTAATTAGTAAAAAAAATATTCCTTTCCAATGTTACTTCCTTAAATTGTCTTCATGTATTTGTCTTTATTGCAGCTTACATACTATATGTGATGTCGGGACTTGGGATCACTGCAGGAGCTCACAGACTGTGGGCCCATAAGTCTTACAAGGCTAAATGGCCTCTACGACTCATCCTTGTTGTTTTTAACACTCTAGCTTTTCAGGTGAGAAAATGTTAATTAACTTGTATTGTAGTAATAATTATGTTGTCTATTGTTTTGTGTTACATGAAAGACACAGGTTTTAACACTTGTTTAGTTATAAAACATGTATGATAAAAACAATCAGGAATTTATTGTTGATAAAGAATCATATTTTTTTCTGATAAGGGCTTAGGTAGTTGTAAATAGTTTTGCAAGTAATAATTCATTTTAAAATTAATATTTTAAAATATGTTGATATAGTGTTTAAACAGTCGTAAAATTATCTATTATCTATCACTAGAGATTGGATAATCGGATGCATATTTACCTAAAGTCAATTGTTTTCTAACATGTAATGGAAGTGGCTTCTTAAAATATTTAAAACTAGCTTTTGCCCGTGACTTCGTCCGCGTGGACATTCGGAAAATCGCTATGGAACCTTTGACCGAGATTATTCAAATGTGTATATTCTCATGAGGTTTAATAGGCCTTGGTACAACATAGTAAGATTGTGTTTGCTTCTTTAAAAATCACTGACAATAAAAGTAGGGAAAAGCAACCAACTATGTTTTAACAAGCCAACTGGAATTTGTGTCTAATTGGGTTTATTCATTACATCTCTCGGAGTTTACACTAGATCAATCCCAGAATTTTTGGATTTTTTTCAATAAAAGTGCTTTCCATAATACCCAACATCTGAACTTTAGGTAAATATACATCTGAATAGGTATCCGATCTCTAACTATCAGTCTTGGTATTATTCATATTCATTAGGTACAGTCATGTCTATAAATATGTATGTATACAGTTTTAGAACTTTGTAATTCTAAAAGTGATTACTTTTTTGAACACAAGTCAATGAAAAATGACAACTACAACAAAGTGACAAAGTTCTAAACTGTAAACATATTTTCAGGCAAGACTTGTACTACACAAGTAAGTAGGTATTATAAGAAATTGACTATTGATATTTACTTAGAGTAAGACGGGCTTCTACAGAAAGAGAAGCCATACGAAGCGTTTCCCCTCTGCCGAAGTACAAGCCCAGCCCTTTATGTCAAAAACGTGTCATATTTTGATGTGTGACTCATCCGTACACAAATTTTTGCTGTTTTGTTTTATTTTTTATATGTGAGTGTCGTCATTACAGTGTAGTTTTTGTATGTGGGTATGCGGAACTGCACTTGTGTGCATTTCCCCCCCCCCGCAAAAAATGCCAGAATAATTTGAATAGAGTAATATCGCTAAGGCTTCTCCCTTCGTGACAAACAAAGCCTTTTGTTGCTCGAAGGATATTTATATTATTAATGAAAATTTTTTTTACACTATGACACACATTTTGTCTCTTTGTGATTTGAGTTTTGAATAGTGATTTATTATCATCAAATGAGAATTAGTCCACCTCTGGTGCTAGAGTTTATCAAGCTGCCTGTAAGGCCTCTAACTTGGCTTAACGACTGTTATCAGCCGGGACCGCCGATTTAACGTGCCCTCCGAAGCACGGAAGTGCTCGGTTGTAATGGCACTTAACAGTCACCCATCCGACACCTGACCGGACCGAGCGTTGCTTAACAAACGTGATCGAGTGCGATCAGTAATTATAGTGTAAAGTATTAAGTTTTTTTTTATAACTTAATAGTGTAGAGTGAGTTATAAAAAGTGTAAATTATTACATTTATTTTTAAATTAGGCACTTAGGTAGGCATCTATCTGTTATTACTTAGTTTTATTCCAAATTATCAATAAGAGTCATCAATAATTAATTTCTGTATGTTTGATCTTAGGACTCTGCAATAGACTGGGCGAGAGATCACCGTATGCATCACAAGTACTCGGAGACTGATGCTGACCCTCACAATGCGACCCGCGGTTTCTTCTTCTCCCACATTGGCTGGCTGCTCGTGAGGAAGCATCCTGAACTCAAGAACAAAGGCAAGGGTCTAGATTTGAGTGACCTTTATGCCGACCCAATTCTTCGTTTCCAAAGGAAGTAAGTGACAACTTACAACCTCATTATAATAACCAAAATCTAGAACATATTTGCTTGCATGCTTACACTGTCTGTATATAAAAAAAAAACTAGGACATTGTCTGCGTGGATTTTCGAGAAAATCCAGGAAACCAAGACCGATAAATAGTATTCTATGTTTTAATTTCATCAAAATCTGATCAGCCATAAACATTCTGCTATTACTCGCTGCAAGACGCGCATGGAACGCGCGTTCTGAAAACGCGCTGGCTGTTTGTTCAAAAACGTAAATTCATTAGCCAAACTAATGAGGTTCGATAAAGTTATCAAAAACTACCGGCCGCCCGCGACTCTGCATCCAATTTGGTGCAGTAGTTTTCCTTTCGACGCATAGTGCCAGAAACGCAAATTACCTACCGTACACGCTAACGACCATGTTTTTAACAGCAAACTACCAGATATGCAAATGACCAGATTTTTTTCTGCAAACGACCAGTATTTATTTTATACGCATAGCGCCAGATACGCAAAGTACCACCTGGGACACTGTACTATGCAATTTATTTTTTATTTTTTCCTAGAATTATTTTGTTATTGAAGTGAAGTGGCCAAATAAACAGGTACTCAGTCTGCGCTGCATTCACTTTATCGTCAGTACAATAAAGAATGAATGTACCTATGAAGCCATATGCGGTATTGATAATAGCGAACCTTGGACTGTGATTAAAACGAAAAGTATGCTATGTTAGTATTAGTATGAATGTAAAGTCAGATCCGGTCAGCATTTTCCCCACAGCTCTCAACGCAGGAGTCATAACTGCTGGAGTCCTAATTGCTGGAGGCTTGGTCTAACAAGACCAATAAGTTTATTGAAAATTACCAGGCTAGCATGAATGTAAAGGAGGTCTTATCATACCTGTTCATCAGACAGATCCGGTCAGCATATTCCCCACAGCCCTCAACGGGAGTCCTAACTGCTGATACCCTAATATCTCTTACCAAAAATGTATACTAAACACAAAAAAAGTCTAGAATTACAATTGTTATAGCTGTCTTATCTTAGCCATTACTGCACTTCAAATTGTATTCTAAGACAATTTCAGGTCGTTTGCGTGCCTGCGAATTCATTTCAGGTCGTTTGCGTATCTGGTCAATTGCAAATTCATTTCAGGTCGTTTGCGTATCGGGTCATTTGCACGTCTGGTAAGTTGCGAATTTGAAACATGGTCGTTAGCGTGTAAAGCGCATTCGGTTAGATAGTGTCGCCCTTTTATCGCGCCGCCTTTGCACGTGCCGCTTCTTGTCAAAGGATGCCGCCGCATAAACAAAGGATACCGCGTGCGGCGTACACCCGCAAGTCAATTTGGATTTTGGCAGTTTACATCGAAGCGCCGCGCCCGTAGGGAAAGGTTGTGTTTGTTGACTCTGCTACGTATACTAAAAATGTTTTTTCGTCTTTGGGAGGACAGTGAAGTGCCTCAAGATGAAACTTTAAGTGAACCAACAAAAAAAAGACGGGTGTTTTGTAAAACATGTAAACACAAAAGTTGTGTAGATTACGCAATTAAGGAAGAAAATCGATATTTTGGTATGGATTCGGAACGTGATGATGTTGGATCTATTACTATAAATACAGGTGATAATGACTCCGACACTTCACAATACTAGGCAGTCTAATTTTTTTTATTGAATTTTTCATTAAAATTCTCATTCCACCTCGCTTGTGTGTATTATTTGTATTCGTATTTTATTACAATAAACACAAGTAGGGACGGACACCATTATCTAAAAACATGACTCCCTCCCCCTCCCGCACACTACGGTACAACTTAAATAATTATCGATACCGATAACGATATTGTTACCATTATCAGTAACATTACCAAAAACTTGCCGGTATGCCTGTCTCTGAACACATTTGCTTGCGGGTGTACCGACACTATCTAAGCGAACGAGCTTTACGGTAATTTGCGTTTCTGGCACTATGCGTCGAAAGGGTAGTTTTTGCGTGATGCGCGTACAAACATACAGACAGAATAAAAGTCTAAAATTAATTTTATTGTCTTAGCTTCTAAATCTTCTAATACCCATATAAAGACCCTTTTTATTATATTTACCGATATTTTCGCTTTTTGGATACATTTTGATCTATGTATAAGTGTAATTTGTGTAGTAACTTGAATTTAGTGATAAAATGCAAAATAGAAGTACACTCTTTATGGTCAAGACCATAAAGAGTTGACAAAAATAGAGGGCGTCACTTTTTATGCAAACACGTCAAGATCACAACACTGACTATATTTATTTTGTAGGTACTGAACAATTTTAGTTCCATTTTATTTGATTTCTACTCTTTCTGGCCAAGCTATATTCTTTTTTGCTGCAATTTATTCAAATAAAATAGTTTTATAAAAAAATATTTTTCAAATTTGTTCCAGGTATTACCTCATTTTGATGCCCATCGCCTGCTTCATCATACCAACGACGATTCCAGTATATTTGTGGGGTGAGAGTTGGTTAAATGCATTCTTTGTGGCTGCTCTGTTCCGATACACCTTCATTCTTAACGTCACTTGGCTGGTCAACTCTGCTGCCCACAAATGGGGTGACAAGCCATACGACAAGAACATTAAACCTTCAGAAAATATTTCGGTTGCGATATTCGCTCTCGGCGAAGGGTTCCACAACTACCATCATACATTCCCCTGGGACTACAAAACGGCTGAACTAGGCAACAACAGGCTCAATTTCACAACAAACTTTATCAACTTTTTCGCCAAAATCGGTTGGGCTTATGACATGAAAACTGTTTCTGATGAAATTGTACAGAGCAGGGTGAAACGCACGGGAGACGGGACCCACCAACTTTGGGGATGGGGCGACAAAGATCATTCCAAGGAAGAGATCGCGGCAGCCATAAGAATAAATCCCAAAGATGATTAGATTCGAATATACTACTTACTTGAATTTTAGAGAAATACACTATCTGTTGTTATATGTCAAACCGAAAAGAGTTTAAGCATTATATCTTAGAGCTTACCTATGACTATGAATGAACAAATTTATGCACAAACTAAAATAATTAAATAAGATTTCAGCACATTTTGAATTCGAAAGTTTTTAGTGAAATATGTAGGTACCTATTTTGAGATAATTTTAGATTTTGGGTAACTATGTTTGTGCAGTTAAATATCTATACGTAAAATGTGACCAACAGTTGGTTAGGTAATTTTTTAGTGCATTCTTTTTTTTATAATGGTAGATTATCATATCAATCAACAACCTAATTATATAAGAATATATATATGATTATTATGGACGACGAGCAGTTGTTTCAAATGATAGTGCCTGTATTTGGCCGAAACAGGAATAAGATTTATACTTGCCTAGTTTATCCAATAATATTGCTTAACAATATTACTCAGCTCCTTACGTTTGACGTGGATCTGCTGCAGAATAGAACACCTCAAAGC
The DNA here is from genome assembly GCA_928269145.1 of Agriphila tristella. Taxonomy (NCBI): domain Eukaryota; kingdom Metazoa; phylum Arthropoda; class Insecta; order Lepidoptera; family Crambidae; genus Agriphila; species Agriphila tristella. The sequence continues at coordinate 14,643,446 of OV743439.1, read as the reverse complement.
TTATTATCCAAAAATGTATCACATTCAGGTTTTTTTTTCAGAGCAATTACGTTGTCTGGCTTCTTAAAAACCTGTATGTAAGGTGTTAAATAAAATAATAATGTCCTTGTAGTGTCATAGCGTCTAGACCATGTTCCTACATTAATTTCATTATAATTATAACTTAGTGTTATTTTTTGCCAAGCAAAAGTAGATTTCGATATACATAAGTATAGTTCAAAGATTTGTATTTTATGTCTTCCGTTTTCATACTGTTAATAATTTAATGCAATTTATTTTGTAAACTAATAAACGATACCTCTTCTAAAGTGTTATATTAAAGAAAATATGTTTTAGTTTAGAATTACCAATCAATTCTGAGAAAGTTGTAATTAAGAATAGTAATAAATAATTTAATGAAATGTTAAACTTAAAAAGTTTAATGAATCTGAGCAACTCAGTGTGATAGGTAAGTTAAGATAACACATCAGTATTACATTTAAGACCACATATTACAATATAATGTCCAAATTGTGTAGAACTAGTCGTGCATTTTGTTTGATGTCATTTACAAATATGAATACGCGATATCTGCCTGTGAAGAGCGGTTTCCTTTTGCCGTTTTGACAGAAAAAAACAAACCAGCAGATTTTAACGGGTAAAGTAACGTTTTAGAATATGTGGTTAATTTTATACTACTTATAATATTACCATTTTTAGCACTTCACTTTATCTTTGTGGCAATAAGATTGTCGTAGTGGGGGTATAGTGGCGTTTGCGAAACGACTGATGTGTAATGAAATGGGACTTGTGATATTTAGGTAAAAAAAACCTTTGGAAAGTGAGATGTGAGGAATGCCTCTACTGCAACATACTTGAAATGTGAACATAATATATTGCTACTTACTGCATTTCTAACATCTGAGCTCTGTTTTATAAACATTGCCGTAGTAAATTACAACGATTGTTTGGTGTTCATTGCGTCAGATTGTAATGTTTATGAAATAGACCTCTGGACATAAATGTAACACTTATTTAATAAGTTGATCTGTTGTGCAACATTTGATGCTGGACATACTGTTGTTGTTCAACGCTTATTTATTTATTATATTTATAGTGGTACTTATATTGTTGTTTTATTACACTTTACCGAAACTGTTGCCTTTATTTCAAAAAGTAGGTACTTATAGCATAGGTAGGTCCACGATTTGTTTTTAATACGAAAATATAGATTCAGAAACGCTCACAACCTATTTAGGTAGGAACTTGGTCCAAATCGATAAGAAACAAAATTACTAAAGTGATTTTTCCTCAAGAGCACTTATAGTTACTTATTACCTACAGTACTTCTCCGTAACCGTAATCCTTTGTACCGATCATTAGGTGTATTGTATTATTACACTAATGTATATCGCCATCGCTGAGGTCCTGGGTTCGATCCTCGGCTGGGCCAATTTAGAAAAAACACAAACATTTTTCTATACTGTCTCAGGTCTGGATGTATGGTTACTACCGTTGCTCTGATTGATTTCAATAACACAAGTGCTTTAGCTACTTTGGAATCGGAGCATTGTCAAAAAATCAAATTTAGAGGAAAATCTGAAACTGCCATCTAATTCTGTAAGTGACTAGAAAGAGTAGCTTCGTCAAGAAAAGGTATAAATAACAGCTGGCTTAACTTGTGTTAAACGGGACCGTCCTGCAATGCAAAATTAACTAACTAGGTACCTATATATTTTTAACACACGTTTTTGGGGCTAATAACTATAATCGGCACGAGAGTAGGTACTATTATATTATACAACGTGTTACAATACAAAAAACCCCTAATGCTGGTAATATTGTAGATATAGGGACCATCAAACTAAAGAGTTGGTCCCATAGCAGGGTTGGCATGATTAAAACAAGTTGTCTTAAAACACGTGTTTAAAAAAGTGCTTAAAACAATTTGAAATAAAACTTTGTTTTTTATTAAGTGTTTAAAACACAGTTCAAAACAAGTTTTAAACAATGTTAAAAACAAAAAGAAAAAAACCTGTTTTTAAACCCTGGTTTAAAACTACTTTTAATTGAGAATGAATGGTGATTTTCGTAAATTAGTGAACTTTTTCCCAAAAATATGTTTAAAACCATTAGATTTCACTGAAAATACATAGATTGACAATAAAAAAGTATAATTTTATCGGATATCTTTTGCCAAGATGACAAATCATAACTAAGTAGGTAGGTATTATAATAGTCTTTTTATCAACGATTAAAAAAAACGAAAACTGGTCCTTGTCGAAAACTGGTTCTACCATCCTATATATTGGGGTTTCCCTTATTATTAATGAACATCAGAAAAAACATAGGTACTTAGTAGCCATTTAAAAGGTATTGTAAAGTATTGATAAGAGATATAACATAAAATATGTTTATCGACTAATCAATTTTTGTAAATATTTACTAAACATTAGTAACAAACTAAGGCGAATTTAAAAATAGTCTAGAAATTTAATATTATGGGTTTAATTGATTAGAAATTGATGGTTTAAAGTAAAAAAAACATGAAAACAAAAAAAAAACAATTGTTTAAAACATTCTGAACATTGTTTTATAAAATAAAATAATTTTTTTTTTTTCCAACCCTATCCCATAGTAAAAGTTGTTCTATGAATCTACAATATTTGGCAATAAGGGTTATTTTGTAATTCTGTGACGAGAGTTAACAGCTATCGTGCATAGGCAGCCCCTAAACGTGCGCATCCTCGCAAGTCACGTGCGTTGAACGCGCATCGCCCGCACGTCACGTTCCGTTCGATCGGGGGACACAGCAAGCAACCTCTGCGTCATATAGAGGTCACAGTCACAATATAGAGAGAGTACAGTAGTTAAGCTTAGCCTCACGCGCTCGAACAATGCACAATACATAGAGTCTGTCTAAAAAGTCAGTTTACATGGGTAATTTCAAAAATATTTTTTTTACCCACCTAAATCCCCAACCACCCCACCAATACCCATCTAAATAAATCAATAAAAAAATATGTTTACTATTAGAATTTTGACAGCACCGACAGGGTTACCAGTATAAGTTTTTTTTAATAATTTCTAAACTGACTTTTTAGACAGACTCTAGACATCTCTCACCGACACTGTAAAACCGGAATCTCAAACCACTTCGAGTACGTGACGCAGCGGCGTTAGCTGTCTTTGTGTGTGTGCGATGCTCGAGCGCCCGTAGTACTAAGCTTAACTTCTGTTAGTCTCTCTATTTTGTATCACAGTCCTCAAAGGCAGACTAGACAGGTGCTCTTAGCGCCATATCTCACTAGGACACCAACCCGCCTAGCGTGACCACCCAAACGCGATATGATATAGTGATTTATCACGTTCAACTGTCAAAAGACTATGGGTTTTGACAGTTGAGTGTAGATCGATAAAACGCTATATCACGCGATATAATATGGTGTACAATTTTTGACCCCCCGTCCTCCCCTTGCTGAGCACCCGTCCCGTAGTACCTATATGCCAAGCCCCCCCCCCCCCCTAGTTTTCAGTTTTCATGTAGTAATTCATAGATAATGGTTTTATATCATATTTAACGGAAATAAAAAAAATTGCTCATATATTTTTATTAGTACGTCGCTTGACAAAACTTAGACCCCCCTCCCCCGCCCCTGTGACCAAGCAATATACTGGAAAAAACACGATTCGCACTAGATCAATTCTCGGACGGGAATCGAACCCGCGCCCTGTTTTGGATGTCCAATGGTCTCACCGCTGAGCTACTGAGTGGCATCGTCGAATTTCTACTAGTACATAATATATTATCCCACTCTTACTGCAGCGTAAACCAGCCAGCAGAAATAAGCTGCCAGCGTTATTTCACCAATGCGAGGAATTACCTCGACATTCAATTAAAATATCTTTCCAGATATTTTGAAAATTTATTAAGATGAATAAAATTGCTATTATTTTTAAATTTTTAATTTTTGCATTCACAATGCTATTTTTATTCACTAAATTCGCATTGGTGAAATAATTATATTAGGATAAATATTAGTAAGCGTGGGATACATCTCTAGCACAGTTTTATACATTCTTTATACTGTGTCTCTAGTATACTAGAAGAAATTCGACGATGCCACTAGTGACTCGGTAGCTCAGCGGTCAGAACATTGGACCGGACATCCAAAGGTCGCGGGTTCGATTCCCGTCCGAGAATTAATCTCGCACCAGCGAGTTGTGTTTTTTCTAATAGGTAGGTATATTATTTAGTATTGTATAAAATAGCAGTGTGAATGCAAAAATCTCAAAAGCCAATAAATTATTCTGAAAGTGATAAGGTTTACTTAATACACTTACGGTGGGTCTAAGAAAATATAAATTCGAGAATGAGACTTTATAGATAGGTACAAGGGCGTCGCCAGCCCATGGCCCAGGGGGGGGGCCAAGCCCATGGCCCAGGGGGGGCCAAGTTAATATTAAAGAGGATGAGAACTTTGGTTATTTGCAGTTGGCTACATTTTTTAACCTCTAGGGGGGGGGGGGGCAGCGGCCCCCCCCCTGGCGACGCCCTTGGATAGTTACTTAGGTATAGTTCGAATCACGAAAGATGACCACAAATGGAGCCCATCTTCGCGTCATAACTCATGAAGTAAAGACTTTTGACAAAATAATACTTCATATATTTAAATAATATCAATATATCTATAAGAATATGAAATATTATTTTGTCTAAAGTCTTTTCTTCATGAGTTATGACGCGAAGATGGGCGCCATTTGTGGTCATCTTTCGTGATTCGAACTGTACCCTAAGACTGCAACAAAATCTATTTTATCGTAAAGTGCACGAGAAGGCACTAAAATTGTTAATATATATATATTATATATAGTATCTTACCCTACTTATTGTATCTATCGGCTACATACTATAGGTATCTGCTTTTGGCCCAAAGTTGTTATTGCACCTACCGCAGCTCGAAGTCGCAGTGAATAGGTTGGTTGTACCTACGTGGTTATAATAATCGTTTACGTAAGTTTTGTAACATAGCGTTAATGTTATCTTAATGATGGTAAATAAGTATGTTAGAAGGTAGGTACCTATATACGAATAGCACAGACGACCAAACGTAACACCACAGAATACAAATAATACTTAACACATGGAATTACTTACGTCACAATTACAAATTGAATTGGGCTAATCCATAATTTCACCGTTTTCGGGGCTAATCTATTATGACGTAAGTACCTAGGTAGTTCCACATCGTTTCTATAAGTAGATACTTTTCAATGCGCCTGAGTTGAAGCGTATACCTAGTAGCTTATGAACACTGAATACATACATGCTATTAATAGTCAGATAAGAATGAAGTCTTTAAAATACTTTGGCTAGTTACACAGGTTTCTGAAATATCTTTGGATATCAATTAACCTGTAAGGTAACTTCATACAAAAATTATATTCCTTCCATTTTAAAATCAAACTAGAAGACTTGTACTATTATGTATTCTGTGCTAGAAGATTGGTGCTATCCGAGCCGAAACCTGTGAAGCTAGCCCTAAGTAGCTAACTTTTTTTTAATTCTCTTTTATATATTTACACAGTAGCATTGCTTTGCATTGGACTCGTCAGTCACAACACCATGTCTTTCCGAGTTCAATTTGAAGCGTGCATTGCGTCAGTACGTCATCGCATTTCACATCATATAGTCTCTTCATGGAAAAAGTCTTGTTCGTCGCATTTGTCGGGAAGGCAGACGAAGAATTCGATCAGGTTCATGATGGGGCCTCTGGAGAATGGGTTTTGGTACCGCCCCCTCTTATCCCTCAGGTAGGGGTACCTCTTGTAGTTGAACATCTCGTTGGTTGTCAGGTTCATGCACGCGTGCAGTATCTGTAAAGGAAACGTACTTGAGTAGTCGCAGGGAGCCTAACATTGAGATTGAAATGCGATTGTTCACACGTGATTGGTGTGACAAATTACGGAGTAGCGACAATCAAGGCATTTCCGCGGATGCCTGTAGGTATTGCGCAACAAGCTGTTCCGTACAATTATTTACGCTGGCACCATTTTTTATACACTTTTGGACAATTTGAATGTATCTTTAGTTTAGGAACACAGGTTTTAAACGCGATTTTAACTAAAACATACCTAATTGAACACCTACCTTTTCCCGACGTTTCGACCGAGTTGCATCGACCGTGGTCACGGGCTGACTGAAACCTGTGTTCCTAATCTAATAAAAGCCTCTCTTTAGTTAAGGAAGTTGAGTATTTTAGACTAATGATGGAATGTATCTCGTGAGAGTCGTGGGATACGATTATACGAGCCGCGAACCTCTGAGTACGTACGTACCTATCGACAATGCATGCACCCGCACCAAAGCAGCCGCTGCGATTTTACCTTTGATAGTTGACATTTCTTCTTATTTAGTCGATATTTATAATTTGTTAGGTGGAGTGGAGGGGATGTTTACAAAACAAAGTTAGGAACATAACAGACAGAGAATCATTCATTGATGGTAATTCATGTGTAGGGACCTAGTTAGCATAAAAATAATAATACAAACAAAACCATCCATAAAAAAGTACCTACGTTAACTAAAGTATAGATCACGTGTTTACCGACATTTGAACTCGTAACCTATATCACTTCACGTCACGTCTGGCCTCGCTTTTTTACACTAATTGCATCAAGGCAAAGCGGCAATGTTACTTTTCGTCGTATTTACAGTTTTACACGCAAAGTGAAATAGGTAACAAGAAAGGTGAGTTCCCTGCCTAGTCTTAGTCGTCCCTCAATTATATTACTTAATTACATTCACCTTATATACTCGTACGAGTATATAATAATAGAGCAAAACAGATAACCTAATTAAAGTGTAAGTTTACGATTGTAACTCAAGTAGGTAGATACCTAATTTATCAGTCCTATCCAAGTTCCTAGGTCCTATCTAGGTTGAATAGGTCAGTTAAGTAATTGTCCAGAACTAGGTTATCAGTTTTGGAGTCCACGGCAAGTTACAGACAAGACAACAGGATAGGTATCCGAGTTGAGTGAGCGTATAATTTCCACATTTTTTTTCTGAATAATGAGGACAAGGACAAAGTCACGAGGACCCTTTTTCCTCGCTACTTAAGTCTTACACAAAGTACCTAATGGTACTTAATTCCAAAGATATACTTACAGAAGTGCACGTAAGTATCCAGCCTAGAGCGCAGAATGTGATGGCTTCCAGTAAACCCAAAACATACAACAGGCCGAACCCTTCCAACAAAAGGCAGTAGCATGCGAAGTAGATTGACAGTGTGCAATTGATCGCTACACTCATCACGAACAAGAAAAACCACATGCGGTTTCGGACGCCGACGCAGTTGTAGATGAACGGGCAGTGGTGGTCAAAGTATGCGACGCACCGTTTGCAGATGCGACAATGCTTAGCTCTGTAACAATAAATAAAATTGGATTACAAACTATTGACATCATAATATACTAAGAGCTGGCCCCGGAAATAGGTGGACAATTTACAGAGCTACGAAATCCCTCTAGTTAGTTAGCCATACTATCATTATTAATAGCAGATCCGGGCACCTCGCAGATTTTCAGTGGTGGGGGTGGGAGTGGTTGAGCAACAAAGGAGCTGAAAAGCGATTGAAGGTATACAATTTACAGAGCTCTAGATTTAGTGTGGTATAATAGCAAGCCAATCATGTTTCTAAATCGAATAAAACATTGCAGCCCTTTGTTGCTAAATCACTCTCACCCCCACCACTGAAAATCTGCGAGGTGCCCGGATCTGTTAATAATGATAGTATGGCAAACTAACAAGAGGGATATCGTCGCTCTGTAAATTGTCCACCTATTTCCGGGGCTAGCTCTTAGTCCATAATGAAGAGACCCACTAATACGCATTGGGCCCGCGTGATGGCTTAGTACCTATGCTATGCCCCAGCCCAGCAGTGGCGAACTGGCGACATTAAGAATGGCTGCTGACGAATTTAATAATTCTACGCACGCACGCACATCCCGTAATAAGAGCAGAGCTGATACATTTAAGTACTTCTATTTCGACAGATGATGACTGGGTACTTAATTTTACACAATACTTATGGAAATATTCTCACGGTTACTTCGCTCATGTAATCGGTGTTGTGTTGTAATTTGTAATGCCTTTGAGATGGTTTTGTAGAACAGCTTCAGTGGCTGATAATACTTTGTACTACATAGTGCACCTAGGTACGTTCCTCGTCTGGTTGATGTACCAATAGCTAAATTATCAAGTCTGATTTTACCCTATTGTTCTTTTATATCACTTCATCATTGCGATAACCGCATCAGCCGTCACCGCAGCTTATTTATAAATAGGTACAACCTACTTTTGTAGTATAGCGATAGTCATATCTAGCTGCAAACTTAAGTTGAATCTACTCAGTAAAATGCTCTGGTAAGCAGTAAGTAGGTAGGTACCCAAATTACTATCTCCGGTTGAAATATTTTCTCAGTTCATACTCCGATTCCAGCAGAAAATACTGTTTCCTATGTCTGTTTAAATGAAAGGAAGTTGGTATTTAACACACTAACTAAGAGCGCATCTCCATTTTTAGGAAAAGCACTACGTAGGGAGACGCCAATATTGACAATGAACCAACAATGTTCTAAACTTCAAACATATAGGTATTTCCTGAGCAAACATTGTCGGTTTTGGAATTAACACAACATGCAACTTAAGTAAGTATTATTATCTCACTAACTTGTGACCAGAAAAAAACCTAGGTTTTATTACCTACCCCACATATACCTACTTTGCCATTTAATAATTTCGGATTTTTTAACATCAATACCTCTATATAGTTACTGCCTCTTGCGAAGCTTGATGACCACAGAGGCCTCATATAAATTTACATAAAACTTCTGCCTATTCAAACAATTTTGTGGGTTTTATTATGTTTTGAATGTGTTACTTTTATCTTTAAGGAATTACATCATCAGCCGCACGACATCCACTGGCTGGGTAAGTAGATTTGTTTTCTTGGGAAACACTCACGATGTCGTGGCCACAACAAGAACAAAATAAAGATCACTAAAATCGTTTACGGTGCAAAATAGCACTATAAACATCTTTTGGTTTTCAACTATAGAGCTGGTTTATTACTGTGAGAGCCTTTATGTAACGTTTATAGAACAAATCAGTCATAAAACATTATAGTGCTTATCATCAATCTAGTTAGAACGTCCTAAAACATTCTCAGGACTTTTAGTACCAAATTTTGTTACTTGGGGGTACCTACATAGATAGATATGCCTCCCTCAACCAAAGATTCAACTACAAAGGTATCCTGCTTTATAGCCCGCGTTTGTCTTACCTCAATGGTCTCAAACAGCGGCACGTATGGCAGAGACGCGACAGAATAACATTCCTCTTCTTCCATTTGTCGTAATATGGTATCTGCCTGATAGCTCGGTAGTAGGTCTCCGAGTTCTGCGGGATGTATCCGGGATCGCGGCGGTTGGCGGTCACCCAGCTGAGCCACATTATAGCGTTCCAGTACAGGAAACAATAGTGCGACAGCCGTAAAGTGTTCCATGTTAAAGGTATACACTGAAACAATTCATTTTATTATTAAAAGCGTTTGGTTTAGTATGAAGATTATTAAAAGCCTTTACAGCTACTTCTATACCACAGGGGCGGATCCAAGATTTAAATTTGGGTGAGGAGGCTCGAAGCATCGGGCCACGTTTTAGATAAAAAAAATAAAGTAAGAGGCACAGTCACTACCTACAAAAAACAATAAAGAATAAAAAACACCTTTCATTTTTCATTTTCAGTCCAAGTTCAAAAAATCCAGAAAATCGGCATTGTGCGGGCGCCATTACTCCCTGGCCCCCCTCCTGGATCCACCCTTGTTATATACAACTAGCGGCCGCCCGCGGTTTCACCCGCGTGGTTCCCGTTCCCGTGGGAATATCGGGATAAAAATTATCCTATGTTTTAATCTAGGCTATCTACTATCTGTGTGCCAAATTTCAACGAAATCCGTTCAGTATTTTTTGCGTGATTGAGGAACAAACATTCAAACCCACAAACTTTCACATTTATAATATTAGTAGGATTGCACAAATAATTATCTTCCAAGTTCGACTGCACTTATAACTTTTATCGAATTAGCTCAATTATTTATTTCTCCTAGATCTCCAAAGGGCTTATTTAATGTGTTATATTCTAAGGCCTGTATTTATAAAGCACTCTTAACGTTGAGAGCTATCTTGAGACCATACCTGAGATGCTGTTCCTATAAGAAGAGTACGGGCACAGTACATATATAAGTTTTTCAAACAGTATGAGAGCTCCATGGAAACGTTCGAATTTGACGGCTGACGTCACTCAAAGTGTCCGGGCACGAAAACTGCGACGGCGGAGCGGCAGCGGGGCGGCGCGACAGCGGAGCGGTGGCGATGCATTCAACAGTATGGCACAGTATGGAGACGCGCACGAAACGGGCGGTGGCAGAGCGGGGCGACGAGCGATGCACGGGCGGGAGGAGAGCGACGAAAACAAATGAACAAACTAGTTGGATTTGGTAGCCCGCGATTACAGTAGTGTTGTGTTGAATAATATAATAGTGTCTGTTTGATTACTAGGTAGTACCTATTTATTCAGTATGGATGTCGGCATCTTGGACATCATTTAAAAAACACAAGATGAGCAAAGAATCCGGTTTTGAAACTAGTTAACGCCTATACTTAGACCATTTTTTCGAACTAAATAAAATTTTTAGACATATTATGATTTTTAGTTTTTATTTATTTTTAGACGTATTGATTTAACAAGAAATTGTTTCCATAGCAACATCACATTTGACACATCAATAGAAATTAAAAAAAATAAGAAGTTACTTTAGTGGTATACCGTGGTCCTACCAGTAGGTCAAATCGGTAGGTCCACGGGCCCTTAATGGTATTTAGCCCATCTGTCACAACACTACTAGCGCGGCTGACCGACCGCTAAGTTTCGTGCCCACGTTCTCATCGCCCCGCCCCGCCGCCGCTCCGCTGCCGCGCCGCCCCGCCACCGCTCGGCCGCCGCCACTTTCGTGTCCGGACACTAAGAGCTCTAAGCAAAGTTCGCAGTACTTTGGTCAGGGTTGTGACATCGCGTCGCAGTTGTTTCCATAGCATTCGCACGTAGCATTCCACGAGACGGCCAGAAAATGCCAACCCTAGCGATCCGACGGAGTGCAATGACAAAAGGGCCTAAGTGACGTTAGCTCCTCTACTGTTTGAAAAAACTTATATATGTACTGTGGTACGGGCCTAAGAATTTAGTAGCAAAAAGTATGATTTCAGAACTTACCCTAATTATGTACATGGGATAAGCCCATAACAGGACGGAGATCAAGAAAAACAAAAGTGGTCCTTTCGAGTCGCCCGCGCCGCCGAACAGCAGCGCCCATAGCTCAGATAGAGGCGGCATCCAATGCGATTTCCTCTTCATTTCCTTCTGCAGTAATTTCACTACTTCTGCATGCCGGTGGCTCTGGGCCAGCATTAATGGCGTCTTTCCATTCTTATCGCGAGGTTCCAATTCTGCCTTTACCTTTAAAATATTTGACAACATCATATACACATTGCTCCGATTCCAAAGTAAGTAGCTAAAGTACGGTGGTAATACCTGAGACAATACTTATAGAAAAGTTCATTTTCTACATTAACCCAGCCGGGGATCGAACCCGGGACCTCAAGAGATGGTGTGACGCCTTGAACACATCCTTTTTTTTAAATGAATTGAAATTTGGATGGTAAGTTAAGAATGACCCTGTATTTTGGTTAAATTATTTCTATAATAAAAAAAATACCTAGGTTGTATGTTGTATAGGTACTTACAACGTAGACAGGGAATTTACCTTCTCACACAAAAGCCGGACGCAGGTAAGGTTGCCTGACAAACATGCCAAATGCAGTGGAGTCGAGCCAAAGTTGTCAGTGCAATGTAGTGGGACTCCTGAGTAGATCAGGAGGCGGACTAGATCTGCGTGGCCCTTGTACGCTGCCCAGTGCAGGGCAGTATCCCCATTGATGTCAGAGAGACGAGTCGCTGCTCCCATGCCCAATAAATATGCTGCAGTCGCCGTTTTACCATACATGCAGGCTGTCATAAGTGGCGTTAACCCTGAAAAGAATTTGGTTCTTAGAAAAAATATGTTGATCACCGAAAGTTTATATAAATTATACTTTTGCTTCATTCATATCATGGTACCTTTAAAATCAGCAGCGTTTACGGCTACTCCAGACTGCAGCAACACTTGGACGACTGATGCGTGGCCCTTTCGACATGCCCAGTGGATCGGACGTGGTCCCTAAACATTTTGAATATTAGACATAACTGGCGTCTTCTAAGCAGTACCTACTTATAGTCTGCGGTGGCAGAGCTTACCTTCATATTTATAGTGGGTACCTGAGTTCCAAGGCACGAGAGGTCGATGGGTGCTCCCCTCTCGACCAGGTAGCGCATGACGGCGACGCTGCCGTCCAGCGCGGCCCAGTGCGCCGGCGTGTACCCGTGCTGGTCGCGCGCGCTGAGCACCTCCACGCCAAGCTTCTCCACCAACCGTTCTATTTCAGATACCTCGCTGAAAAACAACCATATAATACCATATTAAATAATGAATTTCCAAATTTTGGACTACGGCCTCATATATGGTAGGTACCTACTATAAAATTGTATGGGCCGGGCCTGCTCCACAGCACAGATAATAATACTAATAGTAGGTATACCACAGGTTCTATACCTATGTAACAATTTTGTTCCATTTTTTTAAATAACTTAAACCACTTAAATATGAACCGTACATTGCGAAACAAGCTAATAATCTCTTTGTTATTGCCATACCAAAGAAGTGACTGTTTTTTTTGTTTTTATCTGGTCCCAATGTTATGCCTTGAGAAGGACATTGTGTGTTTTCCTGTCTGAGATAGTTGTAGGACTTAATAATATTTGAACTAGAACACAGAGAAGTCAACATGTTTAAACATATTCTTTATTTACCTTCCTATATGTATCTTTAGTAGGTACTAAGTATCATCTCGGGGTACTTAGGTATTATAATAAATAGTATAGCTGTCGCAGGCGTATTGTATATTCCGCCGTATTACATAGCAACTAGCTGTTTTAGAAAACGGCGCCGTAATGTAATGCGGCGGATTAAAGATACGCCGTATTCAAAAGGGCTGATCAAAAGTACGCCGCATTGAATAGAGCGCTCTGCGATTTTGAATACGGCTAGCCGTAATGTAATTGGGCGGTTCATAGGCCGCTTTTCCGTCAGTTTTTAGTACTATTTATCAACACTCGCGGCGCTGCCTACCATAACAATAAAAATGGCGTCAAGTGCGGATATTGCATCGAAAATAAGTAAGAATATGGATGAATTAAATGAAGAAAACGTGCCAAATGTGTATGCCACAGATAATTTGTTTTAAGGACCATTTTTAATGTGCAGTTAAATAGTTTCTACGCAGCTCAATGCGGATGTGTGAAAAAGCCGTGGATCAAAGAACGAGATTAAAACTGTTAAGGTGGCAATGGTTTCTGGTGTTGTGCGGAATACAACGCAATATTATTGGTGTAAAAAATACAATGTAATGAGTGTAACCAGAAGTTAAGTTTTAAAAAAGATTGAAAATTATTTAAACCAAAAAATTTGCTCAATGTTCTAGTAAGTCTAATTAATATTACAATTTTACAAACAAGAACCAAACTGTTTTTGTACCGTACCTACTTATTTTATAGAAGTAGTACCTACTTATGTATTCCTTAAAACTAATGAAAAGAACACATGTTTCCTACTACTTACTAGGTGCTTTAGAAGTTACTTAAACCTACCTTTTTTATAATTATTAAAATGAATTTCAATTAAGCACCGTTTCATTTTGTTAGTGTGGTCACTCTACAATAGAACTTTGATACAAAATGGCTAAGCATGCTCCGCCGTATTGAACAACGTATCAGATTGTCAATCGGGCGTATCGTTGACTCGCCGTATTACAATACGGCGCCGTTTTCTAAAACAGCTAGTTGCTATGTAATACGGCTAAATATACAATACGCCTGCGACATAGCCATATAGCCCTGCTGGGCTAACTTTGATCTGCTCACCCTGAACGCACAGCTTCAAAAATGAGCTGATGTAGGTCCGAGTGGTGGTATAGACTGGTGATGGTGCGCGGCGGGGCGGCGGGCGCGTCGGGAGACATGGGGGAGCAGGGGGGCAGCGGCTCCTCGGCCGCCATCGAGCAGGGGGGCGGCTGCGGCAGCGCCCACACGCCGCGCGCCGCCCCCGGGCTCGGGTACACCTGGGAACACGAACGAGTTAGTGTAAAGGCACAGAAAAAGGTCTTAGCCCATAGTAGCCAATGTCACTATTTTGTAAAAACTAACGAATTCCGTTATCGAAAGATCTATGGGTTGTCTTTAGATTTCGCTAACCATAGGTCATCATCAGGAAGCTGTGGGACAGGGAAGGGATGGCGAACAAATAGCTCGCGACACAATATTTTGGGCACGTTACCGATCACAAAATTCATTACGCGACGATTTGATGGCACACGTCTATGACCTCATTAACATTTAGAAAAATGGCACGTTGATACATAAGTTCGTCATCTCTGCCATACGTAGTTCCAGACATCTCATGATAGCGAAGTTTTTTATTATTGCTTTCGACTTCTTCTAAGGGGTACCTATGGATACTATGGGCGAACAATTTATTATTGGAATCATTATAGGCATTTCTATTCATTCTTATTATAGGTAGGTACCTACTTTTAAGTTTGCGTTTGCGGTGTAGGTAAACGCAGGCGTTTACATACATCAACAAGTTTAACATCCAACGCCAAGGACAAAATTCATAAAGTATTTTTTTAAGCTAGGTATTTAATATTTTATTTACAACAATGTGAAGATTGGTATTCCTCCATTTACCTTACTACTCACGGCGAGGCCCACGCCTCCCGCCACCGCAGAACCCTCTCCCTCCACGGCCACTTCAGCGGCACACTACTTCACTATTAAATACAATTCTGTTAATTAAAAGAAATTAGACTGAAAACGGAATTGGTTGCGTGATATACAGCCACTCACTGTGCATATCGATTTACGAAAGGGAAGAAGACATGCGCCGTTGGACTACAGCTGTGAGCCGGTAAAGCTTTGCAGACATATTGCGGTGGCGTTTGTGTATGTTATGCTATGTGTGTAAACTTTATCATCACTTAGAACTAGTAAAAAATATTTTCTTTAGAAATGAATTTCTCTACTTTCCTGCAATTTTTGGTTACACACTAAAAGAGTTTTTAAAGTATGGTGTCTAACCAAAAATCGTAAAAGACAAATAACCACACTCGTAGGTAGGTATGAGAATTAAATGAAACATAACAATTTGGAGTCTCAACTCAAAATTGTTTACAAAACTGTAACATCGTCTGTTCAAATTGTACTGAAGTTAATGATGTGACGGCAGCGTGTTATAAATAGAACTTATTTCTAAAACCACTGCATGAAAATTAGTGTTTTGAAGGTGAAAAGATGTATATTCGGCAGTAGCGTAGCTTTAGTCGTATAAAATCCCAGAATAGCACTGATTATTGGTAACTTTTTTTTATAGAATAGATAGATAGGCAAGTACCTATGTACTTGCTTATCGGTTGAACCGAAAATGATTAATTAAAAGTGACACAAGTATTTTGGTAGGTATAAGTACTAAATACTTAACTTTTTAACTTCCAGCTGGACAGTGGACAAGATTCCGTCTAGGTCGTATCCAGTGTTAAGAGCACACCGAGCCTCTAGCGCCTAGCCCAATCAAGAAAAAAATCATTACAACGAAATAACTATGTTAATAAAATTCTGAAAAATATAAAATCCCAGTTAGAAACTATTTTTCTATCTATGCGTTAATTCTTAGTTTAAATGTGTTCGTGTGGTTAGAATCTGTATTAACGCTTAGGCTCTCCGCTGTGTTAAGCGGGACACGCGCGCGGGGCGACATAGATTAGAGCTTACTCATGCACTGCGCAAGCATCTGTCCGTCAAAAACCAGCAATCTATATATTCCCGCGCCGTGTACCCGCGGCGCGGCGGGATCCCGCAGGCAGCGGACGGCCTTAAAGTGGCCACTTTAGGCGTTAAGATTGTACTATAACTATACAAACACATAAAAAACGCATACAAAAATATTTTTTAACTAATTACTATAGTTTTTATATTTTTCAGAATTTTATTAAACATAACTTTATTTCATTGTAATGAATGATGTTTGGACGCACGAAAGCTAAACTTTACTAGTATTACTATGGAATCTGTTTACATGACCTACCTACATACATACCCATGGCTTGACTTCATTTCACAAAATAAAAACGTGTTAAAAAGAATATGGGTAGGGTGGATATGCCTAACTCCAGCCCCCCCCCCTAATACCAGCCCCCAAAAGTTTTTGCTTTGCTTTCATTAAAAAACAGTGAAAATCGGAAACTGTTTGATGGAGCCACACCGCTAGTTAATCCTCTAAGTTGGAAAATCACTATTAGCCGGTCACGTCACCTACAACTCACACAACGAGCAATAATGTTTACCGAGACCGAGTAGAGGTGACTATGTTTGAAAAACAGCATAAAAGCTCGATCGATGCGAACTTTGGGAAGTGTGTTTACGAAGGCAAGATGCAATTTTTTTAGGTTTTAAGCTTTGATACTAGTAATAGATTAGATATATAACGTTTTGACATTACTAGTTTGTAATTAAAATTACTAATTTCGAAAAAAATAGGGGGGCTGGAGTTTGACTGGATGATTTTCAATAACTTTCTATTACCAGCCGGGGCTGGTATTGGGTATTTAACTTTCGTTTAAGAAATCAAGTTCATCTTAATTTGCTCGTCTCAAGGTTGGAATTTGTAGTGCTATTCACTAGAATTACTAACCCTGCACCCTATGACCTAATTACAGCCGGGTGAAAAATGTTTAATTCCTAAGTTATTTGTTCTGCAAATTAGGGGCTGGTATTAGGATATGTATGAGAACCTAACTCCAGCCGGTCATCTAACTTTACGGCAATATACAGGGTGTTCTCAAATATGATTTTAATTATTTTGTTTTATTTTTTAATGTTAGATGTAAAAAGTAATAATAATTAAAATCATACTTTTCTTCACTCATAGAAACAGAAAATAAATTCAATATAAAAAAATGTATATTGAATTCCACTTCTTGGAAAACGCTTAAAAAATTTTCAAATAATTAAAACGATTTCATACTCGTTGATTATATGTTTATTAAACCATAGTTAACTTTTTGATACGCCATTTTTAATATATGTGTATTCTTAATTGATTAATATCTACAGGAGAGGTGTAAGTTTCAATGACTTGCTATGGGAATCATAATTTATAGCCTTTAGTGTTTTATTATCACTATTGAGAGTTACCAAATTATATTTTTTTTATTTTATACTAACATGGTTGTATTATTTTAGAACACCCTGTACCCGGCTGGAGTTAGGGAGCAAAGCGGCTGATATTAGGGCAAAGGCGGCTGGAGTTAGGGTTTTTCGCCCTTCGGACATTTAAACGCTTCTCTATTTTTTT
The DNA here is from genome assembly GCA_928269145.1 of Agriphila tristella. Classification (NCBI taxonomy): domain Eukaryota; kingdom Metazoa; phylum Arthropoda; class Insecta; order Lepidoptera; family Crambidae; genus Agriphila; species Agriphila tristella. The sequence goes on along the minus strand of OV743439.1, from coordinate 14,625,843 downwards.
CCCACAAAACTACGTAAAACTAAGTTCTATTTTCGTAATAAAGATGAATCAACCTACCTAAAACTGTATCAACAATATTTTTAAGATAGCAATTGTGGCAACAACAGAGATTCAAAGTTGAAAAATCCTTGGGGGGGCTGGTAATTGGCATATTCACCCTAGGTAACTCAATGTTCTAGAGCTGCTGATAGACACTTCCAAATAATTTGGAGATGAATCAGATGATCCACACTATTCCACACATCATGTATGTAAGTAGTGTCATATCATAACCAACGAGCTAAATTGACTCACTGCAATAGCTGCTATGGCAAATTTATACATGGTCGAGTCGAGAATCGGAAAAACCCATGAAACAATAAATTAATATACTGTTTTCTTGTATCAAGGAAAACATTACCTTTTCGCAACCAGTAACGCCATCTAGTAATGACTAAGGGAAATCATGGTATAAGGGGCTTGGTACCTATTTTCGTATCACATAAGCTTTGTCTTATACATGTGTGTATAATATTTTTCCGGTAAATGTAAATAAAATGCGGCAAATCTATTAACGATCTTGTATTATTATTTTGGTGTCTATGTCGTTATCAAGTCAGGTGCGCCATCTAGCGTAAATACTGTTTTACATTCACAATGTTTCAGATGTTTTGGTGGAGGCTGATTTCACTGAATCCACAGGTGGCCAGTGCGCTACTGACACAGAATACAAAAATTTTCAAGAAGCAATGTTTGTTCGGGGCGGCGCGATGTCATTGCCCCGTGTGCTACCAGCATACCAACCAACTACCAACAGCGTTTACGCACGTGCGTGGCGGCTTCTATACTAATCCAAACATTTAGGTACCTACCATACTTACCAACCTTTCTGTACTGCCCCATATTTCATTAGCGTATGGGCGGTCACTACGTTTAATTACGTCACTCATTTGTCATGCAGCTGATGAATAAATCGAGTAACAGCTGCCTGCGGAAGCATCTTCAAACGACCAACAGCTTTTCTATGCATCATTAGAAAAAGTAGAATTTACTTAACCTATACTTACAATGCAAATTACTGAATATATAGGATGACTGACTTTATGTGATGCTATCTGGTAGTTTTAGCTCAGAAAAAATAAGCAATGTTTACCCCAAATTCACCTTCCTTGCCTACATTATTTTGCATTGATTTTACATTCTATATAAAGCAAACCCAAAATATTGTGTGCTGGCTACTCAATAATTTTAACCATCAATTACATGAGTGCCTTTAACACAATTGTTTTCTTATTATCTGTTAATGTTTATCATTTATCTGTATTATTTTACAATATCATACTGATATGGAAAAAGATATCTGAATAGAATAAAAATTACATACTTACCTAAGATGAGTACTCAATTTTTAAAAATAAGCTTTGATCAACAATGATATTTTTTGAGAAAATAAACCAATTAATCTACTAGATTCCATGAATATTAATGTCATTTAAAATATATGCATGAGCCACAGGTATTACCCCTTATTTTACGAATTTTCATAAGGATACTAAATATTAGATAGATAATTAAATAATTATTTATTCAATATAATATTTTAAATAGGGCACTTAGGTATAATTTACAAGGACTTCTGATTGTAAATAAAAACAATTTCATATAAAAATTAACAAAAGTTTAAACACCATTAAACTTTGAACAAATTCTATTATTTCATTAATTTATTTTAAAATAAATACACTTTTGTTAAAATTGTGAAAATGAACTTTAATTCAGCAAATTTTATACTAAATGTATAAATATGATATAATCTAGATTTCGTTTTCACTACCTAAATAGACATCATGTTATAAAAAAGTGTACAACTAAAACTAGTAGCTGATTAAACATCTCAATGTGGCTTATCAATTAGTAAGATCTTGTAAAAGCACTTTCTTTAAAATGGTTTATTATACTTAAATAATAGATAAAAATAATGAAAGCATTTTAGCTTACAACTGATGTTGAAAATCCAAACAACAATCATCTCCAATACAAATCTTAAACTTCTAGTAAACTTGAAACATTTAACGAGCAAACTGAATAAATTATTATTCGTAATAAGAAACAAACTTAACAATGTCGATAGCTCAAAGTAATATAATATGTTCAACAAATGTCCACAGACTTCACACTTCATGGTTATGTGTACATGGGCAGTATAGTCTTGATGCAGTTTATGTCAATGCCAATTAATGATAAATTATTATTTTTGTCTATTAATTACTGTATTGATATTGTTATGTTCAAGTCTTTATTCACAGCATTATCTTTTTTGTGTTTTGAAACTAACCGATAGAGGTTGACCATGTAGGACATAACCATTAAGAGCTTGTATTGCCATGGCGGCTTGGTCATAATTTCTCATAGTTACAAAGCCAAAACCCTTACTTTTATTTGTTTGATGATCTTTGATAATTTTAACAGACACAATAGCACCATAAGGACCGAACAATTGCCACAGAGTTAATTCCTCCACCTCTGGAGCAATGTTGTAAATATAAATAGACCATGTGCTCGGAGAGTTATGGTCACTCATAGCACCCATATGATTTATCCAATGATAAGGTTTCACAAGAGGGTTTTTAGTGAAATTATTATTATTGTTTTTATGTTTGTTTGGATTACTTTTATTAGCATACTTAACAGTTAAAGGGTGTAAAAATCCAGGCGGGGTCGAGCCATTAATATTTTGAATGGCTCTCTCCGCTTCATATTGATGTTCATATAAAACAAATGCTATACCTGCAGCTATGCGAGAATTAACTATTTTACCAAATTGTGCAAAAAGTCCATGTAAATCCTGCAAGGTCAGTTCATTAGGCAGGTTACATACATAGAGGTTCCAGTCTGCTTCCGGTTTTGTCGGGGGCTTTAGCTCCGGATTGAGAAGAGCGTGTGACACTTTCAACGTTTTGTTCTGCATTAGAAGGCCATTAAATGCTTTTCGAGCTTTAACTGCATCCTCAGGACAAGTGTACTCTACGAACCCATAGCCTCGGTTCGCTATCAGTTTACAACTTTCCAGTTTACCCATTGTCGAAAATAGCGAGAACATCATATCCTGGGTCATGACTTCAGGAATGTAATTGACGATAAGTTTGGTGGGTGATTCGTCGGGCCCATATTCGTTATTTCCGTGACAATTACCGTCTTGACACGATTCCGACATTTTTTAATTGTTGTCGGTGAATGACATTTCACCATAAAGTTGATAAAGTTTTAAAGTTACGTTCAGAAACATACGCACGTGGCAAAAAAAACTTTTGCAATTTGTGCTCTATGAGTGTGGGTCCCCTACATAAACATAAACGATCAAGCAATGCTTTACAAGCCCATAAACATGACATACTTAAGCTTAGAGCAGTAAGTAAAAATGTCTGCTTGTCATGCCATTTTTGGGCAGCAGCATATTGTACTATCCGCGTCAATTGGTAATGCGCCTGGCGGCCATGATTTTAACCTCAAAAACGAAAAACAATTGTATTTTTTTCATATACCTAGACCCTTTCTTATTGAAGATAAGAATTAATATATTATATTACCTAATTAATTACCTATTAGAATTTAACAGTTTTTTGTCATTTTAAGTTGCGGATGACGTTGATGTGTATGTTAATTTGACAAAGTTCCAGCGCATTACCAATTGACGCGGATAGTAAGTCAGAAAAATTCTGACGGTTGCTGGAAGGCACCCGGTAGCCCCGGTGCATACATTTTGTATTAGACCCCGCACACTGTTAAAATCATAGAATACATTTACTCTAGCGAGGTTAAAATTATACAAAATGTATGCACCTTCGCGACCGTCATCGTCAGACCGTCTTACAATATGCGGCCGGCCTTTATCGTCTCGAACCGACGCTTGACAGTTTGTCAAGCCGTTTACAAGCCTGTCAAGCATTGCTTGAGCACGAAACAAAAACACAGTAAACAAAAGAAAAATATATACAATAAAGTTCAACAAAACCCAAAAGAGAAACAAATAATAATAATTAAAAAAAACCCCATAAAGGTGCCTTCCCACCGGTGCGTCTGGAGATGCACCAGACCGAACCGACACACCGTGGGAAACGACCGTGCGCCGCGGTGCGTCGTCGTGCGTAAAGTCTGTCCATCCTTACTTGTCTTATTTGGTAAACAATCTTCACCCAACTCTTTTTTGAAATAATCATTTATAAAATACAACAAATGGTTTTCCACACATAGATTACGAAATAAACTGTTGATTATTAATAATAATTTTCATAAAGTTACCAACATATTTTTTAATAACGATTTCATTATAAAAGACGTATGACAACTGTCAAAAACTGTTTACTAAATAAGACAAGTAAGGATGGACAGACTTTACGATCCATCGAGCGTCGGTAACTTCAAAGGATCGGTGCGTGGCGGTGCGTAGCGCTGTGCGTCCGCGTTCGTGGCGGCTCGTCGCCTTTCTCAATATGCCGCGCGTCATAGTATGATATCTATCAGTAGTCAATCGACCCTGTCCTTTTATAATTACCTACAGTATTTTAATTTCATCTAAGTACTTTCGTATCTATCTAGTTTTGTGATTGTACGTATTACGTAAATTGCTATTTAGCAATAAGGCCGCTTTTTTGTGTGCTTTGCTGTTTTTCTGTTATATGTCCTGTCTTAGTGAGCAATTAAGTGTTTTTATTATTATTATTAATAATAATATTTAAGAATCCATAATACATAGGGTCTACCTTCAATGCGAAATACTTTCTAAGCAATAAAATACCTAGGTTAGCAAATTACAAAACTAATAGTAAAACAAAAAACTAAAAATTTCGTAAAACCTATATAGGGTTTTAGTAATAGCCTTATTAGGCTATTATCCGAATATGGTAGATAGGGACCATCAAACTGAACAACTTTTACTATGGGACCAACTCTAAAATCGCGAAAAAAAACAGCTGTTTCATACAAAAATTTCAAAACGTATAGAACAGCAGTTTTTTTTTGCCATTTCAGAGTTGGCCCCATAGTAAAATTTATTCAGTTTGATGGTCCTTACCTAATTAGCGTATAGTTGGCAGACTCACCATGGAATTAGAAGGTTTTGACTAGGTCAAAAAATTGTTAATAAATAGTGATAAATAGTGAACTATAGCATATAAATAGTGATACTATGATTCAAAAGATATTTGAGTATCTTGGTGAGGCTGCAAACTTGACGTCAAGTTGGCAGACACCTTAAGAAATACAGTTCGTATCATTATGATTTATATGGCAAAAAATTGTTAGAAAATAGTGAATCATATACGCAAAATTTCAATAACATTGCTTCAATACAAGCCGAGATATTACGGTCTCTAAGTGGGCTGCCAACTTGACGTTTCAGGCAATAGCGATTCCAGAGAAACGGGTACAAGTTTTAAACAAATAAATATATCAAAAAATTGTTAGTGAAATTGTGATTCCAACGATATAAATAAAACAAGAATTCTTCATTGCTATTTTCTAAAAATCGAATGATAACTTTTACATAATACTCTGAATAGGATGTCGATCAATATTGAACTTTGCTCCACAGGAATAAGGTTCCAACTTTATTGCAATCGTGAGGTGAGTACTATCAAGCAAAAAAGTGTGATTTATATTTTTAGCCATGTCCTCCAAGTATTATTACACTTGTTTATTAATTAAGTGTTGGTATCAAACAATAACGATATTCATTAATAACAATCATAGCAATAGCGCCATCTCTCGGAAAAGATTGTCAATTTCTCAGTTATAATTTAACGTTAGGTACCTATTTATGTATGAGTTCGAATAAAGATATTATTATTATTATCTGGTGAGATTTATAGTAAAACTAGCGGCCACCCGCGACTTCGTCTGCGTGGAAAGAGTTTTTGCTATCCCTCGGAAACAATACTCTTTTTCGGGATGAAAGGTACCCTATGTCCTTCTCTGTACCACTGACAACGTGTATGCAAAATTTCATGATGATCGGTTCAGTAGTTAAGACGTGAAGGCGTAACAAACAAACAAACGGACTTTCGCATTTATAATATTATATTAGTAAGGATGAGTATCAGTTGGTATGTGAGTAGGTAGGAAGTAATATAAGTAGAAATTATTAATAGTTTCTCCTGAATTAATAATATTGAATTAAGAGTAGGGTATTGACCACAGCCTACTAAAGAGTAGTCTTTATACAGTCGATCATCGCCTTTATTGTTGGCGCAAAAGCCACCGTTCGTAAAAATAGACAGTTGACGCAACGAATAAAAGTGGTTGGCACGCTATGATTTGCCTTTTTGAATTTCAAAAATAAATAAGTAAAATAATACCTAATACATATATAGGCACCTAACTTTAAATTATAACTGAGAAATTGACAATCTTTTCCGAGAGATGGCGCTATTGTAATGAATATTATTGTTATTAATGAATATCGTTATTGTTTGATACCAACATTTAATTAATAAAACAAGTGTAATAATAATTCGAGGAAATGGCTAAAAATATGAATCTCACTTTTTTGCTTGATAGTACTCACCTCATGATTGCAATAAAGTTGGAACCTTATTCCTGTAGAGCAAAGTTCAATATTGATCGACATCCTATTCAGAGTATTATGTAAAAGTTAACATTCGATTTTTAGAAAATAGCAATGAAGAATTCTTGTTTTATTTATATCGTAGGAATCACAATTTCACTAACAATTTTTTGATATATTTATTTGTTTAAAACTTGTACCCGCTTCTCTGGAATCGCTATTTCCTGAAACGTCAAGTTGGCAGCCCACTTAGAGACCGTAATATCTCGGCTTGTATTGAAGCAATGTTATTGAAATTTTGCGTATTCGATTCACTATTTTCTAACAATTTTTTGGCATATAAATCATAATGATACGAACTGTATTTCTTAAGGTGTCTGCCAACTTGACGTCAAGTTTGCAGCCTCACCAAGATACTCAAATATCTTTTGAATCATAGTATCACTATTTATATGCTATAGTTCACTATTTATCACTATTTATTAACAATTTTTTGACCTAGTCAAAACCTTCTAATTCCATGGTGAGTCTGCCAACTATACGCTAATCTTACCTACTATAATTATTCGGCTTTATAAGGCTATTACGAAACAGCCTGTATAAAAAATTTGTTACAAATCCTTTTGGCCATAGTTAGTAGGTAATACCTATATACTAAACAGTATTTAAAGTACTTACCTACTTATATTTCGGAACTTTTGGATTTTTTATCTCTGAATTAATTGGTTACCTACATAAATATAATAAAAACAGCACTATCTGCACACACAAACAAGAAAGCAACCTAATAAAAAAAACGTGTTAAAAAGATCATAAATTTTTCGTTCGTCACTGCGGCGCGGCGCATTCGCGACTGTCTGTGTACCTACCTATCGAGTTCAGTCAGACTAAACTCGAGCCGCGTAGGTATGGCTCGCTTTTCGACTATTTGTACTGTGCCATCATCACTCGTGATGCCCATGAAGTTACTCAAATATTGCAAAAAAATTAGGCAATGTAATGTGCTCGGAAACTCAATCTCAGTAATGGGGAGGAAAAGCGCAATTTTATCCCGATAGGTGGCGTCTGGTCTTGGTACCGGGCCGCCTCAAAGAAAGTGTCAAAACATATGGGAATCTCTTGGAGTATTGCACTTTTTAATTTTATACTGCGAAAATTCCGCATTGTTATGCATGTAACTTGTAAATTATTGGAGTTCATCGATTTCCCAGTAACAAAAAAAATATTGGGCAAAAAAATATCAAAAAAAAGATGCTTTTCCCTCGATTTTCTCCTTTGCTGAGCCTGAGAAACATTATAAATCAAAAGGAATGTTTCATGAATTTGATGAAGCTTCGCCAAAATAAAACAACATTTGAATTATAACAGCTTTGTTCTTTAATATTTCAACCTCAGCAGTTTCTAGCATATTTATAACTTGGATGAATTTGATAGGTATATCAAATATGGAATAAGCCCAATATTGGGGCCAAACAGAGAATTAATAGAATTTTATATGCCAGAGTCATTCAAGAAACTTAGAATAATAAAATAAATATGATAAAACGGTTCGTGTAATTTTGGATGGTACAGAAATTCCAGTACAGAAACCTGAAATTACTATTGCACAGAAGGCATCATCAGGCAACTATAAACACGGAAATTCACACTCAGTTGCTTTGTTAAAATTTAAATCATATGCTTCTAATCTGAAATAAAAAGATTACTTGTAAATCTTACACGAAATTTAAAGAAATGTAATGCTTGTTAGCTTTTTTTTGTAAGTTGCTATAAACTTTCTTGCCTGTTGTTTTGGCTTTTCTTTTCCGTAATTCTTCTTTTATATGAGCTAAAGTTAGCATATAATACATTGTTTGTCCGCAAAACCGAAAAAAATACAATCTAAGAAAGTAAAATCACGTAATACACAGTCAAGACAATATAAGCTCAAACTGACAATTGTTCCAAGGAATGAAGCGCCATCTGTAATTCACTTTGCCTTCGCCTCCCCATTGATTCCGTTCGACGAGTATTCCAACGGTTTCTAAAGACTGTTCGCTATGTCCGAAGGGGAAGAAGTATATAATAACACTTATCATTAAATTATATGGGATTAAATTAACTTTGAAGAAAAGGTGCGGTTTTTCTGACGCCGAGTGTATTTTCTCAAAAAATATAGTAGGCGAGCCTTCAATATAGTAGGATACTAAGTATATTATATTACTATATAATATAGTAAGTAGTAACCCTACTGGGTTGGCAACCCTATCTGACGGCGTGTTAACTAACACGTGTTAACGCGTGTTAACACCACTAATCATCTATTGCTCATATTTAAGCTTTCAAAGTAAGCGTAGCGACGTGCCGGACTACAGCTGGGCCACAAAAAAAAAGTTGGAAATCTGACTTTTTGACTATGCCATGATGAAGTCGATAATTTGTCGGAATTTGTCGCCAAAAACCAGAATTTGTCGGTCTTGCGTTTAGGAGATACCACTGAGCAAGTAATCACTAGGAGATACGTGTGGCTTAGCTGTAGAGACGTCTCTACAGCTGGGCCACACAGATCTCGAAAACGGAAGGTCGTAGCGAAAATCTGATTACTCGTTTGTGTTGCCGGTAATTTGTCGAATTTTGTCGCCAAAAACCAGAGTTTGTCGTTCTTGCGTTTAGGAGATACGTGTGGCTCAGCTGTAGAGACGTCTCTACAGCTGGGTCACACAGACATAGTAAAATTGATTTTTCTATGACACAGATCTCGAAAACGGAAGGTCGTAGCGAAAATCTGATTACTCGTATGTGTAGCCGGTAGTTTGTCGGATTTTGTTACCAAGAACCAGATTTTGTCGATCTTGCGTTTAGGAGATATGTGAGGATACGCTGTGGAGACTTTTCTACCTGGATCTTGAGAAAGGAAGGTCATAGCGAAAATTTGATAACTCGAGTGTGTAGCCGTTAGTTTGTCGGAATTTGTCACCAAGAATCAGATTTTGTCGATCTTGCGTTTAGGAGATATGTGAGGATACGCTTACGACCTTTCGTTCTCGAGATCCAGGTAAAAAGGTCTCCACAGCGCATCCTCACATATCTCCTAAACGCAAGATCGACAAAATTTGATTCTTGGTGACAAATTCCGACAAACTAACGGCTACACACTGGAGTTATCAGATTCTCGCTATGACCTTCCTCTCTCAAGATCCAGGTAGAAAAGTCTCCACAGCGTATCCTCACATATCTCCTAAACGCAAGATCGACAAAATCTGGTTCTTGGTGACAAAATCCGACAAACTACCGGCTACACATACGAGTAATCAGATTTTCGTTACGACCCCGTTTTCGAGATCTGTGTGGCCCAGCTATAGAGACGTCTCTGCAGCTGAGCCACACGTATCTCCTAAACGCAAGACCGACATTTTCTGGTTTTTGGCGACAAATTCCGACAAATTATCGACTTCATCATGGCATAGTCAAAAAGTCAGATTTCCAACTTTTTTTTTGTGGCCCAGCTGTAGTCAGGCACGTAGCGTAGCGTTCAAACAAATAGAAAAGTGTCCATTTGAGTAGGGGGGCTGGCAGGATAGTGAATAGTGTATTTTAGCCGGGCTGGCGGGCAAATTCAAATTCCTCGGCGGACCAACCCATTGTAAAGAGATATCCACAGCTACCGATCGGCGGGCTGATTATCTAATTAAAAACCACCTAGCGACTGGTTGCAGTTCACAGATGCCCGCCTATTTTCAAAATTTTGGACTATAAAATTGAACTCAGTAAAAACCATAAACTTAATATTCCACTCAAGAAGCTTATACCTTTTAAGTAAGCTTCTTGATTCCACTGTTAGCGAAAAATTTTCTAAGTTTTTTAGTACAATACTTAGATAGGTAACTATTGATCTAAAGACGTGTGTAAAGGTGCCGGCATCTATTGTGTCGTGTCGTATCGTAGAAGCGTATCGGTTTCATACAAGGAGGTTATCTAATTCTCTCGTTCATTTGGCCATCCTCACTAAGACCATTAATTACTTTTTAGAAGAACCTTATCTGCTTCACTTTATTATACCTGTTTAAATAAAAATCGCATGCGCAACATTTGCCGGAACTTTTCGAAAAAATTTTGACATTGATCGTTGAATATACGAGCTGTTTAGTTGTATGTAGTTTTTAAGTAGGTATTAATTTTTCAGGGAACCTTAAATTAAAAAAATATAATACAAAGATAATATGCACAATAATGTTTTATTTTTTGTCTTTTGAATTGTAAATATAGGTAGATTACTTAGATACAATATAATTTGAAATATGAAGAGGCAGATCTAAACGATACACGTTACTGACAGACACATATTAATCATAGGTAGGTACCTACATATAATTTTATTATGCTATCTATAGACATTATACAAACATGCAAAATGAAATAATGATTACTAACATGAATAAAACACATCGTATCTAGCTGAAGTTGCAATATTCAATGGGGTGCCAATTTATTAACGTTAGTAAGTAATTTAACAATGCACTCAGGTTAAAGCGCATTCGCTTAGATAGTGTCGCCCTTTCATCGCGCCGCCTTTGCACGTGCCGCTTCTTGTCAAAGGATGCCGCCGCATAAAGCTGCGGACAAACCAACGCGTTCATCTTGCTTGCGCGGTGGCGACCAAGTACTGCAGAAGCGTTTGTAGCGACATGTTCAAACCGGTGCGTCTGGCCGCTCGAAATGCAGCGTTCGCACGCGCGATCATTCGGCGGTGGCGTCCAAATGCTGTCGACACAATCTAAACGCTGCACGCAACTAATTTGAAGGTAGTCAACGATGTCCGAGACGGAAAAAAATATTGCTGAAGTGCAAAATATAGAATACTAGCGACCCGCCCTCGCTTCGCTTTGGTGTAGTGTGGAATTTTACACTATGTATTATACATATAAACCTTCCTCTTGAATCACTCTATCTATTAAAAAAACCGCATCAAAATCCGTTGCGTAGTTTTAAAGATTTAAGCATACATAGGGGTATAGGGACAGAGAAAGCGACTTTGTTTTTATACTATGTAGTGATTATACATTATTAATGAGGGTTTTACTTGGTTTGTGGTTTTACCGTGTATCGAATTTATAATGCCACTATTGTATTGCATTCCATGGATTGGATATAAAAAATATTAGATAAAATATTATTGTAGGTAATATTCGATTTTTTACTAAGTACTTTTATATAAAGTGTATGACTACCTCATCATAAAAAGCGATAAACAGTGAAACCCGCGTCAATATTAATTACTGGATTGATTTTAAATTTATTTATTTTAAATGAGCTGGTACCTACTCCTTTTGCTTTTAGCTTGTAACCGAATGTTATCATCAATTTCATTCACGGACGCAGACTGGAATGAACGCGTCGTAGATCGCGTGTTTGGTGTGAACGGGCTTTACACGCGAGAAGATCGCCACCGAGCACGCCACCGCGAACGCAAGCTGAACGCGTTGGTTTGTCCGCAGCTTAAACAAAGGATACCGCGTGCGGCGTACACCCGCAAGTCAATTTGGATTTTGGCAGTTTACATCGAAGTGCCGCGCCGTAGTGAAAAGTTGTGTTTGTTGACTCTGCTACGTATTACTAAAAATGTTTTCGTCCTTGGGAGGACAGTGAAGTGCCTCAAGATGAAACTTTAAGTGAACCAACAAAAAAGGACGGGTGTTTCGTAAAACATGTAAACACAAAAAAAAGTGTAGATCACGCAATTAAAAAAGAAAATCGATATTTTGGTATGGATTCGGAATGTAATGAAGTTGGATCTATTATTATAAATACAGGTGATAATGACTCCGACACTTCAAGTGATGAAGAATAGTAGGTAGTCTTTTTTTTTTCATTTAATTTTTCATTAAAATTCTCTTTCCACCTCGCTTGTGTGTATTATTTGTATTCGTAATAATTATCGATACCGATAACGATATTGTTTACCGTTATCAGTAACATTACCAAAAACTTGCCGGTATGCCTGTCTCTGAACACATTTGCTTGCGGGTGTAGGTACCGACACTATCTAAGCGAACGAGCTTTACATTGAACAACATACAGAAGACTACAGGGGAAAAACAAGGTATGTTAATAAAAGGCACATTTGCGTAAATCAACATTAAATTTGAAAGGCCGCGGTGACAAATTACGTGAATGACGTTTATTGCTTTAATTTAATAATGGTTTTTGGCTGACCATCATGATTTTTGCATACCACAAATAACCACTAAAACCGTTAGGGCCGGTGACAATGACGTTTAAGCTTCGTACAAACTGACGCGCGAGCGAATCGCGCGATTGGGGCATTTTGACAGATTTTGATCACGTAACTCAAAGCAATAGCCATAGCCATTGCCATAGCAATTCTCTAGCAATTTCTTTGACAATGGCTATGGCTATCGCTTTGATTTACGTGATCACAATCGCGAATTTCGCCTGTTTGTAGGGAGCTTTATTTTGCAGAAGGATAGGTACACACAAATGCTACTAGATGGCATTATTAGTTTAAATCGATATCCTACTGACATTCCTTAGGGCCTAGCCAAAGTAACATTCGTAAATTTTCGTTATCGCTTCGCTTTCGAAACATGTATGGGATTGACATAAGGTTTCGTTAACAATCGAATTTTAAAACGTCAAATCCATACATGTTTCGAAGCGAAGCGATAGCGAAAATTTGCAAATGTTACTTTGGCTAGGGGGGCTTGTTATTCCTCTGTGGTCTTTGAGCCCAAAATAGGAAAACCTTTTCTTCAGACCATCAAAATGAACAACTTTTAATTTGGGACCAACTCTGAAATCGCGAAAAATTCATACATTTTGATGTTTGCGTTATTAATTTTTGTACGAAACAGCCGAATTTTTTTCGCGAAGAGTAGGTCACGTTTCCCGTAGTAAAAGCTGTTCAGTTTGATGGTCCAAAGAAACAGTTTTCTCATTTTAGGTTCATTCATTAACACGTTGAATAACAGTTTTCTTAACATTAAATCTACAGACAAACAATAATTATAGGACATTGCCTCGCGTTGTGCGAGTGCGATGAACCCTGCATCATATTTTACACTCGCGAATCAGCAATCGAGTATATTGGTATGCTTTAAAAAATATAGTTGCCCAATGAAGTATTTATAACACTTTCTTACAAAATACTATCCGCGTCAATTGGTAATGCGCCTGGCGGCCATGATTTTAACCTCAAAAACGAAAAACAATTGTAATTTTCTCATATACCTAGACCCTTTCTTATTGAAAATAAGAATTCAATAATTAATATATTGTATTACCTTTTAGAATTTTACTGTTTTTTGTCATTTTTAGTTGCGGATGACGATGATGTGTATGTTAATTTGACAAGGTTCCAGCGCATTACCAATTGACGGGGATAGTAGAGAGAGATATAGTGTTCGGTCGACAACAGGCAACGTCTAGCTAGACGTAGTTCCTGCAACGTCTATAACAATACTGTGCGCCGCCGTTTAAAAACAACTAAACACAAGGTAAAATAATTTCACTTGTTAACAATCCAATAAATATTTTTTTGTACAATACTTGTTTCTGCCCGCGACGGTAGACATTCGGAAGATCTCTAGAAGATATCCAAAGATCTTAAGAAGAATCGGAGTTCCTTTCTTTTCTTCTTGACCGAGATAAAAAGTATCCTATGTTAATCCAGGGTATAAATATCTGTGTAGGCCAAATTTCATCCAAATCAGTTCAACCGTTAATGCGTTATTGGAGTAACAAACATCCAAACATTCACATTTATAATATTTATACATATAGTAGGATTAATTACCACAGTAAAGTACTGAAGGCGGTTTCTTTCCAGTTACCACTGGATTTATCGAGGAATGTATAAAAATATTATCACAAAAATAAAAAAATAAAAATGCATATTATTAATATGCAAATTGAATCGGACAAGTGCAATTGTAGAAATCATCGATTAATTATTATTTTTAAGAAAATAGGTAGGTATGTATGTATGTACTAAATAGTACTAATGTACCATGAATGTATTTTTTAGACCTAAAGCGACTTTGCAGTTTACAATTAAATAGGCAAAAATGTCAAAAAATGACCGAGAATCCAGTTATAAGGTGATATTATATTATAACAAATAGACTTTTACTATTTAGGTATTTACCTACATAATTGCATTTTACTAAAGTTTGTAATAACATTATATAAACTTTAAAAATGAAAAAAAAAAACAATTTGATTAAGAAATAATACCCGTTAATAGATAACTAAAAATAAACTTTATAAATCAACAAATCTTACTTCTCTAAACGAAAAAAACTATTTCGAGATTAACTCACGTCAAAATGAGTTTACATAATTTTTATTGAAGTTTTAGATTTAGGCATTCACAATGCTATTTTTATAACGTGTGGTTCTTCCTGTCACGACCATTGAAGATTTTCTGATATCTTTAGGTGGTAAAAAAAAGATTGGATTTTCTACTATTCAATACCCGTTTTGAATTTTTTCTGTAGCACGACTAAGCTTAAACTATTTTTAATTCAGGGATTTCAAAACGGAATAAAATAGCTTAGAATATTTACTATTTTTTACATCCATTTTGAAATTTCGTACTATCAAGATCATAGAACACGATACGAAAGTGATTCTTTCCAGCAGGGCCTTCGTATCTCTATGAACATTATAGTAAAAAATTCCAAAATGGGTGTAAAAAATAGTAAATATTCTAAGCTATTTTATACCGTTTTGAAATCCCTGAATTAAAAATAGTTAAAGCTTGGTCGTACTACAGAGGTATTCTTACCAGCACGACCTTCGTATCTCTATGATACTTATAGTAGAAAATTCCTAAATAGGTGTAAAAAATAGTACTTAAATATTATAAACTATTTTATGCCGTTTTGAAATGCAGGAATAACACGGAAGTCTACGTGGTCGTGTTAGGAAGCATTCTTTCCAGCACGACCAGTGTATCTCTTAGATCTAGTAGGTAAAAAAATCAAAACAGGGGTAATAAATAAATAGTAGAAAATCCAAGCTATTTTTTACCACCATTTTTTTTTCATATCTTTATGAAAAAAATCTTCAACGGACGTGGCAGGATTTATAACCGCACTTTTGGGATTCGGGCCCAATGCACTACTGCATTGGGCCCGAATTCCAAGGGTGTGGGTTCGATTCGAATCCCGTCTGAGGTGCTACGGGTGAGTCGATTTTGTCTAGTATTTTTGTAGATTTTTTTAAATATATAAATAATCTTAATACATCATTTTTACTCAAGTTAAATTTTGAATAAGTACTTTCTTTGTATTAGACATGGGCGCCGCGTTAAAAAAATGCGGCGGCGGCGAACTGGCAATTTTAGGTCGGCGGCGGCGCGGCGCCGGCGGCGTGGTTTTTTTTTAAAGCTTAATTGACATGAATAGGTATATGGCTTCAGAGAACGCTGCATGATACAATTTAACACTTTACGTTTATTAGAACTCTGCAAGATGCAGAAACGCCACACCTGATCTAAACTAAGGCCTAAAGACTTCAGCCCAGAACCAAGCTTACCATATTTAATACTCCAAAAATATCCCGGACATCAGCCTGTGTGAGATTAGTACTAAATTAGTACTAGTTGCTTAAGCAACTAATCAGTAACAGGGCGGCAAGTATGCCGAAATCACAAAAAAACCATGTAAACAAGCCGTATGCTTAAAAGCTGTCCAGAAGTTTTAAATTCCTTCACTTCATGGAGGTGCCGAAGTTGAGATCAGAAGATAACTCCATGCCAAGAAGCTGGAGAGAATCGGTTACTTTAATAGATGTACCTCGGAAAGTAGGAGTTAAGGTAAATGGACTCCTTTTCGCGGTGAACAGACATGCCTGCGTTTTAGAGGCATTGAAGCTGACGAGATTTTCATCACCCCATTGGGAGACGAGACTTAACGTCAAGTTCAATCGCTTAATCATGGCCTTTCTCATTATTTTTACCTCATCTCCACCGGTATACGCGCTGGACAGATATCTCTCCATGACGCTACTGTCGTCCGCATAGCCAACAATGCCCGATATTAGTAGGTCATTGATGTGTAGCAGGAAAAGCGTCGCAGAGAGCACCGACCCCTGAGGAACTCCGGCATCAATCGCCATGAGGTCAGAGGAGCAGCCGTCAATGACTACTCTGATCGACCGTTCACTCAAGAAGTCGGCTACCCAGCTACAAAAACCAGCAGGGATTCCGTACGCTGGAAGCCAAACCCTGTCAAAAGCCTTTGAGATGTCAAGCGAAACAGCAAGTGCTTCGCCGTGTTTCTCAATGGCCTCGCCCCAGCAGTGCGTCACATACACAAGAAGATCCCCAGTTGATCGTCCTCGGCGAAAGCCATATTGACGATCACTGAGGAGATCGTTATCCTCTAGGTAAGTGAGCAGCTTACCGTTCAGTACTCTCTCCATAACTTTACACAGTATGGAAGTGATGGCGATTGGTCGGTAATTGGCAGGGTCGGCACGACTACCCTTTTTAGGTACTGGTTGCACATTGGCAAGCTTCCAAGACTTCGGTACGGTTTTGGACAGAAGGGAAAGGCGGTACAGACGCGTCAGTACAGGTGACAACTCAGGCGCACAACACCTCAGCACTCTTGCTGGTATGCCATCAGGACCACTGGCCTTATTCACGTCTAGATTAAGTAGGACTCTACGGACCTCTTTGTTGTGTATTGTAATCTCCTGCATCGAAGAATTACAGCGAGGTAGGGTTGGTGGTTGTGTAGAGCCAGTATCCAGACGCGAATTACTCGCAAACAGAGTGGCAAATAGATTCGCTTTCTCAACTGCGGAGTGAGCCAGCGTCCCATCTGGCTTCTGCATGGGAGGCAATGTGAGACGGCAGAAGTTAGACTCGACCGACTTCGACAACGACCAGAATCGCTTACTACCCGGTGGATAGGATGCGAGTTCCGCCCCTATGCGGCTGACATGGGTTATTGACCATATCTGTACTATACGCTACGGCAGGTCGTACAGGGATTGGTCAAAAAGGTTCGTTTTACGACCCTCGCTTTCTCCGGTAAGCCAGCAGGGAATGCGTTGGAAAGCTCTACTGAGATATTTGAGTATAACAGTTTGCCGATCATGTGGTTCTTGTAGCTGAGACTTTGAAAGACCTGTACCTGCACAGTTTTTCCCGACTTAGGGTCTCCTACGTGCCGTGTCCCAGGACACACTTTTCCTTCCTTCCCGGACAGACGAACAGACTTCACGGACTTATATGCCGTGGGTGGATAATCACGCCAGTGTGCGCAACGATTCCCGTGGCTCCACCAGTTGCCAATGCTACTTTGAGTAATTTGTAGTCAGATGACGTAGAATGGTTCGATAATGCACTGTTCCAAGGCGATTCGAAAGGACAATGACTGATTTTAGAGGTATACCACAGTGTGGTAGGTCCCAGTGACCTTCAGGCTTTAGCCATCTCCCAAAGCTGAGACATGCATAGCATTTTCCAATCGTATAAAAACATACAGAATACCAAGAAGAATCTGCCATTTTACTCAGCATTCGAGGACTATGAAAGCCTTCGCTTCGACCAAGGCATGGGGGTGCTACAGTTTCTTCAAAGGTGCCAACTACGAAGTGCTGTGTTAGGGTCCTTAAAAAAATCAATACTTCGATTAAAATTACTAAAAATTCAAAACCAGAGTTCAATTCCCATACTATCGCGACAAGGATGTTTTTTCTCTGAAACTATTCACCACTGCGATATTTTAAAGTTTCTGTATCCGTCCGGATTGGAAAAGAACTGTGAAATACTTAACACACCTTCGGTTTGCCGATGTTTAAGTTCTTGCGAGATCTTGGAGGACTTGAACACAGCGATCAAATATTAAGTAGTGCTTTACAAGAAACCAAGAAATATCTATTAAGAACACAACACTCGAAGTTGATGACCATTACGTTTGTGCTAGATAGGACAAACACAGTCCACTTCAATAAGTCCAACTTTTGAGAAAAAGATATTTTCGTTGAATACAGCTTATACAGCCCATACAGGGCAGCATCATTTGGTAAGTTACGGAAATAACGAGTCGTCAAAAAATTGACATTAAATAGTAAAACCTTCGACAATAAGTTTGTTTTTTGGCTAAAATTCTACGCCGCGCGGCAGAGACGGCGGCGGCGGCGGCGTGCCGGTAACTCAAGGCGGCGCCGCGCCGGCGCGGCGCCCACGTCTACTTTGTATACATTATAAAAAAAATATTTCCTCTCGATAACAGTAGGTTGATAAATTAATTTGCATAATGCAATGTCCTTCAATAAACACTATTGGATTCTTAAAATTACTTCGATAATCCCCATCATTTCATAGGTACCTAATACATTATGATACAATACTTTATATCATACACTGGCCTGCAAAACTAAGTACTACAGAGGTCTATTTTCATACAAACGAGGTAACTTTGAAGCATTGGTTCTCCGCCCAGGATTAAACGTGATGTGATCTGATGATGGCCATCCAGGGAGTGAATTGAGAAGATTCAGATCCCCATACACACACAATTGATCTGATCAGCATTCTAAGAGCTGTAAGGATAAGAGTTATCAGTTACAGCATTTCCATACATTTTAATGCTATTTTCGTGGTTTTTTTAAACATATCCAAACAGCTCTTAGAATGCTGATCAGATCTATTGGGTGTGTATGGGGATCTGAATCTTCTCCATTCACTCCCTGGATGGCCATCATCAGATCACACCACGTTTAATCCTGGACGGAGAACCAATGCTTCAAAGTTACCTCGTTTGTATGAAAATAGACCTCTGTAGTACTTAGTTTTGCAGGCCAGTGTAGTATTATCCCTAGATAAAGATTATGTTGTTAAAGCATTTATATACAAAATAACCTACAATAAATAGAATATCACATAAGCAAAAACTACCGACTGGTACGAAACAGATCGAATTGGAATAATCATAAAATTGCAACAACACTTAATATTGATTTCATCAAAAAAATCTGCCCTATTTATCACACATAATTTCTGTATATTCTTTTATATATTAATACTAAAGGCTCTTAAAACAAGACATTGGTAGAAGGTAAAAGGTCATTTTAAAGTTCGACACCTATAAGCTAAAATATTCATTAAAAAGTAAAACAAATCTAAATGAATACTACATACAATTATTGTCATGGTTATGCATAAATTACAAAACTTTGGTTGCGCGTGGTCGGGTTGCTTATGTATGTTTTAAAATGGACTCTAGGCTGGCGTATGTGCCGAAGACAAAACCTGTGATGCCGAAGATCATGATGAAGATATCCTTCCAGAGTTTCCAGCCGTGCTTGCCGAGCTGATCCGGCCAGAAGGTGACTATTTCGATGAAGGGAGGGAAGATGAGCGCCAACGCGGAACTGCTGAACGCACCGACCAGCGAGATGATTCCGCTCAGGTTGGGAATTAAGGCCGCTGCTGAAACTGTTCAGATAGCACTATTAGATTAGATGACCTCATCCTCGCCGAGTGCCTGATATATTCATTGTTTATAGGTAACGGACTGATAGCGTATCTGCTTTTGTGATATAAACCGACTCGCGTGTTATTTAAATCAGTTGGTACTATTATTTTATTGTGTTCGAATATCCAAATAGAACAATAGGTTTTGATGGATTTAGTATATTTTTTTTGCATTCACAGTCACGATGTTATTTTTTTTATAAGCTAATCAAATGCATTACTCAGCTAAATATGAACAGAGTCTACCAATATTTTAAGTTTTTAAGTTGGGCCTGCAATATTTGATTTCAAATATGCCCACCTTTCAAATAGAAACCAGTCGGTCGAAGACGAATCGATTAGTATATCTAACTCAATTTTTGGCAATAAGGGTACGAAATATAATATTCTTAGGGCAACCCGCGCGCGTGTCCCGCTTAACGCACCGCAGTTTACTCATTGGACTAAGAGCTAGCCCTGGAAATAGGTTGACAATTTACAGAGCGACGTAATCCCTCTTGTTAGTGTGCTATACTATCGTTATTAACAGATCCGGGCACCTAGCAGATTTTCAGTGGTGTGGGTGGGAAAAAGCGATTGAAGGTATATAATTTACATTGCTCTGCGTACCTATTGTCTATTTTACAATCGCTTACATTTGACAGATGGATGTGACACATTGCTGCATTTCTTAGATAAGTTTTTATTTGTACTAAAAAGAAACCTCAATGTATAACATCATCCTGAAAGCGATTGCGATAGATTCTGAAATCCCTTTGGATTTGGTGTGGTATTATAGCAAGCCAATCATGTATCTAAATCGAATATAACATTGCCAGGCATTTTGACTGGTGGAATAGTAGTGCCAGGCGGCAACAAAGTGGTAAAGTTTAATGCCGCCTGGCACTACTAACTAATACCACACCAAATCCGGAGCTCTGTAAATTGTATACCTTAGATCGCTTTTTCAGCTGTTAAGAATAATAGTATGGCTAACTAACTAGAGGGATTTCGTCGCTCTGTAAATTGTACACCTATTTCCGGGGCCAGCTCTTAGTATATCATGCACTGCAAGCATCTGTCCGTCAGAAAACCAGCAATCTAATATTCCCGCGCCGGGATCCCGCTTAACGCAGCGGACGCCCTTAGATTTCTAAACATTCCTCGATAGTTTGAATGCGAGGTGATGAGGTCAACAAACTATTATTATCATCATCATATCAATAATAAAGGTATTTATTTAAAAACAATCAAGGTTTGTACACAAACATGCGGTTATGCCGATAATATTGCTCAATCGTCATATTATTGCTTTATTTATTTTTTATCTATCACTTATGCAAGTTATTTAATGTTTCGAAGGATCAATACATAAAACTGTACTGAGTTACTAAAATCAGTACTTGTACTTACTATAATTATATTTACTTTATCCGATCTTAAAGGTGGCGTTACCATAATTTAGTAAATTAATGTCACTGAATTTTGAGCTTATTTTCAGTACTGAAACTTTGCAGGAGGGGCTTTTGCTGTCTACTAAGATACAGTCATCTCAGGCCTCATTTCAAGAAGAAGAAACAGTTAAGATTATCACTTACATGTAATGAAAATTAGTGTCAATCTAGTCACGAGTTCGCCATGTTTCAGCGCCTCTTCTGACGTTAATTTCGATTTCACGTAAGGCCATACAATGTTCATCGGTACATAGAATTGGAGTCCGTACGAAAGAAATATAGAGGCGGCCATAACAGTGCGAACACTTTGAGCCAGTCTGAAAAATGGTAACAAAACTTGATGAAAATCTAAACTTGACGAAATATTTTTAATTACAAACACACAAGATCCAATTACTTACAAATCATTTGGCAAATTTAAGGTGATGCTGCCCAGTACATGTTCGCCGTACTTGAGATATCCAAAAAAGCCGATCGCCGTGTATAACGAGGCCACTATGACCATTCCCAAATTTAAAACTCCAGTCCATCCACCAAAATCTTCTGGAGTCTTCATATTATTTTCAAGAGGTAATACCTAAAAATTAAAAAAAGAACTTAATTAGTCAAATGTTAGCTAAATGCTAATTACTTAACTACAAGAAGAGATATATATATAATTATATAGATATATTCACTTCTCAAGCTTACGCGTTCACTAGACATGAAATAAAACACTTTTTATTGAAAGTACTTTGGTGATTACTAATTAGTTGGTATTTGGTTTGATTTTTAGGGTTCCGTACCCAAAGGGTAAAAACGGGATCATATTACTAAGACTCCGCTGTCCGTCTGTCTGTCTGTCTGTCACCAGGCTGTATCTCATGAACGGTGATAGCTAGACAGTTGAAATTTTCAACTCGCACTTGGCCGGTTTTTTATTTTCCCGACGTTTCGGCACCTTTGCAGCTGCCGTGACCACGTCCTACCTACCAACTAATTACCAATGTACTATCAATGAAACCGCGCTAATTTATTGGAAAAAAATTTTGTAATGGTCATTTTCGCTTACCATTATTACACTACTATCACACTTGTACTATTATGTATTCTGTGCTATCACGCCATAAAAATGAGATAGGTATTTTGTTTTAATAAGTACCGACATAGGTACTATCGGCCTGCCGCCGCGCCGCCGCCGCCGCGTCGTGCCGCCCGCCAGCAATAAAATGTCAATCGGTAAGATAAATATGACGTAAGCCTTTAGTACGATCAGATGATACTTACACGCCCATTTGCAAAATTAAGGGCTCGATGGTCATTTATATTTTATTAGATAACAATGGAGATAAACGGAAATACTGCTGCTAATGGAAAGAGACTGTGGTTTAATTAATTTTACTGGTTTGGTTGGTTTAATCGTAAACACGATGGGCAGAACTCGTCGAAACTAGAAATGTATAATATTGGAATGACACAGATAGATAATGCGTTCCTTTCTCTTATTATTCCGTAATTTTCCCACGCAAATGATAAATGTGTCTGTCTCAGTGTCTATAGACATTTGAAGATATCTATACCTACCTACATTTAAATTTAAATAAATAAAACAAGTCAGGTTAAATTAACTCAAGAACGGCTGGATGGATTTGGATGAAATTTTATAATCTGGATTAAAACAGATACTTTTTATCCTGGTCAAAGGTTCCCTATGGCCCCTAGTATTTCATATCTTATGTCCTGACTGGCTAGAGAAGAGGAAAGGTGGAAAGGAATGGAGGAGGCCTTTGTGTCCAAATTACAGGACAGACTTATAAGGGAAGCTGCTGTTTGAATTGAAACTGAATTTATAAAAAAAAACTGTAATCATTATATTTAGAAAAATATGTATCTTTCTTAAAAGTAAATAAAGGCTTATAAAAAAAAAAAAAAAAAAAAAAAAAAAAATGTCCTGACAGACTGATTCATATAGCACTAGCTAGCAGCATGCAGTCACCGGCAGAAGCTAGTCCAATTTATAAATTTTCAATATGAAAACCAATGCACATATTTAAGAAATTTTATAACTTATTTGTCACTTAATAAATACGGTTTTAGAGTTAAGGATAAGTAACAGAGTAATAAACTTACCATTCCAATACCTTCAAATGCATAAATAGCCGTGCCAAAGTACAATGGTAACTGTCTCCAGGTTGCGAATGATTTCACCGTGCTAGTATGCGGCAAATCTTGCAATATATAATAGAATGTTACAACTAAGCCCCAAGCAGTCATTATTGATGCAATCAAAGACACTGGGGTTAAGTACTTTAGATTCTTCACCATGGATAATGCTAATATAGCCGGAAATAAGAGAGCCAAGTAAGTGTGCACGCTGAGGTTTACGTGGAAGAAATGCATGGTGTCTTGAAGGTTAGTGGCAACAAACAGGAAATACACACAGCAGAACCCCAATTGTGTTATTACCAGAAATACATTGATTATAGTCCTGAAACAAATGAAACTAAGTTAAAATTCATGCTTTAACTCAGCATAATGATTGTGCAGTAATAAACAAAAGTTTACATATATTTTTTTTTATAATAGAACTTTATAATACTAGCTCCTATCTTCTGTACATAATGTAAAGATGTCATATGAGGTTTTTTTGTGACTGAAAGTAACAATTTAAGTACTTATATGTTTAATTAAAACATTAAATTTAAGTAGTTAGCTAAGTAATGTCCCAGGTATTGTACCACCGGTGGTGATGGCGAATGGCAATAATAACAGTGTTCTAGAAGACCAAAACTTCTCAGGTATAGTATGGTAAAAATTTCTTCAGTTATTCATGATAGCATAGGAAGTCACTAAACAAAGTCGTGGGGAACCCCCATTAAGAAAAAAAAATCAAAACACCACATGCAACAGGCATTTGTTTACATTAGCTAAATAACACTTAATTGCTGTTTACTATCAGATATTATAAATTTCCACTATTACCTACCATAATTAGGTCAGATAACAAGCCAGAAATATTTCCACAATTGTATCAGTAACTTAAACATTTGGGTACATAACATTCATCAATAAAAATTTTATAGATACAATTTCCATTAAAGAAAAATAATTTATTCCTACAAAAAAGCAATACCTATGACTTACAGTACAGGTGCTTAAACAAGATGTTGGTTTATTTTTTATTCAATAATAATTATGTAGGTAATAGCAATAAATTGCGAAAAAGATATGTATACATATCTTTATTTATTTTATTCAGGATAATAAACAGTTTTATCTTTTTGTATTGTATTTTGTATTGTATCATTGAATGTTTTTTAATTAGTGCAATACACCCTTTTTTAAGCCACTCATCGAGTGGACTAAATATGTATGTACTTAAGAGTATTATTCAATAATTATAATAATTTATGAAATTTTCCATTGTTAATGTTAAAGGTATTACTATAGCAGGCAGTACCTACAGTACCTACCTAGAGACAATACTATAATTTTATTGACTTTCGGTATTACTTATTCTAATTAGATTGCTTGGCTTGAAGGTTTAAGAATAATATTACTACACATAAATATATGGCTAACTGTAGAAATAAATAAAAAGTAATTTGAAAAGATAATATTTAATACTAGTGACCTAATGAGCACCAACCTTAATATAAGTCAAGCATATTATTGTAATGTAGTGTAAAAGGAGATCTATTGCTGTACTATGGATCATACTTTAGGAAACACAAACATTACAATATTTACCTGTACCTAATTCAGAATGAACTGCTTAATTATTATTATTATTATAAATACTAGAGACCGCCCACAACTTCGTCTTTGTGGAAAGATTTTGCTATTCCTCGGGAACAATACTTGTTTTCGGGATTAAAGGTATCCTACCCTACCATATTCTATTCTATGTCCTTCTCTGTACTTCTGGTAATGTGTATGTAAAATTTAATGATGATTGGTTCAGTACGTAAGACGTGAATGCATAACAAACATACAAACAGACTTTTGCATTTATAATATTAAGGATAAAAAAAAGTTTGGACTTACTTCATTTTCTTCGCATATGGCCGTAACGGCACTGGTCCTGATGTGAAAGCATCTTCTACTACTTCAGAGAACCCTAAAGCTGGTCTCTGGTTTCTTATACAAAGCTCATGTGAACATTGAACAAGCATATGCATACAATGGGTACATATCGCTCCCATAAGCAATGTGCCGACCACACCTGCAACAATATTACTTTGTAGCTTTAGTAAAATTAGGTTCTATAAAACTTAATAATTTAAAGAACTTACTATCATACTGTGCTGGTATTATTATGCACTGTACAACTTGGCCAAGTTAACTCGGCACCTGAGTTGAAAATTTTCTTACCATCATTTACATATATTGTGCTGCACTGCAAGTGATGTTACCATGTTTTATTATTTCACGATCATATTGCCTATTTAATCTAAACCATTAATTTAACAGCCTTTAAAGTATAAGACCAAAAAGTCGTCTTGTGTGAGAAAAAATCATTCGAGCCAGGTGCCGAGTTAACATAACCGGTCCACTTGTGTAATTTCAAAATATATCGTAATCGCTTTCATTTGATAGAATATTGATACGTCTTTTTGGCACAAATAAAAACGTAACTACCAAACAAATGCAGCAATGGTTCTCATCCATCTGCCAAATGAAAGCGATTGCAATAATTTTGAAATTAGACAATTAGCCCCTGAAATAAAAAAAACGACCTTACCAAACATCAGACCAGCGTTTTTAAACGCATCAGGCATAGCTAAAATTCCTGTGCCAATATTTCCTTTGAGCAGATGAATGAGAGTATCGAAGTTTGATGTAGGGTGTTCCAAGCATCGCTCTGACGCTGGGTGGTATTCGCTCTTAGATTCTTCATCCTTAGGCACTGCTGGATCAGTAGTAATTAATTCAACAGCTTGTACATCAGTGTTATCAATCGGAGTGTTTGGTCCAGTGAGGAGCGGTTGCTTTTCATCGCTCATATTAACTTTTTCATACAACAATTCGTTAATAGATTATGACTTTCCGACCTTAATCACACAACTTTTAGCTGCATTAATTTTAAAACATTAAACACGAACGTACGTGAGTTGGGTCGCGGGGGTGGCGCCGTGGCGATCAAATTTTAAACATAAATTCACGCAAGCCGCGCAAGCGAGCAAGCTGCGATGAACGCAGGGGGGGGACACTCTTGACACTCCTATACTAAGCATGGTAGGGAATCCTAGTACATTTCTATAGGGTTAAAAAAATACAGCGCCATCTATTTTGAACGTAAGGCAACTCTGCTGCACCGTATCAGTGTTACCACTTTAGTTAATGGGGAGGCGAAGGCAAAGTGAATTACAGATGGCGCTCAGTCTTTGGAACAATTGTCAGTTTGAGCTTATATTGTCTTGACTGTGTATTACGTGATTTTACTTTCTTAGATTGTATTTTTTTCGGTTTTGCGGACAAACAATGTATTATATGCTAACTTTAGCTCATATAAAAGAAGAATTACGGAAAAGAAAAGCCAAAACAACAGGCAAGAAAGTTTATAGCAACTTACAAAAAATTGCTAACAAGCATTACATTTCTTTAAATTTCGTGTAAGATTTACAAGTAATCTTTTTATTTCAGATTAGAAGCATATGATTTAAATTTTAACAAAGCAACTGAGTGTGAATTTCCGTGTTTATAGTTGCCTGATGATGCCTTCTGTGCAATAGTAATTTCAGGTTTCTGTACTGGAATTTCTGTACCATCCAAAATTACACGAACCGTTTTATCATATTTATTTTATTATTCTAAGTTTCTTGAATGACTCTGGCATATAAAATTCTATTAATTCTCTGTTTGGCCCCAATATTGGGCTTATTCCATATTTGATATACCTATCAAATTCATCCAAGTTATAAATATGCTAGAAACTGCGGTTGAAATATTAAAGAACAAAGCTGTTATAATTCAAATGTTGTTTTATTTTGGCGAAGCTTCATCAAATTCATGAAACATTCCTTTTGATTTATAATGTTTCTCAGGCTCAGCAAAGGAGAAAATCGAGGGAAAAGCATCTTTTTTTTGATATTTTTTTGCCCAATATTTTTTTGTTACTGGGAAATCGATGAACTCCAATAATTTACAAGTTACATGCATAACAATGCGGAATTTTCTCAGTATAAAATTAAAAAGTGCAATACTCCAAGAGATTCCCATATGTTTTGACACTTTCTTTGAGGCGGCCCGGTACCAAGACCAGACGCCACCTATCGGGATAAAATTGCGCTTTTCCTCCCCATTATTAAATAATGTTATTTAATATTTTTTTCACATGTGGCAATGTTGGACTGTCAAGTGAACTAAGGTCCGACCGAAACCACTTTTCTGCAGAGAACCGAGAACGAAACTGAGACTGAGAACGAGATTATGAACATTATTGAAATCTTATAAAAATCTGGCAGAAACTGATGAAAACACGTTAACTGAATAAAATAAAGTGTTTTTGATTTATTTTTATTGATGAAATCAACAAAACATACTAGAAATTATATTGTTTGTACGTAATCAATATTCAAAATTTGTTAAGTGAAGGTTATCTATAAAAAAATAATTAAACAGGGTCATTTTTGGACCCTTTGTCAAATTTTGTCATGTCTTTCTATAATAGCAGTACTATAAATTTTTATTTTTTTTTTATTTTGTTCCAACTTTACTACAAACAAATCGAAGTTGTCACTTCTTTACTAAGGTTCGCGAACCTCCGCGCTCCGCGAACCTGCACCAAAATATGTGTTTATCCTGTGCTGAAACAGTGCGCCATAGTGTATACGTGTGCGAACACGTATGTGAACCTGGTTTACACACATACACACTATAGCCAAAGTGAAAATAAAATGTTTGCTATTATGGCGCACACTTCCAGGGGGCTTACCATCAGCAAATAAGAAACCGTTCAGTTCAAAAGCAGGCCTTAAACAGGGGGCTAATTGTCTAATTTCAAAAATCTATCGCGATCGCTTTCATTTGACAGATGGATGTGACACATTGCTGCTAATCTTTGGTAAGATTTTATTTGTGCCAAAAAGAAGCATCAATGTATCACATCTTGAAAGCGATTGCGATAGATTTTGAAATTAGACAATAAGTACCCGGGACTGCTTAATGCCTGCTTTCATACTAACCTTTGAGGTCATAGTACGAAAAAGTAAGACAGTTCAATATAAGTCCTGCTATAAGAGCTCATAGTAAGGCCCCAGGTTTGCGGAGCGCCAAGGTTCGCGAACCTAAGTGAGTACCCACCCTAACACATCTTGCACACCACCACAGAATAGATATAAATATAAGTACTACCGTATAGATAGGACACTCTCTGCTCCGCCCCAAAATCAATTACCTTACCCCACCCCGCACCTAGGAATTTAGGATAAAAAAGTATCTGGTAACTGTGAATTATGAAAAAGACATTGATAATTCTTCCCTTACACCGTATTTATTTTTCGCAAGGGGTCCTAAATTGATCCAGTAATTTTAAAATTAATTACTTATCAAATAATACAGGTTTTATTGCAAAACTACGTAGTAATTAAAGACGGTCTCAAGATCAACATGTTTGTTACGTCTGATGTGCCGTGTCGGTCGTATCGTATACCTATACATTTGCATCAAAAATAAGTGCTGAAATTCTCGAATATAAGTTCTATCACTCTTCCAAATGTGAAAAAAAAAACTATCCGAGTAATCTTTTTTTTTATATTAGCTAACTGCTAATTTTTAACGATTTTACTAGAGTCGAAGTTGACGTCGCAATGGTGGCACTACTTACCCTAATAAATGAAAGTGTTATTGGAAACTAACCCCTGTTAATAAGGCGTAACAATAAGGTGACTGATCACCCGCCCGGCTTCGCTGGCGTCCCCTCTTCTAAAATATAATAAAAATAAGGCGTAACAATTTTAAAGAAAAAATTCTTTTCCTACCACACGTAAACTTATATTGACGCACTGGACCGCACTGTACACAGATTTGTAGGTACCATTTTGGCCGAGAACGAGACCCAAGACCGAGAGTTAATTTTGGTCGAGACGAGACCGAGAACTCGGTCGGACCTTATTGTGTGAACTCGAATCTAGTGCGTGTTTTGTTTGGAAAATTTTCACTTTTTAAAGTCATAATAATTAATAGTCATTTCTTCATTAATATTCGTTGAATTGTGCTTCATTTCCTACTAATCATCGTCGAGTGCTATTTGCGGCTGTTTTTATAAACATTATTTCGAGAAAAGACTATGTGAAGTGTTAACGAACTACATAAACAATGTTCTCAGTTCTTGGTACAAACAAGTACCTACGGCGCCTATTTACAATATATTATGTTGTTCCTGATTGTTTGCAGTGTGTGCCACAAGCAAGGTAAATAAAATAATACATTTTGGCTATCTTAGTTTTCTCTATTAAAACATAAACATTTCAAAGTACCTAACATAACCTCATGGTAATAAAAAATGCATTAATATTTAAACCTTTTCTGCGACATTCGTACCATTTATTTACCTTTGTTTAAACAAAAACACAAAGCAATAAAGGTACCTACCTAACCTTTTTGAAACAAACTTATTGCTAAAATATAATATTAGTTTATTGTATATTTTCTTTAATGTTGATCTGTAAGTGAAGTAAAATCACAACTCTTTGTTTCAGATGTTACTACACTTGCTACTCCTCGTCACAATGCTATCACTCTTGAAAAACAGTTGGAGGCATGCGCAGCAGTTACTGGAAGTATTTTTTGAGCAACGGGTAAATAATGTAACTCATTTTGATTGTTATTTTTGTGATGTTTACTACTTACTTACTTGTACTGCATTACCTATGTGTCTATAGTGTGTATACACCTGTAATTTATACTTAGCATAATAGATATAATTATTTATAAACAGAAATAAAAATCTTTTTTAGTATATTAGGATGTTTTTCATTTTTTTACCAACCTAGATAACTCTTTGGCAAAGTTATCTGGTGTTTATTGTACAGTAAATTACAAGCTCTTAACAGTTTGTAATTTTTTGTACAATAAACATCAGATAACTTTGCCAACTAATTTTCATTAAAATATTGAATAGGTAGGTAGGTAGGTACCTACCTACGTATACCTATAGTGAAGTAGTTCACTTCGTGTAAAAAAGATGGCGCTGTATGCTGGTATCCGGTTGGATACAAAAAAATGAGTGAGAGAGCCATCTATAACTTGTATATAATATTAATCTATGATACTAAGTGACATTATTGTAAAGGAAGTGCCTTCATCTCTCATCGGCGAAGATCATTACTTCATACATTTTTTTTTATAAGAACTCCCTCAACGATCAAGCAATGCTTGACAAGCACGTAAATGCTTGTCAAGCAGTTTATGGTTTGGGAATAGACAATGATTTTCTAATAGTCATTAGCGAGAGTACATTCATAAAGGTAGGTATACTCTTTTTATCAAAAACAAAATTTAATTGTCAGAATTTTCCTTTAGCAATATCACAAAAATCTTTTTCTGTGTTTATTTCGCACGTTTACTTATTTCAGTTGCTCGATTCCACCGTTTCCCAACAAAAGAATAAGGGCCCGGATAGTTTTAAAGATTGGGTAGAGATTGTTGGTGAAAATGTGTTGACAAGTTAAAAGAATGGGGTCTGCAACCAGCACCTTCGCCAGCAGGATAAGGCCTGTAGGCGTAGTACCTTCTCTTCACTTACCGGCAATTCATCGTGTAAGTTTTTTATGTAGGTACTAGGTAGGTACCATAGTAGAATCAAATTACTACGTCCTTGATTTAGGATGCGTTTCCACTGAAGCAACATCACGTAAAATTTTTTGGGGTTGGCTTTAAAAATGGGGCGCTTGATTTTGAAATTGAAATATATATAACTTTGTAGAGTTTCGTAAGGCCTTTCAAATGATACTATAACCCCGGCGCGGAAATTTGTATTTTTTTTTTAGTGTTTATGAAAATATATTTTGTTATGTTATATTTTTTTCAGGCAACCAGACCCATCCCAGTTCCAGACCCATTTCAATTCCAACCCATCCCACTTCGTCTTCATATACCAGAAATATCATGTAAGTTTTGTTTACGCATATTAAGGGTAGATATTTCTCAAAATAATTGTACCGTTAGGTACGTGCAGGTAAAACGCAGTTACTTTACGCACACGTTTTGTTATGAACATCGCTCCTCTAGAATTACAAAGACGTAACTGCAAACATCATGCATAATGCCCTCATTATGCATCAATTTCATAAGCTACAATATTTTTAATAATAAAATTACAAACATTTTTTTTTTCAGATCACAGCCCACCCCCATCCCACTCTGTTGTCATCCTGATACTGGTGCAGTACGAGCTATCGAGCAGTTTAGTTGTGGCAACCGCAAATGATAAAAATTTTTTTTTTTTTTATAAAAAACAAGTATCATTACTTGTTTTAATTCCGGGACTCTTTGGCTCCATAATCGTTTTATAGACTTAAAGTAAGGGTGTAAGTAAAATGATTGTATTATATCTCGTAATAATATATAGGACTTCGTATAGGTGTCAGTTAAATTATTTTGGTTCGACCGTGCACCATCCTTCCTGTTTTTCTATGCGGAAGCATTAATTGCTTATTTACGAATAATTTTACTTGAATGGTTTTAATATTCAGTTATCAATTACGGGGCCTTACTATGAGCTCTTATAGCAGGACTTATACTGAACTGCTTTACGATTTTGTACTATGACCTCAAAGGTTAGTATGAAAGCAGGCCTTATGCAGTCCTGTTTAAGGCCTGCTTTTGAACTGAACGGTTTCTTATTTGCTGATGGTAAGCCCCCTGGCTGCGCAACATGTTTTGATGAAAATGTATTTTCATTACAACTGCTAGCTATACTTATTAAAGTGTTAGTGATGTGTTCTTTAATAGGTTACATTTAAAAAGATTATGTTATACTTACCTGGGAAAAATTAATGGCTGTGGCGAGGGGTGAAATTATGGCGAAGGTAAGCCGTTCAACAAAAGTGTTATGATCTGCATAGTGGATCTGTAGGGTGGGATTTCTAAAAGGTAAGCCAATGGGAATCGTCTTGTATGGACCCTTCGTCACTGATAGGTACATTAGTATACCTAATACTACTAGGTAGCAGTGGCGAAGGGTCCATACAAGCCGATTCCCATCGGCTTACCTTTGGAAATCCCACCCCAATGATCCACTATGCAGATCATAACATTTTTCATCATTTTTGTAGAGCGGCTTACCTTCGCCATATTTTTACCCCTCGCCACTGCTAGGTTAGGTATACTAATGTACTACACAAACACGGTCAGGATACCTACTACGCTAGTAGGCACCCTGACCGTGTTTGTGAATGAATAAATATTAAGAAATAAGAATATGAACAATTTTGAATAAAATTATCCCTAGGCATAAACTGAGAGGAATAAATAAAAACATAATGACTCTTTCACTTAATTGTTTAATTTTGTGTCCTTTTCTTTTCTCCCTTTTGTAATTATGTTTTTAACTGTTTTGTTCTAGTTATCTCTTATAACATTTGAAACGTTTGTTCTCATGTGTTAGTTATTTTCTTCGGAAAAAATACTAATACTAGTGAACACGGCGTTAAGAATGTTATAAAAGATAATTAGAACAAAGCCGTAGGCAGGATTGCTATATTCGGTACTAAAAAAAAAAAAAACAAACTTACAAGAAAATCGCCGATCAGAGATGGCGCTTCAAAATGAGTAAGTTTTAAAATCGCCAGAGGGCTCTCTACCCCTATTTTTTTTTATCTTACTCTATGGATGAACGACATAATGAAATGAAATTATGAAATGACCGAAACGACCACAGATCGTTCCAAGAAAGGTTCTTGGAATATATTATTTTACTCTTTGTTCTTGGATCGTTCAAATCACCACCCACCACAGATACCACCCACCTTAAGCCTCGATTACATATGCCGATTTAGCGTCCTTACTGGGGTCCCAATTTCTGATTGGAAACGAAGCCCCCAAATTGGATCCTAGTTGGGGAATTTAAGAGTTGCCAGTTGCCTCCCTAGCCAAGGCATTCTGTGGCCAAGGCTATACACCGTCATTTTGTAGTAATTTTAATTAACTTAAGGGAGTGCTCTACTAATGAAAATAATAATTTTTGCCAAAGAAACATGGGTCGAAAAACGACAAAAATTTTGGACTTTCCCATACAAATACAATGTTTTAGCTGTCTAGTTAGTATGGGAGGACCAACATTTTTTGTCGTTTTTTGACCCATGTTTCTTGGGCAAAAATGTTTAGTTTCATTGGTACAACACACCCTTAAGTTAATTAAAACGACTACAAAATGACGGTGTATACAGTTTGACCATAAAGAGTTGAAATTAAATAAAATGGAACTAAAATTTTTCAGTACAAAATTTAGTAAGTGTTGCCAATTTATTCGTGATTTTGACGTGTTTACATAGAAAGTGGTGCCCTCAATTTTTGTCAACTCTTTATTGTCAGGAAGTGTCTATTCATCGGGGCGCCTCGACGAATAGTATTTTTCCCTATCTAGCGGTGCGCACCACTGAATAGCGCTTTCTCTAGGGATTGGCTAAATGCCGGTGCCTCCACTATTCAAATAGGTAGTAATAATTGTGTAAATGCCTGTTAGGCTAGTGGTTAGAGTGTTGATCTCTCGATCCAGAGGTCGTGGATTCGATCCCCGGCCCCGCCGCGGAAAGAAACATCTTTGAGTTGTTGTTTCTCGTTATATTCAATTTAACCGTTAGTGTTATTTTATTGCTGTGGTGCCGCTTTTTATAATACAAAGTGTTTGGTAAAAGCCTTATAAATCCGAATATGGTAGATAGGGATCATTAAACTGAACAACTTTTACTATGGGACCAACACTGAAATTGCGAAAAAAATATCAGTTGTTTCATACATTTTGATATTTTCGTTATTAATTTTTGTATGAAACAGCTGCTTTCTTTTTTGCGATTTCGAAAACACCTTGTAATACTATCCCCGCAAATTGCTAATGAACCTGGCAGCCATTTTAAACCAAAAAAACGGTGAAAAAATTGTAGATTTTTTTATACCTAGACCCTATTATATTAAAATTAATAATTCAATAAGTAATATTGATAAAAAAATACATTAGAATTTTATTGTTACATGTAGGTAGGTACCTAATTTTTTTGTTGCGGATGACGTAAACGTAGATGTGAATATGACAAGGTTACATAGTGCACATTTGCGGGCATCGTTGGCTGTGGTTTTAGCAGATTTGTTAGTGCAGTGCGTAGTTTTGGTTTGTGTTTAGAGATTTAGATGCAGTTTAATTGAGATTTGAGAGAAAATTGTTTGCACTCTCTTTTCCTTCACTCTCTAATTCCGATAGGACGGCAGGACGACCGACAAGACCGGAGAGGTCAGGCGCAGGATCTACAGCCGAAGCACGGATCATTTTTCTTATCGCACAATCAAGTGATCAGCCTGCAATGTCCAAACCAAACTAGAAACAACAACTCAAAGATGTTACTTCCCGCGGGGATCATCGAACCCGAGGCACCGGCCTATAGCCAATCCCTAGAGAAAGTGCTATTCAATGGTGCGCACCGCTAGATAGAGAAAAATACTATTCGTCGAGGCGCCCCGATGAATAGACACTTCCTTATTGTCAAGCTGTAGGTAAGGCAAATGAAACTTTAGTCATGCAGCCAAGTCTTCAGTGATATTTTTTCTTTAGTTTGCATTTATGCGGGTGTATTACTACAGGCACGTAATTTGGCAAGACAAAGATGAGACAAAAGATGCGCAGCAGCTACAAACATTAAACTCTGTGCATCTTTTGTCTCATCTTTGTTTTGCCAAGTTATATGCCGGCACCTATTTCACATTATAAGTAGCCCCTAGATGATCAAGCAATGGCTTGTCAATAATTTACATTGCATTACCACCACCACTACCATTTGAGTGCGTACTAAAAATCCAAGATGGGGGCCAACTTTTTTGTTTTTAGGCCGCGATTTCAATGAAACTCGGTTTTTGGTACTATTTTGACAAGAAACCATTAACAAAAAAGTTGGCCATCTTAGATTTTTAATAAATTAAAAATTGTTTTGTAATTTTCTTGCAAAATAGTACGACAAACTGAGTTTCATCGAAATCGGCCCCAAACAAAAAAGTTGGCCGCCATCTTGGATTTTAAGTATTTGAAAAATTTTGTTATTTTCTTGACAAAATAAAATAGTACGAAAAACTGAGTTTCATCGAAATCGGCTCACAAACAAAAAAAGATGGCCGCCAACTTGGATTTTTAGTATTTGTTGGTGAGCTAAAATGGACTGTCCTTTAAAGGATGATAATGATGGAAACACCCAGTTTTAAAGCATAAATAAACAGGCAAAGATTTGACACTAAAGTATTGAGACAACTGACACAAGAGTAAAGCAACCATAAAGCTAATGTATCAAAAAGGTGGCATCTCAGCCAGTCGCCAACAGTATTTGAAAAATACAACTCAATTTTTCAAAACGGGACCCTATTACTAAGACTCCGCTGTCTGTCTGTCACCGGCTGTATCTCATGAACCGTGATAGCTAGACAGTTGAAATTTTCACAGATGATGTATTTCTGTTGCCGCTATAACAACAAATACTAAAAAAGAATTTGTATGGTATGTTAAATATTTTGCTTTCCATGGTTAAAATGTACTATTTATCATGCGTGTAGGTGAACAGCGTCAAAACAAAGCTATAGAAAAATCGCGCGGTAAAAATCATGGTACCACTGAACTATGAATTTTCTTCCAAGAGGAAAGTAGATTGCCAAAACAAAAATAAGAAGAAAAGAAAATTTACTCTATGGCGATCGATGACTCAAGGATTTGTCTGGCAGAATGCGCCCAATGACACTGACAGAAGCACTGACAGTGAACTGTGCGAACTGTGAAGGAAAAAATTAAAAAATTCCACAAAAAACAATATTTATTTCTCTTCGCTCGCTCTCGCTGTTGTTATAAAAATTATAGTGACTATGGGAAACGCTGGAAGTAATCAACCTAAAGAATGGCATCGAGAAACAGTTGCAAAGGTGCCCGACGTCGGACCGTCGTCTCCTGTGAAAGAAGGAGAAGCGTTCACATTTGATAAAAAGCCAGATGATACGCGAGGTGGTCGAGATGAAGACAGTACAATTGAAGATGGAGCACCTTATTACACTAAAGCAGTTCCTGAAAGCGAGGAGGAATTTATTACTCCACGCGCAAGGTCTAACACACTTACTGAAAGCAATAAAGATATTGACGAAATGAAGGTGTTACCTACAGTATTCAAATGGGAAGGTGGTGGAAAACAGGTTGGTCTTGGCTCCTTTCTAGAGTTATAAATGTTATAGTGATTATCAATAAATATACCCTCAGTATTGTTAATATTGAAACTAATTAATTTCTAGGTTTACATAAGCGGAACATTTACTGAATGGAAGACAATTCCTATGGTGAAGTCTCATGGAGATTTTGTGACCATTATTGATTTGCCTGAAGGAGAGCATCAGTACAAATACTTTGTAGATGGAGAATGGCGTCATGACCCTACTGTGGTAGGTAATATTATGAGCATTGCTTTGAGCACACACAATAATAATATAGCAACTCATAGCTAATTATAAGACTCATTACAATGTCAGTTAGTTTGTTGACTAACAGTGGTAAAGGTTCCACACAAGTTGATTCCCATTGGCCTACCTTTAGAAATCCCTCCCCACTGATCCACTGTGCAGACCGTCACAATTTTGTAGAACAGCTTACCTTCGCACAGTGTTCCCAGACCCGCAGGATCAGACATTTTTTACAGACCCTCAGATTGTCATAGTTAGTTAAGCTGATCAATTAACTAGAAGTAACCCCATATCAATAACCAAGTTGTCAAGAAAAAAAATCTTAAAGTTAGCTGTTTGGAAAGGGTCAAAAAACAGAAAAACTGAAATGTGGCTTTTGTCATTGGTTCTTTTGGAATTATTTATTTATTGTATTTTGTACTACTAAATTATGGTTATTTTGGACTATTTACAAAATAGCAGTTACTAATAACTTTGAAGATTTTTGTAAAAAAGCTGTTTTTGAATTATATTTATTTAAAAAAAAAGTGTTCAGTTTGCGCACGAAATTTTTGTTGCAAGTAATACTTAAGCTTTATATCTACCTACTAAAAAAAATCAGCTCGGGATCTTTCGTCTAATTTGAGATATTCGCGATTTTAATTTTGTGTTAGTGCTTGCATAATTTTTCATGGCAAATTTTACATAGAAGTTATTTGCTTTGCACAAAGTGAAATTAGTTCACTTAATAATAAGTTTATTCTTACGGAACTGCTGTAAACTGTGGAAATATTATCCATTTTGTAATATCCCAAATTATTATTTTAAAAACATTTTTATCCTCTATCACAAAATTGAGTGCTTCACCATGATTTCGTCCCTTGCCAGTGATGACTAAAGTGATTTGTGTATGTAAATTTATTTCTAATCAAACTTAACATTCTTTGTTTTACAGAAAGTTATAGATAATGGCATGGGATCAAAAAATAATTTAGTGTCGGTGAAGATGTCAGACTTTGAGGTATTCCAAGCTCTCGCTAAAGATAGTGAAGGCATACATAGTAGCGCTCAAACTGAGTATTCTCAGGTAAGGAATATACATTTGCTTATGATAATCTTGTTCATACTTATTTGCTTTAGCAATATACAAAATTTATTAATTATTCTAATGGTTACCTATGATGGTAATGGGATTGTAATACCTATATAATATGTCCAGTCCATCAGCCACTTTTAATGTCCTTATGGGTGGTTAAAGACGGGCCATAACACACCACGCGGCGTTAACAACTGCAAATGCGGCCGGGACCAACGGCTTAACGTGCCTTACGAAGCACGGAGGAGCTCGAGGTAACAAAATTTTTCACACCCATCCCATGACCGACCCTTGTGAACATTGCTTAATCGCCGCAATCGCTGGGCCAGGCGCTAAACTACTGTGCCACCGAGATCCTCTATATAATATGTATTTTGTCAAAATTGAAAATATATTATGAATAATTTTATTTTCCAGGAAATACCACAGTCAAAACCTTGGGAAAAAGTATCAGGACCTCCAATATTGCCACCACATTTGCTGCAAGTTATTCTAAACAAAGATACACCTCTTTCTGTGAGTACTGTGATTTGGATAAGAAGCCTTAGGGGTCGTCCATTAATCACGTGAGTCTCATGAAAGGGCCCCCCCTTAGGGTAGTTGAAAAAATCACGAAGTATCACAAGGGGGGACGGGGGGGTGTAGTGAGATATCACATGTATTAATTTTTTTCATTGAACGCGTGACTTTTAACCGAAAACTGCGTGTGATTGTTGACTTGCCGTCACCAAAACGATTTCCCCGCCTACCGCGACATATTCGTACTGAAAATTGTTAAGATTATTTTGTACCAAAAAAATACACGTGATTTAGAGGGGGGGGGGGGGGGGGGGTTAACGTAAAAATTTGCCAAAAAACATCACGTGATTAATGGACGCCCCCTTATGGGATTGATGGTCTATTAAAAGTAAACAATATTTATTTTCATACACTTAAGATCACTGTATACTAGTGTACACGTAACGGGAAAAACCCCAGATGGGATAGGCATAGGGCGAGGCGGGGATCGGGGCGTGGAAAGAAATGGGAGAAAATGTATGTCACACAGCACATCCCCGTCCCATCCTGGGTTTTTTCCATTACCTATGCAGCAACCTTTACTTCGTATTTTGTTACAGTGCGAACCAACCTTACTGCCAGAGCCAAATCACGTGATGTTAAATCACCTCTATGCATTATCTATAAAAGATGGAGTTATGGTATTGTCAGCGACACACCGGTATAGGAAGAAGTATGTCACCACTCTGCTTTACAAGCCTATTTAAACCTACAAAGTATTATAGTTATTGTTAGTATTGAATTGCAAGATAATGTAATGCCCTTATTTGGAAGACATGCTACTTAATCTATTTGTATCAAAGTCATGGAATTCAAATAATGCTTTTCCTTAACCACACACACCTTTTACTGTCTTATTCAGAGTGCGTTCGTTAAACTAGGGCCAAAGTTAACATGGCGTTAAACTGCGGACTAACGCCATTTTAGCGCAAATCGTATTCAGAGTGACAGTTTAACGTTTAATCCCACCGTTTAAGGATTAAAAGGTGCATTGTGATTGGTTTACAAGCATTAAACCAGGTTTTGTTAGACCAGTCTTGCACCCCAGTTTTGTGAAACATCTCTGAATAAGACAGTTAAAGTTTAAGATGCTCATCATTTTAAAATCTAAACTTGAAGAAAAAAAGTACCATGTAAAAAATAATTAAATGATCCAAAGATTTAATACTACTAACTAATATAAAAAATGTGAAAGAATAATATCAAAAGAGGTTTGGATGTTTGTTACTATCATTCAAAAATGGCTGATAAGTTGTAATTCACTTTCTAAATTTTAAGTTAAATTTGGTGTAATTAAATAGATTTAAAAGTACCACAATGGGCACATAAATTAAGCAAAATGTTACGTGTAAATAACAAATCTTTTTAGATTAGTTCATAAAGGTGAAAATAATAACATTAAAAATTATTTACTACTTACCTAGTTATAATAATCTAATTTTGATTTTTGATCTTACATATTCTCAATTATGCTTGAATTTCATCTGTTATTTCGAATCTATTTACCATTTAATAATTAACAGTGGCAATTGCCATCATATCAATCGATCTACCTCGATCGGTTGGTGAAAACACTTTGAGGTACATACCACAGATAATATAATACTATATACTAGTAGCGGTACTGTGCCATGTGCAGGCATGTATCCAGACTTTTAATTCGGGGGGGGACAACTGTATCCCGCAAACCGGATAGTGCCTTGCCCGCTAAATTGAATTTAATCCTGTACTGTGTGTTCTGGATTTCGGGGGGGGGGGGGGGGGGGATAAATCCCAGTGATACAAAACACACTGCACTTATACTTACGAAAAAGATTATGTTGAGATGAGAACGGAAAACTGACAAAAAGGTATATATAATTACCCAAAATAAAGTGCCAGGTGGCATGAGAGTGTGACATACACTTATATAAAAAAAAATATTGGAGCACAACTTAATAAAAATAAGTTACCAATTTTACAGGTTCTTTGCATGCAATAACAACCACCTTCTTAAGTGCCTCTAGCAAAATAAATGTAAGTAGTTGATAAGAAACTAGTATTGTGTATCAAATCTAGGCCGGCCAAATCCAGGCCCGCGGGCCCCGAATGACCCGCCAAGGCATTTGAATTTGCCCGGCAGCAATGCGCGCCGCCGCCCCAAAAGCCAGCCCGGTCCTGCGTTTGCGCCTCGTTGCCCGATTTTACCGAAAAAAAATCCGCGAAGCGTGGACGTGACCAAGCTCCACGTCCACATTCGCACTGTGTTCGCGTA
Source organism: Agriphila tristella (assembly GCA_928269145.1). NCBI lineage: Eukaryota > Metazoa > Arthropoda > Insecta > Lepidoptera > Crambidae > Agriphila > Agriphila tristella. The sequence goes on along the minus strand of OV743439.1, from coordinate 14,584,872 downwards.
AAGATAAGTTAATTACTACTTAATAATCTGCGAGTGTAATTTTGAGAGCAGTTTTGCGCGTACCTATTAAAAGTTCTGTTTAATATATTTTTTATATATCAGCCAGCATTATTATGCGCAAAGTAACCCCGCACCCTGCAGTAGCATCTTCGGCATCCATATTTGTCCAGCGCAGCGCGCGAACTATACTTATAGTCCAATCAGAAAAGGCACTAAAGAAACTTAATTTATCTAAAGGAGCTGGTTATGATGAAATTCCACCTATTTTCTGGGTAAATTGTGCGAAGGCATTAACCGTTCCCATACATATTATTTTCAATAGTTCACTTAATTTAGGCATATTTCCATCTATATGGAAAAAGGCACATATCTTACCGTTACATAAAAAAGGCTCTAGAACTAAGGTTGAAAATTATAGAGGAATTTCAATACTGTGCACTATTGGAAAGGTGTTCGAAAAGCTAGTGTACGACTTCATCTATCTCACGATTTCACGCGGTATTCCAAACGAACAACATGGTTTCTTGAGGAGGCGCTCGACAGTGACTAACTTGGCCTGTTTTACAAATCGTGTGTTACGGGACATGGAACGGGGTGGCCAGGTTGATGTGATCTACACTGATTTTGAAAAAGCTTTCGATCGTGTGGATCACATCATCCTGCTTAATAAGCTTATGTCGCTGGGCATACGTGGTAACTTGCTGAGGTGGGTACAGTCTTATCTAACTAATAGGTCGCAGGCGGTAGTTATGGGTGGCTATAGATCGGACTTTGTAAGTATTCCCAGCGGGGTTCCCCAGGGATCACATTTGGGTCCATTGCTCTACAACGCATATATCCACGATATAAATAAATGCTTCACATTTACTAAACATTTAACGTACGCGGACGATAAAAAGATATTTTTCAAAATTAATAATTTGCATGACTGTGAAAAAGTTCAATCTGATTTAAATAATTTAACCAAATATTATGAGGAAAATAAAATTTCAATTAATGTTAATAAATGCTTATGTATTCGCTTTACTCGTAAATTACAACCCATAACATATGAGTACAACTTCAATGGTGTGAAAATCAATGTTAGTAATAACGTCCGCGATTTGGGAGTTGTACTCGATGAGAAAATGCTCTTCTCTGGTCACATAGATAGTATAGCAACGAAAGCCTTTAAAAACCTAGGTTTTGTCTTACGCGTGTGTAAGTCCTTCAATGACCCTCATGCACTAAAATCAATTTACTTTGCATACGTTCGTAGCTTACTTGAATACGCTAGTCCCATATGGTCACCTCGGTATGCTGTGTATGTGACTAGTTTAGAGCGTATACAAAAGAAATTTGTTAGCTACCTAGACTATCGCTTGCGCAACTCAGCCAATTCTTACATTGAATCATGTCGTACTTATAACATCCTGACGCTTGAGGAACGTCGACTCTTGTTGGTTATGAGCTTTCTTCATGATATTCTTAACGGAAACTTAGACTGTCCCGAATTGGTTGAGAATATCGGGTTCTGTACACCCAGGCGCCGTACGCGTCACACTCCCTTGTTACATGTCCCTAGATGTGCCACTAACTATGCTCGCAATAGTATATTGGTCCGCCTTCCCCATACTTACAATAAGGAATTTGGAGAGCTTGACATATTTTCTCTTTCTAAGACAGCCTTTAAAATCAACATTAAAAACAAATTCTTGGAAAAATAAAATATTTATAATGATGTGTAAGTCTTTGGCATGGCATTTTAATAAATACTTAAAATAATAAATGAAAATATGTTTATTTTAGATGAATCTGAATTAGGAATGAAATGAATGATATACCTAGTATAAGTATAACAAGCGATTTTCTTTTTTAAGTTAATTAAGTATAGAGTGTTGACTAATAACTTTGCGACTGTATCATTGCATTATTGTACTAATTTCTTGTATGGAATTTACTAAGTAAGGTAACTTTATGGAAAACCTGTAATTGGCCTTGCTAATAGTTAGAATTAGTAGTAAAAATAAATTGTAACGCTGTTGGTTTTCAAATAAAATAAAAAAAAAAATAAAATAGAAAAAAAAAAAAAAAAAAAAAAAAAAAAAAAAAAAAAACAATCAATAAAGGAGTTCTAGAATGCATGAGAGGGGACCTAAGCGATTTCTTCTGAAACTTGTTCAGGGCGCTTAGGAAGTAAATATACTAAAAGTCCTGACGTCTCGGAGGTCTGCCGGAGGGGGGAGAGGGGGGAGAAGGTACCACTTTTGGGTTTTTCGCAAATATCTCAAAAACGGTGCGTCATAGGAAAAAGAGTTCTTCTACTAAATTAAAGCTCATAAAATTGTCTACAACTTTGATCCTAATCACGTTTGCCGAATTCCCAACCGTTTCCGAGCCACACGCTCCGGAAAAGTGAACATTGCAAAAAAAATCTCTTATATAAAAGTGAAGGGGTGACTGACAGACTATTGCCCAGCCCAAACCACTTAAGCTAGAGACTTGAAATTTTGCACATAGATACTTTATACAATGTTAACACCCACTAAGAAGGGATTTTAGGAAATTCCACCCCTAAAGGGTTGAAATGGGGTTAAAAAGTTTATATGGAAAACCTAAACCATTGAACCTAGAGACTTGAAATTTTGCACATAGATACACTGTGTATAGTAGACACCCATTAAGATAGGATTTTTGGAAATTCCACCTCTAAAGGGGTAAAATGGAGGTACAAAGTTTGTATGGAAGAGAAAAATTAAATAGACATTTCAACTTGAAACTTCGTATGAGTACTTCTAAAAACAAATAAGCAAACACGTGTTTCGTGGTTTTCCGAAACTCAACCCTTTAGGGGGTAAATGGGGTAAAAAAAGCCCAACATCGATATGGGTGTCGTTATCGAGGTTTTATGGGATGCTGATTGCGAAAATGGCATTTATTTTTAGTGGTAGACATTATTCAAGCCCTTAAGGGGACAAACGGGGTTAAAAATTTGTATGTATTTAGGACTTAAAATTAAATGCTATTTTCGCAATCAACATCCCATAAAACCTCAATAACGACATTCATATCGAGTTTGGGCTTTTTACCCTATTTACCCCTTAGGGGGTTGATTTTCAGAAACTTACGAAATATATGTTTGATCATTTGTTTATAGAAGTACTCCTACGAAGTTTCAAGTCGTAATGTCTATTTTATATTTATTACATACAAATTTTTAAACCTGTTTGATCCCTTACGGGGTTGAATAATGTCTACCACTAAAAATAAATGCCATTTTCGCAATCAACATCCCATACAACCTCGATAACGACACCCATATCGATGTTGGGCTTTTTTACCCCATTTACCCCCTAAAGGGTTGAGTTTTGGAATACTACGAAACACGTGTTTGCTTATTTATTTTCAGAAGTACTCCTACGAAGTTTTACGTCAAACAGTTTGTTTAATATTATTTTTTCATACAAAACATGAACCCCATTTTACCCCTTAAGGGGTTGAAACATAGCCACTGTGTAGGACTTAAAAATAAATGCCATTTTCGCAATCAACATCCCATAAAACCTCGATAACGACACCCATATCGATGTTGGGCTTTTTTTACCCCATTTACCCCCTAAAGGGTTGAGTTTCGGAAAACCACGAAACACGTGTTTGCTTATTTGTTTTTAGAAGTACTCATACGAAGTTTCAAGTTGAAATGTCTATTTAATTTTTCTCTTCCATACAAACTTTGTACCCCCATTTTACCCCTTTAGAGGTGGAATTTCCAAAAATCCTTTCTTATTGGGTGTCTACTATACACAATGTATCTATGTGCAAAATTTCAAGTCTCTAGGTTCAATGGTTTAGGTTTTCCATATAAACTTTTTAACCCCATTTCAACCCTTTAGGGGTGGAATTTCCTAAAATTCCTTCTTAGTGGGTGTTAACATTGTATAAAGCATCTATGTGCAAAATTTCAAGTCTCTAGGTTAAGTGGTTTGGGCTGGGCAATAGTCTGTCAGTCACCCCTTCACTTTTATATAAGAGATTTTTTTTGCAATGTTCACTTTTCCGGAGCGTGTGGCTCGGAAACGGTTGGGAATTCGTCAAACGTGATTAGGATCAAAGTTGTAGACAATTTTATGAGCTTTAATTTAGGGGGCGTCCATTAATCACGTGATGTTTTTTTTGGCCAATTTTTAACCCCCCCTCCCCCTTGGTGATGCATGGTGAGGTTTTACGTTAACCCCCCCCCCCCCTCTAAATCACGTGTATTTTTTTGGTACAAAATAATCTCAACAATTTTCAGTACGAATATGTCGCGGTGGGCGTGGAAATCGTCCTGGTAGCGGTGGGTGAGTCAACAATCACAATCACACGCAGTTTTCGGTGAAAAAAATTAATACACGTGATATCTGACTACACCCCCCCGTCCCCCTTGTGATATTTCGTGATTTTTCCAACTACCCCCCCCCCCCCCCCCCCCCCCCCCTTTCGAGGCTCACGTGATTAATGGACGACCCCTTAGTAGAAGAACTCTTTTTCCTATGACGCACCGTTTTTGAGATATTTGCGAAAAACCCAAAAGTGGTACCTTCTCCCCCCCCTCCCCACTCCGGCAGACCTCCAAGACGTCAGGACTTTTAGTATGTTTACTTTCTAAGCACCCTGAACAAGTTTCAGAAGAAATCGCTTAGGTCCCCTCTCATGTACTCTACACCCCCTTTTGGATCACTTATTGAACGAAGAATTGCAGGACCGTGATCCCCGAGCACACACTGAGACCTATCTTGGTGGAAGCAGGGCTCTGTCACTCCACGCGCAAGTCTGAGGCGCTCGGCGTCCTCTGAGAGGACAAATTTCATACATCAGAAAAGATAAGACCTACGCGATAGAAAGAGAGGCAACTACTGAGTGAATGTTTTGGAGCGAAGGGAGCGCTGTGCGATCTGAATTTGTACTTTATTGTGTCGGAGCAAGAGTCGCAATTTATTTAAACGATTTTGCGGAGTGCAACTTCTGTACGCTAGTACTATTATCTATTCTGTAGTGGAAGTACTTCCTTTTAGCTGAATTAATAGTGAAGGCCTTGACACATTATTCTTGCGTACATCGTACTGATTTGTCTGTCATAATGTGCTGTATTTACTTACAGCAGTAACCAAAGTGTTAAACTCACATTAAACGATCGATACCTGTGTGCCACTTTTGGCAAAGTTCAATAAAAACAGTCAAATAGACTTTAATAGACAATAAAATGGAACGAGAAGCCGAGGATAATTATTTTATTTTCATTATTTTGTAGCCGAAAAGACATACTTTATCTAAATAATGATGTTGATAAGTAGTTTCAATACCAACCGCTGATAATGTAGTCGAATGTTGGATTTTCAGCGGTAGGGTATATCGCAAAGTATGAAATAAATTAAAGTTAAAAAACGCGCTTAATCGCGAATGTCTGTTTATTTGTACACTGTACATAGATAAGTACTAAGATTTCTTGTGATGGTAGATAATAAGTATTTGAATTAAATTATTATTGACGATAATGTTGAATTTTAAATAAAACTATGCTTATTTAATCTGATTGTGTTTTATTTTAATGCCTTTGCTTAACTAAAGTGGGAACTTTTAAATATATATGACATATATTAAGGTCATTTTTAAATAGTGCACATAATTTTAAGGGGTCAATGTACTCATGCATACAAACAACTTTTACTATGGTACCAACATTGAAATCGCGAAAAAAAAAATCAGCTGTTCCATACATTTTGATCTATTCTATTTAAAAATTTCTATGGAACAGCTGATTTTTTTTCGCGATTTCAATGTTGGTAAAAGTTGTTTGTGTATGCATAAGTACATTGACCCCTTAAAAGGTATTGACCGTGTATCAGCAGTATGAACACGCCTTACGATTTTATACCTGTCGCGGGCGCTCGTGGGCGGCGCTAAGTCATTTCTTGTCCTTATCGTTTGTATGCAAATGTGAGAAAGAGATAGCGCTTTGCTAGCTTGATTTAGCGAACAGGGTATTGTAGACTTATGAGGACTTATGTAAGTATTCTGTGGGTACTGGGTAGTGTTCATAGCTGAAAATAATAGGTACAGAATTCCAAAGAAAGTGGAGTCCGTTACGCCAGCAGGAAAGATGCTCCTAGAGGGAAGCGAGTTTGATGAATAATTTGTGCGCAATTCAGTGTAAATGTGCGCCAAATAAAAAAATTGTGGGCCTTATACTTTTGGAATAAAACGGGAAAAACGGATTCTGCTGGGGTAACGGTGCTCCAGCAGGAAGAATCTAAACTAATGATCGGAGAGAAATAAAAGATATATGTGCGGGTAGCTTGATACTAGCAGGAAATGTGCGCCAAATATAAAATTTGTGGGCCTTATAGTTTTGGAGATATTTGATTTCCTGCTGGCGTAACGTTTTGCCAGATCCCAGATCTCGGAAACTACTAAATGTGCGATCTTACAGTAAACACATATAAGTAGCTCCTAATTTGTGCTATTTGTGCGGTAGAAAACATTTCAAAAATATTCACAGATTTTGAAGTAATCAGACATTTTCTGAAAACAGAAAAAAATTTCTAGCGCCTAAACTACCACCTAAATAGAGAAACCAAAAACGGTGTTCTATTCTTCTTATTATTTCTCATTACCATAAAAATTTTGATAACCGCACATTTACGCGTTTTTGAATAATACCCACATGAAGGTTAGACTGACCATGTCATGACTTTGACGGTCAGCAGGATAAAAATATCAGAGACTATTTAGATCCTGGCCCAAAGAATAATCTGTGCGGTTACTGAAGTACATGCTCTGAAAATTTCAGCTTCAAATTCTTCGTATTAAAGGAAATATCAATTAAAATCCAAAACAACTGTCAGTATTCCGATTAACCGACCAAATTCGATAGACCACCAAAAAGCGACGCGTTCATACATATTGATGACCTCCTTAACTTTGTTGTTGAACAGGTTTGTACACGTCACGTCTACGTACATTTAAGTAAAAAAGTGATTTGAGTGAGTGCTTTTATTTAAATAACGAATGAAGTTATTTCTGTTTCATTTCATTTTTACTTGAATTAAATGAATTTTAACATTATTTTAGTAGAAAAATAAAGGATGTTTTGTAAAAAAAGTAAAAAATTTAAGATGGCGGCCAACTTTTTTTTATAGAATAGAATATAGAATATAATAGAATAGAATATCATTTATTTGCATTTGATTAGGGTACACTGGAGGTCTTATAGTATTTAAAGGATCTGCCTATTCAACCATTAACAATAGCATGCAAATATTATCTTAAATTAACAAGTAGGTAGGTATACTAAATTATTTCTTTAACATTTTACATTTCGGATATCGATATGGCAGTTAGATTATTATATCAATGTCACAATCAACAACAATTACAATACAAATGAAATGAATGTCAATAAGATTCAGAATAATAATTAATGTCAAACAGAATTAGAATAATATTCAATAAAATACTCAAAGCAAAAGCAATACGAACATACACACAAAAAGTAGACACTGACTGTTATTGATAAACATTATATGCCTGAACACTTGCTAGTCAAATATTCATTAGTACTATAAAACATTCTATCGAATAGCCATCTGTACATAGCAGTCTTAAACTTATTAAAAGGTAATTGTTTGATATTTTCTGGTATCTTATTGTAAATTTGCATACACATCCAAAAACATTCTTTCTGAAACCTTCTGCTTTTTGGAGTAACTATAGAGACCAATCTATTACCATTTCGTGTATTCCTTGGATATACATCCTTAGCTTGGTGGAAATAGTGCATATCCAGTTTAACAAATTTGGCGGCTTCAAGAATGTAGATGCAAGGTAATGGTAGAATTTTTAAACATTTAAACAGTGGTCAGCACGGTTCATCTGGCGCAGTACTACATATTGCCCTTACGCATTTTTTTTGAGCAATGAAAGCTTTATTTATATCGCAGCTATTTCCCCATATGATTAGTCCATACCTAATAACTGATTCTACGTACGCAAAGTAGGCTGTTAGAGCAGTATTTCTTGTTGCTCTTTTGTGGGCCGATTTCGATGAAACTGTTTTTGGTACTATTTCGACAAGAAAATAGCAACGCAATGTTAAAAAAGTAATAAATTCAAGATGGCGGCCATCTTTTTTGTTTGTGGGTCGATTTCGATGAAACTCGGTTTTCGCTACTGTTTTGACAAGAAAACAGCAACGCAATGTTAAAAATGTAAAAAATTCAAGATGGCCGCCACCTTTTTTGTTTGCGGGCCGATTTCAATGAAACTGGGCTTTTGCTACTGTTTTGTCAAGAAAACAGAAACGCAATGTTAAAAATGTAAAAAATTCAAGATGGCGGCCAACTTTTTTGTTTGTGGGCTGATTTCGATGAAACTCGGTTTCTGAAACTATTTTGACAAGAAAACAACAACGCAATGTTAAAAATGAAAAAATTCAAGATGGCGGCCAACTTTTTGGTTTGCGGGCCGATTTCGATGAAAATTTGGTTTTTGGTAGTATTTTGACAAGAAAACAGCAACGCAATGTTGCAAATTTTAAAAATTCAAGATGGCGGCCAACTTTTTAGTTTGCGGGCCGATTTCGATGAAACTCGGTTTTTGGTAGTATTTTGACAAGAAAACAGCAACGCAATGTTAGAAAGTAAAAAATTCAAGATGGCGGCCAACTTTTTGTTTGTGGGCCGATTTCGATGAAACTCGGTTTCTGATACTATTTTCATTATTCATTTATTATCATTATGGCCCGTCCGCTTTATCCATCCACAAGCCAAAAGGAAAGCCTCTTCCCCAGCAGCCAGCGGGGCATTAAAAATGGCTGATATGCATGGTTATTTGTGATGCCGTCTGTATAAAATTTTAACTCATCGGCGGAAAACAATCCTGTCTCAAACTCACTCAGACGAGAGTATTTTTAGTAAGCACGACCATTTATGGCAAACTAGCTTCAGCCCACGACTTCATCCACATTTACATTCGAGAAAATCCCTAGGAAACCTTAAACCAAGATAATAGTATCCTCCTATGTTGTAATCCGGCTTATAAACTACCATTTCATCCAAATCCGTTCAGCCGTTTTGCGTGATTGATTAACAATCATTCAAACAGGCAAACTTTCATATTTATGATTAAGTAGAATAATACGGCCACCTCCGAAGCGCTCGAAATAGTAATTTTTTGCTACATAAAATGGGACTGCTATTTAGCTGAGACTTAATTTCTCATTTTTTATTTAAGTTATTATTAAGTTTTATACCTCAACTGAAATCTGAATAAATGGTGATGTTTTAAAATATTATTTGCGCTTAGTTACTGGGATGTTTTTAAAGATATTTGCTATTGTTTCCAAAAAATCTGAAAAAATAAAATTAAATACAAAAAAAGCCGCCATCTTTGATTTTTTATAATTTTTAACATTGCATTGTTATTTTCCTGTCAAAATAGTACCAAAAACCGAAATTTCATAGAAATCGGCCCACAAACAAAAAAGATGGCAGCCATCTTTGATTTTTTTTTTTAACATTGCGTTGCTGTTTTCTCGTCAAAATACTACCAAAAACCGAGTTTCATTGAAATCGGCCCGCAAACTTAAAAACTGGCCGCCATCTTGGATTTTTTATTTTTTTAACATCGCTATGTTATTTTTTTGTCAAAATAGTACTAGAAACCGAGTTTCGTCGAAATCGGCCCACAAACAAAAAAGATGGCTACCATCTTGGATTTTTTATTTTTTTTAACATTGCGTTGCTGTTTTCTTGTCAAAATACTACTAAAAACCAAGTTTCATCGAAATCAGACAACAAAAAAAAAGATGGCCGCCATCTTGGATTTTTAATTTTTTTAACATTGCATTGTTATTTTCTTGTCAAAATAGTACTAGAAACCGAGTTTCGTCGAAATCGGCCCACAAACAAAAAAGATGGCTGCCATCTTGAATTTTTTATTTTTTTATCATTGCTTTGTATTCTTGTCAAAATAGTACCAAAAATCGAGTTTCATCGAAATCGGCCCACAAACAAAAAAGATAGCCGCCATCTTGGATTTTTTGTTTTTTTAACATTGCGTTGCTGTTTTCTCGTCAAAATACTACCAAAAACCGAGTTTCATCGAAATCGGCCCGCAAACTTAAAAACTGGCCGCCATGTTGGTTTTTTATTTTTTTAACATCGCTATGTTATTTTTTTGTCAAAATAGTACTAGAAACCGAGTTTCGTCGAAATCGGCCCTCAAACAAAAAAGATGGCTACCATCTTGGATTTTTTATTTTTTTTAACACTGCGTTGCTGTTTTGTTGTCAAAATACTACTAAAAACCGAGTTTCATCGAAATCAGCCCACAAAAAAAAAGATGGCCGCCATCTTGGATTTTTAATTTTTTTAACATTGCATTGTTATTTTCTTGTCAAAATAGTACTAGAAACCAAGTTTCGTCGAAATCGGCCCACAAACAAAAAAGATGGCTGCCATCTTGAATTTTTTATTTTTTTATCATTGCTTTGTTATTTTCTTGTCAAAATAGTACCAAAAATCGAGTTTCATCGAAATCGGCCCACAAACAAAGAAGATAGCCGCCATCTTGGATTTTTTGTTTTTTTAACATTGCGTTGCTGTTTTCTCGTCAAAATACTACCAAAACCGAGTTTCATCGAAATCGGCCCGCAAACTGAAAACTGGCCGCCATCTTGGATTTTTTATTTTTTTAACAGTGCTTTGTTATTTTTTTGTCAAAATAGTACTAGAAACCGAGTTTCGTCGAAATCGGCCCACAAACAAAAAAGATGGCTGCCATCTTGGATTTTTTATTTTTTTAACATTGCTTTGTTATTTTCTTGTCAAAATAGTACCAAAAATCGAGTTTCATCGAAATCGGCCCACAAACAAAGAAGATGGCCGCCATCTTAGATTTTTTTTTTTTTTTTTTTTACATTGCGTTGCTGTTTTCTCGTCAAAATACTACCAAAAACCGAGTTTCATCGAAATCGGCCCGAAAACCAAAAATTTGCCCGCCATCTTGAATTTTTTACATTTTTAACACTGCGTTGCTGTTTTCTTGTCAAAATAGTACCAGAAACCGAGTTTCGTCGAAATCGGCTTACAAACAAAAAAGATGGTCGCCATCTTGGATTTTTATTTTTTTTAACATTGCTTTACCTATTATTTTCTTGTCAAAAAAGTACCAGAAACCGAGTTTCGTCGAAATCGGTCCACAAACAAAGAAGATGGCCGCCATCTTAAATTTTTTATTTTTTTAACATTGCATTGATATTATCTTGTCAAAATAGTATCAAAAACCGAGTTTCATCGAAATATGCCCACAAACAAAAAAGATGGCCGCCATCTTGGAACTTATTTTTACACGACTGCCCAAAGCAAAAAGAGTGTTATGTGTTCAGGGTTCATGTATGTTTGTGGGTATGTGAGTTTCTTTATTCCACCATAACTTCTAAATGCCTGAACTGATTTGGATAAATGGGGTATCGTTAGAATCCTTACAGCATTCCGAGTGACACTGGCTATATTTTTTTTAGAAAAAATCAATATGGCGACTGTACGACGCCATTTTCAAACGTGAAAAAATTTTTTTTCCTTATATTATTACAATATGGGCATCAAATGAAAGGCCTTGATGAGCACATTCCAAAACTATATAATATGTCACTAAAATGTGTGAAATAAAATTAAATAAATTTAAAAAATATTAAAAACACGACTGCCCTGCCAAAAACGAACTAAAAAGTTAAACAACAAGTGTCATTGCAGTCGGGGGACCTCTTTGATCAAAAATTGTTCCATAATAAGGTCCCCCGACTGCAATGACACTTGTTGTTTAACTTTTTAGTTCGTTTTTGGCAGGGCAGTCGTGTTTTTAATATTTTTTAAATTTATTTAATTTTTTTCATTATCATTTCCTAATTGAGTACTAATTTAATATTTATTTTATACTTAGTTAGCCCTAAATTAGTAATGATTTACAAATAAAATCTTAGTCCCTTACACTTTTAGTCGTTGCGTCAAACTGTCTAGACGAACGGCGGCTTTTGCGCCAGCACAAAGGGCGATTGAAGTCCGACTGTAAAAAAAATACTCTCTCGGCTGTGGTATTGGTATGAATACAGGCTCAAACTAACTATTAAGTTAAAACACTATTTACCCACATTTGCCAATAAGAAGTTATGAACGCGACTGTACAAACAATTTTTCTGCATAATACGACACAATAAAGAAGGTCATCAATATGTATGAACGCGTCGCTTTTTGGTGGTCTATCGAATTTGGTCGGTTAATCGGAATACTGACAGTTGTTTTGGATTTTAATTGATATTTCCTTTAATACGAAGAATTTGAAGCTGAAATTTTCAGAGCATGTACTTCAGTAACCGCACAGATTATTCTTTGGGCCAGGATCTAAATAGTCTCTGATATTTTTATCCTGCTGACCGTCAAAGTCATGACATGGTCAGTCTAACCTTCATGTGGGTATTATTCAAAAACGCGTAAATGTGCGGTTTTCAAAATTTTTATGGCAATGAGAAATAATAAGAAGAATAGAACACCGTTTTTGGTTTCTCTATTTAGGTGGTAGTTTAGGCGCTAGAATTTTTTTTCTGTTTTCAGAAAATGTCTGATTACTTCAAAATCTGTGAATATTTTTGAAATGTTTTCTACCGCACAAATAGCACAAATTAGGAGCTACTTATATGTGTTTACTGTAAGATCGCACATTTAGTAGTTTCCGAGATCTGGGATCTGGCAAAACGTTACGCCAGCAGGAAATCAAATATCTCCAAAACTATAAGGCCCACAAATTTTATATTTGGCGCACATTTCCTGCTAGTATCAAGCTACCCGCACATATATCTTTTATTTCTCTCCGATCATTAGTTTAGATTCTTCCTGCTGGAGCACCGTTACCCCAGCAGAATCCGTTTTTCCCGTTTTATTCCAAAAGTATAAGGCCCACAAATTTTTTATTTGGCGCACATTTACACTGAATTGCGCACAAATTATTCATCAAACTCGCTTCCCTCTAGGAGCATCTTTCCTGCTGGCGTAACGGACTCAAGAAAGTGAAGTCAGAGCATATCGAAATTAAACCAGTTTTTAAATAAAAAAGAATTGCTTCTTTATTTGTCACAGTCATATGGCTATTACTATAAAATACATACATCTATATCACACCAAATTAATATTAAAATAACTAGGTACACCTACGTACAGGCATCGGCACGGATCTTGAGCGGTGAGTCGGTGGCATTCAATGCGCAGAAGTTAATTTTAGGTCTCATTGGCGGGGGACGTGGTGGGGGGCGACTGCAAACGTGCGCAGTAATCTCCTCGCAATTTATCTCGCCGCTCACGATTCGTGCCGGCACCTATACATTAGTGATAAAATTAAGAATATGAATGAATTAATATTCTTGACGTTTAGAAACAAGGTATTTACTTGACGTCCACGTAGCCTCTCATATGACGTCTTATTAAACTTCGTGTTGATTAAAATAATACTTATAGATCTTTAACCATAGTCTTTCCATTGCGACAACTTCAAGTTACTACGGATTGATCAGCTGAGATGATGGCACTTACCCTTTGTAAGGTTAGTTGAACTTGAAGTTAGCTTATCTTAGATTTTTAATCTAGTCGCTTATGGATAAAAACAGGTAGGTAGAATGTGCACATATTGGATTTCGATTGTCAGTCACTGACAACGGTTCCAATTTGTTTATTGAAAGTACCTTACGATATTCCGTATTTCTTAAAAACATTTTATTCAACTACGGAAACTCGAATAAATTGATTTGAGATCACCAGTATTATATCAATTCACTGGCTTTCATTGGTAAACAGGGGGTTTAAAATAATGACATTTATGTGATAGGTGGGATGACGTTACGCCGCGCCCTTAATATCGCGTTGCGCAAAAAATCATCAGCTTACATTTATTAGGCCGGGTTTCCACCTGCGAGAACTTTTGCGAGAACTTACACTGACAGTCTGTCACACACACAGTAGCTTGTGAACGCGTGACAAACTATCGCCAGTGATTAGAGTTAACACTTGTAAGCTACTGTCTGACAGGCTGTCAGTGTAATTTCTCGCAGAAGTTCTTGCAGGTGTAATCGCGGCCTTACTCTGCCATTTACTGACGGATATTTTTTTAACTCATTTATGCCTATATTTTTATAATTTTACGACGTTAAATAAGTACTTTTAACATTTTAACATCATGAAACTTCTCCATTGACGTCTCGAGTACGGTAGTTAACTTCCATATGGAAGTATGTACAGCTCGCGTGGCGAGTTAAGAGCGCTCGGCAAATGTAGAGGGGGTATGCGCAGTAGGAATTTGTTATTAAAAAATGATACTGCGCATACCCCCTCCAGACTGCCGAGCGCTCTTAACTCGTCGCGCGAGGTATATCGACAAATTCTGTAAAAGACATGGCCGAATACTCAAACGCTAATTAACTTTGAGGGGCTCTCAAACGTCGTCCTGTCGCGTTAAATGTCAAAGATATGACAAAGACAGCATGCTGTTTGAGAGCCGCTCAAAGTTAAGTAGCGTTTGAGTATTCGGCCAACAGTCTATGGATTTTTAACGAGTTAATACATCATTACTATTTAAACCGTTATAAACATAAGATTATTAATTATATAATACTAGAGTCTATGCATTTCATGAATGCGCATCGGCTATGAATGTTGTTAGGCGTGCACGTGCACATTGTTTTAGTGTGCGTAATACGAAAGCGTGCAAACGCACACTAAAACAATGTGCATGTGCACGCCTAACAACATTCATAGCCGACGCGCATTCGTGAAATGCAACAACTATAACATATCAAAACGTATTATTTCACACATGACAAATCGAACTACTTATTATCTAAAACAATATTGGACAAAATAGGTGTAACTTTACATTTTGTACTACCATACACTCTTGTCTTGTGACATAATAAATACTGTTAAAATTATTGCATATTATAAAAAAATATTACACTCAATACATAAGACTAATCTGCTAAAAATATACAGCTATATATTTTTTTAACAAACAAAGGAAAGAGTTATTTTATTTTGCAACGAATCACAAATCTTACTACCTAGATGCAGATAATAGAGTATGAAACACCCGTGGCGATTTCAAAATATACACAGTTAAATTATTAAGATAAAAACCTATTAATAAGCAAAATATCATTGAAATCTTTGGGCTTAATAGTTGCGATAAGTTTGACGAACGTTTCGAAATCGGTCGCATTACCGCCTATAGGACATAGGTACGTCTACGCATATGACAGTCTAAAAAATGTGTTAATGTTATTAGTACCTACTTAATAAAAATCATGCACTGTAGTGGACAATCATTTTGAACGACGACTTTGTGATAGATTCATCGACCCCTGGGAGACACCCACCAATTATCTACAATTATTTGCACACTGCACTGCTAAAATGCTAAAGAGATTGCCATTTGCCATGCCATTCATAACTAATAATACCATTCATAAAATAATATTTATCCCAATACTACAAGTTTCGCACAAGCACTAAGATTGTGTGACATAATTTTTAACTATGTGATTTTATCACATTTATCCAACGCGAAATCGAAACGATTTGATTTGAAATCTTTGGCTATTAAAAGCAAAACTGTTAATCAAAGTCAAGATTAACATTAACAAACTCCCTCTCAGCTTGCTTCAAGGAGAGGTCTATTGCTTTTCGATTTTATTATATCACAAAGATCTCTATCTATAAACTTATTGATACTAGGTACATAAACATTGGAACATAAATGGTTTGGCTCCTAAACATTTTAAATCTCAACAAAATAGATGTACTCCTAATATCCGAATCTCATATGAACGCACAGTTAATGGATATAAAAATATGAAGAAAATATTAAGCATCACCCACTGCTTGAAACAAAAATAAGCTATCAACAGGCTGCAGTAATACCTGTACAGTACAGGTCAGGTGCTTTGAATATTGCTGCGGTATACTGTCCACCGCGCCATCGTATAGACATGTACCTACAAGCAATTTTTCAATTCTCTGGGCAACCGTTTCATTGCCGGCGATGACTGAAAAGCAAAACACACTTTTTGGGGTAAAAATGCATAATATGCTTCCCAGTTGCAAGCATATTCCACTGGAGACCAAAAAAACATGTCCCAGCTTTGAAACAACCTACAGGTGATTGGGCCAGAAGTTCTGAGGGTAAAGCTGAATTGTTTGCAAATTATATTGAGGGAGTATTTCAACAGAATGAATCCAACGTGACGCAAACAGAAGATGATGCTGTTATTAACAGCACCAGCAGATGTGTTGGTAACGCCTGGAAACAAATTACACAGTTAAAATCTAAAAAGGCTCCCGGATTTGATCGCATAACTGCTGAAGCCCTAAAGCAGTTACCAAGAAGAGGAATCGTCTTAATAAACTGATTGCAGTATTTCCTACTGGTATGGAAAGTTTCTGTCATTAATATGATTGCAAAGCCAGGAAAACTTGCCGCGGAGGTATCCTCTTATAGACCTATTAGTCTGCTTTCAGTCCTGTCAAAGTTCTTTGAGAAACTTTTGTTAAGACGCCTACTACCAATACTAGAAAACCAAAAGGTGTTACTAGACCATCAATTTGGAAAGAAAGGAGTATTGCTTTGCAGTATTTCTTTATGTGCAGCAAGCATTCGACCCGGTGTGGCATAAGGGTTTGTTATATAAACTCAAGCTTTGCCAGCCAAATACATCTTACATGCTCCTAAAATCATATCTCGAGGACCGACTATTTCAAGTAAACGTGGAGGATAGTATATCTAACCTTAGAGAAATAAAACGGGCGTCCCTCAAGGCTCGGTGTTGGGACCTGTTCTGTACACGGTATACACTTCTGACCTACCCAATTCAGACGATGTAGTGACGACAACATATGCGGACGATACATCCTTGCTTTTGTGTAGTGCAGACCCTAACTCAGCTTCAAATAATCTCCAAGAGCACCTAAACACCATAGATACCTGGTTCAAAAAATGTAGAATAAAACCTAGTGATACTAAGGCTACCCATAGGTATAACATTTAGTTTAAAGAAACAAGACTGCCCCCAGTTAAACTTGATGGTACTATCTTACCTCACCAAACAACAGTTAAGTACTTGGGAATGCATCTGGACAGAATATTAACATGGAGAGTTCACATAAAACCTAAAAGAGATCAAGCAAACAAAAAACTGAAAGAAATGCATTGGCTTGTCGGAAGACAATCAGCTTTCAGTTTGGATATTAAGGTTCTTATTTACAAAGCCATAATCAAACCTATATGGGCATACTGAATGCAACTCTGGGGCTCTGCAAGTCACTCCAATATAGAAATACCTCAACGATTTCAAAATGCAGCCCTTAAAATCCTACGCAATGCACCTTGGTTCACAGAAAAATTAGAAGTGCACGAATACCTAGAGATACCATACATCAAAGACGAAATAAGCAAATCATGTGAAAACTACGTCTAACGACTTGGGAGTCATAAAAACCAACTAGCTACAGCCCTACTTGACACCAGTCAAACCATTAAGCAACTGAAGTGAAGAGAAAGAGAACACCACTGGCCACCATTTGACTGGGGTCATTTTTATGTGGGGAAGGGACATCATGTCATTGGATGTGAAGTCCTAAAAACCCTGATTGCAACCAATTTGATTATGGCCTAGAGGCTGATCGCAGATAGAGAAAGGAGAAAAATAAATAATAATACATGTCGACTGTGGAAAGGAAAAAATGCTAAAGCGCCAAAATGCTAGTTGTGGGAAATGAAGTTTAAAGTTTCATTTTTTCGAAAAAAAATCATAACTTTTTTGTTATTAACGTGAGCAAATTCATGTGTATGAAAGACCATATTATTTATTTTTTTCCCAAATTTAGGAAATACTCATTGGTTTCTAATTCTATTATATCGCGAAATACTTGTCGCTTAAGCAAAAATACTTATTTTTTTGAGAAAACTCCAGTCAGGAAAAAATTACTTATGTCCACAATATTGTAAGAACCCAGTCAGTGAAAACTGATTATAAGTCGCAATGATCTTTTCTAGGGCAATGACAAAATGCTTAATGATCTTAACTTTAACAGATGCAGTGAAGAAAAGTTTACTCAATTACCCATGTTGGCGATGATTTACCCGAACCCTTTAGGGAAAATTGCTTAAATGCACCAATGCTGTAGAATAAATGCAAACAAGTATTGCTGAACACCAACTCAATTACTCTATATTAGATTTCTTTTTTACTTATCGATATCAGTAATAAGTATTACTATGTTTCAGTTAATTGTCTATTATTTCGCCCTGGTGCGCGGGCTGCTGAAGCAGCCCGCGGGCATCGCCCTGGTGGACTGTAAACGGCGGCCTTTGGAGAGGCTACTGCTATGCTACTGCTCGGCTACTGCCATCCGATCAAATCACATTGGAATTTGTCTGCAAGTTGCAGTGCGGTGTGGTGATGGTGATGCACGGTGAAAATTAATGCTGTATTATTTTTTCTGAAAACTTGCTGGCTAATATTAAAGTCATCATCATATCGGCCTCACGACACTTACTGCTGGGTACAGGGCTCCCCCAAGGATCTCCACGACGATCGGTCTTGCGCTGCTTGTATCCAGCGGCGCACCGCGACCTTCACCATCGTTGATCCACCTTGTCGGAGGCCTACCCACGGAACGTCGTCCAGTATGGGGTCGCCATTCCAAAACCTTTCCGCCCCAACGGCCGTCGGTTCTTTTCGCTATGTGTCCAGCCCACTGATACTTCAACTGAACAATCCTTCGAGCGATGTCGGTAACTTTAGTTCTCCTGCAGATTTCCTAATTTCTGATTCGATCACGCAAGGAAACGCTTATCATGGCTCTTTCCATTGCAAGCTGGGTGACCTTGAGCCTCCTTATGAGACTCATAGTGAGCGACCACGTTTCACTGCCGTAAATCATTATCACTGACAACACGCACTGACTTTCGTCTTGAGACACTAAGGTAAATTTGAAGCGAAGATATTTCAAAGCTTCCCGAATGCTGCCCATCCCACAACTTCAAGTGTAGTGTTCTCAACATGAACTGGAGCGGGCACAACATGCGCATTCGACATAATTTTCGTCTTACCCATGTTCATCTTGAGACCCACTCTTTGGGGAGCAAAGCACTACTGAGATCTTCGAGCATTGTGTTCAGTTCTTCCAAGATCTCAGCCAGTACTATATCATCGGTAAAACGAAGATATGTTAGGTATTGACCATTAATGTTGATGCCGAGTCCTTTTCAGTTTAAGAGTTTAAATATGTCCTCTGATGCAGCAGTGAACAGTTTCAAAGAAATTACATTTCCCCGCAGTTGCATTGGATTTGTGCTCTAGTTCTGTACTCGTACTCGACCGGATCGACATGGTGGCATTTTCGTGTTAGTGCTGAGAGACTGCAGTACCGCCCAGGTTTCTATTGCATCAAAGGCTGTCTTTTAGTCCACGAACGCCAAGCAGAGTGGCAAATTATACTCCTCAGTCTTCTATATGACCGCAGCGTATGGATGTGGTTCATGGCGCTAAGCCTTTACGGAACCTGGCTTGTTCGGGAGGTTGGAAGTCGCCAAACCTGCGAGCGAGACGATTCGTAAAGACTCTCGAAAACAACTTATAAATATGGCTCAGAAGTGAGATGGGTCTGTAGTTCTTTAAGGCATGACTCTCTTAAGAGAGTCATGCCTTCGGCGTTCTGCCTTCAACGATGACGGAATTGAAAAGCTTCTGGAGGATTTTAGTATTGGCTTATCACCCGCTCTAAGAAGTTCTGTAGTGATCGGTTGTTATTCAGCTGTTTGAGAGCCATACTTCGACGACCTGAGTAGTGCAGAGGTCAACATTATTTGGGTGGGTGAAACCAGGGAAGCATCAAAATCGGTGACTTCCCATTGAGTGTCTTGGAAGCGTGAAGTAATTAGTATTACTATGTTTCAGTTAATCGAAATAATGTCAAATTATGACTTGTGTATTGTAATATACGTTGCATCAATAAATCTGAGAGTAGTATTTTCGCTAACGTACTAGAGTAATAATAACACAAACAGCTAGCAAAAATTGCTTAAGCGCCAACCGTTCTTACTTATTAACCAATGATGTTTTGCTAAAGCGCCAAACCATTGTAGTCTATAAAATGCTTAAATTACTAAATCACCATTACTTTTCAAATTTGAATAAACGAAAATTGCTCAAGTGGTACAAATGAAATAAAGGTGGACCGGATAAAAATTCTTATGCTACATTTGTTACAAAAATAATAAAAATACGTCGCTTTAGTCATATTGACAGCGTAAATTTGTGAAAAACGTTGAATTTTAGAAATGCTAAAGCGCCAAAAAAGTGCTCCGATTGCTTTGAAACCTAGACAGATCGACGCAGAAAAAAAAGCGCTATCCAATGATATATATAACTCATAATGGCCAAAGTGGCGCTTTAGCATTTTTTCCTTTCCACAGTCGATGTGATCACATTATTTGCATAGTTAAGGAAATCAACTTAAAAATAGTTTGAGTTGTATCGATCCCAACATTAAAAGGAACATTTTATGAAGCATTACTATTATGTTACTTTTCAGTCTTCTCCTTTTATCTATATTTCAGCGAATGCTTGAACCTTTCCTCTCCTCATATAGAAAAGCTCTAAGGAACTTAGTACAAATACTCAAAATAGTTCTTTAGTTCCAAATAGCGTTTACTGGGTAGGGGCGCAATATAAAAATGCATAAGTAGGCTCTTTTACGATTCAACAATGAGTTTATATACGTACTAAACTCGAGCCCTCTGAATATATTTAAATCTTTAATCGACTAAGTACAACAACACAATTAGTTTGTTGTAATCCCTAAAAGCGGTATCTTGTCTTTATTAGAAGAATTTGTAGGTGTAACATTTTTAACAGGATTTTTAAAATACATTACTACCGCTATACTGACTAGACCGATTGACACAATTGTATACGATGTAATATAAATGTTAAATATAATGTAGCACACTACTGCTGTAATAATTAGCTCTAAAGCACTAGCATACGTTTTTAATATCGAATTAAGATTTTTCAAAAAGAAACTAGTAACTATACCGACAATTGCACTATTTATAGTTATAAGTATTACGAATACATCTCCCAACGATTGGAAGTCCTGCACTATAGTGGTCAGTTCTCCTTTAAACATCAAAATGAAAAAGTTGGATATGATGGAATCCAGATACATGAAAACATTTTGGAGGAATATATCGACGGTTGCACCTTGTGACTTCAATAAATATTCGTTATACGTACCTGCTAAACAAGAACAAAAGTTTTGGAAGTTGATAGAGAGGAAATATATATTAAATATTTGTGACCAGGTGTCCGAGGTGTCGTTTGATGGCGTTATGGCTTTGGCAGCATCGAAGTTTTTGATTATACAACCCAATGTCAGGATGGCCAGCGATGTCCATTGGAGGAATGATAGTTTATTTTTGAATAAACACTGAAAAATAAAACAAATGAGTAGGTAAACTAGTAAACTCATTATAAATGCTACGGCCTATCGCGGTGTCATGTCGCGAAGCTTTTCGTGGTCGTGTTGTACAATTAGAAACTATAAGTCAAGGGATTAACGCGCTTATTGCTATCCACTAGCGCTGCCAATTAATTTATTTTTATTAAGAACGTAAACCAGGTCAAAATTTAAAAAAAGGAAACAACCATGCCCTTAAATTGTCTTTATTATTTATCCCTCTCTATCGGAATGACCTTTTTATTTAATATCTCTTCAACAGTTTTCATTCTTTCTGTAAGATTTTAAATCCATTTAAACCAAAAGTGGCCACGTCGTTTCGATTGCATTTTAAAACTAGTACAAAGAATAAAAAATGTTAAGAGTTATTCAAAAAATATTAGAGACAATTGAAGAGGGCATGGTTGTTTCCTTTGTTTAATATTGACTTGGTTTACTTGTAAAAAAATAAATGTATTGGCGACGCTAGTGGATCGCTATAAGCGCCTTAAAGTTTATATTCATGAAATCCCTTTAGTTAATTTCCTTTAAGTGAAATTAAACTATAACTCCTTTCTAGTTGTACAACACGACAACGAAAAGATTCGGGACAGCAAAGACTGGCCCAGGGGTTATATTACAGTGCCATGCCAACATGCATTATCTCACTTTTCTCAAAAACAACGAAATGAAAACGTACCTGAAACAATATAGCAGTGAGTACAACTCTAAACTGCAGCAGCACATAGTACGACGTGGGGTCGTAATGAGATAAGTTAATAAATGCCAAGTTGTTGTAGAAACAGTACAGCAACGACGGTATGAAGTAAAGTAGCAGCAGGTTGTAATTTAAAGCGATCGCTTTAAATAAGTTTATCTTGTTTCTGGAATAGAAAAAAAAGTTGTTAAAATTCTACTTTACATAAATATTAACAAATAGGTTCCCTATGTATTTACATAAAATTTTAAGGCATAATATGTCTTAGCATAATATGATTTCGCCGAATGATGTTTACCAAATGTTTACGCATAATAATTACTTAGTCATAACAGCTTATGCATAATTTTTTTATTTTTTTTAAATCACAAAGGGACATTTGAACTAAAATACTAAATCCCGAAGCTTAAAAAACTGAAGGTTATTGAGGGTTACATGCCAGCAGGTCGGTTCTGTCTGGCACTTCGCCGACCGCTGCCGCGGCACGCTCGCTTCGCTCGCTCGGCTTGTGCGTTGTAGGTCGCAATTAAACTAAACCTCCTCGCTCGCAACGCTCGCTCGTCGTCGCACCTAATAGACCTAAACAGACTTTGGGGATTTTGAACTATCGGCATTCTAACTTTCGCGAACTATCGGTCATTTAATAATCGATCTTTTAAGTTACGGTCTATCGGATATCGATATTTAGGATTTTCGTTATTTTGAAAATAGGTGTTATACGTCGATATTTCGGTCGTAAATAAATTAATATGAAATTTTCGGAATTTTAATACATACCCCTTTTGCAAGTAAATAAATAAGTACGTAAAAATATTTATTCTTATTGTTTTTTATTTTTATGTCTAAATAATATTAGGCGAATAGACAATATGCCAAATAACATTATGCGAAAACAAATTAGTCTAAATGATTATTATGCTTATATAAATAGTATGCCAAGAAACAATTATGCCAAAGTATTATAATGACAAAAAAAATATGCCAAATCCGTTATGCCAAATCAAATTAGGTATAAACCATTATGCGAAAACAAGGGATCCCTTACAAATATGAGTGGTAAGTAATATTTCTATTTAACTCCATAGCTACAGTCAAAACCTAGCCTATCCTCATTTTGTAGGATTTGGTCCTGGTAAGTGACATTTTCAGGAGGGAACTGCTACCACCCATGTAGATACTGATCAGTCCAGAGCACTGCAAGTAAATGCTCTGAAATACTCTGGCTTTTCGGATATATTTAAATTTAAGAAACCTGTGCAGTACAGAGCAGGTAGGTAGTGTCTGTATGCCTTTCTCAGAAAGCCTAATTTGCAAAACGCCTTTAAAGCAAAATGTCTACAATGCTTAGGTAATTACTAAAATGCAGATACCAAACTTGCAAAATGTATTTAAGGCAATACGTCTATATTGCTTAAGGCATTTTTAATACCGCAGCCTGGCTTGGCCTGAGATTGCCTGTAGTGTAATGTAATGCCTGTTTGTGTGGACGGAAACCGCAAATCTCTACCGAGCGGATCTTTTCTCGACTTTATATTTAGTGAAATATCTTTTAACAACTGATAAATTTTTCACATCGATCTCAAAGCGGCGCGGCCCGGGTAACAAAATAGTAGTTCTAATTTGTTTTTACTGATAAACCGATTACTTTACAAGGGTGGACTGAAACGTTCCCAACCTGACATTCATAAGGGACCATCGCATCCTTCATAGAATTTCCAAAGTACCCTCATATTTTGCTTCAGTTTTTCAACAGTTCAATGAGAAAACTGTTGAAACATGTAGCTATGATGGATGTGGGTCAAGTTAGTATTGACAATGAAATGATGTTTGTTAATTCGTTCCGTCTATTATGGTCTCTCTTCAATGCTGACTCTGACTGACCCATGTTTCTATTCTACATACAATACAATACCCTGAATTTTAAATGCTTTTTGTAATGCTTTGTCTCTCAATTTACCAGTTTTAATTTTAACACAGAATAAATAATGACAACATATATCTCTACGCGCGCTCCGCTCGACACTGATCAAGGTAGCGTATTTGTTTTAAAACAAAGTAATGCATTTGTTTTAAAACAAAGTAATGTCACATAATACTTATACAAAGTGTTACTAATAGAACCTCTAATGCCGAATATAGTAGATAGGGCCCATCAAACTAAACAACTTTTACTATGGGATCAACTCTGTAGGTATTAGGAGATTCTACGAAAATTGTGAATCATTGGTAGGATAAAAATGGTTTTTAATTTATCTACCAATCACAGTCAGTATCTACAGTAGTGATTGGATATTCTCATGTTCACATACACTTTAATTAAAGCTGGATAAAAACAATAGGCATTTGTATGCACTTTTAGTCCCTCCCTTGTTTATTTATTTGAAGCAGTTCACTGATCTATTTGACAGAATGATTAGACACAAATCACAATCACAAGTCCTTCACGGTTTTGAAAAATAGAACTGCCGAGTCACAGAGCCCAAGTGATTTAGTTCAGCTACTGATTAGTGCGAAATATCGTATGTGAAATATCCTATAATATATAACGGCGCGCGGCACTCGTTTGTATGAAACAAATGCTTGAGTAAGAAATGAAAATACTCCTTGTTTGAAATTAGAAATGCTGCTTAGATAGAAAAGGCTAAAAATAAATAAATAGGAATCAAAGCAGTTACAATAATGCTGGGCCCATAAAGTTAATATACCTACGGAATAGAGGAACAAACATGAGCTGTCAATCGAAACCCAAATTGATTTACATTTGTGTGTGTATTTTTTTTATGTATAAGTCTCAGTGATGTAATCTTGTCACTATTGATATAAATATCGATATCGATGGTATTCATTAACAGCCATAGATTCAAAATAAATGGGATATAATTTTGCACGGGTGTACTAAAATTACAATTTGAAATGAACTATGACTATTAGAAAAAGATTAGAAGATATTTAAAATCATTTATTTAACATAAAAAAGATAAGAAGATATTTAGAATCATTTATATTAACACATGTTGAAATGAAACTTTGTAGGAATACTTCTAAAAACAAATAAACACGTATTTCATGTAACGTAAATAAACAAACAAATAAACTCAACCCCTTAGGGGATAAATTAACCGAAAAAATCATCAATCAATCAATCATGTATGTCATTATTGAGGTTTTATAGAATGTTGATTGCGAAAATGGCATTTATTTTTGGGCTTCTTTTTCCTTGGCGTCAATTCTGGTCGGAAAGAAGGCGATGGTGGTGACTGTTGCAATAGCGGAGGTGTAGATCTAGAATTCGATGAGGTTGGTACATATGTGAATGCCTCTGGTACAATATCTCTATAAACGTAGGACGACACTGTGCGTATAGGCACAGATAATATAATAGAAACAAAATAGTATTATTATTTTATAGTATCATTTTATTAATGCTTACCGGAACAAACTTAGATGGAACTGCAAATTTTTTCAAAATCCGCTTAACCCCTCGCATCTGGAAATATTTTTCCTCAAAATGCTTACTGCATAGATGAATAATATGTATCTAAGTTGGTAGGAAATCTGACTGAAATATAGTTAAATTACTTATGATGGTATTCTAATAGTCAGAAACTGATACCTATGGATCGGCTTAAGTAAAAAAGCTGGAACGGGTGGTAGGAAAATATAGACGATTCAAAAGAACTTAATAATTAAGTTTATTTGAATAAAGCTTATTTGACTTTGACTATCTTAAATGGGTTTACATTCCAAGATGAATAATAACTAAACATCATATAAGTACTTTTACAACAGTGAAACATATTCGTTTACCGTGTGATGCGGCGTGATAGACAATCGAAAAAAAAATCGATAACTTTATGCAGCCCTACTGTTAAATGAAAATTATTTCTTTACACAAAATATTCGTTAATTTTGCATTTTGTCTAGCCGATCTTTGCTTCTTACAAAAATGAGTGTTTACAGAAGAGAATTATCACGCTCAGTGTTAAAATTTCGAAACGTATTGGCAAAAATAAACACAAAGTTAGGCGGGGTCGATTTGGAGTAATTTACCTGTGAAATGAACATTTTTCTGGGTTATTTCGATGTGTTGTACAACAATCAATCACTGAACAGGACACCATGTTTCCGAAGCATTATTTCGCAAAAATGTCCACGTTTTCAAGAAATATCGGAAATATTTTCAGAACTCAAATTCTCAGCGGGCTGATAAGTGCTGACAAACTGTCAATCAGTTGCGAAAAAGAGTTCTGCACGTCATAATCACGCATCTCTTTTTATCACACATTGTTGCTGTTTAGTGACATCTCGCTTGCTCAGCCCTTTGTTACTCTATTCCGCTAGGTAATATTAACTTTATGGCTGGGCCATGATGCGCATTAACCATACATATCTCATTGACTTTGACTTTGAAATGTCATATAATAGGAAAATGTCAAACAATTATAACTGTAAACAGGTCCTTGAGATTGAGATTTCTCTTTTCTCCCGCATTATATTTTAATGACATTCTTCCCACGCAATCAGTATAAAATTACTATAGTATATTGGTAATTTCATCAAAGCGCATCATGGCATAGCTTGTTTAGAAAAATCGGCATAATCCTTTAAAAGTTCAACCCATACACTGTGTTTTGCATATTTTATTTTATGTATATATTTTTTAATATTATGATGATAAAAATACTAAATAATTATAATATCTGAATTCATAACAGTAACAATCATAGGAAGTGAAGTCCTCATTACCCTATCAGTATAGTGATAGATAAAACATTAGTACAACATTATTATTACACTAGTAGTTCAGTAGAATTAAACCAAAAAAAAACTTCAAATCGGATTTAATTCCTACAAAAGGTTTAATTGTTTTAATAGCTTCATTTTTTGCCCAATATGACTATCATAGGTTTTCCCCCTCGGCGGAGTTGTGCTTAAGTGGTGGGGGGTAAAAAAGTACCCCAAAAGTGGTATTTTTGCGGTGTTTTGGTTATATTATATCTCGTTTTTCATGAAGATTGTATAAGAAGATTTTAAAGTTGGGTAAATTTAAAACAATTCAAGGGTAGAACGGTTTTAATACGAACGATAGTTTCGGAGACACAAAGCATATCATATTTAATATCACTGTCATTTTTCGTTTGCAAAATAACTTTGTTTTTTTATTGTGTTTGTATAAATAACAAAGTTAGGTATATTTGCGGTTTTGGAAAATGTGCTATATCTCTGAAACTGGTAACTATATCTCGTTCAAACTAATTTTCGTTGAAAACGTTTATTAAGATTCACAGCATATATATTTTTTAGATTTTTCACTCTCTTATTTCAAAAGTTAGACGTGGGGGACACGCAGGGGTGGTAAAAATTGTCTAACTTAAAAAAATGGCCTAATTTCTAAATGCTGTGTCTCCAAAACTATCGCTCGTATCATAACCGGTTGTACCCTCAAATTGTTTCAAATTTAATCAACTTTAAAACCTTCTTACACAATCTTGATGAACAACCAGTCCTACCGGCACCCTGATTATCTAAAAAGAAACTATTTAGCGACCGGTTGCATTTGACCTACATTGCCACTTTTCTTTGGTATGTTTTTTTTTACCCAAAAAGAAGTAGCAATGGATCACGATCATCTGTGAACTGCAACCAGTCGCTAGGTGGTTTTTAATTAGATAATCAGCCCGCGGGTCAAATCCCATTTTGGGGTACATTTTTACCCTCCACCACTTAAGCACAAAACCTAGGATAGTCATATTGGGCAACAAATGAAGCTATTAAAACAATAAAACCTTTTGTAGGAATTAAATCCAAATTAAATGCTAACGCTACTGAACTATAGTTGTAGATGCTTTTTAAGTTTAGGGAAATGAACCACTCCTGATAAAAATGAATGACTAATAGCCTTAATTAACTAACCAAAGCGGCCGTATGATGCCGCACAAGAATGAAAAATCGATTGTCTCATTTTCCTGGTGCTTGACGAGTTAATTGCCTAGTTTAGATACTCGCCGAGTACAGACGAATAGCCACGAAGACGAATATGTAAACACCATATTCGGGTATATTCGGTACTCACCGCAAATATTCGTCTGTTCTCCGTGCGGTGTCGGTTTTTTGACGCGGATCAAAGGATTGTTCGTATGTATTCGCGGCGGTGTTTACATTATCGTCATTGTTCACGAATTTTGCGATAGATTGGACTAATGTGAGAACTTTAAAGTTTATAGAAGATTACCAGGGAGAACCCGTGACATGGGACCCTAAACATCGTTTAGATTTTACTTGTAGTAGAAGTCCATACATCCTACTTATATTATAAACTAGCTTCCGCCCGCGACTTCGTCTGCGTGGATAGTATTTTGTCTATCCCTCGGGAACGGTTCCCTTTTTCGGGATGATAGGTACCCTATGTCCTTTTCTGTACCCCTGACAATGTGTGTATAAAATTTCATGATGATCGGTTTAGTAGTTGAGACGTGAAGGCGTAACAAACAAACAAACGGACTTTTGCATTTATAATATAGGTCAGTAGGGTAAGAATTTAAATCGGATTTAATTCCTACAAAAGGTTTTATTGTTTTAATAGCTTCATTTGTTGCCAAATATGACTGTCCTAGATGTTCCCCCCCAGCGGAGTTGTGCTTAAGTGGTGGGGGGGTAAAAATGTACCCCAAAAGGGGTATTTTTGCGGTGTTTTTGTTATATCTCGTTTTTCATCAAGATTGTGTAAGAAGATTTTAAAGTTGGGTAAATTCCAAACAATTTGAGGGTAGAACGGTTTTAATACGAACGATAGTTTTTGAGACACAAAGCATACCATATTTAATACCACTATCATTTTTCGTTTGCAAAATAACTTTGTTTTTCATATTGTTTGTATGAATAACAAAGTTATATTTGCGGTTATGGAAAATGTGCTATATCTCTAAAACTGCTAAATATATCTCGTTGAAACAAATTTTCGTTGAAAACGTTTATTAAGATTTACAGCATATATATTTTTTAGATTTTTCACTCTCTTATTTCAATAGTTAGACGTGGGGGACACACAGGAGAAATTTTGGTAGAAATCGTGTAACTTAAAAAATTGGTCTAATTTCGAAAAGCTGTGTCTCCAAATCTATCGCTCGTATCAAAACCGTTCTACCCTCAAATTGTTTCATATTTAACCAACTTTAAAACCTTCTTACACAATTTGATGAACAATCAAGTCCTTCCAGGTCAAATCCCCTTTTGGGGTACACTTTTACCCCCAAACACTTAAGCACAACTCCGCCGGGGGGGAAAACTTAGGATAGTCATATTGGGCAACAAAAGATGCCATTAAAACAATAAAACCTTTTGTAGGAATGAAATCCGATTTGAAGTGTTTCTTGGTTTAATGCTACTGAACTAATATTAGTAAGGATGTGAAAGTTTGTGGATTTGGATGTTTGTTCCTCAATCACACAAAAACTACTGAACGGATTTGTTTGAAATTTGGCACGCAGATAGAAGATATCCTAGATAAAAACATAAAATAATTTCTATCCCAATATTCCCACGGGAACAGGAACCACGCGGGTGAAACCGCGGGCGGCCGCTAGTATTAAATATGCATGAAGCCGTAGCAACAAGTCGCACGTCATCCATTTCTGAAAGTTCTATGTTCACTGAATAAAGACGAATATATAAACAGGTCTGTTTTCGTGCATGAATTACTCGGCAAGTTATTCGGCGAATTTGTTCGCCGATAATCTAAATGAGGCATAAAAGTATAAACCAAATCAAGTAATGATAGCCAACGGTTGGTTAGATGATAACAGAGAAATGATGAAAAAATTAAAACAACATGATTACTCACTCCTTTTTAACTGTATAGAGTATTGCAGAAATGATAAGCTTAAGAAGTTCGGACAGAAAGACAACGAGGGTTGTGTTATAGTCGTATCCACCATTTTCTGTCTTAGACGCAGTAACAAACACACCTGAAATTAAAGTACATTTTGTTTACTATGATATGAGCTGTGCATGAAAACGACCCAAATGAAGTAATTTTAACCAGCCAAATTACCAATGCTATGATATTTTATGAGTGCTTGTTTTACCAAATTTCAGCGAGTTTCCGAGATCACAGAAATAAATGAATAAACAAGAACGGCTTGTTTAAAGGTATAAGCAGTGCTGGATTATAATAAAAATGTTTTATTTCAAATTCATTTCTACGGCCATCTGGCCATGTAAAGCGACTTAGGTACTATAAGATTAGTGGATGAAACTGACAAAAAAAAATCACGCTGCGCAGCCTTTTTTACCCGACTGCAAATAAAGGGTTATGTTTTTCGCGCGTATCTTGTATGTAACTATGTAAGTATGTTTGTATGTGTGTTTGTATGTAATATTCTTTATTACCTCAAATCTTTCAAACGGCTGAATGGATTTCTGTAATTAAGATATCGTTAGATTTGTCTCATCAGCCCAAGTGTTCTTAAGAAGGTGGCGTTATAATTTACTATGGATAACAGGTAAGAGTACAAAGAATAGTGGATGAAACTGTAAAAAACTCATGCAGTGCGGCCATTTTGTTTAACTATAGACAGCCAAGACAAGAGAAAAATTGCGCTGCACGGCCGTTTTTTCAACTATTAACAGGCAAGAAAGACAAAAGTACCAGATTAGTGGATGAAACTGAAAAAAGTCGCGCTGCGCTGCCCTTTCTTTTAACTATAGACTGGCATTTTTCTGAAAAATCAGGATTTTTTTGCATAATATAGACAGACATCTTCCCTTACGTAGATTGCTTAGGGCATGGGTCTTTTTAGCATAAGGGCCAGACTAACTCCTCCACGAAGTCCTAAGGGCCAGGATCTAGCTAGCTCATCATACCAACATACTGTAAATTACTAGTAGTAGTATTGTTGGTACGATTCAGTCTGCTTTCGCAGGCCGGATTGTGGATACTCGCGGGCCGTAGTTTGGAGACCCCTGGCTTAGGGCACCATGTAGTCTTAATCCGGCACTGGGTATAAGATATGCTCTACAAGTATTATGCCGAAATTTAAAATTTGCAGTGAAGTAAACTAGTTTATAGCGCAAAAAACATTGTCATAGTAATCGCATTAAAGTTTGTTTAAAAAGTCCTAGGCCTAGGTACTATATTACAATAAATGGCCCTTAATGTACAGTTTTACCTACATACAACAAAACGACGATAGACACATATTATTTTACTCTCTGGGTACAGATCAAGAAGGAAAATAACAAGCATTCGTTTTAATTGGAAAGCAAGCACAGTAAGTACCTATATTAAAATATTTAATAACTACCTTGAAAAACAAATAGTATAATGTATAAACTAAAAATTATAAAGGCTTCTTTATTTGGGAAAAGGTCCTTTTTCATTTTTTCTTTCGTAGCAATCAAATTGTTTCTATTTTAAACACACTGACACTGTGTAAAACTTATTTAAATAAACTTTATTATAACCACGCACCACACACAAACAAATTTTACAAAATATTGAAAATAATCAAAAGTAACCAAAAGAAACCCTTTTTTTGTCTGTAATTTTATTTTGACATCGATACGATTCGATTGACTTGACATTGACAATGACATGACAAGGAGTTTTTTTTTATAAGATTTTTTGGCTTGGATGCAAATTCCTTTAAGGGAGCCACTACATGGTCATGCAAGCGTCAGTCAAATTCCATCAGTCATTAATTACGCACCCTGATTATCTAAAAAGAAACTATTTAGCGACCGGTTGCATTTGACATACATTGCTACTTTTCTTTGGTATGTTTTTTTTACCCCTAAGAAAAGTAGCAATGTATTACGTTCAGATGAACACAGAACAGAACACAGCCTAGCGACCGGTCGCAGTTCACAGATGTGAACTGCGACCGGTCGCTAGGCGGTTTCTAATTAGATAATCAGCCCGACGTTTGACTGATTGACTGATGGAAAGAACAAATCACATCATGCAACCATCAGTCACTACATTACACGGTAGGTTAATCGTCAATCACAACCCGTGACTGTGGTTAAACTGACAGCAAAACCTGCCGTGTAATGGGTGCCTAAGTCATGTCTTGATTACTTCTCGTTTCTTTCACAGCTTTATATTATAATATAAGCATAGGTGGGCACAGTTAATCTAAAAGTTAACTTCGTTAATCCGCTACTCAAAAAGTTAACTTCGATACTCGTTAAAGCGTTAACTTTTTGAGGATTTAACGCAAGTTAAAGTTATCCGTTAAAAGTTAACCAAACCAAAAGTTTAGGCAGACACAGTTTGCGTTCATAAATCAACATTTCTGCCAAAATTGATTTAAATGTAACATAATGGCCAAGGATTTTGAGTCGTCTCCTGTAAAAAACAGCAGGTCTAACTTTAATGTTGCTGGTATTGGTGCTTTCACTAAACTAACACTAACAGATTCAATGCATTCTTGATTTTAAGTGTCCATGCATGATGTAATGCCAATTTTATTTGTTATTATTAATTTCACCAACCATGAACTAATAGTCATTCAACAGCACTTACCACAAAAAATGGCCACTTTATCGTAAAAGTTAGGTTATGAAAAATCGATCGCCGAGCTAACTAAAGGGATTTCGTTGCTCTATCGACCTATACATTGCAAACGTTTTTCCATAGCTAGCTCTTAGTATGGCCTATGGTGTGGGACGTGGGTGGACGCTGTCCACATGGCGCGCAGATCAAAAACAAAATAACGTCAATAAGCTATGTAACGGTCTTAAGTTAACGGAAGGTAAAAGTAACGGAAGTTAAGAAGAACGTTAACGATTTTTTTAATTTAACTTAAAAGTTAAATCGTTAAGCACTTTGTTAACTTCGTTAATTAGCTGTTAACGGATTAACGGTTTTCTGCCCAGCTATGAATATAAGCAAAGCTAGGGATGCTCGATCGGCAGGCTGAAACCACCTAGCGACCGGTCTCATTTGACAGATGAATGTAATACATTGCTACTTCATTTTGGGGTGAGAAAAAACATACTAAAGAAAAGTATCATTGTATGTGAAATGAAACCGGTCGCTAAATAGTTTCATTTTAGATAATCAGCCCGCCGGAGTAGTCGATCGGCAGGCTGATTATCTAAAATGAGCGAACGATCTCGATTCCTGAATTATTTCGAAATCGTCGCTCGACCGAGTCACTGATATGGTATTATGTATGCGATCGCTGATTAGTTTATGCTCGGTTTATGCTAGTGAAGATCTCCATAGAAACTAGCGCCACTGGCAATCGGTGGGAGCGACTGAAAAGTCTTTTTACCGAAAGTAGTCTGTGACTGGGTATGTGTCTGACCATATATGCTCTGTGAAATTAACTTTTTTGTTTTCGCTTCGAATTTTGTTTACATTTTTTCGTCCTCAAAATTGCAAATTCGGCAGGCTGATTATCTAAAATGAGCGACCGATCTCGATTCCTGAATTATTTCGAAATCGTCGCGCGACCGAGTTACTGATTTGGTATTATGTATGCGATCGCTGATTAGTTTATGCTCGGTTTATGCTCGTGAAGATCTCCATAGAAACTAGCGCCATTCGCAACCGGTGGGAGCGACTGAAAAGTCTTTTTACCGAAAGTAGTCTGTGACTGTGTATGTGTCTGACCATAGCCTTCTTTATTTCCAAGCCGTGAACATAAGTTTGGCAACGTCTGTTACTGTCAGTTCGTGGTCATGTTGTCCGCCAGTCTCCATACTAAATGTATGGGAATATTTCAATTTTAAGAGGTCGATATTTTTTGTCATAGTAATCGTGTGAGGTTTAAAATATGAAAATAATTTAGTTCTTTTATTGAAATGCTTTGTATATTAAACAATAAGAAAAATATCAATGTTAACCAGGAAAAAAATGCTGTCAAAGATGTCATCTTTTTTGTTGATTTTCTTCAGCAGGGAGTTGATTAACACACCCTCTAGCAATAAATGATATATCATTAGAAAGGTCTTTTACAGACAAATATTTGCTGTTCATATACTTTATATCAATTGTCAATACTTTTGGAGTTAAAGGTTATTAAAGTATAAAAGTGGTTTATTGTCTATGGGAGTTGAGCTACCACACCTATAGAAATGAATGATATATCATAAGAAAGGTTTTTATATGACAAATATTTGCTGCAAACATACTTTCTAGTAATTGTTAGTATTTTCGGAGTTTTAGGTCATTAATGTTAAAAAAATTGGTCAAGTTTAGAGCGTTATAACTCTCAAAGTACTAATAGTTGACGTTTATAGTAACACAATAAAGTGTTTCAAATTTAAATACCTTTCCAATGATGTAAGATTTATTGCTAGAGGAGACTTAGATCAAAATGCTCATCGTACTAAAGGACCCCCGAAAAGTTCAAATAATTTGTCTCAAACCTTATGTTCTAATAAATAAATAATAATGATAAATATAAAACTTTATTGAAATAATCTTACATCACAATTTACAACTAGTTTAAACTTAGAAAATATAGGAAAAACTAATAATAAATAATTTTTAAAATAATTTTATACTATGTGCTTGACCACATGCGATGTTGCCGTTCTGCTCAACTTCACGGCTTGGAAGATATAGAAGGCTATGGTCTGACCATGTGCTCTGTGAACATAACCTTTTTGTTTTCGCTTCGAATTTTGTTTACATTTTTTCGTCTTCATAATTGCAAATTCCGTGTAGGTATTAAAGGACAGGCCTTTTGTTTTACATTATAGCAATTTTATTTTATTTTGGTTAAAGGTAAGGCTAAGAATTTAAGGAAAACCAATCAGAAATTACGTTTTGTCTGGTTTCTGTTTGACAGAAGAAATCGCGAAATCGTCGCGGTCGCGTCGCGGTTTCTGAGTTAGATAATACGAATTTCGGAGCATTTCCTTGCAAGTGCTCGTATATTTTAGTTCTTTAGTTGTCCGGTGGAGGCAGCACTCGTAGAAACTCGATCGGTGGTACGAAATCGAGTTTGACAGCGACGATTCCGATGACCGGTCGCTAGGTGGTTTTTAATAAGGTAATCAGCCTGCAGGGTGAAGGTTAAGCCACACAGCGGGCGTGGCGCGAGACGGCGTGCGGGGTGACGGGACGGCCGGCGCGACGGTAGAGTTCGCACTATAGTGATCTGTGGTTCACAACCCCATCGCTTTTTAACCTAAAGCCTCGATTACATACGCTTAATTTATTTATTATTATAAGTTATTTTATAAGTTTGGCAACGTCTGTTACTGTCAGTTCGTGGTCATGTCGTCGGCCAGTCTCCATATTAAATGTATGGGAATATTTCAATTTTAAGAGGTCGATATTTTTTTTCATAGTAAACGTGTGAGGTTTAAAATCTGAAAATAATTTAGTTCTTTTAATGAAATGCTTTGTATATTAAACAATAAGAAAAATATTAATTTTAACCAGGAAAAAATGGCTGTCAAAGATATCATCTTTTTTGTTGATTTTCTTCAGCAGGGAGTTGATTAACACGCCCTCTAGCAATAAGTGATATATCATTAGAAAGGTCTTTTAAAGACAAATATTTGCTCTTCATATACTTTATATCAATTGTTAATACTTTTGGAGTTAAAGGTTATTAAAGTATAAAAGTGGTTTATTGTCTATGGGAGTTGATCTATCACACCTATAGAAATGAATGATATATCATAAGAAAGGTTTTTGTATGACAAATATTTGCTGCAAACATACTTTCTATTAATTGTTAGTATTTTCGGAGTTTTAGGTCATTAATGTTAAAAAAAATGGTCAAGTTTAGAGCGTTATAACTCTCAAAGTACTAATAGTTGACGTTTATAGTAATGCAATAAAGTGTTTCAAATTTAAATACCTTTCCAATAATGTAAGATTTATTGCTACAGGAGACTTAGATCAAAATGCTCATCGTACTAAAGGACCCCCAAAAAGTTCAAATAATTTGACTCAAACCTTATGTTCTAATAAATAAATAATAATAATAAATATAAAACTTTATTGAAATAATCTTACATCACAATTTACAACTAGTTTAAACATAGATATTATAGGAAAAACAAATAATAAACAATTTTTAAAATAACTTTATACTATGTGCTTGACCACATGCGATGTTGCCGTTCTGCTCAACTTCAGGGCTTGGAAGATATAGAAGGCTATGCATACGCCGATTTAAGGAACCAATTTAGAGTTGCCACTCGTTTAAATAAGTTAAATTTTAACAGTGAATTTGCACAAATGACGGAAAGGTCAACATTTTTTATGATTTTTCTTAAACAATGTTTACTTTTCCGTTATAGTGTAGATTCGATTTTAAAATCGAACTTATTCTACAATATTTTGTTGTGGCAACCCGAAGTAATCGAGGCATTAAGGTGTGTCCCCACTTAGGCCGCGCTCCGCGCTCCGCGCTCCGCGAACCTCGGAGCGCGCTCCGAATTTACGATCCGACACGGAGCGCGGAGCGCGGAGCGCGGAGCGCGGTTCGCGGAGCGCGGAGCGCGGAGCGCAGGGGCTATTACGAAAAGTTTAATGCGCAGGGGTCTATTACGAGAAGTTTAAAATTAAAAGTTTTGATTGTTTCCTATTACAAATCACTTTCAAGTATATGGGCTACGATAGCCAAATTCAAAATGTTTGTTGTAATTTTCAATTTATTTTGGACCTTGTCTTGACAATGAAGGCTTACATTTTACGTTACTATGGAGTATGGTTGTCTTTTTGTTTATGGGCCGATTTGACCGTTTTCGGTGAAACTCGGTTTTTGGTGTTATTTTGACAAAAAAATAGCAACGCAATGTTAAAAATATAAAAAATCCAGGATAACGGGCAACTTTTTTGCTTGGTAGCCAATTTCTATGAAACTCGGTTTTTGTTACTGCTTTAACAAGAAAACAGCAACGCAATATTAAAAATACAAAAATCCAAGATGGCAGCCAACTTTTCTGTTTGTGGGCCGATTTCGATGAAACTCGATTGTTGGTACTATTTTGACAAGAAAACAGCAACGTAATGTTAAAAATAGCAAAAATTCCAAGATGGCGGCCAACTTTGTTGTTTGTGGGCCGATTTCGATGAAACTCGATTTTTGGGTACTATTTCAAAAATAAAACAGCAACGTAATAATAAAAATTGAAAAAAATCCAAGATGGCGGCCAACTTTTTTGTTTTTGGGCCCATTTCGATGAAACTTGGTTTTGGGTACTATTTCGAAGATAAAACAGCAACGCAATAATAAAAATTTAAAAAAATCCAAGATGGCGGCCAACTTTTTTGTTTTTGGGCCGATTTCGATGAAACTCGGTTTTGGGTACTATTTCAAAAATAAAACAGCAACGCAATAATAAAAATTGTAAAAAATCCAAGATGGCGGCCAACTTTCTTGTTTTTGGGCCGATTTCGATGAAACTCGGTTTTGGGTACTATTTCGAAAATAAATGAGCAACGCAATAATGAAAATTGAAAAAAATTCAAGATGGCGGCCAACTTTTTTGTTTTTGGGCCGATTTCGATGAAACTCGGTTTTTGGTACTATTTCGAAAATAAAACAGCAACGCAATAATAAAAATTGAAAAAATCCAAGATGGCGGCCAACTTTTTCTTTTTGGGCTAATTTCGATGAAACTCGGTTTGTAGTACTACTTCGACAACAAAACAGCAACGCAATAATAAAAATTGAAAAAAAATCCAAAATGGCGGCCATCTTTTTTGTTTTTGGGCCGATTTCGATGAAACTCGATTTTTGGTACTATTTCAAAAGTAAAACACCAACGCAATAATAAAATATAAAAAAAAATCCAAAATGGTGGCCAACTTTTTTGTTTTTGGGCCGATTTCGATGAAACTCGATTTTTGGTACTATTTCGACAATAAAAGAGCAACGCAATAATAAAAATATAAAAAATCCAAGATTGCGGCCAGATTTTTTGTTTGTGGTCCGATTTAAATAAAACTCGGTTTTTGTTACTATTTTGATAAGAAAATAGCAACGCAATAATAACAAAAAATCCAAGATGGCGGCCAACTTTTTGTTTGTGGTCCGATTGAAATAAAACTCGGTTTTTGTTTCTATTTTGACAAGAAAACAGCAACGCAATAATAAAAATATTAAAAATTCCAGGATGCGGCCAAATTCTTTAATTGTTTTACTTTTTTTTTACAACCGAGTTACATCAAAATCAAACCAAAATCAAAGTCAAGTAAGTTCGCAGTCATCTTGACCTTTTGTCATTGTTTACATTGCGTTATTCTTGTCCTTTATGGGAGAAATTAAGTTTGGGTATTATTTAATCGGGTTAAAGTACAGTCAGCGTTAAATTGATTTGAGCGTCTAGAGTAGCCAAAATGATCTGAAAACAAAAATTAACAGATCTCGTGCCTCTCACGTCACGACCTTCTGGTACATTGAAAATTAATTAAATGAATTTAACAAAATATTTATTTTTATTCCATTCTTATAGATTTTATTGAAAGGTGACTTATTTTATTGAATTTTTCTGAAAATTTAAAAACCTTTTCTGAAATAACCTAATAAAAATAATCAAAATTAAATTCAGAATGCGAGACTCTCGCGCCGACTTTATCATCACTCGAATGTGCTACAACAACCCTCATTTTATTGCAATTGTAAACTATGTTTCCCTTTTTTTTATTTATTTATCCTTACATACAGGGTCATTTTTGGACCCCTTTTAAAATTTTGTCAGGTCATTCTATAACAGCGGTACAATCAATTTATGAAGTAAAACAAAAACATTTTTTTTACATTTTTACCCCAAACTTTTCCCTATACAAATTGAAATTGTTGTCACCGTTTGCGCGTCGCACGGTCGACCCGCGCGAGCCCCCCTCCCGCCACTCGCCTTCCCCCGCTCGCGTCCCGTTCGTGACGGTGAGCGTGCGCGCCTAGATTTTTAGGATATAAAAAGTGGCTGAAAACTGAGAATTTAAAAAGAAATAAATTAGAATTATCTCACCTAATTTCTTTTTATTACTTCCTTGAACTTATATTTGATTTTGTAAAGGGGTCGCAAAATTACCCTGTATAATAAAACAGTAAAAAAGTGTGTCTGCTGTACATTACATATATTTCAAAAAAAAATATGTGGGACGATGGAGACATAGTAATAGAGTAAGAATTTAGAAAAAAAGTGTGTCTGTTTGTGTCTGTTTGAACACGCTAATCTCAGGAAATACTGAACGGATTCGAATGAATCTTTTTTTGTAATATAGCTGTTAAGCCTGGGTATTGTTCAGAGTATAATGATTTTGGAAATTGGAACACCTGATGCAGTACCATAATGGTCCAGCTAAACTATACAAAATACAAAAATGACACCTTAACAAAAGTTGTTCAGCCTGATGAGCATTTTTTGTTGAGATATAAAAATCTAAGATCTGGAACACCTGATGCAGAACTATAATGGTACAGCTAAACTATACAAAATATAAAAATGACACCTTAGCAAAAGTTGTTCAGCCTGATGAGCATTTTATGTTGAGGTAAAAAAATCGAAGATCTGGAATACCTGGATGACCTTATATGAATACGCCGGAGTAATAATGTCCACGCGTACGAAGTCGCAGGCATCAGCTAGTCAAAAATAAAACATTACATTAGTGTTACACGCACCAAAAATCACGTACATTTGTCCGGTGCGGATTGATTTGATGCTAGTACGTATGACAACATTAGGTAGGTAAGTACTATTATACAATTACTTAGGTAGGTAAGTACAAAGAGAATGTAAAAAAACTAGCGTTTTACGTAAAGATATTTTAGAACTGACAAAAAACATCGAGTTACTCACTTACTAGTCTTACTACAAGTGCAGATTACATAATACTATAGAAACAGGTAAAGACTATAACATTTATCTATAACAAGTGAGTCGTATAGAATCAAAGGCGGCAATGTAGGGTATTTGTCAAAAATGACTTATTGATACAGCAGCATTGCAAATTTTAAACGTCATCGACTGTTAATATTGTTAATATTAATTTTTTAACATTTTTCATTATTTTTTATCTTTAAATCAAATGGACAATGCAACTTATTGGCCCAATTTTTTTAAAGGTATGGTACAGGAATGAAACTTGTTTCCAAGTAAGTATAAATTTTATCATTAGGGTTGACTTTTACTATGGCACCAAAAAATCTTAGGTGCCACTAACGCCAGAAAAAAATCGTTCATATTTTTTTGGCTTCAGTGCAGTTGTAACTTTTTTTCACCAGGATAGATATTTTGGTGCCTTAGTAAAAGTCAGCCCTAATGATACTATCGATATTTCGAAACAAGTTTCATTCCTGTACCATACTTTTCAAGATCTGTCTATTGGGCAAAGCCAGATGACGAAGCCAAAAACTGACGACGGACGCATCATCTCAGCGAAGCCTAAAATCCTGAGGGAGATCGATAGTTTCTATGGGCAGTTATATTCCACGCAGACACCTGTTGAAAGCAAGGCTAAAGACCCCAGAGCCAAGCTTACCCGACACTATACCCAAGATACTTCGGACGTCAGCATGCACGAGATTAGTATGGCTCTCAAATAGCTGAAAAACAAAAAGGCGGCGGGTGACGACGGAATCACTACAGAACTTCTGAGAGCGGGTGGTAAGCCGATACTTAAAGTCCTCCAGAAGCTTTTAAATTTTCATCAAAATTAGCCCAAAAACAAAAAAGTTGGCCGCCATCTTGGATATTCAATATTTTTATCATTGTGTTGCTGTTTTATTGTCGAAATAGTTCCAAAAAACAAGTTTCATCGAAACCGGCCCAAAAACAAAAAGTTGGCCGCCATCTTGGATATTTTATATTTTTATTATTGCGTTGCTGTTTATTTGTTGAAATAGTACTAAAAATCGAGTTTCATCGAAATCGGCCCAAAAACAAAAAGTTGGCCGCCATTTTGGATTTTTTTCAATTTTTATTATTGCGTTGCTGTTTTTTTTGTCGAAATAGTACTAAAAACCGAGTTTCATCGAAATAAGCCCAAAAACAAAAAAGTTGGCCGCCATCTTGGATATTTTATATTTTTATTATTGCGTTGCTGTTTTCTTGTCGAAATAGTACTAAAAACCGAGTTCTATCAAAATCAGCCCAAAAACAAAAAAGTTGGCCGCCATCTTGGATTTTTTCAATTTTTATTATTGCGTTGCTGTTTTATTTTGGAAATAGTACCCAAAGCCGAGTTTCGTCGAAATCGGCCCAAAAACAAAAAAGTTGGCCGCCATCTTGGATTTTTTTATTTTTTTTATTGCGTTGCTGTTTTATTTTTGAAATAGTACCCAAAACCGAGTTTCATCGAAATCGGCCCAAAAACAAAAAAGTTGGCCGCCATCTTGGATTTTTTTCAATTTTTAAAATTACGTTGCTGTTTTATTTTCGAAATAGTACCCAAAACCAAGTTTCATCGAAATCGGCTCAAAATCAAAAAGTTGACCGCCATCTTGGATTTTTTATTTATATTTTTATTATTGCGTTGCTGTTTTATTGTCGAAATAGTTCCAAAAAACAATTTTCATCGAAACCGGCCCAAAACAAAAAAGTTGGCCGCCATCTTGGATTTTTCAATTTTTATTATTGCGTTGCTGTTTTATTTTCGAAATAGTACCCAAAGCCGAGTTTCATCGAAATCGGCCCAAAAACAAAAAAGTTGGCCGCCATCTTGGATTTTTTTATTTTTATTATTGCGTTGCTGTTTTATTTTTGAAATAGTACCCAAAACCGAGTTTCATCGAAATCGGCCCAAAAACAAAAAAGTTGGCCGCCATCTTCGATTTTTTAAATTTTTATTATTGCGTTGCTGTTTTATTTTCAAAATAGTACCCAAGACCGAGTTTCATCGAAATCGGCTCAAAAACAAAAAGTTGGCCGCCATCTTGGATTTTTTATATTTTTATTATTGCATTGCTGTTTTATTGTCGAAATAGTTCCAAAAAACAATTTTCATCGAAACCGGCCCAAAAACAAAAAATTTGGCCGCCATCTTGGATATTTTATATTTTTATTATTGCGTTGCTGTTTTCTTGTCGAAATAGTACTAAAAACCGAGTTTCATTGAAATCGGCCCAAAAACAAAAAAGTTGGCCGCCATCTTGAATTTTTTTTTCAATTTTTATTATTGCGTTGCTGTTTTATTTTCGAAATAGTACCCAAAACCGAGTTTCATCGAAATCGGCCCAAAAACAAAAAGTTGGCCGGTATCTTGGAATTTTTATATTTTTGAATATATCGTTGCTTTTTCCTTGTCAAAATAAAAAGAAAAACTGAGTTTCATTGAAATCGGCCCACAAATAAAAAAGTTGACCGCCATCTTGGATTTTGCTATTATTAACATTGCGTTGCTGTTTTCTTGTCAAAATAGTACCAAAAATCGAGTTTCATTGTAATCGGCCCACAAACAGAAAAGTTGGCCGCCATCTTGGATTTTTGTATGTTTAACATTGCGTTGCTGTTTTCTTGTTAAAGCAGTAACAAAAACCGAGTTTCATAGAAATTGGCTACCAAGCAAAAATGTTGCCCGCTATCCTGGATTTTGTATATTTTTAACATTGCGTTGCTATTTTTTTGTCAAAATAACACCAAAAACCGAGTTTCACCGAAAACGGTCAAATCGGCCCATAAACAAAAAGACATAACCATACTCCATAGTAACGTAAAATGTAA
Organism: Agriphila tristella; assembly: GCA_928269145.1. Classification (NCBI taxonomy): domain Eukaryota; kingdom Metazoa; phylum Arthropoda; class Insecta; order Lepidoptera; family Crambidae; genus Agriphila; species Agriphila tristella. Next base: position 14,541,954 of record OV743439.1, on the reverse strand, counting down.
GTACTTTTTTAGAAACGACTACTGGCAACACTAGAAATCGTGGAATTTGCATTCCGGAATTCAGATATCAAGAAAATACTGTGATCCATGATTCCACTAGCCTACACACCTTAGAGAAGAGAAGTAAGTAGTTTGGTTGACACAAATTTTTATCAACGCCATCTATCGAGCCAACAGTTTTTTTTTCATTACGAAAAGCCTATTGTCAAGACAAGGTCCAAAATAAATTAAAAAATTTTGACACTTTGTATAACCTGATGTGCTGCTGACTGTACATAGGCATGATTGTTAATTCAAAGTTTTACCCCTTCTTTTCCACTCATTATTAAATACACAATAATAATACTGTGGAGACAAAAGTACTTAATAATTAAGTTTATATGAATAAAGCTTATTTGATTACGGGATCGGAGCGCGGAGCGTGGAGCGCGGAGCGCGGAGCGCGGAGCGCGGAGCAGACGGAGTTCGCGCGTCCACATATGCTCCGAGGTTCGCGGAGCGCGGAGCGCGGAGCGCGGCCTAAGTGGAGACACACCCTTAGAGAACTTCCCTTCTCTATGGCCGCGTTCCGAATCACGCTTACAGCACTATGAGCGCGCTAACGCCCGGTCCAAATCATGCTTACAACGCTCAAGTAAGTTGATGTGACGTCACAGATGACGTCATCGTATGTGCTAACGACGCTCAGCGTATTCCACCAAAGCACTGTGAGCGTAGTCGGTGTAGCTGTCAAACTTCCTTGTCAAAGTTCATTCTTGACAAAAAATACGTGGTTAAATTGTGAATCGTAGTGGATGTTGTGGTTATTATTTGTGATTTTTACAAAAGATAGCTGACTTTATTAACTTGCAGGTGTTTTGTAAAGATGCGAACGAAATAATTATATTAATCTGATGTTGAAAGAGCTAGCAGTGGTAATAAGTATTTTGAAGCTTTAAGAGTTTAAAATTGGTTAGTAAATAATTGGTCTCAGTGAAGAAACTTAATTCGTATTCATTAGTGCCTTTTTATTTACTTCTTTCTTAGAATAAATATTAACTTTACCCTTTTGGAGGTTACGTTGTTATAAACAATCCAACGTTAGCGGTGTGAGCGCTCTCACGAGCGGTCCGAATCAATAGTATCGTGAGCGTGCTGACAGCGTGCTAATGATTTGGACCGGTGTACAATGACGTCACACGCTGTGAGCACTGTTGGCGTGATTCGGAACGCGGCCTAAGTTTTTAACTACTTGCTGGCAATATTCAATCTATATGTCAAGCAAGTGTCAGAATTTTTTGACAGAGTAAAAATAAATAATCCCTTTTCGATATTTTGATTTTTGTGATTGATTTGTGATTTGCTTTACAGAAAATACAGAATTCCTATTCTATCCTATTACATTATTGTAATATGTAGTTCAAATACTTATTGAAATAAGTATATTCGAAGACTAGTTAATTTCTGATTGTTTCCTTTTGGTGATAAGGTGGAGCAGTGATTACGTTTTACTTGTAAATTAGTTCGTACACTTGATAATTGACGATGTCTGGAGAAGACGATGACAGCACATGGTAAGATACATCATCGTTTACTAACCTTTACCTGCATAAAATAATGTTGCGTAAAAAATATACATTAGGTGGCCTTGCACTTTGTTTGGAGTACTTTGGAATATGATGTTCCTTCTGATATCTGCATACTCGTGTTGTGGCTCAAAACAGCTCTGTTAGTTTAGTAGTTACATTTGTTTATTTGATTAAGGGAAACGAACAGCATACAATATTACCTTAAACCTATAGTTAATGACTATTACAAAGCCAAAACAGTTTCCTCAACAGGATACTTGTAACATTTCAATCAAGTGAACTCTAATAAAAATGTTTGGAAAGTAGGTTGAATTATCTGAAAAACTAAGCACATTTACACAGTAACATTTTTCTTAGCTGTTTTTTTTTAATAAAAAAAAAAATCATTTTTTAACTTTATTATAAAGGAAAATGTCCTGTTCCAGGTTGATTGAACTAGAGTCTGCCCTCTTGGATGGCTGTTCAGCACAACAAATCAACGCCCTCACAAAAGGTAAAAAAATACCTGAAACATTACGACCTGATGTCTGGCTCCTTTGTCTTAACTGTCAAGATGCTGGCAACCAATTACTATTGTTTGATGAAATATTTGACTTAGTCAACCAGAACGAACTCCGAGATGACGTGAAAAAGTTTGTTAATAGGTTGGGTAACGATGAAGATGACAAATTGGCAGTAATCTCTGATATTGAATCAATTATCACATTTTATTGCAAATCGAAACAGATTTCTTACAGTTCCAATAATGGTTGGATTGAAATATTGTTACCATTGCTGAGTCTAAAATTACCAAGATCAGATACTTACAATTTATTTGTAAGAATACAACAACTTTACATTCCAAAAGGCTGTACCAAGAACGGTGTACCATTCCACATACTGCGATTAATACTGCAATATCATGATCCCGAATTGTGTTCTTTCTTAGATACTAAACGCATCACACCCGAGCAGTATTGCTTACCATGGTTGAGATCACTCTTTGCTGGTCCCTGTAATTTAGAAGTGGTTCTATTTATGTGGGACTTATATTTTCAAAGATCAGATCCATTTTTTATATTTTTTCTCTGCCTAATTATGGTAATCAATGCAAGAGAACAGCTTTTGCAAATGAAAAATGAAGATAAGTCTGATATAATTGCAACTTTAAAAAACATGCCAGCTGACCTTGAAGCGAATGATGTATCCGACTTTTGTTCACTAGCTCATTATTATTCCTTAAAAACACCATTGTCTTTTAGAGAAGATGTTTTGGAAGTATTATTTTCTGAAAGCGGTGTTGAAATTAATTCTAAATTATATTCACAAGCATTATGTCTTCCTGTGGCTGTGCACGAACTAATTGAAAGTGCCACAGTGGATGCATCGGATATTGATAATGTAAAATTTTTTTTGGTGGATTGTCGTCCTTCTGAGCAATATAATTCTGGTCATTTGTCAACTGCCTTCCATTTAGACTGTAATCTCATGTTGCAAGAGCCTAATGCTTTTAACACTGCAGTCCAAGGATTACTTAATGCACAAACACAAGCTCTGGCTGCCGGTTCTCTTGCTGCTGGAGAACACCTCTGTTTTGTAGGTTCAGGTCGTACTGAAGAGGATAGTTATGCTCATATGGTAGTAGCATCATTCCTTAAACGAAACACCAAGCATGTATCTATGCTAGAAGGAGGCTTTGTGGCCATACATGACTATTTCGGCCCACATATGACAGACTGTTTGGAAGAACACAACCCTTCTTCATGTTTGGTTTGTGCTCCTAACAATAACAATGAAGCCCATGTGTTGCGAACTACTAAAGTAAGAGAGAATATACCTGCTATTCAGCTATTTAGTAAGCTGTCAACTGCAATGAAAACCAAAAGTCAGGAAGTGAGGGGAAAACTTATTGAGTATATAGTCAATCCTAATGCTACAGTCAATACTGGAGAATGGCATGTATCAGCCAGTGACAAGAAAGAACATAGGTACAGAAATGTACCACCTGTCTTCAGTATAAATGATGAAGAGGATGATTCCCGTTCAGATAGCCAAAGAGATATGACTGATGGTGAGTCATTGGAGGAAATAGTGGATGTGCACTCTTACATAAAGGAGCACAATGTTGTGAGTAGTTTTCCTTGTCAAGAAGTGTTAATTAATGGGTATATGCATGATTCTTATCTTATTGTAACTGAGACACATTTAGTCGTCTTGCGTGATGTTCCAAATAAAAAAGGAGTAGCAAAAGTCATGTCAAGGAGACCTCTAGCAACTATTGTTAAAATTACAGCCAAGAAGAGGCATCCAGAATTAATAACTTTTAAATATGGCATTCCAGATGGTGATAATTTATTGATTAAAGATATGGATCGTTTTCTTATTCCTAATGCTTCTGTAGCTACTAAAGTTGTTTCCAATCAGATTGTGCAGCAATTAGATAATAAACTACAATAAATATATTTTAATGAAGCAGTATTAATATTGTATACTACATAATGCTAGATATTTCTGAATGTATACAGACCTAGAGATAATTCCAATTCCATTAGACCATTCAAAGTGATAGCTATTAAAATATTATTTGAATTAATGATTATTTAACTTAAATTTATTATAATTTGCTGTTATTTACGTACTTACAAACAATAATTTATTATCATTTAAGAACTATAGTTGCTTATAAAGTACTTGCATATTTTTGGATTAAGTTTTCGTTTTATTAATGTAAAAATACTATTTACCTATGGGTATAGTATAACTACATTACTAGTTTAGACTTCATGTCATATACTTATTTACCTTGTAACTGAAGACCAAGAATAATTCATATTCTATTCTTGCTGAACATATTAGGTGCATTCTGCCAGACAAATCTCTGAGTCATCGATCGCCATATTCGCCATAGAGTAAATTTTATGTTCAATATTTTACTACTTCTATGGCGATCGATGACTCAGAGATTTGTCTGTTGGAATGCAGCCATTGATTGCAACAATCAGTTGGACAATGTGTGGAACTGTAGGCGATGTATGAATCCTTTATAAATGTACATAGAGTCAACGGCACGCTGGGCTACCACGACAGGGTAAACAAATTCAATCAATTTTACTTAAATGCGAAATCATTAAGGTTAAAAATACATTGCAGATTTTTGACAGTTTTTTGACTCTCAAAAACCTGACGTGCTGCTGACTATAAATGAAAAAAAAGTCCACTGATACTGATACACAGTACACTTATGGCCTCTACACATGCGTAGGCTCGGTTGGAAGGCAGAAATGGAGACGGAGCAATAGAAAGGAAAGAGAAAGTTGTTGTATGGCCTTTTCTTTTGTATTGCTCCGTCCCTTTCGGCCTTCCGACCGGGCCCGCGCATGTGTAGAGCCCATTACGCTGCTCACGCACGATGTGTTTACTTCTAGAAGCTAGATTCTGGTCAACAAGTTATTTTTAGTGAATTTTTAACCAAAGAATCTTTGTCAATTAAAATTTCTGTAACAAATAGTTAAATCTCAGTTGTCTAAATAAATAACAATTACGTAATTAAATGTGAAAATAAATTTTACGAGGTCCTTAGTAGTTTTCACATCAAAATGTTCAAATGCCATAATTAAAAAAGCACAATAATCTATACTTAATTAAATTGCTTTATGGCATGACCTAATTTGTTTGGCTATCCGCAAATAGTGAAAACGATAAATGTTCTCTTGCCAAGGATTTTGAGGATTGCCTCTAAGTAATTATGTTTCATTTCATGTACTGTGTGTATTTGTATACGGTCAGCATGCAACTAAACCCTATACAAATTAAATTGTTACTTAAAGTAAGTACTCAGTAGAATAAACTTTTTTGTCTGATGTTTTAAACTGTGAGACATCTGTAAAAAATGGTTAGTATTTAATCGGGTAACAATAAATCCCCATTTTGGGTATCAAAAATACCGAATATAGCGTACTGAAATACTAAGTGGGCGACGGACCGAGGGCGACTACAGATATTTGAAATGGGTGACTTTAAAATACAAATTGGGTAACGAGTTATTCAGAACGGGCGACCAAATTACTATTTGGGCGATAACCTTTAGGGCACACAAAACATAAAAAAATTGGTATATATTTAATGTAAAAAAATATGACTATTATCCTAATCGAGATGACAGAAAACAAACATACAAAAGAGAAAGCAGCCTAACAAAACGTGTTAAAAATACCATGTTGGGCAGCTTAAATCAGTTATATAGTTACCTACTTGGTAAAATAGTTGCCCACTCAGTATTTTTGTCACCCATTTAGAGTTTTCACTGCTAAATTAAATTATTTATCACCCATATGTAGTCGCCCGTTTTGAGTATTTTTGTAATCCACTGTTAGTCGCCCGTTTAGTTATCATGCCGCCCACAAAATAAACTGCTGCCCAGTTTAGTATTTAAGTATCCCACTAACAGTTGCCTTTAATTATTTCCAGTCACCCAATTAATTAATTCCCGTAAAAAATATGCTAAGTATGACAAGTTTCTTAAGTGTTCAATGACTTTTGTTGCTGACTGTAGGTAGGTACATGTTTATGTTTCTATACCTAGTGTAAGTATTGTTTTTAATAAAGAGATTTACTAGACCTGACATCATTTGTCTTTTTGTTTGAAGAAATGTAAAGAAGCCCGTCTTAGAGCGTTTTCACATTATCCCATACGATATCGGTATCGGACAACGATACGATATCGGAGGTAAGTAAAATGTATGAAATATGTACCTATCTGTCTTTCACATTGTCCGGCACGATATCGGATATCGGAGCCACAAATTTCATACATTTTACTTCCTCCTTTATCGTATCGTTGTCCGATACCGATATCGTATCGGATAATGTGAAAACGCTCTTACTCGAAAGACAAGAAAGACTGCGAAAAACGTCAATATGGCGGTATCCACTCTAATTTTGGAATATTTAGGTATAGGATAATAGTCTACGTGCCGGACTACAGCTGGGCAACAAAAAAAAAGTTGGAATGACTTTTTAACCGACTTCAAAAAAAGGAGGAGGTTCTCAAGTCGACGGTATTTTTTTTTTATTTTTTATTTTTTTTATGTATGTTTTAACATAGCTTCGTCAGTTGTTACCCGATTTGTACAATTCTTTTTTTAACTCAAAGAACATAGTTCGTGTGTGGTCCCATAAATTTTTTACAGAGATCTGGCCAGTAGTTTTTTCATAATCCTGAAAAATATCAATTATTTAGCTCGCCATCGCACGAGTTTTTATGGAATTTCGGACATAACTTCTTTGTTTATGAACCGATTTAGATGATTCTTTTTTTATTTGAAAGGGTATACTTCAAGAGTGGTCACAATTTAATTTCATTGTTATTGGACTTCGAACTTCGAAGATACATAAAGGAACTCTTCAAAATCAAATAGTATAAGTAAAGTGATTTAGGTTTTGGTAAGCAATCCAAAACAAACCAAATCATGGTTTGCGATGCAACGTTCTGGACTAGACTTGGACTACGATGACACAACGGAACTCCTCAAAAACAAACAGCGTAAATTTGGAAATTGAGTTCTGGGCATTTTACCATTGAAAATATTATAATATAAAGTTAAAAAATATTTACACGCTGCGCTTACATACCTACCACTAAAAAGTTGAAAATAAAAAAGCTTTTTAAAAAAAATAAAAACCGCCTTCAAAAAACTGAAAACAAAACAGCTTAAAAATTAAATACCTCTAAAAAGCAAGAAATAATATTCGAATCATTCGTTACACATATCAATATTAATAAAACACGTCTAATGAAGTCGGGTGGGGCTTTAAGAAAAAAAATTAGTTGTCCTCCAGCCCCACCCGACTTCAATAGACGTGTTTTATTAATATTGATATGTGTAACGAATGATTCGAATATTATTTCTTGCTTTTTAGAGGTATTAATTTTTAAGCTGTTTTTGTTTTCAGTTTTTGACTATGCCATGATGAAGTCGATAATTTGTCGGAATTTGTCGCCAAAAACCAGAATTTGTCGGTCTTGCGTTTAGGAGATACGTGTGGCTCAGCTGTAGAGACGTCTCTACAGCTGGGCCACACAGATCTCGAAAACGGAAGGTCGTAGCGAAAATCTGATTACTTGTATGTGTAGCCGGTAATTTGTCGGATTTTGTCGCCAAAAACCAGAGTTTGTCGGTCTTGCGTTTAGGAGATACGTGTGGCTCAGCTGTAGAGACGTCTCTACAGCTGGGCCACACAGATCTCGAAAACGGAAGGTCGTCGCGAAAATCTGATTACTCGTATGTGTAGCCGGTAGTTTGTCGGATTTTGTCACCAAGAACCAGATTTTGTCGATCTTGCGTTTAGGAGATATGTGAGGATAAGCTGTGGAGACTTTTCTACCTGGATCTTGAGAAAGGAAGGTCATAACGAAAATCTGATAACTCCAGTGTGTAGCCGTTAGTTTGTCGGAATTTGTTACCAAGAATCAGATTTTGTCGATCTTGCGTTTAGGAGATATGTGAGGATGCGCTGTGGAGACCTTTTTACCTGGATCTCGAGAACGAAAGGTCGTAAGCGTATCCTCACATATCTCCTAAACGCAAGATCGACAAAATCTGATTCTTGGTGACAAATTCCGACAAACTAACGGCTACACACTGGAGTTATCAGATTTTCGCGATGACCTTCCTTTCTCAAGATCCAGGTAGAAAAGTCTCCACAGTGTATCCTAACATATCTCCTAAACGCAAGATCGACAAAATCTGGTTAAAATAAAACTACCGGCTACACATACGAGTAATCAGATTTTCGCTACGACCTTCCGTTTTCGAGATCTGTGTGGCCCAGCTGTAGAGACGTCTCTACAGCTGAGCCACACGTATCTCCTAAACGCAAGACCGACAAACTCTGGATTTTGTGCGACAAATTCCGACAAACTATCGTCTTCATCATGGCATAGTCAAAAAGACATATTTCCAACTTTTTTTTTTGTGGCCCAGCTGTAGTCCGGCACAAGATATTTAACGGCGGTTGTATGATCGAAAGTGGCGCCATCAGAGGTATTTATTTAATTAGTTATAAATAGAAAAAGATTTTAATAATGTTTTACATGGAGTTTTAGTGCCCTATTTTTAGAAGGTGTCACTACATGTCCTCGTAGTCATTCGTAGAAGTAGATAGCAAATGTATCAAAAGCGGCCACTTTTAGCAGTTTTGCTGTCTACTTCTAGCAGTGACTACGAGGGAATGTAACGATACCGTCTAAAAATACTAGACTGTGGTGGGTCCTAAAAATTCCACGTAAAACATTTTTAAAATCTTTTTCTATTAGGTAATAACTAATGAATAAAAACCTCTGATGGCGTAGGCCTTAAAAAATACACGTAAAACATTATTAAAATTGTGTATTAGAATTATAAAATTAAATTAAATTTACTGCGGCGCCACTTTCGCTCAGGGTGTCACCTTAAGCTTTTATGCTTTCAATCTTTAAATAGGAAGTAACACGGTTTTGTAATACATAACGCCTTAACAAACTATAGGAGCAATCAAATAATATTCGGCACAATTTCTATGTTCTCTTCACAAATGTACGAAAGTAACAGCAGAATGGAGATTATACCTTTGCCACCACCTGCCACAACCATGGTTTTATTACTTCCCTTCTTCGGCCACAACCACAACATGGTATTAAAAAAAAGTATCGATACAAAATAGGTATCAAAACTTTTTTTAATACGTGTTGTGGTTGTCTCCATTCTGCTGTTACTTTTGTACATTAGTGAAGTTGAAGTGACTTTCATTTTTTTATTTTTTTTCACGCAAACCGAAAATTCTGAACTTTTTGGGAACTTAATCCTACTTATAAAAATATTCAGCCAATTTGTTCTTTTTTTCAGTCAAGTTGCCGGTGGTGATCCCGATCTTGATATCAAGATGGCGGGATAATCAGCTATGCCAAGCAATGTTGTCTAGTATAATTTTATAACATTTAGCGGTAGTACAAATAAGTTCTATAAAAGTTTAAAAATAATTAAATGTAAGTACTAGCATAATAAATAATTGAACTAGCACGTATTAGGTAAGGTACATTATGATTAGTAAAAGCCAAGTAAGTACTTAGTCATGATTTATGACTAAGTACTTGGCTTTTACTAAAGACTTATTTAGGTAGGAGGACCTTCGTTTGGTAGTCATTCAAGAGAGGAATAAAATAACTATTTCATAAAATCTTTTATTATAAGTCTATTAACAAAGTGAGTATGATCTGTACAGATTATAAAGAAGATGACGCCATGAAGACTAAGAGGTAAGATGATCAAAGTAGTAGGTAGCTTACTTACGTAGTTACCTGCCTAAATTATAACTAGAAAAGAGGTTTATTTTGATATGTATCGATTACATTTTATACAGGAAAAAAATTGTTTTCTTTTCTTTTCAACCAAAAAGTAGGTAGTGTATCGACTTATTATTTAAGAAGGTACTTAAATTTAATCACAGTAAATATACTTACAAGGTATTTGGTATGTAAATATAAACGAATATCTAGGCATTATAATGTTCCGTGGATGGATGAAATATAGGATGCTATGCAGATTGTCTCTATTATGTCCGCTATATTTTATTTAAGACTTAAGACACACTATGCCGAAGTTACGCGACCGAAGTTCGGCAATATTACGCCTACAATGCTATTTGAATGACTGACGACACATTATGCCGAAATCACGTCGCGTTTTTTTTTCATAATAAAATCGTTACCTACCGCCGAACTTCGGTCGCGTAACTTCGGCATAAATAGTGTGTCTAGGACACATTATAGAGGTTGGTGGTTGACTTACGTGCCGGACTACAGCTGGGCCACAAAAAAAAAAGTTGGAAATCTGACTTTTTGACTATGCCATGATGAAGTCGATAATTTGTCGGAATTTGTCGCCAAAAACCAGAATTTGTCGGTCTTGCGTTTAGGAGATACGTGTGGCTTAGCTGTAGAGACGTCTCTACAGCTGGGCCACACAGATCTCGAAAACGGAAGGTCGTAGCGAAAATCTGATTACTCGTATGTGTAGCCGGTAATTTGTCGGATTTTGTCGCCAAAAACCAGAGTTTGTCGGTCTTGCGTTTAGGAGATACGTGTGGCTCAGCTGTAGAGACGTCTCTACAGCTGGGCCACACAAATCTCGAAAACGGAAGGTCGTAGCGAAAATCTGATTACTCGTATGTGTAGCCGGTAATTTGTCGGATTTTGTCGCCAAAAACCAGATTTTGTCGATCTTGCGTTTAGGAGATATGTGAGGATACGCTGTGGAGACTTTTCTACCTGGATCTTGAGAAAGGAAGGTCATAGCGAAAATCTGATAACTCGAGTGTGTAGCCGTTAGTTTGTCGGAATTTGTCACCAAGAATCAGATTTTGTCGATCTTGCGTTTAGGAGATATGTGAGGATGCGCTGTGGAGACCATTTTACCTGGATCCCGAGAATGAAAGGTCGTAAGCGTATCCTCACATATCTCCTAAACGCAAGATCGACAAAATCTGATTCTTGGTGACAAATTTTGACAAACTAACGGCTACACACTCGAGTTATCAGATTTTCGCTATGACCTTCCTTTCTCAAGATCCAGGTAGAAAAGTCTCCACAGCGTATCCTCACATATCTCCTAAACGCAAGATCGACAAAATTTGGTTTTTGGCGACAAAATCCGACAAATTACCGGCTACACATACAAGTAATCAGATTTTCGCTACGACCTTCCGTTTTCAAGATCTGTGTGGCCCAGCTGTAGAGACGTCTCTACAGCTGAGCCACACGTATCTCCTAAACGCAAGACCTACAAACTCTGGTTTTTGGCGACAAAATCCGACAAATTACCGGCTACACATACGAGTAATCAGATTTTCGCTACGATCTTCCGTTTTCGAGATCTGTGTGGCCCAGCTGTAGAGACGTCTCTACAGCTGAGCCACACGTATCTCCTAAACGCAAGACCGACAAATTCTGGTTTTTGGCGACAAATTCCGACAAATTATCGACTTCATCATGGCATAGTCAAAAAGTGAGATTTCCAACTTTTTTTTTTGTGGCCCAGCTGTAGTCCGGAACGTGGTTGACTTACCTATAACAATGCTTTGCAGTAAAAAATTGTTTTGTGTTTTGTACCCACTTATTTAGAAGACGAGTAAGTATTTCAAATGCTATATCGAAATTGAGACGAGTGTTACCACTGACAAACAAACTGATGCAGTTTCTTTCCACCGATTGTCAATTGTTTTAGCTACCTAATGAATGTGTTGCATCTTGAATGCATCCTTAATTAAACGATTGAACATTTTATATTTTAGACTTCGTAAAAGTTCTGCATCTGACTGAGCATTTAAAACTTGACCATGTTTGGCCCCATTTTCAATTTTAAGCGTTTTACTTTTAGCGCAGAATAGACACTAGTGGCTCTGTGAACTGTAGAAATCACGTTTGTGTTATTTACAAAAAATATCGAAATACTTAGCTGAAATACTTATGTTTTGTTTCCATAAATTTTTGAAAAATTTTATCGACAAGAAAATCTATAGGTAAGGTATAATTATCCAACCGCTCAGAAAATTTCACAAATGCGACCTGTATCCTCTATAGGTCGCATTCGTGAAATTTTCTGAGAGATAGAGAAAAGACGCCTAGACGAACAGACATTTAATAAAAAACATATTTGCTCAAGCTGAAACGGAGACGCTCCGCGCTCGTATTAGTACTACTAATAAAGCACTACCTTTAGCAAGACCAAAGACTTTTCTGGGGTGAGTACCTACCTAATTATTATTGTACGTTCTGTGTTTTTCAGTTATGGTAACTGAAACGTCTACTTACTCCCCTTAATTTGATGTTACTGAAACTGAACTCGAAATGAAATAAAATCCATAATGTTATTCATATTATGTGTTTAATGTAAAAGAGCTATTAAATAATGTATGAATGAAGGTATGAATACAAAATTAACGACTCGAATATCATTTTAAAATCATTAGGCAGTTTTTGAAACGAATCTTTTTATTTTTTTTCTCATATAAGATAAGACCCATAGGTACAGTCAGTGGCACGAATCATGAAAATTTTTCGACGGAGTGGGGATAAGTTCGCGCATGTGCTCTTGTGAGCGACCAATAGCGCGCACCCCTCTCCCGCCGCCCGCGCCCCTCACCGCAACGCATACCCAAAATACGCGCTCCGCGCAATCCCCACCCGATTTCATGATTCGTGCCACTGACTGTATCTCAGGCTCGTATTACAGAATCAAACTTGAGAAAGATAACGATTTTGCTCTTACTGCTTGAGAACAGTTTGAAAGGGATGCTGATATTCATCGCATTAGCGCCATCCCTTTCTACGATGGTGGATTGATAAGCCCATGACTTTGAAAAGAAGAAATACTTTTTTTTCATAATTCATTTTTGTATCATAAAAAGACTCCTCAAGGAACTCCTTAAGGAATCTTTACACTATTTTTTTTTTCAAATTCAGCAAAAGATTATTACTTTTGGAAACAAAAAGCTCAAACGACTTCTAACTTTTCTTAATGACCCTGTCGACCATCTCGGCAGCACTCATGACATCAAAAATCATCGTATGAAGATGCGAATCCTTCCTATTCTCTAGATTCAACCCACTGAGATTTTTTCTCCTGCCAAACATGAATGTCTTGACGGGCAAAGACTTTCATCAAGCCAAAAGGTGGTGTCTGAAATGGGCCCTCATTTCAGTTACCAGTTTTCAGGCGATGAAAGAAAATAATAATGGGTTAAAGAGGTAGGAACTTCGTTGGACTGAATACGCAGAGCTACAATAAGATTATGTAGGGAAATAATATAATATATATTCCGAAATAAAGTGTTTGTTAATTACAAAGTCTTGTCAATCCACCATCGTAACTGTACTCAAGCAGAGATTAGAGTTTGAGTTCGAATCTATAATACGAGCCTAGAGTGCCTTCAAATTAATGGCGTTAGTGAGTGGCGCTTCGGAGTTTGAGGGTAGCGTGTGTTTCGCCAGATTTGCGCCACTTTGAAGGCACCCTCTAAAAAGGCCCATACGTATCACCACACCATGATAATTTATGCAGGCACACGGACATATAGAATATAGAGTGTAGCCAATAAAACGAGTTTACCAGTTTCTTTGTTCCTAAGACACTGATTGCCTTGAAAATCTTGGACCTTCATGATATTCATTACATCCTTTTCCGACTTATCATTATTATGACAAAGTTAGTTACCTATTAAAAGTATAGTTACTTAAGTATCTAAGTTGATTTCTTATCTATATTTAAAGCTCTCCCATAGAGAGAGATGATATGTTTTCGCTTTGGCTATTTCAAATGACCTAGGCACAATAATGGCAATATCAACTTTAAAGAAAGCTTTGTAGAGAATTTTTAGAATTTTTTACAACCTAAGTCGACTGAAGAATTGACCTTACACTTAAGTAGGTAGGTAGGTATCGTTTTTGTTCGTGTTTATAGAAATTATTTTTGATTACACAGAACCTTATTACAAAAAGGACATCTATGTAGGTAATAAAGGTAGGAAATTAAATAAAAATGTACTTAGTTAAAAAATGTAATGTAATGTTATATAAATAAAGTTAGTAAAACAAATGAATAGTTAGGTAGGTACTTATGCAATAGTACATTACAGCCGAGAACGGGGAGCTAGCGATTGCATTGTCGAGGATGGTTTGAAGCCCGAGCTGCAGACGGAGGCAATGTAAGCAGCTTTCATTACAAGGATTGTATTGTATAGTGCTTTTCTCAAATAATGCGAGGAAATTTTAAAACACAAATAAAAATGTTCTTTTATTAAAAAAAAAAAAAAACTTTTTTTTTATTATTTTTACTGAAACATTATGTAATTTTGGAATGTGCTTATCACGGCCTTTCATTTGATACCCATATTGAAAAATTGAAGAAAAAATTTTTTTTTTAATTTTAACAAAATATATAATGTTGGAAATGTTGTTGAGCATAAGTGAGAAAAATTAATTCATCAATTCAATGCCCACGCAGCCTCCGGCCGGCGGGGGCGCGGCGGCAGCGTCTCCAGACAACAACAGAAATTGTGTCTCATTTTCCGGGCCTTGATGGGTTAAGACAAATGAAAAAGATATTGTAAGGTAAGTTACTTTTAAATACAAGGTACCTACATTTATGTCCGACTAGCTTCCGCCCGCGACTTCGTCCGCGTGGTCAGTAGAAAAATATGACGACTAGTTTAATTAACTTCCTTGTATTTGAAAGCTAGTTTAAGGAAAGATCAAGCTGTTTTAGTTAAACAAACTTCATTTAATATCGTGTGTTAGGATAGGAGATAACAGAAAAATTAATCCATTACCAAAGAAAATTTTTGTCTAACAAGATTTATTAAATAAAAAAGAAACGCGGAAATTGTCACAGAAAATTAAGAAAATTAGAGAACAACCTTCTTTAACAGCTTATTTAAAGGTAATTATAATAATACTGTATTATTATGTTCAATCAAGTTTAATTACTCAATTGTGTCTGATATATTTGGCTGAGTGTGGAAAACGAGATATTTTTATTATCTTGTGTTACGGATGCGTTACGAATCTTCACTCGTAACGCATCCGTAGTGCTACGACACGGAAATAATAAATAGAATGGCTATGGAAACCGTAGCTGCTACGATTATTGCTAGTTAAACTTTTATAGAGGTTTGCCTTGGATTGTTGGTTAATAATTTCTTAAGAGCAGGCAACCGACATAGTTAAAAACATTAATAACTTCTTATATACTAAGAGCTGACCCCGGAAATAGGTGGACAATTTACAGAGCGATGAAATCCATCTAGTGAGTTAGCCATACTATCATTGTTAACAGATCCGGGTACCTGGCAGATTTTCAGTGGTGGGGGTGGGAGTGGTTGAGTAACAAAGGGGCTGCCTGGCAATGTTATATTCGATTTAGATACATGATTGGCTTGCTATTATACCACACCAAATCCAGAGCTCTGTAAATTGTATACCTCCAATCGTTTTTTCAGCCCTTTTTTTGCTCAACCACTAACCCCCACCACTGAAAATCTGCCAGGTGCCCGGATCTGTTAATAATGATAGTATGGCACACTAACAAGAGGGATTTATTCGCTCTGTAAATTGTTTACTTATTTCCGAGGCTAGCTCTTAGGCCATTAATAACAATCATCATGGGATAAAAAATGCAGTATCCATAGCTTTGCTGCAACGCCATTTTTCAGCTTATTTGAAAATATGCCATATTTTATGACATCTTATGAGTAACATAGGTAGGTAGTTTTTTGTTATACTTTTGTAAGTTAAGTATTTTTATAACAAAAGTTATTCAAAATAACCTGTAAGTATTTATTTTGACATTATGTCTGATTATGTAGACTTGAGTATATCGTAATGGAAATCACTTAATATTATTATTCGTTTGGTATCGATTAGTTCTACGGAAGAAATTAACGGTCGATATTTCTAAAAGATTAACATTACTTACTTACTTATCATAAAAATGTACGAAGCATCTAAAAGATTCACACTCGCATAGTGAGTGAATGAAAATATCACAGCCCAAATAATTTGAATTCTCTTAACTCCTATCAAGCAACACGTAGTCGTATTAGTATTATACAGGGGAAAAGGTGAAAAAGTGAGGGTAGAAATATGCTGCCGTCCGAACTACTGGATTCTGGTGTGGTCAAGTTGGCTGATGGTTGAGAGAACGTCGATGGTCTGATGACGTCAACTGAAACAAAATAACAATAATTTAATAATTTATAAAGGTAGTTGTAATGGTGTTTCTTGATACAGTTCGCTTTCCCGTTTCTCTTGCGCATTCAACAGAGCATCATTGCATTTAATAGAGTATCTATCTTCTAAAAGAAACCGCAAATTGATATGTCAGTAAGTTGTAAGGAAAAGCGCATGGTTTGGGTTCGGTAGTACTTATATCTATTCTGTGGTTTGGGGCAATATTGAAAACGTCTTTGTATGGCAGAAAGTTGAAAGTGAAAGCCACGGTTTGGAGGCTATATTGCAAGTTGAATTGAAAATTGAAGCGACTCTGTCAAGACAGACAATTATTACTTCAAAATGAAAAGACAGAGCATTAAAATATACAAAATACAATTTTATAAGTACGGGATTTTTGTCCTTGCAGTTATATTATAGCTATTCTACTAAAGTTAAAATAATAAAAGCTCTTTTATAGGTATTAAGTAAGGGTACTTTTTATCCATAACAGTCTTAAAAAGACATGAATGCCGATCTCCCGGTACTTTAAAGTGATCGTAAGTATTGGAGATGTTATCATTCGTAACTCAGCAGGTAAATACGAGGAACTCAGTGAAAGTCCCCGTTATTTCGCGTGGGTTTATCGCGGAGGGCCCTCAGATAGTGTCACATTATTCCACAACTTTACCCACTCTTGCCGGTTTCTGGACGTAATTGTTCAGCCCGTACTTTATCCATATAAATGAGCCAACAATTTTCTCTTTTTCATCGCGGGTTTCCTTGAAGTTACTTTTGTGGGTTGACTAAATAGGACAAGTACAGTACCTAATAGGATTTATTATTTTTGATGTAGAAGCAATAACACGGTAGGTATGCTGCTTCCCTGTACAAAACTTACAATATTAAGGCAATAATAAAAGTAATTTAAAATTTTTGTAGCCGTAGATTTGAATGGTGGAATATTCGTTTTATAGCGACAAAATGATTTATTAAAAAATAAATAAAAGAAGAAAATGAATACATTATCGCCTTGGCAGGTTAAACGTGACGACTGTTGTTTGAGGTTAGGGTCGCCAACCCCATACCTATTGTTACCTATTTCATAAGATCAATTTTTTTTATTTCAATACCATAATTAATAGGTAGGTTCCTACTGTGACCATGTGGCCCAAGCGTTTAATCTCATATATGTGGGATGTATCGGGTGGTATTCGTAGGATGGTAGGAAAAAACATTTGGACAATTCAAAAGTAGTGTCTTGTTGGTCGATTTTAAATAAAAAAAAACTCTACATACTTTATTTGTGAAATAAGTACTTATGTTAATCGTTAGTTATAAGTAATCAAATGTCTTTCTAAAGTAAATATAATTTAGAACCAAACCCAATGACAGAGATTGGTTGTTGGTACCTACCTAAGGTATCCATATATCATAATAATTATTTTATAATATCTTTGTGTACCCCTCATTTTATTTGGACAGGCAACCCTTGCTGGCCATCGTTCGTAGGCCAGATGGCGTGCGTGTTTTCCCCACGCACTCCGTGTAAACACGCCGGCTGTTGAATACTGAATCGAAATTTAATCGATGTCCTGTCCAGATTGTTCCGTTCATTGACAATAAAATGTAGCTGGCACATATTTCCCGTTTCGAAATAAAAGAATAAAAAATAAAGCTCTTTTATCTACACCCATGCCTTAAATCCTATGTTAAGTGTTTTGAAATAAGGTACCTGGGTCAAATATGGCCACCTTAAGCTTTGACGATTATTTTCTCATACTTGCCTACGACTTAAGTCTGCTAACCCTTATGTCGTTTGTATAGAATTCATTTAACTAACATATTTGTATGTAAAATAGGATCTATTTGAACTAAATTTTGAGATTTAGACATTTTTAAACAAAATGGCAAATTGGCCATATTTCCGATAGTGTAGGTAAATATGCCCATAATTTGGCCATATTAACTGTATGAAATAAAACAAATTATAATTTTCTGCTTTTTGGACTTATTACTACGTGAAAATGAAATTACTAAATGAAATATAAAAAATAAGCTAGTTATAAGATGTATTATTGTTTGATAAAGTTTTAAATGAAATCAATAAAAAAAAGAAAGTAAAATAATAATAGGAAACCTCTATCTAATAAATTAAAACGAACGTAATGGAAAAACAATGAGATCAATGGGTAATTTTTTGGTAGGGTAGGTACCAATCGACCAACTTATAATCAACTTTAAACAAATTTAGAATTAAAACTTCTTTCTTATTAATTTAAACAAACTTAATCGTACATTTTGATCAGTTAGGTATATTTTGGTAGGTACCAACTTATAATCAAGTCCGTACAGCTGATATTATAACTAATTTCATATTAGAGTTGCAAACCCTTTGATCTATAACGCGGCGTTAAAATGTAAAACAAAAATCAATGTATTTAGTTGCACAAGTTTTCATATCGAAAATATGGCCACTCGATGGCCATATTTGCAGTATGTGTCGATGTTTTTCAATTGTATCTAACCTCAAAACACTACAAAAAATCTATTAAATCTGCACGAAAATATCAAATAGAGACCCCAAAGAATAATAAGTAGAAGAACAGTAAGTACATAACAGAAAACATTGATAAATAACGGAATAAACCAAAATCTACCGAACGCAAGTTTTTTGCACAACGTGTCCGTTCCTGTGAAGCAGCACTGCCGGACAGGCCCCTCGCCTGTCCGTGTGCGGCGGGTAGCGCGTGTTTCGTACTTTACACATACATAGACCTTCTCGCTCACGCATACGGTGTAGGCTGGGTTGCAATAGTTTGGTAGATAATAGGTAGTGGCCATATTAATCGGCTGGCCATATTTGACCCAGGTACCTTAGTTAGCTTACTGCCAACATTATAACTAACAGTGTCATAGTAACATCAATATCCGCCCGATTTGGGTTACATTATGAAATTCAGTACAACATTATAAAACTCGTTCGGATGATATAATGACGAATAGGGGTAGGAAAGTAAAAGGCAAGATAAATTTTAAGGTCAAGGTCAAGGTCATTTTCAAGATCAAGGTAAAATTCAAGGTCAAAGTCAAGGTCAAAGTCAACATCAAAATCAAAACTATAGAGGATAAAAAAGGGTGTAGATTAATAGTCTTTTATGCAACTGTACATAATTAATCAGGTATTAAGCACTCATGTTATTATCACACGAGGCGAAGCCGAATATCCACACTCGTGTTTTGATACCCATCATTATAGTCCAGTTGCATAAATAACTATTAGAAACTTAAGTTGTACTAAACAAACTCACCAATAACAGTGTCGTTCCTGACATCAGCGAACTTGTCCTCCTTATTTCTAAACTCGGGGATGGTGCTGACGCACGAGATCTCCATGCGGCCGGTGGTGACGAGGTGCAGCTCCGACACCGTCACGTACAGGTCGCGCCCGCGACTCCTGTCTCGACTTCTGTGTCGGCTGCTTACGTGCACTGAATTTGGTTCCTCGTGTTCGTGGAATTCGGACAGCTGAAATCACCATAAAGGCGTAAAATATACAACGTGTTACAAAAAAAACCGGCCAAGTGCGTGTCGGGCCACGCGCAGTAGGGTTCCGTAGTTACCTTATTATACCATACGATATTTAATACCACTATTATTTTTCGTCTGCAAAAATAACTTTGTTTTTCACAGTGTTGGTATGAATGACAAAGTTATATTTGCGGTTTTGCAAAATGTGCTATATCTCAATAACTAATTATTATATCTCGTTCAAACCAATTTTCGTTGAAAGTGTTTATTAAGATCTACAGCATATATTTTTTTAGATTTTTCACTTTCTTATTTCAAAAGTTAGAGGGGGGGGGGGGGGACACATTTTACAACTTTGGCGGTGTTTATCTTTCAAACGGTTGACGTTGAAAAAAAATCGTCTTAGGAACCTCAATGTAATTTTTAAAGACCTATCTATAGATACCACACGTATTGGTTGAGACAAAAAATTTTTTTTCAGTTTCGGTTCCATGTATGGGGACTATATTATTCCCCCTTAATCTTTTATTTTTTTATTTTTGTGTTAAATTCGTTAAGCGGTTAACAGAATATATCTACCTACCAAGTTTCAACTGTGTAATCCTAATACTTTCGGAATAAAGTGGCTGTGACATACGGACGGACAGACAGACAGACAGACATGACGAATCTATAAGGGTTCCGTTTTTTGCCATTTAGGCTACGGAACCCTCAAAACCCCTTATTGCCGAATATGGTAGATATAGGGACCATCAAACTGAACCACTTTTACTATGGGACCAACTCTGAATCGTAAAAAAAAATTAGCTGTTTCATATATTTTGTTACTTTAGTTATAGGTCAGTTCAGAGTTGGTCCCGTAATAAAAGTTGTCGAGTTTGATGGTCCCTATCCTTTACATATAATAAAACAGTAGAAAAAATGTGTCTGTACATTACATATATTTAAAAAAAAATATCTGGGGCGATGGAGACATAGTAATAGAGTAAAAATTTGAAAAAAAAGTGTGTCTGTTTGTCTGTGTTTGTTTGTCTGTTTGTTTGTCTGTTTGAACACGCTAATCTCCGAAAATACTGAACGGGTTCGAATGAAACTTTTTTTGTTATATAGCTGTTAAGCCTGGGCATAACTTAGGGTATAATTGATTTTGGAAAATGGAACACCTGATGCAGAACCATAATGGCCCAGCTAAACTAACAAAATATAAAAATGACACCTTTGCAAAAGTTGTTCAGCCTGATGAGCATTTTTTGTTGAGGTACAAAAATCGAAGATCAGTAAAAATGACGCCTTAACAAAAATTGTTCAGCCTGATGAGCCATGATTTTTTGTTGAGGTTTAAAATCGAAGGTCTGGAACACCTGATGCAGAACCTTAATGGTCCAGCTAAACTATACAAAATATAAAAATGACACATTTGCAAAAGTTGTTCAGACTGATGAGCATTTTTTGTTGAGGTACAAAAATCGAAAATCTGGAACATCTGATGCAGAACCATAATGGTCCAGCTAAACTACTTATACAAATTATAAAAATTACATCTTTGCAAAAGTTGTTAAGCCTGATGAGCCTTTTTTTGAGGTATGAAAATGTAAGATCTGGAATACCTGATGCAGAACCATAATGGTCCAACTAAACTATAAGGAATATAAAAATGACGCCTTAACAAAAGTTGTTCAGCCTGATGAGCATTTTTTGTTGAGGTATAAAAATTGAAGGACTGGAACACCTGATGCAGAACCATAATGGTCCAGCTAAACTTAACAAAATATAAAAATGACATCTTTGCAAAAGTTGTTCAGACTGAAGATCTGGAACACCTGATGCAGAACCATAATGGTCTAGCTAAACTATACAAAATGAGAAGAGTCATAAAGTCCACGCGTACGAAGTCGCGGGCATCAGCTAGTCTACCATATTCGGCATTAGGGGCTTTTTTGTAACACGTTGTAGAATAGAATATATTCCGCGGGACTCTTAATCACAGAACAAAGGAAAAATAATCTCCCGTGTTACTACACGGTCGCAATGTAAGCGGTACCCGTGTAATATCAACTAAGAGTAGCATCTACTTGTTTATTCTGTTGCTTATAAATTAAATATGAATACTCGTATTCATATTTTTATTACTATAAAACTATCATATTAAGTTTGTTGCAAAAGAAAGTAATACTTCGACGTCTAAAATGATCAACGAAGTTTTTAATTTTCGTGCAAGTTTACTCCCAGTGGGCGGACCACATGCGAACGTAATGGAATAATTTGCATAAAAGTAATTTCCATGAGAATGGATAGCAAACAAAATAAGCTGGTGGCCTAGCGTTAATTAGGAACCGTAGTATTGTTAATAGTGCAGTAAACAAAAGGAAGGGTTGCTTAATTAAATAATTACGTAATAAGGTGACAAAATTGCTGTTGTATCCATTTGTTTGAATAAGTATCCTTATCAAACTGAATTAATAACGATATTATGGATAACATTTTTAAAGATATTATGTTATTAGGAGTTTAGTTGTTTTTCAACAATGTGTTGGTAAATGCTCATTAAGCATAACCAAGTAGAATGCTTTCTATTAATAATTAATGATTAAACGAACTTACCTGTAAGTGAAGTTCTATCATAATTATACGAAGGATTCATCCGAAGATATTAGTATATTAACAAATGTAGTATCGCTTGCATGTATCACCACTTAGCACGTTATTTTAAAGCAATAACCTAAAAAAACCTAAAAAGAGAAGGTTTTTGACTTAAAATTGACAGATATTTTGACATTTCCGGTCCGAGCTCTCCTCGTCACTACTAGACGCCAACCACTTCATTTAGTTTAAAGTCCAAATCTTATGATATTTCCTCATTTTCTTCAGTGGGTAGATAGTTATTGTAATTTACAATAATGAGAAGGGAGGGTGGGATTCTATACTAATATCTTCGGATGAATCCTTCGTATAATTATGATAGAACTTCACTTACAGGTAAGTTCGTTTAATCATTAATTATACTTCAGATTCATCCGAAGATATTAGTATATTAACAAATGTAGATGTTTAAAGCATTATAATAAGAAAATGGAAATATCAGTTCTTGCGTATTAGTCTTTTAAAAAAGAAAAGAAAGTCATTTAACATAATTCTGAACGTTTGACATGATTACTACTAAAAACGGTACCTACAGATGGTTGGTACAAAAAAAAATATGCAAGGTTGGTATGGAAAACTCAGTTTGATTTATCGATGATAATATATTTTAAGTGCAAGGTTGGTTTGGAAATCTCAGTTTGATTATTGATGATATTATGTTTTAATATTTTGCTATTATAGTGGAGTAATTAACCATCCCGCCGTGTTACCTGGAACATCTATAATATCGTTTTTTGTTAGGGCTATAAAGGTATTGGCGTACGTCAAGTGTTAAAACTGGTTGGACACGAGTCTACTCCACTATTAATGTTTTATTTCAGCAATCTATTATTTACAATACATATAGGAATTTAATTTCTTTCTAAATAAGAAGTGATTATGACTGTTTATTATAATTAATATAAATGTGTATACTAATACAATCTTGTTTTTTTTTGTCTTGTTTGCATTTTTTGTGCAATAGGCAAGGTAATCAAAGTTAAATTTTTAAGATAAAAAAGTTGAAAAAAAAAGAACAAAAGTGGAAAATATTTAAAGTTTTCCAATTTGAAAAAATATTTAAATAAAGTTTTAAGTAATCTAATATATCCATTGTATTTGAATAATGGAGTCTACGCAAAGGCGTAGGTAAAAAAAGTCTAGTTAAATTATTTACCAAACTTGAGATTAGTTCAATTTTGTCTATTCAATAATGAACGCAATATTCTCTAATACTGATATTTAAATTGTATATACACTTCTGTAAAGGAAAATGTGTTTATTCTGTCTATATTATTATTTGTTAAATAATCGAACCGTTACCAAACTCTGTTCTTCCTGATAGTATTAGTAGATAGCAGCTTCAATAATAACATAAATAATATACCTGTAAAATCATACCACCTTGATAATGTTGTGAAAACCAATTTATTTGTGCGTTTAATTTCCGTCCCTGAAATTGAAAGTTATAGGATGTGAATACTTTATATTAGAATAAAAGATACGAAGAATTACCTTACATGTGAATAAGAGGTACCAAACTAAGGCTCGAAATTGTGACGATCATGATGGCACAATCGTTATCACCTCTAGTTTAAGAAACTGGTGGAACAGAAATAAAATAGTAGGTAGCTTAGTGTCATAATAGTCTTTCTACAATACTAAACCAAAATAGCATTGTGAATGCTAAAATCTCAAATTATAAAATAAAATGTTTTTGGGCTAAAAATGCTAGAAATAGAAAAAAGTCTACTTCATTTGATTTCTACTGCCTAATTCGACTTGCATTCGAATTTACTCACTCTCGATCTGAAAAAAAAACAAAACAAAACTGGTGATTAGTTTTTGATATTTTAATGAATTGAATAATTTCTGTTTAGCATCAGAATAATAACATCTAGAATACTTAACACCCCGCACTGAATGCAATTAGAAAAATGGCAATGAAAATATCATAAGCTGCCTGTTATAGATAATTGATCTGCAATTATTATTTTATAATTTGTGATTCCTGATATGATCACTAGTGTCCCCTAGTCTACCCCATTGTTTAAAGGCACAAAAGAAACGTCTCTAATTCGGTGTAAGTATCGATGATATTCAACTAAGTAAAATAATATGATGACATACCGGTATCTACCAGTTTAATCAATTCATAAAAAAAGGTAATAAAATAAGTGTTTTTTGCAGTTATGTGAACGTTTGTCTTGTGAAGACCATAATTGCCATTACATTTGTAATAGAATGGAAAGTTGCGACGGTAGCTGTATATATAAAAAAAAATTGAATATAAAAAGGATGAACTTCAATTAAAAATAATAATAATAATAATATAGGTTTTGAGACCCTTATAGTAAATATCGTCCAATAACAGGGAAATCATGCTGTTTAAAAAACATCATAGCCAGGCAGCGGCGGCGGTAGTTTTGTAATAAAAATGTGGGCACTACAATGCCCCAAAGTTACGATTTTAAATTCGTGTATTTCTATCACTTTCCTTATCAAAATTAAAACCTTATAGGTGATGGGATCTCTAGACTGTGTTTTTTAAAAACAATAAGCGTTTTTTAATTGTGATATTATTATTTTTAGGTGCTTATAGTTTTACTTAAGTACGAAATTTTTTCTAAAAGCTAAGTTAACTTTTAAACAGTTATTAACTAAATCTGATATGAAAACCTGTTTTTTTTTGAACAGAGATCACTTACAAAACTATTATTCATATGTAATATAATATAACTGTTATGCATTCTGCCCGAATTTAAGTCATATTAATGGTAAACTATAATATATCTCTGGAGACGTTACAAAAGTGAATCATTAAAGAGAACACTCATATAGTCTGCCAAAGAAAAAAAAATGAAATAATAATCCAGGTGCCCTGCTAGCCGGCTAAATGGTACTTCCATACATAGAAGATTACCGGCGCCAGCGATTGAGTGGACCTTTGCACCTGTAGTTGGCGACCACTGCCTGTATTCGCTGAATACAGACAAAATGCCACACCAGCATGCACCCTCATGAATACATTATCCTAATGAGTGTCCTTACCCCACGTACGATGATCGAAGGCAAACATCGATGAATGCATCATCAGCAACCATTTGGATGGGCTGTAACGCCCGTCTGCGAGTCTGCTATGTGTAAATCGGCCTTCCTGACGAAACAAATCGCTGATGGGGCCTCCTCGTCGTGCCCCACTGTTTGTTTGCCGTCGGAAATGAAGCATGTGGTGATGTGGCTCACCTACCTACGTCTTTTGTTTGTCGTTTTTAAGGCAAATAAATATATAAATCAATTTTAAAAATGTTTTATTGAGTACTGCGCCCGATTTACTTACAGTTTTTTCGATCGTTCACATCAGGCCTGTGGCCAATGGATCATTCATATTCGACTGAACTGTCGGTGGTATTTTAAGCAAACAGCCTTAGCTACACTATAGTTGACCGTGTACAGTATAACCGAACGTCGTAATGCCCCACATAATGTAAAAAATATGAAAAACTGTCACACAAAAGGTGTATATAGTTTTGTATTGGAAAGCCTTAAACCACAGATTACATAATACTATACATTAAACATAACTGGTACTTGTAGCTTGTATATTGTAACTTGTATATTTTTTCACATCAGAAACATTATTTTGTACAAATTCACACAAATTACCTAAATTTGAAAAGTAATAGAGATAATTTTGTACAAGGGCATAGCTAGTAGAACCATACTAAATAGTTAGTGATTAACAAGTTTCTCAACATGTTAGGTCTACCCGCCTGAAAAACAAGGTTTCCTTGTTTAGGCAAATGTTTTTTTTTTTTTACTATGTAATATAATATAATAATATAATGACCAACAAACATTATGGATGAATATGAAAAAAATGTATGGATTCTGTTATTGCATTTTTCATTGAAATTTCTATCAGCATGCCAGCAGCTAGCTATTTCAGCGGCTAAGCTATTTCACATAAAAGGTTTGAAGTATCAGGTATTAGCTAGTTGCTGTATAACTCAATATTTGGTTCCATTAAGTTCTTAAGTTTTAGCATTTATAGCTAGTTCTGTCAGTTTTAAACTATCTTAGTACCGATGGTATTCTATTACACCGTTGGTGTTAACTCAACACTAAGAATATCATGATAACATGATATCAAAACTCATACCTGATGAGCAACGCTGTTGTCGGGGCTGCTGTTGCAGCTCCAGCATGGCGGTCGCCTGCCTGGAAGGTGGATGGCGGTGGATCCAGCGGACGGCGGAGTCACCCGATCGGTGCTCGGCAGCGGTTTCAACGTAGCAACCTTTGAGGGTAGTCTGCTTTTTACAATGTCGCGTCGTCAGCGGCACTTTGAGTTGGTGTAGTTAGTGCAGTTGCGTTGTCTGACCTATCTATGCGGTGAAATAGTCCAGTATGACTATCTCGAGTGCAATAGATATTTAGTTGATGTCTTTTGAGACACAATACCTTGACAGAAAGTACCCAGTATGGTAAATTCGTATCAAACAAATAAATAAACTGACAGAAAGTACCCAGTATGGTAAATTCGCATCAGACAAATACATAAACTGACAGAAAGTACCCAGTATGGTAAGTTCGCATCAGATAAATAAATAAATTGACAGAAAATACCCAGTACCTATGGTAAGTTCGCATCAAACAAAAATTAAAATAAGGTAAAAACCAGTGTGGCAGTTACGCCATCATAAAGGTAAGCAGACAATTATGCTGTTTAACCAAATGAACGGCATTTAATAGTGTACCTTCGTCTTGACTTCTTCTTCTTGTCCTCTTCCGTCTTGAAAACTTTTTCCTTTTTTCACGAAGCATTTTAAGTATAGTTTAATTTTCACTGTAAAAATATAATTTTAAAGAAGTCTCACTTTGAGACTGTATACGTGCGTACGTGGCGAAGCACGAAAAACGAATGAAGTGGTTGGCGTCTAGTAGTGACGAGGAGAGCTCGGACCGGAAATGTCAAAATATCTGTCAATTTTAAGTCAAAAACCTTCTCTTTTTAGGTTTTTTTAGGTTATTGCTTTAAAATAACGTGCTAAGTGGTGATACATGCAAGCGATACTACATTTGTTAATATACTAATATCTTCGGATGAATCTGAAGTATAATTGATTTGATGTAGAGTCTATTTTCTACAACGTGTTAACGAATTATCGCAAAATGAGAAAACAGTTTCTTCGGACCATCAAACTGAACAACTTTTACTATGGGACCAACTCTGAAATCGCGAAAAATAAATCAGCTCCTTCATACATGTTTATATTTTCGTTAATAATTTTTGTATGAAACAGCTGATTTTTTTTCGTGATTTCAGAGTTGGTCCTATAGTAAAAGTTGTTTAGTTTGATGGTCCGAAGAAACGGTTTTCTCATTTTGCGTTAATTCATTAACACATTGTATATTATAGACATCAGACACTCAAATTCTTTAAGTGAACACATCCTTAAAATTTGGAGAGTGAATAAAAATGCAGCCTACCTCGTGTTCCTTTAAACTGCATCCAGGGAGTCTCGTGGCGATATGCGATGCATGTGTAAGCGCCAGGAACGGAGGAGGACTGCTGGCACCCGCCTCGTACTCCAAGGTCCGTTGGAGACCTCGCCTCCCGTTCCTCTCACTCATTGGTACCCTGAACTTGTGAGAATGAGCAGATAACTCATCCACCTGTAACGACAATATCAACATCAAAAATCAGAAGAAGCTATTTTGGTTTACTTGAATGTTTGTATTTCTAGTGACTCAGTAAGTATAAATAAAACCTACGAATACCTATGTCTTCTCTTGTACCAAAGAGTTAACTTAAAATAACGGTCTTTTTGTGCTTCAGCGTCTCATTGAAAATTCATCCTCTATACGTATTCTTAGGAACAGGCCACGCTGTTACCAAAAGTATAATATGAATTATGACAAATTCGTTTTGGCTGGCATCATAAAATGTGAGATTACCTTCTTCCCATTAATAAACCAGGTGATATGGGGCGCGGGGAGCGCAGGCGCCGTGGTGCAGTTGGCTCTTAGTGTCTCCCCCAAACTGAGGTAGTGCGTCGGGAAGTCGATCCGCGGGTGATGCTTTTGAGGATCTACAAATAAAAATAGTATATTATTGCATCGAGCACAAAGTAATTCTTAAGGCGAGGTGCATAATCTGCTTTTCTTTCAACTATTACCTATAGGAATAGTAGATAAAAGAAACTCATATCAAAGAGTTTCATTTTCTATAACATTGTCGGCTTCATTTAGAATGTTTTCTGGAGTTTATGTGTCGCTAGATGATTCCATTTTAATTCGAAGCCGAAGCACTCAAAATCATATAGTATCACACTTTATCGTTTCCAAAAATATTGTCAAGCAAAATTAACAAAGGTCCCGCCAAATCACTTTTTTAAATTTCTTTCATTTTTAAATCAGAGTTAGAAGCAATCATTTTTTAAATTTGGAACAATAAGGTAGGATAGAAACGAATAATACACGTACGTAAAAAAAAAGTATTGATATCGGCTGGCTGAATAGAGTTAATCCATTGAGATTGGCACCTTTTGGTGCGATAAAAAAATCTGTGCAACAATGAAATTTCATACATTTTTATTGCTCTAGAGAAATAAATACTCGCTTTGTACTGAGTTTTTAGTGTGATTGTGATGAAATTAAAGCATAGTTGGAAGAAAAAACTATTAGTTTGACGATTTGAATTAAGTTTCGGAAATCTAAATAAAATAAATTCTCTAGGGACACGGATTTCTGCGTAATTTTCTAGAAGTCGTTTTTTTTATTCCAAATTTTTCTTTTCCTCTCTCGCCATGGATTGATTTTTGTGCTTTAGGTTTACTTTAATATAATTAATCTTATTAAGTATTTTGCCTATTAAATTGTCATTAATCAAAATAAGATCGGAAGTTTGGTATCCAATTAACGCTAGTCTATTTTTCCTAAAATGCCAAGGGTAAGGACTAAAAGTAAAAAGTAAGGGTTTACTAGTTACTTTGTAGCTAAAATGTTAGATCTTATCGTTCACGACTATATACCCGTTAAACAATGTTACATAATGTTTACCTAACAACCTACGCCAGTCACCTACACGATTTTGTTATGTCTTATTTTGTTTAATTATATCCTTATTTATAAACTTCTTTAATGTTTTCTGTCTGGCTTAGAATGATTATTCCGCGAAAATACATTTTCTAGGATTAACGGTCTCTTGTTTTTGTTTTCTTTACCTTAATGAATGCTCAAAATATAAATAAGGTGGGTACATTTAATGCCAAATATTTATGAAACGGTGATCCGTAGAAGTAGCTGCAATGTACTTACTTAAGATAGTATGTTCTTTGTCTGTTTTTTTTTGCGAAAATGTAGTGATTGATTGTCTTGGACCAAACCTAACCCTTTGCGTGTTTTCGAGATCCGTGTTTAATTAATTGTTACTTAATAGCTGACAAGTTTACAAGTAAATGAACTGACCTACCTTATGCTATTAATATCTTGGTTACAATTAATAACAAAATGTTACTGTGCGATGGGTGTAACCGGAAATTTTACTTGGCGGTTTCTAAAGAAATTAATAATGAATTATTCTGTTTTAGTATTTGTTGTTGTAGCGGCAACAGAAATACATCATCTGTGAAAATTTCAAGTATCTAGCTATGACGGCTCATGAGATACAGCCTGTTGACAGACAGACGGACAGCGGAGTCTTAGTAATTCGGTCCCGTTGTTACCCTTTGGGTACGGAACCCTAATAAAGCATCGTGTTTTAGTAGTTTTTTTGGAAAAATATTGCAAAAGTGTTCGGTCTTATGAAATAAGGGACACCTAAAATAAGAAATCTAAGCGGTTACCTACCTAAAACCTGCAGCATTGTGACAAAAAAACCTATTATGCTCTGGCTAAAGGCTTAATAAATTTAATCATTACGTTGATCTCAACGAGATGTCGTCACTGATATTTTAATTCAGTACAATAATATCCGAAAAGTTTGAAAACAGATATTAAATAAACGAATTACTGCGGTTTCGATGGCGCGGAAGAGCTTGATGGCGCAGTGGTTTAGCGCCTGGCCCGGCGATTGCGGAGGTTAAGCAACTTTCGCAAGGGTCGCTCATGGGATGGGTGACCAAAAATGTATTATCTCAAGCTCCTCCATGCTTCGCAAGGCACGTTAATCTGTTAGTTCCGGCTGTATTTGCAGTCGTTAACACCCACTAATCCGCATTGGGCCCGCGTAGTGGGTTATGGCCCATCCTCCTTATCCACCCATAGCACAGGAAGGCCTGTGCTCCAGCAGTGGGGACAATAAAAATGGCTGATAGTCAACCGTATCTATGGTTACCAGATCGAATAATGAAATTTCCTAACTTTTTCCCTGACTCTTCAGTAAATTTCCTGACACTTTGTACACTTGCATTCTTAGCATTCATCTACATTCTTAATTTATTTGACGTCTGATAATTTTTTCTCACCTAAATGATGAACAATTTTTGCGTTTTCATTAAGTACTTACACTTTTTGGGATTTCAAAAATCACTACAGTTTTCGTGGTTTTCCTGACGAATGCCTTAAATTCCTGACATGTCAGGAAAATTCCTGTCATCTGGTAACCCTAACTGTATCATTATTTGAAAACAAATGAAAAGTTAAACGAATTACTAAGGTTTCACGAGCAGTTATGAATTATTTATGAGGTTAGGTATTTTGTCATCCATTAGCGAATTTCCTGAAACAAATCGCTCCCTCCTAACCCGGATCCCATTGACTTCCTGTCCACGATTGGCCAAATTATGGATTTAATTGAATTTCATTGCATATCTATCAAGGGTTGCTTTCCCAGCAGAGAGCAAGGCTAACTAAGAATCGCCGTGTTTATTTCCACCGAAGAAGCCAAAATATCCGATATCAGCTAAGCCAGGTATATAGCTTGATCGGATAAGATAATCAATTGGGTTGGTAAACTTTTTCAAAACTGTTGTGAATTATATATTTTCTGGTAGCTTTTGGCTTTGGAGTCAAGAATAACCAATTGCGGAATTTTTATAATACGTCATTTTAATTTAAGTAAATAATAATTTAAAATTAAAATTTACAACATAGTACAATAAATCACTATTACGGCTGTATGCGTACCTAATGCTTTTGCTCAAATAAAAAAATGAAAAGTTTGGCATTGGCAATGTCAACTAGTTGTCATGTTAGTCACAGTCAGCTAAAATAAATAAAATAACTCTTTTGTAAGTTTGTAGATATACATATCTACAAACTTACAAAAGAGTTACGTCATCATCACAAACGTATAAAGCTCTCTGAAGGCAATTCCTGTTTAATCCTCTGCACCACGTCTCTTTCAAAGGTATGGGAATTGAACAAAATTTGTTCTGCGGATGGTCACATCTATATTTCAAACAAAACGGAACAAAGCAGTGTAGGTACTTCATCGGCGTAATAAGCTGGATAATGGATTTCTTCAAGCTGATCCATTTCCCATAACTGAACAAGAAAAACACTAGAAAATCACAATAAATAAGCTGAAAAACAAACAACAACATTAGGTCGTGATTAATGATTACCAAAGAGTAAAATAATTGGATTACTCTTTGTCACTTTCTGTCAAATCTGTCCTGTCAATCAGTTTTTTATCAGTAAATGCAAGGGAACTTCGTGTTCAGCCGTTCGTTTGATATTTTATCGCGATAATAATATAAAAAAATATCTTTGATTAACAAAGTGAAATAAAAAAATCATAATATTATTTTCTTTATTCTTCAAACATGTGCTATCAAAAAAATATATAAAACAAATCTTTTGGAAAAAGTTTACCAACCCAATTGAAAACTTGCCCATTCAAAACAATTTGCAGTCAAGCTGAGTCCGAATCCTTAGCTCAAATAAAGGATGTAGTCTAGACCACATCACTCGGTTAAAAATATTATTTTGTTGTAAACCTATTTTTCTGGCTACATTATAAGCTGAAAATGTCAACAGTGAGAGGTATTAGGTTTGTTCCAGTAATACTAATGATTTCTCTCATAATTTTTTGCTTTTTATTCAATAACCACCACCGGTACTTTGGTGATAACTGCAAATTGGGTGAAATAAAAATTTACATCTCGTAATGAGCGAGCTGTGTTCCGAGCAAGATGGCATCACTACGAGAGGGGAAAGGCAAGAATTTATTTTTCAGCGGTTTTAACACCATTTATCTTTTCCTTTCAAAAGTTTCGGCCTTTGTTTGAGAATTTCATTTTCACGGATATATATTTTGTCCATTCAGTTAAGTTGGTTGTTTTAACAAAGTGAGTTGCTTTTTATTTTATTACTACCTGCAACACTTCAGATATTTAGTAAAAACTAAAGAATTTCCAAAATATAAATTTATTTACAAAACAAGGGTAGGTAGGTACATAACTTACCTACGTATTTTCAGGTTATCAAAACGATATTTTTTATAATTAATGAGATTTGCACTTCGAACTTACTAAAGTAATTTCAGAATCCAGGTGATGTAACTTGTAATTCTAGCGAACGCAGAAGGGAATCCTAATTCGCAACCGTCTCGAGCGACGAATGAGCTGACGCCGATCAGAATAGTCTCCCCGTTACGAGTTATCGTCAAAGGGCCGCCAGAATCTCCTTGGCAGATGCCCACGCCTCCATCACCATTCGTGCAAATGTTCGAGTTTAACACAATGTTGCCATAAAATGATCTGCACCTCTCCAAAGAAATAACTTGAAGTGATACGTATCTTGCCATAGTGTTCGTAGTAGGATTTATCAAGTCCGAATACCTTCCGTACCCCGACGCTACCGTCCATTCGCCATCGAAGCTCTCATTCACCATGTTGCTGTGCGGTAGTCTTATTGGTTGAATGTTGTGCGTGTACTTGATGCGAACCGGCGAGAATAGCATGGCGATGTCATTGGCGAAGGTCCTCATGTCATATTGCGGGTGAACTGCAATTTTATTCGGCTGAACTCTTAATCCTCCGTGGAAAAGGAATGGAGAGCCAAGTACAGCAGTGAAACGCTTTGCTGTGAATCTTCCATCGTTCCAGCAGTGTGCTGCTGTTAAGATTCTGTTAGGCGACAACAGCGACCCGCCACATGCTGACACGGAGTTGGATCCCCATAAGTCAATCAGTAACCCAACAAGATATGGGTGATTGTTCACTGGCGCGATCGTTCCTCCTACAATCCGATATACTGCATCTTCGTACTCCTTAATTTTTTCAGCATTTTTAATACCGACAGCTTCGTGCCAGCTCTCTAAGTTGTTGCCTGATCCTTCATGATTAGCGTGCACTGTGATAAATAAGAAAACTATTGACAAATACACTTTCATCTTATTACAGTGCTAGCTAATTTGTAAATATTAACAAACTTAAAAAAGTCGTGGCTTATATAGTTTTGTCATTGTTATCTTGAAGTGGAGATAGCATGGCGGCAACCAGACAATATGGTTAATAACATTTAATCCAATTTTTAATTATCATTAACGCTACGCGTAAATTCCCAGGTAACATTGAAATTTGTGTATGGCTTAGCAATAAGTAGGTAGGGCTTAATATAAAAAAATGGTGGTCTGTGTTTTTATTATGACAGTGACGTGGATTATGTGGAGCACGGATGGATTGTTTTAGCTGTAATGTACAGAACATACACGTCTAATTTGTTGTAGTTGGTCATTTCTGTTCAACAAAGTAATACCTTATATGTAGATGGAGTAACTCTAACTAAACTGTATACATATATTTATAGACAGACAGTAATGTTAATGTTAATTATCATTATGATACTATACACTTGTACTATTGTATTCTGTGACTATACTTGAAAAACAGCATAAACTGAAGATGAAGATATGTTGAAGTAAATTTAGTTTTTTTTAATTACTTTCAAAAGTTCACGACATGAAACTCTGGCATGAAATAATAAGGCGTGGTGCGGTTATGGTGTTTGATCCATAACCACGACAATGGTTGACCTGCGTTATTGATTGATGAACCCTTTTTATAGGAAGAAGGAATTCTTGTCCACATAAAACTGATATAGATCGATAGACCTTATTTAATTCAGAGTCATTCGTTTCTTATTTCCTTTATGTATTTATAAGATAACTATATTTATAAGATTGTGTTTATTGGGTTTTATGAAGATTAGAATTAGTACTTAAACAGAACTATTTTTATTAGTCATCATATTATTATATGTGATTGTATTTAGTATCAACAGTGTATCGACAATAAGGTAGGAAGGTCTAGGAATGTAGAAATTTGAAACCAACTCTCCGAATTTAGCGAACAATGATCCAAAATATTCCTTTTCAGATTATTCCTATAAAATGTTTTGTAAGTGAAAATAATCTCCTGAATGTTTTCAAATGCATAAAATCAACCGTATTATCTAGCTCTGTGGGTTCTAATTCTAAAATCCGAGCATAGCAAATGAGATAAGACTATTATGCGCACTAACGGGAACTTATCTCCGACTTTACACCACTCTTGAGCGTAACTTACTAAGATAAATACACCTGAGCGAAGTTACTGTTGATGTATACCGTTGAATAGATAAATGGATTTAACAGTCGAATTATTAAGTAGCTTGTCAAAATGATTATACATATTTAGGCAATATACTATCTACGAGTACCTATTAAAAAAATCGTGTAAGATGTTAAAATATTACGTAGTGTTTTGTTCAAGCCAAAGTTGAGAAAAATTTTATGTATTATTAGGCTTGCATATTATTATTCTCAAATCTGGGATAAAAATGAAAATCATTCGCATTCAGATAAAATCTTCTAAATTGATTCCTAAACCTCATCATATACGTAATTAAACAAAAGTTGTTCAAATTAAGTAATGGATGCCTTGTTGTAAAAAACCCAGGATAAAAAGCTGCCTACTTCTAGATTAATTTTTGTATCAGTTTGATTTTATATGCAAAATAATTAAATGTCAAAGCAAAACGTGATACTCGTATCATGCAATATAATAACTTCAAAGAATATCTGTCAATTGCTAATCTATAGAACTAAGAACTGTTAATCCCACCACCGATTAATTAAATTTAATCAAAGTCCGCCTCTATAAACAATTAGTAGAATACTTTTTAGTAGGTACTTTAAAATACTTAATTATAGAAAATGTAATTATCTTGGGTTAGGCATATCAGTTCTGAATATAATACACACATCCACTTTGTCTAGGGATACAGGTGTTATTTTTATACAAACGAGGTAACTTTGAAGCCTTGGTTTCCTGCTAGGGATATACTGTGCTGTGATCTGATGATATGGCTATCCAGGGAGTGAATGGAGGAAATTCAGATCGCTATACACACCAGTTGGGTGTGTATAATAAAAAGATTAAAGGACATGATTAAAAAACTCCCTAAATAGCATAAAAATGTTTAGAAATACTGAAACTGAGAAATCTAACACATTAATATATTAGAATGCTGATCAGATCACTTGGGGGGTGTGTATAGCGTTTTGAATCTCCTCCATTCACTCCCTAGGTAACCATCATAAGATCACAGCACAGAACATTCCTGGCGGGAAACCAAGGCTTCAAAGTTACCTCGTTTGTATGAAAATAACACATCCCTAGACAAAGTTATGCATAGGATGCATCAACATAATTTTCACAATTTAACTATTTAACTTTTTTGGAAAGCCTTTGTAAGTTTAAATAATTTTTCATTTGTTTCGTCATTTATGTAGGTTAAAAACGGAAACATCAAACACTTTCCTCCAGGAGTTAGGAGGGTATGGTATTTTGCCAGATGTTGTTGCCATCTTACTTTAACACTTTTTTACTTAATATCGTTTGTTTTTTTAAGTACATAATTACATCTCAATATTCGCTATTCGAAATCAGCCACTTGTGCGACGCTTAATTGCGGAAAATTCGACAAGCTAAGCACTGTTTTTTCATCACAGCAGTAAGAAACTAAAAGTTTTCTTTTGTAAGAGAGTAACCTTATTCAGTATCATGACGGTGATTAATGTTTTCATTGATGACGCAGGGTAGCGACAGGTGAAAATAACGGGATCCTAACGATAATTTATTTAGCGTTCGCTAATGTTTTGGTCGAATAATATTTATCTGACGCACTAATAATTTACTTAACACCTTTTCCCGCGGGTGTCGTAGTATTCGAATAGAGGAAAGTTCCTGTTACAAACAAAAGTGAAAAGCGGCACAAAGCGTAGGTATCTCACAGTGTTTCCTTACAGTTTTAAATGTAATGTGGTAGGTCGTCGTAGATTAGACTAGTCACTCACTAGAGAGAGTATTACATTTAATACTTAAATCTAAGTATTACTACAGGGTATAATTAACACGGGTATGTAATAAAATGCCGAAGATTCAAAACACATACGACCGAAAATCCTAAATGTCCACGTTTTAAAGGAAACCTAATTAATTAACGTGCATAAATAACCACTACCTAGCAAAAAAATCGTTGGTCCTCGATAGTTAGGCACTTCTAAAATGATAAGATAAATAATGACTCTTAATGCTGTAGTAGAGTTTTATATACCTATCAAAAACAATCAATACCTACGCCATCGGACATGACATGGACCATTCTTGCCGGGTAGCCTCTGTCCATCAGGATTCAGGCAGGTGGGTAATAAAAGTTTATAGGTCCCCGGCCATAAAGGTTTTCTTGCTATTAAATAAAAAATAATTTCACTTTTTCCGCTGCTATAATAGTAGATTATACAACAAGTGAATAAAAAGGGAATTTAGTTCGAGGGACTAAGTTGGATCCCGAGAGAAGCGAAGGATTCGCGAGGGATTCAAAAGTAGAATCCTGAGCGAAGCGAGGGATACAAAGGACCGAGATGAATTTTTTTATTCACGAGTTGTGTACTCTACTTTTTACCATTGACTGCGAGAAAACAAATAGGTACCTCTGACAGTACTTTATACTTAGTATTTATAGTTGACCATCAGCCATTTTTAATGTCCCCACACTGCTGGGGCACAGGCCTTCCTTATGGGTGGCAGGATGGGCCATAACCCACCACGCGGGCCCAATGCGGAT
Organism: Agriphila tristella; assembly: GCA_928269145.1. Classification (NCBI taxonomy): domain Eukaryota; kingdom Metazoa; phylum Arthropoda; class Insecta; order Lepidoptera; family Crambidae; genus Agriphila; species Agriphila tristella. The sequence continues at coordinate 14,504,457 of OV743439.1, read as the reverse complement.
TGATGGGTGTTAACGACTGCAGATGCTGCCGGGACCAACTGCTTAACGTGCCTTCCGAGGCACGGAAGCTTAGAACATTTAAAACGGAGGAGCTCGAGATAAAACATTTTTGGTCACCCATCCCATGACCGACCCATGCGTGAAATTAGAAGTTTTCCAATGACATAAAATAACCACGCCTAGAGAGAGATTACATGATCAGTCTGGCATCATTCCATTTCATCAGTCTGCATAGACTTTGAATTTTTGCAGACTGAATATCGTACCAGACTGTTGGAATGGACTGATGCAAGTCTGAACATTCAATCTCCCTCTAATAGATAGAAAAGAACCCAAAGATAAGGCACTAAAAAGAACCTAATTAAATTTGGCGGGATATTTTTTTTCGTTTAATTTTATTGTGTAACTATAGCTCTATGAAATAGCTCCATAGCGGCCAGTAGGTATAGGAACTTTTTTGTACTAATTCATGATGCGCGCTTGTTCCAAATTCAAATTATTTTTATTCACTCGGTGAATAAAATCGCTTATTATTCACTCTTATCGTTGAATTAAACGCACTTTTTAGAGTGGCGATGGTAAAAAATATATTTATCTACACTCACAACGTAATGTTCCAAATATGAATTCAAACAAGATAATATAAATACGTACTTTATTTTCGTGGATAGGTAAAATTAAAAAATAAACTCATTACGATGCAGTCAACTGCATCATAAAATAACTTTTTTTCTCATTACGATACAGGGCAAATCCAAAAAGAAGGCAGTGCCGTAACATAAAAAAAAAAACAACGATATTTTCCCACATATTTTCCATGATTAAAATGCACTCTATGGTAATCGATGACTAAGTGCGATTAGTTTATTGGAATGCACTTAATAGATTAGTGATAATAAAACTATGGAAAATAATGTAATGTCATAGTTAGAATGATTGATGTAAACCTTATTATTTGTTTGTAAGTTTATGTAATACTTAAATCATTATTTGTTGCTAAGTTTATTAAAATGATTTGATTTGATTACGTGATCCATGACGATCTGCTACCGTTTCCTGTTATTCGATTATTTTTGCCTAATTGTTATAAAAAGGAATTGATTTGATGTTGGTCTGCTACCGTTTCCTTTTATTCAATTGTCATTTTAAAATAGGTATAAAATAGATATCTTTATTATTAATTCAATGATAAATAATGTTAATTATATTATATTTTGATTGTCACAGGCTATTTATTTAATTAATGGTTATTTGTATAAAAGTATTGATTTGATCGTTTGGCGCCATATGGCAGACTTGTTTTTCTGTAATGCTTACTCCTGATTGGTTGTTAAAATATTGGCGGGATATATCTTGCTCCTGCGGAGCGTAGCTTATTTTTAGTCACATTCTACTGTAGTGAGTCAAGTGAAAAGGTTGTGGAACAGAAAGTTAAGTATTATTCTAACATGTTTTATTTCTACTGTTCACATTATTCCATTCAATTATCCATTATTTTCTGTGTTTAATGCTTGTGTTATTTATTTAATCTGGTCGATAGTTGTTGCATAATGAACGTTAGTGTTACGTTAATTGTGTTACTTATTTGATGTGGTTAATAGAATTGTTGCTTATTGAACGTTCATTTTTTGTTAAATGTGTTATATATCTAAGTTAATTTGGTTGATAGAATTGTTGCTTAATGAACGTTCCGATTATGTTAATTATTTAAGATAATAAATTATTTGAACGATTGTTGAAGGACTTCTTACGTTTTATTAATAGTATTTCCCCTTAGTTTTCCTACATTCAGTAAGTCTATATTCAGTTAAATAGTCTACATTCAGTTAAATAGTCTACATTCAGTTCAATAGTCTACATTTAATTCAATAGCTTACATTAATTGCACTTTAAACTAAAGAGATATAATAGACAATAGCTTAGTTTTTGATTATATATTGCTCTATCTTACAAAAGCTATCATCAGAAGTGGGATTGTCTCTGTCCATTTCAAAATATTAACACCGTTTCCTAATAATTTTCAGGGTGGATGCTGATGTGATCGGCCAGATGACTCCGCTCCGCTGCCGTTGTAAGGTCTTGATCCCGAAACCTGCATCGGCGGAGCTACAAGCTGCTGTCGCAACAATTTCGAGTTCCTTGCGTCGAAAGAAAAAAAAAACATCCGGACTCGTTCCCTGGTGCAAAGGCCGGTAAGGCCCTCGGTGGCTGTGTTTTTTTTTACGATAACTGTGATTTATACACACAACCTGCTAGTCAGTTAATTTAGTTTAGCGAATTATTGTCGTAAAATTAGTAGAAGATAAGTAATTGAAATAAAGTAAAGATATTTATTGAAAAAAGTAATATGTGATGGTATTTGTGGTACACATTTGTGGTTTCATTAGTAGCATATAGTAGGATAATGTAGTAGCTGAGCAGATTTTACTAAGTATGTACAAAGGTTTTATGTATTATGTCCAAACTTTTCAAGTGCATAGAAATTGGTGACCGTTTGGGTTTAGCAAAAAATTTTTTTTTGCGGCATGGCTTATTAACTACGTCACTAGTACTTTTATAAGTCTACACTACGAAATAACTTAATAATTTAATATTATTTGTGTATTTTGTTTAGTCATATTTCCATATTTTATGCATTATGGACGTTTTGGTTATCCTTCCCAAAGTAGTAATAAAATCATTTGACGAAAGCAGTCTTCTAACCTTTATCAAAGCATTAGTATCAAAGGTATTTAGCATTTTCATTAATTGTTTTCTTTAATTAAATTATCTATTTGAAAGTGTGTGAGAATAAAATCGGTCTAATAAGCCATTTTCTTTATACTCTTCGAGTATTTTAATGAGAGTAAGCATATTAAACACAATAATCTGAGCATGCTCCTTGTTCAAAATTTGTTTTTGTTCTGATTCAAAAATATGCTCAACCAAGTAAACTTGGGTTCGCTCGCCCAATGGTCGGAATTATAACGTTATTATTACTTAATTCAAATTATATTTTTTTATTATTGCTGGTTACTAAACTATTACTACCTATTTAGGCATTATACCTCTAATCATACTTATGAAAGGTTAGATTTATTGTCCTCGTTACAAGGTCTCCCGCTTAGGGTTTGCGAACCGATGACCTAGCTTCTATGAAATTGACGTGGTTGTTTTGAGTTGAGTTGAGTAGAGTTGAGTTGTTGTCTTTTTCTAGTTTAAGACCACGCAGTTCACGAAATCTACTCTTTTGCTATCTCTGTACAATATGGTGGATTTGCACTATAGCTTTATTTTGCCAGAAATTTGTCAAAATTTAGTACATTTTAATGGATTCCTGAAATACTGGACCATAAAAAAAAAAGATACCCGGTATAGCAAAAAGTTATCCTTTTTGTATAAAACATCATTATCATTGTCGTTGAAAATTACAAAATCTGACAAATGGAACTTTATTTCCTATGATGATATTTACGATTTATTTTAGAATTACCGAGCCATTTTTCAATATTCTGTTCGTTTATTATTTTATGATTCTTTTTTTTTAGTAGACAGTATTTTTTTTGTGTAGTGGAATTCTAAATAATGTCCTCACACTGAAAACTAAAATATATAAATTTTCGTCAGATCGTAAACTCTTCTAGCCTTACTTGCTATTGTGCTACTACTATACATAGGTACAGACAGATAGTAGTAGGTACTACTATCTATTATCTATCAACTACTATAATTACTTCTACTTCTACTATTTATAAACTATCCCAATAAGTTTATATCTATCAACTGATTAGACTTTTTTATTTTAATATTTACGTTTTAGTGAGTCTTACAGAAGGCTTAATATTTTCAGTCAAATGTTTTTGAGTTATTTAGTTTTCGTTTTTCTTGAGATCTATATTATTATAGTTTTAATTGTTCACTTTCGAACTAGTCTACAAGAGACGTATTAAGATACTTTTGGTGACTGTTACCACTCGAAAGAAGAACGGCGTGATACTTAGAGCAACGCCGGCCAACATCGGCTTCGTCCCGAACACAATTTTTATTAAAACACAAGGCAGTTGTACTATTATCTATTCTGTGACAAGGCTGATATAATGTATATTCAATTAGGTATTAGTGTTATTACCTATGCTATGTTACATTTTCATGTTATTGAATAATGTAACAAATTTCTTTGACAACTTTCTTTGCGGTTGTGTAAAAAGCTGTGGTCATAACCAATAATCTTAAATATTCATATTCTATTGGTCTGATAACTATGTTGTTAGATAAACTAAAAGCTTAGTTTCTATATGTATACGAGATTATGATAGAATTTATACTTTTGGAATTCTTAAATATGTTGTAGGTATTAAATATACTATCAGATGCCTTGACTTCAAATCCTTTTTGGAATCCTTTTTGGTATTGATGTAGGCATTGACGTTGCTATTGATGTTGGTATTGATGTTGGTATTGATGTTGGTACTGATGTTGGTATTGATGTTGGTATTGATGTTGGTATTGATGTTGGTATTGATGTTGGTATTGATGTTGGTATTGATGTTGGTATTGATGTTGGTATTGATGTTGGTATTGATGTTGGTATTGATGTTGGTATTGATGTTGGTATTGATGTTGGTATTGATGCTGGTATTGATGCTGGTATTGATGCTGGTATTGATGCTGGTATTGATGCTGGTATTGATGCCGGTATTGATGCTGGTATTGATGCTGGTATTGATGCTGATATTGATGCTGGTATCGATGCTGGTATCGATGCTGGTATTGATGCTGGTATTGATGCTGATATTGATGCTGATATTGATGCTGGTATCAATGCTGGTATCGATGCTGGTATTGATTCTGGTATTGATGCTGGTATTGAAGCTGGTATTGATGATAATGCTAATGATTCATGATTATGATAATGATAATGCTTATTTATTCGCAAACTGATGAAGCCACATGATATCCAACCACATATTTGTTTAATAGAATTTTTTTCTAATCATACATTGATTGATTTTAATTGTAGACATTAGTAATAAGTATAGTGGTTTAGTGCTTTGACTGTTTTTGGGCTACTATTTTTGCCCAGTCCAAGTTTTGACCATATGAATAAATTTATTTATTATTTGACTTTGTTGTTGTGGCTGATGGCCATCAATAGGCAGTGGTTTTGAAAAGAATATAGTTATATAACTGTTTCAAGTCAGATTGGCCGAACGGTTTGTGTAAAGTGCAAAAAACCACTGTTCAAAAATCCACTGAATTTAATACCTTTGTGATTGCTGATAGCAATAGAACCAAATTATACCCTTACTTGTATTCAAGTCTGACGTGAACTCCACTTTTTAATAATAATTTAAAACGCTGCTAAGCCACATGCTTGGTATCGAATCATCTCACTGGCAGCGGGTGAATGTGATCGGTATGTCTATGTATGATTTGGCAGTTGTGTTTATTCCATTTAGTATAAATAAATAAAAATAAAATAAAAATAAAAATAATTTATTTTCAGACCAAAGATCCATAGTTTGTTAGTAACAATAATATTTGAAACGCTGTTACGCCACATGCTTGGTACCAGAATCATCTCACTGGCAGCGGGTGAATGTGATCGGTATGTCTATGTATGATTTGGCGATGAATGTTATAGGTATACCAGGTACACGATATTCGCTGGTCGGCCTTATGCTTGGTACTGGTTGATCTCACTGGCAGCGAGTGAATGTGATCAGTATGTCTATGTATTTGGCAATCGTGGCCTCGGTACATGGTATTCGCTGGTCGGTCAGATGCTTGATGTCAGTTATTCTCACCAGCAGCGGGTGAATGTTATTGGCATGTCTAGGTGTCTGGCAATACCTACCTATAAGTTATGTTGATATTAAGAAATTGGTATTCGCTGGTCGGTCAGATGCTTGGTGTCAGTTATTCTCACCAGCAGCGGGTGAATGTTATTGGCATGTCTAGGTGTCTGGCAATACCTACTAAAAAGTTGTTGTTATAAAAATGGAATAAAAAGTATATTAATTAATAAAAAAGAAAGGTGGAGTAAACGTATTATTATATTAATAAAAGAAAGTGTCTCACGGATTCCGGTTAAACTCCTGTTAAGTTTGTTGACAACTAATTTCATTTCTTTAATTTCCTTAATTCTTAGATTCAAAGTGTTGAAAATATTATTAACCGAAAGTGGTGGAAACTCGTGAGATTTATCAAAGTACTAAATTACTCATTATGAAACAATGTTCAAAATATACTTAAAAATGGGTATGTATTGCAATAATGTTATGAAGAATAAAATAAACATTGTATTTTTTTCTTTTCTATATTTTTATGTACACACGACAGCACGTCAGGTTATACAGTTAAGCTGCGAAAACAGTTTTTATTATAGGGCATAAAAGCGGCCTCAAGGGCAACATGTATAGTCTGAGGTGCCGTTGTGTGTACTTCGAGGACGAAGTACTGTCAGTATGGCCGTAATATATTAGTGATAATAAAACTATGGAAAATAATGTAATGTCATAGTTAGAATGATTGATGTAAACCTTATTATTTGTTTGTAAGTTTATGTAATACTTAAATCATTATTTGTTGCTAAGTTTATTAAAATGATTTGATTTGATTACGTGATCCATGACGATCTGCTACCGTTTCCTGTTATTCGATTATTTTTGCCTAATTGTTATAAAAAGGAATTGATTTGATGTTGGTCTGCTACCGTTTCCTTTTATTCAATTGTCATTTTAAAATAGGTATAAAATAGATATCTTTATTATTAATTCAATGATAAATAATGTTAATTATATTATATTTTGATTGTCACAGGCTATTTATTTAATTAATGGTTATTTGTATAAAAGTATTGATTTGATCGTTTGGCGCCATATGGCAGACTTGTTTTTCTGTAATGCTTACTCCTGATTGGTTGTTAAAATATTGGCGGGATATATCTTGCTCCTGCGGAGCGTAGCTTATTTTTAGTCACATTCTACTGTAGTGAGTCAAGTGAAAAGGTTGTGGAACAGAAAGTTAAGTATTATTCTAACATGTTTTATTTCTACTGTTCACATTATTCCATTCAATTATCCATTATTTTCTGTGTTTAATGCTTGTGTTATTTATTTAATCTGGTCGATAGTTGTTGCATAATGAACGTTAGTGTTACGTTAATTGTGTTACTTATTTGATGTGGTTAATAGAATTGTTGCTTATTGAACGTTCATTTTTTGTTAAATGTGTTATATATCTAAGTTAATTTGGTTGATAGAATTGTTGCTTAATGAACGTTCCGATTATGTTAATTATTTAAGATAATAAATTATTTGAACGATTGTTGAAGGACTTCTTACGTTTTATTAATAGTATTTCCCCTTAGTTTTCCTACATTCAGTAAGTCTATATTCAGTTAAATAGTCTACATTCAGTTAAATAGTCTACATTCAGTTCAATAGTCTACATTTAATTCAATAGCTTACATTAATTGCACTTTAAACTAAAGAGATATAATAGACAATAGCTTAGTTTTTGATTATATATTGCTCTATCTTACAAAAGCTATCACACTCATCTCATTTTTTTTCTAATGGAATGCGCGCCATTTCTAAAGCCTTTCAAATAAAGTTTTAATTTCAATTTTTACATTTTGTTATACTTACTGAATTTTCTAGGTTTTTTTATTCTTGCTTTAAAATATGAAAAAAATACTCTGCCCGATATTTTAGATGCAGCTAAGGAAATGACTTATTACAAGGTAGGTACCTAGCTAATACAAACAAAGTCTCTCTCTCTCTCTCTCTCTTTTCTAACGTTGATCTTTTATTTAGTAGGTTCAATCCCAAATGTATGAGTGTAGATAAAGTAGTGTATGAAACTGCACATAACTAGGTATTAAAACACTCGTGTGATACTATTAAAAACCTCGCCTACGGCTCGGTTTTTAAACACACACTCGTGTTTTAATACCCCTCTTTATGTGTCAGTTTCATAAACTACTATTATCTACACCGATTCTTGAAATCCTCTGTAAAAGCTTATTAGCTAACTGTTTCAGAAACTTTTTTGGCAATAGCTAACATTAAGACAGCCAGTGTCATAATAACCATAATATCATCCAAACGAGTTTTATAATGTTATGCTAAATTTCATAATGCAACTCTTTCGAAATTATGGTTAGGTACTATGACACTGGTTGTTTTAATGTTGGCAATAAGCTAACTATTTCAGAACCTTTTATAGAAGATTATATCATGGATGTAGGTAGATAAAGTCTTGTATGCAATTGTACATAATTAGGTATTGAAACACATGACTGTGTTACTATTATCACACTCGGCTAATTATAAAACATGCATAAATAACTATTTAGAAAGCTATGAAACCTTTAGATAGATGTAAAGTAAATAATATAAAAAAAAAATGAAAAATGGGAATTTTCTTACGACTTTAAAGAACCGTTATAAATGGCACTGAATTTAGTTATTTTTTTTCCTAGCACCTAGTGCTCGCCGTTTTGTAGTAAAAATAGGTGGAAAATTCACCGTACGGAAACGAGGCGAAACGAAACGAATACTTCTCAATAAAAACGGGACCACAATATTTGTTGCAAGACCCGGGACTTGATAAATGATTCGAGAGAGAAATAAACCTTGCTACATTTCCTGCGTAAGAGATAGCCATTTTGGAAGGATGTTGTTTAGAAAATATTAACTATTTACTTTTTTACTTTACGCATGGGTACATACAGTAGTTTTATTTAACTAAACCAGTACAAAAAAGTATATGAGACGTCCTTTTTATCAACAGGTATTCTATCAATCGAAATTGGAATAGAAATCGAGTGAGCGTATTATTATTTTGATGTAGAATAAAAAGTAGATTCCATCATATTCTCATTTCAACTTAGCTCATTTCGTTCGTCCTTCAACTGTTGTGTTAGTGGCTTGTTTTATTAAATAAAATGTTATGGAAAAGTTCTTAACTGAGAAAAAAGTGCATTATATTTTTTACGGACTACTTTCGCTAGCACCTGAACTTGAATTTAAATTTTAACACTTAAGTTTATTTTATTCGATCTACGGATTTAACGAAAATTGAACGTCCAGCTTAAATTAAGTTATATATTCCACACCCTGATTATCTAAAAATAAACTATTTAGCGACCGGTTGCATTTGACATACATTGCCACTTTTCTCTGGTATGTTTTTTATTAACCCAAAAAGAAGTAGCAATGGATCACGATCATCTGTGAACTGCAACCAGTCGCTAGGTGGTTTTTAATTAGATAATCAGCCCGCCGATCAGCTTTAGCAAAATTTTCTCTTTTTAGTAAAAACGAATTCTAAAACCTAATGAACTGATCAATTCTGATTTGGAATAGTTTGATTCCATTTGCCTATTTGTATGTCTCTTGGTGATACTGTGCATTGTTCTAAATTGAGTTTTGCATTTATGCCTTACAGAATTAGGTTCAAAATGGGTGGCCTGTTCTTCCAAATATTAACAGGTTATTTGTTAGGTAGATACATTATACTGAATGCATTGTGATGCGCGTCACGGCTTGGGTTCATCTCGCATTCCAATGGCTAGCTGATGATATTTTGGGTTGAGAAGGATATGGTTCATATCAACTCTTATGATTAATTAAGATTAATGCAAGTAACACTGAAGTAGATACTAAGATAATAATATCTGATATTATGTTCTTGCGTTTTTGGCAAACCTTAGATTAGACTATAAACTAAATAGTTTTTAGGGGAACTACAAAGGTAAAAACGGGACCCTATTACTAAGACTCCACTGTTCATCCGTCGTCTGCCTGTCTGTCACCAGGCTTTATCTCATGAACCGTGATAACTAGATATTTGAATCACAGATGATGCTGTAACCGCTAAACTAAAAACAGAATAAAATAAATATTTAAGTGGGGTTCCAATACAACAAACGTGTTTTTTTTTTGCCGTTTTTTGGTACGCCCCTCGTGCGCGAGTCAGATGGCGTCGCAGTTGGCCGGTTTTTTAATCTTCTGTTTTGAAACTTAAATCATTCTTAATTGTGAATAATAAATATATAAATAATTATAGTATCATCTTAATTTGTGGCTGCTTTTCAGGCTTAAAAGTTTTGTTAAAAATCTGCTAAATAAAAAAAGTTCATAAACTAAGCATGATTACTTTGAACTCACGGAAAACTGTAAGTTGTTTTTCAGTGGAGGCTTTGGTATATATAGGAGTGTCCATGGAGACTTCGCAGGAGTAGCTGCCGCTGGCTGCGAAGTCCAGGTTCTGGAGGATGATGGAGTTCTCCGTGGCTAAGGCGATCTGTCAACAAAGCTGTTATTACAATACATTGTAAGAGCTTTTTAAAGCTGGGTTCCTACTTAGGTTCGTGAAGGTACCTCATCTCCCCGCTCCACGAACCAGCATCAATTTTTTTTACACTATGCTGCAACCAAAGTTTGTACGTATGCGACCACGTATGCGAATGTTGTGAACCTGGTTCGCACATAATCAAAGAGAAAAAACACACAAAAAATAGACGCACAGTTTTAGGTTCGCGGATAACTCGTAAAATTATACCTACTTAAAAAATCGCTGATAAACTTCAAAATTCAACTCGGTAATATGCAATTTTCTATTGTAAATAAATTTATGATTTAAGTCTTAAAAATTATACGTAGCTGTAATTTCGTGATCTTCTGCGAAAGTGACCTTTTGCGAAAGTGATCTTTTGAGAAAGTGACCTTTTGAGAAAGTGACTTTCTGCGAAAGTGACTTTTTGCGAAAGTGACATTTTGCAAATATGATGTTCTTCGTCAAAACAGATTGGTGGTTAATTATAAATTCGGAATTAGTTATAGATTCGGAACATTACTCGCAAAACTTTTTGATTATGTTGGTAGCCACCACAGAACAAAGAATATTTTTTTTTCTATGTTCTGTGGTAGCCAATGCTTGCAAAATTTCTTTGTAAGGAGTTTTCATTGCTAAAAGCTGTACATATCGTCTTATCAACACTTCAAAAACAGACGGAATCAATTTACTTACGTGATTGAAAAACTGCTTTTTCACTCCTCTTGCTCTAAAAGTACGTCATTGTAAGGTACAAGAGCCAGGATAAAATAGCAAAATTACCCCTAGGGGATAAAGTTTTTTCTTTTTTAATGTTTGTCTATTACCAATGAGCCTACTAAAACGAAAAAGTCTTTATTCATAATCACGAATAAAGACTCGCTCGACTTATACTGTTTCTAATTTTTATTTTTGAAAATGGAACTAAAAGCAGCGATCTCTTCGGTGAAATCATAGACTTATTTATACTCTGTGACTTTAAGTTTGATCGTAGAATGCGTGCATTGTGTTTCTTAGCTGCTACAGTAGAAATTAAAAAAGGCGCGAAATCTTTAGAATTTTTCTCTAATACCAAACTGATTGAATTGTGTGACTGTAAGTAATAGGAAAGAAATAATTTTAATCTTTTGCCGTCAAGCACAAATCATTTATTTAAATACTGTATGAAAAGTTTATGAAGTGGAGGATAGAAAAACGAGTGGATTCGTTTACGGAAGTATAAACTAGGTATTCAATATTGTATTTTATTTTCTCGCAATCGTAGTGAAAAGTAGAGTGTAACACACGACGCTAAAACCCATTGTAACTCGGTTTCTATTTATTCCCTCGCTAAAGCTCGGGAATAAAACTACCTCGTATGGAATGGGTCATTTTAGCGTCTTGTATAACAATCTACTATTGGATTTTATCTCGGTTCTAATATACCTAAGTTCATACCAGACATTTAGGTACTTTTCAAAACATTAATCATTCCGTCACTATTTAATCTTGAACATAATTTACCTAATCTCCATAAATTAATTACTTAATTAGTATATTTATAAGTCTATCTATCAAAGGTAAGCGGGATTATCTTTGTTGACTATACCTTTATAATACCTATCTTGGTTTTCTTAACGAAATAAGTTTGGATTGAAAATAATTTAGATGTAGTTTTTACAGGCTTTTAACTTTCTCTTGATACCATTATGTAGCAAAAAGAATTTGATTGATCGAAAACGACAATCTGCGATTTGTCGAAGACTTCATCCTCCCTAACTCACATGAGTAATGAGAATTGTTTAGAAGTATGAATTTTCTAGTAACGTGTACTTATTTCGCTTTGTAAAAGGGAGCCTTAAAGAGGAAATTCTTGAAAAATTTCCGTCGTTTAGGAGGCACTTACTCTGATTGAAGTATAAGGATTGCACCAAAGGCTCAGTTAAGAATGTTGTATTGCCAGACAGTCAAATGAGGTACTTTTTCGTATGAGAAAATGAAAAAGCACATAAAAACCAAAAGGTTTTAGGATCGTACTTAACTTAAAATTTAGAAAAAGTACAAGATTGGATAAAGTATGTAATACAATCCTTTGGTTACCGTTAGCCTTTTTGCTTTACTCCTGTAGGTCCCGAATATAGGTTAGTGGTTTTTTTAACAGACAACAGAAATAACTTTCTTAATACCCCATAAATTACTCCCCCTTATTAGTAGAAGCCCAAAGAAGGCTAGACCTAGTTTTAACCAGATACACCTAGTATAAGCCGCGAGCAAATAGGCTACACCTAGTTAAACCTAGGTTATTAGCCGTGACTTTTAGTTTTCAATAACTTTTAAACACCCTTTTGGTCATGACTATACTTTACTATACAAAATATTTAGTTCTATTCTTATTGTGCTATCTAGCGGGCCGTATGCTTGCTTGCCATTTTGATAAAAAGTTTTCTCACGTTTCTTAATCAGTATAAACACACGAGGCAAAGAAATGAAATCGGTCAAAGGTAGATTTACCTATCAAAATCTGCTGAAAGAGAGCAGAAAGTAAGAGGACTTAATTCCACTCCCCCACTCACGGCGATGGTCATGGTAATGGAAGACCATTACCATGACCATCGCCGTGAGTGGGGGAGTGGAATTAAGTCCTCTTACTTTCTGCTACCAGAAAGAAACCCTCGTGTCTAAGTTAGTTATTACGGTAATCTTTTGAAACACCTTTTTATGAAACCTTATCTTGGTTTCCCCGCAAGCGTAAATTGTTCTTATGAAACATAATTTGAACGGATTTTTAGAACGACTAGGTGGTACTGGAAGTTTTTAAGGAAAGGCAAGTTAGCTTTTGGCATTTGAAAAATAATATGTGAGTTTTATGTGTTCCTTGATAGTATTTTTTTATAGATATCTAAAAGAGTAGAAATCTTTTTGCCTGGTTGCCAACGCATTAGTAATAACATATTATTACTAATGCGTTGGCAACCAGTTTTAGACCAACAATATATTTAGAACCATTATATTTAGGTTAGGTAGTCAATCCCTTTAAATCTATGCCATCACTTGGGTGGTTTTTCCAGATAGATAGACAGTAAAACAACAAAAACTGGCTGAATACCACGTCTTCATGACGTAAGCAGGCACTTACATCGGAAACTAATACACATCTTAATTCGGGAAGCGATATCTTTCCGCTTATTAAATAACCGGTTCGCGAGTTCCAGCAGTTCATTAAGGCTTGCACACATTCCCAACAGGTATTCCGGGATTGACCTAAAAGTGAGGTCGACCTGTTACGCCCTGACTGCCAAACGAGCAGTATGCATGCAACCTTCGCAGGCATTCCAGCCTTGCCGGCATGCCGAATTAATTTAACTGCGCTTTTGAATTACATACCACTTTCCGCTATATAGATTCTTTACTAACATGCTTCAACAAGGACGGACATGAAGGGTTAGCTGTTTGTTGCTTAAACAAAGATTTCACGACTACACGGAACTGCATGTTGAACAGTTCAAGAAGGTGAGTCGATAAATGGAAATTAACTAGATAAAGATGTGCTCTTCCTGGAAATTTTGGTCTAGAATGTTTCAATTACTTACATAAAAGAAAGGGACACTCAAACCGCAAAACGCCACAAAATGCGAAATAATTCATATAACTCGTAAAATACTTATACATTTTGAAAAAAAAGTGCTGTACAGTTGCTTGGTCTAAAAACAATATTAGTCTAAAAATAGACGCAACTTCGTGATATTTTTATCGAAAAATACCTAATTATGTTTTTTTTGGAAATTAATAAGTTTAATTGTTTTTTTGGGATTTTTTTATTACTACTGTAAAATGACTTATAAGATGGGAGATTTGAATAACTATGAAATCTCATGAATCCACGGCATTCCTAAAGGTAATGTTCAAACCCAAAACTCATTATAACAAAAAAAAACCTAATCTAAAAAAATTCTATCGTGAATTTTCATTAAGTCATGCTGTTTGAAAGCATCCGTGAAACGTAAAACAGCTGCCTTTTCGCGGAATTGCTGACAGAGAACGTTTAATTCATTAAAACCTATACAATTAGACGTGGAGCAGGCGCTTGCGAAAAACTTTCTTGTAGGGACGCCATATTTCTTAACTTCGCACCGGAAAAATTAAATATTCAGTTTATTACTACCGCGGCGGAAACTCGCTGATTGCACGTCTGATTTCCTATGAAAGTTAAACAGTTGGCACTGATAGAATAGAAGAGAAAGAAATATCATAGTTTAACTTTCTCATTTCTGTCCTTGTTAAGGTATAAGTTTTGTAAAAGCTTTTTCATATTCTTTATGAAAAAATATCAAAATTAGCCTTTGGTAGGAGATTTTTTTCTATTAATTTATAATTTAGTAGGGGCCGCCCGCGACTTCGTCTTCGTGGGCAGTTTTTTGCTGTTCCTTGGGAACTGTAATTTTTTCTGGGTGAAATTTTTTCATCATCGTCATTTTTTGTACTCCTGACAACGTGTGTGCAAAATTTCATCATGATCGCTTGAATTGTTTAGACGTGAAGGCGCAATAAACAAACAAACAAATGGACTTTCGCATTTATAATAGTAATAAGGAAATATCCTAACTAATTGACCGAGCGAGCACGAAGTGCGAGCGAAGCGTCTCTGCTTCAGCTTGGGCAAAAATTCTTTCGTATGTCTGTATGTTCTCTTCTACAGGTCGCATTTCTCAACCGATTCTCGTGAAAATTTGTGAGCAGGTTCGAAAATTATATGGATTTTTTTTGTCGAGCCAGATTTTTTTAATTTTTCTAAATGGCGGAGATATGTTAAAAAAACAGGTTTTTTGGCTTTCCAGCGCTGTCTGTTCTCCTCTACAGGTCGCATTTCTCAAGCGATTCTCGTGAAATTTTGTGAGCAGGTTTGAAAATGATATAGAATTTTTTTGTCACGCCACTTTTTCGATTTTTTTCGAAATGGCGGAGATATGTAAAAAAAACCTATTGCAGTCCAGCTTTCCGGCTCTGTTTTTTCTCCTCTACAGGTCGCATCTCTTAACCAAATTTCGTGAATTTTTGTGGCAGGTTCGAAAATCATATAGATTTTTTCAAGTTGAGATAGTTTTTCTAAATTTTTCGTAACGGCGGAGATATGTAAGAAAAATGTATTTCAGTCCGGCTTTCTGACGCTGGATGTTCTCCTCTACAGGTCGCATTTCTCAACCGATTCTCGTGAAATTTTGTGAGCCGGTTCGAAAATAATATAGATTTTTTTTGTCACGCCAGTTTTTGGAAAATTTTCAAAATGACGGAGAAATGTTAAAAATACATATTTCAGTCCGGCTTTACAGGGCTGTCTGTTTTCCTCTACAGGTAGCATTTTTCAACCGATTCTCGTAAAATTTTGTAAGCAGGTTTGAAAATTGTATAGATTTCTTATGTCAAGCCAGTATTTCATTTTTTTTCTAAATGGCGGAGATAATGTAAAAAAAACAAATTTCAGTTCGTATTTCCAGCGCTGGCTGTTCTCCTCTACAGGTCGCATTTCTCAACCGATCTCGGTGAAATTTTGTGAGCAGGTTCGATAAATATTTTTTTTTTGTCGAGATAGTTTTTCGAAATTTGTGAAAATGACGGAGATATGTAAAAAACCATATTTCATTCCAGCTTTCCGGCTGTTTGATCTCCTCTATAAGTCGCATTTCTCAACAGATTCTGGTGAAATTTTGTGAGTAGGTTCGATAATTATATACAACTGTTCAGTCAAGCCAATTTTTCCAAATTTATAAAAAAAAAATCTTACCCATTTTGAAAAATGATCAAAATTAATTAAAGAAGCACCATCTAGCTGCAATACTCACGTACCTACTGTGTGCTTTGAAAACTTCATGGCGACATTTTACTTTATTTTTTCGCGAGGTCTACAGCTCACGGAGCCACTAGTAAGTAAGGATGCAAAATATTCTTACATAAAAAGAAAATTGTTTTTTTTTTTCATGTTTTTTATTTAAAACATTTGTTGAACAAAGCGGTTTCAGTTCTATTGTATTTTTATACAAAAACACGTGTTAATTTTGATATTTTAAGCCATTCATGCTTAAACCTTAAAAAGCAGCGTTTTCATAATTTTAGGTTAGGTATGATAATCTTTTGATGCAGTGGCAAAGGTACGGGCCCGCCGCCACCCAAACTCGTATTAATACCGTCCTTCATAACGACAGGGGATTAGACACACATAGCTTTCGATATGCTAAACATGACATCCCTTCAGGCAAAGGGTGTCGATGTAATAGGATTTGTGTGAGTTCATATCCAAACGTGTGGTTGCCCTGCCTCACGGTGACCTGGAAAATTAACTCTACCCGAACCATTACCCGGCCGGCACCCAACTCGGTAACTTTTAAGGGTGTGTTCATATATTGGAGCAGGGCATTTTTGAGACGAATGTACCATGAAGCTTTAAATGCAAATTGTCGAGGATGTAACGCGCTAACTTGTGAAAATCTCCTCATCTGTCTTTCGTGTAGAGCGCTTTATTCACATTTTCTTTGGAACAATGGCTGACATTTCTCATTCGACAATTTTCGTCAGAATAGATAGAGTGTATAGTTACGGTTGTGTGATAGTAAAAAATTGCTACTTTATAAGATTAAGCACATGAATTGCAGACCACAAAAACTTACAAGGAGCTTTTGTTGGAAGATTGGTACCATTGTGAAATAGCGAAATAATTTACATCAATTTATTTTTCGAAATAAACAATTATCGTTCGCTTTAAAATAATCGGAGAAAAACTTTTTTTCACTATAAATATGCTCTGCGACTGCTGGTTTTTGAAACATAAAAAATATCACGTTTTTCTTTTCAGTTGCTTTATAGGAAAAGTTAACATTTAGAAAAAATTGCGGTACTAACGTAAACTTAATTTTGTCTGAAGTTCCGATAAGATGGTTGTCCAACCCTAATGTAGGTGCTGGACGACCTTGGTGCCGATGATAGCCGTCCTGATGTACAAATAGACTGATGGTAGTGTGCTACACCACACAGCGTAGGCGCATAAATATCAGATACTTACATTGAGCACAGCTCCAGGAGTGGTGAAGTTCCGATAAGGCGGTTTCCTGTCCCTGATGTACTGGAAGATCTTGGTGCCGTGGCGCAGGAAGACGACCTTGTCCAGCAGGTGGGGGGGCACGTCGTGCACGCAGCGCAGCCGCACCGAGCCGCCGCGCGCCGCCCACCGCTCCATTTGCAGTTCCACGCGCACTTCTGTGTGCCCACGAACTGAAAAAGAAGAATTTAATAATAATAATAATTCGTGATAAATAGGAGATCGGTGGCGCAGTAGTTTAACGCCTGGCCCATTGATTGCGGAGGTTAAGCAACTTTCGCAAGGATCGGTCATGGGATGGGTGACCAAAAATTTGTTATCTCGAGCTCCTCCGTGCTTCGAAAGGCACGTTACGCCGTTGGTCCCGGCTGCATTTGCAGTAGTTAACACCCACCAATCAGCATTGGGCACGCGTGGTGGGTTATGGCCCGTCCTTTTTATCCACCCATAAAGAAGACCTGTGCCCCAACAACAGTGGGGACATTAAAAATGGCTAATGGAAATAATATTAATAATAAACACTTTATTGCCCACAAATACAGAACACAAAGTAAACAGGAAAACATAATTAACAGAACAATAGCGCACAAAAGGCGGCCTTATTTCTAAATAGCAATCTCTTCTAGGCAACCTTGTGTATTAAGAGAATAAGAGAAAGGAGCTGGGAGGGGGAGAGGAGTTGGTGCAAATAAGGAAGGACAACGGATATAACGGAATAAGAACATAACTGGAGAAAGGGGATTTTTTTCTAAACAGTCTTCTTTATTACAAAACTCATCCGCTATTTTGACTTAACTTTTTTAAAGTCACAGTTTCAAACTAAAGTTATTATTATCAATTTACTTTTAATAACTATACTCATGAAGTCTGGGTTTCGTATCTAAACAAAAATTGGTTAGGTTATGTTAGAGTGAGTTGCAAAATTACAAACCTTTTTAGTGAAATCTTTAGAAATATAATGTTTGTGTTTGATATCTCCCAGATTTGGAGATTTGATACATTCAGCAATATTAAACGTACCAACTCATGAATAATGTATAAGTCCAAGAATATACAGCTAGGGAAAGGAATCGATTCGAATGTTCTAAAGATAGGCGATAATGAAATTGTTCGGGCAAAGATCAAAATTTAGTACTGATTGGATTCTAAAATAAAATTTTGCGACAGTGGTTTGTAATCGACTGAAGCACATGGTTAGCTGTAAATTTTAATAGCAATTAGTAACGATTTAGAGATCGTGACATTGTTTGAAAATCAAGCCTGTGTCTAAAAAGTATTTTATTTTATTTGATCAATAAATATACAATTCTGCATTTAAAACGTCAAACTTAATTTTGGACCTAAAACGATCACTGTAACATGGGTGAAATGCAAAATCACTTTATTATGTGATTTTCTTTGAATATATACCGGTAGGCGTATAAAAGACGTCGTAAATGTGAATTTCCCACCTACACAATTGCGTTCTTTGTGGTAGTAATCGATTTATTGTCATTTATATTCAATACGTTTCCATCATAATATAAAAATAAAAAGAAGAATTTTCATTTTTTTACGATTGCGAATAGGATCGTCCGCTTTATTTTATAAAAAACCGGCAAAGTGTGTGTCGGGCCACGTGCAGTAGGGATCTGTAGTTTAGCTAGCTACCTTATACCATACCATAATAGCTATAAACTCTCCCTATTTTAGATAACTAACGACTAAAACTAATTAGTATTAAACTTGACTCTAACAAATTTTGGACTTTAAATATTAATATTCCGCAAACGAATCCCTGAATCGAAAAGTGGTCTTTACATACCAACATTTTTGTAAGACCTATCCTACTACATCCCACACTATGAGGTTCATGAGAAATAATTTTTCATCCCCACTTTACATTTTATGAGAGTACACTAAAATACTTATTAGGTTTTATTCTACCACTTTTTCATACACATTCATGTTAAATTACAGCTTTGTATTACTCAGGGCCTCTGACCTAAGCCACGGACGGATGGACAGACGGACATGGCGAAACTATAAATGTTCCTTGTTGACTTGACTACGGAACCCTAAAAAGCCAGAATTCGGACTAATGTAATTGAACTCACATAACTCGGTCATTTGAAGAAAGGGATTGAAAATGGCGGCATATGGTATCAGGCGTTGCTCTAAGCCTTAGAGCAACGCCGCCGCCGGCTTCGTCTCATTTTAAAGGTGCCTGATACCTTAGAGTCTAAATCAGGCACCTTAAAATGAGTTCAAGTGTCGCTGTCTGTTTGCTCGTCGTCTTTTTCTTTATACTTGAGTAACTAATTGCAAAAAAGTGGGGACACATTTCTAATAAGTATAGTAAGTAGGTACCTAATACTTTTGTTATAATATAACGAAATAAATAATTATGTAAATGGAGAAATGTATCGCCGATCAACCAATGCGTTCTCATACGAAGCGTCTGTATCTCACGCTCCATCCCCAGGGATATTTCTGAAATATTGCAAAAAACCTAATTTCAGAAGTTTCGGTGATATGCCCCGTCTGCCTCGGTTGGGAACTCTATAAGTCAGATTGAAGAGTCGCCTAGGCAAATTGTTTTCTTACTACATAACACAATACATGTATTTAACATTTTTTTACCGTCATGAATTGAAATTATTGAGCGCTGTTAACCTAATGATCAAACGCATCATTTGTCATCCAAACCCAAGACAATAAGATGATGTTTCAACATTCACCACATCTAAATTTTTTGAATCGAAGACGTGACGAACTTAATTCTCGCGCTATAGACTTTAAAAATGTAAACAAACTCTGGTATTGTGAGTCAGCTTCGTTATGGCGGCGCTCGTGACACGCGCTGCGTCTCGGGCCCTGTCCTTTTTTATGACCTTTGTCACGTTTTTCAGAAATTGCCTCGCCTCACTTCTGTTTTCGCGATCAAAGAAAACTCACTCCGCTGTGCATGCAAAAATGTTCCGCCCATTTGAATTTCAACTCTTTTCACTTAGCATTGTAGTGAATTAAACTGTCGCCAGTTGTAAGATTAAAATTGTCTTTAACAAACAATCATCTCAGGTGTGCTTTTGTACACTGAAGTTTAATGGCGACACGTTTTTCTTTAGATTTGAGGTCCTTTGTGTTTAAGAAGTTTGCCTTATTAACATATTTTATGACTTTTTTCGGGGGTCCGTAATCAAAGGGTAAAAACGGGACCCTATTACTAAGACTCTGCTGTCCGTCTGTCTGTCTGTCTGTCTGTCTGTCACCAGGCTGTATCTCATGAACCGTGATAGCTAGACATTTGAAATTTTCACAGATGATGTATTTCTGTTGCCGCTATAACAACAAATACTAAAAATTGAATAAAATAAATATTTAAGTGTATTCCCATACAACAAACGTGATTATTTTTTCCGTTTTTTTGGTACGGTACCCTTCGTGCGCGACTCGCACTTGGCCGGTTTTTTTATCAATACAAAAACATACTGAAAGTCTGAAACATTTAGTATATTATGGTGTTTTGGCGTATCTAAGTATTATATTTATTTATCAAGATCACATTCATTTGGATGAAGAAGAAAATACCTACACAGATTGCCTATCCCAATTTGCACGGCGTTATGTTTGAATTCTTTGCGCTATTCAAAACTCCTTAATGGGACAAGCAAGAGTGTGATTATATAATGTGAAATATACATCTAATGGAGTTAACTAAATAGTGAACTATTAAACTACTCTACAATTCCACAATACGCCCTTGGGGGGGTTGTAGTGTTGATGACGTCACACGTTCGTGACATTCGTTACGTAATAATTTCCTTAATCCAAGCATGGGAGTAGAAAATGGCGATGAAATATAATGTGCAATCTAGTGAAATGGGCGCCAGAGCTCGCATCCTTCTTGCGTGCCGTAAACCATTCCGCGAGTTTTATCGTTTGCACGTTTTATGACTTTCACTGCTACATTGCAATGTTATACCTAAGTACATAACTCGAAAACAAGCTGATGGATTTAGCTTATCGGAAGTCTATAGATAATGTTTGGAATGGGTTTTTCATTTTATGCAAATGCTCTATACTTTATTTATTAGCTACTTATCAATAAAAAGCCAATGCAAATGTTCACACGTGTGTGGAGTATGAATGTCGAGTTCCTGAGTTTTATCTAATCTACCCTTAGCACGAAGAGCTATCGAGAACGCGCGTAAATGTGCTCGATAGAGTAATTTATCTATGGAAAATTTCATTTCACTTTACGGCGGTAGATGGCGCTATACAAATTTCCTATACAAAATTTCACTATCGAACGTTTTTTTTTACTCTTGATTTTTTTCGATTCTGTTCGTGCTAAGGTTGCTGAGATCATCGCGGTCAAAATCGCAGACATAAATCTGGAAAACTTCTGATTTCATTGTCAGACGACTTAAAAAAAAATAACCGGCCAAGTGCGTGTCGGGCCACGCGCAGTAGGGTTCCGTAGTTACCTTATACCATACGATATTTAATACCACTATTAATTTTCGTCTGCAAAAATAACTTTGTTTTTCACAGTGTTGGTATGAATGACAAAGTTATGTTTGCGGTTTTGGAAAATGTGCTATATCTCAAAAACTAATTATTATATCTCGTTCAAACCAATTTTCGTTGAAAGTGTTTATTAAGATCTACAGCATATATTTTTTTTAGATTTTTCACTTTCTTAGTTTAAAAGTTAGAGGGGGGGACACACATTTTACCACTTTGGCAGTGTTTATCTTTCAAACGGTTGACTTTGAAAAAATTTAGTCTTAGGACCTCAAAGCCATTTTTAAAGACCTATCTATAGACACCCCGCACGTATTGGTTTGACGAAAAAATTTTTTTCAGTTTCAGTTCCATGTATGGGGAGCCCCCCCTTAATCTTTAATTTTTTTTATTTTTATGTTAAATTCGTTAAGCGGTTAACAGAAGACTATCTTAATACTATCTAATCTACCTACCAAGTTTCAACTGTGTAACCCTAATACTTTCGGAATAAAGTGGCTGTGACATACGGACAGACAGACAGACAGACAGACATGACGAATCCATAAGGGTTCCGTTTTTTGCCATTTAGGTTACGGAACTCTAAAAAGGAGGATGTTCTCAACTCGATTGTATGTTTTTTTATCGTTGTTCGCGCGTATATTCGTCATTTATGGACCGATTTTGATGATTCTTTTTTTGGTTGATTGAATTTTCTTGCGAGATGGTACCATTTAATTATTTTTCAAATCGTTTCAGTAGTTTTCAAGTAATCCTGTAAATATTATGATTTTGCGTTAATTACCTTGACGACTTTGTTAATTTATGAACCGAATAAGATGATTTTTTTTTTGGAAAAGGGATACCTTTAGTGTAGTCTTTTTAATTTCATTGACATTGGACCTTGGACTTCGAAGATACCCAAGGGAACTCCTCAAACTCAAATAGGATATGGTTAGTGATTAAGATATTGGTAGGTTTATGACAATCCAAAACAAACCGAGCTATGGTCTGCGACGTTCTCGACTAGACTTGGACCACGAAAGCACACCAACTCCTTAAAACAAACAGCGTGAATTTGGAAATTGAGTAATGGGCATTTTGAAATACATTAAGTTAAAAAATATTACACTTAGGTACTACAAAAAAGTCGAAAATAAAAAAAAGATTTTGTTTTTTTTAAAAAGATTTTTTATTTCAAGCTTTTCGTTATTTAGTTTCACCTGTCCGGTGTTTGTAATGTACGGTTATATTTCACTTAGTTACGTTACGTAGGTATATAAGTACCTAACCTCACCCTTCTAATTGCCTTACTGAGTTCTTCCTAATGTTTCTTGCCACCTGACTTCCATTCCCATTTTGCGTTCATTACAGAAAGTAATTATGATAAGTTATCATAAACGTCCGTTCTATGACAGTGGTAACTGTGAAGGAAAGTCCGATTTTTCATTACTAAAAATGGTGCGAACGTTTACAAAACGTCATAAGTAGACCTTTACGGAAGGCTTATTTCTTATTACTTAAAACATAAGGTCGGTTTGGCGTAAGGTGGGATGAAACAATGGGGACGTTACACGCATAAATGTGGTCTGTGTGTTATACGTCTACCTATATACATACGTACTTTTAGTATAATACGGTTCATCCGACTGCCTCCATAGAATTACTTTGTACGTGGTGGTATGACTATGTTAAAATTATGTGTGTTCGCGACTTTTGTCTTTATGTGAGAAGGGCTACTCGCTACTCCATTGTGTTTTGACAGCTTGGGTTTATCAGGCGATGTGAATGAGTTGCGTAGGTATTAGCCCCTTCTAAGGCTGGCCCCAGACCTACCGGTTCCGTTTCTTTGCTTTGCTGTGCTACCTTGCTTGAAAGACCGCCGGCCAACCAGGGTAATTTTCAATCTATCGCATTTTGGGACTAGACCAAATTGGCAAGATAGCCATTAGCTTGGTTTTATCAAATATAATCGCCTGGATTGCGAAGTAGGAAGCTTTTAGGCGATATGCCACCCTGAACATGGACTCCGATCGTTAAAAATAACTCGATCGCTTATTTATACAAGATGTTTGGTAAAGCCCTATAAAACTGAATATGGTAGATAGGGACCATAATAAAACTGAACAACTTTTACTATGGGACCAAATCTGAACTCGCGAAAAAATTAATTGTTTCATACATTTTGATAATTTCGTTATTAATTTTTGTATAAAACAGCAGTTTTTTTTAAAACGAAAACTAAAACTTCTCATCGCACCCTAGACGACGATATTTGATAACACCAAACTAATGGCTATCTTGCCAATGTGGTCAGGTCAAAATATGCGATAGATTGAAAATGAGCCTCTTGGCCGGCGGTCCATGGTAGAACAGCAAAGCAAAGAAATGGAACCGGTAGGTTTTACAGTAGGTTTTACAACCAGCCTTACACGGCGCTACTGAAACCTGACGAAACCGGTTAGTAATTATAGTTACAAACTAGTTTGTGACAAAGATTCGTACACGGTACTACCAAATTTATTTGAAACCTACACAAAACGCGGTGTGTGTGTTGTTTCGGGATATTATTGAAATGGCTAGTAATTCGAGCGATGAGGAGTTATTACTTCTATACTACATCAGACTGCATCCCACTTTACTCCAAGCTTTCTCGGTCACATCCCAACGCGAATACTCTTTTAATGTGTAATTACACAGACACATATGCTTTTCCACTTCTTGGACAAATTGTATATTTACTAATGGTCATTAATTTTCACTGAACCGCAGCATAGTTTCCAGTTTCCATTAGTAATTAGTCGACGCGCGACTGCATGACCGGTCGCTGGGTGATTAGTTACTGACGCGTTCCAAATCAGTTTGTGATTGGTAGCGTCGTGTACGGAGCGCCATTGAAATACTAGTGCTGTGACATTTTAGTAACTAGTTGGTGATTAGAGTTTGAAACTAGTTTGTTTTGAGTAGCGCCATGTAAGAAGGGCCTAAGACTTACCAAATGTTGTGTTTTGTGTTGTTATCAAAAAGTTGTGTTCATAATATAATACATACTACCGTACTGATTCAGTTTGTCCTTAGTTATCCGTAAGGAAAGCCTGTACATTGTAATTAGGGAATTCGATCCCGGGATTTTACTTAGGCAATCCCGGGATTATTTCGGGATTATAAATAATAAAAAAAAAACTTACCAAAATCAGCAGCTTTAATCAACACAATAAAACTACAAAATAGTAGGTTTGGCCCGACCTCAGACCAAATAAAAAAAGTTATTTGGTCTTTAAATAAAACTTTTTTTATTTGATATGAGGGTCCGACCATACCCGATGATCCCGACTTTCGGGATCCCGGGATCGAATCCTCTAGTTATAATCGATCTAGCACGAAAGTATTCGACAGAGTAATGTTGTATGGGAAATTATTACGAAAAGCAAATGAAAATTTCTCATAGACAATAGGGAATTACACCATTTTTTTAAAACTGCTTTAAATTAATCCCGAGGTCGTAATAAACCAGCAGAACTTTTATTTTTATTTTATAAAACCATTTAATGCCCTAAAACACGATTTTAATTTTTGATTTTGAATTTTCGCGCGAATACACTAGCCACCATTTCGTTTAGGGTCGTGACGTCACTCCGTTAGAAAACAATACGAATGCGAAAGAAGAGTTTTGAAAATATTGAGTTTTATACGTTTTATAACTGAATCCAGTAATAAAAGTGTAAAAACGCTACAAAATTGTGGATTCAAGTGCCAAGTGATCAAAATCAAAATGAGAAACAATGGTTAAAACTGGCAAGAGATACAAAATCATTGGCCTCAAAAATTAGGCTAAGAATGTAGGTAGGTATTTCTGTGAAGACCACTTTGATGTAAGTAGGTATGCGCTAGAAACAAGGACTTCTATGTTGTATAGCTAGAAATGGTAAATTAACTATAGAATAAACAAAATAAAACTTCATACCTATGTTAGTATTACAAAACAAACGTCGTATTTTGTTATGTATTTATAGGTTATGTTATGCTAAGTAGTGTGATTTGAAAATTTCTTAAACACATTTTATATTCTATGTTTTAGCTAAAAATGATATGGAGAATTATACACCGTATAAGATCTGCTAAACGAATTCAGATGAAACCAAACTGCGTATCTACCATCCAGATTTGATTGCCAAGCAGGCAGGAAACACAAGTCCACTGTCCACTCCAAGTGAACCTTGGCATGCCTTTATTAAAAGGCAAATAAAATTAAAGAGACCATACCTACAAAATGAAAATTATGATAGAACATTAGGTACTTACCTACCATCTTGTAGTCAAGGTAATTTGTTTTAAGTATTTTATGCAGTTGTAATAAATTATTAACATTATCACTAGGCTAGGCTAGGACAGATATTATACTAACCATATTGTAATATTATTTCTAGATTTTTTGACACCTCAAAATTAAGAAGTGTGATGATGATAGAGCGGTCCAAGTAGTACAAAGCTGAAGTGCGGCAGACGAAACAAATAATATAGTTAATATTAGGGTCAAATAAATATACTAAATATTATGTACAGTTTTTTATTTCCATTGTGCACTGCGTAAAGATGATGTTGGTCAGCACAAAGCCGAGTTCATTTGAAGAATGTTAGTGAAAGAGTTATCTCAAATGTGAATATGCAAAATATGGCACTATATACTATACATAAAGTAAGGTAGGGTAGGATACTCAGAACTCATTTCTGTGATCTGTGGTAGGATAGGAGTAGAGTAGGTAGGCTTAAATTCTTTCAAAAAGAAACTAAGTATACTATCTAATAACTTTATTACATTATTCATGATCATATTCAACAGGAATAAAATGATTGTGACCTGATTATTTTTTGCAATATCACTATTAGCAACACAAAAGTAACTTGTGTTTCCTTTAGTACAATACATTTGCATTTGAACTTGTGCAAACTATTTGGTCTTGTGCAGTTTTTTCATTAGACGGACACTTAATTTTAAAAGTAGGGTTGTTATTAATGTGTAAATGTTGATGTCTCAGAAATATATAGACGGCATTTTTCTATCTCCATTCCTATTTCCTTTTTCACTGTTTTCCCGACTTCATCCTCCAGTTTTTACTTCTTGATATTGCTGGAGTTCCTGAAATTTTTGCACTAAAAATCATAGCGACCAGAGTACCATCCACTGTTTTGCATTGGCTCACTAGCATTTCGATGCTGTGAGTCTGCCATATTTTAGTTCATGCCACAATCCACTTTTATGTTGATTCCTAGTTTTAATTTCTAGGAATGATATGGTTTTTTAATTGAAAAGATGAGAGATCTGTCTTCATCATTATTTTAATTATTAGGCGATAAAGTTGACTTTCTCCATTCTCCCAGGACCTGATAACAAAAAAACAGGTTATGTTGGATTGTTAAAGATAACACAGGGTATTATCGCGTTATTGTTAAACAAAACTTGATATTATGATAAGTACTTACATTGCTGTTAACATTTCTCAACTCTGCAGAACAGAAATCTGGATTGTATTGGACTAAAGGAAAAAATTCGCCACCACCAACGATATTATATATCGTTGGCCACCACACCATCAATGTATTTATCCTTGGTAGATTTGTACTATCTGCTTTCACAAAACTGTCTTCCATGGTGCGATTGAATAAAATAAAGTATAATAGTCCACAAACGTAGTAATCACTTGGAAGATTTTAAAATAAATAACGAAGCACGACGAAAATCTAATTTGTTTACTATCACGATCACAGAGAGAGAATAGAGCTGTCATGTTTGTTTTCTATCGGAGTGACGTCACATCGTAATGCAAAATGGCTAATGGCGTTTTGAACATTTGATGAATAGATTAAAAAATACGATTTTTAAAATTGAACTATAAAATTTACATTGCATTTTTATGAATAAATATCGACGTTTCTCGTTTACTATTTATGAAATCTATCTTAAATATGCATTTTTATACTTTATTTTACATGGTGTAAAATAGCCTATTACTCTATGGAGTGCTTTTATACACGTTTTTTTCTAGACAAATGTTGATGCATCAGGTAGGTACTGGACTGGCTTTAATTATGTCGTAAAGCTCTATTCAACCCCATTAATAAAAATACTGTATTATCAAAAGTAAAAATTTACGTAATAATCCAGTAAAATATTCGTCTCAAAGTGCGGGGTACAGTCACGAGCAATAATATATACACACTTTAGAACTATGTCACATTCAGATAATATATCTCAGTGTTATAATGTTATACCTAGGTTATTCAAAACGTAATGTGACAAAGTTCTATGGTGTGTACATCTTATTGCTCGTGAACTGTACCTTGCGTCAAATCCGGTAGTTCTGATTTTTTCCAGACTTGTTTATGATGTTGGCCAAATGAATAATCCAAGTTTGTGACCTCGAGAGCCCAACGCAACTATGTCAATCGAAAAAACCACGTAAATTTTGGATTTTGAACCCTGAAGAACTAGTTTTTGGTAGTACCTTATCAGGGAGTTTTTAAAGAAGACTAAATTTGCTACAACATGAGACTACAATTGTCTCTGTAGACCCAATAGTTTCAGGAGAAAGCATTTCAAAATTTATAATGTTTTCGAACTTCGCAATTTTTTGCAATATTATAGACGACTTAGAAATCCTCATTGAAACCAGAGTTTTTGCTCTTCATCTATGCCTTTAGTGGTTGTGACTCGACATCCTGCTTCTTTGGCTTTGGAAAGAAGCAAATGATGTCCATTGTCCAAAACAATCAAGACATCGAAAAGGAAGCTGCGATTTTTCTCGACAGCAAATCTACACCTGACGAGATAGCAGCAGCACGAGGATATTATTAGTTAATTTACTAACTAATAATTATTGCAAAAACTTCGAGGTTTGAAAAAATGATAAATTTCGAAAGGCTTCATCTCGGAAACTTCTAGGTCTACAGAGACAATTTTAGTCTCATATTGTAGCAAATTTAGTCAACTTTAAAAACTTGTTGAGAAGGTACTATCAAAAACTAGTCCTTTATGGTTATAATCGCCAAAAAGACGAACGAAAAACAACGCGGTTTTTTTGATTTTTGACTTAGTTGCGTTCGTCGCTCGAGGTCACAAACTTGAATTTCATCAGGTTAACACCGTAAACAAGTCTGCAAAAAATCAGAACTACCGGATTTAACGCAAGGTCCGATGTATAATTTTACTGTACTATAATTCATTACGTAAATCATACAGTATGATTAAGTATACAGGTAGGTAGAAGCCGCAACAGAAATGTAAGGAAATATACAATATATTCACATATTACAACAGTAGCTACTTTATTTACTAGCTGTTATAATAATATCTAATCCAATCTATGTTAATTAAGTTTCAGAACATGGAAAATAATTCACATATTATTAACGAAGTAATATTTTCATTAGTATTTTATCAACTGTCACACTTGTACATTGTGACAAACATGCAACGCAATCAACTAAGTGGACGGAATAACTACTGTACGACCTCACTAGCATAATAAGTAAGTTGTTACGTTAACACTGAAACGTTTAGTTAAATACCGTTAAAAATTAGTAACGTTAAAAAAATAACGTTAAGTCTGAACTAATAACGGTAAAATTAATAATGGTTAAACAGAATTTATCGTTATTTTTTCGTTCCTTGATAACGTTATTATGTTACTGTATAAAATATTTAAAAGCAATGTGTAATTGACGTTGACGCCGCCGAGACGTGATCAGTCTCTGCGGTAGGTACTAGGTAGTAGAAATACCTACCTAAAATACGCAATACTTATAAAATTACCATTAAAATAACGTTATTTTTTAACGATATCGACATTAATTTAACGTTATATTAAGGTTATGTTACTAGGTATCGTTAAAAAATAACGTTATCAAGGTATCATATTGAAAATAACGTTACGTAACGTTATTTTTACTGTTAATTGGTAACGTTATAAAGCCCTGCTGGTTAAAATTGTAATAAGTATTCGGTTTCACAAAGAGCAATAACATGAACCGTCTAGACTTGATCGAGACGAACGATTCTTATCGAATAGTATTTACATAAACGTGCAATTGCTTTGATGGGAAGTTTGACATCGGACAGATTTACTGATCTCATCAAATTTAAATTTTCGCTGTAAAATAGAGCTGGGAACGACAAACAAATGGTTGGTTGCACCCGTTTTATACAATGTGTTACAAAAGAACCCCTAATGCCGAATATGGTGGATAGGGACCATCAAACTGAACAACTTTTACTATGGGTAGAATACATATAAAGGGACCAACTCTGAAATCGCGAAAAAAATCAGATGTTACATACAATTATTGATATTTTCGTTATTAATTTTTGTATGAAAACAGCAGACTTTTTTCCGCGATTTCCGAGTTGGTCCTATAGGTCCCATAGTAAAATTGTTCAGTTTGATGGTCTCTATCTACCATAATCGGTATTAGGCGTTTTTAGGGTACCGTACCCAAAGGGTAAAAACGGGACCCTATTACTAAGACTCCGCTGTCGGTCTGTCTGTCTGTCACCAGGCTGTATCTCATGAACCGTGATAGCTAGACAGTTGAAATTTTCACAGATGATGTATTTCTGTTGCCGCTATGACTACAAATAAGAAAAAATAAATATTTAAAGGAGCTCCCATACAAGAAACAGTTTTTTTTGCCGATTTTGCTACGGAACTCTTCGTGCGCGAGTCCGACTCGCACTTGGCAGGTTTTTTGTAACACGCTACACGTTGTTATCATCTGATAAATTCTGTATGTTGCGAAAAGACAGACACAGCCAAAGTGACATTAACACATTCTAAAACTTTGTAAGTATCATTCGTTTCGACAATATATTTTCATTTCTATTTTTGCTTCCCACCAAACTAAGAGAGCAATAATTCTCCAACATCCAACCAGGGTAAATATAAATTTATGTATTAATTCAGAGACACACAAATAACATAAGCCGTAGTTTCAGGTTTTTACGGCGCTGAATTATTGAGGGCACCACCACCCACGGCTCTGGAGGCAGAACTATTTAATATTTTATCACAGACTGTTTGACCCGGCTTATCTTTTCAGATTCATTAAAAGAATATTTAATCATTTGTTGTTTTACGTAGATTTACGTAATCTTGACATTAGTACGTGGTTAATACCTACTTGAGGAAAGCGGACTCACGTTTTATATCTCTACACTGATACCATAAGATAAAATTGTTGCACTATCTGTGTTTAGGTATACGAAAAGTGTAACAATATTATACGCTGCAATAATATATAATAAATTTTGACAGCTATAGGTGTTTGATATAAAATTATCATAGGCTGGGATTCATAAATCTGAGTAGGTATGAAAAAAATGAAAATGAAAAAATATTTATTTTTCTTCCACAAAGTTTAGATGGTACATAAAGTGTTAGCGTGCCCGCAGACTACAGACTTTCTATCGGCCGATAGTTTAGTCGGGCTCTCAATCAGCATGAAGGTGTATGCAAGTGCGCACACTAGAACATTTCGGTATCGGCCGCTAAAATAAGTTAGATGGGCTTCCCGACTAAAGTGTCGGCCAACTATCGGCCGACTGGTTAATCAGTATTGGCTCATATCCACGCACGCACACACGACGATTGTTTGGTCGGCCGACTCAGCCGATAGTTAATTTTGCTCCGAGTTTTGGCGCCGGACAGTCGAGCGATTTTTTAATAATGGCATCGCTAAATGTAGAGGCAGACGTCTTAAATTTTATCGAGGAAATAGAAAAAAAACCTGCTCTTTATAAGAAAAATTTAAAAGATTACTCTGACGTTAAATAAAGAAAAAACTGTGGGAGGAAGTTTGTGAAATAATTGTTCCAGATTGGAATCAGCTTAGTGCCCAGGACAAAACGAAACAAGGTAGGTAGGTATAATACATAATGATAAATTTTAATTTGTTGTAAGTTTATTCGCTCCTTCGCTATTAAAGTTGGACAAGTTCATTGAAGCTGGTAATGCTTCGTTATATATCGTCGCATTCGATAAAAGTAGAAAACTTTTTTCGGATGATCGAGTAGGTACCTAATTTGGAAGGTTCCCTATGTATTTGCATAAAATTTTAAGGCATAATATGTCTTTGCATAATATGATTTCGCCGAATGATGTTTACGCATAATATTACTTAGTCATAACAGCTTATGCATAATTGTTTTAGGCATAACTAATTTAAGCATAATCGTGTTTAAGCATAATATTCTTTAGCATAAATTTAAACACGCATAATGTTATAAACGCATAATTTTATAAACAAAAAAAATGAATAAGTACACTTCGCTATTGCTAAAAATTTACACTTGAAATAAAATATTGTTTGTCACATTCATGGCTAAAGTGAAAGTGAAAGTGAAATATATTTTATTTAAATAAGCTCACATAATAAGCATTTTTAAATCGTCAATTCTTTTACCCTGCCACCCATTATGACGTCTTTTAACTGACAAGAAAAAGGTGTGTATTTACAATGCCGAAGTTGAAAATACCGAATTTTACAAGACCTATGGACGGAACACCGAAAATCGAATGGTCGAACGGTTGTTTGACCGTACGTTTAAAATCACGAAAGGACATTTTAAGTAAAGTACTAAATCCCGAAGCTTAAAAAACTGAAGGTTAATTGAGGGTTACACATGCCAGCAGGTCAGTTCTGGCACTTCGCCGACCGCTGCCGCGGCACGCTCGCTTCGCTCGCTCGGCTCGTGCGTTGTAGGTCGCAATGAAACTTAACCTCCTCCTCGCTCGCTACGCTCGCTCGTCGTCGCACCTAATAGACCTAAACAGACTTTCGGGATTTTGAACTATCGGCATTTTAAGTTTCGGGATTTCGTACTATCGGTCATTTAATAATCGATCTTTCAAGTTACGGTCTATCGGATATCGATATTTAGGATTTTCGGTATTTTGAAAATAGGTGTTTTATACGTCGATATTTCGGTCGTATCGTATGTGTTATGAATTTTTGGCATTATAATACACTAGCGGCCGCCCGCGGTTTCACCCGCGTGGTTTCCATTCCTGTGGGAATATCGGGATAAAAACTATCCTATGTTTTAATCCAGGCTATCTTCTATCTGTGGGCCAAATTTCAACCAAATCCGTTCAGTAGTTTTTGCGTGATTGAGGAACAAACATCCAAACCCACAAACTTTCACATTTATAATATTAGTAGGATACCCCTTTTGCAAGAAAATAAATAAGTACGTAAAAAAATGTTTCTTATTGTTTTTGATTTTTATGTCTAAATATTATTAGGCGAATAGACAATATGCCTAATAACATTATGCGAAAACAAATTAGTCTAAATGATTATTATGCTTATATAAATAGTATGCCAAAAAACAATTATGCCAAAGTATTATTATGACAAAAAAAATTATGCCAAATCCGTTATGCCAAATCAAATTAGGTATAAAACCATTATGCGAAAACAAGGGATCCCAATTTGGAATGCATCGTGTAAAATTTTCTATTCAATGAATGACTGAGTATTGGAAGCACCTAATATTCACGGACTCTCTTCTTGATTGTCCTTCTCCGTAGCATGAGAGCAATAACACCTAACCTTTCTAGACAAAATTAAATTAATTTTATTTTGTCTAGAAAAGTCTGTAGTCTGCAAGGGCTATTAGTGTTAGTTTCATTATAAACTATTATTAGTTGTCTAAAGTAATACTTTGTGGGAGACTGATGCCTAAACTAGACGCAAAAATGCCTGTAAAGGTTCCCAACCTCTCAGACTAGCATAGTAAGATATGTGTATGCAATGCATGTAGTTGAATACAAACTAACATTATGTATTGTTGTCATAAAAGAAACAGAGTTGAATTGGTATGTGAGTACCTATGTAATGTAGGTACCTACTTTACTTTATAAATTAAATGCACAGAATGTATACAGGGTTATTTGTAAAACACCAACAACCTCGCAGGAGTAGATTACTGACATATTTTTTTCTGAAAACAGACAATGAATAACGGAATTTTTTATATTATGTCTCAACAGCTGACCAAGTTTTGTATGAAAAGTCGATTTATTTGTCTGTTTTCGAAAAAGTCGTAGAACAATGTAGTTGTTTATGATGGTAGTAAATTCACTCTTGCGAGGTCGTTGGCGTTTTACAAATATCTCTGTATAATTCAGTAATTAAAGAACGTTATTAGTGTGTTATAGTTTTTTTAATACAAGTAAAAATAAGAAAATCTTCATGTATTTTTTTTATCGTATTTAGACCAGTACATTATAGTTCTACTTGGGCTCTGCTCATGAAATTAATTTTCCAAAAGTTGAACGTTCGGTTGCAGAATTCATTTTATTCATTATTTCGAGCTGCAAGTTAAACTGGAGCTTACTGTACCTACGTTCTTATATGCAGCACTGTGTTTTATTCCCAGTGTGTACCTTTACTTATAGCTATGTTTCGAGTCGACCCATTTTGCGAGATTCATTTATAATTTATCCTCGAATGTCTCGAATGTCGAATGTCCTACAAGTACGGGGTTCGATGCCACTCGTAGGCGGTCAGGGTGACCGAAGATCGGTTTTATTGTTTCATCGATATAACTGACTTCGGGCAACTTTGATTTTACATAACAGCAGCCCTAATATCAAAAGTTGGACGACAAGGCGATAACATCGAAAGTACATTCTAAAGTTGTCTTTAGGCTGTTTTGTTTCAATGTTAGCAAACTATTCCCAAGTTGTTTGATAGTTTATGTAATTTTGAATAAGTAAAATTGTTTTATTATGAACTTTCAAATTCTGTTTGCGTTATTTGATTTGAATATTATTTTATTTTATTTTATTTTATTTGGGAAATTAACAGACAAATAACTTAATGAATAAGACTATGGATAATCCAATGCTAATTAAAAATTTTCACAGATAGTATTAAAAAAGGTATTTCGAAAAAAAAATTAACTTAAATATTACAAACTGAGGTAGTTTTACATAATTACTTGAATACTACAAAAATGTGTAGAGAGTAAGTAAATTCTGTATTTACTTAACAGTACATAAATAATATAAGTACTAGAAAAAATATTACTTGTATATTTAAAAAAGATTGCTAATGTTAAACACTCAAATTTAAACAACAAAAGAAAGTTAATGCTAAATAAAGTATATTGTTCCAATTTCATCTTTCTGCTGTTACTGGTTTCTACAAAAGCAGCTTACATTCGAGATGGCTAATCATATTTAAACATAAAAATTATCCTTTTTATTAAAGGCTGAATTTTGGTATCAGCTTCTAAAATACCGTAGATACTTTGCAAATTCTTCCTCTTGATAAAACTACCCTCCTTTCTACCGAAGCAATGATAATAAAAACAGATGTGAAATAAAAAAACAGGTGGTTACACATCTGTAGGATACTCCGGAGAGTTGTAAGGAGATGTCCCTTACACGGAGCAAACCTTTTTCTGGGACCAACACATCGGTGTTTCGGGGTTTGTATGAACCGAATATAAGGTCGGTTTATGTTTTTGGAACTTAACTTTTTATAATAGGTACACCTTGGAAAGTGTAGAAAGGAAAATTGCCGAATACAGATTTTAACCCTTGGCGTTGCTGCGTTGGGTTAAAGTCACACGGCATGCCTATCATATTATTTTATTTCGTTTAATTTATTTAGCAAGACAGTTTCCATAAGTATTATTAAGTGTTCATTGTAACTAAGAATTCTGCGTATCCAAAACAAAGTTAAGATCTGCGGTAGGGCTCCACTGTACTCTTGACCCACATTGCGAGACACGTCCTACACGGATTGTATCTGTTTTTCATGCAAATATCTAGCGTGTTGCAGCTTTCTTATACGGACGCGTGAATTGAACCGGGTTTTAATGCCTTACCTCTACAATCTCCTTGCCTTTATTTATTGCCTATATTTCGTCGTGTAAATTCCATTTGGTAGAAGTAAAGAAAATGGTTAGTTTGCAAAAAAAAATACTTTTGGATGTTTTCTAGGATCTGTTTTATGAATTTAATTCTGGTTGGGCTTTAAGGCAAATCTTTTAGCATTATTGAGGTCATCACATTCATGTCTGTCATAACATCATCGTAAAGAATATATGAATCTTCACAGAACGAAATCCAAAAGAAAACATCAGTATTCAAATAAACTATAATAATGCTTACCTATAGGTTTTGAAATGGAATGTCGTGTTGTTTTTTTTGTTTGCGAGCAATAAGGAAATACTGGAGTGTGAAAGGAAGTGCCACTTAATAATCTGAAGGGTCATCCGAAATTCACCACTCATTATTTTGTAGTCGTAAGGAAAACCTATATAGGTACTTATTTCTTTGAGAGTTTTTCGATCACTAATCTTATAAATCTGAAAGTATTTCTCGCTTTCTGAAAGAAATCTTTGAATTTTAGAAATGTTACTTATACATGTTATTCACTGGAGTAAAAAGACAGATTTTAATGTCACATTGTAAAATAATGTTGCCTTATTTATTGTATTATTGCTGCAGTTTTGTTCATTGTGATTCAGTTCACTGTCAGTTGGGTTCATGGGTTCATGGTTACAACTAGGACATTTTGTAAACAAGCCTCAAACGTTCATAGTTACAACCGTAAACGTCAGATTACTCAGTCAATAACGTCAATCAGTTACGTCAGTGAATTAATAATTAGATTTTATTTTGTCTGATTAGAACAGAAAGTTTTAGCGCACTCAATCACTGTGTAACTCCAGAATGTTTTAAATTACGCAAGGAAACTACTCAAAGATTTATATAGGTTAGGTAAAGATAGACTCGAGTTAATAAGATAATTCTAGTGAGATTTAGAGTTTTAGTTTTCGATCGTGAAAAATCCCACAGGTGTCACGTTCGTTGCCTTATCACCAGTCCCAAAAGTTTTGACGCTAAATACTTTTGTTCGAGTGAACCCTTGGTAAATGTCTTTGGAAAGCGTTTGATTTCATCGATGGCTTCTTGTTAGATAGTATCTTAAACTTGCTATCATACCAGAAAGAAATGTGGTATTATACCTAGCTACAACCTACGTATAATAAATTCTGTTTTTGCAAATACCTACATGGGTAAATGTAAAAGACAAAGGTCAGCTCTCTACGCTACTCTATCAGATTCTTTCGCCTATTATTTTTTTAGAAAAAGGCCTGCCTTTTGAATTCTGAAGCGGTATGGTAGTAAATACTTATTGAAATATGAAAACAGTTATCTTTCTTTATATAGCCGCGGCTGGATTTAAACAACATTACGATGTTACAAAATGCTAAATATCAAAATAATATTGCTAAATAAAAAGAAATTTATAGTAACGGTTCTTAATAAGCCGAGGATTGAAGTAGTTAATTTCCAGATTAAGGTGCTATCCAAAGCTGTCTTATCCCACTTAACTAACGATAATCTCTAGATGCACCCGAATACTACAAAATGCCCTATTATTAGTGAAGGATGAAATTAATCTTCACAGCGGGACTATATATCTAGAATTGGTTTTCCTAAGACTTTTAAAAACCCATGCCAAAGATTTGTAACAAAAAGATATATGCACAGAGAGATACATGTCCAGAACCAGAACACGTTGCGTAACGCCAGAGGGCGCAAAGTCAGTTCGTCGCCGTTAGTGACCAGAATACGTGATCAGACGTCAATATGTTACAGTCGGAACTGGACGAACTGATTTTATAAGTTTAATTTTTCTTGAAGGAAGGAAACGAAAATGTTACATCACGTTTGAACATGAACAGTACTTATTTTCTCGTTAATTCTTCAAAGTAACATCTAGGTTCAAGCAACTAGAGTTTGGTCAATGAAAGATGCGACTCGGTTGGAAATGGAACTAATTTTGCGCCTTATTTTAAGGTTCAGTTTCCAATAACTTAACCTCTAAACTTTAATTTAACAGGGAAAGTGGCGCTGCCATTTCAATCTACCTTTCGTTGACCAGACTCTAGGAGGTCGATCTGCATTATTAGACTGTTATGATTGAAATAAGTGTAAGCAAAAAGAAAGAGTAAAAATAAATCATAATAATAACGATCGATTGGAAGGAACTATTTGTAACTAGCAGCAAACTATGGCTATGTTTCCAAAATATTTTCAGGCCTGTATCGTCATATTTTAGGAACAGAATGTGTTCGTGTTTGTGAGCCATTCGTGTCGGGAGCAGGGCGGTGTGTGCCGCAGACGTACTCGCCTAATTACAATAATGACGCTCAATAATTGTAATGAACTTTCGGTGTTGTTTCTTCCATACTAATTATTATGTGAAGGGCATACTCATTTCACCGTTTTACTGCATAGACGCTCCTCCCAGAGGAATACTCGCTGCAAATTTAAGTGTTCCTTTAAATATTCCTCGTTTGCAAGAGTCGCTTACAGTCGTGGCTCGTGACTGTCGTCCGGCGACAATCTTTCTCCATTTGTTAGGGACTCTTTGGGGAAGCTGTACAGAAGACCACGTTTTTGGAAAGACAACGCTTCTTTTTAACCAACTTTAGCGCCAAGAGAAATAAATACATTTTAGCTTTACAATGTTTTTTGCAATCCGCCGACTGCGGTACTTTTGTATTGCGATATTTGTCACTTTCATAATATTTACTATTTCTTCTGCCTTTTGCCGACCTAGGCTCCGAACATTAATCTTGATAATGATTATCGTGTGCGCAAGAAGTGTAGTCTATATTGCGTCATTTTTCATTAAAATAACATGTTATGTTCTTTGATCACGTAGTTAGGTTAGGATATAAGTACCATTTTTTGTTTTGTTTTACGGGGTTACCTTAACTTCTCTGTATTTTGGGATTACTGAATTCTCACCATGCCCAGTAATAATAGAAAAATATGCATGATATAAAGCCTATAAACAGAGTACTGACGATGGCATAGCTATTGTGAAGAGTATTAAAAATGGAGCTAGCTGTTCTTTATGTCAAAATAAAAACATTACAGGCAAAAGTCACTAGGGGGCTGTTCTTCTGAAACGGACTATGGTAAGCCGTACACTAACAATATTCCTCTACTTATTCCTATGTTCTTTGTACATTTACTAAGCTCACACTTTCACTGAAAAACACACCCTTGCCAAAATGGAATAAGATCGTTTTCGAAACGAAACTATTGTGACTAAAGTCATGTGGCTTTCTTTGCAATGTGTCACCTGCAGCGTGCAGGGTTATCCGCTTGTAAATAAATTCTAAACTTTATAAAACACACGGTGCTATGCAGGAGGTGATGCATTGCTCTCTATGTACTTACGCTGCATGTAAAATAGTTTTCGTGTTCCAAAAATTCTCAAAAATGTAACTTTAATCTGTACCTAATATGTTAAATATAGGTACTAGTTTTTGACAAATAGAATATGGTGTTCTTGAGGAATGAGTATTTCAACCGATCTTTGATGGTGTGATAAAAAAAAACAGTTTCATGCAAAACTTATCTAAAATATAACGTTCATAAGATACCTAATAAACGTTCAAATAGGTACCTGTTTGATAGTGGCATTTTACTAAAAATTTAAATGACTATGTACTTATTTATACGATACTTAATAACTATCGAGTGGTCACAAGAAAACGTTAGTTTCAGGAAAATTGTTGAGAATTAGGGAAAGGTAGGTCTTTAAAAGGCCTGTAATTAACTTTAGTGTAGGTACAACCTGTGAACTATGTAAGTATACAATTTAGTGCTTGTTTAAACGAAAATCTTATAAATAATATGCCAAAAACTTTTGTATCTATTTGGAAAAATAATAATACTTAATCCTGCCTGTAAGCAAAAGGTAAGCTACCTATATTCTCTTTAAAAAGTGAGCTATTTCTCATTAAGTTAATTAGGTTTTGCTTGTGTTTTTGTTTATATTAAAAATGCATTTACGCTGCGCCAAATGAGGATCAGTAACAGGTTTGAATCCTATAGTTTTATTGATATAATATAAACACATTTTGGTAGCTATGAAACAAAATAATTTTTGAAATCCGTTTAGAAATGATCGAGTTAAAAGGGTTTTAAGGAAATGCCAAGCTCAATGCAATATGTGCTTTATCACGTACGACATAAGGTTCGCGTCCGTCGCGATGACGTCATAGTGACCCCCAAAAAATCAGTGTTTTAACTCCTATAACTTCTCAGGTTTAAAAGATATCGTAAAATTTTTTCACAGTTGATCATATGGTGGCATTAGCTTTTTAATTAGCCATTAAAAAAAACGTTACTGATCCTCATTATCGTAACCTAGCTGTAAGTATTTATGTTATCTCAGTACAGGCCAACACTACAGGCAAACAGCATAGATGTGGAGGATCCAACATGGTGGTGGATGCTGTCCGTACGGTAGGGTCCAAGCTCTTTAAGACCCGCCGTCCCAAGATAAAGAAACTCTCCGACCACACACTCCTACTCATGGATCAGAGACGTGAAATGAGGCTCCAGAGTTCAGTAGATGCTAATCGTTATCGGCAGCTTAAAAGACAGATATCTAAGTCTTTGACGAGCGACCTTCGCCAATTTAATACGAATCGTATTAAAGAGGCCATCGAGCGGAACAAAGGCTCCAAAGTGTTCGCGAGAGATCTGTCTATTGGGCAAAGTCAGATGACGAAGCTGAAAACTGACGACGGACGCATCATTTCATCAAAGCCTGAAATCCTGAGGGAGATCGAGAGCTTCTATGGGCAGTTATATTCCACGCAGACACCTGTTGAAAGCAAGGCTAAATACCCCAGAGCCAAGCTTACCCGACACTATACCGAAGATATCCCGGACGTCAGCCTGTACGAGATTAGTATGGCTCTCAAACAGCTGAAAAACAACAAGGCGGCGGGTGACGATGGAATCACTACAGAACTTCTGAGAGCGGGCGGTAAGCCGATACTCAAAGTCCTCCAGAAGCTCTTTAATTCCATCATCGTCCAGGGCAGAACGCCAAAGACATGGAACATAAGTGAGGTGATCTTGTTCTTTAAAAAGGGTGACAAGTCCCTCTTAAAGAACTATAGACCCATCTCGCTTCTGAGTCATGTCTATAAGTTGTTTTCGAGAGTCCTTACGAATCGTCTCGCTCGCAAGTTCGACGACTTCCAACCTCCCGAACAAGCCGGGTTCCGAAAAGGCTTTAGCACCATAGACCACATCCATACGCTGCGGCAGGTTATACAGAAGACTGAGGAGTATAATGAGCCACTTTGCTTGGCGTTCGTGGACTATGAGAAAGCCTTTGATTCGATTGAAACCTGGGCGGTGCTGCAGTCTCTCCAAAGGTGCCAAGTGGACTATAGGTATATCGAGGTGTTGAGGTACTTATACCAAAATGCCACCATGACGATCCGAGTACAGAACCAGAACACAAATCCTATCCAACTGCAGCGTGGTGTGAGACAGGGAGATGTTATTTCTCCGAAACTGTTCACAGCTGCGTTAGAGGACATCTTTAAGCTCTTGGACTGGAAAGGACTCGGCATCAACATTAATGGCCAGTACCTAACACACCTTCGTTTTGCCGATGATATAGTCCTTATGGCTGAGACCATGGAAGACCTGAACACAATGCTCGAAGATCTCCGTAGTGCTTCCCAAAGAGTGGGTCTTAGGATGAACATGGATAAGACGAAAATTATGTCAAATGCCCATGTTGTACCCTCTCCAGTTCATGTTGGGAACACT
The DNA here is from genome assembly GCA_928269145.1 of Agriphila tristella. Taxonomy (NCBI): domain Eukaryota; kingdom Metazoa; phylum Arthropoda; class Insecta; order Lepidoptera; family Crambidae; genus Agriphila; species Agriphila tristella. The sequence continues at coordinate 14,462,904 of OV743439.1, read as the reverse complement.
ACACTTGAAGTTGTTGACCATTACGTATACCTAGGACAGGCAGTCCAGTTAGGTAGGTCCAACTTCGAGAAAGAGATCTCTCGTCGAATCCAACTCGGGTGGGCAGCATTCGGGAAGCTTCGACAAATCTTCGCGTCCGACTTACCTCAGTGTCTCAAGACGAAAGTCTATGAACAGTGTGTGTTGCCAGTGATGACTTACGGCAGTGAAACGTGGCCGCTAACTATGGGTCTCATAAGGAGGCTCAAGGTCGCTCAGCGTGCAATGGAGAGAGCCATGCTCGGCGTTTCCCTACGTGATCAAATCAGAAACGAGGAGATCCGCAGGAGAACTAAAGTAACCGACATCGCTCGAAGGATTGCTCAGCTGAAGTGGCAATGGGCGGGACACATAGCGAGAAGAACCGATGGCCGTTGGGGCAGAAAGGTTCTGGAATGGCGACCGCGCACCGGACGACGCTCCGTGGGTAGGCCCCCGACAAGGTGGACCGACGATCTGGTGGAGGTCGCGGAAAGCCAGTGGATGCAGGCAGCGCAGGACCGATCGTCGTGGAGATCCTTAGGGGAGGCCTATACCCAGCAGTGGGTGTCGTGTGGCTGATATGATGATGAGTACAGGCCAACACTGTAGTCACTGTATTAAATAATTATACAACATTGTCCTTATGAGTAAAAATGTCTGTAAACCTAAATTTATTTCAGTAAATCAGACATGTCAAATAAAAAAAAAAGTATCTAGTGTGTTAGTATACTAGTATAATCCACGCGCGATCTTTCTTTCTTATCGAATGAGGATTAGTGGCCACCTCTGGTGTTAGAGTTTATCAAGCCGCCTGTATTAAGGCCTCTAACTTGGCTTAACGACTGTTATCAGATGATAACAGCCGGGACCGACGGTTTAACGTGCCCTCCGAAGCACGGAAGCGCTCAGTTGAAAATGCCACTTTGCGGTCACCCATCCGACAACTGACCGGACCGAGCGTTGCTTAACAAACGTGATCGAGTACGATCAGTCTGTCAAGTTCCGCCATGAGCGCTTCACGCGCGATGAGAATTGTATAATACCTTTTGAAACGGAGACGCGCACGGTACCGCTAACGAGGCAGCGCGGCGCTGTTTCACTTTGACAAGGTCCCTTACCATTCTCATCGCGCGCGGATTATATCATTCGATACGTATAACGATGGCTCGTTTCGTTACATCGCATCGGTTAGCTAGCGATAGCGATCCTTCGAAGTCTCGACTGCCCCCCGCAGGATCAATCACCCCGCTGCCTGCCTCCGCTAGGTCTCACTCAATTTACACTTACACTAATGCCTCACTCACCCACTTACATTTGAAACTATCGCTGACCTAGAGACTGCGAACGGATTTTGATATATTCTAGTACGCTCTATTTTGAAAATAGCAAGCTGCGACTTTGGGCTACACGTTGATAATAAAAACACCTAGAAGCCGTGTCCTCGTATGCAAAGTGAGGCAACTAATACTAAGCCAAAATGGCTTAGTTTTCAGATTTATATCTTTTAAATACACGACTTATTGAAAGCATAGTCATTTATTCGAGTGACAGACCGATGACAAATCCAAAACAACACCAAAGAGATTATGGTATGAAAAAGGTATATAACAAGTTCCCCCCCTTAATTTTCTCGGTGAGGTTGCACCAGCTTAGCCGGTAGCATCTGGTTAACGTGACGGCGCCAGACTTCACCTCCATCCATGGCGATCGTGTAATGTAGGCGTCCCAGCCGGCGGGTCACGGTGCCGAATTCCCATTTGCGATTAGGGTTTGAGTAACACCTTGCTTGAACCCTCTCCCCCTCCTTAAATTGTCTTCCAGTGTATTGCCCTGCGTGTGTTGATGCCCCCTGCTCAAAGAAAACACGTTTCTTGAACATAACATGCAATTTGGTTCTTATATCTCTTCCAAACATGAGCGAGTACGCGTCGAATCCCGAAGCGTTTGGAGTTCGACGTAATTGAATTTTTACTGTCTCTAATTTGTCGTGCAAGTTCCCGGGTTGGTCCTCCATCCTTCTTAAAGATTTCTTAATCGTTTGTACAAAACGTTCGGCTTGGCCGTTTGTAGCAGGATGATAAGGAGCCGAGGTGCGATGAGTGATTCCGTGATCTTTCAGAAATGTCTCAAACTCCGTCGATGTAAACTGGCGTCCATTATCCGAAACCAGTATGTATGGCAGTCCAAATGCCGAGAAAAGTTCTTTCATTTTACTTATGCACCAGGAACTTGTCATTGTTTTCGTGGGTATCACCTCCACCCATTTCGTAAATGCATCGACAATAATAAAAAGTTGGTATCCGTGTATAGGCCCGGCAAAGTCAATATGAATTCTCTGCCATGGCTCGATTGCTTCCTCCCAATGATGCAATGGCGCTTTTACTGGATCATTTTGTTGTAAACGGCAAGCTCTACATGTGTTTACCTTATCTTCGATATCCTTATCAATGCCTTTCCAATAAACGAAGCTACGGGCAAGGAGTTTCATTTTATGCATTCCAATATGGCCAGCATGTAATTCGTCCAATACACTCTCCCGTAGAGAATTCGGAATCATTATTCGATATCCTTTAAATAAACAGTTGTCTTGTAAGGTCAACTCGGAGTCTACGTAACCATGACTTTTCATTGACCGGCCTATTCGCAAGGCGTTGAGAATCGGCGCCAATTCTGAGTCTTTAGCAGTTTCTTGAGCAATTTTTGTATCTGTGATCGATAGGGTGTGTATTTGACTTAGTTGAAATATAGAATGTTGGTCACTTTTTGTTGATACCTTTTCTACTGGAAATCTTGACAAGTAGTCGGCGTTGCTATTGGCTGCTGAAGTTTTATACTCAATATCGTAATCGAATCCATAGAGAAAATGTGCGTAATGAAAAAGTCTCATGGTACTCATAGTGGGCAGCGTCTTATGCGGGTGGAATATTACTGTAAGGGGCTTATGGTCTGTGATTAAAATAAATTTTCTTCCGTAACAATAATGGAAGAATTTCTTGAGTCCCCAAAATATTGCTGTGGCCTCTTTATCAATTTGACTGTATTTCTTTTCGCAATCTGTAAGCGTTCTGGACGCAAATGCTATTGGTCTCTCTGATCCATCCTTTAGTCTATGCGAAAGAATTGCCCCGAGTCCAACAGGGCTCGCGTCCGTTGCCAGTATCAGTATCTTTTTAGGGTCAAAATGCGTTAGTATCTTTTCACTAGCAATTTCCTTTTTGATTTTATTGAAACTAATGTCACACTGTTCATTCCAATTGAAAATCTGGCCTTTCCTTAGTAAGTTGTTTAATGGGTGCGTAAGTGTAGCCAATTGTGGGATAAACTTATTGTAATAGTTGGCCATACCCAGAAAAGTTCTCAATTCAGTTATATTTTTAGGTTTGGCGGTATTTATAATTGCATTGGTTTTCTCTTTATTCTTATGTAAGCCATCCCTATCTATAGTATGTCCTAGATAATTAATGCTCCTTTGAAAAAAAATACACTTATCTTTATTAACTCGTAAATTTGATTCTTTAAGCTTTTCCAGAACTGTTCGTAATCGAAGTAATAATATCTCTTCTGTAGCTCCTTGAATAATAATGTCATCAAAGAAGCATTTTACTCCGTCAATTCCTTGAAGTAATCTATCCATGTATTTCTGCCATAAACTTGGAGCAACTTTCACTCCAAACATAAGCCTGTTGACTTTGAATGTGCCTCGATGTGTACTAAGTGTTTGGAGGAGTGCACTCTCTTCATCCATTACCATATTTAAGTATGCTTGTGTGATGTCTAACGTACAGAAAATTTCTCCACCATTCATTTCAGCAAAAATATCTTCAATAATGGGTATAGGGTATTGTTCGTCCTTAATGACTTTATTTAACGTAACTTTGTAATCAGCACACAAGCGAATACTGCCATTAGGTTTAACTATAGGCACTATAGGGGTTCCCCATTCGGAATGCTCTACCTTAGTTATTACTCCTTCTGTGCATAGTCTTTCTATTTCATCATCAACTTTCTTTTTCAAGGCGTATGGGACTCTTCTTGGTTTAATGAATATGGGTTGAGTATTCTCTTTCAGAGACAGGTGTCCATGAAAGTTTGGAATCTTTCCTAATGATGCCATAAAAACTGTAGATTCGTATTCTTTCATTAATTCATCTAATTTCGGTAGTTTTTCTATTTGTACTGCATTAATGTTTGCTAATTCTAATTTTAGGTTCTTCATCCAGCTTCTACCGAAAATTGGATCGACAGCCTTATCTATTATGTACATTTTTCCGAAAAAGCTTTGATTCTTGTATTTCGCTCTTACGTAAGCTACTCCTACCGGTTTGATTAATTCGTTAGTGTATGTCCTCATTGTAACTTCTGTTTTATATATTTTATTTCTAATATTGAGTTTCTTGTATGTGTCCAATGAAATTGAGGTTAATGCTGCACCAGTATCAAATTCCATTTTTAAAGGCTTGTCCTCGATTTCGAGTGTAATCATGTATTTGTCTGTAGATTCCGATTAAATTAAATTAATTTCTGCTGAACTACCTTCATCTGATGGTGGTTCATCTAGCTGATTCGTATCTTGTGTACGCTGTAAGCACACTCTAGCCAGATGGCCCTTCTTATGACAACTATAGCAGGTTTCGTTGATCATTTCGCATTTATTGGCCATGTGGTCTTCCTTTCCGCAGCGGAAACACTTCCCTCGTAATTGTTTCAACTTAATAAAAGTCGAAGTGAGTGGACGTGGCTGTGTGAATGTATTTGGTTTCCGTTCTGCTTGTGCATTTGAATTTCTTCTTAATGAGGTTGACATTTGATTAGTGGATTCGATTGATGATATGTTCCTGAGGGAAATAGTAGCGTTATCGGTTTTTCCCATTTCTAGGATGGTAGCAGTTTGTACAATGTCTGTAAATGTTGAAATAGTCTTATTTTGCAGAAGTTTTGTTCTTATGTCGCTGTCTCTAAGTCCTCTAATCAATTGTAGACATAAAAAGTTATCAGCGATCGACTTCTGGCAATTTAGACATTGGAATCCGCAGTTGGTTGTAAGTTTTCTTAAAGTGGCCGCATAGACAGGCACAGTTTCATCATAGTTTTGAACGCGTGAGACAAATTTATGTTGTAATGCGTACGGTCCTGGCACGGGATCAATGAAATCGTCAAGAATCTTGGTTAAATCTTTGAAGTTCATACCTTTAGGGTCTTCCGGAGCACACAAATCATAAGCTTTCTCATGAAGATCAGGGGTCAGCATAGCAAGTAAAATCTGGGTCTTTTTATTTGAATCGCTCACTTGACTAAGGTCCATGTACAACTCTAATCTCCGGATGAAGTTTTTGAATGTCTCTGAACTGTTTTGAAATGGTTGGAATTGAATCATTTTAGGAACACGGACAGTTGAGTCACTTGAATTTGTGTTATCTACATTATTTGATGTGATTATTGACCTTTTCATCCTGTGTAGCATGTTCAGTACCTTTGTAACTGTAACTTGAAATTCGAATCTATTTTCTACTTCTGCCTCTAAATGCGCTTCTTCTGTGAGGTATTCTATATTTGTCTGGCATTCTTCGTACTTTTTTTGTAATTCTGTAACATTTTGTATCTCATTTGAAATTTCGTAATCTTGTAGTGTACTTACGTTGAGTAATTGGTTTTCCTTTCTTGTAAGTAAACCGCGCATACAACTTCGCGATTTTTTATATTTACTGAGGTCGGTATTAGCCATTATAAATAATTACCTCGTCGCCAATTTTAAATACACGACTTATTGAAAGCATAGTCATTTATTCGAGTGACAGACCGATGACAAATCCAAAACAACACCAAAGAGATTATGGTATGAAAAAGGTATATAACAATATCCTTCATACGTTACCTAATCGTAACTAAAATCCAATAATGTAGTAACTAATCTCCTAAATGTAGGGAAATTTAAACTTTTTGTACTTATTCGGTATGATTAGGTAATAATGGAGAATAAAAATCTGAAAACGGGGCCATTTTGTCTGTTTTAGTTGCCTCACTTTTGACAGTGCGCTTTGTAGAGAACTATTGTTCTAGGTGTTATTATTCTAAGATTGTACTGTTTACTGACATAGCTCATTCGTGGCGAAGGGTAAGTCGTCGTTTAGTACTAATCTAATGTGTTCTTGTGCTTTTACCCAAAATTCATACCTTCATATAAATGTTTATCAAACGTGGAAGATAATTACAGTTTTTTCAATACCCTATTTTTATCTATATATGCTTATATAGAAGGATGCACAAATAATGCTTTACCATAGCACCCAGATAGACAAACATCTGAATGTCTCGACTTAATTTGGCTAAATCATGTCACTTTTTGTGGTGTGAAAATGTTGGTTTCAATTATGTTGTGGTATAATTGTATAATAAATATTCCTATCTTCTTTTTCAATATCAAACTATTCCTTTTAAACATATTCTCATGTTACAACGCTTCACAAAAATAATTACACAAAGATATGTAGGTAACCATCTTTACCACCACACCTTTTATCATTTTAATTACAACCACAGAATACATAGTTACAACTACAACATCAAAATTTCAAATGAGTAGGTACGTTTTACGCAATGACCCGGGAAATATGGGTTTCCTGCAAAAACGTTAGTTAGGTATGAATTTACTGGTCAAATATTTTCATAGGGCTGCCGCCTAGATACGAGCGGGTACGTAACAAGATGGCCTATACGTTAACAAAGCGGCAAAACCTAGGCAAACAGAGACCAAGTAGAATGTAACTTATTATACATTCCGGCACTGAAAGCCGAGAATAGTATTTAAAAGGTAGTATTTAACACCAGCATTGCAAATGAGATGTGTGTATTTGGTGGGCATTTTTTTTTAATCAGGAGTGGGGACAAATTGACAATGGCTTACCCATCGATGTTTTTAGGGTTCCGTACCCAAAGGGTAAAAACGGGACCCTATTACTAGGACTCCACTGTCCGTCTATCTGTCACCAGACTGTATCTCATGAACCGTGATAGCTAGACAATTGAAATTTTCATTCAGATGATGTATTTCTGTTGCCGCTATAAACAAAAAATATTAAAAACAGAATAAAATAAATATTTAGGTGGGATTCCATACTAAAAAATCACGTTTGTTGTAAATGGAATTTTTGGAATTTAAATTCAATTTACAACGAACGTGATTTTTTCGTGAACCATTCGTGCGCGAGTCCGACTCGCATTTGGCCGGTTTTTTTGGCGTCATCACTGGTATAATATACATTCGACCTTAGAAGTAGATGCAAGGCCGTCTTTAACCTATTTGAGGCCTTGGGCACTTTAGGATTATGGGGCCCCTATGACCTTGACTTGGGTTACCATCAAAGTAAGGATGCCTGTATATGAGGCACAAAATGCCAGATTTTTTTTAGAAAAATGCTAATCTAGGTATAGCAAAAATCGGCCGCGAAGCGCGATTATTAGTCAGTTTCGCTCACTAATCTTATAATATTACCTGTCTTTAGTGAAAAAAAAACGGCCTCGCAGCGCAATTTTTAGTCAGTTTCATCCAATAATCTCGTTATTTTGCCTGGCTAAAGTAATTTTTATACTTAATCAGTTTTATTCACTAATCTTGTATTCTTGCTAAGACACAGGGTTAGTGATTAAAAATCTATGTGGTTTGAAGAGGTACTCTTCTAGATTTGATTTTTTTCGTAATATAATTTTCATTAAGCGATCTGGCAATAAACAAGGGGCCCCTATCGATCGCGGGGCCCTGCCTGGGCAAGTGCCCAAAGTGCCCAATGGGAAAGATGGGCCTGAGTAGATGTCATACTAACTAGTAAGATTTTAAGTTGCAACTCTAATGAATACTCATAGTCATAATAATCGCGAAATTGTAGTAGTTGAACTTCAAATAGATTTTTAGCAAAACTTTTTTAAAACTTAGAACGAGTGAGTAACTATAGGACATAGTTGTAATGATCGAAGTGATTGTAACCAAAAATTAACTACATCCCTCGATAGGAAAGCGTAATTCATTTTTCGAGGATTTTTTAAAAAGTAATCAAAAGCTTGCTGAAATTTATGCCTCAATGGCATGTTGAATAATAGCTCGTCGAGTATTGCGAGAATTTAAATTACCACCGATTATAACTGGCGACGTAACAATGATGTTGGCCTATTAACAAATTTGGCCCCTTATCGGGTTTCAATGGGTTTGTGAATGAAAATGTATAATTTAAGAAGAAAGGTTTTTAATATGTTTCTTTTGTTCACAAAGCTTTACCTATAAATAGTCGAGGTGGAATTAGATAAACACAGCTTTAGTAACGTAAGGTAACCTTAGTTAGTAGTCAGATAGGCGTAGTCAAGCCAGTTTTTCAGCGGGGGATTTTTCCCTCCTGAAAAACTGGCTCGACTACGCTCGCTCGCGCGCGCCGTTCCCACTACGTTTTGGTGCAGGTTCGAGTCCCGTTTGAGGTGCTACGGGTGAGTCCATTTCTTATAGTATTTTTTTCTAATTTATCATTAGATAAATGGTTGTTGTGATAGTCATAGAAAATGATAAAAAATAAGTTTAAAATATTTTTTAATTGCCAGGTTTCTTTTACGAGTAATTCGTTAATAAAAATAAAAATAACTACTAATTTATGTAGGTATATAATTTAAATATTATATAAAAACAAAACCCCTATGATTTGAAAAATATACACTACATATCAATTACTTACAGATAATTTCAGTGTCGAGTTCGCAGGTAAAGTATGAACGTCTTTTCAGCAATACGTATACCATGTTTCATGTCAAAATTCTCATTAGTAAAGAGACCGTTGATATAATTGAGTATAATGCATTGTATTACATTAGAAACGCTTGAAAATAAACACGTAATTATGAAAAGATGTGGTTGTGGAAAATCACTCTCATTTTTAATAAAATAAAAATTCACAGATTTTACAGTTCCCGCAAGAATCGGAGCATTGAAAATGAACACAAAAATTTACGAAAAACCAAAATCAAATCAAATGCAAAGTCCTATTATATTTTTAAAGTTACCTGGGTAGTACCTATTTATGTTACACTCGGCTCCGCCTCGTGTCACAAAAGCGCCCGCTGACTGCCTCGACGCGGCCGAAATAATATTAACCAATTTCCAAAATTCCAACGAATGCACTTCTCGTCTGCTTCTGCATCTTTTAATACTATTACCATGACGATCGGTCAATAATCATTGAAGCTACATCACTTTTTATGTACGGAAAGAGCCGTTATTCTACAATTCCAAATCTAAAGGGACCACCTACCAACAGGTCACAATTATAAACCGATTTTCAAAATTATTTCGCCATTTGATAGCTAAACTGATTCCCTAGGACCCTTTTTTTCATTTTTTCTTAAGTCAGTTTTTTTTCCGAAATATTTACAATTTTGAAATTTCACATAATTACAAAAAAAGTTACCAATAGATTTTCAAAATTCAAACGTTCACATGTGTCTCGATAAACCTCAACTTTTGGTACTATTTTCATTTCGATCTTCCGAAAATACTCGGAGATATGGCCAAAAATACGTCTCAGGCGATTTGTGTCTGATAACCATTTTCAATGGTAAAAACAAGTAACCTTGTCTTGTTTTTGCCTAATGTGTAATATCTAGAATTTACCGACTAAGCTGCTCATACTTATAATCATTAAGCAAATCTTAAAAAATGAAAGTTCTTATATTAATATCACAAACGGCTCCAATGTTACAAACTTTTACTGAATCCGACTAATCCGACGTAACAGCGCAATCAATCAAAAAAACGAAAACAAATGTTAGATATTTTTCTTAATGTCGTTGGAATTTGGCCAAGTTTTACGAAAACGAAGCACCTACCTATTTAATAAGGAATAACTGATGGTATGTAGAATAGCTAATGGTATTATTTATTACTAAACACTAACTTCCGCCCGCGACTTCGTCCGCGTGGACATTCGGAAAATCCATAGGAACCTTTGACTGGGATAAAAAGTAGGTATCCTATGTTTTAATGCAGGTTATAAACTATCTCTGTATCAAATTTCATCCAAATCTGTTCAGCCATTTCTGCGTGATTGAGGAACATACCCACAAACTTTCACATTTATAATATTAGTAGGAAGTAGGATTTGCAATACTTAATAACAAAAAGCTATAACAACTTTATAATAATGTAGAGATGAAAAAGGGTTACTTACTTCAACTAGTTTTTTAGCAGTATTCATTATAGCAGTCAGCCATTAAGAATTTTCATGAAGATACTTATAAAAAGACTTATACACATATTACAGAAGTATTTGAAAATAAAAACAAATTCAGCAATGAATTATTACCATTATTATATCTGTTTCCACTTTGTGCACTATAAAACATTTCTTGTTCAATTAGGTATAAACGAACACAATCCAAAATAAAATTCGCCTTCATGTTTCAGTGAGTTCGTCTGTTTCATGCCCATTGTGTTTTGTTTCACGTCTCTCATTCAAAGGAAAATGTTCAATATTTTTAATGTTCTCGACTATAAATGGAAAATACAGCGTCAGTCTAGTCAGGCTGTTGAAATAGTTTCATGTGGCAATTTCAAAATTAGTGAGAATAGTTTGTTATTGTTTATTGTTTCATCTTTTATTTAGGTATTTGGTAGGCCATGAATAGCTTATTTGACTTTGTAACAAATTAAGTATTAAATGCTTGAACGGTAATAATAAAAAAGAGTAAAAAAGCTTTCGATTCGTAAAACAGCAAAACGATTTTTTTTTAAGTGGAAATGAATGAACTTTTCCATTATTTATCTTTTTTTAATAAGCGATTAAAGTTATTTGTGGGTCATATTTACATAGGGGACACACAATGAGTACAATAGGGAGCGTTCAAGCGACTTTGACTCAGCCAAAATTTTAAATCCATTTTCTTGTTAACAAGCAACAAGTTATAAGATTTATTATCACGAGGAACGCAGCTGCACTGTACCAAACTGTACTACAGGGTTGCGTTTAGAACCTACGCTCCGAGTGCAACCAAACGCTCTATCGGCGGCGTTCCAAACATTAGAGCGTGACGTTCGGTTGACACAACTTACCCGTTCCAAACGTCAGAGCGTTGCAACTTTTTAACCATCAAAATCGGTGGTTGAAAAACGCTCTGTCTTTTGTCTATAGAAAAAAATGTCACTGTCATTTGACAATATTTTGTAACGATTTTGATTTATTTGTGTCTAAGTTTCAAATAGTTCATGGTAGCTTCTCAAAACACAGTTTTTATTTGATTTAGAATAAAAGAATGTTTAAATTATTCTTATTTCAAATGGAAAACGAACACTTTGTACTATTAATGACATTTAAAGTTCTTGGTCGTTCCGAACCTTAAAGTGAGTTATAAAACAACCAAACAACCGCACTCTAAGCCTCTGAACGCAACCCAACTCGTATACTTATATAAGTCTGCACTGATTGCTCGCGTTGAGCAAACAGGGAGCCCAAGTCAAACAACGCCGTCGCCGCGCCGCCACCGTCGTCGGACTCGCTATATTCAACCAAGTTTTATGAGATGAATTCGGAAAATCTAGAATTGCCGGTTGCTACCTTCTTCTTATTTTTTACCCACGACGACGGACGGAACGGAACGGAGTCGGTATATGCGTTTGGGGTTAGAGGTTGTGCGTTTGTTTGTTTGTTTGTCTGTTACCATTTTCCTCGGAAACTACTAAGCCGATTTCGATGCGGTTTTTTGCATTCAAAAGGTTTCATTTCAGAGCAGGTTCTTAGACATGTTTCATAGTGGTAGACCACCAGCGGGCTCTGCAGCAACCAGATAAGTCAAGTTTGTCTATTACCGTTTTCCTTGGAAACTACTGGGCCGATTTCAATGCGGTTTTTTTGCAATCAAAAGGTTTCATTTCAGAGCAGGTTCTTAGATACGTTACATGGTAGTAGACCACCAGGGGGCGCTGCAGCAACCAGATAAGTCGCGCTTGAGAAGTTCTCTAAAACTACTCAACTGATTTCGATGCGGTTTTCTGTAATGGGTTTGTAGGTTATCGGCGATGGTTCTCAGATAGATGTTATGGTGTTTAACCGCTAGGGGGCGCTGCAGTTATCATTTTCTCATTTATTTCCAAAGCGGTTTGACCAATTTGGATGCGGTTTTCTGTAATAGTTTTGTAGTTTGTCGGCGATGGTTCTTGGTGTTATGGTGTTCAGCCGCTAGGGGGCGCTGTAGTAATCATTTTCCGAATGGTTTGACCGATTTAGATGCAGTTTTTAGAGCAGATAACGTATGAATTCTTTAAAAAGTTTAAAATAAAATGGCAAAATTAAAAATTTTGAAAAACCCACGACGGTTAAAATTGTAACTCTTTATTTAAAAAGACTAAAATAAGTTTTACAAAAATCCCTCGACTAAAAGTGATGAAGGTACTATACATACTTTATCTACCTATTCATAAATTACAAACACAAGAAAAATCCGTCGGGGGCTGCCATTGCCATTTCTCTAAAGTAACTATAACTGAAAAATATTTGTTCATTTGGGGGCAGGTAATGGCAGCCCCAACGGATTTTTCTTGCGTTTGTAATTTATGAATAGGTAGATAAAGTATGTATAGTACCTTCATCACTTTTAGTCGAGGGATTTTTGTAAAACTTATTTTAGTCTTTTTAAATAAAGAGTTACAATTTTAACCGTCGTGGGTTATTCAAAATTTTTAATTTTGCCATTTTTTAGTTTGGTAATCTACTCTCCTTTTTTAGGGAGTAATTTTTGCCAGTGCCATGTGTTGAATAGTTCAGTCAGTGGTAGAAATTGTTTCAATTTCCATTAGTTAGAATGCGGGTGCACCGCATTCCAATGCTGCTTGGAGCATTTGGCACCAAGTAAAGTGAAAAGTGTAAAAAGTGAAACCGCGAGCGGCCGCTAGTTGTACATACTATATATTGCGAGACGTGAAATAGTGAGTAGAGAAAAGAGCTTTCTTATCTAATTTCAAGTAGTACGACGTTACTAATGTACGGTCGTTAGCACCCACGTTATGCCAACGAGTTGGCCAAATTACTCAAACTCCTTTGCAAGTGCGTCACACACTGATAAGGTGAGGGGCTTAAACTTTTTGGTATGTTGGGAAACTACGAGTAGCTTTGAGAACTTTTAGACCAAGACCACTAATATAACTCATACTGTGGCAAGACCCCGGGTCGCCAGACGTTTCTTATTTTCTGATTAACAATCAGAAAACTTTTCTCAGACTTTGAAAGAAGTTAGTTTTCGATTTTAACAGTGAATTTACACTAATAACAGATTTTTTATTTCCGATTCTCATATCTAAACATAAACAATGTTTACCTTTCCGTTATAAGGTAGTCTAAATTCACTGCTAACATCGAACTTATTATACAATACTTACTTTATTGTTAAGTACAGATGGCAGCCCTAAATAATTTCATAAATTGAACATTAGATTGGTTAAAGGGCTAATGTAAACGAGGCTTAAATTAACTAAGCTAATTTCGGACATAGTCTTACAGAGCGATAACAAAACCTTCTTTAATCCCTTCATAATGTAAATTTCAGTGGAATTCTAAAACTCGACCCACGACCTAATATAATTCAATTAGCAATAAACAGCTTGGGCTTAATTCATAAAATTTTCTCTTCACCTTACAGAATTGGTGAAATTTAACAAGGCTTTTTGAGGTATAAAATCGGTAATGTCACTGAGCGATGATAATGGGATGAGCCGTAAAACCATTCATTTAATGATTAATTAATGATGTACCAATGCATTTATTGCATAAACCTGTTGAGGTTTTATCCAATTAGGCATTGGCATTGATTGTGCAAAACTATCTGTGGTTATACTTAACTTGATTGACAAATGTATCGCTCTGTCGCGACACCAGCTGTTGTTTACCGGTTGTTATTCAGTGTTTCAATGATTTGATAAAGGTGTTTAAATTTTCTTAACCGTTAATTTCATATTCTCAATATTTAGGTAGTAATCTTCACAATAACATTATGTTGTTTAATGTTAGAATTTGCAAATATATACTACAGCGGCGCAACGTAGAAATCTTCAATGTCGTAAGTCAGATAACAGTGAATTTTTCTGTGATTTGTGTGTATGAAATTTATATAAAAAATATTTCATTGTTATTAACATTAAGATGAATAAATAATGAAAAATATTAGAAAAAATCGGCTCACCCGTAGCAACTTAGACGAGACCGACCCGAAGCCCGGGCTTCAACTACGTCAACTCAGCGCCGCGACGCGGATCTAAGGAGCGCGCTTCCCTAAATTACGCTACCATATTGTAGTCCTCGTTGATACGCGTCTTTTGATATTAGGCTTCAAGCATTCATGTTTTTTCACCTTAAAACTTACGACACAAAGGCGATGTCGCACTCTGAGCGAAAATGGGGGCTATGCTAGAGCGATCGAAAAAACATACAGGGCAAACCCTTAACCCGATCGTCTTTGTTTTAGGCTCAAATTGTAGCTGACTAAATTGTTCAGAGGAATTTTTATCAAAATTTTGATATCATTCTTCGTTTCCAAAATATCGAGCGCCAAAATCACTATTTTGGCTATAATTTTTTTCGTTTTTATTTTATCGAATAATTCTTTTTGCACCTTGTAGCTCTTGTAAATGTCTTATGAGTCTTTTTAAATATCATATCTTCACAACCTTCTGAGATATAAGGGGATCGCACTTTTTCGTGAAATCGGAGCCTATACTGGAGCGAACGAAAAGACATTTTCAATGTCAAAAAACCAAAATACCAAACCAAATAAAAAATGTTCAACAGTTTTGTATCACAAAATGTAATTGGCATTTAATAAAACCCTAGACAACTGTCTAAGGGCAGTATATTGCAAATTAACTTATTTTTGATTCAGTTTTAAACAATCAAGCATTATTTATTTTGAGCAGATAAAAATATATGTTGTAGTTTCATAATCGAACTTGATTATTTTACGGTTAAAAACACGATTTTCGTATTTTCACTCGACTATAAAAATGTGCAAAGACAATGAATATTTTCATTGTTTTTTGAATAATACTTAAAGATTATAAATCTCTTACGCACAAATAATATATAGAAAAAAAGGTAATGACATATAGCAGAATATTTTACGGTTACTTTTTCAAAAAGTGACTTTATGTTTATTTAAAAATTAATATATAATAAAACGCACGACGAATCTTGGTTTAGTAGCCTGCGAGGCGTCGTCGGCGTAGGACCTGTGTCGTTTTTGCTGCCGCGCTGTGTTCCCCCTCTCGCGTCTAGTTGATTGAGAATCTTTTAGATACTCGAAGAGTAGTATAAGACTTGGAAACGCAGTAGGTAATCTAAGTGTAAAATTTTATTTAGTGTAAATTACCAATTTAGTTTAATTTGTAAATGCATAGAGTAGGTAGGTAGGTATTTGGATACAGCAACCAAGTACAAGCTAACGCGTAATTAATTTTGATGACTTTTAAGAAATAAATACTTATCTATAAATAAAATATAAAATAAAAAATATACCTATCGTATAATTTATAAAATGGTTGACTTTGCAATGATTTTACTTATATCGGAAGATGAAGAAGAAAACTAAGTACAGTCAGCAGCATATCAAGCTATAAGTACAAAACTGTCAAAAATCTATAATGAATTTTGAACCTTAAACTGTTCGACTTAAAGTTTAAAAATGATTGAAGTAATTTGACACATTGTGGAAGCCCAGCATGCCGTTGACTGTACCGTAAGGCTGCGTTCAGACGATAACGCACGACCCAACCTCAACCCAAACTCAGCCCAAACTCAGCTCAAACTCAACTCAAACTCAACTCACCCGCAGCCTACTCCTTGAAATACATCACTTACAATTTTGAATCTTATGACACATTAATAAGCTCTTTTTTTATTTTGTCGATGCAACTGCACCCTCCCCGCGCTCAACCCGAACTCAACTCAAACTCAACCCGTACACAACCCAAACTCAAATCAAACTCAAACCGAACTAAACAGAACTCACTTCAAACTCACCTGGACATTACACAGGACCTTATTAAAGTGTCATAAGACTCAAAATTGTAAGCGATGTATTTCATGGTGGGCTGTGGTTGAGGTGAGTTTGAGTTGAGTTTGAGTTGAGTTCGGGTTGAGGTCGGGTCGTGTGTTATCGTTTGAACGCAGCCTAAAAGTATGCTTCCGCACAGCTATGCGGTCTCGACAATTTTCCGTTCACTTCAAATTGAGCCTTTTGGTCATAACATTACGGTTCAACTTGGAGCGCACTGCTGCTTGCTGCCGAGATCGGCGCAAGCGTTAGTCGTCTTATTTACTTTGAAATTCGGTTGTTTTTTCCCATATTTTTGTTCACAAACTTTGTTGTTTCATTAAAAACAGTTATTTTGATAAATGTCAATATGGTCGAAAATCACTTGCACCTGTTTTTTTTTACTAGTAATCACTACAAATTTTAGCGAACTTCACTTTTTCCCCGACATTATTTGTTCTTCTGGCTATTGCCTAATATGCCCCAGCAGTTGAAACATGAATAGGCTGGTGATAATGAGGTTGCTTTTAGCCTGGGTGCATTAATCTACTTAAGGGTACACATAAATCACCTGGGTGAATCTGTCTGCTGAAGGGAGAAAAATAATTATGTACGTTGGCCGGTGAGGATGCACGGCTCAAAATCAAGTGTCAACCAATCACGACTTTACCTACGAGTCGACGGTGTGATACTTCCCAGCAACGCCACCATGGAGTAGAGATTTCTAAATACCCTCAAATGAAAGACCATAAAATGTACCTAATTGTACCTTAACTCAAAAAATTGTACCTCTGATAGTTTCAGAGAAAAACGCACTTGATTGTGGCATTGCCAGGAAGTATACTTCCTGGCAACGCGACGCTGTACCAGATTCCAATTGGTCTCATAGTAATGGCCAAAAATTGTACTTCATTTGTACCTCATTCAATAATTAAAATATGCAGCTTCGATATAAAAAAACTCTTACTTGATTTGCAATACATGCAATGCACGTTGTTATTGATATAAACTGATGTTTATTATGCATTATGCAGTAGTAGGACCACAGAGGCAACCGCCTCTGTGCTCTAGTGGTTCGCCCACCCGTGTAAGATGCAGACGTCCCGGGTTCAATTCTCAGGAGGGTACAATTTGTACTCGGTTTGGTTGATGGTAGGGCTTAATTTGGTGCCATTCATTTGGTACTATTAAGTACAATTAATTATGTACCATATAGTACAATTTATTAGGTACTATGTAGTACAATTTATTTGGTATCATATAGTACAATTAGAAGGTAGTTTAGGTACTATTTAGTACAATAAATTTTGTACCATAGAGTTAAATTTATTAGGTACTACTTTGTACAATAAATTTGGCACCATATAGTACAATTTATTAGGTAATATTAGGCACATTTTATTTGGTACCGTATAGTACAATTTTATAGGTACTATATAAAAGCATTCATTTGGTACATATTATCTGGTAACATATTATCTGGTAACATATTATAGTACAATTAATAAAGTACTAATTACAAACTAATTAGTACAATCAATTTAGTATTATTTAGTACAATTTATTAGGTACTATTTAATAAAATTAATGATGTACTATACAGTACAATTTATTTGGTACCATAATAATACAATTAATTTAGTACTACTTAGTGCCATTCATTTGGTACTATACAGTACAGTTTATTAGGTACTATTTATTACAATTTATTTGGTACCATATAGTACAATTATTAGATACCATTTAGTACAATTAATTAGATACTATTTAGTACTATTAATTTTGTACCATAGAGTACAATTGTAAGAAACAAGTACAAAAGCTAAACTAACTTGCATCTACATATCGACGGCGAAGTGCCAATATCTCCTAGTCCTAACAATGATGCCTTTGAATTCAACACCTAAAGGAAGTTAATTTCTCAAAAAAGTCTCAGTTAGGAGCGATTGGTACTTCCCCGTTGAAATCTCATAAAATTTTATGCTTTTCCTCTCTTTTTGTATTAGTTTGATTGTTGCTATAGAGGTTTTTCTTATTATGATTTTATAATAGTATTTAGTCATCATTATCATATCAGTTGCACCACACCCACTGCTGGGTATAGGCCTCCCTCATGGGTCTTCATAACGATCGGTCCTGCTTGG
Source organism: Agriphila tristella (assembly GCA_928269145.1). NCBI lineage: Eukaryota > Metazoa > Arthropoda > Insecta > Lepidoptera > Crambidae > Agriphila > Agriphila tristella. The sequence continues at coordinate 14,444,695 of OV743439.1, read as the reverse complement.
CCCGCATCCAGCGGCGCACCGCGACCTTCACCAGATCGTCGGTCCACCTTGTCGGGGGCCTACCCTCGGAGCGTCGTCCGGTACGCGGTCGCTATTCCAATCTTTCCGCCCCAACTGCCTTTGGTTCGTCTCGCTAATTTGTCCCGCCCACTGCCACTTCAGCTAAACAATCTTTCGAGCGATATCGGTTACTTTAGTTCTCCTACGCATATACTCATTTCTGGTTCGATCACGCAGGGAAATGCCGACCATGGCTCTCCATTGCACACTGGGTGAGAGCCTTCTTATGAGACCTGTAGTTAGCGATCACGTTTTACTGTGATAAGTCAACAATGGCAACACACACACACACAACTTAGACTTTAGTCTTGAGATAAGACACCGAGGTAAGTTGGACTCGAAGATTTGTCGAATACTGGCCAACCGAGCTGGATTCGACGAGAGATCTCTTTTCGAAGTTGAACTTACCTAACTGGACTGTCTGTCCTAGGGATACGTAATGGTCAACAACTTCGTGTGTAGTGTTCCCAACATGAGCTAGAGTGGGTACAACATGAGCACTCGACATGATTTTCGTCTTATCCATCTTCATTCTAAGAGCCACTTTCTGGGAGGCACTACGGATAACTTCGAGGATTGTGTTCAAGTCTTCCATGAATAAAAACTATATCATCGGCAAAACGAAGGTGTGTTAGTTAGGTACTGGCCATTAATGTTGATACCGAGTCTTTTCCAGTCCAAGAGCTTCAAGACATCCTCCATCACAGCTGTGAACAGTTTCGGAGAAATAACTTCTGTCTCTGTCTCACACCTCGCTGTAGTTGGATGGGATCTGTGCTCTGATTCTGTACTCGAGCCGAAATGGTGACATTTTCCTATAAGTGCCTCAACACCTCTTCCTTCCTTTCCTTCCTCCTCTTGGTCCTATTGGTGCACCAGACTGCAGCACTGCCCAGGTCTCAATCAAATCAAAAACTTTCTCATAGTCCACGAACGCCAAGCAAAGTAGCAGTTTATACACCTCGGTCTTCTGTATAACCTGCCGCAGCGTATGGATGTGGTATATGGTGCCAAAGCCTTTTCAGAACGCGGCTAGTTCGGGAGATTGGAAGTCGTCGAACTTGCGAGCGCAACGATTCGTAAGATTCGTATTCTTCAAGAGGGCCTTGTCACCCTTTTTAAAGAACAGAATGACCTCACTTATGTTCCATGTCTTCGGCGTTCTGCCCTCAACGATGACGGAATTGAAAAGCTTCTAAAGGTCTTTTATTCTACTTATTTTGACCATCCACACCGATTACGCCGATGACGCCGCCGCCGCCGACAATTTAGACGCCAGACGCCGCTGCCGGTCAAATGACCATGAATAATAAAACCATGCAACCCCATCGAGTTTGGGCTCGTTTGAATCGTTTTGACGAGTGCTCCGATAGGAGATGGTATATTTTTAGTCTTAGCTCGTTAACTAAAAAGCATAAAATAATAATTTACTGAAAAAAAGTATTTTTTAAAAACACCTTTTTTATACGGACTAAATAATTCCAAAAAATCGGACTAAAAATATTAAAACGGACAAGTAAAAACAAACTAAAAAGTAAAAAATAAATTCTTCTGTAAATATTTATAACCCTAATAACTTATACCTACAGAAATTTTAAACCAAAAAACGTGGGGCGCGTTTTGTAAAGTTTCTCATCTATATTGTCTATAGCATGCGCCCCACGTTTTTTGGTTTAAAATTTCTGTAGGTATAAGTTATTAGGGTTATAAATATTTACAGAAGAATTTATTTTTTACTTTTTAGTTTGTTTTTACTTGTCCGTTTTAATATTATTAGTCCGATTTTTGGAATAATTGAGTCCGTTTTAAAAACGTGTTTTAAAAAAATACTTTTCTCAGTAAATTTTACTCTATACAGTGCCTTTGTTCTTAAACTAGCGATAATTTAAAGGCGTGAAATACATCTAATTTTATTGACAAAAACACCCACATGTTGAGGTGATTAGGCGGGTCCCTACCAAGCGCGCTGCCTCGCGAGGCAAGACGTTTGCCGCGTGTGGCGGGCCTCGCACGAGGCTGCTCGCTTGGTGAGGACCCGCCTAATCGCGTAAAAACGGCTGGTCGGATCCTGGTTGAAAGTTCCCTAAGGATTTTCTCTAATATGCACGCGACGAAGTCGCGGGCGCAAGCTAGTTTATTGCAATAATCAGAATTGGGTCTAGAATATTATTATCCCGTTCCCGTTTCTTTACCCTCTCCCTCTCTCTGCCCCTCTCCCTCTTCCTCTCCCTCTCCCATACTCCTTTCCGTCCCCGACCCCTTAACAAAAGTTTGATCCCCTATTTCACCTCTTTAGGGGCTGAAGCAAGTCCACCGTGTGTGTTGGTCTTCAAAATAAATGTCATTTTCGCAATCACCATCCCATAAAAGCCCAAGAACGACATCCATAACGATTTTTATGTTTACTTACCCCATTTACCCCCTATGGGATGATTTTCAAAATAACAAATTATGTGTTTGATTTTATTTTTAGACGTGCTCTGACGATTTTTTTATGCTGTTGTAATTTCGATTTTATTTTCTTTTTCATCATGTCCACCGTGTTGGACTTCAAAATAAATGTCATTTTCGCAATCACCATCCCATAAAACCTCAAGAACGACATCCATATCGATTTTTAGGTTTACTTACCCTATTTGTCCTCTAAGGGGTTGATTATCAAAATCACAAAACATGTGTGTGCCTATTTATTTTTAGACGTGCTTCTGCGAAGTTTAGAGTTAAAGTTTTAATTTTATATTCTATTTTCCATACAAAATTTGAACCCCATTTTCACCCCTTTAGAGGTTACATCATGTCCACCGTGTTGAACTTCAAAATAAATGTTATTTTCGCAATCGTCATCCTAGGAAACCCCAATAACGACATCCATATCGATTTTTAGGTTTATTTGCCCCATTTCACACCCATTTCATCCCCATAAGTATTAAAATACTAACAGTAACGATATACGTTGCGTTAGATTTCCATCCATAAGCTTAAATTATAAATTTAGCGATTTTTACATAGAAAATGAAGAATTTTCTATTCATAAATTAATTCCCTTTTCACTTCTTCGGGGGTAGAATTTTCAAAAACGCTTAAACATGTGTATATTAATTTTCAATCGTCAGTCTAACCACAAAATTTGAAGACCCTAGCTTCGAAACTGAGGGACTTTCATACAAACTTTGGACCCCCGTTTCACACCCTTAGAGGGTGAGTTTTGAAAAACTCTTTCTTAGTGCACCCTTAGACCTCATAAGGAAACAATGTGCCAAATTTGGAGTCTCTAAACTCAGCGGTTTGGGCTGTGCGTTGATATGTCAGTCACCAATCAGTATCTTCTTTTATAATATTTAGATGTATTTAATGGTATGTATTAATATATTTTGTATGCATGTGATTATCATTTTTCTTTGTTTGTTCCACATTCGTGTTTATTGGTTTGCTGTTGGTTGACTTATAGATAATGCTCTTAGCATTAAGTCCGCCATTTCTACCTTACTTTATGTATTTGTACACAAAAAAAAATAATGAATAGATAAATAGTACCTAATAAATTGTACTATATGGTACCAAATAAATTGTACTTATCAATACCAAATTAATAGTAATAAATAGTACCTAATAAAAAAATAATTGTACTAAATAGTACCTACTAATTGTACGATATTGTACAAAATAAATTGTACTATATAGTACCTAATAAATTGTACTATATGGTACCGAATAAATTGTACTTAATAGTACCAAATGAATGTCACTAATTTGTACCAAATTAATTGTAAGTAATTGTAGGTAAGATGGTGGTAGCTATTCAGGCGGCCTTGACTTAAGCCCTACCACCAACCAAACCGAGTACAAATTGTACCTCCCTGAGAATCGAACCCGAGACCCCTGCGTCTTACACGGGTGGGCAAACCACTAGACTACAGAGGCGGTTGCCTCTATGGTCTTACTACTGCATAATGCATAATAATTCCTTAGCCAAACATCAATTTATATCAATAACAACGTGCATTGCATGTATTGCAGATCAAATCATGTAAGAGTATTTTTGTTATTTTTTTTTTCGAAACTCTGCCTGTTTTAATAATTGAATGAGGTACAAATTAAGTACAATTTCTGGCCATTACTATGAGATCAATTGGAATCTGGTACAGCGTGGCGTCGCCAAGAAGTATACTTCCCAACGTCCGTTGCATGTATTGCAGGTCAAATAAGAGTAGATTTAAAAATGTTTTTTATCGAAACTCTGCATGTTTCATTTATTGAATGGGGTACAAATTAAGTACAATTTCTGGCCATTACTATAAGATCAATTAGAATCTGGTACAGTGTCACGTTGCCAGGAAGTATACTTCCTGGAAACGCCACAATCAAGTGATTTTTTCTCTGAAACTATCAGAGGTTCAATTTTTTGAGTTAGGGTACAATTAGGTACATTTTATGGTCTTTCATTTGGGTTATCTAAAAATCTCTACGCCATGGTGGTGTTGCTGGGAAGTATAACACAATAAGAGTGAATTTGCTTTGCATCAAACAATTCGATGCGCTTCGATTCGGTTGCAGCATGAATTGACCCTAATATTTGATTACTCGTTTTTGGAGGTCCCTTTTCATCGGCAAATTATTAAAAAAAAAGTTAAAATAAAATATCGGTTACACAAAAAAAGCTTGTTGTGAGTGCTAAAATATGTTTAGGTACTTATTTGTAGATAATTATATTGGCAGTTGAGTTGACACTCCACTAACGAATTTACTCAATGAATTCATTGTTTATTCACATTCAAGTAGTTAATTCAAACTCAGAGACCATACAACAAGTACCTATTCGAACTATAATATTCGAATAAACAAAAATAATTATTTACTTCGAATTAACTACCTAGCTACCTATAATTTTATTGTGTGTGTTAAATGTATTTTTTACCTAGTAAGTACCCATACCCATCATACTTATTTATTGATTTACAACATTATTGATAACAATACATAAACATAAAAAACATAATTATTTAGTTCGAATTATCAAAATAAATATTGCGCGTTCACGCAGTGCATGAGAGTTGACAGAGCACTAGATTCGGCACATGAAATCGCGGGCGGGGAGTGTCCTTTCTGCACGTAGTAAATATCTATATTCTGTGGCTTGGTCTGCGGGGTCAGAGAACACAGAGAGTTCATTTGAAAATGCGTTCGCGCGGCTCGCTCCGCGGGGAGGGAGGTAGCGCTAAGTGCCTACGACGCTCGACTATACGGGCCTTTAATTGTGCTCAAATCGCAAATAATTTTGGAATCACGTTTGTTTAAAAATTTCAATGTTGGCCGGTCTCTTAACCTGACGAAAGTTACGCCTGCACGTATGTATGAAAAAGGAACCTTCTTTTTGAGATTGCACATTTCATTCGACGATTGCATAAACCTAGTACCTATACAGTGGCGTGCACTCCATACATGCAAATAAGCACTGCATACCCTGTAGTCCCATAAATATATGACCCTAATTCCCTAGCCTATTATTTGTAAACTACTTGTAATTAACCCATTATGAACCCATCATCGTGCACAGCACTTCTTCGGCTTTCTGTGTCTATTAGTTTAAGCGCCATCTATTTGTGGTTTTTGAAACTAAATTCACTTCAACCAAAAATCACAAGAACAAGAACCAACGATCGGCCGGGGGCGACAGAGGCGCCAATTATTTACCGCGTGTCCATAAGCAGTACTACGGGCTGTTTCTGTTTCATAGAACGAATCTCGTGTAGTACACATCAAAAGTGTGACTGTGTGCGTGAAAATGTATGCGCGTGTTTATGTTTTGGAGGCACTGCTTATTTGCAACCCGACCGACCGCGTAATGATTGCATTGAAGAGAGTAGCGTTTTTTAGTTTGCCCTTGCAGTTGCAGTTAGTTTTGCTTTGTTTTGATTGTTTTTCTTGGCGCAAGTTATTGACTATTTTAAGTTAAGTACCTAAGTAATTATTTCGTTGATTTACTGTGAAAAATTCAATAATTTACATGCGAGACCTATGCTGGCAAAGTTTGTTTAAATAAATTAAAAATTGTCGCTTTATCGAGGTTATCTTTTGAGGATAAAGTTTAATTAAATTGATTGCAAAGGGAAGATGCGTTGTGTTTAAAAACATGGTAGGTAGGTTATGAATGCCCCTCGTTCTTTTCATAAAAAGTTTTAATATAATTAATTATAACTGGCTAACAGCTTGTACACACAAACCAATTGTATTGTTTTCTATGCATTTTGTTTTCCAATCAAGATGATAAAAATGTTTGGATTTCGTTCAGTATAGGTTGGCAGATACCGAAACAGTGATAAAATTGGTATATTTTTTATCCGTGCCTACCCTGTCTAAAATCTCTGTGCACGCCACTGTACCATCGGCAACAGCGACGCTTAACCACTGCTAAGGTCAAAATCGCTTGCACGCCGCGCCGTCACAACCATACGTTTAGTTCGTGTAGGGGCGATACGCGCGCACACGAATTTTGTTGCAAACTGGTTAAGCGTCGCTGTTGCCCATAGTACCTATATACCAAGTCACTAACTAATAGAAAAAGCTCCTGAAAGCTTGTAAAAATAACAAGAATCGATGGGTTCCAACAATAGTCTTCCAAACGGGTATTTTGGATTTAGCCTCGTTAGTCTCGTTACATTAAATTACCTTCCACAGTCTCAGGCTAAGTGTAGAGCTCAAAATGGCCATAACTTTTAGCATTTTTGCTATCTTGATGTATTGTACTTCTAATAAAATTAAAGTGGTTGCAGGGCACTAAACTAGGCTTATAGGCCAAAGGCTTGTTTGAATGAAAAAGTTGGTTGTTATTAGATTTTTTTGATATTGTTGATTACCTATTTTTAACCGACTTCAAAAATTTGAAAAGGAGGAGGTTATCTATTCGTCGCGTATATATTTTTTTTTTATATGTATGTACACCGATTACTCGAAGACGCCTGAACCGATTGAAATGAATCAAACGTTATAACATGACATTTGTTTCCTAGTTGGTCCCATTTTTTGAAATTTTGAAATCGGTTCAGTAGTTTTCAAGTAAACTTGAAAAAAAAATTCGTTTTCGTTACCATTTTATATGAATTCAGGCGGATTTTCAACTATTACTTTTTTGTTTATGAACCGATTTAGGTGATTCTTTTTTTGTTTGAAAGAAGATACCTTAAGGATGATCCCATATTAATTTCATTGGTATTGGACTTTGGATTTTGAAGATACACAAGGGAACTCCTCAAAATTATATAGGAACTGTACAGTGATTGAAATATTGGTAGGTTTATGACAATCAAAAACAAGTTAAGAGCGCGCAGTCAAATTATGGCAAGTCAAAATCTGCGCGGGACAGACAAGAGAATAACAACTACAGATGCATATGCGTCTGTGTGCGTAAGCGCTAGTTCGAGCGTAGACTCGGGCATGAACAAATAATGTTGATACTTTGAGATTATTTTTTAGTATGCATTATTTCAATAGGCATTGCAAATTGTCATATTATACAAGGTGTTTGGTAAAAGCCTTATAAAGCCGAATATGGTAGATAGGGACCATCAAACTGAACAACTTTTACTATGGGACCAACTCTGAAATCGCGAAAAAAAAATCAGCTGTTTCATACATTTTGATATTTTTGTTAATAATTTTTGTATGAAACAGCTGGTTTTTTTTTCGCGATTTCAGAGTTGCTCCCATAGTAAAAGTTGTTCAGTTGGATGGTCCCTATCTACCATATTCGGCTTTATAAGGCTTTTACCAAACACCTTGTATAAAATGCATATGTGAACGGAGTACGCGAAATGATTAGAAAGAAATACATCGGGAACGACCCGGAAGTATACGGGTAAGTAAACACATAAAAAAATGTGTTTGGGCTTAAGATTAAAAAAAGAACATGAGAGAAAACCTAGGAGCTATGGAGGTACTCGGATGTGCTTTCCCAGGGTAACTTATTTTTACGAAGCCGGAGGCAACATAATAGTTTAGTTGGGTATGTGAAAGTGAAAGTGAATATAAAATTGAAAAATTCTTTATTCAAATATGATCACACAATAAGCATTTTTAAATCGTCAATTCTTTTACCCTACCGTGTTATGATGTCTTTTAGCTGACAAGAAAAATGAACACAAAAAATTTTACAGCTTTATCAGATGAAACGATATTTATAAATATGTACATATATCGTTTACAGGCCTTATATTCATGAAATAAAATATATTAATAAATACGTCTCATTATTTAATTACTTACATTTTTTTTGTATCAATTTACAGGGTTCAATCAAGCTACATTCGGTCTAGGCTGTTATAAAAATGCAATGCATATAATTTAATATGCGTTAAGATAGGTAGTCAGAAGCAGACCCATTCCCACTGGCAGCTCCCGTTCACGAGCATGACGCATGAACTAACCATCGCTTTGATCAACCATATTTGAGGAAACGTAACGACACGCCTCACACGACACCACCGCAAAAATTATTAAAGAGAGCATAGCATACTTAGGCTACCCTTGTTAAGCCCATAAAGTTAATATACCATTAACTTTATGGTTAAGCCATTGAATTGAAAACTAATATCTTTTCATACTGACTATAGAAAGTTAAAATATTGCAATCAAAGCAATTAAGGCAAGGCATTAGTTATGAATTTTATGTTTTTATTAATTTGTGCCATACATACAGATTATATTAAACATATTTTTATATACGACACTTAGTACAAGCAGACAGAAGCAAACCCATTAGAAGCAGACCCATTCCCACTGGCAGCATCGGTTTACGAGCATGACGCATGGATCAGCCATCGTTTCGCTCAACCACATTTGAAAATATTACGTAGGGCACTCTGAAAGTTTTGTGCAACTCATAAATAAAAGAATATAATACGTAAACTTATACAGGGTGATTTTCTGAACACTGCACAAATATTCTGGTGTGGCTTATGTATGGAACAGACTCACTTAATCAGAGCAAAAAAAAATCAGCTGTTCTATACACTTTGGTCGAGTAGATATTGACGTTTTCTATGGAACAACTGATTATTTTTTGCTCTGACTAAGTTGATCCCATAGACAATGTTGTTTAGTTTGACGGTCTAGGCCACACCACAAAATTTGTGCAGTGTTCAAAAATTCAGTCATTTTTTAAGTAAAGCAGTGCATAGATTCAAATAAAGCGGAGTTTCAAAATCATAAAAACTGTTAGCCTGAAACCTTTTCGCTTAAATTTCATTTTTGCTACGGGCGACAAACTTCGCATTGTGATAAAAACAAATGACTCACGACTTCCGGTAAATTTTTGTTTTAATTTCATGAATGAGTTCTGAAGTTTAAAAAACAATTCAATTTTAAAATATTTGTGAGTTGCCAGATACGCAGAACTTTCAGAGTACCCAATAACTTTATATTATATTAAACAGAGGTCGCTCTAATCGGCATGGATCTACTCTTCCTCGGGTCGACGTATTCTGGCAAGAGGCAATTCTCGTAAAATAATATTAATTTTGGCTCCATTTTATTGCTCCAAAAATCATGATCTCTTGATATTTTTGCAACTTTAAGTTGAAACTCTGGACCAGTCCACACAGCAAAAAGACACAATTCCTTTTCGCTGAAACATAAAGATGAATGTGAGATGATTATGACGCCGATTTTGGTGTAGTGGTTCAACCGTTCAGGTGTTGATCTGCCAATCATATCGTTTTGGGTTCGGTTTCCACAGGACAGGATATCAATATTTTATATTATGAATGTAAATATTTGTGTCGGTCTGGTTGTTTATTATGTATTTAAAGTCTTAGTTTGGGGTTAGATGAGTTGTGTTGAAATGTACGAAATATTATTATTTATTTATTTTTTAAAGTCTACATATAATTTACTTTAATATGAATTATTAACAATGCTAATTACCTAATGTGAAGCTGACCCTGAATTTGGTAATACCAATCGTGATTGGTATTGACAGTGCCGTCCAATTTCCAAAATTTTATTTTTTTCTGCCTTATGGCTTCCTCAGCGTCCATATTGCGGGCAGAATAGGGACATTTTATTTCAACTATCCCCTCATTGTAAAGACCATCGGGAGATGCACCCAAAAAATAATGTTCTTTGTCAATGAAAAGTCCACACTTTTCCACGACAATACCTTCCTGTTGTTGCAGTTGCTCTATAGCGATTTTTTCGTTACTTTTACCATATTCGATGGCTGGTATTTTGTCCAAAGAATACGAGTAGACGATGGATTTCACAAGCGGTGCTGAACTAAGATTTGGCCGTCTCTTGCAAATCTGAGAAACAAAATAGTTTAATACGGGTACATTTAATGAAGTACAAAAAACAGCTTCACATTAATTGATATTTTTTGTGGATTACCTTGCTAAAAGACGAGGCTGTCAGTAAGCATCTGCGAAGTTCTAACCATAATGCACTTTCAGCTTGTAGTACGGTATCACGTTCAACGCCATGGCGATTTTCAACAAGGGCTTTCAAGTTAGTCAAAAACAAACTTTTGGCTGTGTCGTACTGCTCCGGAGTCAAATCTGGTTTTTGACATTTCTCTCCGTAATCCCGGTTGTCATTTTGAAACGTTATTTTCCTTTTAGGACCTAACCGGCGGCGATTGATATTCCGTGTACATCGGCGCAACTCTAGAATCTTCACTGATTTCCTCGGACTTTGTTTGAAGTTAGTTTTATATAAACTGTACTGAGGTTTACCTGTATTGAAAGCAACTACCGCTGCGTAGCACCTTTAATAAAAGATAAAACAATCCTTGACAACAAATATGCTTGATTTAAAGATATGATAGGCAAATTAAAGACAATAAAAATGACATAAAAAGCAATTGGATGACATTTAAAAAATACCTGGCAGTATAAGAATTTTTCAACGAAAAATTTATTCTTTTTCCGCCTACATGCTTAGCCACAATGCTGTTAAACTGTTCGGCTCTGTTGTTGTTGACATTCCTGAGTAAACTTTTGGAATGTAAGGCTATTTGCGTTACATGAACTGTAAGTTTCCCAAATAAGCTTTTCAGCACAGGCACAAGATTCGAGTCTTTTCTTTTTTCCTCTGTACAATAATAAGTTTCACATGCACTATGGTCACCAAAAACATGCTTGGGACTGTTCAAAATGTCGTCTCTAAGTTTTAAAATTTTTTCAGAACTGCTTGTATTTTGAGCATTGCGAAAGCGAGCTGCTGCTCTTACCGCTGTTCGGAGACGAGTGATGCGTTCGGATGTTAATAATTTGCGCTCAGAAATTGAAACTGATGTGTCCTTTTGAAGTTGCATAAGTTTACTGCAGTAGTTCCTTAATAAATGATTAGAACATTCAATCTTCTCGACTTGAAGACCGGGATAAGGCCGGCTTTCTAAAATTTTTTTATAAGTGCTAGCATCTCCATCGGCGATAAGTGTTGAGTATATCAAGCTATGCTTCTCAACTGATGTTTTAAAACCCTCTACAATACTAGCCTGCTCCATGCTAGTTGAGGATCCTGTGTGATTTCGAGTGCATTCGTGCTTTGGTGGTGGTTCTTGTTTTTTCAACGAGCGGGCGCAAATAATGCAATATTTATTTTTTACTTGTAAATGTAACACTTTCCCTGTTTTAAGCCCAATAATTGCACCTACTCCAGATGCTGCAGAGTAATTTGTTCTATAGGACCGTTTCGACCAGCAAGCATCGGCTACAACAGTAATTGAAGGAATGCCATTAAGAACGTCTCCACATTCAATGGCTAGATTAGCTTCTTCTTTAGCCGCCTCTTTCATCGATTGCTCTGCAGCAACTGTCCACCACTTGGAAACGTCACTGTGATATTCCATGTACGACTTTTGATTTATATTGGGCAGATCTATTGCAGTTAGTAACTCATTTAGGTTGGTCCAACCACAGCCAATCAACATGGCACCAGTCACTGCAGCATGATTTGTGGTCATCTCTTTTGGAAAATTATTGTTGCTGAGTGCAACTTGAAATTTCATGTTGCACATGCCACATTTAAGGTGGATTACCGACTCCAAGCCTTTAAGGATTTCTTTGATAATTACGATGTTACTTATTGAACAACCGAATGCAGGATTATGATTCGATATCGTTTTGATTTCTTCAAAGAAATACATGAAATCAATAATTCTCCTTCCTTCGATTCGATGTGGAGGAATGTTTGGTTTTTGCGACTCCACTTCCTGAAATTAATAAAATAACCAATATGAAATAAAATAGTCCGGGTTGACTAATTAAGAGGGCGCATTCTGTACACTAGTGCCACCATTGGAAACAAAATCATAGTTCTTTAATAAAGATGAAATTGTAAATTATCTCTCTGTACTGCACGCCGATGAAGCTTTGTGATACTTTTTATCGCTTAAACAAAATTTTCCAGCCTTTCGTTTAGTTTAATGGAGTTTTTTTAAACTAGCCATAGATTAAAGACAGCATTAGAAATGATAATCTAACGCTTATTCGGAGTTCAATACAGAGAGATAATTCACAATTTCATATTTATTTTAGTTCTTTTTTAAATTGCGGCGTTAGTTTGCAGAATGCGTCTCTTAACCATGTGTTTATAAGTATAAGTTTAATCAACGTTATATACCAATTCCAGCTCTTCAATACTTTCCGTTTCTTCTAAATTATTTTTTTGTTTTTTTCCATTTGCTTTTTCTAGGTCTTTTATTAGTTCGTCAAATACTTCCTAAAATAATAAATTTAATATATGTAAGATTTTTACTGATATTGAAATTATTGAAATTAATGAACGAGTTATTTTAGACTAATTTACTGTTTTATTTAAAAAGTGTCATCAATTAATCTCAACATTTCATTTACCAACATTCATTGGTTTAACATTTGTAATGAATGGTGTTAGGCGTGCACATGCCTAATTTTAGTGTGCGTAATACGAGAGCGTACAGACAACAACATTCATATCAAAACTTTCTACGTGAGATAGAACAACTGTAGCATATGCTACAGTTGTTCTATCTCACGTAGACCGTTTTGCCCAAGAGCCTAACCTCTTTAGCTAAAAGCCCGACTTTTTTCACTTATTTATAAAATCTTTACATTTTACCAACTCATGTTGGAAAATCCTAAGATTTTTAGAAAATCCTTAGATTAACAAAATACGGGCTTTTAAAGTAACATATTATACATCCAAACTATTATTAAAATACAAACATTTCGATAAAGCAATTAAAGTTGTTCATGTATTGTTGACGAATACATTCATCTCGGGATTTTTCGAAAACCAAATTATGAATATTTCAAAACATATGCATAAACTACTCACCTCGTCATAATCATTTTTTCTAGCAACAGAGGAATTGCTCTTCTCTAAAGATTCTAAACATTCTTTGTTTTCCTTCTCATTAGTTTTAAACCTAGAAAAAGATAACCATAATTTTTGTTATAAACACAGGTATGCATAATGTGCCGCATTGGCTATCAGATTTTTTTTCGATCGCGGCGTCTATGTTGTAATTTCGACGTAATAGATTCGAGCTACTGTGAATTGGCTTTAAAGTAGTGTCCGACCAAAACTGGAATTCCGGAACCGAAACCGAACTTTCAGCCCTGGATTAAATATTGGCCGAAAAGTGTTTTTTTACACATACATAGTTGGTTGTAGGGTAGATGATTTTTCACAAATAAAATCAATCAAGTTACTGAATATTAAACCACGAATATTAAACTTCGATCGGTCACTACTTTAAAGGCCTTTATTTAAACAACCAAAATAATAAAAAAACACAAAATGCACACAATCCTCTAATTTTTAAAACAGGTCCCTTTATATACGAAAGTTACTCGGGGTATACCATTGAAAAATGTGAAACATTATAACGTTTTATTTTATAAAATCATCACTTACATACCTACCACAAAAAAGTTTCAAATAAAAAAGCTTTTTAAAAAAAGCACAACCTCCTCAAAAATCTTAAAAACCGGCCAAGTGCGTGTCGGGCCACGCACCATAGGGTTCCGTAGTTACCTTATACCATACTATATTGAATACCACTATAATTTTTCGTCTGTAATTAAAAACAAAAAACCGACTTCAAAAAACCTGAAAATAATTTCAATTTAATTTTGAAGCTTTTTTTGTTTTTATTTTCAGGTTTTTTGAAGTCGGTTTTTTTGTTTTTAAACAATTTTTTATTTTATTCTTTTTAGTGTAATCACTATACAGTTTCTATTTGATTTTGAGTAGTTCCCTTCTTTATAATTCAAGGTCCAATAACAATGAAATCAAAATGGTATCATCTCTAAAGTATCCTCTTTTAAACAAAAAAAGAATCATCTGAATCGGTATATAAACAAAGAAGATATGGTCGATCATCCGTATAAGTTCACAAAATGGTAACGAAAACGACAGTATTTTCAGGATTTCCTGAAAAGTACTGAACCAATTTCAAAATTTCAAAAAATGGGACCAATTTGAAATCAAACCTGATCTAATACCGTTTGAATCATTTCAATCGGTTCAGCCGTCTTCGAGTAATCGGTGTACATAAAAAAAACAAAAAAAACGGGTCGAATTGAGTATCCTTTTGAAGTCGGTAAAATAGTAGATTGTACAACAAGTGCATAAAACGCATCATTTTACCCGAGACGATATATATCCACCCGAGCCGCAGGCGAGGGTGGATAGTCAAGTCGAGGGTAAAAAAAATGGGTTTTATGTACGAGTTATACACTCTGCTTTTCACTTCGATTGTGAGGAAATTAAACAACAATAATGTAAAAATAAAAATATTTCTAACATTTTAGTGACAAATTATATATTTTTGGAATGTGCTCATCAAGACCTTTCATTTGATACCCATATTCAAAAATTGAAAAAAAAAAAGTTTTTTCTCAATTTTTTGTGACAAAATATATATTTTTGGAATGTCCTCATCAAGGCCTTTCATTTGATACCCATATTCAAAAATTGAAAAAAAAATTTTTTTTCTCAATTTTTTGTGTCAAAATATATATTTTTGGAATGTCCTCATCAAGGCCTTTCATTTGATACCCATATTCAAAAATTGAAAAAAAAAAAAAAATCTCAATTTTTTGTGACAAAATATATATTTTTGGAATGTGCTCATCAAGGCCTTTCATTTCATACCCATATTCAATAATTGAATAAAAAACTCATTATTTATAAAAAATAATAATTTTGGAATGTGCTCATCAAGGCCTTTCATTTGATACCCATATTCAAAAATTAAAATAAAAAAAAATATCAAGGTCTTTCAATAAAATTCATACCCATTTTCAAAAATAAAAAAAGTGAAAAAACAGAATGAAATAACAAGTTAATTCAATGAAGTTTAATTGCATGTGTGGCTGTTTACCTGACGACCTTTGTCTTAAAGTCTGAGACATAGACGAAGATTTTACTTTATGCACTAGAGCATAAAAAGCGATTTTATGCAGCCTATACCCAACATAAAGACGAACTTTACGAGCATGAGAAGTGAAAATAACTTTGTTTTTCACAGTGTTAGTATGAATGACAAAGTTATATTTGCGGTTTTGGAAAATAAGATATATCTCGAAAACTAATTACTATATCTCGTTCAAACTAATAATCGTTGAAAGTTATTATTAAGATCTATAGCTTATATTTTTTTTAGATTTTTCACTCTCCTATTTCAAAAGTTAGAGGGGGGGGGGACACACATTTTACCACTTTGGCAGTGTTTATCTTTCAAACGGTTGACTTTTAGAAAAAAATGTCTTAGAAACATCAATGTCATTTTTAAAGACCTATCTATAGGCACCCCGCACGTATTGTTGTGAAGGATTTTTTTTTTTTCAGTTTCAGTTCCATGTATGGTGAGCCCCCCCTTAATCTTATTTGTTTTTTTACTTTTGTATTAAAATCGTTAAGCGGTTAACAGATTACATCTACTTACTAAGTTTCAACTGTGTAATCCTAATACTTTCGGAATAAAATGACTGTGACATACGGACGGACAGACAGACAGACAGACAGACGAATCTATAAGGGTTCCGTTTTTTGCCATTTTGGCTACGGAACCCTAAAAACAGCTCTATAAAAAGCAAGAAATAATGTTCAAATCGATTAATTAAAACACGTCTATTGAAGTCGGGTGGAGCTTTTACAATATAAACAATACATTAAGTAAAAAAAAATACTTCCAGCTCCACCCGACTTCAATAGACGTGTTTTAATTAATCGATTTGAACATTATTTCTTGTTTTTTATAGAGCTGTTTTTTATGATTTTTGAAGAAGGTTGTGCTTTTTTTAAAAGCTTTTTTTCTTGATCGCTGTTAATGTCTAACTTTTCTCTTCTATTTTAAATGTTAGATTTTAAGTAAGATATTCACCATACGTTCACTAGGGTCAAATTGATCTATTTTAGTTTAGTCCATTTATTTTGTCATTGCGATAAGTGATAACAGTCGACGTAGCACGTATTTTTGACTATTTTTTGAATATTTTATTTCATGTTAATCCTCGTTCTACTCCTAGTGTTTGCCTTATAGTAGTGTCGCCAGCGTTCTTAACTAGTGAAGCGAAAATTTCAGTCACGGTATTTTTCTACATGACGTGTCTGTTAGCTTTCATTCAGCATCCATGTGGGACGAGCGTGTGCCGCCATAAATAAGCGATGCCGTGAGAGCGAAGCTTTCGCACGAGTTCTTGTTCGTACATTAACAGCTGTACTTAACGGTTAAGGGTCGGTTTTTTTAAGACACTGCAATTCTGGAGAAATGACGGTACCCTACCCTTACAGGACTTTTTGTTTCAAACACTCGCTCGTATCGTAGCTGTGTTTATGATCGTTTGTGGCGGTAGATATATCGTTTAAAATTGTAAAAATCTAAAAGTTTAAAATTGTACTGTTTCACCTTAATTGATTGTCTGGCACCTGCAAGGGTGCTACAACCGAATGTCGAAGTAGTTCTCTTCACATTGGTGAGATGGCGCTGATCTTCAGCGGAAACGTGGAAAGTATTAGAAAATTTCGCCACATCCCTCAGCGGCTTGGTAGCATAATTGGTAGTGCATTGGGCCGGAATCCTAAGGGTGCGGGTTCGAATCCCGTCTAAGTTGCTACGGGTGAGCCGATTTTTTCTAATATTTTTCATTATTTATTCATCTTAAGATATATCGTTCGTTTCTCAACTACTTCGTTTGTTTCTGCAAAGAAATCATTTAAAAGCGTATACTGGTCTCATATTAGTGGCTGAACATTAAAAAAAGCTCTTTTATCTAAACGCAAGCTATACCTACTATTTTAGAAAAGGTAAGTACCTTAGTTTATTTAGAAACTATAAGCACTGTATCGCAAATTATCCACTTTATACATACACACAGTAAATTTTTAAGTATATTTAAAAATGAAATGGGGATTTCAGACTACGTGAATGATTAACTTTTATTATGGGGCCAACCACGGAATCTCGAAAAAAAAATCTGCTTTATCATAGAAAAGTACAACTTCGACTGGACTATAATGTATGGAACAGCTGATATTTTTTTCGCGATTCCGTGGTTGGTTAGTAAAAGTTGTTCATTCACGTGGTCTGAAATCCCCTTTTCATTTTTAGATATACTTCAAAATTAACGGTGTATACAGCACAAGGTCAAAAAAGGATTCCTGTGTTTACAGTGAATATAACATGGATATAAAAATACAACCAAAACGTAAAATAATTTCATAGTTAATAAAAGGTTACAGTATTAAAAACCACGAATGATTGAGGTGAAGTGAGCTCGCAGTTATTCAGTAATCTGTAGATACTTTCGACCTTTAGACCTTCAGTGAAACAGGGGCCCTACAGCCTTGGCCGTCACTCTTCCCGTCCTGCACTCTAAAGAGGGTCAGGTTGGTGTCATGTCAAGCTTAATTTATTAACACAACTCTGTTTTGTAACGTAGTATCGGTGGGCATCCATTTTGACAATTGTGTAATTATTTAGAGTAATTGAGTCAAGAAAGCCATTTTCTCGCTTCCTTGCATACAATTTAGGAGGGTGTAGCAGTAGCTGTCAGTTGGCTAAAGGAAATTACTGTTTTATTTGTGTATGTAGCAAGTATGATTGTGACAAGAGGTTGGTATGGTGGAAAAGATGTATGGATTGAACGATCTCAAATTACTAATTAGTTTAGTTTAAGCTCCTGTATTCACAGTAAAGACTGCATAAAATGGTATGGTGTGAAGAACTACAGTTTTATCATATTTTGTCATGAACAGGTGGTGAATTATAAACAGAATAGGTAACTATATGAAATAGCTACTTTCAGTGCGATGTTAGAAGTTTTTGAGTCCTAATCGTTAATTTTTGAATAGGTTATATCTGAAAATGAAATAGGGATATCAGACCATACATTTAAAAGTTAAAAATCAATAGTTTTAAAATATCGAAAAAATGCGTTGACGTATTTATTCTTTCCATGATTGACGTAAAAAAGAAAGACTCTTTTAGTTACGCGCGTGTAAGTCTGTAAATGAGATCTAAATCCAGAATTCACAAAAATTTTGAGATACACAAAAACCTCAAATCTTGACTAATTATGAAATATTGAAACCGTTGACTACACATACTCGATTATACACATTCATGCCAAATTACAGCTTCCTTTCACTACATATGAGCCTTTGAACTAAGCCGCGGACGAACAGACATCCATCTGTCCGGACGGTCATCTGTGTCTGAACTAGGTTAAAAAACCTGTATCTCAGACTACAGCGCTCATCCCTAGGATATCCAACATTATACATTATAAAAAAATTGCTTGTGCTCGCACTTAAAAGTTCAATATTCAAAATAAAGGAACTAACTATAATGTGTATAGCCCTTATCATGAACATTCGAAGAATAGCTCGTCTAAATGTAAGGTTTATGACTTAGACGTGATTCCAGCTTTTGTGTTCCAGGGGATAAGAGGTAAAACAAGGATTAATACACTTATTTTACTTCAAGTTTTAGCTGCGATCATGAACTGTGAAATGTTATGGTAAATTTTGCTTTGTGTTTTTTCCCTGTTTTTATATGACCTACTTAATTTTAACTCAAAATAAGCTAGTATTAAAGTATTCGGCGCCAGGCGCCTTACTTATCAAAACATTATATTTTTTTAACAACTTTCATTTTGAGTTACTTTTTAACGCGAGGTCTACAGCTCACGGAGCCACTAGTTTTAAATTAAATTAGTAGTTGATTGATGTTAAATACATAGGGATTTTAAAATAATACGAAACCTTTTTTGCTGATTGTACCTACGAACAAGTAAGCTGTAAGTAGGCAATATAAAAATATGTGGGGCGAACTAGTAATATGATGTGGGGCGAATCAGGACAAAAATAATAACATTTTTAATAATTTCTATTTTGGGGCGAAGGAGGCATATTTTTTAGGACGAATCGTGATTTTTTTATGTGGGGCGAAACTCGTGGGGCGAACGAAGAATAAATCATATTTGATTGATTTGATGTTACGTTATTATTATTATGTAGTGAGAGGAGCCGATTGTAGTGTTTATTCGTTAAACATGTATGGTACGAGTTTACTTAGGTACTACTCTCAAAAATATTATGTTTATGTCCTATATCTATGAGAAATTTCTTTAAGAAGTATGTATTTCGTTGTTTATGCGACTCGGTAAGTGGTAATGTTCAGTTGGGTGCAATAGAAAATAGAAGTGCTATAGTCGGTTCGTGCCCGAGGAATATCTCAGTACAATAATGGCCGGAGCATAAGCGAAAATATTTACATAATGGTTACTCCCCACATCGACCGCGGAATCAGGTGGGCCTTTATATTTTTTTTTCGGCCGAGAGATGTTTTCGTCTTCTATTGTTTCCATCCAGTGTTTTTCAGAAAAGGTTATAAAAATGCGGTGTGATGTCTATTGTGGAGGGAAAGGCTGAAATAATAATAGCGGCTAATAGCGATGAAGAAAGTTGACACATTCTGATATAGCTGCTATAAGTATGAAAGGAAGAATGTCGGTACCGCATGTCACCTTTGAACATACTTTTTAGGGTCCTATATGCTTCTTAAAGATAAAATTAATATTATACTTTCACCGTCTGTATTCAGCCACCATCGCATGCCCCATCTAGTTAATAAATAAGGACCGTGCAGGCTTACTTTTTACCTTAAAGGTTTCTACCCACTACACCGAACCATAATATGACCGTGCTAGGCTAGGAACGTCGTATCAGGCAAAAAATATTTTTTGTATTGAAAAGTATGACACTATTCCCACTAGACCGTTCCGTCACCGGCCATGTACCTACTTCTCATACTACAATACAAAGAATATATTTTTTGCCTGATACGTTTCTAGCACGGCCATGGTATGCTACGGTGTAGTGAGCAGAGAGCTTTAGCATTGCAACTCAGAATTATCTGTGGATGTTTGATGGTCTGTCTATTTGTGGACATAAAGCCAAGCTATCTAAACTGCTCCAGTCAAAGGTTATAAGTAGTTCAAAATGTAGTATTAGCATATGCCAGTCCTTTTATGAACGTCACATACTTTTACTTACGACTACAGAACCCTTCTCTGTGCGTGTGTTAAAGACACCCTTGGCCGCCTTTTCTTTTAATATATGCATTTTGTTGACGACACAATATGCTTTCATGTTTCTTTTATTCCTTCGTGGTTTACTTGCTAAGATGTCTTTTCCAAGATATCCATTACTAAGCTTTACTAGGTCATTTTTACGAGTGTGTTTTGTTTTTAAACTCTATCTTTTCGCACTTTTCGCTAGTTAAAAAAGACGGGTGTGACAATGACTGATCGTCTAAACTAAATAACGTATTTTGTGACTAAA
Source organism: Agriphila tristella (assembly GCA_928269145.1). Taxonomy (NCBI): domain Eukaryota; kingdom Metazoa; phylum Arthropoda; class Insecta; order Lepidoptera; family Crambidae; genus Agriphila; species Agriphila tristella. The sequence continues at coordinate 14,423,806 of OV743439.1, read as the reverse complement.
TATATTGTAAGACATAATCATAATCTTCTTGTATGAACGCCAAACCTGCAATCTGCATTGAGTTATCGGTTTGATGTTTAGTTTTTCAGGGTGTTTTCAGGCATACATAGGTTTTACCCCGAATCACCACAATTTTGAGCTGCACACCAAATCGTCACCCGGTGCCCAAAATCTAAAGAAAAAAAAATCAGGATTTTTTGTTTGTATCGGCGATTTTTTTAAGTTCAGTTTAGGTACATAGTTACTTACCTACATAAAATCGAATCGAATCGTACACCATCGCCTCCTTCTGCATAGTCCTTTCCTTTTAGTACCTGACTATTATTAATTAATGGATAGTTAGTTTTACACTCTATGCCACAGTAATAGGGAGACCGTACGCATCCCATTATCTCGCTGATATCTCGTCACATGCCCCACGGATTGTCATTATCTCGGATCTCTAAGGATTCATAAGGAAATTAAACGACTTGTTCTCTAAGTAGAGAGTGGTGTTCTTATCGTTCCTGAATGTATTAACGTTTGTAATAAACATCTTAAGCGTAAGAAATGTAAGGTCATAGAGTTAATACGAATTATGTGCTATTGTGACGTGCCTCAATTTTGCCTTACTTGAAAAAATCTAGTTCTTTAAGAAAAATAATATGTTTTCATGAATTTGAATAACAGTTTGCGCATGGCTGAAGTTTGTTGACTGAGAACCATTTTTTGCTATATTTTCGGGCAGACGAGGCAGAAAAACTGCTTTGTTTGTATTTTTGTCTTATTTTGAGCCGGTGTAGCACATCTGTTGTAGATAGTATCGTCGATTTTTCTGATTTAAATAATGTACTTATGATAAATGATCTTCGAGTTTCAGACTACTTGCGATATTTTCTAATAATCTATAATATAAAAAACAGGCCAAGTGCGAGTCGGACTCGCGCACGAAGGGTTCCGTACCTTAAATATGAATTTTGTTCTGTTTTTAGTATTTGTTAGTATAGCGGCACCAGAAATACATCATCTGTGAAAATTTCAACAGTCTAGCTATCATGGTTCATGAGATACAGCCTGGTGACAGACAGACAGACGGACAGACAGACAGACAGACGGACAGCGGAGTCTTAGTAATAGGGTCCCGTTTTTACCCTTTGGGTACGGAACCCTAAAAATGATTCGCTGAATGTGTTGCTAAGCGCAAATCTCGAGAGCAGCTGAACTGATTTCGCTAATTCTTTTTTTTGTTGTGTTTGTTATTATCAGGAGAAGGTTTTTATGAAAGAAACAATAAAGGAATTTGCGCGGAAAATTAGAAGCTTGTTATCGTTAAAGTTAGGTGGTGCAACTGAGCCTAAGAATACTTAACCACCATATAATTTGGACGATATAAACTTTTATAATGTAACCTCATGATGACGTTTGACATGCGGGCTGCAAATATCGTCAAAGACATAGCCTTCTATATCTTCCAAGCCCTGAAGTTGAGCAGAACGGCAACATCGCATGTGGTCAAGCACATAGTATAAAATTATTTTAAATATTATTTATTATTTGTTTTTCCTATATTATCTATGTTTAAACTAGTTCTACATTGTGATGTAAGATTATTTCAATAAAGTTCTATATTTATTATTATTATTTATTTATTAAGACATACGGTTTGAGTCAAATTATTTGAACTTTTCGGGGGTCCTTTAGTACGATGAGCATTTTGATCTAAGTCTCTCCTAGCAATAAATCTTACATCATTGGAAAGGTCTTTAAATTTGAAACACTTTATTGTACTACAATAAACGTCAACTATTAGTACTTTGAGAGTTATAACGCTCTAAACTTGACCAATTTTTTTAACATTTATGACCTAAAACTCCGAAAACACTCATAATTAATAAAAAGTGTATTTGTAAATATTTATCATATGAAAACCTTTCTAATGATATATCATTTATTGCTAGAGGTGGGGTAATTCAACTCCTATAGACAATAAACCACTTTTATAATTGAATAACCTTTAACTCCAAAAGTATAAACAATTGATATAAAGTATATTAGCAGCAAATATTTGTCTTTAAAAGACCTTTCTAATAATATATCATTTATTGCTAGAGGGCGTGTTAATCAACTCCCTGCTGAAGAAAATCAACAAAAAAGATGACATCTTTGACAGCCATTTTTTCCTAGTTAACATTGATATTTTTCTTATTGTTTAATATACAAAGCATTTCAATAAAGGAACTAAATTATTTTCATATTTTTAACCTCACACGATTGCTAGGAAAAAAAATATCGACCTCTTAAAATTGAAATATTCCCATACATTTAGTATGGAGACTGGCCGACGACATGACCACGAACTGACAGTAACAGACGTTGCCAAACTTATGTTCACGGCTTGCAATTATAGAAGGCTATGTCAAAGAGGATGTAAAAAAAAATTATGTCGTTTAAAATTCGAATTCAATATTCATAAATCATCTAAGACAGGACAACGTCTGTCGGTCAGCAAGTAGTAAAATCCTACTTCCTATTAATATTATAAATGGGAAAGTTTGTGGGTTTGGATGTTTGGATGTTTAGATGTTTGGATGTTTGTTCCTCAATCACCCAAAAACTACTGAACGGATTTGCTTGAAATTTGGCACACATATAGTAGATAGCCTAGATTAAAACATAGAATACTTTTTATTTCGATATTCCCACGGGAACGGGAACCACGCGGGTGAAACCGCGGGCGGTCGCTAGTAATAATAAAAAACCCTGAAACTATTGACGATTGTTTTCATGTAGTTAGTATTTCTCTCACCACGCTCCTCGATGACAGCCAAATAACCAATAGAACCTATTTGATATGTTATGCAATACAGTCACGTCTCAGTTATAATCGTATACGAGAAAAAATCACTTCGGACTTCGCCTTCGTGCTTCCGCTCTGACCTTACGATGCGGTTCATAGAGCAATATATTTTTCTTGATAAAAATAGTTACTGGAGTCTTTTCATACAGTCTTTATCCACAAAAGTGATACTTACTAAAGTTATTTGAGACTGTTTTCTTATGTTCTGACACAGAATTATAAGTAGGGAGTACGTACATAAAGGACACTCCCCACAACGCCCTAGAAACAATTACCTCACCCCACCCTGCGAGTTCATGTGCCGAATCTTGTGCTCGTTGTCGTAAGTTTGTCTTACTTTCGTGCACGGTGGTGGCGTGAATATATGTTGCAAAAAGTAAAGCCAAACATTAATGTTACTCATGTATTTTTTTTCTTATCACCGATAAATACATATTTATTGTTAAAATGGTGAAAAAACATTATGTTTATTTTGTATGTGATGCGAAACAATTCCCGTAGTAGCCCTAGCTTTACACACACAGTTGCGCATGTACAAAACGTCATCAGTTTAGTGTCTGTATAATAGGTAGTTATAATGAAGCGGTTGTATGGAGTGTCCGGGGTGTGGTCATAAGAATAAATAAGTTTTATTTATTCTTATGGTGTGGTGTGGTTCTGTCAAAAGCCCCGTTTTGAATGTAAGCAGGTACCTAGACTAAAACACATCATCGCTTAAATATTGGCTAATTCAACCAATAAAAGAAAATTCTATGAACTTGTTATATTTGAAATGATTCTAATTAATTAGGCTGTTAATGATAAATAAATAAAATAAATTTTACAAATAACATTTTGGACAGTTCATATCGAGACGGAAAGATTTTGAGAGACGACTTGAAAGACACTTTCGTGAAATGGAACCTCTTTGAGATGAGTTAGTACTTTCCACAAAATCTAGGATATTCGTCGCTTTGAGTCGTAATCTTCCCGGGAAGATTATGTGCTGTCACGTTTATGGCTATTGTTTTAAGCATTATGGATCACGATCACGGAGTCCATAAAAGCTTGAGAGAGCTTGGCAAAATAAGACCATATATAAATAGATATACGAATTTTATTTTTCTTATATCCATAGTAGCCTCTTTAGAGATGTCACTCCAGTCTTGTATTCTTATCAGTGTTAAGGTTTTCGTTTTTCTTTTGAGGTACCTACTGAACAAAAATACTTAAGTATTAAACCTAAGTTATCCAGTTTTTTGATACAAGTCTGTAATGCTCAATAAATCGGCAACCGTAGCATGATTCAGCTTCATAACATTCAATGCATTGGAAAAGTCAATTTCTTATTCAATAAAGACGTGTTTTTGCAAAAGCATTAGTCCTGTAAATAAATATTAATGCTGATTTATGTTTCTATTACAGCGAAGAATTTGATATATCTGCATTATAAATGTAACTAATGTTATTAAGGTTTTTTGAATTTATGTTTCCTATTAACTCAGGTGTATTGAATGTTATTGCATAACAATAGATCATTAGATTTTAACGAAGTTGTCAAAACAGCTGCAGATACATATATTTCCTTTGACTTATATAATAACGATGCAAGTTGAAGAAGTCGGAGAGTGGTTCCAATGCAAACGAGCATACGAGTGAAGTTAAAGGCCTTGGGTAATAAAAGCTTCTATACTTTAGCTAAAAATAAACTACAACATAAACTGCAACATTTGCTGCAGTGTGAAATGTCGTCAGTTTGTTGAAAGTTGCTTGATAATGTCAGGGGAAAAAGTATTTTTTTATTTATGGCACAGTAAACGACTACATAGCAGATTATATGTAACGTGTAAAAGTATTAATACATTTTATTATAAATGTAGCCAACTCCGTTGTGCGCAGATTGAGTATAAATACTAATAGGGGGGTGGCAGTGATAAACAGAAACTATACTCTATTCGTTTCAACGAGAGATAAGATTTTGTTACGAGTTACTAAACAAAATTTATTTATACCTAACGTTAATTATCGCATTGTGTGTTTTTAGCGCGTTCTTATTAGTTTGTTTTTTTTTCACTTATTGACACTGAACGCCTAACAATTCAGTCAACACTTCAGTTGCAGCACTTATCTATCACACAGACCATTAACAAATACTATTATCCCAAGTTAATACAAAGAGACTTTCAAGTGGAGTAAATTTCTGAGTCTGGAAAATAAAATTGGTATTATCTGCTGCCGTAGACTTGCTATAAAACGGCAATTTCATCTTCATTACTCGATATTATAGGTTCACTTTGAAATTCGATCTACGAGTACTTAATACTTATTAGCAATAAATTTTGGCTATTAGACACTTTTGGCGTGTGATGGACTAACTTGAATAACAGAGTTTTTCCTTTCGTTATCACATTACATAATTCATTTATCATGCATTATGGCACTATTAATCGGCCATTTAACGTTTAGAAACACTTAATGGCCCATTATAGTCTCAAATTAGTGCATTACTGTACTGGAGTGTACCCTCCATAATGTACTATGCTGGCATTGTCCCAAACGTTGCATAAATGAACATCTCTTTCTCAAATTTATCTTTATTATTTTACAATTTTCATAACAGCTGTTAAAACACATCACTTGTTCTATCGTGAGTTAGCATAGGCAACTAACTTAACCACTGAGTAAGCCTGCTTTTAACTGTTGCCTTTCTGCATTGTCAACCCTGTAATATACTATTCAAGCTCTTCTAATTCCTCCGTCTGAGATTATGCGTAGCTTAGCCTGAAATGTTGGATATAGCTATTTTATTACGCTTAACTGTCAAAAGACTATGGACTTTGACAGTTTAGTGTCGATAAAACACTATATCACGCGATATATATCGTGTTTTGTCAGTCATGCTAGGGGGGGGCAGGGTACTGAATCAAAAGCTGTAACATTATAATCTTCTTTTAATAAAATACTTGTATTTAGGTATCGACCTCGTCATAAACTTCAAACATTACAAAACAGACTTTTTTTTTCTTCTTTAATTTAATTCTTCAATACCGGAATTGTAGCGAAATGTCAGCTAATAATTTTACAGAGCTGTTGAATGATTTATGAAGCAAGGAATCGGCGGATCACCAACGGGCTCGCTCGTAAAGTGTTTGAAGCTGGTAGTTTCTGCGGTGACCTACATAGCTTCGAGCAAATTAGATTTCATGCTGTGTTCTCGTTCAGAATAACACCTTGAGTACGTTATTCATTAGGCACTTTATGATCTGTGCTTACCGTAGTTTCTGCCTGTGTAAATACTCCAACAATCGCAATATCAATGGGGTTTTACGCCTTTGAATTCTAATAAATAAAAGCACTATTGTTGTCAAATTGTTGTTATATTGTTTTCACTTCTCATGCTCGTAAAGTTCGTCTTTATGTTGGGTATAGGCTGCATAAAATCGCTTTTTATGCTCTAGTGCATAAAGTAAAATCTTCGTCTATGTCTCAGACTTTAAGACAAAGGTCGTCAGGTAAACAGCCACACATGCAATTAAACTTTATTGAATTAACTTGTTATTTCATTCTGTTTTTTCACTTTTTTTATTTTTGAAAATGGGTATGAATTTTATTGAAAGACCTTGATATTTTTTTTTTATTTTAATTTTTGAATATGGGTATCAAATGAAAGGCCTTGATGAGCACATTCCAAAATTATTATTTTTTATAAATAATGAGTTTTTTTTTCAATTATTGAATATGGGTATGAAATGAAAGGCCTTGATGAGCACATTCCAAAAATATATATTTTGTCACAAAAAATTGAGAAAAAACTTTTTTTTTTTCAATTTTTGAATATGGGTATCAAATGAAAGGTCTTGATGAGCACATTCCAAAAATATATAATTTGTCACTAAAATGTTAGAAATATTTTTATTTTTACATTATTGTTGTTTAATTTCCTCACAATCGAAGTGAAAAGCAGAGTGTATAACTCGTACATAAAACCCATTTTATGCACTTGTTGTACAATCTACTATTTGATTTTAGTTTCTTTTTCAAATTCTATGTATCGGCTCTTTTTCAGGAATCTTTAGATTGCTTGCTATATGCGTTGGGAGCGTTATTATAGACAGAAAGCGTTGTGCGCCAGTTAGAAGTTATTAATTTAAAAACATAGAAGGATTTCGTTACATACAGCTTACTGACATAAAAAAGTAATTAAATACTTTGACAAAAGTCTTTAAATAGTAATTGATAGTAGTGAAATAAAGAGTCGAGTGGTGTTCCCACTGACGTTAATAGGTTAATAAAAAAAGAAGACGAATCGCCAAGTTGTCGTGACTGCGATCGTAAATCGGTAAGGTAAGGGGTGTTATTTTTACGATCACAATTTAAACGGTCGGTGTTTGAGGAACGATAAATGTATGTCAGTAAATCTATGTATATGTTACCGGCAATGTGTATTCTCTATGCCTGAAACGATCAGGCAATGTATGAAATGATATTCATTTTATACATTGCCTAGGCATTGTATACAATGCCTGGTGGTCCACCGGCAGCCCCCCCGAGCCCCCCTCGAACCCCCTCGAGTCCCCCTCGAGCCCCCCCGAGCCCCCCTCGAGTCTCCCCCGAGCCCCCCTCGAGCCCGCCTCGTGCCCCCCCGAGCTCCCCTCAAGCACCCCCCTCGAGCCCCCCGAACCCCCCTAGAGCCCCCTCGAGCCCCCCGAGCCCCCTCGAGCCCCCCCGAGGCACCCCCGAGCATCCCTTGAGCCCCCCCCTCGAGCCTCCCCTCGAGCCACCCTCGAGCCCCTCCTCGAGCCCTCCCCTCGAGCCCCCCCTCGAGCCCCCCTCGAGCCCTCCCCTCGAGCCCCACCTTGAGCCCCCCTCGAGCTCTCCCCTTGAGCCCCCCTTCGATCAAAATCTTTTTATTTTACACATTGCCGGTGGACCAGCAGGCATTGTATACAATGTCTGGAACGGGTAGTAGGAAAATATAGACGATTCAAAAGTACCTACTTAATAATTAAGTTTATTTGAATAAAGCTTATTTGACTTTAACTTTGAATGCCTAGGCATTGTATAGAATGCCTAGGTAATGTGTGAAATAGACAATAATATTCATTCTATTTCATACATTGCCTAAAAGGGCCAGGCATTGTATACAATGCCTGCGTTTCATACATTGCCGGTGACATATACACATATTTAGGTAACTAAATTATATTTGCATGGTATCATTTTTATCGAGAAAGAGGTGCAAATTGCTAATTTTGTAACAATCTGATGTCCAGATGACTGTGTACATTCCGCGTTTTAGTTACGTGAAAATCCTGATCTTCATGTCATAAGAATATTCAAATATATTTTCTAAGTGCTCGCCTATATTAAATTTATAAGGAATCATTGTAGAAAATTTTAAGTATTTTTAAACAACGTCACTTTTTAGTGGTTAAAGGTTTGTATTATAAAACAAGCTGTGTTATTTACCGTGTTTCTGTTTAATGGGCGGCAAGATTCATTTGTCGCCACATAATGCCTCATTCCGTCCTTGATTACACCAGATTGTTGGCGCCGCTTTGTTTATCAAATTTGAAGCCCGGCGTAACTCTTGCTTGTCACAGTTTACGAGAGTTAGACCGGCGACTCGGCCAGCGTGTCTTAACAAACGTTTACTTCAAAACTTACAATAAACCTATACTTACCTATAAAACAAAAAAGAAGTTCGTTCTGTGACGAGTATGAAAATAAAAATAATATGAAATTGGTTAAAACTGTTCTTAACAATAATTTAGTGGATTTGTTTTTGATTGGTTTGGTTATAACGTCAACTTTTCATGTGATATAATTGTAACTTTTTGTAAGAAGAAATATTTAAATTACACGTACTTATAGTCGATTTAATATTATGAAAATTCCTCGTCCGTATGAAGTTTTAATATTTATTATGTATTTTAATATTTGACAAAATATTCGGAACAATAGACAATTTGACAACATTTAAAATATACTATAAATTGTGGTCATCCTAACAGATAATGGTGTAAAAAAACATATTCAACTATTATATAGACTAAATTAAGTCTATTAATTGATTAATTTCACCTAGAAAAATGCAATATTTTTTAATTTTTTTTTCTGTGGCGAAAACACTCTAAGCTGACTGATGACGTCACATGCCTGTAAATAAATATGGCTTCAGGCGTTTGACACGACCATATATTAGACTAAGGTGCAAAAGCACTAAACTTAAGAATCGCCTAAGTCTTTTCTTATCTAAAACTCGACCAAGATAACTAGGCGAATGACAGCTACATGACGGCTAAGTTTATGACACCGTTTTAATTTGGTCGTGTTGTAGTTAGGAAAAGACTTAGGCGATCCTTAAGTTTAGTGCAATCGGGCGTTAGGATCCGCGATTGATAGCTGTCAAATGGCTAAGGTAAAGCCCGCCGGTAACGATCAATTGCGATTGTCAATTTTTTCGTCAATGCCATTGTTGGAGCGATTGCCAATCGCTTCATTCGCATGCGTAAACGACCAATTTTCGCATCAATGGGCGTCAATGGCGAAAAAATTGACAATCGCAAATGATCGTTACCGGCGGCCTTTACAATGTTTACAGGCTTGTGACGTCAACAAGTCTCGTGTCCAGCGCCATAGCGTTTTTGACGCGGTTTTAAAATTTTAAACTTTAACATTGATTTTTTAATTAAATACATTGATTTTTCCTGAAATATCAATGTAGTGCGCTTATTACGTAATAAGGAATAATTTAAAATTGTTTTCCAAAATTAGTCAAATACTAGTCTATTTTGTTAGATTTCTTCAAATGTAAGTACCTACCTAATTGTAAAAAAAACAATAATTTGTACAGAGCCATGGTAACTTCTAGAAACAGCTGAAACAGTGTCGCTAAATTAATATGGTTTCTTCAAGTACCTAAAGCTAGAGAAACTATCGCCTTCAACAATTTATAGCTATGATGCTTCTGACCTAGATGCTACAAGTCTGAGCTAAAACTACACAGTGTATAGTTATTTAAAATATTAGTTTGTCGTCGTTAATTATTTATGTTATGTTAGCTAGTCGTAATAACTGCTGACAGTTGAACTTGACAATAGGGAATATGAATAAGTCACCGATTTTGATGAATTTGAGCTTGATCGTTGCGGACAGTTATAAAAACATGATGGAACAGGAAAAAAAATAAAAAAAATGTATTATTTTAGTTTTATCACACGATGAAATCAGGGAAAAATAACATTTTTTACTTCAAGTAACTATATCACGAGAAAAAAACGCAAGAGAAAAGTTTTAATATTACAGTTAATTTTCTCACGCATTATACTTTTGATTAAGATTAAAAAAAAATTGATGCATATTCCCTATTATGCAGATAACTTATATCTCTTAAAGATTTTTGGTACTTACATCAAAGTTTAGATTTAAATAATTCTGACGACACACGCAAATGAAAAGTATTTTTACAGTGAATGAGTACAAGAAAAAATTTCATAAAAGCAGAAACGTATTCAGGTAATTTAAATATTTTCTTCTAATAACATATTAAATGCATTTAAAAGATTTGCGAACACGATTTAAGAGTTTATGCTATTTCTTATCTAAATGCTTCGCTAAGTTTGGGATTCAAAATTGAATTGACTGATAAAAAAATTGTTTTAAAAAACAAAAAACCGACTTCAAAAACCTGCCTCTAAAAAGCAAGAAATAATATTCAAATCATTAGATACGCATTATCATTGTTATAACAACACGTCTATTGAAGTCGGGTGGGGCTGGAGTACAACTTCCTTTTTTATTCTAAAAGCCCCACCCGACTTCAATAGACGTGTTGTTATAACAATGATAATGCGTATCTAATGATTTGAATATTATTTCTTGCTTTTTAGAGGCAGGTTTTTGAAGTCGGTTTTTTGTTTTTTAAAACAATTTTTTATTTTATTATTTTTAGTGTAAGTACCTTCTATATTAGGTATATCATTATAGGTATATTATTGGGTAGAAAAATCGGCTCAGCCAAACGTGAGATATTCGCGGAGAAACATACATTCATACAAGTCAAACTGAGAGAGAACCTTTTTTTTTGAAGTCGGTTAAAAAGACTACACTAAAAGTACCCCTTTCCCAACAAAAAGAAACATCTAATTCGGTTCATAAATAACAAAGTCGTCATGTGAGTTGATGAAAATCATAGTATTTTCAGGATTTTTCGAAAACTACTGAACCGATTAAAAAAAAAATTAAATGGGACCATCTCGCAAGAAAACTCAATCGAACAAAAAAAGAATCATCAAAATCGGTTCATAAATGACGAAGATATGCGCGAACAACGATAAAAAAAAAACATACAATCGAATTGAGAACCTCCTCCTTTTTGTGAAGTCGGTTAAAAAATAACAAGGACTACTTTTTCTAGGTAAGTACCTAAGTAGGTAGGTACTTACTTTAATTTCTTCACATCGAGTTTCCGTGTGGGGCGCTAACTCAACATTTTTCGTCTGACTTGTAGTCGGGTGTTCCAAATTATGATCCTTTATACGAAAAGTAAAGTCGCCGAGAGACCGCAAATTCAAATCGCAATTCCAGTATGCCTGGTTTACAAGTTGGGTCAGAAAATTAAAATGAACGTTTATTTCTTATTACTTTGGTTTTTCAAGGGGAGTTTTATCATCTAGACACATTACTATACACTTATTTTAGAATTTAAGGGACATGAATACTAATAAGCTGAATAATAACTTTCGCTGAAAAAACGTATGGTAATGAACACGTAAAATAAGGAACCAAAAGGTTTAATTAAATTACACATTCATTACCTTGTAACTTTACCCGTTTTTTCATCGCTTAAGAAAAATAAACTACAGAGTGTAATAAGAGCGACAAAAACAAGTTCCATTAATAAATCAACAGGAAACAACGTTATAAAATTTTAAGAAACGTTCCGTAGTAGGTCCGCCATTTTTGCGTGATTCATAAATTATGTTTAATTATTACGGTGGTATACAACGGGTCGAGAGGAAAGGCTCCGAGCGGAGTGGCCGCACGCTGTAAGTATATAAATTATGAGAGTAGCACACACTCCACGAATATTGTGCCGCTGCATTTAAGGTAGGTATGAGTACTTCTAAAAAGGTAGGGCGGGTTCACCAGCCTGAATATGCGCCGTCAAAATTGGGGAAGCATCTTTGGGAAAATACATCCTCTTGTGTCGAAACATTTTAGAATTCTATAATAATATATAGAATTGACGGGAATGGGGACGCCGTTTTTACGTGATTAAGGCTGGCCCCAGACCTACCGGTTCCGTTTCTTTGCTTTGCTGTGCTACCTTGCTTGAAAGACCGCCGGCCAACCAGGGTAATTTTCAATCTATCGCATTTTGGGACTAGACCAAATTGGCAAGATAGCCATTAGCTTGGTTTTATCAAATATTATCGCCTGGATTGCGAAGTAGGAAGCTTTTAGGAGATGTGCCACCCTGAACATGGACTCCGATCGTTAAAAATAACTCGATCGCTTATTTATACAAGATGTTTGGTAAAGCCTTATAAAACTGAATATGGTAGATAGGGACCATAATAAAACTGAACAACTTTTACTATGGGACCAAATCTGAAATCGCGAAAAAAAATGAACTGTTTCATACATTTTGATAATTTCGTTATTATTTTTTGTATAAAACAGCAGTTTTTTTTTAAAACGAAAACTAAAACTTCTCATCGCACCCCAGACGACGATATTTGATAACACCAAACTAATGGCTATCTTGCCAATGTGGTCAGGTCAAAATATGCGATAGATTGAAAATGAGCCTCTTGGCCGGCGGTCCATGGTAGAACAGCAAAGCAAAGAAACGGAACCGGTAGGTCTGGGGCCAGCCTAAGTGCCCACCAAGCGAGCAGCCTCGTATGAGGCCCGCCGCACATGGCAATCGTCCTGCCTCGTAAGGCAGCGCCCTAACCACGTCACCTAAAAACGGCTGATCGGATTTTGATGAAATTAAAACTTAGAATACTTTTTATCCTAGTTAAAGGTTTCCTATGGATTTTCTCGAAAGTAGCGAGCGGAAGCTAGTATTAAGTACCTACTTATATTGCTTTTATTTTTATCCACTTTCATAATTTCAATAAATATTTAACTATTAACCATCTATTAACGATTAATATGAATTAAAAATTTAACACTGTTTTAGCTTTCCATTATTAAAATCTCTTTATCTTACAAGTCTACCTGAAACTTTTTCAAACAAAGGAAGCATGAAAATACATGTTTACATATAACTTATAAAGACCAGCAAATTACTTTTTCAGTACCACTTTTAAAAGTAGGCCGCGGTCTCGTAAACTCTGAATTGAGAGAATACGTTCCAAATCTGGAATGGGAGAGAGTAATAGTATTACGATTGGCCATATATGTCGATTATGTCTACACGGAATTGTATTACGACGGCTATAAACGTCAGGTATGTCTCCAATGTGAATGAGTGCAAATACGACTATATTGTGTCTTCTACCCTTAGAGTGTTTCACGACAATTGAAATATAATTACCTATTATTACATATTATAACACTAAGGGATATTTTCCACAGCATTCTACAGTTTTTTTAGTAGATTTGATTCGTATGGCTGCTATTTGATACGCTAGCACTGCGCATTTTTAATACCTTTAGCATTTTTATACCCGCGGGCTGATTATCTAATTAGAAACCGCCTAGCGACCGGTCGCAGTTCACAGATGAACGTTATACATTGCTACTTTTCTTTGGGGTAAAAAAAAACATACCAAAGAAAAGTAGCAATGTATGTCAAATGCAACCGGTCGCTAAATAGTTTCTTTTTAGATAATCAGGGTGCCGTTGTAACTTCTAAACGAAAATTCTGATTAAAATAATGCAAAGAGAAATTTACATGTAAATAATCAACCTTGGCCATGAAATTATTTAGTTGGATAAGTATTAACATGATACGTATGTCATCACAATCATCATGTTTCAATTCTACCCGTTTTCATTAATTGTGAATAAACTTTATGAGGACTTTTTTGTGGGTAATAATGAGAACCATAAACATAGGGATTATCTGACAACTTAAAAGAAGAAGAAAAAGTTTCGATTACGTTCAGTATATCTCGATTGATGGTGTTATAAAATCTTGTTTTTACGTCATCTTTGATTATTACTTTTAACTATTTTTGTGCTTTTCATTTATTTCAGCTTTAAGTAAATCCCTCATTACCAAAGAGAATGTAATATCTAACTTTCATTATTGCCGTATCCGTTTCTAACTATCCTTAGCCTCATTTAAAGACATAATATAATTTTTACACTCAGTTACAGCCTCAAATCTGTTTATTTACTAAAGCTGGAAGCAAACGTACTGTTAGAGATGAGTTTTTACTGTATATATATATTTTATCTAAAACGTCTGATCGTGATTGAAAGCCTATACTCAAGTTTTAGATTTGGATCGCGCAAACAGCTTATTGGCTTCAAGTATAGATTTTAGTACAATCAATCATTCAATAGAAGCCGAAATAAAAACATCGTTTGATATATTTTAGCTATTAAATAACATATTCAATGTTTTAGTACCCACTTTACTCAAATATTGCGATAAGATTGGAAATTGACCTATTGTCCCAGGAGGTCACCCAAGACGCTATTTTTTTCCAGGCGCTTTTTCAATATTGGCACAGTATATATTGCAATAACTCAGTCGGTTAGTGCTTCTGACATTACAAAAATCTTGAATTCGTAAAAGTATTTTAGTTGGGAAAAAATTGACGTTTGAAATTGCAAATTACACTTTAGATTAACAGTTAACAACTTTGTTAGATACAGTTATTAAATTACTAGCTTCCGCCCGCGACTCCGTCTGCGTGGAAAGTTTTTTTTTGCTATCCCTCGGGAACATTACTTTTTTTCGGGATGAAAGGTACTCTATGTCCTTCTCGGTACCCCTGACAACGTGTATGCAAAATTTCATGATGATCGGTTCAGTAGTTAAGACGTGAAAGCGTAACAAACAAACAAACAAACGGACTTTCGCATTTATAATATTAGTAAGGATTAAATGAGAGTACAGAGTTTTAAACTTTCAACTTCTTTTTGTGTCGGAATAGCGGACTAGCGGGTCTTGCTAACAATTATCTCTAAACAATTTTTTATATCAGTTTTCGTACATATGTTTGTACATTAGCAATAGTAAGTACCTAAGTACTTTTATATTTGTTTAATTTTCAAAATCTTGATTTTGGTTTCAATTTTTTTATAAGTTTTCTTTCTTTTTATCGTGTCGGCAAGAATCAAATCGACAGCGTATTGATAGCGCGGGCATGACGCGAGGTCGCGTGACGTCTATCGGAACAGCTTATCGGAAAAGCCTGCCGATGGGGGTTGTTTACAACACTTAATAACAACGGGTTACATCTACGACGAAGTAAAGGAAGTTGCAATTTCCAATAAAACATTTGCTTGCAAACCCTTTCATTAACAAATTAAAATGTTACTGGGAGGATATCATAATTGTTTTAACTAAAAAAAGCATATACAGCCCGGCCTATACCCTTGCGACACCACCCAGGGATATCACTCACTCGGTGCCAACCCTGACCCCATTTCCTAACCCTTATAATGTCCTTATAATGAGCGTTAACAAAATTTTGTAGTCAAGTTACTAAATAGTAACCCTTTGTCAGAACGTATCATAGGAAAAGCTTCCAATGTTCCAGTCTGAAGAACTGCTTTTGTCTGCGAAACACAGACAATAAATTTTATGCCCCAGATAAACTTGCAATTTACTTTACATAAACTTTTCCGTAATAGCAGATAAGTATCATGAAATAAATAACACAAAATTAAGCTGTGGCGGGAAAGTTTGATCACGTGACGTGACTCGGTCACAAAGTGAGTATAGTAGACAGAAGAGTGGCTCAGAACAAGTCACGATTTTCCGTACGCTTACAATAATTACGTACAGGAAATCTTTAATCAAACGGGTCCATAGTACTGTCTCAAAATATGAAGTCTATGGTATGTGTTGTAGCAGCTACGATGGTGGATCTTACTGGGCAAACGAAAATTAATGGCGTCAGTCAGTTCTAAATAACATATTAGAAAAAAAATTACTAGATCATTTTCTCAGGCAGGAATCGAACCCAAACTTTTAGAAGTCAGGTACAATTCTCTTCCAACTAAGCTATCGAGTCACATATCACTAGTGGCATCGTCTAATTTATTTTAGTTTTTCCTACTTGTTCACTGCAAGCCAGCTTTATTTCATCAATGGGACGAATTATCCTCGACACAATTGAAATATCTGTCCAGATATTTGACAATCGATTAAGATGAAACAACTATATAATTTTAAAATTTGAGATTTTAACATTCACAATGTTATGACGTCAGTATTTTAGAATATGGCCAGAGCGGTGCTTCTAGCACAATGCTTAGGATCTTGGTTACGATCGCGTCGCGCGCAGATCCGAGCAGTGATTACATCATTATTGCGTGGAAGTCGACTCCGTTTGCCGCGGGCACCCGGCGACGTTCGGAAACGGAAATAAAGGACTACACGTTCTATTGCGAAGTCTAACTTGAAATCGAATGCGGGCCTGCTGGAGGTGATCAGGGAATTTTCTGAAACTCGATAAAAACTGGGTAGTAGGTACAGGCTTGCGTATTTTTGAGTCATGTTTTAGCAGGAGAAAAATACTGCGTGTTGTAAAGGCAAATTACATTTTCCATTAATAACACTGATGTGAGGAGTAGTTGCTTTATATTCCAAAACTAACGCTCCTGCTCCTAAATAGACCGTGGTCAAAGGGTAATGGAAGTTTCTTGTCTTGTACTTATCCTATATAGGTACCTACCGTACCTTAATAAAAACAAGAAAATCTTTACATTCCAATCTTCAGATTGCTAAAACACAACGAAGTCGGTTGTAAACGTAATTAAGTCTCTTCCAAAAACATTCCAAAAAGGTGTATAACTTTTAAAAGCAAAGGTATACAGGGACGAATTTAGGTAATGGAAGCGACTAATTGAGCGGGTAAGGACATCCGTCTTGTAAATAGGTCCGCACCACACCCAGAGCACTTTCATTAAGTTCCTTCAGTACAATATTGTTTGTATTGAATACATTAAGGTCGCTCTTTACTTAAATGACTGTAACATACTTCATTTCCCTTTGAATGGTGAAATAGAAATCTAACAGGCTTACCAACATAGCTATATACTTACTTACAGTTAGAATGAAAGTGATTTCCTTAAAGATTTTCTTACAATAACTGAAATATAACATACAGTGACTCTTACAAAAAATCAGACTTCAGATTATTTTTGAATTGCATAAAATCTTACGAGTATTAAGGCTGAAAAATTCATAGATATTTTTTTATTGTCAGCATTCAAATAGAAGTACGATACTTTATGTTAGAGTTTCTATTCAACTTCTATGGAAACCCGTTGATTTATATGTTAAGCTAGAAGTCAACAAAGATTTAGGTCATTTATACACTACGACAAGTTTTCACAAACAACTTGCAAGAGTTCTTACTGAACAGAAAAAATACCTAGGTACTAATGCAATGCATATGTTACAATAATAGTAGGTAGTAGTAGTATAGTAGGTATATACGAAAACTTAATAAGATAATGGAAAAATGGCAGATCTTCTAACTTCCGAAGTCGATGCGGGTGTTGACAATAAAAAAGACCTCCATAAAACTTCTTAACGACACTGTAGTACTGTGTTGTAACCAATAATTTGGTCGCGAAACACCACTCCTTCCACGAACGCTCGTCGAATACGAAATTGAACACATTGATTCGCCTCGTTATTTTAAATCCGTATAAAAGACTTGGAAATCCAATTTAAGCATTAGTACTTGGTTGATTTTACGGTTTGTAACGTAAGAAAATTTCCGAGAAATCCATTCTCTCTGGATAAGTGGCTCTTTAACAATCGAAGGGAGTGTATGAATTTATTTACGGTTGTCAAATCAAATCGAATCAGTCGATCAAAACAAATTCAGGATAATTTATATCTTTTTCTACGGTTTTTAAATGTCGAAATTATTGTTCTAACTGCATTTTCAGAAAGACAGTTAAATGAATGCGTTTTTTTATCAACCGCACTACCGCAGAATGAATAGGTCTTTACAAGTATTATATATTCTGTGGTACAATTAAGTGTTACATTACACACAGAATCTTAAACTGTGCTCTTTTGTTTTACGATTTTGGACACAGACACAAGGGGCATTACTGTGATGCCACAGGAATAGTCATCCATCCCTATAAAAAAATCGACCCTGTGGTGACGCGCTACGTACTTCGTCAGAAAACTCTTTCGTTTCACTCTTTTGCTTTTTTACTATCGTAATTAAGCTGAAATTACTCCACTATTTAGCCTTAGCTGAACACTGTGTTTCATTTTATAGCAAAGAAACATATTCTAGCTTCATTGTGTGCAGTCTGTGTATGAGCAGTATCAAATACAATTTTTGCGACACTCCCCAGGAATTGAAACAGAAGTGTCCCGGGCAGCGATTTGGGATTTTCTCCGTGTTACTGAACTCATTCTTATTTCAGCGAGGGGAGATGTTCCCTTTTATGAGAATAGTCAAATGTGCAACGATGCTTTTGTATGTATGGTTTGATTAAATACTATTTGCCTTTTTATTTTTCTAAGTATATTTGTTTTTTATGACTAAGCAGTATTTTTTTATTAATATTTTAAGACATAGAAAAATATCACTGAGATATAAAGGTAAATTGATATGGATTACTTGCAATGTTATGATTTTCTTCTAAAATTTTACCCAGCGACTCATATTTATAATTAAGAATGATGTGTAGGTAGTTAATTCAAAAAGATGAAGCTGCGTAGGTAATTTCTTTCAGGGAGAACAATACATTTAGGCAATTCTGTAAGGATCGCTCGCACACACCATTCAGCCCTTGTCGAGGGTCGTCCATTGTTCAGTAATAGTTGGATCTTTATGCTGAAATGGAGTATAAAGATAATCAAGATTACTTCGTACTTTTCTCCTTCTTGTACGCGTATATCAGAGATGTTGACAGTTGACAAATTGTTAGCACGTACGTTGAAAATTTTTGATTAGTTATAATATAAGTTTTAGCATTTTTATTTTCACTGCTTATAATAATACAGACGTATTACTTATAAGTTTTTAAGATAGATCAACCAATATTAACACTGTTTTTGTTTTTCGTTCTAAAATTTTTAATTAAATATTTTCTTTTCAGTTATTTTCATTGTCGTGTCTCCTGACTCCTCGTACTTATTGTCTTATAATAATAAAATAGTGTTATTAATCTGAATATGGTAGATAGGGTACTATGCATACAACCCCGGAAAATAAGTATAAACCTGAAAACTACCACATGGCTGAAAAATTTTGTTTGTTTTTATTTGCATGGAAAATTCCTAAGTGACAAGCCCACAAACAAACAGACTACCTATTGTTTTCGATAATCATTCCTATTAATAGGCAAAAGCAAAAACAATTACGGTCTAGGGTTGTCAATATGCAATTTATAATAGAAAAAATGTTTTTCAAAAAAGTGGTGAATTTCAGGGTTTATAAGTATTTTCCGGCGTTGTATTATATGCGTGGTACCCTATCTACCATATTCGCTTTAAAAGGCTATTTCCAAACACTTTGTATTTCTATACCTTCTATTTATACTAACTCTGTGACGTAGGTATATGTTTCCTATCCTTTACAAGTCCCATTTCACGACCATTATCTTTGTATAAAAAAAATATATGACGCAAGTGCAGTTGGGCTTAAAATATACTTCTAATATTATCTGGAATTTTCTTTGAAACCTCGGTTTCTGCAGGCTGGGCCGTGTTGCGAATGTCCCTGATTTTCAGCGATTTCAATGCATCCCGTCGGATGATCCTATAGCATATCATCATAAGGAAGCAACATTTACATATACCGTACTGTTTTATCAGTCGAGATTTCATCAGGTTTTTAAAGGACAAATAACGTTTCTGACTTTTTTAGAAAGTTAAATCTTCGCAACAGAACATATGAGAGTTATGAAGTTTAAGTATTTTATGTCTGTTTAATTTATTTCAAGAGCCCTAGCTTGCGACGCACGTTTATTTATGTACAAATGAACAAACTTAACCCATTTATGTCAGAAGTCTGAAATTACATAAAATTTTAAAGAAAACAGTGATTAATATTAAAATTTCCTGAAGAAAAACGAGTGCAATTTGTTTTAATTGCAAAAAGTAATTGAAATTTCTTATGATTTATTCTGATTATTATCAAGCAGTTCATTAAGCTCGTGGTAATTTTCGGGCGCAGACTCAAGTTTGTGGAAACATTAAATTATCACTTTAATACCATTGCTAGCCGTCGGTTACGACTGTAAATCAAGATTATAGCGTTATAATCATGAATATCCTGAAATTGCGGGACTTTGCCATTAGCTACACAGATATTGGGTATAGCCGAGAGAAAAATGGATTCTCAAATTGTGAAGTTGTATTTTTATAGCGTTTTTATGACACGAGAGCGAAGAAAATTATTCGTCTTCCTTACGTTTCTTTACATGAAACCTCACTTCGCATTTGATGAATAAAACTGTTATGGAATGGAATTCAGGATTTGATGCCGCCACTTGGAACTGGGTCAATAATCTGTACAATATTTGTATTCAGAGGGAATTCTGTGAAAGCCTTCGGAAAGTAATCTGCTATGCAATACTGTAAGTGCATTCGTGTTATTATCAAAACTTATCTTTCGTTTAATAGAAGTGAAGAATTTTCTATAATATATAAGTGAAGTGAAGCTGAATATTTGCTTCGATTGGAAAATAGGTACATAAATCATCGTCATAATATTTATCGAATATTTTAAGAGTTTTATTTGTAGGCGCATCCGCTAATCATTCCTGCTGACAGCGCCGTCTATTAGTTGATTCCACAGACTAACTAACGAACACCAAGCACTGAACAGGCGGCCATCTTGTAACAGTGTCAAAGTCAGCTGTCACTGTCTAGGTTGAAAGACAGTGTGTCGCTGTCAGTCAGTCTTCCTTGAGTCGGTGTAACGCGCGCACGCATTCACGTGCTTGGTGGACGATAGAATCCGTTTTAATTTAAGCCATCTTGAGTTATTTTATGTTACCGTTGATTGTGATTTAGTTGATTATAAGAATAGTGACTATTACGAAGGTTATTTCATCTCCTTGCCCGCTAACCCACGAACCCCTCGTTAATCTACGAAAATGGATCA
Organism: Agriphila tristella; assembly: GCA_928269145.1. Lineage (NCBI taxonomy): Eukaryota > Metazoa > Arthropoda > Insecta > Lepidoptera > Crambidae > Agriphila > Agriphila tristella. The sequence goes on along the minus strand of OV743439.1, from coordinate 14,402,704 downwards.
TCCTGATAAAGGCCACGTGCCATCATCAGAAGTGGGATGCGAAGGGCTTAATCGTTCAGAGGAGACTGCGCGCATCAATTCCAATCAAGATAATCAGAAAGCCAGTGTGAGTACCAACGATTTTCTCGTGGGAATGGAATCAATTTTCACGCGATTGCTTACTGCAACACAAAGCCGTCCTATGCAACAAAATTCGATGCAAAGGTTGAGATGCCCGAAGAAGTTATCACGGGATTTGTAATATCAGTACTTAGTCAAAAGAGCCATCTGATACGAAGAGAGCTAAATTCATACGCTGTTACGACAAGATCTCAGTTATGTCGTGCTCTGAGTGGGGTGTCGCTGAAAAGACGTCATGAAGAAAACGATGACCAGGCTTCCAACGCTAAGAAGACACGTACTACCAGTGAAGCAAAGTTTAGTGGATCCTGTCATTACTGTGGCAACCGGGGTCACAAAATAGAAGAGTGTCGCAAGCGCCGGGACAACGCTCCAAGAACTGCTCCTGAAAAAGAGAAGACGGTCACATGCTTCACATGTCAGAAACCTGGCCATATAAGCACAAGCTGTCCGAATAATAAGAGCGAAAAGGATCAACCCGCCAGGAAAGAAGTTCATGTCTGTGAGCGCAGATTGAAAAAAGGTATTCTGTCGACATCAACTGGTAAGACAATTTCGTTTCTATTCGATAGTGGTTCAGCGTGTTCGTTGATCAAAGATAATTTAGTTGACCAACTTCTTGGTTCTGTACGCAATGACACCGTTTATTTGACAGGCATAGGTGGTGGGGACATAAAATGCACCACTCAAATACTCAGTTCTGTAAAGATTCAGGGCATTCAAGTAGATTTATTATTTCATGTAGTTCCACAAGATATTTTAACCGATTCTATCATTATAGGTAGGGATATTTTAGATCAAGGGTTGCATGTTGAAATTGACAGTGACTCAATAAAATTTTCTTTGCGTAAATGTATCAACACTTGTCAAACTGTTAATACTGTTGATTTTAGTTCAATTGATACTGATCTAGAAGGTGACGAGAAGGAGCAGTTGCTTAATTTGCTACGTAAGTATAGCGAATACTTCATAGATGGCGTGCCTACTCGTCGCGTAACCACAGGTGAGCTGAAAATTGATCTTATTGACCCTCATAAAACAGTTCAGCGAAGACCTTATCGACTATCCCCGGCAGAGAAGGTAATTGTGCGCGATAAAATCCAGTCTCTGTTAGATGCCAACGTAATCCGTGAGAGCTCATCCCCTTTCGCCAGCCCTATCCTACTGGTGAAGAAAAAGGACGGCACAGACAGGATGTGCGTCGACTTCAGAGAACTGAACGCAAACACCAGGCCTGAACATTATCCTCTTCCCAGAATAGATGAACAAGTAGACCGTCTAAATGGTGCCCGATTCTTTTCCTCGCTTGACATGGCATCGGGCTACCATCAGATAAGGGTCAGCCCGGAGTCAGTTGAGCGAACAGCTTTCGTAACTCCGGAAGGGTAATATGAATACCTGACGATGCCATTCGGGTTACGAAATGCTGCATCTGTATATCAGCGATGCATCAATACGGCACTAAAATCTCTTAAGGACACCATAGCATTAGCGTATATGGACGATGTTCTGTGTTATTCCACTAGTGTTGGTGAAGGGCTCCAGCGTCTTGATGCTGTGCTAACGGCTCTGGCTGAGGCAGGATTTTCCTTTAACATAACCAAGTGTAAATTTATGAAATCTGAAATTCACTACTTAGGATATGTCATACGAGCAGGTGAAGTAAGACCAAATCCTGATAAAGTCAAAGCTCTCGTCAATGCTCCACACCCAAAAACCGCGACACAGGTTAGGCAATTTTTAGGGCTAGCTTCTTATTTCAAGCGGTTTATATCCAACTTCGCTAGTCTTGCTAGTCCATTATACCCCTTAACGAAACTGAAAGGACCCATTACTTGGACACAGAAACATTCAGAGGTACACAAAAAAATTGTCGAAATCCTTTCATCTGAGCCGGTATTGACAATCTTTAACCCTGATATTCCAGTAGAGCTGCACACAGACGCCAGCTCCGATGGCTATGGTGCAATTTTGATCCGGAGAAAAGACAGCTTACCTCATGTGGTAGCATATTTTAGCCGTCGCACGACCGAAATTGAATCCAGATATCACTCCTACGAACTGGAGACTCTGGCGGTTGTGCGAGCGATTGAAAACTTTCGCCACTATCTTTACGGTCAACATTTTACAGTCTACACTGACTGCAACTCTTTAAAAGCCTCTAAAAATAAAGTCGATCTTTCACCTCGAGTCCATCGATGGTGGGCATTTCTCCAAGCATACGACTTTGACATCATATATAAGGAAGGACGTAGCATGGGGCACGCTGACTTTCTCTCTAGGAACGCATTGCCCTCCCCAACGAACACCGTTGAGCAAGTCGACTCAATCCAAATTGACGCTCGCAGATCCGTAAATTTCGTGGAGCTTCACAACAGCTGGATCCAAGTGGAGCAGAGACGAGATCCTGAGATCCAGACTCTTGTTGAGCAATATGAGCAATAGCAATAGTCAGGTTACACCCCATCCTCAAGGTCGCTGTTCCGTGGCATACGATCCACATTGATATTACGGGCAAACTCAGTGGCAAGAGTGATAGAAAAGAATACGCTTCTGTCATCATGGACGCTTTCACGAAATACACCCTATTAGAGTACACTCAGTCGCTAGACGCAGCTTGTGCAGTAAAAGTCTTGAAGAAGGCCGTGTGTCTTTTCGGTTCCCCTAAAAGAATAATAGCAGACCAAGGTAGGTGCTATATAAGTGCAGAATTCAAGCAGTTTTGTTGTGAGCATAACATCGAATTACACCTTATTGCAACTGGCTCCGCCAGAGCCAACGGTCAAGTAGAAAGGGTTATGCGCACTCTGAAAAGCTTACTGACTATTATTGAGAACGATTCCAATAAAGTTTGGAGAGAAGAACTAGATGAGGTCCAATTAGCCTTGAATAGCACTTAATCTAGGGTCACAGGGTTCACACCAACCGAATTAATGTTCGGCGTGCGTGCCCAATCTCTTGGCATATCCCAAATTTCTCCTAATGTCGACACTCCTACCCGTGCTGATCTGGATGCCATAAGAAGTGAAGCGTCTGCTAATATTCTTAAGGCAGCCAGTTCTCAAGAACAACTCTTCAATCGAGGTAAGGCTACAGTAAGACCATTTGAGCAGGGTGATTACGTCTTTATAAAGGGTAGTGAACGGAATCAGACCAAGCTCACCAAGAAGTTCAAAGGACCATTCATTATAACAAGGGTTCTCAATAATGATCGCTACGAACTTAAAGGCATCAATAAATCTAACCGCGTCTATAAGTACTCTCACGAAAATTTGCGTGCAGTGCAAAGAGGGTTTGAAGGTCTAGTAGAAATATCTTCATCGTTGATCAACGACGAGGATGCTGAGACCGCAGTCGATGGAAGCGAGATTGCTCAAGTAGAGTCTTCAGATACCGACACTGAAACAGCGTCCATTGCTAGTGAAAGAACTCTGACCGCCAGCTCTGACACCCTCACGGCTTCGGAAGGTGATCGTCACGTGATCGTGGAACATGCTCAAATACATCGATGTAAGTATCTACTCACTTCTCTCTTTTTGGCTCACATCACACCATCTCAACATACCAGTGGCTGGCCGAAGGGGCCTCGCACGCCCGGGCCTAGGTTTGGTAACTGGTCGAAAGGGCCTCGCACGCCCGGGCCAACGCCTGGTAACTGGTCGAAGGGGCCTCGCACGCCTGGGCCAAGGTTTTGTAGCTGGTCGAAGGGGCCTCGCACGCCCGGGCCAACGCTTGGTAACTGGTCGAAGGGGCCTCGCACGCCCGGGCCAAGGTTTGGTAAATGGTTGAAGGGGCCTGGCACGCCCGGGCCACGTTTAGGTAACTGGTTGAAGGGGCCTCGCATGCCCGGACCAAGGTACCTGGTTAGTAGGGACTTGACGCAGAGAACTAGGTTCGTCGAATGGTTGAAAGGGCCACGTACGCCCGGGCCATAGTTTGACAACCGGATTAAGGGGTTTAGTACGCCTGGTTTTGTACTGGCCATGTTTTCGCCTAAGCTGCGTTATTGTCAGGAATGACCGAACGTGTAATGACGTGCGTCCTTGTTTATTCTGCAAGTCAAGACGAATAACCGCGATAACAACTACAGACGTCCAATGGAACCATTCGCACGAGGCCATGCGACTGTCAGGATTGGCCGTGTAGGCGCATCCGCTAATCATTCCTGCTGACAGCGCCGTCTATTAGTTGATTCCACAGACTAACTAACGAACACCAAGCACTGAACAGGCGGCCATCTTGTAACAGTGTCAAAGTCAGCTGTCACTGTCTAGGTTGAAAGACAGTGTGTCGCTGTCAGTCAGTCTTCCTTGAGTCGGTGTAACGCGCGCACGCATTCACGTGCTTGGTGGACGATAGAATCCGTTTTAATTTAAGCCATCTTGAGTTATTTTATGTTACCGTTGATTGTGATTTAGTTGATTATAAGAATAGTGACTATTACGAAGGTTATTTCATCTCCTTGCCCGCTAACCCACGAACCCCTCGTTAATCTACGAAAATGGATCATCCTGATAAAGGCCACGTGCCATCATATTTAATACCTACATACTTTTGGGCAACATACAAATAAACCAGCGATCGAAGATTAATAATAATAAAAAAAAACAAATGAAAAAGAATGCTGACTAATGACTAGGTATGTATGAGGTGCGTTCAGAGTTCTTCAGTCCCCATTCACTAAGCGTAGGCCGGATAGGTCAGCCGTTTTTATGCTAAAGTCGGTCGTTTCTTTTACGGTAAGTAGACACCTAACGTCAAATACTAAATAGACGGAGCATTGAAAACGAGCGAGCAGTAAGAAACTGAAACTCTTTTGTAAAACCGTTTTATATATTTGGAAGCGCTTGTGAGTAAGTAGAGTAACAGATTTTTAACGCGACTAAATCGTTATACGTGTAAAAGTTACATGTAGGTTAAGTAATAGTTCCATTTCATTGTTCATATTGGTGGGTACATTTCATACCGACGACGCCGCACTTATTATTAGATTATTGTTATTTATGAAAATTAAGAACATTGTTCAACTCTGACCTGAGATAAAAAATAATAGGTACTTTTTAAAAATATACATAGCGTAATTGCTCTACCCTTGTTTTTTTTGTGTTTCAGAACAAGAAAGTATAAAGTTTCTTAAATAAGAAAATAGAAAACATCGTCCTCATTAGTTAGTTACCTCCACCAAGTTTAATATTAACGATCGGGTCAAAGTTACGATATTTATCTACACTCTGTGACATTCGTGGTACGACACGCGAACCAATCGTATAGACATTATGGGGACATTAAGCCGGTTTTGCATTGCTTATGTAGTTCACAGGGGTAATATCCTATACGTCAAGTGTCGTTTTTCCTATCTTTGAATTACAATATAGTCATTCAAATTTAAGTCAAGAATTGTTTAATGGAAACACTTTTTTGTTTTGGAATAATCAGTGTCAATTAAGTTCGATATCCCGTATCAGAGGGCTTATTACAAAAAAGCATCGCGATAAGCGTACGATGTTCGTCCCACTCCGTGACACTATTGACTCACGAATAAGGTTCGATATCAAGTAAATTGAACGACGAATTGCGTTCGACTATCGTGATTCTTTTTTGTAATAGACCCTCAGGTAAAACCTTGTTTATACTTGTTTTGATCATACAGATATTATGGGGTGAGTGAGAATATCAAGCCGGATTTGCATTGCTTGAAATTACCTTACCTTCTGTTGACAAGAATAATGGCAAATGTTCTTTCTATAACAATAGTGACTACAAAACTTATACCGTGTTGAACTGTAATTGAACAATGTTTTTCGACACTCGGCTGATAATGGCTTTGTAAACTACATCCTGATATTTCCAACTTAAGAAGCAGAAGCACGGGCGATTCCCAAAGCGAGCGTTTTATTGGATCCCTGATCTCTTTCGCAAACTTATTCCTGTATCGCGTCAAACTTACAAGTTTGGAACGAATGATTTAGGAAATTGGTACGGTTGAATTTGCTATTCGAACAAATGTTTTCCTTTTCCTTTTTGGGAATATTTTAATAAAACTTGCAAACTTTTTGTACCTCTTGTTTATTACTGGTCAAACCAAATTTTAAGAATTTTTAAATTGTAGACCTCATTAAAATTGCTCTACATCTATACATCTAAAACTCTAAATTGATTGATTGTTGGGATAGGCGTGGAGCCCTAACGGCTAAAGGTAGAGACACTATTTTTGGAGGGTAGATACCTTTCATGATGTAGATGAGCACTAAGAAAGGGTTTTGGAAAATTCCCGTTATACAGGGTGCTACAGCGTGTTCCAGTTTGTATGGAGATTTGTATAGGGCTGAAGGTAGAGACACCATTTTTGGAGGGTAGATACCTTTCACGGTGTAGATGAGCACTAAGAAAGGGTTTTGGAAAATTCCCGTTATACAGGGTGCTACAGAGTGTTCCCGTTTGTATGGGAATTTGTATAGGGTTGAAGATAGAGACACCATGTTTTGAGGGAGATACCTTTCATTGTGTAGGTGAGCACTAAGAAAGCATTTTGGAAACTTCCCGTTATACAGGGTGCTACAGCGTGTTCCAATTTGTATGAAGATTTGTATAGGGCTGAAAGTAGAGACACCATTTTTGGACGGTAGATACCTTTCATGGTGTAGATGAGCACTAAGAAAGGGTTTTGGAAAATTCCCGTTTACAGGGTGCTACAGCGTGTTCCAGTTTGTATGGAGATTTGTATAAGGCTGAAGGTAAAGACACCATTTTTGGAGGGTAGATACCTTTCATGGTGTAGGTGAGCACTAAGAAAGCGTTTTGGAAAATTCCCGTTATACAGGGTGCTACAGCGTGTTCCAGTTTGTATGAAGATTTGTATAGGGCTGAAAGTAGAGACACCATTTTTGGACGGTAGATACCTTTCATGGTGTAGATGAGCACTAAGAAAGGGTTTTGGAAAATTCCCGTTATACAAGGTGCTACAGGGTGTTCCCGTTTGTATGGTAATTTGTATAGGGTTGATGATAGAGACACCATTGGAGGGTAGATACCTTTCATGATGTAGATGAGCACTAAGAAAGCGTTTTGGAAAATCCCCGTTATACAGGGTTCTACAGCGTGTTCCAGTTTGTATGGAGATTTGTATAGGGCTGAAGGTAGAGACACCATTTTTGGAGGGTAGATACCTTTCATGGTGTAGATGAGCACTAAGAAAGGGTTTTGGAAAATTCCTGTTATACAGGGTGCTACAGGGTGTTCCCGTTTGTATGGGAATTTGTATAGGGTTGAAGATAGAGACACCATGTTTTGAGGGAGATACCTTTCATTGTGTAGGTGAGCACTAAGAAAGCATTTTGGAAACTTCCCGTTATACAGGGTGCTACAGGATGTTCCAGTTTGTATTGGGATTTGTATAGGGCTGGAGATAGAGACACCATTTTTTGAGGGTAGATAGATACCTTTCATGGTGTAGGTGAGCACTAAGAAAGGGTTTTGGAAAATCCCTATATACAGAGTGCTACAGAGTGTTCCAGTTTGTGCTTATTTTGTTATGTGAAAATTTAAATGTGTGAAATTAGGTCTACTGATAAATACCTAGGTCTATTGGTAATCCGTGACTTTCAAAATAAATTCACATCTATCTTAATCACGCGAAGGAAGTTGCGGGCAAAAGCTAGTTTATTTATGTTACTGATAGCTATGCTTGCATTCGAATTTCAGTTCTTGAAATATTTTCGCGACAAACTCTTCGTTTAATGTGCTTCGAAAGTTTGTAGTTAACTTTATTTTGTAGAAAATATTTCTATTGTTGAAAATTAACCACTATTACAGATAACATAATTGGGGTATTATTGCTGTTCGTTCAAAGTCGTTAGTGTAGACAAAGACAAGGTCTTTTTGTAACTACTACATATTGATTGGCGTATAGCTAACTTTATACCTATAGTATACAGATGTTTATATTATGAGAAGATAAAATATTTCCGATTGGAAGTAAATAAACAGACCAGGAAAAGAACCGTTATGCTCAATAACATATTGTCAGTTCACTGAACAGGAACTTAGAAGTTATCTACGTCGAATTATTAAAATAATAAAAACAACAAACATTTGTTGATGTAGTTCACGAAAATGTATTTAACTGTAGATCTATTAAATAACCCTTACTATCAATATTTTCTCTATTTTATTACACATTTATGACCCAAAAACACCCTAAATTCAACGCCAAAAATGGTTAGTGAGCAGTGATTCACTGTTATAACTCAGATTAGAACAGACTTTCAAACGAATCGAGCCTAGCGAACTTCTCTTAACACGCATTAATCTGTCGCAATTAATCGAGTTTATTTAACTTTCGGCTCGGTAATATAATATTCATTCCAACAGATGAAGCTAATCGAGAACGTCGTAGTGTTTTGTTTTCAGTAAAAACATAGGTAGGTTGTACGGTTTATCTGCCACGTCACTTTATGTAAATATAAACATGCTACAATGAACCCAAATTGGGAAAATCGTTTCTTCGGACCACCAAACTGAACAACTTTTACTTGATACCAACTCCGAAATCGCGAAAAAAAGCGACTGTTTCATACATTTTGATATTATCGTTATCAATTTTTGTATGTAACGGCTGTTGTTCATTTTGATGGTCTAAGAAACGGTTTGCACATTTTAGGTTAATTCATTACACGGGATAAATCACCGGATTTATCAAAAATATTTGAATGCAGTTTTACTTAAGTATTTCAAAAAACAAATGAATGTTTTTTTAGGTATGATTTGCAATCACAAATATTTAGGGTAGGTACTTTCCCTCCAACTACCGACTTTTTTCCACTTTAGCTTTGTATATCCGTCGGTTTAAATTACATCGAGGTTTATTGAATTAGACCCTTTATGACGAGAAGATGGCTAAGCCGTAAGGCTGAGTGGACCTGACTGCAGAATATTTTATAAAGGTCACCTTTGATATAATTCTGCTACTAATGACGAAGTCTTTACGAAACTTTAGGGATATAATAAAACATTAGATTGACTTAAAACGCATACATATATTTATTTTACATTTAATGCCAGATAAGCTGATAGTTTTAAATTCTAATGTGACAACTCAGTATTGATAAAATTAAAATGTTATTAAACTATAGTACAGGTTATCAGAGGAAGTTAGTTGTCAAAAGTAATCCGAAATGGCGATTCCCCTACAAATATACAATTTCCAATGTTGAATTTTAGATTATTTTGATGTTCTTTTGCGATTTTCCTATTTTTTGTTTCTAAACCACCGCAGTACTAAAGCGAACAAAACAAAAAAATAATTATTCCAATCAGAAAAGCTATTTTTGAGTTTTAGCCAGACTAACGAACAGCAGTTTATTTTTATATTATTAGAAGTAGAAATGTGAGCTAAGCTAAGGAGTCATCGACTCAATTTGGCCTACTTTTATGAGACTTATTTTATGGAAAAGTAAATCATCCACGTTTCATAAATTTTTGGTCCAAATATGAAAGTGCCGGCCAAAAGACAAAAATGCTTTATTCTGAAAGATTTTGTCCATCTAAGCATTTTTTATTATGGCACCGAAGCTGTAGCACCGCTTCACATTTTTGTCAAAATGTATGAAAAGACAGACTTTTTTAATTTAATTAAAATCAAGTACAGCGGTGCTACAGCTTCGGTGCCATAATTAGAAATGCTTAGGTGGACAAAATCTATCAGAATAAAGCAGTTTTGCTTTTTGGCCGGCACTTTCAGATTTGGACCAAAATGGATGACGTGCTTTACAAACATTTGGTAGCATTAAAACAGTTTAATAATGTCTATAAATAATCGAATTATATTCCTTTAACACCAAATAGGTCATGAACTTAAATAATGTAGTGAGTGACTTCATAAAACTGTGTCATATGTTCAGGATTTCTACCACTAATCACATACGATACGCACTACCATTTATCACATACTGCCATTAATCACTTTTTGTTTTCTTTATTACCAGGAATTGGAAATGGTAAGGGAGAAATGAAACAGGCGTCTTAGCACTCTAAAAAATATTAAAGATAATACGAAACAAAAGGAAACAAAGCAGAAAGAAGACTGACAGATGATAGATATCTTAAAAAAATAAAGTGCATTGGGCCGGAATCCTAAGGGTGCGGGTTCAAATCCCGTCTAAGTTGCTACGGGTGAGCCGATTTTTTCTAATATTTTTCATTATTTATTCATCTTAATAAAAAAATAGCATTGTGAATACAAAAATCTAAAAGTTAAAATTAAAAAAATATTACATAAAACTACTATACAAATAAATAATAAAATAATCTCTCTCTATCTGTTAAAATAATCTCGTAACATTAAAAATCAATACTCAGAGATCCACCAGAGCAAGCGTCTCGTAGTCAATGCTACATACATGGTGTTAAAGAAATTATGGTCAAGCCGAAGTGGAATACCAGACATGCCCATAATTACGAACAACTTTTATAAAAGGAACTTATGTCAAATCATGAAATTTCAGCTGTTTCATTCAAAGTGATCATATATTTATCCTAGGATAAAGTTTCATACATTTTGCTAGCAAAATGTATGAAACAGCTAATTTTTTTTCATGTTCAAACAAATATACCATTGCGTAGGTAGGTAAGTTTGTAGCAGTCTGGTGTAAAAGAAAAATTTCTACGTTCAATAAATCTTCCTTCTGTAAGAAATGTTTTGAATTTATAAAAAGGTTTGGTTCCGAATGGCTGCGTTATTTGACTAAACCCTATCAACAACTTTAGACGGTAGACAAACTTACGCGTCTAGCTCGCCCTGCAAACTTTTCTTAAGGCGGTTGTATGACCGAAAGTGGCGCCCTCAGAGGTTTTTATTTAATAAGTTATTAATAGAAAAAGATTTTGGTAATGTTTATCGTGGAGATTTTAGGGCACATGGTCTAGTATTTTTAGAAGGTATCACTACATGCCCTCGTATTCATTCGTAGAAGTAGATAGCAAATGTGTCAAAAACGGTCACTTTTAGCAGTTTTGCTATCTACTTTTAGCAGTGACTACGAGGGAATGTAACGATACCGTCTAAAAATACTAGACTGTGGGCCCTAAAATCTCCACGATAAACATTTTTAAAATTGTGTATTAGAATTATATTATTAAATATAATTCACCGCGGCGCCACTTTCGCTCAGGGCCTTAGCTATACTCTGTTCACGGAAACGAGTTAGTATAGCGCCTTCTCTATCACACATTTTCATACAAATAACAAAGACAAAAAAAAACTTTTTAAGGGTCAGTGGGCGTTAACAATACCTTAGAAAAGTAAATGCGCGCTCAAACTGCGCTTCTTAAAAATTAGCTTAGCTTATGCCCGCGGTTTCATGTCTTATTTGAGAGCCATTTATTACAGAGAATAACAAAGGAACTAGCACACCTGTTTTATTTTATTGTACAAAAATTTGAAAAAAAGTATTTTCTTAAGTGATTGCTCATTTTTGACAAAAGAACAATACGGGTCATTAGCATACCTGCGCCACCTTGGGATTCAAAATTCAATACACAAGCCAGGTAACGAATTGAACATACGGACACAAGTAAGAGCACGTCTGAACAGTACGGGGAGTATGAGTAGACTAAGAAGTACTCTACTCGTACTGTGTACACCGCCTTAGCGTTTATCACTGACCAATCACAGTTCCTTATAAAATTGTGTGAGTGAGATAGCGCTCTACTAACTCGTTTCCGTGAACAGACTATAGACCTTAACTGGCCCCAGAGTTGCATACAAAATATATTTTTCAACTAATTCTAGCTTTCGTGAACCTGGGACATTTTTATCAGATTTATGTTTTGTCTACATCAGTGCAAATGTTTATTTATTTGGGTTTATAAAATCTTCATTCATTGCACTTTAAGATTTAACAAATTAATACTAGTGACTCGGTGAGACGTAGACCTCGCGTTTGTGACATTTTTGATCATTTTTCGAAATGGCTGAAATATGATTATATTTTTCAAAAAATTTTGAAATCTGAATCGACTGGATTATCCTTACTAATATTATAAATGCGAAAGTCCGTTTGTTTGTTTATTTGTTTGTTTGTTTGTTACGCCTTCACGTCTTAACTACTGAACCGATCATCATGAAATTTTGCACATACGTTGTCAAGGGTACAGAGAAGGACATAGGGTACCTTTCATCCCGAAAAAAGGAACTGTTTCCGAGGGATAGACAAAATACTATCCACGCAGACGAAGTCGCGGGCGTAAGCTAGTATTATATATATCGTCCACCAAACACAATGCTACAGCAATATCCCCCCCCCGCCCTTCAGTTTGATGGTCAAATAGCAAATTTTCAGTTTGATGGTCCCTATCTACCATATTCGACTTTATAAGGCTTTTACTAAACATCTTGTATAAGTGATACAAATTGTGTATAACCATAAATTGGTTTTCAAGAAGTCAAAAGGGGAAAAAGATAAAAAGTAAGTAAGTAACTCTTAAAAATATAGGAAAAAATAAGAAATTGTGCAACAGGCAGTCATCGCAATTGAACGGAGAGAATTTTTTTTTCGGAGACAATGTCCAACAATAGCTGATCGATTTGCGAGTCCAATTTGCATATTGTTGTTATGCATTTCATTGATCAACACATTGTGTCAACACGGTACCTATGTCCAGTGAAAATGCAACTCGTCATGTCCAGTGCTTCTATTTCACAGCCATTGATTTCGGCGGGGCGTGTTCAAACTCACAGCCCCAGAATCAAGTCGATAGAAGTATAAAACAAATTGATTGTACCGGCAATCAATTTTATTGCTTTTATAGTGAAGGTAATTTATCAAATTCACCTCATTTATTCTTAATGGAGGGTTTTATAGGCACACTTTTACGAAAACATCAATGTTTATGATTTGTTCAAGTAACGACAGTTTTATTTTTATACGATTTGATAATGTACAGTAGGAATCACGAAAGATGACCACAAATGGCGCCCATCTTCGCATTATAACTCACGAAGAAAAGACTTAAGACAAAATTATATTATTATAGATACATATATTATATAGTATTCTATGGAATATTATTTTGTCTTGTCTTTTCTTCATGAGATAAGATGCGAAGATGGGCGCCATTTGTGGTCATCTTTCGTGATTCGAACTATACCTAAATGTATTTTTTACATTTGTTGAATGAACAGAGAATAAATACACTTAAATACAATAAATTGAAATTTTTTAAAGCATCTCAACATACTAAATTTTTGTCATCTCGTTTCGACAAGATTTGTGTGCCCGTGCTCAAGTAAAAAACACTTAGACCCGATTTCACCAACAACTTGAACGGCCGATTAATTTTTAACCGTCTGATTTTGACATTTTCTCCATACATAAAAACGTCAAAAATAGACGTTTGGGACTTGATCGCCTGTTTTGGTATTGGTGAACTTCGGCCTTAAACGATTATATCACACCAAACAAGCAATATGTTTACATGTGACTTTAAGGTGTCATGTACGTCGCTTTACTTAGGCTCAGCTCATCTTTGGTTTACTTGTAAATCTAAGCCCACCTTAGAGATTTAACTTGGAAAGATTATATCAAAAGCCATTACAATAATAGAACAACTTACTTTAATTTGGAACTTAAGAGGATTGTCAAGCAAGCGGTCTCCATACAAACGGCAGCGATAACGTTTCCCACTCTCTAAACCTTAACCTACAGCAATGAATTAGGTATGTTTGTGAAACTGCTAAAAACTTTTTGTTTTGTATGAATTCACTACACTAAAATGCAAATATATCAAAATATATTATGCATAGATATTTAAAAAATCAAAACGCACAGCCCTAGTTTTAAGGCATTTCAAAAACATACCAAAACTTCATTGCTGTAGGTTAAGGTTTAGAGAGTGGGAAAGGTTATCACCGTTTGCATGGAGATCAATTGCTTGAAAATCCTTTTAACTGAAACCTGTGATACAGACCCTTCTTATAAATCGTGATTTTTAACCTATTCAAGTAAACAAACACTAAAAAATTTAAAAAATATTTAAAACACGACTGCCCTGCCAAAAACGAACTAAAAAGTTAAACAACAAGTGTCGTTGCAGTCGGGGGACCTTATTATGGAAAAATGTTTGATCAAAGAGGTCCCCCGACTGCAATGACACTTGTTGTTTAACTTTTTAGTTCGTTTCTGGCAGGGCAGTCGTGTTTTTAATATTTTTTAATTTATTTATTTTTATTTCATACACTTTAGTGACATATTATATAGTTTTTGAATGTGCTCATCAAGGCCTTTCATTTGATGCCCATATTGTAATAATAGAAGAAATATATTTTTTTTTCACATTTGAAAATGGCATCGTACAGTCGCCATATTGATTTTTTCTAAACAACATATAGCCAGTGTCACTCGGGATGCTGTAAGAATTCTAACGATACCCCATTTATCCAAATCAGTTCAGGCATTTAGAAGTTATGGTGGAATAAAGAAACTTACATACCCACAAACATACATGAACCCTGAATACATATAAACTTTTTTTGCTTTGGGCAGTCGTGTAAATAAACTCTTTTTGCTTTGGGCAGTCATGTAAAAAAAGTAAGTGTAGATTACGGTTTTTCTTTACCTTTTTTTCTTTTTCAGTGTCTAAATAACTGTGTAATACAAATTCATAACACGAATAATTATAAATATCATTCCATTCATTTCATCTAGGTATATTCAGTTTGTGTTGCCTAACGGCTTAAAGAAATAAATGTGTTTACGTTTCCTTAATTGATTAAGATACTTATCTCGGGATTAATGAGAAATTCCTTGGAAATGTAGACTTGTGATTTTACCGACTTAAAAGGGGGTTAAATGTCTGAACTTCCTATCTAATTAATTAATTTCTACCTTGAATTGACGGTGAGTTGTAAACCAAAATAATTTACAACTGTGTAGCGTAGTTTACACTTTAATCAAGTGTTAATGGTGTTCATGGACTAATCAAGGCCTCAATAGAATTAAAATAGAAAATGTTGATCAAATTTTGGATCAACTTGAAGGTATAGCGTTAGTTAGTTTCATTTTAGGAAATAGTAATATACATAATGCGAATGCGTACCGATTGTAAAAGTTTACAAAAGGTTACTAAAAAAGCATTTAAGCGTATAATATGATGTTATACTATCAAATAATATCTTGATTATTAAATTAATGAATAGGTGAGTAGATTTTGTTTTTCAGAATGATTACTAGTCAAAAAATGAACTATTTAAAATGGCGTTTTAATAATCTGTATAAGTAAGCACGTAGTTTATTTAGGTAAACACATTACACATTTAATGTGGCAATATCCTATGCAAAATAAGTACTATTTAAAAAATGGATTTTGTAACAAATCCAGCATATTCCTATTAGTTAGTTTGCTCATGTATTATGCTTTTGATTTTGATAAAAAAAAGTTGATACATGTTCCCTATTGTTAAGCCTAGGGACAACAAAATATATGATCGGTATTGATGAAGATAGCTATACTGCCTACCTCTATGGTTCCATGGTGGAAGTTAAGCTATAAAATGATATGATCTTTGTGAGGAAATTTGCCTTCGCGTCGTAGATATCGCAGAATCGAACCCTTAAGAGTACTCCTAAGAAGGTAATGGGAAAAACAACGTAACCTTTCGTTTCTTATGTTTGGAGGAAGGTATTGTACAATATCAACCTACACTACCTATAACCATACATTTACAACAATTTTTTGGTTGAATTTCACCATCGTTATTCCTTATGGCATATTATGGCTGTCAAAATAAAAAAAAAAACTGTACATTTTAGTACGTACAGTAAGGGGATATACAGACAGGGTGTTTGGAAATAGTATTATAAAGCCGAATTTGGTTGATAGGATACATATGCATACAACCTCGGAAAATTTGAATAAACCTTCACATGCCTGAGAAATTTTGTTCTTTATTTGAATGGATCTAAATGACAACCCTAGACGCAATAGACTATTATTTTTCCTAATCAATCCCATTAATATGCAAAAGCAAAAGGTCATTTCGGTCTAGGGTTGCCACTATGGAAATTATTACAAAAATAATGTTTTGTTTAAAAAAAAGTGGTGTTTTTCAGTGTAATAATTTTCCGGGGTTATATGCATGGTATCCTATCCACCATATTCAGCTTTATATGACTTTTTCCAAACACCTGTGATTTGCAAGATATAACGAGGAAACATAGGAAAATTAACACAAAAATAATGAAATATCAACATTTTTTTACAATAAAAAGGCTTACAATAAGATTTTTTATCGATAACAGCTGTATCTCTATAATTTTTATACTTTAGTAAAAATAATGATATGGTTGGGATTTTTTCAGCTATTCATTCAATGTGATAAACAGATTCTTTTTTTCAGAAAATTTTACTTTACCATTAAGTAAACCATTTATTTAAGTAATGAAATAACCAACCACGTTACATTTAAATTAAGACAGCTAGAAAATAGGAGCATATGAGTGCTTTTCTATTTCGTTAAGTGCTATCTCCTTTTACAACTAATGGATTTCATTGTCGTGTAACTGTAAATTAATTCTAGTAGGTATTGAGAACTTAACGGAGATAACCTTGATGTATAGGCATATAGCATTGAGGAGCTCGATTGCGCATTGGACAACACATACGCGTAATGGGCGATTATCCGAAGCCAATAAAACGCCATCTATCGAAATATTTTGAACTATTTTTTTTTCTTTAATTTAAGCTGTATGTCTCTGTGTGTGTGTAAGTTTGTATACATTACAGGCTGTAAGCTTGTTCTATTATTCACTTTTATTATTTATTTATTTTTACTCACTCTTCAAATTTAAAGGATGTGTTCTGTTCAGTCCATGACTTTCTCTAAAGAGATCAAGGTCGTGATCAGTTTAGTAAAGCTAGGGTTTCCTAGGATGACGGTGCCATCATATTACGGCCGTAATTTAGCGGCGTAGAGCGTAGTCTATGTAAACAATATGGCGCGGTTTCCTATAGAGCGGTGCTGGATACCGTAACGTCAATTTTGGATGACCAAAATTTTGTGGTGATTTCGAATTTTCGACACATGTTTCTTGGAGAAATTTGTTCAGTTTCATAGACTGAACATAAAATTTGAAAAGTGAATAAAAATACAGCCTGTATTTACAATCCCCAGCTCCTCTGCGTTCCAAAGGCAGACCTGCCTTTTGAAACCTAGCTGTATTTGCAGTTGTTATTACCCATTTCTTCCATCTTTTTTATCGAATCACAAGACTTTTGCCACAGAAATGGAAATATTATGGCTGGTGCTGATGATGACGATAAGATAAGGCACACTAACCTGCAATAGCTCTGCCCAGTAGTAAAGTACTGAACAGAATCGAGAGCACCCGCCGGCTGCACCGCGCCGCCATCTTGTGATCGCTCCCAGCACAAGTCCAACATCAACTGCAGTCCACCATAACGCACTCACTCGAACAGTTCAGTGTACACTACATCACTAAGTCACTCTCACTTATGGCCTTTTAGGCCATTTCACGCATTTTGGTATTGAACACTTCACTATTGTGCTTATGTATTTATATCTATACTTAGAAAGAACAGATAAGCACTAGGGCTTTAGTATACTATCTCGATATTCACTTATTTTTAGTCCATTTTATGGTTTAACTATTCTTTAGTTTATAGGTTTATTGACCAATTCTAGGACCTTTGTTTTAAGTGAATGAAAGAAATGCAATAAGCGCTCCTGTATTCTTAAGCTTAATGTTTATAGAGGCAAATAGTGCTTAAATTATAAAAAGCTCAAAGTATATTTCTGCAATACAAAAACAATTTACGGTAGTTATATTTCTGGATCTAACCTATATATTTTAGAGCGCTGATCTGGCTTGCACATCTACGAGAGAAAAACGTAGGAGAAACGCGTGGGAAGAAATGATTGATAGGCTATACGTACTTCCATTTTGACGTGTGACTTGTATCGAATGCCAATGCCATACAGACAGATCGTTGAATTTAGCCATGCAACTATATAGATTGACTTATTTTGGGTGTATTGCTATTTCTATGTTGATATTTTTTGAGTTTTATATTACCGAGATAGATTTTTGGTTCGTCGTACAACTATCTGGTGCTAATCGAATTCATATCTACCACAAAAGACTATTGTATCATTTCGATATAGTTTCCATTACGTAGGTAAGTGACGCTGTATAAATCACAAATATTACAATTCAAAAAAATACATTCTTAAGCTGAGCCCTATGGTTTTAAGTGCATGAAAGGATATTTTTCTGCATTTGCAGAAAGTTGCAGAAAGTTTATTTCGCACTTTTACATCTCGCAAGAAGAAAACGTAAGGTCTATCACGAACAACCGAGACACAAACTTGTAACAATGGAAAGTTCCTGTTCGAGAGTTAGTAAGCTTTTCACTGAAAGTTTGAAATATTTGTATTTGTTTAAAATTTGTTTAAAATAAACAAGATTATGTTAGGTGTGTCCCACCGTAGGTTTATATGGTTCGTTCGAACATGTGGACAGTATGGATCAGAGAAAATTGAGCATATTTAGTTGGCTTAGTATCACCAAGTGCTGTAAAACTAGCTTTTCGAGAGTGTCTCTGCATGGAATTGTACTACCATTACGTTAACGTGAAAATTTTGTAAAAAAAATGAGAGCGAAAATATCACCATGTACCTACCGAAGAGTAGGGATGTAGTACATGTTGTATTTGCATCATCATTGGCCACAACATCTTTGAAGATGATTTTTGCAGAGCTTGTGCAACACCGCTGATGGCTACAGATGGAGCCCTAGTGATTCTTAATCCACACTAATAATATAAATGCGAAAGTAACTCTGTCTGTCTATCTATCTGTGCTGTTACGCTTTCATGCCTAAACTACTGAACCGACTTTGATGAAATTTGGTACAGAGATAGAGTAGAGCTAAAGAATGGACTTAGGCTACAGAATAAATAATCTTAGGCTACCTTTTATTGGTAATAAAAGGTAGCCTATAATGGTTGAAGAGGTTTGTACGAAAATCCCTCGGATTCGAAGCTAGGATCTTCAGATTTGGGAGAGGGAGAGTGAGAGGGAGAGTGAGAGGGAGGGTAAGGGGAGAGGAAGAGGGGGACAGCACGCTTTGTGGGGACCTGCCTAATCACGTAAAACGGCTGATCTACTTTTGATTAAATTAAAACATAGAAAGATTTTCTCGAATATCCATGCGGACGAAGTCACGGGTAGAAGCTAGTACTATAAAATAATTAATATTATCAGGAAGGTTGTGTAAATCCAAGCTAATAATTGGTGTACCTAATTAATTAGTACTAAATGAGTGATGATCGGCCCCCGGGGAGTGATACCTACATCGGACCCTTGTTTTCTTGAGGGTATATCACGTCGAATATAAAGTGTTTAGTTTGTATCACAGAAAGTACTAGATAAATCAGCCAGAGCTTTACAAACAAAACAAACGCCTTCTGTTAGCAGAAATATTGTTATCGGTTTTTTTTATTTGAAAAACAAACACACTTTCTACCTTATTGAAATGATAGAAATTATCTGTAACTCTCTCGAGCTAGGAGCATAATATACCTACTTATAATATAAAAAACCGGCCAAGCGCGAGCCGGTGGCCAGTACCAAAAAACGGCAAAAAAAATCTCGTTTGTTGTATAGGAGCCCCCCTTAAATATCTATTTTATTCTGTTTTTATTATTTGTTGTTACAGCGGCAACAAAAATACATCATCTGTGAAAATTTCAACTGTCTAGCTATCACGGTTTATGAGATACAGCCTGGTGACAGACAGGCAGATAGACAGACAGCGGAGTCTTAGTAATAGGGTCCCGTTTTTACCCTTTGGGTACGGAACCCTAAAAACCATACTGAAAACTACCGAGAACTGTATTGAAAATGCTTGGAAAATGGTGATGTATAAAAAAATCGAATTTTACTATCTCACATGGCTGGCGATTTAGTTAATGTACTTCTATATAAAAATATAAAGAAATTTTGTTTCACCAATTTAGGTTTTGATAAAATTAACTGTTCCTATCGCTTTCATATGAATTACTAGCGGCCGCCCGTGGTTTCACCCGCGTGGTTCCCGTTGCCGTGGGAATATCGGAATAAAAAGTATTCTAAGTTTTAATCTAGGCTATCTACTATCTGTGTGCCAAATTCCAACCAAATCCGTTCAGTAGTTTTTGCGTGATTGAGAAACAAACATCTAAACATCCAAACCCACAAACTTTCATATTTATTAAGAGGATAGTTGACTTGACTACGATATCGAAAGGCTGTGAACGAGTTAGTTAAACCTAAAATAAATAGTTACTAGTCTAAAAATAAATAGTAGTGAGTCAAAAACCGTAATAAAATACTGTTTTATTAGAAGGTATATTCCTTTAATTAAACCATTTAAATTTCCTTTAAGCACGTAAAATCCTCAGACCATAAATCGCTAAACTTAACGGCCACTGCATTTTATTGGGTACAACTTTATTGCGGTAGGAAAGAAAAATATCAAACTTTGGACACTCCCTTGTGTGATCACACTTGTATGTTATTCGTTATTTCACTTAGGAATTAACCTTCACAGGTAGGTATCTACCAGTGGCGAGGGGTGAAATCATGGCGAAAGTAAGCCGTTCTACAAAACTGTTATGATCTGCATAGTGGATTGTTGGGGTGGGATCTAAAAGGTAAGCCGATAGGAATCGGCTTGTATGGACCCTTCGCCACTGGTATCTACTTATTGGGGTTTTTGATAAGCACGCTTTTACTAGGTAGAGTACTATTTTTGTTAAAATTCTGAAAAAAAAACGAATATAAATAATAACAAACACCGCAAATGAGATCGAACAACAAAAGTTACCCGAACAAAGATAGACACAGCCAAAATTACACATAGAATCGGGACTAAGCAACAATTACACGAATCGGAACAAAATGGCGACTACCTACAGTCCAAACAAACTTTACACGAGGGTTAATTGCACCCGTATCGAGTTGTTCTTTCAAATATTCCGAAATAAAAGCTGGCGAATAGGTTAACTTGAACAACCGAAATTTGAGGATATATTTTTATCAAATGACACAGATCTCTGGTTTATTTGGTAAGTCTGTAGATTAAAAGAAACTTTGATTGTACTAACTCTAGTAATTTAATTTATGTGCTTAATATTTATCCTCAATTTTATGAAATTGATCAATAATACCGGGTGTAACAAGACCCTCAACTAAGCCGAGTTCTACGTATTCTGCCCATCATCAGGACCATTTCTGTTCAAAATTTTTGTTGGGAAACGATTTTAATTTTTGTTGTTAAAAAAGTGTGTGCTACACAGCTGCGTGCGGCCGAGTTGAAAGGCAGCGTTTCGTTTATGTGAAATACATTGAGTGATGACGTTTTGAAGCCATTGTTTGTTACGAAATACAAAAAAATAGTTTTTTTGGGCAAAAATTAGGAAATAACGAATAAAATAAGATTTAATTTAAAAATAATGTTTTTTTTTACTTTGACCATAACTTCTTAGCGATTGGTTCCCCAGGAATAGGTCTAACTAAAACATAAATATGTCAAACAGATAAATGATCCTGATGATGGGCGGAATGCGTGGACTTCGGCTTCGTTGAGGGTCTTGTTACACCCGTTATTTACCTATCTGTTATTAATATAAGGATGTTCCTAATCCGTTGTTTAGGCAAAGTAAAATATATTTTTTGCTAGGTTTGAAATAATTTTTTATTAAATTTTTTGAATCATGTATTTTAACGAAATATGAATTTATGAAGCCACGAGGATAAAACTGTGTGAGAACTTTACATTGAAATTAAATATTTCAAATAAACACAAAAAAGTAGGTAGTTATATAAATCTCTACAGAAACTGTATTGTTCATTCGTTTAATTTAAAATGTAATTCTGGTTCTTTCGCAAAACTTTTCTGCGTTATCTTCTTGCATTGCAAATTATTGTGTTTTGTTTGGAACTTTTACTTAAGCTTGTATTTCCTGTATTCTTTTGTTTGTTTGCGCGGGGAACAATAATTCTTGAAAGAAAGTACTTCAGTCATACGTTTCCATTGTCTGATTATAAAATACTTCAACTGCTTTTCCTGAGAAACTCCTGATACAGTAATAATTTACTTCTATCTTCGGTGAGTAGTATTGACATAGGGAGAATAAAAAACATAGGTACTTTTTATCATTTTGGAACTTACATCAATACTTTTGGCTATAAAAAATAGAGTTTTATTTTTTCTACTTAAATGTAAAGCATACCAAAAATACCAGCCCACAAATAATTCAAAAGGTTTAGTGTAAATTGTGACGTAAAAACCTGAAATAACGCACTGTTTCATTAGACTAATCTCCTTAAATCGTCTTAACGAAACAATGTTCAGTCATTTCACCACAATCCGGCCGACGGATAAGCTGGGACTCAATTCTGCTGATGTTAACGTAATAAATCGTATCGCAATTGTGTTATAATAGTATTGCTTTTACAAGAACTGTGTCAAAAAGCAATACCATTGAAACACGATTGTTACGTTAAAGTTAGCAGAGTCGAGGCCGCGAGCGTTTTGCATGTCATGTAATTCCGCGAGGCCTGGAGAGCTGGGTAACCGGCGGAATAAAAAAGGCAAACCTAGTTAATCTCAAAATTAAACGCCATACGAGCATAGAGTTGATAGAAATAAAATAAAAGTGGTCAAGCGTGAATACCAGGGCGTTACGTTGTTAATTCTTTACATCAGTCGTTACTTTATAAAGTGATGAAATTAAGTGTGTGTGAAATTTCTTCATTTTTATTTTTGTATTGTGATAAACTGTTTCAAATGAGAAAATAGAGTTAACGGTAGTAAAACAAACTACAATTTCATAAAGTTGCGTTAAATCGCCTGTTTATACGGACTAATAAAATTCATTGTATCCATTTACGGAAACCTCCATCGATTTTGTGGCAAATTACTCTTATTTCGGACAGGGTATAGAACTGCGCGGTGGTCATTTATAAAATTGAACTCGATGCGTGACTAAGCAGCGAGGCGTTGCCAAAACTCGTGACGTCACACACGCACGAAGCCACATAATAGACTAAGGTGAATCACAAACTACGATACGATATTTATAGTGGCAGGATGGTGGACCGAGATTTTTTGCATTTTATTTTTTGTTATTTTTGTTTATAAAACAGGCCCAGTATACCACACAGTAACCGTTTCTCATTGGAAATGGCACGCGCCATGATCACACATTCAAGATATTGTTATCCGGAACTTACGAACAACCAAGTATAGTAAAAATTCGAACCATTCGTAGAGCTGTCAACGAAAAGTTATGGGACCGGTGTAGTGTGATGTTTAAAAAAGTTTTTTTTATATTTATGTAAGTAAGTCTGTGTGAATAGATGGTACACACGCCGCGCCGCACCGGCGTACATTGCAAGCACTCACAATGGAGCGATAAAACTGTGTCTATCGTGACGCGCTGTAGCAGAAAGCGTCGTAGTTTCGTAGTTTGCGAGTAGCCTAAGGTACAAAGAAACGCTTTCAGCAGCTTAGTGACGTCCGAAAAGGATACGACTCGGTGATAAATAATTTCGCAATGAATAGACGAAAGCCTGACCTAAAGATAGTTACTCTGAAAATTTCAATGTAATGAATGAAAACCTAAGCCATGCTGATTCAGGCTCTCCTTCGCTAATGAATTTACGAACTGAATACTTGATGATGCCCCAATTCATGACATTGAGAATTTCCATTAAAATGTTTTTCGTGAAAATGTTCGCGATTTATTATCGAGCTGGTTAAAATTAAAAAGGCTTATTCGAATATACTTATTAGATCGAGTTATTAAAAAAATACAATTCTTAGAAATATTAGAATAAAATAAATTTCGTACTGTTGTTATTAAAACTTATGATCTTCACAAGAATTATGAAAGATTACCTAAATCAAATTGAATTCATTTGGAGCACTAGGAAGCCGGTGTAAAAAGAAGCTTTATGATTATCAAAAAATCTAAATCATTTCTCACAATACGTTCCAACTGACAAAACTAAGAGAGGGCCTTTGTGATAATTCATTCTATTCATCCGAACCAGATTCTTTTCCTGTAACCTGTACAAAAGAATAAATCAATTAAGTTTCATTTCAAATACTACAAAAGTTGGAATAAGCTGAAGAGCAAAGAAAAAGCTCATTAAGGTATAAAATGTACGTATTTTCGGAGTGGAATATTCCACTCCGAAAATTTTGACGATGTATCTTTTGAATGATTTTGAAAATTTTCATAGATAACAGTGTGGGGACAGTTTCTAGTAGTACATACCTACGATTCAGAGGTTTGATAGCCAGCCCCGCTGATGACATGAAGGGTCCCCATTGCTTTTATATTAATACACACTTTATATTTTTAACCGACTTCAAATATTTTAAAAGGAGAAGGTTATCTATTCGTCGCGTATTTTTTTTTATGTGTATGTACACTGATTACTCGAAGAACCGATTGAAATGATTTAAACATGAGGTTTGTTTTCAAGTTGGTCCCATTTTGAAATTTCGAAATCAGTTCAGTAGTTTTCAAGTAATCTTGAAAATACTGTCGTATTTGTTACCATTTTATATGAATTCAGACGGATTTTCAATTATTTTATTTTTTGCTTATAAACCGATTTAGATGATTCTTTTTTTGTTAGAAGGAAGATACTTTAAGGATGATACCATATTAATTTCATTGGTATTGGACATTGGATTTTGAAGATACACGAGGGAACTCCTTAAAATCAACTAGGAACTGTACAGTGATTGAAATATTGGTAGGTTTATGACAATTAAAAACAAGTGTCAAGGACATTCTGGACTAGAGTTGAACTGCGAAGGCCCAACGGAACTCCTGTGGAAATGGAGTTACTCGGGGTAGGTATACCATTGAAAAATGTGAAATTTTATTTTATAAAATCATCGCTTACAAAAAGTTTAAAATAAAAAAGCTTTTAAAAATAACAAAACCTCCTTCAAAAACCTTAAAAAACAGCTCTATAAAAAGCAAGAAATAATGTTCAAATCGATTAATTACAACACGTCTATTAAAGTCGGGTTGGACTTTTACGTAGAATATAAACAATAAAAATCTTTCAGCTCCACCCGTGTTGTAATTAATCAATTTGAACATTATTTCTTGCTTTTTATAGAGCTGTTTTTTAAGGATTTTGAAGGACGTTTTGCTCTTTTTTTTTACTTTAACATAACATGACGCTAGCTCCTTTAGAAAAAATAACGGCAAAGATTGTAAGATATTCGGTCTCGTGTAGGTATTTATTTCCAAGTGTCTGGTACATTTCTTGGCAATAAGTTGTGAGATGTCGGGGCCTTTGCAATTCTGAGAGGTATAAAACCGAACGCGCGTTTGACTGTCTATCCCGGCAATAAACTTTCCAACTGTTTCACGCAATAACATAAAAACTCGGGACCAAAAGGCGCCATTTTAGGGCTGCAGGGCTCTGCTAAAATCTAGTGTACACAATGTGTTACAAAAAACCCCTAAAGTCCAATATGGTAGATAGGGACCATCAAACTGAACTACTTTTATTATAGGAACAACTCTGAAATAGGGAAAAAAATCAAATAAAAATCAATAACGAAAATATCAAAGGGTTTGAAAAGGCAGTTTTTTTTGCGATTTCAGAGTTGGTCCCATAGTAAAAGTTTTTCATTTTGATGGTTCCTATTATTCGCTTTTGGGCGTTTTTCGTACCAAGTTGTATAGATAATTATCTAGGATTGGGGGATAGTCACAATATTTGGCTTTCACTCTTCAATAATTTCACAGCGATATATTATTTCAGTTGGGTAACATTGTATAACTTAAAAACTTTTCAATATTTTCTGTGATATAGGTTTTTTATGTTTTCATCAAAGGTTACCTATTATTTTAACTAACTGAAAACTACAGTGCTACATTTTTCAATAGAAAGATAGATAGGGTATTTGGCATTACATTAACTTTTTGATTTTTATATTCTTCACTTATTGTGTATTTTGTTGAAAGTCTTTTTATATTGAAAACACAAAGGAGCATAAGATAATTTATTTAGGTAGGTACCTACTAAAATATAAAATTAAATAATAACAAACTTGTAAAGGTAACCACAGCGACTCCACATAATATCTTCAAAGGCCATTAATTCGCACAGAGTAGTTAGAGACCCAAAACACACGTAGAACTCGAAATAAAACAACGGAGAACCAAACTGGCGCTCCATAACTACCGAAATTTAGTCGGTGCGAGTTACAGAAAGCTAATAAAACTTTGCCCGCTCCCGAATTCCACGTCGGCACTGATAATGTATTTTACCTTATAATTTGTCACTTAGAATTGAAATTACCTGGCAATACTGCGAAACTTCTTCATCTGTGAAATGTAAATGCGCTTCATGTTGAGAGTGTGTATTCGCAAATTAGTTTGTTACTCCTTTATCTTGTTGTATTGTTAAAACTTTTTTATATTATTTTATTTTAGAATCTAAATAGATACTAAATTTAATTTACTATTTAATATTTTTATTCTCAAAGTCATTAAGGTAAAGCCAAACCGCTAAATCAAATATTTATTTTTAATTATTTCAGAAGCTATTTCTTTTAAAGAGAGATACATTAATTTTAATTTTCCCTGATAGAATAAAATGTTTTAAGAAAGTATTTTATTTCATACTAAAGCAAGTATAAAATGAGGATTTAAAATATATTGCCCTGCAATTTGTAATAGATTTCCGCTTTTATTTAGACTCAAAGCGGATAAAGTGAAAGCTGGTACGTCGATTGTATATGGATGAGATTTAGCTTCGAGTTTAGATTACTGCTGCAAAATGCACCCCGAGGTCAATATTGAATCACAAAATAGGATTTTGGAGCTTAAATCTTTTTTGAATTAAATGTTTTAGCATATGAATGTAAAACATAGTATTTTTTTGTAGCACACACTTAAAACTACAAATCTCCTCTTTGCCCGTTTAACAGTTTTGTTTCGTTTCGTGCCGATAATTGTATTATCAGTAAATCGAAAAATTATTTCGTTAATATAGCAAAGAAAAATAAGTCACCATATCTTTTTACACTAAATGTTACTAAACCAAAAAATTTAGGACCCCGCTGTTGGCATTACATCAAATCGGTATTGTGATTCGCAAGACATCGGTGCGATAAAAAGCTAATCACAACACGCGTGATGATAAACGAGCCAATTCAATTTATCGAGACTAGGGCATTATATGACCCATAGAATGGCCGAGGCCGTAACTCGTACATTTATGTCGTATTTCAGGCCTACGTGGTAACGGCGCCACGTACGACGCCGACGGACGCTGACAGGTACCGACGCGGCGCGGCACCGTACATGTAACCCAAACAACTTAAGGCCAGTTTATTCGAAATTATCGAAATTAACCTATTTTTGATTCATCGGTAAACAATCAAATATTCTATTTCAGCAGATAAAAATATTATATTGTAGTTTCCTAAACAATCTTGATTATTTTACGGTTAAAAGCACGATACCTATTCGGTCTTCACTCGACTATGAAAAGATGCAAAAGCAAAGAAAATTTTCATTATTTTTTGGATAATACCTACTTAAAGTTATAAATCTCTAACTCACGAATAATATGTAAAAAATAGGTACTTACTGACAGAACTATAAAATAATATTTAACGGCTACTTTTTCAAAAAATAACTTTATGTTCAAAATAACGACAAATTCATTGAAAAATGATATTTTCATTACTCTTTACACATAAAAAAAGAAAGAGACATAGTTTTTCGAATATACTGGCCTTAAATAGAATTACCACGCCATGCATGTATTCCATGGAGGAAGTATTTAAGGTGTTTTTACCTTGTCGGATTATTAGATAAATCGATTCGAAGGGGTTGCTTGTAATAATATTATTTGTCCTATTTTTCGTGCTGTTATTTGATTTAGACGCCGCTCGGATATATTATAGATATACATACCTATAGGGTGTAAGAGGAACGCTTCCGAAAAGGCAGGTAGTCGGGTTACTGATTCTGGATAAGACAGCATTAATTTTTTAGACCACTTTTTGCAACTACAATGGTGTGAACTGAAATGAATTTACTAACTACAAAGACAAAAAAAATTTTTTTATTGCTTTTATAACTTAATGCTCTTAAAAAACAACAAAAACAACTATATAGACTTATTTTAAAAAAAGTCGCTATAATAAGTTATTTCAGCTAAAAAAGCGGTAGGTATAAAAAATAAATCCCGTCTGAGTTGCTACGGGTGAGTCGATTTTTTCTAATATTTTTTTATTATTTATTCATCTTAATATAAAAATAGCATTGTGAATGCAAAAATCAAAAAGTTTAAAATTGATACCCATATTCAAAAATTGATTTTTTTTTATTTTTATTTTACCGACATCTTATATAATTTTGGAATGTGCTTATCAAGGCCTTTCATTTGATACCCATATTCAAAAATTGAAACAATTTTTTTTTTTGTCTTAAATTTTAGTGAAAATTTATATAATTTTGGGATGTTCTCATTAAGGCCTTTCATTTGATACCCATATTCAAAAAATGAAAAATAAATTCATATTCAGAAAGGAAATCAATAAGTAATTAAAAAATATATTACATGGATTATGTATAAAAATGAAGAAAATAGCAATTTCATTTAACGAAGTTTAATTGCGTGTGTGGCTGTTTAGCTGACGACCTTTGTCTTAGAATCTGAACTTAGACGAAGATTTTACTTTATGCTCTAGAGCATGAAAAGCTTTTTTTTTATTTTTATTTTACCGACATCTTATATAATTTTGGAATGTGCTTATCAAGGCCTTTCATTTGATACCCATATTCAAAAATTGAAACAATTTTTTTTTGTCTTAAATTTTAGTGAAAATTTATATAATTTTGGGATGTTCTCATTAAGGCCTTTCATTTGATACCCATATTCAAAAAATGAAAAATAAATTCATTTTCAGAAAGAAAATCAATAAGTAATTAAAAAAATATATTACATGGATTATGTATAAAAATGAAGAAAATAGCAATTTCATTTAACGAAGTTTAATTGCGTGTGTGGCTGTTTAGCTGACGACCTTTGTCTTAGAATCTGAACTTAGACGAATATTTTACTTTATGCTCTAGAGCATGAAAAGCGATTTTATGCAGCCTATACCCAACATAATGATGAACTTTACGAGCATGAGAAGTGAAAACAATTTTTTCACTCCTCTTGCTCAAAAAGTCCGTCATTGTAAGGTACAAGAGTCAGGATAAAATAGCATAAATACCCCTAGGGGATAAAGTTTTTTCTTTTTTAATGTTTGTCTATTACCAATGAACCTACTAAAACGAAAAAGTATTTATTCATAATTACGAATAAAAACTCGCTCGATTTTTGAAAATGGAACTAAAAGCAGCGATCTCTTCGGTGAAATCATAGACTTATTTATACTCTGTGACTTTTAGTTTAAAATGCGTGCATTGTGTTTCTTAGCTGCTACAGTAGAAATTAAAAGAGGCACTGGCGCGAAATCTTTAGAATTTTTCTCTAATTCCAAACTGATTGAATTGTGTGACTGTAAGTAAGTAATAGGATAGAAATAATTTTAATCTTTTGCCGTCAAGCACAAATCATTTATTTAAATACTGTATGAAAAGTTTATGAAGTGGAGGATAGAAAAACGAGTGGATTCGTATACGAAAGTATAAACTATAGGTATTTAATATTGGATTTTATTTTTTCGCAATCGTAGTGAAAAGTAGAGTGTAACACACGACGCTAAAACCCATTGTAACTCGGTTTCTATTTATTCCCTCGCTAAAGCTCGGGAATAAAACTACCTCGTATGCAATGGGTCATTTTAGCGTCTTGTATAACAATCTACTATTAATGCATTTCACTTGTTTTGTTCGATTATTTTGTTTCTACAAAGCTGTCATTTACAAAGCAGTACAACTTTTTTACCAATCATAAATAGATACACTGTCTTATTAGTTTATTAATTGCAAGCAATTCATGTTGCTGTGGTTGGAAGCTATATTTCATGGGAGCAATTTGCTTACGCGCTAGATCGCATTTCTCATGCCCATTTCATGTTTACGTAACTGTTTCACGTACATGGACGCAGAATACAGAAATTGTGACTGTATTTTTAATATTACAGGAAGTATAAAAGTATCAGTCCTATTCTAGGGAGTCATTTAGAAATTTACTTATGGTTACAATAAATAATATTGTAAACATGATTTATAAATTGGATTTATTTAATTTATGACATGCGATTTTTTTAAATGATTTTTAAACATTTCAAGTTTCGATCTAAGGAAAATGACCACTCACGATACCTACCAACTTTTAAGGCCCTGTGCCTCAACAAAATAAAATCCAATAATATTATACCATTTTTTCAGTGCTAACGATATATGTATTTGAAAC
Source organism: Agriphila tristella (assembly GCA_928269145.1). Lineage (NCBI taxonomy): Eukaryota > Metazoa > Arthropoda > Insecta > Lepidoptera > Crambidae > Agriphila > Agriphila tristella. The sequence continues at coordinate 14,372,103 of OV743439.1, read as the reverse complement.
TATCTTTCGTTTCCTGAGATTAAAGACAGTTTTATTGAGTAGATAGATAGAAAGATAATGAATTATTAGAATAGAGCAATTAATTGATTGGACTTGTCACAGGTAACTACCGCCATATTGCAAAAATACCTAACACAAAATGCTGCAGAAAATGTAATACATATGACTGTATTAACAAACAATACCAGGAAAAGAAAAGAATAACTTATAATTGATTATCTAAAGACTTTTTCATCCCTTCTATTCGAAAAAGGATGCATTGTTCCTATATAAGTGGGACCAAAATAGCCTCACTTCGCTCTGGATTCAAAAAAGCGCCCTCGCTGTAAAAATATTATTTTGCTCCTTGTAATACAATCTACTATTCCAGCTACTAATTTCAATCACAATCACAAGGGCACCAAAAAAAAATTATAGCGATATCTTTAGGCCTTAGAAAGTGGTCATCATTCTCTTTTGTTTCGGTTAGTCCAAAAGCAATGTGCATATCGACAAAAACTCTTTCACAGCCGTGATTGTCGTATTAATTAACAATGCTGCAGCTAACTTCATTTCTCTTGGTTTCATTAACTTGCTTTAAAAGCTTCTAGTAATTAAGTAAATTATCAGCTTTGTGTTTCCACTTTATTGGTGTTAAATGAATTACTGTGGCTCCATGAAATGTAGGGACGTACTAAACTATGCGCTTTGTCTAGCTTGGCAAAAGCTCTTTGTGCACTACTAAAGCTGAAATGATTCCCGTCAGGGCCGATGTTGCTATGTTTAGAAACAGACAACGCTTGAGATTCGACCAACGTTATTATAAGAGCTATTTAATATGAGCCAGAAATTAGCTTCTGAATTACGTACGACTGCTTGTCGCAATTTGTTCGCGACTGTTCTTATTTATGTATTTATACGTGTATACGTATGTATACGTTATTTAGTTACAACAATGTAAGAGCTTAGTTTGGATTTGTCAAGAATTTTTATTTGAGGTCATGAAATGTCTTTTTATCGCGGATTATCGAATCTAATACCAATTGATGAGTACGTTTCATCGACTTTTCGGTCCCCCATCGCTAATACCAAAACATAAAGGAAAAACATTTACGATCGTTAACACGACAACGAAAACCACCACGTCACCTGCTCTACAAATGAATACTGATGAGTTCGCCGTGTGTACACAATCATTACAACTCAAAGCTCACTCCTACTAAATGATGAAATAAAAATCATACTCACGCGCATTTTTTCAGGATTTGGCTAAAAATAACATACCACCAATTAAATGTTCGCACACTCCCTGATTTATCCGAGGGCAACATTTTTTCCCGTTGCTTATCTGAGTGAGCGTTCCAGAAATCAAAGGGAAATGTCTGACCCGGAACGACTTAATTATAATTTAAACCAAATTGACTGTTTAACATATTAAACACTAGCTTCCGCCCGCGACTTCGTCCGCGTGGATATTAGAGAAAATCCTTAGGGAACCTTTAACCAGGATCCGACCAGCCGTTTTTACGCGATTAGGCGGGTCCCCACCAAGCGCGCTGCCTCGTGCGAGGCCCGCCTCACGAGGCAAACGTCTTGCCTCGCGTGGCAGCGCGCTTGGTGGGGACCCGCCTAATCGCGTAAAAACGGCTGGTCGGATCCTGGTTAAAGGTTCCCTAAGGATTTTCTCTAATATCCACGCGGAGGAAGTCGCGGGCGGAAGCTAGTTTTTTACAATAATCAGAATTGGTCCAGATATATTAGTAGGTATCTCGTCCCCGTCCCTGTCCCCATAAAAGCTCAAAAACGACATCCACATCGATTTTCATGTTTACTTACCCCATTTAGGTACCCCTAAGGGATGATTTTCAAAATTACAAAATAGGTATGTAATTGTCTATTTATTTCTAGACGTGCTCCTACGAATTTTAAAATTGTAATGTCTATTTCATATTCTTTTTCCATGCAAAATTTGAACACTATTTTAACCCCTGTAGGGGTTAAAATCATGTCCACCTTGTTGGACTATAAATTAATGTCATTTTCGCAATCACCATCCCATAAAACCTCAAAAACGACTTCCACATCGATTTTCATGTTTACTTATCCCATTTACCCCTAAGGGATGATTTTCAAAATAACAAAATATAAAATTGCCTTTTTATTTTTAGATGTGTTCCTACGAATTTTAAAGTTGTAATGTCTATTTAATATTATTTTTCCATACAAAATTTGAACCCCGATTTCACCCCTTTAGGGGTTAAATCATGTCCACCGTGTTGGACTTCAAAATAAATGTCATTTTCGCAATCACTATCCCATAAAACCTCAAGAACGACATCCATATCGATTTTTATGTTTACTTACCCCATTCACCCCCTACGGGGTTGATTTTCAAAATAACAAAATATATATGTATATTTCTTTTTAGACGTGCTCCTACGAAGTTTAAAGTTATACTGTCTATTTCACATTGTTTTTCCATAAAAAATTTAAACCCCATTTTCACCCCTTTAGGGGTTAAATCATGTCCACCGTGTTGGAATTCAAAATAAATGTTATTTTCGCAATCGTCAACTCAGAAAACCCCAATAACGACATCCATATCGATTTTTAGGTTTATTTACCCCATTGCACCCCCATTTCATCACCATGGGGGTTGAAATTATACCAATACAATGTGCGTTGCGTTAGATTTCCATCCATAAGCCCAAATTACAAATTTAGCGATTTTTACTTCAAAAATAAAGGATTATCTTCTAAACACAACTTCATCCCCCTTTTCACCCCTTCGGGGGTAGAATTTTGAAAAACGCTGAGACACGTATTTATTTATTTTCAATCATCAGCCTAAACACAAAATTTGAAGATCGTAGCTTCAAAACTGAGGGACTTTCATACAAACTTTCATCCCTTATTTCATCCCCTTAGGGATGGAATTTTCAAAAATCCTTCCTTAGTGGATGCTTACACTGTATAAGGTATCTGTGTGCAAAATTTCAAGCCTCTAGGTTCAGCGGTTTGGGCTGTGCGTTGATATCTCACTCAGTCAGGACTTTGAATTTTATATATATAGATTGAATGGTATTTGCCTGAATGATGTCGTAGTTTTTAATGCTCTTTTGATTATACTAGTTCAAGAAATTCATCAGCTTGTTCAAAATAAAAAAATAGATCCTGTTAGTGTCCATCAAGAACCTAATATAAATAGATCACCAAGCCACTTTTAAAGCAGCTAAGACAAAAATATCGTTACATTCAACTTGCCTTTATACGGGCTATTTGATCTACCACTTATTTAAGCGTGTCAAATGTCAAAATGTAGAATAATATTCGATAGAATAATACGATAAAAGCTCGCGTGTTATTCGCCGGGATGTTTCAATATTCGTCGCTAGCTAGTGGGATGACAAACTTACGGGTTTTATTTTTTTGTTCACCGACTTCGTTAGTCGTGGGCCCAAGTTTGGCTAGAGTGTAGATGACCGCTTTGGTTTTTCCTCCCATTTCATGTTCTACTATTGCTTTTCCGGCTATTGCGAACTACCTTGGAAGTTTGAGCGTCGAATAAACTTGAATTGTATATCTCTAGGTTTATGTAATTATCTACGAAATCTTCCCTTCTATTCGAAAAAGGATGCATTGTTCCTATATAAGTGGGACCAAAATAGCTCTTTTCTGGTAAGAACTTTTTAGTGGGAGGAAAAGAGATTTGAATTTAGAACATGTATCATTCAAAGAATTCGAACGCCGCGCCGCCGGCTGGTATGTATTGACTGGCTGTATAGACGGCGCGGCGAGGTCGCCGCGGCGCGATAGCCCCTTGGATAGCCCGCGCAAACTGAAAAAAAAATATAAGCGCGCGAATTAAGTCTGTGTTCTTGTAATTAGTAGATACTTACGTACTTAGTACAATAACTTTTGAAAATTGCGCTAGTGTATCAAACGTAACTATAAATTTGTAATTATTTTTACTTTTCACGTGTATTTTTTAAATAAAGAACATTTACATTAATTACATAAACACAGTCTCCTATTTATTTTCTCATAGAAAGGGGATGAAAAGTAGAGTATATGACTCGGGCGCAAAATATTTTTGGCGAGGGCGACATACTTTGAATCCCTCGCTACGTTCAGGATTCTACTGAAGAATCCCTCGCTACGCTCGGGATTCTACTCTAGAATCCCTCACTTCGCTCTGGATTCAAAAAAGCGCCCTCGCCGTAAAAATATTATTTTGCTCCCTTGTAATACAATCTACTATTGTTATCCACTTTTCACAATTCAATGTGAGCACTGAGTGTAATCGTACGGTCTATACTCACAACCGCAATAGGGAATATGCATAAGTCACCGATTTTCCTAAAATTGAGCTTGATCGCTGCGGACACTTGTAAAAACATGATGGAATAGAAAGAAAAATAAAAAAAAATGATTATTTTCGATTTATCACACGATGAAATCAGGGGAAAATAACGAAATTTTTTTTTCGTTTTCGGATATAATGCACTTTACAGTCAGATAGAATATCGAAAAAGAAATAATATTTTGTATGACACATATCTACTTAAACGCAAAATTTAGGGAGATAATTGAAGATTATTGGCTAACTCCATATTAAACGCGCCCGAAACACACCGAAACGTGATGTGTGACGTCACCGTTTTGTATAGAGCGTTTTCGGCGGGAGCTGATGCGTGCTAACTTCAAGTAACTATATTACGAGAAAAAAACGCAAGAGACAAGTTTCAATATTACAGTTGATTTTCTCGCGCATTATACTATTGATTTTGATAAAAAAAAAATTTGATGCATATTTCCCTATTGGCGATTCAGCATTTACTGCATTACTTATAATAAGTACAATTTCAATATCATAATTTTAGTACGCATTCAATCGACCTGATGTTTAATCGTATACGTATATTCTAACTGATAGCATAAAATATAAATCAATTATAAAAATAAAAGATTTTCCCGGGATTTTTTCATATAAGAGAAATCTGAACGTCATTTTTTCACGATTTTGTGTGAACTCAAAATCATAACTCATGATTTAAACGATGGATAGGTATGCGTAATAATTTTGTTTTATTCGTGGCCATGGCAAACATTATATGAAAAAATATCAGGAGAATGGAAAGTAGGAAAAGTATTTAAGTAGGTAAGTAAAACTAATCAAAAATAATATTTTCTCTCATTTGCCATTTTTGATAGCCTTAGAGTAAGACGGGCTTCTACAGAAAGAGAAGCCATACGAAGCGTTTCCCCTCTGCCGAAGTACAAGCCCAAATGGGCATACGCGTTAGTAAAACCAGTTGCGCCCGGATTTCTTTCTAGACCGAGTCCAGTCGCGCATGTGAACGCTGCTCTGTTTAAAATGTCGAATTGATGAGTTTTTTGCTGTTAAAAGAGATCTTGAATATCAAGTATACAAAAAGACGGTTTTACATTTCACATAAAAGTATTTTTTTATCGTATTATTGCTATTTGTTTACATTTAAACATTAAATTCGTATATTTTATTCTTGATTAGTTGTCAAATTTGTTCAGTGACATCGGGTCTGCTAGTCCATGGCTCGTTCGTACAAATTTCAGATCTGTCGCTAGATAAATCCGAGTTCTCGCCGACGGGCAACTTAGTGATGTTACCGTTAAATAATGTTTGTCGATAAAGTGTTGGTCAATCTGGCCCTGATTCTGCGCCAAATTCATTTGCGAGATTTTTGCATGATTTGCTCTGCACTGATGTGATCGCGACAGATATCGCGAAATAAATGTCGAAATAGTAGATTATACAACAAGTGAATAAAAAGAGAATTTAGTTCGAGGGACTAACGGCCGTCTCTCGAGCAAGATAATTAGGCACATGATAGCTGCATGACAGCTAAGTTCATGACACCGTTTTAATTTGGTCGAGTTGTAGTTAGGAAAGACTTATGCGATTCTTATCCAAGCTGAATACTGACCGTAAGTAGTACTGTTAAATAAACTATATTCAAATTAAAGCAAATAACACTGCTAAGAGCTGAATAGTAGCCGAAGATTCAGCATCGCTCTGTATAACTTAAAATCGCTTATTATTCACTCTTATGGTTGAATTAAACGCACTTTTTAGAGTGGCGATGGTAAAAAAGCAATTATTCAATGATGTAACTGTGATCAACGTTAAGACGGGGAGCGATCACCGATTGTTGTAAATTCAAATTGTTGGGTGTGCAGATGGCAGTACTGTCATGGAGCGATGTTCAGTGTCAGCAGCCTGAGCCCAACTTCCCTGGGTACACATTAGTCCCAACCCAATCACCTACACTCTCGAGCTTTTTGTATAAAGCTCGAGCGTATAAAAATGACCTCTTTGTTGTTATTCACCCCATCGTAAAATTATTGAGTTTGTAATCTTTATTCCTTTTTCCGTATCGATATTGCTGCATCGACAGTTGAGCCCAGCCCTTTATGTCAAAAACCTGTCATATTTTGATGTGTGACTCATCCGTACACAAATTTTTGCTGTTTTGTTTTATTTTTTATGTGTGAGTGTCGTCATTACAGTGTAGTTTTTGTATGTGGGTATGCGAAACTGCACTTGTGTGCATTTTCCCCCCCCGCAAAAAATGCCAGAATAATTTGAATAGAGTAATATCGCTAAGGCTTCTCCCTTCGTGACAAACGAAGCCTTTTGTTGCTCGAAGTTGATAGCCCTTCACTAATACGTATTTACAAAACGAACGTAAAATTAATTTGGACAGGACAACGTCTATTTGGTCAGCTAGTATACTTATATGTTTAATCCGTATAATCTAAACTGCGCCAATTTCTGATTTATAAAATGTTTGATATCTTTTCAAAGATCGATTTTTTATAATACAACCTTTTTTTACGGCATCGAGAACGGCACCTGGCATTCGCCAGGGTTAAAGGAACGGCGGCAGGTGGGCTGTAGAGGCTCATTTGTTTCCGGCCCTCGAGGAGGCTTCGTTAGCAGCGGCCGTGGGGTGCGGATGACCGCTTTTGTTCCTCCCGTCCTGTGTTCCGCTCGCGATCGCTTCTCCGCCCATTGCGTACTTCCCCAATAAATCTTTTACGGTCGAACCCTAAAATGGAGCACCTATTCTGTCAGTGTTGTCAGGGCTAGTACGCGGACTCAATTCACACAAGCATTTTACTTTTAGACGTCGTGTTAGCTTGTAGGTTGTAGGATATGTATGTAGGATAGCTTACAGGTTTTGTAGAGTAACTGTATTGAATAGTTAATTGAATCGCTTTTGGAAAAGGATACCTAGTCGAATACTTAATAGAAACCACAGATAATATAATACTATAATAGAAACTGAATCTCATGCGTGATGAACCAAAGCTTTTTTTTAAAGTGAAATATGTAGTAAACAGCTTGCACTATTTATAAAGAGTACTAGTCACTGAAAACTCTTTTTATAAATTTGAAAGTTCGAAAGTTTGTTTGTTACGCCTTCACTTCTGAACTACTAAACCGATCATGATGAATTTTTGCATACACGTTCATAAGGATACAAAGAAGGGCTTAGTGTACCTTTCATCCAGAAAAACAAAATACTGTTCCCGAGGGATAGCAAAAAAAGTTTCCACGCAGACGAAGTCGCGGGTGGTCGCTAGTCGTAACAAAAATACGTGAGTACCTAGAAGTTAGAACCTTTTATGACAGAATATCACACATCCTTGATGTATTGACTTATCAATAATTATGGAAACTATTATGCAAGCTGCTATAATCTAACTAAGTTAATCTGTGGCTTGGGTAAATATTGCTTCCTGTCCCGATATATAGGTATAAGATACCGAAAATGGGTTATTTTCATGACATCGTTTATGCGTGATGCAAATTTTAAGGCGAAACGAAGCATGAAATATAAAACGTGACTAAGTTATATTATAAGCCATGCCAGACAAACGCAACTCAAATTATAAGATAAGCTTAACAATACGCGCCGGACTAAATTCGCCTGTTGGAAATAACGAAACATTTCCAAAGCGTGAGATTTATTTAAGAGTATTCCCTGAGCTAGGACTAATTTATAGTTTTTTTTCCTTTAAAACATTTATTACAGGGCTGTGCGGTTCCCACGCTCGCGCGTATTCTTTTGAGTTTTTTTACACTTTTGAATACAGATTTTGTGTTTTTTGGTTTACAGAATTGTTTTAAAAAAAGATGAATTATTTGTCAGTACATATTTCTTAAGTTTTTTACATAATTGTATATTAAATGTTGATATCCTTTAATACTTGAAGATGTTTCAAGAAACATGTTGAAAAAATACCATAATTGAATTTTACAAACAAGTGAAAATTGTAGTGCAAAAACATATCAAAACGACTCAGTTATATTTAGGTATTTTACATAAGTAATTCCACGATATGTATTTCTCCGGCAGTTCTAAAAACCATTTTCAATTTAAATGTTACTGAAAAACTGAAAAGTTGTTGAACTAACACCCTTTAATACCAATTTCGAAATCCAGTTTCATACACAAAACTGTGATAAATCAAACATAATAAGTACTATTAGGTCATTATTTGTTATTTTGAACCTTTTTAAAACTCACAAACGGAACATTTCTTTATGGATTAGCTATCACATTTTTAGCCTCCTACTAGTATAATAATATGCCGTGTGGCGTCCGGAAGTAAGACAGCATAGCAACAACCCTTCACATTTAGGGGTTATTAAAAAGGCGACTAAACTATAAGACGTAATACTCCGTTCACCAGACAATGGTCAAATTTTACTGGTGAAAACAGCGATTTCCAACCCACCAGCAGTGTGATTCTGTAAGACCTCATTCTAAACTTCGAATCTGAATCCGCGGTGAATTTCTTGATTGGCATTCTATAAACTCGGTTGATAATTCGGATTTACACTAGCGCTGCCCTTGCGAGCGTGTCAGTGAGCTGAACTAAGTTTATCGAGAGATAAAGTATGAGATGACGTAAGAATTGGCATTCTGTAAGGTAATTCCCCCGTCACTTCGACGCTCACTTCGAACTCGAACCCGCTTCAATGTGTCAGATTATAAGCATCTATTTTACGAGTGAAAATAGAAGAAATCCTTTAAAAGTAGTGTTAAAACAATATTTTTGTCTCAGTGTTACAAATTAGTACTATAATTATATACTTTGTGGTTAGAAACTACTTTTGAGGTGTTTGTGTAAAGTTTTACATAAGTGATAACAATGGCAAGAATATATTTGTTGAAATCTTTATTAGAAGAGGCTCATGCTTTGGATAAAAGATAGAAAGAAAAGCGTCGACAATCAAACCAAATTCGGAGTTTATCTATATTAACCCGAGATGACGATTATGTATAGATTGTCAAAGGAATTAATTGACCAACTAGCAAGACTCTAGCTGCTAGAGTATGAGCTACTGCCTCTGATAAAGACCACAAAACGTCGAGGCAAAGGACTCTCAGCTCGTGTAAAAGTAAGTGTTTCATTTAAATGTTTTGTTTCAATGTTGTAATCCTACTAATATTATAAATGTGAAAGTTTGTGGGTTTGGATGTTTAGATGTTTGTTCCTCAATCACGCAAAAACTACTGAACTGATTTGGTTGAAATTTGGCACACAGTTAGAAGATAGCCTAGAATAAAACATAGAATACTTTTTATCCCGATATTCCCACGGGAACGGGAACCACGCGGGTGAAACCGCGGGCGGCCGCTAGTTATTACTATTTGGTATTCAATAATTAGTCTTCTAAATATTTTTTTTATATATTTTTTTCAGATAACAGATGCAGATCTAAACATTTTAAATGTGGATCCAACATATGTTGGAGCTACTCGTGATAGCTTCATTTTTAACTATGGTGTTATAAAAGCCCACTTAGAGGCATTAACAAATGCTGGAGGTGAAGAAGTTATTTTGCTCGGTTAGTTAATCCCTCCCTACCCCTACTTCAGAATATGAGCCTAATTAGGTATAAAAACCACATAACTATTTGATACTTATTAATTTTCCAGGTGATTCAGGATATGCTCAGCGCGCCTACCTTATGAAGCCAATTAGTCGTGCTGAAGATAATTCCCCAGAAGTTTTTTACAATGACCGTCACGGCGCGGCGGCGCGATAATAAGTCTGTAGTGTAAAATTAAACCAAATCCAAACAAATCACCAATGGACTTTCAATAAAACTGTGCTATTAGTATCCGTTAAAAGTGATAAATTCACAAGTTAAAGCCCCACCCCAAATTTATTTACTGCACACACTGCAGAATCTATCCCTATAACAAGTAGATGTTTTTGTACCTATAAATAGTTAAGTATAAAAGACGGAGGTCAACAACCCTTTCAGAGTTTTCTTTCGCTATTTCTTACTTGGAGAGGCCACCCAAATTGTGAAATGGATAGATTCAGTAGATTTCTATTTTTAGCACATCGGGAAATATATCGGGTCATTTTGAACTTACCATCCAAATTTTAAGGATGTGTCCAGTCCATGAAACTAAACAACTTTCTCTAAGAAACATGTGTCAAATATCGTCAGAAAATTTTGGTCATCCCATACTAAATTGATTACGTGATCTCTTTGATTTGTATGGAAAGTCGATTTTTATTTTACATATTTGACCAAGTGTTCCTTAGAGAAAATTGTTCAGTTTCAAGGACTGAACACATCCTCAAAATTTGGATGGTACCTAAGTTCAAAATGACCCGATATGAAATCAATCCAAATCCAAACTAATCACCAATGGACTTTCAATAAAACCGCTCTAGCATCCGTTTAAAAGTGTTTTATTTCAATATTTCAGCCTCGACTGTTACAAGCACTTGTGAATGTCATAGAAGCTACGCCATCGGTTCGCAAACTGGATATTCTGAAACAACAGAAACAATCATAAAAAACCGTCCAAGTGCATGTCGGGTCACGCGCCGTAGGGTTCCGTAGTTACTTTGTGCCATATCATAATACCACTATAATTTTTCGTCTACATAAATAACTTTGTTTTCACATTGTTGGTATGAATGACAAAGTTAGTCATGGGTTTTTTTGGGAAATGTGCTATATCTCAAAAACTAATTACTACTTATATCTCGTTCAAACCAATTTTCGTTGAAAGTTTTTATTAAGATCTACAGAATCTACCAAGTTTCATTTATGTAAACATAATACTTTCGGAATAAAGTTGCTGTGACATACGGACGGACAGACGGACAAACAGACAGACATGACGAATCTATAAGGGTTCAGTTTTTTGCCAGTTAGGCTACGGAACCCTAAAAACCAGCCAAGTGCGGGTCGGACTCGCGCACGAAGGGTTCCGTACTATTAGTAGTTACTCGAATAATATAACTTACATAAATTACCATAGCTGGTGGTTCCTCTGTAGGCGCCTGTCTCTGTCGTTGTTGTGGTACAGGAATCTATGATAAATAAAGAGATAAATGCTAGATATGAGTATATCATTAATTAATCACATACAATTATGAATTAAATTTAAATATCATACATTGTCGATATCAGCAGATATTTGTTGCGCTTCATGTGATGGAGATAGAGTATCATTTTCCTGAAACAGGTAATAACAATAATAACCAAATAATTCAAATAAAAATTAAAAATACACTTTACATTATTATGTAGTTTTAAAAGAGAGATTGCACAATTCTTGGCCACCACCAGCCAGACAGGATTGATGCAAAAAAAATGTACCTACCTACCTACCTATTGTATTTCTAAATTTCTTACCGGAAATGGCTGTATGCCTGTGAAAAAGCTTTCACCACCACACAAAGGAACAACCCTTTCTTCAAGCTCTGACAGCTCCACTTCATCCTACAGTGTTTAGTTAAACAGTGTTTTAAAATCTTTTGTAATAACAGGGATTATGTTTGCTGTTATAAATTACACACAGCCCACACAGGTATATCTATGTTTCAAACTATATCAAAAACTGCATTTACTTATAATTAATACCTAATCATTGATTGAGTAAAATTAACAATAAGATAAAATTTATGAAACCAAGGAACACACACAAGATTCCAGAAACAAAGATTCGTCGCACATTTGAAGTGGTTTGCTTTGGAGCCGAGGAATGTTAAGTGGTTCTAACGTGTAGTAAAAAAGCGATGCTTACCTTTGTCCATTGTTTATAATTTTTGATTGTATTCAGGCGCACGGCTAGTTGCTTCCTCTGGCGTCGACTTCACTCTCTGGCATTTTGAGTCCTTGAGGGTTTCTTGAGAAACCCTTCACCATGGGAGGGTTTCTTTCCATGAACTCTACCAGAGTTTCTAGCTGAGGTGAGAGGAACGTGTTGTCTCATTTGGACTGAAACATTATTGTTGGATTAGGAAACAAATTAAATAAATACTTACGTATTTTAATTCATATCGCTTATAAATTTCATAACCACAATATTAACTTACTTCATGATTATTTCACAATTATTTTCGGTACTGAAAGAACGAACAAAATACAAACAACACAACGCACTGTCGCACTCACTCACTATCAAAATATTATTGTCTCTGTCTCTGTCTGACATTTTTTTTTCGTAAGGGAAGTATAGATTATATCCATGGAGAGTTTTCTGTTTTTTTACTTATTAACTATCTCAATTTTTTTAAATAAAGGAATTTAATTAAAAAATCATGAATTAGCTAAAATTCTGTGCCAAAACCAAGCCAAAACTCAATAATTGTGTCAAAAAACTGGAATCGATAAAACTCGACTAACATGTTGTTGAGTGTGGCCGTCACTAGTACAACGTTGGTCGCTTCGGAGCTCACTTCACTTCGCAAGTGACGAGGTGATGCTTACAGAATGCAAAATCAAGGTCATTTTGAACCTTATGCGAAGTGAGAGTGAATAGCGAGGTGAGATGCGAGTTGATGTCTGAATTTTACAGAATCGACGTACAGCCAAAGGTGAAGATTATGGCAATATATGTAAAGGTAAAGATTATGGCAATATGTAATGGTGAAGATTATAGCAATATGTAAAGGTGAAGATTATGGCAATATGCAAAGGTTAAGATTATGACAATATGCAAAGGTGAAGATTATGGTAATATGCAACATCCTCCCACAGAGAAGCCTACATCCTATTTATTTATAAAAATAGGACTGTGAAATAAAAAAAATCAAATTGAAAGAATTACTATATTTGAGAAAAATAATTAAAATTTTGTAATTTCGTTGTTTCTTATTATTTTTGCTTCCGATTATATTACAGATGAGACCGATCAATGTATACTTGTCTTGTCTCGACCATGATTGATAGTCACAACGTATTTCCGCAATACTTGTACTATTATGTATTCTGTGGCAATACATAGTTTGCGACCACATTATTAATCGTCCACAAAGGCATTATGAATTATCAGGATAGATGGAAAACGGAAACGGTCCTTATTTACTAGATATTAAAGTCGATGAAACAAACCAAATATATACCTTAGTAATAAATCTCTAAATAGAAATTTTCCTTGTTTTCAATGTTGGTTGTATATTTTTTTTTATCCGCAACGGTATTATTATATATTTATTTACGTAGTTTAATTATTTATTGATTCTAAAATCTTTAGTTAAAAGATGTGCTTTTTTGAACGGATTGGCATTGAATATGATTTTCTGAATCACTATTAGCATATGTAATATGTCTACCTAGAACTTTAAATACTACTAAAATATGTGGTAAGCGTCAATAATTAATGACCATTTCGGTATTTCTAAATCAATATAATTTCGAAAGAGACAGGTTTTACCTCCTTACTTTAAAGGAATATAGTTTATAATACTACAAATAAGTATAAGCAGTTTCTTTGTTCGTGTACAAAAACACCTCGTTAAATATTGATACTTTTCGTAAATATTTTTTGTTACTACCTATTTTTCTCTATTAGGCATTTTAAGATACTTTAGGTTTTCAAATTGTGTCTATTATAATTATTAATTAATAACTACTATTTTTTTTTACTTTTGTTAAAAATTTTACTGGTAAGGAGGTAGGTACTTCTTTATAAACTAAGTAATTAGAAAACAAACAAAAAATGTTATTGCGAGAATTTTTGTTTAGTTTAAAAGGTGCAAAAATATCTTCAAAACATAACAAAAAATACATAAATTTATGCAACTCAACCCAAACTGTCATAAACAACATCTACAACAACAAAAATCACTTTTTACCACTTCTGAAAAAGTTTTAAAACTTCACTTTTATATTTTTCACAAGGTTAGTTCACACTGGCCGGTGAGTTTTCGATATTTTCCGTCACTGGCGTGCCACTGAAGTTGTGTGGCCGGTCCACTTGTTGAGGCTAGGGCGAGTTCGAACGTTCGCGCGCCCGACGGAGCGTGGGCGACTGCGCTTCCCGCCCATTCATTGAGCAGGCTTACGTTACCACGGGTCTCTCTAATCGAACTCACTTTTATTAAACACTAGTTCCCGCCCGCGACTTCGTCCGCGTGGACATTCGAAAAATCCCAAGGGAACCTTTTTTAATCCAGGCTAAAAACTATCTATGTGTCAAATTTAATCCAAATCTGTTCAGCCGTTTTTGCGTGATTCAGGAACATCCAAACCCACAAACGTTCACATTTATAATATTAGTAGGATTTGGAGATTTAGGTCGAGAGGTGATATTTAGAGTACATTTTGGGAGTATCTTTTCTTTAAAATGAAAATTGACATTTTAAAATATTTCTATAATGTAGGAGTTATCCTAAGAACACCTATTACAAAAAAGAATCACGATAGTCGGACGCAATTCGTCGTTCAATTTACTTGATATTGAAGTTTATTCGTGAGTCATATGGCATACATATTCGCATCGTACATTGATGCTTTTGAAAGAACCTCTTTGAAGCATTTGTTACAAAACCGGCAGTAGTGCCGGCAACACGGAGTAGAACGAACATCATCGTACGCTTATCGCCATGCTTTCTTGTAATAGGCCCTCTGGTTATTTTTCTTGATAACAAACTGTTAATTTTTCTAGGAAGACATAATCAAAGATCAATGTTATTCTTACTGAATTGACAAACGGTCTTATTACCTTTTTAATATGGTTTATCATATCAATGTTATAGGGACGTAATTAATGCTGCCCAGTCTAGGGCATTCTGTTTGAAATGGGTTAATGTGAAGTACTCGTACTGTGAGGAGCTCGGTGGCGCAGTGGTTTAGCGTCTGGTCCAATGATTGCGGAGGTTAAGCAACTTTGGCAGGGGTCGGTCACGGGATGGGTGACCAAAAATATATTATCCCGAGCTCCTCCGTGCTCCGGAAGGCACGTTAAGCCGTTGGTCTCGGATGCATTTGCAGTCGTTAACACCCACCAATCCGCATTGGGCCCGCGTGGTGGGTTATGGCCCGTCCTTCTTATCCACCCGTAAGGAAGGCCTGTGCCCCACCAGTGAGGACATTTAAAAAAATGGCTGATGGACAATGTGAAGTTCTCACTGTCACACGCACACGCAAAATCAGTGCAATTTTTCTGAAAAAGTAAACTTTCCTAGGTTTAGTCCACATTGCGTTTAGACGATTGGTAGATGAAGCAATTCTCAATTTCTCATTAGCAGTAAAACCTGTCTTAATTGTAAGAAGGTAGAGGAATCGGCGATGTCGAGTTCCATTAGTACCAGCGTCGTAGGTGTGACACGCGTCGCCGTGTCTTGGCGCCGTGCAACCCTTTGATACCAACTAATCTCTGCAGAACTGAATTAACCCGTTTAAAATTCAGAACGACAACGCTCTGTTACCGGAGCAATTAACATTTGAAAGAATCCTTGAGAACACTTGGAGGGTTAAATAAAGTGTTATCTCTTTGTCTGTGTCATGTAAAAGTTGAGACTTTCTCGTTGAAAATAGGTAGGATTAAAATAGTATTAATTTTATGAAATAAAAATATTTTTATTAGAATTAAAATTGCGTTCTCTATTTATTTTTATAGTAACTACCTTTGTCGTATTGAATACCACGCAATGTTTATAAAATCATTATTATACACTTCTATGAAAGTAAGCAACGGGTAGAATAGACAAAACGGTACAATTATAAAGTTTGCAAGTACAATAGGTACTTCAAAACAAATAAATACGATCGTCCATGTAATTTGTACCTAAATCACTTTAATTCCAAAACTTTGATGGGATTTTAAACTCAGCAGAATTTCATTTTATAGATTGGTGTAATGGGAGTGAATACCATTTATGTTATAACAACACAGTGAAATTGAAATCCGAGAAACTCATTTCGCCGGCCCTCGTTGGCGGAACGATGTACGCCCAACGGCCATTAGCGCCCCATTCCTACTGATTTTTATTTCAACTTCATGCAATTTATTAACGCTACCATTATGCCGGTGCTTATTTTCAGGATGCGGCTACTGTAAAGGAATGTGCTTTGTAAATTGTCCAATGTCCATCAAAAAATATTTTTGGATGGACATTGGACAACTATAGGTTATATTTTCTCCTCTTACTATTAATATCAAATCAAATAAAAGGAATAAGTAGAAGGTGGACGTTAATAATACACATTAAACAATATGGTATTTAGTTAAAATGACGCGAATTAAACGCTTTATTTTAATTAAGTACAATGCAACGCAAAAGTGACTACAATATTAAGGGTGTGCGCGCATCACGTTCCATTTTTTAATTTTCAATACAAATGATCAAAACAACTCTGCGCGAGCTGTAATGAGGGCGAACTTTGAAAATTCCTATTAAATTATTAAATAGATATAATTATATACAAAACACGCAATACAATAGACAATTACCTCATTATTCCTAAGAAAAATATAAAATAACTTTAGCTGTAAATACCAGTAAAAAAACATGTCAAATGGTACCGATTTGAGTATTTTAATCTCAGACCAAATAAAAAAGGGAAGACGGAGTTTTCTGAACGAAGCAGTGAGGCCGATAAAACTACGCTATGGCGTGTACTTACACAGTCACACGCACACACATGTAACGAAACTACGCTGTTTCTTAACAGCCAGCGTGCGAAGCGGACGTATTAGTAAATTATACATTTCATCAAAGAAAATGCCGAATTGTGTAGTGAAAGGGTGCAAAAACGAATCATCAATACATAAAAAGAAGGATGGAATCACATTTCACACGTAAGTAAAATTGCAAACTAATATTTTCACTAATTCAAAATAAACATTAAGGTATTCTTGAAACACAAAACCTCAACACAAGTGTTGTCATGCCAAACGCCTATAGTTTAAACCTGTTATTGGGTAATATGGAACGTAACGTAACGTTGTTTCTTGTTAAAAATAACGCGTTAACTATTTATGTTTCTGGACTGTTTTTACCCACGACGGCGACGGACAGAATGGAACGGAGGCGGTATATTGTGCGTTTGGGGTTAGGCGACGGCTACACGCGTGGTAAATACTGTGATCCATCAGTATTTAATCAAGGGCCTATTTCTATTTCATAAAAGATTAGTAAATTTACTTCAACAATTTACCATTGTTGTTATTGGGGTAGAATTGTTTCTTAATAATGATAAAACATAATTCTACCCCAATAAACTACTACAATGGTAAATTACTGTACTTTTTCATTCTTTTATGAAATATACCCTGGCCGAAAAAGTGGAAACAGTAATTTTAAACAGCTCTGTATTTTTTAAGTTTTAATAATTAGAAATTAACAGTTTTAATCTAAAATAAAGTATGTACCTTAAGCTCTGACACTATCCAGTACCTGCAGTTGTAATTTCCTTTTCAAAACTTCCTTTTTAAAATTAACTTATTGAGCACTGCACGAATCACTTCACTATCATGGAAAGCTTAAAGGGCACGATTGAATCACTGTCTCAGTCCTTCACCCAGAGAATGACTGCCTTTGAGGACGAGCTGAAGAAGAGAAGCACTCCGCCGCAGCCATCTTTGTCTTCTCTGATGGCTGAGTTTGAAGCTTTCCGAGTATTCGTATTGGCCACTTTCAAGAATCTCGAGCAGCAAGTGTCAGCGGTAGCCGCAGAATGTGACAGTTTGGAAATGCGAAGCCGACGGGCTATGTTGTTACTCCACGGTGTCCCGGAGGCTAAAGATGAGAGCCCAACTGAAACTTTTCTGAAGGCGGTTTCACATCATATGGCTTCACTGAAGGTTGGCAATGCTGATATCTGCCGGGCTAACCGTTTAGGTAAGATTCGGCCAGATAAACCTCGACCCCTTCTAGTGAAGTTCCAGTCGGAGACGGTTAGAGACAATGTGTGGATGGCCAAGTCAAAACTGAAGGGCACTGGCATCACTATATCAGAATTTTTAACCAAGCGTCGTCATAATATCTTTGTGGCTGCGCGGGACGTCTTGGTGTGTCACGTTGCTGGACCAGTGCGGGGCGCATTGTAGCGGTGGGCGTTGATGGCAAGCGCCATCGTATAGCCTCTTTATCCGACATCGACAGGCTGTCTGTCGCGGAGCCCGTTACTGCTGAGACGTCCTCGGCCACACAGAGGGACCCACCACCACCGACGGCTCCTGTCCCGAGAGGCAAACGAGCTGTCTCTGCAAAAAGTAAATAAGACGTGAGTTCGTTTGTACTGTTTCTTAATTTTTAAATGTACATAATGTAATAATTATGTTAAAATGCTTTCTACTTTCTTTCCGTACTTACTTTGTGTCTGTAAACCCTTTCTGTCTCTTCTACTCTACTAGTGCTTTTTGTTTGCTTCTTCTTAGATTACTTATGTAGTGTTTGTTTTGCGCTTTTTTACTTTCACTGTTGTTCTGATAAAATAGAATTAAAAATATTGTATTGTAAGAAAGTAGTTTAGTTAGATAGATTTATAATCATTTTGTTTTTCTGCTAATTATGTAAAAAACTCTCGCTTATTTAACTCAGTTGTCAGTGTCAGTGTCACATGACATCACAGATTGACCACAGATAGTAGTGATTGGCAATGATATTCCGAGTATCAGGTTCATACAGCCAATATCTGTCAATCATGTGATACTGTCACTGTGACTTGTCACTGTGATTTTTCTCTCTTTTCCTTTTGTGCTTGTCTTGCTCAATCTTGTTTTTGTGTGTATGTGCGCATAGTCAATTTCTTCACATATTTGTTTTTTCTGTTTTTCGTTTCTTTCAGACAACCGCGGGTACTGTATTTATGTAGTATATTTAATTTAATATTTTTATTAGTACATATTAGTGTGTTTTTTTCTTTTTTTGTTATTGTAAGTACATAATATTATGGATATATCTCTAAATAATAATAATGACATTTTTCTATCCTGCTCTTCCTCTGATACTTCTGACTTGAGCTTTCAAAGTCCTGAACGCCCTTTGGGTGAATTTCTTGACGATACTTTTCTGGATGTTCCAAAGAACTTTAATGTAGTGCATATAAATGCGCAAAGCATTCCTGCACATTTCCCTGACATGCTTGCGTCGTTCGACTGTAATAACATACACGCCATTTTGGTTTCTGAGACTTTCCTTCACCCCCGCCTCTCTTCTGTCTCCTATTCTTTACCTGGTTTCCATCTAATCCGTAACGACCGTGTAAGTTCCTCGCATGGAGGGGTGGCCATATATCTTCGATCTTACATATCCTTTTAAATTCTTAGTTCTTCTCCACAACCACCTCCTCCGAATAGCGCCGAGCATCTCTTACTTGAAATATCTCTCTCCCATACTAAAGTTCTCTTGGGCGTTTTCTATAGTCCTTCTCTTCGAATTGACTACTTTGAGTCTTTCGAAGCACTCCTTGAAAATTTCATTCCCTTGTTTTCTCATACCATAATCATGGGTGATTTCAACACTTGCCTCTTAAAAGACGACGCGCGTGCAAAAAAGTTACTGTCTATTATCGATTCTTCCAATTTACATATTTTACCTTTAGAGGAAACTCACCTCTTTCCCAACTGCACACCCTCTCTTCTTGATCTCATGATTGTCGATTCTCCAGCTTTAGTTTCTAAGCATGGTCAATATTCTGAAGACGCTTTTTCATACCACGACCTGTTGTATTTATCCTACCGAGCTCGTCCTCCTAAACTTAAACCCACCGTACAGCTTCAGCGTAGTTTCAATAGCATCGATTACACATGTCTACTCGATGACGCTGCCAACATAAACTGGTCACCAATTTTCACGACTGACTGTGTGGATGAACAGGTCGATCTCTTTAATAAATATATTACTGATCTCTACGACAAACACGCACCCATAAGACCCGTTAAAATCAAACATCTTCCAGCACCCTGGCTGACGGATGAGATACGGAAGTTAATGGAGAAAAAGAACAGAACCAAATCCAAATTCAAGATCGATCCGTCGGAGCGCAATGAATCTAAATACAACCGCGCTAGGAATAGGTGCAATACAGTGATTAGGGATGCCCAAATACGCCACTTTCATAAATCTGTTGAAAATGAAGATCCAGCTAAGGTTTAGAAGTTTTTAAAATCTCTTGGGATTGGCAAAACTCATGTTAACACTCCTAGTACCACTGATGATTTCAACCAACTTAACAGTCATTTCTCTGCGTCCGTGCCTATTGAGAGCAACCTAAAAGCTATAACTTTGCAACATCTTTCTAATTTGCCAACCCATGATCAATCCTCTTTCACTGTTAATCAATTTACTGACTGTGATGTAAAGAGAACCATAATGTCAATTAACTCGTCTGCTGTAGGTGCTGATTCCATTAGCCGTAAAATGATCCTTCCTATCCTTGACGTCCTTACTCCTATAATTACCCATATCCTCAATACCTCTATCTCCACTGGAACATTTCCGACATACTGGAAGGACACTTATGTTATTCCACTTCCAAAAAGACCTAAACCTACCACCTACTCCGACTTTCGTCCCATTTCTATCCTGCCCTTTCTCTCCAAAGTCCTTGAAAAACTTGTTTATCATCAGCTTTTTGATTATCTCAATACTTATCATTTCCTCAATCCTTTTCAGTCCGGTTTTCGTAAGGGCCACAGCACATCTACAGCACTAGTTAAGATCACTGATGACATTCGTATGGGAATGGATGGAACGTCGAGAGCTCACGGTGCTGACTTTACTTGATTTCAGTAATGCTTTTAGCTCTGTTGATTTCGATATCCTTCTCAGCATTTTACGTTCTCTGAGCATATCTCCGGCTGTAATTGATTGGTTTCAGAGTTACCTGCTAGGGCGACGGCAGCGTATCCGCAACGGAGATTCTTTCTCCGGGTGGTGTGATATCAATGCCGGCGTTCCTCAGGGTGGCGTTTTATCTCCACTTCTCTTCTCCATCTTTATAAATTCTATTACACAATCAATTTCCAGTTCCTATCATCTATATGCTGATGATTTACAGATTTATACTCAAGCACCGTTGTCTGAGCTTTCTCGGGCAATAGCGGCTACCAACTCCGACTTATCACAAATCAGCAGCTGGAGTAAATCTTTTGGTCTGACTGTCAACCCGGCGAAGACTCAGTGCATTATTATTTTCTTATTTCGTTTCACGGATTGATCTCGAACTGCTTCCTTCGGTTTATTTTGATGGCACTCTTATCCCGTTCTCCAAAACCGTCAAGAACCTGGGTATTATTTTTGATCAGCAACTATCATGGAGGCCTCAGATAGAAACATTGAGAAAAAAGGTGTTTGCTGCGTACGGCTCGCTTAACAGGTTCCGCAACTTTTTACCTACCAGCACCAAAATCACCCTGGCACAATCTCTCCTGCTACCCATTATTGACTACGCTGGTGTCTGTTACACAGATCTGTCGGAGGAACTGCTCGATAAACTTGAGCGTCTGCAGAATATTTGTATCAGGTTTATTTTCAAACTTCGCAAATTTGACCATGTGTCACACTTCCGCGCCAAACTTAACTGGCCTCCTATTCGCCAGCGCAGGGACTTGCACACTCTTTCCCTTCTCTACTCCATACTTTTCTTACCAACTTCCCCTCCTTACCTAAAAGATTGTTTCTCATTCCTTTCCTCGTCCACGCAGTGTACCTTGCGTTCTTCCTCTAACCTCACTCTTGAATTTTCGCGTCATTCCTCTGATTTCTTTTCCTATTCCTTTTCTGTTCATGCAGTCCGTCTTTGGAACAATCTACCAGAAGGTATCAGAAAGGCTCAAACTCTTGGATCCTTTCGCATTCAAGTCAGGAGTCATTTCCTTTCTTCTATTCCTCACTAATATATTTATTATTATTTTTCCATTTTCCTGAATTTTCTTTTTTTATTTATTTTATTTTATATATGTACTTAGTTTGTCCTCTACATAGTTGCACCCACTCCCTGTTTGTCCTGTATCTTATATCTCTCTCTCCCAAGGTTGCCTGGAAGAGATTGCTGTCTAGCAATAAGGCCGCCTATTGTGTACTTTCTTCTTTTCTCTGTTTCTTTGTTTGTGATCTCTTTCGTGTGCAATAAAGAATATTATTATTATGAAAAGGTCTAATTTTTCACAGCCTAAAGCTGGTTTTACCTGCAATAACGGGCCTAGGCCAAGTATACTACAGGGTGTGGTGATTTAATGCTATGTTTGCTGGAAAGTGTGGTATTATTATTATTATACCCCTGATTAAATACTGATGGATCACAGTATTTAGCACGCGAGTAGCCGTCATGCGTCATTTTAGAGGTTGTTTGTTTGTATATCTACGTCTGTTACAATTTTCCTCGGAAATTACCGGGTCGATTTCAATGCAGTTTTTGGCGTTTTCAAAAATTACTAAACCGATTTCGGTAAGGCTTTCTGTAACGGTTTTTGGCGATGGTTCTTAGATAAGTGTTATTGTGTTTAGCCGCTAGGGAGTGCTGCAGTTATCATGTTCTCATTTATCTCTATAACGGTTTGACCGATTTAGATGCTGTTTTTTGAGTAGATAAAGTATGAATTCTCTAAAAAGTTTAAAATGAAAAGCAAAATTAAAGAGTTTGAAAAACCCACGTCACTTAAAATAGTTCATTTTAATCCTGCAATCTCTGATGGAAATGGAAAATCTATTGTGTCTCATTTTCCGGGCTAGAAGGATTAAGTGAATAAAATAGGTATTCTTAATTGAAAAAAGGTAAAATAGTTTTACAAAAATATCCCCCAACTGAAATTAATATAGGTATGAATTATGTATTACTATAGATATTTATCCACTTATTCAAAAAAATCGTCGGGGGCTGCCAATGCTATCACTCTGTTCTTCAAAAGTACATTCCCAATACAAAATATTAGTTCATTTCGAGGCAGGTAATGGCAGCACCGACGGATTTTTGAATAGATGGATGAAAATGTATGTACTATAATTATTAAACCGTTTTTCAATTAAGAATACCTATTATTTACTGCATTTTACTTAAAAAATATTTTTTTTAATTTAAAATTTAGCTTTTTTTATATTTGTTTTTAAATATGTTTATCAGTCTCTGTTACTCTTAGTACAGGCATTGCCTTGCTAGTAAATCAGATGACAGTGTGTGTGAAATGTACTACTTAAATGTTTATTTATTTATTTGTTATGGTAGGTAAGTATATTAGTTTTTTTTGTAAGGGTATAAAAATTTGAGGATTGGGCTGTAAGGAATAATTAATTGTATAACTTCTTAACGTTTTACGTTATTTTTTAAATTTCCAAATCGAGAAATGCTGACACAAAAAGCCTAACATCAGTCAGGACAAACATCTCACCTTAAATAAACGGAACTTTAGTATTCGGTAGTTTTATTTTTTACATTTTTCCTATTTCCTTCCTATTTCCGCCACTACTTTTAAAGCGGGCTACTCACAGCCCTACATGCAGGGCTTTGAGAAGATCACTTTATCTATCTATCATTAGGCGACGGCTACACGCGTGATAAATACTGTGATCCATCAGTATTATTTATCAGGGGTCTATTTCATAAAATAATGAAAAAGTACAGTAATTTACCATAGTAGTAGTTTATTGGGGTAAAATTATGTTTTATAATTAATAAGAAACATAATTCTACCCCAATAATAACTGTGGTAAATTATTGCAGTAAATTTACTAATCTTTTATGAAATAGGTCCCTGATTATATACTGATGGATCACAGTACCAGGCGTGTAGCCTTACTTGTCGCCTTACACCTCGAGTCAGAATGGCTGAATGCCTATCATCGTCTGCGTCTCTTATGTCAGTAATAAAAGAGACCCATTGATAGCCATTCAGAAAACTGACAAGTTTTTAAACTTGTAATACCCCCTTAGGGCCGTATTATTATCTCTTGAATCCAGGCAGTTTTTTGTTTTGATTCTAATATGTGATAAATAACGTTATTATTTCATAGCGCGTTATTTTTATTACATTGGGGTAATATGAATTACTATGGCAACACCGGCTCACACACTAATGCATGAAAAAACCGGCCTCAGTGCATTGCTTGGAAGACTCCGTCTTCCCTTTTTATTTGGTCTGAGATTTTAATATATTTTATTGCACTGTGATTAAAATATTTTTTTAAATTTTTTTTATTTTTTTTTTATTGAAAATAAGTGAGCATTTGTCCACAATCACACCTGGTGTTAAGTGATGATGCGGACTACGATGGAGCATGCTCACTTAGATAAAGCCTATTCACTCTAGCCTTAAAAAGGCCCAAGTTGTAACTATCAGGAAACACATCGGCAGGCAGGCTGTTCCACTCTTTTGCTGTTCGCATTATAAAAGTGTTAGCAAAATGCTTTGTGCGGATGGTTGGAATATCAACAACATAAGGATGGTACGCTAATCTGCGTCTAGTGCTTCGATGGTCGAATGGGGCTGGAGGAATTAATTCGTGTAATTCCTTCGCACACTCTCCGAAGTGCATCTTGTAATATACCGACAAACAAGCTATTCTACGGCGGTGGTCGAGGCTACTTAGTTTGGCATTCGTGAGTTCGGGGTCTCCAATAAGTCGCCTAGCCCGTTTTTCGACCGAGTCTAGAGCGGCAAGCTGGTATTTTCTCTAATAGGGCACTCCTTGACAATACAAACAATAAGTAAAAAAATAAATATGAGTCGTATTCTTATTTGTTACAGCTAAAACGTTTGTGAAAAATACCTCTGACAAGCAAATTTGAAATTCCACTTGAACAGATTGTCTTCGTTTTAAAATACCTGATAATTTATTGTTTTTCTGTCTATACGTCACTAATTTAAGAATTTTGCTTCCTAAAACTAAAGTTTACATCAATAGTAATGCTTTCATTATTTAAATAACTTCTTTGGAAAAACGCTAATATCTTTGAAATGTGGATATACAGCCTTAAGGATTATGATTCGTGATAACAATTTCCATATTCACTCTAGAAATTTTTCTTCATAATTCAGAATGACCTTCAAAGATCATTAAAAATTAATCATTCTTTATTTAATTTACTAGCGGCCGCCCGCCACTTCGTCTGCGTGGACAGTTATTTCTTGATCCTTTGGGAATAGTACTTTTTTCTCGGGATGAAAGGTACCCTATATCCTTTTTTGTACCCCCGACAACGTGTATGTAAATTTTCATGATGATAGACGTGAAGGCGTAACAAACAAACAGACTTTCGCATTTATAAGGATAAAACAGTTAAGAAGTTTGTAATCGATGCGCTCAGGTATCAGAGTAATAAGGGCGTAAAGGTGCAAAATTTTTACTTAATTAAACACTAGTATAGCATTATATTATCTGTGATTAAACCTTTGATTGGACTGTCCATAAAAAGTTTACGGCGCCAGTACGTGACAGTCACTTTGTGGCCTATATTTCAAATGTTTATTACTACATAATGTTGAATCTAATAATCAGTGATAATCACTTGACAAAGTTAAGACTTGTGTTTAAGTAAACTTTACATATCAGTAATCAGAGTTCAGTGGTGTGCATACCGTCATTTTAAAGATTTATTTTCGTTACATAAATATTTGAGATACCTATTTACATTGATTAAGTAGAGTCTCACATTAACTTCGAGCAGTAACTTCGATCAGTTAAACTAACCATAAAGTCTTAACCTATCGTGATTCGCTGTCTGTGATTCTCATTGGGCACATTGTATTACCCTCCGCGCCATTGAATTTTATACCCTACCCCTTTATTACTCGGTTTAATGTCGGGTACCCTATTATCGGTTGTTCGGTTACAGTTTACAGGCACGCATAAACGAAATCCGATTTGGTGAACTTTGGTTTGATATAAGCATCCGCAATTTTTTTTTGGCACCGAAGTTTGATCGCTTGGTTGCTAAATTAGTGTACATTATAATTTATTAATCGGAATGTGTTATTTTCTTTACGTTTTCCACTGTTTAAAAGTTTATGAAATTGCGTCGTATTTGCAACGAACATCGAACATTGCAGATTTAGTTGAATAGAAAAAGTGGAAACAGTGCTTCATTTCTAATTTTACTTGAAATGCCGTTTCATTATAATAAAAACATTTCATTTTAATATTGGATTCAATTTGCAGAATTAGCTGAATGCATTGAAGTAAGACAAAATGAAAATTCCCGAGAGAAAACTTGTTTGAATTTTCTACTTGGACGCGACGCGAAGCTCCGCTTTGGAGAGATAAAGAGTTTCGAAGTTACAACACAAATAATTTTAGGATATCTTATTTGGGTCCTTGCTGTGGTAAAATTATACGAAAAACTTACTGCGCGTTCTTAGAGGTAGTATGTTATGTATACCTATCAATCATATTATGATTAGTACAACACTTTCACTATGCATAAAACCTCCAACCTATCCGTTCTGTTGAATTACCATTATTTTAAATGTAAGAAATAAGAGTATTGACCTTTTAGACAACTAATAGTATGTAGGAAAATAGTTTTGCATTTGTTTGTTGGTTTTCTCTGTAATTAGTCCTTGGCATGATGCAATTGGAAATTACAACACTATTGAGATAATAGTATGGTCTCAATACCTATTGAAAGGCTGTTTACAGTTTAACACTTTCTTAAGTTATAGTTAAAAGCTTGTGTAGCTCAAAAGTCTATCTTGTCAGTAAGCCCCTTTCATTGGCATTGGTAATGGATCGCTGTATAGAAGAACCATTAATTTTATTATTTGGGTAAACGTGACTCGGCGCGAACCCTTTCTCAAACGCCCGCTAATATAATGAAATCAAACGATGTCCGTTGATTGCAACGTCGGCTCACGAAATTACATTAAAGCGGTATTTTGTTCGTTTTATACAAAAGATTTGGATTAATTTGATTGAGGCAATAAGTTAGAGTATTGTATGTCGTACAACTGCATTGTTAATTTTAAGCAGTTTTAAATATAAACGCGATGAAAGTTTAATAGTTCATGAATAAAATTTAATTGGTGTGTCTATACAGTGAATGTTAAGTGAAACGGAACTATTCCCAGTTTATGCTTTGTTCATTCTTAGAAAAATTTCGCTAATTGAAATTGATTGTAGTAACTTAAATAAACTGAGATGTTTGTTTATAAAGGTATACGAGGGTGGATTGATTGTTTTCAAAGTCATGGACTTATCAAACCACCCTCGTACAACATGAACACAATTTGTTTCATCTCGCGAGTGTTACAGATGTGCAGTCTTCATGTATGTAGGTATCTTGTCCGACGAATTTCAATGAGAGCTCTCGAATAGCTTATGTGTTTTATTCAGCAGCCTCGTTCCCAAACCATTTCAATTGGGAATTGCTTTCTAACCCTTATTTCCGTGAATTTGTTTGATGCAAGTTTTTACTTTTGTTTGGCCAACTAATTTTCAATATATCTTATGTGTAATACGGGCTACTTTCAAAACAAACTTAGTGATTGGTATTCATAGATTTTGTAAACTTTGTGTAGGTTCAAGATTATTAATGGTCTTTTCTATTCTACCGCCACTTAACAGAAAAATATGAAAGGTTAATAATAACCTTGAACCTAATAATAAGTTATTTCAGTTTCGCTGCTTCGTCCTATATGTAGTACGAAAACTATTTTACATTCACATTTCACATTTTACTACACATTAAACAAGTCTAGACCGCATAAATATGTAAAGGGCATTTTCTAATGTGTTTGAATTCTGTTTACTTGTTATGGAATTGTTTAAAATAACCATAAAAAAGTATATAAAAATGAGTCTTGTGCAATACATTCTTATTGCTCAAAAGTGTTTTAAAAATAAAAGGGCTATTATATAATTTCACAGTCTTTAATTCGCTTATCAATTTAATTTATTACGGTAATACGAGTATCTACTGAACAATATTTGACCAAGTGCTTTTAATCATATCCGCTGCCTTTTCCCCTATCATTATCGCCGGTGCATTCGTATGGGCACTGATAGGTCTAGGAATAACACTAGAATCTACTACTCTAAGTCCTTCTACTCCGTATACTCTTAATTCTGGATCCACAACAGCATAAGGGTCATTAGGAGGGCCCATTCTGCACGTTGCAATTTGATGGTGCAGTGAGATTACCATTGTCCTAATAGCACAATCCCAATATTGATCTGTTCCTGGTGCATAGGTTATACATGTTGGATATTCAGGCATGTGCAGTTGAGGTGCATATCTTTTAAAAGCGTCTGATTCACCTAATTTTATAACATACTTAATACCTTCTTTCAATGTTTCCATGTCTTTGGGATCAGTCAAATAATTTCCGTACATTTTTGGATGCGAGAAGGGGTTAGTGTCTCGCAATTCGAGATAACCTTTTGATTTAGGGTGCAAAAGCATTGGCACTGCTGACCAGGTATCCAAACCGCTCAGGGATCCAAATGCTTTATAGTATGTCTTGTCAGAAATTTTCCAGCTCTTCCTTAGTGTACCTCCACCATCTAAAGTCATGGACGCTCCCATACTGATCAGTTCAATATCAGGAACTAATTCTGGGTCATCAGAAGCACCTGTTTTTATGTAGCCGATACCTTCGATTGTACCAGGAGTTGTAAGAAGGCCGTCGCCAAATTGTAACCATTGCATCAGATTCGGTAGTGTAGCTATTTTAGGTTCTAAAAGACTCGCATTTGTAGAATTCAACCTGAATATGACGGCTGGGAAAGCTATGTGGTCATACAAGGTCTTTCCGACTTTCACATCAGCAATAACTGGGATACCTAAAGATTGCAAATGTTCACGTGGTCCTACTCCAGAGAGCATAAGTAACTGAGGTGAAGCTATAGGTCCTGCGGAGATAATAACTTCCCTTCGACATCTAACGGTATACTTCTTACCATTTTTGATGTATTCTAAGGCGTATGCCCTTTTGGTCTGGGGTTCAATAATAACTTTTGTGGCTCTTGCTTCAGGTAGGATGTGAAGATTCTTCCTTCTTTTATTAGGGTGTAAGAAAGCTTTGGCTGCGCTTAATCTGTGACCCTTATTCGTTGTAGTCTGAATGTAACCAAATCCGAATTGATCAGGTGCATTGTAATCAACTGTTGGATGGCCAAAGTCACGACCAGCTTTGAGGAATGCTTCTATGAGACCAGTTCTGAAATTGAATAAAAATATGTAAAATATACCTAATTCTCAAAAGAAATATAAGTTTTTAACACTTTACTTCTGTTAATGTAAGTAATCACATTAATAATTTAAAACAACATGATACAACGGAATTCTCACAAGAAGCAGAAGATTTTTGACACTTTCTTTTTAATGCAAGTAGTTTCATTATTACCTATACTTTAAAACTTTGTATCTACTACAAGTTTATAACTTACTTAAAAGGAACATTCTCGACTGTTAGCTCGCCATCGCGTCCGCGATATGAAGCGTTTTTGTATTTCTTCAGCTCCGATCTTTCAGATTTCTTGTAATATTGAAGAACTTCCTGGTGTGACCTGTAAGATTAGAGCACTTACTTAAATGCCATTTTTAAAATGTGAAAAGATATTGCTACTGGCTATGCACGTAACAAGCTTATTTCATTTCAAGACACTCTACAATTTATAAAACTCAATAGCCTCATAATAAACCGAGCTCAAAAATCAAGCGTAAAAATAACCCTTTATAATTTTCTGATCGAATTCCCTTAACAACCCTGAAACCCACTTCCTGATTAAATTAGAACAGTAGCAAAAGGTGGAGTTATTTGATGCTGTAATCTATATTCGCTATTCGATGTGCCCTATTTTAAGCATAGACAATGTAACAATTTTAAGTTGGTCCCATACGAAGTAGTTACCACGTGGTTTTCGTGGAAGTATCCACGAAATCTATTAATTATTTAATACTCAATACTCAAATCATTTATTGCATTCCACAGTGTTACAGTAGTTCTTTAATATTATTTGGTATCGTAGTAGTAACGAACTAACTACCCCCAACAATCAACGCTTGGTATGGTTTTAGTAACTACTACACCTTGAAATATTTGTAGAGAGTAGGGACCTAGTACCTAAAATATACTGTCTTTCTTTTTATCGGTCTCGTTAGCTATAGTGATTTTTACATGGTTGGGGTTTAAACCCGCCGTACAACGCTATCGCTAACGTGAAACGCTATCACTTCATACGTTGATCTACGAGTCCATAGGACTTAGATACAAAGAGTGTATAAGAGCACATTTAATAGACTTCTACCCCTTACCATCCATAGTTTCCATCTGCAGCAATTCTATCCCAGTCTTGCGGACGGCCTCTGGTGTACAGCATAAAGTTGGTGACACTGGTGCCTCCGACCGCCTTGCCTCGAGGCCAGAAGCAGCGTTGCTCATCGCTACCTGGAATGTTGAAATGCGTATGTAATTACTATCTGCTTCTGTGGCATGATGAGCTCGAGCGAGTGATGTGTTTTATCCACAACGGGATAGTGCTTGGCCCAGTGCCGGTTTTAGCACTACCAGCGCCCCTGGGCGACATTTCTATCTGTGATTTCAGGATTTTTTATTTTACCTGTTATTTAAAAAACGGCCACGCAGCGCGATTTTTATTCAGTTTCTCCTACTAATCTTGTAATCTGGTCGCCCGTGCTCGCCCCCCCCCCCCCCCTTAACACCGGTACTGGCTTGGCCTTCCCCTCACCTGATGTTAAGTGACGATAAGGCCCAAAGTGCAAGCGTACTGCACCCAGAATCCTCACCACTTAGGAACATGCCTATGTTCTTGCCTTTATCTGCCGGAACACAACAATTTTTAAATTGTTGTTATGGCGTCCGACTTAGGTAAGGTTTTTACTGTATCGAAATGTTAAAAATCACATCCCGATGTCGACTAACCGTTCACATCTGGCAACAACTTCAATAATATATTAGTAGTAGATAATATTTTTGTCAGGTTCGTCATGCTACGTCTGTAGTGCAAAGACTCTTGGAGTTAGCACAGTCTTGTGTTAGTGTATAAACTTATTAGTCGTTATTTTAAACTTTATAACGCTATCTAGTGGATGGAAAAGTACTGTATGTACAGTTTCAAATTGTGTTAACCTAAAAGTAAACGAATATTTATTTTCATAATAAAGTTGTTTAAGCAAATTGTTAAAATTAATAACCTAACATTTATAACGCCATTAGATTAAAAACCATGTTGCTACATAAAGTTTCACTAAAAGGAGAAACTATTGTTGAAAATGTTCCTATAAAGATTTTTAAAATAACTCAGGAGTCTGCTATAATGCATAAAAATAAACACAAGCGTATACCAGTTTAATACTGGTTTAAGGGCTGCTCTTGTAATGAGAAACAGGTAACAGAAATAACTGGATCCAGTGTCATTGGCATGCAAATAGCAGGATGCGGCTTGAACGCAGCTTTGCAATTATTTATGACTAGTTACTATTTGCATAGAAAAATATTTTTATAGTGAGTGGAACAAAGAATATTGTCAAGCCTTGTTGTATCCTATTATTTGCAATTAAATTGTAATTTCTTGCGGCTACTTCCGCACGCCCGTAGTTAATGAAATAAATAACTACACGGTTAATTTTTAAGTATATCTATAAATGAAATGAGTGTATCTCTTACCTATTCAAATTCAAATTCAAATTCAAAAATTATTTATTCAGTCTAGGCTGTTACAAGCACTTGTGAATGTCATAGAAGCTACGCCATCGGTTCGCAAACCCTAAGCGGGAGACCTTGTAACGAGAAGAACCGGCAAGAAACTCGCCAAGGGCTGCTTTTTTCTCCCTGTATATTTCATACAGAGTCGTCAACATTGAAAAATGAGCTCCACATTTAAAGTGAGGTCATTTTCCATCACAATAATTAACAAAAGTTTGCACACAATGGGTAGGTAGGTTGAAATTAAATACTACTAACTAAATACTACTAAGTAATGAGAGTAAATAACTTTCAACTAGTTGAGAAATCACTGTGTCTGTTACTCGAAAGTGCACCTAAGTAGGCAAAATTTACCAAAAAAAAAACCACATGTTACAAGACATAAAAAAATAATTTAAAAAACTTACAATTCAATATGCGTTAAGATAGGTACTCAGAAGCAGACCCTTTCCACTGGCAGCACCCGTTCACGAGCATGACGCATGGACCAGCCATCGCTTCGCTCAACCATATTTGAGGGAACGTAACGACCCGCCCCACACGACACCACCGCAGAAATGATTAAAGAGAGCATGATATACTTAGGCTACCCATCCTAAGGCACCGAATTGAAAACTATTATCCTAAAGCTTTTCATAGGCCTTTACTTACAAAACTACTGAATATAGAAAGCAAAATGATTGCAATGAAAAAAAAAATTAGAAATCAAAACAAAGTTTAGTTATTAATTTAAATTTTGAGTAAGAAGTGCCATACATATTGATAATATTAATCAGAAAAATAATATATATAAATATACGACGCCCTTAGTACAAGCAGACAGAAGCATACCCATTCCCACTGGCAGCACCCGTTCACGAGCATGACGCATGAACCAGCCATCGCTTCGCTCACAACCATATTTGAGGGAACGTAACGTAACTATTCTAATAAGTTTTCAATATTTAATAATTGAGATTATTAATATAATTGAAATATATTAGAAAAAAATCGACTCACCCGTAGCAGCTCAGACGGGACGGGGAATCGATTTTTTCTAATATTTTTCAATTATATTAATAATCTTAATATAAAAATTGCATTGTGAATATTCAGAAACGTGGTCTGATATCCCCATTTCATTTTTAGATAAACTTAAAAATTAAAGGTGTATAATGAATGTACACAACATAATCAGAAGTTTATGTGTCGAGTCATTCATAGTTGTTTGTATTTCATTCCATCATTTCTTCAATAAGTTAAAAAAAATCCTTTTTAAGAATTTTTGAAAAATATGACTGTTCTTTTAGAAGTTACCTAACATAAATTTACAGTTTGTAAGAGTTCGTGAAGAAAATTAAAGTAGGTAGGTACTTCAACGCTCCACTAATCAGATTTTGTGAGAGTTCCCAACTTTTCAGTTGCATACTTAGGGAAAACTTAAATTCACTTATTTACATCAGGTACGAAATATTTTTAACAATAAAATCCTGTTTTAACAATAATTTGTTGTCTGCAGTTCTAACTCTACAACACGAAGTTTGCTTTTATTTTTGAATGACGACGGTTTATTCCAAGATAATTTCAATTATTTCAACCACAACGTCCACAACACTGAGCTTATAAATCAACTGCCATAAAACAGAAAAAGTTCAGAAGGATCATTGCTATCAAATTAATTTATTGGTTAGTGGAAGTCCATCTATGGTCCATTTCCGACTATGTACTCAAAACATTCTACTCGAAGCTCGTAGGTACTATGGATATTAAATAAATAATTCGTACAATCATACATTTAACTCAATCAATAAGAAACAAATTATCAGATCACCACATTATGCCCTTACTGTGATTCGATTTGGACTTTTGTCGTTAAAGTGGTTTCGCTTTTGGACATCCCACTCATGCATTTAATCATTCAATCGGCAAGTTGGATAATCTCTAACACCAGAGGCTCTACCGACTGGCCTACTACAACGAATAATTAGTGTGGCCTACTCGATAATGGATGATGTTCGTCGTTTGATTTGAACTTTTTACCATCTTGAGCATTGTCATCACGAAGTAGATAGAACCAACTCGTCCGATTATGATCACTCTTTTTTCAGAGTAATCGATAAAATTTTCTCACAAAACATGTTCGTTCTCACCTAAACACACTCCCGGTTGGTGCTCCATACTATAAGGCCAGGCGTAGTCGGTGAGTTGCAGATAGTGCGCCAGCGCAGGTATGTCGGACAGCAGCATCTCCGGTTTGCCTGCCTCGATCACCAGCACCATTGCTCTCGGCTTATCTTCGGAGAGGCGCGCAGCCAGCACTGAACCCGCGGAGCCTGCACCGACTATTACGTAGTCGTACTCATCCAGAGGCTGTGTGTAACCTGGAATTTGGTAGATATGGAAGTGAAAATCAAAATGTTGTTCTATCTCACGAACACGGTTTAGGCGTGCACATACTCATTGCCTTAGTGTGTAACAATGTGTATATAAAAACATTCATAGCAAAAGGGTCTTCGTGAGATATACTATCTATCTATACTAGATAAAAAACATATTGAAACAAACAAAAATAATATATTTGACTTAAAAAGTGGATTTTACAAAAAAGCCTGTTCATAATTGTTAAATAGTACATTACGATATTAGTGCGTTAAGATGGTTATAACATGCGAGGCGGAATTTCAGCCCGAGCCGAAGGCGAGGGCGTAATTGACAACATTTCAAAAATTTTGCCCTGTGTTTTTATTTATTATTTAGAAATTACTGATGAAAACAAGATACACGTATTTTTTAATTTTCCAAAATTTTTATTTTAAGTCATCATAATATTAATTTGAAAACTTATTCATTCTAAAAGAGCGTAAGTGCCGTTTGAAGGAATTCCAGTGGAATTTCCTTTGCCCATATGGGTTAAAAAATACACTTTGACGTCAACCTGTCAACCTAATCTATGGACACCAATGACGTTTGTTTGTTTATGTTTAGCTCGAGGCTGTTTTCTTTTATTGTCGCTATTTTTACCTTATTTTCAACAATAATAGATAAAAATATTTGTTAATTAGATTCCATAATTCATGTGTAGTTCCTGCCTGCAAAATTACTGTGATGAAATGCCCAAACAAACACTGTTTTATGTGAAAAACCAAAGTCTACACGTTCACAGTGGTGTGTTGCTTTAAAGTTTTATGAAAATTGAAATTAATGCACTTCAAATCAAACTGTATTTATTAAACCAATTGAAAAATAAACAATATCTTTTTTTCTTAAAATAAATGTTTCGCAGAAAACTTCATTTTCACCAGCATCATAAAGTATCAACTTTGGGAAGGTTGCGACTGTCTGCCATTACAAATCCTTCAGATACCTTGATATTATATTGCGAAAGTTGTTCAAATTCACTCAAACACAAATTTAAGTTAAAACTGTAACTAAAACATTCAAAACAAATCGAGCAAAGCGAAAAATATTTTGACACGTCTTGACAGCGACAACGTCGTTTTTGACAAAGACTTCTATGTTGTTTGTTACAACCATAGACTTAGAAAATTTTTCGCTATGCTCAAGTAGACGGACAAAGGTGCGAGTGAGAAACCGATTCTTACGGCTTATGCGATGTGCGAGAAAGAGTAAAAAAAAACTGACAGCTGAACCTGGTTTGACTTCATTTATCATCGTTTATCACCTTGGTGAAAAGTGTCAACAAGATTATTTTGTAATTTTGATCGCGATTGGGTCGGTTTGGCTCTCAAAGCTATATAAATCAATAATGGTGTCGTGTTCTGTACTGGATTGTAATTTTACTTACGACAATAACCCAAATAAACACTCATTTCACAGGTAAATATGATTGTACTATTAACATTTTCATAATTCATATTTTTGTTGAATATATTCCCAAACACACTAAGTTATATATTAATATGATGCTATTAAACGCCTATTTCCTAAAGATTTCTAAACATTATGTGTTAGATAAAAAGATATTATGTCCGTGAACTTGAGAAAATAAGGCGTAGATATTGATCAAAAATTATCGATACTCATGTCGATGATTTCCAATACCTATAACTTTGTCTTTGTGAACACTGATAGTTTTATTTAAAGCTGCTTGGAACCGACAGTATTCAAATGGTAAATTATACCAACTTAAGGACTAATTTAACAATTATTTCCAGGTTTTTTGTAAATGCAGTGATTAAATTAAACTGGATAAATGTCATAAATAAATAAGCAGGGGGCCTCAAAGGAGACCTTAAGAAATTATTTAAATAAAATTGTTCAAAATCTTGTTTGTGTTTTATTTATTAGAGCAATAATACATTATGGTTATCGACAACCTAAAATGGACTTCAGTGCATCTCTAAATTCACGCACACGTTTACATATTTACAAACACTGGCTCATCTCACTTTTGGTTTCGCAGCCAAGTGAACTCCCCAACTAACAATTTTACGTCGTACAATGATCGTACAAACGTTATCTTATTACCACTGGTCGCAAAAGATAGGTCACACTAACGTTATAATAACGTTTACTCAACGCGAAAAGGGCCCCATTTATACGACCTACATTGTTGTTTAATGGTCATACAAAAGTCACAAGATTACCACTTTCATCGTACAGTAGTCGCATCAAAACTTTACAACGACTCTTTCGTTATATTGTGGTCATACAGACGTTTTTGAATGACGAAAACGTTGTATATGAGTCAAGTAACAACACTTGTACGACTGATTTTTAATGTTCGTCAGTGACTCGTGTTTGTGGTTATGTTTCGAATTCTGAGTGCAAAATAAAATCAATTACAAGGATATAAATGGGGAGTATTAATTAAACTTTCATATCTTGCTAACTGTGTCTGTCTCTCATACCGTTTAGTTCGTCTGGGAATTAAAATTTTATGATAATATACCTATGTAAATACTAGAAATATTTTCATGCCCCTTCGTAATTTAGCGTTTGAAACATAAAATTTGTATTAATAAAATTAAACTTAATTCTAAAAATGTCAGCCATGTTAATTTTGTCGCACACTAATCTCTATACGACGTTTTAAAGACAAAAAGTTATTTTAAGGTTATTTGAAGACCAAGTAAAGCCGCCATTTTGTTAAACGTCGTTTAAAAGTCGAACCTTGACTCAAATGCGACAACAAGTCGTACGGACGTCTTAGCTAAAACTTTAATATAACGTCGTATAGTTTAGTCGTGCCGACGTTACTATGACCAGTTTATTATGACATATTTGTCGCACGACTAAAAAGTTAAATTTAAGACGTCTATAAGACCTAGCAGTCATCTCATTACTATTATGAAACTGCTGTCCGACTTAAAGTCGTACAAGTCAGCACTTATGCGACGTTTTTGCTTGTTGGGTCTGTTCGTCTATTCCAGTGGATATTAAGTTTATGGTTACAACTATGGTTTTTTGTTTTTTTTTTTAAAGATAAAATCATACAACTTCTTTTACGCAAAGGAATTTCATATAATATTCCTTTATCTTGATAATACAGGATTATTTCCACACATTTCGTTAAATAATTGATCAAAAACCCCGAAAAAATATGTACGATGTCAGAAATTGGAATACCTCGAAATGGTTTTCGATTTCAAGTACCTTGTAAAAAATGAAAACATGTCAATTGAGCCGAGCATGTTATAACCAATACGCACGTATATCGTACGACGTATTTAACACCCTTGCGAGGAAAAAGAAAAAAATACGCCAAAAGTACATTTTCGGAAAATGACTTGGCAATTTTCATGTTTTTCCACTTCAAGAGATTTTCATACGTGGTTATGTATTTATTCTGTCCTTGGATATTGACGGCAGCAAGCTATCGCATGCGGTTCGCGCTTCTGTTAGTATATCCGGTGGAGTTGAAGTAATATATTGCTTGCTCATCTTCATTATTGAAAGTTGTCATGTTTAGATATTCACAATACAAGTACAAAGAAAATAAAGTTGGAGAAAAATGGCGCGAGGATTATTTTCTGCCGTGGCTGCGTGAAAATGTTGGCAAAGACGCTAGAGCATGCAGCCAAGTTTTTAAATTACCGAATAAACTATTTTATTTTTATTTTAAATAAACTCAATCTGTGAATGCACACTGTCTACTGAATGGCGCGGCGCGGCGATTAGTTCAAAATTTGAATAGCAACAGCGCGCTGCTCACTAGCTCCAGCTAGTCGTGCGGCGGCGATCAGTTCCATATTTGAAATGGCAAATAATACTGTTATGGAATTTGTATGGACTATAACTTAACTATTTGCTTTGATAACACACGCGTTTTTTATGACCCGCTTTACATATATTAAAACCGGTGGAATTACATCAGCTTTACGAGCAAGGGTGTTAAAAAAGTTGTTACGTGCGTGAAGTTAAAGATTTTAGTCTTTTAATAATAATTAAATTATGTTGATGACTATTTTATACTTAATTTAATATAAAAATGATGAATAATTAATTAAAAATATTCATGAACATGAATCTACTCTTTTCAAAAGTTGTTTATTAAAGTAAGATACAGTTGCGTTTTGAAGATAGATCAATACCAAATTGGTTGAGGAAAGCCTTCAATAATTTTCTCAATGATGAGGCTTCTTATTTCCTCTCGCATTAGAATAATAATGTATCATTAAATAAACAATACGCAATAACCATTTTATACTTATAAATATTTTGATATGTTTAACAACAGATAAATTAAAATTCCATTAGATCAAAAAAACCGTGACCTCTGTGGATAAAATGTCATCTTTCACAAAATCAGACTTTGGTGTTTTGTCGATTGACCGGATGGGTATGATTAGATTACTTTATATGTCGTATGCTTATGCCTATGTATGAAGTCGGTAGAAAGAAAAGTGAAGAAAATGCACTTACCTTTGGGCAGCGGATACGAGTCTCTGAGAAAATCAAACGGATCATTTGGATTCGCCGGTGAATAGTTAACAGCTACAGTTTGCATCATCATGTTCACTATAGGGCTTTGAGGGTATGACCACAGGAGGTAGCGGCCCTTCCGTTTACCCTGATCGTCTTGAGTATGGTCATCATCCTTTACTTTGTCATCTTCACCTTTCACTTTTGAAACTTCTTCAGTCTCCGTGTTATAATTTAATGGATATGGCCACAATATCCTTTCCTTTTGTGCTTCATTTTCGATTGTGATGTAGTCATCCTCTTGAGTTTTGTAACCACTTATTAAAAATGTTACTAAAATTAAAACTATAGTAGTTTCTTTTAAGTTTATCATTTCATCTGAAATTAAAAAAGATAAATTAATATTTATTATTATTTAAAATAGTTCTTAATAGAACTAATCTAAAAAAACTAAAAAAATATAAAAGTCAAATTACAACAAATCATACATTGGTAGACGTTGCGTTTCATTGCGTGAACTTAGAGCATTTTTTTCTTTTAGGTTTATAATAAAGTATATGATAACGCTAATACTTTTAAACTAATTACATATAGTACTGTTATTAAAATTGTTATATATTTTCATGAAAAAAATAGCAATGCTTTATATACCATTAAATATTTTTAAAATAATAAAAATAAAGAACATGATTTATGAGACGAGTCACTAAAAATATTAGGATATTTGTTTACCTGAATATTTTCACAAACTTTTCATCAAAAATTCTTTCAAGGACAACGTGTTGCAGTGTCCGTCCACTCAACGGGGCCGGCCGATATTGACTGTATGCGCGTGCGCACGATCTTAGGCAGCTCTCTTAAAAGTACCGCTAGTGACATGATGACCAATATCCCGAGCTCACCCGAATTGAACTACTTTAAAAACGTCCGTAATCGTATTTGATTTTGCCGTTAGCTTAATTAGCGGCTACATGACTGTCGTCTATTTAACCAAACAATCAACTTCTCTCGGAGAAATGCGGAAAATTTCAAAAGAAGAACTGTTAATACAAGGTGTTTCGTAAAAGCCTTATAAGTCCAATATAGTAGATGAACAACTTTTACTATGGGACCAATTCTGAAATCGCGAAAAAAAAATCTGCTGTTTCATACAAAAAATAATAACGAAAATATCAAAATGTATGTATAATGTTTTTTCGTGATTTCAGACTTGGTTCCATAGTAAAAGTTGTTCAACTTGATGGTCCCTATCTACCATATTCGGCTTTATAAGGTTTTTACCAAACACCTTGTATATTGCAATTGTTAAATCGTAACAAAATTATGGTAGCTACAAGTAAACCTACACAAAATTGATTTACCTATTCGAAAGTTTTTCTTAGTAGGTAGGTCGGACTTGAATAAGGTTTAAGGATATTTGAAAGAAATGTAATACTAAGCCAAGGTCACCAAGGTGCGAAAATTGAAGATTTAAATTACCATTTTATACTTTTTTTTTTTTTAATTTATTTAAATAAACAAATTTACATTTTTACCTTAATCTAAATAGTGCAACAAAAACCAGAAAGGTTTGTTCGTACACTACGCATTCGTCACTGTTAATCATGAATGTAGGTAAGACAGTTACAAGTAGTTACAATAATTATTTTTCAAGCATCATCTAAAAGTAAAAGTAGGTATGCGACAGACAAGCTAGGCTGGCGGTGGTGCGCGGAAACAGGACAAAAGAAAAAACACACATACGGGCACACACACACACGTGTAGTTCGACAAAAGATGGCAGTCGGCAGAGCTATTGTATGATGCGATGCGGTGATCACATTTTTTTTTTCTAGTTAAAAGTAAACATGTTTGCAATCCTGCATACAGCATGCTCCATTTCGTAAATATTTAAGGGTATTACTAAATTGAAATGTAATTAGTTTATTTTATATCGTTAAGTTTAGTTAATTTATTTATAAAGTATGATTTAAGTATGCTTTTCAAATTTTTACTATTAATTTTGTTTATTGTATCAATGGGCAAGTTATTTATTAAATTTGAAACAATATATGCCGATGTACGTTTTCCATGTTGGTTATGAAATATAGGTAATAGAAATTTATTCGTTGTGACGCTTCTGGTTAGTTTATTATGGCTAACTTTTTTTAGGTCAGTATTAAAGAACTGTTCGGTTAAGATATTATATTTAAATTTTTCCTGTACGGGTATCAATGAGCAATAGGAAAACAAGGCCTGGTAATTGTTTCTGTATTCCTCTCTTACTTTACGGGGTACTATGGTTTTTAATATACGTATTTGAAGTTCATATATTTGATTAAGATGAGTTTTGGCGGTACGTCCATAACTACTTAACCCATAAGAGATAATCGATTCGCCCAATGATTTATATAAAGATAGCAAAATAGGGTATGGAATTTTGTACTTAAGTATAGAAAATTTTGCAAGCAATGCGCGTAGTTTGTCACACACATGACGAATTTGATCAACCCATGAGAATCGGTCGTCGATAGACACACCCAAGTAAGTCTGCTTTTCTACAACCTCTAAGGCATCGCAGCAACAGTCGTCGTTATTGGTGTTAGAATGAAGGCAACTGTGGCTGTGTGCTATAATTTTTATGGGAATTGTTTTTCTATTTTGGCTAGTGCTTATGTACATTACTTTAGTTTTACTGTCATTAAGTACGAGTCCATTGTCATGGGACCATTTTGAAAGTGAAGTGAAGTCACTTTGTAATTTAGTCAGTGCTAGATTAACATCAGTATCGGCTGCAAGTATGCAAGTATCATCGGCAAATTGAAATATTTCGCAACCTTTAATGACGTTTGCAAGGTTATTGACATATGTTATGAAGTGCAGTGGTCCTAATACTGATCCTTGCGCTGTTCCTTCAATGACGTTAACCTTATCACTTAATGCTTCATTAACCTTTACGTAGTATGTACGGTTTTGTAAGTAATTTTTGCACCATTCCAGTAAAGGACCGCGGACACCATTCTCCTCCAAACTATCTACGAGTCTATCATGGCGAAGCGTGTCAAAAGCCCTGCTGTAGTCTACAAAAACAACGATAACGTGTTTTTTATTGTCTAGATGTTTATTAACAGAATCCGTAAAGTCAGAGAGCAGTTGTGTAGTATTTTTACCGGGTTGAAAACCATATTGTTTTTCAGAAATTATGTCGTTATTTTTGTAAAACTCATGAATTTGTTTGCCAATAAATTTTTCGACAACTTTGTCAATTGTAGGTAGAATAGTTATTGGCCTGTAATTTTCATAGTCTTTATGGCTACCCTTCTTATAAACTGGTCTAACTATTCCGGTTTTTAATTGTTCAGGATACTTTCCCGTAACTATGCAAGCATTAATCAGTTTGACAATAGCCAATATAATTTTATCACCAATTCTTTTGATATCTATGACCCTTATACCATCAATTCCTGGTGCTTTTTTGTTACTCAATTTTTTTACAATATTCTCGACATTTTCTACCCTGGCTTTTTTAAAGTACATCGTTACATTGTTATTAGGCACACTATACGTTGACTTATTTAATAAAGGGATATTACAATTTGGTGTGATAGATTTTACACTATTACTAAAAGTTTGAGCAAATCTGTTTGCTATATCTACCGGCTTACATGTACTATTTTCAAAAGCAGTCACTAATGCGTTGTCGATAGATATTTTAATTTTACCAGTTAATCTGTTTAATATGTTCCACAATAGTCGTGGATTTCTACTATGTTCAGCAATTTCTTTCATAACGCACCTATTTTTAGTCTTTTCTATCAATTTATTGGCATAATTTCTAGCTTTATTATATTTTAATCGTAATATCTTATTATTAGTGTCATTTTTCCACTGAATAAATAAATTATCTTTATATTCACATGCTTTATTTATTTTTTTACTAACTCAATTTATATTATTTTTACGATAATTTTTTGAATTGCATTTTATAGTTGTCTTTGAATTAGTGTAACAAGTATTTATATTATCATTAATATAATTAAATATTTCTGAAGGACAATCCATATTATTTATAGGTTGCCAATTAATATTATGTAAAAGAGCATTCATTTTATTAAAATCTGTTATCGTTTTGTAAGAGGTAGATGAAGCATCCTGTATTTGTGACGCTCTGCAGGCCAACACTATTGCTCGATGGTCGGCTAGTACCATTCCGAGCGCGCCCGTGTACGGTTCTTGTGTGCGGGATCTCACGAAAATATGGTCAATGCAAGTTTTAGTGGTTTTACCTTTTATTGTTTCAATTCGCGTATAATCCGATATCCCACACATAAGACCACAATTAGACATCATAGTTTTATATTTATGTTTTATAGCACTGTCGACTTTTAGATCTATGTTAATGTCTCCGAGTAAGTATAAGTCACAGTTATTACCGAAGTTCGAAAGAGTGTGTTGTAATTCGCTGATAAATAAGTGTTTACTATTTTTCGGTGGCCGATAAACTGCGCACAGAATTGCGGAATAGTGGAACGGTGTTGTTATTTTAATAGTAAGGCATTCAAAGTGTTGTGTTTTTACTTTCAACTCTGATAATTTATGTTTGTTGTGAACATATACAACTATACCCCCACCCTTTCGTGAATTCCGCAATTCCGTTCGCATATTGTAGCCATCAATATTATACAAACAACTAAGTGATTCTGAGATGTTGGCTTCTGTCAAAATGATTACGTCTATACATTGACTACATGAAGTGATGCATTGTTCTAAGGCTGAGAAATTTTTGATTATTGAGCGTATATTAATGTGTAGGCATAGTAAATTCATAGAACCAGTAGGTATGCTATTTAGAAAGCTATGAATATTCGAGCAGTTTTTAATTTCAAATACATCATCTATTATAATGGAAGCCATTTTTAAAGTACAAGATAGTTATTACACAAATATGAAATCTGAAAAACTAGTACTATATAACCTACTTTTCGATAGTTGTTTTGATGTCACTCATTGATCTTAGGACAATAGGTTTGTCGTTTTCATTCTTCCGAGCCATGATTACTCCTTTTTTGCACCAGATGAACTTGAATGATTTCTTCAGTTCCTGCTTAGCGTTCCAAAGAAGTTTCTTATTGTACGGTGTAAGAGCTTCGTTAATATATATCTTCTGGCCGCCGGCGTCAGAAGGTAAGTTAGTAATTAGGTCATGAACGAGAACAGACTGAGTTTTAGACGTCAAAATCCACTTTTCCTGAGTGTTCTCATCCTTCATCATAACGCGTATGGGGGCAGGGTGATC
Source organism: Agriphila tristella (assembly GCA_928269145.1). Lineage (NCBI taxonomy): Eukaryota > Metazoa > Arthropoda > Insecta > Lepidoptera > Crambidae > Agriphila > Agriphila tristella. The sequence goes on along the minus strand of OV743439.1, from coordinate 14,328,066 downwards.
CTTTCTGCCACTAAGCCGTTTTGCACTCAGAATATCATCTTTGGCTAATGATAGTTTTTTAGCTAGAGTTTCTGCTATATGGGTTACATTTTCTCGGTCTTGAATCGGCACGTTAGATATTTCAATATGATTTGATAACTGTTTTTGCTCCATCTGTTGGATGTGTTGTTCTAGGGCACCCATTCGCGTTTCCAAGTTGATGTTTTTATTGGTTACTTCCACGAGTTTTCGTTTCAGATCGATAATCGTTTGTTTGAATGCTTGTACACTTTCCAGTACTTCGTCCATTTTGTCACTATGGAACTGCATAGACTGTTTCACTTCTTTCAGCTCCTTATTGAGCGCCTTTTGCACTTCCACAGTGATATTCTTTAGGAGCTTGTTAGCATCAAATTGGACTATGGAGTTGGGTTCGGCACTTGAATCCTCGAATTCGTCTTCATCTTCGGGAACCACTAATGATGATCTTTTTGGCGAGACTTCTAAACATTCCTGACATATCCATTCGAGGGTTTCCGCAGCACGGAGTGCACTTATCTGCTTTTTTGAAAGCCCCGAGCAAGAAATGCTGCAATGTACAAGTTTTTCACATCTTGAACATTCTAATCCCGGGCTTTTAGTCGTAATATTTTTATTACACTTATCGCACTTATTCATGATGAGGGTAGGTATAAATTTTTACAGGCAAAATATCGAACGTGTGTCTTAGACTAGTAACGAACGACGAACTTATACCACATATTTACCGAATTTAAGAATAAAACAGAATATAAATGAAAATATGATATCTAGAGTATTTCCGAAACTTGTGGAGCTGGCCCTAACGTAGCAGCATTGTAGCAGTCCAGTTTTGGTAAGAAACGATTTTTTTATATCGTTTGAAAAAATATATAATTGTTATTTTATGGATTAAATAGGAATGACCATAGTTAACTAACTTGTTTTCCGTAAAAACGTTGTGGAACGATAATTATTTATAGTGAATCCCTATTTTTCTAAAGAAACAAAAGAATTATGGAAAAATGACCCATTGAAATACTGCTACTTGACACTTACTCAAATTTTCGACAAATTACTTGCCGTTTTTAGTTAACAATTGTCTTTGTAGCAGGGTCACTCACATTGTTTTGGGTGGGCAACACTCCTTAGAAACAAATTCAATTCGAAACAAAATCAGAGATGACGTAAGTTGTGATATAAAACACAAAAATAGAAGTGTTCCAAATTAGGCACAATGGGTATATTATGCGGTAGGTAAAGGGTTTACATTAAGAAAAAATAATAACTAGAGGAGTATCGCTAACCATCGTCTTTTGATATTAACCGAAGACGTGTGTATATTATGAATTTTGTTTCTTTATTTGCATTATAAATAATACGTATAATACGTAGAAAACGATGAAGTTGTAGTTGCAGAAAATAGATTAATTAAACTCTGTAACTCGTAGTTATTCCAGTATATTATACCTCAGTTAATTATTCAGCTTTATCTATTTGATGTTATGCTAAAGATTCAAGTACCTATGACTTATTAGTTATTATTGTCGAATAGTTTGGAGCATGTTAGCTATCTGTAATATCAAATCTAGACAGCATTTGAATTGCATTATATAATTCCTTCGGTGCTAAGTACGAGTATATAATAAGATGAATCTTTATGTACAGCGGCAAAGGGCACATTGCTAACTACACAAACATGCTTACAGTTAACAGTTCACTGACCAATACCCATAGCGTGTTTAGAAAAGCAATTGAGAGTTCGACACATGAAGGCGTGTTTACTAGAACTATTGTGTAGTGTAGACTATGTGAGTCGATCTTAGGCCTTAGGCCATCCATCACCTGTCTCAATATCCGTGATGGGAATACGAATTTCAATTGCACCTTTTTGATTGCAGATTTAAGACAATGGGTGAGTCAATGACAAGTTTAATTTTGTATTTACACCCTACCGTACAATAACGGGCGACATGAGTGCGACTTTAGAAATTAATCTGGAATGATGGATGGATTAATAAATGTCAGGAATACTGATTTATTGCATATGAATTTAAATCGTATATCGATCCGTTGAAGATAAAGTTGTTTTTGCAAAACATATTTTTATTACGTTTCTAAACTAGAGAACCACTGTGCCTCTGTAAGAGGTCTCTTATAGTAAAGCAAAATCCTAATTACTATCTCAATTGTGACATTGTTTACCCTAATAACATAACGTAATAATATATGTTACGAATACCACCATGCGTCATTGCACTCGAAGAATTGCGCACCGGTTGATACATGGTCTAAAGAGTAAAGACGAAAGCAGCATTTTATTTTTGATGCAAGTCCATTGCAGATGCTTTTAACGGTATCAGAAGATCCCGATGCACTTGATATCCTTGGAATTGAGAATTCGATATACAACCAATAATTTAACCTGTTCGAAATTATATTTTTGCACATTTTGCATCTATTAGAATCAAAAGGTCAAGGAGCAGTGTTTCTATAACTTTATATCAATATAATAATTTATCTTTTATTGTTTTGTTTATTATCTTTTATTTTTTAAAGTTTCTTGAAGTTTCAGCCTGTCGTACAATGCCGTAAGAAGTAAAGAGATTGTGCCCTAACCAAGAGGTCGATCTGTTAATAGTTATTCATACTTACTCTTATTTTATTATTATTGTGAAGGTGCACTGCACTTGTGTTGTTTGTGTCAAGTATTTTTCTTGTTATTTTTCTTTTATTTTTTAGTTCAGTAAAATTACGGCAGCTAGTATGACGAAATAGAAATAATTTGCAATAGCGGTCTTTCTTCTTTTGATCGTTAGATTAAATGACTATCTGTCATTTTGTAAATGAATCCAACTAATTTTCACTAATTTTTTTTTACTTTACTGACCAAAATATTAATTTATTTAATTGCTTTAGCAAAATTGCTAATTACATACTTTCTTTACTTTTTGCTTGATTTGGAACTATAATTTGATTGTGAATGTAAATCCAACAAAAAAAAGTTACAACTACGCTGTATTTTTTTGTATTCGTAAATTTAGTTGGATTCATTTATATTAGTGTTTTATAATCATATCAAAGTCAGATTGCAAAATTACAGCTTATTACCATTTAATGTTTTGCGAACCCGTAATTTTACTGAACTATTTTTAGGAATTTGTAAAATGAGCTTTGTTGCTGGTGAGTGTTTGTCAAAGATAGATAAATCCTCCTTGGCTGTTACCGATTAAAAAAGCATAATTAAAAATATAGTACGCAAATACGCAAGTTACCGTTAAGTCAATGTAGGTAAATTCACTTTAAGATCAAATCTCCATAACCAGTTTAGAAGCGGAAGTTTATCTATATTTAAGTACTTATACCGCTTACTATTTTGGTCAAGGTCAGTGGACCAAAAGGAGATAATCTTCTAAACTTTCTTTGGATCGTTTTGTTAACAACAGGTTTTGTAACTTGATTTGCAGAGTTCACTCGTTCAAACAAACACAAGAGCGGCTTTTTCCGAGTAAGTATTTATGTTAAACTAGCTTCTGCCCGCGACTTCGTCCGCGTGGATATTAGACGAAATCCTTTTAAGGAACCTTCAACCAGGATCCGGCCAGCCATTTTACGCGATTAGGCGAGTCCCCATCAAGCGCGCTGCCTCGCGAGGCAAGACATTTGCCGCGTGTGGCGGGCCTCGCACAAGGCTTCCAGTTCCCGTTCCCGCTCCCGCTCCCGTTCCCCGTTCCCGTTTCGTTCCCGTCCCGTTTGCGTTCCCGTCCCGTAAACGTCCCGTAACCGTCCCGTACCCCTTCCGTTTCCGTTCCCGTTCCCATCCCGTTCCTGTGCCGTTCCCATCCTGTTCTCGTTCCCGTTCCCGTCCCGTAAACGTCCCCTAACCGTCCCGTACGCCGTACGTTCCCGTTCTTGTTCCCGTTCCGTTCCCGTTTCATTCCAGTTTCGTTCCTGTTTCGTTCCCGTTCCGTTCCCGTTCCGTTCCTGTTTCATTCCCGTTTCGTTCCGTTCCTGTCCGATCCCGTCCCGTACTCGTCCCGTACCCCTTCCATTCCCGTTCCCGTACCCGTACCCGTCCCGTTCTAGTTCCCGTAACCGTCTCGTTCTCGTTCCGTTCCGTACCGTTCCGTTCCGCTCCGTTCCGTTCCGTTCCGTTCCGTTCCGTTCCGTTCCGTTCCGGTCCGGACCGGTCCGGTCCGTTCCGTTCCGTTCCGTTCCCCTTCCCGTTCCCGTTCCGGTTCCCGTTCCCGTTCCCTGGATGTGCATGTTCAGGTCCAGGTCCATATGTGTCATGTCCACCGCGTTGCACTTCAAAATAAATCTCATTTTCGCAATCACCATCCCATAAAACCTCAAGAACGACATCCATATCGATTTTTATGTTACTCACCCCACTTAGCCCCTAAGGGGTTGATTTTCAAAATCACAAAATATATATTTAGACGTGCTCCTACGAATTTTAAAGTTGTAATTTCGATTTTGTATTCTTTTTTCATACAAAATTTGAACCCCATTTTTACCCCTTTAGGGGTTAAATTATGTCCACCATGTTGGACTTCAAAATAAATGTCATTTTTGCAATCGTCATCCCAGAAAACCCCAATAACGACTTCTATATCGATTTTTATGTTTACTCACCCCATTTACCCCTAAGGGGTTGATTTTCAAAATAACAAAATATATATTTGCCTATTTATTTTTAGATGTGCTCCTACGAAGTTTAAAGTTGTAATGTCTATTTTATATTTTTTTTTCACCCCTTTAGGGGTTAAATCATGTCCACCGTGTCAAACTTCAAAATAAATCTCATTTTCGCAATCACCATCCCATAAAACCTCAAGAACAACATCCACATCAATTTTTATGTTTACTCACCCATTTACCCCCTAAGGGGTTGATTTTCAAAATCACAAAATATATGTTTGCTTATTTATTTTTAGACGTGCTCCTACGAAGTTTAAAGCTGTAATGTCCATTTAATATTTTTTTCCATACAAAATTTGAACCCCATTTCCACCCCTTGAGGGGTCAAATTATGTCCACCGTGTTCGACTTCAAAATAAATGTCATTTTTGCAATCGTCATTCCAAAAAACCCCAATAACGACATCCATATCTATTTATAGGTTTACTCACCCCATCTATCCCCTAAGGGGTTGATTTTTAAAATCACAAAATATATGTTTGCTTATTTATTTTTAGACGTGCTCCTACGAAGTTTAAAGTTGTAATGTCCATTAAACATTTTTATCCATACAAAATTTTAACCCCATTTTCACCCCTTGAGGGGTTAAATCATGTCCACCGTGATGGACTTCAAAATAAATGTCATTTTTGCAATCGTCATCCCAGAAAACCCCAATAACGACATCCATATCTATTTTTAGGTTTACTCACCCCATTTATCCCCTAAGGGGTTGATTTTTAAAATCACAAAATATATGTTTGCTTATTTATTTTCAGACGTGCTTCTACGAAGTTTAAAGTTGTAATGTCCATTAAACATTTTTATCCATACAAAATTTTAACCCCATTTTCACCCCTTGAGGGGTTAAATCATGTCCACCGTGATGGACTTCAAAATAAATGTCATTTTTGCAATCGTCATCCCAGAAAACCCCAATAACGACATCCATATCTATTTTTAGGTTTACTCACCCCATTTATCCCCTAAGGGGTTGATTTTCAAAATCACAAAATATATGTTTGCTTATTTATTTTTAGACGTGCTCCTACGAAGTTCCAAGTAGTTGTAATGTCCATTCAATATTATTTTTCCATACAAAATTTGAACCCCATTTCCACCCCTTGAGGGGTCAAATTATGTCCACCGTGTTCGACTTCAAAATAAATGTCATTTTTGCAATCGTCATTCCAAAAAACCCCAATAACGACATCCATATCTATTTTTAGGTTTACTCACCCCATTTATCCCCTAAGGGGTTGATTTTTAAAATCACAAAATATATGTTTGCTTATTTATTTTTAGACGTGCTCCTACGAAGTTTAAAGTTGTAATATCCATTAAACATTTTTATCCATACAAAATTTTAACCCCATTTTCACCCCTTGAGGGGTTAAATCATGTCCACCGTGATGGACTTCAAAATAAATGTCATTTTTGCAATCGTCATCCCAGAAAACCCCAATAACGACATCCATATCTATTTTTAGGTTTACTCACCCCATTTATCCCCTAAGGGGTTGATTTTCAAAATCACAAAATATATGTTTGCTTATTTATTTTTAGACGTGCTCCTACGAAGTTCCAAGTAGTTGTAATGTCCATTCAATATTATTTTTCCATACAAAATTTGAACCCCATTTTCACCCCTTGAGGGGTCAAATCATGTCCACCGTGTTCGACTTCAAAATAAATGTCATTTTTGCAATCGTCATCCCAAAAAACCCCAATAACGACATCCATATCTATTTTTAGGTTTTTTAACCCTTTTCACGCCCATTTCATCCCCGTCGGGGTTGAAATACTAACAATAACAATATACGTTGCGTTAGATTTCCATCCATAAGCCTAAATTATATATTTAGCAATTTTGACTTCGAAAATAAAGGATTTTCTTCATTACACAACTTCATCCCCTTTTTGACCACTTCGGGGGTAGAATTTTGAAAAACGCCGAGACCCGTATTTGTTAATTTTCCATCGTCAGCCTAAATACAAAATTTGAAGATCCTAGCTTCAAAACTGAGGGACTTTCATACAAACTTTTATCCCTTATTTCATCCCCTTAGGGATGGAATTTTCAAAAATCCTTCCTTAGTGGATGCCTACACTATATAAGGTATCTGTGTGCAAAATTTCAAGTCTCTAGGTCCAGCGGTTAGGGCTGTGCGTTGATAGATCAGTCATTCAGTTTACGATTTTATATATTACTAGCTTCCGCCCGCGACTTCGTCCGCGTGGATATTAGAGAAAATCCTTAGGGAACCTTCAACCAGAATCCGACCAGCCGATTTTATGCGATTAGGCCGGTCCCCACCAAGCGCGCTGCCTCGCGAGGCAAAACGTTTGCCGCGTGTGGCAGGCCTCGCACGAGGCTGCGCGCTTGGTGGGGACCGGCCTAATCGCATAAAATCGGCTGGTCGGATTCTGGTTGAAGGTTCCCTAAGGATTTTCTCTAATATCCACGCGGACGAAGTCGCGGGCGGAAGCTAGTTTATTACAACAATCAGAAGTGGGTCCAGAGATATTAGTAGTATCCTGTTCCCGTTTCTTTACCCTTTTCCGTTCCCATTTGGTCCCGTTCCTGTCCCCGGTTTCCGTTCCCGTTCGCGTTCGCTTTCGAGCGATCGCGTTTGCGTTCCCGTTCCTTTCTCGTTCCCGTTCCCGTTCCCGTCCCCTGCGGCTGAATCATGTCCACCGTGTTGGACTTCAAAATAAATGTCATTTTCGCATTCCTCATTCCATAAAACCTCAAGAACAACATCCACATCGATTTTCATGTTAACTTGCCCCATTTACCCCCTAAGGGATGATTTCAAAATAACAAAATATATATTTGCCTATTTATTTTTAGACATGCTTCTTAGAATTTCAAAGTTGTAATGTCTCATCATCATCATCATATCAGCCGCACAACACCCACTGCTGGGTATAGGCCTCCCCCAAAGATTTCCATGACGATCGGTCCTGCGCTTCCCACATCCAGTGGCTTCCGGCAACCTTCACCAGATCGTCGGTCCACCTTGTCGGGGGCCTACCCACGGAGCGCCGTCCGGTGCGCGGTCGCCATTCAAGAACCTTTCCGCTCCAACGACCATCGGTTCTTCTCGCTATGTGTCCAGCCCACTGCCACTTTAGCTGAGCAATCCTTCGAGCGATGTCGGTTACTTTAGTTCGCCAGCGGATCTCCTCATTTCTGATTCGATCACGCAGGGAAACGCCGAGCATGGCTCTCTCCATTGCACGCTGGGTGACCTTGAGCCTCCTTATGAGACCCATAGTTAGCGACCACGTTTCACTGCCGTAAGTCATTTTATATTATTTTTCCATACACAATTTGCACCCCATTTTCACCCCTTTAGCAGTTAAATCATGTCCACAGTGTTGTACTTCAAAATAAATGTCATTTTCGCAATCACCATCCCATAAAACCTCAAGAACGACATCCATATCGATTTTTATGTTTACTTACCCCATTTACACCCTAAGGGGTTGATTTTAAAAACCACAATATATATGTTTGTCTATTTATTTTTAGACATGCTCGTACGAAGTTTTAAGTTGTAAAGTATATTTTATATTGTTTTCCATACCAAATTTGAACCCAATTTTCACCCCTTTAGTGGTTAAATCATGTCGACCGTGTTGGACTTCAAAATGAATGTCATTTTCGCAATCGTCATCCCAGAAAACCCCAATAACGACATCCATATCTATTTTAGGTTTATTTACCCCATTTCATCCCCATAGGGGTTAAAATACTAACAATAACCATATACGTTGCGTTATATTTCCATCCATAAGCCTAAATTATAAATTTAACGATTTTTTCTTTGAAAATTAAGGATTTTCTTCTATACTCAACTTCATCCCCCTTTTCACCCCATCGGGGGTAGAATTTTGAAAAACGATGATATACGTATTTATTAATTTTCAATCATCAGCCTGAATACAAAATTTGAAGATCTTAGCATCAAAACTGAGGGACTTCCATACAAACTCTCATCCCTTATTTCATCTCCTTAGGGATGGAATTTTCAAAAATCCTTCCTTAGTGGATGCCTACACTGTATAAGGTACCTGTGTGTAAAATTTCAAGTCTCTAGGTTCAGTAGTTTGGGCTGTGCGTTGATATCTCACTCAGTCAGTCAGGACTTTGAATTTTATATATATAGACTAGCTTCTGCCCGCGACTTCGTTCGCGTGGATATTAGACGAAATTCTTTTAAGGAACCTTCAACCAGGATCCGGCCAGCCATTTTTACGCGATTAGGCGAGTCCCCATCAAGCGCGCTGCCTCGCGAGGCAAGACATTTGCCGCGTGTGGCGGGCCTCGCACAAGGCTTCCAGTTCCCGGTCCCGTTCCCATCCTGTTCTATTCCCGTTCCGTTCCCGTTTCATTTCAGTTTCGTTCCTGTTTCGTTCCCGTTCCGTTCCCGTTCCGTTCCCGTTACGTTCCTGTTTCATTCCTGTTTCGTTCCGTTCCCGTTCCGTTCCCGTCCGATCCCGTCCCGTACTCGTCCCGTACCCCTTCCGTTCCCGTTCCCGTACCCGTCCCGTTCTAGTTCCCGTTTTCATTCCCATTCCGTTCCCGTTCTCGTTCTCGTTGCCATTCCGTTCCCGATCCGTTCCGTTCCGTTCCGTTCCGTTCCGTTCCGCTCCGTTCCGTTCCGTTCCGTTCCGTTCCGTTCCGTTCCGTTCCGTTCCGTACCGTTCCGTTCCGTTCCGTTCCGTTCCGTTCCGTTCCGTTCCGTTCCGTTCCGTTCCGTTCCGTTCCGTTCCGTTCCGTTCCGTTCCGTTCCGTTCCGTTCCGTTCCGTTCCGTTCCGTTCCGTTCCGTTCCGTTCCGTTCCGTTTCGTTCCGTTCCGTTCCACTCCGTTCCGTGCCGTTCCGTTCCGTTCCGGTACGGTCCCCGTTCCCATTCCCATTCCGTTCCCGTTCTCGTTCCCATTCCCATTCAGTTCCCGATCCGTTCCGTTCCGCTCCGTTCCGTTCCGTTCCGTTCCGTTCCGTTCCGTTCCGTTCCGTTCCATTCCCGTCCGATCCCGTCCCGTACTCGTCCCGTACCCCTTCCGTTCCTGTTCCCGTACCCGTCCTGTTCTAGTTCCCGTTACCGTCTTGTTCCCGTTCTCGTTCCCATTCCCATTCCCATTCCGTTCCGTTCTGTTCCGTTCCGTTCCGTTCCGTTCCGTTCCGTTCCGTTCCGTTCCGTTCCGTTCCGTTCCGTTCCGTTCCGTTCCGTTCCGTTCCGTTCCGTTCCGTTCCGTTCCGTTCCGTTCCGTTCCGTTCCGTTCCGTTCCGTTCCGTTCCGTTCCGTTCCGTTCCGTTCCCGTTCCCGTGCCCGTGCCCGTGCCCGTGCCCGTTCCGGTTCCCGTTCCCGTTCCCGTTCCCTGGATGTGCATGTCCAGGTCCAGGTCCATATGTGTCATGTTCACCGTGGACTTCAAAATAAATGTCATTTTTGCAATCGTCATCCCAGAAAACCCCAATAACGACATCTATATCGATTTTTATGTTTACTCACCCCATTTACCCTCTAAGGGGTTGATTTTCAAAATAACAAAATATATGTTTACCTATTTATTTTTAGATATGCTCCTACGAAGTTTAAAGTTGTAATGTCTATTTTATATTATTTTTCCATACAAAATTTGGACCCCATTTTCACCCCTTTAGGGGTTAAATCATGTCCACCGTGTTGGACTTCAAAATAAATATCATTTTTGCAATCGTCATCCCAGAAAACCCCAATAACGACATCTATATCGATTTTTATGTTTACTCACCCCATTTACCCCCTAAGGGGTTGATTTTCAAAATAACAAAATATATATTTGCCTATTTATTCTTAGATGTGCTCCTACGAAGTTTAAAGTTGTAATGTCTATTTTATATTATTTTTCCATACAAAATTTGGACCCCATTTTCACCCCTTTAGGGGTTAAATCATGACCACCGTGGTTGGACTTCAAAATAAATGTCATTTTTGCAATCGTCATCCCACAAAACCCCGATAACGACATCCATATCTATTTTTAGGTTTTTTAACCCTTTTCACCCCCATTTCATCCCCTTTGGAGTTGAAATCCTAACAAAAACAATATACCTACGTTGCTTTAGATTTCTATCCATAAGCCTAAATTATAAATTTAGCGATTTTTACTTCGAAAATGAAGGATTTTCTTCAATACACAACTTCATCCCCCTTTTGACCCCTTCGGAGGTAGAATTTTGAAAAACGTTGAGACCCGTATGTATTAATTTTCAATTGTCAGCCTAAACACAAAATTTGAAGTTTCTAGCTTCAAAACTGAGGGACTTTCATACAAACTTTCATCCCTTATTTCACCCCCTTAGGGATGGAATTTTCAAAAATCCTTCCTTAGTGGATGCCTACACTGTATAAAGTACCCGTGTGCAAAATTTCAAGTCTCTAGGTCCAGCGGTTTGGGCTGTGCGTTGATAGATCAGTCAGTCAGTCAGTCAGTCAGTCAGTCAGTCAGTCATTCAGTTTACGATTTTATATATTAAGAAGATGTTAGGAATTTTTAGAACACTCAAAAAGCGTTAGAGCAGTGAAAGCAGAACAACATGCATCATAAGATAAGGATGCACTCAATTTCTTAAAATTGATACTGTAAACAAGAAAGTTTTGAATTCTTGCTAGTGGGACACGCGCTATTCTGGAAATGCATGCAAAATACAAAATCTCCTAGAAATTGCAGACGGATCCACAACGATATTCAAAATAATCTTTAGGTTATTAAAATTGGTTGTAAAACTTGTTATTTCTAACTAGATTATTGTTATAATTGTTATTATTGTTATAAAAGCTACAAAAAGTTCTAACTACGGGCGAATTCTTTTTCTCGAATAGGCTGTTGCAGGAAAAACGTTTCCGTTACCATCTAAACAAAGGAAATTAGAGCGGCACAATGTGTTTTTCGGATATGGTATGCTAATAAATAACGCCTATCTATCCGTCAGTCGAACACATGAGTCCTTAGGGATGCCAGTGAGAAGAACGGACCACGGAATACAGCTTTCGTAGAAATCGTTTAGAAATAATAAATATAGGAAAATGTTTCTGTATATGTACAAAAATGATTTCTGTGTGTTGTATAGTTTAGAAGCAATATTGTTTATTGCATGGTTGGTTATCATAAAAGGCTAACTTTAAAGTAAATTACATTGATTTAGATACACATAATATGGAGTTATGTTTGAAATGTTGTGGTAGTTACTAATTTTCTGTAACTTCTCATAAGTGTTCTGATTGAATTACAGTCAAAATGCTCTGATCGTCAATATAAATCACTTAGAAACTGCTTACTATTGATAGATATCTCTAATAGACGAGGATTTTAATAGTCTGTAGTTTAGAATAGGGATGTCAAAGAATTATTGACTAAAGCTAGAGTTTCCTAGGATGACGGTGCCGTCATATTACGGCCGTCATTTAGCGGCGTAGAACGTTGTCTATGTAAACAATACGGAGTGGTTTCTAACGTTACAATAGACAATATTCAACGCCGCTATATTACGGCCTTAATATGACGGCACCGTCATCTTAGGAAACCCTAGCTTAATATCAGTAGGTACGAACCAAACAAGTTCCACTGGGTACTGTATTCATACAGTTTAAGGTAAGAATTGAGTCTTATCCTAATTCTTTCGAGATGGTTTTAACAATTTTGCCTACGTCATATGACATGACGATGAAATGCATGGCACGGTCGGAAAGTTGTGCTGAGCGAGGATCAGAAGATAATCGCAAATAAAATTGACCGGAAGCTTGAGAAAATCCTTCACTTCCGGTTAAAAATCACTTTTGAAGGACTTCCGGCCAGATTTGGCTTGGCAGACTTATTTATTCTCAAACACACTATTATTTCCAAACGTTTATAATAATTTTGTCAAGATGGTCACATGACGTAGGAAAAGGTATCCGGTAACCATCTTTGGCACCGTCTTTCAAGTACTTTCGGCCATTTCAGAACTGACAGACTTATGCAAACTCTCTAATAATAATGTGTTTGAGAATAAATAAGTCTGCCTAGCCATATCTGGCCGGAAGTCCTACAAAAGTGATTTTTAACCGGAAGTGAAGGATTTTCTCAAGCTTCCGGCCAATTTTATTTGCGATAATCATCTGATCCTCGCTCTGCACCATGCATTGCATCGTGATGTCATATGACGTAGGTAATATTGTCGCGGGCTTACGGACTAATATTCATAAGTAAAACACGTTTCCAAAAAATTTTAACAACTTTATCTAAGTTAGTATGTACGACCGCTTTTCTTCAGCTTGTGCCATCTATTCTGCAGACAACAAACCATCAGACATTCTATTGCTGTTGTTTTATGCCATCTAGCCAGTGCCGAGAGAAACCTGTTATCACTCAACTGGGATCTTGCTACAAAGCAGCTGCACTGGCAGAAGGTAACCGTGGAAAATGTTTTATCTGCTGCGACATAGATGGCGCTACATAAAGTGGCAAAATGTAAAGGTGCCTTCCCACCGGTGCGTCTGGAGACGCACGAGAGCGCACCAGACAAGACCACACACCGTGGGAAATGACGCGTTCGCCGGTAACTTCAAAGGATCGGTGCGTGCTCGCTCTCGTGTGGCTCGGTGCGGTGCGTGGTAGCACGCACCGTGGGAAGGCACCTTAAGTTGCTTAAAATCAATCCTTTTTTACAGGAGAAGAAATATGAAATCTCACAGTCTTTATAATTTTTGAAATTACTCTAGTAGGCTTCGTATCTGATCGAAGCTAGTAGGTATATAAGGCCCTTCTTAAATAGTGCACATAATTTTAAGGGGTCAATGTACTCATGCATACAAACAACTTTTACTATGGTACCAACATTGAAATCGCGAAAAAAAAATCAGCTGTTCCATACATTTTGATCTATTCGATTTTAAATTTTCTATGGTACAGCTGATTTTTTTTTCGCGATTTGAATGTTGGTACCATAGTAAAAGTTGTTTGTATGCATGAGTACATTGACCCCTTAAAATTATGTGCACTATTTAAGAAGGACCTTATATAAATTGAAATTATTCTGTAAGTTAACTAAGTAAGTATCCTATGCATTTATATTTCAAAACATACCCCAATTGTTTCCTATTTACTTTTACTCTTCTTTTTTGCATAAAATTAATATTTTTTTGAATAACTTCAAGATTTTCAAGGGTTTACCAAATACTTTATTTACCTATTTCTAAATTAAGCGCGTATGATTGTGTTCTGAAAATGGCTTTGATTATTTAATGGATGCTTTCAAGTCAATCACCCATGAAGTTTGCCACATTTGGGAATAACTTATCAGTGTATTTCAGGTTTCAGGGGCCGTGCATTGCAAATTCTGATTCCGGTATAATTAATTGCCTCGCGGATTTATTAATGCATCAGTAACGTTATCACGTGATAAACAATCGTCAAATGTATTTCACTCGCTAATTTATAATGATTTGTACTTGATTTGTACATATCTAACTAAGTAGGTATTAGATCATACCAATAAGTCTGGTCAGTGGAATTGTTCAATGTTTGTTATGATTTGGGGAATTAAAAAGGACAAAATATGGTATACCTATAATTTTGAAATTCAAATCTTAAAATTTCCCTTTATTGTTTTCTTTTGATTTTATTGAAAAAAAAAATGTTTACTTGCTTAAACCTTATGGATAATGCAACTAACTTATAAACCTGTATGTGGGATTTGTAAATGATATTGGAAATTCTATTTGTTATTATATTGTTTATATTTGACTGTAAATCCTCCTTAAATAAATAAATACTCATAGGTAAGTAATTTTATTTCCCACGTCTATGTTGCAAAAATAACCATTCAGATAAAAATTGTTTTAAAAAACAAAAAACCGACTTCAATAGACGTTATTACAATGATAATGCGTAAGTATCTAGTGATTTGAATATTATTTCTTGCTTTTTAGAGGTAGCGTAGACATTTGTAGTCAGTTTTACCATTGAAAATGGTTATCAGATGCAAATCGCCTGAAACGTATTTTTGGCCATATCTCCGAGGATTTTGGGAGGATCGAAATAAAAATAGTACCAAAAGTTGAGGAATTTATCGAGACACATGTGAACGTTTGAATTTCGAAAATCTACTGGTAACTTTTTTTGGAATTTTGCGAAATTCCAAAAATTCCGGGTTTTTTGGGGGATGTTTGTTTACTAAATTGTAAATATTTCGGAAAAAAAACCGACTTAAGGCGCTGTAGGTAGTGAAACTAGCGCCACCACTACATTTATTTTTATTACTCGTAAACCAAGTCAATATTTAAAAAAGCACAAGTAATAATCTCTTAAATTGTGTCTAATATTTTTTGAATAACTCTTCAACAGTTATTATTCATTCTGTAAGTTTTAGAATCCATAATTGCCAAAAGTGGCCACTTTGAGCTAAAATGGATTTTAAAACTTACAGAAAGAATGAAAACTGTTGAAGAGTTATTCAAAAAATATTAGACACAATTTAAGAGATTTGTACTTGTGCTTTTTTTAAATATTGACATGGTTTACGAGTAATAAAAATAAATGTAGTGGGGGCGCCACATTCACTACCACCGCGCCTTAAGAAAAAATGAAAAAAAGGTCCTAGGGTATTAGTTTAGCTATGAAATGGCGAAATAATTTTGAAACTCGGTTTATAATTGTGACCTGTAGGTGGTCCCTTTAGATTTGGAATTGTAGAAAAACGGCTGTTGCCTTACATAGAAAGTGATGTAGCTTCTATGATTATTGACCGATCGTCATGGTAATAGTGTTAAAAGATGCAGAAGCGGACGAAAAGTGCATTCATTGGAATTTCGAAAATTGGTTAATATTATTTCGGCCGCGTCGAGGCAGTCAGCGAGCGCTTTTGTGACACGAGGCGGAGCCGAGTGTCACAATCGTAAAAATAAATAGGTACTACCTAGGTAACTTTAAAAATATAATAGGACTTTGCATTTGATTTGATTTTGGTTTTTCGTTAATTTTTGTGTTCATTTTCAATGCTCCGATTCTTGCGGGGACTGTAAAATCTGTGAATTTTTTTTTGTATTTTTTAAACATTTTTTCTTTTTAGTACCTTCTGTATTAGATATATTATCTAGGTAGAAAAATCGGGTTGGCCAAACGTGAGATAATCGCGGACAAATATGCATGCATACGGGTTAAACTGAGAACCTTCTTTTTTGAAGTCGGTTAAAAACTGGCAAGTTTTAAGAGGTTGGTCTGTAGTCTGTACTGTTGGTTCACAAGTCTTTTATTTTTTCTGCCAGTTTCAACTATGCTTTATAACCAAGAACAATTATTTGGATGCCATGACCAGAAAATAGTAAAATCAATAACCTCTGGGTACACCCAAAAGGTTTTCTCTTTTGAGTGATTAAAGCTTGACCTGGAAAATAAATACAAGACAATGATCGTGTTTTCTCACTCAGAAATCATTAAATAGCGAACCTTTGAGCCAATGAATTATATTCACTCCTCATTATCTCTGCTTGAAATAACTTTAATTTATTACAAACATAATAGATCATATCACGGTGTTACCACAAATTATTTGGTGTTTTTACTCACTCATTAGGTAAAGGAGATGTCCCAGCGTTGCCCCAGTTTCATTTTATTTAATTACTTTCACATTTAAAAAATGCTAATTACATTTTATTTAGGTACAGTATCAGTCAAGAATTGTTTTATATTTAGAAAAACAATTACAAAAACATTAAGTTGTTTTCTGAAGTATTTTGTGAAAAAATGTTAGTAAATAGTACTCTAATGATAAAAAATTGAGATTTAAAAGCGTTTTAACTTAAAAATCCCACTTTTTAATGCAGAAAATAATTATCAATCTGATTCTAGAGTAAAATACCTACTCTGACATACTACTTTGATTAAGACGCGATAGACTTTCATTTTGTGAGAATGGTGGGGCAAATGACATAGGCGCGATGGGACATGTCCTTTAATAACCAATTAAGTTTTTGTGATATCTTCAAACTGAATGTATTAATTATCTACAAAATGAATATCCCAATGACAGACCTGCGACTGTTTTAAGACCTCGATGGCGCGCAAGGTGTTTGGTGCCTTATAAAGCCGTATATGGTAGATAGGGACCATAAAACTGATTTTTTTTTACTATGATACCAACTTTGAAATCGCAAAAAAAAAAAAAAACAGCTGTTTCATACATTTTGATATTTTCGTTATTAATTTTTGTATGAAACAGTAGGAATGATGGTCCCTATCTACCATATTCGGCTTTATAAGGCTATTACCAAAAACCCACATTCAGGCTGCGATTGCGGCGGCAAAGCTCTATCGCTTGGTTTTGTCATTGGAATGGATAGTTAACCAAAAATGTATTATTAAATTAACACACATTCTATCCCTTGGGAACAATACTTTTTTCCGGGATGAAAGGTACCCTATCCTCCTTCCTCCTTCTTTGTACCCCTGACAACGTGTATGCAAAATTTCATGACGGTCGGCTTAGTAGTTGTGACGTGAAGGCGTAACAAACAAACGGACTTTCGCATTTATAATATTATATAGTAAGGATAAGGGTACAATGCATACCACCCCGGAAAATTATTTAAAACGCTGAAAATCACCAAGTTTTTTGAAAAAAAAAAGTCTTTCATTATTTTTATGATAAACTGAATAGTGGCAACTCTAGCCCTAAATTGTGTTTTGCTTTTGTTCATAATGAGATTGATTATTGAAAACAATAGTCTATTTGCGTCTCTACCCTGTCACTTTGCATTTTTCCATACAAATAAAATACAAAATTTTACGGTTTATTATGATACAACCGTATATAAATCCTACTAATATTATAAATGTGTAAGTATGTGGGTTTGGATATTTAGATGTTTGTTCCTCAATCACGCAAAAACTACAGAATGGATTTAGTTGAAATTTGGCACACAGATAGTAGATAGCATAGATTAAAACATAAGATACTTTTTATTCAAATATTCCCACGGGAACGGGAACCACGCGGGTGAAACCGCGGGCAGCCGCTAGTATCCTCATATAGCTTCAGCGCCTTTGTACTTCCTTAATATATTCTTATTTATTCATAATGAATGGAAGCATTTCTCATATATCGTAGAACTTTATAGTTTACGCGAATACCAACCGCAAGAAGTTTTTAAATGATATTGCATTAATTTAAAACTTTTCTTCATGTTGCTGTTTTAATATAAAAAGATCCAAGAATAATTTGAAGATCTTCTTAGAAGTTCTCGGTTTCCCTCTAGCTATTAACTTTTATTATTTATATGTGAATAGGAGAAATTATACAGTCAATTCGACAGTGAAGTCTGTGGTGGATTGAAGGTTCAAGTAGTTTCTATAGCCTTTATATTTCTATCTCTATCTTGTCTATTTTCTGTTTTCCTTTGTTATTACTTCTTGTCAAAAGAGAAAATTGTGTGTTTTCGAAATATACTCGTATCCATAGAGTAAGATAAAAAAAATAGGGGTAGAGAGCCCTCTGGCGATTTTAAAACTTACTCATTTTGAAGCGCCATCTCTGATCGGCGATTTTCTTGTTAGTTTTTTTTTTTTTTAGTACCTAATCTAGCAATCCTACCTACGGCTTTGTTCTAATTATCTTTTATAACATTCTAAACGCCGTGTTCACTAGTATTAGTATTTTTTCCGAAGAAAATAACTAACACATGAGAACAAACGTTTCAAATGTTATAAGAGATAACTAGAACAAAACAGTTAAAAACATAATTACAAAAGGGAGAAAAGAAAAGGACACAAAATTAAACAATTAAGTGAAAGAGTCATTATGTTTTTATTTATTCCTCTCAGTTTATGCCTAGGGATAATTTTATTCAAAATTGTTCATATTCTTATTTCTTAATATTTATTCATTCACAAACACGGTCAGGGTGCCTACTAGCGCAGTAGGTACCCTGACCGTGTTTGTGTAGTACATTAGTATACCTACCTAGTAGTATTAGGTATACTAATGTACCTACAGCCAGTGGTGAAGGGTCCATACAAGACGATTCCCATTGGCTTACCTCTTAGAAATCCCTCCCTGTGATGAACCAGACCCCCACGGAAATGTTGAACGCCCCGCATTCTTTTTTCAAATGGAAGAATAACATTTCAGAGCATAAGTGAGTAAAATAATTTAACTGACACCTATACGAAGTCCTATATAACATTACGAGATATAATACAATCATTTTACTTACACCCTTACTTTAAATCTATAAAACGATTATGGAGCCAAAGAGTCCCGGAATTGAAACAAGTAATGATACTTGTTTTTTATAAAAAAAAAAGATTTTTCATCATTTGCGGTTGCCACAGCTAAACTGCTCGATAGCTCGTACTGCACCTGTATCAGGATGACAACAGAGTGGGATGGGGGTGGGCTGTGATCTGAAAAAAAAATGTTTGTAATTTTATTATTAAAAATATTGTAGCTTATGAAATTGATGCATAATGAGGGCATTATCACAGATAATATAATACTATACTAGGCATTATGCATGATGTTTGCAGTTACGTCTTTGTAATTCTAGAGGAGCGATGTTCATAACAAAACGTGTGCGTAAAGTAGGTAACTGCGTTTTACCTGCACGTAACGGTACAATTATTTTGAGAAATATCTACCCTTAATATGCGTAAACAAAACTTACATGATATTTCTGGTATATGAAGACGAAGTGGGATGGGTTGGAATTGAAATGGGTCTGGAACTTGGATGGGTCTGGTTGCCTGAAAAAATATAACATAATAAAATATATTTTCATTAACACTAAAATAATAATACAAATTTCCACGCCGGGGTTATAGTATCATTTGAAAGGCCTTACGAAACTCTACAAAGTTATATATATTTCAATTTCAAAATCAAGCGCCCCATTTTTAAAGCCAACCCCAAAAAAATTTACGTGATGTTGCTTCAGTGGAAACGCACCCTAAATCAAGGAGGTAGTAATTTGATTCTACTATGGTACCTACCTAGTACCTACATAAAACACTTACACGATGAATTGCCGGTAAGTGAAGGGAAGGTACTACGCCTACAGGCCCTTAGATTATTAATATGTACAGGCCTTATCCTGCTGGCGAAGGTGCTGGTTGCAGACCCCATTCTTTTAACTTGTCAACACATTTTCACCAACAATCTCTACCCAATCTTTAAAACTATCCGGGCCCTTATTCTTTTGTTAGGAAACGGTGGAATCGAGCAACTGAAATAAGTAAACGTGCGAAATAAACACAGAAAAAGATTTTTGTGATATTGCTAAAGGAAAATTCTGACAATTAAATTTTGTTTTTGATAAAAAGAGTATACCTACCTTTATGAATGTACTCTCGCTAATGACTATTAGAAAATCATTGTCTATTCCCAAACCATAAACTGCTTGACAAGCATTTACGTGCTTGTCAAGCATTGCTTGAACGTTGAGGGAGTTCTTATAAAAAAAAAATTGTATGAAGTAATGATCTTCGCCGATGAGAGATGAAGGCACTTCCTTTACAATAATGTCACTTAGTATAGGAGTGTCAAGAGTGTCCCCCCCCTGCTCGTATCCTTGCCGAACAGTCGCCTTGTTTTGCTATCACCTAGTTTACAGTCCCTTTCCCTTACATTTTGGTCCATCTCCCCGTGATAATGAACACGCGATCAAAAACAATGCGGCTGTTGACACCGGCAAAATCGGTTCGCGTATCGCGCTCGGACTCTGGAGCACCCGCGGCTGGTGGGCTCGGTCGGTCCCCAAAATTGGACCCCATTACGACCGTAGCCACTGATACTCCCGCAGCCCATATTCCTAAGAGTCCCGAGGCGCCCGGCGGGTCCAGTGTCGAGCACAGTAATGTTTGTCTCAGTTCCAGATCGCACGCGTCGTCTTCGCGGTCGTCTGCCACCATAAAGGCTCGGCGACTGTCCGCGGAGGCCCAATTGGCGCGTCGCAACATGGAACGTAAGCAGCAGCTGTACCAACGGGAACAAGAGCTTGCCCGTCAACACCTCGACCTCGACTACGAACGTAAGCTTTCGGAAGAAATGCAGCGAGTAGAAGAACTGGAAGTCGAGGCATCGCTTGCGGAACAGGAAGCGGATCAACGATCCACTTATTCGGTCAGTCGATCCTTTTCACGCACAGCATCATGGGTTCATGATGGTAATAATAGCAGCTGCCCGGTCGACAAAAAAATCGACCGCAAAGCTAAAAATCATGAAAATTGTGAAATTCAGGATAACACTCGTTCTCGTATTTACAAAAAACCTGTGAATTTTCATATTCCAATTGACAAAACTGATTTACTTCAAACAACAACGTCAAATAAGGCGCTGTCATCCACACGGCCGTCAACAGAACAAAAAAATTGGCCGTCAGTCAACTCAAAGAAGGATGACTTTAATTCGCATTCTTTTAAATGTTCACATAAACTCGAACTCACTCCTTTCAGCGGGAAGACGACAGAGTGGTTAATGTTTAAGCGTGTTTATCGTGATACCCAACATTTATTTTCGCCTGCAGAGAATCTTGTGCGATTGAGCGGCGCGCTGCGCGGCCAAGCCCTTGAGAGCGTGTCGTCGTTGCTGTACACAGCCGAGCGACCTGAAGAAGTGCTCGACATGCTGGAGCAGACGTTCGCGCTCCCCGAGATGATCGTGCTGAACGAGATTGCTCTCGTGCGGAATCTCCCAAAGTTAAGCTTTGATCAAAAAGAGTTAAATCAGTTTGCTTGTAGATTGCGCAATTGCATAGCAGTAATTAGAAATTTAGACCAAATTGAACACATATATTCTGTAGAATTATTTCATTCGGTATTGAACAAACTGACACCGATATTGTACAGTCAGTGGAAAGATTATGCGTACCGCAGCGATCGGTCTGTACCGAAAATAATACTTTTGTCTGAGTTTCTGGATATTGAAGCTGTCAAACACAATCGATTTGGTTTAATACCTGACTACACAAAGCGGCCTGGCACTTTAATGTCAGAGGGAGGTAGGCGGCCTGGTACCCTAATGTCAGATATAGGTAGGCGTGCTGGCACTCTCATGTCCGATATAGGTAGGCGGCATGGTACAGTCGGCAACAACTTTTCACACAACTTTGCACGACGTGAAAATATTAATGCTACATCTGCACGTAACACAAATGCTGAACTGTGTCGTTATTGCAATAATAAACACAAATTGACCGAGTGTAAGGTTTTTATATCCCTATCGATAGACGATAAGTGGCTATGGTTGCGTGACGCTAAAATATGCTATAAGTGTCTAAAATCTAAATCACACCGTTGGAGGACTTGCAAGATTGGTCGTTGTGGTGTGGATGGGTGCGTACGTTTCCATCACCCGTTGCTGCATGTGGCGACGACGCCCCACGTGCCCCGCGCCGCTGGCGAGTCTCCATCTACTTCCTACAATGTTGTGACTGAACACCAAAACACTGATAAAACTGTGACCGTCACTAATGTCACTGAATCACACACAAGCGACGATATGTCTACACCTATGTCACAAGTGTTTTTGAAAATAGTTCCTGTTCTAGTGAGTGGTCCACATGGAAAATATGACAATTTTGCTCTGCTTGACTGCGGGTCCTCGGCAACTTTGATTGATTCGGAGGTGGCACGTCACATTGGTGTGTTTGGCCCCATGGAGTCCATCAAGGTTGACGGGGTCGCTGGCATGTCAACACAGAAACCAATCCAACATGTGAGCTTTTCTATTAAAGGTCAATATTGTCCTGATATATACACAGTGAGTAACGCTAAGGCCATGGATTCGCTATCTTTGTTTACACAAACTATCAAACCATGTGACATCTCACAATACCCACATTTGACAGATTTGGTTGCTGATCTTACGCTAACCAATGCAACTCCTAAGATATTGCTTGGTGCTGAACACTGGTATTTAACTATAAGTCGGGAAGTTAGGGCAGGCTCCAAAAGTCAACCGGTTGCAACTCGCACACTTTTAGGTTGGGTATTACATGGCAGATCCAGCAGCTGGACTAAGCCTGTGCATTTTATAAACCACACAACGATCAAGGACGACCAAAACTCTAACCTGGACGATCTCGTAAAATAATATTTTCGCCTGGATGCCATAGGTATCACAAAACTTGAAAACACATGCTCTAGGGAGGATAAACACGCTTTAGAGATTCTGGAGACTACTTCCAAACGATTACCGTCAGGTAGGTTTGAAGTTGGTCTATTGTGGCGTAAAGATAACCCAAATACACCTGACAGCTATCCTCAGGCGCACTCGAGGTTTCTTGGTTTAGAGAGGCGCATGGCTCGAGATGCAGAGTTAAAAAGAAGCTATTGTGCTTTTATTGACAATATGATAAATAATAAATAAATAAAATAATCTTTATTTCTCTCTCCAACAGTTACAAATTGTTAACTATATTAAGTTATAAACTATTTTAAATAAACTAACATTGGAGAGAACTGGTGCCAGTACTAGGTAGGGTTAGACCCCCCTGTATGACAAGTCACCAGGCTCACTCCACCCTTCAAATTATAACTAAATTATGGTCGTAGACATTGTTTTACACTGGGTGTTCAGATTATGATGACAAAAGGTTATGCGGAAGAGTGTCCAAAAAATACATACCATGATAGTGTTAAACTAAATGAAATACACACACAATTGCGCTGGTATTTGCCACACTTTCCTGTTATACATCCTCAAAAACGTAAACTGAGAGTAGTCCATGATGCAGCAGCAAAGACCTCGGGAGTCAGTTTAAACTCACTCCTGCTCCCTGGGCCTGATCTTTTGCAGTCGTTGCTGCACATATTGTTCCGTTTTCGCGAAGGTTACGTTGCGATGACTGCTGACGTTAAGGAAATGTTTCCGCAGATTAAGATTAGAGCGGAAGACCGTGATGCCTTGCGATATATTTGGAGGGAGGATCCCAGCTGTGAGTTGAAGGAGTACAGGATGACTTCTGTCATTTTCGGTGCGGCTTGCAGCCCGTGTATTGCTCTATACATTAAAATCGTAACGCCCAAGAATTACAGAAGTCATACCCCGCGGCAGCAAAAGCTATCATCTACGACCATTATATGGACGACTTTCTAGGTAGTCTGGACGATCTGCACGAAGCCTCTCAACTTGCAGCTGACATAGTCACAGTGCACAAGGCGGCCGGTATGGAGATGCGAGGTTGGGTCTCTAACATACCTGCCGCACTTGCAGCCGTGCCTGAAGACCTACGAGCCTCCCCACCTGAAAACGTTCACGTAGGCCCTGAAGCCTTTGTCAGGACCTTAGGGCTTATCTGGCATCCCTTGAGTGACACCTTTGGGTTTAAGATTGGGTCCCCAATCCCTGAAAAAGAGAAACTAACTAAGCGCAAAGTATTGTCATATTTAATGTGCGTATATGACCCTCTTGGTCTTTTAACTCCACTGGTCATTCAAGGCCGCATTTTATTCCAGCAGACGTGGCGAGCTGGTCTCGATTGGGACACCGAGCTGCAGCCAGATGCAATTCAAAGATGGCTGTCTTGGTCTCGGCAACTGGCTACTATTGTAGACATCAAAATTCCTCGTTGGTATAGGTGTGGGTTCCAAAATGAGGTCATCATTGGCAGACAGCTCCATGTGTTTGCCGACGCTAGTGAGGAAGCATACTCATGCGTCGCATATTGGCGTTTTACATTCATGGACGGTTCAGTGAAGCTGTCTCTCATTGGTGGAAAGGCACGCCTTAGCCCTCTAAAACCTACATCCATACCACGTCTCGAGCTCCAAGCCAGTCTGATTGCTGCTCGTTTTGCGAATACCGTGTATACCGGTCACAACGTCCAGCCAGATTCAATTCACCTTTGGTCTGACTCCACCACAGTTCTGAGCTGGATTCGCAGCGATGCGCGAACCTTCAAACCATTTGTAGCAAATCGTGTGGGGGAAATCACCGAGATAACAAATGTCAATAGTTGGAAATTAGTTCCAGGTGGTTTGAATGTCGCAGATGACGCGACAAGACTCAGGGATCGTGACATCGACCTGTCGCGGTGGTTCTCTGGACCTGATTTCTTATTATTACCATCCAGTGAATGGCCCAAAGAACCATCGATACCCGAAGCTACATCCATCTTAGAAGAGCTAAAACCTTCTAAGGTGCATGTAGGATTAACCCATCTGGATAAACCTTCATCGGTTGTGCCAGATCCCTCACGTTTCAGTGAGTGGCTACGCCTGCTTCGTGCAACTGCACGTGTTTTTCAGTGCGTCAATAAATTTAGATCTCTTTTGGCACATAATCCAAATTCTAAAACCACGAACACCAAGTTTCCACCGCTATCTGCTATGGAGATACAGAAGGCTGAAATTGCTATTCTCAGAAAAGCCCAGACAGAGTCATTTGGCGAAGAGCTCTCCTTGCTCCTTGATAGCAAGCCTTTGCCAAAGTCCAGCAAGTTGAAGACTCTCTGCCCGGTATTCGATGAAGATGGCCTACTCAGACTGGACAGCCGCATAAAGCATTTGAAGAACGCCAACTACGCCAGTACTTCACCCATTATTCTTGATGGCCGACACCCTGCTGTTCGACTTCTCGTACGACACTACCATGTCAAAGCTGCCCACGCCTTCAACGAGTTGGTAACCAATGAACTCAAACAGCGATATTGGATTTTCCGGTGTCGCAGCGAAGTTCGCATGGCCGCGAGAAGATGCGCTTTCTGTATCAAAAGAAAGGCAACACCACAGATCCCACCAACCGGCGACCTGCCAGATGTGCGTCTGGAACACCATCAGCGCCCGTTTACGAACACTGGCCTAGATTATTTTGGTCCCGTCGAGGTCTCAGTTGGCCGACGCAGAGAAAAGCGATGGATAGCTCTTTTTACCTGCATGACGACACGAGCAGTCCACCTCGAGATTGTCACGAGCCTCTCAGCCGACTCGGCCATCATGAGCATACGCCGTTTTTCTGCACGTCGAGGACTCCCAAAAAAAATCCTCTCTGATAACGGCACGTCTTTTGTCGGAGCCAACAGACAACTCTGCGAGTTTTACAGCGATGCCGTGCAAGACTTCACCGCTAGCAAATGCATAGAATGGTGCTATATTCCTCCTGCGGCACCATTTATGGGCGGTTGCTGGGAAAGACTTGTTAAAACCGTAAAGACTGCCCTTCTTGCAACACTAAAAGAACGATACCCAAGAGAAGAGCTGCTGCACACCCTACTTTTAGAAGCAGAAGCCCTTGTGAACTCACGTCCTTTGGTATATGTCACTGAAAATGGAGAGTGCGAGAGTCTGACTCCGTTTCATTTCCTGATCGGCACCTCCTCAAACCAGCAGACGCCAGCCCAGTTAGACGATGAAGCGTTCTCGATGAGGAAAGAATGGCAAAAGGTTCTTCGTTTGTCTGAGCATTTTTGGTCCAAGTGGCTTAAAGAATACTTACCTAGTCTGAGGCCAAAGACAAAGATCAGGGGCCAACACATAAATCTAAAAGTGGGCGACGTTGTATTGGTGGTTGATCCAGATTTGCCAAGAGGAGTATGGCCAATGGGGCGCATACTGGAAGTATTCCCGGGCAGAGATGGAGTTGTCAGAGTGGCGGACATAGCTACCAAAGGGGGCACAATGAGAAGGCCCGTCAGGAAGCTGGCTCATTTGCAAGTTGTGTAGCTACGCTACACGGGGGGGATGATGTGGTGGATTGAAGGTTCAAGTAGTTTCTATAGCCTTTATATTTCTATCTCTATCTTGTCTATTTTCTGTTTTCCTTTGTTATTACTTCTTGTCAAAAGAGAAAATTGTGTGTTTTCGAAATATACTCGTATCCTTGCCGAACAGTCGCCTTGTTTTGCTATCACCTAGTTTACAGTCCCTTTCCCTTACAAAGTCCGTATTGTCATAGTAGATTGATTCTACTATGGTATTGTTACAACTTTCAAACAATAACAAATTCAAATAATATCAGATTGAATTTATATTTAAAAAAGCCAGGAAGAAAAAAGCTTTTAAAAATAGGCTTGTTTGTAAGGAAAACCATATAGGATCGTGGCCCCTATTTTTTTTTACCATTATATTTGGCATTAATGTTTAGAATTTAGCCATATTTTGGTATTAATTTTTATTTTCTTTATTTAACCTAGTTTTTCGCGATAATGTTCCTGCAGAAAAAAATTACGTGATATTTGCCAAGACCCCCTCTCTCACCCACGTGAGATTGGGTGAGATTAGGCTCGACCCCCCCCCCCCCCCTAAATGCCTCACGTAATTAATGGACGCCCCCTTATTATGACAAAGGTATTTTTAATGTTCTCTTTTTTTACTGAATAGTAGATTGTATAACAAGGGAGCAAAATAATATTTTTACTGCGAGGGCGCTTTTTTGAATCCAGAGCGCAGTGAAGGGCGCTCAGGATTCTAAAGAAGAATCCTTCACTGCGCTCTGGATTCAATATAATATATCGCCTGAGGTGAAAATAATTTTGCGGCCGAGTGATACACTCTACTTTTCATCCCCGCCTATGAGAAAAAGAAATAAGAGGCGCTTCTAGATACAACTGTTGAATTTATTTCTTGAAAATAGGCCAAAAATACAATTTCCGAAAAAGATTTCGCGCCTTTTGCAGTTTTCCGAACGACGAAATTGATAAAGGCTTTCAAATATTTTTCCCAGGATTTAGTGGGTAAATAGATTTTGAATAACATTCGTTGCATCTGTTTTAATTTAATCCTTTCTGTGTTAAAATAATACTGTCGCTGCTTGTAGAACTAATTTTTCACAATTATTTGTAGTTTAAATTGCACTGCAAATATCACAAAACACTGTTTACTCCAAGCACAGAATAATCATTATTCTATGCTCCAAGGGTAGTAACGTAGTTCGCGTGTTTTTCATTTGTTTTTTTTTTGTTTTTTTCGCGGCGCACGCGGCACGCCACGCGCCCAGACTTTTCTTAAGATTTTAACTAAGAAGCCTTTGAGTATTCGGCCATAAGTCTCCTATAATCGGCCAGATACGTTTTCATACAATATTTTCGTGCGATCTCTTTGGTCACGGAGCATTAAGGAACGATGTTATTGTTTGAAATTCAAATCTCATTACAGCCCCGTGAAAAAGACTCATAGAGAAAAGAATTACATTTCTCGCACTTAAAGACGAATCAATTAACGCTTTTCAAATATATGGGATGAAAAATTTCTTTTACTAGCAGCCGCCCGCGGCTCCGTCCGCGTGGAAAGCTTTTTTTGCTATCCATCGGGAACATTTTTTTTTCCTGGATGAAAATGTCCTTCTCTGTAATCCTGACAACGTGTACGTAAAATTTCGTGATGATTGGTTCAGTAGTTAAGACGTGAAGGCGTAACAAACAAACAAACGTACTTTCGTATTTATAATATGAGTAAGGATAGAACCGTAAGTAGAGATTTTCAGACTATTAAATATGTGGGGTGTAATGTATACTTTTTGTATAGAAAATTTGCAAATAGGTCCGGCGTTTTTGCTGTCTTCGAAGGCCCCTTGAAAAGGGTAGCTACCTAATCAGTTAATGCCTGGCCCTTTATATTGCTGAGTCCGTATACTCGGCGTTATATGTGGATTTGGGTTGAGTTTTAATCAAATCCTCGTGGGATTACTAAATCGTTGGATAACTGTGCGAGGAGTCACTGTAATGACGATTTGCATACAGATCGTTAGATTCTTGAATTGATTAGTTTTTATTTTCACTAATATAACGAGGCCTATACCCAGCAGTGGGTGTTGTGCGGCTGATATGATGAATATAAATATAGAAATTTACTCATTATGATAAGTAAAAGCTCGTTTATCAGAAAGAAAGAAGGACAATATTTTTATTCAGCACACACAAATGAAATTACAACATACTATTATAAAACTAACATAAATTAATATTATTATGTGCTAAAATGGCTCCCACTAAAAAAGGTTGGCATCTATAGAGATTGATTGAATGTGACTGATCCATGGTGTGTAGTTTTTAATGCTCGTATCGTAGCCACCTCGTAGTTATAAGTTCACAGATTTTTATGTCACTAAAATAAAATAAAATTGATCTAAGCTGGTTTTATATATAGGTATTTAAAGAAAACATATCAAACGTATGCCTATTTGTCGGTCTTTTACTTGTATTACTACTAGGAATCCTTACATTCATACATTTTCATCTGTCCAATAAAATAAACGTAAACAACAACAACCGATTTATGCATACGACTATAGAACTGATTTAAGAGTGACCATGTTGACTATTTTATATGTGACACTAAATGTCTCCGAGCCCATTTCTATCATGAGATGCGACTCAATAAACTAACCGCATACGGCATCGTACAAATGGAGAGACTGTCATCGTTTCTCAGATATTTCAACAAAAGTAATTTCCTTTCGAAGTCGCAAGGACAAAAAATGCTATGGACATAGCTTATATCGAGAAGGGGTAGAATCTCAATAACCATAAATAATTTGTATAGTTACCGTCTTTTCAATCCGTTCGGATACAATGAAATTATTATCGTATTTTTCACGAATTTACATAGTCATTTAGTAACTCATTTAGTAGTTATGATACCTATACTCGTACTTGTTAGGCAATTGAATGGTAATTATACTTGTCCCGCTGAGTGACGGGCCACCAAGGGCACAAATGAAAGACTGTAGTAGTCGTAGTCATAGTATGTGGCTGAGATGAGAAAGGGGGATGTGTTACGTGAAAGAATATAAGAAATGAGGACATTCGATAAAGATTGGATTTTTTGATAGCGACACTGATATGGTTACGGGAAAATTGGTTATAGGAATGTTTTGCGAACTAGTAGTTAGATTAAAGTTTTTATTTTTGTGATTATTTTAGACTAGTTTTAATAAACTTACAAAGAACTCCGTGCAATAAACCAGCTTAGATCAAAAGCGTAATTAAGTTATAATTATGTCTGAGGTGGGGCTTCATGCTTCAAAATAAGTGTAATGCCAGGTATTAATTAAAAAATTTCCTTCAAGTCCACGGGGAGTTTCCCCTTTGACTTTGTAAGAAGCTTTTCAGGACTGGTTAGGTCAGTGGTCTATGTTCTAATTAATTGAGAGAAACGCTATGAGCCGGTAATTTAATTTTAACTTTTATGAATACTTTCAAATATAACCACGTCTGTCTGAACTTCTGAATGGCTTACTTTTAGTGCGGCGCGGTTGCAAAATTGGTTTGATGTGTAAAGCTAGGGTTTCCTAAGATGTCGGCCGTAATATAGCGGTGTTGAATGTTGTCTATGTAAACAATATGGCGACACCGTAACGTCAGAAACCGCGCCGTATTGTTTACATTAACAACGTTCTATGCCGCTAAATGACGGCCGCAATATAACGGCACCGTCATCCTAAGAAACCCTAGCTTAACTGTCGCTGTCTTCATGTCGTACAAAGTTGAACAACTTACTGTAACGTTATTTGTAGCTAAATATGTAATAAGATACTTTTATTAAATAATAAAGAAAATCCAAATAAAAATACAGAATTTTATAAAAGGTAAATTAAAAGTTTCAATCAAAGATATATATACTTACGTCTTTTTTTTGTCACATAAACTCAATGTACAAACTTTTTATCAAAGCTCGTTACGACCGACGTGTCTGTGCTACGAGCGCTACGACGGTGTAGTTATTGAACACACAATATTTTTACAACAGAATATAGTAAAGGCGCTTTCCTGACCGAAAGTGGCGCCGCGGTGAATTTTATTTAATATTGTAATTCTAATACACAATTTTAATAAAACTTCTCGTGGAATTTTTAGGGCCTATAGTCTAGTATTTTTAGACGGTATCATTACATTCCCTCGTAGTCACTATGCTAGAAGAAGATAGCAAAACAGATAAAAGTGTCCGTTTTTGACACATTTGCTATCTACTTCTACGAATGACTGCTTCGTTCGTTCTGCTGTGATATAAGTATTCTAAAAAATAAACTATGAACCCTAAAACTCCACGAAAAGTTTTATTAAAATCAAAACCTCTGATAGCGTCACTTTCGGTCAGGGAACCGCTATAGGGCATTATTGCGCTATTTCTAAACGGTAAAACCATAAATTTTCTTTATCTTTAAGTATAGGTAGAATTATTAAATATTAGCTTCCACCCGTGACTTCGTCCGCGCTGTCTATAATAATCTAATCATTCTACGGAAACATACAACTAGGATACACATTATCCTTTCAACCAGGCTTTGAACCGTGTACCAAGTTTCATCCAAATCCGTTCGGCTGTTTTTAAATATACCAACTGCTACATTTATAAAATTAGTATAAAGAATCTTTGAAACAGTTTCATATACCCACTACATTTCAGTGGTTTTATTTCTTTAGAATAGGGATTTCTGGTAGTATTATTTAATCTGTGCTTAAAGTAAGCGTTTAAAACGTTTGCGACAAACAACATTGCTGCTATAGTAAAAATCAATGTTATGACTCTACAAAAACCCAGCATGTACTTACAACTTAGATCAGTGATGATCATTTTAAGCTGTCAGTTGAGTTACAAAATAGGCCTGCTGGCATGTCTCAATGTCTCTCTTAGTCACGCTACGATTCCAAATGAATTTTTACAACGGTCTCTGAATAAGAGTGTGAAGAAGATGCCGAGGTAAACATGGTTTTTGATTGCAGTAAGAAATGGGCTAAAATGTTATCGCATATTGAGTGATGATGAAGTCGACGCCGCACCGAGTCTCGCTCGCGGTCGCGGCACATGAGTAAATAATGGTCGCTGGCTGCATTTGATTTTGATTAGATTTTTTATTAGGTAATTTTGTGTAGAAATTCTTAGATGTTTTAGTTATAGTACTTAAGTTACCTTTCAATAAAATATTAATGTCTATTGTGTTGTGTATTGTAACGTCTAACAATTGATTAAAATGAATATATTTACAAATAAATTTTGTTTTGTTTAATTCATTAAATTCATTTTCAATGTACCAGAAGAAGGTCGTGAAAGGCACGAGATCTGTGAATTTTTGTTAAATAAAGTTACGACTATTCTGTGGTTACGACGCATTGCCACAGTATTAGTATAAGACTGTGGCATTGCTTTGAATATCAAAAAAGTTGACAGTTGACTAACACGACTAAAAAGTTACCACGCGTTGCACTAAATAAAGTTTTATTTATTCATATGACTGAATATCAAAATAGGTTGACATCAGTTGACAAACTCGACTAACGAGCATACGATTCGGCATACGAACTCGCGGGGTGGGGTGAGGTAATTGATACTGGGGCGGGGCTGAGAGTGTCCTTTCTGTACTTCTGTGACAAAAGATTATTGGATGTAAAGACAACTTCGTCTAAAACAAAAATAAAGAAATAAAATACCAAATGTGTTAGTGAGCATCCCGTTACAAAAATGTTTCCTGGCAACGTAAAAAATAAAATAAAAAAGGAAGATGTACAACGAAATCAGATTTAGTCATTAGACATGGCATTTTGCGTTAAAGCTTAGAGCAAAAAATATGAAGTTAGGAGAAGAGCCACTCAAACAAATCGCGGTTTTCCGTACACGCACACAAACATTTCATACAGACAATCTCAGATCTACCCATACCAAACCCAGACTATTTGCAATACTATTATTTCATCTACGTAAAATACGAGCGCTCGCATTTACGAATATGCATGCGGCCCCCCGCGCCTGCTCCGCCCGCGCGCTGCTTCGCCCCCTCAATAGCTCGGCAACCTCGAGCCGATTTCGCCTTAACGCAACGAAACAAATGACGGGTAGCATAGGGTTTCCAACCCTACTATATAATATAGGATTCTACTATATTGAGGGCTCACCTACTATATTTTTTGAAAAAATATATAGTAGGCAAAACTACTATATTTTTTCAAGTGAAAAAATTAAACAAAAGCAACAAAAATATTACATTAAATTAATTTTAAATGAATTCAAAGTTCTTGGCTGTTTTATTGCTCCAAGTTCTTGGCTCTACTGGCGCAGTATAATTGTACCAATGGCGTTTACGGATACGGCCAAAGTGAACCTTCTGTCAACATACATACTTTTTATTTTGTGCTTAGAGATGGCATTTCGCGCCATTATTATTCTAAACACAACCGAACCGGTACAATCTTGTTCGCAACTTCTTACCGCCACCGCTCCGCTGACACTTTTTCTCTCTCCTAAAATTATAATAAGCAGCAGAGATCACTTGAGCAGGTACTCAAAAAGTTAACTCCTGGTTTCTTGATAATTTCAGGAGCGGAACGGGAAGTGATTCCGAAAGTAAGCTTTTACAGTCGCAAGTACCTAATGTGTTTGGAATTTGTGTGTGTCGTAAAGTTAAGCATGAGACTTTGCAACACTCTCATATTTAGAGATAATTTCATTTAGGGTAGAGTGAAGATGCATTTATTTTAATTACCTAAATTACACGTGATTATGTGAGGATGATTTTCATATATTCTGTCCTTGCAAATCTAACATAATATTTAAAAAACCCAACGTTATTTCATAAATTGGCGTAGTACATTCAACATTGCTGTGTACCGGCAGTTTTATTGGCATAACAATATGGCTATCATAATAGCCAGTTCTTCAGTGAAAGGTAGAGGATTCCGGATGCAGTGCGCTACCATCTCTAGCCTTATCGTCAATAAACATCAGCTCCTACTGAAATGACCAGCATTCTAATGCGTTTGAACGCTACGCTTACTATTAAAGCTTAAATATGAGCAATAGACTTGTCGCAAACTTATGTAAATCACAGACATTGATGTTTTATTTGGAATTGACTAGCTTACGGCATGTAATTTTATAGTTTACTGATTATTTTAAAGCTTTTATACTAAGCGTAGCGCTTAAGCGAAATGGATGCCACAGGAAAAAAATATGTGAAGGAAAATCTAATACATTGCATAATAACTAAAGAATTTAGCGTTGTGAAGGCATTCGAAGCACTTCTGTTTGGGTCTGCAAGCACCATTTGGGAATTTCAATATTTTTCACAGGACCGATGGAGAGAAATTCCATGCAAATGTAGTACAGCGGGTCGATGATGTCGATTAGATCAGTATGGAAGAGACCACCAACTGGAAATACTTCTGTTAAATGAAAATATAAATTGAAAATTATTTTACAATCTCTTCTAAAAATGTGTTTGTTATGTGAATTGTCACTAAAGTACTGACTGAATCAAAAAATAATATCAATACGTAATAATAGGTCTTTACCCTATGAAATTACCGATTTGTGTGGAGAATTTTCAAGAAGTTACGTTTTTCATACTAGCATTGTCTTTGTTCATTTAACAACCGTGAACAACGAAATAACTTGTTTTTAGTGTCCCTTTGATTATTCTGCTGTTTATAAAGTAGCCACATCCTTTTTGTAGTCCTTTTTTACATACTAGTAGAGGCACAGAATAGATAACAGTACTAGCGTCCTAGCGTACAGAATTTGCACTCCGCAGAATCGGTTAAATAAATAGCGACTCTAGTCCCGACACAATAAAGTGCAATTCAGGTCGCAAAGCGCTCCATTCGCTCCAAAATATTCACTTAGTAGTTGCCTCTCTTTCTACCGCGTAGGTCTTTTCCTTTCTGACGTATGAAATTTGTCCTCTGAGGACGCCGAGCGCTTCATACTCGCGCGCAGAGTGACGGAGCCCGGCCCTATTTCACCAAGTCGTCATTTATCAACGACATATGTCGGTTAATTTTACAATTGTCGTTACTTTAATAAGGGACAGGTATGTTGTGAAACAGGGATATTTTTTACAAGTCGACATATTTGTAGATTTGTCAGTAATTCTTGACATGAGATTGCGAGCTGAGTCAACTTTGCGTGACAATTGTCGACTTGTAAATATTATTCACTGTTTCACAACATAATTGTCCCTTATTAAAGTAAAAAAGAGTGTAAAAATTTCCGACATATGTCACTGACAAATGTCAATTTGGTGAAATAAGGGCCTGGTAGAGGTGCAAGTTGCGTGTGGTCCGTTCCTAGAATGGTAGAACTAATTCAGAGTTGCTTGCTTCACTCATTTTCGTAGATGAAGTGCAATTTGGAACTTATCGTAAGTACGTACAGTAACTCAACTATTAGTAACACAGGAGTATCAACGAAAACTGATGTGCCTAAGCTCTTGCTTGCTTGTATTATTATTGCAGTACCTAACTCTATATGGCTTATTGCAGTAACTCTATTTGGTTTGGTTACGAAGCTCCTCTATTACTTAAAACTACTTAAAACTAAAATTATTTACTTTTCTACTAGCATCCAGATTAGAAAGTTCATAGTTACTTAATGGGATGATTACCTGATCACGTTTAGTAGGAGTAAAGTACCTACTTTCTGGGAATCTGTGTAACCACCGTAATTCCCGATGCATAACTTGGTTAAACAGATTCAAACATATTAATATGTAAAAGTTAAACCTCTACGAATAAACGGCACTTGATTTGGTGCGAAAAAATTTTTTATTTATTACACGAAGCAAGTAAGTATTATAATTTTAAACCTTTTAAATTGAATTTCCTGCCGTAGCTACTCCGACAAAACTTTTAAAATTGTTTCCATTAAGTACTGTACTACTTGACGTGACTTATATAATTACTTTAAACTTATACCAGAAAGGTAAATTTATTAAGAAATTTACGCAGACAAATTTATTTATTTATCTTTTAAAAAAAAAAACAACATAATCATGATCAACTTATCTAAAGAGATTGTCGATAGTGAAATAAAATTCAATTATGAATAAATGTTTTACAAAAATTTAATGACAATCTACCTAAGTATATATAATTACATCGAAAGCTTGATTAAATAGGTAGTTTAACTTAATCTAACAGTCAATTTGCTTATTCTAATCTTTTATAAAATTAGCGTCCAAAATTAATACAGAAAATTGGTAAGTGAATGTAATTAAACGTAATAAGTACCTACAATCTTATTCGATTATCTTAACTTATGGATAGGTAGGTGTACCTTTTCTACTTTTGTTACCCATTTGATGGTCACAATCAAACTTCGGCTTCGAACAAATTCAGTACTTATAATAATATTGGAAAATAATTTGGTTTTTCGGCCGTTCTTGTACATATGTAAGTACTTACAGACTATACACCGTTAATTTTTAATATATCTAAAAATTTAATGGGGATATCAGACTACGTTTCTAAATATGAACGTGCAGTTGAAAGTTAAAAATTAATAGTTTGAAAATATCGGGAAAAAATCTTGATTAATCGGCAAACTCACAAAAATAGCAAGACGCGTGCTGCGTACATTCATTCTTTTAATTATTTACGTAGGTAAACAAGATAGTCTCTTTTGATTACGCGCGTGTAATTCTATGAATACGCTCTAAATCCAGAAATCAGTGAAATTTGGGACATAAACACACCTCAATATCTAGACCAATTATTAAATATTGAAACTTTTAACTGTACATACTCGATAAGAATAGGAAAGAGATCGAATCATTTCATTTTTAGATAAACTTAAAAATTAACCGTGTATAGAGCCAAGTAAAAATAAATATTTATAAAGATTCTTTATTTTTGTATCGTGCCGATAGGGTAAGGAAACACTTTAATTTTGGAAATTATACTAAGTTATAATTTATGGGTCGGGTGCCATATTCCTGTTTATTTCTGCGTTAACCATAAGTAATTCATCTTTCCGTTATCTATTAAGAAGTACATTTATTGCGGTAAAAGTCATTTGTCAAACTTGAATGGTCTTTACAAATTAACGCTGCGAAATTATCTTATTAGACGATATAATTTATGTCATTTACACCTACCAATCTGTATTGGGCCCGCATTAGTGGGTTATGGGTAAAACTCATTATATCCATCATAAGCTAGGCCTGTGTCCCACCCAGCAGTGGGGACATAAAATGGTTGGTGATTAAGATAATTATAGTTATCGACGCATTATTAAACATATTTTACAACATTTTATCACAGTTTATTTTCAAACATTTACCTTTGTCTAACAATATAATTAATTTCTTAAATATCTAACGACTGTATACTTTGGTAAAGCTTGTCCAGGCTTAACCAAAAAGTACCTACGACTCAAGTTTTTAGACATTTTGGACCAACTTTTTATCTGGACCATTTCTTAACAAATTAATAACACTGTGAATAAAGTCACCATTATACCTAGTCTAAAATGCCATTTAAGTAAAATCGATAAAATATGTGATTCTAACTATTAGCCTTAAATAAAATATTATTATAACGTAGATGAAATTCTGCATATGAGTCCCGGAACCTGAAAAGATATAAATACCAGTTATTTATTACAAACAATAGGTATTTCACGTCAATTGTGTTTCAGTTGTGACAGTTAGCTTATCCCAGCTCGACGTTGTTGATTAGTATGAACATTTTGACAACGATCAAAAATTGACATTTCCAGTCAGAGACGAAGGTTGGATCAATTTGAATTTAGACAATTAAGAATGGAGTACACAAAATTTTAATCCAGTTGCGATCCATGTATGTTGAGGTCACAGTTCGAGAGATCCAACTAATATTAAATTCTATGAAAGACATCACTTGAGCGTGCATTTTAAGAATACCTCGACTTTTAAGGGGCCATAATAGGAAAACATGGTTTGCGCGGGCCATATTTTTATATAGAAAACGTAAAGTTGTAGCCACAAAAAAATACATTTTCAATAAAAAAAGACATACCTATGACACAAGCTAAAGAAATTATCTAGTAGCTACAAATATTAAATTGCGTATAAACCTCACAGATGATTGTGAAAAAAACAATCAGAAGAGGAATCAGAACATCATCAAGAGCGCTTGTCGCGGGTCATATTTTTGGCGTAAATAAATACTGTTCAGTTGCTCCAATAACTTTTTCAAGAAAGATAATTGTGCTGAAGATTATGATGAAAAAGCAACGAAAACAATCGAAAAAGTGTAGAAGAGAGGTTATTTTCTATACTCTGTACACGTAAAGAAAAAGACAGAGACAAATGATTTAGCAAAATGGAGCCTTAACAAAATAAAACTATTGATCTAATAGTAAGAAATTGCTTGCTATTACAATATTTAAAGACAAAACGTAAACGTTCGGTTATGTAAAATGTAAGGTCGTGTATTTTAAAATTAATGGAATAAAAAAGGTAAAAAGGATTGTGGTCTGTTAGTACGAGGAGCGATCGGAAAGAGGAGGCAGGTCCAAGGTATCTGTTTAAAAAGTAAGCTACCGAAGTTTATCACCCACTACGAGGGGCAATCGCCTACGTGCTTAGAACCGCCTGTTACCCAGTTTAAGAAACTCAATAACATTACGTAACATACACATAAATATACAAGGTTATTTTTAGTATTATATGAAACCTAAAAACTGTTCAGAATCAGTAATAGAATCGATTGCAATATTTTTTTATATCATGTGAAATTTTGACTAAAAATATTTACAAAACCATAATTAACGCACACCCTACTAACGGGACAACACAAAAAGCTTGTAACTTCGTGAGTTTTCAAGGTATCATTATCATTTTTCCATCATCATCAGGGTTCCGTAGCCTAAATGGCAAAAAACGGAACCCTTATAGATTCGCCATGTCTGTCTGTATGTCTGTCTGTCTGTCTGTCTGTCCGTCCGTCCGTATGTCACAGCCACTTTATTCCGAAAGTATTATGATTACACAGTTGAAACTTGGTAGGTATATGTATTCTGTTAACCGCTTAACGAATTTAACACAAAACCAATACGTGTGGGGTATCTATAGATAGGTCTTTTAAAATGACATTGAGGTTCCTAAGACGATTTTTTTTCAAAGTCAACCGTTTGAATATATTAGATAAACACCGCCAAAGTGGTAAAATGTGTGATGTGAGGGGGGGCCCTCTAACTTTTGAAATAAGAAAGTGAAAAATCAAAAAAAAATAATATGCTGTAGATCTTAATAAACACTGGTTTCAACGAGATATAGTAATTAGTTTCCGAGATATATCATATTTTCCAAAACCGCAAATATAACTTTGTCATTCATACCAACACTGTGAAAAACAAAGTTATTTTTGCAGACGGAAAATAATAGTGGTATTAAATATCGTATGGTATAAGGTAACTACGGAATCCTACTGCGCGTGGCCCGACACGAACTTGGCCGGTTTTTTAATACTGATTCTGAAATTGAAAATATGTGACCCGCGTTTCGGCTTTCGTATATAAAAAAATATGATGTTTTATATTAACTACACACCCTGATGTTTCATACGGAATTCAATTTAATTAAAAAAGTATACATTATACATTATACAACTATGATTAAAGCGCTTCTATATTGGAACATAATAAGCTAATATCTGATATTAAACAGTAATAAACTTTGCTGCTTCTATCATAAAGTTTGTTAAAGTAATTACTTTCTTCCATAATAAACAATTTGATACAACAGTTTCCATGCTAATATCAATACAATTATAGATCCTCTAACATAATGAATAGGCCGTTGGAAATAGACAAAAAAAGAGGCTAAATTCGCAAAGCGTGATGTAGTTCTGCATTTTTGGTATGTTGTATGGGTCTGTTAGGGAGTTTGTTTTGGGCTCTTATAAAAGCTAAATTAATTTACTACAAAATATTTAAAGAAGTTTTTCTTCAAAAAACAAGCGGATTTGCCAATATTTCACGAAATACGTGAGTAAAACCGGAAAATTTCAAATTTTAAGAAAAATTGGTCATATTTGAAGTGCAATAGCTTAGCTTCTATAGGGTTAATAAAGCTGCAATCAGGCTCAAAATGTAGTAATTTAATACAGTTAATAGATGAAGAAGACAGCGTTCGCAAAAAATGCATAGTTTTAGCCCTGGAGAGCAGATAGTGAAAAAAGTCCCAGTTTTTCTCGATTTTCTCAGTTTCCACAGGTTTTTCGAAGTTGCAAATTTGAATTCACACTACCCTAACAGACCCATACAACATACCAAAAATGCAGAACTACATCACGCTTTGCGAATTTAATGTCTATTTCCAACGGCCTAGAAGTAGTTTAGGCCCGTCACATCGAACATTAAAATCGCAAACTAACGGCTACTTCTGGTTTTTTAATATGTTGTTAGGACCACTACCAGTAGCGTAAATCCAAGTTTGCAGCTTCGAAAGATCTGTGCTAACTTTGCAGCACTCGGAAAACTGTGAAATTTTTATGAATTATTATTATGAAGCATTACATATTTGTAATACGTTCAGGTACAACATAAAATTTTTCAAGAAATTATCTCTGAATTGGATTACATAACAAAGCAGATTAAAAGGAACTCGTTAGGTACAGCAACTTTATCCAATAAGCTGCTTTACTTACCCTCTTTTTAAGATGATCAAATTTTGTTTGTATACTTGCACACTCTCTTGTTTAAGTAATTGAGACATCGCGAGAAGAATCGATATTTACAAACGATGAAATTCTAACTTTGTCGCGTTCTACAATGAGTTTATTGAACCTAAAGATCTTGTTAGATTAAGTACTGTAGCCATTCATTTTTAGTCTGTTTTTGGTTAACCGTAACAGGAGGGAATTTCTACAACCGATGGTAATGGGACTACGAGACACAGTCGTACTCCCTCGTGGTCTCATTAATGGGTCAAAATCGTGAGACTACGAGAAAACAGTCATTTTGAACTTGCCATCCAAATTTCAAGGATGTGTCCAGTCCATGAAACTAAATAACTTTTTCTAATGGCCGAATACTCAAACGCAACTTAACTTTGAGCGGCTCTCAAACAGCATACTGTCTTTGTCATATCTTTGACATTTAATGCGACAGGACGACGTTTGAGAGCCCCTCAAAGTTAATTGGCGTTTGAGTATTCGGCCATAATATGTCGAATTTCGCCACAAAATTTTGGTCATCCCATACTAAATTGAACACGTGATCTCTTTGATTTGTATGGAGAGTCTATATTTGGCCATGTGTTCCTTAGAGAAATTTGTTCAGTTTCATGGACAGAACACATCCTTAAAATTTTGATGGTAAGTTCAAAATGACCCGATAATACAATATCCAGGGTTCGATAGACAAAAATTAACTCTACAATTATTTGACGAAAAGTAATACCACAATACTATATTCTGTGGTACTACGCCTTCGATCATCTATCTATATAATCGAAGTACTTCACTAATAAAATTTATAGCGTAGTATATTAATAATTCCATCGTTGTTGCGCTCGCAACATATTAAACAAAAAGTTGATTTTTCATTTTGCATCGCAATTTTTAGGCGCATTGTGCATTCTATTCAAAATAAAGATGGAAAAAAATATAATTGCATGAAAGCTTTATGAAAAAGTGATAAATGCATTCATATTCAGACTAGATTTTATTTTATCGTTCATACTATAAAACAAAAGGATATTTTTTTTAAGGATTAAAAAGTGTTTTTTAATCCTTTACATAAATACTTAGAAGTTAGGTCAATAGGGAATATGCATAAGTCACCGATTTTCCTAAAATTGAGCTTGATCGCTGCGGACACTTGTAAAAACATATGGAACAGAAAAAAAAATAAAAAAATGATTATTTT
Source organism: Agriphila tristella (assembly GCA_928269145.1). Taxonomy (NCBI): domain Eukaryota; kingdom Metazoa; phylum Arthropoda; class Insecta; order Lepidoptera; family Crambidae; genus Agriphila; species Agriphila tristella. The sequence continues at coordinate 14,286,799 of OV743439.1, read as the reverse complement.
CGTTTTATCACACGATGAAATCAGGGGAAAATAACGATATTTTTTTTTCGTTTTCGGATATAATGCACTTTACAGTCAGATCTATCTATAGAAAAAGAAATAATATTTTGTATAACACATATCTACTTAAACGCAAAATTTAGGGAGATAATTGAAGATTATTGGCTAACTCCATATTAAACGCGCCCGAAACACACCGAAACGTGATGTGTGACGTCACCGTTTTGTATAGAGCGTTTTCGGCGGGAGCTGATGCGTGCTAACTTCAAGTAACTAGAAAAAAACGCAAGAGACAAGTTTCAATATTACAGTTGATTTTCTCACGCATTATACTATTGATTTTGATAAAAAAAAAATTGATGCATATTCCCTATTATGTATTTTTTTTATTTTGTACCTATATCAATAATGCCTTTAATTTATTATCAAATGCAATGGCATTGGATTAACATCTGATACTTGGAATGATATTATAGGAATGATACGAAACCAAGTTGGAATGATATTGTTATTCATAGATCATTTCTAGGGGTAAAATCTCACATGAATGTGCAATGAGTTGTGTTTGAGCAAACACTGTAGGTTGCATATCGCGTTCTAAGAAATATTTACATAATATAGATACCTCTAGGAAGTATTCGAGTTTACTCACTATTTGCATTTGCATGGCGCTCCTGCGGTTTCTCTACTTCAATAGCTGCGATATAAGCTGTTGGCATCAAACCTAAGGAAATAGACAAATTAAGATTAGTTACAATAAGTTTAAATAAAGTAAGTAAAACATTTTCGTCATGGTACAAAATTTTTGAGAAATACTCAAGTAGGTACCTAAAAAGCACTTGTAATGTGGAGATCAGAAATAACGGTGATAACATAAACAACCAGACCTGAGATAATATAGAAAAGTTTGTTTTCTAAAGTTACCCAGCCTGAGATCGAACTCGGTACCTTAGATATGGCGACACCAGGAAAACCAGTGTGCAAACACTTAACTTCCATATTGCTAGGAACATAGTCTAGGTATTTTTAACGCCAACTAAACAACAGCCTGGAGAAAAAATATATAATCAGGTGGGGTAAGTAAAACATACTTTATTTTTATTTAACAAGGTGTAGTAAAGCTATAAAACTCGCAATTAAAGTAGCTGTATAGGCAATGTACTCCTAATTAAATCAGCCTTTAACGGTATGAATATAAATATCTAAAGACTTGCATTAAGCAACAAAATCACGAAAAGAATATAAAAGCTAAGAAGTGTTTCACAGTGGCCAAAATAGCTTTAAATATTGTGTCCATTTAATTAAAAACAGGACAAAAGGATCATGTATAACCTTTAATATCCAAAATGTATCAAATTCTCATAAAATAGGGTCCAGTTTTAAAGATTTATCAAAAAAACATCGTGTTTTGCGTTTTGACATCTAATGAATTTCTTTTTGGTTTACTAGCTAGGTTAATGATCGCAGCGATATCTGTGTTGTATTAAGGGAAGTAATTCGTCATTCCTGATTTATCGACACATCGCTATGAGAATAAACTACGATAGTTTCTTAGATATGGTTGGGTGTTTCACTTACCCCGGTGTTTCACTTACCCCACCTGACTATACCTCCAAAGATGAGTTTACACAGTCCAACAAATACGTCACTGCTAATGCAAAAATCATAATGAAGTAGAAAAACCAACCAAAAGTTAATATCCTCAACTGCTAGTGAGTGTCGAGCTAATTAGTTAATGGAGAGCAGCGCCAGAAAACTTTCATGAGTAGACAATATTCTGTTCCAAAAATTTCTAACTTTAGGTAGGTTACCTACGTTATTGTAAATGAATAAAATCTGCTTGAAAAGCGTTCTTAAAATACACACACAGGTATTACGATAATATGGCCGTTTAGTCAACTAATCAGCCCATCTTTAATTAACATGCTAATAAAGCATGCACCGTCTCTTAAACGAATTCCAACAACAATGTATTTACCACTTCGTCGTGTCTAAGGCCGTCCGCTGCCTTAAGCGGGATCCCGCCGCGGGTACACGGCGCGGGAATATAGATTGCTGGTTTTTGACGGACAGATGCTTGCGCAGTGCATGAGTAAGCTCTAATCTATGTCGCCCCGCGCGCGTGTCCCGCTCAAGGCAGCGGAGGGCCTAAATAAGCATAATTTAAAGATATATTTTTAATGCAAACCTTAAGACGGTGGTTGACTTCAATTAATTTTTACAGGAAAAATTTGAATTATGAAATTACTAGAAATTCTCGGTCTCTTACATGGACTGAAGCAGAATTCACAGCACATTCTAAAAATAACTTCACCACCCCTTGCTCATTTTGCAATAGCGATGTCAAAATCTTAACAAAACCTTTTTAAAGTTCGTAGAATTCATTTTGAAATCCAGTTTCATTAACTTTCCTGAAAATTTGTGTAATGAAACCTATACAACACAGAAGTCTTTGATGAAACCTGATAGTTTTGTTTACCCGAAAACAAAGTAAAGTGTGAAAGTCGTTATACAAGAAAATTATATATTGTCGTCATAACAAGCCTCTATTTTTTTTAAACCTTATTGATATATTATAAAATTATACGCATTAAGTAATAGTGGCTCTGTCGATCTGTAGACTGCGTTTGTAACATTTTGTTATTTTTTTTAATGGCTGAAGTATTTTTTTTTCTTAACTCCGCCATTTTGAAAAATTTTCAAATACTGAATACTGAATCTGACTTTCACCATAAACAACGGACACCAATAATTTAGTTCCAAAGAGCTTCTACTATGCTCAAGGAATTTATAAGTACTTATAATTTCCGTGACTATGCTACATTGCGATTCTTCTAAAATCTATGGAAATCATGCCTTGAAAAAGTTTCATATTAAATTCCTAATTTTTTCGTTTCAAACAGTACTTTGGTATAGTTTCAGGCACGTATCCAGACTTTTAATTCGGGGGGGGGGGGGACAACTGCATCCCGCAAACCGGAGAGTGCCTCGCCCGCTAAATTTAAATTTAGTCCTGTACTGTGTGTTCTGGATTTCGGGGGGGGATAAATCCCAACTATCTCCCCCTTGGATACGTGCCTGTATAGTTTTAATGCTTGCCGTGCATTAAATGTAAAAAAAAATACCTGGATAATATATAGTAGTTTTATTGGCTGTGTAGTTAGCTGGCGACAGATTCAAGAGGCACACGAACTCCTCCCAAGGTGAGTCCACATCGTCATCGTGTACCACCGCCTTACTCTCCACTGTGTACAGACCCCACGAGTCCATTCGCATTTCAGTCACGGCTTGCTTCAAAGGCTTTCTGGAACAAAATGTTTCGTCTTCGAGTAATTGTACAAAGGTCAAGTGTGCTTGAAAGAAATTTTCAACTGAATTTTTCAAGTGAATTGGTTGTTGTTGAGTTTTATTTCACAAATAGGTAGGTACTACTTGTGAGACTCGCCTCTCTAAGTGGGTTCAGTACCCCGTAACTACGGCAGCTGCAAAGGTATCAAAATGCCACGAAAAAAATTTATTAAAACTAAAACCAAACATACAACCAAAACTAAACTTAAATAAAGCACGTGTATAAAATGCAAAGTGTAATAATTATCGGTGGTAACGATATTATTTTGACTTTTTTAGTTTAATTTAAATTGTATGTTAATTTAAACTAAAAAATAGTCACTTATATTGTTCCTCGAAAGCCAATCGGATAAATCTGGTTGGTACTAAATTGTGCCGGTAATGCTACCATTTTTCTAGCCATTCTTTAAACTACTTCAGCCGTTTGCCAAAAACTGTTAGACATTCCCAATCTTAGCTTGTGTAGCGTCCGGCTATTATTCAGGGACCCAATTCAACAGACATTAGGTATGTTACCTTAGAAAAGGTAAAATTGCAAACTGAACATTTTGGCATTTTAATTTATTAGCAGTACATTTCACTGCGGTAGTCAATTATTGCGTAAACGTTATCGCTATTGCAACGAAATGGAACGATTCAAATTATAAATTGTGGAATTGGGATTGGTCCTTATAAGTTTATTAGGAAAAATACTTGAGTATTTTAATTCTACCTCAATAAAAGTTTAAAATGGGAATATTTCAAGATTAGATAACATTTTTTTCGACTTCGAGTTTTAGCACACTTTTCTGTGGCTGTCGTCATCCGTTTGTATATAATAATAATCAAAACAAGATAATAACTTTATGACCGTAGTATGGAAACAAATTATGATAGGCAAATCTTAATAAAATCAAATAATGTCTAATAGAATTTTTCGAATTGTTTTTTTCAGTAACTAAGGAAAAAAATTAAGAATTAGAATTGGAATCTAAAGTAATAATAACGTTGTTTCCTGAGGGATAATCAAGAAACGATTTATTAAGATTTTCCGGTCTGAAGCTTCGATTATCTTATAACGAGACTTCGTTATAAATTCCCTATTCGTGTTACTTATTAAAAGTATTAGTGAAATAATTATCGAAACTCAAAACTTACCCTTTCGATAATATTGTCATTTGGGGTTTTGGATACAAATCTTCAGCGATGCATATCAATGTTACTAGAAAAACATATTTTTTGTCTTGAATAAAATGAAAACTTTTGCCGGGACCTGAAAAATAAATAAATAAAAATACAACTGAAACGATTAAAGCACATTATAGTTTTTAAAATGCCTTCTTTATGAAGAGATAAAAACTATTGTTAAATAATATTTTACAAGGTTTAAATCAAACAGTGTGAGATTAACAAATTTTGATGATTTTTTGCACAGAAGACCATAGGGAAGGATGTAGGCTTATCGCAAAAATAAATACGGAAGGGAGTGACAGATCAATGTCTGTATGAGGATACAAAGTCGCGGGCGGGTGCTAGTATGGGATATAAATGGCGGCCATATCGTTTGATTGGTTTTTGATTGTCCAAGGTGTCATAGACCTTAATCGACCTCCAACGCGATCCTGAGAAAAAGGGTCTTCCTTTACAGACCAAATTGACATCAAAGTTTGACACCAAATAAGGGTTCTTTTTTGTTTCACATAACGCTTTAGGTACACAGTAAATTAATTGGATTTACTAAAATGTACTTTCATGGACATGAAAACATTTATTTCGGAAACGTAGTTCGAAAAATAACTGAGGTGATTTCAATTTATTTTAAAACAACAAATATGAACACTCATAACATACAAGTATAACCGACGTGTGTATGTTGTACTTACTATAAACTAGCATAGTTCTCGTCTGTCGATCTTCCTTGAGGAAGGTAGAAACTACACACGTATAGTTTCCGCTTAGGTCTGTGGTTGGCTTCAATATCTTTATCGCCCTATATGCCTGAAGAGGTTCCTCTGAAGCAAAAAATAAATAAGTCAGTAAAAAGTTATTGAATAATCAGTAAAAAGTTAAAGCTACTGAATATTTTTGTATAAATTTATAATAAATACCTAGGTATAGACAGCTCACAGCTCTATTTTTTATCCTTCGAGCTTTAGTAGCAAATTCATAATACCTATTATAGGGTGTAACGGAAATAGTGTATCCATCCGAAAGGAGGTCAATGTACTCGTGAAAAAAGAGAAAAAAATAAAACAATTAACTCTCTTAAAAGAATCACGCACGTGTCTGTCTATCCGCAATAGCAGGTCTCAGGCGGTGGTCTGCAACAAACGCCGTAGGTCGCGTCCGGCGGCGTAACGCTGTACGCGGCCTACGAATGCTTGCTATGGAAATGTACTAGTGTGGTCTCTCTCACACGCCTGACGCGGCGCAAGAGCGCCGTGCGCTGCGTCCGTAGGCTGTACGCCGCCTACGCAGTCATTTCGGAGCATTCTGGCGTACACGGACGCCGCGTTTTTGTCGCGCGGTCACTTTGGAAATGGTGAAATTTAGGAAATTTAGGTAGGAACAAGACGGAGTACTAATAGAATTAGTTAAATGAAACATAGTTTCATATTATTATGATGCCAGCAATAAAAACAATGTGTTGAAACACAAACGTTGGAAAGAAACAAGCTTGGATGTTGGTCAACCAGGTGAGAATCCGTTTTATTCACTTGCGTAGGTACCTACCTATTTTGTTTTTGTATTGTGTAGGTACCTAGGTACTTTGTTTTAAGGTTTTGTATTTATTTACCTTGCGTAGGTACTATGCGATAAAAATGTACTTAATATTTAAGTACTGACATTCATGACTATCTTCACTTTGGTAAGTACCTAAAGTGGGTATGCAGGTCACCCATATTTTAATCGCTCACGTCCGTTTACATTGCGCGTATGCGAAACTTAAAAACATTTCCGAGTGACCATCACAGTGACGCTGGACGCCGCGTCCGGCGACTGGGACGCTGGACGCGGCTTCCAGCGTCACTACCGGCGTTTGTTGCAGACCAACGCCTAAACGCTTTTTAAAGGCGTACTCAAATCTGACCGGTATCCTGTACCGGTGGCGGTAACGATATCCCGATGGGTATGCGGGTAACGCGCTGTTAAAACATAACGGAACTTTACCGTTACCGGAGGTGGTAACGGTACTGGCACGCGACGCGAGCACTGTGGGCGGGCGGCGCAGGCTGCATCCGCAGGGGGAGGAAAAGTTTCGGTCGAACACGCGGTACGTACCACTTCATACAACCGCGCGAACCGGTTGCACCACTACAAGCACGCGGGGCATGTGTGCGTGTCCACTGGTCACGTACGCGGAAAAACCTGTTTTGACAGCTGCAGACAGTGGACAATAATAGGGCATCATTTGTTTTGTTAGTTGCAAGTTTGAATTTCACGTTCTTAAGAAGCTTTGTCTCTGTCCTTTCTTTTTACTCATGTGGTAGGTACGTACCGTGTACCAATCCGGTATGCGGTTCTGATTTCGCAACAGCTGCGGTAATGCCATACAAAATACCGGTACGGATATCGGTCGGGTATACCGCTACCGACGTCGGTGGCGGATACCGGTCCGGTTTGAGTAGGCCTTGACACCATTTTATTTCTGCTAGGAAATGAAAAAGACATTAGCGCCTAGTCCATCCTTTGTTCTATGAAAACAACTCAATTAATTATCAAAAACTCTAAAAATATGAAAGAAATTCAACAAACCGAAAGCTTTTTATTCTTCAAACATTAAAGAATTAATTAATTTAAAAGGTTCGAGGAAAAGTGTTAAATACACGGTATTATTCGTATTTTTTTCCTTTTAGCTTTAATGCTGAAATTATGTCAAATTGTTATTATTTTGGAATGAAATCATTTTAGTGATTTTGTGGTCTGTCAGCTTTGCTGTGATTTATAATTTGAAATTATAGTTTGTAACAATACCTACATTTTTTATGTGAACTTTGCTCTTATCATTAGCCTGTATTATGTAGCAAGCCACATGGCTTGCTACATAATACATCCAATAAGTATTTAAAGTAGAATCTATAACTGAAAGATCATTGTCTTCATTTTAAAGGAATATATTTTTTATGCTTGTGGTCATTCTATCTAAATAAAGGTCATGATGATGAGGAGCTCGGTGGCGCAGTGGTTTAGCGCCTGACCCAACGATTGCGGAGGTTAAGCAACGTTTGCAAGGATCGGTCATGGGATGGGTGACCAAAAATTTATTATCTCGAGATCCTCCGTGCTTCGGAAGGCACGTTAAGCCGTTGGTCACGGCTGCATTTGCAGTCGTTAACACTCACCAATCCGCATTGGGCCCGCGCGGTGAGTTATGGCCCGTCCTCCTTACCACCCATAAGGAAGGCCTGTGCCCCAGCAGTGGGGACATTAAAAATGGCTGATGGACAAAGGCCATGATTCCATCTCTAAGGATTCAGACTCCTCTGTGGTCCAGTGGTTCCCCACCCGTGTTAGACGCAGGGGTCCTGGGTTCAATTGTCACAGGGGGGTACATTTTGTACTCGGTTTGGTTGGTGGTAGGGCTTATTTCAAGTCCGCCTGGCTAGCTACCACTATCTTATATAAGTCTGACGCCATAACAAAGTTTAAAAATTGTTGTGTTCCGGCAGTTAGAGGTAAGATAGCCAGTTCCTCAGTGAGAGGATTCCGGGTGTAGTGCGCTTCCACCTTCGGCCTTATCATCACTTAAATCAGGTGAGATGAAGGCCAAGCACTACCCCGTTGTGCATTAAAAAAAAAACTCAAAGGATATGTGATGATGAAAAAATCTGAAAAAATTACTTTGGTCCTATTTATATCTTCTTTTTTTTTTGTTGATGCTATAACTTTTTTCATCATAGTCTTGTAAAAATAACTCTCACCAGATATCCTGAAGTTCATATCAACTTTCCCCTTAAGGAGGCCGATGACCTGCGGCCGCAGTGGCGGGATCCACTGGTAGACCAGACTGGCGGAGCCGTTGAAGAACCACTTCATCACGAGGCCAGCTCCTGGAGACCCCGCTTCTGCGCTGAACTCACAGTCCAGGACCACGGACTCTGTGCCCAGCTCTACTAGAGACGGCACTTCAATCCGAGTTATGTTGACGGCAACGCATTCTGTATGAGTAAAATATAAATTGGTTTATATTGGTAAAAAATCTAGACAAACCATGTAAAACAATATAAACAGCAGTGCACACGCAGGCAATCAAGACACGGTGTTACGACATGGTCTCAACAGATGAACAACGATGTCGTCATGATATATGATTTTACCATTGAAAATGGTTATCAGATGCAAATCGCCTTAGACGTATTTTTGACTAGGATATATCTCCGAGGATTTTGAGAAGATCGAGATGAAAATAGTACCAAAAGTTGAGAAATTTATCGAGACACGTGTGAACGTTTGAATTTTGAAATTCTACTATTAACTTTTTTTGAAATTTTGCAAAATTACAAAAATTCCGGGTATTTTGGGGGGTGTTTGTTTACTAAATTGTAAATATTTCGGAAAAAAAACTGACTTAAGAAAAAATTTAAAAAAGGGTCCTAGGGTATTAGTTTAGCTACCAAATGGCGAAATAATTTTGAAAATCGGTAAATAATTGTGACCTGTAGGTGGTCCCTTTAGATTTGGAATTCTAGAAAAACGGCTGTTTCCGTACATAAAAAGTGATGTAGCTTCTATGATTATTGACCGATCGTCATGGTAATAGTGTTAAAAGATGCAGAAGCAGACGAGAAGTGCATTTGTTGGAATTTTGAAAATCGGTTAATAATATTTCGGCTGCGTCGAGGCAGTCAGCGGGCGCTTTTGCTCAGCTCCGCCTCGTGTCACAATCACAATCGTAAAAATAAATAGGTAATACCTAGGTAACTTTAAAAATATTAGGATTTTGCATTTGATTTTGGTTTTACGTAATTTTTTGTATTCATTTTCAATGCTCCGATTCTTGCGGGGACTGCAAAATCTGTGAATTTTTTCTTATAGGTTCTGGTTTTACACATAATTAAGCTTACATAGAACTACAGAACTGCTGTCTTGCGGTTTTGTCTCATATTTAAAGTAGGTAAGTACACAAAATTTTTCTTCAAAATAGAAGATAATACTCGTACATCTGTGCCACAGCAGCATTAGGCGTATTTTTAATGGTTAGAGGAGTAATAGATTTTAAGAACTTTATTTCTCATAAAAAATTACATTTAGGGTTGCCACCTGTACTTTATTTCGGGGTAATTGTACTCTCTACTTTATGAGAAAAATAAAGTAGGTACGTGAAAATACTTTATTTCACATTTTTGTTTAAATATTGCCAAAAGTAATAAAAGTATGTTTCAAAAAGTAAACCTAAATATTACTTTATTTCCATACAACGTACTTTTTACTACCTTTTGCAATCAATATACTTTATTAGTTCAAAAAAGGTGGCAACCCTAATAACATTGATTCACTTACTGAGAAAACTTTTTTTTACTTTATTTGGAATGATTGGGAGAAAATCCTTACAGATTGGGTACACAGTTATAAAATCTTGTCTTGAATTCAATATAGCTACCGAAAATCCCGTCTTTACCAGAAACTAAGATTTATGATTTCCATCACACTGAATATTAATAATAGTTTGAACCAAAAGGTGAAAATGGAAATTTATTTTTATTTACCTCCTCAGTTTCCGAATCGATAGGAGCCTGTATTATATTTTAACTTTTATCAAAATACACTTGAGAATTTATGAAACTACCTAAGAATGCAGGCTTCTTACTTAATTAAGGCGCAAATATGGATTGTGAGGAGAGTTACGCAATTGTATTCATAATTAAGAAAATGATTTATTTACATTATAGGTATTGTTATCTTGACTGCTTTTTTCAGCGCTATTTATACAGATTCATTCTTATGATAAATAAAAATATACCTTATGTAGATTTTACGTTATGTTATTGTAATACCTAACGTGTTTGTAACTTTTTTTTTATTCATTAGAAATGAACATATTGGTAGTGGTATAATATTTTAGCCACATATTGCTATATTATGATCCCTTATACGTTGTAAAGCTCAATGATAACTGTTCGCTGCGTAGTCAAAAGCACTTCGCAACAACTGACGCTAATGGGGGTGTAAATGACCCCTTTCATTATTCAAATCAAAGGAACATTCAATAATACTCTTTGATCGTTTGGCAAATTCTCCAGGTGAATTTCGGTCGATTTAGGAATAATAAACTGGAAAATTATTAGATCACTTATAAATTGGTACCATAAGCATGCAATAATTGTTAATTACGAAAAATATTTTTTTAAGTATTCAGTTTATTTGAAATGTATAAGGATCGCAGCGATACAATATGTTCCCGCTACTACAGCCATTTGCTGGCCAACATTTTATGAGTTTGAATGCTACGCTTATATGGAAACCAACATTTTATAAGTTTGAATGCTACGCTTATATGGAATTTTATCTACAACCATGCTTTAAATCATCTTTAAAGGGTTCTGAAGCAGTTAGCTTATTGCCATCATTACGATATCCTGAGCAAGGGGAGGTCCTGCTGCGCCGCGCGCCCACGCGCTAAGCGTTGCATTATGAAATTCACTACAACATTATACTATATAGCACTCTTTCGGTAGATATAATGACGAGGAGGGGGAGGAAAGTCAAAGTCAAAGACAAAGTCAAAACCTTTATAGAGGATGCATATCATGGGTGTAGATAAATATCATGGGTGTTTTTAATCCATTGGTATTAAAATATTGTTTGTTTCCCAAATAAATAAAAATGGGTGTAGATAAAGTCTTGTATATGCAACTGTACATAATTAGGTATTAAAACCCTCATGTGATTACTATTATCACACATTCGTGTTTTAATACCCCTTATTATAGTACAGTTGCATAAATAACTATTAAAGCTTAAATATGAGCAATAGATGATTAGATTACAAGTCGCAAACTTATGTCAATCAGAGACTTTGAAATAATTGACAAGCTACCTATTTCTAAGTTTACTGCTTATTTCATATTGGCGTTACTAATTAAGAGATCAACTCGAACATGGGTTGGTAAGTTAACTGACTATAAAACATACATAGTTAATTCAGTACTAAATAATTTAGTGCCTACTAAAATAGTATACTGGGTAGTCAAAATAACATACAAACAATAAACCAATAAGAGCTAAAAGCCTCCCAAAGATATGATATTCGGCGACGACAGGTGGCTTATATGTACCTACTAACTATAACCGTTTTTCATTCCTATTTTTCACATAGGAAAAAAAGTTTCGCCTTTGTTTCAAGCTAAAACAATATTGCTTTTACATGAAAATAAATGTTTCCTGCACAATTTGTGTAGCTTTTCTTTGATGTTGATCCCCGTTATTGTTATTTTTAACATTAACTATGTATATACTTATCTATTATACTTAGTTAAAAAGTTATAAAATTAATTTGTAAGGTGCAAAGTATTAATTTTAAAGCTAATCAATTAAATTGTATAGTGCAAAGTATTAATATTAAAGCTTAACATATTTAAAGTGGAAACCATTATTTTTATAGTTCATTCAATAAATTTTTAAGCTAAACATTTTAAAGTGTGTTACATTATTTTTAAAGTGCATTTATATATTCCCCTTATACTTACTTAAATAATTGAATCAACATTTTTTTTATGTCAATAAAATATCAGCTACATTAAAAGATAGAAGGTGTAAGTTCCAAAGTTAAAGTTATTCAAGATGTTAACAAGTCATTAGATAGTCGAGTTTCGACATTTCAACAATGTTGGTATTGTTACAAAATGTATAATTGGACTTGACTTGTATTACATTAGTGACACAACTTTTGTACAAAACTTTTCGATAAAAAACGCTAGTCAGTCAGTATTCAATTCGTTTTTTAGGGTTCCGTACCCAAAGGGTAAAAACGGGACCCTATTACTAAGACTCCGCTGTCCGTCTGTTTATCTGTCAGTCTGTCACCAGGCTGTATCTCATAAACCGTGATAGCTAGACAGTTGAAATTTTTACAAATCATGTATTTCTATGCCGCTATAACAACAAATACTAAAACTAGAATAAAATAAAAACTAAAGGGGGCTCCCATACAACGAACGTGTTTTTTTGTCGTTTTTTGCTCAGTATTAATAACGACAACAGGTAGACAGTTAAAATTTTCTCAGATGATGTATTTCTGTTGCCGCTATAACAACAAATACTAAAAACAAAATAAAATAAATATTTAAGGGGGGCTCCCATACAACAAACGTGTTTTTTTTTTGCCGTTTTTTTGTACGGAACCCTTCATGCGCGAGTCCGACTCGCACTTGGCCGGTTTTTTTAAACTCTAAAAGTACGTATTTTAGAATAATGTTTTAATAAAATTGTAACGTTATTAGGTAATTAACATGCATTACAATAACCAAAAACAGTTCAGGCTGGGTAAATGTTATAATATGCTCAAATTATTGAACTTACTTATATGTACCGATAAGTTACCTATTATAATATACATAACCAAGTTTCTTTTTTTGTTAATATTATACGGAAAAGCTTGTGAGTTTGGATGTAAGAGGTAGGTAATTAATCTCCAAAACTACTCATCCAATTTCAATATTTCTTTCACCACTCGTCCCATGCCCGTGTAACGAGTTGAAACTTTATACACCGCTATAACTTTCAGTTGTTATTAAAATTACCTAACCTGTATTCAGTAATGCAAGAACGTTGTTTTGGAAGTTCATCTCGCTGAAATAGTCCATGAATAATGCATTGTTGTCGTGACGGACGTTATATCGTTATGAGCTTTCAAGAAGATTGAAATGCGCTTGTTATAGAAATGATGGTAATACTATTATGTTACTTGGAGAAGCTCCTGTGTCTTTGTGTTTCAACTAATGTTAAGAGAATAAGGGAACATTGGAGATGCATTTAACGATGCAGTGAGGTACAAACTAAATTGTGTAGAAGATTCTTTATTAAAATATACATTCTGTAAAAAAGTACATAAAAAACAGCATTTTTGGCAATTTTATTTGCTAATTTACGCGCTCGGGACTTGATCACGTTACGTAAGTTGTCTTAATGTAAGTTAATAAAATATCTTAAGTGAGGTTCTTAGAAATAATTAGAACCTAAAATATTAGTGTTTATCACGAAAGGAATAAAATGAAGATTTGTGACATGTTATGTTCACTATAACAATGATATGAAATATCAAAACAATTTAGAAAAACATCGGTAGCGAATAATTAGAGTCATAGTAGATAAGACAGGAACTACTCGTGTAAACAACAGGAAATTAAGTCAATATTGTTTGCGCTGTAAGTTTGATCAATTATTGCCGAAGGATAGTGTTTCTTTTTCTCTTTTTGCCAACACATTTGATACGTTTACATTGTTTTTCTATTGTGTTAAGTACCTACAACTGGATAGATACCTACCTATTTAATTTAGAACAGACACATAAGTTGCCAAAAACGACTACTAGATTGAAAAATAATGAAAAAGTGTATAAGCTCTTTCACCATGAATCTCCAGATTAGAGCAACATTATGTTTTACTTTTTTGTGCTCCAAAAGTTGAAAGCTCCAATAAATAAATACTGAAAATAAAAATAAAAAACATCCCTACTTTTTAATTTGTGTCAAGTATGACATAGCACAAACAACTAAAATTAAAAAGTGGTCATAAAAAACAAAACACGGTTAAAACAAAACACACCCCCCAGTGACGAGAAAAACTAGCAAAACAAAAGTTAGACAAAGAGACGAGTGTCAGGCTAAGTTGCGACATTTCTGCTCACCAAGTAACTGGATTAAAGAAGGTGACTTATTGAGCTTGACGTGCTCTCCGCTGTTCTCATCCTCTTTGGCCAAATGACATGTCAATAATAAAACTCAATTTGTGCCGGCACAGTTTCTTTGTATCGTCACATAATTTAAGTTCAGTGTGCGTGCTTAAGTTAAAGATCGTTATAATTGAATTCAACTTACTTTCATTAGAAGGAGCTACGAAACAATTTGTTGTAACCTTTCATTTCTTGCTTATTTTTTGGCCCTTTTAGGCTATTCATGCTTAAATGGATTACGGAGGAATTATCGTCCGGGCTGAATTCTACAGAGTGATGTGTAAAGTGCTAGACGTGAAAACTGTACCTAGATTTCTAGTAGTTGGTAGGGCATCGCTCCCCTCCCCCGTGGGGGGACGATATTAGGTATTCTGATTAAACACTATTTAAGAAAAATCTCGTTGATATAAACTTAGGGTAGGGGGCTGCGTCACAAGATATAAGTTTCTAGAATGTATAAAGATAGACAAAGAAACCAACACCTCGATGGTTCAATCTCTCAGCTAACTTTTAACCAAAATCAGTGTTCATGTATTTAATAATAATGTTAGTTTAATCAGCGTTTATAATTTAATTGATTTAAGTAGCGTTTGACTATTCAAAGACCTTTGAAACGATACATTTTCATTTGAAGTACATACCTACCTACGTAGATACCGACTACAGAAATACTGTTTGTTTAACTTGTGTCCGATTAAGAGAAGTGGGTACGTTTTGCAGGAATTACAAGAATTAAACTATTCTGTGTATTCACGGTATCTTTTGCAGTCAGAGAAAAGCTTTTATGAGATAATTTGTTTGAGAGGAGTTCGTTAAAGCTATATTTGGCAAAGCTACGAAGCTTCCGCAAGCGACGGATATTCTCGTATTTTCCAAGTTTCCCTTTAATCTTCAAACTACAAATTTGTTTAAATTAATGCGGCAATTTACAAGAAGAATGTGGTTAAGTAATGTTTCCCACTTTAATTTTAAAATAATTGGAAACATAGTATAAAACGATTAGATAAGACTGAAAATGTTATCGTCAATTTCTTGAGGATTTTTTAAATATAAAGCGGTGGACAAAGGTAAATAATAGTAGTTTGTTACACAAGGGACGTAAGTGAGCTATTACAGAACAAGATCCAATTCGGCGCCCGTGCGAGCGCAGCTCGCAAAGGGCGCTAATGGATCGAGTGCACCCGAGATATTTAGACGCCCGAGCGAGCGAAGCGAGCAAGGGCGAATATAGTTCGAGGGTGTAATAGCTACTTACAACCGAGGTAAGCATACTACTTTACATCATTCATGCGAGGTAATTAAAACATTGACAATGATATTTTTCGTTCATTAAAAACCTCTCGTGGGGTTGATCAGACCATCAAACTGAACAACTTTCATTATGGGAAAAATCACGAAAAAAAATACAAAAGTAAAATGCCTACTCCATCGAAATGTAAAACAGCTGATTTTTTTTCGCGCTTTCTAAATGAATGTTATCATTTTATGAAAAAAAAAATTGTTTGACCAAGGAGTTTTGCATAGCTTGAATTTTTATAGTTTTTTTTTTAGTAAAAAGTTTCGTCATTTTATAAGAAAAGAAATTGGTTCACTAAGGAGTTTGACATAGCTTGAATTGTAAAGTTACTTTACAATTAAAGCATTCACCCATGCTTGAATTGTAAAGTGATTTGAAAATGGAACGTTCTATCTAAACAATGCACTGTGTTGCACATGCCAACTTACACGGCCTCTTACTATACTAGTAAATCCTAGTTGCCGAGCAGTATGATGTAAAAAATATTTACTTAACCCTTTATAGGGCATAAGCAAAATAGTATGGCGGCTGTAACCACATCACATGTTTAACCGTAAAGTCGATTTTATTGAAACTGCTGTCCCTAAGGTAGCTCCTATGTATATTTTGATTAAATAAAAGACGCAAATATCATTTAACACTAGAATATTTCTTTATTTCTATAAAATGGCCGATTTTATAGTCATTATTTTATGAGAGGTATGGTAGACTCTTAAACACGCTAATAAAAATGAAGTTTCTTTAATGCTTTACTATAAAATCTGCATCAGTCTTTATCAATGTAGGCATTAGTTAATCAATGTCTATTTATACTGTAGCACATATCCCTGTGTATGTGTACCTAACTGATTTAGCGCAAATAGTATGAAACCGATGTATGCTATGATATAAGATAACAACATGATACAGATTATCTAGCCTAGATGTCGTTCCTTATTAACAATTTCAACACGTTATCGTTGCTGGTGTAGTAAATAATTCAGTGCTTCTATAGGTACTGTTAATATACGTAGCTTTCGATATTAACCGTGTTTTGGTTATCATCGTGTCTCATTAATTTCCTTGGAGATACTGAATTTTGAATTAAGTAACCAAATAAAGGCTCAGATGTTAACAGTTTACTTAATTACCTTACTATATATTTATTAATTTATTTATAAAACGCACTTCAAAAAAAACAGTACTTTTCAAATTTTAGTAAATACGTAAGCACTATATAAAGTAGAAAAGCACTTTTAAGTTTGTGCATACATTAACAATTCAGACTTTACTCGAGAAAATGTAAATGCTTCTCTAAATTCTTTTTTATTAGCTACAAGGAAGTGTAAAAGGCGGAGCGACATTTTCCTTAAAATATTCCTTAAGTTTTAGAGCAGAAGAAAGAGTGGCTCAATTAAGTTTATAGCGGGTTACTTTTTTGACGATTCGTTGATGGTTTGTTTGTCTACCTTTTCTATCCTATCTGCACGAATATTTATAACTACTAGTTAAGGCAAAATCGTTTAATTATCGGTGGTGCGTTTCATTTCGAGCGCTTTAAACAAGATAACGTTATTTAATACTATGTGTCTAATATTGTTCCTATAATAGGCATAATATCTCAAATGCTCTGTCTACCTACTTGACAAAAAATATTACATCAACTCAGTTCCTTAAATTTTCTGTTGGTACTCGGTACTGTATGTACTTTAAGTACCGAACACACATTTAAACTGTTGTGGTTTGAGAGAGATACGTTTTAATATCAAAAGAAAGGAAAGCTAAGTGGGATCTATTCTACTTAAACCTAATGATTCTCAAGAACACTTATCTTAAATGGGTTCGATTGGATCGATTCCACTTCAAGAATAATTTTCGATGAATATTGAACCCTTTAACATGAGCTTCTTTAGAACTCAAGTGAATGGAAATTACCTAGGTAAAATTTTAATTCCTTGTTCCAATCTAGTTCACAACCTACTTCTAATAACTAAGCGTATGGCCTAAAGAAGATTGTTGGCCGTACTCTTCATTTATTAGAAAAACACAAGAACTTGTTCATTAATTAGTTTAAGAATTTACTCTTTTATTCATACTTTTCGTTTATGTTATGTTATACCTCGCATTTGTGAGTCGTGATCACAGAATAATCCCTCCATATTACCTTTTAGATCCGTTTCAATTTGCCTTTTGTTCCATCAAATTGGATTGATATAAGCTTTGGACACATTTTCATTGAGAATAAACCTTCTTGTCCTTTTCTTTTGTCTGTCATTTGTTGAAAGTACTAATCAGTGGAAAGGAACTCTAAGGTTAGTTATTTGGAAGCACGACCCATCCACATACTGGACTTTCCCACCAGTGGGTGGACGGATAATTCACAATTACCCCTCTACCCACTATGTTAGTGTGAACAGAATTTAAGTACGTCTAGTAATTTGTTGTTTACAAAATGTATGTGTGGATAAACTGTCCTGTGAGGTCTACCTACCGTTGTTATAAAAAGAAGTGATAAAAATAATTGGAGTGTGTCATAGAGGAAGATAAGGTGTCAAAAAAGTTTTCTATGTAAAATTTATTCATAATACTACCAAATTAATTTTGTTAGTACGTACGTGAAAATACGAAAAGCGCCAAAACGAACATTTTAGTAAAAAACACAAACACACAACATGACTGAAGCAAAACGCGATCGTAATCAAAAATAAGGGATGACGAGAAAATTACACGTGACAAAAACTCGGAACACGCAACATAACACCCGGACAATTAGGAGCAACATTTATAAAGCAATCGATACGAACTGGAGAACAGTATCAAAAACACGAGCTGACTGGGAGAGTTCATAGTATCGAGAATGTTAAATGTCTTTAGCACTTCTTACGAAGTTGTTCACGTAAATCGGAACGGAAACGAGACGCGGCTTCATGGGCCTCCGGTAGAAGGTAACTAAAGTTTGGAGAAGCTTTCGAGCTTGGATCACGCACGCGCACTGAGCCCGCCTGTTGCCTCTAAGTAATCTTTCCTAGGAGCACTATTCTAGTACCTACATAATCCGGATCAAAGTAATGTTCGTAAGTGAATACCTCGACATTTTCTTGGAAGTCTATCTATGGAAAATATTAATATTAACGCTCGACATTTCACTGTTAAAGCTTTTTTTTCAGTTAAGTATTACGTATTACGAAAAATATTATGTTACAAAATGTATTTAAGTAGGTATTTCGTATTATGAGGAAAATAAGATATGAAGTAGGGACTTCTTAATTACCTGTATGTTATATTAGTAACGTTAAAAGTAATTGTGTTAAAACATATTATGTTTATTATACATATAGACATTAAGTACCCTACAATTCAACATTTATTTGTTGGTTTTATATTTATGGCGCTTTCCAGACCAAAAGTGGCTCCGCGGTGAATTTTATTTAATATTCTAATTCTAATACACAATTTTAATAAAACTTCTCGTGGAATTTTTAGGGCCCATAGTCTAGTATTTTTAGACGGTAGACTAGTCACTGCTAGAAGTAGATAGAAAAACTGCTAAAAGTGGCCGTTTCTGACACATTTGCTATCTACTTCTACGAACGACTGCAAGGGAATGTAGTATATAATACTTTCTAATTATACTAGACTATGAGCCCTAAAAATTTCACGAAAAGTTTTATTCCAATCCTTTCTATTAACAACTTATTAAATAAAAACCTCTGAGGGCGCCACTTTCGGTCAGAAAATCGGTTTAATTAAATCCCTAAATATATTTCAGTAATAAATTTGTATAAGATTCACCAAAGGACTAACTTTGAACCAAGACTTAATATAAGATACGAATTAATTTTCATTCTAATTGCCCTCTTGAGTGACTAACCAACTTTTAGTCCATTATTAAATTAGCAAAAATAATTATATCTTTTGATTAATTATGCAGAGTGCCTAGATTAGATAGATAGACCAAATGCTTTATTATCTTCTTCATATTAAATTTATGATTTTATTACGAAATACTTCATGCATACATTTAATGTAGCAGTTTCAACAAACGGTTCCCGTTCCCGTGGGAATATCGAGATGAAAAGTAGCCTATGTTTTAATCCAGGCTATCTTCTATCTGTGTGCCAAATTTCAACCAAATCCGTTCAGTAGTTTTTGCGTGATTGAGGAACAAACATCCAAACATCCAAACATGTCAACACAACATTAGTAGGATGCTGTCATATTTTAAACTATTTATCATTTATGTTGTAAATCGATCGATTATCCTACTATTCCTACTAATATTATAAATGTAAAAGTTTGTGGGTTTGGATGTTAGGATGTGAAAATCAAACCTTGTTTGTGAATTGTCCTTCCCCTGAAATAATTTCTGTCTACAAATTCATTTAAAATGCTGTCATATTTTAAACTATTTATCATTTATGTTGTAAATCGATCGATTATCCTACTATTCCTACTAATATTATAAATGTAAAAGTTTGTGGGTTTGTATGTTAGGATGTGAAAATCAAACCTTGTTTGTGAATTGTCCTTCCCCTGAAATAATTTCTGTCAACAAATTCATTTAAAATGCTGTCATATTTTAAACTATTTATCATTTATGTTGTAAATCGATCGATTATCCTACTATTCCTACAAATATTATAAATGTAAAAGTTTGTGGGTTTGGATGTTAGGATGTGAAAATCAAACCTTGTTTGTGAATTGTCCTTCCCCTGAAATAATTTCTGTCTACAAATTCATTTAAAATGCTGTCATATTTTAAACTATTTATCATTTATGTTGTAAATCGATCGATTATCCTACTATTCCTACTAATATTATAAATGTAAAAGTTTGTGGGTTTGTATGTTAGGATGTGAAAATCAAACCTTGTTTGTGAATTGTCCTTCCCCTGAAATAATTTCTGTCAACAAATTCATTTAAAATGCTGTCATATTTTAAACTATTTATCATTTATGTTGTAAATCGATCGATTATCCTACTATTCCTACTAATATTATAAATGTAAAAGTTTGTGGGTTTGGATGTTAGGATGTGAAAATCAAACCTTGTTTGTGAATTGTCCTTCCCCTGAAATAATTTCTGTCTACAAATTCATTTAAAATGCTGTCATATTTTAAACTTTTAATCATTTATGTTGTAAATCGATCTATTATCCTACTATTCCTACTAATATTATAAATGTAAACGTTTGTGGGTTTGGATGTTAGGATGTTTGTTCCTCAATCACGCAAAAACTACCGAACGGATTTGGTTAAAATTTGGTGCACAGATAGTAGATAGCCTAGATTAAATCATATAATACTTTTCATCCCGATATTCCCACGGGAACCGGGAACCACGCGGGTAAAACCGCGGGTAGCCGCTAGTTCGTCAATATAAAATCTGAAAACCATAGTAGAGTTGATCATTATGAACAACTTCTTGTAATAAAACAACCGTGACACAATAAACACAAAGTTTCAGCTGTTTCTAATTATTTTAGACTGTAAATAAAATGTTGTATTTTTAGCTGTAGCTTTTATAGTGATTTCAAGATGTGTATTAACAAATAAAATACGTTCCATGAATGTGTTCAGTCAACATTTTATTTGACACAGTATTTTAGACACCTAAGTTTAATTACTAGCGTTATTTATTTAACAAAGAAAGAAAAACAAGCGAAACATGAAAATGGACTAAATCCCCACTTAATGTTATTCTTTGTGGAACGGTAATTTAATATTTATTTTATTAAAGCCACCACCATATTTCGTACACTCAACTTTCATAATTACCCTTATACGTGGCTTTACGTGTCTTGTTCGTAAATAAGTACGGACTACAATCAAGAAATAACGAGTGTTTGAACTTCTTAAATAAGGGCCAACAACCTATCGCATTGCTTGTATTAATGTAATTACTCAAATTTAATCTTAAGTTATTCTGTTAGTACTATTTTTAGACGATATTTTATTAATATGTAAAGTTGATTCAATTTTGAAATTAGTATTTATTCCATTCCAACAGTACTGTAGGTAGGCTTCAGATTTTATCAGTTACTTGAAAATAAAATATAAAGAAAAAGAATTAGAAAATCTTTTATTTACAACACACAAAGTAAAACATTATACTAAAAGACAAGTAACAAAGAGAAAAGAAAAGAAATTTATAGAAGCATGTATAGTTTATATAAATATAAATAATATAAACACTGAAATACAAAGAAAACGTGTGCTTCTAATGGGCAATGTCTTAGCAAAATTAACTTCTGGGTCATTCGTGGATGGTTATAATGACCCAGAAGCACTGGTATTCTGACAGGGCCTATGGAGTGATTGGATACAATACAACAATAAAAACAACAGACACATTAAGAGATTACAACAAAGAACATAATTATATAACATACAAAATTGACATAAAAATGTAAAATAGAACAATAAACTTTAATAAAACGAATAGTTAGGTAGTTACACGATTCCTTTGCCCAAAAAAAAGAGACATCAAAAACTTGTCAAAAACCAAACAATCAAAAAGAAAAAATTAAAAGTGTCTGTGGTCTGTCTGACTGACAGTGACAATGACAAGTCAAGTACAATAAAGTTAAAACATAAACTTAATATTCCAGCATAGCGAAAAATTTTCTAAGTCTATGGTTAAAACTTAGAGTAAAAAAATAAAAGTGATATTTGATTGACAGACATGACTTGTATAGAAAAATTAATTAAATCAAATTTACTACAAAAGAAAAGAAATGCGGTGGGCCGGTGGACATCTTTTCTTGGATGACGTGGCGGCGGCGGTGGTGTGGTGTAGAGGGTAATCGAAAGGTATTGTACTGTTTGTTAGTTTGTCAAAAATATCGATTTGTTCCGGATTCGTCATGTTCCTAACTCGTCGTATTCCAGATTCCACGCAGAAAAAGGGTTACTTTTTCTGCGTGGAATCTGGAATACGACGAGTTAGGAACATGACGAATCCGGAACAAATCGATATTTTTGTATGTTCCGGAACTTCCTTCCAACCGTTTAGAATTTAGCTCGTGGAAACTAATACTACAGTCAATGTGAATGATGGCAGCTACATTTCCGCTATACCAATGCCGAGCTGATATAACTTCCTTGTCAGTTATTCTGTGCTTCGAGGTAAAACTCACTCCAGGCTATTTGTTATTGCTAATTCTAAGCAAGAAACTGTCATGTCAGTTTTTAGATCGGCTGACAAGCGTAAGATTTCGGGCTCATTAAAAGAGCTTTCTTTAATTCATTAATATCAATTATTAGCTTAAAAATCGAATAGAAACTAATGGCGGAATATCTTAAAGAAAATATATCGCCGCAATGAGAAAAACGAGGGGAGAAGAGACGGCGGGTGGTTGAATATTATAATGTGCTAATATTATTATGTAGAACATACATTACTATTATTAAATCTACGAAAATAAATTCTGATAACTTTTATTGACATTTTATTTAGTATTCTTGTCTTCGACAAAACTTAACATTCGAACAGTAGGTAAGTGCTTTAAGTACGATTTAGGCATAACAATTAACACTGTTTCTAGTCCCTGAGTTAGAGATCTTAGTAAAGAATGTGCTCATAGGTATTTTCAAGGAAGATATTTCCAAACTTATTATCCCTAACAGAAAGAATACGTTGAAATATTTCAACAGTAGTACCTCACTCGTTACTAAGCCGTTTTGCGGATAAGCCTACATTTTATTTTTACATCCAAATACGAAATTCTCACGAGTTTGATGGACGTGTACCTACTGTATTAATATACATAGTAATGCCTGTAATACCAGGGCTTGGGAATTATGAATTTGTGAAGAGAGAATAAATGGAACGAGGGTATTATTGTGATATATGTCACGAACTTACACGACGGCTAATAGTATTCATTGCTCCCATTTGGCATGGTTGATATAGTAAAAGTGCTGTGATCATCTTTCTGTCACGTCCTCGACGATTTGTCGCTCACAATTGTTTGTCATACATATTTTTTCGATTAAGATAATTGGAATATTTGCATTTTTTATGCACAACGAGATAATGCTTGGTGATACCTCACCAGATGTTAAGTGACGATAAGGCCAGAAGCGCACTACACCCGGAATCCTCATCACTGAGGAACTGGCTATCTTACCTCTAACTGCCGCAACATAATAATTTTTAAATTGTTCTTATGGCGTCAGACTTCGGTAAGATGGTGGGTAGCTAGCGAGGCGGACTTGAGATAAGCCCTACCACCAACCAAACCGAGTGCAAATTGAACCACCCTGGGAATCAAACCTGGGACCCCTGCGTCTTACACGGTTGGGCAAACCTCTAGATCACAGAGGCGGTTATAATGTGCAATGTGCTTAATTTAGCAATTATCTTGTAATTGACATGTTTTAATTTTTTACAAGGTAAGGTTACCTATGCATTTCGAGTTTTTTTTTCAATTTCTAACACTGCATTTCATCACGGGTATTTTTGCAGGCCGGAATTGCACATGAAATTATGGAATCTAATTTAAGAACATCTTTATCTATTTGACGGCCGCTTGGTGCAACGATGGTGATCCTTTACTTTCTGCGCCGAAGGTCCTGTGTTATGTTATGTACCATAGGCAACAGCGTCGCTTAACCACTGCTAAGGCTAAAATCGCTTGCACGCCGCGCCGTCACTACATCGACGAAGCGACGCTGTTGCCCATAGTACCTACATGTTAGTGTAATGAGCACTTAAGCATTTTTTTCTGAGTCATGGTCGTTTATATTCGTTAATCGTTATTTATGCAACTGTAGGTACTATAATGAGGGGTATTAAAACACGAATGTGGGTTTATCACACGAGGCGAAATTATGTACAGTTGCATACAAGACTTTATCTACACCCATTTTATTTTAAATGGGGAAACAAAGTAACAACATTTTAATACATATGGATTAAAAACACCCATGATTATTGTATCCTCTATAAAGGGTTTTGACTTTGACTTTGCCTTTGACTTTCCTTCTCCTCCTTCAAAAAAAAATCAAAAATTATTTATTTCCTTATAGAGACTTACATTCCTTTTTATTTAACGGAGCCTCCATTTAGGCTTGTAATCGCCTGTCCCAGGAGACAACGCTCTGCATAACTTAAGTAAAATCTTTCTTGTCATTATATCTTCCGAAACTGTTTTATAATGTTGTATTGAATTTCATAATGTAACATTTCGCGCGTGAGCCCGCGGTGCAGCGCGACCTCCTCTCGCTCGGGTATCGTAATGTAGGCAGTAAGCCTTCCTAACCCCCTGGCCACGAAAACGGCGGCGGCGGCGAGAGGCGACGATTGCGGGTCGGCGAGCGGCAAGAGGCAAAAACAAATGTAGGAACATGTACGAGGTATGCCACGCTTACCGCGGCAGCGGCGAGAGGTGACGATTGCGGGGCGGCGCGAGTCGAGCGGCGCGCGGCGGCGGCGAGAGGGGCGGCGAGAGAACGAAACAAATGTACTGGCGAGTATGGAGGCGGCCACAATCCCGAGCGGCGGTGAGCGGCGCGCGCGGCGGCAGCTCTTGCACCGAGCGACCAAATCAAACAGTTTTGTTTCTGCCGCGCGTGAATATGGAAACGGAGCAGTTTATCGTTGTTATTTTGAGTTTTTTAGTATGTAATCGAATGTTTCTGTACCTGTACGTGTACCTACTCATTATAAAGAGTATGAAATTCGCCAAATTATTTTGATTTTTTGGGTCAATCGACTTTTATTTGTCCTATGGTTCTGATCAAACATAAAAGTGTAATCTTGAAATAAAAAATGAAGGAAAATTTTAGCTTATAATTAAATAAGTAATTAAACTTAAGAAATAAAGTATCTATCATTTTGGTAACATAAATAAATATATTATTTACATACCTACTTATTTGTTCGTATTGTATAGGTTGCCCAGTTGAAATTTACAATGAAAAGAGACATCGATATCAACTGGACAACCGTTAAAATACGAACTAATATGTAAACAACATATTTATTTCTATTACCAAAATGATACTTTATGTGTTACATTTAACCCAAACCATTATTTAAGTATAAGATAGTTTTACAGAAAAAATATACAATGTTTGGGGACAGGAAAACTGATAAGACACTTAAAGTTGATCGACCCTTTTATTGACTGGATGTACTCCTAACATAAGAATATTTATTTATTTATTATTTTGCTCCAAATCTTAGTTTTCCATGAAGGCAGGCTAGTCAGTAGGTACTGCCATTTTAAACTTGTGTTTAATAATACTAAATAATATAGGTATGTACCTACTTTCTTGAAAAAAATCGACTCGTCACCAGGACGAATGACGACGCGCCACCAGGATAAAAACGAGTGTCTCAGGCGGGAATCGAAGCCGTGACCTTCGGAAACCCAGTCCAATGCTCTTCCAACTGAGCTACTACTGAGTCACGAATGTTTTATTAGTATATTATTTATAGCATTGTGTATGCTCAAATCTTAAATTTAAAAACTGTGTAAATAAGGCCACCGCTGCCGCCGCCGCCGCCGCCACTAGGTGAGCCGTGACATACCACCGCGGACCGCGCCTCCTGCCGCGCCTCCTGCCGCGCCTCCTGCCTCTGCCGCCAGTTTTGCCGCGGCAGACGTGGCCAGGCCCTTAGTATCAGCATTACACCCGTGCGAAGCTAGGGTGAGTCGCTAGTTTAATATAGTTTGTAAGTTCTCCTAGTATCTAAAAGATGCCCTTAAAGTTCGCAACCTGGCATTTTTTGCAGTCTAACCAAATTTATTATAATAGTCTACAGACGAAAATTTACCTGCTTGCTTGTTTCTTTGTATTTATTTATGTAGGTATTTATTTACATGCTGAAGTATATTATACATACTTATGTTATGGACTATGTTACAGGGTCAAAAAAAAAACATAAAAGTCAAACACGACACAATGTTTTGATTTCTTACGAAACGATTATTGTTATTGCTTATAAACTTAAACTAAAATAAGAAAGTACCGCGGGGGTACTTTGGTCATAGACTGGACGAAAATCCTAAATATCCGCTTCCTTCACCGTTTAAACGGCATTTTGTGAACCATTTGGGCAACATGAGTTTTCCGATGTAAAAAAGGCGGCTGAATTCGATTCTGACGAATTTTATTTTATTTTTTTCAAGCGTGTTTTGCTCTTATAATGACTTGATTCAAGAAAATATCTCTATATTTGTCTACAGAAAATCCTCTATAGAATTAAAACTATGAAGATTTGCCTCAGAAATAAAACACTGGTAAATAGCCTAATTATTTCACTAAATAGTGTAATAAACATGTTGAATATTTTTGTCTAGTACCTAACTGTGTTAAAAAAGTAATTTGCATCATGCGGCGGAATTTTCTCAGCCATTTTTTTTTTCAAAAATCCTCTACAGTATTAAAACTATTAAAATTTACCCCAGAAAAATAATACTGGTAAATAGCCTAGTTATTTTACTATATAAAATTAGTAACTGTGTTAAAAATATTTTTATTCGCGCGGCGGAATTTTCTATAAATTGTTTTTTTTCGAAAATCCTCTACAGAATTGAAACTATGAAGATTTGCCCAAGAAAAAAAATACTAGTAAATAGCCCAGTTATTCTACATATAAACTAATAAACTAGTTAAACATTTTTTTTAGTAACTGCGTTAAAAAAAAATTTGTCTTGCACGGCGGAATTTTCTCAAATTGTTTTTTTCGTAAATCCTCTACAGATTTAAAACTATGAAGATTTGCCCGAAAAAAAAATACTAGTAAATAGCCCAGTTATATCACTATATATAATAATAAACTTGTTAAACATTTATTTCTAGTAACTGTGTTAAAAAAAATTAGTGTCGCGTGGCGGAATTTCCTCTCCTCGTGCCACATCTCATACTTCCGGTAAACGGACGGACTTCCGGTTGTCAAAATTGAGTTCAGCGACCCCAAAACCCTACGCCAGGACCAGAATCGATTTCTAATAAGATATGGCTCCAATTTGGCCGCCATCTTGAATTTTGGGCAAAGTAGCCAAAATTGGGCCTGGCAACATTCAGAGCCGAATTCAGCAGGCTTTTATACTTCGGAAAAGTCATGTTGCCAAAATGGTTCACAAAATGCCGTTGAACTTGAAAACTTTAATTTAAACTACCAGTCTATCACTTTTCAAATTCAAATGGATATATTTTATCAAAAACAAACTTGCCGAAAACGAAAAAAAATGAGAATAAGTATCGGTTTTTACATATTTTTAGAATAAAATGAAAACAATATTTTTTTACCATCCGTTTCAAAGAAAAAAATCTGCTTATCAACTTTAAACTGATTTTATGACTGAATATAAGGTGATCAAAGGAACACCGTATATTTTATAACGGGATTTGAAAGTTTTTTTTTATAATGCTTAACCCTTTAATATAAATATAATAAAAATAAAAACCGGCCCGCAGGATTTCGCGCTACAGCTATTCATAGGCGGCCATTACACACGTCAATCTGGTGTGATCTGATCAAAACCGCAGATTGATGGAATTTGATGCGGTTGGTTTGCGACGTTACACGGTCAATCCAGCGAGATCTGGATCGCAGTAGATCTTGGTAGATTGACAATCTACCACGATCCACGGTGGGCTTTGGCAGGGTTGCCAACTTTTTGCATTAATTTTCGCGTGATATCGATCGATGACCTGAGTGGTGCAGTATTCAACATGCCAGTCTACCGCGCAAGAGATCCTGGGTTCGATTCCCGGACGTAATTGAAATGATGAATTTTAATTTCTGTGACGGTCTGCGTATAATAAGTACCTATCTATTTCGAAAAGTAAGTAAGTACCTAGTAAAATCTGTTGTCTAGCACCCATTTTATGCCTTGATTAGTTAGGGTTAGATGAATATCGATATTTAATTTTACACGCACAGGTGTGTAAAATTTAATACGATTTTTTATAAATTTTAATACGATATTACCAAGCTATGAACTAAGTGACAAATTTCATCCAAATCAGTTCAGCTTCAGAAGGCTGAACTGATTTTGATGAAATTTTACACACATCATATAAAGTTTATAGCCTGGTATAGTATAAATATCGAGGTAAAATAGTATTTTTCAAAACATTGCAAAAAATATAGTAGGTAGGTTTATGGGAAATTTATGAAAAAATATAGTCCTCATTTATTTTTAACTAGCTTCCTTTAAAAATTAAAAATAGGGTACATACATAGGGTAGGTACTTCCTAGGGTACCAAACTGTGTGCCAAATTTTATCATCTTTTACTGCAATCCAATATTTTTAACCGACTTAAAAAAGGAGGAGGTTCTCTTTTCATCTGTATATTTTTTAAGGGATTCTTCAAATGCCCACGCGCATGTAGTCACGGCCGGAAAGAAAGTTAAAATAAATATGGGTTTTATTTTTTATAAATTTCCCAAATGTACTACAAATTAGTTTCAATGTTTAAAATAATTAAAATGCCTAGGGTACCTTTGATCGAGATAAAAATATGTTTTAATCCAGACTATAAACTGTTTGCCAAATTTCATCCAAATCAGTTCAGCTTTCATAAAAAACAAATATACAGACGAAGAGAGAACCTCCTCTTTTTTTGAAGTCGGTTAAAAACATCGGATCGCAGTAGATTGTGCTAGATTGTCAGTCTACCATGGTAGATTGACAATCTACCACAATATGCTTGCATCGGATCGCGGTAGATCTTGGTAGATTTTTAACCGACTTCAAAAAAAGAGGAGGTTGTTTTTCTGTTCGTCTGTATGTTTTTTTTTCAAATGTCCATCCGGATGTAGTCGCGGGCGGAAGCTAGTTAAAAATAAATATGGGCTATATTTTTATAAATTTCCCAAAAGTACTACAAATTAGTTTCAATGTTTAAAATAATTAAAATGCCTAGGGTACCTTTGATCGAGATGAAAAATATAAGTTTTAATCCAGACTATAAACTGTTTGCCAAATTTAATCCAAATCAGTTCAGCTTTCATAAAAAACAAATATACAGACGAACAGAGAACCTCCTCTTTTTTTGAAGTCGGTTAAAAACATCGGATCGCAGTAGATTGTGCTAGATTGTCAGTCTACCATGGTAGATTGACAATCTACCAAGATCTACTGCGATCCGATGCAAGCATATTGTGGTAGATTGTCAATCTACCATGGTAAACTGACAATCTAGCACAATCTACTGCGATCCGATGTTTTAACCGACTTCAAAAAAAGAGGAGGTTGTTTTTATGTTCGTCTGTATGTTTTTTTTTTGGGTATTTTTCAAATGTCCATCCGGATGTAGTCGCGGGCGGAAGCTAGTTAAAAATAAATATGGGCTATATTTTTATAAATTTCCCAAAAGTACTACAAATTAATTTAAATGTTTAAAGAAATAAAAATGCCTAGGGTACCTTTGACCGAGATCAAAAATATCATAAGTTTTAATCCAGACTATAAACTGTTTGCAAAATTTCATCCAAATCAATGCAGCCTTCATAAAAAACAAATATACATACGAACAAAGAACCTCCTCCTTTTTTGAAGTCGGTTAAAAATATCGCATCGCAGCAGATTGTGCTAGATTGTTTTTTAATGATTTTTCGAATGTCCACCCACGCGGATGTAGTCGCGGGCGGAAGCTAGTTAAAAATAAATGTGTACTACATTTTTATAAATATCCCAAAAGTAAGTACTATAATGTTTAAATGTTTTATACCTCGAAAAAAAGGTGCCAACCCTAAGCCAGACCAAGCCAGATTGACGTAGATTGACAATCCAGCACAATCTGATCACGCCAGACCGCGCCAGATTGAAACAGATCGCGAACAACGTTACACAATCAATCTCTGTCAATCTTTGTCAATCTGGCGCGGTCTGGCGTGATCAGATTGTGTGTGTAATGGGTGCCATAGGGTTATTTTGATCAATGATACGAATAGGGAATATGCATAAGTCACCGATTTTGATGAATTTGAGCTTGATCGCTGCGGACACTTATAAAAACATGATGGAACAGGAAAAAAAATAAAAAAAATGTATTATTTTAGTTTTATCACATGATGAAATCGGGGAAAATAACGATATTTTTTTTTTCATTTTCGGATATAATGCACTTTACAGTCAGATAGCATATCGAATAAGAAACAATATTTTGTATGACACATATGTACTTAAACGCAAAATTTAGGGAGATAATTGAAGATTATTGGCTAACTCCATATTAAACGCGCCGAAACACACCTGAAACGTGATGTGTGACGTCATCATTTTGTATGGAGCGTTTTCGGCGGGTGCTGCTGCGCGCTAACTTCAAGTAGCTATATCACGAGAAAAAAACGCAAGAGAAAAGTTTTAATAATACAGTTTATTTTCTCACGCATTATACTTTTGATTAAGATTAAAAAAAAAATTGATGCATATTCCCTATTGTTTATTGAATAGAGTATTGGTAGAACTAAATCTTAATCAGTTATGACAAAAGTCTATTTTTAGTCTTTCATTTTCATCATAAAAATAATGTCACCCCACATTAATCATTGATCAAAGTAAACCCGTCCTCTGATCAATGACACCTCTGATTGTTTTTAAACCTTTAAAATAGGTACAAAATCAACAAAAACCCTTGTGCTTCACATTCCTTAAAGTGTATACTTTTAGATATAACAAACAATAATAATGGAAATATGATAATGGGACATTCTATTCTAGCATGAAAAATAAACAAAAAAAATTAAAACTTTCTATATTTTATACCAATGTTAATACATAATTTAGTATGAACCTAGTTAAAATTAATATTTTAATTAGGTTCATACAAAAATATAGAAACAACTCAAAAATCAACAATTAATTCAAAAAAGCCAAAAACCAAAAAATCGTTAACACAGAAATTACCAATATGTCCACAGAAATTATCAGACTAATAAAAAAAACTTAATGAGGATCAGTGTTCACTGATTTTATAACACAGATGAAAAACAACGTATTTTTTAAAGAATTAAAAATATTTTTAGGAATCAATTTCTAAATACAGTCTGCAAAAAAAATTTTTACCATCAAAATATCTAGCTTAGAAACATACAATTCAATCAGTCTTTTGTTATAATCAATCCGTTGTGCATAAGTACATACACACATAGGTACATACTCGTATGTATTGTATTATAAATCTGACTGATTATCTGTGTTATGTGTTATTGAAATTATAACAAACACAATGATAACCTACTAAGAAAATCCACCCTCGTGCGCTAGGCCACTGTTGTTTTCTTCTTTTTGGAGCACACACACACACACATTATAGGTATGTGTGTGTTTTTTTCGGAAACAGAACATACGTTTATGTTTAAACCAACCATAAAAATCGGCGATGTTAATACCTTTAATCTTAATTGAACATAAGAAAGAAGAATTGAACATATTTTTTGACTAACTTGAAAGCGAAGAAAAGTAATAAAAAAATGTAAAAATTGAGAATTCGGTGCTAGTTCTCAACGCAACCGCCGCCGCGTTGGATCGCGCACTGATTTGAACCCAAAGTGAGTAGAGTTACGTTCGATTTCACTCTATTATTATGGCTTTTTAATTTAAAAGGAAAATCTGTTGAATATTTAATTAAAAATAAATAAAATAATCTTTCGAATTCTTGCCTCTGATATTTTAAGCATTGCTAAAATGATATTTGTGGATATAGTTTTTGTTCTTTTATATAATGCAACTCGGCATTTTTATACTATTTTTGTATGGCGTTCGCTCACTCGACGGAGGAGCAATATTCAAAGTATGCGGAGCTACGCATTCTTGCTATAACACGGGTACCGCCAACATGCGACTTCTGCTGGGGGTAAAAAAACTGTAATGGGGGTTGTTCTGTGGTTCTAATAGTTTTGCCTTGAAAATAGCTTGAGTGCACTGCTAAAAAAATGTTTTAACAAAAACACCTGCAGACATTTATGGGCGCCATTTGCTTTTCGCAGTATAGTGCTGCCTGCCAACGTCATAAAAAACTGTTCGGATATGTTCAGAAACCAAGAAATAAGAGTTTCTAAATTGATAGTTGTTATCAATAACCCCGTTATGTCAAAGTACCCCCATTTTACGGTAAGTACATAATACATAGTTTTTCGCATATAATAAACTAATTGTATTTTATATTTCCGTTTGAAAATAAATAGGTAAACAGAAATCAACCAAATAAATAAAAAACAAAAATTTCGTCCATAGACAGAAAAAATAAAATTCAAACTATATTAAACTAGTGACTCACCCTGGTACGGGTGCAATGCTGATACTAAGGTTATATTAATCTATATCACAAGCATGCACAATGTATTTAAGGTACTTAATTGGATAAGGATTAATGTTGTATTGCTTAAAATAGCTTCGTAAATAAGCCATTATTTCTCATAAAAAGAAAGGATAAAAATGGTTATTGTGGGTTATCCCTAAGGGATAGACATATACCATTGAAGACGTTTTTGTGGACCTTTTTAAGGTGGACAATGCTGTAGTACATTTTGTTGATCTATCTCGTAGGATTCAGCCAGCGTTTGCAATGGAAGCGCAAAAAAATGTGTTTATTTACGAAACACATTAGAAACCTTTAAAATTATCAGTGTTTCTCTACTATATTATACTAGTAGTTTGTTACACAAGGGACGTAAGTGAGCTATTACAGAACAAGATCCAATTTGGCGCCCGTGCGAGCGCAGCTCGCAAAGGGCGCTAATGGATCGAGTGCACCCGAGATATTTAGACGCCCGAGCGAGTGAAGCGAGCGAGGGCGATTATAGTTCGAGGGTGTAATAGCTACTTACAACCGAGGTAAGCATACTACTTTACATCATTCATGCGAGGTAAATTTAATAAAAAATAAAATAAAAAAAAAATAAAAAAAAAGTAAAAAAAAAATAAATAAAAAATAATAATAATAATAAAAAATAAAAAAAATATAAAAAAAAAATCAAAATCAAAATCAAAATCAAAATCAAAATCGAAAATCGAAAATCGAAAATCGAAAATCGAAAATCGAAAATCGAAAATCGAAAATCGAAAATCGAAAATCAAAATCAAAATCAAAATCAAAATCAAAATCAAAATCAAAATCAAAATCAAAATCAAAATCAAAATCAAAATCAAAATCAAAATCAAAATCAAAATCAAAATCAAAATCAAAATCAAAATCAAAATCAAAATCAAAATCAAAATCAAAATCAAAATCAAAATCAAAATCAAAATCAAAATCAAAATCAAAATCAAAATCAAAGTCAAAATCAAAATCAAAATCCAAGGAGTTTTGCATAGCTTGAACGGAAATGAAATGCCGCCATATTTATTGTTTTTTTTTCAGTAAAAAGTTTCCACAGTTTATAATATAAGAAAAGAGATTGGTTCACTAAGGAGTTTGACATAGCTTGAATTGTAATAGTAGTTTGTTACACAAGGGACGTAAGTGAGCTATTACAGAACAAGATCCAATTTGGCGCCCGTGCGAGCGCAGCTCGCAAAGGGCGCTAATGGATCGAGTGCACCCGAGATATTTAGACGCCCGAGCGAGCGAAGCGAGCGAGGGCGAATATAGTTCGAGGGTGTAATAGCTACTTACAACCGAGGTAAGCATACTACTTTACATCATTCATGCGAGGTAAATTTAACAAAAAAAAAATTTAATAAAAATAAAAATAAAAAAAAAAAATAAAAAAAAAAAAAAATAAAAAAAAATAAAAAAAAAATAAAAAAAAAGTAAAAATAAAAATAAAAATAAAAACCAAAATCAAAATCAAAATCAAAATCAAAATCAAAATCAAAATCCAAGGAGTTTTGCATAGCTTGAACGGAAATGAAATGCCGCCTGAAAATATTTATTGTTTTTTTTTCAGTAAAAAGTTTCCACAGTTTATAATATAAGAAAAGAGATTGGTTCACTAAGGAGTTTTAAATGCTTGAATTGTAAAGTGTACTTTACAGTTAAAGCATTCACCATGCTTGAATTGTAAAGTGATTTGAAAACGGAACGTTCTATCTAAACAATGCACTGTGTTGCACATGCCAACTTACACGGCCTCTTACTATACTAGTAAATCCTAGTTGCCGAGCAGTATGATGTAAAGTTACTTTACAGTTAAAGCATTCACCCATGCTTGAATTGTAAAGTGATTTGAAAATGGAACGTTCTATCTAAACAATGCACTGTGTTGCACATGCCAACTTACACGGCCTCTTACTATACTAGTAAATCCTAGTTGCCGAGCAGTATGATGTAAAAGTATTATACATATAAACCTTTCTCTTGAATCACTCTATCTATCAAAAAAAACCGCATCAAAATCCGTTGCGTAGTTTAAAAAATCTAAGCATACATAGGGACAGACAGTTTTGTTTTACACTATGTAGTTATTTGGTTGGACTGCAAAAACTGCCAGGTTGTGAACTGGCAGACCAATTAATATTTAAAGGGGATCATTTTAGCTACTAGGAGAACTTGGTTTCATCCAGTAACTCGATGAGGTAAAATAGCACCCCCATGCGGCCCCTAAAAATGGTTGGACTGCGGAACCCTCCAAGAATTCGCTCGGCAGACATAATTATTTAAACTCTACTAATAGAGACTAAAAGCAACGAAAAGGTTTTGTTCAGTAACCACATAAGGTAAAATGATGGCTAAAAGTAGGTAGCACAGCTTTGCACCACCAAGGTTCCTCCAGGTTGAGCCCCGGCAGACCAACATTTTTCTTACCTATTTAAGGTCTACTTTTCGTGGAAGGTGGTAATATCCAGTAACTCGATGGGGTAGGTAACCGTGCGGTGGCCCCCCGGTCTATAAGCAGTAAGCTAACCATTTCAGAACTCTTTACAGAGGATTTAAAGCATGGGTGTAGATAAACTTTTATTTATGTATTCATATGTTATTAAGTACCTATAGCACAAGCTCTGCTTAGTTTGGGACTAAATAATTAGTGCGAGTTGTTCTTAAAATTTATGTACTTACTTATTTATAAGGATTTCAATGCTCCAAAAACCCAGTTTTAATACATTATTATTGAAAATCTGGTGCACTTTTCACAAAATACTTAATAACTAACCTATACTTACTCGTTTCTTATTTAACTCGTTTTGCTTGCTGTAAGAATGTTTCAATCCAAAATTAGTTAAGTTTTTAACACTGAATAACTTAGAATAACTACACTTAGAAGCCGTGTCTTCGTATGCAAAGTGAGGCAACTAATACTGAGCCAAAATGGCTCAGTTTTCAGATTTATATCCCTCATGCGTTACCTAATCGTAACTTAAATCCAATAATATAGTAACTAATTTCTTTAAGGTAGGGAAATTGAAACTGTTTTGTACTTATTAGGTATGATTATGTAATAATGGACAATAAAAATCTGGAAACGGCGCCATTTTGGCTGTTTTAGTTGCCTCATTTTTGACAGTGCGCTTTGTAGTCAATTATCGTTCTAGGTGTTATTATTCTAAGCTGAATAAGTAGTTTATCATTTTCAATGATTTCAAAATTGACTAATCACCTGTTACAGAAGACAGGTGTTTTCCAATCCCATTTTCATTACATTCAAAATACTTAAAAAGGAACGTCTAACATTATTTTTTATTTTATTTCCATAATACTATATCATTATGTAATATTATTGCACTATAATTCATAGCACAGAAGGCTATCTTGTCAGCAAACTCTTAAGGCTTCAGCCGAGCCAGACCAGAACAAGCATTTTTTCTTGCCAATACAATTCGGTATATTTTCATATTTGGCACCGTGCCAACTCTAATAAACCCTTTCTATGCAGAAAATAAATTGCAATCATTGAAGGCGGATCTCTTTTAAAGGAATGAAACAAACAGAGTGGAGAAACGCAATCAATTTGGTTAGTAAGGTATTTTAAACGTTAATCTGTAGAATATAAGGTAATTTATAGCCAATAGGGAATATGCATAAGTCACCGATTTTGATAAATTTGAGCTTGATCGCTTCGGATACGTATAAAAACATGATGGAACAGAAAAAAAATTGTATTATTTTAGTTTTATCACACGATTAAATCAGGGAAAAATAACGTTTTTTTTCACTTCTGAATATAATGCACTAAACAGTCATATAGAATATCGAATAAGAAATCATTTTTAAATGACACATATGTACTTAAACGCAAAATTTAGGGAGATAATTGAAAATAATTGAATATTCTTGGCTATCTGCATAGTAAACGCGTGCCTGAAACGTGATATGTGACGTCATATATAATGTCGGTTTTGTATAGAGCGTTTTCGGCGGTTGCTGCTGCGTGCTAACTTCAAGTAACTATATCACGAGAAAAAAGCGTAAGATAAAAGTTTTAATATTACAGTTAATTTTCTCACGCATTATACTTTTGATTTTGATAAAAAAAAATTGATGCACATTCCCTCTTATGGTTGAAGCTATATGTAGGTAAGATAGATACTTAACATATATATAGCTATAACAATAGAATAGGCATGTTGACTATTTTTTATTTTATGTTACATTAATTACCCCTAAAAAGAAAGAAACATTTGTATAAGAATTATTTCGCTAGCATGAAAGCTGCCCGAGATATCACAGTTTGAAATGCACAAAATTGGACTCACCTGAAAACGCTCCATACTAACGGCTACCAAGTTCTGACGTCACGCCTTCCTACGTTGTATGCAAAGCGTACGAAATTTGTTCGGCAGCTATATTAAATATTGTGTTTATCAAAATGGTTTCTTTGACAAATTTGCTATAAATTTTACGGACTAACTAAATGTATTATTTATTTTAACAAATTTTCTACTTTTTAAATGGACTTGTCCACCCAAATTTGAAGGGTCATAAAACAAATAATACGCAATATATAAAACTAAGAGGTATACAAGCTACTCCAAAAGTTTGATATGTTTACGATTTTTATTAGTATTTCGTTATTTTAGTCAGAAGTCAACATCCCTATTGTGGAAAAGAACAGGAAACCTGAAAGTAACTCGTGTTGGCGCTGTGAAAGAAAATATTTCTGTTATTTTTGCATCTGATATTATATAAAAAAAATCATCCGAACTGAGAACGTTTTCCTTTTTTGAAGGAACGCGTAACAGTAGGGTAGGGATTCGTAGATACCTTAAAGCATACCATATATGACTATAAACTTATTTTACTCCCAGTTTTACACAACTAACGAGTAAAGCTAATCTTGACTTGCACCATTATTTAAATATAGTTCAAGTACCTTTGGCCAAACAACACACGAAAATTAAAGCTAGCATGTTAGGGAATATGCATCAATATTTTTTTTAATCTTAATCAAAAGTATAATGCGTGAGAAAATTTACTGTAATATTAAAACTTTTCTCTTGCGTTTTTTTCTCGTGATATAGTTACTTGAAGTTAGCGCGCAGCAGCACCCGCCGAAAACGCTCCATACAAAACGGTGACGTCACATATCACGTTTCAGGTGTGTTTCGGCGCATTTAATATGGAGTTAGCCAATAATCTGTTAATTATAATTATCTCCCTAAATTTTGCGTTTAAGTACATATGTGTCATACAAAATATTGTTTCTTATTCGATATTCTATCTGACTGTAAAGTGCATTATATCCGAAAATGAAAAAAAAATTGTTATTTTTCCCTGATTTCATCGTGTGATAAAACTAAAATAATACATTTTTTTAATTTTTTTCCTGTTCCATCATGTTTTTATAAGTGTCCGCAGCGATCAAGCTCAAATTCATCAAAATCGGTGACTTATGCATATTCCCTATTATAACAGCAAAATTTAAAGAAAGGCATGTATGGTACATACTGACCCACCCTTATTATTTTATTCTACATACTCGTAATATCATTTTGTAGGAAATCCTTACTAATATTATAAATGCGAAAGTCCGTTTGTTTGTTTATTACGTCTTCACATCTTAACTACTGAACCGCATCATCATGATGTAAAAACATACACTTTGTCAGGGGTACAGAGAAGAACATAGGCTACCTTTCATCCCGAAAAAAGTATTCTTTCCGAGGGATAACAAAAAAACTTTCTACGCATACGGAGTCGCGGGTGACCGCTAGTGTCTTATAAATATTGGTTTAATTTCAGGAAGTTATGAAAAGTAGTTGGGTGTGTTTAATAAAAAACGAAGTCCATCGTAAAGTAAAGTAGCTGAAAGTTGAAACTCGATTGAGTTCCGTTTAATATTTGACGAGGTTCGATGGGTCGGTCGGCAGTTGCTGACCCGCCGGTACGTGCTGCAGGGTTGAATAATTTGTAAATTTACACAAAGTCATTTTAATAAATTTATTTAAATAGGGAACATACATCAATTTCTTTTTGTATCAAAATCAAAAGAATAATGCGTAAGAAAATCAACTGTAATATTAAAACTTTTCTCTTTCGTTTTTTTCTCGTGATATAGTTACTTGAAGTTAGCACGCAGCAGCACCCGCCGAAAATGCTCCATACAAAACGGTCAACATTTATGACGTCACTTATGTCACGTTTCAGGCGCATTATTATGGAGTTAGCGAAGAATTTTCAAATATCTCCCTAAATATTGCGTTTAAGTACATATGTGCGTTACAAAATATTATTTCTTATTCGATATTCTATCCAACTGTTAAGTGCATTAGGTAAGGTATATCCGAAAATGAAAAAAAATATCGTTATTTTCCCCTGTGTGATAAAACTAAAATAATGCATTTTTATTAATTTTTCTGTCCCACCATGTTTTTATAAGTGTCCGCAGCGATCAAGCTCAAATTTATGCAATGCGATCTTTTAATTTATTAGCAGCATTTTTTGTTCATTAGCAGCAGGTTCTTTTACAGACTGAATTGTCTGGTTATCATCAATGTTGTCTAAAAAAACAACGGAATTGATGCTTGTATTAAATAAATTGAATTTTGTCCCAATCTATACATCTAAAACTCTAAATTGATTGACTGATTCATTGATTAATTTATTAATTGTTGGGATAGGCGTAGAGCCCTAATGTCTGAAGGTAGAGACACCATTTTTGGAGGGAAAGATACCTTTCATGATGTAGATGAGCACTAAAAAAGGATTTCAGAAAACTCCCGTTATAGATGGTGCTACAGGTTGTTAAAATTTGTATGAGGATTTGTATATAATCTGCTGTAATAATAATGTATAATAATTTATCATAATCAAATACTAATCACCATTATAATATTACTTATATACACACAACCTTTATAGGTTTATTGTGCTTGTTAAAATCAAATCAAACTGAAATCCATTATATTATTCTCTTTATTCAGTCAGTAAAAACAACAAACATACTTTATCTATACAAATCTTCACAGTTTTCTTGATAATTTTAATTTAGGCCATATTCATACAATAGGTTTTTTTCTGTAGCTAGTAACTATGTGGACAAATATATTATTTCTCCCAAAATCATATATAAACATTATTATTAGTCCCCATAGAAAAGTTTATTATTTATTTTTGTAGGTCTATTCTTCGTATTTTTAATTTCAGTGGAAATATATTATCAAAAACAATATTTCGATTAATAATGTAATAGAGTTTAACCGTTTGTATAACAATATTAAATGTAGAAAACAATATGTTTGCAACATACGAGTAGGTACCTAACAAGTTTAGGCATTGTATTCGACATAATAATGATGGGAATAAAACGCTTTTATAATGAGATTTTGGCATACATTCATTATCTTCTCGTTTAGAATTGAGGCAGGTATTGATAAATAACGAACGGGTTTTAAATAATGATTTGTTATTTGAATTTGTATTTTCTCTCGTATGGAAGTGTTAGATTTTTATTTTTGTAAAATTATACGTTGCCGCCCTTATTAATAATGCTTGTCTATACAACTATTCATTCGCTATCTAATGAATAGTTACCGATGACCTAGAAGACAGCTATTTTTTTAATAAACGTCTTAAAAATGTATACGTTTAAGATTTATGAGTGCGAAAATTATAACAAGCTTTAGTTACAAAAGGAAGAAACAAAACACAATGTAACGAGTCACTTGCTATACATATACAACGATTATATTACCTAAGAAGTTTTAAATTGTGCTTTTTAACACCTTTTGTGCTATGATTTGAAATCAAGTAGGTATAACTATTGAGCAACGAAATTATTCCTGTAATAATGATTATAATACTGTATAATTATATTTTTTCCGGTGTAGTCAGCCCTGAAACGCCACCATCGCATACTTAGTGAAGTTTACTTTTTAATAATAAAATGCAATACGAGTGGAAGTTCAATAAAATGAGTCGACCGCCGCAATTTATGTCCGCATTAGAATGACTGACGATCGTCGATGGCTGCGGCGACGCAATACATTTCACTGGCAACCCTTGTTGATTTAACCCGTTTGACGAAGGCATTAATAGGTTGTAACTGATACTGAGAATCAACCCTAATATTGTGTTTTAAAATATCAATAGGTATGTTTCTGAACGGTTTGGTTTCAATAGGTATGTCTCTGAGCGATCGGGTCCGGAACGAGGTGATCCGACAGAGAACTAAAGTCATCGACATAGCCCACCGGATTAGCAAGCTGAAGTGGCAGGGGCCGGCCATATTAGCCGCAGAACCGATGGCCGCTAGGGCAGCCGAGTTCTTGAGTGGAGACCGCGTATGGGCAAACGTAGTGTGGGACTCCCTCAGACAAGGTGGAGCGACGATCTTCGCAAGGTGGCTGGCATAAACTGGATGAGTATAGCCGCGGATCGTACTCAGTGGCGTGCATTCCGGAAAGTCCTATGTTCAGCAGTGGACGATGATAGGCTGATGATGATGATGTTTCTGAACGAAAGCTCTGAGTGCTTAAATTTCATCGGAAAATTAGGTAGGTATGCATGATAATAACTATCGATATTTACACGCTTGAAAATTTGAAATGCAGTCTCTAATGCATAAACAAATTAACGGATTCTTCCTTCAGTTACGAATATAACAAAAACACATCCAAATTATCTCAATTCGGAATAATAATCGAAAATTGTTTGTCATTAATAAACAATTCTAAACGTGTGTGTGTGTGTGTGTGTATTATATTACTAAGTGCATCTAAAAACTCAGTTTCTAATTCTAACCATATAGGCCAGTAAATTCTTACAAATATTTTTTCTAAAATCGCAAAACGCGATGTAAAGCTGCATTTTTGGCATGTTATTTGGACCCCTTAAGGGACTGTGGAACCATGTTTTGCAAGCAAAAAAAAGTTGTGCTAGCTGCGTTATACGTGAAAAACTGCATTTTTTTTCAGTTTTTGCAGTTTTATTAAAAAACTATGAGCTTTTGACAGTAATTGCTACATCTATTTTGAAAGTGTATTAAATTTCAAATAATTAAAGCCAACTTTCAGCTCTGTATGTCTAATAGTTTTTGAGATATGATGCTTGAAATATTGACACTCACCGGCATATCTAAGCGCCTACACGTTATTTTCATACAAACATGCTCACTTCACAGTCTCATAAATATAAAAGTATACGCATCTCTGCAATGGTTTGTATGTTTAAGAGTTAAGGAAGGTGCTCGTTTTTCGTATAAGAATGTCAAATAAGCATAGACATCTCTCAATTTCGTCAAAAATGCAATAAAGCAATGCATAATTTTAATTCCATATATATAAAAATGCATACTGAATAAAAATGCAGTTTTTCACGTATAACGCAGCTAGCTTAAATTTTTTGCTTGCAAAACATGGTTCCACTCTCCCTTAAGGGGTCCAAATAACATACCAAAAATGCAGCTTTACATCGCGTTTTGCGATTTAAATGTAGATTTTTACTGGGCAATATAATACAGTACGAATATTTTCTAAAGACTGTGAACACATATAGAAAGACGTTGCATCTTGTTAGCTTTGTGTTTCTTTCTGCAAGCAAAATTACCAAAAATGTGGGTTTAGGTTTAGCACTGTATTGTTGATACTGGAGTGGTTATTATCCACACAGCAAACGAGCCTTCACAAAACCTCGTGTTAAGAATTCGTTGATAAAGTTGAATCTTCCATAGATTTGTTATATGTATGGTCGATGTTTTCCAAAATAATAAACACTACGTATTGGATACATCATGAAGTCGGTTAAAATCGATTTAATCACCAGTATTCAATAGGAATGACCGCAGCTATTATATCTACTAATAATCTTAATAACTACTTCGAAACTGTCAGTGAAGTACAGGCCAGCAAGTTACCACAACGTCAAGATTATAGACAGAAAGGGGTAGATAATTGAGTGAACTTATACCTTGTCGTACTCCAACCCTGCACTTTGGCACATAAATTATTAAAATACTAGTTCTGGTGGATAATTTTGCACCGCAGTCTATAATTAGTACTGCGAGTCGCTCGTTGCTAGCTCATAGTCGTGTGCAACTTGCTCCTTATTTGGGAACATTTTGGGTACTTTATACTTCCTACTTCCCCACCGTTTTTCACTTATAAATTCAGCTTCGGGAAAAAATAATTATTTGTATACATGAACATCATCTCATAAGTAATTAAAGAAATTCCAACATAATAATTTAATACTATACTACGTGTTACAAAATAACCCCTGATGCCGAATATGGTAGATAGATAGGGACCATCAAACTGAAACAACTTTTACTGTGGAACCAACTCTGAAATCGCGAAAAAAAATGCTGTTTTATACATTTTGATATTTTCGTTATACATTTTTGTTAATTTTTCAGATTTCAGAGTTGGTCCCATACTACCATATTCGGCATCAGGGGCTTTTTGTAACACGTTGTATACACCGTCATTTTGTAGTCGTTTTAATTAACTTAAGGGTGTGTTGTACCAATAAAACTAAACATTTTTGCCCAAGAAACATGGGTCGAAAAACGACAAAAAATTTCGATCCTCCCATACTAACTAGACAGTTAAAACATTGAATTAGTATGGGAAAGTCAAAAATTTTTGTCGTTTTTCGACCCATGTTTCCTTGGCAAAAATGTTTAGTTTCATTAGTAGAACAA
Organism: Agriphila tristella; assembly: GCA_928269145.1. Classification (NCBI taxonomy): domain Eukaryota; kingdom Metazoa; phylum Arthropoda; class Insecta; order Lepidoptera; family Crambidae; genus Agriphila; species Agriphila tristella. The sequence goes on along the minus strand of OV743439.1, from coordinate 14,243,320 downwards.
TCCCTTAAGTTAATTAAAATGACTACAAAATGACGGTGTATACTTAATAACCGAATTATTTTATAATGAGTTTCCCAAGAACATTATTTATATCCCTCTCTGACCGATTAGGTAAGTAAGTACTTAACCGAAAATTTCTCCGAATATTGGAATACATGTCATGCCCCAAATCGGCCTTATTGGACCGTCACAGACTTCTATTTAAATCACCAAGAAATTGAAATTGTTGCTATTAAGTAGAATTATTCTAGTGGACAGGGACAGAGATTTGGTACGTTTCTAATTTAGCTTGGGCCCGGGGGCTAAATAGGGGGCTCCCAGTCTCGTTTCGACCGTTTGGCCCGCAAAAAGTTTGAAGGCTTTAATTTACCCGCTGTTAATTCGTGCGCGACCGATTCAAAGGCTCTGTCGGCCATTATTAAAAGCGTAAATTGTCAAACAGATGTAGAGAACGACTTTGGTTGCGTCCCGGCTGTTTTAAAACGCAATGAAAATTGCCGTAGGTTTGGCGCGGCACAATTTTGTAAGCATTTTATGGTGATTGGATGTTTATACAGTTTTGTTTGATTATAGTGAAGTTATTACTGAAACCAAACCCTTTCGGGGCGTTAGGGCCAAGGTGCTAAAATGACCAAGGTTCTGAAAACTGATTGTTTTGCTCGTATTGTAGAATCAAACTTAAAGTCAAGTCTCTGCTTGTTTCGGTGTTATTCATCGCATATAGCGCCATTCTTTTCTAACAGTACTCAAGCAAAGATTTGAGTTTGAGTTTGAGTCTATAATAGGAGCTTAAGAGCGACATTTAGGGCTGATTTTTCAATCCCCAGATAACAGATATCAGTCAGTTTAAATATTAACCAAATATAATAGTTATTCAAAAATGTGACAGACAAAAGAATGACAAGCATTTTCAATTTGGCAGTAGAATACGCTATCAAACGGATAAAGCTATATCTAGGCATTGAAAAATCAGCCCTTAGTCATTTAAATTAAAATACGCTTTGATAATATCTCACAGAAAGCAAACAGACCTCTTTATCTTCAAAGGAATAAAACAATGTTTAGCGTCAAAGACTACGGGCATTTACAGCTATTTTAGTTTATTAGCATTATTATGTTTAATTCAAATGAAATCACTAAACAAAGGGAACGGAACTGCACTCTCTAAAGGGGCTTGCAGAATAAATTTAAATTAGCACGGTTAAAGTCGCGTTAAAGGCACACAATGCCTCTCATTACGAGCGGTAGGACCTAACAAAGCCCGCAAGTGGTTATTAGTTCCGAATTAAAGATTCATGAAATCACGGGAGAGGAACAATGCAAGTTGCACGTTGTTTTTTTGTGTTAAACGCTATTTTCCTACTTTTTGTTGTAGATCTAATTGATTTCTAGTCGATCTCAAGACGAAAACCGAGGTAAAGATAGATTTTAATCACTCATGTCCACTGACGACCATTATGCAAAGTACGCTGGACTGGCGAACGTCACCAACCGTTTGTGCCGATCTGAAAACCGCCATATTGGCGCTGAGAGCAGTAGATTCTACTGTGGCAGTAGTGAGTGTACTAGGAACTAATTAGTTTCAAGTACACTCACTCCTCCTGAGAGCAGAAACTACTGCTCTCAGCGCCAATATGGCAATTTTCAAATCGGCACTAAAAATTGCTGTCATTTCATGACAATAGCCCGTCCAGCGTACTTGTATATAGACGTCAGTGCTCATGTCACATTCGTACCGAAATATCGTACTTACCTATCGAATAAAACTGTGATGTGTATGCAAACGAAACTAGGGAGCATTTACAATGTATAAATTACATCGTTTATATTTATTTCTGTACCTATTAGGTTACATTTTTTTTGACGACCTCCGTGGTCGAGTGGTTTGCACGCCGGTTTTCAAGGCGTCACCATCTCTTGAGGTCCCGGGTTTGATCCCTGGCTGGGTCAATGTAGAAAATTAACTTTTTAATATTGTCTCAGGTCTGGGTGTTTGTCATACCACCGTTGTTTCTGATTTCCATAACACAAGTGCTATAGCTACTTACTTTGGAATTGGAGCAATGTATGTGATGTTGTCAAATATTTATAATATATTTATAATATTTAGGCAATACTTAATAAAAAAACTTTTTCGTTCCTTACAGTGAAATAACTATAACATCTGCTGTTATTATTAGTTACGAAAGCAACAACTAGTGAGACTAGTCGAAAATTAAATTAAATAAAAACAATATTTTTACTTACTGATATATTTTTCTCAACCTACGACATCTTAACACATAAACTAAAAATATAAAAATCTTGTTCTCTGAACAAATAAACGTAAAGTTATTTAAATAAGAAATAGTTTAAAATAATGTCATATGCTTTAAATTAAAAACAGAACTTAATATCTTGTTTCCATTTTGAGAGGTTGACCATAAAGAGTGGAGATGTAAGTGCATGGTTCAAAAGGAGACTTGTCCCTCGGGCTCCGCTCGCAGCGTGCAGCTTTGACAAACACTGAGAAAGGTTGTGACGGGACAAAATCCCACAGTGAGTCTACGGTCGTATTGTGACTTTAAAGTACTCTGTTAACGTAACGACGCTTTTTAGAATTCATGGAAATGATATAAAAGATAAGTGTCACATTCACTTGTTCATTTTAATAATTTATTTTATAAAAATATGTTTAAAACAATGTGAAAAAACAAACACTGGAAAACTATGTTAAAAAAGAAGACTCTTGTACAAAATTTCAAGTTGCAATTTGTCAATGAGTGCTGAAATGTCCAGTCTGTATCTTCTTTCAACAATATATATTTTTTTACATCATTTTTGTCTCGCATACTAGTAAAGTAGCTTCTAAATAATTTTAAACTAGTGGCTCCGTGAGCTGTAGACCTTGCGTAATTTTAAATAATTATATAATAATAATTTCAAAAATATTTGTAGTTTTAGTTAAGTTAGTTAAATAATTTATCTTAAGACTGAGCGAAAGTGCCGCCACGGTAATTTTATTTAATATTGTAATTCTAGTACAAAATTTTTATAAAACTTCTCGTGGAATTTTTAGAGCCAAGAGTCTAGTATTTTTAGACGGTATCATTATCTTCTTTCGTAGTCACTGCTAGAAGTAGATAGCAAAACTGCTAAAAGTGGCCGTTTTTGACATATTTGCTATCTACTTCTACGAATGACTGCGAGACAATGTAGTGATACCTTCTAAAATACTAGACTATGAGCCCTATTGATTCCACGAAAAGTTTTATTACATTATTAAAATCTTTTTCTATGAATAACCTTAGAATAATTACACCTAGAAGCCGTGTCCGTGTATGCAAAGTGAGGCAACTTATACTGAGCCAAAATGGCTCAGTTCTCAGATTTATATCCTTCATACGTTACCTAAACGTAACTGAAATCCAATAATATAATAATTAATGTCTTTAAGGTAGGGAAATTGAAACTGTTTTGTACTTATTAGGTATGATTATGTAATAATGGACAATAAAAATCCGAAAACGGCGCCATTTTGGCTGTTTAAGTTGACTCACTTTTGACAGCGTGCTTTGTAGGGAATTATCGTTCTAGTTGTAATTATTCTAAGTGAATAACTTATTAAATTAAAACCTCTGAGGGCGCCACTTTCGGTGGGGTAGCCACCTTAATGTACGTACGCATTACAATATCATAATATTTTTTCGACATCATCATAAATGGTAATGTGTGTTGTTTGCAAATACAATTATCTCGATATCAATAACCCTCTATTCTCCATAAGAACACAAAAACACTATAAATCATTCCTTTAGACATGATTGGATCTCATAAAAGCTCGCAAATGAACACGCAAATAGTAAAAAGAAGAAATAAGAAAGATAATTTTCTGCTTTGACCAATGAACTTGTAATATTTAAATATCGCGGAATCCATTTGGCATCGACATCGAAACATCCATTTTCCCTTTTGAGTGCTTTAATGATTCTCGAAAAAAATTCCAGGTCCCGAGTGATTAACGTGCCAAATACACTTGATGATTGATTATCTGCATTGACAACGTCGATTAAATGCGAAATAATTGAGGCTGCTTTTAAATATAAAAGCTATCTACCGAGAAAATAATGGAAGGTAGTTTATTTTCAGTAAAAGCTATTTATTAAATTGATAGGTGGACAGGTTGTAATACCAAATTGTGGATAAGAAACACTAAATAATATACTTTTAAAATAAGTAACAGTTAGCATTATTTGTGTGATACAATAAGAGTAAATCACTATGATATACAGGGTTATTTGTAAAACATCAACAACTTTGCAAGAGTATTACTAACGGAACATGCATATTTTTTTGTATCAAAATCAAAAGTATAATGCGATAGAAAATCAACTGTAATATTAAAACTTTTCTCTTGCATTTTTTTCTCGCGATATAGTCACTTGAAGTTAGCACGCAGCAGCACCCGCCGAAAACGCACTATACAAAACGGCCAACATTTGTGACGTCACTTATGTAATGTTTCAGGCGCATTGTTATGGAGTTAGCCAAGAATTTTCAAATATCTCCCTAAATATTGCGTTTAAGTACATATGTGTCGTACAAGATATTATTTTTTATTTGATATTCTATCCGACTGTTAAGTGCATTATTTCCGAAAAAGCAAAAAAAATATCGTTATTTTCTCCTGTGAGATAAAACTAAAATTATACATTTTTTCATTTGTTTTTCTGTTCCATCATGTTTTATACGTGTCCGCAGCGATCAAGCTCAAATTTATCAAAATCGGTGACAACAATATTTAATTTAGGACTTTTCCGAAAACAGTCAAAATCGACTTTCCATACAAATGTCTTAACAGCTGATCGAGTTTGGTATGAAAAGTCGATTATTTTGTCAGTTTTCGGAAAAGTCGTAGAACAAAATGTTGTTATTTATGGTGTTTGTAATCTACTCCTGCGCGGTCGTTGGTGTTTTACAAATAACCCTGTATAGGAACCTACATATTACTAAAAGTCTGGGATTTTTCCTACCTACGGCTCACAGTCATTAGAGTGGTACCGACCTACCACAAATTTTTTCTTTGTTCTATGGTACCTACTGTGAACACATATTTTTCGACCGAGTGAATCTTACTGTCATACAACCTAGTACGATATAGGTGGAAAAGGAGCAATTGAAATGTTCTCTTATTCCACCTGGATGGGAAGAGTGGAAAAAATGACAAATTTTCCAGCCAGGTGGGATAGGTGGAACAGGGGTTAACATCGAGAAGTACAAATTGTGTGGATCACGTCGTAACCGAAGTGAGATTATGTTTTCACAGTCCATTTTTGCCTAGACCATATGGCGACTGTGCTGCTGTGGTGAAAAAGTAATCTCCTGGAACCCTGAAAAAAGCAGAACAAAATTTACGTATGTTAAGTTACACAAGCTTGATGACGCAGTTACATAAATAGCCTAATCGGTTTCCGTTTGCGTAAGATAAGCATTTTTGCTAAGTCAGTCATTATATGGGACCAACAATTTTTTTCGAGACAAAAATATTCAAAATAAGACTTACGCGTCCTTGTCATAAACACCTAGCTCAAGAACGACGGCCTCTCGCTCCGCTTTGGAAGCATTTTTCCATCTTCTATAATTTTTGGCATAGCTACCAAGAATAGAACCCGGATTCTTCATTGCATCTATCAGCAGTTTCCAACTCCTATTATGATTGCACAAATCTGAAAAAAAGAATACATAACTGAAAACTCACGATACATATTTTAGTGTGTTCTATGTACCTACGAGTAACTACGAGCACATTCTCAGAAATCTGGTATTACCAGGGTACTTATTGTATAATTTTTGAAATCTATCGCAATCGCTTTTATTTGTCAGTTGGATGTGACTCTAGCTAGTACTAGTAGTGCTAGTAAAACATAATTATGTTTTAGTACTTTGTTGTTTTGACTATAAGAAAGAAATAGGTCTGTGGTACTTTTTGATCTTTTCAGACGTACCTATTTATATTTCGAAATATTTGTACCTTAGTAATTTCATACAAACCAAAAAAGTGCTTATATTTTTCAAATCTACAATGAATATAAAAAATCAGAGCTAGACCTTCTTAGGCATTTCAACAACATACCGAAATTCATTGATTTAGGTTTAGATTTAGACTTTAAAGGGTGGGAAACGTTAACACATACCTTCTGCTGAGAACATAGGCCCTTTAACACCGCACCCTGGCTGGATCACCGCGCCAGCTACCCTGAAGTTGGGCCAGAAGTCGACTGTGCCTACGGGTCTCCTCATGCCATACTTATTGGGGTCCGAATGTATGGCACACACGAACCTAGCAGAATTTGGGTTCAGTCTGCTGTTGGCAGGCCTGCCCTCGAAACCGGTGGCGGCGGGGTCTAAGCCAATAATCCTAGAAAATAACATTAAATTATCCTTTAATTAAAAATAATAGGTAAAAGTAGATAGGTAAAACTCCAACATATTGAAAAAAAAAAATTTTCGCAGAAGGCTTACTCAAGTGGCAATTCTACTAAAATTATCACGATAGAATAGCAATGAATGAAATCTGATTGAATTGGCTCCTGTCAATCACATGAGCTAAAGCTAGGGTTTCCTAGGATGACGGTGCCGTCATATTACGGCCGTAATTTAGTGGCGTAGAACGTTGTCTATGTAAACAAATACGGCGCGGTTTCTGACGTTACGGTGTCGCCATACTGTTTACATAGACAACATTCAACGCCGCTATATTACGGCCGTAATATGACGGCACCGCTCTCCTAGGAAACCCTAGCTTAAGCGTTGGCTTATGCCATTCCCATACATTGTTATTCATTCTACTAGCGTTAATTTTATAAGAATGGCTTCAATTCTAAACTGCCCCATACTCAAATAAGTATGGGGCAGTTAAGAATTGAAATGGAATTGAATTACTTCTTCAAACAATAAAAAACATAAGTATATTAAGTATTATTATTAGTTGGAGAGGAATATCGGAATTTGTTTCGAAATAGAAAACAACACATTTTTTTAAATGAATGCTATTCCTTCAATCTTTTCATAAAAGTTAGGAATAATATTCTCAATGTCTTAATATTTTTTAACGAATCTTGAAAGACTCGAAGTATTTTAATTAACTAAAAAGACAAGTTAAAATAACTACATAAAAAATACAAGCTACGTAACCTACAACAAGCTTACCAAGGTAACAGGAAACCCTTTTGTAATAGTGTGTTCCCCGCTATGCCAAACATATGGGCGCCAAGAGAGTGACCCACAAGTTCTGTTTTATTCAGATCCAGCCCAGCCTCAGACATATTAAGCAGGGTTTCCGCAAAAATGTACCCGAGCTGAAAAACATACAAATAAAAGCAATTATAAGGTATCTACAACGCAAAACCACTCTTAATTTATTAATTAATGCACTATGTTAAAAAAATGAATTGAAAGCCCTCAGGACGACTTTGTCATTTTCTTAAACTTGACAGTTTCCAAACTTGTCTCATTATTAACCCGGCTCTTTCTAAGTTGGTCTCTTTCTTAAACTTGACACTTTCCTAACTCGTCTTATTTTTAACTCGGCTCTTTCTACAATCGGCTCTTTCTACACTGTGGGGTTGTGATGAATGGGACTCAAATCAAGTGCCTTCTCTACGCTGACGACCAAGTTATACTTGCGTCTTCTGCGCAAGAGTTGCAGGAAATGATGTCGGTTATGAATGAAGATTTTGTGAGAAAAGGGATGAAAGTGAATGTAACTAAGACTAAAGTGATGGTGTTTGAGAGAGATGAAGAAATGACTGACTGTACGGTAATGTTAGGTGGCGAAAAAGTGGAACAAGTCCGTGAGTTTGTATACTTGGGGAGTTTGTTCACAAGGGACGGAAAGAGTGAGGAAGACATAGAAAGACGAGTGAAGAAAGGAAATTCGGTGAGTGGTGCTATACACTCGGTTATGAGTAGCCAAACCGTTTCTGCAAAGGCGCGAATGGCTATTCATAACGGAGTGCTGGTACCGACACTGATGTATGGAAGTGAATCTTGGGTATGGCAGAAGAAGAATGAAAGCAGAATAAATGCGGTAGAGATGCGATCGTTGAGGAAAATATGCGGAGTAAAACTGAGTGATAGAGTGAGCAATGAGGTGATTCGCAAAAGGTGTGGTCTGAAAGATGATATAGTGACAAGAATTGAGAAAGGAATGCTCCAGTGGTTTGGTCACTTAGAGAGGATGAATGAAAGGCGAATCACGAAAGAGATATACTGTGCGAATGTGGAAGGAACGATTGCACGAGGGCGTCCCAGAAAAACCTACGCGGACCAAATAGAGGTTATTATAAAAAAGGCTGGTGTACGCAGTGACAAAAACCGCAGGGCATGTATGAAAAGAGTGATGGATATGAATGAAGCGAAAGAAGTGTGCAAGGATCGTAGCAGGTGGCGATCCATAGTCTCTGCCTACCCCCATGGGAAACAGGCGTGAGTGTATGTATGTATGTATGTATGTATGTCTTTCTACAATTTTCTAACTCGTCTCATTTTTAACTCGACTCTGTCTCTTTCGCTGTTTTTCCTCTCTTCTTAGCCGTGGTCCACCGGATCATTTCACCTAGGTGAACCACGGACCATTATTTACAAAATAATGTTTTGATATAAAATAAATAAATAAAATTCAGTCAAAAGTACCAGGGCAACATAACTTAAAAGGAGTTATTTCAATTTATATTTTTGAAAAATTAAAGAGCTAAAAGAAATCTTCGCGGCATAAAATCAAAATAACTCCTCGTAAGTTATGTTGCCCTGGTACTTTTGACTGAATATAACGTTTCGCATGCCCTACCCTACCTACCTTATAGTAGTGGATCGAACTTCGTTCGCAAACTTTGTGGACAAACAAACAAACAACCAATCAAACAAACTAACAAACGAGAAAGCAACCTAATAAAACGTGTTAAAATGACGAAGTCATCCAGACAAGTTTAAGAAAGAGACCAAATTAGAAAAAGCCTAGTTAAAAATGAGACAAGTTAGGAAAGTGTCAAGTTTGAGAAAATGACGAAGTCATCTAGGAAAGAGACCAACTAAGAAAAAGCCGAGTTAAAAATGAGACAAGTTAGGAAAGCGTCAAGTTTAAGAAAATGACGAAGTCGTCCGGAAGGATTGAAAGTGGTGTCAAAACAAAATCAAGAAAGTTACACAAATCCATCTAAGCTTATACATATTTAAAGTAACTTCTTCAAAGATATGAAATCGGTTGCTAAGTACCGAGTTAAATTATGTTATCTTTTTAACCGACTTCCAAAAAGGAGGAGGTTCTCTGTTCGGCTGTATGTATGTTTTTTTTTTATTTTTTTTTATGTATGTCCACCGATTACTCGAAGACGACTGAACCGATTGAAATAATTCAAACGTTATTAGATCAGATTTGTTCCCAAGTTGGTCCCATTTTTTGAAATTTTGAAATCGGTTTAGTATTTTTCAGGAAAACTTGAAAATACTGTCGTTTTCGTTACCATTTTATGCATTTATACGGATGATCGACCATATCTTCTTTGTTTATGTACCGATTTAGATGATTCTTTTTTTGTTTGAAAGAGGACACTTTAGTGATGATATCATTTTGATTTCATTGTTATTGGACCTTGGATTTTAAAGATACACTAGGGAACTCTTCAAAATCAAATAGAAACTGTGTAGTGATTGAAATATTGCTAGGATTATGACAATCTTAAACAAATTAGGTATCTAACTATGGTCAAGGACGTTTTGGACTAGACTTGAACTGTGAAGGAACAACGGAACTCCTTAACAACAAACAGCACGAACAGTGGAAATTGAGTTTTTAGTGTTATTACACCACGCAAAAGTGTGAAATTACTTTGGGTAAAAAGTAAAACTACCTAATACAGAAGGTTACACTGAAAAGAAAAAAATAAAAAATTGTTTAAAAACAAAAAACCGACTTCAAAAAACCTGAAAATAAAAACAAAATTAGCTTAAAAAGATTAGATTAGATACGCATATCATTGTAATTAAACACGTATAATGAAGTCGGGTGGGGCTGGAGAACAACTTCTTTTTTAATTCTAGAAGCCCCACCCGACTTCATTAATATGCGTATCTAATCTAATCTTTTTAAGCTAATTTTGTTTTTATTTTCAGGTTTTTTGAAGTCGGTTTTTACTTATATTATGATCCTGTACAAAATAATTATCTAAGTGTAAATAATTTTGCTGTAGGCTTTCCGTTTATATAGGAATACAAGCGAATGCATACGATCCTACTAATATTATAAATGTGAAAGTTTGTGGGTTTGGATGTTTGTTCCCCAATCACGCAAAAACTACTGAACGGATTTAGTTGAAATTTGGCACACAGATAGTAGACAGCCTAGATTAAAACATAGAATACTTTTTATCCCAATATACCCACGGGAACGGGAACCACGCGGGTGAGTATATCGGGATAAAAGTCAAGTTCCCAAACCGCGGGCGGCCGCTAGTATACTATAATTACCTTACTTTCAACATCGGTAACAATAACAGTAACACGGTACCAAATATTGAATCGATCGGACATAAGGAAGTTAGTCAAATCCCCTCATCAACTAGAAAAGAGCTGATAATCTTCAAACGGCTGAACAGATTTTCATGAAACATGGCTAAGAACACTCGGGATTAAAATTATCAATGACACAAAAAAGTTAACGAAAAGCGGTTCATCCGTTTAGGAGCTACGATACCACAGACAGATACACAGACAGATACACAGACACGTTAAACTTAAACCACCCCTCTCTTTTTGCGTCGGGGGGTTAATGACAGATAAATTATTCATTACTTATTTTAGAGAGCATTGTATAGTATATCGTATGCATTCGCTGGTATTCCTATCTAAACGGAAAGCCTACAGCAAAATTATTTACACTAAGATATTTTATCACAGAGATTTATTATTTTGTACAGCATCATAATATAGGTAAAAATACACTCGGGAGCAAAAGTATGGAATCATAGGCCTATTATCATACAAACGAGGTAACTTTGAAGCTTTGGTTCTCCGCCTAGGATTAAACGGGGTGTGATCTGATGATGGCCATCAAAGAGTGAGTGGAGGAGGCTCATCTGAAGAAACTCTTTGAAGAAACGCAACGGATCAGAAGAGTCGTTTACACTAGAGACCGTATGAAGTTTTTAGTGTTACATTTTCCATACTTTTGATTGCAATTTAAGTTTGTTTTTTATATATTTTTTATTCAACCCTGAGCGACTTATCTAATCCGTTAAGTTCCTTTGGCATTATGAGTAATGGTGGATACCATTCATTCTATAAATTGCCAACATCAGATCACACCCCGTTTAATCCTGGGCGGAGAACCAAAGCGTCAAATTTACCTCGTTTGTTTGAAAATAGGCCTGTGATTCCATATTTTTGCTCGCAAGTGTATAATATAATTTACTCGGTACTTAGCAATCGATTTCATATCTTTGAAGAAGTTACTTCAAATATGTATTAAGCTTAGATTTATGCAACTTTCTTGATTTTGTTTTGACACCACTTTCAATAAAAAAATAACATAGTACGTGAATAATTTCTCTGTTATCTACCTATCCTAAAATTAAATGCAATAAAAAGAGGTTGCATACTCTCAAGTATACAACCTCTACAAATTTTTCTTAAGTAACTTTTAAACAATAATAAAATGCAAAACTGTTTTTAACTTGATTGTACTTTTTCTATGACTTTTCCAGCTGTCAAATTAATCTGGTCAACGGGAAATAAAGATACCGTGACAAGTCTGACCATCAATATGACCACTGGAAAAATATCCTTATCTCGGCCCAGCAAACATTCCAGTAGAAGTACATTACGTGGTGTGTTTGACGTTCTTTTAAAATGGACGAACTGCCAGGCAATGTACTTCTACTCGCTCTACTCGACTCAGTCGTCTACTTGACTAAGTAACTAATAAAACTTGTAAACTAGGCCTTAAGCTTAGTAGTCGTTAAAATGTTTTGTCATTCCTTTCCTCACCTTCCTTGCATTCGGTGCCGCCCAATTAACATAAGACGTGGCCAGATTAGGGTAGTTGGAGGCGGCCATCTCCTGCCAGTTGAGCAGGACAACATTACGGTCCTCTCTCTCCAAATATGAGTTTATGACCCCAGTGACCGCTGGCCCTTGGGGGTACCCTGAAATATATTATTGAACGAACAATCTCGCAACTACTGGAAAACTGCTGACCACTTTTGGGTTTTGGTGCACTCTAGAACTTTTGCGACAGGGACTGCAATTGCAGAGGTTAAGTTTGTTTGCATTGAAAGTTTTGTGCTTGTTTATTATATCTGACACAATCAAAACATTAAGATTTTTAGCTCTCGTTTGATTGGATTTAATAGGTACTAACTTATTTTTATGTTTCGTTGCTATGATCCATTAATTCTTTGTTACCCGAATAAATAAAAGAGCCATGTCAAACACTATATCTACACGTGATTACGTCACGACTCGAAAACAAAATCATCAAAAGTACTTTTCATACATTCTTATAAGGCCCTCTCCTCTCAGGCACCTATCCTCTGAATCAAAGGTTGTCTGGAAGAGATCGCTTCCAGTGATAAGACCGCCTTTGCTCACCATAGACTAAAGTTTTAATTTATAACTGTGTACCTTTTTAATATGTGTGCAATATAGTTAATCAATCAATCATATAATAATGTTAATGTTTGATATGTATTGCTGTAAGTGTACCTAATAAATAAATAATAATAAATAATCATGTAAGTTTTTCTTTCACTTGATTACGTTTATAGACAAAAATGCATGATATAGTTATTTTCTAAATTATTGAACTTTATATTGATCTTACCTGTAAAACCATGTGCAAATATGACAGTGTGACGACTTGCATTATACCACGACAATTTAAAAATGTCGTGAGCGCCTTCCAAAGGCAACTCAGTGTAGTCATTAATGGAACTGTGAAAGATATATAATATGATTATAATAATATAATATTAAAAATAAATAGCAATCGAACTTAAGAGCGTTCATTCGTCACGGCATTTCATACAAACTTTTAAGTCCTTATTTTTCGAAATCAATGAACAGATTTTAACATCACTTCACATGCTTAAATATTATCGTGTGAAGTTGTATTATCATTTTGGAAATGTTTATATCGTCGGCGAAGAGTGAAAACCTCGTAAATCCACTTTCTTATCTAGAACACTTTTGCCGAGTTTTTCGTCAATTATGACCAGCTTCTGTCATTGACGAGGTTTTCATAAAATGCAATAGATGGCGTTGTACGCGTTTAAATGGAATATGAGTGGGATAGAGTCGTGAGATAAGAGGTTTTCTGTCAAAAACGGCAAAAAAATGTTGTAGACAAAAATGAGATTTACGAGGTTTTCACTCTTCGCCGACGATATGGAAAATTTAAAAACGGTCTTATTTAGCTGGAACACTATTTATCGAAAATGTTTCCTATTAATTTTGTAGACCAATGTATTCTGCTTGTTTATGAAGTTTCATTAAAATCGGTTCATTCATTTCGAAAAATAAGGAATTGTTTTTTTTTATGAAATGCCGCCTTGACGAATCATCGCTCTTAACAGATGTAACGCATTGAGCAATAGGTAGTTTGTTTTTTACAAACCGTAAATAATGTAATTTCATCGCTCGTTAAAAAAATATTGAGCCAGTAAAAAGATCGAATAACACAGACCTGTGAAAATATCTCAGCTTTGCAGTATCGTCGCTTAAAACTGAAAGAAAATATTCAATAAAGAAACTGTATGAAGGTAAAATCAATATCGAGTTAATCACAAACGTAAGAAAAAAATAAAAAGAAACGAGTATTAACTCTTTAAAAACGATGTTTACGCTTTTGTTAAAGGATCAAATTGTTTACATCAAAAATTAAAGTCTTTTCTAAGCCGTTTAACCTATTTCGGATATTATATCAGCTTAGGTAGATTATCCGAAAGGCTTTTGAAAACAATTAGCGAATCTTATATAAAAAGATTTCTTCAGTCTTTAAAAGTATCCATTATCTCTTATATAAAAGTGAAGGGGTGACTGACAGACTATTGCCCAGCCCAAACCACTGAACCTAGAGACTTGAAATTTTGCACATAGCTTCTTTATGCAATGTAAACACCCACTAAGAAGGGATTTTAGGAAATTCCACCCCTAAAGGGTTGAAATGGGGTTAAAAAGTTTGTATGGAAAGCCTAAACCATTGAACCTAGAGACTTGAAATTTCGCACATAGATACTAAACACAATGTAGACACCCATTAGGAAGGGATTTTTGGAAATTCCACCCCTAAAGGGTTAAAATGGGGGTACAAAATTTGTATAGAAAAGAAAAATTAAATAGACATTTCAACTTGAAACTTCGTGTGAGTACTTCTAAAAACAAATAAGCAAACACGTGTTTCGTGGTTTTCTGAAACTCAACCCTTTAGGGGGTAAATGGGGTAAAAAAAGCCCAACATCGATATGGGTGTCGTTATCGAGGTTTTATGGGATGTTGATTGCGAAAATGGCATTTATTTTTAGTGGTAGACATTATTCAACCCCTTAAGGGGTCAAACGGGGTTAAAAATTTGTATGTAAAAATATAAAATAGACATTACGACTTAAAACTTCGTAGGAGTACTTCTATAAATAAATGATCAAAAATATATTTCGTAAATTTCTGAAAATCAATCCTTTAAAGGCTAAATGGGGTAAAAAGCCCAAACTCGATATGAATGTTGTTAATGAGGTTTTATGGGATGTTAGTTGCGAAAATAGCATTTAATTTTAAGTCCTTAATAGTGGCTTTGTTTTAACCCCTAAAGGGGTAAAATGGGGTTCATGCTTTGTATGAAAAAATAATATTAAATAGTCATTTTGACGTGAAACTAAATTAGAAGTACACACTCCTAAAAACAAATAAGCAAACAAATATATATGGATGTCGATATTGAAGTTTTATGGGATGTTTATTGCGAAAATAGCATTTATTTTAAGGTCAAACACGACACGGTGGACATTATTCAACACCGAAAGAACTGAAACTGGGGTTCAATTTTTTTATGGAAAAAATAATACGGGAACGGGAACAGGAATGAGAACGAGAACAGTAATAATAATTATAAATGTGAAGTTTAATAAATAATTTGTTACTCAATCACGTAAAACCGGCTGAATGGATTTGGAATAGCACAGATAGTAATAGCCTGTGGTAAAACATAGTTACTTTTTATCTCGGTCAAAGGTTAAATAGCGATTTTCCGAATGTCCACGCGGACGAAGTCGCGGGCAAAAGCTAGTTCTTCTATAATTTCTATAAATGGAAACTGTACATGCACTCAACACATATGATATAGGTTTTCTAATACATTACACGATACTCATATTTTATTTAACTTTGCTACTTTGCAAACCTTAACGTAGAAAATACAGCATAAACAATGAGCACAATAGATCCATAGAAAAACTGAGAATTAGAATTTCTAAGGAATGTCCATTTATTGAAAAGTTGTTGAAAGTAGAGCAAACGGATATTTAAATACTTCGCAAGTTATAAATATTAAAATATAAAAATGTTGCAATACTACTGCAGAAATTCTATATAAGAGTAAATTATGTTGTGACAAGATCCCTAGTCGATGTGCCAGAATATAAAAATATTATTTTGGGCATTTGAATAAAATTACTAAGGACTTATTATTTTTCATTATTTAGAGCAAGTTACTTCGGGGAATAAGACGGCTGAAATAACGACCTAGCTGTGAAACTACTATTGAAGTGAATATGAATGAAGACGAAGTTACTGAGAACGTTTAATGAGTTTATGAGTTCTGTATAACTTCTTATGAATCTTCCACAAGAATTATTGTTTAGTTTGTGACTGCTACATGAATTAATAAGCTCTTTTCTCTATTTTAGAGTTCAACTAATTTCTGTACTTTAGACACTGAGTTTTTGACTTCAGTGATTTTTGAAACTTGATTTACTGTGAAAATGTTCAGTTATATTGTATTCTGATCAATGTAATAATATTTCCACTAACTAGTCTAGTTACTAGATTATAGTGTGTTAGTTAGTACTAGATTCTAGTCAATAATATTACATTCAGTCGAAGTATCTATTCAAATTAACAAAAATTGTACTCACCCATAGCGACAAACGCGGAAAATAGTAACAGACCAGTAGGCATTTTGCAATTTTTTTCACGAATTGTCCTTTGGTGCGTCTTGTTCGGCTTATATAGGGGCTGGTATCAGAATGTCCTCAGCGTTACAGTTGCCTTGACATACAACTGATTACAGCTGTTATTAAATTAGGCACTTTATTTGTCTAAGATAGGATGCGTTTGAATCAGTTTCAGGCCTACGTGAAAACGAAACGATTCTCCTTACTGTCTGAGTAGGTAATATTTAACAAAACTGTAACTTCTTTATTGCAAACAAATATTTTTGTTATCAGGTAATAAAATGTAATATTCATGTGAAAAAGGAAGTTTTTGATCAACGTGCCACATGACAACGGTCGAAACTAGCAAAGAATACTAATTCTAGTATGGCTATGAATAGCCCATAGCATTTTTGTAGACGCATATGTTAATATATTTGCATAGCTAATACTTACTAACAGGTAGTTCACGTGATCTCTACCACGCCAATACTCCAATACTAAAATCTCAATATAAATATTATAAATGCGAAAGTCCGTTTGTTTGTTACGCCTTCACGTCTTAACTACTGAACCGATCATCGTGAAATTTTACATATACGTTGCTAGGGGTATAGAGATGGATGGACATTAGGGTACCTTTCATTCCGATATAAAGTATTGTTCCCGAGGGATAGCAAAAAAACTTTCCACGCAGACGAAGTCGCGGGCGGCTGCCAGACTTAATATAAATCCAATATTAAATATGAATAAAAGTATACTTTTCTACATAATCATCGAAATTGTGTTGTGATTTGCCAGTATTTCGAATTATTTTAAACCACAAAAATGACTTACCTGAATATAGTAACGATCGTTTTTCGTGTGTGCTCAAAATATAATATTAACTCCAAAACTATTATATAGTTAGCCGACCGCGAACAAAGAGGTAGTGCGTTTGTAATGACAAACGCACTACCTCTTTGTTCGCGGTCGGCTAACTA
The DNA here is from genome assembly GCA_928269145.1 of Agriphila tristella. Classification (NCBI taxonomy): domain Eukaryota; kingdom Metazoa; phylum Arthropoda; class Insecta; order Lepidoptera; family Crambidae; genus Agriphila; species Agriphila tristella. The sequence goes on along the minus strand of OV743439.1, from coordinate 14,226,159 downwards.
TCAGAATACGGCTATGATACAGAATAGGGACACCGTTAGTATTGTGTGTGGCGGTAGTTGGAAAAACTGTTCGACGGTGGATGAAGATTCAACCGATGCAGAGGAGGAGGCGTAACACCGCAGCTCCAGTCAGCCCGTGACCACGGCCGATGCAACTCGGTCGAAACGTCGGGAAAAGGTAGGTGCTCAACACCTATGTTTTAGTTAAAATCGCGTTAAAACCTGAGTTCCAAATCTAATAAAATGCAACGCGAAAGTTTAAAAGTGTATATATTATACACTACATTATTATAGTCATAGGTATTTTTTAGTTCGGTAATGTTGGAATCTTAATTTTCTTTTCACTATAAAGGCGGACTTACTTAAAACATTAAATTTAATTTTGATAGTTATAGCAACGCATTATTTAATAAATGTAACTTAAATGTCAGTCTGAAGCTCATCAAATGACCACAAAATAAGTTCTCATTGAAATTAAACTTTGTACGTTTCGTTTTAGGTTGAATTTCGTATGGGAAATCGATTTACAATCATCGTAACCGTCTGTAACATTAGTCGACCAGTTAATCCCAAAGGATTACCAAAGCCAATATCTTTCAAGCACTTTAAGGTAATTCGGCATAATTGAGCCCTGAAATAATATCGTCCTTGACATTGCTACAGTTCATTTCAGACGAATTTCAGGTCAACTTCATTTTCAGTATGCGTCGCACAAGTTAAGAATTAATTTCGTTTGACTTTCTTTGTTTACTTTGACCTACGTGCGAGTGACAATGAGTTTGGCCAAAAATTTCCATCCCGCTTATTCCAAAGCGTGGACTAGAATTAGACGTGAGTAGTTGAATATTGGGCACTCTAGCCCACTCCGTTCGCTCCGGCTTGCGCCTTCGCTCACTTCGTGAGCTTTAGTGCCCAATATTCAACTACGATTGGGTATTTTAGCTCACAAAGCGAGCAAAACATAGCGTAGATGATGAGACAAAAGATTATTTAAATATAATGACTAGTCATATTATGCGCATTTTCATAAAATTCATGGAACATTACGGTTAGATTCAAATGTTGACATGAAATTCATAAAACAAAAAGAATCATTAAAATTAGACTGTTTATGTCCCCCACCTGCAAATGTGGCTAAACGACATGGTAACTTATTACCAAACACTATACGCTGCATTGTCTGTGGTCCATCAAACTGTGGAAAGACAAATTTAGTTATCAGTTTATTGTTACACAAAGATGGTCTGCGTTTTAGAAATCTGTATGTTTATTCAAAATCTCTTTACCAAGCTAAATACTTATATTTGGAGAAAGTGTTAGACATGGTTCCTGGTATATCGTTGCATAAATACAATCACAACAGTGAAATCTTGAGTCCACATGAAGCTTCATCAGATTCTATTATAATTTTTGATGATGTTGCTTGTGAAAATCAAAACAACGTAAGAGATTATTTTGCAATGGGGCGTCATAAGAACATTGATTGTTTTTATATTAATCAAACTTACACAAAAATCCCTAAGCAATTAGTAAGGGACAATTCAAATCTACTCATATTATTTAAGCAAGATGACATTAATTTGAAACATGTATATGATGAGCATGTAGGGTCTGATATGTCATGGCCTCAATTTCGTGAACTGTGTTCTACTGTTTGGAAGAAACCCTTCAGCTATCTTGTGATAAATAAGGACTGTGAGAAAAACAATGGATGCTACAGGTCTACATTTGACACATTTGTTGTAGTGGATTAAAATACAAAATAAGATGTCTAATGACATATGAATCATTTTGATTTGAGACTTGAGAGCGAGCGAATCGTTTTAAAATGGAAAAAAAACTCAAAGAACAAATTGTAAAATCCGCAGCAGCTGTTAAAAGAAAAGTTGAAATGATAAAAGATATAAAAAATGCAAATAATATGGCGCTGGAAACAATATTTAAGCCCATTGTAGATCCTCTTACCTTGTTAGCAAATAAAAATGAAGATAAGCATCTCAAAGAAGAGAATTGTGAACCGTTGATGAAAAAAACTAAGAATGATGACAATCTTACGACATGTACTTCTGAGGAAGATTTTAATGAATATATCAATGAAGAGGACGATAATTCAGATAGCGAGTTAGATAAAAGTTACAACAAAACTCTTGTCGTACCACCGTCTGAAAACCTCAATGTGAGCGATGGATCTTTTAAATCATTTCCCTCATCACCAAGTGTTAAAGACCAGTCATCGTCGTGGTCTACATCATCTGAAGTCATTGTTAACATACCATTTGGAGTTAAAAATGAAAGTGGAAAATTATTGCTTGGCAAAACCCGAGTTTTTGACGATGGCAAAATCTTGAGAATTGGAACAAAGACTTTGGAAAAAACTAAAGGTTTGAAAGAACTATTGTTTAAAAAGAGACCCAATTTAGATGTGGTCACGGACGGTGATTTACAAGATTATAAATTGCTTTTAATAGAAACCAATGCACATCGACGTAACTTTGAGGCATCAAAACCAATAAACAGCAACAAGGGATTCAAATACACTAATGTTATTAAGCCTTTGTTCAAGTTCTCTCGAAATGCTACCACAAGTCTGGAGAGTATTCCAAAAGGGAAGGGTATTCCACTTTTGAAAGAAGTAAAAGAAAATACTGATTATGTTTACTGGGATGACCCAAACGAGTTAGTAGAACGATTAAAATTACTATTAGCATCATGGGCAGCGGGCAACACTGGGGTAAATAACGAAATCATTGCTATTGTTGAAGAATTGTATGAAGCTGGTCTCATAACTACTGTAGAATTTAAAGAGCTTCCATCAGGAAAATTACGCAGTACATTTTCAGAGGTCGACTCATCTAGACAGCGATGAATATAGACAAGTTTGGTCATCACGTTCATAAACGTTTACGGTTATCAGAATTCGTTGGTACTTTTAACGATACGTTAGTGAAATCGGAAACGGGTCACTACGATTTGAAATTGTCTAAATTAAAAGGTCTTCCATCACCAAACGAAGACGATGAAGCAGTGAACAAAGCTTATGTGGATAAAATCGTTCAAGAATTTAGAAATGAAATTAAAAAAACTCATTGTGATATAAAACTGTACTTAAAAAATTTAGAAAATATAACATCAGACCGTTTATTAAAGTTATTTTATTCAAAGTCAGAAATAGATAATTTGATTGAACTTAAATTAAATAAAAAATGAGTAAAAGAGACATAGTTGATGAAATTCACAAGGCAGCAAGAAGAAATTTTTCCTCGTCGAAGAACTATTATAAAAGGAATGGATGATTTATGGCAAGCTGACCTTATGGATTTTCAAAAATATTCACATTTTAACAAAGGATACAAATACGTTTTGGTTGTTATCGATTCGCTATCAAAATACGTATGGGTAATTCCCATAAAATCCAAAGATAAAAATAATGTTACCAATGCAATGCATGAGATATTATCTTGTTCATCAAGAAAACCTAATAATTTACAAACTGACCATGGCAAGGAATTTTATAATGAAGTTTTTCAAAAATTGTTAAGAAAGTATAATATAAATCACTATTCCACCCACTCTGTCAAAAAAGCTTCTATTGTAGAACGAGTTATTCGTACAATCAAATGTCACCTATATAAACTCTTTAGTTTATATGGTTGTTACCAATGGCTTGGACCCAACTTGAATTCAGTTGTAGAAAAATATAATAACACTACTCATCGTATTACTAAATACAAACCTGTTGATGTAAATCAAGTAAACCAGATGGTTGTTAGATCTAACATTATGCAAACACGGATATCTAGTGCAAATAGACAACCTAAGTTTTGTATTAACGACAGTGTTCGTATAAGCAAATTTAAGGGTGATTTTTATAAAGGCTATACACCTAATTAGTCGACGGAAATATTTAATATAGTTAAGGTAAACGATACAAACCCACCTACGTATATTTTAGAAGATAAACATAAACAATTAATTTTAGGCTCATTCTACGAACACGAGTTGCAAAGAACAAAATTTCCTGATCTTTATCTCATTGAAAAAGTTATTAAAAGAAAAGGCAATAAGCTTTTTGTGAAGTGGTTAGGTCTCAGTGAGGACGAAAACAGTTGGGTGGATAAGAGTGCATTACTTTTTTGTAATATAAATTGTGTGTTGGGTGAAAATAAAAGAATTTAAAGAAACTGCGCCCTTATTCGTCATTAATTGCTCTCGTCAACACGAAGCGTTAAAGGGATCAATTGACGTGCGTGTTGAAATAGAAGCCGATCAAGAAATACCTGATCAGACCGCTGCTTACTGTTTGATTCTGAACGATTGCATATTTGAATACAAACCTTTAAGTAGCATTGTAAAGAAAATATCATGAATATCGATACAATAGTCGTGGATCTACAAGGGTTCAAAGATTTCAAAAATAAATTTATAGTTAAAGAGTTTGCAATCGCTACTAAAGATTATACTCAAACGTTTTTAATAAAACCACCTTGTTCTTTTAAAACTTTATCAAATGAAGAACAAAAGCAAGTGCGTTGGTTGGAAAGGAACCGTGGCTTGACTTGGAGTGAAGGATTCATTGATTATCGAGAATTTCAACGGATCGTGGTTCCTTATTTAATTGGAAAAAAAGTATTAGTTAAAGGATTGGTTAAAATAATGTGGCTTAAAGAGTTATGTCAAGAATGTGAAATAATAGAATTAGGTGAAAAAGGTTGTCCTAAACTTTTAAAGTTACATAATGATTACTGTGACAGAGGAAACAAGGTTTGGAATTGTGTTCATCATAAAAAAATGTGTGCATTAAAAAATGTATTGTGTATTAAGATGTGGTATTGTGATAATTATATCTATGATTTTTTCTAATTAGGTATAAGAAATATTTAATTGTAAAATATTTTTCAATAAATCATTAATAAATATAATATGTTTTTGATTTCACTTTAATCATGATAATACTAACAAATTTTGGGCAAACTGAGTAAAAACACATCGTACTTAAATCAAAACTTTATTACATTAAAATTTAACTACTTCCCTAGTTACAATTACCATATTTTTTGAAATATTAATTGATTAATTATATTGATAAAACAATCTTAAAAATAGAATTAATTAATTCACATTCAATAAACTAAACTACACTTAGAAATTAGAAAATTACACTTAATTAATTATTATTTTAAACAACATAGCTAGCTTGTTTTAATACCAATTAGTATAACTATAGTTACAAATTTTTTTTGAAATATTACTAACTATTTTTTCAGTCTGTTCCATAATTTCATCACCAACATCTTTTACCACATACTGTGAACTTAGTAAGACACTATCATCGTGTATACAGTCACTCACTAGTTGATCACTGTCCAAGTCCAGCACTTGAATCTTTATCAAACGAAGGCCTTGGCGTGGAGCACTATTTATCACGAAAGAATGAAGTGGACGATGTAGCTTCATCAAATTTTTCGAAACAGCACTCGTGTTACGACTTCTTTTATGCTTCAATTTCCGTTCATGAATCTTCGTTTTTGATTTTTGATGAGCTTGCGGTTTGAAGAATTCCTCAGAGAATCCTTCTAGTGGATCTTGTGCATGTTGAAAGGAATCAATGAAAATTCCAGTATCCAAAATGGGACATGTAGAGACATCATCTGAATGTTGTGTTGTCTGTAACAAAAAAAAATTAACTGAGATAGGGTGCAGATGTAGGATAAAGATTTATTGAACAAAATAATTAAAGATCAATTAACTTACCATCTTTAAATCACAAATTTTATTGATGATATTCGGAGCGAGTAGCTAGAAGCTGTCGGAGCGCTTACCAATACAAGAATGAACAAAAGTTAGGTTCATCAAAATAATAAATTCTTACTCATAATATTATCGTACTCAAGTAGAAGACTCATATTACAGTAACACCGTGCGCACGCAGCGACAGGTTTTGTCTTTGGTGACACGTGTTTGAAGCACAAGCTGCTCAGATTACTATTCAAGTTTGTACTTGTTATAACCATAAAGATAATATAGGTACCTTATATTAACTTTATGGTTGTAACATTTTCTTAATTTCATATATATTGATAAATATTAAGGTTGTTCAAAATAAAACAAAGCAATTTTCAAGTTAAAAGTTTTATTTAAATATAAACATAATTTTATTAGTACCGTTACTAGGAGTAAATTACATTTTTAAGTTTTACAAAACTATGAGTACACTACATTGACAATACAAATAAGTTTATTAAACAAACAAAAACACGTTTTTAAATAAAGTAAAAACTTACCTAGATACAAACTTAATATTATTATTGCTCGTAAATATGTTAAAAATTGAAGATACTAGTGTGCCCCCATGCTTTTGTTGAAATTTTATCTTTGGATATGACACGCTTATCATCATTAGCAGATAGAGCAATTTTTTTAACAGCACATGTATATAATTCATGTTTTATTGATTTAAATAAAATATTTGTCTTACGAACAACGTCATCCTCATATAGAGTTTTTTCATAATCAGACACATTAAAATCACGCACAATGTTTCTCTTAATTCCTTTTGCTTTTTTTATGATCTTGTCTTCGGTTTTAATGCAATATAATTTTGAACGAAGCCCTACAAATTCATTTATGATTTTACCCCCCCCATTTCATCTTTGAATAAGCCAGGAACTTTTTTATTTTGTATTGGTAAATTATATTCATTATTTTTACTAAAATTGCTAGTATCAAAATAAGACAAAAAACACTTTTTTATATCATCATAAAAATCATTTGTTTCTATAAGATATACAAAACTATCTGTATCCGTGTAACACATTTGTAAACGATGGTTGTAAAAAGGTTGTATTGTGGAATAATGAAAATCATACATGTGACTTTTTGAAAGTTCTAAAACGGTAAAACCAATATAAATTGGTTTGTCCATAATTATTTGGTCAGGGTTTAATTGAACTGCAACTAAATTATCAGTAAAAACCGTTGCACTATGAAAATTTGGACGAGCGATAAGTTTTTGTGCACATTTTCGTTTTTTTGTCACATTTTTAGTGTCGTTCCACTGATTGACTAAATGAACGCTAACCCTCTTTTCATTATTTTCCAAAGTTTTTCCAAACACGCTGTTATTCAAGAGTTTGAAAAAATCTTGCTCAAAAGCTGAAGAGCAATTTGTCTTAATGCTGTATTCAAATCGATGTATTGTTTTAAATACGGACTTTGTCTGAAAGTGATTACTCTATGAATTTTCTTTAAAATCAAACCATGTTTTATACAAGTCTGTAAATGAATATAATGTATAACATAATTGAATTTATCATATAAATTCGGAATTAATTTATAATTCTTCCCACCAGGTGGAATACATTTTTCTGGACAAAACGGTAGATCATTATGTAAATTATGCAAATATTTAGGATAAACAAGATCTACTTCTAATATAAAACCATAATCTGCATCAGTGGCTACGTTAGTTATATCTAATTTGCTGATTTCATCTTGATCAAGGAACCTAAAATCGGAGAATGGCAAATATTGACACATACTGAACCCATATAAATTGTTACAATCGATATATGCGATAAAGGAACTGGGTTCTGAATGTTTGTAATCCCGTAAGTATGAATTATTTGCACTAGCATGTCTATGCGAACATAAGCACACACCACCCCTTATACCACTCTGTAGCATTCGCACCATAGACAAATCGCTAATAAGTTCCAATTGAATTCCTGTTTTCAACAACATTGCATCGAATGCTAAACTAGGTGCAGTTAAATAAAAAGCTGGATCCAACTGATAGTGTTGTTTGCAAGTCTTTCTAAAATTTTCAAATATGTCTGCCAATAATAACACATCTGTTTTCAAATATAAATCTGTATAACTTCCTAAGTCAGAAATTTTAAATGTTGACCATATTAATTGTGCGTGTTTATAATCATCGTCAGAGATATGTTGATCATTAAGCGAACTGTAAAAACTTTCTTTGGGTGGAAGACAATTTTCCTGATACCGTTCCCATGAGTTCATATATTCATATGGATAAATACCTTTGCGAGTGAGCAACTGAAATTTGTCTTGACTAGGGAATTGACTGTTTAGGTATTTGAATTCTTCCGGCTTTAAAGTATCTGATAATTTACTTAAACTTGTTGCCAGAAATTTAAATGAATCGACAAATCGAAGTTGATAAAACTGGTTCCTCGAAACTGGCACAAACTTTGTAAATGAAATATAGTTTTCTTTTGTTTTAGGTATAATTTTTATGTCGCCAGAAACCTCAGCCAAGGCTTTTATAAATAAGTGACAATCATAACCAGCGAAGTTATGGAAAAAAATGGGAACAAATGAAGGACGTTTATATTGTAAATTACAATACGGGTGTGAAGCCCCGCGATAAAGACCGGTAATGTGACAGTGATCACGAACTTTGTCTGAAAAAACAAAGTTCTGACAAATGTGACAATGAGTTGCTTTGTTAAAATCAGTTTGGTCCTCACTAGTAAAAATCATCGGAGCCGTTGAGCTAACTCTTTCATATATTTTACGTACGTCTTTAATAATAATTGATTCTACAAACCGCTTATCACAATCAGGCCCTCGATATGATACGTAACGATTATACTCAGGGTTGTCGCAACAAACGATATAATAGGCAAACGCTACAGGCACGTGGTGGTGCAACGTAGTCGTGTTTTTAGAAGAAGGACAGTTAGCATCATCAGTTTGAAGCATTGATTCAAAATCAGCATAAATACAAAAGGGCATATTTTGTTTACGATCAAAGTTTTTAAATTGTATTACTGAACCCTTATCGTGTAGAATAGTCGCAACACCTCCACATAAATGCTTATCTACTTCTTCCAAAGTACTAAAAAATAATAAGCACAAGTCACAAAAATAAACTTTACCGTGGTGAGACGTTACTTGGCTTCGAAAAAGTCTAGAACAATCTTTAATAAGACAGTAATGAGAGGAACTTTGATTTTCAAGAAATAGTAAATGTATAATTTCCGGATTGCTTTTTCTGTCAAATTCTGATTTATATAAAGGACCAACAATTGTTTTATTGTTTTTCAATCCATAAATTATAAACTTTATGTTTGAGTTATTCTTTTCAAATGTTTTTATATCGCGAAAAGTAACAGGGAATGACATCCCGCTTGTGTCAAAAAGTTCGCGAAAATCTGGATAAGACGATGTCCTTTCCGGGTGTGTTTTAGCTGGGTGTAAAGCAGCTGTCACACACCATAAAAAACAATATTGATCCTTGTTTAAAATATTTAAACATGCTTTTTTAGCTTGAATTGATTTAGGTAAACTAATAAAACTTGAGCCTCCTAGAGGTTGATATTTATTGAGATTAACCTCAATATATAAATTGTTCAAAAAAGACCATCCGCTATCACAATGCTCAAATTCCTCGATACTTTTTTTTAAGTTCATAACTGATTCAAGAAACAGTTTTTCAAAGTCATAATTAAAATACAATATTTTATTTTTGGTGATAAAAGATTTAACTGATTGTGAATTATCTTTGAATTGTATAAATGTAGCAAAATATTCAAAATTCACTTTGACACACGTGTGTTTAATAAGGTACTCATCTAAAAGAGATTTTAACTTATTACGAATTTCAGTAAAGAAATTATCAACTGAAGCTGACTGAATTTGATCATTCGCTATTATTTTGTACGTTAAAATACGATTACGGAAGGCAGAAGTTACGATTTCTATACCATCACTATGTTTTATGGTATGATTATTATTTTTATGAAAATTACTTCTCAGATGACCCACCCATGATTTATTGCGTACAGATATGTTACACGCGGTACAGAAAGGCATAGTAAGTGATTAAGAAAATAAAATTATACAAAAAATATTTGTTTAAAGTAAAATATTGTTTTAAAACTAAAAAGTAGTAAGTACGAGTTTAGGTATTAAAATAATTAAAATTTAAGATTTAGGTAGGTACCTACTTTGAAAATAAAACTATGTTAATTTTATTACTATAAGTAAGTAAGTTTCATCGTCACTAATATCGTTTTGTAGCAAACATCGACAGCGTAAGTATTACTTCAAAAAAAAAATTAAGAAAAATTCATTACGTAGATACCTCCTACCTAAAAATAAAATTAAGACTTAAAATGAACTTTATCACTGTAATGTACTGGCTCCAACCCTTCGAACATAGTCCAAGCCCGACCTAGGAACCCTTGCAACGCCTCCCAAGACGACGAAGACTCGTCGCACTGAAGTTTGACCGTCACCAATGCCTTTTTGTAACGAACATCGGGAGCGTTGGACACGTAGTCAAGTGTTTTGTAGATTTTGAGGTCTACAAAATAATCACCACTGGTTTTCAGTGTACGACGAGAAGTTCCCGTCGATACTCGGCTGGCGAAGCTCGATGTTACGTCACCGCCCCCGCGGTGTTTAGGTTCGCTGCAACTGGCTTCCTCAGCCCGCAAGATGTTAAACAGGTCCGGTCTCTTTGACCTGTAATAAAAAAAATTTTTAGTAGTTTAGTACTGTAAGGTAGGTATTACCTAGTATGTTTGAATGTTGAAACAAAAAACGACTGAACCAATTTAGATGAAAATTGGTAAATAAATAGTTCAAAGCCACAAAACTACAAATTAGATTTTTTATCCCTATTGTATGATCCCGTACAATATTTCCTTTACTCATGAATTCTATAGACTGTTCGCACGAAGTCGTGGGTGGGAGCTAGTAGTGTATAAAATCAGTAAAGTTTCAATAGTGATTATATACTGCACTTGATTAGAAAAATAAGATAAATTGATTAGAAAAATAGAAAATAAGATAAAGAGGACGCTTCGAACTCCGAGTCAGACCTGTAAAAAAATATTTATTTATTTAGACACAGAAATAAATGCAGCTTTTGTACCTGTAAAAAATCACCTCGAACGAAATAATTGACAAATAAAATAAAATAAATCCATAAAAAATACTTACTAACATTTTTTATTCGTAGACCGTTGGCCAGCTATTGAAGAACGCACCCAAATAATAGTGTAATTTCTGGCTTTGTAGGGCTTTATAAATAGAAAATAGCACTTACTCATCAAAAAAGTTGGTCAAGCGTAAGTTTAGTAAGTATTAACCGACTTTAAAAAAGGAGGAAGTTCTCAATCCAATTATATTGTTTTTTTGTAACAGGATATTTCAAAACGTTATTTTTTTAATGGTTAAATACCTATGCTTCAAAATATTATGTCAGAACATTGTTTATTCTTTGGGGTCCTATAAAAATAAGAACCATCGTTTATTGATAAATAATTGGGTATTTACTATACAGTGTGTTTTTTTGAACAGTGATCATATTTTTTTGGTATGGCTTAGACCATCAAACTGAACAACTTTGTATATGGGACCAACATAATCAGAGCAAAAAAAAAATCTGCTGTTCCATACATTTTGGTCGAGTAGATATTGATGTTTTCTATGGAATATTTTTTGATCTGATTAAGTTGGTCCCATAGAAAAAGTTGTTCAGTTTGATGGTCTAAGCCATACCACAAAATTGTATCACTGTTCAAAAACACGCTTTATAATAACGTTAATCAAATAATTCGCCTAAGTAAAATTTGATTTAATTTAATTGAAACAAAGATATAAAACTAACCTCAAAAACAGAAATACCTACCATCGCTTTTATTTTTTGTAGAAAAATTATTAGGTACATAGTTAGGTACATAATTTTATTAGTGAAATATGTATGTCTATTTCTGTCGAATGCACATTATTGAACCATATTTTTTGTTTGTATTTGCTTTATAATTTCTGGATTAATTTACATTTTCAAATCAAAAGTAAGTATGATTTTTAACTATCATAAAAAAGATATAGGTAAACAAGCAGAACCGAACGTAACTATTATATTGGGAAACATTTTTTTTGTAAATGATAATAACGACGTTACTCCACAATGTCTGTCTACCAATTCTCGACTTAATTGATAGAAAAGGAAACGGTACTTGAAAATAAATTGCTTGAGTTAAATTTGGTCTTGAGACATTTTTATTATTTCACATACAATTGAATGATATTTTAATATAATACTTTGTAATATAATCAGCACCACTACACAAGGTGAGCGTCGATGCTTGCGTTGCATGGTCGTCGTAGGTTCTCAAAGTCATGTCAGTACTTGTTGGAGTTGTAACCAACATGAAAATTAGTCTTTATGTTTATTCAAAAATTATGTAAAACAATATTTGTTATTATCCTTTCAAAGTATAACTTAACGATTAGGGCCTTGACCACGCTTAAATAATAATAAGGACAACACACAGCTTTTTTGCGAATCGAAGATTTAGTTGAATTCAAATAAAATTTAGAAATATTCCAATTACGGTAGGTACCTACACCGTAATTGGGATACACAAATATTCGTTATTATTAATATGTACAAGCTATTCAATTCGTTTTAGCGTTTTTAACCCACAATAGTTACACTTTGAGATTCGTTGATTCGAACTATCGCGCAAAGCTTGCAAAAGTTCATAATATTAGGGGTGTTACATGAGCGCGTTGATATTAATAATCAACATTGTTGGATAATAATTTTGAATATACCTACGTAATGTAGATGAATGTTTGAGAAAAAGTTTGCTCGACTTCGATTATACTCAGCTGGGCTATACGAACAAAACAACTATTTAAATTCAGTTTTGTGAACAATAAATAGTTATGTAGTCTAAATTTAAACTTGTGGGTAAGGTACACAAAAAAATACACTAGTCGAATGGGGTCGAAATTGGATGGTAATTGCTTCGAGTTTTTACTTAACCTTTATTATTCAACAAAAACTATCGAATCGAATCAAATGTGATAATTCTACTCATGTGTGACAGCCCTTATCGACACACTTGTATTTCTTGTTCCCACCTATGAATCCCACGCTTCTGCCATTTGTCATGAACCACGGCTTAGATTGGTAGTGATCAAGGACTAACATTTAACTAAAAATGGATTATGTGGATCTAAAGAAAGTGGAAAAAAATATGTAAGTACCTTTAAGCGAATTCCCTTTTAAAACCATATTTTAGTTGAAAAGTTCAATAAATTCCCTTGTACAAGTAGTATTCACTCAAATTTAATTAATACTTTTTTGCAGTGATATTTTATTCTAGTTATTTCATATCTAAGTACCTAACCGAAAAAATGATATACCTAAGTAGATTTTTTTGTTGAAAATCACTAAACTAATAAATTATGAAGTATCTTATTATGGTATCTTTATTTTTAAAAGTAAAGTCTACCTATTAAAATTAACTTATGGAAAATAATACAATCCTTGTTGTAAAAAATATAAATATTCATCAAAATTGTATTGTACGTACTTATTCATAGATAAAATTGTAACGATTACAAAATATTACCTTACAAATATTAGTCAAAATAAAATTTATAATTGACTGATTTTTTATCTTTCAGGTCTTTTCAAATTAAGAGTAACAAAACTCATGAGAAAACAAACCAGATCGGAAAGACATCAATAAATGTGAGTATTTGTAATGATATGAATTATATTTCCTACCTACTGATTTCTAAAATTGTCATCTTTTTTTTCAGGACATTCCACTGATCAGCTTTATCAAAATGAGCTTAAAGAAAAAACCACTTCATTTCGTGTACTAAAAAAGTATAATTTTTCAATAAATATCTACATTAACACCCATCCATCCTATCCCAAAAATGTAGGCCATCACAAATGAGTATGTGGTGACCGAGGTAATTTTGTAAGCTACCACTATTAATGTGATAGCTGAGGTATCTGTGTTTCTCGGTATGGTACAGCTACCACAAATTTATTCACATATAAGTTTGTGATAGCTAAGGTAAATATGGTTATGCAAAAGGTAACACTTAGTAGTTATTTCAATAGTTAGCTCAGCTTAGTTTGAATAGGTAGGTCGGTGCGTGACCTTACCACGGGCTCGCAGAGAGATACTTACCACAGTTCTCTCAACCGACACCGATTAGGAGTCTGTTCGGTGCATGATCTTACCATGGGCTTGCAGGAAGTTACTTATCACGGGGCTTCCAGCCGAACAGTTAGGTGGTGCTCGGTGCGTGATCTTACCACGGGCTCGCAGAGAGATACTTTCCACGGTTCTCTCAGCCGACACCGGTTAGGAATCTGTTCGGTGCATGATCTTACCATGGGCTTGCAGGAAGTTACTTACCATGGGGCTTCCAGCCGAACAGTTAGGTGGTGCTCGGTGCGTGATCTTACCACGGGCTCGCAGAGAGATACTTACCACAGTTCTCTCAACCGACACCGATTAGGAGTCTGTTCGGTGCATGATCTTACCATGGGCTTGCAGGAAGTTACTTACCACGGGGCTTCCAGCCGAACAGTTAGGTGGTGCTCGGTGCGTGATCTTACCACGGGCTCGCAGAGAGATACTTTCCACGGTTCTCTCAGCTGACACCGGTTAGGAATCTGTTCGGTGCATGATCTTACCATGGGCTTGCAGGAAGTTACTTACCATGGGGCTTCCAGCCGAACAGTTAGGTGGTGCTCGGTGCGTGATCTTACCACGGGCTCGCAGAGAGATACTTACCACGGTTCTCTCAGCCGACACCGGTTAGGAATCTGTTCGGTGCATGATCTTATCATGGGCTTGCAGGAAGTTACTTACCATGGGGCTTCCAGCCGAACAGTTAGGTGGTGCTCGGTGCGTGATCTTACCACGGGCTCGCAGAGAGATACTTGCCACGGTTCTCTCAGCCGACACCGGTAAGGAATCTATTCGGTGCATGATCTTACCACGGGCTTGCAGGAAGTTACTTACCATGAGGCTTCCAGCCGAACAGTTAGGTGGTGCTCGGTGCGTGATCTTACCACGGGCTCGCAGAGAGATACTTACCACGGTTCTCTCAGCCGACACCGGTTAGGAGTCTGTTCGGTGCATGATCTTACCATGGGCTTGCAGGAAGTTACTTACCATGGGGCTTCAACCGAATGTGTTAGGCAGAACATTCAGTGATAGAATCTTACCACGGGTCTTGAGCTGAATGTGTTAGGAAGAACATTTGGTGTGAGAAAATCTTACCATGGGTCTCTCGGAAGATACTTGCCATGGGGCTTCCAGCCAAACAGTTAGTTGGTGCTCGGTGCGTGATCTTACCACGGGCTCGCAGAGAGATACTTACCACGGTTCTCTCAGCCGACACCGTTTAGGAGTCTGTTCGGTGCATGATCTTACCATGGGCTTGCAGGAAGTTACTTACCATGGAGCTTCAACCGAATGTGTTAGGCAGAACATTCAGTGATAGAATCTTACCACGAGTCTTGAGCTGAATGTATTAGGCAGCGCATTCAGTGATTGAAATCTTACCACGGGGCTGGAACTCAATGTGTCATAATATAAAATCTTGACCAGAAATATCAGTAGTTGAATATTGGGCACTGAAGCTCACGAAGTGAGCGAAGGCGCAAGCCGGAGCGAACGGAGTGGGCTAGAGTGCCCAATATGCAACTACTGACGTGGTATAAGTTTAGTCTGCGTTTGACAATAAAAGGGTTATTATTCCTAAAAAACTAAAATATTGATAATTCTGAAAAAATCATGAGATTTGATCTTTATAGGAGATAATTCTGAAAAAATATTATGTTTGTTAGAGAGATTAAATCGTAATAAAAGTACATGGTGTTCCAGGTGGCATAAAAAATCCACCCTGTATACCAACAGCCCTTTTCATAGAGTGAGTGTACGTTGCCATCGTAGATTGGTGGTTTTTATCTTTCGTGGATGAGGTAAGGCATTTTTATACATCCTATGAGTATCTTTCGTATTACCTATTACAAAACTCGGTATTCCCCGTGGCCGTTTCCACGAGGATATAAACGAATAAAAAAATGTAATGACCTTTCGAATACAGAGGTGGGTACGAGTAAATTGCAAGATAACCAAAACTTCAATATGACGATCGAGGTGAGTTTGTGGCTGGTTCTGACAAATTTGTGTTTTAGTAACATTGAGATATGTACTATGGGCAACAGCGACGCTTAACCAGTTTGCAACAAAATTCGTGTGCGCGTGTATCGCCCCTACACGAACTAAACGTATGGTTGTGACGGCGCGGCGTGCAAGCGATTTTGACCTTAGCAGTGGTTAAGCGTCGCTGTTGCCCATGGTACACATCCAATATCTCAGTGTTTCGTTATAGAAATATTAAAGAAACGAAAAATATATTTTATGCGACAAAAGTTCGCCTACTTTCTTCTTCTATTTATTGTTTATTTATGTATCTTTAAATTATGACAACTTTTTATATTAATCGTAGCAATACCTGCCATGAAAATGCAGATTTGTTGTGAGATTTTGAATCATATTGGATATACTTACAGAAAATTCTCATTCTTATTACTCGTCCTAACTAGATTATATTCTTACTTACACCATTAAACTTTTGTTAAAAAAAACTTACCACACAGGTAACAACGTACTTATTATATTACTAGCGGCCGCCCGCGGTTTCACCCGCGTGGTTCCCGTTCCCGTGGGAATATCGGGATAAAATGTATCCTATGTTTTAATACAGGCTATCTTATATCTGTGTGCCAAATTTCAACCAAATCCGTTCAGCAGTTTTTGCGTGATTGAGGAACAAACATCCAAACATCTAAACATCCAAACATCCAAACCTACAAACTTTCACATTTATAATATTAGTAGGATTGGTATAGTCTAGTATTCCCATCTATGAGGCTTTTCTGTCTGTATTGCCTAGTAGGATATGGTATCTTCCGTAACAGAAGCACTTCAGCTTTTTATTAGTTTTATAAGATATCGCACTATAATCAGTTTCATGGAAAATAGTCATTAAAATATGGAAGGCTACATCTTTAAAATAACTATTTTGTTAGCCTCTAGAATAAATATTATTTTGTTTCATTTCATTCTGTATGTATTTTTGTTATTTTGTTATGATGATGAGTTACTTCAATAACCTTGCGGAATCGTTACTACCTTGCACATCCGTATTTATTTAGCAGCTTTAACGTTACTTTACCTCACCTACTAAATTAATTTAAACATAGGCCTTTTGTATTTTCAAATACAAATGCGGCAATCTGTACGTTTAAACTGAAAAGTACTGAAATATGAAATTCGTAAGACTTTACTGTACATCATTTTTATGAGTACCTATAGTAAAGATAAGTATTTTTAAGCAGATATAATCTACCAATCACCAAGTTGTGTAAACGCCCATATTTTCAAGTGGGGCGACCATATTAACATTAAACCTAATTTGCCTACTTTAGAAACAACTGCATCTGTAGTATTATGTGACGATAATAAAACCGCATCATACTTTAACATACTATTTTTATTTTTTATATTATTATTTTCCGTAATCACGTTACAATATTTTCGCTTACAATTCTTAATTTGGAATGGTATTATGTGTATAGTTTAGCTTAAAAATAAATAAAAAATACCTTGATTTACAACTTTAACAAGAGCATGCAAATTATCGGCTTGCTTAGCAAAAGGAACATGGCAAAGAGTTTAGACGATCCTGACTCTTTGGTTTGACTGAGATGTTTCACGGCGGTTTCTCTAAACAGCATTATGCCATTTACATAGTAAAATTAAATGAAGAGATATTGTAAAGAAAACATCACTGCAAAGCATCCATCAATTCTAAATTATTCAGCGTCAAAACTTAATTGCAGACAAGTTTCAACGTATAGACAACGTATCGCTTAAAACTACGTTAATTTTTTTCATTATTTAAAATGTTATTTGTACATAAAAATAAAACAGTGCCAACAACCACGATAAACTATAATAATTAAGTTATAAATACTACAATGGATACAAAACAATATTAAACATTTAAATCACTCTGGCCGAATGCTCAGACGCCACTCGAAGTTCCCTTCCAATGTCTTATAAAACCAAATTGACAAAGGACTATCTTTGTAAGGCCGAATACTCAAAGGGTTCTTAGCTAAAATCTTAAGTTAAGGTGTCAGTTTCATAGAGTTTCAAATCTGACAACTTTTTTGAATTTAAGGTGGCCTTTATAGGGGTCGGTAAGTAAGCGGTCAGAGAAATTGGAGGATATTACTGTGCATGTTTGCAGCAGCCCCGCACCACGTCTCCCGCCAATGAGACCCCAAAAATTACTTCTGCGCACAAAATGGTAGCGGTAAAGTTACATGCTTGCTGAGGCTTGTAAACATCGTTTGAGTATTTGGCCGTCGGAGTTACAAAGTGTAATGTCACTGAGCACTCAAACACCTATTTGCTAAGTTGCAGACAACAAACTTCTAGCCTGAACAGGATAAACATTTTGTTACTTTTAATAATTACAAACAATCAGAAACAAGAGATATTGCACCAATAAATAAAAGTAAGAAACGCGAAACATGAAAAAAGAGAGCGAAGAGTAGAAGAGATTGCAGAATAGGATAACTTAAGACTAATAAAGCAGTGTACGCACGTAAGTACGTATGATGAAGAATGTATAAATAATTATTGTACTTTAGATAATACACGGTGAGTAGTACTTAATGCTTGTATTAAAGCATCAGCGAAGCTCGACAGTATCATGATACTACTTATTACATGACAATCAATATTCACAATTGATGCGCGAATCCGTAACATCAATGTAGAGTGTATAAGAGTATATAAGGACAGGCTCGCTTGAACTAAACTACAAGATTAGACAGAGTTACTTTTATTCACTGGCGCAATTACAGGTACATAAACACTTTCCTTCAAAACGTAGCCTAAATTCACTTATCTAATTTTCAAGGCCTTAATTTTGGGAAAAGCTGATTCTTACATAATATAATAATTAATATGTGAGAGCGGAGCTACTACCTTATCTTATTAAAATCACTTCATCCACTAACCAGTAAATATCAGAAATGTTAAGTTGATAAAAATTTGAATAAGTTAAGCGAGTAACTCCTACCGACTAAATTTAATATCTACATGGTATCTAAAAGTTGTTAAATAATATCATTTAGGAGCTTAAAGTATCACCTCGAGCTAAGACTGTCAAGAAAGGGCAAACTCGTACGTAAAACTACTTGAAGTTTCAAGCTCATACATATTTATATAAATATTGTTAGTAAGTCCATTAAATCAGTGCGTGCACGATTTTCACAGTTGAGAAATCAAGTTTACAATACACTCTCTGACAATCGTCGTCGAGTCACCTGAGCGGTGACGTCGCGTCCATTCCATAAGTCTATACTACGACTATTTCTAAGTAAACATTCCGGTCGGGTCCCACGTTTTCATTAAATCTATGACTGTTAGTTACATGCGAATTCTTATCCGGCAAGAATATCAAATCCGGCCGTTCGCTGCGACCTCGGGGAGCGATTTTCCGAGACTAGATCACGACACAGCTGAGACCGTCAGCTGACGTAGACTAATTCTGCACAACCATCACATGGGTTAGATTCGACAGCTATTTGCTCATGCTGCTATTAAGTTTACACACGTGACAAAATCAAATCGCATTCAGCCGTCGATACAGAATCTACTCTCGCGCAACGTTTCAGTAATACAAAGATGAATATTGTTTACACCACGTCGGTCTCAGGGTGGGAGAGGCGAATCCATTCGGCGGGGTTCGTCTTCAGTACTGGCGGTCGTCGTATATGTAGATGGCCTCGCCGGCGGACTCCTTGAGCGGCGGCGGGGGCGGGGGGAAGTCGAGGTCGCCGCGGAACAGCTTGGAGGCGTTGGGCGCGGGCGAGGCGGGCGCGGGCGAGCCGCCCGGCGACCCGCCGCCGCGCCGCTTCACGCCGCCCGCCGCAGCGCACGTGGTGCCCGCGCGGAACGACGATCGTCGTGCTAGCCTATCGCAAAAAGTACCTAATGTCATTTCTTAGAAATAAAAGTAAACTTCAAATGAATCCCAATAAGTGAAGGTAATAAGGTGAACTTAAGTTCGCGAACCTGCCCCTCTACAATGACTGTCAAAAGTAAAATCATATCGTCAAAAGACTGTCAAAAGTAATATCGAAGCGATCTTGCGATTGAGATGGCGCTAGCCGATGTATAATTCTGTCTCTAATAACAACATTACTTTGATGTTGCAGTAAGAGCTCAGAGTACGGCCTCTGCTGCGTGCTCTGCGAACCAGCACAAAAAAAATATTCTGTGCTGCATCAGTGCGCCACACGTACACGACTCACACACTGGCCACAGATAAAAAAAATGTTCGCTGTGGCGCATTGTTCCAGGTTCGCGAACCTAAGTGGAAATACGTGTCTAGAACGCCTTAGCATCAAGATAAAAGACATAAAATCACATAAAACTTTTAAAGTAAATATCCAAAATATTTTGAAGGAATGTATTGATTTTCTATGCTTTAAAATGCTTTTGAATTTAACTGTCTACTACGGTATGCTCACCAAAAGAATTTTAAAAAGACCAAACGTTCTGGTCTCTTGGAACGTTTGGTCTTTTTAAAATTCTGGCTGCACCTGACCTGACCTGGCTTGCACTTGGATAACGCTACACGGTAGGTACTTATTTTACCTAGAAATTCAGATACGGATGACACAGTGTACGAAGGCGGCGAATCACATGCGAAAGGCTCGGACTGCACCGAGTCGACGTTTATTGTACTTTCCACATTGCATACAATAAGTACGGGGCAAACATTTTGAAATTGGGTGGGGATTGTGCAGAAAGCGTATTTTGGGTATGCGTAGCGGTAAGGTACGCGGGCGGCGGGAGAGGAACACGCGCTATCGGTCGTTCAGAAGTGCACATGCGCAAACTTATCCCCACTCCGTCGAAAAAGCGTCAAGATGTTTGCCTTGTACAATATCAATAACCACTACCATACATACCTAGAAGCGACCTCTTCGGGCGTCTCTTCAATCTCGAGAACCCAGCTGACAGAGTCGTGTTTCTCCACGACCCCTTTGACAGCGGGCAGGGGTGGCGTGTCGGGCGCGGGCGAGGCGGCGGGGGAGGGGGGCGAGTCGGGCGCGGGGGACGCGGACCGCACAGAATCGCCGGACGACGTGCGCGTACGCATTGCCGTCCGCTCTATGTAGCCGCCGCCCGCTAGCAGCGATACTACCTAAAATTACGAATAAAGGTTAATCATAAATAGAAAATAAAAGAAGCATATTATATACCTTGGTTTAATAAAACGCATTGATTAGTATCTGTGAGAACGGATAGTTCGGCTAAACCTAGTTTGAGCCGGCTAAAACTAGGTGTAGATATTGGTTAAACCTAGGTGTAGCCAATTTGCTTGCTGCTAACACTAGGCGTAGCCGGTTAAAACTAAGTCTAGCCTTCTTTGTGCTTCTACTAAGGGGCAGTAATTTATGGGGTATTTAGTTGTTTCTGTTGTCTGTTAAAAAAATATAACCTCGACATTTAAGGCTGACGCTCAGCTGCGCTTCGCGCTCGACTTAAATCTCTAACCTATATTCGGGACCTACAGAAGTAAAGCAGATCGGTTACACCTAGTTTTAACCAACAGCTTTCGGCTACACCTAGTTTTAGCCGGCTAAAACTAGGTTTGTTACTACTAGCCGCACTTGGCGTATTAGCCGTAACATATTTATGTTGTAAGGACAATATATTGCGAGCGAGAACCTTAAATCTATTGAATCATTCTGTAAGAATACGAATGGGAATTGTGTAATCGAGTCATGCTTTTATTGCTTAAAATCTACAGATCAGAGGGTCTTATTCGCAACCCTTGTAACTAAATAATCATCTTCACTTACTTGAGACTTCTGCCGAAGCTTGTACCTCAGCTCTTCGTTAAGAGCGGCCAATCGTGAGGCGTGATCTCTATCCCTGGCAGCGGCGTCCCTCAGCCGTCTGTTATCATCCCGCAGCCTGTCCACGTCGCGTTGTCGCGCCGCCGCGCGCTCGCGCAGCTCCTCGGCGACGTGGCGCGCGGCGAGGGCGTCGCGCTCTGCGGCCGCGCGTCTTTCCCGCTCGGCGGCTAGCTCAGAGCGAGCGTCACGAAGCGTTGCCATTTCAGCTTGCTTTAATTCGATCACTGCTCGGAGGGATCGCACCTGGAAGGTCATCTTCAGTTTAATGCTGTGTGCACAAATTCATGTATAAAAAGTAGTCTTAGGCCGCATATTCACCTGCAAGAAGTGTCCCACAGCCTGTCAGACAGTAGCTTACGAGTGTTAACTAAAGTCGCATTACTAATCTCCCAGCAAAAATGTAAACAAAGAAACGTCACTGTCAAACTGACAAACTGACCCTGATAGTGACATTTTCAGATATTGAAAACCTTTGGTCACTTTTAAAACTTTTTAATTTATATATTATATTTTGAGTCATTATAAATATAATGTCATCCAGGGTTAATTTAAAGTAGGATGGTAATTAGAAATTTTATCTTTATAACCTATCATAATTTTTGATTTTAAAAGTTCTTAAAACGAACTGATAAGAAAACTTTAGTTAGATATTGGCTGTATGTAAGCTATCAAAATACGTAGCATCACCGCCTGTTCCCCCCCAATACCAAAAGACAAATGTTACTACTACAGCTACTACTCATAATACTAATCTATATGAAATTTTATAAAAAGACCAAAGGTTGATGTGTACGGTTTGCAGTTGATGTGTGCACAGCGTTATAAAATGTTTTCTACTATAAAACTGTTATTATGAAATATTAAATTATATTACTCTTTTTGACGCCAAACTCATGATTCAGAATATTTATCTAAGCTATTTTTGTTAGGTTTATGATGAAAAACCATGTAAATGTGTTTATCTCTTGACTTAGCAATATTCTATTTCTTTTTGTGTTGTTTTGCTCTGGCAACACCTTTGTTTACATTTTTGCTGGGAGATTAGTAATGCGACTTTAATAGCAAATGCAATAGCAACAGTTTGTCAAGCGTTTATAAGCTACTGTGTGACAGGCTGTGGGATAATTCTTGCAGATGTTTTCTTAGATTATTTGTCATTGATAAAATTTTACAACTACAGTATAATGCCATTAAAACCTATAATTAGAACGGTCTTGGCGAGGATTGAAAGTTTTACGTTACGCCCACAAGTTTTTCAAGAAAACAAGTATGAATCACTTTAATCTAATCCAGCATCGAGAATATGTTGCCAAACAAACCAACCTCTGCTGCCAACTCATTGGCGTCCGTGCTCAACTCTTCATTGGCAGCTAACCGGAGCTCGCAGTCTTCCGCATCGCAAAGGACGGGATCACAAGCTGCGTCGCACATATTGCATGATTTGTCCAGCAACTTATCGTGTGGCATGTCGCACGTTTTGTCGCACGGGTCTTCCGGTCGCAAGTGCGACTTTTCCAACTCTGCCCGCGCCGCTTCTAGTTGTGCCCGCAATGTGCGCTCGATTTCACTATGTGCATGTAAGCGCGCTCTGCTTTCAGCAACTTCGTGTTTGAGAGTTTCTATGGTATCCTGGAAAAAGGGAAAATTTTCTTTAAGTGTAACTCGCACTTTAAAGAAATCGACACAAAGTAGTACTTTATAAGTAAAGGTCTGTAATGAAAATTTCTTAAGTCTCAGATAAAGTCTCACGTCTCTACCTTAAGCCCCTTAATATCGCTTGCCAGCGCAGCGACCGCCTCGACGTGCGTGACTTGAAGGCGCGCGTTGGTTTCTTCCTTCGATGTCACCTCCATCTCCAGCTCGGAGATCTTGCTTAAGCATTCTGCAACTAAAACAGCGTTATATTACTAAAAGATTACAAATATCTCCTTCATTTATCCCTAATGGGTGACAAGATAGCATATAAATACAAGAACATTTAGGTACTTAGTTTCTAACCAAATAGCTTCTCTGTGGCAAGTAACAGGAGTTACAAAGACAAAATTATGATTATGTATTCTG
This sequence comes from Agriphila tristella, assembly GCA_928269145.1. Taxonomy (NCBI): domain Eukaryota; kingdom Metazoa; phylum Arthropoda; class Insecta; order Lepidoptera; family Crambidae; genus Agriphila; species Agriphila tristella. The sequence continues at coordinate 14,202,278 of OV743439.1, read as the reverse complement.
TGGTCAGGCTTGAATAATACTCGTATCATATAAAGTACACTTAAAGGTAGACTGCGTCGTCCACAATTTAAAAATAATTACTTAAAATCTTAGATCTTCAGGAGCTTGGTAGTGTACTGGTATGGCGCCTGGCCCAGCGATTGCGGGGATTAAGCAAGTTTCGCACCGGTCGGTCATGTGATGGGTGACCAAAAAATCATTATCTCTAGCTCCTCCATGCTTCAGAAGGCATTTTAAGCCATTGGTCCCGGCTGCATTTGCAGGCGTTAACACCCACCAATCCGCGATTGGCCCCCATGGTGAGTTATGGCCCAACCTTCCTAGTCCACCCATAGGAAACATGAGCACCAGTCCACCAGCAGTGGGGACATTAAAATGGCTGATGGTCACTCAAAATCTTCAAACCTTGCATTCGCTGATAGACGTGTAAAAAATCTATCATATACATTATTATTATTAGTGTGTTATTACTTGTGTCGAGATCCTTCTGAGCCCTCTGCTGGCGGTCTCTGTCTGCTCGCTCGGCGCTGCTGCGTTCCGCCGCGGCGACGCCACGCCATCTCTCTGCTTCCAACCGCCATGAGCCACCGTTTAGTGCGTCCAACTGAAAAATATACATATACACACACTTAGTCTTGCAAACAAATACTACATATATTTCACCTGAAATAAAACACTGTGAGTGTTGTTTTTTAGAGTAGTTTACTTCAGCAGTGCTATTCTCTAACATCCGACTTCACTGTCAGCCATCGTTTCGTCGAGTTTCTGACAGATGTCTTATACCCATTACTGATTCACTAGGTAAAATGTCATGGATTCCAGAGTTTAATCCGTAATGGGAATATGACACTTGACAGACAAAGCTGCCGCAGCGGCGAACTCGACGCTGCTAACTTTAGAGAATGGCATTGCTGTTTTGGACTTCTTTTCATAGGCAGTGGTCTTACGAAATATGTTCAATAAAAATAAATGTCACCTGACCTAGATCCGAATTCAAAAATATTTTTGGGACCCTAACTCTTCAAGATTCGAATGATTATTGTGAAGAGCAAATTGAATTTTATCATTTGTTATTAATGGTTTCTTTCTCCAACATTAAAAGACGTTTTTATAATTCTACCAAAAAAAAAAGGATTCAGTAATCAGGTGTCCGTATTCATACATCATTATCGGGTGATAACAACAAAAACAAAACATTATGATATGATTGTGTCAACTTAATCGGAACACCAGATACTGCACAAGGACGCCGAGAGCTTCAATTCCCTTAGCAGCGTGCGCAAGTGCATCGGCCTGAACGCGCGGGAGAGCGACCGGCGCGGCGCGCGGCACTACCGCTGTTGCCACTCGTGGCGGCTAAAGATTGTGTCAACTTACTCGGAACACCAGATACTGCACAAGGACGCCGAGAGCTTCAACTCCCTTAGCAGCGTGCGCTAATGCATCGGCCTGAACGCGCGGGAGGGCGACCGGCGCAGGCGCGGCGGTCGGAGTGCGTGCCTGCTGCGGCGGCGTTTGTACGCGCTTGCCGCGCGGCACTACCGCTGTTGCCACTCGTGGCGGCTCTGCAACGAAAAAGTACATGAATACAACCTTTACGTGAAAATTGCACAGGAAAATAAAAACGGTAAAATACCTCTAAAAGCTCATAAACTCAGAACCATTCAGGAGGTCAGGTCAATGGATATCATTTATTACAATAATTATTTTTAAGTTATTATTTTATTACTTTCTTTGTTATATTATTGTTATCGATTCTTTCGTAGTTTAACCTAAAAACCAAGGACTTCTTAATGTTGTATTAAAAACCTCCTCCTTTTTTGAAGTCAGTCAAAAATGACTGCAACCTTTCGAAAGCGTTAACTATGTTAGATAGTGCGCACTTGGAAGATTTATTTATATGGTTTATCATACTCATGATGTTTTTTTAAGGATCAGTATAAAGAAGTACGTCATACGCCATTTTCACAATGGATAGAGATCCATTGTGAACCTCTGCCTAACAATAGCCGATATTAAAGGCAGTATCCATGAGGGGAAGTAATGATACATATCATTAGCAGCTTCTTTGTGTATTTTTGTGTATCCACATCCTAAATGTATATGTAGAGACGTAATCACTTTTTTATTAAGTAGATATCTATACAATCTATTAGATCTAACATCTTTATTGTGCGTAATGTAAATAAGTTAGGTACATTACCATAGACATTACTTTGTAGCTTAACCAACGTGTATTTAAGAGACCAACTTTCTTTAATCGTTAAAAGGACCCTTAACTCTTTCTTTTATATAGTGAAATTGTATTGTGATTCCACTCACGCAGCTTGGACCTGCCTAATTGATCATCATGACATCACATTGTTTATTTTAACAGATTGTTCATTACAAGAACTCAGTTAAAAGCAAATGTTTATAGGCTAATCTTTCAAAGGCTTTTCTTTGATCTAATTCAGAGTGACGGCTTGTGAAACAAGATTGAGACGGAAAAACGCCAATGCTGAGGAGAAAATAAAAAAAAACTCTCTTCCCACGCAGCCCATTGATGGACCACATTGTTCACGCATCATTAAATGCCTCACTGCGACGGGAGAGTAGCACCCATTTCCGCCGAACGATAATAATAAAAGCATTAGAAATTTAATCCAGAAGCCGATGAAGCATTACGATGAATTTCATTAACGAATTGTGTAAATCGAAACGTTGAATAAGCACATTTTCTATTTCCGAGGTTTTTCTACTACACAATTGTTTGGTGAGATTGGATTTAGGCTTATGTTTGTTATCATTGGCTTACAACCGTAATAAGTGGTAGTCTTAAGATGCTCGTCATACCACCCAAACAATTGTCACTACGTATTGCCAATAATGACTCTTATTTCCGTCTCTTAACTTTCATCTCTAATATAATAAAACTGTAGGTAAATACTAAATGTTTGTGCGCGCATCACGCAAAAAGCGCTAAACGGATTTTCATGGGCATTTCACAGTTTGCTAGCTTGGGGTCTTAAAATGGTCATATTTCATTTAGTTTGGGTGGGTAGAACCAATGAAACAGCTTAAACTCTCCGTAGTACTAGCTTTCATACACTAAGATAAACTACCTACTTCATATTCATTTCAATATTTTTTTCAAGTAAGATAAGAATTATACTAAAAAATATTTTTTCAATGCCCGTGCGGCCGCATGCCGGACATCATTAGCAAATCAATTGTCTCATTTTCCGGGCGTTGAAGTAGCAATCTTAATTTTTTTTTACTTATGGTTTTGATGTGTTGAAGATGATAGAACAACTATCACAAGCATGTCACATAAAGAAATGCTTGTGACTGCGAGGATACAAGACATAATTATGGCGGATGATGTCTCAATAGTAATTTTGTGGATGGCCGGCAGAGGGCAGCAACGAGCGGCGCGTGGGCTTCAATTGGGAGCATTGTTGAAACGTCAAATTAACATAGCCCTAGGGGTGCTAGGTCTAAATAATAACTTAGGTACTTTTGTTAATTTTATTTTTTTACCTACCTGTATTTAGTTATGTAATGTTTATGATAGGTAAGTCAAAAAGGGGTATGGGCACAAATGTATGGACTCTGGTCCAAATAGACATAAATAGTATATCGTTAGAAAGGTATATTCTCATAGAGCACGTATAGGTATGGCGCTTGTTCTGATATGTTGTCCAATGTTGCTATGACAAAGTACCAAAGCAACAAAAAAAAGTAACAAGAACATCTCAACATTCAACAAAAAAGTATGAGGATTTTGTTGAATGTTGAGATGTTTTGTTGATTGTTTAGAGCAAAACACGCGCTATGGACCCGCCGCCGTTAAGCGACTTTCATTGCTGACTGTACTATCCGAGATACTGAAAACACACACTTTATAAGCCGATATCTCAAATCGGAAAACAAATCCAAATGTAACCCCATAATAACTTTTTTTCCTTTTGAAAAGAGCTATCCATCGATGTACGATTCAAGTATATTGGTCATAATTAACTCTTTTAAAAGTTATTTACGGAGTTAAAACATGCAAAGAAATACTCTAAAATAAAACCGAGTATCCAGTTGGAAACTATACGGCTCAGGAAAAATCTGTGTACAATTTATAAAGCTTAATTTTCGTATCTAAGCTAACGAGAATCTAAATGAAATAGGTAAAAATGCGGTTCATTTGATTGAATAGTCAAAAATACTCAAATTTATTAATACGCTTTTGACAGCCCTTTGATCATTCTATAAGTACGATGAAACGATGCGCCTACACCGGGGGCACAGTGCGCTAGTTTAAATTATACTCGTCATAAATTGTAAGTACCTATGCAATACAATAATACCTACAATGTATGAAGTCGTCATTTCATATTTTGGTGATGCACGACTTCGTGATTATAGTATCATTAGTTACAGATACAGATAGTATCATTGTAGTCAACAGCGTTATGTCAGACTAGCGGCCGCCCGCGACTTCGTCTGCGTGGAAATATTTTTTGCTATCCCTCAGGAAAGATATTGTTTTTCGGGATGAAAAGTACCCTATGTCCTTCTCTGTACCCCTGAGAACGTGTACGCAAAATTTTATGATGATCGGTTCAGTAGTTAAGACGTGAAGGCGTAACAAACAAACAAATAAACAAACAAACGGACTTTCGCATTTATAATATTAGTAAGGATATCAAATTTGTAAATTCAGAATGATCATAAAATTGTTTTGCATTAAGGAATGGAATGTGGTTTTTAAAGGCTGAAAATGGGTATCTGATGCAAATCGCCTGAGACGTATTTTTGGCCATATCTCCGAGGATTTTGGAAGAATCGAGATGGGAATAGTACCAAAAGTTGAGGAATATATCGAGACACGTTTGAAAGTTTGAATTTTGAAAATCTACTTATAACTTTTTTTTTTTGCAAAATTCGGGTTTTTTGGGATGTGTTTGTTTACTAAATTGTAAATATATCGGAAAAAAACCATGAAAAACAGGGTCCTAGGGTATTAGTTTAGCTACAAAATGGCGAAAAAGTTTTGAAAATCGGCTGATAATTGTGAACCTTTAGATTTGGAATTGTAGAAAAACAGGGGTTTCCGTACATAAAAAGTGATGTAGCTTCTATGATTATTGACCGACCGTCATGGTATATAGTATAGTATATAATATAGTACACATATATAGTATAGTGTTAAAAGATGCAGACGAGAAGTGCATTCGTTGGAATTTTGAAAATCAGTTAATAATATTTTGGCCGCGTCGAGGCAGTCAGCAAAAATAAATAGGTACTTTAAAAATATGATAGGATTTTGCATTTAATTTTATTTTGGTTTTTCGTAAATTTTTGTATTCATTTTCAATGCTCCGATTCTTGCGGGGACTGCATAATTTGTGATATTTTTTAAGTAAAATTGCATTTTCTATACTGACTGACTTAAACACGATAGTTATTTTGTTCGTATAGTTATTTTTATTGCTAGATTGTTTTGATAATAAGTACCAAGTTTATCCAGAACAAACATAACAGCTTAGAAAAGTCACAGAAAGGCAATCTAGCATAAAGCAGTTTATAGTAACTACATTATAACGTAGGATACTGACAGAGGTGTCAGTGGCACAAAAGACAGTCATTACTATGATGTCGTCGTCATCGTGTGTCGCCTGTTTCGTATTCCGTGAAGAGGGGTAACGGGGCTTGCGTACTGTTGTGAATACTCCAATGAATTTCGCCGTGGACTCAGTAGCATAAAGATAAATACGGTTCCACTTTACCTGATTATGGACACAACTGGTGGGTGCCTAAACAGATAATCATTTTACAGCCACATTAAATACTTTTTGCAGCATGTCTTCGATAATGTATTACTATTGGTGCCATAGAAAACATAGTAACTGAAAATGCGAATGTTGTTGTTGTCACAGAATATAGTAATTAATTATCTTTTAACTTTGAAGTTTTAAGACATGTTTAATGATTTTCACATAATTCTCAAATCATAGAAAAACTTATATGTGTACGTTTCACGTTAAAGCAATTCTAGGTATTTGAAAGCAATAGCTAAGTAGTTCATACGTGTATGTTATCAGAGAAAGTTTACACATAAATAGCTCTATAACCCAAGGCACGCGTTGCATATTCACGTAATGACATATAGTAGTATGCAACTATGTAATACTTGAGAACTGTTAAATACTGTAAGTAGTTATCACGACTCTATAGGACGTCTATGTCTTTTAAAGAATCTTATATCTTTAAACGAGCAATTCTTGTATATATATATATATTTCTGTGATCTCGGAAACGGCTCTAACGATTTCGTTGAAATTTGGTATATGGGGGTTTTCGGGGGTAAACAATCGATCTAGATTGGTTTTACGTTTGGGAAAATGCGCATTTTCGCGTTTTCATGCGTTTTTCTTTCGACGCAGAATATGGTCACTAATTTCGTCCGCCGCCGGCCAATGTCCGTTTGGTTCAGCGGGTTAGGACGTGGACCACAAGAAACGAGTGTTCAGAGTTCGAATCCCGTTCGGTGACTTACTTTTTTTATGTTCAAGTTTAAAATATATATTTTTTATTGTTTTTAGACAAGTTTAAAAAATGTAGTTAATGTTGCTTTCGAGTTTTTATTTTATTGAGACTTATGAAGTAATAGTGCAAAACGAAAATTTACCGATACGAATTTTAAACAGTTTTTCGGGTACGTTTTCTGACGCCATCTCTCGGATAATGTCATAAAAACTAACTACTACGCCTCGCGGAATTATTATGTATTAACTAGGTACATATTATTCCATAGCTATGTGATAAGAGAAATTGACAATAGATGGCGTTACTCTGTGACAAGACGAGAGTAATGTAAGGTTGAGATTACGAATATCGAAAAAACATCACATACATTGCTCTGAACCCAAAGTAAGTAGCTAAAGCACTTTTTTATCACCTAAACACCACTATATTGACCATATTACAATAAATACTAATAACCGAGCTTGCTCGGTTCACCCAGGTACTTTACATAATAATACATAATTTATAACACATAATTTACTACTAATCACACGCCTTGTTGTGATGAAGTATTGAGTCATTGTCTTGGTACTAAAGCAAAACACAATTCAATTTCGTTAGGTCTTCTTTCATTTGTCTCCCACCTATTACGTAATGGAGAAACCGCTCCAGAATGCTCCAGACCATCAAAGGAACTATAAAAATATTATTAAAACATTATTTGGCTCAAGTATTGACACAGTTTGATAGGTACTTCCTGTTCGGAGAAATACCAAAATTGACCGCATAGGTACAATCAGTTTTGTGGATGTAGTTCGTTTTTTTAGTGACCATTTTTAAATATTTTCCTTTGATCAAAAGGAAAGAACCTATCTATTTAGATGAGACATACCTAAATATTAGAAATATTGTTTTGAAATCTTAGAAACCTTATTGTTGTCTCAACTAGTTGAAAGTTATTTGCTCTCACAATTACTTATTCGAATATGTAGATGGTTAATTAATTTCAATACCTACCCATTGTATGTAAACTTTTGTTAATTATTGTGATGGAAAACAACCTCACTTAAATGCTGAGGTAATTTTCAATTTTTGACAACTCTGTATGAAATATACAAGAATAAAAAGCCCTTGACGAGTTTCTTGCCGGTTCTTCTCTTCACAAGGTCTCCCGCTTAGGGTTTGCGAACCGATGGCGTCGCTTCTTTAACATTCACATGTGCTTGTAACAGCCTAGACTGAATAAATGATTTAGTTTTTTTGTTGTTAGCTTGTGCCAATGGACTACGTCGTAGCACAGTACAACATCCACTAGACTATCGAATGAGACGCGATTCTTTATACAATGTTCGTTTAGAACCAGTAACGTCAGCAACGTGTGAAATATTCACACGTTGCTGGATGTCGCTGGTTCTCGTATCGTGGATTTCGTGGTATCCCTAGAAATTTCGCGAAATTCCTGGTATCCTCATATCCCTGCGACATAAACAAAAAATAATACATCCCTAATCCTAACCTTATATAGGTAAATATAAAGAACTGTTTCCGAGGGATGGAAAAATTTAAATTACCGTTCAAATAGTCAAAGTCGCGGGAAGTCACTCGTTCATAGTAATGTAACAATGCAAAATCTCAGTCACTAAAAAACGAAACACATTATTAGTATCGATTTTTCACGCTTCGTTAATCTGTACGTATAAATATCGATTCCCATATAGTTATGAGCTCATAACCACATTTTTTTTCTTGCCACGATACTTATATTTGTAGCCAAATATGGAATACTGTACGTACAATAGGTCTATGTACTTATACTGCAACGCAGTATAGCCATTTTGTTGTATTTCCTATATGGTTGATAGTTACTACAATAAAATAATTCATCAGCTCTTTGTATAATGTTAGCATATTATTTAAACTAATCTTACGAATGCGTTTAAAAAAGTTAATTATGATATAACAACCATTTTGGGTTTGAAAACGACATTTTGAATTTTAGCAAAAGATGCAAAATACACCCGTTATATTGTTAGGCCTTTGCAATTACAACCAATAAATATGAAGCAATTACCGCTAAAATTATATTAATTGGGGTCAGTGCACACAGCAACTAGTTATGCCGGCAATACTGGGTGCGGTTATTTTTACTAGTGCTAATAATACTATAATCCATTCGTTCGCGTCTAGCGTGCACTAGTGGAAATCACGGCTAAAATTAGTATGTTTGTATGTATGTCAGGGGGCCGAAGACGCCCGCCCTACGGGGTCATCTGCCCAACGACAATGCGACTCTTCATTTGACAATTCAATATTTGGCGATTCCGAAAGCAGCATATACAGGGTGAAATCCACAGACATTATTGTTTTATGGCAATCTTTTAAATTAAGAATATAACCGTGATATTGATAACTGTCGCCCGGAAAATCTACCCGTGGGAGCATTTACACAGGTTGATTTTCCGGGAGACTCGCTAGGTGACTTTGTCGACTAGGGCTTTTCAATTATACTAAAATCGAACCGCCACCTTACTAAATTTGAGTTTGCAATTTGACTAAAGTCGCTTAGCAAGTCGCCCGGAAAATCAACCCGTGTAAATGCCCCCACGCGTCGATATTCCGGACGATAGATAACAATATCGTGGTTAGATTGTTGGTTTAAAAGATTGCCAATAACTTCGATTTACCCTGTAGTAGTTAAATCGCCGTTAAGAAACGAGGGCCGTAGAACCTAATTTTACAAAGTAATATAGTAAGGAATGTATCCTTTTTAAAGTTAGTGCTAAACGGATCCAATTGTTTCCAAAGAAACATTGGTCGACAAAGGATATATTTCCGTACTAAGTCGCTAGCCAGCTAGCTGGACCACACAATGATTTTGAATAATGTATATTGAATTGAAATCATTTGCGTTACATTTCTATAAAATATGAGATAAGACTAAACTGCTAGCAAAATTATACATGTGTAAGTTGCTATTAGTTGGTACTAACGCATGGGATCGCAAAAACAAAATATTTTTTGATGATTATTGTTTTTAATCAAATATACGGATAAATAAATGTTATACGAAAACAGTAAATACATTATGTAGCAATTCGCATGTGGTAAGGTTTACTGATGGTATTCCAGATGTCCGTGTGTTATGTTAATTATTGATACTTACAACAAAAAGTTATAAATACACTTAGTTTTCATGCAGTCTAATTTATTGAAATGTAACGAAGGAAATGTATCAATAACAAACAAGCTATTATAACATCAATCAACAGTTATCAGTAGTTACCACCGCATTCATTACTTTATGGCAAAAAGTTGAAACGCTCTATGCCAACTTGTTGCGATTCGCAAAAAAAACAGGTGAAATAAAATTTCTATATTAATCAAACTTACGTAGTTACATAATTTGTTCCATTGTGTATTTTATTTTTTTTCGTTTTAGGGGTTTGGTGCGACAGCTCATAATATCTTTAGCTTTATCGAATCATTAGTCATGACGAAAAATCATAAATTTCTCAAGTCAACACGTTTTGTATTGTAATTCTGTCACCGCCTGTTAACGATTCTGCATAAAGATTTCGCGCCCGTGCTACTTGAAAGAAGTACAAAGAGAGGTTAAGTCAAATAAAAGGATGTCATTTACCGACTTCCTTATTTTTATTTAGTCACGTATGTTACAACGGTGTGAAGGCGGAATTTTCGTAGTAACACATTTGTATTCGACACTGCTGTTGTTTGTGTCGATAGGAAATAGTAGTTAGACCGAAAGCGCCTGTTGCATTAATGTTGTAGGTTTGACGGACGTGGACGATTTAATCATTCATGTTAACTCGAGCGGTATAACTCAAATAGAGTGTCAGTCACTCAACTGTAATCCTTTAGTTAACAATTATAATATTATCGAATAGTTTTCAAGTCAATCGAACGTCTTTTCTAACTTTTGTAACAGAATATACAACGTGTTAATGAATAAACGAATGAGCACAATCACCACCTATGAGGTTTTCCTCTTGAACTTTTATATGGGTGATAGAGTGAGCAATGAGGTGATTCGTAAAAGATGTGGTCTGAAAGATGATATAGTGACAAGAATTGAGAAAGGAATGCTCCGGTGGTTTGGTCACTTAGAGAGGATGAATGAGAGGCGAATCACGAAAGAGATATATTGTGCGAATGTGGAAGGAACGATTGCACAAGGGCGTCCCAGAAAAACCTACGCGGACCAAATAGGGGTTATTATAAAAAAGGCTGGTGTACGCAGTGACAAAAACCGCAGGGCATGTATGAAAAGATTGATGGATGTGAATGAAGCGAAAGAAGTGTGCAAGGATCGTAGCGGGTGGCGATCCATAGTCTCTGCCTACCCCCATGGGAAACAGGCGTGAGTGTATGTATGTATGTATGTATGTTACTATGGGGCCAACTCTGCAACTCACCAAAAAAAGTCAGCTGTTTCACGACCAGAATGCATGAAACAGCTGACTTTTTTTCACGATTTCAAGATTGGCCCCATAATAAAAGTTGTTCATATTCATGAGCACAATCACCACCTAAGAGGTTTTGCGTTTATTCATTAACACGTTGTATTACTAACGCTTTTGCTATTAAAAAACGATTAGTTCCTATAGTAAAGGCACGGTAAAGAATACATTTCTTTACCGTGGTAAAGGAAATAACACTGAGAAGTATTTTTATGGTCAAGTTCGACTGCTTTTAAAAGTGTTTTTGTATTAATATGTCTTCATATTCTGATATCAAAAATGTCTCTTCAAAAATTAAAATAAATGTTTAATAAATGTATTTTTAGTAATATTTTCCCACAAAAAGTTCGAAACAAATATTAGCATATAAGGATATTTAGCATGTCTAAAGGCTTTTCAAACCTGCAATTATTAATTCTCGATTATAATTAAAACAGTGTAGAATACACACGCGCTTAATGTGCGTTATGAACTTAAAGCTTCGTCACAAAGTGACACTCTACAAACGCCAAGTCTCACATAAAACAGAAACTTCGTCACAATTTCCACTGCATCTTAATAACTAATGTGCAAGAGCGGCGTCCTATATTAAAGTGCACTTGGTATTAAAATAGATTTACTTTAGACAAAGGAGGAAGATTTTTAAACAACATTCACTGTTTCACAAACAATTTTGAGTCATAGCCTAGTTTTTGTCTTTTGAATAAGAATAAATGCAACGACTAATTCAGTTTTTTTTCTACTTAAGTAATTATTAACTTGGAATTCCTTTTATAATAAATAAATACACCCCAATACGTCTTAAGCATCTTGTTAACAAACGGGAAGAATACTTTCAATAACTTTTTAAACCAAAGACATTAGAGAAAAGGGTAGTTTTTTTTATTAACCCGACAAGAATTAAAATTTGCACTTGAACAAGATAATTGCTAAACTATTCATCTAAACTTCGTGTTATTGAATGTTACACATCATACTACGTATTAAATTTTCATGAAAAGCCTTTGTACAGTTATAGACAAAAGTGTGTAACACGTTTCGTAATATCCGCAGCAACAGTTAATTGCTGAAATTTGCCACAATGGCCACACGAGGCACAAGACAATCGTATCTTCGCAGCGCGTCAAACAAAGAGATAATCTATATATATAAAATTCAAAGTCCTGACTGAGTGAGATATCAACGCACAGCCCAAACCGCTGAACCTAGAGACTTGAAATTTTGCACACAGATACTTTATACAGTGTAGGCATCCATTAAGGAAGGATTTTTGAAAATTCCATCCCTAAGGGGATGAAATAAGGGATGAAAGTTTGTATGAAAGTCCCTCAGTTTTGAAGCTAGGATCTTCAAATTTTGTGTTTAGGCTGATGATTGAAAATAAATAAATACGTGTCTCAGCGTTTTTCAAAATTCTACCCCCAAAGGGGTGAAAAGGGGGATGAAGTTGTGTTTAGAAGATAATCCTTCATTTTTGAAGTAGAAATCGCTAGATTTGTAATTTAGGCTTATGGATGGAAATCTAACGCAACGCATATTGTATTGGTATAATTTCAACCCCCATGGTGATGAAATGGGGGTGCAATGGGGTAAATAAACCTAAAAATCGATATGGATGTCGTTATTGGGGTTTTCTGGGATGAAGATTGCGAAAATGACATTTATTTTGAAGTCCAACACGGTCGACATGATTTAACCCCTAAAGGGGTGAAAATTGGATTTAAATTTGGTATTGAAAACAATATAAAATAGACATTACAACTTAAAACTTCGTAGGAGCATGTCTTAAAATAAATAGGCAAACATATATTTTGTGGTTTTGAAAATCAACCCCTTAGGGGGTAAATGGGCTAAGTAAACGTAGAAATCGATATGGATGTCGTTCTTGAGGTTTTATGGGATGGTGATTGCGAAAATGACATTAATTTTGAAGTCCAATTTAACCGCTAAAGGGGTGAAAATGGGGTACAAATTATATATGGAAAAATAATATAAAATAGACATTACATAGTTTACAGCTTAAAAATTCGTAGGAGCATGTCTAAAAATAAATAGGCAAACACATATTTTCTTATTTTGAAAATCATCCGTTAGGGGGTAAATGGGGTAAATAAACATGAAAGCCGATGTGGATGTCGTTCTTGAGGTTTTATGGGATGAGGAATGCGAAAATGACATTTGTTTTGAAGTCCAACACGGTGGACATGATTCAGCCCAAGGGGACGGGGACGGACACGGGAACAGGAACGGGAACGGGGGCGGGGACGGAAACGGGAAAGAGTAAAGAAACGGGAACGTGATACTCTTAATATCTCTGGACCTAATTCTGATTATTGTAATAAACTAGCTTCCGCCCGCGACTTCGTCCGCGTGGATATTAGAGAAAATCCTTAGGGAACCTTCAACCAGGATCCGACCAACCGTTTTATACGCGATTACGCGGGTCCCCACCAAGCGCGCAGCCTCGTGCGAGGCCTGTCACACGTCGCAAATGTTTTGCCTCGCGAGACAGCGCGCTTGGTGGGGACCCGCCTAATCGCGTATAAAACGGTTGGTCGGATCCTGGTTGAAGGTTCCCTAAGGATTTTCTCTAATATCCACGCGGACGAAGTCGCGGGCGGAAGCTAGTTAGGGCATATGGCAGCAATTTTGAAATTATCACCATTGTTGTTTTGTTGCAAAAAAAAAACTTAATTATTGTTTGTTTTAAGTATAAGAGATATTCATCTAAAAGCCATGACACTGCCTTCTTCCGAGTAATTAATCTATTTAATCTTTAGTTACTTCCGTTCAATTTTCTCGTCTGGCTGATTGCTGCAAGTTATTTCTATGTCAACATAAGAAAATTTTCAATGTCAGTTCAGTCTAAAGTTTTTTAATAAAAAACCTAATGGTCCAATAAACTATATTAGATTTCGTATTAAACTTATATAATGTAGGTATGCGAATTGCAATCTTCATTTTTCGTTATTGGTGCAACAAGAACGACGATCGCAACATGCCTAGCAAAACTTCTATTCAACCTGAACAATAATAATAATATACCTAATGACATAAACCAGTTAGAACCATTGTGTGTACGGAAGAAAGCTGACTGCATCGAATCTGGAAAATATAATGCAGTAATGCACATTTAATGGTGGAAAGTGGAAAGCGATGTATGTTCCTATGACCACCATGACAATGCAGTTTACATTTAAAATCCCGTTAAGCTGTCAATGTTTTGCTAAAATGTTTTGTGTAGGCATCTTGAGTTTTCAACTGCGGACAAAAGTGAAAAAAATATTTTAATATTTTGATCCAATTAAGTACATAGTTACTTGTACTCTACTCGTACTTTGATTATTTAGTAATTTATAAGTTCTTTCATGAAAATGGAAAAAATAAGTACATTTTTGTACAAAATTGTAAACTGACAAACTATCAAAATCATTGTAGAAAAATAAGAGAGCTCTTATATGATTATTAATACTTATATTAGAGAAACGTTAAATTATTACGAAACTGAGATAAAATAATATTAAACAATTTTCTAAATTTTGCATAGTTTACCTATAGATTATATCTAAATAATGAATCTGAATATTACCTATGAATATTTATTGTTTTATATTTATGTCCGTGGCAGTTTTTATTTCTAAACTTTCTTGTTCCTAAAGCAGCTAACTCTTAACAAAATTTATTTTCCAACTTGTTGTTGCAGAGAAAAATACTATTGCAATTATGAAGGAATTGGGAGCCGCTCTATCAATAAGAAAACTGCTCTTGAATGAAATGATGATAATGCTAATTTGAGGAACATTTTGGCCGTGAGTAGAATAAATGGCATATTTATATGACTTGCAGAGAGTTAATAACACTAACTTCGCATTGTATGCAAACCCTACCCATTGACTTGTAAAATGCGACCTTGTGAACTGTGACTGTGAAGAGTATACAGGTATTGTGTATGGTCTTGGCATATCTCCAATGTTATACAAAAATACAACCGGCCAAACTGTTCAACGAATAGGCCACTAGCAAAGGTGAGGAAAGCTACTTTTAGTTGTTGAAAATTTGCGATAAATGCGTGCCTGCTATATATAATGCTAATAATGCTAATGCTAATATAAACTATGCTCAAGAAATCAAGGGCGTCGCCAGCCCATGGCCCAGGGGGGGGGGGGGGGCAAGTTAATATTATAGAGGATGAGAATGATATGAATTGTAGGTACAGTCAACAGCACCTAGTGAATTTATCGGAAAAGCAAGTCAATTGCACGGCCTTAGGACTTTGGTTATTTGCAGTTGGCTACATTTTTTAACCTCTAGGGGGGGGCCGCGGCCCCCCCCCCCTGCCCACCCCTGGCGACGCCCTTGCAAGAAATCTATTCGTTTCAGTAGTGAACTTCCGTACATTTGGTCTTAAAACGATTTTGCCTCGTATATTATTATATAGTTTTTTCAATATTGAATGTACAAAGTAATAACGGGTAATTTCTCTACAACGTGGTTCATCCTTGAAACTCTTTATCCTTACTAATATTATAAATGCGAAAGTCCGTTTGTTTGTTTGTTTGTTACGCCTTCACGTCTTAACTACTGAACCGATCATCATGAAATTTTGCACACACGTTGTCAGGGGTGTAGAAAAGGACATAGGGTACCTTCCATCCCGAAAAAAGGAACCATTCCCGAGGGATTGACAAAACACTATCCACGCGGACGCAGTCGCGGGCGGCCGCTAGTTTATTTAATATCTTAAACTCAATCATTCTCACTAGTTCCAGAGGATATCTGTCCCATGGAACTACTGATCTCGCCTCACTCAAAACACACTCAAAAACTAAATAAAACTAAATATTTACTCCTTTCGTACTGTGTGGTATTTATTTACACGGGTCAACTTGGTAGGCGACTTGCTGGTCGATTTAAGGCAACTAACGCTTTTTATCGACAATCACTTGTAAAACTGAATAGCGACCTAATTGAAATTAGGTTTGCGATTACATTATACAAGCGATTGTCAATGAAAATCACTAGTTGTCTAAAGTCGACCCGTGTAAAATATATTTAATCCCTGTCGTATTTAGTGCGAGTGGGCCAGAAACTATTTGTTTATTGTCTATTTTAAGCACAAAACCAGTTGGTTAGACAATAATGACGTTATGTATGATAAACAATAATTGTCAATTATTATCACAAAAGTGATTGGTAAAACATTTAAAATAATAACGAAGTAGGAAATTGAAATGTAAACTAAAGATTGTCATAAAACTTCACGGAATTGCTTCAAGCGTGATGTATCTTGGTTCTTGTAACTGCGCAAACTAAGATGCAATATACATCCGCAAAGTGTTATACAAGCAAAGGAAGTCCTCGCCTTCGCTGTGAAAACAATTGCCGTTGAGGAATATATAAACAGGCCGTCAAAAACTGCGTGAAAATCGACCTTGGCGAGGGCAAGGTCACTCTGAAGCTTTCGAGTTTACCCACCCTAGCCTGGCAGTTAATGTACCATGAATAAAAAGGGAAAAAACCTTGACAATTTCCAATGCTTCAGGGTAAAACCATGACCAACTAAGATTTATGTTTTTGTTAGTCACCAAAATTTCCTTCATTCGTTAATTCATACATTTATAGAGCAAAGACAAAGACTCACTCGAACTTTCGCAATCAGTCTCAAGTTTCCATCACAAGCACCGGTATTTAATGAAGCCAATTTAATTGATTGAACTCATCAAAGACATGTCAATGTTCACATTCATACTTTTCTGAATTATAATTGATGACTGACAGTTCTACTCAAAGCAAACTTTGAAGTTTCTCAATATTACTCAGCCAAAGTTTACATAAAACTTAGTCAAACACTCAAAACTAACCTCGCCCGTCCACAAACATCTGCGAAGTTGGTGAGACACTAGCTCATAATAATGTATAAGGTTAATCCTCCGCACTTGAACATCACTTCACTTTTGCCGCCCATCGTCCAACGTAAATATTGTCCAACTTCTCGCACTGACGCACTCAGAACTAACAAGGGTCGCTCAGAACGTGCGTTCCGCGTCACGCTGCGTATCGGACTGGCGATGGATGGCGTTTTGTGGTTGCGGTATCCAGCGATCTTCTTCATTGACTCCGAACAATCAGAAAACAGAGCGGCTAATGACTTTAAAAGTCTCATATCTCACAATCATTAACAATCGTTGAAAAACGAATAAGAGAAAAACGTATATTAAAAGTAAGAATTACGATTCATTATTCACAAACGATTGAAATTTGTTGAATTTACGCTGAAAAGTTTTTGCACGATCACAGTTAAACGCATAAGTTACAGTCATGGAATGCGTTAGCGCCGATATTAATTTCAAATGAGGTTTCTATAGTCGTGCAACTTGAAAAGAAAACCCAGCGAACAAGTGCATACAAGGTGTGCGTGCGTAACTTTTCCCTTTTGAACTGAAAGTTCAACGTACCTGTACGTGCTGCGAGGAAAGTTGAGCCACGAGATAGGTTAGACAACTTGCATTCATTGGATTGACACCGGAAAATCAGTGATGTGTTTCCGCTTCTTGTGTAATTTGTAGACACACGTACATTTACGTGGCGGTAAATGGAAGAATAGCTTCATACTTTTCCACTCTGAATATCAATTCTGTGGAACAGAAATCGATGAGGAATGCTGAAAATTTTCATGATTGTTTCAACCAGAATTTGCTTTTATAATATTCAGGTGCCATAGAGAACAGTCTTTAGCGACTATTTTTAAATTAATTAATTAAGTGTACGTTTTTGTCCTGCTTTAGGGCTTGTTTTAGCATCATACCTATTAGCCACTAATAATAAAGAAGCGTTTCGCAGAAATAACCTCATGTAACCAGTGTAGCGTCAGCGTTATGCTCAATCTAAGATCTAGAGCGTATTCTTCGCTTTCTCATGAAGCTCTTTGTCGATCATCAGAACAACGCTCATTCAAATTTAGACGACGTGATAATCGCGTTCCACTAATAAGGCGAGCTGGAACGATAATTAACGCACACTCGCGACAATGGTACCGGAAGCTATTCGTGACGAGTGGAGAATACTACCGGTGCATCCGTTGGTTGCATTGGATACACTATTCAGAAGTATTCAAGATGTTACATTTAATCGGAAACAAATAAATAAAAAAATAAACAAAGTCTCATAAAAACGTAAAAACTTAAAACAAAATATACTGTCTCTAATTATGACAGCGATAAAGTAATCTCACAAACTAAATAAATATTTTTCATTTCTTCAATTAATTTACTTTTTTCGAATCCCTTGGTTAAAATTGTGTAAAACGTTGGCAGACAGGAATGTACCGTTACGGTCCGCCGCTCCCGTCTAGCGAACGCCATACATATGCATGGCTTGAAAAACCTGACTTTCTTTAGACACGCAATGTTCTCTAGAATTTTGCAGATTCAATCTCTTTATTGGTCCGCAGCGGTGCGTATGAGCCGTCGCGTTGACGTATTGCGTGAAATCAAAGGTACGCGATTAGTACGCGTCGAACCTAAATTATGAAATGAGTATTCATCATCCTCCTGTCCTTATCCCAATTTATTTGTAGTGCTATGTCTACACAAAATAAAATTTTGCGCTCGTAGAACGACAACTATTGGGGTCGGCGCAGCATCTAATACATACTGCATTAGGTTTTGGCAAAGTTTTACGATCAGCCGCCTGCCTGACACCAACCCTCCTTGGGAATGCTGTTGTTTGACAGTTTCCTCGCTGCCATTCGACCGGGTCCCTAAAACTTCCCTCTATCGCCTTCTACGATACCCACGGGATGAGATGGGACAGTCCTATTCTTAACCGGAACTGTGCGGCTTATATGAAATGAGTATTATAATTTAAAATGAGAAGTATAAGTTAACATATACATACGAAAATATTATGAATGAAAATATTAAATAAAAATATAGAATAGAGAAGATTGCGTTACGGAAATGAATGTAAACATTTGTAGAATACAGTTATGCGGTTTTTAATTATCGTTGTAATTGTATTCTGCGATGTTTCGATAAGCCTAGATTTCTGTTTCCTATCGCCCTCCAGCAGATCCATGAGAAATATACAAACGTTGAGAAGAAATACATTACGCGAATGACCTATTGTATGGAAATATCCAACTACCGCACTTCCCAGGGCAGATAAGATAAAATCTAGATTAGTACAAACAGCCTTCATCTTAATGGGTGACGCAATATTAGCATTTTGCAAGATACCTCGGTTAAATATAGCTGTTGCATTTGATTATTTTTTGACTTAATAATTTGAAAAGCTATCCAACTGAATAAATTGAAAAGCTATCTGAAAAACACTTACTGTCTTATTCAGAGACTAGCTGATGCCCGCGACTTCGTACGCGTGGACTTTATGACTTCGGCGTATGCATATAAATGAACTAATGTAGTTACATAAGAAAATACTTGTAGCAGTGTTATGGTTCTGCATCAGGTGTTCCAGATCTTCGATTTTTATACCTCAACAAAAAATACTCATCAGGCTGAACAACTTTTGCCAAGGTGTAATTTTTATATTTTGTAAAGTTTAGCTGGATCATTATGGTTCTACATGAGGTGTTCCAGATCTTCGATATTTGTACCTCAACAAAAAATACTCATCAGGCTGAACAACTTTTGCCAAGGTGTCATTTTTATATTTTGTATAGTTTAGCTGGATCATTATGGTTCTACATGAGGTGTTCCAGATCTTCGATATTTGTACCTCAACAAAAAATACTCATCAGGCTGAACAACTTTTGCCAAGGTGTCATTTTTATATTTTGTATAGTTTAGCTGGATCATTATGGTTCTGCATCGGGTGTTCCAGATCTTCGATTTGTATACCTCAACAAAAAATGCTCATCAAGCTGAACAACTTTGCAAAGATGTCATTTTTATATTTTTTATAGTTTAGCTGGACCATTATGGTTCTGCATCAAGTGTTCCAGATCTTCGATTTTTGTACCTCAACGAAAAATGCTCCTCAAGCTGAACAACTTTTGCTAGGGTGTCATTTTTATATTTTGTATAGTTTAGCTGGACCATTATGGTTCTGCATCAGGTGTTCCAGATCTTCGATTTTTATACCTCAAAAAAAATGCTCATCAGGCTAAACAACTTTTGCTAAGGTGTCATTTTTATATTCCTTATAGTTAAGTTGGACCATTATGGTTCTGCATCAGGTGTTCCATTTTCCAAAATCAATTATACCCTAAGTTACCCCCAGGCTTACCAGCTATATAACAAAAAAAGTTTTTAGCGTGTTCAAACAGACAAACAAACAGACAAACAGACTAATTTTTTTTAATTCTTACTCTATTACTATGTCTCCATCGCCCCACATATTTTTTTTGAAATATATGTAATGTACAGACACACTTTTTTTACTGTTTTATTATATGTAAGGATGTTTCACAAAACTGGGGTGCAAGACTGTTCTAACAAAACGTAGGTTTAATACTTGTAAACCAATCACAATGCACCTTTTAATCCTTAAACGGTGGGACTAAACGTTAAACTGTCACTCTGAATACGATTTGCGCTAAAATGGCGTTAGTCCGCAGTCTAACGCCATGTTAACTTTGGCCCTAGTTTAACGAACGCACTCTGAATAAGACAGTTAAGATTTTCAGGCAAACGTTCTTCAAAAATGAGCGCAGTTTTAAATAGTTATTACAATTGCATTCTAAATGGATGAAAATTTTCTAAAAATTATGGCCATAATACCAATAGCGCGGCACGAAAAGAGTACAATCATGATCGCCTACATGGCGAAAATCTTTACGATAAGTTAATATTTTTTCAGCCAGAATATAACTCTAAAGAGTTAAAATCTTCAGTAGATAAGATTGTAGAGTACACAAATCATCAATGTCTAAACAGATGATATCATAATGGCAATTTCCTAGTCACTTGATTCAGATGGCGATCACGCAAATGTTAGTGGTAACCAGCATTGTGACTAGATTTACGATCGTATCTTACACTCTTTATCATTCTGGGCCAGTCATGTGTTTTATCAACATGTAGGTGTTTCTGTGCTGATACGCAGTGAG
The DNA here is from genome assembly GCA_928269145.1 of Agriphila tristella. NCBI lineage: Eukaryota > Metazoa > Arthropoda > Insecta > Lepidoptera > Crambidae > Agriphila > Agriphila tristella. Next base: position 14,181,227 of record OV743439.1, on the reverse strand, counting down.
AATTTGAGGCCTAATTTCCTTATAAAGCCTAATTAGGCTCACACCTGCGGCTTTTGTGCCGCCTACTTTCACACAAGGACATAACAGTATTAGAATCTCTTTTTGTTTTACAATTGAGTTAACATCTGCTTGGAAGTGGAAATTTCTATGCAGAAGGGTATCTTTCACACGGCTTTGACCTTATAAACAATAAAAATGTCAACATACTTTTAAACATTTCTACAACAATTTAATGGCTTAAAAGTTGTTATAAACTTTTAATAAGCTGTTTTATACTAGAAAAACAACTTCTCTCAAACTTAATATTTAGATAGAAGTTTTCAAAAAGCGCCAAACGCGTTTCTCTGTGATATTTTTCGTAAGAACACCTGAGATTCGTCTTCGAATAGTCTAGGCCCGACACACTGTAATTTGTATTTGGGACGGTATCTATTTAGAAAAGTCTTTGCAACACGCGTAGGATGAAACGCTAATCTTAGCATTGAGTTTAAAAATACATTTGTGAATAATTCGTATGTAACAGAGTTCTAACTTCGTTCTAAATACGACTCGGTCCCAAACGGTGTCCATGTAAAGTAGCAACACGGTGATATAGGTATATCCCTCTTTGATATCACTCAGGTTAACAAAGTAGACATAAGTACCTAATTTCTTTTTAGTCGATCCGGATTAGTGAGTATAACCACTTCCATTTCAAACTTAAACGACCACGACAAACTACTTTGCAACTTTAGTAACTACGTGCTTAGGCCTTTCTAAATAGTGAGTTTTATGTCTCTGTCATATACCTGAAACTAAGGAATCTGTTGCTTTTACCGGTTACTGTAGCGTAGGAACTATGCTATTGTCAAAAAGATTAATGTATTTATATTCACCTACTAATTTGATTTCAATACACGCTGAAATTTTAATCATTTGTTTCCCGCAGCCCACTGCGAAACTACGGAACCACCCCAGAAGTTCCACTCATAGTTATAAGCAATTTTTATATAGTATGGGCAATGGGGCCAACTCTGAAATCGCGAAATACCTATTCGACCTTATGTATGAAACAGCTTATTATTTTTTTCGCGATTTCAGAGTTGGCCCCATAGTAAAAGTTGCTTGTATTCATGAGTGGAACCATCCCACTGCGGGAACCAAATGATTGAAATTTCAGCGAGTATACCTATAGCCGTTAACTAAAAATAAAAACCGATAATCACAAGTATTTTTCAGCATGGCAGATTGATGAGCGGCGAGTGGAAGGGCCGGTTACTCCAAATCGTTTATTTTTAAACAAAAGTTTCGTCACAAAGCTTAAACTGCGTTTATTTATCGCGTCTATTGGCATCATTCCTGCTTTATTGCTTACGGTTGCTAATGTGGTACAATAAAACTACGGTTAGAATCAATAAGAATCGTAATAAACAAGTTAATTTGGTCTTAATGTTCTTTAAAATCTTGTAGTTAATCAATTCTTTAGGTGGTATTGATCAATATAGAGATTTTAAAAACAGATAAGTACCTATAGGTATAGATACATTATCTGTGGTGTTTGGGAGAAACCTGTTAACTCCAATTTGATCATTTTTAGTTGGGTATACTTCTGTATTTTTAGGGTTCCGTACCCAAAGGGTAAAAACGGGACCCTATTACTAAGCCTCCGCTGTCCGTCTGTCTGTCTGTCTGTCCGTCTGTCTGTCTGTCATCAGGCTGTATCTCATGAACCGTGATAGCTAGGAAGTTGAAATTTTCACAGATGATGTATTTCTGTTGCCGCTGTAACAACAAATACTTAAAACAGAATTAAATAAATATTTAAGGGGGGCTCCCATACAACAAACGTGTTTTTTTTTTTTGCAGTTTTTTGGTACGGAACCCTTCGTGCGCGAGTCCGACTCGCACTTGGCCGGGTTTTTTTATCTATTACTGATTTGTCCAATTTATACATCGTGTATCTAAAAACCCTGTCAGATCCTGAAAACGATGATACTGTTGGTGAAACTGAACAACTTTCTCCATGGAATACAGGTCGAAAAAAATTTTCATATTTCCATATAAAATGTATTGGCCAGCTGACCGATTTACTATAAAAAGGCGAAAAAAAAAACCGTTTTTTGACCTATGTTCTTTGGAGAATGTTTTTCAGTTTCAGCAACACTGTCACCTTTTTCAGGGTTTTTCGATACACAATGTATAGGAGTGATAGATAGAGCTGACCAGGGGCCGTACCGGCTAACGCATCGATTATCGAAAAGTCTGCCGAGTTTCAACTTAAAACAGAAAACTCAAAGTAAGGAATTTCGTCTTTCTGTTGACGTAATTTGGAAGATATCGATGTTTGTGTTCGTCTGTTTCGTTTTACCATTGAAAATGGTTATCAGATGCAAATCGCCTGAGACGTATTTTTGACCATATCTCCGAGGATTTTGCGGAGATCGAGATGGAAATAGTACCAAAAGTTGAGGAATTTATCGAGACACGTGTGAACGTTTGAATTTTGAAAATCTACTGATAACTTCTTTTGAAATTTTGCTAAATTCCGAAAATTCCGGGTTTTTTGGGGGGTGTTTGTTTACTAAATTGTAAATATTTCTTAAATAAAACTGACTTAAGAAAAAATTAAAAAAGGGTCCTAGGGTACTAGTTTAGTTACCAAATGGCGAAATAATTTTGAAAATCGATAAATAATTGTGACCTGTAGGTGTTCCCTTTAGATTTGTAATTCTAGAAAAACGGGTGTTTCCGTACATAAGAGGTTATGTAGCTTCTATGATTATTGACCGATCGTCATGGTAATAGTGTAAAAAGATGCAGAAGCAGACGAGAAGTGCATTCGTTGCAATTTTGAAAATTGCGGGGACTGCAAAATCTGTGAATTTTTGTACATTTTTTGATAAGTTAACTTGATTGTAAAATGTCCCTTTTGGATTTAACAGGTTTTTCCCAAACACCACAGATATAAATAGTATTCGTTTTTCCTTTGCTATTATAATCTACATAAAATTACCCGTAAATTATTATTTTAATGAATTTATCGTTTTAATTTCTTATAAATGTGACTTTTCAGCAATAACATTTTCTTTCCTTTTTAAATTCATTCAAACAAGAAAAAGAAATATGATATTGTTTGCCTTGTTTACTGTTTTTTTGGGGTCCGTAATTCAATATCGGTAATTCATGTCAACGGTAATGGTAAATTTAATTTCTTTATTTTCGTAAGTCATATGCATTATGCATTTAAAAAAAGGTCTTACTTTACGTAAATAATTGAATTTTTTTTTTCACGTCACATATTTTTTTTTATTAGCAGTTTATTTTCGGCGCGTGTCACTCCCGAACTTTTTATACATGTCATAATGAGTCATTGAGTGACCACGAGCCAACACGCGTATATTATCGAGTGCCAAGAATATGTACAGATAGACAGACACTATTAGAGTGCAGCTTGAATGAGAGAAATGCAAATAAATATTGACCGACATTACTACGATTTACACCAAAATGTTTTATTGACATCAAGTGCAATTATCTTGGATATACTGTTACTTTCTGAAGAATTTACCAATTTATAAAACCTATCATACAGCGTAAAATTTTGATTATTTGGTTCCCGCAGTGGGGTGGTTCCACTCATGATTACAAACAACTTTTACAATGGCGCCAACTCTGATAGGTATCGCGAAAAAAAATCTGCTGTTCTAGGTATTGCGCTTTTGTATGGAACAACAGATTTTTTTTTCGCGATATCAAGGTTGGCCCCTAAGTAAAAGTTGCTTGTAATAATGAGTAGAACCACCCCAATGTCCCCAATGCTGGAACCAAATAATTATCAGCTTATATTTTTCTCATTTGATATGCAATATGCAACCTATTTCATTGCCCCATAGCCATAGATCTAAGATTCTCATTTATCTAATGCTCACTTAATTTCATAACATGACGATTAAAGACTGACATTTGATAACGACAAAAATTATTTGCCCGGCGGCGAATCACATTTGCATGCAGGTACATTTTACTTATGTCATAAAAATGAAGACCTAAAACTAATGTCACTGACTTTAAAATTACATCAATCGTTATATATTTTCCAGTAACAGTTGACTACTTAATTCTATTTAGGTACATACATTTCTGTACTTTAAATACTAGGTTAGCTAGACCTAAGGAAATAATATTTTTTAAATAATCTTAAAGATTGACGAACGCAACGAAAAGTTTAGGTCGTTGCTTTAAAATACTGAGTTGGGTTTAAGATTTAACAATTTATGATAGGCTTATGAAAGTCTAAGGTAAATGAATGATCTTTACGACACATATTACACAACAGTCGTAACTATTGGCCCGAGGATATATCTTGGAATGTAAAAGACACGAACACGTATCTTAGAACGTAACAAGTTTTGCAATTATGGTATCATAATAATTACTCAGTGACTTCCTGATCAATTAAAATTGTTATCAAAGTGAGTACTACTTTTACGTGTACAGTACAGTACAGTATGTTGTCTGTCACTACCTATACACAAAAATATGTTGTTTGTTTTCCTAGACAATATAAGAATGTAAGAAAAAGCTTGAAAATTTATCACAAATATTTAAATTGTTGATTTGAAATTATAAAATAAGTATTTTTTGTATATACTTAGTAACTGATTTACCTATTGTTAACCGTTATAATTACCCATCCCTTGAACGCCAAAACATAAAAAACTCTCATCTACGCAATGGTTTCCGAAGTGTTAGAAGGTATTTCATTCGAAGAAAATGTACATATCAACGAATGTTGTATATAAATGAATGATTATATTCACCAGAATGAAATGTTATATTTTTACTGGCAAGATCCGTTAACGCCAAAGCTGACAGTAGGACAGTTGAAAGATCGACTAAAGATGGGGCAGATTTTAAATAAAGAATCGTTCAAGGTAACTCCAAACAGTTTAGACCGGACAGCGTTATGTAAACCTCGATTTTTTTATAAATAGACGTTACCTCACCTTATTTTCAGAATTCAAAAATTATTCTAGACCTGTGTTTACCCGTAAAGTGCAGTATTTCAGCCAAATTGCACGTTCCCGAACGGATGTATACGAATGCCTGAGGGAATGGCCTCCCCTGTTCAGTAACTCACGCAAACCAAATAAAGGAACTATTCTAAACAGTCTCATTTAGGTAGAATAAAACAATAAGGTAGACGATTATTTTAAAACAAAAATGGATCAAAGTTAAAAAACTGAGTTCTTTGAGATATTATCAACATCACCGTGTTAAGAAAGATAGTGAATAATTTAATGAAACAAAACACTACGTAAGATATCGCTGAAATATTTACCTAAAAAATAATGCCATGAAAGAAATCAGACGAGACCAATGAAACGGACTCAATGAATAAAGATATAAGCAAACACATAATATTGTTGCTGACAAAAGAGTCTTTAAAAAAGCAGGATTTATTTAAGACGAAAATTCTGTTCTAAAGTAGTCTAACGCTGAGTCCCATAATTATGGTGATCTTTGACATGAACTCAAGAAATACATTATGTTTAGGAAACAATTTGAGTCGGTGTAGTTAAAGTACTTACTTTTAATAGGAATGTATTTTTCCAATACGAAATCCGAGCAGTGTAGCGTTCGTACGCGTTTCTTGCAAAGTAACTAATATTACACAAAACATTAAACAATCCTAAGAACTGCTTTACTAATAACCTAGTAACCACTTCGACCGAAAGTGTTTCATATGAATGTTTAAAAATGGCTTGTCTAATTTCTTTGATGCTCTATAATGTTTGAGATCAAACAAGCGATTGGCTTGCATTCCAGCGCACTGAAACGTGAAAGCTAGAAGCAAAATAATTCCGTAACCACATCAAGAAGCCCTAAATCATAGGGCAGCGGTAAGAGACGCAATTGCTTGGTAAACACGCTGCCTCTATAAGAGGACGCTTTTAACCCGAAAATACACTTCACACTAAACACCGGTATTTAGAACTACAAACAATACACTCAAATACGATTTTATGTCAGTTTCGTAGGTGTTACCTATAAATGTTATCAAATCAGACGATAAACATTTTAAATTATATTAGTGTCGACATATGCTCACTTATTTTCAATTAAAAAAAATTGTAGCGTATAGTTTAGAAGTTATGTGCTGTAAACAAGTAAGAAATACACTTGTCTATCAGAATAAAACATTTAAATACATAGGTTAGGTACACTGCCACTTGTAACTGTTGCTTCTGAAAAGATATCATAAACTTAAACCTTTCTTTTATATATTTGAACACGAATAAAATAAATACTAATATTTATGTGAAAGTAATTCTATCTGCTTGCATATATGCTACCTTTTCATAGAGGAGACAGACTGGACCATTGGAAAGGATATATAGGCCTTGTGTTGCGAAAATAAATTATGAAGCAGGTGTTACGGACGATGAAAGTTCGTATTGAATAAAGTTCACGCGGATAAAGTCACGACCGGCTGCTATCCAATGTGACTGGGTGACTAAAGCACGGTGAAAATTGACTTGAATAAATGGCAATTAAGCCTAGGCCGCAGGTGACTGAACAAACTTATCTTATCTGATCCGGTGACCAAAACTGGAATTAAGTGTTATTACTAGAGACCGGATTATATGCAAATGCATATTTTCAGTGGTAGTTGCATATTTTGGCAAAAAGTTTGGAAATAATGCATATAAGTATGTTATTTATGCTCAATCTCGTTCGTCGTTCAGATGTCTAACATGTCCAAACAATGACACCTATTTAAATTCTGCCCAGTCACCTCAATGCATGCCTCAGTCAAAGTAGAACACTAGAACAGTCCTTTTCGCTTACAAAAATATATTAAGCGATCATAGACACAATTTGTCTTCAGAACATTTGGCACAGTACTTGACCATCAGCCCTTTTTACTGTATTTTTTTTACTGAACAGGGGCCGTACCGGCTAACGAATTGATTATCGAAAAGTCTGCCGAGTTTCAACTTAAAACAGAAAAAAACAAAGTAAGGAATTTCGTCTTGTACTTTCTGTTGACGTAATTTCGAAGATATCGATGTTCGTGTGACATCATGAATTGGGGTTCGCCATTTTGGTCCAATTGGGGCTCGATTTATCTGTTTTAATTTGAAACCCGGCAGACTTTTCGATAATCGATTCGTTAGCCGGTACGTCCCCAGTACTTAGTCGTGTACATTTATAAAGGTAAATTTCAATATCTAATAAATTAGTAGTTATACCTTTTAAGAATTAAAAAGATCTTAAAAAAAACTTCATTTTTATTATTAATTCATGTTGCATATTTTGGCCCTTTTAATGGATTTTCGTGCATATTTTAGCTATTTTTCTTGTATATTTGCATGCATATTTTGGGCTTTTTATGTTGCATATAATCCGGGGGCTAATTGTCTAATTTCAAAATCTATCGCAATCGCTTTCATTTGACAGATGGATGTGACACATTGCTGCATTTCTTTGGTATGTTTTTTTGTGCCAAAAAGAAGTACCAATGTATCACATCCTGAAAGCGATTGGGATAGATTTTGAAGTTAGAAAATAGATAGGCCGGTCTCTAGTTATTACATATTGCTACCTAGGTTACGCCATCGACTACATAAACGACAGCGACGCCGTTACCGATGTAATGTATCACCTGCGATTCAATTTTACAAATTACTTGCTAAGTGACTTAAATAATGAGTCAATGAGGCGACTCACAGAGGGAACCCTCAGGGCCAACCGGCGGCACATGAGTGCAAGTACCTACCAGGGTTTTTAGTGACGGTTGTTTCCCCCTCCCGAGGTACCATCGAGCCACGGCTGGGTGGGACCACGAGAGGCGGTCATGGAGGGAGCCGCAACATTGAATGTTGCGGTCCCCTCCTTACACCCCCTGCTCACCCTGCAGGGGGGGAAGCGTAAATGCATTTTTTCACGGTATAAAAAAGGGGGCTTAAGTCGACCATATGTATATTTTTTGTGCCGCACACCGCACAGCTGACTAAAATCGACCCATGTAAATAGTCCATTATGAGTCAGAAAACAGATTGTAATTTTTTACTCTGCGAAACCTTGAACCGCGAGTAGGTAAGTAATTAAAATTCACTCTCCCCGCTGTAGCTCATAAAAGCGGCGTACTCTGTAAACACGACGTAAAGCAAATAAAAAAAAACAGCCAGTTTCCGATTCAAAAACCTAGCGACTTCCTCGCGGGTTCGCTTCTGGGAACTAATGAAATACGTAAATAGTACTGGCCCCGCGGACGGGGAGAGCCGTCCGCCGCGCTGACGGCCCGATGACGGATTGGGGTGACATTGAAAAAAAGTGCGGAACATCCTGCCTGCCGTTTGTTGTTCAAAAAGAAAAACAAAACCTTTGTTCTAATGTTCCATTTTTAAACAATTGGTGTTTATTGGTAGACTTCTACAACACGAATAGGTGGTTGAAACAGGGTTAAATTCTTCAGCTCGTTTTATGTGGACAGTCCAATATAAAATGGGCTGAAAAAACCCTGTTTTAGACTCTAGGGCCCGTATTCATAAACCGCTTTCAACGTTGAGAGCTATCTTGTAGTTATAACCTGAGATGCTGTTTCTATAAGAAGAGCATCTGAAGTATTATCTCAAGATAGTTCTCAACGATGAAAGCGGTTTATAAATACGGGCCTAAATTCACTTGCATTATCATCTATGAGTGTTTATGAGTGTTTTATTGATTTCTTCAACCCTTTTCATTATTCCCGTACAAAAATATTTTCTGCGTACAAGAACAAATCATCCTTTAATATTCCATTTCACTAACACTATAATCCTAAATACGACATTACCTACATCATCGAATTCCAAAACGCAATATATCTTGGCATGTTAGCAGTTAATTATTAATAGTGTACTGCCATAAACTTAAACAGTAGCCCTGAAAAAAAAAACAAATTCACAAACGGGTCATAACTCTATTCTTAGTTAATTTGTCATATCGAAGAGCAGCGGCGCAGCCCGCTGTAAACTCAGGAGTGCAGGCTATCCGTAAACTGGGTTATTTTTGTACTTTCACGGTTACTTTATCAAAATATTTAGCGTATAAAAACTGATTCTCTTTAGTTTAAACGCGTTTAACCTACCTTTTACAGACGACGCGCGGCGTTTCGACCTAGTTGCATCGGCAAACAAAATGCAACGCGAAAGTTCAAAAGTGTATGATATGATTCGAAAAAGTTCAAAAGTGTATGATAATTGGTGGAAGTATACAAATAAATTTGCCTTAAGATCTGCTATGAATTGACCTTTGTTTCTTTCACAATAAAGAATTGAATTGAATTCTCTTTATTGAGAGTTTACAAATACAGTGGTATGTCGAAAACTTAATATGTATTTTTCGGGTACGTATGATAAAATCCATATTATAATTATTCTTGGTAGAAAAATACCTTATCCTGCTCATACATAACTAAGTAAATACTAAAATATTATGGTGTTTAATTTATCTCTTTACATCGATTGCAAAATGACGCGTATGAGCGACGTGCAAAACACCGAACAACTGGCGAGCTACTCAGTTTATTTATGATGCAAAGGCATGAGAGCTTTAAAGCCGTTATGAGCTCTGATGAATTTCTATAAGTCATCGCCGCCCTTATGTCACGCACCGCTAACAGCAAAAAGTGACAAACCACAGACAGAAAGTCTGACGCTGATAATCCTTGACTTGTAACTGCGGGTTAACATCGTTCCGGATTATAAACCACGGCATTGGAAATGTATTTCTGTAATGGGTTTAATTGTTACCCGTTTTTCTCTTTTAGCTTACTTCTATTTAAACCCTGACTTTGTCGTATTTGTGGACAATCCGAAATCTCTTGTTAACCAAATTGATTTATGTTTGTAGTACCTAGAGTCTGTCTAAAAAATCAGTTCACCTGAGAAATTATCAAATTAATTAAAAAAACTTATACTGGTAACACTGTTGGTGTTGTAAAAATTCTAATTGTAAACATTGAATTTTGAAACACAACCACAGAATACATAATAGTACAAGTTAGAATTTTGACAGCACCGACAGGGTTACCAGTATAAGTTTTTTTAATTAATTTAATAATTTCTCAGGTAAACTGACTTTTTAGACAGACTCTAACACAAAGTAATTATGTAATTGGGTCTATCCCGTATGATTATGTATATTGTATAAATAAATAAATTAATAAATAAAATAAATATATTGTGTAATACTTCTGGGAAAATAATTTGATTTTTATTATTGTGTCAGTTTTATAATGGTCGCAATAAAAGTGTTGAGTGTTGTTAAATATACAAACATTTAATTTTACTCATATTTGGTCTTATTTTGTACATGCAGAGGTATTATAATAATTCTGTTAAGTAGATACGTCGGGTAAAAATAAAAATAAAAATCTAATGTCTGATGCATATTTTTAAAACCGATTCGTTTGTCCATACTTTTACGAAAAGTTATGATTTAAAAAAATCTAGTATTTAAGACATCACTTCTAGTGGTCATGTCATGATGACAAGTAAATAGGGTAACCATTCTTTCTCATTTATGTTACCTATGCGTGAACATAAATAAGAAAGAATCTTTCTGTATACAACGTGTTAATGAATTAACGCAAAATGAGAAAACCGTTTCTTCGGACCATCAAACTGTACAACTTTTAGGGCCAACTCTGAAATCGTGAAAAAAAATCAGCTGTTCCATACAAAAATTAATAACAAAAATATATGAAGCAGCTGATTTTTTTTCGCGATTTCAGAGTTGGTCCCTTAGTAAAAGTTGTTCAGTTTGATGGTGCGAAGAAACGGTTTTCTCAAAATCACGAAATATCACAAGGGGGGACGAGGGGGTGTAGTAAGATATCACGTGTATTAATTTTTTTCGTTAAACGCGTGACTTTTAACCGAAAGCGACATATTCGTACTGAAAATTGTTGAAATTATTTTGTACCAAAAAATACACGTGATTTGGAGGGGGGGGGGGGGGGGATTAACGTAAAACCTCACCATGCATCACCAGGGGGGAGGGGGGTTAAAAATTTGGCCAAAAAAACATCACGTGATTAATGGACGCCCCTTTATAAAATTGCAACCCCGCAATGCGATTCAATGTTCGATTTTATTGAATTTCGAAACTGTAATAACGGAATGAAATGATAATGAACGGAAACCTCAAGAGTTTTTTTTTATCACACGTTTTATAATTATGTGAATATCATTGATAGTTTACTTATGTTATCCAAGTTGGAGATAAGTTACGTATTTGCAGAACAATCACGAAAAATGCGCAATTTTTGTATCCAAACATTATTTTCGGAAGTTGACTAGAGTATACACTACTGACTTAAGATAATAGCATAGCTGGTAAGACTAGTGCTTACCAACAATCTGCGAGATTTCATCGAGTTCACACAGTGCCATATGTCTACGTCAATTAGCATTACTGAGATACACGACTATTCGTGACAAAATTAATCCCTTACGCTTAGAAAGCACAGAAAATAATAAAAGGTCTCGAGTGTTACTCAACCAGTGTTTACTTGAGTATGAGTCAAAACTTCTAAACTTAGAAGTACTTACTTGGGCTTTGCTTTAAGCTTTTTATCCATTCAGTGATTTAAAAAAAATTAAGTCTTCATATACAAAATTATAAAACGGTACAGAATTTGTAATTTTGTGACTGTAGAAATAGAAATGCACATACCTAATTATAATTGGAAAATTCATATTTCCATTGAGATTCTCGGCGTATGCTCGGCGTGTTCAATAATTTCTCTTTCTTGCTCAGTTACATGCACAATTTACAAGTCAATACATGAATACAGTCAGTATGCTAATGGCACTGTTATACTTATGCATGCAGAGCAAAATACACATGCAACATATTGTATAATCAACTATTCGTTTTTAGCATTTCAAACGAGTAAAAAATCAGGACATTATTAAGTATGGCCTGGATTTCTAAAAAGTTTTATTATAAAATTATAGCTGCTATGATTTTGAATATCAATTAATACTATAAAATAAGTTTGATCGCAAAATCTACTGTTGGATTCTGAATCAGAATCAGAATCATTTATTTGCTGAGAATGTAGGTACATACATATTGCTGTTAAAGAATTTTCGGTCCAGTACATTCTGCCAAAAATTAGCATGCAAATATTTAAATTAAGTTCAGGTAAACTAAGTATTCAATTTCATATTATCTTGATCGTTCACAATAAAATAGTTCAAATTCAATTCAAAAATTCAATCATTTAAAACAAATATTCATAAACTAAGAAATGTCAATTACAAATAATAAGTAATAAATCGTATAATGTCCAAATTTCTCAGTTAGAAAATCTGTAATGGAATAATAACATTTTTCTAATAATATAGATGTCAATTTCTTTTTAAATTTATAATTAGTCAATTCCTTAATTTCGTCAGGTATTTTGTTATATATAGCCGGTCCCATTCCCATCACACTTTTCCTAAGCAATGCTGTATGAAATCTTCCCAAATTTAACATGTTTCGGTACTGTGAACGCACTTGAATCGACCTTTTTCGTGTTTGGGCAACTTTTGTATATAGGTGCTGGTTAGACTTAACAAAAAGAGCAATGGCAATGTCAAGAGTTTTAAGGACTTAAACACAGGCATGCAACTGTCAGTCATTTTTAGCCCCGTCATGGACCTAATGCAACGTTTCTGGGCTTTGAAAATCGTCTCCCTGTCGCTGCAATTACCCCAGAAAATTAAGCCATACCTTAAAATGGAAGCAACGAGACCATGATATGCCATTATTAATGTTCCAGTGTTAACTTTCTTTGATAAGTAATATAATATAATATTCTGGTTACAAAATAAAAAAAACTTTTCTATTGAGTTCGGTCTAGAGATAGTTTCACAGTCGTTTAGAATCACAATACCATTTTGATGTAGGAAATGATGCGATCTTTTGTATGGAGACCCCAACATTAAATCCTCAGTCGAAAAAAACCTATGTGCCATGTTAAACCAAAAATATATAATTTGGATAATTATTTTAAAAAAAAGTTGCATTTATGATACTTTATCATACTGTAAAGTTTCGTCTATTATCCCCGTCAATAGGGATGTTGACTTATGAATAAAATAAGGAAATACTAATAAAAATCATAAACATATCAAACTTTTCGAGTAGCTTGTATACCTCTTCTTGGTTTTATATATTGCGTATTATTTGTTTTATGACCCTTCAAAGTTGGGTGGACAAGTCCATTTAAAAAGTATAAAATTTGTTAAAATAAATAATACATTTAATTAGTCCGTAAAATTTATAGCAAATTTGTCAAAGAAACCATTTTGATAAACACAATATTTAATATAGCTGCCGAACATGCCGAATACAACGTAGGAAGGCGTGACGTCATAACTTGGTAGCCGTTAGTATGGAGCGTTTTCGGGTGAGTCCAATTTTGTGCATTTCAAACTGTGATATCTCGGGCAGTTTTCATGCTAGCGAAATAATTCTTATACAAATGTTTGTTTTTTTGAGGGGTAATTTATGTAACATAAAATAAAAAAATAGTCAACATGTCTATTGGTAATGCGCTGGAACCTTGTCACGAAACAAGAAAATTCTAATAGGTTATCTAATGTACTAATTATTGAATTTATATTTTCAATAAGATAAGGTCTAGGTATATAAAAAAATTACAATTGTTTTTCGTTTTTGAGGTTAAAATCGTGGCCGCCAGGCGCATTACCAATTGACGTGGATAGTACTGAGGATTTTTTGTGGGGGTCCACTACCTGTCCTTTCCTACACTATTTTGTGGCTAATCTTATGTTTCAAACAATGATCGTAATATTTTTCCAGAGGTATATTTATTTGGCTGCCAATATGTTAATAGAAAAATTGTTTTAAAAAACAAAAAACCGACTTCAAAAAACCTGCCTCTAAAAAGCAAGAAATAATATTCAAATCATTAGATACGCATTATCATTGTTATAATAACAACACGTCTATTGAAGTCAGGTGGGGCTGGAGTACAACTTCCTTTTTTTATTCTAAAAGCCCTTCCCGACTTCAATAGACGTGTTGTTATTATAACAATGATAATGCGTATCTAATGAATTGAATATTATTTCTTGCTTTTTAGAGGCAGGTTTTTTGAAGTCAGTTTTTTTGTTTTTTAAAACATTTTTTTTATTTTTAGTGTAAGTATCTACCTTCTCTATTAGGTAGCGTAGGTATATTATTTGGTAGAAAAAGCGTCTCAGTCAAGCCTGAGATATTTGCGAAGAAACATACATTTATACAGGTCAAACTGAGAGAAAACCTTCTTTCTTTAGGTCGGTTAAAAAGACTATAAGTACTAAAAGTACCTACCCCTTTCAAAATAAAAAAAAAACATCAAATTTGGTTAATAAATAACAAAGTCGTCAAGATAGTTGGTGCAAAATCATAGTATTTTCAGGATTTCTTGAAAACTACTGAACCGATTTGAAAAAAAATTAAACGGAACCATCTCGCAAGAAAACTCAATCGAACAAAAAATAATCATCAAAATAGGTTCATAAATGTCGAAGGTACGCGCGAACAACGATAAAAAAACATACAATCGAATTGAGAACCTCCTCCTTTTTGTGAAGTCGGTTAAAAAGGAAAAGGTGGATACTTTATATGACTTCCTGATTCAAACTAAAGGTGTACCTACTTACCCTAATCAAAACGAAAAACTCATATGAATTTGCAACAGCAATTTTTTAACTACATAATAATTATGCAAATCATAAGGTTAGTAGGTGACGCCAACGCGATAAGATTGCATAACGAAGATTAATTATTTTGTTTTTATATAAATCATACATATAACATCAAAGCCTCTATGAAATTATATAATATTGAACAACTTCAATAATATTGTCCGACTATACGAAAGGTACCCATTCCTCAAAGGTTAATACCAGCGCAAAATATTCCTCTAATGGGCTATATTGGCACTTGAAAACTAGCCAAAAACGATAAAAGGGGCATCTGGCATTGAAGATCATATTGAATTGATGTATTAAAATACATTATCGTTTTCGTTTCGAGGCCGAAAATGTACGTTGCCACCTCTTCCGAAATACATATTGAAAAATTCTCTAAAACATCAACTTGATATCTTTTAAACTGTGTATTGTAATATATTCTATACAGAGCGACGTGATTTTGGCAAAAATTAAACCACTTAACTTAGAAAATGTCAGTATATTTTGGAACTTGATTATTTTATTATTATTTTGAAATGTGTATGTAGGATATTCTCTAATGCTGATCATGACTGGAAGCCTTAAATATAGGGAGTGATTGTATTCTCTAAATTAAATTCCAAATATACTTACTTAAGCACCAACTTATTTAGTCTGACATAGAATATAAATTACCTGTAACAAAGAATATATACACATTTTTAAACACCATAACATCAACAACTTAGAAATAATTTCGACCGTTTTTTTTTAATAAAAGGTTCACAGCTTTTATAGAATTGTCAAGCAAACGGTCTCCATAAAACTGCGATAACGTTTCCCACCCTTTAAACCTTAACCTACAGCAATGAATTTTGGGTATGTAAAAAAGTGCCAATATTTTCAAATCTACAATGAATATTTAAAAAATGAAAACGTACAGCCCTAGATTTCGGCATTTCAAAAACATACCAAAAATTCGTTGCCGTTTGTATGGAGACCGCTTGCTTGACAATCCTCTTAAGTTTAACTAATTTCCAATTGTAGGTACCTACGTATACAATATAATTATAGAAATATTTTCCCAGTATATAAGAAAGAACCCCAACACGACATGGTTCACTAAATTTGAAAATCGTATACACTAAAGTAGGTACCTCCGTTATCGGTAAGTGATCTACTTGTAGTTGCCAGAACCAAAAAACAGATTTCTCTATGCTAAATAATTGCCCTCACAATGAAATCTGAAACAAAGAAACAATAGAATATAAAGATTTATTAGCCGCTTAGAGAACCTTTCCAAACAATTGACTAGGCGTTTACTGACCGCGTTGCGTAATTTAGCGCTAACTGACGGCTAAGCTAGGGTTATCATCACGCGAACTTACTCGTAAGACAATTTTCAGCTCTGGAAAGCAATCAACTGGAACTAAAGAATATTTAAGATTCACTTATGGTAACTATTTAAGTAAGACAACTCACACAAGCGTATTTTTCTATTTTTCATTTTACTAGCGAATTTGACACCTTGTTGGCCGATTGCACTAAACTTAAGAATCGCCTAAGTCTTTTCCTAACTACAACATGACCAAATTAAAACGGTATCATAAACTTAGCCGTCATGTAGCTGTCATTCGTTAAGTTAACTTGGTCGAGTTGTTGATAAGAAAAGACTTAGGCGATTCTTAAGTTTAGTGCTTTCACGCGTGTATCTCTGATTTTAATTCACTTTTATCTACATTAGATTGACAACAAGCTTTTTCTCTAGGCCACCTCAACGTTAACGTCACATCATCCGGTATCGTGATAAAAATGTCGTAAACCACATCAATCCACTATTATCTTACTAGCTGACCCGACAGAAGGTGTCCTGTCTTATTATGATTTATAAATATTGAATTCGAATTTTAAACGACATTCAGTTTTTTACATCGTCTTTGACGAAGTCATAAGGTTACATTAAAAAAGTTTCTATTGTCCAAATTAAATTTTATATGGTGGTTAAGTGTTCTTTGTAATTTTCCGCGCAATTTTCTTTATTTTTTCTTTCATATGAACCTTCTCCTGATAATAACAAACACAACAAAATGATCATTAGCGAAATCGGTTCAGCTGCTCTCGAGACTTGCGCTTAGCAACACATTCAGCGATTCATTTTTATATTCTAGAAGATAGATAATATTCCTAGGTACTTTGTCACAATTTTCTATTGTAACTCAAACATTTTCCCATAGCGCCAAAGCAAACCCTACACCAGCTGATGTGGCTTGCTCAACATCGACACTAACAGTTTAGTGCTATTGCAAAAACTCAATGACATTTCCGTTGGCGACTCAGAATAATGCATTGCTTCCGTGTCAAGTGCTATGCACTCTACGTTAGTTGATTAGAGGCAGACATGCAACGCGTGGCTCGAATAGGTACAATTGCGAAATTACGAGCCTTTGGAGTGCACTTGATTGGAACAAGCAAGATATGATTGAGTAAATATGTAAATACGCTTGGTTTTCGGTAAGACACGAAGGTCGAATGTCTAAATAATTTGCTGTTTGATTTATGACTGCCTTAGAAGTAGATTTTTTAAGATAAGCAGAAACAGTTTTAGTAAGATATGTGTACGCAACAGAATGAGGTTGATTTTAATTACACATGTTGTTACAAATACCTATATTTTTAGGAATTGCATTTAATGTTCTTATATGTACCATAAAAAATTAATGTTTCGATACCAAGGCAAAAGTTTGTGAAATATTTGTAACAGATCTCAGTCCGCAGAACCATTTCAAATTGCAAACACCTTAGATAAAAAAAATGGTTCTGCAATTTTGTGCTGTGGTGTGTAAATACATTAATGAAGTTTTAACTAGGTTATTGTAACAGCACTACATGGTGTAACCAATGGCAATCGTCTGCTCACTCTACAAACATCAAAAATCTAGCTTTATACTATACTAAATTATATACTAGAAAAAATGCGACTCGCGCCAGACCAATTCTCGGACGGGAAATGGCATTGTGGATGCAAAAATCTCAAATTTAAAATCAAATATTTGATTGAACATTGAAATAAAAAAAACTTCGTTTTATTCTCACGCCGCCCACGATTGTTGATTTATGACCATTACTCAAAGAAATCGCTAACTACAAAGCCGTACTTCGTGACCCAGTAGTCTTTACGTAATCTTACCTTTAATGCCATACATAACAGTTGTAAGGCAAAATGTCCAAAACGACGATAATCGGAAACAATTGGGAAATATTTATTGAAAAAAATATCACGATTGCACGACATCCGGAGAAATAAACTGTTGCTGACGGCCCAGAGAACAGGCTTGTGGTCAATCGAATGTAGTAAGTGAATTTAAGTCAGAAATTTTACTTTTGAAATTTAAAAAAAAAATTAAAAATGTGTTGCAGATACTTCAGCAATGTTTTTAAAGAAATGACACTGAAAAAGACTACTAAATTGAAAGTTCATGTTACTTCTTAGAGCGGAAACCAAAGCATTAAATAATTTAAAATACAAATCGAATTATCAAATAATTCACAGCATAACATTAAGTTTTCGGGATTATTTATAAATTACTATGTTTAATGATACGAGTACGTATAATAAAGTAAAGATTCGCTGCATCATACATAACATGCAGTAATTTGTCTATCGCCAACCTAATGAAACAAATTGACAGTTATGAGCTCAGACCGCTCAGACTAATATGAGCAGTAGTCATTGAATTAATTAATAAATATTTGCAATTACCGCCGTATGCTTCGGTAATAGAGGCGTTTCGCTCGATGCGCTTCCGTTTCTTTCATAGTTACCGTTGTTTAACCGTAACTGTATCAGCTATCACCATAATTAGTCGCATGTTAAATTACAAATATGATTGTGCCAATCTCGAGTGGATGTTAAATTAATCATAACTGATCCTCCAGTGTGATTTATATACGAACTACGGTGTTTATTCTTACCCCATGAAAAAGTTATATTATTAATAGTAAGCAATAAAGTTTTCAATACAGCGTGAAATTTTAATCATATTGGTTCCCGCAGTTGAGTGGTTCCACTCATAATTACAAGCAACTTTTATTATGGAGCAAACTGATATAGCGAAAAAAATCTGCTATTCCATACAAACAAAAGCGTTTACCAACTCGACCTTAATGTATGGAACAGCTGATTTCTTTTCGCAATATCAGAGCTGGCTTCGTATGATGATAAAAAATTCAGCGTGTGTTCCGAAAATGCGAATGCGCATAATGTAGTAGATAAAGATTGCAAAAAGATAGACAAATATAAATAAAGTGTTACGAAATTTGACAAAAAAATTAACACATGTACAACTCAATATCATCAAACAACTCGTCAATCCTCTAATCTATCTACTAACTACGCAACTTAATAGATAGAGAACCTAAAGAATTTAACAAGTTATTCTTAAGCAGAGAAGTCATTTGATCGTAAAGAAAAAATGCATTAATTGGTTTAAAACGGGATTAGGCGGGGTATGCCCGTGCCCGTGGCAAGTTCAAAGCTAATGGATGACTCGGAATTCAGAGGAAGCACACTCTTTCAGCAATTAGATAGCGCGTCGCATTATTCTTACAGTGTATCGAATCCACTAACTTTAGGCCTTCATGCTTTAAAATCATTAACAGGAAGTATACATACTTTTAAACTTTCATATTACCTTG
This sequence comes from Agriphila tristella, assembly GCA_928269145.1. Classification (NCBI taxonomy): domain Eukaryota; kingdom Metazoa; phylum Arthropoda; class Insecta; order Lepidoptera; family Crambidae; genus Agriphila; species Agriphila tristella. Next base: position 14,161,827 of record OV743439.1, on the reverse strand, counting down.
CTGTCAGATGAAAAGGAAGCTAACCATCGCTAATTCAAAGTACTTACAAACTTTTCTAAAAACAGACTGCTTTATAATAGGCATAAAATTTCCCATTTGAACGTGAGTTTCAATTCATATATTATATCAAGTGTGTTATTCCAACTATCATACATTAGCTTTTTTTGACTGTTTTCCCTCAAAATCCTACTAATAATATTTTGATGTGAAAGTTTGTGGGTTTGGATGTTTAGATGTTTGTTCCTCAATCACGTAAAAACTACTAAATGGATTTGCTTGAAATTTGGCACACAGAGAGAAGATATCCTAGATTAAAACATAGGATAGTTTTTATCTCGATATTTCTTACGCGAACGGGAACCACGCGGGTGAAACCACGGGCGGCCGCTAGTTAGTAAATAAATAAACCTTCAAACAACATACTTATTTTAGTAGGCCAAATTGTGTTACAAAAGTGTATCTTTTAAAAGTAAATCAAGCTCACCTTCACAATTACGAACTACAAAAACGTATTTCCAAGAACGATATAGAAAGTGAGGAAGCGATAAATAAAATGTGGGAGGACTATTTAGCTATTAGTGTTGAGTTCCCGGAGATTCTTTGAAAGGAGAGAAAAAGATGTGACGGTCCGATGACGGCACTCGAAACAGCAAGATTGAGTTCACATCAGGATCGAATAAACGTCAAAAATCTGTTATTTTGGTACATTGAAAACGGTTGCCATGGTTTCCATTGTACCATTTTGACATTTACTCGATTCTAATTCGATCTTCTGAGATCTGCCGCGATCTGTCGCGGTTGGGAGTCACCCCCCAGATAGCGTGTTTTTCGTAATACATAGTTATCTCTTTTTTAGTGGTTGTTCAGAAAAATTCAACTGCAATATTTATGCATTCTTTATCGATTCTCACACGACATAATGAATAATAGATTAATCCCAATATTCCTAAGAAATTAAATTCCGATCTTAGTGTAAAGATTATTAAATTAAAATAATAAATGATGATGAATTAATGACTGAAAGATTAAATTATCGACATAATGAAATCAGTCTCAAAAGTCATGTGTAATTTGTCACGACGCTGTCAATAAGAAAGGAGTGTTTAATTACTTGTAATCACTTGACAAGTCTAGTGTTAGTGAAATCTATTTCATTTCTAATCTTACTTACATATTCGCAAGCAAACATAATTAAGGATTCAAAGTTTCCCAATTTGGCGAACTGTCATCCTCCCACATTGAGGACGCAAGCACACTTTCTTTCATTGAATCCGTCCCACGCTGTATTCACTGTATTGGCTCCTATCACAGCCGGTTACAAAATCTAAAGCGGAAATTTCGGACTTTTGTATTGTTGCGTAATACGTAAATTAACATCCAATTGGCACATGAGTTAAACGACCTGAGAAAATTAAACTTTTTGTTTTGGTCGGTCTTGGACTGTCTAGAATACAATTTGACTACATTTGATATTTGCCTAGAACTTAAACTGACTACTACATAATGGGTCAAACACATAAATCTACTAAAACACAAATTGACTAATGTCGAAAAGTTATAGAACACGTGGTTCTGCACTGACACAAAGCTTCTTAAATTTATTAGGCCAGTAAATTCTTACAAATGTTTTTCCTAAAATCGCAAAACGCGATGTAAAGCTGCATTTTTGGTATGTTATTTGGACCCCTTAAGGGAGTGTGGAACCATGTTTTGCAAGCAAAAAAAGGTTGTGCTACCGGCTTATACGTGAAAAATCTAACGTATGTCTAACAGTTTTTGAGATATGATGCTTGAAATATTGACACTCACCGGCATATCTAACCGCTAATACCGTTATTTTCATACAAACATGCTCACTTCACAGTCTCATAAATATAAAAGTATACGCATCTCTGCAATGGTTTGTATGTTTAAGAGTTAAGGAAGGTGCTCGTTTTTCGAATAAGAATGTCAAATAAGCATAGTCATCTCTCAATTTCGCCAAAAATGCAATAAAGCAATGCATAATTTTAATACCATATATCATTGTATGGAACGAGGAAATTGGTTTACCTTTTCCTCTTTTTGGATAAATTGAGAGGTATCTATATAGTACAGTAGCCCGTTATACATTTAAATTACCAAAAAGGTTACCGCTCGCCGTTGTGATATAGTTATTTATTGCGAAATTATAGATCCTTTAACCCAAGTTTTACAGATCGCAACCCGCCGTAACCTATATTTGTATATCTCCAAAAATGATATTTTTTTAGTTTTCGAGGTTTACCACATGGTTTAGCTATTGTCGTGTTCTACAGCTTTGTTTGATTGCCACTGATAATAGTAAGACTATGAAAAGCAGCCATAGACAGATTTAAGACCAGATGAAAATGGTTGGACTTTATCTGGTCTTAAATCTGTGTATGGTCACTTTCCATAGGCTTACTATTATTAGTGGCAATCAAACAAAGCTGTAGAACACGACAATAGCTAAACCATGTGGTAAACCTCGAAAACTAAAAAAATATCATTTTTGGAGATATACAAATATAGGTTACGGCGGGTTGCGATCTGTAAAACTTGGGTTAAAGGATCTATAATTTCGTAATAAATAACTATATCACAACGGCGAGCGGTAACCTTTTTGATAATTTAAATGTATTACGGGCTACAGTAGTAATACTTATTTGAAATTTTTATTCGAAAATTGAGCACCTGACTAATCTATCAACATACAAATCATTGCAGAGATGCACAACCTTTTTTATTCATGAGACTGTGAAGTGAGCATGTTTATATGAAAATAACGGTGTAGGCGGTTAGATATGCCGGTGAGTGTCAATATTTCAAGCATCATATCTCAAAAACTATAAGACTTAGAGAGCTGAAAGTTAGCTTTAATTGTTTGAAATTTAATACACTTTTAAAATGATGTTGGCAACTAATGTCAAAAGCTCATAGTTTTTTAATAAAACTGCAAAAACTGAATAAAAATGCAGTTTTTCACGTATAACGCAGCTAGCACAACTTTTTTTTGCTTGCAAAACATGGTTCCACACTCCCTTAAGGGGCCCAAATAACATACCAAAAATGCAGCTTTACATCGCGTTTTGCGATTAAAATGTAGATTTTACTGGGCTATATTGCACTTAAAACAAATAATTACTGTCGTAGGTAAAGGTTTTTAACAGTTGATTATGAATAAATTCATATTTGCATTGGTGGTTAGTGTTATCTTCATCATAGGTATGAGATTAATATTTACAGAGGCTAAAGCTACATAAAAAAATATTTACTTTATGTTATAATTTTCCACTTTCATATCCGTTATGCTAGTCTTTTAGTTGATAATTAATTACTGATCTTACATCTCATCCAACATTTTCTTTTATTTCTTGCATAAATTAAACATAACAGTGAATGAAACACCACACCTCATTCGAAATAATAGCCAAGTAATTTTCATAACAACGTGGTTATGCTTTATGTGTGTTATTACGAGATATTCAAAGACTAAAGAAAGTTTCCATAAAGCGGTTTACCGACGACGCTTTCACAAGATTTTACTAAGAAATTCATTTGATTACGACTATTTGCAATATCAGAAAGATCCAAAAGAAGGTTACAAAAGAGTTGGTTGAAATTAAATACTGTTTCCTTAGTAGTATAAAGTACGTATAGCAACTTTCTTGCATTTTTAACATCTTATTGCCGTTTATTAAATAAAAGAACTAAATTGTGTATTAAATACCTACTACTTAGCGGCCGCCCGCGACTTTTTTGCTATCCCTCGGGAACAATACTTTTTTTCGGGATGAAAGGTACCCTATGTCCTTCTTGACCTTTGACAACATGTGTGTAAAATTTCTTGATGATCGGTTCAGTAGTTAAGACGTGAAGGCGTAACAAACAAACAAACGGACTTTCGCATTTATAATATTAGTAAGGATTTCCCTTTAATGATTTTTGAACTACGCTCATAAAAATGTGAAATTACTGTACTAAAACCACGTGCACCAAGTACACAATTAAAAAAACATTTTTTTTACTACTACTTTTAGCTCTAGAGGAGATAATTATGTATTATATTATATAAAGAACTTGACTATATCGCCAGTGGTCTTGTGCATAGGTGGGGATGCCACCCACGTCGGTCGGTGCAATCATTAATAAACGGCGATGGACGACGCATCCGCTGCCACTTTAATGCATTAGCGATCCATGCAACCGATTGTTTGTCGGTTTTCGATTAGCAATAACACAAATACAACCTACAATTAGCGCCCTCAATTTTCAATTCCATTTTCATTGCTCGTTTTTCAATACGTTGCCGTTCTTTATGTGCTTTCTTTCAGTTAATTGTTTTTCTTTGTGTTTTTGTCTTCATATGCATAAAACTATTATTATTATTGTGAAGCGCCGAAGGATGCTTTATATTCATAAGTATGTAGTTTTCTTTTTCAACTCTAATTTTTTACATTTTCTTTGCTTCTACTATAATAGTAAGACAAACAAAGAGTAAAAAAAATTCTTAATCTCAAACTTTGAAAAAGGACAAAAGAATCCGGAACTACGGTTGTTCCAATGGGGAGGAAAAGCGCAATTTTATCCCGATAGGTGGCGTCTTGTCGTTGGTACCGAGCCGCCTCAAAGAAACTGTCAAAACATATGGGAATCTCTTGGAGTATTGCACTTTTTAATTTTATACTGAGAAAATGCCGCATTGTTATGCATGTAACTTGTAAAATATTGAAGTTCATCGATTTCCCAGTAACAAAAAAAATAGTGGGCAAAAAAATATCAAAAAAAATATACTTTTTCCTCGATTTTCTCCTTTGCTGAGCCTGAGAAACATTATAAATCAAAAGGAATGTTTCATGAATTTGATGAAGCTTCGCCAAAATAAAACAACATTTGAATTATATCAGCTTTGTTCTTTAATATTTCAACCTCAGCAGTTTCTAACATATTTATAACTTGGATGAATTTGATAGGTATATCAAATATGGAATAAGCCCAATATTGGGACCAAACAGAGAATTAATAGAATTGTATATGCCAGAGTCATTCAAGAAACTTAGAATAATAAAATAAATATGATAAAACGTTACGTGTAATTTTGGATGGTACAGAAATTCCAGTACAGAAACCTGAAATTACTATTGCACAGAAGGCATCATCAGGCAACTATAAACACGGAAATTCACACTCAGTTGCTTTGTTAAAATTTAAATCATATGCTTCTAATCTGAAATAAAAAGATTACTTGTAAATCTTACACGAAATTTAAAGAAATGTAATGCTTGTTAGCAATTTTTTGTAAGTTGCTATAAACTTTCTTGCCTGTTGTTTTGGCTTTTCTTTTCCGTAATTCTTCTTTTATATGAGCTAAAGTTAGCATAAAATACATTGTTTGTCCGCAAAACCGAAAAAAATACAATCTAAGACAGTAAAATCACGTAATACACAGTCAAGACAATATAAGCTCAAACTGACAATTGTTCCAAAGACTAAGCGCCATCTGTAATTCACTTTGCCTTCGCCTCCCCATTCGTTTAATATCAGCGTTGAACCATAACAATACTTCGGCTTAACCCTTTGTTACTTATCTGCCGTTATTCAACCCGCAGAACAACCACAGTTATGTCAAATGTCTCGTAAAAATCAACCTTGGATTTTTTATTCTTTATTCAATTCCGAACAATAGCCCATAGCGGTCTGATGCGAACGATACGAGGAATAAAGTTAAACGTCAGACGAGAGTCATTGACGCATCCTCCGGAACCAAGCCGCGACAGAACGATGCAGAACGAGACTATAATGAGGACGCTGAACTTTGAAATTTTTATTTAGGTACTTAAAGTTTTGTCAAGTTTTGTCACCATCTGTATTTTAAATAATAATTAAAGTCTCTAGATACCATGCCCAAGTTTGTTTTTAATTTCTTTATACATCCACGATTGAATGAGATTTTATTCATTGGGTTCTCACAGTAGGGTGGTACCACTTATGATTACAAGCAACTTTACTAAGGGGCAAACTCTCATATCGCGAAAAAATCTGCTGTTCCATACATTAAGGTCGAGTAGGTATTGCGGTTTTTGTATGGAACGGCTGATCTTTTATTTCGCGATATCAGAGTTGGTCCCATAGTCAAAGTTGCTTATAATCATGAGTGGAACCACCCCACTGCGGGAACCAAATGATTAAATTTTCAGCCTGTATAAGTTCTAAATATTTTATCAAGATTATTAAATACACCTCATGTCTGGATTTTAAGAGAAAACTATTTGAAGTTTCAAGATACAGATTGAGGATTGTTTTATATTTATTTCGGACAACTCAGTACTTATAGAACTTCTTAAGTAATCAAGCTTTGGACATTTTAAATGCTCTAAGTAATTTAAAAGAGTTTATATTATGAAAACTAGTAAAATGAAAAAAAAAATTGAAATATCCAGGACTTGGGAACAAGATTCGCGAGATTGCGGATTACATTCGCTTGTGCAATTACCATGAGTTTAAAAATTAAAAATAAAAGTTACTTTCTGAAGTCTCGACTCTTTATTAAAACTAAAGGACAAAGAGAAATTCTTAATTGCCTCAATATATTTAAAAAAGTTAACGCATCGTTAGTTTATGTCCCTTTTAATGTATTTTAATCACTTTTAACCTAACTAAAATACGGCATAAAAATATTTTAAGAATAGTTTAACTTAAATTAATTAATATATTTAAAAGAACACTAGAAAAATCAACTCACCCGTAGCACCTCAGACGGGATTCCGTCTGAGCTGATATAAAAATAGCATTGTGAATGCCTAAAATTTAAAATTTAATGATAGGTAGTTTAACTTATTCTTTTACATATATTAATCATATTTTTTTACTAATAAATTACCTTTCGTCCGCCTGTATCCGCTAAGCGTCCCCCACTGATTTTTCTTAATATCCTCAATTTCACTATAAATGTTCAATTCACTAGAAAATGTTTTTTGTTGAAGCACAAGACTTTTTTTACTATTCTTTGAGTCGGTTTGAAAAAACGACACGAACTTATTTATCGGGCTCATGATCACAGAAGTTATATTACACTGTATTTTAACACAAAATTAAATAACTACGAAAAAAACTTTAACTACTTAAAATAACATAAAAAATTTACACTCTTTTGTACTATTTCAATATTCAAGAATAAAGCCTAAAGTAAAAAACTAACTCACAACACTAAATATTAAGGTACTTAAAAATACACCTATAAGAACTTTTTACGCACATAGACGCTAAAACAACTTTTCCAGAAGCTCGTAAAAAAACTCTGTCCTTTTATAAGTAAATAGAGGCAAAGGCGACAACGTCGCGCGCTGCTCTTTTGACTATTGCCAACGAACTTTCTTCAGCGACTTTCAAACTACCATTCACCCTGGGGATGCGTATCGTAGCGATTATGACATCGTTACAATTTTATTAACGCTGCAGCATAATCATTTGTAGTATGTAGTATTCATTACTTATAGAAAAATGTTAACAAAAAAATAATTCTATTTAAACTGAAGAGGTACTGGTGACAAATTGCAACTTTCATTTCGCACGCAGTATATTAATATTTCTTCTTTTTATTATTATACGATTTCACAGGTGTGGTTTAAACAGGCATTTTCTTAGAAATTCCATTACATTAATTTATAAATTGAACCATAACATAGTAGTAAATTTAATTTTTTTAGTCACCGATGCATCTCAGTGATTTTAGTCTTGACTAAAGAAAAAGGTACTTGTCATAAAAATGAGTTCTTTTTCACTCGTCAACGTAGAAATAGTAAATTACATCAATAACAATGGTGCGTAGGCGATTTTTAAGGATCATTCAATGTATTTGCAGATTTGATTTATAGCTTTAGAAAACTATGCTTTTTATGGTGTCAGTGTGGCGTCAGTACATAGTAGAAAGCTAAAATCGACGCTTTTAGGCAAATAGAAAATAGGTAATTAAATTACAACTAGAAAGGAAGAGGAACGGCTATTTAGGTACTTACTCTAAAACAAATTGAAACCAATGAAATTAATTCATTTACATTTTGAATTGAGTAATGATTAAAATAATAATTAATAAATTTAATAATAAAGATCGCCTCACCAGGAGCAACGGGACTCGAACCCGTACACTTGGGATTCCAGTCCAATGCACTGACCAATTATGCTACCGAATCGCTCATCATCATCACCATATGTCAGTGCATGCGGGAATCCCGGGTGAGTCGATTTTTTCAATAGCTTTGTGAATGCGTAAAACGTAAAAAATCAATTGAATAATGATGTTGGTTAAGTCAATATTGACAAAGTTCATAATGCTTTATTCTTTTATCTGTTAAAAATAGAGTTGCTAGAGCTAGGAAAATGGTTGACATAACATGTGTGATCATGATCCGAAAGAGTGTTTGGTTTAGCAATTAGGTTCTTTAACTTTAACAATTTGATTCGTTAAGTAAATAAAAAAAAAGAAACTAACACACGTTGAACAATCCGTTTCCAAACTCTTCACAGTTTCACGGTGTGAACTGGAGTTTACAACAATAATTATTGTTTCGAAATCACGATTACAAACGGCTTACGCAATCCGTTCACATGGATGCCTAATATGGTGAGTACTTGAAATGTTTTTGAGATAATTTGCTTTTAATGTTAATTAGGTAGATATTAAACCACAATTTTGGCAGCGCACCTTACGAATATCATAAATGTGAAAGTCGGTTTACGTGGCTGTCTGTTGTTTTAATAATTAACCTGATTTATACATTCAGGATTACGCCAAAAATTTCGTTTGGGCGTATATATACATTGAGGAGCTCGGTGGCGCAGTGGTTTAGCGCCTGGCCCAGCGATTGCGGAAGTTAAGCAACGTTCGCAAGGGTCGGTCATGGGATGGGTGACCAAAAGTTTATTATCTCGAGCTCCTCCGTGCTTTGGAAGGCACGTTAAGCCGTTGGTCCCGGCTGCATTTGCAGTCGTTAACACCCACCAATCCGCATTGGGCCCGCGTGGTGGGTTATGGCCCATCCTCCTTACCACCCATAAGGAAGGCCTGTGCCCCAGCAGTGGGGACATCAAAAATGGCTGATGGACATACATTCGGTAAAAACAGAGGATTTGCAGGAGTTATTAACTAAACGAAAAAAAAATTAATAATAAAATTTAATTCTTTATGAAAAGAAAACTAAGTACATTCCATTTAAAACAAAGTCATCATATTACCTATCTTGTTTCGTAGTCAGAGAGCCCCTTAGAGCATTTAAAAGGAGTTTGCAATACTACGGGCCATAAAAATAAATATTGAAAAAGGTAGTCCAACAGTCCAGTTGAACACGGCAGTTGTATACACCACGAGTCGGGAGGATGTTTAATAATGTTCTTATGTAGGTAACCCAATGATTTTACAGAAGAGAAAATTAGCCAGCAAATCAATCGCCAACGACGTCGTTAATGTTTCATACAGTTTTATGTAATTTTAGTAGCTAAAGAAGATCCTCAATTGATTAAGGGCAGTAAACATTACGAAATGACAGAAAGCATTAAGGTGGTTATATCACCAAAAGTGGCGCGCTCATAGGTTTTTATTTAATAAGTTGTTAATAGAAAATGATTTTAATAAAACTTTTCGTAGAATATTTAGGGCCCATGGTCTAGTCTTTTTATTTTAGAAGGTATCACTATATGCCCTTGTAGTCATTCGTAGAAGTAGTTAAGAATGTGTCAAAAACGGCCACTTTTAGCAGTTTTTTTCTATCTAATTCTAGCAGTGACTTCGAGGGAATCTGATGATACCGTCTAAAAATACTAGACTATGGGTTCTTAAAAATTGAAAGTAAAGTTTATTAAAATTGTGTACCTATTAGAATTACAATATTAAATAAAATTCACCGCGGCGCCACTTTCGGTCAGGAAAGCGCCTTAAAGTTTCATACGATTTTATGTAAGTAACTAAGTAGTTAAAGAAGCTCCTCCAATTGATTATGGGCAGTAAACATTACGAAATGGCAGAAAGCATTAATATCAATCTCAAAATTAAAAGCTTTAATTGGGTATCGCTTACAGTGCACTCGACCAAAAAGACTACACCACAATGTTTCAAAACAGCGCGCACATGTGGTGAGCGTAATCGAATATCTACCGCAATTTTAATACACATATACTACGTAAGACGATTACTAAACGACGAACTTGAAAAATAAATATTTTACAAGAAACAAAATCAGTTTTGTGTTTGTAAGATTTATTTTACTTACAGTTAGCACAAAAAGGGTTCTGAGTGTTTTGCATGATAGTCTTATACCTTTGTTGCCCTACTTAGCGTACGAATAGGTAATACATACATAGGTGACAATGCATACTTAATTATTTATTTATTTATTTTCTTGAATCTTGGTGAACACTGTTTTCGCTTACGTAAACTATCGCTTTCTCTCTTTCACTCGCACGACTGTGAGCAGTACATCCGATAGTTTTCGGTGGCAAAAATTGAATTAGCTCATGGTAGAGCATTATTTATTCTGTGGTAGAGCTACCGTAACAAGTGATTGATTGAATTTGGAAGCAAATAACAATGTAAAGTGTGCGAGTTATTCTCTAATAAAGCTCTACCCAGAAAATCAGATGGATGACACTCAGTCAGTCGCAAGAATGATCTTTAAAGTTAATGCTTCATTAAATGTATCGTCATCTTTTTCTTCTTTTAAATGAAGTAAATGACGGTGATACTTTTAATGACGCATTAACTTTAAAGATCGTTCTTGCAACTGACTGTCTATCTGGCTAACCCTGTAGGCTAGAGTCATATACAACGTGTTACAAAATAACCCCTAATGCCGAATATGTTACATAGGGACAATCAAATTGAACAACTTTTGCTATGGGACAAACTCTGAAAACACGAAAAAAAATCGGCTGTTTCATTTTCGTTATTAATGCTTGTATGACACAGCTGATATTTTTTTCGTGTTTACAGAGTTTGTCCCATAGCAAAAGTTGTTCAATTTGATTCCCAACAATGAATCAGTGAATGAATCAATCAATTTAGAGTGTTATATGTATTTCACAGATTTTTTATTAAACTCTTTGATATCGTCTGTAAATGTTTTAGGGGGTCCAAGTGAAACAACAAGTATTCGTGGACCCCTAAATGGGTTCAAGCGTAATAGTGAGTTTCCATGGACACCCCAGATGCGTTCAAAGGGGGGTATCATTAGTGGAAAGCACGAGTGCTGAGCACCAGTAAATTTGTGTAAATGATTGTACGGCGGCACCTCAGACTATACAATGTTGACCTTAAGACCGCATTTATGCCCTTCGTAATAAAAGCTGTTTTCGCAGTTTAACTGTATAACCTGACGCATGCTGTCGTGTGTACTAGATGTGCCAATGACTCTACTTTACGATGTTTTTTAAACCGGCCAAGTGCATGTCGGGCAACCCGCAGTAGAGTTAGTAGTTACCTTATACCATACCATATTAAAGCCCGCTGGCAACGATCAATTGCGATTTTAATTTATTTAAAAAAAAATCTCCGTCAATGCCATTGTTGGAGCAATTGACAATCGGTTCAATTGCACGCGTAAACGATCAATTCTTGCATCAATGAGCGTCAGTAACAAAGTTTTATTTGCGGTTTTAGAAAATGTTCTAATACTTATATCTCTAAAAGTTTAGATCTACAGCATATATTTTTTTAGAACTTTAATTCTCTTATTTTAAAAGTTAGAGGGCACACATTTTACCACTTTGGAGGTGTATAACTATTTTTCAAACGGTTGACTTTGTAAAAAAAATGTTTTAGGAATCTCAATGTAATTTTTAAAGACCTATCTATAGACATCCCGCACGTAAACGTTTGATGAAATTTTTATTTTTAGTTTCAGGTCCATTCAAAGTATGGGGAGCCCTCGCTTGATCTTTTTTTTATAAAAATCGTAAAGCGGCTTACAGAATAAATCTACCTACCAAGTTTCAACTGTGTAATCCTAATAATTTCGGAATAAAGTTGCTGTGACATACGGATGGACGGACAGACAGACAGACAATATGACGAATCTATAACCGTTTTTTGCCTTTATGCTCCTTAGCCAAGAAAAACGTTTTAGGATTCCCTAATCCTTAAACGTTTTTCTGAAAAAAAAAACGTTGTTACTGTAATAAATAAAGCTTATAGAATTTATTGAACGCTGTTGTAAATTAGACCTTAATATGTTACAGATAATATAATCAAAAAATCTTTTATAAAAACACGTTTTAAAATAGGAGTAAAAATTATAAAAATCGGACTAAAAACATTAAAACGGACTGGTAATTACAGACTAAAAAGTATAAAATAAATTCCTCTCTAAATATTTTTAACCCTATAGCTACAGAAATTTTAAACCTAAAAACGTGGGGCGCATTTTGTAAAATTTATCATCCATATTGTTTTTTGTATGCGCCCCACGTTTTTAGGTTTGAAATTTCTGTAGGTAAGTATAGGGTTATAAATATTTAGAGAGGAATTTATTTTATACTTTCTAAGGAGGTCGTAAATCCGTCCCGTGTATTGAGTGTCTCATAATACAATATAATCAACCTTAAATCTATTGGTTAAATGCATACACTCATAAGTATAGTTAGTAAGTAGATATAATACGTAAGGGTTGGCCCATCACACGCCCCCTTTAAAAAATAAAAAAATGAATGATTACATTTTTTTTGTATTATTCTTATTAACTAATATTTATTAAATCTTAAAAGTAGAAGGGTTTTGTCCTATTCTTATGTACTACGTCCTCTTTTCCATCTTTCAAAATTTTGACATTTGGTGATAAATCTTCTAATACAATAAAAGGTCCTAAATAAATGTTAGCAAACTTATTACTATTACAATCGTTTTTTAACAATAGTTTATCACCTTTCTTATATGTTACAGGTTTTAAATAAGTGTCATATCGGTTTTTCCTCAAATTTTTACTATGCATTAAGTTACACTTTGCATCCTGTTGTGCTTTTTGCAATCTAAATTTTACCTCTTTTACATAATTTTGTAAATTATAAACTGGCTCAACTGTACCATTACACAAATTACTAGGAATATTACAAACTTTTCCAAACACAAGTTCAAAGGGAGAATATTGGGTTTCAGTATGAACAGTTGTATTGTAAGAAAAGCACCAGTATGGAACCCATTGGCTCCAATATCTTGGATCATTGTCTGTTTGTATGCGAAGGAAAGCGTTCAGTGATTTGTGAGAATTTTCTAATGAACCTATTGACTCATGGTGATAAGCCGTTGAATTAATTTGATTAATTTTAAGTAGTTTACATACCTCATTCATGGTGGAGTTAATAAACTCTGTCCCCCGATCTGTGGCTATCTCTCGAGGAACGCCGTACCTAAGAATAAAGTTTTGGACAAAAGCTCTTGCAACTGTTATACTATCCTTACTTTCTAAAGGGTAAGCTTCTATATACTTTGTAAGCTCACACTGGATGGTTAGAATATAAGAAAAATTAAAATAATCCTTAGCTAAGGGCCCCACTATATCTAGAAAAATTTTATCGAATGCAGATTCTGCAGTAGTCGTAATTACCATGGGTTGTTTCGTAGGTAAAAAGTGTTTTTGTTTTTGGCACTTTTCACACTTTTTCACGAAATCCCTTATTTCTAAATCCATGTTAGGCCAAAAGTAATATTTTTTTAATATTATTGACCATTCGGTCTCATCCCAGAATGTCCACTTGTAGGCAATAAATGGAAATCATTCATTATTACCTTTTTTTCATCATTACACAACACTCTTTTAACATCATTTATTACATAAAGCTGTGGCCCGGACCACTTGTTATTTTTAATATCATTGGTTAACCATTCAATATATTTTTTACTACTCTCATTTTTCATGATATACATTTCGTCGACGTTTAATTGTTTACAAAATAACTCTAAATCTCTCACGAACGTGTCTCGCACAGAACATGATCGAGAAAATGGGTTAATATAAATAATTGACTTTTCAGGATAATAAATAAAACTTTCACTCACTCTGTTGTTATCATCTTTACTTACCACTAACTCTGTGCAATTTTTTGGCTTTTTAAGGAGTTCTACGACTTTTGGGTGATCAGTCCAACTGTTTGTAGGCTCTTTATCAACCAAAAAATTGTTTCCACACTCATTCTCACTTCTTTTGTACATACTTCGAGTCATGACATTCAAAACCTTTGCATTCATTTCTTTCAAATCCTCTGATGTTACAACTATGCGAGATAATGCGTCTGCAGCCACATTATTCGCTCCTTTTATGTACTCAATCTTATAATCATACTCTTCCATCAACAAACGAAATTTCAACAAACGGCTAGAAGGGTCTTTCATACTGAACAAGTAGACTAAGGGCTTATGGTCAGTAATTATTTTAAAGGTTTTTCCATAAAGATATGGCCGAAAGTATTTGACGGACCATACTATAGCTAACAACTCTTTTTCTATCGTTGGGTAATTTAATTCAGCTCGATTTAAAGCACGACTTGCATAAGCAATCGGCATATTATTATTATTACATAAAACTGAACCTATGGCTATACCTGAGGCGTCTGTATATAAGATGAATTCGTTTTCAGTAGAAAAATCAGGATATTGTAGTATTGGCGGATTAATTAAAGATTGTTTTAAGTGGGTAAACGACTTCTCACATTCATTCGACCATTCAAATTTTATACCTTTTCTTGTTAATTTATTTAATGGTATACAGAATTCGGCAAAGTTAGGTACAAACTTACGATAGTAGTTGGCAAATGCAACAAAACGTTTAGTTTCGTCACTGTTTGTTGGTCTTGGATAATTTTGAATAATTTTTGTTTTATTCGGATCGGGATAAACACCTTCCGAAGACACTATATGACCTAAATAAAGTAATTCTTTCTTTAGAAATTGTCATTTTTCTGGATTAACTTTCAAGTTAACTTTACGTAATCTTTCGAAAATGCTAATTAAATTTTTATTGTGAATATCTAATGATCTACCAAAACAAATAAGGTCATCTAAGTATATTAAACATTTATCATAATTTAACCCAGTAATTGCTATGGTCATAAGCCTGCTAAAAGCACTTGGACTTGTTTTCAAGCCCATGGGAAGTCTTTTCAATTGATATTGTTTGTCTGCGATAAAAGCTGTATATTTTCTACTCTCGGGATCCAATTTTAATTGATAGTAACTTTGGCTAAGGTCAAGGTGCGTAAAATAAATAGCACCTGAGAGAGAATCTAAAATTTCGTTGATATTGGGTAAAGGAAACTTATCAGGTTGAATTCTGTCATTTAACTTCCGATAGTCTATTACAATACGCCACTTTTTCTCACTAGTATTATCACTTTTTTTTTGGTACTAATAAAAGAGGGCTCGCCCATTCACTTTGGCTTTCCTCAATTATGTCATTTTGCAACATATTTTTTACTTGTTTTTCAATCTCCATTTTGTGAGTTTTAGGTAAACGATAAGGTTTTGTATAACAAGGAGTAGAATTTTCTTTAAGATAAATTTTTTGCTCATATAAATTAGTGTAAGTTAACTTATCACCCGGTCCTCGAAGAAAATGGTCATTAATGGCTTTCCGCGTCCATTTTCCGTGGCAGCGTTTATACCCGCGATACGACAAGTATATAGACCCGATGACTGCGATGATGGTCAAAACAACCAATACGACGTTGCTGACGCTCATATGGAACAGGAGCTGATCAGTGGAGGCAGAATTCAGACCCCCAACAGCATTTTGTGCAATTACAACCTCTTGCGGCTGCTCCTTGCTGTATTGTTTCCCCATTTTCCACAATAATATTTATTAACTGAGTTTGTCAAGAAAAAGTCTACCACCACTGGCGAGGATGATTTAATTATTAAATTCATTTTGATCACATTCACTTCAGTTCAGTCACATAATTGTTTCTAGAGCACACTCCATATTTAGTACCGGACTTTGAACGCACGAGGCAAGCTCCTATGGCAAAGGGTCGCCATCTAAGGAGGTCGTAAATCAAACATCTGAACTGGATGAATCCCGTGTATTGAGTGTCTCATAATACAATATAATCAACCTTAAATCTATTGGTTAAATGCATACACTCATAAGTATAGTTAGTAAGTAGATATAATACGTAAGGGTTGGCCCATCACAACTTTTTAGTCTGTTTTACCAGTCCGTTTTAATGTTTTTAGTCTGATTTTTATAATTTTTACTCCGATATAAAAACGTGTTTTTAAAAAAGATTTTTTTAGTAATTTTTTTTTTCTGCTTTTTAGTTAACAAGCTAAGACTAAAAATATACCATCTCCTATCAGAGCACTCGTCAAGACGATTCAAACGAGCCCAATCTCGATTGGGATGCATGGTTTTATTACAGAGTTCCAGTGGCCTTCTTCCGGCTCCATCATCAGACCCTGGAAACTATTTCCCAACAAAGTACTCGTCAAGATGATTCAAAAGAGTCCAACTTCAAAGGGGTAGCGTTGTTTTATCAAAGAGTTCATGTGTCCTTCGTCCGGCTCCATCATCAGACCATGGAAACTATATCCCGACAAAGTACTCGTCAAGACGATTCAAACGAGCCCAAACTCGATGGGGTTGCATGGTTTTATTATAGAGTTCCTTTGGATTTCTTCCGGCTCCATCTGATGATGAATGAAATGAAATGAATAGTTTTCGAAGATCATCAGATCCTTGGACACTATTTCCCATTAGAGTACTCGTCAAGGCGATTCAAATGAGCTCAAACTCGATGGGGTTGTCAAGACGATTCAAACGAGCCCAAACTCGATGGGGTAGCGTGGTTTTATTGAAGAGTTTTTGTGTGCTTCTTCCGGCTCCATCATCAGAACCTGGACACTATTTCTCAACAAATTACTCGTCAAGACGATTCAAACGAGCCCAAACACGATGGAGTTGCATGGTATCAATATTGAGTTCTTATGACATGGCCTTCCAGCTTCATCATCAGACCCTGGACCTCGTCTCCTATTAGAGTACTCGTCAAGACGATTCTAACGAGCCTAAACACGATTGGGTTGTATGTTTTCATCATAGTGTTCCTGTGGCCTTTTTCCGGCTTCATCATCAGATCAGCTCAATGACACCATAATATTGACGACCTCCGTGGTCGAGTGGTTTGCACGCCGGTTTTCAAGGCGTCACCATCTCTTGAGGTCCCGGGTTCGATCCGCGGCTGGGTCAATGTAGAAAATGAACTTTTCAATATTGTCTCAGGTCTGGGTGTTTGTCATACCACCGTTGTTTCTGATTTCCATAACACAAGTGCTATAACTACTTACTTTGGAATTGGAGCAATGTATGTGATGTTGTCAAATATTTATTATTATTATTATTTAATATTGCATTGCCTTCCAGTTCTGATCTATGTTCAAAGTTTTAAGTCTCTAGCCCATCGGAAAGCTAGTATAAAATCATTCGCAAACTTTGTGGACAAACAAATAAACAAACAGACAAACAAAGAAACAACCATACTAACAAACAAACGAGAAAGCAACCCAATAAAAACGCGTTAATAATAAAAAACCATAAAAAAAGATTTCGCTTAGGATGCCAATGCCAATCATTGTATTGTTTACCCTATTTAGATTATTGATAATATAATGGGTTCTCAGTTCTTATCATAACCTTTATTCAACTTTACACGCAAAAAAAACAGGATAAAATAAGATGAATAAATAATGAAAAATATTAGAAAAAATCGGCTCACCCGTAGCAACTTAGACGGGATTTTTTCTAATATTTTTCATTATTTATTCATCTTAATATAAAAATAGCATTGTGAATGCAAAAATCTAAAAAGTTTAAAAAGTTTAGGATAAAATAACTGGGTATTTCTAATTTCTGCCGTAAGTAAAAATAATCCATCCTATTAAATATCAAATTGATTACGTATGTAGATACTAGTGGTGAAGGGTCCATACAAGCCGATTCCCATCGGCTTACCTTCCAGAAATCCCAGCCTACCCATCTACCTATATGTGTGCCTATACCTACCTGTTAAAAATCTTAAGTGACATCTATGTGAAGCTATGAAAACTAAGCTATACGCTGAGTTGCTGACGGCTTTAGTGTGACGGTTGTATAGATGGCAGCACAAACTATAATGAAACGAACCACGCTATCGATCATCGTATAAGCACAACATCAACAGATGGCGTTAGTGCTTTCTTATATTCGTTTAACCAGGGATTCCCAAAGTGGTCGATATTGACCCCTAGGGGTCGAAATCGGTTTCCCAGGGGTCGGAATAAACGAATAATTATAATGATAATTATTAATAACCCTTGATATTTGATAGAATTTTTAAAGTAATTTTTTTGGCTATGGGGTGGTATCAATTCATTTTGGAAAAGGGGTCTCTTGCTCAAAATAGTTTGGGAATCCCTGGTTTAAACGATTTGGAACTCTTCAATGATTGTATATCCTATGAGCTGCTCAGCTGCTTACTTAATTGTGGTTGTAAAAATATCAAGTTATCCTTATATTCGAATTCGAAAGTCCAAAATTATTATAATACATGGGTAATATTACTTATTTATATAAAACAAATATTATTATGTAGGTACCTGCCTATCACTTATTGCTTTTGAAATAAAAATTAACGTTTAATGAAAATTCTATTCATAGTAGTAAAAACGTCAAAAAGTAACATCTTAGCTATAAGTAGAGTTGTTACTTTTTGACAGTTTTTACTTTAATGATAATTCCTTTCTTATGTTTTTGTGCTAATTGTCTATGCGTCTGTTTATAATTATTGTTCTTGCATGAAAGTGTAAAAGCAATGAAAATTTAAATGTAGGTACGAACACACCATAGACAACCATAGAACTATTGCATGTCACTCTGACAGATAGAGATTCATAGAGATGCATTTCATTGCTCGTGACTCTACATCACCTACATCAAAAAAGATGGCGCCAGCAGTGTCGGGTTAAAAATAAAAGAGGTTTAATACCAAATGCCGGGCTAGTAGAAAATAAAACAAAACCTACCTTTATTAGTTGGTAAGGTCGTGGGCCTCTGCGCCGGCACCCTGTGGGCAGGGGGCTTGCGCGGCGAGGGGGGCGGGGCGAGGGAGGCGCGCGCGCGCACCGACACCGGCGAGGAAGACAGCTTCTGCACCACGCCATTCTTTTTAGCTGTAATAAAAAGAAAAAGTTGTTAAGAGATAAGAAATCTTGGATTTATAACTTTTGTATAAACGGTAATCATGAAACTTGAAAATGCTCTAGACTTTATTTCAATAAAAAATACTTATACTACATATCTATCTATAAGCTACCTATTCATTTTATTTTCTAAAATACATTATTAAAGATGTTATGGATATCGCAGACGTTCAAGTAACCGATGGCGAGCATGGGAAAGAAAATATCTTTGCAAGGAAAAGTCTATAAGAACTTAATTTTCACGCATCATCCACGAGTAATGATTTACAAAATCAATTAATATAATAGTAAAGTATATTTCTGCAGTATGAAAGAGTTTTCTTATTAGATAAGTGAAAATAAAACACAACGCAGTGGACCCTGTGGACCGTGCCACAACACTATTGGCTACAGACCTCTTTTTCTTTTTTCTAAATCAGAATGAGTCACACGATCAATACATTTTATCCTAGAAAGATTAGTTAAACCCTATAAGGGAATGTAATCATACTGGATGCAAGCTTACGCTCCGATATTACATAGGTAAAGTCAGTATTTGCCGACCAAGAACTCTTTTATCTGGCCGTCTTGTAGAGATTGCTCTTTAAAGTTAGGCCTACAGTATCTACTATGCCTAGTTTTTAAACGATCTATAGTATACCGTCATTACCGACTATGGTACTCAGTAGTAGCCAAAGTACGTTTTAGATTTTGTAAGCAATTCAGGTAGATAAAATAATATGTTAATTGTGCGACTTAAGACCCACTATTAATCCAGTTACCTACACACAATAGTATTCAACCTCATTGATACTACGATCGAACCAGTTACGTCGTGGCACACTTTTCAAAGGACAACCTATGCGCAGGCGACAGGCTCTACCTATTGTCTATTTGTCAGACGACTCTTGCGTCACTGTTACGACACATGAGGCTAGTTTTATTGCGCTCCTTCACATTCGATAATATAGAGTCAACGACATGTCAACAATGGCAATCACTAAGCTATTAGGTACACAATATTGATGCTAAATGTAAAGAACTTAAAGTTTATAAAAAGTTGACGATAAAAAGCTCCTACTCAGTTGGAGGTCTTGATACAAACTGTAAATAATATCGTATACCTTATACTTACTTAGCTCTCGTTCGCCTTGTAACTAACTAGTTGCAACGGAATTCCATATCAACGCATCTAAGCATTGAATTACGGACACGTCTAGTTATCCGCTCTTCGACATAAGAAAGTCAGCGCTTAACCTTTCCTTACGAAACTAGAAATGTAT
This sequence comes from Agriphila tristella, assembly GCA_928269145.1. Taxonomy (NCBI): domain Eukaryota; kingdom Metazoa; phylum Arthropoda; class Insecta; order Lepidoptera; family Crambidae; genus Agriphila; species Agriphila tristella. Next base: position 14,141,355 of record OV743439.1, on the reverse strand, counting down.
CACCTATCAGTGTATGGTCTAACGAACGGTCTATGACCAATTTGAGAGAGTTCTATGGTGAAAAACGTCAGTGCAAAGTCGATTGGATGAAAAGGCGAACGAGATACGACTAAACTGGTTCTCTTTTCACGTAACTGTCAGAGCTTATATGGTGCGAACCAATATATCTACATTTGTCTGGACATAAATACATCCAGTGGTTGGCTATCTAGACAAGTGCTTTCTGTAGATTGAATCTGTGTTTAGATTGATAACAATAAAATGTTTGTACGATATTTTTAAGTTAATACAGAAGAGAAGCTACAAGCAAAAGCTTCAATTAAAAGGGGATGCAAACTGAGGAACTAATGGCGCCACAAACGCTTGTACCAAAATCGTTTGATTGGTTGTTTCAAATGCCAAATGTCATTTCTGACATATTTTAACCAATCAAAAGTATTGTCTTAGGAACAAGCGTACGCAGCGACATCTACAATTAGCTTTGCGTTGCCTTCCCCATTGCGAAGTTCAATATACAGCGCTTCTGGTTTTTTTTATAAAGACCTACAAATCTTACAACTACATTTATAATGCGAAAAACTTCGACAACTGGCATAAGCTGATGTTTTCAAAACCGCAAATGAAATTTTAACAAATTGCCTTTTAATACTAGCATTTTCATAATTTATTTAACAACCGTGAACGCTATTGTAACAAATCTCTTAAGTACAAATGTTTGCTAACTTAGGCAATATAACTTAAACGAATAAATTAGTTTAGGTTAAGTTACAACGGATAAAGTGGACATTTTCGCTAACAAAAAAAGATTTATATTCAATGTATTATTAAATGCTAAGGAAACACATTAAATATGTTGATAGTTAACAGTTATGAACATAATTTGATGAAATATCCAGCAACTGATAAATATTTTAAATCACAGAAGTTATGAGGTTCTCTGTGTGTGAGAAAAAACACAAACTTCATAGGTAAGGTAAGGACCCAATATTAATGTTGAGAATACCACGTAAGAGTTTTAGTAAAGCTATGGCAAAGACTCAACGATCAAGACTCGTGGATAAATTATTTGTGCTATTTTGGTCAATTATGCAACTTTCAAAATCGTTTAGTCCATTCCTAATGTAATGATTAAACATTTTAGACTATTACTTATGGGTCCAAGTTACGGCATCAGCCCCTCAGGGCAGAACTTAGACGATTGTATCGTTTCATAACAAAGACTAAGGTGAAAGTTTACATGTTAGCTTTAGCTAGCAAATAAATATATCTCGTGCAGAAAATATAGTATGCCTACTCGTACTTTTATCATTCTAATAAATTAAGGGAAAAGTAGATTGAAAGATAAATGAGAAACAATGGACTTTCCTTCTACAATGGAACCGCTAATATGTAAGCTATTCGATTCTATTCTAATTAAAATTGCTCAATTAGGGGCATTAGGATGCCCAATATGGTAATTAGGGACCTAATTGAACAACTTTTACTATGGGACTAACTCTAAAATCGCGAAAAAAAATCAGTTGTGTCATGTCATACATTTTGATATTTTCGTTATTATTTTTCGCGATTTCAGAGTTGGTCCCATAGTAAAAGTTGTTCAGCTTGGTGACTACTATATTTGGCATTAGGGGTTATTTTCTAACACGTTGTAGAACTAAGTTTAAGTAAAATCTGTGAAATATAACACTAGGTAAGTATCGGATTTTTCCCGAGACGATCGACGTTTTGACTCCATTCTAAGGCAGCCATTACATGGTCATGCAAGCGTCAGTCAAATTCCATCAGTCATGAATTACGTTTGACTGATTGACTGATGGAAAGAACAAATCACATCATGCAACCATCAGTCACTACATTACACGGTAGGTTAATCGTCAGTCACAGCTCGTGACTGTGGTTAAACTGACAGCAAAACCTACCGTGTAATGGGTGCCTAAAGGTCGCAGACATCGAAATGTATTATGTCGCAGATAGACTCAGAAATGCAAGTGTGTCGATTCCCTACCTATTCCTCAATTTTAAGGTTCTCAAAGACTTATTAGTTCAAATTAATTTCATAAAATTATTTTCATAATTTCAAGAGCAAGTTTTAAGATCGATGACGTCATTCATTAAGAAGGGGTTTGCAGACTCAGGGGAGATTTGGTGGATATGACGTAAGTATGACTCACGTTGTACTGGCGGGGGCTGCGGGGGGGCCGGGGGACGCGCAGGGGTGGTCGGCGTTGGGGCACTCTCCCGTTTCTTGCCGTTCCCTGAAAAATACACAAAAAGGAAGGGTGAATAATTATAAAGAGTTTTATACAATTATACAGTACTTAACAACAATTGAGTAGCTCGGCGGCGCAGTGGTTTAACGCCTGGCCCTGCAATTGCGGAGGTTAAGCAACTTTCGCAAGGGTCGGTCACGGGATAAGTGACCAAAACTTTACTATCTCAAGTTCCTCCGTGCTTCGAAAGACTCGGTAAGCCGTTGGTCCCAGCTGAAATTGCAGTCGTTAACACCCACCAATCCGCATTGGGCCCGGGTGGCCCATCCTCCTTCCAACCATAAGGAAGGCCTGTGCCCCAGCAGTGGGGACATTAAAATGACTAATGCCGACTGGCTACCGACTTACAAGACCCAGGGTTCGGAAAAACATTACAAAATCGTTTGACCCATACGCAGAGCGCGTATGGGTCAAAAGATTTCGTATATGTAATGTTTTTCGTATACAATCAAAAATGTTATTGTTCCCAATCAATAGTACTATTGGTTTATTTCTTCGATAAATAAATAATAAGTATGGTATTCACAGATTTTAATCGAATCACACTACGCAATTAAAAGTGTATGAAAATGCTACGACAGATTTTTGGCAATGTTTCGCTAATCTACCACTTTGTTGACCTTCTCTCTCTTGTCAAATGTCAATGATTTTATTTATGTTACACCAAGGCCTTAGAGTAAGACGGGCTTTTATTTCACTCCATATCTTGATTCAAGTGACACCTACTATCAAACGAACCTTTGGAGCAATAACGAAAATTCCTTTTTTTGTAAATAACCCACTTAAACACATATCAAAAGCGGTTTTTTATTAGGTAAGGCTCTTTGATTCAAGTCTTAAGTTTATACGTTCTCTATTTTTATCCTTTATTCTCTTTTTTTAATAAAGATACGTGGATAATAATATGATTTTTGGTTCTTTATGCTTCACCCATAGAAACTTAGCTACGTAACATACAAATCGACTGTGGAAAGGAAAAAATGCTAAAGCGCCAAAATGCTAGTTGTGGGAAATGAGGTTTAAAGTTTCATTTTTTCGAAAAAAAATCATAACTTTTTTGTTATTAACGTGAGCAAATTCATGTGTATGAAAGACCATATTATTTATTTTTTTCCCAAATTTAGGAAATACTCATTGGTTTCTAATTCTATTATATCGCGAAATACTTGTCGCTTAAGCAAAAATACTTATTTTTTTGAGAAAACTCCAGTCAGGAAAAATTACTTATGTCCACAATATTGTAAGAACCCAGTCAGTGAAAACTGATTATAAGTCGCAATGATCTTTTCTAGGGCAATGACAAAATGCTTAATGACCTTAACTTTAACAGATGCAGTGAAGAAAAGTTTACTCAATTACCCATGTTGGCGATGATTTACCCGAACCCTTTAGGGAAAATTGCTTAAATGCACCAATGCTGTAGAATAAATGCAAACAAGTATTGCTGAACACCAACTCAATTACTCTATATTAGATTTCTTTTTTACTTATCGATATCAGTAATAAGTATTACTATGTTTCAGTTAATTGTCTATTATTTCGCCCTGGTGGACTGTAAACGGCGGCCTTTGGAGAGGCTACTGCTATGCTACTGCTCGGCTACTGCCATCCGATCAAATCACATTGGAATTTGTCTGCAAGTTGCAGTGCGGTGTGGTGATGGTGATGCACGGTGAAAATTAATGCTGTATTATTTTTTCTGAAAACTTGCTGGCTAATATTAAAATCATCATCATATCGGCCTCACGACACTTACTGCTGGGTACAGGGCTCCCCCAAGGATCTCCACGACGATCGGTCTTGCGCTGCTTGTATCCAGCGGCGCACCGCGACCTTCACCATCGTTGATCCACCTTGTCGGAGGCCTACCCACGGAACGTCGTCCAGTATGGGGTCGCCATTCCAAAACCTTTCCGCCCCAACGGCCGTCGGTTCTTTTCGCTATGTGTCCAGCCCACTGATACTTCAACTGAATAATCCTTCGAGCGATGTTGGTACCTTTAGTTCTCCTGCAGATTTCCTAATTTCTGATTCGATCACGCAAGGAAACGCTTATCATGGCTCTTTCCATTGCAAGCTGGGTGACCTTGAGCCTCCTTATGAGACTCATAGTGAGCGACCACGTTTCACTGCCGTAAATCATTATCACTGACAACACGCACTGACTTTCGTCTTGAGACACTAAGGTAAATTTGAAGCGAAGATATTTCAAAGCTTCCCGAATGCTGCCCATCCCACAACTTCAAGTGTAGTGTTCTCAACATGAACTGGAGCGGGCACAACATGCGCATTCGACATAATTTTCGTCTTACCCATGTTCATCTTGAGACCCACTCTTTGGGGAGCAAAGCACTACTGAGATCTTCGAGCATTGTGTTCAGTTCTTCCAAGATCTCAGCCAGTACTATATCATCGGTAAAACGAAGATATGTTAGGTATTGACCATTAATGTTGATGCCGAGTCCTTTTCAGTTTAAGAGTTTAAATATGTCCTCTGATGCAGCAGTGAACAGTTTCAAAGAAATTACATTTCCCTGCAGTTGCATTGGATTTGTGCTCTAGTTTTGTACTCGTACTCGACCGGATCGACATGGTGGCATTTTCGTGTTAGTACCTGAACATCTCGATATACCTGCAGTCCACTACCCTTGGCACCTCCGGAGAGACTGCAGTACCGCCCAGGTTTCTATTGCATCAAAGGCTGTCTTTTAGTCCACGAACGCCAAGCAGAGTGGCAAATTATACTCCTCAGTCTTCTGTATGACCGCAGCGTATGGATGTGGTCCATGGCGCTAAGCCTTTACGGAACCTGGCTTGTTCGGGAGGTTGGAAGTCGCCAAACCTGCGAGCGAGACGATTCGTAAAGACTCTCGAAAACAACTTATAAATATGGCTCAGAAGTGAGATGGGTCTGTAGTTCTTTAAGAGAGTCATGCCTGCGGCGTTCTGCCTTCAACGATGACGGAATTGAAAAGCTTCTGGAGGATTTTAGTATTGGCTTATCACCCGCTCTAAGAAGTTCTGTAGTGATCGGTTGTTATTCAGCTGTTTGAGAGCCATACTTCGACGACCTGAGTAGTGCAGAGGTCAACATTATTTGGGTGGGTGAAACCAGGGAAGCATCAAAATCGGTGACTTCCCATTGAGTGTCTTGGAAGCGTGAAGTAATTAGTATTACTATGTTTCAGTTAATCGAAATAATGTCAAATTATGACTTCTGTATTGTAATATACGTTGCATCAATAAATCTGAGAGTAGTATTTTCGCTAACGTACTAGAGTAATAATAACACAAACAGCTAGCAAAAATTGCTTAAGCGCCAACCGTTCTTACTTATTAACCAATGATGTTTTGCTAAAGCGCCAAACCATTGTAGTCTATAAAATGCTTAAATTACTAAATCACCATTACTTTTCAAATTTGAATAAACGAAAATTGCTCAAGTGGTACAAATGAAATAAAGGTGGACCGGATAAAAATTCTTATGCTACATTTGTTACAAAAATAATAAAAATACGTCGCTTTAGTCATATTGACAGCGTAAATTTGTGAAAAACGTTGAATTTTAGAAATGCTAAAGCGCCAAAAAAGTGCTCCGATTGCTTTGAAACCTAGACAGATCGACGCAGAAAAAAAAGCGCTATCCAATGATATATATAACTCATAATGGCCAAAGTGGCGCTTTAGCATTTTTTCCTTTCCACAGTCGAAATAGTTTTTGTGTGACAAGGCAATGAACAGCGAGTTACTATCTCGAACATGTATCTCGACGTGGGAACGATCTGTTACGCAAACAAACGATGATAAAAAAACCGGCCAAGTGCGAGTCTGACTCGAGCACGAAGGGTTCCGTACTAAAAAACGGAAAAAAATCACGTTTGTTCTATGTAGAGTTGTTCATAACGCCTATAAAGCAACAGCACGCTACAGACTATATGCTATTGATTTCTAGCGCGCTATTAAATACGCTATGTTATAACGCGCTATTTATCAGGTAGCATGCGGGCGGCTGGCTGGCGCGTTAGATGCAGCACGTTGGATTTCGCAACACGTTGGATTTCGCAACACGTTGGATTTCGCAACACGTTAGACAGATCGCGCGTTTTACAAAAATGTTATTTATTAACACGATACATATTTTTAGTCTTATATAAAATAAAGCAGTAATGTAAACTAATGAACTTTCGGAAAAACAAATTAATATCGGAAAAAAGTGTAGGTAGGAAAACTAAGTCTAGTGATCTGTAGTTAATAAAAACAGGTGCATGCTATTTTCGACCTTATTGACATTTGAAATTTGGTTGTTTTTTTGCCGTATTCTCGTTTACTAACTTTGATCTTTCATTAAAAACTGCGATTTTGATAAATGTCAATAAGGTCGAAAATCGCTTGCACTCTTTTTTCTAACTTGTGATCACTAGACAATGTTTTCTAGTTAAAAAAAACAGGCGCAAGTGATTTTCGACCTTATTGACATTTATCAAAATCGCTGTTTTTAATGAAAGATCAAAGTTAGTAAACGAGAATACGGCAAAAAAACAACCAAATTTCAAATGTCAATAAGGTCGAAAATAGCATGCACCTGTTTTTATTAACTACAGATCACTAGACTTAGTTTTCCTACCTACACTTTTTTCCGATATTAATTTGTTTTTCCGAAAGTTCATTAGTTTACATTACTGCTTTATCTATATATATAAAATTCAAAGTCCTGACTGAGTGAGATATCAACGCACAGCCCAAACCGCTGAACCTAGAGACTTGAAATTTTGCACACAGATACTTTATACAGTGTAGGCATCCACTAAGGAAGGATTTTTGAAAATTCCATCCCTAAGGGGATGAAATAAGGGATGAAAGTTTGTATGAAAGTCCCTCAGTTTTGAAGCTAGGATCTTCAAATTTTGTGTTTAGGCTGATGATTGAAAATAAATAAATACGTGTCTCAGCGTTTTTCAAAATTCTACCCCCAAAGGGGTGAAAAGGGGGATGAAGTTGTGTTTAGAAGATAATCCTTCATTTTTGAAGTAGAAATCGCTAGATTTGTAATTTAGGCTTATGGATGGAAATCTAACGCAACGCATATTGTATTGGTATAATTTCAACCCCCATGGTGATGAAATGGGGGTGCAATGGGGTAAATAAACCTAAAAATCGATATGGATGTCGTTATTGGGGTTTTCTGGGATGAAGATTGCGAAAATGACATTTATTTTGAAGTCCAACACGGTCGACATGATTTAACCCCTAAAGGGGTGAAAATTGGATTTAAATTTGGTATTGAAAACAATATAAAATAGACATTACAACTTAAAACTTCGTAGGAGCATGTCTTAAAATAAATAGGCAAACATATATTTTGTGGTTTTGAAAATCAACCCCTTAGGGGGTAAATGGGCTAAGTAAACGTAGAAATCGATATGGATGTCGTTCTTGAGGTTTTATGGGATGGTGATTGCGAAAATGACATTAATTTTGAAGTCCAATTTAACCGCTAAAGGGGTGAAAATGGGGTACAAATTATATATGGAAAAATAATATAAAATAGACATTACATAGTTTACAGCTTAAAAATTCGTAGGAGCATGTCTAAAAATAAATAAGCAAACACATATTTTCTTATTTTGAAAATCATCCGTTAGGGGGTAAATGGGGTAAGTAAACATGAAAGCCGATGTGGATGTCGTTCTTGAGGTTTTATGGGATGAGGAATGCGAAACTGACATTTGTTTTGAAGTCCAACCCGGTGGACATGATTCAGCCCAAGGGGACGGGGACGGACACGGGAACAGGAACGGGAACGGGGGCGGGGACGGAAACGGGAAAGAGTAAAGAAACGGGAACGTGATACTCTTAATATCTCTGGACCTAATTCTGATTATTGTAATAAACTAGCTTCCGCCCGCGACTTCGTCCGCGTGGATATTAGAGAAAATCCTTAGGGAACCTTCAACCAGGATCCGACCAACCGTTTTATACGCGATTACGCGGGTCCCCACCAAGCGCGCAGCCTCGTGCGAGGCCTGTCACACGTCGCAAATGTTTTGCCTCGCGAGGCAGCGCGCTTGGTGGGGACCCGCCTAATCGCGTATAAAACGGTTGGTCGGATCCTGGTTGAAGGTTCCCTAAGGATTTTCTCTAATATCCACGCGGACGAAGTCGCGGGCGGAAGCTAGTTTTATATAAGACTAAAAATATGTATCGTGTTAATAAATAACATTTTTGTAAAACGCGCGATCTGTCTAACGTGTTGCGAAATCCAACGTGTTGCGAAATCCAACGTGTTGCGAAATCCAACGTGCTGCATCTAACGCGCCAGCCAGCCGCCCGCATGCTACCTGATAAATAGCGCGTTATAACATAGCGTATTTAATAGCGCGCTAGAAATCAATAGCATATAGTCTGTAGCGTGCTGTTGCTTTATAGGCGTATGAACAACTCTACTCCCATAGAACAAACGTGATTTTTTTCCGTTTTTTAGTACGGAACCCTTCGTGCTCGAGTCCGACTCGCACTTGGCCGGTTTTTTTATCATCGTTTGTTTGCGTAACAGATCGTTCCCACGTCGAGATACATGTTCGAGATAGTAACTCGCTGTTCATTGCCTTGTCACACAAAAACTATTTCGACTGTGGAAAGGAAAAAATGCTAAAGCGCCACTTTGGCCATTATGAGTTATATATATCATTGGATAGCGCTTTTTTTTCTGCGTCGATCTGTCTAGGTTTCAAAGCAATCGGAGCACTTTTTTGGCGCTTTAGCATTTCTAAAATTCAACGTTTTTCACAAATTTACGCTGTCAATATGACTAAAGCGACGTATTTTTATTATTTTTGTAACAAATGTAGCATAAGAATTTTTATCCGGTCCACCTTTATTTCATTTGTACCACTTGAGCAATTTTCGTTTATTCAAATTTGAAAAGTAATGGTGATTTAGTAATTTAAGCATTTTATAGACTACAATGGTTTGGCGCTTTAGCAAAACATCATTGGTTAATAAGTAAGAACGGTTGGCGCTTAAGCAATTTTTGCTAGCTGTTTGTGTTATTATTACTCTAGTACGTTAGCGAAAATACTACTCTCAGATTTATTGATGCAACGTATATTACAATACAGAAGTCATAATTTGACATTATTTCGATTAACTGAAACATAGTAATACTAATTACTTCACGCTTCCAAGACACTCAATGGGAAGTCACCGATTTTGATGCTTCCCTGGTTTCACCCACCCAAATAATGTTGACCTCTGCACTACTCAGGTCGTCGAAGTATGGCTCTCAAACAGCTGAATAACAACCGATCACTACAGAACTTCTTAGAGCGGGTGATAAGCCAATACTAAAATCCTCCAGAAGCTTTTCAATTCCGTCATCGTTGAAGGCAGAACGCCGCAGGCATGACTCTCTTAAAGAACTACAGACCCATCTCACTTCTGAGCCATATTTATAAGTTGTTTTCGAGAGTCTTTACGAATCGTCTCGCTCGCAGGTTTGGCGACTTCCAACCTCCCGAACAAGCCAGGTTCCGTAAAGGCTTAGCGCCATGGACCACATCCATACGCTGCGGTCATACAGAAGACTGAGGAGTATAATTTGCCACTCTGCTTGGCGTTCGTGGACTAAAAGACAGCCTTTGATGCAATAGAAACCTGGGCGGTACTGCAGTCTCTCCGGAGGTGCCAAGGGTAGTGGACTGCAGGTATATCGAGATGTTCAGGTACTAACACGAAAATGCCACCATGTCGATCCGGTCGAGTACGAGTACAAAACTAGAGCACAAATCCAATGCAACTGCAGGGAAATGTAATTTCTTTGAAACTGTTCACTGCTGCATCAGAGGACATATTTAAACTCTTAAACTGAAAAGGACTCGGCATCAACATTAATGGTCAATACCTAACATATCTTCGTTTTACCGATGATATAGTACTGGCTGAGATCTTGGAAGAACTGAACACAATGCTCGAAGATCTCAGTAGTGCTTTGCTCCCCAAAGAGTGGGTCTCAAGATGAACATGGGTAAGACGAAAATTATGTCGAATGCGCATGTTGTGCCCGCTCCAGTTCATGTTGAGAACACTACACTTGAAGTTGTGGGATGGGCAGCATTCGGGAAGCTTTGAAATATCTTCGCTTCAAATTTACCTTAGTGTCTCAAGACGAAAGTCAGTGCGTGTTGTCAGTGATAATGATTTACGGCAGTGAAACGTGGTCGCTCACTATGAGTCTCATAAGGAGGCTCAAGGTCACCCAGCTTGCAATGGAAAGAGCCATGATAAGCGTTTCCTTGCGTGATCGAATCAGAAATTAGGAAATCTGCAGGAGAACTAAAGGTACCAACATCGCTCGAAGGATTATTCAGTTGAAGTATCAGTGGGCTGGACACATAGCGAAAAGAACCGACGGCCGTTGGGGCGGAAAGGTTTTGGAATGGCGACCCCATACTGGACGACGTTCCGTGGGTAGGCCTCCGACAAGGTGGATCAACGATGGTGAAGGTCGCGGTGCGCCGCTGGATACAAGCAGCGCAAGACCGATCGTCGTGGAGATCCTTGGGGGAGCCCTGTACCCAGCAGTAAGTGTCGTGAGGCCGATATGATGATGATTTTAATATTAGCCAGCAAGTTTTCAGAAAAAATAATACAGCATTAATTTTCACCGTGCATCACCATCACCACACCGCACTGCAACTTGCAGACAAATTCCAATGTGTTTTACAAAAATGTTATTTATTAACACGATACATATTTTTAGTCTTATATAAAATAAAGCAGTAATGTAAACTAATGAACTTTCGGAAAAACAAATTAATATCGGAAAAAAGTGTAGGTAGGAAAACTAAGTCTAGTGATCTGTAGTTAATAAAAACAGGTGCATGCTATTTTCGACCTTATTGACATTTGAAATTTGGTTGTTTTTTTGCCGTATTCTCGTTTACTAACTTTGATCTTTCATTAAAAACAGCGATTTTGATAAATGTCAATAAGGTCGAAAATCGCTTGCACTCTTTTTTCTAACTTGTGATCACTAGACAATGTTTTCTAGTTAAAAAAAACAGGCGCAAGTGATTTTCGACCTTATTGACGTTTGAAATTCGGTTGATTTTTTGCTGTATTCTCGTTTACTAACTTTGGTCTTTCATTAAAAACCGTGATTTTGATAAATGTCAATAAGGTCGAAAATCACTTGCGCCTGTTTTTTTTTAACTAGAAAACATTGTCTTGTGATCACAAGTTAGAAAAAAGAGTGCAAGCGATTTTCGACCTTATTGACATTTATCAAAATCGCTGTTTTTAATGAAAGATCAAAGTTAGTAAACGAGAATACGGCAAAAAAACAACCAAATTTCAAATAATAAATAAATAAATAAATATTTGACAACATCACATACATTGCTCCAATTCCAAAGTAAGTAGCTATAGCACTTGTATTATGGAAATCAGAAACAACGGTGGTATGACACACACCCAGACCTGAGACAATATTGAAAAGTTCATTTTCTACATTGACCCAGCCGGGGATCGAACCCGGGACCTCAAGAGATGGTGACGCCTTGAAAACCGGCATGCGAACCACTCGACCACGGAGGTCGTCAATGTCAAAATGTCAATAAGGTCGAAAATGTTCGAACTTGTGATCACTAGACAATGTTTTCTAGTTAAAAAAAAACAGGTGGAAGTGATTTTCGACCTAATTGACGTTTGAAATTCGGTTGTTTTTACCATATCTCTCGTTCACTAACTTTGCTTAGCTAAATAGCTTTTAAATAATACTAATTAATTGACTTAGTTGTGTTATAAAAGTCCTAATCGAACTAACAAAATATAAGGTCGCGCGCGATAATATACTCGTACCTAGCGTGCTGCGAAAGAAACGCGCATAACGTGTCCGGTAGCAATAGCGCGTACGCGATGAATGCCCGCGCCCCCGTCCGGCCAACGATGCTAGTTGTTGCCACGCGCGATATTCATAGCGCCATAACGTCTACTTACATAGCGCACTATATGCGCTATGTAAATATAGCGCGCTATAATATGGCGCTAGATGCTATATTAACCACCTCTATATGGGAGCCCCCCTTAAATATTTATTTTATTCAGTTTTTAGTAATTGTTGTTATAGCGGCAACAGAAATACATCATTTGTGAACATTTCAACTGTATACCTGTTGTCGTTATAAATATAAAGCAAAAAAAGTCAAAAAAATTACGTTTGTTGTATAGGAGCCCCCCTTAAATATTTACTTTATTATATTTTTAGTATTTGTTGTTATAGCGGCAACAGAAATACATCTGTGAAAATTTTAACTGTCTAGCTATTACGGTTCATGAGATAAAGCCTGGTGACAGACAGACAGACGGACAGCGGAGGCTTAGTAATAGGGTCCCGTTTTTACCCTTTGGGTACGGAACCTTAAAAAGAAGATTTCGTGTTACAGTGTACCACCTTAAATTAGTGCATCTTCAATGGAAAGATAACAGTAGATAGTCGACCCGCTGATAAAAAAAAATCTTAGTAACCAAACCTCTGGAACTAATGAGAATATAAATACTAGACTAGATACTTATCGACATGGTAATAGTCATACAATCTGATCAAATAAAATAGAAAGACAGGTAACAAAAATAAATACTCGAAATATTAGACAACATCACAAACATTGCTCTAGTTCCAAAGAAAGTAGCTAAAGCACTTGTGTTATGGAAATCAGAGACAGCGGTGGAACCACAAACACCCAGACCTGAGACAATATAGAGAAGTTTGTTTTCTAAATTGACCCAGCCGGGGATCGAACCCGGGACCTCAGAGATGGCGACACCTTGAAAATTGGCGTGCAAACCAGTCGACCATGGAGTTCGTCAATGTTATGCTTGATAAAACAATTCATCTCTAACTTAGTACTCATTCTCATCTTTTTGACAAAGAACAAGAACAGAAAAAAGGACGTAGAATAATCAGCAAAAAGAAAATGAACGAAAGTTGCTGCATGTTTTGTCGCTAACAAAGTTGAATAATACTGACTACCTAATTTAATTGTCGCTGATGTGTTTGACCGTGACGATAATCTTTAGAAAAAGGAGCTGAGTGTACTTAACTCATTATTACCGAAATAGAAACCATCAAAACAAATTACCGCTTTTATTAGAGAGCTTAAATGATTGAAGATGTTGGCACGCAATATGGCGTTTTTGAAGCGACTTAACATTATTATAATTACTATGACAAAATGACAGAGAATATAAATTGCTCAAGAGAAAAGTTTTCAAGCGTTATTTCACGGCTGCTTCTTAGATTTTTTTTTTTTAACAAAGTTCGTGTGGGGAAAGTTTAGGTACAAAAATAATATGATTGAAGGGCGCTTGAAATCAGCTGATAAGTCAGCTTTATCAGAAATCAGAAGTAAGAATTCAGTTGTTTCATTTCAATAAAATGCCAAGTTTAGCAGTTTATTTTACTTAAAATAAAATAACGTTTATAAGCTATTTATCTATATCGATATGATTTTTCCTTATGCCTATTACTAGCTGCCGCCCGCGACTTCGTCTGCGTAGACAGTTATTTTTCTATTCCTCGGGAACAGTATCTTTTTTCGAGATGAAAGGTACCCTATGTCCTTTTCTGTACCCTTGACAACGCGTATGCAAAATTTCATGATGATCAGTTGAATAGTTAAGACGTGAAGGCGTAACAAACAAACAAACGGACTTTCGCATTTATAATATTAGTAAGGATTACTATCTTATGGAACCATGAAACATTGTTTCAAAGCCAATCTAATTGTAGAGGTGTAAGGCGCCAAAGAATCACATTCCATCAATGCATGAATACTAAAAGTAGTGCCAATCGGTATTTTTATTTCAAGTTCATTATCACTAGCCCCTTCCCTTTGTACAACTTGCCAAAGAAATGTCAAAGGCAAGTGAACTGCCAAGTGTATTAATGGTTATTTCCATTCCACACCAAAGTTCAAATACCTACAAGTGAACATAAGACGGATTTGAACTTATAAGATTTCCAGACCGAGCGACGACGCATGCGAGACCATGCGTTTTATATTATAGGTACAGTTTTTTTCTGTAATCTTGAAAATTTTCAAATTCAAATACATAATAATTCAACATATTTTTTATTTTCTAAATGATCTACATAATCTGCGTGGAAAATAATGCCAAAAATCTTAAATTTTTCTCAAGTTAAGTGCAATAAAAGGTACAAGGAGAAATATTTTTTAATTAAAGACGTATTGAGCAATACAATATTATTTTTATGGAATGAAAACCGTTTAGCGACGTCATCGTAACAATAAAATTGTGACGCAATCAAATACATTTCTTGAAACTAGATCAATAGTGATTGTTAAAAGTATTGAATGTATCGAACGAGGAAAAAAGGAAATGTACAAGACATTAGAATACAATCGTTTAGTGGCATAACTTATTGAAATGTAGCGTTCAAACAGGCTAAAGTCAACGGACTTGTGTTAACAGAATTACGCAGTTTATCGGGGTTACACGTAAACATGATTTAGGCGTTTTTAGTTTTTATTACGCAAATCGATGAGCGAATTCGGCGAAGTTGGATTTCTGTCTTCACGGAAAAATATCGTGGAACAGAAATTAATTAATCAGCCATTTTTCTACCTATAAAAATAGTTATGAACTACTTTGTCACTGGTTGTTTTGAGTTCAAATTAACTTACGAGTAGTTGACAAACAATTTCATAGCTATCCTTTTTTTGTTTTTTATTGAACTATTATAGAACATAATGATGGAACCTATAGTTCTAAGTGCAGAATTCCTATGTTAGGTATTATAAAAGTTTTAGGGAAAAAATAGCGAAGTTGCAATGCAAGACAGGCTATGTAATATGGGATTCCTATGATGAAATCCTTTCCATATTTAACTTTTTGTATTATAAAACAAAAAGTATAAAAGTATGACTAGGATTCCTAATAACAGGTGATTACTTTCCTTTTATAAAGTTTAAAATACCATAAAAAATCATTTACCTATAACTATAAGTATATCACCTTGACAACTTTGACCGCAACCGCAACGAGTCAATGAACTAATAATTTCTTTCTTCCAGCATTAGACTTATGAGGTGAGGAGGTTCAACCACCGTCAAAGGTAACCCTTACCAGAAAGCGAGTCATTGTAATAAATTTAAGGGCAATACTCTAAGTTCGATGATTCAGAAATTTCGTGAAATCACTATGCTGATATTTATCTGTAGTTCACCGTAACTAATCGTTAGCATCTAAACCACTCACCTCTTGCGCCGAAAGATCCAAATCTTTCTCGGTTTACCGCTATTTTATATTTTTTGTCGCTAGGAACCGGTAGTTTGGACGGATATTTCTCCGAGTTACTTCTATAGAGCTTCTCTTTTGACCCGTGTGCCCCCATCTTCGGCTTCTTCATCAATATTCAATCAAGGCATGTTATCTTGTTATCTTTCCATATTCAGGTTTCACGACTTAGCACTATTAGGAACTTCACCATTGTGTTCAGTCTTTTCACATATTTGTCACATCACTGTTACTAAAATATTTCAGTTCGCTAAAAGTTCACTTTTTCGTCATCAGCTACATTCCACTGGTAACAGGTAAAAGCTAAGAAATATATTTAATTAGAATCATAAACAGTAACGTCTAATGATAGTGTTGGTGTCATAGTTTCAGATAACTCTTTGATAAAATTACTATAAAATTGATTGACGTTCACGAACGCTTTATAAACAATAAACATTGGTTTGCCGATGTCAGCTGAATGATATAAATCTATCTAAGTATACACGTGTTCAGGGAACGGGCGGTCAACAAAGCTCATTCGCTGATATAATTATTGCAATGCGTTTAGTCTATTTTGGTAGGCGAGTCACTAAACCTTCCAGTGTAATTTGAATCGCCGGCCAGCACGGTATCTTTACAAAAACACTGTTAGAGGAAGGAGTGAGAGCAAACGCGGAGCTCTACATAAACTGGTAATTTCACGCATTAACAGTGTGTTTAAAAAGGATCTTTTCTGAGAGCGGCTTAGCTTGGCCATTTGTCATTCAACGTTACATTATTACGCATACAATTTTGTATTTTTAATGCTCAAAGTCAACGACAGATGTGAATATTTTGTGTGCATAACTATATCAAACAATAGTTTAGCTGGGATGATTATTATAATTCTTTTATTAATATGCAACGGTTCCATTAGGTATCTGCTAGATACTGAAAATTACTGCAGCTAATGAAATTGTTCGAAGCTTTGCGCTGGAGAAATGTTTAGAAAACTTTAAAAATATAAAACTGCAAGCGGCCTTCATTTAATTAGTTGGTAACTACCAACCTATTAAAATTTCAACCAACTGAAACTATGCGATAACCTACAACTAGAATTTTATTGTCAACGATGTATCATACACGATATGAAACAACTGTAATAGAAAAGAGAAAATATCTCAGCGATTGAGCGATTCACTTCATATTGGTTGCACACCGGTTAGGAAAAAGTAATGATACTGTACGTTCATAGCTACAATCTATATTATATAAAATTATTTATAGTCACTAGAACTACTGCTAGTCATACTTCGCACATCAACCGATCTTATAAAAACATGAAAATTATTATTGTGCAGTTTACGCATGAATGTAATTCTAAAACGAAAGAAATTAAAAAAGTAAGTTATGAACATATTTTTATCTAACGCCAAAGAAATACTTATTCATCAATCCGTCAACAGTTGCTTGTAGTTCGGATAAGTGAGAAACGCCCAGTTTAGACATTTTATAATTAGCCCTACAGCTAATTGATCCCAATTTGGACGCGTGAGTTCAAACATAATTTATCAAATTAACGAAAACGACGCTGTGATTTAGTCATTAGGCGGGCTTTTTACGAATTGGCTTCGTCTTACTTACGTTACATGACATAGTTTATTTTAGTCTGTAAAAATACGATAAAATTGCTAAGAATAACACTTAACAATAAAATACCTAACGTTACAAAACCCTACACAATACACAACTTTACTGCGTAAACCGTGTCTCTCTATTTTGCTCAAATTAATGAAGACAGATGTCTTTTAAGTCGAAAATCCATCTGTTTGCGTTAAGCGGTACTCCAAGTTTAGCTCTAATAGTCCGTATTAGTCATTCGAAAACACAGCAAAGTGTAACGAGTACTCTCTCGGATTTGTTGCTATTTCTGTGGGCAGCTTTCAGGGTTAAATAATTTAAAGACGTTTATGTCCTCAAGACAGTTGAACGTAGCACTAGCATCGAACTGGCTATTGTAATCGAGAAAGTTAATAATAAGCACTGCATTTAAACACGGTTGCACACATTTTGTTTAGGTACTACGAGAACCGACAAAATAGCTCGCACTGTCAAAAAGTTATCAGACCTCATGTAGAGCCAAGCTTCTTACTCTTTGCACCCTAACCACAGAATATCCCTAACTCTACAAGCCCTAACTTCACAAACTCTACACTTAGCATATACTTAGGTTAAGATGAATAAATAATGAAAAATATTAGAAAAAATCGGCTCACCCGTAGCAACTTAGACGGGATTTTTCATTATTTATTCATCTTAATATAAAAATAGCATTGTGAGTGAATGCAAAAATCTAAAAGTTTAAAATATACTTAGGTATCAATTCTGTGCTTTAGTCAAAATATGTGGCTTGGCCATTTCGCTAACATGGAAAACCATTCTATGTGCAAACAAAACAATGATTGCACAAAGGATTTCTTAATTTTGTAATAAAAACAAACGACTTTTAAGGAAAAAATGAAATGCTGATTAATAAATTAACAAACCGCCTTGACAAAATCACAGTGCGTTAGCAAATAAATGAGCTCTATCCATGTCATTGCCAGATGAAAGGGTCAGCAAAATACCGAGTACAGCAGGTACAATGTTTATTCTAATGTGCTATTAAAGTCAGCAAAGCGATTAAAACTTCAAATAAAAACGGATCACGGTGTGCGGGCGTAGAGTATGGAGAATGTAGGAGCAAAATGTTTGGAAACAGTTTTGCAATATTGCTTATAACAAAATCACTTGACCTATTATTAACCTCGTTGTGTCGACACTGTCTATAAATTAGCGACAACAAATATTTTATTTAAGTAAAAATGAAATGATAACTTTTGACAAACTAAAGATTTTAATCTGAATTTTAAGAGAAACGAATCATATTGCAAGGCGTTATAAAAAATATTTTTTATATTTTTTAAAGTATTAGAGAAAAGTTATACTTATTTGAGGACTGAAGTAGACAACTTTTAAGTGAACGTAATAAGTCAAAATGATATTAAACTGAATATGATTAGGGATCACATTTATTTAACAAATTATGATAATGTAGACTAGAGTTAATAAAAGAGCACACAGATCTTCCGGTCAACTACATTACTTATCACACCACACCACACATATGCCAATATCAAAATTCACATTGTAGCTAAACGCACAATTGTCCACGTTTCTTATCGCCGCACACTAAACGATATGCCATTGCATAAAATTCATAAAAACTTAACAACAACATTTAGGTATCAGAAACTCGACGATCAAAATTCACATTGTGACAAAACTTTTTACAATTCTTATCACTGAACACTACATAGACGATCGTTTGCATAAATTTCAAATTAAAGACGTATTAGACCGGTACCGTGTGTCACAAAGTACCTAAGCAACGACCAGCTTCTGCTGGCTGCAGTGAAACAATGTTCCCACCCCACCTAAGTAACGACAAAAAACAAACTAGCTAGCGCATCGCTGATTTTGTAACAGCTAAGCGAACATAATAAGCTTTTTAAACGCTTGCATTTATTCAATGACTGCATCTAAGCACGATAACTCTGCTATACTTATGAATAAGTCCGCTTTTAACGGGAGATGTAACTTTGAAGTAAATCAGAGATGACAGACAATAGAAAATATAACAGATAGGTACTTAAAGAATTTTGCGAATCACTTTTTAATCACCTACCATTTTTACATATTCGAAACGTCTCTACATATTTTACGAGAAACCACTCCTTGAAATATTGTCTAAATGGAAATTAATTTGCTTGTTTGTTACTTTCAAAGACACGTTATAACCAACACTGAACATCGGACATATTTATGTGCAAAAATAAAACACGTAAGAGGCGGTACACCTGAATAATATGCCAAACCAATAAGAATAATACACCATATGAAACAAGATAGCCCGAGCGAATAATTTCATAAGTGAATTGAACATTTTGCATTGAATATTATTAGCTAACAATGTTACGTTGCTTAGGG
The DNA here is from genome assembly GCA_928269145.1 of Agriphila tristella. Lineage (NCBI taxonomy): Eukaryota > Metazoa > Arthropoda > Insecta > Lepidoptera > Crambidae > Agriphila > Agriphila tristella. The sequence continues at coordinate 14,121,778 of OV743439.1, read as the reverse complement.
CTACAAATTTGACTAACCCCTTTTATGTAGAGCGGGAGGTGGTTTCCCCAATTACACGAATACGATTTTTCCCTTAAAAATCAATACGCCAGTACAGCATTCAATGCAACAACAACCATCATTCCATTTGTTCAAGTATTTTTAATTGTTTGTTAATAGACGGACTGTACTTTTTAATATTTTGCTGCAGTATATTTTTTGTAAAGGTAGTCAGTCTTATTACTATTTTTGATTCAAAGGTACTTATCAATCATCGCTCACTAACTTCGGTGATAGAAAATGAGCTATTCGTAGAAGTTCAACAATAATAATAAATTCTCTTAACTGATCATGTTATCAGAAATCTACATTGTATCTGTATTTCATTTTAGTCAACAAATTAAATGTCGTCGCTGAGGAGTCAATGATGATCGATAGAAATCTACTAATCATAAACATTTCGTTATTGATACCAAATATCAAAAATTTCAAATCATATGATTTGAAATTTTATTGTAAATATACACCCACTTCACACATTTTACTTGTAAAATAATTGCATGGCTGATATTACCCAATGTTTGCGTACGTTTCGTGCAGAAAATCACACATATAGGTATGTCACATTAACGTCCAAACTTAACACAAAATACTCGTGTATTCAAGGTCACAGACCACAGTGACGTGCTTATTTGCAAGAAGTACAGATAATCGACTAAAATAGCCTTAGAATGATGCCATTTTAGACAATCAAACAGGTATAGCAACCATATAAATGGTTTTCTTACCGCGAAATAACGAAATATCCTACCCAAAAAACTGCTTGGGTAGGATATTTCGTAGCGTTAAACGTTATATTTACAAATATATACAATAAACGGTGAACCATTTAAAACGCATTTAAAATACACATTGAACTGATATGGAACTGATGATCAAAATTGAAAAGTTAACAAACTACAGCGTACGTGAATACTTGCCGAAATGTTTCGCGATCAGAATAATTATATCGAATTAACGTTACACAACTTCCCATTGGTCTAAATTCACAGATATGAACTCACCCATAAAAGAAGGCTGGCCGACTGATCCCATAATACCAGGCGCGGTATGTTCAAATACAACCTGAATGATTTAAGAAGACCAGCTACCTATTGTGTGAACACAAATATCAATCCCTCTTTTAGGTCGGCTGGTTAGTAGGCCAGAAAACGCAACCATGCGGATCTTCATTCGCGAGATGAATGTTTGGCAAAACAGATACCTATTACAACCCACGGAAAATTTTTCAGGACAAAAAGGTTAATAACTTCAATTTGCTATCTGATTCCCAAATTAAGTACCTCATTAAACGTAAGCATCATGATTCCGGGTCATAATAATCACAGTGGTTTTTTTGAAGTGTAAAAAATTCAATGCGCTCTCTACTTGAACAAAATCTAAGCGATTGCTACGAAACAATAAATGGATTTCGAAATAAAAATGTCCACCGTATCAGAAATAACTGCAGCTGTGATCATGGTATGCGAGGCACCCACCGTTTGGTTCGGTTCCATGAATAGTAATATAGGCAATCTGGTTATAGAACTTACGGGTTGAAACAATGTTCGCGTGAAACTGTCGTATTCTTCAAGTTTTTTATGAAAACTTTCATAATATTCAACCAAAATGATACATGCAATGCGACAAAACAACTGGAAGTTATTGTGTGACATTCTATTAGAGTATTTTATCTCAAATCTTTTTGTGAAACTTCATAAGCAGAACATTAGACCTCAGTGTGAGAATAACTAAAACAATCCATTGGCACCGCACATTTTAATACCCAAAAAATCAACAAACAGTGACTTTAACGAAAAGCATTTTAATTAAATCTACAAAGTAGAATTCCAACTATTTATTAAAAAACAAACTGACAAAAACGATGAGAGACGTGACGAATACAACATATAATTACAATACATTAATTATTGGATACCTGACATTCAGGAAATAGTTTAAAGTCCATGGAAGTCATTGGGCCCTTTAGTTAACAAAGTCGATACATTATTTAAAGAGGGCCCTGACCGCTCTGTCTGAACATGGTTAAACCGATTTAATAATGAATTTCCAGGAAGTGGCGAATGGAAATAAGTTCCTGCTACCATCCAAAATAAACAACAATGTATTGAAATCTTTATTAAACATTAATCGGTTAAGATCGATGACTCTTTTTTATTACGTCTTTGAACTCTGAAGAAAATATTGATCCAAGTTAATTATACACTAAGCATAAATAAAATATATACAACAATAACTTTAGAAGAATTGTGTATTTTTTTAACCGTACAGATAAAAATCCTAAAATATTCCTAAAATAAATTAAAACTGGACGAATACCAGTTTAATAGTGAGATTATCTATCAACAAAATGGTTAAACTTGCTTGATCCCTTTACAGATTATGTATATCTATAGAATTCTATTCTTAGATAACAGTCAAGATGTCTCTAAAGCGAAAATTAGGTCGTACTAGTGCAACAGTTTTGGCGGAATTTCGTAATAAACAAAACATCGCGGCGATGGATGCTGGCACAGATCCAACTGCACCAGCATCCACCGGCCGTTGATGGGCTCATATTTTTTTAATTTGTTTAGCTTAACCAAGGAGTCGTAGTACGTAAAGATAAGAAAAGAGTTTTTATTAGAGAGCTACTTTAGAAGCTGTTTAGTTTTATGTCATTGTTAAAGCTTGAATTTGTAAGTTAAATAACAACTACTACATTAATGATTATACTACAGAAAAACTCTTCCTAAAACAAAATCTTTGGTGACTGAAAAGATTACGTTTTATGAATTTCTTTATCGTCTTCGACTCGGGTTTTATTATACTTTAAATTAAAGAATACAATCTTCGCAAAGATATTATCCCTAGAAAAGTTAGTAACCAGGATTGTTTTACGTTTTTGCTTATAAATGCTCGTGCGTTTATTTCCATGTACTCATGATAAAATGACTTTACATTATTCTATCGGAATATTACATTTAGCACTCCTATCACAGAGTAAGTAAGCGCCCAGTCGTATGCTGATGACGGGGAGATTAAATCACCGCGGGCGTGAGGACGCAGCTGATTAACATCCGGTGGCCGCTGAAAACGCAGCTCTCTAGCAAACTGTATAATCTGTACACTGCTGACTTTGTGTCGATGGTTGCAACTTGCAACTATGTACTATATGTGTTACGCAGAAAAGAAAATTAGTACTTAAGGCATAAGGCCATATTTTTGGCATAAATAATAGCGGAAACGTATTGAATTCTACATCAAAATACACTTTAAGCTACTGTGCAGTTGCTCCAATAATTTTTTTTCAAGAAAGATAATTGTACTAAAGATAATGATGAAAAAACGACGAAAAACATCGAAAAAGTGCAGAAAAGTGAGGCTATTTTCCATACTCTGTACACGTAAAGAAAAAGACAGAGACAAATGATGATATGGTTATGCGAAATCATTTGTCTCTGTCTTTTTCTTTACGTGTAAAGAGTATGGAAAATCGTAACACGTTTCTATTAGTTACGCGAGCTGTTGCGGCCATGCAACAACGCACAGACGAAAACACCCCCTGTGATTCTATATTACGGGCATTTGTAGAAGTCCCTTAATATTAACGTATGTATCTGAAATTAATAGACTGTTGTAGTACACACTTCATCGATAGCAGAGCGATGTATTAACGTCAGAGTTTTGCTGTTAACAGTAAATCTCTTAATCTTACTCTAAACTAAAGCATGGGATTTTTATCAGTTATGGTACGGTAAAACCCATAAAAATAGAAAATATACGAGCTTAACTTTCAATGTTAAGCCAATCTCTTAGCTATTTATGCATTTAGCTTAAATTAGTCGCGGTAAACTTGTTTTAATCAATCAATCGAGCGAAACAAAACTTTGTTTCCAGTAAGTTTAAACAAATTGATTCAAAATTTAGCAAAACGTTTACTCACCAAGTAATCTGTAAGTAGATCTACTTAATAATTTTAAAGTCGAGCATGGCAAATAGTTCGTAAAACCCATTAACATAGAGCGTACGTACTATGGGCAACAGCGACGCTTAACCAGTTTGCAACAAAATTCGTGTGCGCGCGTATCGCCCCTACACGAACTAAACGTATGGTTGTGACGGCGCGGCGTGCAAGCGATTTTGACCTTAGCAGTGGTTAAGCGTCGCTGTTGCCCATGGTACATAATGATATTAATTATCTCTGACGTCAATGAAACAGTCTTTCCATTTTTGAAGATTTATGTTTTCGTCGTTGAATACAATACATCATTGAGGGAGGATGAATCCTTTTCAAGTTTCTACGTAATTTTTAATTACTACTCCGATATTCAATTAATGCTCGTACTTTAATCGTTATCTTGCCATTAACCTCTTTCAAGAACGCTTATTCGTATAAAAAGTCTGATCGTAATCTATTTAAAAATCTAATAACTAAAGACACACTTTAAAGGTTTTTTTCTTAGTTACAAATAATTATCAGACACTATCGGAAAGTTTGCTAATAAGCATATTGAGTAGAATTAATTAGACATGTCACTTAAGATCTTCAAAGCGAAAGACGTGACAGCAAAATTGCTAGACGTCCATGTTAATACCATAACTTGACACGCGAAACAGGCTTTTAAACTCAATACACTTAAGTTTAAAATCGTTACTGCTTTTGAATTAACTACAAATGTTTATCTCACGTATGTGTATAGAATGCACCCATGTCGTGTAGTAAGCAAAAACAACGCTAAGACAGTAATTACTTAACTTTCGAGTCAATACCAGTACTTTCATCCATAATACATTTCACCTCACGATACTGGATGTAGGTTAAGGTATCAGGAAATCTTGTGGTTACTACAAGTCCCTAGATTAAGACTAGTGTGGATATCGGAGGGTAAAATTATTAGTCGCGGCCTAGATCAGGCAATTTTTTGTTACAATTTCTTTGTAAGTGTAATATTATGTTATAGAAAGTTTACATAATCGTGAATCTTGACAAACATTGTAAGCACGACTAAACGATTAGCTATTCAACCTCTTTCATATTATTCGAATTTATTTTTAACAATAGCAAGGTTTAGTTACTCTTTATTCGTGTAGTAATAAAAAGCATAGAAAATATTAAAGTTTTTCGCCAAATAAGGGTATTTTTGGCACGGTTTTAACATTAATTGGCCTTACAAAACGAGGTTAAATATAACTTAGTAAAAGTAGTCCTTATAACAATAAGAATATCGGTTCGTTCACCGCTCTCCAAGTGGATTTTCAACAATACGGAAAACCTGTTTCTTATAGGAATCACCTGTAACTATCTCGCACGGGGACCGGTTATGTGGTCACGAAACCACGAAAAGGCACACTTCTAGCTAGGGATAATCGTCTATGCAATAACGTTTGTAATATATCCAAGAAGATTATAAACCTCTATAATTCTATTGCTATTTCCATGAAGTAGAAATAGTTACAAAAAGATAATATATGTTTTTTGGTCTTATAGGAGTGCTCTCTAACTAATTTTCGTCTTAGATTTCTTATAATTGTGATTGTTTGGTGAGGAAAACTTTTTAAGAAGCCGGCAAACAGTAAACTTCCTGTACAAAACTATTTGGAAATTTCAGCGTGATTATGATGTTTTTGGATCTTCTTTTGCTGTAGACATTATCTGTCTAAGTTCTATTAAATAAAAGATCCAAAATACCAAATTAAAATTAATGCTTTTTACAGTTTTGTAAGGAAAAATGTAATTCGCATTTATTTTTGATTGACAAGCTTACGGCACGTAATTTTATAGTTTACTGCTTATTTTAAAGCTTTAACTAAGCGTAGAGTTCAAATGCATGAATGCTGGCCATTTGAGTAGGAGGGCAGGACTTGTTTAGAAACTGTTAAAGAAAAATACATTCATCTTGTATGTACTTAGCAACCAAACCAGACATGTAAATACCTATGTAAACTTCGAGTAGCGGAAGATATTTATCATCCATTTACCACAGCGTGCAAATAAGGTCGTCTGAGCAAGTTTACAGACTACCATATTTACTACTAAACTGTCTACCGGTACTTAAATCGAAAGTCAAAAGAGGACAATGTGAGTACAAAGATTATATACATTTGTATTTATTTGACACACCACTAAATAACAATTGACCCTAGTCATGGGCGAAAAAATAACTGTTAAACAGATGCCTACCTATTAAATCTTAAACTCAAACACCGCATGGATATGCTCAATATTAGTAATGAAAGAAAAAAAAAACTAATTTCCATTTTAAAAGAAAACTCTTTCATCTTTCAAAATTGTATGACTGTGTCTGGCACCTGCAATGGGTGCTACATTCGAATGTCGAAGTAGTTCTCTTCACATTGGTGAGATGGCGCTGATCTTCAGCGGAAACGTAAAAAAGTATTAGAAAATTTCGACAAATCCATTAGTGGCTCAGTAGCATAATTGGTAGGGTGCGGGTTCGAATCCCGTCTGAGTTGCTACGGGTGAGCCGATTTTTTCTAATATTTTTTCATTATTTATTCATCTTAATATAAAAATAGCATTGTGAATGCAAAAATCTAAAAGTTTAGAAAACTCTTCGTCAAACCGTTTAATATCTATCATTTACAACTACACTGAAAATCTATTTCAGTGTTTTTATTCTGATATGTATTTTGTTAGGTAACCGTTTAGCTGTACAAAGCATAAATTATTTTGGAAACGATACATTATCTGAAAAAACGAGGACGTAACGTTTTCTAAAAACGGCAAAATAAATTAAAAATTCTTCCGCATCAGTTGAAAATCTCAATGCTCACGAACGTGCATCAGTGATTGATCGAATACAAAATTAATTGCGTAAAGACTGCATATCTAATAACCTGTCCATTGCCAAAATAACATTGAAAAAAAATTACTTTGACTGTTTCGCATTTTTTGATATATATTTCAAGTGATAGAAATTAATTAAATAACAAGATGCCCACACTATCGAATTGGGATTATCCTGTAGATAGCTGTTGTAAGGTTGAAATATAAATTAATGTTTTTTTAATTGAAAATTTAAAAAAATAATTTTAATGATAAACGAAGTTGTGATTTTTAAAGAAATTCGCTTATTTTGAAGAAGTAACACAAACCAAATGTAACAAATTACTAAAATGAACAATTACAGCTAATTGCCGGTGTTTTCAAATATCACGTAGGTTCGTTTAATGCTACAAAATATGCTGGTATACGTGACTACAAAAAGCTTTTTAAAAAAAAAGAAAAACCGCCTTCAAAAAACTGAAAACAAAAACAGCTTAAAAATTAAATACCTCTAAAAAGCAAGAAATAATATTCGAATCATTCGTTACACATATCAATATTAATAAAACACGTCTATTGAAGTCGGGTGGGGCTGGAGGACAACTTCATTTTTTTCTTAAAGCCCCACCCGACTTCATTAGACGTGTTTTATTAATATTGATATGTGTAACGAATGATTCGAATATTATTTCTTGCTTTTTAGAGGTATTTAATTTTTAAGCTGTTTTTGTTTTCAGTTTTTTGAAGGCGGTTTTTCTTTTTTTTTAAAAAGCTTTTTTATTTTCAACTTTTTAGTGGTAGGTATGTAAGCGCAGCGTGTAAATATTTTTTTACTTTATATTATAATATTTTCAATGGTAAAATGCCCAGAACTCAATTTCCAAATTTACGCTGTTTGTTTTTGAGGAGTTCCGTTGTGTCATCGTAGTCCAAGTCTAGTCCAGAACGTTGCATCGCAAAGCATGATTTGGTTTGTTTTGGATTGCCATAAACTTACCAAAACCTAAATCACTTTACTTATACTATTTGATTTTGAAGAGTTCCTTTATGTATCTTCGAAGTTCGAAGTCCAATTACAATGAAATTAAATTGTGACCACTCTTGAAGTATACCCTTTCAAATAAAAAAATAATCATCTAAATCGGTTCATAAACAAAGAAGTTATGTTCGAAATTCCATAAAAACTCGTGCGATGGCGAGCTAAATAATTGATATTTTTCAGGATTATGAAAAAACTACTGGCCAGATCTCTGTAAAAAAATTATGGGACCACACACGAACTATGTTCTTTGAGTTAAAAAAAGAATTGTACAAATCGGGTAACAACTGACGAAGCTATGTTAAAACATACATAAAAAAAAAAAAAATAAAAAAAAAAATACCGTCGACTTGAGAACCTCCTCCTTTTTTTGAAGTCGGTTAAAAAGGTTGCCATCGTATTTAGTTAACTGCTAAAAGTATACAATTGTATACCTATAGGTAACTATTAATTTCTAAACCTTCAAAAGGGTAAAATATTTCTAGGTTATTGCTGTAGTTTAGAACAAAGCCATTAAGTTACTAATTTGTTCTATGCTAGCCATGTATTATTAACATCTTAACCCATATTTGACAAAGCATGTTTGCTCGCTCACGCAATAGGGTATTTTCCACATTTTTGAAAACTGCTTATATTTAAGAATTGTGACGAACAATTTAACAGAAAAATAAAAATTAATTAATTAATGTCTTTTTTTCTCCATTAAACCAATTAAAATCAAATTTATTTTTAATTGTTTAGAATTTACCGTCAAAACGCTCGGTTCACTGACATCTACTGAGTGACGTCAACTTTGTGTCAACTATAGAGTAAATTGCAAAGTAAATTGTAACTTGTTTACACAAAGTTGACGTCACGCAGTAGACGTCATCGAACCGAGCGTTTTGGCGGTAAATTCAAAAGCATCAAAAATATATTTGATTTTAATTGGTTTAATGGAGAAAAAGACATTATTTAATTTATTTTTATTTTTCTGTTAAATTGTTCGTCCCAATCTTTAAATATAAGCAGTTTTCATAAATTTGGAAAATACCCTATAGGCAGCTATATGAAAAAACAATCAAACATTTCAACCCAAATAAAGCGGCCTAAAAAAGGTTATCTCAATTATTCATCTTAATGGCAAAATAAGTAAACTGCTGATATGAGATAAGAATTTAGTTGCAAAACGAATGAACTTCCATCCAAATTGTGCAAATACAAGAGCGAATAAAGAAAAGAAATGTGCAATTATTCAGAAAGTTTTTCTGAGAAAAATCTCCACACAACAAGTGTATTTTAACGACATTTTGAACCATATGAAATGAAACAGATGAAATATAAAACATCTGGACAGCTTTTTAGCCAGCAAAACCCCATTGAATATTACACACTTTTCCGCTATTTTTCATACGTTGCTGCACTTATGCCAAGTAAGAAACGGAGGCTTAAATAATACCAAATTATTTATTAACTTCCTCTTGTAAATAAAAGTAAAATTAAGAAAAAAGTACCTAAAACCTTGTGGTAAATTCTAATAATGAAAACGATTATCGCTCTGGACACATAATTATTTCTGTTGTCTTCCACAAACGCCTTCAACCTGAGCCTTGATTTACTATAGTCTCATTTAGCACTTAGTAGACTAAGATAATTTGTCTACGTTGCATTCAGTTTCTTTAATTCCCTTGACTTTAATTGTCATGACTGTAGGCTGATACTGTGGGCGATTCAATTTACTAATCACAATCCTTCGAAGTAATGCTCAATCATGTGAGTGCGTTGTCACGAAGGTTTCCAGGCCATACTTTGTGGGTCACAGGGCCTATTCACCAATTCTCTGTTATGTCACCGGTAACTGGAGCATTGTACCTTTTTTTGTATCGATTACATACGCTTGACATAACATTTGGAGATAATAATCGACTGCCGATCGCTTTATAACATGACACACATTTAGGTTTGTGACCTGTCTGAGCTTATAAGAGGGCTCCACACTCGCGCCCGCGAAGGCCGCGAACCGCGAGTGTGGAGGGTTTTGCGGCTTCGCGTATGGGTTTCTCGGCTTCGCGTTCGCGCTTCGCGGCGTTCCCCGTCCGGTGGCGGTTTTTGGTCCCCGTCGAAGGACTTGTGTGTAGCCGGCTCCACACTCGCGCGCGAACCTCTTCCGCGAACCTCTTCCGCGAATCACGGGCGCGGTTCGCGCATGAAAACGGTGCGAAAAATATAGCCCTCCAGACTCGCGCGTGAACCGCGGCCGCGAATCACGGCAACCTTAGTTCGGCACACAAGTGCTTTGACGCGGACCAAAAAACCGCCAGCGGACGGGGAACGCCGCGAAGCGCGAACGCGAAGCCGCGAAGCCCATACGCGAAGCCGTAAAACCCTCCACACTCGCGGTTCGCGGCCTTCGCGGGCTTTCGCGGCGCGAGTGTGGAGCCCTCTTGTCGAACTAAGGTTGCCGTGATTCGCGGCTGCGGTTCACGCACGAGTCTGGAGGGCTATATTTTTCGCACCGTTTTCATGCGCGAACCGCGCCCGTGATTCGCGGCCGCGGTTCGCGCGCGAGTGTGGAGCCGGCTTTATAGGCACCTGAAAATAAACTTTTAAAGCTCGTTGAAGTCCTTATTGTGATACTTATTAATGAAAGTCTGACGAGGATTTTTACCTATAAAATGATACCTATAGGTAGTATCATTATGGTTACAATTACTAAGATTTTTTTACTTTTATTACAATTGGCGAATCAGGCATTGGCGAATAAGGAATTGGCGAATCAGGAATTTATGAATAAAGAAGTTGGCGAATGTAGAAAAGGTTGAGGAAAAGTTAAGGAAATATGAATGATTTATTTAAATTTGCAAGCAAACGAAGGTGACAGCGAAAACTATGAAATGGCAATGTAAATTAACTTCACTATCTATCTACCTGTGGTAAATCAAGAATTATAGCCAAAAGACCGATACATACAAAGTACCTATGAGTACATGCAAAAGTAGAGTATAACCTCCTCGACATTGCAATATCAACCTGTTCATCAAAGGAAAACTAACAAGAGACTATTGTTGAAGTTACTTCGATGCGATTCGACGCAACAGCAACTGGGGCCCTACTGGCTTACTTTTCGAACTTCGGTGGGTCTGCCGGGCTTCAACTTAAGACAGAGAAATCAAAGTAAGGAATTTCGTATTGTTCTATTTGTCGAAGTTATTTGGAATATATCGATGTTCGTGTGACATCATGGATCAATACTTATATCTGTTTAATTTGAAACCCGGCAGACTTTTCGAAGTTCGGTGCGTTAGCCGGTATGGCCCCTTATCGTTCTAAACTGGTGAACAATTGGTTCAGTTCGAAGTTGTCACTGAATTCCTTATGTGTTTAAAGATAAAATAAAAGTGAATAGACAAGGGCACGTATATTCCTTTCCTAAGGTCACACAGCTAAGTAAATTAACACTTTTTATTGTACTAAACAGCATTTCAATGTCAATACTAAACTTTTGCAGCCTTGAAAACGCATTTAAATTAGTCGCTTGTTGGAGACAACTCCGACACCATTGTATGTAAACGTCCCAGACCGTATTGAAAAAATCATTATACGATTGCTTAAATTTGCAAAAGTCTTTCATGTATTCGAAAGGGGCTAACAATAATCAAAAGATTTATTTATAGCTTAAAATAAGAACGTGGTAAGGCGTTTGCCTTACCACCGAATTAAAACCAATGTTACATACTAACTCAAACACGATTTCTTTAAACATCACAAAAAAGATACAATTTCATTTCAATTCTATGAACTTAGACTTAGAGCATTCAACTATGAAGCTATATCTTGTGTATTGACAATTCATTGGCTTTATTGCTAGACTATTTAATTTCCTATGACAGGATATGAAAAAAAAATCACAGATTTTACAGTCCCCGCAAGAATCGGAGCATTGAAAATGAACACAAAAGTTTACAAAAAAACAAAATCAAATCAAATGCAAAGTCCTATTATATTTTTAAAGTTAGTTACCTAGGTAATACTTATTTATTTTTACGATTGTGACACTCGGCTCCGCCTCGTGTCACAATAGCGCCCGCTGACTGCCTCGACGCAGCCGAAATAATATTAACCAATTTTCAAAATTCCAACGAATGCACTTCTCGTCTGCTTCTGCATCTTTTGACACTATTACCATGACGATCGGTCAATAATCATAGAAGCTACATCACTTTTTATGTACGGAAACAGCCGTTTTTCTACAATTCCAAATCTAAAGGGACCACCTACAGGTCACAATTATAAAACGATTTTCAAAATTATTTCGCCATTTGATAGCTAAACTAATACCCTAGGACCCTTTTTTTTCATTTTTTCTTAAGTCGGTTTTTTCCCGAAATATTTACAATTTTGTAAACAAACATCCCCCAAAAAACCCGGAATTTTTGGAATTTGGCAAAATTCCAAAAAAAGTTACCAGTAGATTTTCAAAATTCAAACGTTCACACGTGTCTCGATAAACTCCTCAACTTTTGGTACTATTTTCATTTCGATCCTCCTAAAATCCTTGGAGATATGGTCAAAAATACGTCTCAGGCGATTTGCATCTGATAACAATTTTCAATGGTAAAAAATATTTACAACTACAGCTCATGACCCTTCTTCTTGAATTTCGAAACGTCAAGAAAGATGAAAATAATGACTAGGTTAGATCCTGAAGACAGTATTTTGAGAATAATCCAAAGGTTTTCCATCGATAGCCTCCGTACCACATGCTCGATCGTTGTCTATGCAGTTGGCAGTTTCGCGGCGGGGTCAACGCTTCGCGGCCGTCAACAAATCCATCGCCGAGAATAACCCGTTGCACGGCGCCTACCACCGGACTTCGCGATACCGACTAGACCGAGCAACTCTTCTCCCAAAGTCCCAAGCCACTAATAACACGCTAGTGTCACATACGAAATAGACCGGAAATCTTCTCAATAACAGTATCTGCGGAACTCGATTACGCGGTGCGCATGGACAGGACAGTAGGTAGAGCAGTTTTTTTAACACGTTTTTATTAGGTTGCTTTCTCGTTTGTGTGTTCGTTCGTTTGTTTCTCCGCAAAGTTTGTGAACGATTTCTTTTGAATCATCTTGACGAGTAGGTACTTTAATGGGAAATAGTGTCCGAGGATCTGATGGTGGAGCCGAAGGAAGGCCATAGGAACTCTATAATAAATCCATGCAACCCCATCGAGTTTAGGCTCGTTTGAATCATCTTGACGAGTGCAAGTGCGAGAGTAGAAGATGGTATTTTTTAAGTCTTAGCTCGTTAACTAAAAAGCAGAAAATAATATATTTTTTTTTAATTCAAAGGACACAAATATTTCATAACTAAGTAATGCAAATGAAGAAAACAACGTATTTTCTGTCTTTTTAGCTGGTTCTTTAGTTGTTAACGGACTCAGTAAAAAATTATCTCCAACAAACAATGACTCAACCGATAATGAATCACATACCACAGTTGACGTCTTAGAAAAGAAAAGTTTGATCAATTATTTTCCATCTAAATTGCAGCTCCAAAACTCTTTTTATTATTTTGGCACTGTTTAAAAATTGGCATGATATTAAAAAGTTATGCAATCTGATCCAGTATTATTGCCGGTAACTTTATATGCCGGCGTTGATTTCATTCAACACTTTCAACAAAATCCGATTGGTCGCGTGATGGAATAAGTGATAGGTCGTTAGTATATAATAGAGAAAGTAATACGTGGGATAAATTGTTTCACGAAAACAATGCTTGGATCTTATAATTGTGTGATAGAAAAACCAGTACACCTACTCATTCCCACTAGAAAAGCTGACGTTAAATAATGGAACTTCTACCGTGAAAAAATATTTAGCTCCGCTTTTTATCACACATGTCGTTACTCGTTATCATATTTAGCGTTGTTTTAAAATCAATTTCCAGTATAAGTGACAAATTAATGAGTTTCAATGTTTTACAATGATAACGAATGGAGCAAATTTTTGTTACTATTTTGATTTAATGTCATGCCAGTGATCGTCATTTCTACCTTGGTCTTAGATGTATTAAATAAATATTTTATTTTAATAGAAGATCTCTTTTAGAGACGTTATCATAAACCAAAGCTTATTATATACCAGCGACGTATTTAAACATATTTCACTCTAATAGTCGAAAACGTCAAACGGGTTCATAATGACGAGTTTCAGAATTAATAATGTAACTCTTTTCGAAGTCATTTAATTAATGATCAATGTTTAAATGACCATTCGTGAAATTGAATTATTATTGGTCATCAAGAGTAGCAAATAAAATAAAAAATTAAATAATAGGATTTCGATGATGATTAAAAACTTTATGGTTACTTACACCAAGACAGGTATCAGTTTAACCATTAACACTTTTATTTGTTGCGTGTTGGCGATGTCATGGAGAAAGTTGGAGTCAACTATAGAACTCAATTAAAATATAAAATAGCGTAATCTTACCACCACCTACCGAGCTGACCACCGTCTTTATTTTTATCGCCAAGCCATTCATTTTTGCTTAAATCCGGATTGCCAATCAAAAGTAAATTGCACTAATAATTATCATTTATATGAAATTGATGTGGAAACGACTAATTCAGTCTACATCGTTTCAATCGCGGAGAAAAAGCGAAAGCTCGTGTGAAAAACTTATTTGTTAGTAATAATATTCTGTTGAGATAAACAATCAAGTTTCCTGCCTTTTATATGAATCTTTTTAAAGAGTAAGTATCAATCACTTTTCATCGAAGCGAACAGACAATTAACTTTATAACATTTTTTCATTCACATTGAAATCGACAAAAAAGCAGGTATCTCATAGAAAACTTTATTCAACTTCTTCGCAGTAGTTTTCAGGTGTGTCTCTAAATTTGTAAAATTAGGTACGTGTAGCGCTGCGAAAATTTTTCTAAGTCTGTGCGGTACGTATGTGTTATTATTTTTAAATCAAAACAAAGTTTGAACAACTTTTTTATTTTTGAATAATGACTTTATTCGTGAATTTTCCGATTTGTATGGATAATTTTTTTAAAGGTTAACCTCATGTAGTAGTCATTAGGTAGCTTAGTGTTTAAATCGTTTAAGTCGTATCATTTAAACGGTAACGTTTTGGCTTAGTTACAACGATTAACGAAGGTAGTCATTTTTGCGAACTTTCAAATAAGTAGGTAAATTTTTAATGTTGGTTAATAAATCTTGGATGTTAGTATATTAAAAAAGGATTTCAATATGATTAGTTGGCTATCATGGTCATAATTCAATTTGAGATCAAGCAATCAATTTTTATTTAAAATAATAGAAATTATAAATGAGGCTCTCTTTGTGAAAAAAAAATCGGTAATTTCACAAGTACAGACTTAATACTCGTACATATATACTTAAATATTTCGATAGAAGCGTTTACTAATATCACTGTGTTATCAATTTTGGAAATTAGTAACAATTATGTCTCGTTGGTAATGAGAGTCAAACGTAGTCAGATAACAGCAGACATTTGACAATTACTGCCATTACACAATTTACAATCAGGAAATTAGAATTTGATTCATCGGAATTTCGATTAAAACAGGCAAAATGTTTCGATTCGAAAGTTATAGGTAGTTTCCTGTTGTTTCAACCTACAAAACGTGAACTGAAATTCCTGTTGCTAAACTATCTGTTGGGTTATTCGACGTCAATGTAAATACTACCATACAAACAAAAATCAGTCAAATAAACCAAATGTAAAAACCATTTACTAACTCTATCGCTCTGTAGAATTAACTACCACGAATGAATGTGTGGAGGAAACAATTCACTTTACCAGATTATATCTTAATATGCGAAGATCGCTATGAAATGTTAGTATGTGTTGATTCCAAAAGGAAAGTCACGCAGGCGATCTAGGCATGCCTAACAATGCACGAGTGTTTACTTTAAAAATAACATCTCGCCGAGTTAGCGATGCTTGTTTAACCAGTTGCCGGTTGACATACAAAAATGAAGGACAGTTACATTAACTTTATATCGTCGCTGTATAATTTAAAGTTACTGAACGGGCACTTTAATGAAGGGAAGTGGAAAACAAGGCTCAACTACATTTACTGGTCGTAACCGCAAATTTGTATGCAAAGAACACCATTATTGTGACATGTCAATCGAAAAATCAATTTTAAGCTCTGAGATTTTAAGACTTTTGAAGTTTTTACTTATACGAACAATAACATAATTTTCGATAGAAATCATTAAAATCTGCAGGATTTTCCTTAAATCATAGTAATAAACAAACCAATATGTCAAACTCTACAATTGAGTTTTTTATAAAAAGGCAATAAAAAGTTATCTTTTACTTTCTATAACTGTGCATAGAAAAGGTATCTCCGTGAAAATTATCAAAGGGATAACAGAAAATATGACACCACACAAAACTGTAGTTGAAAGTTAACCGTTCACGTGTTACGCTGCATCTACGCTGATATGCCATCAACAAATCCATAACGGGTCCTCACTGCACTTGCATATGACACATTTTCTGTAAGAAAATGCGGTATGCGGGTAACCTTATGGTATGAGATGTATCCATTGATTTTTCGCGTTAGGTTGACGTCACAAGCGCGACAGTGGCGCGCGCCGACTCGCGTCTCAGCCGGCGGCGAGTGGCTGACTGAACCTGAGAGGAAATGTCAGCATAGATTGTCAGTTGCCATGCCATGCGGTCCTCGCTGCTCCCTGCCGGCCTGACCTTCCGCATCGAATCGAGCTGTCACAGGTTCCAAGTCTGGTTGCCTTTTAATTAAAGACCTCTACTTGGCGACAGGAAAACCTACTTGAACCGGAAGTAACTATTGATAATTTTAAAGCTTTTGTTTGATAGAGGGGACGACGAAATAACCGAGTATTAACTCATTATTAAATCTGAGAAATGTTTAATTCTAAATGAAATTCTCATACGGATAAATTACTTATTATTATTTTATATTATTCAATACCGCTGTCTGTTTATTTTAGATATCTATCCAATGTGACTCGGTCGTATACTATTTACATTTCATTGTTCGTGACTGTATAATAAAAGTATTGACGTCAACATATTTTATTAAACATCTTGTTTATTAAAGTTTTTCCAGCAAGAAAGGCACCCATTTAGGATTATTTATTCGCCTCTCAACTTTATCAAAAAATACGACACTATAATTTATCCGAGTACCGATGTCAACTATTTCAAACCCTAGTAAATCAAACAGGTACAATAACTTTACAAGCAACGTGTTTATTAATATGCTAATTACTCTAGGGCCTAGGGTATTAATGAGGCCATGCAATAGAATCGAATAACATAGGAAATATTTTTCAATTGATTGGTCTTTTCATTTTTCATACAAAATTATTCAATAAATTTAAGACTACTTTTGCAAAACACCTTTATGTGAAATAAATAAAGCAACGTCGAATTTCCGTCATAGTAAGTATTGCTGTATGGTCTATGACTGCTAAATATGAATTCAGTCATCAATGAAAATCTTAGCAGTAGTATTTGTCAATGAAAGCTAAACGTCATCTTTACGTTAAGTCATTGATAATGATAATAGTAAAAAAGTTAAACACACTTTTTTACTATTATTATTATCAATGTCTAAACGTAAAGATGACGTTTTTAACACAAAAAAATTCGCCACTTATGACGTTACCACAAAACCCAGGTTTAAATTTTCAATCTTAATTAATTTAAGTACCACAAAAGTTAAACGTCATAAGTCGTAAAACATCATAAGTGACGATTTTTTTATTTTTTGTTGTAAACGTCATCTTTACGTTTAGTCATATATGTTGATAATGATAATAGTAAAAAGTATGTGTAACTTTTTCACTATGCATTTTTTACCACATATTCTAGGAGTTTCTTTATAATTTTGGATTATCTAATATAACCTCAAAGTTATGGGATATCTAAAAATACAGGATGTATAATTTGTAGCAGAACCTAGAATGATTTTAGACAGAATGTTTTCTACCTATACAGCACAAGTAAAAGTAATCTGAAATTCATATTTTGAAGTTAAATCACATAAAAAAACTGCACGGAACCCTCCTTGGCAAGTTTTGTTCTTGTATACGAACTCAATATACTAACCTAAGTTAACTCCAAAACTTAAGAATATTGTGCCGGTAATCTGGCGTCTCATGAAACAGCAATTCTATAAGATTGACACGTTTTCATCAGATAAGAAAAGATAAAAACGAAACACTATCTCTTTATCAAACAGTCTCAACAAGTTAGTTTTCACCAAAACCATTACAATGTAGGTAATGATATTATAATATTTACATAAATATATTTACAAAAGAGTCCTTTCATAACAGTGATACGCTTACTCAATTCATATTCTATTCTATACTATTCAAATCCCCATTTGTTTTTCAGCAAACATTCTACAATCCGACTAATTAATCTAAGCTCATTAAGGCCACTTGCGCCATGCCAATCCTGATTACCCTATTTTCAATACTTTAGAGTTTCAACTTATTAAATGCACTAAGTACCGAAATAAATATTAAATAAAAAAAAAACACTGCATCTATCTATTACTTACGCCTTTGCCGCGCAGCTACTAAACGCCTATTGGAAACT
Source organism: Agriphila tristella (assembly GCA_928269145.1). Classification (NCBI taxonomy): domain Eukaryota; kingdom Metazoa; phylum Arthropoda; class Insecta; order Lepidoptera; family Crambidae; genus Agriphila; species Agriphila tristella. Next base: position 14,103,314 of record OV743439.1, on the reverse strand, counting down.
CAATAGCAATCATTTCTATTTACGTGACTACATGCAGACAGAAAATAGTTTTTTTAGTATTTCTTCATTTTAAGTTTTTATGAAATTAAAACGAAGATAACCTTTCAGTTAGTCAAATTCCACGGGCATTATCGTTTCATCATGCATTTACTCAGTCAAATAATATTAAAAACCTATTCAAAATTACTGACAAAAGTGGATTCTTATGCTATTATTGATATTTACCTAAATAAATATAACGTGTAAGATAGTAGCTGTGAAATGTTAAGTAAGTATTAAATCACAACACATCACACTCATGCCAATTTGAAAAGCCTACGTAAAGAGTATCAGCAATGTTCTTCTAAAGATAGTTGCTACCTTCGAGCATCGCGGCTTTGTTCCGAAGCTGTAAAGAAGCCCGTCTTACTCTAAGGTTGCTACGAAAATGTATATCATTACTGTAGGTACTTGTTTTTTTTTATTGTGATTATTGAAAATCATTCTCAGCTTTATACTACCTACCATTAAAAGCATTATGGTTGAATACTGAAAAGAACTTCGATAAAATAAAAAGCACAAACATAATTCTGTACCTTCAGTGAAAACTGATCTAACTCGAGTTGTATCGATTTTGATTTTATTTCACTATTCAAATCATTGAAAAATTAGCTTTTTTTGTGTCTAATTGGCATATTTATAGGAGTTATATTAACAGAAATAAGTTTTGTGCATAGTGATATAAGTGCTTACTTTTTATGATTTTTTTAGGAAAAAATTGTGTAAATTAATATATCTCTATTTAAAACAAAGTGTACCGAGGCTATTCTTTTAAAAAAATAGTGTCAATAAATATAACTCCATTTAATACTTTATACACAATTCAATAACAAATGACTTGAATTGTGCGTAGTGATTTATCTAGAATTATATCATTACACACATATAATTTCAGAGTATGCTAGTTTGTGCACATTGATCCAACTCGACTTATAGCACTGAAAATTCAAAAATAATGATTTTTTACTTTGTGTTTATCGATATAATTTCAATTATATCAATAATCACATAAACTTGGGAAAGGTGTTAAATGATATAATTGACTTATATCAAAAAATACAAGAATACAAAAAGTAAAACGTTTGATTATTATTTGTGTAAATTGATATAACTGCCTAAAAATCCCCCCGCAACCTCTTAATCTCCCTCCTCTCTCTCGTACCCTTCCCCCGCGCCTGCATTCATGGACACGACATTGTGTTGTTTGCCTCAGTGTTACACTGACGTTCCTGAGCTATGATGGTTACGACTACGACACTCGAGAGTTCGCGACACGAACAATATGAAGCGAAACGTAAATTGTATCACTTTACACAAAGCATAATGGATTGTCCATTTAATTTATAATTATCTAAATTGTTATTGATTGGACAATATCTGACCTATGTCGCTTAAAATAAGGGTGAGATTGCTTCGATGCATAAAATGAATTGTATCAATATACACTAACTATTCACACTGTTGTACATTGTATTTATACAAGAAATTAATTAGTATTCGATTTCAGTAGTAAGCATGTTCTTCATCGGCAGTGGGTGTCGTGCTGCTAATATCAATGGTACACAACTTCATGACACCCACTGCTGGGTTTAGGCCTCCTCAAGGATCTCCACAACAATAGGTCATGCGCTGCACTGCCCGCACACTGCAGCTTCCCGCGACTTTCAACAAAACATTAGTCGGAAGTGGAAGAAGCGTCATCCCGGTGCGTGGTAACTATTCTAGAACCTTTCCATTTCAATGGCCATCGGTTCTTCTCACAATGTTTCCCACCCACTGCCACTACAGCTGAGCTATCCTTTGAGCGATATCGATTACCTTAGTTTCCCTAAGGATCTCCTCATTGCTGATTCGATCACGCAAAGAAATGAACCACGTTTCATTGCCATAAGTCATGACTCTCACTGACTACATACACTGGCCAAAGACGTGTCGGTCGTCCTAAGACTGAGGCAAGTTCAACGCAAAGATGTTCAAAAAACTTCCCGAATGCTAAAGTTAGATGAGATTTGTGCTCTGGTTCTGTAATCAGTCCGATATGGTGGCATTTTTGTATAAGTCTTATACCTCAGCACCTCGATATACATCTAGTCCATTTGGCACCTCTGGAGAGACTGCAGCACCGCCCAGGTCTCGATCGGATTAAAAGCTTTCTAACGAGAAAAGCTTTGATTGGACCAGGAAAGCCAAGCAAAGTGGCAGTTTTTACTATTCGGTGTTCTATACAACCTGCCGCAGAGTGTGGATGTGTGTCTATAGTACCAAAACCATTTCAGAAACCTGCTTGTTTTGACAATAAAAACTGTATTTTCCATCAGTACTCTGCGCCTTCAGGTAATGACAATGACTACATAATACTTAAAAATTTACCAGGCTCTATCGGTACGAATGAGTGGCCATTGTCGTCAAGCTCTAATTTGAATCCATTGAATTATTTATTTTTGGGCGAAATTGTAGCTCAGGGCAAGTAGAAAGTATTTATCACCCAATCTTGAAACTGGATCCATATAAACGAGCTCTAATCAGAGAATGGAAGAGCAATACAATAAAATAAATACAATGATGATATTTTCTTAAAAGTTGACTTTTAAGGCCTGGGCACACCGGATGCGTAGACACGCGCGTGGTCACGCATGCGTGTACACGCGCGTGGTTACGCACGTAACCCCCTGACACACCGGGTTACGCATACGTCTACGCTTACGCATACGCATACGCAACGCAGCCTGTCCCTTGCGTACCCAGCGGGCACACCGGATGCGTAGACACGCGCGTGTACACGCGCGTGTACACGCGCGTGGCTACGCACGTAACCCACTGACATATACCCAGCCGCTGCGGCAGCCATACTTTTTATGTTTGCAATTCCTGTGCACGATGTCTGATGATGTGATTCAAGAGTGATTCAAGAGGAAGGTTTATAATTATGTCATCGTGTCAAATTCCACGCTACACCGAAGCGAAGCGAGGGCGGGTCACAAGTCCTTTTTTTGCCAAATGCGACCTTTGATTTGATTTGATTTTTTTGGGACATTCCCCATTCCATAATACATTATTTATTTTGTTAGAGCTGCAAGTTTATGCAGTGCTTTCGATGCTAGGCTTCCCAGGCGGCTTAATTTTTGCCGACATTTTCATATTTCTACATACATAAAACCTCAACTTATAATTCACCTATACCTTCCTCAGGAATCACTCTATCATTTGGTAAAAATCGCATGAATATACGTTTAGTAGTTTTTGAGTTTATCGCGAAGCGCAGACAGACAGACAGACGTGGTGAGGGCCTTTGTTTTATAATAATGTATGTAGTGATATCAAGCAATAGATGACTAGTTTAAATTCATAGAAGTGACGAAGTTCTCTATTTGTAAGAAAATAAGCAAATTTCATAGGTGGGTCCCGAACAAAACAATTGAATGCGTAGTCACGCGCGTGGTTACGTGCGTGGTCACGCGCGTGATCACGCGCGTAGTGACGCGCAGGAAAGATACGTGCGTGTTCGTATTTGTTCGGTGTGACGTCCAATAGGGAATGCCATTAAGTACAACGTCATCAATGCGTTCCGCTCTGCGTAAGTACGCAGCCTGGTTGTCTCATGAGAGCTGCAATGCGTAGGGTTACGCATCGGTCTACGTGCACGCGTACGTTACGCAAGCGGTGTGCCATATCTCATAAAGTTTCAGGTATTACAACGTCATGGTACGTCTACGTGCACGCTTACGCATACGCTTACGCATCCGGTGTGCTGGAGCCTTTAGTTTTACTCAAACCTGTGATTATACGAGGTATGAACGCGATAGCGTACTTAGGTAATAATCGAGTGATTTCAAAAAGTTCATTTACTACGCATTGTGTATTGATCTTTCTGTATTATTTTTTTGGTGGTAGAGTCTGGTTCCTACGTTCAGCAATTTGGCGTGACAAACGAAAAAAGAGTATTAAAAGTATCTAGTTTGAATTAAACTGAATACTAACACAATGCTCGTAGATCTTCGTAGTGCTTCCCAAAGATTAGGTCTTAGAATGAACATGGATAAGACGAAAAATAAGTCGATTGCCCATGTTGTACAAACAAGCTCTAGTTCATGTTGGGAATACTACACTCGAAGTTGTAGTTTATTACGTAGGTATAACTAGGAAGAACAGGCAGTCCAGTTAAGTAAGTCGAACTTCAAGAAAGAGATCTTTCTTCGAATCCAACTTGGATAGGCAGCATTTGGGAAGTTTTGAAAAACTCTTTCCGTCTAACTTACCTTAATGTCTCAAGACTAATGTCTATGACCAATGTGTGATGCCAGTGATGACTTACGGCAGTGAAACGTGAAACAGTGAAACTATGAATTTTTTAAGAGAACCATGCTCGGCCTTCCTCTACGTAATTGAACCAAAACTTGAGTACATACGTAAGAGAACTAATGTAACCGACATCGCTTGAAGAATTGCTCAGCTGAAGTGGCAGTGGGCGGGACACATAGCGAGAAGAACCGATGGCTGTTGGGATTGAAAGGTTCTGGAATGGCGACCGCGCACCAGACGACGCTTCATTGGTATAGGTTCTTGACAAGGTTGAACAACGATCTGGTGAAGGTCGCGGCAAGCCGCTAGTTGCGGGTAGCACAGGATCGATTATTGTGGAGATCCTTGAGGGAAGCTTATACTCAGCGGTGGGTGTCGTGCGGCTGATATGAAGATGATTAGTCTAATTTGCTGGTGTCTATTTATTTTTCACGAATTATATCACTATTCACATAGTAAATATAGTAGTTATATCGTTAGTGATAAGAGTTGAAACAATTTACACATCGATTTATTTCAAAATAATTGTGTAAATTGATATAATTCGAATTTTTTCAACGATTCAACAGAACAAAACTCTTATTACTCATATTTAGAGATTGTTTAACAATGTTTCTTCGACAACTTGAAAAAAAACCTAAAATTAAAAAAGTTGACACAAAAAGTTAAGGTAAGGTATCATTTTACACAAAAGCAGATATTCCTGGTGTAAAATGATAGAAGTATTATTATATCAATATACACAAAATAAATAAATGTGCCAAGTGATATAACTGAACATTTTCTTGAATACTGAAAAATCTGTAAGACTTTTCTCTGTAAATTATACAAGAAAACAAAGTTAGCATAACTATCTACAGTCCACAAGCACTAATTTTATTTTATCTATCTCAGATGAAGAGTAGGATTTTTTTAAACTTTAAAGTCAATTTCCCAAAAATCATGTTTTTAGAGTTATACCTCTTTTCACTGAAGGTACAGAATTTTCTGTCAGGCATGAGGAAAACTAGGATTTTACAGCAAAAATGTCTTTCAGACAAAATAATTAGATCAAATTAATGATCTAATTATTTTGTCTGAAAGACATTTGATCTTCAACTCTATTTAAGCTTCAACTTGGTTTTTGAATCATTCATTAACTAGCGGCCGCCCGCGACTTCGTCTGCGTGGGAAGTTTTTTTGCTATCCCTCGGGAACGAAAAATTTTTTTGGGATGAAAGGTACCTTATGTCCTTCTCTGTACCCCTGGCAACGTGTATGCAACATTTCATGATTATCGGTGGAGTGGTTAAGGCTTTAACATGCCTCAATCCGAGCGGGTCGATCCGTGATGGTGTGAAATCGACCGTAACTCTACACACTTTGGGTTCAAATCAGTGCGCGTTCTAACGCGGCGGTTGCGTCGAGAACTAGCACCGAATTCTCAATTTTTACATGTTTTTATCAAATTTCTTCGCTTTCAAGTTAGTTAAAAAAAATCTGTTCAATTAAGATTGAAGGTATTAACATCGCCGATTTTTATATGTTGGTTTAAACATTAACGAATGTTCTGTTTCCGAGAAATTTTGCAAATAGAACCAAAAACTACGTCTACGGAATATTTTTTTACATCAAAGGTGGTAACATTTTTACAAATGCTTTCAATTAAATCTATTGTGCATTATTCCAAGTACATTATATATTTATTCCATGATAGCTTCACGCGCGTAATCTTTCAATAATTTGAATTGAATATTGGGATTTGACCCTTCTTAGCGCCTTAAGACGTGAAGACGTAACAAACAAATAAACAAACAAACAAACGGACTTTGGCATTTATAATATTAGTAAGGATTTAATAGTTCCCAAGATATGACGCTTCGAAATATGGGCAGTAAGTAAGTACTAGTTTTACAAGGGGAGACATTTAATTAGTTTTACCTGAAAGAAGAGTTTTACAAGGGGAGACATTTAATTAGTTTTACCTGAAAGAATAGACATACGCTGATTAAATTCACCAAATTTTGGAATGATAAAACTATGCTAGGGACTTTGTTTCAGTGGTATAGTAGTGATTATGAAAATTTTTCATTAACTTTAATAACAAAAACTAACTAAAAAAACGTAACGCGGTTTTACTCGAAAAAAAACAGATAGCATTACTTAGTTTTCCCTGTAGATATTTTTGAAATAACTGTAGTTTATTCGTTTTTTTAATGTATCTCCAAAACTAAGCGGAATTCGAAAAAACGGGTTCTACCTGTAGACGCAGCTTGAAATTTCCTATCGATTGGTGTAAAAACGCATTTTTTGCAAAAAGTTCTGTTAATCGGTTTTACCTTTAAGGGTGCGATATATTCAAAATAAGCTATTATCTGACAGCTGATAATTTTATGTCAATAGATGGCGCTACTTCCCAAGGTTCAGAGAAATTTTCTTCGAAACATGCCAACGGACCAATAACGCACAACGCAGCAAACCACATACTTTAACAAACTTAAAGCGTCTTGGACGAATTCATCCTTTGCCTTTTTCTTAAAAACCTACCTACCTAGTTGTTCAACGACATCAGAGGGCCTAGCCAAAGTAACATTCGCAAATCTTCGTTATCGCTTCGTTTTCGAAACATGTATGGGATTGACATAAGGTTTCGTTAACTATCGAATTTTAAAACGTCAAATCCGTCCGTAAAAATGTTTCGAAGCGAAGCGGTAGCGAAAATTTGCAATTGTTACTTTGGCCAGGGGGGCTGGTTCTTTTTTAAATACTTACTTATTTCTTTTTTTTCTTAAACTGGCTTTTTGAAATGAAAACCGCTCATTGCTCGAAATAAAGTAGTAAGAAATACACTCTACTATTATCTACGACATACTTACATACAATATAGATTAAATGATGATGACCTATCTCACATACTTATCAAACGCATGACTGATTAAAATAGTAAATCCAACTGCTTGATTTATTTATCTAGGTTTGATGTTTACGTTAAGTTCAAATACTTGATAATATATCGTAAGTTCGTAACTAGGTATTCTATCTAATTTTATCTGATATTCCATTGTTGTGCAATATTTTTTTATTATTATTTACTACCAGAAAAGTAAAAACCTATTTGAATATTTTATTGCAACATATTTTAATGAATAATGAATACTCGAATAAAAAAAAACAACTATTTGAAAACTGAAAGATAAAATTGTCAATCACTGAAGAAATCTGGCAGCAATTTAAAACTTGCATGAAAAAGATGAAGAAAATTCAATTAGGTCACAGAATATATACTTGACTAAGTACCTATGGAAATTTCAGTAGCCTATCACAATAATCTACATTAATACTTTTGATATGATATTTAATTTCGATAATTATCTAGCTCAATGATTTCACACTCAGTGAAGTTGTAGTTGATGAGACTTCGTTCAAAATCCTAAACCAAATAGGACGAGATCTCTCGCCGAACCCACTAACCAAGCATTAGATTCAAATTATGAAATTCTTAACTTCGCGACTTAGTGGATAGATACGGGAGATAAATAGTCACGAGCGCTGAGCACCCTGGACTAGTCCATGGTGCTCATCATTCACCATGAGCTCTTGAACGCGTAAAGCTAACAAAGTATTATGAAACCTCCATAACCTAAAATTTTCCATCGTCTCTATTAAGAACTTAATACTCGTATCTTGGTAATGTGAATGGGGAATGTCCGAAAAAAATCAAATTGGCTACATACTTCTTTTTAAGTCGAAGAGTCTTTATTTTTTTTTATTTTTTCAAGCCAGCGAAAACTTTTTTCTATTACTGAGGGAGGGACCTTATTCTTACATATCACCATCCTCCTGCCCTTATCCCAATTTATTTATAGTGTTCTACACAAAATAAAATTTTGAGCTCGTAGAACAACCACTATTGGGGTCGGCGCAGCATGTAATTCATACTGCATTAGGTTTTGGCAAAGTTTTACGGTCGGCCGCCTGCCTGACACCAACCCTCCTCGGGAATGCTGTTGTTGACAGTTTTCTCGCTGCCATTCAAGTGACCCTTTGTGCGATGGTCTGTACCGGGTCCCTAAAAACTTCCCTCTATCGCCTTCTACGATACCCACGGGATGAGATGGGACAGTCCTATTCTTAACCGGGACTGTACTTTTTATTCTTACATATAAAAAAAAATCCTTGACAACTTTTTGGCTGAATAGATATTCCTCGTGTTTTTTTTCGAGAAAATCTTAATACTCTTAAATGTTTTTTTTATTATTTTGTACCTACCTACTATACAAAATGTTTTAGTCTGGTAATGAAACTTATTTGACTTCTGTAAAAAATCTTCATCATGCGAATTGCTCATGTAAGAGGAGGTGGTTGGTACACTATACCAATGCTTTTTTTCTTTGCAAATATACCAGAGCCTTTGGTATAAACTTGGACGGCTAAATTTCTTTTTACTACCATAATGAACAATAGAAGTACTCACTTAGCAGAGGAAATCGGCCGGTGGAATGTTTGCCGAGCGGCGTGCTGATGGCACTAATGTCGCTCTGCGAGCTGTGCAAACTGCTCTTGCCGCTGCCGTTCGCCGAACCGAGTTCCATGCGCATACGCATGTGGCGGCTGCAAATAAAAAAAAAAATAATTATAATGGTTTCGTTTGCCATTCTACTACAGAAGATTAAAGGATCTTTAAAATTACCAAAGTACTTAGCCTAAATTCAGAGCAAATAAATTCAATTTTGAAAAACAAAATAACATTATTGAGAAACTCGATAACAAAGTAGTGTTTGAAAAAATTATAATATTAACATGTAATTATAATTACCTTTTAGGCTTCGGGTTTGTATTAGTAGATTTAGAGCTTAACATTCTACTGACACTGCAGGCAGTTTGAGAGCGTTGCAGTGAAAGAGAACTATCTACTTTAGATTTAATGTCTTTAAATGACTTGGTTTTAAAGTCGCTTTTTATATCCAGTGAGTTTTTCTTTGAAAGGTTTTCTCGTCTATCAGTCTTTTTCACAGCTTTCGGACTACTTTGGACACTAGCATCAGCATCAGTCTTTCTGCTCGCTAACATGCTTTTGAGTTTACTGGGCACATCACGCTTCGGCATTTTATATTTCTTTAAAGTAAAAGCTCTTTTTTCTTCTTTTGTTTTGTCCGTGCTTCTGCTATCTTTATCACTGTTGATTGAATTTCTTTTACTAGCACATTTAGGTGTATCGTTATCTTTGAGTGTTTGTGGTGTGTTTATTTTTTCATCGTTCGTAATGTAGTTAGTAGGAGTAAAGTATGCGTTAATACTTCCAGTACTTGCATTTTTCTGACTACATTCTGATCGAGTTGATGGTGTTGAACCTTCTGGCGACATATCATCAATAACATTCAAAAACACAGGAGAAGATCTGTGATTTTCAAAGTCAGTATATACACCACTTGATTCCATACAAGAGTCATCGTTTCTGTTGACAATCAAAGGAGGATTTCCGTTTGAATTTTTACCTCCATATAAAGCTCCATCTATCACTTGAGCTTTTCTGTCTCCTCTTTGCATATGGTCGTCAAGTCCATCAGCATCACTTTCTGTGAAAAAGTCTGAATCTGTCATTGGATCAGCTCTTCTAGTAACAGGAACATTTTGCCAATCCATTTCTATTGCATCTTCTCGCTGCCCGATTGAATGATCTGCTCCCCTACTCACTGGTCTTGACATTTCTCCATCACCTTGATAGCCATCTAGGCTAGTAATACTGGTTATACTTGTGATAAAACTATTTGAAACTTTTGATGTTTCCATGGATTTAGGGTAATCATTTTTACTATCAGAAAAAGTATGCGAATCGTGTAAGGTGGAAGCAGAAAATTGAGAATATGTACTTATTTCACCATTTATGTCTGAAGTGTCCAATGGTAAATCATCTGGAGAAGGCGTTTGGTCTATACGACAAGTAATAATATTTTTTTCATGTTTACAGTCCAATGGTATGTCCAAATTCCCTATATTTTCTGCTATAGAACTTACTGGTTCTAATATGCTGCTGTGAATTGAAGGCATGAATTCTTCCTCTATATTTGGAATACATTCATCTTTGTACGATTCCATGTAATCATGAGCTATCAAAGTTTCTTGAACAAGAGGAGGTGACGTATCGACAGATTCTGATGAAGTGCATATCGATTGAGGACATACTTTATTATTTAAAGAATGATTATAGCAATCAGCCACATTTTGATCCTCGTTTGTTATGGCGTCTAAACTTACTATCGGTGCGAGATTCCGTTCAAATAAATTATTTTTTTTGTTTTCAGTATCTTCAAAACCATCGTTTTGAATGGTGGATGCAGCGGAGTTGCTTTCAGTCTTATCAGTTGATGGCGTATCACCATTATCTGGAGAAATTTTGCATTCATTATTCGTGCAAAATACAGGTAATCCTTCCACAGTTGGCGAAAAAGCACTCTCTAAATAACAAATGTCATCCATCTGATCAGGGGTCAGAATTCCTAAACTATCGTCAAGTGAGTTCTCTTCGTTGTTCCTGCTTAGTGAATTTTCATTTGGACTTGGATTCGATTCTAAAGGTCGAGAATGTATCACATGGGACTTTAACTGTAAACAAAGATCAGATCTTGAATGAGTGTTAAACACTTTTTTGACAGGTAAGCTGACTTCATTGTCGCAAGAATATTCGAACTCTTTCATTGGTTTGTCATCAAAATTTAATACATTGGGTAGTCTGTCCGCACTTCTGTTAACTGATTTTTTTACTTTATGGGAGCCTTGAAAACTCATGTCAGGATAGCCTCCGGATCTGGGTCTCCATACATTGGATTGCGAAACGTCTTGGTTTGAAGTTGAAGTGTCGGATTTAAGATCAAACAGAAGGCTATAAGGGCCGGACTCATCTTGTTCTTTGTCATCCACAAGCTGTGTTATGTCATTTATCAAGCCTTTGGTCTTTTTATCAACATTGCGATCCTGTTTCTTCGTTATCGCATTTAACTTCTCACGTAAATCTAAAATTCTAGGGTTCTGCTCAACTACCTTCTCTAAATTTAAGCTCATTTTTGGAATGAAGGATGCATAGGTTTTTCCAAATATTTGACCTTTTGTATCTATATTATTCGTCTTCACATCGGGGTTCCGAATAAATTCAGGTGTTTCAACTCCTCTCTTAATATCGACTGAATCCAGCGATTCTAAACTTTTAATTCTCGAGTGACTACTTGTGTACAGCCCCCGAAGTTCCAAAGCTCTTAACTTTCCATTTTTATCGATGGGGATCTGGAATAGAAAAAACAGTAATTGAATACAACAAGTTATAAAACAATAAATAACTTTGAATTTGAAACTCTATTGATATAATTAGGCATAGTTGTTACTTAATAGGATTGGATAATCTTATCGAATTGCGTATAGATTATTGATAAACTTCTGTTTATAAATCACATAGTTTAGATATTACTATAAATTGACCTAAAACTGACTTAAATTAATCTATCTCGGTAATTTCCCGGCATTTCATAATCATATAAATTCAATATGACAATGATTTAAATGAAGATATACCAAAGTATAGCTTTAAAGTGGAGAATAAACATGGTGTACCTACTTTTGTCGCAGTTACTTAATACAGCCTATTTATGTGCAATCTATTATAACTCGAACCTACATTTAATGATTAATTTATCTAAATGTGCTGTGCTCACCACGGTTCAGAGAGCGGTCACGCGTGGTGAGCCCGAATGCACGCCGACATAAGCACACTGAGTTCACCGTTTTAAATAAAAACACCTGACGAACGTTACTGAATAAGATAGATGTAAATATTATCGTCATTTTGAATATTATACTGTTGATTGCAATATCATTGTGATGTTTTGTTCTTGCCAAAAATCTTGAAGATGAATATTAGGTAATTCATCTTCACCACTAATACATTAGTATTAATTTGTCAACTTTGATAAAGTTTCTTTACTCTTACAAAAGTAAAGTTTTGTACAAAAGACAGTTTGTTATATTCCTATAGCTATGTCCAATTGTCCAATGATTCATCTTTTTTACTTTAGTTGATTTTGTTGATGACCTTTTATCTTCAATGTAATAATTGTTGTTCGGACTTTTACACGAATTTAAACAGACTTTAAAGTTGATATCGATTATTGAGGTTTTTTTACCGACAAAAGAGCTTTTTTATCGTATGAAATCCTTATATTAAAACGGGAAACATGTAAACCTAACTTCAATTTATTTCGTGATCTATGATAAATGAAGTCTCTGTAAGTACGTTTAAGTAAAATCCTACAGCCACAAAATTTGATTTCATACTTGATTAAGTAGTTATTACTAAATCGCAAACTTTATTCTTAGCAAAAGGATACCCGCCTGGGAGAATCCGTGAGCCGAGAAAAGTATTAGAGCGCAAAGTCACGAATGCACAATACAAAGAATTGCAGCGGACAGACCGACAAACAAACCGTCCCGACTAATGCTTTGCAGCCTGGTTGCTATGTGGCAGTTGCATTTGTGCAGTTCCACTTATTTATTACATTAAGGCGCTTACCTGACCGAAAGTGGCGCCGCGGTGAATTTTATTTAATATTGTAATTCTAATACATAATTTTAATAAAACACCTCGTGGAATTTTTAGGGCCCATAGTCTAGTATTTTTTTAGACGGTATCAATTACATTCCCTCGTATTCACTGCTAGAAGTAGCTAAAACTGCTATAAGTGGCCGTTTTTGACGCATTTGCTATCTACTTCTACGAATGGCTACGAGGGAATGTAGTGATACCTTCTAAAAATTCTAGACTATGAGCATAAGAATAAATAATTCTTATTAAATGCCCTAAATATTCCACGAAAAGTTTTATTAAAATCTTTTTCAATTAACAACTCATTAAATAAAAACCTCTGAGGCGCCACTTTCGATGGGGTATTCACCTTAAAAGAGAGTATGATTTGTATTAAAGTTACAGATCGTTTCTAATGTTTTACAAACAAAACAAAATTGTTTAACAAAAAACAAAGTTATTTTTACAGTTATTTTGATAGTGGTATTAAATATAGTACTTATGGTATAAGGTAACTACGGAACCCTACGGCGCGTGGCCCGACACGCACTTGTCTTTTTTATAGATATATAGTGATTGAAGTGGAAGGTTTATTTGCTCTAATATTACTTACGGATTTATTGTTTGAACTTTGAATTCTGCCAACTATTTGAAAGCTGTTTTCCCACAGACCTATTTTCCCAAGTCCGGTTTTCCTTTAATTGTTCCGTCGCCTTATTGGATCCATTGAAATCTATTAATCATGCAATCGGAAGTGAGTAATATTTTTATCTACACTTCGAAGTAGTACGTAGGTACATACCTACGATGCTTTTCTTATCAATTAACTGTTCAAACAAAAGTGCGCTGATAACACTACAACCTAAAGGTGTTTACATATTATCTAGGCCTAATGGAAATGACTTTAAAATATCGTTTCTGGTTTTAATAAGAACTTTATTTTCTCATAAAAAATTACATCGATTCACTTACTGAGAAAACATTTTTACCTAAATGTTGGCGTAAAATTACTTTCCTATCATATTTTTTTCTGTGGATAAGGATAGTATAAATAAATTGGCCAAGAAAAGTTTTGCAAATATATTAAAATCTTTTTCGCAACATTTTGCTGAGGTAAATAATTGGCACATGTCATTTTTTGTTTTATTGATAGGTACCTACCTACCTTAGAGAAACGCCGGCGGCGCTTCGTTAATACCTTTACTTTACTACCTTTAGTATACATACTTAAACAAATTTCTTTTAAAGTTCATAATTTTTAATCAAGACTCACATTGTTATTACCACGACCAAATATATTATGAAAATTCAATGTTTGTTTTGCATCGCAGTGCCAAAACGTCTTTGAATTTTGAAAAGGCCTGTCTGGGTTGTTATTATTGACAGTAAAATTCTTGTTTACGTTTATTATTCATGATCAGTTAAAAGAATTTGGCATTTCCCTTTTCGATAACATTAATATTGAGTCAATTTTGAAATTGCAATTTGAATATCTTTAAAAGAAGATGCGTTATATTGCAAATGTAAGTAGAATTACCAAATCGTATGTAAAGGCATAAAGTTCATTACTTACATTAGTAAATATGAAGCTGTTGTCTACAGCACGAGAACCTCCGCCTATTAATTGGATAAGCAGCCAATTAGGAAGACCTAATCGTAGATAATGACCATCGATTACCCAACAACCTGCTTCGCCTAAGGAAACTTCACGACTATTGATTCAGTCAATCAAAGATACTCATCTTATCTGAAAAGCATGCAGCTACGATGAAAAATCATGAACCGTGTGTACTTGCGATAAAGTCTATTTTGTAACTGAACTGTGACCTCATCAACATCTACCGTAGACGTCATGTAGGTACTTTGTTAGCACACAGCATCTTTAATCAATTTCAATCGACATTGGAAAAACGTGCGGACTGGATGCTGTATGAATTAATCAAATACCTACCTACTACCGCATTTCATCAGCAGAAATATCATTATCCCAATTTATTAGTTCCAAAGAAGTAAGATTTAATTCCGCATAAGCGAAGTGTCTTGAAAAAGTAAATCCTTGGATTAACGCAGCAATAACCTTTAGTATCGATATCTAACAAGAAGTTATTACAGATGAATGAACTAGTGATAATACTTACTCATAACTTATAAATTATCTACCAAACAATAGCAACAGTTACAACTCTGACAAAAAATAAATTAGTTTTAATAGATTCAATACCTTATAAAAACCGCCATTGTTAAAATAAGGGTTACCTATCAACGATCCTTTAAAAGTCTAAACTTGTGCTATACTTAGTAGTTAAGTACCAAGTTACTTTTTTTTTAATAGTTTTAGTATTAAGCCTATAATAGACATTATTTTGAACTATTATGATTTTGACAATGAATTTTATGTCACCATACTAGATAGATACACCCAAAAAACAATAGGTACCTTTGTTTCCGCTTTTATTTTCCTACAACCTACAAAAAGCGACGCCCCTATACAATGACAACAAACGCAAATATTAGATATGTCATCAATTATAAGGTCAATAACCGTGTTAATATACACACACACGTGAGTACATTCTATATTGTAGGTAGGTACACGTAAATTATACTTTAATGCGCAATATTGCAACGATAGACCTGCCACTGTGTTAAAACAAAACCGTGTTATTCCCAAACCAGGTCAATTAACAATAAACATTTAATTCATCAGTCTTGCTAAAGGTTAAGTTTTTTCTCAAAAAAAAACATAATATAAACCCAACTTTATTATAATGCATAATTATTACGAGTATGTTAAGGTCAATTCAAAAATAAAGTTCGGAAAAAACTGGTTTAGCAGACCCGAGTTTGTTATCTATACAATAATCTGCGAAACATTAATAGGAATTTTAAAGTTGGCGATAAGAAAACGTACAGTATACAAGTGTGACGAAACTTTAGGAACTGCCATAACCTTGGTTTCTATTTAGGAACGGTAGGCGCGATGTTTATGAAACTTGGTAAACAAAACGTACAAACTAAGCAAACCACTCTTTTTTAAACACGCAAGCTATGGAACACCAGGCAGGCATAGACGAACAATGAGAAGTTTCGTCCCACAAGACAAGACAGCATAAATGCTGCGGAACTATTTTAAATTATAATAGCTTACTTTATACCTAATATTGGTGATGGAACTAGACCTATCCAATTGATATCATCTTTTTTTATTTCACCACGAGGACACCATTGAATTTGAAATCCAAAGACGATAATTGCTTAGATTTTTGTCTACGTTAATTTAATGTTGATAAAAAGTTAGGTAACTCAAAAGATGTTACCCCAGCGGACTTAGGACAAGATTTTCCACCAGTTTTCCACTAACCAAATTTTACGAAAATGTGCTTGAAGTTTTTAAGAACAACACAGTAACTTTAACTATTGTAGCCGTTCAAAATAAACTTACAACGTTTATATTAGCAAGATTTTTTTTATATTTTTAGTAGCTCTGCCTTTAATGCTTTACATTATCATTTCCAAAAATATCCCACAACAAACAACATTCACGGTGTATGGGCACAACGTAACACGGAACGGTGTAAATTAAATATCTACCGAAGCCTGAGGTCATTTACAATTTTCCGGTACATCTTTAAAATATATTGTTAGTGAGAATGAAGCATAATTTTAAGTAATTGTTATAGGTAATAGTTTACCATTAGTTACCATTGAAACTTCAAGGTTCTATTGACTATTCACGTGGAATCAATTTGACAATAATCTTTTGTTCTAACATGTTGACGACTTGAAGACTCACACAGCTGGAGAGTTGCGATTTTCATATTGAATTAAGTATTTTTAATAAATCCGTCGTCAAAATATAACTTCAGTAGGTATTATAAAATAATATTTATGTTTATGTACTTAAAATGAAACTATTTTAAAAGTATGTTTGACTACAGATAATAATATTGTAATACTTGTACTATTATGTATTCTATTAGTATAGTATTGTATTATCTGTGATTCTATGGTAATACTATAATTTGACATAGCCTAGGGAAAACTGTATACTCAAAGCAGTATTTTATTAAATTCTAATTAATTTAATTTAATCGTGATTTACTCGTATAGGTAACAGGATAAAAGCCTTTTCCCCAAATAATGATGTAGGTAAGTAGGTAGAGTATGATAACTTTTATTAATACGTATGAGCACACAATAGTTAGGTAACTATTAGGTTAGGTTAGGTTTTAGCCGACGACTAAAAGGAAGAGTTGACATTTTATTCGTAGGTTGTTGATCAACACGAGAGCTACGAGCTCATACCTAGATTACCTAATAATTGTTTACTTATAAAAAACAGTTATTTGGACAGTCAATAGCAAAATCTAGCAGAGTTTTTATGTGTACCTTGCAGCTAATAAACGAGTAAATATAACATTTCGGAGCATTTAATCTGATTTAGCCCGATGGCATTGACTACCTAAATATTCGTTTTATCATCATCCATCCGTTTGAGTTTGTAATCTCACTGCACCATAATAACAATGACCTTATTCGTGGTGATGTAATAACAACGGAAGATGTTAATGAAGCAAATTGAATCTCATCTAAACTTCGTCCGAAATCAGACTGAATTTACTTCAATAACGAGTTTTATCTACTCGTTAGATTCGTAAAACATGGGAGAAGTATTGTTTACCATAATGTGTTCCTATTATTTAATTACTGTGACCGCTATCTTTCTCTCGTGAGTTTCACTTAACAATTACAAAAAGCCACCCGTTAGTTGGCATGGAATTCGGTATTTAAGATCGTGCGAAAAATATTTTCTTGCATTGAGGCTCTCATGCAAAAAGCTGCAATTCCACGAGGCGATGTTTTCTCTTCATTAACCCATTATTCACGATCTGTTTCAATGATGACACTTCCCCATAATTCCCATCTGCATGACAATAGTTGTCATATCACAATACTTATAACAACACGAGCAAGTGTTCGAGTGTTTTGTGAAATGCAATTTAGTTTAATTGAAAAAAAAGAAAATGTCATCCTATTTGATAAAAATCTGATAGTAATTTTCTTGAAGAAATAAATTAATTGCCTACAGGCCAAGTTCCACTACACGTGGATCAGAAAATTTCAGTTTTTTTTTTATTTTATAAAAAATAGTGGAAATTGTTTTACTATCTACTAGTACTTTAATGCAAAAGTGTACTTTTATGGTGTTATGGAGCAAATATACTTAGTAGTTTATTTTTGTACGAAGTTTGATACACTCATTGCGAAAATGTCAGTCGTGATCGTGATCAAAATCCGTGACAACTCCAGGTTGAAGGTTATGGGGTTAAAGGAAGAAGACCGCAGACAAAGATAACAATACTTATTTATTATACTACTCGCGTTTTCTAAACCAGTTAAATGGTTATGTAAATTTTTCCAAAATTACAAAATCATAAAGTTTCATCACTAATTTCTAAGAATTTAATAGTTGTCTGCGTAAATAAAGATAAATTAGAAAGTGGTTATCCATAAGTGGTTTCTGCAAAATACAAACACTAAAGATTACCACCTTGGTGTCAACTATTATCACACTCATGCTGACGTTGATAACTATGACGTAATATTAGAAACTAGGCCTTTGTATGCTTAACTATCCTCTTCAATGGAGGAACACGACGAACGAAAAATAATGTCATGTCAGTTCATGAGCAAGATTAAACGTCATAATAACAAGGGGGCGATTGCTAGTATGTGCTAGCATAGCTAGCAACAAGAACTTTAAAATCATATTCATTTGTTCTGTCTTTTTTATTCTCATCCAGACAGCCGTAAAAAATCTACAAGGAGTCAAGAACGAAGGAGGCTTAAAGATTTTGCTGACTGTTTGTGAAATAATTTAAGTACTATTTAAATATCTTAAAAAGGACGAGTCTTTATTGCAATTTATTTAAAGTTGTTTATATTAAAAATAGTTGTAAAAAACATTAAATATTAAAAAAATTGTACTATTATGTTTTCTGTGTTTAAAACCCCATTAAAATCAGATCTCGTGCGTTAGAAACCTGTCGTTGGACTTGGACGCAGCGAATACCAACCTAAGCAAAACACTTACGTTGGAATTATTTATGTGAAACCGCCGTATTACCATTTACGTAGATACTACTATCAATACTTTATTCTTTATACGGTGTGAAACCTTGACCGTCGCATTCAACCCAGAGAATACTTAACCCTGAAGAACTACAGAAAAACTGATTTACTGACTTAAGTACTAGTACTACGAATAAATAGCTGGAGTATCGAAAAGTTATACTTTACATGTTAATTAACATTTATTTACATACACATAAGTATAATAGGACTAACAAATTGTTTAAGCATTTTTTACTACTTACTTATAGGTATATAAAAGTTTCGTGAAAATATTCACTATAACAAATAAGTACCCTAGCTGTAGATCCAAAATTAGACAGAATTTATTTTTATAGATACTTGTTTGGCATGTATTTTTTTCCTCATTGTTTTCATAAGGATAGAAATACCACAGCTTATATATGTATACACAATCATAAAGAATATATAGATACCTACGTACTAGGTACTAGTTAATATGTTTTAATGGATTTAAGTCATGTTACTTTGAGTACTATAAATATAAGTAATCCTCTTTTATTAAAAATAAAAATAAAGTATGTTTCACTTTACCCACGCAACCACTGTTTGTGACATATAAAATTCTTCAAACGTAAGTAACGTAATGCAGTAAACACATATAAGTAAATAACGGTATCCTTAATCCAATGACCTAAAATCTTGTGTCATTTACTTATTGTGGCAGAAGGATTATAGAAAGCCTTTTGTATCGAGTGAGCGCACATGGCCTAGTTATAAGTAATCCACGTCATGTAAGAAAAGCATAATATTAATATTATTATATATAATTATAATATTTTATAATGAGAGTTTCAAGGTGCATTTAACAGATCTATAGCTATACGAGTACCATGTCGTGTAAAAAATTGTGGCAGTGGCGACCAATTTCATTTTTTTAATGAAAAACTGACAACTGACTCCCAGACGAGACATAAAAGTTACATAATGTAAAAGAATAGAAATTGTTCACAAAATTCCTCTCAAGTAGGTATGCCAATTAATAGAAAAAAATATTACGAAATAAGTACAAACGAATTATAGTCAGGTGGGGTAAGTGAAACACCGGGGTAAGTGAAACACCCAACCATATCTAAGAAACTATCGTAGTTTATTCTCATAGCGATGTGTCGATAAAGCAGGAATGACGAATTACTTCCCTTAATACAACACAGATATCGCTGCGATCATTAAACTAGCTAGTAAACCAAAAAGAAATTCATTAGATGTCAAAACGCAAAACACGATGTTTTTTTGATAAATCTTTAAAACTGGACCCTATTTTATGAGAATTTGATACATTTTGGATATTAACGGTTAAACGTGATCCTTTTGTCCTGTTTTTAATTAAATGGACACAATATTTAAAGCTATTTTGGCCACTGTTTCACTTCCCCCTTGTCAGGGGTAAGTGAAACACTTCTTAGCTTTTATATTCTTTTCGTGATTTTGTTGCTTAATGCAAGTCTTTAGATATTTATATTCATACCGTTAAAGGCTGATTTAATTAGGAGTACATTGCCTATACAGCTACTTTAATTGCGAGTTTTATAGCTCTACTACACCTTGTTAAATAAAAATAAAATAAAGTATGTTTCACTTACCCCACCTGACTATATATAATTTCTAAGTGCTTCTGTATCTATGCCACCTTTTTAACATCGATAAAAGTTAATTCATATTCTTTATTTGCTTTATAAGGAAAAAACATAGCTTGTCCACCCACCACAATAAATTAGAAATTAATTCTTTTAAACTAATTTTTCCAAAATTCTCGAATACACTTACTAAGCTCTTTGTATTTATTTTAAGCAACGCAACAGTTAAACATAATTAAATTGTAAGAAATTACTATCTTAACAACAATACCGAATTATGCTTATGTATGGCAAATTGATTTGGGATTTTATATGTATAAATGTTATAAGGTAGGTATGATGATAATAAAGGTAAGGGCAAGGGCATTGGTGGAGTTGCCAAATTTTGATCCTTTTAGGTAATTGTAAAATTCAAGTTAATGTCATCGAAATGCAATGGTTAATGTAGTGTTATAATCATAGGTAGTTGAAAACGGTGCTCTTTAACAAATCTATAAAAAAGCTTTTATCAAATCCAGGGTACACATTTGTAACAACTAGGTATCCCTAGTTTAGAGATTTAATTAGAAAGATGTTAGGGATATTTTTCCTGGGAAAAATAATGTTAAAAGACGGGACAGACTCTGTCCCGGCGGGACGTTCAAAATTACGCCTTAAACACGGGTTGGTAGGTAATGTTATTTTTTCTCAAAATGGCTATCGGGCTAATGGAAAACGACTGAAAAAAATCAAATTGGCTGAATATTTTTTATAGGTAGGAATAAGCTCCCTTAAAAATAGAAAAAAAAATCAGAATTTACCGTTGCCTTAAAAAAAATAAAAATAAAAGTCTCTTCGACTTTACAAATGTGTAAAAGTAACAACAGAATGGAGATTATACCTTTGCCACCACCTGTCACAACAACAACATTGTAACGTTGCAAATTTTTTAACGTTACATTTCTATAAAAATAGATATTAATTTTCTTCAAAATCGTTAGTTGAAAAGAGTGTACTTCTCAAGCCTCACAAGAGATGGCGTTAGCAGCCTGAGAAATCAGGAAAATATTTCAAGTTAGACTCAGTTCCTGTCTGTGGTTATTAGGGCATGCAGAATCGGACCTCTTTGAAGAATCGAAAATTTCGATTCCGATTCCTTGGTCAGAATCGGGTACCCGGTTTTTTCGATTCTTTTCGATTCTTTTTTATTTTTTTGTTTACAATTTTGTTTCATGTTAAGTAAAGAAAAAACGCGTTTTTTTTTTATTAAAAGCAAATTATTTACTTAAAATAAAACACGAAAACATAAAGAAACAGCTACTTAATTCTCACAGTTTCTATATTAGGATAGGTAGGAGTAGGACTCCTACCGTGTATTACTAGTACTGTTTCATTTCTTCTAGTCTTCTCTTACAATAAACTAGTGCCTCCGTGAGCTGTAAAAAGTGGCTCAAATTCATAGCTCAAATTGTTCAAAAATAAAATGTTGCCATGAGGTTTCCAAAGAACACATTAACACAATTACGTGCGGTTAGGTATATTATTTGGAGTATTCGCAGCTAGATGGTGCTTCTAATTTAGATAATTTTTCGAAATGGGTGAATATATTTTAGATAAATTTGGAAAAACTGGCTTTACTAAAATTTTAGATAATTATTGAACCTGCTCACAAAATTGCACTAGAATCGGTTGAGAAATGCGACCTGTAGAGGAGAATAAACGGCCGGAAAGCCAGAATGAAATATTTTTTTTAAAATATCTCTGTCATTTTAATAAATTTCAAAAACTGTCTCGACTCTCGACAAAAAATCTGGATATTTATTAAACCTCCACACAAATTTTCACCGGGATTGGTTGTGAAATGCGATTTGTAAGGAGAACAGAGAGCGCTCGAAAGCCGGACTGGGGCTGAAATAAGTTTTTCTAACATAGGTATCACCGCCATTTTTTAAATTAAAAAGTAATGGCTTGACAAAAAAATTATATCATTTTCAAAAATGCTCACAAAAATTCACGAGAATCGGTTGAGAAATACGACTTGTAGATGAGAACAGACAGCGCCGGAAAGCCGGACTGAAATATGTTTTTTTTAACATATCTCCACCAATATGAAAAATTAAAAAAAGCTAGCGTGAAAAAAATTACTATATCATTTTCGAACCTGCATACAAAATTTCACGAGAATCGGTTGAGAAATGCAACCTGTAGAGGAGAGCACTGCAGACAGCGCTGGAAAGCCGGACTGAAATCTGTTTTTTTTTTACATATCTCCACCAAAATGAAAAATTTCAAAAAACTATCGTGACAAAAACTGTATCATTTTCGAACCTGCTCACAAAATTTCACGAGAATCGGTTGAGAAATGCGACCTGTAGCAGAAAACAGACAGACATTCGAAATAATTTTTGCCCAAGCTGAAGCAGAAACACTTCGTAACAAAAAAGTGACAATAAATTGCACAGGAATTAACGATTAGGAACAATAAACGGATTTTTTTTCGATCGTCCAATAGTGAGCAGGCAAAGAAATCTAAAACCATACGGTCTAATCGGATGTTATTATAATTGTTTATTCGATTATAATGGACAACATTTCATTTTGAGAAAGTACTAAAATTAGAAAACCATTTCGAGATTTTAGTGTTCTAAGCTCATATGTTTCTTTTCAGAATTTTTAGTTCAGTATTTTTTACGTTATTTAAAAAAAACTAAAATCTAGTCCAAATTGGGAATGTCAGGAAGTTTGAGTTGAGTCTATTTGTCTTGTATTTATATTATCTGTGCATTCATTAAAAAATAAAATCCATTGTCATAATAAATCATAGTGACAGAATGTCATTCAAGCATATTTCTGACCAGACAAGTAAAATGTAGAAATTTATAAAATATTCTTGTAAAAAACTTAAAAGAAAGTCATAGCATTGTTTGGGATACTTATGCGTTACCAGTGAAATTATGTCTTGTGTGATTAAAGGCTATAAATCTCGCACAGGAAGAAATGAAAATAATCAATAAACATTATGATTTCATCGGTAAGTTTATATTGTTTTAGATGTTTTTATGTAGTGTAAATAGCTTGAAACTATTACAATATACTAATAACTTGTGCAAATAGCCGTTTGTGTCCAGTTCTTTGCTGATTTTGCAAATATTAGATTTTTTATTACATGTCGTAGAGGTTATATTATTTCGCCTAGTGATGTGCATTTCTATATCGATATTTGTTTTATTGTACTTTCTTACTTTATATTTGATGGGAACAAAAAGTAGGAAACCATCACATGGCTTGGCACATAATTTTTTTATGTAAATAAATAATAATCACTTAATTTACATTTGAAAACGCAAATCAGTTGTAACATAATGTTTTGTATGTAGGTACTACTACAAGCTGAATTTCTTTGTTTTAGGCGCCACCGTTATCCAAAAAAACACAAAACAAAACGCGTCAGGAGAGCCTGCGAGCTATCGACATGAAGCAATTACCTATTTATAGTTTGCAGCGACAACTAGAAAGAGTTAAAAAAGTGAACGCCTTAAAATAATAAACACTGATATTTTTAACGTGTTCTTTTTATTTCCTTGAATAGTTTCCGCTAGGTTATAAACTATGTGTGTGCTTTTTATCCAAAATGAGTTCAGCCTTTTTTCGTGATTGATTAAGAAACAAAGAAATACTTAGTTTAAATTAGTTTTTGTCGATTTTTTACATTTTATATTGGATAGTTCTAAAAAGTAAAAAGATGTGTAATCAACGTAATAATACTTACGACCTCCATATAGTTAAATAATAAAAAAAAACAGTGGGTGTTTGTCACTGTCACGTTTTGTTTGTTGATGAATTGTTACTTGTTTTCATCGTTGTTGAGAAATATTATTTCATGTTATTCTCTCTGATTTTTTACCGAATATAAAGCGCACATCTAGCAGCTCATGTTTAATTAAAATATTATTTGTAAAATGACTAGCAAAAGAAGCGCAAATGTGGAAATTTGTCAATCGAGTTTTTCGAAATTTTTGCAAAATGTCTGAGATATGTAAAAAAACATATTTCAGTCCAGCTTTCCGGCGCTGTTTGTTCTCCTCTACAGGTCGCATTTTTCAACCGATTCTCGTGAAATTTTGTGAGCAGGTTCGAAAATTATATAGATTTTTTAATCGGGCCAGTTTTTCGAAATATTGGATATATTAAAAAAAAACAGGCCTTAAAAATAAATTTATCCCGCATTTGGAAAAAAAATCAAAATTAGAAGTGCGCGAATATAAAAAAAGCTGAAAAAATGTATATAAGCTGACGACATTTAAACGTCGACTTTCTCAAAATGAAAATGTTGTATAGACAACATAATATATCGACATCACTTACAAAAATCCCATGCCACATCACTATCGAAATCATGGTGTCATATTGTCACAGATAAGATCAGAATTGTTTTTTTTTGGCAAAAGCTACACATTTCAACTTCCTGACAATGTACTTACGCTCTAATGAATAAGATTTCAAACAGTGATTTAATATACAAAAAAACAGTTAAAAGTTTAAATAAAAAATACGTGTCCCCTAATTTTGTATCTACTTTCATTGTACAAAGTGAAAACAACATATTATATTTTTGAAAGGTTGTCCATTGTGCGCGCCATCACAACTAAAGCCGTCTAAGCAGTAAGATTGGGAATTTGATATTTTTTTAACGAGAATCGAAAAGAATCGAAAATCGATTCTTACTAATTTAAGAATCGATTATCACAGGACAAAAAAGAATCGGTTTTTCCCGGTTTTTTTGGAATCGGATAAAATCGGTTCCATGCCCTAGTGGTTATACATAAAAAAAGTAAAAAGTCGGACATCACCTGTCAATGAGACAGCTAGCTGGTAAGGCTGGCCCCAGACCTACCGGTTTCGTTTCTTTGCTTTGCTGTTCTACCATGGACCGCCGGCCAAGAGGCTCATTTTCAATCTATCGCATATTTTGACCTGACCACATTGGCAAGATAGCCATTAGTTTGGTGTTATCAAATATCGTCGTCTGGGGTGCGATGAGAAGTTTTAGTTTTCGTTTTAAAAAAAAAACTGCTGTTTTATACAAACATTAATAACGAAATTATCAAAATGTATGAAACAGTTCATTTTTTTCGCGATTTCAGATTTGGTCCCATAGTAAAAGTTGTTCAGTTTTATTATGGTCCCTATCTACCATATTCAGTTTTATAAGGCTTTACCAAACATCTTGTATAAATAAGCGATCGAGTTATTTTTAACGATCGGAGTCCATGTTCAGGGTGGCATATCTCCTAAAAGCTTCCTACTTCGCAATCCAGGCGATGATATTTGATAAAACCAAGCTAATGGCTATCTTGCCAATTTGGTCTAGTCCCAAAATGCGATAGATTGAAAATTACCCTAGTTGGCCGGCGGTCTTTCAAGCAAGGTAGCACAGCAAAGCAAAGAAACGGAACCGGTAGGTCTGGGGCCAGCCTAAATGTCAGTTGATTGAAATTTGAGTCATTTTTGATTTTTTCCTCGTACCGACTGGAGGTTGAAAATATGTGAGGCGTAAGGGCGAAGCCCCAAAGCAAATCCCGAATCATCGTATCCTCGGTTATGAAAGGATGCCCGGCTAGCTCAGTCGGTAGAGCATGAGACTCTTAATCTCAGGGTCGTGGGTTCGGGCCCCACGTTGGGCGCCATTGAAAACTTGATTTTTACTGTATTGAAAACAAAATTGGAAACTGGTGTTTTCCTAGATAAAGAGCACTAGTTGTTTCAAGTATTTAAAATGTAGGTAATTAGTAAACGTTATGCTGGAATACTTAAATTGACATTGGGATAGAAATAAAAGATGTACATTGTCTCAATGCCTCGGTTTTATTTACTGGTTGACCCTAAGTACACAAGGTTTTCCTTCTCTTAGTTTATTATGGTAGGTACTTAATTAGTTTTACACAACATCCTAGATATTTAAATTTAGGGTTCTAACTAGGCTTGCCATACGTCCGGATTTAGTCCGGATTGTCCGGATTTGACAACCATGTCCGGACTTTCGTCCGGGTTTGTTATGACGTCCGGATTTTAATATTTATCATCGCGCGCGCTATGGTAACTGCACGGCTAGCACAACTTATGAGGTGACATAGACAGCGACTCGACAAGTTTTCTCGTATCTAAAGAATAATCACTGAAAAGTTTAAGCAAAATATCTTCCTATTGTATGTTTCGACATTAGTTAAAAAGGAATAGGCCATTTTCCGGTGATAATCACTTATTAATTGATATAAGTAGTAAGTCGCGTTTATGAAGCTGGGGATGGAGAAGGAGCAAGTAATATGTAGTCATATTAATAACTTTGATTATTATTAATAAGTATTAAGTGCATAAGCTTGAACATTAATTTAATTAAATACTTAATTATTAAAAATTCACATCTTTTATTTTACTCATAATTTGCTGACCCGCCCGTTTGTTCCATTGATTTTGATTGTAAGTATTTTGATTACAAACATCCACAAACATTCAAAATGTCATTCATTTACCTACCAGTTAGGTAGGTATCAATCTTACTCTACAGTAGTAACTGTAGAGACTAAAACTACTGTAGATTCGCTCGCTCTCTCGTGTTTTAATGATTTCAACGTACATTTAGAAGATAGGCAAGCCTAGTTCTAACTAAAATACAATCAAGCGCTATGAGATGTAGGTATATGAGAAAGGAAACCCTAGTGGAGAATATATCAATATATCATTTTTTTTTTTTTTTTTAATATCTTCTTCCCGTCAGTTGGGAAAGGCAAAGGCAGAGCCATACAGCCATTGTCTTATTTAAAATAATTTCAACTACAAGAATTCCAGCCTCTAGATTTCATTTTTCTGTAATTGAGTTTTGTAAGGCCAAAGCCACTTCTTTAATTATTATTTTCTCCGTGTCCAGGTAATGTAAGGCCAAAGCCACTTCTTCAATTTTCTTTTTCTGTGTCCGGGTTATATAAGGCCGTAGCCACTTCCTATTCCATTTTCCTTGTCATCTTCAGTGTGATATAAATCTTCAAAGTCTTATCCATGTTTATAGTTCCAAATCCGATGATACAACAAAGTTGTATAAATCCTTATAAGTTTCAGGATTTGTGAGAATGTCTTGAATGTCGCGCGGGATGCTATAAGATGTCTTATATATTTCTAATAATCTGTCCACCAGGACTAATCTCTGAATGTTGTAAGCAGGGCAATCAAAAAATATATGATTAAGAGTCTGATCCACACCTAAATTGCATTCAGTGCATGTTGGAGATGTGATAATACGCATTCTATGTAAATGTGAGTTAAATCGACAGTGTCCAAATCTCAGGCGTGTTAGGATAGTATAAAACTTTCTGCTATGGTATTCTGCTGATTTTGTGAACCAGGGACGACAGCCAAGAACATTATTAATCTTCGCATACCAAGTTCCTTTTACTGTTAGAGTTTCTTGCCAATGAGTGGACCAGTCTTGTTTTGACAAAAGTTTAAGTCTTGGTAGTAAATCAGAGTACGGTATAGCAACATTTTTAATGTCAATGTTGACATTTGCGGCGTCATTTGTAATGGCTCTAGCTAACTTATCGGCACTTTCGTTTCCAGATACTCCAATATGCGACGGAACCCACATAAAAACTATATCAATATTATTACTTTTGAGCTTGAAGTAGGTTGTTTTAATATCTTGTAGAATATAGTTACATCCGGTATCAAATCTGGTATTTTGCAAAGCTTTGAGACAGCTCATGCTGTCTGTTAGGACTAACCATTGAGTGCATTCTTGGGTGTTCTCCTCAATAAACTGTAGCGCAGCAAGAATAGCAAGACACTCCGCGGAAAATATGCTCATTTGGCCCGGGAGTTTAATTCCATGACCCGTTTTCAAATAAGGTATGTAAACAGCCATCGAAACATTATCATTATTTTTGGAACCATCTGTATAGATATGTCTATGCTGAGGGAAATTATCAGTAATTTCATATACTTCTTCTTTATTCTTTAAATCAGGGTGAATGTGGATATTCAGGTCACAAAAATGTGTATCATAAGATCCTGTGTAACATATCCAATTATTCTCAGTTTTATGAATGTTATACTGCTGATTGAACTCTACGATATCCGAGAAGTCATGAAACAGATAGGGGATTCGGGGTACATTCAAAGGAGAATATGTTGTATAGAGAAATTCAATTTTTCTGAGTAGGTGATGAGTAGACAGTGAAAGTAGTTTTAACAAAAACTTTGATTTTAAAAATTTGAATCTGAATTGAAGTGGAGGTATATTGCATTCCACCTGCAAAGAGTTAATGGGAGTAGTCTTCATAGCACCAGTAATGCATCTCAGATTATGATTCTGCAGGATATCTAATTTTTTTACTAATTTGGGATCAGACCCAAAACAAAAAAAGCCATATTCAAAATGACTCCTCACAATTGATTTATACAACATTAATAGAATTTTAGGATCAATTTTTGATAAACTTTTAATGACATTGAATGCCTTATAGGCTTTACCCAGCAAATATTCTATATATTTATTCCAAGAAAGGTTATTAGCAAATATGACACCCAAGAACTTGACTTCACTTTCCAATGGCAGACTAATATTATTATATACAATATCAACATCAAAATCACATTCACCAAACACAACAACTTTAGACTTTTCTGGACTTACATCTAAGTTTAGGTAACTGAAATAATTATTTAATTTTTTAAGAGCAGAATTAACTATAGAGGATACTTGTCGAATATCAGATCCAGAGAAGTAAATAACTAAGTCATCAGCAAATTGCAAATTTTTTACTTGTGGACCTAATATGTAGTTCAATTTATGTACATATAGTATATATATCAATGGGGATAATATGCCCCCTTGACACACACCCCTGTATGAATATCTTGGTCCAATTAACTGATTATTTGATTTCACATAAACCTCACGACCATGCAAAAATTCAAAAATCCAATTAACCAATTTTTCAGGAATACCAAGAGAAAGAAGTTCACCAGCTAAAATATGGTGATTCACATTATTAAAAGCACCAACGACATCGAAGAAGACACCAATAAGAACATTATCTTGTTTGAGAGAATCAAAAATATCAAGTTGAAGATGTGCTATACTCTCTCTAGAGGATCTACCCCTACGAAAACCAAACTGATTTGAAGGTAAAAGATGATTACTTTCAATGAAGAATTCAAGCCTTTGTTTAAGAAGTTGTTCAAACACTTTTCCCATGCATGATGTTAAAGCTATTGGCCGATATGAATTTGCTTTGGTTTTATCTTTGTTCGGTTTTAGAATAGGAACCAGACAATCCTTTTTCCAATCCAGAGGTATGGCAGAGGTAGACCACAACAAATTATAAACTTTCAAAATGATATTTTTGGCATTATCTGTAGTATGTTTTAACATTTTATAAGGAATACCATCGAGGCCATGTGCTGTATCTCGTCGTGAAAAAATTGCATTTTTAAATTCTTGAAAATTAAATGGTGCTAATAAATAATTACTATTACGTACAGGATTAATACTATTTACATATTGTAAAGGGGCCTCAACAGTATCTGGTGTATATTTTTTAAGAAATTCTGGAATCCAATCTGTATAAACATTTTTAAAAGAAACAGGTTGACCATTAAACCTCTTAGCAATCCTCCAGATTTTAGATATGGGTGTAGATCTATTTAGTGACTGACATAATGAAAGCCAACTTAAGTTTCTTTCTTTTTTTAAAACAATTTTTTTAACAGCTTGTAGCCTTTTAAACTTAAGAAAACTTTCTTCTGTAAGACTGTTTTTAAACTCAATATATGCCTTTTTACAATCTTCTACTGCTTTTGCACAATTTTTATTCCACCATGGTAGTGGTATACGTTTTTTGCGGATTCTGGACTGAAATTTCCTAACCGATTGATTTGATTGGTCAACAGAGAAAGACCTATTGCTGATAATAGCTGACTGCTGCAATGCAAGATCTAATAACGCAACCAAATTAGAATAACATTTTAATGGATTAGTTTGATCAATGTAAAAATTTTGTAATAAGTAATCAACGTTTTTGCTATATTTTTGCCAGTCTACTAAACGAAAATTGTAAGAAGTAGGAGGTGTAAGATAATCAGATGAATCATTATTATTATTACTAATAGTGATGTTTATAATTACAGGTAAATGATAGCTGCCCATAGGGTCGTCATGGACCGACCACTCACATTGCAATGCCAGAGAAGGTGATACCATAGTAAGATCCAAAGCATTCCTTTGCCATCTACTAGAACCAACAGTTGTCAACTGACCATCATTCAAAAGAACCAAGTTATTGTCGTCGATGCTTTCAAGAATATCACGACCACGTGTATCAATATTACTACAACCCCATGCTGTGTGCCGTGCGTTAAAATCGCCGGCAATCAACAAAGGGCCCGGTAAATTAGAAATTAAATTATTAAGTTTTATTTTAGAAAATGAAACATCACAATTACCAGGACTATACAAGGACATAAGCGAAATTTCTTTGTTGCCATACTGCAATCGCACAGCTATATTTTGAATTGAATCATCAAAAGAAGTGTCTATTTTAGCAAATTGTAAACTATTATGAACTAAAATGGCTACACCATTATGTCTTGTACCAGAATCTAATCTAATTATATTATAACCTTTCATATTAAAACGAATGTGAGGCTTTAGCCATGTTTCACATACTAAAGCTACATGAATCTGATACTCTTGCAAAAAATTTAATAATAAATATTTATGTGCAGGTAAACTCTGAGCATTCCATTGAACTATTCTTAAAATATCCATAAAAAAAAATTAAATAATTTATTTCTTATTTTTTTTAATTGTTTCTAAGAGAGTATCTTTAATACTCTGAGTGGAAATAATTGTATCATTAGTTTTATTCATTGTTATCAATTTAACAACAGACTCAACAACCATATTCAGTATTTGATCAGAATTCAGGAGTGAAGCTAGCATTTCAATGGGATTTTGTTTCAGAGGAGGGAATGACTTCTCGTTTAATACAGCAGAATATGTTTTGCTTTGAGCTTTTTCTCTATTTAATTGTATTTTCTCTTTCTTAACAGGACATTGTGATGAGATGGCAACATGATTTCCCTTGCAGTGACAACAGATGGCTTCTTCAGGTGATTTCAAGCAGAATTTAAAATTATGAGACTCACCACATATGGAGCAGCGTTCGGAGTTCTTGCAATATTTGGCAATATGCCCATACCTCAAGCATTTGAGGCACTGCTTCACTGGAGGAATGTAAGGACGCAGCTCGAAGCGCCAGCTGTTGAGATCGACGCTTTCAGGAAGCACCGGGCACGAAAAAGTAATTGAAACTGTTTTTGTGGGTTCTAATTTGATTAGCCCATTATCCATCTTTGACCTTCTCATGAATCGCCTAATACTCACAATATTTTTGGTTGTAGTCAGTGCGGAGTAAATCATTTCATTTGATAAATCTATTGGTACATGTGTAATTACTCCTGTTACCTCGCTGGCCGCCGCAGGGATGCTGGCAGCCAAACTGTAAGCGTCCAAAAATTTTTTATTTTGTAGTGCCGCATTAGCCAGGCCTGGCCGCTCAAAAATTACTCCAATCTTGTGTTTGTTAATTCTTTGCAATTGTTTGACGCCCTTGTTGTATTTCTTTAAACAATTAGCCAATGACATCATGTCACGGTTGCCTATAGGTTGGTCACTTTTCGTACTCTCTATGAATACAACATATTCAAAATTGCCGCCTTGTTCTGGATAAAACCGAACATAATTTGGGATTCTAAAATCTTTGTACTTATCCTCTTCCATTTTTTCTTCCAGGGACTTCGTGGAGCAGGTATCACTGAAGTCGGACTCTCCACCTTCGCCTCCACTCCCGTCTTCAAGTTTTTTCTTTCGTTTTCGCCCACTCTTCTTCCCCATATTTACAGTTTTATTTTATTTACAACAATGAAATATTGATTATTTACACCTTTTTTATACAAATTATATACAAATTGCAATAATTAAATATTTTTTAGTTTTATTTGTTTGAAAAGACCGTCACTCCCGTCAAACGTTCCCGCGCTTTCCCTCAATATATCAATCTAAAAAGTTTTGACATTTGTCATTTTGAAACTTTTTTTTAATACCATGTTGTGGTTGAGCAGGTGGTGGCAAAGGTATAATTTCCATTCTGCTGTTACTTTTGTACATTTGTGAAGTCGAAGAGACTTTAATTATTTTAAATTTTTTCACGAACCGAAAATTCTGAAACTATTTTCTATTACTAATGGAGCTTATTCCTACCTATTAACAAAATATTCAGCAAATTTGATTTTTTAGGACATACCCCATTGTAAAGATTTACTATCACAAACACCCAACCCCAACAATTATACCGAATATGCTTAGGTATGGCTATTTCTTTTTATTTCTTTAAGTCATGAAAACGGCTTGAATGTTGATTTAGGATATTTATAGGCCAATAATGATAATAAATGTAGGTATGAGGGCATTGATATAATGTTATTTTTTTCTCAAAATGGCTATCAGGCCAATTAGTGTTCCCCAACCCGATTCTAAACATAGACGTTCGCGTTTTCAAATCAACAAGGCCAATCGTCTCGAAATTGATTCAATTAAAATTCATCGGCATATCAGGAACTGCGATCATATAACTGACGGCAATAAACCAATTCGAACCATTAAATATCACACACAGCCTTTACATTGTTTCCGTGAGTGCGTAATACGGATACCTACTCAATAATGATACTTAGTACAAAATAGATTTATTACCGAAGTACGGATTTCCTATCCTACCCTGTTTCTGAATGCCTGCATGCATTCAACATTTTCTTTACGTGAGTTGCAAGGTGTCAGACATAAATTGATGCATATTATGTGAGCAGTGCATCATACAAGGTCCCATCTTTTTCTCCCCTAAAGGTCCATCATTCTCTGATAATTGCGTAAATAATTTATAGGTATACTATACTTACATTAAGGCTTTAACATGCCTCAATCCGAGCGGGTCGATCCGTGATGGTGTGAAATCGAACGTAACTCTACTCACTTTCGGTTCAAATCAGTGCGCGTTCCAACGCGGCGGTTGCGTTGAGAACTAGCACCGAATTCTCAATTTTAACATGTTTTTATTAAATTTCGTCGCTTTCAAGTTAGTTAAAAAAAATCTGTTCAATTAAGATTGAAGGTATTAACATCGCCGATTTTTATGTGTTGGTTTTAACATTAACGAATGTTCTGTTTCCGAGAAATTTTGCAAATAGGACCAGAAACAGGGTCCACGGAATATTTTTTTACATCAAAGGTGGTAACATTTTTACATATGCTTTCAATTAAATCTATTGTGTATTATTTCATGTATATTATATATTTTTTCCGTGATAGCTTCACGCGCGTAATCTTTCAATAATTTGAATTGAATATTGGGATTTGACCCTTCTTAGCGCCTTAATATTGTGATAGTGCAAGGTGGTGCAAGAGTACGCGGGCGATAAGAGTACGCACAATGTCGCATGCTTAGAGCATTAGACATAGAAAAATTTTCGCTGATTTCTATGCTTATCATTCAACGTCGCATGTCGTGAGTCTGGAATCTTCTTAATATATAAAATCGTAAACTGAATGACTGATCTATCAACGCACAGCCCAAACCGCTGGACCTAGAGACTTGAAATTTTGCACACAGATACCTTATACAGTGTAGGCATCCACTAAGGAAGGATTTTTGAAAATTCTATCCCTAAGGGGATGAAATAAGGGATGAAAGTTTGTATGAAAGTCCCTCAGTTTTGAAGCTAGAATCTTCAAATTTTGTGTTTAGGCTGACGATTGAAAATTAAAAAATACGGTTCTCGGCGTTTTTCAAAATTCTACCCCCGAAGGGGTCAAAAGGGGGATGAAATTGTGAATTGAAGAAAATCCTTTATTTTCGAAGTAAAAATTGCTAAATATATAATTTAGGCTTATGGATGGGAATCTAACGCAACGTATATTGTTATTGTTAGTATTTCAACCCATACTGAAATGGGGGTGAAAAGGGGTAAAAGAACCTAACAATAGATATGGATGTCGTTATTGAGGTTTTCTGGGATGACGATTGCAAAAATGACATTTATTTTGAAGTCTAACACGGTGGACATGATTTAATCCCTCAGGGGGTGAAAATGGGGTTCAAATTTTGTATGGAAAAATAATATTAAATGGACATTAAGACTTTAAACTTCGAAAGAGCACGTCTAAAAATAAATAGTCAAACATATATTGTGTGATTTTAAAAACCTACCCCTTTAGGGGTAAGTAAACCTAAAAATAGATATGGATGTCGTTTTTGGCGTTTTCTGGGATGACGATTGCAAAAATGACATTTATTTTGAAGTCCAACACGGTGGACATGATTAAACCTCTCAAGGGGTGAAAATGGGGTTCAAATTTTGTATGGAAAAAAATATTAAATGGACATGACAACTTTTAACTTCATAAGAGCACGTCTAAAAGTAAATAAAAAAACATATATTGTGTGATTTCGAAAATCAACCCCTTAGGGGGTAAATAGGGGTGAGTAAACATAAAAATCGATGTGGATGTCGTTCTTGAGATCTTATGGGATGGTGATTGCGAAAATGAGATTTATTTTGAAGTCTGGCACGGTGGACATGATTTAACCCCTATATAAATATAAATAAATGGGGTTCCAATTTTGTATGGAAAAATAATATAAAATAGACATTACAACTTTGAACTTCGTAGGAGCACATCTAAAAATAAATAGGCAAACATATATTTTGTGATTTTGAAAATCAACCCCTTAGGGGGTAAATGGGGTGAGTAAACATAAAAATCGATATGGATGTCGTTCTTGAGATTTTATGGGATGGTGATTGCGAAAATGAGATTTATTTTGAGCTCCAACACGGTGGACATGATTTAACCCCTAAAGGGGTGAAAATGAGGTTCGAATGTATGGAAAAAGAATATAAAATAAACATTACAACTTTAAAATTCGTAGGAGCATGTCTAAAAATAAATAGGCAAAAATTTGGATGTCGTTCTTGAGGTTTCATGGGATGGTGATTGCGAAAATGACATTTATTTTAAAGTCCAACACGGTGGACATGACACATCATGGACCTGGACCTGGACATGTACATCCAGGGAACAAGAACGGGAATGGGCAAGGGCACGGGCACGGGAACAGGAACAGGACGAGAACGGGACGGGAACGGAACGGGACGAAACGGAACGGAACGGAACGGATCTGAACGGAACGGAACTGAACGGAACGTATTGGAACGGAACGGAATGGAAACTGAATGGGAAGGCATCGGGAATAAAACGGGAACGGAAAGGGAATGGAATGGGAATGGGAACGGAACGGTAAAGAGAAAGGGACAGGAACGGGATGGGAACGGTACCGTAAAAGGAACAGAAGGAGTACGGGACGGGAACGGGACGCGAACGGGAACGAATCGGGAACGGTATGGGACGTAACGGAATGGAAACGGAACGGGAACGTATCGGGAAGGAAACGGGAACAAAACGGGAACTAAACAGGTACGGAACGGCAACGAGAACGGGACGGGAACGGGAAAGGAACGGCACGGGAACGGGACGGGAACGGAGGGGAAAGGAACGGGAATGGAACGAGAGCGATACGGGAACGGAACGGGACGAAAACGGGAACGGAACGGGACGGAATGGGAACGGAACGGGAACGGAAGGGGTACGGGACAAGAACGGAACGGGACGGAATGGGAACGGAACGGGAACGGAATGGGAACGGGAACGGAACGGGAATGAAACGGGAACGGAACGGTACGGGAACGGGAACGAGAACGGGACGGTAACGGGAATGGCAAAGGAAGGGGTACGGGAACGGGACAGGAAAGGGACGGGAACGGACGGGAACAGAACGGGAACGGGACCGGAACCGGAAACGTAAAAATGACTGGTCAGATCCTGGTTGATGGTTCTCTAAGGATTTTCTCTAACATCCACGCGGACGAAGTCGCGGGCAGAAGCTAGTATGAATATAAGATTCTTGGTCTGAGCACAAGGCATCGTTTGTAGTAGGTAGGCCACAACTGATGCCTTTGGTCACATTATTATAT
This sequence comes from Agriphila tristella, assembly GCA_928269145.1. NCBI lineage: Eukaryota > Metazoa > Arthropoda > Insecta > Lepidoptera > Crambidae > Agriphila > Agriphila tristella. The sequence goes on along the minus strand of OV743439.1, from coordinate 14,066,576 downwards.
TTTTAGTTAATACAAAACCTCTCGTGGGGTTGATCAGACCATCAAACTGAACAACTTTCATTATGGGACCAACCTTGAACTCGCGAAAGAAAAATCTGCTGTTTTATACATTTCGATGGAGTAGGATCGTACTTTTGTATGGAACAGCCGATTTTTTTTCGTGATTTCGAGGTTTGTCCCATAATGAAAGTTGTTCAGTTTGATGGGCTGATCAACCCCATGAGAGGTTTTGTATTAACTAAAAATAACTTTGTATATCTATTCTGTGCTTTGGATACAACTCATAACCAACTTCTGTTATATTTTGGTACTTCCACATTGTTGACGCGCTGCGCTGTCGAAAAATAATTGTATTTGGTGTGAAATATTAGCAAGGTATAAATGAACAGCACCTATTATCTACATTAAACGGTATAACTAGATAGATATTTTTGTCGTACTAGCTAGTTTTGAGTCAATAAAATCAAAAGCATCTTATTCTCTTGATATCACGTTTCAGGATATAAGCATAATGTAAAAGGTATAGATTCAATGGCATAAGACTATAAGTCATTATCGCTGGCTTAATACGGTTAATAACGTCACCGCTGGGACTTGTAAGATCATTACTATAAACAAAAACAAACCACATCAAGTCACGATCACTGAGTATATACTTACGCCGCGTATCGAATCTATACATGCACTGTGCAACGAATCATTTGTACCTTTTTACAACGAAATAAGGTTTCAATTGCTATAACAACACAGACCGATTATTTTCACGGAATAAGACGATTCGTATCACGAATCCTTGTACAAGAGTGTATGAAAGGCAAAAGCAAGAAAAAACGAAAGGTCAACCTGAATCTATTGCCGCGTTTCCGCTCAATTAAAATATTGCGAATTTATTGGTTATTTGCGGTGTTAATTATTCGTTATGGTGTAAGACTATAGTTTCGTCAAGACATTTCAAAACATAAGTGACGCCAAATTAAAACAATATAAGTATTTGGTTTCCATTGATTGAACTCCTATATCAAAGACTTATTTTTTCCCGCCGACTACATCGTGCCTCGTAGGCCTCGTAGCAAGCAGAGTGTAGTAATCTATCACCTCCGTCACAGTAATATTAAAACTGTGCCTCCGTTACCAGACCAGGGGGGGGGGGGTATTACAACCTCTTAAAACTTGACAGGTTTATGAATTGCTATAGTTACGTACATCTCTTTCTCGCTGTACAACAAATAAAAGAGACGCCATTGCCATTCAGAAAACTGGCAAGATTTAAGAGGTTATATGGGGGCAGGAAATGGGCAGGAGAGCTTTTCCGATTCCGACACTGCAATCTCCGACCGTCTACCAAGCGTATAGTGATTATGGCAAGATCATACTTCCACAGTAGATACTTATAATGGGTTGTTTTGGTGATGATGATGATGATAATGATTCGCATTTTATCAGAGTAGTACCTACGTTAGTAAAATCGTTCATATTTGAGTCGAATATCTACCTATAATTAAAACCGGCTATCTGCCATTTAACTAATTTGTGGTACATTAAAAAAGAAAAATCAAGATGGCGGCGGCGGATTTTGTATAAAAGTGAATCTTTGACAAACAAACGAGATTTGCAATTCAATTTACCTTTGCAATTCAATTTACCAGAGAAAATAGCCGCTTTTGATTCTTAATCGGTTTTGAACAGTCAATGACTTCCACTGTGTCAATAAATAAGGCATTTTTGACAAAAATGACAGATAGCCAGTTTTGATTCCATATTGCATACGCCTCATTTAATACAATACAGGGTTGGTAAAACCTACTTAATTTTTTTATTTCTTCTCTGAACGAACAGCATTATATTATCAAAATATTCAACGACTTCAGCCATTATCTCTAATTGCTCTAACCTAAATTATAAAAACGCACGTAGTAATAATAAAAATAGAATAGAGTAGATAAAGACAAGTTACAACTAAGTCTGCCGGCAACAAAGGTCAAAGAAATCGGACTTGTTTTGTAATGTATCCCTCTCTCCTTTGATTTGCAAACTCTAATTGAACACAGTTCCTATTGAATGTGAAATTGCGGTAGTTTAGGAAACACTGCGTAGCCTTTATTTCAAGTTGAACACTGCAGTATTATTGCTAACGATTAATTGAAGTTGAATAAAAACGTGCCTACCATAAAACGAATACACTATGTAGATTTTAGTTGAAAAATCAAGCGCGTAACTGGTACGTTGTTAAAAAGTTTTATCATGATTAGATTTCTGTACAAACTTGGAAATTTACGAACAACTTTAAAAATGGGTATAATTTGTACTCGGGGGTATAAAGGGGGTATAATTCGTACTCGGTTTGGTTGGTGGTAGGGCTTATTTTAAGTCCGTCTGGCTAGCTATCACCATCTTCCTTAAATCTGGCAACATAACAACAATTAAAAAAATGTTGAGTTCCAGCCAAAGACATTAGAATTTTTAGGTTCCAGCAGTTAGAGGTAAAAGATAGCTAGTTCCTCAGTGGTGAGGATTCCGGGTGTAGCGCGTTTACACTTTCGGCCTTATCGTCACTTTCAAATGGGGTGAAGGCCAAGAATTATCCCTTTGTGGATAAATCATGATAAAATCTATCTTTATTTTATTTTTACTGGCTTCTTTGATATCCATTAGGTACAAAATTTACGATATGACTGTTAATATAGCTTGTTTTATCATATTAAAAACAAGCCATTAATAAACAATAACTAGGTGTCTAAAATTCAAAACTGACCGAGTGACCAATTGAAGACAGACGCAATATCATAAATAAGCAAGCGATGTCTACAAAATCGTAACATACCGGTTCCGATCAGGTTTTCCAGTCTTATATTTCATCGATCCAAGGTTTTTTTCAAACTGCGAAGCGATTGTACCGAAATAAGCAACTTACAACACATTTTAGGACAAAATGAATTTCGTGCAGTTCGTGAATTGTACTAATATCAGCATGGCAGGTCCGCAGTAGTTGCCGCAATAACTTAAAACCGTATGAATCGAGTCCGTGATACAATAAATTATATAAATGTACCCAAATAATATATTACCATATACTGAGATATTACTTTAGAATGGTACGAACTCGTAGTGCACCATTAAAGGAAAGTAACTACCTAACTTTCTGATTTTTCCAAGCTTACACTCACGATTTCTCCACGACAATTATTATAACATATTATAAACTTAAGAAACATTATCAAAACATTTTTTGAAATTAAAAGCTATTTTGTATTCTTGCTTATGCTCATATTATGTAAAATTTTGCAAATTTTTAAAAAATATGTCAACCAAAAGACATCAACGAGTGATTAATAAGTCAATAAAATGGCAGTGTTAAATTTTTGGCATTGCTTACTTCTTTTACGATATTTTTTCATGGTAAGTAATTCTTGGTAGTTCAATTTAATTTCTTTGTTAGTTCCTACATTAAAATGATTTATTTTTCACAAAACTATCTCAAATGCATCATTGAGAAAGGAGGAACTGTTATGTCAAATTACAGCTTGCGAGCTGCTCGCTCATCTCTGCTCTCATTATCTGCTGAGCAAAAAGTTCCCATGGGCGTGGAGTCGATGACCCGTGTCAATGTTTGCGATGACGATGACGTAAACGCTTCGGAACAACAAAAATCAAAATGACACGGAGTGTTCTTTTTTCGAAATCAATCATGATCGAGAGCTTGTTTTAATACTCCTCTGAATGCATACAGAATATTAATAGCCTTGCCATTAATTTAAACACAAGCCTGATTCCTAAACGAATTCAATTCATTGATGCCGAGTTAAATTGCTTTAAATTGTAGTTTCCAATTATAAATCTATTTAAGTAATTTATGTTTATGTTGAATCAGTGTTCGACGTTAAAAACTAGATGACGAATCACATACAATACCTACAGATACGAATCACGCATTTAGTATGAAAAAATGATTTTTGACTGAGCAAGCGCAAAGTTTTTAGCTTGGGCAAAAATACTTTCGTATGTCTGTCCTGCTGTCCGTCTGTTCTCCTCTATAGGTCGCATTTCTCAACCGATTCTCGTGAAATTTTGTAAGCGGGTTAAATTTCATGATGATCGGTTCAGTAGTTAAGACGTGAAGGCATAACAATCAAACAAATAAGCAAACAAACGGACTTTCGCATTTATAATATTAGTAAGGACTTACTTCGTAATAGTTTTTTATTTATTTATTATGCCTTCGGCATAAGTTCTTGTAGGTATATTACTATAGAGGTTTCCGTTTAGGGTGATTACAATAGTGTCAAGTAACAAATTGACGAGAAGTAATCTCAATTAACCGGATGTCAAAACCTAAAAAAAATATATGTTTCTATTCTTTATGAGAATAATGAGTTCATATAATAAATTTCCATCAATGTTATGTTAGAAGCAAGTATCTTCTGTCACACAAGCAGGAAAGATCAATAACGAGCAAATAAAGAACTACACTACACATGCCACCGCAGCAAACAACCTAGGTAAAATAAAATCATTTCCATTTTATATACGTTCGCTAGATAATTGATACTGTTGGTGAGGGAATATTTCTTTGGCTACCTAAACGTTTTCAGATGCGTGCGTTTCAGTCATTGGTTTTTAAGTTTATTGGTGTCACGAAATAGGTATATCTTGTAAATTGCTTAGGTATTTCGTATTATTATTTGCCCGAACAAGTATCGAGGATATTAATGTAGTTAACATATTTGATCTAAGCATCACATTTATCGCAATAAAGCCCTATACAAACGTATCTCTTATTCACACACGAACGATGTATTAATTTAACTTACAGCCAAACAAACAGGTTTTCATCGTTGTTCATTGCCAGGATTTAGGGTCGTTAAACGTAAATAAAAAAGAAGTTTACGCTTCATTTCATTTCCTGAACGCTTGTTAAAGCAATTTACTTACTACCCGAATCCAGTCTTCCAAAAATATAGTTTATTTAACTAAGGCGATGACCTTAACTTGCTACTGTACTGGACTACCGATACGATAAAAGCAACGGAAAAGTATTCATACGCCTATTCTACAGATAAAGGACGATTATCCATAAGCCATCATCAAACACAACTAGGATTAATTCTTACGTTAAAATTAACTTTTTGTTTGCATCTTTAAGTTATGGATCTTGCGTATTAAACAGCAATAAATGTCAGAAACCCATTAAAAAAGTAAGAATAAAGATTGTGCTGGATTTAATCCGCAAGAAATCCATTTTCGCAACGTCCGTCCTTGACAATGGTTTAGCAACTACCTGCAAAGCTATCGTCGGACTCACCTTCGACATCGTCAACTCGCTGGTCTAGCTCACAAAACACCGTATCCTCACACCTCCATATTGCATGGCTTCATGAATAAAGTTAATATTATGGAGCACTTAGCTGTAGGGATCGTGTCGCATTTTCAAGACGCGGTATCGCGGCGGACGCCCGATCAATAACTGTTTGGTGTCGGTGCCGGTGGATAAGGAAAAAATCCGGCGTATCGTCACGCGTGCGCGCGCCGACTGTTGTCGACTGACACGGCGCATGTGTGACTACGATGGGCTTCGGCCGACCGCCTCCCCGAGCGTGGCCGACACTACGAGCTGATGCCGGGCAAGTAGTGAGGAAATGAAGCGATCTTTTGTATGGAGGGAGACCCCAACATTAAATCCTCAGTCGATGAAACTTTGAAGGGATGTAAATGAAACTTTGCAGGGATGTAATATACAAGTATCCAAAAACAAAAAAAAAACGAATTGGATAATTAAAAAAAACTTGTTTCATTTATGATTCTTTATCATACTGTAAATTTTCGTCTAACTGAGGATTTACTGTGGGGTTTTCCTAACTTTAGTGTAGGAAAGGAAGGTAGTGGACACCTTCCTTTCCTACACTAAAGTTAGGATCGAGGTTTTACCATATTCTTCTGGTTTTACTATAAAATTACGGCATTTATACAAATTCTACACGAACATGACGCTTGGCATGAGCATGATGCAGGCCTTAACCCATAAAATACTTAGGTACATAATATTGTGCGTAACCCGCAAACCCTTTATTTGGCAAAAACAAAAAAGTAAAAAATTTGCAATTATTATGAATACTTATATCGTGATTATACGCATTTGAGAAGTACGACAATTTTTTTTTTAAATGTTTGCTGAATGTTTCCTGAAAACATGACGTTAAGTATACTCTACAAAAACGGATGGTCAAAACTGAAGGTAAAATATAAACGTTGAGTATACTTAACAAAATCCGATTAGGGATACAAACATATAATGCAACTTAAGAATATCAAAACAAGTTTAATTAAAAAAGAAACACACAAGTTATAGAATTAAGTCCGGACATTGAAATTTCAGTTTCTGCTGCTCTTTTTTGCTGTAATCACGGACGTATATAAGGGGGGGGTTTTGGGGGTCCGGACCCCCCCCCCATTCATATCCATCTTACTTGTCCAACAGAAAAAAATTACATGCACCGCGCCGATTGTAGAAAACGATAGATGCTTAGACCGCCGCAGGGTGTATCTCGAGATATTATACGACACTCAAAGCGGAGGAAATTGTTGGTAATTTTAACTTCTTTAAAAGTGTTAAAGACAACTTTGCCGTAGAATGCATTTTTTTGAAGTTGTAACCCAAAAACTGAAATACCTAAGTTGAGGTTTTTCGATCACTACGAAGTTAGCACAGGTCTTTCAGGGTTTCAGGTCAAGCAGGGGCGACCGCCCGGGGCTCCCTTTTATATCCCCAGCCGCACACCTTTACAGTTTACCTTTATACAGTCCTACAATTACCATCGTAAATTCCCTTTTAGCGACAAAATCGTTATGCCCGGGATACACGAGGCTAGTTTCCAAGCTAGGATAGCAAGCTAGTGTCAGTAAGCTAGCAAGCTAGTGCTTCTGGCTTCGTGTAGACAAAACTAGCTTTATTTCTAAGCTAGTAAGCTAAGCCAGTACTAGCTTGCTAGCTTACTGACACTAGCTTGCTATCCTAGCTTGAAAAACTAGCCTCGTGTACCCCGGGCATTATGGTAGCAAAACATGATCAGAACAACTTGGCAATATCTCGTCGAAACTTCATCGCTCGCTACCATGTGCCATTTAAGATTTGGCCATTGTAAAATCCAGGAGCGGCCCTAGGGCGGTGCAAGCGGTGCGACTGCACTGGGCGCCCTCGTGTGTGGGGCGCTGAAAACGCCCGACAACCGGTCGACTATCAATCGTATTGTTGCCTGGTGACGAGACTGACGAGTGACGACGCGACGAATAAAACTAACCAAAAATCGCACTGCGCGGCCATTTTTAGTGTAAACAAACAAGATTAGTCGATAAAACTGACAAAAATCGCGCTGCGCGGCGGTTTTTTACTGTAATGCATAGACTTATTATATTACTATGTAATAAGTAAAATTACAAGATTAGAAGATGAAACTGATTAAAAATTGCGCTGGGCGGCCGTTATTTTTTTACTATAAACAAGCAAGATTACAAGATTAGTAGGTGAAACTGACCTAAAAATCGCGCTGCGCGGCGTTTTTTTTTACTGTAATAAGTAAAATTACAAGATTAGTAGATGAAACCGATTAAAAATTGCGCTGCGCGGCCGTTATTTTTTTTGCTATAAACAAGCAAGATTACAAGATCAGTAGGTGAAACTGACTAAAAATCGCGCTGCGCGGCCATTTTTTAACTAACAGGCAAAATAAAAAATCTTGGAATAGCAGATAGGGGGCTCCTCGTAGAAATGTCACCCAGGACACTGGTAGTGCAAAAACCGGCACTGGCAGGCAATGTTTAATTTGTAAATGATAGATTAATTGGCGTTAGAGCACTGTTTTTTTTTTGCGTTGAGGACCCCCCCCTTGTCAAAGCTATAGCTACGTCCGTGGCTGTAATGCCATGTATGTTTCAAGTCGGAATCCTTTTAAAGCCGTATGCTTCTTAATACTTTTCCTCTGCATATCCTGCCTATAAAGTTACTAAGAATTATTGATGGAATTATCCAAAAGCTGCGAAAATATAAAAAGATAATCAGCGCCTTGTTTTGATTTCGGTCTTATAGAGTGCGATGAGCATATCGGCTAGGTCAACTGGTACCAGCTCTAAGATATGTGATGCCCTGATATTCTGAAAATAATGTAAGAACCTAGTTTGCATGCATCCAAACAAACAAAGAGAACCCCAACCAAGCTAGAGTCTGTCTAAAAAGTCAGTTTACATGGGTAATTTCAAAAATAATTTTTTTACCCACCTAAATCCCCAACCACCCCACCAATACCCATCTAAATAAATAAATAAAAAAATATGTTTACTATTAGAATTTTGACAGCACCGACAGGGTTACCAGTATAAGTTTTTTTTAATAATTTAATAATTTCTCAGGTAAACTGACTTTTTAGACAGACTCTACTACAAAATAGCAGTGGTGCAAAGTTATCAAATGCTTCGTCGAAAATGTGTGATGTTATTCAAAATTTAAAGTGGTTTAAAAGCATAACCAAATTGACGAAGAATACCAACCCAAATAAATAATAACACACAAAACCATCTCAAAATAAACCAATTCAATAATTCACATCATGCGACTTTGTAAAATAACTTTGCAAAGTAAATTTCTAATCACTTGATTATGTTAAGTGCGCTTAACATTCATGTTCACCGACCTCTCACGTCCATTTATATGATTTACACAAAAATAAGTTAATTTATCACTTAAAAAGTTAATAAACACCAAAAACAAAATTTTTTTTTCTGCAAAGTTCTCAGGGTGCTCTGTCTTGTCGCCATTTTGACACATAAATGTCAATTGCAGTGTTTCCAGCGAGTGCAAATATTTTTATACCAAATTACAACACTATTACTCGTAATAAATTGAATAAAATCTTTGCTAACCGTTTAAAAATATACGTCTGTATTTTTTCAAATCCAATGTTGAGTATGCTTATCAAAATCAAATTAAGGGTGCTGTTTTATGGGTAACTAGGTAGGTATGTCATGGAAAACCGATATGAAACTAGTACCTAGTACTATGACGATCGTGGCTTGCACAGCGGTTTTCGTGGTGTCGCTATCTTCGAGATCCCGGGTTCGATTCCCGACTGGGTCAATTTATAAAATAAAATTTTGTGTCTCAACTCATTTTTTGTCTCATCTTTGTCTTGCCAAAGTAATTTATGTCAACATCACATACTGTTATTTTGTCTAATACCAAATCCCTAGCCTACTACTAATAAATTAGCTGCCTCCCGCCACTTTGACTGCGTGGGAAGTTTTTTTACTTTCTCTCGGGAACGGTTAGAGTATATATTCTGTGACTGGAGTCAATTTTGCAATACAATCCTAAAAAAATGTGTGCATATCATCACAATGACTCAGATATTTATTCTGGACTCTAGGTGCCTGTTAATATTTTATGATTTTATAATAAAATAACCATTAATTCACAAATAATATTATTTAAAAAAATTAACTTGTTGTCCTAAGTTACACTGTAGGTTGGGGTAACTTGAGATCTTCGTTCATGTTAGTAACATGGGATATAGAAATAAAAAAAAGCAATCAGAGTTGCCATTAATTTGTCAACATATTTATTAAATCCAGGCTTTTAAGTTGATCAGCCTCAACTTGTGGAAATGTGAATACTTTATGTCTTCTGTTTTCGTAAATTTCCTCATACATTTTTCATTAACGTGACTTTCTGGAGTATAGTCAAGAACTTGTCCAACAAATATTTTTTTCACTGGACTTAAGACATTGTCTCAATTTACCCAGATTTAACCGCATCCATAATTTTTTAAATTATTTTTTGTGCCGTTGGCAATATTGCGTGAAATTGATATCAATTTCATGTGAATAAATATTAAATGTCAATAGAATAAGGTTCTAAATCGTAAAAGCAGCCAGTTGATTTAGCAACTCAAATTAAGTCCACACAATAAGTTAAAATATTTTTTTTACGATGATTTTTTAAGTCATTCAAAAGTTAAAATTTAGCAAAGATTTTTATTTAATTGGTTTAAGTTAATTTATAATTTAATTTTGAGAATTAATTAAATTATAAAAACCAATAAAATAAAAAATCTTTGTTAAATATTATTTTCTGAACGGCTTTAAAAATTCATCGCTTGAGGGTAGGCTCACGAGTAGCTTCAGTGCCCCGTGACCACGGCAGCTGCAAAGGTGCCGAAACGTTGGGAAAATCAAAAATCAAACCAAATAGTTACCAACTAATTACCAAAGTAACTAAGTAGGTACTTTCAATAAAACCGTGCTAGTATCCGTTAAAAAATGATTAGCGTATAGTTGGCAGCCTCACCATGGAATTAGAAGGTTTTGACTATGTCAAAAAATTGTTAGTAAATAGTGATAAATAGTGAACTATAGCATATAAATAGTGATACTATGGTTCAAAAGATATTTGAGTATCTTGGTGAGGCTGTTAACTTGACGTCAAGCTGGCAGACACCCTAAGAAATACAATTCGTATCAATGTGATTTATATGCCAAAAAATTGTTAGGAAATAGTGAATCGTATACGCAAAATTTCAATAATATTGCTTCAAAACAAGCCGAGATATTACGGTCTCAAAGTGGGCTGCTAACTTGACGTTTCTGGCGATGGCGATTCCAGAGAAACGGGTACAAGTTTAAAACAAATAAATATATCAAAAAATTGTTAGTGAAATTGTGATTCTTACGATATAAATAAAAAAAGAATTCTTCATTGCTATTTTCTAAAAATCGAATGTTAACTTCTACATAATACTCTGAATATAGGCTGTCGATCAATATTGAACTTTGCTCAACAGTAATAAGGTTTAAACTTGATTGCAATCATGAGGTGAGTACTATCAAGCAAAAAAGTGAAATTTATATTTTTTGACTGTGTCAAGGTCCAAACAAATTATCGGACGCGGCTTATGGACGCGGCTTACTGCCGCGGCTGATAAGTGTGCACACTCTCATAACATCCTGCGTGCCAGATAGCTATCGGACGTCCGATGACGTCATATTAGTCTATGGTTACGTCCGCGACCTACTACATCCGATAGTTTGCACACCTCAGATCAGCCGCGGCAGTAAGCCGCGTCCGATAATTTGTTAGGACCTTCAATGGGGATGGAAACTGAGGAACTAATGGCGCCACAAGCGGTTGTACCAAAACATTTGATTGGTTGTTTCAAATATCAAATGTCATTTGTGGCATATTATAACCAATCAAAGTATTGATAGCGGTTAGATTAGATTCATTAATAACAAACAATAAGAATAGCGCCATCTCTTGGAAAATAATGTCAATTTCTCAGTTATAATTTTAACGTTAGGTACCTATTTAGTGAGATTTATAATAAAATTAGTATCAGTAGGTAGGTAAGTAGGTAGGAAAGGAAGTACATAATATAAGTATAAAATATTAATAGTTTTTCCCGAATAAATAACTAATTAAATGAACTGAGAGTAGAGTATTGACACAATCAAAATTTTATAAAAATAAAAAAATGAAAAAGAAGTGGGTTGAAAAATATTTGTTTATATCAAATCAATAGCATTGAAATGAGGATATGACTATGGGGTTGGCAACGCAAAGCTAATCGCAGATGGCGCCAGCGGCGATCTAACCGAAACAACCAATCAAATGTTTTGGTACAACCGCTTGTGGCGCCATTAGTTCCTCAGTTTCCATCCCCATTCCCCATTGACACAGTAAAAAAATATAAATTTCACTTTTTTGCTTGATAGTACTCACCTCATGATTGCAATCAAGTTCAAACCTTATTACTGTTGAGCAAAGTTCAATATTGATCGACAGCCTATATTTAGAGTATTAGGTAGAAGTTAACATTCGATTTTTAGAAAATAGCAATGAAGAATTCTTTTTTTATTTATATCGTAAGTATCACAATTTCACTAACAATTTTTTGATATATTTATTTGTTTTAAACTTGTACCCGTTTCTCTGGAATCGCCAACGCCAGAAACGTCAAGTTAGCAGCCCACTTTGAGACCGTAATATCTCGGCTTGTTTTGAAGCAATATTATTGAAATTTTGCGTATACGATTCACTATTTCCTAACAATTTTTTGGCATATAAATCACATTGATACGAATTGTATTTCTTAGGGTGTCTGCCAGCTTGACGTCAAGTTAACAGCCTCACCAAGATACTAAAATATCTTTTGAACCATAGTATCACTATTTATATGCTATAGTTCACTATTTATCACTATTTACTAACAATTTTTTGACATAGTCAAAACCTTCTAATTCCATGGTGAGGCTGCCAACTATACGCTAATAAAAAATGTTTTATTTCAAGTCTAGTGAGCGCGTAAGCTTGAGAAGTGAATAAAACCATAGTCTAAAGTTGCCCCTTTTGACGGTATGCAAAACATGATGATCGGTTAAGTGAGTACTGTGAGTAGTCTAAACGTGAAGGCGTAACAAACAAACAAACGGACTTTCGCATTTATAATATTATGTTAGTAAGGATAGTAAGGATGCAAAAGTAGGTAACTCTGTCTGTCTGTCTGTTACACTTTCACGCTTATACTAAGAACTGAATCGATTATGATAAAAGAACAACGCCCAGTGTCCCTAGATTTGAAAACCTGTCAATGAGTTGGCTTGTATATATTAGTCGTTCAGTCAATTCATCACGATGAAATTATTGTGTTAATTATTATTAACAAAACGTTGAACGTATTATAAATAATAGTTCTAAAACTAATATACCCAATAATAATTAACTAGACATCACATTAAACTGGCAATAAAAAGTGGAACGAAACCATAAAGAAACGCTTCCGGCGGCGGCAGAGTGCGTTCAAAAACCTTGACTTAGATTTTTATTATTTATATTATAATAATCAAGAAGCTTATACCTCCCTCCCATCAGTTGCGTAGACACTTGCACCACAAAACTGCACCAATTTTAAGACACAATATCCACTATGAATCAATTTGCAATTAATTAAAATAGACACCGAACCGAACTCGATAAAATGGCGCCAAAAACTCCGAATATTATTATCAAGAAGCTTATACCCCCAATGGAAATTGCACGGCCATATGTCATAGTGTAGATTGAAAAAAGGTCCTTTAGTGACGTGACGGCTTATTGCTACCTCTTTCTTTAGTGTTACAATACGTGTTCGTTGTTCGTTCGTTCGTGAGAAACGAACACGTATTGTAACACTAAAGAAAGAGGAAGCAATAAGCCGTCACGTCACTAAAGGACCTTTTTTCAGGGTGTGTAATGTATGACCGAAATTTACATGCACTAACGATCAGAGGATATAATAACATTTCCTATAATTTCATTTGACATACCGATCGAATAATATAACATACGATTAATATAATTTCACTTGACCTAAATACATGTGATATAAAAATTATTTGACATAATAATCATTTGATCTAATGAACAGATGATATAAAGCACATTTCATATAACATTCATTTACTCTATTCAACATTTAAAATAATTTTATTTGACCTATGATTTAAATGCTATAAAAACAAGCATAGCCAAAAAATATGATTTCATTACTTATATATTGTATATCTACAGCTACACCCACGCTTTAAATCCTCTATAAAGGGTTCTGAAGGTCGAAACAAATTATCGGACGAGGCTTACTGCCGCGGCTGATCTGAGGTGTGCAAACTATCGGATGTAGTAGGTCGCGGACGTAACCATAGACTAATATGACGTCATCGGACGTCCGATAGCTATCTGGCACGAGGATGTTATGAGAGTATGCACACTTATCAGCCGCGGCAGTAAGCCGCGTCCATAAGCCGCGTCCGATAATTTGTTTCAACCTTGAAACAGCTTACTGCCAACATTACAGTATCGCTCCGCTGCGAGTGGTCAAAACACTAACCTAAGCTAACCTACCTGGTGCATTAAGTTTTTATTTATAGTGGGGGGCCTAGGGCCAGCCCCATGCACCCCCTAGCAAGCATTTTGCAAGCAAGCACCCAACATGCAAGCAAGCATGCAGCGTGCAAGCAAGCATGCAGCATGCAAGCAAGCATGCAGCATGCAACCAAGCATGCAGCATGCAAGCAAGCATGCAGCATGCAAGCAAGCATGCAGCATCAAGCAAGCATGCAACATGCATGCAAGCATTGTGGAGCTCCGCTCGCTTCGCTCGCTCCGCTGCGAGTGGTCAAAACACTAACCTAACCTAACCTACTGGTAGGTGCATTAAAAGTTTTCCTTTATAGCGGGGGGCCTCTGGCCCCCCGACCCCCCCGAGCAAGGGGGCCAGCCCCCCTGCACCCCCCGGCAAGCATTTTGCAAGCAAGTAAGCATACAGCATGCAAGCAAGGATGCAGCATGCAAGCAAGGATGCAGCATGCAAGCAAGCATGCAGCATGCAAGCAAGCATGCAGCATGCAAGTAAGGATGCAGCATGCATGCAAGCATTGTGGGGCTCCGCTCGCTCCGCTGCGAGTGGTCAAAACACTAACCTAACCTAACCTACTGGCAAGCTACATGCGTTCTTGTATGCTTGCTTGCATGTCTAGTCATTGTTATGTTATAATATATGTATGCTATTGATGTTATTAGGTACATTAAAAATTAGTGGATTTGAAAATTAAGCAAGCATCATAATAACAAAAGCTAGTTATTTCTATTCTATAATAAAAGTTGATTATAACATGTAAAATTAGATCAAATGATATGTTTAAGAAATGTAAGTTAGATAAAAAAGCAATATATCAAATGATACTTATGGGATATAAACGTTAGAGTAAATAATAATGATGACAAATGAATAATAGGTTAAATAAAAATTATGTCATTTATTTTTAGGTCAAATGAAAATTAGATGAAGTCAACGTTAGTGAGATTGAAATTAGATTAACTGTTTTTATGGCAACCGAATCGCACCCCTTTTTTCAATCTTCACTATGACATATGGCCCTGCAATCTCCATTGGGGGTATAAGCTTCTTGATAATAATATTCGGAGTTTTTGGCGCCATTTTATCGAGTTCGGTTCTGTGTCTATTTTAATTAATTGCAAATTGATTCATAGTGGATATTGTGTCTTAAAATTGGTGCAAGTGTCTACGCAACTGAACAGTATGTGGGATAATTGAAATAGGCGCGATCTTGGTTGTGTGAAGCTGAGACTTTTATTGTTAGTGGGGGCTACCTCGGCGGAACTAACCGAGTAAACTGTCTTGATATACTTGATGTGATGCCAGATGCTCGAAGCAGCATTGGAATGCGATGCACCCGCATTCTAATAGCCGCGTCCACACCGGACGATCCAACGCGCTCCAATCGCGTGCGGCAGGAGCGCGATCCAAAGGCGCGGTCGGTATGGACGTGCCGCGCGCGGTCAAAACGCACGAATTGGAGCGCGCGCTCCTTGCCACGCTCGATCCGTTTTTGGTCGGTTTTTTGGCCTGCCTCAAAGGTGCCTGTTGCGTGGAGAGCGCGGTGTGGACGGTTGTATTGTGGTTCGCGCGATCCAGTCAATATGGATAGCTCGCAAAGTCGCCGATTAATATCACTTTACAAGGATTATAAATGTTTATGGGACCCAAACGATGGCTGTTAAAACACTAATATGGGTGTAAGGACGATGCTTGTCGTCAGATCTCTCGTTATTTAGATAACCAATCAATTGAAGGCCTGAAGAAAAAATGCATTATCTGGCGGAACAATTGTTTTCGGCTTCATTGCCAAATTAAGTTTGTGTAAAGCCGAGTCCCGTATTCCAAGCGATTTTTGTATATCGTTCTCACCCTGAACCGTCTTTTTTGTTTCTATGATCTTTTGCGCAAGTTGTTGCTGCCACAGCAATTTTACGCCGCCACCGCCGGCTGGCGCCGCCGCTGTACGTGTGACTCCATATCCAGCAAGAGTTCGACTGAATAACGGATCGCCTATGGATTGCTTAGAGCGTAGGTAGTTTAGGATCGCAGTTTCAACAAACTGGATCGGCCTAGTATGATCCAAGCTCCATACATCGCGATCCTGGATCGTAGATAGCAGGATCCTTTTTCAACCACCACCGATTTTAATGGTTAGAAAGTTGCAACGCTACTCTGACGTTTGGAAAGGGAGAGTTGTGTCAACCGAACTACGTCACTCTATAAGGATATATACAGAAATAAAGCTGGTAGCCGGCGCCGGCGCCGATCTACCAGCTCTTATCGGCGCTGGCCCGCGACGGTAACCGGCGCAGGCATTTATATTATGAACAAGCGCCGATAAGCGCCGAACGTCGCCGACAACTTGTGGGTGCTTATTCTCGCTTGTTCATACAAATGCCTGCGCTGGTTACGCGCGCGAACCAGCCAGCACCGATAAGTGCTGGTAGATCGGCGCCGGCTACCAGCTTTCTTTCTGTAAATGGCCTAATATTTGGAAGGCCGTTAATTTAGTTGCTGGAGTTTTTGGCGACATTTTATCAAGTTCGGTTCGGTGTCTATTTAAATTATTTACAAATTGATTCATATTGGATATTGTGTCTTAAAATCGGTGCAGTTTTATGGTACAAGTGTCTACGCAACTGAACAATATGTGGGATAGGTAATTAAAATGGACGCGATATTGGTTGTGTGAAGCTGAGACTTTTATTGTAGTGGTGGCTACCTCGGCAGAACTAACCTAGTAAACTGTCTTGCTTGATATATGCCAGATGCTCCAAGCAGCATTGGAATGCGATCTCCGAGCAGCATTGGAATGCGATGCACCCGCATTCTAATGAAATTGAAATAATATCTACCACTGAACTATTCAACACTTGACACTGGCAAAAGTTACTTCCAAGAGGAAAGTAGATTGCCATAACAAAAATAAGAAGAAGAATTTCGTTGCACTCGGAGCGTAGGTTCTGAACGAAACCCTGCTGTCACTGTCTGTCATGTCACCTGTCACTAGGGTTGCCAACCCTACTATATAATATAGTATCCTACTATATTGAAGGCTCGCCTACTATATTTTTTGAAAAAATATATAGTAGGCAAAACTACTATATTTTTTCATGTGAAAGAATTACACAAAAGCAACAAAAAATATTACTAAGTACCTAATTGCATAATATTTTTTTTGTGATTAAACACTTATATTTATGGTTGTTGAATAAATTATGAAAATGTTAGTACTTTTAAGTATGAAAAATGCAACTTCTTTAAAATCCTCCTTACAAAACGGCAACCTACTGTATTTTTTTGGACTTTTTCGCCACCTACTATATTTTTACACAAAAAATATTGAAACTACTATCCCCGCGTTCCGAATCACGCTCACAGCGCTGTTAGCGCGAAACCGACCAAATTAAATAGTCACAAAATATTGCACAAATAGGGTATTTGTGTACCTTCTTAATTTAATGGATTATACGCTAACAGCGCTGTTGGCGTGATTTGGAACGCGGGGTATATTTGATCCAAAAAAAGTTGGCAACCCTACCTGTCACTGATGTGATGACAGCAAAGCAAGCAATAATTAAATGAAAGTTTTGTTCGCAGTTTATTTATAGTCGTGCTGATTATATTGTTTTGTAAATAAATAAACATTGCGGGATTTTTTAGTATTTGTTCATAATTTGAAACCATACCATACCAAACTACAAGCTAAAATGGTGACCAATACTTTTACTATTCAAGATATCCTGCCATTAGGTTCTAACAAGTCAACCAACAAGAAAGTGGAATTGGATGCTGTTTTACCTTTCATAATCTTGCCCCTTTTACTTCTAATTGCTACATTATCTCGAACAGTTACTATAATTATTATGGTGGTTATAGGAATGGGTACTTTATACATTCTCTCGAGGCCACGTCAAAAAAACAGGCAAGTGTAAATGTTTCATTTAATACCGTTAATTTTTTATTTTAGCTACTTGTAACTTTTTTGCAAAGTTTACTAGGTAATTAATATAGTTAAACTTCTCTATTTATGTTCTATGTTACTAATAATATGTATTTAATAGAACATTATTCTCAATTGGTATTTGAGGATTTAAGGTATGCAAGTATAACATGATTCAAATTATAAGACTTCTGTAAGTTAGCCCCTATGTGCATGGGCATGCTCCACCATCAGTATCTCTCACACACATCGAATGTGTGTTCTGCACAGTGTCTTGTGCGATGCTCATAGGAGTCATTGAGTTTGGATCAGGTTATAATATGTGCTTAATGCAGTGGTTCTTAACCTTTTTGGCTGGCGACCCAAAGTAGAAATATATTTGAAGTCCGCGACCCTAATCCTAATATTTTATTTTATTTTCCAGTGACAGGTGTCATTTTAGTAATGACATGTTATTTATTTTTAACCAGTAGCCGCCTGCGACTTGTCTGCGTGGACAGATTTTTTGCTATTCCTCGGGAGCTGTTCGAGTGTCCCTTTTCTGTACCCCTGTCAATGTGTATGCAAAATTTCATGATCGGTTCAGTAGTTAGGACGTGAAGGCGTAACAAACATATAAATGGACTTTTGCATTAAAAATTATAATATTAGTAAGGATGCCGATGGCGATCTTTGCGCCCCGCGTGCTCCCGCCCGCCCATTAGATTAAAACTGACTGAGAACTAACATGTCGCGATTGTGAACTGGCAGTAACACAGTCTTTGTTCTGTGAGTATTTGAGAATACTTTGTGTAATGTCATCGATCAACCTATATCAATAAAAAATAAAAATATTCGCAAATGAAACATAAAATTGTATCACTTTTTAAAGTCGTTTCAGGGCCCGCGACCCAACCCAATACCTCTCGCGACCCGAATTTGGGTCGCAACCGGGGGTTAAGAATCGCTGGCTTAATGTATCAATTCAATTTAAATAAAATTAATTTAAGTAAGTACCTACCTACATAATTACGTTTATTACCGTCTGCAAGTCTTGCCGTTGGGGCTAATAAGTTATGTTTAGCTCCCCGGTGGTCAATGACACCTATTTATTCCCATCTGCCACCTTCGAGTTTGCCATCGGGTGGCTCTAATAGATGGCATTTACTACCCCGGTGGGGAATCACCACCTATTAGTACCAACTACCAACCTGGTGGAAGAGAGCTCAAAGGGGGCAGGTGTGAATAAAGGCGTAATTACACTTTACTTCCAATGAATGTGTTTAATTTAAAGGTCACCATTTTTCTTCTCATGGACCGTCTCATCAGGGGTGTGCATGTTTCTTGTATTTGAACTGGGAGTGCTGCAGTTACTTGAAATAACCCAACTTGAGAACTTCGTGTTCCTGTTACTTCTAGCTTGTACATGCTACTTCTTCTATAAAATGAAAGCTGTTGCCGATTTCGAATTGGCCACTGGTTCATCTAAAGGAAAAGTGTACAGGTACTTTTTCCTTACTATCCCCGCAAATTGCAATACGATGTAACCTTGTTACATTAACATTCACAACTAAAAATTACATTCAAATTAAAATTCTAATAGATAATTGGATATTATATTGATTATTGAATTACTATTTTATTATAAATGTTGTGTTTTTTTTCAGTCCTGTTCTAACATCAGATTCCCATTATTGTCAGATATGTCAGATTGAAGTTAATGAGAAGTTTTTTCATTCAATATGGTAAGTGATTGCAAACAAATAAAGAATAATTATAATTATGTTATATAGAACTTTAATAATCATACCACAAAAGTGTATAAATAACAGCTTGCTTAATATATTGTTTTTAGGTGGGACTGTTGTGTCCTAAGACCAAACTATATTCACTTTCTAGCCGGACAAGTATTTGCGTTTGGCACTCTTTTATTTGGAGTAAATTTGGGACTCACAACAGTCTGTCAGCCATTTGTATTTTATGGCACCATACTCATGCCGGAAGACTGTGACGATGTTTATTATGAGTTTCAGTAAGTTACATTTTTTTACTTTGAATGGAGATAGTTAATGACTAACTGTCTTATTCAGAGTGCGTTCGTTAAACTAGGGCCAAAGTTAACATGGCGGTAGACTGCGTACTAAAGCCGTTTTAGCGCAAATCGTATTCAGAGTGACAGTTTAACATTTAGTCCCACCGTTTAAGGATTAAAAGGTGCATTGTGATTGGTTTGCACGCACTAAACCAGGTTTTGTTAGAACAGTCTTGCACCCCAGTTTTGTGAAACATCTCTGAATAAGACAGCATAATTGTATAGGCCATAAACCCAGAGTGGTGGAACAAATGCGATGAAGTTGGTCTTAAAAGAAGCTTAAGGGCGCACCAAGCCTCCGCCACTCAAGAAATTTTTTTTACAAAGAAATAACTATGTTAAATAAAATTCTGAAAATATAAAAAACTAGTATTAGTTTTAAACTATTTTTGTACTTATGCGTTTTTTCCTGGTTTAAATTTGTTTGTGGTTACAATCTGGGCCCTATTTTCACCAAGTCGACATTTGTCAGTGTTATTATGTCAGTTAATTTTACAAAAGTACCTAGACATATTTGTAGATTTGTTAGTGATTCTTGACATGAGATTGGAGCTGAGTCAACCATGCGTGACAATTGTCGACTTGTAAATATGTTACAGACAAATGTCAATTTTGTGAAATAGGGGCCTGGATTTGGCCCACTTTGGCCGTTCCAGATTTTAACTACGCGAACACGATTTTATATTTTTCAGAATTTTATTTAACACGGTTATTTCGTTGTAATATTTTTTCTTGATTGGCGGCGCTAGTGGACGCACGATGTACTCTTAAAAACTATACTTTGTTACACTAATTATAATTCTTGTTCAGTTACTAAGTAACATTGTGTGAACCAACTCCTCTGATATTATCTACTATGGCCTAATAAAAATATCATACTTATTTGTTCACTTAAATGTCCCCTCTGTTCCTGGAATTCAGGTGGCAATCGGGAAGCATTAATGTTATTTCAAAAAAGCCTTCTTTTGACAGTATTGTTAGAGCTTTCACATTTCCTCTCTTCATTCAAACAATATTTTTATGCCGGCTTTACGCATTCGCCAAGCATCGGAGCAATTTATCGTACATTGATGCTTTTGAAAGAACCTCTCTCCATTGAAGCATTTGTTACAAAACCGGCAACGTACGATGAATTGTGGAGTTATTCCCATACGATCCCCTGCAACCGATCCCCTGTTGGATCGGTTTTATTTTTAATTATTTTTTATTCCCATCTGATACCCTAGTACTTATTAGCTTATTTTTTGTAGGTACAGTGATACTGATGTTGAAATCTGATTCTGTGATATTTATTTATTACATTAAAAATAATTGCTCAATAATGAATATTTGATTTTCATACTTCTTTTTCTTCTGACCTACATTTTCTTGGTTAGAAATACAATGAGGGGATCCGTTGGGAATAGAAAACTATAAATAAGGGGATTGGTTGGGATTTTTAATTCTCGATGGATCAGTTACAGTGGATCGGATGGGAATAACTCGAATTGTGCCAATACTTGGCGAATATGTAGTGCCGGCATTATGTGTTACTGTTACCTACTGTTTACATTTATTTATTGTCTTATCTTACTTAACTGGCTATGGCTTAGTCGTTTTATTTGATAGTGTACCTACTTGCTTTTCTAAGATTTCTCCTGTCTGTTTGTTTTGTAAAAAGTAGTCTGCCAAGCACTCTAGTATTAATAATTAATGAATGTTTGTGGGTTTTTTTTCCTATGGCTGATTTACATTAAGGGCGAAGCGAAGCGATTTTTATGGCACCTACACTATAATTGAGTCCTATGCCCATCTTGTAAAGTGCAATCGATTAGATTATGCTAGATACTATATACGCGCGAATTCGCCGGAAGACATGCGATTTTTTTTGCATTTTTCTATTTGTGTTTTACACAATATGGTCATAAGTATGACTCATTCATTATACTATGTAGGTACCATAAAAGACGCTTCGCTCATCCCTTAGGACCCTTGCAGACCACGTTTTTTTTCGGCGCAGTTGACTGACGCGCGTTTACGACAAATCAAACGAAAATAAGATGCTGCTGGCTGAGTTGTGAATTAATGCCAGTGGGTCCATGGGTCATTAGGGAAAAACGACGATAGTCTGTGCAGAAAGAAAACCGACATAGGGCTCATTCGTGGAATTTGTGCTTGATTACCGTTTTTGTCATGTTGACGGCACTGTTACGTCATTGTAGTGCAACTGTAATATCTTGATATCTATCAAGTCAAGATGGTCGCACTATAATAACGTGACAGTGCTGTCAAGTCAACATGACAAAAACAAGGCACAAATCGCTTGACGGTTCTCTTTCCGCATATACTCTTCTGCAAATGCAAACGCGCAAAAACGGCGCTGGAAAAAAACGTGGTCTCTCTTGGCTCTTCATGTAAGTAAATTAAGCCTACGTCATTCTGAAAACGAGGGGCTTCATCGCTAGAGATTCGATTTCTGGTATCCTTGCTTTTCCTTTCTGCCATTAAAAAAAGTTTACGTTATGGCGGGTTCATAGCGCGTGTTTTGCTCTACACAATCAACAAAAACATCTCAACATTCAACAAATAAAAAAAAGTATTAGAATTTTGTTTCGATAAACAATGTTCTGTTGATTGTGTAAGGCAAAACACGCGCTATGGACCCGGCCTTATGAACATTCTCGCGTATAGGTAAGCAAAGAAACATTGCGCTAAATCGCGAGTGTCCATTATAATTATGCTATAGGCTCAGCACAGCTATTATGGACTCTCCACCCACATGCACAGGCGGCCGGAGAGGCCGAGAGTTACGGAGCAATACAAAGGAAAGAGAAAATTGTCGTATGTCCTTTTCTTTTGTATCTCTCCGCCCCTTTCGGCGTTCCGGCCATGTGTAGGGTCCATTAGGATGCGTATAAATCCGACACTTGCGCCACTGCACGAATGCATCTGCGAAAACCTGCAAATAGCTCGCGTAACTACCCAAGCGCCGCCTGTAAATCGCGTAAGTGCTGCCTCCTGTATCATATGATTGCGTGCAGACAGAGCACTTAATTTCATAAAAGAAACAAACTAATCTCTGTGCGTGCTATCCTTAAGTACGTACAAAGAGCGATGCTATTTATTGTTTTGTTGCCTTGATTGCGGTTAAATAAACAACAAACAGTTGCTAACTGCACTGCAGCTGCAGTCATAGCTGCTAGCGTGCAGCGCATTTTCCAGATCTGTACGCATCCTTCCGGGTTCCGGAATGAGAAACGGTGATATGTTTCGGCAAAATGTTAACTGCTTTTTTGTTGTACCCAATTGCAGACTGGCAATATGTTTCGTAGCGTGCGTGTATGGTGTGGGGTATTTATTTGTCATATCCATTGTACTGATTCATCAACTACTTGTTTACATTCCAAAGTATAGTGGTAAGTACCTTTCATGTAATCTTTATTTGAATTGGTCTTGATAAAATCACAGTTTTTGATATAAGAATACTAAGGCCGTCCGCAACTTCGTCCGCGTGGAACTAAGGAGCATTCAACCAGGGTAAAAGTACATTTTTTTTTTGGAGGGTAGTTGCCAAGTAAACTGCAAATTTAACAAGCTCTGTATAATTTACATCTTAAAATTCTTAAAACTTAGTAATTTGCCAATAGTTCTATGTTAAAATATAAGGCATAACCGGTGCTACTCGCCTGCAGTATTTATTTCCTTTGAATCTTCTCCTATATCAAGACTTCAACTTGCACTATGGACCACTCAACGCTTGAGGCTAACTTAAATGAAATGTCAAGAATGTTTGAAACGAAGATGGCAGAATTCCAAGCTGAATTAAACCAAGCCACTACGTCACGTAAGAATCCTAATTCTATAGCTGCACTGAACACTGAATTTATAAACTTTAAATCATTCGTCTGCAACGGTCTTGCTGTGCTCCGTACTGAGGTGGAGTCTCTTCGTAACAGAGTTGACCGAATTGAGATGCGTTTTCGACGCAAAATGCTCCTTGTGCATGGCATTCCAGAGCGGAAAGGCGAAGACACTTGTGCTTCCGTAGTCTCCAGCTTGGCTACTGTTTGCAAAGACCAAAGTTTAACTGCTAACAGCATCACCGCAAGTTATCGGCTGGGCAAACAGGGCAACAGCAAACCACGACCCATAGTTGTTAAATTCGCCAACGCGTCCGTGCGTGCGTCCTTATGGAAAAATAAGATCGCGCTGAAGGGGTCCAAGATAACGCTGTCTGAATTCTTGACCAAATCTCGTCACGATATTTTTATGGCTGCAAGGGAAAAATTCGGTATCCCCAACTGTTGGACCATGGACGGGATTATTAACATCAAAACATCTGATGGAAAAAGGCATAAAGTGGAGTCATTGGCTGATTTTCGTTCTATCCCTGGAAGTACTTCGGACTCCACCACGGGCACCACGGCTGACAAATCATAACATTCGTTTGTTATCATCATACGCAGTGATTCCTAACGTTAAATGTCCAACTTTCACTAATATTTTTTGTTTGTGTTAAGCGCAAGCGCAATGCAGGTAGGAGAGACTATCACAAAATTATTTAACGATATCACTTGCAATTTATTGCAAACTACACCCGTATTATATTACTTTTTTATTTGCTCGTAGGTTATGTATCATTATTTTATTTAATATTTTCAAACGTCAAATCACCAATCAATCTGACAATGGGTGCATTCGAGCACACTAATCGCTGAGTCATCGATCGCTAGAAATACCATAACATGCATTGCGCTTCGTTATTGCAAATGTTTGTCATTATCGTCCGTCTTCCTGTGTAAATGGTTGTTTAGTTTTGTCTCCTTTTTATAATATTGTTTTAATGAGTACTCTCTTAGTTCTATTTGTGTTTACTGCTGGCGAGTAGTAATACTTGTAGGTTTTTTGATTTTATAATTTGATATTTTATATTATTACTATTTTTTATTATATTTTATCTATTATTTATATCTATGAATGTTGCAAACTATTTTTAATGATGATGATTCCATCTCGAGTGACGGCTCGGATTTTCACTCGGCTTCTAGTAATTCAGACTGTAGTTTCCATAGTGCATCTCAACCCCTAGATTCACTTCTTGAATCAGAGTTTTCATCTTTTCCTAAAAATCTCAACGTAGTGCATTTAAACGCTCAAAGTATACCCGCACACCATGCGGATCTGGTGGCTACATTTTCCAATAACTCCAATATCCATGCCGTTCTGGTTTCGGAAACGTTCCTAAAACCCTGCCTCCCCTCCTCCTCCTACTCTCTTCCCGGATTCCACCTCATTCGCAATGACAGAACTGGCAAGGGTGGCGGTGGTGTGGCCATATATCTCAGAAACCACCTCTCCTTTAAAATCGTTGATAAATCTCCTTCCTTATACTCAGAATCGTCTGAGCATCTCTTTTTAGAGGTCCTTCTGGGCCCCCTCAAAGTTCTTCTTGGGGTCTTCTATAGTCCAAACCTTCATATCGACTATTTCTCAAAATTTGAATCCCTATTAGAGGATTTGGTGCCCACGACTGATCACACAATCGTTATGGGTGATTTTAACACCTGCTTACTCAAGCGTGACTCTCGTTCCTCTCGGTTAAACTCAATCGTGGACTCTGTGAATCTCAACATCCTTCCGTCATCCTCGACTCATCACTTCCCTGGCTGCCAGCCTTCCTTGCTGGATCTTGTCATCGTATCTTCCACCGATCATGTCTGCTGTCATGGACAGTTTCCTGCCGAAGCCTTCTCCTATCATGACCTCGTCTTCCTCTCCTACAAAATCAAATGTCCTAAGCCTAAACCTCGTGTAATCCTACAGCGTGACTTCAAAAACATTGATGGGAAGCGCTTTATGACGGACCTTAACGATATCGACTGGAATGCTATTTTTGAAGCTCCAACTATCGATCTCAAGCTGGAAATTTTCAATTCGCTTCTTATTGAATTATTTGATCTGCATGCTCCACTACGCTCTATTCGACTTAAGCACCTTCCTACTCCCTGGCTTACAGATGAAATTAAGTCCTTGATGAACCAGCGTAATGCAGCTAAGGCAAGATACAAGCGCAACCCGTCAGATGTTACTAGATCCCGCTATAAAGTGCTACGTAATCGTTGCAATAGGTTGTGTAGAGACGCGCAACGTCAACACATCCATGCTTCAGTCGCGAACGGCAATCCTGCGAAAGTCTGGTCTTTCCTAAATTCCCTTGGCATTGGCAAATCTAAGTCCACAATCCCGCATAACTTAAATCCTGACTCTCTGAACCAGCACTTTACCTCTTACTCTCCTGTCTCTTCACACATCAAACAAACCACGCTGCAGTCTCTTTTTAGCTTGCCTATTCCAGCCTATTCTGCATTTTCCTTTAGGCATGTTTCAGAACAAGATGTAGAAAAGGCCTTGCTTGATATTAAATCAAACGCAGAAGGTTTAGATGCAATAAGTCGGCGAATGATTCTGCAGTGTGGTCCTGTTGTTCTTCCAATTTTATGTTACATCTTCAACTTTTCCCTTGATTCCGGCACTTTTCCAAGTTGTTGGCGCCAAGCTGTTGTCATTCCTGTCCCTAAATCTTCTAATCCTTCTCTACTTTCTCATTTTCGACCTATCTCTATTCTCCCATTTCTCTCTAAAGTACTCGAGCGTCTTGTCCTTCACCAAACCAGCGCGTTTGTTACTTCAAATCATATTCTTAGTCCCTTTCAGTCTGGTTTCCGTCCTGGGCATAGCACTGTCACCGCCCTGACCAAGGTATCTGATGACATCCGTGAGGGTATGTCTAATCAACAGCTCACAATTTTAGTACTTTTAGACTTCAGCAATGCTTTCAATTCTGTTGATTTTGACATTCTCTTGGCAATGCTGAAGACTGTCCTTGTCTCGGATACCGCGGTCAAATGGTTTCGCAGCTACCTCGTCGAACGTCGGCAATACGTCAGAGTTGACGATAAACTTTCCGAACCCTGTGACGTCGTGGCTGGTGTACCTCAGGGTGGCGTCCTTTCCCCTCTTCTCTTCTCCATCTTTATTAACTTCTTAACTCCTCTCCTCTCATGTCAGTATCACTTGTATGCTGACGACCTTCAAATTTATTCCCAGGCTCCCACTGAAAACATTTCCCAACTGATTGCTAATCTTAATGCTGATCTTGCTGTGATCCACGATTGGAGCCTATCCTATGGCCTAACGGTAAATCCTCATAAGTCGCAAGCTATCATTATTGGAGGGGCAAAACAGATTGGCAAACTTAAACATATCAATGTCCCACCTCTCCTCTTTGATTCTGTTCCTTTGCCTTTCAGTGATGTCGTTAAAAACCTTGGCGTCCTTTTCGACAGTACGCTGTCATGGTCTCCCCATATTGCCGAAGTTAGCAGAAAGGTCTACGCTGCTGCTGGTTCCTTGCGGAGATGGAAAAACTTACTCCCTGTCAGGACCAAGATCGAGCTTTCGCAATCGCTCCTGTTGTCTATACTTGACTACGCAGATGTTTCTGTAATTGACCTCAATGAAAACTTGCTGAACAAACTGCAGCGTCTACAGAACCTTTGCATTAGATTCATATACGGATTGCGCAAGTTCGATCACGTGTCTAATTTCAGAAAGGAACTTGGGTGGCTTCCCATTAGGTTGCGTCGCGAGGAGCACGTTTTCACGCTGCTTTTCAAAATCCTGTATGACCCTAGATCCCCCCCTTACCTTAAAGAACGTTTCCAACCTCTCGGTGTGGATCATAACCGGGCACTCAGGAGCAAAACTGATAATCTCCTGAATATTCCGTTAACCCACTCTGGTTACTACCAAGACTCTTTTACAATTAAGGCTGCAAGTCGGTGGAATAACCTTCCACCCGAGGTTCGACACTCCGAATCCCTTGCCACATTCAAGAGGAATTTGCGCACTTATCTTTTGTCAAAATCCTAGTTTGCAACACTTCTTATTATTTAGATATATGTAGTATATTTTTTATTTGCTTTGTATTTGTGTAAGTTTATTAGGTTATAATTTTAGTAGGTTATGTTATTTTGTTAATTTGTACTGTTTTAACGTGTATGTTGCTGGCACACTGCCTTTCACATATCTCTTCAGCTATCCTAAGTCTCAAAGGTTGTCTGGAAGAGATCGCTCTGAGCGATAAGGCCGCCTTTGCTCACCATAGTTTTAAATTTTATGTTACTGTATTTCCTGTAATGTGTGTGTGCAATAAAGTGTTTATCTATCTATCTATCTATCTATGTTAGAATCCAGGTTATAAACTATCTGTGTGCCAAATTTCATCCAAATCCGTCCAGCCGTTTAGATGTGAAGAGGTACAGACACACACATATAATATTTTATTTCGCATATATAATTTTACTAGTGACCGCCCGCAACTTCGCTATCCCTCAGGAACGAATCATTTTTTTGAGATGTTTCCCTATGTCCTTTTCTGTACCCCTGTGTATGCAAAATTTCATGATGATCGGTTGAGTAGTTAAGACGTGAAGGCGTAACAATCAAACAAACAAACGGACTTTACCATTTATAATATTAGTAAGGATAGTTTAGGATCACATCATGATGGATGGAACTGCGATCACTAGATTTTTCGTATCTTAACAACGATATGTCAAAACAAGTTTAGATGCGTCATAGGAAAACATCATGCAATTTAAAAAACAGCGACAGGTACTGCAGATACACACATTGACATTATTATGTCAAGAGAGGGACAAAATGAACGCCACCATACGGAATACTTGTCGTTAGAAAGAGATAAACAGACATCATATAAGTTTCGTCTGATATGCTGCATGTTCATTGGCGCGATACAGAGTATATCTCGCTCTTTGTAAATATGGCCGATTAGAGTAATATTTGTATTAAATTGACTTGACCGTTATTCGAAGCTTATAGCTTTATGAGATAGTAGTCTGTGGTTCCCGCCTATATCTTTGTCTCTTTCTTGCATATAACTCTATCCTTCTCACACGTTTCCCCTTCCACCAACGAATAGTGGGGCGAGCTGTGGTGCGTAGCTGAACCATTTTTGAGCTCATTGGCGTCTAGGTTCCCGCCGGGTAAAGTTGTACATTCAACTACATATTCAAGTTTTTTCCGTAAATTATTTTCTTGTTGGTAGACAAAACTACCTTCACTTTAGTGATAAATTATCACTTTTCAACTGTAGATCGCAATTGTAACGAAATAATTTGTTCGTAAAGTTGAAAAATAGCCCCATCAGGTTAATAAGCATTAAATTGAAAAATTTTCCTTTTGGTTAACGGTTTTTTCCGTTCGATTAATTGTTAAAAATTTTGTTATAGTGTTTTTCTAGCAAGTCGTTATGGATGCTACTGTAAACCAAGTTGAGCCGGATGTACTGGCTTCTCCGAAACGAAAACGTAAAGATCGACGAGCGTCTTCGACTTCGAGTTCATCGAGTTCGAGTGGTAGTAGCTCCTCATCAAGTTCTTCCCAAGATGCTCGCAAGCATAAGCGCCGTCACCGTAAGAAAAGGGGAGGCAAGAAATCTGGAGGATCGACAAGTAAGATAGATCAGTTATCTAAAGAAGTGCATAACCTTCGTGAACAGTTAGCTTTAGTAAATAATAGTGGTTACATTTCCGACGCTAGTAGGCAACTTTACGATGATTACTCTTTGAATTCTCCTATTCAAGCATCTTGTGACGATAAATTATTTAGTTTTGACATTTCGACAAAAGTAAAAGAACCTTCTGTTCCAAAAGCGTCGGAGGCTCATTTGAAACAATTGCTTGATATACAATTATTCGATAACGAAAACTGGTGTGAATTAAGGTATGCGGATACGCAAAAATTGTATAGTCATAGTCCTGGTTTTATTGAACTAGAACCTAATGAGGAAGTGAAAGCCTACGATACACAACGTAATCTTGTGTTTGCGGACAGGGCCTTCGCAGCCCTTACATTTTGTTTTCTCAAACAAAGAGAATCGTTGCAAGATACATTACGTGATTTTTTGTCCTGGGCTAGGGACGAGCCGAATGTTACTTATGATTTGATTGCAGACAAAATTCATAATCTTTTCTCAGAGGGTAGTTTTCATAAAATATCCTCTGATTTCTTACAAATGATATGCGGACACCGAACTGAAACAATACAGATGCGTCGCGATGGCATTATCAACCACGTGCGTGATCCACTGATGAAGGCTGCTCTACGTAAGATACCGCCATCATCTCACAACTTGTTTAGTGCTGAAGCTTTCACAGCTACTATGGAGAAGGCTGGAGGTGTGCGAAAATGTTTTTGGCCACTTCATAAGCGAAATGCAGGGATGAAGTCATCTATCTCAAATACTAAAGGTAACAGCTGCCCCTCGCAGGGGTACACACAGCGAACTAAGCCCTCGCAGGGCTCACGCCATAACTATGGTATACAGATGCATAATATGCATTCATGTTGCAATAATCCGGGAGTTCCGGGCCCATCCTCGCAGGGTGTGTGCAATAGTCTTGGACCCTCGCAGGGTCTATGCAATCATAGTGGCCCCTCGCAGGGGATCCACCACGCTCATACAAACGCAAGTGCAAACAACAGGCAATTTTTTCATGCACATGCCTCGGCACCAAGGCGACGAGATAATGAGCAGTCAGGCAATAACCGAAAGCGTGGGGCTTCGCCACCCAGATACAGGGGCAATAAACGCCGTAAGTATTGACTACCCTGTCCAGATAGCCGGTCGCCTGTCTCAATTTTACCACAGTTGGGAATCGATGGGCGC
This sequence comes from Agriphila tristella, assembly GCA_928269145.1. NCBI lineage: Eukaryota > Metazoa > Arthropoda > Insecta > Lepidoptera > Crambidae > Agriphila > Agriphila tristella. The sequence continues at coordinate 14,035,914 of OV743439.1, read as the reverse complement.
TTCCAAGTTCCTATTAAAAATTATACAAGGGTATCGCATACCCTTTACAGACAAACCACCGCTCATTTACCCCAATCTAAAGGGACAAGTCTTTCAAACCAAGGAGTCAGAACAAATGACCAGTATAATTTCCCAGATGAAGATGCAAGGCATCCTAGTACCGGCCAAACCTTCACCGAGTTTTCTGTCTACCCTATTTCTCGTACCAAAGGGCGACGGCTCAGCGAGACCAGTCTTCAACCTGAAGGCATTAAACGAGTACGTGGTAGTAGGGAAATTCAGCCTTATAAATGTTCAACGCATTCCGGACTTTCTTCAGAGTCAAGATTGGCTTTGCAAGATCGACTTATCCCAGGCTTACTTTCACCTGGGGATAAGCCCCAGCTCCAGAAGGTTTTTGAGACTGATTTACAAGGGAGAACTTCTCGAGATGACGTGCCTACCCTTCTGGTTAAGCTCGGCTCCAAAAGTTTTCGCTGCCCTAACAAATTGGGTCGCCCAATACCTTCGTCAGAAAGGAATCCGAGTAGTTATTTACCTGGACGATTTTTTGCTGGCCCATCACGATCAAAATACGCTTCGGCAACATGTGAAATTAGCCGTAGAGACTTTAGAGCATCTGGGCTGGCTAGTGAACTACGAAAAATCCATTTTAACCCCCCAGAAAAGCCTTTGTTACCTTGGCGTGGAATGGAACTCAGCCAGGAATCTGAAGAGCCTTCCGGAAGACAAGGTTACTCTTATCAGAAGCAAACTCGATCAAATGTTGCAACAAGGCTCGACAACATTGCTGAATCTTCAGAGTCTAGTGGGCATGCTCAACTTCGCCAGCTTTGTCGTACCAAAGGGTCGATTAAACTTCCGCCACTTACAACAATTATTGAATTGTCTCCTAAATTCAGTAAAAGCACGGCATCAATTGCCGCTAAGAGCTCTAGAAAACATAAACTGGTGGCTAATCAATTGCAAGAACTCCTCGGAGATTCATGTTCCACCACCGACCCACTTTCTAACCACCGACGCGTCGGATCTAGCCTGGGGTGCCCAGTTAGACAACGAGAGCATATCGGGAGCTTGGTCACCAGAGGAGCAGGCATTACACTGCAACCAAAAGGAAATGCTAGCAATCCTAAGAGTCTTACAAGATCGTTGTCTGCTCCTGAGGAACTCCACAGTTCTAGTTCAATGCGACAACAAAACCGTGGTCGCGTACCTGAAGAACGAAGGAGGGACCAGGTCAATTCACCTTCTGAATCTCACATATCGGGTATTCGATGTTCTGGAACAATACCAGATTCATCTCAAAGTGTTCTATATACCAGGTCGATTCAACAACCATGCGGACCACCTATCACGCCTAAAACAACCACCAGAATGGCATTTACTTCCCCAGTTTACGAATCGAATTTTCACAAAATGGGGCCTACCGGTTGTGGACCTATTTGCATCAAAAAGAGCACACGTTGTTTCCAACTATGTGACTCTGGATCTGACGGACAGTCATGCATTATTCCACGATGCCTTTTCCCAAGAGTGGATATTTCCTCTCGCGTGGGTATTTCCACCACCTTTCTTAATTCCAAAAGTTTTGACACACCTAAACCAAGCAAAAGGAATTTTTCTTCTTGTGGTACCCAAGTGGGAGAAGGTCTTTTGGAGAGCGGATCTGAGGTCACGCGCACTAGCGCCTCCTTTCAGCATTTGGAACCTGAAAGATGTTCTGATAGATCTATCGACGGGGCTTCCACCACCCAACATACAAGATCTGGAAATGGAGGTATGGAAGTGTGGGGGTGGTCATCGGATATAAGTCGCTGGAATGAGAGCCAGGTTGATTTACTGAAGACCTTGTGGCGCCCTTCCACCCGCAAAACATATAATGTTGCATGGAACAGATGGCAATCTTGGTGCAATGATAATGACGTCCAGACAAAAAATCCTTCTGGCGAACAGCTAGCCAGATTTTTAGCCGATTTATATTTAATTCATAGTCTTTCTTACAATACTATTCTGCTACATAAATCAGCTATAGCTACACTATGTAATTCCGAAAATGCTGGTAATTTAAGTTCAAATGCCTTAGTCAAACATGTGTTAAAATCAATTTCTCTTAAAAAGCCACTACATCATAAACCACCTATTTGGAATCTCGATGATTTAGTTAATTATATGGAGAATTATTCTGTCGATTTAGATAACATTTTTCATGTCTGTAGACACACTGCTGCTTTATTACTTCTTTTGTCGGGTAGAAGAATACACGACCTTACGTTATTAAGTATTGATTCAAAACATTTGTCAAGAACTGATGATTGTATTATTTTTTGGCCATTATTCGGTTCAAAAACCGATACACATGATTACCGTCAATCAGGATGGAAACTGATTGCCAATCCCAATTCATTAAGATTAGATCCTATTTTCTGGGTAAATAAGTTGATCGATGTATTAAATGAAAGACGAGAAACGGCAAATAGTCATAATTTATTTATAACATTTAGAGGAAATCCCAAGTCAGCTTCCAGGTCGATTATAGCAGGATGGATCAAATCTCTTCTTGTGGAAGCAGGCATTAAGGCGACTCCCGGTAGCTTTAGATCCGCAGTTGCATCTAAAAACTGGATCGATGACTATCCGCTTGAAGAATTGCTCTTGAGGGGCAATTGGCGATCTAGTAACACTTTTCTTAAATATTACAAACGGGAGGTAATGCCAACTTCTACAGCGATGAGTGTTACACGATTCTTCTCTCCTAATTCTATTTGAGAATGTATTTTTGTATTTTTGTTATAAGTAATAAATTGTGATTCTGATATACTATTCTGTTTTTATTACACCCTCACATTGGCGTCACGTTTCTTATTCCTACCACCAGGCGATAACAGACACCTCTCATAAAGCTATAAGCTTCGAATAACGGTCAAGTCAATTTAATAGGAGCGTTTTACCTACCAATAAAACGCATATTAAATACCTTATTCGAAGCTTATAGTCAAGCTCTGCCTGGTATTCGACGCAATGAGCTCAAAAATGGTTCAGCTACGCACCACAGCTCGCCCCACTATTCGTTGGTGGAAGGGGAAACGTGTGAGAAGGATAGAGTTATATGCAAGAAAGAGACAAAGATATAGGCGGGAACCACAGACTACTATCTCATAAAGCTATAAGCTTCGAATAAGGTAAGTAATTTAATATGCGTTTTATTGGTAGGTAAAACGCTCCTATTACGAAAATCATTTTATAGTTAAATACTTTACTTACGTGTGAAATGAAACATTTTTCCGATCTCTGACTGTTGCTGTATAATTTGCACATCCTTTAAAGACGCAGGAAGGCATTTTTGATAAGAATGTCACGGTTTTTTAGTGTCTGACTGACGAGAGTGGTGTGTGTTTACGTGTCACGAGCCTGTGCCTGACTAATTGAAAGTCGGGCAATTACCTGAATTTCGTCTTGCCATTGTGGAGCGCGGGTAACGTATCTAAACTTGTTTTGACATATCGTTGTATCTTAAAGTGTAATGTATCGCGCCCGTCCCAAACCCCATCTCATACAGTGTTTTGGGCATAGAAAAAACTTCATTTTCTGCCAAACTAATGGACCGATTTTGATGTGGTATTATTGTAGGATCAAAATATTACTTACCTAGTACAAAATAATAATTATATGTATAGAAAATTTTATTGTGTTTAACTTTTAAAGTTTTTTTTTGTGTCGGGGGTCCTTTTTTAATTTTATGACTGAAGAAGATATAAAATTACAATTTCTTTTCCAGAACCTCAGTGGAGGAGACTAGTGAATGTACTTAATGTATGAAGAGGCATAAATGACTGAAATGTAGCATGCGTACCTGGCTATTGTAGCATCCTGCACTAATTTTAATATTTATTACATTTCATTAGTATAGGTAAGTATTTAATTTAGAATTACCAGGAGATATTAGCGTAAAGAAAACTAAATTGTTACGGACTACGGACTAATATAATCTCTCTGACTTTGGCAATATGAGGCTCGAATGTGCATTTTTTGCACTCTTGATAAGTAAAGTATTATAAGTTTGTATAATTTTTATTAGTATCTACCTATGAAATGAAGTAGAATCTCTTGCTCTATGCAAAATAATATATTTTGGTACCTATAAGTACTTACTAGATTATATTCATATCTACATTCTCAAACTAACGAAAGTAAATAGGTATTCTTAGGTACTGTGCTATGGTTGTATTGTATTGAAGTATTACATCAAATGCTAATTTAGAAATGCATATCGTAATTTAATTACCTATGCGAGTGATAAATAATCTATTTGATATCAGCCGTTTTGATCATTGCGACCACATAAAATCTTTTTTTTTGTTCTGTGATTGCAACATTCTCGATAGTTAAGTAATGTTTTTTTAAGGTACTTATATGCTAATATGAAGTTACTTTTACCTTTTCTAGTCTCGAATATACATGTTTGCTTTTGTCTTATTGATTTACTTACTGGAAATTTTATTAAATTGTTTGTAAATTTATTTACTTATCGAAAATATACTAATTAATTCACGATAATGTAATTGTTTTTTATTAAAAATATCCTATGGTAAAATGAAATGACAACTAGGTACTTAAGTATTCATTTAACAATTTATTCCACGACAAACGATCAAAAGTCACAAAGGTGGCGAATATATGGAAACGGAAATCGTCAAACTAAAATCGCTACAACTTTGAAAGTCACCTCACTTCACATGAGTTTGATATTGAAAATTAGATAATTGTAGGTTCCTTTATCAATTGAAAATTAAAATTAGGTTACTACAGAAGCAACCTGAAATCTCTTGCAATTAATACATTATTCTATTATCTTATTTCTAAAATCAAACTCATAGGAAGTGAGGTGACTTTTGAAGTGAGTTGCGAGTTTCGTTCGCAATAGCACGGCAGGTTTCGGCACGAATCTTATGCGGTGACATTTAATGCGCAGAAGTCATTTTTAGGTCTCATTGGCGGGGGACGTAGTGGGGGGCCACTGCAAACATGCGCAGTAATCCCCTCCAATGGGGAACTGTCAAAATGGCGCTACGTACGCTTGTTCCACGAGAACTATCAAAACAAAGGACTTTTACTTTAAAAAGGGATGTATTTAATAGCACTTTAAATTTGATGAAAACAGCTATAAAATTGTATATCAGCACTTTAAAATAATGATAGACCTATAATTTAATCTTATCACTACAAAAATAATGGTTTGCACTTTTAAATAATAATAGATCTATAAATTAATATTATCACTACAAAAATAATGGTTTGCACTATAACTGTGTCCCAACTCCGAAAACATTTAATTTCTGTCAAACCATGTCAGACTAATGAGATGGCAAGTCTCACCAAGTCGGTTCTCGCGTTGTTGGTCGCAATGGAACCTAACCTCCTCCTCAGCTCCCCTCTCGATGCGCCCGCTCGTCGTCGCACCTAGTCGTCTGTTTACCAGTACTAAATGTTATAAAATTAATTTTTATGGTGCAAAGTATTAATTTTAAAGCTTAGCATATTTATCGTGGAAACCATTATTTTTAAAGTGCATTCAATAAATTTTGAAGCTAAACATTTTTAAGTGTGTTACATTATTTTTAAAGTGCAATTATATATTCCCCCTTTAAAAATAGCTTTATAGCTGTAAAATGATCAAATTCTGTGTTAGGCTTTGAAAATTCCAAAAAATCTGGATATTAAAAAAAAAATATAAATTGGTCCGGCACTTGCATTGTCTTTTGTATTAATTTTGGGTCACTGGGTCTTTTTCGGTAAAAAAATACCACAAAATAAATACCTATTTTCCTATAGATTTGTTCTGAACGTCTACCTACTGTCTTAGGAACAAGCGTACGCAGCGCCATCTACAATTAGCTTTGCGTTGCCATCCCTATTTCTCTCACCGCTCACGATTCGTGCCGGCATCTATATAATGAATTTGTTATCAAGAATATTATACTTGATATGATAACAAATTCATTTTTTATAGCTTTGACCAAATTAAACTATAAGTTATTATTAAGTATAGTATTGGCACTAAACGAAAATAATATTTTAAAATAATTTAGAAATATCTTTGGCTTCCTTTTGTCGCTAAAACAGAACAGAGACATTTCTTAAACTACGAGCTAACTTATTATAACTAAATATTAACTTAGCTAAATTCAATAATCGGTCCCTTTTCAGTATACACAAGATGCTTATAATTATTTTTATCTTGGAGTTTATGCTGTTTATGCTGTCCATAGCATTTACAAGACAAACTTAAGTTTATTTAGGTACCTATATCAATAAAAATATGAATTCCCCGAACCTGCCTAAGAAATATTCTTAGAGCAAGGAATGGAAATACCTCATAAATCTACTGTGGCCATCATGATAACTCTACATGCATGCATATTTATCAATATTTAACAAAATTTAACAAAATTTCCTTCAATCTATTATAGGTACTTATAACATTTATTTTAAACAAATAGACAAGCGTATTATTTATACCTACGGCAACACAATCTTCCTTCTCATTTACAACAAGTCTATCTAAGGCCGCCCACGCACTGACAGTTGCCTAGATTAGCGCCTAGATCTTAGATATGTATCGAAGTAAAACGAATGTTCGCAACCGGCCGCACTGCGCGCTAGGCGCCTCGATACAATGCAGGCAACTGCCTAGGTTCTAGAATGTATCATAGGTGCAAGGCTTACAACCAAAGACCATGAGACCAAGACCGCCTGTCCTAGCGACCTAGATGTATCTAGGCACCTATCGGAGCGTAGATGGCCTAATATACTAAGAGCTGGCCCCGGAAATATAGGTGGACAATTTACAGAGCGAGGAAATACTATCATTATTAACAGATCCGGGCACCTCGCAGATTTTCAGTGGTGGAGGTGGGAGTGGTTGAGCAACAAAGGGGCTGAAAAGCGATTGAAGCCAGGCGGCATCAAACTTTACCACTTTTATGCGCATTTTGATGCCGCCTGGCACTACTTTCCCATCAGTCAAAATTCCTGGCAATGTTGTATACGATTTAGATACATGATTAGCTTGCTATTATACCACACCAAATAATGAGCTCTGTAAATTGAATACCTTCAATCGCTTTTCATCCCCTTTGTTGCTCAATCACTCCCATCCACACCACTGAAAATCTGCGAGGTGCCCGGATCTGTTAATAATGATAGTAGGTATGGCAAACTAATAAAAGGGATTTCGGCACTCTATAAATTTTCCATCTATTTCCGGGGCTAGCTCTTGGTCCATAAGTCTTTGAATAATTTATTTCAGCAACGAAAAATCTGCCTGAGAATACTTATTGTGAGATTGTATTATAGGTACTATCTTAAAAACAACTATGTCCAAATGATAATAGGTCTTTACCTATGAAATTGCCGTATTGCAGTACAGACTTTTTCAAAGAAAAAAAAGTTTTGATTGGCTATGAATTCTAAATTCAAATTAATTTTGTTTTAAAAATATGACATTCTATTTACAAAATCAGTCTTTTGTTTATTGATTAGCGTTGTATTTTCATTACATTTCAACATTTTTCCTCATAATGGATACTTCGAAATTTCGTGTAATTATGGAATATGAGTTCCATCGTGGCACCAACGCGGCACAAATGACACGTAACATCAACGACGTTTACGGAGAGAACTGTACAAACGAACGTACAACCCGTTATTGGTTTGCTCGGTTCCGTTCTGGGAATTTTGACTTGAAAAATGAACCTCGTGGTCGTCCGGAAACTTTGGTCAACAATGATGAATTAAAGGCGATTGTGGAAGCAGATGAATCGCAATCTACAGCTGAGCTGGCAGCAGCTTTCGATGTTAGCATCAAAACAATATTGGTCCATTTGCGACAGATTGGCAAGATAAAAAAGCTTGATAGATGGGTGCCCCACTGCTACTTCACGACAACGCGCGACCCCATACTGCACAACAGACCGTCTCTAAGCTGCATGAGTTGGGTTTGGAAGCTCTCCCTCATCCGCCATACTCACCAGATCTTGCGCCTACCGACTATTACTTTTTCCAAAATTTGGACAACTTTTTAGCGGGAAAAAAATTCAATTCCCGAGAGAGAACGCCTTTGAAGAGTTTGTTGTCTCCCGTCCAGCTGATTTTTTCAAGAAGGGCATCCATAAACTGCCACAGCGTTGGCAAAGATGCATTGATTGCAGGGGTAATTACTTTGAATAAAAGAAATAAATAAGTTCGAAAAAAAAATACTTTAACTTTTTTCAAACAAAACGGCAATTTCATAGGTAAATACCTAATATATTTGTTAATCTTCTGGTGGTATATAATCGGGTACAACCTGTAGGACCTTCTCTCTCCATCTCGCCTTTCTTGCTTCTTGCTCCCTCTTCAAAGCATTCAGAGCCGGTAACGTCCTCCAGCAAGTGAATATCTTGAACAGCAAATTACTTAAAAGAAAACAAATCATTACTACCTAGGTCAACTTTTTAACTACGTACACTATCTATAATTAAGGTATGAAAGATCTGTGTACCTAACGTACAAGTTCAACGTTGTTGAGAAGGTACTAGGTAATCTTAGGCTTGTATTATAGAATCAAACTCAAACTCAAATCTCTGCTTGAGTACAGTTAAAAAGGGATGGCGCTATATGCGGTGAATAGCACACTATGGGGAGATATTCACCGCATATATATAAATGGGGAGTTCAGACCACGTAAATGAACAGCTTTTACTATGGTAAGGGGCCAACCACGAAATCGCGGGAAAAAATCAGCTGTTCCATAGAAAAGTACAACATCGACTCAACTATAATGTATGGAACAGCAAATTTTTTTCGTGATTTCTTGGTTGGCCCCATAGTAAAAGTTGTTCATTCACGTGGTCTGAACTCCCCATTTCCTTTTGAAATATACTTAAAAAATAACGCTGTATAATACGAGCTTTAGTTTTTGAAGCTCACCTATTATAATATTTGACTGCTTTCTGAAATTTCGCATCTTGTTCTTTCTTCACTATATTTATTGCTTCTTTGAATTTTCTGAAGACCAATTGTGTTACGAACAAATCATAAAAGTCGTCTGCTACTTGTTTCTTCAATGTATACCCATGAACATTCTATAAATGAAAAAGAATTAAAAACACGTGGTAATATGACGTCTACATCTAAAGCTTAGAGAGTCTACGGCTTAGAACTCATTTCCATAACCATTTTTTTTTCTGTTTCAGCTGTAATAGATAGTAGGCTATCGTTATTTGTGGCTAAGAAGTTACTTACAATTTTCTTTCACTAAAATTATTAATTCTTTTCTTTTAAAAATATGGTTACATACCAGTTTAAAACGATCGAAAGCTTTTCTCAGCTTCTTTTTCCTATCAAAATCTTCAGCCAAGTAGGTTCGTTCGTACCACATGTCTTCCGTGTACCACATCCAATGTAAAAACACATTCTTTTTCAACTGAAAAGCGTAATGGATTTTAGCTTTCTCTATATTGTCCCGCTTAATTTGCAGCAGTATTCTAAATGGCCGAATGCCATACTTGGCCTTTAACGTTCTTTCGTAATGTAAATCTGCCATTACAATAAGAGACCTCAATCTCGCGGCATATTGCTTTCTTCTTATATTTTCTATTTGTTCTTTCCTTCTTTGCTCACGGAGCGCCTCAATCTGCTTCATCCTTTCTTCTTTGTCCATTTCCGCTTTGGCTAGTTCCGCCTAAAATGTGATAACAGTAAACAACTGTTTGGGTTACAGCTGAATGAGGATCAGTAACAGGTTTGAATCCTATAGTTTTATTGATAAAATATAAAATCATATTAATAACTATGAAACTCAGTGAAAGATTTTTTGAAATCCGTTTAGAAATGGTTGAGTTATTAAGGGTTTGAAGGAAATGCCAAGCTCAATGCAATATGTGCTTTATCACGTACGGCATAAGGTTCGCCTACGTCGCGATGACGTCATAAGGACCCCCCAAAATAACAGTGTTTTAGCATGTTTTTCGCTCGTACAACTTCTCAGGTTTAAGAGATATCGGAAAAAATTGTTCACAGTTAATCATGTGGTGGCATAAGCTTTCTGATAAGCCACTAGCCCACTAAACAAAATTCGTTACTGATCCTCATTAGCATAATTCGCACTGGTTCGACGCATTTATGCACTGATAAATAGCTGTGAAAATTTCCCTTGGAAAAGTTCAGTTTCTAAGATAAGTACTAACTATCGAAAAATAACTTCCAGGCACATAACAATAACAGGGTAAGTACCTATGTTAATTTTATTGATCTTATTTTTTACTATATTTTTTTTTAAATAAGTTAATGTGTTTTAAATTTTTGATTTAAAAATAAGTAAAACGACACTGGAATCAAAATATATGTGTTTCTGTATGCACCTGTTGTTTGAGTCGGACACGTTCTTCTTCCATTTGTCTTCTTCTTTCTCTAATCAAGGCGTGTTTTTCCTCACGTTCACGAGCTCTCTTCTCCATCCTTTGCAAAAATCTTGGTACTTTCAAACAATGTAGGACAAGCGACGGCTCTGAAAATGATTACATACTTAGCAGTTAGAATAGCAGCATTCTAGCATGTGCAATAATTATTAAACGAATTAAATTCAAGAATTTATTTAAGTAAACAGTAAGATTTTCTGTACTTTTTCAAATTATGTATTAACATTACCTTCAATTTCTTTCAACTTTAATTCATTTGTCAAACATTTTATTTTCGGTTTCAGCTGTCTATCTATATCATAATATGTTTTTCGAACTTCATCCTTCATAGCATCTACGGATTGGCGAGAAGCTTCGATAATTCTATTATATTTAAGTTCCTCTATGAGTCTATTCTGTTCTTCCAACTTGGCCTTTTGAAGAGCTATTATGTGTTTCTGTACTTGATATCTGAAATCATTGATATTTAAATAACGATACAGCACTTCGCCAATAAGTGCCAAATATCTAGATAAATAAATAGTGTGACGATGACCGTACCACCGTCCTAACGCAGTAAAAGTGAGATTACAGAAATTGATAGGATGATAAATGTTGAATTCCTACCTCTGTTGATACGTGTTATAATCTCGAGCAAGCATTTTAGCTTTGTTTACAGAATCTTTTGATTGTTTTGCATCCATTTTTTTCTTAGCTAACTTGTCAAAAAAAGTGTCCAGGCATGCCTGTCTCTTTTTATTCATCGTTTCTTTTTTCTTCATAACGAACATTTTCCATTTCTCTATAAATTTCTTCGCCACCTTAGTGTCTTTTTCATTCACATCGATTCTTAGTGGAGTTATATTCAATATATCACTAACCTCCACATTTTCTAATCTAGTTGCTATTATGGTTTCGTTAACATGATCAGATGCCATTATCGGAGTAGTAACATTATTTTTCGGAGTTATTGCCGTGTCATCTTCATTATCTGGCTTAGATATTGCCATCATTATCAATAACGTTTTAAGATCTTGCGAGTCAAAGCTATGCTCAACATTGTTTTTTAAATGTTCACCCAGTTGAACTTGCGTTATGATAGTTTCAGAGCACTCATGTTCTAGTAGTCCCGCGTCAGGATGATGAGGATACGTATTCTCTTGATTATCTGTTGATTTATTTGCATATGTACATTCAATCTTTATAAGATGATCATTGATAGTTTCTTCGCCTTTATTTATTTTTTTGACAGGAGACAGTAAAGGCTTTGTTTTGTTTCTTTGATTGTCATTTGTTAACTTTTCTGTCTTGGGTTTATTATTTATTTTAAAATCGCTGTCATTTTGTAAAACCAACTTACTCATATCTTCTTCAATGTCTAATATACATTTTTCAGTGTCGTCATGAAGAATCTTTAAATCATTTAAGAGTAAGTCCCCTTCGAAACTTACTAAATCAGGCTTAAGTGTGGTGTTTTTTCTGCAGTTTCGCATTATGATCTGATTTTTTAAATTACTATTTTGAATACTGTTGCGAATTTTTACTATCGCTTTATTAATTTTATAACCATCTTTTATCTTTTTTATGGTCCTTCTGCAATCGAATTTGCAATTATTTCCTATTTAATGCTAAGCTAAGTATACTAAATCGTCAACTAAGTAAGTATAGAAGATGCAGCTACAAGCTCAAACCTTGGTTGTATTTTTATAATTTACAACTGAGTTTAAACTAAGTTAATAGTTAAGAAAATTATTTTAAAAATCACTTGTCAGTCTTGTCACTTACTAGGTATATTCAAGAGTAAACCATTACCTGTTACAATTACTGTCCATTAAAACGTGTCTGTGACTGTCCCGAAACTGAAAACAGATTAACATTTCCAGAAATCAATGTGTAGTGTTGGTACTATCCCTATTCCCTGCAAATTGCGAATGCGCCCGGCGGCCATTTTTTAACCTCAAAAAGGAAAAACAATTGTATTTTATTATACAACGTGTTTTTTTATATCCCATAACGCTGGCTAGGGTAATGATGACACCGTGAAACTTTTACTATGAAACCAACTCTGAAATCGCGAAAAGAAAATTAGCTGTTTCATTTGACATTTTCGTTAGGTATACATTTTTGTATGAAACAGCGATTTCAGAGTTGATCCCATAAAAGTTGTTCAGTTTCACGGTCTCCCTAAAGTTTTGTACTATAACAAATCACGTTGTATACCTAGACCCTATCCTAATGAAAATAATAATAATTACCTATTAGAATTTTTTTGTTACATGTTATTTTTAGTTGCGGATGACGTTAAAGTGTCAAGATTCCTGCCCATTAGCGGATAGTACGTACGCATTTGGGTTGCTTTGCTACACACTGGGCTAAGCCGAGTGTAACTGGAATCATCGACACGAAGAAGAAGAAGAATGTGTGGTGTAACCTTTATTATGAATTTAAAAGTGCCGCTTTGCAAACGTTCTACCAATTTAGGTACCCTTAGGAAGGCATCGGGAGTTGGTTTGGTAATAGCCTAGCCCTATACGAGCCAGTACGAGCCATAATATAGTGAACAACAATTCCATTTTTAATCGCCAATGTTAAGTAGGTAGGTACCTACTGCATAAACAATAGGCCAGCAAATCCAGCAATACAAATAAAGAAACGACAAATAACCAAAATGTAATTAAAAACAAAACGAAATTGTAAACCCAAAATAATAAAATAAAAAAGGGCAGATAAATTCCATTTATTACTTGTGATTGCACACCAAATCCAGAGTTCTGTAAATTGTATACCTTAAATCGCTTTTCAGCCCCTTTGTTGCTCAACCACTCCCACCCCCACCACTGAAAATCTGCGAGGTGCCCGGATTTGTTGATAATGATAGCATGGCTAACTTACTAGAGGGATTTCGTCGCTCTGTAAATTGTCCACCTATTTTCGGGGCGAGCTCTTAGTATATTATAGTATTATTGGTTTACGTATAATAAAATGGAATAAATTGGCGGCGCGAGTGGATGGTAGGTACTTACCATAAATCTTCTTTCATGCATCCGGAGCGTTATATCTCGCGGACAATAATCAGGGGATAACTTCAGAAGATCCCTGTCCTGGAATATGTTTTTGGCTAAAATATCTTCCATATTTATACCTTGTAAACATTATATTTTTAAATTATAATAACTCTACACGGAAGAACACTACTCTTCACAACATTTTCTTCGGTTTCGAAACTTATAAAATCGATATTGCGTTGCTATTGGTGGCGGGCGGCGGGCGTAGGTAAGTAATGTAAGTACCTATAGCATGTTCAGCTTCGCAAACATAAATTCAAAGTTTTATCGATAACATAAAACACCAATATAACGACATGGTAGTTAGCAAGTAGTTTATCTAATACTACTTCAATCAATTCAACTAAATAATTTACCTGCCTGTGTGTAGTGTAGGTAGGTATACAGATTAAAAAAAAGTTCGTTATCGCAAACGCGGGCTACCTACTCAATCAAAGCCCCAGAGGAAGATTATAGATAGGCAGCAGGCCGCAGCCTGCCGATCGGCAGCAGCATAGAGTAACTTGGCAGCAGCGTGACGTCACTAGCAGAAACGGCACCAGCAGCTAGCTGAACGAAAACACACCTTTGTAGAATGGAACGCATGGAGTTTGAAAGGCTTTTCAAAATGACAAAGCTCGATAGATGGCGTTGCTAAAAAGGTAAGTGTGAACTGTAGAAAACGTAGGAAAACTTTTTCAAGCACGCCGTTTCAAGGAATGGCGTATACTTGGCGTTTAATACCTATCAAACGCCATCTAGTGAGGCAAATAGTTACTTTTCTTAAATCGACTCACAAAAATGGCTATGTCATAGCCATTTTTAAGGTCCGACCGAGATCTCGATCTGGCCAAAATTTTTCTCGTTCTCGGCCAAAATGGCAGTGTTGATACTTGAAAATCTGAGTACAGCTTGCGCAACATAACTTGACCCAATTTTTAGTACCACGTGACCTGCGCACTACAATTTTTGTACTGAAAATTGCTACTGCGCAAGCTTCTTTGTCTATGGTTTGGTTCAAGTTATGTTGCGCGAGCTGTACTTGGCCCCTATTTTTGAATCGCTCGGCTGGCGTCGAGCGCTCGTTTCTACTGATTTTCGTTCGACATATGGCTCAAACGTTCGAAATAGAGCCATATGTCGAACGAAAATCAGTAGAAACGAGCGCTCGACGCCAATCGAGCGATTCAAAAATAGGGTCCCTGTGCTGTGCGTTAATACAAGTTGACAGTGTTAGAACACTTAATAAAAGGAGTCGGTTTCCTCTCTAATAAAACTTAGTGCCACCGTTAAAAAGCTTTACAAAAAAAACAGTCTTCAAAAAACATAATTTGTCTCTGTCTTTTTCTTTACGTGTAAAGAGTAAGGAAAATAATCTAACTTTGCACTTGTTTGATGTTTTTTGTTGGTTTTTCATCATAATCTTTAGCACAATTATCTCTCTTGAAAAAAAGTTATTAGAACAACTGCACAGTACTATGTTAAATTGTTTTAACCGCCTCTGTGGTCTAGTGGTTCACCCACCCGTGTAAGACGCAGAGGTCCCGGGTTCGATTCCCAGGGGAGGTACAATTTGTACTTGGTTTGGTTGGTGGTAGGGCTTATTTCAAGTCCGCCTGGCTAGCTACCACCATCATACGTAAGTCTGACGCCATTACAACAATTTAAAAATTGTTGTGTTCCGGCGGTTAGAGGTAAGATAGCCAGTATTCCGGGTTCCGGGTGCAGTGCGATTCCACCTTTGGCCTTATCGTCATTAACATTAGGTGAGATGAAGGCCAAGCACTTATCCCGTTGTGTAAAAAAAAGTGTATTTTGATGTAGAATTCAATACGTTTCCGCTATTATTTACGCCAAAAATATGAACCGCGACAAGCGGTTTTGATGATATTCTGATTATTTTTTTTACAATCGTCTCTAAGGTTTAAGGTCATGGCACATATAACGGCACCGCAACTGCACAGCTACAGCACGGCGTCACCGTCATTTAGGCTACGGCTAGCCGCCAGCGCGCTGTAAGCACGCGGTCGGCTTGCCGTAAGCGCGTGGACCGCGCGCGGTCTACGCGCCGTCCGCGAGGTGTAAACTTGCATACTGCGTGCCGGCCGCGAGTGCAAGCTATTTTGCATAATATGATGTTGTTTCGCTGGCAACCCGGAGTCAGCGCGCAATTAGCACGCGGTCGGCGCGCGGTAAGCGAGCCGGCTGCGAGTCGAATCGTATAGTAGCGGTAAGCGCGCTGACCGCCCGCTGTTGGCTTTTACTTATTGACACTGTGAAATATATTTTACGACACATGATTTAAAGCTCTAATTTGAATGACAAGTTAATTGCTGGGTTGGAGCGGTGCTGTTGCGGTGTCGTTATAGTGAGCATCATCGTTACCTTTATTCGCAATTTAATACTTGTAGCTTCTAGATAATCTCTTTAGCTTGCCGTATGTTGTTTTTGTGGCTACAACTTTACGTTTTCTATATAAAAATATGGCCCGCACAAACCATGTTTTCCTATTATGGCCCCTTAACAGAGATTTTAATGTGCAAAGAAAGATAAAAAGAAACAATTATTGGCCTCAAAAAAACAGAACAGAAACATAAATAAAAACATAAAAGGAAAAGAGATGGAGTAAAGTCAGGTGCACAAAAATTACGGGTGAGGCCGAAGGGTAGGGAGTACGGTAATATGTATTAACAAATCAACTCAGTCATGTGATGGTGAGACTCGCTTGTGGGGGAGGCCAACCGCACCAATTCGCCACTATATTAAGAAATACTAAAACACCAAGCTATTATTCTCGCTCGAAGGACCATTAAACCTCTTTAGTTGAAAGCTCGAAGGACCATTAAATGTATAGTGTGTCCATGTCCACTATACATTTGAAGCTTTAGGTAGTTGATAAGTTGAAGTTGTAGAAGTGCAAGTAGTGCAACAGAGAAATCACGATCCACAGTTAAAGTTATATTCACGATAAATATGTAAACAAATAGTTAAGTAAAGTGGCTGTTTCTTTCTCTATAGTAGTTAGTTAAGCACTAAAATGAAATTATATTTATATAATAAAGTAAACAATCCGCGCAGCCCTAATGTGGGTTGCAGCGTAAGCTAAAAAGAGTTAGGTTTAGTTATGTGCAGTTTAAGACTGTACATGTGATATAACTTACCTGTCGTGTCTTTCGTGTGTAAATAAAAAACGAAATTTTTAAATCCTAACCAAACTTCAAATTTACCCAGTGTTGTCGTCACGAGTTCGACTTGAATAGCTTAAAACCCGAAAACATGACGTTTTAGAAGATTATGTCGATAGCAATTTATTGTTTGTATTGGTACTAGCTATCGATTTACACACACAGGTTACCTGCGTGGCCACTATTTTGAAATAAAAAAAAATGGCAGACTGTTATAGGTATTCCCTACCCACCACCCTACTAGAATATTCAAACCCGGGGTCCAAAAATTATCTTGTAAGTATATAAATAATATTTTTGTTACTTTAGAAAACTTAGAAATATAATTTAATTATGTTTTGTTGGTCTCTTAAAATAAATAAAAAGAATTTTGGTTGAAGAAAATGAGTTTTTCTTCCATTTACACCACTTTAAGGCTCGGCCGAGACTGGTTGACATTCTCGGTCTCGTTCTCGGTTCTCGGCAGAAAAGTTAGATCGGTCGGTCGGACCCTTCCACAGATTATTAGAAATATGTTAACTTGTTTACTCTCATTTCTCATTAGTCTGTGCACATTGCACATGACATTGACAGTGACAGTGACACTTTATTTTGTTCATGTAATTTTAAGTAAATAAACAGGGAAGTGTTTCCTATTTTCCATTCCATGGATTATTTTGTAGATTTTATATTAAAAGTAATCATTATAAATGTATCTACCTCTTCACAATGTCCCAGGAAAAAAGTATTTTATTAGAATTCCAGTTACTAAGTTGGGAGTATTCACAGTATCATTGCCTTTATTTGCTTTCATAGTATGTGTGATAATGACTATGTATAAAGATTTTGAAAAAGCCAACAACACTCATTGCAAGGTACCAAATGTATTTCCGTCTATATCGGCATCAATAGGTAATTATGAACCACAGAATACTATATGGAAAACAGCAATATTTGTCCACGCTCCAATAAGATTTTATTTAATATACTTGAGATGGAAATATTATAGAAGTATTATTAGAGAGGACTGTGTTGTAGTAGTCAAAATAGCTGTATTTTTAAATGTAGCAGAAAATGTTGCTCTACTAGGGCTCACACATTGGACATCCTCACAAAACTATTGTAAGTATTTTTAACAAATTCTTCAGATTGATAATTATACAGTACTTAACTAATTTTAAATTGTTTTGTATTAAAAATTCACAACCTATTAAATTATAGGATCCAGTAGGCTCAATATTTATGACATTTTATTAATGTTTATTTAACTTTATGTTTTTTATGTACAGTCACGTCTATAAATATGTATATGTTACCGGCAATATGTATTATCTGACATTGTATACAATGCCTGAAACGATCAGGCAATGTATGAAATATTATTCATTTTATACTTTGCCTAGGCATTGTATACATTGCCTGCTGGTCCACCGGCAATGTGTAAAATAAGTATATTTCTGTTATCTGTTATAAAAAAAAATAACCTCGAAATTTAAGGCTCACGCTCCGCTTCACGCTCGCCTGAAATTCTAACCTAACCCTGGACCTACAGGAGTAAAGCAGGTTCGATTCCAAACCCAATGAGCCGCCCTCAATCCACCCTCGTGCTTTCCCCGAGCCCCCTCGATCCCCCCGAGCCCTCCTCGAACTCCCGAGCCCACACCAGAGCCTTTTTGTCTGCCCTCTACCCAACTAAGATCAAAATCTTTTTATTTTACACATTACCGGTGGACCAGCAGGCATTCTATACAATGCCTAGTCACTGTATACAATGCCTAGGTAATGTATGAAATAGACAATAATATTCATTCTATTACATACATTGCCACTGTATGTCACCTGTTTTGAACTTTGTCACTCTAAAAGCTATTAAGTACTTTTTTGAACAGACAACAAAGTGACAAAGTTCTAAACTTATAAGTATGTACATATTTTTAGACATGACTGTACCGACCTACCTACAATGCAATTAAATTGTAAATTCAACAATAGACAGTGATCCTCTGCAACTTCACTCTAGTATTTATGGCAAAGAGAAAATTTTACAGATTAAAATATGTCGTCATCTTAGAATAATTACACCTAGAAGCCGTTTCCTCATATACAAAGTGAGGCAACTAATACTGAGCCAAAATGGCTCAGTTTTCAGATTTATATCCTTCATACGTTACCTAATCGTAACTAAAATTCAATAATATATTTTAGTAACTAATCTCTTTAAGGTAGGGAAATTGAAACTGATTTGTACTTTTTAGGTATGATTATGTAATAATGGACAATAAAAATCTGAAAACGGCGCCATTTTGGCTGTTTTAGTTGCCTCACTTTTGACAGTGCGCTTTGTAGGGAATTATCGTTCTAGGTGTTATTATTCTAAGGTCGTCATGTATCACAAGCACTCTAAAGTTAACCACTTCTGTTGTACATGGTTAAATTAATCAAATTGTACCTTACTTTTTATACTTAATTTTTTGATATCACTTGGCCATAAATATGTATAAAAACAAAAATATAATAAATAAATTTATATATAAAACAAGTCATAATTTATCAAACATTTTTCTTTTACAGCATACCATGAAATTAGTTTTAAAATGTTCATTGGAACGTCCATTCTCTACATGTTTTTTACATGCATGATGCTTTCAAAATATAGAAGAAGGCCAAATTTTACAGCTTTAGAAATGTATTCTATGAAGTTGAAATGGAGGTCATTTTTTGTGAACATTGGTTCATTTGCATTTGCCGCTTATTTCTTTTTACGACATAACCGGATGTGTGAACCATATGGTATGTATTTAAACAGATTTAAAAAAAGTACTATGCGAGCCAAATAAGAATAGCACTGTCTAAACAGCCATATTTGTTTGCGTTTCGCTTCCACTTCAGGGTGCAAGAAAAGGAACAAAGATCAAGGTTACCATTGACAGTACTATTCTTATTTGGCTGGCATAGTAGCTTTTATGCATCTCGGCGCATAATGTCCTTTTCTCAAAATGTCCTTTCTCGTAATGTCCTTTTCTCGAAATGTCCTTTCTCAGAATGTCCTTTCTCAAAAAGTCCTGTTCTCAAAATGTCCTTTACTCAAAATGTCTTTTTCTCGAAATATCCTTTTCTCAAAATGTCTATATTACTTATTACTTTATAACATTCTTAGACTTAATAAATATTTACATGCATTGCATGTCTGTGTTTTTTATGATAATTTAGATAAGCGACTAACTAAAAAAGCTTTAATAATTATGTATTTGTTAAAAAAATATTGCATCTTAAAATGACATTTCGAGAAAAAGACATTTTGAGAAAAGGACATTTTGAGAAAAGGACATTTTGAGAAAAGGACTTTTTGAGAAAGGACATTCTGAGAAAGGACATTTCGAGAATAGGACATTATGAGAAAGGACATTTTGAGAAAAGGACATTATACGCCGAGACGCTTTTATGACATGAATGTTTGAATTTATGAAATTAATTCACTTAACAACACATCATCTCGGATTGAAGTAAATACTTTTATTGTTTCAGTTTATTCAATGTTTGGTTTCTCGGAGTATGTTGTGGTGATCAGCAACATCACATTCCATCTGACAACAGTTTATGATCTCCAAGTACAATTTGTATATTTAAGTAAAAGAGGAATTCAGACTGAATGACTTGAAAGTTTCCCTGTAGTGCTCAAAGTATTTTGTTCTCTTAAACTTTATTGTGGAGCTATCAGGGGTGCCCATACTTTTTCACGTGCCGGATTACAGCTGGGCCACAAAAAAAAGTTGGAAATCTGACTTTTTGACTATGCCATGATGAAGTCGATAATTTGTCGGTCTTGCGTTTAGGAGATACGTGTGGCTCAGCTGTAGAGACGTCTCTACAGCTGGGCCACACAGATCTCGAAAACGGAAGGTCGTAGCGAAAATCTGATTACTCGTATGTGTAGCCGGTAATTTGTCAGATTTTGTCGCCAAAAACCAGAGTTTGTCGGTCTTGCGTTTAGGAGATACGTGTGGCTCAGCTGTAGAGACGTCTCTACAGCTGGGCCTCACAGATCTCGAAAACGGAAGGTCGTAGCGAAAATCTGATTACTCGTATGTGTAGCCGGTAGTTTGTCGGATTTTGTCACTAAGAACCAGATTTTGTCGATCTTGCGTTTAGGAGATATGTGAGGATACGCTTACGACCTTTCGTTCTCGAGATCCAGGTAAAAAGGTCTCCACAGCGCATCCTCACATATCTCCTAAACGCAAGATCGACAAAATCTGATTCTTGGTGACAAATTCAGACAAACTAACGGCTACACACTCGAGTTATCAGATTTTCGCTATGACCTTCCTTTCTCAAGATCCAGGTAGAAAAGTCTCCACAGCGTACCCTCACATATCTCCTAAACGCAAGATCGACAAAATCTGGTTCTTAGTGACAAAATCCGACAAACTACCGGCTACACATACGAGTAATCAGATTTTCGCTACGACCTTTCGTTTTCGAGATCTGTGTGGCCCAGCTGTAGAGACGTCTCTACAGCTGAGCCACACGTATCTCCTAAACGCAATACCGACAAACTCTGGTTTTTGGCGACAAAATCTGACAAATTACCGGCTACACATACGAGTAATCAGCTTTTCGCTACGACCTTCCGTTTTCGAAATCTATGTGGCCCAGCTGTAGAGACGTCTCTACAGCTGAGCCACACGTATCTCCTAAACGCAAGACCGACAAATTCTGGTTTTTGGCGACAAATTCCGACAAATTATCGACTTCATCATGGCATAGTCAAAAAGTCAGATTTCCAACTTTTTTTTGTGGCCCAGCTGTAGTCCGGCACGTTACTTTTTCCCTTTCGACGCATAGTGCCAGAAACGCAAATTACCGTACACGCTAACGACCATGTTTCGTGACCCGATACGCAAACGACCAAGGGCCTAGTACGAGTTGGTTTTTTGCTCTCACTTCACTTTTCGAATAGTTAACTATCGTTTCCTCTCTTTCACTCACTCGCATGATTTCCTCTCTTTCACTCGATACTATTCGCAATGGGGAGGAAAAGCGCAATTTTATCCCGATAGGTGGCGTCTGGTCTTGGTACCGGGCCGCCTCAAAGAAAGTGTCAAAACATATGGGAATCTCTTGGAGTATTGCACTTTTTAATTTTATACTGAGAAAATTCCGCATTATTATGCATGTAACTTGTAAATTATTGGAGTTCATCGATTTCCCAGTAACAAAAAAAATATTGGGCAAAAAAATATCAAAAAAAAGATGCTTTTCCCTCGATTTTCTCCTTTGCTAAGCCTGAGAAACATTATAAATCAAAAGGAATGTTTCATGAATTTGATGAAGCTTCGCCAAAATAAAACAACATTTGAATTATAACAGCTTTGTTCTTTAATATTTCAACCTCAGCAGTTTCTAGCATATTTATAACTTGGATGAATTTTATAGGTATATCAAATATGGAATAAGCCCAATATTGGGGCCAAACAGAGAATTAATAGAATTTTATATGCCAGAGTCATTCAAGAAACTTAGAATAATAAAATAAATATGATAAAACGGTTCGTGTAATTTTGGATGGTACAGAAATTCCAGTACAGAAACCTGAAATTACTATTGCACAGAAGGCATCATCAGGCAACTATAAACACGGAAATTCACACTCAGTTGCTTTGTTAAAATTTAAATCATATGCTTCTAATCTGAAATAAAAAGATTACTTGTAAATCTTACACGAAATTTAAAGAAATGTAATGCTTGTTAGCAATTTTTTGTAAGTTGCTATAAACTTTCTTGCCTGTTGTTTTGGCTTTTCTTTTCCGTAATTCTTCTTTTATATGAGCTAAAGTTAGCATATAATACATTGTTTGTCCGCAAAACCGAAAAAAATACAATCTAAGAAAGTAAAATCACGTAATACACAGTCAAGACAATATAAGCTCAAACTGACAATTGTTCCAAAGAATGAAGCGCCATCTGTAATTCACTTTGCCTTCGCCTCCCCATTGGTTTTAGAATACAATTTGAAGTGCAATAAATAATGACTAGGACAGCTAGAACAATTGTAATTTTAGGCCTTTTTTTGTATTTAGTATATATTTTTGGTAAGAGAGGTTAGGTTATCAGCAGTTAGGACTCCCGTTGAGGGCTGTGGGGAATATGCTGACCGGATCTGTCTGATGAACAGGTATGATAAGACCTCCTTTACATTCATGCTAGCCTGGTACTTTTCGTTTTATTCATAGTCCAAGGTTCGCTATTATCAATACCGCATATGGTTTCATAGTGTCCTACATCTTGGCATGGACCACTTCGAAAACCGCAATTCTGACTACATGGAAAATTTCTCCCCAATTAGTCCTAACTAGTCCTACTTTTTCGGAATTAGTCCCAAAAAGGACTGAAAGATATAAGCGATTTAAATGGTCCATGCCAAAGAAAACCTTCATTTTGGCAGGGACAGGCTATATCTAGTGAACCACAACACCTAGCCAGGATCTGATTATTCAAAAAAAAAGTCCCTTTTTTATGGATCTCGCAACGCCTAGAAACAAAACGAAATGAAGCGCCGTTCAAAAAATATAAAGGAATGATTTGGTCCATGCCAAAATCAACCTACATCTTGGCGAGGACTTTTGAACCAGGTCACCCAGAGAAAATCTGCTTATTGGAAACGATTCGTGTAAATTAGTCCCAATTAGTCCCAAAGCCACAAAATTAGTCCCCCTTTGGTTTAGGAGATAATCGCAAATAAAATTTGGTTTTTATAGTACAGGAGCTGACTTCCTATTCAGTGACGATGTTTTATAACTTGTTTTTTTTTGCGTACTTGTGTTAGAATAACGAAGTGTCATTAGTAACACAAAAGTATATCGTAAAGTAATACGTAACATTTATGCATTTTCGAAACTCAAATCTAAATTTTTAAGTCATAAAATAAAAATGTTTTCTTAAAGATATTTTGATCCTGGGTCTCCTGGACAATATCAAAATAATGTACAGTCGCGGACAAAATAATTTCAAAAGAAGTATAAAATGGTATTGCATTTTAAAATTAAATTGCTTTCTTTCGAAATTATTCATATTTGGAGTGGAGTGATGTTCTTCCTGCAATGGGTTCACTTGAAACTTTGTACCAATACAGGGTTATTTGTGATTCATTTAAAACCTCTCGTGGGGTTGATCAGACCATCAAACTGAACAACTTTCATTATTGGTCCAACCTCAAAATAACGAAAAAAATCAGCATTTTCATACATTACGATGGAGTAGTTACGCATTGTACTTTTGCCCAGTTTGATGGTCTGATAAAGTTCGTTTAAAAGGCTGCAGCTTTCACAAAGAGCCGCAAGATCGGATGCTTAATGTTTTACAATCTGAACACTGCGCATTACGGAACGGAATAGTTTTATGTAGGTACTTAATTAATTTTTACTGTACGCTTTTGTACGTGACTGTACTTATACAAAAAAACGGAATTTCTCCTAAACCAAAGGGGGACTAATTTTGTGGCTTTGGGACTAATTGGGACTAATTTACACGAATCGTTTCCAATAAGCAGATTTTCTCTGGGTGACCTGGTTCAAAAGTCCTCGCCAAGATGTAGGTTGATTTTGGCATGGACCAAATGATTCCTTTATATTTTTTGAACGGTGCTTCATTTCGTTTTGATTCTAGGCGTTGCGAGATCCATAAAAAAGGGACTTTTTTTTTTAATAATCAGATCCTGGCTAGGTGTTGTGGTTCACTAGATATAGCCTGTCCCTGCCAAAATGAAGGTTTGCTTTGGCATGGACCATTTAAATCGCTTATATCTTTCAGTCCTTTTTGGGACTAATTCCGAAAAAGTAGGACTAATTAGGACTAATTGGGGAGAAATTTTCCATGTAGTCAGAATTGCGGTTTTCAAAGTGGTCCATGCCAAGATGTAGGACACGGTTTCATAGATACATTCATTCTTTATTGTACTGACGATAAAGTGAATGCAGCGCAGACTGAGGAACCTTAGTGAAATAGTTTATTTGGCCACTTCACTTCAGAAACAAAATAATTCTAAGTCCTAGGTGGTACTTTGCGTATCTGGCACTATGCGTATAAATTAGATACTGGTCGTTTGCGGAAAAAAATCTGGTCATTTGCATATCTGGTAGTTTGCTGTTAAACGTGTACGGTAATTTGCGTTTCTGGCACTATGCGTCGAAAGGACTTTTTCTTAAGGAGATCGACTTAGCAAACATTTACGACTAAGAGATCAACATTTTGACCGTTTAACCCACCAAATATTTATCAAGAAAAAAATTGCATAAGTACCTACTTATAACTACTTTACTTTAGGTGCAAAAGTGTCAAATCATGATCGACCTTAAAACCTCTCGCGATCGACCGTATGGGCACCTCTGCTATAGATAAATCTTAATAATTTTGTCTGTAAAAGCTTACAATGCAATTAATTTGACAATATCCAACAGATGTGACTAACTTCAGAGCACTCATGGTACATTATGGTATTTAAGTTGCTGCAGACTGTATGGACCACTGACCATTGTCATATTAATCGCATTTATACTTATGAGAAGCACATCATCATAATATGATGATGTGCTTCTCATAGCATGCATGATAGCATGATGACACCCACTGTTGGGTACATACATAGTGTGAAAAAATCTATTTAGAGTAACTGAGCCAACTACCTTTTCTTTTGCCAGAAAACCTGCATCCAGCATTCTGATTAGGTATGTCTATGAAATAAAACAGCAGGATTTAAGAGTAATAAACTTTTATTGTAAACATTAGATAGATTGATATTAATATATTATACTTTTTGTATAGATGTGTCCAACATAGTAATTGATATTTATTTTTATTAAAGTTCTTCCATTTTATGTCATGTGATGTCACAAAATATACACTCGGCGTCAGAAAAATCGCACCTTTTCAAAAATTTCTTCAAAGTTAATTTAATCCTATCTTATTTAATGTTAAGTGTTGTTGTATACTTCTTCCTCCTCGGATATAGCCAACAGTCTCTAGAAACCGTTGGAATACTCGTCGAACGGAATCAATTACTGAGATTCAGTTTCCGAGCAACATTACATTGCCTGATTTTTTGCAATATTTGAGCAACTTCATGGGCAATAGTATCCATCTTGGGTATTCTTTTTTTAATCGAACTGTTGAAATGTGTCTTCTCCATCATCTTGATAGCGAATTTACCCGCATTTCCTGAATTTACCATTTTATTGCGGCGCAAGCAATTACGCTTTAAGCGTTTAATTATGGTAACGGTTATGTTAGTTAAATTAAACAATGATTAATTGAAAGCTCATTAAATGTACTTTCAATAGATATCAACATTTACACAATAAAACGTTAGCTAGCAATAGCAGGTGGACAAGTCTAAACTTATTTTCGAAGAGGTGCGATTTTTCTGACGTCAAATGTAGAAGAGTACAGGCGCGGTCCGAAGGGGGGGGTCACGGGGGACATGACCCCCCCCAAAATCGTACACGTCAAATAGAAAAATCTTCTATAAAGTACCGACAGTAGGGCGGTGCAAGCGGTGCGACTGCACTGGGCGTCCTCGTGTATGGGGCGCCGAAAACGCCCAACCACCGGTCGACTAGCAATCTTATTGTTGCCTGGTGATGAGCGACGAAGCGACGAATGAAACTGACAAAAAATTGCACTGCGCGGCCATTTTTTATATAAACAAGCAGGATTAGTCGATGAAACTGACTAAAAATTGCGCTGCACGGCCATTTTTTTTCTATAATCAAGCGAGATTACAAGATTACTAGATGAAACTGACGAAAAATCGCGCTGCGCGGTAGTTTTTATTCCGTAATAAGCAAAATTAGAAGATTAGCAGATGAAACTGACTAAAAACTGCGCTGCACTGCCATTTTTTACTGTAAACAAGCAAGGTTACAAGATTAGTAAGTAGTTGAAACTGACTAAAAATCGCGCTGCGCGGCCGTTTTTCTTTACTATAAACAAGCAAGATTAGAAGATTAGTAGTAAAACTCACTCAAAATCGCGCTGCGCGGCGGTTTTTTTTACTGTAATAAGCAAAATTAGCAGATGAAACTGACTAGAAACTGCGCTGCGCGGCCATTTTTTTAATATAAACAAGCAAGGTTACAAGATTAAAAGTTGAAACTGACTAAAAATCGCGCTGCGCGGCCGTTTTTTTTTACTATAAACAAGCAAGATTACAAGATTACTAGATGAAACTGACGAAAAATCGCGCTGCGCGGTAGTTTTTATTCCGTAATAAGCAAAATTAGAAGATTAGCAGATGAACCTGACTAGAAACTGCGCTGTGCGGCCATTTTTTCGCTATAAACAAGCAAGGTTACAAGTTTAAAAGTCGAAAATGACTAAAAATCGTTCCATCCTTTTTTTATATAAACAAGCAAGATTACAAGATTAGTAGGTGAAACTGACTAAAAAAAGGCGCTGCGCGGCCGTTTTTTAACTAACAAGCAAAATTGAAAATCTTGGCATCGCATATAGGGGGCGCCCCGTAGAAATATCGCCCAGGGCGCTGGTAGTGCTAAAACCGGTCAAAAAAAGCAATTATATTATTATTTTTAGTGACCCCCCCCCAAAATGTCAGGCTGCGACCGCGCCTGGAAGAGTACTCTAAATATAGTAACAAAAATAAAAAATATATTAGCCATATACAAAAACATTGTTAATTGAAACAATGTTTTTGTATATAGCTAATATATTTTTATTTACTTAACGTGGTGGCACCAATTATGGACACTTTAAGGGCCGATTCAAACATGTAAGCCTATAACTTATTTATTAATTGAGTCTCGGTGTTGCGAATTTAGAATGTTGTAGTCAGATAATAAACACTTATTATTACCTGTTAACAACTAAAAAAAGTTTAATGAATTTTGAGAAAAATAATAATAAAAACGATCAACTGAAAAGACATCGAAATTCCAATAATGAACAGTCATAATCCAGTAATGGACACCCAGTGATGGACATCCAACATCTATTATTGGACATCCCAATTATGGACGTCCCAATGATGGACATCCCAATGATGGACACTTATTTGAGTTTCCGGTTAGTCTCATTCAAATGCGAAAAAACTCCTTATTACAAGCTTTGCCTTTAACACAAGATTTTAAGCAAAGGTAGATTTATGGAAATAAAAATCCTGTAACGTTTTTTGTCACGTATGTATTAAAAACAGAAAATCTCTAAAAATTATTTCTTAGTTTTAATCATTGGCATATTTCTTAGTCTTAGTACCTATACTATAAAACAGCGACTACAAAATCACAAAGAAGAGATAAACAGAAAATCTCTAAAAAATCAACAAATTCTTAAACTCAAAACCCCGAAAGCTTTCAACTCGAACTCCAAAACCGCTTCGTAGCCCTTGAGAACAGCATAGATGTGGACGATCTATACAACATGGTGGTGGATACTGTCCAAGTTCCTTAAGACCCGCCGTCCCAAGCTAAAGAAACTCTCCGACCACACACTCCTACTCATGGATCAGAGACGTGAAATGAGGCTCCAGAGCTCAGCGGATGCTCATCGTTATCAGCAGCTCAATAGACAGATAGAGTGCGAGGCACGTCTCTTGAAATCGGGTGGGGATTGCGCGAAACGCGTATTTTGGGTATGCGTAGCGGTGAGGGGCGCGGGCGGCGGGAGAGGGGCGCGCACTATTGGTCGCTCACAAGAGCACATGCGCGAACTTATCCCCACTCTGTCGAAAAAATTTCAAGATACGTGCCTCGCACTGTATCTAAGTCTTTGACAAGCGACATTCGCCAATTTAATACGAATCGTATTCAAGAGGCTATCGAGCGGAATAAAGGCTCTAAAGTGTTCCCGAGAGATCTGTCTATTGGGCAAAGCCAGATGACGAAGCTGAAAAAGACAACGGTCGCATCATCTCATCAAAGCCTGAAAGCCTGAGGGAGATCGAGAGCTTCTATGGGCAGTTATATTCCACGCAGACACCCCAGAACCAAGCTTACCCGACACTATACCCAAGATATCCCGGACGTCAGCCTGTATGAGATTAGTATGGCTCTCAAACAGCTGAAAAACAACAAGGCGGCGGGTGACGATGAAATCACTACGGAACTTCTGTGAGCGGGCGGTAGGTAAGCCGACACTCAAAGTCCTCCAGAAGCTCTTCAATTTCGTCATCGTGGAGGGCAGAACGCCGAAGGCATGGAACATAAGTGATGTGATTTTGTTCTTTAAAAAGGGTGACGAGTCCCTCTTAAAGAACTACAGACCCATCTCACTTCTGAGCCATGTCTATAAGTTGTTTTCGAGAGTCCTTACGAATCGTCTCGCTTGCAAGTTCGACGAGTTCCAACCTCCCGAACAAGCCGGGTTTCGAAAAATCTTTAGCACCATAGTCCACATCCATACACTGCGGCAGTTTATACAGAAGACCGAGGAGTATAATCTGCCACTATGCTTGGCGTTCGTGGACTAGAAAGCCTTTGATTCGATTGAAACCTGGGCGGTGCTGCAGTCTCTCCAAAGGTGCCAAGTGGACTATAGGTATATCGAGGTGTTGAGGTACCTCAAGGATCATGTCGATCCGAGTACAGAACCAGAGCACAAATCCTATCCAACTGCAGCGTGGTGTGAGACAGGGAGACGTTATTTCTCCGAAACTGCTCACAGTGTGTTCACAGCTGCGTCGGAGGACATCTTTAAGCTCTTGGACTGGAAAGGACTCGGCATCCACATTAATGGCCAGTACCTAACACACCTTCGTTTTGTCGATGATATAGTCCTTATGGCTGAGACCATGGAAGACCTGAACACAATGCTCGAAAATCTCCGTAGTGCTTCCCAAAGAGTGGGTCTCAGGATGAACATGGATAAGACGAAAATTATGGCAAATGCCCATGTTGTACGTTCTCCATTTCATTTTGGGAACACTACACTTGAAGTTGTTGACCATTACGTATACCTAGGACAGGCATTCCAGTTAGGTAAGTCCAACTTTGAGAAGCTTCGAAAAATCTTCGCGTCCGACTTACCTCAGTGTCTCAAGACGAAAGTCTATGAACAGTGTGTGTTGCCAGTGATAACTTACGGCAGTGAAACGTGGTCGCTAACTATATGGCTCTCATAAGGAGGCTCAAGGTCACCCAGCGTGCAATGGAGAGAGCCATGCTCGGCGTTTCTCTGCGTGATCGAATCAGAAACGAGGAGAACTAAAGTAACCGACATCGCTCGAAGGATTGCTCAGCTGAAGTGGCAATGAGCAGTACACATAGCGAGAAGAACTGATGGCCGTTGGGGCGGAAAGGTTCTGGAATGGCGACCGCGCACCGGACAACGCTCCGTGGGTAGGCCCTCGACAAGGTGGACCGACGATCTGGTGAAGGTCGCGGGAAGCCAGTGGATGCGGGCAGCGCAGGACCGATCGTCGTGGAGATCCTTAGGGCAGGCCAATACCCAGCAGTAGGTGTCGTGCGGCTGATATGATGATGATGATGATGACTCTGGCTGGGCACACCGAAGCTCTTCGCTGCAAACTTTTTTGATACGCCTTGAGATAGCACTGCCGCAACAGCTTGTGCCATCTGCTCCGGTGTATATTTTTTCTTAGGTGGCATCTAAATAAATAAAAAGATCCAGTTATGAACACCTCATTAATGGACAGTGTCCATGACTGGATTTTGGAACTTAAGCCGATCCAATAATGGACACCCTCTCTCAATCTCGGAAATAATATTTTGTCACGTTAATTCCTTTGTAATCAAGTGTTAAACTTCATAACTTTGGGCTATGCTCAATACAAATTTATATTATTATTGGAAACAAAATTCTATTGACACAAATATTCACTCACCTTTTTAACAATTTGGTTAAGAAAATCACACAAAATGAAAAAAAACAGGACACACAACTTTGTTCACTTCGCCATGTTCAAACAAAATGGCCGAAACATATGACATTTGGGGATATGACAGATAGATGTATAATGTCTATGGTTTGAGTGTTGCCAACCGTAAAATACTATGTGTGTTCTTATTTTTTGTGAAAAGAGGCAAAAGTGTCCAACACTAGTACCTTGTCCAACACTGGTGCCATCACGTTACTACTATTATTTACTTATTGTAACAAACATTTACAAAAAGTACCTACTAAACTAGAAAATATGTTTATCTAGTTTTATCATGTATTTTTTATATTATAATTATCTAATTTGATGACTTCTGTTTGTACTTGTTTTATGAATACACATGACGATATATGACCACATAATAACGCTTCCTAAGTTTGAACACATCTTTTGTTTTTTTATAATTATTGAACAAAATATACAATTTAAATATAACCAGTATTTTTTTAACATAGTAATAATATAACAATAATAATAAATTATTCATTACTGACTATTAATAGCACCTAGGATTAAAAATAATGTGATTGAGGTCATTTACGTTGTATTATTCACTCCACAACCTTTCCATCACATGATAAAATATAATTTTGAATTAATACACTGGTTTTATGGCAAAATATGTAAAAAGATGCATACATCATACATAACAGGTATGGGCTTAAAATGTAGGTAAAACTGCATGCTGGGCTACCTCACAGGGTAATCAATTTCAATCAGCTTTAAACTTAAATGCCAAGAAGTTAAGGTTCAAAATTAGAAATTTTTGACAGTTTGAGTAGCACTTTATGTGCTGTGGCTGTGACTGTGTGACTGTCAGGGAATGATAACGTTATTTTTTAATGTAACGTTATTTTTTACTTTTTTTAGCGTTAATTTTAAAATTAACGTTATGTCAATTTATAACGTTAATTTAGATAACGTTACATTGAAATTAACGTTATTTCAGTAAATAACGTTAATTTTAACGTTATTTCTTACTTTTTTTACCGTTAAACTTTAAAATTAACGTTATTCCAATTAATAACGTTATTTTTTGAGCGATAATTTTACCGGTAAAGTTTAACGCTATATTTAACGCTAATTTTACCGGTAAAATATTTTTAACGTTATTTTTACCGGTAAATTTACCGATAAAATGTTTTAACGGTATTTTTAACGTTAATTTTTTTTATCGTTATTATTTTTTAACGGTATTTCAATCCCTGGTGACTGTACATAATTTGTTAGTAGGTAAATATAATTATTTTTGAAGTATAAAAATGAACGTAGAAGTAGAGATTTTCCTCACAGTGATGAAATAACGCTGGCTTACAACGAAAACGTGAACATTTCGCCGACCCCATGGCGCCTCTGTAGCATATTGGTCGGCAAGCGCACCTAAACTATTCCTCGAAACGCACCTAAATACATAGATGCGCTATCAAAATAAATTAATTATACCTATTTAGGCGCGCTTCGAGGAATACCTCGGAATGTAGGCAGGTAAGTATGTAGGTAGGTAGGATACCGGCCTGACCCCTACTATCCCTCAAGGGGAAAAGGAAAGGAAAAGAAACACAATAGGTAAACGAACAGAATAATTCCAGAATTCCATATTCTAAATAACACCATAAAAACTTATAATAAGTAACGGGTGGCGCAAAAGTACTGGCACTAAAGAAAATACTTTTATTTTTTTTATATGACATTTTCTGTCATTCTGTTGTTGAAAATTGTGTAGTGAACAAATATAAAATACACTGAAAATAAACATGGACCGTTTTACTCCCCAAGAACGTGGAATAATTGTGTCAATGTTCTTACGGAATAATTCATCAGTGATAAGAACACAACGTGAATTTCGTCGACGATTTCCCCACCGTCCGGCACCGATTGGTCGCACAATTCGACGCTTTGCCACACGCCTTGAAGCAACTGGCTCAACATTGGATAGACCTAAGTCTAATAAGTATGTGAACAAGCCACAGACTCTCGCAGCTCTAAAAGAAAACATTCGTCAAGAAATAACGAACATATCGCAGGAAGTGTTACGGCAAGTTATGCAAAATGTCATAAATAGGGCTCAAATGTGTATCAACTCTGGAGGTCACCATTTAAAAGACATCATCTTTAAATCCTAATGGTACGAAATTTAATGGCACAAATATACATTTAAAAAAACCTAAATCTAGTTTTCTAATTTAGAAAAAATGATATAGCTGAACCAAATAGGGTCTTTACTTTTGCGCCACCCGTTATATTATAACTTACAATCGTCAGATTTCGTTACTTCAACGACAGTGATAATGATTTTTTATGCAAAAAGGATATGTAACTTTTTTATTATTCTAACTTTTTTGACAGTTTTGTATAACCTGACGCGACGTGCTGCTGACTGTACTCAGCAAATAATGAAGGCTTTTTTCTACACCTATTATAAAATTATTATAGTGCGTTTTAATTGATTTGTTTCTCCTAACAAACGAAACAGTTCAAGTAAAAAATTTATGAACGTCATTTTTAATACCGACAGCGACGTATAACGACGACGTAGGCAAGTGTCGCCCACGTGGCCACGTGAATTCCTCTGTCTCGGAATGCTATAACCTGGCTCAGTATATCGGCTCATTTTGAAATTACTATCCAAATTTTAAGGATGTGTCCAGTCCATAAAACTAAACAACTTTCTCTAAGAAACATGTGTCGAATTTCGCCACAAAACTTTGGTCATGCCATAAGTGAAATGAAAGTGAAATATATTTTATTTAAATAAGCTCACATAATAAGCATTTTTAAATCGTCAATTCTTTTACCCTACCACCCATTATGACGTCTTTTAACTGACAAGAAAAATGGGCGCAAAAAACTTGTCAGCTTTATCAATCAGATGGAACGATATTTACAAATATGTATATCGTTTCCAGACTTTATATTAACAAAGATTAACAAATAAATAACATTATTGAATTAGCTCATTTCTTAATGAGTTTCAAATTTCTTAATCAATTTACAGATTTTAAGCTAAATTCAAAGTTTGAACTTGTTATTCAGTCTAGGATAAAAATAAAAGAAAAACATACAATTCAATATGCATTAAGATAGGTAGTCAGAAGCAGACCCATTCCCACTGGCAGCACCAGTTCCCGAACATGACGCATGAACCAGCCATCTCTTCGCTCAACCATATTTGAGGGAACGTAACGACCCGCCTCATACGACACCACCGCAGAAATGATTAAAGAGAGCATGACATACTAAGACTACCTATGTTAAGGCATCGAATTGAAAATTTATATCCAAAAGCTTTTCATAGGTCTTTCACTAAACTACTGACTATAGAAAGTAAAAATATTGCAATTAAATAAATCAAAACAAGGTAAGCTATTAAGAATTATATTTTTTGAGTAAGAAGTGCCATACATACAGACAATATAAAACAGATCTTTTATATACGAGTTATACGACGCCCTTAATACAAGCAGACAGAAGCAGACCCATTCCCACTGGCAGCACCCGTTCACGAGCATGACGCATGAACCAGCCATCGCTTCGCTCAACCATATTTGAGGGAACGTAACGACCCGCCTCACACGACACCACCGCAGAAATGTTTGAAGTGAGCATGACATACTAAAGCTACCCATATTAAGTCGTCGAGTCAGGAAGCCAGAAGTACGTTTTTAAGTAGGTAGGATACTTCTCACAATTTTATACTTAGAAAAGAAAATCACGATTCGAGTTTAATTAAAGGACTTTTATCTAGACCTATGAAAGAATTCCGGACTTGTTCTAATCAATACTGAGGTATTAGAGTAATAATTAACAATACAAAAGCTATGCCCATGCCTTTTTATCCTTCAAATAATCGTCAACAGTGTAATAACCTTTACTCATTAAATTGGATTTAACAGTATTTTTAAATTTTTCCAAGGGCAGTTCTGTGACTTGTTCTGGTATCTTATTATAAAAGGTAATACATCTACACAAAAAAGAGCTTCCGGTTTTATGCAGTCTGCGCCTTGGAACAGCAAGTTTGTTCTTGTTTCTTGTATTGAGTTTATGAACATTACTATTTTTTACAAAGCTATCTAAATTTTTCTTTACATACATTATATTTTCATAGATGTATTGGGAAGCTACCGTTAATATTTTAATTTCTTTAAATAGGTCACGAAGAGTATCTCTAGACCGTAAGTTGTATATAGCGCGCACTGCTCTTTTTTGTAAGATGAATATGTTATTAATATTAGCAGCTGAGCCCCACAACAACAAACCGTAGGTCATAATACTATGAAAATAACTGAAGTAAACCAATCTTGCTGTTTCAATGTCGGTCAGAAGCCTTATTTTCTTGACTGCAAAGGCAGCAGAGCTAAGTCTGCTTGACAGGATATCGATATGAGGGTCCCATTGCAACCGCGAGTCTATAGTAATACCTAAAAATTTTGTTGAGTCAACAAATTCGACTGCTTCGCCATTTACATGTATAGTCATATGAACCTGCCTCACATTAGGAAGTGAAAATTTGACACATTTAGTTTTACTAGAGTTAAGCTTCAGATTATTAATAGTAAACCAATGCATCAACTTGGAAAGAGTGCTGTTTACATCGTCACTGCAGTTACATCCTCTATCAACTTTAAAAATTAAAGAAGTATCATCAGCAAACAGTACTATTTCACATAAGTTTTTAGTATAGTAAGGAAGGTCATTAATATAAATAAGAAAAAGCAATGGACCCAATATCGATCCCTGCGGCACGCCCATAGTAATAGGTGCTTCATAGGATTCTGTTTTATTTACAACAACTTTTTGGGTTCTCGCCGACAGATACGATTGCATAAGGCTTACTGCATTTTTTGATACACCATAATGTTCCAATTTATCTAATAAAGTACTGTGACTGACACAATCAAATGCTTTAGAGAGATCACAAAATATACCAATTGCATCTTGTTTACTCTCCCATGCTTCAAAGACGTGTTTGAGAAGTGCAATTCCAGCATCAGTTGTGCATCTACCACTAGTAAAACCAAATTGTTTCTCGTGAAGTAGTTTGTTGATAAGAAAATGTGCTAATAATTGATCATAAATGATCTTTTCAAAAATTTTGCTTAGTGCTGGCAAAATGGAAATGGGTCTAAAGTTAGCGGGATCGCTTTTGTCCCCAGATTTAAAAAGAGGGATGATTTTACTATATTTCATTAAGTCTGGAAATATCCCTTCATCAACACACTTATTGAAAATAAAAGCAAGATGGGGAGCAATAGTAGTTATTATAGACTTAATTATGTGAGTTGAAATGCCCCAGAGATCTTCAGTCTTTTTTATATTTATTGAATTAAATGTTTTAAGAATGGTATCACTATTGATATGTCTAAATTTAAATACATTATTGCACTTATCAACACATGATTCCAAGAGGGAGACAGCAATTTTTGGAGATGAATTTAAATTACTGGTAGTTGCAATAGGTATTTTAGAAAAGAAATCTTGAAAAATTGTTGCCACTCCTTCATCTGACTCAATAATTTTATTGTCTGATACTAATGAGTATTCACGGTCATTATTTTTAGTTTTCCCAGTCTCTTTATTTATAATATTCCAAGTGGCTCTTATTTTATTATCTGACTGATGAATTATTGAAGATATACATTTTGCTTTTGCTAAAGTACATACTTTATTAAACATTTTTGAATAGTTTCTTACATATTCATGAAATTCGGGATCATTTGAAATTGTTTTCTGACCATATAATTCAAACAACTTATTTCTGCTAACATATATGCCTGGTGTTGCCCAATCACTAAATTTCTTTTTAAAGTCTTTGGATTTAATAGATCTTTGCTTAAATGTTTTATCAAATTCTACTTTAATTAAATTAAATAAATCATCATAATGAGTATTGGGATTATCATTACTAGGTAAGCAAAGAGTTTTGGCAGTGACATTATTATGAAAATTTTCCAATTTATTTTTAGTTAGAGGTCTGCAAATTATATTACACTGATGAGGAACATGATGGTGCTCAAGGGAAGCTATTTGTCCGCTATGGTCAGAACGAATACAATTTATTATTTCTTTATCAAGTACATTACAATTGCTAAAAATATTGTCTAGGCAAGTTTTAGATGTAGCAGTGATTCTTGTAGGTTCACAAAAGGTGTTTGCTAAATTGAAGGACTTAAACAAATTCAGAAACCTACTTGCAATTGAGGACGGCTTTAAGATGTCTACGTTAAAATCACCGCACACCACAATTTTTTTATTCTTTTTGATGACTAATTTTAGAGCGTCCTCCATAGCGGACTCAAATTGAGGATAGTTACCAGTTGGTGGGCGATACACACAAATCATTATCAACTGATCTAATTCCACACATGACAGTTCAACGTGTTGTTCAATAGAGAGGGATATCACATCTTTTCGTTCCTTAAAATTCATATTGTTTTGCAAAATTATTAAAGATCCCCCTCTAGTGGTGGATTTCCTACTGAATGAACTAGCAATTTTATAACATTGAAATCCTGTAATTAATTCATATTCCTTAAGCCAGTGCTCAGTGACACATAAAATATTAACATTTTTTTCAGTTAAAAAAAGTTCTAATTCTAATTCTTTGCCAGAAAAGCCCTGAATGTTTTGGTGAACTATAGTTAAATATTTAGGCTTTTCCTTAGTCATTACACGGCTAGAGACTTCCTCTATTGTCTTATTATGTAATTTAAATTACTAATAAAAGAATTACTTGGGACAAATGCCAAAGTGTTATTTTTAATGTCAACAATTTTTTGCTCAATAGGAGCAGGAGTAAAAATTGTATTATTATTACTTGGAACGGATTCCAAGGTCACATTTAAAATGTCAAAACTATTCTGCTCAATAGAAGCAGAAGTGATAGCCAAGTTCTTGGCTAAATGTTTAAAATAAAATGATAGCGCTAAAGCTACTTGTCTTTTAAAATAATTTGTAAGATAATATTTATCTTTTGTCAATTTAAAATTAAATATTAATTTATTTATGTCTATTATGTGACATCTCTGACTATTATAATAAGTCATATTGCTTACTAAATTAATCACAACGCATACTAAATTAATCACAAAATTTGGATGGTGGATTGGATACAAAATGACCTTGTATTACTGTACTGATTTAGTAGTATTGATGATTGTATCCCCGACCCCCACAGTAAGACGCAGTGATTCGGTGTCTCAAAACTATGCCAAACGAAGCGAAAGTACCTTATATATTTAAATGGAAAATGATCCTAAACGGAACCGCGCGGTTAGCGTGCTCGGCCAATATTTGGATTTGTATGAAGAATAGGCCGATACAATATGCGCAAAATAACTTGGCGGCTCGGAAGTTAGCCGCAAGTGATATTTCGCGCAAGGTCCATAGTTCCGAGTGCTTCCGCCCGCGCCCCGTCCCCGCGCAAGCTCTGTATTCGTCTACTGCGCAGCGTTCCGAGCGAAGTACAGAACCGCCAAGTTATTTTGCGCATACTATACCAAATCGTTGTAGTGTGCGCACTTGCATACTTCTTCATACTG
This sequence comes from Agriphila tristella, assembly GCA_928269145.1. Lineage (NCBI taxonomy): Eukaryota > Metazoa > Arthropoda > Insecta > Lepidoptera > Crambidae > Agriphila > Agriphila tristella. The sequence continues at coordinate 13,997,826 of OV743439.1, read as the reverse complement.
ATTCCATATCGGCCGACAGTTTGGTGTTTGGCCTGTAGTCTGCGGGCACGCTTAGCCGTCCCCGGTTAAACCGCCAGTGCATATAGTAGGTACCTACTATGATACTATCCTTCCGTGTGGCAAAGTTTTGGAATACCCTGTATCTGTATACCACGTTTTGCTGGTTATGGTTTAACTTATAATATATCCATATACTTAGATTGGAATCATTTTGTACCTACATTTCTTTAAAAAAAGTCATATAATAATAAATTATAACAAAAAATATATAAATATTGTTATAAAGCTAACATACTAATTTTAGTACTTCAATTATATTAAAATTATAACCACTAACAAATCTACTAGGACTAACTTAATAACTGTCTAAATAAAAACAAGGCAATAATATGCCTAATGTTGGCTGTCTTAAAACATAATATTCCCAAACAATATGATTAATGATGCTATAAGCACGGATAAGCTTTTGGATAAGTGTTGATCCTATAACTGAAATTCAGTTTTCATTTTGTCAGCTATCATTTCAGCTATAGCCAGTGATGAGGTTGCACCAGGAGAAGGTGCATTTCTACAATGTAAAACTCTGCTTCCTATTGCACTAGATCCAACGCATGAATCAAAAACAAAGTCTTCAACCAGTGTTCCTGGAAATAAAGATGCAAACATAGATTAGAAAGAATAATTCTAACACCCAGTTTGTTATTTATTTGGATTTCTCGATTCTCTTGTTCTTTTTTATCAATTCCTGATTAACTTCAAGTCCCATGACATCAACAGTAGTGCGCTATTTCATTCGAAAGAACTAGGTAATTGAATTAAATTAAAAGTATGATTTGCACTGCTTAAGTCTTGTACGCAGAGAAACGAGCTTATAGGTACGCGTATTGATGTGCCAGGTGAGAATATTCCCGGAAATATTGAGAATATTACCGAGAATATTCTCAATATTGAGAATATTGCCGGGAATATTCTGACCCAGCACATCAATAGGTACACGCATACTATTATAAAAACTAGTCTCAAACCAACCTTATTCCACAGAATATATTATAGTACCACAGATAATATAATACTATACTAGTATAGTACTAAAAACACAGAAGCCCATCCGCCCGAGGACAATCAAATATTGAGTCACTCTTGCTACTCGGTGATAAAGTATTGTTATGCACCTCTGAAGCACTTTCTGTCGCATAAATCTGTCTCTCAACCGATACATGACATCAACAAACACGACTAAACAAGCACATGATTCGGCACACGAACTCACGGGGTGGGGTGAGGTAATTGATTCTGTCTGAGGTGGGGCGGAGTGTCCTTTCTTTACGGAAGTAGGTACTTATATCTATTCTGTGGCAGTAAGTTAATATCAAAGTTTAAGCATGGAGTGAGACCCGTGAAGAAATATTATATTTATAATTAAATTACACACCATCCTTAGCCATGGCCTGTGCTCTTACACCAGCAGGCCCCTTTTCAACATCTGCATTTGTAATGTGCTGAAGAAATCTTTTAATCTGCTTCACCTGCAATGGCATTATAATAGATCTTGCCATTTCTTTAAAACCAAATCCAGCATATCTCATTGCCAGTTGGCGAAAACCAGGATATCCCATGATATCTTTTAATTCATTATAATTAAAATCTCCCCATCTGTAATCAGAAAACATAGCACGGAATTAGGTGCATCTGTAATCAGAAAACATAGCACAGAATTAGGTGCAATATTAATACTTATGCAAATCCATGACAAGTTACAAAAAACAAACTTAAATCTTAGCAAAACACTGAAGTACTGATAATACTTGAGTAACAGTAATTCTAAACATTGTTGTGTAAACATCAATTTAATGTCTTAGATAAGGTTGACTTGGCATTTCAGCACAGGAGGAGATACAACGCTAATGTAATTTCTGAATAGTATATTAGACTTGGACATAGTTAAGGATAATTATTTATTCTTGACTCAATTAGGTAGTAAAAATAAAATTATTATCATCGATTAATAATTGATAAAAGTTATACCTAAAAAACACTCAATTGCTCAATTTTCTATGCAAAAATACTTGGGGTTTATGAATAATATTAGTGGTAGGGCTGTGACCCTTTTCTTTTAGACAATAAGAACTTACCTATATCCTTCTTTAGAAAATGCTAGTATTGCATTAGGTCCTATAATAATACGCCCATCAACCCTCGGTGTCACATGCACACCGAGGAATGGAAATCTCGGGTCGGGTACTGGGTAGATATTAGCTTTTACAATATTGCTCTTACTTGGGACTAGATACAAATATTCTCCTCTAAATGGAATGATCTTTGGTTCCTCCGGGCAACCTGTCATAACAGACACAGTATCCGAGTGTAACCCACAACAAGTCAACACATATTTTGCCTGTATTGCATTACCTTTTCTGTCTATTATCATAACAGGGTAGTCGGCTTCCTCTGCTTCCGCAAACTTAGAAACTTCAAAATTGAGGTAAGTCGTTCCCCCACATTCTTTGAAGTCTTTCACATAATATTCTGTGACCTCTCCATAATTTATGATACCTGTATGCGGAGACCATAGTGCTTCTATTCCACTACATTGAGGTTCCATCTCTCTCAATTCTCTACTGTCGATAAGCTTTAAATCTCTGGCTCCATTCTTCAATCCACGCTCATACACTTCAAGTAACCTTGGTACTTCATGTCTATGAGTTGCCACAATAAGTTTACCAGTTTTTATATATTTTATCCCTTTCTGATCTGCATACTTATAAATCATGTCCAAGCCTTTCACACATAATTTAGCTTTTAATGAACCTGGTTTGTAATATATACCCGCATGGACAACACCACTGTTATTTCCACTTTGATGATAAGCAAATTGGTTTTCCTTTTCAACCAAAGCTATTTTTAGTTGTGGGTGCCGCATAATTAATTCTCTAGCCGATGCTGATCCCACTATGCCACCTCCTATCACTACTACATCATAATGTTCATTTCTTCTTTGGGAGTAACTAAAAATACATAGAAATAGGCAGGCATAGTATATTGTTTCATCCCACATACAAAATATACCAAATTAATTAGGATAGAATTTGGATGATCATGAAGCAAATAAAATGACAAAATCAATACTCACGGTTTCGCAAACGTAGAAAAACCTAAATTAAAGTTTTTAATAACTGAATAAAATTTATTTACTTTCGTCATTGATTTCATAGTGAAAAGTATTGCTAAAACAAATAAAAAGTAAACACTGCTATTTTTTCTTTGCAAAGCCCAAGCACAATTTTCTTTAAGTAGTCTATTTTATTTGTATCTATTAACACTTAAACACGTATATGAAAATGGAGGTATTTAGTGGAATGTGGAATAACAAAATTGTATGTATTGTAATTTGTAAGTTCTTTCCAACAATCAATTCCAATAAAAAATCAATGAATCAAATCAAAAACAACAACAAGGTCACTGAATGACATGACATGCATGACAAGGCTGCCGGCTGCAGTGTTGCCAGACCCGATCAAAACTCTTGCCCACACAGGTTGTTAAAATTGCCCTTTCCGACACAAAATCGCCCATAATCGTTAAAACAACGACATGTAGGGGAAACTATCGTATTTTGACACGCTTTGTACCTAGAACAATCTTAATTTTCGAAAGCTTCCGCCCTTTAGCCATTTAAACGTCTGGGCGACTATGGCCGACCGAATTTTTTTGGAAAAAATGTTAGGGCCCAGTCGATATACATCGGTAAAACTGTTTTTATCTGCGAAATTTTAAACGCAGGTGCTGGGCTTCGTTCCTAGATGGTTCTGTAAGAAGAAACGTCTATGGATACCCAACCTAAGCTGTGATTTTGGGTTTTGGTACTTTGTGCCAGATGTTTTCATGTGGCTTCTGGTTACTGAGTTCCGTGATTTCCAAAATTGCCCATATTTTACCCGTTCCAAGACCTTTCCGCCCTTTTTGCTCTTTTTTCAAAAAAGTCCTAAAATTGCCCATGGCGTGGGCAATTGCCCACGGTCTGGCAGCACTGGCCGGCTGCGTTGCGTTGCGACATGGGCTGCATTCCGAATCACACTAAAATCGATGACAGCGCACTAAAATGCGTTCCGAGTCGGTGATTTTGTATGGGTTTGACCATAGCCTTCTTCATTTCCAAGCCGTGAACATAAGTTTGGCAACGTCTGTTACTGTCAGTTCGTGGTCATGTCGTCCACCAGTCTCCATACTAAATGTATGGGAATATTTCAATTTTAAGAGGTCGATATTTTTTTTCATAGTAATCGTGTGAGGTTTAAAATATGAAAATAATTTAGTTCTTTTCTTGAAATGCTTTGTATATTAAACAATAAGAAAAATATCAATGTTAACCAGGAAAAAATGGCTGTCAAAGATGTCATCTTTTTTGTTGATTTTCTTCAGCAGGGAGTTGATAAACACGCCCTCTAGCAATAAATGATATATCATTAGAAAGGTTTTTTAAAGACAAATATTTGCTGTTAATATACTTTATATCAATTGTTAATACTTTTGGAGTTAAAGGTTATTAAAGTATAAAAGTGGTTTATTGTCTTTGGGAGTTGATCTACCACACCTATTGAAATGAATGATATATCATAAGAAAGGTTTTTATATGACAATTATTTGCTGCAAACATACTTTCTATTAATTGTTAGTATTTTCGGAGTTTTAAGTCATTTATATTTAAAAAATTGGTCAAGTTTAGAGCGTTATAACTCTCAAAGTACTAATAGTTGACGTTTATAGTAATACAATAAAATGTTTCAAATTTATATACCTTTCCAATGATGTAAGATTTATTGCTAGAGGAGGCTTAGATCAAAATGCTCATCGTACTAAAGGACCCCCGAAAAGTTCAAATAATTTGACTCAAACCTTATGTTCTAATAAATAAATAATAATAATAAATATAAAACTTTATTGAAATAATCTTACATCACAATTTACAACTAGTTTAAACATAGATAATATAGGAAAAACAAATAATAAATAATTTTTAAAATAATTTTATACTATGTGCTTGACCACATGCGATGTTGCCGTTCTGCTCAACTTCAGGGCTTGGAAGATATACCCCGCGTTCCGAATCACGCTCACAGCGCTGTTAGCGCGTATCCGACCAAATTAAATAGTCACAAAATATTCCACAAATAGGGTATTTGTGTACCTTCTTAATTTAATGGATTATACGCTAACAGTGCTGTTGGCGTGATTTGGAACTAGGCAATAGAAGGCTATGGTTTGACAGATAACGTGAGCGCTGACATCGATTTTATCGTGATTCGGAGTATAGCCATGGTTGCGACTTGCGTGCAAGAAAGAAGAAGTCAAAGAGTAAGGTAATATGTAATGGACTCTTTACATGGTTCAAGTATGTTTAGTCAGTAATTTTACTGGGCAACTTAATATTGAGTAAAAATTTAGTGAATGTAATGGCCGGTATAACGTAAAGACACCAGTCTTGGACATTTCCCCATTAATGGACACGAAACGTGAATTGACGTCAAAAATAAGAGTAGGAATTTAAATCCTGGCACTGGCAACACTTTACCATAGACTTTGGGTCATTGGGCTGTCATATTTTGACTTTTGCCGATTTCGGCCATTTTGTTTAGAAAATGGCGTAAGCCGAAACGTGTCGTGAGGACAGCCTAAATGAAAATCCATATTTACTAAGCAAATCCTTAAGGAGGTGAGTTCAGAATTGTGATTTTTTTTCGAATTTGTGCTAAAGTTTTGTTATTTCCTTTTATTTTATAGTTTTGTTAATTGATTTGAGAGATATTTGCCATCGACATAATTCGACAACATTATGCAATTTTTTAGTTATGCCACTGTCCATTAGGCTGGCCCCAGACCTACCGGTTTCATTTCTTTGCTTTGCTGTTCTACCATGGACCGCCGGCCAAGAGGCTCATTTTCAATCTATCGCATATTTTGACCTGACCACATTGGCAAGATAGCCATTAGTTTGGTGTTATCAAATATCGTCGTCTGGGGTGCGATGAGAAGTTTTAGTTTTCGTTTTAAAAAAAACTGCTGTTTTATACAAAAAATAATAACAAAATTATCAAAATGTATGAAACAGTTCATTTTTTTTCGCGATTTCAGATTTGGTCCCATAGTAAAAGTTGTTCAGTTTTATTATGGTCCCTATCTACCATATTCAGTTTTATAAGGCTTTACCAAACATCTTGTATAAATAAGCGATCGAGTTATTTTTAACGATCGGAGTCCATGTTCAGGGTGGCACATCTCCTAAAAGCTTCCTACTTCGCAATCCAGGCGATAATATTTGATAAAACCAAGCTAATGGCTATCTTGCCAATTTGGTCTAGTCCCAAAATGCGATAGATTGAAAATTACCCTGGTTGGCCGGCGGTCTTTCAAGCAAGGTAGCACAGCAAAGCAAAGAAACGGAACCGGTAGGTCTGGGGCCAGCCTTACTGGTTCGCTTAGTGATGATTATCTCCATTAATGGACAAAGTGTCCAAAATAGTTTTTTTTTGTATGTATTTTAAAGTCTTTATCAATTAATTAAGTTAATTTTTTTGTGCACCTACTTGTAAACATTATTGAAATAATTTGAGTAAAACCACTAATGGACACCAGTGTTTATTATTGGGTTTCCAATTACATCTAAGTGTTGGACAGGAGATTATTATGAGAAGAAATTTGATGATAAGCCCTAATCCTACTTTACCTTATCAGTGTATTCCAGGCAGCGTGCCATACTCCTGATTCATTCATGTCTCAATTAAACAAATACCTCTACCTACATGCGCAAATCATTAGCCCATTAGCCAGCGAGGTATTTTAGTCTTTATTTTTATTGCAGAAATGGCGCCAAAAAAGAACTATACCCCGGAACAGATGGGTAATGCCATGGAAGCTGTACATAAGGGCGAAAAGATATCTGTTGCTGCAAACAAGTTTGGTGTGCCAAGAATAACTTTACGTAATAAGATAAAAGGTATAAGTCCAGCAGTATGCTCCATGGGTCCCGCAACCTTCTTGAGCAAAGTTTAAGAAGAAGTGTTAGTACATTGGGTATTGTTGATGAATGAGAAACACATACCAATAACCAAGGAAGAGTTATTAGATAGCGTGCAGAAAATAATCGTAGACAAAAAACTAGAGACCCCCTTCAAAGATAACAGACCAGGAAAGAAATGGTACGAACTTTTTTTAAGACGGCACCCCATTATTGCCGAACGTACTGCTGAAAATTTATGCAGAGCTCGTGATAATGTAACGCAAGACGACATTGAAAAATGGTTCAAGGAGGTAGAAGACTATTTAGAAGACAATGATCTAACGTCAGTGCTAGAAGAACCGGAAAGGGTGTTCAATACTGACGAAAGCGCCTTTTTTTTATCACCAAAACCGGGAAAAGTGTTAGCAAAAAAAGGCGAAAAACACGTATATTCCTCCTCAGGTGATGATAAAGAAAACTTGACGGTTTTAGTAACTGGAAATGCTGCTGGCCAACTAGCACCAACCATGGTTATCTACCCTTATGAAAGGGTCCCCGCAGCTATAAATTCGAGTTTTCCATCTGATTGGGCCTTGGGTAGATCTCCAAGTGGATGGATGTATGGAGCCACATTCTACGAATATATGGCTAATATATTCCATCCTTGGCTGTTACAACAAAACATCAAAAGACCGATTTTGTTCTTTTTAGACGGACATAAATCGCACATGACCATGCATTTGTCAAATTTTTGTGTAGAGAATCAAATAACAATAATAGCGCTCAACCCGAATAGTACTCATATTTTACAACCGATGGACATAGCAGTGTTCAGGCCATTAAAAGTGTTGTGGCGTAAGGCTGTCGCAAAGTGGAAATTAAATTCCGGACATAACCTAAAAAGAGAGAACTTTGCACCTGTACTAAAGCCTGCTCTTGAAGCAATTAGTCCAGAAACAATTAAAAATGGATTTCGTTGCGGTGGAATATGCCCCTTTGGTTCAAGTTACATCGACCTTTCAAAATTCAAAACAAAGCAAGCTATGCCGAAACAATCCTACGACCTCTGTTTTCTCCAACACCTGGAAAACGAAATAAAAACCAAATTTAACTCTGAAAAATTACAGTTATTTCAAGAGTTATTAAGCAGAAGCCAAGTTGATGATCGTTTACCTACTGAAGATTTAGCCCTTTACGTAATATGGGCAAGTGCTAAGCACTCTTCAACATCTACAAGATATACCATACAAGACACTGCTACATGTTCTAACACCGCTGATGGATCTATTCGAACGCAGAGTGGCAGCACCTCTGCTGCTTCTGAAAATTTACAAGAAAACATACCCGAAGCCCCTGTTCTTAGAGATACATCTACCACTTCTGTAGGATTGATTCAAACACAGAGTGGCAGCATCTCTACTGCTATTAAAAACTCGCATACTGGTGATAAAGGTAACCTTACAAAAGAAAGCTCAGGAATAGAAGTAATAAAAAATTTGGAAATTTCCTCAAATAATCTCGAAATTCCCGATTCATCTGTTGATGATGTACAAGATAATTTGACACCGGACGTTTTAACAACTACCCATACTGTTAACAAGTCAACCGTAGTAAACGTTGCCGATCAAATAACCAGTGTCCAAACATCAACGCAGAGGTCTGACATCATTGATTCCGAAAAACGTGTTTCTGAAAATTCATCTGGTTGCTTTAACAAAGTTCCCGTATCTTTGACTCAAATCCGTAGCTCGACTCACCCGATTGTTATAGCATCTGAAGTCACTCAAACAGAAACACCTCTCAAAAACTCAGATCAAAATCCTATTTATAATGAAAATACTCCCATAAAAAAATCTTTTACTTGCACTAACGAATTAGCTGGGCCATCACAAAGCCAAAAAAATACCAATGCTTCACACCAAATAACACCATCTCCGTTTAAAAGGAATTTATTCTGGCCAGAAGAGGAAGAATGCAAGCAGGGAAAGAAACGGAAAAGAGAGAAGATACCATTTGTTGTAACCAGTGATGCTTGGAGGGAGTACCATAAAAAAAGGAAAACGAGAAAAAATTTAAAGAGGAAGAGAGACAAAGAAAATCTAAGGAAAGGGAAGAAAAGAAGTTGTTAAAAGAAAAAAATGCCCGAAAAAAAAATAAAGGGAAAAAGCCGAAAGCAGTAAAGAAATTGGCAAAACAAAGTGACTCTTCAGATGACACGGATACAGAGATTAATTACGCTGAATCTGATGCTAGTGATGATGAAAGTGGTTTATATAATCAGGATACTTTGCAAGATTCTGATGATTCTGAGACAGAAGATGTACCTCTAAGCAAAATATGTTTTCAGAAAAAGCTGTCAAAGGGTGCTTACGTCATTGTGAAATATGAAGGAGAGTATTTCCCTGGAATCATCGAATCTGTCCATAATAGTGCTTTTGAAGTAAGCACTATGACATTTTCAACAGGCAACACCTTCAGGTGGCCCGAAAAATCTGATAAAATATGGTATCAACGAACGGACATAATTGAAGTTATTGATGCTCCTATCCTCTGCAATAAAAGAGGATTCTTCTTAGTTAAGGAAATGAATATGGATGGAGTGGCGCCACCGTCACGTTTATTTCTGCTTCGTGTATTTTGTTAATTTAAAAATAGTTTATCTCTAAAATATCAAATAATTCTATGTTTATAATGTGAAACCTGACACGAAGAATCTGTAACAACGTTGTGAAACATAAATCTGCCAAATTGACTTTAAAATTACAGTTTTATTATTCGGTGTTGTGAATGTAAACAAAAAGTGAAATTAAGACGACGCCTCGTGAAAAAATTTTTTTACAGGCACCGCCCACTCACCCCTCGTATCCCATAATGACATTCTGCCTTCAATCGTAAAGTTTGATTTTCGCGCCAAATGCCTGTGAGGTTTCATCGAAAGTTTAAAGAAGAAGAATAGAGAAACGATGGAGTCGCAATACATTGTATTTAGAACATTTTCTTTGATAATTTAGGTATCTTCAAATTGAATGAAAAATGAAAATGAATACAAATACCTAACAATAGTTTATTAATTGTAAAAAAATACTATTATTATTAATAAAGTTGTACCATTCGGCGTTTTTCAATACATTTGCGAAAAACAGATTTGTAACTTTTGCGACAGAGGTCCATTTGGGGCCATCCATAAATTACGTCACACGTTAAGGGGGTCGACAACGTGTGGAGGGGTCCTAAATTCGTCAGTTCCAATTCAATAATTATTACTAGATATAAATCGTAAAATATGTGACGCCATCGTTTCTAGTTTTGCCCTTCAGAAGTGCGAGAAAAATAGTTTTAGAATTTTTAAAGCAATATTTATGGAGAAATGGAGAATGTGACGTCACTAAGGGTTTTTTACATTTCATTTAAATGTAAAAAACCCTTAGTGACGTCACAGCTCGGCACGGCGAAACACACACCTTTGCTCACATTTTTTTATCTGGCCTACCCACATAAAAAAAATAGGCCATTCAAAATGTCACATAAAGAGAAATGGGCAAAAGACGCGTTTAAGCCCGACCATTGGGTTTAAACACATAATTCCCCCCCTCCCCTCCCCGTAGGAGCTAAATTTAATTAAACAGATTTTATGCAATATGTTGTGTTTAAAATGAAGATTATTGAATTTACTCAAAAAAGCTTGTAATATGGTAATTATTTTGACAACCTTCTTTGAACAAAGTCGAGGTTGCCGCGCTCCTCCGATGGTGACGCAGCAAAGTTGTATGGGATATCATTATTGTCGAGTTTTAGCCACCAGCAATTTCCTTTGAGAATCCATTACTGTCGAGTTTTTTTTCAAACATAGTTGGCTGAAAATACAACATTGTACAACGCACTTGACGTCGTTCATAAACACATCCCGCTCGCACACTATACGCCACACCTATCGCTCTCTCATTCACACTTGTTGTGGTAAGCGTGGTGAGCCGCCATTTTCAATCCCATTCTTTTTCTGCGCGTGTGTTGTATTATTGTATGTAGGGGGCGATGCGGGCGACGGGCGACGAACGCCTGCCGCTCGCACCTCTCACGACCCCCGTTCTCGTCTCCCCTCGCGCCTCTGTGCCCCGCAGGCGAGGACTCATTTAACGTGTGCGTCACCCCAGCAAAAAGTTGTGCTTTAGAGAGATGAGACCTTATCAGATAATTAGTGTGTCATGAGGAGAAATTTGTTTACTAATAGCAAAATTTGTGTGAATTGTAGTTTTTAAGATATTTGAGAAAAACTGATTTTGCTGGGGTCACGTTTTAAACATTACCCTGGCAAAAAAAGTTGTTTCAGCCTGGAACCAAATACATTGATAGATAGCTTTTGTTGCATAGTAAATGTTAGCAAATAGCAAAAATTGTGTGTGTTATGGTTCTTGAGTAATTTAAGTTTTTGCTGGGGTAACGTTTTGGGATTTCCCAGATCTCGAAAACGGTTCAACGCAGAAGTTTGAAAAAAATGCCACTAAGAGACCTTAATTTGTTTAAACGTTAATTTTTTATTTGGTTGTCGCAAACCAACGTAATTAAATGGTTTCGAAAAACAGAAAAAACTAATTTGGAAGTAAACAAGTGCACTTATAATTAAATAAACAGCTGTAAAAAATAGCCGTGGTAGACACTTACTACGTCAAGAATTTTAGGCTTTGTTACTTTACACGATATAAAGATATAAACAAATTTGATAAATTTTAGACCGGTCGTACTTTAGCGATCGAATACACAGTTTCCATAACATTAAGACACATGGCATACATTAAACAAATTTAAGTAATTCATTAACATTCCTTCCTGTTAATTTCAGCTTTCAATTACGCCTATCATGAAAGTTTTAACAAAAACAAGATTAAGACAGCAATTCTTGAATAAGCCGACCAAATTGTAAAGGTCACTAAAAAGCGACCGCGCCATTCATTAGCGTAACCATCTTAAATGAACGGGATGCTATGGATCTTTTGTTAGTACAGTTGCGTACAAAAGTTTGCTGGTCGGATTATCTTTAAATATAAAATAAGTATCGGGAAAACTCACGATTGGCTAGGCCGATTTTGGTTTTTAAATGTTTGTCGTATTCCAGGGGAAGGTTTAAGCGGTAAAAAATATATATGAAAAAAGTGCGAGGTAGTTCCCGTAAAAACTTACGGGTAAATGTTTTTACCTGTCAAACATAGTGGTCACTGGATTGACATGAGTAGGTTTGGTATTAAAATAAAACATTTGGTTTGATCAAACAGAAGCAATAAATTACTATAAATTTATATATTGATACTGACCAATAAATCACACTATAAATTGCTTACCGAGATTATTACCTACTTAGGTTTAGATTATTATTTACATTTATTTATGGTTGAGTGCCTTCAAAGTTTTAACTTTCGTGAATCATTCATTACATTCTTTAAAACTACTATTAATCGCGTAAATGTATTCTTTGATATTAATAAACACGATATTAATTTATAAAATAGAAAACTAGTAAAATCTTTGCAATATGAATAACACTTTTCTTCATAACTGTACAAAACATCGGATGCTAAGCTGCTAATTTGCGAAGATAACCCGTACGTATGGTGCGGTCGCTTTTTAGTGACCTTTACAATTTGGTCGGCTTATTCAAGAATTGCTGTCTCAATCTTGTTTTTGTTAAAACTTTCATGATAGGCGTAATTGAAAGCTGAAATTAACAGGAAGGAATGTTAATGAATTACTTAAATTTGTTTAATGTATGCCATGTGTCTTAATGTTATGGAAACTGTGTATTCGATCGCTAAAGCACGACCGGTCTAAAATTTATCAAATTTGTTTATATCTTTATATCCTGTAAAGTTACAAAACCTTAAATTCTTGACGTAATAAGTGTCTACCACGGCTATTTTTTACAGCTGTTTATTTAATTATAAGTGTACTAGTTTACTTGCAAATTCGTTTTTTCTGTTTTTAGAAACTATTTAATTACGTTGGTTTGCGACAACCAAATCAAAAACTAACGTTTAAACAAATTTAAACAAATTAAGGTCTCTTAGTGGTATCTTTTTCAAACTTCTGCGTTGAACCGTTTTCGAGATCTGGGAAATCCCAAAACGTTACCCCAGCAAAAACTTAAATAACTCAAGAACCATAACACACACAATTTTTGCTATTTGCTAACATTTACCATGCAACAAAAGCTATCTATTCATGTATTTGGTTCCAGGCTGAAAAGGGTAATGTTTAGAACGTGACCCCAGCAAAATCTGTTTTTCTTAAATATCTTAAAACTACAATTCACACAAATTTTGCTATTAGTAAACAAATTTCTCCTCATGACACACTAATTATCTGATAAGGTCTCATCTCTCTAAAGCACAACTTTTTGCTGGGGTAACGCACACCATTTAACCGGTCGGCCTATAGTACCAATACGAACAAGAATTGTTAACGACATAATCGCCTAAAACGTCACGTTTTCGAGTTGTAAGCTATTAAAGTTGAACTGGTGGCGACACCACTGGGTAGATTTGAAGCTAAAATAAAACGTAGATATGGGCTCTAGAATATTGTTTTATGGTCATCTAGGTCCCGTCTAAGTTGCTACGGGTGAGCCGATTTTTTCTAATATTTTTCATTATTTATTCATCTATAAAACAGCTTATGTCACTTTGTTAGATACCTACTTATTATAGCGTGCGCATGATGCGTGCCTAAATAAATAACGTAATAATGCGAGACGTAAGTATTCGTTTTGAGATTATTTATTATTATTGCTATTCTTTTTGCTTTGCCGTTGTCGCGTAAAGAGACTAATGATTCTGCAAAATAATAATATTTGTTCACGATCGAAACTTGTAAAAGTTAAAAGTTGTACCACGGGTCGGGAAAGAAATTTTATTTCACAATATTTATTAGTTTATTGTTTTGTTACGCAATGGCGACTCTTGGAAGGTTTGTTCTGTTGATAATTTTCATCTCCTAAAAATAGGTTGGATAAGTATTAGAGACTCTTTGTCTTTGAAATATGAGAGAAATTAAAACTGTCATTGTCAGTATACTGTCATTTTACGTGTTTTGGCTGGTAAATTTTTGGAGCGCTCAAGCACAGGTCTGTCCTCAAGGAAGGCTCGCGGCCGTCTGAAATTTCGGTGCAAAGAGGTAAAGTAATATAGCTTCCCAGCGCAAAGAAAGGGACAACAATAGCGCACGCATTCCGAAATAAAATAACGTAAGCGACATTATGAAAATAGTTGATTTATTAAAAAACTAAATTATTTTTGAAAAAATTGGTTTTATCAAAAGTTGGAACTATTTATTACTTATCTTATTAACATAATTTCAGTTCAAACTATGAGTCCGTTTGCTTACAGTACTGCAAAAATGATATGAGAGGCATCAACTTTGGATTTTTTTTCTATCGAGAAAATTGTTTCCATTCATGTTTTGAGCTTGATCAAAAAATTTTGTTATTAGTCTATTTTAACATATTCCAAAATTAGAACAATAGTAGTAGGATCAATAGGACTAAATCTAAATTGAAAACCATGAAAATCCACGAGGTATCCTCTTAACTAATAATCCTTCGATATTATACCAAAATTTTGACAGTGTGTGATAGAAAATAATTAATTAAGTGGATATACATACAAAAAAAAGTGAATTGATGATAAAAAGTGCAAAAGTATTGAATTCATGACTCATAAAACAACGACTTTATTAAGATTTAAATTTAATACACCTATATGATTCATTATTTTGTCATCACTGTTAATGTTCAGCTGGTTCTGTTGGTACGGACCTCGAAGAATATTACTATTGCGGACCTGAGTTCGATCCTTGCGGGTCGTAAGTTTTTTGATCAGAATATTTTTTCTATTTGACATTGGAGTGTTGTAATCTAAACCACATCACTCCTAATAAGCGCCATCTAGCGATATGATAAAAAAATGGCAACGAAAACAACTAAAGGAAATAACAGTAGTGAGATGGCAGCACAGGCAGTTAAATGTTTCAAGCGCAAAGTAATGGTGGATATGAAAGCTACTGTACAATGTTCACTGTGCAAAAATCGCTACGAATTCGTCTGCGCCGGGTTATCTGAGAAACTTTATCGACTAATGGATCCAGATAACAAGAAAAAATGGAAATGTAAATCTTGTGAACAAAAACATGCAACAACGAAACAAAAACTAAAGCAAAACACGGAGAACGAACAGACAATATCTAACATAACTACAAGGAAAAAACGCCTTTCGCCGTTGGAAACTTCACAATCGACACCAGCTAGTTACACGACCCAAGTGGATGACTCTCACATACTCACACCTATCAACGTCTCCAATGAATCGCTTCAGACATTTAAGTCGCCTGAACAATTATCAAGAAGTGTGGACTTCACAAACAGGGACTCACTTTCTGTTCAAGAAATGCAGGAAACCATAGACAACCTGACCATACAACTCGCAAGTCTACAAAATGAATTTGACGATACTCTAATAAAAAATAACGAATTACAGAAAACAATAAACAAACTGACATTAGAAAATAACACCCTGAAAATGTTATGTCAGGCTCCGTCGGGATCGCCCGTAAGCCAAATCAACAGCTCTCGGAAAAAAAAGGCAATACCTCCTGGAACACCATCGATGTTTACGACTCCAAAAACACGAAATGATGCTCCGGGCAACATCAGCGTTTTTGTTCTACAACAAAAAATTTGTGAATTAGAAATAAATTTGAAAAGAGCCGAGTGTGAAATTATTGATCTAACAAAGCAAATTAACCTGTTAAAGGGGGAAATCCACTCACCACAATCCGGCTCAGAATATTTGAGTTCGAAGGATCACTGTGTGAATAATGACTTCCAAGATATCTCCAGCAAAGTCAATAATGACTTCCAAGATGTCTCCAGCAAAGTGAATAATGACTTGCAAGATATCTCCAGCAAAATACAAATATTTGGCACTCAACAATGTGTTAACCTTTCTTCTACAATAATGGATTCTAGGACCAATACAAAGTACAACAAATATACAGTTATGGCGGAAACCAAACCCTATGCATTCTGTACCAACGTGCTCAAAAATTGTGAAAATACTGCCATAAAGACAAGCGATAAACTAGTGATTTGCGTGGGTGAAAATGACTATGACATTAAAATTCTTACAACGCAATTACGTTTGTTTCTCAAAAAATTTGTGTCTAATAACATTATAGTCTTAAATGTATTCAAAAACAATTATATTAGTGTTACTCAACTGAATGATGCTATGAAAAAAGTTTGCAATCAGTACAAGAATTGTCACTTTGTAGAATGTAGGAACAGTACCTTATCCGAAATGTGTAGAGCCATTAATTATAAAATTGACTGCATTGATTACTATGACAAATATATTAATATAAAATCACTTAAAAAGATAATAGCTGGTAATAGACCGGACCAAATGAACAGTGGTTCGACACAATCTTCCAGGAAAGGAACCATCCCGTATTACTTTGCACGCATTCAAGAGTCCACGATTAATAATAGGAACAGTTCATCGTTAAAAGAATCTCATAACGTAAAAAAGGGTACCATACCACACTATTTCACAGTGATCAATAAAAAAATTCTTTTTCGTTCGGGGGCAACAGCCATTTAAAATCCTACATCAGAACATAGCTAGTATTCTAGCAAAACAATCACTTTTAGAATTAACTCTTTTGGAATTGCGTAAAAACAATGAAGACCCTGACATTATATGCCTAACGGAGACCTTCTTACAAGCTGGCTATGATAAATATGTGAAAGTTAATAACTACATAATGGCCTCAAGTTTTTGTAGGGATAATAAAAGAGGGGGTTCCTGTATTTTAGTTAAAAAAGACATACCTTACAAGGAACTTAAAAACATTAGTAAACATGGGAAACAAAATCTATTTGAAATTTGTGGAATTGAGATTGCAATCCATAACCTGCTCGTTATTTCACTGTATAGAACACCAACCTCTGACACTGATGCATTCTTAAATAATTTGGATCAAGTTTTGGTCGAAATAACAAGGTGTAGTAAGCCTGGTACAAAAATTGTCGTGACCGGTGATCTCAATATTGACACCCTGAAACAAGGGAAAATAACCAATCGTTTTAAGG
The DNA here is from genome assembly GCA_928269145.1 of Agriphila tristella. NCBI lineage: Eukaryota > Metazoa > Arthropoda > Insecta > Lepidoptera > Crambidae > Agriphila > Agriphila tristella. The sequence goes on along the minus strand of OV743439.1, from coordinate 13,980,697 downwards.
ACATATGTGACAATTACAATCTGAAAATACACATTAACGTCCCAATGCGTAAGAAGGCATGTATTGACCATATACTAAGTAATGTGAAAAACGCTACCGCTAATGTAAAGTACCTATATTTGTCAGATCATGAAACGGCTCAAGTACTTACTTTTCCGGTCCAGCAGAAATGCTTTAAATCTGATTCTTATTTCGTGTTTAAAAAAGACTATTCCCAGGAAAATATACAAAAATTCAGAGAATGTCTCAAAAGTCTTTCTTGGGCAGATATATACAGTGAGGTAGATATGGATATGGCCTTCGATAAATTTCATGAGACCTTTTGTCTCTTTTATAACTTGTGCTTTCCATTAGTCAGAAAAAAGTCCACCAATAAAACGAATAGTACGAAATGGATAAGTAGAGGTTTAAAAAAAAGTTGCAAAACAAAAAGATCTCTTCGCTATCAATATTATAAGAACAAATCACCAATGCATAAGCTAAAATATTTGACATATTCTAGAATTTTAAATAAATGTATAATAAAATCCAAAAAGAATTCTAACATAAAATTTATTAATAAAAGCAAAAATAAATGCAAAGCAACATGGTCAATAGTAAATAGGGAATTTAAAAATGACTCGTTCAATAATAATGCTATACCTACTATTAAAATTAACAATAAACATCTAACTGATCCCACTGACATAGCGAATGCTTTTAATTCTTTCTTCTTGGGCATTCATGGTAGTAACACTCTACCCAAAGCTTCAGTAGCCGCACGAAATAAAAATATAGGTAATTCGATGTTTATTAGACCTATGTCCGAGAATGAGGTGAAAAGGGAAGTTATTTCACTTAATAATACTTTCTCTGAAGGCTACGATGGTATTAATACGTCAATATTAAAGGCATGCATTACAGAAATACTTGAGGTATTAACACATCTGATTAATATGTCCTTTACTACAGGAACATTTCCAAGGGCACTAAAATTTTCTATTGTCAAACCTCTTTTTAAGAAGGGTGATAAAGATGATCCGAATAATTATCGCCCAATTAGTCTTATTACAATTTTTGCTAAAGTGTTTGAGAAATGTATGCTCAAGAGGTTATTGGCTTTCTGTCAGAAATATAATATTATAAAAAGTGAACAATACGGTTTCCAAAAGAATAAATCGACTGGTTTAGCTATTTATGACCTTGTTAAAAATATACTGACCAATTTAAATAATAACCGTTTGACGACAGGGTTGTTTGTTGATTTGACCAAAGCATTTGACTACGTTTCTCATGACATTTTATTAAATAAATTAGAATCACTTGGACTAAGGGGTATCTCACTACAATGGTTTAGTTCATATTTAAAGAATCGTAAGCAGTGTGTTTCTGTGAGTAATGTAATAAATCAAGAATTGGTAACGTTTACATCTGACTATTGTGAAAATAAATTTGGTGTGCCACAGGGAAGCATTTTAGGTCCCGTTTTATTTCTTCTATACATAAATGACATGAGTGAATGTATTGACCATAAATGTATTCTTTATGCTGATGACATTTCAATTATAGTGACTACGGATAAATATAATAATTCTATTGCTCAACATGAAATTGACATTAATAATACAATTGACACTTTATGCGTTTGGCTTGATGACAATAACTTGAAAATTAACCTTGACAAATCCGTTCTTATGCAATTTAATAAATCGAAGCATACTAAGTACAACTTCAAACTAAGTATAAGTAAAGTAAAGGAAGTTTCTAATACCAAATTTCTGGGTGTTACTATTGATGATAACGTGAATTGGTCTTCCCATGTAGATGATCTTTGTAAACGAATCAATAGATTTTCGTATGCAATAAATCAGGTTAAAAAGGTAACCGATAAAATTACTGCCATTCTTACATACTATGCGTATGTAGACTCAATCCTACGTTATGGACTTGTCATTTGGGGAAACTGTACAGAATGGGAAAGAGTATTTATTTCACAAAAGAAATGCGTCAGAGCCATAGGTGGTATTAGATGGGATGAATCCTGCAGACCACTTTTCAAGAGTTTTGGTCTATTACCGCTTCCCTGTCTTTATGTTTTAGAAGTGTGTGCTTTTGTATATAAATATAAGCATCTGTTTAAAAAAGCTTCTGATCGCAGACAACGTAGAGACCCACACGGAATTGTATTGGATACTGTTCCTAGTTCACGCAAATACGGTAGGAGCTGTCTCGCAATGTGCGTCAAAGTTTATAACAAAATCCCATGTGAACTAAAGGCCATTAATAATATTGGATTATGTAAGAAAAAACTTAATAAATGGCTCACCTCCCACAACTTCTATAGTTTAAAGGAATTTTTTGAGTATAAGAGATCATGAATTTTTATATTTTTAACTTGACATTTCGATATTGTGATGGACATTAATATTATTGACTTGTTATTTGTGGTTTTTGTGCTTATTATCATTATTATTATTGACATTATTTATTGACATTTTTTATTTTATTATTGATGCATCATTATTTGAACAATATTAATTCGATAACTATTTTTTAACTTTGATAATACTTTATATTCTGACATTTTATCTTTTTTTTCTTTGCATATCGCCTGTAAAGGTGGAAGCCAGTGAAACTGTATTTAGTTATAAGATCTGACTCTAAATGTACCTGTGTTTCGTGTGCAATAAATGATTATGATTATGATTATGAAATAAATATCTTTCCTTCACTGTTTGAAAAAAAAAATTTTTCTATTAAATTGTTTGTTTTTTTGTTAAAGTGTTACTGTTTGGCGATTGGCCACATTATCTTTAAAAACTTATAAGTATTTACTGAATCTTTGTTATTGATTTTACTGGTCCAAAAAGATCTCATTAGATTATGTATTTTACTAAACATAAGTAACTAGTTGTAAGTTTAATTCAAACTTTATAAGACTGTCAAGTGCCATTTACGTAGAAATAATAACTTTGTGATAAAAAGTTGCCTATAATAAATGTTTAGTTGATTATAAAATTTTTATGGTTTTATTTACAAAAATAATTCTACTTATTCAATTCAACGAGGTAAGTACTATTTAGTCTATTAGTAGGGATCCATTATTAGATGATGTTCATTATTAGATGTCCATATTTGGTGCATGTTCATCACTGGATGTCCATTAAGGGATTTTCCTTGTCCATTACTAGTCTAAAAAACCGTGTTTATATTTTAATCATATCTATCATTTTTATGCGGCAATGAGGGCTTTTCCAAAGGACTAAAAACTGTAGGATCGATAGATGGCGTTGATAAATTAAGCACAATAAGCACTGTCAACTGAGGCGCGTTCAGAACTTACGCTCCGAGTGCAACCAAAGTTGTGTCAACCGAACGTCACGCTCTAATGTTTGATACGCCGTTAGAGCGATTGGTTACACTCGGAGCAAAGGTTCTGAACGCGCCTCAGTTGACAGTGCTTAATTTTGCAACGTCATCTATCGATCCTATAGTTTTTAGTCCTTTGGAAAAGCCCTCATTTCTAGCTTTCACGGCGTTAGTATAAAGAGAAAAAGACGGACATTAAGCTCAAAATATATGTTTGTATGTTTGTCTCAAAATATATGTATATGTGGAAGAAACACAGTACATCTACCGCACTTCTCAATGTAGTTGACGATATACTCTCTGCACAGGATAGGGGAATGGGTACAATTCTCGTTCTCCTTGATTATTCACGCGCTTTTGATTGTTTAAATATCCCGCTACTCCTTTCAAAGCTTGCGTATTATGGTTTTGATGCTGCTGCGGTTCGGTGGTTCCATAATTATCTTCTGAACCGCTCTCAGATCGTGGAGGTTAAGGGGAATGATGGTGGGGTCTCCTACTCTCAATGCAAGGCCCTGTCAAGAGGCGTCCCACAGGGTTCAATACTAGGTCCTCTTCTTTTCATTTTGTTCACTGCTGATATAACTGAAAGTGTAAAACATTGTCAGTACCATCTGTATGCTGATGATGTCCAGTTGTATCTCAGTTTCCATTCTAATGAGACGTCTAGTGCAGTGGGGAGGATAAACGAAGATCTTTTGCATATGTCTAATTGGTCTAACAGAAATAGTCTGGTATTGAACCCTAACAAGACCAAATTTATGATCCTTGGTTCAAAAAAACAAGTTTCTTCTATCTCTGAGCGCCAGCCTCAAATCTGTATCGATGACCAACCGGTTGAGATGGTCTATGAAGCGAGAAACCTAGGAGTGATCTTCGAGTCGAACATGCGCTTTGAAAAGTACACTCTTGAAGTTGTCCGTAACTGTTTCTACCGACTCAAGGTCCTCTATAGGTATCGCCCTTTTCTCTCGGAGGATCTCAGGATCAGATTATGCGAGTCCTTAGTACTATCAAAGCTTAACTATGCTGATACAGTCTTTGGCCCCTGTCTACTATCAAGAACTAAGCAACTACTACAACGAGTACAAAATGCGTGTGCACGCTTCTGTTTTTCTGTCCCTCCGAGAGCACATGTTACTCCTTTTCTCAACAACTCTCGTTTGCTCAAGATAAACTCTCGTAGAGAACTGCATTATGCCAGCTTACTATTCGATATTGTTCATACTAAAACTCCTGAATATCTGTTTAGTAAACTTAAGTGGGCAAGGGATAACCATACCTACATGACCAGAGCAGCTTCTTACATGATTCTGATGCCTGCTCACAAGACTGCTGCTTTCCGTGGGTCTTTCAAATATTCGGCCTCGAAGTGCTGGAACAATTTGCCCCCCCCTCTTTACACACTGGAAACACGTAAAGCTTTTAGTAAAGCATATAAGGAATACTTACTGAAAACACAGCTACTTTATTAAAAATAGGTACTTACTGGGCTGTGACTCATGCTTTGCTTTGGAAGGCTTAGTTGTTTGAACACTTCGAGGTGCGAGATAAGGTTGATTTATTGTTTTATGTCCTATTCTCATTTATTATGTTTGTTTTGTTACATGTACTTCTGTTCTTTTTGTTTTTTGCTTGCCACGCTTGCATTAATATTATTATCAATGGCGGCTGAGGACGTGGCCACCACGTGTCCATTTTGCTTGATTTGTCCATGTCCATGTTTTAAAATGAAAACCATTGTGTGGAGGTAATTGTAAAATTATTCCTTGCCGAAAAAACCACAATAGTCTGACTGAACTGTCAACAATCTGTCATGTCAAGTCAATGTCAGTTTGCGACTTGCGTATGTGTGCGCTTCACCACAGACTAACACTGCACTGATCTGTCACAGAATACAATAACAGTACAAGTCATTGTGCTTCGCAATTTTTCTTTTTCAATGTCTAATTTGTTTTTGTGTAAAAATCTGTGTTTTTCGGTCCTGATGTCATTACTGTGCTCGGCAGAATATCAGTGCAGCAGGCCTAGCCTGCTGCTTATACTGAGCCGAGTACAGTTTTGACATCACGCGACGATGCGCAATGTTTTTGTTATTTGCTTTGATGTGTTTAGTTATTTGGATTGTCTTTGTAATGTTGTGTATCGTTGTGTGTTGTTCAAAATAAATGTATTTTCTTTCTTTTCTTTCTATGTTTAAACAAAATACTGATATTTTAAGAGTAAACCTGCAAAAACCCACCTTTTCATCCTTAAAGTGTCCATGATTGGTGCAATTACGTTACATTTTGATTAGTGTTTAGTGCGAGTGGCTCGTTTAGTGTTTAAAAATGAAAGGCCTTGGTGAGATCTTCATTTTAGACGACAAACTTAAATTTGACAGCTGTCACTTAAAATGAATATCTCACTATAGGATCTTTCATTTCATCCAACATCAAAGACTTTTCTTTTTAGGGTTCCGTACCCAAAGGGTAAAAACGGGACCCTATTACTAAGACTCTGTTGGCCGTCTGTCTGTCTGTCACCAGACTGTATCTCATGAACCGTGATAGCTAGACAGTTGCAATTTTCACAGATGATGTATTTATATATTCTTTTGCCGCTATTCGCTGGGTGCGAAGTTCTAGGTGGGGTATCATAATCGATCGCAGCGCTCATGGTGGCAAAAAGTAGAAATAATGTAGGCTCTGTCATCTGTCTGAAAACGATATTTAATTTATTACTTTATACAGGAACAATTATATGTTTACTAGCTTCTGCCCGCGACTTCGTCCGCGTGGATATTAGAGAAAATCCTTATGGAACCTTTAACCAAGATCCAAAAAGCAGTTTTTACGCGATTAGGCGGGTCTCCACCAAGCAAGCAGCCTCGTGCGAGGCCCGCCACACGCGGCAAACGTCTTGCCTCGCGAGGTAGCGTGCTTGGTGGGGGGGGACCCGCCTAATCGCGGTTTGCGGAAGCAGAGGAAGCCGACTACCCTGTTATGATAATAGACAGAAAAGGTAAAGCAATACAGGCAAAATATGTGTTGACTTGTTGTGGGTTACACTCGGATACTGTTGGCTGTTATGACGGGTTGCCCGGAGTAGACATGGGCGCCGCGCCGGCGCGACGCCGCCTCGAGCCACCGGCACGCCGCCGCCGCCGCCGTCTCTGCTGCGCGGCGTGGATATTTTGCCCAAAAACAAATTTATTGGCGAAAATTTTTACTATTTATGTCAGTTTTTGACGACTTATTATTTCCGTAGCCGTACTAAAATATGCTGCCATTACAAGCTGTATTTAACGAAGATCTCTTTCTCGAAGAAGTTGGACTCATAGAACTAGACATGCAGTCTGCAGTTGCAGTCTGTAGGTACCCCGTCTCGGAATGCCATTTCAATGGTTATCAACTTCGAGTGTTGTGTTCCCAGTATATTCTGACAAAGACGTTTCTTAGAAAGCACTACCGTAATATGAACCTAAGTATTTGAGAGCTGAGCAAGTCCTCCAAGATCTCAGCCACAAGAGCTAAATAATCGGCAAACCGAAAGTGTGTTAAATACTTTGCAATTATTTTCCAGTCCGGATACAGAAACTTTAAACCACTTACACCACGTATACAGTGTCGGAAAATAACTTCTCCTTGTCTCTCTCTTACCTGCGATATTATGGGATTTGAACGCTAGTTTGATTTTTTACCGAAATAGTGACTTTTCATACAGCGTGAAATTTTAATCATTTGGTTCCCGCCGTGGAGTGGTTCCACTCATGATTACAAACAATTTTTACTATGGGGCCAACTCTCCTCCTCGCTCGCAAAAAAAATATCAGCTGTTTCATACAAAAGTGCAGTACCTTAACTACTCGACCTTAATGTATGCAACAGTTGTTTTTTTTTTTTGCGAGGAGGAGAGTTGGCCTCACAGTAAAAGTTGACAAAAGTTGAAAAAGTTGTAAAAGTTGTTTAAAAGTTGTTTCACAGAACCAAATGATTAAAATTTCAGCGTGTATAAAGACCGCAACATAATCCTTCGTCGTAGTTGGCACATTTGAAGAAACTGCAGCACAGCCCAGGCCTCGATCGAAGCAAAGGCTTTCATAAGTAGCTCAAACGCTAAGCCAAATGGCAGATTCAGTCCACTGTAGGTTTTTTTTCGTAATCATCATAATTATAAGCTCTATAGGTTTTTTCGACTGGAAAATACTTTATGCGTATCCTGCGACTACAATAGATGGTTGAGCTTGAGAGTCAGTGGGACAAATTATGAATTGGACCATATCTTCTAAAATCTGTAAATGTCCTTTGGAATCGTCTTGGAAAATCGAACCATTCTTCATCTGACGACAATAGTAGCATTGCCAACTGGTGGAGCCACAGGAACTATTGCACCCACGGCAGATAAGTCCGTCCGGGAAGTATGTCCTGCGTCACGACACGTGGGAGACCCTAAGTCAGGCGAAACTGTGCAGGTACAGGTCTTCTAAGGTCTCAGCTACAATAACCACATAATCGGCAAACTCTTGTGCTCATATCTCTCAGTAAAGCTTTCCAAACGCATTCCTTGCTGTCTTCCCAGGCGAGGATCGTAAAACGAACCTTCCCGACCATATACAACCTGCCACAGCGTATAGTATGGATATATGGTTGGTCAAAAACCAAAGTCTTTTCGGAACTCAGCTTATTCGAGAGGTTGTAAGTCGTCAAACCCGCGCGTGACACAATTTGTAATTTATAGGCCGACCGGTTAAATGAGTCCTCGCCCGCGGGGCACAGGAGTGCGGGGGGAGACGAGAACGGGGGCGATGCGGGCGATGGGCGGCGAACACCTGCTGCCCGCACCTCTCACGACCCCCGTTCTCGTCTCCCCTCGCGCCTCTGTGCCCCGCGGGCGAGGGTTCATTTAACCAGTCGGCCTATAATAACCCAAATTCAACAACCTTCAACAACTTGTAGATGTGGCTCAGTCAGAACTGAGTAAGATCTATTAGTTCATCAAGAGTGTCCCATTTATCGCCCTTTATGAGCAACAGAATCGCCTGACCTGTTCCAGGCCTTCTACCTTCAAGAATGAAGGAATTGAAAACTTCTGGAGAGCTTTTAAGCATCAGTATACGGCTCGTTTTCACAAGTTTTTTGTGATTTCACCATGCCTTTGCTGCCTTGTTTTGTTAGAAATACAGTTTAGTTGCTTACGCCATACTTATTGTACAGGCTGAAGTCTGGGATATTTTTGGTGTTAAATCTCTGGTCTGAAGTCATTGAGCCACCAGGCGATGCGTTTCTGTTCTGCGTCTAACAGAGTTGTTATAAACGTAATGTGTTAAATTGTTATAAATTGTATCATGCAGCGTCCCTTAAAGTCATATTCTCATTCATATTAATTTACCCTTAAAAAAATCCACGCCGCCGGCGCCGAGCCGCCGCCGAGCTAAAATTGCCAGTTCGCCGCCGCCGCAATTTTGTAACGCGGCGCCCATGTCTAGCCCGGAGGAACCAAAGATCATTCCATTTAGAGGAGAATATTTGTATCTAGTCCCAAGTAAGAGCAATATTGTAAAAGCTAATATCTACCCAGTACCTGACCCGAGATTTCCATTCCTCGGTGTGCATGTGACACCGAGGGTTGATGGGCGAATTATTATAGGACCTAATGCAATACTAGCATTTTCTAAAGAAGGATATAGGTAAGTTCTTATCGTCTAAAAGAGAAGGGTCACGGCCCTACCACTAATATTATTCATAAACCCCAAGTATTTTTGCAAAGAAAATTGAGCAGTTGAGTGTTTTTAGGTAGGTATAACTTTTATCAATTATTAATTGAGGATAATAATTTTATTTTTACTACCTAATTGAGTCAAGAATAAATAATTATCCTTAACTATGTCCAAGTCTAATATACTATTAAGAAATTACATTAGCGTTGTATCTCCTCCTGTGCTGATATGCCAAGTCAACCTTATCTAAGACATTAAATTGATGTTTACACAACAATGTTTAGAATTACTGTTACTCAAGTATTATCAGTACTTCAGTGTTTTGCTAAGATTTAAATTAGGTATATAGGTTTGTTTTTTGTAACTTGTCATGGATTTGCATAAGTATTAATATTGCACCTAATTCTGTGCTATGTTTTCTGATTACAGATGCACCTAATTCCGTGCTATGTTTTCTGATTACAGATGGGGAGATTTTAAGGACAGACCAAAGAAAATAGTAAGGTAATATGTAATGGACTGTTTACATAGTTCAAGTATGTTTAGTCAGTAATTTTACTGGGCAACTTAATATTGAGTAAAAATTTAGTGAATCTAATTGCCGGTATACATTTTGATTAGTGTTTAGTGCGAGTGGCTCGTTCAGTGTTTAGTGTTTGAAAATGAAAGGCCTTGGTGAGATCTTCATTTTAGACGACAAACTTAAATTTGACAGCTGTCACCTAAAATGAATATCTCACTATAGGATCTTTCATTTCATCCAACATCAAAGACTTTTCTTTTTAGGGTTCCGTACCCAAAGGGTAAAAACGGGACCCTATTACTAGGACTCTGTTGGCCGTCTGTCTGTCTGTCACCAGACTGTATCTCATGAACCGTGAGAGCTAGACAGTTGCAATTTTCACAGCCTTCACAGGTGATGTATGTGGGGTATCATAATCGATCGCAGCGCTCATGGTGGCAAAAAGTAGAAATAATGTAGGCTCTGTCACCTGTCTGAAAACGATATTGAATTTATTACTGGCGATACAGGAACAATTATATGTTTATTACCATTTAATAAAACCATTATCCTCTTGTTTTACACTTGTACTATTATGTATTCTGTGGTAAAACTACAACCCTGACATAACCAAAATTAAACACAATTTTTGAATGGATTTTACTTACCTACCACATTTAATTTGAATGACCAAAAATGATTTCACAACACTTTGTCCACCCAAATCACAGTAATTTTAAAATTTACATTAATAACGCATAACACAATAGTATTTTTTAAATATTATTCACTATGCCGCCAGTACATTATCAAAACTTCAGGGGCCTTACTATGAGCTCTTATAGCAGGACTTATACTGAATGGCATTACTTTTTCGTACCATGACCTCGATTTAGCAGGCCTGCGGAGGGCCTGCTTTAATACACGCTCTTAAACCGTTCACCATTTTTTATGTATGGACGAAGCGTACCACGACGCACGGTTTGACAGTTTGGGAGCTGTTTTATAGCGTCTGTAATGTCAAATAAAGCAATTCATAAAAAGTTCCTACGTGATCAGCTTTTTCAAAATTGTTTAGTGTATTTAGATAAGTTTGGTGTGAGAATTTTAAGATTTGTTAAATTATTTTAATGTTTTTTATTTAACAGTGAATTATGTAACTTGATAAAAGCAACGCGACGACTTCCTTGTTATTGAATATCACTAAAATAAAAAGAAATGATGAGAGATGATACCCCATAAATAAGTACCTAAATTGCATTACATTTTATGTTATTATGAATAATAATAATCAAATAAAGAAGAAAACGATTTATTTTATATCGATGTAATTAACAAACTTATGGTGTGAAATGATATTGAAAATTAAAAAACTGAAATAAAATAACTTAAATTTGTTTTATTGTTTTGCGACATTTTATTAGAGCACGCACCTAGTAAATCGCACTTAAAAATAAATATGAAGTTGTGATACTTTTTTTCATCAATTTAGAACGTCGCGGCAGACAGAGATATACTATCCCCGCCAATTGGTAATGCGCAAGAACCTTGTCACATTAACATCCACATCGACGTGATCCGCAACTAAAAATGCCATGAAATAAGAAAATTCTTAATAGGTAATCTAATATAATTATTATTTATTGAATTATTATTTTCAGTAAGATAGGGTCTAGGTATATCAAAAATTTACAAATTGTTTTTAGTTTTTAAGGTTAAAAACATGGCCGCCAGGCGCATTACCAGTTGGCGGGGATAATAAGCGATAAATTGGGTGCATTCTGCCAGACAAATCTCTGAGTCATCGAACGCCATAAAGTACATTTTAACCATGAAAAGTAAAATATATTGAATATTCTAAACAAATTACTTTCCATGGTTAACGAATTTATGGCGATCGATGACTCAGAGATTTGTCTTACAGAATGCACCCATCGATTTGTATAGGCTATCTCGTTTTCGCATCGTCTACAAAGCATTAGTGATCTGTGACAAAGCATACCAGAGACAAACTAACCGTTCACCTTGAGTCAAAACAATCTTTAAGCCGTTCACCTAAAAGACGGTCATGGTACCGATTTAAGCAATTTTGTTTAGGGCCTGCTTCTGAACTGAACGGCTTAAGGATGGTTTCTTATTTGCTGATGGTAAGCCCCCAGAACGGTCAAAGCCAACAAAGTTGCGAACGCTAAGTGGCGCTAAAAGCGTGCACAGAGCCAATAACAACAAATACTATCCCCGTCAATTGGTAATGCGCCTGGCGGCCATGATTTTAACCTCAAAAACGAAAAACAATTATAATTTTTTCATATACCTAGGCCCTTTCTTATTAAAAATAAGAATTCAATAATGAATTTATTATCTTACCTATTAGAATTTTACTGTTTTTTGTCATTTTTAGTAGCGGATGATGTTGATGTGTATGTTAATTTGACAAGGTTCCAGCGCATTACCATTTGACGGGGATTATACTAAAATCAGAATAAAATTAATATTTAAGTGCGGCTCCGGGCTCCTATTAGGGCTTGCAAATCGAATATTCGAATTATTCGAATATTCGCCTTATTTTGGTATTCGAATACTTAAGTCGGTAAAATTCGAAAATTCGAATATTTTCTACTTTGTTAGATTTAGGCAAAAGACATTAATTAAAAACCCGAATAGCATTTGTGAGCATAGATTGAAGCGATCGTTAACGTTCACTTTCTCGTTTATTTATTTGTTTAGCTATTTTGTTTGTTTGTCCACAAATTGCAAACGATTTTAATCTTGTTCCCGATGAGCAAAAGACTTTAAACTTAAAACATAGGTCAGAACAGGAAGACAATAGAGTATTATAGTGTCATTGAGCTGACCTGATGATGGAACTGGAAGAAGGCCACAGGAAATCTGTAATAAAACCATACAAACCCACCGAATTTAGGCTCGTTTGATTCGTCTTGACACGTACTCTGTTGTGAAGTAGTGTCCAGGGTCTGATGAAGCTGAAAGAAGGCCACAAGAACTCTGTGATCTTTCTTATCGAATGAGGAATTATAGTGGCCACCTCTGGTGTTAGAGTTTATCAAGCCGCCTGTAAGGCCTCTAACTTGGCTTAACGACTGTTATCAGATGACAACAGCCGGGACGGACGGTTTAACGTGCCCTCCGAAGCACGGAAGCACTTAGTTGTAATGCCACTTAACGGTCACCCATCCGACACCTAGCCGGACTGAGCGTTGCTTAACAAACGTGATCGAGTACGATCAGCCTGTCAAGTTCCGCTCCGCCATGAGCGTTTCTAACTCTGTGATAAAACCATGCAACCCCATCTGGTTTGGGCTTGTATGATTCGTCTTGACTAGTACCTACTCTAAAATGAGATGGGTAACGGTTTCCAGGGTCTGGTGATGGAGCCGGAAGAAGGCCACAGGAACTCTGTAATAAAACCATGTGACCCCATATTTGTGCTCGTTTGATTTGTCTTGATGAGTACTCTGTTAGGAAATAGTAGCCAGGGTCAGATAATGGAGCCGGAAGAAGACCACAGGAACTCTGTAATACTTTACTTTATTGCAACACACTAAGCAAATAACACAAACATTTTAAACATTGGCACTAATAATTAACAAAATACATCTGTTATAATTTTGGTTTTCAGTCTGTTATAATTTTGGTCCATATTTTCTTGCTTTCTCTTGCCATATGACCCACCCATTGCCATTTTAACTGTCTTATTTTCCTTATTATATCTTCTACTTTTGTTTTTGTTCTTATTTCCTCTGATTTTTACCGGTCTTTCAGCGTTACACTTATTAGGCTTCTTTCCATGTTCCTCTGGCATGTTTTGAGATTCAAATAGTGTTCTTGAGTCAGTGCCCATGTTTCACACTCTGTAATAAAATCATACAAATCCATTGAGTTAGGGCACAGAATAAGTAATAGTACAAAGTACAGAAGCAGCACGCCGCATAGTAATTTAGATAAAAAGCGACTTTTGCTCCGACACAATAAAGTGCAATTCAGGTCGCGCAATTGCCTGCAGTACAGTTTATATTCATCTAGTAGTTGCCTCTCTTTCTATCGCGTGCTCTTACCTTTTCTAATGACGCAACGTTAAGGTTGTGTTCTTTTAAATGATCTGCGTAGCGTATATCATAATGTGAAAAACGTCAATTTTTAATTGGTTTTTTGTTTTTGACAACCGTATACGGCACAGTAATGTCGATTCGACATTGTTACTATTATAAAGAGGCAATACCTACGCAGGCAGTAAGATGCCGCGCTTGTACGGCGGCCCTTTGCTCACTTGTTCGTTCGCACGAACGGCTAGCGGTAGGTGCTTATCGCGCGAACTTGAGCGAGTGAAGGAGGCCTGGTTAGGGCTCGTTCGATTCGTCTTGAAAAGTATTCTGTTGGGAAATAGGTCCAGGGTCTGATGATGGAGCCGGAAGAAAACCACAGGAATTCTGTATTAAATTCCACCCTCTCACGGGCTAAGCGGTACTTCTCGCGCGTGACTTCGTAAATTCGACAATGCGTAAATTCGTCCAATCATGGAGTTCTGTTGTCACCTGTGTAGGGAATGCAATCCGGATAATCCGTAATCCGAAAAATCCGGATATCCGCTCATTTTTACTATACTTCCAAATCCGGATTTCAAAATTAAATCCGGATTTTTCGAAAAATAACAAATTATAACAAAAAAATACTTTCTCAGAAGTATTTCACTTTGAGCAATCCAGTGAACAGCAACTGGGCGAATAGCAACTGATTTCACTGGACTATTTCACTTAGAGCATCTTTAATACTTAACAAACGGTACTGTTGTAAATTGTATGTTTAATTTTATAAAGAGTCTGCGATCCTTAGCTTCGGTCTTCAGAGTGTCTTTTAATGTAGATATTCATTATTTTATTAACGTTTCGTTATTCGCAAATCGGACGTGAATCATAGACTGATGATTATTTTAATTTCATTTACACAAATAAAGTTTATTTTTTATTAGAGGGGAGAACTTTAAATTGAAATAAACAGACAAATAATTTTAATATTCGTGAAATTGACTTTGTCTTTAAGATATTTTTTTTTAGATTAGCTAGTACTTTATTTTAACACCAAGAAATAAATATAAAAAAGAATTAACAACAAAACTTACAGTGCTAAACATGGCGGTATTATCGCTAAGAACGATTTCTTCTAGACAACCGGAAATATTTTTTTAATTGTCATTGTTAATGTTTGAATATTTTTTCGGTCATGTGGCCGTTGTGGCTGGCGCTTACATGGCGTAATCTGGATGACCAATTTTCACACTAAGGTAGGTACCTACTGCGAAGAAAATATTTCTATTTCTAAAGCCTAATTAAGATTGGGCTTTAGAAATAGAAATATTTTTATTGCATGAATGTGGTATACGTGTTCGTCAAATCGATTAACGAAATGAAAGCACTAAACTTTCTTTGGAAATATGTAAAGGTGCATGTCTACACCGCAATAAACTAGAAACAAACAAAATGGACAATACGGCAAAAAAATAACATACACTGATTATTTGCTTTTCGAAGAGAGAATGAAAAAAAAGACGACACATATATTTAGGTTCTTGTTAAAAAAATGTTCACTAAAATAAAAATGTTTTAGAAGTTTAAAATCTTAGCCAGAAGTGACGTAGCTCTTGATCTTGAGGCTCTTGCCTAGTTCTAAATCACGCCAACAGCACTGTTAACATATAATCCATTAAATTAAGTAGGTACACACATACCCTATTTATGTAATATTTTGTGACTATTTCATTTGGTCGGATTCGCGCTAACAGCGCTGTGAGCGTGATTCGGAACGCGGCCTCTATGTAGTGATTCATTCAGAAAACACGCGGGAAACGCTGTCACTGTTAAAAAATGTGACTAGAGATGGGCAAGGGTAAAAACCGGGTCTTTTTTAAAAAGACATTTTAACGATTTTGTCAGAATCCTTGCATATTATTATTGATATAAGACCAATAAAAAAAACAAAATTAAAGTTTTTGAAAAACCCACGATGCTTAAAATTGTTAACTCTTGATTTAGAAGTAAGGAGAAGGAGAAGAAAACAAATGTAATTTGAAAACTAGAGTGACCCCAGAACATAGGATTTGTTACACGATCACAGTGCAAAAGCGATTGAATGATAAGAGACTAGTGTCTTTATGTCGTAAGTTTTAGTCGCAAGTCTATCCGTGACCACGGCAACTGCAAAGGTGCTGTTATGGCAGAAAAAATAAAATCATATCAAAACCATTCAGCATAATACATTTGCCATGCGGATCTTTTGATTAAAACAAAAAGTATTTTATTGTTCAGTCAAATACAATGGAAATGCGACTAAACAATAAATTACTATTGTAATTTGAGTTGTAAATTCAATCATCTTCATTTTAAAAACAACTTATTGCATAACATCTGTTTAGATTATAATATAATTGAAAACTATTAGAAAAAATATTAACATAAAAATAGCATTGTGAATGTATAAAATCTAAAAAGTTTAAAACATCTATTTAATTAATTTCGACCCTAATTTCGAACCTACGGGAGGGAATTTATGGGCCAAACAAAACCCAATGGTCGTGTTTAAACGGATCTTTTGCCCATCTCTAAATGTCACATTTTGAGTGACCTATTTTTTTTGGTGGCCTACAACAAGAGAAAACGTGTAAGTGTTTGTTCGTCGAGCTGTGACGCCACGAAGCGTTTTTTACAATTTGTTTATTTTTTTTCATAAATATTTCTTTAAAAATTCTTAAACCATTTATGTTTGCAAATCTAGAAACTTTTTATTTTTTATTTTGACAAAATATTTTTGTCGTATTGTCCATTGGACCTCCAGATTACGCCGTGTACACGCCAGCTGTAGCGGTCACTAAACATTAATGGTAAAAATATCTTTCATATAAAGCCATATTTCATGGCTATTGAAAATATTTTTTTTGTGTGTGACATCGTGTGATGTCATAAGTGTATTTATAAGAACAGAGTTATTGATTTTTAAATTAAAAATTATATTTATTTAAAATCCGAAATATCCGGATAATCCGGATTTAACCGAAATCCGTTTTTAAAAATCCGGATTTTGAAACAGATACGGATTTGCATTCACTACACCTGTGGGATGGTTCTGTTAAGTATCAGTTTAAACTTCCTGAATCGATTGAAAACAGATTGAAAGCTAGGAGGCTCATCGGCAACTCAACATTGGCCACGGCGGAACTTCAGAGCCTTAGTCACCGTCGCAAAGTTAAAGAGTGTGCGAGGGAACTGCACATCCTTGTTCCTCTAGCCCCTTTCCACCATCGAGGTACCAGAGGCAGGTTAGCATATCACCCTACCTTACATAGTAGATGCTACAAGGGTCCGTACCAAGCGCTTTGCCAATACATTTGACTGCTGAAGAATGGATTGCGCTGCTACTCATATGTTCCCCGATAGTTACAACCTTTGTCTCTTCAAGGTAAGAGTGAATAGGCATTTCTTGGGCAAGTGTGCTATACCTTAGACCACATCCTGTTTACCAAGCAAGATGGTAATATAAAAAAGAAAGTTCCGATAAAAAAAGAAACCATACAAATTCACCGAGTTTTGGGTCGTTTGATTCGTCTTGACAAGTACTCTGTTGAAAAATAGTATCAATCCCTGGTGTGATGATGAAGCCGGAAAACGACAGAGAAAATAACACAGATTAGACTGAAAAGCAAAAAATAAATATTTACTGACAAAAAACTATAAAAACGCGTTTTGAAAACGAACTAAAAAGTATAAAAATCGGACTCAGTTCAAAACATACAAAAAAAACGGACTAATAAGTATAAAATAATTACCCACGTAAAGATTTATGGCCCTATAAAGAAGTTTTAAACCTAAAAATGTGGAGCGAATGCAAAAGTCAATTGATGATAAATCTTACAAAATGCGCCCCACTTAAACGAAGCATTTAACGTTGGTTTCATTTGAAAAATAAACAATATTTAATAATTACGACCACCTGTTTTACTGTACAGAAATATTCGAATAATATTCGAATATATTCGAATACCTCCTTAAAAAATTTCGAATATTCGAATATTGAAATTCGTCGAATATTTGCAAGCCCTAGCTCCTATACAAATTTTATTATGTACAAAAATTACATTAGTTAGAACTATAGGTCAAGCGTTGGCGCTGACCTAATACTGCAATATTCTATAGCGCAGAAATAGTAGTTTGTTGCACAAGGGACGTAAGTGAGCTATTACA
The DNA here is from genome assembly GCA_928269145.1 of Agriphila tristella. Classification (NCBI taxonomy): domain Eukaryota; kingdom Metazoa; phylum Arthropoda; class Insecta; order Lepidoptera; family Crambidae; genus Agriphila; species Agriphila tristella. The sequence goes on along the minus strand of OV743439.1, from coordinate 13,962,900 downwards.
GAACAAGATCCAATTTGGCGCCCGTAAAGGGCGCTAATGGACCGAGTGCACCCGAGATATTTAGACGCCCGAGCGAGCGAAGCGAGCAAGGGCGAATATAGTTCTAGGGTGTAATAGGTACTTACATTACAACCGAGGTAAGCATACTACTTTACATCATTCATGCGAGGTAAATAAAACATTTACAAGGACATTTTTAGTTCATTAAAAACCTCTCGTGGGGTTGATCAGACCATCAAACTGAACAACTTTCATTATGGGACCAACCTCGAAATCACGAAAAAAAAATCTGCTGTTCCATACAAAACTAAAATGCCTACTCCATCGAAATGTAAAACAGCTGATTTTTTTTCGCGCTTTCAATATGAATCTGTTCATTTTATGAAAAAAAAATAGTCAAAATTCGTTAGGCATGACTAAATGGGAATAATGTGTATGAACAAAAATTGCATGACCTAATGAGGACATGACCTAGTGCTTCGAGCAACAAAAGGCTTCGTTTGTCACGAAGGGAGAAGCCTTAGCGATATTACTCTATTCAAATTATTCTGGCATTTTTTGCGGGGGGGGGGGGGGGGAAATGCACACAAGTGCAGTTCCGCATACCCACATACAAAAACTACACTGTAATGACGACACTCACACATAAAAAATAAAACAAAACAGCAAAAAATTGTGTACGGATGAGTCACACATCAAAATATGACACGTTTTTGACATAAAGGGCTGGGCTCAACTGTCGATGCAGCAATATCGATACGGAAAAAGGAATAAAGGTTACAAACTCAATCATTTTACGATGGGGTGAATAACAACAAAGAGGTAATTTTTATACGCTTGAGCTTTATACAAAAAGCTCGAGAGTGTAGGTGATTGGGTTGGGACTAATGTGTACCCAGGGAAGTTGGGCTCAGGCTGCTGACACTGAACATCGCATTTAGGGCATTGGCAACTTGCGTGGTGAGTAACAATCGCTGATATCGTTTAGGAGTAATAAAGGATTTTCCAAAATTTTTCGCCCGTTTTATGCATTTTAGAAATTCGTCTAGAAAAAAATCTAGACATAATTAGCACATGGGAGTTCTCGTCGTGAGTTACAAATAACTAGAACTAACAGATTTTGGAATTATCTCGACGATGTCACTTTTTCGGGTTCCAAAATCCACTGTGCGTTAGTCCCTCGAACTAAATTCCCTTTTTATTCACTTGTTGTATAATCTACTATTTCGAAATTTATTTCGCGATATCTGTCGAGCTCACATCAGTGCAGAGCAAATCATGCAAAAATCTCGCAAATGAATTTGGCGCAGAATCAGGGCCAGATTGACCAACACTTTATCGACAAACATTATTTAACGGTAACATCACTAAGTTGCCCATCGGCGAGAACTCGGATTTATCTAGCGACAGATCTGAAATTTGTACGGACGAGCCATGGACTAGCAGACCCGATGTCACTGAACAAATTTGACAACTAATCAAGAATAAAATATACGAATTTAATGTTTAAATGTAAACAAATAGCAATAATACGATAAAAAATTACTTTTATGTGAAATGTAAAACCGTCTTTTTGTATACTTGATGTTCAAGATCTCTTTTAACAGCAAAAAACTCATCAATTCGACATTTTAAACAGAGCAGCGTTCACATGCGCGACTGGACTCGGTCTAGAAAGAAATCCGGGTGCAACTGGTTTTACTAACGCGTATGCCCATTTGGGCTTGTACTTCGGCAGAGGGGAAACGCTTCGTATGGCTTCTCTTTCTGTAGAAGCCCGTCTTACTCTAAGACCTAGTGGGACTAGATGGGACTTTTGCATAGCTTGAATTTTCATAGTTTTTTTTTTTAGTAAAAAGTTTCGTCTTTTTATAAGAAAAGAAATTGGTTCACTAAGGAGTTTGACATAGCTTGAATTGTAAAGTGATTTGAAAATGGAACGTTCTATCTAAACAATGCACTGTGTTGCACATACATGCCAACTTACACGGCCTCTTACTATACTTGTAAATCCTAGTTGCCGAGCAGTATGATGTAAAAATAAATAAGTTCCACTATCGGTCAAGAGGTGGCGCGGACCGTTCCGTACCATCATAGTATATTTTCATACTATGATGTTACGGAATATGTAACGCTCGGTGCGCGAGTCGGACTCGCTCTTGACCGATTTTTTATAATGTTTTGTTAAATGTATATTTATAAAAAGCAACCTAATAAAAACGTGTTAAATAAATAGTCAGTATTAATTGAGTATAAGCGTGCCCGCAGACTGCAGACCAAACTGTCGGCCGATAGTTGGTTTTGTATGAAGAATCGGCCGATACCAAATCGTTGTACCTAGTGTGCGCACTTGCATACTTCTTCATACTGATTCCAACTATCAGCCAACAGTCTGGTCTGTAGTCTGCGGGCACGCCTAAACAAATAAAAAAAATTATAATAAAATACCTTTTTATTATTTTTATTTGGTAGCTTGTTTTATACTTGTGAAAACAGTTTTCTTTGTGCCCATAATTTTTTTGTCATGGAATCCGTGAGTATGAATGTTTCTCCTGTAAACATAAAGTAATTTTAGTACAAAAAAAAATTTGGAGTTTAGGTGCATTTTTTAATTATTAACAGGCTACGCCCTAATGTTAATCCTGTGGGAAAAACAAAAACCCTTTCTTATCGGATAACTATACAAAGTTATTTTTAGTTAATACAAAACCTCTCGTAGGGTTGATCAGACCATCAAACTGAACAACTTGGTCCCATAATGAAAGTTGTTCAGTTTGATGGTCTGATCAACCCCACGAGAGGTTTTGTATTAACTAAAAATAACATTTTTTCAATACAGTTGTTCAAAAATGGAAGATTACGATGACAGTCGAGCGTGCGGTAAGTTGATTTTACCGCACGCCGTGCGTTTTTGTTTACGGATTAGTACAGCGTGCGGAAAGTTGATTTTACCGCACGCCGGCGCGGTGCGTTTTTGTTAACGAACGTTTTTTTTTAATTTCTACTAGCTTCCGCCCGCGACTTCATCCGCGTAAAAACTTCAGACAGTAGACACATATTGCAACCAGTTTAAAATGACCCCTTTAGTGTATGAAAGCTAGTACTACGGAGAGTTCAAGCTGTTTCCCTGGTTCCACCCACCTGAATTTGATGAAACATAGCTTAGATTTTAAGTTCGACCTCAATCTACTAAATTATGAAAAAATCATCAAAATTCGTTTAGCGGTTTTTGCGTAATTCGCGCACAAATATTTAGAATTTACAGTTTTATTATATGTACAGATTACAATTTCAGTAGTACCTACCTATAATGTTTTCTCGCAAATGTATTGAAAAACGTATTATGGAACACGGTTGTTAAGGTTTTTTAAAACTCGTGACGATTAAAAAACCCTCGCCTGCGGCTCGGGCTTATAAAACGTCAACTTGTTTTAAAAACCTCCTTACCAACCTTGTATCATAAACTACTAGTATAATTAATAACACAATAAAGTTTTTACCTGCTAGTAATCATTTCATCTTGTGTGTCGACATATGCGAGGCAATGTTTTCTTCGGTATTCTACACACCTCCAACGGCGCTTATGACCCTTTTCCGAAATATGGTGCATGTTATACACAAAGCGGTTCAATATCATCATTAGTGAACCTCGAGCAGACAGAGTGTATAGTGGAGCAGTAACAGCTGCAACAAAGAAATAAAAATTGTTTAAAAACAAAAAAAACCGACTTCAAAAAACCTGAAAAAACAAAATTAGATGCAAAATTAAATACCTCTAAAAAGGTCGGGTGGGGCTGGAGGACAATTTCTTTTTTTTATTGTAAGAGCCCCACCCGACTTCATTAGACATGTTTTATTACAATGATATGCGTATCTAATGATTTGAAAATTATTTCTTGCTTTTTAGAGGTATTTAATTTTCCATCTAATTTTGTTTTTTCAGGTTTTTTGAAGTCAGCTTTTTTGTTTTTAAACAATTTTTTATTTTTTTCTTTTAAGTGTAAGTACCTTTTGTATTAGGTACTTTTACCTTTTTATGGGTATGTATAATATGTAAATGTAAGCGATGATGTTATTATGTAAGTAAGTATGTTTTTATATTTCACACTTTTACGTGGTCCTTTTCCACTAAAAACTCAATTTCCACTGATCCTGCTGTTTGTTGTTAAGGAGTTCCGTTGTTCCTTCGCAGTTCAAGTCTAGTCCAAAACGTCCTTGACCATAGTTAGATACCTAATTTGTTTAAGATTGTCGTAATCCTAGCAATATTTCAGTCACTATACAGTTTCTATTTGATTTTGAGGAGTTCCTCATACCACTTTTCGACTATAATGTATGGAAAATCTGCTGTTCCATACATTATAGTCGAGTCGATGATGTACTTTTCAACGGAACAGCAGATTTTTTTTCGAGATTCCGTAGTCGGCCTCATAGTAAAAGTGGTTCATTCACGTGGTCTGAAATCCCCATTTCATTTTTAGATATACTTAAAAATTTACGGTGTATATGACCATCAGCCATTGCCACTGCTGTGGCACAGGCCTTTCTTATGGATGGATAAGGAGGATGAGCCATAACCCACCACGCGGATTGGTGGGTGTTAAAGACTGCAAACGCAGCCGGGACCAAACGGCTTAACGTGCCTTCCAAAGTACGGAGGAACTCGAAATAATAAATTTTTGGTCACCCATCCCATGACCGACCTTTGCGGAAGTTGCTTAACCTCCGCAATCGCTGGGCCAGGCGCTAAACCACTGCGCCGCGCCATCGAGCTCCTCCTGTGTATGTACACTTACTTGCAAATACTTTTGTTTTATTATTTTATTCAATTACAGACAAGAAAATCTTATCTATACATATAAAACTCTAAATTGAATGATTGACTGATTCATTCATTGTTGGGATAGGCGTGGAGCCCTAACGGTTGAAGGTAGAGACACCATTTTTGGAGGGTAGATACCTTTCATGATGTAGATGAGCACTAAGAAAGGGTTTTGTGAAATTTCCGTTATACAGGGTGCTACAGGGTGTTCCAGATGTATGGGAATTTGTGTAGAAACACCATTTTTGGAGGGTAGATACCTTTCATGATGTAGATGAGCATTAAGAATGGATTTTAGAAAATTCCTGTTACAGAGGGTGCTATAGGTTGTTCAAGTTTGTATGAGAATTTGTATAGGGTTGAAGGTAGAGAGTTAGAGACACCATTTTTGGAGGGTAGATACCTTTCTTGGTAAGCACTAAGAAAGGGTTTTGTGAAATTTCCGCTATACAGGGTGCTACAGGGTGTTCCAGTTTGTATGGGGATTTGTATAGAGCTGAAGTTGAGGCACCATTTTTGGAGGATAGATACCTTTCATAGTGTAGGTAAGCAAGCACTAAGAAAGGGTTTTGTTAAATTTCCGTTATACAGGGTGCTACAGGGTGTTCCAGTTTGTATGAAGGTAGAGACACCATTTTTGGAGGGTAAATACCTTTAATAATGTAGGTAAGCACTAAGAAATGGTTTTAGAAAATTCCCGTTATACAGGGTGCTACAGAGTGTTCCAGTTTGTACATGTTTTTTTATGAGATTTAAATGTATGAAATGAGGTCTACAGATAAATACCTAGGTACTATCCCCGTCAATTGGTAATGCGCTGGAACCTTGTCAAATTAACATACACATCATCGTCATCCGCAATTAAAAATGACAAAAAACAGTAAAATTCTAATAGGTAATATAATTTATTAATTATGGAATTCTTATTTTCAATAAGAAAGGGTCTAGGTATATGAGAAAATTACAATTGTTTTTCGTTTTTGAGGTTAAAATCATGGCCGCCAGGCGCATTACCAATTGACGCGGATAGTATATTGGCAATCCATGACTTTCAAAATAAATGCAAAACTATCTTAATCACGCGAACGAAGGCGCAGGCAAAAGCTAGTTAATAAATAAATTATTTTACTCAATACATACCATTTTCAGCAACTATATTTTGATCATGTACTTCTATAGTATATGAATTTGTGTACGGCTGCAGGGATTCACCATCATTAAGGGACACATTATCTTGCTCAATTAAAGTTTCTTTCATGTTGCCTTTAATTTCAAAAGCTGCAACATGATTTTCTAATATTTCTACAGGCATGGTGGTTGCATCAGCTAGTTGGTTAGCAGGGTATTCTAATATTTCTGTTGGCACGGTGGTTGCATCAGCTAGTTGGTTAGCAGGGTCTTCTATTCTTATCATTGTGGTATTCTGTGATAAATTACTCAAATCATATTTTGTTTCACAATCATCACCGCTAATGATCATGCTATGTTCATTAATAAATGAATTATCAGCTAGAACATTATCAATCTCAGCATTGTCAGACATTGCCACTGATTCTTTTGAATTGAGCCTAAAACAAAAATCAAGTATAATACAGGGATAGGTCACCCATCACTGATATAGTACCTATAGTGTAGGAAAGGTAGTGGACCCCCACAGTAAATCCTCAGTAGACGAAACTTTACAGTATGATAAAGTATCATAAATGAAACATTTTTTAAATTATCCAAATCGTATTTTTTTTGTTTTTGGATATTTGTACATAGGTTTTGTTTCATACTATATTAGATCCCTGCAAAGTTTCATTGACTGAGGATTTAATGTTGGGTCTCCATATAAAAGATTGCTTCATTATGGTATCTACTACATTACTATTATGGTCATTTCGTTACTTGCCCATGGTCCCCCAGTCTAAGTCCCCCTTGCTCCCGCAGCCACCCGTGGTCCTCCAAAGTTCCCATAGTGGTTGCTATGGCAAATATTTTTGCCCGTGGAACCCCCTAAATAACTATTTCTTTATTAAATATATTTTTATTGACCGTGGTACCCCATGTGCTAAAATATTTGCTCATGGTACCACAAGGGGAACTTAGACAGGGGGACCACAGCCAAGTAACAGGTGATTTTTAGCACATCACACATACCTTTCATCTTCAATGACCACATCAGCCAATACATCTAGTGAATTTGGTTTATTTTGTCCTTGTCTTTTAGGTACATTTTCTTTGGTAACCAATGTCTCCATATCCTAAATTAATCAGTAGAATCAGAAAATATGACAATAAGTTTAATTAGGTAGGTATCAGTGGCGAAGGGTCCATACAAGCCGATTCCTATCGGCTTACCTTTTAGGAATCCTACCCCACCGATCCACTATGCAAATCATAGCATTTTTGTAGAACGGCTTACCTTAACCATAATTTCACCCCTCGCCACTGGTAGGTATGTAAGAAATTTTTCACATAACTATTATTTTACTTTAGAATATTTAGTTTTAAAATTATTTAAAACATGAAATGAAATTTACAGCTTTCAAATAAAACAGGTGAATAAAGGATTTTTAGCAACAGCCTGTACAAAACTTTTGAGATTTTTTAAAGCAAAAAAAGTGTAAAAAGATAGATAAATAAAGTGTAAAAAGATAAGCTCTCAAAATAGCTATGTTAAACTAACATAAACAATAGTACCATTATAGCATTCAGATCTTCAAGTCCCGTGATATGCATTTGCTTGGCAGCATTTAGAAAAGAAGGGTATATCTTGCTGGGAACCTGTACTTCTCCATTGTATATATATTCCAGCAGGTATGACAGAATATTATGCCCAATATTCTAAAATGATTACAAAAATAAAATTATTAACTACTTCAACATCATCATCATCATATCAGCTGCACGACATCCACTGCTGGGTATAAGCCTCTCCCAAGGATCTTCACTACGATCGGTCCTGCGCTGCCCGCATCCAACGGTTTCAACAACCTTCACCAGATCGTTAGTCCACCTTGTCGGGGGCCTACCCACGGTGCGATGTCCGTTGTGTGGTCACCAGCAATTTACTACTTACATAAAAAAAATTCACAGATTTCGCAGTTCCCGCAAGAATCGGAGCATTGAAAATGAATACAAAAATTTACGAAAAAACTAAATCAAATCAAAAGCTCCTAAAATTTTTCTAAGGTTCACTAGGTACCTTTTTTTTACGATCGATTGTGTGCCCCTGACTGCTTCGACGCGGCTGAATTATTATTAACCGATTCACAAAACTTTCAATACCTTTACCATGACGATCGGTCAGTAATCATAGAAACTACATCACTTTTTATATACAGAAATACCCGTTTTTCTACAATTCCAAATCTAAAGGTCACAATTATAAACCGATTTTCAAAAAAATTTCGCTATGTTGTAGCTAAACCAATACCCTAGGACCCTTTTTTTAATTTTTTCTTAAGTCGGTTTTTTTCTCGAAATATTTACAATTTAGTAAACAAAAAACCCGAATTAAACAAAATTTTTTTTTTTTTAATTCAGCCGGTTTTTAAAAATTCAAACGTTCACACGTGTCTCAATAAATTCCTCAACTTTTGGTACTATTCCCATCTCGATCCTCCTGAAATCCTCGGAACTATGACCAAAAATATGTCTCAGGCGATTTGCATTTGATAACCATTTTCAATGGTAAAATTATCTCGCATAGCATACTTACACATAAAAATATAATAGGATGTTGACATGATGCAGATTGTAGAATGCCCTTGAGGTAAGGGCTAGCCAAAGCCAAAACATTTTGGTGCGCTTTGACGAGATGCCCATCTGTAGCTAACGTTACGTCTACAAATTCTTGTTGCTGGAAAACCAAAAGATATTATTATTGTTATGCGAGTTGTCATGTTAACACTCAGCTTTAAACTTACATAAATATAGGCTCTCACAAGGCCTTGGCATGGATCTTGAGCTGTGATATGCAAAGTAATTTTAGGTCTCATTGGGGGAGAGTTGGTGCGGAGCGACTACAGCATGTGCAGTAATCCCTGTCCCATCCAATTTATCTCACCGCTCACGATTCGTGCCGGCACCTTATATCTACTTAGTACTTATGTATAACTAGCTCTTGCCCGTGACTTTGTCCACGCTGACATTCGGAAAATTGCTATAGAACCTTTGACCAAGATAAAAAGTATCCATGTTTTACCACAGGCTATAACTATCTGTGTGCTATTCCAAATCCGTTCAGCCAGTTTTATGTGATTGAGTAACAAACATCCAAACATTAAACTTCACATCCGCACGCGACTTTTTCTGTGTGATCAGTTATTTCTCTATCCCTCGAGAAAAATACTTTTTTGGGGATGAAAGGTACCCTATGTCCTTCTCTGTACCATGATGATCGGTTCGGTAGTTGAGACGTGAAGGCGTAACAAACAAACAAACGGACTTTCACATTTATAATACTAGTGGCCGCCCGCGATTTAGTCTGCGTGGAAAGTTTTTTGCTATCCCTCGGGAACAATACTTTTTTTCGGGATGAAAGGTACCCTATGTCCTTTTCTGTATCCCTGACAACATGTATGCAAAATTTCATGATGATTGGTTCAGTAGTTAAGACGTGAAGGCGTAACAAACAAACAAACGGACTTTCACATTTATAATACTAGTGGCCGCCCGCGATTTAGTCTGCGTGGAAAGTTTTTTGCTATCCCTCGGGAACAATACTTTTTTTCGGGATGAAAGGTACCATGGGCAACAGCGACGCTTAATCACTGCTAAGGTCAAAATCGCTTGCACGCCGCGCCGTCACCACCATACGTTTAGTTCGTGTAGGGGCGATACGCGCGCACACGAATTTTGTTGCAAACTGGTTAAGCGACGCTGTTGCCCATAGTACCCTATGTCCTTTTCTGTATCCCTGACAACATGTATGCAAAATTTCATGATGATTGGTTCAGTAGTTAAGACGTGAAGGCGTAACAAACAAACAAACGGACTTTCGCATCCTTACTATTATTATAAATGCGAAAGTCCGTTTGTTTGTTTGTTACGCCTTCACGTCTAAACTACTGAACCGATCATCATGAAATTTTGCATAGATGTTGTTAGGGGTACAGAAAAGGACATAGGGTACCTTTCATCCAGAAAAACCGTACAGTTCCCGAGGGATAGCAAAAAAACTGTCCACGCAGACGAAGTCGCGGGCGGCCGCTAGTTTATAATATTTTTAGTAAGGATCTGTGGAGTACATTTTAATTTTAAATAATAAACATACATGCTGGAGTAATGAAAATCCTTTACTTAAATTGGTCATGAATGTTTCTGAACACACACTGTAGTTTAATGAAGACATTTTTGCCGTGTGTTGTATTTTGTACGTAGTTTTCTTTGGATATGTGACCACAATTATTATTAATCGACCCGTCCTCAGATAAATTGGGGCTCACAAATAGGTAAATTTATTTACTTAAGTGCTTCTCCTAGTCAGCTTTTTTATTTAAATGCAGCTTCATCACTTGATCAAAATAAGGAGCCATGCAAAAAACTAGTTACTCAATAATTCCCTGGTTTAGTTGCTTTTACACTTATGACTTTTACTGGGTGTAGATATCATTGTTCCGCACATAAACATGAAATGAAGTAATGAACATAGATTAATATTATATACTGGTTAGTAATGAATGACCAGTAAAACCAACATAATTTATAATTTAAATATCCTCGCGCCGCAACAAACAAACAACAGCAACAAAACAAACCAACAACCCGTGTCAGTGTTGTTCCTGGCAAATTTAGGATTGCCGTATTCAAAATCGAAAAATTGCCGTAAAAAGCCCAAAATTATAAAAAATTGCCGTAATTTGAAAAATATCATGAATTTTAGCCTATTTTAGCAATGAAAATTGCCGTATTTGTATGGACAGCGTTGTTGAATGGTGCCGTATTTCGAGTCAAATTCGATCTGGATTACCGTAGAATACGGCAATTGCCGTATCAAGAACAACACTGACTGACCCGTGTCCCGTTTGTTGTGTTGACTTGACTTTGGACTTGACACCTTGACGTTGACACTGACAGTCACAGGCCGCGCCGCGTTCCGAATCACGCTTACAGCACTACGAACGCGCTAACGCCCGGACCGATTCATGCTTACAACGCACACGTAAGTTGAAGTGACGTCACAGATGACGTCATCGCATGTGCTAACGACGCTCAGCGTATTCTACCAAAGCACTGTGAGCGTTGTCGGTGTAGCTGTCAAACTTCCTTGTCAAAGTTCATTCTTGTTAAACTTTGTGGTTATTATTTGTGATTTTTAGAAAAGATGGCTGAATTTATTGATCTGCAGGTGTTTTGCGAAGCTACGAACGAAATACTTATATTAAATTGATGTTGAGAGAGCTAGCAGTGGTAATAAGTATTTTGAATCTTTCATGGTTTATAAATTGGTAAGTAAATAACTGGTCAGAGTAAAGGAACTTGATTCATATTCATAACTGCCTTTGTATTTACTTGTCCCATAGAATTAATATTTACTTTATCGAGATAACCCCTTTTGGAGGTTACGTTGTTAAAAACAATCCAATGTTAGCGGTGTGAGCGCTCTCACGAGCGGTCCGAATCAATAGTATCGTGAGCGTGCTGACAGCGTGCTAAGGCCCTCCGCTGCCTTGAGCGGGATCCCGGCGCGGGCGTCCGCTCCGGGTGCTGTTTCCTGTATTTTCATAGAGCAGCGCTGCGTGTGGCGGATTTCCCGCCGCACGTGGCGCGGGCGGCGAGCACGCTCGCGGGTCCCGCGCGACGGGTCACGTGAGCGGGGCTGTTTCTTGTTTATTCATAGAGCAGCGCTGCGTGTCCGAGCCCACCTTGTCGGGGGCCTACCCACGGTGCGATGTCCGTTGTGTGGTCACCAGCAATTTACTACTTACATAAAAAAAATTCACAGATTTCGCAGTTCCCGCAAGAATCGGAGCATTGAAAATGAATACAAAAATTTACGAAAAAACTAAATCAAATCAAAAGCTCCTAAAATTTTTCTAAGGTTCACTAGGTACCTTTTTTTTACGATCGATTGTGTGCCCCTGACTGCTTCGACGCGGCTGAATTATTATTAACCGATTCACAAAACTTTCAATACCTTTACCATGACGATCGGTCAGTAATCATAGAAACTACATCACTTTTTATATACAGAAATACCCGTTTTTCTACAATTCCAAATCTAAAGGTCACAATTATAAACCGATTTTCAAAAAAATTTCGCTATGTTGTAGCTAAACCAATACCCTAGGACCCTTTTTTTAATTTTTTCTTAAGTCGGTTTTTTTCTCGAAATATTTACAATTTAGTAAACAAAAAACCCGAATTAAACAAAATTTTTTTTTTTTTAATTCAGCCGGTTTTTAAAAATTCAAACGTTCACACGTGTCTCAATAAATTCCTCAACTTTTGGTACTATTCCCATCTCGATCCTCCTGAAATCCTCGGAACTATGACCAAAAATATGTCTCAGGCGATTTGCATTTGATAACCATTTTCAATGGTAAAATTATCTCGCATAGCATACTTACACATAAAAATATAATAGGATGTTGACATGATGCAGATTGTAGAATGCCCTTGAGGTAAGGGCTAGCCAAAGCCAAAACATTTTGGTGCGCTTTGACGAGATGCCCATCTGTAGCTAACGTTACGTCTACAAATTCTTGTTGCTGGAAAACCAAAAGATATTATTATTGTTATGCGAGTTGTCATGTTAACACTCAGCTTTAAACTTACATAAATATAGGCTCTCACAAGGCCTTGGCATGGATCTTGAGCTGTGATATGCAAAGTAATTTTAGGTCTCATTGGGGGAGAGTTGGTGCGGAGCGACTACAGCATGTGCAGTAATCCCTGTCCCATCCAATTTATCTCACCGCTCACGATTCGTGCCGGCACCTTATATCTACTTAGTACTTATGTATAACTAGCTCTTGCCCGTGACTTTGTCCACGCTGACATTCGGAAAATTGCTATAGAACCTTTGACCAAGATAAAAAGTATCCATGTTTTACCACAGGCTATAACTATCTGTGTGCTATTCCAAATCCGTTCAGCCAGTTTTATGTGATTGAGTAACAAACATCCAAACATTAAACTTCACATCCGCACGCGACTTTTTCTGTGTGATCAGTTATTTCTCTATCCCTCGAGAAAAATACTTTTTTGGGGATGAAAGGTACCCTATGTCCTTCTCTGTACCATGATGATCGGTTCGGTAGTTGAGACGTGAAGGCGTAACAAACAAACAAACGGACTTTCACATTTATAATACTAGTGGCCGCCCGCGATTTAGTCTGCGTGGAAAGTTTTTTGCTATCCCTCGGGAACAATACTTTTTTTCGGGATGAAAGGTACCCTATGTCCTTTTCTGTATCCCTGACAACATGTATGCAAAATTTCATGATGATTGGTTCAGTAGTTAAGACGTGAAGGCGTAACAAACAAACAAACGGACTTTCACATTTATAATACTAGTGGCCGCCCGCGATTTAGTCTGCGTGGAAAGTTTTTTGCTATCCCTCGGGAACAATACTTTTTTTCGGGATGAAAGGTACCATGGGCAACAGCGACGCTTAATCACTGCTAAGGTCAAAATCGCTTGCACGCCGCGCCGTCACCACCATACGTTTAGTTCGTGTAGGGGCGATACGCGCGCACACGAATTTTGTTGCAAACTGGTTAAGCGACGCTGTTGCCCATAGTACCCTATGTCCTTTTCTGTATCCCTGACAACATGTATGCAAAATTTCATGATGATTGGTTCAGTAGTTAAGACGTGAAGGCGTAACAAACAAACAAACGGACTTTCGCATCCTTACTATTATTATAAATGCGAAAGTCCGTTTGTTTGTTTGTTACGCCTTCACGTCTAAACTACTGAACCGATCATCATGAAATTTTGCATAGATGTTGTTAGGGGTACAGAAAAGGACATAGGGTACCTTTCATCCAGAAAAACCGTACAGTTCCCGAGGGATAGCAAAAAAACTGTCCACGCAGACGAAGTCGCGGGCGGCCGCTAGTTTATAATATTTTTAGTAAGGATCTGTGGAGTACATTTTAATTTTAAATAATAAACATACATGCTGGAGTAATGAAAATCCTTTACTTAAATTGGTCATGAATGTTTCTGAACACACACTGTAGTTTAATGAAGACATTTTTGCCGTGTGTTGTATTTTGTACGTAGTTTTCTTTGGATATGTGACCACAATTATTATTAATCGACCCGTCCTCAGATAAATTGGGGCTCACAAATAGGTAAATTTATTTACTTAAGTGCTTCTCCTAGTCAGCTTTTTTATTTAAATGCAGCTTCATCACTTGATCAAAATAAGGAGCCATGCAAAAAACTAGTTACTCAATAATTCCCTGGTTTAGTTGCTTTTACACTTATGACTTTTACTGGGTGTAGATATCATTGTTCCGCACATAAACATGAAATGAAGTAATGAACATAGATTAATATTATATACTGGTTAGTAATGAATGACCAGTAAAACCAACATAATTTATAATTTAAATATCCTCGCGCCGCAACAAACAAACAACAGCAACAAAACAAACCAACAACCCGTGTCAGTGTTGTTCCTGGCAAATTTAGGATTGCCGTATTCAAAATCGAAAAATTGCCGTAAAAAGCCCAAAATTATAAAAAATTGCCGTAATTTGAAAAATATCATGAATTTTAGCCTATTTTAGCAATGAAAATTGCCGTATTTGTATGGACAGCGTTGTTGAATGGTGCCGTATTTCGAGTCAAATTCGATCTGGATTACCGTAGAATACGGCAATTGCCGTATCAAGAACAACACTGACTGACCCGTGTCCCGTTTGTTGTGTTGACTTGACTTTGGACTTGACACCTTGACGTTGACACTGACAGTCACAGGCCGCGCCGCGTTCCGAATCACGCTTACAGCACTACGAACGCGCTAACGCCCGGACCGATTCATGCTTACAACGCACACGTAAGTTGAAGTGACGTCACAGATGACGTCATCGCATGTGCTAACGACGCTCAGCGTATTCTACCAAAGCACTGTGAGCGTTGTCGGTGTAGCTGTCAAACTTCCTTGTCAAAGTTCATTCTTGTTAAACTTTGTGGTTATTATTTGTGATTTTTAGAAAAGATGGCTGAATTTATTGATCTGCAGGTGTTTTGCGAAGCTACGAACGAAATACTTATATTAAATTGATGTTGAGAGAGCTAGCAGTGGTAATAAGTATTTTGAATCTTTCATGGTTTATAAATTGGTAAGTAAATAACTGGTCAGAGTAAAGGAACTTGATTCATATTCATAACTGCCTTTGTATTTACTTGTCCCATAGAATTAATATTTACTTTATCGAGATAACCCCTTTTGGAGGTTACGTTGTTAAAAACAATCCAATGTTAGCGGTGTGAGCGCTCTCACGAGCGGTCCGAATCAATAGTATCGTGAGCGTGCTGACAGCGTGCTAAGGCCCTCCGCTGCCTTGAGCGGGATCCCGGCGCGGGCGTCCGCTCCGGGTGCTGTTTCCTGTATTTTCATAGAGCAGCGCTGCGTGTGGCGGATTTCCCGCCGCACGTGGCGCGGGCGGCGAGCACGCTCGCGGGTCCCGCGCGACGGGTCACGTGAGCGGGGCTGTTTCTTGTTTATTCATAGAGCAGCGCTGCGTGTCCGAGCCCGCGACGGGCTATTTGTCCGCGACGGAGCACGGCGCGGGTCCACGCGACGGGCTGTTTGTCCGCGACGGAGCACGGCGCGGGCCCCCGCGACGGGCTCCCGCACCGTGTACCCGCGCCGGGATCCCGCTCAAGGCAGCGGAGGGCCTAATGGTTTGGACCGGTGTACAATGATGTCATACGCTGTGAGCACTGTTGGCGTGAACCGGAACGCGGCCTAGAATACGCTGAGCGTCGTTAGCACATGCGATGACGTCATCTGTGAGGTCACTGCAGCTTACGTGAGCGTTGTGCCGTTGTTAGCATGAATCGGTCCGGGCGTTAACGCGCTCATAGTGCTGTACAAGCGTGATTCGGAACGCGGCCTAGATTTTTGTGCACGTTGTAGTTATTATTTGTAATTTTTACAAAAGACGGCTGAATTATTTAAAACCTGCAAGTGTTTTGTGAATATACGAACGAAATCATTGTATTAAACTGATGTTGAGAGAGCTAGCAGTGGTAATAAGTATTTAGAAGCTTTGATGGTTTATAAATTGGAAGGTAAATAATTGGCTAGAGTAAAGGAACTTGATTCATATTCATTATTGCCTTTGTATTTACTTGTCCCATAGAATTAATATTTACTTTATCGAGATAACCCCTTTTGGAGGTTACGTTGTTAAAAACAATCCAATTTTAGCGGTGTGAGCGCTCTCACGAGCGGTCCGAATCAATAGTATCGTGAGCGTGCTGACAGCGTGCTAATGGTTTGGACCGGTGTACAATGACGTCATACGCTGTGAGCACTGTTGGCGTGAATCGGAACGCGGCCTAGAATACGCTGAGTGTCGTTAGCACATGCGATGACGTCATCTGTGAGGTCACTGCAGCTTACGTGAGCGTTGTGCCGTTGTTAGCATGAATCGGTCCGGGCGTTAACGCGCTCATAGTGCTGTACAAGCGTGATTCGGAACGCGGCCTAGATTTTTGTGCACGTTGTAGTTATTATTTGTAATTTTTACAAAAGACGGCTGAATTATTTAAAACCTGCAAGTGTTTTGTGAATATACGAACGAAATAATTGTATTAAACTGATGTTGAGAGAGCTAGCAGTGGTAATAAGTATTTAGAAGCTTTGATGGTTTATAAATTGGAAGGTAAATAATTGGTTAGAGTAAAGGAACTTGATTCATATTCATTATTGCCTTTTTATTTACTTATCCCATGCAATTAATATTTACTTCATCGAGATTTCCCCTTTTTGAGGTTAAGTTGTTAAAAACAATCCAATGTTAGCGGTGTTTAGCGCTCTCCCGAGCGGTCCGAATCAACAGTATTGTGAGCGTGCTAACAGTGTGCTAATGATTCGGACCGGCATAGAATATGATCGTCATCTCGCGTGTGCCTTACTCCTTCTGGCTTGTGAGCTTTTAAATCCTTCAGTGACGGATAAAAACAATTTCTTATTTTGGTATTCAGTACAAACGTAACGCTAGAATTTATGAATGATTGACGTTTGAACATGGTCCGTCCTCACGAAAAGACACTAAAGATCATGGATGCTGGAAATAACAAAAACTAGCTAACGAAAGTGCAGTTTCACTCCATAGATGCTCAGTGACGCAAAAATAACTAAGATTTAACATTCGAAAACCATACAAAACAGAACAGCCCCCCTAGCCAAAGTAACATTTGCAAATTTTCGCTATCGCTTCGCTTCGAAACATGTATGGATTAGACGTTTTAAAATTCGATTGTTAACGAAACCTTATGTCAATTCCATACATGTTTCGAAAGCGAAGCGGTAACGAAGATTAGCGAATGTTACTTTGGCTAGGCCCTCAGAACTCATAAAATCGTTATTTAAACGTGGCACATCCGTTCCGTGTGAGCCACGTTTAAATAACGATTTTATGAGTTCTGAGGGCCTAGCCAAAGTAACATTCGCTAATCTTCGTTACCGCTTCGCTTTCGAAACATGTATGGAATTGACATAAGGTTTCGTTAACAATCGAATTTTAAAACGTCTAATCCATACATGTTTCGAAGCGAAGCGATAGCGAAAATTTGCAAATGTTACTTTGGCTAGGGGGGCTGTTCTGTTTTGTATGGTTTTCGAATGTTAAATCTTAGTTATTTTTGCGTCACTGAGCATCTATGGAGTGAAACTGCACTTTCGTTAGCTAGTTTTTGTTATTTCCAGCATCCATGATCTTTAGTTTCATTTCGTGAGGACGGACCATGTTCAAACGTCAAACATTCATAAATTCTAGCGTTACGTTTGTACTGAATACCAAAATAAGAAATTGTTTTTATCCGTCACTGAAGGATTTAAAAGCTCACAAGCCAGAAGGAGTAAGGCACACGCGAGATGACGATCATATTCTATGCCGGTCCGAATCATTAGCACACTGTTAGCACGCTCACAATACTGTTGATTCGGACCGCTCGGGAGAGCGCTAAACACCGCTAACATTGGATTGTTTTTAACAACTTAACCTCAAAAAGGGGAAATCTCGATGAAGTAAATATTAATTGCATGGGATAAGTAAATAAAAAGGCAATAATGAATATGAATCAAGTTCCTTTACTCTAACCAATTATTTACCTTCCAATTTATAAACCATCAAAGCTTCTAAATACTTATTACCACTGCTAGCTCTCTCAACATCAGTTTAATACAATTATTTCGTTCGTATATTCACAAAACACTTGCAGGTTTTAAATAATTCAGCCGTCTTTTGTAAAAATTACAAATAATAACTACAACGTGCACAAAAATCTAGGCCGCGTTCCGAATCACGCTTGTACAGCACTATGAGCGCGTTAACGCCCGGACCGATTCATGCTAACAACGGCACAACGCTCACGTAAGCTGCAGTGACCTCACAGATGACGTCATCGCATGTGCTAACGACACTCAGCGTATTCTAGGCCGCGTTCCGATTCACGCCAACAGTGCTCACAGCGTATGACGTCATTGTACACCGGTCCAAACCATTAGCACGCTGTCAGCACGCTCACGATACTATTGATTCGGACCGCTCGTGAGAGCGCTCACACCGCCAAAATTGGATTGTTTTTAACAACGTAACCTCCAAAAGGGGTTATCTCGATAAAGTAAATATTAATTCTATGGGACAAGTAAATACAAAGGCAATAATGAATATGAATCAAGTTCCTTTACTCTAGCCAATTATTTACCTTCCAATTTATAAACCATCAAAGCTTCTAAATACTTATTACCACTGCTAGCTCTCTCAACATCAGTTTAATACAATGATTTCGTTCGTATATTCACAAAACACTTGCAGGTTTTAAATAATTCAGCCGTCTTTTGTAAAAATTACAAATAATAACTACAACGTGCACAAAAATCTAGGCCGCGTTCCGAATCACGCTTGTACAGCACTATGAGCGCGTTAACGCCCGGACCGATTCATGCTAACAACGGCACAACGCTCACCTCTTCGGCACTAAGTTTAGACTTGGCCATCTGCTATGGCTAGCTAACGTTTTACTGTGTAAATGTTGATATCGATTGAAAGTACATTTAATGAGCTTTCTTTTAATAAGTGTTTGATTTATTTAACATAACAGTTACCATAATTAAACGATTAAAGCGTTATTGCTAGCGCCACCACAAAAGGGAAATAAAAGGGTTCAATTCAGGAAATGCGGGTAAATTCGCTATCGAGATGATGGAGAAAACACACTTCAACAGTTCAATTAAAAAAACGAATACCCAAGATTAGTGAATGCAAATCCGTATATATTTCAAAATCCGGATTTTTAAGAACGGATATTGGTCAAATCCGGATTATCCGGATATTACGGATTTTCTATAAAAATATTTTCTTTTTTATAAAAATAAATCATTTCTGTCCATATAAGTTCACTAATGTGATGTCTCCTATATTTATGTAAGTTTCATTGAGAAAAGGACAATATTTATCAAATCCAATATTTTTTGTCATAAAATACTACAATATTATTATGTTACCTATTGCTCAAATGTAATTAAAATAGTCAGTGTATGATTTGTGTGCGATTTGCGAGTAGGTGACGTGAGCGATAGTTCACATGAGCGCTTTTACGACGTTTTATCGCGCGATTTTTCTGAAGCTTTTAATAGAACACAATGTGACTGACTGTGGAACGGGATAAAAAATATCGCGCGGTAAAAAAAAAATCGCTCTTGCAAACACACAGTAGAGAAGCCATTATGTTCTATTCCGAAACGTTAGAAAAATCGCGCGTTATGACGTCGAAAAAGCACTTAAACTAAAGATCATAGACCCTTTATAAAATTATACAAATGAACCTAACAAAAAGATAAGAAATAAACTAAACAACATAATGTTGTTTAGTTTATGTGAATTTTAAATATACAAAGTTAAAGGCCATAACCCTTTCAGACCTGGCTAGGGCTTGAAGTCCGGAACTCCGGTTTTGGTCTAGCTCCGGAGTTTCGAAGCATTTCAGCATCGTTTGTAAAACCGGAGTTTCACAACAAAAACCGGAGTTTCGATTTTCAAAAATAATAATTGAAAGCATTTTTATCGCCGTGGGCATATACCCCTGGGCAGTGTTGCAGTCTCTTCAGAGGTGCCAAGTAGACTACAGGTGTAGCGAGGTGCTGACTGAAGTACTTATACGAAAATGCCATCATGTCGATCCGATTACAGAACCAGAGCACAAATCCCAATCTAACTGCAGCGATGTGTGAAACAGGGAGACTTAATTTCTCCGAAACTGTTCGCAGCTGCTTTGGAGGATACTATAAGCTCTTGAACTGTAAGGGACTTGGCAGCAACATTAATGGCGAGTACCTAACACACCTTCATTTTGCAGATCAGTTCTCACGGCTGAGGCCTTGTAAAACCTGAACATACTCGTCCATCAGCCTTTTTTTGATGTCCCCACTGCTGGGGCACAGGCCTTACTTATGGGTGGTAAGGAGGATGGGCCATAACCCACCACGCGGGCCCAGTGCGGATTGGTGGGTGTTAACGACTGCAAATGCAGCCGGGACCAACGGCTTAACGTGCCTTCCGAAGCACGGAGGAGCTCGAGATAATAAATTTTTGGTCACCCATCCCATGACCGACCCTTGCGAACGTTGCTTAACTTCCGCAATCGCTGGGCCAGGCGCTAAACCACTGTGCCACCGAGCTCCTCAATCGAACATACTCGTAATGCTCGAATATTTTCCGTAGTGTTTTCCGAAAGAGTGGCTCTTAGGATGAACATGGATGGATGGATGGAACATAAACATAAGGCAAAAATCATGTCGAATGTCCATGTTGTATTTACCCCAGAGGCGTCTTTACCTATTGTGCAGGGTGTGCAGCGCACACGGGCGCAGGGTCTTAGGGGGCGCCGCGCCGACCGAGCGGCGCTGGCGCTTGCGACGCGAAACGTGGTCACTCGCGGCGCGGCGCCCCGGGGCGCTCTCAAAGACCCTGCCTGCACCCGGGCCCGGCGTGGTCACTCGCGGCGCGGCGCCGCGGGGCGCTCTCAAAGTCCCTGCCTGTGCCCGGGCCCAGCGTTGTTACTCGCGGCGCGGCACCACGGGGCGCTCTCAAAGACCCTGCCTGCGCCTGGGTTCGTGTTATGGCCGAAGCCGATGTTATGGTCGAACCGTCTCTGTTACCCTAGCACTAAGGCCACTGTCCAAATGCTGTCGCCATTTTCGCCGACATCAAACAAAGCGTTAGGTACATCTCTGCACTGCCGGATTTAAGCATAGGCTACATAGGCTGCAGCATAGGGGCCCGCATCACATGTTTTTTTTTTGCATTTTTGGATAACGTGGATGAAACCACAGATTACAAAACTAGTGGATGAAACTTGCTAAAAATCGCGCTGCGCGGCCGTTTTTTTCACTTTAGACAGACAAGATTACAACATTATTGGATGAAACTTGACTATAAATCGCGCTGCGCGGCCGTTTTTTTCCTAAAGATAGGCATGATTATAAGATTAGTGACTTAAACGGACTAAAAATTGCGCTGCGCGGCCATTTTTTTTATCGAAAAACAGGCAATATTATAAGATTAGTGGCTGAAACAGTGAAACACACTAAAAATCGCGCTGCGCGGCCATTTTTTATCGAAAGACAGGCACGATTACAAGATTAGTGGCAGAAGAACACTAAAAATCGCGCTGCGCAGATTTTTTTTTCAATCGATAGGCAAGATTACAATATTAGTGGATGTAACTGACTATAAATTGCGCTGCGCGGCCGTTTTTTTCCTAAAGGAAGTCATGATTACAAGATTAGTGGCTTAAACTGACTAAAAATCGCGCTGCGCAGCCATTTTTTTTTACAATCGATAGGCAAGATTAGAAGTTTAATTAATGAAACTGACTAATTGCGCTGCGCGGCCACTTTTTACAATAAACTGGAAAAACTATAAGATCAGTGGGTAAACTGGCTAAAAATCCAGCTGCACGGCTTTTTTTTTCAACTATAGACAGGCATTTCTCTGATAAATCGCGTTGACACCGCTCTAGAACTGCATTTTACTACTAGACGGGAGGCCCGCACCACAGAATGAGCCTAGGGGTCCATAGTTCTTAAATCCGGCCCTGCATCTCTGCATGATTTTTACACTGTGACGTGACACTTAAAAGCCTTAAAACCGATAATTAAAGATTGATTATAATGATTGGGGCAGTGTCGAATCAAAGGCGCGTGCCGGCCGACACTGACACCTGTTTTGATGAAACGCCAACAATCATTGCAAACTCGGCTGTATTAGAATACTATAAAGTGTAAAAACTGATTTTTACTCGTGTACCCATCATTCCCGACATCATTTAGAATTGTAAGTATTCCATTTTGACCGCACGCCTACTAGAGGGCGCCAGGGTATTTTTGCACACAGGCGCTACATGGGCTAGAGACGGCTCTGATTTACCCACTCCTTCATGTTGGGAACAAACACAATACTCGAAGTTCAAGACCATTACCTAGGACAGACAGTCCAGTTAAGTAAAGACAACTTAAATAATAAATAATAAATATTTGACAACATCTCATACATTGCTCCAATTCCAAAGTAAATAGCTATAGCACTTGTGTTATGGAAATCAGAAACAACGGTGGTATGATAAATATAATAATATGATAATAATAGTGTTGAAAAGTTCATTTTCTACATTGACCCAGCCGGGGATCGAACCCGGGACCTGAAGAGATGGTGACGCCTTGAAAACCGGCGTGCAAACCACTCGTCCACGGAGGTCATCAATACTTGGAGAAAGATATCTCTCGTTAAATTTAGCTCGAATGGGCAGCATTCGGGAAGCTTCGAAAAATCATCGCGTCAAACTTACTTCAGTGTCTCTAGACGAAAGACCTTGATCAGCGTGTGTTGCCAGTGATGACTAAAGGCAGTGAAACGTGCTCGCTAACTATAGGTATCTTAAAAATACTCAAGGTCACCTAGCGACCCAGCGTGCAATGGAGAGAGCCATGCTCGGCTTTTCCTTGCGTGATCGAATCAGAAATCAGTAGGAGAACTTAAGTAACCGACGTCTCTCAAAGGATTGATCAGCTGAAGCGGAAGTGGACGGGGCACTTAACAAGTAGAACCGATGGCCATTGGGAAAGAAAGGTTCTGGAATGGCGACCGAACACAAAACGCTTCGTGGGCAGGCTCCTGACAAGGTGGACCAACAATCTGGTGACTAGTGAAGGTCGCAGGCTCGCGGGGCGCCGCTGGATGCAAGCAGAGCAGGATCGAACATTGTGGAGATCCTTGAGCAAGGCCATAACCAGCAGTAGATGTCGTGTGACCGATGTGATGATGACCCAACACTCGGCAAATTTGAGTGGTGTGAAATGTAAGTTCAATGTATTTTTAGTCGAATTATTTGCACAATAAGCAAGTAAGTACCTAAGTGATTCAATTTATTTATTTATCGATGATAAAAGTATATATTGATTTTTGGTTAGTTAATAACCTCTATTAAACACGTTAAAAATATCACTGCAATTTTATTTAAATAGAGACTGAAAACTCCGGAACTCCGGAGCTCCGGAGTTGAAACCCTGAACATCGAAACCCAACTCCGGAGCTGAAAAATACTCCGATTTTCAAGCCCTAGTCTGGATAGACGCTGCAAGTACACTCCGAAATTGACGATGAAGAAGGAGAGTTGTATCGGCAGGAACACCAGAAGAGCTGGTTCAACCAATCGCCCTTTTTGGGACTTAATGTGCCAGGTGACAGACCTGAGACACGGCCTTAGCAAGACGCGTGAATGGCGTTATCTAGAAAATAACATCTACCTACCGTCTAGCTAGTGCGAGAAACGAAGTGTTCCATTTATAGCAACTGAGTGAATAGCAATTGGGCGAATAACAACTAAAGTATTCCACTTAAAGCAACTATCAATATTTTTTAAGTAATTTTGTTAAATATTGAAAGTTGATCTAGTGAAATACTTCGGTTGCTATTCGCCCAGTTGCTATTCGCTCGATTGCTCTATTCGTAAGTAGAATACTTCCGAAAAACATGCTCGTTTTATTTTTTTGTAACAATTTCTTATTATTCAAAAATCCGAATTTGATTTTCAAATCCGGATTTGAAAGTCTAGTAAAAATGTGCGGATATCCGGATATTTCGAATAACGGATTATCCGGATTGCATTCCCTACCCAAGATGGAATTGCCCATGAAGTTATTCAAATATTGCAATAAAATTAGGCAATGTAATGTGCTCGGAAACTCAATGTCAGTAATTGATTCCGTTCGACGAGTATTCCAACGGTTTCTAAAGACTGTTGGCTATGTCCGAAGGGGAAGAAGTATACACGTACCTTTTAACGAATTTAGTATGGATGGTATATTGATGAAAGGAGTACATTAGTAACATTTTAGATATACAGAGTGTTTCAAAAATACCCCTAATGCCGAATATGCTAAATGGAGAGGTCAATGCGACAATTAATTAAATTTCGTATATCTAGTAACGCTCCCAGTCTGCCTGTAAAATATCAATGAAAAATATCCAGTAGTTTAGTCACAAGAAACATTTTTTCGTTTTTAACATTTTCTACATGCTGTATCTATTACTAAGATATTGCCGACAAGTTAAAAACCCCTATATCAGTATAAATTAACACACTGTTGCCGAATTGTACCTTATGCTCAAGCCGTAAGAGTCATTTTTAATTGCGTGTCATCTAAAAATGTGCGAATGAGACAAAATCTACTTCGAACAAACAATAAAGTTGACAACGTTTCGAAATCTTTTACCTGTATAAAAATGAGTATTTATTATGATTAAATTACTTACTTTAATTGAACTGAATTGAACTGAAACACTTTTTTACGTGCCAAAGTCCTACACCTTGTCTACACGTTTACCTACAGTGGTGTTTCTTTAAAGTTTTATGGAAATTGAAATAAATGCACTTCAAACCAACCTGTATTTTATTAAACAGATTCAAACGTTAACAATATCGTTTCGCTGAAAACTGCGGTTTAAGTAGTATCATGAACTCCACTTAGGGACTGTTACATTACAACAGCCATTACAAGTCCGATATTATTTTCGAATAAGTTAAAATAACCTAAAATACTCAATTCAATTCAAAACATTCAAAGCACAAGCGGAAAATATGTTGACACTTGACAGCGACAGTTTTTTTTGTGAATGCTCGTTGTCCGGTTTTTTATTTTTCATAGCAACAGATATGACGATATGTGTTCTCTAAGTGCTAGAAGTGGAGAAAATTCATTCAACTATGGTATAATGTTTTCACTATTATACTGTAATTTTTAGTCTGTGACTTTTTAATATTTTATTTTTATTCTGTTTACTTTTTGTACAACACAACCAAGAAGTATAAGCTTCTTGAACACAACACAAAAACGCCCAAAGAGCATGTCGATGATGACTTGACGTCTCATTGACGCAGTCTTATTAAAATCTGATATAATACGAATAAGTATTACTTCTACTCAAGAACCTTATATATAACACTGGACTTTGCATCACCATTTGGGGCTTGAAGAACGAAAAAATAACCTTGAATGACGTCAAAGATATTTTACTTTTCTTTCATTAGGGTGACAACAATGTTGTCAATTCGTAGGACAGTCAGTAGAAATAAGTACTTAATTTACTAAGGTAAAAATATGTTTTACAATAAATATATCTAATAGGGTCAGTATGGATGTCGGCATCTTGGACATCAATTTAAAAACGATTAAAAAGAGTAATAGCCCTAGGTGTGGGTGCATTACGAGCATGCTGCGTGTGTACAGCAGGAGGTATAGCCCCGTAGCCGTAATACATTTAAATTACGAAAAAAGTTACCGTTTGCCGTTGTGATATAGTTATTTATTACGAAATTATAGATACTTTAACCCAAGTTTTACAGATTGTAACCCGCCGTAACCTATATTTGTATATCTCCATAAACGTTTTTTTTTTCGAGGTTTACCACATGGTTTAGCTATTGCCGTATTCTACAGCTTTGTTTGATTGCCACTGATAATAGTAAGACTATGAAAAGTAGCCATACACAGATTTAAGACCAGATGAAAATGGATAGACTTTATTTGGTCTTAAATCTGTGTATGGTCACTTTCCGTAGTCTTACTATTATTAGTGGCAATCAAACAAAGCTGTAGAACACGACAATAGCTAAACCATGTGGTAAACCTCGAAAAATACAAAAATATCATTTTTGGAGATATACAAATATAGGTTACGGCGGGTTGCGATCTGTAACTTGGGTTAAAGTATCTATAATATCGTAGTAAATAACTATATCACAACGGCGAACGGTAACCTTTTTCGTAATTTAAATGTATTACAGGCTACTCTACTAGTAGTGCCAACAGGTCGTGCCGACGTTTAGATTCTAAACATTTGAATGTTTAGAATAGTTTAGACGTTTGTTAATGCGAACGTTTGTATGTTTGGATATCTCTAAACGTACTGTATTTTTTGATATTCCCTCTGAGGATAATTATATTCTATAGATCAAAATAATAAAAAAACGGGGAGGGGGACCCAAAAATACCCTTCCCCTCCCAATTTTAAAATGTCAAATAGCCCTCCCCCCCCTCCCCCCCGAGCCCACTTCATCACCTAACCCTCCTCCTTATCGATAATGGGACGGGAATAGAACAATGAAACGGTACTTAATGAAAAACCAGTAGATATACGTAATAGAGCATTAATTTATTTACATTGTTGTAAGTTCCTGCATTATTTTGGCCGTTGAAAACAGTTTCCCTCTAATGGTAATTGAGATATACCATAAATGTTTCTTTTCTTCATCGTTTGGGAATCTGAAAATAAAATAAGATTCATTTTTTCATTTTGTTACTACGAATAAACAAATAGGTGTCAAAGAACATAATAACTAGTATAGTAGTAAGTTAGGTCCGATTCCTAGCTGAAACAGCCTTTCTATTGTCTAATTTCAGAATCTATCGCAATCGCTTTCAGGATGTAATACATTGAAGTTTCTTTTAGGCACAAATAAAAACTTACCAAAGAAATGCAGCAATGTGTCACATCCATCTGTCAAACGAAAGCGATTGCGGTAGATTTTTAAATTAGACAATTAGCCCCCTGATCTGAATTTTATTGCTTACTCACCTACGAAATTTTTTAATGTAAACTAAAATATTATCTTACAATATTTTAGTTTACATTAAAAAATTTCTCTCTGTTGAGAATACAAATAATTCCGCTCAAAGTTAAATGTGGCATAAAATGTAATGTTAGGCCTAATTTAACTTTGAGCGGAAGAAAGAAAGATTTGGATGATAAATTTACGTTTATCCTAATAATCGTAAATTATTCATCCAAATCTTTCCTACTTCAAAAAAAATCTACTGTGATTATGGTCACCCTACGATATGTAGATAATATTTATAGCTTGTTATGTGTCGAAAATAAATACAGATTTGTACATATTATATTCCTTATATAGAAATAAAAAATACGTAATTGAGATGGAATTATAATTAACTTCTGTAATATTTCCGAATGAGATCGGAAACAATCCTTGAAATCTGCTAAAATTCAGATTTCTAAGAAGAAAAAATTGAACGCGGAAAATACTTTAAAATACACTTACCTGTGAAATATAATGTTTAAATTTGGTTTCGAAACACTTTTGCAATTTTGTACAATGCAACACTTGGTTTATAACGCGAATTTTATTTAAATAATTTTATATTTTTTTCATAAACGTGAGATGCGGTAGAAAATCGTTGACATTAGTGACATGTCAAATCAAAGACAATTCCGTTAGTGATGCCACATTATGTTTATTTGGTAACTTATGAAATATGGAGAAATTACTATTAAACGTAAAATATTGTAATAACAAAATGGTCTCATCTATCCTATAAATAATGACTTTGGCATGTACTAATAAATTTTAACATCATGTAACTATTTTAAAGTGGGCCGATATTTACAGTTATTTATAAAATCTAATTAACCTTTGTACATGACTTGGGTAAATTGACTAGGGATTGGGATATTTTGTACTTAGCATGGCAATTTCAGTCACAGTGTGAGAGGGATAAACAAACTCTGCAAAGGTGAATGACCTCTTCCCCAACCATTTTTCAGTAGTACAATATCCAGTGTTATATATAAGGTTCTTGCTTCTACTCAAGAACCTTATCTTGCTTCTACTATTTCACAGTTTTCGAGTACACCTACATGATTTTAATTTATTTTTAGCTCTACGTACATACCGAGAGAGATATTATGGTAACATTTGTGTTTGTCCGCTGTCCAAAGGATACAAGAAATATTCAATTTGTGACTAGGTATTCAGTGGACAGAATAACTTAAAATCAGTGATTTAGGATTCAAATTTAGCAAAATAAAAAGTTACCGTAAAAAGCAACAAAAAATAATAATTTATTGCCATGGTTTTGAAAAATCTCAGCAATGAAAATTGCCGTATGGACAGCGTTGTTACATGATGCCGTAGCTCAAGTCGCTGCCGTAGATATCAAGAAAAACACTGTTTTAATTCAGCATTAAATGGCGCCAAAAGTTCATTTCGCGGCTTGTCACCTGTTAATACTATTCTGTGATCTAACACCGCGCTGTTGCCGCTCTTACCATGTAAGTAACCAATATTTACAAAGGGTGTTTAATTTCGTACTTGTTATTGTGGTATTTAGTTTGTTCGAAAAAAAAATTTTTTTTATTTCGCTCCTAGCAATTATTTGATAGTTTCAAAATACTTCTATGAACTAGTGTCTACAGTGTTATTATTTATTGTCGCATTGTCAAATCCACGTTGTATACGAGGGTGGTTTGATAAGTCCATGACTTTGAAAAGAAGAAATACTTTTTTTTCATAATTTATTTTTGTGTCTTAAAAAGAAACTCCTTAAGGCATCTTTACACTACATTTTTTTCAAAATCGGCAAAAGATTATTACTTTTGGAAACAAAAAGCTCAAGCGAGTTCTAACTTTTCTTAATGACCCTGTTGACCCTCTCGGCGGCACTCATGACATCAAAACTCATCTAATGAAATGCGAATCCTTCCTATTCTCTAGATTCAACCCCAGTGAGATATTTTCTCCTACCAAACATGAATAAATGTCTTGATAAATGTCTTGGTGGGCAAAGATTTTCATCAAGCCAAAAGGTGATGTCTGAAATGGGCCCTCATTTCAGTTACCAGTTTTCAGGTGATGAAAGAAAAAAATAATGGGTTAAAGAGGTAGGAACTTCGTTGGACTAAATACGCAGAGCTACAATAAGATTATGTACAGAAATAAAACAAAATATTCTGAAAAAAAGTCTTTCTTCATTAAAAAGTCATGGACTTATCAATCCACCCTGGTAATAACACTTATCATTAAATTATATGGGATTAAATTAACTTTGAAGAAAAGGTGCGGTTTTTCTGACGCCGAGTGTATTTTGACAAGAAATCAGCAACGCAATGTTGAAAATATTGAAAAATCTAATATGGCAGCCTACTTTTTTGTTTGTGGTCTGTCTGATTTCAATAAAACTCAGGTTTTAGTACTATTTTGACAAGAAAACAGCAACGCAATGTTATAAAAATAAAAAATCCAAGATAACAACCAAATTATTTATTTGTGCTTCTTTTTTTCAACCGAGTTACATCAAAATCAACACAAAATCATAATCAGCAGCCATTTTGACCTTTTGTCATTGGTTATATTACGTTATTATTTTCTTGTTAAATTAATACCAAAAACCGAGTTTCACTGATGTCAGCCCACAAATAAAAGTGTTAGCAGCCATATTGTTTTTTTTATATTTTCAACATTTCGTGGTTATTTTTTTCGTTAAATAGTAACAAAACCAAGTTAGGTACTTAGGCCCAAAAACAAAAAAGTTGGTCGCCATCTTGGTTTTTTATAATTTGAACATTGTGTTGTCGAAAATCGCTCGCATGGGTGCGTTATTTAACTTCATTTGTAAAAAAATTGGTGCAAGTATTTTATCTTATTGACATATATGTATACCAAGAAACGGTATTTAATGAAACAGCTAATTTAATGAACGAGGATGATTATGGGAAAAAGCAAGCGAATTTTAAACGGCATTATTGTCGAAAATTGTTTGCATCTGTTTTTTTAAAATACAGATCACTAGTCAATGTTTTCCTATCTTTACTTGTTTTTCCAACATTCATTTGTTTTTCTGAAATTCACGCACATTGTATTTTTATTAAAATTGGAATAAACTTGAACTTAAATTGAAATAACTAGATTTATTAGATACTAGCGGCCGCCCGCGACTTCGTCTGCGTGGAATGTTTCAAAGTCAAAGTCAAAGTCAAATAAGCTTTATTCAAATAAACTTAATTATTAAGTACTTTTGAATCGTCTATATTTTCCTACCACCCGTTCCAGACTTTTTTTAGCTGACAAGAAGAACGGGCGCAAGAAACTTATCAGCTGTAACAGCCATAAGTAACGATATTTACAAACTTGAATATAACGTTACCAGATAATTACAACAGGGTGACAGGATTATTGGCAACAACATAGACTTATTATATTACTTCAACAAAGTACTTATAGTAGCAAGTTATGTGTTACATCATTTCCACGCATTTTGATCTTTAAGATAATCATCTACTTTATAATAACCTTTACCCATGAGCGTTTTTTTAACATGGATTTTAAATTCATGCAAAGGCAGATCAATCACTTGTTGCGGAACTTTATTAATAAAGGCTATGCCTTTCCCCATAAATGAACTTCTAGATTTTGCAAGCCTAAATCTTGGAACGGCAAGTTTATCTTTATTTCTTGTATTAAACTGGTGAATATTGCTGTTCTTAGGAAATGAATCATAGTGTTTCCTTACATAAACTAAATTTTCATATATGTATTGGCCTGCCAAAGTTAAGATGTTTATTTCTTTAAACAATTCTCTCAAGCTATCTCTTCGCCGAAGATTGTATATGGCGCGAACAGCTCTTTTTTGGAGTACGAAAATATTTTCAATACTGGCAGCTGAGCCCCATAATAGCAGTCCATAAGACATTACACTGTGAAAATAACTATAATATACTAACCTTGCCGTTTCAATATCAGTTAAAAGCCTTATTTTCTTAACAGCGAATGCTGCTGAACTAAGTCTACTTGACAAGGCTTCAATATGTGGATCCCATTGCAGTCGAGAATCTAGTGTAATACCTAGAAATTTTGTACTCTCAATAAACTCGACTTCATCGTTATTCAAATTAATATTTAATTTTGTCTGCTCAACATTAGGTAATGAAAATTTTACACATTTAGTTTTTTTGGGGTTAAGTGCTAAATTATTGCTATTAAACCAGTATGAAACTTTAGAGAGGGCGCTATTTACTTCGTCCGAACAGTTGTTACCTCTGTTTACTTTGAAAACTAAAGAAGTATCATCCGCAAATAGTACTGTCTCACATAAATTATTCGCGTAATTGGGAAGGTCATTTATATAAATTAGAAACAGCAATGGGCCCAATATTGATCCCTGTGGCACACCCATATTGGTGGGGGCTCCAGTAGATTGAGTTCTATTAATCACTACTTTCTGAGTCCTATTGTACAAATACGATTTCATAAGGCTAACTGATTTGTCAGAGACACCATAATGTTCTAGCTTCTTTAATAGTGTTTGGTGATCAACACAATCGAATGCCTTAGAAAGGTCACAGAAAATGCCAATTACATCTTGCTTTTCTTCCCAAGCGACAAAAATATGTTTGAGAAGTGCAATTCCAGCATCAGTAGTATTTTTACCTTTGGAAAATCCAAACTGATTTTTATGAAGAATGTTATTGGATGTGAAATAATCTAGTAATTGGGAATATATAATTTTTTCAAATATTTTACTAAGTGCTGGTAGTATAGATATTGGCCTAAAGTTAGCTGGGTCACTTTTATCCCCAGATTTAAAAAGAGGAATCAATTTACTATTTTTCATTAAGTTAGGAAAGACCCCTTCATCAATACATTTGTTAAAAATAAAAGCCAAGTAAGGGGCTAGTATATCAATTATTGATTTAATAATGCTTGTTGACATGCCCCAAAGATCTTCTGTTTTTTTGACATTAATTGTTTTAAAAGCTTTAATAATATCTTCACTATTTATATATTTAAAGAAAAAGGTTTCCTTGCGCTTATCAACACTAGACTCTAGGAGGGAGACTGCGTTTTTTTTGCTATCCCTCGGGAACAATACATTTTTTCGGGATGAAAGGTACCCTTTGTCCTTCTCTGTACTGCTGACAGCGTGTATGCAAAATTTCATGATGATCGGTTCAGTAGTTAAAACGTGAAGGCGTAACAAACAAACGGACTTTTGCATTTTTAATATTAGTAAGGAAGTAAGGATTGGTTGATTAACCATACCTATTTATTAATAAAAACAAGAAAGCAAAGCAACTTAATAAAATCAGAATGGGTGGGTACGCCGCGGCGGCGGCGCCGGGCCGCGCCTGTTATCGCTGTCAGCGCTGCTAAATTTATTTTAGTATGAATCGGCACCCTGATTATCTAAAAATAAACTATTTAGCGACCGGTTGCATTTGACATACATTGCTACTTTTCTTTGGTATGTTTTTTTTACCCCAAAGAAAAGTAGCAATGTATTACGTTCATCTGTGAACTGCGACCGGTCGCTAGGCGGTTTCTAATTAGATAATCAGCCCGCGGAATGCAGCCCAAGGGTGCATTCCGATTATTCAAAATCGATGACAGCGCAATAAAATGCGTTCCGAGTCGGTGATTTTGTATGGGTTTGACAGATAACGTGAGCGCTGACATCGATTTTATCGTGATTCGGAATATAGCCTTGACGTATCTACCTACCTACGTCAAATCAAGTCAACTGTCAATGTCAAATGCCAATCTAATATCTAGGCCGCGTTCCGAATCACGCTCACAGCGCTGGGTTGCGTTCCTAAAGTTCGCTCGACGACGGACCTTCACTCCGAGGCGTGCGACGTTCGTCATCCGACGTTTACGAACGACATGTATACTAGAATTATCTAATCCAGTTATTATCTTATTTTCTGACCAGTTGGAGAAAGATTTGATATGTCCAATAGATACAATAAGATAAAATTAAGTAATTCTGATCACCAATAACACTATAAATTAATTAAACAAAATCTCACATCAAAAAACGCGTCCGACAAGTCAAACGTTTCCCGCCTTTTTTCCAAAACCAATGTTTATAAACAAAGAAGACGTGTCAACTGTCCAATAAAACGTCAGAGCGAATTTCACCCACCTATTTCGTGGGGTGACCGGTGCGTTCGCCGGGCGACATTTACGAACGGTAAGAGTGATCGTCGGACGATCGCCTCGGTGGTTTTAGAACGCGTACTATGTCATCGAGCGTCGTCGAGCGAACTTTAGGAACGCACCCCTGTGAGCGCGAATCCGACCAAATTAAAAAGTCACAAAATATTACACAAATAGGGTATTTGTGTACCTACCTAATTTAATGGATTATACGCTAACAGCGCTCTAATCTACGTTTTTGACTTTTGTAATGTGGTTGTTTGCCTTAATTTACTAAAAAATTGTAAAGAAAGTTCCTAAAAACAGGAAGTTTGCGTTCTTCTTTACTAATATTTTTTACGATCATGGTGCAGTCACAGTTTTCTGTATCGTGGGATTCTTTCAATTCAAATATATGCAAAGGTTTTAGTGCCTTGCAACAGGTATTTATATTTTAACATGTTGATTTTTAGCTAAAACTCATTACTTGAATATAACAGTCTCTAGATAAAGCTTTTCAAATAAATTTCTCATGTTTTAGAATGGCGAATTTGTGGACATGACTCTCGCTGCCGATGGCTACTATGTTAAAGTTCACCAAGTTTTGATAGCATTGGCTAGCCCATTCCTGAAAGATCTTATAACTTCTGCTCCATGTCCACATCCAGTTGTATTTTTGAATGTAAGTAAATCTTATAAGTGAGTCCAATCGTCTGGCTTAGTTTGGGCATGTTATGAGAAGGGATGAAAGGCATGTTACTAGAAGAGTAATGGATATGGATGTTGAGGGCTGGAAAGTAAGAGGAAGACCGCAGAAAAGATGGATGGATTGTGTGCGGAATGATATGAATGTGAAGGGAGTGGATGAGGAAAACTTTTTTTTACGTGCGGAATTTTGTACTAGTTTCCATATTTTTTGTTTTGAGGTCATGTTTACATAAAAAAATTATTTCTCGTAAACTTCTTTAAACGCAATATTTCTAAGAAACTATAATGTCCACGAAAAAAGTGACAAGAGTAAAAGTTCTTTAGTTTTGTCCAATTTAACCGAAACAATCATAAAACGTTTACAATATCATAAAACGAAAACATCTCAAAATTATTCTCTTTTTTTCCTTGCGCACCCTTTGCGACACTCTGACCCTCAGATACATTAGGTAGGGTGGACACCTCTTTTTGGACTAATAAAGTATATTATTGGCCCTGCATTCAAAACCGATCAAGCCAAATAGTTGAGCTGTTGGGAAGTAAAATAGTTGTTCAGTTTCCAGTTGATTGGTTCAGTTGATCAGAATGGAAAAAGGGGTATATTGGTAGAAAAAAAGTACATTGTATGGAAATAAAGTTTTATTTATACCTATAAAAACATACTTTTCATTACTTTTGGCAATATTTGAACAAACCATGTGGAATAAAGTATTTTCACATACTTACCTTATTTTCCTCATAAAGTATAGAGTACAATGGGGATGCAAACTGAGGAACTAATGGCGCCGCAAACATCATAACGTGACGTGACATACAAATGTCACGTTATAATGCACAAAGGGTATTACAATGCCGAAAATTC
The DNA here is from genome assembly GCA_928269145.1 of Agriphila tristella. Taxonomy (NCBI): domain Eukaryota; kingdom Metazoa; phylum Arthropoda; class Insecta; order Lepidoptera; family Crambidae; genus Agriphila; species Agriphila tristella. The sequence continues at coordinate 13,928,055 of OV743439.1, read as the reverse complement.
ATAATACATATGACCGAAATATCGATGCATAAAACACCTATTTCCAAAATACCGAACATACTAAATGTCGAAATCTGATAGAACGAAACTAGAAAGAATGATTATCAAATGATCGAAAGTTCGAAATCCCGAAAGTTCGAAATCCCGCAAGTTCGAAATCCCGAAAGTTAAATGTCGATACTTATAACTACGCTACCTACACAAACACATACATTTATGAAAGTAGGCGTTGCGGTTAATTTGTTTTACTCAAAAATGCTTGTAAAATGGTTATTATTTTGACAAAATCCACCAATCGAGTTTGAAATACTTTTTTTTCTGTCAACCTAACATGCTCCTCGCACCTATCTTGTAACCTACAGTTTACGGTTTCTTAGTCCCAATAGACTAGTTTAGACTCATTTCCAGCAGCAAAATTTGCTATAAAGCATTTCAACCGAAGAGATTTTTTAAAATTAAACTTATTGTGATTAAGATAATTTATTTAAATTTTTTCTCCTTTTTTAATTATTTACAGCTTGTTGTTTTTTACTAAATGTTACGGGACACAAGTTAATGTTGCGGGAGTGGGAAATTTTCCATAAATGTCCGGTTGGAAGCATTTGACTATGATATTTTATTTAAATAAAAAAAATGTATTTAAATTAATAAAATTGTTGTAAATTTACTGTTATACTTTGAATGATAAAGAACATTATTATTGTATTTCTAGAATGTGTCCCATAAAACCTTGTCTGCATTATTGGAATACATATACACCGGAGAGGTTCTTGTGGCTGCTGATAACTTGAGTTCATTCACTGAGGCTGCTAAAGGACTCTCTATTAAAGGATTGGAAAACTTTGTAAGTTACTTTCACTTTTGTTTAATTTATTTTTAATACTTATAGCCCCTTCTGTAAAAGGCAAAAAACAAAGAATACGGCTATCCATGAACCAAAGATTTCCTTCGGTAGGATTGATCCTTGTGTTTAGTCCAATCAATGAGGATATTTGTTGTATGGCGACTTCCGAATAATTCTCCCGTCTATGAAATTTGGCATGTGATGAAGTTAGGTAATACAGATTACAGATGAACAATCCAATAAATTTTGTTACGAGAAGTTAGGTATTTTTACCTCAACATGAAAATCGCTTATATCTCTCTGTGAATATTTCCTCGGGCTAAAATACATTCTGTATACGTACTTATGTATTAGTTAGAATATGTATGTAAAGAAATCCAACATTTTTTCGATTTCAGAGATACCCCAAATTTAAATTTAAATATTTTTCATTATATCTTCTGTTGAAAAATTTATTTGCTGATTATTATTTTTTAATATGTTTTTTACTTAATCATTTATTTTTATTTTTTGGTCTAAAGAGGTAATGTGAAAAAATAGTCGGTCCATTTTTATACGTTTATGTATAAATATGATTAAAGAAGAAAATTTATTAGCTTACTGAACAGAGCTATATATTAAAGGTATAAAAACATATTAAAAAATAATAATCCGCTAATAAATTTTTCAACAGAAGATATATTGAAAAATATTAAAATTTAAATTTGGGGTATCTCTGAAATGGAAAAAATTTTGGATTTCTTTACATAATTATTCTAACTAATACATAAGTACGTATACAAAAAGTATTTTAGCCCGAGGAAATATTCACAGAGAGATATAAGCGATTTTTAATATTTAGGTAAAAATACCTAACTTCTCGTAACAAAATTTATTGGATTATTGTTCATCTGTAATCTGTATTACCTAAGTTCATCACATGCCAAATTTCATAGACGGGAGAATTATTCGGGTTGCATAAGCCCCGTTGATTGGACTAGTTCCTAAGATGGGTTTACGAAGTAAAGTCACCTGGATTCGTCAAGCAGGTGGGGGAGGGGGAATTCTGCCTTAACGAAGTCCGAGGTAAATAACTGCCTAAGTTTAGATACTAAGCTAAGTTTGGTATCATTTTCGGATAAATCATTGACGTAGAGTTCAAGTAGAATTCTTCGAGTGCCTCGGATGATGTGACGTCGCACGCACCGGCCGCCCGTGAAGCCCGTCGATAAATATTTGCTTTATAAAATGTTAAGATTATTAATATAATTGAAAAATATTAGAAAAAGTCGACTCACCCATTGCAGCTCAGACATGACTCGAACCCGCACCCTTAGGATTCCGGCCCAATTCACAAATCCACTATGCTACCGAGTCGCTAGCGAGATTGGCGAAATTTTCTAATACTTTTCACGTTTCCGCTGTAGGCCAGCGCCAATCTCGCTAGCGACTCGTAGCACTTTAATATTAGCTTTGAATTGATTTGTCGACTTAACTTGAATGAGAATAACATTACGTTTTGTCTTCACCCAAAACTGAATAATTATTTTTATTTTAGTCATAATATTTTCTACTTACCTAAATATAAACTATTTTCTATTTTTTCGCGATAAGCTTGAAGTTTTCTTAAATTGTAAAGCTACTTATCCTTGCTTGAATAACTGCCCGTTTATAAAAATCTACTTGCATTGGAAACTATCATTGTTATAGTGTATTTTTGTGTCGTCAAACTTTCAAATGGAAAAATAAAATTGATGCAGATAATCGGTTTTTACAATAAGGGCACGATATGTAAAACATCTATCACAAAAAAAAACCATTATTGCAGACAACCAATGACTATGTTAAAATGGCAGGACACTCCACACGGATGGAAGAAGGGGAACTGTGCCACGTCAGTGGAATTAAACAATTGGGAGTTCCAATGGGTCAAGAAGTAGAACAGGTAATTCTTCCTTTTGATTTATTTTCATCTGCCAAGCTCTTGCAATAATGAGACAAAAGTTATATCATTCGTTAACTCAGAGCCTATTAGATACTTAAAAGGCTAGAAACTTAGAAACCTTTTGCAAGCACGAAAAACGTGCAAATAAAACTAAGCCCTAAGGTTTATGTATCTACGCTCTTAAACATAGCGTTAGAAGAAAGTAGATACATACAGCTTACGCACACAAGGGTAATGAAGATGGCACGCGTTTACGCTTATGTTTTGGTTCAGTTCAGACGCGGCTTCTAGGCGTTATTATTCTAAGTTAAGAGGTTAAATAAAATGCACTATTTAACATTTCAATTTAAATCATAGATTCAATATTATTATTATTAATGTGAAAATATATTTTTCAGATGGGATTACCGGCTGCAGCAAAAAAAATTTGTATTAAACAAGAACCAACAGTGACGTAAGTGTATTTTAAAATTGATGTCTGATAAAATTACCTTAGGATTTGGACTTGTTCCACTACTTACTGATCATCAAATCACTTTTTGTCACTCGCTAAAGTTGTAGAACACGTACCTACGACGTCATAATGGTGGCGCGTCCTAGGTTTAGATTTTGTCAATTATCTCGGTAACTTTGTATCTGATTTAAGCAAGCTAGGTATGCAATGATAGGTAATTAAAATTTGTTCAAAACATGGTAAGAAACTGTTATTGTATGTATTATATTTAAAAAAAAATGGGACTAATGTTAATACCTAACGTTAAACGATGTTCCGTACATAACAGGAATGGTGCAAACTCGGAGGAAACTTATACATATTCATGTCTTCTAATGATTCCATAAAAAAATACAACTACACGAATAACTTCCAATCTTTTTGCAAATTCGATCTAATTTGACTATACTATTTAAGTTTAAACAATACTTAAGGGTGCGTCGTGCGTCCACTAGCGCCGCCAATCAAGAAAAAATCACTACAACGAAATAACTACACTGGCCTGCAAAACTAAGTACTACAGAGGTCTATTTTCATACAAACGAGGTAACTTTGAAGCTTTGGTTCTCCGCCCAGGATTAAGCGTGGTGTGATCTGATGATGGCCATCCAGGGAGTGAATGGAGAAGATTCAGATCCCCATACACACCCAATTGATCTGATCAGCTTTCTAAGAGCTGTAAGGATAAGAGTTATCAGTTACAGCATTTCCATACATTTTAATGCTATTTTCGTGGTTTTTTTAAACATATCCAAACAGCTCTTAGAATGCTGATCAGATCTATTGGGTGTGTATGGGGATCTGAATCTTCTCCATTCACTCCCTGGATGGCCATCATCAGATCACACCACGTTTAATCCTGGGCGGAGAACCAATGCTTCAAAGTTACCTCGTTTGTATGAAAATAGACCTCTGTAGTACTTAGTTTTGCAGGCCAGTGTATGTTAAACAAAAATCTGAAAAATATAAGATGACATAGCTTACTTTACTGGTTATTGGGAGCCATGTGGCACGTGCTGTGTTTTAATAAACCATTGTATAAGTAAAGTACCTTCTATGGCCCTCCCTAGATGGGTCATAGAAGGAGGGGTCGGCCACAAAAGAGGTGGGACAACGACATAGGAAAAGTCGCGGGAATGACTTGAAATAGAGTGGCGGAGAACCGGTGGAAATGGAAAAGGTTGGAGGAGGCATTTGCCAGTTTTGAAGCCAAAAAAAATAAACAAAGCCTGAATAATAACTAACAAAGAGTGTCTGATGCAAAAGGCTGTTATTATTATAATTTTTATAAGTACCAATGACTAGATTTTTCTGGTGGTCTGTTTTTGTAGCTCAAATTCTCCTGAGAAATGATTGAGTATGCTAATTTAATTTCACTTGTCTACAGGCCAACTCCAAAACCTAGGAAACGGAAAAACACCATTGTTACTGCTGTTGCTATTAAGGATGATTCTCAAGATTTTGATGAATCTATGGATGACATTACACATGACGACACAGATGATAACGACCAGAATGAACCTGTAATTTCAGACAAAAATTACTCAAATAAACGTAAGTAGTCTCGGATTATGTATTCTGTGGTCTCGGTTGCTTGGCTAAACAACCCAAAAACAAGACCCTCGAGCCACATTATTTAAATGCAACCTTATGTTTTCAACTGTTTCAATTTACTTTTGAGATTTGAATGCAGTCACGATCCAATGAAATATCAACAGGTAAAGTTTGCGATAGTAGTTGTTAAGAATGGATCATGGATCATGCATGATTTAAAAACTATATGCTGTCGTGTGTACAGTCAACGGCACTCTAAGCTTCCACAGCGTGAATTTTAATAGGCCTGAATTAGAGATGGGCAAATAACCCGATTTTGACCCGACTGCTGTTGAAACCTAGTTAACGCCTATAGACCATTTTGTTGAACTAAATAAAATCTTTAGAAGTAAGAGGTAGTTCGGCCTTTAAATATTTTTGTGTATTGATTTAGCACAGTCACATTCGACATGTCAATAGAAATAAAAATAACTGAAAAAGTTTTTATAAAATACAATGTGGGTTCTTATGGGGTTTAAACCCAGTGATTTGGTTTAAACCCGGACGGAACTTTGCCAATCTCTAGCGAAAATTAGCAGCTTTATACTATCGCGAAAGTCTATTTTTAGAAACAATATATTAATCTGGTCTAATAACTTTTGAGATAATAAGGTTAAGCCTTAAAAATCAGTGGGCTAACAACTAGAAAGGTGTTTAAAAAAAAATTGTATATTACTCTACTACTTTTTGAGATAAATAGCTCCTAATACAGTGAATTTTTCAGTATGACCAGTGTAATTTCCTTAAAGGAGAACAATTTGTAAAATGGCGCAAGTTACTCATTGTCTGAATACTACAGTCGATAAATGTTTCGTCAGTGTTAAGGCAAAATTGCCCATTATTACTGACCTTTGCTATCCATGGGGTAGAGCTGTCAACTCGGTGAGTTGGCGTTATGTCGGTTGCTTTTAGTTATTATTAGAGAGGAAGTGGTTCAAAATTCATTGGAGAACTTAGACAGTTTTGTAAAGCTTGACGTGCTGCTGACTGTACATTATTTGTAATTAATTTTATGTTTTGGCTACTATTCAATTTTCATACAAACGAGGTAACTTTGAAGCCTTGGTTCTCCGCCAAAGATTGACCTAGCTGTGGTCTGATCAATGGCTATCCAGGGACTGAATGGAGGAGACTCAGATCGCTATACACACTACTGATCTGATCAGCATTCTAAGATATATAAGGATCAGAGTTTTCAGTTACAGGATTTCCATACATTTTTATGCTAATTTCACGGTTTTTTTTAAACACATGCTTATATCTCTAGAGTGCTGATGAGATCAGTTGGGTGAGTATAGCGATCTAAATCTCCTCCATTTATTCCCTGGATAGCTATAATCAGGGGGGCTACTCAAATGGCCATTTTTCTATTCGTTCGCTAACTTAAATCTTAAAAATAAACAATTAATGATCAAGTCAGATGTCGTAAGTTTATGTAAATCACAGACATTGTTGTATTGTACAGAATTGACAAGCCTACGACACGTTATTTTGGTGTTTATGGCTTATTTTTAATTTTTAAGTTAGCGAACGAATAGAAAAGTGGCCATTTGAGTAGCGCAGATCACCAGTTCAAAGCCTCGTTTTGTATAAAAATCGACTGTCGTTAATTATGTGACCGCCACCTGTATGTGTGGGAGCTCTGTGGCGCAGTGGTTTAGCGCCTGGCTCAGCGATTGCGGAGGTTAAGCAACTTTCGCAAAGGTCGGTCATGGGATGGGTGACCAAAAAATAATTATCTCGAGCTCCTCCGTGCTTCGGAAGTCGCGTTAAGCCGTTTGTCTCGGCTGCATTTGCAGTCGTTAACACCCACCAATTAGGCCCTCGTGGTGGGTTATGGCCCGCCCTCCTTAACCACCCATAAGGAAGGCCAGCCTGCCTAGCATGACCGATTTATATATGGCGTGATATAGCATTTTATCGACACAACTGTCAAATTCCTTTGTCTTTCTGACAGTTAAACGTGATAAAACGCTATATCACGCGATATGAATCGGTCATGCTAGGCAGGCTGTGCGTGCCCCAGCAGTGGGGACATAAAAAATGGCTAATGGACTGGACTGTATGTGTGTTCCTGCTTCCCACAGCTGCATCGAACCTCCAGTTCACGGTGTCGATCCGGGGCTCGCTGCAGATAATCCTGAACCGGTACATATACAACATGCACTCGGTGACGCACCGCAGCGGCGTGCGCCGGTGGCGCTGCGTCGACTACCGCAACAACAGGTGCATGGCGTTCGTCGTCACCAAGGGCAACGTCGTCTTGAACAGGTCTCTTTTTTAATACTACACTGGCCTGCAAAACTAAGTACTACAGAGGTCTATTTTCATACAAACGAGGTAACTTTGAAGCTTTGGTTCTCCGCCCAGGGGCCGTACCGGCTAACGAATCGATTATCGAAAAGTCTGCCGAGTTTCAACTTAAAACAGAAAAATCAAAGTAAGGAATTTCGTCTTGTACTTTCTGTTGACGTAATTTGGAAGATATCGATGTTCGTGTCACATCATGAATTGGGGTTCGCCATTTTGGCCCGATTGGGGCTCGATTTATTTGTTTTAATTTGAAACCCGGCAGACTTTTCAATAATCGATTCGTTAGCCGGTACGGCCCCAGGATTAAGCGGGATGTGATCTGATGATGGCCATCCAGGGAGTGAATGGAGAAGATTCAGATCTCCATACACACCCAATTGATCTGATCAGCATTCTAAGAGCTGTAAGGATTAGAGTTATCAGTTACAGCATTTCCATACATTTTAATGCTATTTTTGTGTTTTTTTTAAACATATCCAAACAGCTCTTAGAATGCTGATCAGATCAATTGGGTGTGTATGGGGATCTGAATCTTCTCCATTCACTCCTTGGATGACTATCATCAGATCACATCCCGCCTTATCCTGGGCGGAGAACCAATGCTTCAAAGTTACCTCGTTTGTATGAAAATAGACCTCTGTAGTACCATAAGAATAAATAAAACTTACTAGAACGGACACTCCCGCTCCGAACGGGCTCAAGGTCACGATATTAGCGCGTCCGTTAAACAGAATACTCAGTCGGGCTGTCACGGCCGGCGGCGGCGTCGCCGCACGCGCGATTGCCTGTTTTTGCGTTCCGTAATATTTTCTCTGTGCGTAAGATCTTAGAATTAAATTGTACTACAATGGCGCCAAGGTTTTGTGCTGTGTTTGGTTGTGCAAACAATTCTAAAAAAAAAAAAAAAAATATTAAAAACACGACTGCCCTGCCAAAACGAACTAAAAAGTTAAATTAAACAACAAGTGTCATTGCAGTCGGGAGACCTTGTCATGGAACAATTTTTGATCAAAGAGGTCCCCCGACTGCAATGACACTTGTTGTTTAATTTTACTTTTTAGTTCGTTTTAGCAGGGCAGTCGTGTTTTTAATATTTTTTTAATTTATTTATTTTTATTTTACACATTTTAGTGACATAGTATATAGTTTTAGAATGTGCTCATCAAGGCCTTTCATTTGATGCCCATATTGTAATAATAGAAGATAAAAAAATGTTTGTTCACATTTGAAAATGGCGTCGTACAGTCGCTATATTGATTTTTTCTAAAAAAAATATAGCCAGTGTCACTCAGGATGTTGTAAGGATTCTAACGATACCCCATTTATCCAAATCAGTTCAGGCATTTAGAAGTTATGGTGGAATAAAGAAACTCACATACCCACAAACATACATGAACCCTGAACACATAACACTCTTTTTGCTTTGGGCAGTCGTGTAACAATGCCACAATTAAGTTTTTTAGTTTTCCCAAAGATAATATGAGGTAACTAGGTACCTAATATTATCAAAATATTATTTCGTTTTCGTAGTACCTAATTAATAAAAAGGACCTGACCTGAGTATTTATCAAAAAAAAAGATGTACATTTGTGAAAAAAACATCGTCACACAAGTTCTGTGCCAAAATATAAAATAAAAGGCATGAAGAAAATATCTACCTACCTATATTCATAATTGGGTTTCGATTTCGTTACGTGTTGAAACACAACGAAACAGTAAGCAGATCAAAACCTAAAAATGTTTTAGAAGTATATTTTTGTTCAAATTTTAATTTAACTTCCATACTAAATGTTTAGGTTTATTTATACAAACTCAGGAGTAGGTAAGTACTTACGCCTCCGTAGCAAGTGGACAGATTCGGAACTGGACATGTTCTCAACTGGACAGATTCTCAGATGGACGGATTATTAACTGGACAGGACATGTACAGTGCATGGGCGGCGGAGAGCTTGTAATCTATACATATAAAACTCTAAATTGATTGACTGATTCATTGTTGGGATAGGCGTAGAGCCCTAACGGCAGAAGGTAGAGACACCATTTTTGGAGTGTAGATCCTTTCATGGTGCAGGTGAGCACTAAGAAAGGGTTTTGGAAAATTCTCGTTATACAGGGTGCTAGAGTGTTCCAGTTTGTACATGAATTTTTATGGGAAAATTTAAATGTATGAAATGAGGTCTACTGATAACTTATCTTAATCACGCGAACGAAGTCGCGGGCAAAAGCTAGTATAGTATAAATGCAATCTCTTTTTGCATAATGCAAACTCTTTGATAACAACAAAAAAATATGATTGATCACATTGACATTTAATGTCATTAATATACCTAACTAATAATATTCAAAGTCAATAACTTGTTTCTTTTCATTATAATTATTGTGCAATCATCTTTGATATTATGGTAAAATGAATATTGCTGGTCCAAATCACAAAAAACCAAAGCTAGTCTTTGTAGAAGGACGGCTATATTTCATTGTTCACGACTGTACTCTGTCCAGTTGCTAATCCGTCCACCTGAGAATCTGTCCAGTTGAGAATCTGTCCAGTTGCGAATCTGTCCACTTGCTACGGAGGGGTACTTACTTACCCAGAAAAAGTTATTATTTCATTTTTGTATCTACTAACTAGAATAAAATAATGATTTTAAACTAAAGAAAAACTCATATTTTAGCGATATGATATTTAAACGTAAGCAATATTTAACAGTAAGCAACCCTGGCAAACACGCTTGGACGACAGCGGGGCGTAGCGACGTGAAGGGGGAAGTAGTTATATAAATGGCGGCATTTTGGACTCGCACAAAGAAGAGTCCGTTCTAGTAGTATTTATTCTTATGGTAGTACTTAGTTTTGCAGGCCAGTGTAGTTTTAATATTCTATAATGATATTAGAGATTGCATCCAGTTTTCAACCTTATCAACGAACTAAAATGTTATAAAGCATCTATAATTAACAATGGAGCCTTGTCTCCGCACACGGACCACGGGCCATCCATAAATTACGTCACCTGAATTTCATGATTTTTGACCCCCTCCCCCGTCCTTGTTACAGCTGATCACATTTGTGAGACCCACCATCCCTAGTGTAACGTCACATATTTTACAGTTTTACATCTAGAAATAGTTGTTTTCAATATAATAATTTGTTTTATTTCAATATAAATCATTTTGAAATGTGACTTCACGAAAGTCAGGACCCCTCCCACCCCCTTGTCACACAGTGTCACACTTCGTCGACCCCCACCCTTCCCCTTAACGTTCGACGTAATTTATGGATGGCCCCTTATCACAAACATACAATAGAATAGATAATAGTACTAGTAGCGTACAGAAGTTGCACTTGGTTGTCTAAAGCAGGCCTCCTTCACTCGCTCAAGGTCGCGCGATAAGCACCTACCGCTAGCCGTTCGTTCGAACGAACAAGTGAGCAGAGGGCCGCCACACGCCCGCCTGTGTAGTCGCGCGGCATCTTACTGCCTGCGTAATTATTGCCTCTTAAAATAGTAACAATGTCGAATCGACATTACAGTGCCCTGCACGGATGTCAAAATAAAGAAAAACCAATAAACAATTGTCGTTTTTCACATTATGATATTATATGCTACGCAGTTCATTTAAAAGAAGACAACCCTAACGTTGCGTCGTCAGAAAAGGTAAGAGCACGCGCTAGAAAGAGAGGCAACTACTAGGTGAACTGCGCGACCTGAATTGCACTTTATTGCGCCAGAGCAAAAGTTGCTATTTAATTAAGTAAATGACTTTGCCGAGTGCTACTTCTGTACTTGTACTATTAGTTATTCTGTGTCTAAAGGCAAAATTTTATTCGAAAGAAACATTACCTTTATTTATACAAGTACGCTGTATAAATAGAGGTCAGTGGCACAGCTGGTCAGCTCAATGCCATATTGCGCCATTAATTTAACAGTTCAAGTTACAACGCACCAAGTGACAGAAAATGGAACTAAGGCCCGTATTTATAAACCACTCTCAATGTCTCAACATTGATCCTCGTATAGTAATGACTTGAGTAAAACTTGCAATTTTCAAATGCTTCTAATATTATATAAACATGCAAGCAACAAAACTGCACTAGAACTGCATTTATTTTAATAAAAATTTATAACCACTTACCCAATGAATTGAAATGTATAAAAGAAACAAAAAAATTTGAAATGCAACTTAAGACCTTTTTAGTTAGTAAATGTTATTATTGTATGTCAGAATTTTTTAATGAGAAATTTAATTAGAATCAATCGTATTAATTATTATGTTAAGAAATGAAATATCTAATAATAATGATGAATTAATTTAATCCATATATAAACTACTTACTGTATAAATCTTTTTACAAGTAAAATAATAATAATTTTAAATAATTAAGTAAATAAATGTATGTATTTCATAAATAAATGTATGAAACACTAATATTAATAATATAATATTATAGAATTTAAGTCACTAATTCTGCCAACACCCTTGCAGGGTGTCACATGTACTAATTATACCTAAATATAAACCACTTTGTACCATGTGACTGTGCAATAAAGAAATTATGAAATTTAAGATTTATTCTAGTATAAATTTCAAGTTTTATTCAAGACATCATTACTTACTCGTTTATACTCGTAGAATACGAGGGTAAGAGCGGTTTAACTCTGCTACGAATACTGAAAATGGTTTTTTACCATCGCCACTCTAAAAAGTTCGTTTAATTCAACGATAAGAGTGAATAATAAGCGATTTTATTCACCGAGTGAATAAAAATAATTTGAATTTGGAACAAGCGCGCATCATGAATTAGTACAAAAAAGTATCTATACATACTGGCTGCTATGGAGCTATTCCATAGAGCCATAGTTTCACAATAAAATTAAACGAAAAAAAATATGCCGCCAAATTTAATTAGGTTCTTTTTAGTGTCTTATCTTTGGGTTCTTTTCTATCTATTAGAGCGAGATTGAATGTTCAGTCCATTCCATCAGTCTGGTACGATATTCAGTCTGCAAAAATTCAAAGTCTATGCAGACTGATGAAATGGACTGATGCCAGACTGATCATGTAATCTCTCTCTTGGCGTGGTTGTTTTATGTCATTGGAAAACTTCTAATTTCACGCATGGGCCGCATGGGTCGGTCATGGGATGGGTGACCAAAAAGTTTTATCTCGAGCTCCTCCGTTTTAAATGCTCTAAGCCTCCGTGCCTCGGAAGGCACGTTAAGCAGTTGGTCCCGGCTGCATTTGCAGTCGTTAACACCCATCAATCCGCATTGGGCCCGCGTGGTGGGTTATGGCCCATCCTCCCACTCATAAGGAAGGCCTGTGCCCCAGCAGTGTGGGGACATTAAAAATGGCTGATAGTCAACTATAAATACTAAGTATAAAGTACTGTCAGAGGTACCTTTTTGTTTTCTCGCAGTCAATGGTAAAAAGTAGAGTACACAACTCGTGAATAAAAAATTTCATCTCGGTCCTTTGTATCCCTCGCTTCGCTCAGGATTCTACTTTTGAATCCCTCGCTACGCTCGGGATTCAACTCTAGAATCCTTCGCTACTCTCGGGATCCAACTTAGTCCCTCGAACTAAATTCCCTTTTTATTCACTTGTTGTATAATCTACTATTTCGACCTTGGGAGGTCAGTGAAGTGCTAAGACGAAACTTTAACTTTAAATGAAGTTAACAAAAAAAAAGACGGGTGTTTTGTAAAACATGACAATGTAAACTAATTATAATCGATGTCCATCGGCATCACGTTGAAAAAATATCATTTTTTTTGTATGGATTCGGAACTTGATGATGTTGGATCTATTATTATAAATATAGGTGATAATGCGACGACACTTCGAGTGATGAAATATAGTGGTCTAATTTTACTTACGTATACCTGCCTACTCATATTTTTCATTAAAATTCTCTATGCACCCAGGCGCGGTCGCAGCCTGAAATTTTGGGGGGGGTCACTAATAAATTTTGTAAATTTATAGAAGCAGTGCCGGTTTTAGCACTACCAGCGCCCTGGGTAATATTTCTACGGGCGCCCCCTATATGCGATTCCAAGATTTTCAATTTTGCCTGTTAGTCAAAAAACGGCCGCGCAGCGCGTTTTTTTAGTCAGTTTCACATACTAATCTTGTAATCTTGCTTGTCTATAGTAAAAGAAACGGCCGCGCAGCGCGATTTTTTGTCAGTTTCAACTACTAATCTTGTAACCTTGCTTGTTAGTGGAAAAAAAATGGCCGCGTAGCGCAGTTTTTAGTCAGTTTCATCTGCTAATCTTCTAATTTTGCTTATTTCAGTAAAAAACCGCCGCGCAGCGCGTTTTTTAGTCAGTTTCATCTACTAATCTTGCTTGTTTATAGTAAAGAAAATCGGCCGCGCAGCGCGATTTTTAGTCAGTTTCAACTACTAATCTTGTAACCTTGCTTGTTTATAGTAAAAAATGGCCGCGCAGCGCAGTTATTGGTCGGTTTCATCTGCTAATCTTCTAATTTTGCTTATTACAGTAAAAAAAAAAAACGCCGCGCAGCGCGATTTTTAGACAGTTTTAACTACTAATCTTGCTTCTGTATAGTAAAGAAAAACGGCCGCGCAGCGCGTTTTTTAGTCAGTTTCAACTACTAATCTTGTAACCTTGCTTGTTTATAGTAAATACCATTTTGGTGCGGAACCTTAAAAATGGCCGTGCAGCGCAGTTTTAGGTCAGTTATGTCTGCTAAACTTCTAATTTTGCTTATTACAGAAAAAAACTACCGCGCAGCGCGATTTTTAGTCAGTTTCATCTACTAATCCTGCTTGTTTATATTAAATAATAGCCGCGCAGTGCGATTTTTTTGCCAGTTTTATTCGTCGCTTGGTCGCTATCACCAGGCAACAATACGATTGATAGTCGACCGGTCGGTGGTCGGGCGTTTTCGGCGCCCCACACACGAGGGCGCCCAGTGCAATCACACAGCTTGCATCGCCCTACTGTCGGTACTGCTGTCAAATAGAAGATTTCTATTTGACGTTTTCGATTTTGGGGGGGGGTCATGTCCCCCGTGACCCCCCCCTTCGGACCGCGCCTGTATGCACCTCGCTTGTGTGTATTATTTGTATTAGTATTTTATTACAATAAACACATGTGCTTGCGGGTGTACCGACACTATCTAAGCGAATGGACTAGGTATATGATGTCAAGATATCTCTCAAGAAATCTTGAGGTCATACGTGAGATGCTGTTTTTATAAGAAACAGCATCTTGAGTGTGATCTCAAGGAGCGGTTTATAAATACGGGCCTAAGTTTCAATGTCTTGGCTAAGCAAGTCATTATAAGTACGTCATCAACTCATCACGATCACGTCACGTCAGTGAGCCAAGTCATTTGCCTAACTAGCTAGGCAGTTAATTAAGATGGATACCTACCCATTGGCGTATCTAGCGGGCGGGAAAAATAAGTTCTTAATAGAAAAGGATTTTAATAAAACTTTATGACAGTCACAGAATACCTAATAATACAAGTCCACAGTCTAGTATTTTTAGAAGGTTTAACAACATTCCCTTATCAGCAGAGGTGCCCATACGGTCGATCGCGAAAGGTTTTAAGGTCGATCGCCAAGGATAATAGATATGACACTTGGCACCAATATGCAGTTTTACTTACGCATTTTTTTTTCTTGGTAAATACATATTTGGTAGATTAAGCGGTCAAAATGTCGATCTCTTAGTCATAAATTTTTGCTAATTATGGGCACTCCCTGCCTTATAGTCATTCGTAGAAGTAGATCGCAAATGTATCAAAAACGGAAACTTTAATTTGTTATCTACTTATAGAAATGACTAGGAATGTAATGATTCCGCCTAAAAATACTATACTATATATTACTCATATATTTTTATTCTATTTTTTTATTTTGTTATATTTAAATTTATTATTATTATTTATTAGGTAGGTATTTAATGTATTTTTATATTATTTATATTTTATTTTATTCTATTATTACTATTATATATTCCTGTGCTATGGGTTTAAAAAATTCAATGTACTTAATGTTTTATTAAAATTGTGTATTAGAAATACAATATTATATTATTTAAAAGCCTTAAACGGCTGATTAAGTTTGTTGGCTGTGACAATATCTCCAACAGTTTTTTATTACCATTGTGTAGAAATGTAATGATCCATATTTTACTGAGTCTATATAAAAAATATCTTTATTACAGGGCTAATCTTCACAATCACTCGTTCCATGACAAGAAAATCCTCGCAAAAATCGAAAATAAATGTGTATTCTCTGCTCTGGACGACGTACAAGAATATAACAAAGAACAAGACGCAGAGAAGTCGACGGAAGGACAAGATTTCATGTCGCTGGTTGATTTAAGTGATACAGGGGTCAAATCTAATGATTATATCAAAGAAACTTAAAGTTAATAAAGTAATTAATGTTATATTTTTTTGTTTCATTTCTTTACCTGTTACATGTATTTACAAAATAAAAACATCTAGCTAACAATGTAGCCACTTTGAAACAATGAAACGGCAGCATTATACTTGAAGAGTGCTATTTACGTTATGGTTGTGGCTCAGAATAGTTAAAACGGTTAGTCGTAAAATATTAGGTGCATTTAATAGTTTGACGTTTGACTCACTTTGTTGAATGAACGCAGTGTTAGTACAGCTTCAGAGTTACAGAGTGTAGGACTGGAGTACGCTGGTAGACCAAATATGTAAGTTAATACTTTTTCCTGTACCTAAAGTTGTGTGTTTCATTAATAATAAATTTGTATACCTAGGTTAGGTATACAAAGACCTAGGCAGTTCCATTGCCAAGGTTCAACTACTAGTGTGCCGTGTGTTTATTTTGCAATTAATACAATCGTAATGTGCGGTGGGACCACGGGAAAAGCTTCGGCCACACCTGCGCGACCAAAGCGACTGCGAAGCGAGAGCGTCAGACGCGCCGACGCTGCTCGTGTTTATCTATGGGCGCTGCGTTAAGTGGGATCCCGGCGCGGGGCGACATAGATTAGAGCTTACTTATGGACTGTAAGCATCTGTCCGTCAAAAAACCAGCAATCTATATTCCCGCGCCGGGATCCCGCTTAACGACCCGGCCACAGCTAGCGCGGCAGGCGGCGTTTAATAATCACTGCGCGCTGTCTTGATGGCGGCCTCATAGTGGGGGTTCTACGAGCTCAAAATCAATGGAATACCGCAAATCGATGTACAGTATAGCCGTTTGGTACACGTATACTTGAGGTGAAAACAAAATTTTGGACCCGCAGTTCTTAAAAATTATTCCCTTAGGAGCGGAGCTATGGTGTCATCTTTTTTTTGTATGGGAAAAATTTTTTTTGTTCTAAAACCTATCGTGTATGGTATCAAATGAAAGGGCTTGCTGAGCCGGTTCTAAAAATATATCACATCGTTATATTTCAGCGACTTGTTTTAAATTAAACCAAAAAACACTTTCAAAACATACCAAGTTTGGGCTCCTACGGATACAATATGATTGAATTATTTTTCATAAGATATACTTCAAATGATATGTAATATTCTCATATCTAATCTCAAAAAAGCAATTTTGAAAATATTGATATTCAGTATTTTTTTTAAATTTTTCATGATTACAATGCTTTTACAAAGTGATTATATATAATAAAAAAAATTTTTGTTCTTAAACCTATCGTGTGTGATATCGAATGAAAGGGCTTTCTGAGCTGTTTCTAAAAATATATCACATTATTACATTTGAGCACTTGTTTTAGTTAAATTAAACCAAAAATCAATTTCCAAAAATCCCATACAAACGTAAGTTTGGAAAAAAAATTGAAAAAATTACTAAATTTAGATATTTTCAAAATTACTTTCTTGTGATTTGATATGAGGATATTATGTAACTCTTAAGGTATATTTTACACAAAATAATTTAACCACATCGGATCTGAAGGAGCCCAAACTTGGTATGTTTTGAAAATGTTTTTGGGTTTAATTTAAGAGAAGTGGCTGAAATATAATGATGTGATATATTTTTAGAACCGGCTCAGCAAGCCCTTTCATTCGATACCATGCACGATAGGTTTTAGAAAAAAAATTTTTTTTTCCCATACAAAAAAAAGATGACACCATAACTCCTCTCCTAAGGGAAGAATTTTTAAGAACTGCGGGTCCAAAATTTTGTTTTTACCTCAAGTATACGTGTACCAAACGGCTTTGCTGTACATCGATTTGCGGTTTTTTTTCGTACGAGTAGGACTATCACAGCTCGTCGTCGCGATCGCGCAGTGATTATCGAATTCGCTTGCCGCGCTGGCTGCTGTGGCCGGGCCGAAACGCAGTTGACGCCTTCGTGTTCGCGTCCTGCCGAGTCCCGCGGCCCTCTTCGCTGACGCGCAGGTTTGGCGTGAGGAGGTCGGTGGCGCAGTGGTCCAGTGATTGCGGAGGTTAAGCAACGTTCGCAAGGGACGGTCATGGGATGGGTGACCAAAAATTTACTATCTCGAGCTCCTTCGTGCTTCGGAAGGCACGTTAAGCCGTTGGTCCCGGCTGCATTTGTAGTCGTTAACACCCACCAAAACGCATTGAGCCCGCGTGGCAGTTTATGGTCCATCCTCCTATCCATACCCATAAGGAAGGCTTGTGCCCCAGCAGTGGGGACAATATTATTATTATTATTTGACAACATCACATGCATTGCTCCAATCCCAAAGTAAGTAGCTATAGCACTTGTGTTTTGGAAATCAGAAACAACGGTGGCATGACACACACCCAGACCTGAGACAATATTGAAAAGTTCATTTTCTACATTGACCCAGCCGGGGATCGAACCCGGGACCGAAGAGATGGTGACGCCTTGAAAACCGGCATGCGAACCACTCGACCACGGAGGTCGTCAAAAAAAATGGCTGATGGATGTTTAGACTTTGTAAACAGCCAATCGCATCTTTTGACCAAGATTCATCACTGTGGCTCTTATAGTTTCGGCGCGGCAAACTCTCAGTGACCAACCTGTTTTTTGGCTTTCCTGTAAAATTAGGTACTGCTACTCGGCGCTAGATAGCGCAAGAAAAAATTGCTAGTACAGTGCGAGGCACGTATCTTGAAATCGGGTGGGGAATGTTGAGAAACAATGCCCGCACATCTGAATGTGCCTTATTATGCTGTGTATAGCATAGCAACCCTTATGTTTTTTAGTCTGTGGTTACCTTCCTGCTCTATGGTTCTCTGAAAAGTGTTTGCTCGGTCGCTCGTAATTAAAAATGTAAAATATAATAAATATTTCTGGAATTAAACAAGTCGTTATAAATAAAGTGTTTTTAATCTTCAAGAAAAAACTCAAAAGTGGTAGCAGTGATCGTAGTTATTGACGTCTTCAAGTTTGTGATCGCGACCGCGTGCGCCGGCCGGCATTCCTGACAAATATGGCGGAAACAAATTTTCATATAAAATTCAAACAGTTTGCGGGTGAGGACTTCGCCATATGGAAATTCAGAATTAGTAGCATCCTGCGGGAAAATGAATGTTTGAAAGCAATTGAAAATGCGGCTTTTGCTAGCTGCCCTGAAAATAAAAAATTGGAAGCCCGAGCGCAAAGCATCATTATAAGTGGCGTCGCGGACAGCCATATTGACTATATACAGGAAGAAAACACTGCTTACAACATGATGCATAAACTGGAACAACAATTCATGAAAAAAGGAACTCGTAGTAAATTATTCCTGAGACGGCAGCTAAACACCGTCAAGTACAAGGAGGGAACACCACTGGCGGAGCATTTTGTAACACTTTCGAAGATGTTTGGTCAATTAAAGGACGCAGGCAGTGCGCTGTCAGATGAAGAAAAAATTAATATAATATTACTGTCAATGCCAGAAAGTTATGAAGTCATAGTAACAACAATCGAGTGCCTCCCTAATGTGACACTAGATATAGTGAAAGATAGACTGCTAGGAGAAGAAGAAAAAAGAATGAAAAATAGTACAAGTTCAACGGAATATCACAGAACCAGTTTCTTATGTTACTCGTGTGGAAAAGAAGGACATAAGCAATATGAATGCAGAGAGAGACAAATTGAAAGAAATCAAGGACCAGCAAGAGGATATGGACGAGGTAATCTGGTTGGTGAATCAGGTTCAGGGCGTTTTGGTAATCCAGCAGCCCCGAGAGGACATAGACAAGGATCTGGACGAGGTAATCTAACAGCACAGAGAGGTTTTTCAAGAGGTCGAGGATACTCGAATAGAGGTCAAGGACGGAGCACTTGGAGAGGTCAGTATGGACCGGGACGGAACTATTCTGCACAGTCTTATGCTGCATCGTCGAAAAATGATCAAGCATTTTTTGCTGGAACAATTAGTGAACAAGTGAAACATAATAAGTGTTATGACATGATATGGTGTGTAGACTCTGGATCGTCCGATCACTTAACCAATGACAAAAGTGTATTTGCAGAGTATATTGAACTTCAGCAACCAAAAATTATTTCAGCTGCAAAAAATGGTGTGAGCTTGATGGCTGTAGGTGTAGGAAATATCAGCGCCAGATGTTATGTGGGTAAGAGACCAATAGATATTGTTATTAAAAATGTGTATTATGTGCCAGAATTAAGAAAAAACTTGTTGTCAGTATCAAAAATTGAGCAATTGGGCTATAGAGTTGAATTTTTGAAAGGAAAAGTCAGAATTTATAAATATGATTACTTAACATCTATAGGAAATAGTGAAGGGTCTTTGTATACAATTCATATGCAAATAATTAACGATGAATGTAACTTAAGTGATAGTCATGATAATAATGTGAGACAGCTGTGGCACAGAAGATTCGGTCACCTCGGTTTAAAAAATTTGACATTACTTTCTCAAAATAATATGGTTGATGGTATTGATGATTTAACTAAATGTAAAAATACTAACTCCTTATGTGAGCCGTGCCTATTAGGAAAAATGACAAGACAACCATTTAACAGACATGGACGTAGAGCGACTAAACCACTAGAATTAATTCACACCGACGTCTGCGGACCTATAACCCCAGTGACGCAAGAGGGACACAGATATTTTGTGACATTTATCGACGACTATACTCATTTTGTTTGGGTGTATCTCTTGTCTAATAAAAGTGAAGTTTTTAGCAAATTCAAAGAGTACTATTATTATGTAACGAACCATTTTAATACAAATATATTGAAATTAAGATCAGATAATGGCGGGGAGTATGTTTCGAGGGAATTTCAGGATTTTTGCTATAATAAGGGAATACAAATGCACTATACGGTTCCATATAACCCAGAAATGAACGGAGTAGCGGAACGCATGAACCGCACCTTGATAGAAAAGGCTAAAACAGTACTACTAGATTCTCAGCTTGGTAAAGAATTTTGGGGACATGCAGTTTTATTTTCAGCATATGTGACTAATAGGAGTCCGACTGAAGGAAAAAGTCAAACACCATCTGAGTTATGGGAAGGTAGAAAACCTAATGTTTCAAATATGCGAGTGTTTGGGTGCACTGCATATAACCATGTTCCAAAAGAGTTAAGGCAAAAACTAGATAGTTCAGGAAAGAAAATGATTTTTCTAGGATATTTCCTCTCTGGATATAAATTGTATGATATTGAAACAAAGAAAGTAATATCTGCACGAAACGTGATATTTGACGAGACAAAACTGGAAAGTGACAACTCTACAAGATATAAACTAGACAGAACAGAAGAGAATGAAAAAGAAAGCGACAAAGAAGATCAGATAAAGAATAATGAGAATGAGGAAGCTGATGAGACACAAGAGGTAGAACAAGTGACAGAGAAGACAGAAAGTTTAGAAAGAGGGAGAGGAAAAAGACAAATAAAAAGACCGGTATGGCAAAAAGATTATGAAATTGACTTAGACCAGAGTGATTCGGCGTTATACGCATTACTGTCAAGTTTCCAGGACGTTCCAATGAATTTTGATGACATTAAAGGAAGAAAAGATGAAAAAGAATGGAATAAAGCTATAAATGAAGAGTTAAAGGTTTTAAAAGAAAATGAAACATGGAAATTTGTGACTGCTCCAAAGAATGAGAAATTACTGGATAGTAGATGGGTTTTTACAAAGAAGGATATAGGAAACCAAGAAATATGTAAAGCAAGATTAGTGGTAAAAGGTTACCAACAGAAGGATAAATTGGAAGATATTTACTCACCTGTATTGAAGTTACAAACCTTAAGAGTTCTTCTATCAGTTGCAGCCCAGAATGACTATGAAATACACCAGATGGATGTGAAAGGTGCCTTTTTATATGGACGGATTGATGAGGCGGTATACTTGAAACCTCCACAAGGACTGACAGTTCCAGAAGGCCAAGTTTTAAAATTACAAAAATCATTATATGGGTTAAAGAAAAGTCCAAAATATTGGTATGAAAAATTTACAGAAGTTATAACTCAATATGGTTTTACACGTTCTCAAAATGATTATTGTCTTTACAATAAAGGTAATCTATACTTGATTTTATATGTTGATGACCTATTGATAGTAGGATCTGATAAGAAAGAAATAGAGAGTGTGAAATGTTTTCTAAAAACTCAATTTAATATGAAAGACTTAGGTGACAATAATCTTATGTATCTCGGTATTAGTATTCAGAAAAAACAGGATGGTATTTACCTTAATCAATCAAAATATTTGCAAAAGGTCATTGAATCTTACAACATGGACAATTGTAAGGGGACAACTTCGCCTATGGACATTAACTTTAAACTGGACTATGACTCGAGTGAAATTGACATGACTTTAGAACATCAGTGTAGGTCACTTATTGGCTCTTTGATGTATGCTATGGTGAGCACTAGACCTGATTTAGCAACAGCTGTGTCATATTTGAGCAGATTTCAATCTCAACCAACTTTGAAATTATGGCAAGCTTTAAAGCGTGTACTTAGATATGTTAAGCAAACTATTAATTATAATTTAAAATATTCTAAGTGTAAAAATGACAGCCTAGTAGGTTTTGCAGATGCAGATTTTGCCCGAG
This sequence comes from Agriphila tristella, assembly GCA_928269145.1. Taxonomy (NCBI): domain Eukaryota; kingdom Metazoa; phylum Arthropoda; class Insecta; order Lepidoptera; family Crambidae; genus Agriphila; species Agriphila tristella. The sequence continues at coordinate 13,905,898 of OV743439.1, read as the reverse complement.
ATAATGACAGAAAATCAACAAGTGGATATTTATTTAAATTGTTCGGTAATGTAGTAACGTGGAAGTCAAAGAAGCAGAGTACTGTTGCTCTAAGCACTCATCATCATCATCATATCAGCCACACGACACCCACTGCTGGGTATAGGCCTCCCCTAAGGATCTCCACAACGATCGGTCCTGCGCTGCCTGCATCCACTGGCTTTCCGCGACCTCCACCAGATCGTCGGTCCACCTTGTCGGGGGCCTACCCACGGAGCGTCGTCCGGTGCGCGGTCGCCATTCCAGAACCTTTCTGCCCCAACGGCCATCGGTTCTTCTCGCTATGTGTCCCGCCCATTGCCACTTCAGCTGAGCAATCCTTCGAGCGATGTCGGTTACTTTAGTTCTCCTGCGGATCTCCTCGTTTCTGATTTGATCACGTAGGGAAACGCCGAGCATGGCTCTCTCCATTGCACGCTGAGTGACCTTGAGCCTCCTTATGAGACCCATAGTTAGCGGCCACGTTTCACTGCCGTAAGTCATCACTGGCAACACACACTGTTCATAGACTTTCGTCTTGAGACACTGAGGTAAGTCGGACGCGAAGATTTTTCGAAGCTTCCCGAATGCTGCCCACCCGAGTTGGATTCGACGAGAGATCTCTTTCTCGAAGTTGGACCTACCTAACTGGACTGCCTGTCCTAGGTATACGTAATGGTCAACAACTTCAAGTGTAGTGTTCCCAACATGAACTGAAGAGGGTACAACATGGGCATTTGACATAATTTTCGTCTTATCCATGTTCATCCTAAGACCCACTCTTTGGGAAGCACTACGGAGATCTTCGAGCATTGTGTTCAGGTCTTCCATGGTCTCAGCCATAAGGACTATATCATCGGCAAAACGAAGGTGTGTTAGGTACTGGCCATTAATGTTGATGCCGAGTCCTTTCCAGTCCAAGAGCTTAAAGATGTCCTCCAACGCAGCTGTGAACAGTTTCGGAGAAATAACGTCTCCCTGTCTCACACCACGCTGCAGTTGGATAGGATTTGTGTTCTGGTTCTGTACTCGGATCGTCATGGTGGCATTTTGGTATAAGTACCTCAACACCTCGATATACCTATAGTCCACTTGGCACCTTTGGAGAGACTGCAGCACCGCCCAGGTTTCAATCGAATCAAAGGCTTTCTCATAGTCCACGAACGCCAAGCAAAGTGGCTCATTATACTCCTCAGTCTTCTGTATAACCTGCCGCAGCGTATGGATGTGGTCTATGGTGCTAAAGCCTTTTCGGAACCCGGCTTGTTCGGGAGGTTGGAAGTCGTCGAACTTGCGAGCGAGACGATTCGTAAGGACTCTCGAAAACAACTTATAGACATGACTCAGAAGCGAGATGGGTCTATAGTTCTTTAAGAGGGACTTGTCACCCTTTTTAAAGAACAAGATCACCTCACTTATGTTCCATGTCTTTGGCGTTCTGCCCTGGACGATGACGGAATTAAAGAGCTTCTGGAGGACTTTGAGTATCGGCTTACCGCCCGCTCTCAGAAGTTCTGTAGTGATTCCATCGTCACCCGCCGCCTTGTAAGCACTACCGAAGCAGAATTAATTGCTTTATGTGAAGCATCTGTCGAAGCCTGCTGGCTTATGAAACTTTTGTTAGATTTTAACATTAAAATAAATAATACTGTAATTTTTGAAGATAATCAGAGCACTATGAAAGTTGTTAAAAATCCAGATCAGAAACGTTTGAAGCATGTTGATGTTAAATTTAATTTTATTAAACAAAAGGTAGAGGAAGGATTGATTACTGTGAAATATATATCTACAACAGACCAACAAGCAGATTTGTTAACAAAGCCATTATCAGGAGAAAGATTTGTAAAACTGTGTAATATGCTTAATTTGTTTAAATGTGAAATTTATGAACCAGATGTGCGCACATTGAGGGAGAGTGTTGAGAAACAATGCCCGCACATCTGAATGTGCCTTATTATGCTGTGTATAGCAACCCTTATGTTTTTTAGTCTGTGGTTACCTTCCTGCTCTATGGTTCTCTGAAAAGTGTTTGCTCGGTCGCTCGTAATTAAAAATGTAAAATATAATAAATATTTCTGGAATTAAACAAGTCGTTATAAATAAAGTGTTTTTAATCTTCAAGAAAAAACTCAAAAGGGAATGCGCGAAACGCGAATTTTGGGTATGCGTAGCGGTGAGGGGCGCGGGCGGCGGGAGAGGGGCGCGCGCTATTGGTCGCTCACAAGAGCACATGCGCGAACTTATCCCCACCATTCCCCACTCTGTCGAAAAAATTTCAACCGCCTTGCACGGTAGTACCTACCATTATATTATATTCTGTGGCCTTGTGTTCTGATGAAAACATTACCATAAGAATAACATTAGAATAAATAAAAAACATTACCATAAGAATAACATAAGAATAAATAAAATTACATTACCTACCTTCCTAAACTACTTGTATTATTATGTATTTCTGGATTTGCAACAGTTTTAATGAAGCGTTTAAAATCTGTTATTGATGTCTTGTGGTATAACAAGTTTGGAAATTAACAAATGATTTAGGTAGGTAGGTACCTACTTAAGTATCCTACTAATACTTATTATAAAAATGTGAAAGTTTGTGGGTTTGGATGTTTGTTCCTCAATCACGCAAAAACTACTGAACGGATTTGGTTGGAATTTGGCACACAGATAGTAGATAGCCTAGCTAGATTAAAACATAGGATACTTTTTATCCCGATATTCCCACGGGAACGGGAACCACGCGGGGAAAACCACGGGCGGCCGCTAGTTAAAAAATAAAAGAAACCAAATCTTCGAGGTTTTTTTTAAATTAATGTAATATTTGCGAAGGAATTAAGAACCTACTAATATAACAATAAAATATATTATGTACCTATATTAGATTAGATACTCAACACTTGCCTTAGGTACTAATATTATAAATGTGAAAGATTGTGGGTTTAGATGTTTGTTCCTCAATCACGCAAAAGCGGCTGAACAGATTTGGATGTAGTTTATAGCCTGGATTAAAACATAGAATACTTTTTATCCCCCAAATCGGTCAAAGTTTCCCTAGGGATTTTCCGATTGGACAATCGGAACGTGGACACGTGAACGAAATCCCGTGCGGAATCCTACATATCCTATCCGATTAATACCTATTATAAATTCTATTAATATTATAAATGTGAAAGTTTGTGGATGAATCAGTTATATACCTCAGTTGCCTACCTACTTGGTATAATAGTTGCCCACTCAGTATTTTCGCCACTCATTTAGAATTTTCACTGCTAACTAAAATTATTTATCTCCCACACGTACCTAGTCGCCCGTTTTTATTTTTTCGCCCAAAACATAAACTGCTGCCAGGTTTAGTATATTTTAGTATCCCATTAACAGTCGTCTTAATTATTTCCAGTCACCCAATTAAATAATTCCCATATTTTAATGAATCCTACAGATACTACTTATATTATTAATAACTAGCGACCCGCCCTCGCTTCGCTTCGGTGTAGTGTGGAATTTGACACCATGTATTATACATATAAACCTTCCTCTTGAATCACTCTATCTATTAAAAAAAACCGCATCAAAATCCGTTGCGCAGTTTTAAAGATTTAAGCATACATAGGGGTATAGGGACAGAGAAAGCGACTTTGTTTTATACTAGGTATGAGGCCGAATACTCAAACGCTACTTAACTTTAAGCGGCTTTCAAACAGCATGCTGTCTTTGTCATATCTTTGACAGGACGACGTTTGAGAGCCCCTTAAAGTTAATTAGCGTTTGAGTATTCGGCCAATGTAGTGATAGGTAGACCTACTTAACTTTTTACAACACGCGCATTTCAAACTCTGGCGTAGTGCACGCGATTTACGCTGGTTTCTTTGAAGAAATGAAAAATCTTGGTGAGATCTTCATTTCAGTTATTTATCGAGAAAAAAAACGCGTGTAAAAGTAATCGATACAGTAATTTTATCTATGGAAAATGTCATTACGATATTCGGCGGTAGATGGCGTTGTAAAAAATTCCCATACAAAATTACACTATCGAATGTTTTTACGCGCGTTTTTTTTTCGATAGATGTCCGTAAGGGTAGGTACTGAAATGAAGATCTCACCAAGATTTTTCATTTCTTCAATAGATATAAGTAAGTACTACCGTAAAGAAAGGAAACTCCGCCCCGCCCCACAATACTTCACCCCACCTATTATGTATTCTGTGACCCCACCGCGCGAGTTCGTGTGCCAAATCGTGTGCTCATTCAATAGCCTTAGACTTCACCCACACAGTTGCGCGTGTTCAAAAACGTCACTATACACAGTCTATAGCGTCTGTGTAATAGGTAGTTAAACGCGGCGCTTGTTTGGAGTGCCCGGGGTGTGCTACGGGTACAGTTTACAGTTGTCAAAATTAAAACAGCAATATCTCGAAAAGTAGGTACCTGCTCATTCTAGACTGATGTGATGGTGTCTTAGCAGAAATGAAAGGTCTTGGTGAGATCTTCATTTCTGTACCCTTAGCACGACCAGCCAAAAAAAAAAATAACACGCGTAAAACATTCGATTAGAGTTATTTTGTATGGGAAATTTGTACAGCGCCATCTACCGCCGAAGAGCGAAATTAAATTTCTCATAGATGATTATAATGGAGTACTTTTTACGCGCGTTTTTTCTTTCAATAGATGTTCGTGCAAAGAAGGGTAGGTTACGTACAGATGTTAAACTTAAAACGCTGGTTATCTATAATAAAGATCTCACCAACACAACTCCGCGCTGCTGCACTCCGCCACAAAGTAGACTCTTTCTATATTGTGACTCCCCTCCACACCGCCCCGCTACGCACCGCTCCGCGCTGTGGTACTACGCGGTGCAATAAATTGACCAATCACGAAGCGCTGCTCCGATCAGCTCCGCTTCAGTGGAAACGCACCTGATATTTAATCCTCTGCATTCTTATTAGTTTATTACCGATTATAATAATAAAATGTGATAACTATAAAGTAGGTAGGTACATAGATTCTTACTAACTACTATTTATTTTCTCGCAATCAACGCAGTGAACGGTAAAAAGTAGACTACACAACACGTGAAAAAAAGATCATCTTGGTCCTTGTATCCTTCGCTCCGCTCAGGATTCTAATCTGGACTGGAATCCTTCGCTGCTCTTGGGATTCAACTCGAATTAAATTACAATTTTTTGACTTGTTGTATAATCTACTATTATTTATTATTATATGTGCTTAGTTCAAGTTCAAAGCACGATCAAACAAAACCCATACAAAACCACTTTGATGATCTTTTATATCCTGCGGTTAGTATATAGTACCTATGCGTACCTAATATAAGTTTAGTTATTCTTTCGCCGCGCGCCGCCTTGCGTTACATGTTATTTCATTGAAACCTTCTACAGTGTTTATACAGCTTGGCCTGGGAGGGTACCGGGTAAGCCATTAATAATAATAAACATTTATTGACAAAAAATAATACAAGTAGGTACCTTTTTAATATCTTATAGGTACCTATACTTTAAATCTACCTACAAAACATTTCAACGCAAAACTGTGTTAACATTGCCAAAAACTTAGGCAGGTAGGTAGGTACAAAAAATTGTAAAAGTGTATCCTCTCACGGTGTGTGTGTGTAAAGTGAATGTGAGTGAGTGTGTGTAGCTGTAGTGTAGTGTAAGTAGAGAGTGTGTTTTTATATAAAAAAAAATTTTCAAAAGTAATTCAATTTCGTCATAATAATATGATAAAGATTTTATCCAGAAAACCATATATTTTTTTACTTCATGCATGTTTAGACGATATAATATATTTTTACTTTTTTTTACCTTATTAATCTTATAAAAGAGATATGGTCCTAGAAAGTGCCTAGTTAGACACTCCTTTGCTTATAAATTCTTTAATAAGGTAAATAAAAGTATAAATATATGTTGTCTAAACTTAAACATGCATCACTTTTGCATTACATTTTGTTACTAGTGAAAAAATGTAGATAGGTAATGCAAAGTGAGTGTTGTTTTAAAATCACCAGCAAAACACGAATTGTTGTGATTGTGATGTGTTAGTTGTCTTACAGTTAACACATCACAATCATTGTACAAAAGAGTAGTGGGATAAAAAATGGACAAAATGTGAGAACTTTTAAAACAAATCTTTGGGCTATTTCTAAATTCATGAGTGTAGTTTTGGCTGATCCTTTCCATGCAATTCTGCCCTATGTAAAAAAAACAGACTGGCGTAATCATTGGTACACTTTCCTGAGGAGATCAAATTCCGCAACGTGTCTCAGATTTTTAAACGCATAAATTAATTTGTGGACTCTGCCAACAAACAGTTCCTGTTCCTGCTCCTTAAAAGATAGAGAGTAGTCAACGACTAAATTTTATTTTTATTTTACTTTATTAGGGACAGTACACAGCTCACTTACAGTCTAAGTTACAATTTTAAAACAACATTCTGAAGGCCAATTACGACTATCCAACAAATTACTTAATCGATTTGAAACAAATGGACGAATGAAGTTTTTTTTTACCAGTTTCCAAGGTATTTAATACCTAACAGTATTGTTTTAACCAAGGTATTTAATAATAACAGTTTTTCCAAGCTCACACACGAGCATGAGTTTTTGTAGAGAAAAGAAGCGCGGTATCATCGGCGTAACAAATTAACCTGCCATGGGTAACTAAGATCTTCATTTTATCTTCTTCGGGACTTCTCCCAGAAGGTTGATTATATAAACTAAAACATGATGTGCCCGAAGACACTGCCCTGAGGTACAACATATCCCATTTTGAAACAGTTACTGGCTTCTCTCCCGACACTGACACACTGAGTTCGATCCGTCAAATGATCGCGAAAAAGTTGCAATTGGAGTATTGGAGACCGCTCGAATTCCCATATTCTCGAGCTTCCATGGAAAGATAGGGATGGACACCGTATCGAAGGCCTTAGCGAGATCTCCATATTAACATGTGGTGTGTGTGTCATACCACCGTTGTTTCTGATTTCCATAACACAAGTGCTATAGCTACTTACTTTGGGATTGGAGCAATGTATGTGATGTTGTCAAATATTTATTTTATTTATTTAACATACATTATCCATACTATTATTTTATAATACAACGTGTTAGTGAATGAACCCAAAATGGAAAAACTGTTTCTTAGGACCATCAAACTGAACAACTTTTACTATGAGGACCAACTCTAAAATCGAGAGAAAAACACAGCTGTTTCATACAAATAAACGAAAATACCAAAATGTATGAAACAGAGCGATGCGATGCGATACGAGACGACGACGCTAGCCCCGGAGATCAGCATGGTTCAGTCCTTAGTTCGTTGGTTCAGTCAGCCAGCCCCTTGGGTATACAACATTAAAACAGTGCCAATCTACCGGTTTCTGTAATTAATGCTAGGTGCTAAACCATTTCAAATAATATTTTATTATATTTCAGATTGTGATTGAACAAAATGATGAATCTTCCAATTGTATTTTTAATAGCCAGCCTGTATTATGTAGTTGCGACACCAGTAATCAGTAATACGAGTTGTCCTTTGACTGATCCTGCTGTTATATACTTTCAAAAGTATATTCAAATTGACACAAGCCAGGCCGAAAACTTGTGTGAGTACCTGTGTAGAATAAGATTAAAACTGGAGGTTATTCTGAACCTGAACCTAATATTTTTTACATTTCAATATAACGCACACTTCAATAAAGTAATCGTTCAAATATAGTGTCATAGTGTGGTTGATTCGTCCAAGGTCATAGTACAGTAGCCCGTAATACATTTAAATTACCAAAAAGGTTACCGCTCGCCGTTGTGATATAGTTATTTATTACGAAATTATAGATCCTTTAACCCAAGTTTTACAGATCGCAACCCGCCGTAACCTATATTTGTATATCTCCAAAAATGATATTTTTTTAGTTTTCGAGGTTTACCACATGGTTTAGCTATTGTCGTGTTCTACAGCTTTGTTTGATTGCCACTGATAATAGTAAGACTATGAAAAGCAGCCATAGACAGATTTAAGACCAGATGAAAATGGATGGACTTTATCTGGTCTTAAATCTGTGTATGGTCACTTTCCATAGGCTTACTATTATTAGTGGCAATCAAACAAAGCTGTAGAACACGACAATAGCTAAACCATGTGGTAAACCTCGAAAACTAAAAAAATATCATTTTTGGAGATATACAAATATAGGTTACGGCGGGTTGCGATCTGTAAAACTTGGGTTAAAGGATCTATAATTTCGTAATAAATAACTTTATCACAACGACGAGCGGTAACCTTTTTGATAATTTAAATGTATTACGGGCTACAGTAGTATCATAGCCCTATAATTTATATCCTGGCGGCGTAGCAAAATTTAAAGAATGTGTGTGTATGTTACCAATCAAGTTATTATTAAAATTACAAAAGACATTACCTATTTGACTCTACATAAACTTCTTTCTTATTTTAGATGATGCTGTGGAATTCTTGAGATCCTTAGCAATGGACGTCGGCCTAGAATTTACGGTTATAGAGCCTGCCGGAAAGCCGATATGCATCATCACGTGGCCGGGAACTGACCCCACACTCTCCAGCATCATGCTTAACTCGCACGTGGACGTCGTCTACGCTGAAGAAGTACGTGAGCTACCTTTAAACTAGAACTTGTATCTTTATTAGTGCTTTAGGTTTAGTTACGTACGGTAAATTCGTTAAATCTTCGATATATTATTCGTTAAATGGATTAAAAAATAAATATTCGAACCACTTCTTGAAATTATCTACTTTTATGTTTGTTTCAAAGATTAATGAAAAGTAGAGTTCTATCTACGCATATTTACCTCAAACTTAATAGGTATAATTATGATACCTTGGTATTTGCTTGAGTTGAACCAAAATGCTTATTTATTCTTACAGTCGGGATGGAAGTATCCCCCCTTCGCAGCTCACATCGATGAAGAGTGCAACTTGTACGGTCGAGGTGCGCAAGACACCAAGGACTTGGGTATTCAATACATCGAAGCCATTAGGAAGCTAAAGAATCAAAATGTCCAACTAAAACGCACCGTTCATGTTACGTATATGCCCGGTTAGTAATTTGTCAATGTTTTTCACTGAGTTTTAAACCTTTGTATTTTATTCGAACCTTCTACCTGCCTATGCTGAAAACTTTTCTGAACTTTCTACCCACTACCACTCAAGCTTCGGTTAAAATTGAATCAACTTTTTAGTTGCGTACCTCAGGGCTTTTTTAATCCTACCTATACACATTTTTAAAATCTCTGAGCATATAGTTATCTAATAATAGAGCATTCGAGAGGTAATTAAACATGTAGATATTTGTTTAAGATGAAGAAACCGGAGGATTCCAAGGAATGCGACCTTTTCTTGAAACGGACCAGTTTAAAGATCTTAACGTCGGATTTGTACTGGATGAAGGGTCGACGAGTGAAACTGATAATGACTTATATGTGACGTACCAAGACAGGAGAGCATGGTGTAAGTTTGATCGTAATTATAGTCTGACTGTAGGAGATTATACCCTTTTATATTCCAGTCGGCAGGTACCTACATAAGCGGGGGTTACTTAAAATCTATTCCCAATAAAATATTGCTTGGGGATAGTGTGGGGTGTGGAATCTGAGTTTTTGACCTCGAGGAGCCTGTGAAAACGGAATGCAAAAACCTCTGAAATTAGTGACTTTTTTCAGACTTTCGCTTATATCTTCTAAACCATGCGTTTCTCGGATAAAGCGTTGTCGACAAAGTTGTAAAACATTAAATTTTCTTTTCTTAAATTTTTGTTGCTAAAATATTTTTTTGACCCAATACTTACCTACAGCGATACAGCAGCTTAAGATTTAAGGAACAAAGGAGATAATAAAGGCCTTTTCTGAAAGTGCCGGTCAAGAAAAAATATTTAGAACTAACCTGTGGGTGTGTGTCATACCACCGTTGTTTCTGATTTCCATAACACAAGTGCTATAGCTACTTACTTTGGGATTAGAGCAATGTATGTGATGTTGTCAAATATTTATTTATTTATATTTTATTTATTTTTATTTTAACCATTTGGAGCTATAGTTATCATTGTACAAAAGTTGTAAAATTGTTCTGAGCCAAGTTTTCTGAGCTGAGTTCGAAGATTTTTATTCACAGGCTCCTCGAGGTGAAAAACTCACATTCGATACCCCACACCCACACCATCCCCAAACCCAAAAAATCATTAAAATGGGAATTGTGTTCAGGTGAAAGTAAAGTCCGTTCGCTCAGATAGTGCCGGTAGCAACCCCGCAAGAACTTGTATTCAGAGACAGGAATACCGGTAACAAACACAAACTTTCACTACGGCACTTCTGTGTAAATTGCCAAAATCCTAATTCACTTAAGGGTGTACGCCGCACGCGGTATCCTTTGCTTATGCGGCGGCATCCTTTGACAAGAAGCGGCATGTGCAAAGGCGGGCGGCGCGATAAAAGGGCGACATCCACACTATGTAAGCGAACGGACTTACCTACCTGGCGACTGCACCATACATGCAATGTTGTTTTGTTTTTTATATCTACATTCAGTTATCTGTAGGACCTATTGATAAGCGAAGGTTAAGTTCACTCTTTGTGAAATTTTAATCTAAGTATAAGTAATTCTTAACAAAAGATATGTAATCTACACATAAGGAAATTACGATTAGATAGCTACTGCTTATCTTTTAAATTGCAAACAATCGTTAGGTATGCATATTAACTTGTGGATTCAGTCTACGCCATAAACAGTAAATGCATCAAACGCATGTATTAAAGTTGGTATTTTAGTAGTTTTACTGGATTATCATAATGATTATCTTATATTTTTAGCAATTAATATCACGGTTGAAGGAGTCGGCGGACATGGATTCGGCATGCCAAATGACATAGCGGTTGAAAAGGTATATTACCTACCTACCATTCATCTCAGAAAACTTTACGTAGTATTCAACATTATCTAACAAATATATTTATTTACCCCTCAACACCTTAGACCTTCTAAGACCTTAGGTCACATTTCCAGTAAATAACTCTTAAATATCTATGTTACCGGCAATGTATACAATGCCTAGGCATTGAACACAATGTCTGCATTTCATACATTGCCATACATATAGATGTTACCGGTACCTTGATTACGTAAAGCTGTTGCTAACAATTCTCGATTGAAATCGATTTAAAGCGCGGTTGCATTGCTGCTTTAGTTAAGATAGTTGTCACATTGGTTCTTACTAAAGCAGCGATGTAACTGCGATTTCTGTCAGAGTTGATTGCAACAAAGTTACGTAATTACCCCCCGGCAATGTGTAAAATCCAGGCGTTGTATACAATACCGAATTATACACATTGCTGATAACGCATCTATAGATCTATACTATTCAAAACAAACGAGCCAATTTATAAAAGGTTTTTATAATAAAATTAAAACTGAATTTTATTTAATTTGATAGTGTTCGAAAGCTGTAATAGTCAGTTGCGGACTTCATTACCGAATTTACCATAATTTCTCCTATTCGTATATTCGTGTGTCAGAATAGAAAAAAAATTGAGTTTCCTACAAAAATACGTGTTTTTTTTACTCTAACTGATACACGAAGATTAGGAGAAATCATAACAGTAAATTCGAGAAAAAATAACGCGAGTAAAAACATTCGAGAGAGTAATTTTGTATGAGAAATTAGTATAGCGCCATCTACCGCCCAATAGCGAAATTAAATTGTCCATAGATAATAAAAAACGCGCATTTTTTCCCGACAGATGTTCGTGCTAAGCTAAGGGTACTGCTTTCGAACAATATCAAATGGGGAGGCGAAGGCAAAGTGAATTACAGATGGCGCTCAGTCTTTGGAACAATTGTCAGTTTGAGCTTATATTGTCTTGACTGTGTATTACGTGATTTTACTTTCTTAGATTGTATTTTTTTCGGTTTTGCGGACAAACAATGTATTTTATGCTAACTTTAGCTCATATAAAATAAGAATTACGGAAAAGAAAAGCCAAAACAACAGGCAAGAAAGTTTATAGCAACTTACAAAAAATTGCTAACAAGCATTACATTTCTTTAAATTTCGTGTAAGATTTACAAGTAATCTTTTTATTTCAGATTAGAAGCATATGATTTAAATTTTAACAAAGCAACTGAGTGTGAATTTCCGTGTTTATAGTTGCCTGATGATGCCTTCTGTGCAATAGTAATTTCAGGTTTCTGTACTGGAATTTCTGTACCATCCAAAATTACACGAACCGTTTTATCATATTTATTTTATTATTCTAAGTTTCTTGAATGACTCTGGCATATAAAATTCTATTAATTCTCTGTTTGGCCCCAATATTGGGCTTATTCCATATTTGATATACCTATCAAATTCATCCAAGTTATAAATATGTTAGAAACTGCTGAGGTTGAAATATTAAAGAACAAAGCTGTTATAATTCAAATGTTGTTTTATTTTGGCGAAGCTTCATCAAATTCATGAAACATTCCTTTTGATTTATAATGTTTCTCAGGCTCAGCAAAGGAGAAAATCGAGGAAAAAGCTTTTTTTTTTTGATATTTTTTTGCCCACTATTTTTTTTGTTACTGGAAAATCGATGAACTCCAATATTTTACAAGTTACATGCATAACAATGCGGCATTTTCTCAGTATAAAATTAAAAAGTGCAATACTCCAAGAGATTCCCATATGTTTTGACAGTTTCTTTGAGGCGGCTCGGTACCAACGACAAGACGCCACCTATCGGGATAAAATTGGGCTTTTCCTCCCCATTTGAAATACATCTATGAATGGGGAGGAAAAGCGCAATTTTATCCCGATAGGTGGCGTCTTGTCGTTGGTACCGAGCCGCCTCAAATAAACTGTCAAAACATATGGGAATCTCTTGGAGTATTGCACTTTTTAATTTTATACTGAGAAAATGCCGCATTGTTATGCATGTAACTTGTAAAATATTGGAGTTCATCGATTTCCCAGTAACAAAAAAAATAGTGGACAAAAAAATATCAAAAAAAAAATATGCTTTTTACTCGATTTTCTCCTTTGCTGAGCCTGAGAAACATTATAAATCAAAAGGAATGTTTCATGAATTTGATGAAGCTTCGCCAAAATAAAACAACATTTGAATTATAACAGCTTTGTTCTTTAATATTTCAACCTCAGCAGTTTCTAACATATTAAAACTTGGATGAATTTGATAGGTATATCAAATATGGAATAAGCCCAATATTGGGGCCAAACAGAGAATTAATAGAATTTTATATGCCAGAGTCAGTCAAGAAACTTAGAATAATAAAATAAATATGATAAAACGGTTTGTGTAATTTTGGATGGTACAGAAGTTCCAGTACAGAAACCTGAAATTACTATTGCACAGAAGGCATCATCAGGCAACTATAAACACGGAAATTCACACTCAGTTGCTTTGTTAAAATTTAAATCATATGCTTCTAATCTGAAATAAAAAGATTACTTGTAAATCTTACACGAAATTTAAAGAAAAGTAATGCTTGTTAGCAATTTTTTGTAAGTTGCTATAAACCTTCTTGCCTGTTGTTTTGGCTTTTCTTTTCCGTAATTCTTCTTTTATATGAGCTAAAGTTAGCATAGAATACATTGTTTGTCCGCAAAACCGAAAAAAATACAATCTAAGAAAGTAAAATCACGTAATACACAGTCAAGACAATATAAGCTCAAACTGACAATTGTTCCAAAGACTGAGCGCCATCTGTAATTCACTTTGCCTTCGCCTCCCCAAGTTAGGTACCTACCTGATATTTCTGCCTAAACACAAAAGATTATAAAAATAAAGTAAAAAAATAATAATTATCACTATGAAACTTATCTTTACTGTAGGTACCTACCTAATGACTTTACCACAATGAAAATAGGTAATTTTCTCAGTTATGAAGTCTTGAAATTAATTTGATAAAATTGGACCCCGTAAAAATCGAGGCAAGTGCGTGTCGGGCCACGCGCGACGTTCCGTCAGAGGGTAACTATCCCGTCCCGTCCTATCCTCTACGGTTTTTTGCAATTCGTTTTGTAAATAGGTAGGGAATATGAGATAGAGCACAATACTACATTAAACCGATTTATTCAAAAATCGCTCGACAGTTGTTAAAAGGAAACACCACGTTCAAGAGAATTGAAAAAATCCTATACAAAGTTGACAAAATCAACGTTTCGTTGTCCCCTGTTTCCTCCTCCAAAACCAGACCGATTTAAATATTATTTTCATAAAAAATTAAAGAAAAGGTTTGGCTGTGTTCCTGTGTTTTCCTTTTTTTTCATAAATTAATTATTAAAAGAGATAATAATCTTTAAAAAACCAAAAAATATGTCATTGTTTAGACATTCAGCAATCAAAATTGACGAAATATTATAAAAAAATCAAAGCACAGGAACACAGCCAAAGCAATCCTTTAAATTTTAATGAACAAAATATTTAAATCGGTCTGGTTTTGGAGGAGGAAACAGGGGACACCGAAACGTTGATTGTGTCAACTTTGTATGGTAATTTTTAAATTCTCACGATCGTGGTGTTTCCTCTTGCGCTAGCTAGAGCATGCGACAGACACACAGACACACATTTTTTTATTTTACCTACAGCCGGAATCCCGTCCCGATCCGGTATTCCGAACGGAATATCGATAATGACATTAATGACTGAAAATTCCGTACGAAAAAATCCCGCATTTGTATGGATTAGCTGGTACGGAATTCTGAATCAGGATTCCGTCTGTATGTATGTTGCCGGCTTACTTAAGGCTCTCAGGTGGACCTATCCCCATCAAATTTGAACTGCAGAAGGCTAGACAAAGTGTCATATTTTCGTGTCGTCCCGTTTTTTCATCGTGACCCCCGTACATCGCCTCGGAGTAAGACCTTCATCGAATTCACGACAAAATAACTCAAATAATTTAAAAGTATAATTTTTAAAATATAAAACCCACCGCGCGGGCCCAATGCTGATTGGTGGGTGTTAGCGACTGCAAACGCACCCGGGATCAACGGCTTAACGTGCCTTCCGAAGTACGGAGAAGCACGAGATAATAAATTTTTGGTCACCCATCCCATGACCGACCCTTGTGAAACTTGCTTAACCTCCGCAATCGCTGGGCCAGGCGCTAAACCACTGAGCCATCGAGCTCCTCACTTTACTTTATTACTTACTTATTGCAATTATTTTTTTACAATTTTAGTTTTGTATCAAAATTCCATTTGATTCTACTTTTAATATTCTGTTTTATTTCCAGTTAAGTAGATTGCTAGACGTAATGTTGGAATATAGAAGATCTCTGGCAGAAGATGTGAAATCGATAGAACCTTTATATTATGGACCCTACACAACGATGAATATCAACATGGTCAACGTAAGTATCAGTCAAAAAGTACAATCGACAACACTTCCACCTTACCACTCCTATGCTTAGGTATACATGGTTACACTTGCTTGCACGTCCCACCCCCAATTTTTCTGCAAAGTGATCAAGCACGTGAGTTACATAGTTCCAGTAACATTTGTTATTGGAAAATTAAGTTGTTATTTGTTTTTATATTTTTTTCAATAGGTACTTATGTTTAGGTATTATAAATAAAAAACAGTTTTTTTTATTCAGGGTGGGCGAGCTCCAAATGTGATACCACCGACGTTCAGCGTAGTAGCGGATATGAGACTGGCCACGACTGCCAATGCAACAGAAATTCTCTCATTGGTATGGCCCCCCATTTAGACATACTTAGTAAAACTTAGTTTTTAAAAGACCGAGTACCTAGGTACCGACCTACCGACCCTGAAAAAAAAACCGGAACCTTATGTTTACCAGTTCAGTACCCTTAGCACGAACAGCTATCGAGAAAAATAACGCGCGTAAAGTTACTCGATAGATTATTATCTATGGAAATTTTAATTTCGCTACTCGGCGGTAGATAGCGCTGTACTAATTTATCATACAAAATTGCACTATCGAATGATTTTACGCGCGTTATTTTTCTCGATAGCTGTTTGTGCTAAGGGTACAGTTCTATCATTTCTATATATATGGTAGACTAATTAGTAATAAATTATTATTTAGAAAGGGCGACACCAGCGGTGATTAGTCACCTTGATCGGAACCATTTCTCCCATTTCCCCAAATCCCCTGAAAGCTGAGATAAAAAATATTATAATTTATATAATAATTAGTAATACTTAGATAAAAAATACTTATAGAAAAAAGTCCAAAAACATTGATTACCCAACAAAAAAATTACCAAATTTTTCTAATATATTTGCTATCTTGACCAAATTGAAGTCAACAGTTTTCTCCAAAACAATCCTTTATTACCACAAACTACAATAAAAATATTATTGTTTTGTTACTTCAGGTGAATTCCTGGGCCACGTACGCCGGTAATGGCTCCAAAGTAGAGTTTTTGAGAAGGGAGATGGAGTCGTTGGCGACGCCTTTAGATAGTTCCAATGAATTTTGGACGGCAATGAAGGAAACTTTGAATGATTTGTAAGTAAATGTTTTTATTAATAATAAAAGCTTGATAAAAGCTTTACAGATCTATATGTCGCAGGGAATTGATAAAAATGGCGATTTGATCAAATCCCTAAGACCAAATATTTTGTGCAGATGTTAAAATGATAATTCAATTTTAATATTTTCCTTATGAAAAAAAATGATTTGAGCAAATCCCTGAACTGTTTTAGTGAAGTGTTAAAAATTAACTCAGGACTTGAACGCCCTTCAGATAGCCACAGCCACATTTACCGAACCAGTAGGTACTTCCTAAGCTTGAAATCGTAACTTAATATCCTTATTTGGGTGGCAACGTGGCAACCAAGGGTACCTACTAAAAGTGTTCCTGTGAAAAATCCAAAGTGCAAAACGGATAGATGTGCCTGTAAATAAATAACGCCCTTTGCCACTCCTATGAAACGAGCGCTCGACTAGCGTCGAGCGCTCGTTTCTACTGATTTTCGTTCGACAGCTCATACATTTGTCGAACGAAAATCAGTAGAAACCAAGTCGAGCGATTCAAAAATAGGGCCCCAGGTGCCACAAACCCACGACTTGCTTGAACATAAAAAAATGTCTGTTTTTACTTTTACTTTGTCCGTTTTGATGTTTTTAGTCCGATTTTTATAATATTTAGCCTTTTTTAAAAACATGTATTGAATTTTTTTTTAGTAAATTATTATTTTTTGCTTTTTAGTTATACAAGCTAAGACTAAAAATATACTATCTCCTACCGGAGCACTCACCCGGCTCCGTAGCCGGAAGAAGGACACAGGAACTCTTTAATAAAACCACGCTACTCCATTGAGTTTGGGCTCGTTTGAATCGTTTTGATGAGTACTTTGTTGGGAAATAGTGTCCAGGGTCTGATGCCATCATCAGACCCTGGATACAGAATAACGAATAATGCCCTGGACACTATTTTTCAACTATTTCGGCTCCATAGCCGGACGAAGGGCACAGGAACTCTGTAATAAAATCATGCAATCCCATCGAGTTTGGGGTCGTTTGAATCTTCTTGATGAGTACCTACTTTGTTGGGAAATAGTTTCCGGGGTCTGATGATGGAGCCGGACGTAGGACACAGGAACTTAAAACTACGCTACCCCATCGAGTTTGGTTGGTAGAGTAAGACGGTCGTGACAAACGAAGCCTTTGTTGCTCGAAGGTTGGCCTCGTTTGAATTGTCTTAACGAGTTCTTTTTTGGGAAATAGTGTCCAGGGTCTGATGACGGATCCGGAAAAAGGTCACTATGGAACTCTGTAATAAAACCATGCAACCCCATCGAATTTGGGCTCGTTTGAATCGTCTTGACCAGTCTCCGATAGGAGATCATATTTTTTAGTCTTAGGTCGTTAACTAAAAAGCAAAAAATAATAATTTGCTGAAAAAAATCTTTTTATAAAACACGTTTTTACAACGGACTACTAATTTTAACAATCGGACTAAAAACATTAAGTCAAAACGTACTAGTAAAAACAGACTAAAAGGTATAAAATAAATTCTTCTGGAAATAAATATTTATAACCCGATACCTACAGAAGTTCGTGGGGCGCATTTTGTAAAATTTATCATCTTTAGCATGCGCTCCACGTTTTTTTACAGAAGAATTTATTTTATACTTATAAGTCTGTTTTAATGTTTTTAGTCCGATTTTTATAATTTGTACTTACATTTACTTACTAAAAAAACCATTTATTAACTAATTTAGAATTTGTCATTTCACTAAAGTTCGGGGATATTTCATCAAATCTGTAGGGATACAAATTCCCATTTTCATGACCTTCAGCCTAAGTAGCTCGAAATAAATTATTATTATTATTTCCGTGCGACATAAGTAAGTACCTACTACCTACATATATATTTTGTAGAACCTAAGTTCACGTTAACGTAATTGTACGTACCTACGTATTCATAATTCCTTATTATTAAAACTTACTTAGTCGTAATAATTATCTACATTGATCTGCTAAGTACCTTGTGAAGCATTAATATTCTATTTACAGAGGCATCAACCTGATTCCATTGGTGTTGCCAGCCACTTCAGACATGTTGTTCGTGAGGAACTATGGAATCCCCGCTCTGGGATTCGCACCCAAATTCCGCACCACATCATACGTGCACAATGATAACGAATATTTAAATGTTAACACCTTTTTACGCGGAATCGAAGTATACGTAGCGATTATCAAGAAGATTGCTAACGTACCGCCAAATAATGCATGAGCAAAATGTAAAACCCACCGATATGACGTCGAGGATTATTGTAATATGACCGGAAATGTAGAATAAGTAGATAAAATATTATTATGAACTTCGCTCGTAGGTACATGATAAATAATCGATTTGATTTGACCATGATGGACCTTAGTGACTCTGTAAAAGTGTAATATTTAGAAAGTTTTACCGATAGCTCAGAATAAAGTGTGCCTACAGCTTTCTAAAAGAATTTCTTGTGCAACCCAGGCAAGTTATTGTAAATTAGAAGAAAAAGTTAATACCTCATCATCATCATATCAGCCGCACGACACCCACTGCTGGGTAATAGGCCTCCCCCAAGGATCTCCACGACGATCGGTCCTGCGCTTCCTGCGCAGTTAGACCTAGATAGTTTGTACCTAACCTATTCAGAATTATTTTAATAAAATCTTTTTCATTTGAACGGTTTATTTATTACTTGGTACGATCGAGCAAGATCGTATTAAGGTGATCGAGCATTTTCAGGTAATGTTACATTTTGGTGTAACTAAATGACGGGTAGATGAACCTAGTACCTACTTGTATAATTTAACCAAGCGAGCGCGAAGCGTCTCCGTTTCAGTTTAGGCAAAAATGTTTTCGTATGTCGTCCGGCTTTCGCTTGTGAAATTTTGTTCGATAATCATACCCTTATACACACACACATTATAACTTATAATGTGTGTGTGTGTGGTGTGGAACCAAATTATGCAACAAACTGAAACAGGTGATAATGTTGCTTAAACTAAACAACTTATTCATAGAAACATAGGTTGCAAAGGAAAAAAAAAACTTAAGTACCTAATCCAATACAAAATGGATTGGTCAGCTGGCCGACTTACTAAAAAAAATATTTTTCGATATTTTTGGAGAAAGTTGTTCAGTTTGTTTGAGCAACACTATCACCTGATTCAGTAGGTACTGTTAAATAATCTGGTTCCAACCTTATAGATATAGGTACAGGGTCATTTTGTATTCACCATCCAAAAGATTATGCCGATTTGGCGATTTTTCTATACAAGCTAGGCCATGATGCGCTTTGATGAAATTACCAATATACTATAGTAATTTTCTAGTGATTGTGTGGGAAGAATATCATTAAAATATAATGCGGGAGAGAAGAGAAATCTCAATCTTAAGGAACCGTTTTGAGGTCGTATTTGTTTGACATTTTCGTATTTTATGATATTTTGTTATCTACCCCTTTGGACATGACATGAGTTTGTCACAGATTAAATAGTTAGTAGTTGGTAAATAATGTCAAACATAACTACACGAATTACACGATCAATCAACAATCGATTCACTAAAAAACAAAAGTATATGGTGTGTTGGAAATAAAACAATGGGTTTTTCTTATTCCTTTATAACATGACTGCCCAAAAAATAAAGAGTTTAGTGTGTTCAGAGTTCATGTATGTTTGTGGCTATTTGTGGGTATATGAGTTTCTGTATTATTTTTATAACTTTGGCACCGTGGCCGGGCCACGACGTAACACACGCTTAGATTATTTTTATAAAATCTAAGAACACACGTTAGTTTGTCCATGAGGAAGAATTTGTTTACTCACTATTATTCATTAGGATATTGGTGTCAATTCGGCTAGCACGACTTAACTAAATTGACAGGACTAAACTTAATTTTAGCATTCTGTTCTTGTCTTTTCGATACAGAAAGAAAAGGATGGAAACCTAAATTTAGTTTAGTCCTGTCAATTTAGTTAAGTCGTTGCTAACCGAATCGACACCATTGAATACTTAGGACTTGAGTAAATAATACATTATTCTATCTCCGATCCGATCAGATCTGAAGAATACAACATTTATAAGACTATTTTTCACAAATGAAATCACTTAAACTGAAACTTAAATAAACCATACTTCATGCGCACTTCAATACAAAGACTATTTAATCATGATGTAATCTAAAAGCAAAGAGAGAGTAAACTAATTTCTGTCCAAAGAGTAAAATGGCTTCTGTCTTTCTGACCACAGAGAAGAATAAGCACAAATTAAGACACAGACTAATAATCTAAATCTGACCAAAGAGTACCAAGAATATCATATTCTATTATACAGTTCTTGGATAGTACTGTCAAGTTAGTATCGGTATTTGATCGGTATAATGGGATGATTAGCAAAGATGATTTTATTCTATCTTGAGAAGACATAAACAATAAATTGACAAGATATAATATGTTGAGAAACTATTTTATTTATAACATTTTAACGCCACATTTGTTCTAATAATTTATTGTTTATTATGAAACCATTTTTTATTTCCTTTTTTTTGAGATATGTATGGTTAATGCGCATCGTGGCCCAGAATGCGGCATGACGGCATGATCCTTTTGAGGATGTGTTCAGTTCATGAAACTGAACAACTTTCTCTCAGGAACACGTGACCAAATATGTAAAAAAAAACGACTATCCATAGAAATCAAAGAGATCACGTGATCAATGATGACCAAAATTGTGTGATTTTGTGGCGAAATTCGACATAATTATGTTTCTTAGAGAAAGTTGTTTATATCTCCATGGACCAGACACCTCGAAATTTGGGTGGTAAGTTCAGAATGACCCGATATAAGTACCTACCTAAAATAAGTAGATTTGTTTTCGATTCAGTTTTTAAAAAATTTCAAAACTTGCAAAAAATCTTATAACTTCAACCATTTCAAAAATGTTCAAATATTTCACTAACGCGAGGGCTAGCTCACAGAGCCACTAGTGGCTCAAGAGACTTTATCTCGGGAACGCGTGGAGGTATCAAGTTGAAATTAAAACCATAATTACTTACTGAAGTCAACAGTCTCTTTTTTTATCTTACTCTATGATTTGAATTTGAACAATGGAATCCGTTTCAACATAATCGTGATTTTTTTTATGTGAGGAGACACTTAGTGAACGCGAGAACGAGGAATAAATCATTTTTCGGGCCACTCCGAGGAATCATTTGAAGATTTTCTAGAATACTTCAGGGCAAAGCAAACATTTATTTCGTCGCAAAAATTTATTTCTACAGCAGCAAAGCAAAAATTTATTTCGTCGGCTGAGCTGAAATTATTATTTCCATCTTTTTTAAAAGGGGGGTGGGGGCATTATATTTTTTAAGGCAATTACAACAAGCACTATTGAGACCTTCGAGCAGCACGCGTAGCATGACCAACATCGAGATAAGATTCGACTCACAGAACAATGGCTTGTCTACACCGAAATGTCACTTTTGTCGGGTTGAGATCGAGATACTCATGCTCGCATTTTACAACCGTAGACTCGCATTGTTCTTTGTCGTGGCCTAATGTCAAAAGTCGACAAACACGAGCTTTTGTCTTCAACTGACATTAATTTGACAGTTGAGTGGGAGAAATTTGTCTACCACCCTTCGAGTGGTCGAGAAAGATTTGTCGACTTATTTTTTTTTCTGAATTTTTAATTTCGCAATAAAAATAAATCTAAGTTGTCCGTGTTTATATTTTATTAAGGTAAGAAGAGAAGTTACAGCACAAACGACAAAAACAGCTGTCCGGAGAGAAAAAAAATGAAAAATTGTATTTAAGTAATTCTTTTTATTATAAAATTTATAAAAAAAGAAATACAATAAAAATTTACTAGTAGTAAATAACGAATAAGTATTTTTTATTCTTAAATTTTTTCATAAATTTTATAAATTAAAATAATACAATAAATAATTTATTGTAAAAAGGTACCTACCTATTCCTATATTGTTTCCTAATATTACACTTTTTTCCCTTCAGTATTTTTTTTACTTTTATTTTACTTAATTTTAATTTATTTACTTAAAAACGTAAATTAAAATTATTTTCATACATTTAAAAGGAATTAAAATAAAACGTCATGAGTAATTAAAAGTTCTAGTTTTAATTGTATCTCTGTATAATTATTTTTGGTATTTAACAAGAATTCCAAGCATACAATTATTCGATATCATGGGAAAGTACTACTATTACCAGTTTAAACAGTATTCAATACAATAATACACTGATACCTGACCTTAAGCAGTGGTATCTCTCCAGCAGGAATAGCGTATCGCGACAAATTCATCTGGTATTACGACTTTATTTAACAACTTTATTGAAAACACTTATTTCACCGTTCATCCTTTCACTGTGACGACTTGAGCACGACTGAGCGCGTCTCCACCCCGTCACCGCATATTTAAACGTTATGCGTGGCGTGGTAGGGGCAAGCGTGGCGTGGTAGGGGCGACTGCAGTCACCCGATTACTACAACTACCGTTTAAGTACTTTTAATGGGATAAACACACAAATTTAGTTGTACTACATGGTTCATCACGAATAATAATTAAAGTAATTTATACAGTAACCTTACAGTCGGCCATCCTGCTAGAGCGAGTCCCATCGCGTAAAACAATATCTTTTATAACTCTGAGTACATCCATTCAATTAGTCATAAAATATTATTAAAAAAAAACATCATTTTATTAGAAGAAAAATAGCAGCTTTCCAACAAAATATTTCGCATTTTTGCGAAAGTCATAATTATTATTTAATTACATTACAAATATTTATTGCATGACACAAAACGTAATTACGTTTTTATTTATACATAAGTAGGTATTCAGAAAACATCCCGTTAGAGAAAGGGTATGTATATAAAGAGACATTTATTTGTCTACAATTAACGTAATTAGATTACTTAACTTAATTTAATTAACATTAAAATTTTACAATTCAATTCAACTCTGTTTACATCAATAAAAATATAGTCGTATGGCATTTCATCCGAGCACGTTATAAACACGAGCAATAGCTTGTTTAACGATAGATTATCAACATCAAAATTCATTAATATAATTACAAGATACTTTAGAAGTTAAAAATGGATGTATACCTTAAATAAATTGCTAAGGGGTTAATATTTCATTGCACCGAATTATAAAGATTGCAAACTTAGAAATATTTTTTTTTATCATTAGCTATTGCAACTTATTTTATTTACTTAAGTCTTAGAATCATTAGTTACGTGTAAGCATTTCAATATTTGTCTCCAATACAAACTTAGTTTAGAAAAATACCTACTAACAACAATCAACAAAAAGTCATCAAAACGCTATAAAAGGCTCATCATTAAAATAGAAAATTGAAGTAATCGTTTCTGTAAATATGTATACATATATTACTAAATACTAAATTGAATGTAATATCTTTCTCATACCATTTGTAATGCTTGAAATACTTTTATAATTTTTATACCATATTAATTAAAAAATCACGCGTGGCGGTGCTATGGCTATGGGCAGCATTAATTGCATGGATTAGACGTTTCAATAAAAATTTGCCCTGAGATAACTTTGGGGTGCACCCAGTGCTTCAATTAGTGTAACACAGTGACAGAAAAAGCATATTTCAGTGACACATGTCATAAACTATTATGATATCCAATAATTTAATCATCAATTTTCAAAAAGTTTTCTTTCTTTTAAGTAGTTATTGTACCTACATAACACATGTACTATTATGTATTTCGTGACACAACTCAGTAAGAGTAAAATTTGTTACTTCTTGAACTAATAAAAAATAGCATTCTACATTACAGCAAGGTAAAAGAACTTTTTATTTTATTTACAAAGTATTCTGAAGGTCTTTAAAATTAGTAATGGTTTTAAATTTACCCTTACTAATTTAACCAGGTTAACCTTTGTTTAGTTATATACATTAGCATACTTCCCTATATAATGGATATGTAAATGTAATATGTACTAAAGAGGAGTTTAGATATCGTAGAAGTGACTCCACTATACACACAGTACGTTATGTGGAGGTACCTTCCTCGAATATAACTGCACATTTTAAAAACTCGATCAGAATAAACACTAAGTAATAAATGATTTTAGTAATCAGTATTTTGGTAATCTTACTTCCCATAGCGGGCACACAGAGTCCAAATACAAATCATATTATGTATTATCAATCCATGTACAAAAGTAATTAGCTATAATCCCACACAAGCACCACCCTTACTATCTATCTGGTTTAAGTTTTTTTCCAGTACCTACGGTGCCCAATATAATGTGTTCTAAAAGCAGATTGAATTATCCTACTAAGTAAGTAGTTACTTAATTCTATCGCGACCCTCAGTCATGAGGAACAAGAAAAATCATGATAAAAGGTTTTTTTTTCTTATTAATATTATTTCATTTTAATGAGGACCACTGTCATCACCAGGACCGTGCGTTAGTCTACAGAATTACTTAATTGTTTTGTAAAAAGTTTCACCTAGTTTATGGATCGCCTTGAATTTCTCAAATAGAAAAGGCAGGGTAAATTACCCAATTATTGGTATTTAGAGTAATAAACCGAAACAATAAATTTTGCCTATTGATTTTAGTAGCTCTATTTGAAATAAATATAGTGGGTGTTACACGCAACGCAATACACAATACGGATTCTCTCTTTTTTTTTGTATTTTGTATGTATGTCGTTTTAAGCTATTACCACCACATATACACCATCATATTATGTATAAATAAATAGACCCATAGTCCATTCATTGGTACCCTTCAACCTATTATTGGCATGTACCGATCAAATTACTGGTACACCTTACGCCAATAATAATTTAATAGGCAACAGTTAATAAAATTATAGGTATTATTCTCAGTACCTTTATTAAAATATTGGCATGCTTTCACCAAGTACTGGTACAACTTAGAAGTTTTATTTTCGACTATTGGAATAGGGCCAATTTTTTGAAGCCTTATAGAATACTTCATTATTATTTATGAATTATTTAATTTCAAATTTGTCCTGAATACTAACATAGGATTTAAGTTAATTGTTACTAACAAAATGGATTGTAATATCTGAATTATGAAATAAATTATTATTATTATTTCCATTATTTGATTAAAAAAATACATTAAATGATCATTGAAAATAAGGTTCTAATTTCTCATTAAATATTAAGATAATATGCCAAAACATTATAATTGAGTTTTTTCCATAATTAGGTAACACAGTTTATCGAATAATATTCTTGTTTTTTATGTTAAGTTTAGAGTGCCAACAAATATAAGAGTGTAATAACAGGTCAAGTCACCCCTACATGATTGACGTGAGAAAATTATGTTAAAATTGTAATAATGCGGTATCGGAGATAAAATGCAATGAATACGAAAATAATTATTTTGTCTAGAAATTGTATCATTGATTACGAAATTTCATTTCATTTTTTTCATTTTAAAATTCTTTATTTCATATTATAAACAATATTGTAACAAGTACTAAGATAATACATGTACATTGATTAATTTAAAGATACTTCATTAGGCTTAACTTACCACCTACGAATGCTTTAGAAATATGTTATTCCACTTTAGTTTTATTATCTTGAAATATTAACACACAGTATTTAAATGGCACTATTCGCAGACAAAAAAAAATATACAAAACATTTTAAAATGATTTGCTTATTGCATATCAGATTACGAAATAAAAAGCACAATAGTTGGGTTTTTCAATAACATTTGTAGGAATGTGAAGGAAGAATTAGAATTAATATTAAGTGTAGTAAAATTACTGTTGCATTATTGTGTATTATGAATATAGTTTTATCTTAAGATTTAAATGTAATTATTTCTTTTATTTATTGTTTGTTCAATTTTTTTTTTCTTATCAAATTGGATCAATAATTGTTATCTGAAATAAATGAATTTTATTATTTTTCTTTTACTACCGGTAAACTTCAGTAGAGTAGGTCATTGCTCGCCATGGCCATTTAAAAATATATACGCTCAATACACCATTATAAATGGCATCACCTTCTATGTCTTACTAATTACTCATTAAATGACTTGGCAACAGATGCATGAGCTGATCATAGTGTAGTAAAATAAATAAGAATAACATTTGAAATTGAATTACTAGTTTATTAAAAGAACGGTAGGTATAGCCATAATTGGCAATAATACATGGCTGGACTCATTGGACTCAATTAGTTGCATTGCAGTAAATACATTTAAAGAGGATTTACATTCAGCATACTTAATTATTTGCTCTTTATTGTACTCACAAAAGAGTTGCAGAGGAGTTATTAATTAAATCATTGTAAGGAGAACTGGATTTATCTTTCAGATAGCTTTCTTGCAGGTTCCAGCAAACCCAGGGCATGTTAGGGATTTTTCAAGTAAGTATGGATAAGTTATGTACTGCAAATATCTAGAGTACTTATGTTTATATTGGTTTTAGTGTGCGTTCGTCGCATCTATATCTATCATTTTAACTAAGAAAAATAATATAAACAAAACATTAAATAATACTTATAACGATGATTAAACATTCTGATGATTTAGATTTAATAGAAATGATTATAATAATTATAATCTAGAATACTTGTTAAAAATTACCTTACGGATGTTCGCAATAATTTTACTTGCTTGTCAAACAATATGGCTAAGAACAGTTATTAAAAAATAAATTTAAGTGGAACAAAATTAAGAGAACTTGCATGAGTTGCATGTTCAAAAACCAAATACATAAAAAGTTTTTTTTCACGCTACATACTTAATGTAGTAGTATGTAGCGTATAGTAGCGTGTAGTATTTAGACTATGTACATCTAACATAGCAAAACGTTTAAATAATATAAACAGGTGGGTTATTAATGTTATTAATGTATAAATTAATGTGCCGTGTATGTGCCGGCCTAGAATAGCACTACCCCCTATCATCCCGTGGGTGTCGTAAAAGGCGACTAAGGGAGCATAGCCTTCAAGAGACGGGCAGCAGCGTCTCCAAAAAACCTTGGCCTACTGCGATCGCCAACCCGCCTGCCAAGCGTGGCGATTATGGCAAACCCCCCCCCTCATGCATAATGGATCAAAAAATTGGCCCCCAGTCCCCGGCAGCCCCGCTATTCCTAGCTACGGTAGCGGCTACGGTAACGGCGGGGCAGGGGGTGCTAAGAATCCCCGGGTGCGGCTCGGCTACCAAAAACGACGACAACTGCACCTGGCAACCTATAACACGCGCAC
Source organism: Agriphila tristella (assembly GCA_928269145.1). NCBI lineage: Eukaryota > Metazoa > Arthropoda > Insecta > Lepidoptera > Crambidae > Agriphila > Agriphila tristella. The sequence continues at coordinate 13,878,101 of OV743439.1, read as the reverse complement.
ACTAAGGGAAGACGCAAAGTTAACCGAGTTGGAAGAAGTTATCAGCAAGGTACACTGGGACATTATCGGGTTATCTGAAGTCCGAAGAGCGGGAGAGGACTCGATAATCCTCAACTCCGGTAACTTGCTTTACTACCGGGAGGGCGACCAACAGTCCCAAGGTGGTGTCGGGTTCATCGTCCACAAGTCCCTTGTCAACAACGTGATTACCATCGGAAGTGTGTCGACCAGGGTGGCGTACCTTATACTCAGAATATCCAAACGGTGTTCGCTGAATGTTATACAGGTTTACGCACCGACCTCGACACACCAAGATGACGAAGTGGAGGCTATGTATGAGGAGATCTCTAAAGCCATGCATAGCTACAAAACCCACTACACTGTTGTGATGGGGGACTTCAATGCAAAGTTGGGGAAACGATGCGGTGATGAGCTGAGAGTGGGGCAATTTGGAGTTGGGCAACGGAATGACAGAGGCCAGATGCTGGCTGACTTTATGGAGAAGGAGAACCTCTTTATGATGAACTCCTTCTTCAGAAAGCCGGAATGCCGGAAGTGGACCTGGGTCAGTCCGGACGGTAAAGTCAGAAATGAGATAGATTTTATCATGTCGACGAAAAAGCAAATATTCAATGATGTCACTGTGATCAACGCTGTTAAGACGGGGAGCGATCACCGATTGGTACGTGGCACATTGAATATCAACCCAAAGCTGGAAAGATCTCGACTGATAAAATCAACAATTCGACCATTGCCGGCCCATATTCAAAACCCCGAGAGCTTTCAACTCGAACTCCAAAACCGCTTCGAAGCCCTTGAGAACAGCATAGATGTGGACGATCTAAAGAACATGGTGGTGGATACTGTCCGTACGGTAGGGTCCAAGCTCTTTAAGACCCGCCGTCCCAAGATAAAGAAACTCTCCGACCACACACTCCTACTCATGGATCAGAGACGTGAAATGAGGCTCCAGAGTTCAGTAGATGCTAATCGTTATCGGCAGCTTAATAGACAGATATCTAAGTCTTTGACGAGCGACCTTCGCCAATTTAATACGAATCGTATTAAAGAGGCTATCGAGCGGAATAAAGGCTCCAAAGTGTTCGCGAGAGATCTGTCTATTGGGCAAAGCCAGATGACGAAGCTGAAAACTGACGACGGACGCATCATTTCATCAAAGCCTGAAATCCTGAGGGAGATCGAGAGCTTCTATGGGCAGTTATATTCCACGCAGACACCTGTTGAAAGCAAGGCTAAAGACCCCAGAGCCAAGCTTACCCGACACTATACTCAAGATATCCCGGACGTCAGCCTGTACGAGATTAGTATGGCTCTCAAACAGCTGAAAAACAACAAGGCGGCGGGTGACGATGGAATCACTACAGAGCTTCTGAGAGCGGGCGGTAAGCCGATACTCAAAGTCCTCCAGAAGCTCTTTAATTCCGTCATCGTCCAGGGCAGAACGCCAAAGACATGGAACATAAGTGAGGTGATCTTGTTCTTTAAAAAGGGTGACAAGTCCCTCTTAAAGAACTATAGACCCATCTCGCTTCTGAGTCATGTCTATAAGTTGTTTTCGAGAGTCCTTACGAATCGTCTCGCTCGCAAGTTCGACGACTTCCAACCTCCCGAACAAGCCGGGTTCCGAAAAGGCTTTAGCACCATAGACCACATCCATACGCTGCGGCAGGTTATACAGAAGACCGAGGAGTATAATGAGCCACTTTGCTTGGCGTTCGTGGACTATGAGAAAGCCTTTGATTCGATTGAAACCTGGGCGGTGCTGCAGTCTCTCCAAAGGTGCCAAGTGGACTATAGGTATATCGAGGTGTTGAGGTACTTATACCAAAATGCCACCATGACGATCCGAGTACAGAACCAGAACACAAATCCTATCCAACTGCAGCGTGGTGTGAGACAGGGAGACGTTATTTCTCCGAAACTGTTCACAGCTGCGTTGGAGGACATCTTTAAGCTCTTGGACTGGAAAGGACTCGGCATCAACATTAATGGCGAGTACCTAACACACCTTCGTTTTGCCGATGATATAGTCCTTATGGCTGAGACCATGGAAGACCTGAACACAATGCTCGAAGATCTCCGTAGTGCTTCCCAAAGAGTGGGTCTTAGGATGAACATGGAAAAGACGAAAATTATGTCAAATGCCCATGTTGTACCCTCTCCAGTTCATGTTGGGAACACTACACTTGAAGTTGTTGACCATTACGTATACCTAGGACAGGCAGTCCAGTTAGGTAGGTCCAACTTCGAGAAAGAGATCTCTCGCCGAATCCAACTCGGGTGGGCAGCATTCGGGAAGCTTCGAAAAATCTTCGCGTCCGACTTACCTCAGTGTCTCAAGACGAAAGTCTATGAACAGTGTGTGTTGCCAGTGATGACTTACGGCAGTGAAACGTGGCCGCTAACTATGGGTCTCATAAGGAGGCTCAAGGTCGCTCAGCGTGCAATGGAGAGAGCCATGCTCGGCGTTTCCCTACGTGATCAAATCAGAAACGAGGAGATCCGCAGGAGAACTAAAGTAACCGACATCGCTCGAAGGATTGCTCAGCTGAAGTGGCAATGGGCGGGACACATAGCGAGAAGAACCGATGGCCGTTGGGGCAGAAAGGTTCTGGAATGGCGACCGCGCACCGGACGACGCTCCGTGGGTAGGCCCCCGACAAGGTGGACCGACGATCTGGTGAAGGTCGCGGAAAGCCAGTGGATGCAGGCAGCGCAGGACCGATCGTCGTGGAGATCCTTAGGGGAGGCCTATACCCAGCAGTGGGTGTCGTGTGGCTGATATGATGATGATGATGGGTTATTAATTAAGATAAAGATTGCTATCAGATTCAAGCCTCGTACGTACTAAAGTCAACCCTACTCTAGATGATTTTATTACTTAGTTAGGTATTTACTTCTTACAACAGACAATTATAATTGCATTCACTTGATAATGCTCTGATAAATTTTGAAAAATAAGATATTGAGAAGCAAGCTTCCTGTCCAAGAAAAGTTATAGTCTACCTAAGACTTTCTTTAACCTCGAATTATTTATATTATTATCTTTAAGCATTTGCGTAAATTATACACACTTTTTCTTTATTTAATAATCAATAAAACTAACTTAAATTAATGTTATCAACTCAATCTATTGCAATTCTTTTCAAATAAGTATATTCATCGATGAAGTCTGTCTCAAGCCTAAGTTATGACTCTTGATATCGTATAAACCAGCACGAATGCTTGCGACTGTAGCTGAGTTTCAAGCGCCCGCTTCCTTACTCAAGATATTGCCGTCTGAATATTTTACTAGTTGTTACTACGGACGCCTTACGCTCTCACAGCTGCGTCTTAAATTGTACAATTTTGAACAAAGATTACACAGTATTACTTAATTTATCGATCCCAAAATGTATGAATAATATTAATATGATAACCAATAATAGAACCATAGTCTCGGAACATAATATAAAAAACGTAGCTAGCTTTCTAGTTATTCTTAATAACAGTTTTTTTTTAATAAGAAATAGTTTATTTGTTATTAATTAAAAATGTGATAATGCCAATAATTTCGATAATTCTTACTATGAAAATTCCTTCTAGCGTTGTACGGCCTCTCAAGGATGATGCCTTACGTTCTCACAGCTGTATCTTAAAATATATAAACAGCTTATATACGACACACCGAGCGCTTGCGGCTTTGCCCGACTATGTCAGGCTCCCTTCCGCTCCCTCACTCGTGTCGCAAAATATTACGATTCGAAATTGCGTTTGACGCTTTACGCCCTCATAGCTGCGTCTTAATTATATAAACAGAGAAAGTAAATAAGACATACCGAGCGCTTGCGGCTTTGCCCGACCATGTCAGGCTCCCTTCCGCTCCCTCACTCGTGTCACTATTACAATTTGAAATTTCGTGTAACCACGTAGGTAGTGGACGCTCAACAGCATCAGTTGGAGTCAAAATTGTTGCTATGAATCTTGCACTCAACTTCCAATTTGCGATATGCATTTTTCATTGCTGAAACTTGCACAAAATTTTATGTAATTAATCACTATTAGTCACCCAATAAATTTAGAATGGTCTTATCATATTTAATTAATTGGGCAACTGAATTGTTAAATATGATTGTAGGTACAGAATCCGTAATCTATGCTCAATATGTTACGTGACACGTGATCTTATTTGTATTCAATGTAAAAAGACAGCAGGGATGGGAAAATGCTAAATTGATCTTAAAAGAACAGTTATTTTCCAACTTTAACTGTAATATTGGTAATATTAGTATTATATAAGTATCAACAAAACGTTTCATAAAAACTACACCTGTATTAGAGAAAACTATCTAAGAGAGAGAGAGTGAAAAAAAAAATGCTTCGTAATCCGCCTCTGAGCACTAGAGTGAATAGTTATAGATGATTAGCACAAAAACAAAAAAAAACTTAAGGGTTTTAATGATTTCTATAAATAATTTCTCCCTCTAGTTATCATCATAGTATGCTTACGTGGAATTCTCCATTTTATTTATTTTGTGCGGGCAGGATAAGCGAGAATTCTAAGGAAATCTCGTTTATCTCACTTCTGAAGTTAAAAGGAATTAAAATAAAACGTCATGAGTAATTAAAAGTTCTAGTTTTAATTGTATCTCTGTATAATTATTTTTGGTATTTAACAAGAATTCCAAGCATACAATTATTCGATATCATGGGAAAGTACTACTATTACCAGTTTAAACAGTATTCAATACAATAATACACTGATACCTGACCTTAAGCAGTGGTATCTCTCCAGCAGGAATAGCGTATCGCGACAAATTCATCTGGTATTACGACTTTATTTAACAACTTTATTGAAAACACTTATTTCACCGTTCATCCTTTCACTGTGACGACTTGAGCACGACTGAGACTGAGCGCGTCTCCACCCCGTCACCGCATATTTAAACGTTATGCGTGGCGTGGTAGGGGCAAGCGTGGCGTGGTAGGGGCGACTGCAGTCACCCGATTACTACAACTACCGTTTAAGTACTTTTAATGGGATAAACACACAAATTTAGTTGTACTACATGGTTCATCACGAATAATAATTAAAGTAATTTATACAGTAACCTTACACATTGATTTCAATATTTATTACTAAATTAACAAGTGCGTTGGTCTGTGTCATCTTTTCAAAAATCTCTCAATAAAAGGAAGGCAAACGAACTATATCCATACGGCTATATTTAACTCGGTTTTAAGAGTTTTGCGTCGTGAAATGGAAATAATTATAAATATTTACTAGTGGCAACATTATTGTTCTCGAGCTCGAGAGAGCTTTGTCTACGGAAGTGAAAGCTTTTGTGAGTGTCTCTTTATCTTAGAACTTATTAAAAAATAAGTATCATGTTTAAACTAAATCATTTCGAATCATTTCAGATAATTTCGACGTTTATTGATGTTGAAATAAAAATATTATATTTTAAAACTCATATTTGTATTAAAAGACATAAAAAGGTTGTAAAATTCTGAGAGCGAGTCCCACCACTGTGCTCAGCAATCTAGAGGGTCGAGACGACAAGTCTTCGTAGACAAGAGTCCCGTTTGCTCATGCTACGCGTGCAGGTTGTAAAGAGGAATTTTCAGAAGTAGATTTTACGGAGCAATTTTATAGTTCAAAGCAAGATAAAACAAAATACAGCGTTTTTGTGACGCAGTTTTAAAAAAGCTTACCGTAAAACGGGGTGAATAGATAGGACTTCGAACTTTGGTAGCGAATTTCATAACGTTTTGCAGAATTGATTACCATTTTTTATTTAAGCATGTATTTACTGAGTCTTAGGCCAAACTATTGAAATAAATTTGTTTCCATTCGTATATGTTTGTACATAGTTAGTAAAAAAAGACACAAAATATAAGTAAGTTATTTCTAATTACCACTCATCAGGGGACAATAGATACACACGGGGGGTTATTCACGATTATCGGAAAGTCTAGAGTCTTCGATCTTGTTTTCTAAACTTTGTAAATGCATTGCGCTTTCCCGTCGGAAAGTGAATCGAATGCTAGTCGAATGTATTTGTGAATAGCTATATTTTTGTAATATCAGAGGATACGGATTCGAATCGAACGCTTTTGAGTAGCTTTCCGACAATCGTGAATAACCCTACTGAGGGGTCAATAGACACACCTCAGGGGTGATTAGAAAAATTTCGTAGGGCTGCCTCATTGTAAGTTCTCTAAATAAATTTTTTAGGCTAAAGGCAAGCAAACTCGAAGAGGCACCTGTATCTTTAATTATTAGTTTAAAATAAAATTATAATTTCTAATCACCCCTTTGCTGTGCCTATTGACCATATTTGCGTGCCTATTAACCCCTCAGGCGTTTCAATTCACCCCTTTCGTGTATCTCATCACCTCGAAAAATTACAGAAAACAAGGCTTACGAAATAAGAACAATTTTCTATAATAAAGCACAATATATTTATAACTGCACTGACCGTGATTTGAAGATAACTTCAAACTATTATGACCAAAATTCACCGAAATACGGAGGTTTAAACTCCCTCGTAACGTAGGTATAATATCTTGTTTTGTTGTCAACTTTGACATTAAGTTTTGACGTTTTTAGCGATGTTGCCACAAATAAAAAGTTGCCAGAGTAAGAAAAATTAAACCAACAAATTATGAAAGTTGCGGGTTTTTTACTGGGGATACCGAGTATGCCATAAAAAACCTTAAAAATTATCACAAGATTTTCTCTATTCCCCCCGTCAGTTCTATTCGTTACGGTACGGCCATTTTATAAAAATCATTATTGGTTAGCCATTTTGAAAATAGGAAATAAATGCATCAGCCAAGCCGCCGCGGACCAGATGAATGTGATATGTGTACAGGGAGAGAGAAAGAACGTAAAAGCGGTGAACGGCAATTTGCTGAAGATAGTAGGGAAGTGTGTGTAATTTTTGCTTTAGAACATTTTAATTTTTCCCAGGAGATTGTAGTGATAGCCCATTTAAACTGGGGATGTATTTAATAGCACTTTAAATTTGATGAAAACAGCTATAAAATTGTATATCAGCACTTTAAAATAATAATAGACCTATAATTTAATATTATCACTACAAAAATAATGGTTGCACTTTAAAATAATAATAGATCTATAATTTGATGTTATCAATACAAAAATAATGGTTTGCACTTTAACTGTGTCCCAACCATTGGTCCCAACTCCGAAACCATTTAGCTTCTGTCCAACCATGTCAGACTGTTAAAATGAGATGGAAAGATGAAAACAACTTGTGGCATAATGCAAATACGCCATCCATCAGGTCGGTTCTGGCGTTGTTGGTCACAATGGAACCTAACCTCCTCCTGGGCTCCTCTCTCACTGCGCCCGCTCATCGTCGCAGCTAGACGTCGTTTACCAGTGCTAAAGTTATAAAATTAATTTGTAAGGTGCAAAGTATTAATTTTAAAGCTAAGCAATTAAATTGTATAGTGCAAAGTATTCATTTTAAAGCTTAGCATATTTATAGTGGAATCCATTATTTTTATAGTTTATAAAATACATTTTGAAGCTAAACATTTTAAAGTGTGTTACATTATTTTTAAAGTGCATTTATATATTCCCCTTTAAACTGTAGGAATAGATTTTTTAATAAAGAATATAATAATAATAATGAATTTATTTCAGACCAGAGTCCATAGTGTTAGTAACAATTTTCTTACGAACTAGGGTTAGTAACAATAATTGCTTAAAAATTATCAAAATGAGTGGAGGTGTACCCATCTGCGCAGTAGCGGAGAGTCCCACCGGTCCACAAACACCTTTAGGATGCCGTTAGCACTGCCACGGAGCCGTGTTAGCATCGAGGCGCACCGTTTCCTTATAATTGCGGCGAAGCCATCAGTCTGCGCTTCCGCGAACATGCCGGATGCGCTACAACGCCTTGACAGCCCGAACAGCATTCTAAATGCGTTATTGTATTGGACTCGTAGATCGCTGTATTCCCGCTGCGTGAAGTTAACCCACAGGCTGCACGTGTAAAATGACTGGCAATATGCCCTGAAAAGCGTCAATTTTACTGACGTCGAACAGCGTGCAAACCTGCGAGCCAACATGTTGCCACGGGCAGCCAGCGATCTACGCTCCCTCTCAATATCCAGGTTATCTTTCAGGTCTTCAGTGACCCAGTGGCCAAGGTATTTAAATTTAAGCACCCTACTCAATGGTTCACCCTGGAGTGAGACTTGTGGTAGTTCACTGTAGGTTATAGTGCCTGATTTAAACAACATCCATTCACTTTTTTTACCATTATATTTAAGCCCATGTGACAAAGCATACGATTCGCAGATCGATAGTAGCCTTCTAATCGCTCCAATGGATGGGCTCAACAGGACCATATCGTCGGCGTAACTGATGTTATTTACGCAAACTCCGTCAATGTGACACCCAACATTGGTCCTACTGAGCTCAACCAGGAGCCGGTTTATATATAGATTGAAGAGTCGGGGAGAGCTCAGCCCCCCCTGTCTCACTCCACAACCCAACCCATATACACCCGAGAATGACCCACCCCACTTTATCATATTTTTTTGGTTACAGTACCAAAATTTAAACAATGATATAACTTCACTGGGTACTGTAGTCTCTAATTTAAGTTTTTTCCACAGTAAATCATAATTCACAAGGTCGAATGCCTTTGACAAATCCAAATAACAGGCAAATACTGGCGTTTTCCTAGCAGTGTAGTACTGAACAGTCTGCTTAAGGCATAATATGGCACTTTCAGTTGACAAACCAGGTCTAAAACCGAACTGGCTATCATGAAGTTCAATGTGCTTGCCAAGCTGTTTATCAAGCAGACTATCCAGTACTTTTGCCAATATTGTAGCCAGTGATATAGGCCTGTAATTGGAAATGTCAGAGGCATCGCCTGTCTTATATAATAATGGGAACTACAACCGTTGACATAAGTTCATCAGGTAAATATTCATGGCTTAAACACAGACTATAGAACATAGCTAGCACCCGGTATAGATGAGCGCCAGCATATTTCAGGTGCTCAATGCTGAGGCAGTCGTGTCCAGGGGACTTGCCTCTTACCATATGACTGATTACGGACTTTACTTCTTTGGCCGAGAATCTAATCAGAGGGTCCGCAGACACGGCTGCCTCCGCATCGCTCACCTGTGACACATTAAGTAAAGGAGAATCAACTCTAAAATGCTGCTGGAAGGCATTTGCAATTTCAGTTGGATCATGCACACCTGCTACACTCACGGGGGAGCCCGCTTTAGGATTTAGTTTATTTGTTTTTTTCCAAAATTTGCTGAATTGCTTTTCAGAATGTAATTTTGCTAACATATCCATTTTTATCTGTTGTTGATTATCTTGGCAGTATTTTAATTTAGATTTGAAAACTTTACGAGACTGGCACATTTTCTGGTAAACATAACCGCTAGATGGCTTGCCGTAAAGAAGCCACATCTGATAACAAACTCGGGCCTCTCCGTGAGCGGCACGAACATGCTTGTTCCATCCTGGTATGTATTTTTTTCTATTTACAGATTTTTTTCTAATATAAGTACATTCAGCACCTTTCTTGAGAACGCCCACTAAGTCGAGATACATTTTATTTAGTAATTCAAAGTGTGATCCATCAGAACACTTACCATGGGCACACAAACGAAATTCGATTGGAAAATCAAAGTGTCGTAACCTTGTATTACAAAAATTATAATAGTCTTTTATTAGTTCACTATCCCTTTCACCCCAAAGTACTGAGGAATGAGGAATACTAGACAATGGAATTTTGGGTCTTATTAAACTTATATTACATTCAAAAACCATAGATATATGATCCGATGGATATACATCTTAAAGAACCGAAGCACTTAGAACTAAACGCCGGGCTGCATTTGTAACCACACAGTGGTCTAACCAGCGAAGAGCCCTATTCGCTGTACTAACGAATGTATATGTGTCCTCGGGTAATAGTTCCATATCGACACAGGACCATGTCTGATCCGCACAAATAGAAAGTAACTCACGTGAGAAGTTTGTTCCTGGATGAGCATTGAAATCTCCAAGAATGAACACCGTTTCCACGCCACTATTACTCTCAATTACTGCTATTATTTCACTTAAACATTCAGTAAACATTGTAAGATTTTCAGCACAATCCGTAGGCATATACTATACTGAAAAAATTATCATAGAACACTCTCCGTTCACTATCTTAATACAGAATTAATTTCATTCTTTATTAAGAATCTTAATAAAGAATGAAATTAATGTTGTTTTTGTTTATTTGTGTCAATGATTTCAATATAATAAGTCTATGATTTGTGTTTACATTTTTTCAGGTAGGTATAAATATTTTTTTCACCTCTCCAGCATGAAAAGGGTGCTTTTGGCGCGTAAAAACTTAAAAAAAACTTTGTCTCACGCTCGCAGCAAAAATTGATTTTGCTGCGAGCGTGAGACAAAGTTTTTTTTTTAATTTCTAACACCAACTTTTAAATGAATAAAGAAAAAACAAATAAAGTGACAAGGATGACACTTGTAAAATTGATATGTGTGAAAAGGATAGATAGAGTGCTTTATGGTATCATACACGGATTAAAAAGTAAAAAAATAAAATGCACGGATATACCAAGGAGTTTTAATATAAGGATTGTTAAAAAATAAGGTTGATAATTCGAAAAAAAGAGTATGGAGGTAATGAGGTCACATGTATGAAACAAATATGAAATAAGAAAAATTAATGAAATTTATTAACAAATTATATGTTTTATGATTACGAATAAATAAATAAGACGGAATATTAATGAATAAGAGAAAAACACAACGTAATGTAATCAAAACGACGGGAATCTACTTAACTGACTCTATGAATAAAATTTTTCAGCATAGGTTTGATTAAATTATTTTTGTGATAAATTACAAAAATGAATGCATCCAACGATGAAGATAGTTTCCTAACTCCAAAAGAGTTAAGTGAACAAGTTTCTAATGCTGAATTAAGCTTTTTTACCAGGAAAGTCACGTGAAAATTTTCTCGCTTCGCTAGTTCGTGATTTAAAGTCGCCACTCGCAGCACAATTTGATTTTGGTCACTTGTATAACAAATAACTATTCTTAGAAATGACAGTGAAAAACAAAATACGTCTTGTCCCGGGATTCTTTCAAAACAAAAGCTAGGGTCGAATTTTCGAGATGGTTCGAGATCGATCGCGACAAAACAAGTGAGTTTTGATGAAACAACGATTATTGGATGTCGAGACGTAATTGGTTTTATTGATTTCCAAGAGTAAGGTAGAAATGATTATTTTAATACTATTATTTATTTTATAATTGTTACATAATTCATAATAATAATTGTGAACAAAGGTGCACTTATCTCTGAAGAGATCTCAACCTAAGAGGCGTCAGAGATTTATAGTAAGCGGGTACATACAAGGTACATAAAGCATGTCATGCTACATTGTCGTACATAAAGCAAAAAATAATAATTAAATCTTAAGATAATAATACAAAAAAAATACTTATTCATAATAATATATAAAATACACACACATATATTAAATTAAATAAAATATACCTACATTAAATACATACTCAATATACATATAAATAAACATGTTGATTATGAGATAATGTTATTTATCGTAAACAAAGATATTAGAAATAATTCTATGTTGATTAAGTAGTCTCTATACTAACCGAATGTCAACTACCTACACTTAGTTGACATTCGGTTGGGGATAGTTTTTGACGCCGCCGCCGGCCGCATGGTACTGACATAACATAATATATTTTTCATCCCTTCTATTCGAAAAAGGATGCATTGTTCCTATATAAGTGGGACCAAAATAGCTCTTTTCTGGTAAGAACTTTTTAGTGGGAGGAAATAGTAGATTGTATTACAAGGGAGCAAAATAATATTTTTACGGCGAGGGCGCTATTTTGAATCCAGAGCGAAGTGAGGGATTCTAGAGTAGAATCCCGAGCGTAGCGAGGGATTCTTCAGTAGAATCCTGAACGTAGCGAGGGATTCAAAGTATGTCGCCCTCGCCAAAAATATTTTGCGCCCGAGTCATATACTCTACTTTTCATCCCCTTTCTATGAGAAAATAAATAGGAGACTGTGTTTATGTAATTAATGAAAATGTTTTTTATTTAAAAAAGACACGTGAAAAGTAAAAATAATTACAAATTTATAGTTACGTTTGATACACTAGCGCAATTTTCAAAAGTGATTGTACTAAGTACGTAAGTATGTACTAATTACAAGAACACAGACTTAATTCGCGCGCTTATGTTTTTTTAGTCTCCGCGCCGTCTATACAGCCAGTCAATACAAGCCGGCGGCGGCGTTCGAATTCTTTGAAAGATACATCTTCTAAATTCAAATCTCTTTTCCTCCCACTAAAAAGTTCTTACCAGAAAAGAGCTATTTTGGTCCCACTTATATAGGAACAAATCATCATTTTTCGAATAGAAGGGATGAAAAGAGATTTGAATTTAGAACATGTATCTTTCAAAGAATTCGAACGCCGCCGCCGGCTGGTATGTATTGACTGGCTGTATAGACGGCGCGGCGAGGTCACCGCGGCGCGATAACCCGCGCACACTGAAAAAAAAAACATAAGCGCGCGAATTAAGTCTGTGTTCTTGTAATTAGTACATAGGTACTTACGCAATTAGTACAATAACTTTTGAAAATTGCGCTAGTGTATCAAACGTAACTATAAATTTGTAATTATTTTTACTTTTCACGTGTCTTTTTTAAATAAAGAACATTTTCATTAATTACATAAACACAGTCTCCTATTTATTTTCTCATAGAAAGGGGATGAAAAGTAGAGTATATGACTCGGGCGCAAAATATTTTTGGCGAGGGCGACATACTTTGAATCCCTAGCTACGTTCAGGATTCTACTGAAGAATCCCTCGCTATGCTCGGGATTCTACTCTAGAATCCCTCACTTCGCTCTGGATTCAAAAAAGCGCCCTCGCCGTAAAAATATTATTTTGCTCCCTTGTAATACAATCTACTATTTAACATCATTGATCGTGAATTAAAGTTTAGATATGAATGATATGCAATATTTGTTGGCTTTATTGGAAAGGAATGTAGATAGATAGGTTTTCCAATGAGCAACTTGCTAGGTCGACGATAGTGATGGTGGATTTAAAGACAAGCTTCATTTAAAGATGAAGAACCAGTCCATTGTCATCCCTATCGTGTGTCGCCAGTTCAGCGAGAAATTAGCGATAAACAGGTGGCGGAAATGTTGATTTGTTCGTATGCAGCGTCGGTCGTTTTAGTTAAAAAACCCCGACGATTCTTGGAAGTTTGTATTGATTATAGGAAATTGAATAAGAAGATTTGTAGCTAGAGATATCCTATTCCGCGTTTTGATGATATTATTGATAATTTAGCAGGAGCCAAGTATTTCCCTGAGTTAGATCTTAATTCAGGATACTGGCAAACGGTGATAACGGAAGGAAAAAAAACGTGTTAACATAAAACTGCTTTCGTCACGGCTACGGGTTTTTATGAGTTTAATGTTATTCCTTTTGATTTAGCAACTAGTCAGGCGGTTTTCAGCGGATGATGGATAAGGTTTTAGGAAATTTAAGGTTTAAAGGGTGTTACGTAGATAATGTGATCGTGTAGGACGTTTGAGGATTTTACTGTTACGTTAGAAGAGGTTTTCAGGCGTTTCAGAGAGGCGAATTTGACCTTTAAACCATCGGTTTTTGTGAAATTGAGTTATTAGGATATTTAATCTCGAGTCTAGGTTAGTAGGTAGGGGAGACTGGGGGCCAAAGTAACACTTTTTGTTTGACGGGCTCTAGTGTAAAATCTATTTGTTTTTAAGATACTTTATCTGTGGAATTAGGACCTTAGGTTATTCACCTACAATAATCTCTGCTAATATTGAACTTACACTGAAAAAAATGCTTTGTTGGATTTACCAAATCGGCGAAGGTTGGCCAAATTACACGGGAAATTTGATAAATATGACAAGATCTGGCTGTTGAAATTACAAAACATAAATAGGTTGACTTCAAATTATAGTCGTAACCAGAGTAATGGTTAAAATTGACAAAGAGTTTAGTAAAATTTACAAAAATTGAAATATACTTTTGGTTTGTAAATATTACGAGATTTTTTGTTTACTTTTACACGTTTAGCTATAATATTTATCAGAGTGTTTTGTTGTATTTACAAGACTAATTTAATAAACCAAGTTCCCAATAACGGCGCATGGTGGCGCTGCAATCGCTACCAGACTTTTGGTTAAAATTACAAAAGAGTATTGTACTTTTTACAAATTTAATCACTACAATATAGTTTGGTTAATTTTATCATAATAGCTGTGTTAGTTTTATGACAAAGTAAAGTATTTTTTACTAGAGCAGTTTGTTTTATGTACAAGACTATTTGAGAAGAAAGTTTCTACAAGTTTCTATCAGATTTAAAGTTACAATTACTTAATAGAATGGTAAATGTAGCAAAACAAATCTTCACAATTTAATTTGGTAAGTTTTATAATTTTACTGTGTAAGTTGGTATGTTTGAATTAATAAAGATTTATGTAAATTTTACAAAACCTGAAACCCATTTTTGTTCTGTAAATACTACGAAATTGATTTGTTGGCTTATACACGGATTTAACTGCTAGCAGTTAAATTTATCGGAGTACATTTTTGTTATTACAAGACTAATTGAATAACAAAGTTTATACTACTGGCGCATGGAGACGCTGCAATTGCTACCAGACTTATGGTTAAAATTTTAAAAGAGTATCGTACTTTTTGTATAGTTAGTTCAGTTTGTTTAATTTTATCATAATAACTGTGTTAGTTTTATGACAAAGTATAGTATTTTTCACAAAAGCGTTTGTTAAATGTACTAGACTCATTTGATATGAAAGTTTCTACAGTTGACGCATGGCGGCGCTGCAATCGCTACCGGATTTATAGTTAAAATGACTCAAGAGTATGGTAAATATAGCAAAACAAATCTCAACAATTTAATTTGGTTAATTTTATAATTTTACTATGTAAATTGGCATGGTTTGAATTAACAAATATTTATGTTAATTTTATAAAACCTGAAACACATTTTTGTTCTGTAAATACTATGAGATTGTTTTGTTTGCTTTTACACGTTTGGCAGTTAAATTTATCGGAGTACATTTTTGTTATTACAAGACTAATTTAGTAACAAAGTCCAAACTACTGGCGCATAGTGGCGCTGCCATCGCTACCAGATTTATGGTTAAAATTACAAAAGAGTATCGTACTTTTTGTATAGTTAATCACAACAATATTGTTTGGTAATTTTATCATAATAACTGTGTTAGTTTTATGACAAACTATAGTATTTTTTACAAAAGCGTTTGTTTAATGTACTAGACTCATTTGAAAAGAAAGTTTCTACAGTTGCCGCGTGGCGGCGCTGCAATTGCTACCGGATTTATTGTTAAAATAACTCAAGAGTATGGTAAATTTAGCAAAATAAATCTCAATAATTTAATTTGGTTAATTTTATAATTTTACTGTGTAAATTGGCATGGTTTGAATTAACAAATATTTATGTCAATTTGATAAAACCTGAAACAGATTTTTATTCTGTAAATACTACGAGATTGTTTTATTTGCTTAAACACGGTTAGCCGTTAAAACCGGAGTACATTTTTGTTATTACAAGACTAATTTAGTAACAAAGTCAAAACTACTGGCGCATGGTGACGCTGCCATCGCTACCAGATTTATAGTTAAAATTACAAAAGAGTTTCGTACTTTTTGTATAAAAAATGCTTTGTTGGATTTACCAAATCGGCGAAGGTTGGCCAAATTACACGGGAACTTTGATAAATATGACAAGATCTGCCTGTTGAAATTACAAAACATAAATAGGTTGACTTCAAATTATAGTCGTAACCAGAGTAATGGTTAAAATTGACAAAGAGTTTAGTAAAATTTACAAAACTTGAAATATACTTTTGGTTTGTAAATATTACGAGATTTTTTGTTTACTTTTACAGGTTTAGCTATAATATTTATCAGAGTGTTTTGTTGTATTTACAAGACTAATTTAATAAACCAAGTTCCCAATAACGGCGCATGGTGGCGCTGCAATCGCTACCAGACTTTTGGTTAAAATTACAAAAGAGTATTGTACTTTTTACAAATTTAATCACTACAATATAGTTTGGTTAATTTTATCATAATAGCTGTGTTAGTTTTATGACAAAGTAAAGTATTTTTTACTAGAGCAGTTTGTTTTATGTACAAGACTATTTGAGAAGAAAGTTTCTACAAGTTTCTATCAGATTTAAAGTTACAATTACTTAATAGAATGGTAAATGTAGCAAAACAAATCTTCACAATTTAATTTGGTAAGTTTTATAATTTTACTGTGTAAGTTGGTATGTTTGAATTAACAAATATTTATGTTAATTTTATAAAACCTGAAACACATTTTTGTTCTGTAAATACTATGAGATTGTTTTGTTTGCTTTTACACGTTTGGCAGTTAAATTTATCGATGTACATTTTTGTTATTACAAGACTAATTTAGTAACAAAGTCCAAACTACTGGCGCATAGTGGCGCTGCCATCGCTACCAGATTTATGGTTAAAATTACAAAAGAGTATCGTACTTTTTGTATAGTTAATCACGACAATATTGTTTGGTTAATTTTATCATAATAACTGTGTTAGTTTTATGACAAACTATAGTATTTTTTACAAAAGCGTTTGTAATATTTACTAGACTCATTTGATATGAAAGTAAGTAGGTACATTATTTTTGTCACAAGAGTTCACAAGACTAAATGAATAACAAAGTTCGTACTACCGGCGCATGGGCACAAAATAACTAATACAGAATAACTAATAGTACAAGTACAGAAGCAGCACGCCGCATAGTAATTTAAATAAATAGCGACTTTTGCTACGACGCAATAAAGTGCAATTCAGGTCGCGCAATGGCCTGCAGTACAGTTTATATTCACCTAGTTGTTGCCTCTCTTTCTATCGCGTGCTCTTACCTTTTCTAATGACGCAACGTTAAGGTTGTCTTCTTTTAAATGAACTGCGTAGCGTATATCATAATATGAAAAATTACAATTTTTAATTGGTTTTTGATTGTGACATCCGTACACGGCACAGTAATGTCGATTCGACTTTGTTACTGCGCGTGTGGCGGCCCTTTACTCACTTGTTCGTTCGAACGAACGGCTAGCGGTAGGTGCTTATCGCGTGACCTTGAGCCATAGGGCACTGCAATTGCTACCAGAGTTATGGTTAAAATTACAAAAAAAGCATCCTATTTTTTGGAAAATTAATCACGATAGGTTAATTTTATCATAATAGCTGTGTTAGTTTTAAGACAAAGAAGGTAGGTACCTATATAATATTTTTTGCAAGAGCAGTTTGTTTTATGTAGATACCTACTTATTAGACTCATTTGATAATAAATTTTCTACTGTTGCCGCATGGCGGCCTTGCAATCACTACAGTAGGAAACCCGGTTTAAATTACTAAAGGGTATGGTAAATTTGGCATAATAAATCTCAACAATTTCGGTAAGTTTTTTTATAATTTATCTGTGTTTGTTTTATTTGTGTGTTTATTGAATAGGTTTACCAACAATTGTTACATCGTTACAAGCTCAGTAGGTATAAATAGGATTAGGGTTTTATCTTATAAGTCCTTAAGTAAACAACACTTGCAAATAAAATTAAGGTAAATCACCTACCTACCTACCTAACTATCATGCAAAAGTAAACTACTATTATGAACTATTATGACGTTTCTATACATACAAAATATGGTGAATTCATACTTTCAATTAAGAATTCAAACATTTGTGTAATTACACCAACAACATTTTAAATACCTACTTACTTAATTTACATACACCAACAACATCTCATGTAAAATTGGCGGCCAAGCAAGACTCGCAAGCACATAACGCTTTCGTGACCATCAGAATGGCCGGTCAACCGTCGTATTTAACTTTGAAATAGTGTCTAAAAATTGCTTATGAATTGCTTATATTTGCTTATCATAATGAGAGAATTGCTTATTGCCTAATTTAAAAGAAATAAAACATTTAAGGGGCGCTTACGCCGCGGGCGCGAGAGAAAATTAGGTATCGAAGCGCTACCCACACAGCGATCGACGCACTTGCGCGGTTCACGCACACATCTATGCTTTAACAGTGGTCCGCTTGCGCTCAAATCTCAATCTAACCAAACCCTGAACATCGTACCTGTAGTACCTAAATTACTTAAAATCTTGTTGTATGGTCTGTCCTTAAAATGCATAATATATTTTTATGGTGATTGAATGAATCTTCTTTTTTTCACACATAAAATAGGATTATTCATGATCGTGAACAATCGAAATATTTAGATCAATCAAGGATACAATAAAACAATAAGTAAATTATATTCATGCCTGTATAATTATATAATACACAATGCGACTCTAGATAAATTTTTACAATTATGTTTTTTTTGCAGCATACAAATTAATAAAGATGAAGATGAATTAATTTCTTCTCAAATAAGAACAAATTAAAATATGTATGATACATACCTATCGGTAAAGAAATGTTTTAGGATATAGGTACCTACATGTTGTTTAAACAAAATATGAGATTGACTACAATAAAAAAAATAAGAAAACAAATTGACATTATTGTGTATATTCGATTTCGACCTAATATAGTCCAATCAATAAAGTAGTTGTAGACTGCGTGAGCGGGAACACGTAGTGTGTACCAGTATTGTTGCTTGGTCTGTAGCGCTTGGAAACTGGTAATTTTTTTAAACCGGTTTGACGAAATTATAGATGTTTTTGAAAAAGGTTCTGTTCCTCTAACCGGTTTTTAAATCGGTTTGGAAAAATATGGGTATCATTCATTAACCGGTTTTATTTTTCGGCCAGGACAACGAAATTAAGTTAGTGAAATCTGCGCCGTGGTCTCGAACCTACCGATTTTTGGTATTTCTGCCGAGCCACTCCTATCGTAATACCAAAATGTAAGGGTCAATTTAAGCTGGGCGTGAATTGAAGCGAAGCGAAGCGCGCGCATTGGTACTATTTTGACAAAAAACGGCCAGGCAATGTTAAAAATTCCAAGATGGCGGCCAACTTTTTTGTTTTTGGGCCGATATCGATGAAACTCGGTTTTTTGGTACTATTTCGAAAATAAAACAGCAACGCGAGAATAAAAATTGAGAAAAAATCCAAGATGGCGGCCAACTTTTTTGTTTTTGGGCCGATTTTGATGAAACTCGGTTTTTTTGTGCTATTTCGAAAATAAAACAGAATCGCAAGAATAAAAATTGAAAAAAATCCAAGATGGCGGCCAACTTTTTTGTTCTTGGGCCGATTTCGATGAAACTCGGTTTTTGGTACTATTTCGAAAATAAAACAGCAACGCAAAAATAAAAATTGAAAAAATCCAAGATGGCGGCCAACTTTTTTGGTTTTGGGCCGATTTCGATGAAACTCGGTTTTTGGTACTATTTCGAAAATAAAACAGCAACGCAAGAATAAAAATTTAAAAAAATCCAAGGTTGCGGCCTTTTTTTTTGTTCTTGGGCCGATTTCGATGAAACTCGGTTTTTGGTACTATTTCGAAAATAAAACAGCAACGCAAGAATAAAAATTGAAAAAATCCAAGATAGCGGCCAACTTTTTTGGTTTTGGGCCGATTTCGATAAAACTCGGTTTTTGGTACTATTTCGAAAATAAAACAGCAACGCAAGAATAAAAATTGAGAAAAAATCCAAGATGGCGGCCAACTTTTTTGTTTTTGGGCCGATTTCTATGAAACTCGGTTTTTGGTACTATTTCGAAAATAAAACAGCAACGCAAGAATAAAAATTGATAAAAATCCAAGATGGCGGCCAACTTTTTTGTTCTTGGGCCGATTTAGATGAAACTCGGTTTTCGGTACTATTTCGAAAATAAAACAGCAACGCAAGAATAAAAATTAAAAAAAAACCAAGATGGCGGCCAACTTTTTTGTTTTTGGGCCGATTTTGATGAAACTCGGTTTTTGGTACTATTTCGAAAATAAAACAGTAACGCAAGAATAAAAATTAAGAAAAATCCAAGATGGCGGCCAACTTTTTTGTTTTTGGGCCGATTTTGATGAAACTCGGTTTTTGGTACTATTTCGAAAATAAAACAGTAACGCAAGAATAAAAATTAAAAAAAAAACCAAGATGGATCCCAACTTTTTTGTTCTTGGGCCGATTTCGATGAAACTCGGTTTTTGGTACTATTTCGAAAATAAAACAGCAACGCAAGAATAAAAATTGAAAAAAATCCAAGATGGCGGCCAACTTTTTTGTTCTTGGGCCGATTTCGATGAAACTCGGTTTTTGGTACTATTTCGAAAATAAAACAGCAACGCAAGAATAAAAATTGATAAAAATCCACGATGGCGGCCAACTTTTTGTTCTTGGGCCGATTTAGATGAAACTCGGTTTTCGGTACTATTTCGAAAATAAAACAGCAACGCAACAATAAAAATTGAAAAAATCCAAGATGGCGGCCAACTTTTTTGTTTTTGGACCGATTTTGATGAAACTCGGTTTTTGGTACCATTTCGAAAATAAAACAGTAACGCGAGAATAAAAATTAAAAAAAACCCAAGATGGCGCCCAACTTTTTTGTTCTTGGGCCGATTTCGATGAAACTCGGTTTTTGGGTACTATTTCGACAAGAAAATAGCAACGCAATAATAAATTTATATAAAATCCAAGATGACGGCGAACTTTTTTGTTTTTGGTCCGATTTTGATGAAACTCGGTTTTTAGTACTATTTCGACAAGAAAGCAACGTGATAAGTAATAGAAATAAAAAAATCCAAGATGGCGGCCAACATTTCTGTTTTTGGGCTGATTTCAATGTAACTCGGATTTTGGTACAGTCAGCGCCAAATTGATATAAGCGTCTAGAGTACTCAAAATGATCTGCGCAGTTAGAATCATCATATTGTTGTAAGCACAAAAGCTATTCAGAATATTTTACTTCTCATTATTTAATATTTATTTGAGCAGTCTAAGTGTTCAAAATATTAAACAAAGCTGTCAAAACTATCCGTCAACAATTTAATAATGCATATGCAATGCACAGATAACTTTGACAGCTTTGTTTGCTAAGATAATTTTAAAAACACTCTGTCACAAAAACCAAGTTTTATCAATATCATCCCAAAAAAAAAAGTTAGCTGCCATCTTGGATTTTTTTATTATTGCGTTGCAGTTTTCTTGTCGAAATAGTACCAAAAACCGAGTTTCATCGAAATCGGCCCAAGAACAAAGAAGTTGGCCGCCATCTTGGATTTTTTCAATTTTTATTATTGCGTTGCTAATTTATTTTCGAAATAGTACCGAAAGACAAGTTTTATCGAAATCGGCCCAACAACAAAAATGTTGGCGGCCATCTTGGATTTTTTAATTTTATTATTGCGTTGCTGTTTTCTTGTCGAAATAGTACTAAAAACCGAGTTTCATTGAAATCGGCCCAAAAATAAAAAGTTGGCCGCCATCTTGGATTTTTTCAATTTTTATTATTGCGTTGCTGTTTTACTGTCGAAATAGTACCAAAAACCGAGTTTCATCGAAATCGGCCCAAAAACAAAAAGTTGGCCGCCATCTTGATTTTTTCAATTTTCATTATTGCGTTGCTGTTTTACTGTCGAAATAGTACCAAAAGCCGAGTTTCATCGAAATCGGCCCAATAACATAAAAGTTGGCCACCATCTTTAATTTTTTTATATTTTTATTATCGCGTTGCTGTTTTATTGTCGAAATAGTACCAAAAATCGAGTTTCATCGAAATCGGCACAAAAACGAAAAAGTTTGCCGCCATGTTGGATTTTTTCAATTTTTATTATTGCGTTGCTGTTTTTTGACGAAATAGTACTAAAAACCTAGTTTCATCAAAATCGGCCCAAAAACAAAAAAGTTGGCCGCCATCTTAAATTTTTTCATATTGTATTATCGCGTTGCTGTTTTATTGTCGAAATATTACCAAAAACCGAGTTTCATCGAAATCGGTCCAAAAACAAAAAAGTTTGCCGCCATGTTGGATTTTTTCAATTTTTATTATTGCGTTGCTGTTTTTTTGTCGAAATAGTACTAAAAACCTAGTTTCATCAAAATCGGCCCAATAACATAAAAGTTGGTCGCCATCTTGAATTTTTTTATATTTTATTATCGCGTTGCTGTTTCGTTTTCGAAATAGTACCAAAAACCGAGTTTCATCGAAATCGGTCCAAAAACAAAAAAGTTGGCCGCCATCTTGGATTTTTTCAATTTTCATTATTGCGTTGCTGTTTTACTGTCGAAATAGTACCAAAAGCCGAGTTTCATCGAAATCGGCCCAATAACATAAAAGTTGGCCGCCATCTTAAATTTTTTCATATTGTATTATCGCGTTGCTGTTTTATTGTCGAAATATTACCAAAAACCGAGTTTCATCGAAATCGGTCCAAAAACAAAAAAGTTGGCCGCCATCTTGGATTTTTTCAATTTTTATTATTGAGTTGCTGTTTTCTTGTCGAAATAGTACTAAAAACCGAGTTTCATCGAAATCGGCCCAAAAATAAAAAAGTTGGCCGCCATCTTGGATTTTTTTCAATTTTTATTATTGCGTTGCTGTTTTACTGTCGAAATAGTACCAAAAGCCGAGTTTCATCGAAATCGGCCCAATAATATAAAAGTTGGTCGCCATCTTGAATTTTTTTATATTTTATTATCGCGTTGCTGTTTTATTTTCGAAATAGTACCAAAAACCGAGTTTCATCGAAATCGGTCCAAAAACAAAAAAGTTGGCCGCCATCTTGGATTTTTTCAATTTTCATTATTGCGTTGCTGTTTTACTGTCGAAATAGTACCAAAAGCCGAGTTTCATCGAAATCGGCCCAATAACATAAAAGTTGGCCGCCATCTTAATTTTTTTTATATTGTATTATCGCGTTGCTGTTTTATTGTCGAAATATTACCAAAAACCGAGTTTCATCGAAATCGGCCCAATAACATAAAAGTTGGCCGCCATCTTAAATTTTTTTTTATATTGTATTATCGCGTTGCTGTTTTATTGTCGAAATATTACCAAAAACCGAGTTTCATCGAAATCGGTCCAAAAACAAAAAAGTTGGCCGCCATCTTGGATTTTTTCAATTTTTATTATTGAGTTGCTGTTTTCTTGTCGAAATAGTACTAAAAACCGAGTTTCATCGAAATCGGCCCAAAAATAAAAAAGTTGGCCGCCATCTTGGATTTTTTTCAATTTTTATTATTGCGTTGCTGTTTTACTGTCGAAATAGTACCAAAAGCCGAGTTTCATCGAAATTGGCCCAATAACATAAAAGTTGGTCGCCATCTTGAATTTTTTTATATTTTATTATCGCGTTGCTGTTTTATTTTCGAAATAGTACCAAAAACCGAGTTTCATCGAAATCGGTCCAAAAACAAAAAAGTTGGCCGCCATCTTGGATTTTTTCAATTTTCATTATTGCGTTGCTGTTTTACTGTCGAAATAGTACCAAAAGCCGAGTTTCATCGAAATCGGCCCAATAACATAAAAGTTGGCCGCCATCTTAAATTTTTTTATATTGTATTATCGCGTTGCTGTTTTATTGTCGAAATATTACCAAAAACCGAGTTTCATCGAAATCGGTCCAAAAACAAAAAAGTTGGCCGCTATCTTGGATTTTTTCAATTTTTATTATTGAGTTGCTGTTTTCTTGTCGAAATAGTACTAAAAACCGAGTTTCATCGAAATCGGCCCAAAAATAAAAAAGTTGGCCGCCATCTTGATTTTTTTTTTCATTATTATTATTGCGTTGCTGTTTTATTGTATAAATAGTAACAAAAACCGGCCAAGTGCGAGTCGGACTCGCGCACGAAGGGTTACGTACCAAATAACGGCAGAAAATCACGATCGTTGTATGGGAGCCCCCCTTAAATATTTATTTTATTCTGTTTTTAGTATTTGTTGTTATAGCTGTAACAGAAATACATCATCTGTGAAAATTTCAACTGTCTACTTATCATGGTTCATGAGATACAGCCTGGTGACAGACAGACAGTCGGACAGTGGAGTCTTAGGCTGGCCCCAGACCTACCGGTTCCGTTTCTTTGCTTTGCTGTGCTACCTTGCTTGAAAGACCGCCGGCCAACTAGGGTAATTTTCAATCTATCACATTTTGGGACTAGACCAAATTGGCAAGATAGCCATTAGCTTGGTTTTATCAAATATCATCGCCTGGATTGCGAAGTAGGAAGCTTTTAGGAGATATGCCACCCTGAACATGGACTCCGATCGTTTAAAATAACTCGATCGCTTATTTATACAAGATGTTTGGTAAAGCCTTATAAAACTGAATATGGTAGATAGGGACCATAATAAAACTGAACAACTTTTACTATGGGACCAAATCTGAAATCGCGAAAAAAATGAACTGTTTCATACATTTTGATAATTTCGTTATTAATTTTTGTATAAAACAGCAGTTTTTTTTTTAAAACGAAAACTAAAACTTCTCATCGCACCCCAGACGACGATATTTGATAACACCAAACTAATGGCTATCTTGCCAATGTGGTCAGGTCAAAATATGCGATAGATTGAAAATGAGCCTCTTGGCCGGCGGTCCATGGTAGAACAGCAAAGCAAAGAAACGGAACCGGTAGGTCTGGGGCCAGCCTAAGTATGGCTCGCGCGTCAAACTTTAATTTTTTTTGTTTGAAATGATTGAACTCAATCAGTAGGTATAGGTAGGTACAATAATACTAAGCAATAGAAATTGAGAAAATGACTTCAAATTCGTACCTACGTATAAGCAAATTTTTACCGTGGAAGCACGCTAGGTATAGTGGAAAATTGTTCTAGGTACCTAGGTATTTGCGCGGAATAGGTACTATTTGTCAGGGTTATGATGTAAGTGAATGGTCAGGCAGGGTAGATAAGTAATTGGGCATGATACAAAATTTCCGATACTGACTTTTTATTAAAAATTGAAATTGGGTTCTATTTAGAACCCAAGAATATTAGCTTGACCTCCTCATATTGCCCGCAATAATCGAATTTTACGCCGCCGGTCAAAAGCAAGTAGGTAGGTAGGTACCTATTGTATATTTTGCAGGAGCATTATGAGGATACTAGCTTCCGCGACTTCACCCACGTGGACATTCGAAAAATCTCTAGGCAACCTTTGACTACGATAAAAAGTTAATAGCCTGAATTAATCCTATATTTTAATCCAGGCTATAAACCATTTGTGTGTTAAATTTCATCCAAATCCGTTTGTGCGTGATTTGCGTAACAATCATCCAAATTTTCACATTTAATAATATAAGATAAAAAATATAATATAGGTACTCTAATCAAATAATACTCAAACTACCACAATACGGAGAAAAATAAAAAAACCAGAGTAAAAATAAACTATTTATTTATTTATAAAAAAGGAATTAATTACAAAGACAAGTATGTTTGCGAATCTATCTCAGGAAAACATTTGAAAGAAATTAATTAATTTTAACGATTTTTACAATAATCCTTACGATTTTCACAGCGCTAATTCCATCTAGCAATCGATTGTTTTTGTATTTTCGATTGTTAATGTTAGTAGTATCAAACCTTTCGATTGTTGAAATTACGCCAATCTCTGTTTCTAAGCAAGCCGCGCATGCGCTCTTGCTTCGTGTCACCCCCCTCGCCCCGCCGCGCCGTGCATTGCATGTACTGCGCCGAGCGAGACGCCGCTAGGGATGTTCGATCCGGGTACCTTGTATCGATATTCTGGATCGCAATGGATCGTAATCCATTGTATCGATCCATGGATCGATCCATTAAAATTGATACGATTTTTTGGATCGATCCAGTATCGAATCAAATATTTTAGAAAAGTCGAATTTTTTATTACACTTTATTATAAACATGATATTATTAGGTACCTAATGTACTTAGTAATGTTTAATAAATAAAAAAAATATTAATTTTGCCATTATTTAAATTTAAAAAGTATGCAAAAACCAAATTAAAAGTTGCTGGTTGTCCAAGTGAACAAAACGTTTTTAACGAAGTAAAATTGTTCTCAAACTAAACAAAAAGCAATATAATAGTTATGACGAATTTGATGGTACATTGAAATATGATATGGCAACAATTCATAAGATAATTTTTTATATAAATAATATGGATCTGTTCGCCCGCAGTATTTTAAACAAGGGAAAAGTTCAAGTTCAAATATTCTCTAAGTAACTATACAATATGTTTGGTTAGCGATGTCGGAGCTTTTAAAGGCAGATAATATGATAAATTTTAATGACAAAACACCCACATGTTGGGGTCTATCCCCTCTCCTGTTAGAATGACCGGCATTATAAATTTGACTTTTTATTTTATATGGCCCTGCCGAAAAATATTAATTTCTCCGGATTTAAAAACCCTACAGTTATAAAAAAATACTTTTAGAAAGCTAATAATATCAACTATTACATATAACTGTAGGACTTTTAAATCCGGAGAAATTAATATTTTTCGGCAGGGCCATCTAAAATAAAAAGTCAAATTTAAAATGCCGGTCATTCCAACAGGAGAGAGGATGGACTCCAACAATTGGGGGGTTTTCAACAATTGTGGATCATAATATTATCTGCCTTTAAAAGCTCCGACATCGATAACCAAACATATTGTATATGTCGTAGGATAATCGTATAAGACGGATCTTTACAAAAATCCTAGGTCGATTGTAAAGAACCGGATAATTGTAATCTAAGATAGATTTTCGCAATCGTCCGAGAATTTTTAAGGATCTTTGTAAAAATCCTCGTATGTTTCGGACAATTGTAAACTTGAATGCTGATTGGATAGTCTTAAGAGACGATTTATAACATCTTCAATCTGATTGGTCAGAACATATTGCTGATGGGTTTTGGGGTTATTTCGTAATTTTGCCGAATTATATTCTTCAATTAAAGTTTTAACAAGGTTTTGCACAAACATGTTGACGAGCGCTGTAGAACTTTCTTAGCTCTGTCTGTGTAGAAAAGTTATTTTTCGGTTATACTTAACTGCACTGATCGAGCCCAGCATTTATATAATATCCAATTCACTCACTTCACTCATCGTACATTAATGTCTCTTGATAGATTTGAACACTCAGTTTTCTTTTTTTAAATAAAAAACGTAAAATTAGAACAAAACGCTGGAGAAATATTTGTCAATAATCACAATAATAACAATGGACGCAGCAATGTTGCCGTTAGCCAATCAGAGCATCCGTCAGTCCATAACGTTAACGTCAGCCAATCAGCGTGCGCAAAGTGATGGTCATTGGCGATTTACCTAAGATACGCTGGATTTGGACGAAAAATCCTAAACATCACTCGGACGATTGCAAAAATCTGTCTTAGATTCTAATTATCCGGTATTTTATAATCATACTAGGATTTTTGTAAAAATCCTGTTTGTACAATTATCCTACGACATATATAATATAGTACGATAAATAATTCATGCGATTTTTTCGATCCGATCCTCTATGTATGTGTATCGATCCGCCAAAGGATCGAATGCTATTGTATCGATACAAAAATCGAGTGGATCGTAACGCATTGTATCGATCCACGCAAGTATCGGATCGGATCGAACATCCCTAGACGCCGCCCGCGACAGTGCTACCGCGGCCGCCGCGTCTGCGTATTGTGTCATGCGCCTCCACGCTATCCAATGAGCTCGCCGCTGGAGCCCGACAATGTAAAGCGCGAAAGAGCTCGCGTCTTCTTCAACCATCTTTAGTGCATCTTTAGTTTTTGTGAACAGTCTTTAATGTTTTGTGAATCTACAGCTAGGCATCAGCATCTATAGCTTACAGAATATGCAGTGAAAATCAAATCATATTTTATTTGTGTCCGGGATCCGATAACAGCCCGGACATTGGCGACCACGACCAAGACTTACCAAGACGAGGAACATCCATCTTGCCAAAGCAAAACGAAAGTAAGTACACCAGTTCTCTCAGTTATCAGAACCGCTCAGAGTCCCATTTTTATTCCCGCCAATATGAGGGTCATCGCGACGTTCTGTGCAAAGAAGTACCTACCTACCTATTAGTTTTTTCTTTATAATTTCATGTAATTTTCCATTATGTTTGGCTCAGATTAATTAATCTAAGATGTTTGATTTGTTGCCTATTGTCTTATTATTATTACTTAAGTAGGTATAACCTATACTCCATTTTCATTTTGTAATACCTATCAGATTAATTTGATAAAAAGTACCTATCGTCGTCGTATAGTGGCGGCATTGCTCTGCATAGCAACCGCAACTAGAAACGACTAAATGAGTTTTGTACATTTTATAAAACAACAACAATTGAGTTTGTTTCATTTTTTTTAGTTTATAGATAATGAGATACTTAAATAAAGCGTGAAAATATTGTTGCCGTTTAGGTTTTAACCATCGTAGTCTACCATTGATCTATATATGTATAGTAATTGTATACATACCTATGTGGATGTATGTTATGATGAAATTTAATGTATTTATCTTCATTACAGAATATGCAGTGAAAATCAAATCATATTTTATTTGTGTCCGGGATCCGATAACAGCCCGGACATTGGCGACCACGACCAAGACTTACCAAGACGAGGAACATCCATCTTGCCAAAGCAAAACGAAAGTAAGTACACCAGTTCTCTCAGTTATAAGAACCGCTCAGAGTCCCATTTTTATTCCCGCCAATATGAGGGTCATCGCGACGTTCTGTGCAAAGAAGTACCTACCTACCTATTAGTTTTTTCTTTATAATTTCATGTAATTTTCCATTATGTTTGGCTCAGATTAATTAATCTAAGATGTTTGATTTGTTGCCTATTGTCTTATTATTATTACTTAAGTAGGTATAACCTATACTCCATTTTCATTTTGTAATACCTATCAGATTAATTTGATAAAAAGTACCTATCGTCGTCGTATAGTGGCGGCATTGCTCTGCATAGCAACCGCAACTAGAAACGACTAAATGAGTTTTGTACATTTTATAAAACAACAACAATTGAGTTTGTTTCATTTTTTTTAGTTTATAGATAATGAGATACTTAAATAAAGCGTGAAAATATTGTTGCCGTTTAGGTTTTAACCATCGTAGTCTACCATTGATCTATATATGTATAGTAATTGTATACATACCTATGTGGATGTATGTTATGATGAAATTTAATGTATTTATCTTCATTACAGAATATGCAGTGAAAATCAAATCATATTTTATTTGTGTCCGGGATCCGATAACAGCCCGGACATTGGCGACCACGACCAAGACTTACCAAGACGAGGAACATCCATCTTGCCAAAGCAAAACGAAAGTAAGTACACCAGTTCTCTCAGTTATCAGAACCGCTCAGAGTCCCATTTTTATTCCCGCCAATATGAGGGTCATCGCGACGTTCTGTGCAAAGAAGTACCTACCTACCTATTAGTTTTTTCTTTATAATTTCATGTAATTTTCCATTATGTTTGGCTCAGATTAATTAATCTAAGATGTTTGATTTGTTGCCTATTGTCTTATTATTATTACTTAAGTAGGTATAACCTATACTCCATTTTCATTTTGTAATACCTATCAGATTAATTTGATAAAAAGTACCTATCGTCGTCGTATAGTGGCGGCATTGCTCTGCATAGCAACCGCAACTAGAAACGACTAAATGAGTTTTGTACATTTTATAAAACAACAACAATTGAGTTTGTTTCATTTTTTTTAGTTTATAGATAATGAGATACTTAAATAAAGCGTGAAAATATTGTTGCCGTTTAGGTTTTAACCATCGTAGTCTACCATTGATCTATATATGTATAGTAATTGTATACATACCTATGTGGATGTATGTTATGATGAAATTTAATGTATTTATCTTCATTACAGAATATGCAGTGAAAATCAAATCATATTTTATTTGTGTCCGGGATCCGATAACAGCCCGGACATTGGCGACCACGACCAAGACTTACCAAGACGAGGAACATCCATCTTGCCAAAGCAAAACGAAAGTAAGTACACCAGTTCTCTCAGTTATCAGAACCGCTCAGAGTCCCATTTTTATTCCCGCCAATATGAGGGTCATCGCGACGTTCTGTGCAAAGAAGTACCTACCTACCTATTAGTTTTTTCTTTATAATTTCATGTAATTTTCCATTATGTTTGGCTCAGATTAATTAATCTAAGATGTTTGATTTGTTGCCTATTGTCTTATTATTATTACTTAAGTAGGTATAACCTATACTCCATTTTCATTTTGTAATACCTATCAGATTAATTTGATAAAAAGTACCTATCGTCGTCGTATAGTGGCGGCATTGCTCTGCATAGCAACCGCAACTAGAAACGACTAAATGAGTTTTGTACATTTTATAAAACAACAACAATTGAGTTTGTTTCATTTTTTTTAGTTTATAGATAATGAGATACTTAAATAAAGCGTGAAAATATTGTTGCCGTTTAGGTTTTAACCATCGTAGTCTACCATTGATCTATATATGTATAGTAATTGTATACATACCTATGTGGATGTATGTTATGATGAAATTTAATGTATTTATCTTCATTACAGAATATGCAGTGAAAATCAAATCATATTTTATTTGTGTCCGGGATCCGATAACAGCCCGGACATTGGCGACCACGACCAAGACTTACCAAGACGAGGAACATCCATCTTGCCAAAGCAAAACGAAAGTAAGTACACCAGTTCTCTCAGTTATCAGAACCGCTCAGAGTCCCATTTTTATTCCCGCCAATATGAGGGTCATCGCGACGTTCTGTGCAAAGAAGTACCTACCTACCTATTAGTTTTTTCTTTATAATTTCATGTAATTTTCCATTATGTTTGGCTCAGATTAATTAATCTAAGATGTTTGATTTGTTGCCTATTGTCTTATTATTATTACTTAAGTAGGTATAACCTATACTCCATTTTCATTTTGTAATACCTATCAGATTAATTTGATAAAAAGTACCTATCGTCGTCGTATAGTGGCGGCATTGCTCTGCATAGCAACCGCAACTAGAAACGACTAAATGAGTTTTGTACATTTTATAAAACAACAACAATTGAGTTTGTTTCATTTTTTTTAGTTTATAGATAATGAGATATTTAAATAAAGCGTGAAAATATTGTTGCCGTTTAGGTTTTAACCATCGTAGTCTACCATTGATCTATATATGTATAGTAATTGTATACATACCTATGTGGATCTATGTTATGATGAAATTAATGGCCGGTATACATTTTGGTTAGTGTTTAGTGCAAGTGGCTCGTATAGTGTTTAGTGTTTAGCAAAAAACACGTTCAGACAGTCTCTGATTAGTGTTAAGTAATTGTTTTTTGCTAAACACTAAACACTAAACGAGCCACTCGCACTAATCACTTATCAAAGTGTATAACGGCCATTATGCGTATTTGGAAAAAATATTTATTTCCTTCATATCTTCGTTATACATCATTGGTTTTCTTTTTCAGATTGAATTGGATTTTGAAACAAAATTTAAAGGTTTATTTAAGAAATGAGATTTATTGAGAAAGCGTTCCCCCATTTAAGGACCATTAAATTAAATCTGCTTCTCCCTACGTCCAATTAATTGATGAAAATCCTAGTGAAGGTTGGTTTTAGTCAATTATTATTATTATAAGTAGCTTTCACCGAGGGTTTGATTTTTCTGTGTCAAGAAATTAATAACGTCCTTGGAAGACGACCATTCAAAAATTAGTTGGCAGTTTTTGTCTCATAAT
The DNA here is from genome assembly GCA_928269145.1 of Agriphila tristella. Lineage (NCBI taxonomy): Eukaryota > Metazoa > Arthropoda > Insecta > Lepidoptera > Crambidae > Agriphila > Agriphila tristella. The sequence continues at coordinate 13,846,256 of OV743439.1, read as the reverse complement.
TTCGTCTTTTGGTACAATCACTAATAATTATAATAACAATGTGTTGGATACTTAACACACATTGTCTGATCATAGCATTAGGTTTCATTTAATTTAGGGGTATCTATTACCTATATTACTAATTCATTTGAAATTTTTTGTTTTCAGATGTTCTTTCTGCTACTGCGCAATGCGCAACCATTGGAAAAGCCGTAAAGCCAAGCATTCAAGAAGCTATGAACAGTTTCTTTCTTCATGCAAAATTGCAAAGGTATATAACAATTTTTAACACGTTTTTATTAGGTTGCTTTCGCGTTTGTTTGTTTGTATGTTACTCCACAAAGATTGCGAACGATTTTATCGTAGCTTCGTGATGAGCAAGAGACTTGAAACTTTGAACATAGGTCAGAACTGGAAGGCAATGCAATATTATGGTGTCATTGAGTTGATCTGATGATGAAACCGGAAGAAGGCCATAGGAACACTACGATGAAACCATACAACCCCATCGTGTTTGGTCTCGTTAGCATCGTCTTGACGAGTACTCTAATGGGAGACGAGGTCCAGGGTCCGATGATGAAGCCGAAAGACCATGCCATAGGAACTCAATATTGAAACCGTGCAACCCCATCAAATTTGGGCTCGTTTAAATCGTCTTGACGAGTTCTTTGTTGAGAAATAGTTTCCAGGGTCTGATGATGAAGCCGGAAGAAGGCCACTGGAACTCGGTAATAAAACCATGCAATCCCATCGAGTTTGGGCTCGTTTGAATCATCTTGACGAGTACTTTAATGGGAAATAGTGTCCGAGGATCTGATGATGGAGCCGGAGGAAGGCCATAGAAACTCTATAATAAAACTATGCAAACCCGTCGAGTTTGGGCTCGTTTGAATCGTCTTGACGAGTACTTTGTTGGGAAATAGTTTCCAGGGTCTGATGATGGAGCCGGAAGAAGACCACTGGGACTCTGTAATAAAACCATGCAACCCCATCGAGTTTGGGCTCGTTTGAATCATCTTGACGAGTACTCCGTTAGGAGATGGTACATTTTAAGTCTTAGCTCGTTAACTAAAAAGCAGAAAATAAAAATTTACAGAAAAAAAACTTTTTTTAAAAACACGTTTTTAAAACTAACTAAATTATTACAAAAAAATTGTAAAATTTATCATCCATATTGTCTTTAGCATGCGCCCCACGTTTTTTGGTTCAAAATTTCTGTAGGTATAGGGTTATAAATATTTACAAAAAAAAAATTTGATACTTTTTAGTCTGTTTTTACTAGTCCGTTTTAATGTTTTAGTCTGATTTTTTTGTAATAATTTAGTTAGTTTTAAAAACGTGTTTTTAAAATGTTTTTTTAGTAAATTTTACATAATGAATTTCGATTAGTATTTCATTTTGGCATTAGTAATGTTTCATCTTATTTTTGGTGTAATGATGCAAATTCTATAGATTGAAACATAATATTCATCATTGAAGTTTCTATTGACATAATTATCAGTTCAAATTTAACCAACTCAAATTTGCTACGGCCTTTGTACTTTATTAATTGCACTTTAATCGTTAAAATGTTTACTGACACCCGCCGATCAGATCCCTAAGAAGTGCTCAATAAGATTACTAAATGTAAGGAATACAAGGAATTCATAAAACTTCTTATTTCCAGAACCAAAGCGAAGTCCTCACCCAACTTGACTACAAGCAAAAACCTCAGCTAGCGAAAGGACTCCGGTTTCAGACCATACTCATAGTCGTCGGAGCCACAATTGGTACCCTGCAAGATTTTTATGTCGCGTATGACAATATTCTTTATAATTTTACACACCCTTATTAGTCCTATGGTAATAAAAACGTTTTGAGATATATTTAGCTATGTGGTTGCTCCTAACTATGATGGTGACTGTACATACAACTATTTAAAGCTTATTAAGCATTATCATGTGTATGTGTTGGTGTGGAAGGATAAAAAAGTGGTAAAATAGATCAGACCTTCTAAATAAGTTATACTTACTAATAACCAAAGTCAGAGGAACTTGAACTTTGTATAACTCTGATGTATATTTTAAGTTTAATTGGTATTTTTGGAGAACTATCTTGTTTAGTAAGCCTTTGAGGTTATATTAATTAAGTTATTGCATAGTACCACAGTACATATATAAGTTTTTTCAAACAGTAGAGGAGCTAACGTCACTTAGGCCCCTTTGTCATTGCACTCCGTCGGATCGCTAGGGTTGGCATTTTCCGGCCGTCTCGTGGAATGCTACGCGCGAACGCTATGGAAACAACTGCGACGCGATGTCACAACACTGACCAAAGTACTGCGAACTTTGCTTAGAGCTCTTAGAGTGACGTCAGCCGTCAAATTCGAACGTTTCTATGGAGCTCTCATACTGTTTGAAAAAACTTATATATGTACTGTGATAGTACCTCCTGTAGCAAGTACCCTAAGCATTGTATACACACAGGGTCATAATTTTAACGATTGGTTTAAGACTGACAATTGTTTTACGCATGGTATTAACATCCTTACATAATGTTGTATTAATAAAAGTAGTTGTTAATCAATAAATAAATTTTATGACATGTATACCAAATCGATATTTTCATTGTACTCACCACTAGCACGACCTTTTATGAAAGCCTAATATTTTTGATGTGTTGGTCATAGATATTTTTTATCTAATACTTTTTACTTTTTAACTGTTTTTATGTTTAAAATTCTTGGGTCATGTTTTTTATTTCATTATATTTTTAGAATGTGGCTAGGCAAAAATCTTTAAACTGAAATAGCTATGGGAGGTCTAAACTGCAATGTTTATTCTCATACCATTTAAATAACATTGCAGACTAGCTTTCGTTTAGCTACCAAGCTTTTTAATTTTTAGCGTAGACACATTTTATCTATATTATGTAAATAAAAAAACTGCATTTATGCGCGGTGCTACATGCCTTCAGTTTTAGCTGTAAACCAAATAAACTGTACCTTAAATCTTTATGAACTTGCATGGTATGTAGGCAAAATGTTAACTTCACAGTTTTGCCTCCACACCATGCGATTTCATGAAGATTTAACTGCACAGTTTATTTGTACAGTTAAATCTGAAGATGTGTAACACGCCGTAGTACTATCTACTAGATTAGCTTTGTATATTTTACTAATGGTAGTTTGGTTAATTAACCAAACTACCACTAGTAAAGTGTACGAAGCTAATTTGGTATTTAGTACTACTTTAAGACTGGTATATCTTACAAGACCAACACTGATAAAATAATAGTAGTTATTACCATTAAAAGTTTAGTAAAAACTACAATTAACATCTGTTTGAAAATACCAAACTGTCTTTAGTAATAAATACAAAACATGTTGTAGAGTATACTAAACTATATTTGGTAAAATCTACAATACACTACTGGTAGATAATACTATATTATCGAAAGTAAAAACTGCAATAAACATCTGGTAGATTAAACTAAACTACTTTGATGAAAACTACATAGTACATCTGGTAGATTTAACTAAACTACTTTGATGAAAACTACATAGTATATCTGGTAGATTAAATTAAACTACTTTGATGAAAACTACATAGCACATCTGGTAGATTAAATTAAACTACTTTGATAAAAACTACATAGTACATCTGGTAGATTAAATTAAACTACTTTGATGAAAACTACATAACTCATCTGGTAGATTAAATTAAACTACTTTGATGAAAACTACATAGCTCATCTGGTAGATTAAACTAAACTACTTTGATGAAAACTACATAGTACATCTGGTAGATTAAACTAAACTACTTTGATGAAAACTACATATCATATCTGGTAGTCATATCAAACAAACTATGGTAATAACTACAATATAAATCTGGTTAACTATTACCAAACTTAACCTGACAAAATACACCAAAGTACGTTTAGTTACAATTACAACACCAAGTGGATAATTAATACTAAACTTTATTTGTTACAATTTACCAAACAACATAGATCACAATAAACAAGTTTGTTTTGTAGGGAGCACCAAACTACGTGTTAAAAATACTAAAGTATACTTTGGTAATGTTACAAACCTACAAAATTAGTGTATAAAGATAGGTATAATCTACCCAATTTTAGTTTGGTAAAACCAACAAAAATTCGTGATAGGACCATATTCAACCGTCGACTTTGATAAAATTTACGCGGAAATCTGATATTAGAAGATACTAAAGTTAACTTAGTAAAAAAAGACAAAACTAATTTAGTAAAATATACAAATCTGTTTTGTAGGTATTACCAAACCACGTGTTTAAAAAAATACCAAAGTAATTTGTTAATGATACAAATCTACTAAACTGTTAAGGTACAATCTACCATATTAAATTGGTACAACACCAACAATTTGAGTTTGGTGAAATCAACAAAAATTCGTGATAGGACCATATTCAACTGTCGACTTCGATACAATTTACGAGGAATCTGATAAATCCAACCTATTTTTTTTTTCAGTGTAATGAATAAGAGAAACGTAAAAAAACTATTTAATCCGAACGAAGACGAGTGTTACAACTGTACCCATTGTGTGGTCAATTGTAACAAAAGTTTTATATGAAATAAAACACTGGTAAGTTGATTAAGAATAGATACTTGAACTATTTTATATTTGCAGTCTCATAGGTAAGGAATCAGTCTTAAATCAAATTAACAAGATACTTCCCAAAATATTAAAACTGAACACAATAATATTTATAAAAAATAACATAGCTTCTCTAGCTTCACAAAACAAACGAAAATGACTGCTTTGTTTGACAAGTGATAATTTTAAATCTTACGATAAATTTTAGCTTATTATTAGCATTATAGCTCGTATAAAATTCGAAATATTCAAAAAAAATCTTATGTATGGTGTTACAATTGTCCACCGTTACAAATGTCCCCAGCCACGTGACTCATATTATTTGGCATATATGCGTAATTAAACTATTCAACTTAAATAGGTATTAAAAAAAACACTGCAACATTTCGTCTTTCTTACTCTGTTCCGTGGCATTTAAAAAAATACATTAATATAAACAAAGTTTCATATGTTTAGTAAAACTTGAAACCGACGTCGGAGATTAACACGCAGTATAGAACCTACGTACGGATAATTGTAACACTTGGACGAATGTAACGTTTCAATTGTCCCCATTGGTGGTGGTACAACTGTCCTTTATACACAATCTATGGAAAAATGTAAATATCTAATAAGTTACTTAATATTAATGGGCAAAAACTAGGCTATGCCAAGTTTGATAACTCAGTAATTGACTAAATAAAAAACCTGGAGAGAATATAGTGATTTAAAGCGAATATCAGACCGATAATAAGAACGAATAACTTACTTTGGACCTGCAGAAAACGAAAATCCGTCGTTGACACGTCAGTTTCGCAGCTCGCGCGCCGCCAACTTGTGAGCAGGTCGGGACTCATTCTGCGCGTATTCTAGCTAACGCACACCTGTATAAGTGGCTTTGTAGTAGAAATATCACCAATGTTACAATCGTCCACTGTTACTACTGCTCCCAGTCTACCCTACTATATATATATTCTGTGGTCTAGGGGTAAAGCCTAGTGAAAAGAAGCTTAAAGTCATGATTCTGTGCTCCCACGTCGGCGAAGGAGGTGAAACAATTGTTAGGTTTATTTTCTTATTATAGAGTGGCGAATTTTGTAAAAGTAACGTTACCGCTTCCTAAGTTGTTGAAGAAAGGGGGAAAATTTCGGTGGAACGAGTAGTTTTATTTTATTTCTATTTATGATTTATGAGTTGCAGAGTTCATTTGATTTCATCAAGGAAGCCATTTGTAGTGCGCCAATTTTTTTTGTATTTTTCAGGGGATAAGTCGGTCACAACAAGGGTGTATGTTGACGCGTCGAATGAGGCGTTAGGTGCGGTTCTTATGCAAGGCGTGGATAGGATGTGTCCGGTTGCTTATAAATGCGTCTAGGAAGTTGAAAGAACGGATGCAGAGAAGAAGTACCTATAGTACGACGGAGAAAGAATGTTTAAATTTGGTTTGGGCGTTGATACATTATCGACATTATCTATGGGGATCGTATTTTCAAGTGGTAACGGACCATAACGTGTTATGTTGGTTACAGTCGAAGAAGGATATGAATGGTAAGTTAGCTCGGTGGGCCTTAGCGATTCAAGAGTGGAATTTCGATAGATATCGTTCATTGTTGTATGTGCGACCAAAGCTTAAGTAATAATATAGGGTTACCACTTACCACTATGAAAAAAAAATTGTTTGAAAAAATTTAGGGGGGGGGGAATATTGTAAGGATGGTTAGTTTGTAGGCTATAATCAGCTAGTAGTAAATGTTTACTCTGTATGTATGTCAGCCTTTTTAGAATAGTTGGTGATTTCAAATCAATGAAATATAAAGTAAATTAAAAAAAAAGGACTAGTATAAATTCTTCTGTAAATATGTATAACCCTATAGTATACCTACAGAAGTTTTAAACCTAAAAACGTGGGGCGTATTTTATAAAATTTATCATCAATATTGTCTTTAGCATGCTCGATAGAATCGTCTTGACGAGTACTCTAGTACCTACTCGTTAAGACGATTCTAACGAGCCCAAACACGATGGGGTTGTATGCTTTCATCATAGAGTTCCTGTAGCCTTCTTCCAGTTCCATCATCATATCAGCTCAACGACACTATAAATTGCATTGCTTTCCAGTTCTGACCTATGTTCAAAGTTTCAAGTCTCTAGCTCATCGGGAAGCTAGTATGAAATCGTTCGCAAACTTTGTGGAGAAACAAACAAACGAGAAAGCAACCTAATAAAAACATGTTATAAAGAAGGCTTGCGAACGTAGTGTTTTGATTGGCAGGGTCTGATTCTAGACCGCGCCAGGTGCGCGCCAGGTCATACCAAAAACGCAAGTTTTTTTTACTTATTCTCTTTGGGTCGTCCGAGATCAAATAATTGCCTTTGATAAAATAATAGTGATAAATAATTCATATTGAAGACCTACTAGAAGTCTTCACAGTACTAATAGATAATGTATTCGCTGGGTGCGAAGGTAAGTATTATAATTGATCGCAGCGCTCATGGTGGCAAAAAGTAGAAATAATGTAGGCTCTGTAATCTGTTTGAAAACGATATTTAATTTATTACAGGAACAATTATATAATGTTTATTATCACTTAATAAAATTATTAAAGTAAGCTACTTTCCTCCTCTTGTTTTACAAAATTTACAACTAAATAAAAAATAAGTAAACGAACCCTGATATAACCAAAATAAAACACCCTTTTTGAATGGATCTTACTAGCCATATTTAATTTAATTTATTTATTTAATTTAAAATTATTTCACAACACTTTGTTCACCCAAATCACAGTGATTTCGAAATTTACATTAATAACACAATGGTGTCGATTCGGTTAGCAACGACTTAACTAAATTGACAGGACTAAATTAAATTTAGTTTTCCATCCTTTTCTTTCTGTATCGAAAAGACAAGAACAGAATGCTAAAATTAAGTTTAGTCCTGTCAATTTAGTTAAGTCGTGCTAGCCGAATTGACACCAATATGTACTTATAGTATTTTTTTATTTTGTCACAATGCCGCCATTACATATCAAATCGTCAAAACGGTCAGGTCAGAGCATAAAGTTAAGGTAATATTAACTTTATGGGTCAGAGCCAAGAAGCTTCCCAAGTAACAAAATTTGGTACTATAAAAGTCCTGAGAACGTTTTAGGACGTGCTAATTAGATTCATGATAAGCACTATAATGGTATTGTAAACCTTTACAGAACCCCAAATAGGCCCTAGTTTTATCACTGATTTGTTCTATAAACGTTACATAAAGGCTCACAGTAATAAATCAGCTCTATAGTTGAAAACCAAAACATGTTTATAGTGCTATTTTGCACCGTAAACGATTTTAGTGATCTTTATTTTGTTCGTGTTGTGGCCATGATATCGTGAGTGTTCCTCAAGAAAACAAAATGTCATTCGCTATTTGTAATACAAAGGGCATTCACAAAATATCATCTTTGATCGTCCATTGACCGGAACTCCACCGTAACTTGCACTTGCGAAAATAATTGTATCGTTAAAATCACTATGCTGATTTTAAATTTGACAATGCGCCTTCATAATTTTCGTGATTTTATTAAATTTAAATTAATAAAATAAGGATTACTCCTGACTATGGCTGCTATAGTACAAATTGGCTCCAGCCGTGCTACTAATGTGCTATTATGGCATAAACAGCGGCCATATTTTCACCGAAAACGGATTAGTCCATTAATTATTAATTTTAGTGCTTTTATGTCACGCTTTAGTGCTGATTTCACCGTTAACCGAGTTAAATTGAACTTGGTTTTACTTAAGCGAGTTCAGAAATTCGTTTTGATCGCGGTCTACGTTGCACCGGTTTCACCGTCTTCATTTTGATAACCGTAGTTCAGCTTTGACAAAGAATGAAGTTGCGTTCAAAGTATTGCAATTAAAGAAATTTTCCCTACATAAATGGCAAAAAAAATACATATCATGATATTCTTCGTGGCGCAAACCACATTCACTCGTGGTGTGAACCCAAGTGTGTCAAGAACGTCAAAAACAAAAGTAAGTAATGAAAAATTTTATGTCAAGTTTACGGCGGTCTTTTTAAATTTAGAACAATAAACAGCTTGTAAAGAGTTGACAAAAAAAGGTCGCCACTTCATTTTTCAATAACTTACAATTTTTATTATTTTCCAATAATTTATAACAACTTTCTTTTGCATAGGTCAACACTTCAAAATCACATTGACTATCTTTTGTACTTAAAAATATTAGTTCCATTAAAATTCTTTCTGGCCCAAGCAGTGGCGGATTTACAGTCTTGTCCGCTCTAGGCCGAATAGTACCAGCCGCCCCTTTCTCAGCTCCCATCTTGGGGGGGGGGGGGGAGCTCGGAGCCTGTATGTATGGGCGGATGCCTGTCTAGGATGCACAAAACTACAGCAAAAAAACGAACGCGCGGGCGCGATTTTTAGTCAGTTACATCCACTTATAACTTGAAATCTTGCCTGTCTAGCTATAGTTAAAAGTCGGCCGCGCGGTGCGATTTTTAGTCAGTTTCATCCACTTCTATCTTGAAATTTTGCCTGTTTAGCTATAGTTAAAAAACGGCCGCTCAGCGCGATTTTTAATCAGTTCCATTCACTAATATTGTAATACCTATGTGGTTTCATCCGTGAAATACAAAAAATGCCTATCTCATTCAGCTTAATGTCGGCCGCACGCCAGTCTAAACCGTAACAAGTAAAGCCTATCAAATGCGGCAAAAGCTTATCAGATTGTATCTAGGACCACGTTTTAAGATTATTAAAAAGGAAAAAAACCGGCTGCGCATCGCAATTTTTTGTCAGTTCTAACTACTTATCTTGTAATCTTGTCTGCCTTTTACAAAAAAAATTGCCGCGCCACGCGATTTTTAGTCTTTTTCATCCTCTAATGTTGTAATCAATGGTTTAATCCGCGAAATTTAAAAATGCCTGTCTCTGTTTTAGTGCCGCTCGCACGCATGTAAAATGCCTGTCAAATGCGGCAAGAGTCTGATGAAAGACTCTCCTATCATCAGTCTATTTTCCACCTCGCTTGGCCGTCCCTAATATCTGGCCGCTCTAGGCCCGGGCCTACTTGGCCTTAGGGTAAATCCGCCACTGGGCCCAAGTATAATTTTTAATTTTGAAATGATCGAAATTATTTAGGGTAAAACTAAAACTTGGTAGTGGAAACACTGACTTATAATCTCTTTGATTTTTGTCAAATTTCTCTATGGAATTTGTTTTTGTCAGTTTGTCAATTTTAAAACAATGTTTATCTGATATTTTTGAGTTTTATGCAGTATTTTTATTTTCCGCAGTGATATTTTGCTCAATTGTTTATTTCGAACGGATTGTGGATATAGTAATTTAAGTACCTAGGTACTGAATACATGTTATTTAAGTAAGTGTCGTGAAACTTGTGAATTGTGAATTTTTGACATGGTAGGTAATAAATCAGTGAAATAAATTGTTGTCCGTTTTTTCTATAGTATTATTAGTTGTATGTAGAAGAACTAGGTACGTAGTTAACGGGATATCTACTAGCATAATAGTAAAAGTTAGGTAGGTCATAGGTAAGTAAGTGTACTTTACAATATTCTATTATGTTTTGATTTACGGTGCCTATAAAACATTATTAGGCATTGGATTCATAATGTTTTGAACGCTTATTATTATAATGGGTGTTTAATTACTGCTTTTAAAGGCGCCGCTCGTAATTCAAAACATAATAAACTCGAGAGCAGAAAAATCGCACCACACAGGCCTATTTTCATACAAACGAGGTAAATTTGAAGATCTGGTTCTCCGCCCAGGATTAAACGGGCTCTGATCTGATGATGGCAAATTAAGAAAGGTGGTTGAGGAAAAAAGGTGAATAGAAAAAAGCTGAATAGAGCATTGGCACTAGCTAAGGCTCTATTCATCTTTTTTTTATTCAAATACGAAAAGAATATTTCTTTCCACTACTTATTTCTTTCTATGCAATAATCAATTCTCCCATGTTCAACGTACATACCTACTCCACAATCATGGCAATGAAACAATATTATCTACCACTGAACTATTCAACATTTGACACTGGCAAAAATTACTTCCAAGAGGAAAGTAGATTGCCAAAACAAAAAAGAAGAAGAAGAAGACATCATGGCAGACAGATGACAGACAGTTCTTGAACGTGCTTGAATACGCTAACCGTCGTAAATCGGCCGTTCAGAAACTGAAACCAAGTTCAAAAGTTTAAGCGCGTGAGCTGAGGTTAACTCGAATTGAGCGCGTTCAATTTAAGCGGTGAAATCGGCTCTTAGTCTGGTAGCAGTAACACAAACTCACTTATAGAGCTATTTAGAATTTAAGTTATTAAGCAACTGCACCAGGAGTCGCTATGGTACTATTTAGTACCATAGAAGAGTTTTCATGACTTTTACAGAACTAGCCCCATAGCAGTGTTGGAGGGGCATTTAAGAAGCTAAACCGTGACGTAATGGTTGTGCAAGGTACTTTTATAGCGCAGATTGATTCTGTAATAGTGTTTTCGATACTGCTACAATACTAGTACTGTAAAAGTTATTTTGACGCATTATTAGTGCTATTATCACGCTAAATAGCACTATAATAGTTTTTTTCATATCCATTACAGTGCAACACTTTAAAGATTCTTTTGTATGTCCCTGTAAGTGTTCTAAGAGCTACATTATAAAACTGAAATGCACTTTAATATTATAGAAGCAAAACGCTCTGTTGAAAACCTTTATAGCACAAGCAGTCACAACGGTTACCATTAAAGGCCTACTATATCACTGTTTGGTAATAAAACGCCTTAGTTATAGAAACTTTTGTTACTTGGGTTATATTATACCTCCCTGTCAGAGCCAACAAAGTTGCGAAAAGCTAGGTGGCGCTAAAACGTGCACGGAGCCATTGTAAAAATGTTTTATTGCTAACACTTCTGAAAGGTGACAGCTATTATAATTATTGTATTAAATAACATTATAGGTGCAATTTAATCAATAAAACGCAATGATGAACTAGTATCTATGATCCGTATCTGGTTCACAGTGAACCAGATACGGATCACTGATACTCGTGTAGGGTATTAAGATAAATATCACAAAACGTGATTTAAAGATAGAAAGAAACATACATAACTACTTAAACATAGAAAGTGAACGCATAGTGTTGTCAGTATAAAACGTCATTGCTTTAATACCTACAAAGAGAAGAAACATTTAAAAAATAAATTTCCTACCAAACTTAAAATAAACTTAAAAATAAATGTACCTAAATACTACCTACCTAAGTACCTAGTAACATAAGAATAAATAAAACCGGTCGTTTATGCGACTGCCAATTTATTCCTATTAGGTACAATGAATATTACCTATTTGTTTGACTGGGATCGAGATCGGTTGTTTGCAAAAATATTAAATGCATTCAGGTGATTCAGGGGCTTTCAGGCTTCAGCTGCTGAAGCGGCAGAAGCGGTTGCTCTTTTGCTAGTAGGTATACTAAAAGAATAGAATAGAAACTGATTTACCATATTTTCTAAAGAGATAGTAAAAGAGTAGATTTCGTGAACCGCCTTGCCTTCAGCTCTGTATCGCACCAATTACAATTTTAAATCTCATGTAGAAATTAATAAGACAAAAGAGCAAGTTTTTTTACACGACTGCCCAAAAAGGAGTGAAGGAGTGTATATTATGTGTTCAGGGTTCATGTATGTTTGTGGGTATGTGAGTTTCTTATTCCACCATAACTTCTAAATGGCTTTACGGATTTGGATGTATGGGGTATCGTTAGAATCCTTACATCATTCCGAGTGACACTGGGTACTTTTTTTAAATCCTACTAATATTATAAATGTGAAAGTTTGTGGGTTTGGATGTTTAGATGTTTGGATGTTTGTTCCTCAATCACGCATAAACTACTGAACGGATTTGGTTGCAATTTGGCACACAGATAGTAGATGGCCTAGATTAAAACATAGGATACTTTTTATCCCGATATTCCCACGGGAACGGGAGCCACGCGGGTGAAACCGCGGGCGGCCGCTAGTAGTCAATATGGCGACTGTACGAACGACGCCACTTTCAAATGAGGAAAAAATATTTTTTTCTTCTTCAATAGGGAATATGCATCAATTTTTTTAAAATCTTAATTTAAAGTATAATGCGTGAGAAAATTAACTGTAATATTAAAACTTTTCTCTTGCGTTTTTTTCTTGTGATATAGTTACTTGAAGTTAGCGCGCAGCAGCACCCGCCGAAAACGCTCCATACAAAACGGTGACGTCACAATCACATAATTATCACGTTTCAGGTGTGTTTCGGCGCGTTTAATATGGAGTTAGCCAATAATCTTTTTCTCAAACATGCTTGGAAATTCGAACATTATTTTGACAACCTTCTTCGTGCTAAATCGGAGTTTCCGGACAGACCTAAACCTTACACGTTAGTAATGGATTTTCATACAAAAGTTGCCGGCGTCTGACCTGACCGTAACGGTAGGAAACCGATTTTATCGGCCGATGGCGGACAGACCTACTCGGACGAGTAACTCGGACGTGCACCTGCTGTGCCGACATTGGGCGTTGCCGTGCCGATCTTTTGTAGTCACTCTCAGCTATGCAACCTCACATTAAAACAATACCTCCGTTCGTTTACTGGATAGGTATCGTTACCGTTGTCATGTATGAATATATATGTCGCAGGCGTATTGTATATTTAGCCGTATTACATAGCAACTAGCCGTTTTAGAAAACGGCGCCGTATTGTAATGCGGCGGATTAAAGATACGCCGTATTCAAAACGGCTGATCAAAAGTACGCCGCATTGAATAGTGCGCTTTGCGATTTTCAATACGGCTAGCCGTAATGTAATTGGGCGGTTCATAAGCCGCTTTTCCGTCAGGTTTTAGTTCTAATTATCAACATTTGCGGCGCTGCCTACCATAACAATAAAAATGGCGTCAAGATCGGATATTGCATCGAAAATAAGTAAGAATACGGATGTATTAAATCAAGAAAACGTGCCAAATGTGTACAGATAATTGTTTTAAGGACAATTTATAATGTGCAGTTAAATAGTTTTTACGCAGCTCAATGCGGAAGTGTGAAAAAACCGTGGATTAAAGAACGAGATTAAAACTGCTAAGGTGGCAATGGTTTCTGATGTTGTGCGGAATCCTACGCAATATTATTGGTGTAAAAAATACAACGTAATGAGTGTAGCCAGTGAAGATTAAAGAAACATATTTCGTAAGACCCTACTTTTTGAGCAGTGCCCAAAGAACAATTTTTTTATGCATTACATTTACAAAAAAAAGTGAACTTTTAAAAAGATTTGAAATTATTTAAACAAAAAAAAATAGCTAAATGATCTAGTAAGTCTAACTAATATTACAATTTTACAAACAAGAACCAAACCGTTTTTGTACCGTACCTACTTATTTGATAGAAGTAGTACTTATACATTCCTTAAAACTAATAAAAAGAACACATGTTTCCCACTACTTAGGTACTAGGTGCTTTAAAAGTTACTTAAACCTACCTTTTTTTATAATTATTAAAATTAAATTATTTTTGATTAAGCACTGTTTCGTTTTGTTAGTGTGGTCACCCTACAATAGAACTTTGATACAAAACGGCTAAACGTGCTCCGCTGTATTGAACAGCGTATCACATTAGGTAACAATCTGGCGTATCGTTGACTCGCCGTATTACAATACGGCGCCGTTTTCTAAAACGGCTAGTTGCTATGTAATACGGCTAAATATACAATGCGCCTGCGACATATACATAGCGTGCACTTGTATAAGTTAGTAATAAAGTACTCTCAAGTTATAACGGTTGACTGGGCGTCTTCCGATACCGTGCCGGATGAAATTCGGACTCGATGGATGATTGGCCTTCATCAGGCGACTTCGGACGTTGGCGGTTGTAGTAGTGTAGGTACGCGCTCGCTTTATGTTAACATAGGTTTGATTCGATCGGATGAGTCTGACCGATGACGCCCGGGCATAGTTCGGCCGATAACGGATTTAGTGTATATTTTTTTTTTTTTTTTTTTAAATGCGGCTGCTCCCCGCTTTTTGGCAGGACCTTTTTTTGCCATTGTTATTTTTTTTTACTTATTTCTCTTTTTTATCTTAGCTTTTATAGCTAATATCATGTTCTTCTTTTTTATATTACTGTTCTTTTTCTTTTCTCAATGTTACAATTTCTCTTATCTTCTAATACAGTTCTTTCTTTATTTTAATACATTAAATACTTATTCTAATTTTCTAACATTATGTTTTCACAATGTGTAATATGCTTTCTAGTTATTTATTTGTTGTTGCACATCCTACATTAATTACATTGCTTGTTCACTTATTCTTACTTTATGAGCATATTATACTTTACAGTTTTCTTGCTTACTTTATTTTATTAGTATCCTTTACTTTACACATTTTGTTTCTTTTACATAATATCTTAATATTATGTATTACATTACTGTATTACAGTTTAATTATATATATTGTAGTTTAATGGCTTTAACATATTGGGTTCCTGTCATTTAGGTCTCATATCTCGTCAATCTTTATTTCTATTAATCACAATTTCTGCTACTTTTTTTGCATACTCCATAAATAGGTTTCTTTCTTTTTTGTTATTCATAATTTCCTTTAGGGTGTCTTTACTCAGTTTCGTGTCAATTTGCTGTTGCAGAGTGTACCTATCGACATTGTGTACTGGACAGTCGAGAATGATGTGGAAGATGTCCTCGATCGCGACCGGGTCACAAGTACAGGAAGGGCTGTCCCTGCGTTTGAATCTGTGCAGGTATGCACAGAACCCTCCGTGGCCAGTCAGTATTTGTGCCGCCAGTCGATCAATGGACATCTTCCTCACCACACCGTAAGCCGCCGCCCCATCAGGGAAGAAGACCTTGGTGGTCTCGGCCGTGTTTTCCGATCTATACCTGCAGTCCCATGCATCGATCGTTTCCGCCCGGATGTGGCGTTTAACGAACGAGATGGGACAGCAGTCATAGTCTGGTCTTGTCTTCAACTTGAGAGCCGCCTCCTTCGCTAGTTGATCCGCTCTCTCATTCCCTTTCACTCCGACATGGGCCCTTATCCAGAATAGTGAGACGAGCTGTTGGTTGTCTCTAAGGTATTGAAGGTTACCCTGGATTGCCTTCGTGATCGGGTGTGATGAGTCTGGATCAAGTAGCGTCTGGAGGGCGGATCTCGAGTCGCTAAGTACGGCCGTTTCCTGGAATTTTTTGCCAATAATAATTTCTGTCGCTTGGAGGATGGCATACAACTCGGCTTGGAAGACTGTACAGTATGGTTCCAGCTTAAACTTTCGGGTAATCGTTTCAATCGGCCCTTCCCAACAGGTCAGGGCGGCTCCAACTTTCCCCTCCAGTTTGCTACCATCTGTATAGATCTTCACTAAGCCTTCTGCCAGTTTGCCATCCTCTTCCGCGTTGTCCAAACATGTGAATTTTGAATTTAGCATCCTGCTGGGGTGGGTGTCATTCATGAACGAGGCTCGCTGTTCGACCTTTCTGCCACTTAGTGCTGCCTGGGGTTTCCCACGCTTTGCCTCAAAAAGCAGGGATGCTTCTTGGATCCGGAGATCCAGCGGAAGCAAACCTGACAGCACTAAGGCAGCGTTAAGGGAAACCGTTTTGTTGATTTAGTGTATTTGAACCGTAAAGGTTAGTATTGAAACTCATTATACACGTGTAATTCAGAAATGGAACGAAATTTTCAATGAAACACGACAGCCAATGGGGTCTGTGATCATCATCAATATTTAAAATTAGAACTGGCTTTGCAAATGGAAAGTTCCGAATCACGGTAACAGAGTGTCATGAGCGCAGTAACGCCCACCCATTAATCCGTATTCCTGCCCCCGGACCGCCTAACTCTATCGCTTTGACTCTGGCTTTGGTTTATGACGTCAGTGCACTGTCCGTCCTTGTCATCGTGTTATGATATGACAAGGACGAATAGAGTAACTATCGCTTTGGCTATCGCTTTGAGTTAAGCCTCGATTACATATCCCGATTTAGCATACCAATTTAGAGTTGCCACCCGTATAAATAAGTTAAATTTTAACAGTGAATTTGCACAAATAACAGAAAGGTCAATTTTTTTTTATGATTTTTTATTTTCAATTCTCATCTCCAATCTTATATAATGTTTACTTTTCCGTTATAGTGTAAATTCAATTTTAAAATCGAACTTATTCTACAATATTTTATTGTCAAGTACGGGTGGCAACCCGAAATTGGTTCCTAAAATCGGCGTATGTAATTTAGGCGGTAGGGCCCCTGGTTACAAAACTTACGTGTAACATACGATTCGGACAGGTTTCTATTATCTATGGATAATGGCGCGGGAAGAATTATTGTTGAATTTGTTGGTATTATGTCAAATATTTTATCTTCGATTTAATTTACGTAATTAATTTATTATTAAAATGAGTTCAAGCGACGAAAGTGATATTTTGACGCCACCTGAAATCCAAGAAGCGGCAAGAACTGTAATAGAAAACTTGTTGTCTCCAAAACATTAAATAAACCAGATGTAAACATGCTCAGAAGACATTCACAAGAGTATAAATGTATAAAATTTGCATCAAACCATGATCTATGCATCAAACGCAAATGCAAATTTTCTTGTCAGAAGCTTAGAATGTCAGAAGCATCAGGCAGTGTGTATTTGGATCCTAAAGTAAGTTTTTCGTATTGATAAGTATATACACGCTGAAATTTTAATCATTTGGTTCCCGCCGTGGGGTGGTTCCACTCATGATAACAAGCAACTTTTACTATGGGGCCAACACTCCTGCTCGCAAAAAAAAATCTGCTGTTCCATACATTAAGGTCGAGTAGGTACTGCACTTTTGTATGGAACAGCTGATTTGTTTTTGCGAGCAGGAGTGTTGGCCTCATAGTAAAAGTTGCTTGTAATCATGAGTGGAACCACACCACGGCGGGAACCAAATGATTAAAATTTCACGCTGTATATAACCTAGGTACTAATTTACCACTTTGTTTTATTTAAACAGCTATCACACATCACAATTTAACACGTTCTTTATTTTTGTTACAGGTTTGATTTTTGGCTTTTCAGTGCATGAAGATGCAATGACTTATACATTATTTATGTAAAAGACGTAGAAACTCAAGACGGTGCGATTTAGTACTTTCAATTACTGTAATTTTAAATATAAATAAAATGTTAGAAAAGTTACTACTTGGTTTGAATTTCCGCGCATTATTTGCGAAAAGTACTATACAAGCCTTGGTAGCAACTGGGCATTGATGGACTCACGTTTGTGTGCCTCGGCTTCGCCTCGGCCCACATTTTCACGTTCGTCCTTCAATGCCTGTGTTGCCTGCCGCTGCAGTAATGTACTATGGGCAACAGCGTCGCTTTTGCAACAAAATTCGTGTGCGCGCGTATCGCCCCTGCACGAACTAAACGTATGTGACAGCGGGCGCGGCGTGCAAGCGATTTTAACCTTAGCAGTGGTTAAGAGACGCTGTTGCCCATGGTACTAGGGTGAATATGCCAATTACCAGCCCCCCCAAGGATTTTTCAACTTTGAATCTCTGTTGTTGCCACAATTGCTATCTTAAAAATATTGTTGATACAGTTTTAGGTAGGTTGATTCATCTTTATTACGAAAATAGAACTTAGTTTTACGTAGTTTTGTGGGAAAAAAATAGAGAAGCGTTTAAATGTCCGAAGGGCGAAAAACCCTAACTCCAGCCGCCTTTGCCCTAATATCAGCCGTTTTGCTCCCTAATTTCAGCCGGGTACAGGGTGTTCTAAAATAATACAACCATGTTAGTATAAAATAAAAAAAATATAATTTGGTAACTCTCAATAGTGATAATAAAACACTAAAGGCTATAAATTATGATTCCCATAGCAAGTCATTGAAACTTACACCTCTCCTGTAGATATTAATCAATTAAGAATACACATATATTAAAAATGGCGTATCAAAAAGTTAACTTTGGTTTAACAAACATATAATCAACGAGTTTAAAATCGTTTTAATTATTTGAAACTTTTTTAAGCGTTTTCCAAGAAGTGGAATTCAATATACATTTTTTATATTGAATTTATTTTCTGTTTCTATGAGTGAAGAAAAGTATGATTTTAATTATTATTACTTTTTACATCTAACATTAAAAAATATAACAAAATAATTAAAATCATATTTGAGAACACCCTGTATATTGCCGTAAAGTTAGATGACCGGCTGGAGTTAGGTTCTCATACATATCCTAATACCAGCCCCTAATTTGCAGAACAAATAACTTAGGAATTAAACATTTTTCACCCGGCTGTAATTAGGTCATAGGGTGCAGGGTTAGTAATTCTAGTGAATAGCACTACAAATTCCAATCTTGAGACGAGCAAATTAAGATGAACTTGATTTCTTAAACGAAAGTTAAATACCCAATACCAGCCCCGGCTGGTAATAGAAAGTTATTGAAAATCATCCAGACAAACTCCAGCCCCCCTATTTTTTTCGAAATTAGTAAATTTAATTACAAACTAGTAATGTCAAAACGTTATATATCTAATCTATTACTAGTATCAAAGCTTAAAACCTAAAAAAATTGCATCTTGCCTTCGTAAACACACTTCCCAAAGTTCGCATCGATCGAGCTTTTATGCTGTTTTTCAAACATAGTCACCTCTACTCGGTCTCGGTAAACATTATTGCTCGTTGTGTGAGTTGTAGGTGACGTGACCGGCTAACAGTGATTTTCCAACTTAGAGGATTAACTAGCGGTGTGGCTCCATCAAACAGTTTCCGATTTTCACTGTTTTTTAATGAAAGCAAAGCAAAAACTTTTGGGGGCTGGTATTAGGGGGGGGGCTGGAGTTAGGCATATCCACCCTATCTCCCTAAATTTTGCGTTTAAGTACATGTGTCATACAAAATATTATTTCTTATTCGATATTCTATCTGGCTGTAAAGTGCATTATATAAATCTAAAATAATTCATTTTTTTTCCTGTTCCATCATGTTTTTATAAGTGTCCGCAGCGATCAAGCTTAAATTCATCAAAATCGGTGACTTATGCATAAGATAATGATGCCTTATCATATTTTATTCTTTGGTTTTACAGTATGTAAATTATGATGCAATAATAGTAAGTAGGTACCCAAATCACCTAAAAAAATTATAGATGGGATGGGAGCGAGAACCATAATCCCATAAAAAATACTAAGTAAAGTCTGAACCACTCATATTGTGGTTACCTACTATTAATCTTCAAAAATAAAGTTCGTCGTAGCGAAAAAGATAAGTAATTAAATTATGCTTGGAACTTGAAACTCACCTTGTTACGAAAAAATACTGTAACGCCTCCAGTACCTTGTGAAGAGTGCAGGTTCAATTGAAGAACTAATTAAAATAAAAAATAAATCGATATGACTTCGCGCACTTGTTAAAATATGGGGGCATCAAATGAAAGGCCTTAATGAGTGCACTCAAAAACTATAAAATGTGTATTTTTTTTAATGTGTAAAAAAAAGCTGACTCTGGCGACTTCTAATGCCTTTGTTATCGATCTATAGGTATTTATTATTATTATTTATTTATTATTAAGTATTTATTAATACATCACATGCTAGTTCACAGAAGTACACTTCCAACACACCAGCAAGTCATACATAGTTTAGAAATAACAAATATTACTTACTTACTTAATTAGAATTCACTCTTACTATGATGATTGATGTCATATGTCAATATAAATCTAAAGAATGTCAAATACTTGGTTAGGTAAAATTAATTAAATTAAGTCAAATCGTTTAGCAATAAATTATGAAACTTTCTAAACCTTCACCCCGCCTTCACCCCTCACTTGCAGCTAAACACGCACTAAGCACGTCTGGACAGGACTGTTAAGTGTTTAGTTTATATCAACAAAGCCTGTACTAAACAGCGTATGCTAAACAGTATGGGACATCACCTACTAAACACTAAACAGTGCACTAAACACTAAGCACTTTACTAATCAAAATGTATACCGGCCATAAAAGACTAAATCCCGAAGCTTAAAAAACCGAGAGTTAATATACCTACGTTCTGTACCCCGAACTACTTAATACCGAATTAACGAATTAGTCAAAAACAACAAGCTATCATAATTATAAAAGGCTTTGGATTTTGCCTGAAATGCTTTATAGCAAATTTGTGCCGCGGCAGCGGCCGGCGAAGCGCCAGAAAAAAAAACGATTTCTGACTCGATCGGTGGATTTTGTCACAATAATTACTATTTTACAAGCATTTTTGAGTAAAACAAATTAACCGCAACGCCTACTTTTATAAATGTACTCGTATGTGTTTGACATTTTAACTTTCGGGGTTTTAAACTTTCGGGATTTCGAACTTTCGGCATTTCAAACTTTCGGGATTTCGAACTTTCGGTCATTTGATAATCGATCTTTCAAGTTTCGGTCTATCGGATATCGACATCCTAAATGTCGCTATCCGATAGATCGAAACTTGAAAGACCGATAGTTCGAAATCCCGAAAGTTAAAATCCCGATAATTCGAAATACGGAAAACGACGACAAGAGCGAGCGTAGCGAGCGAGGAGGAGGTGGCATAAGAATAAATAAAATTCTTATGGAGGTGGTTAGGTTCCATAATGCGACCAATAAGGCCGTATACAGAAAGAAAGCAGACAGCCGCCTATTCGCGATAAACTCAAAAACTACTGAACGGATTTTCAATTTTTCATGCGGTTTTTATCAAATGATAGTTAAGGTGTATAATAAGTTGAGGTTTTATGTAAATTGCTAGAAATATGACTGTCGGCAAAAATTCAGGCGACTGGGAGCTTTTATCGAAAACGATGCATAAACCTTTGTTTGCGATGGCATTATACAAGGTGTTAATGAATAAATGCAAAACCTCTTAGGTGGTGATTGTAACCTTTAAATCTTCAAAAAAATTGGTCACGTACAATGCGGTAGTATGGAAGCTATTTAGAAGGATACCGTACTAATCCTTATCAACTAAAATACGTTAGTTAAGTACCTGAAGCATTTAATGCACAGCACACCATTTAAATTAATATCTGAGGAGTTGTGGCAAAAAATAATACGCGCGAAAATAAATTCAAGCGCGTTTCTTACACCGATGACGGGACGGGACTCGAACAGAACGGAAACAGACTTTTTGAGCGAATGGGTGATGACTGTAAGGTATTTGTTTTCTTTTTGGGTGTTGTTGGAAGGTTGCATTTGGCAAAAATAAGGGAGGAACCGAGGCTAAGCGTAGGCGTGTCGCTAGTTAATAATAAAACCAATGCCTAAATTATATCTACAATTTTATCTGACTGATGAATCTATTGTCTTTATCTCGTGTTATAGTGATCGCCACAATGACATTAATTATCTCTAAAATATAAAAGGCGTTGGTATTGAACGAAATTTTCAGAACGAGCATTTCACTGTCAAGCGGCACTCTTCAATTTGCCATAGCGCCATAACTAATATTTAAAATGTTCCGTGTAACATTATATTTGGTGGTGCTTTTATATTGTATAAATGCAGTGTTTTCAGCTGAAAATTTTGCCTATGATAGTAATGAAACGGTAGCTCTCCTCCAGAAGTACATTCAAATAAATACAACTACATACAATGACCTAGGTAAGTTAAAGTGTTTTTATCGTAATTTTGCAAAAAGTGACCTTCGGAAAATAATAAAATAAATTGATTAAAAAAATTAAATACAGGGATTACTGGAAATATGACGTATTCCTGCTAAGGGGTCATACGTGAGGTCAAATAATAATTTTTTGTTTCATAACTTTTCTCAAAAAGCTAACAGTTTTTGAGTTACCTAATTGAAATTAATAGACTGGTAGAAAATCCTAAAAATCCGCTTCCTTTACCATTTCAACGGCATTTTGTGAGCCATTTTGGCAACTTGACTTTTCCGAAGTAAAAAAGCCTGCTGAATTCAGTTCTGAATGTCGCCAAGTCCAATGCTCCTTTGCTCAAAACTCAAGATGGCGGCAAAAATAGAGCCTCGTATTATAACGCGATTCTGGCCATGTGATCCTGGCATAGGTTTTGGGGGTGCTGAATTCAATTTTGATAACCAGAAGTCCGCCCGGGAACCGGAAGTGGCTGGGAAAAAAAATTCCGCCGTGCGATTTTTTTTTAACTCAGTTGCTAGACAAAAATGATTAACAAATGTACTATTTAGTCGTTGTGCAGCGTGTCCTGATACTATCGACGATGATTGTTTTATGAAATGCAACCGATGCGCAAAAAAATATCACCTACTTTGTGTGTATATCAAGAAAGACGACTTAGAAAACACTTCGCGTGATTATAAGAAGAACTGGTTGTGCCCTTTATGCCTCACAAAACAGCCTAAAAGTGATAATACGACTAATCCGGTGCGGCCATCTACTCCTACGGAAATGGCAGATATTACGTTCAAAAATACTAGACGCAAATTACATTGCAGGACGGATAGCGATCCATGTTTGAATATCTCGTCTACTTTGGATACGGGCAAGGAAAGCATTCGTGAGGTTATACGTGAGGAGCTGCGTGGCGTTATGAAAGAATATATGGCAGAATGTATGCTCGAGTTCAAAATGAATTTAAGGGTGCAATTCTCTGAGATATCGAATCAATTAAGTGATTTTAAAAATTCCTTGGAATTTATCAGTGATAGTTTCGACAACTTCAAGTCTGAATTAACAGCCACCAACACAGAAATTGCTTTACTCAAAAAGGAGAATGTCACCCTTAAATCTGACTTACAGTTACTAAAATCTCGCTTCAACACATTTGATCAACTTTCCCGTTCATCTAACCTAGAAATACAATGCGTGCCCGAGCGCAAGTCCGAAAATATAATGAATATTGTGCAGGAATTGGGAAAAACTATAAAAAATAAAGTTGATGACAAGGATATTTTTTACTGTTCACGCACAGCTAAGTTACAACCTGACAATCCAAGGCCACGCTCAATTTTGGTAAAATTTAGCACACCTAGAACCAGGGACTGTTTTCTCGCTGCTGCCATCCAGTTCAATAAAGATAATCCCGGAAATAAACTTAATACGGGACACCTGGGAATGACTTCTACCAAAGTGAACCCTGTTTACGTCACGGAGAATCTGTCGCCGGAAAATAAGTACCTCCATGGTGCGGCGCGCAAATATGCAAAAGAACACAGCTATAAGTATATATGGGTCCGCGGCGGCCGCGTCTATCTTCGTAAAACAGAAACCTCCGAAGCTATTTTTGTGCGTAATATGGAAGTGATTGAAAAACTAAAATAGTTTAGTTTATTTTTAAGAATATAATCTTGTGTCTTATTTTAATATAAATTAAGTTCTCTGCTAAAATAAGTTTTTATTTCCAAAATGTAAGAGGGTTACGAACCAAGACAAATGAATTACTTTTAAATACAGTTAGCGGCGAATATGATATAATTATCTTAAACGAGACTTGGCTTAATAGTAGCATTAAAGATTCAGAACTTTTTTCCAGCTATTATAATGTTTATAGGCGAGACCGCGAAACTAGTAGTTTCCAAAGAAAAAAGGGTGGGGGTGGCGTCTTAGTAGCCGTTTCAAAAACCATTAAGTCATATAGATTGACAAACTATGAAAGTTGTTGTGAGGATTTGTGGATTGGAATTGAGGTTATGGTTAACAATAAAAAGGAGACATTATTGCTATGTACTGCTTATTTCTCTCCGCCCGTTACAACATTACATCTTGAACACTTCTGCAACAACGCGAATTTGATACTATGTAATTATGATCGTGTTTTAATATGTGGTGACTTTAATCAAAGTAACATTGACTGGCTTGGTACACCGGGAAGCCCTCTCTCACCTGATATAAAATCTAACTGCGTTAACTCAGATAATCTTTTGGAATTTTTAACATTAAATAATTTAAGTCAGTTTAATTTTATTACAAATCAAAATAACAATGTTTTGGACCTTATTCTTTCTAATATCCCAATCTGTGACCTTAAACCTCCATCATTTCCTATTAGTAAAATTGACTATCCCCACCACCCCCCTTTAGAATTTTGTACAGTTTTTGATGAACCTGACCGATTAAAAAACAATGTCAACTCTTTCAAAAAAAATTTTCATAAAGCTAAGTACGACCAAATTTGCAATTATCTTGAAAGTGTTGAATGGATTCGTGAATTCAGCACTTGCCCTTCTGTCGACGCAATGGTAGAAAAGTTCTATTATATACTGAATTACGCTATCAATGAATTTGTTCCTAATTGCCCTATATCTTCGAACAAAATACCAGTTTGGTATTCTTTAGAATTAAGGCACTTACTTAAAGAAAAATATAAATATCGGGTCCGTTATAAAAAATATAAAAATCCCTTAGACAACATATCGTTTAATTCACTAAAGAAAAGATGCTTAAGTTTAGCAACTAAGTGCTACAACAATTACATACAATTAATTGAAAATTCTATTAAATCTAATCCAAAATTTTTTTGGTCGTATATTAAGCAAAAAAATCAGAACAGTGTAGCCTTTCCTTCCTCAATCAAATTTGACAGTGAAACTGCTTCTTCAGGCCCTGAAATTTGCAATATGTTGGCTGCTTTCTTTTTGTCTACATATGATACCGAGGACGATGGTCACAGCTATGATATCTCTACCAATGAAACACATGACGTCTCCAACTCGTTATGTACCGTTTCTTTCTCTGAGGAGCAGGTCCAGAATCGTTTAAAATCACTTGATCGTAATAAGGGGGCGGGAGTTGACGGCATACCTTCTGTTTTTGCTGTGAACTGTGCTAATCAGCTGTCATTACCGCTTACACTTATATATAATAAATCGCTTTCCTCAGGCGTATTTCCCTCACTTTGGAAGATGGGCTTGATTGTGCCAGTTCATAAATCGGGTGATACTACCAACGTAAAAAACTACAGACCCATCACTATATTATCTGTATTTGCTAAATTGCTCGAATCCTTGTTATGTCCGCTAATAACATGGCAAATTAAAAGCCTACTATCCGACTCCCAACACGGATTTGTTAGTGACCGATCTACTATTACCAATTTAATTGATTTTATTGATGATGTCATATCTCATACTACAGATCGCACGCCCGTTGATGTCGTTTACACTGATCTATCAAAGGCTTTCGATAGGGTTCCCCATTACATCTTACTTAAGAAATTATCCCAGTATGGTTTTGCTGGCAGTTTGCTTCAATGGTGTTCCTCATATTTAAGTGACCGTACTTCAAGGGTGGCAGTTAGTGGGTATGAATCGGAACCATTTCCTAATCCAACAGGTGTGCCTCAGGGTTCCCATTTAGGGCCTATATTCTTTAATCTTTTCATAAATGATGTCGCAACATGTTTTAAAAATTGCAAGGTTTATTTGTACGCAGATGACCTCAAACTAATGAGGCCAATTAAGGAAAGTCACGATGTGAGATTATTACAAGATGACTTGTACAGATTGGACACTTGGTGTGTAGAAAACAAGATGGTGTTGAATGTCGATAAATGTTGCTATATCCGGTTTACTCGAAATCGCCGCGTTTTGCCTGATGTTTACACTATATCTAATCAGGTTATTCGGGAAGTTGAGAGTGTTCGAGATCTTGGCGTCATACTAGATAAAAAGTTAAGCTTCAAGGATCACTATGATCATATAGTCTCTAAAGCACTTAAATGTCTGGGATTCATTATTAGAAACACTAAATATTTTAAA
Organism: Agriphila tristella; assembly: GCA_928269145.1. NCBI lineage: Eukaryota > Metazoa > Arthropoda > Insecta > Lepidoptera > Crambidae > Agriphila > Agriphila tristella. The sequence continues at coordinate 13,819,915 of OV743439.1, read as the reverse complement.
AACGTAAATTCTATAATAACACTTTACAATAGCCTAGTCAGATCTACCCTAGAGTATTGCAGTGCAGTCTGGCACCCATTCTACGAAGTTCATACCAATAAAATAGAACGCGTACAAAAGAAGTTCCTGTATCACCTGTCGTACAAAGTTAATATGGCGAAAAAACTTCACAGCTATTCTGACCGCTTAAAACACTTTAAATTAATATCATTGAAAAATCGTCGTAAAATCCTAGACCTAACTTTTCTCCACAAGCTAGTCAATGGTAATATAAATTGTCCCCAACTGCTAAAAAAACTAACTTTCAATATCACTCGTAAGCTACCTCGTTTATCTAGATATTCATTGTTCTCTCCTAAGCGTTGCAAAACTAACCTAGGCCTTAACTCTCCTCTTTATAGGTTACAGTCGCAGTATAATACTGTTAGTAGAAATAAGGTGGTGGATATATTTGAATTACGATTGCCTGCTTTTAAAAAGCAATTATTCATGTTACTCGGCTCTTGAATTATCGCACATATCTCCATTGGTTGTTTTTATTTCTTTCTGTTTTCGTTGCAATAATTAAAATATGTAATATTAGTAATTTTAGTAAGTAAGTAAATATAATTAATTAATTTAACTTAGGGGATGCTTCCTGCCTCCAACCGAAAAAAAAAATCTGTTAATGCTTTCCGTGGCAGCCTATAATTAAGTCAACACCATGTATAATCTTTAAATATGCAATGTAATTCTTAGCATGTAAGGGTGTATGTACTTGTTGGTTGTCCAAATAAATAAAATAAAAATAAAAATTCTACATAGTTTTTTTAGCGAAAATTTTCATAGTTTTTAAATCTGTAGAAGATTTTCGAAAAAAATAATAGAGAAAATTCCTCCTAACGATTAATACTTTTTTAACACAATTACTAGTTTTTTTTTATCAAGTTTAGTACTCTATATAGTGAGATAATCTGGATCTGGGCTATTTACCAGTAATTTTTTTGGGGCATTTCCTCAAAGTTTTAATTCTGTAAGTAGAGGATTTTCGAAAAAAAAAATATTGAAAATTCTGCCATGCAAATCAAAATATTTTTTTAACACAGTTACTAAACAAAAATGTTTAACAAGTTTATTATTTTATACAGTAAAATAACTATTTTTATTATAAATATTTTTTTGCTGGGGTAAATTTTAACAGTGTTTATTTTGTAGAGGATTTAAAAAAAACCGGCCAAGTGCGAGTCGGACTCGCGCACGAAGGGTTCCGTACCAAAAAACAGCAAAAAATCATTTTTGTTTTGGGGCCCCCTAAATATTTATTTTATTTTGTTTTTAGCATAACGTTGTTATAGCAGCAATAGAAATACACGATCTGTGAAAATTTCAACTGTCTACCTGTAGTCGGTATCAATATGGAGCAAAAAACGGCAAAAAAATCACGTTTGTTGTATGGGAGCCCCCCTTAAATATTTATTTTATTCTGTTTTTAGTATTTGTTGTTATAGCGGCAACAAAAATACATCATCTGTGAAAATTTCAACTGTCTAGCTATAACGGTTCATGAGATACAGCCTGGTGACAGACAGACAGACAGACGGACAGCGGAGGCTTAGTAATAGGGTCCCGTTTTTACCCTTTGGGTACGGAACCCTAAAAATGGTTGAGATAGTTCCGCCGCACGACGCAAATCATTTTTTTAACACAGTTACTAGATAAAATGTTTAACAAGTTTATTAATCTATATAGTAAAATAACTGGGCTATTTACCTGTGTTTTTTTTCTGAATCAAATCGTCATAGTTTGATTTCTGTAGAGGATTTTCTGTAGAGAAACATAGAGATATTTTCTTGATTCTAGTCGTTTTTAGAGCAAAACACGCTTGAAATGATGATGAATCGATTTCAGCAGGCTTTTTTAAATCGGAAAGTGTTGCCCAAATGGCTCACAAAATGCCGTTGAAACGGTAAAGGAAGCCGATTTTTTTAATATTCTACCAGTCTACGGATCCACTCGCCACCCCCCTTTGGATAACTCTACCCCCCTTGTGGGGCGCGCCCGACTGGTTGGCAACCAATGAATCTAATCATATAATATATTAAATAAGTGAATAAAAAATATTTGAGTGAATGGTTTGATTAAAGCTACAAAATTAATTATGGTATTTTTTCTTCAAAAAGTATCTCTGACAGGTTTTTTTTCAGGAACCATATATACTTTTGGAAACATATTATACATTCATATTGTATTGTAATGGAATTCATGGAGTAAAGTTTGGAATTAATGGCTAAACCAGAATAGAATGAGACCATTAAACAACTTTTACTATGAGACCAACTCTCAAATCGCGAAAAAAAATCAGCTGTTTCAACCAAAGATTAATAACGAAAATATAAAACGTATGGAACAGCTGAATTTTTAAACACAGAGTAAAAGATGCTCAGTTTAATGGGGGACCAACCAGAATATAGTAGATAGCAGTGGCGAAGGGTCCATACAAGCCGATTCCTATTGGCTTACCTTTTAGAAATCCCACCCTACCAATCCACTATGCAGATCATAGAGGTAGACCAGAATCTCATGAAACGGAAGTGAAATTAGTGAAAGTATTTTTACTAAAAACACGTGATTGTTGCATTAAAAAAGTGGTTAACTGTTGTCATACAATAACACTAATGGTAAAGAAAGTACTTTTATGATTTTCTTGACACACTGAGAGAAATCGGGTTCGTAATTTGAACAAGTTTGACTTGTTAAGTGGTTATCTGTTTGAAATAACAGTATTTTTGTTAATCGAAACAAACGCAATGTTAACATTACAAGTCGATTTTGTACAAAGAACAAGATTAATCTTGTTAAATGCTATCTTGTTGAAACAACGTTACAGTGGTTGAAATAACATGGCGTAATGTAAAATTGACAGTGCCGATTTAGTAAAATCAACAATATATGGTCAACAATTTGTACTTGTTGAAGTAACAACATAAAACACAAACTTGTAGCAGTAACGAGTTGGCGTCTTGTTAAATCTACAAGCACTTTTGGTTGTTATAACAATATAATTTGTTGAAACTACACTGTGTAACTTGTTAAATGGTATCTTGTTGAAATAACGTTACAGCGGTTGAAATAACATGGCGTCATTTAAAATTGACATTGCCGATTTAGTAAAATCAACAATATATGGTCAACAATTTGTACTTGTTGAAGTGACAACATAAAACACAAACTTGTAGTAGTAACGAGTTGACGTATTGTTAAATCTACAAGCACTGTTTGGTTGTTATAACAATATAATTTGTTGAAACTACACTGTGTAACTTGTTAAATGGTATCTTGTTGAAATAACGTTACAGTGGTTGAAATAACATGGCGTCATTTAAAATTGACATTGCCGATTTAGTAAAATCAACAATATATGGTCAACAATTTGTACTTGTTGAAGTAACAACATAAAACACAAACTTGTAGTAGTAACGAGTTGGCGTCTTGTTAAATCTACAAGCACTGTTTGGTTGTTATAACAATATAATTTGTTGAAACTACACTGTGTAACTTGTTAAATGGTATCTTGTTGAAATAACGTTACAGCGGTTGAAATAACATGGCGTCATTTAAAATTGACATTGCCGATTTAGTAAAATCAACAATATATGGTCAACAATTTGTACTTGTTGAAGTGACAACATAAAACACAAACTTGTTGTAGTAACGAGTTGGCAACTTGTTAAATCTACAAGCACTGTTTGGTTGTTATAACAATATAATTTGTTGAAACTACACTGTGTAACTTGTTAAATGGTATCTTGTTGAAATAACGTTACAGCGGTTGAAATAACATGGCGTCATTTAAAATTGACATTGCCGATTTAGTAAAATCAACAATATATGGTCAACAATTTGTACTTGTTGAAGTGACAACATAAAACACAAACTTGTAGTAGTAACGAGTTGGCGTCTTGTTAAATCTACAAGCACTGTTTGGTTGTTATAACAATATAATTTGTTAAAAAACTACACTGTTTAACTTGTTAAATGATATGTAGTAGAAACAACGTTACCACACGGTTGAAATAATGAGACGTCATTTGAAATTGTTATTCCCGAAATTGTTAAATTAACATGTTCAGCAAAATTTGCTGATATTTAATATCTTCACTTGGCTCATGAGGTGACCGCCTAGGTGGCATCTTGATTCAAAGATCATTGTCCCAATCGTTAATAGGCGAACGGTTTTAATAGCGAGGAATCAACACCTTAAAACGACTCTCGCTCGATGGTTAAATCAAGGGTCAGATGCAGAATGCGGTAGGTACTCCTGGACACGGCGCATCGCAGGAGGTTCCTCTATCTGTGTTTTACTTCCACTGAGACATGCATTGAGGTGACTGGAAAGAATTTAAATGGGTACCATTGTTTGGACATGTAGACTGACTGAACGATGAACGAGATCAAGCGTAAATAACAAACTTATACCTATGCATTATTTCCAAATATTTTGCTAAAATATGCAACTACCACTGAAAAGGGGTTAAATATGCAAATGCATTTGCAAATATGGATTTGCATATATGTATAATCCGGTCTCTAGTAATAACCTCAATCTTTTTAGTAGGGTGGATATGCCTAACTCCAGCCCCCCCCCTAATACCAGCCCCCAAAAGTTTTTGCTTTGCTTTCATTAAAAAACAGTGAAAATCAGAAACTGTTTGATGGAGCCACACCGCTAGTTTATCCTCTAAGTTGGAAAATCACTATTAGTTGGTCACGTCACCTACAACTCACACAACGAGCAATAATGTTTACCGAGACCGAGTAGAGGTGTCTATGTTTGAAAAACAGCATAAAAGCTCGATCGATGCGAACTTTGGGAAGTGTGTTTACGAAGGCAAGATGCAATTTTTTTTAGGTTTTAAGCTTTGATACTAGTAATAGATTAGATATATAACGTTTTGAAATTACTAGTTTGTAATTAAATTTACTAATTTCGAAAAAAATAGGGGGGCTGGTGTTCACGCCATCTGGTGGATGAAGCGAGAGGCGCCGCCAATACAATACAATACAATTCAAAAATAATTTAATTTCCCAGACGAATAAAAACATTAAGTTAGACGACCTCCTGTCTTTCTTAAGAAATAAGGCAGACACTTTGGAAATGATCAAGGCGCACAATCCTTCTTCATTTTCAAATAATAAAATAATACCAGAAATTACTAAACGACCTATTCAACAAAAGTTTCATAGTTTGAAATCGTGTGAAATTAAACTAAAATCATTAAACAGTGAATTTCAAACTCGCTTTAATTGCATAGTTTTGAAGAATATTACTACTGCAATACCGTCAGTCAGTTTAAATTTTAATTCGTTAGAAATTCCAAATAATATTCAACTTGCCGATTCTTTATTTTATAAATCGTCACAAATCGATTTATTGATCGGTGCCGATGTGTTTTGGGGTTTATTGATAGACGGTAAAATTCGCTTGAATTCAGGTCCATACCTACAGAATACTACGTTAGGTTGGGTCATATCTGGTATCGTTTATGATAATCATTTACAATCACATAATAATCAAGTACAATGTCATTTTATGCAAACAGTTCAATTAAATAAACAGTTAAGTAAATTTTGGGAATTAGAAGAAATTACTTCTCCTAAACAATACCAGACAGACGAAGAACGCTATTGTGAACAATTATTTTCCGAAACGACGAAGCGGGTAGACGGCGGTCGTTTTTCGGTTAGGATTCCAGTGAAAGATTCGCTTGATGAGCTAGGCGATAGCTACAAGATAGCTGAGAATAGATTCTTGTCATTAGAGCGTAGATTAGAAAAATCACCAGATTATAAAAGAATGTATTGCGATTTCATGCAAGAATATTTAAGCCTAGGTCACATGACGCGAATTGAAAATTATACATCACCTCATTATTTTTTACCTCATCATGGTGTAATGAGGGAACAGAGCACTACTACTAAATTACGAGTAGTTTTTAACGCGAGTCAAAAAACGACAACCGGTAAGTCGTTAAATGACGTTCAGATGACAGGTCCGGCACTACAAAATGAATTATTTTCTATTATTTTACGTTTTCGTCAGTACAAGTTTGTAGCATGTGCCGATATAGAAAAAATGTTTAGACAAATATTAATTCACGAAGATCAAAGAAATTTACATTTAATTTTATGGCGACAAAATTCATCCGATCCCATCAGTGTGTTTCGCCTTAACACGATTACGTATGGAAACGTGTCGTCCCCTTATCTTAGCAATCGATGCATTAAGCAATTAGGATTAGAATGTTCGGACAAAGACGTATCACGCACTATTTTAGAAGATATGTATATCGACGATGTATGTATAGGAGCGGACTCAGTTCTTAAGCTATCACAGTTAAGTAAGGGAGTATCGGACACTTGTTTATCGGGTTGTTTTTCATTAAGAAAATGGATTTTTAACACACCCGACATCACGTCTTTTAATTCCGATGTAGATAATAACCAGACTAAAAGTTTATTATTTGATGAAAACTGTTCTAATAAAACCCTTGGTTTGGGTTGGTATAATACAAGTGATGAATTGCATTTTACAACTAAAATAAAATTAGAAAATAATGATAAAATCACTACCCTAGTAGCATTTTGTGATGGCATCCATTGGCCAACAGTTGGGAATCCGTTGGGATATAGTTAGTTGGATTGCCTACATAAAACTAACATTGGCCCAATGCAGTCAAATATTAACATTTCGTCCAACCATATACCAACATTGGGCCAATGCTTTTACTACTACCGTTAGTAAAAAACTGTTGGCATTTCTGCAGTATATTTATAGTAGGCCCTATTAGTAGTCAACTAACATTGGCCCAATGCAGTCAAATATTATCATTTCGTCCAACCATATACCAACATTGGGCCAATGCTACTACTACTACCGTGAGTAAAAAACTGTTGGCATTTCTGCAGTGTATTTATAGTAGGCCCTATTAGTTATCAACTAACTTTGGCCCAATGCAGTAAAATATTATCATTTCGTCCAACCATATACCAACATTGGGCCAATGCTACTACTACTACCGTTGGTAAAAAACTGTTGGCATTTCTGCAGTATATTTATAGTAGGCCCTATTAGTTATCAACTAACTTTGGCCCAATGCAGTAAAATATTATCATTACGTCCAACCATTTACCAACGTTGGGTCAATGTTACTACTGCCTACCGTTAGTAAAAAACTGTTGGCATTTCTACAGTGTATTTATAGTAGGCGCTATTAGTTATCAACTAACTTTGGCCCAATGCAGTAAAACATTATCATTACGTCCAACCATTTACCAACGTTGGGTCAATGCTACTACTGCCTACCGTTAGTAAAAAACTGTTGGCATTTCTGCAGTGTATTTATAGTAGGCCCTATTAGTTATCAACTAACTTTGGCCCAATGCAGTAAAATATTATCATTTCGTCCAACCATATAACAACATTGGGCCAATGCTACTACTACTACCGTTAGTAAAAAACTGTTGGCATTTCTGCAGTATATTTATAGTAGGCCCTATTAGTTATCGACTAACTTTGGCCCAATGCAGTAAAATATTATCATTACGTCCAACCATTTACCAACGTTGGGTCAATGTTACTAATGCCTACCGTTAGTAAAAAACTGTTGGCATTTCTACAGTGTAATTATAGTAGGCGCTATTAGTTATCAACTAACTTTGGCCCAATGCAGTAATACATTATCATTACGTCCAACCATTTACCAACGTTGGGTCAATGCTACTACTGCCTACCGTTAGTAAAAAACTGTTGGCATTTCTGCAGTGTATTTATAGTAGGCCCTATTAGTTATCAACTAACTTTGGCCCAATGCAGTAAAATATTATCATTTCGTCCAACCATATACCAACATTGGGCCAATGCTACTACTACTACCGTTAGTAAAAAACTGTTGGCATTTCTGCAGTATATTTATAGTAGGCCCTATTAGTTATCGACTAACTTTGGCCCAATGCAGTAAAATATCATCATTACGTCCAACCATTTACCAACGTTGGGTCAATGCTACTACTACTACCGTTAGTAAAAAACTGTTGGCATTTCTGCAGTATATTTAATATTTATAGTAGGCCCTATTAGTTATCGACTAACTTTGGCCCAATGCAGTAAAATATCATCATTACGTCCAACCATTTACCAACGTTGGGTCAATTCTACTACTGCCTACCGTTAGTAAAAAACTGTTGGCATTTCTGCAGTGTATTTATCGTTGGCCTTATTGGATATCAACTAATATTCATCCAATGCAGTAAAATATTATCATTACACCTACCAACGTTGGGCCACTGCAACCGTTTAGACGATTTAGATCATGATTTTCTTATTATGAAAACTGACAGCTTCTTTATAATTAGACAATACCACATTGTCACTAATGCAATACAAATCGCAGATACAAGGCCTCGGCACGGATCTTGAGCGGTGAAATTTTATGCGAAGACAGGAAGTTATATTTAGGTCTCGTTAGCGGGGTACGCGCATAGAGAGAGACGTACGTGCCGTGCCGTGCCGCAGCAGTGTGTAGCCAAAGAGTACCTAATTGTACCAACCAAAATTTATCACTAAGCGGTCGTTCGCACGAATGTCTTTTATCTTATGTCTAGGCCATAAGGTAACTTTTCCCGTGGAATATCGTCATCGTCCACACAGCTGAGAAGTCATGTGACGTTCCACGGGAGAAGTTGCCTTATGTTATGGCCTGGCCATAAGGTAACAATATTATTATTACGTCCAACCATTTACCAACGTTAGGCCAATGCTACTACTACTACCGTTAGTAAAAAACTGTTGGTATTTCTGCAGTGTATTTATAGTAGGCCCTATTAGTTATCAACTAACTTTGGCCCAATGCAGTAAAATATTATCATTTCTTCCAACCATATACCAACATTGGGCCAATGCTACTACTACTACCGTTAGTAAAAAACTGTTGGCATTTCTGCAGTGTATTTAACGTTGGCCTTATTGGATATCAACTAATATTCACCCAATGCAGTAAAATATTATCATTACACCCAACCTATTACCAACGTTGGGCTACTGCAACCGTTTAGACGATTTAGATCATGATTTACTTATTATGAAAACTGGCAGCTTCTTTATAATTAGACAATACCACATTGTCACCAATGGAATACAAATCGCAGATACAAGGCCTCGGCACGGATCTTGATCGGTTAAATTTTATGCGAAGACAGAAGTCATTTTTAGCTCTCGTTAGCGGGGTACGCGCATAGAGAGAGACGTACGTGCCGTGCCGTGCCGCAGCAGTGTGTAGCCAAAGAGTACCTACTTGTACCAACCAAAATTTATCACTAAGCGATCGTTCGCACGAGTGTCTTTATTTTTACCGCCGACAACGTTCCACGGGAAAAAGGTATCTATGTCTAGACCATAAGGTAACTTTTCCCGTGGAAAATCGTCATCGTCCGTGCAAACACAGCTGAGAAGTCATGTGACGTTCCACGGGAAAAGGTACCGTATGTTATAGCCTGGCCATAAGGTAACAATATTATTTTTACGTCCAACCAATTACCAACGTTAGGCAATTGCTACTACTACTACCGTTAGTAAAAAACTGTTGTCATTTCTGCAGTGTATTTATAGTAGGCCCTATTAGTTATCAACTAACTTTGGCCCAATGCAGTAAAATATTATCATTACGTCCAACCATATACCAACATTGGGCCAATGCTACTACTACTACCGTTAGTAAAAAACTGTTGGCATTTCTGCAGTGTATTTATCGTTGGCCTTATTGGATATCAACTAATATTGACCCAATGCAGTAAAATATTATCATTACACCCAAGCTACTACCAACGTTGGGCCACTGCAACCGTTTAGACGATTTAGATCATTATTTACTTATTATGAAAACTGTCAGCTTCTTTAAAAATAAGACAATACCACATTGTCATCATTGCAATACAAATCGCAAATACAAGGCCTCAGCATAGTATAATAATGAGTACTAGCGTACAGTATGGCCGCTCCCTGCCTCCCGCTGAATGCGCCCCCACCCGCGATCAGTTACCTCACAGTTACCCGACTGCCAAGGACGCGGTGCGCAATCAGTGAAATCAAGACTGCATAATGTTACCGACCAGAGGCCGTATTACAAGCTCTTAAATCCTGCCAGATTTATAAATTGCTGTAGTGACATCTCTATCTCGTCGTATAGCAAATAAAAGATTTTTGGCCGAAGGGTGTCCTATTCCGCCGGTTTCGAGGTCGCCTTCTTTACGTGTAAATTAGTTAAGATATAATATATTATGTAAGTTAGTCTGTAAGGTATTTATTATATGGGCCTAATATTGTAAACGATATTTCTGTTGCCTGAAATTAATGATTATTATTATTATTAAAAGAGATAGATTGATAGCCAGTCAGAAAACTGCCTGGAAATCAGAGGTCATAATATGGCCCCAGCAAACGTTATAACCTCATTAGATTTTCAAAATCTCAAATTCAAAATCTCAGCGACATTTTTGTACCTACAGCTCGCGCCATATAACTTGATCCAATGTTTTGTACCACGTGACCTGTGCACTACAATTTTTGTAGTAAAAATTGCTACTGCGCAGGCCTCATCGTCTATGGTTTGGGTCAAGTTATTTTGCGCGAGCAGTAATACAAATGTAAATAAGCTGAGGCAGTTGACAAATACTACGTAATAGGTTATTAGAACGCGTTTGTTTCATACATTTTGTCGTGAGTGACCGAGGTGTGGCCTCGGCATGGTGGATCTTGAGCGGTGAAATTTTATGCGCAGACAGAAGTCATTTTTGTACCTACTATTATGTAATCTGTGGTCTCGTTAGTGGGGCGCGGTACGCGGATAGAGAGAGACGTACCTACGTGCCGTGCCGTGCAGCAGCAGTGTGTAGCCAAAGAGTACCTACTTGTAGGTACCAACCAAAATTTATGACTAAGCGATCGTTCGCACGAGTGACTTTATTTTTACCGCCGACAACGTTCCACGGGAAAAGGTATCTTATGTCCAGTCCATAAGGTAACTTTTCCCGTGGAACATCGTCATCGTCCATGCAAACACTGCTGAGAAGTCATGTGACGTTCCACGGGAAAAGTTACCTTATGGCCTGTTATTGATATAATTAAATTATTATATAATTATTATGTTTATATGAACGTTATTATTATAGGTGTTTATGATTTTGTGGAGAGAAAATAATGTGAAGTAGACATGTAGAGTCGCTCACAATAGTCACATTCTATACCTACTACTTACCAATTTTTATTATATTTGGAAGTTAGCTAACCATTACAATAATGTACAAATAACTTTATAAATAAAATTAGGCTAGCCACACACAGACGGAATCACGTTACGGAATTCCGAACGGAATTTCGACAATGTATGAAGATTCCGTACGGAAAAATCCCGCATGTATGTGGCAGCCCGGCAGCCCATAGATTTTGTATGCATTTGCTGCGTTCGGAATCACGTATGTACCTACTGAATTCCGTAACGGGATTCCGTCTGTGTGTGGCTTAAGGTAATCGATCGAGCAAGCGCGAAGCGTTTCTGCTTGTGGAGCATGTCTATCTTATCTGCAGCTTAAGGACGGCCACACACAGACGGAATCACGAAACGGAATCTCGAAACGGGATCCCGATTCGGAATTCCGAACGCAGCTATTGCATACAAAATGTATAGGCCTGCCAAACACATGGATTAAGATTCCGTACGTAACGGAAAAAAGCCATTCCGAACGCAAGACTTCCATAGATTTTGTATTGGTCGCCACACACATTTTGGCCATTCTTTTTTTATTATTTTGCTAAGTTATTTATTAGTTCTTTTTTTACCAAAAAACAACAAAAAAACAATAGAATGGACTTAAGCGTAATATAAATAATAAATAGTCTATAATATGCATTTTTTCTTTAATTTTAGTTGAACTTATGCACTTTGCCAAAAGACTTGAAGCCAAGTTTAAATTTAATTCTGATATCGAACATTTAATAATAGCTGTTGTAGGCTACTCATGCACAGATTTTTTTGCGCAGGTAAAGTACGGAATTGGAATTCCGTACGTACGTGATTCCGTACGTACCACCACACACAAACGTTTTTTTTCGTTCGGAATACGGCTAAGTCAGACTCTAGACTTTGATGAGTAAACATTGAGTGAAGATGAATTATTTTGACGACCATGTACTATTTTAATAGCGATTTCACTTTTACTTTACCTGTGCAAAACAATCTGTGCATGGGTAGCCTACAACAGCTATTATTAAATGTTCGATATCAGAATTAAATATAAACTTGGCTTCAAGTCTTAAGTTCAAGTCAAGTGCTTAAGTTCAACTAAAAAAAAATGAAAAACCCGCCTGCATAAAAAGACAAGTCAACTGAAAAGATGGAAACAAGATTAAATGTTAAAGGCAACATAATAACATGCAGTCGGAGGCATGCATTTATATGCCTCCGACTGCACGTTATTATGTTGCCTTTAATATTTAATCTTGTTACCATCTTTTCAGTTGACTTGTCTTTTTATGCAGGCGGGTTTTTCAATTTTTTTAATTTATTTTTAATTTATATCTTTTTAGTTATTATATATTACGGTCATAATGTACTTTTTTGAAATCCTTATAATAAGCCCTTTAATTTGACAGCCATATTGCAGTATTCTAAAAAAAACACTACGTATAATAGCACCGTGCAGGCGCCATGTTGGTTTTTTTATAACGCCACCTTCTTAAGAACACTTGGGCTGACGAGACAAATCTAACGATATCTTAATTACAGAAATCCATTTAGCCATTTGAAAGATGTGAGGTAATAAAGAATATTACATACAAACACACATACAAACAAACAAATAAACATACTTACATACAAGATACGCGCGAAAAACATAACCCTTTCTTTGCAGTCGGGTAATTAAAGAAAAAATGCATAATTATAGACTATTTATTATTTATATTACGCTTTGGTCCATTCTATTGTTTTTTGTTGTTTTTTGGTAAAAAACAACTGTGTCTGTTGTAGCTGTTGAGCTGTAATAAAAAATGTAGCATTCCGTACGGAATAAAAACGGTTGTTTGTGGCGACTGGCGACCAATACAAAATCTATGGAAGTCTTGCGTTCGGAATGGTTTTTTTTCCGTGAGAGATTCTGAATGCACGGGCCCTCATGTGGAATTCCGTAATGGATAAAATTACGTACGGAACGTTAACGCATGTGTGTGGCAGGCAGGCCCATAGATTTTGTATGCAATTTGGAATTCCGAATCGGGATTCTGTTACGAGATTCCGTTACGTGATTCCGTCTGAGTGTGGCTGGCCCTAAAGAAGTTGCGTTCGCGACTGTACAATCCCCTCCCTCCCGCTCGATCCGATCCGTGCCGGCCGGCCGAGCCGAGCCGAGGGAGGCCCGGCGGCGTATTGCCATACTGTATATCAGTACAGACACCCATAGTCTGTACTCGATCACTTTGTGCTCATTAAAATAACGAATATGTCGAAGCAAGTACAGATCAGTCTGTATAATTTTGCGACCTCTTTACAAAATCAAATATAAGTTCAAGTAAGTAATAAAAAGAAATTAGGTGAGATAATTTTGAATAATTTATTTTTAAATTCACAGTTTTTAGCCACTTTTTATGTCCTAAGAATCTAGGCGCGCATGCTCACCCTCGCGCACGTGACGCGAGCGGGGGAAGGCAGGTGACGGAAGGGGGACTCGCGCGGGTCGACTTGAGTGATGCGCAAACAGTGACAAAAATTTCAATTTGTGTGGGGAAGAGTTTGGGGTAAAAATGTAAAAAAAAAATTTTTTTTAACTTTATAAATTGATTGTACTGCTGTTATAGAATGACCTGACAAAATTTGAAAAGGGGTCCAAAAATGACCCTGTATACAGTTTGCTCACATATTTCTAAAGCAAAATATGACCTTTTTATATTGATGGTAGGTTGCCTAATAATTTAAATAGATTGCGATATTTGACTATTAAAAAATAGTGGGTATAAATAAAACTTTATCTAAAATGTAATATTTTTCCGGGAAGATAAAAGTATTAGAATAATTATATTACTTGGTATTTATATAAATTAATAACAGTGAAAGATTATAAAAAGATATATTAGGTACTAAATAAATGTATTTTTTATTATTATTTTAAAATATAATCTGATGTTTCTTTGCATTTGGTTGATATTTCGATATTTTTCGACACATCTCTTATACTTTGTATGCGACTTTTTCCTTTTGTAATTTTCCTATTTTTTTTTGTAATGCAACCGATGTTGGTTAAACGCCTTTTTTATCTTCTAGTTCTAGATAGATACCTTAAGAGCCATATTACATCTCGACTGTGATTTTTGCGTAAAATGGTAAATTTTGGCGTTCTTGATCTCAGAAACAAAAATACATCAACAATTTTGACTTACTGAATAGTGCAGATTAGCTGTCGGCATAGTTTGTAGCAGCTTCACTTTTTGTAAATTTTGTTTAAACTTTTTAATCCAACCCAAAATTGCAAAGAAAGATTTTCATTAAATGCGCGAAGGCATTTTTATTCTAACCAAATGAACGTACTTGGTATAATTACTGTCAGACGAAACCAGTGGGATGGGTTGAGTTGATGGGCCAGAGACAGAATCTTCAATGATTTTTTGCCACTATTTAAATTGACACTGGAATAGAAGTCTAAAGTTGGAAAAATCCTTTTCTATAAAATATAAATAGTAGGCATGAACGTCTCCATACAAAAAAAAAGTTGGGAGTTACAAGTCGTGATAAAGTTCTGTTCCTAACTAATATCACAGTTTAATTTGTTAACTGTGCTAATATTGAGCTGGGCCAAACCAGGCCCCCATCACTCGCTCAAGGTCGCGCGCTATGTGCCTACCGCTAAAGGCTCAATTACATTACACAATTTTAAGCACGCGATTTCAAGACTAAGCATGGTGTAAACGGACTAAGACAGTAAGAATCTTAAAATCGTGCGGCCTAGCCCGCTCGGTAATAAGATTCTTAAAATTGTGTCGTCTAAATGCACGCACGATTTCAAGACAGTCTAACTGTACCTACGACGGCACGTCAGACGTAACAGTTGTACTACAAAAACCAACTTTATACCTAAGGCATAAAGGCGTTCTCAAGGTCAACGTGTAGAGGTAATGTGACAGACAGAGACAGACTCTGTCTGACTCGCGACAGATAAACGATACTGCCACAGTCAAGATAAGTTCAAAAAGGAATGTTGGTTTTTTAACATTTTTTCATATGGACGTTTTCTTGTTTATTTATTTATTTATACTATTAATATTTATAAGTAGGTTTGTTTATTTGTTTGTCCGTAATTTTAGAAAAGAGTATTTTATACTAGGTAAGTACCTACCTACCTAGCTTCCCGATGAGCTAGAGACTTGAAACTTATAGGTAGGTAGGTTGTTTTTAACACGCTTTTATTAGGTTGCTTTCTCGTTTGCTTGTGTGTTTGTTTGTTTGTTTCTCCACAAAGTTTGCGAACAATTTAAACTAGCTTTCGGATGAGCTAGAGACTTGAAACTTTGAACATAGGTCAGAAATGGAAGGCAATGCAATATTATGGTATCATTGGGCTGATCTTTTTTTTTTTTTTTTTTATTTATTTATCACAAGGTATGTTACAGATATTGACATATATAATTTCCTGCCAAACTGTGTATACAGTTTGTTGGCGGGATGTGCGCTCTTTGACAATTTATCACACATACCTACCTCACAAAACATGCAAGTTACTTTTAGGTAAGTACTAAGTAATTTAAATAAGGATCAATTTACAACATAAATAAAGTTATTTGGTTATTTCGTCTAAAAGAGAATTTTTAAATCTAGTTTTTAACACATTTTTACTCAAAGCTGGAATCTGTCTTAATAGATTGTACTTATTAAATAGTTTCGGTACCATGTACATTGATGTTCTTTCACCATAATAATTGCTATGATGACTCTGATGATGGAGCCGGAAGAAGGCCACAGGAACTCTATAATGGAACCATACAACCCCATCGTGCTTGGGCTCGTTAGAATCGTCTTGATGAGTACTTTAAAGGGAGATGAGGTCCAGGCTCTGATGATTTAGCTGGAAGGCTATGCCATAGGAACTTAATATTGAAATCGTGCAACCCCATTGAATTTGGGCTCCTTTGAATCGTCTTGACGAGTGCTTTGTTGGGAAATAGTGTCCAGGGTCTGATGATGGAGCCGGAAGAAGGACACTGGAACTCTTTAATAAAACCACGCTACCCCATTGAGTTTGGGTTCGTTTGAATCGTCTTGGCGAGTACTCTAATGGGAAATAGTGTCCAAGGATCTGATGATGGAGCCGAAAGAAGGCCATAGGAACTCTATAATAAAACCATGCAACCCCATCGAGTTTGGGCTCGTTTGAATCGTCTTTGTACGAGTACTTTGTTGGGAAATAGTGTAACGTATAATAACGCGATATCTAGGTAGGTCGATACGTGCGCGACCGACAACAACGACGATGTGCACCTTCTGAGCCGGACGCCGTGGGCGGGCGTGGCGCGGGGTGGGTCACGCTGAGAGGCGGGCGGGTCACGCCGAGGGGTGGGCGGGTGCCGCTTGCGCGGCCCGCGCGCGAGCCCTCGCGTTCGCGTTGGTGTGCGGTGCGGCGTGTGTGTCCGTCGAGTTATTCATAAGAGCGACAGTCTTGTTTAGTTTGATACGATTCTTGCAATTTGCATTAAGTAAGTACCTACACATTAGAGGTTTTTATCTACTTAAATAAAATGATACTAGGTAAATATACACTACTACTACTTCATACCTACTAGGAAAAATATTTCTATTCGTGAGCCTTTCGAATTTTCAACCTAGTCAGATATTAATGTAATGTAGGTTTCTAATAGGTAGATAATAGTTGAAAAAAATGATTGATTAATATATAAGTAAGGAGATAGGTACCTTGACACGACGACTGCAAATTGAAAATATTTATTATTAACCTCTTAACAAACAATGATTAAAGAAAAGGAATTTGGTATTAGGTAGGTGCTTAAAGAACTAAAACAGAAAATAAAACAAATACAAAAACTACAATGTAAATAACTCCAATACTACGTTGATTGAAAAAGACATTAGAGACTTACTGCCTTCTTTTTTACTATGACAGTAAGCACGGCCAAGCGTGCTAGAAATTGTGTGGTGTAAATGCGCGCATTCTTAGTCGTTTTCAAGACAGTCTTAAAATCGCTTGCTTAAAATTGTATAGTGTAATTGAGCCTTAAGTAGCTCGTAACCGAGCCGTTCGGGCAGAGGGCTGTCGCATCCAAAACGTTATTAAGGATAATTTTGACTAAAACGGCACGATGGTTCATTATTGTGAAGTTGTTGCATGTCGTAGTCAAAAGACAAATAAAAAAATTAAGTGCTTTTTATTAATAGCCGAAAAAAATTAGAATTTTGTTTTTTAAATAATTTTGATAAAGTCTTGATGAACCGGCCGGGAAGCACTATAATGAATATGCTACAAAAAAAAATACTTTTTTCCACAATAAATTTAATAACCGTAAGTTCAGTTGAGAGACGCAAAAAATATATATCATTTTAAGTCTACCGCTTAACTCGCATTCACTCCATTGCAGTATTCATAAATATAAATTTCAATTTCAATTCAGCCATTTTGTTTATTTTATATTCTTTGTAGGTACAAACTAGGGTTGCCAGATCGGAACTCCAAAATATCTGGAGAATATTTGAAAATGTCGGGATTTTGCGGTTATTAGCGGGAGAAATAAATATTTAAAATTAAAAATGTAACTTAAATAGCACTGCACAGTGTGACTGCTTTTCTTTCCTTGTAAGTTTTGTGTTGTCCTAATATTTTTTTGTTACGCTTTGTGTATGTGATATGTGCTGCCAATAAAATGCTATTCTATGCTATTATATTCTAAATGCCTGTATATAGTACAAAAACGGCCGCGCAGCGTGATTTTTAGTCAGTTTCATCCACTAATCTTGTAAGTTATGATCTTGCCTGTCTATTGAAAAAAAACGGCCACGCAGCGCGATTTTTAGTTAGTTTCATCCACGAATATTGTGATCTGTGGTTTATTACGCGAAATTTTTTGTTTTCTAGATAACTTTTGGAACAGCAGTTTTTCCGGGAGATTCTTAGATTTTTCGGGAGTCGGGAGACCACTTGAAATTGCGGGAGAATCCAGGTGAATCCCATCTGGCAACCCTAGGTACAACCCTAACGATACTTTCGCTCGATGACGGACTAACGCGGAGTACGCGGGAATCTCGACTCTCGGCGCGCATCCGTAGAATACGTTTCTTCTTGTTTTTTTTGTAGGCTAATATAACGTAGGTATTTTAGCTTTTGAATAGGAGTGGTTTATCTGTTACCCTGTAACTTTTATCTAATCTGTGGCCAAACTGTCCTTACAAACCATACCATTCCATATGGGGCGGCGGGTTAAATAGCGCTCTTTTGCCTATATTTGACTAGCTGTGCCTCCGCAAACAATGAATTTAAACTACTTGGGTTAGGCTCAAATTGTACATAATATAGTTACCATTACAAAAGAATAAAACAAATCTACCTGAAAAACGCTTCTTAAGGTATTTTTTTTTAATACTGAAACAAGTGCAAATACCTAAAATAAAAATAAAATTGAAGATGTTGGTTACCTATTGTGTAATTTTTCAGAATCTGCTCAATAAATTGCATTTTTTTATACCAGAAATGAATTCCACATTATTGATTTATCCGAAAATGATACCACATTTGACCTATTAGCTAAATCTAGACAATTATAATTTTTAGAATGTAGCCGGGAAAAAAGCGCTATAACCCGCAGCTGTATGGAATGGTTTGTAAGGACAGTTTGGCCCAGCTCAATATTAGTTAGGAACAGCCTACAGATCAGTTTCAACCATGTGGCCAAACTTTATCACGACTTGTAACTCCTAACTTATTTTTTGTACAGACGTTCATACCTACTAAAATGGTTTACAGTATCTTCCGTTCGTACATTGAGGATATGTACAATATGCAATATCTATAAACACTGTTTATAAAATTTCAGACTCGCTTTCGGATTGATATTTATATTCATTTGAAATTATACTATAAAGCATAATGCATTTCAATAAAATCATTTTTTACAGTAAGAGCCCCTAGCGTCCCGCCTAGCAAATGAGCAATAAACTGTGATTGCTTATTTACTAGGCGGGACGCTAGGGGCTCTTTCTTACTTTAAAATATTTGTTAATCTTAATTAGAATTTAAAATAAAGGTATCGTGGAGTCTTGTGCTGTAAGTAATAATTGTGATGTAACAAAAAGAAACAATCCAAGTAATCACACTTTTCACAGGTAAATAAGATATTGCCACAAATTTCTCTAAAACCAAATTTCTCTACATTTATTCGTTTATCGACGAAGAAAACAGTATGGAACATAGTTTATTAATTTCCTTTGCCAAACATAGTCATATTTTATCAACCTAAGTATTTTTTACGTATCTCATATGAAATGTGTGCATTCGTTTTCGGATCACCTGTTTATTGACATTCTTTTTCTATGCTCTGTATTGACATGCATTATGCTCTCCAGCTACAAGAGCATATTGCGTGCAATTTCAGAGCTACTCCTGTCTGTAGTAGTACACACATAAACTTAATATCCACACTTGAGCATAGCGAAAAATTTTCTATAAAGTCTATGAGTACCAAGGAAATTATAAGTACTACGTACAAGAGTACTTACAGAGTATGCACTATGCACTGACGTCCATTGTATAATGGACGTCAGTGACAGTATGGCAATACGCGGCCCGGTGGCGAGGTGAGCGAGCGACGCTTGACGGACGAACGGAACGACGGCAGCGGCCAATCGGCCATTTTTGTTGTGGACTCGCGCGCGCTCACTCGCGCCGCGTCGCAGGCGACATTTTCTGTATATATATATAAAACAGAAAATGTATAAAGCAATATTATTTGAAGATGCCAGTCTTGGCATTATTCGCCAAGAATGGCTCACGCCTAGAAAGAGGCAGTGTCTGTGGCCACCTCACAAATCCAAGTACAACAAAGCTCTTACATCACAAGCGGTTCCAGATGATGATTGGGCGGTGCACGCCATCAGACGTACTTTTTATGAAACCGGTGAGTTTTAACTTTTAAATTAAATACTTAGTGCCTAATAACAACCTAAAAGCGTATTTTAGGGTGTAATCCGCGCGCGATGAGAATGGTATAATACCTTTTGGAACTGAGACGCGCACGGTACCGCTGACGCGGCAGCGCGGCGCTGTACAAATAGGTCCCTACCATTCTCATCGCGCGTGGATTATACCTTTATTTTTGTAGAACAGTTACCTAAAGTTGTACAATAACAACTATCTCATTATTACAGCACTTGCTTGTGCGTGTCGTGTCGAGTCAGTCGAGTGTCGAGTCACGAAAACTTGTGGTGAAATTATATTACCTACCTACGTATTTTTCTCTTTGATGCACCGCTTTATGTGAGTTGGTAATAGTTTGTAATAAAGAATGGGATGTGATGTGATGATGTGATCTTAATTTTGGAACTTGGACAGGTTCGGGCTATTGTGTCGTCAGATTTAATATTTGTTTGCAGTTGCAGTAGGACCTATTAAGCCAGTTTCAACGACTGATTCATACCTACTCGATTTATTGTCAAAATGTTTCAGAGGTCGGTAATTTAGCGTATTCCTATATTATTATAATTCACCTTAATAATGAAATATTATTTTACAGATGACATATCTAAAGCCAGACAAAAGTGTAAGAAGGCTGAAAGTGAATCGGAATTAGCTTCAACAACTGATATTGAAGTAGATACCGCCGAAAAATGGCCAAGGAAGAGGAAAGTTCGTCCTCGTAAAATTGATAGTGATGCTGATGACTATGAAGAAAGTGATGATGAATGTCAAATCAAATATCCAACTCCACCAAAATCAATTTTACCACCTCCACCTGTATGTATACGTACATGTTCGTCACCAAGATTGTTAGAAGATTTTAATGTTGGTAAGTAACAAAACAATGTTTCCTACTTGTAAGATTGTGAGTTATATTTATGTAAGTATTAGGTTATAGAAACCTTTTTATTTATTTAATCAGAACTGGCTAGTTAGCCAGTTCCCGGGTCCCGTTTTTACCCTTTGGGTACGGAACCCTAAAAACTAGTTAGTTTTTAGGGTTCCGTACCCAAAGGGTAAAAACGGGACCCTATTACTAAGACTCTGCTGTCCATCTGTCTGTCTGCCACCAGGCTGTATCTTAAGAACCGTGATAGCTAGACAGATGAAATTTTTACAGATGATGTATTTCTGTTGCCGCTATAACAGCAAATACTAAAAACAGAATAAAATAAATATTTAAGGGGGGCTCCCATACAACAAACATGTTTTTTTTCCGTTTTTTGCTCGATATTAATAACGACAACAGGTAGCCAACTGAAATTTTCACAGAAGATGTATTTCTGTTGCCGCTATAACAACAAATACTCAAAACGAAATAAAATAAATTTTTAAGGGGGGCTCCGATACAACAAATGTGATTTGTTTTGCCGTTTTTTGGTATGGAACCCTTCGTGCGTGAGTCCGACTCGCACTTGGCCGGTTTTATACATTTATATGAAGTGTCCAGTGAGACTGTTTATAATTCATTATCATAATAATAATAGTAGGTAGGGGAAGCTGGGTACAGTTGATCCCTAGGGGACACTTGGTAACCTTGATTGACGAATCTATCAAGCGTGTTACAGTTCTTTAGGTTAGCAACAGTTATTCGTTTATGGCAATGATCACTTTATGTCATGATTTCGTTTGACAGATATCAAAGGTTTACAAATGGTGGCCGCCAAAAATTTGTTGTGTTAAAATATTTAATTTATGGCAAGTTTTGACATGATTAATTTAATACGATGATTTGAAACTGCTTCCTGGAAATGTTTTTATCTTTTAAGATGTTTATTTTTCTGCCGATTAACATTACTTACCATGATATTAGTGATAAATTGGTTCGCAAAAAACATGTTTTTTAACCTCAATATGTATGGGTAGACTTGATCCTTTTCTTTGGGGGTGGAATGATCCCAGGGATCATGTGTCCCCTATAAGGGATCAAATCTACCCTATGTAGATTTTTGTCAGTAAAATAAAGACTTTTCACAGTTTTTATCTTTTTTTATACAAAAGAAGTCTTTTTATATTTACTCTTATTTTTTTAATCTACCTACTTTTCTGAATCTGAGATTGAGAAAATTGTGAGTCATTTTAGTCAAGATTTTTAGAAGGTAAAGGTTTTTGCTATCCCTTCGGAACAATAATTTTATTTTTCTGGATGAAAGATAACCTATCTTTTTCTGTACCCTGACAACGTGTATGTAAAATTTAATGATGATCGGTTCAATAGTTAAGACGTGAAGGCGTAACAAACAAACAAATAATCAGTCAAACGGCATTTCGCATTCATAATAAAAAAAAAGTAAAGATGATCACTAATTACGTTTTGGTTTGTTATGGATATTTGTTTCTAGACTGCTTTAATTTGTAGTCCGAATATTAATTACCTTGTTCTAAAGAGATTAAAACTATTTCATATTTGTTTCCCTTTTCAAAATTGAGCTGCATCCTACTAATATTATAAAATTTATACATTTAATGTGAAAGTTTGTGGGTTTGGATGTTTAGATGTTTGGATGTTTGTTCCTCAATCACGCAAAAACTACTGAACGGATTTGGTTGGAATTTGGCACACATATAGTAGATAGCCTAGATTTATTCCAATATTCCCAAGGGAACGGGAACCACGCGGGTGACACCGCGGGCGGCCGCTAGTATGAGCATAAGTTCAAATAAAAGAAGCTGATTTGATTACAGATTTACTTATTATATGGTACCTAGCACTGTTCCTTTTTTATATTTAAAGATATATTACTCTTTTCGGATATATGAGGCTGAATCCAATATTGTTACCATGTGTCCCCTGTGTGTGGTAGACTTGAACCCCAGGATCAAGTCTTCCAACTGGTGGGAAACAAGTCTCCCTTATATAGGGGACACTTGGTACAAAGTTACCATACGACATTAAATTAAATTATAATTCCAAATATAACCGAGCCTTACCCTCTTTCATATATTTAGTAAATAGAGAAATTCTTAATATAATAACTCAAAAAAAATCCTTATACTGTGAATAGTAAAAAAGTTAGGGACCAAAATGAAAAGGGGGGATCAACCCTCCCCAGTCTCCCCTACCCACTTTACAGATTCTCCGATATCTTGTAACCCCACTAACGAGGAAACCACACCAACAACATTGTGGTCGAAACATAACCAGAAAACGTTCCTGGAAAGAATAAATGCTTCTTTAGGTAAATATTACAAGAATAGAGTTATGTTCTGCATCTGAGTTATAAGAGTTTCTTGTCCCTTAATTCAAAATTGATTTTTTTTATTGTCTGGTAAATTTCTAATTTCTACATACATATACATGCAGTGTCAAGTAAGATTGTTTATAATTAATTATTATAATAATAATAGTGCCCACTTTACAGATTCTCCGATAACGTCAGCGTCACATAATCCAACTCCAAATAATACTGCGGAAACCACACCAACAACTTTGCGGTCAAAATATGCACAAAAATCAGTATTGGAAAAAATAAATACTTCTTTAGGTAAATAAAAATTACAATACTACCAACATAGTTATTTTTATATCTTCACATCGGAGTTGAGTTTCTTAATGGAGACATGATGACTTTGATAATTAATTTGATAGATTTTATTTAAGTAGGTACCTATATGGTTTTAGAATCTACTATACTAAGAATATAACTTTATTATTTCAGATGTCATTGCCGACTGTCTCGGACACATGAAGACTGAAGTTGAAGATCTTAAACAAACTCAAAATGATATTCTTTTGAAAATATCATCTCATACTACTGCAGCAGCCCAATCCGCATTAGGCCTGCGTGGTTGGTTATGGCCCGTCCTCCTTATCCACCCATAAGGAAGGCCTGTGCCTCAGCTGTGGGGACATTAAAAATGGCTGATGGACACTACTTCAGCACTACCCACTTTAGAAATAGAGATACCATTAAAATCAGTTGAAGATTTAACAAACATTCAAAATTGGCTTTCAGAACAAGAACACAAAGAACAATTGGTAAGCCTATTAAAATTCTAATAGAAATATACAAGCAAGTAAGACCATTGGATGCACTGATGATGTATAATAAATAATATGCTATGTAATGTAGTTATAATACTGACAGCCTATCAACTGGACAGCGCATCAGACTGTACATGTTAACCTTGAGACCGCCTTTATGTCCTACGTAATAAAAGCTGTTTTCGCAGTTTAACTGTATAACCTGACGTGCTGTTGAGTGTACATTATTGTTTTGCTTTTATTTGTCATTGCTTATTATTGAAATATTGACTTTATGACTTTTTGCTACAGATAAATAATTTGAGCTATATTGGTGGGAAAGGAACAGGCTCAATTACAAGAAGGATTCTGGAACGAGTTTTCACTGACTCTTTGGCAATACAATGTAACTGGACTGGAAAGAATAATAAGTTCAGTTTGATAGAATTGATTAAAGTCATAATAGGTATGTATGAATGACTATGAAAATTACACATATAATATATTTATTGTTAATGATAGGATTTTGACTTTCAAATTAAAAACAAATATTTTTTAAATATATTATAAAACCATGCAATACAACAAGCAAATGCTTTAAGGAAATTTTATTTTTATGATACATATTTTAATAACATAAATAAATTATTTTGTGCCTTACTTAACCAATTTAATAACTTTATAGATTGTGTTATTCTAATTTCAATTAAATTCTAAAGTAAGGTAATGTTTTCAGCTGCAGTGCGAAGAAACAAGGTGGCAGAATTAGCAACTGAATCTGAAATTACAAATATCATAACAAGCTGGTTTAGGTTTGCTAGAGACCGAAATGGCGGACGAGAGAACAGCTGGCGTGGCCATTGCCGTTTAGTTTGATAAAAAGAAGTAGGCGCTAGTTCTGCAGATTATAGATTCCCCTTGTGAGTCCATATGATTAAGTTTTAAATAAAAAATATATATTATTATAATACCATTTTTTATTTGCTCCACAGCTGGAATAGTGGAATACCCTTCGGTCGCAGAACGTTAAAAGTGCAAAATGACAAGCCATTGCAAAACGTCATGCGCTTTTAAAGTTCTACGACTGAAGGGGGTATTCATCCTTAGCGTGGGTCAAACGGATGCAGCACAGCGCCTAGCAACGCAGCGCGTGACGGTAAACGACTTTATGTATGAATGCTATGGTATGAATGATGCGCAGCCAGTCGTGCTGCGTTCGGTGTGACATGTACTGTCATATACCATAGCATTTCATACATTACAACGTCGCTTGCTGTTACGCGCTGTGCTGCATTCGGTTTGACCAGCCACTTAAACTCCAACCGTTTGCCAACAGTAGGGTAACTGTCAATATTGTTTAGGAAGGCCCCACAATGAAAAACAACCGATGGCCAACTGTAGGGTAACGGTAAATATTATTTAGGAAGGCCCCCCCAATGCAAAACAACCGATGGCCAACTGTAGGGTACCCGTAAATATTGTTTAGGGAGGCCCCACAATGAAAAACAACCGATGGCCAACTGAAGGGTGACGGTAAATATTTTTAGGATGGCCCCACAATGCAAAACAACCGATGGCCAACTGTAGGGTAAACGTAAATATCTTTAGGAAGGCCCCACAATGAAAAATAACCGATGGCCAACTGTAGGGTAAACGTAAATATCTTTAGGAAGGCCCCACAATGAAAAACAACCGATGGCCAACTGTAGGGTAACCGTAAATATTTTTAGGAAGGCCCCACAATGAAAAACAACTGACGGCCAACTGTAGGGTGAGGGTAAATATTTTTAGGAAGGCCCCACAATGCAAAACAACCGATGGCCAACTGTAGGGTAACCGTAAATATTTTTAGGATGGCCCCACAATGCAAAACAACCGATGGCCAACTGTAGGATAACCGTAAATATTTTTAGGATGGCCCCACAATGCAAAACAACCGATGGCCCTTCAGAAGGAAATTCTACAATGGCCCTTCAGAAGGAAATTCTACAATGGCCCTTCGAAGTAGGCCCTGCCACAATAAGATGGCCAATTCTAACCGTTGTCCAACTAACGACGTGCACGTGGCCCAACCAAATGCCAACAATAAATGCTATTAGGGTAAACGTCAAATATTATCAATCGTTTCACAAGTGTACGACCCACTCGGTTTATTAAGTCCGTTTATTATTATAGGAAAATCGTTATTACAAAAGTTATGGTTATGTAAACTAGATTGGGATGAAATAGTACCTAATAAATTATTAATTATTTGGGAAAAGTTTTTAAAATCGTTAGAATGTTTACAAAATATTCGTGTACCGCGTCATGTCATAGGATGTGATTATTTTAGAATAGAACTTCACGTATTTGCAGATGCAAGCGAGACTGCGTACGGCGCGTGTGCTTACATACGGACGTGCAATAGCAATGGTGACGTCGCAGTTAGATTGTTATGTTCGAAGAGCCGCGTCGCGCCCGTGAAACCGGTTTCCACTCCACGGCTAGAATTATGTAGCTCGTTGTTGGCTGCGAGGTTAGGCGATAAAATATTAAAAACATTGCGTTTAACTTTTGATAGGATTGTCTTTTGGACGGATTCAACCATTGTTCTCGGCTGGTTACGAATGTCTCCACATAATTTAAAGACTTTCGTACAGAATCGTGTTGTTGAGATAAATGAGTTAACAAGTGATTCGACCTGGCTTCATGTTAGCTCATCACAAAATCCAGCTGATCTAGTTTCGCGCGGTTTATTTTTAAACGAATTAAATTCATCTGAGTTATGGTGGAACGGACCCGCCTTTTTGCGTGAGAATAGGGCAGATTGGTCACAAAACCAGTTTGTCACTTTAGAAAATAATAATTTACCTGAATTAAAACAATCTACTGTAAATATGGTGTGTAATAATAATTTTGAAAAAATTGAGATTATTAATTTTAATAGATTTTCTAAATTTTCTAGATTACAGCGCGCGTGTGCATATATGTTGCGTTTTATACATAACACACGAGTTAAAAACAATGAACAAAGACTGCGGGGGCCGTTAAGTGTGGACGAATTAGATAAGTCTTTAACTTTTATAATAAAACAAGCTCAAAGGCAATCATTTTCTTATGAATACAATGCGTTAGTTAATAATCATAATTTAAAATCTAATCGTAATGTTTCTAGCTTGAATATATTTTTAGATAAGAATAATATTATAAGAGTTGGCGGCAGACTAGTAAATTAAAATTTTGCATATGATAAAAAGCATCCCATTTTATTATGTAGTAAACATGTTTTTACTTGTATTCTTTTTCAAAGTGAACATTTAAATTTATTACATGCTGGTCCACAACTACTTTTATCTCATATCAGAGATAGATGGTGGCCATTAGGTGGTAGAAATTTAGCAAGAAAAATTGTTAAACAATGCGTAAAATGTAGTCGTATGAAAGGTAAAATTTTGAAACCTATAATGGGTAACTTACCTATCGAGCGCGTAACTGCAAGCTTCTTATTTGGAATTTGTGGGGCGGATTACGCAGGACCTTTATATATTTTAAATAAAAAAGGTAGGGGTGCCAAACTTGAAAAATGTTATATATGTCTATTTGTATGTTTTTCCACGCGTGCCATACACTTAGAACTTGTTACTAGTTTGTCATCGGAAAGTTATATTTCAGCTTTGAAACGATTCATTTCTCGGAGAGGAAAACCCTCACAAATATTTTCCGATAATGGTAGAAACTTTGTGGGAACAGCTCGTGAATTTTCGGATTTTTTTAAAAACAATTCAGAGTCTATCATTGATTATGCGTCAGACCATCACATTAAATTCACGTTTATACCTCCATACGCACCTCATTTTGGCGGGTTATGGGAAGCTGGGGTCAAATCCTGCAAACACCATATTACTCGTGTAGTAGGAAATGCACATATGACTTATGAGGAGCTCAGCACAGTTTTAGCACAGATTGAAGCTGTCCTGAATTCCCGCCCTATGTATCCTTTATCTTCAGATCCCAGTGACTTCACTCCTCTTACTCCTGCCCACTTTATGATTGGCCGGCCGCTGACCGCTCCAGCAGAGGACGACGTGACCACTACGCCTACGCACTCATTATCCCGCTATCAACGAGTCGAACAGCTACGACAAGCATTCTGGAAGCGATGGTCTACAGAGTACATTTCGGAACTACAAAGGCGCAACAAATGGCAAACGAAGAATGACAACTTAGAGGAAGGAACTTTGGTTGTCATAAAGGAAGATAACCTCCCCCCGCTCAAGTGGCGCTTGGGACGCATTTTATCTCTGATTCCAGGCAAAGACGGAGTCTCCAGGGTTGCGATCATTCGTACAGCAACAGGCGTCATCCACAGGGCATTTTCCAAAATATGTCCACTGCCGGTCGCTGAGGAACCAGGTTCGATGCCCGACATGACACACCCTGATTGAGAGTGGATCTCTCAAGGTCCGCCGGGATGTTCACGCCATCTGGTGGATGAAGCGAGAGGCGCCGCCGCGCGCCGTACGAGAAGACCAAGCGACAGCGCGACAAAGCATCATCAAATTATTATTTTACATGAACTACAAACTAGAGCAAATCAACACCAGAGGGCGCTGATTCAAGCCATATAAGGAGCTGCCGCTGAAGACGACGACCACTCTTTTCACTTTCGCGTCTCTCTCTCAACTCCCGATTTTTCCCCAATTTTTCATATAAATTTGCATTCGATAAAATTGTAATATTGAGACAATATAACAAACTGTATTCCATAAAAGTAGCAATCATTTAAAACCCAGACCCTGCTAGGAAAAAACATACAGGTACATTCGATCTGTACCAGCTGGAGTTTGACTGGATGATTTTCAATAACTTTCTATTATCAGCCGGGGCTGGTATTAGGTATTTAACTTACGTTTAAGAAATCAAATTCATCTTAATTTGCTCGTCTCAAGGTTGGAATTTCTAGTGCTATTCACTAGAATTACTAACCCTGCACACTATGACCTAATTACAGCCGGGTGAAAAATGTTCAATTCCTAAGTTATTTGTTCTGCAAATTAGGGGCTGGTATTAGGATATGTATGAGAACCTAACTCCAGCCGGTCATCTAACTTTACGGCAATATACAGGGTGTTCTCAAATATGATTTAATTATTTTGTTTTATTTTTTAATGTTAGATGTAAAAAGTAATAATAATTAAAATCATACTTTTCTTCACTTTTTTAACTTCACTTCAAGTTTTAGAAACAGAAAATAAATTCAATATAAAAAAATGTATATTGAATTCCACTTCTTGGAAAACGCTTAAAAAAGTTTCAAATAATTAAAACGATTTCATACTCGTTGATTATATGTTTATTAAACCAAAGTAAACTTTTTGTTACGCCATTTTTAATATATGTGTATTCTTAATTGATTAATATCTACAGGAGCGGTGTAAGTTTCAATGACTTGCTATGGGAATCATAATTTATAGCCTTTAGTGTTTTATTATCACTATTGAGAGTTACCAAATTATGTTTTTTTTATTTTATACTAACATGGTTGAATTATTTTAGAACACCCTGTACCCGGCTGGAATTAGGGAGCAAAGCGGCTGATATTAGGGCAAAAGCGGCTGGAGTTAGGGTTTTTCGCCCTTCGGGCATTTAAACACTTCTCAATTTTTTCCCCACAAAACTACGTAAAACTAAGTACTATTTTCGTAATAAAGATGAATCAACCTACCTAAAACTGTATCAACAATATTTTTAAGATAGCAATTGTGGCAACAACAGAGATTCAAAGTTGAAAAATCCTTGGGGGGGCTGGTAATAGGCATATTCACCCTACCTACCTACTTAATGTCTAAAATTTCCAATACGCTATGTACGCTATGCGCATGCTCCATCATAGGTACTCATTCATCTTTTCGAGTTCATAATAACAGTCAGAATGGTTCCTTATTTTCTACATAGGTAGTTAATACCTACCTACTTATAGAAAAAATAGAAAAACAGGTAGGTACCTATTCAATTTCCAATTTCGATGATACCAATCTAGTTAAAAACAGTGTAGGTACCTATTGCAAATAAACCCATTACGACTTACACAGTCGCTTTTTATTCAAACGCAATGTTGAGATAATATAGGTACCATGGGCAACAGCTAAGGTTAAAATCGCTTGCACGCCGCGCCCGCTGTCCCATACGTTTAGTTCGTGCAGGGGCGATACGCGCGCACACGAATTTTGTTGCAAACTGGTTAAGCGACGCTGTTACCCATAGGACGTACGGTCGAGTTCAATAATATCTGTGCATTTTTGGACTATGTCGCATTAAGTTTTTTGACATCGTCTTTGACTTTCTGTACAAATTGTCACATTAATTAGGTAAGTACTAGGTACGACAAAGTTCAAAAGTGCAAAAATATTAGAGAACTGGACACAAAAAACTGGACATACGTGTGTCCAGTTGGTGAAACTCAAAATTAGCATTTCGGCATCTGGACACGCCCAGTCTTTTTTTGCAAAAAAGAGTACAGTTGAGTTAATAAGCGATTTTATGAAAAAAGCTGCCTCACTTTTTTGGTTGAAAAACCTTATTAGCTTAAAATGTTGAAATAAACAAATATGTAACAATTAAATAATATTATGATATTAATATGAAGACAATTATACCTACAGCCAAATACTCAAATGAAATTTAAAGTTAAGGCCACCTTAAAATCAAAATACTTGTCAGAGACTATATAACTGACAGCTTCCTTAAAGTTAAGGAGACTAACAAAAAGACTCAAATCGAAGAGATCACGTGGTCAATGTAGTATGGGATGATCAAAATTTTGTGGTGAAATTCGACACAGTCATGTTTCTTAGAGAAAGTTGTTTAGTTTCGTGGACTGGACATGGACACATCCTTGAAATTTGTATGGTAAGTTCAGAATGACCTGATATAAAATAGTTCTTGGATCAAATGACGTATTTTCTTTAGTAATATTAATTACCTTTACTTTAATAACTCATTTTGTTGTTTCTAGGGCGTTGGTAAATAGTTTAAGTGTCTCTGACATTTAGTTTTAATCACTTTCCGCAAATACGACTTAATTATCGTTCTTGGAATCATTTAAACAGTAACTAGCAGTATTAAAAAAAAACCGAAATAATACCGAAATACCGGTATACCGGTAATTGAAATTTCAATACCGGTATCAATACCGGTATGAAAATCTTTCCGGTATTCCATGCCCTACTCACAGTCAATGCGAGAAGAGAAAACGATAGTTTACGGTAACGTAAACAGTTTGTAACAACTCAGGTAGGGCCACGAAGAATCTAAATTTATGTAACTGGACTATAATAATAATAAACTTACATTTAAATAAATATATATGTATATAAATATATATATATATATATATATGAACTTACATATAATACATTATATACACCAAATACTGAGTTTGGATAAGTAGTGACGTTGACCCTGTCACATCACGGGCATTAGCCCTCCAACAGATGTGTATGAACTTGTTTCTTGAAAGAAAACTTATTGGGTGCTCTTCTAATAGAATCTGGGAGACCGTTCCAAAGACGCGTCGCTTGCAGTGTGAAGAAGTCGGACATATACCCAGAACGAAAGAGAGGAGTGAATAGAGAAAGAGAATTGGCAGAGCGAAGGCGCCGATCATGAGAATCATAGAGATGCTGAAACTTACATTTTAAGTAATCAGGAGAATGAGGGTTGTTAAGAATGGAATAGAGAGTGCAGAGCAGCCGTAACTGTCTGCGTTGACGAATAGGAAGCCATTTAAGCTGAGACCTGTACGACGAAACGTGATCATATTTGCGAAGGCAAAATACAAAACGGATGGCATTATTCATGAGGTGGTCTAGCTTATTAAGGATATATAATATCATGTTTTAATATTTTGCAAATATAGTGGAGTCATTGACTATCTCGCCGTGTTACCTGGAATATCTATAGTAACATTTTTTGTTAGGGCTATAAAGGTATCGGCGTACGTCGAGTGCTAAAACTGGTTGGACGCGAGTCTAATCCATTATCACTAAATGTTTCATTTCAGCAATCTATTACTTACATTACACATTACAATAGCCAAGATATTTGACCGTGTGCTCGACTCTATTCTACAAAACCACATTGAGCTGCATGATGGCCAACATGGTTTCATGCGTGGCCTATCGACAGAAACAGCCATAATGAGCTTAAAGCACACTGTCAAATATTATACGGACAGGCGTACACCGGTGTACGCCTGTTTCCTGGATCTCAGCAAAGCCTTCGATCTTGTCTCGTACGACATTTTGTGGCGTAAACTAAATGATGCTGGCTTACCTGATGGCTGCACCGATTTGCTTAAGTTTTGGTATGGTAATCAGATGAACTATGTGAGATGGGCGAACAAGTTTTCCGAGCCGTACAGGATGGAGTGCGGGGTGAGGCAAGGGGGGCTGTCTTCCCCGAGGCTCTTCAACCTGTAAGTGGACGCACTGATCAGGGAGCTCAGCAGCATGCATGTCGACTGCCACATCGGCAACGTGTGCGTCAATAACATCAGCTACGCGGACGACATGGTCCTGCTGGCACCCTCGGTCTGTGCGCTGAGAGCTCTACTCGGTGCTTGTGAGAAATTTGCTGTCTCACATGGTCTGCTGTACAATACCAAAAAGTCGCAGTTCATGGTCTTTAAGGCTGGCAGTAAGTGTCCTAAAGTTGTACCCCCTATAACATTATATAATGAACCCCTAGATAGAGTTTATAAATTTAAATATCTTGGACACATCGTTATTGACGACCTTAAAGACGATGAAGACATCGAAAGGGAACGTAGGGCACTGTCGGTCAGGGCGAATATGTTGGTACACAGATTTAGTCGCTGCACGGATGCTATTAAAATTACACTTTTCAAAACATACTGCTCATCCTTCTACTCAAGCAGCTTATGGACCAACTATACCAAAAAGGCGTACAGTGCCTTGCGTATTCAATACAACAATGCGTTTAGGGCACTGTTACGGCTGCCGCGGTTTTGTAGCGCGTCCGCAATGTTCGCGTTAGCGGGTGTGGATAGCTTCGAAGCTATCATGCGAAAAAAGATGGCGTCACTGTTAAGCAGAATGCGCGGCAGCAGTCACAGCGTCCTTGAAGAGATCGCCAATAGTGAGTGTCCCCTGATTGGTTTTATGATTGATAAAATTACATCATTTCTAAAAATAGAATACTAACATAGTTTTAAGTCTTTTACTAACAAAATGGATTGAAGTTGTCCGAAATAAATCGTTTTTATATTAATTTTTATTTTTTATTTTATTATTTTTATTTTATTTACTTATTTATTTATTACATATAGAATTTAATTTCTTTCTCAATAAATAATGATTATGAACTGTTTATTAATATAAATGTAGGTATGAAGTATGGTAAGTATGGGTATGGAGAGGTAGCCACTGATAGAAAGGCCAAAGTGGAAGATATTCCTCCGGGCTGGGTGGTATTAGCCCGGGGACCGCGGTCCAACCGATGATGGTTGGAAGTTGTATTTGATGGCTGAGAAAACTCCGATAGCGAGGTGTAGGTTTCTCCATATATGCTCCATACTACGAGGTGCTATTCCTTACTAATCATTTGTGTTTATTCGACACTAGCGCCATCTAGTCACATGGTGATGAATCTCGTTGCAACCATGTGTAGGTATGTGCGGCGGTACGATAGATGCCGCTACATCACTCCCCCCTGAGACCGGAGGTCGATAGTCCAAGGGTAGTCCAAGCTCAGCTGTCAGTGCGTCAGAGCTATGCAAGTGCCAGAGTAGGGTGCTGCAGGAGATGCCCCAGTCTGCGGTAAGTCGAGACAGTCTACGGTGAATCGAGACGTTGTGGGGTGAAGGAAGGCGCGTCCGCCAGTGCTGCAGGTAGATCCGTGTCCACGGTGGGTCGGGACCTGTCCACGGTAAGTCGGGACAGTGGAAGGTGACGGTAGGTCCGAGCTGCTGGTGAGGTGCGCAGAGCTGCCACGCCGGAGTAAGGGCCCAGTGATGCTCCAGTCGTGGGCTGCGAAGACCAGGTCGGGATAATGCCGTCGAGAGTTGCCGAAGGTCCAGGAAGCGTCGTCAATGATGCTGCGATGGACCTTGAAGGCTGCTGGCTGCTGTGCTTCTGCTTGCGGTGTGACTGCTGCGGATGCTGGATAAGGTATGGGGTGTGATGGTGTGATGGTAAATTTCAATAATCCCAACGGTTACCGAGATATTTTTTTTGGCAAAATATCGTTTTTTTATTATTTTATTTGATATTAGTTTTACATGAACGTACGGATAAAACAAATAGTGCATTACATTTCCTTTCATTCAACACCTTATTGAAGTAAATCTGATCAGTAGTTATCTAGAAATACCGCTAAATAAAATTGACCAGCCGCTATCTTTGCTACGTCAAAGCTCCCTCCCCCATACCCTTAGAAAGAGGGAATTGCACTTTTTGTATTCAGAAAAACATACCAAACAAGTACATACTAGTATCAATAAACCATGGGCCTGTACTACATTGCCGAAGGCTGTATTTAAAAAAACTACTTATCGTATCGTTATAAATTTAGCATTGATGTCTCGAAATTTTAATGTAAATTAACTTCTTCTTTGATAATTTTCTCCCATCTGTAATAGTTTTTTCTGTAAAATGAAAAAAAACCACGACACCTAGACCTTCACTTTTTGAAAATCTGGTCTTCACTAAGTTCGCGAAAACATAAATGTGATTTAATTTAATGTTTCACTATGTCACAATCTTGGCGTGTCCAGATAAGAAGTGATAGGTACTAATTTTGAATTTCACTAACTGGACACTCGCGTGTCCAGTCTCTTGTGTCCAGTTGGTGAACAACCCAATAAAATTGAACTAGACTACCTAAGTACCTAGGTACCTGGGGTTCAAGTCTGCTAATGATATCCTCAAAATCGTTTTTCAATGGTGTTTGAATAGTACCTATTACTTTTTCACACAGTTCCTTCAACCGAGTTCAACCCAAAATCGAGACACAATAATTTAGTTAGGTACTATGATCAATCGCTTAACCAGTTAGCAACAAAATTCGTGTGCGCGCGTATCGCCCCCACGAACTAAACGTATGGTTGTGACGGCGCGGCGTGCAAGCGATTTTGACCTTAGCAGTGGTTAAGCGTCGCTGTTGCCCATGGTACCTACCTATGCGACCGAAACACTTGTAGGTAGTTAGAGAGCTGGGGGGCGGGGGCCCAAGATTTTGGCAGACTCTGTTAACATCGATGATTACCTATCTACAGCCACAGGCCGTTTATTTTTAAAAGCTAATTTTGACTCATCTCTTTCCTTCAACGCCATCAAGTGAGGCAAATATTTTTTTAAATGTTAGGTACTTTGACAAGCCCTCATTGACAGCGCTTAAAAAATGTAAAAAACGGGTTTGCTAAATCATTTGATCATGTCTGCCATTTTAAACTGATGACCACAATCATCGTCCAAACGAAGGAAATCGAAGAGACACAGCTGCTATAGGTGTTAGGTGACCTAGGGACCTACCTACCTGTGATTTATCAAATGCAGATTTTTGTTTTAACTAGGTACCTACCTACTTAGGTACTTAACCTACCTATCTATGCTGCGCATGAAAATCGCAATCCCTGGGGCACTCATTAAAAACTCGGGGTAAAAAGTATTCTTTGGTCTAATTCGGGTTGTAAACTACCTAGGTACCTACCTATTTGTGTGCCAAATTTCATCCAAATTCGTGCAGCCGATGAGGCGTTTAAGCGGAACAAAAATCCTACTTTCAATAGGTTGGTATAGGTATTATTTAGTAGGTAATATTTCATATTTTTGGTAGTATATATATAGGTACGTAACCTACCTACTATATACATAGGTACACCCAAGGTGTTTGGTAAAAGCCTTATAAAGCCGAATATGGTAATAGGGACCATCAAACTGAACAACTTTTACTATTGTACCTAGGTACCAACGGACCAACTCTGAAATCGCGAAAAAAATAATCAGCTGTTTCATACAAAAATTAATAAAGAAAATATCAAAAGTAGGTAGGTAGGTACCTACTTACCTACCTATTCAACAGCTGAATTTTTTTCGCGATTTCAGAGTTGGTCCCATAGTAAAAGTTATTCAGATTGATGGTCCCTATCTACCATATTCGGCTTTATAAGGCTTTTACCAAACACCTTGTACCTACCTACTTGTACCTATAAACGTATACCTACCAAATTCATATACCTATATAAGTATATATTTTTCATACCATGAAAAACGGACGAATAACAATTATTATTGTGTGAATTAAAAAAAAAAGTTCTGCTTAGGTCCTAAATGCAGCGACAAAAATGTGTGAGCACACTAAAAAAATAGCACTAAGTAAGTAGGCCTACCTACCTATTTTTTTCTGTATTTTATGAGACAATAAATCGAATGGACGCAACTAGAATCATGATCATATGATTTAGTAGGTAGGTACTAGTACGTAGGTACCTATAGAGATTGTTTTTTTCAACCTTTACTAGGTACCTAGGTAGGTACCTACCTACCTACTAAACATCCCGTGAAAATGCAGCGCTCTGCATGTCTGCGTTTCGATTTCCTTCGTTTTGAGGATGATGGTGACCATTAGTTTAAATGGCAGACATGATAAAAAACCCAAGCAAACTCTTTTATTTACATTTTTGAAGTAGGTAGGTACCCTACACTGTAATGTGTAGGGTGAATATGCCAATTACCAGCCCCCCCAAGGATTTTTCAACTTTGAATCTCTGTTGTTGCCACAATTGCTATCTTAAAAATATTGTTGATACAGTTTTAGGTAGGTTGATTCATCTTTATTACGAAAATAGAACTTAGTTTTACGTAGTTTTGTGGGAAAAAAATAGAGAAGCGTTTAAATGTCCGAAGGGCGAAAAACCCTAACTCCAGCCGCCTTTGCCCTAATATCAGCCGCTTTGCTCCCTAATTCCAGCCGGGTACAGGGTGTTCTAAAATAATACAACCATGTTAGTATAAAATAAAAAAAATATAATTTGGTAACTCTCAATAGTGATAATAAAACACTAAAGGCTATAAATTATGATTCTCATAGCAAGTCATTGAAACTTACACCTCTCCTGTAGATATTAATCAATTAAGAATACACATATATTAAAAATGGCGTATCAAAAAGTTAACTTTGGTTTAATAAACATATAATCAACGAGTATGAAATCGTTTTAATTATTTGAAACTTTTTTAAGCGTTTTCCAAGAAGTGGAATTCAATATACATTTTTTTATATTGAATTTATTTTCTGTTTCTATGAGTGAAGAAAAGTATGATTTTAATTATTATTACTTTTTACATCTAACATTAAAAAATAAAACAAAATAATTAAAATCATATTTGAGAACACCCTGTATATTGCCGTAAAGTTAGATGACCGGCTGGAGTTAGGTTCTCATACATATCCTAATACCAGCCCCTAATTTGCAGAACAAATAACTTAGGAATTAAACATTTTTCACCCGGCTGTAATTAGGTCATAGGGTGCAGGGTTAGTAATTCTAGTGAATAGCACTACAAAT
Source organism: Agriphila tristella (assembly GCA_928269145.1). Classification (NCBI taxonomy): domain Eukaryota; kingdom Metazoa; phylum Arthropoda; class Insecta; order Lepidoptera; family Crambidae; genus Agriphila; species Agriphila tristella. The sequence continues at coordinate 13,782,131 of OV743439.1, read as the reverse complement.
TCCAACCTTGAGACGAGCAAATTAAGATGAACTTGATTTCTTAAACGAAAGTTAAATACCCAATACCAGCCCCGGCTGGTAATAGAAAGTTATTGAAAATCATCCAGTCAAACTCCAGCCCCCCTATTTTTTTCGAAATTAGTAAATTTAATTACAAACTAGTAATGTCAAAACGTTATATATCTAATCTATTACTAGTATCAAAGCTTAAAACCTAAAAAAATTGCATCTTGCCTTCGTAAACACACTTCCCAAAGTTCGCATCGATCGAGCTTTTATGCTGTTTTTCAAACATAGTCACCTCTACTCGGTCTCGGTAAACATTATTGCTCGTTGTGTGAGTTGTAAGTGACGTGACCGGCTAATAGTGATTTTCCAACTTAGAGGATTAACTAGCGGTGTGGCTCCATCAAACAGTTTCCGATTTTCACTGTTTTTTAATGAAAGCAAAGCAAAAACTTTTGGGGGCTGGTATTAGGGGGGGGGCTGGAGTTAGGCATATCCACCCTACCTAACTCAAAAACGCAGCCACATAGGTACCTCTACCTACGGTCTTTTAACTGAACCAAATCGATGTCATGTGTCATGCTAAATTTTGCCAGGTAATAGGTACCTAGGTACTGTACTGTCACAGTAGGTACGCGGTGACGCGGTCGTGTCAGCGTAATAGACTTGACCGCGTACCTACTGTGACTGTGACAGTAGGTAGCTATTACCCGGCAAAATTTAGCATGACACATTACATTACACTAAACATGGCGTGGCGCTAGTGCTTGAGATCTATGAATATTGCCAGTTCTAAGCCTGGAAACCCATTTTTAAGAGATTAGGAGCATCTTTTAATCAGGTTTAAGTATGAAGGGAAATCAAAGACTTACGTCGTACATTAGGCCAAACTGAGTAGGTAGGTATCTAATGCTTAAATGCCATATTACCTACACAGTACGAAAAGTCATGCAATATGGCATTGCTTCATATCATGAGTACTGTACCTACTAATTAGAGTACTGCACCGAGTGTCATGTCGAAATGTCATGTAATATGGCAATTATTGCATACTTCATAGAGTACTTGCGCATGTCTAACCGATTCATTTATCAAGATGGCCGCCCAGCCCAGCCAGCTCTATGAAGGTCACCTGACAATCAACAAGTTAGACATGATAGACTAAGAGGTAACGAGATTTTTAGTATCGATCGAGGAAAAGGTTAGATTCATTTTTATGGTTTTAAACTTTTAGATTTTTGCATTCACAATGCTATTTTTATATTAAGATGAATAAATAATGAAAAAATATTAGAAAAAAAAGTATGAAGGGAAAAAAACTCCCGTCTGAGTTGCTACGGGTGAGTCGATTTTTTCTAATATTTTTTCATTATTTATTCATCATTTTTATGGGTTGTAGAGTGGTCCCCTAATGTGAATGATGTCGGTCTGCCTGGTCTCAGTGGTTACAACTTCGAATCATTTTTGTCTAAAACGAATAGATTTACCGGAAAAAAATATTCAATGCTTTTTTTGTATGAAGTGAGACATTCAATGTGCTCTTACAGCCTATTCCTATTTGTTTCCGCCTCAAAACTACTTCTTCGTCAATATTTCACACGTTTACTATTGTATCCTACACTATCAACGCACGTCCAAAATTGTCCATTCAATACATATAGGACTTTCAAACAGTATAAAATCGTAATTTTTAAGTATATACTGATTGTTTTTACTTTCTAATTAATTTTAACACTAGCCCACAAAATTTTTGGTCACTATTATTACTATGGATAAGTTTTTTTACCTAATAAATACAATGCAACCGAAATAACAAGGTGTAGCGGGATAAGGCCCAGGCGGGTTATTACAAACTGGAATAGTACGAGTGACATTATTTTACAATGCTTAAGGAAAAAAAGTTAACAATTAGGTCTTAGATTAATAAAATATTCAAAAAATAATAAAGTTTTTGAAATTATAACGATGAAAACTAAGATTTATAATGATATTTAAAAACATTTATTTTGAGCTCTACTAAAAAAATTACAAATAAGGCCTGTGCCGCTTTAAAGTTGATATAAAAATTGTATTTATGAACATCGATAGAAACAAGCAGAAACTAAAATCATCAATATTTTATTGTGTGACAAAATAGCCCAGATATCGAATGTTTAGGTCTGTGTGTTTGTGTATTTGTGTAAACAGTAATTGTAATTAAAAATATTGTTATTCATGCTATTGAATTACCTACTGACAGGTTCTTTGATTCCTGTGGTGGACGGATAATTTGCAGCACCAGTTAATTTTCATAAAAACGAGGTAGCTTTGAAGCATTGGTTCTCCGCCAGGGATTTATCAAGCTGTGATCCGAAGATGGCTATCCAGGGAATAAATGGAGTAGGTCCAGATCGCAATACACACACAACTGATCTATCAGGATTCTAAGAGCTGTTTCGGTATGTCAGAGCGTTTTTCAACCAACTGGGCTGCGTTCCGTCGCTTTGGGTGTAGTTGTTTGGTTAAAATTTAACCCGTTTGGGTTGCAACCAAGCGACGGAACGAACGAGTTGTTTTTATAACCTCTTTAGGTACAAAGTTTTCATTTTATACTTGTAATACGGATAATTAAAACGTTCCTTTATACTAAATCAAATAAAAATCTGTATTTTTATTAGAAACCATGAAATTTTTGATACTAAGACACAAAAACATCAAAATACAAAATAATGCCAATGTCATTGACATTTCTTTGTATAGACAAACGTCAGAGCGTTTTTCAACCATCCATTTTGATGGTTTTTTGGTTGCTGCGCTCCGAGCCACGGAACGGGTGAAACTACGCTCTGACAGCTGTCAGGGTAAAATTTCACCGAACCACGCAACGGTTAGAGCGCGCACCGGAGTGCGCTCGAGTGCACTCGTGCGAAGCCACGGAACGCACTCCTGGGTTGCGTTTAGGGATGTTCGATCCGGGTACCTTGTATCGATATTCTGGATCGCAATGGATCGTAATCCATTGTATCGATCCATGGATCGATCCATTAAAATTGATACGATTTTTTGGATCGATCCAGTATCGAATCAAATATTTTAGAAAAGTCGAATTTTTTATTACACTTTATTATAAACATGATATTATTAGGTACCTAATGTACTTAGTAATGTTTAATAAATAAAAAAAATATTAATTTTGCCATTATTTAAATTTAAAAAGTATGCAAAAACCAAATTAAAAGTTGCTGGTTGTCCAAGTGAACAAAACGTTTTTAACGAAGTAAAATTGTTCTCAAACTAAACAAAAAGCAATATAATAGTTATGACGAATTTGATGGTACATTGAAATATGATATGGCAACAATTCATAAGATAATTTTTTATATAAATAATATGGATCTGTTCGCCCGCAGTATTTTAAACAAGGGAAAAGTTCAAGTTCAAATATTCTCTAAGTAACTATACAATATGTTTGGTTAGCGATGTCGGAGCTTTTAAAGGCAGATAATATGATAAATTTTAATGACAAAACACCCACATGTTGGGGTCTATCCCCTCTCCTGTTAGAATGACCGGCATTATAAATTTGACTTTTTATTTTATATGGCCCTGCCGAAAAATATTAATTTCTCCGGATTTAAAAACCCTACAGTTATAAAAAAATACTTTTAGAAAGCTAATAATATCAACTATTACATATAACTGTAGGACTTTTAAATCCGGAGAAATTAATATTTTTCGGCAGGGCCATCTAAAATAAAAAGTCAAATTTAAAATGCCGGTCATTCCAACAGGAGAGAGGATGGACTCCAACAATTGGGGGGTTTTCAACAATTGTGGATCATAATATTATCTGCCTTTAAAAGCTCCGACATCGATAACCAAACATATTGTATATGTCGTAGGATAATCGTATAAGACGGATCTTTACAAAAATCCTAGGTCGATTGTAAAGAACCGGATAATTGTAATCTAAGATAGATTTTCGCAATCGTCCGAGAATTTTTAAGGATCTTTGTAAAAATCCTCGTATGTTTCGGACAATTGTAAACTTGAATGCTGATTGGATAGTCTTAAGAGACGATTTATAACATCTTCAATCTGATTGGTCAGAACATATTGCTGATGGGTTTTGGGGTTATTTCGTAATTTTGCCGAATTATATTCTTCAATTAAAGTTTTAACAAGGTTTTGCACAAACATGTTGACGAGCGCTGTAGAACTTTCTTAGCTCTGTCTGTGTAGAAAAGTTATTTTTCGGTTATACTTAACTGCACTGATCGAGCCCAGCATTTATATAATATCCAATTCACTCACTTCACTCATCGTACATTAATGTCTCTTGATAGATTTGAACACTCAGTTTTCTTTTTTTAAATAAAAAACGTAAAATTAGAACAAAACGCTGGAGAAATATTTGTCAATAATCACAATAATAACAATGGACGCAGCAATGTTGCCGTTAGCCAATCAGAGCATCCGTCAGTCCATAACGTTAACGTCAGCCAATCAGCGTGCGCAAAGTGATGGTCATTGGCGATTTACCTAAGATACGCTGGATTTGGACGAAAAATCCTAAACATCACTCGGACGATTGCAAAAATCTGTCTTAGATTCTAATTATCCGGTATTTTATAATCATACTAGGATTTTTGTAAAAATCCTGTTTGTACAATTATCCTACGACATATATAATATAGTACGATAAATAATTCATGCGATTTTTTCGATCCGATCCTCTATGTATGTGTATCGATCCGCCAAAGGATCGAATGCTATTGTATCGATACAAAAATCGAGTGGATCGTAACGCATTGTATCGATCCACGCAAGTATCGGATCGGATCGAACATCCCTAGTTGCGTTCAGAACATACGCTACGAGTGCAACCTATCCACAAACCAAACGCTCTAACGGCGTTCCAAACATTAGAGCGTGATATCGTATGTGATACCGTATCAGTAAAGATTCTATTCATATTAAGAAATCCTAAATTTTTGTAGTAGTTCTATAAATGTTAACTATAGTGCACATTTACTGCACATCATTCAGAAGTGTATGAAGTGGCCACCGGAATTTCAAGTGTCCTATTTCTTAATAGTATATAGATGAACGATCCCTACGTTGTTAATTTCTACAACAGGTTGCCGCAACTTAATGGTTGGGTATATGAAGGTGTTGTTCTGAATTATTCTTCGTTTATTTATTGAAAAGGTTTGCCGACGTTACAATTTAATGCAGTTTGACTTCTTTTATAACTAATTGTAACAAATTCTTACAGGAAAGAACAATAAATGTTTCGGTGAGGCAAATGACATTAACCTCACCAACTTCTTTAGTAAGCTCACTTATAGTAACTGTAAATAAGTCTTCTTCACTTGTTACGCTCTGACAGAACACAGTCTAATGCTTTTCTTATGTAAAAACAAAAAAAAAACAAGTTATTAGCATTTATGATTTTAGAGTCTGATTTGGCGAAAGGAAAAATACCTATTGTTTTCTGTAGTTACTAAGCTTTTTATAATTACCCTCATTTTTTTAGTGTTACACAATTTACTCCGGCAGCTACACTTTCTGCAAAGCATTTCCTTTACTTTGTGCGATGCTGGGGAATTAGACATATATTGTAAATAATCAAGTTCTATTTATCAAAAAAAAGCAAATCACTTATAAATGTCTATTGTTTACATAACTGTCATTGTGTGATTATAAAATATGCAATCGTCATATTTTTGCCAATAATTTTATATTGTAATTGAATAACTCTTTTTTTAAATATTTAATATATACCTTAAAATTACGTAGTTTATACAATGCGACACATTGTTGGAAGAACAATAAGGTTTCTGTCGCTTGCACCTAACGTTAATATTACAATGCCATTTGCACCTAATTAATGCTCTAAATGAACCTTCACAAACTGTTTAAGATCTGACAACAGGTTTAACCATAGTTTTCTATCGCGCATTATATCCGAAAATGAAAAAAAAACGTTATTTTCCCCTGGGCGCAAACCTTTACAAATAAAAATTTGAAATTGGCCGTAGTAAGAGCACATTGAATGTCTCACTCCATACAAAAAAAAAAACATTAAGTATTTTTTCCGGCCAATCTATTCGTAAAAATATCTTAAGACATTTCTTCATTAGAATAAATATTTCTATCGGTTAGTATTTTTTTTTAGAGACGCCATACTTCAAATAGGTACTAAAACCGATCATTTCTCTGATCGTTGCTTTTTCGTAACAATGAAGCCTGTTATAAACGCTATAACTCGAAGTTGCAACAACTGAGAGCAGGCAGACCGACATCATATCAAGGGGACCACTCTTCAAGTTCTACAACCCATAAAAAAAGTTTTAAAAAACAAAAAACCGACTAAAAACTACGTTCCTACGTTACCTCTAAAAAGCAAGAAATAATATTCAAATCACTAGACACGCATTATCATTGTAAATAAAACACTTTTATTGAAGTCGGGTGGGGCTGGAGGACAACTTTTTTAATTCTGATAGCCCCACCTGACTTCAATAGACGTGTTTTATTTACAATGATAATGCGTATCTAGTGGTTTGAATATTATTTCTTGCTTTTTAGAGGTAGCGTAGGATTTTGAAGTCGGTTTTTTGTTTTTTAAAACATTTTTTTCTTTTTAGTGTAAGATCGCTTTGACATGCATTTTGCATATGGGTCAAACTGAGAAGAGAATCTCCTCTTTTGAAGTCGTTTAAAATACCAAAACCTGCTTCTAAATGTAATAAATACTATTCTGAAAACTGCATCAAAATTGGTTTGGCTAAACGCGAAATAATCGCGGACAAACATATATACGGGTCAAACTGAGAACCTCCTTTTTTGAAGTCAGCTAAAATACCAAAACCTTCTCCTAAATGTAGCAAATGCTTTTCTGAAAACCGCAACAAAGTCGGTTCAGCTGAACGCGAGATAATCGCGGACAAACATACATACATACGTACTGGTCAAACTGAGAACCTCCTTTTTTGAAGTCGGTTAAAATACCAAAACCTTCTCCTAAGTATAAGAAATACTTTTCTGAAAACTGCATCAAAATCGGTTCAACCGAACGCGAGATAATCGCGGACAAACATACAAACATACATACATACATAAAGGTCTGAGAACCTTTTTTTTTTTTTTGAAGTCCGTTAATATTTTTTTTTTGAAGTCGATAATATTTTTTTTGACGTCGGTTAAAAATGAATCCAATCTATGGGGAGGCGAAGGCAAAGTGAATTACAGATGGCGCTTCATTCTTTGGAACAAAGCCAAAAATCTCGTGACCTCTTAGACTATCACAACTCATTGAAAGAACCTGTCGTAATGTTAAAATTGTATCCGGATGCGCTGCTATTGTGACGTCACCGATATTTCGACCAATAAAAAGATCATATCACGCAAATCGCGTTATCTTATTGGTGGAAATGTCGTTGGTTAGCGGATACGCTTACGATTCTTTCGTCATGTCATTTTGTGTCTGACTTTGTGTGTCGAATAATGGAGTGCCGTGCCGGTTACTTGTGATTTTCCTCGGTTTAAAATATGTAACTTGTGATGCCTATTTCTCTTCGGTTATGTGATCATCGAGTGTCTTGTACCTCCCCTCTTAGAATTTAAGCAAAGAAAAGCTTTTGAAGAAACGAGTAGATTGGTAAATTTTGAAGACCACCTGTCCAGTTTCACATGGAGGACGGAGACGGAAGAATTTACTTTTTCCTACCCTTGCCTCATTGCCTGTAATCAAATTAGCTCATGCAGTTCCCGCTCAGCGTGAAAAGTAAGCTATATTATTTTTAGTTTTTATTGTCTTACAAAATACTTACTTAAATAAAGCAATAGGTACCTCTTAATACAAAAGTTAGGTTGGGTTTTTTTCTTACAGTCCTAGGAAGTTACTTTGATAGAATAGCGACCCAACCCCAGGATCTTGGTCTGATGACATAGGTACAGCTTTTTTTTTATAATTACCTGACAAGAGTGCGGCTCTTATGTTGATGAAAGAATACTTTGTTACTAAATGCATTACACAAGTTTAGTTTTCTTTTCCTAAATAGGTAATGTCTTGTTACAGAAGATTTTGATTGTATATGAAGGTGTTATAATTTAAAAATAAGTTTTTTTATTTACAGTACTTATATAACATCATGAACGAACACAATTCATTTCAAAATCAAAATGAGATGACCAGGGCCTTGTTATACTGAGGGATCAGGTAAGTAAAAAGGAATCGAAGAATACTAAGCCTGCCCGCAGACTACAGACTTTCTATCGGCCGATAGTTGGCCCGATAGTTGGTTTTGTATGAAGAATCAGCCGATACTGAATCGTTGTAGTGTGCGCACTTGCATACTTCTTCATACTGATTGGAGAGCCTGACTAAACTGTCGGCCGATAGAAAGTCTGTAGTCTGTGAGCACACTAAGTAAACTCTATGTGGAACTATGAACTATGTAAAGAGCAGACGGGTACCTACTACGGATGAGTCGACTTTTTCTAATACCTATTTTTTCTATTGAATTAATTATCTTAATATGAAAATAGCATTGTGAATGCCTAAAATCTAAAAATTCAATAGTGGTACCTAATGCAAAACATTACTGCACGTATGAAGTCACAGTAGCTAGTATTTTTGATATGTATACATAATTGATAATTACAGGTGAAATTACTTAAAAGTTCCATTGATGGGAAAGCGATGTTAAATTGTGGCCATAAAAATCAAGGCTTACTTGACCAGACACTGATAAGTCGTATAGCCAGACGTTTAGAAGGGATCTTCTAGCGGAGGAAATCGAGGAGTTAACGAGGAGACACTGTTAACATCAATTAATAGTGAAGAAATTCATGGTAGACGACTAGGTATTGTTATTAATCTTTTAGCTTTGTCTTGCAACCATATATTTTTTTACGAATATCTCCATGAGAGAGTCCACGACATCATGGGTGTTTTGTAATTAACATCTTTCATTACAGCTGTTGCAAGATTTTAATCACATGTACAAGAACAACAAGGACTTCTTTTATTCAAATATTATCATCTACCAAAAAAGCATTGTCAGATTGGCTGAATCCGAGTTAGAAGACAAGGACGGTTAAAAGACAGTTGAAGGACAAGACGTCAAACTATTGATTCCATTAAGTGGTAAGTCTCTTCATTTTTATTTATGGGTCTCACTTATGAGATCGTCGGGATTTATGGTCACACATGTACAAGTAAGGTGAGAATTGTAAAGTTCAATTGCTGCCCTACTGCATTGCAGCTGTTCGCAATGTATGTCCGTTATATCGTAATATACTCATCAACTTTGTCTAGGGATATAGGTATTATTTTCATACAAACGAGGTTATTTTGAAGCCTTGGTTTTCTGCCAGGGATGTACCATGCTGTGATCTGATGATAGCCATCCAGGGAGTGAATGGATGAGATTCACTTCTCTATACACACCCAATTGACCTGATCAGCATACTAAAAGATTAATAGGTCAGAGTTCTCAGTTTCAGGATTTCCATACATTTTCATGCTATTTTCGCTGTTTTTTCAAAACATTTTTATTAAGGTGGTACCCTGAGCGAAAGTGGCGCCGCGGTGAATTATAATTAATATTATAATTCTAATACAAAATTTTAAAAACGTTTATTGTGGAGATTTTAGGGCCCACAGTCTAGTATTTTTAGACGGTATCGTTACATTCCCTCTTAAGGTGCGTCCAGATATGTTCTTTTGCCCGTACCGTACCTCCGTTCCGATCGGCGTCGCGATCAAAGAACGCTAGTCTGGACGCATGTTCGGAACGGTGCGGAGGTACGCCGTTCCGTTCGCCGAACAGGTACGCCCCGATCCACCTCGAATCTCTCGCTCTTTTGCCCGTACCCGTATCTCTCGCTCTTGAGCGTCGCGAACAAAGAACGCTAGTCTGGACGCATGTTCGGAACGGTGCGGAGGTACGCCGTCTCGATCGCCGACAGGTACGCTCCGATCCATCGCGAGTCGGTTTTTTCGCCCCGTTCAAAGGAAAAACGGAACGGAGGAACGGTACTATCCGCGTCAATTGGTAATGCGCCTGGCGGCCATGATTTTAACCTCAAAAACGAAAAACAATTGTAATTTTCTCATATTCCTAGACCCTTTCTTATTGAAAATAAGAATTCAATAATTAATAAATTATATTACCTATTAGAATTTTACTGTTTTTTGTCATTTTTAGTTGCGGATGACGATGATGCGTATGTTAATTTGACAAGGTTCCAGCGCATTACCAATTGACGGGGATAGTACGGCGCTAGTCTGGACGTGATCGCGGCGACGCCGACGTTCGGAGGTTGTAGTACAGTAGCCCGTAGTACATTTAAATTACGAAAAAGGTTAGGTACCGTTTGCCGTTGTGATGTAGTTATTTATTATGAAATTATAGATACTTTAACCCAAGTTTTACAGATCGCAACTCGCCGTAACCTATATTTGTATATCTCCAAAAATGAGATTTTTTATTTTTCGAGGTTAATCACATGGTTTAGCTATTGTCGTGTTCTACAGCGCTATGTTTGATTGCCACTGATAATAGTTAGACTGTGAAAAGTAGCCATACACAGATAGCGCTGTAGAACACGACAATAGCTAAACCATGTGATTAACCTCGAAAAATAAAAAAATAATCATTTTTGGAGATATACAAATAAAGGTTACGGCGGGTTGCGATCTGTTAAAGTATCTATAATTTTGTAATAAATAACGATATCACAACGGCAAACGGTAACCTTTTTCGTAATTTAAATTTACTACGGGCTGCTGTACTATTGGATCGGAACGTTGATACGGAACGGAGGTACGGTACGGCGCTAGTCTGGACGTGATCACGGCGACGTTCGGCGGTTTGATCGGAACGGTGGTACGGATCGGAGGTACGGAACGGGCAAAAGTAGCGTCCAGACTTATTTGATCGGAACGCTGGTACGGAACGGAGGTACGGTACGATCAAAAGAACATATCTGGACGCACCTTTAGTCACTGCTAGAATTAAATAGCAATACTGCTAAAAGTGGCTGTTTTTGACACATTTGCTATCTACTTCTACAAATGACTACGAGGGCATGTAGTGATTGATACCTTCTAAAAATACTAGACTATGGGCCCTAAAATCTCCACGATAAACATTATTAAAATCTTTTTCTATTAATAACTTATTAAATAAAAACCTCTGAGGGCGCCACTTTCGGTCATACAACCGCCTTAAGTTGCTTTCTCATTTGTTTGTTTGTCCGCAAAGTTTGTGAACGATGTTATACTAGCTTCCTGATGAGCTAGACTTGAAACTTTAAACATAGGTCAGAACTTGAAAGCAATGCAATATTATGGTGTCATTGAGCTGATCTGATGATGGATCCAGAAGAAGGCCACAGGAACTCTATGATAAAACCATACAACCCCATCGTGTTTGAGCTCGTTAGAATCATCTTGACGAGTACTCTAATGGGAGATGAGGTCCAGGGTTTGATGATGAAGCTGGAAGGCCATGCCATAGGAACTCAATATTGAAACCGTGCAACCCCATCGCGTTGGGCTCGTTTGAATCGCCTTGACGAGTTCTTTGTTGGGAAATAGTTTCCAGGGTCTGGTGATGGAGCCGGAAGAAGGACACAGGAACTCTTAATTCAAATCACGCTACCCCATCGAGATTGGGCTCGTTTGAATCGTCTTGACGAGTACTTTGTTGGGAAATAGTGTCTAGGGTCTGATGATGGAGCTGGAAGAAGGCCAATGGAACTCTATAATAAAACCATGCAACCACATCGAGTTTGGGCTCGTTTGAATCATCTTGACAGGTAATTTAATGGGAAATAGTGTCTGAGGATCTGATGATGGAGCCGGACGAAGGCCATAGGAACTCTATAATAAAACCATGCAACCCCATTGAGTTTGGGCTCTATTGAATCGTCTTGACGAGCACTTTGTTGGGAAATAGTTTCCAGGGTCTGATGATAGAGCCGGAAGAAGGCCACTGGGACTCTGTAATAAAACCACGCAACCCCATCGAGTTTGGGCTCGTTTGAATCGTCATGACGAGTGGTCCGATAGGAGATGGTATTTTCTTAGTCTTAGCTCGTTAACCAAAAAGCAGAAAATAATAATTTACTGAAAAAAATATTTTTAATGACACGTTTTTAAAACGGACTAGTTAAAACAGACTAAAAAGTAAAAATAAATTCTTATGTAAATATTTATAACCCTCTATACATACAGAAATTTTAAACCTAAAAACGTGGGGCGCATGCTAAAGACCATATGGATGACAAATTTTACAAAATGCGCCCCACGTTTTTAGGTTTAAAGTTTTTGTAGGGATAGGGTTATAAATATTTAAATTTGAATTTATTTTTTACATTTTAGTCTGTTTTTACTCATCCATATTAAAAACGTGTTTTTAAAAATATATTTTTTAAACATGTCCTTCAATCTTTTAGAATGCTGGTCAAATTAGTTGGGTGTGTATATAGCGATCTGAATCTCCAAATCAAATCAAATCAAATTTTTATTAACCTTGTAACAGAGTACGTTACACTAGGTAAGTCATAAATCGATCTGAATCTCCTCCATTTACTCCCTAGATAGCCATCATCAGATCACAGCACAGTACATCCCTGGCAGGAAACCAAGGTTTCAAAATTACCGTTCCACCTGTATTCCTCCCTAGACAAAGTTGATGTGTGTATATTATATCTTAACATAATATAAATGTTTGTATGTAGCCACCAGGATATTTAATAACAAACAACCAAACCGATTTCTATCCAGAAGTTCAACAATTTTTTTTGCTTATCTCATTTTTTTCTATTTCAGATAGTAAACCAGAGTCAAAAACTAATGCTGCGTTGTTACTGTGGGTAGCAGTATTATGAGTATGCACATGTTAATGTAATGTTATCGGGGCATTTTATAAAAACACACTTTTTTGTGAGATTTTGATTTATTTTTTCGAATGTGCTGAAAGTGTCTCAGTGCGGTTTTGTGTAACTGAGAAGTAAAAGTGGAAACAGAAAGTGTTGTAATTTTTTTTAAATAAATAAATGAGATCTCAATTTATTTGTTTTCTTTACAATTATATTTAAGGATAACTACACAGAAAACTGGATTGCGTTTAATCAAAATTTAAAAATATATACCTACCTACTGTTGCATTTTGTTGGTGTTGTCCAAAAGAGTGTTATTATGGAGATTCCATAAAAAATATTATTTAACAGTAGTTATTGGGGCGGATTACACTATCAATTTTATGGCGTGATACACGCATATTATCAAAACAATTTGAAATGTTGTGATAGACCAGTATCACAATATTATTGACAGTGTCTTCCACCCCAATAATAATAATTCATCTTGTTTTCTCTACATATAAGATCCGTATTTGTTTGTTTGCAATAATTATTGTTTTGATATTGTGTTTGTACTGCTTACAGTTAAGTATTTTGTCTTAGTGTTGTTACATAACTTGCTTGTTTCATTCATAGTTGGCTTATTTCGAGAGCTTGAATCTGTTTTTTGTACCTACATCTCTAGTCATTTATGTTTTGTTTTTGTATCTTCCTTCTGGTGAACAAAACGTAAAAAAAATATTCAGGTTGATTTTTCATCACTAGCCAAATTTTGTATACATATTATTATTATTATTTACAGTTAACTTGTTTCTTTATCTTTCTGTTATTACATGACTTGCTTGTTTCATTGACAATTTGCTTGTTGTGAGATCTTGCTTAATCTGCATTTTGTACTGTTATTTTCTAGGTAGATTTTTTGTTTACCTGCCAAATTTTGTATACTTGCTCAGTCGGTCAAGCTGAACAATTTTCACGTGAGCAAATCTGAAATCACGTTGAGTAATCGGCTGTTTCATACATTTTGGTCAAGTAATGAACTTTTGTATAAAACACCTGTTTTTTTCGTGATTTTAGAGTTGTTCCCCTATATCAAAAGTTGTTCAGATTAATGGTCTGAGCAAGTAGGTATACAAAATTTGGCAGGTAATAAAAAAAACTACCTGTGGAGAAAATAACAATACAAAATGCAGATTCAACAAGATCTCACAATAAGCAAATTGTTAACGAAACAACCACGTCATGTAATAACAAAAAGATAAAGCAACAAGTTAACTGTAAATAGAACAAGCACATAATGCAGATTCAACCAGTAAACATAGCAAGCAACACGTTGATAGGACAAGCATGTAATGTAACAACAACTAGAAAACTTAACGTAGATTCAACCTGACGTAATGTCAAAATAACATGATAAGTAGGTTGTTGAATCAACGTGGCAAGCAGGTCAAACCTATATGCTTGAACATGTAAGAGCAACAAGATAAATTAACAAGCTAACTGCTGAATCAATAAGCTTTTCATGTTATAAAAACAAGAAAACTTAATGTAGATTCAACCTGACGTAATGTCAAAATAACATGATAAGTAGGTTGTTGAATCAACGTGGCAAGCAGGTCAAATTTATAAGCTTCAACATGTTAGAGCAACAAGATAAATTAACAAGCTACCTGCTGAATCAACAAGCTTGTCATGTTAAAACAACTAGAACATTTAACGTAGATTCAACCTGACGTAATGTCAAAATAACATGATAAGTAGGTTGTTGAATCAACGTGGCAAGCAGGTTAAAACTATATGCTTCAACTTGTAAGAGCAACGAGATAAATTAACAAGCTAACTGCTGAATCAACAAGCTTGTCATGTTAAAACAACTAGAACATTTAACGTAGATTCAACCTGACGTAATGTCAAAATAACATGATAAGTAGGTTGTTGAATCAACGTGGCAAGCAGGTTAAAACTATATGCTTCAACTTGTAAGAGTAACAAGATAAATTAACAAGCTAACTGCTGAATCAACAAGCTTTTCATGTTACAACAACAAGAAAACTTAACGTAGATTCAGCCTGATGTAATGTCAAAATAACATGATAAATAGCTTGTTGAATCACGTGTCAATCAGGTCAAAACTATAAGCTTTAACATGTTAGAGCAACAAGATAAATTAACAAGCTAACTGCTGAATCAACAAGCTTGTCATGTTACAACAACTAGAAAATTTAACGTAGATTCAACCTGATGTAATGTCAAAATAACATGATAAGTTGCTTGTTAAATCAACCTGGCCGATTTAACAAGTTTAAACTTGTAGCTTTAACCAAAGAGCAGATTGGCGCTATTTTAACCAAAAATAATGTTGCTGGCAACATGAAAACTTGTTGTTTTTTTTCTCAGTGCAGACTGTATGCAACAACCAAGTGTTTTTAATAAAAATAATTTTACTTCCGTTTCATAATTTCACCCCTCGCCACTGGTATAGGGATATCTACTATATTCTGATTTAGCCATAAATTCTGTTATACGTTGTATATTCCCATATTCAATATAAATAGCATGAGTTTGCGATTTTTGTCCAATTATTAAAATGATGGTAGTGTGTGTCATGAGTAACACTGAGTTAATATATTTATCTTTGGGTTGGTTCTGTTTTCGTAAGAAATGGTAAAGATTTGATCAATCCCACATTTAGGAATGTCAAATAGCGCCTCGATTGAAATGAATGGAATGGGTAGATCTTATCGCCAACTGTGAAAATATTACAGGTCCGGCTGTAAAATTTTGGAAAACCCTAGCGAAGGAAGAAGGAGTGACGCTGAAGAAGCTCACTCTTAGCGATAGCAGGAGTCCGGTACTGGTAATAAAATGGCCAGGAACACAGCCGACCTTGAAGAGTGTCATGCTCAACTCTCACATGGACGTCGTACCAGCTTTAGACAGAGTGCGTATTTTTTTATTTACAATATTTATACATTTTATTTGATATCTAACTTGGTTATTTAACCAAGTTAGATATCAAATAAAATGTATAAATATTGTTTTAAATTTCCATGGTTATTGACGTTAATAGAATAAACTATGTCGGGATTTACACCATGTACCTGTTTATTTTTGAGACTCCGATATTTCGGCGCAGTTGCATGCGCTAACGTAGTAATAAAAGAACTAGACGGAGGGTAGACCGATTCGTCTGCCAATAACATCTACCCGCACGCAACAATCGACAGTTCTTCCGTGATCATGGCGCATGCAACTGCGCCGAAATATCGGAGTCTCAAAAATAAACAGGTACATGGTGTAAATCCCGACATAGTTTATTCTATTAAAATGTATAAGTCTGTAATAAGGCCAGTAGTCATGTATGGGTCAGAATGTTGGGTTATGAAGAAGATGGATGAAAGGAAATTACATGTAGCAGAGATGAAAATGTTGAGGTGGATGTGTGGTGTGACGCGAATGGATAAAATAAGAAATGAGTATGTCAGAGGAAGTCTGAAAGTAGCACCAGTAACAGAGAAGCTGCAAGGGGATCGTCTGGCTTGGTTTGGGCATGTTATGAGAAGGGACGAAAGGCATGTTACTAGAAGAGTAATGGATATGGATTTTGAGGGCTGGAAAGTAAGAGGAATACCGCAGAAAAGATGGATGGATTGTGTGCAGAATGATATGAATGTGAAGGGAGTGGATGAGGAAATGACGAGTGACAGGAAGGAATGGAAGAAAAGGACGCAATGCACCGACCCCAAATAAATTGGGATAAGGGTAGGAGGATGATGAACCAAGTAAGATATCGTATGGAGGTGAGCTAGTAAGCTAGTGATCATTAAGTTTAGTTTGATGACTATTCGATAATCAACATTGCAAAAGAAAGCTGGATGTACAATACCACACCCCGGGCACTCCATACAAGCGTCGCGTTGCAACTCTTGACGCTACACAATGACGTTTTTGCACACGCGCAACTGTACGCGTGCTAATGAGCCTACGGACTGGCCTACGGATGGGCGCCGGTGGGGTGAGGTAATTGATTGTGGGGCGTGGCGGAGAGTTTCCTTTCTGTACGGTAGACACGGTAGTACTTATATTTATTCTGTGACAATACATAACTTTTCGATAAAAAATTAAAAAAAAAATCGTTACGAGATACCAACCAACATCGAAATGTGTTACCAACCAATTGTTTTTTATGCTTCTTTGCATTCAAATTACCTTCCTGTCCTATGCATTTAATTCAACCATAATCATATCGTGTGAAAAATACTTTACTCACTTATGCTCTGAAATGTTATCATTCCATTTGAAAAAAGAATGCGGGGCGTTCAACATTTCCGTGGGGGTCTGGTTCATCACATTCTAAATTTGAAATTCAGTGCGGAAATGAAATTCAATACTTACTTCCCGCACTGAGTGCGGGAAGTAAGTGTTCCAAATTCAAATCGGTAGACCTTATCAGCTAGCATTCTTTTTATAAAACTTTATGGCTGCATGACCGGTCAGTAAACATGGCTACGCGAACCAATTTAAATATCACATTTTTACAACGAAAATTGTATTTCCTCGCATTTCGTGAGTAATAGTACATTACATCCGAGAACGGGAAGCTAGCGATTGCATTGTCGAGGATGGTTTGAAGCCCGAGCCGCAGGCGAGGGCTTTAATCATTCGAGGCAATGCAAGTAGCTTCCAGTACAAGGTTTGTATAATACTTTACTCACGAAATGCGAGGAAATACAATTTTCTTTGTAAAAATGTGATATTTAAATTGGTTCGCGTGGCCATGTTTACTGACCGGTCATGCAACCATAAAGTTTCATAAAAAGAATGCTAGCTGATAAGTTCTACCTATTTGAATTTGGAACATTTACTTCCCGCACTCAGTGCGGGAAGTAAGTATTGAATTTCATTTCCGCACTGAATTTCAAATTTAGAATGTGATGAACCAGACCCCCACGGAAATGTTGAACGCCCCGCATTCTTCTTTCAAATGGAATGATAACATTTCAGAGCATAAGTGAGTAAAGTATTATACAAACCTTGTACTGGAAGCTACTTGCATTGCCTCGAATGATTAAAGCCCTCGCCTGCGGCTCGGGCTTCAAACCATCCTCGACAATGCAATCGCTAGCTTCCCGTTCTCGGATGTAATGTACTATTGATATATACTTAATCATAGCTTCTGCAGAACATTGTCATTTAAGATCTTTCTAAAGGAAATGAACCCTTCTTTTTACTTTTGCTGCCTGTTTAGTTCAGTATGAGCGCAAATTAGACAATGAACGAGCATTCACATAAAATGTTGTTTTATTTAATTGCAGGACGGATGGAGTTTTCCTCCATTTGCAGCAGAAATATCGAATGGCTACATTTACGGCCGCGGCACACAGGACATGAAGTCAGTCTCGATTCAGTATTACGAGGCCTTGAAGAGGTTGAAGGCCAAAGGCGCCGTACTGAGAAGGAATGTCTATATGACTCTTATGCCAGGTACCTATACTCGTTCTTACATTCAACAAAAGTATTCAAGTTGAAATATGTGCAATACCTATATTGATAGCGGCTGATATGATGATGATGATATGCAATATGCCTTTGGGATACATAAATGATAACTGGATTTTTTTTGTTTAAAATTAAAATACCTAACGCAGGCAGGTTCAATACCTACTAGCAAAATATGCCTCCACGCAAATATAAAATCTTTTTAATCGTCTTTTGTTGATGGACACTTTATCTACACCCATGCTTTAAATCCTCTGTAAAGACTTCTGAAAAAGTTAGCTTACTGCCAACATAATAGCTACCAGTGTCATAGTAACCAAACACAATATCCGCTCGAAGTGTTACATTATGAAAATAATTATTATAGCACACTTTCGGATGATAAAATTACGAGGAGGGGGAGAAAAGTTAAGTAAAAGTCAAATACAAGGTCAAGGTCAGATACAAGGTTAAGGTCAAATACAAGGTCTAATACAAGGTTAAAGTCAAATACAAGGTCAAGGTAAGGTTATGGTCAAATAGAAGGTCAAAGTCATAGAGGATACCATGGGTGTATAGTACATTATGAGACAAGTTAGCTTAGGTTGCTCATTGCACAAGAGGCTGTGGGTTGCAGCCCGAGCCGCAGGCGAGGGCGTAACTCAGCTGAGTGTTCAATAAGCAAGAACTAACGAGTTTCATACGACGTTTTTCAACACATTTGTGAGGAAAAAACAAAGTAATTTACCACACAGCAACAAATACGACAACAACAAAATATGATAATTATGATGGGAAAAGGTTTTTTTTTTGTTTTTTTCACACGCCAAATGCAAGAATATTTTGCGAACAAAGGGGTGAGTGAGCATACAGCAACTTCAAAATTATAATTTTAAGTGATAAAATGCAAATATTTTAATATTTTAAAACAAAATATTGTGAATTATGAATAATTTGATAATAATAAATATTTGTTTCGTTTAATTAAGGACTTACACATTTATTTATTCCAAAAATGTATATGAATTTTCAGCGACATAAAACTTCTTTGTTGTTACTAAAAAAATAACAGTATAACCTGGTTAAATTGGGTTGGTAAACTTTTTCAAAACTGTTGTGAATTATATATAAACTAAAACATATACTAAACTCATACACACACAGGCATACACACACTCACACACACACACACACACACACACACACACACACACACACAGACACACACATACACAAGCGCGCGCGCAAGCTTTCTTTATAGTGGTTTATAATATAATTAAGGTAGTAAAAGTAAATAATAATAATACTTGTAAATTAGTTCCTAATACCTAATATTTAATGAGTTTTTATAATTCTATATTTTAAGTTTTTATGATAACCCTGTTTGATAGAAGAGCGGTGCCTTCTGATACAGGCCAAATGAGGCTTAAAAGTTGGCATCGGTCCTTAGTATTTATAAAAATGTATTTCGTTAAAGCCAAATAAACTATATTTTTTTTTATATATATATATATTTTCTGGTAGGTTTTGGCTTTGGAGTCAGGAATAATCAATTGCGGAATTTTTGTAATACGTCATTTTAATTTAAATAATAATTTAAAATTAAAATTTACAACATAGTACAATAAATCACTATTACGGCTGTATGCGTAATGCTTTTGCTCAAATAAAAAAAAAATGGCATTGGCAATGTCGACTAGTTGTCATGTTAGTCACAGTCAGCTAAAATAAATAAAATAACTCTTTTGTAAGTTTGTAGATATACATATATTTACGTGATCATCACAAACGTATAAAGCTCTCTGAAGGCAATTCCTGCCTGAAACAAGAAAATCACAAAAAAATCACAATAAATAAGCTGAAAAACAAACAACAATATTAGGTCGTGAATTCGTGATTAACGTAATTAATTTCCAAAGAGTAAAATGATTGGATTACTCTTTGTCACTTTCTGTCAAATCTGTCCTGTCAATCAGTTTTTTATCAGAAAATGCAAGGGAACTTCGTGTTCTGCCGTTCGTTTTATATTTTATCGCGATAATAATATAAAAAAATATATTTGATTAACAAGGTGAAATAAAAAAATCATAATATTATTTTCTTTATTCTAGTGTTTTATATATTATTGCACGCGTTTGTTATAGCTCGGTTTATGGCCCTAATAGCGATGTATTAGGGGTCACTTTACGAGCAAGTGTGTTTAAAAATAAATTAATATCGTGGGTGTTTTTAATCCATATTATTATGTACTAAAATATTTTTTGTTACCCAAATAAAAAAAATGGGTGTAGATAAAATCTTACTGTATATAATTAGGTATTACAACACTCATGTGATACTATTAACACACTCAGCTTCGCCTCGTGTGATAAACCCACGTTCGTCTTTTAATTTAATGTCCCTCATTACGGTAAAGTTGCATAAATAACTATTAGGTATACTTAGTTTTATTTTCACCTTTATCCTCACTTGTTATTCTACGAATTACAAAATTAAATTAATACTCTTTTTATCGTATGTTTTGTGTTTTTATTATTATAACGTACAGCGACGACTGCACAAAATTGTATAAGTAGGTACTGAATTTTTTTTAATAATTGTATGAGTGTACCAGTTTATTTTACGTAATGTAATAGTACGATGTGTATAAAATGTGTCTATGTAAGTACATAAACGTTTATTCTTCCAGATGAAGAAAAAGGCGGTGTTAATGGCATGCTTCCGTTCCTAGAGAGCGATAAGTTCAAGTCCATGAACGTGGGCATCGAACTCGACGAAGGAGGTGCGATCGACTTGCCCGCTATACCCGTGTTTTACCAAGACAAGGTGGTGTGGCGTAAGTATTATTTAAGTAGTAAATAGATATCTATATTATAGTACATTACTGCCGCGGTATAATAATAACTGCGTTGCTGGCAGCGATGATGATGGCTGAGAGTGGAGCTTAGCTCCAGGCCGTCACAGTGCGGTCAGCATTGCAGCTCTTGATGGACAAGCTGGAATAAACGCCGAGACCAGAGGTCAAGGCCTTTATAGCACGAGGACAGCAAGGGCTGCAATGATGAGGTGATAAAATTTATATTGTCGTATGTTTTTACAGAAATAAGAGTTGATTGTCATGGTCCTGCTGTACATGGCTCCTCGTTCCCAACCACTAACTCTACAGCCACTGGAAAGGTAAAGTTACCTGAGATTCCTGACAAAACGATTTTGTTCTATAAAGACTCTGCCACTATAGTTGCCTAGTGAAAAACGTGTAAAGCTAGGGTTCCCTAGGATGATGGTGCCGTCATATTACCGCCGTATATATTTTGCGAAAGTAATATTTTGCGAACAAAGGAATATAGCAGCGTTGAATGTTGTCTATGTAAACAATATTGCGACACTGTAACGTCAGAAACCGCGCCAACGTTCTACGCCGCTAAATGACGGCCGTAACTAATATGACGTCACCGTCATCCTAGGAAACCCTAGCTTAACTATCTGCATATTCACGTTAACTACTTAAATATAAAATAATTTGAAAGACTTTATACGTTATATTTTATTAAATTGATGTAATCTATTGT
Source organism: Agriphila tristella (assembly GCA_928269145.1). Lineage (NCBI taxonomy): Eukaryota > Metazoa > Arthropoda > Insecta > Lepidoptera > Crambidae > Agriphila > Agriphila tristella. Next base: position 13,760,217 of record OV743439.1, on the reverse strand, counting down.
TCTAAACTTTACTGTTACAGTGCCACAATGTTGAAACCAACATGTTAGCGTTCCGAGATACTGAGTATTTGAGTTTCGCCAAAGCATCTCCCACCGACGCTGGCACTTACACCTCGGTGAATCTTAACAGGCTTTCTGTAAGTTCATTTTGCAATAACACCAAGCCGTTTTTTCTAATAAAAAATATTTAAGTAATGTTAATAATCAACAGAGGAAATATCTCTAGTTACTTAGAGCAACGCCGGCTTCGAAGCCCGCCATGCTCTAAGTCTAGTTAGTTTTTCAGTTATCACCAAAACAATAGGTACCTATATACATAGTAATACGCATTTCGGTTATGTTGTTATGTTATCTAAAATCATAGTATTTACTAATGCAGTCATTTATGTAATAGTAATACGAAACAAGTTACGTATTATGGTTATCAGTCAAGCGCTAAGAAGGAAGATTAAAATGTATCTTATCAATGATATTAGAATATTAATCGTGAAACTTTATCTTTGATAGAAGCTTAGAATAATTACACCTAGAAGCCGTGTCCTTGTATGCAAAGTGAGGCAACTTATACTGAGCCAAAATGGCTCAGTTCTCAGATTTATATCCTTCATACGTTACCTAATCGTAACTAAAATCCAATAATATAAGAATTAATCTCTTTAAGGTAGGGAAATTGAAACAGTTTTGTACTTATTAGGTATGATTATTTAATAATGGACAATAAAAATCTGAAAACGGCGCCATTTTGGCTGTTTTTGTTGCCTCACTTTTGACAGCGCGCTTTGTAGGGAATTATCGTTCTAGGTGTAATTATTATAAGGATAGAAGTTGTAAAGTAAATAGAAGTTTAGTACTAATCAAATTTAAATCACAATACAGATTTACAGCATTTTACTGTATGAATACCATAAATAATGAAATAACTAATAAGTACAAATAGTCAAACATGGATGAAGAATCCCATAATAAAAGTAAAGTTGGACTTTATTTTAGTGTAGGCTCAGTTTTGAACCAATTCTTGTTTTTGTACTTATTACCCAAAGATTTAAATCGTTTATTACCTACACATAATATGAAGTTCTTAAGTATGTTAATACTTACACGAAGTAATTTAGTAAATTAGCCAATGGGGAATGTCCGAAAAAAATCAAATTGGCTGAATATTTTTCTATAGGTAGGAATAAGGTCCCTTAGTAATAGAATAAATTTTCATAATATTCGGTTTCGTGAAAAAAATTCAAAAAATCAAAGTCTCTTCGACTTTACAAATGTATGAAAGTAACAGCAGAATGAAGATTGTACCTTTGCCAACACCTGCCACAACCACAACATGGTATTAAAAAAAAGTTTCAAGACAAAATGTCAAAACTTTTTTTTTAATACGTGTTGTGTTTGTGGCAGTTAGCGGCAAAGGTATAATCTCCATTCTGCTGTTACTTTCATACATTTCTGAAGTCGAAGAGACTTTGATTTTTAAAAACTATTTTACGCAACCGAAAATTCTGAAACTTTTTTCTATTACTAAGGGACCTTATTCCTACCTATAGAAAAATATTCAGCCAATTTGATTTTTTTCGGACATTCCCCATTCTTCTCTTTAAATTTTAAGGTAGGTAGTATTTATATTTAATCGGGTAACAATAAATTCCCATTTTGGGTATTAAAAATACTGAATATAGTGTACTGAAATACTAAGTGGGCGACGGACTGAGGGCGACTACAAGAATTGACATTGGGTGACTTTAAAATACAAATTGAGTAACTTGTTATTCAGAACGGGCGACCTTTCTATTTGGGCGACAACTGTAGGTCACACAAAACATTTAAAATTTGGCATATAATATATTTTATTTATAAAAGGCAAATATTAACCTAATCGAGGTGACAAAAATACCATGTTGGGCAGCTTAAATCAATGGACAACCTTTCAAAAATATAATATGTATATTTTACGTTGTATTATGAAAGTAGATATAAAATTAGGGGACACGTATTTTTTATTTTCATTATATGATAAATATGAGCTTAGAACACTAAAATCTCGAAATGGTTTTCTAATTTTAGTACTTTCTCAAAATGAAATGTTGTCCATAATAGCTACCTACTTGGTATAATAGTCACAGTATTTTTGTCACTCATTTAAATTATTTATCTCCTACATGTAGATGCTCTTTTTACGTATTCTTTGTAATACACTGTTTGTCGCCCGTTTAGTTATTTTGTTGCCAACAAAATAAACCGCTACCGGGTTTAGTATTTAAGTATCCCATTGACAGTCGCTCTTTATTAGGTCCTGTCACCCAACTAAATGTATCCCTATAATTATTAATAACACTCATATCAATTACTTTTGCAGGGTGGGACTGCCAACAACGTAGTCCCCAATCTTGTAAGCCTCACATTCGACATCAGACCGAATACTCGACTCAACGAAGACAAATTCCAGGAACAGGTAAATAATTGAATCAAGTACTTTACAACGTCTTTTTCTTCCAACTATGCTTTAATTTCATCACAATCACACTAAAAACTCAGTACAAAGCGAGTCTTTATTTCTCTAGAGCAATAAAAATTTATGAAATTTCATTGTTGCACAGTTTTTTTTTATTGCACCAAAAGGTGCCAATCTCAATGGATTAACTCCATTCAGCCAGCCGATATCAATACTTTTTTTTACGTACCTACGTGTATTATTCGTTTCTATCCTACTTGTTCCAAATTTAAAAAATGATTGCTGCTAACTCTGATTTAAAAATGAAAGAAATTTAAAAAAGTGATTTGGCGGGAACTTTGTTAATTTTGCTTGACAATATTTTTGGAAACGATAAAGTGTGATACTATCTGATTTTGAGTGCTTCGGCTTCTAATTAAAATGGAATCATCTAGCGACACATTAACTCCGGAAAACATTCTAAATGAAGCCGACGACAATGTTATAGAAAATGAAACTCTTTGATATGAGTTTCTTTTATCTACTATTCCTATAGGTAATAGTTGAAAGAAAAGCAGATTATGCACCTCGCCTTAAGTAATTTATATTGCCCTCGTGCCTGTTAGATTAGAGCCCTCGCTAACGCTCGGGCTCTAAATCAGGCACTCGGTGCAATAATAAATTACTTTGTGCTCGATGCAATAATCTACTATTATCTTCATTATGTAGACATTTTTATTTATCGAAATATGACATAATTTCTGTTAATCCAATTACTTTTCATAGCGTGGCGGCCCACAAAAACACGCGTAATAATGTTGCTATGCCCACATGTTTATAATGCAATAATCTTCTTCTCCGTATGGTGCCTCTCCAACTAGTCAAGGTTGGCAGTCAGTTCCGCATACTTGGTCTTGTCCTTGGCAAGGCTAAAGAGTTCGGCGGCACTCGTTATTCCCGTCCACTCCCGAATGTTTCGCAACCAAGACTTTCTTTTGCGACCAGGGGCCCTATTTTTGAATCATTCGACGTGGCGTCGAGCGCTCTTTACTACTGATTATCGTTCGACATTTGATTTTCCATATTTTTGAATCGCTCGACCGCAACGAGTGCCCCTACCCACTCGTTAACAGTCGAGCGATACGGTACGGCGAGCGATATTCTTATCTACTAAAAAGCAAAGATTTTTATTCAACAGCCAATAGAAACATGGATATTACGTTCCGTTTTCGTTGCGGTAGTTACCGGTTTTCTCTAAATTCTGCGTGGAACGGATAAAATCCCATATTTCGTATTATATTGGCAGCCCGGAAACGAACGATTCAAAAATACGGAAAATCGGCGTCATGCGACTTGGAAGACGAGTGTGACTTAAGTCGCATGCGTCAAAACTATGTCATACGAGCGATTCAAAAATAGAGCCCCTGGGGCTCTATTTTTGAATCGCTCGGCTGGCGTCGAGCGCTCGTTTCTACTGATTTTCGTTCGACATATGGCTCAAACGTTCGAAATAGAGTCATATGTCGAACGAAAATCAGTAGAAACGAGCGCTCGACGCCAGCCGAGCGATTCAAAAATAAGGCCCCAGGTCTTCTTTTTCCTGCAACTTTTCCCATCATAATTAGTTGCAAGAGCTCGTATCTGCCCCAGATATGCAACTTTTCTCTGTTTGACGGTTTGAAAAAACTTGCATTTCTGTCTGACTCGTCTCGTTGCAGAACTTCCTCATTGGTGACTTTCTGGGTCCAGCATATAAATATCATGCGTCTGTATGCCCACATTTCGAAAGCTTCTATACGTTTCCTGAGATCTTCTATATAATAGTCCAAGCACATCCGTATAAAAGTAAGGCATGTATAGGCCAGATGTTACACTGAAGAAGACGCACCCGAAGTGGGATTGTAAGGCTTCTGTTGCAGAGGACCTTTCTCATTTTTCCAAACGCACTTCGGACAATTTTGATGCTAGTTTTGATTTCTGCGTCCCTGTCCCAGTTTTGTGTAAACCAGCGGTGCCAAGGTACTTATGTTTAGTCACCTGTTCCAGTTTTTTGCCCGCTAAAAACTAAGCAATAATGATTAGAAGTTAGCTGTAATTCCTGATATTATTGTATTGTACTATTTAGAATTGACAGCTCACAACGTAGCATTATAGTTTATTGCTTATTTTTATGTTTTATGTTAACGAACGAATAGAAAATTGGCCGTTTGACAAGGCACTCTGTATTATCGACAGTTGGAGAGCATGATACACGCGGCGGGTGACAACATCACCATCACGTACATCTCCAAGAACCCGCAGTCGCCAGCCACCGTCGCCGACGAGACCAACCCCTACTGGGTCGCCATTACGCAGGCGGCTAAGGAAATGTAAGATACCATCATATAATATAGTAATTTCACACCGACTTCTCCAAAGCGTTCGACAAAATTAATTATGATATACTCTTAAATAAACTTTGGAGAGCCGGTGTGCATGGCAGCCTCAGGCGATGGATTGAATCTTATATAAAAATAGGTCTCAAGCGGTTTGCATCAAAGGTTATTGCTCAGACTATCTAACAATAAAGTCTGGAGTCCCACAGGGCTCCCATCTCGTACCCATCCTGTTCACTTTGTACATTAATGATATGGGCCAATATTTACCAAACACTCGCCAATTACTTTATCCTGATGACACTAAAATATTTGCATTAGTAAAATCAAGTAGTGATTGCGCTAGTATTCAATCTGATCTAAATAAACTATCTAAATATTGTCTCGATAATGAACTTTATTTAAATAGCGACAAATATTTTTCTGTCACCTACACTAGAAATCTAAAACCTATTATTTACCCATACTCAATCAATAATAATACTCTCAGCAGAGTTAATACTATCCGTGACCTCGGTATCATTACGGATGAAAATAATTTAACAATCACATTGACAAGGTAGTTGAAAGGTCATTAAAATTATTAGGTTTTATTAAGAGAGTTGGAAGAGAATTCAGAATCTAAACCACGTTAAAAATACTTTACTTTGCTTTCGTCCAGTCCATACTTGACTTTGGGTGCATAATTTGGAGCCCCTCACATGATGTACATGTCAATAGACTAGAAGAGGTCTAACAAAAGGTTGTTGGATTCTTAAATTACAAAACAAACCGCTTTAATTCCTCATATGAAGAATCAGCTGCTCATTATGGTATCTCCACCCTTATAAACCGCCGTTCTCAATTTGATCTTTGTAATCTATTTAAAATCATAAATAATCTAATGTATTGCTCTGATACATTACATAAGATAGGTTTCATCACTAAAAGTAAATTTCTAACGCGCCCCTCTCGAGTCAAATCACTAAACGATAAGTATCTTAATGTCTTCGTGCCACCATAGTAGATGGTGCCACCCACCGCAGGTAAAAAATATAAATCAAATCAAATCAAAATCAAATCAAATCAATTGTTTATTTGCAAACATGTGGTGAAACAAAGGTCTTTATCATAAAATGTGCCGTTACATGCTGCCGTATGCAAACAGCGTGCAAATATTTGAAATATTAGATATTATTAATAGCTATTTGATATCAAATAAAAACAGCATAGGGCAAGTATCATTCATTACAAATTGCAGCTATGTCATAATTATATTTATATAATGTCAAAGAAACTTACTTCATCACATAACAAGTAATTTGAACTTAGGCAGTAAAACTGCGGCGATTTTTCTGGACATGAGCAAGGCCTTTGATTTCGTCTCTCACAGAATTTTGCTAAGCAAACTTGACAAATATGGAATCAGGGGTAATGCTCACTCTTGGTTGGAATCATACCTGAGTAATCGGGAACAATATGTAGAAATCTCAAAAATTTCTGGAAAAACAAAGACTATCTTTAGGTCTAATAGTCGTCCGAATAGGTGTGGAGTACCGCAAGGAAGCGTACTGGGTCCACTCCTATTCCTTATCTACATAAACGACCTACCATTAGCATGTAGTGCGCTAAGCATTCTATTCGCTGACGATACTACATTGATAATCAAGAGCAGAAACAGTGACGAACTTGCTGCTCTGACGAAGGACAATTTGGAAAAAGTTGACAAATGGCTACAAGCCAACAACCTTCGCATAAATGTTGACAAAACTAAACTTATGACATTTCAGGCTAGAAATAACAATGACTTAAAATTGAACTTAGAATATAATAATAAATACATTGAAGAAGTTGACAGTATTAAATTTTTAGGTTTGACAGTGGATAGATTCTGTAATTGGAAATGTCAGATACAGACCCTAGTAAGCAAATTAGATAGATTTGTATATGCCTTAAAGAGAATAAAGCAAAGTGTATCTAGAGAAGCTGCTCTCATGGCATATCATGGCTACGTTTCCTCCTTATTACGGTATGGCATTATACTGTGGGGTAATTGTACGGATATTATTCGTTTATTTAGACTCCAAAAAAAATGCATAAGAGCGATATGTGGTGCGGGATACTTAGATAGTTGCAAACCTTTATTCAGAGAACTAGGAATTCTGCCACTCCCCTGTCTATATATTTTAGAAACTTGCCTATTTGTTAAGAAGCATCTGTACCTATTTAAAACAAATAATGACTATGGCCATAGAGGGAGAATAGGTGATAAATTACGTATTCCATACCAAAGACTGAAATTATATTCAAAAAATTCATATTGCATGGCCATTCGTATGTACAACAAACTCCCATCTGAATTGACAAGTTTAACGCTATTTAAATTTAAAGATAAATTAAGGAAATTATTATTGACGAAAAATTATTACTGTGTTTCTGATTTTTTAATTGACAAATCAATTAAGTAAATAATTATGTTCTGCGTTATTCAATTAATTCAATATTTGTGATGCATGAGAGTGTTTTTTATGACTAAATTATTTTTCTTTGACATTATATACACGTAATCGATTTCTAATCAAGTTTATACTAGTGGCTCCGTGAGCTGTAGACCTCGCGCCACCCACCGCAGGTAAAAAATATACACGTAATCGATTTCTAATCAAGTTTATATAAATATAATGATGGTTATTGTAATTTTGACATGGTTGATTCTGAAGTGGATATTTTCAGTAACTCTTTACCTAAATTTAAAGGTTTAATATGTGCAAACCGTAATACATAAAACGACTGAAGTGTAAATTGGTTAAGACTAATAAATTGATGTCCTTGCTACTATTTTATTTTTCGTTAAGTATGGCCACATAATTAAGAACGATTTTTAGTTTCAATAAATTTCCATTACGACCTGTGATTTCTCGATCGTGTTTCTTCTCAGAAGTAATTTATTGTATTATAAAATAGGTAAGTACATGGATAATAGTAGTTTATGAAACTGACACATAAAGAGGGGTATTAAAACACGAGTGTGTGTTTAAAAACCGAGCCGTAGGCGAGGTTTTTAATAGTATCACACGAGTGTTTTAATACCTAGTTATGTGCAGTTTCATACACTACTTTATCTACACTCATACATTTGGGATTGAACCTACTAAATAAAAGATCAACGTTAGAAAAGAGAGAGAGACTTTGTTTGTATTAGCAAGGTACCTACATTGTAATAAGTCAATTCCTTAGCTGCATCTAAACTAAAATATCGGGCAGAGTAATTTTTTTTTCACATTTTAAAGCAAGACTAAAAAAACCTACAAAATTCAGTAAGTATAACAAAATGTAAAATTTTAAATAAAACTTTATCGGAAATGCTTGGCGCGCATTCGATTAGAAAAAAAAATTTGATCAGTGCATTTCAACAAACTAATCGCACTAAAGTCATCGATTACCATAGAGTACATTTTAATCATGAAAAATATGTGGGAAAATATCGTTGTTTTTTTTAATGTTACGGCACTGCCTTCTTTTTGGATTTGCCCTGTATCGTAATGAGAAAAAAAGTTATTTTATGATGCAGTTGACTGCATCGTAATGAGTTTATTTTTTAATTTTACCTATCCACGAAAATAAAGTACGTATTTATATTACCTTTTTTGAATTCATATTTGGAACATTACGTTGTGAGTGTAGATAAAGCAAATTTTATTAGCAGTACAAATAAAAATTACACTTGAGTTTATTTACTAATGTACGTTTATTTCAGTTCTAATAAATTTGCATACAACTTAAGCTGGACAAATAATTAAGAACGCTCAATAAAATATTCATCAGATGAAACTTATAGTCAATGAAGTTACACAAAGTAAAAGAACTTACGTTATACAAGGCAATTTAATGCTTTTTAGTCTAATTTAATATTTAGTGGCATGTCCACGACTCTTAATTTCTGCCTTATACCAGCGAGGCATTCATTCAATAAATTTTTGACATTTTGTAAGTGAAACAGAGTTATATTCTTCTAAAAAAGTCTCTAAAATTGCCACACTTACTATTTGAAACCTTTTTCTTAAATTCACACCAAAGATGTTCAAACGGATTTAAATCCGGGCTGTTAGCTGGCTAATTTAAGACAAAAAGATTGTGAGTCAAAAAATTCCGTTACTGAACGTGTAGTATGCTTTGGGTCATTGTCTTGCTGGAATATCCAAATGACCGGATCACCGGAAGGACGGCTTCAGCATAGAGTAACATCGTTTCCTCTAGTATATTTATGTACTGGGACTAATCCGTGTTTCCTTCTATGAGCCTAACAGGCCTGACTCCGTGGCCAGAAAAGCATGCCCAGATTTTAACATTTCCACCGCCATGCTTTAATGTCACTTTTGTGAACTTGGGGTCAAATATTTTTTTCGAAGGGTGCCGTAAATATTGCTTTCCAAGAGTACACCCTGTTTATTTTAGTTTCATCAGAAAAAAATATAATTTTTCCACTGTCGGGCTGTCCAGTTTTCATAACGTTTGACAAAAGCAATACAGGCTTGCTTAAGACGCAATGTCAGCATCGGTATCTTCCTGGCTATCCTCCTAAACAACTTCTCTTCCACCAAACGCCTTCGGATGGTCCACGCCGAGATTCCCGAGGGGTTGTTTTCGCAAAAAAATCTTTTTTTATCTCATTATACACCCTTTAAAATAATATTGTTTGGCCAAACGTATGATGTTTCTATCGACTCAACGACATGTCTTCCTCTTTCTAGGCACATGTGGAACATTTGAATTAGTTTGATACGTGTTAAAATGCTTTACAGCATGGAAAACCATAGTTGTCAAGCATTGCAAGTGGTCTGCTATAATATTGGACGACCAGGTCTTCTCACGAAGTTTTATTATAATTCCTCTTGTAGATTTATCGCAATTTTTAAAATTTCCCATTTTTTTTAAATGCAAACAATTTTTTAATAGTTTTCAGCAATAAAGGGTGCCGATATTAAATAATAAGTAACCAATCACAAAGTGTTGTTTAATAAAATTATAATTATAAGAAAAATATTTAGCGTTCTTAATTAAGTGACCAGCCTGTACCAATACTTCCTAGGTTCAGCTGCCACGTTATGTCCTGTATAATAATTATCTCTCTGTTTTTTTTATTACTCATATTTAAAACGAATGTCCTAATAGTACAGAAGTATTTTGCGATGGCACAATAAATAAAAGAAAACATATGTAATTTATTATGAGACATTGTTTGTAAAAAATAATCTCATAAAATAAACGTTCTTAATTATATGGCCACAACTGTATGTTACAAAATTAGCAAAATGTATGAAACAGTAAATTATTTTTCGTGAATTCAGAAGTAAAAGTTTATCAGTTTGATACTCCCTATCTATAGGCTTGCCATAATATTTGAAAAGAAAGTCCGGACGGATAACGCGCGGCGAGCGCGAAGCGCGAGCCGCGAAAAATTTTTTTGGGTCTATCTTCTAAATGTGCGTTGAAATCATTAAAACACGAGAGAGCGAGCGAATCTACAGTAGTTTTAGTCTCTACAGTTACTACTGTAGAGTAAGACTGATACCTACCTAACTGGTAGGTAAATGAATGACATTTTGAATGTTTGTGGATGTTTGTAATCAAAATACTTACAATCAAAATCAATGGAACAAACGGGCGGGTCAGCAAATTATGAGTAAAATAAAAAATGAGAATTTTTAATAATTAAGTATTTAATTAAATTAATGTTCAAGCTTATGCACTTAATATTTATTAATAATAATCAAAGTTATTAATATGACTACATATTACTTGCTCCTTCTCCATCCTGTAACAGTTCAAAATTGAACATGTTATCTTTTTCTCAAATATTTAATAAAAATAAAAATAAGAGGGGTTACTGACCTATGAATCGGCTCTGGGAAAGATATTTTGTTGCTCCTTAATGGTCCCATCGCCTCCAATTAGATGTATTGCCTTTTTCTATCGCCTTGGAGACTCCATTTCTTTCAATTAACTTCTATTCTGCCCTCATTAGCCAAAAAGCGTCAACTCAACAGAAGTGACTTCCGAGAAAATGACTGTTTTGTCTTTTTCGTTTTCGCATCAACTTAAAGAAGTATTTTATGGATTATTTATACTTGATAATTAATATTTAAAACCATATTTAATATTGATACAGAAAAATATTGAAAAACTATATTTGTTTGCCTTTTATTTGAGATACCGCCATTTCTCTTCAAATAAATTGCCTTAAATGATGAGTTACCGCTATCGGTTTTAGTGTTTGTATAGAAATTTCCATACAAATATTTCCGTACATATTTTTGCTCAAAATCTAAAATAATGTAAATAAAACCACAAGTTAATGTATTTTTCGATAACTTTATTATATTTGGGACAAATCAAAATCAAATTGGACAATGTTAAGTATATGCTACTATACACTCAAATCAAGCACAAAGTGGACAATGTTTTATATACAACATCACTCAGAAGTGATAAGTTCAGAAAGAGTCTATTGTTAGTTATTATATTTTGAAGTGATTTCAAAATCTTATGCTTTTTAGCCTGTGAAATGCCGTTAGGTATGGTTTTCTTTTTTGGGGGCGGAAGTATATAAGTTTTCAAAAAGTTGCTTGCAACAATGCTGGCGATTATAGGTTCAATATCAAATCCAGTTCTGTAAATTAAATCGTAGCTGCCTCTATTGACTTCTACTTGTACAAAATCGCTGATATAAGGACGCGGATTAAGTCTAGAAAGCTTGTATTGAGTTGTATAATCTTTCCATTCATACAAATCATTAATGGTATTTTTTTGGAATAAAGTTCTTTCCAGCCGTACTTATTAACAGCTTTACAGAAGTCTTCAAAGTAATAAATTTTGTTTTTCTTCCGCTTCATGGATAATTCTACTCTATGATGCATTCCATTCCATCATAGAGTCTGTCTGCCGACATAAATGTATATACTATGAAACAATTACCTACTTTAAAAACACTTACCTCTAATCTAAATCACAAACACTGATTAACACCAAACACTTTTTTAATGTAATTATGATCAATTTGTATTTTTTCTGATATTTATGACGGATTATACTGTGACCTCAACCAAAACAAACGATTAATGACATGTAAAACGGTTTGTAACATAAACACAGTATCTATGTATTACCTAATAAAGGTACTTGAATTTCGTTCGTAATGGTAAATATTTAGAGTTTATTTTCATGTGTACTGCTGCGCGGCTGCAGCGGCATTTGCTCTAGTGCGAACTAATTAGCGCTTACGCAGATGCCGCCAAATGGCTTAGAAATATTACTGACTGACTGATGACTTTTTTTTAACCTGTATCGCCGTAACCAAATATATGGCCATTCTCATTCAAAATTGCAATATACCGCTAAATCTTTTAGTAATTTCATGTAGAATTGAGATACGCAATATTTCCAAAGTTGATTTTCTGTATGTTTTAAGAGTGATATCGCTATTTCGCTTAGTCCATTAGATAGATAATTGATTAAGCTATCCGATGCAACAAAAAACGGAAAATGTGATTTTTTTGAGTTGACGCTTTTTGGCTTATGAGGGCAGTATTTTAGTGATAATTTGTAAATCTGCGAGATACAAAGAAGTCCAGGGTTGGAAAAAATAGTTGTAAACGATAAAAAATAAAGATATGTGAATGAATCAATAAATAAACTCGTTAAATAACTTACCATGAAGGGATGTTTATTCTAATTTTAATAAAAAAGGGGTTGTTTATGCAATTTGGGATGTCTTTCAATGCATATTGTCTGGCATTACGATATTTACTGCAATTACAACAGTATTCTTGTAGCACAAACTCTTTGATCACAGATAATTGTAGGCTATGACTGCGATTTGCAAATAAAACATTCACGAAATATCATATTTCTCTATAAAAAACGGATACTTTTGCGGGATTTCTTTAACCTGAAAATATGTTTCTACAATAATAAACAATTCGTTGACATTTACAAAGACAAATGCATTTGACATTTGGTGGCCGTTTTTGGAACTAAAGTGATAATCCATAGAGAAAAATCACTCTATATTTTAAAGAGAAAAAAAAAGAGAACGAAATAATCCTTGGTAAATTATATCATTAAAAATCTATAAGGTAAAAGGAAGTCGAATGATTATAAAATATTAAAATAAACAAATAATAATTTAGTTATTCTAAATGTGTAAAATAATGTTTAGGTTTGGTGTAAACACACATATCGCGTTTCGTTTTCAGCAAATTTCAAAAAACACTATTTGTAAATTAAACTTGGGATTATGAATAAAGTAAAATCATTTAATATTAAAAGTAAAGGAAGAATACGAATGATTATATTTGTAATAAATAAACATTAAATAGGAACGATAACTAGTAAAAAGTTGTAAAAGGAACTAGACATAAAAACAATCTACCGTAGAATGGATCGTGGCTTTCCTTTGTTCATAAACAAAAAGACGAAGGGAAAATGTTTGTGGTAGCCAATCAGGAGCTCGGATTATGTGTGGGCGTGGATTTTCCTAAGATTAAGCTACATGGCGCCAGATTTTAAAGTAGCCAATCATAATTCGCAATGGTGACGTGTAAAATTAAATGTTACCAGTTAGAGTCTATAAAGTACCCTTAGTAATATAATATGGGAAAAAACCGGCCAAGTGCGAGTCGGACTCGAGAGCAAGGTTCCGTGCCAGGGGAACGGCAAAAGAGGTGCGTATGTATGTATGAGTCGGGGGTGTTAAGGCCGGGATTCATCTTAAGGCTAGTATATTCGAAATTGTGAGATTTGGTGTATTTTAGATTCATCAATAAGCGATCAAATGTGCCTTTGTTTTGAATAGATGAAAATATATGCTTAGATTTTATAAACGACGTTGATTATCTTACAGTAAGAAATATGATATCCATATATTCAGTATAGTAAACCTGCAAATACAATAAAAACTTTAATTGATTTTATATTTTCTGAATAATACTTGGAGATTACAAATCATTTACCCACAATAATAGGTATATGAATAGATTAAATGTTATGTGGAAGGATATTCAACGGTTACCTTTCAGTAAAAGTGACTTTGGGCTAGAAATAACGATAGAAACGGCGAATAGATGAAGAAATAAAAATGATGCCATTACTTTTGCACAAGAAAGAAAAGTTAGAGACAGAGAGGGTTTTGAAATATTTTTAAAATACCATAGTATGTAGATAAACTCATTCAGTGACTGAAGAGACAAATTGTAAGATGAGGCGACAAAATAGGGCATATACAACAGTAGGTTACGTATGTGAGTAATATTCGTTGTTAGCGTTATTATACCCCAAGTTTGGTTGGTTAAGCATAATATCATTGGGTTCTTGTTATCAATTCTTTGCTATTATTAAATAAAGCTATGCGTCGATTGGAAATAATAAAAGCGGTCAGATAACATATTTATTGATTATAAGATTTTTCTTGGGAGGTTAGAATAGCGATAGACCAAAAGATGTATTCAAACGTACAGGGAAGGTTAAATCGATTGTGTCATTAGGAAATTAGAACAATATTTGCGTATGTGAGGAGTTTTGTAAATTCTAGAATAAGCAAAACTAATTATATTTATAATTATAACTATCGTCAGTATCGAAGTAATTACGGGTTCCTATTATTATATTCACGTGATAGGTAGATTAGTTCAGGGAGAAATTACCCCATTATTGGGTAAATTAGAAAAATTAGTGACAGGGCACTCTAAAAAATTAAGAACCAATAAGATTAAGCGTCATCAAGATTTTCGCAGAGGTAACTTTTCCGCATGTATATAAGGCCGGGCGCGGGGGAACCGGCCCTCTTTCCTTGACTGCCACCGAAGAAGACGCAAGCACACTTCCCTCTGTAAGATGGCTGCTGAACAAGTTTTTCTTTAACTCAAGACCGAAATAGTCTGCAAATAAGTGAAAGAAACGAAAGTCTATGTGCATAGGTCTTGCACGGGCAAGTTTCTAACCTTTGGGGTAATGTTTCAGACAAGCTTTGAATGGTAAAATTAAGGCCTGACTGAAATATATAGTTTGGTTGTGAAGTTTACATCAAATTAACGTAGCTGTATCAAGTAAATTCAAGAATTATTGAAAATAGATTTTCTAAAACTAATTTCATTTGAAATGGAATGTGGGAAGGGAGTTTTTTATCTTGAATAATTAAAAATAGGATTGTGTCGTGCTGGGGCGATTCGTTATGGACTTTCGGGGGGGGGTACTAGGTAAATTGAAGTTTATGATTGTGGCGTCATAAACGGGCGGCCAATTCGTTGGTCTGCCTAGTTAGTCACATAATGTAAGCCTGCGTGACTTAATATGGAAAAAGGCTTCATCAAGTGCTGCCGTTAGAACGTAGTTCTGTTTTCCGTTTAAGCCCCTAGAGCAGGTTTTCATTATTCCTTTGGTTAGGGCCTAATGGTGGTCCTACCTCCCCACCATTAGCACGGCCAAGCTGTTAGCGAAATTAGGGAGTATGCTTGCTCACACTGTACAGGAACGGGGCGACGTGTGGCGCTGGTAAGAACCACAAAATTTGGCATAGGAAATTCTCATGTAGTCTGAATTAGGCAGGTAAAATCATAGGTCAATTGTAGGGATAATCGCGCGAAAATTAGGTAGAGTATCACAAAACCGGGGGGGGGGCTTGTGATACTGGTGTTTTGAATGATCGTCAATAGAGCGGAATAGGCACATAATCTGCTAGGCAGGCATGTGGAACGAGCGAAAATCTAGTTAGGTAGGTCGTCACATTGTAAAATTAGCGTTCTAGAATCGAAATTGTTGTAGGATAACTTAGGCATAATTCAACAAAATGGCCGAATTATTATTTATCGATAGGAAAATTGCAAAGGTGCATTACAAAATGGCCGCTATTGGTTCACTAAGGGTGGATTCGACCAAAGTTCAATATAAACGGGAATAACTATACGAAGAATACATCTATTCCACGATTTTTTTCTCGAGTAAAGCAATGGTCATTTTTCCATGCAATCCAAGGATAAGATTCTTATTCCTTCATTAGTGAGTGAATTATGTGAATGAACTTATTATCCGGCCAATTGTCATTGTTCTATAAACAAACTATTTAAAAGGCAAAGTCTTGTCAACTCTATTTTGTCGCCTTGTACGTATCTGTAGCAGTCAAAGTCAAATGTCAAAGAAATGTCACTGACATACGGCACGCGGACGCCATTAAAATACTCGCGGATTAACTTTGCTATTCCCCGCGAAATGGTGGTATAGTGACTATTCCTGAATAGGGAAAATACTCTGAGAATAGTGCCTGGTAAAACGTAATTTCGATTTACTCTCGAATAACTGGTCATTTTATCTAAGAATAACAGTTATTCTCACTTGGTCGAATCCGCCCTAAGTGATGCATTTCATCCAAGCTAATTATGATAAACAACATGGCGGATCATGACAAAAGTAAATTAAAATTTATGATCAATTTTAGGTTGTGTCATAGGCAGGTAAATGCGAGCAAGTTGGAGGGTTAAATGGGAACGTATTAGTGAATTTGTTATCTTAAATTCTCAGTAATTCCAGAGAATAGGTAGTGTTGTGGCATCTATGGGTGTTGTGAAGTGGCATTGTAAATAAATTTCAGTGAATGAAAAACATCTACCTACTATTGTGCTAAAGCTAGCTGGACGCACAATCTAATTAACTAATAGACTATCAATTCATAACAGAAGTAATATCTTTGAATTGGGCTGACTTTACTAATTTTGACCACGGTTCAATCTGTTGACTATAAATAAAATAAAATATTTTGGTAATAAATGTGGATGAATGCTAAATAAAAGTCTGGGTGTAATGTTGACCCGTGATATTATTTGAGCCATGTCAATTCCAACTCATTAATATCACAAGACACAATTTTGAGTAAGCTTCCACAAATTAACAAAATAATGCTCGGTATGTAGCACTAAACAATACTTTGACCAACATTTATATACTATGAAAGTATCAAATAAATTGGTGAATATGTTAAGTTCACGATTACTGGAATCAAAGTATTCTCTGAGTTAAATATTCTAAATCAAATTTAACAGTCGACTCAATTTAAAGGAAATCAATATCAAGTTTATCACACAATAATCATAAGAAGATTTATTCAATGCCATTTTGACAATGCAATCCAAAGCTATTGTTCAAAAGTAGGAAAGGTTTAACGCAAATATTTATTTATTATATGTCCCTAAATTTAATAAACTTTCCTTCTGAAATCCCTAGATTTTCCAGTACTTATTCCCTTTTTTAAGTTCATAAATTGTAAGATTGAATTTATGTTTATATAAGATAAATCAGAATTTAAAAAAAAAAAGAAAAAAAATTGATCTGGCCATCACATTTGAGAAAAGAATATCTCAATTGTGAAAAACTGGGAAATCGCTTGGAGCATTTTGCTTGTCCTCTTCTTGTTGGAATATACAGACAAACTTAGACTATCGACCATATACTTTACTTAAATTAAAGAATGATTGTAATGGGGAGGAAAAGCGCAATTTTATCCCGATAGGTGGCGTCTGGTCTTGGTACCGGGCCGCCTCAAAGAAAGTGTCAAAACATATGGGAATCTCTTGGAGTATTGCACTTTTTAATTTTATACTGAGAAAATTCCGCATTGTTATGCATGTAACTTGTAAATTATTGGAGTTCATCGATTTCCCAGTAACAAAAAAAATATTGGGCAAAAAAATATCAAAAAAAAGATGCTTTTCCCTCGATTTTCTCCTTTGCTGAGCCTGAGAAACATTATAAATCAAAAGGAATGTTTCATGAATTTGATGAAGCTTCGCCAAAATACAACAACATTTGAATTATAACAGCTTTGTTCTTTAATATTTCAACCTCAGCAGTTTCTAGCATATTTATAACTTGGATGAATTTTATAGGTATATCAAATATGGAATAAGCCCAATATTGGGGCCAAACAGAGAATTAATAGAATTTTATATGCCAGAGTCATTCAAGAAACTTAGAATAATAAAATAAATATGATAAAACGGTTCGTGTAATTTTGGATGGTACAGAAATTCCAGTACAGAAACCTGAAATTACTATTGCACAGAAGGCATCATCAGGCAACTATAAACAAGGAAATTCACACTCAGTTGCTTTGTTAAAATTTAAATCATATGCTTCTAATCTGAAATAAAAAGATTACTTGTAAATCTTACACGAAATTTAAAGAAATGTAATGCTTGTTAGCAATTTTTTGTAAGTTGCTATAAACTTTCTTGCCTGTTGTTTTGGCTTTTCTTTTCCGTAATTCTTCTTTTATATGAGCTAAAGTTAGCATATAATACATTGTTTGTCCGCAAAACCGAAAAAAATACAATCTAAGAAAGTAAAATCACGTAATACACAGTCAAGACAATAATAAGCTCAAACTGACAATTGTTCCAAAGAATGAAGCGCCATCTGTAATTCACTTTGCCTTCGCCTCCCCATTGGCTGGTCACTGGGGGAAAGCTGTCCAGTTCTGGAGACGAGGCTTACCATATTGAGCGGAGGAGGGGCCCTTTATCTAGCCAGGAAAGCCACATTGTATATTTTTAAGTAACACTAAAGATAGCAAATAAATTCTTAATCAGTGACGAAGACGGGTTTTTCCATGCCTTGATTTCAGGCGACTATAACTCTTTAACTTGCTTCAAATTACCTCTCTTATCTTGATAAACTAAGTCGACATTGGATGATTTACATTACCTAGAATAACGTTGTATGTGACAAATAAACTAATATTTGGTAGCGGAGTAGAATTACCCAAACTTAACTTTCTTTATAGCTCGAGTTACCTCCTTTTACCCTATTGACTATTATGGCTCGATATACCCTCTTCTACCCTACTAATTTATAACAATACTCCAATTAACTCATAAATTCACTTTGACCAATTTCTATCAACATTGTTCATACTTACTTCATTCAGCGGTATGTAGTTGGAAACGCTTATCTCTTTCCTATAGTATCTCCATTTCTAATCGCTAGAGACTATTAAAATTTCCATGGTATAGTAACAAATATTAAGAATTAGTATGAGATTAAAGTAAGCTTATTTAGGAAAATTACAAACTTAAATTCTATTTCCCTGGTTATATCAAAAGAGTAATAATATCCATTTGGTAGTAATTTTATTAAGTAATAGCTGTAATAACAGGAATAATTGAGGCCTAGTAATAAAAGCGAATACTTTTGTTGTAAGATGAGGAATCAATACCATTAACTAGGAAACCGTCTGATTACATTCTTCCTTGGGTATAAAACACATTAAACTGAAGATAGGCAACGACCAACTATGCAATCCAATAGTGATGAGCGAAGCCTCATTTGTTTAAGCACATACTTAACGTTACAAATGTACTTACTAAACTCACATTGTAGCCAGAGCGTTGGTTTCATATCCTTTGTTCAGAGCTAGGACATCTATACATCAAATTAGACGAATAGAAATAAAGAAATAAATCATAAAAGCAAACATTCAGATTTTCATAATATAATTTCAGTATTGGTTCTGGCATTAACATAGAAAACTAGGTGAGAGGCAACCCTAAGATACTTTTCCAAGATATTTATATAACATTATTCCTTTTAAAGTTAGAAAGTTAACAAATTCTAGAGATTTTCTAAAACTGCGGTTGGGCCGGCTATGATTATTAAAATTTGTTAAGTAAATCCAAAGATATGAATTGAAACATTGTTGACATAGATAATAGATTCTTTATAACTGATAGTATAGTAGTAAAATAGGTAAATTCTCAATTTTTCATTAACACAGCAGGCGGACACTAGTAATTCATTGTTGAAGTTATAACTACTAGTAATAAATTATCAATAAAGTTGATAAAGCATGATCATGACATCATAAGGTAGAAATCTAATGGATTAGGGTCCTCCGTAATAAAATAGATCGGTATTTTATTTGATAAACATAGTTATTTCTAAGCATTAAACAAAGTAACAGATTAGTATGAAGTTGGGTCAATTTGGAATGAGCAATTAATATCTTAATTTTTATTCTGTAGGAAAATCAGGCAAAGTAATTTCCTTCTTTTAGTAATAGGTTCTTAGTTCATTATCTATCGAAGCATAAATAATTAAAGTTAGTCATGTAAAGTTAATATTTATATCCACCCAGCAATATTCGAGAACTTAGGGTAATTACGGATTACAACTTGGGAAATATCACTAGACATTACGCGCCCATTTCACACTTTACAAAAGCATTAATATTAGATTATTCTATCATGCAATAAAATAGGGTTAGGGAAAATAAACTAGGCAAAACATAGATAAAACATTTAATGGAATCACAAGTAGGGATGGTTAGTTCGGAAGCCGTTTAGCGGCTAATCAACATGAATGGGATTTGTAGTTAGGTATGCGTTAGGTTAACTATGCTAGGGTTAGAATATCACCAATCCATATAGTAAAACAGTAAGAACTAGGATCCAATAAAATCCCATCACCAGGTAATTAAGTTAGGTAAGTTAGGTATCACACCATCACACATCTTCATAGTATGATGCGGGGGGGGATCATTACATTTGTGAGATGCCGTGACCAGAATTAGTAGTTTTACATACTTTTAGCATAGATTCCACTTCAACGAATTCCAGGCTTTTGTAATGTGAAATGCAGTGATCAAAATACAGATAAGATGATTTTGGTCACATTTTGCTGCTGCGAAAATAGGAACGATATTGCTGGCCGTGGATTGAATATGCTTTGTTTTGTAGTGTAGCATCCATTTTGATCTTTTGTGTGCGATCTGTTATGTAATCCTTTTGGTTATAGCTGAAATTAAAGAAAAATATCAAAATAGGTTATGTAGTTTCACATTAATGTTTATAGAGTTATATTTTAGCGTTTGAGAAAGGGTTCTTATTGATTGAGGTAAAGTAACATTGAGCTGGTAGGGGGGCATTGATTTTATGGACATTTGTACTCCATAAAGGTTTCACAATGAAAACAGAAAATTTTATCAAAAAAAATGCCCACCGAAAATTTTATACTTACAAGAAGTTCGTAGTAGGAATGAAATTCACCACTAAAAAGCGCAAGCTTTCATTCTCCTTTGGTTATTGTGTACAAATACAACAAGTACAAATTTATTCTTGAGTAAAAACATCGTGAATTTTAGGTTAAAATAAATTATGGAAGTCGTCATAGAGAATATAAATATAATCACTGTCTTGACAAAGATTACTTAGGATTCTGATAGAAAGAGGGGTTCTGTCAAATAAACAGACTAGAAAAAAAATCTGACAGTTAAAACATGTTAGCACGTTGGCCCACGGCGGCTCATTTAGCGATTTTAAAACCAAATGTTGAGTATCGAAACGGGTGTGTGATTGTGTTTATGGGCCTTGACGAGTTTTGTAGCGGGGTTATATTGAACTGCCTTACTTTCGTACTACGGCCTTAAGCAGTCCTGTAGGGCCGTTTAAACTGAATGTTTTCTTGATTGCAAATGTTTAGAATTTAAATTTTATAAAGTTGACTTCATAAATAAAATCTAGAATTTAAATTTTACTAGCAATCGATAAAAGAAACAGGAAATCGACTTATCTAGAAATATTCTATTAGCATAAACGTTATTGTTATTTTCTTTATGCTATTTCGGGAATTATTAGAATAGACGGGTTTTTGTCGAGCGTTTTATTACCGCCGGATTTCGATTATGATATTGATAGCATGATAAACATTGAGCTTATGTCTTGGAAGGAATTGGGGTCGGTTGAATTAAGAAAACTGAATGCGGGAGTTAAATTGTCGAATAAATGAATAGGATAAAATATAATAAGCTATTATTCATCGAAATGGCTCAGGTTATGATGTCAGTTGCACTGTCTGTTCTTATTTCTAAGTTACGACAAGTGTGAACGTAGCTTTAGTATGAAATAGGTCTACGGAAAAATATCATAGATGGCGTTAGTGAAAACTAAGACTTGTAGTCATGGAAATAAAAAAATTTGTTACATTGATAAATAGTAGATTTTATGGGTTGAATAAATATAAAGGATTTAGTAAGGATAAGGGATCGTCTGGGTTACGATAAAAAGACATTTAAGGCGGTTTCATTTTAAGAAAGAAATTAGAAAATAAAGAACGAATGTCAGATAGAAGAACGAATGCCGGATGAGCGGACGGGGTTTTGTTTCATTGTCATTCAACTAAGAACTTCATTCAATTGTCAACGTCAACCTGACAGCAAAAGTCACTCTATAGTGTGGTCAGATTCAGTGTGCTTAACACAAATTCCGTCTAATTTCGCGACCGTTCGGACATAGAGATTTGATAATTAAGTTGGCGGATATAAGTAATTATTGCTAACGGTGTCGATGTCATGTTAAGACAATTAAGTAAAATTGCTCTTTTAGCTTCATTAGAGTTTCCATAGTAATAAAACTATCGGCATTTGCTAAGCGTAGCTAATAATTACCTTTAGGTTGGTTTCAATTAAAATATTGTAGTACGACTTTAACGTTCGTCGAAATGACAAATGCGAAAAAAAACATGTTGCGAGAGTTAGTATTTCACCGGTGTAATTTTTCTCATATGAGACTGTTAAATTTTCATTTTTCTTCTGCAATTTAGTCTGTTTTGCGTTCAGAAGCTGGCCACACTAGTCTGATGTCAACAAACAGAAAAAGAGGTTATAATAAAGTTAGTAATTGAAAAACAATGGTTAAATAAACGAGTTTTAGTGAAAGTTTGACTGTGAAAATGATATAAAGTTTATGTGGGTCAATGTGGAATAAATGTTGCATTGTGATTATGTGATAAAAATTTAAAGGTGTAAACAATAATAATGAGATTGGAGCCGATATGCAATTGAGAAAATAACTGATTGTGAGTAATTTATGACTAAAATACTTATTGATTTGACTAGAGCTATAGGGAAACTTCTGATAAAGTTGCCTAGGAAATATAAAATGGTTTACAATAAACATAATCTTTAACTTGACTGTAATGTCAATTGAAGAAAAATATCAGATAACTGTACTTAAATATCAAAGTGAGATTTACTGAGACTACAATAAAACAGGCAGATGTATTGACAACGGGGGGTCGCGAATTAACTATGTAAATTTAAAAGCAGAAATTAAGTGAGCGAAGCATGTCTAGTCGACTAGAACTCAGCTGGTTAAGTGTCAACTAGTACAGTTAAAAGAAGTGAATACTTAAGAGAATGTTGATAAAAGAGTATTGCAATTATCATATAAAGTGAGACGGTTTAATTGTGATTTTTAGAAAGGGTGATTTTTAAACATTTTGATTTGCGCTAACGGAATAAAGTTGAAGTTAAGTCAAGAAGAGGTTGTATAGCATTTTTAAAGCAGACAAATGGGTTCCCTATGAATTTGCATAAAATTTTTAGGCATAATATGTCATAGCATAATATGATTTCGCCGAATGATGTTTACGCATAATATTACTTAGTCATAACAGCTTATGCATAATTTTTTTAGGCATAACAAATTTAAGCATAATCATGTTTTAGCATAATATTCTTTAGTATAAATATAAACACGCATAATGTTATTAACGCATATTTTTATAAAAAAAAGAACACTTCGATAATTGCACATTTAAAAGCTATTGCTAAAAATTTACACTTGAAGTAAATATAAATATTGTTTGTCACATGCATGGCTACGTTACGTACGTTTAAAATCCCGAAAAGACATTTTAACTAAAATACTAAATCCCGTGCCCGCAAGTCGGTTCTGGCACTTCGCCAGCCGCTGCCGCGGTACGCTCTCTTCGCTCGCTCGGCTCGTGCGTTGTAGGTCGCAATGAAACTTAACCTCCTCCTCGCTCGCTACGCTCGCTCGTCGTCGCACCTAATACACCTTAACAGACTTTCGGGATTTTGAACTATCGGCATTTTAAATTACGGGTTTTCTAACTATCGGTCATTTAGTAATCGATATTTCAAGTTACGGTCTATCGGATATCGATATTTAGGATTTTCGGTATTTTGAAAATAGGTGTTTTATACGTCGATATTTAGGTCGTATTATGTGTTATGAATTTTCGGCATTTTAATACATACCCCTTTTGCAAGAAAATAAGTACGTAATTTTTTTATTCTTATTGTTTTTTATGTCTAAATAATATTAGGCGAATAGACAATATGCCTAATAACATTATGCGAAAACAAATTAGTCTAAATGACTATTATGCTTAAATAAATAGTATGCCAAAAATTAATTATGCCAAAGTACTATTATGACAAAAAAAAATATGCCAAATCCGTTATGCCAAATCAAATTAGGTATAAAACTATTATGCAAAAACAAGGGATCCCAGACAAATGAACATAGCTAATTGCTTACAGATGCTTTATACGCTACCTTAGTATTAAAAGACAGCCGCTAGTTAAATAAAAATTCTTTACAAAATAATTTTAGCGGACGGAGCGTTGACACATATCTTGAGATTATTATTGTAGATGTGGATATCTGGCTAACGGGGTAGCCTAGCTGTTATTGTGGAATAGAAGAATTAGTCTAAGAGCCAAGGGCTTAAAAATTGGTTCTTCAATATAAATAAATAAAAAAAAAATCTATAGTAGATACTTAGTGAAATAGTCAGGTTGCCAAAGTATGTATATATTGAGTAGGTAATGCTTAGTTATAAAAGTCAAAATTAAAAATTCAATAAAATTGTGCAGTAACAATGAAGATTCAGGTAAACTTTAAACAGCGACTATTAGCAGTCCGCGACTTTTTTTTTTAACTAGAGTTATGGAGGAATAATTTCTTAGTGAATTGTTTAGGTTATCGTTGACAGTTATAGAGACAAAGTTTAAGTATCAAGTTTGGATGTACGTTACAAAATTACTTTAGACATTTGTTTCCCGTGGTGATGACATTGCAAACGGCACGTCTGAGGAAAAGTCCTGCTATTAAGGTTTTGTTTAGCGTACGGTTTTAAAAATCATTCAAGTATGCTTGTATTGTTTTGTTACTAAAAAATATAAGTAGATAGACTAATACGATTAGATTTATGGCGCCTTTTGATGTGACCGTCTACGACTAGACATGGACTAAATGTTAGATTTATTTGGGAACTATTGTATGCATTGGTCCAAATTTAACTTTTAATTCTTGACTCGAGGTATATGAGGAAGGAGTTTTTGAGAGTTAGCGTAGAGTTTTATTTTGTTATATAAAAAAAAAAGAATTGGAAAAAAAATACAAACAATTAAATTAAAACTAACCAAATAGATAATTCGGTAGAAAATTAGAATTAGCTGCAATGTTAAAACCAAAATAAATACCCCAAACAAAAAAAAAAAACAAAAAAAAAAAAACCTTATAGCGGACAAATAAAAATTTGAAAGCATGGTTTTTTTGTATCCAATCTTTGGATACTATAAAACCAAGCTAAATAAGGATGTGTGCTAATATTTTATATAGATCTGACATTACACTGAAGGCAACGAACAATTAAAACTCGCCATGGGGAAACCGGTCCGAGTTCGTCGCGCGCCAAAGCGGTATGAATCTTCCGAGGAGCCGGCGGAAATAGTAGAGGTTCCACATAGTTCCCGACAGTTGGAATCCGAGGTTATAGAAAATAGAGGGCCTCAACCGGTAGAGGTGCGACAGCGGCTAGTAAAGACGATAGTTAAACCGAAGGTAACGCGATCGCGCGAATTGATGACAATACAAAGAATGTTGAATCGCACGGTAGGCGTGTTAACTAAGAGGATAGATGACCTAAGCGAAGAAGTCAAAAGGACTCAAGGTTCTAATCAGGATACTAGCGAAGTCGAAAAATCGCCGGTAGTCGAAGTAACGCCGATGAACGATGTGGAAATAGAAAATAGGAATGAGACTAAGGAGCCTAATGCGATGGAAGATATTCAGAAGTACGTCATTTGTAACGTCAAAAATATAAATTTAGATAGACCTAAATTTGGGGATTCGTCGATACATCCAGTCGATTTCATTGAAGATTTAGAAATTTACTTAAAAAAGGCGGGAAAGGCTGAAAACGAATTAAGCCTAATACAAGACTGCTTAACTTCGAGTTCGAAAGACTGGTTTAGAGTATATAAAGGAAGATGGACAGGATTGGTCGATTTTAAAGTAGATTTCTTAAAAGCATACTGGGGAGAGAATGAACAAAATGAGTTGAGAAGGAAGATAGTGCAAGGCGTATGGAATAGGACGGAGACGCCCACCATGGTGGAACATTTTTTGAAGCTGACAGTCAAGGCGCAGATGTTAAGCTACAACATTCCTGAAAAACAATTAATTAGCGATATCATTCGGCATTATCCGAAATTTATTCAACAAGCGTTCGTGACAAACAAGATAGAAAATATAATAGAAGCGGCAGAATTTTTAAGAAGTATGGACAACATACAGAAGCAAGAAGCACCGAGCACTTCGGCAGCTAAGAATTCTAAGGATTGGGAACAGAAGAAGAGGGGCCTTCAGCAAAACTATAGGCAATGGCAGAAACCAAGAGAAAATCAAATACAAGCGGTTAGCTTAAATAATAATAATGTTAATGTAGATGGTAGCGAAATGTTAAACTAGCGGAAGCTGATGCTTTAGTCCCCAGGTCAGCTTCAACTACAGGGGACCTAAATTATAATATGATGGTTAAAATGAATTGGTGTCCGGGTGAATCTTTAGGGCGAAATAATACCGGAATTAAGATACCTATTTGTACGTATCCGAAAGAAAATAATTTAAAATTGGGTTTAGGATATAGTGAGCCAGAGGGTTTAGTTCAAAACATTCCTAGCCGAATAGTAGAGATTTTAAAATTAAAAATAGAGCAACTTTTGGTCGATACTGACAATAGCGTACACGCAATTTTTGATGAGGAAGTCACAAATAGGGTAGATACTCCAGCATTCAAGTCTGAATTATTAGTTCAAATATTTGATGAAAATCTAGTAGCTTTGCTGGATACAGGTAGTGATATAACATGTGTATCAGAAGAGTTTTGGAATAGGTTAAAAGAGAAAAGGCCAACGATACCCACTATGCCTATTAAACCACTTCTTATTAAAACTGCAGTAGGTCAGAAAAGTGTAGAAATAAAAAAAATTGCTGTGGTCACGTTAGGAATAGGGGCTTTTGAATGTGATTTAACAGTTTTAATTGTACCAGGTCTTAGTGCTGATTTGATATTGGGATTTGATTGGATGAAAGAAAATCAAGCGTCAATAAAACTTAATAAAGAGGAAGAAGGGTAGAAATTATCATAGGGAATGAGAAAAAATTATTTAAATTTTATAAAGGCGAGAATGCTTTCAGTAATTGTAATCCGTTAACAAATTTTAATATTGAAACAGTAGTTGAAGAGAACGTAGAAAAAAATATTCGAGATATGATTCACCAGTCAAATCTAGATACAAATAAACGTGGAGCTTTAGAGGAAGTTTTAATGAAACATAAAAATCTATTTACATCCAAATTAGGGAGAGCAAATTGTTATGAACACGAAATTATTATGGAGCCTCACTCACCTGTAGTAAAAAGAACATATCCAATACCTTATGCGTATAGAGACAAAGTAGAAGCCAAGTTAATGGAAATGGAAGAGCAAGGGATCATTAGTCGTTCGTCCACGCCATATTGTAGTCCATTGACGTTCACTTTAAAAAGAGACGGGTCAATTCGTGTGTTATTGGATGCCAGAGAAATAAATAAGTACATGATAGCAGAAACTGAAAAACCGCCATTACAATTAGATGTTTTAAATTCTTTTCAAGGGGCAAAATACATTAGTAAGGTAGATTTGAAAAATGCTTATTATCAAGTAGGGTTAACAGAAGCTAGTAAAAAATATACAGGGTTTTCTTTTAATGGGAAGTCTTACGGTTATAATGTACTTCCACAGGGTTTGAAGACCTCTGTCGGTTCGTTTAGCCGTTTGATTAGTATCATCCTAGGTCATGAGGTTAGGGAATTTTGTGTTAATTATCTTGACGACTTGGGAATTATAACGACAGGAACGCTATCTCAACATTTAGAACATTTAAACATTGTGCTAGGGAAGTTATCTGAGGCAGGGTTAACTTGTAATTTAGAAAAATGCGAATTTTTAAGTACCGAAGTAAAAATGTTAGGTTATATCATTTCAACTAATGGAATTAGCACTGATCCGGAAAAGGTTAAGTCCATACAATTATTCCCTGTACCAAAGAAGCTAAAGCAAGTTAGAGCTTTCTTAGGGCTTTGTAACTTTTATCGTAAATTTATACCAAATTATAGTTTTCATACTAGATCTTTATGTGAGTTGTTGAAAAAGGACAAGAAATGGAGTTGGGGACAAACAGAGCAAGAAGCTTTTGAGAAAATAAAATCACTTTTTATTAGGTCCGTAGAGTTGAATCATCCGGATTTTACTAAACCTTATTACTTACAAACCGACAGTTCAGGAATAGGGTTAGCTGGGTTCTTATACCAGATGGATAGTCAAGGGGACATAAAAATTTTAGGGTTTCACAGTAAATTATTAAGGGGGGCTCAATTAAATTGGACGGTAACGGAGCAGGAATTTTATTCAATAATTTGTTGTTTAGAAAAATTTGAAACTTATTTGAGAGGAGCGAAAGTGATAATTCGAACAGATCATAAAGCATTAACATTTGTAAAGAATTGTAAGTTATATAATGCACGGGTAACTAGATGGATAAATTATTTAGAGCAGTTTCAATATGAGGTTCAACATGTAAAAGGTAGGGATAATGTGGTAGCTGACGTGTTGTCTAGATATCAGCCTGAAGGAGATTTATTACAAGAGGATAAAACTAATTCACCGAGGATATTTTATACTGAAATTAGAGATAATAAAGAATTACGCGATAAATTAAAGAATTTGGCAAAATTACAACAGGATGATGCAGAAATAGGCGAAATAATTAAAAATCTGAATAGTGGGGTCGAACCAAATAGTGAGATAGGTTAAGACTTAGGTATATAAAAAAAAAAGAAAAGCCGCCGACACACATTTTTCTTTCTTCTGGGGGGAATTTTTCTTCATAAGTAAGTAGAGATATTGAAGAGAATTAATTTTACGTTTTACTACTAACATAATCTTAGATTATTAAGGGATACTGGAAAAAAAAAGGTATCTTAATAAGGGAAAGACGCTTGTGGAATTGAAAAAATACGAGATTTCTTCAATTTATGAATCATTAAAATATATGCAATATATACATGTATAAATATATTTAAATATAAAAGATTAAACAGATAAAATGAATTACAGGTATTACTGCTAATGGTATTCAAAATTTAATAATCAACAAAAGCAGGATTACGGAAATAAAAGGAAATACATTTAGTTTGAACAGGGATATTTATTAACGAACGGAGCGGCGTATAGTTTTGGAATAGGAGAGTTGCGTAAAGTAGAGATGCGTACTGGGGGAATGTTTAGGGATAAGCGAATCTAAAGCGTATAGACGTTACTATTGCGTAATTACTATTGCGTAATTTATTTGCAATCTAATTAACAGATATTTTAATGCAATCTGCGTAGAATTCCATATGGTGACAGACGACGTATTTAATCTTATCATTGAAAATATAATTCAAAATCATTCATCGTTAGTTGTATAAATTTTGTATTCAGTCTGTAGCTATGATATAATCTTGGGTGGCGTAAATGTAGGCTAATGAATGATGATAGTGGATATATACAGTGGAATAGTACAGAAGTATTTTGCGATGGCACAATAAATAAAAGAAAACATATGTAATTTATTATGAGACATTGTTTGTAAAAAATAATCTCATAAAATAAACGTTCTTAATTATATGGCCACAACTGTATGTTACAAAATTAGCAAAATGTATGAAACAGTAAATTATTTTTCGTGAATTCAGAAGTAAAAGTTTATCAGTTTGATACTCCCTATCTTATCTACCATATTCTGCAAATAGGGGTTTGTTGTAACACGTTGAATAAGTTTTGTAGAAAGGCTTTTAATGAAGTTGTATTTCCTACTTACACTAACATTGTATAAGTAATGACCATTGCTCAAATCAATGGCTTTGTGTAAATACTCAAATATATCACAATCGCTTTCACTATTAAGCTAGATAGATCTATGGCAATATGTATGCAGGAGTAGAGTTCAATAAGTTATACTTACACTTTTGACAATTTAAACTTGTAGGTAGGTACTATTATGTAGTGAAATGTATGTCAAACTGAAAGCGATTCAGTAGACATTCTGTTGACCAGATTCCTATCGGGTCACATTTGAGTTTAGATCTTGCTTGACTGTGTCTACCTAATTGTCTACATAAAGTCACAGGTACCAGGATACCAGGTACTAGGTAATGACAGACCATTAACTTTTCAGGAATATATCTTTAGTGCCAGTAGTGCCACCAGGGTCGACCGACGCTCGCCACGTGCGGCTGACCGGCGTGCCGGCATTCGGCATCTCTCCCCAACAGAACACGCCCACTCTACTACACGCCGTCGATGAGCGCCTCGGCATCGACACCTTCCTCCGCGGCATCGACTTGTACGAGAAAATCATATACAACCTAGCGAATGTACCCGACTCTAAAACAACTGACAGTATGCATTTATTGTACGCCACTTCAGAGCCTTAAAGAATAAAAAAATGTAAGACCTTAACTGAAGCACAAAATATAAAGTTACTAGTGGACCCTGTGAACTTCTATGATGATAATATGATAATTTTACCTTGAGAATACAATATTGATGAAAACCAGCGCCTTTTATTTTATTTTTCAACACACTTGCTCGTAAAGTGAACCCTAATGCATCGCTTTCAGGGCCATAAACCGAGCTATAACAAACGCGTTTAATAATATAAAACATTAGTTGGATAAAGAATTATCCCTACAAAGTTAAATAAGTACCTACCTTACTGCAAGTTCTATGCGAGTAAACAGAGCATTCCTAATTTAACCGGGTAATACAGTTATTTTTTTAGTAACAACAATGAGGTTTTATGCCGCTGAAAAGTCATATACATTTTTGGAATAAGTAAATAAATTCGTACCTAAGTAATTAAGTCAAAAAATAATTATTATTATCAAATTATTCATAATTTACAATATTTTGTTATAAAATATTAAAATATTTGCATTTTATCACATTAAATTATAATTTTGAAGTAGGCTGTGTGGTAAATTACTTTGTTTTTCCTCGCAAATGTGTTGAAAAACGTCGTATGAACCTCGTGAGCTCTTGCTTATTGCACACTTGGCTGAGTTACGCCGTCTGTAATGAGCAACCTACGTCTCGCCTTGTGTGTAATGAGCAACCTAGGCTAACTTGTCTCATAATGTACTTGTCTCATAATGTACTTGTCTATAATTAGTAAAAAACAAAGTAACTGTAAAGCGAAAGCAACACTACCACAAAGTTCATAGCGGCGGCGCTCCGCATACAGAGTTTTTTACGTATTACCACAGATAACATAATACTATGTATTACGCAGGTAGTTCAACTTTTTTTACTTACAAAACGTAGATTTACACTTCCCTAAAGCTAGGGTTTCCTGGGATGACGGTGCCGTCATATAACGGCCGTAATTTAGCGGCGTAGAACGTTGTCTATGTAAATAATACGGCGCGGTTTCTGACGTTACGGTGTCGCCCGCCGTATTGTTTACATAGACAACATTCAACGCCGATCTGAAATGATTGTTTTTGGAGGCGAACTGCTCTTAAATTAGCCGGCAAAAAATTCCACAAAAAATATATTTTACGCCCTGATATATGGCTTATAATCAGTACATATGAAAAGTTTCAGGCATATTAAAATAACGTGCTAAGTGGTGATACATGCAAGCGGTACTACATGTGTTAATATACTAATATCTTCGGACGAATCCTTCGTATAATTATGATAGAACTTCACTTACAGGTAAGTTCGTTTAATCATTAATTATTCTAAAAATACATCGCAATGTCAAAAATGACAATCCGATGTAGACATAATTTAAATTATGAAACAAATACCAATAATAGCACTCAGTGTCCGGGCACGAAAACTGCGACGGCGGAGCGGCAGCGGGGCGGCGCGACAGCGGAGCGGCGGCGATGCATTCAACAGTATGGCACAGTATGGAGACGCGCACGAAACGGGCGGTGGCGGCGCGGGGCGACGAGCGATGCACGGGCGGGAGGAGAGCGACGAAAACAAATGAACAAACTAGTTGGATTTGGTAGCCCGCGATTACAGTAGTGTTGTGTTGAATAATATAATAGTGTCTGTTTGATTACTAGGTAGTACCTATTTATTCAGTATGGATGTCGGCATCTTGGACATCATTTAAAAAACACAAGATGAGCAAAGAATCCGGTTTTGAAACTAGTTAACGCCTATACTTAGACCATTTTTTCGAACTAAATAAAATTTTTAGACATAGGATATATTTCGTTCTTTGATTATTTTTCGGTATTGATTTAACAAGAAATTGTTTCCATAGCAACATCACATTTGACACATCAATAGAAATAAAAAAAAATAAGAAGTTACTTTAGTGGTATACCGTGGTCCTACCAGTAGGTCATATCGGTAGGTCCACGGGCCCTTAATGGTATTTAGCCCATCTGTCACAACACTACTAGCGCGGCTGACCGACCGCTAAGTTTCGTGCCCACGTTCTCATCGCCCCGCCCCGCCGCCGCTCCGCTGCCGCGCCGCCCCGCCACCGCTCGGCCGCCGCTACTTTCGTGTCCGGACACTCAGGCATAGCCTTCTTTATTTCCAAGCCGTGAACATAAGTTTGGCAACGTCTATTACTGTCAGTTCGTGGTCATGTCGTCCGCTATTCTCCATACTAAATGTATGGGAATATTTCAATTTTAAAAGGTCGATATTTTTTTTCATAGTAATCGTGTGAGGTTTAAAATATGAAAATAATTTAGTTCTTTTATTGAAATGCTTTGTATATTAAATAATAAGAAAAATATCAATGTTAACCAGGAAAATGTGGCTGTCAAAGATGTCATCTTTTTTGTTGATTTTCTTCAGCAGGGAGTTGATTAACACGCCCTCTAGCAATAAATGATATATCATTAGAAAGGTCTTTTAAAGACAAATATTTGCTGTTAATATACTTTATATCAATTGTTAATACTTTTGCAGGTAAAAGGTTATTAAAGTATAAAAGTGGTTTATTGTCTATGGGAGTTGATCTACCACACCTATAGAAATCAGTGATATATCATAAGAAAGGTTTTTAT
Source organism: Agriphila tristella (assembly GCA_928269145.1). Classification (NCBI taxonomy): domain Eukaryota; kingdom Metazoa; phylum Arthropoda; class Insecta; order Lepidoptera; family Crambidae; genus Agriphila; species Agriphila tristella. The sequence goes on along the minus strand of OV743439.1, from coordinate 13,727,173 downwards.
ATGACAAATATTTGCTGCAAACATACTTTCTATTAATTGTTAGAGATTTCGGAGTTTTAGGTCATTAATGTTAAAACAATTGGTCAAGTTTAGAGCGTTATAACTCTCAAAGTACTAATAGTTCACGATTATAGTTATACAGTAAAGTGTTTCAAATTTAAATACCTTTCCAATGATGTAAGATTTATTTGCTAGAAGAGGCTTAGATCAAAATGCTCATCGTACTAAAGGACCCCCGAAAAGTTCAAATAATTTGACTCAAACCTTATGTTCTAATAAATAAATAATAATAATAAATATAAAACTTTATTGAAATAATCTTACATCACAATTTACAACTAGTTTAAACATAGATAATATAGGAAAAACAAATAATAAATAATTTTTAAAATAATTGTATACTATGTGCTTGACCACATGCGATGTTGCCGTTCTGCTCAACTTCAGGGCTTGGAAGATATAGAAGGCTATGACTCAGGCCAAAATATTTTGGGTAGGTATACGTACCTAACATACACACGAATACGACACGACCTACGATGCGATGATACGACTACGACCACATGGAAATATGATGTATTCCTGCCAAAAACATATTATATCATTGATTCCTGCTAAGAAGTTACAGATGAGGTCAAAATAAGAATATTTTGTTAAATAACTTTTTCTCGAAAAGTTAATAGTTTTTGAGTTAATTTAAATTACTTAAGTATTTTTCTTACCATTAATACGTTTTGAAACACAACAATAAAAATAAAAGATAACTATAGGTTCTCATTCGATTTCGAGTTTTTTATTATTTTGGGAAAAAATCTGAGTGTTGATAATAAATAAATAAATTTTATTGTAAAAAAAGTACTAAACCATAGTAGCTATGGACGTTAGAGGTTTTAACTTTTTAACTTAATAATGAAATTCCTGATTTGTAATGGAGAATTTTAACGATATTGAATTTTCCATAATACCTACTTACTAATGCTTAAGTTTTATAACTTTTTGAACACGGCAAACTCACTGTGTGTGTAGGTGTACTACCAGTCCCAGACCAGTTAAGGACAAATTTTGACTTTGAAATGCTCTGATTTTTTATTAAGTAGGTAGGTACCTATGTAGTTTTCACGTAGAAATGTAGGTATATAAAAAGTTTTTTTATTGTTTATAACGCTGCAATATATTTGAATTCAAATATTAAAGTCTTTTAATTACTTCATGAACAATACCAAAAACGGGAATATGCCTAAGTTTGACAAGTGCTTTCCAATAAAAGACCACTTTTGCACCAACAGTTGACCACTGAAACAAAAGGTAGCTAATAAAACAATTTTGTTACTGAAATTGACTTTCATGTATTGACTCAAAGTTTATTTTGACCTACAACCAATTTTTAATGGCACAGTCGAAGGTAGGTAGGTAGTAGTAACGTAGTAACTAAGTACCCAACAATAGAAACCAAGTAAAAAGTGTGTTCCAGTAGTTAACCATCTTTAAAAATACTTGATAATATAATTATTTACTAAAAAAATATAGCTCATAGCACTTAAATAAACTCTAAATTTTAAAGAATACAACTTCGTTACGTTAATTAAGAAATAATAGGTGGTTTTAAAACATTCAACTTACTATGTCGATGTGCACTTCTAAAGCTGCGGATAAACCTGCGCTGCACGCACGCTCCACTAATTTGAAGTAAGTCAACGACGTCCGTGACGGAAAAAATATTGCAAAAGCAAAATATAATAACTATTACATTATTGTAATACTTAATCGATTTTTTTCTACTTTTATATAAAGTAGGTACATGACTACCTACATCATAAAAAGCGATACATATAAATCGGGTCCATATTCGGTTGCATAAAACAGAAAGGCATATTATTGCACTGCATAACGTTTTTTGGCATACTCATCATTTCGCATAACGTTCATACAGAATAAATCATAACGCATACTTTTTTTCCGCATAACCTCTATTGTAATAATAATATATCGGCACATTTATTTTTTGCATAAATGTTTTCGCTATACCGATTACTAATCATACCATTTATTGGCATATCAATCTTTATCATAAATATTCAAAGTCATATTTATCAAATATCATAATGTTAACGGCTAGAAATTATACTAACAAATTAGTAACACAATACCTAAATAAAATTTATTTATGTTTTATAGTTTAGAAACTTTGCTATAATTGAGGCATAGGCGTATAGAGTTGACCATGACCTTCAGGCATGCAAAATGCAAGCAAGCATGCAGCATGCAAGCAAGCATGCAGCATGCAAGCAAGCATGCAGCATGCAAGCAAGCATGCAGCATGCAAGCAAGCATGCAGCATGCAAGCAAGCATGCAGCATGCAAGCAAGCATGCAGCATGCAAGCAAGCATGCAGCATGCAAGCAAGCATGCAGCATGCAAGCAAGCATGCAGCATGCAAGCAAGCATGCAGCATGCAAGCAAGCATGCAGCATGCATGCAAACATGCAACATGCATGCAAGCATTGTGGAGCTCCGCTGCGAGTGGTCAAAACACTAACCTAACCTAACCTACCTATAGTGCATTAAAAGTTTTTCTTCATAGCGGGGGGCCTCAGGCCCCTGCACCCCCCGGCAAGCATTTTGCAAGCAAGCACCCAACATGCAAGCATGCATGCATGCAAGTGAGGAAGCATGCATGCATGCAAGCAAACAAGCAAGCAAGCACGCACGCAACATGCATGCAAGTATTATATAGCTCCACCCGCTTCGCGCGCTCCGCTACGAGTGGTCAAAACACTAACCTAACCTAACCCACCAATGTCAAAGTCAAAATAAAAATAACTTTATTAAACTTAGTAACTAAGCGCTTTTATGTTTTCCTTCGTTTCGGACCTTTTTTAACTGACAAGAAGGTAGCATTAAAATTTTTTCTTCATTAATAATAATTATTAAAATTGGTTATGCTTTTTTATATTATGCTTTAAAACATTAGAACCTACTTATGTACATTTTTAATTACATAGTTAAGCAAAATTATATTAACCATAAAAAAATATAATTATTTACAATGTTACGTATTTATCTAATGTTTTTTAGGTAATCTGAATTAAATGATTCTTCCAAAAATCGTTTCTGACTTGAATATTTATGATTGAATCCATTATGCACTTCGTATTTTATGGTAAATTTCCTTTAGACGTATAACAATTATGCCCTTTCCTTTTATGGTGATTAAAATTATGTTAAAGGAGATTAGAGTAAGTAAGAATTATGCCAATGAAAACTTTCTGCGTTAATAAAACTCTGCTTATCATAAATTATGCGAAAAGACTTTCTGCCAAAACTGTTATGCCAAACGACATTATAACTATAACATTATGCGACCGAAATGGCACCCATATAAATCCGCGTCAATATTCATTACCGGATTGATTTTAAATTTATTTCTTTAAATGAGCTGGTTGGTACCTACTCCTTTTGCTTTTCTTCGTCTTTAACAAGCGCTGCTAATAAAAGAATTTCCTGTTCGATGTCATTTTCACTGGCTTGCATTATAAATATCACAAAAAAAAAAAGGAGGTTCCGATCCGAAGGTGGACGCAGACTGGACTGAAAGCATACTGAACACGTAGATCGCGTGTTTGATGTAACGGGCTTTGCACGCGAGAAGATTGCCACCGAGCACGCCACCGCGAACGCAAGCTGAACGCGTTGGTTTGTTCGCAGCAAGTGAACGAGACCACAGAAAAAACTAATAGTACAAGTACGAGACACTTTCTGACAAAAAGAGCAATATAGCTATATTTTCCATTCATTTTCGCAAAAAAATATGTTCGTTAGGTTTTTAAAAGTCTATAGGCTACCTACATATAAGAAAACAATTGAATTCTTCAAAAATACCCGGCATTCAATTGAACATGCGAGTGGTCAACCACTGGTACCTGGTTTGGGACGGTACACCCACCCCATGTTATGATAGCTTGTAAACAAATGAATTTTAATAAAATATCACACTTTTGGATCATTTATTTATTTATTGGTTAAGTAGGTTACTTATAGATAACGTTTAGATGGTTTAGGCCATTTACCTTACGCTTTTTGATAAAATGTTTTATTGCTAACACTTCTGAAAGGTAACATAAGGTATTAAAATAAGATTATATAGGTACAATTTAAACAATAAAACGCAATGATGAAAGAGTATTAAGTATCTGTTTCACATATCCGTGTAAGGTATTAAGTTAAATATCACAAAAGTGATGATTTGAAAAGGAAACAATTAAAACGCCTAGTGTTTATTCAGTTGGTTTACTTTAAAAATATAACGTAATTGCTTTAAAACCTACAAAGCAGAAGAATTAAGTATTTAAGATTTATCTACGCCCATTAGGGTGTCCCAAGCTATAAGGGCAAAAAAGTTTTTTTGAGAATTCAGATACGCATACCCTTTACTTTTATTCTATTTAAGCTGAAAAGCCTATATAATAAATATTACAGTGATTAATTAATGTTATCACGTGCCGACTTGACTTCAAAGTTATGAATTATGAATTTGTATGGAAATATTATGTAACTTAGTCTTAACTCAGGTTTGGTAAATAAAACAACTTAGAATTTTATAAAAAATATTATTAAATTATAATTGTTACATATTAATGAACTTCCGTATACTTCTTTTTCAAAGTTTGCTTATTGCAATCAGGGTAAAGGTTACGGTGTTCTTGTACACAACGTAACAAAAATTGCTTTTGTTCTTCTTCGACTGTTATTAATCCGTGAAAATCTTGCATCAATTTTACCGCTCTTTCAGCAGTGTCATTCACTGCTTTCAGTTTCAAAAGTTTTATTTTTGCTTCAAGGAATGAAGAATTGTTAGACCATGATGCAGGACACTCTTGGAGAAAACTGTCCTCAATTTTCAGACGAGAGAACCAAGACTTGCTTGAAGCTGATATAAAATCTTCTATGTTTTTCTCGTACAACAGTCCGCTTAATTCTTCTTTTGAAGGTATGTAGCGTTTTTTTGAGACGAGATACTTTCTTTGGACAAGTTTTCTACCATTTTCACTTTACTTTCATGGCTCACCTCATCATCAAATAGTGACAAAATAGATATTTCCTCGTTCAAATACCATAAATGCTGACTAAATTTCTGCAATACTGCTTTGGATATATTTTTATCGATTTTCTCATAAGCTTTCATGGTTTTTAAAAAGGACAAATCTTGGTACGGTGCTTTGACTGCAGAAATACACTGAATCCATGGCTTGACATAGGATGAAGCGATGAACAGGCAGACATCGAACAGAGCTTTTTTGTCTTTACTAGTAATTTTAAACTGAGAACTAAGTAACAATATTTTTAGGGAATATATAGCTCTAGCCATCCATCGAGCTTGGTGCATGGCACCTGGGGGTCGGATTTTAAACTCGTTTTCTTCATCTACACCTAAAAATATTATTGAAAGCTCTATTAACTCACGATAGTCGTCTCTGACAATGGTTTTGGTCAGTTCAGAGCGGTAAAACGATAGCAGGTTTTCAATTTCGCTTACTGTCAGGCACGATTCAATTTTGCTCTCGATAATTTTGAATTTGAGTTTTATCGACATTTTTCCAGTTATCCCGGATTTTTTTTAAATAAGGGAATATCTGGGCTTGTTGTTACCTGGGAAATTTTTACTTCGAAGGCTGCTTTAAGTATCAATTCATAGACGTGAGGGCGGCACGCAAAAATAAGCACTTCTCTATTAAGCTTTTGCTCTAATAATACACAAGCCCCGTTGAGACGACCAGTGTTTGAAGCCGTGGTATCACAACAAAGAATTTGTACTTTATCTTCGAGGTTCCAGTCTGCTATCGCGGTCCAAACAGCCTGCGCTTGCTCACTTCCAGTAGAACTCTCCAAACGTGGCACAGATATAAGTTGCTCCTTATCTTGATAAAAAATGACTATTGGAAGGCGTTCTTCTTTCGATTTTCGAGCATCCAAAGCTGGTAATAGTTTACCATCCCAGTGAACAGTCACAACATCTGGTACCTTGTTTTGAAAGTCGATTTTTATAGCTTCCGCACGTTCTTTTCGTTTTTCCGTTCTAATTCTTTGGATGGAGGATTTACTAATTGGAAATTCGTCGATATTATGTCCCAGCGCCTCAATAGTAGCTTCCAGAATGAACACAGAATCTCTCATACTCAACTGACATCGGTCCAATGCTGCTACTAACTTCGGAGTAATGAAATCCTTCCGCACTGATTTACAAGTTTCAGGTTGTAAGCTCTCGCTGGGCGGACCTTTGGAGCTTTCCTGCGAAGCCTCACAGATGCTAGAATCTGAAGACCAATCCAAAGGTAAAGGTTCAGGAACTGTCGATGAAGTCGTCGTGGCTAAATATTTAGCTCGGCGATTTTCTTCCTCAATAGCTCTGAGTCGCACCCTTTCCTCTTTGTCCGTAAATTTTTTGTCGACACCAGTTAAATGGCCCGGTCGACCAGGCTCTCTCTGACGCTGCAGGAAGATCTTGTCTTCATCTATTTTCATCATAGTTAACGCATCGGCGTGAGCAATATCAAACAGATTATCCAAACTGGTAACAAACTCTTCTCGACGTCGTTTGAACACATCTTGTGTTTTCTTTGCATTTTTTTGCAAGTCTCTCCAAACTTGATATAAGTTTACAAGTTTCTTTATACAGTTTGGGAATGATTTAGTAGGTATTCGCGCCTTTTCCCAAAAAATAATACACTCGCGTATGGCAAGATTTGCACTTTCATTGACCTTTAAATTCACTTCGCGGATATTATAAAACAAAACTGCTAGAACTTGTCCATTAGAGGGAAGTTTTGAACCCGTTATTTGGTGTTTTACGTTTCCAATTAAATAAATAACACTCTTTTTAGAACTGCGTAATTCGACCGACATGTTGACTAATCGAAAACAATGGGATAAATAATGAAAAAACAAGAAACGACTCGTACTAAAATATGCAAGTCGTTGCGTGCTTATGAGTTCAAGTACTGACAGGTATTGAGCCAAGTCGGCACGAGTTGCTGTTATCCAAAGCCAATATAATTTATTTTAGAGTCATTTTGGGACCAATGGAAAAGAATTAGAGGGTATGCGTTGAAAAAAAAATACTTTTAATTTTTTGGGACACCCTAACGCCCATGCTTTAAATCCACCGTAAAGGGTTCTGAAATAATTAGCTTACAGCCAACATAATAACTACCAGTGACATAGTGAATGAATGAATGAATGAAATATATCTTTATTTAAATAAGTTCACATAACTTAATTTTTAAATCGTCTATTTTTTTACCTTACATTATATACATTTTGACGTCTTTTAGCTGACAAGAAAAATGAGCGCAAAAAAACTTGTCAACGTTATCAGATGGAACGATATTTACTTACAATTATGTAGGTATATCGATTCCAGACTTTATAAGATTAACAAATAAATAACATCATTTCATTAGCTCATTTCTTAATGAATTTCAAATTAGGTACTTAATCAAATTACAGGGTTGAAGATAAATTCAAAGTTTACATCAACATACAATTCAATATGCGTAAAGGCTGGTTTACATTATCTTAGTATTTAGTAGAGTGCTTAGTTTAGTAGCGTGCGAGTAGATTCGAATGCGAGTGCTTTAGTAGTTTTGGTGCCTTTCCAGTGACCGTTTACACGCTTCCAGTAGAGTGTCATTTTCGCCATACCTAATACCTATTATTTAATTCAATTACACGTCACGCGTTCACCGGCAAATGCACTCTGCTAAAGACGCTACTAAAATGTCGATTTACATGCTTCCAGTGCGAGTGCGAGTAAAATATCGCGCGGGGGGTGAGCGGGCGCGCAGGGGGTGCTACTGGAAAGCGAGTAGAAAGGCTACTAGAACATTACTCTCTTTAGTCATAAGACGACCGTTTACATGTTTCCATTAAAGCACTCTCCTAAAGCACTCTACTTAAGACTAAGATAATGTAAACCAGCCTTTAAGGTAGGTAATCAGAAGCAGACCCATTCCCACTGGCAGCACTCGTTCACGAGCATGACGGAACCAGCCATCGCTTCGCTCAACCTTTTTTTGAGGGAACGTAACGACCCGCCTCACACGACACCACCGCAGAAATGATTAAAGACAGCATGACATACTAAGGATACCCCGTGTTAAGTCATCGAATTGAAAACTAATATCCAAAAGCTTTTCATAGGCCTTTTACAAAACTATTGACTATAGAAAGTAAAAAGATTGCAATTAAATAAATCAAAACAAGGTATAAGTAAGTTATGAATTATGTTTTGAGTAAAAAGTGCCATACATACAGACAATATAAAACAGTTTTTTTATATGTATACGACGCCCTTAATACAAGCAGACAGAAGCAGACCCATTCCCACTGGCAGCACCCGTTCACGAGCATGACGCATGAACCAGCCATCGCTTCGCTCAACCATATTTGAGGGAACGTAACGACCCGCCTCACACGACACTACCGCAGAAATGTCTAAAGTGAGCATGACTTACTAAAGCTTCCCATATTAAGTCGTCGAGTCAAGAAGCCAATAGTACGTTTTTAAGTAGGTAGGATACTTCTCACAATTTTATATTTAGAAAAGAAAAATAACGATTTTTATTACTTCGAGTTTTATTAGTCACCAAAATATCCGCCCGACGAGTTACCTACAGTATGAAATTCAGTAAGTACAATACAACATTTTAACACTCTTTCGGATGATATAATGACGAGGAGGGGGAGGAAAGTCAAAGTCAACTTCGATGTCAAGGTCAACTTCAAAGTCTAGGTGAATTTCAGGTCTAGGTCAACTTCAATGTCAAAGTCGAAACTATCCCTGACAACAGGGTAAAGAATTTTTTTTAGAAAGAATTATAATGCTCAGTAAGACCAAAAGTAAGATCAATTTCTTTAGTAGGTATTAGGTAACAACATGAGCGACAGACAACAATAAATACCTAGGGGTTAGTACTATTATTTATTCTGTGCCTAGGGCTCCGTTTGGCCTTCGGGTACGGAACACTTTAATAGGCATGACGAATTTTTATTTTGATTTTATGTTACATAAACTACCTCTCAAAAAAAGAAACATTGGTAAAAGAATTATTTCGCTAGCATGAAAACTGCACGAGATATACAGTTTGAAATGCACACAAATTGCACTCGCCCAAAAACGCTCCAAACTAACGGCTACCTAGTTATGACGTCACACCTAGGTAGTGTGTATGCAACGCGTCGGAAATTTGTTTAGCAGCTATATTAAATATTGTGTTTATCACAATGGTTTCTTCAAAATTTTTGGTTTGCTAAACATGTTAAGGACTAAAGGTATTATTTATTTTAATAAATTTTGTATTTTTTAAATGGACTTGTCCACCCAACTTTGAAGGGTCATAAAACAAATAATACGCAATATATAAAACCAAGAGATATACAAGCTACTCTAAAAATTTAATATGTTTACGATTATTATAAGTATTTCGTTATTTTATTCATTAGTCGTCAATTCGTCATCCATGTTATAAAAACAATGCCTGAATAATATCCCATCATATTGCTACATAACTAAAGAATTTTATCTGACTCATGATTCTACTGTCTTTATCTCATGTTATAGTGATCGCCACAATGACATAAATATATTATCTAAAATATAAAAGGCGTTGATATTGAACGAAATTTTCAGAACCAGTATTTCGCTGTCTAGCGTCACTGTTCAATCTGCGAGCGAACATTTATAGCGCCTTAGCTAATAATTAAAATGTTCCGTGTAACATTATATTTGGTGGTGCTTTTATTTTGTATAAATGCAGTGTTTTCAGATGACACCTTTACCTATGATAGTAATGAATCAGTAGCTCTCCTCCAGAAGTACATTCAAATAAATACAACTACATACAATGACCTAGGTAAGTGTATGTGTTTAAACTAGTTTTCCCATCGGTCCCGCCACCAGAGGGCCTAGCCAAAGTAACATTCGCAAATCTTCGTTATCGCTTCGCTTTCGAAACATGTATGGGATTGACATAAGGTTTCGTTAACAATCGAATTTTAAAACTTCAAATCCATACATGTTTCGAAGTGAAGCGATAGCGAAAATTGGCAAATATTACTTTGGCTAGGGGGGCAGGACAGAGCCACCGGGGTGGATGGGACTCACTCGTAATTTAAGTGTTTCGCTCTTGTCAAAAAGTGTTAAAAGTAACATTAAAAAAAAAAAGATTTTATTGTAAAAAAAATAATACTTGTAGCTGAGTGAGTTGGTAGAGGGTAGGCTCACAAGCGACTTCAGTCACCCGTGACCGTTGAAAAGGTGCCGAAAAAATTACAAATCAAACTAAATCCTAACTAATCACTAAAGTACCTACTAAGTACTTACCGACTTTTAATAAAACCGCGCTAGAATAGAATAATATTAAAGTCTGTTTCGCTGCTAGAGACATAGAGGAGATATATCGAAATATTCTTGTGAAAATTATTTTGCATTATAAAACAAAGTCCCTCGCCGCGTCTGTCTGTCTGTTCGCGATAAACCCAAAAACTACTGAACGGATTTTCATGCAGTTTTCACCAATAGATAGAGTAATTCCTGAGGAAGATTCAAGTGTATAATAAGTTGAAGCTTTTATGTAAATTGGTAGTAATGTGACGATAATTGTTGAAGAAGTCGGAAAAAATTAAGCCGTATGGGAGCTTGCATCGAAAACGCTGCATAAACCTTTTGAGCTATAACAAAATAATGTATGATGGAATTGTTCTTCTTTTATAGATCTACAAAAAAATCTGCGATGGCATACCTATATATCTATATTTTAAGAACTAATCCATTATATCTTCTAAAAAATTGGTCACGTACAATGCGGTAATTTGGAAAGCTATTTATAAAAATACAGTATTAATCCCTATCGACTTAAATACGTCAGTTACCTTAATCATTCTACGCACATTATGTTAACCCGTTATATACTTACGTATTTAAATGAATATCTTAGGAGTTGTCGCAAAAAATTACGCGCGCGAAATTGAATTCAAGCGCGATTCTTCCGATGAAGGGACAACGGAACTCGAACGGAATGGAATAGAATAGACTTTAGAGATTGGAGGTGACAACTGTAATATATTTGTTTTCTTTTTGGATGTTGTTGGAAGGTCGTATCTGGCAAAAAAGGAAAGAACTGAAACACCCTTTTCTCGATGCAACTCATCGCATTTTGAGCTCTTCATATCTTTTAAGGTACTGAAGAAACTGCCTGAACTTTATATTGCATTGTCTACGTAATTTTTAAGTAAATATTACAAAGGTTTTAAAATATATTTTATGGAAATTTCGATATTTCGTCACTCACTGACTCACCGATTATATAAATAAATAGACCATTAGGGGAGGTGACTTAAAAAAGTTAAAATTTGTCATGGAGACAGAGGGTACCTAATTGGGAATTTATAAAAGGAAAGGACTGAAAACAGCAAATATCCACCACTAAGGGGGTGAAATAGGGGTTGACAGTTTGTATGGAATAATAGTCATTTTTACGAGTAGGTATTTTATTTTATTTTTATTTTATTTTACAAATCTTCGGAAAACTTACAGCTAGGTTAAAATAAAGTAGGTCATTTAAATAGTTATTGAAAGCCAATTACAAGTTTCCACATATAACATATAGTAAATACAAAGATTGCCTACGAAAGGATAGAAAAAAAAAATACAATATAAACCAATTGTTAATTCTTAATTTGGTGTTTGTTAGTGAAATTAGTGAAAGGCGTATAGGCTTACGATGATCTAATCCAAGGCTTCCCAACCATTTAATACTGTATAGTACCTATTATGTAATCTGTGGTATCCATCTTAATGCCTTTCCAATTACCACGTTATTTGTGACAATTTAAAAAAAGTTAATGCGCCGTCGCGGACTTCAGTTAAGCCGTCTGGGACCTTGCATCAAAAACGCTGCCTTAATTTTAACTAAGTAAGATCCCAGTCGGCTTAATTTTTGCCGACCTCAATTTACATAAAACCTCAACTTATAAACCTTCTTCAGGAATTAATTTATCAATTGGTGAAAACCGCATGAAAAACCGTTCAGTTGTTTTTGAGCTTATCGCGAACAGACAGACAGACAGACAGACAGACGCAGCGAGGGACTTTGTTTTATAATATAGATTTAAGAAATTATCTTACGTGAAGCGCCATCATACCACAGTCTACCTAAAATAAAACATTTAATAATGGCCATGGATATATTTCGTCCGTGATAATGGCTAATCTTCCTTTTGTATTTTTTTTTATTTAATTTTGGTTTGCTGTTTTTGCTCGTATACAATAGAGTTAAGTACTTTTATTATTATTATTTTACTTATACTACGTGTAACAGAAATAATGGCTAAACCAGAATATGGTAGATAGGGACCATCAAACTACTTTTACTATAGGACCAACTCTAAGATCGCAAAAAAAACCAGCTGTTTCATACAAACATTAATAACGGAAATATGAAAATGTATGAAACAGGTGATTTATTTTTTCGCGATTTCAGAGTTGGTCCCATAGTAAAAGTTGTTCAATTTAATGGTCCCTATCTAGGTACCATAATAATAAAATTCTGTTACACGTTGTATATTCCCATATTCTATATAAAGCATGAGGTTTGTTTGCGATTTTTGTCCCAAGTATTAAAATAAAATGATGGTAGTGTGTGTGATAGGGATGTCGAAAGTGAAAAAAATATCGATATATCGATATATCGGTCGAATTTTCAGAGAAAATTTGCGGTTTTGAAATAATGTATTTATTTTAGTCTAGCTCAGTCATATCAATAGAATTTATAAAACAACATAACTAATGTATGAAAATCTCAAAAAAAAAGAATATTATTTATAATATCAGGCGCATATTTATTAAATCAGATATTCAACGCAGTGCAAAAAAAGTACAAGTCATAGACAATATGTTTTTATAAAAAAAAATATCAATAATGAATTATGATGAAAGTACAGATAAGTTGTTTTCTATTTTTCAATTCCAATCTTTTAGAGTGCGTTTCATCGGTTATTACCTCTGGCGTTATGTTGGTATCCCGTAAATTTATTCAATTTTGAACCTTATTCCATAGCAATAAGATTACAATGACGGTACTGCCAACATAACGCCATAGGAATAATAAACACATTGTATAGCTTTGTATTCTAGCAACTTTAGAGTGATGTAATGATAGCAAAATAAATGAAAATATATCGATTTTGATACGATTTTCGATATTGGTTATTTTGTATCGATATATCGGTTCAAAATATATCGGCTAAAAATATCGATATATCGAATAAAAAATATCAATATATCGATGTATCGATATTTTTCAACAACCCTAGTGTGTGATGGATGACACTGAGTTAATATATATTTATCTTTGGGTTGGTTCTGTTTTAGTAAGATATTGTAAAGATTTAACAATCACATCCAATAATGTCAAATAAGTTCGCCTCGATTGTCGAGAATGGTTTGATGATTTAATCATCAAACTATCCTCGATAATGTAAATGATAACTTCCCGTTCTCGGTTGTAATGTAATATTGTGCGTGCCATAGGTAGATCTTATCGCTAACTCTGAAAATATTACAGGTCCGGCTGTAAAATTTTGGAAAACCCTAGCGAAAGAAGAAGGAGTGACACTGAAGAAGGTCACTTTTAATGATAACAGGAGTCCGGTGCTGATAATAAAATGGCCAGGAACACAGCCAACCTGGAAAAGTGTCATGCTCAACTCTCACATGGACGTCGTACCGGCTTTTGAAAAAGTACGTAGTTTTCCAATGAAAATCAACGTTCTTTGCAAAAATAACTAGATACCTGATTATACAATACAGTTATCAGTAAAAAAAAATAAAAAACCCACGACGACGGTTAAAATTAGTTACCCAATTTTAAAAGAGTAAAATGAGTTTTACGAAAATCCCCCGACTAAAAGTGATGTAGGGTAGGATTTATCTACCTATTCATAAACAAACGCAAGAAAAATCCGTTGGAGCTGCCATTACCTGCCCCCAAATGAACTAATATTTTGCCTTTTTAGGGTTCCGTAGCTTAAAAGGAAAAAAACGGTATCCTTATTTATAGGGTCACTTTGTTTTCACTTTCAGTCTGTTCTGTCTGTTTTGTTCAGAACGATCAGTACCAATAATTATTAAGCAATCAAATTTATATTTTAGTGACAACTTTACGGCACACAAATTCAAATTTTAGCACAAGTATATTTTATCAAAAAAGTGCTAGCCTAATCTTAACGTATTAAGCAAGTCCGTTATAATCTAGTGACCTACTTGGTATAGTAGTCGCCCATTCAGTATTTTTGTCATTTAGTATACGATTAATTTAGAATTTTCACTGTCACTGCTTACATCACTACATATTATAAAACAAAGTCCCTCGCCACGTCTGTCTCTGTCTGTCTGTTCGTGATAAACTCAAAAACTTCGGTACGGATTTCCATGCAGTTTTCAGCAATAGATAGAGTGATTCCTGAGGATGGTTTATGTGCATAATAAGTGCAAAAATTAAGCAGTTTGGGAGCTTGCATCGAAAACGCTGCGTAAACCTTTTGAGCTATAACAAAATAATGTAGGATGGAATTATTTCTCTTTTATCTACAAAAAAGTCCGCGATGGCATATTTCTATCTTTTAAGAATAATTTACTATTTTAACCATATCTTCTAAAAAATTGGTCACGTCCAATCTGGTAATTTGGAAAGCTATTTAGAAGGCAACTTATCAACTTAAATACGTAATTGCAAATTGTACGTAATTGCAATTGTATTAATCTTGTCAACTTAAATACGTATTGTAACCTTTTACACCATTGAATTTAAATGAATACCTTAGGAGCTATCGCAAAAAATTACCGCGTGCGAAAATAAATTCAAGCGCGATTCTTACACCGATAACGGGATGGGACTGGACTCGAACGGGATTGAAGACACTTGGAGATTGTAGGTGATGACTGTAATATATTTGTTTTCTTTTTGGGTCGCATTTGCTAAAATAATTAAGAAACCGAAGCGAAGAAAGGGCAGGTCGCTAGTTTTTTTATGATTTACATTTGTCGCAAACATAATTAACCGTTGCACTTGTACTAAACTAAGTATTACGTCATGCTCGTGAACAGGTGCTGCCAGTGGGTATAGGTCTGCTTCTGACTACCTATCTTAACTCATATGGAATTGTATGAATTGCGTTTCTTTTATATCTTGTATCAAGTGATTTTAGTAAATATTGCATACTTAGGTGTATTTTCGAGTAGCAGACAGCAGTAGTTTCTCAACTAGTTGAAAGTTATTTACTCTTATACCTATAATTACCAATCCAATATGCAGTACCGGCGTTAGGGGGGCGGGGGGGGGCGAGCACGGGCGACCGCCCGGGGCGCCTGATATAGAGCATAGAAAATCCTGGAATGGCAGATAAGGGGCGTCCCGTAGAAATGTCGCCCAGGGGCGCTGGTAGTACTAAAACCGGCACTGCCAATATGTAGATATAGTTAATTTTTTAATACCTACCCATAGTATTGTTAACTTTTGATGTAATTGTAATAAGTATTGTTAATTGTGGTGGAATATGAGGTAATTTTAACACGTTTTTATTAGATTGCTTTCTCGTTTGTTTGTGTGTTTGTTTGTTTGTTTCTCCACAAAGTTTGCGAACGATTTTAAACTAGCTTCCCGATGAGCTAGAGACTTGAAACTTAGAACATAGATCAGAACTGGAAGGCAATGCAATATTATGGTGTCATTGAACTGATCTGATGATGGAACCGGAAGAAGGCAACATAAACTCTATGATGAAACTATACAACCCCATTGTGTTTGAGCTCGTTAGAATTGTCTTGATGAGTACTTTAATGGGAGACGAGATCCAGGGTCTGATGATGAAGCTGGAAGACCATGCCATAGGAACTCAATATTGACACCATGCAACCCCATCGAGTTTGGGCTCGTTTGAATCGTCTTGTCGAGTAATCTAATGGGAAATAGTGTCCAGGGTCGGATGATGGAGCTGGAAAAAGGTAATTGAAACTTTGTAATAAAACCATGCAACCCCATCGAGTTTGAGCTTGTTTGAATCGTCTTGACGAGTGCTCCGATAGGTGATGGTATATTTAAGTCTTAGCTCGTTAACTAAAAAACAAAAAATAATAATTTACTGAAAAAAACTTTTTTAAAACATGTTTTTAATTTTTTTTTAGTTGTTTTTACTAAGTAGTCTGTTTTAATGATTTTAGTAAGATGTTTATAATTTTTAGTCCGTTTTAAAAACGTGTTTTTAAAAAGATATTTATTTAGTAAATTTCAAATTTTGACGACTCTGTATGAAAATACAGGAAGAAAATAGCAGCCCTTGACGAGTTTCTTGCCGGTTCTTTCGTTACAAGATCTCCCGCTTAGGGTTTGCTAACCAATGGCATAACTTCTATCACATCACAAGTGTTTGTAACAGCCTAGACTGAATAAATTATTTTGAGTTCGAGTTTGAGTGGTTCTGTGCCGCTGCCTGCTCGGTTAACAGTCGCCAGTATGTTTTTCAGTGACCCGATTAATAATATCCCTTTGGAAAATATATTTATTACAGGACCACGCAGGTCTTTGTCCTGTCTGTAAGGCCTCTCGAGTCCTTAAGGAAAAAACCGTCTCTTCTCCGATTCAATTTTTTTTTTATATACTTAAGGTGTTTTACTGCCTGTTCCAGTATGAGCGCTTAGACAATGAACGAAAATTCACATAAAATTTTATTGCAGGACGGATGGAGTTTTCCTCCAGTTTCAGCAACCATATCGAATGGCTACATTTACGGCCGCGGCACACAGGACATGAAGTCAGTCTCGATTCAGCATTTCGAGGCCTTGAGGAGGTTGAAGGCCAAAGGCTCCACATTGACGAGCAATGTCTATATGACTCTAATGCCAGGTATACTTACATACGAGTTATTCTTTAAAAAGTATTTAGGTACTCAAAAATGCTTGTAATATGGCCATTATTTTGACAACCTTCTTTGAACAAAGTCGAAGTTGCCGTGCTCCTCCGATGGTGACGCAACAAAGTTGTATAGGATTTCATTAATGTCGAGTTTTAGCCACCAGCAATTTCCATTGAAAATCCATTATTGTCGAGTTTTGTTTCAAACATACTTGGTGAAAAAAGTACATTATACAACCCGCGCAGATAAAGAATGGGATTACACTCGTTGTGGTAAGCGCCATGAGCCGCCATTTTCAATCCCATTCTTTATTTGCGCGGGTGTTGTATTGTTGTAGATGATGTTTTTGTACTTTTTTTTACTTTTTTTCCTTTTTGATATTTTTGACTTTTTTGACTTTCTTGCATTTTTGACTTTTTTGTCATTTTGGACCAAGTCTTGTATAGTGCTTTACTCAAAAAAGTAAAAACTTCAAAAATGACAAAATGTCAAATGTCAAATATGTCAAAAATGTCAAAATTGTCAAAATTGTCGAAAATGTACAATACAAGACTTGGTCCAGAATTACTGCACTGCTGGCCACGCTATGATGGCCTCAAGCTGAGCTTAACTACGCTCTCGGCTTTCAAGCTTGGTCATCATTGCAGCCCTTGCTGTCCGCGCTATTGGCCATCAAGGGCTGCAATGCTGACCGCGCTGTGACGGCCCTGGACCTGCGCTAAGCTACGCTATCGGCCATCATCATCGCGCTGCCAGCAATGCAGTCATTATTGACCGCGTCAGTAATGTACTATTAAGTTGAAAGATGTGCAAAATGCCTTTGGTTGGAATACATAAATTATACCTTTTTTGTCTAAAGTAGGTAATAGGTATCTAACCTTTTTGATCAGAAATCCTGAACGTCTTTAAAGAACGCAGTTTAGATACTAGCAAGATTATGTTACCTCCGCGAATATTATTTCTATTATCTACAGTTCTACACCCATGCTTCAAATACTCTTACCTACGCAAATACCCGCGTGACGAGTTACATAATGAAATTAAGTATAACATTATAATACTCGTTCGGATGATAAAATGACGAGGAGGGGAGGAAAGTTAAAGTCAAAGTCAAAGTAAAAGTTAAATTCAAGGTCAAGGTCTAGATCAACTTCAAGGTCAAAGTCAAGGTCAAATTCAAAGTCAAAACACTTTATAGAGGATACTAATGGCTGTTGATACGTTCATGGGTGTTTTTAATCCATTACCTATGCATTATAAATTATAATATTGTTTGACCCAAAAAAAATATTTAAAAAAATGTTATATGCAACTGCACATAATTAGGTATTAAAACACTCAATATGATACTATAATGACACGAGGCGTGTTTTAATACCCCTCATACAGTTGCATAAATTACTAACTAAGTATGTACATACTTGGGTATACGTACATTAATTACACTTTAAATGTTTGTTAGCATTTGCTAGTTCTACGAAATACAAACAATTATAGAATTTTGAAAATTGATATAACTCTTTACTGTATGTTTTGTGTTTTTATTATTAACGTACAGCGACGACTGTACAAAATTGGATAAAACATTTTTTTAATAACTTTACACAGGGTTATTTGTAAAACACCAACAACTTCGCAGGAGTAGATTACACAACATAACATAAACAACAACATTATTGTTCTACGACTTTCCCGAAAACAGACAAAAAAAAATCAACTGTTCATACAAAAATCGATTAGCTGTTCAGACATTTGTATGGAAAGTCGAATTTTTTTGTCAGTTTTTGGAAATGTCGTAGAAAAAATATTGTTGTTTATGATGCTAGTGATCTACTCCTGAGAGGTTGTTGGTCTGTATATAGTACTACTTATACCCGCTTCATTATGTATTGTACTTGTACTATTATGTATTCTGTGGTATTGTAATAGTACGATGTGTGTAAAATGTTTCTATGTACATAAACGTTTATACTTCCAGATGAAGAAGTAGGCGGTGTTAATGGCATGCTTCCGTTCTTAGAGAGCGATAAGTTCAAGTCCATGAACGTGGGCATCGAACTCGACGAAGGAGGCGCGGCCGACTTGCCCGTTATACCCGTGTTTTACCAAGATAAAGTGGTGTGGCGTAAGTATTATTTAAGCTGGTTCATAGATATTTTACATAACTCATTAAAAACCATAAACTTAATATTCACTGAAATAGACGAACAGAGTTCACTTGGCTGCGAAACCAAAAGTGAGATGAGCCAGTGTTTGTAAATATGTAAACGTGTGCGTGAATTTAGAGATGCACTGAAGTCCATTTTAGGTTGTAGATAACCATAATGTATTATTGCTCTAATAAATAAAACACAAACAAAATTTTGAACAATTTTATTTAAATAATTTCTTAAGGTCTCCTTTGAGGCTCCCTGCTTATTTATTTATGACATTTATCCAGTTTAATTTAATCACTGGATTTACAGAAAACCTGGAAATAATTGTTAAATTAGTACTTAAGTTGGTATAATTTACCATTTGAAAACTGTCGGTTACAAGCAGCTTTAAATAAAATTATCAGTGTTCACAAAGACAAACAAAGTTATATTGGAAATCATCGACATGAGTATCGATATCGATAATTTTTTATCAATATCTACGCTTTATTTTCTCAAGTTCACGGACATAATATCTTTTTATCTAACACATAATGTTTAGAAATCAGCCTTTATTTAGGAAATAGGCGTTTAATAGCATCATATTATTATATATATAACTTAGTGTGTTTGGGAATATATTCAACTAAAATATGAATTATGAAAATGGTAATAGTACAATCATATTTACCTGTGAAATGAGTGTTTATTTGGGTTATTGTCGTAAGTAACATTACAATCCAGTACAGAACACGACACCATTATTGATTTATATAGCTTTGAGAGCCAAACCGACCCGATCGCGATCAAAATTACAAAATAATCTTGTTGACGCTTTTCATCAAGGTGATAAACGTTGATAAATGAAGTCAAACCAGGTTCAGCTGTCAGTTTGTTTTTACTCTTTTTCGCACATCGCATAAGCCGTAAGAATCGGTTTCTCACTCGCACCTTTGTCCGTCTACTTGAGCATAGCGAAAAATTTTCTAAGTCTATGTTAAAAACTTAGTTGAAGTTAAAAAAAAACCCGTTATACTCTGTGTTTATAAAGACAACAAAGTGGTGTAGTGTAGCCACAGAATACAACAAGTGTGTAGCGTAGGTAAGCGTAAGCCATTCAAGAAGTTTGTCGATTTTTTTTATACATATGAAACGACTTATGTAACTAAGGGCTGATTTTGCAATGCCCAGATAAAGCTTTAGTCATTTGATAACGTATTATGCCGCCAAATTAAAATGATTGTCATATGTTTGACTGTCAAATTTTTTGAATGACTTTTATGTTATTCAAATTATAATTTAACTGACTGATATCTGTTATCTGAGGATTGAAAAAATCAACCTATGTATAACATTTATTTTTGTCGACCTCTGTGGTCGAGTGGTTTGTACACCGGTTTCAAGGTGTGTAATTTATATTTTTTATGCTTTTTTTAAAGCTATGTATAGATGGTATAGGTAGGTACCTATATTTCAAAAAGTTTTTGTTAGATAAATGTACAACTAATGATTAGGTACCTAGGTACTTACTTACTCATAAACAAAAATAAATAGTGGAATGGTCCTAAATTATTTTTCATGTGTGAACTGTTAAGTAGGTAAGTACCAGTGGCGAAGTGTCCATACATGCCGATTCCTATCGGCTTCCCTTTTAGAATTTCTACCCTTGCAATCCACCATACAGTTAGGAGAATTTTTAGAGAAATTATTGGTCCGGCTTACCTTTGCCATATTTCGACTCCTCGCCACTGGTAAGTACCATAAAATATTGTAGGTATGTTTTACATGATTTTTACAGAAATAAGAGTTGATTGCCATGGTGTTGCTGTACATGGCTCCTTGTTCCCAACCACTAACTCTACAGCTACTGGAAAGGTAAAGTTATAACGATATTGTTCTATAAACACTAGAATCTGTCACTATGATTGACTAGTGAAAAACGTGTAACTATCTATGCCTTGGACGAATTAACCACTGGACACGTAACGTAAGAAATTTTATGAAATCATGATCGACCAATTTTTGCGGGGTGAGGGGGGATTACACTTGTCAAATAATGACAATGTTATAGGGTGATTTAGCCGGTTTTCGGCTGATTCGTCCAAGATCTATGCATAATTCACGCTGCGTAAATATGCAATAATTTGAAAGACTTTATACGTTATATTTTATTGATTGATGTAATATATTGTTCTAAACTATGTTGTTCCAGTGCCACAATGTTGAGACCAACTTGTTTGCGTTCCGAGATTCTCAGTATTTGAGTTACTCCAAAGCACCGATCACCGACGCTGGCACATATACCTCGGTCAACCTTAACAGGCTGTCTGTAAGTTCTTTTTTTATTGTAGATTAGATAGTATTTGACCACCATCTTACTTGGTAAACAGGATGTGGTCTAAGGTGT
Source organism: Agriphila tristella (assembly GCA_928269145.1). NCBI lineage: Eukaryota > Metazoa > Arthropoda > Insecta > Lepidoptera > Crambidae > Agriphila > Agriphila tristella. Next base: position 13,705,666 of record OV743439.1, on the reverse strand, counting down.
AGCACGCACGCCCAGGAAATGCCTATTCACTCTTGCCTTAAAGAGACCAAGGTTGTAAATATCAGGGAACACATGAGCAGGTAGCGAATTCCATTCTTTAGCAGTTCGCATAAGAAATGTATTAGCAAAGCGCTTGGTACGGAACCTTGGAGTATCTGCTATGTAAGGGTGATATGCTAACCTGCGTCTGGTATCCCGATGGTGGAAAAGGGCCGGAGGAACAAGGTTGTGCAGTTCCCTCGCACACTCTTCAAAGGGTATTCTATAAAAAAACCGATAAACTAGCAACTTTGCGACGGTGACAAAGGCTCTGAAGTTCTGCCGTTGCCAATGTTGAGTTGCCGATGAGCCTCCTGGCACGGTTTTCAATCGATTCAAGAAGTTCGAGCTGATACTTAGCAGAACCATCCCACAGATGACAACAGTACTCCATGACCGGACGAATCTGCGCTTTGTATAGCAGAAGCAGCTGGTTCGGTGAGCCCGTGAGAGGACGCCCAATTTCTTAGCAGCACACTGTGCAATGGAGTCAATGTACCCGCCAAAGTTCAGGTTGGATGACAGATGCAGGCTAAGAAGTCGCAGATGTTCGGCTATCGGTAAGGATACACCGTGGAAAGTCGGAGTCAGTTGGAAGAGACTGATTTCAGGGGTTCATTTGCTCAACAAAGGGCTCTCGACAAGACTGGATTTCATCACTGGTAGCCTTTGCAGTTGAAAGATATCTACCAGTTATGGTGGTGTCATCTGCATACCCAATCGTTTTATTGTCCAGCAGATCGTTAATACGCAGAAGAAACAGTGTTGCAGACAAGAAAGATCCTTTATCAGTTCATTTTGTAATAACACCAAGCCTTTTTTCTATATAAAATATTCAAGTAAATGTTAAAAGGGGATATACTGCCCGGCAAGTAACTTGGCAAGATAAAAACGAGACAAAAGATGCGCAGTAGCTAACAAACACTAAACTCGGCGTATGTTTTGTCTAATCTTTGTCTTGCCAAGTTATATGCCGGCACCACTGACGTCCATTATACAAGTACCTACGCTGGACAGGCTATTATCATAAAATGACAGCAATTTTTTGTGCCGATTTGAAAATCGCTATATTGGCGCTGAGAGCGCTATGGCAGTAGTGAGTGTACTTGGAACTAATTAGTTCCAAGTACGCTCACTACTGCTATAGTAGAATCTACTGCTCTCAGCGCCAATATGGCTATTTTCAAATCGGCACAAACTATTGGTGACGTTCGCCTGTCCAGCGTACTTGTATAATGGACGTCAGTGGCCGGCACCTATACCTACATCTATACCTACATAATATAATAAAGCTGTAGAAAAGTTGTGTCTGCACAAAAGAAATATTTTGAAAAAAAGTGGTTGTCAAGTGCCAAGAAGAAGGAAGATTAAAATGTCTCTTATCCAGATCAAGGGTCTGACATGCTTTGATAGAGCGAGATCGTCTTATTGAGATTCCTATAGGAGGAAATAGAGAAGAGTTTCATGTTTTATCTCTATCACCGACCGGACTTTTTTTCATGGTCGGGTTATAGGCACATTTCAACTAGGCAAAACAAACAAGTGAGGTTATATCAAAACTGCCAAAGAAATTAAAAGTTTTGTGGATTACTACCTAATTTATACATAAAATTTATTATAAATTGTTATAATATATCTATCCCTTACACCCGGTCGCATCGTGGCGCATCTACCCCTTTTTAATATACTATATCTATGATCCAGATACTTTATCTATGATGGAAGTTGTTATTGTTTTTTTTTTATCTCAAAATATAAGTTAATTACAAATCAAAATTAAAATCACAATACCGATTTACAGCATATTATTTTATGAATACTTTGATTAATTAATAATTACAAATAATCAAACATAGATGAAGAATACCATTCAGTACCTTTTTTTCCCGCTAGATGGCGGTCGAAGTAACATTGGCTCCGTGTTTATTTATTATTTAAAATAGTTAAAGTGTTTTAAAATCATATTGAATGTTATTATTCTAAAGTATATCCTTAGAGTATCCAGTGTGAGTGTTATTCACGATTTTCGTTTAGAATTGGCAGAAAAAACTGAATGTGTAACAAAAAACAGTGATTTACATTAAAAACCAAAATACAGTGATAATTATAACGAACTGAAACGCAAAAAGTGTTGTCAATAGTGGTACGAAATAATTATAAACAAAACATTTCAATAATTTAGTGCCAAAGTGACTGATTTTTTAAATCTCCGCAAAAACAGAACGGTTTGTAGCAAGTGGTAGCAAGTGATTGTGCTTAAACTCCGCCCACCTCTTCCCATTGGTGCAGCGACTTTGCGTATTACTCGTTGATACAAGTACAATGCAAAATTTCGTCGTAGTGATCGTAGCTTACGCAGCGTAGTGGTGCCGCGCTCGTACTAACCAAAAGACTGCTGCAGTCTACAGTTCAAACCCGACTATTGTTGAACTTTTTTCTTTCTTGTTTTTATTTTGCTATTTTTTTCTTTTTTTTATCTCAAGTTCTTGAACATTTACAATCACTGTCTTCGGCAAAATAAATAACAATTATTCCCTATAATTACACAATAAAATATATTAGTGCTCCGAGGAATAAAGGAAGAAGATGTCTTTGATAAAAGCAAAAAACGCCACTGGCAGTCGTAAGATGGCGCCGAGAGTCAAATGTAAAAAATGCAATAAAGAGGTGGACTCGAATAAAACAGTGTTATGCTCTGTATGTAAGAACCACTACGAGTTCGATTGTATTGGATACTCGGAAAAACTCCATCGCCTTAAAGATCCAGAAATGAGAAGCAAATGGAAGTGTTTTATTTGTAGTGAGCATTCATCGTCAGGTCACCACTCCAATAATTCTGACAAAAGTAATGTAACAACTAGGAAAATGCATTTGGCATCCCTAAAGACCAATGAAAAAGTGACGTCAAATACTTCACAAAAATCGACACCTTTTTCCAGCGAACTTAATGACGAGTTCATAGATAATACACAAGTACAAAAGCAAATATGCACGCCTATTTCTAAACAGTCAAGCATTGACAGCTTATATTCACATGATTCGCATGTACTTCCTGTAACGCAATCACCCGACGAGTTTCAGGACACATCAAACGAAAAGTTGTCAAGAAGTGTAGATTATACAGTTACTGAAACTATTCAAGTACATGATATGAAAGAAAGAATTGAAAAATTGCAGTTGGAACTAGCTAGCTTACAAAATGAACTTGAAAATACTATCCTAGAAAATAATGACCTACGAAAACATAATATGAAGTTAACTAACGAAAACAAAATGTTAAAAACTTTATGTCAATCGCCTCTGAGGGACAAAGCAGTGTACAGCAGCGGCAAAAAGAAAAATATGAGTCCATTGCAGCCGTCTGGTAGCTCATCTTCTTTGCATCAGTTACATTATAATACCAAGGTTACGGAAGAACGACTGAGTGATAAAAGCTCCCTCCTCCGGAAAGTAGATGAAATGGAGAAACAGTTAAAACAAACATGCAATGAGATCTCAGTGTTAGAGAAACAAATCGACGATTATCAACAAAAACTAAAGTTATACGAAGTTAATAATACTATCCTGCCGCCTTCTCGCAACACATCAGTTACCCAAAAGGAAATTAAATGTCCGAACAAAATATTTATATTTGGAACTCAGCAATGTGTTGGCCTATCATCAGCCCTTACGTTATCAAGAAAAAATACGATGTATGAGAATTATTCTATTATGTCACAAACATACCCACACGCACTTACTGCAGATGTAATAAAACAATGTAGAGATCTCCATTTAAAACCAAATGACAAAATTATTTTTTGTATCGGTGAAAATGATTATGACATTGGTATATTGTCTTCACATATACGTAAACTTCTAAACCAATTCAGTAATAATAGTGTAATAGTTCTTAATCAACAAAAAAATATGTATTTAAATGTAAGTGAGTTAAATAAGAACATAAAGAACATTTGTAAAGATTTTAAAAATTGTCATTTTGTTGAATGTTTGAACAGCAAATTGTTTGATATGTGTAGGTCAATTAATTACGTCATTGATTGTGTCGATTATGATGCTAAATATCTGAATGCTAAATCGTTAAAGAACTTGGTAGTGCGTGGTAAATCAAACAGGTTCTCTGTAGATTCTAATTCGTCTATCTCAAAATACCCTAAGGGGACGATTCCGTACTATTTTGCAAGGGCACAGTCTGGGCGTGACACCGGTGTTTCTTGTGTGAAAACCCCTGCTCCGATAAAGCGTACATTATTGGACTATTATCCCGTTCAAAAAAAGCCGCAGTTTTTTCGTGAATAACGATTCTTTATTATTGTTTCGGGTAATGCACCAAAACATTGCAAGCATATTATCAAAATGTGAAATATTAGAAGTGACTTTATTGGAACTTTATCAGAAAGGTATTAAGCCGGACGTTTTATGTTTCACTGAAACTTTCTTGCGAGCAGAAAATGAAAGATTCCTCAGACTTAAAGACTACGAACTAGCTACAGTCTATTGTAGGGAAAAAAGTAGAGGGGGCTCTTGTATATTGGTAAAACAAGGCATAGTGTTCAAAGAACTGAGCAATATCAAAAGTCACGTATCTCAAAATACTTTTGAAGCATGTGGAATCGAAATACCATTACATAATTTGCTGATTATCTGTGTATATCGAACACCCACATCAGATCCCAATATTTTCTTAAAAAAACTAGAGCAATATCTATATGAAATTTCTAAGAAGTACAGAAATAATACCAATATTATTATCACGGGTGATCTTAACATTGACACATTGAAAACAGGGAGAATCAATGATCATTTTCAAGATATTTGTCTCAACTACAACTTGCAAATTCATATCAAAGTTCCTACCAGAAAGAAATCTTGCATTGACCACATATTGAGCAACATACGGCATGCGGAGGCAGACGTATTACCTCTATATTTATCCGATCATGACACTGCTCAAATGTTGGCATTTCCGGTTAAACAAAAAAGCTCAGAACCAAAATCTTATTATATCTTTAAGAGAGACTATTGTCCGGACAACATAAGAAAATTCAAAGCTTGCCTCTCTAGTTTGTCATGGTCCAGTGTATATATAGAAAATGAATTGAACAAAGCATATGGTAACTTTCACGAACTTGTGTGCATGTTCTACTCTCTTTGTTTTCCACTTATTAGAGTTAAAGTATCCAATAAACTGGGCAATAACCAGCATTGGATAAGCAAAGGCCTCAGAATAAGTTGTAAAACCAAACGGTCTTTACGATGCTTATACTACAAAAACAAAAGTAATTCATATAAAAATAAGTACATAAATTACTCGCAGCTGTTAAAAAAGTGCATACAAAGAGCGAAAAGCAATTCCAACATGAAATTCATAGACAGAAGTCAAAACAAATGTAGAGCTACATGGTCTTTGATTAACAATGAAATTGGTAACAAAAATGTGGGTACCGGAGCTGCGGAATTAAGAATAAAAGATGAGTACATATCTGATCCTCAAGTCATAGCGACTGCTTTCAATAATTACTTTATTGAATTAACAAACACTGCAACATCAAACAACTCAAAAGTACAAGCACGAGCTTCGAACCATCTTGGATCCATCCATATGTCTAACTCTATGTTCTTACTGCCAATGACAGAAGACGAAGTTAGGTGTGTCATAAGGTCCTTAAAAAACACAAATTCGGAGGGCTTTGATGGATTAAGCACTAGGATTATTAAAGCTAGTATTAATGAGTTAATTACTGTTCTGACTTACCTAGTTAACTTATCATTTGCTTCGGGTACTTTTCCAGAAGTGTTAAAACTATCCATTATAAAACCATTGCATAAAAAAGGCAGAAGAGATGAAATCGACAATTATCGTCCAATCACCATTATATCCGTTATGTCAAAAATATTCGAGAAGTGTATGCTTGACAGGCTTATAGAATTCTGCCGTAAGTTCAATATTATAACGAAGGCACAGTTTGGATTTCAAAAACAGAAATCGACTGTACTTGCAATCTTTACGCTTTTAAGTCACATTCTGGCAAGTATCAACAACAATGTTCACACAACTGGACTTTTCTTTGACCTCACAAAAGCCTTTGATTTTGTTCCGCACGATCTTTTAATTAATAAATTAGAGCGTATTGGCATTAGAGGCCCAGTGAAAAACTGGATATCTTCTTACTTAACTGGCCGGAAGCAATGTGTTGCTGTCGACGCATTAAAAAATAATGAAGTAAATTCATATTGTTCCAATTACAGAGAAAATGTTGTTGGCGTTCCTCAAGGTAGCGTGCTAGGACCAATCTTATTTATTTTGTACTTAAATGACATTCCAGAAATAACTAGACATAAATGCATTCTATTCGCCGATGACATCTCTATTATTGTGACATCAGATAAAAATTCAATTAGTAATCATGAAATAGAAATAAATAATACAGTTGACAACATTATACAATGGCTAGAACTAAATAACTTAAAAATTAATCTTGACAAATCAAATTTCATACAATTTAATCAGTCAAAACATCCACAATACAATTTTAAATTGAATATTTCAAAAATTAATGAAGTCACACAAATTAAATTTCTTGGCTTAATAATTGACCAAAACTTAGACTGGAAACAACATGTGAAAGATTTGTGTAGCAGAGTAAATAAGTTTGTTTATGCTCTCAGGCAGGTGAGACGTATATCAAATAAAAAAATAGCAGTAACGTGCTACCATGCCTATATAGCGTCAATACTACGCTACGGCCTCATAACGTGGGGTAACAGTACGGATATTGGAAGGGTATTTATTTCACAGAAGAAATGTATCCGGGCCATTACTGGTGTCGCCCCTGATGAATCCTGTGAACCTTTATTCAGGGAGCTGGGTTTACTACCACTACCATCGTTGTACATTTACGAAATATGTTGTTTTGTTAAAAAATATAAGTCTTTATTTAAAACAGCTAGTGAATCTAATTCGAGACTAAAGAGAAACCCTCATAGACTCATTCTGAAAGTTGTGCCAAATTCTGCGAAATATAGTAAAAGCTGCTTGACTATGTGCGTACGTATATTTAATAAAATACCTTGTGACATAAAAAATTTACATGAAAAATTATTTAAAAAACAATTATTTAAATGGTTGCATGATAAAAACTTTTATAGTATTAAGGAATTTTTTGACATGATCTAATTTTGTAATAATAATAATTTTAATATTCAATTAAATAATGTAATTCAATGTAGTAATTAAGTTAATATTTTACTGGAAATCCTAGAAATCTTATATGATTTTAATAATTTTGCATGCTACTTTAAGTTAGCTTAACATGTTGTCCTAATTAATGTATGTAACATCCTTTATACCATGTTAAACAGCAAATAAATGATTATCTTATCTATCTTATCTTATTAATAAAAGTAAAGTGAGACTTTATTTTCTGAACCTATTCCTTTAATTTGTCAGATTTTGTTTGTGTATTGTGTAAGTTATTAAGTGGGTAAGTTATTGACCAACTTACTTAGCGATATCTCATCTTTATATAATACTCATATTAATTACTTTTCCAGGGTGGGACTGCCAACAACGTGGTTCCCAATCTTGTAAGCCTCACATTCGACATCAGACTAAATACTCGACTCAACGAAGACAAATTCCAGGAACAGGTAAATATTTGTATTAAGTAGGTACTTTACAACTTCTTTTATCTCGATTATGTAGACATTTTTATCGAAATATGACATAATTTCTGTTATTAAAAAATAATTTTCATAGCGGCTCATAAAAACAAGTGCGTATAATGTTGCTAAGCCTAGGTAGGTACGTGTTTATATTGCACTACTTAATACATTTTATTTATTTACAACTTATCTAAGATTTACGAGGAATAGGTATTATAGGTAAGTACCTACCTACCTGTACCTATTCAACGTATTCAAACGTTACATGAAATTATTTTATCTTATTAAAATTATATGTGAAGGGTTGGTACTTGGTACGTTTTGATGTTTGCTACTCATCATGAATAACGGCTGAACAGATTTGGATATGGTACACATATATTTCATCTCTCTCTTCATCGTTCCCTTTTATACTGAGGATCGTGATCACTAGTCCATTGGTCTCGGTCCATAGTTGCCCTCACTGCTTGATGGAATTTGCTTGAGGAGGTTGCTACTCTTACTTGGTCAGACCATCGGGTTGGCGAACGACCTAGGGCTCTCTTGCCATCTATTCCACCAACTAAGACCAGCTTTTTGAGACTTTCATCTCCTCCTCGGATTATGTTGGTGGCCAAAGTATGAGAGTACGCGATGTAAGCAGATAGTGGACTTTCGAGTCTTGACATTGAATTGTGTTTTAGAATAGATACATTTGTACGTTTGGCCGTTCAGGGTATCCCAAGCATTCGCCTACAACACCACAAAATATCTCGAATGCATCTATTCTATGTCTCTCTCTGGCTAGTGTGCTTTACGCCTTGTTTTGTCTGGAACACTTCTGAATTCACAGGGGTGCGATTGCGTAAGGTAAATCGTATTCATTTGACAGTTCATATCGTATTCCATCGGCTGCAATTTGTATGGGATGACATATAGTATGATACAATATGAACTGTCAAATGAATACGATTGACTTTACGCAATCACCTAGCAGCTCTCGCTCGGGACATTGTAATGATGGCAGTAAGATAACTGTTTCAGAACCCCTTACAGAGGATTTAAAGCATGGGTGTAGATAAAATAAAAAACGTGTTAAAAAAGAAGTTGTCTTCCAGCCCCATCCAACTTCAATAGACGTGTTTTATTATAATGATATATTAATATTTAGAGTATTTTCTTGCTTTTTGGAGGTATTTAATTTTGAAGCTGTTTTTAATTTCATGTTTATAGAAGGAGGCTTTTTTTTTAAAAAAAAGCTTTTAATTAAATCTACTAGGTGTTCAGTTCAGGCAGGTGTACCTACCCATTTCTAAAAGTACCTCTCACAATCTCTCCCATTGCAGGCAATCAACCGCTTTGGTGTAATCAATAAAGCATAAATAACATGAATATAATATATATATGCATAATAATATAGTTTATAAATCGCATGAATTAAAACGTAGGAAAAGTTATTTTGTGATTTGTCGAATGTAATCTGTACTATCGACAGTTGGAGAGCATGATACACGCGGCGGGTGACAACATCACCATCACGTACATCTCCAAGAACCCGCAGTCCCCAGCCACTGTCGCCAACGAGACCAACCCCTACTGGGTCGCCATTACGCAGGCGGCAAAGGAACTGTAAGATAACGGGTGTAATAAAACACTCTACGAAGCCGAAGTCCACGCATTCCGCCCATCATCAGGATCAATTTTGTCTTTTAGACTATACCTGGGAAACCAATAGCTACGAAGTTATTGAAGGTCAAAATCATTTTTTTTTTTAATTTATGAAATCTTATTTTATTCGTTTTTTTTGTCTATTGAAACCTTATCAAAATTGTATGTATTTCGTAACAAACAATGGCTTCAAAACGTCATCACTCAATTTATTTCATGAGCACGCACATAAACGTTGGCTTTCAACTCAGCCGCACGCAGCTGTGTAGCATTCACTCACAGGCGCGCGGTCTTTTGTAGGTACGCGTTACATTGCGTGGTAATGATTGTATGCAATGCTTTTTTAACACCAAAACATTAAATCGTTTTCCAGCAATAATTTTGAACAGAAACGGTCCTGATGATGGGCAGACGTAGACCTCGGCTTCGTTGAGAGTCTTGTTACACCCGGTATAATAATATAGCTCATACCTCTGAAATCCCGAAAAAAGTCAGCTGTTTCATACAAAAAATAATGAAAAAATAAATTCTTTAACATGTTTTTTTTTTTTTTTTCGCGATTTCTAATTAGTAAACTACGTAGAGAGATATCTATGGCAAAGTCGAGTTATATAAATGTTAATACTTACACTTTTGACAATTTATAAAACTTGTGATGAAGACGTAGTAATTTATATGCAATGTATGTCAAACTGAAAGCGATTCAATAGAAACTCTATTGACGAGATTCCTATCTGGTCACTTTTGAGTTTAGATCTTGCTTGATTGTGTCTAATTTTTTACATACAGCCACATACCAGGAGACGCATTTTTGAATCGCTCGGCTGGCGTCGAGCGCTCTTTTCTACTGATTTTCGTTCGACATCTCATACATTTGAGTCAAATGTCGAAGGAAAATCAGTAGAAAAGAGCACTCGACGCCAGCCGAGCGATTCAAAAATAGGGCCCCAGGTAGGTAATGACAGCACAACTTTTTCAGGAAAATAACAGCACTACCAATAGTTCCACCAGCGTCGACCGACGCTCGCCACGTGCGGCTGGCCGGCGTGCCGGCATTCGGCATCTCCCCCCAGCAGAACACGCCCACTCTAGCACACGCCGTCGATGAGCGCCTCGGCGTCGACACCTTCCTCCGCGGCATCGATTTGTACGAGAAGATCATATACAACCTAGCAAATATACCAAACTCTAAAACAACTGACAATACGAGTTTCTTGTACACCACTACAGAGTCGTAAAATATAAAAATATAAGAACCATATTTTTTTTGCTTTAGCACAAAATATAAAGTTACTAGTCTTTAGAGCATTCAACCAAGTATTAAATGCTGTAAGTTACTAGTAGACCCAAAGTAGACCCTGTGAACTTCGTATCACCTACAATTATTCTCAAGGTAAATTTGATTATTTTACCTTGAGAATACAATATTGAAAACCAGCGCCATCTATTTAACTAGTTAGTAAATAACAAAGTAACTGTAAAACCAAAGCAACACTACCACCTACCGTACGTAGCGGCGGCGGCGCTCCTCATCCACAGCGAGCAAAGCGCTATTTCACGCACACTTGGCGTTAGGCGATTTTACAGGAATTTTGCTTGCCCCCGAATGTGTGTGGTGCTTGCCCCCGAATTTTTACTAAGTATTAACTTATTTCTTAGTAAAAAATCGGGGGCAAACACCACGGGGGCAAAAGACAACGGGGGCGTAATCCACGAACCCGTTATTTCGAGCGCTTAGTTATCTCACACACACTTTTAGCACTTATATCCGGTCATTTTGAACTTACCATCCTCAAGGATGTGTCCAGTCCATGAAACTAAACAATTTTCTGTAAGAAACATGCGTCGAATTTCGCCACAAAATTTTGGTCATCACTCATCCCATACTAAAACGCTAGTTTTTTTTTACATTCTCTTTGGTGTAAGTAAAGAAGTTAACCTTCTCCATATTTATGTAATCCTGGTAAAAATGTATTATGGTGTATTAAATTATAATAGTACTAGATGAAAACCCGGCTTCGCTCGGGTGAAATGACTCATAATACACATCTAGGTACAAAATGTAGGTAGATATTTCTGTAGTCATCGGTTCTCAAGGAATATTAAAAGTAAGCAAGGCAAGTAATTGGTCTAGCTGCGTTCGTTGTGTTTAATAAAGTAAATAAAAACAGCAAAAGTTTTTACAAAAATAATTTTTATTTTAAATCAACATTCAAAATAAACTAACATAAAGGTTTATTCTCTGTAAACCGCTGTTTTAAGCACTCAGTCTTTTTCTCTACTTTGGCAGGTGATCTACCTGCCAAAGTAGAGAGTAGAGCCTTGTTCAGTGGTATTGATAATTTGAATTTTTACATCATCGAATCTTCGAACTCGAGAGAAGGCAACATAGTGCTGGCCATGGCTGAACATAGGATTAAGTAAATATAGACCGATTATACATAAAACATCCTTGCAATTATTTTATCAGCCACTGACTGAGATATTCGTGGTTGCCACTGTCCATGGATAAATCTGAAATGTGTCGGAATTTCAGTATAAAAATATTGTCCAGCACTTTCTTTTCTTCTGTTTAGTTCAAAAAATGCCAATAATGTTGATTTTTTAGCTGATCTAGCTGCTGCTCCATGAACATTCTGATTTGTAAATACGACAGTTTGTTGGTTTCCCAAATGAACACCTGACTGTATATAATTGTGTGACTTATTTTGTGCATTGAAAATTCTAATATCATTTCATCATGCTGTTCATTGCTTGATTTGTATCTTTGCTCGGTCATGACCTTTATAAATATATTTATTTATATATTTTACACATTTGACACTTGAACAAATTTCCACATTTATGTGAGCATTATTTTTTACATAGTTATACAAATTGTCACATTCCTGATTCATGAGATAATCACACCATCTTTTTTTATATATATTTATTTATATATGTATATATATATATATATTTAGAATATGTACGTATATTCTAATATAGTCTTAGATTCATTACCAACAATTTTGCACTTTGTGTTACCTGCTAACGTACGAAATCTCTCACACGTTCTAGGTTGGCTGGAAGAGATCTCTTTTAAAGATAAGCTCACCTTTGCTCACAATAATTGTAATCATATATGTAACCGTGTTTATAGTGCAATAAAGAGTATATAAATATATATTATCACACTCGAAATCCTTCTTTTTTATTATTCTTCCATCGTCCATTACCTCCATTTTTGGTACCATCTCTAGTTTCTCCGCAAAATGTCTTTGGGTAGTTTTTAGAACATTTAGGAAGTTCCATATTTTTTTATGCAGGGTGAATTCATATATCCAGGGCCACATGGCCCATAGATCATGTTTTTTTGACACAGTCTGAAAAAGTTCCTGGTATTTATCTGGCTCAGGTATTTCTGCACAAAAAAAATTATCATAATCTTCTGATGACTTTGGTTTTTTTTAGAATAATAAGCATATGAGCATGTGGAAGCCCTCGTGTCTAAAATTCAATGGTGTAAAGCCCGCACTCGGTACTCCAAAATATGTTTCCTTGTAATGTCGTCTAAAAGTTCCTCCAATTTAAATTTAAAAATTCTGGCAATTAAATCGGGTCTATGTTCTTTTTTAGTCTCTTGTAAATAATCTAAGATTTCCTGCCAATTCAGATTTTATGAAATACGATTCCAAACAAAGTAAATCACTATGCAAAACTGTCATTTGAACTAAAACTTCTACTTTTATGGTTATGGTTGGTATTCTTTCTTTTTTCTATGGTTGTTATCGCAATCGGCCAATCTCAGGTTTAAAGAAAAAACTAATATCAAAGAGTATATCATAAAAAGTGTCAAAAACAATATTTCCGCGCTAAACGTCAACGACCAAAGAAACTACCCAAGATGGCGACTGCGGTTTGTTTGTCAGTGCCATTATAATTTAACGAAATTCTCCATAATCCGAATTTTGCGGATATATGTTGTCGACTCGAAATCAATATTTTTTATGTTTTGTTATTCATATAAGGTTTCAATCGAGTCTACCGTACCCCTTGACGAAATTATTAATATAGATAAGTACATTATGAGACAAGTTAGCTTAGGTTGCTCATTGCACATAAGGCTGTGGGTTGCAGCCCGAGCCGCATGCGAGGGCGTAACTCAGCCGAGTGTGCAATAAGCAAGAGCTCACGAGTTTCATACGACGTTTTTTAATACACTTGCGAGGAAAAAACAAGTAATTTACCACACAGCAACAAATACGACAAAAACAAAATATGATAATTATGATGGGAAAAGGCGCGCAGGTTTTTTTGTTTTTTTCACAAGAATATTTTGCAAACAAAGGGGTGAGTGAGCATACAGCCTACTTCAAAATTATAATTTTAAGTGCTAAAATGCAAATATTTTAATATTTTATAACAATAGTACATTATGAGACAAGTTAGCTTAGGTTGCTCATTGCACACAAGGCTGTGGGTTGTAGCCCGAGCCGCAGGCGAGGGCGTAACTCAGCCGAGTGTGCAGTAAGCAAGAGCTCACGAGTTTCATACGACGTTTTTTAATACACTTGCGAGGAAAAAACAAGTAATTTACCACACAGCAACAAATACGACAAAAACAAAATATGATAATTATGATGGGAAAAGGCGCGTAGGTTTTTTTTTTGTTTTTTTGCACAAGCCCTATATGCAAGAAGATTTTGCGAACAACAGGGTTAGTGAGCATACAGCCTAATTCAAAATATAATTTTAAGTGATAAGATGCAAATATTTCAATATTTTATTATAAAATATTAAAATATATGAATTATGAATAATTTGATAATAATAAATATTTGTTTGACTTAATTAAGGACTTTACACGTTTATTTATTCCAAAAATGTCTATGAATTTTCAGCGGCATAAAACCTCTTTGTTGTTACTAAAAAAGTTACTGTATTACCCGGTTAAATTGGGAATGCTCTGTTTACTCGCATATAACTTGCAGTGAGGTACTTATTTAACTTTGTAGGGATAATTCTATAATCAACTAGTGTTTTATATATTAATGCACGTGTTTGTTACAGCTCGGTTTATGGCCCTAAAAGCGATGTATTAGGGCTCACTTTACGAGCAAGTGTGTTGAAAACGTTTATCTACTCTCATATCGTAAAATTCGAATTATGAATTTCAAAACGAATTTATATCGACATACTTTATTTATACACGCAAGACCGAAAAAATATTAAAAAGTTATTTTATATCCAAAAGAAGGCAGTGCCGCGATATTAAAAAAAAAACAATGATATATCCACCATAGACTTTCGCTACGCTCAAGTGGAATATTAAGTATATGATTTCCACATACTTTCCATGACTAAAATATACTCTACTGTGATCGATGACTTATGCACTATCTCATTTTTTTTAATAGAATACACGCCATTTTTATATTTTAATTTTTACTTTTGCTTAAAAATGTCTGATCTGATAGTATGAGGGTGAATAAAATTTGACTCCACCCGATAGATTAAATGCGGCGACGGAAAAACGTCTTACTTAACCTTGTCAAGTACCTAACTACCTTAGAATAATTACACCTAGAAGCCGTGTCCGCGTATGCAAAGTGAGGCAACTTATACTGAGCCAAAATGGCTCAGTTTTCAGATTTATATCTTTCATACGTTACCTAATCGTAACTAAAGTCCAATAATATAATAATTAATCTCTTTAAGGTAGGGAAATTGAAACTGTTTTGTACTTATTAGGTATGATTATGTAATAATGGACAATAAAATCTGAAAACAGCGCCATTTTGCCTGTTTTAGTTGCCTCACTTTTGACAGCGCGCTTTGTAGGGAATTATCGTTCTAGGTGTAATTATTCTAAGCCACGAGTTTCATATGACGCCTAACACAAAACACATGTTAATAACCTAAAGCAAAGTCGAGAAACTACTTACTCTTTTTATTATATTATTTTATTTTGTATGTTCCATCACAAATTGCATGACAGTAGATAAATTAGTGTATGAAACTGCAGATAACTAGGTATTAAAACATGAGTGTGTGTTTAAAAACCGAGCCGGAGGCGAGATTTTTAAAAGTATCACACGAGTGTCTCATTGTGCATCAGTTTCATGAACTACTATTATAATACATTTTAATGTTTGAAAAGACAGATTTTTATAAAATAAATACTAAAGTCACATTTAAGCATTTTTATTACTGACTGTACCTCGTAGCATTTAACTTGTTTTAGGATTCGTCTATGAATGGTATTCGCTGGAAATAGAAATTTTATAACGGCAACAAATACCATTTGGTATTAGTTTTTGGTATTTTTTTTTTATATATTGGATGGGTTTGCTCTTGACCCCAGTCTTGCCCAGAAAGCAAAGACAAGGTCTACGATGGAGCGAGCTTGCCCAGAAGGTGCTTATTCGATGGTATAAGATCGGAATACATCGTGTAAAGTAATAAGTTAAATATCACAAAACGTGATGATCATTTCAGGGGATTTGAAAAAGAAACATAATGAAAACGCCAGTGTTTATTCAGTTGGTTTACTTCAAAAATATAACGTCATTGCCTTCATACATACAAAGCAGAAGAATTATTAAAGATTTTATCTACCGCCCATGTAGTAGGTATGAACGTCTATACAAAAAAAAAGTTGGGAGTTACTGTTCGCGAAAAAATGCCTATTTTTGACTAGCTGTGCCTCCGCAAACAATGGATTTAAACTATTTGGGTTAGGCTCAAATTGTACATAATATAGTTATCATTACAAAAGAATCCGAAAAATCAACCTGAAAAACGCTTCTTTAAGGTATTTTTTTTAAATACTGAAAAAAGTGCAAATACCTAAAATGAAAATAAAAACTTTTAAAATTTTGGTTATTGTGTAATTTTTCAAAAACTGCTAAATAAAATGCCTTTTTTTGTACCAGAAATGAATTCCACATTATTGATTTGATCCGAAAATGATACCACATTTGACCTATTAGCTAAACCTAGACAATTATAATTTTTAGAATGAAGCCGGGAAATTGGTTTGTATGGACAGTTTGGCCCAGCTCAATATTAGTTATGAACAGCCTACAGATCAGTTTCCACCATGTGGCCAAACTTTATCACGACTTGTAACTCCCAACTTTTTTTTGTACAGACGTTCATACCTACTAATGCTTTAAATCCTCTGTAAAGGGTTTCGAAAAAGTTAGCTTACTGCCAACCATGGACGAATAGTAGATTGTTATACAAGACGCTAAAACGACCCATTGCATACGAGGTAGTTTTATTCCCAAGCTTTAGCGAGGGAATAAATAGAAACCGAGTTACAATGGGTTTTTAGCGTCGTGTGTTACATTCTACTTTTCACTACGATTGCGAGAAAATAAAATACAATATTAAATAGTTTATTTTATTAAAACCTAAATGTACAATTTGTAAAATTATGGATGTGGTAAGCCAGTTCTATCCTCCTGCGTGAACCGCTTATTCCACAAATTAAGGCAACCTGTAAAACAATAATTAAGGGCATTAAAACTGTATTTTGGTTAGATTTAGTTTAGTTGATGAAAATAATAGTAAAATGTTTAGAAATGTAAGTAGGTAACTACCTTTGCTGCCAAGTGGTGCCTATTATTTACGAAATTCCAGATATCTTCCTTCGTTAAAACTTTGGATTTCTTGTAGTGGTGGATAATTTCTTGACAAAAGCCCTCTTTATATTGACATTATGTCTTGTCTGTATAGGTAGTTGTTTCTAACATTGAATATCTCCAAAAGGTTGAACTTTGATATTTTTTGGAAAGTTCATCAAAATTCGTAAGAAAAATTCTTTCCGTAAACGAATTCACTTGTTTTTCTATCCTCCACTTCATAAACTTTTCGTATAGGTAGTTTAGTATTTAAATAAATGCTTTGTGCTTGACGGCAAAACATTAAAATTATTTCTAAAGATTTCGCGCCATTGCTTTTTTTTATTTCTTCTGTTACGCACGTAACACAATGCACGCATTCTACTTTTTAAACTTAGAGCTCGTTCACACGAGCGATTTTTTTACCGCGCGATATTTTTACCGCCGACGGGAAAGATACCTTATGGCCAGGTCATAAGGTAACTTTTCCCGTGGAAGTTGTCATCGTCCGTGCGAACAGACACCTGAGAAGTCTTCTGGTACGTGCGTTGAAAAAATCGCACGTGTGATCGATCCCTTATAGTATAAATAAGTCTATGATTCTACTGAAGAGATCGCTGCTTTAAGTTCCATTTTCAAAAATAAAAATGTGTGATTATTCTATCTATGAATAAAAACTTTTTCGTTTTAGTAGGCTCATTGGTAATAGACAAACATTAAAAAAGAAAAAACTTTATCCCCTAGGGCTAAATATGCTATTTTATCCTAGCCTTGGTACGTTACAATGACGGACTTTTTGAGCAAGAGGAGTGAAAAATATATTTCGTCCATGCTGCCTACATAATAACTACCTACCAGTGTCATAGTAACTACAATTATATCCGCCTGACAAGTTAAATTATGAAATTCAGTTCAACATTATAACACTCTTTCGGAAAATATAATGACGTGGATGGGGAGGAAAGTCAAAGTCAACTTCAAGGTCAAGGCCAACTTTCAGGTCAACTTCAAGGTGTAGGTCAACTTTAAGGTCTAAGTCAACTTCAGGGTCTCGGTCAACTTCAATGTCAAAGTAGTGGCTCCGTGAGCTGGTAGACCTCGATAGAAAAAAATGTTTCAAGACAATGAGACCTCGCGTTAAAAAGTAGCTCAAATTGTTTGTTTTGTAAAAACAAAATAACACAGAAAAGATATTAGTTTATTCAATAAGTACCTGTTGCAAATAATATACGCAGTCCTAGGTTCTGTCACTAAGTCACAACCTTATTTATTTTCAAATAACGAATATTGGCCAAAAATGAACTTTTGAGTCTTCCAAAAATAAAAATAAAAAATCGGTTGAAAAACTGTAGAGGAAGAACAAACGAACAGACATACGAAATAATTTTTGCCCAAGCTGAAGTAGAGACGCTTCGCTCGCGCCATAAAATATCATGGGTGTTTTTAATCCATATATGTACTTATTAAAATATTGTTTGTTTCCCTAATAAAAAAATGGGTGTACATAAAGTTTTGTATGCAACTGTACATAATAAGGTATTAAAACACTCATGTGATACTATCACAGTTTTAATAACTGTGATACTATTATCACACTCGGCTTCGCCTCATGCTACCCCTCATTATAGTACAATTTTATTGCCTAAATAACTATTAAATCTCACGTGGAAAATAGACAAAACTGCAAGTTTTTTATTCCTAACTTAACTAGACTGCATTTCGCAGAAATAAATTTTAAATATAAAAAACCGGCCAAGTGTATGTCGGATTTCGCACATTTAGGGTTCCGTACCAAACGTAAAATTAAGTTGGTTTTATATAGGAAAATGAGGGAAATTAAAAGAAAAAATCAGATTTATAAATATATTGGTATATGTTGGTAAAATAATCGTACTAATAAAGTTGACAAATACTTACTTCGGATCAACATTTTGGAAAAAACTGACTCTGGCGGCTTCTCATGCTTTTGTGTCTATTCCTTTAAAAAACTTATACCAATGGTATTTTAAATTAATTACGATAATATTTATTTATTATCGTAATTAATTTTCTATTCCAAATGAAAAACATTTGGTTTGGTATTTGTTGGGAATAGATTTTGAACTTCGATCAAATATTTTAAATTTGGTATTAGTTAGAAATAGAGAATTAATTACGACAATAAACAAATCCAACTGGTATTGGTTTTTGGTATTAGACAGGCATCTAGATCTTGTTACTAATATTTTTTTAAACAACAAATAAATTCTTTGTCTACCTAACAAGTTCCTAATATAATTACTACCCTACCTAAATATACGTTCGGGTAAAAAAAAATGTTTTCACGCCCCCCTTCACTTGTATGTAAAATATTCAAAAATATGTTAAAGGAGGGCACCTTCTTGACAACAGGGTACCTAAATATTTTTTTTTAGAAAGAATTTTAATACTCTGTTGGACCTAGGACCACAAGTAAGATTAAGAATTCTACATTCATTTTCTATATGAATATAAATTTCTTGAGTAGGCACCTAACACAACATGAGCGACAGACGACGATAAATACCTAGGGCTCCGTTTGGCCTTCGGGTACGGAACACTTTAATTATAAAAACAATGCCTGAATTATATCCCCTCACATTGCTAGTACATAACTATAGAATTTTATCTGACTCATGATTCTACTGTCTTTATCTCATGTTATAGTGATCGCCACAATGACATAAATTATCTCTAAACTCTAAAATATAAAAGGCGTTGGCATTGAACGAAATTTTCAGAACCAGTATTTCACTGTCAATCGCTAGATAGCGAGCGAACATTTGCCATACCGCCATAACTAATAAATTAAAATGTTCCGTGTAACATTATATTCAGTGGTTCTTTTATTTTGTATAAATGCAGTATTTTCAGACGACTCTTTTTTTGGATACATAAATGCAGTGATTTCAGATGACTCTTTTACCTATGATAGTAATGAATCAGTAGCTCTCCTCCAGAAGTACATTCAAATAAATACAACTACATACAATGACCTAGGTAAGTTGACGTGTTTTTATCGTAATTTTGTTACGCTCTTGTCAAAAAATGTTTAAAGTAAATTTTGAAAAAAAAAAGAGGATATTATTATAAAAGGAAAAATCTAACTAAATCCTAAAGTACCTGCTTTGAATAAAACCGCGCTAGAAGTGTTCAGTACCTTTACATGCCTTTACTTAAATATTGCACTTTCAATATAAATGTAGGAGCACTTGTATTTTTGTGAAACTCCTATTATGTCCTTGCAAGTGTGAAACTGAAAATGGGATTCCAGATCAACTAAGAACAATAAAAAGAAAAACCGCCTTCAAAAAACCTGAAAACAAAAACAGCTTAAAAATTAAATACCTTTAAAAAGCAAGAAATAATATTCGAATCCTTCGTTACACATATCAATATTAATAAAACACGTCTATTGAAGTCGGGTGGGGCTGGAGGACAACTTCATTTTTTTCTAAAAGCCCCACCCGACTTCATTAGACGTGTTTTATTAATATTGATATGTGTAACGAATGATTCGAATATTATTTCTTGCTTTTTAAAGGTATTTAATTTTTAAGCTGTTTTTGTTTTCAGGTTTTTTGAAGGCGGTTTTTCTTTTTTTTTAAAAGCTTTTTTTTAAAAAGCTTTTTTATTTTCAACTTTTTAGTGGTAGGTATGTAAGCGCAGCGTGTAAATATTTTTAAACTTTATATTATAACATTTTCAATGGTAAAATGCCCAAAACTCAATTTCCAAATTTACGCTGTTTGTTTTTGAGGAGTTCCGTTGTGTCTTCGTAGTCCTTGTCTAGTCCAGAACGTTGCATTGCAAACCATGATTTGGTTTGTTTTGGATTGCCATAAACTTACCAAAACCTAAATCACTTTACATATACTATTTAACTTTGAGGAGTTCCCTTGTGTATCTTCGAAGTTCGAAGTCCAATAACGATGAAATTCAATTGTGACCATTCTTGAAGTATACCCTTTCAAATAAAAAAAGAATCATCTAAATCGGTTCATAAACAAAAATGTTATGTCCGAAATTCCATAAAAACTCGTGCGATGGCGAGCTAATTAATTGATATTTTTCAGGATTATGAGAAAACTACTGGCCAGATCTCTGAAAAAATTTTATGGGACCACACACAAACTATGTTCTTTGAGATAAAAAAAGAATTGTACAAATCGGGTAACAACTGACGAAGCTATGTTAAAACATACATAAAAAAAAAATAAAAAAAAAAAACCGTCGACTTGAGAACCTCCTCCTTTTTTTGAAGTCAGTTAATAAGGTATGCGGCCCGTGAGAATATGAAAGTCGATGTTTGGCTGCTAGAAATAAGAGAAGATAATAAATCGAATTATTCTCATTGAAAATATTTTTATACGCTCCGTGAGCTGTAGACCTCGCGTTAAAAAGTAGCTCAAATCGTATGTTTTTAAAAATGTTCTGTCACAAAGGATATCATCCACGTTTCATACATTTTTGGTCCAAATATGAAAGTGCCGGCCAAAAGACAAAAGTGTTTTATTCTGATAGATTTTGTCCATCTAAGCATTTTTGCCATAATAAGAAATGCTTAGGCTGACAAAATCTATCAGAATTTGCTTTTTGGCCGACTTTTTTACATTTGTGCGAAAATGTATGAAAAAACAGACTTTTTGAACTTATTTAAAATCGAGCATAGCGGTGCTCAGCTTTGGTGTCATAATAAGAAATGCTTAGGTGGACAGAATCTATCAGAATAATGCACTTTTGATTTTTGGCCAGCACTTTCCCATTTGGACCAAAATGGATGATGTCCTTTACAACTTGTTGTATGGTCTGTGTTTACTTACAACCTTATTCATTTTCAAATTTCGAATAAGTATAGACCAGAAATGTTTTGATTGATGAACTAAAACAAAATTTGCTTTGCAACGTTTTGTTACATTTCTGATATTATGGGAGTGTAATTGCAAACAAATATTCCTTATAAAATGGCACCACGGGGCGGAAAAAGTACAACCCGCACAGCTTAAGTCGGGCCAGCCACGCACCCGGTGACTGACGTTAGTGTTCTTTTAAATAAATTGCAGTTGGTATTGTAAAGAAAAGATAGAAAGTGATAGTTTATTAGAAATGACGTCCTTTATAGTCAAATGGCGCAAAGAAGGGAGTAAAAAGATGCAGAAAAAATGTATCTAATTTTTTCGTTTAAGTTTAGAAAATATGTATGAGTATACAAATTATGGTCGCTAATTAGCAACCAGTGTTCAGACGCTTTGTGCTGCATAATTAAATGCCAGCATTTTTAGTTCTATCCACTTAGTTGTACTTTTCGTGTGGTGCCATTTTTTGAGCAGAATGCTTATTCCATAGATTTTAGTTCGTTGGTGAAATGGAGTTCTCAAAAACAATCAGCGTAAATTTGTAAATTGAGTTGTGGGCATTTCACCATTGAAAATATTTTATAAAGTTAAAAAAATATTTACACGCTTACATACCTATCACTAAAAAGTTGAAAATAAAAAAGCTTTAAAAAAAAGAAAAACCTCCTTCAAAAAACCTGAAAACAAAACAGCTTATACCTTTCAAAAAGCAAGAAATAATATTTAAATCATTAGTTACGCATAACATTCTTAATAAATCACGTCTAATGAAGGTATTTAATTTTGAAGCTGTTTTTGTTTTCAGGTTTTTTAAGGAGGTTTTTCTTTTTTTTCTAGTGTATTTGTATAAAAATAGCATAGTGTATGCAAAAATCTCAAATTTAAAGATATGAAAATATTACGTATTTAAAGACTATGATTAGTTAGACAACCACCAATAGTCCTGCGCGTACGCAAAAAAAACCGCAAATCGATGTACAGCAAAGTCCTTTGGTACACGTATACTTGAGGTAAAAACAAAATTTTGGACCCGCAGTTCTTAAAAATTCTTCCCTTGAAAGGAGTTATGGTGTCATCTTTTTTTGTATGGGATTTTTTTTTTCTATAACCTATCGTGCGTGGTATTGAATGAAAGGGCTTGCTGAGCCGGTTCTAAAAATATATCACATCACTATATTTCAGCCACTTGTCTTAAATTAAACCAATAAACATTTTCAAAACATACTAAGTTTGGGCTCCTTCAGATCCGATTTGGTTAAATTATTTCTTGTAAAATACACCTTATATCCTCATATCAAAGCACAAGAAAGTAATTTTGAAAATATCTAAATTTAGTATTTTTTTCTATTTTTTGCCCAAGCTTACGTTTGTATAGGATTTTTGGAAATTGATTTTTGGTTTAATTTAAAACAAGTTCTGAAATGTATTTATGTGATATATTTTTAGAAACAGCTCTGAAAGCCCTTTCATTCGATATCCCACAAGATAGGTTTTAGAACAAACTTTTTTTAAATTAAATATAATCACTATGTGAAAACTTTGTAATCATGAAAAATAAAAAAAAAATACTAAATATCAATATTTTCAAAATTGCTATCTTGAGGTTAGATATGAGAATATTATATATCATTTGAGGTATATTTTATGAAAAATAAATCAACCATATTGTATCTGTTATTCTGTAGGAGCCCAAACTTAGTATTTTTTGAAAATGTTTTTTGGTTTAATTTAAAACAAGTGGCT
This sequence comes from Agriphila tristella, assembly GCA_928269145.1. Classification (NCBI taxonomy): domain Eukaryota; kingdom Metazoa; phylum Arthropoda; class Insecta; order Lepidoptera; family Crambidae; genus Agriphila; species Agriphila tristella. Next base: position 13,682,088 of record OV743439.1, on the reverse strand, counting down.
GAAATATAATGATGTGATATATTTTTAGAACCGGCTCAGCAAGCCCTTTCATTCGATACCATAAGGTTTTAGAACAAAATATTCTTTTTTCTCATACAAAAAAAAGATGACACCAGGGCTTCTCTCCTTAGGGAAGAATTTTTAAGAACTGCGGGTTCAAAAATTTGTTTTCACCTCAAGTATACATGTACCAAACGGCTATACTGTACATCGATTTGCGGTATTCCATTGATTTTGAGCTCGTAGAACGCCCACTACAAAGAAAATAATATTACAAAAAAATCTGACTAAAAATATTAAAACGGACTAGTAAAAACAGACTAAAAAGAAAAAATAATCTTTTGTAAATATTCATAACCCTGTACCTATAGAAATTTGGAACCTACAAACGTGGGGCGCATTTTGTAAAAATTCGTCAAGTCTCGTGATTCTCTCGTAAAAATAAAATTATGTGAGATCTGACTTCGCTCAGTCACACCAAGTCCGGCAGAACTTTATTTCATCTCATTTATAAAGATATTTTTCTGATTTGGCAATCATTAATTAAATATATCTCATGATTGCCAAGTCAGAAACATATATTTATAAATGAGATGAACTTAATTATATACCTACTGCCAGACTCGAGTCCACCTTAGATTTCATATATTTGGAGATATATAGAGGATTATAGATTTCATATACGGGAGTGTCACAAGACTTGGCGATTTTTAGGGTTCCGTACCCAAAGGGTAAAAACGGGACCCTATTACTAAGGCTCCGCTGTCCGTCTGTCTGTCTGTCTGTCCGTCTGTCTGTCTGTCTGTCACCAGGGTGTATCTCATGAACCGTGATAGCTAGACAGTTGAAATTTTCACAGATGATGTATTTCTGTTGCCGCTATAACAACAAATACTAAAAACAGAATGAAATAAATATTTAAGGGGGGCTCCCATACAACAAACGTGTTTTTTTGCCGTTTTTTGGTACGGAACCCTTCGTGCGCGAGTTCTACTCGCACTTGGCCGGTTTTTTATATACACATGTTTTCGATGGTACACTCAGAAAAAAAACGTCTAACAAAGCGACAATAAACGCTTTGTTTTATTGTCACCCCACGTAAGTGAATTGTTGCTGCAGCTATGTGGCCATTGTGGCAATTACAACTTTTTTATTGTTGAACAAATTTTTGTCATTTCAGCAAAAGAAACATTGATCCTATGACTAAGTATGTGTACTTAAACGGGGTAGCAACGGAACGTTGTTAATTTATCAACGTTGTAATGTGATGCTATAGCAAAGTATAATCTATCAAAATAACAGTTGTTACTATGTTTAGGTAGTGTTGTCAGTAAAGCAACCTTTTTAACTAACAAAATACAAATTAGTCATCTGCACAAAATAGCCTATATAAGATTACAATAATGACATTGTTGCAATCGCAACCTGTTTTGTCTGCCTGGCAATTTATTTATTAATCGAGTTAGTTTGTTCTTGTTGTTGGTCAGAGTAAGACGCGTGTTTTGCGGTCGTGCTTTAAAATCAAAAAACTATGAGCTGCCGCACATTGAGCCACTAGTCGTGGCCACTAAGAGACCACAAGCTGCGGACGAGTATTTTCGGCGCAAACCGAGCGTCCGAGTGGCCGCCTTCGAGCCACAAGCTGAGGGAGTGGCCCGCGCTCGCTACTTCTTATGGAGGACAACAAATTGCCTGGTTATGCAGGACCTGGAACAGTGCGTTACAAATTGTCCAACTATGGAGGCTGGAACAGTGCGTTACAAGTTGCTCAACTATCGAGGCTGGAACAGTGCGTTACGAGTTGCCCCACTATGGAGGCTGGAACAGTGCGTTACAAGTTGCCCAACTATGGAGGCTGGAACAGTGCATTACAAGTTGCTTAGCCACGGAGAACCTGGATAGTGCATTAAAAGTTGCCTAGCTATGGAGGAGTTTGAAACTCTTACCACCTAATTCTATTGTTACGATTTATACCTTTTAGGCCACAATATTAGTTTTTCGTTTATTTAATAATTGTAGTGGAAACATAAATAAATAGTTTTATGATTGGAATATTCATATATTTTCATTTTTACCTTCTCATAATCATTTTTCTTTGTCATTATGCCTTTTGCAATCACAGTAAAGTAACATTGCCTGTCTTTATCCCTGCACTATACTTTGTTAGTGGTACGCCATGGAAAAACTGATACTCCTCGTATCTTCTGCCTTTATTATTACAGAGTATGCATATTGCGTATCTTGACCGGAGTTCTCTGGCACCATGTAAATGCAAATGCTGCAATGCACATATGTGATGTACAATGAACTCCGTTCAGGGTACGCATACCCCTGGAATAATATGCAAAAGCTTCGGGGAGTATCAATTTTTCCATGGTGTACCACGAACAAGTGCAGGGATCGAGACCGGCAATGTTACTTTGCTGGGGTAGCAAAATATATTCGACAAAAGTGACTTTGTTGGAGCAGCAACAGTGATGTTGATAAAGTAACAAAGGAAGATTGCTAGTACAACTAAAGAAAAGTAGATCTAGGGACAATTTGCTTTTGTCATTTTAGCAAAATCCTTTGTCATCAGAACAAAGGCAAAAGCAAGTATTGCGATAGGATCAATTTTAGCATTGTGACTGCATCAATTTCACTTAGATAGTATGACAATTTTTAATTGCTATAACATCAAAATTGGCAACTTAGTTCCATTGGCAATTTAAAAAATGACAATAAAGACGTTGCTCTTGTAACTATTTACCTTTGACGGCTCCCTAGCATCAAAGTTTTTTTGTTGCAATAGCAATATTTTTTTCTCAGTGTATCATTAAATTAGTTTGAATGTAAGTACTACTTATTAATTATATGATTTCTCGCATAATCTATCGAAAGTAAAAACGTAGTGAAAAATTAATGTTTTAAATTTTTAATGTCATAATCTTTTCATGTGACATTTAAATTATAACAGACTAAAATTTTATACTTACCTACTCATTTTAATGGTTATTATTTTTCTTTTGCAAAATTATTTCGACTTGTATGCACAAGTGTGAATAAATTTATTTGTAAAGATGTTTTTTTTAGTTCGTATGTTTGAAATAAATAATTTAAGTATTAAAGTAAAGTAAGCTACATAACAATGAGATTCATACATAACGCTCATAAATTATATTGTAAATTCCAACGCAAGCAAAACACTTATTACGTGGAAATCGGCAGCGCAATTCAGATTTTTAATAGATTTTACATTGGATTTTGCCATTAGTTTTTACACATCGAAAGAAATATTGATCAATATACTAAAGGAGCCGGTTCTTAGAATAATCCTTATTAATAATATTATAATTAATTAATCCTTACTTATATTATAAATTCGAAAGTCCGTTTGTTTGTTTGTTTATTTGTTTGTTACGCCTTCACGTCTTAACTACTGAACAGATCATTATGAAATTTTGCATACACGTTGTCTGGGGTACAGAGAAGGACAATATACAATGTGTATATTAATTTCGCCGAAAAAGTGATAGAATGAAATTACTAAAATAGTAGGTACATTATGAGACAAATTAGCAAGAGCTCACGAGTTTCATACGACGTTTTTCGACACATTTGCGAGGAAAAGACAAAATAATCTACCACACAGCAACAAATACGACAGTAACAAAATATGAAAATTATGGGAAAAGGCGCGTAGGTTTTTTTTTTTTGTATTTTTCACACGCTCAATGCAAGAATATTTTGCGAACAAAGCGGTGAGTGAGCATACAGCCTACTGCAAAATTAAAATTTTAAGTGATAAAATGCAAATATTTTAATATTTATTGTGAATAATGAATAATTTGATAATAATGAACATTTGTTTGATTATTCCATACAAATCAAAGAGATCACGTGATCAATTTAGTACGGGATGACCAAAATTTTGTAGCGAAATTCGACACATGTTTCTTATAGAAAGTTGTTTAGTTTTATGGACTACAGAGAGCCTAGCCAAAGTAACATTCACAAATTTTCGTTATCGCTTCGCTTTCGAAACATGTATGGGATTGACATAAGGTTTCGTTAACAATCGAATTTTAAAACGTCAAATCCATACTTGTTTCGAAGCGAAGCGATAGCGAAAATTTGCACATGTTACTTTGGCTAGGGGGTCTGGACACATCCTTGAAATTTGGGTGGTAAGTTCAAAATGACCCGATATAATATATTTTTTTATATAGATACTGTGGTAGTACTTATATCAGTGGGTCTATTGCCTAAGTGTCGTCGACTTCGCTGTCGGCTTCATTTGACAGATGGGTGAAATACATTGCTACTTTTTTTTTGGTACAAATAAAAACTTACCAAAGAAAAGTAGCAATGTATTGCAACCATCTGTCAAATGAAGCCGACGGCGAAGTCGACGACACTTGGGCAATAGACCCACTGTTCCGTGACGTAAGATTGCAAGTTTCAAGTATTTATTTAAAAAAAATAAGAAATTATCTCACGTGAAGCGCGCTAAAATAAAACATTTAAGAATGTTTAATGTTAGTACCTAACTTATGTTTCTTCTTTTTGTTATTTTGTTTTGTTAGTTGTTTTTAATCGTATACAATAGAGTCTGTTAAGTAAGTAGGTACTTTTTATATTGTTATTATTTTTACTTTTACAACGTGTAGGTAGCAAAATTAATGGCTAAGCCAGAATATGGTATATAGGGACCAGCAAACAACTTTTGCTACGAGACCAACTATAAAATCAGCTGTTTTATACAAAAATTATTAACGAAAATTTGAAACTGTATTATGAAACAGCAGAGTTGGTCCCATAGTAAAAGTTGTTCAGTTAAACGCTCCCTATCTACCATATTCTGGGTTTAGCCATTAATAATTCTGTTACACGTTGTAGGTATATTCCCATATTCAATTTAAATAGCATGACTTTTGTTTGCGATTTTTGTCCAAGTATTGGTAGTGTGTGTGTTGACACTGAGTAAATATACTTATTTATCTTTGGGTTGGTTCTGTTTTCGTAAGATAAGTATGGTATAGTTTTAACAATACTACACTATAGGATTGTTAAAACATTGTAGGAATGTCAAATAGGTGAGCCTCGATTGTCGAGAATGGTTTGATGCTTTATTCATTCAAACCATCCTCGACAATGGAAATGCTAACTTCCCGTTCTCGGCTGTAATGTACTATTGTGGCATAGGTAGATCTTATCGCTTAATGTGAAAATATTACAGGACCGGCTGTAAAATTCTGGAAAACTCAAGCGAAAAAGGAAGGAGTGACACTAAAGAAGGTCACTTTTAATGATAGCGGCAGTCCGGTGCTGATAATAAAATGGCCAGGAACCCAGCCGACCTTGAAGAGTGTCATGCTCAACTCTCACATGGACGTCGTACCGGCTTTCGAAGGAGTACGTATTTTTTTTATTAATAACCGAGTAAGATATCGTATGGACGTGGGCTATAGTAATAAGTAAGTAAGATTAGTTTGATGACTATTGATAATCAACATTGCAAAAGAAAGCTGGATTACTAAAAATTAACTTTTCAATAAAAAATAAATTAGATTAACTTTTCAATAAAAATAAAAAACAATACTTTTGCTGCCTGTTCCAGTCCAGTATGAACACAAATTAGACAGAAAAAATTCACATAAAACTTTGTTTAAATTAATTGCAGGACGGATGGAGATTTGCTCCATTTTCAGCAACCATATCGAATGGCTACATTTACGGGCGCGGCACACAGGACATGAAGTCAGTCTCGATTCAGTATTTCGAGGCCTTGAGGAGGTTGAAGGCCAAAGGCGCCGTACTGACGAGGAATGTCTATATGACTCTTATGCCAGGTATACTTATTAAAAAGTATTTAAGTTGAAAGATGTGCAATATTTGTAATCAAAAATATATGAATACCTTTAAGATTCTTGTTTGGAATACATTAATGATACCTTTTTTGATTAAAATTAGTGTAATAATTTGAATAATTTTTAGAAAAGACCCTTTATATAGGTAATATAATTAGGGTCTTTTCTCATTAATATATTTTTTCTATACAAAAAAATCTTTGTGAATTTTTTAACTATGAATATGAAAAGTGTTCACACAAAATGTTGTTGGGCATATTATATACTATTCTCATTCGCCTCATGCGCCTCAGTAGATTTTAACTCCAATGTCCCATATTTTTCAATTTAAAACCAGTGTGCAACGACTGTACAAAATTGTATACTTAAACATTTTTTTAATAACTACATGAGTATATCAATTTATTTTGTATTGTATTAGTACGATGTGTATAAAATGTTTCTATGTACATAAACGTTTATACTTTCAGATGAAGAAGTAGGCGGTGTTAATGGCATGCTTCCGTTCTTAGAGAGCGATAAGTTCAAGTCCATGAACGTGGGCATCGAACTCGACGAAGGAGGTGCGGTCGACTTGCCCGTTATACCTGTGCTTATCCAAGACAAGGTGGTGTGGCGTAAGTATTATTTAAGTAGTTCATAGATATTTACATAACTCATAAAAAACATCGTTTGAAGTTAAAAAATACCCTTTATATTTATATGTGTTTAACAAGACAAGGTGGTGTGGAGTAAGCGTAAGTCATTAAAAAAAATATAGACTTTATACAACAACTCTATGAAGTCCCGGGTTCGATCTCTGGCTGGATCTATTTAGGAAACAAACTTTTATACACTATAGGTATTGGCTCAGGTCTGGATGTTTGTAGTTCCAGCGTTTTCTCTGATTTCCATAACACAAGTTCTTTAGCTACTTCGTTTTGAATTAGATCAATGTTTGTGATGTTGTACTTATATATATTTTTTTACTTTAGGTAGGTATAGTTCAAAATGTTTTGGTTAGGTTTTACGACTAATCTGATTACCTAGGCAGGTACCTAGGTAATTAGATTAGTTGTAAGTACGGTCAGCAGCACTTCAAGCTATACAAAACTGTCAAAAATCTCCAATGAATACTGCTTGAAAGTGAATATGAATACTGCTTGTTTTTAAGTTTAAAATTGAGAAAATTTGACACTTTGTGGAAGCCCAGCGTGCCGTTTACTGTACACGTAAAACCGTTCAAGTGTGAAAGACTAAGTATAGGTACCATAAAAAAATATTGTTGTATGTTTTTACAGAAATAAGAGTTGATTGCCATGGTGTTGCTGTACATGGCTCCTCGTTCCCAACCACTAACTCTACAGCCACTGGAATGGTAAAGTTACCGGAAGGCCTAGTGCGAGTTGATGTTTTCACTTTTGGCTATCGAAAACTATAGTTTTCTCTCTTTCACTCTCATTGACTATGAGCAGCATATCCGATAGTTTTCGATAGTGAAAAGTGAAAACATCAACCCGCACTAAGCCCTCTGAGAATCTGTCACTATGATTGACTAGTGAAAAACGTGTAACATCTATGCATATTCACCTTATTTTGAAATACTTTATACATTATATTTTATTGATTGATGTAATATAAACTATATTGTTCCAGTGCCACAATGTTGAGACCAACTTGTTCGCGTTCCGAGATTCTCAATATTTGAGTTACTCCAAAGCAGCTATCACCGACGCTGGCACATACACCTCGGTGAACCTTAACAGGCTGTCTGTAAGTTCATTTTGCAATATCAATTTTTCTATTATAAAATATTCAAGTAAATGTTAAGGGGGATACATCTAAAATCAAGCGTAAAGTGAGATAGCAATGAGTATATCCCGCGCGCGGGAGCGAGACCGTTTCGACAGGTTTGGCACAAAAATCACTAAAACAATTCGTAGTAAATAAAAAATCTTCTACACATTAATTAAACAAATTACTTACTAAAAGCAATTTCTAATTTTAAAGCAAAATTCTAAAGCACACCTAATGTTGTTTCTAAATAATTTCGATTTTAAGATTAAATAACAGGTATATTCGAAATTAAAATGTATCAAGCCAAAATCACTGAATTGTGTTTCTGTTTCGTTTCTGGAGAAAGATATGAACAAATATATAACTTAATTTCAGATCTCTATGATATTTCCGCAACCTATGGCATTACATCATTGACCTCTATATTATTACACTGGACTGGCTGCTGTCAAACTGTTCTTGTGCCTATTTGATTTCCGCCATTGCTTGTGGCGCTGTAGGACGTAGTGTGAGCATAGCGTGAGGGACATGGTCACAGAATATATACTCTATGGTACTAAAATCTGGAGTCTGGAGAGACCAGAGGGGGAAAACATTTTCATTGTACGTCAAAATCAAATAGGCACAAGAACTTTGCTGTCAAATCATACAGACAGCCAGTCCAGTCAAATAGAAAAAAAAATTCAGGTCAATGCATTACATCAAAAAGTGAATTTTTTTTTATATATCCCCTTAAAAGCAGAAGAAATATCTTTAGTTAGTTAATCACCAAAACAATATACTTATAGTAATACCACAGAATAGATAATAGTACTAGCGTACAGAATTAGCACTCCGCACAATCGTTTAACTAAATAGCGACACTAGCCCCTACACAATAAAGTGCAATTCAGATCGCACAGCGCTCCCTTCGCTCCAAAACATTCACTAAGTAGTTGCCTCTCTTTCTATCGCGAAGGTCGAATCCTTTCTGATGTATGAAATTTGTCCTCTCAGAGGACGCCGAGCGCTTCATAATCGCGCGCGGAGTGACGGAGCCCTGGTAATACACAAACACTATGATTTATAAAATAATATAATACGAAACACGTTGGTTACGTATTTAAAATGGTTATCAGTCAAGTGCTAAGAAGAAGGAAGATTAAAATGTCTCTTATCGAGATACTTTATCTATGATGGAAGTTGTTGTTTTTTTATCTAAACATATAAGTTTATTACTAATCAAAATTAAAATCACAATACAGATAATTACAGCATTTTTAGGGTTCCGTAGCCTAATGGCAAAAAACGGAACCCTTATAGATCCGTCATGTCTGTCTGTCTGTCTGTCCGTATGCCACAGCCACTTTATACCAAAACTAACAACAACACAGTAAAAAAGTAGGTAGTTAGATGTATTATGTGAACCGCTTTACGATTTTTACAAAAAAAAATACAAAATTAAGATACGAAATACATAGAACTGCGAAATACATAGAACTGAAACCGAAAAAAAATTTTTCATCAAACCTGTACGTGTGGGGGTGTCGATAGATAGATCTTTAAAAATGACATTGAGGTTTTTAAGACTATTTTTTCTAAAAGCCAAAGTGGTAAAATATGTCTCCCCCCCCCCCCCCTCTAACTTGTAAAATTAGATAGTAAAAATTTAAAAAAAATGCTGCAAAAAGCTAAAGATCTTAATAAACACTTTCAACGAAAATTGGTTTGAATGAAATATAATTTAGTAGTTTTAGAGATATAGCATATTTTCAAAAACCGCAAGTATAACTTTGTTATTTATACAAACTCTATGAAAAACAAAGTTAGGTATTTTTGCACATGAAAAATGATAGTGGTATTAAATAAGGTATGGTATATGGTAACTACGGAATCCTACTGCGCGTGGCCCGACATGCACTTGGCCGGTTTTATTTTATGAATACTATCATAAAATGATCAAGCATAGATGAAGAATTCCCATTAATAAAAGTAAAGTAGGACTTTATTTTAGTGTAGGCTAAGTTTTGAACCTTTAATTTGTCAGATTTTGTTTATGTAGGTAGGTAGTACACATACACATGAAGTTATTAAGTAGGTAAGTTAATGCTAACACATGAAGTTGTTAAGTAAGTTAGCGATTTCTTTCTCATCTTTAAGTAATAATACCACAGAATAGATAATAGAATACTCATATGAGTTACTTTTCCAGGGTGGGACGGCCAACAACGTGGTCCCCAATCTTGTAAGCCTCACATACGACATCAGACTAAATACTCGGCTCAACGAAGCCAAGTTCCAGGAACAGGTAAATATTTGAATTAGGTATTTTAAAATTTATTTTATCTCCATTATGTAGACATTTTTATCGAAATATGACATCATTTCTGTTAATAAAATTAATTTTCATAGCGGCCCATAAAAACACGTGCGTAATAATGTTGCTAAGCATACCTAAATATTGCACTACTTTATTTATGTACAACTTATCTAAGATTTACAAGAAATTTTATAGATAAGTGCCTACCTGCCCGTATTCAAATGTTAAGTACCTACACTCAATTATTTTAACCTACTGAACTTATATGTTTGGATGTTTGCTTCTCAATCATGAAATCGGCTGAATAGATTTGGATATGGCACACATATACTTTATAAATATCAAGAATTAAAACGTAGGAAAAAATCCCTTGGGATTTTACGAATGGTTCGACTAACTAAATGATTGTGTAAAATAATATCTGCCTCCTAGTCTAGCTAGTCAAATATCGAACATTCTATGATTCTATTCGTTCGCTAAGTTAAACCTAATAAAAACTAAGCAATAATGATCAGACGATTAAGTCACAATAATGTTGTAAGCTGTAATTCCTGATTATTTTTGTATTGTAGGTAGGTATAACCGATATGGAATTTACTATAGCTTACAACGTTATTATTATACTTTATTGCTTATTTTTGTTTTATGTTAGCGAACGTATAGAAAGTTGGCCATTTGACTAGGCACTCTGTACTATCGACAGTTGGAGAGCATGATACACGCGGCGGGTGACAACATCACCATCACGTACATCTCCAAGGACCCGCAGTCGCCAGCCACCGTCGCCAACGCGACCAACCCCTACTGGGACGCCATCGCGCAGGCGGCTAAGGAACTGTAAGATACCATATTATACTATAGCTCATACCCAGTGCCGGATTTGTCAATAGGCCGCGTAGGCCGCGAGGGGGCGGCAGACCAGCGACATCATTCACCCACCCGCCCGAGCGACTAGACAGACGACGAACGCCGAAGACGTGTGCTTGCATTGCTTGGCTGACGATGCATTGTGCTCGACAGTTCGACACTATAGTGTGACCGCACGCCCGCTGCAGCCGCCCTATTGACAAATCCATGACTAAAGGTTATCCCTGCATGGCCCGGAGCGCGACTAGACTTCTGGACATGTGGGTACAAAGATATTGATCTTTCGAGAAGCCATCCACTTGTGTAGAATAAAAAAAAATAAGCAGGGAAGAGTTGAAATTAAGTTTGTCTTTCAAAAGAAATCTAAGTCACAAATGTGTTGACATTTGTCTCTGCTCAGCATTAGCTATAGTAGGGCAGTTAAGCTAAGGTCGGCATAGTTATTAAACTATGCCGACCACAGCACTGACCTAAATGTTGTGAGTTGAGAAAGGAGCGGCTTGTACTACTCGGCCTTTTGAGTTTAGATCTTGCTGGACTGTGTTTAATTGTCTACATAAAATCATATACCAGGTACCAGGTAATAACAGACCATAACTTTTTCAGGAATATAACAATACTACCGGTAGTGCCACCAGGGTCGACCGACGCTCGCCACGTGCGGCTGGCCGGCGTGCCGGCATTCGGCATGTCCCCGCAGCCTAACACGCCGACTCTACTACACGCCGTCGACGAGCGCCTCGGCTACGACACGTTCCTCCGCGGCATCGACTTCTACGAGAAGATCATATACAACCTAGCCAATATACCAGGCTCTAAAACAACTGACAGTACGCGTTTCTTGTACACCACTACAGAGCCGTAAAGAATAATAAAATAACTAAAGCACAAAATATAAAGTTTAATAGTGAACCCTGTGAATTTCGGATCATCTATAGTTAGAGAGCTATTGAAAATTACTGTAAGGGCCTGGCCACGTCTGCCGCGGCAAAACTGGCGGCAGAGGCAGGAGGCGCGGCAGGAGGCGCGGTGCGCGGTGGTATGTCACGGCTCACCTAGTCGCGGCGGCGGCGGCGGCAGCGGTGGCCTCATTTACACAGTTTTTAAATTTAAGATTTGAGCATACACAATGCTATAAATAATATAATAATAAAACATTCGTGACTCAGTAGTAGCTCAGTTGGAAAAGCATTGAACCGGGTTTCCGAAGGTCGCGGCTTCGATTCCCGCCTGAGACAGTCCTGGTGCTGGTGACGAGTCGATTTTTTTCAAGAAATTACATACCTATATTATTTAGTATTATTAAACACAAGTTTAAAATGGCACTATTGAAAATGGCAGTACCTACTGACTAGCCTGCCTTCATGGAAAATTAAGATTTGGATCAAAAGAATAAATAAAAAAATATTCTAATGTTAGGAGTACATCCAGTCAATAAAAGGGTCGATCAACTTTAAGTGTCTTATCACTTTTCCTGTCCCCAAACATAGAAGTATATTTTTTTTGTAAAACTATCTTATACTTAAATAATGGTTTGGGTTAAATGTAACACATAAAGTATCATTTTGGTAATAGAAATAAATATGTTGTTTACATATTAGTTCGTATTTTAACGGTTATCCAGTTGATATCGATGTCTCTTTTCATTGTATGAAATTTCAACTGGGCAACCTATACAATACGAACAAATAAGTATGTAAATAATATATTTATTTATGTTACCAAAATGATAGATACTTTATTTCTTAAGTTTAATTACTTATTTAATTATAAGCTAAAATTTTCCTTTATTTTTTATCAAAACCATAGGACAAATAAAAGTTGATTGACCCAAAAAATCAAAATAATTTGGCAAATTTCATACTCTTTATAATGAGTAAGTACACGTACAGGTACAGAAACATTCGATTACATACTAAAAAACTCAAAATAACAACGATAAACTGCTCCGTTTCCATATTCACGCGCGGCAGAAACAAAACTGTTTGATTTGGTCGCTCGGTGCAAGAGCTGCCGCCGCGCGCGCCGCTCACCGCCGCTCGGGATTGTGGCCGCCTCCATACTCGCCAGTACATTTGTTTCGTTCTCTCGCCGCCCCTCTCGCCGCCGCCGCGCGCCGCTCGACTCGCGCCGCCCCGCAATCGTCACCTCTCGCCGCTGCCGCGGTAAGCGTGGCATACCTCGTACATGTTCCTACATTTGTTTTTGCCTCTTGCCGCTCGCCGCCCCGCAATCGTCGCCTCTCGCCGCCGCCGCCGTTTTCGTGGCCAGGGGGTAAGGGCCTGGCCACGTCTGCCGCGGCAAAACTGGCGGCAGAGGCAGGAGGCGCGGCAGGAGGCGCGGTGCGCGGTGGTATGTCACGCCTCACCTAGTGGCGGCGGCGGCGGCGGCAGCGGTGGCCTTATTTACACAGTTTTTAAACTTAAGATTTGAGCATACACAGTGCTATAAATAATATACTGATAAAACATTCGTAACTCAGTAGTAGCTCAGTTGGAAGAGCATTGGACCGGGTTTCCGAAGGTCACGGCTTCGATTCCCGCCTGAGACCATCCTGGTGACGAGTCGATTTTTTTCAAGAAAGTACATACCTATATTATTTAGTATTATTAAACACAAGTTTAAAATGGCACTATTGAAAATGGCAGTACCTACTGACTAGCCTGCCTTCATGGAAAATTAAGATTTGGAGCAAAATAATAAATAAAAAAATATTCTTATGTTAGGAGTACATCCAGTCAATAAAAGGGTCGATGAACTTTAAGTGTCTTATCAGTTTTCCTGTCCCCAAACATAGAAGTATATTTTTTTTGTAAAACTATCTTATACTTAAATAATGGTTTGGGTTAAATGTAACACGTAAAGTATCATTTTGGTCATAGAAATAAATAGGTATGTTGTTTACATATTAGTTCGTATTTTAACGGTTGTCCAGTTGATATCGATGTCTCTTTTCATTGTATGAAATTTTAACTAGGCAACCTATACAATACGAACAAATAAGTATGTAAATAATATATTTATTTATGTTACCAAAATGATAGATACTTTATTTCTTAAGTTTAATTACTTATTTAATTATAAGCTAAAATTTTCCTTTATTTTTTAATTCAAGATTACACTTTTATGTTTGATCAAAACCATAGGTCAAATAAAAGTTGATTGACCCAAAAAATCCAAATAATTTGGCGAATTTAATACTCTTTATAATGAGTACGTACACGTACAGGTACAGAAACATTCGATTACATACTAAAAAACTCAAAATAACAACGATAAACTGCTCCGTTTCCATATTCACGCGCGGCAGAAACAAAACTGTTTGATTTGGTCGCTCGGTGCAAGAGCTGCCGCCGCGCGCGCCGCTCACCGCCGCTCGGGATTGTGGCCGCCTCCATACTCGCCAGTACATTTGTTTCGTTCTCTCGCCGCCCCTCTCACCGCCGCCGCGCGCCGCTCGACTCGCGCCGCCCCGCAATCGTCACCTCTCGCCGCTGCCGCGGTAAGCGTGGCATACCTCGTACATGTTCCTACATTTGTTTTTGCCTCTTGCCGCTCGCCGCCCCGCAATCGTCGCCTCTCGCCGCCGCCGCCGTTTTCGTGGCCAGGGGCTAAGGGCCTGGCCACGTCTGCCGCGGCAAAACTGGCGGCAGAGGCAGGAGGCGCGGCAGGAGGCGCGGTGCGCGGTGGTATGTCACGGCTCACCTAGTCGCGGCGGCGGCGGCGGCAGCGGTGGCCTTATTTACACAGTTTTTAAATTTAAGATTTGAGCATACACAATGCTATAAATAATATAATAATAAAACATTCGTGACTCAGTAGTAGCTCAGTTGGAAGAGCATTGGACCGGGTTTTCGAAGGTCACGGCTTCGATTCCCGCCTGAGACAATCCTGGTGACGAGTCGATTTTTTTCAAGAAAGTACATACCTATATTATTTAGTATTATTGAACACAAGTTTAAAATGGCACTATTGAAAATGGCAGTACCTACTGACTAGCCTGCTTTCATGGAAAATTAAGATTTGGATCAAAAGAATAAATAAAAAAATATTCTTATGTTAGGAGTACATCCAGTCAATAAAAGGGTCGATCAACTTTAAGTGTCTTTTCACTTTTCCTGTCCCCAAACATAGAAGTATATTTTTTTTGTAAAACTATCTTATACTTAAATAATGGTTTGGGTTAAATGTAACACATAAAGTATCATTTTGGTAATAGAAATAAATATGTTGTTTACATATTAGTTCGTATTTTAACGGTTGTCCAGTTGATATCGATGTCTCTTTTCATTGTATGAAATTTCAACTGGGCAACCTATAGAATACGAACAAATAAGTATGTAAATAATATCTTTATTTATGTTACCAAAATGATAGATACTTTATTTCTTAAGTTTAATTACTTATTTAATTATAAGCTAAAATTTTCCTTTATTTTTTATCAAAACCATAGGACAAATAAAAGTTGATTGACCCAAAAAATCAAAATAATTTGGCAAATTTCATACTCTTTATAATGAGTAAGTACACGTACAGGTACAGAAACATTCGATTACATACTAAAAAACTCAAAATAACAACGATAAACTGCTCCGTTTCCATATTCACGCGCGGCAGAAACAAAACTGTTTGATTTGGTCGCTCGGTGCAAGAGCTGCCGCCGCGCGCGCCGCTCACCGCCGCTCGGGATTGTGGCCGCCTCCATACTCGCCAGTACATTTGTTTCGTTCTCTCGCCGCCCCTCTCGCCGCCGCCGCGCGCCGCTCGACTCGCGCCGCCCCGCAATCGTCACCTCTCGCCGCTGCCGCGGTAAGCGTGGCATACCTCGTACATGTTCCTACATTTGTTTTTGCCTCTTGCCGCTCGCCGCCCCGCAATCGTCGCCTCTCGCCGCCGCCGCCGTTTTCGTGGCCAGGGGGTAAGGGCCTGGCCACGTCTGCCGCGGCAAAACTGGCGGCAGAGGCAGGAGGCGCGGCAGGAGGCGCGGTGCGCGGTGGTATGTCACGCCTCACCTAGTGGCGGCGGCGGCGGCGGCAGCGGTGGCCTTATTTACACAGTTTTTAAACTTAAGATTTGAGCATACACAGTGCTATAAATAATATACTGATAAAACATTCGTAACTCAGTAGTAGCTCAGTTGGAAGAGCATTGGACCGGGTTTCCGAAGGTCACGGCTTCGATTCCCGCCTGAGACCATCCTGGTGACGAGTCGATTTTTTTCAAGAAAGTACATACCTATATTATTTAGTATTATTAAACACAAGTTTAAAATGGCACTATTGAAAATGGCAGTACCTACTGACTAGCCTGCCTTCATGGAAAATTAAGATTTGGAGCAAAATAATAAATAAAAAAATATTCTTATGTTAGGAGTACATCCAGTCAATAAAAGGGTCGATGAACTTTAAGTGTCTTATCAGTTTTCCTGTCCCCAAACATAGAAGTATATTTTTTTTGTAAAACTATCTTATACTTAAATAATGGTTTGGGTTAAATGTAACACGTAAAGTATCATTTTGGTCATAGAAATAAATAGGTATGTTGTTTACATATTAGTTCGTATTTTAACGGTTGTCCAGTTGATATCGATGTCTCTTTTCATTGTATGAAATTTTAACTAGGCAACCTATACAATACGAACAAATAAGTATGTAAATAATATATTTATTTATGTTACCAAAATGATAGATACTTTATTTCTTAAGTTTAATTACTTATTTAATTATAAGCTAAAATTTTCCTTTATTTTTTAATTCCAGATTACACTTTTATGTTTGATCAAAACCATAGGTCAAATAAAAGTTGATTGACCCAAAAAATCCAAATAATTTGGCGAATTTAATACTCTTTATAATGAGTACGTACACGTACAGGTACAGAAACATTCGATTACATACTAAAAAACTCAAAATAACAACGATAAACTGCTCCGTTTCCATATTCACGCGCGGCAGAAACAAAACTGTTTGATTTGGTCGCTCGGTGCAAGAGCTGCCGCCGCGCGCGCCGCTCACCGCCGCTCGGGATTGTGGCCGCCTCCATACTCGCCAGTACATTTGTTTCGTTCTCTCGCCGCCCCTCTCACCGCCGCCGCGCGCCGCTCGACTCGCGCCGCCCCGCAATCGTCACCTCTCGCCGCTGCCGCGGTAAGCGTGGCATACCTCGTACATGTTCCTACATTTGTTTTTGCCTCTTGCCGCTCGCCGCCCCGCAATCGTCGCCTCTCGCCGCCGCCGCCGTTTTCGTGGCCAGGGGCTAAGGGCCTGGCCACGTCTGCCGCGGCAAAACTGGCGGCAGAGGCAGGAGGCGCGGCAGGAGGCGCGGTGCGCGGTGGTATGTCACGGCTCACCTAGTCGCGGCGGCGGCGGCGGCAGCGGTGGCCTTATTTACACAGTTTTTAAATTTAAGATTTGAGCATACACAATGCTATAAATAATATAATAATAAAACATTCGTGACTCAGTAGTAGCTCAGTTGGAAGAGCATTGGACCGGGTTTTCGAAGGTCACGGCTTCGATTCCCGCCTGAGACAATCCTGGTGACGAGTCGATTTTTTTCAAGAAAGTACATACCTATATTATTTAGTATTATTGAACACAAGTTTAAAATGGCACTATTGAAAATGGCAGTACCTACTGACTAGCCTGCTTTCATGGAAAATTAAGATTTGGATCAAAAGAATAAATAAAAAAATATTCTTATGTTAGGAGTACATCCAGTCAATAAAAGGGTCGATCAACTTTAAGTGTCTTTTCACTTTTCCTGTCCCCAAACATAGAAGTATATTTTTTTTGTAAAACTATCTTATACTTAAATAATGGTTTGGGTTAAATGTAACACATAAAGTATCATTTTGGTAATAGAAATAAATATGTTGTTTACATATTAGTTCGTATTTTAACGGTTGTCCAGTTGATATCGATGTCTCTTTTCACTGTATGAAATTTCAACTGGGCAACCTATAGAATACGAACAAATAAGTATGTAAATAATATCTTTATTTATGTTACCAAAATGATAGATACTTTATTTCTTAAGTTTAATTACTTATTTAATTATAAGCTAAAATTTTCCTTTATTTTTTATCAAAACCATAGGACAAATAAAAGTTGATTGACCCAAAAAATCAAAATAATTTGGCAAATTTCATACTCTTTATAATGAGTAAGTACACGTACAGGTACAGAAACATTCGATTACATACTAAAAAACTCAAAATAACAACGATAAACTGCTCCGTTTCCATATTCACGCGCGGCAGAAACAAAACTGTTTGATTTGGTCGCTCGGTGCAAGAGCTGCCGCCGCGCGCGCCGCTCACCGCCGCTCGGGATTGTGGCCGCCTCCATACTCGCCAGTACATTTGTTTCGTTCTCTCGCCGCCCCTCTCGCCGCCGCCGCGCGCCGCTCGACTCGCGCCGCCCCGCAATCGTCACCTCTCGCCGCTGCCGCGGTAAGCGTGGCATACCTCGTACATGTTCCTACATTTGTTTTTGCCTCTTGCCGCTCGCCGCCCCGCAATCGTCGCCTCTCGCCGCCGCCGCCGTTTTCGTGGCCAGGGGGTAAGGGCCTGGCCACGTCTGCCGCGGCAAAACTGGCGGCAGAGGCAGGAGGCGCGGCAGGAGGCGCGGTGCGCGGTGGTATGTCACGGCTCACCTAGTGGCGGCGGCGGCGGCGGCAGCGGTGGCCTTATTTACACAGTTTTTAAATTTAAGATTTGAGCATACACAATGCTATAAATAATATACTAATAAAACATTCCTGACTCAGTAGTAGCTCTGTTGGAAGAGCTGGACCGGGTTTCCGAAGGTCACGGCTTCGATTCCCGCCTGAGACAATCCTGGTGACGAGTCGATTTTTTTCAAGAAAGTACATACCTATATTATTTAGTATTATTAAACACAAGTTTGAAATGGCACTATTGAAAATGGCAGTACTTACTGACTAGCCTGCCTTCATGGAAAATTAAGATTTGGAGCAAAATAATAAATGAAAATATATTCATATGTTAGGAGTACATCCAGTCAATAAAAGGGTCGATCAACTTTAAGTGTCTTATCCAGTTTTCCTGTCCCCAAACATAGAAGTATATTTTTTTGTAAAACTATCTTATACTTAAATAATGGTTTGGGTAAATAATGGTGTGTAACACATAAAGTATCATTTTGGTAATAGAAATAAATATGTTGTTTACATATTAGTTCGTATTTTAACGGTTGTCCAGTTGATATCAATGTCTCTTTTCAGTGTATGAAATTTCAACTGGGCAACCTATACAATACGAACAAATAAGTATGTAAATAATATATTTATTGATGTTACCAAAATGATAGATACTTTATTTCTTAAGTTTAATTACTTATTTAATTATAAGCTAAAATTTTCCTTTATTTTTTATGTCAAGATTACACTTTTATGTTTGATCAAAACCATAGGACAAATAAAAGTTGATTGACCCAAAAAATCAAAATAATTTGGCAAATTTCATACTCTTTATAATGAGTAGGTACACGTACAGGTACAGAAACATTCGATTACATACTAAAAAACTCAAAATAACAACGATAAACTGCTCCGATTCCATATTCACGCGCGGCACAAACAAAACTGTTTGATTTGGTCGCTCGGTGCAAGAGCTGCCGCCGCGCGCGCCGCTCACCGCCGCTCGGGATTGTGGCCGCCTCCATACTCGCCAGTACATTTGTTTCGTTCTCCTGCCGCCCCTCTCACCGCCGCCGCGCGCCGCTCGACTTGCGCCGCCCCGCAATCGTCACCTCTCGCCGCTGCCGCGGTAAGCGTGGCATACCTCGTACATGTTCCTACATTTGTTTTTGCCTCTTGCCGCTCGCCGCCCCGCAATCGTCGCCTCTCGCCGCCGCCGCCGTTTTCGTGGCCAGGGGGTAAGAGTTACCTCAAGGTTCAAATTTGGCAGTATAGTAGACAATAGCACAAAAAAATAAGACTGCAGTCAGACCGCAGTGTCATGGAACATGCCGAGTCAGCACGCCACGTAAGTTGTATGAATTTCGAGATCGGTACGAGAGCCATCTCAAGGCTGAAAATTCGTATAAGTACTGCTTAATTATTATGCATAATTTATGAAAATAACAGTCGGACCACAGTGTCATGGAACATAGGCAGATCAGCAGTCGCTCAAAGGGTGGAGTCCAAACAAGCTTTTTAAAAAGCCTATATGGCGACTGTACGACCGACGCCACTTTCAAATGCGAAAAAAAAATTCTGTTATTACAATATGGGCATCTAATGAAAGGCCTTAATGAGCACATTCCAAAACTATATAATTTGTCACTAAAATGTGTGAAATAAAAATAAATTAATTCAAAAAAATATATAAAAAAACACGACCTCCCTGCCAAAAACGAACTAAAAAGTTAAATAACAATGTCAATGCAGTGACGAACTTCTGTGATTAAATTGTTCCACAAAACGGCACAACTGCAATTTAAACTTGTTATTTATTTTATTTATTTATTTATACATTTAGTACACACAATGTTGAAAGAAATGGTAGTGGACAGAAGAAAAGTACAAGGGCACAGCTTATTTCATATTGAAATCTCTTCCAGCAGGCCCGGAACAGGAAAAGACATTTAAAAGGGCAGTCTGTGTGTAACTCTAAGAATACTCGTATACATATTATCACACATAATACATAAACATAAAAATATACTTACACATTTACTTAACTAAGATAAATATAAATAAATACGTATAATCAAAATAAGAAAGGAAAGCTGTTGTAAATAAAGAATAAGGCAGAGTTAAGTAGAGGAAGATAGATAGTGCTCTTTCAGTCGTTTTTTAAATAATGAAATGGTGCTACAATCTCTGATTGTTATCTTGTTATTTAACTTTTGAGTTCGTTTTGGAAGGGCAGTCGTGTTTTTAATATTTTTTCAATTTATTTATTTTTTCATAGAAGATGTGTTTTAACAGAAGGGCTGTGTCTGGATCTGGACTATTCTTTTTTTTATATTTGACAACATCACATACATTGCTCCAATCCCAAAGTAAGCAGCTATAGCACTTGTGTTATGGAAATCAGAAACAACGGTGGTATGACAAACACACCCAGACCTGAGACAATATTGAAAAGTTCATTTTCTACATTGACCCAGCCGGGGATCGAACCCGAGACCTCAAGAGATTGTGACGCCTTGAAAACCGGCGTGCAAACCACTCGACCACGGAGGTCGTCAGATTATTCGAAACGTCATTCGTTGTGTTGCCTCATGGAGCTGCTACAGTAACTGTAGTACTGAGGAATGACTGGTAAAGGCCGAGGTCCGAGATTGTCTGTATGACTAAGTATGTATGCTGCGTAAAACTGCGATATCTTCCTAGCGACTTTTCTGTTGACTTTATATTTTGTTTAATAAGTTTATTGCTTTGATAAGTGCATAAAGAAATGTACAATTATTAAAGATATGAGTATTTGCAAAGAGATAAAGAATACTTTGAGAAATCAGCTTTTTTTTAAAGCAAGCAATAAAAGATTAAATTGTAAAACAATTGAGACATGACAAGCCTATACTTTATCTGTCTACTTACTTATTAGATTAAATTTAGCACTTATCGAATCTCGACACTTTGAACTATAATTAGACCTGCGATCATTTCAATAAGTACTTACCTTTTATTGCATTTGATTTTTTTTTGACATTGGTATAAGATATTTTGTACAATACTCCGAATGTACACAATTTCCTTAGAAACAGAATCTTTTATTATTAAGTATATATTTTTTTAGATCTTTTGCAATAACAATGGTATCTATTTCTTTTATGTTACAGTTTTATATAGTATGAGTTCATAGGAGATTTATTAAAACCATTTTGTTGAAATTGTTTTTTTGTATTATTTTAGTACTTCCCCTTTTTTGCACGGTTTAAAAATTTGCAACACAAGATCTTGTGGAGTAGAGTTTCGCTGGATTGCCTTGATTTTTAATTTTTCAGAACATTTTTTAGTAGTAATTAAAATAATTTCAAAAATATTCTACCTAATTTGAAACTCTTATTATTCAATAAATATTGAAGATTACTAATAAAAACATTATTAATTCATTTCTTTACTTCTTTAATTGTAGGTGTCTAAAAGAAAACGTAACTTATCTAAGAAAAAGGAATGAAATAAAAAGGTATTTTAATTTAATATGGCCTATACAAATTTTTGAGACTGAGCGAGATCTTTATTGTATTAATAATTTATAATAGGAATCTTTACTTTTTATAATAAATATTTTATTTTAAACTTTTAGATTTTTTATGCATTCATAATGCTATTTTTATATTAAGATGATTAATATTTTTCAATTATTAATCATCTTAATATTTTACTTAATTGATAATGTATGTGTTAATTTAATTGATAATGTATGTGTTTATTTAATTTTGTTCCATATTTAACTTCAACTTAAAGGTATTTTTTTAATTCGGATTTGTGTAGGCCTTTATAAATGTATCCGATTTATGAAGGCCAAAATCTATGTTTTCGGAATTCTATTATTTTGCTTTGATTTAGCTAAAAAATGTTTAACTTTTTATAGATTCCTACAATTAAAAAATTAAAGAAGCTAAAATTAGGTAAGCCTTTTTTGTATCAAGTAGGTACCTTATTTACGTGTGCCAGGCAGGGATTGAAAGAAAACTTTATTTTGAAATTAACGTTATTTGCCGTAATCACAGTTGGGTGGATTTCCCAGATGCAAAATTTACGCAGCACGGATGAAATCGGTAGTGTAGAACGTTACTTCACAGTTCTAATATTTTTTTTCTATGTAGAAGAGGTCGTTGCCTATAAGAGGCAAAAAATATTGTTTTATTTGGATTCCAGTTAGGAAAAAATAATGGTAAATCTCCGATTTTATCATTTCGGTAGCTTGGACAGCTTTTTCAGTGTAATTTCCCGCGTACAACAAAAACTATTGATTATTTAGATGTGTGGTTACTTTTATTTTAATCTTGAATAGTGAGGTTTAATTATTACTAAGTAATTGAATAGTGCGTTTTAATTATTACTAAGTAATTTTATAATTATATCTACCCAGTTTAATAACCGGTATGAGTAAACGCATGTGTCCCAGAAAGTCTATTCATTTCGGTGACCTAAAGTTTACAAGGCATATTTTTGCATAGAACAAATCTAGCTACCCCGTCGTATGCTTAAAACTTGCGTATTAGTGCCACCTAAGTGCTGTTGTGGAAGAACGTGCGCCACTTGCCTGTCGTTCCCGCCAAAAAAATAAGTATAGCTGTTCTTTGGTCATGGGACAACTTTCCTTTCATTTCCATGTATAGGTATAACTTGCCTTTTAATGAGCTAGTAAATTTAACAAAATATTCATGAGTATGCTAATTGTTTTACGTTTATTGGTGCATTATTCATTATATCCTATAATAAATAGTTTTCATGTATTGATAATTTTAGTCCTTGATTTTCATTTCGGTGTTCTCATTTCGGTTGATTTGGTGGACTAATCTGTCAACCGAAATGAAAAAAAAACTATCCGAAATGAAAAAAAAACATATCATTTCGGTAATAATATAATATATATTTTAATAGTTATTATTATGACCGATCCTCTCAGAGCTACCTGCCCACACTGCCCTGGCTCGTCTCGCCTTTTTGTCGCGCCTCGGGGTCTAAACGTACACATAGGCCATAAACATAAGGACTGCCAAACTCAGCGGCTGGATCCAGTGTCTGCTCCGGTTACCCCTCAAGTCGAATCTATAGACCTTAATCATCTGTGTAATTTGAAAAACTCAGTTCGCGTCCTTAAGCACATTCCAAAGGGAGCCAGATGTTTGGCCGCAGGCAAACTTGCACAGATTATAAATCGGTGTGTAGACTCGAATGGTATCGATGATTGGCAGGCTTTGCTAACCTTCGCCTATACTGCATTAAAAGTGCCCGACGGTGGTGATAAACGTTCGCTCACCACCAAGGTAAAAGAAAATATTGATAGGAGCTCTTACCACTCGGCTGAAGGTTCACCTTTTCCTTCCAAACCTCTATCCTTATATCAATCCATCACATCTAAGGTTTACGACGGTGATTTGAGAGGAGCTGTGCGCCTGCTGGTTTCCGATAGCTCCCTTGCCCCAAGGACTGGTGAGACGCTTGATGCTTTAAAGTTTAAACACCCCTCACCATCAAGGCCGCTCTCTTTACCACCTGAGCCGGATTCGTCATGTCCTTTTCTTTCTGTGACTATATCTGAAACTATTGACGCTATTGATACTTTTCAGAACGGGTCAGCACCCGGGCTGGATGGACTGCGTCCCGAGCACTTTAAGGAGCTTATTTCTCTCTCCGCGGGTGACAACGGTCATTTGCTTTTAGAGTCTCTAAACAGACTCTCAAACTTTTTATTGAGAGGTTTACTTAATAGAGAAGTTTGCCCTTTTTTATACGGTGCTTCCCTAATTGCCTTAAACAAAAAAGATGGGGGCATAAGGCCAATTGCCGTTGGCAGCATTATTCGCCGCTTGGTCGCTAAACTTGCTTGTCGTGCCGTAAAATCAAAACAGTCGGTTTATTTACAGCCTCACCAGCTCGGTTTCGGCACTCCTCTCGGTTGCGAGGCTGCTATTCACTCAGCTCGTGCCTTTGCGTTTTTAAATGACAATACGGACAAAATAATAGTAAAGCTAGATATTCGAAATGCTTTCAACAGCTTGGAGAGAGATACGATATTAACAGAGGTCAGGGAGCAAATACCTTCAATTTATCCTTTTCTTCATCAGTGTTATTCGGCATCTAGCTACTTATACTTTGGTGATTCCTGTATCCTGTCACAGACGGGGACTCAGCAAGGCGACCCGTTGGGACCTTTGATTTTTAGTCTGGCAATTCACAAAATAATTCGCTCTTTGAAGTCTCCACTAAATGTCTGGTACTTGGACGATGGTACCGTGGGAGGTAGGCCGGAAGACGTGGCCAGAGACATTCAATCGCTCATCCCCGGGTTGGAAGGTATCGGTCTAAAAATCAACATGAGCAAGTGCGAATATTATCCGTGCAGCGGTAGTTCATCGTCTATTATCGAAAGCGTCCTGCCTGGCATTAATATGTTAAATAGAGCTAATTTCAGGATTTTGGGAGCTCCAGTGTTTTCGGAAGCAATACCTGATGTTTTAATGGCTAAGAACCAGGAACTGTTGTCGAGCCGCGAATGCTTGGAGCGCTTACCAGCTCATGTTGCTTTGGTTCTTCTAAGATCTTGTTTGTCGATGCCTAAATTAAATTACACTGTTAGAACAGCTCCAGTATGGCTTCACCAGGATGCAATGTCATCGTCCGATAATAGTCTGAAAGAATTGCTGGAAGGTATTATGAATGTCTGTCTGAGCGATAGGCAGTGGTATCAGGCATCCCTGCCTATAAGACATGGTGGACTTGGCATTCGCCGGATACAGGATACGGCATTACCGGCCTTCTTGGCTTCTTTGCATGGGGCCCTGAATCTAGTCACTCGAATCCTCAACATTAATGGTGACAATTTTCGGGCACCCTTTGCGAACGAGGCCTTGACTGCCTGGTCTATATTTTGCCCGAATCACGATCCTCCCGATCATCCTGAAGTTCAGAGGAATTGGGATGACATCCGATCCAAGTTAACGCTCGAAGAGCTTATATTTGATGCGAGTAATACTGACCTGGCTAGGCTTAGGGCGGTGTCACGACCAGAGTCTGGAGCTTGGCTACACGCGCTGCCTTCTCCTCAGATGGGCACTCTCATGGATGACGACTCATTGCGGCTGGCGGTGGGTTTGAGACTGGGATGCAATGTGGTTGAGCCACACCGCTGCATTTGCGGAGTCCAGGTCGAAGCTGACGGGCACCATGGGTTGAGCTGCTCTAGATGCGCGGGTAGATTCCTCAGACATCATGCCCTTAACGATATAATCCGCCGAGCTATGATCGCCGCCAACATTCCTTGCGTTTTAGAACCTCCAGGTTTGAGTCGCACAGACGGCAAGAGACCCGATGGCCTTACTTTGGTACCATGGGAGAGGGGTCGGTGTCTGCTGTGGGATGCGACCTGCGTTAGCACTTTTGCGGCCAGTCACTTGCCTTATACATCACGGACTCCTGGATCAGCTGCCGAGAATGCAGCTGGGCAAAAACACCAAAAGTATGGGGCTTTAAAACAGAATTACCTTTTTGTCCCCTTTGCGGTAGAGACCTCGGGCGTGTGGAGCTTAGAGGCGATAGCCTTTATTAAAGAACTAGGACATAGATTAGTTCAACGTGGATACGATCGCCGCAGCGGGTCATACCTGATTCAAAGGCTTTCCCTGGCAATACAGCGCGGCAACGCAGCCGGTATAATGGGAACCTTTGAACCGGAGATGACGCGCGGCGGCCTTTTAGCCTAAGTTTTATTTTGATTTTAATATTGTATTTGTCCATCCATATAATGTAATGTATTTGAATAAAATTTTACATCTTTCGGTGAATGCTAAGAATTTCAGTGTATAATTGTTTCATGTCGGTGAATTGTTTTATCATTTCGGTTTATTATTATTTCATTTCGGTGAAAATCCAGGCCAGCAGGTGATTTCTGGGATGTTTTTACCTTTTATGGGATGGAATATTATTATAAACAATTGTGCATCTGCGTCTAGGATTGTTACATATTACCGTTTTCCATACCTACAAATAAAAAGCTCAATTTCTCAGCTATGTTTTTATTTTATTTATTTATTTAAACTTTATTGCATAAGAAAATACAATTAGCGAACTTAATGCCTTAAAGCATTCTCTAACAGTCGACCGGAAAGGGTGTTAAAGAAAGAAACTGTGGCGGCAAAAAAAAAGATAACAATGTGAGGGTTTTTAGATTTTATAATCACTTTACGTGGTTGTATGCATGCACGTTAGGTATTCTATCTACCATACTCGGAATTATAGGGAGATTATTTGAACTACCTTGTTAAGTCCGTATACGTAGGTATATCCTTCGGTGGATTTTAATTTCAGTGGATAGATTCTTTCATTTCAGTAGCTAGTAATTTCATTTCGGTGAACGACTGTTTCATTTCAGTGACATCAAATTTTTAAACACAAATATCTCACAAGTCTGTAAAGATATTTCGATGGTGTTAAATATGTGCATTAAGAATATAAAGAAATACAATAAAGCACGGTTAAAATTTAAATAAAACTTTATAATAAAAAAACAACCGAAATGAAAGAGAAAACACCACTTGTTGAAATTGACCCAGTTATTTTTTTATGTTACTTGAAATAACGTTATTTTACTGCTACAATACCGTCAAATTCCGCTACCGCTACCGTCAAAAATTGTTTACCGTTATAATACCGTAAAATAACGTTTCCAATCAAATGAATTTTATTTTTAACGGTTTTTCGTAAAGTTATAATTTATAACGACATTTCAATCCTTGGTGCCGAGCACCTTGGGGAACAATTAAGTTTTTTTTAATGTTTACAGAAATAAGTAATTCATTACAGTCTTCGCTATGCAATTCTCATTATTGAAAACTGTTTTGGCTAATGATCTAGTCATAGTTATTATACCTACCTGTATTATAAGAGCTGTATGTTTCTTTAATAAGCAAAATAAAATAAAATTAACATTTTTTATGTTTACAGAAATAAAACGATAGATTTTCTCAAATTAATGTAGTTAACTCCCGTTTATTTTGTCCGACCGCCCCTATTATCGTAGCCAACTTAAATCTTCCCTAATCGCAGTTGGAGCGCTTACAATTAGGGTTGCCAACCCTACTATATAATATAGTATCCTACTATATTGAGGGCTCGCCTACTATATTTTTTGAAAAAAATATATAGTAGGCAAAACTACTATATTTTTACTAGTGAAAAAATTAAACAAAAGTAATTAAAAATATTACTTATATGCACATAAGTAATAGCATAATAATTTTGTGATTAAAGTATTAAACACTTGTCTTTGTGGTTGTTGAATAAATTATGAAAATTTTAGTACTTAAGTATGAAAAATGCAACTTTTTTAAAACCCTCCATACAAAACGGCAACCTACTATATTTTTTTGGACTTTTTCGCCATCAACCTACTTTATTTTTACACAAAAAATCTTGAAACTACTATATTTGATGCAAAAAAAGTTGGCAACCCTACTTACAATGGAACAATAGCGACACTTTTCTAAGCAAATGTTTGCGATGGCCACGCGACTAACCCCCGGATTTGGCCGAGCCGCGATAGTTTTAACCATAGACATAGAAAAATTTTCGCTGCGTCCAAGAAGACCAACAAAGCGTGGAAAAGAGAAGTTAACATCATACGGACACGGTCTATGTAAAAAAGAGACAAAGGATCAATGGGGAATGTCCGAAAAAAATCAAATTGGCTGAATATTTTTCTATAGGTAGGAATAAGGTCCCTTAGTAATAGAAAAAAGTTTCAGAATTTTCGGTTGGGTAAAAAAGTTTTTAAAAATCAAAGCCTCTTCGACTTCACAAATGTATAAAAGTAACAGCAGAATGGAGATTATACCTTTGCCGCTAACTGCCACAAAGACAACACGTATTAAAAAAAAAAAGTTTTGACATTTTGTCTTGAAATTTTTTTTTTAATACCATGTTGTGGTTGTGGCATGTGTTGGCAAAGGTACAATCTCCATTCTGCTGTTACTTTCATACATTTGTTAAGTCGAAGAGACTTTGATTTTTTGAAATTTTTTCACGAAACCGAAAATTTTGAAAATTTATTCTATTACTAAGGGACCTTATTCCTACCTATAGAAAAATATTCAGCCAATTTGATTTTTTTCGGACATTCCCCATTGACATGTGCCAAAATTTTTTACAGTAAGAGCCCCTAGCGTCCCGCCTATAGTCTGTCTAAAAAGTCAGTTTACCTGAAAAATTATTAAATTATTTAAAAAAACTTATCAGGGTAACCCTGTCGGTGCTGTCAAAATTCTAATAGTAAACATATTTTTTTATTTATTTATTTAGATGGGTATTGGTGGGGTGGTTGGGGATATAGGTGGGTAAAAAAATTATTTTTGAAATTACCCATGTAAACTGACTTTTTAGACAGACTCTAGCAAATGAGCAATCACAGTTTGTTTAAAATATTTGTTAATCTTAATTAGAATTTAAAATAAAGGTATCGTGGAGCCATGGTGTCTTGTGCTCTAAGTAATTGTGATGATGTGACAAAAAGAAACAATCCAAGCCAATCACACTTTTAACAAGTATAGTAGATTGTATTACAATGGAGCAAAATAATATTTTTACGGCGAGGGCGCTTTTTTGAATCCAGAGCGAAGTGAGGGATTCTAGAGTAGAATCCCGAGCGTAGCGAGGGATTCTTCAGTAGAATCCTGAACGTAGCGAGGGATTCAAAGTATGTCGCCCTCGCCAAAAATATTTTGCGCCCGAGTCATATACTCTACTTTTCATCCCCTTTCTATGAGAAAATAAATAGGAGACTGTGTTTATGTAATTAATGAAAATGTTCTTTATTTAAAAAGACACGTGAAAAGTAAAAATAATTACAAATTTATAGTTACGTTTGATACCACAGAACATAGAAGTAGATAGAAGTAGTATGAGCTCAATGTAGTATGAAAACCAGTGTAACCAAACAAACACATTAAAAATCGAAGCCAAGCCCCCCACTCAATAGTTACATGCTACGCACACACACTTTGTGAACACATAATTGGATAAAAAGTAAAAATGTATGATATCCAGAAAGCCATAAATCACAAAGTTTATTTATTTAGATTCAGTCGTATTACCATAGCAACTTGGTACCAAATGGGGAGGAAAAGCGCAATTTTATCCCGATAGGTGGCGTCTGGTCTTGGTACCGGGCCGCCTCAAAGAAAGTGTCAAAACATATGGGAATCTCTTGGAGTATTACACTTTTTAATTTTATACTGAGAAAATTCCGCATTGTTATGCATGTAACTTGTAAATTATTGGAGTTCATCGATTTCCCAGTAACAAAACAAATATTGGGCAAAAAAATATCAAAAAAAAGATGCTTTTCCCTCGATTTTCTCCTTTGCTGAGCCTGAGAAACATTATAAATCAAAAGGAATGTTTCATGAATTTGATGAAGCTTCGCCAAAATAAAACAACATTTGAATTATAACAGCTTTGTTCTTTAATATTTCAACCTCAGCAGTTTCTAGCATATTTATAACTTGGATGAATTTGATAGGTATATTAAATATGGAATAAGCCCAATATTGGGGCCAAACAGAGAATTAATAGAATTGTATATGCCAGAGTCATTCAAAAAACTTAGAATAATAAAATAAATATGATAAAACGGTTCGTGTAATTTTGGATGGTACAGAAATTCCAGTACAGAAACCTGAAATTACTATTGCACAGAAGGCATCATCAGGCAACTATAAACACGGAAATTCACACTCAGTTGCTTTGTTAAAATTTAAATCATATGCTTCTAATCTGAAATAAAAAGATTACTTGTAAATCTTACACGAAATTTAAAGAAATGTAATGCTTGTTAGCAATTTTTTGTAAGTTGCTATAAACTTTCTTGTCTGTTGTTTTGGCTTTTCTTTTCCGTAATTCTTCTTTTATATGAGCTAAAGTTAGCATATAATACATTGTTTGTCCGCAAAACCGAAAAAAATACAATCTAAGAAAGTAAAATCACGTAATACACAGTCAAGACAATATAAGCTCAAACTGACAATTGTTCCAAAGAATGAAGCGCCATCTGTAATTCACTTTGCCTTCGCCTCCCCATTAAATAATACGTATATTTATAATGCTGCTACTCAGCCGCTAGATGGCGTAAGCTAATTTTAATAGTGCGATTTACCACCTTATTTATTAACACATAAAGTACTTTAAGAAAATTTAATGAGATAAGGGAAACCGGGTTGGTTAACATTCTTCACTTAGCTTATCCTAAATAGTTTCATATCAATAATTCGTGAAAACTCTATTTCATAATTCGGTGGAATCCTGACATTTCTTAATTAATAGGCAAAAAATATTTGAATTTCAAAATTCAGAAAACCAAATAAAATAAATATATCGGATATCGGATGTTTCGAAAAGCAACACTTACCTACAGATAGATACCTCAATGGTGAATTCCACTACCATCCTTTACAGTTAGCTTAGCTACCTACCATAGGGAAATCTTTGTTTCGGAGAGTACGCGGGAATTATAAGTAATCACCCTATTTACAGCAAATAAAGTTATTTTTATTTATTTGTATTTGGGATCTGTGACCAACAAGACCTGACAGCTGAGCTTCAGCATGTCAAGCACGTTCTGCGAAGTAACAAATTGCCAGTACCGCGCCTCCCCTCCAACCCAGAAACCGTGTCAAGCCAGCCATAGTAGAACGACGACCTGCCATTCTACCTTACATGAAAGGTGTCATTGACAAGATTGTAGGTATTCTGAAGAGTGTGTCTATCAAGACCTCAAGCCTACGAGGACGATAAACCAACTCTTACGACCTGTCAAGTGCAACATCCCTTTTCAAGGTGCAGGCGCTAGGCGTCTACAAACTAGATTGCTACTGGGCTCTCTTACATCGGGCAAACAAAGAAAAGTATAGGCGTAGAAGTATATGCGCGTTAAAGAACTTGCCAAGTTCTGTGCCGGCACCTTTACCTATCGAGTTAATTTCAATAGTTACTTTCCACCCCGCACAAGTTCAGGGGGTCAAGTCTGCTAATGTTAACGTCAAAAACGTGGATCAGTGGTGTTGGAATGGTAGTTCTTGTTTCTTATACTCAAAATCGAGATACAATGTGTTTCCGTTTTGGGTTTAAGAATCACAATGTGTTTCGGTTTTGGGTTTAAAAAACAAGAACTATGTCAAAAAGCATTACCATTCAAACACCACTGAACCACGATTTCGACGTTAACATTAGCAGAATTGACCCCCAGGAGTGTAGTATTCTAAATCTAAAAATAACTATAAAACGTTATTTTTATAAAACTTTATGGCTACATGACCAATTTCAAAATTACATTTTAACTAAGAATTTTTTCCTCTCATTTCTTGAGACTTCGCAGCCTTGTAGGGGAAGCAATTTTCATTAAATTGCCTCGAATGATTAAAATCCTTGACAATAAAATGCTAGCTTCCCGGACTCGCTTATAACGTACTAAAATTCCGTGCTGTTTTTGCGTGTTTTCAGTGGTGAGTGTATCAAATCAACTGTTATTTAGACGTTTATCATTTACTTATCAATTTTTTGCTATGGTGATAATACTTTTCAACTCTTCACAGTCACATCTTTTCTCGGTCTCCCCTATTGAGTGACATTTCCGCCATTCAATATTTTAGTGATTATGAAAGTTCAAGAATATGTCAAATTGTGCGTTGGAATATGGATCATAAGTGTATACCGCATAAAGGTGGATATTTATTGTTATGAATTTTAAAAGGAAAATATCAGTTGAATTTTTAATTAAAATCAAAATTAATTAAATAAAGCTCGCCCCCGATATTTTCTGCACCCGTTTGCTAAATGATATATGTGGATATCGATTTTGCTCTTTTATATAATGCACCTCGGCATTTTTATATTATTTTTGAAGATTTTTTTGTTTGGCGTTCGTTCATACGACTGACGGAGCAAAATTCAAAGATGTGCGGAGCTTCGCAGATATGATGTTACACGGGTGCCGCCCACATGCGACTTCTACTGGGGGGAAAAAAAAAATCTTTGTTCTGTGTTTGATACACTAGCGCAATTTTCAAAAGTTATTGTACTAAGTACGTAAGTAAGAACACAAGACTTAATTCGCGCGCTTATGTTTTTTTTTCAGTTTGCGCGGGTTATCGCGCCGCGGCGACCTCGCCGCGCCCGCGCCGTCTATACAGCCAGTCAATACATACCTACCAGCCGGCGGCGGCGTTCGAATTCTTTGAAAGATACATGTTCTAAATTCAAATCTCTTTTCCTCCCACTAAAAAGTTCTTACCAGAAAAGAGCTATTTTGGTCCATAAAGTTAATATACCTTTCGGAATAGAGGAACAAGCATGAGCTGTCAATCGAAACCGAAATTGATTTACATTTGTGTGTGTATTTTTTTTATGTATAAGTGTCAGTGATGTAATCTTGTCACTATTGATATAAATATCGATATCGATAGTATTAATTAACAGCCATAGATTCAAAATAAATGGGATAGAATTTTGCACGGGTGTACTAAAATTACGATTCTGAAATGAAGTATGACAAAGTATTAGAAAAAGATCAGAAGATATTTAAAATCATTTATTTAACATAAAAAAAGATAAGAAGATATTTTAAATCATTTCTCTTAACACATGTTGACATGAAACTTCGTAGAAATGGAGTCCAGTTTTTGACTTTTCTGCGGTGGAACGTCTATAGATGGCAAGGCAACGTGGTAAGTAAGACGTTGTTCAGTATCATATTTGATGCCGAATACTTTCTAAGTTGGTAGGAAATCTGAAAAATAGTTAAATTACTTATGATGGTATTCTAATAGTCAGAAACTGATACCTATGGATCGGCTTTAGTATCTTAAATGGGATTACATTCCAAGATGATTAATAGCTAAACATCATATACCTAAGTACTTTTACAACAGTGAAACATATTCGTTTACCGCGTGATAGAGAATCGACAAAAAATATCGATAACTTTATGTACTACTGTAAAATGAAAATTATTTCTTTACACAAAATATTCGTTAATTTTGCATTTTGTCTAGCCGATCTTTGCTTCTTACAAAAATAAGTGTTTACAGAAGAGAATTATCACGCTCAGTGCTAAAATTTCGAAACGTATTGGCAAAAATAAACTCAAAGTTAGGCGGGGTCGATTTGGAATAATTTACCTGTGAAATGAACATTTTTCTGGGTTATTTCGATGTGTTGCACAACAATCAATCACTGAACAGGGGGTCAAGTCTGCTAATGTTTTCGTCAAAATAGTAGTTCAGTGGTGTTTGAATGGTAATGCTTTTTGACACTGTTCTCGTTTCTTAAACCCAAAACAGAAACACATTGTGTTTCTTAAACTCGAAACGGAAACATATTGTGTCTCGATTTTGGGTTAAAGAAACGAGAACAGTGTCAAAAAGCATAACCATTCAAACACCATTGAACCACAATTTTGACGAAAACATTAGCAGACTTGACCCCCAGGACACCATGTTTCCGAAGCATTTTTTCGCAAAAATGTCCACGATTTCAAGAAAAATCGGAAATATTTTCAGAACTCAAATTCTCAGCGGGCTGATAAGGGCTGACAAACTGTCAATCAGTTGCGAAAAAGAGTTCTGCACGTCATAATCACGCATTTCTTTTTATCACACATTGTTGCTGATTAGTGACATCTCGCTTGCTCAGCCCTTTGTTCCTCTATTCCGCTAGGTAATATTAACTTTATGTTTTGGTCCCACTTATATAGGAACAATGCATCCTTTTTCGAATAGAAGGGATGAAATAGTACATTACATCCGAGAACGGGAAGCTAGGGATTGCATTGTCGAGGATGGTTTGAAGCCCGAGCCGCAGGCGAGGGCTTTAATCATTCGAGGCAATGCAAGTAGCTTCCAGTACAAGGTTTGTTTAATACTTTACTCACGAAATGCGAGGAAATACAATTTTCTTTGTAAAAATGTGATATTTAAATTGGTTCGCGTGGCCATGTTTACTGACCGGTCATGCAACCATAAAGTTTCATAAAAAGAAAGCTAGCTGATAAGTTCTACTGATTTGAATTTGGAACATTTACTTCCCGCACTCAGTGCGGGAAGTAAGTATTGAATTTCATATCCGCACTGAATTTCAAATTTAGAATGTGATGAACCAGACCCCCGTGGAAATGTTGAACGCCCCGCATTCTTTTTTCAAATGGAATGATAACATTTCAGAGCATAAGTGAGTAATAGTACATTACATCCGAGAACGGGAAGCTAGCGATTGCATTGTCGAGGATGGTTTGAAGCCCGAGCCGCAGGCGAGGGCTTTAATCATTCGAGGCAATGCAAGTAGCTTCCAGTGCAAGGTTTGTATAATACTTTACTCACGAAATGCGAGGAAATACAATTTTCTTTGTAAAAAATGAGATATTTAAATTGGTTCGCGTGGCCATGTTTACTGACCGCTCATGCAACCATTAAGTTTCATAAAAAGAATGCTAGCTGATAAGTTCTACCGATTTGAATTTGGAATACTTACTTCCCGCACTCAGTGCGGGAAGTAAGTATTGATTTTCATTTCCGCACTGAATTTCAAATTTAGAATGTGATGAACCAGATCCCCACGGAAATGTTGAACGCCCCGCATTCTTTTTTCAAATGGAATGATAACATTTCAGAGCATAAGTGAGTAAAATAAGTTATTGTCACACATTTCTTTAAAACCAAATTTCGCTGCATTTATTCGTTTATCGACGAAGAAAACAGTATGGAACACAGTTTATTAATTTCCTTTGCCATATAAAGTCATATTTTTAACCGACTTCAAAAATTTGAAAAGGAGGAGGTTATCTATTCGTCGCGTATATATTTTTTTTTACTATGTATGTAGGTACAACGATTACTGAAAGACGGCTGAACCAATTGAAATGATTCAAACGTTATACATGAGGTTTGTACCCAAGTTGGTCCCATTTTTTGAAATTTTGAAATTGGTTTAGTAGTTTTCGAGTAATCTTGAAAATACTGTCGTTTTCGTTACCATTTTATATGAATTCAAACGGATTTTCAACCATTACTTTTTTGTTTATGAACCGATTTAGATGATTCTTTTTTGTTTGAAAGAAGACACCTTAAAGATGATACCATATTAATTGACATTGGTATTGGACTTTGAATTTTAAAGATACACGAGGGAACTCCTCAAAATCAAATAGGAACTGTACAGTGATTGAAATATTGGTAGGTTTATGACAATCAAAAATAAGTTAAGGACCTATCTATTGTCAACGACGTTCTGGACTAGAGTTGAACTGCGAAGGCCCAACGGAACTCCTGTGGAAATTGAGTTACTCAGGGTATACCTACCATTGAAAAATGTGAAACATTATAACCTTTTATTTTATAAAATATTCGCTTACATACCTACCACAAGTTGCTTATTGGTTGCTTATTGCACACAAGGCTGTGGGTTGCAGCCCGAGCCGCAGGCGAGGGCGTAACTCAGTCGAGTGTGCAATAAGTAAGAGCTCACGAGTTTCATACGACGTTTTTCAACACATTTGCGAGAAAAAAACAAAGTAATTTACCACACAACAACTAATACGACAAAAACAAAATATGATAATCATAAGTAGAAATGGCGCCCAGGTTTTTTTTGTTTTTTTCACACGCCCAATGCAAGAATATTTTGCGAGCAAAGGGGTTAGTGAGCAATGAGCATACAGCCTACTTCAAAATTATAAATTTAAGTGATAAAATTCAAATATTTTAATATTTTATAACAAAATATTGTAAATTTAGAATAATTTGATAATAATAAATATTTGTTTGACTTAATTAAGTACTTACACATTTATTTATTCCAAAAATGCATATGAATTTTCAGCAGCATAAAACCTCTTTGTTGTTACTAAAAATAACTTTATTACCCGGTTAAATTGAAAATGCTCTGTTTACTCGCATTGCTTTGTAGGGATAATTCTATAACCAACTAGTGTTTTATATATTATTGCACGCGTTTGTTATAGTTCGGTTTATGGCCCTAAAAGCGACGTATTAGGGCTCACTTTACGAGCAAGTGTGTTGAAAAAATAAGTAGGTAATACTCCTAAGTGCTTGATTATTCTAGTTAGGGACGACGCTGGTAACGATCAATTGCGATTGCCATTTTTTACGCCATTTAACAATCGCTTTAACGATAAATTCTCGCATCAATGACCGTCACTTACGTAAAAATTGACAATCGCAAGTGATCGTTACCGACGACCAAGGACCTTTAGAGATTTATCTTAATGAAATAGTCTTTAACTGTTTGAAAAAAAATCCTATGTTTTAAAAAAGAGGAACGTGAAAGACGTTATTTATATGTATAGCTATACATAATCTACGAGTAGTTTTGTATATCGAAATGTCAAAAAACGTACATGTAGACTTTTTAAGGTATTATTATCATGGCTTCTTTTCTAATTCTAAAGTGGGTAATTTAAATTAAATACCTAGGATCGTGAAACAAATACCAATATAGCACATACATAAACTATACTTATATGTTCGTAGCTATCATGACGTCACAACACCATCAAAACTCAAGGGTTTAAAAAAAGCTGTTCTCATCCACAAGTAAACACGGAATAGCATTAAGGGAGATCACTCTAATTTGAGATATCGTCAAAAAATCTGTTTCTCCGTTTCCCATCCAAAGCTTTAGACTAACAACGGGCACTTCCAGTAATGGCTGCCTTCGTCCGTACGTGCCGCGACATTTTTAAAAGGACTTTTTCGCCGCCCGCCGTCGCCGCCATTGTTTGCTTAGCGGCGATCACTAGGGTTGCATTCAATCAAAGGAGATCTATAATTTTTTGTGCCTTTTTTAAATAGTTGTTGATACTCTTTCATTACCTATACGCAAGACATTTTCCTATAATGTAACATAGTCAACGTAGTAAAATAATTATCTATGTAAATGTAGTCGAGAGTGAATATTGAAATTAATATTGATTTTGACGATGTAGAGAGCTAATTTGAGCTAATTTTGAGTAACAAAATTGACGGGGTAAAAAGGGGGAGGCGAAGGCAAAGTGAATTACAGATGGCGCTCAGTCTTTGGAACAATTGTCAGTTTGAGCTTATATTGTCTTGACTGTGTATTACGTGATTTTACTTTCTTAGATTGTATTTTTTTCGGTTTTGCGGACAAACAATGTATTCTATGCTAACTTTAGCTCATATAAAAGAAGAATTACGGAAAAGAAAAGCCAAAACAACAGGCAAGAAAGTTTATAGCAACTTACAAAAAATTGCTAACAAGCATTACATTTCTTTAAATTTCGTGTAAGATTTACAAGTAATCTTTTTATTTCAGATTAGAAGCATATGATTTAAATTTTAACAAAGCAACTGAGTGTGAATTTCCGTGTTTATAGTTGCCTCATGATGCCTTCTGTGCAATAGTAATTTCAGGTTTCTGTACTGGAATTTCTGTACCATCCAAAATTACACGAACCGTTTTATCATATTTATTTTATTATCCTAAGTTTCTGGAATGACTGATACTTGATATACCTATCAAATTCATCCAAGTTATAGATATGTTAGAAACTGCTGAGGTTGAAATATTAAAGAACAAAGCTGTTATAATTCAAATGTTGTTTTATTTTGGCGAAGCTTCATCAAATTCATGAAACATTCCTTTTGATTTATAATGTTTCTCAGGCTCAGCAAAGGAGAAAATCGAGGAAAAAGCATATTTTTTTTGATATTTTTTTGCTCACTATTTTTTTTGTTACTGGGAAATCGATGAACTCCAATATTTTACAAGTTACATCCATAACAATGCGGCATTTTCTCAGTATAAAATTAAAAAGTGCAATACTCCAAGAGATTCCCATATGTTTTGACAGTTTCTTTGAGGCGGCTCGGTACCAACGACAAGACGCCACCTATCGGGATAAAATTGCGCTTTTCCTCCCCATTATATTCATAACTAAGACAGGACAACGTCTGTCGGGTCAGCTAGTGCAATATGTAAATCCATCGTCTTTAGAGGTAAGAAAAGACAATACTTAACCACATAAGGAAAATGCCAATTTAGATTGGTTACATAATATAAAAGGGAATTTTCGCACTATATTTAATTTTTATTAGTGATAATTTTACTGCATTTGCATTTATAATCTAGTAACATATTGCAGCAAGAGTCAATTAAATATTTATTATAAAAAAACAAAAATCTAAATTTAAATTAATTAGGTAGGTAAATTAAGTAGGTAGGTAGGTACCATGAGTATTTCAAATAAACCGAATTGCATTTTCTATTAAATGCAATAAAAAATCTGTATCATAGCAAATTGGTAATCGAGAAATCAATAAAAAACTTCGAATATGGTTGTAATGTAATTATCATAAATGGGGAGGCGAAGGCAAAGTGAATTACAGATGGCGCTTAGTCTTTGGAACAATTGTCAGTTTGAGCTTATATTGTCTTGACTGTGTATTACGTGATTTTACTTTCTTAGATTGTATTTTTTCGGTTTTGCGGACAAACAATGTATTCTATGCTAACTTTAGCTCATATAAAAGAAGAATTACGGAAAAGAAAAGCCAAAACAACAGGCAAGAAAGTTTATAGCAACTTACAAAAAATTGCTAACAAGCATTACATTTCTTTAAATTTCGTGTAAGATTTACAAGTAATCTTTTTATTTCAGATTAGAAGCATATGATTTAAATTTTAACAAAGCAACTGAGTGTGAATTTCCGTGTTTATAGTTGCCTCATGATGCCTTCTGTGCAATAGTAATTTCAGGTTTCTGTACTGGAATTTCTGTACCATCCAAAATTACACGAACCGTTTTATCATATTTATTTTATTATCCTAAGTTTCTTGAATAACTCTGGCATATAAAATTCTATTAATTCTCTGTTTGGCCCCAATATTGGGCTTATTCCATATTTGATATACTTATCAAATTCATCCAAGTTATAAATATGTTAGAAACTGCTGAGGTTGAAATATTAAAGAACAAAGCTGTTATAATTCAAATGTTGTTTTATTTTGGCGAAGCTTCATCAAATTCATGAAACATTCCTTTTGAATTATAATGTTTCTCAGGCTCAGCAAAGGAGAAAATCGAGGGAAAAGCATCTTTTTTTTTATATATTTTGCCCACTATTTTTTTTGTTACTGGGAAATCGATGAACTCCAATATTTTACAAGTTACATGCATAACAATGCGGCATTTTCTCAGTATAAAATTAAAAAGTGCAATACTCCAAGAGATTCCCATATGTTTTGACACTTTCTTTGAGACGGCCGGGTACCAAAGACCAGACGCCATCTATCGGGATAAAATTGCGCTTTTCCTCCCCATTGAGATGATAATAATAAGTAGGTTTCTATAAGTTTATTTGATTCAGTCAGAATCAAAATAAGCTTGTCCACTTGTATCATTTTAATGTGTCAGATCACCGTATCTTTATCGTGCGTCTTTCATACAGTATCATCATCTTTAATAGAGTTTGGTCAACGAAAGATTAGATTGAAATGGCGGCGCCACTTTCCCTGTTAAATTAACATTTGGAGGTTAAGTTATTGGAAACTGAACCTTAAAATAAGGCTCAAAATTAGTTCCATTACCGACCGAGTCTCACCTTTGGTTGACCAAACTCTACTCCAACGTACCACAGAATAGAAAATAAATACTAGCGTACAGAATTTGCACTCCGCAGAATCGTTTAAATAAATAGCTACTTTAGCCCCGATACAACAAAGTGCAATTCAGGTCGCACAGTGCTCCCTTCGCTCCAAAACATTCAATTAGTAGTTGCCTCTCTTTCAATCGCGTAGGTCTTATCCTTTCTGACGTATGAAATTTGTCCTCTCAGAGGACGGCGAGCGCTTCATAATCGCGCGCGGAGTGACGGAGCCCTGAACGTACGCCTAACCAAACTAGCTATATGTGATAAAGATACGGTGATCTGACACGCCAAAAGGATACAAGTGTGGATCCAGCTTTAGTTGCTTTTCAGCGAACCATCTCTGCAAGGATTGCTGAAAATAGCATAATGACAGTTTAGGTTCCCCAAAAAATTACAAACTAGTGCACTAAAAACTATAAATTCCTTTAACGTTTTATTAATCTGACAGCCCTGAGACGGCAAACCGCGCTGGTAATTCCTGACGCACTTTTAACGTACAAATGAATTCTATCGAAAAATCGGGATTTCCTGAATAAACAGTTTAACATTTTATTGTGACGCTGAAGCAATGATACCTGCGCTGCGTTCATATTTTATACGATTTGTTTCTACATATAAACAAAAAGTCGTGATACTAACTAACTAACAACCATTTTATCGTTTAATTTTTTATTTTATCATGGTCTGATATACATTCTAAGATGCTTGAAATACACAGAAGCAACGCGGCTCGGATACGGCGGCGATACGGTGCAGATGTGAGACTTTCGGATGCTTTCGGCAAAGGAAATACACGTATCGCTGCCGTATCTGCGCCTTATCTCCGCCACATCTCTTCTGTGTATTTCACGCCTAAGGTAATGGTTGCTGTATTTTCAGTGTATTCAAATGGGAGTCGCAGTTATATTATATATATAGTTTCATTCGACAGACACACAGTTAAACGCCGAGCGGAACATAATGTTTTAATATTAATTTAGCGCGGCAGAGGACCGCTAGAGGCGTCGCGAGCGCTAATTGAAATAAATTGTCACGGCTGGAGCTGGGTGTCGGCGTGACATAAATCAGGGCCGCAGCCGCCGGCGACCGGTTAAGTGCCTGCTACGCGGCCCACAGACTTAACAACCGACAGACAGGTGGAGGTGGAAAACTTTGTTGATGTAAGACTAAAACGGAGAGCCAAATGGTTTTTAAGTATTTTAAATGTGATAATGATGTGATGATGCTCTTGACTGACTTCGACCACGGCGACTGCATCATTCATTTAGGAAAAAATACTAGAAGTTCATTTAATGCCCATGTGAACTTGTTGCCCTATTCTTTTCTCTCACGTCGTGTTGACAGCTTTGTTTCTCCTACATACAAGCCACTGTGTATACTAGTCTGCCTTCTCGGCTAGTTTTATAATGTAGGTATTATGATTAGTTTAGGGATTTTCGTCTCATACATCATAGCCAAAATAAGAGCAAATTTGAAAACTACCTAAACGAAAACCGTTTTCGTTTTATTGTTTGCCTTTCTATTGTTTTTTTATTATTATTTTATAATAT
Organism: Agriphila tristella; assembly: GCA_928269145.1. Lineage (NCBI taxonomy): Eukaryota > Metazoa > Arthropoda > Insecta > Lepidoptera > Crambidae > Agriphila > Agriphila tristella. Next base: position 13,640,369 of record OV743439.1, on the reverse strand, counting down.
GGATTTTAAATGTTCTGGGACAAATTAATTAATCCCAAACTATATTTATAAAGTACGGAAAAATGCGTCTCTTGCAATTTAGTTTCCAACTGTGCATTGTACTGTACAATATTCTGCTCCTCTTTCCACTGCACCAACTCACAATCAACGGTGTTCCTGTGAACTGGTCGCCAAATGCCACATACCTCGGCGTGACACTAGACCGCCGCCTGACGATGACCCCGCACATCAAAAATACCATAGTCAAGGTAAAGACAGCCCGAACCCTACTGCAGCCCGTTTTCTCCAGCCGCCTCCCGCTCAGAACCAAGCTGGGGATCTATAAAACCTACGTGCGCTCTATCATCACTTACGCCGCCCCAGCTTGGTACGCACTCGCCGCGGAAACACAACGCAAACGACTCCGCAGTCAGCAGAATCTAGTGCTCCGCCGCATTGTCAACGCCCCGAGGTATGTCCGTAATGAGACTATACGGAAAAACCTAAAAGTAGAGACCCTTGACGAATTCATATCCCGTCTAGCGCAACCTCTTCGCCCGCGCCGACGCCTCTACACACGCCTATCTGCGCAACTTGGCACCGGCATACAAACGCCGGCAAGAGCGACGTAGCCGCGCTCTACCAAGAGAGCTAGTCGGCACCCCGCCCGATGACACCCCCGCACCAACCGCATCATCAAGTGGCTCCACCTCGCGGAATCCGCAAGACGTCGAGCCCCCTCCACCAGATTAACAAGTATAACCATTCGCTTCCTACCCACTTTCGGCTTCACAATTACCCACATATTAAGGCGCTCCCCCCTCACGATAAGTCCACCGTCCGCTCGCAGGTCGTTCGCTGGGCCTCCCGAAAGGGTCTCACCCGGCGGGCTGGACCGCGCTGAGGACGGTCGGTGAAGAAACTTAGGGAGGGGGGGGATGACCCCAACTGACCAATCTGCATCTGGGCAGATTGCGAACCCGATACGGTAGAAATGGTAATAACCAAATATCTACTTACCCGCACGCCCGAGGGCGCGCGTGAAGATACATCGTTTCGTTTTTCCACTGCACGCGAAAAGCATAGGTAACAGAAATTTTAATAAAACATTTTCAATTGCTTTCTAAGTTCTTATAACCACACAATACATAGTAGTAGTATTAACTATCTGGATTAGATAATGCATTTATCATCGATTTATCAACGTCGTGTCTACGAGATTGTCTGGTCTCCGTCGCAGGATGACGCCCCAAGAGACACCGCGAGACGAATTAATTCAGCCAAATGCGAGGCGACGCGATTTTTGTGCGTAGTGCTCATTTGTCACAGGTACAGGTGTGTACAGTCACACCGCTAAAAGCAGACTCCACCGAGAATGCCTAACGTCTTATGTGGATAAGGCATTGCTGCCATTTACGTATTATTATAGCACTTTGTGCGAGACACATTAAACTGAAGGGCTGGTTGGTGTAATTTTGTACGTTAAAAGATTTAATATTCTAATGTTATTGTAAACACTTGACAGTCTTGACCATACAGTAGTTGTGGGAAAATAATAAGGAATTATGGTCGTTTGGAATAAGTTCATACATTATTATATTTCTAATATTTTTTAAGAAATTCAATGGTTAGGTACCTACTCACTTATGAGAAAAAACAAACATTTAGATTAGAATCAACTGATGTACTTCATCGTTGGATTTTGACAATCTGTCATACATAATGTTCACGCACGATGCCAATGCCGTGAAGATTTTTACTTTTTTATTTAAATTTATTTTTAAGTGTAGCAACCCTTAGTTGTCTGTGCTCTCTGCATTTTTGTACGGAAGATTTTCAGTACACGATTTTTCTTGTTAAACGAAAATATTGGTTTAATTTCTCTCCACGGACCTGAAAACCTCTCAACATGGTCCTAGAACGCTCCGGATGGATAATTTAACATCAGCGATAAGATGGATGAAGGAAAAAATACGTGCCGGTCATATGGAGGTTGAACAATGGAGGGAATAAATTTCAGGTTAAAACTATGTTGAGCATTACGTAAATGAAATAGCCCAGCACTCAATCAGGTAGTATAAGGATTATTCGTAAGGTTAGTAAATAAATAACTTAATCTTTTACAAACATGCTGTTAACTACATAGGTATTTTTTCACAAATTCACAATGTCGTTTGTCAATTGTCACATGTAACGTAACATTAAATCTTAATTTTCCATTTGAATCCTTGATTGATTTAATGATAATGTGTTGGATGTTTCATTGTTCGATTCATATTTTAATAAATCTACACTAATTTCATAGTTTTGTCAATAAATTAACTGTATAAATTGTGAAAACATGTAAACAAAGGTTTAGTAAAATCTCATATAAATTCATATATTTTGAGAACTCTGTTGTATTGCAATGTCATTGTTTCCATTCCTTTAGTGAAATTATTCAGAATAATTGTCAAGTTTAATGTAAAAACTTAAATTACAACATGTTTTTGTCATTTTGATAGACATTTTTACAAACTTAATAAGTAGGTACTTAAAATTGATTCTGCAAAGAGCTGCTATTGTATAATTAGTTAAAAACAAATTTAGAATTTGCAATTGTATAACTTTCAGGTTGATAACGACACCCGCGGGCTGATTATCTAATTAAAAACCACCTAGCGACTGGTTGCAGTTCACAGATGATCGTGATCCATTGCTACTTCTTTTTGGGTTCAAAAAAAACATACCAAAGAAAAGTGGCAATGTATGTCAAATGCAACCGGTCGCTAAATAGTTTCTTTTTAGATAATCAGGGTGCTGGTCTCCCAAAATTCACAAAATGAGTGACGAAAAAGAATTGGTTAAAAAGCGAGCCAGTTACAAAGGTCGGTTAACTTTTTTCATTAACTATTTGAGCAGGCTAAGTGATGAGCCATTAACCGCTAATGATATTAGGGAATTGCAACTACGTATTGGCAAAATTGAGTTGTTTTATAGCCAATATGATGAGGTGCAGACGCAATTGGAATGTTCAGTTGAAAATGTTGACGAACAGTTAGCTGAACGTTCTGATTTTGAGTCAAATTATTTTAAAGCAATAGCGAAAGCTCAAGGTTTTTTAACAGAGACCGATTCAATGCCAATGGTGAGTATGGAAAGCGAAAGGGGTACCCAAGCCGGTAAGCGTCAGCTCGTTAAGTTGCCTACCATACAATTACCAAAATTTTGTGGCTCGTATGATAACTACATGGAATTTAGGGATACTTTTACCAGTCTCATACACAATAACGATGACATCGATGAAATTAATAAATTTCATTATCTGCGAGCTTGTTTGGAGGGGTCCGCAGCTGTGGTTATACAATCAATTGACTTTTCAGCCAGCAACTATGCCGTTGCATGGAAACTTTTGTGTGAGAGGTACGATAATAAGAGATTGCTTATTCAAAGCCACGTGTCAGCTTTATTTAACCTTGATGCGATTACAAGGGAGTCATCTGTTGTTTTAAAGCGATTCATTGATCAGATTAATAAAAACTTACGTGCCTTGGAATCTTTGGGTGAACCTGTAAAGCACTGGGACACACTGTTGATTTACATATTCACTCAAAAATTAGATCAGAAAACTTACCGTGAGTGGGAAGAGTTCAGAGGTAATTTGGATCGGAACGGTTCCTTAAAACTTGATGATTGTCTTCAATTTTTGCGTAGCCGTGCCGATCTAATTGAAACTCTAGAATTATCACGTAGTAGCAATCAATCCAGTTCACACAATAGGTCAAATCCTAAGCTTAAGTCAATGGTAGCTCAGAGTCCGTTTAATTTAAGTACTGAAAATGCTTCGAAACATTGCCCAAAATGTAAGGGTGACCACGCTTTAAATACTTGTCCGAGATTTCTCGCTTTGAGCAACGAGGCACGGCTAAAGGCGTTACCAACTTTTAAAATTTGCTTTAACTGTTTTCGTGCTGGTCATTATGCCAACACCTGTAAAAAGCCAGGTTGCAAAATATGCAAGCGTCGCCATAACACTTTAGTGCATGTGACTGAATTTAAAGATGTTGCTAAGGTTAATCACGAGTCGACTGAGCCCGATAAAGATACTGCTTCATCTGGCTCACTTTCAGTGAATCATGTACCTAAATCTATTTCAAACGCTGACAGCAATGTAGCCTTGTCAGCGAACATTGCTTCACCTCAAAGTGAAACGCAGTCACGTGATGTGCTGCTTTCCACTGCATTAGTAAAGCTTATTGATAAGGATAATTGTGAACACATCGTTCGAGCAGTGTTGGACAGCGGTAGCACATCGTGCCTTATAACAGAGAAAATTTGTCACAAACTGAACTTACCGACTAATGAAATAGATAGATCGATCTTGGGTATTAATAACGTCAGTTCGCACGTAGGTAAAACATGTCAAGTGAATATTAAATCTTTAAATGATAGTTTTATGACAAATCTACATTGTTATGTTTTACCATTAATAACTAATAATACCCCAGGTCGAGAAATAAATATTTCTGATTTGCAAATACCTTCCAATATTTCGTTGGCGGATCCTATGTTTTTCAAACCATCAGAGGTGGACATACTAATAGGTGCAGACCTATTTTGGGATTTGTTGGGATCGCAACAAATTAGATTAGGTAATAAAAAGCCTGTGCTGTGTAATACCAAACTGGGTTGGATTATATCTGGTCCGTTACCTAATAATTATGTTTCTTTGCTGACCAGTGATGTTCGTTGTAATTTTAATAAGATTAGTTCGCCCACTAATAATGAAACAGACATCCAAACCGATTTAATGCGTTTTTGGCAGCTGGAAGAAATAAATTTAAAAAGTTCTCATTATTCCCCAGACGAAAAGCTCTGCGAGGAACATTTTATGAAAAATACTGTTCGTTTAAGCGACGGTCGTTTTTGCGTTCGGATACCACTCAAGAATAACCCTAATTTATTGGGTGATTCCTTTCAAAAGGCTAAGCAGTGCTTGCTGTCTTTAGAGCGTAAAATGCTTAACAAACCCGACATTAATAAAATGTATCATGAATTTATGATTGAATATCAGTTATTAGGCCACATGACGGAAAGTCTAGCGCCAAATCCAGAAATTCCAGCATACTTTATGCCTCATCACGGAGTCTTAAGAGAATGTAGTACCACTACAAAACTCCGAGTGGTGTTCAACGCTAGTAGTCCTACTACATCAGGGGTTTCACTTAATGATCTTCAGCTGGTTGGACCAACGGTGCAAGACGATCTATTGTCTATATTACTTCGTTTCAGGCAACATAAATACATTATATCTGCCGACGTTGAGAAGATGTATAGACAAGTCGTCGTCCATCCATCTGACAGGCATCTTCAACAAATTCTTTGGCGTGACAATTCATGTGAACCAGTCAAGATCTTTCAATTACACACCGTCACCTACGGCCACGCGAGTGCGCCATTTCTTGCGACCAGATGTCTTCGACAAATAGGTCTAGAGTGTGAAAATCCTAGGGTCGCAGAGATCATCAAGTCTGATTTTTACGTGGACGATTTGCTCACGGGGGGTGACGATTTAGATGAGGTGAAGGACCTACGCAAGCAGGTGACTGACGCGTTAGCATCAGCTGGTATGCCGTTACGTAAATGGGTATCAAATGAACCTCAATTGGTAAATCATTCTGCCGAACCGTCCATTAATTTGAACATGGGTACTGATTCTGATGAACCGAATAAACTGTTAGGTCTCGGTTGGCATTCAAGAACAGATTTACTCTGTTTTCCAATAGGTTCCTTGTTACCAAATGGTAATACTAAGCGTGATATACTTTCAGCTATCGCTAGAATTTTCGACCCTTTAGGTCTGCTATCACCGTGTGTTATCGTTATGAAGATGTTACTTCAGAAGCTATGGCTACACAAAACTTCATGGGATGAGCCATTACCTTCCGACATTCATAAATGTTGGAATAATGTTATTAAATTTCTACCCCTTTTAAATGATTTACGTGTTCCACGTCATGTAATTTGTGATTCATACAAAAAGTTAGAACTTCACATTTTCTCGGACGCATCTGAGCGCGCTTATGGTGCCTGTGCGTACATTCGTAGTATAAACGACCAGGGCGAAATCTCAGTCCATCTTCTGCTAGCGAAGAGTCGAGTAGCGCCGATCAAACCAACCACAATTCCGAGATTGGAATTGTGTGGCGCTTTAGTTGGAACTCGTCTGTATGAGAAGGTCGCTAACTCTTTACGATTAAAATTGGACCAGATTTATTTCTGGACCGACTCGACCATTGTATTAGGGTGGTTGCAAATGTTACCTTCTAGACTTCAGCCATTTGTACGCAATCGCGTTGCTGAAATCTTAGAAAGGACCGGCAACTGCACGTGGAAACATGTACCTACAGATCATAACCCTGCAGACCTTATATCCCGTGGCGTGGATATTAGCGCCTTGCAGACTTTAAACATGTGGTGGTCGGGTCCGGAATTTTTAAGTCTGGATGATAGTTCCTGGCCTTCTCAACCTGAAAAGATTCAGACATTACCCGAAACAAGACCCAACATTACTCTCAATGCTGTTGCAGACAGCACCTGTCATGATAAATTAATAGATTTTAAACGTTTTTCAAAATATTTACGCCTTGTCCGCAGTGTTGCATATGTTTTACGCTTTGTACAATTGATTAAAAGGAGTACTACCACATCTGATGGATTGGAAGAGCATGAGCTGCGGAACGCTTTAACTTTTATTATTAGACAAAGTCAAGACGAGTTATTTCCTGAATATAAACTATTACTAAATAAACAGAATATACCTAAAAAGAGTCAGTTGTTAAAATTTAATGTATTTTTAGATTCAAATAATATAATGCGTGTCGGTGGCCGTCTCGACAATTCGGAATTTTCATATGAAAAAAGACATCCAGTAATATTACAGTCCACTAATCATTTTACACAATTATTATTTGACTTTGAGCACAAAAAACTGATGCATGCTGGCCCGCAATTACTATTGGCATCCATACGTGAGAAATATTGGCCAATAGGCGGCCGCAATTTAGCTAAGTCTTGTTATCATAAATGTGAACGTTGTACTCGCATCAAGGGTAAAATTGTGACCCCGTTGATGGGAAATTTACCACCGCAACGACTCACTCCTAATGATTATCCTTTTCAAAATGTAGGCGTTGATTATTGTGGCCCTATTATGTGCGCTAGTCGTCAAGGACGAGGATGCAGGCTAGTCAAAACTTACATAGCTGTCTTTATCTGCTTTACTACTAAGGCTGTGCACCTCGAACTGGTAGGAGACTTAACGAGCAAAACTTACTTATTGGCATTGCATCGCTTCATTTCGCGGAGAGGTAAGCCGATTAACATTTATTCAGACAACGGCACCTCGTTTGTTGGAGCGTACAATGATCTTTCCAAATTCTTGAAAAGTAACTGCAGTTCTTTGAGTGATCATTTGGCGAATGACGGTATCAATTTCCATTTCATACCCGCTTATAGTCCTCATTTTGGGGGGCTTTGGGAGGCCGGAGTTAAATCGGTAAAATACCATTTATGTAGAGTGCTGGGGAATTGTAATTTAACTTTCGAAGAGCTCAACACGACGCTCACGCAGATTGAAGCCATATTGAACTCCAGACCGTTAACTCCATTGTCCTCCGACCCTGCCGATTGCAACCCATTAACACCGGGCCACTTTCTCATTGGCCGCTCTCTTGTATCGCTGCCGCAGCGTGATCTCCAGCAATATTCTACCAACTCTTTGACCAGATTCCAACGCATTGAACAACTGCGTCAACAATTTTGGAGCCGTTGGAGCAAAGAATATGTTGCACAGCTTCAGCAACGAGTCAAATGGCGAACGAGCAGCGACAATCTGAAGCTGGATTCATTGGTCGTAATAAAGGAGGACAACCTTCCTCCACTTAAGTGGAAACTCGGAAGAGTTATTGCCGTTCATCCAGGGCCCGACGGCATCGTTCGTGTGGCCGACATCAGGACATCTGCTGGAGTCATTCGACGATCCTTTAGCAAGATATGCCCTTTACCAACTTCATCGACGTCTGGTTGAAAGCGTAGCTCTCAACGCCCGGGGGCATGTTCACGCACGATGCCAATGCCGTGAAGATTTTTACTTTTTTATTTAAATTTATTTTTAAGTGTAGCAACCCTGAGTTGTCTGTGCTCTCTGCATTTTTGTACGGAAGATTTTCAGTACACGATTTTTCTTGTTAAACGAAAATATTGGTTTAATTTCTCTCCACGGACCTGAAAACCTCTCAACACATAACATCGATGGATTTTGATTATCTGTCTGTACTCTGTACCTAATCAAACACACAACTCCATGCTTAATGGATTCTTATTACAGGTATTTTAACAAACATTTTTTTTACATTTTATCCATATCCGCAACCGCGTTAAAACATTCATGATTCCCGCAGACTAATGATTGCATCGTACCATAAACAGAGCGAGTGAGTATTGAATGAGTTGTCATTAAAAGGTACAAGTAGGTACTACGCTGAGGGGAAGACAGGAACGTGGTGTCTCCTAATGACTATTAATTACTGGCAATACAGGCTGCATTTTTATTCACTCTCCTAATTTTAAGCATGAGTTCAGTCCATGAAACTGAAAAACTTTCTCCATGAAACATGTGTCGAAATACGCGACAAAATTTAGTCATCCCTTGCTAAACTGAGACAGTGATCTCTTGGAATTGTATGGAAAGTCCTTTTTTTACGTTTTTAACCCTATGTTTCTTGGAGAAAGTTGTTTAGTTTCATGGACTGTATACATCCCTAAAATTTGGGGAATTAATAAAAAGACACCCTGTATAACTTAAATATTTAGGTATACAAGGACTTGTTAATGTTCGTCTACAGCAGAAACCCACTAATATAATGACCAACTTTGCTTGAAAAGTAACTTCTGAACAACATCTGTAGTTAGCTTTGTTTTATTTACAATATTATGAAGCAAGAAAATCAATAAAAAAAAAAACAAAAAATGGGGAAAGGATTAGTAAATCTATTGTAAAAATTAAGATTTACTCGTATTAAATGGGATCTAAAGACTCTGTTTGCTCTGTGAAGAGGGCTTATGATCGGCTCCCCACCGCGCGTCGCACACGCGCGCATTATTTGAAGATTTCAAGTTACTCAACCCCTTTATAATTTTTTACCAACCGTGCATATGTTTTCCTTTTTAAATGGACAATTGCAAACGAATAACGACAAAGGGTGATAAATGTTTCTTTAACCTCAAGTACCATACCATGTAGAATTAATTTTGATTTCAATTGGGTTTCATTTTGAAAGCTTTTTAAAATAATAAAAAACGTGAGAAATTCTCACCGAGTGCTGGGAAACTTTTATTTGATGAACAATTTAAAACTTTACTTACTAATAAGCTCGTTAATTATATATTGTTTTGTTATTTGTTTGAGATATTATATTATTATCCAGCTAATTATTAATGTAGGTATCTCGTTTTAAAGAATTCAACAAATTAAGGCCAGTTAGATGACATTTAATGCTTCTTTGATTATTTAGTTTCCAAAAACAGTTAATAAATTTACTTAAATAAATCATTTTTTTACGGTTACAACTGCAGTTTTATTCATCAGAAGTGAATTAGCTTGTTTAATTACTTTAGGGTTAGGGCGGCGATTAAATTTGAAACCAAATTGTATAGTCACTTTTATTTTCGGTTGTGATATTAGTGAATTGTTCTGATACCACAGGAACTTAGAGTAACGAAAGCCCGTCTTGCTCTAAGCACAGGAATAACATTTTTTTTTTACCCTGTGCTAGTCACTGACGTCCATAATGGACGTCAGTGGTGCTAGTACCACACATAGAAAGAAAGAAGAAAGAAAGAAAAAACATTTATTTTGAAAACACACAACGATACACAACATCACAAAGACAGTACAAAGAACTACACACATACAAGGCCAATAAACGATAACGTTGCGCATCGTCGCGTGATGCCAAAACTGTACTCGCCTCAGTATAAGCAGCAGGCTAGGCCTACTGCACTGATATTCTGCCGAGCACAGTAATGACATCAGGACCGAAAAACACATTAAATAGTTTTACAAAATAGGTATACAAAAGAAACAAAATATAAAAATAGGTAGCACAGAGATTTGCCTTTCATTTATTATTACACAGCAATTAATTTAATCTGTGCAGTACATAGTCTAGCTAGTCTGTGGTCAAGCGCACACAAAACGCAAAACTGACAGGTGACAGCACTGACAGTTCAGTAACCGCTTTTTCGTTTTTTCGGCAAAAAAAACAATTTTACCTCCACACACTTATTATTTTAAAAACATGGACAAATGGACACGTTGTGGGTGGACACGTGGTGGACACGTCATCAGCCGCCATAGAGAAATAACATTGATGCAACGTGGCATGCAAAAAACAAGAAGAACACAGAAGTACATGTAACAAAACAAACATAACAAATGCGAACATAGAGGAAATAATCACTATGACAGACCATACAACATGTCTAGTACATAGCTTCTTTTGTTTAATTTTAAAAAACTCGTCAAGAGGTAAACAGTAACCTCGTAATACAGAAGAAATATTCAAAATAATATTTAGCTACCCAAATACGACCGAGTGTCACATTCTGACGCTACTCGGATCGGGCGGGATTAGTCGCTCGACCGACGCGACGCGACGACCCGCGACATAAAACAACATGCCACGCGACATCGGATTTTGGACAGAAAAAATAACAATTTTCCTATCTGTTAGCTTAAGTTATGCAAATATTTGCTTATTTAATTTTGCAAAACGAGTTTCGCTTGTGATTATCTCATTAAAATAGGGCACTTTACAAGAAATAAACGCCTATGTATTCTATAAGTACACACATACACGGTAAATTTTTAAGAATCTCTAATAATCTAATGAGTGTAATATAACATCTCTTCCTAGTCGAGTATGTACAGTTAAAAGTTACAATATTTAATAATTGTTCAAGATATTTAGGTTTATATATGTCCCAAAATTTTACTGATTTCTGGATTTAGAGCTCATTCATAGAATTACACGCGCGTAATCAAAAGAGACTATCTTGTTTACATACGTAAATTATGAAAAAGAATGAATGTGTGAAAGAATGAATCTATTTTTGTGAGTTTGCCGATTTATCAAGAGTTTTTTCGATATTTTCAAACTATTTTTTTTAACGGCACGTTCTTATTCAGAAACGTTGTCTGATATCCCCGTTTCATTTTTAGATAATATACTTAAAAATTGACGGCGTATATATATTTTTAATACAATACTCCGAAAAAAATTACATTTCTTTACTATTTCAGAATACTAGCTTGACACCTTAAAAGCTTCTAATAAGTATGTCTATTACATCTTATTTTTAAATTGGTCAGTAAAAGAAGACGGCAACAACAAAGAATTAAAAATTGTTCCCCAAACTAAAGGGACCCTCGTGTCTACGGCCGGCTATACAACGTCTACAATACCGTAGGCTTCGTAGCCGATCACATGTTGTGTTCGTAACGCTACGACACGTGGCGTGGCGATTTCGCTTCGTAGCTCATAGCTCGTAGCTCGCCCTCGTAGACGGCCCGCCCCTCGCCGCTGATTGGTCGGCCATGACGCCCAGCCAATTAAACTTCGCTCCCGCCAACTTGACATTTTAATGTTTGCCATACTGATAGTAAAATAGAAAGGTGATTTTTATTGTTCACTTTGTTTTTGTAAAGGTGTTATTTAAGATAAGTAAATTGATTTTGTTAAAGAAAAAATATTCATGTCTCATTTGAATTTTATTGAAGTTATAAACTTTTTATAACAGTATGAAAAGTCAAAACGCACAAAGAAATAATAAATTGTATTGAACAAATAAGCCTTTTTTATTTTAATAAATATTCTTTTTTTAATTTGTATCATTAACCCTTTTTATGACTTAGGGAAAGCAGAAATGTAAAAAAAACAAAAGCTTAATTTTTTCCCTCAGCTCCGTTATCGAATAACGTACACATTACGTTTGTCTGTAATCTGTTAGATACGTAGCCACCGATGCCCTGACAATGTAGCCTGTGGACCGGGACACAAGATGGGATCACATCTATCTCTCTAGCTCCTGTTGCCTTCGCGTATCTCCGTCCCGCTCAGGGGGTGGGACTCGATGTAATCAGGGGATGATGTGACTCGCGATCTCCGCAGCGGCTTCAAAGATCACAATTATCAGAGCAGTCGGTCGAAAGCCGCGACACAGTGGTGAAGTCACCCCTGGGAAGTGACGAATTCGGGTGCTTGGTGTGGTCAGACAAAATTCGTTTTTTTTTACTTTAAATGAGTGTAATGAGGACATAGAATTTCACTATAAAATGGTATTTTTTTTGGGTTGACGATGTGTGTAGGGGTTAACAGTGCTGTGGTATAGGTAGTTTGTACGAAGTTGCGAACGAACAGGCGAGCTGTCTTCGTTTTGGGAGAAGCACCGGGTGCCAACCGTGGCAGTCCGAAGGATGGGCACAGGTATGCGGATTTCTTGTCACTTTACCACTGTCGGTATATAAGTCAATGGTTGGCAGTCACGTCACGTCCGTCAGTCGGACTATAAAAAAATTACAACTTTATTAATTTTTTTAAACTTTCTACTACAGTAAAAAGTGACTCGTCTTTAACTCAGACGCGACTACTTGCTAGGAGTTGTACTCGTATTTTTTATATTAAAAATAATATTTTTGAAAATAGCGTTGTGGTTGCATAGTATCTGAAAGTGTAGTTACTTTTTAATTCTTATGAAATGCACCAACATGATAAAGTTCGTAAAGAAACGTTCTTACAAAAATATAGTTTTGCAACTTTTCTTTGTTCATGCACTGTCGTTATTGATTGAAAACGGTTAAAATTTTATTAGTTGGAATTATCAAATGGAAAAATCTGATTTCTTTTAAAATTGTCGTACTCAGCAATATTAGTTTGATATTGCTTAAAAATATGAGGGTCATTATAAAACCTCTTCTTGTTAAATTTTCTTATTAACCTAATCTTGTCAGTGTAATAAAAAATTGAAATGAAACATTGAATTTCATAAAATATAGACCTGGTTGTAAAAGTTTGTTGCTAATGAAAGCGTTTAAGTACGCATACATTTTTACAACTTAAATTCAATAGATAAATATTATCAAGTCAAACACTTTTAAAATAGAAAATAATTGTGTTTTATTACATTATGAGACAAGTTAGCTCAGGTTGCTCATTGCACACCACAAGGCTGTGGGTTGCAGCCCGAGCCGCATGCGAGGGCGTAACTCAGCCGAGTGGGCAATAAGCAAGAGCTCACGAGTTTCATACGACGTTTTTCAACACATTTGCGAGGAAAAAACAAAGTAATTTACTACACAGCAACAAATACGACAAAAACAAAATGATAATTATGATGGGAAAAGGGGCGCAGGTTCTTTTTTGTTTTTTTCACAAGCCCAATGCAATAAATATTTTGCGAACAACAGGGTGAGTGAGCATACAGCCTACTTCAAAATTATAATTTTAAGTGATAAAATGCAAATATTTTAATATTTTATAACAAAATATTGTGAATCATGAATAATTTGATAATAATGAATATTTGTTTGACTTAAGGACTCACATTTACATATTTAAAAACGAAAGTTAGAACGCTGAACTTCAAAGTGGCTAATTTTTTTAATAATGACCCATAGTGGGATGGGAAAAGGGGTGCAGGGTTTTTTTTGGTTTTTTCACAAGCCCAATGCAATAAATATTTTGCGAACAACAGGGTGAGTGAGCATACAGCGTACTTCAAAATTATAATTTTAAGTGATAAAATGCAAATATTTTAATATTTTATAACAAAATATTGTGAATCATGAATAATTTGATAATAATGAATATTTGTTTGACTTAAGGACTTACATATTTAAAAACGAAAATTACAACGCTGAACTTCAAAGTAACTATTTTTTTTTAATAATGACCCAAATGTATGTTAATGTTACCATAACCAGTAATGAATGACGTATTGAATAAAACACTTCTCTAGGTATCATACGGTATTGAATTTGCTTAATCAAAATAAGTTATATTGGAAAAAATATGTTTTTTTTTTAGGTTTTAGTAAACAAGTCGATGTCAAAAATAATAATTTATATTCAAAATAAAATAGTCAATACCTACCATTTACTTATTATATTACTACGTCAACATATCGACATTTTCAAATTTTAATTTTTACATTATTTACTTTTTTAACCGACTTCCAAAAAGGAGGAGATTCTCTGTTCGGCTGTATGTATGTTTTTTTATGTATGTCCAGTCCACCGATTACTCGAAGACGGCGGAACCGATTGAAATAATTCAAACGTTATTAGATCAGGTTTGATAACAAGTAGGTCCCATTTTTGAAATTTTGAAATCGGTTCAGTATTTTTCAGGAAAACCTGAAAATACTGTCGTTTTCGTAACCATTTTATGAACTTATACGGATGATCGACCATATCTTACTTTGTTTATGTACCGATTTAGATGATTCTTTTTTTGTTTGATTTAGGATACTTTAGTGATAATATCATTTTTATTTCATTGTTATTGGACCTTGGATTTTTATTACGGTATCAAGTAACTAACTGTTTTAAGACTAAAACTTAATAAAATAGCCTGACACGCTACCAAAGCTTCCTCATATTATATTATTATTTTTATTTGGATTTTTATCATTGATTGGAGGAAGAATTTAGATAAAGAGTACCCATGACTTAATGCACAATAAATATCTACTTAGTCTTAATCAACTAGCACGTTAGTCGTACTGTTAAAATCCACACAAGTATAGTAACGATACGTAGTTAAGTACGTATTAGCCCGCCATTGTTCTAGTTGATACACAAATAAGATGGCAAGTTGAGCGCGACGGGCAAAGCCCAACTCCTCACAATGTAACTTAGGGACAGTTACCAACTTCGTTAGTGCGCCCTCACTCCACCATACATACAGCCTGCTCCCAAATGCAATATTGAGGAAAGGCATTTTCTGTACGTACCTACTGATTTTGATTTCAAAATGTGACGCAGAAGGAAGCAAGAGAATAACAAGCGAAGGCGAAAAGCATTTACAAGAAAGAGTCAAGATTAAAAAAAAACAAAAACCTCCTTCAATATACTGAAAATAAAAACAAAAACAGCTTCTAGAAAACAAATTATTATATTAAAATCATTGGATACCTAAGCATCTCAATTTCTATAAAATGTCTTTGAAGCCGGGTGGGGCTGGTGGACAACTTTTTTTCTAATTCGGTTCATAAACAAAGAAAGAAAAAAAAAATAAAGTCATCAAAGTAGTAAACACACATAATTTTCAGGATTACTTGAAAACTACTGAACCGATTTTAAAAAATTAAACCATCTCGCAAGAAAACCCTAACTAAAAAAGTCTATAAATGTCGAAGATACGCTCAAGCACCGATAAAAAAAACCTTGCATTAAGCGGTTAAAAAATAAGCTGCGCTGTGTTGTGTTAATTTTAAACAACATATATTTTTTTATTGAGTTTTATAACACAAGTAGAAACAACTGAAGTTCAGTCACAAAACTATTTGAAGAATTTAATAGGTACCTCGTCTTTGTATTTACTTGAAATCAGCCGTGCCTGTATATAGCTCCATAATCTTATGCCCACATCTTCGGAACGTCGTCAAATCAAGGCGGTAATGTAGGCACAGCCCTTTACATAGAATACTGGAAATGGTAAGACAATGTTAATGAGTTTTGCTAACTTCTTGATATATTATAGTACGTACCATACCAAAATTGTGTTTGATTAGAAGAAAATCTCACGCCCAATGGTTTCTGTTTAATTAAACAGTGTGCCCCAAGCCAAGACGACCAAGCGAAGCGCAAGGGCACCACCTACCTTTTCATGAGGCGCTTCGTCGTTTTTTGAACCCTCATAACTTAGGTTTGGATTATATACAATTTTCTTATTATATAAACAAAATTCTTGGGATTATGATGTCATATGACTGTTTCTACTACATAGCTGTTATACTATAAATTTTATTGATATCTAAAAAACCTCGATTTCGTCACTGACTCACTGATGATCATCAAAATTCTTATTGTACTTCCTGAAGTCCTAAAAAGCTGAAATTTGGTATGTAAGCTAGTAATCATAGTACACAAACAACACAGACATTTCCAGTAAGTTAAAAGGCCGTGTCATGAGCTTAGGGTAACTTTCATGCTCACTTGTTCAAGAGGGATTGGACCCCACGCAAATACTACGTAGCTTCATACCTATATAAGTGACGAAAGTAGATGTTTCTTCTGTTATAAAGGGTTATTTGTAAAACACCTATAGCCTCGTAGGAAATGAAATTACTAACATAATAATCAACAACATTAATATTCTACGACTTTTCCGAAAACAGACATAAAAAAATCATTTTTTTTTCATATACAACTCGATCAGCTGTTCGAACTTTCTATGGAAAGTCGTTTTTTTGTGTTTTCGGAAAAGTTGTAGAACAAAATTGTTGTTATGGATGTCAGTAATCTTCTACTGCGAGGTTGTAAGTGGTTTACAATAACCCTGTGTAATCAATATTAATTTATTGTTCATTTTAAATAAAATTTAGGTAAGTAACAATTCTGAATAACATCCTGTGATCAAAGAGAAGTACCTAACTACGAGTACAAATAAGGTTATTAAGGAGCTCGGTGGCAGTGCCTGGCCCTGCGATTGCGGAGGTTAGGCAACTTTCGCAAGGGTCGGTCATGGGATGGGTGGCCAAAAATTTTTTTATCTTGAGGTCCCGGCTGAATTTGCAGTCATTATAACACCCACCAATCCGCATTTGGCCCACGTGGTGGATTATGCCCCATCCTTCTGATCCACCCATAGGGAAGGTCTTTGCCCCAACTAAGAGGACATTAAAAATGGCTGATGTAGACGTCGACGACGAGTAAAAGGAGATAGGAGTTTTTGCTCCTCCTTGCTAGACCTTTATTTTTTTAAAGAAGCAAAACTGCATTCAATGTTTTTTGAAAATACGTTTTACGTAGGTATACTGGAACCGAGCCGACACTGATGCAAAAACACTGATGCAAAAAAAATACATCTTTTACTAAATACTATTATAAAGTCAATCTTATGAATCAATCGTTCTAATACACAATACATGGTAAATACAAACAATTACAAATATAAATTGAAGTTTGATTGAAGTATGTAAAGTCTATGAACAAAAATTCATAAGTAATAGAATAGAATACCAAGTTCACTTTGAAATCTGAAGGGGTGAATTTGGTTTGAACTAATTTAAATGCTGAAATGATCATAATATATGGCTAGGGCACCATCTTGTAAAATTATTAGGTTCTGTTGTTCCTCCGATAAAAAACTTTACTTACTACGTACTTCTTAGGTATATTTAATATACCTAAGAAGTACATAATAGCATGACGGGAAACACATGCAAATACAAGCTCTAACACGTTTTTTTTCTCTCCTGTAAAAAAAGTTTTATTATTAATAATAAGAGAAGAAAAGATTCTAAGAAATGAGTTAAGTAGTTTTTTATCGGAGGAACAATAAAGGTGATTAAATAAATTTTATTTAATCACCTTTATTGTACAAAAATGGCACAAAATTCATAATGTTAAAATTATGTTATTGTAAAAATATGAAAATTAATTTAATTATGATAACGCTTTCTACTCAGAAATGTAAGGAATAAGTGGCGCCCTCAGAGGTTCTTTCATCTAATAAGTTGTTAATAGAAAATGATTTTAATAAAACTTTACTTGGAATTTTTAGGGCCCATGGCATGGTCTAGCTAGTATTTTTACAAGGTACCACAATATCTCTCGTAGTGATTCGTAGAAGTAGATTGCAAATGTGTCAAAAACGGCCACTTTTAGCAATTTTGCTATATACTTCTAGCAGTGACTACGAGGGAAAGTAATGAAACTAAAAATCCACGTAAAGTTTTATTAAAATTGTGTTTCGATTACAATATTAAATAAAATTCACCACGGCGGCGGCGCCACTTTCAGTGATACAACCGAGGATAGTAGATTTCATCAATAACCAACAAAACCATACCTAACTAGGTAGGTACCTATATAAAAATGTTCTCAAAACTAACAACAACATTTAAATATACATATTTTAAAAACTCTACGATTCAGGGTCAAACTTGTCTTGAACTCTTTGATATATTTTTATCGCAATGACATTGAGATAAACTCGTCAAACGTGTGCGGGCGGCGCGGCGTGCGCTTGCGCAAACTAAGTAACAATTTCATGTAGCATTAATAGATGGCGTTGGGGTACTGTTTTCACTGTCGTTTGCCTCGCGGTGTTAAGATTTTTCTCGTTTCAACCAGTACATGAGCCGAATGTTTCATGAGTAAGACCTTACTTCATAGGATCATTTCTATAGTAAGCTCTTCGCTAGACCTTCACACCATGTGAGGTTCCACCAGCCGCGATGAGGAGACGTGGCGCGGTGCCCTGAGCGTGAGGCAGGCGGTGACAGTTTGTCATCAGCCTTCGATGATCGTTCGCTCTTCGCTTCGGCGAAGGGAGTGGGGTACTGTCGCTGTCTGAGTGGTTGTTTTTAATAATTGAAAATATTCATCATACTTCGTAGCACCACTACACTACATAGGGTTTGTCAAATAGTCTCCCCTCTTACCACTTTTGCTATTCCCGACTGACAGGTCAGGGTCCATGTTGATGATCAACTTTTATCATATTAACATCCTCTGTACATTACCGCGGTCACTCACATGCGCGCAAAGGTTCGTACTTTGTACGAATGTTTTCAATTTTGTATGGAAAATAATTCGCGAATTTCTTCGAATGTCCGTCCTACACTTGTGGGTTCGCGTATTTGCGCGAATGTGAGTGACCGGGGTTATTCTCAAAGCAATAAACATATTCATGAGTATGTAGATGAAACATCTAGAATTTTAGAAATTATAATACAGATTGAACTTCGTTATTTAATAATGTTATATATCCGAATGTCACAATTAAATATCTACATTTCAACAACAGTCAAATACCCTATTACTTACAAACTGAAAATATTGAAAATCCTACGAAATTCTATAATAATGTTCATTCGATACACATTATTATTTAAAATCTGTTAGGGACATTTCCTTCCATACATTATTTCAGAAGTTAATTACTTTTCCGCACATGGGTTTTTGTGTATCAACTTTAACCTTTCTTTATACGTTCCATTTGAGTATAAATGAAAATATTGTCAAGCTTTATAAGTCAAGGATTATGATGCGCTACTTTTACCCAGTCTTTTACTACTGAGCTTTGGTTTAGACACAAAATTCATGTCTACTGATAATTTTTTTCTCCCGTTAAATCCTTTTGAAAGTGCACGCAAAGGAAGGGGTAATTACGACACTTCGCGGCTTCCCTCGGAGGCCTGAAAGACGAACAGTAAAGTCGTCTAAGTCCCTTTCAGAGAAAAAATAAAAGATCTTTACTTGAAAAGGATCCACGGTATTAAGGACGTCACTGGGTTACACCGTCGCGTAAGAATTTATGAAAACATTCCGAATATACCTACGCTCCTTTTATAATTCTGAAATCTGAACAACAGTTCTGACAGTCAACAGACAGAGGAATAAAACGAATGAATATTTTTAATAGAATTTAATACCTGCTCCTGCTCAGCGCTTTTAGAAAAAGATAATGAGTGAAAATTACTTCCAAATTTGTAACGCTATGACAGAGGTGATATTATTAAAGTTGAAGTCCCTCTATGACTTGACATCCTTACTAATATTATAAATGCGAAAGTCCGTTTGTTTGTTTGTTTGTTACGCCTTCACGTCTTAATTACTGAACCGATCATCATGAAATTTTGCATACACGTTGTCAGGGGCACAAAGAAGGATATAGGGGGGACATACCTTTCATCCCGAAAAATATATTATTCCCGAGGGATAACATAAAAAAATTCCACGCAGACGAAGTCGCTAGTATTTGAATTAAAAAAAATATATCTGATTTTACGAGCATTAGATACTAGTAGAAATAAAGAAAACATGACATCGTCAGTTCATTAGTCTAAGCCAACAAACAAGGATCTATAAATTACCCAAAAAAACTACTACCTATATTAAGACACAGAATATAATAGTACCTACACTACCTACGAATATTAAGATTTTATTTACTTCTACATATACAGTTGTGCAAACAAACAGTACCAACGGTGTGAACGCAAGCCATTGTAATGTTAAGGAAAAGGGACGCAGGGGAAAGCGTTTCGTAAACGGAACAAAAACACCAACGTTATTAGCGAGATTGGTGTAATCTGACTAATCTATTTTGGGAAGGGGCGCTCCGCTGCTTAGGTGTCAATTAATACGTATAAACAGAACGTGTTGAACTGGAATCTTGATATACAATAAATCTAAATCACAAATTGTCTCAAATTGTCTTTACAATTTTTTGGTAAAATTTCATGATGATCGGTTCAGTAATTAAGACGTGAAGGCGTAACAAACAAACAAACAAACGGACTTTCGCATTTATAAACCGCATTCTTTTCGTGATTTTGTTGCTTAATGCAAGTCTTTAGATATTTATATTCATACCGTTAAAGGCTGATTTAATTAGGAGTACATTGCCTATACAGCTACTTTAATTGCGAGTTTTATAGCTTTACTACACTAAATAAAAATAAAAATAAAGTATGTTTCACTTACCCCACCTGACTATACATTGTTTTAAGATTTAAATCCACATTACCCACGATATTGGCGACATTTCTTTTCTTTGGTGAATGGCATAAAAAATCCTATCATGACCGAATGACAGAATATATGATACCTTGTCATGACACTCATGACAAAAGATGAAATGAGTAAAGTGAAAATTATCCGTTTCATTTCAGCAGAAACTAATTAATTAACCGCTCATGGCGTAACTTGACAGACTGATCGTATTCGATCACGTTTGTTAAGCAACGCCGGTCCGGTCAGGTGTCGGATGGGTGACCGTTAAAGTGGCATTCTGAGCGCTTCCGTGCTTCGGAGGACACGTTAAACCGTCGGTCATGTTGTCATCTGATAACAGTCTTAAGGCAAGTAAGGGGCCTCACAGGCGGCTTGATAAACTCTAACAGCAGAGGTGGCCACTAATCCTCATTGGATAAGAAAGAAAGAAGAAAGATTTATTTATTAGTCAAATGAACGGCGATTACCTCCTTAATATAACAAGTAAGTTCTTCTTGAAACAACTATTATTTTGTTTCAGGCGATCGGCTGCTTGATATTCCATGTAACGTATGCGGCGACAGAAGCTCTGGCAAGCATTACGGCATCTACAGTTGCGATGGTAAGTATAAATTGAAAATCTATGGATGTTGTAATAATAGGGTGGAACCAAATGATGTGATGATACTGAAACAGGTGATTAGTGTTGCTAAAACTGAACAACATTCTCCACGGAGCGTAGGTCGAAAAACGATTTCGCCTTTCTATAGTAAAGTCGGTCAGCTGTACATTTTATGCTGTATGTTTTTTTTTCGATTTTTAACCTATGTTCCGTGGAGAAAGTTGTTTTGTCTAAGGCCTAAGCAACACTATCACAATGTTTCAGTATCATCACATAATATGGTTCTACCTTTTATAACCGCATAGGTAACTGTCCTATTGGGTCCTTCGTTAAAAGTAGCGTCTGAAAAGAAAGTAAAATGTCAGGAATTTATTGAACAATCTTTATACTGTTTTTCCGGAACTATAAAAAATAGATAAATATTACATTAAAAAAGCGGGTAGGGTAGATATCTAATAGTACAGTAGCCCGTAATACATTTAAATTACCAAAAAGGTTACCGCTCGCCGTTGTGTGGTTATAGATTTTAAATTTTTACACCCTTTGTATATTTGTATTTTTCCAAAAATGATTTTAGTTTTCAGTCTGCAACTTATACTACAGTAGCCCGTAATACATTTAAATTATCAAAAAGGTTACCGCTCGCCGTTGTGATATAGTTATTTATTACGAAATTATAGATCCTTTAACCCAAGTTTTACAGATCGCAACCCGCCGTAACCTATATTTGTATATCTCCAAAAATGATATTTTTTAAGTTTTCGAGGTTTACCACATGGTTTAGCTATTGTCGTGTTCTACAGCTTTGTTTGATTGCCACTAATAATAGTAAGCCTATGGAAAGTGACCATACACAGATTTAAGACCAGATAAAGTCCATCCATTTTCATCTGGTCTTAAATCTGTCTATGGCTGCTTTTCATAGTCTTACTATTATCAGTATATATTATCAGTATGTTTATCTTAACTTTCCAAAACTATCATTTTCTGATAGATCTAAAACCGACAATTTTGATTTAAATCACTATTCTTGTTCGGGACCTTTTTCATTTCAATATTTCCAGTTTTTACATGCTCTGGTTCTCTGGTCGATTTATCCAAAGAACTGCTTGCTGTGTTGCTAACCAGTTGATTTAATTATTTTGCATGAAAAAGTTTGTGCTTTATTACTTGAATATTTTTTTTTATTGAAGAATTTTTGTTGACATCTAACTTACCTTTGAACATTTTTGGAAACTGTCTGTCGTTCGTGTAATCTGCAGATTTCAATTCATAGAAGCCTGAATGCTACATTCTACAGACTTATGCAAACAAACTTCATGACAGCATCTTAGTTTTCTCATCGCAAAAAAATGCCCGATCTTTCTCTCAAAAAATCTCAAAAATCCAGAGAATTTTGTGGGACATTCAATCAAGTAGTTTGGAATGCAAATCATCTTACTAATATTATAAATGTGAAAGTTTGTTGGTTTGGATGTTTAGATGTTTGTTCCTCAATCACGCAAAAACTACTGTACGGATTTGGTTGGAATTTGGCACACAGATAGCCTAGGTTAAAACTTATGATACTTTTTATTCCGATATTCTTACGGGAACGGGAACCACGTGGGTGAAACCGCGGGCGGCCGCTAGTATCTAATAAAAAGCTAGCTATGAGAAAACTAAGCTGCTGTCAAGAAGATCGTTTGCAAAAATTTGTAGAATATCATCATGGGCAGCATACACTGCCGTCGTATCAGAGAACACAGTATCTTTACTTATTGTGTTTTCACTTTTATTGTATTACTGTAATAATGAACAAGAGCTCTACCCGGCAAAATTTTTGTTTTATTTTTAGCACTTATGGTTCCAGAGATACGGTTACTAAAAACACAGTAACTTTTACGAACTAACACCAATTATTAAAACAAAACACAGCATGTAGGTATTACATAATTTGAAAACAGTAAGTAAGAGGTTACTGTGATAATGGTAACAAACAATAAATACCGTAAGAAATACACTTTAGATAAAACACAGTAAAACGCTCTTGCTAGTATAATACACAGCATTTTTTCTAAATACTGTGTTATAGATTAGCTCAAGATTTCAAGATTATAATATATCACCTAGCAACAATACAGTATCTAAGATACTGTGTTATAAGAGAATTATGCTGGCAATCGATTATTTAAGTTCCTTAACAAAATAACAGTATTACTTACTGTTTTTTTACCTAGACCTTTCGAGCGCGGAAACAATATTTACTGGGTTTTAACTAAGTATAAGGGACGTGCGGGGTAGGTGGGCGGTGAGGGTCGTGTGTGATTTGGGAGTGACGGTGACGAGACGAGTCAGTCGGCGTACGGACATCGTGCTGGCTTTGCGTTTGCGCAAGTTATTCAACGAGCACGTGGCAAAACATCGTAAGTAAACAAAATGTTAGCGATTTCGCTAATTTTATTTAAGACCATTCATCTGCTCAACGCCTCAAGAAACTATGTCCTAGAATTTATTTGCGTGAATTGGTAGAAGTACAAGTCAAACGAAATTCTTACAGCTTATATATTAAAAAGTCATTTCAAGAAGAAAATTATACTAAATTTGAGTTTTTGAAAGCGAAGTGTGAAAAAAATGGTATTCCATGTCCTGTTTTAAAATCTTCCCCGCGAGGAATTACCACACAACGAAAAAATGCTATTATTGGTAAATTGGGACCACTCATGCCTTCTAGTCGCCTTATATTTTGGAGAGAATTACCCACAAATGATATGGCTCTGGATCTGTGTACAGAAATTGAAGATGGCTGTGAATAGGATTACATAATAATGTGAAATTTTATATAATTTTGTATTTGATCTTTTATTGAGTTTATGTAAACATTTATTTGTTGTTTTTCGAAAGCCTTATTTAATATGTTAATATAGCAAGATCTCTTGAGTGATAGCTCACTCCAGCCGAAGGACGGTGGTCATGCTAGGGGGGCATAAAACTAAATAATTTTAATACCATCACGTAAAAAAGTAAAGTTAGTTTGTACGAACAATATCAGTTTTAAAAGGTCGTAAAGTAAAAAAGGTTGAGCTACCAAATAAGAGATTTTGCGTTATTTACAAACATATTCCTTAAGGCTCCGGCGAACGGTGAGCTTCCCATACAAACGTAATACCAAAATGATTTGCAATTTGCGCATAATTAACTCTTGTGATGTTATTCATATTAAGACAGTATTTGTCTAGGTTTCTATTACCTAGACAAATACTATATTATTCCAAATAATATCACAAGAATAGTAAATTGTGCTCAAATTGAAAATCATTTTGGTATTACGTTTGTATGGGAAGCTCACCGTTCGCCGGAGCCTTAAGTTACTGTTTTTATAATTATTTTGAAATATTATGGTTGATTGATCTCATGTTTTTAATAAGTAAAAGTTTTAACTAGATATTATTATAATTTGTTAGAAGTTTGCTAATTTTTATATTTTTTTGTAGGGACAACTTTTTCCAAATAGTGATTAAAAAGACTTTTAGATTTTTTTAATTTTGAGATTTTAGCATTCACAATGCGATTTATACAATACAAATAAATATACTAGAAAAAACACGACTCGCACCAGATCATGTTCCCGTCCGAGAACATGATCTGGTGCGAGTCGTGTTTTTTCTAGTATATTTATTTGTATTGTATAAGACTTTTAGAAGATTATTATTTAATGTAAAAGCCTAGAAAGGCATTTGATTTGAGACTGATTTGTTTAGTTTAGCTGTTTTACCAGTAAAATATAATTAGTAATTATTTGTTTTATTTACCTGGACCATATTCATGTTTTTTCAATTCATTTTACTAAAGAAAATTATATCCTTTTTAGTACAAAAACTTGCAAAGTTTAGTCTATAACACAGTATTGTAAAATACTGGATAAGACCAACCATCGCTAGCTTTTATCGTTTTAACTTAAAATACAGCAACTTGACTTACTAGATTCACAGTCAACTAAATTTTGTTAAGTAAATTAGATTAAAAAACAGTATATTAACAGTTACTGTGATGAAGTAAAGAATTTAGCAGCTTCTTTACTTAACTTAATCACAGTATTTAGTAAATCTTAGCTAGTACACAGTAACTATGTCAGTTACTGTCATTTAGTCTAGTACAACTATTTTTTCTTATTTCTTTTTACCAACAAGAACACAGTTATGCATTTAACACGAAATATCATAAAGATACATAAAAAATAAAAATACACATTTTAGCGCAACGTTATTTTTAATCACTCTACATTCTAGTTAGTTTGCTAACTTTCATAAATTTGTCATAATCGAACATAGTTTCCAAAAAACTTTTCGCGCGTTTTTCTCGAAACGACTTTTTCAAAGTTACTGTGTTCTCTGATACGACGGCAGTACAGGCATCAATAAATTGTAATTTGTATAGTACACGAAAGACAGACAGTTACTGGTTCAAGTAGTAAAGCTCAAATTTTGTCATGTAGATGAATAATTAAATCGGCAACATCAAGCAGGTCTTTGGACAAATTAGCCAGAGATCTAGAACCTGTGAAAACTAGAAATATTAAAATGAAAGAGATCCCCAATAAGAATAGTGATTTTAAATCAAAATTTTCAGACCTATTAGAAAACGCCAGTTTTTGGAAAGCCAATATTAAATAGAGACCTTGCTTGATTACCCCCACACTGGCTGGTAATATTTTTTTTTTAATGAACGTACATGATTTTGATTCTGAAAATGAATATGCTTAAACCTAAAATTAACCAACTGGCTATTAGACCAGCGATCAGTAATCAAAAACGTTTTAGGTATTTGATATATTTCTTCATTCCACATACATTATTTCTATATTAGGTAACACCGTTTCTAAATTCGCTGAGCCATTACTCAATTCAGTGATTCATTTTCTCAATTCGATGCTTAACTTTTCTCATAAACTACTTCACAATATCTGGTGCCATTGTAATTTTCAGATTCAGGATGGAATAAACTTCAATCTTTGTTATTAAATCCTACTAATATTATAAATGTGAAAGTTTGTGGGTTTGGATGTTTAGATGTTTGGATATTTGGATGTTTGTTCCTCAATCACGCAAAAACTACTGAACGGATTTGGTTGAAATTTGGCACACAGATAGTAGATAGCCTGGATTAAAACATAGAATACTTTTTATCCCGAAATTCCCACGGAAACGGGAACCACGCGGGTGAAACCGCGGGCGGCCGCTAGTTACTTATAAAAACCAAATTTCAATTTAACCACCGAATTGAGAAAAAAATACCCGTTTGTAGAAATGCCCAATAACACTTTTGACTTATTGAATGGTGCAGAATAGCTATTGGAATAGTACATAGCGGCCTCGCTTTTTTGAAAATTTGCTTAACTTTATAATTAAACCCGAAATTGCAGAGAAAGATTTTCATAAAATGCGCGAAGGCACTTTTTTGAGCTCATGGATTGAACAACTGTGCTAAACAATTGAAATAAAAAAAAATGAATGTTATTCTTAATATATAAAATCGTAAACTGAATGACTGACTGACTGATCTATCAACGCACAGCCCAAACCGCTGGACATAGAGACTTGAAATTTTGCACACAAATACCTTTTATAGTGTAGGCGTCCACTAAGGAAGGATTTTTGAAAATTCTATCCCTAAGGGGATGAAATAAGGGATGAAAGTTTGTATGAAAGTCCCTCAGTTTTGAAGCTAGGATCTTCAAATTTTGTATTTAGGCTGACGATTGAAAACTAATAAATACAGGTCTCAGCGTTTTTCAAAATTCTACCCCCGTAGGGGTCAAAAGGGGGATGAAATTGTGTATTGAAGAAAATCGTTCATTTTCGAAGTAAAAATCGCTAAATTTATAATTTAGGCTTATGGATGGAAATTTAACGCAATTTGTTAGGATTTCAGTCCTTATGGGGATAAAATGGGGGTGAAAAAGGGGTAAAAAATCCTAAAAATAGATATGGATGTCGTTATTGGGGTTTTCTGGGATGACGATTGCAAAAATGACATTCATTTTGAAGTCCAACACGGTGGACATGATTTAACCCCTAAAGGGGTGAATGTGGGGTTCAAATTTTGTATGGAAAAATAATAAAAAATAGACATTACAACTTTAAACTTCGTAGCAGCACATCTAAAAATAAAAAGGCAAACATATATTTTGTGATTTTGAAAATCAACCCCTTAGGGGTAAATGGGGTAAGTAAACATAAAAATCGATATGGATGTCGTTCTTAAGGTTTTATGGGATGGTGATTACGAAAATGACTTTTATTTTGAAGTCCAACACGGAGGACATGATTTAAACCCTAAAGGGGTGAAAATGGGGTTCAAATTTTGTATGGAAAAATAATATAAAATAGACATTACAAAACGGGAACGGGAACGGGAACGGGAACGGGAACGGGAACGGGAACGGGAACGGGAACGGGAACGGGAACGGGAACGGGAACGGGAACGGGAACGGGAACGGGAACGGGAACGGGAACGGGAACGGGAACGGGAACGGGAACGGGAACGGGAACGGGAACGGGAACGGGAACGGGAACGGGAACGGGAACGGGAACGGGAACGGGAACGGGAACGGGAACGGGAACGGGAACGGGAACGGGAACGGGAACGGGAACGGGAACGGGAACGGGAACGGGAACGGGAACGGGAACGGGAACGGGAACGGGAACGGGAACGGGAACGGGAACGGGAACGGGAACGGGAACGGAACATAGGGAAAGGAACGGTAACGCAACGGGAACGGAACGGGAACGGGAACCGGAACCGGAACGAGAACCAGAACGGGAACGGGAACGGGAACGGGAACCGGAACGGGAACGGAACATAGGGAAAGGAACGGTAACGCAACGGGAACGGAACGGGAACGGGAACCGGAACCGGAACGGGAACCAGAACGGGAACGGGAACCGGAACCGGAACGGGAACGGGAAGGCCCGCCACACACAGCAAATGTCTTGCCTCGCGGGCAGCGTGCTGGGACCTGCTTAATCGCGTAAGAATGGCTGACCGGATCCTGGTTGAAGGTTTTCTAAGGATTTTCTCTAATATCCACGCGGACGAAGTCGCGGGCAGAAGCTAGTCTCTTATATAGTCGAATAGTTCATAGCGGCCTCGGAATTTTGAAATTATGTATAGAATATGTGAAAAAAAAATCCAATCAAAAACCATAAAACTACTAAAAACGCTCAGAATAGACTGTGCATTTCTCCTAGATACATTATTATTATTACGTAAAAATTATATCATAATAATCTTTACTTCATAAAAAAATAAAATTTCATACTTTTATTTGTTGTTTGTACTTGTTTGTCTTTCTGTGTATTTCAAAGTTGACTCTAAGAAATCGTTCACCAACTTTCATTTTCCTTTCTAACCCTTTAACTGTCCAGTGAATCATCATATTACTTTTTGTCGCGGATACATATAAATTAAATGTATTTAGTAGACACAAAGGTTTCTCTAGGTTGTATCGCTAAAATCCGTCAAAATCGAAATTTCGACAAAAAGATGTGATAGGGCCTTTAAGTAAGACAGTTGTCACATTGGTTCTTAACCAAAGCAGCAATGTAACTGCGATTTCTGTCAGAGTTGATTGCAACAAAGTTACATAATCAGAACGTCAAACGCCCTACTCAAATGGCCAACATTCTATTCGTTTGAACGCTACGCTTAGTATTAAAGCTTTAAAATAAGCAGTAAACTATAAAATTACTTGCCGTAAGCTTGTCAATTCCATACAATACATCAAAGTCTGTGATTTACATAAGTTTGGGACATTGTGATTTAATCATCTATTGCTCATATTTAAGCTTTAAAAGTAAACGTAGCGTTCAAACGAATAGAAAGTTGGCCATTTGAGTAGGGGGGCAGGTCACTTTGGTTAGGACGTGCGTGGTTAGCAGCCGTGTATTTCAAAATGGCGACAACCAACTGATTGGATGTTGTCGTGGCAGGTTGTTCGGGGTTCTTCAAGCGGTCGATCCACCGGAACCGCGTGTACACGTGCAAGGCGGGCGGCGACATGAAGGGCCGCTGCCCCGTCGACAAGACGCACCGCAACCAGTGCCGCGCCTGCCGCCTCGCCAAGTGCTTCCAGGCCAATATGAACAAGGACGGTGAGTGGAACGTCGACAATGTGTATACAGGCCTCGGCACGGATCTTGAGCGGTGAAAGGGGTATGGGCACAAATGTATGAACTCTGGTCCTGGATCCAATAGATATAAATAGTATATCGTTAGAAAGGTATATTTTCATAGAGCACGAATAGGTATGGCGCTTGTCCTGAAATGTTGTCCTGATATTCTATGGACACGCCTCCGTTAAGCGACTTTCATTGGTGACTGTACTATCCGAGATACCGTAAAATGGGGGGAATAGGGTCTAGGGGGGGATTCGGGACAAATCTATGCTTTTCTTTGCGTCCTTACTACCATTTTAATTTATATTTTTTTCTGTATGGTAGGTTTTAAATTTAAAGCTTGCAATATTTTTTTTAGAAAGTGTCCCGATTCCCCCCATTTTACGGTACTTTTTTTCCTCTTGAAAAGACCTATCCATCGATGTACAATTCAAGTCTATTGGTCATCATAAGGACCAAAGTGTCCGAACCTCTTTAATGCGCAGAAGTATAGCTCTCCATAGCTTCTCCAATAGAGACGGCTATGCCTATCATCAGCCGCACGACACCCACTGGTGGACACTTTAATGCCTATGCGTATTAAATTTCACCGCTCAAGATCAGTGCCGATGCCTATTTTTTCTATGTAGGTATGTGTTAGGAATCGCATGTGTGCAAACGCAGGAAGTTGCTTGAGGGCTCGATCAAGCTAAGGTTTATTGTCAGTATTAATGCGATATACGATAAGTACCCCAATCAAAACGTTCAATAAATTATTTTGATACAAATTCAAGTCACTCGTATTCGGCTAGTCAAATGTTGAAGTGAAAAGGGCTATTATTTTTCATCAAAAAAGTTAATACAATCTTGATTGATTAGGTAAGTATCTAGTTAATCGCTTTACTTACACCCTTTTCAGAAACAAACTAAGATTTTAGTTCGTTGCTTTTCAGGGATTTAAGTAGTGTAGTGTATTTATTGCAATGAAAATGAAATTGGTGTGGAAATTCTATCAAACCCGATAGCGTATGGATTTAGGCGAGTTCATCTGCAATAAATTCTCGATTCGAATAGCTGAAAACAGTCACAATAACGCGTGACAATGGCCGACAGAATATTATCCGTGTGGAGCCGCGCCGATCACCGCCCAGCGGGTTGCTTTGTCCCGTGCGAACAGCCGGGGGCTCTGACCAGTTACATTTTCGCGTTGCCTGTCCCAATCTGTCATTACGTCACAACGATAGCCAATATCCCCTCGCAATATTGCGTTGTAGAATTTGTTTGAATCGTATTTTTACTTACGGCTGTTATTTTGCCGTCAGGTGCTTTGATATTTGCAACAATGGTTTTGTACCTACGTTCTTTTATCAAAAGAGCGTCGGTCGATTTATCGCCATCAATGACACAAAATAAGCTGCGTTTGATAGCTTATGTATGTATGAGTTCTTGGTATTTAGTTATTTAGAAGTGTCTTAATACGTTAATCTCCTTTCAGTTGCTGTTAGGTCAGCTGTGACGTCGTAAGCAAGACATTTAAATGTTCAGCTTTGTAATACTCGACATTTAGAGTAACATCCATACGCTCACGCCTGTTTCCCATGGAGGTAGGCAGAGACTATGGATCGCCAGTCGCCACCTGCTACGATCCTTGCACACTTCTTTCGCTTCATTCACATCCATCAATCTTTTCATACATTCCCTGTGGTTTTTGTCACTGCAACTACTTATGTATACCTACTACTTTGTACGGTTTATTAACCACGGCTTAAAGTTAAAGTAAGTCGGCAGCTTTATAACCTTACATACGCTCAGCCTCGAACCAAAGTTCCCCAAGTAAATATATCACGTTATATGCAAATCTTCCTTTAGTTAAAATCTTGTGAATAATTGAATATGCATAGGATCCCGTGTCGGCCGCAAGTCGGGTTCAAACTCACTTCAAGTGACGCTTCTAGTAGGATAGTATATGCATAATATTGTACACATCGCATAAACTTACAGAGGGTTGCCACTGAAATTTCGAATGGTATCACGTAGGTCTGAAATCCAATGCTCCTATAGTATATAGGGCCGTTAAATTATCAGCGATATAAGCGCCGGCATATAACTTGGCAAGACAAAGATGAGACAAAAGATGCGCCGAGTTTAGTGTTTGTAGCTACTGCGCATCTTTTGTCTCGTTTTTATTATCTTGCCAAGTTACGTGCCAGGCAGCAGAACAAGCATCAAAGTATGGACTATTTCACAGGTTACTGATAATTTTGCTGTCAGATAATTTCATTGGATTTAAGAAATTAAAAACATTTTTATAGAAGTTAGTGCCAATCGTAGACAGTAAGTACTGTACTGCAAGAATAATTGAAGTTAGGTACAACAGGCAGCCATTTGTCCATTAATACAAAAAGGGTGTTCGCTGGGGAAAATTTACCCCGTAGGGCATTTCATGCACAAACTGTTAAGCTGAAAATCTTTGTATAATATGCTCATGATCGAAAATGTAGAAGAGTTTCAAAAAGTTTAATACAACGAAATTTTAGAACAATCCTTAGTCAGCTACTCCGATTTAGCACGAATAAGGTTATTTTCAATACAATGTTCGAATTTCCAAGCTTGTTCCAAAAAAGTCATAAGTATTCAAAGAAGCCAGAATTGAAGTCTCAATAGGCAGCTTAAATAGGTGAATTGGTGAACAAAGAACGAGCTATTTATTTCTATACAAGTCTGTTTTATATATTTTGTGATCGAAACAGGCAGCCAAAATGTTAAACAACAAAAACAGCTTAAAAATTAAATACCTCTAAAAAGCAAGAAATAAATTCGAATCATTCGTTACACATATCAATATTAATAAAACACGTCTATTGAAGTCGGGTGGGGCTGGAGGACAACTTAATTTTTTTCTAAAAGCCCCACCCGACTTCATTAGACGTGTTTTATTAATATTGATATGTGTAACGAATGATTCGAATTTATTTCTTGCTTTTTAGAGGTATTTAATTTTTAAGCTGTTTTTGTTTTCAGTTTTTTGAAGGCGGTTTTTCTTTTTTTTTAAAAAGCTTTTTTGATTTTCAACTTTTTAGTGGTAGGTATGGAAGCGCAGCGTGTAAATATTTTTTAACTTTATATTATAATATTTTCAATGGTAAAATACCCAGAACTCAATTTCCAAATTTACGCTGTTTGTTTTTGAGGAGTTCCGTTGTGTCTTCGTAGTCCAAGTCTAGTCCAGAACGTTGCATTGCAAACCATGATTTGGTTTGTTTTGGATTGCCATAAACTTACCAAAACCTAAATCACTTTACATATACTATTTGAGTTTGAGGAGTTTCCTTGTGTATCTTCGAAGTTCGAAATCCAATAACGATGAAATGAGAAAAATGAAATTGAGTCGAGCATGTTATAACCAATACGCACGTATATCGTACGACGTTTTTTAACACATTTGCGAGGTAACAGAAAAAAAAATACGCCAAAAGTACATTTTCGGAAAATGACTTGGCATTTTTCATGTTTTTCCACTTCAAGAAATTTTCATACGTGGTTATGTATCTGTCCTTGGATATTGACGGCAGCAAGCTGTCGCATGCGGTTCGCGCTTCTGTTAGTATATCCGGTGGAGTTGAAGTAATATATTGCTCACCTTCATTATTGAAAGTTGTCATTTTTAGATATTCACAATACAAGTATAAAGAAAAGAAAATTTGAGAAAAATGGCGCGAGGATTATTTTCTGCCGTGGCTGCGTGAAAATGTTGGCAAAGACGCTAGAGCATGCAGCCAAGTTTTTAAATTACCGAACAAACTGTTTTTTATTTTAAATAAACTCAATCTGTGAATGCACACTGTCTTGTCTACTGACTGGCGCCGCGCGGCGATAGTTCGAAATTTGAATAGCAACAGCGCGCTGCTCACTAGCTGGAGTCGTGCGGTGGCGATCAATTCGATATTTGAAATGGCAAATAATACTGTTATGGAATTTGTATGGACTATAACTTAACTATTTGCTTTGGTAACACACGCGTTTTTTATGACCCGCTTTACGTATTTAAAACCGGTGGAATTACATCAGCTTTAAGAGCAAGTGTGTTAAAAAAAATAAAAAAGGTAACCTAATGACGAGCTACTTATTTCTAAGCGCTACAGTGGCAGCTATAGCGCAGTACGCGAGCCCTGAGCGCTGCGGTCGGCGCGCAGGTGCTCCCAGTAATTTATTCACGAGCATCACTTTGTGCCGCCGCGGCCCGGATTACCTTTATGTGTTTGCTCGCTCGGTAATTATACCACCTCACGAAACTTACCCGGCGCCCGCTCCCGACCCGCAGTTTAAGCCTAACTAAAGGAATTAATGACTTGAGTCGACGCGAAGCGGAAATTCTGTATTTGAAACTTTACGATATTACGAAGGCGATTGAATAACCCTGAAAGTCATGAAATTGAATTGAAATTATAGTCCTAGCGTCCCATTTACAAGTAATTTTACGTGGAGTATTGAAATGATTGACTACAATTTTAAAATATTTAATATTTTTACAGCATTTACCTAATTTTTTAACACGTTTTTATTAGGTTGCTTTCTCGTTTGTGTGTTTCGTTCGTTCGTTTGTTTCTCCGCAAAGTTTGTGAACGATTTTGTACTAGCTTCCCGATGAGCTAGAAACTTGAAACTTTGAACGCAGGTCAGAACTGGAAGGCAATGCAATATTATCAAGAATCAAGAATTTATTTGCTAGAATGCGGTACATAAGGGTCTTAATATATTTCATATTGTCACATTACATTCACCAGGAGCTGGCATGCAAAATATTATGGTAATAAATATATTATATCAACATTAATGTCATTCAAAATTACAAGTCAAATTATTATAAATTTATACAATTATTATTAGCATTTAAAATTAAAAAATTCAGTCATCGTAACAGTTTTTCACTAGCCATGTTTTTAAAATAGATTTAAATTGATTAAACGGCAGGTCTCTAATGTTATCAGGAATCTTATTGAATATTTTGATAGCCATGGAGTAACAGCTCCTTGATCTGAATTTCGTTCTCATCATTGGTAATCTTAATTTATTTGGATACCTTGAAGGAAATTTACGAATTATTTCATCATTTCTTGTAAATAAATCCGGATGACTTTTAACAAAAATACATATTTATAAGATGTATAAACAAGGGACAGTATAAGCAGATTTAGATTTTTAAACAATGGCCTGCATGATACCATGTTATCTACATCACATATGGCTCTGATGCAAGCTTTTTGTGCGATTAGCACCTTATTTATATTGCAAGAATTTCCCCACAAAAGAATACCGTATCTTAGAACTGAACTTACGTAACCATGGTAGGCTTGAAGGGCTGTTTGCTTTCCAGCAGTTTTTGCCAGTCTCCATAGAGCATAAGAGAATGGGTAGATTTTGTTGCATATATTGTCTAAATTTTTATTTATGGTGTCGTTGAGCTGATCTGATGATGGATTCGGAAAAAGGCCACAGGATCTCTATGATGAAACCATACAACCCCATCGTGTTTGGGCTCGTTAGAATCATCTTGATGAGTACTCTAATGGGAGATGAGATCCAGGGTCTGATGATGAAGCTGAAATGCCATGCCATAGGAACTCAATATTAAAACCGTGCAACCCCATCAAATTTGGGCTTATATGAATCGTCTTGACGAGTTCTTTGTTGGGAAATAGTTTCCAGGGTCTGATGATGGAGCCGGAAGAAGGACACAGGAACTCTTTAATAAAACCACGCTACCCCATCGAGATTGGGCTCGTTTGAATCGTCTTGACGAGTACTTTGTTGGGAAATAGTGTCTGAGGATCTGATGATGGAGCCGGAGGAAGGCCATAGGAACTCTATAATAAAACCATGCAACTCTATCGAGTTTGGGCTAGTTCGAATTGTCTTGGCGAGTGCTCCGGTAGGAGATGGTATATTTTTTTAGTGTTAGCTCGTTAACTAAAAGGCAGAAAATAATAATTTACTGAAAAAAATACTTTTTTAAAAACACGTTTTTAAAACGGACTAAATTATAAAAAAAAATCGGACTAAAAACATTAAAACGGACTAAAAAGTAAAAAAAATCTTTTGTAAATATTTATAACCAACCCTACCTACAGAAATTTTAAACCTAAAAACGTGGGGCGCATTTTTTAAAATTTATCACCCATATTGTCTTTAGCATGCGTTCCACGTTTTTAAAAAAGTATTTTTTTTTCAGTAAATTTTTAACCGACTTCATCAAAACGAGATACTTTTTTTTATAGTTGTTCGCGCATATCTTCGTCATTTATGGACCGATTATGATTATTTTTTGTTCGCTCGAGTATTCTTGCGAGATGGTCCCATTATTTTTTTTTTCAAATCGGTTCAGTAGTTTTCAAGTAATCCTGAAAATACTATGATTTTGCATTAACTACTTTAGAATAAAAAAAAGGAAGTTGAACTTTCCGTACGTACGTACGGTAAGTACATACCCCACCCGACTTCAATAGACGTTATTATAACGATAAAAATTTACTGAAAAAAATTTTTTTTTAAAACACGTTTTTCTGTTTTTTTTATTCATAATACAGCTTTATGATGTTGAACACAAGGAATTCTACTCTATTTTATTCTAGTCTAAATCTTACCTTACACCTATTCCTAAATTCGACTCCAAAAATCGCCCGCCGATGCTCCAGCAGGCAGCTGGCATCTATAATTCAGTACCCCTGAGCTCCACTCCTGGTCAAAGCCACAACCGCAGCATTACGAATTGATGTCATTAATAAATCACCAGGACTCGTCTCTCTTCACTTAGTACTTTAGTGACGAGAGGGAAGGCAAGTGTGTACTTGATTAAAAATTTATGTGACTTAAGTATCTCTTTTTGTTTATTTCAATCAACCAAAAAGTTGATTTCGAAAAAGTAAGACTTTCTTAAGAAGTTACTGCCTTTTTTTTCTAAATTATATGGTGAAATAGTCCCGTACATTTATCTAAATTAAAATGTGCATAGTACTTAGTGATTTTTCAATCAATTCTAAACTATTTTACTGATATGACCAATAATGGGGAGGAAAAGCGCAATTTTATCCCGATAGGTGGCGTCTGGTCTTGGTACCGGGCCGCCTCAAAGAAAGTGTCAAAACATATGGGAATCTCTTGGAGTATTACACTTTTTTATTTTATACTGAGAAAATTCCGCATTGTTATGCATGTAACTTGTAAATTATTGGAGTTCATCGATTTCCCAGTAACAAAACAAATATTGGGCAAAAAAATATCAAAAAAAAGATGCTTTTCCCTCGATTTTCTCCTTTGCTGAGCCTGAGAAACATTATAAATCAAAAGGAATGTTTCATGAATTTGATGAAGCTTCGCCAAAATAAAACAACATTTGAATTATAACAGCTTTGTTCTTTAATATTTCAACCTCAGCAGTTTCTAGCATATTTATAACTTGGATGAATTTGATAGGTATATTAAATATGGAATAAGCCCAATATTGGGGCCAAACAGAGAATTAATAGAATTGTATATGCCAGAGTCATTCAAAAAACTTAGAATAATAAAATAAATATGATAAAACGGTTCGTGTAATTTTGGATGGTACAGAAATTCCAGTACAGAAACCTGAAATTACTATTGCACAGAAGGCATCATCAGGCAACTATAAACACGGAAATTCACACTCAGTTGCTTTGTTAAAATTTAAATCATATGCTTCTAATCTGAAATAAAAAGATTACTTGTAAATCTTACACGAAATTTAAAGAAATGTAATGCTTGTTAGCAATTTTTTGTAAGTTGCTATAAACTTTCTTGTCTGTTGTTTTGGCTTTTCTTTTCCGTAATTCTTCTTTTATATGAGCTAAAGTTAGCATATAATACATTGTTTGTCCGCAAAACCGAAAAAAATACAATCTAAGAAAGTAAAATCACGTAATACACAGTCAAGACAATATAAGCTCAAACTGACAATTGTTCCAAAGAATGAAGCGCCATCTGTAATTCACTTTGCCTTCGCCTCCCCATTTAATATAATAAGTCTATGGATATGACAGTATATTTTCCAAAGACAGCTCATTTTTAAAGGTTGCAGTCAAAATTACACAGCTGTTTCAAAGGAGTATAAATAACAATTATCAAATAGGTATATGGTCGTTTTCTTTCGTAGTTTTAACCCATAAAGTTAATATACCGGTAATATTAACTTTATGTTTTAACCATGTAAGTAAATTATAAGTAAATTACGATAGGTTATCAAAATACCTAATCAATTCCCTCTGCTCAAATTCAATAATGGAGAGCAAACACGAAGAAGCTATACTTAGTTGAGTGGACTTTGCACCGCCAATCCTAAGTATAATGGATCTAGGTATACTTATGTATAATAAATTATATTATGCAGTGGTAAAAAATTTAAATTACACAATTTAAGAAACAACGTGTTTGCCGAACCCTCAAGATTTTCAAATCAACTCATCAATTACATTGAATACATCTACAGATGAAATCGAAATCATTGGCAATATTTTAAAATCTAATAATTAAATCAATTATTGAGATATTGCGTCGCCTGGAAAATCAACCCATGGGGGCATTAACACAGGTCGATTTTCCGGGCAACTTTAGTCGAATAGAGCATAGTTTAAATCGGGCGTAGGTACTTCCATTTTGAAGTGTTCAATTTGGTCGTCTGCCAAATGGATGTTACATCAATGGCTGGCTAACTTGTTCGTCTTATACCCTACCTTTGTGTCATGCAAATTAATTCTACACCATAGCTCTATCAATATATAAGTAGTTTAATTTGATTGGAGCTGAACAAACCTCTGTAAAAGTAACCCACGAAGTCCCGAAGAGCCAACCGGCCAACTCCAATATCGCTCTGCAAACAGCGGACGATCGAACCAGCCAACATGCCGGTATTGATTCCTCCTGTGGACATAGGCACGGCGGGTGTAGGTAATAAATTCATAAAGGTAACAGATATGATCCATGACTTAAAATTGGAAATGAAAACTTACTTGCCGGAAAGATGTAGGTAGGATGGAATGGAGCGCGTGGATTTAAACATTATGAAAATATAAATTCATATACCTAGGTGTTTAATATTTACAGAGAGAGGCACGTCACATGACTTTAAAAGTGGAAATTCATTTACAAACAATTGGATTTTTTTTACTGTGCGTGCGTGGATTTATACAGTATTAAAATATTCATAGGGGTGTTTTACAGACATATAAGTACATGACTTAAAAATAGAAAAAAAAAATAAGTTACTTACCTAACTTCAAACTGGAAAAACTATAGATATCATTACCGTAATATATTGCACGTTGCAAATAAACGAAAACTAATGAATAATGATACCTACTTAGTATTCGATTGAAACTTGCTATTTAACTTAGTTTAACCAAACAACAATGTCAAATAGTTCGACATAATACCGTACTTGTTTATAGCTAGTAAAAATACAAAATAATATCAAACATTCCACTGTTTTAATTCAAAGAAGAGCCTCGATCATGCAGGCAACTTCGCTTCGGAGCGTTCAAATAAATGTAATCCCCAATTTAACTTCACAAAATTAATTTAAAATGGAGCAGCCTTCGAACAACTACGCCGTTATTCCATCAACTTACTCCTACTTTTTAATACGCTCTGAAAAAGTTAACGGGTTCGTTTCAAAAAGCTTTTCCCGTTGACAACTTTCCGTTTGAAGTTAATCAGTTGCCTTTCGAAAAGATTCTGAAGATAAAAAATCATGAATTGATTGGAAATCTTTTTCGTGTGGTATGTACTTACCTACCTATAGATGACTGTTTTATTTATATAACTGTTTAAGTTGCAAAACAACATAATACCCTCAGAAGAAATCTGAAAGATTTTACTCCCCTTCAAATATAGGCACTAATGGATAAAGTACTCCGAGCTGAAGTGCTATAAATAAAATTAGCCGCAAGTCTTTACAAGTTTCAAAAATTAATAAGTTTGAATAGCAATTACCTTACCTTGAAACCTAAGTGTCGCCAAGACGCGCCGTCGCCGCCGGGCGGCCGCAGCGCAAGGGGCAAACTTTTCAATTACCGCCATGTCGTGTACCCCGCAGCGGGTTAAATTAATTCTCTCCACTTCACAAAAAGATTCACCTTCCCCACACCACCCTTGCGATCCGACATCGGTAACTCTGGCGTATTTCATTTTTTCCCGACCATTTCCCAGAACCCAGCCCGTAACATACTGACGTTTCGCAATATTTATGTTTAATTTAACAGTCCACGTGCAAGATTTTGAATTCACGGGGTGCGCTTACCTTTCCTATTTCTTTTGCGGTAAAAGGAGAAATTAGAACGAATTGGATTCCGACCACGTTCATTTGTTATTTCACTCAATCACGGTTTCTGTTTTAAATAAAACATAAAATGTAGAATTGGGTTCGTATATTGGAGCACAAATGGGCCTATCAAAATAAGAACGTCGTGCATTTGAGTGCGTGTTTAAATTACATTTTCACTATATCGCGTAATAAATTGATTTTGGCGTTAACCCTCTGTTGCGTGCTATACTCCTCGAGACCGTAACTAATCGAATAGATCGCAGCTCTTGGTGCGGTGTTTAGGATCACTAACACGTGTTCGACACCTATTGCATCCCTGACTACTCCCGAAGGACTAGGGGAGACGGAAATAAAGGGTGCTCGATTGTATTTTAATAGCAAATTTAGTAACGCTCATATTGTATTCAGTATTGTTATTAATTACCTTTACCTCTGGTTCTCACGTGACGGATACATTTTATTTTAAACTAATGCAAATTATATAGGTATTATTTGTCTTTTCAATATGAATTTACTGTTACTTTTGAGCGATATCTAAATACTTTAAGTTTTCTCTCTTCGGTTCTAAGTGAGTATAAGGTATTTAAAAAAATTTAGATGTAAATCAAATATGTAAGTGTTATTGTGAATCGGAATGAGATTTCGACAACTTCAATGGAGAATGTAATTTTAGTTTGTGACATAATTAATAAAAAAAAAATAAACTACATATACATACCTACTGTTTTGTTAATAAATTACAAAAAAACTTATAAGTCCAATGACCACGCCCTTTGTATTATCACAATAGACGAATCGGAAGAAAAGGGATCATGAATAAAGTACAACCCTGGTTCGATCCGATTATGTGATTTATTCACCGCTTCCGTGTTTACAGGCTCTGACGACCAACTAAAATATTACCTATATTTTGACAGAGCAAGTGATCCAACCCTCGCCCCGGGGGTGAATCTCACCCATCTAATTTCATTTTAATGTTGTGCGTGAACAAATTATTGCACTGTCATAGTGAATGAAAATAAAATGGTTTAATGGGATAATCTGTTGCATCTGGCTTAAGGGTCTTTTTTTTTGTTTCAGTTGCGATTTGTAATTAATTTGGCTATTGCAGTTGAGGGTTAATTGAATTACACGTGAGAGGATTAGTAGGGACTTGCTGTTAATTGTTTTGAATTCGATTCCAGTCTGACTATGTATCGTGAAGTTATGTTGTGATAAACTTCTCGCTTGCTATCGGTGACAATTATATTTTTTTATTCAGTTTTAATATTGGTTATATAATGTAGTGTAAACAATATTTGTATAGTAGAATTGGGAAATATTTTTCTCTATAATTTTGTATTGTTAACTCCTGGTTAACTCTCAGTTTGGACACAAAAGTGTAATTAAGATATTCTTAAAAAAATGTTATGGTATCTATTAGGTAATCCTTCCTTACTAATATTTTAAATGCGAAAGTCCGTTTGTTTGTTTGTTTGTTACGCCTTCACGTCTTAACTACTGAACCGATCATCATGAAATTTTACATACACGTTGTCAGAGGTACAGAGAAGGACATAGGGTACTTTTCATCCCGAAAAAAGGAACTGTTCCCGAGGGATAGACAAAATACTATCCACGCAGACGAAGTCGCGGGCGGAAGCTAGTTCTATCTAAATCTAGCCTATTAATTCATCATAATAGGTACTAATAAAAAACCAAAT
Organism: Agriphila tristella; assembly: GCA_928269145.1. Lineage (NCBI taxonomy): Eukaryota > Metazoa > Arthropoda > Insecta > Lepidoptera > Crambidae > Agriphila > Agriphila tristella. The sequence continues at coordinate 13,598,827 of OV743439.1, read as the reverse complement.
AGGTAGCGAAAGCTTTTGCTTTAAAGAAAAACTTTCAGTTAGTATTCCAAAAAACAGCATTCCTGCTATGCAGCGTAGCCTCTCGAGTTCTATAAACTTTGTGATGTACAAAACAAAGTTATTTATTGTGGCGAAATAAACCGGCGCGGTGCACTCGCAACTTGATCCGCGCCGCGAGCTCGCTCAAAAACCGCTGCCGGTAACTTTGCGCCAACTTTTTGAAGATAAAATTCGCTCTGTCATGGACTACTCGCAGTCCAAATTGTTCTAAACTTTTGTTTGCGATACCAATTCAAATGCCTAACCCTTGGTTCATGTACATACATTTTCAGGTTGTCATTTTAACCTCAGCGTAGTGGTTCGTAACTGCAGGTTACGGTGGTTCCCAAGAAATAATGATCAACGTCTTTCTTTATTTTACTTCATATTTCTTTACCGACAAAACATCGAATGTCTAAACTCTTAACGAGCCTTTAGAATGTGTGAAGTAGACCCGTTGTCATCTCGACATTACTGGACATTATTATAGCGGAGTATTTGTCCGACCTCCCGACCACAGGGTGGAAGGTGAATAAAACCTGGATATATTTTCTCATATTTATGTCGGTGCACTCAAAAATATTCCCTGAGATCGGTACTCCTCGGTTGGGGATATAAAGCGTTGTGCTCTCTAGAGGTGGGTGCGGTAAGGAGCAATATCGCGCGCAGGTGTCGCGGGCCGTGGGAGTGCGCCCACCTGGCGCGCCCCCTCTGCCTCTTCGCTGCCCTCCGCCCTCTCTGGCTCGTTAATGATGATGTGCTCAGCCAGCAGACTATTTCACTTCTGAATACATCTTTCTCACTTTTGATGCTGCGTCCTCTTCGCTCGCGGGAGCGTTCCCCCGTGCGTCGCGGTCGCACGCCGCTCGCCTGGTCGCATCCACCTAGTCAATTCGGCAAACGCGTATCTACTTTGTGTCGGAAATGTAATGGAACAAATGCGGCTGGAATTAACGTCGGAACGAATGTCGGGACACGGGGTCGTTCTCGCGCTCTGGATATTTTCCACGCGATGATTTTGATGCGCATCTATGGAGCGGTAATAACATTTGCGGGAAATCATTGAGGTTTTACTTAAGTTCACTTCAAAGGTGCTCTTCGAGTTGTGTTTTTCGCCTAACTAATTATTTAGCTAACAAATTTAAAATAAACACATGTATCGAACGAAATATCTCATTACTTACTGTCGTCGTAAACTAGTGTAACATAGAATCTGCTGACCTAGAGCAACTTTTTAGCGTGCCTTGTACACTTTTGGTCCTTAGCAGTGCATAGGATTGCTTTATTCTTCAGCTAGATTAGTCAGCAATTTAACCACATAATCTTTCTAAAAATACTTACTTCACAAAATTTTACCGACAACATCGCATAATTGAGAACCGACTTACTCAATCGTTATAAACGTCAGCAAAAGCTGGTGGTTTAACATGTTGATCGTGAATTGGGCATTATCTGCGCTTCGCCTCTTGGCGCCGACTCCGCCGCGTCACGCTGCTTACAAACTGCTAAATAAGACCTCCGAGGGATCCATTCAAAGCTTCCTTTGAATAGCGGATGATCTGACAGTATTCAGTTCAAAGGTAACATGTTTGTTGTCCATGACGATACACACGTTGCATTTCCTAAACTGTACCTCACCTCAGCTTACTTTGGTCATTGAACAATTATCATCACATAAACAAGCAAAATCATGAAAGCAAATCTTTTACGGCAATTCGGCACAGTAAAATTTTAATTATAAATGCTGTAAGTACTTATAGTAAACTAAAATACTCGTATTTGATATCCAATTTATGTCATAAATGGCCATTGTACCTATACATGGTCTCGCATATTTTTTCTTTGTAAAGTAGATATTATACACTTTACAGAGGGTCTAGCCAAAGTAACATTGGCAAATTTTCGTTATCGCTTCGCTTTCGAAACATGTATGGGATTGACATAAGGTTTCGTTAACAATCGAATTTTAAAACGTCAAATCCATACATGTTTCGAAGCGAAGCGATAGCGAAAATTTGCAAATGTTACTTTGGCTAGGGGGGCAGGTTGACTATGTATGGACTGGACATCATCGGTTTCCGCTTGTCGTAAGTAAGTACCTATAATAATGTCATTTCATTTTTAATTTTGAAATTTTATTTCGACATTAATTTCACAGGGATAAAAAATAAGTTAGGTTACGATTATTTTATGTGTGGTACTGACTACTAGCACTGGCTAGCACGCTGGCCAGTTTAGCTATGCCTATCGCGTCTCCAAGTTTTCATTTCTGATGAGTCCATGCCATGGAGACGAACATCCTTTCATTTTCTTAGGTCTGCCTGCATGGTAGCGGTCCACAATACTTAACAAACAGCTTAAAATCGGAACAAAATATAAGTAATAATAAAGAATAAAAAAGACGTTTATTTCTCACCACAAACCAAATACATAAAATCAGGACAAGCTAATTATATGACAAAATAAGTTTGGTTGTGGATCGCTGGTGCCTGTGTAGGTAACTAAGACCTGTATTACAAGTCACCAGGTCTCCACCACGCGAAGTCGTTAGGACAATAATTAATAGCTAGTCTATTTATACATTGCGAAAATGTAGGGAGAAAATTGAATTCAATTAACATGAAACAGATTGCGGCTATCTTACGTTAATACGATCTAGGTTGGGAAGGTTACAGAAAGTAACATTGACAAACGTGCAAGTTGCAATAATGTAATAATAAGTGATGTGAATTGTTGTCTTGCTTTTATTATTTCGTTAACGCGATTTCGTATTCTATCAGTCTTATTAAACACTAGCTGTTGATGGTTTCGTGACGGCACTGAAAACATCGTCTTGCGGCCGTTCGTCAGTCAGCGAACCTTTTGACCGCGCACCAATTCGGCTTCGTGAAGCTCGGGGGCAGCCGCCGGATTATTGGGCCATTAATCACGTCCACCCACCTCCCTGCTCCTCGACGAGGTGGTATATCGAGCTTCTCCTACTGTAAGAACGTTCGCAACACGCTATATGTCAGCGGTTTTTGCAAATACGCCACCTACGTCGTAGCTGCTACGTGCTACGGTGTGACAGTTTTTCGCAGCTACGAAATATTTTGAAAGACATTTTGTGAAGTGAATTTTGCAATGTTAAATGTAGTGTTTCTTTTACTCGGTTATGATTACGGTCAGTCTGATGGCGACTAAGGTTACGACAAGACGTCTTGATTACTATTTAAACATATCGTAGAATGACAAAAAATCACAGATTTCGCAGTCCCCGCAGGAATAGGAGCATTCAAAATGAATACAAAAAACTACGAAAAAAAATGAAATAAACAAAATCAAATCAAATGCAAAATCTAATACTTTTCTAAGGTAGCGATTGTGACACGAGGCGAACCGCTGAATGTCTCGACGCAGCCGAAAAATGTGTTAACCGATTTTTAAACTTTTTTTGCCATTTTGTAGCTCAACTAAAACCCTAGGACCATTTTCTTTTTTCTGAAGTCTGTTTTTTTTTAAATATTTACAATTTAATAAACAAAAACCCCTAAATAAACCCATTTTTTAAACTTTTCAAAATTTTACTAGCTGATTTTCAAAATTCAAACGATAACACGTGTCTCAATAAATTTCTCAACTCTTGGTATTATTTTCATCTCGATCCTCCCAAAATCTTCGGAGCTATGGCTAAAAATACGTCTCAGGCGATTTGCAAATTAATTTCATATCGCATTTTTAAGTAAGCATGTAAACATCTTCAATAAGCAGTTTTTCTTACAATTCTAATCTTCTTCCAATATCATTCCATGACGTTCCGTTACAACGAGTTGGCATCATAGCGGCTTTGAACCAAAGATTAAATCTTTGCTACGAACACTAACTTTATTTTACGGTTTACCACATATTTTTGGATGCTTGTAGTTAGCTTTTATGTTTATATGTTCATTATTTATGTACCTACATAATAATAAACAAATACTTACATACATACATACAGGACAAAATCATAATATATACCCTCCGTTTTAGCTTCGCCGTATTCAGGTAAAAAACAGCCATTATTCATAGTACATAAGTACACTGTAACTAACTACAAAATATATTATTTTCAAAAATAAATTATAACTTCACCTTTATCAACTGGCATGTTTATTAATTGGAACCGAGCGATAGATCTTTCGCACCATTGGACTAACGTGCAGAGTTCTAGGCATAAAGATGTAGAAATCTAGACAACATGTAGGTATCCTCCCCCACACCCACTGAAATGGGGGTGATACTAATGTACTTTTATGTTTCTGCTATTATTAACATCTAAGGATTCTCTACATATCATTAATAGCACTCGGCGCGTAGTCTCTATTAAAGGAATCCTTACTATAATATTATAAATGCGAAAGTCCGTTTGTTTGTTTGATTGTTACGCCTTCACGTCTTAACTACTGAACCGATCATCATGAAATTTTGCATACACGTTGTCAGGGGTACAGAGAAGGACATAGAGACCTTTCATCCCGAAAAAATGTATTGTTCCCGAGGGATAGCAAAAAAACTTTCCACGCAGATGAAGTCGCGGGCGGCCGCTGGTCCACCATAAATCCAAAAATAATAAACCAGCTGGGCAAATTTTGATAAAATTATGAAACACTGGCGGCCGCCCGCGACTTCGTCTGCGTGGACAGTTTTTTTGCTATCCCTCGGGATCGGGAACTGTACGTTTTTTTCTGGATGAAAGGTACCCTGTGTCCTTTTCTGTACCCTTAACAACGTCTATGCAAAATTTTTTGATGATCGGTTCAGCTGTAGTTAAGACGGGAAGGCGTAACAAACAAACAAAAAATAAACAAACTGACTTTCGCATTTATAATATTATAAGTAAGGATTTTATGAAACATTTAATTGACAAATTATCTAATTTGTCAGTGCCAGTGACTTTAGTCCAATCAACGGGGCTTATGCAACCCGAATAATTCTCCCGTCTATGAAATTTGGCATGTTATTTTTACCTAAACATGAAAATCGCTTATATCTCTCTGTGAATATTTCCTCGGGCTAAAATACTTTCTGTATACGTACTTATGTATTAGTTAGAATAATTATGTAAAGAAATCCAAAATTTTTTCGATTTCAGAGATACCCCAAATTTAAATTTTAATATTTTTCAATATATCTTCTGTTGAAAAATTTATTAGCGGATTATTATTTTTTAATATGTTTTTATACCTTTAATATATAGCTCTGTTCAGTAAGCCAATAAATTTTCTTCTTTAATCATATTTATACATAAACGTATAAAATTGGACCGACTATTTTTTCACATTACCTCTTTAGACCAAAAAATAAAAATAAATGATTAAAGAAGAAAATTTATTGGCTTACTGAACAAAGCTATAAATTAAAGGTATAAAAACATATAAAAAAAAAATAATCAGCAAAAAAATTTTTCAACAGAAGATATATTGAAAAATATTAAAATTTAAATTTGGGGTATCTCTGAAATCGAAAAAATGATGGATTTCTTTACATCATTATTTTAACTAATACATAAGTACGTATTCAGAAAGTATTTTAGCCCGAGGAAATATTCACAGAGAGATATAAGCTATTTTCATGTTTAGGTAAAAATACCTAACTTCTCGTAACAAAATTTATTGGATTATTGTTCATCTGTAATTTGTATTACCTAACTTCATCACATGCCAAATTTCATAGACGGGAGAATTATTCGGAAGTCGCCATACAACAAATATCCTCATTAATTGGACTACTTGACAAAATGTAATGAATGCCGAAGCGCATACTATTCTCATGTACAAGAACGTCCAATAAAAACAATAAGTATTATCTTATTTCTAAGCTACGTTTTTTTTATACTTAGATTTCTACAGAAATTGTATTATTTTTATTAAATATGGACATTTAGGCTGATATTTTCGTTTTATCAGTGACAAATTATTATTTCAAAAAAGTACTTACGATTCGAAATTCATATGTTTCATATTTTAATGACATTTTTTAAAGTTTTTCATATCTACAATGTTAAAATGTATCAATTTCATCTAAAATCTAGCAAAATTAGCCACGCTGAACTGAGCTCTAAAGCACCGACCATTTACATAAATCAACATTTTCATTAAAAACTACTATTTTCCCAAAATCCGAAAATTTTAATGCTAAGTAAAATTTTGGGGTATTAGATGATGCCCAAAGATTAATATCAAAAATGATAAAAAAAACGTGAAATAAACTTCCCATTTTGGGTGTCAAAAATACTGATTATAGCGTACTGAAATACTAAGTGGGCGACGGCACAGAATACATAATAGTACAAGGGCGATGGACTGAGGGCGACTACAAAAATGTAAAATGGGTGGCTTTAAAATACAAATTGAGTAACTAGTTATTCAGAACGGGCGACCAAATTACTATTTGGGCGACAACCTTAGGGCACACAAAACATTTAAATTTTGGCAAATATTTTATTTAAAAAAGGTGACTATTATCAAATACCTACCATGTTGGGCAGCTTAAATCAGTTGAATAGCTACCTACTTGGTATGATAGTTGCCCACTCAGTATTTTGTCACTTATTTCGATTTGTTACTGCTAACTTAAATTATTTGTCTCCCACACATAGTCGCCCATTTTACGTATTTTTTGTAATCCACAGCTAGTCGCCCGTTTAGGTATTTTGTCGCCCAAAAAATAAACCGCTGCCAAGTTTAGTATTTAAGTATCCCATTAACAGTCGCCTTTAATTATTTCCAGTCACCAAATTAATTAAATCCCAAAAAAAAACTAGAAGTCATTTGGAACGTTTGTTTGTAGAGAGAGCGCACAACAACATACCAAATTAAAACGAGGACGGCCGCACGTTAATGCCTGCGGGTGAAAAATAACAAATACATAGTTTTTCCAGCTACCTTTACGAAAAACACGTTTTGTTTGCTTTCAATTCACCGAGGGGCTTCCGCTGATAGATGTTTGAAGTTAAATCTCCCTTTTAAACGCTTGAAATGTGATTCTGTGAGCGCCTTTTTGAAGGAGCTTAACTGACTTAAATGTGGAGCTCCTTTCAATTCACTTATTTGAGCTACTCAAGTATTTTGAGTCATTCAGAATCGGGGACGTTATTTTTTTACATTTTGGATCAGCGGGTTCAAATTCTGTGTTTATTATTTTCATAAGACCCTTGTTTTTATAAAAAAAACTCATTATTTTATGCTAAAAATCTAGATTTTTATCACCATTCGTCACAAACCTGAAATATAGCGGTGACTGTTTCTAATTTATTTTTGTTAAGATCCTAAATGATTTACCTAGTCTGATATTTTCAACGAATCGAATGTAACTTTTTTAATATTATGTAATTCAATTCAGTTTCAAATAGGATGCAATCCTAAACTATATAATTTGTCACTAATTGTGTGTAAAAATGTGTGAAATTAAAATAAATTAATTAAAAAAATATTAAAAACACGACTGCCTTGCAACTGCCTTGCAACTGCCTTGCCAAAAACGAACTAAAAAGTTAACAAGTGTCATTGCAGTCGGGGGACTTCTTTGATCAAAAATTCACAGATTTTACAGTCCCCGCAAGAATCAGAGCATTGAAAATGAACACAATAATTTAAGAAAAATCAAATCAAATGCAAAGTCCTATTATATTTTTAAAGTTACCGTTAAGTTTAAGTTAAGTAGTACCTATTTATTTTTACGATTGTGACACTCGGCTCCGCCTCGTGTCACAAAAGCGCCCGTTGACTGCCTCGACGCGGCCGAAATAATATTAACCAATTTTCAAAATTCCAACGAATGCACTTCTCATCCGCTTCTGCATCTTTTAATACTATTACCATGACGATCGGTCAATAATCATAGAAGCTACATCACTTTTTATGTACGGAAACAGCCGTTTTTCTACAATTCCAAATCTAAAGGGACCACCTACAGGTCACAATTATAAACAGATTTTCAAAATTATTTCGCCATTTGATAGTTAAACTAATACCCTAGGACCATTTATTTCATTTTTTCTTAAGTGGGTTTTTTGGAATTTCGCAAAATTCCAAAAAAAGTTACAAGTAGATTTTCAAAATTCAAACGTTCACACGTGTCTCAATAAATTCCTCAACTTTTGGTACTATTTTTATTTCGATTCTCCCAAAATCCTCGGAGATATGGCCAAAAATACGTCTTAGGCGATTTGCATCTGATAACCATTTTCAATGGTAAAATGGTTCCATAAAACGGTCCCCCGACTGCAATGACACTTGTTATTTAACTTTTTAGTTCGTTTTGGCAGGGCAGACATGTTTTCAATATTTTTTTAAACCACAGTTTTCAAAAATAAATTTCACAAACAAAAGCTATAAAAAGTTCACAGTCACCGTGCTACGAACACTTGAACAAACTTCGATTTACATTAGCTTTCATTTAATTACAATCGCGCTCATCCGCGTTACACTGGAAACTAAAACCCTTGGCTTGTGCCCCCTTAAAATGTAGTAAACGATCAAAAGTGCACTTTATCCCAAAGACTTTAGAGTTGAATTAATAAACACATGAAATTGCGGGCAGGGATGTGAGTCCGAGAAAAAAAGCACGTGTCCTATTTGGGATTACACGCGCTCGATAAACAAAAGGTTAACAAGTAACTAAGCTCGAATGCGTTGGAAACAAATGCATTTTTTTATTAACATTCAAGTAACTTTCAAGTTTCTATACAAAGTTGAGTATGTTGATCACTTAGGTAGCAGGTATACAGGGTTATTTGTAAAACAACTACACTACAACCCAGCAGGAGTACATTACTGACAATATACTTAATTCATAAATTATAGCAACATTTGTTCTACGACTGTTCCGAAAACAAACAAAAAATTCACAGATTTTACAGTCCCCGCAAGAATCGGAGCATTGAAAATGAACACAAAAATTTACGAAAAACCAAAATCAAATCGAATGCAAAATCCTATAATATTTTTAAGGACCTCCGCTGCCTTGAGCGGGACACGCGCGCGGGTCGACATAGATTAGAGCTTACTTGTGCACTGCGCAAGCATCTGTCCGTCAAAAACCAGCAATCTATATTCCCGCGCCGTGTACCCGCGGCGGGATCCCGCTCAAGGCAGCGGACGGCCTAAAGTAACCTAGGTCACAGCCGTGACACACTCTGTACGTGAGAGTTCGAGCGCCAGCGACCTTGAGCCAGAGCGTGTAAGCGCTAGGGTTGATACCGAAATGGAATTTAGACTTGTGGCAAAGGAAATTACATAGTAGGTATGTTAGGAAATAAACTTGTGCAAGGACATGTTAATGAAAGATAGGTTTGATTTATAATAAGTTTTTGTAATCTTTTAATTATATTAGGTACACATCATAAATTGCAACCCTTATACTTTATTTTCCGTTATTTATCATATAATCATTGTTTTTATGTCTTAACGTGTTAATGAAGGAAAGGTTTGATTTATAATCATTTTTATTAGGGTTCCGTACCCAAAGAGTAAAAAACGGGACCCTATTACTAAGACCCGTCTGTCTGTCTGTCACCAGGCTGTATCTCATGAACCGTGTTAGCTGGACAGTTGAAATTTTAACAGATGATGTATTTCTGTTGCCGATAAAACAACAAATACTAAAAACAGAATAAAATAAATATTTAAGGGGGGCTCCCATACAAGAAAAGTCCTTTTTTTTTTTTTTTGCCGTTTTTTGGTACGGAACCCTTTGTGCGCAAGTCCGGCTCGCACTTGGCCGGTTTTTTTATTTATTGTCAATTTTACCTACTTGCGAGTTTACGAGGTTTAATCGTCTGAAATCCTTATTTTCAGAGCTTTTAGTTATAATTAAAGTCAGGTTAAAGGAACGGTAAGGGCATGACTAATATTTCGTATATTTTAACTTATAAAATAGTCGATAAATATTTATTTTATTAAAATTCAAAATATGGTAAAGTTGCAATAGTAGGTCCCATCAACTATGGCAACTTTGACATATTTTTGTTATTTTAAACTAAGATATAAATTTATCGCTTACTCTATAGGTACTTACTTTTCTGGATCACTGGGCAATACGAAGAAACTTTTATCAGGATTTTGTTTTTGGTTGTTGCCACAGCCATAAACACAACAATAACGCCCGCCGCCGGGCATGATTAATTATCTAACAATTAAATAATGTAAATTAAACGCGTAGTCAGTCCGTGCGAACCGCGGTACAATACGGATTGCGGTGGGACAAGCGAGCGGCGAGCGAAAGTAGAAAGAACCCTTGCCGGAGTAAGTCGGCGACTAACAGCTGCACTCCCCGCGCGCCGCGCGCAGCCCCCGCGCGCCTCCAGACACGCACACATAGCCGCGAGCGATTTTACGAGCATACATGCGCGAGTGTCGTTTCTTTTCGCGTTAGAGTATATATTCTGTGCCTAGGTAGTACCTATTTTTTTACGATTGTGACACTCGGCTCCGCCTCGTGTCACAAACGCGCCCGCTAACTGCCTCGACGCGGCCGAAATATTATTAACCGATTATCAAAATTCCAACGAATGCACTTCTCGTCTGCTTCTGCATCTTCTAACACTATTACCATGACGATCGGTCAATAATCATAGAAGCTACATCACTTTTTATGTATGGAAACAACCTTTTTTCTACAATTCCAAATCTAAAGGGACCACCTACAGGTCACAATTATTAACCAATTTTCAAAATTATTTTGCCATTTGGTAGCTAATCTAAGACCCTTTTCTTCATTTTTTCTTAAGTCGGATTTTTTACCGAAATATTTACAATTTAGTAAACAATCACCCGCCAAAAAACCCGGAATTTTTGGAGTTTTGCAAAATTCCAAAAAAAGTTTCCAGTAGATTTTCAAAATTCAAACGTTCACAGGTGTCTCGATAAATTTCTCAACTTTTGGTACTATTTTCATCTCGATCCTCCCAAAATCCTCGGAGATATGGCCAAAAATACGTCTCAGGCGATTTGCATCTGATAACCATTTTCAATGGTAAAAAATACGAATTTTCATAGGTACAAATTTTCCCAACAGCTGATCGAGTTTTGTATAAAAAGTCAATAGTTTTGTCTGTTTTCGGAAAAGTCGTAGAACGTTATTGAATTTGTAGATTTTAGGCATTCACATTTTATATTAAGATCGTTTTAATTTTAGAAAAATACTAGAAAAAATCTTAGAGGAAATAATCGACTCACTCGTAGCACCCGTAGCACCCCGTCTGAGGTGCTACGGGTGAGTCGACTTTTTCTAGTATTTTTTCTAATATTCAAATGATCATAGAAAGTTGTTGTTTATGGTGTTAATAATCGACTCCTGTGAGGTAGTTGGTGTTTTAGAAATAACCCTGTAGAGCAAGCGTTGTGATTGTGACTTGTAAAAGCGTGTTTTGTAACAATTCAAACAATGTCTCTTTTAGTGTGGTATTACAAAATTTGTTTTCAAAAACATAAAAACATATTGACAAATTGGTTCCAACCAAAGGCACACACAAGTAGTAATGTTAGGCACCTATAAAGTACCTAAGCAAATAATATACTGATACCTCTGAATAATGGAATGATTTCAGAGTAACAACAGCTAATAAG